>CM057460.1:87514051-92514051 GCA_030035585.1 Dugong dugon | reverse complement strand
ACCCATGCCTCTTAGTGCTATGTAAGGCAACAATTTCTTGACATTCATTTAAAGCATGAGGTTAGAAATATTAGATACTGATTTAAATGAGTCTTATTTCATTGTCATAAACTCTATGGGTTCCTACAAATCCTGGTCTTGGAACTGGCCTGAGACAAAGACTATAATAAAACAAATATTTTAAGTGATATATACATTTGCCAAACTAAATCTTCTTTGACTAAATTACCACATTAAATTAATTGTTTAATTATCTCATGGATTTGTTTGACCTAATGGGCAGTAAGTTTATACAGTGTCATCAGTTCAGGTCTTGTGACCCTTTTCTCTGTTAACTTTTTCTTCCAAATAGTCATGTAGCGTTTCATGGTTTAAGATATAAGATGTAATTTGGGAGTGATTAGGATTCGAGAGGTGAATGTTAAGGGTGGCAAAAATGAGTTAACTTTTAGATTTCTAAAATTTTGTATTAACCAACTCTGTAACAGAGCTTTACCTGTAATATGGATGATTTCACCATCACTAGTGCTTATCGGTCAATTAGAACAAGTTAAATATTGGTAATGAAGATGAAAGGAGGTGGGACTCTGACCCAACCAATACTAAATAAAGTGAATTATCTTTGACATTTACAAACTGGCTTGACAAAATGGGACCCATAGACCCCCCACAGTCAAATTAGTTACTATGATCTGACATAAGTTAAAACAGGGTCTTCAAGGATTGAAACTTATTATACAAGACTGCTTATTGAAGGGGTGTTTCTCTATTTAACACCCCTATTTAGCCTGTTCTTCAATCAGGAAAGAATGGATGATGCTTCATGTGGATTACTGCAACCTTAATCCTCTGGTCCCATCCATTAAGGCACCAATAGTCCATACCCAATATTATTGAGCTGATTGACTCCATCCAATCAGTAATCAGTAAATTTTTTTGCAATTACAGATTTGGCTAACATGTTCTATTCAGTGCCTATTTCAGTAGCCTCTTAGCTACAGTTTGCCTTCACCTCCAAAGGGACACGGTACATCTTTACCTAGCTATCCACAGGGTATCTAAACAGGTCTGCCATTAGACACGACATTCACAGGCAAGATTTTAACTTCCTCCAGGAGCACAAGTGTGACATTACATCGATAACATCACCTCTGAGGAGATTAATTTGACACACTCATTCAGGATATAAAAATACAAAGATCATAATAAGGATATGTGCCATTGCCCCATACATAATGTAAGATAACACCACATGAAGAATGTTTGATAAACTGAGGACCATTCCATCCCTGATACTGTCAAGAAAAAAACTGTTGAACCCCTCAGCCTCTACAACATCTTTGTATTATCTGGCTTCTGGAGGCAATATATTCCTTACTTAACAAATTTTACTTAATCTCATGCTGTTACTTGAAAATTGGCCTACCATGAATGGGGCCACCAGCATAAAAAGGTTATGACAGGCACTGTCATTAGCGTCCCCAGAAACTCCTTCGTTGTAGAGGAGTATCAAGTTCCTCTCATGCCTCATGATGGTCATAAATAGCCTCTGGGGTTCTGACGCAAGAAATTATCCTTCTTGGCCACACACTATGTACCATTAGAGTGGCAATTGCTGGCCACATACTGGGATCCCCTGGAAATAGAGGCTTTCACAGACTTTAAGCCTATGACCCTCTGTATCCAGCTGCCTATTATGCCTTGGTTCATCAGATCTGCAACCCACAATTTCAACATGGCTACTGAGTTCTCCTTTTTACAGGATAGAGCCAAACCTAGGCCTTCTGGCATATCCCATCTTCAGTGCGGTAGCTTCCCCTGTCTTCAGTCCCTTGCGAAATGCCTTAGTGCTTGAGGAGGTCACCCCTCTCCCAGACCCTGTGGCTACCTGGGGAGCTCGTTGGGATTAACTGAGTAATGAAAGTTTATAGACTTTATGGATGAGCTTACACCATTATACATGATGAAGCTCAGTGGAATGTTGTTGCTTTCCATTCCTTAACCAGGATGTCCCTGATAAGGGACAGGACCAAAGGGTCAGCACAGTTGGCCAAATTTTAAGCAATCATCTTGGCACTGGATGTTCTGCCAACAAACAGCCATGTCTACACATTATTTACAAACTCTTGGGCCATTGTCTAAGAGTTTCCCCATTTGGGGTAAAAAAAAAAAAAAAAAAAAAATTCTGGGAAACTCTTGCCTCACATATACCCAAAATATAAATTAAGTCACATATCTGTACATATACTAAGGCCACAATGCAAAGCCTCACCAGGACACGCCTTAACCCCTTTGGAGTTCAGACATTACTGTTAGTGACCAAGGCACTCATTTCACTTCTCAGAGTACACAATACTGGGCTCTTAAACAAAGAGTTCAATGGAACTCTTGCCTTGTTTACCAGCCTCAGGTTGCAGGCCTCATAGAGAGTCATAGTGACTTAGTTAAACAAGTTGAAGTTCAATTAGATAAAACATAGCACATTTCAATCATCTGTCAAACGTCGGGGTGAATTTTAATGAGCAGTCTGACTCCGTTTTTTGATGTTTGTCTTTTGACAGCTTTTAAGTTTCACCTTCCCTCTTCCCCTTGGCCCCACATCTGGACAGGCTGATAAGAAAACTTGGTTGCTGTCTCCTTTGATACTAGCAGGAGATTCAAACAAGGCAAGCTTCTACCTCTGCACAGGAACTCTCACCCCAGCCCCACCCTTTACCATCCCAGGCCAGTCTCCCTTCCTTGTTCCCTCAAGCCATTTCAGATCTGCTTGAGAGGCCTGCCCTGATATCTCCAGAGACCTCAATTATGTAAGTAATAAACCTTTTCATACCCTTTTGGTGTATTTATGGTGCCATCATTCTCGACATCTGAACCAAACCTTGGGTGGACATTCGTCCATCTGCCTCTACAAGTAACCATAATGAGAAATTTTTAATTGACTAATCATTGATTAACAGGAGAGTTCATGATGCAGAATGACTAAAACCAAGATCACTTGTCTCCTTTGCATTTGTTTAGACTTCTAATTAAGTACGCCCACTCCATACTTAGTGACACAGTTAGATTCCAAAGACCACGTTGTTATATGAAAATCAGCGTAATGCAAAAATGGAGGATGGCCAACCACATTAGATCACAAAATGGAGTATAACTACTTCCTTACATAACTGCCAAATTACATCATTACATGACAGCCAAATCACATTATTACATAACTGCCAAACCATTGAGAATCATGACCCAGCCAAACTGACACATAAGCTTAACCATCACAGCCGGCATTACTCTTGCTTTGCACCTCAGCATTCTCGTTACTGCCAGATGTACATCGTCAATGTACAAAATAGTTAGATAGTAGGTTTTTAACTATTGTTGTAAGTGCGAAATGTCGGATAACGAGATAGTGAGGAGTAGGTGTTATTAAAATACGAACGCAAAATTGGATGGGACATTTTACTACAATGAGTAGATGGTTAACTGCTGGATAATTATATCCAATAACTAGATGGATTAAAATAATTATTAATTTATCTATATTGTTTTAGACAACTGCTTAACAATAGTAAAACAACCTACTTTGGTTCATATATAGAAGAAAAATATTTGAAAACATTTGCTTTCAACAGAATGTTTGGACGTTGGTTATAACACATGTTTACTTAGTTCCTAATATGTCTACTTTTATGTGCCTTCTTTAAGGCCCTCCATTAAGTGCCTTCTCATATATAAAGTAGATCTAGTCTATGTCTTTGTTCTCAGTTGCCAAGTTAATATGCCTTCAATAACGTATAATTCTTGCAACAATAAAGATGAAGTATCCAAATTTAAAGCAGATTGTTTGGAATGTGAATTGTCCAGTTTGAATACCTTTCATTGATCCATTCATTAGTTTTTAAGCTCCAGCTATTTGCCAGGCACTTAGTGACTACTTGGCCCCCAGTGGAGAATTAGAGTCCCTGCTCTGCGTAGCACTCTTGTTTTCTAGTGGGAGATAGGGAAAATAAATAAGTAAACAAGTAGATAAAAATCACAATTATAAAAACTTTTAATTAATACTATGAAGGAAATAAACCAAATTAAAAAAAAGTAAAATGAATATAAAGTCAGCTAATTTGGCATTAGGTGGACACCACTTGAAGTCTGTGACCTAGTTTACAGAGAAAACACTATTTGCAATGTATTTGAAGGAATCGTTGGCATCCATTTAACTCTCCAACAAGGAATACGCAAGCTAAGGAGTCACAAAATTACTTTTGACACATAAGATACATCTAGAAACACAACTGTAGATGGTGAAACTTAATAGCTCTGTAGAGGATGTTGCAGAGGTCAACACTCTCCGTTAATGAGCCGTTAACGCTTAAAGATATACATTAAAATGATGTTAGGATTAAGGCATAGCAAAAGGAGTAAGAAAATTTAATGATCAGGTTAATACTCTAGTTTTGCTACCGGGCCCTGCTATTTTACAAACCTCTGATTCATACATAATGAATCGTATGATAGGTCAAGTGATGCCAGACAGAGCCTCAGGGTCAAAAAATTAAGACATGGTCCAACTCTGAGCAATGGTATGTAAAGAGATGCTGCATGGTATTTTCTCTCTCAAATCCATGTCTGATTTTCTTATTTAATAAGGTAGTAATTTTTAGTCACTTGCAGCTATATCTTCTCTACTTACTGATTTATAAGAGAAAGACAGGGATAATTTATTGGATGCATTTGTTTATTTATTCAAGCATTTAGTTATTAAACAAATATTTATTGAATATATATTATAGTTCTTTCTAAACCTAGTTTTGGTATTTTAGAAGCATATGGTAAGCTGTCTTACACTTGATTAACCCAAGGGATTACAACATAGCAAAACCATCTGTGTGTTACTCATGGCAAGGGGACTCAGTTGCTGTGGATTCCTACAGGGGTATACAGATACAGGGCCTCAGGTTAATCACTGAGAACTTCCTTAGGGTACCATATAGTGGTGCTGAGTAGTTGGCTACTTTATTACATTACGTCAATACTAGCTATGACCACTTGTAAATTTAGTAAAAATGCTTACCACACAAATGCTGTATGGGGATACTCTCATTTGTATACATTCAGCATAAAATCATTGTATTCACTATATATTCAATATTGAGTTGTTTTAAAAAATGAACAAATGTATTTAGATAAACAAGACATAATGTAACAGAGGAACCAGAGGAAGTCATGGTCTTTCTTAAAGACCATGTCCAGGTTTTATTTCCATAAATTAAGCAGAATGTGGATTTAGGGGAGGGATGAGATAGCAGAAAAAATAATTTTAAATTTAGGAAATCAGATCTAAGATGAAATAGTGCTAAATTAGAATCACTTCTAAAGATGAAAAAACTGGTGTGATCCAGTCATGTAAATGTGTACAGAGCTACTGAACCAAAAAAACCAAACCCGTTGCTGTCAAGTCAATTCTGACTGATAGCAACCCTATAGGACAGAGTAGAACCGCCCCATAGGGTTTCCAAGGAGTGGCTGGTGGATTCAAACTGCCGACCTTTTGGTTAGCAGCTCAACTTTTGACCACTATGCCACCAGGGTTTCCACAGAATTACTAGATAAAGGATATTGGACAAATATTCTCTATAGCCCAAGGGTAGGAGTTGGGTAGTGAGGTGTAGGGAAGAAAGAAATTAAAAAAAAAAAAAAGAATGAAATTTATGTTGTACTTGAAGCATTTGGTTAGATGTGCCTTAAACTATTTTTCTCCTAAAAGATCCTTCAGCAGTTTAAGGACCTCCTCAAACATACTTCCTCAAACCCTTGATCAGCGGTATACTTCGCACTACTCCTGTGCTAGAGGCCACTCCAAAGTGTTTCTACTTGAAGCCTACAGCTTAGTAGCCTTAAAAATAATGATTTCTGGTTTTGCTTTAGTTTGAACTATGTGTCTGGCATTTTCTAAGGCTTTGCATTTTTACATCGCAACAACACTTTGCTGTGATGTAACCTATTCAACCTGTTTTTGCTCTTGAATTAACTCAGGCACAGGAGTTTAGACACTTTGTCCGAGGTCATTCAGAGGCTGAAGAGCACAAGCTGGAAGCTACTGAACACCATGCGTTTGCAAGCCCATGATCTGTGTGGTCTGCAGGACTGGGCACATGTCTGGGCTTCATCAGGAAGGCAGGAACTGTGTAGATTTGTCACGTTTCATACACAGGTCTTTAGAATGCATCAACCTGATCGCCTTTGAAATTAGAATCTCTAGAAAATGAAGTTGCATCGACCAGCCAAAGTTTCTGAGTCATTATTCAAATTCTAGCAATCATTTTATTAAAAGTATAGCCCTGATTTAGGATGAGTAGGCAATGAAATATTTATGCTGATAAAGTTACTTGCAAATGCTGAAGCACTAAGCACAGAGAATTTCAATTACTCTGACCCAATAGGGGCTAACAATAGTTGAATCGTTAAGAAAGGGTTTATGTACCTGCAAGTAATAAAATACTGTTTTCTCTCTGAAATTGAGGTCTCTAAGGCAAATTCCAACTTAGTCATATAAAATAAATGAGGTAAATAAGATAGAACTTAGTAAAGGTGTTGTCTATAGTTCCAAATATTAGAGAACTTGAAGTATCTAAGAAGGTACATTTGAAATTAATGATGCATAAGGATGAAACTTTTAAATGTCAGTCTTGCAAGGAATGTGAGTGGGATGAGATAATGGAAGTTTATTCAACTTTAGCAATGTACTAGCTTAAAATGGGTTTGCTCTTGCCAAATAATCTTTTACTTTCATGGAAAAATGTATTACATCAGTAGTCAACTTACAGACAATATTTTTTAGTAGATAAGTGAGGTGGGGGGGCCTAAGGAAAATACTCAAAAATTGAATTAATTACAGCAAATATTCATTGTATTGCTTCATTCTCAGTTAATGCTGACTACAGTAAGGTGCTCAAATCTGGGTCCCTTGAAAAAGTTCAAATACATTTTAATAGATTCTCACAATGCATCTTTCTTCCATTTCTTCATTAATATACTCTCACCATGTTCCTTCTCTTTCCAGAAATATTTACTTTGCTTTATTTTCTTTTATCTCCTCCATGCCAGAAGAAAAAAATTTAAGTCACTCTCATTCAATTTACTGGAACACAGAGGTCTCATGTCAGGGTCATAGAACACTAGCCTTCTCCAGTATGTACCACCTGAGTCCCAAACAGCAACTGTGGGTTAATAACCTTGTGGACTTGAAGCCCAAGCTAAATTCTCAGTGTTTGCTAGTTAAGTCTGCCACAACTACCCCTCTCTCACGAAAGAGACTCCATCTGCTGCCATATCCAGGTTTGCATAGGATTTGCATGTGGAATTCCTCTAAAAGTTTTGAATAATTTTTGTTCCTTGAAATTCTGATTTACTCTGTTAGTTATCTTATTTGTGGTGCAAGTCTCATGCTATCTAACTAAAGATTCAATCGCTGTCATTGATGTGGGAATGTTTCCAACAGAAGTTCTCCGCCCTCCGTAATGTCTGTTGACAATACCTCTTTTCCCAATCCTAGCCATTTTCAAGGTCCATCTTAGGCCAATTTGTAAGTCAATTTCCTCTGGCCAATTCAATTTCCCCCTTCAGTGCTTTTATGAGGCTACGTATTTTGCCTAGTCTTAGTCTGAGTGACTTACTGCTCTAAATACTACTGTAGTAGTAGTCCATCCAAGGGTACTGGCATTTTAATAGAAGACCTTGAAGACCTCTAGCAAAGTTAAGAGAAATATGTTTGAATAAGAGACCAATCATAATAGTTATTATTTATGGGGTATTTGGTTTTGGGCACTACACCAGGTGGCTTACATAATTTTTAATACTACCTTCAAAATCAAAGAGGTTTTATCATGAAAAATCTCACAACATGGATGAATCTGGAGGGCATTATGCTGAGTGAAATAGGTCAATCACAAAAGGACAAATATTGTATGAGACCACTATTATAGGAACCCAAGAAAAGGTTTATACATAGAAAAAAGCGTTCTTTGATAGTTATGAGAGTGGGGGGGGGGGAAGGGTTGAGGAAATCACTAACTAGATAGTAGACAAGTATAAACTTTAGTGAAGGGAAGGACAATACACAAGATAGGGGAATTCAGCACAACTGGACCAAAGCAAAAGCGTAGAAGTTCCCTAGACATGTCCAAACACTATGAGGGACTGAGTAGCTAGGGCTGTGGGCTGGGGACCATAGTCTTGGAGGACATCTAAGTCAATTGGCATAACATAGTTCATAAAGAAAATGTTTACATCCCACTCTGGTGAGTAGCATCTGGGGTCTTAAAAGCTTGTGAGTGGTCATCTAAGATACATCTGTTGGTCCCATCTCATCTGGAGCAAAGGACAATGAAGAAAACCAAAGACACAAGGAAAATATTAGCCCAAAGGACTAAACGATCACATGAGCCAGAGATTCCACCAGCCTGAGACCAGAAGAACTAGATGGTGCCTGGCTATCACCAATGACTGCTCTGACAGGGATCCAATGCAGTCCTTGACAGAGAGGAAGAAAAATGTAGAACAGAATTCAAATTCACAGAAAAAGAACAAGCTTACTGGTCTGACGGAGAACTCCAGAAACTATGGCCCCTGGACACTCTGCTAAGTCAGAACTGAAACCATTCCCAAAGCCTACTTTTTAGACAAAGATTACACAGGCCTATAAAACAAAAAATAACACCAGTAAGGAACATACTTCTTAGTTCAATCAAATCTAGGAGACCGAATGGGCAGCTCCTGTCCGAAAGCAAGACAAGAAGGCAGGAAGGGACAGCAACTGGACAAATGAGCACAGGGAACCCAGGATGGAAAGGGGGAGCATTTACTTATAAATTGGCCTAAGATGGACCTTGAAAATGGCTAGGGGGAGCAATACGTGTATAAATTTTTGAATGAGAAATTAACTTGAACTGTAAACTTTCACCTAAAGCACAAAAAAAAAAAAAAAAAAAATCAAAGAGGTTTTATTCCCATTTTACGGATTAAAAATCTGTTATTAAAAAGTATAATTTTCTTTTCCCCAGGACCCAAATAGAAAATGGTAAAGTTGTAATATGAACCAATGTCTGTCTTGCTCCAAGTCTATTTCTTTTATCTTGATTTCCTTCTGTTTGTTTTGTACAGTAAGTCCCTGGGTTACAAACGTTCAACTTACAGACAACTCATACTTGCCTTTAATGTTATGTAAATTTGCCCTCACTTTGAAACAATTGAACCAACCTCTACTCACAACAAATTCTTCATCACAGTAGCCTTCACTTGCTGCATCTGCAGCTTCTAAATCATTGAAAAGGCTTCAGACTTTTCTTGCACTAAAGTAAGGCTAAATAAGAGCCCTATGCACCTGCTCCAATTTACCTACAAATTCTACTTAAAGACACACTTAGGAACGGATCTCGTTTGCAATGGGGGGCTGCCTGTACTCTGCTGTATTAAGTTACTACTTTTTCTTTCTATTCAGTAAGTGAATTGTTCCCAACTCAAGACTGGCTGTCTGTGCCTCTCATTCACTACTGAGGGCTAGGGAAGACTGGTGGTAGATGAAAGCACAAGAAAGCAAATAAATAGTGAGTGTTACTCTATAGCGAAAGGATTTACAATCTTCTCTACTTCTTGTGGTGTCAGTGCTAAATTCTGGAATTACTCCAGGTCTCAAGACTTCCAGCCGGAGCCCACTCTAGTAATCCAACCTATGTGGACTCTCCACTCAGGCCATCTTCTTCATAACCCTTCACTCTCCATGACATGTTTATTTGTACAGTTAAAACTCATGCTACCCTCCCTATTTAAAATTCTCCTTTTTCTGTTCCCTCTTTCTAATTTATTCTCATTCTACCTATCATTCAGGAACAACTCGAGTTCCAAATTCTTCCTGAACCTTCCCCAGTTCTTCTAGACTATCCTGACTTAACTCTTTTTTGTCCTTCTGAAAAAGTCCTTGGCAGTTATGCTATTTTACATCACTTTTTAAATTGTTTCATGTGTCTTATCTCCCTGATGTGATAACAAGTAGGAAGTGAATAAAATTCTAGATCATTTGTTCTCAATAAATACCTATTGTGTGAATGGTTATTTAAGAGTGAGTTATAGCTTAGGCATCGTGAAAAAAAAAAAAGATGACCCCCTCTCAAAAAAAAAAGCATCCTCCAGCCAATTTCATCTTGTACCTTAAATGTGTGAGGGTGGGAAATGCATTTTTCAATAGACCTTTCCTAGCAAAGTATAGAACCTTGTGTTTGCATGGGATGAGCTCTGTAGAAAATTCTGGAAATTATTCTCAATAACAGAGAGGTCTTTTTAATTTTCATGAGCTAACCCCCAGCGATTTCCAGAAATTCATGAAATTTTCTTGATGATCATATCTAAGTTAAATATTACACTTTCTCTGGTTTATAAACCTCAAATCAAGAAAGAAGCAGGAAAAAAATTTTTAAATGAAATATATTTCTGCAGAGAGAAGCCTTGTTGATTTTTACACTGTTCCTGTGTACACTTGTGGAATACATCACTTCAGAAGGGACTCCAAAGAGCATCAAAGTAAATGTCATCCTGGCACTTTGCAGAACAAGCATAGTCTGCAGCTGAATATCTTTCTTTAGAAAAAGCTGCAATGAGTTACTGCTTCAGGTCTAGCCTAGATCCGTATAATGAGCACAAACTCACAGAGAGGTTTCTGACCTGTTGGCAGCATTTTCTTTAAATTTTAAATTCCTTTCAGTTAAACAAAGAAGCCCTGGTGGTGCAGTGGTTGAAGCATTCGGCTGCTTACCAAAAGGTTGGTGGTTTGAACCCGCTAGCTTCTCTGTGGGAGAAAGATGTGGCAGTCTGCATCCGTAAAGATTTACAGCCTTGGAAACCATGTGGAGCAGTTCTACTCCATCCTATATGGTCACTCTGAGCTGGAATCGACTTGATGGCAGTGGGTTTGGGTGGGTTCGGTTCAACACAGTCTGACTACTGGAAATTTCAAGCTCAGTACCTTCCTTCCCCTCTTTTTTCTTCCAACCCAGCCACTGTTTCTTGGGCCTGCTTCCTATCCAGATGCACACAGCTGCACTTTGTGGGCACTAGAGTGGAGGAGAGCTAACTCAGACAACTTCCTATCTCCTCTTTCTTCCCCTTCTAACATTCTCCACTTTACCCTGAGTAAAAACAGAACAGAGAGCATGGATCACTCCGGGTTTTACAACCTGTGTTCTTTTTCAGTCTTTTGCCTTCAGAAACCTATAGTCTTTGTAGAACCTGTGGCTTCTACCATGCAAAGCTGTTAGAGGTGCCACAGCGCTTAAAGCACCTTGCAGAATGCCTGGCCCTGGCACAGGGTGGGTAGGTCCTTAGCAAGCAGTAGCTACTCTCACTTTCAAGTCTTTTGGATCTCCCTTGGATATTATAACAACGCCTGCCTCATAAGAGGCAGCTGGTTCATGGTGGTTAAACTGACATCACAGCTAGTATTCTTGAAGAGAATTTCTCTTCAAGACATCAATTAAAACAAAACATCTTGTATTTACCTAATTTTTGGTGAAAGAATTCTAGAATGATTTCTAAAACTACGTCTTGTATGCCTGAATGCTCTGGTTTCTCTGGGCTCTAAAATTTGCTTGCACTTGTGTGTAGATGTGATTTAATAAAATCGTCTAAAGTATATTAAAGGAACAATAACACGTTCACAGTTAAGTTTCTAGTTAACATTCTCATAGTTTCTCAATTTACATCTTTAACAGTTTAGTGAATATGTTTTTGTCAATACGTTATCCTTGCCAAGAAACATTGTGGCAAAACATTGAGACAATACTTGGAAGGTTATACTAGTTTCCCTGGTTTGTACTTTATTAACTGTGGGTATTTTTTCTTTTTTCACAAAAATGGAATATTTGCTATCCAAAAAAAAAAAGAAAAAAAAAGTGACTACTTAGTTTTAAAGAGATAGTAGATTAAGTGGAAATATTAAATGATTACAAATTCTCCTTGGGTCTTACTTCACCCTTCCACTTTGTAAAATAACAAAGAGTGAGACTGGAGCAGTTATACTATGCCACATTTTATAGTTATGAAATGCTCATCAAATATACTGGCTGAAGTGTCCTGCAGTAAGATGTGAACCAGGAGACACCTGACACTGTCTGACTGAGGACCATTAGAGCATGTGGGGACTCTCCCGACTGCTCTTGTCGATTTTTCATTTTCTTTTCGTATCAGAGGAGGTTTTTCACTCCCTCTCCTCCTAATCTACCAAAGGCCTTAAGAAAAGCTTGAATTAAAATGCAGATAGTACTTTTATAACTTCCTGCCAGCTCTCAATATTCTTATATATTTAAACCACCAACTTTGTTTCTGTTCATAAGAATGCCACAGCCCCGCTTCAAACTCAATCTGATTCAGGCTCAACTCTGAACCTCTGACTTGCTTTCAGAATTGCAGAGAACATGACAGTGAGGCCACTAGCTAGGGGGTGGAGGTGGTGGTGAAGTATTAAAAGTGTCTAACTTGAGTTTCAAAGGACTCTGAAAAGCTGGTATATAAATCAGATTTCAAGTCTGAAAGTTTTGTGTCAAGAATCTTGTTTAATTCTCCCCGCTACCCTTACGTGCCCCTAACACGGCACCTAACAACAACAACAACAACAACCCTTACATGCATTCAAGAAGGAATGCATGACGTGTGTGCCTACCACTTTTGGCATCCCTCCCTTCTCTTCCAGCTGCTTTCCTACTGAATTTCTAATAACCATCTTCTTTATATTGGGGATGGAAAACCATCTCATCCTGAGAAAATAATTAGTCATGTTCTGGACGTTATGTTGTTGTTAGTGGTCATGAAGTTACCTACTTCTCATGGTGACATCATGCACAACAAAACAAAATGCTGCCTGGTCCTGGACCATCCTCACAATCAGTTGTAGATTGGACTGTTGTAATCCATAGGGTTTTCATTGGATGACTTTCAGAAGTAGATCGTTGTTATTGTTGTTGTTAGGTACCGTCAAGTTTGTTTCGACGCATAGAGACCCTGTGTACGACAGAAGAAAACAATGCCCGGTCCTGCAGCATCCTCACAGTCATTGTTATGCTTGAGCCCATTGTTGCAGGCACTGTGTCAATCAGTCTTGTTGAGGGTCTTCCTCTTTTTTGCTGACCCTCTGCTTTACCAAGCATGATGTCTGTCTCCAGGGACTGGTCCCTCCTGATAAAATGTCCAAAGCACGTGAGATAAAGTCTCTCCATCCTCGCTTCTAAGGAGCATTCTGGCTGTACTTCTTTCAAGATAGATTTGTTTGTCCTTCTAGTAGTCCATGATATATTCAGTATTCTTCACCAACACCATCATTCAAAGAAAGGCATCAATTCTTCTCTGGTCTTCTTTATTCACTGCCCAGCTTTCCCATGCATAGAAGTAGATTGCCAGGCCTCTATTCCTAGTCTGTTTTAGTCTGGATGCTCCTCTGAAACCTGTTCAGCATCATAACAACACACAAGCCTCCACTGACAGGTGGTGGCTGTACATGAGGTTCATTGGCTGGGAATCAAACCTGGGTCTCCCATATGGAGAGCAAGAATTCTACCACTGAACAACCACTGCCTCCATTCTGAACATTATAGATACTGCTTTGTTTCTGCATGACAATATTGGCTGGTCTAAAATTTGAGGAGAATATCATGTGGACACTTAGAATATTTGTAAGTGTTCCAAACAAAAAGATGTTCACATCAATCACATTGAATCATTTTGAAAAATTTTTCTAAGACCATCTCAAAATGAAAGCCATGAATTCAGTTCTAGAGTTTTCAAAAATATAAACATCACTTTTATCAGTCAGAAATCATTACTGAAAACATAGCAAGTCTCTTCAGCGAATTAAAATCTTCATATTCTCGTTGCTAGGAATTATGCCACTTATTCTCTCAGTGCTTAAAGAAGAGAGTAGCTAATATCCTTCACTCTTATTTTCAAGACATAGGCCACGGGAAGATTAGATTAAATTTGAAGCCATAAGTTTTGTCAAACTTTATTTTCAAATGCCCAAGAAGCAGAACATCTAAAATTAAATTCCAAGTGGCATTTATGAAGAAGGAGTAAATTTTGTCTCTTCCCAGGCATAATTAAGGTAGATGAATCATTTTTATAGTACTTTTCCAAAGCTCTAAATGAACATGTCCACTCTTTGGATCTTCCCCTTAGTTAAATATATGACTGTTATTAAAAACAGATTCTAATCCTTATACCTCTATTACTTATATGTCCACATAAAACGATTGATAGATGGGTCCATATACTGTCTTCATAAAATCCTTCCTGAGAATATTTTTATTGAATTCCCAAATGTTATAATACTCAAAAAGATCATTTAAGAAAAAATTTATTAATTTAACAGAATTTCCTATATTGAACAAATAAAAAAAGTTTTTATTTTGATCCAATTTATTTCAGATTAAAATAAATGAGTGAAATGTGTTAAATAAAAGTATTTGGAATAAGTACCCTAGATTAAATGAATCTTTAGCAACCTGTATTTGTATTGCATGCAGTGTGCTACTTGTCGTCTTCTAATATTTATTTTTAGTTTTTTTTCATTTATACCCTTTTGAATTATATCTTAAATTTTTCTATAGTATTCTAAATTTAATGGCTAAATAATTGGCCAATACTTTATATTACAAGCCAGTCATGTTTAAATTAGACCACAGGCTTTTCAGTAAGACCTCACTCTATAACATTGATAATGCATGAAATTCAGTAGAAGGCAATGTTAAACTGGATCTCACCCAAGGGGAGGGGGACTCAGTTACTAAAATATATTGAAGACTTCATTATAAGCCTATTTCCCCTTGAAAGCAATCCCAGATCACAGCCTTTCCAACATAGCTACATAGCAAGATGCTCTTCTTTACAGATGTTCTCCTGAGCTTTGTGACCAAGAATACCTGATTTAATACTTAAACACTGAGTAGGGAACAAATTTGATTTTCTTTCCATTGGGAGATGAGGGAAAAGCTTCTAGTGTGGACAAGCATCAGAATGCTCGGCGTGCTTGTGTGAGGCAAGGGAGCCTCAAGAAGGCACTTTAATGGGGTCAGGGTATAAGGGAAATATGGGCTGGTTAACTCTAATAAAATGACTAATGGTCCATCTTCATAGACATTTGAAATATTTGTATTTATATATTAACCCTCTGAAAATAGATCTAATAAGTGCTTATTTCTCCCAAGGTTGCTTTTCAATAACCAAAAGTGTCTCTCTTACCTTTGACATCTAAATTAGTGTGACTCTTTATTGATAATAAAATGCTTATCATAATGCAGGAGGAAAAAGTCTCTGGAATTCTACTCTCCATGCTCATGATCACATGTTCCCTGCACGTTACAGGTTAACCGATTGCCAACGAGTTGATTCTGACTCACAGTGACCCTGTAGGACAGGGTAGAACGATCCCATAGCGTCTCCAAGGCTGTAAATCTTTACAGAAGCAAACTGCCAAATCTTTCTCACGTGGAGTGGCTGGTGAGTTCAAACAACTGACCTTTCAGTTAGCAGCTGAGCACTTAACCACTGCACTACCAGGGTTCCTTACATTACAGATAGAAGAACCAAATGTGCAATACTGGGATCAGCTTAGCTACAAGTGTGTCCGTGTCTACTCATGGTATAATTTTAAGGAGCCAGGGAGTTGTCTTTTACCTTACCCATATCTCCTCGTTCTTTAATTTTGAGATGAATCTTTGGCAGAAGATACAATTCTTTAAATATATCATTAGAGTTAAGCTATATAAAGCAGACAATTCTGGGTGAGCAAACAATTTGACCTAAATTCATGTTATAAAAACGACTGAAAGAAACCCCTTCCAGAGAGTAGGGTTTGAAACGAAGAGAGGATAAGGGTAATGAGTGTTTGAAGTGGAGCAGTGATAACGTAAATGGAGGAGCAGAGACATAGAAAAGGGGGCATTGAGTGTGCACAAAACAACATATAATAAATGTTATACTAAGTGCCTTTAGCCTTTCCTGAGCTGGTATAACTCCATGTCCTAAGAGACGCATGCAAAGAATAAGGGATATCTTGAATTAATTAATGCTTTTTGAGCAATTCTTTTGAATTGGGCACTATTGAGGACACAGAAGCACAAAGCACTGTCTCTGATCTTGAGGATTTTAAAATTCTATGGGGAGAGACCTGAATGATTCATAGGAGTCAAAATAAAAAACAATAGAAGATAATATTAGCTGCCTCTGCTGTATGCAGAGAACAGACATATTAGTTTTCTACCTCCATTAATTCTCACTTATCTGCCTCTGAAGCAATGAGCAAACACAGTTGCCCATAAATGCTAACCATAAAGATGTGTTTGAGAAGAGATAACAAGTGTGGATATTTTTACAGCAGGCTCTCAGATGCCTAATTTTCGAAATGAATCATTGTGGATGAAAAGGGAATATACTGAAAACAAATTATGAGCTGAAAAACTCCTAACTTCTGATCACTTTGGTTGTCAATGTTGGCTATATAAAAATTTCTACAATTCCAAAGACCACTATTAAAACACCTGGACATTTAAGCAGTAAGCTAGTTTTATGGCTTGCAATAACATATCCCTTATGATCGCTAAAGATTTTCATGTAAATATATATCAATAAAGGAGCCTTGGTGGTGCAATGGTTTCGGGAGCTAACAGAAAGGTTGACGGTTTGAACCAACAAGCAGCTCCAAAGGAGAAGAGACCTGGCATTCGGCTCCAGGAAAGATTGTTGTTGTTGTTTTTGGGTGCTGTCTTAGAGTGACCCCATAGGAGAGAGTAGAACTACTCCCACATGGTTTCCTAGGCTGTGATCTTTACAGGAGGAGTCCTGGTGGCACAGTGGTTAAAGCGCTTGGCTGCTAACTGAAAAATCAGCGATTCAAACTCACCAGCTGCTCTACGAGAGTGTCTTAGTCATCTAGTGCTGCTGTAACAGAAATACCACAAGTGGGTGGCTTTAACAAAGAGAAGTTTATTCTCTCACAGTCCAGTAGGCTACGAGTCCAAATTCAGGGTGTCGGCTCCAGGGGAGTGCATTGTCTGTCGGCTCTGGAGGAAGGTCCACATCATCAATCTTCCCTTGGTCTGAGAGCTTCTCTGCGCAGGAACCTCAGGTCCAAAGGACGTGCTCTGTTCCTGGCACTGCTTTCTTGGTGGTATGAGGTTCCCCTGTGTCTCAGCTCACTTCTGTCTTTTATATCTCAAAAGAGATTGGCTTAAGACACTATCCAGTCTTGTAGACCTCATCAGTATAACTGCCACTAATCCATCTTATTACATCATAGCACACAGAGTTTACAACACATAAGGAAATCACATAAGATTAAAATTAGTACACAACCATACAACACTGGAATCATGACCCAGCCAAACTGATACACATATTTTTTGGGGGACAAAATTCAATCCATGACAGAGAGAAAGATGTGGCAGTCTGCTTCCATAAAGATTTACAGCCTTAGAAGCCCTATGGGGCAGTTCTACTCTGTTCTATGGGGTCACTATGATTCGGAATCGACTGAACAGCAGTGGGTTTGGAATCTTTATGGCAGCAGATCGCCAGGTCTTTTCTCCCTCGGATCTGCCAGTGGGTTCTAACTGCTGACCTTTTGGTTAGTAGCTGAATGCTTAACAATTGCGCCACTAGGGATCCTTCCCATAAAGATGACAGCCTAAGATACACTATGGGGCAGTTCTACTCTGTCCTATAGGGTCACTATGAGTTGGAATGAACTTGACAGCACACAACAATATATATCAATAAAGGTGAAATATAGAAACCTGGATTACTTTACATAATAAGTTATAAAAAGACCCCCTCTCTATTTCTTTTCAAAATATATCTCAGGCAAAAAAAATTTTTGTCTTCCCTTTTCTAAAACTTACAACCGTATCTTTACACATTGATCTTTTATTAGTTAACAATGGCCCAAACTTGCTATATCTAACAGATTTTTGGTCAGATTATTTCTCACTTTTTAAACATTTTCTTTAATATTTAACATTGCTGTACTCCTTGAAAATTCCTTCCCTCTTGGCTTCCAGATAAGTCAATAATTACAATAATTATAACCACCATTTATAAGGACTTTTTATGTGCAAGACAATGTACTATTTGAACAGTTATTAACCATTTGTTTTTCTCAACAATATTTGACGTTGATAATATGCCATTTAACAGATGAAGACATTGTGACTTAGTTTAAGAGTTCACTAATATTGCTCAATTAGTAAATGGCCCCAAAAGAACTTAATGTTAATCTTTCTGATTCCAGACACCAAGTTCTCGATTACTTCTTTCTATGCCCTCTTTCAATAGCACCACAACTTTAGATCGCTGACTCTTTTTCTTTCCTGTAGCTACTTTTGTATCTTATTTGTGATATTTTCATCATCCTATTAGTGTCCCCCGTGGTTCCCAAATTTGCTTTACTTTCTCTGCCACGTCTGTCTTCGCCAGCATGTTAACTCCTCATTGCCTCTCCGAATTACTCAGCCTATTCTTCCAGTTCTATATTTCTACTTGCCTCCTAAACATCTCTAATAGCTTCTTTGTCATACAAAACAGAATGTGGATACATAAAGCTGCACTAAGAGAGCTAGATCCACAGTGAGGGATTTTAGATCCTTGTTCTAGATTTGTTAATTAACTATCTGGACTTGAAAATGTCACTTAAAATCTCTAGACTTTCGTCTCTTTGTCTATAAAGGGATGAGCTTTAACTAGACAATCTTTAAAGGCCATTTTCAATTTTAAAATTTGTGGGGTTTTTTTTTTTTTTTGGTATCAAATTGAATGCCTTTCTTCTAAAACGTACTCTTCTTTCCAACTATTTCATTTTTCATTTTCACAGTTCCTTTCATTTCTATAGTGTCATCTCGGACACTGATCCATTCCCTTCTGTGAATTCCTGATACAGAGTAATAAAGTTCAGTACTTCTTTGTACACATGTGTGTCTCTTGCCTCACAGAATAAAGACGTCATTCTCAGTTGTACAGTCTTATTAGGGTATCTGGTAAGCAAAGCTAACACACCTGAGCAATTACAAGCCAAATTCTATGATATTGACTATGATATACTCAGAGATAACTAGTTTCTCAGTATTCATTTTGCAACAAAAAGATCAAAATTGAACAAAACTACTGAATTAGGAGAAGTAGGCTATGTGCCTGTGTCTTAGTATGGCTGAGAAAAATGCAGTTTCTTTTTCTTTCTTCTAAGTATATGGGCCTTTACATACCAACAGCAAGGAAAATAGAAACCCCAGCACTGCTGCAGATCCTCCTGAGACCTGGTGGGAAGAAAAGGGAGGCTGCCAAATCAAGAGTCGAGTTAGGAGTCATAGATTCTTGCCACTTAACCAGATGAAGTTTGAGACTGAGATGGGTGAAATATTTCCAAGAGTCTGTGGGTGCCTGGACCTCCTGTTTATGGGGGTCCAACCAGATATCTTAATTCTTGTTGGGAGTGACCCAGCATTCAGGGGCCAGACAGTTTAGGTACCTTTCACTCATTAATCCTCTTAATAGGCATAACCAAAAGCCTGGTAGACTCACACTCCAAGGATATCATTTTTGCCAAAGTTAAAATTGCTATATTATAATCAAGTTGCATCAGCCAGCTTTAGATGTAAAGACAAGAGACTGCAAATTTTTTAGGGGCAGCCAGGACATCAGAGAAAGAAAGTCTCATTACAAAGCGACATTTGCTTAGGGAGTTTCAGGCACTATAAAGTGGCTTATCAGAAGCTCTTACCAACACTGTCTGTGTGATTTTTTCCACAGTCTGGAAATACTTGACCTAATGTTTTTAACTTTAGCAACAGATTTGAGTCACCTTCATGGCTGGAATCATTCAACAGAAAGTGTTTGAAAAGATTGAAAAAGCAAAACACAACTGTAGCTAAATCCCCAAAATGATAATTTCATTGGCAATATATACTAGCACCACAAGCAATTTCCATTTAGGTTTAAATCAAAGAGAGATTTGGTAAAGAAATAAACAAAACATTAAAAACCATATTTCCAAAACATTTAACTTAAAGTAAAAATAAATGGAGCTCTTTTTTGTTTAAGCAATTATCCTGTAACTATCCTCCATCAATATAAGAAAAAAAAAAGAACAAGTAAATAAGCAAACAAGTCCATTTATTTGTTCACTAAACTGAAATTACTTGGCTCAGAGCATTGCAAACTCCCGACCGCATCCAGCTATCATTCTGTTAAAGGAAAATCGAGACCTGGAGTGCTAGCGGTGTTTCCTAGTAATCAAGCAACAAACCTTCTTGGCATTAGTGAATTACTACTACACAGCATTAATTTCATGCTTGTCTACTCTGGTAAACTGGGAATGGTTATAGAGAGTTAGAAAGCATAGAAAAGTTAGAACAGGGTCAGAGAACTCCTTTAAAAAATAGCATTTAAAAATGAGATAATTGAAAGCATTTAATGAAGTTAAGATTCTTCATCACAACAGTGTTTGCACACCTCTTGATTATATCTGGGATCTTATCTTTAGGAGCAGAAGAATGTTGACATCTATTGCACATGCATCATACATCTTAAAAATTGATTGAACTCCCTAGACACATCCAAACTCCTTGAGGGACTGAATTGCTGGGCAGAGGGCTGTGGGGACCATGGTCTGGGGGAACATCTAGCTCAACTGGCATAACACAGTTTATAAAGACAATGTTCTACATTCTACCTCGGTGAGTAGCATCTGGGGTCTTAAAAACCTGTGAGCAGCCATCTAAGATGCTCCACTGGTCTTACCCCTTTGGGAAAAAAGGAGAGTGAAGAGAACAGGACACAAGGAAAAGATTAGTCCAAAGAACTAATGGACCACAGCTACCAAGGCCTCCACCAGACTGAGTCCAGTACAGCTAGATGTTGCCCGGCTAACACCACTGACTGCTCTGACCAGGATCACAACAGAGGGTTCTGGACAAAGCTAGAGAAGGATGTAGAACAAAATTATAACTCAGAAAAAAAAGACCAGATTTACTGGCCTGAAAGAGACTGAAGAAACCCCGAGAGTATGGCCCCCAGACGCCTTCTAGCTCAGTGGTGAAGTCACTTTGGAGGTTCACTGTTCAGCCGGGGATTGGACAGCCCCATATAACAAAATGGGACAAATGAGGCACAGCAGTCTAGGGACAAGGACTAGAAGCCAGAAGGGGACAGGAAAGCTGGTGATAGGGAACCCAAGGTTGAGTAAGGACAGTGTTGGCATGTAGTGGGATTGTTAACCATTGTCATAGGGCAACATGTGTACTAACTGTTTAATGAGAAAATATTTTGTTCTGTAAACCTTCATCTAAAGTGAGAATAGCAGTACAACTGGAAGAACATAATTGATGTCACTGAACTGTGCATGTAGAAATTTTTGAAATGGATGGTGTATCTTTGGTTATGTATATTTTCACCAAAAAAAAAGAAAAGGTCAAGAAGGGAGAGGATTGACATGTCATGGGGTTGTTAACCAATGTCATAAAACAATATGTGTACTGAGTGTTTAATGAGAAAATATTTGTTCTGTAACCCTGCACCTGAAGTACAATAAAAAAAAAAAAAGGAGGAAAAAAATTGATTGAAAAATGACTAAATAAGATGCCTTGATCTTGGTTGAATATGGAGGGTTTAGGGATGAATTAAAACCAATTTTCTGATCATGTTCGTTTACCAAACCTAAGCTTTTAAAATTCATTTTACCATAAACTGGTTAAGACAGAGGAACGTGAAAAAGTGCAAGAAGGTAAAAATCCATTCGTATTTCTGGTTTCCTTCAAAAAACTAATTCCTTGGCCCCTATTTTTTTCTCCTGATTCCACTTGTCTATTTACCATGACCTTCCCTAAGGTTTCAGGTAGATTCATTTGTTTAGCTAATACTATGGTGTTGATGTCCAAGAAGACTTTATGCTCACAGAGGTGGCAGAACTGATGTGAAATCACCTTAACTTCCTATCTGCATGTCCTTGGGATATTGCCATTTATTTCAATCACCCATAGTGAACAGGAAAACTAGCAGAAGAGCATCTATATATGCATGAAATTTTTGCCAGTTGTCACCGTGCTTTTGTCATTGATTTGTAAATCATTTTCAAATATATCCTCTGTTCTCCACTATGATGACCTTGTCTCCAACTCGTGACAGGACTCCAAGACACAAAATTGTCTTCTTCAGACTTTGTGCAAGTGCTTGCGCACATATATCTGAAGATAGAAAACCAGTGGGGAGTGTGTGTGTGTGTGTGTGGGCGCGTGTGTGTGTGCGCGCGTGCCCTTAGAACTCTTGATCTCATATCCATTCTTTTATTCCCATCTCCATATATTACTTTAAAAAAAAGACAATATGGACATGTACTAATAAAACAACAACAACGACAAAAAAAAAAAAAAAAAAAACCCATTGCTGTCAAGTCAATTCCGACTCATAGCAACTCTATAGGACAGAGTAGAACTGCCCCATAGGGTTTCCAAGGGGTGCTTGGTGCATTCAAACTGCAAACCTTTTGATTAGCAGCCGTAGCTCTTCACCACTACTCCATCAGGGATTCCATGTACTAATAGTTGACTCAAATATGGATGATTGATTCAGGTATACCAAGGATGTGTGTTTGTCTGGGATAATGGGTACAATTCTGGTCATTGCATACTGTAAATATGTGTGTGTGTATATATATATATATATTAGATTTGGAAAAAGTCAATGTAAGCTGTCTACTTGTCTACAAGTGGAGAAGTCTGGCAGGGAGTAGGGATTGGAGAGCCACTGGCCTGGTTCAAGGCCATAGGTTTTGCTAAATGCCTGTTATTGAACTGAACTGTCTGGTATTTGAACTTTGTGTCTGTAAATACAATAATAAATATAATTCTATAATGATAATGTTTTGGAAACATGAAAAAAATGGATACACGGCCACAGAGTCAGTAAGATGTAATTTTGATTATCAAAACATTTCCCATATAATGCTGACAAATTTTTACCAGTTGAACAATTTGTTGACACAATCTGGTATCCTTATCAGGGCCAAGAAGGTGACTCTTACATAAGGGCTTTATGCTTTTGTATACCAGTATGTATATAAAACAGAAGTGAACATAGAGCAGGCCAGGGTGTGAAGGTAGTCAGGGTAGCCTGAGAAAAGACCTCCACTAGAACAGAGGAGGGTGATGGAATGCAGAGCCTGAGAACCAGGGTGCTGGGAGAAGCAGGGGAGCTGGTTAGAAAGTGGTACAGGGCTAATAGCAAGGACGTTACTCTGACTAGATCTCCTGTGTTACCCAAGGCAAGGTGAATGGGAGGCCAAGCTGAGTTGAAATGACCCGGGACAGGGTTGAGACTTGAGCCATTTTAGTCCTAACCAATTCTTCGGTTCTGTTTGGTAGATTTTCCCCAAAGACGTTTTGAGTGAGGGTTTGCAATTTCCCCTACTGTCTCTCAAACTAAAACCTGCAATATGTCCAGACGTTTATTAACTGGACTCTATTGGTAAACAACCTCAAATCTAACCTGTTTTGAGATCTCTAGGAACTCCCAGCTTTTTATTTTTAGGTGTCTCAGTCATAACCTTGCATGAACATTTGACTGGAAGAAAACTCCAAAACTCTAGATGCAGAATTCTCTCACTCTTATATCTCACCTCAGGAAAATCAAATCCTCCAAAGTTCCTTGTGGGATGCAGCATCATTTAGAGATTTAGCCTAGGCCTTCAAATCTAAGGCTTCCCTGGATTCTTACATCTTACATGAAAGAGTTGGAGAATGTCTCTAAAAAGTGTTTTTAGCCATATATCTCAAATACCTTTAATTTTCACAAAAAATCACATTTTCATATTTAAAATTAATATTTAATAGTTAAAAGGCCCTATGTTGGTCAATACAAACCTATTTCTGACAATATGACAATTACCAAAGCCTTGATTGTTAAGATTTTGAAAACAAAAGCACCTGTAAGTAGACCTGGAGTATGAGTCTCCTGATTAGAATTCCAATAAACCATCTTACACTCAGCTTAATCTAAATATCCCACACATACCATCACACTGTGTATACTGAAATACTTTAAAGAAATATATAGACGTGTAACAAATAAGTTGGACAAAAATCACCTAAAAATCACTGTTAGCCTTTCCTACATGTATTTGTTTGATCTATTTTTTAAAAAAAAACAATTTGTATTTCTTACATGTAGAAACTTGCTATATGATTTAATATTTGCTAAGTAGTAGCTTCTTTGTATAGTACAAAAATTATAACTTTCAAATATTAGTAATTCCAGAATTTCTGGAAAATTCATCCTATTTATCTTTTTTTTATTTTAAAACTTTAATAATTTGACTTTCAATATTTAACTCCCCTAAAATGAAGTCTTTTTGTAGTTTATTATATAGAAACATCTATATTTATAAAACCAAAAAAACCAAACCCATTGCTGTCAAGTCGATTCTGACTCATAATGACCCTATAGGACAGAATAGAACTGCCCCATAGGGTTTCCAAGGCTGTAATCTTTGCGGAAGCAGACTGCCAGATCTTTCTCCAGTAGAGCAGCTGGTGGGTTTGAACTGCCAACCTTTCGGTCAGCAGCCGAGCACTTAACCATTGCACCACCAGAGCTTTAAACCCACTGCTGATAAATCAATTCCAACTCATAGCAACCTATATAGACACTGGTTTATCACAGATTCCCAGGCCCCATCTCCAAAGGTTCATATTCAGTTGACTTAGGGGTAGGACCCAGGCATTGATATTTAATGTTTCCCAGGTAAATCTGTTCTGTAGCCAAGGTTGAGAAACTTTTTTTTAGAAACTCAGTGAGGCCAGGAACCATGTATCTTCTACATTTTCAGTTTTTAGTAAGTAGAAGAACTAATAGCTTCTTGTTAAAAATCTAGATCTTCAGGCCACAGCCACAAAAATTCTAGGTAACCAGGTCTCAAATATTGCTAAAGAATCTGCATTATTAAGTAACATCCCCAGTCGTTCTGATATAACCATTGCCATCGAGTTAATTCTGACTCATAGTGACCCTATAGAACAAAGTAGAAGTGCCCCACAGGATTTCCAAGGAGTAGCTGGTGGATTAGAACTGTGACCTTTGGGTTTGCAGCCATAGCTCTTAACCACTGTGCCACCAGGGCTCCTGTGGTTCTGATACAGGAGGTCTAAAGTTCATAGCTTAGGAGAAAAAAAAAAGTTTTCTGCAATGTTTAGCAAAGAGTATTATGAGTCACAGGGGCTCAGTTCAGGTACGTTAAATTGACTGTTTGGGGAAATGACCCTAATTTTTGTGATTGATTCCATGGGGAGTAACAATCTCAAGCACTTGCCTGTGGCACTGACTTAGTGGCTTTTGTTTAAGGGTGAAGAGAAGTTCCATGGTATTAAGGACAAAGACACAGCTCTTAACTGAAGCAGCAGAGCAGACCACAAACCACAGGAACAAGGTCAATATGTGCAGCAGACATCTGATGTTTTGCATAACTAGTCTTTATTTCCTACTTAAGTGGCTCTTAAGGTGTGGTCCCTGGACCAATAGCAACAGAATCACCCAGGAACTTATTAAAAATTCATATTATTGGGTCCCATTCTAAACTTATTGAAAAGAAGCTCTGGGAATAGAGTCCCACTATCTGTGTTTTAACAAGGCCTCCAGGTCATTCTGATGCTCACAAAAATTTGAGAATCGCTTCCCTATTCTTTTCACATGAGTGCCCTGATTTTCTTAGAGGATACCATCCCTCTTGTAAACTCCATCTGTGCTCTTTTGAATGTGGTTATCCCAACTCATTTATAATTTCAAAAGTGAACACATGTGCATCAGCATGGCCAAATGGGCTCAATTCCAAGTGTTGACATTGGGGAAAGAGAAGCAGGTGCTGCAGTCAGTGAAGGGGTTAAAAATAAAGATCAGCCCATAGGAAAGCAGAGGCAAGTGATGGACAGAGGTCTGAAAACATAGTTTGAGCCCCTGAATCAAGTGATGTCTGAAACTTGTACTCTTAAGTTATCTGAATTAATAAATTCAGTTTTGTTAGCCAATTTTTGAGTTGGGTTTCTTCCATTTGCAATTGGAAGATTAGGCAACTAATGCGAACAGAATCCATTAGAGAAAGTAGGTCTGCAATGTCTGAGATGCCAAACACAAGTTGCAGAGGATCTAAGTCCGGCCAAATTGTTAGGTATTCAGGCTGAGCGGATGCAGAATGAGAAACGTGGGCTAAGTGAGGCGAAGTCTTGGTGCTGCAGTTGCAGTTTGAATGCTTAAGTTTTACATGCTTAAAGGGCCAGAGGTGAGGAAGACAAGAACTATTGTGCTTTTCCATAAAGCTTCCTTGTGTTTGACCGTCAGAGATGCAATGCCAGAAAAGTGAGCCCTGGCCTAATGAAGATTGTGGTTTCTTGTTTGTTTTTGTTTTGTTTTTAATCATAAATTAATTACTTCTGTGGTAAGGAGATCATTTCTGCATCCCCCTTGCATGTAGGAAATTATGAACTGACTATAATTAAAAAGTGAAGATTTTTGGCGCGTTAGATGCGATTGCGATCTGTGGTAGGACACAGTCATGGCAGCCTCGGTCTCCACGCTCCACATTCAGAAGCATGTGGCTTTAACTGTTTAATGAGAAAACGATTCACCCTGTGTCAGGTTGTTACCATATAACTTTTGATACGGCAGGAGCAAATCTAAGAAGAAACAAATGACAAAAAAAAAAAAAAAAATAAGTTCTTAAACTGGTAGCATTCCATTAAAAAAAAAGTGACTTCAGTCTCCCAAGAAGCAGTGTTCACGTTCTTCCTTTATAAGCATCTGAGGGTCTTCATTTGGCAGTTTTCACCGGATCTCAGGAGCGCCACCTTCTGTAACCACTTAGCTAATGATTGCTGCTGTTATCTGCAGCCCGATGTACCCAAAACCCATTGCACTGAGTCGATTCAGACTCAGTGTCCTTACAGGACAGGGTAGAACTGCCCCGTAAGGTTTCTAAGGCTGTCAGTCTTCACCGAAGCAGAGTGCCACATCTTTCTCCTGCGGAGTAGCTGGTGACATTTTGGTTAGGAGCCAAGCACTTAAACACTGCGCCACCAGGGAGTTGCACAGAGTCATTTCAAAATGTTTACCTCTCTTGTAATGTGCTTTCCATTTAGTGATTGACAAGAATTTTACACAGTTAACTGCTAAGGATTATGTTATTTTAACCATATGTTGTTTTTATTTCAGATCTGCTGTATTTTCAGGGAAGAGGAGGACAGTTTTAGGAATGTGAAAGCTTCTCTTTTGGCTCTTCTGTGTTGAAGATTATTACTTTAAAGTCTCTTTTGCAGTATACAACACTGAGAAGATTGTTGTGCATACCACATTTTTCAAATAATAATAATAACAATAAGAGAGCTAATATTTACAGAGCATTTATATGTACATTTATACCCAATATTTATATTAAATGTATATATATTATATTTGAAACATATAAAAATTAATTTATAATATATTTTGCTAAAAATATATTTTTGCATGTATTATCTCATATATATTCATGTAAATCCTGTGGGATGTGTATAATTATCCTCATTTAATACATAAGCAAACTGAGGCTCAGAAAGGCTAAGTAACTTGCCCACGTAAGTAGTGAGCTAAGATTTCAACCTAGGCTATCTGACCTGCGATCTCGTGCTCTTGACAAGATTGTTTAATAAAATGCTATAGACTACGAATGCTTTTCTAAATATATAAACTTTTCATACATTAAAATTTAACTTGACTGTAATCCCCACAAAGCAAGAGACTATGACTTGTTTTGTTGTTAGGTACCGTTGAGTCGGTTTCGACTCATAGTGACCCTGTGTACAACAGAATAAAACGCTGTCTTATCCTGTGCCATCCTCACCACAGTTACTGTGTTTAAGTCCATTATTGCAGCCACTGCGTCAGTCCATCTCATTGAGGGTCTTTCTCTCTTTCGCTGACCATCTACTTTACCAAGCATGATGTCCTTCTCCAGGGATTGATCTCTCCTGATAACATGTCCAAAATAAGTGAGACAAAGTTTCACCATACTCGCTTCTAAGGAGCATTCTGGCCGTACTTCTTCCAAGGAAGACATATTTGGGAAATTCTTCAATATTTCATTTTGAAATTTGCTTAGCTACTCTGTCTAAAGATGCATTGAAGGCTTATTTTTTTCCCGATAATTTAACCTCTTGGGTACATTTAAAAGTTACTGAATTGTAACTTGGAAGTTATTTAGACTGAACTTCTATTCATTGTAAAAAATTCTTATCTAAGCATTCTTTTCGACAGGTAATCATTTGACCTCTGGAGAACATTTTTGCAACAGAGAGCCCATTACTCATAAGACAATCCACTTCAGTTTTGAGCAACTTTAATTGTTTAGAAAGTTCTTTCTTATAGTTTGGTGAAATTTCCTTTCTTGCAACTTTTTCCCATTTTTCTTAGTTTTGTCCTCTAAGCTATACAGAGTGACTGTCTGGACAGACTTCTACATGACAGTCCTTCAAATATTTGAAGGCAGTAATCATGTCCCTCTAGGTCTTCTGTGCTCCAGGCTAAAAATCCCCAGTTCCTTCAGACATTTCTCACACTGTATAGTTTTACCAACCTCGTAGCCAGTTTGTCTTTAAAAATCATTCTGTGATGGAGATTGATTGACCATGAAGCTAAGCCCGTGCATGAGGCCATTCCACAGCTTTGGGAGGAGACTCGGCAATGCGTTTATATAGGAACACGTTTGTAAAACTTGCAAAAGCAAGATACTTAAATCTCAATGGATTAAGAGTGTTTTGACTTTTTAGGTGGTAAAGTCAAGTGGCTTTTGACTGGCCATGGGCATTTTTTAATTTGGCTTGTCAGGGATACTTTGTAGTGGTTTAGTGGGAAATATATGCGTGGTTTGCAGTCACTTCTGTGATGGCTAAGTTATTTTTAGCTGTCCCAGTACAGAAATAGTTGCCAGGAATCTTTCTGTATCTGCTGTACCAACTCTCCTGGCATCCTCACTTGAGGATGTTGAAGACAACCTGGTTAGTGAGTATCATTAGTTTAAAGGGTATTTAAAATTAATTAAGGGATAAGAAAACTTGAAATGATCTGAAATCTTATAAGCTCACGTATTATGGAAACTAGAGAGCAATTTTCCTGAAGTTGACAATAATCCTGAACATTTACATGACATTACCAATGAGTTGTGAAGCTGAAAAAAGTGTTTCTAAGTAATCAATAACAAACAAATTTCAACCAACAATGCTACCAGAAAAATCTAACTATCTTTCTCTTCCTTCTATAAAAAATGTCACAAAGCTGTCATTATATGGAGTGGTGATCTAACAGTGTGCAGTCAACAAACATAGAAAAGAAAAATGCTTTTTTAGAGATATGTCAGACAGATATGTACAGATATGTCATACATTTAAGTATTATATTTTTTTTAATTTCGTGAAATTTGTGGTATTTGTCAGCTCTTTCACAATCTGTGATCTCTTTTTTCATTCTAAATAAATATTAATTTTTGTACTTAGTTTTGTATTTGTAATTTTTAAAGTGGACCCCCCAAATTATATAAGCTTTGGGTTCCACAAAACCTGGATTATGGATCCTTCTTGCTCTTAGAAATCAGTGCCATCTGACCAGATAATATTACAATGGAACTCTTATCTCCTTTGATCTAATACTCTGCTTTTACTGTTGCAAGCTGGATCCCATTAGCTTTTCTGGCAGTCTCACCACACTGATTACAGAATTGCTGACTCAGAATCCTGGAGTTGAATGATGCCTTGAAGGTCATCAAAACCAAACACTCATCCTATGATCAAATCCCTCATGGATGCCCCTGCCAGGCAGTCATCAACACATGGTTGAATGCTTCCAGTGACAGAAAACTCATTATGTCCTGTGGAACTCATTCCATCATTGAAAAACTGTAAATTTCAGAAGGATTGAAGTGCCTCTCATTGGACTTGGAGTAAAATTAATCTCTCTCTTTACGTCAGTCTCTCTCTCTCTCGCTCTGTCTATGTGTTTGTATGTATTTTTTACATAAATTACTTTTTTTATTTTAAAATTTTTTTATTGTACTTTAGATGAAGGTTTACAGAACAAATAGTTTCTCATTAAACAGTCAGTACTCATATTGTTTTATGACATTGGTTAACAACCCCATGATGGTCAACACTCTCCCTTCTCAACCTTGAGGACCTTTTTTTTGGTGAAAAAAAAGTTACACCATTTTGAAAGTTTCTACATGTACAATTCAGTGACACCGATTACATTCTTCCAGCTGTGCTGCTATTCTCACTATCCTTTTCCAAATTATTCCATCACCATTATCTTCAACTCACTGTCCCCTAGGCTTCCCATCAAACCTTCTGAGTTGCTATTGTCAATGTGATCTCACATAGATAATGCTTTTTTTTTTTGTACCTTAGATGAAGGTTTGCAGAACAAATAGTTTCTCATTAAACAGTTAGTACACATATTGCCCTATGACAATGGTTAACAACCCCATGACATGTCAGCACTGTCCCTTCTTAACCTTGGGTTCCCTATCACCAGCTTTCCTATCCTCTCCTGTCTTCTAGTCCTTGTCCCTGGACTGCTGTGCCTCATTAGTCCTGTTTTGTTTTATGAGGCTGTCCAATCCCCAGCTGAATGGTGAACTTTGGGAGGGGCTTCATCACTGAGCTAAAAGAGTGTCTGGGGAGCATACTCTCAGGGTTTCTCCAGTCCGTCAGGCTGGTAAATCTGGTCTTTTTTTTGTGAGTTAGAATTCTGCTCTACATCCTTTTCCAGCTCTGTCCAGGACCCTCTATTGTGATCTCGGTCAGAGCAGTCAGTGGTGGTAGCCGGGCCCCATCTAGCTGTACTGGACTTAGTCTGGTGGAGGCCTTGGTAGCTGTGGTCCATTAGTCCTTTGGACTAATCTTTTCCTTGTATCCTACTCTCTTCATTCTCCCTTGTTTCCAAAAGGGTAAGACCAGTGGAGTATCTTAGATGGCTGCTCACAGGTTTTTAAGACCCCAGACACTACTCACCAAGGTAGAATGTAGAACATTGTCTTTATAAACTGTGTTATGCCAGTTGAGCTAGATGTTCCCTGAGACCATGGTCCCCACAGCCTTCTGCCCAGCAATTCAGTCCCTCAGGGAGTTTGGATGTGCCTATGGAGCTTCCATGACCTTTCCTTGTACAAGTTGTGCTGGTTTCCCCAGTATTATGTACTGTCTTACCCTTCACCAAAGTTACCACTTATCTATTTAGTCCCCCCATCCATCCCTCCCATCCCTTGTAACCAACAAAGATTGTTGCTTTTTGTGTGTAAACTTTTACATGAGTTATACGGTAGAGGTCTCATACAATATTTGTCCTTTTGTGATTAACTTATTTCACTCAGCATAATGTCCTCCAGTTTCATCCATGTTATGAGATGCTTCACAAATTCATCATTGTTCTTTATCTTTGTATAATACTCCATTGTGTGTATGTACCATAGTTTGTCTATCCATTCATCTGTTGCTGGGCATCTAGTTGTTTCCATCTTTTTGCTGTTGTGAACAGTGCTTCAGTGAATATGGGTGTGCATATGCCTATTAGTATGACAGCTCTTATTTCTCTAGGATACATTCCTAGGAGTGAGATTACATTTTGTAGCGCTTTTTTTGTGTGTGGTGCTGACGTTTTCTTTGTTCCTGTTACTCTCCTGTGTTGAGTTCCTTTTGATTGTGGATCTTTTTTTTCATTTCTTTTGTTTTTGTAAGTTTTGTTTTTACTGAGACATTATGTTTTTCTTCTTTATTTTGATAAGTAGCTTTGTCAACTTTTTTTGTGGTTACCCTGAAATTTACCCTTATCTTCCTAGATTTGTACCAGTCTATTATTACTTGGTATCGCTTGACTTCCTCTGCATTAGAAGGTTCTATACCTACACAGTTTATTCCCTCTTTTATTGTTCTGATGCTGCTGTCATTTACAGATTAACCTCTCTGGTAACCTTTTGTAATTCTTTTGGTTTTGCATAGTCCTTAAGAGTTCATTTCCTAGGTTGGTATCTGGCTAGAACAATCCTGTGTCTTATACTCAGCCTGTGGTCTGATGTTGTTTGTTCTCAGATCTAAGGACTCCCTTTAATAAGTATTGTAAGTTCGGTTTGACTTTTACATATTCCCTTAATTTCTGTTTATCTGGAAATGACCTAATTTCACCATCATATTTGAATGAGAGTTTTGCAGGATATATTATTCTTGGCTGACAATTTTTTTCTTTCAAGGTTTTATATATGTCATCCCATCGCCTTCTTGCCTGCATGGTTTCTGCTGAATAACCCAAGCTTAGTCTTATTGTTTCTCCTCTGTATGTGAGTTTTTGTTTTTCTTGAGCTGCTCTCAGGCTTCTTCGTTTGTCTTTAGTTTTAGCGAGTGTAGCTATGATACTCCTTGGTGAGTTTCTTTTAGAGTCTATCCTATATGGGGTTCATTGAGCTTCTTGGATGGTCAGCTTTTCATCTTTCTTGATATTGGGGAAGTTTTCTGTCAGCAATTCTTCAGTGATCCTTTCTGTGTTTTCTGTTTTCTCCTCCTGTTCTGGAACTCCGATCACTTGAAGATTTTTGCTTTTGATTGTATCCCACATAATTCTCAGGATTTCTTCATTTTTCTTCAATCTTTTTTCTGATTTTTCCTCAAACAGAGTTGTATACAAGTGTTTGTTTTCAATTTTGGCGATCCTATCTTCCATCGTTTCAAACCTGCTCCTCAGTTTTTCTATGACACCATCCATTTCTGAAATCTTGTTGTTTATCTTTTGCATTTCTAATTGTTGTTTTTGTATGATTTCTAGTTGTGAATTTATTTTAGAATTTTGTTCCTCTATTATTTTCTTGAATTATTTCATTTTTTTTGTCTGTATTTTCCAGGAATTTGTCTGCCTTTTCCATGAATTTGTCTATTTTTTTCTTCATTTTTGTCTGTTTTTCCCTTCAACTCTTGGATAATTCTGAATATTAGAGATTTGAATTCCCTATCAGTTAGGTCTTGTGCCTTTTCTTCTACTGGAAGGTCATCTGGTGTTTTATTTTGAACACCTACTGGAACCATCCTGTCTTGTTTTTGTAAATGTTTTGGTATTGTCTGCTGTCTTTGTGGCATTCAGTGGTTATTATCCTCATTTATTCATTGTAGATATGTTTGTTTCATCCTGCTTTTTTGTTTTATTTGGTTATGTCTGATCGGGCAGGCTGTGCGTTCTTTGCTGTTTGCTCATCTGTTGGCATGATAGTTTTCACCTCCTTCTCCAACGGGCAGGGTTAGTCACTCTCAGGTATGGTACAGCAGGGCAGGTCCAGCTGAAGGGGGGTTGCTGGGATAGGTTTTTTGTGGCACGTACTAGGGTTGACAGTGCAGACCGGGAGTCAGTGCAGGGCAGGTTCCAGTAGGCCGTGCCTGTGTTGCTTGGGAGTATGATGTTCAGCACACGGTGAAGGTAGGCAGGAAGGAGGGGGTAGATTGTGATGTGTGGAGCTAAGATGGGTACAGGAAAGATGAGAGAGAAGAGAGAGGAACAGGAGCCAAAGACATACACAAAAACAAAAAAGAGTGCTAAGGGAGCTTGCTATTAGAGTGGAGAGATGAGAGACTGAGAAATGGGGAAAAACAAAAGTGAAAAAAAAAAAAGAAAAAGGGTAAAAGACAAAATGAATAAATCAAGAAACTGGAAATGAGGAAAGACAAAAAAGGAACGAGAGAGAAGAAAACTAAACAAAGAAATGAAAAAAAAAACCAAAAACAAACAAAAAAAAGAAGAAGAAAGAAATGCCCCCAGGGATGTCCCTGTGCATCTGCGCAGAGTAAGGGACTAGCTTCCAAGCCTCGAATTACTGTCTGGCTAGAAGGGGCTCCCAAGCTGAGAAAAGAAAAAGAAAACAAACAAACAAATCAACACAGAACAAATCAGAGCAAACAAACAAACAAAAAAGCCCTGAGGGTCCCACCAGCTTGGCGGCACAGGCCGGGAAGCAATTTCACAGTCGAGCTGTGTTTTGCAGCCTTTCAGGAAGAAGCTAAGATGGCGCACGGAGCCAGGTATTTGAGAGAAAAGAGGGGGAGGTGGTGAGAGGTACGGAAGAAATCTAAAGAAGCAGAAAAAAGCAACACCAGCAGCCAACCAATGGCACTTAGGGAGCCAGCCAGTGTGGGCGGGTGGAATCCAAGCAGTGCTAGGGGGAAGCTCATGCTTCCCAGCCAATAGACTGTGGCTGCAGGAAGCACAGGAGGCTAAATGTGGGTGAAGAAGGGTGTGGGTGGGAAAGCCTATATTGTGAGTTACCGGTTGTTCTGTCTTCTGCTGGAAGCTCCGTGAAGCTGTTTTTTCGTACCTCCTGTTCACTGATCTCCGATAGGAGTCCAAGATGGCAGATGGGTGCTGCGGTAGCTGATAGGGGACCTCTGAATGTATCTCTCCTTGTGCTCTGTTCTTGGTCAGTTTCTTATTCCATTCGGTGCTTGGCTGAGTTCTTTATCTCTTCATTTGATGGTCAGGGTTTCAGGATTGACGTGCGACTCTGTTTGGCTTAGTTTTTCTGATCTTTGCTGCGGAGGAACAGCGTGGTGCTTCTGACTATAGCACCATGTTGCCCGGAAGTCTACATAAACTTCATTGAGATATTTCACATGCCATACAATTCATCCATTTAAAATATATAATTGAGTGTTTTTTCATATAGTGACAAGATTGTACAACAGTCACCATTAGGTAACTTTAGAACTTTGCCTCCCCTGCCCGGATAAAAGAACCCATGTACCTATTAGCGGTCAATCTCTATTACCCCTACCCAGCCCACCCACCAACTCTGAGCAGTCACTAATTTACCTTCTGTCTCTATAAATTTGCAATCATACAATATGTAACATTGTGAAACTAGCTTATTTCACTTAACATGCTGCTTTCAAGATTTAAATATTTTTTTATAAACCTAAAGGTAAGACTTTACATTCTTCTCCATTAAATTTTATCTTTTTGGTTATGGTACCTAATGTTAAAGCCTTTGCCTTTTACCCAAGTTACTCCACCACTGGGTCATAGAAGAGGTCAATTCTCTACTAGTGTTCCGGGGAGAACCATTAGTTGAGAAGCCATATGTAGTCCTCATCATAATTGCACTGTCTCACCTTGGTACTGCAGTTGATCTCTTGAGAAGCTCAAGGCTGAAAACAGCCATCAGCATTGATTTATGAATATATATAAACGTGTATATATGTGTAGTCTATAAAATCACCTAGTCATTTGGTCTAAAAGTGAGTAAACAAGTAAGATCTACTGACAGATTTCTATTCCAAGGCTGCCAGTTCCATGATGAAAAATTTAGCATACCACTGCTAAATCTTAATTCCCAATTTAAGCAGATTAAAAACAACCAATCTGGGAAATTATTCACTTTTAAAAGAGAATATATCTCCAGAAAGCCCTTTAGATGAGAGAGTGAGACTTGGAGAACATCATATTCTGGATTCCGTGTTGAGGTCCTTTGTTCATATGCCAATTTTAATACAAATAAAGTTTAATATGAATATCAAAGTCAAATATGAAATGGAAGAGATGGAAAGTGGTTTCATATAAGGGCAATATGACATCTGAGGTGTAAAGGTATGATGTAGCAGTTGTTGAGAAATCAGTGCCATTGAGCCCAAGTATATCTGTGTGTTCACATGTCATCTTTAAAGGTTGTTAAATGATGTATTATCTTAATTTTTTAAACGGTGGAAACTACAATTACATAATTATAACACAGAGAAATGTTTATAGTCTATAGATTACTAGTTGTTTATATTGTTATCATTAGAAGTTAGTAATAATCACACTCAAACACTCTTCATGGTACTTTTGATTTTAAAAGTGACTTTTAAATTATCTTAGAATAATTATCTTTTCAATGTGAGTCCTACGGGAAATACTCTATGTAATTATTTTAAATCCCCTAAAATTAAAAAAAACAGTTCTTTGGCATTGTTGTTATGTCAAACAATTGGCATCATTGGCTTTTTTGATCTGATAGCTGTCACCAATATGTTCATCACCTCTGTTGTCAGGTGATCTAGTTCTGATGACCTAATAAGTAGTCAGATTTGATTGTGTGAATTCCAGTCTCTCAGGGTTCTTTTGTTTTGTTTGAAGTTTGTTTTAAATGACAATGGCATACAGATTTTTTGTCACTGTGACTTGCTACCTCCCTTACTCATTGCTACTGATTGGCTCCTCTACCTGAGTCAGATCCCCAAATCAGAGGTATTAGATTTAAAAGTTGTTAGACTTACTTATAAAGAGGTCTACTGTCATCTCCCAACCTCTCAAAATCTAGACAATTTGTCTTTAGCTTCCACTTTCATGGACCTGTAAGAGGACAAATGCTCCCTTATCCTTTCAGTGAGTTTTGATGACTAACTTGTCTCTCTGTCTGATTCCTTGCCCCACCGCATTTCAATATAGGAAAATGAAACAAAGCAATACAAAACAAAACAGTTGCAGTTGAGTCAATTCTGATCCGTGGCGACCCCATGTGTGTCAGCGTAGAACTGTACTCCATAGGGTTTTTAATGGCTTATTTTTTAGAAGTAAATATTATGGCCTGTCTTTCAAGGTGTCTTTGGGTGGGACTGGAACCACCAACATTTTGGTTAGTAGCTGTCATGGATTGAATTTTGTCCCCCCAAAGTATCTGCCAACTTGGCTAGGTCATGATTCCCAGTCTTGTGTGATTGTCTACCATTTTGTCATCTGATGCGATTTCCTTAAGTGTTGTTCTCACTTTGATGTAATGAGATGGATTAGTGGCAGTTATATTGATGAGATCAACAAGATTAGATAGTGTCTGAAGCCAATCTCTTTTGAGATATAAAAGAAAGAAGCAAGCTGAGATACAGGAGGACCTCATACCACTAAGAAAGCAGTGCCAGGAGCAGAGCGCATCCTTTGGACCTGAGGTTCCTGTGTTGAGATGCTCCCAGACCAAGGGAAGGTTGATGACAAGGACCTGCCTCCAGAGCTGACAGAAAGAAAAAGGCTTCTCCTGGAACCAGCACCCTGAGTTCGGACTTCTAGCCTACCGGACTGTGAGAGAATAAGCTTCTCTTTGTTAAAGCCATCCACTTGTGGTATTTCTGTTATAGCAGCACTAGATGACTAAGACAGTAGCTAAGTGCTTTAATTGTTTGCATCATTAAGGAACTCTTCATTTTTTTTCTTTGCCCTTCACTTTGCTTCTCCAGATGACTGACAATTTCTTGTGTTTTCTGAGGCAGAATTTTTTTTTCCTAAATTCAGCCTCCAATGCTTGGCTTTCCCCCCAAATTAAGCTTCTTAAGGAACTTCTTCCAAATACAGAACACTTCCTGTTGTGGACTGAATTGTGTCCACCAAAAATATGTATTGAAATCCTAACCCTTTTACCTGTAAATATGATCCTATTTGGAAATAGGTTTTTCTTTTATGTTATGGAGGTCATACCAGTATAGAATGGGTCCTAAGCCTAAAAAGCAGAATAGACACAGAGACACACACAGGTGGAAGAAGCCATCTGAAGACAGACACATGTGGCAGATATGTTTACAAGACCAGGGATACCACGGATTGCTCGTAGCTACTAGAAGCTGAAATAAACAAAGAAGGCCCTCCCCCTGGAACCAAGCTCTGAATTTGGACTTCACCTCCTGAACAGTGAGGAAATAAATGTCTGTTCTTTATAGCCAGCCACTTGTGGTATTTCTGTTACAGCGGCATTAAGAAACTAAGACATCCCCTAAAGGTAAATCTGGCAAGTATATTTTTCTCTGTCTTATGTATTACCAACTGACTTATTAATTGCTAAGGCTACCTCTCTGCTGGGTCATTTCCCAACAAAGACTTTGGTGATAAAACTGATCAAACACTTATAACATATGCAGAATCTGACTATTTTTACTGTTTCTACTGCTACCACCTTGGTCCCAGCTACCACTGCTTCCTACCTGGATTATTACTATGACTTCCCCAAGTAGTCTCTCTGCTTCCACTCTTGATCCCCTAATGAGTACTCCTAACACTGCAGCCAGAATGATCCTTATTAAAGTATAAATCACTTCTCAGCTTGAAGCCTTAAAATCTACAATGTCTAAGTCTAAGTCAAAGTCTAAGTCCTTACAATGGCCTGAAAGACCTTGTTCTTATACCTCTCTGGCCATGTCTTCTACTCTGCCAACTCCTCCTTGGTGTGCTTTTACTTCGGGGTATTTGTCCTTCTTGTGACTTTGTTTTGTTTGTTTGGAGCAATTTTTCCCCAGGTATATGGTTGGCTTACTCCCTCACTGACACCAAATCTTTTCTGGGTGAGGTCTCCCCTTGTCATTTTATTTAAATTGCTTACCCTTCCCCCACATTGTCAATCCTTCTTTCCTGTTTTGTTTCCATAGCACTTTTGACCTTTTAATTTACCATATTCTTTGCCCATCTTTCCCCTCCCCCATCCCTGCTCAGAATATAAACTTCATGAGAACAGAGATTTTTTTTTAAGTTTGATGCATGCTCAAAACCGAAGTTGTTTCTTGGCACACAATAGATGCTCAATAAAGATTAGATTTTAAAAAATCAATGAAAAATTTATTGAGATTATTTCATGTTTACACTGGGATCTACTTTTATCTCAGTACATCAATCAATGTTCTTCAAAATTGGATTCAGTATATAACTTTATTTATTCAACAGGTTCTAGGGACAAATTGGTGAACAGACCTTTAACACGTAAACATACAAATAAATAAATGAATGTTTTTGTAAGAGGACAAGTGCTTTGAGGGGAATAAACAGGGTACAATGATGGAGAATAAAAAACTTGTTGCCACTGAGTTAGATGCTCCAGAAGATTTTCAAAGACTGTCATCCTGTAGAAGTAGATCCGCAGGCCTTCCTTCGGCAGTGCCACTGGGTAGATTTGAACCACCAACCCTTTGGTTAGTAGCTAAACACAAATAATTTGTGCCACCCAGGAACCTTGATGTAGAATAGTTGCACATTTAATTAGGTTAGCCCCTCTAAAGAGGTGCCAATTAAACCAAAACCTGAAGAATAAAGAGTTTGCCACATAAGGAGTAAGGGTGAAAGCTTCCCTTAAGCAGGCTATAACAAACATCAAAAATGAATCAGATTCCCTCCTTCTTTTCCCTCTACTATCTAAGTCTCTATGTTTTTCAAATATTTAAAGTTAGAATAGCTTATTTTTAGTGATAAAAAGATCATGTGCATGCACAATCACAAATACACATACACACAAAGAGGAAAATAAAAATCTAAAATGAAATGAGAGCCCTATTCTAGTGGATTTTTAAAGTAATTAATTTACAACTGAGGTTTGTTTTTTTTTTTTAACAAAATTGCCATTGATATTAAATTTATCGTTTGTTTTTGTGAAATATCCCAAATAAAAAGTCAGATATGAATAATAGAAATATTTATCTTTTTTGTAGTTTTCCACTACAAAAAATATAGTTGTATATAACAGAAAATCAACAAGAGTGGTTAAAATATTTACCTTTTGAACACAGAGATGAAGAATTTCAAATTATTGAACTTAAAAAGGGGCATTAAATTCTAAAGATGTTTAACATACTTCTTCCATCTTCTATCTACATCTGTTGTAAAAATAAAAACTGCATTTTTTTAAATTTTCCATGGTATAAAAATTCTCTGTCTATAATATTGGCTGTCATTTCTTTGAAAATCTGGGCTGATGGGGAAATTCTAGACTTGAATGTAGAAGTAAGTTTAAGTTTTCTTTGTTGAAACCGAACATAGTTGGAAGAGGTGAAAATGGGCAGAAAAGTAAATGATGGAATTAATATTTATGCAATATAGTGTTGCCTAGTGACAAATTATGTTTGCCTTTTGCTTTCTGGAGACTATAGCCAAGGTTGGTACAAGTCTGTGGAACATTTTGTGAAATCACTAAATAATTTTCTTAGACCTAGTGAGTATTTCAAAATGCCTACAATTACTTTTTATGGTTGTTAATAATAATAATAGTTTTGTCATAACTAAAATGTCAAATCATATCTTCCTTGCAAAAGTAGTTGTTTCTCAAATTTTTCTCTGAAGTTCTCATAAGCCCTCCTATAAATGACAAGAAGCCTTTTTAATAATTTCCTGTCTTGCTCGATAAACAGATTTCTTTGAAAATAACTGAGGGTTACTGAAGATATTAAACCATAATGAAGTCTGGCTGAATGTAAGGCTTTCCACCTTAAATGTCTCCTCTGTCCCTAAAACAATGTTGTTGTTAGGTGCCCTCGAGTAGGTTCTGACTCATAGCTACCCGATGTACAAACAGAACGAAACACAGCCAGGTCCTGCGCCGACAACCTCACAATCATTGTTATGCTTGAGCCCACCGTTGTAGCCACTGTGTCAGTCCATCTCATTGAGGATCTTCCTCTTTTTCTCTGACCCTCTGCTTTAGCAAGCATGATGTCTTTCTCCAGGGACTGATGCCTCCTGATAACATGTCCAAAGTATGTGAGACATTAAAGCAATGGGATCTCGTAATTTCAACCTTTACTTTAAACGGTCTGTAGTGTAGAAATGGTATAAATTCAGTGCTTTTTGTATGTAGTAATTCAAATGAGCCTATATGATTTCTTTAAGATGGTTTTGGGGGAAATTTACACAGGTTTCAAATCATTCGTGGCCACTAAAGGCAATCTAATTGTCAATGATTTCCTTTACATGGATATTGTTTTCGGTTTCCAATTCCCTGAGACACAACAACGTCTTTTCTCGTGGTGAAATAATCCCTGGGAGAGAATTAGACTGTCCATCTGAGCAATGAGGTAATATCAGCTTTGAGTGGGTCTGGCTGCAGCTTCTGCATATCTTTTGGGTGCCAAGTTTAATGCAGCCCAGAGGAAGCTAAGTGCTCCATTTACTACCATGCATACCCTCAAAATGAACTGAAGGGGGCAATATTTACTAAGAAAATTCAGCAGAGCAGGCCTTTGGAAATAAACATGGAAACATTTTAACATTATTTAAGATACAAACTGATATTTGTCAGCTACCACCACCATTAAGCACAAGTACACACAACGCACAATGCGGAAATATTAAAGGACTCATGGATTATATTATGGATTATATTCGCAGATTATAATAATATACATGTTTGGTTTTGTCCAAAAAAGGACACTCTATCAGATCTGGCTTAAGTCCAGCAAACTGTATTTTTGTTTCTATCAAATGTAGTCTGAGGGAAGTCCCTCACATGATGATCTTTGGTTGTTTTCATATACCAAAAATAATTTCTCTTTTCAATTTGGCTAATGTGAATAGATAGTATAGATAAATCAGGCCCTATGGTGCTTCTCCTTACAAGAATATTTTTCCTATTTCCTATTTCTTCTTGTCCTTAATAGGGGAAGCAGAAATCCTTGTAATAAAATATTTTAAATCGTGCTACAAAAGGTTGTCACCAATTTATGTCTAAATGATGACAAATGTTTCAAGCATAACTTATAATTTGGGAATATATGTATGTGAATGAATGTGAGTGTGTGTGTGTGTGTGTGTGTGTGTGTGTGTGTGTGTGTGTGTGGCTTCCTGCATGTAACATGGCACCCAATAAAGTAGAATGAGAACCAGTTAACATCTGCACACTTGGAATTTTTGGTTACCCTTGCCAAAAATGAAGCAGTACAAAACAAAACAAACAAAATGTATTATGGAAGCATGTATCTGCTAGTTTTAGAACAATAGCCACACCATGCTAATTTGCCTGTTCCAGAAAGTTTGTGATCCTTGACCACTCCTCTCTTTCCCAAGATACCTTGACCCTTAGCCTCCCACTTCTACTGAACTATTTACCTTATTCCGCAATCTAAAAGAAAATCTCTGTGAGGGTTTTGGTTAATAGTATAGCATAGATGAGATATGATTTGAAGGACACAAAGTTTAGGGAGGTTATCATTATTGTTTGTTGTTTGGGGGAAGATCCTCAATAGTTTTATATGCATATAAAATTCTACATTAGCACAATTCCATATAATCACAGTAATATACACACAAACTAATGTTACTGCAAAATAAATGAGATGTTTTACTGTAGATAATTCTTTCTATACCTTAGTTCCCTTGACCCTAAAATGAGAATGTTGAGCTAAATTAGTATATGAAAGAATATAGAGAATAATCTCTTACAATCACTTCAGAGATTAGGACATAAAACTAGGAATTAGAGAGTAAGAGTCTGGACTAGAACCCAGGTTTCCAGCTATTGAGTCCACACTCCCTCCTCCAGGAACACAGTACATTGCTCCCAGAATGAACACTATTCCATAATATTTGCTGTCTATTACTCAGGCTCAACTGTTCAAGCTTCCCATTCATAACAAAATACATACAAAGGCAAATGTTTAGTGAGCCAGACTAAGGACATCAAAGCGTCCTTGATATATATAATGAAATGTCCTCTACCCGATAGGGCAGAATGAAGAGAAAGCACAGAAGTGGATTAAGGGAAGAAGCATGGAGAAAGCAAGCCTCCCTGAAGGACAAGGGGAAGGCTTAGACATGGAGGGAAGGGGGGAAGGAGGAACTGGCTACATGTCGGGTAAAACCAAAACGAGAAAAATTCTAGGAAATTGTCAGGAACTCACTCTCATTCTATCACCCCTCATTTGATAGTTTTTTTTCCAGAACTCTCTTTCCCTTTCCCCCTTTCTTTATCTTTTCATATGCCTACTTTTTGTTTCCTTTCAGCCAAACATCTGTTCATTTTTATTGTTTGATTTTATTTAATTACTAGATATTAAAAATACGTTTCTACAGATTTCACTTTAATTTATTTCGTAATTAGAAACAGTTTAAGAATTAGCATAGTCCTGAGCTGGGCCTGAATTGAAAACTTTTTATTTTATTCTGTTTTTATAGAAAAGGAATTTACTTTAACACTAAGGTCCTCTTATAACTTCAAATATAGAGGTTTACATAACCTTATTGATACATTTCATGTAATTTTTTATAAAATGACATAAAGGCTACAGTCATATAAACTATATGCTAACCATCTAAGAGGCCCTGAGTCTAGGACACCTCCAATGCTCAACACCTTTTTCCAGTAAATGATTAGCCAGGAAGACCTTGCTCTGCCCCTGGACCATCTTGCTTAACTCAACTCAATGCTCTTATGTTACTTCTACATAATGTAGTAGAAGAAATGAAGTTGGTTGACTACTGGCAAAGATTGAAACTACAAGATTTCTTATGATTATTTCTATGCATTCAGTCATCAACCACGCTGATTTTAAAATACAATGGTAAAGTATCAACCCTTGTCTCAATTCAAAACTATGTATATATGTTGCTTAGGTCTTGGAGACAATCTTTTTATGATACAAAAGAAGAATGCCTCTAGGAGAATGTACCTGTGCCTCAAAGAACTGACTTCCTCTTCCAAGGACCACGCTACTGTCTGCGTCTGTACATGGAGAGCAGTCTTTCCACACTGTGCATTAGTGGAGTTAGTTCTTTTGTTTATTGCTTCCACTGGTTTTTGCAACTTTCCTGTGAGGCGCCTTTATGAAAGTAGTTTCCCTCAACCTCCTCATCCTTTCTTACATAGTATCTTCTCTGGTTGTGAAGCCATCTCTCACGCTGCTACAATAATTACAATAAGTAGATTTTCAGTTTTACCCCCTATTCACCACCGTGATTATTAAATTTCTTACAACTACTCCTTCCCAGAAAACATACTGCTTCTGTCATAAATTCAAAGGAGATATTACCATTATGAATTTGCTACTGATTTTTAAAAGGATCAGAAGGAATTTTCTTGATTTAGCATTTGGTGTCTTTTTAAACGAGGTTGATGAATTTAAGAAGCTCTTGTACAACAGAGCATGTCATGTTATAATGACCATCTGTGAGTCTTTGGATTCATAACATCTACAAATATATAACAACCTAACAATGCAGGCAAAAGAGTACTTTGCTCTGACTACTAAAGAGGGTTGAATTATTGCAGATTATTGTAATTATAGTACATATATTCATGTGGGTATTTGCATGCAATCACTCTCCCGCAAATGATTCTCAACAAAATTATGAAGTTCACTAGTAATGAAAGTACAGGTTTTTCTTTCAACAGAATTATTTGTGTTCATTTCTCTTGTATCTCTCTCCTGTGTGAAACATTTTTAAGGTCAGCAACAACTGTGAAAACCTAGGGAGAGAGGACAATCTGGAAAAAGGGACCAATGGATTGTGAATTAAATTCATATTGGAAGGTCTTCGGAAGAAAGGAAAAATAGAATTAATGTATTTACTGAGATCTGACCACAGTAGGCTGGCTGCTTAAAACTAAGTTTTGAATTATTAATGCAGAAAAAGGTTGTCTACAAATGTTCCTAATAGGAAGAAATAGAAGCAAGCAAATAAAGTATTCTTAGTTAAAATATATAAATGCCTAGGTTGTTTACATCCTTGACTATGTCACACGACTTTTTAAAATAGATGCTAATGGGAATGTCTATAAAGAAGGAAAGAAAAAAAAGCACAGAATTAAGCACTACGAATTAAAATATTTGTGGTGGTGTTATTGTTGGGTGCTGTCGAGTAGGTTCCCACTCATAGTGACCCTATGTACGACAGAACTAAACAGTGGTCTTGTGCCATTCTTACAATTGTTGTTATGCTTGAGCCCATTGTTACAGTCACTGCGCCAATCCATCTCATTGAGGGTCTTCCTGTTTTTCCCTGACCCACTACTCTACCAAGCATGATGTCCTTCCCCAGAGGCTAATCCCTCTTGATAACACGTCCAAAGTATGTGAGATGTAGTCTTTCCATCCTTGCTTCTAAGGAGCATTCTGGCTATACTTCTTCCAAGACAGATTTATTCTTTCTTTTGGCAGTCCATAGTATATTCAGTATTCTTCACCAACACCATAAGTCAAAGGTGTCAATTCTTCTTCAGTCTTTCTTATTCATTGCCCAGCTTTCTCATGCATATGAGGCAATTGAAAACGCCATGGCTTGGGTCAGGTGCACCTTAGTCCTTAAGGTGACATCTTTGCTTTTGAACACTTTAAAGAGGTCTTTTGGAGCAGATTTGTCCAATGCAATGCGTCTTTTGATTTCTTGACTGCTGCTTTCATGGGTGTTGAATGTGGATCCAAGTAAAATGAAATCTTTGATAACTTCAATCTTTTCTCCGTTTATCGTGATGTGGCTTGTCGGTCCAGTTGTGAGGATTTTTGTTTTCTTTATGTTGAGGTGTAATCCATACTGAAGGCTGTAGTCTTTGAATTGGTATAAGAACATACACTGTATTTATGACAGCCCCATGTGATATATATATATAAAATACAATTTTGGATCTTTGAATTATGTCAGATTTGGTACAGTAATCTAAAATCATCATGGACCAAACCTAGGAACTACCTAGTCTTTCACAGGGACTCAAGGTCTAGGTGAGTCTGTAGACTACTCCTCTCATGATCCTCTGAAAGAGAGCAGACCCTGACAGCTCCTTTCCCTAGGCAGCTCTCAGTCCCAAGCTGGGCCTGAAACTACCCATTCCCTAGGCACATGTGGCTTCATGTTAAACATCATATTGGTTTCTACTCTGAGAGTCATTCCATCTAGCAGTACTGCCCACACATGAACAAAAGAGAATGATAATGAGCTGTCCATTATGGATGGGACTCATTAACTGTCATGTAAGTTTTAAGAAACGAGGCCCTGGGTAATGTAAGCTTTTAAGCACAATGGATTGGCCGTTGAAATCCATCCAGAGGTGCCAAGAAGAAAGGCCTGGTGATCAACTTCGAAAGATCATAGCCATTGAAAACCCTGTCAAACACAGTTCTACCTGACACACATGGAGTTACTATGAGTCAGAATCTACTTGAGGATTGACAGCAGCTTTTTTTTTTTTTTAAGGCTTAAGACTGAGATATGTACAGTAAAACCTGTGAAAGCCAGAATCTGTGTAAGGTGGAAACCTGTCAGAGGAGGAAAATGCAGATATTTTCCACTAAAACAAACAATAGGAAAGTAATAAGACAGCACCCTGTCAAACGCAGAAAACTTTTGACAGAAAAACAAGGCAGTCTCCTCGAGTTCCAGCTCACACGGGTTTCAGTGTGCATGAAAATAAGCTTTGTGAAGACACCAGGAACTATGAAATAGAAAGTTTTGCCGCTAAAAAATGATGTATCATTTTCCATTTGATATAAAGATAAGTTTTATATAGAGAAAAAAGTATTTTCGGGCTACAACCATATTGATAATAAACCACGGTACAAAATGACCCTCTTAATCTGCTAACATGTCTTTTAATTTTCTTGGATGATGTTAGTCTAAATTTATATTTTATATGATGCTATCCTCTTTCCTGGCAATGAGACAACTAAAATAGCCATTGTAGAAATTTTATGGTGACTTAACACTGTACCCGTAGACTTCTACTCCTTTAGTGGGAAAGTGACCACGTTCACAGATTTCTGTTGAATCAAAGGCAGTTATCTGACTCGTTTGTGAGTAAACAGTCTACCCTGAAAGGGAAAGTATTGACAGTTTGACACAGTGAACAAGAGCAAGATTCCATGAACACAGAAGGAGCCACAGGAAATTAGGGACTAGGAGAACATGGCTAAGCAAAAGTTCTCATTTTGACAACAGCCATCATTTGTCCTTTGCTTCTTACAGTCTCAATAATGATGACAAATATATCTTTGCTTTAAGTTACCTATTAGACAGACAGGAAGACAGAATGAGAAAAACAGTGAATTCTTTCCTACTAGGTGGTTTTAAACTAATATATTATGCTGCAGGCTGAAAATGTAAACAGCATCTTATTAAATCACATCATAAATGACCCATGTAGAACAGTTTATTTTTCATTAGCAAGGTGAGGAGGCATGGGGCCAAATAAATCAAAATGAACAAGGCAATAATGTGTTCTCCCATGATATCACCTTAAATGTGGAAATAATGAAGGAAACTCAATTTAACAGAGGAATTTCTTATTGGTGGATACACTGTCATATTCAGAAAGAAAAGCTTCTTCATGCCTCTGGGAAATAGTGAGCTTATCATTTTAAGTGAAAAGGAAATTTTAAAAGAATACAAAGTTAAATTTATGAAGCAGGACCAGGAAGTACTAGTAATTTACTATAAAATGATAGAAGTGTAAAGAAATTTAAACATTTAAAATTTTGAAATAACTTCCTGTATGAACCCAATGCTTGCAGGTATTAACATTCAAAAACGACCCTTGTCCCCATTATCTTTTATATTAATGTTAGTATAAATTTCACAGGAATATAGTAGCCATTAATGTAGTAAATTCTTTAGGAGACACATTACTGGAAATGGACTTTAACATCTTTACAGGCAATGAGATTTCCAGAGTTCAAACATCTCTTCTTCAAGTTTGAAAAGGCAGTATCACCTAGTTAGTGGCTGATGGTAATACACTGATTTTTGTAATACTATAAAGCAAGTAGATATGACACAGTTACTTAGCTCTCCAATTAAAAAAAAAAAAATTCTGAATCTCAAAATAAATAATGAAGACTAGAAACTTTTGCTTTCTTTATACTTAGGGAAAATGATCAAGTGTCAAAGCTATATGATAAACAGCAACCAACTCTGCCTTTCTTAAACTTGTATTACTTCCACTTGAGGGAGTATATGAGTTGGAATCAACTCGATAGCAACGAGTTTGGTTTTTGGCTTTTTTAAGGGAATAACATGTTTTTATTTACCATCAGACCTGATGGGACGTTTATTTCCCTCCCAGGCAAGAATAGATGCATAGTAGTTAGAAATTAGGCAGCCATATGAGTCAAATTATATACATATCCAACATGCAGAATCTAGGAATTAAGAGAATTTGAAATGTTTAACACCAATTTGCAAATGTAATTTCATAGGTCATCATGTTAGCAGATACGTTGTATCCTTGGCCAAGACATATTCATGTATCTGAACTATATATTTATTCTTTTTTATTTTATTCTTTTAAGTTCACAATACTTTATGGTAGTGTATAGCATAAGAATATACTCTTAGAACTCTATACCAAATAGAGGCCACTTGTGAACATTTTCATGTTTGCCTACCAGAAAATTTTCCTTTTTTGTTATATTTTGATTTGTTTCAAAAGAAGAATCTAGAAGTTTATGCTATTTTGAATACTTGAACACATATTTTCTTGTATAATTTTATATTATAAACATGCTCCCATGTCAATAAATATACATCTGCATTAGGCAAAATATGTGTATATATATAGCTAAGAATCTGAAGATTTAACCACCTGAAAAGAAGCATTTGTTTGATTAAACAGACAAGTCACTAGATAGGATATCCCTGTGGATTGTAAACCACTCAGTCAGACAGTGTGTGAATGATAATTTCCTAAAATACATTGGAAAACTGGCACTGAAACAAATGCATTAGCACAATGTTATCTTCTGAAAGAATATCTTCTGGTATTTTTTTGGTCTTGATTTGCTGAGGATATGGTGATTGTGTAGGACAGAGCTTTTCAAAGAGCTGTTCTGCAGACCAGCCTATATCAGGAAGCCCAGAGTACTTGATAAAAATCTAGCTCTCTAACCCAACTCCAAACCTACAAAATTAGAATCTCTGAGGAAGGAACAGGCTCAGCTTCGTGGGTGTGTAACCTATGCAGTCGTACCATAAAACAAACCAAATCCGTCGCTTTCGAGCCAATTCTGACTCATAAGGACCCTATAGGACAGAGTAGAACTGCCGCATAGGGTTTCCAAGGCTATAATCTTTATGGAAGCAAACCACTACATCTTTCTCCCATGGAGTGGCTGGTAGATTTGAACCACTTACCTTTTGGTAGGCATAGGCGCTCTTAACCACTGCACAACCAGGGCTCCTCGTGCAGTTGTACAAGGCCTTGCTATTAGAAGGGTCACATGCTTGGTCTAATATTCTCCTGTCACCATCGTGATTTTCTTAATAATTCTTGAACAAGGGAATCTACACTTTTGTTTTATAATGTGCCATGCTAATTATGTAGCTGTGCCTGGGAAGGAGCTCTGAGAATCTGTATTTTAAACAATCACTGCAGGTGATTTTGATTCAGGTGTTTATGGATCACACTGTGATGCACACTAAAGATTGAGAATTATGTCTTTGAAGCCAAAATAGCAAAGAAGTGACATGTTTTATATTACTCTGTATATAGTTCTTATCAGCTAGGAAGAAGGGGTTATGAGTGTGGAAGGAACAAAAACCATGGGAGACAATAGCCATGCCATCCTAGAGTTCATAAAAGCCAAGGAGTGATATTCAGAAAAGACAAACAGCATACTTATATTTTATTAAAGAACATTTTCCAAAGTTCTGAGACAGATGGGATTGCACATTTGATCAGAGCTTCTAAAGGGAATATGATGAGCAGAAATCAGAGATTCTAAGTACTGATCCCAGTTTGAACCCTGATAGTGAAGTGGTTAAGTGCTTGGCTGCTAACCGAAAGGTCGGCAGTTCAAACCCACCCAGTGGTCCGTGGAAGAAAAGACCTGGTGACCTGCTCCTGTAAAGATTACAGCCTTAAAAACTTTATGGGGCAGTTCTACTGTGTCCTATAGGGACACAATGCATCTGACTGCATGGCAATGCCTTTTTAAAAAACATTTTAAATCCTGGTTTGTTCAAAGAGAAAATATTCATGGCTGAACAGAGAGTGTCTTGAGCTCAGATGTTCAAAGTTGAAAAGATGCAGGAGTTCCAAAGATGGTGAGAGTGTGAAGGAAGTCTACAAATTCCTGGAACATTTAAAACATCTCCACATAAATCAGATCATCTTTAAATAGATCAAGCAGAAAAACAAAGAGTAAAATGTAACAAAACCCACTCTAAGAACCGTCTCTAAGAATCTGATGAGCTGATTTAAAAAAAAAAAAAAAACCTGAAAAATGAAGCTTTCCCCGGCCCAGACTGAGCCCACAATCTTCCCATAGTGGGGACACTGAATTTCAGCACAAACATTGAAGACTTTCAGTTTAGAACATTGTCACTATGGGTAATAGAAACAATCCAGACACAATGCTGAATATAGAAAGGGCACATTATAGATGTTAACAACCTTATACTCCTTAAAATATGGAATTACTACCTTGGGCTGCCTCAGATAAAAGACTACATTAGGCTGGAATATTTCATAGCACCAAAAATGTTCCAGGCACTTCCCCACTCATGAAGCTCACCTCAGCAATTTGTTTGAACAAGTTTTAGTTTCAGCTCCACTGGTTATTAACTGGTCTTGATTCCTGACCTTAAGATTTTCACTCTATCATATATCCCACACTTTCTCAGCTATGTTGCAGGAATATACACTTGTTCAAAACAATCTGCACTCCTCAGGAAATGTCTCCAATTTTTTACAAAAGATATAATGTTAAGCAACAAAGCAAAGAGAGTAGATTTATTCATGTTCTGTTTTGCTTCTTTTTTTCTTCATCAAGGAAGATAATTTTCAAGCTGGCAAATCTAGAACAAATAGCATTAAGAGGGAACTGAAGTGCAAGATAGGTGCAGAGATAATAAGGGAGCGCTTTACAGCTTTAAATTAATTCAAGCCTTCAGGCCCAGATAAATTACATCCCAGGATATTTAAATAGCTTGCAGATGTGATCAAGGAATGACTGTTGTAAAACTCTAAGAAATCATAAAGAAAAAGGAAGGCTGCAGAAATCTGGAGATGGGGCAAACGTTATTCCCATTTCATGAAGGTAGGTGTAGAGTGGGATGGGGAGGAAATGAATTCTAGAAATTATAAACTTAATGTGAGCCCCTGACCAACCACTTGAACAATGGTTAAGCAGTCTGTGAGTAGGTCCCTTGAATTCAGTGACTCCACCTTCAACATTGTATTCTCAGGGTCCTTAATAGGGTGATTCTTAGTAGGCATTTAATAAAAATTTATTGAATATTAACTGACTGATTATTTAGAAAGGAACGTTGTGTTTGAATTAAGCATGGATTCACTGAGAAGTGAATTGAAGCAAGTTGGTTAATTCTTCTGAGCCCCAGTTGCTTTACTTGTCAGGATAACCCAGGTTATGTTGTGGAGACCACCCCAACATCTCAGTATTGTAAATCAATAATACTTCTTTGTTGCTCACACTCCACGTCCATGTGGCTGGGCTGGGGGCTCTGCTAGTGTCATCCTCACTCCAGAACTCAGACTGACAGAACATCCCCCAACTAGCATTGCCAGCTGCTGAGGAGGAGAGAGAGCCCTGTGAATGGTGTACTCACTCTTAGAGTTTCCACCCGCATGGGATGCTCAGGGGCCTTCACACACATTTAACTGGCTTAAGTCACGTATCCATGCCTACCTTCAACGGGCAGGGAAGTACCATGTACTCAGGAGTAGATTCAGAAATATCTGTTTCAAAAAACCAGTGACCACCACAGTTGTCCTGTCTGTAAATGGAAATTATAATAGCTATCTGTAGAGGCATAAGTTTTTCTTTCTCATACTTTTTTACAAGAAATGTCATAGCAGTTTGTTTTCCTAAATCAATTTAAATCTGACACTGAACTCCGGTTGCCACAGTGGTGAGAAATTTAACACTGATCTCATTCTTGGTGGGGCTGGAAGGAGAGCAGCATTCATCTCCTTAGGGTTGCAGAAAGGTCCAGAGAGTTTTCATCCTGCCTTGAAAGCAAAGAAAGCTCTTCTTCTTCATTATATTATGGTCGAGCTGAGAAATACATTGTCCAGTCCTATGTGATCCATTAGAAAGTGTTCTTTTCTTGCTGTTTTTCATGCTTAGCTTGGGCATAGTTTGTTTGGAGCCAGTGTGGGCTCTTTGGGCTCTGCTGAGACTAAAAACTTGGATACCAATTGTCTAGCTTCTATGATTGCACCTTGCAGCCACCCTCTCTGATGCCCTGGTCCTTCCCTAGGATGCTCAATAGGAACACAATCCCCATCATCATATACATACATATTTTTCCATAGTCTTAAGGAATGATTTATTCTCATGAGTTCTGTCCATTTCTGCCTACCCACTCTATACTTCCCTCTCTCTTCCGAAGACTAGTCCTATTCCACTCAGGAATGAACTAGCTTAATTCTCTAAGTGGATTCTGTTTTCAAAACAAAAGAAGGGAGGAGGAGTTTCTGCTCAGGCAACTTCTGCTTTAACACACGCAGCACCAATACCCTAAAGCAAGACAACACAACGCAAAAGCTGGGCTAAATTCTTAAGGGGAAGAAATGCAGTGGGAGTATAATACAAGTTATCAATAAATTATCTTTGATAATATTTTAAAGAAGTATGTTTAATTCTGAGCTCTGGATTCAGAAGAGGACGTGGAACCAGGGATATCATTGCTAATGTCAGATGGATGCTGGCTGAAAGCAGAAAATACCAGAAAGATTTTTACATGTGTTTTATCGACTATGCAAAGGCATTCAGCTGTGTGGATCATAGCAAATTATGGATAACCTTGGGAAGAATGGGAATTCCAGAACACTTAACTGTGCTCATGAGAAACCTGTACATAGATCAAGAGGCAGTCGTTTGAACAGAACAAGCGGATACTGTGTGGTTTAAAGTCAGGAAAGGTGAGCCTCAGGGTTGCATCATTTCACCATACCTATTCAGTCTGTATGCTGAGCAAATAATCCAAGCAACTGGACTATTCGAAGAAGAATGGGGCATCAGGATTGGAGGGAGACTCGTTAACAACCTTCATTATGCAGATGACACAACCTTGCTTGCTGAAAGTGAAGAGGACTTGAAGCACTTACTGATGAAGATCAAAGACCACAGCCTTCAGTATGGATTACACCTCAACATAAAGAAAACAAAAATCCTCACAATTGGACCAATAAGCAACATTATGATAAACGGAAGAAAGATTGAAGTTCTCAAGGATTAATTTTGCTTGGATCCACAATCAACACCTATGGAAGGAGCAGTCAAGAAATCAAAAGATGTTTTGCATTGGGCAAATCTGCTGCAAAAAACCTCTTTGAAATGTTCAAAAGCAAGGATGTTAGTTACTTTGAAGACTAAGGTGTGCCTGACCCAAGCCTTGGTGTTTTCAATAGCCTCATATGCATGTGAAAGCTGGATGATAAGGAAGACTGAAGGAGAATTGATGCCTTTGAATTGAGGTGTTGGTGCAGAATATTGAATATACCACGGACTGCCAAATGAACAAACAAATCTGTCTCAGAAGAAGTACAACCAGAATGCTCCTTAGAAACAAGGATGGAAAGACTACATCTCATATACTTTGGACATGTTATCAGGAGGGACCAGTCCCTGGAGAAGGACATCATGCTTGGTAAAGCAGAGGGCCAAAGAAAAAAAGGAAGACCCTCAACAAGATAGACTGACACAGTGGCTGCAACAATGGGCTCAAGCATAACAGTGATTGTGAGGATGGCACAGGACTGGACAGTGTTTTGTTCTGTTGTCCAAAGAGTCGCTATGAGCCAGAACGGACTGGACGGCACCTAACAGCAACAACATGTTTAATTTAGGAGCCCTCATGGTACAAAGGTTGAGTACTCGGCTGCTAACCAAAAGGTCAGTGGTTCAAACTCACCAGGCATTCTGCAGGAGAAAGATGTAGCAGTCTGCTTCTGTAAAGATTTACAGCCTTGGAAACCCTATGGGGCAGTTCTGCCCTGTCCTATAAGGTCACTATGAGTCGTAATGTGACTCAACAACAATGAGTTTTTTTTGGTTTTACACTTAACTTGGAAGAATAAATGAAAATGTAAATGGAGTCAAATACAACAGCTGACAGGGTAAGCTTTTAATAAATGGCCATTTCTATTATTATCAAATCATGTCTAATTTACCCTATTTTCATATTTAAAGCAATTACTCAGATGATTATTTGGTGGATGATATTGCCAAGATGTCTCTGCTGTATTGGTTTAGGGAATAGCACAGAGTTGGTACGACCTAGACTGTGGAGGGTCACATCTGATTCCTCACCTTCATTTTATAGATAGGAATCATAATACACAAAAATTTTCTTTAGCATTCATAAATTTTATGTTTCCATTTGGTGAGTATTACTATTGGATTCTATTCTCCTTTTTTCAATACTTTAGTGTTAACTTATAAATAAACCATGGTGGATGTATTTACTTATCACATTGTGAACTCTCCTCAGAAATTATTTCTAATAATCCATCAGCTAATTATTATATTCGGCCTACTTCAGTTTTATTAAAACAATAGGAAAGCATCTAACCAGCAAAAATACCAAAATGTTATATTGCCTTTGGATTTTTTTACATTCCTGGGATTTTTATACCTTGAAGCAAATGTACCAGAGTGGCAATTAGGATGGATAAAATTTATGCCTTTCTATGGTCCCTGGGTGGCACAAATGGTTAAGCACTAGACTACTGACTGAAAGGTTGGCATTGCAAACCCACCTGGGAAGTAAGGCCTAGCAATCTGCTTCTGAAAGTTCACAGCCCTGCAAGCCCTACGGAGCAGTTCTACTCTGCACACATGGGGTCACCATGAGTCAGAATCAACTTGAGGGCAACTAACAACAACAGTGCAGGTCCCTAGGTGGTGCAAATGGTTAATCCAAAAGGTTGGCAGTTTGAACCCACCCAGAGGCACGTCAGAAGACAGGCCTGGTGATCTGTTCCGAAAGTTCACAACCTTGAAAACCCCATGGAACTCTTCTACTCTATGCACATGGGGATTTGCCTCATGGAATTGACTGGATGGCAATCAACAACAATAACCGACACAAAAACAATGGTAAGATGCAAACGAGGCAACTGAGAAAGGAGATACAGGGGAGGACTTAGTATGAGGCAGTGCCTGACAGAAGGCTCATTCTCAGGAAGATCAGTTGTAAGAGAGTATACTGGCTGTCTTAGAATTGATTCCCTTAAAAGTTTTCATTTCTGGGAACCCTTGCAAAGGACCCCAGTTGGGAGACCACAGGACTCTACCAATGGAATCTTCTCTAATGAGGGTCCTGGTGTTTAAGTCATTTTAGTTTGGTTTGAGCAGCCAACCCTGGGAAGGGACTTCTCATGGATTCAGTTGAGAGAACGGTTTAGCAATATACAGTCCTGCCAGTCACTTAGGAAGACTTAACTAAATTATTATTGGAGAGATTCCATTCTGTTTTTCAGATTTATTATACTTACTAACTCTATAGAGAAACTTGAAATCAAGCTCAACCTCAATTTATTATCAAACTAAAGGGTGACAAGTAATTCCAGTCTTAATAGTCTGAGGCACAAGGACCAATAATCTGCAAACCCCAAATCCTGGCCATAGGTTTCAACTCCACATTTCAATCCAATTTCTGACACTTGCTGAAAATGTCACTGACTCACCATGGAATGTCAGAACCAATAAATTGTGAAGAAAGCTTTCATTAGATCATTTTTTTTTAAGTGTTATTTTCTTTCTTTTTACCTTTTCTAGTCTGAGGGTCACTGTTGTTAATGATGTTAAATACAGAGGTTAAAAGAGAGGGAAAAAAACTTGAGTATTTTCCCTCTTTATAAGTTTACCATTTGTTTTTTCCAGACTAAAAGCTCCTTTTGTTTTCTTTCATGCTACAAGATAGACTTCCATTATATGACAAATTTCAATATAGAATCTATTTTTGTGCAATTGCAACAGCAAGTTAAATAAAAGAATACTCACTGTAACATTGTTTGGAAAAAAAATTGGAATCTATCAATGGGTATTCTTAAATACGTTATAGTATATTCATAACACAAGACTAAGTAACTATTTTAAATGTGATGCAGAAGTATAAATATTAACTTGGAAAGACGCTTACAAATGTAAAAAATACATTACAGTACAGTTGGTATTATATGGCCTTATTTATGTTATTAAAATATTTGTATGCATACAGTGTTTATTTTCAAATGCATAGATGATTGTTAGAAGGTTATATCAGAAATTATTAACGGTGCTTCCTTCCTGGGAGTGGACTGGGGAGCTGGTTGAGAAAGGTCTTTTCCTTCCCACTTTCCACCCTGCTCTATGATTGTACTTTTTAGATCAATACATATTAATTGTATAATAAAAAAATTATACAGTTATCCCTCTAGCCTCTCATGGTTCCCATCAGGAGTTAATATATAGCTACTAAATCCTGCAAGCACAGTAATCCTATCTTAAAGCAATCAAAAAATATTCTTGACAGTACTGTTATGGATTGAATTGTGTCCCCCCAATATATGTGTTAGATCCTAATCCCTATACTTGTAGATATAATCTAATGTAATGTAATATAATCATCTTCCATAATGTAAGCTAATGCAGTATAATCAATAAATTTGTTGAGGTGATACCAGTGTAGGTGGACCCTAAACTTAATCACTTCTGAGTTATAAAAAGAACAGGTAAGACATAGAGGTGCTTGCACTCACAGTGGAAGACAGAGGCTATGTGAAGGTCACCAAGGAACCAAGAAATGCCCACGGAGCCCTGGTGGTGCAGTGGTTAAGAGCTCGGCTGCTAATCAAAGGGTCAGCAGTTCGAATCCACCAGCTGCTCCTTGGAAACCCTATGGGGCAGTTCTACTCTGTTGTATACGATCTCTATAAGTCAAAATCAACTCGATGGCAATGGTTACATACAAAGAAGAAATTGACACAACCAAGACCCTGATTTGAACTTTTAACCTTCAGAACTGAGAAAATAAATTTCTGTTCTTGAAAGCCATCCATCCATCAACAAGATATCCACATCATAATAAAATAAACTACAAAATTAGAGTAAGGGTAAAACAGGGGAAGAAGAATGAATTAAAGCTAAGGGTTAGTCACAAAAATTCTTGTTAAATAATTTGCTCCAATTGTATTAGAGGTGGGCTGTTGATAAGCCTGGGCTTCTACATGTCCATAGAAAATGAGTAAAAATTATCAGTTTTAAGAATCATGTAAGAATATCCTGGTGCTAAGACCTAAAAGAAGGCAGTGGTGGTTCAGTGGTAGAATTTTTGACTTCCATGCGGGATACCAGGGTTCAACTCCCAGCCAATGCACCTCAGTGCAGTCACCACCCATCTGCCCATGGAGGCTTGCATGCTGCTATGATGCTGAAGAAGTTTCAGGACAGCTTCCAGACTAAGACAAACTAAGAAGAAAAGCCTCGTAATCTACTCAAAAAATCAGTCAGTGAAAACTCTATGGATCACAATGGTCTGATCCCATTGTGCATGGAGTTCCATGAGATGGGGACTGACTCAACAGCAACTAACAACAACAGCAAGACCTAAGAGGAGTCTCAGAGTGGTGCAAATGGTTAATGTTCTCAGCTGCTAAACAAAGTTTGGAACTTCAAATCCAAAGTAGTACCTTGGAAGAAAGGCGAGGTGATCTACTTCTGAAAAATCAGCCATTGAAAACCCTATGGAGCACAGTTCTACTCTGAAACACAGGGGGTTGCCATGAGTCAGAATCAACTCAATGCCAACTGGTTTTAAGATCTGTAAACAATTTTTACTCTTCTTTGAAGTGACTTTGTCTGTCTCAGTAACCATTGTATTTCTTCATGAAAAGGAAAACCAGAAAGGTGTCTAAGTAAAGGAAAGGCCAAATCAAAGAATTATAAATTGATTTCAAATCACTGGGCATTTTTTCTTGAGTGTGGCAACTATAAAATACTTTAAAAAGAAACATTTTCTTTATTAAAAATAAATGATTTTGCTTCCTGAATTATCTGATAACAAGAAGAAGGTACAAATACTTGAAGACTTGTGCCTAAACTAAAGTCTAAGAAATTACTTTAAAAGGTTTCCCAAAGAACAGTTATAGAACCCTGAGTTACAAGAGAAAATCTGTTACTCTGCCAAAATGCTGTAATTCAATACAAACTTTATTTTCATGCAGAAATCCAGGCTTCTCTTCCACTATAGCTGCAAGCATTTTCTTCTTACAGTTTCAACCCCAGTTTTTCTTTTCATCATCTGACTGTGGTGAAGGGCCATAGACAAATCATATTAAATAAGTGCAAAATCATATAAGGAAAGGTGAGATGTTTAGTGGTTGGTATAACAAAATGTTCTTGTTTATAGGTTCAGCCTTTCTCTTTGGAATTTAATATCTTGAAAACATGCTAAGTCAGCCATTTCTTAATTTTGACTTCTACCATCCATTACTGTGGTGATTTCTTATTGTTAGTTGCTATTTAATTTTCTCCACCTCTGTTCCCACTCTGTAATGCAGTTTTTTGAGGGCTTATAGAACACGCCTTAAGCAAAATGAGAAATTTCTTCAGAGCTCTGATTTTATTTTTCTTTGTCCAAATCTTTGTGTTGTGGACAAATTCACTCAATTTGCATTAGCGTATTGCACTACACTTACAGATTTAAAAACAAAACAAACCAAAACAAACCCACTTCCATCAATTTGATTCCGACTCAGAGCAACCTCATAGGGTTTCCAAGGCTATAAATCTCTGTGGAAGCAGACCGCCACACCTTTCTCCCATGGAGCTGCTGGTAGTTTCCAGCTGCCAAACTTTTGGTTAGCAGTTGAGTGCCTTAACCACTCCACCACTTGGGCTCCTTACACATATAAGTAGGTCTGTTAAAGTGCAAAACAGGCCCAGGGTACTCCCATTTGTTGAGGCTTGTATTATGAAGAAGGAGAAGGAGAAGGAGGAGGAGGAAGAAGAAGAGGGGGAAGAGAAATACTGAAATAGTATTAAAGAACTACAGTATATTTTAAGTATTCACATTTATCAAATTTTACTTTAAATAAAAAAAATGTGATGGCTACATTAAAACTTCATTTGGAGATAATAAAAACTATAAATTTGAGGCTGTTTAGAAATATGAAGTACAGGCCTAATGGTCCTCCTGCCATTTTACCATCACCCCTTATACCTTCTCTCCTCCCATTCCCTGACCATCTACTTTACCAAGCATGATGTCCTTCTCCAAGAACTGATCCCTCCTGATAACATGTCCAAAGTACTTGAGATGAAGTCTCGACATCCTTGTTTGCAAGGAGCAATCTGGCTGTATTTCTTGCAAGACAGATTTGTTTGTTTCTCTGGCAGTCTGTGGGATATTCAATATTCTTTGCCAACACCATAATTCAAAGTCATCATTCTTCTGTCATCCTTATTCATTGTCCAGCTATCTCATGCATATGAGGTAATTGAAAATACCATGGCTTGGGTCAGGCGCACCCTAGTCCTCAAAGTGACATCTTTGTTTTTTAATGCTTTAAAGAGGTTTATCGCAGCAGATTTGCCCAATGAAATGTGTCGTTTGATTTCCTGACTGCTGCTTTCATGGACATCGGTTGTGGATCCAAGTAAAATGAAATCCTTGACAACTTCAATCTTTTCTCTCTTTATCATGATGTTGCTTATTGGTCTAGTTGTGAGGATTTTTGTTTTCTTTATGTTGAGGTGAAATGCATACCGAAGGCTGTAGTCTTTGACTTTGATCACTAAGTGCTTCAAGTCCTCTTCACTTTTCAGCAAGCAAGGTTGTGTCATCTGTATATCGCAGGTTGTTAAAGAGTCTTCCACCAATCCTGATGCCACATTCTTCTTATAGTCCAGCTTCTCAGATTATTTGCTCAGACTATAGATTAAGTGTGATGAAAGGATACAATCCTGATGCACAACTATCTTGATTTTAAGCCATGCAGTATCCCTTTGCTCTGTTCGAAAGATTGCCTCTAGGTCAATGTACAGGTTACTCATGAGCACAATTAAGTGTTCTAGAATTCCCATTCTTTGAAATGTTATCCATCATTTTTTATGATCCACACAGTTGAATGCTTTGCATAGTCAATAAAACACAGGCAAATATCTTTCTGGTTTTCTCTTCTTTCAGCCAAGATCCATCTGATATCAGCAATGATATTCCTCATTCCACATCTTCTTCTGAATCTGGCTTTAATTTCTGACAGTTCCCTATTGACGTATTGCTGCAACCACTTTTGAATGATCTCCAGCAAAATTTTACTTGTGAGTGATATTAATGATATTGTTAGATAATTTCCACATTCTGTTGGATCACGTTTCTTTGGAATAAGCAAAAATATGGATCTCTTCTAGCCAGTTGGCCAAGTAGCAGACTTCCAAATTTCTGGGCATAGACAAATGAGCACTTCCAGCACCGTATCCCTTTGTTGAAACATTTCAATTGGTATTCCATCAATTCCTGGAGCCTTGTTTTTAGCCAATGCCTCCAGTGCAGCTTGACTTGGACTTCTTCCTTCAGTACCATTAGTTCTTTATCATATGCTACCTCCTGAAATGGTGGAACGTCTACCAATTCATTTTGGTACGGTGACTCTGTTTATTCCTTCCATCTGCTTTTGATGCTTTCTGTGCCATTCAATATTTTGTCCATAAAACCAAACCAAACCTGTTTCCATCGAGTCGATTGTGACTCATAGTGACCCTATAGGACAGAGCAGAAATGCCCCATAGAGTTTCCAAAGAGCACCTGGTGGATTTGAACTGCCAACCTTCTGGTTAGCAGCTGTAGCGCTTAGCCACTATGCCACATTTTGCCCACAGAGTCCTTCAAAATTTCAATCTGAGGCTTGAATTTTTTCTTCAGTTCTTTCAGCTTGAGAAAGTCTGAGCATGTTCTTCCCTTTTGGTTTTCTAACTCCAGGTTTTTGCACATTTTTTAGTAACATTTTACTTTGTCTTCTTGAGCTGTCCTTTGAAATCTTCTGTTCAGCTCTTTTACGTCATCATTTCTTCCATTTGCTTTAGCTACTGTATGTTAAAGAGCAAGTTTCAGAGTTTCCCGTGACATCCATCTTGGTCTTTTCTTTCTTTTGTGTCTTTTTAATGACCTTTTGCTTTCTTCATGTGTGATGTCCTTGATGTCATTCCACAACTTGTCTAGTCTTCGGTCATTAGTGTTCAGTATGTCAAATCTATGCTTGAGATCTCTTCCAATCCAAATTCAGGTGGGATATACTCAAGGCTGTATTTTGGCTTTCATGGACTTGTTTTAATTTTCTTCAGCTTCAGCTTGAACTTGCATACGAGCAGTTGATGGTCAGTTCCGCATTCAGTCCCTGGTCTTGTTCTGACAGATAATATTGAGTTTTTCCATCATCTCTTTCCACAGATGTGGTCAATCTCATTCCTGTGTTTCCATCCGGTGAGGTCCGCGTGCGTAGTTGCCATTTATGCTGTTGAATTTTGCATCAATGATCTTCAAAAATTCTGTCATGCATTCTCCAGTGTTATTTCTATCACCAAAGCCATGTCTTCCAACTACTGATCCTTATACTTTGTTCCCAACTTTTGCATTCCAATCACCAGGAATTATCCATGCATCTTGATTACATGTTTGATCAATTACAGACTGCAGAAGTTGTTAAAAATCTTCAATTTCCTCATCTTTGGTGTTAGTGGTTGGTGCATAAATTTGAATAATAGTCGATTAACTTTTCTTCCTTGTAGGTGTGTGTCAGTGTATTCTATCACTAACACTGTTGTACTTCAGGATGGATCTTGAAATCATGATGAATACAATGCCATTCCTCTTTGATTTGTCATTCTTGGCATAACAGAAGATTATCTTTAATATACTTGTATGTAAGTAAAGATAGAAAAAGAAAGAAAATATGTATGTCTGCATATGGAGACTAATCTCTAAAATTGACTACAGGGTTAGCTTCTGGAAAAGAAAGAAGTGGCTGGGGGCTAGGATGAAAAAGAGGGCCAGTTTTCCTCTCTATACTCTTTTGTACATTTTGAATTTTCTGCCATGGGAATGTTCTACCTTTCAGAAACTTTTTATTAATTAATTGATGTTTAAAAGAAAGAAAGTGAATTCTAAGGAGATGATTTGTGTCTCACTGCCAACTGTCAGATTTGAATATAGAGACAAGTACAGAGGCTTTGGGCAAAATTAATTCTGCATTTGGAACTCATTTCTCCTTGACAAAACAGTGATTGTATAAGAGTTCACACGGGTACTAGTTCTTGAAACACGATTTTATTTTCCTGTGATTTTCTTTTATTCTTCTTACAGCTCTTATTTGTTTAGGAGTCCTTACAAATGGAAGTTAGAATGCCCAGAGGAAGTCCTAATGCACCTGAGCTGAAGCTGGATCTTATTTGGGCAAATAACCTTGCATGGGAGATTAGAGACCCTGCAGGAGTTTTCAAGGCTGAGAATTCCAAAGGTGAAAGTACATCTTTTAAATTGAGAAGCACATGTAAACCCCAAGGATCAACACACTGACTACCTTTTACCCAAACAACTACCAGGCCATCTAAGTGATTAGAAATGCATCTTTATCAGAGGAACTTCCTTCATTCCTATTTATTTGAGGCTTCCTGGGTTCTGGATTTTCCTAGTGTCACAAGCGTCTTCAATCTGAATTGCACAAGAAGGTGAAATTAGGAATGTGCAAATAAGCTACAGAGCCAGGCTTGACTTACCTCCTTTCCCCATTCTTCTGAAGGCTTCATGCATTTCAGCATCTGTAAAGGCTGGTGCCTGCCGGGTTCTTCCTTGGCAACATCATAGCCAGTTCATTGTTTAAACCCAAAAACCAAGCCCATTGCCATCAAGTTGACTCCAACTCATAGCGACCCTATAGGACAGAGTAGAACTTCCCCATAGAGTTTCCCATTGGGAGGCTCTAAATTAGAAACTGAGTAACAGCAGGGTCTAGTTCTCTTCTCAGTACAATGAGGTGTCTAAATGTAAAGGCCTATGGGAATGTAGAACATCAGGACATTCACATATTCTGGCTATAAGGGGACACAATGGCCCCTTCCATCTAATAGGGTATAGCTCTAAGTAGCTTTGTGTTCCACACAGCTTGGTACATCCACATAGCTTCCTTTGGGAGATATATATGCTCAGCTATGTCTACTGCTCCATTCATTTTTGTCTCTGGGAAAACAAAAAGATATATCTTTTGGCATAGTTTTTTCTCCCCCTCCCCGCCCCCTCCCGTGGAAGTATAGCCACACCCAGGTGATAGCTAAAAGTAAGTCTATTAGCTTTCAGATCTTTTCATGCCTCTTTTTGGACCTCAAGCTATGTGACTTTCCTAGACCTGCCTTTTAGACAAGGTTCCCATGCCCTGAACTTTTCCCAACCCCTTCCTTTTCCTTTCTTTCTGGTACTTTCCCCTTCTCTATCTAAATGTAACTGCCTTACACCCATTTCTTCAGTCTCAGATTTTGACTATTCAAGCTGAAAAAGCCACGTACTCTAATGCATAGCTAAAATTCTAATATACGTGCTAATCTTATGCCTTCTTATACAACATATTTGCATTTAAATAGAGTTGTCCAGATATTTAATGATTTAACCCAAAGGGATTAAAATGTCTCACATTTGTACAGCACCTGGTAGTTTATTCCAAAGGAGTTCTCGCAAACAAGATTTCTTATGAACTTCTAAGTCACCCCAAGGCAGAGAAGGGAGGCATTTTAATTTACATGTACATCATTGATAATTTGAGGCTCTGAAAAGTTAAGTAACTGGCTCAGAGTCACATAGTAAGTAGCGGGATATCGACTGAGGTCAGCTGACTCCTATTTCAGCATTCTTTCTACCACATTTGACACCTCCAAAAATAGATGTAAGCAGTATATATGTATGTTGGAGTCGTCAATCATAACTTGTAAGTCCCTCTGTCTCCATCTGCTTCTCCTGCTCATGGGGCCTGTTGCATTCAAGGGATGAAGCTGCAGATGATATCCTGGACCTCTTAGCTGTAAGGACATGTAGAGTGGAGAGACGGTGTTAATGACTTTTGGTCAAACAATGAATGAAACCAATTGACAGGATAAGAAATTGTCACAATACTTTTCCTCAAAGTTTCATAAATACTACGGATGGGGTGTGAGATTCTGTTAAAAATGCAGATTTCTGGGATTTGTTTATATTTGCTGAATTAGAATCAGAATCTATGATGCACAAGATATTTTGAGAAACATCCTTCTTCCTGGGTACAAATGTATGTCATTGCCATCCTAAAATTTTCCAATGTTTACCATTTTCTCCTGGACAGGCTAAATTCTTTGGCATGTTATTCAAAGTTTTCTACAGTTTTTTCCTAGCCATAATTCCCCTATTTAGTTCCTTACTATTCCTTTTCACATATATATATATGTATATGGAGCCCTGGTAGCATAGTAGTTAAGAGCTATGGTTGCTAACTAAAAGGTTGGCAGTTGAAGTCCACCAGCTGCTCCTTGGAAACTCTGTGGGACAGTTCTACCCTGTCCTATAAGGTCGATATAGGGAATACACTGGATGGCAACGGGGGTGTTTGTGTGTATCCATATATATAGATAATATATACATATACATATATTTTTGGGGGGGGGGGTAGTGGGAGCCCTGGTGGTGCAGTGGTTAAGAGCTAGGCTGCTAACCAAAAGGGTGGCAGTTTGGAGCCACCAGCCGTTCCTTGAAAATTCTACGGTTCTGTTCTGTCCTATAGGGTCACTATAAGTTGGAATTGACTTGACCATAACCGGTATGGGTATATGTCTATAACGCAGTTGTCATTTCTTCCCTCAAGGTTATTCCAACCATGAGGTGCTGTACCTTCTGGTGCCTAATCCTCCACAAAACTTTCTTGAGCAACTGAGAAATTTTCTTCTTACTCTGAACTCACAACATGCTTTTTAGTGTATAGTTCTACTACTTTTGACAAATGCATATATTTGTGTAGCCACCACAATCAAGATAAAGAATAGTTCCATCGTTGTAAAATTCCCTCAGTCCCCTTTGTAGTAAACCCTTCCTCCCCACCTTCCAGCTCCTGATTATTCAGTTTTCTGTTCCTAGTTGCCTATTGAGAATGTCATATAAATTATACAGTATGTAATCTCTTGAGTCTGGCTTCATATACTTAGCATAATGCATTTGATTTTCATCCATATTACTGTATCACTAGTTTATTCCTTATTGTTGCTGAGTATTATTCCATTGTGTGGATGTACAATTTGTTTATCCATTCACCAGTTTAAGGACATTTGGATTGTCACACTTTTTAGCAATTATGAATAAACTACTATAAACATTTCCATACAGACATTTGTGCAAACATAAGTTTTTATTTCTCTTGAGTAAATGTTAGGAGTAGGATTTCTGAATTGTATAATAAGACTATGCTTAAGTTTATAAAAATTACCAAACTATTTTTTAAACTATTTTGTGTTCATACTAGTAGTATTTGAGAGTCCCAGTTGCTCTACATCATTGTCAGCATTTGGTATTGATGGGTTTATTTGTTTGTTTTAATTTTAGCCATACTTACAGGTGGATAGTGGTATATTATTGTGGTTTTAGTTTGCTGTTTCCTAATTCGCTTTTTCCTAATGATTAATGATATAGAGCATGTTTTCATGTGTTTATTTGCCATCCGTATCTTTGGTCATCCATATCTTTGCCATCTTCTTTGGTCAAGTGTCTCTTAAAATCTTTTGCCCATTTTTTCTCCATGGAGCTGTTTGTTTTCTTGTCACTGAGTTTTGAGAGTACCTTAAATATTTTGGATACAAGCCCTTTACGTACCTAACACGTGCTCTACAAATGTTTTTTTCCCCAGTCTGTGCTTGTCATTGCCTTTTCTTAACAATGTTTTCCAAAGTATAGAAGTTTTAAGATTGGGATGAAGTCCAAATTTATTAACTTTTTTCTATCATAGAATGTGTTTTTGGTGTCGTATCCAAGAAGTATTTGCCTAGCCCAAGGTAATAAATATTTTCTCCTACAAGTTTTATAGTTTTTTTTTTTGTTTGTTTGTTTTACAGTTGATTTGTCCATGATCCATTGTAAGTTAATTTTGGTTTTCGGTCAAAGTTCCTTTTGTTAGAAACACCAGTCTTTCTTCCTTGAATTTTCTTTGCAAATTTGTAAAAATCAGTGACCATATATGTGTAGTTTTATATCTGGAATATCCCTGTTTCATTAATCTGTATTATAACTTTTTTTTTGTAAAACAGTAACTTTCTAATTGCATAAAAGTTATGAACTAAGGGCAGGCTCTGTGTCTGACACATCCTTGCATCTTCCAAGTTGCTTAGCTCAAAGGCTTGCACGGAGGAGATGAACAAGACATGTTGAATGAATGGTTTCAAATTGCCTTCCTGTCTGTATAATTACCATCATAGTTTTGTTTGCTGGGGGACAAATTAAGTCAGGCAGGTTGGATAGAAGGAAGAATATAATGTTCTTCCCTTTTATCCTTAGAAAGATACATATAAGTTTGCATGGAATAAGGATATTCCATTAGAAATTAGACAGAAGTGTTTATGTTTTATTCGATGTTGCAAGAGTCAAATTTCAGAGCCACTGGATTCACTGAGATTTCTTTTGCTGAAGAGAATAAAACAGAATTTTCTATAAGAAACTCATTGGGATTATTTAGAGATATGAAATATTTTCAAGACTCATTTTCAAGCAAAAGAGAACTCATGCTGGAAATAGAGAAAAATAGCATAATTTTAGATGTGTAAAGATTCTTGATTTATAGGTATATGTATGAAGTACTAATAAGATTAATTAGTACTAATAATATTAATAGTACTAATAGTATTAGTTGTTATGTAATAGTGGTAAACGTTTGAGGCATTTAAATTTCATGTTCTCGAATAGAATTTATTTAGAAGGTCAGACAAATGGTGCCTTCACTCTTATATACCATCTGAACAGTAGGCCTTAGTTTCTAGCATTGTCATCTGCTCAAAGCTAGTTTAATCATGTATAGCAGGTTAAAGACCAAGTGACCTTTTCAGAAATGAAAGAAGTGCTAACTGTATCAAATGAATTGTGGTTTTCAATCTGTCAGTACAGATGTTAGGCTGTGTTGGCATTTGCAGAAATGCACAAACAATTTCAACTATGGTAGTTAATTTATAAAAGAATTCCTGTTACCCTGTGCTTCGATATAATACATCTTATTATCACTCTTGTTCTCATATACTTCTGCCAACATTTGCTGAGACACGTGCAGAAACATTTTGTTCTGGGAAAGGTCACCTCAATCTGACTGATAGTATACTGACATTGTAAAGATGATTTAGAGTGTCCAGACATCACCGAACTCTCAATTCTGGGTAAAATAAGTAAGTATAGAGGTAAGGACAATCAAGGGGGAAGATGGGGGGCGGGGTTCAGAAATATTTGTTATCATGTAACGTACCCATGGTTTATGATAGTTCGTCTCTCCAATTTCATTCACATTCAGCTGATAATACACTGCATCATTTTGAACTCTTTTCGTCCCCTTTCTCTTCAGCAGCCAGTCATAACATGGAAAAGCACATGCTTTTCAAAGCTCTATTTGATACTATGTTTCTATACTCAAGAGAGACACCAATGGGGGCTTCTTAATAGCAACATGAGAAAAAAATGACAAGATTGAAATAACATGCTGATTACAAAATATATGTACAATGAAAAGTGCTACTTTCGTGAACACCCAAATGATAAGAAAGTGAAACAGCCTTATTGCTGATAAGGAGAAAGTTGTAGTGGTCTGGATAGAAGATCAAACCAGCCATAACATTCCCTTAAGCCAAGGCCTAATCCAGAGCAAGGCCCTAACTCTCTTCAATTCTGTGAAGGCTGAGAGAAGTGAGGAAGCTGCAGAAGAAAAATTTGAAGCTGGCAGAGGTTGTTTCATGAGGTTTAAGGAAAGCTGTCTCTATAACATAAAAGTGCAAGGTGAAGCAGTGAATGCTGATGTAGAAGCTGCAGCAAGTTATCCAGAAGATCTAGCTAATTGATGAAGGTGGCTACACTAAACAACAGATTTTTATGGTAGATGAAAGAGCCTTATATTGGAAGAAGATGCCGTTTAGGACTTTCATACCTAGATAGGAGAAGTCAATGCCTGGCTTAAAAGCTTCAAAGGACAAGCTTTGGAGCTAATGCAGCTGGTGACTTTAAGTTGAAATCAATGCTCATTTACCTCTCTGAAAATCCTAGGAACCTTAAGAATTATGCTAAAACTACTCTGCCTGTGCTCTATAAATGGAACAACAAAGCCTGGATGACAGCACATCTGTTCACAACATGGTTTATTGAATATTTTAAGCCCTCTGTTGAGACCTACTGTTCAGAAAAAAATAAATTCCTTTTAAAATATTACTTCTCATTGACAATGCACCTGGTCACCCAAGAGCTCTGATGGAGATGTATAAGTAGATTAATGTTGTTTTCATGCCTGCTAACACAACAACCATTCTGCAGCCCATGGATCAAGGAGTAATTTTAAACTTCAAGTCTTAATACTTAAGAAATACATTTTGTAAGGCCATGGAACCCTGGTGGTGCAGTGGTTAAGAGCTACTGTGAGCTATGGCTGCTGACCAAAAGTTTGGCAATTTAAATCCACCAGCTGCTCCTTGGAAACCCTATGGAGCAGTTCTACTCTGTCCTATACAATCGTTATGAGTCAGAATTAACTTGACAGCAATGAGTTTGGGTTTTTTTTTTTTTTGGAGTTTATAGCTGCCATAGATAGTGATTCCTCTGATGGATTGGGTAAAGTAAATTGAAAATCTCCTTCTGAAAAGGATTCACCATTCTAGATGTCATTAAGAACATTCATGATTCATTGGAGAAGGTCAAAAATCAACATTAAGAGGAGTTTGGAAAAAGTTGATTTCAACTCTCATGGATGACTTTGAGGGGTTCAGAATTTCAGTGGAGGAAGTAACTGCAGATGTGGTAGAAATAGGAAGAGAACTAGAATTAGAAGGGGAGCCTGAAGATGTGACCGATTGCTACAATCTCATGAGAAAATTTTAATGGATGAGGAGTTGCTTCTTATGGATGAACAAAGAAAGCAGTTTCTTGAAATGGAATCTACTCCTGGTGAAGATGCCATGAACATTGTTGAAATGACAACAAAGGATTTAGAATATTATATATACTTAGTTGATAAATCAGCAACAGGATTTGAGAGGATTGACTCCAATTTTGAAAGAAGTTTTTCTGTAGGTAAAATGCTATCAAACATCACATGCTACAGAGAAATCTTTTGTGAAAGGAAGAGTTAACGTGGTAAACTGCATTGCTGTCTTATTTCAAGAAATTGCCACAGCCATCCGGACTTTCAGCAACCACCACTCTGATTTGTCAGCAGCCATCAACACTGAGGCAAGACCCTCCACTAGCAATAAGATTACGACTTGCTGAAGGCTGAGAGGATGGTTGGCATTTTTAGCAATAAAGTATTTTTTAATTAAGGCATGTACAATTTTTTTTAGACATAATGCTGTTGCACACTTAACAGACTGCAGTATAGTGTAAATATAACTTTTATATGCACTGGGAAACCAAAAAATTCATGTGATTCGCTTTCTTTTGATATATGCTTTACTGCAGCGGTCTGGAACCGAACCCACAGTATCTCCAAGGTATGCCTGTATGTTATTGTTGTTAGGTGCCATTAAGTGAGTTCCAACTTATAGCAACCCTATGTACAACAGAACAAAACACTGCAGGTCCTGCGCCATCCTCACAATCATTGCTATGCTTGAGCCCATTGTGGCAGCCACTGTGTCAATCCATCTCATTGAGGGTCTTCCTCTTTTTGGCTGACCCTCTACTTTACCAAGCGTGATGTCCTTCTCCAGGGACTGATCCCTCCTGACAACATGTCCAAAGTATACAAGGACCATTCTGGTTGTACTTCTTCCAAGACAGATTTATTTGTTCTTTTGGCAGTCCATAGTATACTCAGCATTCTTCTCCAACAACATAATTCAAAGGCGTCAATTCTTCTTTGGTCTTCCTTATCTATCCTCCAGCTTTCGTATGCATAGAGGCCATTGAAAACACCAAGGCATGGGTCAGGCACACCTTAGTCTTCAAGGTGACATCTTTGCTTTTCAACACTTTAAAGAGGTCTTTTGCAGCAGATTTGTCCAATGCAAAGCACCTTTTGATTTCTTGACTGCTGCTTCCATGGGTGTTGACTGTGGATCCAAAGAAAATGAAATCCTTGACAACTTCAGTCTTTTCCCTGTTTATCATGATGTTGCTTATTGGTCCAGTTGTGAGGATTTTTGTTTTCTTTATGTTGAAGTGTAATCCATACTGAAGGCTGTGGTCTTTGATCTTCATCAGTAAGTGCTTCAAGTCCTCTTCACTTTCAGCAAGCAAGGTTATGTCATCTGTATATCACAGTTTGTTAAGGAGTCTTCCTCCAATCCTGATGCCCCGTTCTTCTTCATATAGTCCAGCTTCTCAGATTATTTACTCAGCATACAGATTGAATAGATGTGGTGAAAGGATGCAACCCTGACACACACCTTTCCTGACTTTAAACCATGCAGTATCCCCTTGTTCTGTTTGAATGACTGCCCCTTGATCTGTGTACAGTTTCCTCACAAGCACAATTAAGTGTTCTGGAATTCCCAGTCTTCGCAATGTTATCCATAATTTGTTATGATCCACACAGTTGAATGCCTTTGCATAGTCAATAAAACATAGGTGAACATCTTTCTGGTATTCTCTGCTTTTAGCCAGGATCCATCTGACATCATCAGTGATATCCCTGGTTCCCAGTCCTCTTCTGAATCCAGCTAGAATTTCTGGCAGTTCCCTGTCTATATACTGCTGCAGCCGCTTTTGAATGATCCTCAGCAAAATTTTACTTGCGTGTGATATTAATGATATTGTTTGATAATTTCCACATTCAGTGTGATCACCTTTCTTGGAAATAGGCATAAATATGGATCTCTTCCAGCTGGTTGGCCAGGTAGATGTCCTCCAAATTTCTTGGCATAGACAAGTGAGTACTTCCAGCGCTGCATCTGTTTGTTGAAACATCTCAATTGATATTCTGTCAATTCCTGGAGCCTTGTTTTTAGCCAGTCCCTACGGTGCAGCTTGGATTTCTTCCTTCAGTACCACTGGTTCCTGCTCATATGGTACCTCCAGAAATGGTTGAATGCTGACCAATTATTTTTGGTATAGTGACTCTGTGTATTCTTTCCATCTTCTTTTGATGCTTCCTGAGTTGTTTAATATTTTCCCCATAGAATCCTTCACTATTGCAACTTGAAGCTTGAAATTTTTCTTCAGCTCTTTCAGCTTGAGAAAGGCAGGGCGTCTTCTTCTCTTTTGGTTTTCCACCTCCAGGTCTTTGCACATGTCATTGTAATACTTTACTTTGTTTTCTCGAGCCACCCTTTGAAATCTGTTTAACTCTTTTACTTCATCATTTCTTGTTTTTGCTTTAGCTACTCAATGTTCAAGAAAGTTTCAGAGTCTCTTCTGACATCCATTTTGGTCTTTTCTTTTTTTCCTATCTTTTTAATGACCTCTTGCTTTCTTCATGTATGACGTCCTTGATGTCATTCCACCACTCATCTGGTCTTCAGTCATTAGTGTTCAATGTGTCTAATCTATTCTTGAGGTGGTCTCTAAATTCAGGTGGGATACACTCAAGGTCGTACTTTGGCTCTCATAGACTTGTTCTAATTTTCTTCAGTTTCAACTTGAACTTGCATATGAGCAATTGATGGTCTGTTCCACAGTTGGCTTCTGACCTTGTTCTGACTGACGATATTGAGCTTGTCCATCATCGTTTCTCACAGATGTAGTTGATTTGATTTCTGTGTATTCCATCTGGTGAGGTCCGTGTGTGTAGTCACCGTTCATGTTAGTGAGAAATGAAGACGTCATTGGTTCTGCAAAACTCTATCATGCGATCTCCACCATTGTTTCCATCACCAAAGGCCGTATTTTCCAACCACAGAGCCTTCTTCTTTGTTTCCAACTTTCACATTCCAATCTCCAGTGATTATCAATGCATCCTGACTGCAGAAGTTGGAAAAAGCTTCAATTTCTTCATCTTTGTCCTTAGTGGCTCGTGTGTAAATTTGAATAATAGTCGTATTAACTGGTCTTCCTTGTAGGCGTATGGATATTATTCTATCACTGACAGTGTTGTACTTCAGGATGGATCTTGAAATGTTCTTTCTGATGATGAATGCAACGCCATTCCTCTTCATGTTTTCATACCTGGCATAGTAGACCATATGATTGTTCGATTCAAAATTGCCAGTACCAGTCCATTTCAGCTCACTAATGCCTAGGATATCAACGGTTATGCATTCCATTTCATTTTTGACAACTTCCAATTTTCCTAGATTCATATTTTATACACTTCATGTTCTGATTATTAATGGATGTCTACAGCTGTTCTCATTTTGAGTCATGTCATATCAGCAAACATAAGTCCCAAAAGCTTAACTCCATCCACATCATTAAGGGAAACTCTACTTTGTGGAGGCAGCTCTTCCCCAGTCGTCTTTTGAGTGCCTTCCAACCTGAGGGGCTCATCTTCTGGCACTATATCAAACAATATTCTGCTGCTATTCATAAGGTTTCATTGGCTAAATCTTTTCAGAAGTAGACCGCCGGGTCCCTCTTCTTAGCTTGTCTTAGTCTGGAAGCTCAGCTAAAACCTGTCTGCAATGGGTGACCCTGCTGGTATTTGAATACTGGTGGCATAGCTTCCAGCAGCACCACAACATGCAAGCCCTTACAGTAGGACAAACTGACAGACACACGGGGGATGTCTGTATAGTATTTTGTTATTTTATTTGATTACATTGTTATTAGGAGAGGGATACATAAATTCAAAAGTCCCTTCAGAAATTAAAGAAAATCTAAAGCACAATTTTCAAAAATTCTTGTGATGCTACATACTTACTCAAAAAAAAGAAAGAAAAATGCTCTTGATTTAGAGATGCTGGTCAGCTGATTATCCTCCATGTTCTTTGAACTACTCATTCCACACTTCTTATTTTCCTCCTTTTTTGCTCATCATCCCTAGGTGGTACTAACATTTGCACTTTACTAACCTACAGGCTGGCAGTTCAAACCTACCTAGCAGTATGGTGGAAGAATGGGCTCGCTATCTGTTTCCATAAAGATGACAGCCAAGAAAATCCTACGGAGCAGTTCTACTCTGTAACACATTGTGTCAGCACAAGTCACAATTGACTCAACAGCAAACTTTTTCATTGTTGTTGGTTTATTTTCATCTCTTCTTTGTAAGGAACAATGTCCATTACTTCTCCTTTGCTGAGTTCATTGATTCATACAATCTCAACGCAGAAGTAAACTTCAATTTTTATTACAGTGTTGTTGTTTTTTTTCCAATTCTCTATCACCAGTCCTGACTTCTTTCCTATGCTCTGGGTTGCATTCCTAGTTGCTCAATACCTCAAACATATCTAAAGCCAAGCTCCAAAGAGACCTTCAAAACGGTGCACTAGAGCCTACAGAATTCACGATTTTTGCCAATGCGATCATCATTTTCTCAGTCTCTCAAGCTTAAATCCTTGTTATCACCCTTATCTCCTCTATCTGTTTCACCATCCACCTTCAATTAATCACTAAATCCCATTGGTCTGATTTCCTTAATGTCCCGAATTGGTCTCTTTTGTTCCATTCCCATGGTCCCTTATCTCATTACCTCTCAGCTGAACTATCATAATAGCCTCTTAATTGGTCTTCAGTCTCTCTCTACTCCAATCAATTTTGTCTGCTGCTCCCAGGCTAATCTTCCTAAAGCACAGCTCTAAGTATATCACTGTCCATCTCAAAAAACTCAGTAGCTCTCCATTACTTAGAGGATTTTTACTGCTACAAAATTTTGTAGCTTAAAGTAATTTTGTCTACAGAATTACTATTTTTGCCCAACACTTAAGATCTTTGACCATGAAATATGCCCAAATATCCAGCCAAAGTAAGTTATTTCCTATATCCCAAATAAACACCAGGATTTCCTGCCTTTGATTCTCTGATTATGTTTCTCTTCATCTGGAATGCTCCCTTTCCACAGTCCTTTCCTATCCATGTCCATAAAAATACTCCCATCTCTCAAGACCCTGCACAAATGCCATACCCTCCTAGGAATCTTTCCTACTCATACTTTCCTCAAGTTGCAGACTCTCTTTTCTGAATTCCTGCAGCATTTTGTTAATACCTCTAGTGGAGTAATTACCACATGTTAATTTATGTGGTGGCTATTTGTATACATATCATCTCTCTCCTTGAAGAATGAAGCCAGGTTTTAAAATCTTTTTGCATTCTTTTACCCTTTCCTTACAAAACATGAAACTCTATTTTGTACCTTGTAAAGCCTCATATGTATACACTGAAATAATTTTAACAGGTCTTTGTGGTAATTCTGAAAAATCTTCTACACCATTTCTACACTGACTGAAAAAGTCACATTAATGTGGCTGTTACTCTGACATCAACCAGGTGGTCTCTGACAGGTGGCTTAGAGTAGGGCACTAAAATCAAAATATATGAAAATGTTGACCATGAAACCTTAAAGGACATGAATCAAGCTTTCTACTTCCTTCATGCATATCACATAGAAGCGAATGTAATGCTGAGCATGCTTTGACTAATATATTCTTGCAAAGTGAATGATTTATATAAACTACAATATTTGTTTCCAAAATTTCTCAAATAACAACAAAGGATTCATTATTTTGAAATCAGCTGATCAAAATCCTTAAATATGCAGATTTGTTTTTTAACTCTCTGCGGAGAGACAATAAAGGTGCAAACAAACAAATTTCAGAAATTGGATCCCTGTAAGTAACTTCCAGGTAGCAAGCATACAGAAGGCCTTATCTGACATTTTCTCTGTCTAATACCTCCATGTCTTTTCCTGTTGCACAGTGAGGACTCCTTTTCATGATGAAAGCCCTAGAGCGCTGCCAAACCCTTCTTCATCCAAGGAAGATCTGTATTCTCTCTATTGGATTTCATAAAGCAAATAGGTAACTTTAGATATTTTAGATTTTCAAAGGCAGAAGTTTTCTCTAAAAGGTTTCCCTAATAGAGTTAAGGAGCTACCACATATTTTTTCTGAATTCTGGTTATAAGAATTTACTACATAATTAAAGATATGCTGTTGTTAGCTGCCATTGAGTCAGCCCTCAAATCATGGCCACCCCATGCACAACAAAACAAAACACTCCTAGTTGTGATCCATAGGGTTTCCATTGGCTGATTTTTGGAAGCATACACGAGGCCTTTTTTCCTAGTCCATCTTAGGCTGGAAGCTCTGCTAAAACCTGTTCAGCAGCATAGCAGCATGCAAGCCTCCACTGACAGAGGGGTCGTGGCTGCCCATGAGGTGCACTAGCTTGGATCCAAACCTGGGTCTCCAGCATGGGAAGCAAGAATTCTACCACTGAACCACCAATGCCTCTCATAATTAGAGCTATATTTTCGTGTGCCATTGAGTCGATTCTGACTCATAACAACCATATAGTATAGAGTAGAACTGCCCCATAGGCTGTAATCCTTATGGGAGCAGATCGCTAGGCCTTTTCTCCCATGGAGTGGCTGGTGGGTTTAAACTGCCTACCTTTCAGGTGGAAGCCAAGCACTTCACCTCTATGCCCCCAGGGCTCCTATAATTAAGGCTATGTTGTTGTTGTTGTTAGGTGCCATCGAGTTGATTCCGACTCATAGCAACCCTATAGGACAGAGTAGAACTGTCCCATAGGGTTTCTAAGAAGTGGCTGATGGAGTCGAACTGCTGAACTTTTGGTTAGTAACTGAGCTCTTAACCACTATGCCACCAGGGCTCCAAAAGCTTACTACCATTTTCCCATCTCCATATGAAGGAATCTAAGTAGTTGAAAGCTCTAAAATTTTAAAAATTCATTAGTGCTCTATAGTTGTCTGGCCTACCAAATGAACAATAGTTATTGGTACAGCATTTCAGTGATATGTGATGGCTCTAGGGATGCATAGTTATGTAAATACTCTTCATGTGCTTAAGGATGACATACCTCTGTTACAGAGCTGTGGAAGGAAAAACTGAAGGTCTGTTGTGAGAAGGTTAAGTTTCCTCTCACCTACTGGGTACTTTGAAAAGGGAAAATTGGATTAAACAAACATCGATAAGTGTGATATAGGGGAATAGAGAAGGGAACGTCATCTCAAGATAATTTTTTTTCCTTTCTTTCTTCACCCCTAGTTAGTTGGTGTACTTCGACAAAACATCTAGCTTCTGGAGGCCTCAGTTTCTTCTTGTGCAATACAAGTTGAACTACATGAGCATTATAGGCTCTTCCTATTTTCTTTTTTCTTAAGAGATAATAAGCATACATATTAGTAATATAATTTCAGATAATTATAAACGCTATGTAGAAAATAAAGTAGGGCAAGAAAGCAATGAGGTGAGGAGAAGACACTTATGCTGACACTTAAATGATAAGAAGAAGACAGCCATATGAAAATGTGAGGGCAGGGTGTGCTAGGCAGAGAGAACAGAAAATGCAAAAGCTCCAAATCAGGAAAAAAGTCTCTATGAGGGCGGGGGGAGTGATAGGAAATGATACTGAAGAGGTGAGTCTGTGGTGAAGAGTTTGTGTTCAAATTTGAGCTGATGGTAAAGGGCAGCCAGTGAAGGGTTTTATGTTGGAGGATAATATGATCTGATTTAAGCTTTAAGGCAACCATGTGAAAGAATAGGCAGTAAAGGAGCAGGAATGGGAGCAGGAAAGGCAGAAGGGCGAGGACGGTGTCAGACGACTAAGGCTTCAAGAGCGAGACAACGGTGAGAAACAATTGTAATTAAAAATATGTTTAGGAAAGTGCAAAAACAGGACTTGCTAATGGATTGGAGGTGGAGTGGGAGGAGAAGAGAGGGTTTAAGGATGCATAGTCATTGATCTGAACAAACAGTTTTATCTATAGAGATTGCTTAATATAATGGTTTGACTGTTCGCAATTTGCAACTGTTACGTAGTATACGTGGCTGAATCCCAGTGGCGATGTCAAGACTGAAGACAGAGATTTGGGAGACGTCAAATTATACAGGGTACTTAAACCATGGGACTAGATAAAATCTTGAATGCTCCCTCATTCACATTTTTATTATCTAGCTGCAGAAAAATAGGATCAGGTACATTAAGTAATTCTTATTAAATTACTTGCTATGGTATTTTGAAGTGCTTGTGCTGATTTAAGGAAGTGATACAGATGGGGAGAGAAGCTATGAAGTGTGCCTCTGAAAATACATGGTTTTAGCTGCCGCTTAATTTAAAGCTTCGCTGTGGTACTTTATAACAGTGCAGTATTTTCTAAGCATATCTTCACCTAATGCTGTTTCTTATCAGATTGAAAGGGAAGACCCAAGTTTTACCATCTAAATTTACTTTGATTGTGTCCCATTACCATTTAGTTCCTGCTGTATCCAAAGCCAATTGATTTCAAATTAAGAACAAAGTTTTCTTTCATTTTAAACCCATTTAATTAATTGTTTTAATTCCAAACCTCATAGAGTTGCTGGGGAAAATTTTGGTTTAAAGTCTTTTTTTTTTTTGGTGTTTCAGGTTGAAGTTTACAGGGCAAATTAGTTTCTCGTTAAACAATTAATAGATATATTGTGTTACGATATTGGTCACCAACTCCATGACATGTCAACACTCTCCCCTTCTCGACCTTGGGTTCTCCATTTCCATTCACCCAGCTTTCTGTCCCCTCCAGCCTTTTCATCCTTGCCCCTGGGCTGGTGTGCCCATTTAGTCTCCTATACATGGTTGAACTATGTGTGTTACTGTTTGGTGTATATAGGCTTGTCTAATCTTTGGCTGAAGGGTGAACCTCAGGAATGACGTCTGTACTAAGTTAAAATGGTGTCTGGGGCCATATTCTTGGCGTTTCTCCAGTCTCTGTCAGACCAGTAAGCCAGGTGTTTTTTTTGTGAATTTGAATTTTGTTCTACATTTTTCTCCAGTTCTGTCTGGGACCTTCTTTTGTGATCCCTGCCACAGCAGTTGGTGGTGACAGGTGGGCACCATCTATTTGTGCTGGACTCAGTCTAGTAGAGGCTGTGGTAGTTGTGGCCCATTAGTTTAAAGTCTATTCTTAACTGAAAAAAACAGAAGATTTTTAAAACTGGAATATAAGCTTCTGTTGTTAACAATAAGGAATTCTTTCTCTTTTATAATACAATCTAATGTTCCACCCTTATTTCCCCCTTAGGATTTTAAGATAAACACACATCTGCCTTACATAAATGGTATGAAAGATAAAAAGATTTATTTAACAGACAAAAAACTTACCAATTGGTAAGTATATAAATAATGTGTATCCCAACAACAACAAACAAGGTAGTTTCCATATTAAAAAATGTTTAACCTCATTTTATACACTCTGCACTCTGATTTTTTCCAGTGTGACTTATTTTAGAGTAATAAATTCTAGTACTGAGAAATTTGCCACATAATTCTGTACAGTATTGCCCTTTAATTTCTCTTTTCTTAGTTCCCTAAACTGCTTCTCTGAGTCTCCCTTGTCGTCCTGATTCATCTCCGGGTTTTAATTCTGAATCAGCAGAATCAGTTTAGATGCAAGTTGAAGGAAAATGAGGAAATAGAGAGAGAAAAATATTGCTGGTACTAACTATAGACTGCTGAGTCTGAGTTTCCCTCCCCTTGACCTTTTTGGATATATTTTCTAAATCCATTTTTTTGATAATTCTTGTTCTTCCAGTTTCTAATTAATGCCCTTTTTGAATTTTTTTTTTAAAATCTTCTTGCATGCTCTTTTGTCTCTCTCCACTCATTAAAATGTCTAAGCTTTTCTTAAAATTTCCTAAAGGGGCACCCTACTCATAGTGCCATTGGACATTAACTAATACGGAAGTGTTACCTTGAAAAATGGAATAGAAGCGTTGCTGAGAATTCACACCAAGGAAAGGACTCTCAAAATGGCATTTTAGAAATGAAAATTGGGAAATGCATCTTACATGGCTCTGGCAGGTAATAGGAAAATTGCTCTTAGAATAAAAATTACCCTTTAGAAAATCCCTTAAATTGTGCTTAAATATTCAGAAACTAGATCTTGGGGGCTCAGAAGCTAAGAACTAGTTTGCCCTCAAAAACAAAAGACCAGTGTGGGGCTGGAAATCAGGCCAAAGTCTAGTTTGAAGAAAGAGATGAGACAATTTCTTGGTAGAGGACAAGGAGTTAAAGTGCTTTTCTCTCCTGCCTATTTACAAAGGCACTTAGCTGAATTTTTAGAGTTAACTGCTCCTTTGGTGCAGCTCTCCTCTATCTTAGAACCTAGCTTTGACTATTTCCAAATTTTTAGCTTTATGATGACTAATACATTTCATTACTGGCTTACCAACAGGACTTGAAAATTCTAGTAAAAACAGAGCAGTCATTGTGACAGAGATGCCTGGTAATGACAAAAGACTCTGTCAATAGCTGCTACAATAATAGTCAAAAGATGGTCCTCATGTGAACAGTATCAGAAAAATATGTTGACCACATATTGCTCTTGTATTATACCTGAGTACCCAGTGTCTAACACAGTTGACATACTATTACTGGTGCCTTACCTGTTGACAGTGATGCAGACCTGACTGGGCATCATAATCCTGAATTAGTCACCTCACATACGTAGCAGAAGCAGCTGGACACCATAATCCTAAAGTTGGAGCTCTACCTATGAGGCAGAAACCATCTTTCAGTCAATACCATATAACTAACTGACAAGCCCAGGCATTGCTAGCTAATTTGCACCTCTTGGAGACTTTGTCTTCCTAGAATGAGACAGAGACAGTTTGGATTTAAAAGACCTACCCCATATTTCTTACCCTCAAGCTCATTACCAGGCACCTAGACTCAGGGCTGAATTTGGTTCCCTGCTTGGCAGAAAACATTTTTCCACTAAGCTCTCAATCTTTTGTCTCTTAGTGTTCATGGTTTTTTCCTTTTAGAGTCATAAAAAATAGTAACAGCATGAGCTAGATTATTGACAGTTATTGGTAAAAAAAAAAAATGGACTTTGTGAAATATGTAGCTAAGAGGTATATCTTAATACAACAAACAACTTAAAAGCAGCATAAGCAATACTTTTCTTTTAGTTTGAAAAGAAATTATTTTTGGCATTAAGAAACTGTATTAAGTTGAATCTCTACCAACCCACTCTTAGGTAGTAACTCACCAGAAATAGCTTTAGAAAAAAATAAAAAAGAATGTTGATGGAGTATATGGGCAGAGACACCTTGGGTAGAACACAAAATGTATCCATCTGATGCAAAATAGAAATAACCATTAATTTGATCTATTTAAAAAAAAAAAATCAAAAGCCAGTTCTTCCATCAAAGTACATTTAACTGCAAAGAAGCAAAACTGGACTTCTTTGAAATGCCTAAGAAATTAAACGGACAACTCTGATTTCAATCATGGCATAAAACTTTTTTTAATAACATTTATGGATATTATGTACTTTTGTACCCCAAAATTTATATTCTTAGAAAGATATTCATTTGAAAATTTACCCCTAGGTTTACACACACACACACACACACACACACACACACACACACGAGAGTACAGACAACTTACGTAGTCAAATTGCAGAACAGAGCATAAGAGACACCACTTGAAAATTAAGTACAAATTCATGAATTTGCAGAGAATAAATTATGGAAAAGATTTGGATCTATTAGTAGAATCTACAGGGTTCATACAAAGTCTCATCTTCAGAGTACCCTCAGCTCTTGGAGCTCTTGCCCACTCCAGCTGTTCCAATAACAGTGGCTGTGTAATAAAATTACCTCCAACAAACTCAGTGGATTTAAATAACAATAATCATTATCACAGTTTCTGTGGGTCAGGAATTCAGGAGAAGCTCAGCTGTGCAGTTCTGGTTCAAGGTCTCTCATAAGGGGGCAGTCAGATGGATGTGGCTGGGTCATCTCTCAGGTTTCTTTACTCACATGTCCTGCACCTGGCCTGGATAGATACAAACAACTGGGGGCTGACACAGCTGCAGATCCTTGGGCATCTTTCTACAGCTCTAGGTATTCTTCAGCATGGTGGCTTCAGAGTAACCAGATTTCTGTGAGAGAGAAATCTGACCCAGTGACTCAGTGAGAGAGAGCCAGATGGAAGCGACATCACGTTTTATGATCTAGTCTTCTACCACATTTACTGATGAACTCAGTTAAAAAGTGCTGCTCAGGCTTGAGGGAAGAAAGCATGGATGGCATCAGTCGATGGAGGAGCATCAATATCATGTTGTAAGAATATGGCTTGTGATATATATATATATAGATGCATCCAACTTTGGATAATACACTCTGCTACACCAACAAAAGTCTGAATGAGAAACATACTCCACGGTTTTTCCTATAGTATAATATTTAGGAGCCCTGGTGGCACAGTAGTTAAGAGCTACAGCTGCTGATCAAAAGGTTGGCAGTTCTAATCCACAAACCACTCCTTGGAAATCCTGTGGGGCAGTTCTACTCTGTCGTATAGGGTTGCCAGGAGTTGGAATCGACTCGATGGCAACAGGTTTTTTTTTGTTTTTTTGGTATAATATTTATGACAGTAGTAAGAATAGTTTTGAAGTGGCAAGCAAGACATTGCCATGACTAAGAAGCAAAGAGTACTTTCTGTTTGATGAAAATACACCCTCAGATGATAGTTTCCCATAATTTAATTGTATTGAGCTCATTTACACCTTGAGTGCTGTGTTCATCCTTTTATTCAGCATGTATTTATTGAGCGCCTATGATCAAGTAAGCAGTATATAAGATGCTTAGGGTGAAGTGGCAGACACAAAGACATAGTCCCTGCCCTTATCAAACACAGTTTATATGTGTACATTCAGAATTGCATTTTTTAATAACCTGTATGCAAAACAAATCTTCTACATGAATAGCAGATTTAAATTTCAGAATAGGAACCCATTAAGAGCTAAGAGTTGTGTGACTTGTGATGCTGGCAAGTAATAAAACTAGATAGTACCATTTCAAGTTCAAACAGGGTAATATAAAGTATGAAGACTTGTTTTCTTTGTGATTTACAAATTGGCTTTAAAATAATCCAAAGAAAAGAGTTCGAAAAAGAAAATAAAGGTTTTAGACCATGGCAGCAGTACTGAAGAAGGTTTTCAGCTCAGCTTTCCAAGGAAGTTTATTGGGAAGATATATTTGTTTGATTCTGCTAAAAATTTGGACATTATCTGAGTGCTTTATGTAATACTGTAGGGGGTGTGTGTGTGATAATTCTCCCCATTGCTTTAGGACTTTTTTTGAAAGATCAAAATGAGGCCTAGGAACTTGATGAAAGCAGATATTTACTGTATGACAAAAAAATGTATTTATGTGACAATTAAAAACCTCAGCTAATCATTAAAAATGTGAGAGAAAACAATCCAAAGTCGAAGCCATTTTTAGGTTTGACATTCTTGTGTATAATCTGCACAAAGCAGTCATAAAATCTCAGTGCTCATAAGGACTTTAAAAAATCATCTGTTCCCAAAATGTCTCCCGTGCTTTGAGTCATTCCACAAACTGTCCTACCAAGGTTCCAGTTTCTGCTTAAAGAGCTCCAGTGATGGGGCAAAGCATGGCTGCCTAGATCCAGGGATGCGGTGCTAATTTCATTTTTAGATCCTTTGCGAATACAAACGAGTATATTACAAATACCCACAATGAGAGTGAGTACTAAGTTCTCCTTTCCTTTTTGTGCCTTACTGGTTTCAAATAACATTTTGGAACTTTTAATTTTTTTTCACTGTATAAAGATAACTTTATGGTGCCACTAGTAATTTCTAATGTGAAAAACAATCGAATAATTACAAATCATATTATCTGTGATGATTGTGCCTAGCAGTCAGAGTTCTATTGTGCTTTTCTTCTGTCAATAACTATTTTTTGCAAAAATAGCCGTAAAGTACAGCCCACTGGAGTCAGTTTATAGTCATTTCCCACAGAAGTTATAGAGAGAAGGCAAAACCATATTCACACTGGCTCAGAGAATAAGCAGTAACAGAATAGAGAAATATGATAGTAACATAACTTTTAAAACATTTGTGGACCTCACGATCTCAAAGGTTTTCCTAGGATTGTGATTCAAAGACAATCTTTCAGGAATAACTATGGCAACTGTCTGTAGTCAAAACGTATGAGCAAGGCTTGACAGGAAATTAAATGTTTGGTGTATATTTAGGCGTCGGTGGTGGAGAAGCAGTAGAGTTGCAGTAAGGGAAGATTTAAGGCTCTTGCGTTAGTCTTCTCTTAGATTGTCCTTTTCCCCATGAGGCTGTAGAATGATGAGAACAGAAGCAGAGATATTTACTGTGCATTAAACATTCACGTGCCCCCCAACACTTTCTAACTGCCTTGTAGTTAAGCATATGCTTACTTCTGGCCAGTGACGCTTCAGCAGAAGTGACATGCTCCTTTGTAGAAGCCTACAAAAGCCTAGAAGCCTGCCAACACTCCTATACTCTCTTCCTCTGACATAGCAAGCTCTAGGGTTTTCTATTGTTATGATGGTACCACAAGAGGGCAGAATTTCTGTCATTCTGAGTCCCTGGACAAGAAGCAGAACTTTCCTACCCAACTTAATAACCAACATGAGGAGAAAACTTTTATTTTGTTAAGCCATTTTGACTTTAGGATCAACTTATTACCTTATCATTAAAGTTTTTAATGCTCCTCTTTGTTAACTCTATGAGCATACATGGTGTTTTGGTTCAGGGACAGATTTCTTATTGAACAAACCAAACCAAAAACCAAACCATTTGCCATTGAGACAATTTGACTCATAGCTACCCCACATGTTTCAGAGCAGAACTGAACTCCGTAGGATTTTCAATAGCTGTCATCTTTTGGAAGTAGATTGCCAGGCCTTTCTTCCAAGGTGCCTCTGGGTTGATTTGAACCACAACCTTTTGGTTAGTACCAAGTGCTTAACTATTTGCATTACCCAGGGACTCCTCTTATTAAATACCTCACAGTAAATATTAAGTGCATTGCCACCCTTCCCTCACCCCTCCACCTGTGCTCTAGTTCTTACCCCTAAGATGATATCATAAGGGCCAAGTCAATTGTCCTATACAAGTAACTTAACACTCCATAGGAGAGAGATGAGGAAAAATGATTTTTCTGTGCTTATAAAGGGGAAGGAGAGTTGCCTTCCCCTCCTGAAAAACCTCCTCCTTACTTCAGTCCTTTGACATGTGAATAAAATCTCTCTAGGAACCAGATAGCCCTTGTGTCTTAGCTTTTAAGACCAACTGACCTTCCTAACCTACAGATGTCACCAAGTTCTGGGCTTCATCCCTGTTATAGATTGCATTGTGTCCCCCCAAAATTAGTGTTGGAATCCTAAACTCTATACTTGTGGATACAACTTTGTTTGGAAATAGGGGTTTATTTGTTATGTTAATGAGACCGTATCAGTGTAGGATGTATCCTAAAGCGAATCACTTCTTAGTCATAAAAAGAGCAGATTAGATACAGATGCAAGCACAAACTGAAAAAAATAGATGCCATGTGAGAATCTACGAAGAAGAAAGGAATGCCCAGGGCTACCAACAAGGAAGGATTTGGCATGGCCAAGATCCTGATTGGGACTTTCAGCCTCCAGACCTGTGAGACAACCAACTTCTGTTCTTTAAAGCCACCTACTTGTGGTATTTCTGCTATAGCAGCACAGGCTTACTAAGACAATCCTAGGGAGCGAGCACTCCAGTCTTCCAGGCATTTTAGGGCTTAGCCTAGTCCACGCTGTAACCTCTCTGAAGATGACAGAAATTTTATTATCTCTGAAGATGAGAGAAATTTTATTATCCTTTCAGACTAGAGCAATTACCTAGGCAAATGATTACAAAAATGATTCTTATGGAATGTAGAGATATTTCTGGGAGAACTGAAAACTAATATTCTCTAACTTTATAGCCTACATGTTTCTGTGGCTCAGGAGGCTAGGGCTTTTTTGCAGGAGCACTGAGAAATCCAGGGAAGTATTATTTTCCTCCACTTATTGTGATCTGCAGCCCTGGTGGTGCACTGGTTAAGAACTTGACTGCTAACCAAAAGGTCAGCAGTTCAAATCCACCAGCCGCTCCTTGGAAACCCTATGGGGCAGTTCTACTCTGTCCTGTAGGGTCACTATGAGTCTGAATCGACTTGATGGCAATGAGTTTGTTTTGGGTTCTTATTGTGATCTAGCCTCACCATAAAATAAAAGGCGTAAGCCCAAACCCAAATAGACTGCCGTTATGTCAATTCTGATTCACAGCGACCCTATAGGACAAAGTATAACTTCCCCATATGGTTTCCAAGCCTGTAAATCTTTACAGAAGCAGACTGCCATATCTTTCTCCCATGGAGTGGCTGGTGGGTTTGAAGAGTCCACCATTTGATTAGCAGCCAAACACTCTAACCACTGCACCACCAGGGCTCCTAAAAGGGGTAAGAATTAGATGAATTTGGCTAAAGATAAGTATACTTATATAAAAATAGTGAAAGATGGGCCTGGAACGGTAGCATGCATACCTGTTTTTGAGAACCAAGAGTATCAGTATCAAGGAAGAGCATTACCATGAATTTGGAGGCCTTGTTATCCAAAGGCATGTATGTATCAATCCAAACGTATCTACCAAGTGTCTGGTATATCCAAATGTGAGGGAAGCTCAAAGCAGTAGTAAGAAGTCTGTAGTGAGGAAGAGAAACTTCCTCTGAACAGAAGCTGGGGTCTCTGACTCCTTGAAGTCTGACACAATCTTGGTACTTATGCCTTAAAGTAGCTTAACTACATGGACCTGGCCCAGAATGTGCCTTAGGGGGACAAACATCTCCCCAGGCCTGGCTTTTGCTGTCACCTCCACTGTGCTTTTCACTAGTGATGACCTCCAGCAGTTGTCATTTAAACTGACTGTAAATTGGACTTGGTATCTAAGGGACCAGGAGAAATTTCAATTTTTTTTTTTTTTTTTTCTTTTTAAAGGCTAAAGTAAAGCTGTGAAACTCAGGTTATGTTATTGCTTCATTAATCGAAATTAAATGGAGATCTAAACATCAGATACAAAGTCTTTCTAAATATAAATTCTAATCCAGGATCCAAGGGGATCTGAGATTCTCTTGAGGAACCAGGGTTTTCTGCATGTAAATCTTCGGTACATCATTTGTCAAAAATTCCTGCTAATATAAACAGAACAAAGTATAAAGTAACATTAACTTTATCCATGGCTTTAGTCTTTTCTTCTTGAACTTAGCTGTCAACTCAGAGCCACAGGGGTCTGCCTTGAGAGTATACTTGCCCATAAAAATACTGAAAATAACGCTTCTCTCCCATAAAATCCATATCCTCAAAAGATTGAGGCAAATAAATGATGACTCATTACATCAGTTGTGCTTATCATTGTGGCATTTCACATGATGTTTGTTTTTTCCTCACCTGTAATTTAGTTTGACATCTGGGAATGAATATCTGTAGCATGCCTAGTTATAATTTTCCAGCTCTTAATAGTGAGATAATTAAACTATTTGTAGGCATTGTGAATTTAATTGACATGTAAACAATATGCTTGTGGATGATAAGCACATGCTCATTTCCATATCAAAAACTGAAAGTAAGGAGTCTTTTGACAGAGCCTCTTTCAATGGCTTATATTTTCTTATGTTATCAGGATTGGTTTGGCTTAAAATAAGAGCATTTATCTTAGCCTTGATAAGGATCCAAGTACTAAGTGATATGTTTGCCTTAGTCATCTAGTGCTGCTGTAACAGAAATATCACAAGTGGATGGTTTTAACGAAGAGAATTCTATTTCCTCACAGTCACAGTAGGCTAAAATTCCAAATTGAGGGTGTCAGCTCCAGGGGAAGGCTTTTTCTCTCTGTTGGCCTTCTTCTCTTCGGTGTTCCCCTGGACTAGGAGCTTCTCTGCGCAGGGACCCTGGTCCAAAGGATGCGCTCTGCTCCCAGCACTGCTTTTTTGATGGTATGAGGTCCCCCGTCTCACTTCACACTTCTGTCTTTTATATCTCAAGAGATTGCCTCAGGACACAATCCAGTCTTGTAAATTGAGCCCTGCCTTACTAATATAACTGCCACCCATCCTCCCTCATTAACATCATAGAGGCAGGATTTACCACACATGGGAAAATCACACAATACCGGGAATCATGGCCCAGCCAAACTGATACAAACATTTTTGGGGGGCCATAATTCAATCCATGATAATGTTGAAAATTGAATAGAAGACAAATGTAAATAATTCAGAAGTCAAAAGCATAGAGAAATGAGGGAGCATTAAAGGATATATAGGCACAAATAAGAGAAAGTATTTGCCAAAAACAAAAAAATAACTTATTTTAGAGGAGAAAGATTGATTCTACATCTCTCCCCCTTCCCCCAACCAATGTAGTGATTAAGAGCTTCTATGCCATTGCCAAACCTGAGTTCAAATTCCGGATTTGTCATTTAATAGGTACATGTCCTTGGGCACACCTGGGCACTCTCTGAGCCACAGTTTTTTATATGCAAAACAGAGAGCGACATCCTTGACTTTTCTCATTCCTTAACAGCCAATTGGCCAGGAAATCTTTGTCAAGAAATCCTATTGGCTCTACCTTCAAAATATGTTGGCTCCAGCCCCCATCATCCCTCATCTGAATAAGTCCATATGCATCTCCCTTGCCTCCTGCTTCCACTCTTGCTCCCTACTGTCTTCTAAACACAGCAGCCAGAGTCAACCTTTTTGCATTTAAGTAAGATTATGCCACTCCTTTCCTCTAAACCCTCCAGTGACTCCCCTTCTCATTCAGAACAAAAGCCAGGGTTCTTACACAGGCTTACAAAGTTCCACCTGATCCAGGCTCTGGTTACCTCTCTCTTACTCTGCTCACTCTTTCTCTCTGCTGTGATCCAGTCACTCTGATCTTTTTGCTGTTCCTTGAACCCAACAGGCAAATCCCTGACTTAGGGACAGCCTTTCCCCAGATATCTCCTTTGTTTTTGCTTAAATATTAACTTCTCAGTGAGCCCTACCTTAATTGCCTGATTTAAAATTGCAAACTTCTCCTCCCTATCCTGCTATCCCTTTTCCCCTGTTCTATTTTTCCCCATAGCTCTCCAACTTTAACATACTATATGGTTTACTTACGCTTATCGTTATTAACTTTCTTTGCCCCTTTAGAATGTAAACTTAACAAAGACAAGAATTGTGGTCTATTTTGTTCACTGATGTATCTTATGCTTCTAGAACAGCGCATGGAAGCTAGTAGATGTTCAAGAAATATTGTTGAATGAATGAATGGATGAGTGAGTAGATTAAATTCAATAATTTAACAGTATTATTATAGTTTTGACCAGATATTTCTAAACCTTTTTGTTTATAAATTATTACCCATCAGTCCTTCATATTCTCTAGTGTCATAGAAACAAACCATAAAAAGAGGTTGTAACAATAGCTTTAAAAAGATTAAGATGGGTTATATTTTTAGCTTTCATTAATATGCTTGCTTTCTTTGAGACCTAGGGTCCTGGATCACAGTCATTAGAAGAATTTTAGCCAATTCTTTGTAGAACCTACTAACAAAACACTGAAGAGATGAAGCCTCTGTGGAAACACTAAGCACACAAACACATAATCAGGAATGACAGCCAATTTTAGATTCAAGCGAATGAAGGAGGATCAGCAATAACACATAGGTGACGAAATATTCTGTGATCTAGATAATGTTTTTATGTCAGTCAACACTGTAACAGCTTAGTTAACTGATGATATATAGAAAACAAAGACATTTTAATAACTCCCTACACTGTTGTGCACCACCACTACCAGTTGCCGTCGAGTCAGTTCACTCATGGCTCCTCATGTGTGCCAGAGTAGAACTGTGTTCCGTTGGGTTTTAAATGGCTGATTTTTCAGAAGTAGATCACTAGACCTTTCTCCCAAGGTGCCACTGGGTAGACTTGAACCGCCAACATTTTAGTTAGTAGCTGAGCATGTTAACCATTTGCATCGCCCAGGGACTATATTTAAGAATGTGTGAAAGTGCCAAAATTCAGCACTTATTTCTCAATAAATACTAGTTGATTTTAAGTACCAAAGTCAGGTACACTGCATTTACAGTTTGATGTCAGTATTATTCAACGTTTTCCAATTTTACTTTCTCTGACTATAATGAACAAACTTTTACATTAACTTAGTCTTTCTTCCTGAGAAGGTGAGTGCAAAGTATTTTGTATACACCAAGATACTGTCATTCTCATTTATAATTCAGTCTTCAGTGATTTTGGTTGCCCCACACAACTGAAATGACAAAATTGAATGTTTAAACCTGAAGGTCCCGCCTCTGGACCCATGCAGTCCTCAACTGGTACAGACTCCTCATGAAACAGCCTGAAATGGCCCACTGGTCTGCCTCTACCATATCTTAAATATAGTAATCTTTCTTTAAGCTTCATGCTAAGGTGTCCCTTCTCCAGGAGACTCTCAATGCAAGCATAAAATCAAATATCTATTATTTTTCTTAATCACTCTTTTGAAATGATTGTAAGATACATATACATATATATACATAGAAAGAGACAGAGTGGGAGATATATGTATTTTTTTCATATGTGATTGTGAAATATATATATACATACACACATACACACACAAATTAAGATTAAAAGACTGAAATATTTGACTGAAGTATCCTTGGGGTCAGCTCAAGGACATATGTAAAATACATATTTATTTCTATGACCATAGAATTAAATGAAAACTTTAACACATGTTCCTGAAAATTATTTTTAAATCTGCCAGCTCTTGCTTCCATTCCTCTTTAACAATTATTTTTATTTCTCATAGGTTACAATTTAACATGTGAATCTTGGCCTTCTTAAAGTTTTCAACATACTCGTTTTCAACATACTAGTTTGGTTTGTTTTTCACATTTGCCAATTGATGATTGATTTGACTCCAGGGCACTAAGGTCCAAAGTTTTGTCTTAATGAAAACTCCTTCTAACAATATGATATTTTGGAGTCTATCATCATTACTTACAAACTATACAAAAAGAGGTTGTCATAACAACCAGAGCTTAGTGGCTTACTATTCCAGATTTTCAGATTTAATTTATATACCTAAATAATATCATCTCTCTGCATTGCATTAAACCACTTCTAAAATAAATGAAATGTTTACCTTGAGTATGAAAGAAGACTGCTTAAGGAATTTCCTACAAATAAATATATCTATGTAATTTATATATGTACATCTATATAAATATAGATATGCATGGGTGTATACATATAAATATACCCTTTATATCTGTACAACTCATCTTCTCCCCCATCATATCTGTGAGCTCAAATTCTGCTCATTCCTCAAGACTCAAACTTTACAAAATTGTCTCATATACTAGGTTCTCTTCTCCCCCATGCTCTCATAGCCTTTTATTGAGCCTCTTTTCCAAAACTTATAGTATCCTGATTGGAACTCAGTTTATGTTTGTAAGTGTGTGTCTTTATCCTGGCTTTCTTGTACTTCAGAAAGAAGGAGAATATCATCTTACTTCTGTTAGTTTTTCTCTCAGAGATCACTACGGTACCTTAAACATTAAAAAAAAAAAACAGAACAAAAAAAAACCCGTTGCTGTCGAGTCAATTCCGACTCATAGCGACCCTATAGGACAGAGAAGAACTGCTCCATAGGGTTTCCAAGCAGCAGCTGGTGAATTCCAACTTCCAACCTTTTAGGTTAGCAGCCATATCTCTTAACCACTGAGCCACCAGGGCTCCAGAGCTTAAACATAGTAGGAGTTAAACTGCTATTGTATGAAATGAATGTATGTCTTTGTCAAGCAACTCCTTGGGCAGGGCACACAGAGTTCTGGACTGACATTTACTGCTTTGTTGGAGTACTGGCGTATCTATGTACATATGCAAAAGGGGCTGCCTTCAACTTTAGAGTTCAACCTTCATCTGATTAAATATTAAAATGAGCTCTCTGTAGAGTACTGCCTCTTACTGTCATTTGAGTAACTGCACTATAAAGTTATTTTATAATGCCAGAGAAAGTGCTAGGTATTCAAGATATCAAAAGACTGTACCACAGGTCTTAGAATGCAGAGGCATTTAGATTTTAAAACCGGAATTAAATTAACTGTGGAGATAGAGAAGACGAAACATACTTTTCACAATAGCTGGCTCGTTGAAGAATTTTCTACCTCGTTTCTTTTTCTGAGTCACAATATAAAGTTCAAGTTTTTGCGTTTTGCACATGTACACAGTAGAATTGCTAAAGAATCTAATAAAAAACTGCACAGATATAATAAGCCCATTCCTGAGACAAGACAACTAGGTGCAACGGGAAGCATTATTTTCCTGCATTTTATTCTTAAATGTCTCATACTGAATATTCTACCCTTCCGCTTTTAATGTCCTAGCCCTAATGGAGCCCTCCTATCTCTATTCTCAGTTTACTTCCCCCTGGTCATTCTTCTAGCCCAGAGTTTCTCTTCTTACTAGGATGCCTGCCAGGTTGTTGCAAATATTGCTCTTGTTGCCCACATGCTCAAATTGTTAAAGGACGGCAGCCTATCATCAATCCTAAACCTTAAATTGTCACATCAATTCTCCCATTGCCGCGCCCCCCATGACCTTTCTTCTTTGCCACACACATATGTATCTAGTCGCATTTTAGGGTACTCAATCACACCAAAGGCCTTTTTGTACTTCCCTAAAGTCTTACATATCCTCCTATCTTCGAATGCGTTTGTACTCTTGTCCATGGTTGGAATGCTCTTTGATTAAATTCACTTCAGCAAACATTTATCGAGTACCTACCATTTGTTGATTCACTGTTAGGTACTGGAGACACAAAAATGTAAATATGCAGTAGTTGCCCTCAAGGGTATTTCATGATTTTAGTCTTTTTTTGTCAATCTTTCTGTCTTTCCTCAAAATGCTATTTAAGATACTTCTGAAGAAAATAATTCTGATTCATCTCACCTGTTGCTGCTCACTCTAACTTCATTTTCTACAGTTCTTCAATTGTACTATATCATCTGTAACTTTTTAGTCCAGATTGTCTCTGGGAAATGCTTCGACTATGCTGGAACTGAAGCTAATAGCCATATTTCCTAAAATGGTATCATTTAGCAGGCACATCTAAAGCATCTTTATGCTCAGATATTTATATGTATATAATTTATATACTATATGAAGTTCTAGAGGAAACTAATCTATGCTGAAAATAATCAGAACAGTGGTTGTTCTTAAAGGGTGGGGATGAAGATTGACTAGGAAGGGGCATGAGAGAATTTTCTGGGTTATGGTGATGTTCTGTATTTTAATAGGAGTTTGCATTACACACAGGTGTATGTATATGTTTGTCTAAACTCAGTGGTCACTCAAGATTTTGTTCATTTCACTGTATGCAAATTTTACCTTCGTATGTTTTTGTTTCTCATTTCTTTCAAAGACTGTCTTTATGCCTTTCCTTCAGTTCCTTTATTGATAGTTTTTTCAGCCAATCTATCTTTCCTTGGGCATCTTGTAATTTCAAGATTATTTTGTCTTTTTCTTCTATTTTGTTTGTTTGTTTAGTCAACTCCTGTTTCATGTCGTTTTTTTTCCTCCCACTTCTGCTCTAAGTTTGAATTTCTAACTCAGAGTGTTGTGTGAGTGATTAATACCTGCAAATGTTTAAAGATATTTAAATCAAACTGGATTGTGTTATAAATTTCTTCTGCTTCAAGTTTGTTGTTTATTGGAGGAAGAATTTTCATCAGCAGAAATGTTATGAATCTATAATTTGTTTTCATCTTGAAGTACCATTTTATGAATGTCATCAGTCACATGCTGTTTGTTCTGAAAAGTTTTTTCCATACTAGTGATACAATTATGCAACCATGGTGAGAGTTTGAGGTGGCTTACTAGGTTTCTTAAGGAGCCCTGATGACACAAAGGGTTAAGTACTCGGTTGCTAACTGAAAGGTTAGTGGTCTGAACCCACCCAGCAGCTTTGTGGGAGAAAGACCTGGCAATCTGTTTCTGTGAAGATTACAGCCACGAAAAAGCTATGAGGCAGTTCTACTCTGTCACATGGGGTCGCTATGAGTTGGAATTGACTCAATGGCACCTAACAATAACAATTAGGCTTCTTAGTTCAAAGGCACTCTCTACTTTTGATATGGTGAAATACTGTTTCTTAAATCTGTGTTGCACTTGTTTTGATGGGAGAGGGCTTAGCATGTATTCTGATTTTGTGAGTCTCTTTCGTTTCTATCAGACCCTTTCTTTCCCCCTCATTTCCATTTTTTCCTTTACACCAAGCCTCCAAGTGTACATCCCCCTGACACATCTACTGAGAAGTTGTGGCTTTCTGAACTTGCTGTTTGGGTTCTGCTCATTTTCAAGTCCTTTCTTTTCAATTTTCTAGTAGCTAGTTCTCTGATCTATAAGATCTCAGCCGATTCTCAGTGTTTTCCCTGAGTGAGGGAGGTGATTTTAGGTGTATTTCATCATCTCCTATCTTCCTACCTATACTTCATATCCACATCCCCCCGAACCCACTCCCTCACCATCTCTGCTTAACTCTCCCCTTGGACGTAGGCTCTGGAGCTGAGTGTGTTGATCTAAATGTTTATTTCCCTACTTACAATTAATTTAAAATCTATCTCCTAGTTGCATTGAAGGCATGGGTTATAGATGAATTTGCTTTCTCTAGCAATCAGTATGTTCCCTGGAGGATATGTAAGGAGATTTAGATTTAGATTTTTTCTAGTAATCTGCAAGTATTTTCAAATAGGTGATTAATATTAAATCCTTTCTAAAACAGGTAATTAATATTAAATCCCATAACATTGCAAGCCAGGGTCTTTACTCATCGGAAAGTATTTTTGGTACTGTAATTGAGAGCTATGTTCTCAAAAGCACAGATTTGGGAATTGGGCAGTATTTGGGAATTTCAGATTATTTTATTATTCAATTAGTAAATAAAATGATGATACCTAGGTTACACAGAATTAGTGTTGCTAAACTGAGTGCATACAAACCACTTCATCATTTCTTCCATTTGCTTTAGCTACTCTACGTTCAAGACTAAGTTTCAGAGTCTCTTCTGACATCCATTTTGGTCTTTTCTTTCTTCCCTGTCTTGTTAGTGACCTTTTGCTTTCTTCATGTATGATGTCCTTGCACAACTCGTCTGGTCTTCAGTCATTAGTTTTCAATGCGTGTGTCAAATCTATTCTCGAGATGGTCTCTAAATTCAGGTGGGATATACTCAAGGTTGCACTTTGGCTCTCGTAGGCTTGCTCCAGTTTCTTCAGCTTCAAGTGGAACTTGCATATGAGCAATTGGTGGTCAGTTCTGCAGCAGGTCCCTGGCCTTGTCCTGACTGATGATATTGAGCTTTTCCATTGTCTCTTTCCACAGATATAGCCGATTTGATTTCTGTGTTTTCCATCCAGTGAGGTCCACATGTATAGTTGCTGTTTATGTTGTTAATAAAAAGTATTTGCAATGAAGAAGTCATTGATCTTGCAAAATTCTATCATTTGATCTCTGGCATTGTTTCTGTCACCAAGGCCATATTTTCCAACTACCAGTCCTTCTTGTTTCCAACTTTCATATTCCAATCACCAGTAATTATCAATGCATCTTTTTGTATATTTGATCAATTTCAGACTGCAGAAGTTGGTAGAATCTTCAATTTATCTTTTGCATTAGTAGTTGTTGCATGAATTTGAATAATAGTCTATTAACTGGTGATTGAAGAGGGTGTACGGATATTCCTATCACTGACAGCGTTGTACTTCAGGATGCATCTTGAAATGCTCTTTTTGATGAACAGGACGCTATTCCCCTTCAATTTGTCATTTACATCATAGTAGACCATGTGACTGTCTGATTCAAAATGGCCAGTCCAGTCCATTTCAGCTCAATAATGCCTAGGATATCAATCTTCATGCATTTCATTTTTGACAACTTCCAGTTTTCCTAGATTCATACTTTGTACATTGCACGTTCCAATTATCAATGAATGTTTGCAGCTATTCCTTCTCAGTTTGAGTCGTGCTGCAGGTATAAGACTTAGGATTTATAGTACATATTTTGTGGGGGACACAATTCAATCCGTAACACTACCTAAGCCCTGAAAAAAAATAATGTGATATCTGTTATTTGTCAGATATGAGAAAACTGTAAGGCTGTAATGGATTTTAATAGGAATAATTTGAAAAATTTAAATTTAAAATGATTGTGGTCTGGAACACTACATAGAATTAATTGTAGTGTTTTCCAGTTTATGTTGGAGAAAGGACAAAGGGACATGTGTGCCTTGGCATGAGACTGCGTCCCCTTGACAAAAGGACTGTTTCCTAATTTTTACAAAGGTATCCAATGGGTAAAAGTGGGATCCCTTAATGTAAGAGATAAGGAAATGCCTAGTAGGTACTCAAAACTGCAGCTGAAAAGTACTTGAAAAGTCCCACTCTATTTATTTCCGTCATTCTGGGTCCTGTGCATACATGCAAAGAACTGGAAAGAGATCCTTCTCTACTACACTTGCGTACACATATTTAATTGGTACCCATATTTCTAATTGCAGATCCACTTCATTTTAAATTGGAATCCTTAAAAGATCTAGTTAATATACATAATTCTGCAATTAAAATATCTGAAATATAGAAAAGCTAAGTGACCCTATTCAAGGATACATGGAATATGCAAGTATTTCAGAGGGTAGGGCAGGTTTTCAGCAGTAACAATCTTCAAACCACAAAGGCTGAAAACAATTTTCTCACTTACTCTATACATTTGACAAGGGGTTGTACTCCCCATAGTCTCAGGGGCCCAGCGTGATGGGGGCTCTACCAGTGTAGCAGGAGCAAGGGATTTGGTGCAATTGTCCACTCCCTTTTAAAGGTTCTACCCAGAAGCAACACATACTTCTATTTTCACTTGTCAAAGCGAAGGGGACAGAATTCAATACTGCTATAATGGAGCCCAGGGAAACCCTGGTGGCATAGTGGTTAAGAGCTATAGCTTTTAACCAAAGGCCAGCAATTCAAATACACCAGCCGCTCCTTGGAACCCTATGGGGCAGTTCTACTCTGTCCTACCACGTCACTGTGAATCAGAATCGACTCAACAGCAAAGGGTTTTATAATCGAACCCTCATGGTGCAGTGGTTAAGCATTCGGTTGCTATCCAAAAGGTTGGCAGTTTGAACCCACCAGCTGCTCCTTGGAAACCCTATGAGGCAGTACTACCTTGTCCTATAGGGTTGCTGAGTTGGAATTGACTGGACAGCAATGGGTTTGGTTTTGGGGCGGGGGGGTTGATGGCACAGTGGTTAAGAGCTACAGCTGCTAACCAAATGGTTGACAGTTCAAATCCACCAGCCACTTCTTGGAAACCTTACGGGGCAGTTCTACTCCATCCTATAGCGTCACTATGAGTTGGGATCGACTTGACGGCAACTTTTTTTTTTTTAATATGCACAGAAGCAGAACTGTTATATTTGTGAAAAACCCTAGTGATTACCAGGTTAGCTAAGGATCCCATATGTACCCATATTCAAATGAGCTCAAAAAATTTCTCCAAAATCAACTATAAATCACTTACATATCCACAGAAATTTTTCTCTGCATTAATGTAGATGTTTAGAACATGGAGCTCTTCCTTCCGGTCTCTAATAATAGCTATAACGAGTTATTTTCTTAGACTATACAGTTGTAGGTAGGATTGTCCTTTGCCTATCCGATGCCCACTTTCTTCTCCCTTACTGTAACATCCTGATTTGTTCCAGTGTCAACTCTTCCCATGTTAAGGCTTGGAAAGAAATCCTAACTCATCAAATCCAGTGACAGTGATGCCATGCCCCTTGTTAGTGTTATATTTAGCAGTGGATATCTGACCCTTCTGGCCAATGACTAGTGAGGTATAGTTTGCTGATAGGCTTCTAAGAATTTTCTTCCCTTGAAACAAACAGTAATTTTGGTTGCTGGATATTCAATCTGTATGTGATGCCTGGCAATGTAGGAGCCATCTTATAATAAATAGCTTAGGATAAACAAGCAGGGGAAGGCAGACCAGGAAGATGGAGGTCAGTTGAGTTTTACCTTTTGTTATATAATGAACTCACTGCTATCAAGTTGATCTGATCAAGGCTACTTCATGCGTTATAGAACTGCTCCACAGGGCTTTCTTCATTGTAATCGTTATGGAAAGGAGCCCTGGTGGCACAAAGATTAAGCACTCAGCTGCTAACTGTAAGTCTGGCGGTTTGAGTATACCCAGCAACTCAGTAAGGCCTGGAGATGTGTTCCTGTAAAGATTACAACCTAGAAAGCCCTATGGTGCAGTCATACTGTTACATGGGGTCACCATTAGTCAAAATCAACTCAATGACACCTAACAACATTTCTGGGAGTAGATCACCAGGCCTTTCTCCTGTGGCTCCACTGGGTGGGTTTGAACCACCAACCTTTAGGTTAGTAGCCAAGTGCAAACTGTTTTAAATCCCCTAATTCTTTAATCCAGTGCTTTTCAAAATGCTGTTCTGAAGCAAAGCAAGGAACTATTGCCAGAATGTAAACTAATGCATGCTTTCCTTCAAGAATAAATAGGGTGTTGAAGACTTATGTGTGTCATCATGATAATGTGGAGGAATCAGTAGGGGAATGTTTACTAAGAAGGTGACACCTGATCAACTAAAGTTAGATCTACCTATTATTTAAAAACCAGTGTAGGAAAAATTATTTGCATGTATACAAATTACAGAAACTATAACATTTTTTAAGTTTTTTCCTGCACTGGTTTTTAAAAACCCAAGCCAACACTTAAAAGTCCAGATTCTCTTGAAAAAAATTACACTGAATGGAATCATATGCCTATATGAAACTATACAGTTGTGTGGCCTCTACTACTTACAATATATATGTACTCAGAACCAGCCTGCCTAAGTTTTCTTATGGGAAAGCAACTCCTGCTATTACTACAGGACAGGCTGAGGTTTTTCTGTCATTAGTATACTTTTCTCAAATACTTACTTAGGAAGACAAATTTAACAAATTAGAAAATTATTTAGCTAGGTCTGCTGCACAATAAATTCTTTGATTCTTGATGCATTTAAAACCTGAAAATATGTTTAAAAATTATTAAACTAGAAATTAAGTGCTTTTATATATTTACAGAACCTCAAAACCCTAAAAGGTAGTAAACCAAAAAAACAAACCAGCTGCCAGAGTCAAATTCGACTTACGGCAATTCCAAGTGTGCAGAGTAGAACTGCTCCACAGGGTTTTCAACCTTTTGGAAGCAGATCATCAGGCCTGTCTTCCAAGATGCCTCTGGGTGGGTTCAAATCACCAACCTGTTAGTTAAGAGCTTAATGATTTACATAGGTACTATCCCCATTTCATCCAAAGAACTGAGACAGTTAAATTTGCAACACAATGGCACAGGAAAGATTTGAACTCAGAATTGAAAATCAGTTGAACACTTAACACTCTTGCTTCTACTTTTTCCAAAGGCAGAAAACCTTAATGTTCCCATAGAAAAACTGACACCTGATTTATCACTGCACAATCACAAAACAATGATACATGAATGCAGAGGGTATCTTAGCAAAGACTATGTATCTATAATTATAGGACACCCAAAGCCAAGTTTGTTTTTCTCTTTATATCATAAATTATCAACAAGTTCCTGACCTAGGAATAAAAAATTAAATGAAATCACACAATTTAAGACCAGGAACTAAACCACATACATATTTTGATCAAGAAACCAATACTGGAATATTACCAAAATAAAAATTAAGTACATGCTCAATCAGCACATTATATATTTCACAGAATAAGAGGCATTAACATTCATGTAGGAAGTTTATTTACAAACATAATCAGTATGCTATATGACTTCAATAGTTTGATCCATTTTTCAGAGGCTGGACTTCTTAGAATGCTCCTCTTCTTATCTGAGGGAAAAAAAAAGCAAAAACTCTCCTTACTGAAATTAAATAAAAATCCCATTTAGTTCACAGAAGTCAGTTTGATTAAGTTTGGCCATCAGTTTGTGTGGTACGTCAGAAAGCGTTTACAGTATCATGACTTCATTCATACTGATTTGCTTCATCATATGCACCAAAATCTTTCCCTATTAATGCCTTGGATAAATCATTTCCCTTCTACACTACAACAAAGTCTTTCTTCTCCAATGTATATTTTGGAATTTATTCCAATCATCTTACAGGACTTCCTATAGTAATTTTTGGAGAAAAACTTAACCATAATTAAATCTTTTATTTCTGGCACATGGAATGTGATAACCCCCCAGCACAGAAGACTCCTTTGATCAGATACCTTAATGCAGGTTTTGGAGTCCCTGGGTGGCATAAATAGTTAATGCACTTGGCTGCTAACTGAAAGATGGTTATGTTGAAGCTGGCTTAGGCAGCTATTTTGTTCCATGAAGGGATGTAGAATGACCCAGAGCAACCTCCACCCAGAGGCACCTTGAAAGGAAGGCCCAGAGATCTACTTCCAAAAAAGTCAGCTAATGAAAACCCTATGAAGCACAGCTCTACTCTGACACACGTGGGTCACCATGAGTTAAGAGTCAACTCGAAATCAACCTCAGCAATACTGGTATTTTGGACCAGGTAATTCTTTGTCTTGGGAGGGGGCTATCCTGAGCATGGAAGAATATTTAGTAGCATCCCTGGCCTCTACTAACTAGATGCCAGTAGCAACCCTCTTGTTGCCAAATATCCCCTGGGGTGCAAAAACACTTCCATTTGAGAACACCCATCTTAATGAGAAAGGTAACTTTAAAAATCAGACTTTTGCCAAGATAGCCTAGTTATCAGGCATAGATTTACATTTGCATCAGCATCTGGGACTGATACGAATCCAGGAGCACTAGAAACATTTATCTCCTGGTGGTTTTCACAACTTTTCTGTACTGTAATCCTGGGTTTTAAAAAATCGAAAGGAGCACAGTGACCACTTTACTAAAGGAATTGAGTGTTTAAGACGGACTAGCATAAATCAGCTTGTTAGTACTTTTACCTGGTTAAAAGCGTGAGCTGTGGAATCAGACTGCCTGGGTAAGAATCCCGGTCTACCAATCATTAGCTATGGTATCCTCAGCAACTTACTTAATATCTTTGTGTTTCAGAGAGTGCTAGTATCATCCACCTCACAAACAGAAAGTATTCAATAAACCCTAGCTATTATGAAGTAGGCCAAGAAATATTTGTTTCTAGGATGAATAACCTGTCTCCATCAATGCCACACTTAAACTTCATTTCAGGACCCATCTCCACACAACCATGTATTTATGGTGTTACTTCTTTGAAAAGGAATAAAAGAGAAAACACTGTTTAATGATGATTAGAAATCCATTAAGTACCTGTATCATGGATGAACTTAAACATCTTTATTTCTTAAGCAGTTGGTGTCTTACTATAAAGAAAGGCGCAGCAAATCCAGATCCCAAGTATACAGTCATCATAACTAGTAACCGCCACTTGTTTTCCACCGAAAATGGCAAATTCTGTTGGGAAAAGAGAAAAAACAACAAAAACAGAACTTCAAGTCACCTAATTATTTTATGTATCAAAAAATAAGCATACAGTAGATACTAGAAAGAGTTTTATTGTAGAACCCAGTTATATATGCTATCAGAGGCCTTTTTAAACACTGTCTTTCAAATCCTATGACCTTCATGACACACAGCGCTAGAAGATAAAAAATATCTCATTTAAAAAAAATCAGTCTTGAGGACTAGGTGTAACACTGTGAGAAACAAAGCTACTCTTCTACTTTAGAAAATCGAAAAAAAAAATATTATCCCAAGTACTCATTTTAAAAACAACCCAAGTACTCATTTTAAAAACAAAATGCATTGTTTTACTATTGTTGGAAACTTGCCACCTAGTAAAGAAACACAGTAGTGATAAATACACTGCCAAGGAAGTTTCACTTTTTCGTAACTAAGCAGTCCTACCCTCCACACCCTTTCTCCACCCTTCGCTAACAGGGCTCACATAACACTCGAACAGTTACTGCTAATCACCCGATTTAAGTTAGCTATACGAGAGGTTAAATCTAAACCGCAACCGAGGACTGTTAGTACTTCCTATCTAGTCAACTGCTTAGAAAAGGCCGGATCCACAACCACAGGCCCTCATGTTCTCATCAGTTCCCAATGACCTTCACTGCCGAACTGATGACCTCAAGCTCGACGTTAGGCCGTTAATACCTGCAATCCGCGTCTCCCGGGTACTCCAGACGTTCTTAGGGGGATAGAGTACATAGGGCCTTTAGCTCTACCTGCTCATTCCCTTCAGCAAGTACGGTGGGCCGCCGGGGTCCTCAGTTTTCTGCCTGGTCTTTGGGGAAGTGGACTACTAGTCTGCATCTGAACCCGAGCTCCCTGCTTGCCATCTCCCTTTCCAGAGCCCGTAGGTGGCCTTCGGATTCTGCGATTGGCAGTCAAGTGCCCCCTCCTCCAAGCAAGCCGGGCTCCTAACACACTAACCTTCCCTGGGCCCTCCTCATAGTGGCTCCTTCGGACCACAGATGTGGTAAACCTTCGGATGCTCTGCCCCAACATGGCGCTGCTCAAGGATCTCAGGAAAGTGCAGACCGAGGGCGGAAGAAATGGCGGTACCAACCCCGGCTTTCACGACCTTGTTCCCGGGTATGCAAGAACCGAAAGGGAAGATGGGAAAAGGGGCAGTGGTTTCGGGAAACAAGACAAACAGGCGTGCTCAGAGATTGTGGGAAATGTAGTTCAGAACATTGAGGCGCCTTTTTAGCCCCGAAGGATTGTGGGAAATGTAGTCCCGCGCTGAGGCCTATGCTTAAGAGTTTAGGTGGTTTCTTATCAAAAGTGACTAAGTGCTTCGAACTAGAGTTCTTTTCTTAAGCTCAGGTCTAGGATTCTTCGATCTGTTTCCAGAAACAGTTTTACTGAATCTAGAGAAGCAACTTCATCTGGTGTGTTTTAGTTTATCAAACAAGAAAATAAAGCTTTCCTTTTTCTTTTTTCAGTGAATGTTTGCTCTATGAGTATGATTTGCAGTGCTGCGCCAAGCGCTGATAGTTGGCGTAATGTGATCTTATCCGAGGAGACAAAGCGTAAACACGTAAATATAACATGCAGCACAAAGTATGTTAGAGAGAAAATTGAATTCAAATGCCAAAGGGAGGATTTATGAAGGTTTAGGGAACTGAGTAGAGCAGAAAGAAGGACAAAGGGGAGAGAAAACTCAAGGTCGGTTGAAATAGTGGAAGAGGAAAGCAGCTCCTGACATCTGACGTTAGCCTAGGCCAGGCCTTTGTGTTCTCCTGTTGAACAGAAACAATTGCACAACACATCAACACCAGACAAGACCGTTCCGTGACTGCGATGGGTCAAGAACACAGGACACCTAAGTAATCATGTCTGAACACAGACAAAACATGAACATTGCCCAAGACACAAAAATGACCAAACATCCCCCTAAAAAACACCCCATTGCTGTGGAGTTGATTCCAACTCATAGTGACCCTACAGGACAGATTAGAGCTGGCCCATAGGGTTTCCAAGGAGCAGCTGGTGGATTGGAACTGCCAACCTTTAAGTTGGCAGTGTTAGCTCCCATAGCTCTTAAAACCACTGCGCTACCAGGGCTCCAAACATCCCACTCTTATGAACAATAAGAAGACTTCTGCTTCTTTAGAAATTACAGCCTTGGTCTAGTCTTTCCTACTTCTAACTAAGATTTTTTATTAAACTACCAAATCATAGAATTACCCCTGCTTTCGGACAGCATCCAATCGAGAGCAATGGCCCATTTCCTCAAACCCTCCCCAAATTGCTGTCCATAAGCCTAAATCCTATAACTTCTATCTAACCCTTTCTTATTTAGATGCCCCAAGGTTTTTCAAGGTATGTGCTTTTCCTTACTACACCAACCCTTTCTGGCACTAGTAGTAAGTTCAATTTGTTCAGTTGTTGGTGTATTCCTGGTGGTCTTTTACTAGAGGGCATGGAGAAGAGGACATCAGTGATAAACAACACTGGTAAAGTGGTAATAGGTTAGATTATGAGAGGTCCCTGCTAACCTGTGTTATTTATCTGTGGGAGGATGTACATTGCCTCAGATGGCTCATTTATACAGTAGTAGTGAACAAAGGCAAATAAGACCTAAATCTTGTTTTGAAAACTAGGTACATATTGTATGCTTTAATTTTCTTTATGAAAAAGAAAGCCATGCCAAAAAAAGACTTAGGATTTAATAAGTTTTATTTCTATGTGTTGCTATAAGTCGGAAACGACTCGAAGTCAATGGGTTTTTTTAAATTTCTATATATAACTTCTGATTGAGTGGAGACCCATCTGACACATTATAACCAGTGTCCTCCACACACTATACAGGGAATATATAACATTCAGTCCCTGGGTGGTGCAAACTGTTAACATGCTCGGCTGCTAACTGAAAGGTTGTAGGTTAGAGTCTACCCAGAGGCAACTTGGAAGAAAGGCCTGGTGATCTATTTCCAAAAAATCAGCCATTAAAAACCCTACGATGCACAGTTCTACTCTGACAAGATGAGTCAGAGTTGACTCCACAGTAATTATATATATAATATATATAATATTCAATTATTTAAAAGTCACATTCAGCGCCTTATGTATTAAACTATAATTGGCAAACTTTTTATGTCCCCTCCTCATGAATCTGGGCAGACTCTCTGTGACTATTTTGAATGAGAGAATATGACAGAAGTGGCACTGTGCCAGTTTCCACGCCAGGCCTTATCAGATTGGCAGCTTCCTTTCCTGTCTTTTGAGACATTTGCTCTTGGACCCACAAGCCTTCATATAAGAAGCTTGACTACTATGCTGGAGATTAGGCCCTAAGACTCCACGGGCAAGGGGTGGGCCCTATGGTGCCAGGCATGTGAGTGAAACCATCTTGGACCCTCAATCCCAGCCCAGCCCAGCGACCAGCTGAATATCACTGAGTGACCCCAGTTAACACTGTGTAAAGCAGACTTGCCCAGCTGAGCCTGCTCCAGATGATGATCTATAGATTTGTGAGATATAATAAAACGGATTATTTAAGCATTTTAAGTTTGAGGTAGTTTGTTATGCAGCAACAAATGACTGGAACAGATACATAGCGGTAACGCAGCTACTTTTTTTTTTTACAGAAACCAGCCTCTCCACTAACTGCCCTCTGGGGAACACAGTGTCTCATCACTAATCTGTGGATTTGGAAATTTTGTTTGCCATTACAATGTTTATTTTAGCTTAATAAACATCTTTTTCTCAAACCACGCATCAGTGATAATTCTCTAGCTTTCATGGGTTGAACTCAAGTGTGCTGAAGAAATCAAAACGTCCAAAGTCTGGAAACAGAGTGGTTCCATTTGATGCTGTTGTAGCAGCAGTAGTACTTTGGGGAGTGTGGGATGCTTTCAGAAATGCACTTTGCAGCTTTTTGATGTTCCTTGTGAGTTAGGGGGTAAATTGAAATGGGATCCAGGGTGGGTTAGATCACTTACTCCTAGCGTGATTACTGACCTTTGTATTAATGGCAAGTTGTCAGCCATAGAGCACATCCTAGTGTTTCACAACCTAATTATTTCAAAATATTCTCTAAAAATCATTTTTGTTAATATGCCACCTTCTCTCCTTCTGATCTTAGTAACCTGCTTGACCGATATAATGCAGAAGAGTGACATTCTAAGACTTCCGAGACTTAACTTATCAAAGCTTTGCAGTGTCTATTCAGGCAACTTGGAATGCTTGCTGGGGAGAAGCCAGCTGCCAGGTAAGAAGTTCAACTACCCTGAGACTGCCAGAGTTGAGGAAGCCCAGGCTAGCCATACGGAGAAGTATATGGAGAGAGAAAGAAGAGACTCAGAGTGAGAGACCCAGATAGCCCCAAGCTGTTCCAGCTATCCCAGCCCAGGTACCAGCATGTGAATGAAGAAGCCTTCAGGTGACTCCAGTCACACACATGATTTGCCTATAACTATATAAAGAATGTTAAGTAAGAACTTCTCAGCTGAGCCCAGCAGCCCCCAGAACTGCAGAAGAAAATAAATTGTTTTAAATCACTTAGTTTTGGGGGTAGTTGTTACACAGCAATAGAAACCTGGAGTATGTATCATGCACTATTTCTTACACAGGTAGCCTAACAATCTACATTCATGTCATAATATCAGCAAGAAAAATGAGAATCATCCTAGAGAAACTTCTGGTTCAGTATAATACACTTTCACTATAAAATGAGTTGTAAGAGAAATGAGATATTTCACGAATTGATTGGTACAAAATAGAAAATATCTTTAGGGACAGGTTTACTCCAAAGTTATATTTTAAGAATAAAATCTAATTATTTTATGTAGTGAGTAGGATGTATATCCTAGAGTGAGACCCAAGGAAGTCTTTGGAGACTGAAATTACAGTATATAAAACTTATATAAAACAGTATATCTAAAAATTAAAGTGCAGCATTTGTCATTCCTTCCAACAGCTACTGTATTAGATTTTAAGAACTAGGTTCAAGTTTATCTAAAAGTAAATTGCTTAGTGAAAAAATTACGAATTTCCATCCTACACTGCAAAATTCAAGTGAACAAGTTGCTTTTGATCTTAAGTTTTTAGAACTTCCTGCTACTGTAGGAAAGTCAGAACTCTGTTAACTTCTATTTGAAATTTTAGATTTGTAGGGAAAAAAATCTAGTTTCAAGAAAAAGAAAAAATGTGATCGTACTGAGTCCATTGGAATAGGGAAACATTCTCCTAGCCTTCTGAATGATTTAGTGATGACTCACTGGAAGAAAAAGTTCTGCAAAAAAAAAAAAAAAGTAGCTTACTTAATGACCAACTATATCTACACTTCATCTTGTTTCCTCTTTTCAGAATGTCTCCAGTTCTTTCTTTTTTTCTTTTTTTCTTCTCGTTGTTGTCTTCAAAACTCTATGCACATGTTATTATCTCTAAGAAACTGACGAAGAGCATTCTAAAATTTGAGGCATTTGCCTGGGTTCAGGCTACTGCCTAAAGTGCAGACCTGATTCCATTTTGACAGCTTGACGGTTTCTGAGAAATTACCTCCACTTTGCAGTTCTCAGAAAGCTTGGTAACTAGGTCAAGATTGCAATAACGATCATTATGACTTGGATAGGTGTTAAGCATGTAACTTTAGTAGTTAAGCCTATTCTCAGAAGATACTTCTCTACCCACCTCGAAGCACATTTTTCTAACCCCCTTGTGCAATAGCTTGCACTTTTCCACAACCTTATTGAAACCAACCCTGTGGATGTGAGCCAATCAAAAGAATTTTAGTTGTACCTCTTTACTTGAGGTTTTTGCTTTTATAAACTCCTGTAACTGAGTCAGCTTTTTGAAGCATTGGCTTCATATTTTGAGGCTGAACGTTTCCTACTTCAAACTGTGTTTGAACTTTCAATAAATCACTTCACTTTTATTTTAACAGAGTCTCTGAGTTTTTACTCTATGACAAAGCTTTCCCAAACTCTTAAAAGGAATTGATTTTTCTTTCAAGATAATTTAAAATTTGATTTATAATATTCTTATGATAGTAATCTGAAATATTGTAATTTGTTAGGGATATGTCTCTGTCTCCTTATTAGACTATATATTCTTAAGAAAAAGGACTGCACTTTAATCATCTTTATCCTATTACATAATAGGTACTCAATAAATTTGTGTTACATGAATGGATAAAAAATATTATGTTCCCTTAAAGTGGCAGAATATTTCTTTAACAGAGGCCAGTGGTCCCTAGTATAGAATTAAATTTATTTACACCCTTTAAATACATTAATAAGAGGTAACATTAGACAGTTCTGGTCTGTACTTGCCATGGGCTTTACATGTAAGATCTCATTGGATCCTCATAATAATCCTATGAAGGAAGTATCACTGTTACCATCCTTACAGATGAGGCAACTTCCCTGGAGCCTCAACAGCTAGTAAGTAGTAGAACTGGAACTTAAACCAAATTTCATCTGATTTCAAAAGCCCTTGCTCATTAAGTTTGCACATTATGGCCTTTTGAATTGCTTGGAATATATGTTGCTGGCATCCTAAATGAAAGGGGGAAAATTCAACTCATCTGTCACTGTAGACTCAAGTGTGTGTGTATGTGTATGTGTGTGTTTGTGTGTGTATGGTGTATGTCTGTGTTCTCCATGATCTCATATCTTAGTGCATGCAACTGAGTAGACCTTCCAAATTGCAGATGAAGTATGAAGCAGGCTATTTTCTAGGTCTTAGAGATAGCTGCACAGCTAGGGAGTGGAAGGACAGACCAGACAGTCAGGTCCTGTGACTGTTGATAACCGGAGGACTCCGTTTGAACTTGTCCTTTTACAACATCCCTATCATCTTCTAGGAGATGTGAAGGTGTTGGTTTTGGAGCCATTAAACAAATCCAACTTTGGATTTCAAATTTCCTCAGGCAAGTCAAGATACTTGCCAAGGCTTGAGACTGGGGCTGCACTAGCTAACTCACTCTTGTTCTTTCTCTACTACCTAGTTGACCTGGGGTTGCTACACTCTGATACAGCCATGGTGTTCCTCCACTGCTAGAAGTGGGTGAGGAACTCCTGGGTTCTCCCCTTCCTTATTATTTTTATTTAAAAAAATTACTTGGAAATAATTGTAAACTTACAAAGAGTTGCAAAAATAAAACTAGAGCAATAAACAACCATATACTCTTTAACAAGATTTGCCTATTCTTAACATTTTACTCCATTTGCTTTATTATTTGTAATTACTCTCTCTCTCTCTTTGTACAAATAATTTTTCTCCTGAATAGTTTAAGGCTAAATTACAGGATCATGTCACATGACCCCTAAACACTTTAGTGTGTATTTTCTAAGAATAGGGTAGTCTCCCATAACCATAGTATAATATCAACTTTATGAATTTATATTGATACAATATTTTTATCTAACTTACCATGCATATTCCAATTTTGTAAGTGGATCTAGTAATATCCTTTATGACATTTTTTTTCTACCCTCCAGTACAAGATCGACTCTAGAGGCAGATATTGCATTTAACTGTAATAACTGTTTAACTTTCTTTAATTGGGAGCATATCCATAGCCGTTCTTTACCTCTTATGACATTGACATATTTGAGGAATATAGCCACCTCCATTTTTTTTCAAATATAATATTTCTCATTTTGTGTTTGTCTGATGTTTCATCATGAGTAGATTGAGATTATGCATTCTTAGCTAAATGCTGTATAGGTGATTTTGTGTCCTTTTATGGCATCACTTTTGGAGGTACAGTATGTTCCTCTGTCCTTCATTGGTGATATTAATGTTGATGCCAGTCAAGGTGTTGCCTGATTTCTCCACTGTGTAATTATTTTTTCCCCCTTATGACTAATAAGAACTCTGTGGGAAATTGTGTTAAGATGGTACAAATATCCTACTCCTCATAAAAAAATTACACGGGATGTAGCATTCATTGATGATTCTTGCCTCAGTATTACCATTGTTGTTGTTGTTAGCTGCCATGGAGTCAATTCTGACTCATGGCAACCCCATGTTTGCAGAGCAGAGCTACTCCATAGGGTTTCCAAGGCTGTGATCTTTTGGAAGGAGACCTCCAGGCCTGTCTTCCAAGGAGCCTCTGGGTGAGTTCAAACCTCTAACTTTTTGGCTACTACTTAGGCACTTAACTATTTTCACCATCTGGGGATTCCTGATTATTACCGTAAGGGTTGTGAAATGATGATTTTCCAACTCCAGCATTCTCTTCGTATTTACTGACTGCCCTTTTGCATTTTATTGTAAGCTAAAAATCTCTCTCCTCCCTTTATCTGTTATCTATTTCTTATCTATTTCATATTAGTATAGACTCATAACTCCTTTTTAAATGGTTTATAATTCATTATTCTACTTATTTTAGTGCTCAAATTGTCCCAGATACGGCCAATGATAGCCCTTTCAGGCTGCCTCCTATATCCTAGTTATAGTTCCTCATTTTTTTTTTTTTTTTTTTTTTTTTTTAGTACTTCCTTACTTTATTTCACTGGTGCTCTGGTGGCACAGTGGTTAAGAGATAGGCTGCTAACCAAAAGGTTTGCAGTTTGAATCCACCAGTGGCTCCTTGGAAATCTTATGAGACAGTTCTTCTCTGTCCCATAGGGTCCCTGTCAGTCAGAATTGACTCCACGGCATTGTGTTTGGTTTGGCTTTTACTTTACTTCATTAGAAGATGTTCCCTGCCCATTTGGACCTACCCTATCCCAGATATGGAATCGGCATTTTTCTGAAGAACACTGGTTTCTGTTAGTGGGACATGGTGTTAGAGACCAAGATCTAGGCATTTGGTGCATTTATTGCTATTGGAATGTCTTTGCTTCTTAGTCAATATGAATGTACACATATATGTGCACACAAACATGCAAATACAGATATGTACGCATATTGTAGAAATACTAACTTTACACCAATACCTCTAACTCCAGCCCATCCCCACAGGGTTCTTTCTTGACTTTTTATACTCCATATTTTTATGTTTCTTCCTTCCTTCCTTCCTCCCTCTTTCCTTCCTTCCTTCCTTCCAGGAATGTCACTTACACAGCAACATAATACAGCAACTCTGGTGACCCTGTAGCCATTCTTGTGGTCTACTATCCTCTTGAATAAAGTACTCTGTGTCTCTATTTCTATACTTTTTCCCATGACTTTTTTCTTCTACTTATTGGTGTTATTGACAATTCATTTTCTTATCTCCTTTCTATGTATAGTCTCATTTATTCAGGGCTGTTTCTGCTTACCACATTGTGAGTTTCTTAGCTTCTCCATTACTCTACCATCTGAGTCTCTTGCTTTCAAGACTTAATTATTTTCTCTTTTGGAATTTTTGTTGATACCATACGTTTTCACTAATGGAAAGCATGCTAATTAAAGGACCAATTCAGAATTTTTTTTAACGATTTGTAGATTTTGTTACCCATTATCTGGGATCCCGTATTTCCCAGCAGACCCTGGATGTTGTAAATCCTGCCGACAGGTGAAAAACAAAGATGTCACCTTGGAGACTAAGGTGTGCCTGACCCAAGCCATGATGTTTTCAATCGCCTCCTATACACGTGAAAGCTGGATGATGAATAAAGAAAACCAAAGAAGAATTGACATCTTTGAATTATGGTGTTGGCAAAGAATATTGAATATACAATGGACTGCCAAAAGAATGCACCAATCTGTCTTAGAAGTACAACCAGAATGCTCCTTAGAAGCAAGGATGGCGAGACTATGCCTCACATACTTTGGACATGTTGTCAGGAGGGATCAATCCCTGGAGAAGGACATCATGCTTGGTAAAGTAGAGGGTCATAAATAACTTATAGGAGTTTGAGTCTCTTGAAAAGTACCACTGCAATGGCATTATTTAGTGTTCAGAAGCTAGAAAAGCAGGGAACCAGTAACACCTGGGAACAATGAGAAAATGACCACTATGACTGAATGAATGAAGACTGGGAATAGCTTATTCTCACAGTAAGTACATTCTCAGAAGAACATATTAAGTGGGAAACAGTGAGGAGGCTTATCTCACAGAAACAAAGGCAAACCTGCCAAAAGTTTAGAAAATTCACGCACCCAAGAGGCATCACCTAAGACAATGCTCAATCTACACAAAAATGAAGCTGCAACTCAGGGTTCTCCAGTTTCATGCATTTCAAAAGATTCCCACCTTGAGGTTAAATGCTCCAAATCAGGCTACCTCCTTCCCAAAGAACCCCAGAGGCATAAAAAGTAGCTGGGATACCACATGTTCCACGAGTCACAAAAGGGCTAAGGCTTAAATTATAACTCCCTAGGAGAGAATTTCAAGTTGTCAAGGATTTCATTTTACTTGGATCCACAATCAACACCCATGGAAGCAGCAGTCGAGAAATATAATGACACATTGCATTGGGCAAATCTGCTGCAAAAGACCTCTTTAAAGTGTTAAAAGCAAATATGTCACTTTAAGGACTAAGGTGCTCCTGACCTAAGCCATGGTGTTTGCAATTGCCTCATAGCATGTGAAAGCTGGACAATGAATAAGGAAGATCGAAGAAGAAGAATAGACGCCTTTGAGTTATGGTGTTGGTGAAGAATGTTGAATATATCATGAACTTCCAAAAGAATGAACAAATCTGTCTTGGAGGAACTACAGCCAGAATGCTACTTAGAAGCAAGGATGGCAAGACATACTTGTCTCACATACTTTGGGCATGTTATCAGGAAGAAATAGTCCCTGGAGAAGGACATTATGATTGGTAAAGTAGAGGGTCATCGAAAAAGAGGAAGATCCTCAACGAGATGGATTGACACCGTGGCTGCAACAATGGGCTCAAGCATAACAAGGATCATGAGGATAATGCAGGACCGGGCAGTGTTTCTGTTGTAGATGGGGTTGCTGTGAATCGGAACCTACTCCACAGCACCTAACAACAACAACAAGGTTAGTTTTAATGATACCTTCTCTTGCCACTAATAGGCCTCTGGTCATTCCGTAGTGGTCTTTTTGACTTACTTACTCCTCTTACACCAGTAAGTTGTAGCTAAGATGATAGAGGAAAATGGTAAAAAGCAGGAAAATCTTTGAGTAAAGAGCCAGCTTCTGACATTTTCTCTAGAAGAGACAATGGAATTAGAAAACATTTTAAGTCTCTTGCCTTGATTAGTATGGGTAACATCTCAAATCTTAGGCATCTTCTAAATGTATTATTTTGTGAAAGTAAGTGATGTATAAATAAGTTCTTCCTAAATTACTCATTTGATTAATGTTATTTGCATAGAAATCATGGAAAGAAAGTATTGAGAATGCTTGTCTTATTCCTCATTTTATTACTGGAAGAAGTGGATTTGCTCAGAAGCCATGGAAGTTTAAGCTTCATGGCCCATAACCTGCACAGGCCTCTTCCAAAGGCCTAAAAGAGGCCATAGTAATATAGTTTTTAATAAAATTTGTATATTTTACTTATAATGAATTAGAACCTCTGTCACTTCCCACAGGAACTCTTCCTTTGTCATAATTTCCCTTACTTCAGGTGATGTTGAGGACTTCGGTGACAAATTCACTAAAGAGGTCATCAATTCAAAGAATATTTTAGTCACTGCACAAGAAAACTTAAAATGCTTGAAATTAGATAACTCATATAGTAAAGAAATTTGATAGATGTTTTTCAAAATTTGAAAACAATACGAAAAATGTACATGATACTGCCAGTGAGTAGTGATGCAGAAACATTTGAATGAACCAGTTTTTTAAAAGTTTAGTCAAACTTGTTAAATAGAATAGTGAATTGTCTCTCTAGTCTCTTAATTGAAAATAGTATTAAAAATTGTTTTCTTATAGACTTCTGGAAAAATCGTGCTCCAGACAGAAGTACCACACCCTCCCTCTACAGCAAAGGTCCGAAAAACTGAGCCAAACAGAGAAAACAGCAATCCTGAAACCCTAAAACATCAAATGAAGATATAAAGAACTTAGCCAAGCACCAAATGGAGTGAGCAAACTGACAGAGAATGGAGAGCGAGGAGAGGTTCATGCAGAGGTCCCCTATCAGCTAATGCAGTGTGGATCTGCCATCTTGGATTCCTATCGGAGACCAGCAAATAGGGGGTATGAGAAAGCAGCTTCACAGAGCTTCCAGCAGGAGACAGAACAACCAGTAATTTGCGATATATGCTTCCCCCCCACCTTCTTCACCCACACTCAGCCTCCTCTGCTTCCCACGGCCACAGTCTCTTGGCCGGGAAACACCGGCTGCTTGCACTCCACTCACTGGCACTGGCTGGCTCCCTGAGTGCCATTTGTTGGCTGCTGGTGTTGCTTTTTTCCACTTCTTTTGATTTCTTCCTTACCTCTCACCACCTCCCTCTCCTTTCTCTCAAATACCTGGATCTGTGCGCCATCTTTGCTTCTTCCTAAGGGGCTGAGGAGCTCCATTTGAGTGTGGAACTACTTCCTGGTCTGGGATGCCATGCTGGTGGGATTCAGGGGCTTTTGTTTGCTTGTTTTGAATTGTTTGTTTGTTTTCTTTTCCTTTTCCCAAGTTGGGAGCCCATTCTGGCTGGGAAGTGCTATGCGGCTTGGGACCTACACCCTCAGCTTGTGCAGATGTGCAGAGGGATCCTGAGCGCATTTCTTTTTTTGTGGTTTTATTTTTTTTCTGTTTTTTGGGGGCTTCTCTTGTTCTTTTATTTTTTTTAAATTTGTTTTGTTTTCTTTTCCCACTTTTCTCCTTTTTGTCTTTCTTCATTACTCAGTTCCTAATCTCTCTATACCTTCCTTCTCTTCCTATTCCCTGAATACCTGGTGCTGAATACCTCTATGCCTTCTAACCAGGCTGTACTGCAACACCTGGGAACAACTTTCTCAGACTTCATAGCTGCACCAGTAGGATACCTGGGAGCTTTGCTATTCTTTTTTCTTTCCAATTTTCATTTATTCATTCTTTTCTTTGCTTTTTTTTCTTCTTCTTCCCCTTTTGGTTTTCTCCATTTCATAGTCTCTCATCTCTTCACTCCAATGGCAAGCTCCCCTAGCACTCTTTTGGTTTGTTTGTATGTTTCTGGCTCCTGTTCCTCTCTCCTCTCTCCCATATCCATCTTAGCTCCACACATAACAATCTCCCCACTACATCCTGCCTACCTGCACTGTGTACTTAACATCACATCACCAAGCAGCACAAGCACAGCCTACCAGAACCTGCCCTGACTGATTACCGACCAGCCCTGGTGGCTGTAGTAAATGCCACAAACAACCCATCCCAGCAACTCCTCTTCAGCTAGACCTGCCCTGCTGTACCATATCTGAGCAACTGACCCTGCCAATTGGAGAAGGAGGCGAAAAGTATCATACCCACAGATGAGCAAACAACAAAGAACACACAGCCCGCCTGCTCAGACATAGTCAAATTAAAAAAAGGATGAAACAAACAAATCTACAATCAATAAATGAGAAAAATAACTACCGAATGCCCAGAAGACAGCAGACAATATGAAAATATTTACAAAAACAGGACAGGATGGGTCCAGTAGGCATCCAAAATAAAACACCAGATAACTTTCCAGTGGAAGAAAAAGCACTAGAATTACCTGATAGGGAGTTCAAATCTCTAATACTCAGAATTATCCAAGAGTTGACACAAAAAGCAGACAAAAATGAGAAAAAAATAGACAAATTAATGGAAAAGGCAGACAAATTCTTGAAAAATACAAACAAAAATTGGAATAATTCAGGAAAATAATGCAGGAACAAAATGTCAAAATAAATTCACAACTAGAAATTCTACAAAAACAACTATTAGAAATCCAAAAGGTAAACAACAAGATTTCAGAAATGGGTCAGTCGCTCTGATATGGTATCATACAAGGGCTGAGGAGCAGATCTGAAGTGGTGGAAGATAGAATAAGTGGAATTGAAAACAAACACTTGGATACAACTCTGTTCAAGGAAAACTCAGGAAAAAGAACAAAGAAAAATGAAGAGAACCTGAGAGTTATGTGAGATACAATCAAAAGCAAAACTTTTCGAGTGATCGGAGTTCCAGAACAGAGGGAGAAAACAGAAAGCACAGAGAGGATCATCGAAGAACTGCTTACAGAAAACTTCCCCAGTATCGTGAAAGATGAAAAGCTGGCCATCAAAGAAGCTCAACAAACTCCATGTAGGATAGACCCCAAAAGAAAATCACCAAGGCATATCATAATCACACTCGCCAAAACCAAAGACAAACAAAGAATCCTGAGAGCGGCTCAGGAAAAACCAGAAGTCACATACAGAGGAGAAACAATAAGACTAAGCTCAGATTATTCAGTAGAAACCATGCAGGCAAGAAGGCAATGGGGTGACATATATAACCTTGAAAGAAAACAATTGCCAGCCAAGAATAATATATCCTGCAAAACTCTCATTCAAATATGATGGTGAAATTAGGACATTTCCAGATAAACAGAAATTAAGGGAATATATAAAAACCAAACCAAATTTACAAGAATAATTAAAGGAGTTCTTCAATCTGAGAACACACAACTTCAGCTCACAGGCTGAACCTAGGATGCAGGATCATACCAGTCAGATACCAATCTAGGAAATGAACTCTCAAGGAGTATCCAAAACCAAAAGAAATACAACAGGGAATCATAGCAGTTAATCTGTAAATGACAACAATATCAGAACAATAAAAGAGGGAATAAACGGTGTAGGTATAGAACCTTCTAATGGAGAGGAAGGCAAGGTGATACCAAGTAATAATAGACTGCTTCAAACCTAGAAAAATAAAGGTAAATTTCACAGTAACCACAAAGAAAGTTAACAAACATACTCATAAAATAAAGAGGAAAAACATGAAGTCTCATTAAAAAGAAAACCTACAAAAACAAAAGAAATGAAAAAAATTCCACAAACAAAAGGAATTCAGCACAAAAGAGTAAGAAGAACAAAAAAAAAAGTCAGCAACACAAAAAAAAGCACTACAAAATGACAGCAACAAACTTAATCTATCAATGATTACACTGAATGTAAATGGACACAATGCACCATAAAGAGACGGAGAGTGACAGAATGGATGAAAAAACAGGATCCATCAACATGCTGTCTACAAGAGACACACCTTAGAAACAAAGATGTGAATTTATTAAAAGTCAAAGGTTGGAAAAAATATATCAAGCTAACAACTACCAGAAAAGAGCAGGAGTGGCAATACTAATCTCAAATAAAATAGACTTTAAGACAAAATCCACCATAAAAGACAAAGAAGGACAGTAAATAATGATTAAGGGGATGATCCATCTGGAAGACATAACCGTAATAAACATCTATGTACCCAATGACAAGGCTCCAAAATACATAAAACAAACTCTAATAACACTGAAAAGAGAAATTGACAGTTCCACAGTCATAGTAGGAGACTTCAACACACCACTCTCAGTAAAGGACAGAACAACTAAAAAGAAACTTGACAAAGATAAAGAAGACCTAAAGGGCACAATCAGCCAACCTGACCTCATAGACGTATATAGAACACTCCATCCAACAGCTGCAAAGTACACGTTCTTTTCCAATGCACATGGAATGTTCTCCAGAATAGACCACATCTTAGGCCACAGAGCAATACTCAACAAGATCCAAAACACTGAGATAATTCAAAGTATTTCTCTGACCACAATGCCATCAAGGTAGAAATTAACAATAGAAAGAGCAAGGAAAAAAATCATTTTTCTTGGAAACTGAATAATACCCTGCTTACAAATCAGTGGGTAATAGAAGAAATCAGAGATGGAATAAAAAAATTCCTAGAATCAAATGAGAATGAAAACACATCATACCAAAACCTTTGGGACACAACAAAGGCAGTCCTCACAGGACAATTTATAAAAACAAGCACATCAGAAAAGAAGAAAGGGACAAAATCAAAACATTAACTACACAACTCAAACAAATATAAAGGGAACAGCAAAAAATAAATAAATAAATAAATAAAGCCCACAGCCACCAGAAGAATGGAAATAATAAAGATAAGAGCAGAAATAAATGAAATAGGGAATAGAAAAACAATAGAAACAATCAAAGCTGGTTCTTTGAAAGAATCAACAAGATCAACAAACCACTGGCCAGACTGACAAAAGAAAAACAGGAGAAGATGCAAATAACCCAAATAAGAAATGAATTGGGCAACATAACAACTGAAATAAAAAGGATCATAATAGAATATTATGAAAAACTATACTCCAACCAATTTGAAAACCTAGAGGAAATGGATAAATTTCTAGAAACGCTACCTACCCAAATACAACAAAATGATGTTGAAAATCTGAATAGACCCATAACAAGAAGAGATTGAAAAGGTAATAAAAAAAACTCCCAACAAAAAAAAAAGAAGCCCTTGCCCAGATAGCTTCACTGGAGAATTCTACAAAATGTTCACAGAAGAGCTTGTACCAGTACTACTCAAGCTATTTCAGAGCATAGAAAAGGAAGCATCACTTCCAAATTCATTCTATGAAGCCAGCATAATGCTGATACCAAAACCAGGAAAAGATGTCACAAACAAAGAAAATTACAGACCAATATCTCTCATAAATATAGATGCAAAAATTCTCAACAAAATTGTAGCCAATAGAATTCAGCATCATATCAAAAAAGTAATACACCATGACCAAGTAGGATTCATACCAGGTATGCAAGGATGGTTCAACATTAGAAAATCAATCAATGTAATCCACCACGTAAATAAAAGGAAAGAAAAGAATCACATGATCATCTCAATTGACACAGAAAAGGCATTTGACAAAGTCCAACACCCATTCCTCTCAATAAAATAGGTATAGAAGGGAAATGTCTCAACATAGTAAAGGATATCCATGCAAAACCTACAGTCAACATCATTCTTAATGAGGAGAGGCTCAAAACATTCCCCTTGAGAACAGGAATATGACAAAGATGCATTTTATACCCACTCCCGTTTAACATTGTGCTGGAAGTTCAAGCTAGAGCAATAAGGCAAGAAAAAGAAATAAAGGGGGCATCCAAATTGGTAATGAAGAAGTGAAACTGTCCCTGTTTGCAGATGATATGATACTATACACAGAAAGCCCTAGAGACTCCACAAGAAATCTACTGGAACTCATAGATTCAGTAGAGTAGTAGGATACAAGATAGACATACAAAAATCAGTTGGATTCCTGTACACCAATAAAGAGTACAATGAAAAGCAAATCAGGAAAAGAATACCTTTTATAATAGCCCCTAAAAAAATAAAATACTTAGGAATAAATCTAAGCAGGGATATAAAAGACCTATATAAAGAAAACTACAAAACACTACTGCAAGAACCCAAAGGGATCTACATAAATGGAAAAATATACCATGCTACTTGATAGGTAAACTCAACCTTGTGAAAATGACAATTCTACCCAAAGCAATTTACAAATACAATGCAATCCCGATCCAAATATCAACAACATTCTTCAAAGAGATGGAAAAACTAATCATTAACTTTATATGGAAAGGGAAGAAGTCCTGAATAAGGAAAGCACTACTGAAGAAGAAGAATAAAGCTGGAGGACTCACACTACCTGACCTCAGAACCTACTATAAAGCTACAGTAGTCAAAACATCCTGGTACTGGTACAATGACAGATACATTGACCAATGGAACAGAATTGAGAACCCAGATGTAAATCCATCCACCTACAGTCACCTGATCTTCGACAAGGGCCCAAAGTCCATCAGATGGGGAAAAGACAGTCTTTTTAACAAATGGTGCTGACAAAACTGGATATCCATCTGCAAGTAAATGAAACAGGACCCATACCTCACACCATATACAAAAACTAATTCAAAATGAATCAAAGACCTAAATATAAAGCCAAAAACAATAAAGTTCATAGAAGAAAAAATAGGACCAATGCTACAGGCCTTAATACATGGCATTAACGGGATACAAACCGTAACCAGCAACACACAAACCCCAGAAGATAACCTAGATAACTGGGATCTTCTAAAAATCAAACCCTATGCTCTTCAAAAGACTTCATCAAAAGATTAAAAAGATAACCTACAGACTGGGAAAAAACTTTTGGACAGTACAAGTCAGACAAAGGTCTAATCCCCATAATCTACAAGAAAATGTGACACCTCTATAACAAAAAACAAATAATCCTATTAAAAAATGGGCAAAGGAAATGAACAGACCCTTCATCAAAGAAGACATTCAGGTGGCCAACAGACACATGAGGAAATGCTCACGATCAATAGCCATTAGAGAAATGCACATGAAAACCACAATGAGATACCATCTCACCCCGGCATTACTGGCGCAAATCAAACACAATGGAAATAGCAAATGTTGGAGAGGCTGCGGGGAGATCGGAACTCTTATTCACTGCAGGTGGGAATGCAAAATGATACAACCATTTTGGAAAATGATATGGCACTTCCTTAGAAAGCTAGAAATAGAAATACCATACGATCTAGCAATCCCACTCCTAGGAATATATCCTAGAGAAATAAGAGTCGTCACTTGAATAGACATATGCACACCTATGTTCATGTCAGCATTGTTCACAATAGCAAAAAGATGGAAACAACCTAGATGGCCATCAATAGATGAATGGATAAACAAACTATGGTACATACACACAGTGGAGTACTATGCAACAATAAAGAACAAGGATGAATCTGTGAAGCATCTCATAACATGGATGAAACTGGAGGACATTATGCCTAGTGAAATAAGACAATCACAAAAGGACAAATACGATATGAGACCTCTGTTGTAAAAGCCCGTGAAAAAGTTTACACACAAAGAGTAACAATCTTTGTTGGTTACCTGGGATGGCAGTGGTGGTGGGGGGTGAAATACTAAATAGGCAATAGATAAGTGGTATCTTGGGTGAAGGGTGAGACAGTACACAATACAGAGGAAACTAGCATAAGCTGTACAAGGAAAGGTCATGGAAGCCCCATAGACACATCCAAACTCCCTGAGGGACTGAATTGCTGGGCGGAGGGCTGTGGGGACCATGGTCTCTGGGAACATCTAGCTCAACTGGCATAACACATTTTATAAAGACAATGTTCTACATTCTACCTTGGTGAGTAACATCTGGGGTCTTAATAGTCTGTGAGTAGCCATCTAAGATACTCCACTGGTCTCACCCCTTCGGGAGCAAGGGCGAATGAAGAGAATAGGATACAAGTAAAGATTAGTCCAAAGGATATTGGACCACAGCTACAAAGGCCTCCACCAGACTGAGTCCAGTACAGCTAGATGGTGCCCGGCTACAACCACTGACTGCTCTGACCAGGATCACAACAGAGGGTTCTGGACAGCGCTGGAGAAGGACGTAGAACAAAATTATAACACATACAAAAAAGACCAGATTTACTGGTCTAAAAGAGACTGGAGAAACCCTGAGAGTATGGCCCCCCAGACATCCTTTTAGCTCAGTGGTGAAGTCCTTGCAGGGTTCACCGTTCAGCCAGGGATTGGACAGCCCCATAAAACAAAACGGGACTAATGAGGCACAGCAGTCCAGGGACAAGGGCTAGAAGGCAGAAGGGGACAGGAAAGCTGGTGATAGGGAACGCAAGGTTGAGTAAGGACAGTGATGACTTGTAGTGTGGTTGTTAACCATTGTCATAGGGCAACATATGTACTGTTTAATGAGAAACTATTTTGTTCTGTAAACCTTCATCTAAAGTGAGAATAGCAGCACAACTGGAAGAGCGTAGTCAATGCCACTGAACTGTGCATGTAGAAATTTTTGAAATGGTGTATCTTTGACTATATATTTTCACCAAAAAAAATGTCGAGAAGGGAGACGGTTGTTATGGGGTTGTTAACCAATGTCATAAAACAGTATGTGTACTACTGTTTAATGAGAAACTATTTGTTCTGTAAACCTTCACCTGAAGTACAATAAAAAAAATAAAAATAAAAAAGATGTTTTCTTATGAAGTGGTAATCAAAGAATATACAGTCAAAATTGCAGGAAACTATTACAGAGGTGCATCAGATGATTAGTTATTAAAACATTATTTTTCTGGCTTTTGTGACATTCTTAGGTATATTTTATTTATTTATTTTTCTTTTCTTTTTGTATTGTGCTTTAGGTAAAACTTTACAGAGCAAATTAGTTTTTCAGTCAACAATTTATACACAGATTGTTTTGTGACAATGGTTGCAATCCTTGTGATGTGTCAACACTCTCCTCTTCCACACCCCAATTCCCCCTTTTCATCTCTCTGTTTTTCCTGTCCCTTCCTGCCTTCTCATCATTGCTTTTTGCCCTTTTGGTCTTGTATACATGACCAAACTAAGAGGCACATTCCTCACGTGTGTTATCGTTTATCTTATCCAAAACCAAACCCATTGCTGTTAAGTCAATTCTGACTCATAGCAACACTATAGGACAGAGTAGAACTTCCCTATAGGGTTTAGAAGGAACAGCTGGTGGATTTGAACTGCTTACCTTTTGGTTGGCAGCCAAACTCTTAGCCACTATACCACCAGGGCTCTGTTTGTCTTATAGACCTGTCTAAACTTTGGCTGAAGGGTGAACTTTGGGAGTTGCTTCAGTTCTGAGTTAAAAGAGTGTCCAGGGGCCATAGTCTAGGGGTTCTTCCAGTCTCTGTCAGACTAGTAAATCTGGCCTTTTTTTTTTTGTGAATTTGAATTTTGTTCTACATTTTTCTCCCACTCCGTCTGGGACCCTCTATTGTAATCTGTGTTAGAGCATTTGGTGGTGGTAGCTGGGCACCATATAGTTCTGGGCTCAGGCTGGTGGAGGCTGTGGTACTTGTGGTCCATTAGTCCTTTGAACTATTATTTCCCTTGTGCCTTTGGGTTTCTTCGTTCTCCTTTGCTCTGGATGGGATGGGACCAGTAGATGTATCTTAGATGACCACTTACAACATTTTAAGACCCCAGATGCTACTCACCAAAGTGGGATGTTGAATATTATCTTTATTAACTTTGTTATGTCAGTTGGCCTAGATGACCCCCATGGTCCCCAGCCCTCAGCCCCAGTAATTCAGTCCCTCACGGTGTTTGGATGTGTCTATGAAGCTTCTATGACTTTGCTTTGGTCATGTTGTGTTCACTTCCCCTAAATTGTGCACTGTCTTTCCCTTCACCAAAGTTAACACTTATCTACTGTCTACTTTGTTCTTCTTCTTCAATAATGCTTTGCTTATCCGGGACCTCTTTCCTTTCCACATAAAGTTAGTTACTGGTTTTTCCATCTCAATACAGAACACTATTGGTATTTGGATTGGTATTGTATTATATCCGTAGATTGCTTTGGGTACAATTGACATTTTCACAATGTTGGGTCTTCCTATTCGTGAGCATGATGTTTTTCCATTTATGTAGGTCTCTTGATTTCTTGCAGTAATGTTTTGGCATTTTCTTTGTATACATCTTTTACGTCCCTGGTCGGATTTATTCCTAAACATTTGATTTTTGGGGGTGGGGCAATTATAAATGGGATTATTTTCTGGATTTCCTTTTTGCAATTCTCTTTATTGGTGTATAGGAATTCATCTGGTTTTTGTATGTTGATCTTGTATCCTGCTACTGTGCTGAATCTATTAGTTTCAGCAGTTTTCTTGTGGAATCTTTGAGATTCTCTATGTATAGTATCATCTGCGAATAGGGATAGTTTTACTTCTTCTTTTCCAATTTGGATGCCCTTTCTTTCTTTTTTTCTTGCCTTATTGCTCTAGCTAGGACTTCCAGAACAATGTTAAATAGGAGTGGTGATAAAGGGCTTCCTTGTCTTGTTCCTGTTCTCAGGGGGAATGCTTCCAGCCTCTCTCCATTGAGAATGATGTTGGCTGTTGGTTTTGTATAGATGCCGTTTATTATGTTAAGGAATTTCATTTCTATTCCCATTTTGCTGAGAATTTTTATAAGAAATGAGTGTTGGATTTTATTGAATGCCTTTTCACGTTGATTGAGATGATCATGTAATTCTTTTGTTTTATTTATGTGGTGGATTATGTTGATTGATTTTCTAATGTTGATCCATCCTTGCACACCTGGTATGAATCTTACTTGTTCATGGTCTATTTTTTTATATGATGCTGAATTCTATTGGTTAGAATTTTGTTAATAATTTTTGCATCTATATTCATGAGAGATATTGGTCTGTGATTTTATTTTTTTGTTCTGTCTTTGCCTGGTTTTGGTATCAGGGTAATGCTGGCTTCATAGAATGAATTTGGGAGTATTTCTTCCTTTTCTGTCCTCTGAAATAGTTTGAGTTGTACTAGTGTGAACTAGGTATATTTTAGGTTTTTGAAATTTGTAAGTCATGCAATTTCTTTTTTTCATTATAAATAAATAATCACTTCTACATTTAATTTTTTATTAGTAATTCTGTATTTGTCTTTTCATAAAAATCTACTTCTGCCTTGCACCCAGTACAGTTGAATGAATTAAAGTTTAAGGAAAAAGAGTTAGAGAATAAAATAGCTTCATTTATAAGAATAAGTTAAAAATAATTTGAATTTTTGTCTCGTTTCAAAATGTGTATGCTACAGGATGACTTTATTCAATAGACTGGTATCCAAAATTACTCCTAGGTTATTTCAAAAATCAAATTCCCTCCAAGCAGGTTTGACAACATTTAGATTATCCTAAGAATGTAACAGAAGTCAAAATAGTTTGGAATATTTGGCAAAACAAATAACGGACAAAATTTTAAGGAAATCTGTAATTTAAGTGATGGAGGGAGTTTCAAAAATTAATTTAGATGTATTAGTCTAAAAAAAAAAAAAAATCCTCCTTCCAGAGTAGAAGCAAGAAAAATAACAGACGTTTTACAGTAGAACCAACTTTCTTTAACTATATGTATAGGAACGGAAAGAATAGGGGAAATAAGAAAGATCTGGAAATTTTAATTTATAACCATTTCCATGATCACTGATCAATGTATGTAACTGCTGCTATATTTCTACCATTTAGATGAGACTGCAGGAATCTAATCAAAGGCACTCTGATCATCTCTAGGATTGGGCTGGGAACTATATGATTATACATTCCATCAAGATTTGTTTATTTAGGCTGTAACAGTTTTGTATTTGACAAAGAAAAAAACAGATTTACAAGAGAATAGCATCAATGCACTTTGAGTAAAGTTCACCAAACAGTTGTTTTAAACATTTCAAGTAATTATAAAATTATTGCACAAGTTGAATTAGATTTAATTATGAGTTCTCTTTGCATCCCTCAATTAAGCCAGACCCTTAACGAGCAGCATTCAAAGACTGTCTCACTGACTCTATGTTATGGGATTTTACAAGGAACAGCCTTATGAAACTCATTCCTGGGTGTACTGTGAGGATCTTTTTTTGTTGTTGTTGTTGAGAATGTGATTCAATGCATTTCACAGTGTCATTTTTATAAGCACCCATAGGAGAAATTTCTCTCTGATCTTAGAGCCAGAGTAAACATGCTTCTCCTGGTAGTTGATTTGCTTTTGCTTTATGGTTACTGTGAATAATAAACTTCTTTGTGCTTCCCTGTTTACACTGGTTCCTAAAAAGCTTACAGCCAAATGTGTGACCCTGTCTAGGGACAGGATGCATGCATTTTGTGTACTTTGGATTCCTGGCTCCCTTTTCTAACTTTTTTTTTTTAACTTTGCCTCGCTTTTCTCCCCAATTTCAAATGTATCTTATCTTGTTATATACTCTATGTCTTTATACAGTGCCTCAAATGCTTTCTGGAACAATATTAGTGTGTAAATAAAGTAATGAATTAGAAGTTTTCCTTACATGGAAAGTTGTTGGCAATATTATTAACTTTATCATTTTTTTTCTCTCCTTTGCTTTATGGGGATAATATAACAAATAACCCCAAAATTTTAGTGGCTTAACACAATAAGGATTTATTTCTCACTAATGTCATGGTCTGAATTAGATACTCAACATGCAGGCTTTCACATGGTAATTCAAACGCTGTCATCTTCTTGGGCCTCTTTGGAGTCCTCTACTCAATCCTCTTGATTAACCCTACCAACATGCATAGAAAGAGAAAGTAGGGCTCAAAGAGTGTAGGTCAAGGGCAGGTCTGCACAAGGCATACAAAGTATGTGCCCATACTCCGTTAACCAAAACCAAATTACATACTACCACCTAGATGCAAGAGGTTTAGGAATTTTGGGTTTCTTTGTGCCCAAGAGGAAGTTGAAAATGGTTTGGTTGAACATACAGCAACTCTTCCACAGAGTCCTACTAGTTTCTTGTTGGAGTCTTATAGAGTATCACTGCAAGAATTCAATATCCAGTGGCTTTGCTACAATAATTGTGGCTTTGCTACAATGGCTTTAAATGCTCATAAAGTTCCTAATTTTTCTGTAATTTCTTACTCCTGCATATTTCCCAAGAGTTGCATGCTCCAGGCAATACACTAGAGCCTGGAGACAGACTGACCTAGGTTCATTTCCAAGATCTACCTTACTATTTAGATTTGGGCAGTTTTCATGATCTTTCCTGATCTATAAAATGGCGATAATAATGTTTCCTACCTGATGGGTTGTTAGGAGGGTTACTTGAGATATTCACTGCTTCAAAGTGTTGTATTAGCAAAGATCTCCATCACAATCCCTACTTGTGGTTCCCCCTCCCTATACATCACTTCAAATTAATTTTCTCTCTTTGTTCAACAGATTGGCCATAGAAATCTGTAGGCCTAAAATATAAAACAAGCTGGTGTACCACTAGTAAGCTTTCTGAGGGAAGGGATTTTTTTTTCTTCTTCTTCTTCTCATCACTGAAAAATCTATCCTAATTGGTTTAATTACCAATTGTCTGTACATCCTTTAATTAAGCCATCCCTTAATGAGCTGCATTCTAAGACTGTATCACTGTCTTACAGAGTGAATAGTATTCAATTAACATTGCTGGGAAAAAAAAAGGAATAGCATGGCACTTTGAATTTAAATGCAAATACTGTTTTGAATGTGAGATTATGATTTTGTTTTTAAAATCAACTTCATTGAGATATAATTTACATGTCATAAAACATCTATTTTGAGTGTACCATTCAATGAGTTTTGACAACTGTATACACTCATGTAAACAACATCATAATTAAAATGTAGAACATTTCAATTTTTTGAAATTCATTCAATTACTTTTAGCAATATATTTTAAAAGTACTGATGTATTGCTAATTGCCTCTGAGCACCCCAGTGCTTGATATCTTGCTACTCTGAACAGAAACTAGATCTACACTCAACTCTGTAAAAATGAGGCCCTACTGCAGCATTTTTCGGTTGCGGCACTGTTGATGTTACGCACAAGATAATTCTTTGTTGAGCAGAATGTCTTGTGCATTATAGGATGTTTAGCACTATCTGTGGCATCTATCCACTAGATGCCAGTAGCATGCCCCTCTCCCCCCACCCTGTTGTGACAAGCAATAATGTCTCCAGACATTGCCAAATGTACCCTGGGTGTGGGGCAAGAGGAAAATCACTCATAGACTCTATGGACATATGGCCATCTCATCAGGGCAACCTGAGACAAAGCTGTTGCACCTGCTGAAATACATTGGCGGAATTACTGTTTCTGATCTAACTCAACAAGGTAAGGCCCAACTGCCTTAGGAACATGCTGGCACAGTGCCCATCCCCTTCTCTGCCATCAGTGCGTACAATCCCTTGCCTGTATTGTTGAACATTTATCGAGTTCTACAGATCCTTTTGTTTCACACTGGGCCCAAGGGAAATAGGAAGGGCTATTAACACTTGCTTTTGTTTTATTCCTACCTTGTGAATCTGTGCTCTCTGAGATCCACTCGTTTAGAAGGTAATGAGCCTATTATTAGTTCTACCTTTAGAAATAGATAGTTTTTAATTAAATGAACACATGTGCTTAGCATTATATCCAGCAAATAGTAATGCTCAATACATAACAGTTATATTATTACTTTTGTCTTAGTTATCTTGTGCTGTTATAACAGAAATACCATAAGTGAATTGCTTTAACAAACAGAGATTTGTTCTTTCACAGTCTAGGAGGCTAGAAGTCTAAATTCTGGTCCCCAGCTCCAAGGGAAGGCTTTTTCTCTCTTTCGGCTTTGGGGGAAGGTCCTTGTCATCAATCTTCCCTTGGGTCTAGGAATTGCCCAGCACAGGGACCCCGAGTTCAAAGGATGTGCTCCGCTTATGGCTCTTCTTTCTTGGTGGTATGAGGTCCCAGAAAGGGGCTGTAGTGCTGCCGCAGTCCACTTTTGAGTGATGCCTGCATATCGCGCAGAACCATCTGTAAACCAGGCACAAGTTTTCTCTTTCTCAGTCAACTGATCCTAAGGAACTCCCCATGAGGCCATAGGTGCAGACTGGGAGATGGAAGGTAATGTGGCAAGAGTGAAGACCATGGACATTTGGGCCACTTCCTCATACAACTTACTTGTGCCTTCAGACTCTGCTCGGGCCCCATCCCATATATATCATTTCCATTTAATAATGGAATACTGCTGTGAATATTCAACTTTATGGCTCTGTGGGTCAGACAATACCCAGTTCATGATGGGCAGGTCAGGTTGCATGGTGACTTGGTGGCCCATGGTGAAGTGTTCAGTCTCTACTAAGGCCCAATAACAAGCCAAAAGCTATTTCTCAAAAGAAAAGTAGTTACCTGCAGAGGATGGCAGGGCTTTGCTCCAAAATCCTAAGGATCTGTGCTGTGAGTCACCAACAGAGGCTTGCCAAAGACTCCAAACAGCATCTCTATCTGCCACTGCCACTTCAAACACCATTGGATCAGACAGATCATATGGCCCAAATGGCAGAGCAGCTTGCATGGCATCCTAAACCTGTTGCAGAGCCTTCTCTTGTTCTGGACCCCACTCAAAACTAGCAGCTTTTTGAGTCCCATGATAAATAAGCCAGAGTAGCATACCCAAATGAGGGATATGTTGCCTTCAAAATCCAAACAGGCCCACCAGGCACCATGTCTCCTTTTTAGTTGTGGGAGGGACTAGATGCAATAACTTATTCTTCCTTATCCTTCACTTTAGAAGGGATATCTTGATATTCCCAACACCACTAGACTCCTAGAAATTTCATTGAAGTGGAAGGTGCCTGTATTTTTGTCGGATTAATTTCCCACTCTCTAGCATGCATATGTTTTACCAATAAGTCCAGAGTCATTGACACTCCTTCCTTGCTAGGTCCAGTCAGCATAGTGTCATCAGTGTAATGGATCAATATGACATCTTGTGGAAGGGAAAGGTGAATAAGTTCCCTGTGTACTAAATTATGTCATAGGGCTGGAGAGTTAATATACCCCTGAAGAACAGTGGTGAGGGTAAATCTTCCAATGGGCAGAACTTCAAGCAGTGCACCTGGTTGTTCACTTTGCTTGGAAGGAGAAATGGCCAGATGAGCAATTTTATACTGACTCATGGGATGTGGCCAATGGTTTGGATGGATCGTAAGGGACTTGGAAGTAATATAATTGGAAAATTGGAAACAAGAATGTATGGGGAAGAGGTATATGAATAGAGGATAGACCTCTCTGAATAGGCCAAAAAGTAAAGATATTTGTGTCTCATGTGAATGCTCACCAAAGGGTGACCTTGACAGAGGAGGATTTTAACAGCCAAGTGGGTAAGATGATGTGTTCTATGGAAACCAGTCATCTTTCCCCAGCCACTCATGTCATTGCCCAATGGGCTCATGAAAAAAGTGAGCCTGGTGGTAAGGATAGAGGTTATGCAGAGGCTCAGCAACATGGACTCCCACTTACCAAGGCCAACTTGGCTATAGTCACTGCTGAGTGCCCAATCTGCCAGTAGCAGAGAGCAACACTGAGTCCTTGATATGGCACCATTCCTAAGGGTGATCAGTCAGCAACCTGGTGGCAGTTTGATTATATTGGACTGTTTTCATCATGGAAAAGGCAACGTTTTATTCTTACTGGAATAGACAGCTTACTCTGGACACAGATTTGCCTTCCCTGCATGCAGTGCTTCTGCCAAAACTACCATTGTGGACTTACAGAATGCTTTATCCATCATTGTGGTATCCCACACAGCACTGCCTCGGATCAAGAGGCTCACTTTACAGCAAATGAAGTGCGGCAATGGGCCCATGCTCATGGAATTTACTGGTCTTACCATGTTCCCCATCATCCTGAAACAGCTGGCTTCATGGAATGATGGAATGGCCTTCTAAAGACAAAATTACAGCACCAGCTAGGTCGCAGTACCTTGCAGTGTTGGGGCAATGTTCTCCAGAAAGCTGTATATGCTCTAAACCAGCTTACAATATACAGTGCTGTTTCTCCCATAGCCGGGATTTGTGGCTTGAAGAATCAAGGGGTGGAAATGGGAGTGGCACCACTCACTATTACCCCTAGTGACCCACTTACAAACTTTTTCTTCCTGTCCCCGTGACCCTGTGCTCTGTGTGTCTAGATGTCTTAGTTCCAAAGGGAGGAATGCAGCCACTTGAAGACACATCACTGATTCCATTGAACTGGAAGTTAAGAATGCCACCCTGCCAATTTGGCCTCCTTATGCCTCTGGAGCAACAGGCAAAGAAGGGAGTTAACATATTGGCCAGTGTGATTGATCCTGATTACCATAAGGAAATGAGACTGATATTTACATAATAGAGGTAAAGAAGATTATGTCTGGAATGCAGGAGATCCCCTAGGGCATCTCTTAGTACTACTATGCTCTGTGATTAAAGTCAATGGAAAACTACAGCAATCCACTTCTGACATGACTACGAATGGCCCAGACCCTTCTGGAATGAATATTTGGGTCACCCCACCAGGCAAAGAACCATGACTACTTGAAGTACTTGCTGAGGATAAAGGGGATATGGAATGGGTGGTGGAAGAAGGTAGTTTTAAATACCAGCTACGACTACTTGACCAGTTGCAGAAACAAGGACTGTACTTGTTATGAGTGTTTCTGCCTTGTATTTGTGCATCAGATATTTTTGTTTTCTTCACTTATATAAGATATAAACAGGGCTAGTGCATTTTCGGTTGTACGTGTGTCAATTGTATCATGTGAGGCACAAATATGACTTTATAATTGTCTTTATTTAGAGATTATGTATGGTTTAAGGAGAAGTGTGCAGGTGCCAAGTTGATAAAAGGTTGACTGTGATCATTAAGGTAGTGTGTCAACTTGGCTGGGCCATGATTCTCAGTGGTTTGACAGTTACGATGTAGTTTGGCAACTATGTAATGATCTTATCACCTCCTTGAAAAGATCTTCTATGAGCAGCCAATCAGTTGAAAGAGAGTTTCTTTGGAGGGTATGACCAGCATTCAACATACATGGACTTTCTGGCAAAGCCTGCTGTCTTTTGCTCTGCTCTGGATTCTGCATTCAGTACATCATCATCTGACCTTTGATTCTTGGGATTTGAACCAGCAGTCTACCTGCTGATCTTGGATTCATCAGCTTCTGCAGCCCGTGATCCAGCAGCCTGCCATCTTATTTGCTGATCTTAAGTTAGTCAGCCCCTGTAGCTATATGAGTCAGGAGAAGCCCCCAGTTTGACACCTGACTCATGGTCTTGGAACTTTCTAGCAACCGTGTGAGCCATTTCCTTGGTATAAATCCCTTTCTCTTTATATATATAAAATGTATACCAAAACTTGTTGCCGTAGAGTTGATTCCAACTCATAGCAGCCCTATAGGCTAGAGTAGAACTGCCCAATAGAGTTTCCAAGGAGTGGCTGGTGGATTTAAACTGCCAAACATTTGGTTAGCAGCCAAGCTTGTCTATATATACATATATGTATATATATACACACTTCACTGGTTTTGCTTCTCTAGAGAACCCAGCCTAAGACAAGTTTCTTACCACTGTTTTTCTTTTTCTTTGCTGTTGCTATTTTCTCCTATTTTCCCTGTATTGGGATCAGTCTGTTAAGATGGTGTGACCTTCCTCTTACTCGTTGCACTTTCTCTGTTTGTTTCATCTGCTTTTGTTTCATGGTCAGATAATGTGTTCATGTGCCCCAAGGACTCAAATACCCTTCTCAAGCTACCCAGGCCACCAAGGCAACCCTACACTGCCTGTTTGGCCTTTCGGGTCACCAGTCACACATTTTTCAGCTTTTGATGTACTTTTTTTTTTTTTTTTAATCAGCCCCTTAGGAAACCCCATTATCATTTTACTGAGAAGGAAGTGTTTTCCTGACTAAGTGTCACTATAAGGACCATCCCCTGAAGGAAAAAAGGAAAACAAACAAACAAATAAACAAACATTCTGTTTCTGATATTTTCCTAGCTTTCTTACTTTAAAGCAGTATCTTATGTTGCCATTTCTAAGGGACTATTTTCTGTAGGTGCTGCAGGGACTGCAAAATACTTCAACAAACAGCTCAACGTTTATGAGGCACCTACTACTGTGCTGAGAGTCCCTGGGAGTGCACATGTTTAAGTGCTCAACTACTATTTGAGAAGTTGGAGGTTTGAAATCACCCAAAGTCTCCTCAGAAGAAAAACCTGGTGATCTGCTTCCAAAAGGTCTCAACCTTTAAAACCCCATGAAGCAGTTTCACTCTGCACATATGGGGTCACCATGAGCTGGAATCAACTTGACTTGGCAACTAGTTTGGTTTGAGTTTGCTATTGCGAAAATCGGCAGTTTGAATCCACCAACCGCTCCTTGGAAACCCTATGAGGCAGTTCTACTCTGTCCTATGTGGTTGCTATGAATTGGAATCGACTCGATGGCAATGAGTATGGGTATGTTATAGTGCCAGGTGCTGTGGTTTCTGTGAGAAGAACAAAAACTGTCACTGCGCTTCCTAAGAAGAGTTACGGAGTTCTGTACTTGTACTTTGAGCACTTTTTGAAAAACAAAGGTAAAATGGACTATTTGATTAAAAACATCTACTACAGTTCATTAAAGATACATGAAATAATTAAAAAAATAGATATTTAAGATGTGAGAGTATACCTCTCTTAGTCATCTGATTAGGAAACCGAATATTGCTCATTTATTGTGAAAAGGGGAACCCAGATCTTACTGGAAATCTTGAGTGTGGAGGACTATTAAAGAAGTATACATTATTATTGTATTCTGTATTACTTACAAAATATAGATTATTAGGAACTCAGAAGAGTTTATCGAAGTACTTCTTGAACAAGTGTTAATATTATATTCTTACAGCATCACCATCAGCAGAAACTTGGCTTTTGACACTCAATATTCAGGGATGCAAGATTCATAATCCCTATTGCTCAACCTATCTGTCATCCAGTATTTTCCAAAGTCTATTCAGAAACTGAAAAGCTAAGAATGTTTTCTCCCTTTCTCTTTGTATTCATGTGCAAAAATCCTATCCAGAAGGGAGGAAATGGTGACAGTAGGGTAGAATCAAAGGCAATTTATGGTTAATAAAAAACTGGTGATGAATTAAAAGTTATTTTCCCAGGACACAGGTTTTTACTACCTGAATAAAATAACTGATTTGAGTTATATCCTCCTCTGAGAGCAGTTCAGGGTATATTCTGAGCAAGTAGACAAGCCTGACTTTAGGGGAATAAAAAATCTAAATACTTTGCTATTCTTCTGAAGAGGAAACTAAAACTCAGGGAACATCTATGTCAACTGGCACAACATAGTACCTAAAGACAATGTTCTGCATTGTACTTCAGTGAGTAGCATCTGGGGTCTTAAAAGCTTGCAAGCACCATCTAAGGTACAACTATTGGTCTCTTCCTGTCCGGAGCAAGGGAGAGTGAAGGAGATCAAAGATTCAAGGAAGCAATTAGTCCAAAGGACTGAAGAGCCACATGAAGTACAGCCTACATGATCCCGAGACCAGAAGAACTAGATGGTGCCTGGCTACCACTACCAATTGCTCTGACTGGGATCACAACAAAGGATCCTGGACAGAGTGGGAGAAAATCGTAGAACAAAAAAATCAAATTCACAAAAAAAAACAGGCTTACTAGTCTGACAGAGACTGAAGGAAGCCTATACTATGGCCCTAAGACACCCTTCTGATCAGAAATGGAGCCATTCTTGGAGACCACCTCCCAGCCAAACAATAGACAAGCATAGAAGATAAACAACACCATAGAGGAATGTACTCCTTAAAACAATCAATTATATGAGATCAAAAGAGCATTATCTGCCCAAAAGCAAAGATGATAAGGCAGAAAGGGGTAGAAAATCAGGATGAAAGAAAATGGGGAAACCGCAGCAGAAATGGGAAGAGTGCTAACACATTGTGGGAAATGAAACAAATGTCATGAAAGACTTTACGTACAAACTATCGAATGAGAAACTGATTTGTTTTGTAAACTTTCACTTAACGCTCCTCCCCACCCAAAAAAAAAAGGAGGTAAAATTTCTGATTTAAAAAAAAAAGAAACTAAACCTTTGATTCTAAAATTAGAGACAAAAGAAGAGAAGTGAGATTTTAAATTAAATTCACAATCCAAGAACTTTTGAGAACATAAGATTACCTAAGAAAGGGCAGAGGACTGATACTTGGAAGCAGCAAGGGATCAGGAAGCAAGTGATTACAATAACAGGAAAGATGCAAAAATATAATATTTACTGACATTTGTAATTTTGTTTAGGACCAGTTTTCTTTTTCCTCCCTTCCCTCCCTTCCTCTTATCTTTCCTTCCTTTCTTCCTTTATTTCTCTTTTGATACATATAACAGTAGGAATTGGGTGGTGTCATGGATTGAATTGTCTTCCCCAAAAATATGTGTATCAGTTTGACTAGGCCATGGTTCCCAGTATTGTATGATTGTCCACCATTTTGTTATCTGATGTGATTTTCCTATGTGTTGTAAATCCTATTACTACAATGTTAATGAGATGGATTAGAGGCACTTATAGTGATGAGATCTAAAGATTGGATTGTGTCTTAAGCCAGTCTCTTTTGAGATATAAAAGAAAGAAGCGAGCAGAGAAACATGAGGACTTCATACCAGCAAGAAAACGGTGCTGGGAGCAGAGGGCGTCCCTGCGCCTGAGAAGCTCCTAGACCAGGGGAAGTTTGATGACCAGGACCTTCCCCAAGAGCTGACAGAGGGAGAAAGCCTTCCCCTGGAGATGATGTCCTGAATTTGGACTTCTAGCCTACTAGACTGTGAGAGAATAAAATTCTGTTTGTTGAAACCATCCACTTACGGTATTTCTGTTAAAGCAGCACTAGATGACTAAGACAGGTGGGAAATCTAAAGATCCAAAGTTAAAATGACTTTAAATCCTTAAAGAACTTGGAATTCCTAAAATAAGAAGAGGTGACAGAAACAAGGGTTAGAGTTTAAGGATTCCAAATTTAAATATATCAGGGAAATAATACGATAGATTCTTAGGTCCCAACACAAAGATCAAAGAAATCTGAAGAGGTGATTTGCCCCTAAAGATACTAATAGGAGAAAAAGCTCTTCTCATTCCTTTCCATCATAGGCCCCAAGTTGGCCATCTTCTTTTTGAAGACGATGCCCCCTTCTCCTTATGCACTTAAACTGACTTCTATCTATGCTGCCTTCATTGGGGAGTTTTGACCATAAACTCCCCATACAATGTCACATGGCACCACAAACTCAGCACGTGTAAAATTGAATGTGTGACCTTGGTGAAACTCCATCCTGCATCACAAATCTACTCTTCATTGCAGTTTGCCCTTTCTTTGGTGCTGTTCCCATTTGCTGGTTATCCCAGTACAGTATCTGAGAGCCATCTTTGACCCCTTTTTCTCCCTTTGCGAGGGATGCAGCACTGAGCGTGGGAGGGTATAAATGAAAATCCAGTTGATACAGGATAAAGCAGCATAAAATGTTTTAAATAATTTAAAAGCAAGGATCTAGGCACAAGGCTGAATACTCTTCACTCAGTGCGATAGAGTTGCCCATTGTTGCTGTGGGGGCTGTTTTACGTGAGTCTCTCAGGGCAGTCCCTAGCTATTTATTTCTATCTTAACCCAAGTGGGAGGTTGAAAGGAATGTATTACTTCTGCTTTGCTCTAAGAAACTTAGCAACTTTGTACTTGATTTTCTAGTTTCTCATTTCAGGCTTATACCTGGTTGTGTCTGCAAACAGTATCTACATCAAACAAAACTCTTATTTAGAAAAAAAATGTTGTCTTTGTATCTCTTAGCCTCTGAGCTCTACTCCTGTTCCTCCCACGCTGTGACACTTCTCCCCTGCAAACTCTTCTCCATGATTCCAAGAATCACACTCTTCCTTTGAAAATATAGCTTTTATGAGCTCTAAAATTAATACAGTGCAAAATATTTAACAGCTGACATTATATTAGTGTTAATATTCTCTGAAGACTTTCCAGTTTAATAGTACCCAAGGTCTAAGCAAAGATAACATGTAGAGGAGGGTTCTTTGTGTCTGTTTTTACTTTATTAAGATAGGCTTCTATGGACAAAATTTAAAACATTTAGGTGGTTTCTGTACTACCTAAGTATTACGAAGTTATGGAAAGTTTTACATAATGAATTTCTCTCCTTGGCATTGGTACAACTATAATTTACACATCATATTTTAGATGGATGTCAGCCCCTGCGTGGCGCAAACAGTTAAGCACTCAACAACCAGCTGAAAGGTTGACAGTTCGAACCTACCCAGAGGTGCCTTGGAAGACAGGCCTGGCAATCTGCTTCTAAAAGGTCACAGCCTTTAAAAACTCTATGGAGCAGTTCTACACTGCACATGTGGGGTAGCCTAAACTTTTAAATTTTTATTTTTTTTGACCAGTGATTCTATTTGTGAATGCACTACACAGTGTTAGTTTATAATAGTCTAATGATACGTTATTTTACTAGTGAGCCAGTTAAAATTATAAATGATATAAGAAAAATTTGGATATGCCAAAAAATTTATAACAAAGAATATTTACAATCAATTTTCCAATAAAATGCTAACCTCATATTATTAAGAATATGTAGTATATTAAGTTTTGCTTATAGTATGCAACAAATAATGAAATAATCTTCCAAGAGCAAAAAGTGACCAAAGTGAAATACAAAACTTAGGTTAAATCTTTTCCTTGTGAAATATCCAGGTAACTGAATGAAAGAAATAGATTTTTGCACAAGCCTTAATTCACCATTTCACTTCACTTTGGTGTCTGTGGAAATAAGCATACTATTAATTTTAAAAGTTCATTATATTTTTAAACTTATCAACAAAAATTAAATCTACAAATTTATTTATTTATTTATTTTTTTAATATATATTTTATTGTACTTCAGGTGAAAGCTTACAGAGCAAATAGTTTCTCATGAAATAGTAGTACACATGTTGTTTTTTGACATTGGTTAACAACCCCACAACGTATTAAGCCTCTAAATTCTCAACCTTTTTTTTTGATGAAAATTACAGATGGCCAAAGATACACCGTTTCAAAAATTTCTACATTCACAGTTCAGTGACAGTGACTACGCTCTTCCAACTGTGCTGTTATTCTCACTTAAGATGAAGGCTTACAGAACAAAATAGTTTTTCATTTAACAGTTACTACACATGTTGCCCTATGACCATGGTTAACAATCTCACAGCACATCAAGAATATCCTTACTCCACCTTGTGTTCCCTATCACCAGGGGGCTTCCTTGTCCCCTTCTGTCTTCTGGACCTTGTCAGTGGACTATTGTACCTCTTTAGTCTCATTTGTTTATTTATTTATTTATTTATTTTTATTTTATTTAAACACCATTTCAAAACTTTTTACTTACACATTTAAGTGATATTGACTATGCTCTTCCAATTGTGCTGCCATTCTCGCCCAAGATGAAGGCTTACAGGACAAAACAGCCTCCCATTTAATAGTTACTACAAATTTGCCCTATAGCAGTGGTCAACAATCTCACAATACATCGACAGTGTCCTTATTCAATTTGTGTTCCTTATCATCAGTTTCCTACTCTCCCTCTGCCTTCTGGCCCTTGTCACTGGACTCCTGTACATCGTTAGTCCCATTTAGTTTTACTGGGGTGTCCATTCCCAGGCTTAACATCGAACCTTGAAGGTAACTTCACCTCTGAGCTGAAAGGGTGTCTGGGGGCCACACTCTCGAGGTTTCTCTAGTATTCTTTAGGCCAGTATATCTGGTCTTCTTTTTTTTTTTTTTTTTTTTTGGGAGTTAAAATTATGCTCTACGTCCTACTCCAGCTCTGCCCAGAACCGTCTGTTGTGATCCTGGTCAGAGGAGTCATTGGTGGTAGCCGGGCACCATCCAGCTGTACTGGGCTCAGTCCCGTGGAGGCCTTGGTAGCTGTGGACCATTAGTCCTTCGGACTAATCTTTTCCTTGTATCCTGTTCTCTTCGTTCTCCCTTGTTCCCGAAGGGATGAGATCAGTGGAGTATCTTAGATGGCCGCTCATAGGCTTTTAAGACCCCAGACACTACTCACCAAGGTAGAATGTAGAGCATTATCTTTATAAGTAGTGTCATGCCAATTGAGCTAGATGTTCCCCGAGATCATGGTCCCCAGAGCCCTCCGTCCAACAACTCAGTCCCTCGGGGGGTTTGGATGTGTCTATAGGGCCTCCATGACCTTTCCTTGTGCAGGTTGTGTTAGTTTCCCCTGTACTATGTACTATCTCATCTCTTACCCAAGTTACTACTTACCTATTACCTATTTAGTATTCCCCCCCCCCCCATCCCTGGTAACCAACAAGGATTGTTACATTTTGCATGTGAATTTTTTCATGGGTTTTTACAATAGAGGTCTCATACAATATTTGTCCTTTTGTGATTGACTTATTTCACTCAGCATGATGTCCTCCAGTTTCATCCATGTTATGAGATGGTTCACCGATTCATTATTCTTTCTCGTTGCATAGTACTCCATTGTGTGTATGTACCATAGTTTGTGTATCCATTCGTCTGTTGATGGACATCGAGGTTGTTTCCATCGTTTTGCTATTGTGAATAATGCTGCCATGAACATAGGTGTGCATGTGTCTATTCGAGTGATGACTCTTATTTCTCTAGGATATATTCCTAGGAGTGGGATGGCTGGATCGAATGGTACGTCTATTTCTAGCTTTCTGAGGAAACGCCATATCATTTTCCAAAATGGCTGTATCATTTTGCATTCCCACCAGCAGCGTATAAGAGTTCCCGTGTCCCCACAGCCCCTCCAACATTTGTTATTTCCAGTGTTTTTGATTCGTGCCAGTAATGCCGGGGTGAGATGGTATCTCATTGTGGTTTTAATTTGCATTTCTCTAATGGCTAGTGATCGCGAGCATTTCCTCATGTGTCTGTTGGCCATTTGAATGTCTTCCTTGGTGAAGTGTCTGTTCATTTCCTTTGCCCATTTTTTGATAGGATTGGTTGTCTTTTTGTTGTAGAGGTGTTGGATTTTCTTGTAGATTATGGAGATTAGACCTTTGTCTGACTTGTACTGTCCAAAAATTTTTTCCCAGTCTGTAGGTTCTCTTTTAACTCTTTTGGTGAAATCTTTTGAAGAGCATAGATGTTTGATTTTTAGAAGATCCCAATTATCTAGTTTATCTGTTGGGTTTTTTGTGTTGATGTTTATGGTTTGTATCCTGTTAATGCCATGTATTAAGGTCTGAAGTGTTGGTCCTATTTTTTCTTCTATGAATTTTATAGTTTGAGGCTTTATATTCAGGTCTTTGATCCATTTTGAAGTAGTTTTTGTATATGGTGTGAGGTATGGGTCCTGTTTCATTTTTCTACAAATGGATATCCAGTTTTGCCAGCACCATTTGTTAAAAAGACTGTCTTTTCCCCATTTGATGTATTTTGGGCCCTTGTCAAAAATCAGGTGACCGTAGGTGGATGGATTTACATCTGAGTTCTCAATTCTGTTCCATTGGTCAATGTCTCTGTTGTTGTACCAGTACCAGGCTGTTTTGAGTACTGTAGCTGTATAGTAGGTTCTCAAGTCAGGTAGTGTGAGTCCTCCAACTTTATTCTTCTTCTTCAGTAGTGCTTTACTTATTCGGGGTTTCTTCCCTTTCCATATAAAGTTAATAATTAGTTTTTCCATCTCTTTGAAGAATGTTGTTGGTATTTGTATCGGAATTGCATTGTATTTGTAGATTGCTTTAGGTAGAATTGCCATTTTCACAATGTTGAGTCTGCCTATCCATGAGCATGGTATGTTTTTCCATTTATGTAGATCCCTTTGGGTTTCATGCAGCAGTGTTTTGTAGTTTTCTTTGTATAGGTCTTTTATATTCCTGGTCAGATTTCTTCCTAAGTATTTTATCTTTTTAGGGGCTATTGAAAATGGTATTGATTTCCTGATCTCCTTTTCATCGTTCTCTTTACTGGTGTATAGGAATCCAACTGATTTTTGAATGTTTATCTTGTATCCTGCTACTCTGCTGAATCTTTCTATTAGTTCCAGTAAATTTCTCGTGGAGTCTTTAGGGTTTTCTATGTATAGTATCATATCATCTGCAAACAGGGAGAGTTTAACTTCTTCATTACCAATTTGGATGCCCTTTATTTCTTTCTCTTGCCTTACTGCTCTAGCTAGAACTTCCAGCACAATGTTAAATAGGAGTGGTGATAAAGGGCATCCTTGTCTTGTTCCTGTTTTCAGGGGGAATGTTTTCAGCCTTTCTCCATTAAGAATGATGTTGGCTGTTGGTTTTGCATAGATGCCCTTTATTATGTTGAGAAATTTCCCTTCTATACCTATTTTATTGAGAGCTTTTATCAGGAATGGGTGTTGGACTTTGTCAAATGCCTTTTCTGCATCAATTGAGATAATCATGTGATTTTTTTCTTTCCTTTTATTTATGTGGTGGATTACGTTGATGGATTTTCTAATGTTAAACCATCCTTGCATACCTGGTATGAATCCTACTTGGTCGTGGTGTATTATTTTTTTGATATGATACTGAATTCTATTGGCTAGAATTTTGTTCAGAATTTTTGCATCTATATTCATGAGAGATATTGGTCTGTAATTTTCTTTTTTTGTGATGTCTTTGCCTGGTTTTGGTATCAGCGTTATGCTGGCTTCATAGAATGAATTTGGAAGTGTTGCTTCCTCTTCTATGCTCTGAAATAACTTGAGTAGAACTGGTACGAGCTCTTCTGTAAATGTTTTGTAGAATTCTCCAGTGAAGCCATCTGGGCCAGGGCTTTTTTTGGTTGGGAGTTTTTTTATTACCTTTTCAATCTCTTCTCTTGTTATGGGTCTGTTCAGATTTTCAATATCACTTTGTTGTAGTTTGGGTAGGCCGTATGTTTCTAGAAATTTATCCATTTCCTCTAGGTTTTCAAATTTGTTGGAATATAGTTTTTCATAATATTCTGTTATAATCCTTTTTATTTCAGTTGGGTCTGTTGTAATGTCCCCCATTTCATTTCTTATTTGGGTTATTTGTGCCCTCTGCTGTTTTTCTTTTGTCAGTCTGGCCAGTGGTTTGTCGATTTTGTTGATTCTTTCAAAGAACCAACTTTTGGTTTTGTTGATTCTTTCTATTGTTTTTCTGTTCTCTATTTCATTGATTTCTGCTCTGATCTTTACTATTTCCTTTCTTCCGGTGGTTGTAGGCTTTTTTTGTTGTTCTCTTTCTATTTGTTTGAGTTCTGTAGTTAATGTTTTGATTTTGTCCCTTTCTTCTTTTTTGATATGTGCATCTATTGCTATAAATTGTCCTCTGAGGACTGCCTTTGCTGTGTCTCAAAGGTTTTGGTATGATGTGTTTTCATTTTCATTTGATTCTAGGAATTTTTTAATTCCATCTCTGATTTCTTCTATTACCCATTGATGTGTAAGCAGATTATTATTCAGTTTCCATGTGTTTGATTTTTTTTCCTTGCTCTTTCTAGTGTTAATTTCTACCTTGATGGCATTGTGGTCAGAGAAGATACTGTGAATTATCTCAGCATTTTGGATCTTGTTGAGGATTGCTCTGTGGCCTAAGATGTGGTCTATTCTGGAGAACGTTCCATGTGCATTGGAAAAGAATGTGTACTTTGCAGCAGTTGGATGGATTGTTCTATATATGTCTATGAGGTCCAGTTGGCTGATTGTGTCCTTTAGGTCTTCTGTATCTTTGCTGAGTTTCTTTTTAGTTGTTCTGTCCTTTACTGAGAGTGGTGTGTTGAAGTCTCCTACTATTATTGTGGAACTGTCAATTTCTCTTTTCAGTGCTGTTAGAGTTTTTTTTATGTATTTTGGAGCCCTGTCATTGGGTGCATAGATATTTATTATGGTTATGTCTTCATGATGGATCATCCCCTTAATCATTATATAGTGTCCTTCTTTGTCTTTTATGGTAGATTTTGTTTTAAAGTCTATTTTATCTGAGATTAGAATTGCCACTCCTGCTCTTTTTTGATAGTTGTTAGCTTGATATATTTTTTTCCAACCTTTGATTTTTAATAAATTCACATCTTTGTTTCTAAGATGTGTCTCTTGTAGACAGCAAATAGATGGATCCTGTTTTCTTATCCATTCTGCCACTCTCCGTCGCTTTATGGGTGCATTGAGTCCATTTACGTTCAGTGTAATTATTGATAGATGTGAGTTTGTTGCTGTCATTTTGTAGTGCTTTTTTTTGTGATGCTGAAGTTTTCTTTGTTCTTCTTACTCTCTTCTGCTGAGTTCCTTTTGTTTGTGGATTTTGTGTTCATTTCTTTTGTTTTTGTAGGTTTTGTTTTTGTTGAGACTTTATGTTTTTCGTCTTTATTTTTATGAGTTGGTTTGTTAACTTTTTTTGTGGTTACCATGAATTTTACCCTTATCTTTATAATTTTGAAGCAGTCTACCGTTACTTGGTATCGCCTTGCCTTCTTCTCCTTTAGAAGGTTCTATACCTATGCTGTTTGTTCCCTCTTTCATTGTTTTGATGTTGTTGTCATCCTTTGATTGATTTCTCTGATTCCCTGTTGTATGTCTTTTGTTTTTGGAAAGTCATCTGTAGTTCAGTTCCTAGAATGGTATCTGGTTCATGTTAACCTGCGTCCTAGGTCCTAGGTCCTGCCTGAGGGCTTAAGCTGTTTGTCCTCAGATCGAAGAACTCCCTTTAATAATTCTTGTAAGTTTGGTTTGACTTTTGCATATTCCTTTAGTTTCTGTTTATCTGGAAATGACCTAATTTCACCATCAAATCTGAATGAGAGTTTTGCAGAATATATTATTCTTGGCTGACAATTTTTTTCTTTCAAGATTTTATATATGTCATCCCGTTGCCTTCTTGCCTGCATGGTTTCTGCTGAATAATCTGAGCTTAGTCTTATTGTTTCTCCTCTGTATGTGACTTCTTGTTTTTCACGAGCTGCTCTCAGGATTCTTTGTTTGTCTTTAGTTTTAGCGAGTGTGAATATGATATGTCTTGATGATTTTCTTTTGGGGTCTCTTCTATATGGGGTTCGTTGAGCTTCTTCGATGACCAGCTTTTCATCTTTCATGATATTGGGAAAGTTTTCTTTCAGCAGTTCCTCAATGATCCTCTCTGTGTTTTCTGTTTTCTCCCCCTGTTCTGGTATGCCAATCACTCGTAAGTTTTTGCTTTTAATTGTGTCCCACATAACTCTCAGGGTCTCTTCATTTTTCTTTGTTCTTTTTTCTGAGTTTTCCTGAAACAGAGTTGTATCCAAGTGTTTGTCTTCAGTTCCACTGATCCTGTCTTCCATGGTTTCAAATCTACTTCTCAGCCCTTCTATGACACCGTCCATTTCTGAAATCTTGTTGTTTATCTTTTGGATTTCTAATTGTTGTTTTTGTATAATTTCGAGTTGTGAATTTATTTTGGCATTTTGTTCTTGCATCATCTTCCTGAATTCTTCCAATTTTTTGTCTGTATTTTCCATAAATTTGTCTATTTTTTCCTCATGTTTGTCAGCTTTTTGCCTCAGTTCTTGGAAAATTCTGAGTATTAGTGATTTGAGTTCCGTATCAGGTACTTCTAGCGCATTTTCTTCCACAGGAGAGTTATCTGGTGTTTTAATTTGGACGCCTATTGGAGCCATCTTGTCTTGTTTTTGTAAATGTTTTGATATTGTTTGCTGTTTTGGGGGCATTCAGTAGATATTTCTCTCATTTATTGATTGTAGATTTTTTTTTTTTTCGTTCTTGTGGTACAGCTGGGCAGATCTAGTTGAGGAGGAGTCACTGGGATGGGTTGCTTGTGGCACTCACCGCAGCCACCAGGACGGTCGGTAGTCAGTGCTGGGCAGGTTCCAATAGGGCGTGCCTGCACCGCTTGGTGATGTGATGTCTAGTGCACGGTGCAGGTAGGTAGGGTGCAGCGGGAAGATGGTTATGTGTGAAGCTAAGCTGGATATGGGAGAGAGGAGAGAGGAGGAGGAGCAAAAAGCATACAAACATAAAAGAATGCTAGGGGAGCTTGTCGTTGGAATGTACGGATGAGAGACTATGGGATGGAGGAAACCAGAAGGGGGAAGAGAAAGAAAAGGAAAGAATGACCAGATAAAAATCAGAAAAGTTAAAGAACTGCAAAGTTCCCAGGGATCCCACCGATGCAGCTATGAGGTCTGGGGGAGTCGGTCTCAATTTTCACAGCTCAGCCTGGCCAGAAGGTACAGAGGCATACATCGCCTGGTATTCAGGGATCAGAAAGAGAAGGAAGAGATAGAGAGACGAGAAATTAAGCAATGAAGAAAGACAAAAGGGAAAAAGAGGGAAAAGGTGACAAAACTAATCAAAAAAGGAAGAAAAATAAAATTGAGGAAAAAAAAAAAAAAGGGCAACACCAGCAGTCAGTGCCTACAAATGGGACCCAGAGAGCCCCCACTCAGGGGCGCGAATTCCAAGAAGCCGGTAGTCTCGGGGTTAAGTGACCGTGGCCACAGGGAGCAGAGGGGCCAACGAACAAAGGCCCCAGGATCCCACCCGCGCGGGAGCCCAGACCTGGAAACAGCCACACGCCCGAACGCAGCCCTACAGCCCCGCAGGAGAGAGCAGAGACGGCACTCGGAACCAGGCACTCAGGCAAAAGGAGGGGGAGGCGGCAGAAAAAGGCTCACTAGCGGCCAGCAAACGGCTCCCAGAAAGCCCCCAGCCCGGGCGCACGGACTCCAAGCACCAGCAGCCCCCAGCTCAGGGACTCCGGCCACGGAAAGCAGAGGGGCGAACGAACAAAGGCCCCGGGATCCCACCCACGCGGGAGCCCAGACCTAGAAACAGCCACACGCCCGCACGCAGCCCTACAGCCCCGCAGGAGAGAGCAGAGACGGCACTCGGAACCAGGCACCCAGGCAAAAGGAGGGGGAGGCGGCAGGAAAAGCTTCGCTAGGTGCCAGCAAACGGCTCCCAGAAAGCCTCCAGCCCGGGCGCGCGGAATCCAAGCACCGGCGCCCCCCAGCTCAGGGACCCTGGCCACGGAGAGCAGGGGATCCCCAGCTGAGGCGGAGAGGGGTGGGTGGTGGGAGAGCGCGCACCACAGTTTACCGGTCGTTCTGTCTCCGACCAGATGCTCTGCAAGGCTGCTCTTCCGTTTGCTGGTCTCCTATAGGAATCCAAGATGGTGGATCCGCGCTGCGTTAGCTGGTAAGGAATCTCTGCCTGAGTCTCTCCTCGTTCTCCGTTCTCTTTTAGTATTCTCACTCCGTTTGGTGTTTGGCTGAGTTCTTTATCTCTTCATTTGGTGTTCTAGGGTTTCAGGATTGTTGATTCTCTGTTAGGCTTAGTTTTTCGGATCTTTGCTATGGAGGGACGGCGTGGTGTTTCTGCCTAGAGCGCCATCTTGCCCCCAAAGTCCAAATTTATTTTTTTTGAGTAGGGTACAATATTTTAGGTATTAGTAAATAACTAATTCTAAAATAAAGCACATAGAACATTTTTAGCAGTATCTAAAATTTTTGACAGTGTATAGATTTTCTTTGAACATAAATTGACCTATTAGAGACTGAAGTTACAGCTTCTAAGTCTATTGATTTTCAGTAGATAAGGAGAAAGATGAGAGTGCTTAAACTTATCTACTCTTTCTCAGATTTTATTGATAAAAGCTGTAACGTATTTTGCCTATATACAAATAAGATGAGCTGAAAAGTGGTTCAGTACTGAAACAAAAAGAATGCGTATAAAACTGTATTGTCTTATTCTGGCTCATGTTTTGTTGACTGTATACAAACACTTATTCCCTTAAAGCATGAGATAAAATAATTTTTTGAAGGAAGACATGGATTAAGTAACTAAAATATGAAGGGCAAACTGTGTAACTTTCAAAAATCTCTCCCAACGTATTACTAAACATGTGCTGTTTAGGCAGCAAGTGAGAACAGAGAGGTAATTGCAGTGCTTCTTTTAAGCTTATTCTTTCACAGCCAGAGGGTAGAAGAGAATCTTTTGGAAGATGTTCAACATATATGATTTTCCTACTGCATGTCAGTACTTTTAACCAGTTGAATTCAAATGCTTAGTTTATATTGTGTAGTACACAGAGCATGTAAGAACTAATAAAAAATGTAAACAAAGGAAGTAAAATGGCTAATATTTCTCGAGTATTCCCTTTCCTTTTACTAACACATTAAAAAAAAAAAAGCTCAGTCTGCTACATCTGTAAATATTTTTGTCTGTGTATGCATAAATGATACCGGAAATCATAAAAAATGATGAATGTCTTTATTGGATTTTAATTACAACTTTGTGTAACTTTGAACTATAAGATAATTTAGGGAGAGTAAGCAGAAAATTAGCCATATTAAGATATTAAGGGAGCAGAATTTTTGTGGGAGGAGCATGGTCCTACCTGCTAGCAATTCATATTTCAGTTCCTCTTGCTAAGCATTGCATTCCGTTTTCTAAGGATGAAAGAAATAGATTTGAAGATATAAGCTTCAGGCAAAAAGGATTTTCAGACCTGTGAAGTCACTTTATTGGTCCTCCCAGCCCAGTATGTATTCTATTTCTAATAATGATACATTTTGAGGGAGTACATGAATATGGTTCTTAAAGATGCATGATTTCACTAATGATACTAATAGATATATATCTGAGAATATATCTGATTTCCATAAGCATAATGACACAGTTGCTTATGCCACTAAATTTGAGTGGTTTGTTATGCATCAATAAACAAGTGGAACAGAGTTTGGTACCTGAAAGTGAGGTCCTGCCATTGTTTTGGGGATCAGGCAGTGGGCAGAACATGTGGACCTTGAGAAGGCTGTCATTAAGGATTTGAAGGAAAGTGAGGAAAATGTTACTGAAATCTGGAGGAAGGGGTGCACTTGTTATGTAGTTTGGTAATGCTATTGCCTTTAGTTATGTAAAAATTATAAATAAACACAATGAAGTATTAGCTAAGGAGATTTCTGGGCAGATTGTTGAAGATCTTCCTGTTTATCTGTTTGTTTTTTCTAGCCGCTAAAAATAAAATGCAAGAGAAGAGAAATGAACAAATTGTTGTTTTCAATCAAACTTTAGAGAAACTATAGAGTTCAGATAGTTTTTCCAGCCAGTAAAGATTACCAGGAGTCCTTGGGTGGTGCAAATGGTTAAGCTCTTGACTATAAGCCAAAAGGTTGATAGTTCTAATCCACTCAGAGGTGCTTTGGAAGACAGCCTGGCAATCTGCTTCTGAAAAAATATGGCCTTGAAAACCCTGAGGAGCAGTTCTACTCTGCACTTATGGGGTCACCATGAGTCAGAATTGACTCAAAGACAACTAACAACAACAGCAGAGGTACTCAATGGTTAACACACTTGGCTGCTAACAGAAAAGCTGGTGGTTCCAGTCCACCCAGAGGCCTCTCAGTAGAAAGGCCCAGTGATCTACTTCTGAAAAATTAGCCACTGAAAAGTCTATGGAACACAGTTGTAATCTGACACACATGGAGTCGCCATGAGGTGGAATTGACCTGACAGCAACTGGTTCTACTGATTTTAAAGGTTCCCAAAAGAAGAAAGGGTCTTAAGGGAAAGATCAATTCCAAGGAGCAGTCGAGAAAATTAAGCCTTAAGGTAAAGGTAAAGGTAAAGGCAAGGGCAAGATTTTAATCTTGTTTAGACCCCAGAATTATTTAAGGCTGTCTTGTAGACCTTTTTTGCTTTTTAAGACTTCTAAAAAATCTTAAGGGCTTGTCTTGCAGACCTTCTCTGTTAAACAAAGGGGCTTCTAAGAATGTTTAAGATATTTTCCCACAGTGGTACAGGGGCTCCGAGGTAGAAAAGGGTGTCTCTCAAAGAGATTTGTGGGTGAAGCGTTTGATTAATGGGGTGGATTATAAATTGATACATAAGGAACTCACAAAAATTTTAAAGAAATTATAGTAATTTAGAATCATAGGGACAGAAAAAGTTTAAAACGAAAATAGGCCTTTGGATGTCTACATTTCTATGACATTATAGTAATTTAGAATCATAGGGACAGAAACAGTTTTAAATGAAAATAAGCCTTTGGATGTCTAAATTTCTCAATATGAAAGCAGACTGAGAAAACTGTTTAGCTGCAAATACAGGAAATGTCTTATGGAAAAAGAAGAGTGGTTCAAAGGGCAGAACTAAGAGCTGTGGAGAACCACTCATAGGGACCAAGACTGATAAAGAAACTGGCAGCTGATCAAGAAACTGGCAACATGTGCCTGGCTGAATTTCAGAACTGCTATGGAACTGAGTTATGTTCCTCTTTTTAATTGGAGTATTTATTGCATTAATATATATTGGATATGTGGTGGGCAGCTGACTTGTCTCTTTAGCTCATAGGTCTTCAGATTGAGAGAAGCTGATGCTAAGAAACCTCATCCACATATGGAGTTGATCTAGATAACTGCCTGACCTTAAGCCTGAGTCTGATGTTATAATGTGTTAAGATTTGGGGATAGTCTTGAGAAAGGATGAGTGTGTTTTTCACATGGGAGACAGCCACTGGTGCAAAAAATCACCAGTTATTGCATGATCTATTACATAGCAAAAGATAACTGGAACAAATAAGGTGGTGCAAAAACCTATGTCCATTAGAAAATACTGTCATTCATTTTTTGCTTTCTTTGAGGGCCCTTTAATTTTGTCTACCAAAATGATAATGTTTCTCAGAATTTGATTTTTTGTCTGTGCTCTTCTCTTTCTTCTTGGAGTCATTAGTATCCACTAAGGACTCAAAAAAATATATTTTCTTTGAAGACCTGTCACTTAAGCTATTTGGATGGTCCATCTGGAAGTCCTGCAAGGATCTCCAATTCCTGAGAAGCTACAACAGATTATATCCTTCCTATTTTCAAAATCATTCTTTCTCTTGAAACCTAAGACTAAAAAGAAAGTGAATATCAACAGACTCTTCCTGTTCTTCACATCTACTGGTCACCAAGTTTTTCCAACCTAGCATTTTCCAACCTAGACTTCCTCTGTCTATCTCCACTGCATTGACTTTAATCACTATTTTACCCACCCATGTGTAGACTGTTACAATATTCTCTTAACAAGTGTCTGAACTTTAGACTCACTTCACTTGAATCCATCCATTATTCTAGATCAAAAGTTAAATCATACCACTTCTCTGCTTAAGCCATTCACTGAATTTGTACAGCTTTACCCAGGCTGACTATATAATTTATCGTCCAAATAAGGTTTTTTCATTTTTTTCTTTTTTGAGAATTAAATTGGGTGCCCTATTAATAATTTGCTGGAACAACAGGCATAAAATTGACTATTCCAGGCAAACTTGGATATATAATCAGCTTACATATAGAATACTGTCTTAGTTTTTTAACAACACAGAAGATTCAACATCAGAGACATTGTCTTAGTATACATTTTCTATAAATAGAGGCTAAGGTGGGAATTCTTATTTTTTTTATAATTTATTTTTTGTTGTTGTTGAGAAAATACATGGCAGAACATACACCAACTCAACAATTTCTACACATACAATTCAGCAACATTAACTACATTCTTCAAGTTGTGCAACCATTCTCACCCTCCTTTTCCAAGTTGTTCCTACCCCATTAACATAAACTCACTGCTCCCTAAGGTTCCTATTTAATCTTTTGAGTTGCTGTTGTCCATTTGATGCCATATAGATAGATCTTAAAAGAGCACAATGCTCAAGGCAGACCTTCTTTACTAGTTAGGCTAAACTATTATTTGGTTTTAAGAAGACTTCAAGAGATATTTTTGGTTTAAAGTTTAAAGATTGTATCAGGGCACTAAGTTGTGGGGATGTGATGGTTAAGATTGTGTGTCAACTTGTCTGGGCCATGATTCTCAGTGTTTATATGTGGTCATCCCCATGATGGCATCTGCTGTGAGTAGCCTGTCAGTTGAAAGGGAGTTTTCATTGGTCTTGTGGCCTGCATCGAATATAAGTGGACATTCTGGCTTTTGACTGCTCTGGATCCTGAAGCTGGCTCCTGTTCATCTGACCTCCGGTTTTTGGGACTTCAGCTAGAAGCTTACCTGCCAATCTTAGAATTCATCAATCTTCACAGCCTGTGAGCAAGAGCCCTGCTCTCTGACCTGTCGATCTTGGGTTCGCCAGTCCCTGAGGTTACATGAGTCAGGAGAAGCCTTTATCCTGATCCAAGGATGTTCCAGCCTCTACAATCCTGAGAGCCATTTCCTTGATATAAATCTCTCTATATATATATTTATAAGCTTTACTGGTTTTTCTTATCTAGGGAAAATAGCCTAAGACATTCAGTATCAAGAGTGGTTCTAGAGAAACAAAATTGTAAGGATGAGTTTTCTAAATTGGTTCTCAAGTCTGGTTAGTCTTAAAGATGTTGATGACTTTGCTTCCAGCACTGCTAGTCCATGGCAAGAGGCAGCAATACAAATACACAAAATATCACCACCAATAGATCAGGTATTGGTGAAAGGCGAGGCTCTGGGTGAACACACGTGTGATATCTTTCTACAGTTTTATCATAATGAGAAGTATAGGGAAGTTGGTTGGTTGGTCCTACTTTTGCTAGACAAGCTGGTGAAAGAAAGAGACGTGTTCAGGGCTTCAGAGTTAAAACTCAAGTGTAGCATAAACGACCTCAAACTTTCCACTTGTGCTTTGAAAGAAAGCTTTATTTCTCCCAGCCAGCACCTATGGCCTCATGGGGAGTTCCTTATGATCAATTGACTGAAGAAGGGAAAACTGGCCCCTGCTTTACAGACGATTCTGTGCAATTTGCAAGCACCACTCAAAAGTGGGCAGCGGCAGCAATACAACCCCTTTCTGAGACCTTCCTGAGGGACAGCGGTGAAGGAAAATGCTCCCAATGGGCAGAACTTCGAGCAGTGTACCTGGTTGTTCACTTTGCTTGGAAGGAGAATGGCCAGATATGCAATTATATACTGATGCATGGGCTGTGGCCAGTGGTTTGGCTGGATGGTCAGGGACTTGGAAGGAACATGACTGGAAAATGGAGATGAGGATTTATAGGGAAGCGGTATGTGGATAGACCTCTCTGAATGGGCCAATGAAGTGAAGATATTTGTGTCTCATGTGAATGCTTACCAAAAGGTGACCTCAGCAGAGGATGATTTTAACAATCAGGTGGGTAGGATGACATGTTCTGTGAAAACCACTGATTCTCTTTCCCCAGGTACTCCTATCATTACTCAATGGGCTCATGAACAAAGTGGCCATGGTGGCAGGGATGAAGGTTATACATGGGCCCAGCAAGATGGACTTCCAATTACCAAGACTGACTTGGCTACAGCTACTGCTGAGTGCCCAATCTGCCAGCAGCAGAGACCAACCCTGAGTCCCTGATATGGCACCATCCCTCGAGGTGATTAGCCAGCAACCTAGTAGCAAATTGATTACATTGGACCACTTCTATCATGGAAAGGGCAGCATTTTGTCCTTACTGAAATAGCTACTTACTCTGGATATGGATTTGCCTTCCTTGCATGCAATGCTTCTGCCAAAACTACCATCCATGGACTTACAGCATGCCTTATCCACCATCATGGTATCCCACACAGCATTGCCTCTGATCAAGGGACTCACTTCATAGCAAATGAAGTATGGCAGTGGGCCCATGGTTATGGAATTCATTGGTTCTACCATGTTCCGCATCATCCTGAAGCAGCTGACTTGATAGAATGATGGAATGGCCTCCTAAAGACGTAATGATGGTGCCAGCTAGGTGGAAATACCTTGCAGGGTTGGGGCAGAGTTCTCCAGGAGGCTGTATATGCTCTAAACCTGCGTCCAATATATGTTGCTGTTTCTCCTATAGTCACGTTCATGGGTTCAGGAATCAAGGGGTAGAAATGGGAGTGGTACCACTCAATATTACCCCTAGTGACCCACTTGCAAGCTTTTTGCTTCGTGTTCCTGTGATCGTATGCTCTACAGGTCTAGAGGTCTTAGTCCCAAAGGGAGGAATGCTCCCACCTGGAGACACATCACTGATTCCATTGAACTGGGAGTTAAGAATGCCACCCTGCCATTTTGGGCTCCTTATGCCTCTGGATCAACAGGCAGAGAAGGGAGTTACCACATTGGCTGGTGTGATTAATTGTGATTACCAAGAGGAAATCAGATTGATATTACATAATGGGGGTAAAGAAGAGTATGCCTGGAATGCAGGAGATCCCTTAGGGCATCTCTTAGTACTACCATGCCCTATAATTAAAGTCAATGGAAAACTACAATAACCCAATTCCAACATGACTACTAATGGTGCAAACCCTTCATGAATGAAGTTTTGGGTCACCCCACCAGGCAAAGAATAACATGAGCTGAGGTGCTTGCTGAGGGCAAAGGGAATACGGAATGGGTGATGGAAGAAGGTAGTTCTAAATACCAGTTGTGACCATTTGACCAATTGCAGAAACAAGGACTGTAATTGTTATGAGTATTTCTGCTTTGTATGTGTGCATCAAATATTTTTGTTTACTTATATAAGACGTAAATGGAACTAGTGCATTTTCGGTTTTATGCGTGTTAGTTGTATCATGTTAGGCGCAAGTACGACTTTGTAATTATCTTTATTCAGAGATTATGTATGGTTTGGGGAGACGTGTACAGATACCAAGTTGACAAGGGGTTGACTGTGATGGTTAAGATTGTGTGTCAACTTGGCTGAGCCATGAATCTCAGTGTTTATATGTGATCACTCCTATGATGGCATCTGCTATGAGTAGCCAATCATTTGAAAAGGAGTTTCCTTGGGCTTGTGGCCTGCCTCTGAATATAAGTAGACATTCTGGCTTTTGCCTCCTCTGGATCCTGCAGCTGGCTCCTTTTCATCTGATCTCCATTTCTTGGGACTTGAGCTAGCAGCTTACCTGCTGGTCTTGGGATTCGTTGATCTTCACAGCCTGAGAGCAAGAGTCCTGCTCTCCGACCTGCTGGTCTTGGGTTTGCCAGCCCCAGCAACTACGTGAATCAGGAGAAGCCTTGAGGTCCTGCCTGCAGATCTTGGGATTCATAGATCTTCATAGCCTGTGAGCAGGAGTATTGCTCTTTGAGCTGCCAATCTTGGGTTCACCAGCCCTTTCAGCTACATGAATCAGGAGAAGCCTGTATCCTTATCCAAAAACTTGGGACATTCCAGCCTCTACAATCATGTGAGTCATTTCCTTGATATAAATCTCTGTCTATATATGCTTTACTGGTTTGCTTCTCTAGAGAATGGAGCCTAAGACAGGGGTTCATCCAGTCTCTGTGGCTACAGGTGATCTGGATTCCATGAGAATTTGAAATTCTCTTCTGCATTTTCTCCCTTTTGGTCAGGATTCTTCTATAGAATCTTTGATCAAAATGCTCAGTAAAGATAGCTGGGCATCATCCAGTTCTTCTGGTTTGATGGCAAAGGAGGCAGTAGTTCAGGGAGGCCATTAGCCACACATTCCATATCCTCCTTCTACTCCTGATTCTCCTTCTTCCTCTGTTGTTCCAGGCAAATAGAGACCAACTGTAGTACAATGAATGACTGCTTCTTGCAAGCTTTTAAGACCCCAGATACTACACAATGAGCTAGGAGGTAGAACAGAAGCACTAAACACATTATTAGACCAATTAAGTGGTATGGCCTATGAAACCATGACCCCAAACCTCTAAACCAAGGAACCAAATCCTATGAGATGTTTGGTTGCACATAAGCAGCCTCAGATGTTTATTTTCTTTTTGTCTTTGTTGTAAATATATCTATCATATAACTTTTGCCAGTTCAACTTTTTACAGGTGTACAATTTATTGACAATTATATTAATCAGCTGTGCAACCATACCCTTAATCAATGCAGTTGTTCCATCACCATAAACTGAAACTCAGTGCTCCATAAGTAATAACCCCCCTCTCCCCCTTCCTCCCACCCCTGGTGTCTTGGATTGAACTGTGTCCTCAAAAAAATGTGTGTAGCAGCTTGGCTAGGTCATGATTCCTAGTATTGTATGATTGTGTTATCTGATGTGATGTCCTTATGTGTTGTGAACTCTACCACTATGATGAGATTATATATGAGCTCCTCATGTGTTGTAAATTCTATCACTGTGATGAGGTTATACTGATGAGGTTGACAAGATAAGATAGTGTCTTAATGCAATCTCTTTTAAGATATAGAAGAGAGAAGTGAGCAGAGACACATGGGAACCTCATACCACCAAGAAAGCAGTGCTGGTAGCAGAGCATGTCCTTTGGACCTGAGGTTCCTGCGCAGAGAAGCTCCCAGATCAAAGGAAGACTGATGATATGGACTTTCCTCCAATGGAGAAAGCGTTCCCCTGGAGCTGATGCCTGAATTTGGACTTGTAGCCTACTGGACTGTGAGAGAATAAATTTCTCTTTGAAAGCCATCCACTTGTGGTATCTCTGTTGGAGCAGCACTAGATGACTAAGACATCTGGTAACCATTAATAAACTTTGGTCTAAATACATTTGCCTGTTCTCATCCTTTTATATAAATGAGGTCATATAATATTTGTCCTTTTGTGATTGATTTATTTAACTCAGCATAATGTCTTCAAACTTCACCTATATTGTATCATGTATCAGGTCTTCATTTCTCTTACTGGCTGAGAATACCCTTACTAGTATTCCACTGTAAGTATGTACCACATTTTGGTTACCCACTCATCTGATGATGGCTATTTAGGTTGTTTCCACCTTTTGGCTATTGTGAATAGTGTTGCAATGAACACTGGTGTACAAGTATCTGTTTGAGTCTCTGCTTTCAAGTCTTTTGGGTATACACCTAGGAGTGGAATTGCTGGGTCATCTGGAGCCTTGGTGGCATAGTGGTTAAGAGCTTTGCTGCTAACCAAAAGGTCAGCAGTTTGACTCTATCAGCCACTCCATGGGAATCCTATGGGGCAGTTCTACTCTGTCCTATAAGGTTGCCATGAGTCGGAACCAACTCGGCAGCACCTAACAACAACAACAATGATGGTAGTTCTATTTTTAGTTTTTTGAGGAACGGCCACACTGTTTTCCATAACGGCTATGTCATTTTGCATTCCCACCAACAATGGATAAGGGTTCCAATTTCCCCACATTCTCGCCAACAATTATTTTCTGTTTTTTTTTTTAAATTTTATTTTATTTTAATCTTAGCCATCCTACTGGGAGTGAAATAATATCTCATTGTGGTTTTGATTTGTATGTTTCTGATGGCTAATTATGTTGAGCATCTTGTCATGTGTTTGGTGGCAAATTGAATGTCCTCTTCGGTGAAATGTCTATTCAAGTCCTTTGCTCGTTTTGTGATTGGATTGTCTTTTTGTTGTTAAATTATCAAAGTTTTATATACATATATATATATTTGGTTATTAGATTCTTTTTTTTGCAGTATTTCAGCAGAGATTATTATTTTTAAAACAATATCCCTGTAGTTAGTTATAACTACAAAAATGTTTTTCATAAGCCCAGCTTACATGCATCAATACACCTACAAGGCTAAAAAATCCATACTAATTTACTTTTTTTTAAATTGTGCTTTAGATGAAGGTTTACAGAGAAAATTAGTTCTCATTAAACAATTAATACACATACTGTTTTATGACTTTGGTTGCTAACTCCACGATGCGTTAACATTCTCCCTTTCTCAAACTTGGGTTTCCCATTACCAGCTTTCCTGTCTCCTCCTACCTCCTAGTCCTCACCCTGGGTTGATATGCCAATTTAGTCTCATTTTGTTTTATGGGCCTTTCTAATCTTTGGCTGAAGGGTGAACCTCACGAGTGACTTTAGTACTGAGTTAAGAGAGTGTCTGGTGACCATACTCTCAGGTTTCTCCAGTCTCTGTCACACCAGAAAGTCTGGTCTTTTTTTGTGAATTAGAATTTTGTTCTACATTTTTCTCTGGCTCTGTCTGGGACCTTCTACTGTAGTTCTGTCAGAGCAGTCATTGGTGGTAGCCAGGCACCAGCTAGTTGTGCTGGACTCAGTCTGGTGGAGGCTGTGGTGGTTGTGGTCCGTTTCTCCTTTGGACTAACCTTTCCTTTGTGTCATGGATTGAATTATGTCCCCCCAAAAATGTGTATTAATTTGGCTGGGCCATGATTCCTGGTATTGTGTGATTTTCCTATATGTTGTGAATCCTGCCTCTATGATGTTAATGAGGGAGGGTGGGTGGCAGTTGTGTTAGTAAGGCAGGACTCAATCTACAAGATTGGTTGTGTCCTGAGGCAATCTCTTGAGATATAAAAGAGAGAAGTGAGCAGAGAGACGGGGGGACCTCATACCACCAAGAAAGCTGTGCCAGTAGCAGAGCGCATCCTTTGGACCTGGGTCCCTGGATGGAGAAGCTCCTAGTCCGGGGGAACACTGATGAGAAGAAGGCTGACAGAGAAAGGAAGCCTTCTCCTGGAGCTGACACCCTCCAGTTTGGACTTTTAGCCTACTTTACTGTAAGGAAATAAACTTCTCTTTGTTAAAACCATCCACTTGTGGTATTTCTGTTATAGCAGCACTAGATAACTAAGACATCTTGTGTCTTTGGTTTTCTTCATTCTCACTTGCTCCAGACAGGGTGGGACCAGTGGAATATCTTAGATGGCTGCTCACAAGCTTTTAAGACCCCAGACAGTACTTACGAAAGAAGGATGTAGAACATTTTCTTTATAAACTATATTATGCCACATGAGCTAGATGTCCCCAAAGACCATGATCTCCAGCCCTCAGCCCAGTAATAAAGTCCTTCAGGGAGTTTGAATGTGTCTATGAAGCTTCTATGACCTTGCTTTGGTCAAGTTGTGCTGACTTCCCTAGTATTGTGTACAGTCTTACCCTTCACCAAGGTTACCACTTATTTATTGTCTATTTAGTGTTTTTCCCTCCGCACCCCTCCCTTCCCTCATAACCATCTAAGATTGTTTCTTTCTTTCTTTCTGTGTGTAAACCTTTTCATGAGTTTTTATAATAGTGGTCTCATACAGTATTTGACTTTCTGTATTTGACTTATTTCACTCAGCATAATGCCCTCCAGATTCATCCATGTTGTGAGACGTTTCACAGATTCATCATTTTCTTTATTGCTGCCTTGTATTCCATTGTGTGTATGTACCATAGTTTGTTTATCCGTTCATCTATTGATGGGAACTTAGGTTTTTTGCTATTTTGAATAATGCTGCAATGAACATGGGTGTGCATATGTCTATTCATGTGACAGCTCTTATTTCTCTAGGATATATTCCCAGTAGTAGGATTGCTGGGTCATATGGCATTTCTATTTCTAGTTTTTTAAGGAAGCACCATATTGTTTTCCAAAATGGTTGTATCATTTTATATTCCCACCAGCAGTGCATATGAGTTCTAATCTCCCCGTAGCCTCTCCAACATTTATTTTTTTGTTTTTGTTTTTTGATTAGTGTCCATAATGTCAGGCTGAGATGGTATCTCATTGTAGATTGAGATACCAGTGTAGAGAAATTTGCATTTCTCTAATGGCTAGTGATCACGAACATTTCCTCATGTGTCTGTTAGCCACCTGAATATCTTCTTTGGAGAAGTGTCTGTTCATATCCTTTGCCCATTTTCAAATTGGAGTATTTGTCTTTTTGATGTTGAGGTGTTACAGTATCTTGCAGATTTTAGAGATTAGTCCTTTGTTAGATTTGTCATAGCCAAAATGTTTTTCTCAGTCTGCAGGTTTTATTTTTACTCTTTTGGTGAATTTTTTGATGAGCTTAAGTGTTTAATTTTTAGAGCATCCTAGTTATCTAGCTTATCTTCTGGTGCTTGTGTATTGTTAGTTATAGTTTGTATCTATTTATGCTATATATTAGGGCTTATAGCATTGATTGTATTTTTCGTTCCATGATCTTTATAGTTTCTGGTTTTATTTTTAGACTGTCTTTTCCCAATTTAATGGACTTTGGGCCTTTATTGAAGATCAGGTGACTATGGGTGGATGGATTTACATCTGGGTTCTTGATTTTGATCCATTGGTCAATGTTTCTGTTATTGTACCAGTACCAGGCTGTTTTGACTACCTTAGTTGTATAGTAGGTTCTGAGGTCAGGTAGTGCGAGTCCTCCTACTTTATTCTTTTTCTTCAATAGTGTTTTACTTATCAGGGGTCTCTTTCCTTCCATATACAGTTAATGATTAGTTTTTCCATGTCATTAAAGAATGTTGCTAGTATTTGAAACGGGACTGCATTTTATTTGTAGATTACTTTGGGTGGAATTGATATTTTCACAATGTTGAGACTACCTATCCATGAGCATGGTATATTTTTCCATTTATGTAGGTCTCATTTGGTTTCCTGCAGTAGTGTGTTTAGGTTTTTTATAACCCTGGTTAGATTTATTCCTAAGTATTTAATTTTTTAGAGGCTAATGGTATTGTTTTCCTGATTTCCTTTTCGTAGTTCTCTTTATTAGTGTATAGGAATCCAACTGATTTTTGTAGGTTTACCTTGTATCCTTCTACTCTGCTGAGTCTTTCTATTAGTTCCAGTAGTTTTCTTGTGGAGTCTTTTGGGTTCTGTATGTATAATATCATATCATCTGTGAATAGGGATAGTTTTAGTTCTTCCTTACCAATCTGGATGCCTTTAGTTCTTTTTCTGGCCTTTTTGCTCTATCTAGGACTTCCAGCACAATGGTAAGTAGGAGTGGTAATAAAGGGCATCCTTGTCTCTTCCCTGTTCTCAGGGGGAATGTTTTCAGCCTCTTTTCATTAAGAACAATGTTGGCTGTTGGTTTTGTATAGATGCCCTTTATTTTGTTGAGGAATTTCCTTTCTATACCTATTGCAGTGAGAGTTTTTATCAGGAATGTTGGGTGTAGCGCTTACCTGGAGAAGCCATGTGTGTCAGTGGCTCTCTAGCCAAGCAGTGCAGTAAGGCACTTCCAGGAGTGGGGACAGTGCATGGGCTAGGTGGGCAGGAGACAGGAAAGGAAGGAAGAGAGCAAGAGAGAAGAAACAAAAAAACAAAAACAAAACAAAAGAAAAATATGGCACTGAGGGAGCTGGACAGTGGGGTGGCATGGACTTGGGGAAGTCGTGTGCCAGTGCCTCTCTAGCTGATCTGTGCAATAGTGCCCACTGAGAAGGGATGGAGCAGCTCACAGGGATAGGTGGATGGGAGAAAGGAAAGGAAGGAAGGGAGAGAGAGAGAGAGAGAGAGAGAAAGAGAGAGAGAAAGAGAGAGAAAAGAAACTTAAAAAAAAAAAAATGGCAATAAGGGAGCCTGCTGCTGGGGGTGGCAGGGACCTGGGGAGGCTGTGTGCTGAAGGTTCTCTAGCCAAGAAGTGTGACACAGCCAGTCAAGAAGGGGAGGAGACTGCACATGGAGCTAGGTGGGCAGAAGAAAGGAAAGGAAGAAAAAGAGAAATAGAGAAGAAACAAAAAAGCCAGAAAAAAGATAACGAAAAAATATGGCACTGAAGGATCTGGCTCGTGGGGACAGAGTAGACCTGGGTAGCAGTGAGGTGGTGTCTCTCAGGCTAAGTGACCATGGCCTGTTGGAAAGAGGCAGAGGTACACAGAGGGAAGGAGGGTGGGAGTTGGGAAAGCATGTATCCCCAGTGCTCTGTCTCCAGTTGGGAATTCCATGAGGTTGCCTTCCTGTACTCCCTGCTTGTGTTCCTTGGTGGCTGTAGTCCAAGTTGGTGACTCCATGACACATTAGCTGGTAGGGGACCTCCACTCAGTAGCTCTGCTGATTCTCTGTTGTCTGTCAGTTTCTTATTCCATTTGGTGCTTTTATGAGTTGTTTGTCCCTTCATTTGATGCTTAGGGTTCCAAGATTGATGTCTGTATCTGTTTTACTTAGTTTTTCAGGTCATTGCTGCAGAGGGACAGCATGTTGCCTCTGTCTATAGCTCCATGTTGGCTCCTTCCCCTGGTTGTTAGATACTTATTTGATATATGGTTTCCAAAGATATTCTCCCAGTCATTAGCTTGCTGTCTTAGTTATCTAATACCGGTATAACAAAAATACTACAAGTTGGTGGCTTTGATGAACAAAAATTTATTTTATCACAGTTTGGCAGGCTAACAGTCTGCATTCAGGGTGTCATCTCTAGGGGAAGGTTCTTTCTCTCTGTCTGCTTGGAGGAAGGTCTTTGTCTCTTTTTAGCTTCTAGTTCTTGACTCCTTGGTGATCTTCTTGTGGCATGGCATCTACCTTTCACCGTTTGTGCTTGCTTCCTTCATCTACTCTTTTATATCTCAAAAGAGATTGGGTTAAGACACAACCTACACTAGTGCTGCCTCATTAATATAACAAAGAAAACTCATTCCCAAATGGAATTATAACAACTATAGGGGTTAGGATTTACAACACTTATTTTTGGGGAACACAACACTTGTCTTCTCACTTTTTTTGTAAAGTCTTTTGAGGAACAAAATTTTTTAATTTTAATTAGGTCCCATTTATTTATTTTGTCTTTTTCTGTTTGTGCTTTTGTTATTATGTTAGATAATCCATAGTTAAAAGCTAGATCCAACAGCATTGCCCCTGCATTTCCTTCTAAAATTTTATGGTTTTAGTTTGCACATTTACATCATTAATCCACTTTGAATTTGTTTTTGTGTATGCTCTGAATCATGTATCCTGTTTCATATTTCTGCATGTAGAAATCCAATTATCCCAAAACCATCTCAAAGACACTCTTCTTTCTCCATTGAATAGACTTAGCACCTTTGTTAAAAATCAGTTACAATCCATGTGTGAGTTTATTTCTGGACATTCAATTCTATTCCATTGGTATATGTCTATTGTTATACCAGTAACAGCCTGTTTTATTTACTGTAGCTGTAAAGTATGTTTTAAAACCAGGAAGTGTGAGTCCTCCTACTTTGTTCTTCTCTTTCAACATTGCTTTAGCTATTTGGGGCCCCTTGTCATTCCATATAAAGTTGAAGATTAGTTTTTCCATTTCTGTAAAGAAGACTGTTGAAATTTTGATTGGGATTATATTGAATCTATAGATCACTTTGGGTAGTATTGACACCTTAACAATATTAAGTCTTCTGATCCATGAACTCAGAACATCTTTCCATTTATTTAAGTCTTCTTTAATCTCTTTCAGCAATGTTTCATAAACTTCATTGTTTAAGTCTTTCACATCTCTGATTAAATTTATTCCTAGGTATTTTATTCTCTTAGATATTATTGTAAATGGAATTCTTTCCCTAATTTCTTTTTAGATTTCTCTCTAGTGGTGTATAGAAAACCACCCGATTTATGTTTGTTAACCTTGTACCCTGTGACTTTGCTAAATTCCTCTGTTAGCTATAGGAGCTTTCTTGAAGACTCTTTGGAATTTTCTATGTGTAGAATCATGTCATCCATGAATAAAGATAATTTTACTTCTTCTTTTCTAATCTGGATACTTTCTACTTCTTTTTCTTGTCTAATTGCTGTGGCTAGGACTTCTAATGCAATATTAAATAGAAGTGGTGAGAGTGGGCACCCTTGTCTTGTTCTTGATATCAAGGGGGAAGCTCTCAGTCTTTCTCCATTAAGTATAATGGTGCCTCTTGGCTCTTAATATATGACCCTGAATCATATTAATGACATTTTCTTCTATTCCAGTCTTCTTGAGTGTTTTCATCAAGAAAGGATGTTGCATTTTTTCAAATGCTTTTTCCGCATCCATAGAGATAATCATGTGGTTCTTCTCCTTTGTTCTATTGATGTGGTGTATGATATTGATGGATTTTCTAATGTTGAACCATCCTTTCATTCCTGGAATAAATCCAAATTAGTCATGGTATATGACTGTTAATATGCTGTTCTATTTTGTTAGTTAATATTTGGTGAGGATTTTTGCATCTATATTTATAATGGATATTGGCCTGTAGTTTTCTTTTTCTGTGGTGTGTTTGTCTTGTTTTGATACTAGGGTTATGTTTCCTTCACAGAATGAATTAAGAAGTAATCCTTCTCTATCTTTTCGAAGAGTTTAAAATTGGATTGGTATCAATTCTTCCCTAAATGTTTGACAGAATTCCCCAGTGAAGTCATCTGGTCCAGAACTTTTTTAATTGTGAAGTCTTTAATCATTGATTGAATATTTTCACTTATTATAGCCCTGTTGAGATTTTCTATTTCCTCTTGAGACAGTTTTGGTAGGATGTGTGCTTCTAAGAATTCTTCCATTTCATCTATGTTATCCAGTTTGTCGCCATACAGTTGTTCATAATATTCTGTCATAATTCCCTTTATTTCTGTCAGGTCTATTGTAATATCCCCTCTTTCATTTCTTATTTTGGCTATTTGCATCCTTTTTCCCTTATCAGTCTAGCTAAATATTTGTCAACTTCATTGATATTTTCAAAGAACCAACTTCTAATTTTATTGATTCTCTCTATTGTTTATCTGTTTTTTTTTTAAATTTTATTTACTTATTTTTTTAAATTTTCTTTTTTTTTAAATTGTACTTCAGGTGAAGATGTACAGAACAAATAGTTTCTCTTGAAACAGTAGTACACATATTGTTCTATGACATTGGTTAACAACCCCACGACATGTCAACCCTCTCCCTTCTTGACCTTTTTTTTTTTTGGTGAAAATATACATAGCCAATGATACACCATTTCAAAAATTTCTACAGGCACAGTTCAGTGACATCGACTACACTCTTCCAATTGTGCTGCTATTCTCACTTTAGATGAAGGCTTACAGAACAAAATATTTTCTCATTAAACAGTTAGTACACATGTTGCCCTATGACAATGGTTAACAACCTCACAACACATCAATACTATCCTTACTCAACCTTGGGTTCCCTATCACTATCGCTTTCCTGTGCCCTTCTGCCTTCTGGCCCTTGTCCCTGGACTGCTGTGCTTCATTAGTCTCATTTGGTTTTATGGCGCTGTCCACTCCCCAGCTTGTTTATCTGGTTTTGATTTTATTTATTTCTACTATAATCATTTCCTTTCTTGCGGTGAGTTTAGGTTTAATTTGCTCTTCTTTTCTAGTCCCTCAAGTTATAGAGTTATGCTGTTGATTTATTTCTTCTTTTTTCATATAGGCATTTATTGCTATACATTTCCCTCTGATCACTGCCTTCACTGCATCCCATAAATGTTAACATGTTGTGCTGTCATTTTCAATTGACTTTAAGAAATTTGCAATTTCTCTTTTGATTTCGTCTTTGACCCATTTGTATTTTAATACTATGTTGTTTAATTTGCATATGTTGTTGTTATTAGGTGCCATCGAGCACCATCATAGTGACCCTATGTACAACAAAACAAAACACTGCCCGGTCCTTTCCATCCTCACAATCATTGTTATGCTTGAGCCGATTGTTGCAGCCAGCGTGTCAATCCATCTCATTGAGGGTCTTCCTCTTTTTTGCTAATGCTCTACTTTACCAAGCCTGATGTCCTTCTCCAGGGGCTGGTCCCTCCTGATAACGTGTCCAAAGTATGTGAGACAAAGACTTGTTATCCTTGCTTCTAAGGAACATTATGGCTGTACTTCTTCCAAGAGAGATTTGTTTGTTCTTCTGGCAGTCCATGGTATTATATTCAATATTCTTTGCCAATACCATAATTCAAAGCCATTAATTCTTAGTTGGTCTTCCTTATTTATTGTCCAGCTTTCCCATGCATATGAGGCAATTGAAAATTCCATGGCTTTGGTCAGGCACACCTTAGTCCTCAAAGTGACATCCTTGCTTTTCAACACTTTACAGGGGCCTTTGGAGCAGATTTGCCCAGTGCAATGGGTCTTTTGATTTCTTGACTGCTGCTTCCATGTGAGTTGATTGTGGGTCCAACTAAAATGAAATCCTTAACAACTTCAGTCTTTTCTCCATTTACCATGATGTTGCTTATTGGTCTAGTTGTGAGGATTTTTTTTTCTTTATGTTGAGGTGTAATCCATACCAACGGCTGTAGTCTTTGATCTTCATTAATAAGTGTTTCAAGTCCTCTTCACTTTCAGCAAGCAAGCTTGTGTCTTCTGCATATTGCAGGTTGTTAATGAGTCTTCCTCCAATCCTGATACCCTGTTCTTCATATAGTCTAGCTTCTCACATTATTTTCTCAGCATACAGATTGAATAAGTATGCTGCAAGGATACAACCTTGAAATACACCTTTCCTGACTTTAAACCATGTAATATCCCCTCGTTCTGTTTGAATGACTGCCTCTTGGTTTATGTACAGGTTCCTCATGAGCACAATTAAGTGTTCTGGAATTCCAGTTCTTTGCAATTTTATCCATAATTTGTTATGATCTACACAGTCGAATGCCTTTACATAGTCTTCCTAGTGTTCTCTACTTTCAGCCAAGAGCCATCTAACATCATAAATGGTATCCCTTATTCCATGTCCTCTTCTGCATCAGGCTTGAACTTTTGGCAGTTCCTTGTTGATGTACTGCTGCAACCACTTTTGAATGATTCTTAGCAAAATTTTACCTTTGTGTGATATTAATGATAGTGTTCGATAATTTCTGTATTCTGTTGGACCACCTTTCTTTGGAATGGGCACAAATATGAATCTCTTCCAGTTGGTTGACCAGGAAGCTGTTTTCCACATTTCTTGATGTAGATGAATGAGCACCTTCAGCATTGCATCTGTTTGTTGAAACATCTCATTTGGTATTCTGTCAATTCCTGGAGCCTTGTTTTTCACCAGTGTCTGCAATGCAGCTTGGACTTCTTCCTTCAGTATCATGGCTTCTTGATCATATGCTGCTACCTCCTGAAATGACTGAACGTCCACCATTTCTTTTGGTATAGTGTCTCTGTGTATTATTTCCATCTTCTTTTGGTGCTTCCTGTGTTGTTCTATATTTTGCCCATTGAATCCTTCACTATTGCAACTCAAAGCTTAAGTTTTTTCTTCAGTTCTTTCAACTTGTGAAATGCCGAGTGTATTCTTCCCTTTTGGTTTGCTAACTCCAGGTTTTTGCACATTTCATTGTAATAATTTACTTTGTCTTCTTGAGCTACCTTTTAAAATCTGTTCAGCTCTTTTACTTCATTATTTTTTCCAATTGCTTTAGCTACTTGATGTTCAAGAGCAAGTTTCAGAATTTCTTCTGACATCCATTTTGGTTTTTTCTTTCTTTTGAATGACTTTTTGTTTTCTTCATGTATGTTGTCCTTGATGTCATTCCATCTGGCCTTCAATCATTAGTGTTCATATGTCAAATCTATTCTTGAGATGTTCTATAAGTTCAGGTGGGATATACTCAAGGTCGTGTCTTGAGTCTCTTGGACTTGCTCTAATTTTCTTCAGCTTCCACTTGATTTATGAACAATTGATGGTTTGTTCCACATTTGGCCTCTGGTCTTGTTCTGACTAATGATATTAGCCTCTGAATCTTCTTTTTTCACAGATGTAGTCTATTCGATTCCTGTGTATTCCATCTGGCAAGGCCCACATGTATAGTTGCTATTTATGTTGTTGAAAAAAGGTATTTGAAATGAAGAAGTTGTTGATCTTGCAAAATTATATTATGCTGTTATGGGTTGAATTGCATCCCCCAAAAATATATGTCAACTTGGCTAGGCCGTGATTCCCAGTATTGTGTGATTGTCCATCATTTTGTTATCTGATGTGATTTTCCTATGTGTTGTAAATCCTTCTTCTATGATGTTAATGAGACAGGATTAGGAACAGTTTTATTAATGAGGCAGGACTCAACCACAAGATTAGGTTGCATCTTAATCTCTTTTGAGATATAAAAGAGAGAAGTGAACATGGAGACATGGGGACCTCATACCACCAATAAATAAGAGCCAGGAGAATAGTGCATCCTTTGGATCTGGGGTCCCTGCCCTGAGAACCTCCTAGTCCAGGGGAAGATTGATGACAAGGGTCTTCCTCCAGAACCAACAGAGAGGAAAATCTCCCGCTCGTGCTGATGTCCTGAATTTGGACTTCTAGCCTACTAGATTGTAATAGAATAAAGCCATCCACTTGTGGTATTTCTGTTATAGCAGCACTAATTAAGACACATGTGATCTCCGGCATTGTTTCTATCACCAACACCATATTTTCCAACTACCAATCCTACAAGACTACAAGAGTAGTCAGGAAGATTTTGACCCAATAAAGATTAAAATTTAAAATACAGAAAGTAGTATGAAATTAGTCCATTAATAAAACATCTAATTTCTGACTCTACAAATGTTCTCTACTAGTTACTTATCCGTTTCATTAATTTATCAATTAAATCATTCTTTCATTAAATTCAACAGTAATTTCTGGAATAAGATACTGAGTTAAGGTCTGTCAAACATACGTTTGAGGTGTTTTAAAACAAACATTAAGTATAGGTAATAGAATAAAACATACAGTCTTTAAAGTTAATGTAGCAACTTTGTATCTTGTATTGTTGATCAAGCTGTATTTATCTATAATTGATTAGGTTTATGGAAAATGTTTTTTGTCTATCTGTAATTTGTATATCCCAAAGCAGTCCTTAAATATCTAAAATGTAATTTTCCTAAATAGACATTTTAGAATGCCTGCTATTAAAGTTGCAAGTGATGATTGCCTGTGATAGTAATTTTCTTGTCTTAATGGCAATAACCTGCTCATTATCTTTAAAAAGTATTTTACCCTTTATTCCTGTTTAGAATGCTGCCTTTTTTCCAGAGCTGATAAAATACTGTACTTCCAACTGACAGCACAATAAAGTATGAGAGAAGACATTAACCTTGAAAGACTGACATAACAAAAAATCCATATTCAGATTTAATGGGTTAGTTGTTATACCAGTCAAAAACCAAACTTATTGCTGTCGAGTTGATTCTGACTCATAGTGAGCCTAACAGGACAGAGTAGAACTGCCCCATAGGATTTCCAAGGCTGTAAATCTTTATGGAAGCAGACTGCTTCGTCTTTCTCCCGTAAAGCTGCTGGTGGGTTCTAACCGCCAAACTTTCAGTTAGCAGCCGAGTGCTTTAACCACTGCACCACCAGGATTCTTCTGGTTTTAATAACATTACACTCAAAATAGTAATTTTGGGGTGCAAAAATGCTTACTTTCACATTTGTTAGTCAAAGATTTATATCCATCCACATTATTAATGAATAATAAAGATCTCAGATTAGTTGACAGAATGAATGTTAGCTTTTTTGTTCTGAATATGTCTAGAATAGGGTTTGACAAATGTTTTCTGTAATAGAACAAACAGTAATAAACACTTTTTGTTTTGTGGGCCATGTGGTTTCTATCACAACAGTTTAACTCAGCCACTGTATGCAAAAACAGCCATAGGCATTACATAACAAGTTTATAAATAAACTTTATTTATAAAAACTGGCAGTAGGCCATATTTGTCCTATTTGCCAACCTCTTTTCTAAATAAAAGTACATTCCTCATAGGGTTGGCATAAAAGTTAAAAACATAATATATGCAAAATACTTAAAAAACCCATTGCCATCGAGTCGATTCTAACTCATAGCGGCCCTATAGGACAGAGCTGAGCTGACTCACAATATTTCCAAGGCTGAAATCTTTATGGAAGCTGACTGCCACAACTTTCTCCCGTGGATTCAAACCACCAACCTTTTGGTTAGCAACCAATCACTTCAACCACCAGGACTCCTTAAAATCCTTAATATGGAGCAAGTATTTACAAACCCAGTGAATACTTAATATGTTCAAAACATTATTACTATGATTTATGTATAGAGGAAGAAAATACGACAGAAAAAAAAAAGAAAGCAAGCTTATTCTGGATGCAAACGGGACCAAGTTTATGTTTAAAGTTTATCTTACTCCTAGCACATTATCCAACACGTGCTTAACCTAGAGTGGGACATCAATGAATATTTGTTAAATAAATTAATATGTGAATAAAGTATAGCATATATTGTTATTAATTCACTACGTATTTCTGTAAAATTTAGGGAGAAGGCTGTTATCTTAGCAGGCACGGACGTATCCAATATTCATTCAATTTTAAGACTTAGACAAGCAATGATATTTCCAGATGATCATGGGGTATAATATTGCTCTGGCTTTGGAATCAAGTAAGACTTAGTTTACAAGTCTTTGAAGGAAATTATGTGCTTTATTATTACCAAGAGCTTTCTCTCAGGAATCATAGAACATTGAGCTGGATAGCACCTTCCATCTCAACCTTTTACCCACTATTGTTTTACAGTTGAGGAAAATGATGCTCTGAGAGTTCAAGTGATTTTTTTTTCTAAGATCATACAGGAAATGGAAGAGTAGATTCTAGAACCTTGATTTCATTACTCCCAGTCCAGAGTTCTTTTTCTAACTCTTAACTGTAGTGAATCTGGAAACTTTATTAATTGTAGAAGATACTCCCCCTTCTACCACCTTTCCTCCTTCTTATATAAATTGTATACACTGAACGTGTGAACTATTATATCTTATGAAACAGATATTACAAAGCTGTTAGGCTGAACTCACTTCTAAATCAATGATATTATCAAACATTGTCTCGTATTATTTCTATATGGTGAAACAAAACATTTTCCTAACATAATACTCAAGAAAAACAAAAAAAAGTTATTTTATAAATTCATTTTTATTTGAAAAAGAAAAAAAATTGAAAAAAATTTTTGTAGTTATTGGCATTGATAATGTCATTTTTTATTTAGAAACTTTAATGCCTACAACTGCCAAATGTATGTTTGCATGCAATCTAGTTGCTATTCATAAGCACACTATTTCTGTCTACCTCAGTGAAAACTTACAAATATGAATACCTCCCCTGTGATCAACCATGAGTTTTAAGCAGACATTGCTTTCTGCTGCTTGCTTTGAAGGTATTGGCATGACAAAGTGTTATTAAGCTATATCCTTCATACCACACAACAAAAATATTATAATGGAGCTATTTTCACCATTTCATACCCTTTCTGGTATCAATGAATAATTACATAATAAAGGAGTAACTTTAGTTGACTTCTATTTATTATACCTACATTTAAAGAAAATTTACTGTTATTCTTATTTTGTAAGAAATCTTTCTCCAAATTTTAAAACGGTTATACAATACCCATAGCTGATTAGACAGCTGCATAATATTGATACAGTTAAAATAATTTAACTGAAGAAACATATATAGCTAACTAAATGTCCAGCAACTAATTAATTCTTAAGTAGGGTGACAGATGTAATACTTTAGAAAGAAATCTGGAATCACTCCAGGTATTTTTTGGCTCTAGAAATTCTTCACATGAAAAAAATGGCCTTCTGAAAATCACAAAGTTCACCTTTTATTACTTTTTATGCTCATTAAAGGGTTATAAAAATGTTGGGAAATGGTTTCATTTGGAGAAAAAAACAATGTTTTACAATTATCCATTTTAATAAATCACATTTTTAAAATCAATTACTTACCATAATTTAGCTATCTTATATGGAATAAAGGAGCACTGGTCATGCAGTGGTTAAAGTGATCAACGGCTAACCGAAAGCTTGGCAGTTGGAAACCACCAGTGGCTCTGTGGGAGAAAGATATGGCAGTCTGCATCCATAGAGATTTATAGCCTTGGGAACCCTATGGAGTTGTTTTGAGTCGAAATCAACTCGATGACAGTGGGTGGGTGGTTATATGGAATATGAGTTTTTACTAGTTTGTAATTTAAATATCAAAAAGTCAACAAAATGATATTATGATGACATAATCTGTAGGGTGCCCTGGTGGCACAGTAGTTAAGAGCTAACCAAAAGATCGGCAGTTTGAATTCACCAGCTGCTCCTTGGAAACCCATGGAGCAGTTCTACTCTGTCCTATACGGTTACTATGAGTCGGAATCGACTTGATGGCAACAGGATAATCTATATTACATAGTACTTCAGGCTAACATGATAGCACAGGTGAGAGAAGTTTATATTTTGCATATATATAAATTCAAACAAGTTGTGCTGAGTGAACATCTTGTGAGATAGTTCTACTAAAATAGACCTCTTCTCTTTTTTCCTGATACTCATTTAATAGGCAAAAGAAGAGGGTGTTTTTTGGATTTGTTTTGTAATGCCAAAAGAATATGGGAAAAATATGGTTATATAGTCTACTTGGCACTTTATAGAATCTCCACATTTGATTGTTTCCTCAAACAATTGTAAAAGAAATGTAACATGTATGAGTGTGTGTGTGTGTGTGTGTGTGAGCACATGCATGTAGGGACAGGAAGTCACAGGGTGCCTTTGTTAAATGGCTTGTGAAAGCACTGAGCTCCTTGAAAGTGGGTGACTTATCTTACCTTTCCGTGTATCCACAGATCCGGTCACATTGCCTGACACATAATGTTTGCTTAGTAAATTGGTATAGGGGTGAATGAACAAATGAATGAATGAATTACCACTTAACAGTCTGAGTCAAACTGTGAGAAGTGAAACACCAATGCTAATCTTCAGCAGAGAGTCTTTCATACTTCTGAATGGGTAATATTCTTAAGTCACTTCTTCCCCCAAGTTTCTTTTATTTTTTCCTCATTATTATTTATTTAGTTTCTATTCAAGTAAAGTATAGAGAAATGTACAAATATTAAGTGTACAATTGGATGAGTTTGGAAAACGTGAACACCTGTGTAACAACAACCCCAATCAAGTTATACAACATTTCCATCCCCTTCTCCTGTGATACCTCTTCATCAGTGTACCCCCCTAACCCTGCCACCAAACACAGGCAACTGCTCTTCTGATATTTTTCACCATTTACTAGTTTTACGTACTGTAGACTTTTGTGTTAGACTTCCTTCACTCAGCTTAATGTCTATGAAATTCAACCAGGCTGCTTCATGTACCAGTAGTTCCTTTATTTTTATTGCTGGGTAGTATTCTATTGTATGAAGAGACTACCATTTATTTCTCCATTCTCCAGTTGATAGACATTTGGCTTGTTTCCTAGTTTTTGTTATTATAAAGTTGCTATGAAGGTTCTTGTGCAAATGTTTTGAGGAAGTATGCTTTTATTTTTCTTGGATAAATACTTAGAAATTGACTTTCTGGGTCATAATTATATATCTATACATATATAGCCCAACTAATTTTAAAAAGTGGTTGTACCACTTTATACTCCTACCAGCAATGCATAAGAGTTCCAATTGCTTCACTATTTTTTCAATTTCTCTTGTTTTGGTTTTAGCCACTTAGCCCTGGTGGCCCCCATGTGTCTGTCAGCCTGTCATATCGTGGGGGCTTGTGTGTTGCTGTGATGCTGTAAGCTATGCCACTGGTATTCAAATACCAGCAGGGTCCCTCACAGTGGATAGGTTTCAGCTGAACTTCCAGACTAAGACAGACTAAGAAGAAGGACCAGGCAGGCTACTTCTGAGAAAAATTAGTGAAACCCTTGTCTGATATAGTGCTGGAAAATGAGTGCTCCATGTTGGAAGGCACTCAAAATACTCCTGGGGAGGAGCTGCCTTCTCAAAGTAGAGTTGACTTTAATGACACGGATGGAGTCAATCTTTCAGGACCTTCATTTGCTGATGTGGCACAACTCAAAATGAGAAGAAACAGTTGCAAACATCCATTAATAACTGAAATGTGGAATGTACAAAGTATGAATCTAGGAAAATAAGAAATCATCAAAAATGAAATAGAATGCATAAACATTGATATCCTAGGCATTAGTAAGCTGAAATGGACTGGTATTGGCCATTTTGAATTGGACAGTCATATGGTCTACTATGCTGGGAATAACAACTTGAAGAGGAATGGCATTGCATTCATCGTCAAAAAAAGAAAAAATTATCCTGGAGTACAATGCTGTCCGCGATAGGATAATATCCATACGTCTACAAGGAAGACCAGTTAATGTGACTATAATTCAAATTTACACACCAAACACTAAGGCCAAAGATGAAGAAGTTAAAGATTTTTGCCAACTTCTGCAGTCTGAAATTGATGGAACATACAATCAGGATGCATTGATAATTACTGGTGATTGGAATGCGAAAGTTGGAAACGAAGAAGGATGGTCCTGCTGATAAGAAACGATGTTGCAGATCGCATGATAGAATTTTACAAGAACAACGACTTCTTCCTTGCAAATACCTTTTTCACCAACATAAATGGCAACTATACACATGGACCTCACCAGATGGAATATACAGGAATCAAATTGACAACATCTGTGGAAAGAAACGATGGAAAACCAAAATATCATCAGTCACTAAAAGGTCAGGAGCTGACTGCAGAACAGACCATCAATTGCTCATATGCAAGTTCAAGTTGAAACTGAAGAAAATTAGAACAAGTCCACAAGAGCCAAAGTACGACCTTGAGTATATACCACCTGAATTTAGAGACTGTCTCAAGAACTTATTTGACTAGTTGAACATTAATGATTGAAGACCAGGCAAGTTGTGAAATGACATCAAGGACATCATACATGAAGAATGCAAGAGGCCATTAAAAAGGCAGGACAGAAAAGACCTAAATGTATGTCAGAAGAGCTCTGAAACTTGTTCTTGAATGTAGAGTAGCTAAAGCAAATGGAAGACAATGATGAAGCAAAAAGAGCTGAACAGAAGATTTCAAAGGGCAGCTCCAGAAGACAAAGTAAAGTATTATAATGACATGTGCAAAGACCTGTAGATGGAAAACCAAAAGGGAGGAGTATGCTTGGCATTTCTCAAGCTAAAAGAACTGAAGAAAATATTCAAGCCTCAAGTTACAATAGTTAAGGATTCTACAGGGAAAATATTAAATGATGCAGGAAGCATCAAAAGAAGATGGAAGGAATACACAGAGTGACTATACCAGAAAGAACTGGTCGACGTTCATTCGTTTCAGGAGGTAGCATATGATCAGGAACCGATGGTACTGAGGAAGAAGTCCAAGCTGCACTGAAGGCATTGGCTAAAAACAAGGCTCCAGGAATTGATGGAATATCAATTGAGATATTTGAGCAAACGGATGCAGTGCTGGAAGTGCTCCCTCATCTATGCCAAGAAATTTGGATGACAGCTACCTGGCAAACTGACTGGAAGAGATCCATATTTCTGCCTATTCCCAAGAAAGGTGATCCAAACGAATGTGGAAATTATTGAACAATATCATTAATATCACACGCAAGTAAAATTTTGCTGAAGAGCATTCAAAAGTGGCTGCAGTAGCATATGGACAGAGAACTGTCAGAAATTCAAGCTGGATTCAGAAGAGAACATGGACCCAGGGATGTCATTGCTTATGTCAGATGGATCCTGAAAGCGGAGAATACCAGAAATACACAGTTTACCTGTGTTTTATTTACTATGCAAAGGCATTCAACTGTGTGGATCAGAACAAATTATGGATAAACATTTTGAAGAATGGGAATTCCAGAACACTTAGTTGTGCTCATGAGGAAACTGTACATAGATCAAGAAGAAGTTGTTTGAACAGAAAAAGGGGATACTGCATAGTTTAAAGTCAGGAAAGGTGTGTGTCAGGGTTGTATCCTTTCACCATACCTATTCAATCTGTATGCTGAGCAAATAATCTCAGAAGCTGGACTCTATGAAGAAGAACAGGACATCAAGATTGGAGGAAGATGCATTAACAACTTGCATTACGTAGATGACACAACCTTCCTTGCTGAAAGTGAAGAGGACTTGAAGCACATACTCTTGAAGATCAAAGACTATAGCCTTCAGTATGGATTACACCTCAACATAAAGAAAACAAAAATCCTCACAACTGGACCAATAAGCAACATCATGAAAAACAGAGAAAAGATTGAAGTTGTTAAGGATTTCATTTTACCTGGATCCACAATCAACACCCATGGAAGCAGCAGTCAAAAAATCAGAGGATGCATTGCATCAGTCAAATCCACTGCAATAAACCTCTTTAAAGTGTTGAAGAGCAAAGATGTCACCTTGAAGACTAAGGGGTGCCCGACCCAATCCATGGTGTTTTCAATCACCTTATACGCGTGCGAAAGCTGGGTGATGAATAAGGAAGACTGAAGAAGAATTGACGCCTTTGAATAGTGGTGTTGGAGAAGAATATTGACTATACCATGGACTGCCAAAAGAACAAACAAATCTGTCTTGGAAGAAGTACAACCAAAATGCTTCTTAGAGGCAAGTATGGTGAGACTATGTCTTATATACTTTGGACATGTTGTCAGGAGGGATCAGTCCCTGGAGAAGGATACCATGCTTGGTAAAGTAGAGGGTCAGCAAAAAAGAGCAAGACCCTGAAAAAGATGGATTGACACAATGCCTGCAACAATGCAGTCAGGTGCAACAGCAATTGTGAGGATACTACAGGACCGTGCAGTGTCTAGTTCTGTTGTACTAGGGTCTCTGTGAGTCAGAACTGATTTGATGGTACCTAACAACAACAGCAACAACAAGCCCTGGTGGTGCAGTGGTTAAGTGCTAGGCTGCTAACCAAAAGGTCAGTGGCTCGAATCCACCTGCTCCGTGGGAGACAGATGTGGCAGTCTGCGTCCATAAAGATCACAGCCTTGGAAACCCTATGGGGCAGTTCTAATCTGTCCGAGAGTGTACCTATGAGTTGGAATGGACTCCATGGCAACTTTTTTTTTTTTTTTGTGGTGAGTATGATGTAGAATTAATTTGCAATTTCTTAATAATGACATTAAGCATTTTTTGTGTACTTATTGGCCACTCATATACCCTTCTTTATGAAGTATCTGTTCAAATATTCTCCTTTTCTTTTTTTATTGGTACGTTGTTTTCTTATCATTGAGATCCAGGATAAATATATTTTCTGGGTACATGTTTTTGTCAGTTATATTTTATGACTACTTTCTCCAAGTCTGTCTCTTGCCTTTTCATTTTTTTTGTTTTTTGATGGTGTCTTTTGACAAGCAGATGTTTTTAATTTTGATGAAGTCTAAATGATTCCTTTTTTTATGACGTCTAATTGATTCTTTTTTTGTCTGATAGATCTTTGCCTACCAGTACTAAGTAAAGATATTTTTCTGTTTTATTCCAGAAGTCTTGAAGATTTAGTTTTTGTATTTTGGTATGATTAAATCACCCAGCTAGTAAGTGGTAGCGTCTACATGAGTTTTGAACTCAGGTAGTTTAAAGAACTTTTCCACTCAAAAATCAGAAACTTGTTTTTTTTTTTTTTTTTTTTGGTCCTTTCAGCTCTGTCTTATTAGAGCATGATGGACCTATGAGGTAACAGATATTTTCTGTTTTCTCCCATCCTAAGAAATTCCTCTCTTGACCCATACTTGATGCTGATACTACCCCATTTCTCTGCTTTAGTCTACAAACTCCATACAGTATCTCTATTTCCTCACCTCTCATTCACTCCAATTAATGCAGTCTGGCTTCCATCCCTACCACTCCACTGAATCTGATCTTATCTATATCAACAGTGTTCCACATTTTGTTAACTCCTTTGTTCATTTGTCTCTGGTAGTTTATTATTTTATTTGAAAGCAGCATAAAATACATTTGATCATTTCTTTTTTTTCCAATATGATTTTTGGTATAAAAATGATCTGCTGAGTGAAGAGACAAGAATGGATTACGGGAGACTATCGGGAAAGCTGTTGGTGATCCTACAGTTGATGACGGATGGTAATAGTTTGGACTGGGATGTTGGGAATGGAGGTAGAGATAAATGAATAGAGAAAACAACATTTAGGAAGTAAAATTGGCAGTTCTTAGGGACTGATAAGGTTTGGTTCAGTTTTGGATATGTTGGAATTGAGGAGCTCAACAGAGGTACAGATAGAAATATTGGATAGGCATTGCCCAAAATGGGTATAGACTTTGGAGAAAAAAATTGAGATAGTGTTAATTTTGAGCATCATCAATGTATGGATTGAGGCCATGGGCTTGGATGTGATCACTTAAGGAGAGAAGGGTAAACTGAAAGAGAAGTCTTAACAAAAAACATAGCCTGTAATTTGTGTGTGTGTGAAATTTGCATAATGTAAAATTAATCATTTTAAAGTGGACATCTCAGTCGCATTTAGTACATTCACTACAGAGTGCAACCACCATCTATATCACATTCCAAAACGCTTGCTTCACCTTAAAAGAGAACCTTGTATCCTTTAAGTAGCTGCTCTCTATACTCGCAATCTCTAGGTATTGGCAACCTCCAATTTGATTTCTTTCTGTATGGATTTACAATTCTGGATATTTCATATAAATGGGATTATACAATGTATGACCTTTTATGTCTGTCTTCTTTCACCTAGCATAGTTTCAAGGTTCATCCAAGGTGTGGTATGTCTCAGTACTTCATTTCTTTTTAGGGCTGAATAATGTTCTGTTGTATGTGCATGCCATATTTTGTTTTCCATTTGTCTGCTGATGGACCCTTGGGTTGTTTACATCTTTTGGCTATTGTGAATAGTGCTATAATGAACATTTGAAGTATTTGTTTGAGTACTTGTTTTCAGTTTTTGTATATATACCTAGGAGTAAAATGCGTGGGTCAAATGGTGATTCTATGTTTAACTTTTTGAGGAACCACCAAATTTTTCTACAGTGGCTGCACTATTTTACATTCTCATCAGAAATAGACATATGTTCCTATTTCTCCACATTCTAGCCAACACTTACTATTTTCCAGTGTTTTTTTTCATTTTTTATTTTTTTATTACAGTCATTCTAGTAGGAGTGAAGTGGTATGTCATTGTGGTTTTGATATATATTGCCCTAATGACTAATGATGTTGAACATCTTTTCATGTGCTTGTTGGCCATTTGCATATCTTCTTTGGAGAAATGTTTATTAAAGTACTTTGTCCATTTTTAAATCAGATCGTTTGTCTTTCGGTTGTTGACTTGTAAGAGTTCTTTATGTTTTCTGAACACTGGACTATTATCAGATGAAGTTTTTTCTATTCTTAAGCCTGAATATTTTATAAAATTGAATGAAATTAAAAACTCACACAGGAACTTCATGGGTAAATCTACATGGCTAATTTTCTATTTATAAAACAGGAGGTTCGTGTTTTTATTAATGGAATATCCAAAATGTACAGGAAACAGAGAATGTAATGTAATGAACACTAGTGTACCCATCACCAAGCACTACCACATTTATTGTTTCACCATACTTGCTTTATTTTTAAGAAATAAAGTATTACACATACACTTGATACAACCTGTAAGGCCCCACTTTTCTCTCTCTCTCCCTAAGTGTCACTACTCTACTGAATTAGTGTTTGTCTTTTATGCATATGTTTTAAAATCAGTATGACATATGCATATACTCAAATGCAGTGCTATCATTTTGCATAGTTTCAAATTGAAATAAATGCTGTATTGTATGTTATTGTATTGCTTACTTTTTTCTCCCAGTTTTATGATACTGAAAATTTTCCATAGAAATATGAAACTTGGTCAATTAATTTTAACTGCTTTTCTGTAGTCATTTTTCTGCTTTTCTGTGGTGAAAACACCACAGTTCTTTTTAGGCGTTCCCCTGTGGATGGATGTTAAGGTTGTTACCATCTTTTTTCACAATTAGAAACCATACTATAAAGAATATTATGTTGCATATATCTTTTGTACAGATGTGTGAGAATTTATGCAGGATATATGCATAGAAGTGGATTTGTTGGATGCAAGGGTATAAGTGAATCATCAATTTTATAAACACGGCCAAATTATTGTCCAAAGTGGGTGCATTCCCATCAACAGTATATGAGGCTTCCTATTTCTTTCCCTCTTCATTAAAACTTGATATTGTCAGACGTTTAATTTTTTTGCCTGTCTGAGGTAGAGGAAAAGTATTTTATAGCGTGTGATTTGAATCTCACTGATTACTGGTTATGTGTATCATTTTTTCCTCCTCTGGGAATTGCCTTTCATCCTTTGAGTATTTTTCTAATTGGTGGTTTGCTTTCTCTTATTAATATTTAGATGTTCTTCATAAATTTTGTGTAATAATTAGTTGTCTTTCATATTAACAGCAAATAACTTATCCCAGGCTCTGGATTTTTTTTTCTTTACTATTTATTTTGAAATAATTATAGATTTATACTAAGTTGCAAAAATAATATCTAGAGATCCCATGTACCCTTTAACTAGTTTCCCTAGGACATAACTATAGTACAGTATTAAAACCAGAGAATTGATATTGATACAATGTGTGTGTGGTTCTGTCATTTATCACATGTGTAGGTTCATATAACTACCACAATAATCAAGAGAAAGCACTGTTCCATCAACAAAAAGATCTCCCTTATGCTATCCCTTTATAACCACACTAACCTTCCTTCTTCTCCACTATCTTTAACTCTGGGCAACCACTAATCTGTTTGCCATCCCTATAATTTTGCCATTTTGAGAAAGTTATATAAATGGACTCATCCAGTATATGACCTTTTGAGATTGGCTTTTGTCACTCAGCATCATGACTGTAAGATTCATTGAATTTGTGGTTTTTATCCACAGTTTTCCTTTTTTTTGCTGAGTACTATTCCATAGCACAAATGTATCACAGTTTGTTTAACCATTCATGAGAAGAATATTTTTTTTGTTATTTCCAGCTTTTGACTATTACATATAAAGCTGCTACAAACATGTCCAGGTTTTTGTGTGAACCTAAGATTTTGCCTGCTGTAAATGCCCAGGAGTGTATTATTTTATGGACTGTACTTTTGGTTTCATGTCTAAGAATTATTTACTAAGCCCTAGGTAGGAAGATTTTCTCCTGTGTTCTTTTTCTAAAAGTTTTATAGTTTTACATTTTATATTGAAATCTATGATCCATTTTGAGTTAACATTTTTATAAGGTGTAAGGTTTAAGTCAAGGTTCATTTTTGCCTGTGGATGTCCATTGGCTCCACACCATTTGCTGAAAAAAACCAAAAACCAAACCCGTTGAGTTGATGCTGACTCATAGCAACCTATAGGACAGAGTAGGACGCTCCTATAGGGTTTCCAAGGAGCAGCTGGTGGATTTGAACTGTTTACCTTTCGGTTAAGAGCCATAGCTCTTAACCATTGAGCCACCAGAGCTCCATTTGTTGAAAAGACTATCCTTTATCTATTCACCTGCTTTTGCACCTTTGTCAAAAATTAGTTGACATGCTTATGCAGGGCTGTTTCTGGATTCTCTATTCTGTTTCATTGATCTATGTGTATGTCCCTCTGCCAAAACTACGCAGTCTTGATTACAATGACTATATGAGTCTTGAAATCATGTAGACTGATTTTACCCACTTTATTCTTCTTTTTCAGAATTGATTTGGTTATTTTAGTTCCTTTGCCTTTCTATATACATTTTTGAATAACCTCATCTATATCTACAAAAAAATCTTGCTAGGATTTTGATAGGAATTGATTAAACCTATATATCAATTTGGGGAGAATTTTCTTAGATATTCTTGGTTATTTATAATAGGAATTTTACAATCAGTTTTTCAACTGTCATGGAAAATTGGTATCTTTATGATACTGAGTGGTCAATCCGTTAGCATATTACTATTGTCAATTTTACTTCTTTGTTTTTCTCTTTATATAAATGTAATCATGGAGTTGCACTCTTTGTGTGCTTCTTTCACTCAATATTACAGTTGTGATATATATCCAAGTTTTTGTGTGTATCAGTGGTGTGGTCGTTACAATTACTTCTTGTGTTGGTTGTGTTTCAAATACTATTATCATTGTTATTATTTATTGTTTATCGTAGATTTTTCCCTTCTTTTTTTTCACTTCCTTGGATTTATCCTTCTACTAGTTTAGATCTATAGATACCATTTATATTCTTTAGTGGTTACTTTGTATCTTTCCTAACTTAAATATTTAGTTATAAACTGAAAACTGTATCTATATTTTATTCAATATTTAAATCCCCTTCTTAAAACAATGACCTTTTACTACTTTTTACCTATTGAATACTCATTTGCTCATCTGGTTATTTTTTTATCAAGAGTTTTAATATTATGAATTTTTAACATATAAAATTAGTTATTTTAAGGTAATAGTTAACTAAGTTTAGCAGTATTTTTTTGAAATCAATATCTGTGTTCTCCTTGTTTTATTGTATTACTTACCACTGTCTACACTTTCTTTTCTTCTTGGTGAAGTACATGTTTAAAATGTTAGTGTCACTTTTTACCTGAACGCTTACTATCTTATATATGTAGAAAGGGAATAATTTGCGTATATATACAAACTGAATCCAGAGCAGAAATAACCCATGAAGATCTAGTTAATATTTTACCAGTGGAAGTTTGATAGTGAATAATTTCATTTCAGGGATTAGATAACAGACTTTTACCTTTTTAACTACATGCGATTTCTCTTTAAATATATTTCTTGTCTTCATAATGTATAATTTGGGAAAAAAGTCATTTTGTATAATTACAGTTTAACCAAGCTATTGTTTCAGATAAAACAGTTAGGGGGTGTACATAATTATAACCTTTGTTTCTAGAAAATTGTACATCACTGACATTCAGGTTATAAGTAAAAAATCATTTGATTTATTTAGCCTGTTAACTTTATTCTCAACCCTGGACGTAGCTGATCTCAGCAAAAAAAAAAAAAAAAAAAAAGCAGAAAGAAACAGAGAGAGAGACAGAGGGAAACAGAAAGAAAGAAAGAGTGAGTAGAAAAAGCAAAAGACCTTGAGTATACAAGGAATGATGTTTTCAGAATTATTCCTATCTTTCCTGAGATAAGCAATTTTCTTTTATGTTCACAAACAGCAGGACTTACTTGCTTTTGTCCTTCTCCAAAATATTAACTATTAGATTTTCATCTTTTTTAGTTTTTATTGTACTGTGTTTATACAAAAACAACATAGGAAGCAAATAATTAATTTATTTTAAATATATTTGTGTTTTTTTATCCCAGTTTGTGTGTTTAGATGCCGCATCAGTTTCTTCAATTAAATTAGTCAAATATTTGCCTGCTTATTGTTTATAAGGAACTCTAAAAGATCGTGTCTGGGATATAAAGACACAAAATTACCTTCAAACCATTTATAGTCATTTTTAATGGTTACAGATCCTCAGGAAAAAAGTAAATAAACCTGATTTTTCTAAGTGAAAATTGGCCTCCTTTTTTTTTGGCCTACTTTCTTAACGTAATGATATTTTTCTGCTACTCAATGAGAAGAGAGCAACAACAGCTTCTTATATGATTATTTACAAAGTAATAATTTTTATATCATTTTGATAGACAATAACTGTAAAGACATGATGTTCTGTGCAGAAGGACTGATTCTGTCAAATGTCAATTGGACCTTAAGGCTTCGTGCTTTCCCATGCATGAAGACAACTCTCAAATAACATAAAGGAGATGCCTTTCATGCTTCAGATTACGGACTGAGCAGTAAATACATACAAATTATAATATCTTAGAATGATTCTATATAATCCTGACTAAAGCAATGTAAGAGAATTTATATGGGTTTGCTCTAGGCATCTATAAGAGGTGCTGGTGGTGCAGGGGTTAAGAGCTAGGTCTGCTAACCAAAAAGTTGGCAGTTCAAATCCACCAGCCACCTCTTGGAAACACAATGGGGCAGTTCTACTCTGTCCTGTAAGGTCACTATGAGTCAGAATTGACTCGACGGCACCGGGTATAGGCATCTATAACAACAACAATAAATCATCACTCTTCAGAGTGGATGCATTTTATTTTGTTCATGTATCCGACCACTCTTGGGGTAAGACTAAGCTGTAAAACAATGTTATAGCCATAATGTATTACCCACATTGGTAAGGAAAATCAGAGATGGTTTCAAAAATTGGGACTGACATGCAACTGTTTGCTTCATATTTTGGCTAATATACCACAGTGCTGAGTATAGAATAGAATGTGAGGCTTGGATTTTCAACTGAAACTTGAGTATCTTTTCTTTAAAAGAAACTAAACTATAGATCATTTGAAAACCAGGATGCTACAAACTTCAGTTCACAGGTGAAAGTTTCTATTTTTGTGTGACACAAATTCTTTATCTTTACCAGGCCACCTTATTTTACTGGCATGACAACCTTTAAAATGCACATACTTGTGTGCGCACGCACACTCATACATTCACAAAAACGCGGTGACGTTGGCAGTTTATTAACCTTGAAGGATATATATACAGTATTTCAAGAGGCAAATATTTGAGAAAAGAAATTCCAAATGGAGAAAAAGACCTGGATATATTCTCAAATTATTCAGATCACGTGAATAGTTTAATACAATTAATTCCAATTCTAACTTTACGCATGGGGTCTGTGAAAGAGAAAAGATTACACAACAGTCGGTTGGAGTGATGTCTTGGAAAATAATTCTAAAATATTTAGATTTTATTTTGCAGGCAAAGGGGTGGGGGAGATACTGGAAGATTAGACAGAATAAGCTAACCTACTTACCCAGATTTGGCTAATATATTCTTAACCAAAAACCTCCTAAATCTAACTGGTTTAACAAAATAAACATTTTTTTCTCCTGCCCATATTGCCATCCAATGTGGGTCAGCTGAAGGGTCTCCTTCCCATAGTCATTTAGAGATCCAGGCTTCTTCCACCAGTTACTAGGGGCTCAGTGTCTTCTGCTGGGTCCTCTGAATCAAGCTTAGTGGGTGGGAAGTTGTTGGGGGGCCAGGCCCAGTAGAACAATTCTTTCTGCCCACATTATCTCAGAAGTAAATCACATGGTTCCACCTAATCTCAGAGAGTAGAGGACAGATAGTCCAGCTGTTTGTCCAGGAGGAAGCAGCAGACACATGGTAATCTCTGCCATTGGTAGAACCCTGCCATGAGTAGAAGAATAGTTTATTAAGAGTAATCTGGAATAAATAAAAAGTGGGGAGAGGGAGAAGTTGGAGGTAGAGAGACCAATTAAGAGTCATTCAATGGTCCAGAGTAGAATATTTAAGACCTGGTTATAGACTAAATGGTTTTGCTGGACTACTAACCTAAGGTTTGAACCCAGCCAGCATCTCCATGGAAGAAAGGCCTGGTGATATGCTTTATTAAAGATTACAGTCAGGAAAACCCTATGGAAGAGATCTACTCTGTAACACATGGGGTTGCCATGAATCAGAATTGACTTGATGGTAACAGGCTTTTTTTTTTTGTTTGTTTGTTTTTTTGGTTATAGAGTGAGTTTAGGCAAAATTTTTCAACACATATTTCTACCCACAGCATTTTGAAATGACCACATCTCTAATTCAGAGGTACTGTGAAAATTTTGTTTAAAACATGACTCGTAAAAATTATCAATCAGGATACTCTTTATATTCATCAAAATATCTGCATTATATATAGCCTAAGTTTGCCTCTACAGACCTCATAAGATGATGATAGAGAGAGGAAAATGGTGACAGTAGTTTGGGTCCAGAGTAAAGTTTTCAGTAACAATAAGAATTGTCTGTCAAGGCAGGTGGCTCTGAGTGTAGACAACAATAGAGACATTCCATGTAGAGATAGGGAGAAGAGGATCTCTACCTGAGTAGGGCAGTCCAATAGCTTGCATGAATTATATGTTTTTATGCTCACAATTACATTCATTTGAAAGACTGAAAACTTTGAGCAAAGAGGAAGTTTACAGACTTTTTTTTTTTAATTTCAAAATGGGCTGAGGAGCACCAGGATGTGATCTCATTTGTCTACAGGCTCAAGAGGTTGTTTGGATCAGTCCTATCATATGAGTCCACTCATACCAGGTTCCATTTTTAGAAAAAGCTAAGAAATTAATGAATCAGAGATGGGGATTTTTACTACCCACATAACTAATTTTGCAATTAACTAATGTTGTAGACACAAAATTATGTGAAGTCTATCACCTTTGCCTTTTATCTGTACTTGAGAACTGGAGGTAGGCATAGATAATGGTATTATCTGAGATTATTCACTTCATTATTCTTTTACTTGCAGTTTTTCTTTTTCTTTTTCTGCTCTCATGCCCTTGACTGTATTAGTCATACTTTAGTCAGGAAAATAGAAGCTATTCTAAGTAATTTGAGTAGAAAGTTTTACTATAGGAAATGGAGGCTCATACAACTGTTGGGGAGCTGAGGGAAAAAACACTGGACAATTTTCCATCAAAGACATCAGTGTAAAGAATAAAAATGGGTGGTTCTTAATAAGTTGTCTGGATGCTGCGATAATACTCAACAATCTCTGGGTAAAAGCCACTGCTGTCAAGTCATCTCATGGCAACCCCGTGTGTGTCAGAGTAGACCTGTGCTCCATAGGGTTTTCAACGGCTGAATTTTCAGAAGTAGATCACCAAGTCCTTCTTCAGAGGAGCCTCTGGGTGGACTCTAGCCAAGACTGTTAACCATTTGCACCATTCCCAAATCCAAAACATGCTGCCATCCAATCGATTCTGACTCATAGGAAACTATAGGAGAGAGTAGAGCTGTCCCATAGGGTTTCCAAGGAGCAGCTGGTAGATTTGAACTACTGACCTTTTGGTTAGCAGCCAAACTCTTAACCACTGCCCCGCCAGGGCTCCTTGCACTACCCAGGGACTACTAATCTCTAGAAAGTTCCCACCAGTTCTCTCAGTCTGTATTTGGAAGAAGATAGTTTGCAAAAATTTGCCAAGAAACTGCTGTGAATCTCAGATCTGTCCCTGTAACTGGCTGCAGCTGCCTAAGGGAATTGGATTCTCCTTATCATAGACCCTCTTAATCTTGTGCTAGTGCCTCTCATTGGAAACCTCTAACCTAGAACCAAATAGGGAATGGAATTCTGTAAAATGTGGTCCCTGGATCCTCCTCAGAGGCACTAAAGAGGTGTAGGAAGAGGGTGGTGATGATGCCAATATTGACCAAAAGAGATCTAGCACAGCAAGCAAGCACTGGCTTTAAATTGGACTTCAGATACATGATTTGCACTTCCTTCTTGCTTTGATGATCTAATCAGATGCTCTCTCTGGTTTAGTGAAGAAACTATGTGACATTTCCACAACTAATACATAAGGAAGGCCCTCTGGAGATGAAGAAAAACGTAGGAGAGTTAAGTTTTGGGAAACTCTAAACTAGGAGTGAGACTCTACAGGAATGGAAAACACCTCTACACAGTAGTAATTCAAAGGAGATAGTACTGTTATTGGAGTCCTTGGGTGGCAAAAATGGTTAAGTTCTCAACTACTAACAGAAAGGATGGTGGTTCAATTTCACCCAGAGGCGCTTTGGAAGAAAGGAAGGCCTGGCAATCTGTTTTCCAAAGTTCAGAAGTTTGAAAACTCTATGGAGCGCAGTTCTACTCTGCAACACGTGGGGTTGTCATGAGTCAGAATTGACTCAAGGACAACTGGTTTAGGTTTTTAGTACCGTTAATTGGCTAAACTCTGGTTTTACGTTTGAAACAGAGGAAGAATCTAGGCTGACATTCTTCTTATGGTATTTATTAATCAATCTAACACGTTTCAAAGTTCCCAACATGTATAAGTCACTCAGCAAGGAGTTGGAAATACAGTGAAGAACCTTCAAACATAGTTCCTATACTCAAAAAGCTCACAGTCTTGGGGGAAGACAGACACTATGCTAATTAGGAAGGGAAAATGCCAATTATTCTTTATAACAGTATTTTGTTTTGTTTCTTATCTGCTAGAGTGACACACGTTAAGGCGAGAACATGTTATAATTGGCCTTAGATACAATGACTTTCTAGACTTTTCAGCCCCATATTTCACTGATTTACACAATATTTAGATAAATTTCTTAATTAGCAAAACTACTGGCATATGTGGATTTGGAAACTATCATAGATGATTCTCAGTTGCTTATTTTACAAGTTAGGTTGTGGAAGCAAAATTAGAGGTAGCCTGTTGCCCAAGAGGTAGCCCATTATCAACAAGCACTCATAGTTAACCTATTAGTTATGAACATTGAGAATCAGGATGATTTACATGGGGAATGTTTAATTATTTGAGTTTCATAAAAAAGAGCTTCTATTACATTTTTAACCTTTTGAATATGGTTGACTGGTTGACAGTGCTCACCACCAGTCCTTTCTAGGTGTGATATCCTCATTCCTAGATTTTCACTTGTTTTCTTGTCCTTCAGAGTGTCTTTGATATGTAAGATCAAGAAACATACCTAGGAAATACGTTTTCTGCAGTCTTGCATAGCCAGTGCCTTTCTTCTGCTGAATTGACAGTTTTTCTGGGAACAGAATTTGTGGATTTCTTCTTCAGAGTTAGGTAAATATTGCCTCACAGACTCCTTTTAGTGTTGCAGAGCAATCTGGGCCAGTCATATCTTACTTCTTTGTGCATTACTGTTTTTTTCCCCCTAGATTATTGTAGGATTATTTCTTTACTTTCTAACTATGACAATTCCACTAGCTATTTCTTGATATTGTTTTCTTTCTATTGATTTCCTGAAATATAACACTCTAAGACTCAGCTTGAGGTTTTTAGATAAAGAAATAGGTTCCCCCCCCCCCATAGTTAATTTGACTACTGCTTTTGCTCCACCTATTCTAATATACATTGATTAGACTTTGGGAATTTGTTCTCCACATGACTTATTTTCTTTGTTCTCATTTTAATTCTTTTATCCATTTTCCCTGTTTTCCAGGGGAATTTCTTGTGTTTTCTTCTACATTATTAATCTGATGTTCTGTAGTATCTAATACAGTCTTCACCTCATTATATATACAATTCAGGAACCATAATTTTGAAACAAATAAAATGTGTTCAGCCATTCCCTATTTCAACTTTCCATTTTACTAGAAATTTATTCTAGATTCATAGGTGCAGTGTTTTTGTGCAAATACAATTTTTTTTCTGTTTTAGCAATCTATCTACTTCTAAGGAAAGCAACGGATAATATTCATAAAGTGAATATTAATTTCTTTAAAATTCAGAATTTCTCCTTAGCCTGTGATGTTTCTGTTCTTACTCATTCTTACAGAGGGCAATCTATCACAGCTCTGCCACTTACTAAGTGGATGATGTTGGGAAAATTATTTCAACTCTTTATACCTTAATGTCCTTACCTGTAACATGGGGTTGGTAATAATGGTATTCATCTCATAGAGTTTTTTTGAGGATTAAATTAATTAATACATTTTTTCTTCATCTACTTAGATTAGAAGGCTGCCTGGTATATAGTAAAAATTCTATAATCATTACTGTGTTAGTCATCTAGTGCTGCTATAACAGAGATACCACAAGTGGATGGCTTTAACAGAGAGAAATTTATTCTCTCACGGTCTAGTAGATTACAAGTCCAAATTCAGGGTGTCAGCTCCAGGGGAAGGCTTTCTCTCTTGGCTCTGGAGGAAGGTCCTCGTCATCAGTCTTCCCTTATTCTGGGAGCATCTCAGCGCAGGAACCTCAGGTCCAAAGGATACGCTCTGCTCCCAGCACTGCTTTCTTGGTGGTATGAGGTCTCCCTGTCTCTCTGCTCGCTTCTCTCTTTTATATCTTAAAAGAGATTGGCTTAAGACGCTAATCTTGTGAACCTCATCAATATAACTGCCACTAATCCATCTCATTATATCATAGTGATAGAGTTTACAACACATAGGGAAATCTCATCAGATGATAAAATGGTAGACAATCATACAATACTAGGAATCATGGTGCAGCCACATTGATACACACATGTTTTGGGGGACATAATTCAATCCATGACAGTTACCTTGGATGCCAGGGAAAAATTTTATTCATTCTACCCATTGTTCATTCTAACTTTCTCTGTTGAGACAGCTCTTTTCTACCAAGCGCATGATTTTCTGGTCACTGTATGATAATTAAAACAATTCTCTGGCAATTTTAATCACAAAATCTTATTTTAAGCACTAGAATGTTTAGGAATGCTTTTAGAGTTGAAGCTTTTCCCTTTCCTCAGCTTGGATGTACTTCTGGCTCAATGTCCATAATGTTCAATGTAGTATAGTCATCAACTTCCATAATTCCTAAGTCTTGTGACCTCCCTCCTCCATTTCTGCTCACTAACCCCGTATCTGTGTTTTACTGACTATGCAAAGGCATTCGACTGTTTGAATCATAACAAATTATGGATAAAATTGTGAAGAATGGGAATTCCAGAATACTTAATTGTGTTAATGAGGAACTTGTACATAGAGACTAAGAGGCAGTTGTTTGAACAGAACAAGGGGACACTGCATGGTTTAAAGTCAGGAAAGGCGTGCTTCGGGTTGTATTCTTTCACCATATTTATTCAATCTGTATGCTGAGCAAATAATCTGAGAAGCTGGACTATATGAAGAAGAACTGGGCATCAGGACTGGAAGAAGACTCATTGACAGGCTGTGTTATGCAGACGACACAACCTTGCTTGCTGAAAGTGAAGAGGACTTGAAGCACTTACTGATGAAGATCAAAGACTACAGCCTTCAGTATGGACTGCACCTCAACATAAAGAAAACAAAAATCCTCACAACTGTACCAGTAAGCAACATCGTGATAAAAGAAGAAAATATTGAAATTGTAAAGGATTTCATTTTACTTGGATCCACAATTAATGCCCATGGAAGCAGCAGTCAAAAAATCAAATGGCATATTGCATCGGGCAAATCTGCTGCAAAAGACCTCTTTAAATTGGTAAAAAGCAAAGATGTCACCTTGAGGACATAGGTGAGAGTGACCCAAGCCATTTTCAATAACGTCATATGCATGAGAAAGCTATCCACGAATAAGGAAGACCAAAGAAGAGTTGACGTCTTTGAATTATGGTGTTAGTGAAGAATATTTTATATACCATGGACTTCCAGAAGAATGAATAAGTCTGTCTTGGAAGAAGTCCAGCCAGAATGCTCCTTAGAAGCCAGGATGGAGAAACTTTGTCTCACATACGTTGGACATGTGATCAGGAGGAACCACTCACTGGAGAAGGACATCATGCTTGATAAAGTAGAGGGTCAGTGAAAAAGAGGAAGACCCTCAATGCAATGGGTTAACACAGTGGCTGCAACAATGGGCTCAAGCATAACAACCATTGTGAGGATGGCACAGGACCAGGTAGTGTTTCATTCTGTTGTGCATAGGGTCGCTATGAGAAGGAACAGATTCTACTGCACCTAACAACAACACATGCTGGAACTGACTCCGCAGTACACAGCAAACAAATAAAACGCAGTAATTTTATTGTTCCTGAAGAAAGTAGAGTATTAGTGTAACTTCCAGATGATCTTAATTTTCAAAATACTATAGCTTTAGAAATTGCTTAGTGATTGCCTAAATTTAAATTCCAAACACAGAGATAGAAATTTCCCTGCATTTTTAACAAGGATAGCATTATTGTTTCTTAAATTACAATTAAAAAGCATTTATTTTCTTCTGAACTCTAGTTTTAGAACTTTCAAATTATACACAATACTACTACAATAAGCAATTTATTGGGATTTAGAAGCAGTGCCAAGAGTAGAGGGAGTCCTTTGGACCCAGGGTTCCTGCATGGAGAAGCTCCTAGAGCAGGGGAAGATTGATGACAAGGACCTTCCTCCAGAGCTGACAGAGAAAGAAAGCCTTCCCCTGGAGCTGACACCCTGAATTTGGACTTTTAGCCTACTAGACTGTGAGATAATAAACCTCTCTTTGTTAAAGCCATCCACTTGTGGTATTTCTGTTATAGCAGCACTAGATAACTGAGACAGAGAGGAAGGAATTAAGTTAAAATAAAAAGAAATGTTCATTTATTTAAAAAGTTTGTGGGATAAAATTCAACTTACATAAAATTATATGGATATTTAAAAATGCTCCAATAAATATGTGAGAGTATGGCAACCAAGGTGTATTTTGGGTTTGGCTTGAATATTGATAGAATTATCTTAATTTTTCAAAACTAAAAAATATTTGTATAGTCTAAATAAAAGGCTATTTTTATTGTGGAAAAAAAAGAAATCTATTATCTAAATGTCATAGTAGGTATTGAATAGTTATAGATACCTGAGAGAACACTTGATGTGGAGGAATTAAATGGTTACTGACTAATATAAATGTATAAAATTTAAGTAGGAGCAGTTTTATTGCAAATGATCCTTTACTTGTCCATTAGGGTCAATAAATGATTTAACAGCAGTAAGATAGTGGCCATAATGGCCTTTCCCAATCCAGACTAGGCTGAAGTACAGTTATTTTGTCAGATATGACTTTAATTTGGGTTACTTTTGGAGTAGCAATCATTCCTTCTTCCCTTTAAAATTATGGTCAATGTACGAATGGATAAACAAATTGTGGTATATCTACACGATGGAATACTAAGCAACGATAAAGAACAACAATGAAGCCGTGAGACGTCGTATAACATGGAGGAAGCTGGAATTTATTATGCTGAGTGAATTTAGTCTGTCACAGAAGGACAAATACTCTATAAGACCACTAGTATAACGCTCAAGAAAAGGTTTAAACACAGAAGAAAACATTCTTTGATGGTTACTAGGGTGGGAGGGAGGGTGAGGGTTATTTACTAACTAGATAGTAGATAAGAATCATCTTATGCGAAGGGAAGGACAGCACACACTACAGGGGAGGTCAGCACAACTGGACTAAACAATAGGTAAGAAGTTTCCAGAATACAATCAAATACTTTGAGAGACAGAGTAGTAGGGTTAGGGGTCTGGGGACCATGTTTTCAGGGGACATCTAGGTCAATTGGCATAGCAAAGCCTATTAAGACAATGTTCTGCATCCTGCTTTGGTGAGTGGTGTCTGGGGTCTTAAAAGCTTGCAAGCGGCCATCTAAGATGCATCAATTGGTCCCAACCACCTGGAGTAAAGGAGAATGAAGAACATCAAAGACACAAGGAAAGTATTAGCCCAAGAGACAAAAAGGCCCACATAAACCATAGGCTTCATCAGCCTGAGACCAGAAGGACTAGATGGTACCTGGCTACCACCAATGACCACCCTGACAGAGAACACAACAGAGAGTCCCTGATGGAGCAGCAGAAAGATGGGGTGCAGAACTCAAATTCTAGTAAAAAGACCAGACTTAATGGTCTCACTGAGACTGGAGGTACCCCAGAAAGCATGGCCCCTGGATTCTCTATCATCCCAGAACTGAAACAATTTCTGATGCCAACTTTTCAGACAGGGATTGATCTGGACTGTGGGACATAAAGTGGTACTCGTGAAGAGTGTGCCTCTTGGCTCAAGTAGATACAAGAGACTAAATGGGCAGCTTCTGTCCGGAGGTGAGATGGAAATGCAGAGGGGGTTAAGAGCTGGTTGAATGGACATGGGGAATCAGGGGTGGAAAGGAGGAGTGTGCTGTCGCAGAATGGGGTGAGCAATCAGGGTCACATAACGATGTATGTATAAAATTTTGTATGGGAGACTAACCTGAAATGTAAACTTCATTTAAACTACAACAATAAAAAAAAAAGTTTTTTAAAAAAAGAATTATGGTCAATGTAATAGTAACTTCAAGAGTAGTTCTAAATAATAATAAAAATAACTTCTTTTCCTAAATAATAGGCTCCTTGGTAAAATATGGCAGATGACAAGACTTAGGCTTAAAGTTCAAATAAATCCTCCAACTGCCTCTTCTCCAAATTGAATATAACCACCCAGGAGCAGACGGAGGCACTAGAGAATGAGGCACTGTCTCACTTTTTCTTGCAGATGGATGTCCTGCTCAAGGCCCAAGGCCTGGGATGAAGCCAGCAAGGGAGCCTCCCTCACTGAATGCAAGAAATTCAAAGAGCAAGGGAGAGAGATGGAGATACCGGTGGTCTATATGCCACCAATCAGATTGACTACCCTAACTCTCTTAGAATGCAGACAATAAAGGGCAAAGACATACTGGAAATATTATTTTAACATTCCCTAGGTGGGAGGAAAGTAGAAGTCTTCTTTTCAGTGAAATGAGGCAGGAATATAGGAGGAAGAGTGGTTTTCCTCAGTCATTTTCCTTTATTGTTGCTCTGTGGTATAACACAAAATAGGGTGAATTCCACTCAGCATGTGTGCTAAGATGTTAATGGTAATGAATCCTAATTTTGTAGAACTGAAATGAGACTAATTTGGTGTTGACCACAAACAAATTGTGGCATTTTTCTTCAACCCTGTACCTCAGAAGGCAAATGGATTTCTTCTTTGTCCTTCCTATCTAACACATGGCTCCTTCTATCACTACATTGAGAAGGATTGTTAACTACACATTCACTTTGTGAGATAGAATGCAGCTATCAGTTAGTGATATCTGCCATGACAGACAAATAAATAGGATGGTTACCTATATATATGTTTAATATTGTCATAGGATTTTCTTTTACTTTTTCCATTCTTTCAGCTTCAAGAACATTCTAATTCTTTCTTCTTCTCATAGGAGCATTAAAATTTTTACAGAGATCAAAATCTTAACACAGACTAAAGGCCTGAAAATAAAATAGACTTGGGATCATTACTGAAGGAGCATTATTTTTGGAGGGTGGAAGCAAGGATTCCTCCTGGCCTTAAACCCGCTACTCTTGGCATGGATCCCTATGACCTTATGTCAGGGCTGACTTCATGGCAGAAAATTCTAGTTACACAGGGCATCATGTTCAGAAATACCCTGTAGTTGGCATAGTGCTGTGCTGTTGCCATCTTGACATTTTGCACTGGGCTGTACCAAATATACAGACAGTTTTCTCTTACAGTCCCAGGGGGACCGCACATTTTCCTGGATCATTCTCTCCCTAACCACTGTGGCTCAAGTTTATATGCATTTTCTGTCTTCTCCATATTCCTTGTGATGAATTACTATTTCCTTGTATTGGATTACAAAATAATCTTACAAAATGACATGAAGAAAGTCTCCCTACAGTCAAAGATGAAACTCTGACCATCACAAGATATTGAGATCTTGCCCAATCTGTCCTCATCTAGTATTTGTCTGTATCTTCTAGCGTTTGACCACATGCTGCCTTGTATTTCTAGCAAGTTATTTTAATGTGTATATCTTGTCTCCTTAGTCCTTGAAGTTCTGTACTTGTTTTTCTCACAATGTTTAGGCTTACTCTTTGTGCATAGTAGGAGGACAAGAAATCTTTTTTGACTGATTGATTGTTTTCCTGAGTGAGCATTGTTAGTAGCTGACAGGCCTTCAGGCCTTGGTATTTGTCAGTAAAACTGTTTTCAATTCTTGTCCACTGTGCACTCAGGGATACAGTTACTCTATTCAATTATTCAATCTTTTTGCTGAAACCTTGGAGCATCTATTTGTTACAGAACATAATAAAAATGTAAAGCCATTGTCATTAATAAACAACGGAACATATGTGTCAGTTTTCCAGCAGCAAGCCAAGTTTAAGTGAGTATTCATGTTGTTCAAGATTAGGTAAATCATCACAGACAAGGGACATTACGCCACAGCTTATGTGATCAGATGAAAACAACAGTCATTTTCTCCACCAGTGATTCCTATTAAATGAATTGTATGCTAACAGTTTCCAATAATGAGTTGGGTTTAATAAATTATGTACTGTTCATAATTTTTTAATGTACATTCTTCCAAGACTGGCCTGTCCCCAGAAGCGTATTTATCAAACAGTCTCTGCACATCAGAAATAAAGCAAAATGAATGAAATTGGAGTGTTTTAAGCATAACTAGTGGTAATGGGATTGGTCTTGCTTCACTTTGTCACCCACCAGACATGAGAAATCTCCCGTGAGCGGCAGAGTATAATCCTTTTTTTTCCCTTCCCTGAGTTTTTGTTTCTCCCACAAGTATTAAATATTGGATACTGAGAACAACAGGGTAGTATTTGATCTTTGGAATGCTCTGTTGCATAAAAAAATTTATTTCTAAAATATGCTATGTAAAATGAGGCCACTGAGAACATATGTTTAAAAAAATCTAAAGATATACACAATAGACCACTGACAATTATTTTACAATTCTTTTTAATCTTTAATCTTGGTAGTATAGAAAGAAATATTAAAGAAGAAACAAATCCGTGATACTTTCTTGGTAGATTCCATTAGCTAGGATTCACTTAATAGGTAAGTATAACATCCACTTTTGCATTCTAAAGCAAATATCTAACGTCACTTTAAAAATACATATGTATATCTAATCTGATTGAGCATACTGCTTTCCATTGAAAAATAAAGTTGATCTTTCAAGCGATTTAATTCATTCCACCCATTTTACATCACTTTCCAGTGTTCAGAGAGAATAGCCCATATTTTATTGGGGTAAGGGAAGAAGGGCTGTTCATGGACCATACATAAATTGCACATTTATCTTTCAAAACGTAACACTGTTAAGGGAGAGCACTTCTAATCATACACTTTTCAGTGAAGTAGATGGTACAACAGGCAATTTTTTGCTTATTACCCCAGGTAATTAAGTCAACACAGATGTAGAACGAATAAACTGTTACTATATAAAAACTGTTCAAGCAATTATATATATTAAAGACAATATTATGTTTGCCAAACCCATTTCTTTTCTCTCCTGGGCATATGACTTGACTACATTTCCCAGCCAGATAGGTGAAGTCGCATAGTGGAGATCCAGGTATTGATATGTGACCTCTGTGTTCTCTCTTTTTCTGTTTGCTGAATTCATATAAAGGTGGTAGAACCACATTGGAAGAAGCCTGGGCTATGGATGGCTACAAGAAGCAGATATCCTTACTGACCGAAATCTGACTGCAAGATGAGCAAGAAATAAACTTCCTTTGGGTTAGGTTACTGAGATCTTGGGATGCTTATTACAGCAGCTAGCTAGCTTTCCTGATTAATGTATTATGTACTAGTCAGGATGTTTTCAGGTGTAAGTAACACAAAACTCAACTTAAAGGGACCTAAACAATGAGGACATTTAAAACTTCACATGGCAACAAGTCCAGAATTTGTAAAATTCCAGGGTTGATAAATTCAAAGACTCAGAAAAATCATGAAGGATCAGATTTTTCCAGCTTTCCACTTTGTAGCCTCTTAGCTTGATTCACTTCTTGGTCACAAAACATCTCCTGCAGTTCCAGGCACAGAGAAGATAATGGCCATAATTAGTAAAATGACATTTCTCCTTATGTCTCTTTTTTAAGAACAAAGAAAACTTTCCCGGAAGCGATAATGTGGACTTTCTCTTATGCCCATTTCTCAGAATTGGGTCTCATGCCTGTTCCTAAACCAATCACTTGAAAGGAGAACTATGTAGACTATTCAAGATTCACCCCTTGGGCACTTAGTCTTTCCTAAAATACATGGATAGTGATACCTGAATAAAAGCAGGATTATTTTAGCAATGAAGAAAGGGAAGATGGCTTTTGGGCAACCAGCAGTATATACTCAGATTATTATAAAGTTTATCAGAGTAAAAAATTATAGATATGCTCAATCTATTCTTGTCAGAAGATATAATGATGTAACAGTTTAAGGGAGGTGTTGGAATAATAAAAAAATAGAATTGGCCACATATTCAGTTCATATATCCATTGTGAGGTGAGTGTTCAATTTATATAATATTAAAGTGTCCATTTAATACTATGTGAAGATGGTATTGGTGTGGGTGCTATTACTAGCCGCTTTGATATTTGCATGGAGAGATCATAGCTAAGCATTTTTAAAAATTGTAGATGGATGTGGAAAACATGAAAATTGTGTTTTTTTAAATCTCAGCCAGAAAGCCATAGGGATGGATTCATTTTTGTTTAGGTTATGGCTGTCTAAACAACACAGTGCATTGTGATTATAGGAAGTACATGATCCCAGAGCTCAGGAAGGCAATTCAGAGCTCTTGAGCCCAATCCCACATATCAGAGACAAGAAAACTGAGTTCTGTGATGATTAAATGAATTGTGCCAGGTCATAGGTAATGTCAGTCCTTGGCAAGGCAGGAACCAGATGGAATTTCAGCTACCTTCAGTTTAGAGATGTTTCTGATACAGTATAGTACTTTTATAATTCCATAAGCATAAGTTAGGAAAATAGCACTTAAATAAAAGAATACATTACAAGTATACAAGGCAGCATACCAAGCAATTCTTGAAATAATGATAAAAGTTAAAATTTTCTTAGCCTTCCTTGAGTACTGTACTAAGCTTTCTACATTGCATTAGTTCATTACTCTTCACAATTACTCTATAATGTAGGTTTTATTAATGTCCCAATTTTATATGTGATGAGATTGGCTTCCAGAGAAGGCAATCCTATTTTATCTTCCAGGATCCATCTGTCATTTTTGTAGTTGTGGCCCTTTGAGGCCATTCCTTGGATAACTTAAATCAAGACAAAGACTAATCAGTCAGAAGTCACTTGCCTATTCTTACCTTTGTGCAGAATAGGAACCAAAGAGAGTTATACAGTTTAACACCTCAAACCAGTCTCAGTGATAGATAGTTTTGAGAGTTATATGTCTCACAAGAAATGCTTTGGTTTAATTCAAATTACACAGTCTTTCAATACAACTCTTTTTCAGCCCTGTATTCTTCCATACAAGGCATTTAGAGGAAAAAAAAATTAGGGGATTCAGGATTAATAAGATTATTCTTGCAATTTTTGATATTTGTCTTGAGGTCTCTGTTCATCATCTACCTGTGGACTCTTGGATTTTGAAATCATTGTTACCTACCTATCAACACCGAAGAACCTAAACTTGACTTAAATCTGCTGTGCCTAGTATCAATATTGATCAGCAAGAAAATACCTAGTACATGTCCAACAAGACAAAGATTACATACAATCCAAGTCAATAAAAAAGGAGGTTGTACACTCTAAGAAACAAGACAAATGTTTGGCAGTCCTGTGGAACAATGTATATTAACCATTTTCCTTTAATCAACATGTACTTTCATTGTGTTCTGGTCAAAAAATTGTTAATGAATGAGTACTGCCTCCCTATCCTTTTTGTCTTTTGTGACCTATTGTAAAGGACCCATCAAACTTTTTATCTTACTGATTGTGTCTCTTTCTTCTGCTTGTGAAATGGTTAGATTAAGGGAATAACAGAATTTTAGAACTGTTGTTTTAATTTCCTGGGTGATTCAGAATGTATGCCTTAGTGGAATGTAAGCAGGCTCAAATTTCTCCCATGCTGATGTAACATGGCCTAGGGAATGTTTCAATTTTCCATTTATATGGAAAATATTTTTTTACATAATGACCTTGAATCTGACCTATTTCAAAAAAAATCTATTTTTTCTCTGAGTAAGAGTCATTATTTTTCTGTAAGAATAACTCATATCCTAGCATCTTTAGGTGGTATCAGTCAGAAAGAGGCCTTATGGCATCCTACCTGCCTTAGCAATGGGCTACATCATTAAACCTCAGAAAATAAAATCAAATTTTTTGTTTGTCTATTATATGTCGTTGTTGTTGTGTGCCGGTGAGTCAATTCCAACTCATACTGACCCCATGGGACAGGGTAGAACTCTCCCATAGAGTTTCCAAGGAGCAGCTGGTGGATTTAAACTGCCGTCCTTTTGATTAGCAGCCTGAGCTCTTAACCACTTCTCTACCAGGGCTCCCTATTATAGTAGGTATATATAAACATACTGCAATAGGGTATATGTGTGAAAAAACAGCTGCCCAACTGGCCTGTTTGGTTCAGTCATTGTGTTTGCATGACTATAGAAAATGATCGTTGTTGAATTTAGGGGAGAAAATAAATTTAGGAAAAATTAGAATCAGTATTACATATACCTATACTTAATTAGTGACACATATTGGTTATTTGAGCAGATAATCTGAGAAGCTGGACTATATGAAGAAGGACAGGCATCAGGATTGGAGGAAGACTCATTAACAACCTGCGATATGCAGATGACAAGACCGACCGTGCTGGCTGAAAGTGAAGAGGACTTGAAGCACTTCCTGATGAAGATCAAAGACCACAGCCTTCACTATGGATTACGCCTCAACATAAAGAAAACAAAAATCCTTGTAACTGGGCCAACATACAACATCATGATCAATGGAGAAAAGATTGAACTAGTCAAGGATTTCATTTTACTTGGATCCACAATCAACACCCATAGAAGCAGCAGTCAAGAAATCAAATGACACATTGCATTGGGCATACTTGCTGCAAAAGACCTCTTTAAATTGGTAAAAAGCAAAGATGTCACCTTGAAGACTAAGGTGTGCCTGACACAAGCCATGGTGTTTTCAATCACCTTATATACATGTGGGAACTCTGGTGGCATAGTGGTTAAGAGCTACAGCTGTTAACCAAAAGGTCCACAGTTCAAATCCACCAGGCGCTCCTTGGAAACTCTACAGGGAAGTTCTACTCTGTCCTATAGGGTCGCTATGAGTTGGAATTGACTAGAGGGGAACGGATCGGGTTGGGTTAGTCACATGCATATGAAAGAGGAGCAAGGAATAAGGAAGACCGAAGAAGAATTGATGCCTTTGAATTATGGTGCTGGCAAAGAATCTGACAAATAATATTGAGTATACCACAGGCTGCCAGAAGAACAAACAAATCTGTCTTAGAAGAAGTACAGCCAGAATGCTCCTTAGAATGGAGGATAGAGAGACTTCGTCTCATGTACTTTCAACATGTTATCAGGAGGGACCAGTTCCTGGAGAAGGACATCATGCCTGGTAGAGTGGAAGGCCAGTGAAAAACAGGAAGACCCTCAATGAGATGGATTGACACAGTGGCTACAGCAATGAGCTCAAGCATAACAATGATTGTGGGGTTGGCCAGGACCAGGCAGTGTGTTGTTCTGTTGTACATAGAGTCGCTGTGAGTGGGAACTGACTCAACAGCACCTAACAGCAACAAGAACAACAACATCGATTCTCTGAAAAGCTTAGTGAGAGAGCAATGATGTTTTTAAAAGGAAGGTGCGGTGGCAGAATAGAAAATGTCTTTTTCCATATAATTAACAGTGGTGCAGGTACTTATATTGTTGACTTCCCAAGTCACAGGCTTATGGGCATCAAAATAGTAACAATAACACAAAGCCTCTGGTATTATGTTTCAAATGACAATGATAGTATTTTATTCCCATTTGTCATAAAGATTCTTAATTGGAAATGAGAGCAATCAGAATTAATGTATATTTCATTGACTTCTTCATGTACTAGTTTGTGTTTTTATCATGTTTTACTTTTAGTCAGCTTAGCTAACGAAAATTTATGTCTATTAACTTGTGGCATTTAGGGGTGTGTGTGTGTGTGTGTGTGTGTGTGTGTGTACAAAGTAATTATGTCTGAAAACAGAAAAAAAATATTCCCTGGGACTGTGAAAAAATAACTAAATAGAGGAATCCATCAGAATCAGAACCTGGAAAATTAATTTTGAATTATATGATCTTGTTTGATAAAATGTTTTAAGAAGCTATACTGTTGATTCTCTTCCTTCCAAATCATCCTACACAGATTTTTCTTCTGGATTGTAAAATTTCAAGAGGAGGGTAGATTCTATAAACTTCTTTGATAACTTTTTCCTGTATTTAATGACCCCTGAAACAAGATGTATTATTCTTTATTTAATTTAATTTATTTGTGGTCCAGTTTTAAATGTTTACTTCCTTTTTGAACTCACTGGAGTTGAAGAAAGCTGGTCACAGAACACCATGGAGATGTAGAACCAGATTTGTATTGTTTATCACTGTTTCTCTAATGCCTGTCATAGTACCTGGCATGCAATACAGGCTTGGTAAGTATTTGTTGAAAATAAAAATTAACAAATTAAGTCCATATTTTAATCACTTTCTATCTTTTGTTTTCTTCTAGCCAAACTGGAAGTACAAATGCAAAACATCATATCTGCAATTCAGAAATTCCAAAATCTCTTATGCCAGAATTGTTTTTTCATAACATATTTTGTGGCAAGTCCTAAATTCACACGAGCTCAATTTTTGTGGTACACTTCAATCTGAACTGACATGAGGATATTTATAGTCTTTATTGTAATCATTGTGAGTATTCATATATATTGCTAGAAATGTTAAGACAATGCTGCCCCTAACCTTAATGGGGGTGCTACATAACATAAGGTATGCCCATTGCCATGGAGTTGATTTGAACTCACAGTGACCCTATAAGACAGGGTAGAACTGCCCCATAGTGTTTCCAAGGCTGTAATCTTTATGGAAGCAGACTGCCACATCTTTCTCCTGTGGAGCGGCTAGTGGGTTCAAAACCACCGACCTTTCAGTTAGCAGCTGAGAGCTGAACCACAAGGCCACAAGGGCTCCTTTAACATAAGATATACGTACGGTATCTCCCTTCTAAGTCTCCCTCCCATCACACATTCCCCTGAAATTCTACATACATCCATGTCCAGCCTCAGAGGCTTTGAGTAAGAAATTGTGGAATTGTATTATTATTATATGATTTTTAAAATTAATTTAGACATCTATTCTTAATTTTCCTATAAAACAAATCTACCAAGATGTCAAAAAATCAATATTCACGGATCTACATGGATGTCTTTTCTTTTCCTTATAATAAGGTACATGCCAAACTTTTTCTAAGGTTTCCACATCTCTGTTTGTCAACCCAGAGGAACCATTTATAATGGGGGACAATTTGGTTTCTACGAACCTCCAGTTTTAACCTCTCTTTTGAGAGTGCTAACAAGGATGCCAATTACTGTCAGTTGTGACAGCAAAGGTTTATGATTTTGACAGGGTGTTGTTCTTAGGAAATAGAGTGGCTCATACCCTCATTTCACTAAGAAGTGTGATGAGGGAACTCTAAGGTAATGATTTGACCATCACTTCCAATCTAAACAATCTAAACAAACCAAATTTGTTGTTGCTGTTGTTAGCGGCCATCGAGTTGCTTCTGACTTACAGCAACCCTATGTACAACAGAATGAAACACTGCCTTGTCCTATGCTATCCTCACAATTGTTGCTATGTTTGACCCCATCGTTGCAGCCACTGTGCCAGTCCATCTTGTTGAGGATCTTCCCCTCTTTCACTGACCCTCTACTTTACCAAGCATGATGTCCTTCTCCAGGAACTAATCCTTCCTGATAACATGTCCAAAGTATGTGAGATGAATTCTTTCCATCCGAGCTTCCAAGGAGCATTCTGGCTATACTTCTTCCAAGACAGATTTATTCGTTCTTCAATTAATATTCAATATTCTTCATCAACACCATAATTCAAAGGCATCTATTCTTCTTCAGTCTTACTTATTCATTGTCCAGCTTTCACATGCATATGAGGCGATTGAAAATACCATGGCTTGGGTCAGATGCACCTTGGTCCTCAAAGTGACATCTTTGCTTTTTAAAACTTTAAAGACGACTTTTGCAGCAGATTCTCCCAGTTTGATATGTTGTTGGATTTTTTGACTGTAGCTTCCATGGATTTTGATTGTGGATCCAAGTAAAATGAAAACCTTGACAACTTGAACATTGTTTTCATTTATCATGATGTTGTTTTTTGGTCCATTTGTGAGGATTTTTGTTTTCTTTATGTTGAAGTGTAATCCATACTCAAGGCTGTAGTCTGGTCTTCATCAGTAAATGCTTCATGTCCTCTTAGTTTTCAGCAAGTAAGGTTGTGTCATCTGCATATTGTAGGTTGTTAGTGGTCTTCCTCCAATCCTGATGCCCTATTCTTCTTTATACAATGCAGCTTCTCAGATGATTTGCTCAGCATACAGATTGAGTAAGTATGGTGAAAGGATTCAGCTCTGAGGCTCACCTTTCCTAACTTTAAACAACGCAGTATCTGCTTGTTCTGTTCAAACAACTGCCTGTTGGTTTATGTGCAGGTTCTTCATGAGCAGAGTTAAGAGTTCTGGAATTCCCATTTTTCGAAACGTTACCCTAAATTTGTTATGATCCACACAGTCAAATACTTTTGCACCATAAATAAAACACAAGTAAATACCTTTCTGGTATTCTCTGCTTTCAGCCACGATCCATCTGGCATCAGCAATGATATCCCTGGTTCCACCTCCTCTTCTGAATCCAGCCTGAGTCACTGGCAGTTTCCTATGGATGTACTGCTGCAACCACTAATGAATGATATTCAGCAAAATTTTACTTTGTGTGATATTAATGATATTGTTCAATAATTTATGCATTCTGTTGGATCAGCTTTCTTTGGAATGGGCACAAATATGGATCTCTTCCAGTTTGTTGGCCAGGTTGCTGTCTCCCAAATTTCTTGACGTATAGGAGTGTGCACCTGCAGCGCTGCATCTGTTTGTTGAAAGATCTCAGTTGGTAGTTCATCAATTCCTGGAGTCTCGTTTTTTGCCAATTCCTTCAACACAGATTGGACTTCTTCCTCCAGTACCATCGGTTCTTGATCATATGCTACCTCCTGAAATGGTTGAATGTCGACCAATTCTTTTTGTTACGGAGACTCTTTGTATTCCTTCTATCTTCTTTTGATGCTTCCTGCATCATTCAGTATTTTGCCCATAGAATCCTTCAAAACTGCAACCAGAGGCTGGAATTTTTTCTTCAGTTTTATCAACTTGCAAAACGCTGAGCATGTTCTTCACTTTTAGTTTTCTAATTCCATTTGCACATTTCTGTATAATACTTTTCTTTTTCTTTTCCAGCTGCCCTTTGAAATCTGTTCAGCTTTTTTACTTCATCATATCTTCCAATCGCTTTAGCTAAACTATGTTCAAAAGCAAGGTTTACAGTCTCTTCTGATGTCTTTTTTGGTCTTTTCTTTCTTTTCTGTTTTTTTTAATGACCTTTTGTGTTCTTCATGTATGATGTCCTTGATGTCATTCTCACCTTGTCTGGTCTTCAGTAATTAGTGTCCAATACATCAAAGTTATTCTTGAGATGGTCTCTAAATTCTGGTGAGATACACTCAAGGCTGTATTTTGGTGCTCGTGGACTTGTTTCAATTTTCTTCAGCTTCAACTTAAACTTGCATATGAACAAGTGAATTAATGATCTTAAATTCAAAAATCTCTAAATTCTATGTTTAATAACTTGGTTTATTATGTTATTGATCACCAAATACTTTTTAATGATGATATCTCTTTATAATATGTACTTACCATTATAATACTTAGGAAAATATACAGTGTATTCAGGCAGTTAATAAACAATTGCCTGAATTCCAAATGTTATGATAAGACATCAGAGGATATATAGAAATTTTGCTATGAATTTAGAGTAGAAAAATGCGATGGAGTTTTTTGGATTGAGCTAGCCTTACATGTAGGCAAAATAGATGTCCAGAGATTTAATATGAAAATTAAATCAATCAATATTGTCATATGTAAAGTTCTTCATACAAACTGAGATATACGTAAGGAGCCCTTGTGGCACAATGGTTAAGTTCTGGGCTGCTAACCAAAAGGTTGGCAGTTCAAACCCACCATCTGGTACGTGGGAGAAAAGACCAGGCAATAAATAAAGATTTAAGGTATAGAAAATTCTATGGGACAGTTCTGCTATGTCCTATAGGGTTGCTATGAGTCAAAATCATCTTGATGGCACACAACAACAACAAATACATATCTTTTTTTTTTTATTGTGCTTTAGGTGAAAGTTTACAGCTTAAGTTAATTTCACACACAAAATTTTATACACATATTGTTATGTAACACAAGTTACAGTTCCTATAATGTGACAGCGTACTCCGCCTTTCCACCCTGGGCTTCCTGTGTCCATCCAACCAGCTCCTGTCCTTTCCTGCCTTCTCATCCTGCCTCTGGACAGGAGCTGCCCATTTGGTCTCCTGTATCTGCTTGAACTAAGAAGCACACTCTTCATGAGTATTACATGTTTTAAAGTCAAGTCTAATCTTTGGCTGAAGAGGGGACTTCAGGAGTGGTTTTAGTTCTTGGTTAACAGAGCATCCAGGGGCCATGAATTCGGGGGTTCCTCCAGTCTCAGTCAGATCATTAAGTCTGTTCTTTTCACGTGAATTTGAGTTCTGCTTCACACTTTTTTCCTACTCTGTCAGAGATTCTCTGTCAGAGTGGTCATTGGTGGTAGCTGGGAACCATCTAGTTCTTCTGGTCTCAGGTTGATGGAGTCTCTGGTTTATGTGGCCCTTTTGTCTCTTGGGCTAATATTTTCCTTGTGTCTTTGGTGTTCTTCCTTCTCCCTTGCTCCAAGTGAGTTGGGACCAATTGATGCATCTTAGATGGCTGCTCGTAAGCTTTTAATACCCCAGATGCCACTCACCAAAGTGGGATGCAGAACAATTTCTTAATAAACTTTGTTATAACAACTGACCTAGAAGTCCCCTGAAACCATGGTCCCCAGACTCCAACCCCATATACTCTGTCCCTTGAAGTGTTTGGTTGTGTTCATGAAAGTTCTTAGATTTTGGTTTAGTCTGGTTGTGCTAACATCCCCTGTATTGTGTGTTATCCTTCCCTTCATCTAAGATGATTCTTGGCTACTATCCGTTTAGTGAATTCCCTTCTCCCTGACTCCCCACCCTCCTAACTATCAAAGCATGTTTTCTTCTGTGTTTAAACCTTTTCTTGAGTTCTCATAATAGTGATCTTATACGATATTTGTCCTTCTGCGACTCACTAATTTCACTCAGCATAATGTTCTCCAGATTCATCCATGTTGTGAGATGTTTCACTGATTCATCATTGTTCTTTATCTTGCATAGTATTCCATTGTGTGGATATACCATAGTTTGTTTATCCATTCATCCGTTGATGGGCACGTCAGTTGTTTCCATCTTTTTGCTATTGTGAACAGTGCTGCGATGAACATGGGTATGCATGTATCTGTTCGTGTGAAGGCTTTTATTCTCTAGGATATATTCCAAGGAGTGGGATTGCTAGATCATATGGTACTTCTATTTCTAGATTTTTAAGGAAGCACCAAATCGATTTCCAAAGTAGTTGTACCATTTTACATTCCCACCAGCAAATATTGCAAATACCTACCTTTTAACTTCAGACTTGAATATTTAGAGCACTAACAGATGCAGAGCAAAAATCGTAAGGAGGTACGCTAGGAAACACTCAGCATCTAAGCTGTGTTATGAATACAAGGGAGCTAAAGGATAGAGCTCCATCAAGGGTGTTTTAGGGAATGTCAAAGTCCTGAGTAAGGTGCAGTGGTTAAAGCGCTGGGCTGGTAACCGAAAAGTGGATGGTTTGAACCCACCAGCTGCTCCATGGAAAAAAGGTGTGGCAGTCTGTTTCTACAAAGATTTACAGCCTTGGAAACCATATGGGGCGGTTCTACTCTGTCTTATAGGGTCACTATGAGTCAGAATTGACTCGATGGCAACAGATTTGGTTCAGTTCAGTTTGGTTTAAGGCAGAGTGGTCAATTTATTGCCTCCTGGTGGACATTATTGCTATATCTGGCCATGTTGAGAAGCACGTATATCTAAGAGTTGGCAATTGTCTTCAGTGACTTTATCCCTAGGTCCACAATCTTTCTATCTGACTGGTATCATCAGCCCAGATGATTTCAGTCTCCATGTTGAAAACATTAGGGTGATGACTTATACATCTCCACTCCCATTTACTTTCCCTGCTTGGAACCCTGGTTGTGCAATGGTTAGAGCTTGGCTCTTAACCAAAAGGTTGGCAGTTTAAATCCACCAGCTACTCCTTGGAAACTCTAGGGGCAGTTCTACTCTGTCCTATAGGGTTGCTATGAATTGGAATCGACTTGATGGCAAGAGGGAACACCCTGCTTAATGAACTATTCCTTAGATCTCATCATTAACCTAAATTGTTCCACCTCTGCATGGATTCTGAAATTCCCTACTCTCACTGCAGAAAAGCTTTTTTAAAAAGCATGGCATTTAGTTGAACTCTAAATAACAAGAGGAATTACATATTCAGGGGTTTCCAGTCTAAAGGAGAAAGGTCTTTTCCTGTTATGAGTTCTGAAATGCTGTGCTGAAAAAATTTCAGCAAACATACACGCGTGGTTGCTATTTCTCAAGAGAGGCAACAATGAGGATGGGCTACAGCCGTAAATTCTAAATGGCTAGAATGCAATTTACAGTATTGATGACCATTCTTACACAATCTGCGGGTATAGCCACCAATGAGAAACAGAGAATAAGCTATGTTTTGATGTTGTTCCTTGAACATGGTTTATGGCTCCAGGAGGAGTGCTTCCTTGGATGTCACATTAACAAAAATGGCATTGAACAAAGTCAGTAAAATGTTATTTTGCTCTGGGAAAGGAATATACTGGACATTTTCATTAGTGTAAAGTACAGCATTGTGTTTAACCCCCTTCCCTCAATATTTAGGAGAACCCTTTGGTGCATTTTGTAATTTCCATGCCAATTATCAATTTCTCCCTTTTTTATTTTCACTCTCTGTCAAATATACTATATCATAATGTATTCACACTGTTAAGTGGATGAACACTGTCTTGTCACCATGAATCCAAAGTTATGCATTTTGGAATTGTTTTTATAAATTGAAACTTTCGTTCAGTGATTAGGAAAAGTGTGTCAGTGATTTGGAGAGGTATGTGTAATGGTAAAATTCACACATATAACTTTTCCTGAGCAAATGTGTCTGACAGTCAATGGTAAACAAAATTTCTCTGCAACAAGGGTGTTATTACAGAGCACTGATAACAGTCCCGATTTGAAAAGAATGAGTAGACACTGATAGTAACACTGACCAATTTGGTATTAACAGCAGACTATTTCTGCCAAATCAAACATCTGCTTAGGTAGGAGTCAGAATAACAAACAGTTCAATGCAACTTTCAAAATCAGAATGACTCCGTGATTATTCTTTAAGCAATGCCAGGGTAAATTGAATTAATAATGTATAGATGATTTGTAAGAATTGTTTATTAGGTTAGAGATCCTCTGAATTGCACTGAATGTTAGTCTGGATTACTTAAAAATAACTTAATGTTTTTCAAAGATTATGCTATAGTCCCAAGTTTTGGACTTAAATTTAAATACTTTTGTTTCTTGTGTTTTGATACGAAAATGTTTATGTAATTTTCTATTGATTTTAGAGTTTAATTTTACATACTCAGTAGAATAACTATGCATGCAGACATATTAATTGTATATGTAAACAAATGTAAATTGAATAATTGTGTATGTAAATTATTTTATTGGCATGTAGACATTCAGTGAATTTTTTGGACTCTAAGAGACCTGGTGATTCAGTACACTTTTAAATTCATGGCATTTTGTGTTAATCTATAAAAATTTAAAACAATACTCCTGAGATAAAAATATTTTGCAGACCAGTCTGAATATGAGTTGTGGGAATCCTGCTTTAAAATATGTTTGAGTAAGAACCTCTTGCTTAAGCTCACATAAATTCTTATTGCAATACCTAAGAATAGACAAAGAAGAAGAGAATTTAACACTTACATTCCAAGAATCACAGACAATATTATACTCATTTCTGGAAGGAATATTCACTACTGTGAGACCTGTGGAAAAAGATTCAGAAAAATAGAAGTAAAATGGGGATATAAGGATGATTTTGTTCTCATAGAGCAGAAGAGCATGACCCACATGACAGGTTTTCAGTGCTTTATTGGTTCTGGTAAGGAGGTTGTTTATCTCATAGTAACAAAGCTTCAATACATAAAAAAGCCTAATAAACACTCAAAATTGAATTTAAAATCATATACATCATTCCACAAGCTGTAGATTTAAGATGGGGTTTCCACTAACCCCCAAATAGATAATGAATGGGGCCAAGGGTTAGCTCTGTTCACTGTATTTTACCAAATCTCAGATCTTGCTAGATATCTCCTGAGGCCTATAGGAAAATTGCCACAGGAGAAAAGAAAGGGGAAATCACTCAAAGACTCAGAGAAAGTATAAATCTCTCAAATGATTTATTATAGGAAATGGAAAAATATTTTAGAGAGAGGATATGATGATTATGATACAAAGCCAAAGCTATAAAGACAGACAAACAGAAGAAAATATAGCCTGGTGGGTCTTAAGGATTGTTAGTTGAGATCAGTAGTGATCTGGTTAAGGTGTAAAATGTAATATTAAGATATTTAATTTTTTGTTATAGGATTAAAGTGTGTCCTGGTATTGACAAAACAGTCAAAATCAAAATCTAATCAGTGAGAGGGAGGATGAACATTTTGAGAATGAAAAATAAAATAAAAGGACAAAAAGGAGAAGATACGGAGGAAAGAATAAAGAGATAGCCTAAGATGAACAAATGATTCTAAGAAAGAAAACACCTCGAAAGCAAGTGTCTGTTCATTCTTTTTTAATGTTTTCAGTTCGTTCTTATCAACCTCCTGTTCTCTTTTTAATCAGTTAGCTGGTGCTGCTGTAACACAAATACCTTAAGTGGGTGGCTTTAGAGAAAGAAGTTAGTTTATTTTTGAAGGTTACACTTGCTTGACCATTCGCATGGAATGGAATGGAAGCTGGAAGCATAAAGACAATAGCTAGTGAGGTGAGACCCAAATGTGTGACAGACAGTAAAAGGCCCAGTCAGGGGGCAGACAAAGGATCTGAAGGAGGCAGCAGATATAAATAAGCCCAGGGACAGTAGCCTGCTTGGTAACCATGAGAAGCATATTGGTTTGAGAGTTCATAGTGGACACAGAAGGACTCAGTCCTGGCCTATAGCTGCCAGGTTTATAAAGGTTTCTTTGCATTTGGATTGGCTTGATCTTTTGTCCTTGGTCTCAAGAGGCATTCGAACTTTTTAATGTTTGGTTTCTTTCATGACAGAAAGCCATTTGTTCTTTGGGAAAGTGTGAGTTCCTTCTGAGATTTGCAGCTACAATCCTGCTAGTTTATAGGAAGTGTGACATATCTTTAGATATGTGACACTTTGATATGGGACTGAGGCCGATGGTAGTGGTAGGCCTTGATCAGAGTTTTTGAGCACCAGTGCTGGGTCTGATCTGGACTCCTTGATGTTGTTCTCATTGTAAAATGTACTGCTGAAGCAGGTGCACTGTCAAAGACGTTGGAAGGGTAGGTATGTAAGTAAAGAAGCGACAGCTATCCAAAATACATGGATTAGAAATATACCAACTTTGACTTTTTCTACCCCTTTCTAGATCAAATTATTTTCTGCTTTGAAGTTTTTGTTGAAACCAAGTGTTTTCAGTAATGAAAAGCATTCTGATATATCAATGAAAATAATTTTTTGAGCTAATATGAATTTTCATACAATTAGTAGGAAACAAATGTCACAAGTGGGCGCTGGTGCAGAGATTGGTGGTATGAGGCCCATTTTTTCTGATTTGCCAGGCGTCTACCATGTGGCAGCATGTGCTAAAAGTGGGACAGAAACTTCCCACTAAACCTTAGAGGTGGAAAATATAGGTGGGACATACTTGTCCCTCTGGTCAGGAAAGGGTTATGCTAGTATCTTCCAATTTGGATTAATTTAAATTGCCAAAATTGTGACAAATACTAACTGTGAATTAAGTGGATACTTCCTTTATTCCAGAGCCCATCACCTCAGACCAAAATAAAGACTTTAATTTTGTTGGTTGTAAATTAGACACTTTAAAAACATAAATGAGTAACCCCATTTCTCTCACTTCTCTGGGGGAAATAAATCTAGATATGCATTTATTTGAACTTGGGACAGACTTGATAATTATTACTTAGTTATAATCTATCTATCTCTCTAGTTATCTATCACCTATCTATTTATTTTTACTGGCAACAGGTAGAAGCAGAAACATAAATCCTCAGAGTGAAAAATCCTTCTCCTCTATAAAGCCCAAACAAAATCATGTAATCCTGAATCTCAAAACAATTCCAGATTAAACTTAGATTGAAATACTTGACAGAGAATTTTAATAAAATAATAAGAAAAAAACAATTCCATCTGAGAAAGATAAAGCTATTTTTTGTTGCTTTTTGATTTCTTTCATTTCCTAGCTCTTCTTTTTAAAATTTTTTTCCCATAAGGTCTCATATCCTTTCTATATCTGATACTATTCTTCGAGTGCCATTAACCCTCCTGAAACCCTAAAGCAGAACACAAACACAGAATTTTTTGATGTTTAGCTTTAAAGGATTTGTTCTTAAAACAGTTAATACAAAGTTTTTGATAGGAAAGATTGATTTTATTAGTAGTAGTGTTAGTAATTTATAGTTAGCTATTTCTCAGAGGTAAATGGTGCAGGTTCTAAATTGTTTTCCAGCTGCTTCTTGCTTGTGATATGGTTCCAAAATGATCTATGAAAAGTGAACATTGCACACTTTACTTTTAGCCTCAGCCTGAGGCCCAAATCCCTACCAAAAACCACCCTCTCCTGCATCTGTCTTAGAGGCTGTCAAGCTAAGCTTTCTTTTCCTTGAGCACCTCCCTGGTCCTGCTTGGCATTCTAAGGACAAGGGTGCTTTCCATAGCTGATGTGGAAGAAAGGATCCTTCTCCTTGAAGAGCCAGGTCCCTGGCTTTATTTGACTTCATTTTGACATGTATCTCTTGAGATTCACTTTTTCTTCTCAGTCTTTTCTGGTGGATTCTATTTTATTTAACTAACATGTGTTAGAATTCTACTAGCGTATGTTAGGCTCCGTCTTTGGTTTCTCTTTTTTTTAATACACTCTTTCTAGGAGCATAAATATGGTCTATATGATGTAACACCAAATCTATAGCTAGACCCCTGACCTTTGATGGAACTCCAGATTCATATATTCTGCATACTACTTGATATCTCCATATGAATATCCATTAGGCATCTCAAACTAAGCCCCATTACCATCAAGTAGATTCTAACTTACAGCGACCCCGTAGGACAGGTAGAACTGCCCCATAGAGTTTCCAAGGAGTGGCTAGTAGATTCAAACTGCTGGCCTTTTGGTTAACAGTCAAGCTCTTAACCACTGTGCCACCTCCTATTCTGGCCTATTCCAGTAAATGTCATTACCACCCATCCAATTGTTCAAGTAAAGCTTCTAGAGCTTGCTTTCTCCAATATGGTAGCCACTTGTTTCATGTGGCTATTTAAATTAAAATAATATAAAATAAAACATTTTGTTTCTCAGTTGCACTAATTACATTTGAAGTACTCACTAGCTACATAGTCTAGGTACTACAATATTAGTGCAGAATAGAACATTTCCATCATCACATAAAGTTTTATTGGACTGTGCTGGTCTAAAGTCCATCTAAAGTCATACCTTATCCCTGTTTCTCCCTTACTACAGACATCAGTTCCTACCTGCTCTATAAGAATTATGTGCTTTGTTCAAGGAAGAAAAAGATATTCTAGATCAGTCTGTACATGTCCCAAATCTGTCCACTTCCTTATTATCTCTAGAATTCCCACCCTGGTCCAAGCCATCATTGTCTTTTTGTAATAGTCTTCTAACATCTCTCAGCTTGTTCCCCTACATACTGCTTTTCCACAGAGCAGCCAGAACAATCTATTTTAAATGTAAATTAGGTCATACAACCTTTTCTTTAAACCCTTTTATTACTTCCCGTTGCTCATAGAACAAAACCCAAACTTCTAATTCTGGTTCACAAATTTAATATGACCTTTACCCGACCTACCTCCCGGCTTCATTTCGTACACTTTTTCTCCTCACCTACTATATTTTAGCCACTGTGCTCTGCTTTTATCTTTTGAATAGAACAGGCCAGTTCCATTTCTATTTTAGGTCTTTTTCTGTAGCTGTTCTGTCTACTGGGTATGCTGTGCTTTCTGGTCTTACCATGGCTAACTCCTTCTTGGCAATGACACCTCAGCTTAGAAGGACATTCCCTAACCAAGCAATTCAACAGTAGTCTCTGTACCCTCTCTGGATCTGGATCATGTAACATTTCTTAATTATCTGAATACCTTTCCCTGTTAATTCTCTTCTTGTTTATTTGTTATTTATTTACTTTTTGATTTTGAAAGAACACATAAGTTATACTTACTTAAAATAAGAATGAATACATTTAAAATTTAGGTTTATGCCTTTAATGCAATGCATATTTTTAATACTTTTTTAGGTTTTATTCTTAATTATGAAATTTGTATAAATGGATAAATGCATAATTCTTATTTTTTCAGTATTATCATTCTTAAAATTTCAGTTGCTCTTTTATATCCTTTCTGCATCAAAATTTTAAAGCACACAACATCCATATTTTATGGAATAGGATGAAATAAAAAACAAAGCCACTGAAGGGTATAAAAATGTCTTAATCACTGTTCATGGACAATAATTCTTAACTTTGTGAGCGATCATCTTTTGATCATCTCGAGCAGCATTTCTTCCTGCTTAGTCCTCTGACTACTGGCATCAGAATCAGCTGGGGGCTTGTGAACATGGAGTTTTCTGAAATTCACATCTATAAAATTAAATCTCAGGAGATGCAGGATAGAAATTTGCATGAAAAAATCAAAACAACTCTAGATGATTTGTCTTATGTACTCAAACATTTAAGAACCAATGATCAGTGTCTGTAATGAAGTTTAATGCAATCATCCTAAGCCCACTTGTATAAATAGACCTAGAGTTTAAAGTATAGTTTGTTTCAAAATGAATAATTTACCTCGTAACACCTCTCTTATCAATCTTTTAGGCATGATAAAATTAAGATTGGCTTAAGTTAAAATGTCAATTTAAGAAGGGAATAATTCAGAGCTAATAATGATTTAAAATAAATTATTTTATTAGACTAGTTTCTGGAACATAGCAAAACCCAAACGATTGAAACAGTTTAAGAGTTGAGTTTTACTTGTGGAAAGGGTTCAGAGTACAAGGAAACTTTGCTTAGTGCAGGTTTAGTAATTAATCAATTTAATTCACAAATGATACTTGGCCATTATGCTAGATGTTATGGGATGGGGCACAGAGATAAGTCTTGTTATCTTCTCTAATGGTCTAATGGGATTTAAATATACACTAAAGAGGTAAGATTTAAAAAACAAAACAAAACAAAACAAAACACCAAACCTGTTGCAGTGGAGTCGCTTCCCGACTCACAGTGACCGTATAGAACAGCATAGAACTGCCCCATAGTGTTTCCAAGGAGGGCTTGGTGGATTCGAACAAACTTTCCATTATACAAAGTATAAATTGCAGGAAGAAATGTACGAATACAAAGGAGGTACCATATTTTTACAGAAATAATATGCGCCTTCTACGTTTGCTAGCCGCGCCTTCCCTCCAAGAGGTATTTTTGTAAGTGTGCTGTGTTATTTTTTTGTTTTTTACAGCAACACGTAAAAAAAAGATTGGCATAGCAACGTTTATGAAAATACCTGGCTGGAGGAGGGCGTGGCTGGCAAACAAATGCATAAAAATGTGGTATGACTCCTACTACCACCCATCTTTTAGTTTATCGTACTGTGATGGCTTGCCTGTTGCTATGATGCTGGAAGCTATGCCACCAGCATTTCAAATACCTGTAGGATCACCCATGGTGGACAGGTTTCAGCAGAGCTTCCAGACTAAGACAGACTAGAAAGAAAGCCCTGACCATCTTTGGAAAATTAGCCAATGAAAAGCATAAGGATCACAATACACTGTTGTTAGATACAGTGCTGTAAGGCAAATCCTCTAGATTGGAAACACTCAAAATACACAGTGGCTTCAACAATGGATTCGAGCATATCCAACAATAATGAAATTGATACAGGATTGGGCAACGTTTTGTTCTGTTGTACGTGGAGTCTCCATGAGTTGGAGCCAACTAGACAACAACAACAGTGGCTCCTAGTGTGGAGAAAGGCAATACAGAAGGTTTCTTGTAGGACCTAACATTTAATCTTGACCTTTAAAGTGGGTAGAATTTGGGCATATATGGAAACCTCAGAGGCAAACCTGGTAATACTGTGTACAGATGCTGAGTGTTCACTGAGGGACATAAAAAACCTAGAATAAGGAACAAAATGAGCATTGATACTATAATGCACATTTTTTCTTATATCAAGCATTGTGTTTATACTCAAATGTACAGGGACATAAATACTGCATTGTTAGAAACCTTGCTGAATATTTAACTATATATCCGAAATACAAAAAATATGGAATTCAAGATTATTTACAGATATACTCTATTCTCAAGGAAGGCTAAAAAAATTCAAATATATGCTACTGGGTATGACATGAGGCCTTTCTTTACTTCTCGACAATGATATGGAAATCTTTAGTCCTGATCTAGAAGCTCTCCCATAGAGTAACTACAGTCAGGCAGCCACTTCCATAATAGGCAGGAATATGTTTTGGAAGCATTAAATTGTTGATACTGGTCCTTGCTGCATATTCTAAAATGTAATTACTTTTACTTCTTTACTAAAATAATATTCTTTTTGGAACCTGACCTCTGTAACTATGAGGGGAATTTGGAAACTGGATGTTTATGCTAGAAAAGATATTCAAATTACCCATGAGCATATAGCAGATACAGAGATACTTCCAAAGAATCATCCAACCTGCTCAACAACACCAATGACAAAATGTAAGATATAAAATTGCAGCTGTTATACATCTACCCTTCATGAAATGGCTGCACACCAAGGTCTTGAGAGTACTAACATCCTAAAATCATCATTAAGAACAGTTTTGAAAAATTTCCCCTGGGATAAAGATAATCAATAAAAGCTGAATAGAAGATGAGATTGGAATCTAATCTAGCCTCCTTAAAATTTAGTTTCATTTTCCCTTACCTAAAAATGAGCAAAGTTGACATTGCCTGGAGTTATGATTGGAAATATGGGCGGTTTATGGCTAGAATTCAGTAAATACTTGAAATTATAAAGTAGAGGGGAAAAAAGTAGTTGGCACAGTAATTTGCCCTTCCGTAAGGAATTATACCGGATCACTGGAGGGTGCAGATGGTTACGCGCTCTGCTGTTAACTGAAAGGTTGACGGTTTGAATCCACCCAGTGGCTCTGCAGGAGGAAGACTTGGAGATCTGCTTCTGTAAAGATTACAGCAAAGAAAACCCTGTGAGACGGTTCTACTCTATCACATGGGGTTGTTATGAGTTGGAATCAACTCAAAGACACTCAACAACAACAAAAGGACTCATACAGTTAGTGATTTTATTTAAAATGTTTTACTTACACAGGTTGTATATATTCTTAAATTTTATTCAGATAGTTGTAATTAAAAAAAATCAGATACAGGAAGAACGAGTGAACGAATCATTAACCAAAATTGGAAATATAAACACATTCAGAATTGAAATTGGAAATATAAACACATTCAGAATGCCTATTTTAAGACACTAAAATTTAAAAAAGGAAATGCAAAACCTACTCTATGACTTGAAAACTTATAAGAGATACTAGCTGATGATATTACAAACAGAAAAAAAAAAGAAAACCATATCAACACTGGAGTAAAGGCACTAATTTTAAAGCAGAGAGAGAGTAAAAAAACAGCCCCACAATATGAAACATCTGGTCACTGAATCAAAAATGAACTTTAATGGGTGACAGACAGATGGCATAAACACTATTAGCGCAGAGAAAGCTGTTGCATAGACACAGAGATCTAGGGTATTGACTTTGGCAGTACTGTCCTTACTTTCACTGTCCGTGATGTTATTCAAATTGAATGGAATCTCAGAGAAGGTTGACCTCCTTGCCTAATATTCATTTGGGCCCATTTGTGCGGTTTTAAATACATAGACAATTGCCTGCTCTTTGGTTATTTTTACAAATTGTTGGGGTGTCTCTACTTCTGATATTATACACATATACACACATATATTGGAATAAATAATATTGTCATATTTGTGTTTTGATTTCTTTTGGCAATATTAATTCAAAATGACATTTTATTACATGGAAGTTCGTTTTTAGAGTTGAAAATAAAGATTCAGGAAAAATTACCTGAATCTTTTTACAGTGCAAATCAAAATAAGATAAAGTCAAACACAGCTAGATAAGTAGGTGATATCAGAAGTATATTCAGTTCTATATCTTTGATTTATCAGATATGATGGAAAGATTTGTTAGATATTTAATCACTACATTCACCTGGCCATTTTTTAAGTCTAACCTATAAATCCATTTTAAAATAGAGGGTCTCACAAAGCATTGAACAAAAAATACCTCCAGATATATGTTTTTAATAAAATCGTTTTTTGAAATACCTTACTTTGTGCACTGGCTTTATTTTCTAGCTTCTTTGTACATGGAAAAATATATAGGTTAAATAAATGGTTCTTTGACACCCATGTTGATTTTTCTGAGAATTTGATGGGAATGAGATCCTTTCCTGAAAAAAATTTACACACACACAGAATTTTTCATGTAATTAAGAAGTTTAGTCTCTGAATCCTTATCCTTTGGGTCCATGATTTCAGGCTAAGGACCGTTCATTTCAAGAAAACAGTACATTTTTAGTAATGCCAGCAATCTGTAACTTAATATGAATAAATATGGTTGTTGTTGCTGTTGTTTGTTGCAATTAAGTCAGTTCTGAATCATGATGACCTCCTGTGTTACAGAGTAGAGCTGTCCATAGGGTTTCTTGACTGTAATCCTAATGGGAGCAGATTGCCAGGCCTTTTCTTCCATGGTACTATGGGGTAGATTCAAACCACCAACCTTTAGGTTAGCAGTTGAATGCAAACCATTTGAAAAATTGGATGGGATAGTGGAGCTCAGTTTTTCAATTGCCTAAATTGCCTTAAATCACTGCTCATGGGTTTACAAATTCCCAATAGTTGATTATAACCCTCTTTTCTGTTTTAGTTGCCTGAAAGTCCTACTTCATAATATAATAAAATATATCTCCCCCTAACTTCCATCAATTTGTTCTGATTGTGTTCTCTGCAAAAGCCCAGAACAACTCTTCTCTAGTTGAAGGCCCAGTCCTTTCGGTTTTTCTGAGATTCTTAGAACATTACAGGGAGAACGGAACTTATAAATCATTTTAGATTAAATCTTTCAGTTTACAAATGATAAAATTGAGGCTAAGAAAAATTAGATAAAGACATGCATTCTCTGAGCAATATTTTATCAGGTTACCCTATCTGGCATTTTAACCTTACTTTAAAGTATGCTGTCCAGATTCCTTACCCATTGCTCCTCCTGATTGCTTTCTTCAAGACTCCTCAATTAGTGGGCTACCAGGAATCTGTCACAAGGCTCCTCTTGGAGCTTGAGCAACAGATAACAGGACTCCTGCTAGCTCTGAAACAGCCAATTTTCATCCAACAGAATGTTTTTTAATCTTATAAGCAACTGTGTTTTGAAGATTTTCATATGATCAATTTTGTAAATTAGTTTTTCATTTATTGGAATTTATAAAATGACAGACGCGTCTAAAAAAGATTAAGTAAAATTAAAAAAATAGAGCACCTCAGTAACAGTTGGTCACATTTATTGAACACTTACAGTGTGGAAGGAACAAAATGAAGCGACCCTATAGGACAGAAAACTGCCGCATATGGTTTCCAAGGAGTGGCCGGTGAATTCGAACTGCTGACTTTTTGGTTAGCAGCTAACTTCTCAACCACTGTGCCACCAAGGCCCCACATTAAATGGACTACCTCATTTAATATTCCGGGTGACTTTATGCAATGGGTACTACTCGCTACTACTATTAATGCATATTTTATAGATGAGGAAACTGAAGTCCAGAGATATGAAGACCACATAGTTTAGAAGTGCAAGAACCATAATTTAATCTCACAAGACTTATTTCAGGACTCACAAGTTTAACCACTGTGTTGTAATGCCTCATTTAGCTTATGATAATAGCACAGCTAATAAGTTGGTTCATCCTTATTTTACTATAAAATTAAAACAATTAAGAAAAAAGTACAGAAATATATAAAACCACTATGAGCTCCACCTTTCAGAGACAGCAAACCAAAATTAACTTGGTTATACTTTTTAGGCTGTTTTTCTAGATAAAATAAATTCTGAATTTTGGGTGGTATCACAAAATGGTAATGGTGTGAAAAGCCGAAGTTCAAAGATAATTACCAGGCTTTGATTCTGTCATTAAGAGAGACGTTTTTCTTCTGTGAAGTATTTTAATAGAGGAGGGAACATATAGCCAGATTAACAGCTGCATTTCCATTGCTCATATAAGGTTATAAAATTGATTAGCCAACACAATATCATAAAGCTTTATAATCAACACAACTTCTAATATTTTTTAACTTTGAGTAGATTATTATGTTACATGAGCCACAAATGATAAGGGCTGAACATACTGCAAACCGCATTTTACTGCTTTGATCGATTAAAATGTACATAAATTAATCTAGCATCTATTTAATGATATGCATAATTGCTGTTGGGCTACATGGTAATTAAACATTAACGGACAACAGATGATTATAATTTTACTTAGCCAAGCTAAAATTCTATAGCTCTTGTTTGTTTTTGTTTTTTTTTGTTTCTTCAGTATTTTCATGACTGGAATGCTGACAATTTTATCTGATACTATGTACAACTAAATTCTCGTTAGTCACACACGTATCTTCTACCATCCTAGCTACCCGCCCCCCCCACTGAAGGTGTGAAAACGACTCCTTCATTGGTAGAGTTCTGTTAATAAAAGCCTGTCCTTTCTCCCTGTCTGTCTCTGCATACACATCTCAGGGCTAAGAACTTTTTTCTCTCTATGCAATCATCCCCCATCTGAGAAGGCAATAAATCATAATTTTGTTGAGAATGGACTATGAAGTAAGAGAGATTTTAGTTTGAATTTAATCACTGTATTCCCTAGTTGGGTGAAATTGAGCAATACGACCAACCTCCTGAACCTCAGTTTATTTATCTGTAAGACAGTGGTTAAGACATACCTACTTGAAAGTGTTGTATGAATTAAATGTGAATGTAAAGAACTTGGCCCAGGGCCAAGTTATTGTTCGGTAGTTTTGTAACTTCTGTTGTTTTCTTTGCCTTAGCCTAATGCCCTCTCCTCTAGTTACTCCAAATGTTGGAGAGCTGAAGGCTCTGTGGATCTGCTGCTTGGATGGCTGGCTTGCCTGACGGGGAAGACCAGGAGACTGTAGCAATCCAAGGGCTCTGAGAATGTGATGTGGATGCTTGGGCTTGAGACTGAGGTAAGTTACAAGGGAAAGAAGGAAGAGAACTGTCTATGTAAGAAAGAAAGACTGATGAAGGAAGAGACTAGTTGGGCGTTCTAAAAAGGGATGTCACCAAAGAAATGAAAAGATTGGTTAGAGTGGATCCAGACACAGGGATCCGGAACCTGTAGACATGTATGTAGATGACTGCAAGTACGTTTTTCAGCTCTCAACAACTTTTGGAAATAGTACCATGGTAACTGCAGCCAGATCATTTCCAGAATCATTATTTTTTACTCCTGAAATTGTTCCTCTAAAAGAAAGAAATTAGTTTTAGTTTCCAGAAACTAAACCATAGAAATGCTCATAATTTTTCAAGGACAACAAAAAAACCTCTGGTTTAAAAAGTTACCACCTACTTGATTATTTAAAGGGGAGAACGTTTTCTGACCTGTAATACTTTTATGCCTAGGCTTACCATGAAAATGACCAGAATTGACAGCACAGTAAAACTCTATTACACTGAAGTATATTTAATAAGTCAGCAGACATAGTCAGCGAACTCATGCGATTTCTCACTTTCACTGGTAATAAAGGATTAGAAAGCAGAGCAGCCCTGTAATATCCTGACTTGCATGCAGGGGTAGATATTATCAAAGACAGGGGAACAGGTGCAGAAACAGAATACTGGGCACTCTGAATGCTGACTTTGAAGGTCTTCAAAGTTTTCCCAGGCTGTGCTTCTTAAAGGCCAACAGAATTCTTGCATGTGTTATTCTTTCATGTCCATAATGTAGTTGAGGGCAGCGTTGTTCAGAATCATGCTGTAGTGGAGAAATGATATATAGAGGTGGAGATGACAACAATAGTGATAATATTTATCTGGATCTTACAGTGTTAGGGACAGGGAAACTGACTCATGATTAGCAGAAATAAATAAGCAGACAATGCAAGAAGCTTTTGTAAGTTTGTTTTCCAACAAGTCAGTAAGAAACAATAAACTGAAGTGCATTTTAATTATCAAGGCATGATAGAGTGTAACTAAATTCTGTATTAAAAAGTTGCTTGGTGATAAATCAATATAATTGAAATCATAAGTGTGCCAATTCCTAATTGACGATTGAATGCCTTCATTGTCAGAGTTGCAAAGCAGAATAATTACATACCTTCACACCAGCTCTTAAGAAATTGAGTGCCAATGGCAAGAAAGAAAACTCTAATTCAAGGATTTTGCAAGTTCTATGATCAGGTTTCCAGGAGCACAGTTGGAAGGATATTCTAGATATGTATGAATTTTCTTATTCATTTTAGTTGAAGAAGTAACAACCCATATTTACTGAATTGGAGTCAAGTCATTTCAGTGGAAATACAGTCTTCATCACAAAATTATATGAAACAGCTCTGGCTTGGATGGTCTTGAAAAGACTGAATCTCTTTTATTTGCTAGGATAATATGAATTAAAGATAAAGAAGTTATTTTAGGAGTAGTAGACTTCATATATATAGTTACTTATCAAGTCTAGAATAATGGAAAGATATGGCATCCATTCTTATTGTACTATTAAATATAGTAAACATTATGATAACACTATTTTGGAATGAAGACTATGCATATCTAGAAAAAAATAGACAGATCAATTTAATTAAAATTGTTACTAGAATCACAAATAGTTCTGCTCATCCTGTATCAATTTCAAAAATAATTGTTGGTTATATTCCTGGCTTACTTCAGGTAGCAGGTATACAAAGTTAGATAAAATGTGAAATCCATTTTCAAGGAGTTATAGTCTAGAGGGAACCCTAGTGGCGCAGTGGTTAAGCATTTGGCTGCTAACCAAAAGGTTGACAGTTCAAAACCACCAGCTGTTCCCTGGAAACCTATGGGGCAGTTCTACTCTGTCCTATAGGGTCACTATGAGTTATAATCGACTCAGTGGCAATGGGTTTGTTTTGGTTTTATAGTCTAGAGGGAGAAATGAATGTACAAATATTTAGTATGGAATATCATAAATACAACATGATATATACGTAATATATAATAATGGGGAAGAAGGGTTAATAATTAATTGCTAAGGGGGGGATTGGGTAACTTAGGGAAGTTTCAGTAGACAGGGTGGGGTGAACATTTCAGGCATATAAAGCACTTACAGAGCACCCATCACATATGCTCCTGCATGATAGTGACATGTAACAGCAGCAACAACTAAAAACACCATGCAGACATAGAGTGGAAGGTGGGAAGCAGAGGAAGACGCATCTACAGAAATAAGCAGAGTATACCAGAGTATGTAATGATAAAATGCTTGGATGATGTGGGGCCCTTGAAATAATTTAAACAGGTGAGTAACATAACTGGATTTATACATTTTAAAAATGTATTCTTTTTAAAATTATTTTTAAAAGATGACTGTGGAAAAGGATGTTGACACTCTCCTTTCCTGAGAGATTGAACAGGATGGGAATGACTGGTTAGTGGTCAGTAGCTAGGAGTTGGGTCCTGTGTGGCTTGTCTGTAGTTGATATTATCCAAGGTGGTCCAAGATGAATAGAGTGATGAGCTTTTGTGTATTCTTGTTTCCCAGAGAATGTAGTTAAGAAGCACCATCTTGTTATTTAACTTGTACACTTTTCAAGCCATTGATAGGTAGTATGTACAAGTCTCTCTCAGAGTCAAAACACCTTTTTCTTACACTTTGATCTCAGCTTTGCTCCCACGAGCTACAGGTCTATTGTCTCTTCATAATCAAAATTCTCAAAGTCCCAGCTAAAATCACTGACTCTAAGATCTCACCTTCAATTTACTACTTAATGTTCAGAAATCTGACTAACATCCCTGAAGACCTATTGAAATCATTTTTGGTGAGGCATCTTGCTATACTTACTAACAGACAATTTTTAGCCCTTCCCTTACTGGACCCCTGTATAACATTTAACCACCCCAAATTCCACCTTGGTGCTAGTGATACTAGTCTATGCTGGTTCCCCTCCTAGATTTCATTCTCTTTTCTGAATCCTCTTTCTCTACCCACTTCTTGAATATTGGTTTTCTTTAAGATACCTTCTTTGACTCGTTTGTTCTCTGATTAAGCAGGTTCTTCCAAGGTTCTATAATTCAATTTCATTCCATGGTTTTGAATGCCACTCACATACTCTTTTTTTAAATTTTATTTTAATGTGCTTTAGGTGAAATTTCACAGAGCAAATTAGTTTCTCGTTCAAAAATTTATACACAAATTATTTTGTGATGTTGGTTGCAATCCCTGCAATGTGTCAACACTATCCTCCTTTCCACTCCAGGCTCCCTGTTTCCATTTGTCTAGCTTTCCAGTCCCTTCCTGCCTTCTCGTCTTTGATTGATCTAAGTAAGAAACACTTTCCTCACATGTGTTACTGTTTGTTTTATAGATCTGTCTAATCTTTGGTTGAAAGTTGAATGTCAGGAGTGTCTTTAGTTCTGAGGCAGAAGTGTGCCCAGGGGTCGTAATCTCAGGGATTCCTCCAGTCACAGATACTCTCGATTTCCAAACCTTAATTTCTACTTCCCCTCTCTCTTCTGACATCAATATCCTTATAGTCAACACTCCACTAGATATCAGACATTTTCAGAAGCTCCCGATAGAACTGATAACACATTTTAATGTGTGAACATAGCTCTATCATGGCAGTTGTAGCACTTTCTCACTCAAATGTATTTATTTATTTATTTATTTATGTCTATCTCTCTATATTACATAAAAAAATTTTAAAGGCAGGGATCCTATAATCTTCTTACCCTCTTCATCTTATACACAGTGCCTGCCAAGGAGCCAATATTATTATAATTCAGGTATCATGATAAGTTTTTCATTTACATTATCTCATTTATCATTACTAATACCCTGAAACATAGGTAATATTCTCATTTTATATACAAGCAAACTTACTTTAGAAGTAAATTTTTCAAGGACACATAGCTAGTAAGTAGTAAAACTATGTTAGCAACAAGTCAATGTTATTCCAAAATCTAACCCTAAATGCTTCACATAAATTATTAATAACCAAGCTAAGGATAGAAAATAGGTTGCATCTCTTGTGCCTACTCAATTAACTGGAATGAGCCATTGAGTGTCCTAGTAGAGAATTCTGAGGCTGAATTTGGACTTATTGGGAAAAGTGTTGTGACTGTTTAGTGTCATCTATGAAGAATACTTGAGGGATAATGGCAACATGTTTGCCATCATCACATGATTCTATATTTAAGAAGGATTATTGATAGAATAATAAATATATTTTATGATTTCTTGAACTAGTAGATCTTAAACCATTTTTTAGTAGGTCTCCAAGTAAGATATTATAATTCTCTTTGTACAATAAATAAAAGAAACCTCTTTACTCTCCCAACACCCCGTCCATAACACATAGATCTCTACAAATCCCATTTAATTTTCTAGACTTCAGGAAAATAAGAATATACAAATTTCTAAAACGTCAGGACACCTTGCTTTAGTTACTTAAGATATGCTGAAATATTCTCATCAGATTCAAGTTCAAGATGCTGAACTATGTTACTGACAATATCAAAATTTGACTTGAATGGTTACTAATAATGTTAAGAGCTGACACACTTTCAATTCAGAACAACATTATTTAAGACAAAAAAATCACAGTGGTGCAGTGGGTAAGAGTTCGACTGCTAACTAAAAGGTCAGCAGTTCAAATCCACCAGCCACTCCTTGGAAACCCTATGGGGCTGTTCTATTCTGTTTATTAGGGTCCCTATGAGTCGTAATTGACTTGACAGCAATGGGGGAATATACAGTTCATATTCAAATTTCATCAGATGGAATACACGGGAATCAAATTGATTACATCCATGGAAAGAGATGATGGAGAAGTTCAATACTGGCAGTCAGAACAAGGCCAGGGGCTGACTGTGGAACGGACCATCAGTTGCTCAAATACAAGTTGAAGCTGACGAAAATTAAACCAAGTTCATGAGAGCCAAAGTAGGACCTTGAGTATATCCCACCTGAATATAGAGACCATCTCAAGAATAGATTTGACGCATTGAACACTAACAACTGAAGACCAGACAAGTTGTGGAATGACATCAAGGACATCATGCATGAAGAAAGCAAAAGATGATTAACAAGAAAGGAAAGAAAGAAAAGACCAAAATGGATGTCAGAAGAGACTCTGAAAGTTGTTCTTGAACGTAGAGTAGCTAAACTGAAAGGAAGAAATGATGAAGTAAAAGAGCTGAACAGAAAATTCCAAACGGCAGCTCAAGAAGACAAAGTAAAGTGTTATAATGACATGTACTAAGACCTGGAGCTAGAAAACCAAAAGGGAAGAACACACTCAGCATTTCTCAGGCTGAAAGGACTGAAGAAAAAATTCAAGCTTTGAACTGCAATATTGAAGGATTCTTTGGGGGAAAATATTGAACTACACAGGAAGCACCAAAAGAAGATGGAAGGATTACACAGAGTCACAATACCAAAAAGAAATGGTCAATGTTCAGTCATTTCAGGAGGTAGCATATGATCAAGAAACAATGGTACTGAAGGAAGAAGTCCAAGCAGCACTGAAGGCACTGGTGAAAAACAAGGCTCCAGGAATTGATGGAATACCAATTGAGATGTTTCAACAAACAGATGCAGCACTGGAGGTGCTCACTCATCTATGCCAAGATATTTGGAAGACAACTACCTGTCCAATCAACCGGAAGAGATCCATATTTGTGCCCATTCCAAAGAAAGTTGTTCCAACAGAATGTGGAAATTACCCAACAAAATCATTGCTATCACACACTAGTAAAGTTTTACTGATGATCATTCAAAAGTAGTTGCACAATACATTGACAGGGAACTGTCAGAAGTTCAAGCTGGGTTCAGAAGAGGATTTGGAATGAGAGATATCATTGCTGATTCAGATGGATCTTGGCTGAAAGCAGAGAATGCCAGAAAGATGTTTACCTGTGTTTTATTGACTATGCAAAGGCATTCGACTGCGTTGATCATGATGAATTATGGATAACATTGCGAAGAATGGGAATTCCAGAACACTTCATTGTGATCATGAGGAATCTGTATATAGACCAAGAGGAAGTTGTTCGAACACAGCAAGGGGGTACTGCAGGATTTAAAGTCAAGAAAGATGTGCATCAGGTGTATCCTTTCACCATACTTATTCAATCTGTATGTTGAGTAAGTATCAGAGAAGCTGGACTATATGAAGGAGAACGGGGCATCAGGATTGGAAGAAGACTCATTAACAACTTGTGATATGCAGATGACACAACATTCCTTGCTGAGAGTGAAGAGGACTTGAAGCACTTATGATGAAGATCAAAGACTCTAGCCTGTAGTATAGATTTCACCTCAATGTAAAGAAAATAAATAGCCTCATAACTGGATCAATAAGTAGCATCATGATGAATGGAGAAAATATCAACGTTGTCAAGGATTTCGTTTTATTTGGATCCACAGTCAACGTCATGGGAGCAGAGGTCAGGAAATCAATGGACATGTTGCATTGCACAAAACTGCTTCAAACGACCTGTTTAAAGGATTAAAGAGCAAAAATGTCACTTTAAGGTCTAAGGTTCACCTGACCCAAGACATATTATTTTCAACCACCTCATATGCATACAAAATCTGGACAATGAATAAGGCAGACCGAAGAATTGATGCCTTTGAGTTGTGGTGTTGGCGAAGAATATTGAATATACCATGGACTGCCAGAAGAAAGAACAAGTCTGCCTTGGAAGCATTACAGCCAGAATGCTCCACAGAAGCAAGGATAGTGAAACTTTGTCTCACATACTTAAGACATGTTATCAGAAGGGGCCAGTCATTGGAGAAGTACATCATTCTTGCTAAAGTAGACAGTCAGTGAAAAAAGAGGAAGACCCTCACTGAGATGGGTTGACATAGTGGCTGCAACAATTGGCTCAAGCATAACAATGATTTGTGAATGGCGCATGACCAGGTGGCATTTCATTCTGTTGTACATCCAGAAAAAAAAAAAAAACCCATTGCCACTGAATTGATTCCGACTCATAGAGACCCTATAGGACAGAGAACAGCCACATAGTTTCCAAGGAGCGCCTGGCGGATTCAAACTGCTTAAGTTGGAACTGACTCGAGGGCACCTAACAACAACAACATGAGGAGGAGAATTTGGGATTGAGGCACATTTGCAGGTAGTACACTGTAATGCTTAGGCCTGAGGGTGTATTAGTTTTCCAATGTTGCATAAAAAAAAAAAAAAAAACCACCACACACTTAGTGGCTTAAACAGGCCCCAATTATTATGTCACAAGTCCAGACATGGCTGTGTTCTCCGCTCAGGCTGAAATCAGGATGTTGGCCATGCTGTGCTACAAGAAGCTCTGGGGAAGAATCCTCTTCCAAGAGCATTCAGGTTGTTTTCCAAATTCAGTTTCTTGCAGGTGTAGGGCTGAGGTTCCCATTTCCTTTCTCCCAGCAACCAGAGGTCTCTTTCAGCAGCTACAGCCATCCACGTGGCCCCATCCATCTCCATGGCCAGCAATGGAGAATCTCCCTTATGCCAAATGACTCTCGTGCTTCGAATGTCCTCCTTCAGGAATAGCCAAGTACCCTTTAAGGGCTTAACTGGTTAAGTCTGATCCACCCACAGTAATCTCCCATTTTTAATGTCAGCTGTATCATACAACATAGCCTACTCACAGAAGTGACTTTCCCATCATATTCACAAGTCCAGAGCTTGTACAATATAGGGAAAGAATATTGGGGGCCACTTTAGAATTATGCTTATCACATTAGGCTAACAAAAAAAAAAAAAAAATCTTCCGTCATTGATAGTGACATATGGTAAGAACCAACCTGTCTTCGGTTTTCCATGACATTTTCGTAACTCAATTCACTTTTTCATTTCTTATAATAGCCTCTAAACAGAAGCCTTGCTTCTTGTATCTCTGCCACTTAACTGTTCCATTATCTTAAGCACAGTTATAATCATTGTAACATCTTTTATTTTCTTCCTAGGGCAATAAGATGCAATTTGGTTTTATAAAATGTCCATTATACTCTAGGTCAAACTGACCATCTAGAATTACCTTTTCCAGACTTCCTCATTAACCATAAGATCAAACCAAATGGACTTCTTGATCTATTCCATATTTTCCTTCTTCCACAACCTTATAAAAATTTTATTTCTATGCCCATTTTCCTCGTATACCACAACTAAACTCTGTCATGATTTCAGGACTTTTTAAGAGCTACCTCTTTAAGTATTTTCTGACTTGCCTCAGAGCTCTTATAGCACTTCAACTGTAGCAATTTTTGGCAGTATTCACTAAAGCAGAAAATGATAAAAGATATTCATTTATAAATCTATGGGCTCTGCTACAACTATAAGCATCTTGGGGAGAGGTAGTGTGTTTTATCAGTCTTTGCGTTCTCCATAAGACCTTGCATATAGTTGGTACTGAATAATATGTTAATACATGTATATTGAATAATTACTTGAGAGACGTTACTGCTTAGATGCTAGATCTCCTCATAAACTGTCTTTTCTAGCTCAAATGATAATAAAAAATTAATCTTATTGACTACATAGGTGGTTTATTTGCAACAATTTTAACTAAAATAAGTTGAGTATTACTTCCAGTCAACCACTTTCTTTGTTACCTAATTTATCCCTGTGTCCCTGTCTTTATTCTGAAGTCTTAATGAAGTTACTGCACTGAATTAGATTGTGCTTTATGTAATAAATAGTCTACTCTGAGCTCATGTTAAAGACACATTACTTGACTGCTGAAATAATTAAACTTCCACCTAAGGATGTTCCTTACTGCTGGATATAGCTTTCGTGTGTTGAGATTTTGTTGAAAAATGTTTATTTTTGTTATGTTAATACAAAAACTCTCTATATTATTGTCTACTTATTATATACAGATAAATATTAGAAATGATAATCCATCAAGGTAATAACTTTAAAAAAATAGTAAAGAATAATGCTAACAGAAAAAATAATTTGTTTTCCAAACTAATGGAAGACACTTTAGAATAAGCAAAAACATAATTTGGCCTCAAAGTTGCAAATGCTTTCAGAGTTTGTTGGTGTTGTTAGGTGCTGTCTAGTCAGTTCTTACTCATAGCGACACTATGTACAACAGAACGAAGCACTGCCGAGTCCTGCGCCATCCTCATGATCCTTGCTATGCTTGAACCCATTGTTGTAGCCACTGGGTCAATCCATCTGATTGAGGGTCTTCCTCTTTTTCTCTGACCCTCTACTTTACCAAGCATTTGTCCTTTTCCAGGGACTGATCCCTGCTGATAACATGTCCAAAGTATGTGAGACGAAGTCTCGCCATCATCCTTTCATAAGCATTTTGGTTGTACTTCTTCCAAGACAAATTTATTCATTCTTTCGACAGTCCATGGTATTCAATATTATTCGTCAACACCATAATTCAAAGGCATTAATTCTTCTTTGGTCTTCCTTATTCATTGTCCAGCTTTCCCATGTGTATGGTATGAGGTGATTGAAAACACCATGGCTTGGGTCAGGTGTACCTTAGTCTTTAAAGTGACAGCTTTGCTTTTCAACACTTTAAAGAGATCTTTTGCAGCAGATTTGCCCAATGCAATGTGTAGTTTGCTGCTTCCATGGGAAGTTATAATTATAGTCCCTTTTTTATTACCAGTACTTTCTGTATTAGAGAAAGTATTACTATTCAGGGTAGCAAACATGGTTATGAAGAAAATGAAGGGGAAAATTCTAGATCTACTAGAATTCTGAAAATCAACAATAGACAATGAAATAAAGAAGATATGACTCCTAGATTAGGACAGGCAAGGTTTAAAAAGAATTTTAAATTGGAATGGACAATGTAATTCAATGATAAAAATATGCAGAACGTTGCCAAAATTTTTCCACCCATACACATGGCAGATGCTACTAATCAATTATGCTATTTTTTCACACTTAGCAGGACTTAGTCTTTATCCTTAAAACAACATTGCTATTTCTAACCAAACGGAATTATAACAACGTATGAAATCTAGTTCCTCTTTGGAATATAGATCTCTGTCTTTCCAAATGATACCAGCAAAACTTTGAAAATCAAGGTGATGGGAAAATTGTCTCACAATCAAATATTCTAGGTTTAACTTAGTCTTAAAATCTTGCACGCACTTATCCTATTTCATTGTTCTACACTTACCTCGATAATTCTTTGCTGTGCAACTTTTCGATGTGTAAACAGGCAAATTGGTAACACAGTTCATAAAAAGAAATTGATGGTGTTGAGTGTACCCTCAAAAATCATCCTGTTCTATGCCACTTTGAGATTCACGGGTTTTTATTTTAATAGCTGTAATAATCTTTGAGATGATTTATCCTAAACAACTCATTTACCAAATGATGAAACTGGAGCTTGAAGTACCAGTAGCTCTCTGAAACTGTACTGCTGTTAAGTATTAGAGATAGAGATATGGTGTAAGCATTTGGCTTGAGGTATAAACATGGCCTGGATGCTGCTTAGGGTTTTGTTCCAAAGACTCATGATTTGGTTCCTTAGCCCATCTAACCACAGAGCTTATCTGGGGGAGAGGAAAAGTTTTCAGAGGCTTATTCCACCAACTAGACCTTAAATTCTATTCCCTGTCAACAACTCAGTAAAATCTTATATTCTCAATAATTGTTTGCTATCCAAACCACACTAGCACAAAACAAAGACTTCCCTTCCCCTGCTGACCCTACCTTGGTATCTCCACTCCTATTTTCTAGTTTCCTCAGTCATCTAGGTTTTTATATATCTCTCCTTGCATTGTGGCATGTTGTTGTTGTTATTAGGTACCATCAAGTTGGTTCTGACTCATAGCAGCCCTATGTACAACAGAACGAAACACTGACGAGTCCCGCACCATCCTCACAATCGTTGTTATGCTTGAGCCCATTGTTGCAGCCACGGTGTCAATCCATCTTGTAAAGGGTCTTCCTCTTTTTCGCTTACCCTCCACCTTACCAAGCATGATGTCCTTCTTCAGGGACTGATTGCTACTGATAACATGTCTAAATTATGTGAAAGGTAGTCTCGCCATCCCTGCTTCTAAGGAGCATTCTGGTTGTACTTTTTACAAGGCAAATTTGTTCAGTTTTCTGGCAGTCCATGGTATATTCAATATTCTTCACCAACACCACAATTCAAAGGTATCAGTTCTTCTTTGGTCTTCCTTATTCATCGTCCAGCTTTCGCATGCGTATGAGGCAATTGAAAACACCATGGCTTGGGTCAGACTTAGTTCTCAAAGTAACATCTTTGCTTTTCAATACATTAGAAAGTTCTTTTGCAACATATTTGCCCACTACAATCCATCTTTTGATTTCTTGACTGCTGCTTCCATGGTTGTTGATTGTGGATCCAAGTAAAATGAACTCCTTGAAAACTTCAATCTTTTCTCCCTTTGTCAGGGTGCTTATTGGTCCAGTTGTGACAATTTTTGTTTTCTTTATGTTGGGGTGTAATCCATACTGAAGGCTGTGGTCTTTGATCTTCCTCAGTAAGTGCTTCAAGTCCTCTTCACTTTCAGCAAGCAAGGTTGTGTTATCTGCATATCGAAGGTTGTTAATGAGTCTTCCTCTAATCCTGATGCCCCATTCTTCTTTGTATAGTCCAGCTTCTCACATTATTTGCTCAGCATACAGATTGAATAAGTATGGTGAAAGAATACAACCCTGATGTAGACCTTTGCTGACTTTAAACCATGCAGTATCCCCTTGTTCTGTTTGAACGACTGCCTCTTGATCTACGTACAGGTTCCTCATGAGCACAGTTAAGTGTTCTGGAATTCCCATTCTTCGCAATGTTATCCATAATTTGTTATGACCTACACAGTCCAATGCTTTTGCATAGTCAATAAAACACAGGTAAACATCTTTCCGGTATTCTGTGCTTTCAGCCAGGATCCATCTGACATCAACAATGTTATCCCTGGTTCCACATCCTCTTCTGAATCTGGCTGGCATCTTGGCAGTTCCCTGTCGATACACTGCTGCAGCCGCTTTTGAATGATCTTCAGCAAAATTTTACTTGCCTGTGATATTAATGATATTATTCAATACTTTCTGCATTCAGTTGGATCACCTTTCTTGGGAATAGGCATAAATATGGATCTCTTCCAGTCAGCTGGCCAGGTAGCTATCTTCCAAATTTCTTGGCATAGACCAGTGAGCATTTCCAGTACTGCATCCATTTGTTGAAACATCTCAGTTGGTGTTCTGTCAATTCCTGGAACCTTGATTTTTGCCAATGCCTTCAGTGCAGCTTAGACTTCTTTCTTCAGTACCACCAGTTCCTGATCATATGTTAACTCCTGAAATGGTTGAACATGGGCAAATTCTTTTTGGTATAGTGACTCTGTGTGTTCCTTCCATCTTTTTTTTTTTTTTTTAAATTTTTTATTGTACTTCAGGTGAAGGCTTACAGAACAAATAGTTTCTCATGAAACAGTAGTACACATATTGTTTTATGACATTGGTTAACAACCCCACAACATGTCAACCCTCTCCCTTCTTGACCTTTTTTTTTTTTGGTGAAAATATACATAGCCAAAGATACACCATTTCAAAAATTTCTACATGCACAGTTCAGTAACATCAGCTACGCTCTTCCAATTGTGCTGCTATTCTCACTTTAGATGAAGGCTTACAGAACAAAATAGTTTCTCATTTAACAGTTAGCACACATGTTGCCCTATGACAATGGTTAACAACCTCACAACAAATTAACACTATCCTTACTCAACCGTGGGTTCCCTATCACCAGCTTTCCTGTCCCCTTCTGCCTTCTGGCCCTTGTCCCTGGACTGCTGTGCCTCATTAGTCCCATTTGGTTTTATGGGGCTGTCCACTCCCCAGCTGAATGGTGAACCTCAGAAATGACTTCACCACTGAGCTAAAAGGGTGTCTTGGGGTTTTTCCAGTCTCCTTTAGGCCACTAAACCTGGTCTGTTTTTTGTGAGTTAGAATTTTGTTCTACATCCTTCTTCAGCTCTGTACCGAACCCTCTGTTGTGATACTGGTCAGAACAGTCAGTGGTGGTAGCCGGGCGCCATCTAGCTGTGCTGGGCTCAGTCTTGTGGAGGCCTTGGTAGCTGTGGTCCATTAGTCTTTTGGACTAATGTTTTCTTGTATCCTGTTCGCTTCATTCTCCCTTTCTCCCAAAGGGATGAGACCAGTGAAGTATCTTAGATGGCCGCTCACAGGCTTTTAAGACCCCAGACGCTACTCACTAAGGTAGAATGTAGAACATTGTCTTTATAAACTGTGTTATGCCAATTGAGCTAGATGTTCCCCGAGACCATGGTCCCCACAGCCCTCCACCCAGCAATTCAGTCCCTCAGGGAATTTGGATATGTCTATGGAGCTTCCATGACCTTTCTTTGTACAAGTTGTGCTGGTTTCCCCTGTATTGTGTACTCTCTCACCCTTCACCCAAGATACCACTTATCTATTGCCTATTTAGTATTTCCCCCCCCCACCACTCCCATCCCTGGTAAACAAAAAGATTGTTACTTTTTGTGGTGAACTTTTTCATGGATTTTTACAGTAGAGGTCTCATACAATATTTGTCCTTTTGTGATTGACTTATTTCACTCAGCATAATGTCCTCCAGTTTCATCCATGTTATGAGATGCTTCACGGATTCATTGTTGTTCTTTCTCGTAGCATAGTACTCCATTGTGTGTATGTACCATAGTTTGTTTATCCATTCATCTGTTGATGGGCATCTAGGTTGTTTCCATCGTTTTGCTATTGTGAACAATGCTCCCATGAACATAGGTGTGCATATGTCTATTTGGGTGACGACTCTTATTTCTCTAGGATATATTCCTAGGAGTGGGATTGCTGGATCATATGGTATGTCTATTTCTAGCTTTCTAAGGAAGTGCCATATCATTTTCCAAAATGATTGTATCATTTTGCATTCCCACCAGCAGTGCATAAGAGTTCCGATCTCCCCACAGCCCCTCCAACATTTGTTATTTCCGGTGTTTTTGATTCGTGCCAGTAATGCCGGGGTGAGATGGTATCTCATTGTGGTTTTAATTTGCATTTCTCTAATGGCTAGTGATCACGAGCATTTCCTCATGTTTCTGTTGGCCATTTGAATGTCTTCTTTGGTGAAGTGTCTGTTCATTTCCTTTGCCCATTTTTTAATAGGGTTATTTGTCATTTTGTTGTAGAGGTGTTGGATTTTCTTGTAGATTATGGAGATTAGACCTTTGTCTGACTTGTACTGTCCAAAAATTTTTTCCCAGTCTGTAGGTTCTCTTTTAACTCTTTTGGTGAAGTCTTTTGAAGAGCATAGGTGTTTGATTTTTAGAAGATCCCAGTATCTAGCTTATCTTCTGGGGTTTGTATGTTGATGGTTATGGTTTGTATCCTGTTAATGCCATGTATTAAGGGCTGAAGTGTTGGTCCTATTTTTTTTTTTCTATGAACTTTATTGTTTTTGGCTTTATTCTTTGATCCATTTTGAATTAGTTTTTGTATATGGTGTGAGGTATGGGTCCTGTTTCATTTTTTTGCAGATGGAGATCCAGTTTTGCCAGCACCATTTGTTAAAAAGACTGTCATTTCCCCATTTGATGGACTTTGGGCACTTGTCGAAGATCAGGTGACCATAGGTAGATGGGTTTACATCTGGGTTCTCAATTCTGTTCCATTGGTCAATGTATCTGTCATTGTACCAGTACCAGGCTGTTTTGACTACTGTAGCTGTATAGTAGGTTCTGAAGTCAGGAAGTGTGACTCCTCCAACTTTCTTCTTCTTCTTCAGTAGTGCTTTATTTATTTGGGGTTTCTTTCCTTTCCATATAAAGTTAATGATTAGTTTTTCCATCTCTTTGAAGAATGTTGTTGGTATTTGGATCGGGATTGCATTGTATTTGTAAATTGCTTTGGGTAGAATTGTCATTTTCACAATGTTGAGTCTACCTATCAAGGAGCATGGTATGTTTTTCCATTTATGTAGATCCCTTTGGGTTTCTTGCAGTAGTGTTTTCTAGTTTTCTTTGTATAGGTCTTTTACATCCCTGGTTAGATTTATTCTTAAGTATTTTATATTTTAGGGACTTTTTATAAATGGTATTGTTTTCCTGATTTCCTTTTCATTGTTCTCCTTACTGGTGTGTAGGAATCCAACTGATTTTTGTATGTTTATCTTGTATCCTGCTACTCTGCTGAATCTTTCTATTAGTTCCAGTAGATTTCTCGTGGAGTCTTTAGGATTTTCTACGTATTGTATCATATCATCTGTCTTCATTACCAATTTGGATGCCCTTTATTTCTTTTTATTGCCTTATTGCTCTAGCTAGAACTTCCAGCACAATGTTAAATAGGAGTGGTGATAAAGGGCATCCTTGTCTTGTTCTTGTTCTCAAGGGGAATGTTTTCAGCCTCTCTCCATTAAGAATGATGTTGACTGTTGGTTTTGCATAGATGCCCTTTATTATGTTGAGAAATTTCCCTTCTATATCTATTTTGTTGAGAGTTTTTATCAGGAATGGGTGTTGGACTTTGTCGAATGCCTTTTCTATGTCAGTAGCGATGATCATGTGATTCTTTTCTTTCCTTTTATTTATGTCTTGATTATGTTGATTGATTTTCTAACAATGAACCATCCTTGCATACCTGGTATGAATCCTACTTGGTTGTGGTGTATTATTTTTTTGATATGATGCTTAATTCTACTGGCTATAATTTTGTTAAGAATTTTTGCATCTATATTCATGAGAGATATTGGTCTGTAATTTTCTTTGTTTGTGGCGTCTTTGCCTGGTTTTGGTATCAGCGTTTTGCTGGCTTCATAGAATGAATATGGAAGTGTTGCTTCCTTTTCTATGCTCTGAAATAGCTTGAGTAGCACTGAAATAGCTTGGTAAAAGCTCTTCTGTGAATGTTTTGTAGAATTCTCCAGTGAAGCTATCTGGGCCAGGGCTTTTTTTGTTGGGAGTTTTATTATTACCTTTTCAATCTCTTCTCTTGTTATGGGTCTGTTCAGATTATCAACATCACTTTGTTGTATTTGGGTAGGTAGTGTGTTTCTAGAAATTTATCCATTTCGTGTAGGTTTTCAAATTTTTTGAATATAGTTTTTCATAATATTCTTTTATTATAGTTTTTATTTCTGTTGGGTCTGTTGTAATGTCACCCATTTCATTTCTTATTTGGGTTATTTGTGTCTTCTCCTGTTTTTCTTTTGTCAGTCTGGCCAGTGGTTTGTCAGTTTTGTTGATTCATTCAAAGAACCAACTTTTGGTTTTGTTGATTCTTTCTATTGTTTTTCTGTTCTCTATTTCATTTATTTCTGCTCTGATCTTTACTATTTCCTTTCTTCCGTTGCTGTGGTTTTTTTTTTTTTTTTTTTTTGCTGTTCTCTTTCTATTTGTTTGAGTTGTGTAGTTAATGTTTTGGTTTTGTCCCTTTATTCTTATTTGATGTATGCATCTATTGCTATAAATTGTCCTCTGAGGACTGCCTTTGCTGTGTCCCAAAGGTTTTTGTATGATGTGTTTTCATTCTCATTTGATTCTAGGAATTTTTTTATGCCATCTCTGATTTCTGCTATTACCCAGTGATGTGTAAGCAGGGTATTTTTCAGTTTCCATGTAGTTGATTTTTTTTCCTTGATCTTTCTATTGTTAATTTCTACCTTGATGGCATTGTGGTCAGAGAAGATACTTTGAATTGTCTCAACGTTTTGGATCTTGTTGAGGATTGCTCTGTGGCCTAAGATATGGTCTATTCTGGAAAATGTTCCATGTGCATTGGAAAAGAATGTGAACTCAGCAGCGGTTGGATGGAGTGTTCTATACATATGTCTTTGAGGTCAAGTTGGCTGATTGTGCCCTTTAGGCCTTCTGTATCTTTGCTGAGTTTCTTCTTAGTTGTTCTGTCCTTTTACTGAGAGTGGTGTGTTGAAGTCTCCTACTATTATTGTGGAACTCTCAATTTCTCTTTTCAGTGTTGTTACAGTTTGTTTTATGTATTTTGGAGCCCTGTCATTGGGTGCGTAGATGTTTATTATGGTTATGGCTTCATGATGGATCATCTCCTTAATCATATAGTGTCCTTCTTTGTCTCTTATGGTGGATTTTGTTTTAAAGTCTATTTTATCTAAGATTAGTATTGCCACTCCTGCTCTTTTTTGGTAGTTGTTAGCTTGTTATATCTTTTTCCAACCTTTGACTTTTAATAAATTCACATCTTTGTTTCTAAGGTGTGTCTCTTGTAGACAGCATATTGATGGATCCTGTTTTCTTATCCATTCTGTCAGTCTCTGTCTCTTTATGGGTGCATTGAGTCCATTTACATTCACTGTAATTATTGATAGTTGTGGATTTGTTGCTGTCATTTTATAGTGCTTTTTTTTTGGTGCTGGTGTTTTCTTTGATGTTCTTACTCTCTTGTGCTGAGTTAATTTTGTTTGTGGATTTTTTTTTTGTCATTTCTTTTGTTTGTGTAGGTTTTATTTTTGCCGAGACTTTATGTTTTTCTTCTTTATGAGTATGTTTATTAAGTTTCTTCTTGGTTACATGAAATTTACCCTTATCTTTCTAAGTTTGAAACAGTCTATTATTACTTGTTATCACCTTGCCTTCCTCTCCATTAGAAGGTTCTATACCTACAGCATTTATTCCCGTTTTTATTTTTCTGATGTTGTTGTCATTTACTGATTACCTGCTCTGATTCCCTGTTGTATTTCTTTTTGTTTTGGATAGTGCTTGAGAGTTCATTTCCTAGATTGGTATCTGTCTGGTACAATCCTGCGTCCTAGATTCTGCCTGTGAGCTGAAGTTGTTTGTTCTCAGATCAGTGAACTCTCTTTAATAATTATTGTAAGTTTGGTTTGACTTTTAAATCTTCGCTTAATTTCTATTTATCTGGAAATGACCTAATTTCACCATCATATTTGAATGAGAGTTTTGCAGGATATACTATTCTTTGCTGGCAATTGTTTTCTTTCAAGGTTTTGTATGTGTCATTCTATTGCCTTCTTGCCTGCATGGTTTCTGCTGAATAATCTGAGCTTAGTCTTATTGTGTCTCCCCTGTATGTGACTTCTTGTTTTTCACAAGCTGCTCTTAGGATTCTTTGTCTTTGGTTTTGGCGAGTGTGATTATGATATGCCTTGGTGATTTTCTTTTGGGGTCTATCCTATATGGGGTTCGTTGAGCTTCTTGGATGGCCAGCTTTTTATCTTTCATGATATTGGGGAATTTTTCTGTCAGCAGTCCTTCAATGATCCTCTCTGTATTTTCTGTTTTCTCTCCCTGTTCTGGAACTCCAATCACTCATAAATTTTTGCTTTTGATTGTGTCCCACATAAATCTCAAGGTCTCTTCATTTTTCTTTGTTCTTTTTTCTGACTTTTCCTGAAACAGGGTTGTATCCACGTGTTTGTCTTCAATTCTACTGATCTTGTCTTCCTCCATTTCAAATCTGCTTCTCAGTCCTCTGTGACACCATCCATTTTTGAAATCTTGTTGTTTATCTTTTGGATTTCTAATTGTTGTCTTTGTATAATTTCTAGTTGTGAATTTATTTTAGCATTTTGTTCTGGCATTATTTTCCTGAATTCTTCCAATTTTTTGTCTGTATTTTCCATGAATTAGTCTTTTTTTCCCTCATCTTTGCTTTTTGCTTCAGCTCTTGGAGAATTCTGAGTATTAGAGATTTGAATTCTCTATCTGGTAGTTCTAGTGACTTTTCTTCCACTGGAAAGTCATCTGATGTTTTATTTTGTACGCCTACTGGAACCATCCTGTCCTGTTTTCGTAAATGTTTTGATATTGTCTGCTGTCTTCTAGGCATTCAGTAGTTATTTTTCTCATTTATTGATTGTAGATTTGTTTGTTTTGTCCTTTTTTTTCATTTATTTGTCTATGTCTGAGGAGGTAGGTTGTGTGTTCTTTCTTGTTTGCTCGTCTGTGGGCACGATACTTTTTGCCTCCTTCTCTAATTGACAGGGTCAGTCGCTCAGATATTGTACAGCAGAGCAGGTCTAGCTGAAGAGGAGTTACTGGAACGGGTTGTTTGTGGCACTTACTACAGCCACCAGTGCGGGTCATTAATCATTGCAGGGTAGGTTCCAGTAGGCCGTGCCTGTGCTGCTTGGTGGTGAGATGTTAAGTGCGCAGTGCAGATAGGCAGGATGTAGGGGGGAGATTGTTATGTGTGGAGCTAAGATGGATATGGGAGAGAGGAGAGAGGAACAGGAGCCCAAAACATAGAAACAACCAAAAAAGAATGCTAATGGAGCTTATTGTTGGATTTGATAGATGAGAGACTATGAAATGAAGAAGAACAAAAAAGAGAATACTAAAGAAAAGGAAAAAAAAAGAAAAGAATGAATAAATAAAAATCAGAAAGGAAAAAGAACAACAAAGCTCCCAGGGATCCCACCAGTGCAGCTATGAGGTATGGCGAAGTTGTTCTCATGTGTTGCAGTACAACCTGGCTAGAAGGCATAGAGGTATTCAACTCCAGGTATTCAGGGAACAGAAAGTGAAGGAAGGTACAGAGAGACAAGAAACTGAGTAATGAAGAAAGACAAAAAAGGAAAAAGGGGGAAAAGAAAAGAAAACAAATAAACAAACAAACAAACAAGAAAAGCCCCCCAAAAAAACAGATAAAAGAAAAAACCACGAAAAAAGAAATGCCTTCAGGGATCCCTCTGCACATCTGCGGAAGCCAAGGGGATAGGCTTCAAGCCGCAAAGCACCGCCCAGCCAGAACAGGCTCCCAACTCAAGAAAAGGAAAAGAAAACTAACAAATAACCCAAAATAAGCAAAGAAACAAAAGTCTCAAGATCCCACCAACTCGGTAGCCCAGATCGGGAGGTAGCCCCACACTGGAATGGAGCTCCTCAGCCCCTTAGGAAGAAGCAAAGATGGCTCACGGAGCCAGCTATTTTAGTGAAAGGAGGGGGAGGTGTGAAAGGTAAGGAAGAAATCAAAAGAAGTGGATAAAAAGCAACAAATGGCACTCAGAGAGCCAGCGAGTGCGGGCGGGTGGAATCCAAGCGGCCGGTGCTTCCCGGACAAGAGACTGTGGTCAAGGGAAGCAGAGGAGGCCGAGTGGTGGTGAAGAAGGGTGGGGGTGGGAAAGCGTATATCACAAATTACCAGTTGTTCTGTCTCCCTCTGGCAGCTCCATGAAGCTGTTTTCTCATACCCCCTATTTGCTGGTCTTTGATAGGAGTCCAAGATCGCAGATTCGCACTGTGTTAGCTGATAGGGGACTCCTGTAAGAATCTCTCCTTGCTCTCCGTTCTCTGTCTGTTTTCTCACTCCATTGGTGCTTGGCTGAGTTCTTTATCTCTTCATTTGATGTTTTAGGGTTTCAGGATTGCTGTTCTATCTGTTTGGCTTAGTTTTTCGAATCTTTGCTGTGGAGGGATGGCGTGCTGCTTCTGCCTAGAGCTCCATTTTGCCAGAAGTCCCACCTTTGCCCATTTTTTAACTGGGTATTTGTCTTTTTGTTGTTGAGGTTTTGCAGTTATCCTGTGGATTTTAGAGATTTAGACACTGATCAGATTTGTCATAGCCAAAACTTTTTTCCCAGTCTGTAGGTTGTCTTTTTATTCTTTTGGTGAAGTCTTTTCATGAGCATAAGTGTTTGATTTTTAGGAGCTCCCAGTTATCTAGTCTCTCTTCTGGTGCTTGTGCATTGTTACTTATGGTTTGTATTGTGTTTATGCTATGTATTAGGGCCCCTAGCATTGTACCTATTTTTTCTCCCATGATCTTATTGTTTTTGATTTTATATTTAGGTCTTTGATCCATTTTGAGTTAGTTTTTGTGCATGGTGTGAGGTAGAGGTCTTGTTTTAGTTTTTTGCAAATGGATATGCAGTTATGCCAGCACCATTTGTTAAAGAGACTGCCTTTTCCCCAGTTAACAGACTTTGGGTCTTTGTCAAAATTCATCTGCTCATAGGTGGATGAGCTTATATCTGGTTTCTCAACTCTATTCCATTGGTCTATGTATCTGTTGTTGTATCAATACCAGGCTGTTTTGACTCCTGAAACAGTATAATAGAGTCTAAAATCAGGTAGTATAAGGTCTCCCACTTTGTTCTTCTTGAGTAATGCTTTATTTATTCAGGGCCTCTTCCCTTTCCATATGAAGTTGGTGATTTGTTTCTCCATCTCATTAAAAAATGCCGGTGGAATTTGGATCAGGATAATATTGTATCTGTAGATTACTTTGGGTAGAATTAACATTTTCAGTATGTTGAGTCTACCTATCCATGAGCAAAGTATGTTTTTCCACTTATGCAGGTCTCTTTTAGTTTCTTGCAGTAGTGTCTTGTAGTTTTCTCTGTATAGATCTTTTATGTCTCTGGTTAGATTTATTCCTAAGTATTTTAGCCTCTTGGGGTCTATTGTAAATGGTATTGATTTGGTAATTTCCTCTTTGAGGCTCTCTTTTTTGGTGTAAAGGAATCCAACTGATTTTTGTATGTTTAGCTTGTATCCTGAAACTTTGCTGAAATCTTCTATTAGTTCTAGTAGTTTTCTTGTGGATGCTTTGGGGTTTTCTGTGTATAAGATCATATCATATACAAATAAAGATACTTTGACTTCTTCCCCATCAGTTTGGATGCCCTTTATTTCTTTTTCTAGCCTAATTTGCTCTGGCTAGGACCTCCAGCACAATGTTGAACAAGAGTGGTGATAAGGGGCATCCTTGTCTGGTTCCCGTTCTCAAGGGAAATGCTTTGAAAGTCTCTCCATTTAGGTTGATGTTGGCTATTGGCTTTGTATAAATGCTCTTAATTATATTGAAGGATTTCCCTTCTATTCCTGTTTTTTTTGAGTTTTTATCATGAATGGGTGTTGGACTTTGTCAAATGCCTTTTCTGCATTGATTGATAAGATCATGTGGTTCTTGTCTTTTGTTTTATTTATGTGATGGATTACATTGATTGTTTTTGTAATGTTGAACCATCCCTGCATACCTGGTATAAATCCCACTCGGTCACGGTGAATTATTTTTTTGATATGTTGCTGAATTCTTTTGGCTAGAATTTTGTTGAGGATTTTTGTGTCAATGTTCATGAGGGATATTGGTCTGTAATTTTCTTTTTTTGTGGTGTCTTCACCTTGTTTTGGTATCAGGATTATGCTGGCTTCATAGAATGAGTTTGGGAGTATTCCATCCTTTTCTATGCTCTTGAATACCTTTAGTAGAAGTAGTGTTATCTTTTCTCTGAAAGTTTGGTAGAATTCTCCAGTGAAGCCATACAGGCCAGGGCTTTTTTTTTTTTGTTGAGTTTTTTAATAACCTTTTCAATCTCTTCTTTTGTTATGGGTTTATTTAGTTGTTCTACCTCTGTTTCTGTTAATTTAGGTAGGTAGTGAGTTTCTAGAAATTTGTCCATTTCCTCTAGGTTTTCAAATTTGTTAGAGGAAAATTTTTCATAGTAATCTGTTATGATTATTTTAATTTCAGTTGGGTCTGTTGTGATATCACCTATCTCATTTCTTATACAGGTTATCTGCTTCCTCTCCTGTTTTTCTTTTGTCAGTTTGGCCAATGGTTTATCAATTTTGTTGATCTTTTCAAAGAACCAACTTTTGGTCTTGTTATCTCTTTCAATTGTTTTTCTATTCTGTATTTCATTTAATTCTGCTCTAATTCTTATTATTTCCTTTCTTCTGGTGTTTGACAGCTCCTTTTGCTGCTCTCTTTCTACTTGTTCCTAATTGTAGGTTTAATGTTTTCATTACCACCCTTTCTTCTTTTTGGATGTGTGCATACATTGCTATAAATGGACCTCTGAGTGCTGCTTTTTGCTGTATCCCAAAGATTCTAGTAGGATGTGTTTTCATTCTCATTTGATTCTATGAATTTCTTTATTCCATCCTTAATTTCTTCTATAACCCAGTAGTTTTTGAGCAAGGTGTTGTTCAGTTTCCATGTGTTTGATTTTTTTCCCCGTTTTTCTGTTATTGATTTCTATTTTTATGGCTTTATGGTCAGAAAAGATGTTTTGCAATATTTGGTTGCTTTGGATTTTGTTAAGGCATGCTTTATGGCCTAATATGTGGTCTATTCTGGAGAATGTTCCATGTGCATTGGAAAAGAAAGTATACCTAGCTGCTGTTGGGTGGAGTATTCGGTATAAGTCTATGAGATCAAGTTAGTTGATTGTAGCATTTAGCTCTTCCGTGTTTTTGTTGAGCTTCTTTTTCAATGTTCTTTCCTTCACCGAAAGTGGTGTATTGAAGTCTCCTACTACTATTGTGGAGCTGTCTATCTCTCTTTTCCATGCTGTTAGAGTTTGTTTTATGTATTTTGGAGCCCTGTCATTGGGTGCATAAATATTTATTACAGTTATGTCCTCCTGGTCTATTGACCCTTTAATCATTATATAGTGTCCTTCCTTATCCTTTATGGTGGCTTTTACTCTGAAGTCTATTTTGTCAGAGATTAATATTGTTACTCCTGCTCTTTTTTGAGTGTTGCTTGCTTGATATATTATTTTCTATCCTTTGAGTTTTAGTTTTTTGTGTCTTTAAGATGTGTCTCTAGTAGGGAGCATGTCAACAGATCGTGTTTTTTTATCCAGTCTACCACTCTCTGTCTCTTTATTGGTGCATTTAGTCCATTTACATTCAGTGTAATTATTGATAGGTTTGAGTTTAGTGCTGTTATTTTGATGTCTTTTATTGTGTGATGTTCACAGTTTCTTGGGTCCACTTAATTTTCTGTGCTGAGTCGTTTTTCTTTATGTATTTTCTTTTCATGTTTTTCATTGTTGTTGATTTTGTATTTGCTGAGTCTTTATATTTTTCCTGTTTCTTATTTTGACATGTAGGATTGTTAGTTTCCTTTGTGGTTACCTTAATATTATTATTAAGGTTATTCTAAGTTTATACTAGTCTTTTTTTCTTTATATCGCCTTGACTTCCTCTCAATATGAAAAATCTATGTCTACATTTTTTAGTCCTTCTCTCTTTTTTTAATGTTGTCAACTTTTACATATTGACACCTCTGTTTCCTTATTTTCAGTGTTTTTGCTCTGATTTATTTTTGTGACTTTCCTATCTGGGTTGATATGTGGTTGTTCTGTCCTGTGTTCTAGTCTTTGCTGTTTATCTGATGTTATTGATTTTCTAACTGGAGGACTCCCCTTAGTATTTCTTGTAATTTTTATGTTTTTTTGCAAATTCCCTAAACTTCTGTTTGTCTGGAAATGCCCTAATTTTGCCATCATATTTGAGAGACAGTTTTGCTGGATATATAATTCTTGGCTGGCGATTTTTTTCCTTCAAGGCTTCATGTATGTCATCCCATTGTCTTCTTGTCTGCATGGTTTCTGCTGAGAAGTCCAAGCTCATTTTTATTGACTCTCCTTTGTAGATAACTTTTCTTTTATCTCTAGCTACTCTTAAAATTCTCTATCTTTGGTTTTGGCAAGTTTGATTATAATATGTCTTTGTGACTTTCTTTTGGGATCTACCTTATATATGGTTCAATGAGCATCTTGGATAGATATCTTCTCATCTTTCACAATATCAGGGAAGTTTTCTGCCAACAAATCTTCAACAGTTCTCTCTGTATTTTCTGTTATCCCCCCTCTTCTGGTACTCTAATCACTCGTAGGTTATTCCTCTTATAGAATCACACATAATTCTTAGGGTTTCTTCATTTTGTTTAATCCTTTTATCTGATTTTTCCTCAAATAAGTTGGTGTCAAGTGCTTTATCTTCAGTCTCACTAATTCTGACTTCCATGGCCTCAATTCTGCTCCTATGACTTTCTTTTGAGTTGTCTAATTCTGAAATTTTATTGTTAATGTTCTGGATTTCTGATTGCTGTCTCTCTGTAGATTCTTGTAGCCTGTTAAGTTTGTCGTTATGCCCTTCTCTAATCATTTTAATTTCCTGTATTGTGTGTTCTGCATTTTCCTTAATTTCCTTCCTAATTTCTTGAAGAGTTCTGTATACTAATCTTTTGTATTCTGCCTCCGGTAATTCCAAGAAATTTTCCTCTTCTGGAAAATTTCTAGATTTTTTATTTTAGAAGCTTGCAGAAGCCATCATGCCTGCCTCTTTATATGATTTGATTTTGACTGTTGTCTCCAAGCCTTTAATAAGTTATTGTATTTATTTATTTTATGTTTGCTTTCTGTGTCCTAACTTCTTGTTTTGTTTTGTTTTGATATACTCAAATAGGCTGCTTACGTGACTTAACCCAATCACTGGTGCCCCTGAAGCTCCAATGTCCTGTCACCAGGTGGCCAGACCCGCCACTAAGTATGCGTGACCAGGAGTCCACCCACTCCTCCTGTATGGATTCAGCTCAGGTGTCCAGGTAGTCGGCTACCAAGTGTGTGGTGCAAGCTCTCACCTACAGTCCTAAACAGGCATGGGTGATTGGTGCAGGCATAGGTATCTGGCTACAGCAGGGGAACACATGCTGAGCAAGGCAGGGGGCCGACGGCTGCACCTGAGTATCCAGGAGGAAGGCGTGTCCCTCTTCCCTACAGCATGTAGGTGGGTGGGTTTTGCAGCCTGACTATGAGTACCCAATGCTGTTGACTGTAAACACTGGGAGGTACCTCTTATTCTTGGGCCCCTATCTCAGGTGGCTAGGTGGTGTATGTGGAGCCACCAGTCCTCAGGTCCCTGATGTGGGTAGATTAAGACTCTGCTTAATAGGCAGAGCAGTGTCAAATATCATGAACCTGCCACTTCACAGCTGAAACAGCTGAAGTTAGACTTCAGGTATATACACTTTTGTACTGTGGTAATGAGGGCCTACGCTGTTGAAATGGGCCCACACAGGTCTATGCAGGGGGAAAGGAACTCAAAGTCCATGAATCCCTTATGCCTGTGCCTAGGCAAAGGAGCTGTGCCTACCCTGAGTCCTGGTTTAGAGGAGCTGGCAGATAATTTTTTCCCCGTTTGTTAATTTGTTCATGCTCCAAGGCTTGGAGAATGGTTCAGGGCATTTGACAGGTCCTACTTGTGGCCCAGGGGCCTCAACAATCTCTGAAGTTGTCCTGAACCCAGTGCAGAGCCTGGAGCAGAGAGGTAAATGGGAGAGAGATTTTTCCCTAAAGGGGGTGTTTTTGATCTGTGCAGTAGGTCAGACACAAATACTTATCTCTCTCTGATTGAGAGCTGCTTCTCACTGGCTCTGGATGGCCGAGTAGACTCTGTGCTGCTGGGCCTCTCCTGATGTGCAAAACACCTCAGGAGCACTGCTGCTTGCCTCACTGCTCACCCCCGACCTGACCTGATATGGGCTGAAGTGCTCTGACTCCCACAGGGTCAGGTCTGGCAACTCTTCACTGCTTCCAAACCGTCTCTCCCTCCCCCTGCCTCTCAATCTGATTCCTCAACTTTTCCTTTGATGTTCAGGGCCCCTAGATTGTCATATATAATTGATTGACTTTTTTTTTCAGGTCTTTGTTGTAAGAGGGATCACCAGAAGCATTTGACTACTCTGCTGTCTTGGCCCCTCCTCCTAATTCTCCAGTCTTAATAATACCTAATTCAAAAATTGGAATAGATAATTGTTATATTACTACTGCTGTTAAAGTAAACCAGTACAAATATTGTGATGTTTGTTAGGCCTGAAATATGTCCTAAATTTTGTACGTTACTCAAACTCTACAACTGTTAAGCTAAAACTCACTCACACACAGAAGTTTGATAAGTGTACTTAATATCCACTGAGCCAATTTTTGACTTATTGCTACAGAGAAGGTATTACTATTTCATGGAAGCTGACTTTCTGCTATTTATATTCATTTAAAAATAAAACTAAATAAAGCATAGCAGATGTGCTAGAAATTGAAATAGATAATGGTGTGCATCAAAGTATAGGGAATTTTATCAATACAGTATTAATCTCATTTAGTTATTTGTGCAAGTGATTTCTGTCATCAGTCAGAAGATTTTTAATCAATCTGTTAATATTTCATTCATGATTTCATTTTCATCTAGGTACTTGGAAGCTATGAACGCCTTGACTAAGGAATCTGAATAGTTTCAAAGTACTGGGGCAGTTAATTCAATTCCAGAAGTCCTTAAGCTGTTCATTTATGATGTAGCCAGAAACTAAAATGTTTAATGTATCACTTTTTATAGAAACTAAATTTCCCTCTGTGTGGAACTGTAGCATGGATAATGCTGCTGAATTGTTTTTAAAGTACAAAAAGAGATTTTGGATAAGATATGGTGAGCAAAATTCTCTCTCTGCTCACCAAAGGAAAAAAGGATGATAATAAACTCAAAATGAATGGATTAACAATTCAATTTCCAGCAAAAAAAAAAAAAAAATTGGCAACTTTATTTCCATCTTTTTCCCCTAAATCAGAAGTGAACTTGTCATTTCCCCTCAGGAATGGATGATAAAGGGTTTCTTTCTTGGAACTAGAGCTTCCCTAGTTATTTATGGGAATTTTTAAACATTTCTTATGTTTACATATGAGAGGCATTCACTGTTCATATTAGGAAACTTCCTGACTGCACAAGAATCATAGAGGAGCCATTTACCATCCATGGATGTTTCAAAATTAAGGTTAGAATCTGTAGAGCACAGAATGTTATCACATAGTGGACCTCTCCATCTTGAAGGAGGCTAGAAATCATTGTGATCTCTTCTTGTTTGAGAGTTCATGTATGATTTTACTATCTTAATCCATTTTTTAAGATTGTAATTAAAATAATAATTAAATTGTCTCCTTTTGATAAGGACAAAGCCATAAATTCAGGGCATATGTTTATCCAGTTTAAGGCTATGGACTTATTTGTTATAAGCGGTCATACCCTCCACCTTCCCTGACATTCCTCTGACCCTATAACACAAAGAATGAGAGAGTGAGTTTGGTAAGTTTTATGCAAGTTATCTGAAAATGGTCTGGGCTCTTGTCTTCTTCTCTTGTGCTTCTGGAATCTCTTCACAGAGCATACAGAATGATCATGTAACAACATAACTACTATAAAGTTAGTTTTTACTTGAAACTCTTCAAAAGTGTTTCATTGCATTTAGACTAAAATTCAATTTCCTTACCAGGTCCTAGATGTAGCTAAGATCTTCATGACCTGTTCTTGTTCAGCTTTTCAGGTTTATGTCAGCACTGTCTCGTTTGCTCAATATTGTCTGACAACACTACTTTCCTTCTATTCTTTAAGCATATTATTCTTTCCCTGCCTCAGGACCTTTGCATTTGCTATTCCAACTACTTTCTCACACTCCTCACATGCTTATGTCCTTCTTGTACTTCAGGTTTCAATGAAAATATCACCTACTTTGATGAGATCTAGCTGAAATTCAGTCTTAGCGTGTTGTTACTTGATAACATCTATGACAATTTATTACTATTTTATTTAATTGTCTGATGACTGGTTTATTGTCTGATTCCACCCTTCCAAAGAATAGAGGCGCCAAGAGGCAGGAATATTGTCAATCTTGTTAACTAAGAACACTGTTTAGCACACAGTAGGTGCCACCTGAGTCTAGATTTGTCCTCCTCAGCCTTGTACTTCTCCTGATACCTTCCACCATTATACATACTTCTTTCAGAATGGATCCAGATTGGAGACTATGATAATGTTGTCATTTTGTTGACTATGGTAAACTAAATAAAACATCTGTGTGGTTTCAAGCATGAGCTTATAACAAGCTTCACAGGGATCAGTTAGAAGAACACATCTAACTGCAGAGGGCAGTGCTGTCTAATGTGCTGTACAGCAATCTCAAAACTTACAGTCTAGAGCTGTTTATTTCATGTTAGATGTCCTTTGATGGATGCTGTAAAATTCCTTCATTACTGTTTTAGCAATGTGTTATGGAATTACACTTTTAAAATGACACTTGTTATAGGAACTATCCGAGTTCTAGCCATGGATGCATCAGAGTGTTTCTTAAATTAACTAGATGGCCCTTTGGAAATTATTTTTTGAAAAATCGTAGATACTTTTATTTGGTCCTAACTTCTGACTTCATTTCCTTTAATCTTTCCTTTAAAAAAAAATGCTTTTGGGATTTAATCAGATTTAGCAGTAAGTAATGCAACTGCCAAGCAACCTCACTAATATTCAGAATGCCAAAATAGATTTTGGATCTAAAAGTGCTTTCCCTCAGACTCTTGCCTAGAGATTTTCTGGCCTCTCTTCTTTCTCATCTCATTGACACTGTACAGTCTTCCAGATTAGTCTACAAAGCACTGTCTTCCGAACAACCTTTAAGGTGCCTGATTGCTTAGTTAGCATTACTTAATCTGCAAGACCTTCCAAATGTTGCTTGTTGTCACCTGTCCAATCTTATTCTAAATACTTCACCAGCTATTTGAAACTGCTCCAAACTAAATGTCCTTTCCCATGTCTTTGCATGTACTGTTACCAGCCAGATATGTCTACATTAGGAAGGTAATCTATAAAAATCTGATGGAGAACTGAAGGGCCTGGATTTCTACCATCTCCTTAACCTCAACTTTTCTCTTTGCATATTTGGAAAATCTGCTTTACTTTCATGACCTCAAACAACTGTTGAGTTTGCAAACAGTGTGCAGTTGACTACTGTCCTAGTCATCTAGTGCTGCTATAACAGAAATACCACAAGTGGATGGCTTTAACAAAGAGAAGTTTATTTCCTCACAGTAAAGTAGGCTAAAAGTCCAAATTCAGGGTGTCAGCTCCAGGGGAAGGCTTTCTCGCTCTCTCTGTTGGCCTTCTGGTCAATGTTCCCTGGACTAGGAGCTTTTCCACACAGGAACCCTCCTGGCACTGCTTTCTTGGTGGTATAAGGTCCCCCTGTCTCTCTGCTCACTTCTCTCTTTTATATCTCAAGAGATTGCCTCAGGACACAACCCAATCTTGTAGATTGAATCTTGCCTTACTAACATAACTGCTGCCCATCCTCCCTCATTAACATCACAGAGGCAGGATTTACAACATACAGGATAATCACACAATACCAGGAATCATGGCCCAGCCAAATTGATACACACATTTTTTTGGGGACATAATTCAATCCATGACAACTGCTAACCTAAAGGTTGGTGGTTTGAACCCACCTAGCATGCCATGGAAGAAAGGCCTGGCAACCAGCTTTTGTAAAGATTACTTCCAAGAAAACTCTATGGAGCAGTTCTACCTTGTAACACATGGGTTGCTGTGAGTCAGAATTGACTTGAAAGCAAAGAGTTTTAGAAATTATCGAATAAATTGTCTGAGATGAGAAGAGGCTTTATTCTCACATGGTGATCATAGAAAGGTTTGAGATGCCAAACATGGGGGGAGGCAGTGATAGGCTGTTAGAAAAGTGGCTTGTCTTGGGTACCCTTTCAATACTTGAACCTCATCATTTTAGTCATTCTTGCTCTTTCTATTCCTCATCTCTCCTGTAAAAATGTATACTGAGTCATGAACCTATAATAAACTTAATATGCCACATCTATTAATATGAGAAAGTCTGAAGATACTATGTTAACTTTTCATGGCATATTTGTATTGTGACTCGAGGGGTAATGGGGAAAATCAGAATTTTATTTCCTGATAACAGAACATGGAGCATTAATGACAAATTAAGAAAGTGTTTTTCTTTTTTTCTTTCATCTCTCCCTTTCTTTTAGACAGGAAATATTACCTCATTATTGATGAATTATACCATTTAGCAATTACACATATGAAAACAGCACAGAGTACTGCTGTTACGTTGTTAAGTGCAGTTGAATCAGTTCCTACTCATAGTGTCCCTCTGTACAACAGAATGAAAAACTGCCCGGGCCTGCACCATCCTCACAATTGTTATACTTGAGCCCATAGTTGCAGCCACTATGTCAATCCATCTCATCAGGGTCTTCCTCTTTTTTGCTGACCATATACTTTACCAAGCATGATGTTCTTCTCCAGACACTAGTGCTTCCTGATAACATTTCCAAAGTGTGTGAGACGAAGTCTCTACATCCTTGCTTCTAAGGATCATTCTGGCTATAGTTCTTTCAAGACAGACTTATTCGTTCTTCTGGCAGTCCAGGGTATATTCAACATTCTTCACTAACACCACTATTCAAAAGCATCAATTCTTCTTCAGTCTTCCTTATTCATTGTCCAGCTTTCCCATGCATATGAGGCGGTTGAAAATACCAGTTTGTGTCAGGTGCACCTTAATCCTTAAATTAAAATCTTTGCTTTTCAACATTTATTAAGAGGTCTTTTGCAGATTTCCCCAATACAATGCATCATTTGACTTCTTGACTGCTGCTTCCATGGGTGTTGATTATGGATCCAGGTAAAATGAAATCCTTTACAACTTCAATCTTTTTTCCCTTTGTAATGATGTTGCTTATTGGTCCAGTTGTGAGGATTTTTGTTTTCTTTATGTTGAGGTGTAGTCCATACTGAAGGCAGTAGTCTTTGATCTTCCTCAGTAAGTGCTTCAAGTCCTGTTCGCTTTCAGCAAGCAAGGTTGTGTCATCTGCATATCACAGGTTGTTAATGAGTCTTCCTCCAATCCTGATGCCCCTTTCTTTTTCATATAGACCAGTTTCTTGGATTATTTGCTCAACATACAGATTGAATAGGTATGGTAAAGGGTATAACCCCAACACACAGCTTTCTCATCTTTAAATGATGCAATATCCCTTTGTTATGTTCAAATGACTGCCTCGTGGTCTATATACAAGTTCCTCATGAGAAAAATTAAGTGTTTGAGAATTCCCACTTTTTACAATGTCATCAATAATTTGTTATGATTCAAACAGTCAAATGCCTTTGCATAGCCAATAAAACACAGATAAACATCTTTCTGGTATTCTCTGCTTTCAGCCAGGATCCATCTGACATCAGCAATGATATCCCTCTTTCCACGTTCCCTTCTGAATCAAGCTTGAATTTCTGGCAGCTCTCTGTTGATGTACTGCTGCAATCTCTTTTGAATGATCTTCAGCAAAATTTTACTTGTGTATGATATCAATGATATTGTTTGATAATTTCTACATTCTTTTGGATCACCTTCTTTGGAATGGGTGCAAATATGGATCTCTTCCTGTCAATTGGCCAGGTAGCTGTCTTCCAAATTTCTTGGCACAGACGAGTGAGCACCTCCAGTGCTGCACCCGCTTGTTGAAATGTCTCATTGTTATTCTGTCAATTCTGGAGCCTTGTTTTTCACCAATGCCTTCAGTGAAGCTTGGACTTCTTCCTTCAATACCACTTGTTCTTGATCATATGCTACCTCCTGAAATGGTTGAAAGGCAACCAATTTTTTTTGGTACAGTGACTCTGTGTATCCCTTCTGTCTTCTTTTGATGCTTCCTGCCTCATTTAATATTGTGCCCATAGATTCCTTCAGTATTGCAACTGGAAGCATGAATTTTTTCTTCAGTTCTTTCAGCTTGAGAAATTTCAAGTGTGTTCTTCCCTTTTGGTTTTCTAGCTCCAGGTCTTTGCACATTTCATTACAATAATTTACTTTGTCTTCTCGAACCTCCCTTTTAAATTTTCTGTTTAGCTCTTTTATTTCATCAATTCTTCCTTTTTCCTGGATACCTGGTGCAGTGTGCCATCTCTACTCCTTATTGATGGGCTGTTCAGTGCCTCTTGGCTAGAGATCCCCTTCCCCTATCCTCACTACCATACCAGTGGGCTCTCTCAGGCCTTTTTTTTTTTCCCTCCCCTTTCTTTTCTAGATTTCTTTCTACCTTCCTTCCTTACCCTTCTCCTGAACACCTGGTGCTGTGTGCTATTTCCCCTCCTTCTTGACAGGCTGTGCAGAGCCTCTCAACTGGGGACGCACTTCTAGTGTGCTTCCTTGGGACATTTTTTTCTTCTTTTTTTCCCTCAGTTTCTTGTCTCTCTCGCCCTTCCTTCCTATTCTTTCTCCTACCCACCTAGTTGCAAGTGCTGTATCTGTCCCTTTTTGATGGGCCACACCACCTGGCTAAAAAAGCCACTGGCACATATCATCCCCAGGTCTGTGCCACTCCAACAGCAGGCTCCCTTGGCACTTTTTTTTTTTTTGTTTCTGTCTCTCTCGTCTTTCTCTTCTTTCCCGCACCCACTTAGCTCCACACATCACATCCTCCTCCTCTCTCCTGCCTATCTGCACCATGCATGGAGCATCACACCCCTGAGTGGCACAGACAAGTTCTACTGGAATCTGCCCTGCATTGCAATTGATTTAACAAGTTCTTATTTACATACAGTTAGATTGTTTCCCAATCTCTTACTGTTACAAATAATGCTTCAGTGAAAATCATTTTGCGTAAATTACTTAATATGTGTGGAACTATATCTGTAGCCTAAATTTTCACTCTTCGTGTATTAAGTTAAAAAAAAAAAAAAGAAACCCATTGCCATCGAGTTGATTCTGGCTCATAGCAACCCTACAGGACAGAGTAGAACTGCCCTGTAGAATTTCCAAGGAACACCCGGTGGATTTGAATTGCTGACCTTTTGATTAGCAGCTGTAGCACTTAACCACTACACCACCAGGATTTCCATATATTAGCTAGTTGTACTAATTTCCTATTGTTGCTGTAAGAAATTTCCACAAACTTAGCAGCCTAAAATAACACCAAATACATCTTCAAAATCCCTTTGTCAAGTACCATAGCATACTTATAGATTCCAGGTATTAAGGTATGGACATCTTTGGGAAGCCATTCTGTCTCCCATACTAGCTTAAATTTCAATGCATGTGGATTTGGAAATAATTTTTCTAGATTTTTGTTTTTTTGTTTCTTGTGTGTGTATGTGTTTTCCATAAAGTGATTTTATTACAGTCAAATTCATTACTTTTTACTTTTGAGCTTGTGGATTTTTGAGTTGCAATTAGACTCAACTCTTCATTTCAAGGAAACGAAGTTATTCTATCATATTTTCTTCCAGAACATTGATTATCTTATTTTTCATATTTAAAATTTTAATCCATTTGGAAATGATCTTGGTGTAAGGTGTGTGGTACAGATTCACTTTTTTCTTTCTTTATATATATATGCAGGATTTCTTAATTAGAGGCTCTCCTGGTGTCCATAAGTATTTATTGAATCCGTAAAATTTCAGCAAAATTTTGCGTGTATGCATATTTTTCTCAAAAGGACAGGAGACCCAGAAAATAATTCCTTTATTGTAGAAAAAAATATAGTGGGACAAGATATGGAGATCTGAATTCCTAACTTTTCATAATGTGGGCTGAGTCTCTGAATCTGAAAATTCTCACATCTAAAATGAGTGCAGTATGATAATATGATTTCTAAAACTCTTTCCAGTTCCAGAAAAATGAGCTCTCTCAAATTAATTGTAAATTATTTAGAGCTTTAGAATAGATATTTTCTTAAGCCAAATGAATCTAATGAAGAAATGGCATAAAAAATCATGCATATTGGAAAAGATTAGAGGGCTGTATAGTTACACACCAAGTTTTCATTGTATTGGCATTTCAATAATTGAAATATTCAGTTTCAGTAAAAATTTATTCAGTTATCAAAATTTATACTTACATTTATGACCGAATTGGCAAAAAACAAAATTCAACCAAAAACTTGCCATGGGTTTATCTTTACTTTGTGACTGTGAAACATTTTTAAAATATTAAAATAAGTGGTTTTATAAAGCTATTATGGCAGGACTTTTCCATTGTTTAAATTTAAATTGTATCTCACTATTTTCAAAGGAAAAAAGTGCACTGACAGTAGCTGGCAGCTTGACAAGACAGATCACTTAAACAGTTGACCCCACTTCAGATTATCTTCAAAGTGGCAAAAGAGATTAAATTCAAACCATTTGGATAAAACAGAGATGTGTTCTGTGTCCCAAAGATCCTAGCTGTTTAATTGAAGCTTGTGGGAGGTAATTTTGTATCTTCTTTCAACTTTTCTTGGACTTCATTCTGTGCTTGATTGAAAGACAACCTAGGAAAGAATAAAAGTTAAGTCTGTGACTCTTCAGTATAGTAGTCTACTTAGTACATTATTAGTGCTGACAGTGCATTCTAAACTTACCAGGTCACATTGTTCAAAAACCACATAAACGTTTATTTAAACCATTCGTTAAAAAGTTGCCTATGTTACATGATAAGAGAAGCAGTGACATAATTGAAGAGCTATGTGTACTTTTTGTACCAACTAGTATTTTGTTTATTTCCTGTCTTTTTACATTGGTGTAATGTGTCATTGTCATGAATAAATTGATTGTGGCTGTTCATAATTTTGTGGAAGCCTATATGAAGAGTATCTGATGGAAAAAAAGCATGGCAATTAAAAATTTACTTTCATCAGTTATTTGAATATGAATACTACTGAAGAGAAAGCAGAATGGGGATTTAAGAGATAAAGCATGCACTCTGAAGTGTTTTGATTCTGGGGAAGCTAGAGTGAGTACACTTTACCTTTTCTCTCTCCCACAACTAGAAAACCTGAACAGAATGCATAGTGTAGCTATTTGAGATTTTTGAAAAGTACATAGTCAGCAAAAAGAAAAAAGACAAGAGTTCTAATACAGTGAAACCTCTGAGAGCCAGTACTTGATGGGACTGCCTTTATTTTCCAGCTCTTGAAAGTTTTCTACCTTTGACAGGATGCAGTCTTCCCACTTTTTTATCGTTGTTAGTGGAAAATATTTGAGTTTTCCTTCTCTGTCAGGTTTTCACCTTACACAGGTTCCTGCTTTTGTAGGTTTTACTATACCATCATAAGGCATATTTTAAGAACACTTAGTAACTCATAACAGAAAAGAATCCAAAATTACTCACCTTTGAAAAACCAGGGAAACAGCAACTCATATAGAAAAGGAGAATAAACAAATGTTGAAATTCCCTGACAAAGACTTAAAGCAGATATTAAATAAATGTTTCAGCAAGTAATTGCAAACAAATTTGAAATGGACAGAGTTATAGAAATTATCAGCAAATAAAAAGAAGATATAAAAGAAATGAAAAATATAATAACAGAAGTAAAAATTACTTTCATTAACAGAATGGAAATGACAAAGGAAAGAGTAAGTGAACTTGAAAATAGTTTAATAGCAATTATTCAAAAAATGGAGAAAAAAGTTATTGAAAAAGAAATTAACAGAAGTTCAAGGACCTCTTGGCCAACAACAAAAGGTCTAACTAGCATTCATGTCATTAAAAGGAGACATGAGCTGAGAAAGAGTGCAGTACTGAGTAAATATTTGAAGAAATAATTGCTGAAAACATTCTAAGTATGGTGAAAGATGTAAACCTACATATTCAAGAACCTCAGCAAACCCCAAGAGAATTAACCCAAAGAAATCCATGCTCAGTTGCATCATAATTAAAATGCTTAAAACTGAAGTCAAAGAAAAAATTTGAATTTAGGCAGAGAAAATCAGTGCATTACATTACAAAGTGTGGTCCCCAGACTAGCAGTTTCAGCATCATCTGGAAATTTGTTAGAAATGCAAATTCTCAGCCCCAGCCCCAGACCTGACTCAGAAACTCCGGGAGTGGAGCCCACAATTTGTGTTCTAACAAGTTTTCCAAGTGATTCTGAAGCACACTCAAGTTTGAGAACCACTAGGTTAGTCTTTCCTGTCTTTGTCTCTTGTTCTGGTTATGCACTTGACGACAAGCTGAAAGGTTGGAGAGTCACTCAGAGGTGCCTCCAAAGACAGGCCTGGCAATCTGCTTCTGAAAGGTCATAGCTTTGAAATGCCTATGGAGCACGTTTCTAATCTGCATACATGGGGTCACCATGAATCACAATCAACTTGACAACAACTAACAACAACAATGTCTATCAATATCCCTTAGTTTTTTATTCTGAAGTCTACTTTGCCTTGCATCAGTAAGGCCATACTAATTTTCTTTTGATTAATGTTTACATGGTATATCTTCTTCCATCTTTTTTTTTTCTTTTAACCTACCTACATCATTATATTTGAAATTAGCATATAGTTGATAAATTTATTTTATCCATTCTGATCATCTCTTTTAACTGGTGTCATGTAATGGAACTGTTGGTATGTTTGGCGTTTGATCTATCATTTTATTTTATATTTTGCATTTTGTTTCCACTGTCTTTTATATCTCTGTTGCTCCTTCCCTGCCTTCACTTCCTCACAGTCTGTTTAGAATCAGTATTTTACCACTTCAAGTGCAACGTAAGAATCTTACCACCATATACATTCCATTACCTCCCCCTTTTATATGGTAGTTTTCTTTTATTGCATCTACATACATTGAAAATCAGGTAATGTTATAATTTTTGCTTTCAGCCAACAAATATATTTTAAGAACTCAGAGGAAAATAATAGTTTATTATATTAACCCTAGAATTTACACTTTCTGTTGCTCTTCATTCACTCTTGACGTTCATAATTTCCTTCTGATATCACTTCCCTTTTGTCTAAAAAGCTCCCTTTAGCAAGTGTTTTTGAGCAGATCTGACAACGAGTTCTCTTAGTTTTCCTTCATTTGAGAATGTCTTTATGTAATCTTCATTCATGAAGGATATTTTCACTGGATGTAGAATTATCAGTTGACAGCTATTTTATTTCAGGACTTTAAAAATGTTGTAGCATTTCCTTCTGGTCTCCATGGTTTCTGATGGGAAATAGTCGTTCCAGCTGTTGTCTCTCTACAGTTTATGCATTGATTTTCCCAAGAACTTCAGTGATAAACATTACATAATGATAAAAGGACCAGTTCACCAAAGAAGGAAAAACAATCCTTCATGCACTGCAACTAACACCAAAGGTTCACAATATATGAAACAGACAGAACAGAAGGTAGAAATAGATAGATTCACAATTACAGTTGAAGACTTCAATTTTCCTGTCAGGAATAGATAGAACTGGTGTTCAGAAAATCAGAAAGGGTGTAGAAGAACTGAGCCACACCATTAATCAACTGGATCAATTTAATATTTATAGAAAACTCAATCCCTAAACCACAGAAAATACATTCTTATCAAGTACACATAGAACATTCACCCAGATAGACTATATCCTTGGTCATAAAATAAACCTTTATAAGTATAAAAGAAGTAAAATAATTCAAAGTATACTCTGTGATTCTTAAGGAGTCCTGGTGGTGCAATGGTTAAGCACTTGGCTGCTACCTGAAAGGTCAGCAGTTTGAACCCACCAGCCTGATCTGAGGGAGAAAGATGTGGCAGTCTGCTCTGTAAAGATTACAGTCTTGGAAACCCTGTGGTGCAGTTCTACTCTGTCCTATAGGGTCGCTATGAGTCAGAATTGACTCAACGTCAATGGGTTTGGTTTTGGTCTCTGATTCATAGTAGGATTTAATGAGAAATTGGTAAAAGAAAAATAATAGGAAAACGTCCCAAGACATGAAAATTAAACACTACACTTCCTAATAATTTATAGTTTAAAGAGAAAGTCTCAGAGAAATTAGAATATATTTTAAACTGAACAAAAACGAGAATGCAAGATATCAGAATGTGTTGGATGTATCTAATATAGTGCTTAGAGAAAATTTTACATCATTAAATGCTTTTGTTAGAAAAGAAAGATCTTGAATCAACAATTTAAGCTTCCATCTTAAGAAACTACAAAAAGAAGAGCAAAAATAAGCCAACAACAGAAGAAAGATAATAAAGATAACAGCAAAAATCAATGATATTTAAAATTGAATAGAGAAAAACCAATGAAACCAGAAGTTAATTGTTTGAAAAGATTAATAAAATTGATAAACTTCTAGCAAGTCTGACGAAATAAAAGAGAATAGTGAAGACACAAATTACTAATATTAGGAATAAAAGAGAGGATACAAGTACAGACCCTGGAAACATTAAAAGAATAATAAATAATAATATAAACAACTCTTCCCACATATATTCAGTAACTTAGATGAAATGCTAACTTGACAACCACAAACTACCAAAACTCATTCAAGATGAAATGTATAGATAATTTGAATCATCCTATAATCATTAAATAAATCAAATCCATATTTTAAGATCTTCCAAAAAGAAGGAATAGTCAGGCCTACATGGTCTCATTGTTGAATTCTACCAAATGTTTATAGAAGATATACCACCCACTATACAGTTAATACAAGAAGAGAGAACACTTCTCAATTAATTTTATACATCTAGCATAACTCTGATAGCAAAACCAGGCAAAGAGAGTACCAAAAATAACATCAAACCAAAGCAAACAACTCCCCCCCAAAAAAACCACCAAAAGAACAACAAAAACAAAACTATAGACCAATAGTCCTCATGAATATAGATGCAAAATTCCTCCATAATAGCAAATTGAATTCATCAATATATAAAAGGGAGAGTACTGTGAAAGACACAGTTTAGAAAATAGATTTATAAGCCAAAGACTAGGAGAAGGTATTTGCAATCACATATCTGACTGGTTGCTGTTGAGTCAATTCTGTGTGTGTCAGAGTAGAGCTATGCTTCATAGAGTTATCAATGGCTGATTTTTCCAAAGCAGATGATCAGGTCTTTCTTCTGGGTGGACTCGAACTACCAACTTTTTACTTAGCAGCCAAGTGCTTAACCATTTGCACCACCCAGGGACTCCAGATATATAAAACCAAAAAGCCCCTTGCCGTTGAGTTGATTCCAACTCATAGCGACCCTATAGAACAAAGTAGAACTGCCCGCACAAGATTTCCAAGGAGTTGCTGGCAGATTCGAACTGTCAACCTTTCGGTTAGCAGTGATCTCTTCACCACTGTGCCACCAGGGCTCCAGAATACACAAAGTACTCTCAAAATTCAACAGCTAAAGTACAACCTAACCTAAAAATGGGTTAAAAAAAAATTGAACAGATGTTTTAACAAACAGATTGTAAGCTTGGCATACAAACATGAAAAATATTCAACATCATTTAGTCATTAGGGAATTGCAAATTCAAACCACAGTAAGATACCTCTGCATACCTATTTAAATGGCTAACATAAGAATTACTGAGAATACCAAGGGCTGGTAAGAATGCAGAGCAATTGGAACTCTTAAACATTGTTGATGAAAATGGCATAGTCACTCTAGAAAACAGTTTCACAGTTTGTTATAAAGTTAAATTTACGATATTTCCCAGCAATCTTACTCCTGAATATTTACCCTAGAGAAATGAAAACTTATGTTCTCGTAAAAACCTATAGACACATGTTTAATAGTAGCTCTGTGTTGCCATAAACTGGAAGCAACTTAACCGCCCTTCAACTGGTGAAATGACGAATAAATTGTAGTACATCCATACAATGAAATGTCTCTCAGCAGTTGAAAGGTATGAACTATTGATACATGCATCAACTAGGATGAATTTCAAAGGCATAAGAGTGAAAAAAGCCAATCTGACATGTATATATACTGTATGATTACATTATATGAACTTCTCAGAAAAATAAAACTATAATGATAGACAACAAGTAAGTGACTTCTGGGACAACAAGAAGTGGGAGGAGGGAGTGACTACAGATGGACAGCATGAGAGAGTTTTAGAAGTGAGTGAATGTATTTGTATCCTAATTGTGACAGTGGTTACAGGAATCTATACATGTGTTAAAATCCATAGAACCAATAAAAAATATCAGTTTTGCTGTTTTATTACTTAAAAAATGAAATTCGTTTTTCGAAAATAATGTATTTTGTTTCTTTCTCAGAGAAAATTGTAGGTAATGAACGATCCTAGAACAGTCTCTAAAATTGAAAGGTAAGCAGCTGATACATTTGCAGAAAGAAAGGTGTGAAGTCTCTCCCTTGGCTTTCATAAATGTGTCCAAGTAAGCATCACTGCGTTTTAAGGAATCAGATATTCCTAAAAGTAAATTTGATTTGACTCTTTGAAGTGTGCATTTTTATATGACTCCCTAGTTTGTGAGGTAACAGAGGAAAGAAGGAAGCTACTCAGAAAAATGAATTTTGAAGTTAATGTTTATATAGAGTAACACACGGAAAGTAAATCCATTGCTCTCGAAAGACTTCTAAATCCACGTGGTGAATGCTGTCCACATTCTCAAGGGTTCATATGGTGGTCCTTGAAATGTAACCGATAAGCATCTGTACCGTTGAGATAAATGTCTCTCTTTGGATTCTGAGTAAGGGAAAACGTTTTTCTTTAGTCTTGGTTTGAAAAGGGAGTGAATAGGAACATACGTTTCTTTTGTTTTCATTCACACATTCTCTTTATGTTATGCATTTTGCTTTTTTATTAGTCAGGTATTGCCTCTCTAGAGATGACTAGGAAATTTCACTTTGCTGCCATCCAAATATCTTTTCTGAGACACCTGCTTGGAAGTAAGCACGTCCTATCCCTTTGAGGTTATGTTTGCGGAATCTTTGTAAAGGTTGAAATGGAAACCTTTATACAGACATGTTTTGCAGAAACATTCTCTGACCTCCTCTGGGGTTTTTGTCTGTTGCCGTGTTTAGGTGAATACAAACTTTTTTTTTGGAAGCTCTGAATATTTTTCAAGGGCTAGGCATTCAGAACAGATGATAGTTCGTTTGTGGTGCATTCAAGCCAGTTCTACAGAGGGCTCTTTCTTGATGACCTCAGGATGCACATCCCTGACACAGGACAGAGTTTAACGGTTTCCTAGTTAAACTAATTCAGAGATGTTATTCTTATTTTTAGATAATAATGCATCATGAGATCCATTTTTGCTGCCTTTTCAAACATTGGATAGTTGAATGTATTGTAACTAATTTTTCTTCCATAATTTCCCTTTTTCCCTTCACTATCTACAGACAATTATGTGTTTTCTTATTTTAACCCTATTTCTTTTCCTTTTCGGAAGATATGATGTCATTTCTTTCTAAGTTCAACAGTACCATCTGCTAGTTGGAGTCCTGGCGGTGCAGTGGTTAAGAGCTGTTGAAATCCACTAGAGGCTCCTTTGCAAACCCTACGGGACAATTCTACTCTGTCCTGTAGGGTCGCTGTGAGTCAGAATAAACTTGATAGCAATGTTTTTTTGTTTTTGTTTTTTTATTTTTGTCTGCTAGTTGTTGAGTTTTGAGATGCCAAATTACACTCCTACTTAAAGCTGAGAATATTTATTTTTTTAATGCAGTAGCTTAAACTCAAAATCGAATACATTTTTTGTCTTGAAAATGGAAGTGATAGTGAATATGAAGACTTATTTTTTAAGTTTTGCCCTTTAAGCTCTAAGCCAAGACTGAAATCTTTATTTGAAACTTTAGCAGAGATTCCTCAGGTTTTTCCTCCTCTAAAAAGAGACCTAAAATCCCTATCAGGCATCTCCAAGAGACCACAAATTTGTGGGAAATTTATCAGACTCCTTGAAGAATATTACCTCTGAGGGAAAAGTCTCTGTTATTTGAAAGTGTTCTGTGAATCCAGTCATCAATTCATAGGCTGCTAAAGTTTTTCAGGTTAAGGCTCTGAATAAAGTTGGTAAGAATTTAATTTAGTTTTGATTTTTTTTCCCCTGAAGTTAAATATTTGCTCTCTATTGATCAAGGAATGACTCTGCAAATTCTTAGTATTCTTCTGACAAGTCTTAAGTCAGACTGTAATTTCCTGTGAAATATACTTGTCCTGAGGTTAGACTAATACAATAAACTCAGTATGAAAATTGGAATAGAGAAACGGCTATAGGGTTTTTTCTTTATATTTTCCCTTCCCCCCTCCCATCCCTATTCCCACCAGGAATCATGTCTTTGCCTTTTAAGGGCGTTTTGTTTCCAGTTCTTATTTTGCATTATTTTCGTTTCATGGGTATAGAACAAAATCATGCCATGAGTAGCAAAGAGCAAAAGTGCTGTTATGCTTGAACCATTTTAAATTTTGCTGCCCGCCTATTAGATGGATAAAAAATGAAGAGATGTTAGCACAGTAGACAAATAGGAACCTAGAAGTGCATGTGGAAAAAAGAGTGGCATATATGAATAACACATAAGAAACTTAGAGAAAAAAAAAACTCTATTATTAGAGAAAATATTAGGTATTTAGCAATTAAAAACAACTTAGCATACACACAAAGAGAAAAAGATTAGGCAGCATGTACCTAAGACGCCAACTTACACTGAGAACCCTGGAGTTCTCCCCACAATAGCAGGGATTTTGCAGCATTTAATTAAATTTACAATAAGAAGCTGTTAGATAGTTGTTTATTCATTTACCTAATGAAATCAATCACCACATAGCAATCCCGTAGCAAAGTTCTTCTAATAGCAGATGCAAATACTAGAGTAAAAGGAGAAAAACAAACTCGCTGCCCTTGAGTCCAACTCATGGTGAGTGAATGGCTCCTTAGGGTTTTCTTGGCTGTAATCTTAATGGAAGCAATTTACTAGGCCTTTCTTTCATGGTGCTGCTGGATGGGTTTGAACCATCAACCTTTTGGTTAGCAGCTGATCGCGAACCGCTTGCACCACTCAAGGACCTTCTCGAGTAGTCCTTCATAAAGCCACACTATTATTAAACAGGAATGGAGACAACATGTGCTAGTTTTTGTTTGGAAATATTTCTTTTTTGCTTTGTTTGTTTGTATTTTCTTCTCTGCATAACATCTCTCATTATGTATTTATGGAACTCCCCCATACGTGTAGTCTTGCTACAGTTTTTCCAACATCAAAAGCTGAAGGGGCCAGATACTTCATTCTCCTGTCCCCTGGCAGTTTGGGTGTTGGCACGTGATATAGGTTGCGGCCATCAGATGCTCCAATTCAGGACTTGGAATCTTGAGTTGGTCAAGCAAAAGTCAGGGTATGATAGAATCCACTTGTTAGAGTGGTGACCATGACAATGACCTGCAGCAGCAGCAACATCCTGAACATACTGCTTCTGCCAAAGATGGTTAGTGCATTTCCTGCTTCTTTACCTTCCAATTTGTCTCGGTGTCTCTATTTTCTAAACCTGGCCCTCCAAGCTCTAGGCAATATACCCTGAACCCCTAAAATCCATACAATAAATTTCTTCTTCAGTTTACTTTTATTTATTTTTTTTGCTTGAGAGGAAGAGTAAATTCCATAAATTCCATTGCTTGCAATTGAGGAGCCTAGTTGCACTAGTAGACTAAATCTTTTTCCAGAATGGATATGGCTAGCTATTAGAAAATTATTATGTCTAGTTAGCTTGTTCTTATTAAGAAAATAGGGTCTCAATGATTTTGAGAAGATGGTGGTGTAAACAGACCATCATTCCAATCCTTCCCCACAAATACAACAAAGAAACAGTGCTCAGCTTTTTAAGACTCTGAATCAGGGAGCAGAGGAAAGCAGAAGGGAACTGCAAACAGGCAAGAATCAATGAATCAATAACAAGTCACGTATAGTAGGAAAATTGCTTTTCCCATGGTCCCTGACCCTACCCCCAGGCACGCAGGCTGCCAGCTGTTGTGAACTGGGGAAGCGGCCCTAAGCACCACAGCCCTTGCCTGTACAAAAAGCCAGGACCTCAAGCTTCTGCTCTAAAATCAACAAAGCAGACCTCCCTGGGGGTCCATTTGGAGTGTGCCAGCAATCTCCCACCTGGACACTGTCAGCTGCAAGCCTACTGTGAATTGTACAGAAGGCCCGTGCAGTGGAGTCTGCTATCACAGTCAACACTCTACCTGCCTTCCTGTGAACCCCATGGCTCAGGCCTCTGAAATCAACAGGACAGACCTCCCAGGGAGTCAAGTCATGTCTGTCTAGTCACCCTTTTGGTCAGTAGTGAGGACTGCTGGCATAGGCTGCTTTGTTCTAGGAAGAAGGCATATTTAATGGAGGCTATATGCACAGTCAACATACTACGGGGGGTGGGGGTGCTCTGATAGCAGCAAGGCAAACCTACCTGGAGGTCCGTTTGGAGTGTGAAAACCCCTCCTCCACCTGGACACTGTCAGCTGCAAGCCTACTGATTGCTACAGAAGGCCTCTTCAGCGGAATCTGTTCTCACAGTCAACACTCAACCTGAATCCATGCACACCTCCTAGCTCTGGCCTCTGAAACCAAAAGGACAAATCTCCCTGGGGGTTAATTGGGGTTAGTCTGCCCCCACTTCCATTTGGTGTTGAGGACTGCTGACTGAGGCTGCTGTGTTCTAGGAGCAGGAGTCTTGAGTGGAATCTGCACTCACAGCCAACATACTACACGAGAAGCTCTGATGGCTACAAAGTAGACCTAATCAGGGGTCCATTTGGAGTGTGACAGCACCTCCTCCACCTGGACACTTTTGGCTGCAAGTCTACTGTGAATCACTGCAGAAGCCCCATGCAGTAGAGTCTGCTCCCATAGTAAACTCTTTACCAACCTCCCTGCACACTCCATAGCTCAGGCCTCTGAAACCAGCAAGACAGACCTTGCAGGGAGTCAGCTCAAGTCTGTCTGCTCCCCCTTTCTGGTAACTGTTGGCTGCTGGACTGATATGAAATCCTATAGAAGGTTCCTTATGGTGGAGTCAGAGGTGGATCATCTAAGTGGAGAATGTTCCTCCAACCACCACAGGGCCACTGGGGCTCTGAAATCAACAACACAGATCTTTCAGAGGTCCTTCTGCAGAGTGCCAGCCCCTCCTGCTTCTGAAACAGAGGAAAGTCTGCCTGTGCTTCCCCTGAATGCCAGCTCAGCTATAAGCAGCCCCAACAGAGCAGGGAAGGAAGCTTCTGGCAAAACCAGAGGCAACATCCACCCTGGAAGGGAGTTTTCTGAGTGTGGGTTTTCTGACTAAACACATGGTCACAGCAACAGAGAAAGGTAGGGAGTAATAAACACAGAGGACTGCAGCCCTGGTGGACAGACTAATTAGTACACAATATTTCACCTGAGTGGTGGTTCCCACTGGTGGACAGACTGACCACAGAATGTTCTCTGGTGAGTCTGGGAGAGATTGAAAGTTGAAAACTGATGTCTGGAACTTTTGAATTCTAATTAAACCAGGGAAAGAGAAGGAGCTATCGCAGACAGTAAGAGGAAATGGTAAGCAAAGGTTGAAGTCTCTGCCCACCTAAGAGTTTTTTGCAGAAAGTAGTATGGGCAAAAACACCAGATAGTGGGAAAAACTGAGAGTTATCACCCTCAAAAATTACAATGCCCCAACAAAAAAGTCACAAGACATACAAAGAACAGAGAAATAATTGACCATTCAAATGAACATGACAGAAAGCGTGAAAATGCATCCAGGGATGACCAAATAATGAAAAAAGAAAAAAAAAAAGGAAGAATATAACACCACAACATTAAACATAATCAATGAACTAAGGGAAAACAACTAAAAGAAATAAGGAAAACAATACAAGAACGAATGAGGATCTAAAAAAAGAGATATTGCAACTGAAAGGGACAATAACCAAAACGAGAAACACAATAGAAGGGATTACCAACAGATTTAATCAGGCAGAAGAAAGAATTAGTGAATTAGGGGATAAGAGAGTTAAATTACAGATGCTGAAGAGCAACAAAAATGGAAGCTTAAAAAGGCTGAGCAGAATTTAATGGAATTATGGGACAACAATAAGAGACCTAATAAATGAATCATTGGAATTCTAGAAGGAGATAAGGTAAAGGGACAGAAAGAATATTTGAAGAAATAATGACAGAAAAATTCCCCAATTTAATGAAGGACATAAACCTACAAATCCAAGAAGCTCAAAGAACCTGAAGCAGGATAAACTCAAAGGGATCTACACCAAGATACATCATAGTTAGGCTCTCAAAAAGTAAAGATAAAGAGAGAATCCTGAAGGCAGTGAGAGAGAAGTAAAGAGTCAGACACAAAGGATTCCTAATTGGATTAAGTGCTGATTTCTTCTCAGAAGCATTAGAGACCAGAAGGCAATGGAATGCTATATTTAAAGTGCTGAAAGAAAAACAAAACAAAACTGTCAACCAAGAATACTATACCTAGCAATACTATCCATCAAGAATGAGGGTGAAAGTAAAACATTACCAGACAAACAGAAGCTGAGAGAGTTCAGATCCACTAGACTGGCCCTACAAATCATACTAATGGAAGGTAAGTGGATAAAAGGACACTAGAAAATCATTCAAAGCTAGTCATAAAAAGAAAGATTTCTAATAAAGGGAAATACATGACCAAGTATAAGGGCTATAATAAGATATTCATGCTTGATAATTATAAATGTTCAGTACTTCATTTTTTAATAAAAATATATAAAAAACAAAGATATATTTTTGTTACAGGGTACAAAAAATATAAAGATGTAATTAGTAATAACAACAACAAATGAGGGGGAGGAATGGCATAGATATAGAATTTATGTATGTTACTCAAGTTAAGTTGGTACCAACTCACCCTAGAATGTTATAAAAGCAAGCTGTTAAATGTAATATTCAGGGTATCCATTAGGAAAATACATGCAAAAAAAAAAAAAATACACAAAAGAAAAGGAAAAGGGAACCAAATAGACTCACTACAATAAACCAACAAAACACAAAAGCAAGCAGTAGTATAGGGCAAAGACAAAGAAGGCTTAAGACACACAAAAAGCAAGTAACAAAATGGCAGAAGTAAGAATTATGTCAGAACAGTATGAACAACTGTATGGCAACAAACTGAATAACCTAGATGAAATGGACAAATTCTTAGAAGCACACAACATACACAAACTGACTCAAGAGGAAATAGAAAGTCTCAACAGACCCATAACAAGAGATCGAATCAGTGATCAAAAACTTCCTCCCCAAAAAATGTCCTGGACCAGCTGACTTCCCTGGGGAATTCTGCCAAATACTTAGAGCAGAACTGACACCAATACTATTAAACATTTCTAAAAGATAGAGAAAGAAGGAATATTCCCTAATTCATTCTATGAAGCAAACACAACCCTGATACCAGAACCAGACTAAGACACGACAAGAAAACTATGGGTCAATATCTCTTATGAATATAGATGTAAGAACACTAGCGAACAGAATCCAAAAGCATATTAAAAGTGTCTTCACCATGACCAAGTGGGATTTATTCCAGTAATGCGGGGACGATTCAACATTAGAAAATCAATCAATGTCATACGTACATCAATAAAACAAAGGAAAAGGGCCACATGATCTTCTCTATGGATGCATAAAAAGCATTTGATAAAATTCAACACCCTTTCTTGATGAAAACCCCCCAGAATATTGGAATAGAAGGGAAATTCATTCCTCAGTATGATTCAGGGAATATATGAAAAGCCAACAGCCAACATTATACTAAATGGAGAAAGATGAGCGCTTTCCCCTTGAAATCAGGAACAAGACAAAGGTGCCCACTCTCACAAATTCTATTCAATCGGCAGAGCAATAAGACAAGAAAAAAAAAAAGATATATAGATTGTAAAAAAAGAAGTAAAATTATTTCTGTTTGGGGATGATATGTTCCTATATACAGTAAATCCCAAAGAATCCACAAGAAAGCTTCTAGAGCCAATAGAGGAATTTAGTAAAGTTGCAGGGTACAAGGTCAACAAACAAAAATCAGTTGGATTTATATACACCAGCAATGAGAAATCTGAAAGAGAAATTAGGGAAATGATGACATTTACATTAGCATCTAAGAGAATAAAACACCTAGGAATAAATCTAATCAGGGATGTGAAGGACTTATACAATGAAATCTATAAAACACTGCAGAAAGAGATTAAAAAAGACAAATAAATGGAAAGATGTTCCATGTTCATGGATTGGAAGGCTTAATATCGTGAAGATGTCAATACTACCCAAAGTGATATATAGATTCAATGCAATCCAGATCAAAATGCCAACAGTCTTCTTTACAATAGAATGTAAGAGAATAAAATACCTAGTAAATTTAACCAGGGATGTGAAGGACTTATACAATGAAAATAAAAAACATTGCTGACAGAGATTTAAGAAGACTTAAATTAATGGAAAGATGTTCCATGTTCATGGATTGGAAGACTTAATATTGTTAAGATGTCAATACTACCCAAAGTGATCTATAGATTCAATGCAATCCCTATCAAAATTCCAACAGTCTTTTTTACAGAAGTAGAAAAACCAATCCTCAAAGTTATATGGAATGGCAACAGGCCCTGAAGCTAAAGGAATGTTGAAAGATAAGAACGAAATATGAGGACTCACACTTCCTGATTTTAAAACATACTCTGTAGCTACAGTAACCAAAACAGTCTGGTACTGGTATAACATTAGACACATAGACAAATGGAATAGAATTTAGAGTTCAGAAATAAACCCACACATCTATGCCCAACGATTTTTGACAAGGGTAATAAGTCCATTCAGTGGGGGAAAGAAGAGTATCTTCAATAAATGGTGCTGGGAAAATTGGATTTCCACATGCAGAAAAATGAAACAGGATCCATGCCTCACACCATACACAAAAATAAATTAAAAATGGATTAATGACCTAAATGTGAAAACTAAAACCATAAAATTCTTAGAAGAAAAAGCAGGGGCAACCTTGTCAAGCCTAGCTTTTAACAATGGATGATCAAACATAATAATAAAAGCACAAACAGAAAAAGACAAAATAAATAAATGGAACCTCATAAAAATTAAAAACTTTGGTAATCAAAGACTTTACCAACAGCATGAAAAGACAAGCTACTGACTGGAAGAATATCTCTGGAAACCATATAGTCTATAAGAATCTAATAGCCAAAATATATATAAAACTTTGACAACTTAACAACAAAATGACAAATAAATAAATCATAAAATGGGCAAAAGACTTGAATAGACATTTCACTAAAGAGCCCATTCAAATGGCTACCAAATACTGAAAAGATGTCCAGCATCATTAGCCATCAGAAAGATGTAAATCAAAACCACAATGGGAGACCATTTGACTGGGATGGCTTAAAAAAAAAAATCAAAACCAGGAAATAACAAGTGTTGGTGATGATGTGGGAAAATTGGAATCCTTAGGCATTGCTGGTGGACATGCAAAATAGTACAGCTGTTGTGGACAAGAGTTTGGTGGTTCCTCAAAAAAACTAAAAATAGAACTACCATATGACCCAACAATTCCACTCCTACTAATACACCCAAAAGACTTGAAAGCAGAGACTCAAACAGAGACTTGTACATCGATGTTCATTTCAGCACTAGTCACAATAGCCAAAAGGTGGAAACAACCTTCTCAACCAGCAAATGGATAAACAGCATGTGGTACATACACGCAATGAACTACTACTCAGCCAAGAGGAGAAATGAAGTCTTGATACATGTTACAATACGGGGTGTATCTGGAAGACATTATGCTGAGTGGGATAAGTCAATCAGCAAAGGACAAATACTGCATGAACTCACTTAAAAAGATAAGAAAAGGCAAATGTACAGAGAATAAAGTTTATTACTGGTTCCCAGTGGTGGGTTGTTGTTGTTAAGTGCCATCGAGTCTGTTCCAACTCATAGTGACCCTATGCACAACAGAATGAAACACTGCCTATTCCTGTGCCATCCTCACAACTGTTGTTATGCTTGAGTCCATTGTTGCAACCACTGTGTCAGTCCATCTCCTTGAGGGTCTTCCTCTTTTTTGCTGACCCTCTACTTTACCAAGTGTCAGGGATTGAATTGTGTCCCCCAAAAATATCTGTCAACTTGGCTGGGTCATGATTCCCAGTGTGGTATGATTGTGTACCATTTTGTAATCTGATGTGATTTCCTTATGTGTTGTAAACTCTATCAATATGGTGTAATAAAATGGATTAGCAGCAGTTATACTGATGAAATCCACAATATTAGACAGTGTCTTAAGCCAGTCTCTTTTGAAATATAAAAAAGAGATGCAAGCAGAGAGATATGGGAACCTTATACCACCAAGAAAGCAGTGCTGGGACAGAACACTTCCTTTGGACCTGAGGTTCCTGCACAGAGAAGCTCCCAGACCAAGGGAAGATTGATGACAGAGACCTTCCTCCAAAGTCGATAGAGAAGGCATTCCCCTGAAGCTAATGCTCTGAATTTGGACTTGTAGCCTACTGGACTATGAGAGAAGGGAAATTTCTCTTTGGTAAAGCCATCCACTTGCAGTCTTTCTGTTATAGAAGTGCTAGATGACTAAGACAACAAGCATGATGTCCTTCTCCAGGGACTGATCCCTCCTGATAACATGCCCATAGTATGTGAAATGTAGTCTCGCCATCCTCGCTTCTAAGGAGCATGCTGACTGCACTTCTTCCAAGACAGATTCGTTCTTTTTTTTTGTTTGGCAGTCCATTGTATGTTTAACGTTCTTCACCAAAACCATAACTCAAAATCATGAATTCTCCTTTGGTCTTCCTTATTCATTGTCCAGCTTTTTACATGTATATAAGGGGATTGAAAAGACCATGGCTTGGGTCAGGTGCATCTTAATTTTCAAGGTGACATCTTTGCTTTTTAACATTTTAAAGAGATCTCTCGCAGCAGATTTGCCCAATGCAATGTGTCATTTGATTTCTTTCCTTTTTTTTTTTTTGTATATATTAGCTCATTTAATCCTCCAGACAATAGGTATCAATTAGGATTACCATCAACTGTAAGGACAAAAAACAAAATAGCAGAAATGGTTAGTCCAGGGCAGGTGTCAGCATCTCCAGCTCCTTCTTTATTGTGGCTCTGCAACCCTCAGCATGTCATTTTCTCCTCATGGCCCAAAATAGCTGATTGAGCTCCAGCATCATGACCGTGTTTCAGGCATTGGGAAGGAGGAAGAAAGACTCAATCCTCTCTTTAAAGTTCCTTCCAAGCAGTTGCACATGACATTTCTGCTTATGCTCCCTGGCCAGAACGTAGTCATGTGGCTTCCCCCAGCAGCAAAGAGTGCTAGGAAATAAAGTTTTTACTGTAGGTGACCATGGTTCCAAGTAAAACCTCGGGAAGGCAACAGGAGAATACTGGGTGAAGGGAGGATACTTGTGGTCCTGGTCACACTGTTGTTATTATTAATAATAACCCTGCTTTTCAGATGGGGAAACAGGCTCAGAGAGGGGAAATGACTTATTAAAGGTCACCCAGATATATGTGGCAGATAGAGGATTTGAACCCATGTCTGTCTGACTCGGAGCCACTGACTCCTTTGAAATCTATATAAAAAGACAGAGATGGGAAGTTCCACTGAGAAACCACCAGAGACAAACCTTCAAAACCACAGGATTTGGGGCTTGAATTTTATATGCAAAGTTTCAAACCAGAGACTTTTTCAAAAAAATTTGAAAAAAAATTATTATACTTTAGATAAAGGTTTACAGAGCAAACTAGTTTCTCATTAAACAATTAATACCCATATTGTTTTGTGACATTGATTGCCAACCCCATGACATGTCAACACTCTCCCCTTCTCAACCTTAGATTCCCCATTACCAGCTTTCCTGTCACCCCCTGCCTTCTAGTCCTTGCCTCTGAGCTGGTATGCCCATTTAGTCTCCTTTTGTTTTACGGGATGTCTAATCTTTGGCCGAAGGGTGAACCTCAGGAGTGACTTCATTTCTGAGCTATAAGGGTGTCTGGGGGCCATACTCTCAGGATTTCTCCAGTCTCTGTCTGATCAGTAAGTCTGGTCTTTTGTTTTTGTGAGTTAGAATTTTCTTCTACTTTTTCCCCCAGCTCTGTCCATGGCTCTCTACTGTAATCCCTGTCAGAGCAGTCAGTGGTGGTAGCCAGGCACCATCTAGTTGTGCTGGACTCAGTCTGGTAGAGGCTGTGGTAGTTGTGGTCCATTAGTCCTCTGGACTAATCTTTCCCTCGTGTCTTTGGTTTTCTTCATTTTCCTTTGCTCCAGATGGGGTGAGACCAGTGGAGTATCTTAGATGGCCACTTATAAGCTTTAAAGACCCCAGAAGCTACTCACCAAAGTATGATGTAGAACACTTTCTTTATAAAGTATGTTATGCCAATTAAGCTAGATGTTCCCCTAGACATGTCATTTGATTTCTTGACTGATGCTTCCATGAGTGTTAATTGTGGATCCAAGTAAAATGAAATCCTTGACAACTTCAATCTTTTATCCATTTATCATGATGTTGCTTATTGGTCCAGTTGTGAGGATTTTTGTTTCGTTTATGTTGAGGTGTAATGCATACTGAAGGCTGTGGTCTTTGACTTTCATCATTAAGTGCTTCAAGTTCTTTTCACTTTCAGCAAGAAAGGTTGTGTCATCTGCGTAACGAAGGTTTTTAATGAGTCTTCCTCCAGTCTTGATGCCCCATTCTTCTTCATATAGTCCAGCTTCTCCCAGGGGTGGGAGAGAGGGGGGAAGAGGGAGTTAATGGTGATGGAAATATCACGTTGATTAAGGGTAGGGTTGGACAGCCAATTATTGTAATTGCTACCAATAAGTTGTACACCTGTAAAAAGCTGAATTGGCAAAAGCTGTGTGATATACATATTTACAACATTTACCAAAAAAAAAAAAAAAAAACCCCAAGAGTAGCTGCTGAGGCTGCTTCTGTACAATAAAAAACCTCATGGGATTTGCCTTCCTAGTTTGGAGGTTTAGGGTCATGGTTTCATGGGACATCCCAGTTAATTGGCCTAATAACAGGTTTAGTGCTTGTTCTACCTCCTAGTTTGATGTGTAGTACCTAGGATCCTAAAAGCTTGCAAGTGACCATCTAAAGCACAACAACTGGTCTCTACTCACCAGGAACAACAGAGGAAGAAACAGAGTCAGGAACAGGAGGAGGATGTAGAATGTGTGACTAATTGCTTCCATGAATGACTGCTTTCTTTACCATGAGACCAGAAGAACTGGATAGTGCCCAGCTACAATTACTGAACATTTTGATTAAAGATTCCATAGAAGAATCCTGATCATAAGGGGGGACATGGAGAAAATAATTTCAAATTCTCATGGACTACAGACTTCCTGGAGCCATGAAGGTTGGATGAAACCCTGAAACTATTGCTAGGGATAATCTTTTTATTTTTATTTTATTGTTCTGCTTTAAGTGAAACTTTACAATTCAAGTTAGTCTCTCATACAAAGATTTATACACACATTGTTTTGTGACCCTAGTTGCTCTCCCTATACTGTGACAGCACACTCTTCCTTTCCACCACACATTTCCTGTGTCCATTCAGCCAGCTCCCAACCCTCCCTGCCTTCTCATCTCTGGACAGGAGTTGCCCATATAGTGTCATGAATCTACTTGAGCTAAGAAGCACACTCTTCATGAGTATCATTTTATGTCCCATAGTCCAGTTTAATCCTTGTCTGAATAGCTGGCCTCAGGAATGGTTTTAGTCTTGGGGTAACAGAGAGCCCAGGGGCCACATCTTCCAAGGTCTCTCGAGTCTCAATCCAACTATTAAGTCTTGTCTTTTTACTAGAATTTGAGTTCTGCACCCCACTTTTCTCCTGCTTGGTCAGGGGGTCTCTTTTTGCGTTCCCTGTCAGGGTGGTCATTGTGGTAGCCAGGCACCATCTAGTTCTTCTGGTCTCAGGATGCTGAAATCTCTGGTTTATGTGGCCCTTTCTGTCTCTTGGGCTAATACTTTTCTTGTATCTTTGGTATTCATTCTCTTTTACTTCAGGTGGTTTGGGACCTATTGATCCATCTTAGATAGCTGCTCACTAGCTTTTAAGACCCCAGACACTACTCACCAAAGTGGGATGCTGAACATTTTCTTAATAAACTTTGTTATGCCCATTGAAAACATGGCCCCAGACCCCTGCCCCTGCTACTCTGTTCCTCAAAGTGTTTGATGATTGTATTCAGGAAACTTCTTAGTTTTGGTTTAGTCGCATTGTGCTGACTTCCCCTGTAGTGTGTGCTGTCCTTTCTTTCACCTAAGATAATTCTTGTCTACCTTCTAGTTAGTGAATACCCCTCTTCCTCCCTCCCCACCCTCGTAACCATCAAAGAATGTTGTCTTCTGTGGTTAAATCTTTTCTTGTGTTCTCATAATAGTGGTTTTATACAATATTTGTCCTTTTGTGACTAAGTTGACTCAGCATAATACCTTCCAGATTCCTCCATGTTATAAGAAGTTTCATGGATTCATCGTTCTTTATCGCTGTGTAGTATTCCATTGTGTGACTATACCATAATTTGTTTATCCATTTGTCTATTGATGAGCACCTAGGTTGTTTCCATCTTTTTGCTATTGTGAATAGTGCTGCAATGAACATGGGTGTGCATATGTCTGTTATATATCTAATGGCTCTCATTTCTCTAGGATACACTCCAAGGAGTGGGATTGATGGATCATATTGTACTTCTATTTCTAGCTTTTTAAGGAAGTGCCAAATCGATTTCCAAAGTGGTTGTACCATTTTACATTCCCACCAACAGTGCGTAAGTGTTCCAGTCTCTCCACAACCTCTCCAACATTTATTATTTTGTGTTTTTTGGATTAATGCTGGCCTTGTTGGGGTGAGATAGTATCTCATTGTAGTTTTGATTTGCATTTCTCTAATGGATAATGATCACGAGCATTTCTTCATGTGTTTGTTAGCTGCTTGAATGTTTTCTCTGGAGAAGTGCCTGTTCATATTCTTTGTCCATTTTTTAATTGGGTTTTTTGTCTTTTTGTTATTGAAGCTTTGCAGTATCTTGTAGATTTTAGAGATTAGATGTAGATTGGATTTGTCATAGCCAACAATTTTTTTCCCAGTCTGTAGGTTGTCTTTTGACTCTCTTGGTGAAGTCTTTTGATGAGCATAAGTGTTTGATTTTTAGGAACTCCCAGTTATCTAGTCTCTCTTCTGGTACTTGTGTATTGCTACTTATGGTTTGTATTCTGTTTATGCCATGTATTAGGGCTCCTAGTGTTCCTACTTTTTCTTCCATGATCTTTATCATTTTCAATTTTATATATAGGTCTTTGATCCATTTTGAGTTAGTTTTTGTGCATGGTGTGAGGTATGGATCTTATTTCAGTTTTTTGCAGATGGATACCCACTTATGCCAGCACCATTTGTTAAAGAGGCTGTCTTTTCCCCAATTAATGGACTTTGGGCCTTTGTCAAATATCAGCTGCTCATAGATGGGTGAATTTATATCTGGATTCTCAATTCTGTTCCATTGGTCTATATATCTGTTGTTGTAGCAATACCAGGCTGTTTTGACTACTGTGGCAGTATAATAGGTTCTAAAATCAGGCAGGGTGAGGCCTCCCGCTTTGTTCCTCTTCTTAAGTAATACTTTACGCATTCGGGGCCTCTCCCCTTTCCATACGAATTTGGTGAATTGATTCTCCATCTCATTAAAAAATGCATTTGGAATTTGGATCGGGATTGCATTGTATCTGTAGATCACTTTGGGTAGAACTGATATTGTCACAATGTTGAGTCTTCCTATCCATGAGCAAGGTATGTTTTTTTCACTTATGCAGATCTCTTTTGGTTTCTTGCAGTAGTGTGTTGTAGTTTTCATTGTATAGGTCTTTTATGTCTCTGGTTAGATTTATTCCTAAGTATTTTATCTTCTTGGGGGATATTGAAAATGGTATTGATTTGCTGATTTCCTCTTCGAGGTTCTCTTTGTTGGTGTAGAGGAATCCAACTGATTTTTGTATGTTTATCTTTTATCCTGATACTTAGCTGAAATCGTCTATTAGTTCCAGTAGTTTTCTTGTGGATTCTTTGGGGTTTTCTGTGTATAAGATCATATCATCTGCAAATAGAGATACTCTTACTTCTTCCTTACCAATTTGGATGCCCATTATTTCTTTTTCTAGCCTAATTTCTCTGGCTTGGACCTCCAACACAATGTTGAATAAGAGTGGTGATAAAGGGCATCCTTGTCTGGTTCCCATTCTCAAGGGGAATGCTTTCAAAGTCTCTCCATTTAGGATGATGTTGGCTGTTGGCTTTGTATAAAAGCCTTTAATTATGTTGAGGAATTTCCCTTCTATTCCTATGTTATTGAGAGTTTTTAATCATGAATGGGTGTTGGACTTTGTCGAATGCCTTTTCTGCATCAATTGATAAGATCATATGCTTATTGTCTTTTGTTTTATTAATGTGATGGATTACATTGATTGTTCTTCTAATGTTGAACCATCCCTGCATACCTGGTATAAATTCCACTTGATCACGGTGAATTATTTTTTTGATATGTGGTTGAATTCTCTTGGCTAGAATTCTGCTGAAGATTTTTGGGTCAATGTTCATGAGGAATATTGATCTGTAAATATCTTTTTTTGTGGTCTCTTTACTCGGTTTTGGTATCAGGATTATGCTGGTCTTAACAATGAATTTGGGAGTATTCCGTCCTTTTGTATATGCTCTGAAATACCTTTAGTAGTAGTGGTGTTAATTCTTCTCTGAAAGTTTGGTAGAACTCTCTGGTGAAACCATCTGGGCCAGGGCTTTTTTTGGGGGGGCAGTTTAATTACCTTTTCAATCTCTTCTTTTGTTACAGGTTTATTTAGTTGTTCTATGTCTGATTGTGTTAGATTAGGTAGGTAATGAGTTTCTAGAAATTTGTCTATTTCCTCTAGGTTTTCAAATTTGTTAGAATACTATTTTTCATAGTAATCTGTTATGATTCTTTTAATTTCAGTTGGGTCTTTTGTGATATCACCCATCTCATTTCTTATACGGGTTATCTGCTTCCTCTCCCGTTTTTCTTTTTTAAGTTTGGCCAATGGTTTATCAATTTTGTTAATCTTTCAAAGAACCAGCTTTTGGTCTTGTTAACTCTTTCAGTTGTTTTTCTATTCTCTATTTCATTTAATTCTGCTCTAATTCTTATTATTTCTTTCTTCTGGTGCTCAAGGACTTCTTTTGCTTCTCTCTTTCTGCTTTTTCTAGTTGTAGGGTTAATGTTTTGATTTTGGCCCTTTCTTCTTTTTGTATGTGTGCATTTATTGATTTAAATTGACCTCTGAGCACTGCTTTGGCTGTGTCCCAAAGGTTCTGGTAGGATGTGTTTTCATTCTCATTTGATTCTATGAATTTCTTTATTCCATCCAGAATTTCTTATATAACCCAGTAGTTTTTGAGCAAGGTGCTGTTCTGCTTCTGTGTGTTTGATTTTTTTCCCTTGCTTTTTCTATTATTGATGTCTACTTTTATGGCCTTATGGTCAGAAAAGATGCTTTGTAATATTTCTTTTTTTTTTTTTTAGTATTTTATTGTACTTCAGGTGAAGGCTTACAGAACAAATAGTTTCTCATGAAACAGTAGTACACATGTTGTTTTATGACATTGGTTAACAACCCCACAACATATTAACCCTCTAAATTCTCAACCTTTTTTTTTTTTTTTTTTTTGTGAAAATACACATAGCCAAAGATACACCGTTTCAAATTTTTCTACATACACAGTTCAGTGACATTGACTATGCTCTTCCAATTGTGCTGCTATTCTCACTTAAGATGAAGGCTTACAGAACAAAATAGTTTTTCATTTAACAGTTACTACAAATGTTGCTCTATGACAATGGTTAACAATCTCACAACACATCAACAATATCCTTACTCAATCTTGTGTTCCCTGTCACCAACTTCCTTCTCCCCTTTTGCCTTCTGGCGCTTGTCACTGGACTCCTGTACCTCATTAGTCTCATTTGGTTTTATGGGGCTGTCCACTCCCAGGCTGAACAGTGAACCTCGGAGGTAACTTCACCACTGAGCTAAAAGGGTGTCTGGGGGTCATACTCTCGAGGTTTCTCCAGTCTCCTTTAGGCCAGTAAATCAGGTCTTTTTTTTTTTTTTTGAGTTAGAACTATGCTCTATATCCTTCTCTAGCTCTGTCCAGAACCCTCTGTTGTGATCCTGGTCAGAGCAGTCAGTGGTGGTAGCCAGGCACCATCTAGCTGTACTGGACTCAGTCCAGTGGAGGCCTTGGTAGCTGTGGAAAATTAGTCCTTTGGACTAATCTTTTCCTTGTATCCTGTTCTCTTCATTCTCCCTTGCTCCTGAAGGGATGAGACCATTGGCATATCTTAGGTGGCTGCTCACAGGCTTTTAAGACCCCAGACACTACTCACCAAGGTAGAATGCAGTGCATTGTCTTTATAAGCTGTGTCATGCCAATAGAGCTAGATGTTCCCCGAGACCATGGTCCCCAGAGCCCTCCACCCAGCAACTCAGTCCCTCAGGGAGTTTGGATGTGTCTATGGGGCTTCCATGAACTTTCCTTGTACAGGTTGTGCTAGTTTCCCCTGTATTGTGTACTCTCTCACCCTTCACCCAAGATACCACTTATCTATTGCCTATTTAGTATTCCCCCCCCTATCCCTGGTAACCAACAAAGACTGTTACATTTTGTGTGTGAACTTTTTCATGGGTTTTTACAATAGAGGTCTCATACAATATTTGTCCTTTTGTGATTGACTTATTTCACTCAGCATAATGTCCTCCAGTTTCATCCGTGTTATGAGATGCTTCACAGATTCATTGTTGTTCTTTCTCGTAGCATAGTACTCCATTGTGTGTATGTACCATAGTTTGTTTATCCTTTCATCTGTTGATGGGCATCTAGGTTGTTTCCATCATTTTGCTATTGTGAATAATGCTGCCATGAACATAGGTGTGCATGTGTCTATTTGAGTGACAGCTCTTATTTCTCTAGGATATATTCCTAGGAGTGGGATTGCTGGATCGAATGGTATGTCTATTTCTAGCTTTCTGAGGAAGTGCCATATCATTTTCCAAAATGGTTGTATCATTTTGCATTCCCACCAGCAGTGCATAAGAGTTCCTATCTCCCCACAGCACGTCTAACATTTATTTCCATTGTTTTTGATTCATGCCAGTAATCCTGGGGTGAGATGTTATCTCATTGTGGTTTTAATTTGATTTCTCTAATGGCTAGTGATTGTGAGCATTTCCTCATGTGTCTGTTGGCTGCTTGAATGTCTTCTTTGGTGAAGTGTGTTCATTTCCTTTGCCCATTTTTTAATAGGATTATTTGTCTTTTTGTTGTAGAGGTGTTGGATTTTCTTGTAGATTATGGAGATTAGACTTTTCTGACTTGTACTGTCCAAACATTTTTTCCCAGTCTTTAGGTCCTCTTTTAAGTCTTTTGGTGAAGTCTTTTCAAAAGCATAGGTGTTTGATTTTTAGAAGATCCCCGTTATCTAGCTTATCTTCTGGGGTTTGTGTGTTCATTATGCTTTGTATCCTGTTAATGCCGTGTATTAGGGCCTGTAGCATTGCGTGTATTTTTTCTTCCATGAACTTTATAGCTTTAGGCTTTATATTTAGGTCTTTGATCCATTTTGAATTAGTTTTTGTATATGGTGCGAGGTATGGTCCTGTTTCTTTTTTTTTTTTTGCAGATGGATGTCCAGTTTTGCCAGCACCATTTGTTAAAAAGACTGTCTTTTCCCCATTTGATGGACTTGGAGCCCTTGTCAAAGATCAGGTGACCGTAGGTGGATGGATTTACATCTGGGTTCTCAATTCTGTTCCATTCCTCAGTGTATCTGTCGTACCAATACCAGGCTGTTTTGACTACCATAGCTGTACAGTAGGTTCTGAGGTCAGGTAGTCTGAGTCCTCCAACTTTATTCTTCTTCAATAGTGCTTTACTTATTTGGGTCTTCTTCACTTTCCATATAAAGTTAATGATTAGTTTTACCATCTCTTTGAAGAATGTTGTTGGTATTTGGATCGGGTTTGCATTGTATTTGTAAATTGCTTTGGGTAGAATTGTCATTTTTTCAATGTTGAGTCTACCTATCCATGAGCATGGTATGTTTTTCCATCTATGTAGATCCCCATGGGTTTCTTGCAGTAGTGTTTTGGGGTTTTCTTTGTATAGGTCTTTTACATCCCTGGTTAGATTTATTCCTAAGTATTTTATTTTTTTAGGGACTGTTATAAATGGTATTGTTTTCCTGATTTCCTTTTCATCGTTCTCTTTGTTGGTGTATAGGAATCCAACTGATTTTTGTTTGTTTATCTTGTATCCTGCTACTCTGCTGAATCTTTCTATTAGTTCCAGTAGATTTCTTGTGGAGTCTTTAGGGTTTTCTATGTATAGTATCATATCATCCACAAACAGGGAAAATTTAACTTCTTCATTACCAATTTGGATGCCCTTTATTTCTTTTTCTTGCCTTATTGCTCTAGCTAGAACTTCCAGCACAATGTTAAATAGGAGTGGTGATAAAGGGCATCCTTGTCTTGTTCCTGTTCTCAAGTGCAATGTTTTCAGCCTCTCTCCATTATGAATTATGTTGGCTGTTGGTTTTGCATAGATACCATTTATTGTGTGAGAAATTTCCCTTCTATACATATTTTATCGAGAGTTTTTATCAGGAATGGGTGTTGGACTTTGTCGAATGCCTTTTCTGAGTCAATAGAGATGATCGTGTGATTCTTTTCTTTCCTTTCCTTTTATTTATGTGGTGGATTACGTTGATTGATTTTCTAATGTTGAACCATCCTTGCATACCTGGTATGAATCCTACTTGGTCGTGGGGTATTATTTTTTGATATGATGCTGAATTCTATTGGCTAGAATTTTGTTAAGAATTTTTGCATCTAAATTCATGAGAGATATTGGTCTGTAATTTTCTTTGTTTGTGACATCTTTTCCTGGTTTTGGTATCAGCATTATGCTGGCTTCATAGAATGAAAGTGGAAGTGTTTTTTCCTCTTCTATACTCTGAAATAGCTTGAGTAGTACTGGTACAAGCTCTTCTGTAGATGTTTTGTAGAATTCTCCAGTGAAGCCATCTGGGCCAGGGTGTTTTTTGGTTGGGAGTATTTTTATTACCTTTTCAATGTTTTCTTTTGTTATGGGTGTGTTCAGATTTTCAACATCACTTTGTGGTATTTTGGGTAGGCCGTGTGTTTCTAGGAATTTATCCATTTCCTCTAGGGTTTCAAATTTGTTGGAGTGTATTTTTTCATAATATTCTGTTATAATCCTTTTTATTTCAGTTGGGTCTGTTGTAATGTCCCCCATTTCATTTCTTATTTGGGTTATTTGTGTCCTCTCCTGTTTTTCTTTTGTCAGTCTGGCCAGTGCTTTGTCGATTTTGTTGTTTCTTTCAAAGAACCAACTTTTCGTTTTGTTGATACTTTCTATTGTTTTTATGTTCTCTATATTTCATTTATTTCTGCTCTGATCTTTACTATTTCCTTTCTTCCGGTGGTTGTGGGCTTTTTTTGCTGTTCTCTTTCTATTTGTTTGAGTTGTGTAGTTAATGTTTTGATTTTGCCCCTTTGTTCTTTTTGGATATGTGCATCTATTGCTATAAATTGTCCTCTGAGGACTGACTTTGCTGTGTCCCAAAGGTTTTGGTATGATGTGTTTTCATTCTCATTTGATTCTAGAAATTTTTTGATTCCATCTCTGATTTCTTCTATTACCCAGTGATGTGTAAGCAGGGTATTTTTCAGTTTCCATGTAGTTGATTTTTTTTCCTTGATCTTTCTATTGTTAATTTCTACCTTGATGGCATTGTGGTCAGAGAAGATACTTTGAATTATGCCAGCATTTTGGATCTTGTTGAGGATTGCTCTGTGGTCTAGGATGTGGTCTATTCTGAAAAACGTTCCATGTGCATTGGAGAAGAATGTGTACTTTGTAGCAGTTGGTTGGATTGTTCTATATATGTCTATGAGGTCAAGTTGGCTGATTTTGCCCTTTAGGTCTTCTGTATCTTTGCTGAGTTTCTTCTTAGTTGTTCTGTCCTTTACTGAGAGTGGTGTGTTGAAGTCTCCTACTATTATTGTGGAACTGTCAATTTCTCTTTTCAGTGTTGGTAGAGTTTTTTTTATGTATTTTGGATCCCTGTCATTGGGTGCATAGGTGTTTATTATGGTTATGTCTTCATGATGGATCATCTCCTTAATGATTATATAGTGTCCTTCTTTGCCTTTTATGGTAGATTTTGTTTTAAAGTCTATTTAGATTAGAATTGCCACTCCTGCTCTTTTTTTGGTAGTTGTTAGCTTGATATATTTTTTCCAACCTTTGACTTTTAATAAATTCACATGTTTCTTTCTAAGGTGTGTCTCTAGTAGACAGCATATTGATGGATCCTGTTTTCTTATCCATTCTGCCACTCTTCATCTCTTTATGTGTGCATTGAGTCCATTTACATTCAGTGTAATTATTGATAGATGTGTTTGTTGCTGTCATTTTGTAGTGCTTTTCTTTGTGGTGCGGAAGTTTTCTTTGTTCTTCTTACTGTTTTGTGCTGAGTTACTTTTGTTTGTGGATTTTTTTTTTCATTTCTTTTGTTTTTGTAGGTTTTGTTTTTGCTGAGACTTTACGTTTTTCATCTTTATTTTTATGAGTTGGTTTGTTAACTTTCTTTGTGTGTACTATGAATTTTACTCTTATCTTTCTAAGTTTGAAGCAGTCTACCCTTACTTGGTATCGCCTTGCCTTCCTCTCCATTGGAATGTTCTATACCTACACCTTTTACTCCCTCTTTTATTGTTCTGATGTTGTTGTCATTTATTGATTGACTGCTCTGATTCCCTGTTGTATTTCTTTTGGTTTTGGATAGTCCTCGAGAGTTCATTTCCTAGATTGGTATCTGGCTCGTATGATCCTGCGTCCTAGGTTCTGCCTGCAGGCTGAGGCTGTTTGTCCTCAGATCGAAGAACTCCCTTTAATAATTCTTGTAAGTTTGGTTTGACTTTTACATATTCCCTTAGTTTCTGTTTATCTGGATATGACCTAATTTCACCATCAAATTTGAATGAGAGTTTTGCAGGATATATTATTCTTGGCTGACAATTTTTTTATTTCAAGATTTTATATATGTCATCCCACTGCCTTCTTGCCTGCATGGTTTCTGCCGAATAATCTGAGCTTAGTCTTATTGTTTCTCCTCTGTAGGTTGCTTCTTGTTTTTCACAGGCTGCTCTCAGGATTCTTTGTATGTCTTTGGTTTTGGCGAGTGTGAATATGATATGGCTTGGTGATTTTCTTTTGGGGTCTCTTCTATATGGGGTTCGTTGAGCTTCTTGGATGGCCTGCTTTTCATCTTTCATGATATTGGGGAAGTTTTCTGTCAGCAGTTCCTCAATGATCCTCTCTGAGTTTTCTGTTTTCTCCCCTTGTTCTGGAATGCCAATCACTCGTAAATTTTTGCTTTTGATTGTGTCCCACATAACTCTCAGGGTCTCTTCATTTTTCTTTGTTCTTTTTTCTGAGTTTTCCTCAAACAGAGTTGTATCCAGGTGTTTGTCTTCAATTCCACTGATCCTGTCTTCCACAGTTTCAAATCTGCTTCTCTGCTCTTCTATGACATCATCCGTTTCTGAAATCTTGTTGTTTATCTTTTGGATTTCTCCTTGTTGTTTTTGTATAATTTCTCGTTGTGAATTTATTTTGACATTTTGTTCCTGCATCATCTTTCTGAATTCTTCCAATTTTCTGTCTTTATTTTCCATGAATTTGTCTATTTTTTTCTCATGTTTTTCATCTTTTTGCCTCAGTTCTTGGAAAATTCCAAGTATTAGAGATTTGAATTCCCTATCAGGTACTTCTAGTGCATTTTCTTCCACAGGAGAGTCATATGGTGTTTTAATTTGGACACCTACTGGAACCATCCTGTCCTGTTTTTGTAAATGTTTTGATATTGTTTGCTGTTTTGGGGGCATTCAGTAGTTATTTCTCTCATTTATTGGTTGTAGATTTGTTTGTTTCATACCTTTTTTTTAGAAAAAAAATTTGAGTATGTCTGAGCAGGCGGACTGTGTGCTCTTTGTTGTTTGCTCGTCCATGCTCTCAATACTTTTCATCTCCTTCTCCAACTGGCAGGTTCAGTCAGTCAGATATGGTACAGCAGGGCAGGTCTAGCTAAAGAGGAGCCACTGGGACGGGTTGTTTGTGGCACTCACTACAGCCACCAGGGCAGGTCGGTATTCAGTGCTGGGCAGGTTCCAGTAGGCCGTGCCTGCACTGCTTGGTGGTGTGAAGTGAAGCAGATGGTGCAGGTAGGCAGGATGCAGTGGGAAGATGGTTATGTGTGGAGCGAAGCTGGATATGGGAGAGAGGGAGAGGAACAGGAGCCAAAAAACATACAAACAAACAAGAAAGAATGCTAGGGGAACTTGCCATTGGAATGGAGAGATGAGAGACTATGAAATGGTGAAAAACAGAAAGGGGAAGAGGAAGGAAAGAAAAGAATAAACAAATAAAAATCAGAAAGGTTAAAGCACTGCAAAGTTCCCAGGGATCCCACCGATGCAGCTATGAGGTCTGGGGAAGTCGCTTTCAGGTGTCGCAGTACAGCCTGGCCAGAAGGCGCAGAGGCATGCAACGCCTGGTATTCAGGGATCAGAAAGAGAAGGAAGTTATAGAGAGACGAGAAACTGAGCAATGAGGAAAGACAAAAGGGAAAAAGAGGGAAAAGAAAGCAAAACAAATCAAAAAAAAAAAAAAAAAAAAAAAAAGAACGAGAAAGGCCCTCCAAAAAAACAGGGGAAAAAAAAAAAACCCAACGAAAAAAGAAATGTCCTCAGGGATCCCTCTGCCCTTCTGTGGAAGCCGAAGGGGAGTCTCCCTGGCTCACACCTCTGCCTGGCCAGAAAGGGCTCCCAACTCAAGAAAAGGAAAAGAAAACAGACAAACAATTCAAAATGAAGAAAAGCCCTGGGATCCCACCAGCACGGTAGCCCAGACCGGGAAGCAGCTCCACACTCGAATGGAGCTCCGCAGCCCCTCAGGAAAAAGCAAAGATGGCACACGGAGCCAGGCACTTGAATAAAAGGAGGGGGAGGTGATGAGAGGCAAGCAAGAAATCCAAAGAAGCAGAAAAAAAGAAGGAAAAAAAAAAAAAGCAACACCAGCAGCCAACAAGTGGCACTCAGAGAGCTAGCCAGTGCGGGCTGGTGTTTCTGGACAAGAGACTGTGTCTGTTGGAAGCAGAGGAGGCTGAGTGTGGGTGAAGAAGGGTGGAGAGTGGGAAAGCGTATATTACAAATTGCTGGAGCTCTGGAGCCCCTCAGGAAGAAGCAAAGATAGCGCACGGAGCCAGGCACTTGAGTAAATGAGGGGGAGGTGGTGAGAGGCAAGCAAGAAATCCAAAGAAGCAGAAAAAAAAAAGAAAAAAAAAAAAAGCAACCCTAGCAGCCAACAAATGGTACCCAGAGAGCCACCCGCTTGGGTGTGTGGAATCCAAGCAGCCGGTGCCTCCTGGTCAAGAGACCGTGGCCATGGGAAGCAGAGGAACAAACGAACAAAAGCCCTGGGATCCCACCAGCGTGGTGGCCCAGACCAGGAAGAAGCTGCACACTCGAATGGAGCCCTGTAGCCCCGCAGGAAGAAGCAAAGATGGTGCTTGGAGCCAGGCACTCGAGCAAAAGGAGGGGGAGGCTGCGAGAGGCAAGGGAGAAATCAAAAGACACAGAAAAAAAAAAGCAACACTAGCAGCCAACAAATGGCACCCAGAGAGCCACCCGCTTGGGTGTGTGGAATCCAAGCAGCCGGCGCTTCCCAGTCAAGAGACTGTGGCCGCGGGAAGCAGAGGAGCCCCAGCCGGGGCGAGGAGGGGTGGGGGGGGGAAGTGCACACCGCAAATTACTGGCTGTTTTGTCTCCCACTGGACGCTACGTGAGGCTGCTTTCTTGTACCCCCATTTGCTGGTCTCCGATAGGAGTCCAAGATGGTGGATCAATGCTGCGTTAGCTGGTAGGGGAACTCTGCATGAATCTCTCTTTGCTCTCCATTCTCTGTCAGTTTTCTCATTCCATTTGGTGCTCGGCTGAGTTCTTTATCTCTTCGTTTGATGTTCTAGGGTTTCAGGATTGTTGCATTCTCTGTTTGGCTTAGTTTTTCGGATCTTTGCTGTGGAGCGACGGCATGGTGCTTCTGCCTAGAGCTCCATCTTGCCAGAACCTGCTTTGTAATATTTCAATGCTTTGGATTCTGTTAAGGCTGTCTTTATGGCCTAATATGTGGTCTATTCTGGAGAATGTTTCATGTGCACTGGAAAAGAAAGTATACGTGGCTGCTGTTGGGTGGAGTGTTCGGTATATGTCCATGAGATCAAATTGTTTGATTGTAGCATTTAGATCTTCAATGTCATTGTTGAGCTTCTTTCTGGATGTTGTGTCCTTCACTGAAAGTGGAGTGTTGAAGTCTTCTACTTTTATTGTGGAGCTGTCTATATCTCTTTCTAATGTTGTTAGAGTTCATTTTATGTATTTCGGAGTGTTGTCATTGGGTGTGTAAATATTTATTATAGTTATGTCCTCCTAGTATACCAATGCTTTAATCATTATATGGTGTCCTCCCTTATCCTTTGTGGTGGATTTTACTTTAAAGTCTATTTTGTTAGAGATTAATATTGCCACTCCTGGTCTTTTTTAAATGTTGTTACTTGATATATTTTTTTCCATCATTTAAGTTTGAGTTTGTTTGTGTCTTTAAGTCTAAAGTGTGTCTCTTATAAGCAGCATATAGACAGATTGTGTTTTTTTATCCATTCTGCCACTCTCTGATTTATTGGTGCATTTAGTCCATCTACATTCAGTGTAATTATTGATATATATGAGTTTAATGCTGTCATTTTGATGTCTTTTTTTGTGTGTTGCTGACAGTTTCTTAGTTCCATTTACTTTTCTGTGCTAAGTCATTTTTTTGTAAGAATTTTCTTTTCAACTTTTTCATTGTTGTTGATTTTGTATTTGCTTAGTCTTTATATTTTTCTTGTTTTTTATTTTGATGTGTAGGATTATTAGTTTCCTCTGTGGTTACCTTAATATTTACCCCTGTTTTTCTAAGTTTAAACCAGTATTTTATTTCTTTACATTTCCTTTGACTTCCTTTCCATATGAAATATCTATGACTACATTATTTAGTCTGCTTGGGATAATCTTTAAATGTTAAACCAAAACTATCCCCTGAAGTCTTCTTAAAACTAAAAAATAGTTTAGCCAACTAGTAAAAAATGTTTGCCTTGAGCATTATGCTCTTTTTAGACCTATCTATATGGGATCAGGAGCTCTGGTGGGGCAGTGGTTAAAATCTCAGCTGCTAATTGAAAGGTTGGCAGTTTGAACCCATCAGGTACTCCTTGGAAACCTATGGAGCAGTTCTACTCTATCTTATAGGGTCGCTACTAGTCTAACTCAACTTGACAGCAATGGTTTTGGTTTTATACAGGATCAAATTGACAACAGAAACTTGAAAATTAGATGGGAATCTTAAGGGGCAGTAAATTCACATTAATGCGGGAGGGAAAACTCAGAAAACGTGGGTGAGAATGGTTACATAACTCGAAGAATGTAATCAGTGTCACTAAATTGTACATGTGGAAACTGTTGAGTAGTGTATGTTTTGCTGTGTGTATTCTCAACAACAGCAACAAAATAAATAAAATTATATTAAAAGAAAAAGAAAATAAGGTCCCTCCACTGATGATCTCTGTGGTTGGCTGTATCTTCTGCTTATCACATAAGTGATCATTTGTCTCCTTTAGTTTCTAACAGTACATGTGTTTATTATTTTCTTTGGCTTAAAGATAGAGTGGGAGAAACGGTCTTTTTTTGGCTGTTTATAGAAAGATTTTATGTCTGCATCAATTTAAAATTAAAATTAAAAAATAATTTCATTTGAACTCACAGTTACATTTTAGATTTGAGATACGTACAGAATTTATTACATATGTATATTATACCTATCTAGAATTTTATGTGAAAACACTTATTTATATAAAGTAAAATTGAAGGCAAATATATATGCAGACTAAAGTAAAACTTTGAAACACCATTTTGAGTGACTCACTTCCTTAAATCTCCCTTTAAAGTAACTTAGAGGTTCTATCACAGATATGGCACTTTTGTTTCAGGAATTTTGAAAACTGCAAAGTGTCTGAATTTCAAGCTAAGAGTGGATTTGTGTCCTCAAAAGTGGTCTCCTTTTCAAGATAGACATTGAATTTGGTGCTAAAAGGCTAAAGCACTTTCCTTTAGAAGATCAGAATATGCCACTCTACCAAGGATAGAAGAGCTTCCTTTTAATCCTATTTATCCGAATAAGTTCACTTTACTAGGTCAGTTAAATATTACAGTCCATTTATTATGACAGAGTAGCTTAAATATGGGATAATTGACTTAGGAAACATGACTTCAGATTAAAAAAATATTTCTGTGCATATGTATATATGTGACTTGCACCCTTTCAGTATTTATGCTCTGTATCATCATCATCTGCCTTCATGCTTCCTCATTGTTCCTAAAACACATACCTTTAACACATACACTCAATCATTTTAGAGTTTTGTATATATATTTTCCAGAGAGATGTAACTGTTTCAGTAAACACATGCTTGTGGTTGTTGTTGGGTGCCCTCGAATTGATTCCAAGTCACTGTGACTACCCTTAAAATGAGGAAATAAAAAAAAAAAAAAACTACAATAATTTTGTTTTACCAGATTAACAGTTATGTCTAAGGATTCTTTCTTGGTTACATTTTTTTTTTTTTTTTTGGTATATAGGTTAATAGTAACTCACACATGTATATAGAGATATGATGCTAGAAGAATACCGGGAGTGGTATATGTATTTTTGGGAGCCCTAGTGTCACAGTGGTTAAGAGTGCAACTGCTAACCAAAAGGTCGGAATCCACCAGCTGCTCCTTGGAAACCCTATGGGGCAGTTCTACTCTATCCTATAGTGTCGCTATGAGTTGGAATTGACTCGACAGCACATAACAACATTTGTATTTTTGATAGCATAAAAGATTTTAATCTCATTTTAATTTTTCCCAATAGAAACAATTTTTTTTTATCTAAATAAGAAAAGCTTCCCTTTTGTGGTATAAATTTCCTTTATATTCTTATTTTCTAAGTTTTAAAAAATATTTTCATGTATTAGTTATCTATTGCCACATAATGAATTACCTCCAAAATTTAAAAGCTTTAAACTGCTTTACTTTCTTTAGTTCTGGAATTAAGGAACCATTTAACTAGGTTCTCTACTTCAAATTCTCTCGCACTCAAAAATTGAAATGATATATTTTATTGGAGGAATTATTAACAATAAGTAATATTTAAATTTGCTGTCATCATTCAATTTTTTCTTGCTTCATTGAAGCAGTGGAATGTACTGTAATTTGAATTATAGTTCAAATCATGCGAAAAAACTTAAAATTTCAAACACTAAATTAAGATTTATTTTCTTTTTTCCAAGTGAGATTGCAAATAAAATAACTTATAGTGAAGTGATATACAGGAAAAAGTATCAGATTAAAATACACTATGATTCAAAACATTAGATTTAGAAAAGGAAAGAAGCATGGAGATTAAATGTTAAGTGACGGTTAAAGTTAAGTATTTAATTAAGAAATGGTCCTCATATTCTCTGGCTTCTCAGCAACAATTGCCACAATTAATCACTCAATCTAAATCCTCTTCATTTTCCTCCAATCTTATGGACTGCCCCTTCTTAGTCTGCTTTGTGTATTCCTTTTTCTATGTACCCTCTCAAAATTGTGAATTTCCAAGAACTTGGTACTAGGTCTCTTTATTTTATATTTTTTTGGAGAGGAAATTATATCATTATATTTTATTTTAACTTTTATACATACAAAAAACGCACAAGAGTGCATTGCTTAAAGAATTTTTAATGACTGAACACACCTGTGTAACCAGCACTTAGACTGAGAAATAAAACATTATTAGCACCACAGGCATCGTTATGCCTCTTTCTATTCACGACACTCTCCAAAAGGTTTTGTCTATTTCTATGCTTCATACAGGGCCCTGGTGGCATCGTGCTTAAGTGATAAATGGAATGACACAATATATACTCCTCTGGAGTGACTTTTAATCAACACTATGCTTGTAATGTAAGATCCATGGGTGGCTCAAATGGTTTGTGTTCAGCTGGTAACCAAAACATTGGAAGTTAGAAACCACTCAGCAACATCATGAAAAACAAGGCCTGCTGATCTGCTTCCAGAAATATTACAGCCAAGAAAACCCCACGAAACATTACTACTCTGTAACACATGGGGTCTCCACGAGTTGGAATCAACTTAACAATACCCTTGTAATATTCATCCATTCATTATTATTGCTATATAGTATTCTGTTGTGTGAAATTACAATTTTTATCCATACTTTTGTTAATAGATATTTGAGTAGTTTCCAGATTTCAGTACTACTAATTTTGTTGCTATGGATAGCCTTGTACATGCTTTTAGTAGACATGTTTTTGTTGTTAGTTGCCTTCAAGTCAACTCCGACTCACAGCTACGTTATGAATAACAGAAAGAAATATTGCCTCCTTGTGCCGTCCTAATGATCACTGTTATGTTTAAGTCCATTGTTGCGGCTATTGTGTCAATCCATATCATTGAGGATTTCCCTCTTTTTTTGCTGATCATCTATTTTACCAAACACGATGTCCTTTTCTAGCAATTAGTCTTTCCTGATGACGTGTTCAAAGTTAAGTGAGCTGGAGTCTTACCATCCTCACATCTAAGGAGCATTCTGGTTGTATTTCTTCTACGATTGATTTGTTCATTCTTCTGGCAGACCACAGGTATATATATGTATATATATATGTATGTATGTATATATATAATCTTGAAATTGAATTGCTGGGTTACTAGTTTTGCATATGTGCAGCTTTGGCTGCACAATTTTTCCAAAAGTGTTTACCAATTTTCATTCACATCAGCAGTATCTGAGATTTACAGATGCTCCACATACTTGCCATGAATTGATATTTTCCATCTATTTTATTTTATCCATTCTGCTTGTTATATCTCTTGTGGTTTTAATTTTCATTTATCTGATGATTACAGAGGCTGAACAACTTCTAACCATTTGGATATCCTCTTTTGTGTAATACCTGTTCAAATATTTTGTCTATTTTCTTTTGAATTTTACAATTCTTATGGGTTACTAGGGCTTTTAATCTTCTCTTTTCACAATCTTTCTAGGTTATCTGATATCTCCTCTTACATTAATTTTTATTTTATTTTTAATTTAATTTATTCCTAAACCTCAGGTGTCCAGACTTATAGAAATCAAAATTCTGGGTTCATGATATACTTTTAACATTAGTCCATATGGAATCCTTATAGATTTTTAATTTATTATTTTTAATAGTATATTAAATACCTTTGAACTCAATACCCAATAAGAAGCTAGATGTTGGAAATAATTTACATCTATATGAGGATGACTCCTAAATTTATTTTTCCAGGCCTGACTGCTCTACTCAGTTAAAAACTTGTATCTATAATAATTTTATTTGATATTTTCACGGTTTAATTGGCATTCAAACAGAATTCTTTTTTTTTTTTTCCCTCCCCAAATCTGCTCAGCCATTTCCAACTCAGTGTGTAGTGTTTGGTTAGACAGAGCAGATGTGAGACCTAACACTAGCTTTTGAGGACTTGTTCAAAACCAAGGACTGTAAAATCTAACATACTTAAATGTAGACATTAATGTTTCATTATGATATTTTTATTCCAGAAATATAATGTAGGAAGAGGAACAAAGGTATAATATAAGGAAATCACGCTCACACAGATTTCTTGCTTGAGCTGTCTTTTTCTTAAAGGATCTTACTGGAAGAACTATTTATTCTGAATGATATAGTAAAGGGACACAGAAGTGTGTACTGCATAACTCTAAATCAGAATTTTGAAAGCCTCAGAAGCCTCCTCTGTTGGCTTCCAGTATATCAATCTCTGTAATGTCCAGTTATAATGAGTTATGAATTGTCATAACAGAATGCTTCTCATATGTGTTAAGAGCATGGATTGTAGTATAGTACACCTTGGATTCTACTACTTATTAACTATATGACTTGATACGATTTACTCGCATCACGTATTTATATCAAGTACTCTCTGTACTTTGGAAAACCTGGTGGTATAGTGGTTAAGTGCTATGGTTGCTAAGAAAATGGTCAGCAGTTCGAAGCCACCAGGTGCTCCTTGAAAACTCTATGGGGCAGTTCTACTCTGAGCTTCTTTTAATATATTTACAAGAGTGCATCTTACTTTTAAATTACCACTTTAAGGATGATTATATATTTATTACAAAAACTCTTTAATTCAAGCTTAGGTAAAACAAGGAAATGTAAGCCTAACAGGCAGTGTTCTATTTCACTGTTTTTGCCTTCACATGCAGTATTCTGACTGACAGCTGGGTGAGTAAAGGAGTGTTATAGCAAACATTTACATGCCAAGTTTCCTTACAGGCTGTACCTGCCAAGCAGATAAATGTGTAGCATGTATTAATAAACATGCTGCACCTGGATTTTCTCATTGGTATTAAAAATAGTTTTTCCCATAGCACAGGTATGGTAGCACTGGTGTCTTAAGACCCAATGTTAATAAGATTTGTGTGCCCTGAAGCTACATAAGGAAGGCTCAGATTTCTGGGAATGCAATGCTATCCATTGTAAATTCTGAAATAACATGAGGTTTTGCCTTAGATTTTAAGAGAAGTAATGAGAAGAAAAAGGTCAAAATCAGTAGTATACCAGCATTGAATATGCTAAATAAAACCTAGATAACAAATATATAAGTATATAACTTCTATATATGCTTACTATGTGCCAGGTACTTTTCCAAGTGCTCAATGTTTCTTAATTAATTCTGCAATCTGCTTCCTCCCGCTTCTCTTCCCCATTAAATACTAATATTCTCTACTTTTTAAGTGCTCCCCTTTTTTTTTAATTCCATAGTCTTTATTACCTTCTGTCACACTAGGTGCTTTACTTATGTATGATGTTTTATTTTCCTCTTGTGTGTCTCTCTCTATTAAAATGAACACCCCTCAAGAGCAGATAATTTTGTTTTAATAGTCAGAAAAGACTAGGTTATCCTGGAGTAACAAACAAACCAGCATCTCTGGCTAAATTCAACAGTGTTTATTTTTACTTGTATAATATGCCTATTATGGGTCTACAGGAAGGTTCTACGCAGTGTAGTCAATATAGATTCCAGAAAGACACAGACTGCATCTCAAAAGCTCTTCCATGATGACAGAGGCTGGGAAAAACCAGTGTGGCGAATTGCTCACTGGTGCCTGAGCTTCTACCAAGAAAGTACACTGCCACTTCCTCTCAAATTTCATTGGGCAAAGTATGTCACATGGCTACTCATGAATCAACAGTGTTGAGAAGGGGAGATACATTTCAGTGAACAGAATAAAATTCACCATATCTCTTTCATTGATTACTGTATTCCATGGTGCGTAGAAGTGCCTGAATAAATATTTATAGGAGGTAGCTATTATCAACAATCAATGTCCATGGAATCAGCATTCAAGAAGTCAAACAATGCATTGCACTGGGGAAATCAGCTGCAAAAAGACCTAAAAGCAAAGATGTCACTTTGATGACTAAGGTGCACCTGACCCAAGGTATGGTCTTTTCAATAGCCTAATTTGCACACAAACGTTGGAAGGCAGAAGAAATGAAGCATTCAAATTGTGGTGCTGGTGAAAAACACTGAATATGCCCTGGACTGCCAAAAATACAAACAAATTAGTCTTAGAAGAAATACAACTTGAATGTTCCTTAGAAATGAGGATGAAACTTCAACTCACCTACTTTGGGTATGTCATCAGGAAAGACCAATAGCTAGAAAAGTACATCGTGTTTTGTAAAGCAGAGGGCCAACAAAAATTAGGAAACCCTCAATGAGATGGATTGACACAATAGCCACAAAAATGGACTCAAACAAGACAACAATCATGAAGATGGCATAGAACTTGGCAAAGTTTGGTAATGTTATACATAAGGTCATCATGAGTTGGAGCCAATTCAATGACAGCTAACAACAGCTATTATCATCATCATTTTATGGACAAGGGAACTGAGGCATAAAGAGGTGAAGCAACTTGTCAAATTCCAGAAAGAGTGGGATGAGAAGCTGGACAATATGACTCCAGAACCTGAACTCCTTATCATGGTAATAAGTTGATAAAAGAGGAGTCACTGTCTGTACTTAATTTATATTTTCACTCTTAGTGATAGTTATTAGTTATTATCTAAATTTTCATTTAGGAAAGATGGCATTAACCCAGATAGAAGATAGAGGTCATATGGCATATCAGAAAGAAAAAGTGTTCAAAGGTTGACAATTTACAGAAGAAAAGGAAGACACTTTGTCTAAGATACTATGGTAAAAGTACAGGTTATTTTATGGTCAAAGATATTGGCTATTTATTCTCTCTAAATTAATTATTCACAAGATATGTATTTTTCATCAGTAAATACATGAATATGTGTTTGTATGGTGGTATTCTCAGAATGCAGGAGAGTGTGTCTTTAACAATTAAAAAACTTGGAAATATAAAAGTTTTCTTTATATCATACAGCTAAGAAATACGCATAGGCAATCATGGAAATGCTTTGCATTTTGTTGGAAAAACATGTGAAAGAAAATATTTGAGTTAATACATCAAGAAGCCTAGCAGTTAGGATGGAAAACAGAACTCCTGTATATTTACAAGCCAAAAATGTAAATGAGTTTCAGTGTTGAATAAGAAACTCCTTGTTTTGAGGGCAAAAGTCTCTTTCATACACACTGGAGAAACTGTTTAATTTTATGTGTATTTTACCCAGAGGAAGGGAAATTATTAAAAAATAATGAAGACCATACTAGCTTTCAATTTTAAAAAGTACAAATATGACACCTAATATGAGTGAAGCATTCTAAAACCATTTATCCAGAAAATATCTGTTGAACACGTACTATACCACAGGGGCTTAAGTAAACATATCATCATAGTAAGCTATAATACAACTGGATATATTTGAAGCTTATCTTTTTCTCTCTGTTGTTTATTAAAAATGATTTGGACTTTCCTAAAGAATTAGTTTTGGAGAATATGCATTTTGGTAAATTTTGTTTTGCATTATTTGACATACAGAGGTATATCTAAGATAAGGCATGATTCTGGAGCTATGAAACTATTTGTAAAGGCAGTTTATTTGGTTTATTCTGTATGTTAGTTTACTATACCATCACAAAACTTTAGGAAACCATTGCTGCAGAGTCAATTCTGACTCATAGCGACCCTATAGGACAGAGTACAACTGTCCCATAAGGTTTCCAAGGAGCAGCTGGTGGATTCAAACTGCTGACCTTTTGATTTGCAGCCGAGCTTTTAACCATTGTGCCACCAGGGCTCCAAAACCAAAAAAACCAAACCCATTGCTGTTGAGTCTATTCCATCTCATAGCAACCCTATAGGACAGAGTAGAACTGCCCCATAGATTTTCCAAGGAGCTCCTGATGTATTCGAACTGCCGACATTTTGGGGATTCTATTTTGCTTTATCATATATTACTATTTACTATTTGGTTATAAACTGACCATTGTTTGGGAATTTCTGTCTATATGTAATTGTCAGTATTGTACTCACACTCTGACAGGTATAATCTCTTGTAATATGCTATTTTAAAATTATATTTGTATTTTATATATTATACATATGAAAATTATGTATTATGCTTTTGAGAAATTGAAAAAGCAAACAACGCTCAACTTTTCCAACTTTAGTTGATGGGCATTTTCTGTCATTAGAATTTATGCAGGATTTCAAAAGTAGTTTCAGTTACCTTTAGTTAAAGATCAACAAAATACCTAGCAAACATTCAATAGCAGATAACACAAGAATGCCTTTATTTGCCTTTCTTTCTCTTAATACATATATCTTTAGAATATTTTTCCATTTTAATATATTTTAAATTTATTTAATGTTACTCAGATATAAAAGTATAACGGTAAGAATGTAATGATTTCATAGACTAATTCTCCAATTTTTTTTCCTGGTCAGATCATGAGTAAATAAATAATTGCAGTTTGCTCATTTCCCGCTTTAAACCTTGAGAAGAGAGGAAATAATAGTAACAGCTACAGGATTTTTTGTTTTTTTTAATGTGCTATGCATACATTTCTTTACTGAATTTCAAGAGGCAGTAGTTTGAACAGAGCAAGAGGATACTGTGTGGTTTAAAGTCAGGAAAGGTGTGCATCAGGGTTGCATCTTTTCACCATACTTATTCAATCTGTATGCTGAGCAAATAATCTGAGAAGCTGAACTATATGAAGAAGAACAGGGCATCAGGATTGGAGGAAGACTCATTAACAACCTGAGATATACAGATGACACAACGTTCCTTGCTAAAAGTGAAGAAGACTTGAAGCACTTACTGAAGCAGATGAAAGACCATGGCCTTCAGTATAGATTACACCTCAACATAAAGAAAACAGAAATGCTCACAATTGGACCAATAAGCAACATCATGATAAATGGAGAAAAGATTGAAGCCGTTAAGGATTTCATTTTACTTGGATCCACAATCAACACCCATGGAATCAGCAGTCAAGAAATCAAAAGACACATTGCATTGAACAAATCTGCTGCAGAAGACCTCTTTAAAGTGTTGAAAAGCAAAGATGTCACCTTGAAGACTGAGGTGTTCCTGACCCAAGCCATGGTGTTTTCAATAGCCTCATATGCATGTGAAAGCTGGACAAAGAACAAGGAAGTCCAAAGAAGAATAGACAACTTCAAAATATGGTGTTGGCAATGAATATTGAATATACCATGGACTTCCAAAAGAATGAATAAATCTGTCTTGGAAGAGGTACAGCCAGAATGCCCTTTAGAAGCAAGAATGGCAAGACTATGTCTCATATACTTTGGACATGTTGTCAGGAAGGATCAGTCACTGGAGAAGGACATCATGCTTGGTAGAACAGAGTGTCATTGAAAAAGAGGAAGACCCTCAATGAGATGAATTGACACAGTGGCTGCAACAATGGGCTCAAGAATCACAACTATGATGAGGATGGTGCAGGAAGGGGCAGTGTTTCCTTCTGTTTTACATAGGGTCGCTATGAGTAGGAACCGACTCGAGAGCACCTAACAACAACAACATGCATACATTATTTTGATTAAACATCAAAACGTTCACCACAAGACATGCAATATTATTATCTTTATTTTAAAGAAGAGAAAACTCAGGCATTGGGAGATTAAGTGGCTCGCCCAAGGTCAGCTAGCCAGGAAATGTTAGGAATAGGTACAAATCTAGGCAACATGATTCCAGATTGGGATTTAACCTCTACACAACACCACCTAACCCCACTGTGAGGGTGGCAACAACATCTGTTAAGAACTGGGAAGCATCAAGAGCACTTCATCTCATTTATTCTCTACACCAACCTTTCCTAAGAATACCTGGGGAGGTATTATTACTCACCTTTCGTAACGAGAACAATTCTTACCATAAAAAAGTGAAAGTGCCTAGAGTCTCACAGATATTAAGCGTAGGAACCAGGTTTCTACTTGGTTTGTTTGAACCAAAACATAGAGAAATTGTACAGGAGAACTTCAAACTCTAAATACTTCTTCCTTGATTGATTTTCAAGGGGCAAAATAAACACCAGCTTTTAATTATTTTTCCCAAATGAATCGTGCTTAGTTGATGAAACAGTAGAAAAGATGTCCAGCAAGCTAAATTAACATATTTACAGTATTTAAACCTGCTGGTAATTTGTTATTTTGTAAAAGATATTGGATGTGTGGGAAGCACTTAACTCTATTGCTCTTAAGATGTTAGAATTGTTTTGATTTTCCAGCTACTAATATACAAAAGTAAAAAGATTTATCATTTTGACAGAAACTGTTTCACAATTCCTATCTTCAGAAAAGTTAATTCTAAGGTCTTGTGGTTTTGACAGTTATTAAAAATAAATGTTATTTATGGTGTTGGAAATTATTAAACATAAATAAGTTATTTACATATGTAGATTTTGGAAAATAGTTGCTTCTCTGTAGAATAACCCCCAAAAGAATTTTAATTAGAATTCACTAAATCTTTTTTTAGTCCCCGTTTATGTCGGTGAAAAAGGTATTTGCAATGAAGAAGTCATTGGTCTTGCAAAATTCTACCACGAAATCACCAGCATCCTTTCTCTTATCAAAGCCATATTTTCCAACTACCAATCCTTCGTCTTTGTTTCCAACTTTCACATTACAATCACCAGTAATTGTCAATGCATCTTGATTGCATGTTCGATCAATTTCAGACTGCAGAAGTTGGTAAAATTCTTCATTTTGTTCATCTCTCGCCTTAGAGGATGGTGAGTAAATTTAAACAAAGTTATATTAACTGGTCTTCCTTGAGGCATACAGGTATTATCCTATCACTTACAGCATAGTACTTCAGGATAGATCTTGAAATGTTCTTATTGACAATGAGTGCAATGCCTTTCCTCTTCAAGTTGTCATTCCCAGCATAGTAGACCATATGATTGTCTGATTCAAAATGGCCAGTACCAGTCCATTTCAGCTCACTATGCCTAGGAAATCAATGTTTATGCATTCCATTTCATTTTTGAAGATTTCCAGTTTCCCTAGATTCATATTTCATACATTCCATGTTCCTATTATTAATGGATGTCTACAGCTGTTTCTTCTCATTTTGAGTTATGCCACATCAGCAAATAGAGGTCCTGAAAGTTTGACTCCATCCAGGTCATTAAGGTCAACTCTACTTTGAGGACGCAGCTCTTTCCCAGTCGTATTTTGAGTGCTTTCCAACCTGAGGAGCTCATCTGCTGGCGCTATATCAGACAGTGTTTTGCTCCTATTCACAAGGTTTTCACTGGCTAATTTTTTTCAGAAGTAAACTGCTGTGTGCTTCTTCCTAGTCTGTCTTAGTCTAGAAGATCAGCTGAAACTTGTCTGCCGTTGGTGACCCTGCTGGTACTTGAATACCGGTGGTATAGCTTCCAGCGTCACAGCAACACACAAGAACTTACAGTCTTACAAACTGACAGAAACAAGTAAAATTTTACTGAAGATCATTGAAAAGCAGCTGCAGCAGTATATCAACAAAGAACTGCCAGAAATTCAAGCTGGATTCAGAAGAGGACGTGGAACCAGGGATATCATAGCTGATGTCAGCTGGATCCTGGCTGAAAGCAGAGAATACCAGAAAGATGTTTACCTGTGTTTTATTAGCTATGCAAAGGCATTCAACTTTGTGGATTGTAACAAATTATGGATAACATTGCAAAGAATGGGAATTCCAGAACACTTAATTGTGCTCATGAGGAACCTGTATGTAGATCAAGAGGCAGTCCTTCAAACAGAACAAGGGAATGTTGTGTGGTTTAAAGTCAGGGAAAGTGTGTGTCAGCGTTGTATCCTTTTATCACATTTATTCAATCTGTATGCTGAACAGATAATTCGAGAAGCTGGACTGTGTGAAGAAGAATGGGGCATCAGGATTGGAGGAAGTCTCATTAACAATTAACAACTGTGATATGCAGATGACACAGCCTTGCTTGTTGAAACTGAAGAGGACTTGAAGCACTTACTGATGAAGATCAGAAACCACAGCCTTCAGTGTGGATTACACTTCAACATAAAGAAAACAAAAATCCTCACAACTGGACCAATAAGCAAATTCATGATAAACAGATAAAAGATTGAAGTTGTCAAGGATTTCATTTTACTTGGATCCACAATCAACTCCCATGAAAGCAGCAGTCAAGAAATCAAAAGACACATTGCATTGGGAAAATATGCTGCTTTAAAGTGTTGAAAAGCAAAGATATCAATCACCTTGAAGACTAAGGTACACCTGACTCAAGCCATGGCGTTTTCTATCGCCTCATATGCATGCAAAAGCTGGACAATGAATATGGAAGACCAAAGAAGAACTGATGACCTTGAATTGTGGTGTTGACGAAGATATTGAATATAGCATGGACTGCAAAAAGAACGAACACATCTGTTTTGGAAGAAGTACAACCAGAATACTCCTTAAAAACAAGGATAGCAAGACTACATCTCACATGATTTGGACATGTTATTAGGAGGGATCGGTGCCTGGAGAAGGACATCATGCTTGGCAAAGTAGAGGGTCAGTGAAAAAGAGGAAGACCCTCAATGAGATGGATTGACACAGTGGCTGCAACAATGGGCTCAAGCATAACAATTGTGAGGACGGTGTAGGACTGGGCAGTGTTTGTTCTGTTGTACATAGGGTCACTATGATTGGGAACTGACTCGATAGCACCTAACAACAACACAACAAATCTCTTCTTTTAGAGGATATATGTTTTAAATTAGCAATGAAAATCTATGAATCACAACAGTATATTGGCAGATAAAGTGCTAAAAGATGAGCTCCCTAGGCTGGAAGGCACTTAAAATATACAGTGGTCACAGCAATGGACTCCAGTACACCAATGATCATGAAGATGGTGCAAGACCAGGCAATGTGTTGTTCTGTTATACATAAGGTAGCCACGATGCAGTTAACTCTACAGTGACTAACAATAATATAAGTTTTAAAGAGGACTACTTTAAGAGGCAGTGGTATTTCAGTGGTAGAATTTTTATCTTCAATGCAGGAGACCATGTTAGATTACCAGCACCAATCCGCCTCAAGCACAGCCACCACTTGTCTGTAAGTGCGTGTTGCTGTGATGCTGATCCAGTTTGGTGGAGCTTCCAGACTAAGACAGACTAGAAAGTCTTGGAGATCTGTTTCCAAAAAATCAGTCAATGAAAATCCTGTGAGTCACAATGATTCAATCCCATTACCCGTGGAGTCGCCATGAGTTCGGGCTGATTCCATGGCAGCTAGCCACAACTTTAAGTGAGGAAAATATTGTTTAGTACTAAATAAGTCAAAATCCTCACAAATAAAATGAGAAAGCTGGTAAAATAAGGCAAGGGCATAAAAACAATAGAAATATAAAATTCGAAGCACCCAGGATGTATCTGTAAGATGAACTTGTTGAATTCTTTCTGTGCTATAAGACTTTGTTACAATAAGTAACTTAGTCAATTTGAGTGTGAACTCTCAAGGCATTAATGTAAACAGCAGATAATAGATCATGGATTTTAAAGGACTATAAATGATAGATTAACAAAAAGCAGCAATTAGGATAAACTTAGCTATTATTTATGTGCATGCGTTTTAGTCTAGTTGTGAAATATTGCTTACAATATAATTGTGAACATTTTGCCTCTCACTTTGAAAATGATAAAGGAATTGAATTCAGGGCAACAGGTTAGGTTTTAAACTATTATTAATAATTTTTCATCCATTTTTATCCTTTCTTCCCTGTCTTCCTGCTATCTATGTTTACATTATATTATACTTACTGTGTCCCAGGCATTGAGCTAAGTACAATGTTCTTTCAACAGCTGACTCCACCTCCTATGAAATGAGTGGTCTTGGAATAGTTTTGCTTATTTTTTTCCACATTTTTAAAAATTGCTGTACTAATAATACTCATCCCACACCCCTACTATGTGGTGTAAATATGTTACTAAGTGTGAAGTGCTTATTTCAGTGCCTTACACATAATAGGTTCTCAAAAAAAGATTGTTTTTTAAATGAATGAATGAATAAGTGAATGTATGGAAGCCATGGCAGTGAGGATTGTAACATTCTGTAATATTTATTATCTTAGAAGACATGGGGACTGGATAAGAATATTAGAAGAAAGGCCATTTACCTGGCCAATCTCTGTTATGCTATGGACAGAGAAAATTTTAACAAAATCACATCCAACATGAAAAGCAAATCAAATTAGGTGAAATATGAAAGGATAATACGTTATAACCAAACCAAACCCGTTGTCATCGTGTTGATTCCAACTCATAGCGAACTTATAGGACAGAGTAGAATTTCCGCATAACCAGGGGGATTTATTTCAGGAATGCATATTTAGTTTAGCACTTGAGTATCACATTAATATAATATTCCACCTTAGCAGAATAAAGGGGGAGAAAATGTTTATAGATGCAGAAAAAACTTTTAATATTATTCAGTATTCATTCATAAAAAATTAGATACAATAGGGAACTTCTTTAATTTAATAAGGAGCATCTACAAAAATCTTCCAGCAAACGTTATCCTTAATAATAAAATAATGATATCTTGCCCTTTGTGCCTTGACAGAGGCAAAGACTTCTAGTCAACATTGTGCTGCAGGTCCCAGCAATTTTACCTAGAAATATAAGGTGTAAAGAAGGAAGAAAAAAATGTTCATTATTTTCAGATGATGTTATTGTGTGCATAGAAAATAAAAAAGTTTATGCACAAAATCTATCTAGATAGATAGGTAGATTATAGCTATAGAGATAGAGATATAAATATAAAAACAAATTTAATGAATTTTTAGAAAGATGCCATTTACAATAGCATTTGAAATATCAAACAGAAAAAAATCCTAGAAATATAAAAAGGTGTAAGGCTTGTACACAGAAACTTATAAGACAGTATTGAAATAAATTAAGGAAGACCTAATTAAATGGAGGATATATCATGGTAACAGATTGAAAGACCCCATACTGTAAAGATGTCGCTTCTTGGAAGACTCATGTATAGTTTAATGACATCCCAGCCAATTTTCAGCAAGTTTGTGGTGTGAAAATTGACCAGGTGATTCTAATATGTATATTGAGATGCAAAGGACCTAGAATACCTAAGAGCATCCTGAAGAAGAATGAAGTTGGAGAATTTACACTACGAGATTACACAGATTATTAAAAATTTACTGTAATTAGATGGTGTGGTATTGGTGAAGAGATAGGGAAATAGGTGAATAAAGCAGAATAGAAAATTCTGAGAAAAGCCTGTACATTTGAAGTCCTTTAATAGAGGTAACACTATCTGGCAGGGAGGTGAAATTATTTTCAATAAATTGTTCTGGGTCAAGTGCATCTTCACATTAAAAAGAAATGAATCTGAGTCCTACCTCACACTATATAAATGGATATATTCCAAATACAGTGTAGATTAAATGTGGTTCAAAATGCCAATAATCACATATGTTAACATTGTACACACTTATAAAGGTTATTTTAAATTGAGTATAAAATATATAAAATGAAAACCTCCAAATATATTTAGAAGCGTACTAAAAGTAAACGCATATGTTTTTTATAATGAGGCATCCAAGGACTCTTAACTCGGTGCATAAGGACTTTTAAATAGTGGCAATTCTTACATTAAATAATAGACTTTTGTTCCTGGGCAGGGCAAATGATCATGCTTTTTAGAAAGTTTTTGTTTAAAATAACACATGTGAGGATTAAGGAACGGTGGCAGATTCCTAACGCTGGTCTATAGTTATGGCATTATGCACACAATCTCTAAGTTTCTAGTATTCATCGTTTACTAAACATGGAAAAATCCATGAAGTGAATTTTTTTTAACATATCATTTCTTTGATACATTTTCATTTTCTTTGGGGAAAATGACTGAGTTAAGGAGAAATTCAGATTGATTTTTTTTTCCTCTAGAAAGCAACTCAAAATAATAATAATAAAAATGTTTATCCTCAATCTTTTTCTTCATATTATTTTGAACTTATATTTTACATTATTCTATTTTTTTAATTCTGGGAACTTTTCTTAAATATGGCTTTGATAGTCTCCTCATATATTTCAATTTAACTTAAAATATGATTTGTTACTTTCACCTTGATGTGTATTTTAATATATTCTGTGGTTGTTTCTTCAAAGGAAAACATTCCTTTGTCTATTTTCCTAGCAAACAGGTCATGTGGCTTTTTCCATGTCAAAGTGGCAGTCACCTAATCACGATCATTTCTCAAGTAGTATGCAGTGAAAGAATAACATCTGTAGATTAACTGAAACCATCTTGATAAAAAAGAAGCAGGTGCTCATATTAGCATTTCTAAAGCTAGAGAAATCCAGCTGCAGAAACTTGATTTACAGTAATTTTAACCTGATTTATTCTTCATTATAAGTAAGTGCACTACCCAAGAGATATGTGAATCACAGTACTTAGTGAAATAAATATATTTAGAAGATTATGATCTTGCAGAAAATCTGTTGTTACTCTCCTTTAACAAGACTCTTTATAAATCATTTACTCTTTTTTTTTTTTTTGTTAGCTGTAATGATATATACCTGTGGAAAGCAATAATTTTTCCATAGGTCATTAAAGATCATACAGTTTTATAATCAAATATATTTTTGGAGATGAAATTCAATTCAGGTTTTCTATAATGTACTAGAAAACATTTTAAGAAAGGAAATGTGTGTGTGGGGGCGAGTGTGTTGTAATGAAGAAGAATATTGTTGAATATGTTGTTGTTAGGTGCCATCGAGTCGGTTCCAACTCATAGGGAGTCTGTAGAACAGAATACTGCCCAGTCCTGTGAAAAGATCCTCACAATCTTTGCTGTGTTTGAGCCCATTGTTGCAGTCACTGTGTCAGTTCATCTTGTTGAGGGTCTTGCTCTTTTTCGCGGACCGTATACTTTACCAAGCATGATGTCCTTTTCCAGGGAATGGTCCCTCCAGATAACATGTTCAAAGTAAGTGAGACAAACTCTAGCCATCCTTACTTCTAAGGAGCATTCTGGCTGTACTTCTTCAAGACAGATTTGTTCATTCTTCTGGAAGTCCATGGTATATTAAACATGCGTTGCCAACGCCATAATACAAAGGCATCAATTCTTCTTTGGTCTTCCTTATTCATTGTCCAGGTTTTGCATGCATATGAGGCAATTGAAAATAATCATGGCTTGGGTCAGGATCACCTAAGTCCTCAGAATAACATCTTTGCTTTTTAACACTTTAAAGAGGTCTTTTGCAGCAGATTTGCCTAATGCAATACATCATTTGTTGTCTTTACTGCTGCTTCCATGGGTGTTGATTATAGATCCAAGTAAAATGAAATCCTTGATAACTTCAGTCTTTTCTCTGTTTATCATGCTGTTCCTTGTTGGTCCAGTTGGGAAGATTTTTGTTTTCTTTATGTTGAGATGTAATCCATACCGAAGGCTGTAGTCTTTGATCTTCCTCAGTAAGTGCTTCAAGTCCTCTTCTCTTTTAGCAAGCAAGGTTGTGTCATCTGTGTATCACAGGTTGTTAGTGGGTCTTCCTCCAATCTGGTGCTGCATTCTTCCTTATATAGACCAGATGTTCGGATTATTTGCTCAGGATACAGGTTAAATAACTATGGTGACAGGATACAACCCTGACACACATCTTTCCTGCTTTTAAATCACTCAGTATACCCTCGTTCTGTTCGAATGACTGCCTCTTGGTCTACGTACAGGTTCCTCATGAGCACAATTAAGTGTTCTAGAATTCCCATTCTTCACAATGGTATCCATAATCTGTTATGATCCACACAGCCAAATGCCTTTGCATGGTCCATAAAACACAGGTAAACATCTTTCTTATATTCTCTTCTTTCAGCCAAGACCCATTTGATGTCAGCAATGATAACCCTCATTTCACGTTTTACTTCCTCTTCTGAATCTGACCTGAATTTCTGACAGTTACCTGTCAATGTACTGCTGCAACAGCTTCTGAATTATCTTCAGCAAAGTTTTACTTGAGTGTGATATTAATGATATTGCTCGATAATTTCCACATTCTGTTGGATCACCTTTCTTTGAAATGGGCACAAATCTGGATTTAGCCAGTACCTCTTTTTTTCTCTTTCCTTTCTGTTTAACCCCTTACAGTGTCTTTTCTAGGATCTGGCTTCCCCCATTCTCTCTTCCCTCATTCTCATCTAAAGACTGGGTACAAAAAAATGATATAATCTTTTTTTTTTTTTTTTTTTTTTAACATTTCTATGTTCTGGCTAATTTTCCTTTTTTCTAACTAATAGCCTCTACAGGAAAACATCAGGACAGTGAAGGCGGGGTGTAACAATAGTAACAAATATAAAGAAATATACAAACTTAGTATAACTCTACCCAATTTTCATAATCTCTCCAAAAGCAGACACTTCAGCAAGGATTTGATGCCAGTGACGTAGTAAGGGAATACTTTTAGAAACAACCCTTAAAAGGCTAGAAGAATCAAGAAAGAGAAGTGGAGAAAGTAAAAACAGAATGCAGTTTTACACAAAATCCCAGCTTCACTGTGATCCCACAGGGGAACTTTGGAGTGAAACTTGTGCCTCAGAGTTTGTACTGTTTTGAGGCAAGGTTGTTAGGCTTTCATACTGCTGCAACACTTGGCCACTGGCTAAGGCTGCCCTGGGCAGAGGACGTAAACTCCCAGTCACTTCCAGCTCACTGTGAAGAAGAGACAAAGTGGTCCAATAGCTCAAGGACAGTTCTTTGAAGAGAGTTGCAGGTGCAGGCTATTAGAAGTTAAGACACACAGAAACCGGAAGAAGGGCTTACAGAAAGGATAAAAGGGATCCCAGTGGATTTGGATAGAAAATTGACAGAGTTTGCTATAGTCTTCATTAAAATGTACTTGTGTTTGACTTGCCTATCTCAAACCTTCTTTCCTGACTGTCTTCTTATTTCTCCAGGATGATTTGTTTTGCCTCTTTTGCCTTTCTTCAGTTTGCTCCTCTGAGGTTGACTGTCTTTACAAATAAGTTAATCAATCTGAAACTGCTCTTCTCTCCAGAATAGTAATGGATAGAAATAGTTTTCATAAAGGCAAGACAAATATGAGAGAAATGTCTAATTACCAATGATATGTCAGATATTCTTACTATCCTATCAAGGATGTGTTTTTCAAAGTATGTCACAATCAACTCAGTATATTTGTTAAAAAATGCTGATCTAAAATGGGTTGTAAGCTCCTGGGTGGTGCAAACTATTAATGCACTCAGAAGGAGACCTGGTGGCACAGTGGTTAAGAGCTTAGCTGCTAACCAAAAGATTGTCAGTTCGAATCTACCACCCATTCCTTGGAAACCCTAAGGGGCAGTTCTACTCTGAACTATAGGGCTGCTGTGAGTCGGAATCGACGTGACAATAACAGGTATGGCTAACAGAAAGGTTGGAAGTTAAGTCCACCTAGAGTCACCTTGGAAAAAAAGTCCTGTTGATCAACTTCTGAAAAATCAGTCATTGAAAACCTTATGGAACACAATTCTACTTTTACACACGTGGGATCACCATGAGTAGAAATCGACTCAGTTGTAACTGGAACTGGAAAAATCGGTAGACTCTATTGGAAGCAATTCTGAAATGTAGATCTACTTTAAGAAAATATCCAAGCCCTAGGAAAAAATTTCTATATCAGTCTCAGATCTAGAGTTATGCCACTGGATAATGAGTAAAGACATTATACTACAATAAAATAAAATTCTCAGATATGGCTTTGTGTATTTATTTCTTCCTTCATCTCAAGTCTGATAACCCTTTATGGAGTTTTTTATTTTATTTTATTTTTATTTTTAGATGTGTTCTTCTCTTTTTTGTTTTTGATATAGCTTTCTTTTTATTTTTTTTAATTTCATTTTAACTATTTTATTGTGTTTTAGATGAAAGTTTACACAGCAAATTAGGTTCCCATTTAACAATTTTTATGCAAGTTGTTTCATGACATTTGTTACAATTTTCACCATGTGTCAGCATTCTCATTATTTCCTTGCGGTTTGTTTTATTTCCATTGACCTAGCTTCCTTTCCCCTCCTTGCCTTCTCATCTTTACTTTTGGGTAACTATTGACTATTTGGTCTCACATAATTGATTGTTTAAGGGAGCAAATTACTCAGGGGTGGTATGGTTTATTTTATAAGTCAACCTATTATTTGGTTGAAAGGTGACCTCCAGTAGTAGTTTCAGTTAAAAGTGCAAAGGATATGGTAGGCAATAATCTCGGAGGTTCCTCTAGTCTCTTTTAGTACAGTCAGTCTGGCCTTTTTTAGGAATTCAAATTTTGTTTTACATTTTTCCCCCATTCTACCGGGCACCTTCTAATTTTGTTCTACATTTTTCTCCCATTCTACTCGGTATTTTCTATTGTGTTCCTGGTCAGAATGATTGGTAGTATTAGATAAACACCATTTAATCTTCTAGTCTCAGGGTAGAGGAGGGTGTCATTCACGTGGGCTATTTATCCTGTAGACTAGTTTCTTCTTTGAATATGGCTTCCTTCATTCTTCTTTGCTCCAGACAAGTAGAGATCTATTGTTGTATCTTCCTTTATGGAGTTTTTAATTTACCTTTTAACTTTTTAGCTTGTAATACTGTGATGTGTATATTTGTTTATGCCTTCAAGTAGTCTAAAATCTTTAAAATACAGCAAATATCTACTAAGATGTTGCAATATCTCTGGCTCTTTTCTTAGCACATTATAAGCGCTATCTTATAAAATCCTTAGAACTGTGAAAGTTATCAACCTTTTATAGATGGGAGAATGCTAAGATAGAAGTGAAGAGTCCAAGATCTAGTATACGGAAGAAATGAAATTTGAGCCAAATTGAATGACTCCAGGGTCCTCTCATTAGACCACCATGCACATCTTTTCTCTATACTGCACACTTCACTCCTAGGCAGGTACTGGGTCTCTCCCATCTTTCAGTATCTTCTCTGTCTAACAGATCGATTCTCAGCAAATAATTTTTTTTTAATGAAATAAACTTAACTAATAAGTAAACAAATATATTGTTTTTAAGATAAGAATATTGAAAAAATGTGTTCCTGACCCTGTAAAAATAGTGCCTAAATATTACAATGCAAATTATTTTGAAAATTATACCTAATGTTCACTGTTCTCCAATCTCTATTTGAAGCAGCATGTTTCCTTGACATCTCTATAGCCCTGAAGTCATGCTGGAAATTTAAAAAAAGGATGATGTTGATGATGACCCTTTTCAAATTTCATCTTGTCTACCATCCTGTGAGCATATTCTCATCTATGTATTAATAAAGCTATGTAGTTGATCTTTTAATATTCTCATTTCATTAAATATATGTGTGTGTGTGTGTATGTATGTATGTGTGTGTTAGACACACATGTGTTAGGATAGGTAATATAATATTTTAGGTCAAATTACTTACATTGTGTGACCTTTATATATAATGTATATAAACACTCTGAATTTAAATTTGAATACAAAGTTCATTACATGTTTTAAAAATTGGCAATAATTGATTCTATAATCTGTATATGATATTGATAGACTCCACAAAGTTTTTTTTGATCAGCCAGGCTGAGAGAAAAGACAAAAATTTCACTCTGAGGGTTGATGGGCTCTCTCAAAAGTCTCCTTAGGTCAATATTTGGGAGAAGACAGGTTGCTTTGTAGGTCATCTCAGGAAGTGCAAGTTGATGACTTTACAGTTGGTGACTTCTGACCCTACTGGTCTGGATGTACTGAAGGGAAATAGGCAGAACTTAAGTAGGACAAATATCATCTCAGCAGCTATCAACCTGGTATCAGCCACTAAGTGAGGTCTTTGCAAGATCTTTAGGCAATGGGAGGCTTCTCTCTTCTAACAAAGGGTAGACATCACCTCTGATGACCTGGAGAGTTCAGATAATCTGAGGGTTCAGTGCTTCTAAGTGTTTCCAGCTAAATAACCCCTTTCATGTTGGAGTTTCCACATTTTCCTATCAGGTTCCTGGACTTAGCATAGGAGACTTGCTGGTTCTGTTTTAGATTTAGAGTCTGATACGCTATTTCAGGCCACACTCCAGTGAATTTATTTTTCACAATGTACAACTCAAGTGTAAGCAAAAAATAACAGAAGTGGGTAGCTGTATTCTTAGGAACAAGATTTGTACATATCAAAACCTAGATAAAAGTCATTTTTCCTAATGTACGTCTTATCTATTCTATTTAATCTTAAGTAAATGGTGCTTCTAGCTTAAGGGCCTATGCTATGCAGAACTGAATTTCAATCTTTTGGCCATTTAATATTAGTGACCAACGTGCTTTTCTGATTTGATTTAGAATACGTCTTAGTTACTCTGCCTTTACTCAAACTGATTATTTTGCTTCGTCCTTCACTAGTTTGTATTTAGTTCTCTACAGAAAATAAAAATTTATTTCTTAGGTTTTAGTTCATCCATGTTTCTTTTTAAATCTAAGACAAATAAAATCTTCAAAGGAATAGAGAAAGGAGGGTGGAATGATTGTATTGCACCTGTAGATCTATTTTCCAATAGGGGTGAATTGTTATATTCCTAGCATGAGTTACCTTCTTGTTTGTAGCTTTTCTGCTGTACTTCAACAGAAGTCTAGATCCAAGCTTACTGTAGGTCTGCCATTATTTCTTGTAGTCGTTGTATTAGAGTATATTGGACTTCTTGCTTCTGTGATATTACCAATTAAGGAAACATAACCTAGATTTGGAAACCCTGGTGGGTGTAGTGGTTAAGAGCTACTGCTGCTAACCAAAAGGTTATGTTTGAATCCACCAGGTGCTCCTTGAAAACTCTGTGGCGCAATTCTACTCTGTCCTATAGGGTTGTTATGAGTCGGGATCAACTAGAGGCAATGGATTTGGTCTGGTTTGATTTTAACCTAGATTTCCTCACTCACTGTGCTTGCATTTTAAACGAACTGAGCTTTCCTTTAATATTTTATAAATAGATATTCTTGTAACAATTAAAATTCTTTTCTCTTTAAGTAATTTATTGTTTGATTTCTTTCAGTGTTTGTAAAATCTCTTTTGTAAAGTTCTGGACAAAATTTCATTATGGCAATGCCAAACAGAGATCAGAGGTCTTCAACATGAAGCTGAGAAAATGAGATAGGAAGGGAAAATTCCAGAGATGGTACAACGTACGTAAATACCTAAGGGTCAGAACTTAAACATATTAGTTCCCAGAGCACTGAAGGATGTAAGTGGTGTAGATAAGATTTATGGGGTTTCTGGAGGGAATTATTTACTCCTTGACTAAGCACCTTTCAGAAGAGCCAATTCCCATGAAAATAATAGAGAAAGAAAATATAATTCTGCAAACCAAACCAAACCCATTGCCGTCGAGTAGATTCCGACTCATAGCGACCCTATTGGACAGAATAGAACTGCCCCATAGAGTTTCCAATGAGAGGCTGGTGGATTCCAACTGCTGACCTTTTGGTTAGCAGCTGAGCTCTTAACCACTGTGCTGCCAGGGCTCCATAATTCTGCAAAGGGAAGCTATCAATACTTATATCTGGCTTTTGTTTCAAGACTTTTTTTAAAATAAATTCATACACATGGTAAAATGCTTCATATTGACTCACTATTTGTAAGTGAATTATCTAAACTCATCAGGTGTATTAACCACATTAAAAATTCCACTAGACTATAATGTAAACAAATCTGTCAAGGCTTATGCTCTTACATTTACTTTGCATCATCAGGTTAAATGTTTGTCATGCAAGAATATTTGCAGAGACCTGTTTCAGCATGTCCAACAACATGAAATCAGTTTCTATAACTTGAAGGGAACCTAAGAGCTTATAGTTTAAGAGTAGTAGGCCTCTGGATTGACGGCTTCTCACCATCAGACAAAATGGTAGAAGTCAATGCAGCATGCAGGGACTAGTTGAGGGTGATGCAGCTAAGTTCAAATTAGACTACATTTGGTGCTTAGGTTGTTAATGAGGTGGCAGACAATAACAGAGTAAAACCAAAAAGCCAAACCCACAGACATCAAGTCCATTCTGACTCATAGCAACACGATAGGAGAGAGTGGAACAGCCCCATAGCATTTCCAAAGAGTGGCTGGTGAATTCGAACTACTGGGCTTTTTGGTTAGCAGCCTAGCATTTAACCAGTACACCATCAGGGCTCCATAACAGGGTAAGGCAGGGAAAAAGACATTGTTGTAAAGTTCTAGGTCAGGGGTTGGCAAACTATGGCCCTCTGGCTATAACTGGCTTGCCTCACATTTTTGTAAATAATGTAGTATTGCAACACTGTCTCATTTATACTTACATATTATCTATGCATATTTTCATGTTATAAACAATAGTATGACCAGCAAAGGCTAAAATATTTATTATAAAACCCTTTTTTAGAAAAGTTTGCCAAGCCCTACTTTAGGTAACACTGTTTTTTAATATGATCAAAACCAAAAGAAATAAAAACAAACCCCTTGCTGCTGAGTCCATCCTGACTCATAGTGACCCCGTAGAACAGAGTGGAACTGCCCTACAGGGTTTCCAAGCAGCAGCTGGTGGACTCGAACCACTGACCTTTTGATCAGCAGGCAAATACTCAACTACTGTGCCACCAGGGCCCCAATATGGTCAAAAGGCAAGGAAAAATGTCATTGTTATTCTTTTTAAGAACTCTAGACTGCTATTTTTCTTCAATCCTCAACTCTGTAAAGGTAGGGAGCTTGATTTGTAATCCCTGTAGAAGACTGGGAAAAGGATTCTGTAAACTAGCATTTCACAAAGTGTCACACACACATGTATCATTTAGGAATTCATTCAATTCTAATGTCTTATATAAATATAATAATATTTTTCCTCATATTATGGTAAGTCTTGAGATAGGTGTCAGAAGAAGTTGCTTCAATGATTCTGGGACATCTAGGCAGATTTTTGCTGACTTTCTTGTCCTTTCCCTCTTTTACTTCTTTTAGACAGCCACTGATGCGCCAGACATCACATCTGCCTTCAGTGTAGGAAGAACTTAGAATTGGTACTGGCAGATTTCTGATTAAGGATCAGTGGTTATAAATGAGTCCCCTGGCCTCTCCTGCCTACAAGGGAGTCTGGGGATTTGACAGTTTAGGTTTTGAAGCCTCTGTAAGAGAGGCAAAGGTGAGGGGCATTTTAACTGTGGACTAAGATGCACAGAGATAGTGAGGGAAGGAGGGGGGCATAGACAAATAAACTTGGGGTGTTCACAATGAACAGTTCTGAGAGAACATTTGATTAAGTATTTGAAAAAATTTTAACCAAAAATGTCTTTACACTAGTATTAGAGTAATACTAATACCCACCTGTCAGTTTGTTGTACTGTGGGGGCTTGTACGTTGCTGTGATGCTAGACGTTATGCCACCGGTATTCAAATACCAGCCAGGTCACCCATGATGGATAGGTTTCAGCTGAGCTTCCAGACTAAGACAGACTACAAAAAAGGACCTGACAGTCTACTTCTGAAAAAAATTAGCCAGTGAAAAACTTATGAATAGCAGCAGAACATTGTCTGATATAGTGCCAGCAGACGTGACCCTCAGGTTGTAAGGCACTCAGAAGATAGATAACTGGGGAAGACCTATCTCCTCAAAGTAGAGTCTACCTTAATGATGTGGATGGAGTCAAGCTTTTAGGACCCTCATTTGCTGATGTGGCACCACTCAAAATGAGAAGAAACAACTACAAACATCCACTAATAATCGGAACATGGAATGTACGAAGTATGAATCTAGGAAAATTGGAATTCGTCAAAAATGGAATGCATAAACATTGATATCCTAGGCATTAGTGAGCTGAAATGGACAGGTATTGGCCATTTTGCATTAGACAATCACATGGTCTACTATGCCAGGAATGACAAATTGAAGAGGAATGGCATTGCATTCATCATCAAAAAGAACATTTCAAGATCTATCCTGAAGTAAAATGCCGTCAGTGATAGGATAATATTCATACTCCTACAAGGAAGACCAGTTAATACGACTATTATTCAAATTTACCCACCAACCACTAAAGCCATAGATGAAGAAATTGAAAATGTTTACCAACTTCTACAGTCTGAAACTGATCAAACATGCAATCAAGATGCATTGATAATTACTGTTGATTTGAATGCAAAACCAGGAAACAAAGAAGAAGGATTGGTAGTTGGAAAATATGACCTCGGTGATAGAAATGATGCCAGAGATCGCAGGATAGAATTTTTCAAGACCAATGACATCTTCATTGCATATAACCTTTTTCAACAACAAAAATCTGACAATACGTGTGGACTTTGCCAAGTGGAACACAGGGATCAAATCAACTACTTCTGTGGAAAAAGATGATGGAAAAGCTCAATATCATCAGTCAAAACAAGGCCAGGGGCCAACTGTGGAACAGAGCATCAATTGCTCATATGCAAGTTCAAGTTGAAACTGAAGAAAATTAGAGCAAGTCCACAAGAGCCAAAGTATGACTTTGAGTATGTCCCACCTGAATTTAGAGACCAGCTCAAGAATAGATTTGACACACTGAACACTGATGACCGAAAACCAGATGAGTTGTGGAATGATATCAAGGACATCATACATGAAGAAAGCAAGAGGTCATTAAAAAGACAGGAAAGAAAGAAAAGACCAAAATGGATGTCAGAAGAGACTCTGAAACTTGCTCTTGAACGTCAAGTAGTTAAAGCAAAAGGAAGAAATGATGAAGTCAAAGAGCTGAACAGCAGATTTCAAAGCATGGCTCAAGAAGACAAGTAAAGTATTATAATGACATGTGCAGACACCTGGAGATGGAAAAACAGAAGGGAAGAACGCACTTGACATGTCTCAAGCTGAAAGAACTGAAGAAAAAAACTCAAGCCTCAAGTTGCGATAGTGAAGGATTCTATGGGCAAAATACTGAATGAAACAGGAAACATCAAAAGAAAATGGAAGGAATACAGAGAGTCACTGTACCAAAAAAGAATTGGTTGACTTCCAGACACTTTAGAAGGTAGCATATGATCAAGAACCAGTGGTACTGAAGGAAGAAGTCCAAGCTACACTGAAGACATTGGTGAAAAACAAGGCTCCAGGAATTGACAGAATACCAATTGAGATGTTTCAACAAAAGAATGCAGCACTGGAAATGCTCATTCGTCTATGCCAAGAAATTTGGAAGACAGCTACCTGGCCAACAGACTGGAAGAGATCCATATTTATGCCTATTCCCAAGAAAGGTGATTCAACCAAATACAGAAATTATTGAACAGTATCATTAATATCACACACAAGTAAAATTTGGCTGAAGATCATTCAAAAGAGGTTGCAGCAGTACATCTACAGGGAACTGCAGAAAGTCAACCAGATTCAGAAGAGGACATGGAACCAGGAATATCATTTGCTGATGTCAGATGCATCCTGGCTGAAAGCAGAGAATACCGGAAAGATGTTTACTTGTGTTTCATTGACTAGGCAAAGGCATTTGACTGTGTAGGTCATAACAAATTATGGATAACATTGTGAATAATGGAAATTCCAGAAGACCTTATTGTGCTCATGAGGAACCTGTACATAGATCATGAGGCGGTCATTCAAACAGAGCAAGTGGATACTGTGTGATTTTAAGTCAGGAAAAGTGTGTGTCAGGGTTGTATCTTTCACCATACTTATTCAGCCTGTATGCTGAGCAAATAACCTGAGAAGGTGGACTATATGAAGAAGAATGTGGCATCAGAATTGGAGGAGAACTCATTAACAACTTGTGTTATGAAGATGACACAACTTTGCTTGCTGGAAGTGAAGAGGACTTGAAGTGCTTACGATGAAGATCAGACTACCGCCTTCAGTATGGATTACACCTTAACATAAAGAAAACAAAAATCCTCCCAACTGAACCAATAAGCAATATCATGATAAATGGAGAAAAGATTGAAGCCATCAAGGATTCATTTTACTTGGATCCACAATCAACCCCCATGGAAGCAGCAGTCAAGAAACCAAAAGACATTGCTTTGGGAAAATCTGCTGCAAAAGACATCTTCAAAGTGTTAAAAACGCAACAACGTCACTTTGAGGACCAAGGTGCACCTGACCCCAAGCCATGATGTTTTCAATCACTTCATATGCATGTGAAAGCTGGATAATGAATAAGGAAGACGGAAGAAGAATTGATGTCTTTGCATTGTAGTGTTGGCAAAGAATACTGAATGTACCATGGACTGCCATAAGAATGAACAAACCTTTCTTGGAGGAAGTACAGCCAGAATTCTCCTTAGAAGTGAGTATGACACATACTTTGGACATGTTATCAGGAGGGAACAGTCCCTGTAGAAGGACTTCATGCTTGGTAAAGTTGAGGGTCAGTGAAAAAGAGGAAGACCCTCAATGAGATGGATTGACACAGTGGCTGCAACAATGGGCTCAAGCGTACCAGTGATCATGGGCATGGAGAAGGACTGGGCAGCGTTTTGTTCTGTTGTATGTAGTGTAGCCATGGGTAGGGACCAAGATGAAGGCACCTAACAACAACAGTTTTATAGAAAATACTTCAGTTAACTCTAATTATGATTTACCTTAACTTGTTTATAACATTTTTGTTTATAATAATAATGTAGCCTTTGTTATTATTATGTTTAATCACAAAGATTTATTTTTTATAAACAAAACAAAACTCTATTTTGTCTGCTAGAAGATTTTTGGTTTTACTGTTGTATTTACCTTCCAAAGTATTTAATACATTTTGCTTTTGTGTGTCACACATGGAAGCAGTAATTATCTCATTATCATTTATTTAGGTATTCATGGTTCCTTACTGACTTAATTATCTTTTCTTGTTGTTGTTAGGTGCCATTAACTTGGTTCCGACTCACAGCGACCCTATGCACCACAGAACGAAATACTGGCGGGTCCTGCGCCGTGCTCACAATCTTTGTTATGCTTGAGCCTATTGTTGCAGCCACTGTGTCAATCCATCTCGTTGAGGGTCTTCCTCTTTTTTGCTGGCCCTGTACTTTACCAAGCATGATGTCCTTCTCCAGGGACAGATCTCTCCTGACAACCTGTCCAAAGTATGTAAAATGTAATCTTGTCATCCTTCCTTCTAAGGAGAATTCTGGCTGTACTTCTTCCAAGACAGATTTGTTCATTCATTTGGCAGTCCATAGTATATTCAATATTTGTCAACACCAGAATTCAAAGGCATAAATTCTTCTTCGATCTTCTTTATTTGTCTTCCAGCTTTCACATGCATGTGAGCTAATTGAAAACATCATGGCTTGGGTCAGGCACATCTTAGTCCTCAAAGTGACATCTTTGCTTTTCAACACTTTAAAGAGGTCTTTTGCAGCAGATTTGCCCAATGCAATGCATCTTGATTTCTTGACTGCTGCTTCCATGGGTGTTGATTGTGGATCCAAATAAAATGAAATCCTTGACAACTTCAATTTTTTCTCCATTTATTATGATGTTGCTTATTGGTCCAGTTAGGAAGATTTTTGTTTTCTTTATGTTGGGGTGTAATCCATACTGAAGGCTGTGGTCTTTGATCTTCACCAGTAAGTACTTCAAGTCTTCTTCACTTTCAGCAAGCAAGGTTGTGTCATCTGCATATCACAGGTTGTTAATGAGTCTTCCTCCAATACTGATGCCCCTTTCTTCTTCATATAGCCCAGCTTCTTGGATTATTTGCTTAGCATACAGATATCTTTTCTTAGCATATGCCAAATATCAAATACCATGTATGCATATATGTGTGCTAGGGATTTCTTTCTGGAGAGGATTATGTTCCATTAATCTAACCTGTATATTCAGGTGTCAGTGCATACCACTTAAGTTATTTTATCTTTTTGATTTCTGATAGTACAAGATCTTCTTGATTATTATTGTTTCAATATGTTATTGAGTATTGAGACTTCTACATTTTTGCACAAATCTTCAAACTTATTTTGTCTAGTTCATTGAAAGCTCTTGTGACATTTAATTGAGATATAGTTAATTCATTCTGGAGGGTCTTCCTTGAAGTAACATATTTTTGTTCCTCCATTTATTGAACTTTTATGTCTCTGTAAATTTTTTAAAATACTTGTCTGTATATCCTATATGTTTATTGTTAAATTTATTCCTAAAGAGCTGTTTTTTTGTAATGCTCTGAATAAGTTTTGTCCATTGTGTGGTTTTTATTTGGTTATTGTGGGTCTTATTTATGAAGAATTCTTCTCACTGATATTCTTTAATGAATGATACCTTGACTATGAATAGGTTTTGGAGTCTGCAAGCTTTCTTTCCTCAAAACTCTGTAGAGGTAATGCACTGTCTTTCTTTTCTTAAAACACTGTGGCAAAAAATATTGAAAGACGCCTTCGTCAGTGAACTCTATTTTTTTTCCCCCAGCTGAATACTTTATTGTTCTTTTTTCCTTCATGAAATTAAAGCCTGCTAACTTCTTTCTGGAGCCCTGGTGGCTCAGTTGTTAAAAACTTGGCTGCTAACCAAAAGTTGACAGTCCGAATCCACCAGCTGCTCCTTGGGAATCATATGGGGCAGTTCCACTCTGTCCTATAGGGTCCCTATGAGTCGGAATAGATTCAGTGGCAGTGGGTTTGTTTTTTTTTCTGGATGTACAACAGAATGAAACGCCACCTAGTCATGCGCCATTCACAAATCGTTGGGTTTGGTTTCGTTCTTTAATTTTAACTTCTTTCTAGGTATTGATTTGAACTTTTTCAGTCTAAACAATACAGAGAGTTTGTTTTTGATTATTTATTTGGTTTGCTTTTTTATTTTTAATTGTTGATGAGGAACTTTTTCTTCCACTATTATTTGTAAATTTTAAATTGCTTTGAAAATTGTTCCTCTTTCATGTTTTCTTGTGTCCTCTTCAGAAATAGTAATTATCTGTGTTTTGGATTTGCATTTGTTTTTCTCTATACCAGAGTCTTAACTCTGGTCATTTCATTTCTTGTTTGTCTTCGTCTACATTCTGAGGTTCCCTCAGGCTTTTAACTCACATCAATTCTGTTTTAATTGCATAGAATGAACATAAATAGTGTATAATGCACTCTTTGATTTAAAACTGTCCTTCCTTGTCCCTTTTAGCTATACTTATGTCTGTGCCTGTCTCTCACCTAGCTCCAGTTTTAGCTGTGTTACCCTGTTTTACCTCGTTTCATGGACACATAGATGTGTTTGGAATTTACTTCCATTTGCTGGGAAAAAAAATGTTTTCGTGCGTTTTCTTCCTAGAAATCTATCTTGCTATATTATTATGATTTACTTATTTATTTTGCTCCAAAGGTCACTGTGCCCATTCCTCTGCCTGAGGGCAAGGTCACATGCAGCCACCACTCTGTGTTCGTGTACTTTGTTATTTAAAGACTACTCTGACCTCTGAAATTTGAGATTTCTTTTGTTTTTAATGGAGTCCCTGTTAACTGAATGGTCAGAGATTCTAGTCTACCCAGTAGTGCCTCAGAAGAAAGGCCTGGTTATCTACTTCTAAAAAATCAGCCATGGAAAACCTTATAGAGCACAGTTCTACTCTGACACATATGAAGTTCCCATGAGTCAAAACTGACTTGACAGCGACTTATTTTTTTTTTAAATAAGTTTAGTAGGAAAAATAGTACCACCAGCCTGTCCATCTATTCCCTTTTTAAACAGAATTTTTTTTTCACTTTCCCTTGCTGCACATTGCAGATGTTATTTATTTATTTATTTTATTGTGTTTTATGTGAAGGTTTACAGCTCAAGTTAATTTCTCATACAAAAATGTATACACACATTGTTGTGTGACACTATTTGCAAACTCTATAATATGACAGCACACTCCCCCTTTCCATCCCAGGTTTCCCATGTCCCTCTAACCAGCTTCTTTCCCTTCCTGCCTTATCATACTGCCTCCTGCCAGGAGCCACCCTTTTGGTCTCATGTATCTCCCTGAACTAAGAAGCACACTCTTCATGAGTATTATTTATGTTTTATAGTCCAGTCTAATCTTTGTCTGAAGAGTGGGCTTTGGGAATGGTTTAAGTTCTATGTTAACAGAGCCTCTGGGGGCCATGTCTTTGGGGGTTCCTCCAGTCTCAGGCCATTAAGCCTAGTCTTTATATATTATTTTTTATTTTAGTGTCTGTTCATAGTTCCCTATGTTATGTTTTCCTTATTATTTAGTGAAAATTTTAATCCAGGCCTGAAATTTTTATCATAAACAAGATAGCTTTTCCCTGGATCACCTCCTTTTCCATTTTGAGTTGAAGACCTTGTTTCTAATTCAGTGAAATAATCATGTGATAGGATCATGGAAAGACCTTGCAAAAAAGTATCATTTCATCCCATTTTGTGTGAGTTATTACTTTGTGTGTGCGTGGTTGTGTGTGAATGTGTCTGTGACTGATGAACCATGTCAGACATAGCACCTTTCAGTTTAGGTGTCTTTCCTGATGCAGGTATATACCTGCCTCTTCAGCCCAATTTTTCACTTACTGGATTTCTTTGGTACCCCATAGCTAGCAAGTTGGTATAAGCCACATGTAAGAGGCTTGTTGTTGCTGTTGTTGTTTTTAGTTGCCGTTGAGTTGATTTTTGTCTCATAGAGACCGCATGTATGCAGAGTAGAACTGTTATCACCATAGGATTTGCAAGGCTGTGAACTTTCAGAAACAGATCACCAGGCCTGTCATCCTAGGCATTTCTGGTTGGGTTCAAACTCCAACCTTTCAGCTAGTAGTTGAGAACTTAGCCCTTTGTACCACCCAGGGACTCCTTACTCTTCAGCCTAATTTGATAGCTATCCAAAAGTAGTATCAATTAATAAAAGTACAGTATAACCTTGGATATCCATCGCTTCAGATACCTCACCTATGGTGACATATTGCTACTGTGGGTTGGAACTGTCTGTGGCCCTGGTCTCTAGATAACTTTCCTGGCCCTAAGAATCAATCTTGCAGAAAAGTGATGGTTTTAGGCATCTGAATTCTTAAATCTGGCTTCAACTGTTGCTTTGAATTTTAAAGATTCTCAGTGACCAAGTGGATGACAAGTGGATTTTTTTTCTTTCTTTACCTCTTGGTTTCATTGTCTAGTTCCTCCTATGGTCTTCTTGCTTGTGAGTCACATGGAATGTTCATGGGATGGTGCCTGAGAATAGTCAGAGGTGCCCTTAGGTAGGTAAAATAGAGTTAGACCAATGAATAGCCTCAATATTGACCTTAGTGTGGTAAGGTGCAAGAGTACCATGTATAGGTGTCAAGGAACCTGTGTTCCAGTTGTAGCTTTGTTACTACTTTCCTCTAGATCTTTGGTCAAGTTACTTAACCTTATTATCACTAGGTTTTTCTCATTTGTAAGGTAATGCCAACAATGTATATTTTCTCTGGCAAAGATGAAATGAAATGATATATATTTCGATATTTTGAAAAGGACAGTGCATCGTCTGGATGGCAGGAGCAATTACTTGTTTACACATGTAAAGGATAATCCCTGAAATAGGAAATAATATGGTAAAAATCACATTTTTAAAATTTGAATTTGGCACCTGTCAAGAAGAAATGAAATGAGAGTGAAAGTGGAGTGAATTGGGGTAGCCTTAAGTGATGATTCAAAAAGAGAAGATGGATGCCAACTCTAATAACAAGTTGATGGAGCATGCTAATTGGATGTGAGGAGACAGAGGTGAACAGCCTAAGCTAATTTCAGGGTTTCCAACATTGTGAATTGGAAGAATGGTAGTATGATTCCAAGGCATACAGAATTTTGAAAATAAATGCAAAGAAGACAAAATGTAGAACACAACAGGAGAAAGCAAAAGATAAACAAGAAAAGATATGTAGACTTTTTTTCCAAATGTGTTGACATTTATAAATTTTTTCAAATAATATATTCCATGACACCAGATAGAGCATATATTCTCTAAGTCATTTTTTCTTCTCTCTCTAAAGGACTGATCAATGTCTATGTAATCTATTAAAAGTGAGTGCTCTTATATTTCAGGAAATAAGAAAAAAAATCAGAACCCTGTTGAAAAAGCCACGTATAAAGATTTCTATCAAGGTGTGTCATTTCAAACTAAAAGAGTTTTTTTTTTTTTTAAATCAAAATAATAGCAGATTAGATATGCATGGCATAAACTTGCTTGTCTCATGCTTTCCTTTCCATTTAGAAAGAGCTAAATAAAAAGGCCGTTTAAAAATATGAATTGTTTTCTTTTAAGAAATTAGTGCAGAGGAAGATTAGAAAAAATAAAAATGTAAGATCTCTGAAATAATGTATAAAATATTTATTATGGATATTATTTTTAATTATAATTACCCTTCCTTGCACTGTTATTTTCATTCATTGTTGAGGGAGACTGGGGTGAAAAGGGATTGTAACAGGGCCCAGTTAAAACTGCAATGGAAAAAAATCACTTATTGTTATAAACTAGTCTTACTTCTTAAAACATGTAACCCCCATTACAGTAAAGGAATAATAAGAATATATTGAATATAGTAGACTTTTAGCTGTAAATAAAATATTTCATCTTTTGTATTTAAAGTACTACTAATAAAGTATAATGACCTTGTAAGGTCTGAAAATTAATGTACAAGAAAGTTGGGAAGCTAGTTTATCCATTAAATGCATTAGTCATAAACTTGGTATTTTTCTTAGTGTTCTCAAAATGATTCAGCCTCATTATCTCTCAAATGGTGATTCCAAAGTAAATAGAAACTGAGTCTTAGGTTTCTATAGTACAAGAATGTGTGAAAAAAAATGAAGGCAATAGAAATTTCCCCCAAATATTTTATTATTACTTTATGTTGTTGTTAGGTGCCATCGAGTCGGTTCTGACTCCTAGTGACCCTATGTACAACAGAACGAAACACTATCTGGTCTTGTGCTATCCTCACAATCGTTGTCACGCTTGAGCCTATTGTTGCAGCCACTATGTCAATCCATCTTGTGAGGGTCTTCCTCTTTTTTGCTGACCCTGTACTTTACCAAGCATGATGTCCTTCTCCAGGGACTGATCTCTCCTGACAACATGTCCAAAGTATGTAAGACGTAATCTTACCATCCTTCCTTCTCAGGATCATTTTGGTTGTACTTCTTCCAAGACAGATTTGTTCGTTCTTTTGGCAGTCCATGGTATATTCAACATTCTTAGCCAACACCACAATTCAAAGGTGTCAGTTCTTCAGTCATCATCCAGCTTTCCCATGAATATGTTGCAATTGAAAATACTATGAATTGGGTCAGGTGCACCTTAGTCTTCAAGGTGACATCTTTGCTTTTTAACACTTTAAAGCAGTCTTTTGCAGCAGATTTGCCCAATGCAGTGTGTCTTTTGATATCTTGACTGCAGCTTCCATGGGTGTTGATTGTGGATCCAAGTAAAATGAAATCCTTGACAACTTCAGTCTTTATCCATTTATCATGATGTTGCTTATTGGTCCAGTTGTGAGGATTTTTGTTTTCTTTATGATAAGGTGCAATCCATACTGTGGTCTTTGATCTTCATCAGTAAGTGCTTGAAGTCCTCTTCACTTTCAGCAAGCAAGGTTGTGTCGTCTGCATAAGGCAGGTTGTTAATGAGTCTTCCTCTAATCCTGATGCCCCTTTTTCTTCATATAGTCCAGTTTATCAGATTTTTTGCTCAGTATACCGATTGAATAGACATGGTGAAAGGATACAACTCTGATGCACAACTTTCCTGACTTTAAATCATGCAGTATCCCCTTGTTCTGTCTGAACAACTGCCCCTTGGTCTATGTACAGGCTCCTCATGAGCACAATAAAGTGTTCTGGAATTCCCATTCTTCACAATGTTATCCATAATTTGTTATGATCCACACAATCGAATGCCGTTGTATAGTCAATAAAACATGGGTAAAAATCTTTCTGGTATTCTCTGCTTTCAGCTAGGATCCATCTGACATCTGCAATGATATCTCTGGTTCCACGTCCTCTTCTGAATCCAGCCTGAATTTCTGGCAGCTCTCTGTCAACATACTGCTGCAACCGCTTTTGAATGATCTTCAGCAAAATTTTACTTGCATGTGATGTTAATGATATTGTTCGATAGTTTCCGCGCCTTTCTTGGGAATAGGCGTAAGTGTGCGCCTCTTCTAGTCAGTTGGCCAGGTAGCTGTCTTCCAAATTTCTTGGCATAGAGCACTGCTAGGGCTGCATCCGTTTCTTGAAACATCTCAGTTGATATTCCATCAGTTCCTGGAGCCTTGTTTTTTGCCAGTGCCTTCACTGCAGCTGGGACTTCTTCCTTCAGTACCGTCAGTTCATGATCATATACTACCTCTTGAAATGGTTGAACGTCGACCAATTCTTTTTGGTATAATAGTCCTTCCATCTACTTTTTTTTCTTTTTTTTAATTGTACTTCAGGTGAAGGTTTACAGAACAAACAGTTTCTCATTAAACAGTCAGTACACATATTGTTTTGTGACATTGGTTAACAACCCCACGGCATGTCAACCATCTCCCTTCTCGACATTTTATTTTGTTGTGTGAAAATATACATAGCTAAAGATACACCATTTCAAAAATTTCTATATGTACAGTTCAGAGACATCGATTACGTTCTTACGGTTGTGCTGCTATTCTCACTTGAGATGAAGGTTTACAGAACAAAATAGTTTCTCATTAAACAGTTAGTACACATGTTGCCCTATGACAATGGGTAACAACCCCACTACATGTCAACACTGTCCTTACTCAAACTTGGGTTCCCTATCACCAGCTTTCCTATCCCCTTCTGCCTTCTAGTCCTTGTCCCTGGACTGCTGCGCCTCATTAGTCCCGTCTTGTTTTATGGGGCTGTCCAGTCCCCGGCTGAACAGTGAACCTGGGAAGTGACTTCACCACTGAGCTAAAAGGGTGTCTGGGGGCCATACTCTCGGGGTTTCTACAGTCTCTTTCAGGCCAGTTATTCTGGTCTATTTCTTGTGTGTTAGAATTTTGTTCTACATCCTTCTCCAGCTCTGTCTAGAACCCTCAGTTGTGATCCCAGTCAGAGCAGTCAGTGATGGCAGCCAGGCACCATCTAGCAGTACCGGACTCAGTCTGGTGGAGGCCTTGGTAGCTGTGGTCCATTAGTCTTCTGGACTAATCTTCTCCTTGTATCCTGTTCTCTTCATTCTCCCTTGCCCCTAAAGGGATGAGACCAGTGGAGTATCTTAGATGGCTGTTCACAGGCTTTTAAGACCCCAGATGCTACTCACCAAGGTAGAATGCAGAACATTGTCTTTATAAACTGTGTTATGCCAAATGAGCTAGATGTTCCTGGATACCATGGTCCCCACAGCCCTCTGCCCAGCAATTCAGTCCATCAGGGAGTTTGGGTGTGTCTAGGGAGCTTCTAAGACCTTTCCTTGTACAAATTGTGCGGGTTACCCCAGTACTGTGTACTGTCATACCCTTCACCAAAGATACCACTTATCTATTGCCTATTTAGTATTTCCCCCTACCCATCCCATCCGTTGTAACCAACAAAGATTGTTACTTTTTGTGTGTAAACTTTTTCATGGGTTTTTACAATAGACAACTCATACATTATTTGTTATTTTGTGATTGACTTATTTCACTCAGCATAATATCCTCAGGTTTCATCCATGTTATCAGATGCTTCACAGATTCATCATCGTTCTTTCTCATTGCATAGTACTCCATTGTGGGTATGTACCATAGTTTATCCATTCTTCTGTTGATTGGCATCTAGGTTGTTTCCATCTTTCTGCTATTGTGAACAATGCTGCCATGAACATGGGTGTGCATATGTCTATTCGAGTGACGACTCTTATTTCTCTAGGATATATTCCTAGGAGTGGGAGTGTTGAATCTTATGGTATTTCTATTTCTAGCTTTCTAAGTAAGCGCCATACCATTTCCCAAAATGGTTGTATCATTTTACATTCCCACCAGCAGTGCATAAGAGTTCCTATCTCCCCACAGCACTTCTAACATTTATTTCCAGTGTTTTTGATTCATGCCAGTAATGCCGGGGTGAGATGGTATCTCACTGTGGTTTTAATTTGATTTCTCTAATGGCTAGTGATTGTGAGCATTTCCTCATGTGTCTGTTGGCTGCTTGAATGTCTTCTTTGGTGAAGTGTCTTTTCATTTCCTTTGCCCATTTTTTAATAGGATTATTTGTCTTTTTGTTGTAGAGGTGTTGGATTTTCTTGTAGATTATGGAGATTAGACTTTTGTCGGACTTGTACTGTCCAAACATTTTTCCCAGTCTGTAGGTTCTCTTTTAAGTCTTTTGGTGAAGTCTTTTTAAAAGCATAGGTGTTTGATTTTTAGAAGATCCCAGTTATCTAGCTTATCTTCTGGGGTTTGTGTGTTCATTATGCTTTGTATCCTGTTAATGCCGTGTATTAGGGCCTATAGCGTTGGGCGTAGTTTTTCTTCTATGAACTTTATAGCTTTTGGCTTTATATTTAGGTCTTTGATCCATTTTGAATTAGTTTTTGTATATGGTGTGAGGTATGTTCCTGTTTCTTTTTTTTTGCAGATGGATATCCAGTTTTGCCAGCACCATTTGTTAAAAAGACTGTCTTTTCCCCATTTGATGGACTTGGGGCCCTTGTCAAAGATCAGGTGACCTTAGGTGGATGGATTTACATCTGGGTTCTCAATTCTGTTCCATTTGTCAATGTATCTGTCGTACCAGTACCAGGCTGTTTTGACTACCATAGCTGTACAGTAGGTTCTGAGGTCAGGTAGTCTGAGTCCTCCAACTTTATTCTTCTTCAATAGTGCTTTACTTATTCGGGTCTTCTTCCCTTTCCATATAAAGTTAATGATTAGTTTTACCATCTCTTTGAAGAATGTTGTTGGTATTTGGATCGGGATTGCATTGTATTTGTAAATTGTTTTGGGTAGAATTGTCATTTTTCAATGTTGAGTCTACCTATCCATGAGCATGGTATGTTTTTCCATCTATGTAGATCCCCATGGGTTTCTTGCAGTAGTGTTTTGGGGTTTTCTTTGTATAGGTCTTTTACATCCCTGGTTAGATTTATTCCTAAGTATTTTATTTTTTTAGGGACTGTTATAAATGGTATTGTTTCCCTGATTTCCTTTTCATCGTTCTCTTTGTTGGTGTATAGGAATCCAACTGGTTTTTGTATGTTTATCTTGTATCCTGCTACACTGCTGAATCTTTCTATTAGTTCCAGTAGATTTCTTGTGGAGTCTTTAGGGTTTTCTATGTATAGTAGCATGTCATCCACAAACAGGGACAATTTAACTTCTTCATTACCAATTTGGATGCCGTTTATTTCTTTTTCTTGCCTTATTGCTCTAGCTAGAACTTCCAGCGCAATGTTAAATAGAAGTGGTGATAAAGGGCATCCTTGTCTTGTTCCATTCTCAAGGGCAATGTTTTCAGCCTCTCTCCATTACGAATTATGTTGGCTGTTGATTTTGCATAGATACCCTTTATTATGTGAGAAATTTCCCTTCTATACATATTTTATTGAGAGTTTTTATCAGGAATGGGTGTTGGACTTTGTCGAATGCCTTTTCTGCATTAATAGAGATGATCATGTGATTCTTTTCTTTCCTTTTATTTATGTGGTGGATTACGTTGATTGATTTTCTAATGTTGAACCATCCTTGCATACCTGGTATGAATCCTACTTGGTCGTGGTGTATTATGTTTTTGATGTAATGCTGAATTCTATTGGCTAGAATTTTTTTTGAGAATTTTTACATCTATATTCTTGAGAGATATTGGTCTGCAATTTTCTTTTTTTCTGGCATCCTTGCCTGGTTTTGGTATCAGGGTTATGCTGTCTTCATAGAATGAGTTCAGAAGTGTTGCTTCGTTTTGTATGCTCTTAAATAGCTTGAGTGGTACTGGTACAAGCTCTTCTGTAAATGTTTTGTAGAATTCTCCAGTGAAGCCATCTGGGCCAGAGCTTTTTTTGTTGGGAGTTTTTTTTTTTTATTACCTTTTCAATTACCTTCTCTTCTCTTGTTATGGGTGTGTTCAGATTTTCAACATCACTTTGTTGTAGTTTGTGTAGGCTGTGTGTTTCTAGAAATTTATCCATTTTCTCTAGGTTTTCAAATGGGTTGGAGTATAGTTTCTCATAATATTCTGTTATGATCCTTTTTATTTCAGTTGGATCTTTTGTAATGTTGCCCATTTAATTTCTTATTTGGCTTATTTGTGTCCTCTGCTGTTTTTCTTTTGACAGTGTGGCCAGTGGTTTGTCAATCTGGTTGTTTCTTTCAAAGAACCAACTTTTGGTTTTGTTGATTCTTTCTATTGTTTTTCTGTTCTCTATTTCATTTATTTCTGCTCTGATCTTCATTATTTCCTTTCTTCTGGTGACTGTGGGCTTTTTTTTGCTGTTCTCTTTCTATCTGTTTGAGTTGTGTAGTTAATGTTTTGATTTTATCCCTTTCTTCTTTTTCGATGTGTGCATCTATTGCTATAAACTGTCCCCTGAAGACTTCCTTTGCTGTGTCCCAAAGGTTTTGGTATGATGTGTTTTCATTCTCTTTTGATTCTAGGAATTTTTGACTCCATCTCTGATTTCTTCTATTACCCAGTGGTTTGTAAGCAGGGTGTTATTCAGTTTCCATGGGTCTTAGTCATCTAGTGCTGCTACAACAGAAATACCACAAGTGCATGGCTTTAACTAAGAGAAGTTTATTTCTTCACAATAAAGTAGGCTAAAAGTACAAATTCAGGGTGTCAGCTCCAGGGGAAGTCTTTCTGTCTCTGTCGGCCTTCTTCTCATCCGTGATCCCCCAGACTTGGAGTTTTTCTGCACAGGAACCTTTGGTCCAAAGGATGCACTCTGCTCTTGGTGCTTCTTTCTTGGTGGTATGAGGTCCCCAACTCTCTTCTTGCTTCCCTTTCCTTCTATCTCTTGAGAGATAAAATTTTGTGCAGGCCACACCCCAGGGAAACTCCTTTTACATTGGATCAGGGATGTGAACAGGGTAAAGGTGGTGTTACGTCCCACCCTAATTGTATTTAACATAAAATTACAATCACAAAATGGAGGCCAGCAACACAGTTCTGGGAATCATGGTCTAGCCAAACTGATACACACATTTTTGGGGGGACATAATTGAAACTACGACATTTAATTGATTTTTTTCCTTGCTCTTTCTGTTGTTAATTTCTATCTTGATGGCATTGTGGTCAGAGAAGATACTTTGTATTATCTCAGTGTTTTGGACCTTGTTGAGGGTTGCTGTGTGGCCTAAGATGTGATCTATTCTGGAGAACATTCCATGTGCATTGGAAAAGAATGTGTACTTTGCAGATGTTGGATGGAGTGTTCTATATATGTCTATGAGGTCAAGTTGGTTAATTGTGTCCTTTAGGTCTTCTGTGTCTTTACTGAGTTTCTTTTTAGTTGTTCTGTCCTTTACTGAGAGTGGTGTGTTGAAGACTCCTACTATTATCGTCTGTCAATTACTTTTCTCAGTGCTGTTCGAGTTTGTTTTATGTAATTTGGAGCCCTGTCATTGGGTGTGTAGTTGTTTATTAAGGTTATGTCTTCATGATGGATCATCTCCGTAATCATTATATCGTGTCCGTCTTTGTCTTTTATGGTGGATTTTGTTTTAACGTCTATTTTATCTGAGATTAGTGTTCCCACTCCTGCTCTTTTTTGGTAGTTGTTAGCTTGATATATTTTTCTCCAACCTTTGACTTTTAATAAATTCATGTCTTTGTTTCTAAGGTGTGTCTCTTGTAGACAGCATATTGATGGATCCTGTTTTTTTAATCCATTCTGTCACTCTCCATCTCTTTATGGGTGCATTGTGTCCATTTACATTCAGTGTAGTTATTGATAGATGTGAGTCTATTGCTGTCATTTTGCAGTGCTTTTATTTTGTGGTGCTGAAGTTTTCTTTATTCTTCTTACTCTCTGTGCTGATTTCCTTTTGTTTGTGTTTTCTTTTTCCTTTCTTTTGTTTTTGTAGGTTTTGTTTTCACTGAGACTTTTTTTTCCTCTTTATTTTTATGAGTATGTTTGTTAACTTTCTTTGGGGTTACTATGAAATTTACCCTTATCTTTCTAAGTTTGAAGTAGTCTATTATTATTTGGTATCGCCTTGCCTTCCTCTACATTAGAACGTTCTATACCTACACCCTTTATTCCCTCTTTTATTGTTCTACTGTTGTTGTCATTTACAGATTAACTGCTCTGATTCACTGTTGTTTTTCTTCTGGCTTTGAGAGTTCATTTCCTAGACTTGTATCTGGCTGGTGGGACCCTTCATCCTAGATTCAGCGTGTGAGCTGAAGTTGTTTGTTCTCAGCTCAAAGAACTCCCTTTAATAATTCTTGTAAGATTGGTTTGGTTTTTACATATTCCGTTAATTTCTGTTTATCTGGAAATGTCCTAATTTCACCATCATATTTGAACAAGAGTTTTGCAGGGTATATTATTCTTGGCTGGCAATTGTTTTCTTTCAAGGTTTTATATATGTCATCTCATTACCTTCTTGCCTGCATGGTTTCTGCTGAATAATCTGAGCTTGGTCTTATTGTTTCTCCTCTGAATGTGACTTCTTGTTTTTCACGAGCTGCTCTCAGGAGTCTTTGTTTTTCTTTGGTTTTGGCGAGTGTGATTATGATATGCCTTGGTGATTTTCTTTTGGGGTCTATCCTATATGGGGTTTGTTGAGCTTCTTGGATGGCCAGCTTTTCATCTTTCATGATACTGGGGAAGTTTTCTGTCAGCAGTTCTTCAGTGATCCTCTCTGTGTTTTCTGTTTTCTCCCCCTGTTCTGTAATTTTGATCACTTGTAAATTTTTGCTTTTGATTTTATCCCACATAATTCTCCGGGACTCTTCATTTTTCTCTGTTCCTTTTCTGAGTTTTCCTTGAAGAAAGTTGTATCCAAGTGTTTGTCTTCAATTCTGCTTATCCTGTCTTCCTCCATTTCAAATCTGCTCTTCAGCCCTTTTGTGACACTGTCCGTTTCTGAAATCTTTTTGTTTATCTTTTGGACTTCTAATTGTTATTTTTGTATAATTTCTAGTTCTAAATTTATTTTGGCATTTTGTTCCTGCTTTATTTTCCTAAATTCTTCCCTTTTTTTTTCCTGTATTTTCCTTGAATTTGTCTGCTTTTTCCATGAATTTGTCTATTTTTTCCTCATTTTTGTCTGCTTTTTGCTTCAATTCTTGGATAATTCTGAGTATTAGGGATTTGAATTTCCTATCAGGTAGTTATAGTGCCTTTTCTTCCACTGGAAAGTCATCTGGTGTTTTATTTTGGATGCCTACTGGAACCATCCTGTGCTGTTTTTGTAAATGGTTTGATATTGTCTGCTGTCTTTGGGACATTCAGTAGTTATTTTTCTTATTTATTGACTATAGATTTGTTTGTTTCAACCTTTTTTTTTTTTAATTTAGCTATGTTTGAGCAGGCAAGCTATGTGTTCTTTGTTGTTTGCTTGTCTTTGGTTATGACACTTTTCTCCTCCTTCTCCAATTTGCAAGGTCAGTCGCTCAGATAGGTACAGCAGGGCAGGTCTACCTGAAGAGGAGTTGCTGGGATGGGTTGTTTGTGGCACTTACTACACCCACCAGTGCAGGTCGGTAATCAGTGCAGGACAGTTTCTGGTAGGCCATGCCTGTGCTGCTTAGTGGTGTGATGTTAAACGGACAGCGGGTTGGAGGAAGGAGATCGTGATGTGTTGAGCTAAGGTATGGGAGAGAGGAGAGAGGAACAGGAACCAAAAACATACAAACAAAGAAGAGTGCTAGGGGAGCTTGCCTTTGGAGTGGAGAGATGAAAGACCACGAAATGGAGAAAAATAAAAAGGGTAAGAAGTAGGAAAAAAAAAAAAAAAGAAAAGTATGAGTAAATTAAAATTAGAAAGAATAAAGAATAAGAAAGCTCCCAGGGATCCCACCGGTGTGGCTACGAGGTCTGTGGAAGTTGTTCCCCGGTGTTGACATACTACCTGGCTAGAAGGCATAGAGGTATCAGCACCAGGTATTCAGGGGACAGGAAGAGAAGGAAAGTATAGAGAGACAAGACACTGAGTAGTGAAGAAAGACAAAAGGGGAAAAGAGGGAAAGAAAACAAAACAAAACAAGAAAATCCCCCCCCCAAAAAAAACAGAAAAAAAACATGTAAAAAGAAATGTCTTGAGGGATCCCTCTGCACATTTGTGCAAGCTGAGGGGGTAGGTTCCAAGCTGTGTATCACTGCCCAGCCAGAACGGGCTCCCAACTCGAGAAAAGAAAAAGAAAACAAACAAACAATTCAAAACAAACAAACAAAAGCCCCGGGATCCTCCCCAGCATGGCAGCACAGACCGGGAAGCAGTTCCACACTCGAATGGAGCTCCGCAGCCCCTTAAGAAGAAGCAAAGATTGCACACGGAGCAAGGTATTTGAGTGAAAGGAAGGGGAGGTGGTGAGAAGTAAGGAAAAAATCAAAAGAAGTGGAAGAAAGCAACGCCAGCAGTCAACAAATGGCACTCAGGGAGTCGGCCAGTGCAGGTGGGTGGAATCCAAGCAGCTGGTGCTTCCCAGCCAAGAGACTGTGGCCACAGGAAGCAGAGATCGCTGAGTGGGGGTGAAGAAGTGTGGGGGGTGGGAAAGCGTATACTGCCAGTTAGCGGTTTTATCTCCCACTGGAAGCTCCATGAAGCTGACTTCTCTTACCCCCAGTTTGCTGGTCTCTGATAGGAGTCCAAGATGGCAGATCCACACTGCATTAGCTGATAGGGGACCTCTGCTTGAATGTCTCCTCACTCTCCATTCTCTATCAGTTTCTCACTCCATTTGGTACTTGGTTGAGTTCTTTATCTCTTCATTTGCTGTTTTAGGGTTTCAGGATTGCTGTTTTCTCTGTTTGGCTTAGTTTTTCAGATCTTTTCTGTGGAGAGATGGTGTGGTGCTTCTGCCTAGAGGGCCATGTTGCCAGAAGACCCCCTTCTATCTTCTTTTGATGCTTCCTGCATCATTTAATATTTTTCCCATAGAATCCTTCACTATTGCTACTTGAGGCTTGAAATTTTTCTTCAGTTCTTTCAGCTTGAGAAATTCCGAGGGTGTCCCTCCCTTTTGGTTTTCTATCTCTAGTACTTTTCATGTCATTATAATACTTTACTTTGTCTTGTTGAGCTTCCCTTTGAAATCTTCTGTTCAGTTCTTTTACTTCATCATTTCTTCCTTTTGCTTTAGCTACTCGACGTCTAAGAGCAAGTTTCAGAGTCTCTTCTGACATCCATTTTGGTCTTTTTTTTTCTTTCCTGTATTTTTAATGACCTCTTTCTTCATTATGATGTCCTTGATGTCATTCCACAACTCGTCTGGTTTTCAGTCATTAATGTTCAATGCATCAAATCTATTCTTGCAATGGTCTCTTAAATTCAGGTAGGATATACTCAATGTCGTATTTTGGCTCTCATGGGCGTATTCTAATTTTCTTCAGTCTCAACTTGAACTTGCATAGGAGCAATTCATGGTCTATTCTGAAGTTGGCCCATAGCCTTGCTCTGACTGATGATATTGAGGCTTTCCATTGTCTCTTTCCACAGTTATAGTCGATTTGATTCCCGTGTGTTCCATCTGGTGAGGTCCATGTGTATAGTCACCATTTATGTTGGTGAAAAAAGGTATATGCAATGAAGATGTCTTTGGTCTTGCAAAATTATATCATGAGATCTCCAGCATTGTTTCTGTCACCAAGGCCATATTTTCCAACTGTCGATCCTTCTTCTTTGTTTCCAGCTTTTGCATTCCAGTCACCAGTAATTATCAATACATCCTGATTGCATGTTCGATCAATTTCAGACTGCAGAAGCTGATAAAAATCTTTAATTTCTTCATCTTTGGTCTTAGAATTGGTGAGTAAATGTGAATAATAGTCATATTAACTGGTCTTCCTTGTAGGCGTACGGCTATTATCCTTTCACTGACAGCATTGTATTTCAGGATAGATCTTGAAATGTTGTTTTTGTCAAGAATGCATTCCTCTTCAAGTTGTCATTCCCAGCATAGTAGACCATAGGATTGTCTGATTCAAAATGGCCAATACCAGTCCATTTCAGCTCACTAATGCCCAGGATATTGATGTTTATGCATTCTGTTTCATTTTTGACGATTTCCAATTTTCCTAGGTACGTACTTTGTACATTCCACTTTCTGATTATTAATGGATATTAATTATTATTATATTATATAATTATTATATTATATGAAATGTTATTTTATATAATATAATAATTATATCATAATTATTAGTGGATATTAATTATTAATGGATATAATATAATAAAATATTAGAACTAATTTAAAATATATAACTAATTTATTAGAGTAGTCAATATGTAATATTGTCAATATGTAATATACATAAATAATTCACAATTATCCTCATTGGCATATATATATATACAGAATATTTATACTTATTTATATGCAGTTATAATGTTTACAATATTATATTATACATGATATACAGAATTATATAATATTTGTATATTCTGATGGAATTATATGCGACCTATCAGATTTGATGTAGTTTGCGTCTTCCTACATCTCCTTGTGGAAACTCTCACTTCTTAGAGTTTGTAGCACTGGAGTGTACTGGTTCCCCTTCTGTTTGTGTACATAGCTTGTCTCTTTCATGAGCTGACTTTATTATCCTACCGTTGTTAGAGAATACTGTGTTTTTCCTAGAAGTTCTTTCCTCTTTATACAGTCTCCTTTGATGTCATTCATTCTCTTTACCAATTATTTCTATCTAGATGAAACCTAACTCTGTATCTGGAATACTTCACTCTGTCCTGAAGTTATGGCCTGTATTTCCAACTACTTATTAGACTTTTACACCTGGATGACCTGTCAAGTTCCTCTGAAACTAGCTTTTCTTTCCAATTTGACTGTCTCTTAGTAAAACTAATATATTCTATTCATCAGTCTTCCTTTACTCCTTGCTATTACCCAACATTAAATCAATCTTCAAGTATAATCATTTCTTTTTCCTCTGTGTTGCTAATTCTTTCCATTTCTGTCTTCATTTCCTTCACCTCCACCCCCTTTTAGGCTTTCATTATTGATTCCAAGTATTTATTTACACCCAGTAAAATTTTATTATGGCTCTTTGGGAAACAGAAATACAAATAAAGCATATAGCTTATCAATATACAGTTTAAACCTAGTAAGAGGGACAGGATATTTCAAGAAATATGATCATACAAGACAGTACTGACCACATCTTAAGAGAAGAAAGAACTATACTACCAAGTAGGTGATTGGGGAAGGCTTCATTGAAAAAGCTTCATTGAGAACATTTGAGGTGGAATGGTGGGTAAGTTGAGGCCAGGGAAATTCTAGGTGAAAGTAACTGAAGAATCTGAGATGAGTAAACTCCAATTCCCAAACCGGATGGAGCATAGCAGACATGTATGAAAACAATGGAGAACTAGATGGGGAACTGTTTATGGAGATCTCTCTGTGCTGGCCAAATACACTGGGATTTTATTCCAAAATCAATGGGGAGCCATTGAACATGATTGATAGTGCTTATCTGAGGATCAGATGATCTGCTTTAAAGACTTAATTCTACTATGTTTTGTTTTTATGACATTGGACTAAGACATTTTGGTGTTTTATTGTGTCTGGTTTTCCACTTCCATTTTTTTTAAATGGCAATAATCATATTAGACTTCGTTATGTCACAGGGCTGTTCGATGAAATAAATACTTGAAAGTTAAGTATTTGAAAATTCTAGGATTCTATGGATGTATATCCTTCATGGTAATTCTGATTCCTTGAATGAAATTCATTTAGAGACAAGGATGTTAGCTTTTGACAGATGCTTCTTACCACTGGTATAATCTTTGTCTAAAAAATAGACAAAAACATATACTCCTTATTTTTTTCCTCTCCTATAACATGATCTGATTAAGTGGTCATCCCTTCAACACCCCTCCTCCCATGAGCTTATATATGCCTGGTCAAAGAATGAGTTTCAAACCAACCCTATAGCTAGCTATCTTCCATGTGAGTCAAAATATTTCAAATATTATTTAAGGAAATAATATATTACATTTCATACAGTAATATGGTGATTATTTTTAAAATAAGTAATATATTCACGTGGTTCTTTAAACATCAAGCTAAATAAGAGAAACTCTTATTTCTCCCTTGTCCATATAAACCCCATTACTTTCTGTCCCTATGGTTAATAATTTTAAAAAATCTTTCTGTGCATTATTTCATGTTATTTATAAAATTGCTAGCAAATATAAATGTGTAATCATAGCCTTCATTTTAGTTTATATAGAAAATATATTATTACTCTTAGGTGCTGTCAAATTGGTTCCCACTCATAGAGACTCTATGAACAATAAAGTGAAACATTGCCGGGTCCTGCACCATCCTCACAATCATTGTTATGTTTGAGCCCATTGTTGCCGCCACTGTGTCAATCCATTTCATTGAGGGTCTTCCTGTTTTTTGCTGACCCTCTAGTTTACCAAGCATGATGTCCTTCTCCAGGGATTAGTCCCTCCTGATAACATGTACAAAGCACGTGAGACAAAGTCTTGTCATACTCACTTCTAAGGAGCAATGTAGAAAAAAAAAATCAAACCCTTTGCCATTGTGTCGGTTCTGACTCATAGCGACCCTATAGGACAGAGTAGAACTGCCCCATAGAGTTTCCCAAGGAGCAGCTAGTGAATACCAACTGCCCAACTTTTGGTTAGCAGCTGAGCTCTTAACCACTGTGCCAGCAGGGCTCCCTAGAAAATATAGCATACTATAAATACTGTTCTGCAACTTGCCTTTTTCACTTACTGATTTATCATGGAGCTATTTCCTCATCAATACATACAGAGTTTTCCATTTTTCAAACAGTTCATGATATTCTGTTTTTGTTTATTTTCCATAGCTTATTTAAATAGCTCTATAAAGGCGACATTTAGGTTGTTTCTAACCTTTTACTATTACAAACAATGCTGCATTGCATAACTTGTCCATTCATCACTTCAAAAATAAGCAGTTTTTTCATAGGATACATTCCTAGAATGGGGTTTTACAGTCAAAAGGTACATTCTTTTGTAATTTTCCTAGTGTTGCAAAATTACCATTTATGAGATTGCATTATTTTTTATTCTCTCCAGCAATGTGGGTGAATGGCTTTTTCCCTAGAGCCACATCAAGTTAGTGTTGCTAACTTTGGATTTTTGCCAGATGTCTTAGGCTGGGTTCTCTAGACAAGCAAAACCAGTGTGTCTATATATATATATAGACAGAGAGAACTCTGGTGGTGCAGTCGTTAAGAGCTCAAGCTGCTAACCAAAAGGCCATTCTTTCCAATCCACCAGCTACTCCTTGGAAACCCTAAGCAGCAGTTCTACTCAGTCCTATAGGGTCACTATGAGTTGGAATTTACTCAATGGCACCTAACAACAACAACAACAATATGTATACACTTGTGAGGTGCTGTCTAGTTGGCTTCAACTCATAGTGACTCTAGGTATAACAGAAGAAAACACTACCCAGTCCTGCGCCACCTTCACAATCATTCCTATGCTTAAGCTCATTGTTGTAGCCACTGTGTGTGTTTGTGTGTGTGTGTGTGTGTATATATGTATATATATAATATATACATATATATATATAAAGAGAGAGAAAGACTTATCTCAAGGAAATGGCTTAAGCAGTTGTGGAGAATGGCAAGTCTCAAATCCATGGGGGAGGCATTAAGCTGGAGGCTTCTTCTGACTGACGTGGTTGCAGGGACTGACAAACCCATATTCAGCAGGTCAGAGGGCAGGCAGTTGGCTCACAGGGCTGTGAGAGCTGGCAAAACCCAAAGCTTTCAAGTCAGGCGGTAGCTGCTGGCTCACATCCCAAGAACTTGCAGTCAAATGACAACAAGTTGGATGCAAGATCAAGAGCAAGCAAGCAAGTTTGATAGAATATTCATATATATTTGATGCAGGCCACACCCCCAAGGAAACTGCTCTTATAACTCCTTATTGGCTGATCACATCAGATCACATCATGGAGGTGATTACATTATAACACATTATGGAAAAGCGATCAGTCCAATGTCTGACAAACCACTGAGAATCATAACCTAATCAAGTTGACACACATCACATTCCACCCTTTGTCAACTTGACACACGCATCTCCTTAAATCGTACATAATCTCTAAATAAAGACAATTATGAAGTTATACTTACACTTAACATGATATAACCAGCATACTTACAAAGAAAAACTCGCTAGCCCAGTTTACATCTTATACTGTATTAAAAAAAAAAGAAAAAAGTCAAAACTGTTGCCGTTGAGTCGATTCCAACTCTCAGTGACATTACAGGACAGAGTAGAACTGCTCCGTAGGATTTCCAAGCAGCACCTGGTGGATTCAAACTGCTAACCTTTTGGTTAGCAGCTGAACTCTTAACCACTATGCCACCAGGGTTTAAGAGAAGGGAAAAAAATGCTATATATGTGTTGTTGTTTCTCTTTTAGGTGTGCCATCAAGTTGTTTCAGATTTATAGCGTCACTATGCACAACAGAATGAAACATTACCTGGTCCTGAGCTATCCTCATAATCATTGTTATGCTTTAGCCCATTGTTTCAGCCACTGTGTCAATCCATCTTGTTGAGGGTCTTCTTCTTTTTCATTGACCCTCTACTTTACCAAGCATGATGTCCTTCTCCAGGGACTACCCCTCTTGATCATATGTCCAATGTATGTGAGACATAGTCTCACCATCCTTGCTTCTAAGGAGCATTCGGTTGTACTTTTTCCAAGACAGATTGTACATATATATGCATATATATATTCACACATACACAAATAATAAAACAAGAAAGAAATATGCATAACAATTACAGACCTTGTTTCTGCAACTAGTATATGGTCTTAGTTGGTATTTAGAACTACATTCTTCTACAACTCTTTCCATATTCCCTTTATCCTCAGCAAGCACCTCTGCTGGTCTTGATTCTTTCCCTCGTGGGGTAACCCAAATCATCATTCTTGGAGGGTCTAGGCCATTAGTAATCATGTCAGAATTGTGTTGCTGTAGTTTTCCATTGACTTTAATCACAGGTCTTGGTAGTACTAAGGGATCACCTTTATCCCAGACATAATCTTCTTTACCTCTGTTAAGTAATATCAATCCAATTTCCCCTTGATAATCATGATCCATCACACTAGCCAGCATGGTAACTCTTTTCTTTGCCTGTTGACCTGGAGGCATGTGGAGCCCAAAATAGCCAGGTGGCATTCTTAACTTCCAGTTCTCTGGGCTCAGTATTGTGTTTCCAGGCAACACTCCTCTCTTTGGAAATAAGATCTGTAGACCAGAAGAGTGCAGGGTTGTGGGGCCAGGAAGCCAAATTTTTTTGAGCAGTTCACTAGGGGTAATAGTGAGTGATGCCACTCCCATTTCTATCCCCTGACTCCTGGAACCATGAATCCTAGCTGTGGGAGAAACAGCATCATATATCGGATGCTGGTTTATAACATATGCATCCTCCTGGAGAACACTGCCCCAACCCTGCAAAGTATTACTACCTTGCTGGTGACATAATTGTGCCTTTAGAAGGCCATTCCTTTGTTCTATCAAGCCAGCTGCTTTGGGATGATGGGAAACATGGTAAGACCAGTGAATTTCATGAGTGTGGGCCCATTGCCACAATTCATTTGCTCTGACGTGAGTCCCTTGAGCCAAAAAGATGCTGTTTGGGAGAACATGATGGTGGATAAGGCATTCTATAAGTCCACAGATGGTAGTTTTGGCAGAAGCACTGAATGCAGGGAAGGCAAATGCATATCCAAAATAACTATCTATTCCAGTAAGAACAAAATGCTGCCTTTTCCATGATGAAAGTGGTCCAATGTAATCAATCTGCCACCAGGTAGATGGCTGATTACCTCTAGGAATGGTGCCATATCGAGTACTCAGAGCTGGTCTCTGCTGATGACAGACTAGGCACTCAGCAGTGGCTGTAGCCAAGTGAACCTTGGTGAGTGGAAGTCCATGCTGCTGAGCCCATGCATAAACTCCATCCCTGCCATCATGTCCACTTTGTTCATGAGCCCATTGGGTAATGACAGGAGTGACTGGGGAAATAAGCTTGCTATTATCCATAGAATGTGTCATCTTATCCACTTAATTGTTAAAATCTTCCTCTGCTGACTTCACCCTTTGGTGAGCATTCATATAAGACACAAATATCTTCACTTCTTTGGCCCCTGCAGAGAGGTTTATCCACATGCCTCTTCCCCATACCGCTTTCTTACCAATTTTCCAATCATGTTCCTTCCAAGTCCCTGACCATCCAGCCAAAATGTTGGCCACAACCCCTAAATTGTATACAGTTGCACATCTGGCCATCTGGCCATCCAAGTAAAATGAACAACCAGGTGCACTGCTCAAAGTTCTGCCCACTGGGAGAATTTCCCTTTACCATTATGTTTCAGGGACATCCCAGAAAGGGCCTGCAGTGCTGCCACTCTCCACTTCCAAGTGGTGCCTGCATATCATGTAGAACCATCTGAAAACCAGGCAAAGTTTTCTCCTCTTCAGTCAACTGACCCTAAGGAACTCCCCATAAGTCCAGAGGTGCAGACTGGGGGAAGGAAGGTAATGTGATGGGAGTGGGGATTGTGGGCATTTGGGCCACTTTCTTGTGTAACTTACTTATGACTTCAGGCCCTGCTCGAGCCCAGTCATTTAATAAGGAAGTGATGCTGTGCACATCTGTGGTTCAGACAATACCAGCTCATGATGGACAGCTCAGGCCGTATAATGACTTGGTTGCCCATGGCAAAGAATTCAGCCCAGTAACAAGCCAAAGCTGTTTCTCAAAAGGAGAGTAGTTATCCACAGAGGATGGCAGGGTTTTGCTCCAAAATCCTAAGGTTCTTCACTGTGATTCACCAGCAGAGGCCTGACAAAGACTCCAAATGAATCTCTATCTACCACTGACACTTCAAGAACCATTAGATCAAACAGAGCACATGGCTTAAGTGCCAAAGCAGATTATACGGTAGACTTATCCTGTTATAGAGCCTTCTTTTGTTCTGGGACCAACTCAAAACTAGTAGATTTTTTTAGTTACTTCGTAAATAGTTCAGAGTAGCACACCCAAATGAGGGATAGGTTGCCTCTAAAATCCAAAGAGGCCCACGAGGCATTGTGCCTACTTTTTAGTTGTGGGAGGGGACATAAGTGATAACTTACCCTTCACTTTAGAAAGAATATCTTGACATACCCCACACCACCGGACAAGTAGAAATTTCAATGAGGTGGAAGGGCCTGAATTTTTGTCAGATTATTTTCCCACCCTCTAGCACACGTCTGTCAGTTCATCATACTGTAGTGGCTTGTGTGTTGCTATGATGCTGGAAGCTATGCCACCAATATTTCAAGTACCAGCAGGGTCAGCCATGACGGACAGGTTTCAGTGCAGCTTCCAGACTAAGACAGACTAGGAAGAAGGACCTGGCAGTCCACTTCTGAAAATTTTGGCAAGCGAAAATCTTATGAATAACAGTGGAACATTGTCTGATATAGCGCCGGAAAATGAGCCCCTCAGTTTTGGAGGCATCAAAATATGACTGGGGAAGAGTGGCTTCTCTAAGTAGAATAATCTTAATGATGTGAAAGGAGTAAAGCTTTTAAGATCTTCTTTTGCTGATGTGGCACTACTCAAAATGTGAAGAAACATCTGAAAGCATGCATTAATTATCTTAATGTTGAATGTATGGAACATGAATTTAGGAAAACTGGAAGTCATCAAAAATTAAATGGAATGCATGAAGATCAGTATTCTAGGCATTAGTGAACAGAAATGGTCTGGTATGACCATTTTGTATCTGCCAATCATATGTTTCACTACACTGGGAATGACAAATTGAAGAGGAATAGTGTTGCATTCATCAAAAAGAACATTTCAAGATCTATCCTGAAGTACAACACTGTCAGTGATAATACCCATACACCTATAAGGAAGATCAGTTAATATGACTACTATTCAAATTTATGACCAAACACTAATGCCAAAGTTGAAGAAATTAAAGAATTTTATCAATTTCTGCAGGCTAAAATTGATCAAACTTGCAATCAATTTGCACTGAGAATTACTGTTGATTGGAATGCAAAAGATGGAAACAAAGAAAAGTTAGTAGTTGGATAATATGAAACCTTGGTGATAGAAATGATGCCAGAGATCCCATGACAGAATTTTGCAAGACCAATGACTTCTTCATTACAAATACCTTTTTTCAACAACACAAATGGTGACTGTACACGTGGACCTTGCCAGGTGGAATACACAGGAATCAAATCAAATGTTTGTGAAAAGAGACGATGGAAGAGCTCAATATCGTTAGTCAAAACAAGACCAGGGGCTGGCTGTGAAACAGACCATCTATTGCTTATATGCAAATTCAAGTTGAAGCTGAAGGAAATTAGAACAAGTTCACGAGAGAGCCAAAGCACAACCTTGAGTATATCCCACCCTAATTTAGAGACCATCTCAAGAATAGATTTGATGCATTGAATGCTAATGACCAAAGATCAGACGAGTTGTGGGATGACATTAAGAACACCACACGTGAAAAACCAAGAGGTCATTGAAAAGACAGGAAAGAAAGAAAAAAACAAAATGAATGTCAGAAGAGACACTGAAATTTGCTGTAGAACGTAAAATAGCTAAAGCAAATGGAAGAAATGACAAAGTAAAAGTGCTGAACAGAAAATTTCCAAGGGTGATTCAGAAAGACTAAGTGAAGTATTATACTGAAATGTGTAAAGACCTGGAATTAGAAAACCAAAAGGGAAGAGCATGATTGGCATTTCTCAAGTTGAAAGAAGTGAAGGTAAAATTCAAGCTTTGAATTATAATACTGAAGGATTATATAGCCAGTATTTTTTCTTTGGTATGTGTCTTTCTTTTGACTTAACTTTCTTTTTTTTTGGCCATGAAGAATTTTTTTGTAAATTTTTAAAAAAGATGGATGGTGAAATTGCCCATCCTTTCACTTAATGATTCCTTGTCTTGAGTCTTTCTTAGAAAGGTTTCTCCATTTCAAATTTATGAAGGAATTTTCCCATGTTTTTCTCTAACCCTTCATGGTTTCATTTTTTTTACATTAATCTTTGTTCTGTTGTCTTGTTATAGATGTATTTTTTTTTCTCCCAAAGACTGCTTCTCAGTTTTCCAAATAGCACATTCTTAAAAAACAAAACAAAAAAAACTTAACCTCATTGTTTGGAATACCTTTGTCATATTTAATTGTCACTTTGTGTCCAGGTTAGATTTTTTAAACTGTTGCAGCAGTTTGTTTACCTTTTCATGCATAAGTTGCACACTGTTCTAAGTGAGGTTAAGTATTCTGAATAATGTCTAAATATATATATTATATTTTACATACAATTGTATTAATTTTAAAAGTTGTTCTGTTAATTTCTAATTATGAGGAACACTATTTTCTTTATAATCATGAGCCACTTGTCCCTCACCTTTGAAGCAGTTATAAAATCCTGCCCTTCCTGTCATTCTGATCCTCACCATCCCCAATCTCCCAATACACTTTCTACTTTGATTGAATTTTAGTAGCTTGCTCAGATTCAGACACCTTTTACGGTCAGGGCATTGGCAAAGAGAATGACAAGCCTTGATATAATACTAGATGTGTTTTGCTGAGGCTGTCACCTAGCTATGGGACATTTAATAGTTGAATGACAGAGAGCCAGAGTACTACTTACAAGGCAGGCATAATTTTGCAGGCTGCTATCTACCCTTCAGTTACAGAAGTCAATAGAAATATTTTCAGGAAAGTCAACTCGAATTTTTTTTGCAATAAGTTTAAAATAAAAGAAATGACGTGATTCTTTTAAAAGTGAGTATTATAACAACTACTGCTTATTTTTTTATCATTGTATGTTTTTTTCATTTGAAAATGAGAAGACAGTGATTTCATGCAATCATAGCATTTGCTGCTATTGAACTGCCATTTGCAATAGCATTGCGCAGTTTTATTTGCAGTAGAATTTAAGCCATTGCATAGTATTGTGATTTAAAGTTCCTGACTCCATACTTTTTTAATATAAAAATTAAGGAAATGATATCCCCATTTCTCTTCCCCTTTTTTTTCATCAATTGACACTTACCGGTGAGGTTACAATGTTCAAGGTGGTGTGCTAGATAATTTAGGGCAATAAAATCTATTTAAATGGATCCCTGACCTCAAGAACTTATATTTTATTTAGTAACAGAAAAAAATATGCGTATAAAAATGAAACTAAAAGTACTAGGCTGCCCAGGATAAGAGAGAAATGGGTCATAGAAATAGTAGGTCTTTTATCTTTATTATTTTCCATCCCCTGTTGAAGAATTATGCACCATCATGAACGTAGTCCAGAACTTAAATTTTATTATATGCTTAAGTTTGTCTTTATTATGCTAACTTCTTGCATCATTGTAACATCACTCTCCTGTGGTGAATTTGGGTTCATTCCTGCTAGGTCATATTTTTTTTTTTTTTTTTGTCTTTGGCACATTTATTGAGGCATAATTGACATAAAATGAACTTAAAAAATTTAAAGTTAACAATTTGATAAGTTTTGGCAGAGGTATTCACTTTTACTGGAGATCTTCTTTTCTATGTATGGCTTTGAGTTACTGTCTAGTTTTCTTTCCTTTTCATCTGAAGGACTCCCTTATTTCTTGTAGGGTTGGTCTAGCAGTAATAAACTCCCTCAGTTTTTGATTATCCGGAAACGTCAATTTGGATAGTTTTTTGTCATTATTTCTTCAAATATTCTTTCTGCCCTTTTCTCTTCTTCTTTCTGGAATTCTTGTGATGTATATATTAGTTCACATAATGGTATCCCACAATTTCATTAGGCTTTGCTCAGTTTCTTGATCCTTTAGTCTTGATGCTCTTCAGACTCAGTAATTTTGAATGTCTTATCCTCTAATTCATTTCTTCTTTCTTTTGCCAGCTCAAATCTTCTTTTGAGTTCTTTCATTGAGTTTTTAATTTTAGTTATATTTTTTCAGTCCCAGTATTTCTGTTTGGTTCTGTTTTTTAATGTCCATCTCTATATTTATAGTCTCGTTTTGTTCCTGTATTGTTTTCATGATTTCTCTTATTTATTTGCCTATGTTATTTTTAATTCTTTGAGTATGTTTTATATTTGTCTTAAAGTCTTCTCATGTCTCCATTATCTGGGCTTCCACAGCAACAGTTTATCTTCCTTTATTTCATTCTTCTGAATGGACTGTAATTTCCAGTTTGTATGTATGCCTTGTGATTTTTTTTGTTGGTTCCAGAACATTAGAATATTACCATGTGTTATCTTTCTCAACTTCCTTGAATACACAGTGCTTTAGAAAACCCTGATTTATGCAAGAAAATTCTTAGGCAGGCACAGCCTTCAGTCTTTGCTTACGGATACTTCCCTCATCCTTTAAGGGCTCTGACTTATGTCAGACTGAAGTTTAAACCTTTCAGACAGCCCTTAGACTAATCAGAACAGACACACTAATCAGTACACTAGCAAAATCTGCCCTATTCACTTCAAAGCCAGACAATGGGACTCCTTTGTGAACAGAAGCTGTGATTTGGCTGGGTCTCCACTACAGCCACCTAGCCATTGTGTCAGGAGGGCAAGTGGCAGGGACAGTAAAAAAAAGATTTCCTTGACATTTAGAACTCACATTTTTCTTGTTTCAGTTTGTGGCTTATTTTTGCATTCCTTTGTCTCCTTTTTCAAAGTTCTTACAGAATTGAGTACATATTCCTAGTTGGTCCTCTTGGTGCTTATGTGGGAGGGTCAGGATCTTAGACCTGCTCATGTCACCGTCTTCCTAGAAGTGCTTCTTGGGTCTTTTTTGAATGAGGTATATTTTTTTCTATTTCTTTTTATGATCTTGAGTCTTGTAAGATTGGAATTAATTTTGATCTAAATGCTATGAATACAAAATGTTTATTCTTTCAATTACACTTGAACAATGGTAATTCCAAAAGCCAGTCTTAACAACAATATGCCATTATTCATGTATTTTTGAGAACTTAAAGATTAACCATGTATGCTCCTCTCTAAAAGTTTGTTTAATATTATGTTCCATTGTATTATAGCATTTATCACTGAAGATATAAACAACAGCAACATGTATCAACAACTACAAAATTCTTATGTAATGTTTCCTATCTGCAAGGTTTTTTTTTTTTGGGGGGGGCATTTACATATATAAAATTATTTAATTATTCCAATAATTGTATTTTCTATTTTTTTACAGGTGAGGAAACTGAGGCACAGTGGGGTTAACATGCCAGCACCATGCAGTTCATAAATGTCAGAGATGGTACATAACTCTAGAGTCTAGGCTGCCTTTAGAGTCTGTTTATAACTACATGAAAATTTTAGTGTGATTTAGCTCTATAGCACATTTTCAGTTATAATGATGTGTTTGGAATGCTGTTCTGAATTCTGCTAACTTAAATAATAAATTAGTTTTTATTATTTGCTTTTTCTGTTTTTCAAATTGTTGTTAGGTGCCATTGAGTAGGTTCCAACTCACAGTGACCCTGTGTACAATGGAATGAAACACTGCCCGGTTCTGTACCATCCTCACAGTTGTTTCTATGTTTGGATCCATTGTAGCAGCCACTGTGTCAGTCCTCATTGAGGGTCTTCCTTTTTTTTGCTGACCCCCAACTTTACTAAGCATTATGTGCTTCTCCAGGGACTGATCCCTCCTAATAACATGTTCAAAGTACATGAGACAAAGTCTCACCATCCTCACTTCTAAGGAGCATACTGGATTTACTTCTTCCATGACAGATTGGTTTGTTCTTTTCACAGACAATGGTATATTCAATATTCTTTGTCAATACCACAATTTAACAACATCAATTCTTCTTTGCTCTTCCTTATTCGTTGTCCATCTTTCACATGCATATGAGGTGACTAAAAATACCATGGCTTGGGTCAGGCACACTCAGTATTCTCTTGTTCTGTCTGAATGACTGCCTCTTGGTCTATGTGCAGTCTCCACATGAGCACTATTATGTGTTCTGGAATTCCCATTCTTCACAATGTTATCCATAATTTTTTACAATCCACACAGTTGAACACCTTTGCATAGTCAATAAAACACAAGTAAACATCTTTCTGGTATTCTTTGCTTTCAGCCAAGATCCATCTAACATCAGAAATAATATCCTTTTTCCCTCATCCTTTTCTGAATCTGGCTTGAGTTTTTGGCATTTCCTTGTTGATGTACTGCTGCAGACATTTTTGAATTATCTTCAGCAAAATTTTGCTTGAGTGTGATATTAATGATATTGTTCGATAATTCTTGCATTCTATTGAATCATTTTTCTTTGGATTGGGCACAGTTGGATTGCTTCCAGTTGGTTAGCCAGGTAGCTATCTTCCAAATTCTTTGGCATAGATGAATGAGCACCTCCAGTGCTGCATCTGTTTGTTGAAACCTCTCAATTGGTATTCCGTCAATTCCTGTAGCCTTATTTTTCACCAATGCTTTCAGGGCACTTGGACTTAGTCCTTCAGTACCATTGGTTCTTATCACCATGGATAGAGTAAAGCTTTTGGGACCTTCATTTGCTGGTGTGACACGACTCAAAAATGAGAAGAAACAGGTGCAACATCCATTAATAATTGGAACCTGGAATGTACGAAGTATAAATCCAGGACAATTGGAAGCTGTCAAAAATGAAATGGAAGACATAGATCGATATCCTAGGCATTAGTGAGCTGAAACGGACTGGTATTGGCCATTTCGAATTTGACAACATATGGTCTACTATTCCAGGAATGACAAGTTGAAGAGGAATGGCGTTGTCACATTCATCATCAAAGAGAACATTTCAAGATTTATCCTGAAGTACAGTGTACCAGTGGTAGGATAATAGCTATACGCCTACAAGGAAGACCAACTAATATGACTATTATTCAAATTTATACACCACTCACTAATGCCAAAGATGAAAAAATTGAAGATTTTTACCAAAGTCTGCAGTGTGAAATTGAAGCAGTGTGAAATTGATCAAACATGCAAATAGGATGAATTGATAATTTCTGGTGATTGGAATGTGAACGTTGCAAACAAAGAAGGATCAGGAGTTGGAAAATATGGCCTTCGTGATAGAAATGATGCCAGAGATTGCATGACAGAATTTGCGAGACTAATGACTTATTCATTGCAAAAACCATTTTTCAACAACATAAACAGAAATTATACAAGTGGGCCTCATCAGATGGAATACACAGGAATCAAATTGACTACATATGTGGGAAGAGACAATGGAGAAGTTCAATATTATCCTTAGAACAAGGCCAGGGAAAGACTATGGAATAGACCATCAATTGCTCCTATGGAAGTTCAAGTTGAAACTGAAGAAAAAACAAGCCCACGAGAGCCAAAGTATGACCTTGACTATATCCCATCTGAATTTAGAGACCATCTCCAGAATAGATTTAACATATTGAACACTATTGACCAAAGGCCAGATGAGTTGTGAGATGGCAACAAGGACATCATACATGAAGAAAGCAAAAGATCATTAAAAAGACAGGAAGAAAGGAAAGACCAAAATGGATGTCAGAAGAGACTCTTCAACTTCCTTTCTTGAATACAGAGCAACTAAAGCAAAAGGAAAAAATGATCACATAAAAGAGCTGAAGAGAAGATTTCCAAGGGTAGCTCAAGAAAACAAAGCAAAGGATTATATTGAAATGCTGAAAAACCTGGAGTTAGAAAACCAAAAGTTAAGAACATGCTTAGCATTTCTGAAGCTGTAAGAACTGAAGAAAAAAATCAAGTCTTGAGTTGCAATATTGAAGGATTCTGTGGGCAAAATATTGAACGACTCAGGAAGCAACAAAAGAAGATGGAAGGAATACAGAGTCACTTTTTGCAAATAGACGCTTTAAAATGCACTTTTATCTCCTTTGGATTTTGTAAGTATTGGTTTATTGATCTGTAATTCTTATGTTTCTTTGTTTTTATTTGGCCTGAGAGTTTGTAATTTCTCCTTTTATTAAATTTGGAAAAATTGTAAATTTATCCCATGGTTTAAACATTGTTCCATTTGTAGATTTATAGTAGAAAAATTTCGCATAAAGCAATAATAAAGCTTACGTAAACAGACGAAGACAAGGTGGATTTAAAATTGTTTATTTTAGCTAATTACTTACTAGTTATCAATCGAATGAATAAGTTATTTTGAGAAATAATCTTTTCAAATGTTCTAATGATTTTTAACATAAATATATATAAAATCTATGTAATATATCTTCCTGAGACCTAGTTAATAGAAAATTTTGATGAACTCTTAAATCATTACATATAGACACAGCCATTTTTCTTCATTTTTACAAAAATTGCCAGTTTTCTTCTTCATTGAATATTTATTGGCAGTATACTGGTCTCTGGTACTGCATGAGGAACTTAACAACTTACTGCATTAAAAATCATAACTGATAATATTCCCAAAAATGACAACAGAGGGAGTCTCCAATTCTGGCTAATTTTAAAGGGAAGAGTGATTAAGTTTGTTATATATATATTTTTCTTATTCTGGCAGCCTACTAGAAAGGAGGAAATAATTTAAGTATAACTCTACATAATAGTATGACTTATTTCATGGAATGGTGAAGGGAATTTCAGAGTAGATGAATGTTAGAAAATGTCTTTCTCTTTTTAGGTTATATTGATCTATCTTAATTTATATTTTTCTTTATAATATATGGAAATGCTGACTCCAGCAAGTGTAATTGCAAAATAAACAGGCATATTTTCAACTCAAACTAGTAAAGAGAGATGGAGACAGAAAACTTCAACTAATGAAACCATACTACTCAGCATCTGGTCTTTTTCTGTTATGGATTGATTGATGTCTCTTGAAAATATATGTTGAAGTCTTACCCCCCAGTAACTGTGAACAGACTTTGTTTGGAAATAGGGTCTTTAAACATGTTATCAGTTAACATATGGTCATACCAGAGTAGGCAGGTCTTAATCCAATCTGGGTGCTGTCCTTATAAAAGAGAACAGACACAGAGGCACACACAGGGGGAGGAAGGCCATGTGATGATGCATCTATAAGCTAAGGAACATCAAGGAACTCCTTGAGCTACAAGACCTAGAGGAGACAAAGAAAGATCTTCCTTTAGAACAGAGAGAACATGGTCCTGGCAATGCCCTGAATTCAGATTTTTAGCTTCCATAACTGCAAAACAATACATTTCTCTTCTTTAAAACCATCTGCTTTATGGAATTTTGTTACAGCAGCCCTAGGAATTGAAAACAATTTCTAACATTACCTTGTTCTTTTATAAGACTTTGAGTGGATTAACTAGAGCTTAAATGACTCAGGTTGTGGGAACTGATTAGAGAAGGAAAGGGAAGAATCCAGGCAATAAAACCACTTTCTGTGGGAGCAGCTTCTGGACAGATGGATTGAGAGTTGCACAGAGAAAGTGTGAAAAATAGGTTGCTTTTCACGGTGCTGTAGACCCTACGGAGAATCCCAGGTAGATAATGGGAATGCACTGTGGAGAGGAAACAGGATTGAAGGGGAAATATATGAAGTGACAGTCTTTAGATGGAGAAAAGTTTTAAAAGTAAAATTTTCCCCATTACATTGTTTGTAAATTAATAGACTTTGTTTTTAAGAAAGTTTTAGGCTTGCAGAAAAATTGAGCAGAGTAGAGAGTTCTTGTATATCCCGATTTCTTCCTCTCCCTCCACAGTTTCCCATTAGTAACATCCTGCATTGATGTGGTATTGAGTTGTTTGTGTTCTTATAAATGAGTATTAAGACTTTTTTTGTATATTCTACATACAAGTCTTTTATCAGATCTGTTATTTCGCAAATATTTTCTCCCACTCTGTCTTTGTCTTTTCATTCTCTTAACAGTGTCTTTGAAGATCAGATGTTTTAATTTTTAATGAAGTCCACCTTATTATTTTTTCATTCATGGATTATGCTTGGCTGTTGTATCTACAAAGTCATTGCCAACACCAAGTTCACCTAGATTTTCCTGTTATTTTCTAGAAGTTACATAGTTGTGTTATCTTTTAGGTCTATTCTCCATTTTGAGTTAACTTTTGTGAAAGATGTAAGCACAGTGTCTAGATTTATTTACTTTTCTGCGTATGGATGGCCAGTTTTTCCAGAACTATTTGTTGAAAAGACTTACTGATATCTTTTGAATATATTCTTTTTCTACTGAAATCAACCTAAATCTTCTTCTGTGGCTTGCAACTAAAATCTCTGACTAAAACACACAGCATATTAGACATGGACACTGAACATTTTCTGTTTAGAACACAAAACTGTGGGTTTATGATTAATTTCATTTCCTCATGGGACAAATAATCAGACACAAAAATTGCAAATTGAAATGACTCATTGTTTTCCAAGCCCAAGACCTTCAAAGAACATTTAAGTAATTACTTCAGAGAGTATAAAATTTTAAAGCAATGTTTCGAAAGTATTTTGCTGAATGCTAGTCCTTCAAGATAGAAGGCCCCAAAAAGATGTTCTGTAATTTAAAAATTTTGGAAAATAGAGCACATTATGCCCTTTTCTTAGCACGTTGTCATATTTTGGGTTCTAAGAAGTCCTACATAAAAGAAATCTTTTTTAATTTTGATTAGAGCTTTCCAAACATATTGGATGCTTCAATCATTTTCATGTGATACTTATCAAGTGTTCTTCAGAACTAGTGTTCTGTGGAGCATTCTTGGAAAACACAGAAATGTTTATTATGTTACTGAGTACCCACTGAGATTCGAACTGACGACCTTTTTGATTATCAGCTGTAGCTCTTAACCAATGTGCCACCAAGGGTCACTATGAGTTGAATCGATGCCACAACGGGTTTTGTTTTGTTTTTTGTACCCACTGAGACAAGACGCTATGCTTAATATGAGAATTTGAAAACTAGTTCTTCTTTTTTTTCCTTTGAAAAGTATCAAAGGAATTTAAAATGTTATAGTAGTTTTGGACTGTTATGATACTTGGAAAAGTAGTGTGGTATAGTGTTTAGGCAAATAGACTCTGGGACCAGGCTGCCTGGGCTCAATTTCTGGTTCTCTTCCTTATAAGACTTGTAAACTTAGGAAAATTAAAAAAAAAAACAAAAAAAAAAAACTCATTGCCCTCTAGTGGATTCCAACTTACAGCGACCCTGTAGGACAGAGTGGAACTGCCTCATAGGGTTTTCAGTGCTGTGATCTTTAACAAAAGCAGACTGCCACATCTTTTCTCCATAGAGAGCGAAGGGTTCGAACTGCCAACCTTTTGGTTGGCAGCCACTGTGCCATTCGCTCATATTGACAGTGATATTTTATATGAATTAAATGAGTAAACTTTTATAGTTTTAACATTGTTTATTCATAGTATTTTATTTACAATCTTGTGTTTAATTTAAACTTCTGTTAATTTTCTTAACTAAAGCAGAGATTTCAAATATAAATTATGGTTAGTGAAAGAGGAGCTAATCATTAGAAATATGTGTGTGTGTGTGTGTGCGTATGTGTGTGTGTGTGTGTGTTCAATCTGTATACTAAGCAAATAATCCGAGAAGCTGGACTATATGAAGAAGAACGCACCATCAGGATTGGAGGAAGATTCACTAATAACCTGCATTATGCAGATGACACAATCTTTCTTGCTGAAAGTGAAGAGGACTTGAAGCACTGATGGAGATCAGAGATCACAGCCTTCAGTATGGATTACATGTCAATACAAAAACAAATCTTCACAACTGAACCAATAAGCAACATCATGACAAATGGAGAAAAGATTGAAGTTGTCAAGGATTTCATTTTACTTGGATCCACAATCAACACCCATGGAAGCAGCAGTCATTTAATCAAAAGACACATTGCATTTTGCAAATCTTCTGCAAAAGACCTCTTTAAGTGTTAAAAATCAAAAATGTCACCTTGAAGACTGGGGTGCACCTGACTCAAGCCATGGTGTTTTCATTCACCTCATATGTATGCAAAAGCTGGACAATGAATAAAGAAGACCAAAGAATTGACACCTTTGAATTGTGATGTTGGCAAAGAATATTGAATATACCATGGACTGCCAAAAGAAAAAACAAATCTGTCTTGAAAGAAGTACAACCAGAATGCTCCTTAGAAGCAAGGATGGAGAGACTGCATCTCACATATTTTGGACATGTTTTCAAGAGGGAGAAGGACATCATACTTCGTAAAGTAGAGGGTTGGTGAAAAAGAGGAAGACCCTCAACAAGAGTGATTGACACAGTGGCTGTAACAATGGGCTCAAGCACAACAAAGATTGCAAGGATGGCACAGGACCAGGCATTGTTTTGTTCTGTTGTACACAGAGTCGATATGAGTCAGAATCAACTTGACAGCACCTAACAACAACATATACACACACACTCACACACACACACACACACACACACACTAAAACATTGCTGTCGAGCTGATTCTGACTCATGGCAACCCCATGTGTGTCAGAGTAGAACTCTGCTCCATAGGGTTTTCAATGGCTGATTTCTCAGAAGTAGATCACCAGACCTTTCTTCCGAGGTGCTTCTGGGTGGATTCAAATCTCCAACCTTTTGATTAGTAACTGAGTGCTTAACTGCCTGCACCACTCAGTGATATATGTATGTGTATATATGTATTTATACTTATGTATATGTACTTATATTTACTTATATATGTATGTATATATAGGCTCGTATGAGTCAGAATTGACTCGACAGTGATGGGTTTGGTTTTGTTTATGAGTTGGAATCAACTGGATGGCAGTGGATTTGGTTGGTATATGTATAATTTAATTGAAATAAAGATATTATTAGTGAAATGCCAGACACATTTTGTAAAATATATTTTGTTATTATCCTTTCCAAAAAGTATTCATTGAAATGTCATTAATGGGTTCTTTAGGAAATTATCCTTGTTTATGTAATAACATTTGGTACCTTTAAAATAAATAATTATAAAAATGGAGTGATAAAAGATAGGTAAAATTACACACACACACACACATACACAGTTAAAGTTCTTTCTCTAAGCATTCACAAGCAATTTTTAATTTTATATATATATGTATATTTAATATGTATTTATATTTATATATCTAAGTATATATGTAATTTAATCGGAAAAAAGGTATTGTTAGCCAAATACCAAACGCTTTTAAAAAATGTTTTTTGTTATTAACTTTTACAAGAAGTATTCATTGAAATGTTATTAACAAATTCTTTAAGAAATGGTCCTTGTTTATGTAATAACATTTGGCACCTTTAAAATATATGATCATTAGAATGGAGTAATAAAATTATAAGCAGAATTTTACACACACACACACACAGGTAAAACATCTACAAGCAATTTTAGTTATTGTTTAAATGAATACAAACTTGTGACCATAAATATAAATAAAGTGAATGAATTAATGCCATCATCAAAGCTAATATTTTCTTTAGGTAATGTTCTAATAGGAAAACGAAAGTTTCTTGAGAATTGAAGGATCCATAGACAAAGAATCAAGGCTGTTATTTTATATGATAACTGTGATGGATTGAATTGTCTCCCCACAAAAATATCTGCCAACTTGGTTAGGTCATGATTCCCAGTATTGTGTTATTGTCTACCATTTTGTCATCTGATGTGGTTTCTTTACGTGTTGTAAATCCTATCATTACGATCTAATGAGATGGATTAGTGGAAGTTATACTGATGAGATCTGTAAGATCAGATAGTGTCTTAAGCCAATCTCTTTGAGATATAAAAGAGAAACAGAGAGACATGGGGACCTCATACCACCAAGAACCAGCGTTGGGAGCAGAGTGCGTCCTTTGGACCTGAGGTTCCTGCGCTGAGATGCTCCCAGACCAAGGGAAGACTGATGACAAGGACCTTCCTCCAGAGTGGAGAGAGAGAGAGAAAGGCTTTTCTTGGAGCCAGTGCCCTGAATTCAGACTTGTGGCCTACTGGACCACAAATGAGAGAATAAGCTTCTCTTTGTTAAAGCCATCTACATGTGGTATTTCTGTTATAGCAGCACTAGATGACTAAGGCAATGACAAATTAACTAGTTTATACAATGCCTACCTAAGTATTGTTGTTAGTTGCTGTTAAGTGATTACGACTCATGGCAACACCACATGTGCAGAGTAGAACTTCATAAGATTTTCAAGGCTGTGACCTTTCAGAAGCAGGCCTGTCTAGGGTAGGCAGAATCTGAATTCTGCCAATAATCTTTGTATACTTCCCTTACCTTGAGTGCAAATGGAACCTTTCTAACCGATAGAATATGGCAAAGCTGAAGGGATTTTGAAGATGAAATTAAGGTTCCTAATCACTTGACTTTGAGTTAGTCAAAAAGGTAATTCTTCTGGGTGAACTTGACCTAATTAAGTAAACCCTTAAAGGAGAAAATGGTTCCTTTGTGAAAAGAAATTCTCCTGCTGGATTTGAAGAAATAATATTTCATTTTGAAGAGGGAGGCCTACTGGAGTTGAGAGTGGCTCCCATATAAAAACCAACACGAAAATGGGGATTTCTGTCTGTCCTACAACTGCAAGATACTGAATTCTGAAATAGTCTGAATGAGCTTGGATGAGAACTTCAAATGAGAGTCAGGTAAAAACCCAGCCTTGGCCCACATCTTGATTTCAGTGCAGTGAGATGCTGAGTAAATGACCCAACTAAGACATGCCTGGATATATGACTGACAGAAACTTTGAGATACAGAGTAGGTGTTGTTTTAAGTCCCTAAATTTATGGTAACTTTTTATGCAGCAATAGAAAACCAATACATCAATTTTGCAATTCCTTCTTTTGGTGTCCTACCAAATTGAAATCATTATGATAAAAACCATTGGTAAGGACTTCCGGCAAAATGGCGCTCTAGGCAAAAGCACCATGCCGTCCCTCCACAGCACAGATCCGAAAAACTAAGCCAAACAGAGAAAACAACAATCCTGATATCCTAAAACTTCAAAGGAAGAAATAAAGAACTCAGCCAAGCAACAAATGGAGTGAGAAAACTGACAGAGAACAGAGAGAGAGGAGAGATTCATGCAGAGGTCCCCTATCAACTAACGCAGCACGGATCTGCCATCTTGGACTCCTATTGGAGACCAGTAAACAGGGTACGAGAAAGCAGCTTCATGGATCTTCCAGCGGGAGACAAAACAACCGGTAATTTGTGATAAATGCTTTCCCACCCCCCCACCCTTCTTCACCCCCACTTGGCCTCCTCTGCTCCCCACAGCCACAATCTCTTCTCTGGGAAGCACCGGCTGCTTGGATTCCACCCACCCGAATGGGCCGGCTCTCTGAGTGCCATTTACTGGCTGAAGGTGTTGCTTTTTTCCACTTCTTTTGATTTCTTCCTTACCTCTCACCACCTCCTCCTCCTTTCGCTCAAATACCTGGCTCCGTGTGCCTTCATTGCTTCTTCCTGAGGGGCTGCAGAGCTCCAGTAATTTGTGATTTACACTTTCCCACCCCCTACACTTCTTCACCCACGCTTGGCCTCCTCTGCTTCCTGCGGACATAGTCTCTTGTCTGGGAAGCACCGGCTGCTTGGATTCTACCAGCCCACACTAGCCAGATCTCTGAGTGCCACTTGTTGGCTCTTGGTGTTGCTTTATTCCACTTCTTTTTATTTCTTCCTTACCTCTCACCACCTCCCCCTCCTTTTGTTCAAATACCTGTCTCCATACGTCATCTTTGCTTCTTCATGAGGGGCTGCAGAGCTCCGTTTGAGTGTGGAGCTGCTTCCCGGTCTGGGATGCCATGCTGGTGGGATCCCGGGGCTTTGGTTCGTTTGTTTGTTTTGAATTGTTTGTTTGTTTTCTTTTCCTTTTCTTGAGTTGGAAGCCCGTTCTGGCCAGGCAGTGCTGGGTGCTTGGAAACTACCCCCTCAGCTTCCACAGATGTGCAGAGGGATGCCTGAGAGCATTTCTTTTTTTGTTGAGTTTTTTTTTTTTTCTTTTTTTCCTGTTTTTTACGGGGCTTTTCTTGTTCTTTTTTTTTTAAATTTGTTTTGTTTTCTTTTCCCCTTTTTCACCTTTTGTCTTTCTTCATTGCTTAGTTTCTCGTCTCTCTATATCTTCCTTCTTTTTCTGTTTCCTGAATACCTGGCATTGTATACCTATACACCTTCTTGCCAGGCTGTTCTGCAACACCTGAGAACAACTTCCCCAGACCTCATAGCTGAACTGGTGGTGTCCCTGGGAACTTTGTGGTTCTTTAACTTTTCTGATTTTTATTTATTCATTCTTTTCTGTTCTTTTTTTTTGTTCATCTTCCCCTTTTTGTTTTTCTCAATTTCATAGTCTCTCATCTCTCCACTCCAACGGCAAGCTCCCCTAGCATTCTTTTTTGTTTGTTTGTATGGTTTTGGCCCCTGTTCCTCTCTCCCATATCCATCTTAGCTCCACACATAAGAATCTCCCTGCTACATCCTGCCTACCTGCACCGTGCGGTTAATATCACACCACCAAGCAGCACAGGCACGGCCTACTGGAAACTGCCCTGCACTGATTACCAACCCCCTCTGGTGGCTGTAGTAACTGCCACAAAGTTAGAGGGTTGATATGTTGCGGGGTTGTTAACCAATATCATAAAACAACATGTGTACTACATTTCATGAGGAACTATTTGTTCTGTAAGCCTTCACCTGAAGTACAATAAAAAAAAAAATTTTAGCCAATAGAATTCAGCATCATATCAAAAAGACAATACACCACTATCAAGAAGGATTCATAGCAGGTATGCAAGGATGGTTCAACATTAAATAATCAATCAACGTAATCCACCACATAAATAAAAGGAAAGAAAAGAAACACATGATCATCTTAACTGATGCAGAAAAGGCATTTGATAAACTCCAACACATGAGCAGTTCAGTGACATCGACTATGCTCTTCCAGTTATGCTGCTATTCTCATTTTAGATGAAGGCTTACAGAACAAAATAGTTTCTCATTTAACAGTTACTACAAATGTTACCCTGTGACAATGGTTAACAATCTCACAACACATCAACAATATCTTTACACAACCTTGGGTTCCCTATCACCAGCTTCCTTGTCCCCTTTGAGCTCCGGCCTGTGTCACTGGACTACTGTACCCCATTAGTCTCATTTGGTTTTATGGGGATGTCCACTCTCAGGCTGAATGGTGAACCTCAGAGATAACTTCACCACTGAGCTAAAAGGGTGTCTGGGGGCCACACTCTTGGGGTTTCTCCAGTCTCCTTCAGGCCAGTAAATCTGGTCTTTTTTTGTGAGTTAGAATTTTGTTCTACATTCTTCTCTAGCTCTGTCCAGAAACCTCTGTGGTGATCCTAGTCAGAGCAGTCAGTGGTGGTAGCCAGGCACCACCTAGCTGTACTGGACTCAACCAGGTGGAGGCCTTGGTAGCTGTGGACAATTAGTCCTTCAGACTAATCTTTTCCTTGTATCCTGTTCTCTTCATTCTCCCTTGCTCCTGAAGGGATGAGACCAGTGGAGTATCTTAGATGGCCTCTCACAGGCTTTTAAGACCCTAGACACTGCTCACCAAGGCAGAATGTAGAACATTGTCTTTATAAACTGTGTTATGCCAATTGAGCTAGATGTTCACTGAGACCATGGTCCCCACAGCCCTCCGACCGGCAACTCAGTCCCTCAGGGAGTTTGGATGTGTCTCTGGGGCTTCCATGATCTTTCCTTGTACAAGTTGTGCTAGTTTCTCCTGTATTGTATACTCTCAGCCTTCAACAAAGATAGCACTTATCCATTGCCTATTTAGTATTTCCCCCCACCCCTGCCATCCCTGGTAACCAAAAAAGATTGTTACATTTCGTGTGTGAACTTTTTCATGGGTTATTACAATAGAGGTCTCATACAATATTTGTCCTTTTGTGATTGACTTATTTCACTCAGCATAATGTCCTCCAGTTTCATCCATGTTATGAGATGCTTCACAGATTCATTGTTGTTCTTTCTTGTTGCATAGTACTCCGTTGTGTGCATGTAGCATAGTTTGTTTATCCATTCATCTGTTGATGGGCATCTAGGTTGTTGCCATCGTTTTGCTATTGTGAACAATGCGGCCATGAACATAGGTGTGCATATGTCTATTCAAGTGACAACTCTTATTTCTCTAGGATGTATTCCTAGGAGTGGAATTGCTGGATCGAATGGTATATCTATTTCTAGCTTTCTGAGGAAGTGCCATATCATTTTCCAAAATGGTTGTATCATTTTGCATTCCCACCAGCAGTGCATAAGAGTTCCCATCTCCCCACAGCCCCTCCAACATTTGTTATTTCCAGTGTTTTTGATACGTGCCAGTAATGCCGGGATGAGATGGTATCTCATTGTGGTTTTAATTTGCATTTCTCTAATGGCTAGTCATCGTGAGCATTTTCTCATGTGTCTGTTGGCCATGTGAATGTCTTCTTTGGTGAAGTGTCTGTTCATTTCCTTTGTCCAATTTTTAATAGGATTATTTGTCATTTTGTTGTAGAGGTGGTGGATTTTCTTGTAGATTATGGAGATAAGACCTTTGTCTAACTTGTACTGTCCAAAATTTTTTTTCCAATCTGTAGGTTCTCTTCTTACTCTTTTGGTGAAGTCTTTGGAAGAGCATAGGTGTATGATTTTTAGAAGATCCCAGTTATCTAGCTTATCTATTGGGGTTTGTGCATCGATGGTTATGGTTTGTACCCTGTTAATGCCATGTATTAAGGCCTTAAGTGTTGGTCCTATTTTTTCTTCTATGAACTTTATATTTTTAGGCTTTATATCCAGGTCTTTGATCCATTTTGAAGTAGTTTTTGTATATGGTGTGAGGTATGGGTCCTGTTTCTTTTTTTTGCAAATGGATATCCAGTTTTGCCAGCACCATTTGTTAAAAAGACTGTCTTTTCCCCATTTGATGGACTTTGGGCTCTTGTCGAAGATCAGGTGACCGTAGTTGGATGGATTTACATCTAGGTTCTCAATTCTGTTCCATTGGTCAAAGTATCTGTCGTTGTACCAGTACCAGGCTGTTTTGACTACTGTACCTGTATAGTAGGTTCTGAGGTCAGGTAGTGTGAGAACTCCAACTTTATTCTTCTTCAGTAGTGCTTTACTTATTCGGGGCTTCTTCCCTTTCCATATAAAGTTAATGATTAGATTTTCCATCTCTTTGAAGAATGCTGTTGGTATTTGGATTGGGATTACGTTGTATTTGTGAATTGCTTTGGGTAGAATTGTCATTTTCACAATGTTGAGTCTGCCTATCCATGAGCATGGTATATTTTTCCATTTATGTAGATCCCTTTGGGTTTCATGCAGTAGTGTTTTCTAGTTTTCTTTGTATAGGTCTTTTACATCCCTGGTCAGGTTTATTCCTAAGTATTTTGTCTTTTTAGGGGCTATTGAAAATGGTATTGTTTTCCTGATTTCCTTCTCATCATTCTCCTTATTGGTGTATAGGAATCCATCTGATTTTTGCATGTTTATCTTGTATCCTGCTACTCTGCTGAATCTTTCTATTAGTTCCAGTAGATTTCTCGTGGAGTCTTTAGGGTTTTCTATGTATAGTGTCATATCATCAGCAATCAGGGACAGTTTAACTTCTTCATTACCAATTTGGATGACCCCTTTATTTCTTTTTCTTGCCTTATCACTTTAGCTAGAACTTCCAGCCCAATGTTCAATAGGAGTGGTGATAAATGGCATCCTTGTCTTGTTCCTATTCTCAAGGGGAATGTTTTCAGCCTCTCTCCATTAAGAATGATGTTGGCTGTTGGTTTTGCATAGATTCCCTTTATTATGTTGAGAAATTTCCCTTCTATACATATTTTATTGAGAGTTTTATCAGGAATGGGTGTTGGACTTTGTCAAATGCCTTTTCTGTGTCAATTGAGATGATGATGTGATTCTTTTCTTTCCTTTTATTTATGTGGTGGATTACGTTGATTGGTTTTCTAATGTTGAACCATCCTTGCATACCTGGTATGCATCCTACTAAGTTGTGGTGTATTATTTTTTTGATATGATGCTGAATTCTATTGGCTACAATTTTGTTAAGAATTTTTGCATCTATATTCATGAGAGATATTGGTCTGTAATTTTCTTTTTTTGTGACGTCTTTGCCTGGTGTTGGTATCAGCATTATGATGGCTTCATAGAATGAATTTGGAAGTGTTGCTTCCTCCTCTATGCTCTGAAATAGCTTGAGTAGTACTGGTACAAGCTCTTCTGTAAATGTTTTATAGAATTCACCACTGAAGCCTTCTGGGCCAGGGCTTCTTTTTGTTGGTAGTTTTTTTTATTACCTTTTCAATCTCTTCTATTGTTATGGGTCTGTTCAGATTTTCAACATCACTTTGTTGTAGTTTGGGTAGGCCGTGTGTTTCTGGAAATTTCGTCTAGGTTTTCAAATTTCTCGGAGTATAGTTTTTCGTAATATTCTGTTATAATCCTTTTTATTTCAGTTGGGTCTGTTGTAATGTCCCCCATTTCATTTCTTATTTGGGTTATTTGTGTCCTCTCCTGTTTTTCTTTTGTCAGTCTGGTCAGTGGTTTGTCGATTTTGTTGATTCTTTCAAAGAACCAACTTTTGGTTTTGTTGATTCTTTCTATTGTTTTTCTGTTCTCTATTTCATTTATTTCTGCTCCGATCTTTACTATTTCCTTTCTTCCAGTGATTGTGGGCTTTTTTTGCTGTTTTTCTATTTGTTTGAGTTGTGTAGTTAATGTTTTGATTTTGTCCCTTTTTTCTTTTTTGATGTGTGCCTCTATTGCTATAAATTGTCCTCTGAGGACTGCCTTTGCTGTGTCCCAAAGGTTTTGGTATGATGTGTTTTCATTCTCATATGATTCTAGAAATTTTTTGATTCCATCTCTGATTTCTTCTATTACCCACTGATGTGTAAGCAGGGTATTATTCAGTTTCCATGTAATTGATTTTTTCCCTTGCTCTTTTTATTGTTAATTTCTACCTTGATGGCACTGTGGTCAGAGAAGATCCTTTGTATTATCTCAACGTTTTTGATCTTGTTGAGGATTTCTCTGTGGCCTAAGATGTGGTCTATTCTGGAGAACGTTCCATGTGCATTGGAGAAGAATGTGTACTTTGCAGCAGTTGGATGGAGTGTTCTATATATTTCTATGAGGTCCAGTTGGCTGATTGTGCCCTTTAGGTCTTCTGTATCTTTGCTGAGTTTCTTCTTAGTTGTTCTGTCCTTTACTGAGAGTGGTGTGTTGAAGTCTCCTACTATTATTGTGCAACTGTCAATTTCTCTTTTCAGTGTTGTTAGAGTTTGTTTTATGTATTTTGGAGCCCTGTCATTGGATGCGTAGATGTTTATTATGGTTATGTCTTCATGATGGATCGTCCCCTTAATCATTATGTAGTGTCCTTCTTTGTCTTTTATGGTAGATTGTGTTTTAAAGTCATTTTATCTGAGATTAGAATTGACACTCCTGCTCTTTTTTGGTGGTTAGTAGCTTGATATATTTTTTTCCAACCTTTGAGTTTTAATAAATTCACATCATTGTTTCTAAGGTGTGTCTCTTGTTGACAGCATATTGATGGATCCGGTTTTCTTATCCATTCTGTCATTGTCCATCTCTTTATGGGTGCATTGAGTCCATTTACATTCAGTGTAATTATTGACAGATGTGAGTTCGTTGCTGTCATTTTGTAGTACTTTTTTTTGTGGAGCTGAAGTTTTCTTTTTTTTTCTTACTCTCTTGTGCTGAGTTACTTTTGTTTGTGGATTTTTTTTCATTTCTTTTGTTTTTGTAGGTTTTGTTTTTGTTGAGACTTTATGTTTTTCGTCTTTATTTTTATGAGTTTGTTTCTTAACTTTCTTTGTGGCTACCATGAATTTTACCCTTATCTTTCTAAGTTTGAAGCAGTCTACCATTACTTGGTATCGCCTTGCCTTCCTGCCCTTTAGAAGGTTCTATACCTATGCCGTTTATTCCCTATTTCATTGTTTTGATGTTGTTGTCATCCATTGATTGACTGCTCTGATTCCCTGTTGTATTTCTTTTGGTTTTGGATAGTCCTCGAGAGTTTATTTCCTAGATTGGTATCTGTCTCGTATGATCCTGCATCTTAGATTCTGCTTTTCAGCTGAAGCTGTTTGTCCTCAGATCGAAGAACTCCAGTTAATAATTCTTGTAAGGTTGGTTTGACTTTTACATATTCCCTTAATTTCTGTTTATCTGGAAGTGACCTAATTTCACCATCAAATTTGAATGAGATTTTTACACCAGATATTATTCTTGGCTGTCAGTTTTTTGCTTTCAAGATTTTATATATGTTGTCCCATTGCCGTCTTGCGTGCATGGTTTCTGCTGAATTATTTGAGCTTAGTCTTATTGTTTCTCCTCTGTATGTGGCTTCTTGTTTTTCACGAGCTGCTCTCAGGATTCTTTGTTTGTCTTTGTTTTGGTGAGTGTGATTATGATATGGCTTGGTGATTTTCTTTAGGGGTCTCTTCTATATGGGGTTCGTTGAGTTCTTGGATGGCCAGCTTTTCATCTTTCATGATATTGGGGAAGTTTTCTGTCAGCAGTTCTTCAGTGATCCTCTCTGTGTTTTCTGTTTTCTCCCCGTTCTGGAATTCCAATCCCTCAAAAATTTTTGCTTTTGATTGTATCCCACATAACTCTCAGTGTCTCCTCATTTTTCTTTGTTGTTTTTTCTGAGTTTTCCTCAAACTGAGTTGTATCCAAGTCATTGTCTTCAATTCCACTGATCCTTCTTCTACCATTTCAAATTTGCTTCTCAGCCCTTCTATGACACCATCCATTTCTGAAATCTTGTTGTTTATCTTTTGGATTTCTAACTGTTGTCTTTGTATAATTTCTAGTTCTGAATTTAGTTTGGCATTTTTTTCCTGCATTATTTTCCTGAATTATTCCAATTTTTTGTCTGTATTTTCCATGAATTTGTCTATTTTTTCTCATGTTTGTCAGCTTTTTGTCTCAGCTGTTGGAGATTCTGAGTTTAGAGATTTGAATTCCCTATCAGGTAGTTCTAGTGCATTTTCTTTCACTGGAGAGTCATCTGTTGTTTTATTTGGGATGCCTACTGGAACCATCCTGTCCTGACTTTGTAAATGTTTTGATATTGTCTGCTGTCTTCGGGGTATTCAGTAGTCATTTTTCTTGTTACTGATTGTCAATTTGTTTGTTTCATCTCTTTTTTTTTTTTTTTAATTTGAGTATGTCTGAGCAGGTGGACTGTGTGTTTTTGTTGTTTGCTCGTCTGTGGGCACAACACTTTTCACCTCCTTCTCCAATTGGCAGGGTTCGTCACTCAGATGTGGTATGGCAGGGCAGGTCTGGCTGAAGAGGAGTTACCGGGATGGGGTGTTTGTGGCACTTACTACAGCCACCAGGGCGGGTTGGTAATAAGTGTGGGGCAGTTTTCAGTAGGCTGTGGCTGTGCTGTTTGGTGGTGTGATGTGAAGCACATGGTGCAGGTATGCAGGATGCTGTAGGGCGATTGTTATGTGTGGAGCCAAGATGGATATGGGAGAGAGGAGAGAGGAAAAGGAGCCAAAAACATACAAACAAACAGAAAGAATGCAGGGGAGCTTGCTGTTGGAGTGGAGAGGTGAGAGACTATGAAATGGAGAAAAATAGAAAGGGGAAGATGAAGAAAAGAATGAATAAATAAAAATTGGAAAGGTTAAAGAACTGCGAAGTTCCCATGGATCCCACCGGTGCAGCTATGAGGTCTGGGAAATTCACTTTCAGGTATTGCAGTACAGCCTGGCTACAAGGCGTACAGGTATACAACGCCAAGTATTCAGGGAACAGAAAGATAAGGAATATAGAGAGAGATGAGAAACTGAGCAATGAAGAAAGACAAAAAGGGAAAAAGAGGGAAAAGAAAACAAAACAAATTAAAAAAAAAAGAACAAGAAAGGCCCCCAAAAAAACAGAAAAAAAAAAAACTTATGATGAAAGAAATACCCTCAGAGATCCCTCTGCACGTCTGTGCAAGTGGAGGGGGACGTCTCCTTGCCATACAGCACCACCTGGCCAAAAGGGCTCCCAACTCAAGAAAAGGAAAAGAAAACAAACAATTCAAAACAAACAAACAAACAAAAGCCCTGGGATCCCACCAGTGCGGCAGTCCTGACTGGGAAGCAGCTCCACACTTGAATGGAGCTCCATAGCCCCTCAGGAAGAAGCAAAGATGGCACATGGACCCAGGTATTTGAGCAAAAGGAGGGGGAGGTGTTGAGAGGTAAGGAAGAAATCAAAAGAAGCAGAAAAAAAAGCAACACTAGCAGCCAACAAATGGCACTCAGAGAGCCAGCTAGTGCGGGCTGTTGTTTTTCAGAGAAGAGACTGTGTGGACGGGAAGTAGAGGGGGCTGAGTATGGGTTAAGAAGGGTAGGGAGTGGGAAAGCGTGTATCACAAATTACAGGAGCTCTGCAGCCCTTCAGGAAGAAGCAAAGATGGTGCACGGAGCCAGGTATTTGAGCGAAAGGAGGGGGAGGAGGTGAGAGGTAAGGAAGAAATCGAAAGAAGCAGAAAAAAGCAACACCAGCAGCCATAAAATGGCACTCAGAGAGCCAGCCCATTTGGGTGTGTGGAATCCAAGCAGCCAGTGTTTCCTGGTCAAGAGATTGTGCCCATGGGAAGCAGGGGTGGCCGAATCAGGGTGAAGAAGGGTGGGGGATGGGAAAGCATACATTGCAAATTACTGGTTGTTTTGTCTCCCGCTGGACTCTCCGTGAGGCTGCTTTCTCGTACCCCCTGTTTGCTGGTCTCCAATAGGAGTCCAAGATGGCAGATCCACGCTGTGTTAGCTGGTAGGGACCTCTGCATGAATCTCTCCTAGCTCTCCGGTCTCTGTCAGTTTTCTCACTCCATTTGGTGCTTGGCTGAGTTCTTCACCTCTTCATTTGATGTTTTAGGGTTTCAGGATTGTTGTATTCTCTGTTCTGCTTAGTTTTTCAGATCTTTGCTGTGGAGGTCCAGCTTGGTGCTTCTGCCTAGAGTGCCATTTGCTGGAACTCCTCTTCTAAAACTCTTAACTTCAGCTTGCATTACGCTAAGATTTTTTATAGTAAGATTCTTTAAAATTATAAAGGTCCCTAAGAAAGTTTGCATGGATGTGGAAAATGCATAAACTTCTGCTCCAGGAAATTTTACACAGATGAAGCATTTTAATCTATTAGAGGTTAATTCTGAAAGGATAAATTCTTTCTTAATCCTTTCCCATCGGTCTTTTGGAATGCATGTAACTTGCTCTTGCTAAAAGTCTGGGTTCCAAGACACAGGAAACATATTCCCTATAGAACAAGCTTCAGTTTAATCTTGAGGGATGACCTTATAGGCCAAGTTAGCCAGAGACACTGTGGGAGCCTGTGATATAGAATGTTCATGCTGTAATTATAGGTACGGTAATAGGTCTGGAATAGTGTAGGTTAGGTTTGAAACTGTACTTCCCCACCAAAAAGTAGGAGCACCTACAGTGTTATATGCAAGCATATTTATATAAAAGCTGGGAAAAATCAAAAACCCCATTGCCACTGAGTTGAGTCCAACTCACAGCGACCCTATAGGTCAGAGTAGAACTGCCCCATAGGGTTTCCAAGGAGCAGCTGATAGATTTGAACTGCTGACCTTTCAGTTAGCAGCTGAGCTCTTAACCACTGTGCCACCAGGGCTCAGAGAATATTCCTATTATTTTCCTTTTTTCAGTTATTCAGTTTAATCTAACTATTTAGAAATGAACGGGAGAGCGTGTTCAGAAAAGCGTTACTGGGGGTTGCTAACTTTCTACTACTGACAATGGCTGTACTGAAGGTTGAGTAACAAAAGAGGTGGTGGCCTACTTTTTCCTTCGTATTAATAATTAGAGATCTAGTTAGAGTCCATTGAAATAGGCAGAGTAAATTCAGGAGGGACATATGTATAGTCAACTTTTGTAATATGGCCCCACTGGAGTATTTCTTCATTGAAGTTCAGTTTTTCCACAGGTGGATGCCCACAATACACATTTTCTAGAGCTGACTTATGGGGCCATACTTGGTAGGTACGGCTTGTCAGGGGATAGCATAGTTCCGTTGAGAAAGCATTAGTTTCTCAACTGTGGTCTGTATAACGATTGCTTTGTACCCCTTTCTCAATTAGTAACATAAAAAATATCAGAATAAATGGTGGATCTTTATAGTCATGCAGTTAGGAGTTTGTTAACTGCCTTTTGGAAGTCAGTGTAGGAGTAGGTAGTGTTGATGTGTTCAGTGCGGGTTGTTTCCTTAACTGTTTTAGTTAGCCAGCCACAGCAACAACCAGAAACACATGAATTGGGGATCTGTTTTAGGTATTCAGGTATGGGAGTGGCTGTACTCAATGTTTGGCTTAACTGTTTGGTGGCAAATTGCAGTGCTCCATTTAGAGTGGCATGATCTCTGGAGAGCTGGCTGGGGCTTATAAGGGGCTTTTGAAAATGTGGGACACCACAAGAGGCCAGAGGGGGCCATTCAGGATCTGGTTCTAGTTTGGGTACACAATGGGAACAGTGGGAGAGTCTTAGACCTATCTCTTGAAGTATACGGACTGGTGTGCTTAGATCCAAGAGTTTAGCATGACACAACCAAGAATTAGGATTTAAAGGTTTCCAAGTTGTGGAATATTTTAAAAGGCACTTAACCTGACAGGCAAGACTTTCAAGAGGCATTAGGTTGGGCATCACAGGTCTTCTTCTTCAGAGGAATCCCACTCTTCTCCAGAACTCTCATTTAGGTAATTTGCATTTTCCTCTTCCTCACTTTCTGATTCTGACAGTGGGTCAGGAGAGGGATTTCTGGGGCCCATTAGAATAGAATAGAATAAAGAACCAGAAAAACGTAACAAGTTAAGCCGGAAAAACACTGACTAACACTAGCAAACAGAAACAAGAGATTAAAAATCCTTTCAATAAGATTGATTTGTCTCAGTCCATAGCACACACACAGTATGCCTCTGGCCTGCACCACTGTGCAGTTCTTCAAGATTATGTTGTATATTCTTCCCTTACAAAGAAGGCGTCTCAGTTTTCAGGACCAGTTCAGTGTGTAAAAGTGTTAGTCACTTACCAGTGGCACAGGTCACTGAGTATCTCTTCAAATCCTGGCTACCCAAGAAGAGAAAGGGTCCTCACCTAAGCAAGCTGACTTTCTTAGCACAGTGTCAACTGGTAGTGATACTGTTAAGAGGCACTTCGTGCACTGTTTTGTTGGCAGCAGTATTCTCTCGTTGGTAATTAAAAGAAGCTTGGTGGTCTGCTTCGTTGTCCACTGGTGCAGCAACTTTCGTGCAGGGGGATGGCAGGATGAGTTGTCAGTGCATCTGGTGTGCAAGGATCCGATGTTTTTCATAAGTGGTCCAAATGCCCTTGGAATCTGGTGACTTAGTTGTTGGACTATCTGGACAGGTAGCCTTAACCTTCAGATGTGCTTGTTGGGATTAGTTTTAGGGGGACTGTCCTGGTTGCCAAGCTGTTAGATGTTAGGACTTTTGCTGGGACCTCAGAGGTTGTGGTCATATGACCATACCACGGAGGTTCTCCTCCTTTTCTCCTCACAACCAGCCGCGGGACCTGGCCAGGCCTACCGCTGCCAACCTGACGGACCCCCAGGTTGCACAGAGGCTCTGCTCCTGTGCTTCAGTCTTTTCATCTGTAAAATGAAAATAAATAATAATAGTACCTACAATGTAGGGTTGTTGTGAGATTAAAAGAGGTGACACGGGTAAAACCCACAGAACAATGCCTACCTAAGTATTGTTGTTAGTTGCTGTCGAGTTGATTCCAACTCATGGTGACCTCATGTGTGCAGAGTAAAACTGCTCGATAGGGTTTTCACGTCTGTGACCTTTCAAAAGCAGATCACTAGTCCTTTCTTCCAAGGCATCTCTGGGTGAGTTCAAACCACCAACCTTTCAGTTAGTAGTCAAGCACTTAACCATTTGCACCACCCAGGGACTGCACTTAAGTATTAGCCTATAGAATTATTATGTCACTTAATTCATATGTATACAAATGTGACATCATCAATTCATCCAGGAAGGACAATAATGTTTTTTTCATGATCGGTATGATAGAATTGCTCTGATCTCTCACTTCTCTCATATCCAATTCCCATTGTGACCAGATAATACAGAATTTTAGAAGATGATGCAGAAGTGGTTGATTTGTACAGTTTGGGATATAATGAACTAAAAAATTATGATGAAGATTGAATTTGCCAAAAATATGAATGACATTTTGTGAGAGATATTATTGTTATAATGTGGAATAACAGCACCTAAAAATTGTTTTCTTACCAACATGAATCTAGCTACATAGCATTGGTAATGTTCCCAGGTCCTATGCACCATTAATAAAGTCACAGTCTTTCTTTCCAGCAAGAAAGCAAGTTAATGAAAATGTATAATGATCTGAAGAGAAGGTGTGGAGAAGGAAAACTTTTTCTTTTTTGTATGAAAGAAGGATTCATGTGAAAAGGTTTTGTTATTTGTTTGTTTTAAACAGTCCTCAAACAACTGTGCCGCTAATTAGGATTTCAATTTTCATAGAGATTTGGGAGAAATTTATGAAGGGGAAATTGTCTTTCTATTTTAATCTAGCGACTTTGATATACTACCCCACAGAAACCTTCTTACGTTTTGATTTTTAGATGCGCCAGTTTTTACTGAAAAATTGCAGAAGCAGAATCCCCTGGTAACATGTCAACTATGCACCTGAAGACTTCTCAAATAATGTACGGAACATGCATATAACTGTTAAGCAAATAATGAATTTTGTGCAAGGCATGTTCCCAGGTGATACTTTGCAAATACAGCTTGTCTTCTACTGTTACATCAGGTGAACCTAAGAACAGAGGGCAAAATTGCTATCAAGAGCAAATGATTGGAATCCAATTTTTCTGTTAACTGAACTGAACCCATATGCACATTGCAATATTCCTCAGGTTTGATGGGCATATTCTATTGGCAATTTTCTGCTCATCACATATTGTAATTTGGTATTTAATTATTTGCATGAACTAAAATGTCAGTTGAAACTTATTATATTAAAAAATAAATTAAAATAAACTCTCTTTTTATACACAGCAGTGCTTTGAAAAACTGGCTTGCCAAGCTCAAAATGGCAAAATTAATAAAAAAAAAAAAGCAGTTAAGCATCTTACTTGCAGTTGCACTCTTAGATGTATTTTTAAACCATAATCAAGCAAAAATATATTGACTTTCCAATAAGGAAATGTTTACTTTCTTTTATCTAGTAATTATGGAAACAAATTGCCTGGTAACATTTGAAACAAAGAAATTAAATGAGTCAATTCGTTACAGATGACTAATACATTATATGACTGCACTGTTTTCACAGAGTATTTTTGAAAGAAATCATTAAAACAATTGGAAAATACTTAGGCACTTAATCAAAGTATTAAAATACACAGAAAATTCTTAGTGTGAAGTAGTGAAGGCTCAGGGCTGATTTGATAGTTGTATGTGAAAAACTTATCCCCACTGAATGCACAATGAGGGGGGTGAGTTCTTTGAGAGACGTGTTTATAGAGAAGAAAGATTTTCATCACTATATACTTCAATGGTATGAATTCTGAAACATTAGATGGACTATGTTTCTGTAGTTCTAGAAACTTCTTCCTCTGGCCCAGCTTGAAAGTAAGAAAACCGCTCCTATTCTGAAAGTTTACATCATGTCTTAATAGAATCTGAAAGGAGACACCTGAGATTTTAAGGTTCCTTTCATGGATAAGATTTAAACACTTAATTTTGTCTTATTGAGAAATACAGCACTCCTGTATTTCTTCGTTCAAAATATCTCCACCAGGACACACCAGCCTAGAGGTACAGTCAAAATTCTCCCTGGTTGTACATTAACTATTTTTCATGTTCTTATTGAATTTTTTGGAATCACATCTCACATACAAGCCTCTTTCTCAGTTTATAGAGGAAGGTCAATTCACGAGAGGGCAAGGGGATATTGTAAATTGCCCTCTCCTTCACGCTGGCCCACTTCATGGTATTTCTTTAGGCCCACACTGTATCCCTGCCAATGCCAGGTGTGCATAGCTAGTCTGGCCTTGCCTGTTTAGCTTGGCAATTCTATCCATTCCAACAGGACGTTGTTTCTAACTCTTTGTGTTTCTTTGCTGTATATCCATCTTGCCCTTTCTTTCTCTGAGAATCCACATAATAGTTATTTTCTCTAGACAAGGTGACAGTTGAGGATTGGTGCTGGAAGGCTTGAAACTGAATGCTTTTCTATAGTGTCAACTTGTTCCAGCCCTGGGAAATCCACTCATTTCCTCTTCTAGAGAGACTGAGTTTCCTATGTACCACATTGGGTCACCCCCAGTGGCGAATTACCCAAGGGATTACTTGAGCTTACTTACTAATCTGTAGCAAACAATTTCATGTGAGTTTCAGCCACATGTTTAATGTGGTGAAAAAACATGTGAAACTGTTCACTACAGAGTAGTAAGTAAGTACAAGAAAGCCTGTGCTTACCTTGTTTATTGGGTAATCTGTCCCTGGTCACCCCCCTTTTCATTGCCAAGATTTAGATTTAGCCTTCTGTACCTTCAGCTGGCTTTGCTTATCTCCAACCACAGAATATTTTTTGTATTCTTATTTCTTATTCTAATTTATGTCTGTGAGGTCTTTATCATATAACAAAATGCATTTGTTTCTATTAAAGTAGCAATATACCAGTTGTGATGGAGTTGATTCTGACTCATGGTGACCCCATATGTGTCCGAGTAGATCTGTATTCCATAGGGTTTTCAATGGCTGATTTTTCAGAAGTAGATTTTCAAGACTTTCTTCCCAGGTGTCTCCAGGTGGACCCATACCTCCAATCTTTTGTTTAGCAGCCAAGCGCTTTAACTGCTTGCACCACCCAGGAGTTCCAAAGGAGCAATATATTCCCTTTAAAATAATGCACCAGGGCATTTACTAGATTTAATTCAATTTCAGTAAACTAATGGCAAGATATTTGGTTCAGAGTTAAAGTTATTCTAGGAAATGGGGACTAAAGTTATAAGGAGAATGAAGAAAACCGAAGACAGAAGGGAAAGATTAGCCCAAAGGACTAATGGACCACAGCTACCACAACTTCTACCAGACTGAGGCCAGAACAACTAGATGGTTCCTGGTTGCCACCACCTGCTGCTCTAACAGAGATCGCAATAGAGGGTCCCAGACAGGGCAGGATAAAAATACAGAATAAAATTCAAATTCACAAAAAGTTCAGACTTGCTGGTCTGACAGAGACTGGAGAAACCCCAGAAACCCTTTTAATTCCGTACTTAAGTCACTCCAGAGGTTCACCCTTCAGCCCAAGATTAGACAGGTCTATAGGGCAAACAATAGCACATGTGGGGAACGTGCTTCATAGTTGAATCGTTTACGTGAGACTGAATGAGTACGTGAGGCCCAACGCAAAGACAAGAAGGCAGGAAGGAATAGGAAAACTGGACGAATGGAAACAGGGAAGCCGGTGCAGAGAAGGGGAGAGTGTTGACACATTGAGGGGTTAGCAACTGATGTCATAAAACAATTTATGCATTGATTGTTTAATGAGAAACTGATTTGCTCTGTAAACTTTCATCTAAAGCACAATAATAAGTAAATAAGTTATAACAAAGGCATTACTGTCTATATCGCCTTATTTTTCATCACATGTTTAAGATGTGGTGAGCAGTGAACAAAGGGCACAGAAAAATCTATTTAAAGAAATCTATTTAAAGTCATAGATTTCATTAGAGAAACCTAGTGATCTGCATATGGGTCACTAACATTGAAAAGCATTATTTATTTTTAAAAGTTTTTTTTATAACCTTTAAAAACTTTGTATGGTAAGTTTATGGATTATAAATGCTTATTTTTTTTCCTCCATAGAGTAGATTAGCTTGATTATGTTGAATGGTAATGAATGAATAAACATTCCTTTAAAGTTAATTCAGAAGTTAACTACATCCCCAGGTGATTCTTATAGATTCCCAGATAAGAATTACCTGGGGATCTTTTTAAAACGTAGATTCTGTAGACTTCGGGGGGGGGGGGGGGGGGGCGTGGTCAACATGGCAGAGTAGTTAGATGCTTCCTATACCCCTCTTACAACAAAGACCTGGAAAAACAAGTGATTTGATTCTATGTGAATATCTGGCAGCCCTGAACAAGGCAAGGTTAAGAAATCCATCTGAGTGATACGGGAGAGGGAGACCGTTTAGAAGAGGTGAGGAGGGCTAGAGCTGCGGCAGCGAAACTTCAGTGCCATAGCCACACCGGTCCGCGGTGAAACAAGCAAACAGCTGTGCTGTGCGTGTGCTCAGGAAGCAGTTTCCACATGGAGAGAGACCCGGCAGCAGAGATTATGCTTGGACACTCTGAACCAGTGAAGAGCAGCTCCCAAGAGGCTAGGATAAGTACGTGCACGCACCCTTTCACGGGGATTAAAAAAAAAATAAGAAAAGCCCATTTGGGAAAAACCTCTCTCCCATTTACCTCCTCCCTCCACGCTCTGCACCAGGAGTCCGCTGGGCTGGAGTAGATCCCAAAAGGTGCCCTAACCCATTCTCCTGGCCTTGGAGAGGGAACAAATAAACTGCTGGCTCCCCTAGGCCAGGAACACAGGGTTGGCAGAGCTCCTTTGCTGGCCACAGGTATCAGGGGTCCACAGACACTGAGTGCCTTATACCCCTGTATAGACTTGTGGGGACCCATCTCAACCATGTCAGTCCTCACTGCCACAGTACAACAGGGCAAACATCTGAAGTTTAACTTCAACTGCTTTAGCTGTGAATGGGCAGATTTGTGACCCTCGAAACAGCCCTGTCCCTTAAGTATGCACTTTTATCAATCTGCAGCAGTGGCTTGAGGACTGGTGGTAACACCTAAAGTGCTTAGTCACCTGCTATAGAGTTCAAGAAAAAGTGGTGCCATCTAGTCTTTACAGCCAACAGAGTGGGGTGCTCTTAGTCTGGCTGCAAAACTCACCTACATACTCACCCTAGAGAATAGGGACATGCTTTCCTTTCAGACTCTCAGGGGCAGACGTCAACCCCCTGCCTGGCTCAGCACGTGATCCCCTACCACAGCCAGAGTCCAGTGCCTGCACCAATCACCCATGCCTCTCTAGGACTGAGGGTGAGAACCTGCATCACACACTTGGTGACTGACTGCCTGAACATGCAAGCTGAACCCATATAGGAAAATTTAAAGGACTCCTGTGTGCACATACTTAGTTACAGAACTAACTACCTGGTGACAGGACGTTAGAGATCCAAAGGTGTCAAAAATAAAACCAGTACACAAGAGCAGCCTATTGGGCATATCAAAACAAAACAAAATAAGAAGCTAGGTCTCACTAAGCAAACACAAAATAAAATTATAATAAATTATTAATGGCTCGGAGACAACAGTCAATATCAAGTCACATAAACAGGCAGTCCATGATGGCTTCAGCAAGCTCCAAAAATAAAGAATAAATAAATTCTCTAGAGGAAGAGAACTTCTTGGAATTACCAGAGGAAGAATACAAAAGATTAATATACAGAACTCTTCTAGAAACAAGAAAGGAAATTCTACAGAATGAAGAAACATCCAAGGAACATACAGACACAGTAGTAGCAGAACTTAAAAAAGTTATTCAAGAACATAATGCCAAATTTAGTAGACTGCAAGAATCCATAGAGAGACAGCAATCAGAAATCCAGAAGATTAAAAATAAAATTTCAGAATTAGACAACTCAATAGAAAGTCATAGGAGAAGAACTGAGGCAGTAGAAGTTAGAATTAGTGACACTGAAGATAAAGCTCTTGATGCCAACTTATTTAGGAAAAATCAGATAAAAGAATTTAAAAAATGAAGAAACTCTAAGAGTCATGTGAGACTCTATCAAGAGAAATAACCTATGAGTGATTGGAGTACCAGAACAGGGGGAGGATAACAGAAAATACACAGAAAATTGTTGAAGATTTGTTGACAGAAAACTTCCCTGATATCATGAAAGATGAGAAGATATCCATCCAAGATGTTCATCAACCTCTATATAAGGTAGATCCAAAAAGAAAGTCACCAAGACATATTATAATCAAACTTACCAAAACCAAAGATAAAGAGAGAATTTTAAGAGTGGCTAGGGATAAAAGAAAAGTCATCTACAAAGGAGAGTCAATTACAATAAGCTTGGACTACTCAGCAGAAACCATGCAGGCTAGAAGGCAATGGGATGACATATTTAAAGCCTTGAAGGAAAATAACTGTCAACCAAGAGTTATATATCCAGCAAAACTGTCTCTAAAATATGATGGCAAAATTAGGGCATTTCCATTTAAGCAGAAGTTTACGGAATTTGCAAAAACCAAACCAAAATTACAAGAAGTACTAAAGGGAGTCCTAAGGTTAGATAATCAATAACACCAGCTAACAACGCAAGACTAGAACACAGGACAGAGCAACCAGATATTGATTCAGATATGGAAATTGAAAATACATCAAAGCTAAAACATTGAAAATAAGCAAACATATCAATATGTAAAAAAAGATAATATTAAAACAAAAAAAGAGGGACTTAAAAAATAGAGACATTGATTTTCTATATGGAGGGGAAGTTAAGGCGATATAAACAAAAGACTGGTATAAACTTAAAAATATATGGGTAAATATTAAGGTAACCACAAAGGAATCTAACAATCCTACAAATCAAAATAAAAAAGTAGAAAAACATAAAGACCCAGCAAACACAAAATCTACAACAAAGAAAAAGATGAAAAAAAAAAAAAAAAACATAAAAATGACTCAGCACAGAAAATTGAGGAGAACAAAGAAACTGTGAACAACACACAAAAAGAGATATCAGGATGACAGCACTAAACTCATAGCTATCAATAATTCTGCTGAATGTAAATGGACTTAATGCACCAATAAAGAGACAGAGAGTGGCAGATTGGATAAAAAAGCATGATCCAGCTATATGCTGCCTACAAGAGACACACCTTAGACTTAAAGACACAAACAGGCTAAAACTTAAAGGATGGAAAAAAATATATCAAGCAAACAACACTCAAAAAAGAGCAGGAGTGGCAATATTAATCTCTGACAAAATAGATTTTAAAATAAAATCTACAACAAAGGATAAAGAAGGGCACTATATAATGATTAAAGTGTCAATATACCAGGAGAACATAATTATAATAAATATTTAAGCACCCAAAAGCAGGGCTCCAAAATACATAAACTCTAACAGCTCTGAAGAGAGAGACAGACCGCTCCACAATACTAGTAGGAGACTTCAACATGCCACTTTCGGTGAAGGACAGAACATCCAGAAAGAAGCTCAACAAAGAAACAGAAGAGTTAAATGCTACAATCAACCAACTTGATCTCATAGACATATACCGAACTCTGCACCCAACAGCAGCCAGGTATACTTTCTTTTCCAACACACATGGAACATCCTCCAGAATAGACCAGATATTAGGCCATAAAGAAAGCCTTAACAAAATCCAAAGCATCAAAGTATTACAAAGCATCTTTTCTGACTATAAAGCTATAAAATTGGAATCAACAACACAAAATGCAAGGAAAAAAAATCAAACACATGGAAACTGAACAACACCTTACTCAAAAACTACTGGGTTATAGAAGAAATTAAGGATGGAATAAAGAAATTCATAGAATCAAATGAGAATGAAAACACATCCTACCAGAACCTTTGGGACACAGCAAAAGCAGCGCTCAGAGGTCAGTTTATGGTAATAACTGCACACATCCAAAAAGAAGAAAGGCTCATAATCAAAGCATTAGCCCTAAAACTGGAACAAGTAGAAAAAGAGCAGCAAAAGAAGCCCACTGGTGCTAGAAGGAAGCAAATAATAAGAATTAGAGAAGAATTAAATGAAATAGAGAATAGAAAAATAATTGAAAGAGTTAAGAAGTCCAAAAGCTGGTTCTTTGAAAAGATCAACAAAATTTATAAACCACTGGCCAAACTGACAAAAGAAAAACTGGAGAGGAAGGAGATAAACCATATAAGAAATGAGATGGGTGATATCAGAACAGATCCAACTGAAATTAAAAGAATCATAACAGAATACTATGAAAAATTGTACTCTGATGAATTTGAAAACCTAGAGGAAATGGAAAAACTTCTAGAAACTCACTACCTACCTAAATTAACACAAACAGAGGTAGAATAACTAAATAAACCCATAACAAAAGAAGAGATTGAAAAGGTCTTTAAAAAACTGCCAACAAAAAAAGCCCTGGCCTGGACGGCTTCACTGGAGAATTCTACCAAACTTTCAGAGAAGAGATAACACCACTTCTACTAAAGGTATTTCAGAGCATAGAAAAGGATGGAATACTCCCATACTCATTCTATGAAGCCAGCATAACCCTGATACCAAAACCAGGTAAAGACATCACAATAAAAGAAAATTACAGACCAATATCCCTCATGAACGTTGATGCAAAAATCCTCAACAAAATTTTTGCAAATAGAATTCAGCAACATATTAAAAAAATAATTCACCACGACCAAGTGAGATTTATACCAGGTATGCCAGGATAGTTCAACATTAGAAAAACAATCAATGTAATCCATCACATAAATAAAACAAAAGACAAGAACCACATGATCTTACCAATCAATGCAGAAAAGGTATTCAACAAAGTCCAACACCTACTCATGATAAAAACTCTCAAAAAAATAGGAATAGAAGGGGAATTCCTCAATATAATTAAGGGCATTTATATAAAACCAACAGCCAACATCATCCTGAATGGAGAGACTTTGAAAGGATTCCCCTTGAGAACAGGAACCAGATAAGGATGCCCTTTATCACCACTATTATTCAACATTGTGCTTGAGGTCCTAGCCAGAGCAGTTAGGCTAGGAAAAGAAATAAAAGGCATCCAAATAGGTAGGGAAGAATTCAAAGTATCTCTATATGCAGATGATATGATCTTATACACAGAAAACCCCAAGGAATCCACAAGAAAGCTACTGGAACTAATAGAAGATTTCAGCAAAGCATCAGGACACAAGATAAACATACAAAAATCAATTGGATTCCTTTACACCAACAAAGAGAACCTTGAAGAGGAAATCACCAAATCAATACCATTTACAATAGCCCCCAGGAAGATAAAATACTTAGGAATAAATCTAACCAGAGATGTAAAAGATCTTTACATAAAAAACTACAAGACACTACTGCAAGAAACTAAAAGAGACCTGCATACGTGGAAAAATATACCTTGCTCATGGATAGGTAGACTCAACATAGTGAAAATGTCAATTCTACCCAAAGCAGTCTACAGATACAATGCAATCCTGATCCAAATTCCAGCAGCACTTTTTAATGAGATGGAGAAAAAAATCACCAACTTCATATGGAAAGGGAAGGGGCCCCGAATAAATAAAGCATTACTCAAGAAGAAGAACAAAGTGGGAGGCCTTACACTACCTGATTGTAGGACCTATTATACTGCCACAGTAGTCAAGACAGCCTGGTACTGGTACAACAACAGATACATAGACCAATGGAACAGAGTTGAGAATCCAGATATAAGCTCATCCACCTATGAGCAGCTAATATTTGACAAAGGCCCAAAGTCCATTAATTGGGGAAAAGTTAGTCTCTTGAACAAATGGTGCTGGTATAATTGGATATCTATATGCAAAAAACTGAAACAAGACCCATATCTCACACCATGTACAAAAACTAACTCGAAATTTTTCAAAGATTTAAATATAAAATCAAAAATGGTAAAGATCATGGAAGAAAAATTACGGATAATGCTAGGAGCCCTAATACATGACATAAACACAATATGAACCATAAGTAACAATGCACAAGCACCAGAATAGAGCCTAGATAAATGGGAGCTCCTAAAAATCAAACACTTACGCTTATCCAAAGACTTAACCAAAAGAGTAAAAAAGACAACCTACAGACTGGGAAAAAATTTTTGGCTACAACAAATCCGATCAGTGTTTAATCTCTAAAATCTACAAGATACTGCAAAACCTCAACAGCAAAAATACAAATAACCCAAGTAAAAAATGGGCAAAGGATATGAACAGGCACTTCACCAAAGAAGATATTCAGACAGCTAACAGACACATGAAGAAATGCTCACGCTCATTAGCCATTAGAGAAATGCTGATCAAAAGTACAATGAGATATCATCTCACCCCAACAAGGCTAGCCTTAATCCAAAAAACACAAAATAACAAATGCTGGAGAGGTTGAGAGAGACTGGAACACTTATACACTGTTGGTGGGAATGTAAAATGGTACAACCACTTTGGAAATCAATTTGGCGCTTCCTTAAAAAGCTAGAAATAGAAGTATCATACGATCCAGCCATCCCGCTCCTTGGAATATATCCTAGAGAAACAAGAACTGTCACACGAATAGATATATGCACACCCATGTTCATCGTAGCACTGTTCACAATAGCCAAAAGGTGGAAGCAACCTAAGTACCCATCTATGGACGAATGGATAAACAAACTATGATATATCCACACAATGGAATATTACACAATGATAAAGAACAATGATGAAGCTGTGAAACATTGTATAACTTGTTGGAAGCTGGAACTTATTCTGTTGAGTGAATTTAGTCAGTCACAGAAGGACAAATACTGTATAAGACCGCTATTATAAGAACTCAAGAAAAGGTTTAAACACAGAAGAAAACATTCTTTGATGGTTATGGGGGTGGGGAGGGAGGGGGAGGGTTATTCACTAACTAGATAGTAGATAAGAATCATCTTATGTGAAGGGAAGGACAGCACACACTACAGGGGAAGCCAGCACAGCTGGACTAAACCAAAGCTAAGAAGTTTCCTGAATACAATCAAATACTTTGAGAGACAGAGTAGCAGGGATGCGGGCTCTGGGGACCATGCTTTCAGGGGACATCTATGTCAATTGGCATAACAAAGCTTATTAAGAAAATGTTCTGCATCCTACTTTGGTGAGTGGCGTCTGGGGTCTTAAAAGCTTGCAAGCGGCCATCTAAGATGCATCTATTGGTCCCAACCACTTGGATTAAAGGAGAACGAAGAACACCAAAGACACAAGGAAAGTAGTAGCCCAAGAGACAGAATGGGCCACATAAACCAGAGACTTCATCAGCCTGAGACCAGAAGAACTGGATGGTGCCCGGGTACCACCAATGAACGTCCTGACAGGGAACACAACAGAGGGTCCCTGATGGAGCAGTAGAAAGATGGGATGAAGAACTCAAATTCTAGTAAGAAGACCAGACTTAATGGAAAGCATGGCCCCTGGTCTCTCTATCACCCCAGAACTAAAACAATTTCTGAGGCCAACTCTTCAGACAGTGATTGGACTGGACTGTGGGACATAAAGTGATACTTGTGAAGAACGTGCCTCTTAGACAAGTAGATACAAGAGACCAAAGGGGTGGCTTCTGTCCAGAGGTGAGATGGGAAGGCAGAGAGAGTTAGGAGCTGGTTGAATGTTCATGGGGAATCAGGGGCGGAAGGGAGGAGTGTGCTGTTGCAGAATGGGGTGAGTGGTTGGGGTCTCATAACAATGTATACAAAAAAAAAAAAAAAATGAAAAAGAAGATGTAGATTCTGGTTCAGTGTATCTGGGGTTGAAATACAAATTCTCAGCACGGGGTGGAACTGGAATGAACTGGTTTGCAGCCCTGCTTAGAATAAAGCTAATGATGTCCAGAACTCTGATGGAGCTGGAGGCTGTCTACCATGTGTGGGAGGCAGGTAAACGAGTACTGAAAAAAACTTCACCTAAATTTTACATTTTTGCCTAGGGTTTGCTTATTTAACTTTTCCCCATGATCTTCTGTACTATCTACAATTTGGGTCATTTTTGATCACATAGTGAAAGTCACTTTTTAAAATGGAAGATATATAATAAATTTATCTAGCACTATGTGCAAATGGTTAATGTACTCAACTACTAGCCGAAAGTTTGGAAGTTCAGATACACCAAAGATGCCTCAAAACAAACATCTGGCAATCTAATTATGAAATATCAGCCACTGAAAACCCTGCAGAGCACAGTTCTACTTTGACATGCATAAGTCAGAGTTGAATAAACGGCAATTTTTTAAAAATTATTATTAATATACATGGACCATAATATAGTAAAATTTCATGAGAAAGACTTGGACTTATGCCAGAGGTCTACAGATAGTTACATGAGTCAGAGAATGTGAAGTTTTTTTTTTTTCCTTGCAAATACTAAGCACCTAAAGTGCTTAGTCACCTGCTATAGGAGTTCAATAATTCCTAATTGAAGCATTTTTTTTAAATGAAAATACTCTAGATCTTAATTAAATGTCAGATGTTTTCATTTGCAAGTGTGGAGTTCAGATTTTGGTGCATGGGTTTCAATTTTAAAATCTGACTTTTAAAAAATTCTTAAAAAAATAAAAAAATCATTATCTTAGTCATCTAGTGCTGCTATAACAGAAATACCACAGGTGAATGTCTTTAACAAAAAGAAATTTATTCTCTCACAGTCCAGGAGGCTAGAAGTCCAAACGCAGGGTGCCAGCTCCAGGGGAAGTCTTTCTCTGTCAGCTCTGGGGGAAGGTACTTGTCATCAGTCTTTCCCCAGTCTGGGAAGTTTCTCAGTGAGGGATCCTGGATGCAAAGGACATGCTTGCTCCTGGCACTACTTTCCTGGTGGTATGAGGTCTCCCTGTCTCTCTTCTCCTTTCTTTTATATCTCAAAAGAGATCGACTCAAGATAAACTGAAAAAACCAAACCCATTGCCATCAAGTCGATTCCAACTCATAGCGACCCTATGCAACAGAGTAGAACTGCCCCACAGAGTTTCCAAGAAGTGCCTGGTGGATTCCAACTGTGAACCTTTTGGTTAGCAGCTGTAGCACTTAACCACTATACCACCAGGGTTTATTGACTCAAGATACAACCACCTAATCTTGCAGATTGAGTCCTGCCTCATTAACATAACTGCCTGTAATCCTGCCTCATTAACATCATAGAGGTAGGATTTATAACACAAAGGAAAACCACATCAGATGACAAAATGGTGGACAATCACACAATACTGAGAAACATGGCCTAGCCAAGTTGACATACAGTTTTGGGGAACACAATTCAATCCATAACAATCATTTTAGTTTTTTTTTCTCAGTTGGAAGAAATTTTTTTTCTCTTTATTAGAGGTAGACATATAAATCAGTAATATCCTATTTTTACTTTCCAAGTTTAACTCTAAGAAAATTTGGGGTATAGTTTTTCTTTGAACCACACCAAAAAACATCATTTCAGTTATTAACTATAGAAGATAAACTGAAGAAAATCCATCAAATAGGTAGATTTAACAGGTTATAGAATATAAAAGATATAAAGAAAATTCTCAATATCAGCGTATCTCAATCTCCCCTTCAGTCAATAACTTTACTTTTCAAATGTTTATATGTACAGGTACTGTAGTCCCTATAACCAGTAGATAACAAATAATAAAAAACTATAAAATAGAAATGAAGATAACAAACAGTAACCCAGAGTAGAGAAAGTAAGGATACAGATAGGGATTGGAAGAGTTGCTAAGGACCTTGAAAAGCTATATTTGATTGAGACTAAATATGGAGGAGAAGGAAGTATAAAGATCAAAGGGAAATATCCAGAGTTTGGGGAGCTGGAACAATGATAGTAGAAGAAGCACTTTGGCAATGGGAAAAATAAGTAATGGGCCTAGAAGCTGGGATGAAGTATAGGTCTATTCATCTAGGTGTGAAAACAAATACAGTGTCAGGAGCACAGATAAGCATATCGTACTCCATCCGTAAAGCCTGTAATTAAGAAAATGTTAAAACTAGTAGGAACCCAACATCACTGTCAAAATAATGTGATATCAGCTCTGGTATTGGAGAACACGTGGTTGGAATAATTTTCTTCCACCATTAAATATGAATGAAAACTGCTACAAAAAATCCTATTAAGGAGGCGGGGCAAGATGGCGCTCTAGGCAGAAGCACCACGCCGTCCCTCCACAGCAAAGATCCGAAAAACTAAGCCTAACAGAGAAGCAACAATCCTGAAACCCTAGAACACCAAATGAAGAGATAAAGAACTCAGCCAAACACCAAACGGAGTAAGAATACTAAAAGAGAATGGAGAGCGAGGAGAGACTCATGCAGAGATTCCTTACCAGCTAACGCACCGCGGATCCACCACCTTGGATTCCTATTGGAGACCAGCGAACGGGAGAGCAGCCTCACAGAGCGTCCAGTGGGAGATAGAACGACCGTTTTGTCATCTTTTCCCTCTTTTTCCCTTTTGTCTTTCTTCATTGCTTAATTTCTCGTCTCTCTATCTCTTCCTTCTCTTTCTGATCCCTGAATACCAGGCGATGTATGCCTCTGTACCTTCTGGCCAGGCTGAGATGTGAAAATCAAGACCAAATCCCCCAGACCTCATAGCTGCATCGGTGGGATCCCTGGGAACTTTGCAGTTCTTTAACTTTTCTGATTTTTATTTGTTCATTCTTTCCCTTTCTTTCTCTTCCTCTTTCTGGTTTCCTCCATCCCATAGTCTCTCATCTGTACATTCCAACGACAAGCTCCCCTAGCATTCTTTTATGTTTGTATGCTTTTTGCTCCTGCTCCTCTCTCCTCTCTTCCATATCCAGCTTAGCTTCACACATAACAATCTTCCCGCTGCACCCTATCTACCTGCACCGTGCACTTGACATCACACCACCAAGCTGTGCAAGCACGCCGTATTGGAACCTGCCCAGCACTGACTACTGACCATCCTGGTGGCTGCAGTGAGTGCCACAAACAACCCGTCCCAGTGGCTTCTCTTCAGCTAGATCTGCCCAGCTGTACCACAAGGATGAAACAAACAAACAAAAAAAATCTACAATCAATAAACGAGAGAAATATCTACTGAATGCCCCGAAAACAGCAAACAATATCAAAACATTTACAAAAACAAGACAAGATGGCTCCAATAGGCATCCAAATTAAAACATCAGATAACTCTCCTGTGGAAGAAAATGCACTAGAAGTACCTGATAGGGAACTCAAATCACTAATACTCGGAATTTTGCAAGAACTGAGCCAAAAAGCTGACAAACATGAGGAAAAAATAGACAAATTTATGGAAAATACAGACAAAAAATTGGAAGAATTCAGGAAGATGATGCAGGAACAAAATGCCAAAATAAATTCACAACTCGAAATTATACAAAAACAACAATTAGAAATGCAAAAGATAAACAACAAGATTTCAGAAATGGACGGTGTCGTAAAAGGGCTGAGAAGTAGATTTGAAACCATGGAAGACAGGATCAGTGGAACTGAAGACAAACACTTGGATACAACTCTGTTTCAGGAAACCTCAGAAAAAAGAACAAAGAAACATGGAGAGACCCTGAGAGTTATGTGGGACACAATTAAAAGCAAAAACTTACGAGTGATTGGCATCCCAGAACAGGGGGAGAAAACAGAAAACACAGAGAGGATCATTGAAGAACTGCTGACAGAAAACTTTCCCAATATCATGAAAAATGAAAAGCTGGCCATCCAAGAAGCTCAATGAACCCCATATAGAAGAGACCCCAAAAGAAAATCACCAACACATATCATATTCACACTCGCTAAAACTAAAGACAAACAAAGAATCCTGAGAGCAGCTCGTGAAAAACAAGAAGTCACATACAGAAGAGAAACAATAAGACTAAGCTCAGATTATTCGGCAGAAACCATGCAGGCAAGAAGGCAATGGGATGACATATATAAAATCTTGAAAGAAAAAAATTGTCAGCCAAGAATAATATATCCTGCAAAACTCTCATTCAAATTTGATGGTGAAATTAGGTCATTTCCAGATAAACAGAAACTAAAGGAATATGCAAAAGTCAAACCAAACTTACAAGAATTATTAAAGGGAGTTCTTCGATCTGAGGACAAACAGCTTCAGCCCTCAGGCAGGACCTAGGACCTAGGACGCAGGTTCATATGAACCAGATACCATTCTAGGAACTGAACTACAGAGGACTTTCCAAAAACAAAAGAAATACAAAAGGGAATCAGAGAAATCAATCAAAGGATGACAACAACATCAAAACAATGAAAGAGGGAACAAACGGCATAGGTACAGAACCTTCTAAAGGAAAGGAAGGCAAGGCGATACCAAGTAAGGGTAGACTGCTTCAAAATTATAAAGATAAAGGTAAAATTCATGGTAACCACAAAGAAAGTTAACAAACCAACTCATAAAAATAAAGACGAAAAACATAAAGTCTCAACACAAACAAAACCTACAAAAACAAAAGAAATGAACACAAAATCCACAAACAAAAGTAACTCAGCACAAGAGAGTAAGAAGAACAAAGAAAACTTCAGCACCACAAAAAAAAAGTACTACAAAATGACAGCAACAAACTTCCATCTATCAATAATTACACTGAACGTAAATGGACTCAATGCACCCATAAAGACACGGAGAGTGGCAGAATGGATAAGAAAACAGGATCCATCAATTTGCTGTCTACAAGAGACACACCTTAGAAACAAAGATGTGAATTTATTAAAAATCAAAGGTTGGAAAAAAATATATCAAGCTAACAGCTATCAAAAAAGAGCAGGAGTGGCAATTCTAATCTCAGATAAAATAGACTTTAAAACAAAATCTACCATAAAAGACAACGAAGGACACTATATAATGATTAAGGGGATGATCCATCATGAAGACATAACCATAATAAATATCTATGCACCCAATGACAGGGCTCCAAAATACATAAAAAAAACTCTAACAGCACTGAAAAGAGAAATTGACAGTTCCACAATAATAGTAGGAGACTTCAACACACCGCTCTCAGTAAAGGACAGAACAACTAAAAAGAAACTCAGCAAAGATACAGAAGACCTAAAGGACACAATCAGCCAACTGGACCTCATAGACATATGTAGAACAATCCATCCAACCACTGCAAAGTACACATTCTTTTCCAATGCACATGGAACGTTCTCCAGAATAGACCACATCTTAGGCTACAGAGAAATCCTCAACAAGATCCAAAATGCTGAGATAATTCACAATATCTTCTCTGACCACAATGCCATCAAGGTAAAAATTAACACTAGAAAGAGCAAGGAAAAAAAATCAAACACATGGAAACTGAATAATAATCTGCTTACACATCAATGGGTAATAGAAGAAATCAGAGATGGAATTAAAAAAATCCTAGAATCCAATGAGAATGAAAACACATCATACCAAAACCTTTGGGACACAGCAAAGGCAGTCCTCAGAGGACAATTTATAGCAATAGATGCACATATCCAAAAAGAAGAAAGGGACAAAATCAAAACATTAACTACAGAACTCAAACAAATAGAAAGAGAACAACAAAAAAAGCCTACAACCACCGGAAGAAAGGAAATAGTAAAGATCAGAGCAGAAATAAATGAAATAGAGAACAGAAAAACAATAGAAAGAATCAACAAAACCAAAAGTTGGTTCTTTGAAAGAATCAACAAAATCGACAAACCACTGGCCAGACTGACAAAAGAAAAACAGCAGAGGGCACAAATAACCCAAATAGGAAATGAAATGGGGGACATTACAACAGACCCAACCGAAATAAAAAGGATTATACCAGAATATTATGAAAAACTATATTGAAACAAATTTGAAAACCTAGAGGAAATGGATAAATTTCTAGAAACATACGGCCTACCCAAACTACAACAAAGTGATATTGAAAATCTGAACAGACCGATAACAGGAGAAGAGATTGAAAAGGTAATAAAAAAACTCCCAACCAAAAAAAGCCCTGACCCAGATGGCTTCACTGGAGAATTCTACAAAACATTTACAGAAGAGCTTGTACCAGTTCTACTCAAGCTATTTCAGAGCATAGAAGAGGAAGCAACACTTCCAAATTCATTCTATGAAGCCAGAATAATGCTGATACCAAAACCAGGCAAAGACATCACAAAAAAAAGAAAATTACAGACCAATATCTCTCATGAATATAGATGCAAAAATTCTGAACAAAATTCTAGCCAATAGAATTCAGTATCATATCAAAAAAATAATACACTACGACCAAGTAGGATTCATACCAGGTATGCAAGGATGGTTTAACATTAGAAAATCCATCAACGTAATCCACCACATAAATAAAAGGAAAGAAAAAAAATCTCATGATCATCTCAATTGATGCAGAAAAGGCATTTAACAAAGTCTAACACCCATTCCTGATAAAAGCTATCAATAAAATAGGTATAGAAGGGAAATTTATCAACATAATAAAGGGCATCTATGCAAAACCAACAGCCAACATCATTCTTAATGGAGAGAGGCTGAAAACATTCCCCTTGAAAACAGGAACAAGACAAGGATGCCCTTTATCACCACTCCTATTTAACATTGTGCTGGAAGTTCTAGCTAGAGCAATAAGGCAAGAGAAAGAAATAAAGAGGATCCAAATTGGTAATGAAGAAGTTAAACTCTAGCTGTTTGCAGATAATATGATACTATACATAGAAAACCCTAAAGACTCCACGAGAAATCTATTGGAACTAATAGAAAGATTCAGCAGAGTAGCAGGATACAAGATAAACATTCAAAAATCAGTTGGATTCCTATACACCAGTAAAGAGAACGATGAAAAAGAGATCAGGAAATCAATACCATTTTCAATAGCCCCTAAAAAGATAAAATACTTAGGAATAAATCTGACCAGGAATGTAAAAGACCTATACAAAGAAAACTACAAAACACTGCTGCATGAAACCCAAAGGGATCTACATAAATGGAAAAACATACCATGCTCATGGATAGGCAGACTCAACATTGTGAAAATGGCGATTCTACCTAAAGCAATTTACAAATACAATGCAATCCCGATACAAATACCAACAACATTCTTCAAAGAGATGGAAAAACTAATTATTAACTTTATATGGAAAGGGAAGAAACCCAGAATAAGTAAAGCACTACTGAAGAAGAAGAATAAAGTTGCAGGACTCACACTACCTGACTTGAGAACCTACTATACAACTACAGTACTCAAAACAGCCTGGTACTGGTACAACAACAGAGACATTGACCAATGGAACAGAACTGAGAACCCAGATGTAAATCCATCCACCTACGGTCACCTGATCTTCAACAAAGGCCCAAAATCCATCAAATGGGGAAAAGACAGTCTTTTTAACAAATGGTGCTGGCAAAACTGGATATCCATTTGCAGAAAAATGAAACAGGACCCATACCTCATGCCATATACAAAAACTACTTCAAAATGGATGAAAGACCTGAATATAAAGCCTCAAACTATAAAATTCATAGAAGAAAAAATAGGACCAACACTTCAGGCCTTAATACATGGCATTAACAGGATACAAACCATAAACATCAACACAAAAAACCCAACAGATAAACTAGATAACTGGGATCTTCTAAAAATCAAACATGTATGCTCTTCAAAAGACTTCACCAAAAGAGTCAAAAGAGAACCTACAGACTGGGAAAAAAGTTTTTGGACAGTACAAGTCAGACAAAGTTCTAATCTCCATAATCTACAAGAAAATCCAACACCTCTACAACAAAAAGACAAATAATCCTATCAAAAAATTGGCATAGGAAATGAACAGACACTTCACCAAGGAAGACATTCAAATGGCCAACAGACACATGAGGAAATGCGATCACTAGCCATTAGAGAAATGCAAATTAAAACCACAATGAGATACCATCTCACCCCGGCATTACTGGCACTAATCAAAAATACTGGAAATAACAAATGTTGGAGGGGCTGCAGGGAGATGGGAACTCTTATACACTGCTGGTGGGAATGCAAAATGATACAACCATTTTGGAAAATGATATGGCGTTTCCTCAGAAAGCTAGAAATAGAGATACCATTCGATCCAGCAATCCCACTCCTAGGAATATATCCTAGAGAAATAAGAGTCATCACTCGAATAGACATATGCACACCTATGTTCATGGCAGCATTGTTCACGATAGCAAAACGATGGAAACCACCTTGATGTCCATCAACAGATGTATGGATACACAAACTATGGTACATACACACAATGGAGTACTATGCAATGAGAAAGAACAGCAATAAATCTGTGAACCATCTCATAACATGGATGAAACTGGAGGACATTATGCTGAGTGAAATAAGTCAATCACAAAAGGACAAATATTGTATGAGACCCCTATTGTAAAAACCCATGAAAAAATTCACATGCAAAATGTAACAATCCTTGTTGGTTACCAGGGATGGGAGGGGAGGGGGGGGGGAAAATACTAAATAGGCAATAGATAAGTGGTACCTTGGGTGAGAGGTGAGATAGTACACAGTACAGGGGAAACTAACACAACCTGCACAAGGAAAGGTCATGGAGGCCCTATAGACACATCCAAACCCCCCGAGGGACTGAGTTGTTGGACGGAGGGCTCTGGGGACCATGGTCTCGGGGAACATCTAGCTCAATTGGCATGACACTACTTATAAAGATAATGCTCTACATTCTACCTTGGTGAGTAGTGTCTGGGGTCTTAAAAGCCTATGAGCGGCCATCTAAGATACTCCACTGGTCTCATCCCTTCGGATGCAAGGGAGAATGAAGATAACAGGATACAACGAAAAGATTAGTCCAAAGGACTAATTGTCCACAGCTACCAAGGCCTCCACCGGACTGAGTCCAGTACAGCTAGATGGTGCCCGGCTACCACCACTGACTGATCTGACCAGGATCACAACAGAGGGTTCTGGACAGAGCTGGAGAAGGATGTAGAGCATAATTTTAACTCCCCCCCCCCCAAAAAAAAAGACCAGATTTACTGGCCTAAAGAATACTGGAGACACCTCAAGAGTGTGGCCCCCAGACACCCTTTCAGCTCAGAGGTGAAGTTACCTTCGAGGTTCGATGTTAAGCCTGGGAGTGGACAGCCCAGTAAAACTAAATGGGACTAACGAGGTACAGCAGTCCGGTGACAAAGGCCAGAAGGCAGAGGGGGAGTAGGAAACTGATGATAAGGAACACAAGTTGAGGAAGGACACTGTCGATGTGTTGTGAGATTGTTGACCACTGTTATAGGGCAACATTTGTAGTAACTATTAAATGGGAGGCTGTTTTGTCCTGTAAGCCTTCATCTTGGGCGAGAATGGCAGCACAATTGGAAGACCATAGTCAATATCACTTAAATATGTAAGCAAAAAGTTTTGAAATGATGTTAAAAAAAAAAAACCAAATGAGACTAATGAGGTACAGTAGTCCAGTGACAAGGGCCAGAAGACAGAAGGGGACAAGGAAGTCCCCTGGTGATAGGGAACACAAAGTGGAGTAAGGATATTCTTGATGTGTTGTGAGATTGTTAACCATTGTCATAGGGCAACATGTGTAGTAACTGTTAAATGAGAAACTATTTTGTTCTGTAAGCCTTCATCTTAAGTGAGAATAACAGCACAGCTGGGAGACCGTAGTCAATGTCACTGAACTGTGTATGTAGAAATTTTTGAAACGGTGTATCTTTGGCTATCTGTATTTTCATCAAAAAAAAAAAAAAAAAAAGGTTGAGAATTTAGAGGCTTAATATGTTGTGGGGTTGTTAACCAATGTCATAAAACAACATGTGTACTACTGTTTCATGAGAAACTATTTGTTCTGTAAGCCTTCACCTGAAGTACAATAAAATATAAAAAAAAAAAGCTAAAAAAATAAAATCCTATTAAATTATATACTCCCTTCTCCCCACAAAACATTTGATTTATGATATGCCTATGTTTGCTAGCAAGTTGCATAAAAGTGTTATTTGATATTAGAAAAAGGGAAAAAAATTGTCATTGGTAAGGAAAGGAAAAAGCCAGAAAATAATTATGGAAAGCCATTGAAGAATATTTACATTCCCTACTGCAGTGACCATTTGGTAACTGTCTCTGTACCATCTCTGAAATGTATTGTTGTTGTTATTAGGTGCCTTCCAGTCGGTTCCGACTCATGGCAACCCTACATACAACAGAACAAAACACTACCCAGTCCTGCAACATCTTCACAATCATTGCTATACTTGAGCCCCTTGTTGCAGCCACTGTGTCCTTCAATCTCCTTGAGGGTCTTCTTATTTTACTCTGACCCTCTACCTTACCAAGCATGATGTCTTTCCCCAGGGACTGATCCCTCCTGACAACATGCCCAAAGTTGTGAGACATAGTCTCACCATCCTTGCTTCTAAGGAGCATTCTGGTTGTACTTCTTCCAAGACAGATTTGTTTGTTCTTTCGGCAGTCCATGGTATATTCAGTATTCTTCGCCAACACCACAATTCAAAGGCATCAATTCTTCTTCAGTCTTCGTTATTCATCATCCAGCTTTTGCATGCATATGAGGCAATTGAAAACACCATGGCTTGGATCAGGTACAACATGGTCATCAAGGTGATATCTTTGCTTTTGAATACTTTAAAGAGGTGTTTTGCAACAGATTTGCCCAATGCAATACATCGTTTGATTTCTTGACTACTGCTTCCATGGGCATTGATTGTGGATCCAAGTAAAATGAAATCTTTCACAACTTCAATCTTTTCTCCATTTATCAGGATGTTGCTTACTGGTCCAGTTGTGAGGATTTTTGTTTTCTTTATGTTGAGATATAAAGCATACTGAAGGCTGTGGTCTTTGATCTTCATCAGTAAATGCTTCAAGTCTTCTTCACTTTCAGCAAGCAAGGTTGTGTCGTCTCCATAAAGCAGGTTGTTAGTGAGTCTTCCTCCAATTCTGATGCCTGTTCTTCATATAGTCCAGCTTCTCAGATTATTTGCTCAGCATACAGATTTAATAAGTATGTTGAAAGGATACAACCCTGACGCACGCCTTTCCTAACTTTAAACCGTGTAGTATTCCCTTGTTCTGTTAGAACGACTGCCTCTTGATCTATACACAGGTTTCTCATGAGCACAATTAAGTGTTCTGGAATCCCTATTCTTTTCAATATTACCCGTAATTGGTATGATCCACACAGTCAAAAGCCTTTGCAAAGTAAATAAAACACAGGTAAACATCTTTCTGATATTCTCTACTTTCAGCCAGGATCCATCTGACAACAGCAATGATATCCGTGGTTCCATGTTCTCTTCTGAATCCAGCTTGAATTTCTGGCAGTTCCCTGTTGATGTACTGCTGCAGCTGCTTTTGAATAGTCTCTAGCAAAATTTTATTTGGTGTGATATTAATGATATTGTTCGATAATTTCTGCATTCTGTTGGATCACTTATCTTTGGAATAGGCCTAAATATTGATCTCTTTCAGTCAGTTAGCCAGGCAGCTGTCTTCCAAATTTCTTGGCATAGACAAGTGAGCACATCCAGTTCTGCATCCATTTGTTGAAATACCAATTGGTATCCAGTCAATTCAGTTCTTTCAGATTGAGAAACGCTAAGCGTGCTCTTCCCTTTTGGTTTTCTATCTCCAGGTCTTTGCACATGTCATTTTAATACTTTATATTGTCTTCTCGAGTCACCCTTTGAAATCTTCTGTTCAGCTCTTTGACTTCATCATTTCTTCCTTTTGCTTTAGCTACTTGACATTCAAGAGCAAGTTTCAGAGTCTCTTCTGACATCCTTTTGGTCTTTTCTTTCTTTCCTGTCTTTTTAATGACCTCTTGCTTTCTTCATGTATGATGTTCTTGATGTCACTCCACAACTTATCTGATCTTTGGTCATTAGTATTCAACGCATCAAATCTATCCTAGAGATGGTCTCTAAATTCAGGTGGGATATACTCGAGGTTGTATTTTGGCTCTTGTGGACTTGTTCTAATTTTCTTCAGTTTCAACTTGAACTTGCATATGAGCAATTGATGGCCTGTTCTGCAATCAGCCCCTGGCCTTATTTTGACTGATGATGGGGAGCTTTTTCATCATCTCTTTCCACAGATGTATTTGATTTGATTCTTGTGCATTCCGTCTGGTAAGGTCCACGTGGATAGTCACCCATTACGTTGTTGATAAAAAGTATTTGCAATGAAGAAATCTTGGTCTTGCAAAAGTCTATCATGTGATCTCCAGCATCGTTAAATATCACCAAGGCGATATTTTCCAACTACTGATCCTTCTTCTTTGCTTCCAACTTTTGCATTCCAATCACCAGTAATTATCAATTCATCCTATTTGCATGTTTTATCAATTTCAGAATGGAGAAGTTGGTAAAAATCTTCAGTTTCTTCATTTTTGTTCTTAGTGGTTGGTGTGTAAATTTGAGTAATAGTTGTATTAGTTGGTCTTCCTTGTAGGTGTATGGATATTATCCTATCACTGACAGCGTTGTGCTTCAGGATGGATCTTGAAATGTTCTTTTGCAATTGGGTGTGGTAATACCAGCTCTGGCTTCAGGAGAGAATTTAGTCTAATTCCCTGGTTGTCAGCATTGGCTGCACATTGGAATCACCTTGAAAATGTTAAAAAATACTGATGCCTGGATCTACCCCCTGATACTATTAAATTGCTCTGGGTTGTGGCCTTGCATTGTCATTTTTTTTCTTCTTTTCTTTTTTTGTCCTTGTGTTGGGATTTTTAAAAGTTCTCCAGGTGCAGTAAGGTTAAGAATCACTAATTTAATTGAATCTCATTTCTCTTTCCACAGTAATTGGTTAAAGTTTGAGACTGTGACAGAGTGGTCAAATTGAAGTGAAGTGTAGGGTATTTGCTCAGTGTTCGAAGAAAGTTAGATGCTTATTTCATTGTGAGGAATGTGAAGCCTAGAATTGAGGAATTCATTCTTTTTGCTATGAGGGAAATCAGTCTAAGATCGTAGCTGCATTTGGAGGAAACCAGAATTAAAGAAATTTCAGAGGATCAGGGTGAGATACCTGATCAAACCATACCTAAAGACTGTGCTATTCTTGGAATGGTTAAACATATGAACCCCATAAATTTGTTGTGCCATTTGAGTCAGCTTGAATTGTATTTTCTGTAACTTACAACTGAAAATATTCTATACAATGTTTATTTATTTGTGTGTAAGTATAAAGCATGCTTATTGTAAAAGAATAAAATAGTACAAAGGCTCTAGGTTTCCGTCTTGTGGTAGTCATTAGTGCCATTGCCAGGTATTTCTGCCTCTCTTCTGGGTTCATGATAAAATTGTATTTCCTGATTCCTTTGAAGGTAGTTGGAACCATGGGGCTGATTCTAGCTAATGAGTTGTGAGTGGAAGTGAGTCCCTCCCTCCAAAGATCTTTCTGTTTTCCTCTCTGGCATATGCTGTGAGATGGTGTCTGCTAGGTTGGTCTAAGTTTCTGAGTGACTAAGATGAGCAAAGTCTCCTATTAAACAATAATATATAGTTTGCATGTGCTAGAAATACATCTTTGATGCTATAAACCACCATATGATATTGATAGTTACCAATACATAATCTAGTCTATCTCAACTGATATCTTCCTTTATCAGTTACTCCCTCTTGTCCACCCATTCACAAGAGAGTTGACAGTTACTTGTGTATGTGTATGTGTTATTTGCATATGTGTATGTATACATACACAGGAATACACACATTTACTTTTTTTAATATTTATACCCAAGTGGAATCACACTAAACCTCCTTCTGTATTATTATTTGATTTTTTTACCAAATTTATCCGAGCCATCTTCATTTTAATACTTAATCTTCACTTCATCTTCTTAAATGGCCACATTGAATTTCATTGTATGGAGGGACCATAATTTATTTAAATAAAATAATATGCTTTACTCTCTTTTCAGCAGCATTTACTCTTTTAACAATTTGCTTTTGACTTTTATTTCTTTAAAGATATTCCTTATTTTTAATTTCATTCTGTGAGTTCACTTTAAATCTCCATAGATGTCATCATCTCTTCCTTGATCTCTTGTATATCTTCTAGGAGCTCTTCCCTTTCTCTTCCACTCCAGCTCATCTCTTGACAACGGGGGCAAGGGGAGCAGCATTGCCCTTTTAGGGCACACGGTTGCTCCAACTGTTTCAGACAACTTTCTCCATTAATACACTGTGCCTTCTGTCTTCAGAGGGGCCATATACATTTGCAACTTTCTGTATGCTCCACTTTAGGGTAAGTTGATTGTTTAGATGAAATGTAGGCATTCCACATGGCTTTTGTTTATTTGTCATTGCTCTGCTTATTTGGATTACCTTCTACAAGCTGCTTACAGCTTTCTCTATCTTCTCCATTTTACCATATCTCCAGGTAGGTATTCCTAATTTAGAGTCCAGATTAAGTTGACAAAATATGGCATATATATTCTCTCCTGCTTTCCATTCTACTTTTCTGCAACTCTGTATTATGAAATTGGGCCTCCAAAAAAATGCATATGTCTTCTTCCACGGCTGACTTACATCCTCAGTTCTTTTCCTTTCAAATCAATTATTATTTATTGGCATTCTCAGGATCCTTTCACTCTCAGTGAATTCTTTATTATGTTTAAGATATGGAAAGTTATGTGTTACCTGTAGATGTCCTTCCTTTATTTGATCTAGATTTCATAGAACTTGATTTGTAGTTTTCAAAGGTTAATTGTGTGGATGATAACAAATTATGGATAACATTGTGAAGAATGGGAATTCCAGAACACTTAACTGTGCTCATGAGGAACCTGTACGTAGACCAAGAGGCAGTCATTCTAACAGAACAAGGGGATACTGCATGGTTTAAAGTCAGAAATGGTGTGTGTCAGGGTTATATACTTTCACCATACTTATTCAATCTGTATGCTGAGCAAATAATCCAAGAAGCTGGACTATATGAAGAAGAATGGGCATCACGACTGAAGGAAGACTCATTAACAGCCTGCAGTATGCAGATGAAACAACCTCACTTGCTGATAGTAAAGAGGGCTTGAAGCACTTACTGGTGAAGATCAAAGACCACAGCGTTCAGTAGGGATTAAACCTCAATATAAAGAAAACAAAAATCCTCACTACTGGACCAATAAACGGCATCGTGATAAATGGAGAAAAGATTGAAGTTGTCAAGGATTTCGTTCTACTTGGATCCACAACCAATGCCCGTGGAAGCAGCAGTCAAGAAATCAAAGGACATATTGCATTGGACAAATCTGCTGTAAAAGACCTCTTTAAAATGTTAAAAAGCAAAGATGTCACTTGAAGACTAAAGTATGTCTGACCCAAGCCATGGTATCTCAGTCTCCTCTTATGCATGTGAAAGCTGGACAGCAAGTAAGGAAGACCAAAGAAGAATTGATGACTTTGAATTATAGTGTTGATGAAGAATACTGAATATACCATGGACTGCCAGAAGAACGAACAAATCTGTCTTGGAAGAAGTACAGCTAGAATGCTCTTTGGAGTCAAGGATGGCGAGATTAGGTCTTACATACTTTGGACATGTTCTCAGGAGGGACTATTATCTGGAGAAGGATATCAAGCTTGTTAAAGTAGAGGGTCAGCGAAAAAGAGGAAGACCCTCAACAAGGTGGATTGATACAGTGCCTGCAACAGCAGGCTCAAGCGTAATAATGATTGTGAGAATGATGCAGGACAGGACAGTATTTCGTTCTGTTGCACATAGGATCGCTATGAGTTGGAACTGACTTGATGACACCTAAGAACATAAGAAGGTTAATTGTACATGAAATTATCTTTCCTATTTTTTATTAATTTTATGGATTTTAGGAAGGATAGTGGAGTAAATTTTTCTTAAAGAACTATGTTTTACTGGAAGTCTGGAATATTTACATTCAGAAGGTGAGGAGAGGGGTAACAAGTAATGAAAAAGACATAGAAGGAACCAAGGTAGGAAAGTATCCAATATCATATGCAGATAAGTGAGTCGGAGATATATTGACAATAGATTATTTGCTTCGGAAATTTTCAACTCATCAAGAGAATAAGTTTATTCAAGTAGTGGCAATGAATGCCAAATGGCAAGAATTTGAGAAGTTATTGGGTAATAAGAAAATGAAGGCAACATAAACATAAAATTTCCTCATACATTATATCCTTAAAGAAAGGTGATAATTTGGTAGATTAATGCTTTGAGAAAATTAAAAAAAAAAAAAACTTTGATATTTTTCTTAATTCTAGGGAGTCAAGTTTATTAGTAGGCAGGAAAAAAATGTCCAATAGAGAAGGAGAAAATGAAAATGCAATGAGAAAATGGTTGATGGAATGAAAAGCTAAGGGAAGTAAGGAGACATGATCGAGGGCAGAACAGAGAGTGGAACATACCTCCCTCTAAAATAAAGAAAAAGGCTGGGGGGAGAATCATGGACATTTTTAGATGATGAGATAAATTTAAGAAATAGCAACCTGAAGAACTGAGTTTTTTAAATTAAATTAAGTAGAATTACCTGCTTCAACTGAGGGAGACTGACAGGGAGCTGCAAAGTAAGATAGGTGTTGCTCAGATCTGTGGTGAAAGTGAAATTAGGATTCACCTAGGAAAAATTCAGTGATCTTTGGCTAAAACTGAAAGCCTCTCAGTGCTTGCAGTGCATGAATACATGATGAAAATAATTAGCAAATTTTCATGATTTTCTATAGTAACACCTGACTGTCTGGGATAAGACAAACTGCAGTTTATCACAGGGTGGAATTGGCAGGACAGATGTGCTGGGAATGGTCATGGGGACAGAGAATTCCAGGATGCACATACGAGCATCGTGGAAAGGAGTTACCGTGTGGATTCCAAGCTGGGTAGAAAACCAAATGATGTGGCAATAATAAATGAGAAAATACAGGTTGTTTGAAATAATGGCAGTCTTGATGAGGACTAAATTGTTAAGAAAAAAAAATGTGAAAAATGGGAAATTATTTTTCAGTAAGAGCTGCCTGTGACATGAAAGGATGCCAAAGCAATAAAAATTGTTACTGTCTTCAAAGAGTTGCAAACTAGATTGCAAGGCAAACACACACACATATGGATAGGCATTAATTTCATAGATGATGTTAATTATTTAAAAATTAACTAAGTTACTGATTATAGGATTCTTGATATTCACAATGAAAGAGGTCTTGTAGGAAGATAAGGTGAAACTTGGCCTGGAACCGAAGGATGAGTCCAATTTAGATAAGTAGATGGTTGTCTTAGTTACCTAGTGCTATAACAGAAATACCACAAGTAGATAGCTTTAACAAAGAGAAGTTTATTTCATCACAGTAAAGTAGGCTAAAAGTCACATTCAGGGCATCAGCTCCAGGGGAAGTCTTTCTCTCTCTGTCGGCTGTCTTCTTATCAGTGTTCCCCCGGACTAGGAGTGTCTCCACGCGGAGACCCATTCAGTGTGTTAAAGAAACACAATATAAAGAAATTCACAGATGTGGGAAGAGGTGAAGACCAACAACAACGATAATGACAGTAATAACGTGTTATGTGCTAAATTTACATATATCATTTTATTTAATCTCTAACAGTAACCCTGTGAAAACCCCATGGTTGCAGATGAAGAAACAGAAACGTTCGTCTTTGATGAGATGGTGAGTAACTAAGAGTACCAGAAGTCAAATTCAAGTTTGTTTGATAGTAAAGGACTTGCTCTTAATAAGCTGGATTTATCGCCATGAGTTGGTGGCCACCTCAAGGGGAGCTAACACCACCACCAACAATGCTTCACTAGATGGACCAAAATGGGTGTATCAAAGATATTTTTCCTATTGATTATAAGGAAATATCCTGTTTCATTTGCTCTCTGACTTCAAGTCTGTCTGCATCCTACATTTCAGCCTTACCAAAGTAGTGTATTACCCAAAATCACCACATTGTTTCACACTTCTGGGTTTATGCACATAGTCTCCTCCACCAAAAATGTAATTTCCCCCTTTATTTATCTATCAGACTTCCATACATCCTTTTTTTTTTCCCATGCATTTTTTTCTAAGATGCAATTCAAGCCTGATTCTATGAAGTTTTTCTTTATTAATTTTTTTCCTCTATGTGCTACCGCTGTATTTGGAACATATGTCTACAGTCATACAAATCCCATTGTATAAAAGTTACTTTTTTATATGTTTGTCTTTTCTGCTAGAATGTCAATTTCTTGAGATTGAGGTCAGAGCCTTATTTATATTTGATTCCCTGGTGCTTAGCATAGTGCCTAATACATCATCCATGCTCAATGAATTTTTTTTTTTTCTGAGTGACTAAATTAAAGATAGGTAAGGTAGGACAGGCTTATGAAAGGCAGATGGGGTTTTGGATTTATAGCATAGTCTAGTGGTTTTCAAAAGGAGCCCTGGTGGTGCAATGGTTAAGTGCTGGGTTGTTAACTGAAAGGTTGGTGGTTCAAATCCACTCAGAGGCTCCATGGGAGAAAAGACCTGACAGTCTGGTCTCATAAAGATTACGGCCTAGAAAACCCTATGTGGCAGTTCTCCTTTGTCACTTGGGGTCACAGTGAGTCAGATTCAACTCCACAGCACCTAACAACAACAAGTGGTTTTCAAGCTGTGTTCTTCAGAACCATCCATGGAGTCATTTCAATAGGTCCCCAGGCTTTTACTAGAGCAACTCTGTTCTTATATATTTTGCATTGTGGGTTTCTATGTAAAATTTCACTTAGCAAAAGCTAAGAACTCTTCAGAAACCATTGCAAAATGATAGAGCATTATGCATTTTTAACACAGGAATGACAAGATAAATGGATTATTTATGGAATAGTTTCTCATATATATTTCTAGACCCCTTGTCCATAAATAAAACATATTTTGTTTTTATTTTAAGGCACTAAATTTTACATCTTAAAAAATCTACCTAATTTGGCTGACTGAAGCTATACATTTATTTAGGGGTAGTTCCTAGGCAGATGCTCATTGCCAAGATTGTGCTTCAAAATGAAAATTATATTGCTCAGTGGGGCAGCTGCTCAAATTTACTTTGTTACTGTAAATACATGATTCAGAATATACATAATAAAATCAAAGATTTCTGTGTTCCAAATGCTTTAGCTTCATGATGCCAAGATCCTGCATATTGGAAGACATTTGGAAATGTTAAATTTTCCACCTGTCATCTGAATACTTTTGCATCATGTAGGCGCTGCTGCAGAAGATGTCTTTAGGGGTTAGAATTCTCCATAATGGAGAAGACTAGAGAGACCACTTATCTTGAGCATTTAGAAATATAAGCGTATCCCCATTTGATTGGTTAGTCTTTGAACTTCAGGAAGAAGAACCAGAGCTGGAATTACCGTTATTTCTAATGCTAATGAACTAACATTGTGGAATTGCTCTGTGTTTTAAAGGGGGGTATTGTGTTCTGTGGAATTCAATAAAGTGTCTGTATCTGTACAACTACTGAATTAATCTTGTATGCAAATGCTAATGCAACAAGGTGTTTGGCTCTATATCTTATCAAAAGTATTCAATGCCGTTAGACATGGTGGTTAATTTTAGCATCGAATAGCTATCCAAACACATGCAATGTTTCTAAGATTCTAAAAGCTTATTCCAATTTCAGGAAACAAAGGATTTAAAATACTCCTCTATCAATTTCTAGGTAAACATGATTGTTACTTTTTAAATAATTGCTATAATTCTGGTAGAAGTTTCAGAATGTTTCAGAATGCTTCAAAACTTTTGTTCTAATAAGGCATTAAAAAAACAGCTTCATTTTATATCTGCATACAGCAAGTATCATGTGCACCTCTGAAACTCGTTTTCCTGTGACTCACTATGTGATTACAACCTAGAGACTGCAAATACTATTATCCAATTAATTTTGAGTTACTCAGTGTAGCTGCAAGATGTAAATGACAAAATATTGAAATATGAACTACTTAATTTCTTAAGAGACAGAGAGAAGCACAAGTAAAATGAATGTCATATTTCAGTCATTCAACGTTCCTTTCTTTATTCATTAAATAAATATTTATTAAGTGCATACTGTGTTGGCACTATTCTGAGCCCTGGGAATTAAACAGCTCTGCATAAAAGCCAGGCTGTAGGTAGAAGGAGCTCACAGATGCATAGAGGAGATAGGCATCTCCCTACAATACGGCAGAAATGTGCCACCAGGGCTCCTAGCCCTATTCCAGTTCTCTTTATTCTATAACCTTGTTTTATGTTCTTTAAGGGAGAAGTTCCCTTAAAGGTATTCCACTTAATTTAATCCCACCACATTAACTGATGCTCTCCATTCCTACTATGACGCATAACTGATGTATGTCCATGGTACACTGGAATTTAGGATTAAGTTAGGGACACTTTTCTGTACTCACCATCAATAGTGTTGCATGTTTACCAAAACAACTGGCTGCTTTTCCCCAATACTGTTTATGCCACTCAAACTTACAGTCATTTACCTTTGTAAATATGAAATACATCATGCATATAAAATAGTGTATATAACATAGTCTGAATAATAATAATAATAATGAAACCTATACCCATGTACCCACAACCAGCTTAATAAATGGAGCAATACTAATACTTTGCAACCTCCCATGAACTGTGCTTTTTATAACTGTATAATTTAATTAAATATTACATAAATGGATAAAATATAAATACAAAGGAAAGAATTTTCATTTGTGTGAGAAGTATTTAGAATGCTTTGGAAATGTGTGAAAAGCCTGAAAAGGTGGAGAAAAAAAATCATAAAAATCTGAAATGAATTTTTCTTCAGAATTGCATTTTTTTGATTTTTTCATTCCACTTGAGAGAAACTGAAGCTTGCATTGTGGTAAGATTTTTGTAAGAAAAATGATGTAAAACATAATTCAGCAGAGTCACACTCAAATAAAAGGCTTTGGCTCAATATAATTGTTATTGTCAAATGAAATTACATAATACTTCGTAATTTAAAATAAAATACATCTGATATGAATATATTGCTTCTTAAGTCCCTGCTTTCAAAACCATTTTGTTGTTTAACTGAAAGTACCCATTTCAAGGATGACATAAAATAGTTCCACTGTAATTACAATATAATGAGAAGTTTTGAAGAATGTACTTCCCCTACAAGAACAACTCATTCAAGTTTTGTTTAAATGCCACACCCTCAGTCAGATTTCACTAGATAATCCTAGCTAAACTAGCCCTATCCCAAACCCGTTGTGGTCCAGTCGATTCCAACTCATAGCAACCCTATAGGACAGGGTAGAACTGCCCCTTAGCATTTCCGAAGAGTGGCTGGTGGATTCCAACTGCCGACCTTTAGGTTAGCAGCCAAACGCTTAACCACTGTGCCACCAGGGTTCCTAGCCCTATCCCAGTTCTCTTAATTCTATAACCTTGTTTTATGTTCTTTAATGAGACTATCACTACTAGTCATTATATTTACATTTATTTTCTGTCTGCCTCACAAGAACATGAATTCTAAAAGAGTAGGGATTTTGTCTTGTTTACCATGTGAATCCATTTCCAAAATGTGAGAATGAATCAAATCCCTGCTTTTCCACTTATAAAAATGGTATGAAGTCGGCTTCTGATCTCCTCTAACTTCACAAGGGGGAATGAGAATCAAGATCAACAGCCCAAGGCTGATTCCTATGAGATGGAAGTCAGACATGCCTCCTCTCTGCACCATATTTACCAATTCTGACACCAGCCATCCCTCCCACAGCACTCTCTACTTCTCTACTGGGTTTGATAATTCATCGCAATGGCCATGCAAAACTCACAGACAGTACTTACAACTATGGGGTTTATTAGGGAAGTAACACATTACAATTCAGACTCAGGAACACTCAGGATACGGTTCTTCCATCAGAACAGCCTCTTCCCAGCTGTGCTTGCAGACATACCTCTTTGTGACCCCTTGGCCTCTGGCCTACTCAGGCAGGTGTTACAAAGCTCTTTTAGCTCTACCAGTAAGTTCCCAGAGGCACGCTATTCTGACAGTAAGCCTCAGCCCCAAGACACTCAGCGTGCTTGCTCCGTGGGCCATGAAGCTCACTGCGCCGTCTCCTGCTGGTCTCTTGCTGGTCTCTCCTGCTGATCTCTTGTGCCACCATTTCTCCGCCCTCACTTCTTGATGTCTTCAGTGTTAACAGCTGTCTCCATGGTTCAGGAGCTTCTCATTGCAGAGATCCTGAGTCCAAAGGATGTGCTCTCTGCTCCTGGCTCCTCTTCCTTGGTGGTGGTGGGATCTTCTCTTTCCAGCCCTGGGATGGCTCATTTCAAGCCCAGAGGGATGGCGAAACTGACAGATTCCTTTTGTGTGCTACAATTACCCTATCTGCACAGTCCCACCCAGTCACCTGGGTGGAAGTTATAAGACCATGGAGAGAAAGGCCACACAAAATCGGTCTGTTGTACTGCACCACTTCTCAATCATCTCGCGCACCAGCTGCCCAAGCAGAACTTTCTCCCACTGAGCCTATCCGCTCAGAGCTCAGTCAAATCTTACAAGTTAAAAGGACACCATCCTTCTGACTTCTAAATAGGCAGATGATAACCATAAATTCAGGAGTCCACACAACACCCTTCCTTTTGACCTGTTGGTCACAAATTTGGGTTTCCCCACTACCCCTTCAGCATGCCAGTTGCAAGCTCAGGGGCCTCCCCTGGGTTCCCTCACCTTCACTTGCTGGCTGCCACTACTCCTTTGGGTTCAATAATTTGCTAGAATTATACTATAGTATAATAAGTACTATACTTATGATTACAGATTTATTATAGCAAAAGAATACTAATCAGTATCAGCATAAAGAAGAGGTACATGGGGCAAGGTTCAGAAGTGCTCCCTATATGGAGCTTCTGTGTCCCAAAAAGGACACACTGTCCTCCCACATGTATTGATGTCTTTCATCAATAGGAAACTCTCAGAACTTCCGTGTTTCAGAGCCTTTATTGGCTTTATTGCATAGTCATGATTGAGGCTTCATTGTGTAGTCATGATTGGGGCCTCAGTGAATATGCATAATTGATTGTATTATGCTCTTCTCACTCTCTAAGGTCAGCTGTTATCAGACCACCATGACATGGCCCTTCTGGCTTGGGCAACCGCTGAGTCATTAGGTACCTCAATTACTCAGGAAATTTCAAGAGGTTAGAGTTATCTTTCAAGAAACCAGGACAAAGACCACAGATTAAATTCTGTATCCCACATTACTATATCTCCAGTGCCTAGAACAGGGGTGAGCACAACTAGACTAATTTGTAGGTGATGAAGTTACTAATATATCTCAAACATGAAAATGACATGTTTATTTTAAAATCACATTCAATTTAAAAGGTAGCATAGGTGTTAGTATGGAGAATGAATCAGTGAAGAATATAGTGGAATCAGGCAGACACCCATACAGCAAATTGTTAATGATTTGCTGAATTTTGTGTGCAACTAGGAGATTTTGGAGACCCAGGCATATATATGGCTATAATTAATAGTCGAATTGCCAAGCATGTTCTCGAAGCCTGCATGTGTGACTAAGGCAAAGGAAGAAAAGTAAGGTATTTTTTTTTCCTGAATGCTCAGGAGGTTATGGATTTTTGATTGATAGGTGTGAAGGATAAATCTGGGGCCAGAATTTTGTGTGTTGTTTTGAATCCATGGTGTACTGACTGCAAAAGATACAAGGTGCTGTAATTTTTAGGAAATATGCTGATTTCAAAAACTAAGAAAACATTTTACTTAGAGTGAGAATTTATATTTGAGGAGAGGTTGTCTTTCATTCATAACAAATGTTCCATGCTGAAGGAAAGAGGGAAACAATGCAGGACCTGGTGATCAGTGAGAGCTCTCCGACATATTACTATGTTGACACTCAGCCTTCTTTGCCACCTTTGCTGATTAGGTGGAGCTGTGTGATGTAAAGATTTAAAAGCACACAACATTGAGGTTACTTTAAAACAACTGACAGTATTATCCATGATCCCGACCAAACAAGATAACATGAATTTCTGCTTCTTTATGGCAGACATTTGGACATATTGTGTCCTTCATTAGCATTATCAGTTTGAATCTACATAGCTTTTTATATTCTTTAATGTTCTGGATCATTTTTGATGTCTTCTCTGTGACCTTAATAATAGTAGTTGAACTAACACTAAAATATTAAAATATATAATTAAGTGCCCAAAAAGGCAAAGAAAAAATTATTTCAAAACCTGTTGTTGTTAGGTGCCATCGAGTCCACTGCAATTCATAGCAACCCTATGTACAACAGAAAGAAACACTGTCTGATCCTGTGTAATCCTCATCACTGTTATTTGTTATGTTTGAGCCCATTGTTGTAGCCACTGTGTCAGTCCATCTCTTTGAGGGTCTTCCGCTTTTTCACTGACACTCTACTTTACCAAGCATGATGTCCTTCTCCAGGGACTGGAAACTCCTGATAACATGTCCAAAGTATGTGAGACGAAATCTCACCATCCTTGCTTCTAAGAAGCATTCTGGCTGTACTTCTTCCAAGACAGATTTATACATTCTTCTGGCATACACGGTATGTTCAATATTCTTTGCCTACACCACAATTCAAAGGCATCAATTCCTCTTTGGTCTTCTTTATTCATTGTCCATCTTTTACATGCATATGAGGCAATTGAAAACACCATGGCTTGGGTCAGGTCCACCTTAATCCTTAAAATGATATCTTCACTTTTTAACACTTTAAAGAGGTCTTTTGCAGCAGATTTGCCCCATGTAGTATGTCGTTTGATTTCCTGACTGCTGCTTCCATGGGCATTAATTGTGGAGCCCAGTAAAATGAAATCCTTGATAACTTCAATCTTTTCTCCGTTTATCGTGATGTAGTTTATTGGTCCAGTTGTGAGGATTTTTGTTTTCTTTATGTTGAGGTGTAATACATACGGAAGGTTGTGGTCTTTGATCTTCATCAGTAAGTGCTTCAAGCCCTCTTCACTTTCAGCAAACAAGGTTGTGTCACCTGCAGAATGCAGGATGTTAGTGAGTCTTCCTCCAAACCCGATGCCCCATTCTTCTTCATATAGTCCAGCTTCTCAGATTATTTGCTCAGCATACAGACTGAATAAGTATGGAGAAAAGATACAACCCTGAAGTGCACTTTTCTTGACTTAAAACCATTCAGTGTCCCTTGTTCTATTTGAATGACTGCCTCTTGATTTATGCACAGGTTCTTCATGACCACAGTTAAGTGTTCTGGAATTCCCATTCTTCACAATGTTATCCATAATTTGTTATGATTCACACCGCCTGTTGCATTTGCATAGTCAATAAAACACAGGTTAACATCTTTCTGGTATTCTCTGCTTTCAGTCATGATCCATATGACATCAGCAATGATATCCATCATTCCAAGTCCTATTCTGAATCCAGCTTGAATTTCTGGCAGTTCCCTGTCACTGTACTGCTGCAACGGCTTTTGAATGATCTTCAGAAAATTTTATTTGTGTGTGGTATTAATTGATATTGTTCAATAATTTCCACCTTCTGTTGGATCACCTTTCTTTGGAATGGGCACAGATATGGATCTCTTCCAGTCAGTTGGCCAAGTAGCTATCTTCCAAATTTCTTGGCATAGATGTCTGAACTTTTCCAGAGTTGCATCCATTTGTGAAACGTCTCTATTGGTATTCCATCAATTCCTGGAGACTTGTTTTTCTCCAATGCCTTCAGTGAAGTTTGGAACTCTTCCTTTTCAGTACCATCACTTCTTGATCTTATGCTACCCTCTGAAATGGTTGAATGTCAATCAGTTCTTTTTGGTATAGTGACTCTGTATTCCTTCAATCTTCTTTCGATGCTTTCTGTGTCATTTGATATTTTCCCGATAGTGTCCTTCAATATTGCAACTTGAGGGTTGAATTTTTTCTTCAGTTCTTTCAGCTTGAGAAATCCCGAGCACGTTTTTCCCTTTTGATTTTCTGTCTCCATGTCTCTACACATTTTATTATAATACTTTACTTTGCCTTCTCAAGCCACCCTTTGAAACCTTCTGTTCGGGTCTTTTACTTGATCATTTCTTTCTTTCTTTTTAGCTACTCTGTGTTCAAGAACAAATTTCAGAGTCTCTTCTGACATCCATTTTGTCTTTTGTTCTTTCTTGTCTTTTTAATGTATTGCTTTCCTCATGTATGATGTCTTCAATATCATTTCACAGCTCATCTGGTCTTCGGTCATTAGTGTTCCATGCACCAAATCTGTTCTTGTAATGGTCTCTAAATTCAGGTGGGATATACTCAAGCTGGTACTTTGGCTCTCGTGGACTTGCTCTAATTTTCTTCACCTTAACTTCAACTTGCATATGAGCAATTGATGGTCTGTTCCGCAGTTGGCCCCTGGCCTTGTTTTGAATGATGATGTTGAGGTTTTCCATCATTTCTTTCCACAGATGGAGTTGATTTGATTCCTGTGTATTCCTTCTGGTGAGGTTCACGTGCATAGTCACCGTTTATATTTTTGAAAAAAGGTATTTGCAATGAAGAAGTTGTTGCTCTTGCAAAATTCCATCATGCACTCTCTGGCATCATTTGTATCACCAAGGCTATATTTTCCAACTACCAATCCTTTTTCTTTGTTTCCAACTTTTGCAGTCCAATCACCAGTAATTATCAATGTGCCTTGGTTGCACATTTGATCAATTTCAGACTGCAGAAATTGGTAAAAATCTTCATTTTCTTCATCATTGGCCTTAGTGGTTCCTGAATAAATTTGAATAACAGTCGTATTAAATGGTCTTCCTTGTAGGCGTATGATTATTATTCTATCACTGACAATGTTGTACTTCAGGACAGATCTTGAAATGTTCTTTTTGACAATAAATGTGACGCCATTCCTCTTCAATTTTTGATTCAAAATGGCCAATACCAATACATTTCAGATTACTAATGCCTAGGATATTGATCTTTATGTGTTCCATTTCATTTTTGACGATTTCCAATTTTTCTAGATCCGTACTTTGTACATTCCGTGTTCTGATTATTAATGGATGTTTACAGATGTTTCTTTTCAATTTGAGCTGTGCCACATCAGCAAATGAAGGTTCCACAAGCTTGACTCTATCTCGGTCATTAAGGTCAACTCTACTTTGGGGAGGCAGCTCTTCAGCAATTGTATTTTGGGTGCCTTCCAAACTGAGGGGCTCATCTGCTGGCACTATATCAGACAATGTTCTGCTGCTAGTCATCAGGTTTTCACTGGTCAGTTTTTTCAGAAGTGGACTGACTGCTCTTTCTTCCTAGTCTGTATTAGTCTGGAAGCTCTGCTGAAACCTGTCCACCAAGAGTGACCCTGCTGGTATTTGAAATACTGGTGGCAAACTTCCAGTATCACAGCAGCAAGCAAGCCACCACAGTACAACAAATTGACAGACACAAGGTGGTTCAAAACCTAGTTAATCAATAATTTGTTTTATCCTAGAATCACCAGTAAGTGATATCAGCTAAGCCAACCCTTATTGATAGGTATAGAGGAAAACAATGCCCTTTGAGATGAGTGTGTTTCTATTTTCATATCTTGTGTTTTACCAGCTAGGCAGCTGAGAAGGACATTTTAAGAATGGAGAAAAATTGTTGAGTGAGAATTCGTAATTTAAAGACAATTTTAATTTGAGCATTTCAATTTTACCAAATTATTGTTAGAAAGAAATACACTTTTAAATTTTAAAGAAAGAAGACCTTAAAATACTTAAGCTTTTGAAGATATGTACTAAATGTCACTTTAAAAGTTTTCTGCTGCAAATAAGATGAATTCAAAAGGTTTGACTTATCATGAAGAAATATTCAGAAAATTTAACTGGAATAATATAATATTTTTTACTATTGTAAGATTTTTAAATGTACCCTAACTTTAGAATTTTATTCATCTGTTTTCAAAACTTTTTCTTGCTGTAGCAAACTAACTGTATTCTGGATGAGTAGAGGAAATGCTGTCTTCTCAAACAGAGAGAGAAGGGGATGAAAAATAATTTACTTAGGTGAGTTCCACCATCTCTACCTCTGGCTGACAGCAGAGCATTCTTATTACATGAAAATAGAGGGTGATTCATCTTCATCCTAGCAAATTACTGAAAAGTTCACTATGTATGTGAAAAACAGCTTTATTACTTAGAGTGGAGTGGAAGAAATCAGCAGATTGATATTTTTGGGTTCCTTTTCATCTTCTTGGCACTTTTTATTTGCATATTTTTATGCCATGGCAGGTTCTCTATTATCTTTAACTATGAAAAAAAAAGAAAAGAAACATAAAAGTCTACTTTGCTACACCCCATTTAACCTTTCTGCTTTGGAAAAGTCAAATGCTGATGACATTACCTGGTGCTGCTTGATGGGGTGGGAGGGGTGGCATACTGGTGTAGATATAAGGATACTGGAAAGATCAATCATGTATCTCTCTTCAATTGTTATTTCACATATAATTTTTAGAGTTTGATATCTCCAGTTTGTAGATTACCCTGGCTTCTGAATGAGATTCTTGTTTCCTTCGACTTTCTGATCCTGGAAATTTTACTATTCATTACCACTTCAAAAAAAAAAAAAACTAAATTCTTTTAATATTAGTTCAAGGCTCTATGTGGAAATATATCTTCCACGCTAAAAAACACATGTTCAGCTGCCTTCTGGATACAACTCTACCTGTATGTCAGACTGGCAACTCTAACTCAGTATGTTCAAAACTAAGCTTGTTGTCTCCTCTCTTGTATGTTTCATATCCAATGGCAACAAAATTTACCTATAATCCTTAGAAGAAATATGGGTGGCAACCTTGAGTTTATACTCTACCATAGCCAATCAACCATCCGGTCTTACTGATTTCACTGTCTTCTAATGCCTAAGCATTTTCTAACCTAACAACATATCTCCTTCTTCATCACACTATTTTATTTCAGGATTATCATTTCTCATCTGAATTACTTCAAAAACTTAATTGTCATTCTTTCTTCTTTCCAAACCTTTCTTCACGATGTTCAATATATACTGCACTCTGAGGCACACAGATCTTTCCAAAATACAGATTTTACTGTCCTTTAGATAAATATTTGGAAGAGAAGAGGAATGGTTCTTATTAATTGGAGAAAATTTTATTAGTGTAAGTTATCCTATTCTGAGTAAAAAAAGGAAGTACCTTGAGAAATATAACTGGCTTCTGAAGACTTTTGACTTATCCTGTACTTTCTAAAATTAAAAAAAAATGATTGCGGCAATTGTTTGAATTTAAAAAAATTAGGACTATTTTTTGATTAGTCAATTTAAAAACAGAACTGGACAATTAACTCTCATCTTATTTTTATGCACATGAATGTTAATATATTTTACCAGGCTTGATATTAACATATATGCATATACTTATGGCATATTCAATGCAATCATATTGTTTCCTCTTATTACTGTGGAATTATTATTATTTTTTGTTCTCAGTCTTTTGTGAAATAAATTATGTTTCATTCAGTTTCAGAAGGAAAGACAGTTTCCATGTATATTAATCTAGGTAAGAGGTACTATGACATTTTATAAATATTAACAATTTATTCTGAATTTGTAAGTTTTGAGTTTATTGTGATTTTTAAACTGCTTATGACTTATAAATTATATATCCATCCAATCTCATGCTGGGTAATAGTTTAAAGTTTCAAAAATAAAATATGCTTTCTAGGGGGCATCTGTTTTGAGAAAATGAATACAGCAGAATTATTATCCTTTGGATTTTTAAAACATATTGGCTCATCCTTATGATTATTCATCATGACTCCAAAGGAGAGAAATTAAACTTAAATCACCCTGTACTTCTTTAGTATAAGCGCAAAAAATAAGCAGGCAACAGCAAGGAGAAGAGGACGAGATTACTATGTAGAATACTAATTTTTTCACCTTGTCAGAATGAGAACAAGATGCTTTATGCAACCAGCTATTAAATTCCTCATGTAAGAGGAGAGATGACTGAAATCTTCCACATGTCACGATAAGTGGGGAAAAAAAAAAAAATGAAAGCCAGCACAAGACCCACGTTTATGTTGGAACGTTAAATTTGCCTTGTACTGGCTTGATTAAAATGCTGTCCTCAGAACCAGGCCACGTGTATCATCGGAATGCACACAATTGTTTTTTTCAAATCAAACATTATTGCTGTAATGCATGATTTCGTGTAGCCTAGAATAAACTCCAGCAAGATGTAAATCATGTGATAATTTACACTTAGATATAAAAAGAGCAAGATTATTAAGAGACTTAAGCAATCAATCTCCAGCACAGATGCTTCCTTGTGGCTAATCTAATGTAAATATTGTGTTGGCACAATTTGACACTCCAATGAAAGTTTTATTTGCTTGGAAGGATGATTACTTACCTGACAATGAAAAGTCGAAAGTATTTGGTACGTTCTATAGTTATATGTATCAATTCAACCTTGGAAACGGAGATAATTTATTTTGGATATATTGAGATTAGAAGCTACTTAAGTACTACCAGCTACTTAACAAAGTTTAAAAAATACAATCTACTGGAAAGACCAAAAGAAGGCTTAAGAAGAGCAAGAGAGGAAGAGACAGGCTGAGAGAAAGAAAAATAGAAGGAAAAAAATACAAATAAATATAGTTGATGAAATGATTTCTGCATATGAAAACCTGAAATCCCTAAATTCATTAGCTAAAAGACTTATAATTAATTTCAGTGGAAAGAATTCCTCACCTTATGAAAAGATTTAACTCAAAGGACTTTTAATAATGTCTTAAAAATTTTGCAAAATATCATCTATTCAACAGGACTTTGGGACAAGAGAACCTGTAGCTGAAGAATTATGAGCCACAGCCAATGGAAGGTTAATCTGAAAAAAAGAGGGTAAGTCTGAAACTAAACGTAAGTCAGTGAAAAAAAGATCTTTTTTTTTTAAATCTAGAAGGAATCTTAAGATTTCTTCAATGTATTACAATATCACTGACAACATCTTATTGCAGTTCCAAAAACTAACGTGGTATTCTGCCTACCAATCTCAGTTACAAAGATTGCTCAGGAATTAATATGAGGTAGAGAGGTTAAGAATTCAGAATTTTGTAGAAGGAAATAGAAATTAGTTGAGGAGAATCAGAATGTTTAATATGTTTTTAAATAGTTGGAGCCATGTACACGACAATATCTAATGTTAGATAAGGAAAGACATTTTATAAAGAATTGTCTTTAGTCAGTATCTTCTTTTCCCAAAAGGTGCTGGAGTGGTTATGAAAACTTATGGAGATTATAAGCTTTTTAATACATTTAGATAATTAAAGTCAGCTTCTGAGACAGAACTTTATCTGAAATTACATTAGTAATGAAGTCTCAATCTCAAAGTGGTTGATTTGCCTTAAAACTCTTAATTGTCTCTCTTCAGTCTCACTCCTTACCTAGACATAACTACTGCCTACCTCATTTTCTTTCTTGTCCTCCCCTTATCAAGTGCATGTTTTAATCTGCTTTTACCTTGTGAGGCAAAGAGAATAGTAGAATTTCTGACTCTACCATATAGACTCAAGCAGTTTCACAATGCCAGTGTTTCTATTTTAACCATAACTATTATTTTTCTCATATAACCTTCTTGGAAGTCAATTTGATAAATTTTGTATAGAGATGTTGGATATAAAGAAATGGGTTAAAAAGAAAATTTGAATTAAGATTTAATTAGAAACATTTATTTACTGAGATAAGTTTGAAGCAGATATAGATGACAAAACATTTATGAAGAAATGAAGAATAAAGTATACTTATTGGTGTATACTGGAAAGAAGGAACTGGTGAAAAAGTTGACCAATGAAAACCTTATGAATAGCAGTAGAACACTATCTGATATAGTACTGAAAGGTAAGCCCCTCAGGTTGGAAAGCACTCAAAACAAGACTGGGTAAGAGCTGTCTCCTCAAAGTAGAGTTGATCTTAACGATGTGAATGGAGCAAAGCTTTCGGGACCTTCATTTGCTGAGTGGCACAACTCAGAATTAGAGGAAAAAGCTGTAAACTTCCATTAATAATTGGAACATGGAATATACAAAGTATGAATATAGGAAAATTGGAAGTAGTTAAAAATGAATTGGAATGCATAAATGTTGTTATCCTAGGCATTAGTGAGCAGAACTGGACTGATATTGACCATTTTGAATTGGACTATCATATGGTCTACTATGCCAGGAATGACAAATGGAAGAGGAATGCATCACACTCATCTTCAAAAACAACATTTCAAGATCTATGCTGAAGTAGAAGTACGATGCTGTTAGTGATAGGATAATATTCATAGGCCTATGAGGAAGACCACTTAATAAGACTATTATTAGTTTATGCACCAACCACTAATGCCAGAGACGAAGAAATTGAAGATATTTACCAAATTCTGCAGTCTGAAATTAATGAAACATGCTATCAAGAGGCATTGAAAATTATTTGTGATTAGTATGCAGAAGTTGGAAACCAAAAAAAAAAAAAAAAAAAGGATCTATGGTTGGAAAACATACCTTGGTTATAGAAATGACACCAGGTATTGTATGATAGAATTTTGCAAGACCAATAACTTATTCAATGCAAATACCTTTTTTCAACAACATAAATGGCAACTATACATGTGGACCTCGCCAATTGAATACATAATCAAATCGACTACATCTGTGGAAAGAGACAGTGGAGAAGCTCAATATCATCAGTCAGAACAAGGCCGGGGGGCTGACTGCTGAACAGAGCATCAATTGCTGTATGCAAGTTCAAGTTGAAACTGAAGAAAATTAGAGCAAGTCCACAAGAGCCAAAGTATGACCTCGAGTATATCCCACCTGAATTTAGTGACCATCTCAAGAATAGATTTGATGCAATGAACACCAAGGACTGAAGACCAGATGAGCGTGGGATGACATCAAGGACATCATATATGAAGAAAGCAAGAGGTCATTAAGAAGACAGGAAAGAAAGAAAAGACCAGAATGGATGTCAGAAGAGACTCTGAAACTTGCTCTTGAACATAGAGTAGCTAAAGTGAATGGAGGGAATGATGAAGTAAAAGAGCTGAACAGAATATTTCAAAGGGCAGCTCAAAAGGACAAAGTGAAGTATTATAATAAAATATGCAAGTTAGAAAAACAAAAGGGAAGAACACACTTGGAATTTCTCAAGTTGAAAGAATTGAAGAAAAAAGACAAGCTTTGAGTTCTATACTGAAGGTTACTATAGACAAAATATTGAACTACTCAGGAAGCATTGAAAGAAGATGGAGGGAATACAGAGTCACTGTAATTGCTAGACATTCAACCATTTCAGGAGGTAGCATATGATCAAGATCTGATGGTACTGAAGAAAGAAGTTGAAGCTTCACTGAAGGCATTGGTGAAAAACAAGACTCCAGGAATTGATGGAATACCAACCGAGATATTTAAACAAACAGATGCATGCTCAAGGTGCTCATTCGTCTATGCCAAGAAATTAGGAAGACAGCTACCTGGCCAACCTACTGAAAAAGATCCACATATGTGCCCATTCCAAAGAAAAGTGACCCAACAGAATGAGGAAATTATTGAACAATGTAATTTATATCACTTGCAAGTAAAATTTTGCTGAAAATCATTCAAAAGCAGCTGCAGTGGTATATCTGACAGGGAACTGCCAGAAATTCAAGTCGGATTCAGAATAGGACAGGAAATGAGGGATACCATTACTGATGTCAGAGGGATCTTGGCTGAAAGCAGAGAATACCAGAAACATGTCTGGCTATGTTTTATTGACGATGCAAAGGCATTTGACAGTGTAGAACATAAAAAATTTTGGACAACATTGCAAAGAATGAGAATTCCAGAACAGTTAATTGTGCTCATGAGGAACCTGCATATAGACCAAGAGGCAGCTGTACCAAAAACAAGGGGATACTGTGTGTTCAAATTCAGTCATGGTGTGTGTCACAGGGTTGTATACTTTCACCATACTTATTCAATCTGTATGCTGAGCAAATAATCTGAGAAGCTGGGCTGTATGAATAAGAACATGGCATCGGGATTGGTGGGAGATTCATTAACAACCTTTGATATGCAGATGACTCAAACTTGCTTGCTGAAAGCAAAGAAATTAAAGCACTTACCAATAAAGATCAAAGACTACAGCCTTCAATATGCATTATACCTCAACATAAAGAAAACAAAAATCCTCACAACAGGACCAATAAGCAACATCATGCTAAATGGAGAAAATACTGAAGTTGTCAAGGATATCATTTTACTGAGATCCACATTCATCACCCATGGAAGCAACATTCAGGAAACTAAACGATGTATTGCATTGGGTAAATCTGCTGCAAAAGATGTCTTTAAAGTGTTAAAAAGCAAAGATGTCACTTTGAGGACTAAGGTGCGCCTGACCCAAGCCATGATATTTTCAATCGCCTCGTATGCACGCAAAAGCTGGACAATGAATAAGGAAGACCAAAGAAGAATTGATGCCTTTGAATTATGGTGTTGACAAAGAATATTGAATATACCATGGACTTCCAGAAGAATGAACAAATCTGTCTCGGAAGAAGTACTGCCAGAATGCTCCTTAGAAGCGAGAATGGTGAGACTTCGTCTCATGTACTTTGGACCTGTTATCAGGAGGGTCCAGTTATTGGAGAAAGACATCATGCTTGGTAAAGTAGAAAGTCACGGAAAGAGAGGAAGATCCTCAAGGAGATGGGCTGACACGTTGGCTATAACAATGGGCTCAAGCATAGCAAATATTGTAAGGATGGCGCAGGACGGGGCAGTGTTTCATTCTGTTGTACATAGACAATATTGGTGTATAGTACTCAATGGGAATGAAACTATTCAAGTGTCATATGTTGAGTAATTACAATACTGACCACTTTTTAGATTAAATAATGAATTATATTTAAAGTGTACCTGGCATTTGAACTATCAAGTAAACATTTTTCTGTTAATTATGATTCTATTTAGAAGTATAAACGGAATAATTTGCAGGAGCATAATATCTCTGTTGGCATTGATTTGCATGAGTAAGTGTAGCATGGCTTGCAAAACAAATGAAGCCAAGGACAAAGAAAGCTTAATAAATATGCATTTAATTTTCTTTTCAAAAAATTTTAATTATTCACATCTATAGATATGTAAGAAACAGTTAAGCAATTGATCATTGCATGAACAGTCTAAAGTTATGAAAGCATTAACATAGGGTGTGATTGTTTTTGAATATCATATTTATATATTTTTCTTTTGTTCAAAATGGCAGAATTTGAATGGCTTAGATATTTGCAAATTTGTCATTGAATTGATCAATTGCTAGAAATGACCTGCATTAGAAACAAATACAGCCTAAAGCAAAGGTTTCCAAACCTTACTAAACATAATCCCAGGGAAGCTTTTTAAAAATACATATGCCCAAGCTTTCTCATTGGTGACTTTCATTAAGTAAGAGGTAGAACCTAAATATTCATAAGTAGGATCTTAATAACCATGCCATTATCAATAATTTTTCCTACTCTTTCTCCATCACATTTCTCTCCCTACCAGTATTATCCTATATTATTGGCTTTCATTGAGCTTTGCTGCTCTGTTCTGAAGGGCCCACAGATTCTCTGCAAGTGTTTTCCAAATTTGTGACTGAATTTTGATGATAATATATTGCTTGATTCCATTTATGTGAAATGTCCAGAATAAGCAACTCTATGGAGATAGAAAAAATAGATTAGTGGTTGCCAGCAGCTGGGAGAAGGAGGAAAAAGAGAAGAGTCTGCTAATGGGTACTAGACTTCTTTCTTGGGATGATGAAAATATTCTGGAATCAATAGTGGTGATGGTTGCCCAACTTTGTGGATACACTAAAAACCCCTGACTAGTATAATTTAGTAGGGTATATTTTATGGTATGTGATTTATATTTCAATTTAAAAAAGTGATGAAGCAAAATAAATAAATAAAGAATGATCACATAAAATGAGATACTAGCAGGATTTGGATTACCTAGTGTAGTGCAATGGATGGCTTTTATATGACTTTTTTGCCATGGTCTTGTAACTCCCACCAAATGATTGGATGGGACTATGCAAATAAGGTGCTTGTGGTCCCCCAACAGGATTGGACAGCTTGCTAATAATGCAAATAAGGTTCATGGCACTCTTGAAGGGGTGGGACCATGCAAATAAGTTATATGGAATCATAACAAGGAGATTGATCAGTTTTTCTATCCTGCTTGGCTTAAAATGAGTCATCCCAGAGGCAGACAGGGGGGACCTCACTACCACCAAGAAAGAAGAGCTAGGAGTGGAGTGCGCCCTTTGGACCCAGGATCCCTGCACTGAGAACCTCCTAGACCCAGGAGACAGAGAGAGAAAGAGAGAGCTGTAACACCAGGTGGCAAGAGATGGCGAAAAGCAGCAGCAGAGAAACAGCATCAGCAGAACGAGGAGACGGACAAGAGATGGAGCTGTGGGCTTCCTGGCCTATGGAGCAAGGCAGTTACATTGGGTGTGCCAACCTATGGAGTGAGAAAGCTAAGCACCTTCGGGCAGGAGGCTTGCTAGCGGAGTAGGGTGCCTCTGGGCACTTATCTGTAGAGCTAAAGAGGATTGTAACACTTGTCCGAGCAGAGCAGAGGCTGGGCCTTGCCCAAGAGGTCTGAGGGGCAGGCAGAGACCTGCCTGTGAGCGTGGCTGAGAAGCTCTCCTGACCAAAGAACTGTATCCTGAGTCATTCCTGATCCTAAATTGTAACCTGTTACTTCCCTCATAAACACCATAATTGTAAGTATTTTCTGTGAGTTTTGTATGATCATTGCAACAAACTCTTGAACCTGGTAGAGGAATAGAGAGTGCAATGGGAGGGATGGCTGGTATCAGAATTGATTTAAAAAAAGTTGGAGAGAGGAGGTATGTCTGACCTCTGCCTCATAGCAATTAGCCTTGGTCTGTTGATGCTGATAACAATTCTTCTCCCCACTTGTGAAGTTTAGATGAGGAGGTCTGACACTATGGCCATGTCATTTTTTACATCTAGATTACTACCAAATCACCCAGTATTGCTTGCATTTGTTGGCTTGAAGTAGTGGTCCTTTATAAACAGAAATAAGCCAAAAAATTTTAAAAAGAGGAGAATTTAATGTATGAAGAGTATATTTGGAGAAGTAAAAGTCAAATAAGTTACACAGTTTTCTAAATAAAGAAAAGTGGTGGAGGAAGTGAATCATTACAGTACATATACCAGAATATGTATACCAAACTCAAATGTTCTGTACCATAGAGTCAGTACCATATCCAATATTGTGATAAGTAATTTGAATTCCATTAAGAGAAATTATTCTTTTTTTATCTTTAATTTTTTTACTGTACTTTAGATGAAAGTTTACAGAGCAAACAGTTTCTCATTAAAGAGTACACATATAGTTTTATGATATTGGTTAACAACCCCACGACATGTCAACGTTCCCTCTTCTCGACCTTGGGTTCCCTATTACCAGCTTTCCTGTCCCCTCCAGCCTTCTAGTCCTTGTCCCTGGGCTGCTGTGCTCCATTAGTCTCATTTTGTTTTATGGGCTTATCTGTTCTTTGGCTGAATGGTGACCCTCGAGAGTGACTTCATTACTGAGCTAAAAGGGTGTCTGGGGGACATACTCTGAGGGTTTCTCCAGTCTCTGTCAGGCTGGTAAATCTGGTCTTTTCTTGTGAGTTAGAATTTTGTTCTACATTTTTCTCCAACTCTGTCCGGGACCCTCTGCTGTGATCTCTATCAGAGCAGTCAGCGGTAGTAGCTGGGCACCAACAAGTTATACTGGACTCAGTCTGATGGAGGCCATGGTAGTTGTGGTCCCTTAGTCCTTTGGACTAATCTTTTCCTTGTATCTTGTTTTCTTAATTCTCCCTTGCTCCCAAAGGGGTGAGACCAGTGGAGTATTAGATGGCTGCTCACAGGCTTTTAAGACCCCAGATGCTACTCACCCCGGTAGAATGTAGAACATTTTCTTTACAAACCATGTTATGCCAATTGAGCTAGATGCTTCCCAAGACCATGGTCTCCACAACCCTCAGCCGAGCAATTTCGTCCCTCAGGAAGTTTGGATGTGTCTGTGGAGCTTCCATGACCTTTCCTTGTACAAGTTGTGCTGGATTCCCCAGTATTGTGTATTGTCTTACCCTTCACAAAGTTACCACTTATTTATTGGCTATTTAGTGTTTCCCCCATACCCCTCCCCTCCCTCATAACCATCAAACATTGCTTCTTTTTGTGTGTAAACCTTTTCATGAGCTTTTGCAGTATGGTCTCATACAATATTTGTCCCTTCGTGATTGACCTATTTCACTCAGCATAATGCCCTCCAGATACATGCATGTTATGAGATGCTTTGCAGATTCATCATTGTTCTTTATCGTTGCTTAATATTCCATTGTGTGTATGTACCATAGTTTGTTTATCCATTCATCTGTTGATGGGCATCTAAGTTATTTCCATCTTTTTGCTATGGTGAACAATGCTGAAATGAACATGGGTGTGCATATGTCTATTGGTGTGACAGCTCTTATTTCTCTAGGATATATTCCTAGGAGTAGAATTGTTGGTTCATATAGTATTTCTATTTCTAGCTTTTTAAGGAAACACCATATTGTTTTCCAAAATGGTTGTATCATTTTGCATGCCCACCAGCAGTCCATAAGAGTTCCGATCTTCCCGCAGCCTCTCCAACATTTATTATTTCCAGTTTTTTTGATTCGTGCCAGTAATGCCAGGGTGAGATGGTATCTCATCGTGCTTTTGATTTGCATTTCTGTATTGGCTAGTGATCACGAGCATTTCCTCAGGTGTCTGTTGGCCACTTGAACGTCCTCTTTGGTGAAATGTCTGTTCATTTCCTTTGCCCCTTTTTTAATTGGATTATTTGTCTTTTTGTTGTAGAGGTGTTCAATTTTCTTATAGATTTTAGAGATTAGACCTTTGTCTGACTTATAATGTCCAAAAATTTTTTCCCAGACTGTAAGTTCTCTTTTTACTCTTTTGTTGAAGTCTTTTGCTGAGCGTAAGTGTTTAATTTTTAGATGATCTCAATTATCTAGCTTATCTTCTGGAGTTTGTGTATTGTTGCTTATGGTTTGTATCCTGTTAATGCCATGTATTAGGGCCTCTAGCATTGATATTATTTTTTCTTCTATGAACTTTATAGTTTTTGGCTTTATATTTAGGTCTTTGATCCATTTTGAATTAGTTTTTGTATAAGGAGTGGGGTATGGGTCCTGTTTCCTTTTTTTTGCAGATGGACATCCAGTTTTGCCAGCACCATTTGACAAAAAGACTGTTAACTATTTGATGGACTTTGGGCCTTTGTTGAAGATAAGATAATAGTAGGTGGATGGATTTACATCTGGGTTCTCAGTTCTGTTCCACTGGTCAATGTATCTGTCATTCTACCAGTATGAGGCTGTTTTGACTACCATAGCTGTATAGTAGGTTCTGAGGTCAGGTGGTGCGAGGCCTCCTACTTTATTCTTCTTCTTCAATAGTGCTTTACTTACCCGGGGCTTCTTCCCTTTCCATGTAAAGCTAATGATTAATTTTTCCATCTCATTAAAGAATCTTGTTGGTATTTGAATTGGCATTGTATTGTATTTGTAAATTGCTTTGAGTAGAATTGTCATTTTCACAATGTTGAGTCTACCTATCCATGAGCATGGTATGTTTTCCCATTTGTGTAGATCTCTTTTGGTTTCTCGCAGTAGTGTTTTGTAGTTTTCTTTGTATAGGTCTTTTACATCCCTGGTTAGATTTATTCCTAAGTTTTTTTTTTTTTTTTTAGGGCCTATTATAAATGGTATTGTATTCCTGATTTCGTTTTCATCATTCTTTTTATTGGTGTATAGGAATCCAACTGATTTTTTATGTTTATCTTGTACCCTGCTACTCTGCTGAATCTTTCTATTAGTTCCAATAGTTTACTCATGAAGTCTTTTGGGTTTGGTATGTATAGTACCATATCATACACAAATAGGAACAATAACTTCTTCATTACCAATTTGGACGCTCTGTATTTCTTTTTCTTGCCTTATTGCTCTAGCTAGGACTTGCAGCACAATGTTAAATAGGAGTGGTGATAAAGGGCATCCTTGTCTTGTTCCTGTTCTCAATGGGAATGTTTTCAGCCTCTCTCCATTAAGAATGATGTTGGCTATTGGTTTTGCATAGGTGCACTTTATTATGCTGAGAAATTTCCCTTCTATACCTATTTTATTGAGGGTTTTAATCAGGAATGGATGTCAGACTGTCGAATGCCTTTTCTGCATCAATTGAGACGATCATGTGATTTTTTTCTTTCCTTTTATTTATGTGATGAATTATTTTGATTGATTTTCTAACGTTGAACCATCCTTGCATACTTTGTATGACTGCTACTCAGTCTTAGCGTATTATTTTTTTGATATGATGCTGAATTCTATTGTTTAGAATTTTGTTGAGAATTTTTGCATCTATATTCATGAGAGATATTGGTCTGTAATTTTCTTTCTTTGTGGCAACTTTGCCTGGTTTTGGTATCAGGGTTATGCCAGCTTCATAGGATGAATTTGGAAGTGTCGCTTCCTTTTCTATGTTCTGAAATAGTTTGAGTAGTACTGGTGTAAGCTTTTCTCTGAATGTTTGGAGGTGTAAACTCTTCTCTGGATGTTTGGTAGCATTCTCCCATGAAACCACCTGGGCCAGGGCTTTTTTTTGTTGGGAGTTTTTTTTTATTACCTTTTCAATCTCTTTTCTTGTTAGGGGTCTGTTCAGATTTTCAACATCACTTGTTTTAGTTTGTGTAGGTAGTGGGTTTCTACAAATTTATCCATTTTATCTAGGTTTTCAAATTTGTTGGAGTATAGTTTTTCATAATTCTCTGTTATGATCCTTTTTATTTCAGCTGGGTCTGTTGTAATTTCCCACATTTCATTTCTTATTTGAGTTATTTGCATCCACTCCTGTTTCTCGTTTGTCAGTTTGGCCAGTAGTTTGTTGATTTTGTTGATCCTTTCAAAGAACCAACTTTTGGTTTTGTTGACTCTTTCTATTGTTTTTCTGTTCTCTGTTTCATTTATTTCTGCTCTGATTTTTATTATTTCCTTTCTTCTAGTGGCTGTGGGCTTTTTTTGCTGTTCTCTTTCTATCTGTTTGAGTTGTGTAGTTAATATTTTGATTTTGTCCCTTTCTTCTTTTTTGATGTGTGTGTCTATTTCTATAAATTGTCCTCTGAGGACTGCCTTTGCTGTGTCCCAAAGGTTTTGGTATGATGTGTTTTCATTCTTGTTTGATTCTAGGAATTTTTTAATTCCATCTTTGATTTCTTCTATCATCCAGTGGCTTGTAAGCAGGGTGTTATTCAGTTTCCATTTAATTGATTTTTTTCCTTGCTCTTCCTGTTGTTAATGTCTATCTTGATTGCATTGTGGTCAGAGAAGACACTTTGTATTATCTCAGTGCTTTGGATTTGTTGAGGGTTGCTCTGTGGCCCAGAATGTGTTCTGTTCTGGAGAACATTCCACGTGCATTTGAAAAGCATGTGTTCTTTGCAGCTGTTGGGTGTAGTGTTCTATATATGTCTATGGGGTCAAGTTGACTGATTGTGCCCTTTAGGTCTTCAGTATATTTGTTGAGTTTCTTTCTAGATGTTCTGTCCTTTATTGGGAGTGGTGCGTTGAAGTCTCCTACTATTATTGTGGATCTGTCTATTTCTCTTTTCAGTGCTTTTAGAGTTTGTTTCATGTATTTTTGTGCCCTGTCAATGGGTTATTATGGTTATGTCTTCATGCTGGATCATCCCTTTAATCATGTTGTATTACCCTTCTTTGTCTTTTATGGTGGATTTTGTTTTAAAGTCTATTTTATCTGAGAGTAGTATTGCCACTCCTGCTCTATTTTGGTAGTTGTTTGCTTGATATATTGTTTTCTATCATTTGATTTTTAATAAATTTATGTCTTTGTTTCTAAGGTGTATCTCTTATAGACAGCATATTGATGGATCCTGTTTTTGTTTTTTTTTAAATCCATTCTTTCACTCTCTGTATCTTTATGGATGCACATAGGACATTTACATTCGATGTACTTATTCATAGGTGTGAGTTTACTGCTGTCATTTTGTAGTGGTTTTTTGGGTGGTGCTGATGTTTTCTTTGTTCCTCTTACTCTCCTATGCCAAATTCCTTTTGTTTGTGATTTTTTTTTTCACTTCTTTCATTTTTGTAGGTTTTTACTGAGACTTTATGTTTTTCTTCTTTATTTTGATGAGTAGGTTTGTTAACTTTCTTGAAATTTACCCTTATATTCCTATGTTTGAACCAGTCTATTATTACTTGGTATCACTTTGCCTTCCTCTCCATTAGAAGGTTCTATGCCTATATCGTTTATTCCCTCTTTTATTTTTCGGACGTTGTCATTTACAGATTAACCTCTCTGGTTCCCTGTTGTAATTCTTTTGGTTGTGGATAGTCCTTGAAAGTTTATTTCCTAGGTTAATATCTGGCTGGTACAATCTTGCATCCTAGATTCAGCCTGTGGTCTGATGTTGTTTGTTGTCAGACTGAAAAACTCCCTTTAATATCTTGTAAATTTGGTTTGGTTTTTACATAGTCCCTTAATTTATGTTTATCTAGAAATGTTCTAATTTCACCACCATATTTGAACGGGAGTTTTGCAGGATATATTATTCTTGAATGGCATTTTTTTTCTTTCAAAGTTTTATACATGTCATCCCATTGCCCTCTTGCCTGCATGGTTTCTGCTGAATAATCCAAGCTTAGTCTTATTGTTTCTCTTCTGTATGTGACTTTTTGTTTTTCCTGAGCTGCTCTCAGGATTCTTTCTTTGTTTTTGGTTTTAGCGAGTGTGATTATCACTTGCCTTGGTTTCTTTTGGGGTATATCTTATTTGGGGTTCGTTGAGCTTCTTGGATGGTCAGTTTTTTATCTTTCATGATATTGGGTAAGTTTTCTGTCAGCAGTTCTTAAGGATCCTTTCTGTGTTTTTTGTTTTTTCACCCTGTTCTGGAACTCCGATCACTTGAAAATTTTTGCTTTGGACTGTATACCACATAATTCTCAGGTTTTCTTCTTTCTTTTTTCTGATTTTTCCTCAAACAGAGTTGTATCCAAGTGTTTGTCTTCAGTTTCACTGATCCTGTCTCCCATCGTTTCAAACTTGCTCTTCAGCCCTTCTATGACATGTCCATTTCTCAAATCTTGTTTATCTTTTGAATTTCTAATTGTTTTTGTATGATTTCTAGTTGTGAATTTATTTTTGCATTTTGTTCCTGTGTGATTTTCCTGAATTCTTCCATTTTTTTGTCTGTATTTTCCATGAATTTGTCAATTGTTTCCTCAGTTTTGTCTGCTTTTTGCTTCAACTCTTGGTTAGCTCTGAATATTAGAGATTTGAATTCCCTATCAGGTAGTTCTAGTGACTTTTCTTCTCCTGAAAGTCATCTGGTACTTTAATTTGGATGCCTACTTGAACCACCTTGTCCTGTTTTTTAATATGTTTTGATATTGTCTGCTGTCTTCAGGACATTCAATAGTTATTTAGATTTGTTTGTTTTATCCTGCTTTTTTGTTTTATTTGGTTATGTCTGAGCAGGTGGGCTGTGCGTTTTTTCTTGTTTGCTTCTCTGTGGGCATGATACTTTTCACCTCGTCCAATGGGCAGGGTCAGTTGCTCAGCTATGGTGCAGCAGGGCAGATGCAGCTGAAGGGGAGTTGCTAGAATAGGTTGTTTGTGGCAGGTACAAGGTCCATCAGGGTGGGCTAGGAATCAGTGCAGAGCAGATTCTAGTAGGCCATGCCTGTGCTCCTCAGGGGTGTGATGTTCAGCACACGGTGCAGGTAAGCAGGAAGGAGGGGGGAGATTGTAACGTGTGGAGCTCAGATCGGTATGGGAAAGAGGAGAAAGAGGGGCCCAAAATGAACAAACATAAAAAAGAGTGCTAAGGATAGTGGAGGGATGAGAAACTGAGAAATGGAAAAAAACAAAAAGAAAAAAGAAAGGAAAAGGGTAAAAGAAAATAATAAATTAGAAAATTTAGGGGGAAAAAAAAAAAAACAAGAAAAGCAAAGCCCCCAGGGATCCCACTGGTGCAGCTGTGAAGACTGGGGAGGTGGTGCCCTGGCCGTGAGGTATATCCTGGCTAGAAGGGGTAGAGGTGTCACACAGTGCTAGGTATTCAGGAGACAGGAAGAGAAGATAAGTATAGAGAGATTAGAAACTGAGAAATGAAGAAAGAGAAAAAAGGTAAAAGAGAGAAAAGAAAAAAGAACTGCCCCCAGAGATCCCACCATGTGGCTGCACAGACTGTGGAAGTAGTCCCCAGGCACGCAGTACAGCCTGGCTAGAAGTGGCTTCCAATCTGAGAAAAGAAAAAGAAAACAAACAAACAAAACAAAACAGAGCAAATGAAAACAAACAAGCAAAAAGCCCCGGGGATCCCACCAGTGTGGCAGCGTGGGCCGGGAAGCAGTTCCACAGTTAAGCAGTGTTTCACAGCCTTTAAACAAGAAGAAAAGATGGCACATGGAGCCAGATATTTGAGACAAAGGATGGGGAGGTTGTGAGAGGTGTGGAAGAAACCAAAAGAGCAGAAAAAAGCAACACCAGCAACAAACAAATGACACTCAGGGAGCCAGCCAGTGTGGGCGGGTGGAATCCAAGTGGTACAGGGTTGAACCCAGTGTCTTCTGGCCAAGAGACTGTGGCTTCAGGAAGCAGAGGAGGCTGAGTGGGGTTGAAGAAGTGCAGGGGGTAGGAAAGTGTATATCGCTTGTTACTGGTTGTTCTGTCTCCTGCTGGTAACTCCGTGAAGCTGCTTTCCCATTACTCCCTGTTCGCTGACCTCTGACAGGAGTCCAAGATGGCAAATCCATGCTGTGTTAGTTGGTTGGTGACCTCTGGATGTATGTCTCCTCGTTCTCTGTTCTATCTTAGTTTCTTACTCCATTCGGTGCTTGGCTGAGTTCCTTATCTCTTCATTTGATGCTTAGGGTTCCAGGATTGATGTTTGTCTCTTTGACTTAGCTTTCCAAGTCTTTACTGTGGAGGGATAGCACAGTGCTTCTGTCTATAGTGCCATGTTGCCCAGAAGTCGAGAAATTATTCTTGAAATTAAGTCAGTATGGAAGATGCCATTCACATCAAGCTAATTTTCTTTTTGTTATTTTTAAATCTGTGAGTACTTTTCTTATGGAAACTTTGCTTTTTTGGTTACTGATAGTCATTTGCATTTTTAGTAACCACCCATCTCATTTTTAAAAACCATCCCTTTCAATTTCATGCTTTTGTACTTTTACAATGTATTTCAGAAAGCAAGCAGTGAAAACTATGAGGAGGCATTAAAAAAAAAATCTCACGTCATCTTTATTATGCCATTAACCACCCATGGATTTCTTAAGAAATTTATCACATGACTTTAAAATGCAGCTTCATGTGAATCAGCATGTATAAAATAACTGGTTCGAGGGTTTTCCACATATCCTGTCACTCTGTAAATAATTTTCTGTTTCTGGATTATTTTGTGGTGAATAATTTTAACTAGAAAAACTGATTTTATTTTTGCTGTTAGTAAGGTTTTAATTTTTTAAAAGTGTATTTTCTACACAGGGTGGAAATGCAAGAATTGAATTTTTATCCACTGTTAATAACAAAGGAGTCCCTGGGTGATAAAAAGGATTAAGAGCTGGACTACTAGACTAAAGTTGGCAGTTTGAAACTACCCAGAGGAACCTTAGAAGACAGGCCTGGTGATCTGGTTCTGAAAGTTCATAGCCTTGAAAACATTACAGAGCAGTTCTACTCTGCACACATGGAATTGCCCTGAGTTGCAATTGACTTGATGCTAAGTAACAACTATTAATAACAAAAGAAAAAATATTAGCCAAGGAATGTATTCAAGATCTCATATAAAGAAAAGTTATTCATGGCATCATGTCAAATGCTCATCACATTAAAGAGTCCCATGGATGGGGGGATTTTTGTAATATTGTAAATAGAGAAATTCTTGTTGAAATATTGGTTAATAACAAAAGCCAGCTTAGTTGTGTGCTTACTATGTGCCTGGAGTTGTGCTAAATGCACTGTATTCTATTTTCATTCCCATTTTATAGTAAAGAAAACTGAGACAGAGAGAGATTAAATAACTTGAGATGTTAAAAAAGGCTGACAAATGATACCTGGAAACACATAAACATTTTTGATTGAATGAATGTGTAGATGAACCCAGTTCATCTGCCTCTAGAGCTTGCTTTGGTCATATCATATGATATTACTAGATGCCCTGCAGTCCTTCTTCTCTTGTCATAACTACAGATTGCTTGAAGAACTCACACATGTTGTACACCCAAAGCCTGAATGAAAATATTTTAATGAGAATTTAAGTCCGTAGTGAAGAGTATATGTGATAAACATGAAGATTTTAATAACAAAACCCAAAACCAAACCCATTGCCATCAAGTTGATTCTGACTCATTGTGACCCTATAGGACAGAGTAGAATGGCCCCATAATGTTTCCAAGGAGCAGCTGGAGGATTTGAATTGTTGACCTTTTGGTTAGCAGCTGACCTCTTAACCACTGCGCCACCATGGCTCTGATTTTAATAATAGAGACTAACAAATTGCATAATACAAATAATTGGTATGTTAATGGGATTTACATAAGTTGATTATTTATATTGATCAAATTAGTAAAATGATGGAGAGATACATGTTATCTTTTTCAATATTAGTATGGGCCTTGGTGGTGATATGGTTAAGAGCTTGGCCGCTAACCAAAAGTTTCATAGTTTAAGTCCACCAGCTGTTCCTTGGAAACCATATGGGGCAGTTCTACTCTGTTCTATTGGGTTGCTATGAGTCAGAATCAACTCGATGGCGATGGGTTTGGTTTTAAAACGATTAATCGAATTGTCTTATTCATGAATTGAATTGAATTGCTCCTATGGTATTTGATAACAGAATAGTCTAGTTTAGAATTATTGTAACTTTAATTTTATCCCTTTGTTTCTATTTGCATAAAGTAGCCTATAAATTTATAATACTCTTGATATTTTTGTACATATTTCCCTTTTGAACGGGACACAAATTGTTTGCCTTGTAAAACTGGATAAGCAAAGATATACACAGTGATTGACTAACAGAAGGCTAAAAAGTTCATTTAGGAAAATCTTATTGGATAATGGGAATTTCCACTCACTTTTGCAGTTTTCAATATGCTAAACAGTGCTATACAATATTGCCTCCTTTCTTTCTTTTTGTTCTTTCTAAGCTTTAATTAAATGATAGACATTTTAATTCAAATGGGAAATAGAATTTTCATCTTGTTTCCTTTTATTTCAAAATCAGAAAATCTGATGTTAAATAATTTTACTTTTTAATTGTTTGTCAAGTAATCCTCAGTTTTAATTTTATGCTTTTCATACATAGTGTATGTAGTTCTGCTTCTCCATTTTCCTTCTTCTTTTGCTGTTTTACTTCCTTTTGTTTCTTAGCAATGGAATGATAAATTAGTGTTTACTGCACCACATAATCTCTGTTAACTTATCAGCATTCACCATGGATCCCTTTTCCTTTTCATCCTGATAAGAAATGTATTGCCTGATAAGAAAATATATTTCAGACAGGCAGTTTGAGGTATTATGTTTTCTTGTTGATATTCTCTGTAGGCATTGCTTCCATGTGAAGAAAAATTGTGTTCTGTTGGCAAATTGTTATTCTGCTCATTACCTTGCTCTCGTTATAATGTCTTCATTTTAGCAGTGCATGTTCTCTGTGCGCAGTATGTCTTGCTCTGTTGTGCTGCCTCTAGTACTGAGATGCTGCCTTTGACATGACAGGAGTTGATGTCCTGGTAGGTAGAAAAGAAATCTTCCACAAAGCTGAGTGATGAAGTAATAGAAATAACTATTTGTGCTTCGGTATGTAGAAATCATTGATCCCTGTATTGAGTCAACATTTAACAAGTGCTCCTTGATCACAGACCAGTACAAAATGATTTGAGGAAGATATAAGGAAAATGACACGCATGATGCTTGACTGAAAGTAGCCGACAATCTGTACCTAGTTCTGTCCTCTATATGTAGAGCTCCTGATTCTATGGAAATGTGGCTTTGCAGTTGTAGAGGTAGAAGAAATTCTTTCCCAAAACTATCTTAAGTATTTTTCTCACTTCAAACATGAATGTATCTCCCAAACTGAAATTGCTTTTCAGGGAAGATCCCACAATTTACATCTGTCCCTATAGCATATCTAACTTTAGAAGGTTTCCTCTGTGCTAGACCCTGATATAAGCTCTTTATCTGTGGGATATTATTTCTCTCAATAGGTCTATTAGCTTCATATTAAATATAGAAAATAAAGGCTTTGTGAAGTTAGGGCACCCAGGTTTACTTGACACCACAGGCAGAGAGCTCTTAGTCACTACATTCATCTCTTAAAATGCTTCACATATTACATGAATGTGTTTTCTATCCATCAAAGAAAATAATTTTATAATTTTTAAAACAAATTCCTTTTTCCTTTTTCTCAGGTATTACTTATTCATCATTTATGTAGTATAATTTCCTTTCAAATCTCCTGTGAAGAAAGACATACGAGTTTTTCTCCATAATATCTACCTGACGTGTCTTTCTATCATTTACCTTTCCTGTGATCATACTTTGCCCAATGCTTCTTTTTAAATGCATTATATTATACTTCAGAATTTGGTGTGATTTTTGCTGCTGTTATATTTTTAAATAAAGTCATGCCTTTTATCCTCTCATTATAGAGTTTATTATTATTTTCTTTTTTTGCTTTTTCTTTTTAAGGGTTGCTCTCTTCTAGATTTAAAAAAAGTTTCCCTAATATATTCAAGTGTGACTCTAACTGAGTACTGTATTTATAGATAGGATAATTATGTTGTAGGTTTATATTAGGCCATTTCCCAGTAAGCAGAAACATGTTATTAGATTTCAAAGAGGAAGAATATCAATGAACTTTTTCACTCAGTAATTAGTCAAATTTCCACACAGAACATGGGACTCTTTAATATTTTATACAAGGTCTAAATAATACTTTGGAGCCCTGGTGGCACAGTGGTTAAGAATTCGGCTGCTAACCAAAAGACTGGCAGTTCTACTCTGTCTTATAGGATCCCTATGAGATAGAATCGACTCAACAGCAATGTCTTTTTTATGGGTTAAATACTTTTAACCATAATGTGACTGAAAACATTTTTTATTCTCCATTTCTATGTAAAGAAAGAGTGCCATTTTGATTCACTAATGACTGTAGGATAGAAAAATTAAGCAATTTTTGGAGTCCTTGGGTGACACAAACAATTAAGCACTCTGCTACTAACTGAAAGGTTGGTGGTTTGAATCCACCCAAAGGTGCCTTGAAGAAGGACCAGGCGATCTGTTTCTGAAAGGTCACCATCCTGCCACAACTTGGATGAAACTTGAAAACATTATGCTGAGTGAATAAGTCAATCACAAAAGGACAAATATTGTATGATCTCACCAACATAAGTACACAGAATAGGTGAATAGGTAAATACAGAGAGATCAGAGTTTAATTGTGGTTACCGGGGCAGGGGAGGGGAAATCAGGCAACTATTGTCTAGGAAGAATTGGGTTTTTGTTTATGGGGATGGAAAATTTGGCAAAGGGCATTGGTGATTGTTGCACAACTTGATTGATACAATTAATCTCACTGAATTGTATATGCAAACAATGTTGATTTGGCTAATGTGGTAATTTCTATATGTTTACAACAGTGAGCAAAACAAAAAAAACAAAACAATGGGGCAAAAATCTACTCTAAAGCACATGGGGTTGCCATGAGTCAGACTCAACTAGATGGCAGCTGGTTTGGTTTTTGTTTTATTAAGAGTTGGATTACTTTGGGAAGGAAGGACTAATAGTTGAAAGAATATCTGGGACAGCATATCAACATCTCTGGGAGGAATTCATCCAAATTAAATGACACTGGTGTTCTAACATTCAGGGCATTTTTCACTTGACTGCATTTGGGAAACATTTTGTCCTACATCCATAAATAAATAACCAAAACCAAACCCACTGTCGATGAGTTGATTTTGACTCATAGTAACTCTGTAAGAGAGAGTAGAACTGCCCTATAGGTTTTCTAAGGAATGGCTGGAGGATTCAAACTGCCGATCTTAGGACAGAAAGAAAGAGGATTATTAGGCTATTGAGAATAATAAGGCTAAAATATATTAATTATTGTTGCTAAGTATATTACTTACAGTAGAATTCAGAATATATTTTTCTTGAATAATATAAATATATTGAAATACGATAAAAATGTGCAAAATAACAGAAAAAAATTGGTTGGGGGGGGTATGACGGTCAGTAGTCTTGTACCTAAGTAAAAACTGAATATGGATTTCTACTATTTAATAATTTTTTGGCAAAATTAATAAAGAATATGCCTCCTGTGGGTCTTTATAAAAGACTAAGAAAATATAAAATATAAACTTATATCCACTATTTCTGTCACCTGAATGTGAAATACTGATCTTTTAAAACTTGATGCAGAATTTTTTAACTCTTCTTATTGAAATCATGCAAAGTATGCAGTCGAGACATAGTTCTAGACATGGGTAAATGCAAGTAATCACCAAGCATTTTCTCATTACTGAGAATTGTCAAAATGCTGTGAGGTGTACTTTGCAACAGATTGACATTTCACAGCTGACTTTGTACACATCTTAATCATTGTGAGTCTAAAAGCAATAGATAAGAAGGCATGGGGTTTTCAACGAGTTTTTCTTTACCTTGGTGAAATAAGATACTGGCATTTTCAATATTTCACATGGAATCTGTCTTCACATTGCTTACACAGAATGTTGTCAGGAACAACGCAGTCTTTGTCAACAGTAGCAGATGGAAGAGTCAATGACGTAAAATGAAAATTGTCTTCACCTGATTCTATAATGTATCTGAACTCAGAAGATCCCAAACAAGGCCAAAATTCCTAATTTTTAATACTATACTTTCCTTTTAGCTAGAATATGTGTCAGCTAACGAAAGACAAGAAGCCCCAGCATAGGATTATGGCGGCCTGAGTAAAGGAAGTTGTTTGGAGACTGTAAAAATGATGTGGGGGCAGAGCCTGACATCCTCTCTCTTCACAAGGGACAAGGAGAATCAAGATCAACAGCCCGAGACTGATTCCTATGAGATGGAAGTCAGACATGCCTCCTCTCTCCACCATCTTTACCAATTCTGACATCAACTGTCCCTCCCACAGCACTCTCTACTTCTCTACTAGGTTGGATAATTTGTTGCAACGGCCACACAAAACTCACAGACAATACTCACGATTAAGGGGTTTATTAGGGAAGTAACAGGTTACTATTCAGGCTCAGGAATGCTCAGGATACAGTTCTTCCATCAGGACAGTGTCTTTTCAGCTATGCTTTCAGGCATACCTCTCTCTGGCCCTAGGCCTCTTCCCTGCTCAGATGAGTGTTACAAAGGTCTTTTAGCCTCTGCTGGTAAGTCCCCAGGGGCACCCCAGTCACTCAGCTCTCTTGCTCCGTGGGCCAGGAAGCCCACAATGCCATCTCCTGCTGGTCTCACCTGCCACTTCTTCTTGTCATTTTCAGGCCACAGCTCACTCTCTCTCTCTTTCTCCTGGCTCCAGGAGCCTCCCAGTGCAGGGATCCTGGGTCCGAAAGATGTGCTCTTTGCTCCTGGCTGTTCTTCCTTGGTGGTGGTGGGATCATCTCTCTTTCTTGCCTCTGGAATGGTTCACCTCAGCCTAGTGGGAGGGCAAAACTGACCCGTCTCCTTGGTGGGCCACAATTATGTTATTTTCACAGTCCCGCCCAATCACTTAGGTGGGAGTTACAAGACTATGGCTAGAAAGGCCACACAAAATGACCCCTCGCACAGCAAAGACTAATATTTCAAATCATCCTTTCGTTTGATCACCTGGGAAATTTTACTTCCAGGTAGGACACCATTATATGATTCTGAGTGAGTGAGATGTGTGCCTATCTTTTGAAAAGTGAGAGAAGGACTATTGTGAATAAGAATGTGGGAAAGGAAAAAGCCTGGCTCCTCACTTTAAGGAAAAAGGAGATATGGAATTTGAGCATCTAGAAATTGATTCCATTAAAACGATCTGTTAAGTTTTCAAGAACCACTGGGATACATGTACTTCTACTTGAAGTCCACTAATTTCAACAGCTTCTAAAGGTAATACTTAGTCTTTTTGGGGGGAGGTAGCAAAATGTTCAATTACTAAGGGTTTTTTGCTTATAGAAGCATGTTTCATTAAGATGGCATCTGGGTGAGGGGTCAAAAATGATATATGGTTACAAACCCTGGTGCATTTTTGGGTATTATTCTTCCTGGCCTCATTCTGGTCTCTGCATGTATATCAACTGGCATTTAATGATCTCTGCAGCTATGTGCCTTGTGCACTTGAACCCTGTGCCCTCTGCAGGCCTCTGATATCAAAGTCTAAAGCGGGTGTAACCTGTGACCTGGCTTATATTACTTAGACAATATCTGCATTGATGAAGCTTTAAACTAGAGTATTGAGTGTCATTGGATCTATAAATTCAAATCAAGATCACCTGAATCTTATAGCCCAAATTATATACTAATTCTTACTCTTTCATCCAATCAAAATTTATTGAGCAAACTGTATGTTCCAGTGTGCTCAGTTTTAAGAAAAATTAAATATGATCTGTATACTGGAAGAGCTCACAGAATGAAGGCTTTGGGAGGTAGACAGATGAGCAAGATTTTGTAACACTAACTATGGGAAAAAGGAGCCCTGGTAGAACAGTGTTTAAAGAGCTCAGCTGCTAACGTAAACGTTGGTGGTTTGAACCCACCAGCTGCTCATCGAGAGAAAGATGTGGCAGTCTGCTTCCGTAAAGTTTTACAGCCCTGGAAACCCTATGAAACAGTTCAACTCTGTTCTATAGGGTCACTATGAGTTGGAATTGACTCTCTGTCAACAGGTTTGGTTTTTGGTTTTACTATGTGAAAAGAGTTGTAACTGAGAGATAAGCGCTAAGTATTATTGGAGCACAGAGGAGAATGTGATTAATTCCATCCTGGGGAAGTTGACCAGGCGTTAGATAGAAGATGCCATTTGAGTAGGGAAGGTACTTGCCACCACACAGCTTGAAAAGATCAGTTTTGGGTACAGGCCCAAGATACAATGCTGGTAGATGAAGGATATATCCCACCAGCTCTCTGACCATTATATATAAAATTACTAGGAAAGCCTAGAAATACCAGAACTGCACTAGAGGCTGGAGCTTGTTAATTACTGAAAGGGCTGGGAGCATTGCAGAGACCAGCATCTGCTTCAAATGAAATATCCAGGGATTTTGGAATATGCATTTCATTTGATATACTTCATTTCTGCTTTAAAGTATAATATAAAATTCAAAATCCTGTATTATATCTTCCTTACTTCTTTAATTTTATCATTGCCTTCTCAACAAATAGATTATAAAATTAACATCTAACTCAAGGGTGCTCAAAGGTGGCACTTTTGACATTTTTTGTTGTATGGGGGCTGTCCTGTGTGTTATAGGAAGTTTTGCAGCATCCCGGACCTCTACCCACTTGATATCAGTAGTAACCCCAGTTGTCACAATGAAAAGTGTATCCAGACGTTATCAGTTATCACTTGGGAGGCAAAACTGGTGCTGAGTGAGAATCACTGATCTAACCTAATACTAATGTTACAAAGTCCTGTTTGTATTTCGTGTTTTTAATCAGATATTGTTCCAGAATCATTCTTGTCATTTGGGACAAGAAATATCATTATTACTATCACTATTATTTTGTAACTGGATGATAGCTAACAATGTAACATTCTAAGCAGAGAGAAGAGCTTAGATCACTTCTGGGAGTTTCTTAGACAACTGATCTGGGCTAAGCTATATCAGGGAGCCCTAGTAGCAAAGTGGTTAAGAGTTTGGCTACTAACCAATAAGTCAGCAGTTCGAATCCACCAGCTGCTTCTTGGAAACCCTATGGGGCAGTTCTACTCTATCCCATAGAGTTGTTATGACTCGTAATTGACTTTACAGCAATGAATTTGTTCGTTTTTTAAGATATATCAAAAAGAAACCTGGTGGCACAGTGGTTGAGTACCTGGCTGCTAACCAAAAAGGTCAGTGGTCCATACCCACCAGCCACTCTGTGGGAGGAAGATGTGGCAGTCTGCTTCTGAAAATATTACAGCCTTGGAAACCCTATGGGCAGTTCTACTCAGTCCTATAGGGACACTGTGAGTCAGAATCCACTCTATGGCAATGGATTTGGTTCGGTTTTGGGTTAAGATATATCACCTAATGAAACACATCTGCATTTTTCTTGGAGGAACAGATGAATTGTTATTCTGTTGTTAGATGCTGTTGAGTCAGTTCCAACTCATAGTGACTCTATGTATAACAGAATAATAGATGTATTAGGTGATTTTAAAGATTAATAATAAGAGCAGCAGAGACCCTAGCTATACTGCTATACCCTTGCCTGTCCTGGGTCATGTCTCTTGTACATGTTTTTACAATGAGAGAGAATATAGCTCAGATTTTTTTTTTGTGAGTTTAAAAATTACAATAAATTTCCCTGGTCAGGGGTGGGGAGGGGCAGTAAGGAAATGGAAAGTGGGAAAGAAGCACTGATCCTACTTCTATCTGAACTAGCTGTGAGTGCCTGCTATTCCCATCTAATAGAAGTAGCAAATCATAAAAAATGGAAAAAATAGTTATTGTTCAGAGAATTCTGTATGATCTTGACCAATTTAAAACTAGGGGCAGACAGGCCACAGTACAATACTAAGAACAGAAATAAAACCACATATTTACCACTTCAGTACTACTTCCTGATATGAAGAAAAAAACATCTCTTTGCTTACCCTCTGAACTCTCAAGGTTTCTTCATTAAATTGTCAAAAGTTCCATTGACCACTGCAGAAATTGAGTTTCCTATTTTCTGAACAAAAGGGAGAACACTGAATGAATGGTAAATGAACAACAGTGCTTTAAAGAAAACTAATCAGCTGTCATGTTATAAGACGCAGGATACTCAGACACAAAATGATTTTAAAGCCTGTTTCATTTTTCTGGTTTAGTGTTTTATATACGTGGGAACAAGTGGAAAACATTTTAAACTCATTCTCTTCTTAAAGAGAAATCTTTGGAAATTGCAAATCCTAGCTAATTAAAATGCACAGTGTTACAATTGCCAAAGAATGCTACTTTGAAATTCCATTATAGAATCTCCTCTTCTGCATCTACTAAATGTTAAGTCTGCTGGGGTGCTAGGCAAAAGATGCTGCACAAATCCTTTTTTTTTTTTTTTTCCAAGAGCTTTTAATCTAACACACTGAAAAGTTAACTAAGTATATCTATTATAAGCAGTCAGAAAATCATTGGAGAGATAATGTAAAAAAAAATACCCCATTTTAATTAATAAGATAATAAGATAAGTACTACAGATTTAAATAAAGAGGATTTTCTGCAGCACTTTGAAGGAAAAAAAAATATTGCACTTACATAATGATGACATAGTAGATGTAGGGTCTATCTTTGTACAAAGCCAGAATAAAAACTAGGGTAAAAGGGGTGCTAATAAATAGATCAGATTTTTGTCTTATTTGACTTATCGAAGTATGCATGCACATATTTTAAATAACTTATGTAGTGCTATAATGTTTTTGAGGAAAAAAGAAGTCTCCTTCTCCTCTCCTCATTTTCCTCCCATAATTCCATTCCTCAGAGAAACCCACTTAACGATTCTTATGGCTGTTTCTTCTTGAATTAAGCTTCATAGTTCTATATACTCAGCTAATGCTGCTATTTCATAATTTATAGATTTTGATTATAATGTATGGACTTCCTGTTATGTTGGATGAATGTGCTAGGTCTCATTTGACACACTTTTGCACAATAAGCTGAAGGTAGAAATTGCTGGGTTGGTTTCTAACAAGGCTCTGTTAAAACGGTGGTGAGTCAGCTGGCAAGCGCTGCTTACCTTTCTCTCTAAATCCTTTCTTCCTCTGGGAAGGAGGGCACGATGACCAAAATTGCAGCATCTTTGTTGTGATTATGAAGTGGCACCAAGGAAGGAAGCTATGGTATGCAGAATAATAGTTCCCAAAGACGTCCATGACCTAACCCCCAGAAGCTGTAAATATGTTGCCTTACATGGTAAAAAGGACTTTGCGGATGTGATTAAATTTGTGGACCTGGAGATGGGAAATTATTCTGGATTATCTAGGTGAGTCCAATCTAATCACATAAATCCTTAAATGCAGAGACTCTTCCCCAGCTGGGGTCAGAAAGAGATGTGGTGACAGAAAAGGTCAGGTAAGAACTCTTTAGGAGCCCCGGTGGCACAATGGTTCAGTGGTTCTAACCCACCAGCCTCTCTGTGGGAAAGAAGACCTGGCGATCTGCTCCTGTAAAGATTACAGCCTAGGAAACCCTATATGGCAGTTCTACTCTGTCACACTGGGTCACTATGAGTCAGAATTGACTCGCCGGCCCGCAACAACAACCACAGACCATTTCAAAACAAAACAAAACAAAACTTCTGTTTGGTAAGAGTTTCAAACTTTGTTAAAGCTGCAAGCAAGTTTCTTTCACAGCTACAGTTCTAAAGAATTGATGATCTCAGCGATCCCAGTGTTCAAAAAGTATATTTCAAAGTTAATAACAAAACAAACCCACACCAAAACGAAACATAGATTGGTTTGGAATGTTCAGCCATTGATTTCAGCTGTTCTCAAAACAGGCCAACCATTTCCTTGGAAATCAGGTGAGATGGAGTCAATACCCACAGACGGAAATGACTTTAAGTAAGTTAGCTACTTGGAAAAGATTATTCAGCCTTTACAAAATACAAGACGATAACAAGTCCCAGCTGGCAGGGTGTGTGGTACCACACCAATTTTACCGGGAGCTTATGAGAGTGTGGGGTCAGCAGTTTTTGGCATGTGATACACAAAATCAGAGCATTCATTACTAGTGAAGTAGCAATATTAAAGGGACATAAGTTTCTCCTGGTTACCACTCCAGATTCTAACTTATTAAAAATAGAGGCTGTGTTCTGTAGCATCTTAGGGATAACACTTGAAACTGTTAAAAAAAAATATACTCGGGCTTTTTGCCCAGAAAATCCATTGTGTGAAAAGAAAAAGGGACCTGGCTAGGGTTCCTACACAACACCCCACTTTTCTACCACTTGTGTTTCTACAGGATATAAGATTTCATTTTGAAGAATGAATATTTAAGAAGCAGTTGGAAGTTTTATGTGCGTGGTCAGCTTTGTCTACTGATAGGCTTCACTATAGAGTGATTATTTCTAGTAGAGGATGTATAATTGTGAGTTCATATAAATCATATTTCCTTTCTCAGGAAAGGATCTTTTAATCTCTTGGTTTGCGGCTATAAACATGACTACTAGACTTTCAACTAATCTCCTATATTCAGTCCATCACAGTAAATCCCCCATTTCCATGCTTGGTGATTTCAAGTCCAGAGCTTTTGTGATTCACTTTTTCTGGAGAATGATTTCCCACCTCCACCAAGTATGGAAGGGGACTATTTGCCTGACTGACTGGGAGGGGGGACCTGGTGCTCTAATTACTCCTTATTTAGATTTTTAAGCTCATACTTTACCACTGGTTCCTGTGGCACCTGGAACCTCCAATTATGGGGCCTTTTCTGGGGGTTTGCAGGGCAAATGAGTCTCCTTCTTACTCTTCCTTCACCTTCCTTTACTCTGTAAATTCAGTTGTTGCTCTTTAATTTTCACTTACTACTTATATATTAGGGAGTCCTGGTGGTGAATTGGTTAAGTGCTTGGCTGCTATCTGAAAGGTTGGTGGTTTGAACCTCCAGTAGCTCCGTGGGAGAAAGATATGGCTGTCAGCTTCCATAAAGATTAGAGCCTTGGAAATCCTATGGAGGCAGTTCTACTCTGTCCTACAGGGTCGCTATAAGTCAGAATTGACTCAACGTCAATGAGTTTAGTTTTTGGTTAATTTATATATTAGTAGATATTTGAATTACAGATATCTACTAATTTTTTTAACTGCCATCAAGTTAATTCTGACTCGTAGCAACCCTATATACCACAGAATGAAATACTGCCCCGTCCTGCACCAAGATCACAATTGTTGATATGTTTGAGCCCATTGTTACAGCCACTGTGTCAGTCCATCTGGTTGAAGGTTTTCCTCGTTATCGCTGACCCTCTACTTTATCAAGCATAATGTCCCTCTGCAGGGACTGGTCCCTCCTGATAACATGTTCAAAGTACATGAGACAAAGTCTCACCATTCTCCCTTCTAAGGAGTATTCTGGCTATACTTGTTCCAAGACAGATTCATTCATTCTTCTGGAAGTCCGTGGTATATTCAATATTCTTCACCAACATCATAATTCAAAAGCACCAATTCTTCTTCAGTCTTCGTTATTCATTGTCCAGCTTTCGCATGCATATGAGACAACTGAAAATACCATGTCTTGGGTCAGGCACACGTTAGTCCTCAAGGTGACATCTTTGCTTTTTAACACTTTAAAGAGGTCTTTGCAGTAGAGTTGCCTAGTGCAATCTGTTTCATGCTGCTTCCATGGACGTTGATTATGGGTACAAATATAATAAAATCCTTGACACTTCAATCTTTTCTCCATTTATCATGATGTTGTTTATTGGGCCAGTCGTGAGGATTTTTGTTTTCTTTATGTTGAGGTATAATCCATACTGAAGGCTGTAGTCTTTGATCTTCATCAGTAAGTGCTTCAAGTCCTCTTTACTTTCAGCAAGCAAGGTTGTCTTCCTCCAATCCTGATGCTGCATTCTTCTTCATATAGTCCAGCTTCTCGGATTGTTTGTTCAGCATACAGATTTTCTGAATAAGTATGGTGAAAGGATACAACCCTGACGCACACCTTTTCCAATTTTAAACTATGCAGTATCCCCTTGTTCTGTTTGAACGACTGCTTCTTGGCAGTCATGAGGTAGGAGCATTAATACTTTACAATGGTGAAAGAAATGTGTGCAGGGAGAGAAGAAACATAGAAAGACAGTGAGACCTAAGTTAATAGTCTAGCAACTAACATGTTTTTCAAATTTTATTTCTGGTTTTAACTTATACTGTTATCTAAATTTGGAGTGCTTGGAATAGGATGTTTTTTGATTACTTGCATTTAACCTAAAGCCCAAATAATGTTTTGTATCATTAATAGAGTGTTGTTCTTATTCATTCATTCCTTTCATGGATTGTGAACTGTTTTTGTAGCCCAGCAAACACCAAACTGCCTGCAAAATAGCTATTTCATGAGATTTTTAATTCAATGGAATGTCATTGTTACAAAGCCCACAGAAAATCCTCAATAGTTGTAAGTTCTAACATCATCATTTTCTATGCAATTTTTGGAAAATTTTGCATTTAAAAATTTTTAAATCAGAATGTAAGGTTTTGAGAGAATGAAAATGGTCTGTGTTGGCAGTATTATTATTGTTCTTGTTTCTCCCTTCTTTTAGCACTTATCATAATGTTTTATGCATCAGAAAGTAAATATACACCAGTTGATCAAATTAACTGCAAAGAGACATACTGAGGTAGAGGCTAAGAGAGTAAGAGAAATGCACACTGACAGTGAAACGGAAACATAAAAAAAATTACTATTTTCTTGGAGAACTGTCCCAAACATAATAATCATAAACTAAAATTATGTAGTGCTTTTAAAATTTACAAAACACTTGTGAGACATTAATCTACTTTGTGTAGTAGGTATTATCACCCGTATTATATGAGTGAGGAAACATAGGAAGGTTAGTTAGCTTGTGCAGAATCAGCCTGCCACTAAACAACGACTTTATTATTATTAATTAGTAGTATCGGTCTCATCGTAACCATATTTTTTGGTGGTGATGAGGAGGGTAGATATGGCTACTAAACGCTTATAAGTGTCTTTTATCCTATGCAGGTATACAAGGGAACATGATCTCTAGGTACTTGTCCCGTGCACTTAGCTTGTTTCCCTACTCTTAAACAATATCATTAATTTCAGATTTGGGGGACAGGGAATATGTGAAAGAAAGCATGCCTTTATGGAGCAATTCCTCTTAGCATGAATGATAGCACAAGGCCCATCAAGGAGCCATGTGTCTACATGGAAGTCAGGAACAGGCACTTACTAACTATACATTGGAACAGACAGAATATTTAAATATCATTGGGAATTAATATCATTAGTGATGCTGAAGAAGAGTGTAAATTAAAAGGATTTTCACTTTACAGAATAGATGAGTTTGGACCAACTATATGTAATAGATGCATTAAACAGTGTTTGATGAAGCTTAAATGTCATAAGGAGGGACCTAGTTGATGAATTACTTTTGTGAGCAACCTCATCGAGGAAATCTTCACCGTATAATTTATCTGATTATAAAATGTTTTCTGTTACCAGGTTGGTTTAAAGTGATTATACTCCCACATATATATTTTCTTTCTTTTTTTCTTTTTTTGATGCAAGCACATGGAGCACAAGAGGTCTTAGACAGATGGTTATTTCTCTTATACAGATTTGAATTGAGAATTCTACTAAGCTTCTAGGACATTAGTTTGGGGGCCTTTTAAGAGCCTTGTTTTAGAAGAAAATACGACGAAGTTTAAGTTTCCTTCTGATCTAATTTCTCTTCAGGATTTTTTTTTTTTTTTTTTTTTTTGCTTTGCCCTATTTTAGTTTCCACCTAAAACACTTTAGAACTGGATGTGGGAATAGAAAATTAGTATGTACGGCATTGATATTCTTTTTTCTAGGTCCTGACAAATTACTGTATTTAGAAAAATAAAATAAACCAAACAGCAATGTGGCTGTTATCACTCCTTCCCACAGTATTACTGAGAAACATTTATCAGCTGGCTCCCCTTATTCCTGGATGCTAATGAGGTGATATTATGTTTGCTTTTAATCAACGCAACAATTTGTTTCTAAATTCCAAATTATAATTCAACCAGGCTTTATATTTTCATCATCATTACAGTAATAGTAAATATATAGTAAGCACTTACTGTATGTATGAAGCATTCTACTAAGAAATTTGCATGCATTACCTCACTTAATACAGGCAATGGCCCTATCAGAGCCCTGGTGGTGCAGTGGTTAAGAGTCTGCCTGTTAACAAAAAGGTCAGCCGTTCCAGTCCACCAGCCACTCCTTGGAAATCCTATGGGGCGGTTCTACTCTGTCCTATTGGGTCGCTAAGAGTTGGAATCAAGTTGATGGTAATGGGTTTGGTTTTATAGATGAGGAAAGTAACAGGCTTAGAGAGGTTAAGTATGTCACAGATCATACAGCTAGTAGTAGCAGAGCAGGAGTCAGATCCAGGCAATATAGTTAGAGAACGTGCACTGTTACCTGTCTTCAGAGATGGCTGTATACTAACTTCAAAAAGAGGTTCAAAAATCGGAATTGACACTGAGGTAGAGTTTAGAAGAGCAACCTGTATTCACAGAAATCTTTCTGAGATCTGCGATAGGACACAATGAAATCTTGACAGAATGCTAACTTGGGCTTTCTTTTCCTTTTCTCTTTTTAATCTCTTTAAGTTATCCCAAACCTTAAATATGCAGAGATTTAAGAAAGTTGAGAAATGAACTCTCCTGCATGACTTCAAGGCTCAATTAAATATTTAAAATATAAATAGAATTATGAATGACACATTTTGTTTACAATATTTTATTTATGAAGATTAAGAGCTCTTTATGGAAATTTGCATATCTAATTTATCTTGGGAATTCCTTTTTTCTCAAATGATTAGTCATTTGGTAGAAAGTTATGTATTTTTAGGTTATTTTAAATACCTACTTTGCTCCTCATATCATTTTACTCATGCCTCTTCAAGTTCCTCCCTGCCATCACCAAAAGCAAGCATATCAAAACTTGTCACTCAAAAAAGACTCAAGTAAATCAAACCTTGATAGTATTAACTGTCAGGTTCAAATTTAGATTCTGCCTCAAATTTTAATTCATGATTTTAAAAATGTGTGTGTGTATTTATTTTAAAACTTTTATTTAAAGATAAAATATGCAAAAATATGCTCCATTCAGGAATATATAGCTCAATGAATTATCACAAAATCAATAGCTGTGTAATCACAACTGAGGTTAAGAAACTGAAGAAAACAAGTATGATTGAAGTCTCCTTCTTATCCTGCTCTCCTCCCCAAAGATAACCACTGTCTAGACTTCTAATTTTTTGGTTTAGTTTACCTGTCTTAAATTTTATATAGCTAGAATGATATCTTATAAATTCTTTCGTGTTCAGCTTACTTAGCTTAATATTTATGCTTGGTGTATACGTGCATGCATTTCTGTCGGAAATATATGTAGAGGTGGAATTGCTGTTCAACTTTAAAAGATAATACTAAAACATTTTCCAAAGTGGTTAGTTTCTTTATGCTCCAACCAGAGGTATATATAATATCATGTAGATCTCAGACTTTCCAATACATATTATTTTTCATCTCTTAAATATAGTCATTGTTTTGGGGGTGCAGTCCTATTTCATTCCAGTTTTAATTAACAATGATAGCTAATGAGATTGGACACCTTTTCATATGCATATTGGCTGTTTTGCACGTACTCTATTTTGTAGCGCTTCATCAAGCCTCTGGCTGATTTTTTAAACTGGGTTATTTGATTTTTTAAAAATTAATTTATAAGAATTCTTTATATATAATGGATAAGATATTGTCATTTGTATATGTCTTGGAAATATCTTCTCCAACTCTGGATTGCCTTTTCATGTAATGGTGAAAAGATTTAATGGTATTTTTTGATGAGCAGGGTTCATAAATTAAATAGAGCCCCACTTAACCGTCTTGTCATTTTTGGGTAGTATCTTCAGTGTTTGATTTACATATATGTATATATTTTTCTACTGCAAGGTCATAAAGGTATTCTCCTTTTATATCTTCTAGAAAATTATTGGATTGCCTTCCATATTTACAACTACTATCCACATAGAATTGATTTTTTGTTTATGCTATAAGGTTGGGATCAAGGGAATCCATTTGACCTAACGTCATTTAATGAAAAGCCCATGGTTCTACAATGTGCTATATTAGCACATTTGTATAAATAAAATGTCCATGTATGTGTCAGTCTGCTTCTTGCCCCTCTCTTTTTTCCATTGGTTTATGTTTATCCTTATCTCAATAGTATATTTTCTCAAGGCTGTCTTTTAAAAATAAGTCAATGTCTGGCAGAGCAAATCACCCTAGTTTGTTCTTCTCCAAGATGGTCTTTGATATTCTTACCTCATTATATTTCCATATATATCTTAGAATCAGCTTGTCAAGAACCAGGAAGAAAAACAACAAACAAACCACAATTAGAGTATTTATTAGGATTATATTGCCTATACAAATCAACTTGGGGAAACTGGCAGCTTTATGATGCTGAGTCTTCTAGTCCAGGAAAACGGTGTAGGTCTTCTTTAATCTCCCTTAAGAATGTTTTATACTTTCGTAGAAATTGTGCACATCTTTTGTTTGTTTTAGTCCTATGTATTTGATGTTTCTGATATTATTATACATAATATATTTTAAAAAATAATTCAACAGAATATTGGTGATATAAAAATTAAAATACATTTTTATGTATTGATCCTATATTCTGCATTCATCTTGTTGTTAAATGCCATCGAACTGATTCCAACTAATAGAGACCCTGTGCACAACAGAATGAAACACTGCCCGGTCCTGCACCATCCTCACAATTGTTGCTATGCTTGAGCCCATTGTTGCAGCCACTGTGTCAATCCTTTTCATTGAGGGTCTTCTTTCCTTGATGACCCTCTACTTTACCAAGCATGACGTCCTTCTCCAGGAGCCAATCCCTCCTGATAACATGTCAAAAATATGTGAGACGAATCTCGCCATCCTTGCTTCTGAGGAACATTCTGGTTGTACTGCTTCCAAAACAGATTGTTTGTTCTTTTGGTAGTCCATGGTATATTCAATATTTTTTGCCAATATCACAATTCAAAAGTGTCAATTCTTCTTTGGTCTTCCTTATTCATTGCTCAGCTTTCTCATGCATATGAGGCAATTGAAAACACCATTGCTTTGGTCAGGCGCACCCTAGTTCTTAAGGTGACATCTTTGCTTTTCAACACTTTAAAGAGGTCTTTTGCAGCAGATTTGCCCAATGAAATGCATCTTTTGATTTCTTGACTGCTGCTTCCATGGGTTGATTGTGGATCCAAGTAAAATGAAATCCTTGACAACTTCAATTTTTTCTCCATTTATTATGATGTTGCTTATTGGTCCAGTTAGGAAGATTTTTGTTTTCTTTATGTTGAGTTGTAATCCGTACTGAAGGCTGTACTCTTTGACCTTCTCAGTAAGTGCTTCAAGCCCTCTTTACTTTCAGCAAGCAAGGTTGCATCGTCTTCCTCCAATCCTGCTGCCCCTTTCTTCTTTGTATAGTCCAGCTTCTCGAATTATTCGCTCAGCATACAGATTGAATAGGTATGGTGAAAGGATACAACTCTGACACACACCTTTCCTGACTTTAAACCATGCAGCATCCTCTTGTTCTGTTCAAATGTCCACCTCTTGATCTGTGTACAGATTCCTCATAAGCACAATTAAGTGTTCTGGAATTCTCATTCTCCACAATGTTATCCATAATTTGTTATGATCCACACAATCGAATGCCTTAGCATAGTCAATAAAACACAGGTAAACATCTTTCTGGTATTCTCTGCTTTCAACAAGGACCCATCTGACATCAGCAATGATATTCCTGGTTCCACGTCCTCTTCTAAATCTGGCTTGAACTCGGCCATCCAGAGCCAGTGAGAAGCAGCCCTCAATTGGCAAAAGATAAGGTTTTATGTCTGGCCCACCGCGCAGATCAAAAACACTCCCCTTAGGGGAAAACCCTCTCCCAATTACCTCCCTGCTCCCTGCTCTGCACTGGGTTCAGGATGACTTCAGCAATTACCTAGTCCCCTGGGACGGAAGTAGGACCTGTCATGTGCCATGAGCCATTCTCTCAGCCTTGGACAGGAAACAAATTAACAAACAGGGGGAGAAAATAATCTGCTGGCTCCTCTAAGCCAGGAACTCAGGGTAGGCACAGCTCCTTTGCCTGGGCACAGGCATAAGGGATCCACAGACTTTGAATGCATTTTCCCCTGCATAGACTTGTGTAGGTCCATTTCAACAGCGTAGGCCCTCATTACTGCAGTACAATAGGGTATATACCTGAAGTCTAACTTCAGCTGTTTCAGCTGTGAGGTGGCAGGTTCATGACATTGGACACTGCTTTGCCCGTTAAGCAGGGTTTTTACCTACCCACATCAGGGGCCTGAGGACTGGTGGCTCCACCTGCGCCACCTAGCCACCTGCAATAGGGGCCCAAGAATAAGAGGTACCCCCAGTCCTTACAGCCAACAGTATTGGGTGCTCATAGTCCAGCTGCAAAACCCACCCACTTACGTGCTCTGGAGAACAGGGATACGCTTTCTTCCTGGACACTCAGGGGCAGCCATCAGCCCCCTGCCTTGCTCAGTGTGTTTCCCCCCGGCTACAGCTGGATGCCTGTGTCTATACCAATTGCCCATGCCTGTCTAGACTTTAGATGAGAGGGCACTACTCACTTGATGGCTGACTACTTGGACAACTGAGCTGAATCCATAACAGAGAAGTAGGCAGACTCCTGGGCTCACATACTTAGTGGCAGGTTTGGCCACATGGTGGCAGGATGTTGTAGCTTCAGGGACACCGGTGATCGGTTAAACTCACACGAGCAGTCTATTTTGGTATATCAAAACAAAACAATCAAGAAGCTAGGACACAGTAAGCAAACTTAAAAGAAATAAATAAATTACTGATGGCTCAGAGACAATAGTCAGTATAAAATCACATATACAGGCCGACCATGATGGCTTCAGCAAGCTCTCAAAATAAAGAATCTAGGAATTTTCTGGAGGAAGAAAATTTCTTAGAATTACTGGAGACAGAATACAAAAGATGAATATACAGAACTCTTCAAGAGATCAGGAAGGAAATTATGCATAACATGCAATAGAGAAACTTAAAAAGATTAGAGAAGAGCATAATGACACATTTAACAGGCTGCAAGAATCCATAGAGAGACAGCAATCAGAAATCCAGATTAACACTAAAATTTCAAAATTAGACAACTCAATAGAAAATCACAGGAGCAGAATTGAGGCAATGGAAGTCAGAATTAGTGAGATTGAAGATAAAGCCCTTGACACCAACTTATTTGAGGAAAAATCAGATAAAAGGATTTTAAAAAAAATGAGGAAAACCTAAGTATTATGTGGGATTCTATCAAGAAGAATAACCTATGAGTGACTGGAGTACCAGAAAGGGGGGGTGGGGGACGGGCAGATAACAGAAAATACAGAGAGAATTGTTGAAGATTTCTTGGCAGAAAACTTCTCTGGTATCATGAAAGATGACAAGATATCTATCCAAGATGCTCTTCGGACCCCACATAAAGTAGATCTCAAAAGAAAGTCCCCCAAAAATATCATAATCAAACTTGCCAAAACCAAAGATAAAGAGAGACTTTGAAGAGTGGCTAGGGATAAACGAAAAGTCATCTACAAAGCAGAGTCAGTAAGAATAAGCTCAGACTAGTCAGCAGAAACTGTGTAGGCAAGAAGGCAATGGGATGACATATATAAAGCCTTGAAGGAAAAAAATTGCCAGCCAAGAATCATATATCCAGCAAAACTGTCTCTCAAATATGATGGCAAAATTAGGGCATTTCCAGATAATCAGAAGTTTAGGGAATTTGCAAAAGACCAAAATTACAAGAAATACTATATCCAGCTTGAATTTCTGGCAGTTCACTGTTGACATTCTGCTGTAGCCGCTTTTGAATGATCTTCAGCAAAATTTTGCTTGCATATGATATTAATGATATTGTTCGATAATTTCCACATTCAGTAGGATCACCTTTCTTGGGAATAGGCATAAATATGGATCTCTTCCATTCAGTTGGCCAGGCAGCTGTCTTCCAAATTTCTTGGCATAGACGAGTGAGCACTTCTAGCACTGCATCCGTTTGCTGAAACATCTCAATTGGTATTCCGTCAATTTCCAGAGCCTTGTTTTTTGCCAGTGTCCTCAGTGCAACTTGGAGTTATTTCTTCAGTACCATCTGTTCCTGACCATATGTTACCTTCTGAAATGGTTGTATGCCAACCAATTCTTTTTGGTATAGTGACTCTATATTCCTTCTATCTTCTTTTGATGTTTCCTGCGTTGTTTAATATTTTCCCTATAGAATCCATCACTATTGCAACTAGAGGCTTGAATTTTTTCTTGAGTTCTTTCAGCTTGAGAAATGCTGAGCGTGTTCTTCCCTTTTGGTTTTCTATCTCCAGCTCTTTGCACATGTCAGCATAATACTTTACTTTGTCTTCTCAAGCTGACCTTTGAAATCTTCTATTCAGCTCTTTTACTTCATCGGTTTTTCCTTTTGCTTTAGCTACTTGACATTCAAGAGCAAGTCTCAGAGTCTCTTCTGACACCCGTTTAGATATTTTCTTTCTTTCCTGTCTTTTTAATGACCTATTGCTTTCTTCATGTATGATGTCCTTGATGTTATTCCACAACTCGTTTGGTTTTCGGTCATTAGTGTTCAATGCATCAAATCTATTCTTGAAAGGGTATCTAAATTCAGGTGGGATATACTCAAGGTCATACTTTGGCTCTCGTGGACTTGTTCTAATTTTCTTCAGTTTCAACTTGAACTTACTTATGAGTATTTGACGGTCTGATCCACTATCGGCCCCGGCCTTGTTCTGACTTAATGATATTTAGCTTTTCCATCGTCTCTTTCCAAAGATGTAGTCAATTTGATTCCTGTGTATTCCATCTGGCAATGTCCATGCGTATAGTCACTGTTTATGATGGTTAAGAAAGGTATTTGCAATGAAGAAGTCGTTGGTCTTGCAGAATTCTATCATGTGATCTCTGGCATCATTTCTATCACCAATGCTGTATTTTCCAACTACTGATCCTTCTTTTTGTTTCCAACTTTTGCACTCCAATCACTAGTAATTATCAGTGCGTCCTGATTGCATGTTAAATCAATTTCAGACTGCAGAAGCTGGTAAAAATCTTCAATTTCTTCATCAGTGGGCTTAGTGGTTGGTGCATAAATTTGAATACTAGTCATATCAACTGGTCTTCCTTGCAGGCATATTGATATTATTCTATCACTGACAGCATTGTACTTCAGGATAGATCTTGAAATGTTCTTTTTGACGATGAATACAGTGCCATTCCTCTTAAAGTTGTCATTCCTGGCATAGTCGACAACATGATAGTCTAATTCAGAATGACCAATACCAGTCCATTTCAGCTCACTAATACCTAGGATATCAATGTTTATGCATTCCATTTCATTTTTGATGATTTCCAATTTTCCTAGATTCATACTTTATACATTCCAGGTTCCAATTATTAATGGATGCTTTCAGCTGTTTCTTCTCATTTTAAGTCATGCCACATCAGCAAATGAAGGTCCAGAAAGTTTGACTCATCCATGTCATTAAGTCGACACTACTTTCAGAACGCAGCTCTTCCAGAGTTGTATTTTGAGTGCCTTCCAACCTGAGGGGCTCACCTTCTGGCACTATAGCAAACAATGTTTTGCTGCTACTCATGAGGTTTTCACTGGCTAATTTTTTTCAGAAGTAGACCGCCAGGTCCTTCTTCCTATTCTATCTTAGTCTGGAAGCTCAGGTGAAACCTGTCCACTATGGATGCCCTGCTGGTGTTTGAGTATCGGTGACATAGCTTCCAGCATCATAGCAACACACAAGCCCCTACAGTATGGCAAATTTACAGACACGTGAAGGGCATTCGTCCTAAACTCAGTTAATGATCCTAAAAATTTATCTAGATTTTCAACGTATAAATCATATCATCTATGCCGAGAGTCTTATTTAGTCCTTCTACCAATCTTTATACCTTTAAATTATTTTTTTTATTTTTTATTTTGTTCTATTACAGTATCTTAGAGTTATAGCACAATGATGAATGACGGCAGTGATAGATGACCTCCTTGTTTTGAACTTGATATTAGTAGGAAAATTTCAACATTCCTCCAATATATTTGAGGTTTGTTAATGTGACTTTGGAGCCCTGGTGGCACAGTGATTAAGAGCTCGATTCTTACCCAAAAGGTTGACAGTTTGAATCCACCAGCTGCTTCTAGGAAACCATATAAAACAACTGTACTCTGTCCTATAGGGTCACTATGAGTTGGAATAGACTCAATGGCAATGGGTAATGTGATTTTGAGATACCTGTTATTACATAAAGATAGTTCAATTCTATTCATCTATTTTTTAAAATTAATAAATTAATGAATGAATGTTTAATTTCCTTAAATCATGTTTTCTATATTTATTGTGACTATGTAACTGTGCTAATGTATTCTTCTAATATGTCAGTGTGTAATTTTTATATTGTTTTAGTTTCAAATGTTAAAACAACTTTGCATTTTTGTAATAAAGCCGGTTTGGTCCTGAGATCTTGTCTTTTGAAATATGTCTGGATTCATTTTAATAATAACTTTCAATCTATGTTCATGAAACAGATTGGGGTGTAATTTTCTTGTCTTGCAATTTATCATTAAGTTACCAGAGTTAGCTGGCCTCGTAAGATTACTTTTGAGTCGTGTCAGTTTTTGTATCTTCTTAAAGAGTCTGTATAAAATTTGTAACATCTGCCTTAGTTATCTAGTGTTGCTATAACAGAAACATCACAAGTGGATGCCTTTAACAAAGGTAAATTTATTTTCTCACAGTTTAGTAGGCTAGAGGTCCAAATTTATGGTGCCAGCCCCACGGGAAGGCTTTCTGTCTCTGTCAGCTCCGGAGGAAGGTCCTTGTCATCAATCTTCCCCTGAACTAGGAACTTCTCTATGCAGGAACTGCCCCCTCTGCTTGCTTTCCTTTTCTTTTATCTCTTGGAAGATAAAAGATGGTGCACGCCACACTCCAGGGAAACTCCCTTTACATTGTATCAGGGATGTGACCTGAGCAAGGGTGTTATATCACACCCTAATTCTCTTTAACCACAGGCAGAGATGATGATTTACAACATATAGGAAAATTCACAAAATGAAGAATGACCACACAACACTGGGAATCATGGCCTAACCAAGCTGACACATATTTTGGGGGGACACGATTCAATCTATGAAAATCTCTTACTTAAATAAGTGGAATAATAGACCAGTAACTATCTGGGAATGAAGTTTCATTTGTAGGAAGGCGTTATTTATAAGATCTATTTTAAAATTTGTTATTGGACTATTCATATTTTTGTTTCGTCTTGTTACACCTTGGCAAATTGTAGATCTTGTCTATTTCATCTGAATTTCAAATATCTGCTCTTAACATTATTATTATCTTCCTCCTATTTTCTTTTGGCTTAACTTCTGTCACTGATCCAAATGTATTTGGAAATAACATGAATTCTTTTGTTGATTGCTGTTTTGTATGTATGTCAATTAGCCCAGTTATTTTAGTATGATATTCAAATTTTCTACGTATTTACTGAGATTTATCTGTTTTTCAATCTGTCACTAAAAGAACATCCCCCAGTTTCTGTGTTCTTTGCTCTTAATAACTTACATTTGCAATCATCTTCGGAGAACTACACTTGGGTTGTTGGAATGTGTTTTGCCCAGACAGAGAACCAGAAGTACCTGAGAGTTTATGCCTCCTGAGTGGCAAGTATACAAGGAAAGACTATGGTTGAGTATAAAAGCCTAGCTCCCTTACCTCCACAAGGGATAATTTATACTGAAAACCATATATTCCAGATCTTCCCTTAGGATAAGGCTGAATCCAGGTCCATTCCTGAAATCAAACACTTTCTTTGATTTTTCCCTATCCTATCCTGGTAGCCTATCTCATTGCTGTTTTTTTCTGGGAGCACTTCTTTAATAAATCATTTGCACAGTGTCTGTTTCTGGGAAACTTGATCCAAAACAATATTGGCACTTTAGTTTTCTGATTAATAACACTGGAGACATTAGGAAATCATTATTTAGCTCCCTTTAAGCCTTAAAAGTTTATAGTCTATAATTTTACCATGTTGCAACATTTGTTTTGTTGATACCTAAATTCTGAGAATGAAATATCTTGAGCCTTTGCTAATCATGGTGGAATAAGCATCTCAACAGCCAGATCAAATTTGTGCCCTTGAGCAGGCTATTATTCTGAGTAGATTTTTCAAATTTGTCAGGCATCTTTAAGTTTTAAAGTATTTTAAAGTTGTTATTTATTTGTATTTGGCATCTTTAAAAGGTCTTGGCCTAAAACAAAGGTTGCTTGTGGAAGTTTTGGGAAAATAAAAGACAAACAAATAAAGCTCCAATAGCATTACATATGCTTCTCTCTGCATATATTCAAAAAGAAAGAAATAAAAAGATTATAGTCATTTTCCCAAATATATTACGGTATGTGAGTATTGTGTGTGTGTATGTGTGTGTGTGTAAGCCAAACCTATACATTGTCTTCCAAGAAGTGGGGACCAATAATGCCTGATTTATGACTCTTCTTCTCATATAGCTTAACACCTTCTAATTTCTTAAATAAGGAGGGAATCCAGAAGTTTACATTTGATGGGAAAGCCCAGCAGAGAGGAATACAGTTGCATATAATTAGAGCTAATAATTTATTGAAGATATTGTCATAATAATTCAATTTCAGGAAGATAAATAAATAAACAGAGACCGTAGGAGGAAAAGGCAGGACAGTGCATCATAAGAGACAAGAGAAAATGTTTAAGCAAGAGAGTTCCCATTGTAGTCGAGGCTATTCTGACTACTAATTAGCAACTGGAATTTTGAATAAGACAAAGAGAGAATATTTATGTTGAATTTGGCAATATGGTAATTAACTAGCCTAGATTTTTGTTAATTTGTAACAAATTATGGATAACATTGTGAAGAATGAGAATTCCAGAACACTTAATTGTGCTCATATGGAACCTGTTCATAGACCAAGAGGCAGTTGTTCAAAGAAAAGGGGATACTGAGTGGTTTAAAATCCGGAAAGGTATGCATCAGAGTTGTATCCTGTCTCGATATTTATTCAACCTGTATGCTGAGCAATTAGTCCCAGAAGCTGGACTATATGAAGAAGAATGGGGCATCAGGACTGGAGAAGATTCATTAACAACCTGCATTATGTAGATGACACAAACTTGCTTGCTGTAAGTGAAGAGGACTTGAAGCACTTACTTATGAAGATCAAAGACCACAGCCTTCGTTATGGATTACACCTCAACATGAAGAAAACAAAAATCATCACAACTGAACCAATAATCAACATCACTGTTGCAACTCCAAGCTTGAATGTTTTCTTCAGTTCTTTCAGCTTGAGAAATGCTGAGCGTGTTCTTCCCTTTTGGTCTTCTGACTCCAGGTTTTTGTTGTAATACTTTGTCTTCTTGAGCCGCCCTTTGAAAGCTTCTGTTCAGCTCTTTTACTTCATCATTTCTTCCTTTTGCCTTCACTACTCTGTGTTCAAAAGCAAGTTTCAAAGTCTGTTCTGACATGCATTTTGGTCTTTTCTTTTTTTCCTGTCTTTTTAATGACCTCTTGCTTTCTTCATATATGATGTCCTTGATGTCATTCCACAACTCGTCTGGTCTTAGGTCATTAGTGTTCAGTGCATCAAATCTATTCTTGAGATGATCTCCAAATTCAGGTGGGATATACTCAAGGTTGTACTTCAGCTGTATTGGACTCTTTCTAATTTTCTTCAGCTTCAACTTGAACAGGCATATGAGTATTTGATGATCTGTTCTGTAGTCAGCCCCTGGCCTTGTTCTGACTGATGATATTGAGCTATTCCATTGTCTCTTTCCACAGATGTAGTTGATTTGATTCCTATGTATTTCATCTGGTGAGATCCACATGTATAGTCTCCATTTATGTTGTTGAAAAAAGGTATTTGCAATGAAGAAGTCATTGGTCTTGCAATCTATCATGTGATCTCTGTCATCATTTCTGTCACCAAGGCCGTGTTTTCCAACAACCAATCCTTCTTCCTTTCCAACTTTTGCATTCCAATCACCAGTAATTATCAATGCATCCTGATTGCATGTTTGATCAATTTCAGACTGCAGAAGTTGGTAAAAACCTTCAGTTTCTTCATCTTTGGCCTTAGTGATTTCTGAGTAAATTTGAATAATAGTCGTATTGACTGGTTTTCCTTATAGTCCTATGGACTGACAGCGTTGTACTTCAGGATAGACCTTGAAATGTTCTTTATGACAATGAACATGATGCCATTCCTCTTAATTTGTTACTCCTGGCATAGTAGACCATATGATTGTCTGATTCAAGATGGCCAATACCAGTTCATTTCAGCTCACTAATACCTTGGATATCGATGTTTATGCGTCCCATTTTATTTTTGATGATTTCCAATTTTCCTAAATTCATACTTTATACATTCCAGGTTCCATTTTTTTTTTCAAAAAACAAATGAATTAGATATTTATTTTCAGATTGTAGTAAATACTATGAAGGAAATAAATGGGATAATGTGACAAAGATATGGAGGCAGAGTGTAGTAGGTATTGCTGTTTTGGTTTAGTCTGCTAGATCAACTGTAGCATCTACTAGGTTCAAGGATGGACCAGAAATATGAGTTGGCTTGGTTCCAGTTTGCAAATAACCAGATATAAATAAAATAAGAGTGCAGGTAGGTGGAGGTGGTTTCCAGAATTGGGGCATTAAGGCCTTTGTTCCTCCAAGTATGAGTCCCCAAAAACAAATTTATACCTCCGTCAATGTAGTAATTCTGTGGGTAGGATTTGTGTCACTCAAGCGTCATGTCTGGGTCCATGTGATACCAGCTCTAGGGCCATCCGTATCCATTCTGCAGGGGCCTATATGTCTACTGGTGGGCCTTGGCCAAGATGATTTTGAGGCATTAAGCAATATCTCTCTACCATGTTCCAATTATTGATGGGTGTTTGTAACTGTTTCTTCTCATTTTGAGTTGTGCCACATCAGCAAATGAAGGTCCCAAAAGCTTGATCCATCCACGTCATTAAAGTTGACTCTACTTTGAGCAGGCAGCTCTTCCCTAGTTATCTTTTTAGTGCCTTCCAAACTAAGGAGCTCACCTTTCAAAACTATATCAGACAGTGTTCTGCTGCTATTCATAAGATTTTCACTGGCTACTTTGTTTCAGAAGTAGACTGCCAGGTCCTTCTTTCTAGTCTGTCTTAGTCTGGAAGCTCAGGTGAAACCTGTCTGCTATGGGTGACCCTGAAGGTATTATAATACTGGTGGCATAGCCTCCAGCATCACAAAAACATGCAAGGGCCTACAGTATAACAAATTGACAGATGCTTGGAAAATTTACACTGGAAAATATTTATAACAATTTACCTCTTAACTTGCTATCAATGGGTCAAATTTTCACCATATTTTGTCTTTAACATATCCTTTTTAGACAACCAGTTCAGTGTAAGTGGACTTCAGGAAATGCTCACCTTTTTGGAATTGATATGATTGGATCAAAAAAATGTTATACCAGCAGCTAAAAGATGTGAGTTCTTGTCCCCAGTACTCCAACTTTCTAATCAATCTCTGCCCACACTACTTCATCTGTAGTCTTCAGGACAAGGTAAGTTAAGTATTGTAAATCTTAATTTCTCCATTTGTAGAAGACAATGATAATTTGCTTTATCCCATTTTACAGAGTTGTTTTGAGGATCCAAGGACATATGTAAGTAAAAGTATTTTAGAAAATGTTAAATAATAATAGGAGTAAGACATCTTTTAACAAGATGGTGTTAATATAAGGCTGTTCACCCACAAAATTTTTTATTTAGAAATTAGTAAAGATAGATTAATTAGTATTTGTGTGAAAGTCTATCTAGCAGTACTGGGTACTACAGAGCCATGTTAGACATTATTATATAGTAGCTGGAAGCATGATCCTTGTCATCAAACAAGTACGGATTATAATACACTCTCTTTCCTTTACTAATTGAAATACTTTGGGAAAATTCCTTAATCTCATTTTTTCTCATCTTTAAAATGATTATAATAATACTTACCTTATAGAGTTGTAAGATATAGATGAAATGAGTATGCTAAGCTCTTATCACACGGTATGAGACATAACAAATCCCCTATAAATAATAGCTCACTGTATAATAAATCAGTTATTTTGCACACAGATGACAAGCTAGACTGATGATACCTACACCTCACTTATTGACTATCTCGTTATCTAAAATTTCACATTTAGGACAATAGTAAAAATTCTGACTATTTTGTGCATTAACTATGTACATCTGGCAGTAATGATTTAAGAGGTGCAGGGTGAGAGTAACGTTGGCTGTGAAGGTTAGGGTTATGTATCAACTTCGCTGGGACATGAATCTCAGTGGTTTGGCAGTTATGTAATGATGTAATTTGGCAATTGTGTAATGATGTAGTCATCCTCCATTTTGTGATCTGATTTGGTCATCCTCCAGTTTTGCATAATGCCGATTTTTGCATAATGTCCTGGTCTTTGGAACATAACCATGTTGATAAATGAGGAGTGAGTGTATATGCACCAAAATTGCAAGTTTTGTACAACAGCTTTAGACCCCTCTTCACCTGGTTAGGGATCCTGGTGGTGCAATGGTTAAGCACCCGGCTGCTAATCCAAAAGTTGCCAGTTTGAACCCAACAGCCACTCCAAGGAAGAAAAATGTGACATCTGCTTCCATAAAGATTACAGCCTCAGACACTCTGTGGGGCAGTTCTAGTCTGTCTTATAGGGTTACTGTCTGTCGGAATTGGCTTGATGGCAGTGGGCTTTTTTTGGTTTTCACCTAATTATTTTTCTAAAATCTTGGGCACAAATCAAGTAAGTAAGTGTAAGATGATAAAATGACTCAGAAGTAACGGACTTGGGAATTTGTTGACTTTAATTGGTCAGTGGTTCTAAATTTTTCATGCGTATAAAAATACCTGGGGAGCTTGTTAAAAATGCAGGTTCTCAGACACTGGAGATTTTGATTTGGGGGTATGATGTATGTCCTGTAGTGAATGTTTAAAAGCACTGCGGTTGATTCTGACATGAGTTATTCCACACTGAGAACTATTGTTCTAGTGTATGTCATGTTCAGGAGGGCAATGCTAGTTATACATGATTGCAACTTTTTCATTGTGTGTTATCCAGTATAACCTATGATCTATACTTTTCTTCTAAAAGGTTTTTCTTTTTGTTATGATGATGTTAAGACAAAAAAGAAAATAGTTTGTATCCAAATAATATGATATAGCTGCAATAGCTGTATTACAAAAACAAATTCCAAATATCTTAATATAATACATAAAATTGAGAAAGATGTAGAGTTCAAAAAGAATTTTAAAGGAATAAATCTAGGGAAGTGTATATTTGCTTCTATGAATATTTCTGTGCTTTATAAATTGTTCTATTTTATGATGTTGATTTATTTTCCAATTGCATTTCTGACAGTTTTTAAAGGGTAGTCATGAGAATAGGAAAAGAAAAAAGGATTAGTTTTGCATGCTTTCTGTAGATATTATAAAAATTCCTGAGGATATCACTAGTGTTTGCTTTATTTGTTAAATCTTTGAGTGGTTTGCATAATATATTCTGAGAAAATAGAGATTTTCAAACAATCATATTAATTTCATTGATTGTGTGTGGTTTGTATTGTCTCATTTGAGTATTTGTGTTTACCTAATATTTTTTCCCAAATAATAGCGTGCTTACCAAATAAAAAGTAAGTTATTCATTTAAACATGTTTATGTAAACACAACAACCTTATATGCAATCTTACTGAAAGACTGGCTTGTGCCTCAGAATTAAGTCAAAAGATTTGTTAAGCAATTCGGATTAGTACTTTGTATCATTTACTTTATTGAAATAATAATAATAAAATAGTGACAATATTGGCAGTTAATTTTAGTTGAACACTCATTATGTGCCATTTAAGGTTCATAAAAATGTATGGGATGGATACTATTATCAACTCTGTTTTATAGATGAGGAAACTGGGGATAAGAGAAACTAAGTAGCTTTCCCAAGGCTATACAACTTGTAAGTGGTAGGACTTGGATTTGAACTAGTTTATCTAATTCTAGAATTTGAAAATTTGATACATACACTGTACTTTTCTGCAATAAGAAAGAAAAAGTCATAATATCAAAAAAGAATAGTTTCACAAATTTTCAGTGATGAAAATTTTTTGCTTTCATTTGGAAGGAAAATAAAATATGAATTTAATTTCTATTAGAAAGCTTAACTAATTTTCTTAGTAAATACACAAATACTTCCGAATAGCTAGATCTGCTTATTGATCAACTGTTTCAAGGTGACAGCAATTGGACAAAATGTTATCAGTGGACACAGACAAGAAGATTCTTTAAAGCATGATTTACAGGAAGATGGCTACCATGGACAGCGGAGTACAAGGCAAAATAATTTGAATTGAAACTTTAGCTTTCTTGCCGTGTTTGCCTGCTGTAGAGGTCACACAGCTTCTGCGGATACCCCTCTTGAACAGAGTGAAGATTCCATCAGTTTATCTGAGAAGCTAATCCTGAATTTTTCTCAGGGCTTTTCTTCTTGTGGATATTTCTGGCAATTCTGTATGTAGAGCAACGACTTGGCTTGCTGGCCTGTCACAATTACGGGCAAGCTGTAAAGGAACGGTGGGAATGCGCAGTAGCCCTGGGGATTTATCTCTTCATGTCCATACACATATCTACCACCCTTATAGGAGCCCTGGTGGTGCAAAGGTTAAGTGCTAGCTGCTAATCCAAAGGTCGGCCGTTCAATCCCACCAGTTGCTTTGCAGGAGAAAGACCTGGACATCTACTCCCATAAGTATTAGAGCCTAGAAAACCTTACGGGGCAGTTCTACTCTGTCATGTGAGGTTGATATGAGTTGAAAATGACTCAGCTGCATGAACACAACAAGAACAACACACTTATAAGCTTAAGAGCAAGGAAGGACCCTTTGCAGCACAACCTAGTGTGAATACTTTGGGGTAGGGTAGAATCAGCCTTCATTTTCCCATACTAAGAATAATGATATCATGGGCCCTAACCGAAATCCTACTCCTACGCACCTAGAATTATCACATTTGGTGTGATATGTAGTAATGTAATTAGGCAGTTATGTAATGATGTAATTTGGCAGTTATGTAATAATGTAGTCATCCTCCATTTTGTAATCTGATGTGGTCATTTAAAAATTGCTCAATTATATTAAATCAGCATTTTATATAGCCTTAAACCCCTTACTCACTTATTCCTCCATTGGAAAATTTTCCCTAAGGAAATAATAAAATAGAATTTGTGAGAAAACTCAGACCATCAGTTTTCTGTTCTTCAGTAACCTTGGGCTTTTAAATATCATCTACACGACAAAGCATATTACCAGACTATTAAAAAAAAAAAAAAAAACAACTTGCGTCGCTTCTTGACACCCTTCCTAACTTTCTGTTCTGTTAATAGCATTAATGTGAGAGCAGAGACACTCTTAACTTAAAATGGAACTTTAGGGAACCTGTGAATGAAGTCTTTATGATGTGAATAAAAGTGTACCTATTAAGTTGTCAATATTCAACAAAAAATTAGCAAACTACATTATTCATTATAGTAAGTATATCTTTTTTTATTTTAATATTGATAAAATTGAACATTATACCTTGAAAATGAATACTTCAAAACTATAAATAAAAGCCACAATTTAAACATTACATATGGTAAAACACTTATTTTATAAATAGAGACTAAGAATTCTCAAAATGCTGTTTTTCAAATTTAGTAATCAAAATACATATGACTACTATTTCTTAAACTATTTTAAACAAACTTGGTAAATGAAGTAATGTTTCTAATCAGTGATAATATTATTTAATATAAGGTAATATTTACATTTATGCAAATGTAAATATATGAATACCACCATTTTAATACTTTAATTATAGAAATTTTCATATCATAAAAAAGATTATTTATTTGAATAAGATACTGAAGTAATTTTGACTTAAAAGTAGAAACATAAAAGTTCCATCTATTTCAAAATTAGAGAAAACACAAACAGGATTGTGTTTTTCCGGATAATTCAAACGTAATTTATGAACACATATCTTTCTATATAGATTTAGGATAATTAGCAGTAATGATGGTTTCAGTCTCTTAATATCAACAGAATAGGAAGTATTCACTATAAATACAGGGCACAGAGATGCACTGGAGAGTAACAATCCTTTCTTTCACTGGGTATATAGTAAGAATCTGTTTCCATGGGGATTAAGTCAGATATAAAGATACAGCTAAGTGAAGAGGAAAGGCTCTAAGAAAAGGTAGCTTCAATATAGCACTAAAAAAAAGAAAAGAAAAAAAACATGCAGATGTATGTAGTTAGATATCAAAACACCAAAAAAGTAAAATAAAACAAAAAGACCTTGACCAGAAAATATACATAAACATACATACAACTAGACATTACATTTATGTAAATTATTGAATATCTATAATATACCCTGAACTAGACTAGGATGAGCCCTGGTGGCACAGTGGTTAAAGTGCTTGATTGCGGACCAAAAGGTTGGTGATTTGAACCCACCAGCTGCTTTGCAGGAGACAAATGTGGCAGTCTGCTTCAGTAAAAGATTATAGTCTTGAAAACCCTATGGGGAAGTTCTACTCTGTCCTGTAGGGCTGCTATGAGTCAGAATCGACTCGATGACAGTGGGCTGTAGCAAACTAGGACAACCTAATTTGAAAAATCCATTCGCTCCCAAGAAACATTTTAAAAATTTACGCTTTGCAGCTCCTAATATGCACATCCCTTGATTGTTCTCTACTTTATTCATTAACCAATAATATGAATGTTTTAAATGACTAAAACTTATCTAAAGTATTATAATGATATAAAAATAAAACAAATTTCAAGTATATTTATTAGATAATTAGTTCCTAGATAATTTTAGGAGCCCTGGTGGGGTAGTGGTTAAGAGCTTGGCTGCTAACCAAAAGGTTGGCTGTTCAAACCCACCAGCTTGCTCCTTGGAAACCTCATTTTGAAAAGCTGTCATGCCCTTTTTTTTATACTACCTGTGAATGACCCTTGAAAGTTGAAGTGGTGGGGCTGGAATATTAAGTAGCCCTATCATTAAAATCGTACATATATGTATATATACACACACGTTTTTGTCAGTTGCTGTTAAGTAAGTTCATATGCATGACGACCTTATGTATAACAGAACAAAACATTACCCAATCCTGCGCCATCTTCATGATAGTTAGTATGTTAGTGGTTTATTGTAGTTATTGTGTCGGTCTGTCTCACTGAGGGTATCCTTCATTTTCACTGACCCTCTATTTTGCCAAACATGATGTCTTTTGTTAGGGACTAATCTGTCTGAATGATATATCCAAGGTAGGCAAGCTGAAGTCTTACCATCCTCTTTTCTAAGGCGTATTCTGGTTGTATATCTTCTAAGAAACACATTCCTAGGAGAAAGGTCATTTTTCTGTCAGTCCGTGGTGTATTCAATATTCTTCACCAACATCACAATTGAAATGCATCGATTTTTAATTACCCTGTTTTCGCATTCATATGTGGTGATTGAAAAAACATTGGTTTGAATCACGCGCACCTTAGTCATCAAAGTGGCATCTTTGCTGTTTAGAACTTTAAAGAGATCTTTCGCAGCAGATTTTCCCAATGCAGCACGTCATTTGATTTCTTGACTGCTGCTTCCACAGACATTGATTGTTGATCTATGTAGAATGAAATCATTGACAACTTCAATTCCTTTTTCATTTAGCATTGTGTTGTTTACCAATCCATTTGTGAGGATTTCATTTTCTTCACATTTAGGTGTAATCCATAATGAATAAGGAAGCCTGTAGTCTTTGACTTACATCGGTAAATGCTTCAAGTCATCCTCATTTTTGGCAGACAAGGTTGTCTTATCTGCATATCAAAGGTTGTTAATGAGTCTTCCTCCAATTCTGATGTCACGTTCGTCTTCATATAGTCCAGCTTCTTAGATTATTTGTTCAGCATACAGATTGAGTAAGTAGGGTGAAAGGATACAACACTGACATACACCTTTCCTGACTTTAAACCATGCAGCATCCCCTTGTTCTGTCTGAATGATTGTCTCTTGATCTATGTACAGATTCCTCATGAGCACAATTAAGTATTGTGGAATTCCCATTCTTCACAATGTTATCCACCTTTTTCAATTATATATATATATATGTGTGTATATATATGTGTGGTATATATATATATATACCAAAAAAAAAAAAAAAAACTGCCATCAAGTCAATTCTGACTCATAGCAACTCTGTAGGACAGGGTAGAACTGCCCATAGAATTTCCAAAGCTGTAAATCTTTATGGAACCCTACTGTCACATCTTTCTCCTGTGGAGCAGTTGGTGGGTTCTAACCACTGTGCTTTTGGTTAGCAACTGAGCGCCTTTAACCACTGCTCCACCAGGGCTCCTACATATATGTATATATATGTATATTAGTGGAAATTTCTGGGAACGCTTTCTTAGGAACCTCAAAGGAGAGCAACAACAGCAATAAAGTTAACTGTAAAACTGCATAAATAAGCACCCTGCACTGATTTATTTATTTTCTTATTTTATTTTAATGAACACAGATGCAGAGTTACGAATTAACCATATTCTTCTGTTCATTCATTGCAATTCTCATCATCCACCCTTGCAAGATCCTTTTTTATTTTGTTTTTCCTCCTTATCTCCATACCTCACTACCGTGTTTTTCCTTACTTCCCCCTCCTCCCCAGGAGTGATCTTTTCATTTTGTTTCATGTGCCTGTTTGTTTAGATGTATTCTTTCCCAATGTGCATGTTGCTGCAGGTGGATGTATTTTTCACTTTTATAAATGGTATTGCTTACACAGTTTATTCTATTTTTTTGCCTTTTGTTGCTGTTGTTTGCCGTGTTTATAAAATTTCTCCATTTTGCTAAGAGTACATTTGATCTATGGGTTCCAGTTGCTGCAAAATGCGCCGTGGCTTAGACCCGCTGCATTTTGCCTGCCCTCCTCACTGAATGACATGAAAATTGCTTCCAGCTTCCATTATCACAAATAATTCTTTAGTAAACATTCTTTACCCGTTTCCTTTTGGTCTTGTATGAATTTTCTTTTAAAGTTGGTAGCTCATATGGTCTATGGATTCTTAATTTTCATAAGTAATATCAGGCAAATTTCCAAAATGGCCACTCCAGTCTATATTCCAGACAGCATACAGGAATAAAAGAAGCTTCGTGAATGTCTGGTGAAATAAGTTTTCTGGCTGAATGTAGCCTTTCTCTTCTGTAATTTTGGTTAATAAATTGTGCCCATTTTTCTGTTGGAGGTGCTGTTCTCTCCTTGATTTTCAGGAGTTTCTTGTAAATACTAGATACTAATCCCTTGGTTGATATTAGCTATTGTAAATATCTTCTTTCATTTTAACACTTGGGTGGTGATTTTGTCCATAATATTCTTGGTTGAAAAGAAATAATTTTTATATGATAAAAAATATTAATGTTTAGATTAGTGCCTTAGGTCACAAAGTTATTATTCCTTATTTTCTTCTGTTTACCTTAAAATTTTATCTTTAATTTATCTGGTTTCTAGCTTTGTTTGTAGGATTAGGCAGGGCTACATTTTGTTTTTCTACATAGAGTTAGCAACTTTTTCACAATCCATCAACAGTCAGTCCTCTCATCATCGATATGTTGATCCACCTTTATCACATATTATGTTGCTGTTTATGTACGGATATTTCACTAAGTATGTCTCTTCTTTCACCAGAATAAAAGCTTTCATTTCTATATTTTTGTAATGTATATTACCATCTGGTTGGGAAACTTACACTTTTTATTATTCTTTATTATGGTTGAATGATCGGTGTGTGAACTTTATTCTTCCATATCAATTTTGGAATAAGATCACTGACTTTATCAAAATACCGGTTGGATATTTTAACACATATTTCAATCTCTTTGTAGTATAATCCTAATTTCTAATGGAAATGGCTGGCAAACAAGACAGACAGGGTCCTAGTAACCACTACTAGTTGCCTACCCAATAATCATAGATCAAAAATCAAATAAAAGTGGAAACATTCTTATAATAATTTAATAGGAATAGATAATATAAATATCGTATCTCTGAAGAAGAAATACTAAAATATAACCTGATAATAAAAGATGTTAATCTAAATGATAAACCACAAATTGTTAATAAATACCACCCAACATATTTTTGACTTTCACATTGGAAAAGATTCAGAAGTTGACTATATTGAGAGTTGTTGAATGTGTGGTGATATGAACATTTTCAGAGAGCGTTACTGAGAACAAATTGGAAATTTAAAAGAAAATATTAACAAAAATATTTAAAGTATTCATAAAACTTAATCGAGAATTTGTACTTGATGGAATTTAAAAAGAATTGATCAAAGAAATATACAAAATATAGGTACAAGAATGCTTATCACAGAGAATATTGACAGTAATCTAAAGACCACCAATAAAGGATCATATGAATATATATTATCATACAAATCACGGAAAGGAATATTATGTGACTATTAATTTATTTGGGCATTAATTTTCTATACTTTTTATTTGCACCCTAATGAGTATTTAATCTAGCTCCCTTCATTTTATCTACTATGCAACTATTTATATAATGACATAGACTATTTTAATTAGATATTATTAGAATACTAACAGTAGTTCTCTGTATAAGAAAATTTTTAGTTTTGAATTTAAATTTTAAGAGTGTATACTTTTAGAATTACAAAATACAATAAAGCAATTTTTATTCTAAAAATAGCACCTGGATGTATTCAAAAGAAAGAATACTTGAAAAAAATTCACAAAATTATTCTTTTTAAAAATTAAAGCTCCCTCCATATTTACTGTATAAAGCAATCATTCTCTAACAATTTGTGTTCTCTAGACTGTTTTAATCATAAGGAAATGTGTTTGAAAGTGTGTGATATATATTGCTTTCACTGTGTAAATTACATATAGCACATTCAAAAAAATTGAAGATGCCTCATATTATCCAAGAAGACATTAACATGCTTAAAAAAAATCAATACATTGGAAGTTGGCAACAGATCCCTCAGATATTCATGTAATCGGTCATAGCAATTGCGTGTTACTTTTAGCTCAGAGTTTTCTGATAAGTAAGGCTAAGAGAGATATAGTCAAACATTTTCTGTCTCTGGGACACTATTTTATGTTTGTCGTATGACCCTTTATGAAATGGGTAGTGGTTAACAAAATGAGCTCTATCCTTTACACATTTTTTTGAAGATACAGAAATGGCTATCATATGGACTTTTCTTGTAACATTAAATTACAATTAATAAGTCTTTGAGTTACAAAGGAGACAGCTTTTCTACAGAGAGCTATGATAATATACTCCAGTTATATTATTTTCTGATGATCTATCTTAATGTGGGAATAAAGTATAAAGAATCCAAATAAATCAATAGTTAACATGTCTCTTAGGTTCTTTTCCTCAAATATCAAATATCTCAAGTGGGACTTTTGGTTAATGCAGAATCAAAATCATTCTATGGTTGAATTCTCTGACAAGTGTTTAAGGTGAAACCGTTCTATATTTTTGATTCACTTATTAAAAGGGCTCCGCAATAATTTGCTTAAGGATATCATGGTATTTGTAGCACAGTTGCTGAATTTTTATCTCTCCAGCTATAAGATTTAGAGAGGGAATGTTGTATATAGAGAGGAAAGGTTTGTATATAGAGAGGCAACATTGTATAGAGAGAAGGAATATTGTATATAGGGAAGGAATGTTGTATATAGAGAAGAAATGTTGTATATATAGGGTTGCTGTTTGTTGTTGTTAGATGCCGTCAAGTTGATTCCAACTCACAGCGACCCCATGCACCACAGAAAGAAACACTGCCCAGTCCTGTGCCATCCTCAAAATTGTTTTACGCTTGAGCCCATTGTTGCAGGCACTGCGTCAATCCATCTTGTTGAGGGTCTTCCTCTTTTTCGCTGACCCTGTACTTTACCAAGCATGATGCCCTTCTCCAGGGACTGATCCTTCCTGACAACATGTCCAAAGTATGTAAGACATAGTCTCACCATCCTTCCTTCTAAGGAGCATTCTGGTTGTACTTCTTCCAAGACAGATTTGTTCATTCTTTTGGCAGTCCATGTGTATTCAATGTATATTCAATGTTCTTCACCAACACCACAATTCAAAGGCATCAATTCTTCTTCAGTCTTCGTTATTCACTGTCCAGCTTTTGCATGCATATGATGCGACTCAGAATACCATGGCTTGGGTCAGGTGCACCTTAGTCTTCAAGGTGACATCTTTGCTTTTCAACACTTTAAAGAGGTCTTTTGCAGCAGATTTCCTCACTGCTGCTTCCATGGGTGGTGATTGTGGATCCAAGTAAAATGAAATCCTTGACAACTTCAGTATTTTCTCCATTTAGCATGATGTTGCTTATTGGTCCTGTTGTGAGTATTTTTGTTTTCTTTATGTTGAGATGTAATCCATACTGAAGGTTGTGGTCTTTGAGCTCCATCAGTAAGTGCCTCAAGTACTCTTCACTTTCAGCAAGCAAGGTTACGTCATCTGTATATCACAGTTTGTTAATGAGTCTTCCTCCAATCCTGATGCCCATTCTTCTTCATATAGTCCAGCTTCTTGGATCATTTGCTCAGCATACAGATTGAATAAGTATGTTGAAAGTATATAACCCTGACACACACCGTTTCTGACTTTAAACCACATGGTATCCCTTTGTTCTGTCCAAACAACTGCCCCTTGATCTGTGTACAGGTTCCTCATGAGCACAATTAGTGTTCTGGAATTCCCATTCTTCACAATATTATCCATAATTTGTTATGATCCACACAATTGAATGCCTTTGCACAGTCAAGAAAACACAGGTAAACATCTTTCTGGTATTCTTTGCTTTCATCCAGGATCCATCTGACATCAGCAATGATATCCCTGATTCCATGTCCTCTTCTGAATCTGGCCTGAATTTCTGGCTGTTCCCTCTTGACATACTGCTGCAGCCGCCTTTGAATGATCTTCAGCAAAATTTTACTTGCTTGTGATATTAATGATATTGTTCAATAATTTCCACATTCAGTTGGATCACCTTTCTTGGGAATAGGCATAGATATGGATCTCTTCCTGTTGGTTGGCCAGGTAGCTGTCTTCCAAATTTCTTGGCATAGACAAATGAGCACTTAGAACTGCATCCATTTGTTGAAACATCTCAACTGATATTCTGTCAATTCCTGTAGCCTTGCTTTTTGCCAATGCCTTCAGTGCAGCTTTGACTTTTTCCTTCAGTACCATCGGTTCCTGATCATATGCTACCTTTTGAAATGGTGGAACATCTACCAATTCTTTTCGGTGTAATGACTCTGTGTATTCCTTCCATCTTCTTTTGATGCTTCCTGCATCGTTTAATATTTTCCCCATAGAATCCTTCACTATTGCAACTCGAGGCTTGAATTTTTTCTTCAGTTCTTTCAGCCTGAGGAATTCTGAGTGTGTTCTTCCCTTCTGGTTTTCTATCTCCAGGTCTTTGCTCATGTCATTTTAATACTTTACTTTGTCTTCTCAAGCCGCCCTTTGAAATCTTCTGTTCAGTTCTTTTACTTCATCATTTCCTCCTTTTGCTTTAGCTACTTGATGTCCAAGAGTAAGTTTCAGAGTCTCTTCTGACATCCGTTTTGGTCTTTTCTTTCTTTCCTGTCTTTTAATGACCTCTTGCTTTCTTCATGTATGATGTCCTTGATGTCATTTCACAACTTGTCTGGTCTTCAGTCATTAGTGTTTAATGTGTCAAATCTATTCTTGAAATGGTCTCTAAATTCAGGTGGGATATACTCAAGGTAGTACTTTGGCTCTCATGGACTTGTTCTAATTTTCTTTAGTTTCTACATGAACTTACATATGCGAAGTTGGTAGTCTGTTCTGCAGTCAGCCCCTGGCCATGTTCTGACTGATGATACTTAGCTTTTCCATCGTCTCTTTCCACAGATGTAGTTGATTTGATTCCTGTCTACTCCATCTGATAAGGTCCATGTGTATAGTTGCCGTTTATGTTGGTGAAAAAAGATATTTGCAATGAAGTCTTTGGTCTTGCAAAATTCTACCATGCGATCTCCAGCATCATTTCTATCACCAAGGCCATATTTTCCACCTACCAACCCTTCTTCTTTGTTTCCAACTTTCGCATTCCAATCACCAGTAATTATCAGTGCATCCTGATTGCATGTTGGATCAATTTCAGACTGAATAAGTTCATAAAAATCTTCAATTTCTTCATCTTTGGCCTTAGTGATTGGTAAATTTGAATACTAGTCATATTAACTGGTCTTCCCTGTAGGCATATGGATATTATCTAATCACTGACAGCATTGTACTTCAGGATAGATCTTGCCTTCTTTTTGACAATGAATGCATAACCATTCCTCTTCAGGTTGTCATTCCCAGCATAGTAGACCATGTGGTTGCCCGATTCAAAATGTCCAATACCAGTATATTTCAGCTTACTAATGCCTAGGTTATTGATGTTTATGCATTCCATTTCATTTTGACGGTTTCCAATTTTCCTAGATTCATACCTTGTACAGTCCACATTCCGATTATTAATGGATGTTTGCAGCCATTTCTTCTCATTTTGAGTTGTGTCACATCAACAAATGAAGGTCCTGAAAGCTTGACTCCATCCGCCTTATTAAGGTCAACTCTACTTTGAGGAGGCAGCTCTTCCTCAGTTGTCTTTTGAGTGCCTTCCAACCTGGGGGGCTCATCTTCCGTCACTATATCAGACAATATTGCCCTGCTATTCATAAGGTTTTCACTGGTTAATTCTTTTCAGAAGTAGACTGGTGAGTCCTTCTTCCTAGTCTGTCTTAGTCTGGAAGCTCAGCTGAAACCTGTCTGCCATCGGTGACCCTGCTGTATCTGAATACTGGTGGCATAGCTTCCAGCATCACAGCAATGCACAAGCCCCCACAGTATGATAAACTGACAGACAAGTGGAGATATATAGAGAAGAAACATTGTATATAGAGAGGGAACATTGTATATAGAGAGGAAATGTTGTATATAGACAGGGAATGTTGTATAGTGCAGGGCAGACTGGATTAAATCACTGTCTCTGCCACTTACTATCTAAATAAGCCTGAGTTTCCCTCTCTATCAAATTAGTATAAAGATATGCTTGCAAGTTTGCTATAAGGGTTAGATGAGATAATGGAGGTGATGATCTGGTGCAGAGAAGGAGCTAAATTTATGAAACCTGTCATTATTATCAGGCCTACTTTGTGATGCTAAAACTATATTATCAGTGTCTGGATTTCATTGATTTAAAAAATTTTTTTTTTGCTAAGAAATTTGATCACTGTTGTGGATAGAATTGTGTCCCCTGAAAATATGTGTCAAATTGATTAGGCCGTGATTCCCAATATTATGTGGTTGTCCTCCATTTTGTGATTTTTCCATGTGTTATAAATCATAATATCTGCTTGTGGTTAAAGAGGATTTGAGTAGTATGTAACACCCTTACTCAGGCCACATCCAATGTACAGACAGTTTCCCTGGTGTGTGGCCTGCCCCACCTTTTATCTTACAAGAGATAAAAGGAAAGGGAGGCAATCAGAGAGTTGGGGCCCTCATACCATCAAGAAAACAGTGCTGGGAGCAGAGCGTGTCATTTGGACCCAGGGTTCCTGTGTGGAGAAGCTCCTAGTACAGGGGAAGATTGATGAAAGGGACCTTCCTCTAGAGCCAACAGGGAAAGAAAGCCTTCCCCTGGAGTTGATGCCCTGAATCTGAACTTCTAGACTACTTCACTGTGAGGAAATAAATCTCTCTTTGTTAAAGCCATCCGTTTGTGGTATTTCTGTTATAGCAGGACTAGAGGACTGAGACAGTCACTAAGGCAAAGCTGCTAGTTGCCTACCCACTAGTCACTCTCTTCTTACTTAGTAACAGAAAATCTTGACTGTGTTCGGGATGAAAATAGGCTCAGTTTAAAATCAGATTTTCTGACTTCTCTTGCAGCTAAGGGTAGTTTTGTGACATCATGTTCTAGCTAATTATAGGTAAACAGAAGATGCTAGTTTATATTTTTGGAAAACTAAATAGTTTTATAAGTACCAATACTCCATATGTAGGATGCAATTGGGATGAGGAGGGGTTGAGGAAGGATCTACCAACTGCAGAGTAGAAACCTATTGACGCCAGATAAACAGCAATGAAACATTTGAGCAAATTGTTCTGTTTGAAGTGAGACCATGTGATGACTGAGGTTTTACACTTAAGAGAAATGGAAGAAATAAGTTCAGAATACTGGGTACTTCTTGCTGTTTTCTGAAGGATCTTGCAAGAAAAATAGAGCTAGGAATGGAAAGAAATAATGCTATCCTACGAGTCACTCCTGGCTTGTAGCTTGGAATCAGAATTGACTGAGTTCCACAAATTGACATTTACAGGGTTGAAAAAGACAAAAAGTTGCTATGGTTATTGTGGTGGTTTTGAAGATGCAACCTTAACAGAGGATAATCATCAAGCCATAGGTTTTTCCCAAGTACTTTCTTTTGAATGTTCTTCGCTAAACAAAAGCAGAAGCTTATTTTTTCCAAATTGTTTTAAGACAGTAGCTATTAAGCCAAAGGCTAGAGGATGGACAGAATAAAGTGGCCAGCAGAAAAAAGAATGGAATCTTTAAGCTTAAAGTTTATTTCTAGGTAAGATCTTTGACTGTGGGTATATAGAATTGACAAGAAATGTAGTTCTTCCCTCTAGAAGGTTTATACATTCTCACTGTGGTGAACTCAGGCTATTCCCAATGAAACAATGTGGGCAGAAGTGATAACATGTCACTTTAGGGCAGAGCCATTTTGTGGTTCATAATCGCTCTTTTCCCTCCACCTCAAGAACTGTAATGCTCCATAGGGTGCCTGAATTCTGGAATGCACTCAATGAGGAACAGAGCTGTGGTTTTCTCCCAATAGATATGTGGATTTATTTTATATTTTATTTATGTGCTGTTTGAATCACAAGTAGTATGCCAAAGAAATTCCAAAGTCTTAGCCAGAATTTTGATGTATCATTTTCTATATAATAAACTTCTTCCTTTCCTCTAAGGATCAGCTAAAATATCACCTCTTCTGTGGAACCATCTCTAGTTACTCGTGTCAGATTGAATGATTCATTTCTCTAACTTCCCACAGATCACTGCTTGATGCTATAAAGCTAGACTATAACATAGTGAAGGAATAAATATCTACGCTTCTCCCATTAGATTGAAAGATCATTAGGGTGGGAGTTGGGGCCAACTTTTAAATCTCTGTTGTTGTGTGTGGTGGAGTTGATTCTGACTCATGGGGAACCATAAGGTTTCCTAGGCTGTAGTCTTTACCAGAGCAGATTAAATTTCTACATACATCCAATGCTTTAAACATAGTAGCTACCCAATATAATTTTTAAATAACAATAATGATGATTCATACTTTAATGTAATTTACTGATTCATATTACAGACTACGAGGCTAAGAAAAAGTTATTTATGTCGGAGGCCATAGATATTATTTCTTCATTTTTTTTTCTTTTTTAGAGATTTAATTTCCTAGAAATGAGATAGCGATTTTTTTTCTTGTGATTTCTCTTTAAAATATTTTCTTTTTCCAGATAATTTTTGCTTGTTTTCATGAAAAAAGGGTGAAAATATTCATCTGAAACTGTATAAATTATTAAGAGAGGTGTTATAGGGTATTGGTAGTTAACCTTCTAGAGATGTACTAAACCAAAAACCCGTTGCTGTAAAGTTAAGGGTTCCAGATAAGGCACTCTTATTGTGTTTTAGGTGCTAAAAAATGCTCCTTGGTAATAAACTGTGTAATAAGGCATCTAGCTTTCTACATGTCAAACATAGACTAGCCACAAAACAATCTCAGTTATCTTGACATATTCTGGCCCAGACTTGAAGTGGTAAATTTTTAAATAATACTTTGATAAAATATACAATAAATGAAATACAAGATTGTGCTAGTTAGGGCACTTGGAGAAACAGATGTCAAGTCGAGATTAAACATGCAAGGATTTTATTTATTAGGGGAAAAGACTGTGTGATAGGAAATAGGCAGGCAGTTGGAAAAGACTGGGAATGCTGTCAGATCAAGATGAAGTCTGACCCTGAGTGAAGGAAAGAGGGAGAGAATGTTGACTGAAAGTGTTCTAGATGACCTTGAATTCTAAGGAGGGTTTGGCAAGACCAGTGGGGAAATGTGAAGTCAAAGTCTGCCAACAAAGAGACTAATATTTCCCAGGAATGGTCCACTTCAGTGCCATTGGTAGGAGTTTGGTCTCAGTGTAAACAGGGATGAATTTCAAAGTACAGCAGCTAAAGTCCTTAGTCAATTATGCTATGGTAGCAGGAGACCTGGAAGTAAAAATGAAAGTAGATACAAATAATAAAATATTCTGCTTTGTATATTAAAATCAGACTAAGAACTTTATTTTATTCTTCACTGTTCAAATTATTTTACTTATTTTATTTTTTTCTGTTATTTCTTTTTGCATACTTATACTTAACTGAACCTCCTGTATTTACCTGGCAACCCTGTTTAGAATTCTAATCCCCATACCCTCACATCCCCACACTGAGGTGCTCATGAAAATCAGATGTCTTGGATTGGAATCCTACCTCTGCCACTTGTAAACTGTATGATAAGCTGAATCTCAAAGGCCTCAGCTATAAAATGGGAGATTAGCATGAGATTTACTCATAAATTGTTCTGAGTAATAAATGATATAACGCATGTAAAGTGCTTTGCATAGTATTTGATATATCATAAAAGCTAATACACTTTAGCTATTATTATAAAAGTTAAAGGTAACATGAGAAAGCTTGCTCACTTTACCCCCAGTATCAGAAGTAGCTTGAAAGAGTCATTATTTATTTTTACTTTTGCCAGTGTTTTCCTTTAACTTAGTTTGTAAATTCTTATTATCTGTTCCCATGATTTCAGGAGTTATTAGGAGTCCAATAATATTTTCTTAGATTCCGTTAAGCTTACTGATTGTTTTTCTCTCTCTGTGGTCACTTGGGCCAGGAGTGGAGCCACAGCTATTAAATGAGGGCAGGAGTATTGGCTGAACATGTCCTGATAATGATAATGTATTTATGTAATGATAATTGTGAATAAGTGGCATGAAATAAATGATAAACAATCTTCCATGAATTTATATGTTTGTTTAATTGACTTTTATATTAAACCAACTGGGCTAATGTCAAAATTAAAATACGTAGGGTTTCAACCTTCAGAAAAGTTGTCTCTTGAGCATTTACTAATTGTCTTCTGAGCATTTTTTATTAATTTACTTACAGAAAGAGTTGTATAGAACCATTACATTAATGATTATCATAACTAACACTCACACAGCACTTATTATATGTCAGTTGTTTTACATGGATTGTCTTATATAGACCTAACAATAAACCTACCAGGTTTATCTACCTCATATACCAGATGAAGAAAGTAAGCCTTCAAGAGGTTAAGTAGCTCACAGAAGGAAACCTAAATTGACTAAGCCCAGCCTTGAATCCATACATTTCTAGCTTTAATCTATTTTACCATGTTTCCTCCGTATTTATCTTGCATAGGATTTTAGATCATCTCACAAAATCTTATTTCACCTATAACAGACAAAATGAAACTTAATTGACTTATATTTTCAAGATAACTTTGGCTTTGTGATGCCAGAAATCTCCAGGCTCTAGGAGAGAAATAAGGGCCAGCAGTTTTACCTTGGGCTCTAAAGTGGGAAATGCAGATGGAATAATTCTCTATTCACTCTATAACTTGCATAAGGGCAGTGACTAGTGCTTTCGTTCAACCATTTTCCAAGAGTTCAAGATTGGGTAACAAAGGCAAGTTACCTCCACATACCTTGCACTGGGGCAGGAATTTCCAACATAATTAAAAACACTTGAAAATAAATGGTCTTTGGTCACAGTAGCTTTGACCTACACAGTGGTGAGGATTTCTTTTTGCTTATTTTTTGTGTGTTTGTGTGTTTAATAACAATAATCAGCATATCAAATTCTGTCAAATGAAAAATACTTATAAAAATAAAAAATATACTTCTTTTGTTACTATCGTTCCCAGACATTTTTCAGATGAATAGTCATTATTTAAACATCTTTGATTTATGGACAGTGAACTAGAGAATTTTATATTAAAAGAAAAAAGAGAAAAACAGACTCCTAGCTGCTAAATTTCCATTTACCTCACAAATTGGGCTGCTTTAGTTGAGTAAACAGCCACTTGGTGTATTCTGGAAGAGAATAGTGTACAACGTTTATTATATTTTCAGTTTTCTCTATGTTCGGATGTAGTTTCCACAAACCATTTTCCCCTGCAGCTGAGTATGCATGTACTTTCCTTTTCTTTCCTTCATAGCAGAACAAATGCAGTGAAAATTTTTGCTATGTTGAGTGGATTTTTAGCGACAGTATGACTATGCCTTTTTGTTGTTGCTGTCGTTAGGTGCCATCCACTAAGTTCTGACTTATAGCGACCCTATGTACAACAGAATGAAACCCTGCCCAGTCCTGTGCCATCCTCACAATGGTTGCTATGTTTGAGCCCATTGTTGTAGCCACTGAGGCAATCCATCTAGTTGAGGGTCTTCCTCTTTTTCACTGACGCTTCACTTTACCAAGTGAGATGTCCTTCTCCAGGCACTGGTCTCTCCTTGTCTGGTTCAAAACGGCCAATACTCTTCTGTTTCAGCTTGCTAATTCCTAGGATATCAATCTTTATGCATTCTATTTCATTTTTTGACTTCAAATTTTCCTAGATTTATATTTTATACATTCCACATTCTGATTATTAATGAATGTTTGCAGCTGTTTCTTCTCCTTTTGAGTTGTGCCACATCAACAAATGAAGATCTCAAAAGCTTTACTCCATCCATGTCATTAAGGTCGACTCTACTTTGAGGAGGCAGCTCTTCCCCAATCGTATTTTGAGCATCTTCCAACCTGAGGCACTCATCTTCTGGCACTATATCAGACAATGTCCCATTGCTATTCATAAGGTTTTCACTGGGAAATTTTTTTCAGAAGTAGATCACCCAGTCCTTCTTCCTAGTCTGTCTTAGTTTGGAAGCTCATCTGAAACATGGCCATCATGGGTGACCCTGCTGGTATTTGAAATACTAGTGGCACAGCTTCCAGCATCACAGGAACATGCAAGCCACCACAGTATGACAAAATGACAGATACATGGGGATGCCTCTTTAGTTACAGTATATTCTGAATAGATTGTCTAGTTAGTTTATTGTTGTTATTTGTTACTGATTCTGACCCATAGTGACCTCATATGTTACAGAGAAAAACTGCTCCATAGGGTTTTGTTCGTTGCAATCCTAATGGAAGCAGATAGCCAGGCCTTTACTTCCACTGTAGCGATAGATGGGTTTGAACTGCTAACCTTTAGGTTAGTAGTCAAGTGCAAACTGTTTGTGGCACATGCAGATCTTGGCCCATAATCAAGTAGATAAAGATGAGAGTTCACTATTATTTTGATACTTACAAGCAGATAATATAAATTTAAATTGCCTCATTAAATAATTACACATTTTTGTAAAATAGTTGTAAAAATACATTTATAAAATAATTTTCTTGTGGCAAAAAATATTAGAAATTCTTTCTTTCTTTTTTTTGTACAATCTAGTTAATAATGTTTTCTGATGTCTTCATAGTAGAATTATTTTAAAATTATGGTCCCTAGTTGGGATTATAACTCTTTAACTCTACTGACAAACATCAGACTTCATTGGGGGCAGTGTTTTTCTTCCGAGGCCTAAAGATGTTAGCAGGGGAGGAACAAGGAAGACCAGGCTTGTCTGAAGGACTGCCTTCTCACAGCACTTTATATATATATATATATATATATATATTTTACTTTTTTATTTGTGATATACACTTCATTTCTAATTCATCTTATTTACTTAACTTGTGATTGTAAAGTATAAAGAAAACACATTAGAGATAATATTTCAAATGTTTTCTGGAGATATTTGAAAAGAAAACGAATTTGGAATTAGTTGAAATACATTTGTTTGTTTTGTAAATCTACTCTAAAGTTATAAGGCCAAATATCTTTATTTTCTATATTATCTATTAGCTAAAACCTTGACAAAAAGTAATATTTTCTAAGAAGGTAAAAATAGTTATGACTCCAAATCTAAATTAATTTCTTTTTTTTTTCTGCACTGATTACCTTGTTTTGTTATAAATAATTCTTAACCTCTTTATGTATTTCTCAGTTTAACCGATTAAGAAGTAGAGTAGCATAATTTGTTATTTTAATTGACTATATATATATTTAAATATTTATAATATATTTAAATATGTTTTTTATTTACAAAGAGTACCATATAATTTACATAGTAAAATAAACTGATAACTTCCTAGAAATGTATTTTAGTGTCCAATAATGATCTTATATTTCTCTTCAACTAAGGGAGTCAAGTTATGCTACACTTCCACTTAATCTTTCAATATTTCATGGGAAAGAAAAACTCATCTGTGAGTATTTGTAGAAAAAACAACATATGAAAATTAAAATTTAAGAAGTACCATGTATTCACACATAGAAATTCACATATATAAATTAATGGGAAATGTACAACTCCCTCTTTCAAACTAAATTTTTCTTTTTGGCAAATTAAAGTTTTAGAATGATATAAACAGTATAATTTTAAAACATAATACAACAGTATATATTTTTAATGGATAAGTAGATTTACAAAATTATAAACATATGGATATAAAGGATAATTGGAATGTTGTTAAATCTAGTATAGGAGAAAGGGAAGCGGGATGGGAGGTGGTAAATACCAATGATATTCGTAATGCTTTATGTATTAATATACTTGAAGCAAAATTTTGAAAAAAATACATCATGGTTATATTTATATGTCCTTAAGCATTTTTTGTTTCACTTTTAATAGCTAGGGCAAATTTCACTGTATCATAATTCATTTAAACTATCTCTTGCTGTTGGACTAATTGCCGTGATAAACATTTTTGCAATTAAGTCTTTTTACATAACTATCTCAATTTTCTAAGAATGACATTATTAGAAATACATTTGCTGATTCAGAATACAAAATTTTACAACTTTTAGTCTTTGTTTTTAAATTCCTTCAAGCGATAGTTTACTAATTTTTATTTCCAACTTCAATGCATAAGAGATTGTTTTCTTATCCCCAGATTAAGTATCATGATAAAAACACTTGTAACACTAAAATAGTAATAATGAATAATTATTGTTGTTCTATTTGCACATTTTTTAGCAGTAATTTTGAAAACAATATCACTAATATCATATGCTAGCAAAATTCTGCTGATGAGAATTTAAAAAATTACTGCTGCCATACATTGATAAGGAACTGCCAGAAGTTAAAGCCAGATTCAGAAGCGGACATGGAACAAGAGACACTATTAATGTTATCACATGGATCATGGCTGAAAGCAGAGAATACCAGAAAGATGTTCACCTGTGTGTTATGGACTACTCCAAGGTATTTGACTATATACTAAAAAAAAAAAAAATCGATTGCCTTCAAGTCAATTCTGACTCATAGCGACCCTATAGAACAAAGTAGAACTGCCCATAGAGTTTAACTATATAGATCATAACAAATTATGAATAATGTAGTAAAAAATGGGAATTTCAGAATAATTAATTGTGTTGATGTGGAACCTATACATAGATATTTGGCAGTCATTCAGACAGAACATAAGGATACTGCATGGTTCAAAACTGGAAAATGTGTGCTGCAGGGTTGTATCCTATCACCTTATTTATTCAATCTGTATGCACAAATGATCAAAGAAAGTGGACTATATGAAGAACACATGACTGCAGGATTGTAGGAAGACTCGTTAACAACCTGGAATGTTCAGATGACACAACTTTGCTTACTGACAATGACAATGACTTGAAACACTTACTAATGAAGGTAGAATATCTTCTGTATGAATTACATCTGAACATGAAAAAATTGAAAATCTTCACAACTAGATGAATAAATGACATCATAATATAAGAAAAAGAAATTGAAGTTGTCAAGGATTTCATTCTACTTGCATCAACAGTCAACGCCCATGAAAGCAACAGTCAAAAAATCAAACAATGTATTGCATTGGGAAGATCTGCTGTGAAAGACAGTTTTAAAGTTTTAAATCATCTCCTATATGTCAGTTTGTCGTACTATGGTGACTTGAGTGTTGCTATGATGCGGGAAGCTATGCCATCGGTATTTCAAATACCAGCAGTGTCACCCACAGTCTGCAGTTTCCAGGGAAGCTTCCAGACTAAGACAGAGTAGGAAGAGAGGCCTAGTATTCTGTTTCTGACAATTAGCCAATGAAAACCCTACGGATCACAACAGAATATTGTCCAGTTTAGTCCTGGTTGATGAGGCCCCTAGGATGGGAGGCACTCAAAGTACACAGTGGCTGCAACAGTGGACTCGAGTATACCAAGGATCATCAACAAGGTGCAGGATTGGGCAGCATTTCATTCTGTTGTACATGGGGCTGCCATGAGTTGGAGCTGACTCAACAGCAACTAACAACAAAGTTTTAAAAAGCGAAGATGTCACATAACTAATGTGTATCTGACCCAAGCCATGGTCTTTTCAATGGCCTCATATGCATGCAAAAGTTGGATAATGAAAATGGAAAACAGAAGAATTGATGCATTCAAGCTATGTTGTTGACAAAGAATATTGAATATACCTTGGACTGCCAGAAGAATGAACACTTCAGTCTTAGAAGTAATACAATCAGAATGCTCCTTAGAAGAGAGGATGACAAGACTTCGACTTGCTTACTTTGGACACAACAAAAGGAAAAACCAATTACTTGAAAAGGACATCTCATGTTTGGTAAAGTATAGGGCCAGCAAAAAACGAGAGAAACCCTCAGTGAGGTAAATTGACAGAATAGCCACAACAATGGACTCAAATATATCAATGATCATAAAGACGGCACACGATTAGATAACGTTTTGTTCTGTTTTTTATAAGACCACCATAATTTGGAGCCAACTCAACTGCAACTAACAACTAACAGTTTTTGAAAGTAGTTTCAAATGCCTGTTGACAATTTTCAGTTTTTCTTTAATGAATTGCTTTTTAATGCCATTGCTTACCTATCAAAGCGTTCTGTTATAATACTGCTTTGTAAGAATTTTCTTGGTGTACATACTTTACAATGTTTCAACTAGTTATCATAAATTATTCACTTTTTTGGGTATGTATTATATTATAAAATATTGGAATGTATGATTATGACCTCCCCCTCCAATCTCAAAAGTCAACATTTTCATATTTGGAACAGTATTTATTAAAATCATGTTATTTTAACTTTATTTTAGGCATGTGTCCAATGTAGCTGTTCATTAGTAATTGTGATATATTAATATCAGACTTTCAAGTAATTTCTAGTTCTCTTCAGAAGTCACTACAATACATTCCTACGTATTGAAAAAAGAGTTCAATTCTGCTATGATATGGATTACGAAGACTTGAAGAATCCAATGTCACTTTAGGTTTTGAATTTATAACTTTACATTTATAAATTTAAATTTATCATTTCAAATAAATAGTATGCTAGTCTACATATTACAAGTCCATTAAATCACAGCCTATTTTTTAAAAAATATCGTTACTTTCAGATTCATCTCTGAAAAATGACTAATTATCTACATGTACAAAAAGAGCATTATATCTATGAATCCATGCTGAGAATAGTTACGGACAGTTTCAAACCTCAATTCTTGTATCCATGTAAAAATAATTATTCTCCCACTCCTTAAAAGTAACTCTTCTATAACTTGTAGGGAACAATTAATTACTAAACTATCATATTGCCTATTTTTTCCTGAAAGAGTAAGAATGGGGCATAATGATAGAGTACTGGTGTGAGAATCAGGAAACTGAATCTATGGAATTAACTCCCTCTCTTACCCATGCAAAGATATTTTATACTTTCTGGGCTGTACTTTCTCCATCCTCCAAATTAGGATAATATCTCCCTTGTGTAGCTTAAATAAGTTGATTTGAACATTAAATAAGGCCATATTTGTCACACTGTTTGAAAATGTAAAAGCACTATGCCAACATAAGAATTATCTTTATCTGTGCTGCTCTTCTGTACAAACATTTTCATTTTCCTATATTGTGATATTTAATTATTCTTGCTTCAGTGGCTGAGCTCACTGAACATTAGTCAAAATAGATTCAGTACCATTGATGACCATTTATGTGGTTTTTTTTTTTTAAATTTTGAGTCCTGATAAGTATTTATACTTCTTTAACTTTCTGCTGCTAAGAGATTCCTTCTCAAACATGTGAAAAAAAAAAAAAAAAAACTCAACTATCACTACATCCAGCTCAAAAATCTCTCCTGAACTCTGAACTTCTAATGTGTGTATCTCATAGGTTTCTCAACACCACATGTCCAAAGTGGACTTTGTAAACTTTTCTTTCAAGTCTGCTCTATCACTCTCATCTCAGAGAATGGTGAAACCAGCTACCATACTCCTAAAATAAAAATCTGATGTTCAACTTTGAACCCTCTCTTTTCTGCAGTTGATCACAGCTATTTGTTGTTCCGGCCTGCCCCCAGGTATCTCCGTAATACACTCCAACTCATCTGTTTATCTATTTCCTGATGTCATTATTTTAATTTTGAGCTCATCATAGCTTGGCGATTTTTTCCTACAACAGGTGGTACAATTTATAATCCATTCTCCAAACTCTTACCAAAGCTCTTCAAAATGCCAGTTTAGTTGATTTAGCACCTCTTGTCCTTTCAGCTTTGTGTCTGGTTTCAGGCACAGTTATTATGGACATTTGCATGCAGACTCCCTTCTCTCCCCGTTGATACCTCTGCATTTGCGTTCTAAGCAAGTCATTAGTTTCCTTTTTTGAGATTGTTTTGATATCCTGTTTCAGATGCCTGCTGGACACTTCCATTGGTACAGCCATAAAATGGGGAAAATGTTAATGCAAGATGAGACATTCCTCAACCAATGGGAGATAGGAGCAAGTAGATAACTGATGCTGATAAAGATGAATAAGTTCATTTTAAAACACACACACACACACACACACACACACACACACACACAATATTCCCTCAGCCCAACCAACAAGAGCAAACCAGTTTTCAACTGATGACTCACCTTGCGTGTAGCTCCATAGTGCTGGAACAATGTCTTTCAAGGTGGCCCTTTGATGAGATATTCTTCATTCTTATTCTATCTACACACACCATTCAGTGCACTCCCTGTCTTTGGGGATAACCCAAACTTTCCCCATTTCCCTGTCTCCTAAATTCTGAGGTATGACTGTGAGAGAGGGTGATTTATTTTTTCTTCTTATACTGGAGAAAATTTCTTCATAAATAATTATTCTTCTATGTTGTTATTGTTATTGTGTGTCTTCTGCAACTCATACTGACTCTATGTGACAGAGTAGAACTGCCCCATAGAGTTTCCTAGGCTGTAATCTTTACGGGAGCAGGTTGACAGATCTTTTATCTGGAGGAGCTGCTGGGTGGGTTTGAACCACCAACCCTTCTGTTAGCAACCGAGCGCTTACCTATTGCAGTACCAGGGCTCCTATTCTCACTAGATTTTCTCTTAACTCAAAAATCTCCTCTTCTCAATTGATTTCTATCAATTTTATTTAGAAAGAGTAGCTTGGAAGACCTGCCACAAATATTTCCCAAAGCAAGCAGAGCGGAGCCCACTACCTGCATGAATGAGAAAAAAAAAAAAAAAAAAAAGGAAACATATAAGGAGAAATCATAAATGAATATCTCAGAACTTATCTGCCACAAAAAAATATCCCTTAGAAAGGACACTTCTTTATTGAATTATTTGCTATTTGAAAAATCCAACTTAGAGATGCAGAGTATGGTCTGGAAGGCAGATATCATTAGGAAGATAAATGAGTATAATCTTTTCTCTCTCCACCTTAAATCACTGGAAAGCAAAAAGCAATGCATCAGTCTAGAAGTAGAAGCCAAAACTGACCTCTGAAATTTACTTCTTTGTATAGAAAAATTGATTACAAAGTAAGTTACTATTAAGAAGTTTGGAATCATAGAATTAAACTTAGAATACCTTAAAGTGAGATTTAGCATTTGATTTTCACATTTAACTTATTTCCTTAATTCATATCCAACACCACATCTGGCACATTAAACTGATTGGTTTTCCCCCAATATACCTGTATAATTCTTCTATACAGTTTCTCATTAACTTTTGAAATGGGAATCTGATTTGTAGGTTTAGTGTATTCAATTCTTATTTTAATATTATCATATGTTTGTTTTATGGTATACACTGTCTGAAAATAGCGTATCTTTTGTTTATCTCAGGAGATTTTTCTCTCTAAACAGACATGTTTACAAGAGTGGCAGTGGAGTCTGCATGTACTCCCACAAAATGATTATTCGATTCCTCACTGGAATGAAAATGTTCTCCATGCCTGTCTTTGGTCTAGAAGACAACTTTTGAATGACCTTATCTTTTCAACCCATTATGTGGTAAAGATTATTCACAAATCATGAGTCAAAGGCATCAGAGTTACTGCTTTCTCTAGGCTTAATATTTCAGATCCATTTAGTTTTCCTCAAAAGACCATTGTCCTTACTTTAACCATGTTTTGTCATCTTAAAATATTCTCAGCATCTGGCTTAAGTTTTGAATATACACAAATTATACTAAAAGTTTGGAGCCCTGGTGGTGAAGGAGTTAAGAGCTCAGACTGCTAACCAAAAGGTTGGCAGTTCGAGTCCACCAGATGCTCTTTGGAAACTCTATGGGGCAGTTCTACTCTGTCCTACAGGGTTGCTATGAGTCAGAATTGACTCGATGGCACACAACAACAGCAACATCAAAATTTACTCCTACCATTCCTTATTTAACATTTATTGAATATCCTGCTATTTGCAATGTATTAAGGTACATTAATTTGGGAAAAAAATGATCAATCAGACCTTGGGCCATTGAAATGGTGCCAATAAAGTGAAATAGATGTTAGAAGACTGAAATGGAACAGCCAGGGAAATCTAGTTCTGAACTTGATTATTTAGAGATGAGAAAAAGAAGAAAATTTGGGTGTAAGGACCTATTAAGCCAAGTCCCAGAAGAAGAAAACATGTATGTAAAACAGTTTTTTTGGATGACAGAAGCTTTGTAAAGATGAGTAGTAGAAGTTGGCATTCAAAAGGCATATGGTTTGGACCATGGAATTACTCATGGACTATTTGAGAACTTTGGGCTCTTAGGTGGAAAGAAGTAGGGATTTATTGAAGGTTTTTGAGCAAAGTAGTGACTTTATCAGAGTTAATAAGCTTAATCTATCAGTTAACTATAGGATGAATTCAAATAAGCCCAGCCTGAATCAAATAAACTATACATCCGACATTCATTTAATAATAACTACCTACTATGAAGTACTGTTACGCACTATAGAATTAAGATAATAGAGTAAAATTTCTTGCTTCAGAGCTTGCAAACTATTTGGGAGACAAGTTTAAAATTCAAAATAAAACATATGAACATAAATAAAAATCAGAAACATTAAACATTTAATAAAATCAGAAGTGTAGTTTTGTGATGAAGAGCATGCCAGTAGCATCACCACACCACCCCCTAATGATGACACCAATGAAGAATGTCTCTAGACATTGCCAACTATTCCCTACTGGCTGGGGGGAAGGGGAGCAAAATCACCCTAGTTGAAAACCATGAGTCTAACAATGTCTTAATTCTAGTATTGATAAGATTGTCAAGTCAGTTCAATACTATTTATTGAACTTCTGCTACAGGCCAGTTCTGGCACTAGAGGCTAGTGTTACAGAGATAAGATAAATAAGATATAGTCCTTGTCCTCAAAGTTCTTTCTATCCAGAGACACAATTATTTACTTGACTTTTTTTTCCAGCTGGTGTCAAGTCGATTCCAACTCATGGTGACCCCACGTGAGTCAAGAGCTGCGCTTCATAGGGTTTTCAATGGATTGTTTTTTCAGAGGTAGATCACCAGCCCATTCTCCTGAGGCACCTCTGACTAGATTTGAACCTCCACCCTTTCAGTTAGCAGCCAAGCTTGTTAACCATTTGCACTACTAGACTCCTATTTAATTTTATCATAACAACCCTATAGGACAGAGTAGAACTGCCCCATAAGGTTTCCAAGGAGTGGCTGATGTATTTGAACTGCTGACCTTTTGGTTAGCAGCCTGAGCTCTTAACCACTATGCCACCATGGCTCCTAATTTTATTTATACAATAATTAAAATGTCCCTGAGTGAAGCAAATTGTTTACACTTGACTACTAATCGAAAGGCTGGTGGTTTGAACCCACCGAGAAACTCTGTCAAACAAAGTCCTAGCAATCTGCTTCCATAAAGATTACAGGAAACAAAACCCTATAGAGCAGTTCTACCCTGTAACATATGGGGTCACCATGTGTCAGAACTGACTCTACAGCAATGGATTTGGCATACAGTAATTAGGGGTTCCCTGGATGACGCAAATGGTTAAGTGATGGAATACTAACCAAAGTTGGTTGTTCAAACCTACCCAGAGGCGCCTCAGAAGACAGGCCTGGTGATCTGCTTCCAAAAGGTCACAGCCTCGAAAACCCTATGGAGCAGTTCTACTCCGTACACATGAGGTTGACAAGAGTTGGAATCAACTCAGTGGCAACCAACAACAACTGGGTGGTGCAAACAATTAGTGCACTTGGCTACTATCTGAAAGGTTAGAGATTCGAGTCCACCAGAAGCACAGGCTTCTGCCAAACATAGAAAACTGGAAAGAGTGTCACTCTCACACTAACTACAAGAAAATGTACAAAATTATATTTTTTCCTGGATCCAATAGAGAGCTCAGATTGCAGTGTAGTTGCTTCTGCCCTTCGAAAGACACTTTTAAGAAAATGGAAAGACGAATTACAGACTAGGAGAATATATTTGCAAAACATCTATCTGATAAAGGAGTATATAATGAAAGCTCCAAACTCAATAATAAGAAAACAACAACCTACCTAAAAATATGGGCAACAGATTTGAACAGACATTGCACCTAATAAGAGAAATGGATGGCAAATAAGCTCATTAAAAAATGGCCAATGTTATTAGTCATTAGAAAAATGCAAATTGAAGTCAAGATCAAAAATCAATACACATCTATTAGAACGGCTAAAATTTAAACAAACAAATGACAAATCCAAGTTATGGCAATGATTGGGAGCAAGTGGAACTCTCATATTTTGCTGTTGGGAATTTAAAATAGTACAGCCACTTTGGAAAAAAGATTGCCAATTTTTATGAAGTTACAAGCACACTAACCATAAGGCCCAGGTGTGGTTTGCAGACTTTTTAACCTCTGTGTAGTTCCTTTGTCCCGTTACACTGCTGAATGTTGCTATTTTACATGTCAAAGAGACTTTGCAGGTGCAATTAAGATTACTAATCAGTTTACTTTAAAATAGGGATAGTATCCCCAGTTATTCAGAGGGCCCAAGGTAATCACAGAAACTCTTAAAAGCAGAGCTTTCTCCAGCTGAGAGCGGAAAAGGAAGTTGGTTTCAAAGCATGAGAAGGACTTGATGCACCATGTCAGTTTGAAGATGGAGGACACCTCATGGAAAACAGGAGAAGGAACTGAATTCTGCCAACATTCTGTATGTATTTAAAAGCAGATTCTTCCACCAAACCCATTACCGTCAAGTCGATTCCAACTCATAGCGACCCTACACATAGCCTCCTAAAGAAATCTGACACCTTGATTTCAGTCTTGTGAAACCCTCAAGCAGAGAACCCAGTTGAGAGACTCTGTGCCTGGATATCTGACCAGTGAAAACTATGAGATAATAAATGGGTATTGTTCTAAACTATTAAAATTGTGGTAATTTGTTATGTCACCAATACAAACAATACACTAGATATTTACCCAAGAGGAATAAAATTTCTTTACACAAAAACCTGTCAAACAAACAAACAAAAAGCCCATTTGCGTCTAGTCAATTCCAACTCACAGTGACCCTGTAGGATAGAGCAGAACTGCCCCATAGAGTTTCCAAGGAGCGACTGGTGGATTTGAACCGCTGACCTTCTGGTTATCAGCCAAGCTCTCAACCCCTGAGCCCCAGTTTTATTTATAATTGCCAAAAACTGGAAGCAGCCTAAATGTCATTCAACTAATAAATGGATATAAAAAAAAAAGTTGCAGTACATCCATCCAATGGAATACTGCTTAGCAATAAAAGGAATAAACTACCGATGCATGCAACAAGATGGTTGAATCTAGAGTGCATAATAGTAAGTGAATGAAGACAGACTGAAAAAGCCACATGCTGTATATTTCATCTACGTAATGGTAAAACTATAAGGAACAAAAAAAAGAAGAAACAAAACAAGTAAAAAAAAAAAACATGATAAATACCCCCCAAAAAACAAAACAAAACCCCCCAAAATCAGATCAATGGTGGTTCAGGGCTGGCTAGGGGGTGAGATGTTGATTACAATGAGATATGACAGAAATTATTTGGAATGGAGCTCTTCTATATCTCAGAGTCTGGAATTTGAGGATTAGCTCTGGACCTGAGTTTTGGAATTTGCCAGCGCATAAGTAATTCATAGAAAACAAGTGACCTATAATTCCCAAGTCAATAGGAAACATCTTCTGGAACCTACATCTCTTAGACACCAGGGTAAAATTACTCTGTTGAAGTAAGTATGCTATATACTAGTTGGTTATTCACATACATAAAGATTTTTAAATTATGTAGTTTTGAAAACAATGCCTCTTCTTATTGATTTATGACTTTCTAATACACATAGCTCTTGTTCTGATTATTTACATTTAAATTATTTTATAAAATATAATTAGATGGATCATTAAAACTTTCTACATTGCTTGCGTCGGTTCTATGCATCTCTTATATTGTTTCAATTCTCTTAACTTGATATAATTTAAGGATGGAATAAAGAAAGACCATTTTTTTATTTTGATCTACTTTACTTTCTAGAGCAGATGTAGGTTTACAGAAAAATTGTGCAGAAAGTACAGATAATTGTCATATAACTACCCACCCCCACCCTGACACAGTGTTTCCTATTGTTGTTGCAAGTTGTCGTCAAGTTGGCTACAATTCATTGGGACCCTGTGTATAACAGAAGGAAACGTTGCCTGGTCCTGTGCCAACCACACAATGGTTACTGAGTTTGAGCCCATTGTTGCAGCCACTGTGCTAATCCATCTCATTGAAGATCTTCCTCTTTTTCACTGATCCAAGCATGATAACCTCCAGGGATTGGTCCCTCCTTATGATATCTCCGAAGTAAGAGAGACAAAGCCTCGCCATCCTCGTTTCTGACACTCATCATCCTGGCTATATTTCTTCCAACAGAGATCGATTCATTTTTCGGTGGTCCACTGTGTATTCAGTATTCTTCCCAACACCACAATTCAAATGCACCAATTCTTCTTGGTGTTCCTTATTCATTGTCCAGCTTTCACATGCATATGAGGCAATTGAAAATACCATGTCTTATGTGGGGTGCATCTTAGTCATCAAAGTGACATCTTGCTTTTTAAAATTTTAAAGAGCTCTTTTGCAGCAGATTGGTCCAATTCAATATGTCATTTGATGTCTTGACTATGGCTTCCATGGGTGTTGATTGTGGATCCAAGTAAAATGAAATCCTTGACAACTTCAGTTTCTTCACCATTTATCATGTTCTTGTTTATTGGTCCAGTTGTAAGATTTTTTCATCTTCTTTATTTTGAGATGTAATCCATTCTAAAGTCTCTGGTCTTTGATTTTCATCAGTAAATACTTTCAGTTGTCTTCACTTTTAGCAAGCATGGTTGTTTCATCTGCATATGACAGGTTGTTAATGAGTCTTCATCCAATCTTGATGTGACATTCTTCTTCATATAGTCCAGTTTCTTGGATTATTTGCTCAACATACATACAGACTGAGTAAGTATGATGATAAGATACAACCCTGCTGCACATCTTTTCTGATTTTAAACCACGCAGTGTCTCCTTTTGTTCAAATAACTACTTCTTGATCTATGTACAAGTTCCCCATGAGCACAATTAAGTGTTCTGGAATTCTTATTCTTCACAATGTTATCCATAATCTGTTATAATCTATGTAGTCAAATGCCTTTGTGTAGTCAATAAAACACAGGCAAATATCTTTCCGGTATTCTCTGCTTTCAGCCAATATTACCATCATGTATTCCTGTGGTACATTGGTCACTATTGATGAACCAATATTTATACATTATTATTAACTAAAATCCTAGTTTACATTGAAGTTGTCAAGAATTTCATTTTACTCTGATCCACAATCAACAGCCATGGAAGCAGCAGTCAAAAAATCAAATACGTCAGTATTGCATTGGAAAAATCTGCTGCAAAAGACCTCTTTAAAGTGTTCCAAAGCAAAGATGTCACTTTGAGGACTGAGGTGCGCCCGACCCAAGCCATGGTATTTCATTCACCTCATATACATGTGAAAGCTGGACAATGAATAGGGAAGATAAAGAAGAACTGATGCCTTTGAAGTATGGTTTTCGGGAAGAATATTGAATATACTGTAGACTACCAGAAAAATGAACAAATCTGTCTTGGAAGAAGTACAGCCAGAATGCTCCTTACAAGCAAGGATGGCGAGACTTCATCTCATGTACTTTGGATGTGTTATCAGGAGGGACCAGTCGCTAGAGAAGGACGTTATGCTTAGTAAAGTAGACAGTCAGTGAAAGAGAATAAGACCCTCAACGAAAGTGGCTGCAACAACCAGCTCAAGCATCACAATGATAGTGAGGATGGTGCAGGACTAGCCAGTGTATTGTTCTATTTTACATAGGGTCCCTATGAGTAGGAACCTACTTGATGGCACCTAGCAACAACAACAACATGTTTAGCTTTGTAAGAAACTGTCAGGCTATCTTCCAAAGTGGCTTACCATTTTGCATTCCCATTAGCAATGAAGAGAGTCCAGTTGCTCCATATCCTTGCCAGTATTTAGCGTTAGAAGGCAGAAATTTGTTGTAAGTAAAACGATACTCAACTCCACATTATCTATGGCTAGAATCTGTCTGTTGCCATCAAACATGATGTTCTTTCCAGAAAGCTTTAGTAACTAAGAAATTGGTTGGTTATTCTGTTCACCCATTCCTGAGGTGGATGGAGAAGAGCTAAAACTTGAAACGCTGAACTACAGATAGATTGAAAGTTGTCGTGAAGGCTCAGAAACTCTGAAGCAATGGCTGAGCTCTGCATGCTCATGTTCTCCAGTGAACAGTCCACAAGATTCCTTTCTTTCTTCTTTCCTTGAGTGTGCAGGGCAGATTGAGAGGTGGCCTGAGAGAGGATGAGGGGGCTGGTAATTAGCTTAATCAGTTGTTTAGTCTGGCTAGAGAAAAATCATGCCCAAGGTCTTGGCTCTGGTATCTTTAAAATGGATAATCATATAATCATAGAGCTGATTATAATTTCATAATATTTTCTTCTTAAACAGTTCTTATAACTGTGTTTCCTTATTTAAATTGCTTGATTTTTCCTTTGAATGATAAATAATATTTCTTTGTACTCTTTTTTTAGTAGCTAATTTGCTAATCTTTTTCCTCCTAATATTTTCTTCTCTGCAATATTTGATCCTCAGTCAATTTTTCCTCATTGGGAAGAACATGATCAAGATCAAGTGTCTAGTTTTTTTCTCTATTTATATAAAAATAAAAATTGTCATAACATCAAGGACCATGAATATTATGTCATGTTAATGATTGGCTTTCTGCTCAACTAGTGTCTATCACAAATATCTAAGCAACTTTTGATTCTGACATGACGTCTCTCTGGTAAACTGACCAAAGAAAGCATTATTTACTTTCTCCACGTGGTTGATTGTTGTTGTAGTAGTCAAGTCGATTTTGACTCATAGCAACAGAGTAGAACTGTCCCCATAATGTTTGCTAGGCTATAAATCTTTATGGGAGCAGATTGCTAGGTCTTTTCTCCTGCGGTGTCACTTTTGGGTTCGAACTGCAGACCTTTGGCTTAGCAGCCTAATGCTTAACCATTGTTCCACTGGGCTCCTTACAATTCCTACCATATTACTCTTTCCTATGGTTTCCTCCCTATTAACTTTAATACTCTGTATTGGATTCCCTTTGATTGCTCATTTTAGATGTGTACAACAACATACCTCTGAAATAATCTTTGCAGGTCAAGACTTATTTTCTTGTCATAAGTGCTATTCCATTCAGCTCTGGTTATGATTTAGTCATAATTGAAGCCTAAATGAGATATTTAAGTCTATTGTTGACATACATACTGAAAAAGTATCATGAAACCTTCTGCAGGGAGACATGGATAAGGAGAGACTTTTGTGCCAAGGAAAACAGGAGTAATGAAGCTTTGAGAATAGTTTCTGTTATTTGAATTGCTAGGGAAACTATTTTTCTCTTATTTCTGGTTTTTGTTTTTAGTATATAAATATCTAACTAATATACAATGTATGAATGTATAAATACATATAATACATAATTAAATCAAACCTATTGCTGTGGAGTCAATTCTGACTCATAGCGGCACTATACGACAAAGTTGAACTGCCTCATAGGGTTTCCAAGGCTGTAAAACTGACAGACGCAAACTGCCACATCTTTTTCCTGTGGAGAACTGATGGGTTCGAACTGCTAGTTAATGTTTCAGCTATCATCAGTATAATGATCAACTTTCTTTGCAACATGCTTATAACAGGATTCTATTTTTCACTGGATGGATGTGAAGAGTGCAGGAGAGCACCTTGGTCAGCATACAAGATACAAAGAAACACTTTGTGAAGGGCTAGTGCCCTTCTAATGCAGAATGAAATAGACCCTGTCATTTAAAAGATGGAAATACAATAATGTGTTCTAATGCCCTTCAAAGAATAATCTTCATAAAGGCCAACATTTATTTAGATTGAATGAGAAGAGAACAAAGTTGAGAAGCCCTGCATTCACAAGGAAGTATTTGGAATTTTTGACTTTAAGGGAGATGAAGCCACCTCTATTTTATTCTGAAGACAGGCCAGCATAAAAGAAATTCTAAGAAATAAGTCTCATAATAAATAGACAAAAGCTTACATTTTCTAGGACCGCTCTATTTATTTTAGTTTTCCTCAATAAATGTGATTTATTTAAAGCTTTATAAAGTGCAACTTAACTTTTAAAACTATGTAATAGTTTTCATATAACTATGGTTACTAGGGAAAACTTGGTGGCGTAGTGGTTGAGAGCTACGGCTGCTAACGAAAAGGTCGACAGTTCAATCCACCAGGCGCTCCTTGGAAACTCTGTGGGTCAGGTCTACTCTGTCCTATAGAGTCATCATGAGTTGGAATTGACTTGATAGCAACAGGTTTTATGGTTACTAGTGTGCAAGCAATTCATGTTAGATCCTACTTTGGGATCACAAAATAAGTTCATTTCATAGGTTCTTAGATTTGATCTGTTTTATATTTTCTACCTAACTCAATCAAGTGAAAAATCATCTTGCTTCCTTCAGCAGGGTCATGTACTGTCTTCATAAATCATTGCTGATAGGATTATATAAGTAAGTAATTCTTTTTTAAAAGAAATAAAGGGGACAATAAAAGAGTTTCTGTAGAAGATACATAATTCCACTACCTGTGGGACAAAGGCATAGCTGAAGCACAACGCCCTTCCTTATGTTAGATTAGGGGTATGTGTTCTCACAGTTTTCCAACTAGTGCACACCCCCCAAGAAGAGTCCATCCTCTGCTGCCTTCTTCAATTTCCTGGACACAGTCCCACCAGTACTGACTCACTGAAAGCCTGTATCAACCCCTGTGAGGTTTGGGTCCATTCTTAAGGAAGCACAGTATATTTTCCGATTATAGTTTTTTTTTCTTAATTTTAACTTCCTGAGTGTTTTTTTTAATCCTATGATATGGGTTGCTGGTCCTTGTAAACAAGGGTCAGAGAGACTCCCATTTGAAGAAAACTTCATATATATGAAATCCACAGATGTAGCAATACATTGACAAGGAACAGTCAGAAATTCAAGCAGGATTCAGAAGACCCTCACAGAGATGGATTGGCACAGTGGCTGCAACAATGGGCTCAAACATAGCATTGCTTGTGATGATGGTGCAGGACCGGGCAGTTGTTTTGTTCTGTTGTACAGAGCATCACTGTGAGTCAGAAGGGACTGGATGGCACCTAGCAATAGCAACATTCAGTTTTCTAAGAGATTCAGTATTATACTGCCTTCTGTTTCTTCAAGGTATAGGAAAACTCTTTAGTATCTGAGTTTCACACTGATTGTAAAAAAGCTGGTTTGAGTTTGATCTCTGACCGACTAGTGGCTTGTGAGTAGGGCTCCATATAAATAGGGACACTGGAAATGGAGCACTTTTGGGATAAAATCCAAACTTCAGCCATTATCAGTATTAATGTATTTATATTTACCAGAAAGAAGAGGCATAAATTAAAAGTTAGAAGGCCAAGCAGAGCCTGGTTAATGTTGCTATCACTTAATGAGCACTTTTTAATACAGTTTTTTTTCTTTTTTAAGTGAGGATGCTTCCAAGGTCAGGTACCAAACAAAACTATAAAAATCCACACAAAATCTAGTATTTCAGATAATCTAAAAATATTTTGTAAATTGTCTCTCTAAAACAATAACACTTAAGTTTCAGGTAGATGATAGCAAATATTACTTTTAAATAAGTATTTTATTATCAAGTTTATATTTTATAAATTTTTTTTTTTTGCAAAAGGATATAATAGTGTTGTATCTTCTTAAATGCACAAGTGGAAAGAAATCAATGAATCGTTTTTTAAATTTAATAATTTCTTGGCCATCAATGGAAGGGAATATTAAAGATTTTAGAAATAAAGATAGATACTATGATGCAAAAATTTTAAAAATATTCCTACACGACCTGTAGTCTAAGCACATGGTGTTTACAGCTAGTAATCTGCTGAGTTAATAGCATACTAATTGATGATTTTATGAAAACTTGTATGCTAGTACTTCTGTTAGTGTATATGATATTTTTAATATACTACAGGGTATACTACTTTATATAAATTGTAACCAATATTTTCATAAAGCAAATATACCTTTTCTGTGTCCTGTTTGAAAAAAATTTTAAACTAGTATGAAATTTTGATTACATGCAGAGGCAGTCCCTGACTTACCATGGAGTTCTGTTCCAATGACTCCTTCATTAAGTTGGTTCTGATGTAAGTCAAATGCCTTTTTTTTTTTTTAGTTTTCATTATTATTGCCTTTTATTATCAGTATCTTTATAAATCTGATCTTTATTTGCCTGTGGGGGTTGGAAATATTACATATAAATTTACAGATATATTTTAATACATACATACATAAAAATACACAAATCGTAAAAATTTACTTTCATGGTGAAGAAGAGTTTGACGACGTTGGCATTTTGTCAGTTGCAGTAATAACTCCACTGGTGAAAGGTTCTGGATCATCTGGATTATCCCTGGGAATGGGGATGGCATGTCTAGTCAGAAAATTAGTGAGAGTTTTCTGTATGATCCTTTTCTTTTTTCTTTTGTATATTTTGCAGTAATACCTCACTGCTTCCTGAATCTGCCTATCAGCTTTAGCAAAGCGATGAGCATTTGGGTCGATGTTTTCAAGCAACGGAAGCCCCTAACTCCCCTAACTTAATTTAGAAAAAAACTTCAGCTAATCCTTTTGCTGTAAATTTTTTTTAATAACTTCTGTCCTTCCTCTTTCTCATTATTTCATTGTTCTTCAGCATTTCTTTCCTCTTCGAAATCCATTAAGTTATGATCTGTCAATTCCCCCTTCTTCGTGATCTATGAGCTGTTCCACATCGGCCATATCAAGTTCTAAATGTAATGCTCTTGTCATATGGACGAGTTTTCCACCAATCTCTTCCATATTATTCTGATCAAATGGTTGGAGTATGTTCACACAACTCAGCAATTTTTTTCCATATCCCTTGCATGCATTTTCCCATAACCTTCTCCCAGGAAGATGCAATGTTCCAGATACACTGAAGAATATTATAAGTATTACAGAAATCTCATAAAGTTACCATAGTTTCATCTGTTGCAGATACTGCTTGAGCAAACATAGTCTCTAGGTAGTATGTCTGGAAAGTGGTGATTGCACCTTGATCCATAGGCTGTACTGGGAGGTAGATACACCACATTCACATCCTGATTTAGATCATCTGTGTGAGGAGGATGTCCTGGGGCATTACCGAGTAGCAGCAGAATCTTGAAAGGAATTCTCTTTTCAAGTCAGTAGGCATACACTTCTGGGATGAAACAATTTGAAAACCAATTTTTGAATTTAAAAAAAAAAAAAAAACAGTCATAAGTGCAGTTCTCCATAACTTGAATATGTCATAAGCTGGGGACTGAATAAAAACAACAACAAAATAAACCTGTTGCCATTGAGTCCATTCTGACTCACTACTGCAGTATTAAAATAAATTTTTACAATGCAGAGAACAATTTTAGTCCTATGTTAGCTGATTTTAGCTAATTTCTAATCTCATGTATTTAATTTACATTATTACGTTTGTATATAGGTCTCTTCTATTGTATATAGAAGTGTTTGTGTGTGTGTTTATTTATGCATCTCAATAAAAATTTATCAACTATTTTTGTTGCTGATAAAAATAAGAGTAGCAATTATTTGCTGAGCTTTTACCATAGGCTTATTTAATGTCAGTACAACCTCTGACATAGATACAATTTTTGCCATTTTTTAGATGGAAACAGAGGTTTAGGGAGATGGAGGACTTTGCCCATGGTCACATGCACTGGAAGGTGTCTGCTTAATCTGACTTCAGAGATTTGGCTCTTAACCTCAATATGACATACTTTATAATATTCCTGAGTACTTTTTTAAATGGACTTTATTTTTTAGGGAAGTTTTAGATTTGTAGAACATTTGACAAAATAGTACAGAGAGTTCCTGTTACTTCTCACTGTTTTCCCTATTATTAACATCTTACATTAAAACCAAACCACATTTGTTGCTATTGAGTCAATTTCAACTTATAGTGACCCTATAGAACAGAATAGAACTTTCTCATAGTGTTTCCAAGGCTGTAAATCTTGAAGGAAGCAGACTGCCACATCTTTCTGCCATGAAGCCTCTCGTGGGTTCCAACTGCCTACCTTTTGGTTAGCAGCCCAGCACTTAACCACTGTGCTACCAGGGCTCCTTTCGTCTTACATTACCATTGTATATTTGTCACAATTAATAAATCAATATCAATACATTATTATTAATTGAAGCCCACACTTTATTAATATTTCCTTAGTTTTTATTTAATATCCTTTTTCTTCTGTTCTTGGATTCTATTGAGCATATCACATTGTATTTAGTTTCTGTGTCTCCTTAAGCTCCTCTTAGTTACGACAGTTTTTTAAACTTTCCTTGTTTTTGATGACCTGGACAGTTTTGAAGAGTATTCGTCAAGTATTTTGTAGGATGCCCCTCTATTGGAATTTGTCTGAACTTTTTCTAATGATTAGTTTGGTGTTACAGGTTATGAGGAAGAAGACCACAGAGAGGAGCTGCCATTTTCATTACAGTATATCATATCAAGAGTGCATAATATTTACATGATACATCCTTGTTAAAATTAATAATATGTTAATAATTAACAAATGTTTTACAAATCTAAAACTTCTTTAAAAAATAAAGTCAATTTAAAAAAGTACTCAGGATGTTAGTTGATATCAGCCATTTCTCCAAGGATCCTCCAATGATTCTTGGTTCCTTTTATTGGAAGATGGTATTAGAAAACAAGATCTTGGCACTAGATATGCATGTTGCTACCAGAGTGTTACTGTTCAATTGTTATTGTCAGGTTTTTGTGTTTTTGCTATATAATTATTTTTTATCCAGTCTTAAAATACATAACTTTTTGACAGAAGAATTGATGTATTTATGTACTTGTGATTATTCTTTCATTTTAATTTCTGCTATATTATTTTGGCATTTTATATCCAGATTTTTCTGTTTCTTTTCTCTCACTTTGACGTAGTTTGCATTGACTGAAGTTTTTTATATTATTTCATTTTCCGCCTTTATTATATATAATCTTTTTTTTAATGGTTACCCTTGAAATTTTAAGATTTACACCTAATCAAGTCTAGTATTAATATATCTTTACCTCTTTCTACTTTTCTGCTTTTGTTTATCCTTTTGTTTTTAAATCTGACAATTTACTTTTATTATTTTATACTATCATTGTTTGTTTAGCTTTAGAGATATATATTTACTATATATATATATGTTTAATTATTGTTGCTTTTTACATTTTACCCTTTCTTTCTGTGATAAATATTATTCATTTTTGAAACTATAACATTGAGTAGGTCTGATGACATTCAGTTTGCATTAATTTTGGTATATCTGAAGAAGGCTTTATTTAAACCTCATTCTTGAAAAAGGTTTTGCTGGCGATACAGTTCCTGGTTGTCAGCTATTTTGTCTCAGTACATTGAAGATATTATTCCAACCCATTCTAGCTGTGATTTTATTGTTGAGAAGTCCTAGTCTACTTTTATATGTAGATAATCTTTTTCTCCTATAACAACTTTGAAGTTCTCCTCACTTTTGATTTCCTGTGGTTATTCTACAATGCACATACATGCAGGTATTTTTGATTTTCTCTGCTTGTGAGTCATTAGCCTTCCTGCATCTGAAGATTTATGTTTTTTTATACTTTCTGGAAAACTAACAATCACTTTATTTAATACAGCCTCTTCCTTCATCTCTTTATTATTGCCTTTTGGAACTTCACTTATCATATGCTTGATCTTCTCAATTAATTATCTAGTTCTCTTAAAGTTTGTTTCATATATTCTCTTTATCTTTATTTGATGCATTAAAAACAAATTCTTAGTTCTACATTTTGATTACCTAATTCTGTCATTACCTATGTTTATTCTGCTCCATAAATATTCTTTACATTTTTTAATAGAAATTTTTTTTTCATTGTGGTTTTTCCAGGTAATCTTTGTTATTTTTATATCTCTGAGTCCTTACTAATTTTTATTCCTTCTTTTTTTAAACATGTTTAAGCACATTAAGCATTGTTACCTTATATTCTGTAGTTAACAATTTGAATATATAAAATTCTCATGTTTCTGATTTGTTGTTATTTATATATTTTTATTAATTTAAACTGGTGTTTGATTAAAGAGAGAAGAAGGTGTTAAATTCACAGATATACGTCATCATTTTGATACTAAATATTCTCACCATTATGATTTAATATTTTTATCATATCTAGATAATCTCATAAACTGCCCAAAACATCTAATCTACCATATTTTACACCCACTGTATTACTTATGACTCACTTGTTGCAAGTAACAAACACCCAACTCAAACTAGTTTAAGTGAACAAAAATTGAAAAGACAAAAACTAACTTAAAAGAACAGTTGTGAATTCAGGGGTGGAACTAGCCTCAGAGATGACAGGATTCTGGGACATTTATATAGTAACTGAGGCCAAAGGGTTGAGATACTTTTGTTATCTAAGCTTGGGTCATATGCCCTACATAATAAGTGGAGCCTATTGTCAGAAAAATTATGTGAAGATAGCACAGATTTGTCCAGATAGCACTTGATAATGTTTGTTAGCAGAACATGCAACTCTATTTGTGTAATTAGCCATCTTTTTTCCACCCCATCTCTCTTATTTTTACAGCCTTACTTCTGTAATAGTTGTACATGAAATCTGAAGCCATCCTTACATCCTTACAAGTTTTCCCTCTCCTTTCCTCAACAGCACATCAGTTCTATCTGCAGAAACTCCCCTTTGGCACTTTATCTCTAGCCACCTTCCCTTATTTTCTCTATTTCATTAAAAAGGTCTCTAACTAGGTTCCTTGTTGGTCTTGCCCACCTTCAATCTCTGCTTCACAGACAGAGCAAACAGAATGAGGCTTCTAAAATATAATCTGTTTATATTATTTTCCAGCTTAGAATTTTTCATTGGCTTTCCAAACAAAATTCTGCCCTGGATTTAGGGTCCCTAATGATTTGGTTCTCACCTACTTGTCAAATCTCAGCTCTAATTAACTTCTCTCGTGAATGCCACCATTTGATCTCTGTTGTGCTGTTTACTGGAACTTTATTTTCTTGCATATACCATGCTCTCCTTGAGGTTTTAGTATTCACGTTTTTCCCTTTGTCTTCCTCCATCTTCCTTCACATTATCGCCTCAGAACTAACATTGCTATCCATTTTCGGCATGAGTCATCTTCTTTGGTTTCCCTGTTTTGCCCCCTCCTCATCCTTACTTCTGTCCTGCCTTTATCCACATCCCATGAACAACCAGACTAATTCATATCAGAGTTATTATTTCTTTATTGCAAGGTGTATAGTGGAATTGCAAAAAGTTCTCACCCAGTCTCTGTCAAAGTTGAGGCTTAAAGCTATGAAGTCTTCAATAATTGTATTTCAACAGCAACAATCTTTTTTCTTTATTTCCTATTTGCCTTCACATACATTTATGAAAATCTATACAAATGCTAGCTATATGGCTTATCTTTAGTTAATTTAAAAATTGCCACTACTCTATGGGTACACCTACTCTTTTGGCTGGTACAATGCAGGGACCTTTAAATATCTCCTTGGCATTTGGCAGAGAGAAAGTCATTTACTATTGAGAGTTATCTGTGTTTCCTTCTATTATTTTGAAGCCCTTCATTTCTCATGCTATCAAAATGTCTTCAGAAGCAGCAGTTGATGTTTTAAAAACTGTATGCTTGCTGTATTACTATGGTTTTCTTATTTAGTTAAGAGATCTTAAATGTGAGCTATGCAATAAGAATTTCTTATGTCTAGGTCCTTTAGCATACGCTTCTATAGGAAATTTTATTTTTCATAATATTATGAAAATGGAAATTAATTAAATTGGTAAGATGCCCTCCTTCCTTGCTGGATTTTAAGTTCTATGAGAACTAAGGAGTGTGGCTGTCTTTTCTACTCTTTCATCCCCAGAATGTATGACAATGTTGGCACATCATTCATGTATGCTCTCTCTTTCTGTAAGTGAATTCATTGATGAATGGAAACGTTAGGCATAAAGTCGAAAGAAATAATATAGACAGCAGAACAAAATATAATAATGGTTTTTTAATTCAAAATAGCTGATACAATCCTAACATTATTAATTATTTAGCAAATATCTAGATAAAACGATAAATTCATAAACATTAATGGCATTCCATATATCAGCAATAACTAGCTTGAGGCCATAATGAAAATGAGAGTCTATATATGCTCCAAAAGAAAAATGTCATATATGTTTCGAATAACCTCTGGTGTCTATATATTAAAACTTTAAAGAACTTTTTTTTAAGTAGATTTAACATAATAGTACCTGTTATGGATTGTGTCCCCCTAAAGTATCTGTCAAATTGGCTAGTCCATGATTCCCAGTATTGTATGATTGTCCAGCTTTTTGTCATCTGATGTGATTTTCCTATGTGTTATAAATCCTAACCCTATGATATTAATGAAGCAGGATTAGAGGCAGTTATGTTAATGAGACAGGACTCAATCTACAAAATTAGGTTGTATCTTGAATCAGTCTCTTTTGAGATATAAAAGAGAGAAGCAAGCATAGAGATAGGGGGACCTCATACCACAAAGAAACAAGAGCCAGGAGAATAGCACTATGGATCCAGTGTCCCTGTGCTTCGAAGCTCCTTGACCGGGGAAGACGGTTCCCCTAGAGCCAACAGAGAGAGAAAGCCTTCCTCTTGAGCTAGCACCCCGAATTCAGTCTTCTGCACTCCTAGAATATGAGAGAATAAATTTCTCTTTGTTAAAGCCATCCACTTGTGTTATTTCTGTTGTAGTGGCACTATATAACCAAGACAGTGACTCTGTATTATTTCTGAGTACTCCATCACTATTCTTGTTGACATAAATTTTTACTCTGGGTTAAAATGCTGAAATATTATAGAATACAAAGATTTTACGCTAAAAGTAAATACCTTTTTGTCACTGTAAGTAATGTTACTTGGTTGGAAAAAAGTACTTACTTGTTAGGAAAGATAAATAATCTGCCAAATGATAGAGGGAAAAATCTATTTACTGTTAAACATAAGCATTTCCGATAAGAAACTACATCAAGATTATGAGATATAAGAAACAATGATGAATCTGTGAAGCATCTACAACATGGATGAAACTGGAGGACATTATGCTGAGTGAAATAAGTCAATCACAAAAGGACAAATATTGTACGAGACCTCTACTGTAAAAACTCATGTAAAACTTTACACACAAAAAGAAACAATCTTTGTTGGTTACCAGGGATGGGAGGGGTGGGAGGGGGAAACTAAATAGACAATAGATAAGTGGTAACTTTGGTGAAGGGTAAGACAGTACATAATACTGGGGAAACCAGCACAACTTGTATAAGGAAAAGTCATGGAAGCTCCATAGACACATCCAGACTCCCTGAGGGACTGAATTGCTGGGCGGAGGGCTGCAGGGACCGTGGTCTCCGGGAACATCTAGCTCAACTGGAATAACACAGTTTATAAAGACAACGTTCTACATTCTACCTTGGTGAGTAGTGTCTGGGGTCTTAAAAACCTGTGAGCTGCCATCTAAGATACTCCACTGGTCTCACCCCTTAGGGAGCAAGGGAGAATGAAGAGAACAGGATACAAGGAAAAGATTAGTCCAAAGGACTAATGGACAACAGCTACCAAGGCCTCCACCAGACTGAGTCCAGTACAGCTAGATGGTGCCTGCCTACCACCACTGACTGCTCTAACCGGGATCACAACAGAGGGTCCTGGACAGAGCTGGAGAAGGATGTAGAACAAAATTCTAACTCACAAAAAAGGACCAGATTTACTGGCCTGACAGACTGGTGAAACCCTGAGAGTATGGCCCGCAGACACCCTTTTAGCTCAGTGGTGAAATCACTCCCGAGGTTCACCGTTCAGCTGGGGACTGGACAGCCCCATAAAACAAAATGGGACTAATGAGGCACAGCAGTCCAGGGACAAGGACTAGAAGGCAGGAGGGGACAAAAAAGCTGGTGATAGGGAACTCAAGTTTGAGAAGGGACAGTGTTGACATGTAATGGGGTTGTTAACCAATGTCATAAATATGTGTACTGACTGTTTAATGAGAAACTATTTGTTCTGTAAACCTTCATCTAAAGTACAATAAAAAAATGTATATAAAGATTATGAGATATAAGGGGTATCTCTCAATTCTTTTTAAAAATTAAATTATCCTTCATTAATAATTTAAAGCCTATATTCTAGGAATAGTTATGTAAAATCACTATATTGTTAAAGTATTAAATAGCAAGACTAAAACTGTACTGTTATTCAGCTTTCAATAGATTTGCTATTACGTAGTTTGAAATGATGAAATTGATTTGAAAACATCAAATAAACAAGCTCTTTCTAACAGGTTACTCGTATTTCAAAGTGTTTCTTATTAATATACAATAGAAACTACTAGTACAGAGAGTTTAATCAACAGGATATCTTTAACCAAGTAGAAAATTCAAGGGGTAATGATTTTGAATTAACAACATTGTAAAACAGAACAATGTGTTATATTCCAAGGTTGTTACAATGAAAACTAAGAGAGTTAAGGATTTATTTTACTAGAGTTCTCTTGAATAAATGGCATTTTGCTTATCTAAAATATTTTAAATTCATTTTGAAGTAATTTTTTGAATGTGTGATAAATAAGTTAGGATAGCATTGTTTCTCTGTACCAATGTCTTAATGAATATTTGGAACAATAAATTCAGGATTTGCCTCTACTTTAAGATGGTGTATGTAAGAGGAGGAGAAAACATGTCTTAAAACTTTTGCAGTAGTTTTCATTGATTTCAGAAAAGATGTTTGTCAGTGAAAACAGTAAATTTCAATACAAGAGCAACAGATGAGTGAAGGATTCTGACAAGCTTGAGGATATAATGTTCTCTTTTTGACAAAGATTATTACAATTGTTGAGGTACATTATCTACATGTTTATGAAGAAGATCCATATCTTATATTTCTATAGATGATAGATTTCAAGAAAACACACTGATACAAAATGCACTGACAGAAAAGCAGCTTTAGAATTATAAGTCCTTTAATATGATTTCTGTGTAAAGTAAAATAATTGTAAAATTTTTGGCATGCCATTTAATTATCAGTGTCACATCACCATCTCAAGCAATATGTGATGCATGTTATCCATATCTGTGAAAAATACAGGCAGTCTGAGATGGAAGCACCCGAGTACTAGTCTGAAAACAGAAAATATCCAGTTTTCACGAGGAAACAGCTTTATGCCCTAAGCCCCTCAGTTTGCAACTATACAATATACTCAGAGGGAAATTATCGCTGGTTGCTGTTCATAGAAACCTCAGATGAGTTTGTAAAATGAAAAACAAGATAATGAAATAGTGATTCAAATATGTGAGAAGACAATCCACAGAACATCGAGCCCCCTCTTATTAATGGTCTGCCACGATCACTACAATCTTTGCGTAAACTGTTGGAACTTTTCAATTTGTTTTAATTGAGCAAAAGAGTACTTTTTAATATGTACCTGCAGTTCTTGTTCACATACACACAGAAACTGTGTAGTAAATTTCTTAAAACTAATTTCATGGCTTGACTTAGGGATTTATACATTTATTCATTTATTTAACCAGTAAATATTAACTGAGCCCTAACTGTACCAGGCTCCATGCTAGACGCTGGGTACAGGAAGGTCAAGAGCTAATGAGCACATCCATGGTAAGGTTGCCTCAGTGAAGGGTAGAGTTTCACAAAGAATTCTGATATTAAACCAATAATTACCTAAACAGAAAATTATGCTACTTTTTAGAGGAAGTAACAAATTTCATCTCCAGTAATTACCTAAGCAGTTAATTAGTTATGCAACAATTATGACAAATATTATGAGAGAGAAGTAGAGAGAGCTAGGAGATTATAAATTGAGGTACAGATCTTCTTTTCATTCATTAACAGTCTCTAAAATCTAATTTCAGAAATGGAAATTTACTATTTTCATGCTTTACATTGATGTTAGGAATTTTTAATTCAATTTCTCTAAAGAGATGCATAGTTAAAATAGAACAAAAACAAATGTAACAGTAATGTAAATACATAGTATGTTAACAAATTAGACTGGCAATGTCTTGGGTTTAAAGATACCTGTAGATGTGAGTGCTATGGTTCAACTTCACACGAAAAGAAATTGCTTAGGAAACACAATATAGAGATCTACAGATAATGTCTTTTAAAAGAGCAAATGAAAACTCTCAATAAGAGTTTGAAAAAAGAGAATCTGTTTTCACATTTTCTTTTACTGTAAATTTGGGCAACATTTATTTAAACCAAATTTTGACTTTTTTGTACTCATCAGTCTATCAGATACTACAACTGTGATAATGCCCGCGTGAGCTTGGACAAACTAATTTTTTATTTGTTGACCAAAAGAAGACTTTTTTCCCTTAAGATAGTTAATGGAATTTTGGATGGAGGTTTTAAAATGAATCTGTGAAGTTTGTTTTTGATTCAAACTTTCTTTTCCATTTACAACAATCTGATTCTCTAAACTTTCAATATACGGAGGACTGGTACAAACCCTGACCTACTCAGTCTGAAGGAAATAAATTTGATTCCCAGGTCCATTTAGTAGTCAATGTTCAAAACCACAAGAGTAATGAGTTTGAAAATACCAAGATGTTCATAAGAGAACATATTTGCATTGCTTTTAGGTGGAAGTACACTGAAGTGGAAATCCTACTAAGGCAGGCCAAGAGTGTTGCAATTTTCCACACCTTCAGAGACTTACATGCCTAAGGACTATGTAGAGACATCATGAGCTCAATCAAAGTTTTACTAGAAAATACACCTTCATTTTATTATAAAAAGGTAAATAAAAGGACTTTTATTCATTAATATACTTTATGTTTAATAAATTACATATTTCATCAATATTTGTTGCTAAATAATTTCATTTCAAAATTTTCTATTACTATTGTTAAAGACTATTATGATAGTTTTGGACTTTAAGGAACAAAAATTTTAAATTTAATAATAACTATGAATATATGTTATAATTGTGCTTAATGTACATATATTTTAACATATTGGATAGAGCGGTAAATGTTGATATTTATTAGGATTGGCATTGTCTGTATACATGAGTAAATAAATAAATAAAATAATAGGGAACTAAAAACATAAACATTTATTTATTCACATCAAAACCATCTACAAATAGGCAGTCCAGGACTGAAATAGTGTCTCTGCATATTTTTCAGAGACCAAAACTTCTTTTATCTCTGTGTTCTGCTTTCTTCAATATGTGGCTCTCATCCTCAATGTTAGCTCATTTCAGATGGCTTTACTCCTGTAGGATACTTCACAATAGTCCCAGACATTAGTTTTATTTTATTTTATTTTATTTTATTTTAATCACTCATTGATCAGGAATGTTATGTAGATAGTATAGTTGTTGTTAGCTGCTGTTGAGTCAATTTTGACTGATAGCAACACCATATGACAGAGTAGAACTGCTTCAGAGTGTTTTCTAGGGTGTAATCTTTAAGGGAGGAGATCTCCAGCTCCTTTCTTCTGTGGAGTTGCTGGGTGGATTCCAACCTCTAACCTTTCGATTAGCAGCTGAGCATTTAAACTTTGTGCCACCAGGGCTCCTTATACAGATATTAGTCCTGTGTAATTAGTCATATTTGAAAGACAGGCTGAGAAATTAAATGTAGTTTTATTCATTTGGGAAGTTTGCATAAGATTCTGTTACTGAAGAAAAAGAAAACTTAAATTTTGGTAGATAACTAGAAGTCTTTGTTATAGTAATATAATTTATAATCTCTCTCTCTCTTCTCTCAACAAGTGAGAAAATAGAGAAATCTAAGTGACTGGCTCAAGATTTTATTATAACTTCTGTGCCTTTTTAGCAATATGTTGTTTCCACTCTTTCTAGGATGAATTTACAAATATTTTTTAAGCATTTAAATCTTAGAAGTATTTATGCAATGCCTCATACATGCAATACTTTTTTATGGAATAGAAATGACAGAACAATAAAACATAAATGATGATTTAGGAATATTAGTTTGAATTATAAAAACAGTAGGGAATGGGTAGGGATAGTAGGGAATGGGCAGTGATGGGACATACACTATGGAGACAGATTCTTTATGACTTTGAGACATATTGAAAGTTAAGAAAGTGAGATTTTGGGGAGAAAAACCTGATTCTGAGATCTCAGTGCTGGGCATCTGAAAGATTCTGGGCATTAGGAAGGATAACCAGGAAAAGGACCTAAGGGCCCAGTGGAATAACTGCTAAGGTGTCACATCCAAAGGAAGGCTATAATTTGTGGGCATACATCTTAGCTTACACAAATCTTATCGAAATGATCCTTTGTAGAAAAGTTGGGAAATGTACTTGGATTGGGAGTTATTTCTTACATAACTGAACCATCCTTGCCTTTTTTGCAGGCACCTGAACACTCTACTTTGCGACTGAAGCAATCAATACCTCACAAGGCAGCAACCAGGTCGTGGCTAGAGAAGAGTGCTGAAAACAAAAAAAGCCACCGAATGGGGTACACTGTACAAAGATACCGTCTCCATAGCCTTGGTTTTGGGAAATGTTTCATTTATATTATTTTGTTGTCTAAGGACACACTTCACCTTCCTGGGGAACTGAAGATCTCTGGAGTAAAAATAAGATGCTTTGAGTGAATCTTCAAATTATTTTGAAAATAAAAAAGTTATTCTTGTGAGAAATATCAAATTCTACCTTACCCATGGTTTTACTTTAGTTAATACAGCTTTGCTCTCTTTTGAATTTCTTTGGCTTTCCTATCCATTTGACACTCATAATTTGTCATGGCCTGATCAACATTTTTATAGCTATTTCATCCATATCATTTATACCTGTACTAAAAATGCATGTGTGTTATGTTATATAGTAGATTTCAATTTAAAGTCACTCTTTAGTAATGGTTTTTTCATCCCAACTGGGTTCAGCCCATAGCAAACAAATAGTGGGTAGCAAATGACATTTTATATACTCAGTGACATACTGAATGAATGATCAGCAAGGTGAAGGATTGTGAGAAAAATAATGTATCATTTATGATATGGAACTTATTTCTTGAAGATGGGAAAAATGCATTTTTTTTAAAAAGGTATCTCAGTTTTAGAGGGAGATTTTAAGTTAAATTTGAGGAGGAGGGGATATGCTCAGATAAATTATTAAAACTGATGGACAATTGAATAAAGAACCGTATTTGAAGTTTTCTAAATAATTATCAGAAGAAAATTTTAGACAAAAGGAGTAAAACAATTTTAGACTAAGATAGCAAAAGGCAATATATATTAGCAATATGGAATCCACCTAGTGAGACATTTTTCTGGAAGATTCTGACATTGAAGAAGACCATTGGGAACCACTCTATTCTTCAGAATTTAGAGAGGAAAATGAGGGCCCTACTAAACAGGATTTAAAACTGAATCTTATTACTGTGGTGAAGGATTACATCTGCAAAAATAATAGCTTGGTCTTTATGAGAAGAGTCAAAATATCTGAGATCTAGATATTTCAACCTCCAAAAAAATGATTCTTTTCTAATGACAAGCGACTCTGAGAGGGTATATAGACTAAACTAATAAGATATTTCAAAACAAAATTGAGTATAAGAATTATCTAAAGTTGGAAAAATTACTGATCATAAATACATTCATGTCTTGTAGAACCACAGCCATAACTGTTACCCAAAGCAGGTCCTGCTCAGTGCGGTTTCTCATCAATAAAGACACACAGAGGTGAGGAGGGAGGAAGAGCATTTCTTGCAAACGAGCAGGCAAGGAGCAAGGAGGCATATACCTCAAATTAAGCTCCCCGAAGAAAGGGAGGCAGAACCTTTTATACCATCTCTCACAAGGAAGTACATACAAACATGATGGACTACATAGGTTATCACGGCTCTCAGGCACAGTAAGACAAATTTCATTTTTTTTCTTTGGCTTGTAGGCTAGTAAACTAAGTTTGACTGGATTGAGCCACACCCAGTAGTTTGAGGACAATGGACATGAGGGGGCAGATTCCTTGGTCTGAGCAGCTCCCATTTGAGCCACACCCATGGTCATCACCTAAAGTTTTGTTTGCTAATGGACAGGAGGAGCAGGTCTTGCTTGACAATGGTCAAGCAGCTCCTGGCTGCACTGGCTATCATAACAAGAGTTCAATTTGTCCACTTTTACCTAAATTACTAAATATAACAGCTGCTTTAAATTGCTTCAGTCTTGCACAGCTTCAATCTTCTCTCACCACTGGAGCTAGACAATTCTTAACTAAAGCACAAATCTACCATGGCTTCTACCCTCAAGTTGGAAAGCAAATCTAAAAGCCTTCCAAATTTTACCTCTGCTTCTCTCTTTACCTTTACCTCACCTCACTCACCATCTGGCACTCTGTGCTAATCATAGTACTGGAAGTTGCCATAGACTCTTTTATGACTCACCTTGAGACTCTTCATTAAGCTCTTCTCTCTACCTCCATGCCTCTTCAATTTTTTTTTTTTTTTTCTGTATACCCTCAACCCACTCTACTCTTTATAAAATATTTTCTGCCAGTAGCCTTCCCTAACTGGATTCCAAACTGGATTCTGAGTTCTCCCAATGTGGACCTGTAGTTCCAACGATAAGCAGCCTACAGCTGAATTTTCACACTGCATTGTGACTTTAAATTTATTGTTCTGCCTAAGAATGAAAGCCTCTTTAGTTCAAGAATAGCATCCTGTTCTGAACTGTTCTTAAACTGTTCAGGAACAGTTAGCACTGAGCCTGGCTTTGTTGAGAATTGCAATTGTTTATAAAAAGTATGTAAATGTGTTCATATAGTGATATGAGGGTAATATACTGGGGTCAAATGTCATTTTATTACAGAAAAATATGCAATCATCTATCCAAATAAGGTTTTAGCAACTTCAAGCTCTTGATTTAAACATAGCCCTATTTTTTTGCTATTAACCTTTTCAAAATTCAAATTCAAAAACTGCAATGTTATGATAATTAATTTTGATTATTAATACATATAAATATAGATAGAATATAATTATTTTATTCTTTCATTTTTAATTCCCCTGGTATTGGGTGTTAATCATCTTGATATTCAAGTCTTTCTCTAAATATTCTGAAACTTGGGGACCATGGTTTCCATCTAGGTCAATTGGCATAACAGTTTATTAAGAAAATGTTCTGCATCTCACTTTGGTGAGTGGCTTCTGGGATCTTAAAATCTTGCGAGCGGCCATCTAACATGCATCAATTGGTCCCAACCCACTTGGAGCAAAGAAGAATGTAGAACACTGAAGACACAAGGAAAATATTAGCCCAAGAGACAAAAGGGCCACATAGACCAGCGACTCCAGCAGCCTGAGACCAGAAGAACTAGATGGTACCTGGCTACCACCAATGACCACCCTGACAGGGAACACAACAGAGAGTCCCTGACGGAGCAAGAGAAAAGCGTGGAGCAGAACTCAAATTCACAAAAAAATACCAGACTTAATGGTCTGACTGAGACTGGAGAAACCCTCGAAGCCATGGCCCCTGAACACTCTGTTCACCCAGAACTAAAACCATTCCTGAAGCCCACTCTTCAGACAAAGATTAGACTGGACTATAGAACATAAAATAATACTCGTGAAGAGTGTGCTTCTTACCAGCAGATACATGAGACCACATGGATGGCTCCTGTCCAGAGGCAAAATGAGAAGGCAGGAAGGAACAGGAGCTGGCTGAATGGAAATGGGAAACCTGGGGGGGAAAGGGAGAGTGTGCTGTCATATTACAGGGATTGCAACTAGTGTCACATAAAAATATGTATATAAATGTTTATATGAGAAATTAACTTGAGCTGTAAACTTTCACCTTAAGCACAATAAAATAAATAAATAAATATTATGAAACACCGTATCTAGAAAATTGGCTAGTATTCATTTCTCAGTGGTAAAGAACATATATATTGGAAAATATTTACCATGTCATATTATTTCAGTGTGTCTGTATGGGAAAAAAATACAAAACTGCAGAAGGAAAAAGTTCCAAAACTGACGAACAAGTTATTATATTTTTTAATTATACAATTACTTGATTGGATGATATACAACTCTAGCCTTATTATACAACTACTGTGATAAAATAATAATAAAATAATTCTTGCTGCTGTATTATAGAAGCAAACGCTAGTTATTTTTGAGACATTAACAGCCTGCTGTTTCTCTTTTTAAGTAGCGGTGTTTTACTTTGGGGAAAAAAAATGACTGAGACAATGAGAAGAGGATTTTTCTTTCTTTTTTTGTGTGTAGAAAACGAAGAAAGGGGATTTACAGTACTGCCAACTGTACACTTAGGAAGAAAATTAAGCATTCTTAAAATATCCTAAATAAAAGCTTAGGGTGATGTGCAGTTCAACTTCTGAGGCTGGAATTTCATCTTAAAATTTATAGTGTATGAAATGAAACAGACTGTAAAATGCATGTACTATACACAGCAAATAAGAAAAATGTTATGAAGTTCAGACTCATAGTGAGTAACTGTAGTTCTGTTGGTTACAAATGTGACAGGAAAGAGAATATATTGCCAGCCAGATTTTAGTTTTGCAACCCCATAGTTCTCTATCTTGCAAACTGAGAAATATATTTTGCCATTTTTTATTTAACCATAGTTAATGGAACTAAGTAAGGAACAGCACCTTTCCCCACACAGTGAAAGCAATGATTTGTTTAATGTATTTTTCCTTAGATTGACCAATTGGATTTGAGAAATGAATGGTAATGTATATAATGCATTCTTCAAAAGTATAGTTCATTATACTAAAAAGGAAAAAGAAAATATTTGCAAGTGTTTTATAATTATATAAATCAGCCACTCAGTAACTTGCAATAATTTTTTCTTGATAAGTAAATACGACAAGTACATTTCTCAAAATACATTCAAACTCATCTACAATTTTCTGCAGCACAGTTGGCTTTAAAACTATTAATTCTTTGGGGAATTACCTTGTTTAAATAGTGAAAACAAATTTATATATTGATTTCAAAAGATTATACAAAAACTTTATAATCTTTACAAATCAAAACAGCCAATTGAAAAGAAGAAAAAATTTTCTGAATGATTTCTTGATAATGTGAGATATGCAGATTATTTTTTCTATTTAGTTTCTGTATGATACCAAAAGTCAGGATCAACATTTACTATGATATGCTAAATTTCAGTGTAATACAGACAAAGTAATAATACCGACACTTTTAATTTGATTTATTTTTAAGCAGATACTTCATATTCTTGAAAAAATTAGATAAAATATTGAGGCTGACAGTCTCCAGGCACCATCACCAACCTCCAACTTGTAAGTAGAGTAGCATGAGCCACCTCCCCTTCTAATTGGTTTCTGTAGATGTTTTTTAGGCTATCTGCCAACTTTCTGCCCAAGATAAGAAAAACAAGAGCCCGGGGGCCCCGACCACAGAACCAGTTAAGACCAAATCTGGCCCACCTGACATATACAGAACCATCAACCCTGTCCTCTGGGTGACCTCGGAACTATCCTTCCACCAGATGGAACCAAACTTTAGCGGTCCAAGATTCAGAAGCGAAGGGTTTGAGCCTAAGATCCGGTTTGTGAGACCGCCCCCTCCAACTTTTGGATTGAGCAAGTGCAGACGGAACTGCCCCAGGAACGCCTTTTCGGGCCAGACCAATCAACGACCTTGTTCCTTCCCGCTAAGACTCTTCCTCAGTTCTTGCCCCTAATAAAAACTGTTTCAGCTGTTATTTAGAGAGCCATCTGGTGTGCTCCTTTGCTTGACCAGCCAAATAAAGCTGCTTTTCGTGTCTCTGTAGCCATGCCAAGCAAGGACCGGAGACCCGGGTAACGTTTTGAGGACAAAAATTACCTGTAATCTTAGCATCTAGAGATGACAGATGTTATTATTTTGGATTTCTAAATGTGTGTATGTGTTTCTGTATAAATAAGTGTGTGTGTATTTGTGTATGTGTGTGGAATATAACGTACATATTGTTTGGCAAAATATTTTTCTTACTAATATACTATGTTAATTTTTCTGTTAGATGCACATCTATATTATTTAATGGCTTCATGTTAATACCATGTATTTAATCAATCTTTTTAAAGGATATTATTAAAATTATTTGCTATAAGTGTTTCAATTAGAATATTCATACATTCATCTTTATGCACTTTCATCTGAGAGTAGATTGTTCATGTACACTTTCCAATAGTTTATTAGTCTTTATATTTTTATTTACTTTTCTTTTTAATTTGCATTGGAAATGCTTATTGGAAATGTTTCCACTACCTGACTGTCAGTTCGTTGCACTATGGTGGCTTGCTGGTTGGTATGATGCTGGAAGCTATGCCATCAGTATATCAAATACCAGCAGGATTGCCCATGGTGACCAGGTTTCAGTGCCGCTTCCAGACCAAGACAGACTAGGAAGAAAGGCCTGGTGATCTTCTTCGGAAAATTAGCCAATGAAAACCCTATGGATCACAAAAGAATATTGTCCAATATAGTTCTGGAAGATGATCCCCCTAGGTTGAAAGGCACTCAGAATGCACCACGGCCACAACAATGGACTCCAGGATAACAATGATTATGAAGAAGGTGCAGAACCAGACAATGTTCTATTCTGTTGTACATGGGGTTGCCATGAATTAAGCTGATTCAAAGACAGCTAACAACAACAGCAGCAAATGTTTTTCTCTATTTCATTTTGCTTTTTAATCTTGTTTATGATGATTGTTACTACATAAAAAAATATATTTTTATTTAGCAAAATTTACTAATATCTTAATGTGTTGTGTTTGTTCTTATCATTAGGGAAAAAAAAATCCCTCAAATGTATGTGTCCATTAACAATTTTCTTTTATTTAATTATTTTGCATAGATGAACACTTCATGGAATAAATTCTTTTTGAAAGGTTAAGTTTCTTTTTTCTTTTAAGAAGAAACATAGATGTAGGAGGAATAGAACTTAATGTACTAGCTAACTTGGTCTTTTCCTTGCTCTTCACAGAGGAGAAGCTTCAAGAGTCAGGTCTTTACTGTGACAGCTTCCCTACGGACACTTTCTCCACTCCTAAACCAGCTTTTCTGTCCTGACTTTGCACCTTATGTTCTTACCCAATCTCTACTGCTCATCTTCTCCTCCTCTTTCCTGCTTCCAAACAATTACCTTTGTCAATTCTCTTATTTTAAAAAGTTAAGCGCATATTATAGAGAATCATACCCTCACTTCTTTGTTTCAACTTTAAATAGCACCCCAACGTCCCTGGAGAGGGTGTTAATATTTATGCCGGTTGTAGATTATAAGAATAGACATGAAGGGACACATTATGTTTCTAAATCAGCCTTTCCACTCATTACATGTGGAGATGAGCTGGGTATTTTATGAGAGGAACTCTTCAGAAAGCAAGTATCTCAAAAAAAAAAAAAAATGTAATTCCTCTTTTAAGTTAGGTCACCTATTAAGAAATGATGTTAATAGGAAATGTTTATCTTTCCCCTTTTTGACTTTGGGGTTTGATTACAAACTAAAGAGCCAGTTAGAGACTATTTCAAAAATATTATATGCAAGGTAAAAAAAGTCAGTATAGCATAAGGACTTCTGATATCATGCAGGTGTCCCTGTCCTAATCTCCCGTTGGCAATCAGTAGCATCCACAATTAATCATTTAGTTTTTAGTTCTCTGTTCCTTCCTTACATTCCTAACACTAAATAGTAGGCCTAGATCTCTTCCTTCTACTTTGTCTACTTTACACATGAAATATTGGCAATTAGAGAAGTTAGATTACCTTGACTCCTCCTTACCAACATTTTCTGAGGTTTCTAAACTATAGTGATATTTTTTCATTCTTCTATTAATATATTTTTGTAACTTTAAATTTTATTACATGTTCTCTCAAATTTAGACAGTAAATCACTAGTACCTCACTATGCAAACTGTATCAGCATTTCTTTATTTCTCTTTACTTTTCAATTCTCAAAATTTATCCAAATCCTTTTACAGTTTCAAAATGGCTAAATTTTACATTTTGTATTTAGTGTATAGTTGTTTCTAATAGTTAAAAATGTATTTTTAATATGTAAATTACAAAATTCAGTAGTGCACTTAAGTTACATTTCTTCCTCATCTATAAGTTTTGATATTACCTAATTTCACTTGATGAGCATTTTTCTAGACTAAAAGTTAGATAAATTATATTTCCTTAAACTAGATATATTGTTCAAAAACAGGACACATTTTAGTTTCTTTAATTTTGTGTGTTGCCTCTCTTCCACTTCATTCCTGTAAGTTCTTACTGTCTTTATTTTTGTTTTCAAGAAAAGACACATATGCTATTTTAAACATATAGAAATATTATCCACGGTCTTACACATTCTTTGTATTGCCTGCAATTTCTTTTCTATTTTTCAAGTTTTTTTTTTTTTCTTGAAGCCCATCAATATTCTGCTTTAATTTGATATAATTTCTTGTTGTTGGGATTTCTTTTCATTGTACCCATAAGTCAATTCCATTGTTTCTTAATATCCACTCTTATTTATTAGAATACATCCTCAAGTAACTTTCTCACAAAGAGTCAATGTATGTGTTATGGATTGAATTGTGCCTCTCCTAAAACATGTTGAAGTCCTAATACTTGGTACATGTGAATGTGGCCTGGTGTGGAAATAGGACATTTGAGATGTTATCAGTGAAATCAACATGAGGTCATACTGGATTCTAATCCAATATGAATGGTGTTCTTATAAAAGGAGAAGAAGAGCCACAGAAACAAAGTAACACACAAGAATGACAGTGATGTGAATATGGAGGCAGAGATTGTATTAATGCATCTATGGTAGCCAAGGAATGCCAAGGATTGCTAAGAATCTCCAGACACTGGAAGAGACTAGCAATGATCTTCCTCTAGAGCCTTCAGAAAAAGCATGGCCTTGCCAATACCTTGATTTTTTACTTCTAGCCTACAGAATTGTCAGACAATAAATCTATGTTGTAAGCTATAAAAGTTTGTGGTGATTTGTTACTATAGTCATAGGAAACTTATGCAGTATGTATGGGTGGAGCATATTGACAAATGTATTTTAGATTAGGGACTGGAAATTGAGATAATCGATATGGGCGTCAAAATATTAAAATGAAAAAAGATAGTATAAAACTATCACAAGTATTAACAAGCCTTGATTTCCTCAGCCCTTAATATTTAAGGTTGTTGTGCTAGCAGTATTTTCTACTGGTTTTCTTTGTCCAAAAATGTCTTTATTTTTCCTTAAAAATTTTTTTTTATTGTACTTTAGGTGAAGGTTTACAGAACAAATATTTTCTCATTAAACAGTCAGTACACATATAGTTTTATGACATTGGTTAACAACGCCACGACATGTCAACAGCTCCCTTCTTGGCCTTGGAGGACCTTTTATTTTATAGCCAAAGATACACCATTTCAAAAATTTCTACATGTACAATTCAGTGACATCGATTACATTTTTCCAGTTGTGCTGTTATTCTCACTTTGTATGAAGGTTTACAGAACAAAATAGTTTCTCATTAAACTGTTACTACACATATTGCCCTATAACAATGGTTAAGAACCCAACTACATGTCAACATTGTCCTTACTCAAACTTGGGTTCCCTACCACCAGCTTTCCTATCCCCTCCTATCTTCTAGTCCTTGTGCCTGGACTGCTATGCCTCATTAGTCCAATTTTGTTTTATTGGGCTGTCCAATCCCCGGCTGAACGGTGATCCTCGAGAGTGACTCCAGCACTGAGCTAAAAGGGTATCCGGGGGCTATACTCTCAGGATTTCTCCAGTCTCTATCGAGGCCAGTAAACCTAGTCTTTTTGTGTGTGTTGGAATTTTGTTCTACATCCTTCTTCAGCTCTGTCCAGAACCCTCTGTTGTGATCCTGGACAGAGCAGTCAGTGGTGGTAGTTGGGTACCATCTAGCTGTACTGGACTCAGTCTGGTGGACGCCTTAGTAGCTGTGGTCCATTAGTCCTTTGGACTAATCTTTTCCTTGTATCCTGTTCTCTTCTTTCTCCCTTGCTCCTGAAGGGGTGAGACCAGTGGAGTATCTTAAATGGCTGCTCAAAGGCTTTTGAAGACCGCAGATGCTACTCACCAAGGTAGAATGTAGAACATTGTCTTTTATAAACTGTGTTATGCCAGTTGAGCTAGATGTTCCCGGAAACCATGGTCCCCACAGCCCTCCACCCAGCAGTTCAGTCCCTCAGAGAGTTTAGATGTGTCTATGGAGCTTCCATGACCTTTTCTTGTACAAGTTGTGCTGGCTTCCCCAGTATTGTGTACTGTCTTACCCTTCACCAAAGTTACCACTTATCTATTGTCTATTTAGTATTTCCCCCACACTCCTCCCATCCTTCATAACCAACAAAGATTTTTACTTTTTGTGTGTAAACATTTTCATAAGTTTTTACAATAGAGCTCTCATACAATATTTGTCCTTTTGTGATTCACTTATTTCACTCAGCATAAAGTCCTCCAGTTTCATCCATGTTATGAGATGCTTCACAGATTCATCATTGTTCTTTGTCGTTGCATAATACGCCATTGTGTGTATGTACCATAGTTTGTTTATCCATTCATCTGTTGATGGGTATCTAGGTTGTTTCCATTTTTTTGCTATTGTGAACAATGCTGCAATGAACATGGGTGTGCATATGTCTATTCGTGTGACAGCTCTTATTTCTCTAGAATAAATTCCTAGGAGTGGGATTGCTGGATCGTACGGAAATTCTATTTCTCGCTTTCTCAGGAAGCGCTAGAGTATTTTCCAAAATGGTTGAATCATGTTGCATTCCCACCAGCAGTGCATAAGAGTTCCGATCTTCCCACAACATCTAAAACATTTTTGTTTCCAGTGTTTTTGATTCATGCCAGTAATGCTGGGGTGAGATGGTATCTCATTGTGGTTTTAATTTGCATTTCTTTAATGGCTAGTGAACGCGAGCATTTCCTCATGTGTCTGTTGGTCACTTGAATGTCTTCTTTGGTGAAGTGTCTGTTCATTGCCTTTACCCATTTTTTAATAGGATTATTTGTCTTTTTGTTGTAGAGGCATTGGATTTTCTTATAGATTATGGAGATTAGACCTTTGTCTGACTTGTACTGTCCAAAAGTTTTTTCCCAGTCTGTAGGTTTTCTTTTTACTCTTTTGGTGAAGTCTTTTGAAGAGCACAGGTGTTTGATTTTTAGAAGATCTCACTTATCTAGCTATCTTCTGGAGTCTGTGTATTGACGGTTGTCGTTTATATCCTGTTAATGCCGTGTATTAGGGCCCGTAGCGTTTCTCCTATTTTTTCTTCTATGAACTTTATAGTTTTTGACTTTATATTTAGGTCTTTGATCCATTTTGAATTAGTTTTTGTATATGATGTGAAGTATGGGTCCTGTTTCATTTTTTTGAAGATGGATATCCAGTTTTGCGAGCACCATTTGTTGAAAAGACTGTCTTTTCCCCATTTGATGGACGTTGGGCCTTTGTCGAAGATCAGGTGACCGTAGGTGGATGGATTGACATCTGGGTTCTCAATTCTGTTCCATTGGTCAATGTATCTGTCATTGTACCGGTACCAGGCTGTTTTCACTACCATAGCTGTATAGTAGATTCTGAAGTCAGGTAGTGTGAGTCCTCCAACTTTATTCTTCTTTTTCAGTAGTGCTTTACTTATTCGGGACTTCTTCCCTTTCCATATAAAGTTAATGATTAGTTTTCCCATTTCTTTGAAGAATGTTGTTGGTCTTTGGATCAGGATTGCTTTGTATTTGTTAATTGATTTGGGTAGAATTGTCATTTTCACAATGTTGAATCTACCTATCCATGAGCATGGTATGTTTTTCCATTTATGTAGATTCCTTTGGGTTTCTTGCGGTAGTGTTTTGTAGTTTTCTTTGTATAGGTCTTTTACATCTCTGGTTAGATTTCTTCTTAAGTATTTTTTTAAGGGACTATTATAAACGGTATTATTTTTCTGATTTCGTTTTCATCATTCTCTTTGTTGGTCTATAGGAATCCCACTGATTTTTGTATGTTTATCTTGTATCCTGCTACTCTGCTGAATCTTTCTATTAGTTCCAGTAGATTTCATGTGGAGTCTTTAGGGTTTTCTATGTATAGTATCATATCATCTGCAAACAGGGACAGTTTAACTTCTTCATTACCAATTTGGATGCCCATTATTTCTTTTTCTTGCCTTATTGCTCTAGCTAGAACTTCCAGCACAATGTTCAATAGGAGTGGTGATAAAGGGCATCCTTGTCTTGTTCCTGTTCTCAAGGGGAATGTTTTCAGCCTCTCTCCATTAAGAATGATGTTGGCTGACTGTGGGATATAAAGTGCTACTCGTGAAGAATGTGCCTCTTAGTCAAGTAGATACAAGAGACCAAAGGGGCAGCTTCTGTCCAGAGGTGAGATGGGAAGGCAGAGAGGGTTAGGAGCAGGTTGAATGGTCATGGGGGATCAGGGGCAGAAAGGAGGAGTGTGCTATTGCAGAATGCGGTGAGCAATTAGGGTCTCATAAAAATGTACGTATAAAAAATTTGTATGGGAGACTAACTTGAAATGTAAACTTCATTTAATTACAGCAATAAAAATTAAAAATTTAAATAAATAAAATAATGATTTTGGCTGTTGGTTTTGTTAGAAGCCCTTTATTATGTTAAGAAATTTCCCTTCTATGCCTATTTTATTGAGAGTTTTTATCCAGAATGGGTGTTGGACTTTGTCGAATGTCTTTTCTGCATCAATTGAGATGATCATGTGATTCTTTTCTTTCCTTTTATTTACATGGTGGATTACATTGATTGATTTTCTAATGTTGAACTATCCTTGCATAGGTGGTATGAATCCTACTTGGTCGTGGTGTATAATTTTTTGATATGATGCTATTGGCTAGAATTTTGTTGAGGATTTTTGCATGTATATTCATGAGAGATACTGGTGTGTAATTTTCTTTTTCTGTGGCATCCTTACCTGGTTTTGGTATCAGGGTTATGCTGGCTTCATAGAATTAATTCAAAAGTGTCACTTCCTTTTCTATGCTCTGAAATAGTTTGAGTAGTACTGGTAAAAGCTCTTCTCTGAATGTTTGGTAGAATTCTCCAGTGAAGCCATCTGGGCCAGGGCTTTTTTTGGTTGGGAGTTTTTGTATTACCTTTTCAGTCTCTTCTCTTTTTATGACTCTGTTCAGATTTTCAACGTCACTTCGTTGTAGTTTGAGTAGGTAGTGTGCTTCTAGAAATTTATCCATTTCCTTTAGGTTTTCAAATTTGTTGGAGTATAGTTTTTCATAATACTCTGTTATAATCATTTTTATTTCAGTTGGGTCTGTCGTAATGTTGCCCATTTCATTTCTTATTTGTGTTATTTGTGTCCTCTCCTGTTTCTCATTTGTCAGTCTGGCCCGTGGTTTGTCAATTTTGTTGATTCTTTCAAAGAACCAACTTTTGGTTTTGTTGATTCTTTCTATTGTTTTTCTATTCTCTATTTCATTTATTTCTGCTCTGATCTTTATTGTTTCCTTTCTGCCGGTGGCTGTGGGCTTTTTTTGCTGTTCTCTTTCTATTTGTTCAAGTTCTATAGTTAAGTTTTGATTTTGTCCCTTTCTTCTTTTTTGATGTGTGCATCTACTGCTGTAAATTGTCCTCTGAGGATTGCCTTTGCTGTGTCCCAAAGGTTTTGGTATGATGTGTTTTCATTCTCATTTGATTCTAGGAATTTTTTGATTCCATCTCTGATTTCTTCTATTACCCAGTGGTTTGTAAGCAGGGTATTATTCAGTTTCCGGGTAATTGTTTTGTTTTTTTCTCCTTGCTCTTTCAGTTGTTAATTTCTACCTTGATGGCATTGTGGTCAGAGAAGATACTTTGTATAATCTCAGCGTTTTGGATCTTGTTGAGGATTGATCTGTGGCCTAAAATGTGGTCTATTCTAGATAATGTTCCATGTGCATTGGAAAAGAATGTGTACTTTGCAGCAGTTGGATGTAGTGTTCTATATATGTCTATGAGGTCAAGTTGGCTGACTGTGCCCTTTTGGTCTTCTGTATCTTTGTTGAGTTTCTTTTTACACGTTCTGTCGTTTACTGAGAGTGGTCTAATGAAGTTTCCTACTGTTATTGTGGAACTGTTAATTTCTCTTTTCAGTGTTGTTAGAGTTTGTTTTATATATTTTCAAGCCCTTTCATCGGGTTCATAGATGTTTATTATGGTGATATCTTCGTGATGGATTGTCACCTTAATCATTATATAGTGACCTTCTTTGTCTTTTATGTTGGATTTTGTTTTAAAATCTATTTTATATGAAATTAGTATTGCTACTCCTGCTCTTTTTTGGTAGCTGTTTGCTTGATATATTTTTTCCAACCTTTAATTTTTAATAAATTCACATCTTTGTTTCTAAGGTGTATCTCTTGCAGACAACATATTGATGGATCCTGTTTTTTTATCCATTCTGTCACTCTCCATCTCTTTATGGCTGCATTGAGGCCATTTACATCCAGTGTAATTATTGATAAATGTGAGTTTATTGCTGTCATTTTGTAGTGCTTTTTTTTTGTGATGCTGATGTTTTCTTTGTTCCTCCTACTCTCCTTTGCTGAATTCCTTTTGTTTATGTTTTTTTTTCCTTTCTTTTGTTTCTGTAGGTTTTGTTTTTACTGAAAGTTTATGTTTTCCCTCTTTATTTTTATGAGTATGTTTGTTAACTTTCTTTGTGGTTACGGTGAAATTTTCCCTTATCTTTCTAAGTTTGAAGCAGTCTATTACTTGGTATCGCCTTGCATTCCTTTCCATTAGAAGGTTCTGTACCTATATCATTTATTCCCTCTTTTATTGTTCTGATGGTGTCATTTACTGATTAACTGCCCTGATTCCCTCTTGTATTTCTTTTCGTTTTGGTTAGTCCTTGAGAGTTCGTTTCCTAATATGATATCTGACTGGTATGATCCTGAGTCCTAGATTCAACCTGTAAGCTGAAGTTGTTTGTTCTCAAATCGAAGAACTCCCTTTAATAATTCTGGTAAGTTTGGTTTGGTTTTTTACATATTCCCTTAATTTCTGTTTATTTGGAAATGTCTTAATTTCACCATCATAGCTGAACAAAGTTTTGCAGGATATATTATTCTTGGCTGGCAATTTTTTTCTTTCAAAGTTTTATATATGTCATCCCATTGCCTTTTTGCTGGCATGGTTTCTTCCGAATAATCTGAGCTTAGTCTTATTGTTTCTCCTCTGTATGTGACTTCTTGTTTTTCATGAGCTCTCAGCACTCTTTGTTTGTCTTTGGTTTTGTCGAGTGTGATTATGATATGTGTCTTAGTCATGCAGTGCTGCTCCAACAGGAATACTGCAAGTGGCTGGCTTTAACAAAGAGAAGTTTTTTTCTTCACAATCCAGTAGGCTACAAGTCCAAATCCAAGGTGTCAGCTCCTGGAGAACACTTTCTCTGTTGGCTCAGCAGGAAGGTCCATGTCATCAATCTTCCCTTGGTCTGGGAGCTTCTCTGTTCAGGAACCTCAGGTCCAAATGATGTCCTCTGCTCCCGGCACTGGTTTTTTTGGTGGTATGAGGTTCCCATGTGTCTCTGCTAGCTTCTCTCTTTTATATCTCGAAAGAGATTGCATTAAGACACTAATCTTGTCAAACTCGTCAGTATAACCTCATCACAGTGATAGAATTTATAACACATAAGTTGATCACGTGTAATCTCATCATAGTGATAGAGTTTACAACACATAAGGAAATCACATCAGATAACACAATCATACAGTACTGGGAATCATGACCCAGCCAAGCTGACAGATATTTTTTGGGGACACATCTCAATCCATGACAATATGCCTTGGTGATTTTCTTTTGGGTTCTATCCTATACAGGGCTCATTGAACTTCTTCAATGGCCAGATTTTTACCTGTCATGATATTGGGTAAGTTTTCTGTCAGCAGTTCCTCAGTGATCCTTCCCCTGTTCTGGAACTCCGATCACTTGCAAATTTTTGCTTTTCTTTGCATCCCACATAATTCTCAGGGTCTCTTCATTTTTCTTCATTCTTTTTTCTGAGTTTTCCTCAAACAGAGTTGTATCCAAATGTTTGTCTTCAATTTTGCTGATCCTGTCTTCCAGCATTTCAAATCTGCTCCTCAGCGCTTCTGTGACATTGTCCATTTCTGAAATCTTGTTGTTTACCTTTTGGATTTCTAATTGTTGTTTTTGTATGATTTCTACTTGTGAATTTATTTTGGCATTTTGTTCCTGCATTATTTTCTTGAATTTTTCCAATTTTTTGTCTGTATTTTCCATGAATTTATGTATGTTTTCCTTATTTTTGTCTGCTTTTTGCTTCAACTATTGGATAATTCTGAGTATTAGAGATTTGAATTTCCTATCAGGTAGTTCAAATGCCTTTTCTTCTCCTGGAAAGTCATCTGGTGTTTTATTTTGGAATCCTACTGGAACCATCCTGTCCTGTTTTTGTAAATGTTTTGTAATTGTCTGCTGTCTTTGGGGCATTCAGTAGTTATTTTTCTTGTTTATTGATTGTAGATTTGTTTGTTTCATCCTTTTTTTTTCTTAATTTGGGTGTGACTGAGCAGGTGGGCTGTGTGTTCTATGTTCTTTGATCGTCTTAGGCACGATCCTTTTTGCCTCCTTCTCCAATTGGCAGGGTCAGTTGCTCAAATATGGTACAGCATGGCAGGTCTAGCTTAAGAGTCGTTGCTGTGATGGGTTGTTTGTGGCACTTACTACGGCCACCAGGGCAGGCTGGGAATCAGTGCAAGGCAGGTTCCAGTAGGCCGTGCCCGTGCTGCTTGGTGGTGTGATGTTAAGAGCATGGTACAAGTAGGCAGGGTGGAGGATGGAGACTGTGATGTATGTAGCTAAGATGGGTATGGGGGAGAGGAGAGAGAAGACAGAGGAACAGGAGCCAAAAACATACAAATAAACAAAAAAGAGTGCTAGGGGAGCTTGCCATTGGAGTGGAGAGATGAGAGACTATGAAATGGAGAAAAACAAAAAGAAGAAGAAGTAAAAAAAGAAAAGAAAAGAATGACCAAATAAAAATTAGAAAGAATAAAGAAAAGCAAATCTCCCATGGATACCACTGGTGTGGCTACGAGGTCTGGGAAGGTTACTCCCAGAAGTTGAAGTACAGCCTGGCTAGAAGGCGTAGAGTTGTCACTCAGTGCCAGACATTCAGTTGACAGGAAGAGAAAGAAGGTATAGAGAGACAAGAAACTGAGTAACGAAGAAAGACAGAAAGGGAAAAAGAGGGAAAAAAAACAAAACAAATTTTAAAAAAAGAAAGAATAGGAAAAAAAACCCAAAAAAGCATAAAAAAATAAAAACACAAAAAAAGAAATGTTCTCAGGGATCACTCTGTGAGTCTGCGCAAACTGAAGGGGAAGGTTGCAAGTTGCGCAGTACTGCTTGGCTAGAACTGGCTACCAATTTGGGAAAAGAAAAAGAAAACAGACAAACAATTCAAAACAAACAACAAAAAAGCCCTAGGATCCCACCAGCATGGCAGCATGGACTGGGAAGCAGTTTCACATTCGAGCAGAGTTTCACAGCCTTTCAGGAAGAAGCAAAGATGGCACACGGAGGCAGGTATTTGAGAAAAAGGAGGGAGAGGTTGTGAGAGGTAAGGAAGAAATCAAAAGAAGTGGAAAAAAGCAACATCAGCAGCCAACAAATGGCACTCGGAGTCAGCCAGTGCATGCGGGTGAAATCCAAGCAGCCGGTGCTTCCCAGCCAAGAGACTGTGGCCACAGGAAGCAGAGGATGCTGAGTAGGGGTGAAGAAGGGTGGGGGGTGGGAAAGCTTATGTCTTTGGTTATCGGTTGTTCTGCTTCCTGCTGGAAGCTCTGTGAAGCTGCTGTCTCATACGCCCTGTTCGCTGGTCTCTGATAGGAGTCCATGATGGTAGATCCGTGCTGCGTTAGCTGTTAGGGGATCTCTGTGTGTATCTCTCCTCACTCTCTGTTCTCTGTCAGTTTCTTATTCCATTCAGTGCTTGGCTGAGTTCTTTATTTCTTCATTTGATGCTTAGGGTTTCAGGATTGCTGTTTTCTCTATTTGGCTTAGTTTCTCAGATGTTTGCTGTGGAGGGACAGCGTGGTGCTTCTGCCTAGAGCGCCATATTGCCCCAAGTCTCTTTTTCCTTTATTTTTGAAGGTAGTTTTACGTATATAGAACTCACTGTTGACAGTTTTTTTCCTTCTTCTTTCAGCACTTAAAAAAATTGTGTGTTGCTTTCTCCTGGCCTCCATGGTTTTAGACAAAAATCTACTGTCATTCAAGTTGTTGTTCCCTTATGGGTAATGTATCGTTTCTCTAGAGCTATTTAGAAAATGTGTATTTACTTATTAATTTTTCTGAGGTTTAATTATGATGTGTGTTGGCATGGTTTTCTTTGGGTTTAGCCTACTTGAAATTTGTTCAGCTTCTTGAATCTCTATGGTTATTCTTTTGTCATATTTAGGAAGTCTGCAACCATTATTTAAACACACTTTCAGCCCAACTTAACATTTTATCTCCTTCTGGGACCCTGATGATACAAACGTTGTATCTTTTGTTACTGTCCCATAGGTCTCAAGGCTTTGTTCATTTTTTTTCCATTAAGTTTTCTCTCCATAGGTCAGATTGGCTGAATTGTATTGATCTGCCCTTAAGTTTACTGACTCTATTCTTTGTCATCTCCAATTTATAATATATTCAATTATAAAATTTATATTCTTTTTAATATTTTCTAATTCTTGGCTGGATTTTTTCTTTTTTTTTAGCTTATTGTGTTGTTGTTGAAAATATACACAAAACATACACCAATTCAACAGTTTCTACATGTACAATTCAGTGACATTGAGTACAGTCTTCGAGTTATACAATCATTCTTGCTCTCCTTCTGAGTCATTTCTTCCCTATTAATGTAAACTCACAGCCCCCTAAGGCTCCTATAGAATCTTTTGAGTTGCTGTTGTTAATTTGATCCCATATAGACAGTTCTTAAAAGAGCATAATGCTCAAGGCAGACGTTGTTTAATAGTTAAGCTAAACTACTGTTTGGTTTTAAGAAGACTTTGTTGTTGTTGTTGTTAGGTGCCATTGAGTCAGTTCTGACTCATAGCAATTCTATGTGCAACTGAATGAAATACTGCCTGGTCCTGTGCGATCCTCACAATCCTTGCTATGCTTGAGCCCATTGTTGCAGCCAGTGTGTCAATCCACCTCACTGAATGTCTTCCTCTCCTTCACTGACCCTGTACCCTACCAAGCATGATGTCCTTCTCCAGGGACTGATCCCTGCTGATAACGTGTCCAAAGTATGTGAGACGAAGTCTTGCCATCCTTGCCTATAAGGAGCATTCTGGTTGTTCTTCTTCCAAGACAGATTTGTTCATTCTTTTGGCAGTCCATGGTACATTCAATATTCTTCACTAACACAACAATTCAAAGGTGTCAATTCTTCTCTGGTCCCCCTTATTTATTGTCCAACTTTCACATGTGTATGAGGTGAGAGAAAATACCATGGGCTGGGTCAGGCAAACCTTAGTCTTCAAGGTGACATCTTGGCTTTTCAACACTTTAAAGGGTTCTTTTGCAGCAGATTTGCCCAAAGCAATGCATGTTTCGATTTCTTGTCTGCTGCTTCCATGAGTGTTGATTGTGGATCCAAGTAAAATGAAATCCTTGACAACTTCAATCTTTAGAGGACTTCAGAGAATATTTTTAGTTTAAGGTTTAGAAATCATCATTTTTTAATGTATTTCAAGAGAATTTGCAATTACTTGTTGAATAATTTTTATGATGGCTGCTTAAAACATTTGCAGATGTTTTCCAACATCTGATTCATCTCAGTGTTGGGATCAGTTGTCTTTTCTCATTTAAATTTGTGATTTTCATGGTTCTTGATATGACAGATGAGTTTTGATTGTATCATGGCCATTTGGTACAATATCTTGTTCTTTTTTGTTGGCAATATGTATTATAGTTATAGATACCTCAAATTTTGTTTACCCACTCACCAGTTGATGGAAATTTGAGTTGTTTGCACTTTTATACTATTAATAATAGTACTGCTATCAACATTTTTTCAAGTCTTTGTGTGATACATATTTTTATTTCTCTTGGGTCAATACCTAAAGGTGAGGTTTCTGGGTCATATGATAGGTATATGTTTAACATTTTGAGAAACTGTCAAAGTGTGTTCTAAGTGGCTGTTGTTGTTGTTGTTAGGTGCTGTTGAGTTGGTTCTAACTCATAGCGACCCTATGTACAACAGAACGAAACACTGTCCTGTCCTGCACCATCCTTATAATCGTTGTTATGCTTGAGCCTATTGTTGCAGCCGCTGTGTCAATCCATCTCCTTGGAGGTCTTCCTCTTTTTGGCTGACCTGCTACTTTACCAAGAATGATATCCTTCTCCAGGGACTGCTCCCTCCTGATAACAGGTCCAAAGTTTCCTTGCTTCTAAGGAGCATTCTGGCTGTACTTCTTAAAGACAGATTTGTTCGTTCTTCTGGCAATCCATGAATAAGGGTTCCATATCATCACCAACACTTGGTGTAGTTTTTTCTTATTTTAGCCATTCTAGTGGTTGTGTAGTAGTGTCTTATTGTGGTTTAATTTGCATTTATCTAATGACTAATGATATAGAACAACTTTTTCATGTACTTATCAGACATTTGCATATCTTTTTTTATTCAAATAGTTTACCTATTTATTAAGTTAGGTTATTTTTTCTCTTCTTATTTAGGCGTAAGAGCTCTTTATATATTCTGGGTACAAGATCTTTATCAGATAAATGTTTTGAGAATATTTCCTCCCAATCTGTAACTTAATTCTTTTAGTTATTTTGAATGATGTCATATGAAGAGCAAACATTTTTTAATTATGAAGATTCAGAAGGACTTGGAAGGTAGAAAGGTGAATACATTAGCTCAAAAACCAATATTAAAATGAATGTTTTTTATAATGTTTAAAACTAATCTAAAGATATTATCTAAGCAGATACTTTATGTGGTATAACACTAATTATAAGAGACTGGCAAGAACATTCCTGAATCTGCTTTTATCAGTTAAGAGGAAGTGACTATTGAAATTTCCCACCATATCTAATTGCTTAACATTTTTCAACTGCTAAGGGAATATTCAAAGCAAAAATAGAACTTAAAATGTTCTGGAAATTTAAGAATACTTCATCAAACCTGATTCTCTGGAAATATCTCTATCATGTTGGATGATTTAAATGGAAAGAAATAACATATCTTAATCTTATAATACTGAAATGTCAACTCCTAGATATTAAGCAGCAGTCTTAACCCAGCATCTGCCCTGAATAACTAGTACAGGTTAGAAAAGATGTATAAGTAGATGAGTGAATGAAGGTCATTTAAAGGTACACACAAAAACTGCAGTACTTAATACATCTATTGAGCCACTTGAATGAAATAGGCCTGAAAATAAAATCAGGTATAATTGCATCTTATTTTTTCCTATTTTCTAAAATTGCTATTCACTGAGTTTTACTCTTTATATTTCATGTCTATTCATGGCCTTGTAGATGATTAATTCTGGCATTACGCTGTTGCAATTTCTTTTTAAATGTTACAAAGAGCTATCAGAAGATTGAAAAAGCGAAATGAGGCAATGGTCCTTCAAGAAAGGTGAAAAAGGGATTAATTGATGCAATTATCCTTAGGTCAGATTGCATCTGCAAAATAATATTATGGAAATAATACTGTAGTCTTTATGTGAGCAAAGAGCCACTACTTTGAAGTCATATGCATAAAAGTCTTTGATAATATTGATTTTCTTTAAGCCAGTTCTGTGAAATATAAAGATCACTAAGTATATACAAATGTTTAATTGTTTGAGTAGGAATATACAATTGATACTGAAAACTAATACATTGCATCAACATTGATCCTTTGAATGTGCTTTCTTAAGGAACTAGGTAACTAAATAAAATTGAAAGTATTCAGCCAATCATAATGTCCCAAAGGCCTATAATAATTAATGTAAACTGGATTTATGTATTGAACTACCCTCCCTATTAATGTATTATTCAAAAAGGTAAACCCCTCTAAGACAAGGGGAAAGTAGCTTCATGCCTCACTTCATTTGCTTGTATAATGAAGGTCTTATACTAGGTGATCTTGCTTTTCTTTCACTCTAGTTAGAAGTTTATGATAGAATTAATTAAAATGCTTCTAATAGTTATTTTCCTTAAAATCATATGTTTTTTCCACTATGCTTATGCTTGTGATACTAACTGATGTCAATTATATGTGATTAAATTATTGTAGAGTGTTTACCTCTGTAATTTATTAATACTATTTATCTAGGGAATTACATTAAAGATATTGACACTAGTTTACATATGGTGGAGCTGTAAATTAATAGCATTTATTAAGTTACTCTGTTAATAAATGTTTTTGTACCTTAGATTTTAAAATAATTCATTTCAAAATTAATCACAAATTAACCTGATATATTCTCTAGATGTTATTAATTGTTTGCATAGAGAGTAATCAATAAGAAATGTCTTTCAAGTATATTTATTTTTTGTTAATGTTGTTTTGTTTTTAACTCAAGCCTTTGACAGAAATCCTGAAAATCCAGGTAATGGTCAGTGCCTTTCACAGAGATATTGCGTTTTAATTGTTGGTGGTTGTCTCTTGAAATAACTCTTTAAATGAAGTCTATTGTTGTATAAAATGGCCATGATATTTTCAATTGCCCCATATGCATGTGTAAGCTGGAAATGAATAAGGGAAACCTAAAAAGAATTGATGCGTTTGACTTATGGTGTTGGTGAAGAACATTGAATATACATGGACTTCCAGAAGAACAAACAAATCTGTCTTATAAGTACAGCCAGAATGCTTCTTAGAAGGGAGGATGGCAAGACTTTGTCTCACTTACTTTGGATATGTTATCAGGAGGGACCAGTCCTTGAAGAAGGACATCATGCTCTTAACTAGAGTGTCAACAAAGAAGAGGAAGACCCTCAATGAGATGAATTGACACAATGGCTACAACAATGGGCTCAAACATAGCAACAACCATTGTGAGGATGGTGCAGGACCTGGCAGTGTTTTGTTCTGTTTGTGCATAGGGTCACTATGAGTCAGAACTGACTTGATGGCACCTAACAACAGCAACATTTTTATATAAAATAGAAAGAATGTGAACAAAGTATAGATAGAATTGATATGATCTTCAATAAGCCTAGAAGAAATAGAATATGACATGTTCTTAGATCTTACTAAATTCCTCTTTGGTGATATCACTAAGTATATCTTGTTAGCCCCTTCATAGCTTCTTAAGGTTAAATGAAAGATCTTCAGTGAATTGGTAGTCCTGTATATTCTTTATTACTCAGTGTGTTCTGTAAAATCATACTTTTTATTCATCCTTGATCACTAGTATAATTTAAATATATCTTATGTACACCCAAATAAAAACTGGCTCTTCTTATCTGCGCTGATTTCAGGAGCAGTATTTAATCTCTGAGCTTTAATGGTTTCTGGTTTTAAGACATAAAATGCTGACAGTGCCCTTTAAAAATGTATTTTCAACTTCTTTCTCTATACTAGTTTTAAAAAGTAATTTTCAAATTCCAGGAATAATGAAATATGCATATAAAAACCAGTGTTTCTTGCCCTGCCTTGTCCCTGTGAGATATTTCAAGGCGAATGTATTTGATTTTTCCTCCAGAGCACAGTAGTAAGGGAATAATTAATTGCAATGCCTATCATCTGTTTCTTTCCCTGAATATAAAATCAAAAATGGAGCCTTGGCAAATAGTCCAAATAGCAGAATTAACCTTTATCACATAGGTGGTATCCTTGGTGTGTTGTATTCATATTGTACATAAAATATAATGAGGTACTAAAATTTTAATCAACCCTTGATCACATTTAGTTATGAAACATATATTGGGCATTCTTTTAAATGTTTTTTGAAAAAATAATTCTCTGATGTAGAGATTTTTACTGATTTAGATAATATTCCATTTAGTTTAAATAAGTTAAATTTCCATTTTTTATGTATTGCCTTTAAATATGGCCTTCATTTCCTCAGTTTCAATGTACCAAATTGTTATATATTATTTTCGGAGTAAGAGAGAGATTGAAGGTGAGATTAGCAAGAAGGAAACCTATACAAATACTGCTTGCTTTGTACCGGACATAGTATCTTTATAGCTTTAGCATTACTATAAATTATAGTATCAATGTATACCAATATGTGTTCATGAAAATAATGTTTCTGCAGTAAAATACATTTGAGAAATTGAAAAAAAATGTTATATTACTGTAGGACTTTCTACTCCTTAATATGTTAATGTTATAAATTTCAAGAGGAGTTTTCTTCCTTTCTTTTATTTTCTGGAGGGGAGGGGGCAGGAAGCAATGATTCTTGAAGAGATTGGTTCAAAAAGTCATTTAAAAAAAAGGAAATTTGTGACAAGTCCTCCATTGAAATCAGTTGTGAAAACCCAGTCTCACAGAATTCCCATTGTTATTTTTGTCTTAGCTGCTGTCCAGTCATTTCCAACTCATGGCAACCCATGTGTATAAAGTAGAACTGCCCCACAGGCTTTGAAGGCTGCGACTTTCCAGAAGCAGATCTCTAGGCCTGTCTTCTGAGGCACCTCTGGGTGGGTTCAAACCACCATCCAATTGGTTAGTAGTCCAGTGCATAACCCAGGATTTACCATCTGGACCAACAGTGACAAAAAGGAAGTAAAAGGAACCAAGAAAGTTGCAGTTGCAAGCATCTTTCTTTGAAAAGATAACATAATTTTTGTGCCCATAAAGAAAGTTTTGGGATTTTTTTAAAGGTGTTTTCAGATGTATGCTTCTGAGACTAATTATCATTATTATATTATTGTTCTTACTGTTAATGATTGTGCCAATACATGTTGGGAATTTAATACTGAGAGCTACTTAGCTGTGGATCTGTTTTTTGGTATGTTTGTTTGTTTGTTTTTGATGCAGACCCATCCAGAGTTCAGGGTATTGATAGTGTAAATGTATTTGTGCTTGCTTTGATCTTGCAATCTTCACACCCTTTAATGATTCTACCTCGTAAGGACTGATCACTTTCATAAGTCTGAGCTTGTAAAATCTTTAAGCATATCGACAACAGATGGTAATAAAACACAGGTTTCAAGTAGACAGACATCTTGATTCCATTCCAGTTGATCTTCTCCTCTGACTGTAACTTTACTGTTGGAGGTGGTTTATTTTTTTACTTTTTTATGAGCTACAATAAGAACTGTTTTTCAGGCCATATAACTGTGTCTTTGAGAAGACCTGGGATAAAAGTATTCCTACAAATCTAATCAAATAACCTATCATTATTTTAGACAATGGATTACCCTGGATTGATTTGTAGACTAGAAACAATATCCACATGACCTCCAATATGTATATGTCAAAATCTTAAAATCTGCTCTTGGTCATCTATATCACTAATGAGTTTTCCAAAACCACTTCCAGATAGTAGGAGACCGGTACAGTCCTGACAAAGAGGGGGACAAATTACATTTTGAAATCAACTCTTGGAAAAAAATTGTCCTGCAAAAACAATTCATGGGAAAAAAAGCAGTGAATTTAAACTGTAAGGCTGTATTTTAAAGTATTAATTTTTCACAAAGGAGAACATTTGTATTCACAGGTCATATTTTTTCTTTTTCTTTTTTTTTTTTATTGTACTTCAGATGAAGGCTTACAGAACAAATAGTTTCTCATGAAACAGTAGTACACATGTTGCTTTATGACATTGGTTAACAACCCCACGAAATATCAACCCTCTAACTTCTCGACCTTTTTATTCTTGGTGAAAATACACATAGCCAAAGATACACCATTTCAAAAATTTCTACATGCACAGTTCAGTGACATTGACTATGCTCTTCCAATTGTGCTGCTATTCTCACTTTAGATGAAGGCTTACAGAACAAAATAGTTTCTCATTTAACAGTTAGTACACATGTTGCCCTGTGACAATGGTTAACAACCTCACAACACATCAACACTATTCTTACTCAAACTTGGGTTCCCTATCACCAGCTTCCTTGTCCCCTTCACCCTTCTGGCCCTTGTCACTGGTCTCCTGTACCTCGTTAGTCTCATTTGGTTTTACAGGGCTGTCCACTCCCAGGCTGAACAGTGAACCTCGGAGGTAACTTCACCACTGAGCTAAAAGGGTGTCTGGGGGCCATACTCTCGGGGTTGCTCCACTCTCCTTTAGGCCAGTAAATCTGGTCTTTTCTTTTTGTGAGTTAGAATTATGCTCTACATCCTTCTCCAGCTCTGTCCAGAACCCTCTGTTGTGGTCCTGGTCAGAGCAGTCAGCAGTGGTAGCCGGGCACCATCTAGCTGTACTGGACTCAGTCTGGTGGAGGCCTTGGTAGCTGTGGACAATTAGTCCTTTGGACTAATCTTTTCTTGTATCCTGTTCTCTTCATTCTCCCTTGCTCTCGAAGGGATGAGACCAGTGGAGTATCTTAGATGACCGCTCGCAGGCTTTTAAGACCCCAGACACTACTCACCGAGGTAGAATGTAGAGCATTGTCTTTATAAGCTGTGTCATGCCAATTGAGCTAGATGCTCCCAGAGACCATGGTCCCCAAAACAATTCTCAGGGAGTTTGGATGTGTCTATGGGGCTTCCATGACCTTTCCTTGTACAAGTTGTGCTAGTTTCCCTTGTATTGTGTACTGTCTCACCCTTCACCCAAGATACCACTTATCTATTGCCTATTTAGTATTTCCCCCCACCCATCCCATCCCTGGTAACCAGCAAAGATTGTAACATTTTGTGTGTGAACTTTTTCATGGGTTTTTACAATAGAGGTCTCATACAATATTTGTCCTTTTGGGATTGACTTATTTCACTCAGCATAATGTCCTCCAGTTTCAACCATGTTATGAGATGCTTCACAGATTCATTGTTGTTCTTTCTTGTTGCATAGTACTCCATTGTGTGTATGTACCATAGTTTGTTTATCCATTCATCTGTTGATGGGCACCTAGGTTGTTTCCATCTTTTTGCTATGGTGAACAATGCTGCCATGAAAATAGGTGTGCATGTGTCTATTTGAGTGACAGCTCTTATTTCTCTAGTATATATTCCTAGGAGTGGGATTGCTGGATCGAATGGTATGTCTATTTCTAGCTTTCTGAGGAAGCGCCATATCATTTTCCAAAATGGTTGTATCATTTTGCATTCCCACCAGCAGTGCATAAGTGTTCCGATCTCCCTGCAGCCCCTCCAACTTTATAGTTTTAGGCTTTATATTCAGGTCTTTGATCCATTTTGAAGTAGTTTTTGTATACGGTGTGAGGCATGGGTCCTGTTTCATTTTTTTTGCAGATGGATATCCAATTTTGCCAGCACCATTTGTTAAAAACACTGTCTTTTCCCCATTTGATGGACTTTGGGGCCTTGTCAAAGATCAGGTGACTGTAGGTGAATGGATTTACATCTGGGTTATCAATTCTGTTCCATTGGTCAATGTATCTGTCATTGTACCAGTACCAGGCTGTTTTGACTACTGTAGCTGTATAGTAGGTTCTGAAGTCAGGTAGTGTGAGTCCTCTAACTTTATTCTTCTTTTTCAGTAGTGCTTTAATTATTCGGGGCTTCTTCCCTTTCCATATAAAGTTAATGATTAGTTTTTCCATCTCTTTGAAGAATGTTGCTGGTATTTGGATCGGGATTGCGTTGTATTTGTAAATTGCTTTGGATAGAATTGTCATTTTCACAATGTTGAGTCTGCCTATCCATGAGCATGGTATGTTTCTCCATTTATGTAGATCCCTTTGGGTTTCATGTGGTAGTGTTTCATAGTTTTCTTTGTATTGGTCTTTTACATCACTCATCAGATTTATTCCTAAGTATTTTATCCTTTTAGGGGCTATTGAAAATGGTATTGTTTTCCTGATTTCCTTTTCATTGTTCTCCTTATTGGTGTATAGGAATCCAACTGATTTTTGTATGTTTATCTTGTATCCTGCTACTCTGCTGAATCTTTCTATTAGTTCCAGTAGATTTCTCGTGGAGTCTTTAGGGTTTTCTATGTATAGTATCATATCATCTGCAAACAGGGACAGTTTAACTTCTTCATTACCAATTTGGATGCCCTTTATTTCTTTTTCTTGCCTTATTGCTCTATCTAGAACTGCCAGCACAATGTTAAATAGGAGTGGTGATAAAGGGCATCCTTGTCTTGATCCTGTTTTCAGCCTCTCTCCATTAAGAATGATGTTGGCCATTGGTTTTGCATAGATGCCCTCTATTATGTTGAGAAATTTTCTTTCTACACCTATTTTATTGATAGTTTTTATCAGGAATGGGTGCTGGACTTTGTCAAATGCTTTTTCTGTGTCAATTGAGATTATCATGTGATTCTTTTCTTTGCTTTTATTTATGTGGTGGATTACATTGATTGATTTTCTAATGTTGAACCATCCTTGCGTACCTGGTATGAATCCTACTTGGTCGTAGTGTATTATTTTTTTGATATGATGCTGAATTCTATTGGCTAGAATTTTGTTAAGAATTTTTACATCTATATTCATGAGAGATATTGTTCTGTAATATTCTTTTTTTGTGACGTCTTTTCCTGGTTTTGGTATCAGCGTTATGCTAGCTTCATAGAATGAATTTGGAACTGCTGCTTCCTCTTCTATGCTCTGAAATAGCTTGAGTAGTACAGGTACAAGCTCTTCTGTAAGTGTTTTGTAGAATTCTCCAGTGAAGCCATCTGGGCCAGGGCTTTTTTTTGGTTGGGAGTTTTTTTTAAATTACCTTGTCAATCTCTTCTCTTGTTATGGGTCTGTTCAGATTTGCAACATCACTTTGTTGTAGTTGGGGTAGGCCATGTGTTTCTAGAAATTTATCCATTTCCTCTAGGTTTTCAAATTTGTTGGAGTATAGTTTTTCATAATATTCTGTTATAATTCTTTTTATTTCAGTTGGGTCTGTTGTAATGTCCCCTATTTCATTTATTATTTAGGTTATTTGTGTCCTCTCTTGTTTTTCTTTTGTCAGTCTGGCCAGTGGTTTGTCAATTTGGTTAATTCGTTCAAAGAACCAACTTTTGGTTTTGTTGATTCTTTCTATTGTTTTTCTGTTCTCTATTTCATTTATTTCTGCTCTGATCTTTACTATTTCCTTTCTTCCGGTGGTTGTGGGCTTTTTTTGTTGTTCTCTTTCTATTTGTTTGAGTTCTGTAGTTAATGTTTTGATTTTGTCCCTTTCTTCTTTTTTGATATGTGCATCTATTGCTATAAATTGTCCTCTGAGGATTGCCTTTGCTGTGTCCCAAAGGTTTTGGTATGATGTGTTTTCATTCTCATTGGATTCTAGGATTTTTTTTTATTCCATCTCTGATTTCTTCTATTCCCCAGTGATGTGTAAGCAGGCTATTATTCAGATTCCATGTAGTTGATTATTTTTCCTTGATCTTTCTATTCTTAATTTCTACCTTGATGGCATTGTGGTCAGAAAACATACTTTGAATTATGTCAACGTTTTGGATCTTGTTGAGGATAGCTCTGTGGCCTAAGATATGGTCTATTCTGGAGAATGTTCCATGTGCATTGGAAAAGAATGTGTACTTTGCAGAGGTTGGACAGAGTGTTCTATATATGTCTAGGAGGTCAAGTTGGCTCATCATGCTCTTTAGGTCTTCTGTATCTTTGCTGAGTTTCTTCTTAGTTGTTCTGTCCTTTACTGAGAGTGGTGTGTTGAAGTCTCCTACTATTATTGTGGAACTGTCATTTTCTATTTTCAGTGTTGTTAGAGTTTGTTTTATGTATTTTGGAGCTCTGTCATTGGGAATATACCTGTTTATTATGGTTATGTCTTCATGATGGATCATCCCCTTAATCATTACATAGCGTCCTTCTTTGTCTTTTATGATAGATTTTGTTTTAAAGTCTATTTTATCTGAGATTAGAATTGCCACTCTTGCTCTTTTTTGATAGTTGTTAGCTTGATATATTTTTTTCCAACCTTTGACTTTTAATAAATTCACATCTTTGTTTCTAAGGTGTGTCTCTTGTAAGCAGCATATTGATGGATCCTGTTTTCTTATCCATTCTGTCACTGTCCATCTCTTTATGGGTGCATTGAGTCCATTTAGGTTCAGTGTAATAATTGATAGATGTGAGTTTGTTGCTGTCATTTTGTAGTGCTTGTTATTGTGGTGCCAAAATTTTCTTTGTTCTTCTTACTCTCTTGTCCTGAGTTACTTTTGTTTGTGGATTTTTTTTTTCATTTCTTTTGTTTTTGCTGAGAGTTTATGCTTTTCCCCTTTTTTTATGAGTATGTTTGTTAACTTTCTTTGTGGTTACCATGAATTTTACTCTTAATTTTCTAAGTTTGAAGCAGTCTACCATTACTTGGTATCGCCTTGCCTTCCTCACCATTAGAAGGTTCTATACCTATGCCGTTTATTCCCTCTTTTATTGTTTTGATGTTGTTGTCATTTATTGATTAACTGCTCTGATTCCCTGTTGAATTTCTTTTCATTTTGGATAGTCCTCGAGAGTTCATTTCCTAGCTTGGTATCTGGCTTGTACGGTCCTGCATCCTAGGTTCTGCCTGTGAGCTGAAGCTTTTTGTCCTCAGATTGAAGAACTCCCTTTAATAATTCTTGTAATGTTGGTTTGACTTTTACATATTCCCTTAATTTCTGTTTATCTGGAAATGACCTAATTTCAGAATCAAATTTGAATGAGAGTTTTGGAAGATATATTATTCTTGGCTGACAATTTTTTTCTTTCAAAATTTTGTATATGTCATCCCATTGCCTTCTTGCCTGCATGGTTTCTGCCGAATAAGCTGAGCTTAGTCTTATTGTTTCTCCTCTGTATGTGACTTCTTGTTTTTCACAAGCTGCTCTCAGGATTCTTTGTTTGTCTTTTGTTTTGGCGAGTGTGTTTGTCTTCAGTTTGGCTGATCCTGTCTTCCACCACTTCAGATCTGCTCCTCAGCCCTTCTGTGACATTGTCCATTTCTGAAATCTTGTTGTTTATCTTTTGGATTTCTAATTGTTGTTTTTGTATGATTTCTAGTTGTGAATTTATTTTGGCAGTTTGTTCCTGCATTATTTTCCTGAATTCTTCCAATTTTTTGTCTGTGTTTTCCATGAATTTGTCTATTTTTTCCTTATGTTTTCTGCTTTTTCCTTCAGCTCTTGAAGAATTCTGAGTATTAGAGATTTGAATTCCCTGTCAGGTAGTTCTAGTGCCTTTTCTTCCATTCTAAAGTCACCTGGTGTTTTATTTTGGATGCTTACTGGAAGCATCCTGTCCTTTTTTTGTAAATGTTTTGATATTGTCTGCTGTCTTCGGGGCATTCAGTAGTTATGTTTCTCATTTATTGATTGTAGATTTGTTTGTTTCATCCTTTTTTTAAAAATTTGGCTATGTCTGAAGAGGTGGGCTGTGTGTTGTTTGTTCGTTTGTGGGCAAAATATTTTCACCTCCTTCACCAATTGGCAGGGTCAGTCACTCAGATATTGTACGGCAGGGAAGGTCTAGCTGAAGAGGAGTTACTGGGAAAGGTTGTTTGTGGCACTTACTACAGCCACCAGGGTGGGTCGGTAGTCAGTGCAGGGAAGCTTCTAGTAGGCCATGCCTGTGCTGCTTGGTGGTGTGATGTTAAGTGCATGGTGCAAGTAGCAGGATGTAGTGGAGAGATTGTTATGTGTGGAGCTAAGATGGATATAGGAAAGAGGAGAGAGGAACAGGAGCCAAAAACATATGAACAAACAAAAAAGAATGCTGGGGGAGCTTGCCGTTGGAGTAGAGAGATGAGAGACTATGAAATGGAGAAAAACAAAAAGGGGAAGAAGAAGAAAAAAAAAGAAAAGTAAAGAATGAATAAATAAAAATCAGAAAGGGAAAAGAACATCAAAGTTCCCAGGGATCCCACCGGTGCAGATATGAGGTTTGGGGAAGTTGTTCTCAGATGTTGCAGTACAGCCTGTCTAGAAGAACTAGAGGTATTCCACACCGGGTATTCAGAGAACAGAAAGAGAAGGAAGATATAGAGAGAAGAGAAACTGAGTAATGAAGAAAGCAAAAAGAGTGAAAAGAAAACAAAAATAAAATAATAATAATAATCAGAAAAGCACCCCAAAATTCAGAAAAAAAAAAAGACGGTAAAAACAAATGCCCTTAGGGATCCCTCTGCACGTCTGCGCAAGCTGAGGGTGTAGGTTTCACGCCACGCAACACTGTCTGGCCAGAAAGGGTTCTCAACTCAAGAAAAGGAAAAGAAAATAAACAATTCAAAACAAACAAATGAACGAAAGCCTCAGGATCTCACCGGCATGGCAGCTTAGAACAGGAAGCAGTTCCACACTTGAACAGAGCTCCACAGCCCCTCTTGAAGAAGCAAAAATGGCTCATGGAGCCCGGTATTTGAGTGAAAAAACGGGGAGGTGGTGAGAGGTAAGGAAGAAATCAAAAGAAAAAAAGCAGCACCAGCAGCCAACAAATGGCACTCAGAGAGCCAGGTAGTGTGGCGGGTGGAATCCAAGCAGCCCGTGCTTCCTGGACAATAGCCTGTGTCCGTGGGAAGCAGAGGAGGTGGAGTGTGGGTGAAGAAGGGTAGGGGGTGGGAAAGTGTATATCACAAATTACCGGAGCTCTGCGGCCCCTCAGGAAGAAACAAAGATGGCCCAAGGAGCCAGGTATTTGAGCAAAATGAGGGGGAGGTGGTGAGAGGTAAGGAAGAAATCAAAAGAAGTGGAAAAAAGCAACACCAGCAGCCAACAAATGGCACTCAGAGAGCTGGCTGTTCGGGTGGGTGGAATCCAAGCAGCCGGTGCTTCCCAGACAAGAGACTGTGGCCGTGGTAAGCAGAGAATGCCAAGTGGGGGTGAAGAAGTGTGGGGGGTGAGAAAGCATACATCACAAATTACCAGTTGTTTTGTCTCCCTCTGGAAGCTCCTTGAAGCTGCTTTCTCGTACCCCCTGTTTGCTGGTCTCCGATAAGAGTCCAAGATGGTGGATCTATGTTGCGTTAGCTGATAAGGGACCTCTGCATGAATCTCTCCTTGCTCTCCGTTCTCTGTCAGTTTTCTCACTCCATGTGGTGCTTGGCTGAGTTCTTTATCTCTTCATTTGATGTTTTAGAGTTTCAGGATTGCTGTTTTCTGTGTTCAGCTTAGTTTTTTGGATCTTTGATGTGGAGGGACAGCGTGGTGCTTCTGCCTAGAGCGCCATTTTGCCAGAAGTCACAGGTCATATTTAACAAATAAAATTTTTAGTGTTACTTTTTTTGTGGAGATGTGAGGTCTACAATTTAGGATGTAACAATTTAATTGCACAAATATTTACCAGATGCTGTGAACTTAGACCCAAATTTTCAAATTGCTCATTTGCAAAGGTAGGAAAAAGTCTTCCTTAACTACGCCCAGCAAACTTGCTGGTAACTATGTAAGGACAGAAATCCAGGTATCTTCTTAAGCAAAAGGATATAAGAAGATTTACATTAATTAAAAATAAGCTGCTGTTTTTGCGCTAGAAATTGTTTAGAGTTAAGGAGAGTATTTCTTCAACTTTAAAGACTATTATCCATACAGCAATGTTATAATCTTTACAGGAGCAGAATGCCAGGTCTTTTCTCCTTGAGTGGCTGGTGGGTACAAACCTTCAAACTTCCAGTTATCAGCCGAGTGCTTAACCATATTGCCACCAGGGCTCCTTGTGATTTATTTAGACTATGTCAATTCTAGCACAAAGGCAATGGCAAGTTGTAAGTGAGAGAGAGGGACAACACATTATATTGCCATCAGGAGCCATTTAATCTCCCTAGGCCATTAACTAGTTTATTTCTTATTATTTGAGTCATGATATTTAAAAACCTCTGCAGATGAAATCTTTCTGAATGAATCTAAAGTTACCAACCAAACAGAAGCAAGAATGACAGTACCTGATACTAAAGTCTTTTGGTCCTTAATTTCTCTGTCTTTTGGCTGCAGTTCCAGGTGTCATAGCTGTTGTTTAAAATGAATATTATGTGTAATGTCTGGTATCCCTGGAAAAACCTATTTCCCTCTAGTCTCTTTGGTGTCATTTACTATGTGGTGAATTCTCAATAGTCCAAAGACTGACTTTCAGCATTACAGGCTCAGAACCTTGATTTTTCAGTATATATTTCTCAGAAGAAAACTCAAAAACTCAGTTAATAAAAATATATTTAAAACTAATGATGAAATATGTAATTTTCACAGGCTTGAAAATGCTCCTATCTCCATGTTAGGTCATTTTCCGTCCAGGAAGAAAGAAGGGGGGATCAGAGTCATCGTCCTGTTGTGTGAGGTCGAATTGATTCCAACACATAGTGACCTATAGGACAGAGTAGAACTGCTCCGTAGGATTTTCTAGGCGGTAATCTTTTTTTTTTTTTAATTGTATTTTAGATGAAGGTTACAGAACAAATAGTTTCTCATTACACAGTCAGTACACATATTGTTTTATGACATTGGTTAATAAGCCCATGACAGTCAACACTCTCCCTTCTTGAACTTGGAGGAAACATTTTTTGGTGAAAATATACATAGCCAAAGTTACACCATTTCAAAAACTTCTACACGTGCAATTCAGTGACATCGATTACTTTCTTCCACTTGTGCTACTATTCTCACTATCTTTTTCCAAATTATTCCATCACCATTAGCTTCAACTCACTGCCCCCTAGGCTTCCAGTCAAAGATGAATGTTTACAGAACAGTTTCTCATTAAATAGTTACAACACATATTGTCCTATGATAATGGTTAACAGCCCCACGACATGTCAACAATGTCCATTCTCAAACTTGGGTTCCCTATGACAAACTTTCCTGTCCCCTCCTGCCTTCTAGTCCTTGTCCCTGGACTTCTGTGCCTCATTAGACCCATTTTGTTTTATGGGGCTGTCTAATCCCCAGCTGAACAGTGAACCTTGGGAGTGACTTCACCACTGAGCTAAAAGGGTGTCCAGGGGCCATATTTTCAGGGTTTCTCCAGTCTCTGTCAGGCCAGTAAACCTGGTCTTTTTTTGTGAATTAGAATTTTGTTTTACATCCTTCTCCAGCTCTGTCCAGGACCCTCTATTGTGATCCTGGTCAGAGCAGTCAGTGGTGGTAGCCAGGAACCATCTGGCTGTGCTGGACTCAGTCCGGTGGAGGCCGAGGTAGCTGTGGTCCATTAGTCCTTTGGACTAATCTTTTCCTTGTATCCTGTTCTCTTCATTCTCCTTTGCTCCCAAAGGGGTGAGAACAGTGGAGTATCTTAGATGGCTGCTCACAGGCTTTTAAATCCCCAGACTCTACTCACCAAGGTAGAATGTAGAACAGTTTCTTTATAAAGTGTGTTATGCCAGTTGAGCTAGATGATCCCGGAGACCATGGTCCCCACAGCCCTCTGCCCAGCAATTCAGTCCCTCTGGGAAATGGATGTGTCTATGGAGATTCCATGGCCTTTCCTTGTACAAGTTGTGCTGGCTTCCCCAGTGGTGTGTATTGTCTTACCCTTCACCAAAGTTACCACTTATCTATTGTCTATTTCATTTCCTCCCCAACCCCTTCCATCCCTCATAACTAACAAAGATTGTTTCTTTTTGTGTGTAAACTTTTACATGAGTTTTTGCAATAGAGGTCTGGTAAAATATTCGTCCTTTTATGATTGACTTATTTCACTGAGCATAATGTCCTCCAGTTTCATCCATGTTATGAGATGCTTCACAGATTCATCACTGTCCTTTATCATTGCATACTACTCCATTGTGTGTATGTACCATAGTTTCTTTATCCATTCTTCTGTTGATGGGCATCTAGGTTGTCTCCATCTTTCTGCCATTATGAACAATGTTGAAATGAACATGAGTGTGCATATGTCTATTCGTGTGACAGCTCTTATTTCTCTAGGATATATTCATAGGAGTAGGATTGCTGGATCATATGATATTTCTATTTCTAGCTTTCTGAGGAAGTGCCATATCATTTTCCAAAATGGTTGCATCATTTTGCATTCCCACCAGCAGTGCATAAGCGTTCTGATCTCCCCACAGCCTCTCCAACATTTGTTATTTCCAGTGTTTTTGATTTGTGCCAGTTATGCCGGGGCAAGATGGTATCTCATTGTGATTTTAATTTGCATTTCTTTAATGGCTAGTGATTGCGAGCATTTCCTCATGTGTCTGTTGGCAGCTTGAATGTCTTTTCTGGTGAAGTGTCTGTTCTTTTCCTTTGCCCATTTTTTAACTGGATTATTTGTGTTTTTGTCATAGAGGTGTTGGATTTTCTTGTAGATTTTAGAGGTTAGACCTTTGTCTGATTTGTAACGTCCAAAATTTTTTTTCCCAGTCTGTAGGTTCTCTTTTTACCCATTAGGTGAAGTCTTTTGATGATCATGAATGTTTAATTTTTAGAAGATCTCAGTAATCTAGCTTATCTTCTGGGGTTTGTGTGTTGTTGGTTATGATTTGTATCCTGTTAATGCCATGCATTAGGGCCTCTGGTGTTGATCCTATTTTTTTTTCCATGAACTTGATAGTTTTGGGCTTTATATTTAGGTTTTTGATCCATTTTGACTTAGTTTTTCTATATGGTGTGAGGTATGGGTCCTGTTTCAATTTTTTGCAGATGAACCTTCAGTTTTGGCAGCACCATTTCTTAAAAAGACTGTCTTTTCTCCATTTGGTGGACTTTGAGCCCTTGTCGAAGTTGAGGTGACCATAGGTAGATGATTTACATCTGGGTTCTCAATTCTATTCCATTGGTCAATGTATCTATTATTGTACCAGTACCAGGCTGTTTTGGCTATCGTAGCTGTATATAGGTTCTGAGGTTAGGTAGTGCGAGTTCTCCTACTTTATTCTTCTTCTTCAATAGAGCTTTACTTATCTAGGGTTTCTTACCTTTCCATATAAAATTAATGATTAGTTTTTCCATCTATTTAAAGAATCTTGTTGGTATTTGGATTGGGATTGCATTGTATTTGTAAATTGCTTTGGGTAGAATTGTCATTTTCACAATGTTGAGTCTACCTATCCATGAGCATGGTATATTTTTCCATTTAAGGAGATCCCTTTGGTTTTCTTGCAACAGTGTTTTGTAGTTTTCTTTGTATAGGTCTTTTACATCCCTGGTCAGATTTATTCCTAAGTATTTTATTTTTTAGGAACTATTATACATGGTGTTGTATTCCTGATTTCCTTTTCATTGTTCTCTTTATTGGTGTATAGGAATCCAACTGATTTTTTTATGTTTATCTTGTATCCTGCTACTCTGCAAAATCTTTCTATTAGTTTCAGTAGATTTGTCGTCGAGTCTTTAGGGTTTTCTTTGTATAGTATCATATCATCTGCAAACAGGGAGAGTATAACTTCTTCATTACCAATCTGGTTCCCCTTTATTTCTTTTTCTTGCCTTATTGCTCTAGCTAGGACTTCCAGCACAATGTTAAATACGTGTGGAGTTAGAGGGCATCCTTGTCTTGTTTCTGCTCTCAAGGAGAATTTTTTCAGCTTCTCTCCATTAAGAATGACGTTCGCCATTGGTTTTGCATAGATGCCCTTTATTATGTTGAGTAATTTCCCTTCTATACCGGTTTTATTGAGAGTTTTTATCAGGAAAGGATGTTGGACTTTGTCAAATGCCTTTTCTGCATCAGTTGAGATGATAACATCATAATTTTCTTTCCTTTTATTTACATGGTGGATTACTTTGATTGATTTTCTAATGTTGAACCATCCTTACATACCTGGTATGAGTCCTACTTGGTAGTGGTGTTTTATTTTTTGATATGATGCTGAATTCTATTGGCTAGAATTTTGTTCAGAATTTTTGCATCTATATTTATGAGAGATATTGGTCTGTAATTTTCTTTTTTTGTGGCATCTTTGCCTGGTTTTGGTATCAGGGTTATGCTGGCTTTATAAAATGAATTTGTAAGTGCCACTTCCTTTTCTATGTTCTGAAATAGTTGGAGTAGTATCCGTATAAGCTGTTCTCTGAGTGTTTAGTAGAATTGTCCAGTGACGCTATCTCAGCCAGGGCTTTCTTTTCACCCTCTTCTCTTGTTATGGGTCTGTTCAGAGTTTCAAAATTACTTTGTGGTAGTTTGGGTAGGTAGTGTGTTTCTAGAAATTTATCCATTTCCTCTAGGTTTTCAAATGTGTTGGAGTATAGTTTTTCATAATACTCTGTTATAATCCTTTTCATTTTAGTTGTGTCTGTTGTAATGTCTCCCATTTCATTTTTATTTGGGTTATTTGCATCCTCTGCTGTTTTTGTTTTGTCAGTCTGGCCAGTGGTTTGTCGATTTTGTTGATTCTTTCAAAGAACCAACTTTTGGTTTTGGTGATTCTTTCTATTGTTTTTCTATTGTCTATTTCATTTATTTCTGCTCTGATCTTTATCACTTCCTTTCTTCTAGTGGCTGTGGGCTTTTTTTGCTGCTGTCTTTTTATTTGTTCAAGTTCTGTAGTTAATGTTTTGATTTTGTTCCTTTCTTCTTTTTTGATGTGTGTATCTATTGCTATAAATTGTCCTCTGAGGACTGCCTTTGCTGTGTCTCAAGATTTTGGTATGATGTGTTTTCATTCATGTTTGAATCTAGGAATTTTTTGATTCCATCTCTGATTTCTTCTATTACCCAGTGATGTATAAGCTGGGTGTTATTCAGTTTCCATGTAACTGATTTTTTTTTCCTTGTTCTTCTTCTTGTTAATTTCTATGTTGATGGTGTTGTGGTCAGAGAAGTTACTATGTATTAACTCAACCTTTTGGATCTTGTTGAGGATTGCTCTCTGGCCTAAGATGTGGTCTATTCTGGAGAATGTTCCATGTTCATTGGAACTTTGCAGCTGTTGGATGGAGTGTTCTATATATGTCTATGAGGTCAAGTTGACTGATTGTGCCCTTTATGTCTTCTGTATCTTTGCTGAGTTTCTAAGTTGTTCTGTCTTTTACTGAGAGTGGTGTGTTGAAGTCTCCTACTATTATTGTCAAACTGTCAATACCTTTTTTCAGTGCTGTTAAAGTTTGTTGTATGTATTTTCGTGCCCTTTCATTGGGTGGGTAGATGCTTCTTATGATTATGTCTTCATGCTAGTTCATCCCTTTTATCATGATATAGTGCCTTTCTTTGTCTTTTATGTTCGATTTTGTTTTAAAGTCTATTTTATCTGGGATTAGTATTGCTACTCCTTCTCTTTTCTGGTAGATGTTTGCTTGATATATTTTTTCCATCCTTTGATTTTTAATAAATTTACATCTTTGTTTCTAAGGTGTGTCTCTTTTAGACCGCATATTGATGGATCTTGTTTTTTATCCATTCTGTCACTCTCCATCTCTGTATGGGTACATTTAGGCCATTTACATTCATTTTAATTATATAGATGTGAGTTTATTGCTGCCATTTTGTAGTGCTTTTTTTTTGTGGTGCTGACATTTTCTTTGTTCCTCTTACTCTCCTGTGCTGAATTCCTTTTGTTTGTGGATTTTTTCATTTCTTTTGTTTTTGTAGATTTTGTTTTTACTGAGACTTTATGTTTTTCGTCTTTATTTTGATGATTAGGTTTGTTATCTTTCTTTGTGGTTACCTTTAAATTTACCCTTATCTTCCTAGGTTTGAACCAGTCTGTTGTTACTTGGTATCACCTTGCATTCCTTTCCATTAGAAGATTCTATAATTACACTGTTTAGTCCCTCTTTTATTGTTCTGATGCTGTTGTCAGTTACAGATTAACCTCTCTGGTTCCCTGTTATAATTCTTTTCATTTTGGATAGTCCTTAGGAGTTCCTTTCCTAGGTCGGTATCTGTCTGGTACAATCCTGTGTCCTAGATTCAGCCTCTAGACTGATGTTGTTTGTTCTCAGACCAAAGAATTCCCTTTAATAATTCTTGTAAGGTTGGTTTGGTTTTTACATAGTCCCTTAGTTTCTGTTTATCTCGAAATGACCTAATTTCACCATCATATTTGAATGAGAGTTTTGCAGGATATATTATTCTTAGCTGGAAATGTTTTTCTTTCAAGGTTTTATATATGTCATCCCATTGCCTTCCTGCCTGCATGGTTTCTGCTGAATAATCTGAGCTTAATCTTGTTGTTTATCCTCTGTATGTTACTTTTCATTTTTCTCAACCTGCTCTCAGGATTCTTTGTTTGTCTTTGGTTTTAGGGAGAGTGGTGATTTTCTTTTGGGTTCTATCCTATATGGGGTTTGTTGAGCTTCTTGGATGGTCAGCTTTTCATCTTTCATGATACTGAGGAAGTTTTCTGTCAGCAATTCTTCCATGATCATCGCTGTGTTTTCTGTTTTCTTGCCCTGTTCTGGAACTCCCAACACTCACAGATTTTTTCTTTTGATTATAGCCCACATAATTCTTAGGGTTTCTTCATTTTTTTCATTCTTTTTTCTGATTTTTCTTCAAACAGAGCTGTATCCAAGTGTTTGTCTTAAATTTCTCTGAGCCTGTCTTCCATCATTTCAAATCTGCTCCTCAGCCCTTCTATGTCACTGTCCATTTCTGAAATATTGTTTTTATCTTTTGGATTTCTAATTGTTGTTTTTGTATGATTTCTAGTTGTGGATTTATTTTAGCATTTTGTTCTTGTATTATTTTCTTGAATTCTCCCATTTTTTGTCTATATTTTCCATGAATTTGTCTGCCTTTTTCTGTGAATCTGTTTTTTCCTCTTTTCTGTCCTTTTTTGCTTCAACTCATGGATGATTTTGAGTGTTAGAAATCTGAATTCCCTATAAGGTAGTTCTAGTGCCTTTTCTTCTGCTGGAAAGTCATCTGGTGTTTTATTTTGGATGCCTGCTGGAAACATCTTGTCCTGTTTTTGTATATTTTTTGATATTGTCTGCTGTCTTTGATGCATAGAGTAGTTATTTCCCTCATTTGTTGATTGTAAATTTGTTTGTTTCATCCTGCTTTTTTGTTTTATTTCATTATGTCTGAGCAGGCAGGCTGTGCAGTCTTTGTTGTTTGCTCATCTGTGGGCATGATAATTTTTACCTCCTTCTCCAATGGGCAGGGTCAGTCACTCAGGTATGGTACAGTAGGGCAGGTCCAGCTGAATGGGAGTGGCTGTGATGGGTTGTTTGTGGCATGTACTAGGTCCGACAGGGCAGACCAAGAATCAGTGCAGAGAAGACTCTGGTAGGCCTTGCCTGTGCTGCTTGGGAGTATGATGTTCAGAGCACAGTGCAGGTAGGCTGGAAGGAGGGGGAGATTGTGATGTGTGGAGCTAAGTTTGGTATGGGAAAGAGGAGAGAGAGGAGAGAAGAACAGGAGCCAAATAAAAACACACAAACAAAAAAAGAGTACTAAGGGAGCTTACTATTGGAGTGGAAAGAGGAGAGCCTGAGAAATGGAGAAATACAAAAAGGATAAAAAAGAAAAAGGGTTAAAAAAATGAATAAATTAAAATTAAAGAAAAAAATCAATAAAAGAAAGCCCTCAGGGATCCCACTTGTGTGGCTCCTAGGACTGGGGATGTTGTTCCCAGGCTGTGAAGTACAGCCTGGCTAGAAGTTGTATAGGCGCCATACAGTACCAGGTATTCAGCAGACTGGAAGAGAAGGTAAGTATAGAGAGACAAGAAACTGAAAAATGAAGAAAGACAAAAAGGTAAAAAGAGAGAGAAGAAAATAAAACAAATAAACAAAAAAAATGAATAAAAAAACCCAAGAATAAAGAAATGCCCCCAGGTATGCCCCTGTGCATCTGCGCAGAGTAATGGAGTAGCTCCCAAGCCACGCAATACTGCCTGGCTAGAAGGGGCTCCCAAGCTGAGAAAAGAAAAATAAAACAAACAAACAAACAAACAAATCAGAACAAACAAAACAGCCCTGTGGGTCCCACCAGTTTGGCAGCACACGCCGAGAAGTAATTTCACAGTCAAGCATTGTTTTGCATCCTTTCAAGAAGAAGCAAAGATGGCACATGGAGACAGGGATTTGAGAGAAAGGAAGGGGAGGGGAGGTGGTGAGAGATAAGGAAGAAATCTAAAGAAACAGAAGAAAGCAACACGAGCAGCCAACAAATGGTACCCAGGGAGCTGGCGAGTGCAGGTGGGTGGAATCCAAGCAACACCAGGGTGAAGCAGGTGCTTCCCTGCCAAGAGACTGTGGTTACAGGAAGCAGAGGAGGCTGAGTGGGGATGAAGAAGGTTGAGGGGGGGAAGTGTATATTGCTGTTTAACAGTTGTTTTGTCTCCTGCTGGAAGCTCCATGATGCTGCTTTCTCGTACCCCCTGTTCGCTGATCTCTGGTAAGAGTCCAAGATGGTGGATCCATGCTGTGGTAGCTGATAAGGGACCTCTGCATGTATCTCTCCATGCTCTCTATTCTCAGTCAGTTTCTTATTCCATTTGGTGTTTGACTGAGTTCTTTATCTCTTCATTTGATGCTTAGGGTTTCAGGATTGATGTGTGACTCTGTTTGACTTAGTTTTTTGGATCTTTGCTGTGGAGGGACGGCATGGTGCTTCTGTCTATAGCACCATGTTACCTGGAAGTCCCTAGGCTGTAATCTTTATGGAAGCAGATCACTATGTCTTTCTTCCTCAGAATGGGTCGGTGGGGTTTAAACTGCCAACCTTTCAGTTAGCAGCCAAGCAATTAACTGTTGTGCCACCAGGGCTACATAGATTCATCATCTGACTTATTAACTTGTAATGAGAAATGTCTATTAAGTAACAGGAATATTCAGGATCAACATAACAGATGACAAATATATTCTTTTCCTGTAGAATAATGACGTGGGAAACAGCATAATTAATAATCATGAGGTTTTAAGCATAAAATGAGAAATTTGAGAGTTAGAAAAAATCAAATGTTAAAAAGAGAAAATGTTAAAATAAGCTTATTCATATGTATTACTCTATGAATGGTCTTTCCAACGAGACTCAAAATACTTTAAGTCTACAATCTACTATGTTTCTTTACAAGAAAACTGACTTTGACAACTGGGCCAAAATATTTGAGGTCTGTTAGATGAGACACCTCTCTGAAGAATACTGAGAGAATGGGCATTGCTAACATTTTTTTCTATGACTCTTTGGTTTTCCATGACTCATCAAAACCAAATCCCAGTTAGCATATGATTAAAACACTCTATCTCTAAGATGTTTTCATAGGTTATAGTCAAGTTTTATAGCCTTAAGATTTATTTTAACTCTTTAAGTCCCAAATAGATAATTATCTAGTATTCCAATTCATAATTTTGAATAAGAAAAAAATAATGTATGGATCAACTGAAAATGAGTAAATGGTGCCAGCAAGCAAGGATAATGAAGCCAATAATAATCATTCAGCATTTGCACAAATAAAATAAATATTTTTATTTTATTGTGTAGTTTTATTTATGCATAAAATATGAAAGTATATCATATCACATATTTTAAAGTCTTGTCAGTTAAAAGTGCCACATCCATACATTACTGTTAATACTCTGAACTCTGATACTTCATATCAGATCCTTTTAATTCTATATCCTAGGCAATATGTTACAAATTACTAGAGCTTTTAGCTTAGAAACCTACAATCTTTGTTTTTTCTATTCCATGTTTATTTACTTATCTTGATGACTCTGACCATTTGTAGATCAAATAAGCTATACCCTTAGTAGCTAGTAGGTGGTCTCTTAGAGTAAATCTAGTAAGAGCAGTAATGAACAGATGTAATTAAAAGGTGAGGTACATTATTTCCTGTTTAGAATTCTTTTACAGACGAAGTGAACAGTCAAAGCAATAGTAAAGAAGCTTGTGAAGCTGATTCAAACAGGGTAAAAAATAATCCCAGCATAAGGGTATGAACACATACTATTACATTTCCAGTCTAACTTTTCTGATTGGGAAGCTGAGAAATAATAAACCACTCATTATCATATCAATTTGGTATGGGCTATAGTTGCACATCGAATGCCCCTCCCAGAATAAAACAAAACAAAAAACATACCAGAACATATTAACATTAAATGTAAATACAAGAACATAACGGCTATATTTGAATTATTCATATAATTAATCTCATTAATCCAACTTTATTTGTATTACTGGAAATAGTTTGAATAAGAAATGACTGCTTCTATTATCAGTCCACATTTTGAGACTTGGATATGAATTATACTCAGTTACATGAATATCTATCGAGAAAAAAGAACATAGTTGAAGAAGAGTGGACTTTTGGTATGTGTACTTTGGAGACATGTCTTCTGTTATTAAAAACATATTTGCAGTTGTATTTTTAAAATTCTTTCTATTTGAAAATTGTAAGGAATCATCCAAATATATAATGAAAAACAATCTAATCTTTCTGTGGCGTTTTTTTGAAGATTTCAATCAGGAAATACTACAGGTTTTACCAGAGGATCAACTTAATTTCTTAATGTAGGATAATCAGTTAACCAATTGCCATCATCAGTTCAGATTTAAGCAATGGTGGTAGTGGTTAAGAGTTATGGCTGCTAACCAGAAGGTCAGCAATTCGAATCCACCAGGTGCTCTTTGGAAACCCTATGGCCCAGTTTTACTCTGTCCTATAGGGTCCCTATGAGTTTTTTGGTATGTGTGTCAGAGTAGAACTATGCTTCATAGGGTTTTCAGTGGTTGATTTTTTTCTGAAGTAGATGGCCAAACCTTTCTTTTGAGGCACCTCCGGGTGAACGTGAACTTGCAATCTTTCCATTAGCAGCCAAATGCATTAACCGTTTGTATCATAGGATACCACCTACTTATAATTTGTTAGGTCATGCCTGCATAAATGACCACTATTAATCCATGAAATTGTGAATTTAAAAATTATAAAATCTGTGGATATTTTTGCCTTTGAACATGCAACATATTCCTAATACTCCCCAAATTTTCATGATTTAGTCAGTCATGGTAGATATCAATCCATTTCTCATAATGTGGGGGATTACTGTTTTTATCTTTATACTAGATTTATATTTGTATCTATATAAATGAATAATGATCGCATGAGCTCCCAACGTGGCCTGTCAAGAAGTTTCAGAGCATTTTATTTCAGAAAAGGATATTGTAATGTGTGTCTAGAAAAGCCCTCAACATGGCTTATCTCTTCTAGCAAGGATCACTAGAGAGAGAATGCTTCACATAAAGCGTGAGGGATACACAGGCATCTAACTATGCAGAAAACAATGCAAAATTAGCATGATTCTATAAGCTAGGGTAATTGTTACCCCCACTGTCTGATTAAAATTTGACGTTTTACAGATCGGTTTATTTCTTAATCTATTCAATTGTTCAAACGACTCTTCTGAACATGTTATTACAATTATCTTTTGTTTTTAGTGGTTGTTGTCTATTTTATGAGAAGGAAAAAAAATGCCGTTAACAACTTCAAAAACACAAATCAGTAGTTGTTAGAAAATATATGATTTTAAATTTAACATAAAATACGAGATTATATAAATTTAGAAACATTTTCCTTCTTGGTCTGACTGGAATTAACTGAATAAAGTCTTCATGACATGTTTATTTTTGGTTCTTTAAATCAGAAGTCTATATAGCTTTATAGTGTAATCCTTTTCTAAATGATAAGTTCATTGTTTTTTAATTAAAACAAAATTTAAAGGTGTAATTGAAATCTCATTAAATAATAATACAGAAAAATAACCTGATGCTGCATAAAAAGAAGAAAGCAAATCGGATTTGATGAAATGTTTGTCACTATTTGACATTAAGATGGTTCTACCATTTTAATTTCATGGTGTGTAAATACTTCAATAAAAAACATTTAGCCTCTTTGCAAAGCCATTAACTAACTTTTGTTAAAAATGAAAGATTCATATACCTTTAATTAAACAAATATGTCATTTTAAAACTTTTATCCCGGGAAGACACTGCCCTTGCTGATAATTAGACTTAATTAAAGAATGATTTCTTTGTTCAGTAGAGTATCCCTATGAAGATGTTTCACTTTACTTTTTCCACTTTTTTAAAACTTATCACACCAAGCAAATACATTTGCCAAACAATAAACAATCATTTTCATTCACTTTTTATTCTCCCAAGAAATTTTATTGTTCTAATTGAATTTCAACTGCTTATAAATCTGCTATGCATTAAGTTAGATAATAGTATGAAAAAGGCTTTGAAACATCTGTGTTGCTATATAAATTGATGTATCATTATTATAGAATACTCTTGATAAATTAAAGATTACATATTCTCATGAAGGTTTTATCATCACACCCTTACTTTAGTTATGCAGCAGATCACAGTACTAGGTCTAAAAATAAAATATGTGATGTACTTATTTTTTAAGGTTTGAGGTAGAATGTAGGCTTTTTTGGCTTATATTTATTATATGTGTGTATATAATATGTATTAGAAAGAGACTTTTTTCGTGTGTTCCTAGTTCTGAAAATTTTTTATTGATTTCATCTCTCTTAGGGTTCTCTGGAGAAACAGAATCAGTGATATATATACATAAAGATACAGAGGGAGAGATTTACTTCAAGGAGTTGGCTCACACGATTATGGGGGCTCACAAGTCTAATATCCCTAAGTCAGGTGACAGGCTGTAGACTCTTGCTGGCTCCCAAGGTTGTGGGTTCAGGCAAGTCCAAAATCCATATGTCAAACAGGAGGCTGGAGACTTCTGCAGCCTTGTGTCCCAATATTTGTAGATCAGGTGATGCAGAAGAGTGCAGAATATATCTATTTATACCTTGGAGGCAGAACATACCCTAAGGAAACCCTTTTCAACTGATTGATTACATTACCTTACATCACATTATGGAATAGCAACTGGACTAGTGTTTGGCCAAACTACTGGGAACCATAGCCTAACCAAATTGGTACATAAAATTAACCATCACACCATTTTTTAACTGAAATATATTAAACTTATTTTTTTAAAGCATGGTTAAATACCAAGAGCTTTATTATTATTTTAATTCTTCTCCAAATATGTATAAAGACATTCCACAATCAAAACTCATAATAGGTGCTCAAATAATGGTTGGCTAAATAGAAATTGATAGATTATTTTTGCTGTAGGCCATGTCTTCAAAGACAGACGGTGTAAGATGATAGATAAGACACAGTCTAGAACCAGGGCAGATAATCTAGAGGAATAATACTCATGCCACTTCAGGCTGTTCAGTATAAAGAATACCAAGCCTACTTTCCACATGGCTGGTCAGTGACAGATTTTGCTTAAGGTAACAGAAGAAAGTATCATCATTTTGTGGAAATTATGGGAGACTATGTACAGCTGAATAATTTTGGGAAAAAGCTGCAGTGTATGAAGTGTGATGTAAATTATTTTCTCATAAATTTGTAAGATTACAGAATATCTAGTAGAATTTTGATTACAGTCAATAAAGAAAACATTTTAATTGATTTAATTGATATTTTTCTATTTAAATCAAGTCAATAGTGTATTCAGACCTCTCTCTTTTTATTTTTCCCATACTTCTGTAGGCATAGCCAAAATCTGAATCTGATTAGAAAAACTGAAGTGGTAACTTGAGCAATTCCTGATGCACTTTTTTTTTTTCAAGATATCATAGATTAAATTATGTTTTTGAAGTTTTTACTGGTAGATTTGTCCCCAAAATGATGCTTCTATTCTGCTATAGGTATGAACCAAGGCATAAAATTGCTAGGATTTTCTCTCAAGTGAAGGAAAATGGATTCAGAGGGTTCTTTTCTACATAAGTATAGTGACAGATATTTTATTATAAATACCTTTGATTCCATTACAGATATTAAATTTATATTCAGTAGACATATAGATGGCCTTCAGTTAAATGACTGCTTTGTTGACTGTTGAAAACACAACTTTATTAAGGCCTCGAGCTAATAGTCATGTCATATTCAGCATCATTTATTAGGACAGGCTGTCAGTTGTCACAGAAGATTTGATCATACCCAATCTTATGAAATCTATAAATTAATATTCTGAAGTATCTCAACTTTTCCTAATTAAAGTTTGTTCTTCCCATTGACAACCCATTCCTTATGTACATTATATTTACTCAAGGATATAATAGTGGGCAATTGGAGTAAGCATCAAAGATAATTCAGACAATAAATGCAAACAAACACAGAAAAAGAAGAAATACTCATAATTTGACTTAAGGTAGTTTTCTGCAAATGATTTTAATATTAGTAATTACACTTTGTTATGAATTTTACTTTTATACAATGAAGTAGAGTCACTTTCAGTATTTTAAAATTTCATATTTTTTACATTTGTCTATTTGGGATAGTTTCACAAGATGTAGGGCAAACCAGAAATGCAAATACATAGGCACTTATGAGTGTACACATAATGAGAACACCAGGCATGTACTAACTTTCATTACACATATACTGTTCTAGGGATTGCTCTAGCTCTTCCTCAGTTTTAACAAGCTTTCCAAAAGAACAAATAGCCAGACAACACCATGGTATATTTTCTTGATAGTTTACCCATACAAATACTTCCAACTCAATGACACTGCTTGATGCTGATCTCCTGGCTCAGATTCTATTTTCCTTAGCTAGAGGTTAAGAGCTCACCTGCTAACCAAAAAGTTGGCAGTTTGAATCCACCAGCTGCTCCTTGGAAACCCTATGGGGCAGTTCTACTCTGTCCTATAGGGTTGCTATGAATAGGAGTTGACATGATGGCAGTGAGTTTGGTTTTTTGCTTTAGATGTTCTTCAGCAACAAACCAATGACTTAATACATGATTTGATACTATTTAAATAAGCCACCATTCTCTGTATTCTCAACTTGTTTTATTATTTTTTATTTTTAGCATTCAGTAATGAATTATTATTACTTCTCTTATAGTTTGTTTTTTTGGCCAAATAATACAAATATCTACTATGCACAAAAGCTACCCTTTAAGAACACCAAAACAAACAAACAAAATAACCTTATAATAATAATCATCATCTTTTGTCTTTTTATGTCACATTTGGTGAGAATCACTTGGTGTGTGTGTGTGTGCTTAGTGATACCTGTTTAGCTGTTATGTCCTTTAATGTATATTTTAAAAATCACGTTCTTTAACATGTATGTACCTAGTTTTCTTCTTCATCAAAGCAGTCTGTTTCTTTATATTTAAAAAAAAATCCTATTGAATGTTTCTGATGTTATGAATTATACCTAAATTTGCATTCTATTTCACATATTAACTTTTTTCTACTTGTGTGGTCCTTACTGGCTGGAACCTTATCGTCTGGTTCATGTTCATACCCCAGGGTCCTAAATGGTGGCTGAACAGTATATAAACCCATTGCTATAGAGTTCTTTCTGACTCATAGTGACCCTATAGGACAGAGTAGAACTGCCCAATAGGGTTTGCAAGGAGCAGCTGGTGGATTTGAACTGCCAACCTTTTGGTTAGCAACAGAGGTCTTAACCACTGTGCCACCAGGGCTCCACATATAAGAGATAATAAATAAATATTTGTTAAATAAATAAGTATTTGTATTTTCCAAATATATTTTATATGTTTCTTTCTGCAGACTTTTGGAAATGTTAATTCTCTATGCATATTTATAAATGAATGTGTGGATTATCAACGTCTATAGCTCAAGTTTGTTTCCTTAGTTGTTTGAAGATTTCTTCTATCTTTAGCAATGAATACAGATTCTGACAACAAAGTGCTTCTCTGCAGTTAGTAGGCAAGGGAATGGGTAAATGTGTTGTTTGTGAATTTTATTTTATTTGTATTCTCTGAGTCCTTGCCAACCTTGGTGAGCAGAAGTTTCCTGGAATGTTGCTCTGCTTCCTAGTGCACGTAATTTTTGTGCTGAGGGACACCTCTGCTTGATATCTATTATATGTAGTTAAGTATTCTTGAGTGGTATAAGATTTAGATACAAAAGTAAATGAATACCTAATATGTTGAATGATAGAATTGTGTATTAGAACTGTTATAATGGACCAAAAGCAATACAATAATTTTTTACATTAAATTCAGAATTTTGCTTTCACTTTCAAATTGAACCATGTAAGTGGGAGACTTGACATGAAAAAGTTCAAGTGAAAAAACTAGTCTGTGTTCATATAAATACATCTTCTGAAAACTAACAAAATGATAAAAATACAATATTCAGATTAAGGTATATAATGAACTGGTCATAAGATTATATCTGGAATGCATATGTTTTGGAGCAACATGTTTTCAAGATGATTTTGAAAAGCTAAATTATAGACTATAATAACCAGAATCCTGCCTGGTCTGTTTATATATATACATATATATGTGTATATATGTATATATATAATAAGAATAATGGAATGGGTGGAGTTGTCATGTGTTTATCATGGCAATTACATTACTTATTAAGAGTTAAAATGGTCATTATGAGATATTCTAATAATTATCTTGTCATGTGTAAGAAGCAGACGTTCTGTTTTAGCCTAGAGGACTGGAATATTATCAATACAATAAATAGAGGAACCCCAATTTTTGCTCAGTATAATGAATAATTTTTAACAAAAACAAATTCTCCTCCAATGAACATGGTTATTTGTCTTCATGGACGCTTAGTAAACTTTAAAGATCTATGTATATCTGGATTTATATCATATTCATCATTAATATTACTGTTTAAAATTTATTTCAAAAATACTTCCAGAAATGGAATTCTACAAATAAAATTCCTTCCTTGTAAGATTCTCTGATACCTCAGTGAATCTATATTTTGAATGTGCCACATAACTGATAAAAGGGACATCATGTTCACTTTGGCCAAAATAATTCAGTTATGCATGTGCCTTAAATGTACTTCTGCTTTAATATTAACTTAAGCTCTGTGATTTATACTCATCCATTCAGTCTCTGTAGTCTGTCCTTTCCTCTCCATGCCTCCTTTAGTTCCCAGCTGCTTTACTTCATTCTCTGTTGTTCCCTTTCGCAGTCAAGACAAATAAGCCAATCTGTATATAATCGCAATTTACTCCCAACTAATTGTCCTGATTTGCCATTTTACTGAAGACTTCGTCTGTCCACATCTAACCCTTGCCCTATCTACCACTCACTTTCTATTTAATATGTTATCGTTCTTCTTTTCTCACATCAGTAAAATAATCAATTTGTTTACAAAACTGGTTCTGTAACAGGACACAATTTTCACATCCTGGTCAAATGACTATGATTCATTTGTTCTTATGTTACTAGAAATCAATGATTTGATTAATTCTTCTTAAAACATTCCATTCATTAATTTATAAGAATTTATTTGGGATACTGTCATCCAGTCACAGTTCTAGATACTGAAGAAAAGCAGTGCATGAGGCAAAGATAGAACTTTCTAAAGGTGGAATGGAATATAAAATATTGTAAATATGAATAAGATAAATGCATTTGATGGTAAGTGCCAGAAGGGAAATAATTGGTGAAATTATGTATGACAGTGACTTGGGCAGGCTACTTTATATTGGGTGGTAAAAGGAGATTATCTCTGAAGAGATGAGGGATGAGCTAAGAGGTGAATGCCATCAAGGAGCCAGGCATGGGAAGACCCGAGGACAAAATTTTCTGGTAAAAGTACGTGTTTACGAACAGGATAAAGAAGGGCTGCACTGTGGAAGCAGTGTGAATGAAGAGGAAAAGACTGTGAGATAAAGACAGAGACGGGGCGAGACAATTCAGACCATGCTTAAAAATTGTAATTTTCTCTAATTTCAATCCATTGGAGAGTTTAAAGATAATGAGTGACATTATCTGATCCACATTTTTAAAAGATCACCTTGTTGCTGTGTGGAGAATTATTTTGCGAGATCAAAATTAGGAGAAGGGTAATGACTGAGAAAGCTGTTGCAGATTTCCAAGTGAAATAGTTTTTGAGATGTGGAAATGGAAGTACTTGGACATGTTCATGATTTGTTTTGGTGGAGATGCAAACAAGATTTGCTGGTGGATTGGATGTAGACACTCAGTGAAAGTGAAGAATCAAGGATGATCTTTCTATTGATCGTGTAACTTTATGTATGCATGTACAATTTTCTAAGATGAAAAATCTTGGAGAGAAATGGGTTTTGGGAATTAAGAATACTACGTTGGTCATGTTAAACTGTAGGTGCATTTTAGGCATCAATGCCAAGGAGGCAGATACATGAATCTGAAGTTCAGTAAAGAGGTTAGGGCCAGATATATAAATCTGAAATCTGTGGTTATTTAGATGATAGTTAAAGTCATATAACTTGATGTCAACACCTGAGAAGAGAGTATCTTTACTGAATGTGTCACCAGTTACCAGTTGCCATTGAGCCTATTCTGACTCATGGAGACCCCATATGTGTCAGACTAGAACTGTGCTCCACATGGGTTTTAGTGATGATTTATCAGAAATAAATTGCCAGGCCTTTCTTCCAAGGAACATCTGGGTGGACTTCAACTGCCAACCTTTCACTTAGCAGCCAAGTACATTAACCATTTCTATGACCAGGGACTCTTGAATGTGTCACAGATCATTTGAAATACAATAAAAATTGGAAATTATTTAATTCCACCTCATCCTTCCTCTATCGCCAAATTTGGATGTAATTTAGGAAGAATGATTCATTATGTTAGAAAGATTATTTATCTGTTATTCTTTTCAACTACTTCCTTTTATATGCCTGAGTGTGATGCATTGGAAAGCTACAACATTGGAATGACTGAAATGTAATGACTACATATGCTGAAAGAGGATAGATCACAGAGAATAAAGACTTTTACGACTCAATAGTCATGGAACAAACCCTTATGGGAAAGAGAGATTAATAAGAATTTCAAAAAATTTTGTGCAGCAAAATGCATAATAAATAAAAAGAAAGGAAAATATATATACTAGTGAAAGGTGGTGAAAATGGTTTTCAAATTTAGTATTCCAAAGTTTGCACAAATAAATGAGAAGCAGCATAATACATCAATAATTATGTGAGGGGTGGCATGGATAAGCAAAATAAAAGCAGCAAACAGTCGATCTCATTAGTAATAAGACAATTTAAATTTAAAAGAACACAGATGAATGAATTAACTTAAAAAAAATTATTGTGGTAAAATATATATAATAAAAAGTTTACCATTTTAAAGGGTACAATTCAGTAAGATTAATTAAAACATTTACCATGTTGTGCTACCATTATTGTTGTTGGTTGCTGTTGAGTCAGTTCCAACTCATGGTGACCAGATGTGTGCAGAGTAGAACTGCTCCATAGCAGATTGCCAGGCCTGTCTTCTGATGCACTTCTGAGTGGGTTTGAACATCCAACCTTTCTGCTAGTAGTGGAGTGCTTAACCGTTTGCGCCACCCAGCCACCTGTGCTACCATTACCACTATCCATATGCGAAAGTTTTTCAATACCTCAAACACAAACTTCAGCAATAACTCTCCACTCTCCCCTCCCTCTAGTCACTAGTAACCACTAATAAACATTTGTCTCTATACATTTCTATTTTAGATACTTCATGTAAGTAAGATCACAGAATATTTGTCCTTTTGTAATCTTTATGAAAGCAGATCACCAGGTCTTTTCTCCCAAGATGCTAATGGTGGTTCAAACCTCCAACTTTTCTGTTAGCTGCTGAAGGCTTAACCACTGCACCACCAGGGCTCCTTGCTATGCCATTAGGAATTAAAAACTAAATCAAGAACTGAGAATTTTTTAGTGAAGAGTACTGAAGGTAAAACAAAACCTAATATATTTTCACAGAAAATATCATACTTCTAAGACTTTGCTTCTCCAATTTTCTCAGCTCTAAAAAGTTAGAGTGTACAAACAAAACCTAATTAAAATGAATACAGTTACAAAATAACTTCCACAAAGAGAATTAAAAATAATGACACCCTTTAATATGAAAACGTAAAACATTATAAGAAGCCAATATGGATATTATAACAAAATCCATAATATTAATTATATATATATATATATATATATATATATATATATATATATATATGCCAGAAAGCTTAGGAGAGATTTTTTTCTTTTTTCTAATTAGTAAGGTTTTGGAAAGGCTACTCTATAGCTGCTGATGATACTTTCTAAATTCTTGTCTGCTCTTTAAATCACAATCATTTGGCTTCTGATTACCACTTGCAAACTGTACTCTCAAGAAGACCAACAGTGATGTCTTATTTAGTAAATCCAATGTTTTCGTTTTAAGCAATATCAGACCTGCATATTTGATATGTTTATCTTATTTCCAAATTCACAGAAAAGCCAGAGGCAGAGTTGCTGGGAAATTATTTTGCTCTTTCCCTCCCCTCTTTATTAATTATTCACATATACATTTATGTTTACCTATTTCCTCCTATCTCAGAGCAATAAATGATTTGTATTCAAGAACAATTTCTCTATTCTTTCTGAATTATCTTGCTAGATTTTGATATTCCTTTGATCTACCACAATTTTTTGTTTATCCTTATATCTTTACCACACAATGTCTGTGATATAGTAAATGCTTGTTGAATTGAATTTATTTGACCTTAATTAATATGAGCACATTTAAATGGCATTTTACGCAGGGTGTATATGAGTTCCAAGTTAATGGAACCCATTTATCCAAGAAATGGCATGATATAAGATGAAGATATAAGTAAGTGACTGAAACATTCAAAACAGTGTATCAAAGACCTGGACATGGTTACTATAGCACTATCAACATGTATGACATTCTTTAAAATGTTTCATTGTGTAGGAGAAAATATAGAAAAACATCATATGGGTGTGGTAAAATTATGACAATTAAATGTAAAGTCTTCTTGTATATACACTTTCTATTAAAGCCCGCATTAGTTGCAAATAATATTTTATGACCTTCTTTCCCTTGATGGAAGTCTTCTTTTATGCAAATGGAGCCACGTGATCATCCTAGAGAGATAGTTTACTCTCAAGCTTAAATCATCCTTATTCTTCCCTGAAGACTAGCACTAAATTCATCAAGCACATTGGCCAAATTTCTCTTGAGATTATGCCATGTTTCTTCTATTGCTCTTCAGTAGAAGATATTATTAAGTGACCATCAACCACAGAAACAGAGCATGGTTAAGGGAAAGAGTTATAAGATCTGTAGTCAGCATACCTGAGTTCTGACTAGATGTGATATTTAATTGATTTGTGTCTTAAAACATTAAAATCTGTTATATCTATTTCATACGAACATTGTGAGTCTCAAATGAGCATTTGGAAATGGTTTGAAAAGTAGTAGACATCATGCAAATATTACAAACTATGTTTTACTAAGAAAGGATAATTAATATTTTTCAAAGACTTACTATCTACCAATGCTTTTATGTACATTATTGAATTTAATCTTCACAGGGACCTTGCAAGATAATTATCTACCTAAAAATAATCTCAGCAGAGTCAACTGCAATTTATACATTCCCTAGAGATTTTTTCACAGAAAATATGATCTTCTATCAGCATTCCTGAGGTCATTTGCTTCAATTTCTATAACTTCTATTTTGCCTTCAATGGAATATATTAGATTCATCCAGTTACTATTTTGCTGTTTCTCGTTGATACACAGTACTTTTTGCATGACTAAATGAAATATCTTTCTAATGTCTCCATACATCATTATTATATTTAGAGTTATTTGTTTCATTAGCTCAGAACCTAATATGGTTTTACAGACAGATCTATATTCAAGCCAGCTAAATGGATATTTCCAAAAAATAGGTACTAGAACCTTTGAAATAACTATTGTTTTGCTGCTCCCTAATAAATACACTTGAGATGATTCTTCTTTAATTGACAAGATTATTTACCCAGTGGCTGTTTGGATCCTGCAGTCCATAATACATTCACTCCTGCTGATATGACAATGTCAAGAAAATAAGGAGCATTTGTCTGGGAGGTTCTGACTGGTGATAATAGTAGTAAACAAAATGACAAATTTCTATTTCAAGTACTGTTCTCTTCAGCATCAACCTTAACCTCAAGGGAAAAAAATATATACATGCATATATCATGGTGTTGGAGACCCTAGTTGCATAGTGGTTAAGAGCTATGGCTGCTAACCATAAGGTTGGCAGTTTGAATCCACCAGGAGCTCCTTGGAAACAGTATGGGGCAGTTCTACTCTGTGCTATAGGCTCGTTGTCTTAGTCATCTAGTGCTGCCATAACAGAAACACCACAAGTTGATGGTTTTAACGAAGAGAAATTTATTTCCTCACAGTCAAAGTAGGCTAAAAGTCCAAATTCATGGCATCAGCTCCAGGGGAAGCCTTTTTCTCTCTGTCGGCCTTCTTCTCTTCAGTGTTCCCCTGGACTAGGAGCTTCTCTGTGCTCTGTGTCCGGTCCAAAGGACGTGCTCTGCTCCTGGCACTGCTTTCTTGATGGTATGAGGTCCCCCTGTCTCACTGCTCACTTCTGTCTTTTATATCTCAGGAGATTGCCTCAGGACACAATCCAGTCTTGAAGGTCAGGTCCTGCCTTACTAACATAACTGCCACCCATCCTCCCTCATTAACATCATAGAGGCAGGTTTGCAACATACAGGAAAATCACACAGTGCCAGGAATCGTGGCCTAGCTAAATTGGTACACACATTTTTGGGGGGACATAATTCAAACCATGACAGTCGCTATGAGTCAAAATCAAAGTGACAGCAACAAGTTTGGTTTTTCTTTTTTATCATAGTGTGAGATTGTGTGTGTGTGTGCCTGTGTGTGCAGTTTTCATTTCTGGTATAGTTGAGGAGATGTTATTGTCATTCGTTTTTTAAACCTAAAAAACCATTGCCAAAAGTTTTTAAGTCCATTTTACTGGTTTTTATGAAATATTACACAGGAAAACGTAACAGAGAGGTATTTTCAACCAGGAAGACAGAGGAAATAGTTCATTTACAGTTTTACTTAAGCTTCTAAAAATAATAACCAGTTGCCGTAGAGTCAATTCTGACTCGTAGCCACCCATACGACAGAGTAGAACTGCTCCATAGGGTTTCCAAGGAGTGGCTGTTTAGTAACATACTAGTAGAAATAACTTCCAGGAAGTTGTTACTTTGCTTTTCTCATGTAGAGAAATGTCAAAATGGAAACAGAGTCATGTTCATATTGAAAGATGACTATAAAATGATTAAACTGACATCAAAGAATTAATAGGAGTAAATATCTAAGGGGTCACATCTTTCCAAGCACTCTGCCAAAGTCTTTTTGGTAGGGGTCACCGTATCAGCAGTTGCTTTTAAGAGATGGTAGAAATTGGCAAAGCTGCAGGAACTCAGTATGGAAAGAACCAATCTCTGTGAGCTGGTGGGTGACTACTAGGGGATAAAATTGAAAGCCAAGTCTGAGTCAAACATCAAAGTCCCAACAAGCATTCCAGTTCTAGGCATATGATGAGTCCAAAGAAAAAAATACCATCTAGTTATCAGGATAAGGTACTCGGGAAAAGATCTATTTGTTGTCAATATAAGCAGTATTTAAGCTTAAATAAATCTTAAGAGTATTAGCTCTATTGAAAGCATTGGCAAACACAACAATCAGTCGTATCTGGATGTCATAGGAATTAGGTAAGAAAGCAGCCCCTAGCCTTAACAGATCAGCTATAGTTAAAGACATTATGAGAGCCTCAGGGATACAGAGAAACTTTGAGTACTTAAGACATGTAGTTAGAAACTGAATGAGTGAAGAATCTGACCTCAGTTATTCTTTCAAGCAAAAGTATCTGACTTTTTGTATCTGAGATGGATAAGGATATTTGAATTAGAATACTGTTACTAATAGTGTCCAGAAACCAAAGGACATCAGTGACCATCTAGATGCATCTGCCCTGAGGTAGATGGAATACTATTCCTCAACTCTCCTGACTGGTAGGATAAAGTGATCATCCAATGGAGCCAGGAAAAAGGTCAGTTAGCCTTTCTAGTCACCATGTAATAATTTCTTACAACTGGGAAGAGGCATGACCAAGAAAGAAATTGGCAATCTGTTTCTTACTCATAAAGATTAACCAGTTGACTTGAAGATTTTCTTACAACTCTTTGATCATTTTTCAGAATATTAGGCAGAGAGAACAAATCAGAACTTCTACCTAGTGACTTCGATGTCAGTTAACAGGTATCCTCACCAGTGAATTTAGTAAATAAGAAGTAGCATTCTCCCCTACCCCCCGCCAAAAAAAAAAAAAAAAAAAACATAAAAAAGGATCTTTTGCTTACGCTATACTTACTCAGAGCCCTGGTGGCTCAGTGGTTAAAGCATTTGACTAGTAACTAAAAGGTTGGTTGTTTGAATCCACCAACCGCTCCTTGGAAACCCTGTGGGGTAGTTTTACTCTGTCCTGTAGGGTCACTATGAGTTGGAATCAACTCAGGCAAAGGGTCTGTTTTTAGCTTTTTTAGTATATTTACTCAGTCTTTTACAGTCTAATTGGAAAGATGTTATAACAAAGGAAAAGTATAATAAATATTCTATAAACATCATTAAATTCCAGCTAAACCTGTTGCTGTTGAGTCAATTCTGACTCATAGTGATGCTATAAGGCAGAGTAGAACTGCCCCATAGGGTTTCCAAGGAGTGACTGGTGGATTCAAACCACCGAGCTTTCAGTTACTAGTCAAATGCTTTAACCACTGAGCAACCAGGGCTCCAAATTCTAGCTCATAGATGTGTTTTACACACAACAAACTAGAAGTCAATCCCATTTCAATATCATTTTGGCAAATGGATTCCAAACTCGGACATTTATGAGAATCAATTATATACGTATATATATATATATATGTATATATATACACACACACTTTTTTTAATATAGAGATTTTATAGTCGCCTCATAGAGATTGTGATTCATTTAGTTTTGTTTTGGGACCCGTACATATATAACTATGTCAAGTTCTTCTTATGATCACCCAAGTTTTGGAACCACAGCTACATTTCATTGAGAGGGCTATTTTACCTTAAATGAAATTTGTCATGGAAAATCTTATGTAGGAATAGCTTTGAAAAGTTTTAAAGCTTGATAGTTACTAGTTTCAATATTAAGAAATGCCTGTGTTTTGACCCATTAGAGAATCTGCTTTCAGCGTTGTTCTGAAATAAGAGAGGAGAGATAATCCCTGAAAGAATTATATCCCCCCAAAACACAGCTTCCCCATAACAATTCTTGCACACATGTTCACACAAACCATGCCATCTAAATATGGCAGAAAATGTAGAACGTAGGTGCAGCAAAGTCAGAAAAGAGAGAGAGAGATGGAGGAGGGAAGAGAGAAGACAGAGGACAGGGAGGGAAGAAGAGACAGAGAGAAACCATTTCTAGGGCAACAAGTGATCCAGCACAACTGAACTTTGGAAAGTTTGCAAAGCCTCCATTTACATCAATTTGTAAAGAGTATCTTTAAAATGAAGGTTGAATAATCCAGCAAAATAGAGAGTAATATGTCGATAGAACGAGGGACCTGAATCAAGGTAGTAGTGAATCCCAGGGTACACCAGATGGTTGTTATGGTTGTAGAAAACAATTTGCAGCATCTGAAAGAAAAGTTCAAATAAGACCAGAACTCAGCTTTTTCCCTGTTAGTGATTATCTTCATTACCTTGTGGAGGAGATATTGGAAATACACAACTGTATTATAGCTCCTGAATAACAAGAATTTTGCTTGAATGAAACCATCATAAACAGTAATTTTATGAAGCTGAAGTGAAGATTGATGATGAAAAAAAAAATTCGGGAATGTGGAAGTTTCTGAAAGAAAAGTTCTTAAATCCCAGACAACTATGTCGCTAAATTACATAGAAACTAGGACTTGAAATAGGTGGCAAAACTAAAACGTTGAAAAGTTATTTTATGAAATTCCAGTCATATAAAAGGAAATGCCCATGGAAGAGAATTTTTTTTTTTTAAATGAAAGGAAAGTAGAAATTGATGAGCCAGCTGCTGAAATGGCCAGTGGGAATGGGGGTTCTTAAGTAGGTAGGAATGTAAGTGTGTGTGTGTGCATGTGTGTGTGTGTGTGTGTGTATGTGTGTGTTGTGGATATAGTTAAAATAACCAACTTTTCAAGTGCAAGAAAACTTTTTAACTTATCAGAGACCCTTCTATATATGTAACTAGGCTTGTATTGCATGAAATAAATATTGTTAATATTTAAAACATCTTTATATGAAATTAAGCAAAAATTAAGTCTGTGAGTTTTTTAAAGAATTTTCTAAGTTTGTCTTACATATTTATACTTTAAACTATAGACCAGCTCTCAGAAAAGGTTCACTTTTCCTTGCCAGTTTTTACTTCTCTGTTGGTAATGGCTGGAGAGAGCTCTAATAACAAGCTAAATATAGGAAGTTCACTATCCACCTACAAATTTCTCAATGGTATTTTTTCCTGTAATAATGTAAAGGGTCTTGCATTTCATTTCTTAATCACTTAGTGGGCATTGTGTTATGTGCTATGAGTATAAGATATACAGGTTGTTGTTTCTGTGTGCAATCAAGTTGATTCCAACTGATAGCAACCCTGTAGGACAGAGTAGAACTGCCCCATAGAGTTTCCAAGGAGCGGCTAGTGGATAAGATATATATAGTCAATGTTAATTTAATATTTACTTGAAAAATTATTAAGACGACAAGGTTTCTTGAATAAACATTCTTTTTTTTTTTTCAGTTCAAATTTTCCTCTCTGAGCTCCTTCTCATCCTAAGCTGTTACTTTCCAATTTTCATTGCCCTTGCAGATGTCTCCTCTTTCTATTAGCATAGTTTGTTCTCTCAGCTGGCTTTAAGAGGTGGTACATCAGGTGTTCTGAAGGCCCCGTCTAGTCACTTGGCTAGCTATTTCACATGAGTGGCAGTGTTTCTTTTCCCTCTGATATGAAGTCCATTCCATAGCCTCTGCTGATGAAGCTCTGTTTCTCCACCATTTGGGCTCTTTGCAGGTCTGAAGGTGGTGGCAGGCAAACCAGTTTGTGATGTCTGCTAACTTCTATAGCTTATTCTCTGCCAAACAGAAAACCTGTGGTTCTTGTGGAGAGAAAATGGGTATCCATGGACATTCTCTCCCAACCATCCTCTTAGATTTATCCTTGCACAGATTCTACTGGCTTCTTAAAGTTTGTGAGGTGCTGTTCTTCATCAAACTACAACCAGTGACAGGATTCTAGATTCCACTGATCCTCAGGTCACCCAGCTTGTTCTTGTTCATCAGCCCTGCCAGAAGCATTATTTTCTCCAAATTCTGCTAAGTAAAAGGAATTTGTGGAGAAAGGAGCAGAAAATAAACTCCTTATTCCTACGAGACTCTCCATAAACTTTATTCTTTCTTTCCCTTCAGCATTATTGGAATATTGATGATGTTTTTGGGAAATTGACATATTAGAGTAACAGATTGTGATTCCAATTTGAGTATGTTTAAGGATGTAACATTTACTTTGAAAGACAAGCTAATTGTTTTATACATATATATATATATATATATATATATATATATATATATATATATATATATATATATATATATATATAGTATTGTGTAATTTTAATTATTTTTAAAGTAACAGTTTAGATTCAAGGGGTGATATTGATTATTTATCAGACCAAAGAAGAATATTGGGGGGGGGGAGCCTGATTTTATTAAATTAATAATAGAGGTTAAAATACTTTGAGAATTTAGTTAAATGTTAAAGCCTCCTTGAAATGTGATTATAAATGTTTATCAGTGTCTTATCCTGGATTCTCTAGAGAAGCAAAACCAATAAAGGGTGTAAATATATATATAGAGAGATTTACATCAAGGAAATGGCTCGTGTGATTGTAGAGGCTGGAACATCGCAAGTCTGTGGATCAGGTTAGAGGCTTCTCCTTATTCACGTAGCTACAGGGGCTGGAGAACCCAAGATTGGCAGGTGGGAGAGCAGGGCTCCTGCTCACAGGCCGTGAAGACTGATGAATCCCAAGATCAGCAGAGAAGTTGATAGCTCAAGTCCCAAGAACCAGAGGTCAGATGAACAGGAGGCAGCCACAGGATCCAGAATGAGCAAAAAGCCAGAATATCTGCTTATATTTGGATATAGACCACACACCCAAGGAAACTCCCTTTCAACTGATTGGCTACTCACAGCAGATCCCATCATAGGAGTGATCACATAAAACACTGAGAATCATGGCCCAGCCAAGCTGACAAACAATTTTAACCATCACAGTCAGTTATATCAATAATATAATAAAATTTAAAAGCTAAGTTTGAGTTTATGAGAAAACAATTTGTTTCTCATTTTTAGATTAACAAATCAAATATTAACTTAAAGAAAAACAAAAATAACTCCAAATAATCTTTCCTGAGCACACAAGCTGTCCCCAGGTTACAGAAAAATATATAAACAGTTAACTGCTTATGTAGAAATCTTTCATGTTCATGACAAATGAAATCAATGAAGAAGGGAAAAGCAGTTTTGGAATAAGAGGTGAGTTAGGTCACAAAACTACATGTTGAGTAAGCCACTCATTCTTTCTGAGTCACGGTTTTCTTCTTGGATATTTGAGAATAATATTTGTTTCCTTTAAGTCCATTCTATTCATAGTGACCCAATACTATAGGACAGAGTAGAATTACCCCATATGGTTTCTAAGGCTGTAATCTTTATGGAAGCAGAATGCTACATTTTCCTCCTGCAGAGCTGCTAGTGAGTTCGAATCCCCAGCCTTTATGTTAGCAGTCAAGCTCTTAAACTCTGAGCCACCAGGGCTCCTTTTTAGGAATGGTAATACCATTTTCACTTGGTGTGCAAATTGAATGAGATAACATTGGATTGAATGGAATTCAATTCAATTTAATTCAGTTGAGGAGCCATCCAAAAACATCAATAATATAAAGAAAATAGCACTCAAAAACTGAGATTCAGGAATGAGATATTTTCCAGAGTATCAAAGCAATTTATAAGTTTCAAATTACTATTGTTGGGCATTATGCCCCAAGGAAGAAGCCCTGGTGTTGCAGTGGTTATGTTCTCAGCTGGTAACTAAAGGTCCATGGTTGGAATCACCACCTGCTCCAGAGAAGAAAGATGTGGCAGTCTGCTTCTGTAAAGATTTCAACTTTGGAAACCTTATGGAAACCATCTGCTTCCGTAAAGCTTTCCACCTTGGAAACCTAACTCTGTCCTATAGAGTCCGTAAGAGTCGGAATCAACTCAACAGGTTTTTATGAGTGCCCTAAGAAGTAAGTCATATGATTTCAAAGGTTGCTTACAAATTTTCCACATTTTTTGCTTATCTGCTTGTTGAAAAAAAAAAATCATGTAAATGATCTCTTTCAGTTGTTGTCAGAAGTAATTAATTGTAATCAATATATTTACTGAAAGATCTCCCACTGGAGAGTGAGAATTTATAAAAAATGTAGTAAAATAAGAATTTGGACTTCCCTTTGATCATAATTCTGTTTGTTTTTTTTCTTTTGGGGGAGCAATGGGTCCAACCTACAGGGTCACTGTGAGTCAGAATCAACCAGAAGGCAACAGGTTAATTGGAAACAATGGAATTGTTGAAGAATGCTAAATCCTCTTTGGTGCAGCATTATATATTTTAGTATCAGATTATCAAGAGCGCAGCTAAGATTACACAATGTATAATGAAGTAGAATATTTGAAAGATATCTGTTCATTTGTGTCAAACAAGTTAAATTTGCCCGAGGGTCTTTTATCTAAAAAGAATTTGCTACTTTTCAGATTAAAATTTTCAAAGTAAAACATGGTCTTTGAAAAATGCAAAATGATAAGAAGTAAAATTTTGTTTCTCCCCATCTGCCCAGGTCCTGTCAAGCCCCCAGCAAAGTCAGGGTTAAGCCTTTCTATGTATCCTTCCAGAAATTTTAAATGCTTAAAAAGTGTCATTTTGATAAAACTTGCTTTTTCACTTCATAGTGTCTGTCAAACCTTTTCTATATCACAATGTATAGTATTAAGTTTTGTTTTCTTTTTTTTTTATGGACTGAATAGTAATTTGTTTTCTGGATGGTTGCAATTTACTTAACCAGTCTCTCCTTGCATTTAGTTTGCGCTTAATCCTTTGCTGCCATAATGAAGTGTAATGAAAAATTCTCATACACACATTTTCACATATGTATAATTATAACATTTGAATAAATTGCTAACTACAGAATTTCTGGTTCAAAGAAAATGTGCATTTTTAATTTTGATAGAAGCTGAAAGATACCCTCCAAAGAGGTAGATTAAATTTCTAAACCCAATAAGAGTGTGAAAATGCTTGCTTCCCCATTTCATGGCAAAATTACTTTCATTCTCTGGGACCCTGGAGAGATTTAGGTTATGATTCAGTGACTCCAAGCCATAGAGTCAGAATGGCATTGCATGGGGAAGTTAGTTCATAAAAATGTCTCTTAGAATGTATACCAGTTTGAATGAAGCCAAAAAGAAAATCATAAAGCAACAGAAAAGCTTCTGATAAATACATAATGGCAAATGGGACTTATTTGTAGAGTAACCATCTCCAAAGTTTTAAGATGTGCAAAATGTTATTGATTTTGTCTTTATAGCAATCTGCTTATGATACAACTGTTTTTATGTTAGTATTTTAGATAATATACACTATTTAAATGAATTTACAAATATATATAAAACTTTTTCACCCAACTCCCTTTCCTTCCGTTATATTTAAATCCATTAAATATGAACTTTGCTTCTGTTATTTTTTCTTTTAGAGAAAAAATATACAAGAAGTGTGGGGATACTGTATTGCCACAAAATTGAACTTGGATTGTATCGATCCCTTTGACAACTCCTGTAAAGTCCAGAATACTCAATGTATGTATGACTGTATGTATGTATGTATATGTGTGTGTGTGTGTGTATATGTATGAGGTATTTAAGGATTCAGACTATTTCCAAAACTGCGTAAGATGTGGCTCAAGAACTCGATGAATTACAATTTTACATATTTACTGGTATAAAATATGAATGGTTGTAGTAAGAGATTACAAAAACTGTTATAATGGCTCAATTTTAGATATATACAATTGAAATCTAATGGTTTATAAAATACATTTTATTGTAATACAAACTTTGCCTAAATTTTTGTTAAATTAATCCTCATCATTTGTAGTATATCTAAAAAGTGAAATGTCTCTCTACAATTTTATTGAATATGTAAGCAGTTAAGTTTACATACACATATTTCTAAAGCTTGTAATGATAGCTATACTTTAAAAGAGTTAGTTTTATGGAATGTTCTCAGAAAAGATACTAAAAGGTGACTCTAAGTCATTGAAACCTAAATGACCCTATTTTTATAAATCAGTCTCTTAATCTTATACTCTGAGAAGGGCTTGCCATTTTATTAATGGCCTAATACCTGAGAATGATGTACATGATTATTTTGGAAATTTCCCTTTTCTAGCTGCCTGATGAGCTGTTAAGACCATTTTTCTCCAATTGATGTTATATTCAGTACTTGAAGAAGTCATTGAAATGTTAGTTTCTGGTTATATATTACTATGGTAGTGCTTTCATTTTATCTTCACTTTTATTGGCTATATTAAATGTCTGTGGTAGTTCCAGTTCAGTTACTGAAAAATGATCAAGTTTCTCAGAAGATCTTTTTTGGTTTTCAAAATCCTACAAATGATAAATCTTGCTTGTCCTTTGATACAGCTGAAACAGTTAAATTAAATAACTGTAATAAGAAGAGATATTTATAATGAATTCCTTTCAAAAGTCTCATTTTTCTTTCATTGATGTCAGATAAGAGAAATAAAATGTAAAATTAAATGTTCAAAGTTTTAGATTATAAGAACTTTGATCCATCATACTGAAAAGGTCATTAATAATCCCCATAATTATACAATATAAATACTCAGGAAAGATAAAGCATATAACTTTCAAGCATGATACCATAAAAGTTGATATCTGTACAGCTAAGAAGGTCAGTAGACTGAGGAAAGAAGCCATCAAAATTGAGTACATGTTCTCTTAAAAATAGCAGAAGTAATATTTGGTGAATAATCCTCATAGTGTCTCTATTCTGTGATGAGAGGAAGTGGTTCTAATTTAAATTCTGGTATGTTTATAGGTAATTAGCCTTTAGCACTAGATTTTGTTTTTTAATTCTGCATGATCATCAAAGATCTTTCTCATTGTCTATCAATAGACAATAGCCTAATTTTCTTTAAATAACTTAAACTTTTATAGTTTTATCTAGATAATTAATTTTCCTTTCAATACTGAAAGATTCTTGGTTCAGTGATTTCAAAGCATATTATTATAGTGAAAACAACTTCATAATTAAACCAAAATAACCCATAGTAAGCAAAATCAATAACATATTATTTGGTTAGGTAAATCAGGATTAGGTTTTCAAGTTAATGAATTCACCAGGGAGGTAGGCCAATTTATAATGAAATAAAAGTTCTTAGTACTTATAGGTACATGAAGCTGAGAGTCACAGCTCTTCTACACCAACATGATTGATAAAGAAATCTACAGGAGGAAACAGTCCATGATGGTGGAGTAGTGAGATGCTCCATAATGTCCCTCTTACCACAAAGACCTAAGAAAATAAGTTAATCAGATATAGATGACAACTTTGAAACCCTGAGAATCAAAGACAAGGCTGAAGAATAGCCAAGTGCCAAGTGGAAGGAGAGACAATACAAAAACAGTGGCCATGGAGAATTACAGATCACCAGTACCCTGCTAGCTGAACCTGCACAGCACGGCCATATTGAGACAAAGCAAGAAGCGTTTCCAGCTGAAACCTCTACCACCTGGTGCAGCCAAGCAGGAGCAACTCTACATTCATGTTCAGAGCCAGGTAGGAGTGTTTCCTGCCTGGTGAAAGTTAAGTGCAAGCACCTCACCCACCATGCCCACTCCAGCCCCTTGTGCTGGAGGCCCACTGTCCTGTGGGGCCCTCCAAGACCCTCACTCATCTTTCCTCCCCACACATGAAAACAGTCTCACAGCACCCTTCACCACCCCGCCCCCTAAGCTGGAAGTCCACGGACTGGAGATGCTCATCCCTTCACTCAGCCACTCATGCTGAGGGCTCATGGACCTACCTGCAGCACCTCCTACTCCAGCCACCCACACTGGGGTCCTGAGGGCTGGTGATGCCTCCTACTTCCTCCAGCCACCTGTACTGGGTACCTGAGGGCCTATAGTGCCTCCTACTCCCCCCAGCCATCCCAGCTGGAGGTCTGCAGGCCAGTAGTGCCTCCTACTCACCACAGCCACCTGCACCAGGGGCCTGATGACTGGCTGCACAACCTCTCCTGTGGACAGGAGCATACCCTCCAACTGAGCACCTTTGGATATGTGAAATCCCCCCTGCCTCACTTTGTGAATCACCACTCTCTGCAACTGGAGGCTTGTGCCCACTCCAAACAGCCCCATTCAGCCCTTCCTGCCCAGGACCACGGGTGAGAGTTTCTGCACAACTCACTCAGTGACCAATGACCTGGGCACCCTTGCTCAGATACCAGGCAATCAGCACAGCCCACACCCAAGACCCAACCCAGTGACCAGGGTGAATACCCCCTGCACCCATGGCCAGGTGACTGGCTGGGGAAATACCTCACCCCACCAGAAACACCAGCTACATCCTCCATAGCCCCACAAAGTCAGCAAGCAGAGACATATGTTTATATACCCAGTCACTGCCCCACTCACCCAGAGACAAGAGGTGAGAGTTTTAAGGTGACCAGATTAGTGACCAGAGTAGCACATATGCCAAGCCTGCTTGGATATATGAAAACAAAACAAAAATTCAGAACGCAGCAAACAAACATACAATAAATAAATAAACATAATCTCTTAATACCTCAGAGACAATGAAAAACAAACAAAAAAGTTGCTGTGAGTTGATTCTGACTTATAATGACCCTATAGTACAGAGTAGAACGTTCCCATAGGGTTTTCAAGAAATGGCTCATGGATTCAAACTGCTGAGCTTTTGGTTAGCTGCTGAGCTCTTAACCACTGTGCCACCAGGCTCCTTGGAGACAACAGACAGTATCAAATCACATAAAGCAGGACAAGATAGCTCCAAGTGACTAAAATAAAGAATCAGAATCAGAAACCTTCCAGAGGAAGAAATGGTAATAGAACTACCTGATAAGGAATTCAAAAGACTAATATACAAGTCTCTTCAAGAGATCAAGAAAGACATCAAGGAAAACACAGACAAAACCAAAGAAAACTCAGACAAAGCAATAGAAGAATTCAGTATAAGAACAGAATTCAATATAAGAACAAAACAACAAAATAAAAAGACAATTAGAAACCAAGAAAAAACAGCAACTATAAATCCAAAAGATTAACATTAAAATTTTAGAAATAGACAACTCAATAGAAGGATATAAGAGCAGAACTGTAACAATGGAAGACAGAATCAACAAATTTGAAGACAAATCCCTTGACAATTTGTTAGAGGAAAATCAGGAAAAAAGAATGAATAAAAATTAAGAAAGCCTAAGAATTATGTGGGACACTATCAAGAGGAAAATTTGCATGTGATAGGAGTTCCAGAGTAGGGGGAGACAGTGGGAAACACACAGAGAATTGTGTTTTGCTGGCAGAAAGCTTCCCTAATATCATAAAAGACAAGAAGATATTCATCCAAGAAGTTCAATGAACTCCATGCAGGATAGACACCAAAAGAAAGTCACCAAGACATATCATAACCAAATTGGCAAAATCAAAGATAAAGAAAGAATCCTGAGAGCAACTTGATAAAAACGAAGTCACCTACAAAGAGGAAACCAATAAGACTACGCTCTGATTATTCAACACAAACCATGCAGGCAAGAAGACAATGGGATGACATATATAAAAGCTTGAAACAAAAAAATTGCCAACCAAGAATTATATGTTCAGCACAATTGTTTCTCAAATACAATGGTGAAATTAGGACATTTCCAGATAAATAGAATTTAAGGAAATTTGTAAAAACCAGACCAAACTTCCAAGAAATATTAAAAGGAATTCTTCAGATAGAAAACCAACAACATTAGACAACAACCTGAGATTAGGATACAGGATAGAATCAGCCAGCTACCAACCCAGATAAAGAATTTTCAAAAATAAAACAAAGCCAAAAGACTAAAAACAAGGAATCAGAGACACCAATGTATAAATGACAACAACATCAAAACAAAAAATGGGGAATAAATGGTGTTTTTATAGAACTTTCATATAGAGAGGAAGTCAAGGCCATATCATGAAATAAAAGACTAGTTTAAACTTAGGAAGATAAAGGTACCTTTCAAGATAACCACAAAGAAAGGTAAAAAACCTATTTATCAAAGGAAAAAACAGAAAGTCTCAGTAAACACAAAATCAACAGTAATGAAAGAAATGAAAAGAAAATCCACAAACAAAAAGAAATCAGCATAGAAAACTAAGCAGAACAAAGAAACCATCAACACCACAAGAAAAAAGTTACAACAAAATGACAGCAGTAAACTCATACCTATTGGTAATCACACTGAATGTAAATGGCTTAAATGCTCCAGTAAAGAGATAGAGAGTAGCAGAATGGACAAAAAAGAAAAATAAAAGAAACCGTTTATATGCTGTTTACGAGAGACAAACCTTAGACACAAAGACATAAACAAACTAAAACTCAAAGGATGGGAAAAAATATCAAGCAAACTATAACCAAAAAAGAGTAGAATGGCAATATTAACTTTTGATAAAATAGACTTTAGGGCAAAAGCCACTATAAAGTATAAAGAAGGACATTATATAATGATTAAAAGGTCAATTCGCCAAGAGGATATAACCATAATAAATATATACGCACCCAATGACAGGGCTCCAAAATACATAAACAACATTGAAAAGAGAAAGTGACAGTTCCATAATAATAGTAGGAGACTTCAACACATCACTTTCAGTGGACGGAACACCTAGAAAGAAACTCAGTAAAGATGTAGAAGATCTAAAGGCCACAATCAACTAACTGAGTCTCATAGACATATACAGAACCCTCGACCCAGTAGCAGCAAAGTATTCATTCTTTCCCAATGTATATGGAATATTCCCCAGAAGAGACCACATTTTAGGCCACAAAGTAAGCCTCAACAAAATCCAAAACATGGAAATAATACAAAGCATTATCTCTGCTAACAACATCATATAAGTAGAAATCAATAACAGGAAGAATAAGGGGAAAAAATCAAATATATAGAAACTGAATAACAATTTGCTTAAAAACCACTAGGCAATAGAAATCAAAAATCAATAAAAAGAATTCCTAGAATGAAATGAGAATGAAAACACATCTTCACAAAACCTTTGGGACACAGCAAAAGCAGTGCTCAGAGGTCTATTTATAGCAATAAATGCACACGTCAAAAAAGAATAAAGGGAACTTGTGTAGTAACTGTTAAATGAGAAACTGTTTTGTTCTGTAAGCCTTCATCTTAAGTGAGAATAACAGCACAATTGGAAGAGCATAGTCAATGTCACTGAACTGTGCATGTAGAAATTTTTGAAATGGTGTATCTTTGGCTATGTGTATTTTCACCAAAAATAAAGGTTGAGAAGTTAGAGGGTTGACATGTTGTGGGGTTGTTAGCCAATGTCATAAAACAATATGTGTACTACTGTTTCATGAGAAACTATTTGTTCTGTAAGCCTTCACCTGAGGTACAATAATATTATATATATACATATAAAAAGAATAAAGGGTCAAAATCAAAACATTAACCCTACAACTCAAACAGATGGAAAGAGAGCAGGAAAAGAAGCCCACAGTCACCAGAAGAAAGGAAATAATAAATATTGGGGCAGAAGTTAATGAAATAGCCCAAAACCCGAAACCAAACCCATTACTGTTGACTGGATTCCAGTTCATAGTGATTCTATAGAACAAAGTAAAACTGCCCCTTAGGGCTTCCAAGGAGTGGTGGATGGGTTTAAACTGCCAACCTGTTGAGTAGCTGCTGAGCTCTTAACCACTGTGCCACCAGGATGCTGAATGAAACAGAGAACAAAAAAAAAGAAAGAATCAACAAGAACAGAAATTGGTTCTTTGAAAAGATCAATAAAAGTGACAAATCATCGGCCAAATTGACAAAAGAAAAGCATGAGAGGAAGCAAATAACCCTCATAAGAAATGAGATGGGTGACATTACAACAGAACCAACTTAAATAAAAAGCAGAGTACCATGGAGGGTGCATGAACCCCTGGAACTATTGCCCTAAAATAATCTTTAAAACTTAAACCAAAAATATCCCTTGAAGTCTTCTTAAAATCTAACAATAATTTAGCTTAACTAGTAAAAAAAGTCTGCCTTGAGCATTATGCTTTTTTAAAAACTATCTATATGGGATCAAATTAACAAAAACAACTCAAAAGATTAGATAGGAGCCTTAGGAGACAGTGAATTTATGTTAATGAGGGAGGAAACACTCATAAAAGGAAGATGAGAATGGTTGCACAACTCGAAAAATGTAATTGATGTCACTAAATTAATTGTACATGTAGAAACAGTTCAAAAAGAAAAAGAGAGAATGTTGACAAATTGTGATAAATGTAACTAATGCCACTGAACAATTTGTGTGGAAATCGTCAAATGGGAATCTAAGTTGCTGTTTAAATTTTCACCAAAAACTCTATAACATAGCTTTTTTTTTTTTAAAAAAAAAAGAACATCAACAGTGAATAACTAACTTTAAAAAAATAAAGATATGAAAATTTCAAACCTCAAAAAAAAAAAATCAAAATCTTCTGGGTTTTAATTCAAATATTTATACTTAAGATATAGTCTTACTATTTTTTTCCCTTTGGGATGGTTTTAATCCTAACTTCATAAAATTATGTGAGATAGTAATTTTTATTAATGGTTTCATGAAATCAAATACATTATTGTGTGAAAGCAAATACATTATTGTTACATCTTACTTGCCTATCTCTTCTGTTTCCTATGTATCTTACTTACTCCTTCTGTCTGCTTGCATTGGTTGTTGCACATTGTTTTAAATTCTCACTTTCTCTTTTTTTCTGGTTAACTAATTTCCATTCTTCAAGTTCAGCTTGTTTCACGTTTGTTGCTACTAATCCTCATTAGCACTAATTTCCAAATGTTTGTTGAACACTTACTATGTAGCAGGCACCTTGCTAGCTAAAAAACACAAGGACAAAACACAAAGATGGGGAAGACTCCATGTTGTTGTTGTTGTTAGTTGTTGTCAAGTCAGTACAGACTCATGGTGACCCCAGGTGTGCAGAGTAGAACTGCTCCATAGGGTTTCAAGGCTGTGACCTTTAGGAAGCGTATCACCAAGCCTATCTTCTGAGGTGCCTCTGGGTGAGTCTGAACTGCCAAACTTTCAGCTAGTAGGCAAGCATTTAACAGTTTGTGCCACCTAGGGGCTTCTGTAAGGCTCCATAGTTTCTGCCAACAAGGAGTTTACAGTTTAGATAATACAGGTTAGGTAATAGCTTTATATCTTTGAGCATTTTTATTTTGTTTAGTTTTTAATCTGTAATAAGTTATTCAAATCAGTGCTTCCCAGTGCTTTCATTTCAAAACACAGGGGTAAAATGGACAAGGCTGCTTTAACATCAGACATAGGGCTCTCGGGTTTTTCTACTCCTGGCTCTGTGCACCCCAAGGCCTCATGCAGTCAATTACATCAGCATTCTTGTAGTGTGTTAACAACGCACCGTTGTGTACACTTGCTGGGGTGCACTCATGAAGAAATTTATCCAGTTATATTCTTAACTTCAAAAAAAAAAACTTTTCTATTTGTCATGGATTGAATTATGTCCCCCCAAAAATGTGTGTATCAATTTGGCTGGGCCATGATTCCTGGTATTGTGTGATTTTCCCATGTGTGGTAAATCCTGCCTCTATGATGTTAATGAGGGAGGATGGGCGGCAGTTGTGTTAGTAAGGCAGGACTCAATTTACAAGACTGGATTGTGTCCTGAGGCAATCTCTTGAGATATAAAAGAGAGACGTGAGCAGAGAGACAGGGGGACCTCATCAGAGCGCATCCTTTGGACCGGGGTCCCTGCGAAGAGAAGCTCCTAGTCCGGGGGAACACCAAAGAGAAGAAGGCCGACAGAGAGAAAAAGCCTTCCCCTGGAGCTGACTCCCTGAGTTTGGACTTTTAGCCTACTTTGACTGTGAGCAAATAAACTTCTCTTTGTTAAAACAGTCAACTTTTGGTATTTCTGTTATAGCAGCACTAGATGACTAAGACACTATTCTTAAGGATAATTTTTTAAATGATATTGTTTATTTTGCTAGTTATTTTAAAGAAGTTCTCAAACATAATCTAATTTTTTCTTTATGACTAGTAGTTTTTATTATAAAGCTCCTTTATATCATGGTATCTTTTTGGTCTGACTGTTAGAAAATTGCTTTCTTTTTCTGTTGTTCTTCTCTTATCACCTTCCTTATTCTCTACTCTTACCTTTTTTATTGTTTATTGAGTCTTATTTGCTGTAGGTGGATAAGCCGGTAATCAAGCATATTAAGAATTATAGTTTATATAACATTAAATAAAGTCCTGAATGACATTGTGAAGATTAAAGTACTTGACTTTGATGCCAAGAAACTTCAAAATTTACTGTGATATTTTCAAGGTCTTTTCAACTAAATACCACTTTCAGAACTGCATGCTGGTCTAATTGAGACTGGATAACTAAACTTCTAAGCTATATCTCACTCATTTTCTTAGTCTTCAAAGAAGTTGCTCTACATCATATTTATGAACATATATTATAACCTCAGGGTTCAAAGGGAGAAAGTTATTTAGGAAATTACAAATGTTTACAAAGATGGAAAGAGAGAGTAGCCAGGTACAAATAATTTTAGGAATAGTTTTGTATTTTTCAGTCACTGCCACTTCTCTAGTCTTTACAATGAAACTCATTGTGAAATGTAGCAAAGGTTCTTTTTTTAGGTGATGCAGCCAAGCAAAGCAGTCTCAACTGTGTTGTTAATCAGAATGAGTAGAAATAGCTAGTGTTAAAGAAATTATCCATTTGAGGCAAATGAACTCTTTGGGAATATGATAGTGCCATCTGGTAACTTAGCTCTTCCCCAACTTCAAATACTACTCTAAAAGTGTATTTCTTCCAAGCGTTTTATTCCTGGAGAATATTTATTCATGTCTGTAATATCAGATTATGGACAAGACAATATAAAAGATACTACTAAGAACTGGGTTTAGTGTGACTATAAAGAGTCTATTTCCTTTCATGACCATAACTATTTTATCCAAAGAGGAGGCCTATATCACATGCTGAGGAAAAGGCCACAAATCTTTGCTGCTTACTTTATCAACAAATTGACTTTTTACTGACTGACTATTGCTATTTTCAGTTGGAACTCTCACTTAGGTGTTACTTGCTTTCAAAAATTGTGATAATTAACAATTGTTTAAATGCTGACTTCCAGGTCAAGATAGTGTAGTGAGTTCATGTTTCAGTGACTCCTTTTCCTTGAAACATATAACAATAATAGGTAAAATGTAATATGATAAAATTTAAAAATTCTAGCTGGGCTCAAATTAATAATAATAATAATAATAAACCTGTGTAGGCCACAAACATCATAAAGAAACAAAAGCAGCACCCACAGCTGAAACTGAAGTCGCAGCTGAGTTCTGAAGCTGGTGGTAGAGTGGTGCCTGACAGTTCCTCTCTGGCAAAGTAAATGGGGGCCAAAATGCTTGACATTAAAAAAGGTGCTGAGTCATATTATTTGAAGGAAAGGGCTGGGGTGGGGTCTCTCCCCCCACCCCAACTATTTATGAAAAAGAACAAACAAAAAATGACTGTTGCCAATTTACAGCTCCAAAGAAAATCACAAATTTATGTAGGTAGAAGGACAGAAACACATCCTTTTCACAATAACCGAGCCAAATTGATAGTAGATTCTGCAACTGGATGATCCACATGTTCAGTGTTGCTGTTACCATCTCATAAGCCATTGTAAGACCTGTTTTGTATAGTGACCGAGAGAGTTAGGTAGAAGCAAACAAAAAATGCTGGAGAAGAAGGAACTTCAGAGAGAGAGAGAAAGAAAGAACAATGGTAAAAATATCCTTCCCTACAAAATGAGCTTTAAAACCTATATTCAAAATGTGTCAGTAAATCCAGTGCTAAGAAACGTAACCACCGGAATCAACAATAAAAACATCAATTTTCTCCAGATGACATAAACTTTATAGAATTTTCTAACAAGGATATGTAGTAAACTAAAGTTGATAAATCAGATATAACTTCTAATACAGACATACCTTGTTTTATTTTGCTTCGCTTTATGGTGCTTTGCAGATACTGCAGTTTTTTACAGATTTAAAGTTTATTGCAACCCTGCATCAAGCAAGTCTATCAGTGCATTTTTCCAACAGCTCATGCTCATTTTGTGTCTCTGTGTCACAACTTGGTAATTCTCACAATATTTCAAACTTTTTCATTATTATTATATCTGTTATCATGATCTGTGATCAGTAATCTTTGATGTTACTATTGTAACATTTTGGGGTGCCACGAACTCATATAAGACGGTGAACTTAATTAACAAATATTTTGTGTGTTCCGTTTGCTCCACTGACCAGTCATTCCCCCGACTCCATCTACTCAGGCATCCCTATTCCCCGAGACACGACAACATTGAAATTAGGCCAATTTATAACCCTACAATGGCTCCTAAGTATTCCAGTGAAAGAAAGAGTCTCAAGTCTCTCACTTTAAATCAAAGCTAGAAATGGTTAACCTTAGTGAGGAAGGCATGTCAAAAGCCGAGATAGGCCAAGAACTAGGCCTATTGAGCCAAACAGCCAAGTTGTGAATGCAAAGGAAAACTTCTTGAAGGAAATTAAAAGTGTTACTTCAGTGAACACAAGAATGATAAGAAAGTGAAACAGCTTATTGCTGATATGGAGAAAGTTTTAGCGGCCTGGATAAAAGATCAAACCAGCCACAACATTCCCTTAAGTGACAGCCTAATTCAGAGCAAGGCCCTAACTCTCTTCAATCCTGTGAAGGCTGAGAGATGAGGAAGCTGCAGAAGAAATGTCTGAAGCCAGCAGAGGTTGGCTCATGAAGTTTAAGGAAAGAAGCCCTCTTCATAACATAAAAGTGTAAGGTGAAGTAGGAAGTGCTGATGTAGAAGCTGCAGCAAGTTATCCAGAAAATCCAGCTAAGATAATTAATGAAGGTGGCTACACTAACCAGCAGATTTTCAATGTAGATGAAACAGCCTTATACTGGAAGGGGATGACATCTAGGAGTTTCATAGCTAGAGAGAAAAGGTCAATGCCTGTCTTCAAAGCTTCAAAAGACAGGCTGAGTCTCTTGTTAGGGGCTAATGCAGCTGGTGACTTTAAGTTGAAGCCAATGTTCATTTACCATTCTGAAAATCCTAGGATCCTTAAGAATCTACTCTGCCTGTGCTCTATAAATGGAACAATAAAGCCTGGATGAGAGCACACTTGTTTACAACATGGTTCACTGAATATTTTAAGCCCACTGTTGAGACCTACTGCTCAGAAAAAAAAAGAAAAAAATTCCTTTCGAATATTACTGCTCATTGACAATGAGCCTGGTCACCCAAGGGCTCTGATGGAGATGTAAAAGGAGATTAATGTTGTTTTCATGACTGTTAGCAAAACATCTATTCTGCAACCCATGGATCAAGGAATAATTTTGATTTTCAAGTTTTGTTATTTAAGAAACACATTTCATAAGCTACAGCTTCCATAGGTAGTGATTCCTTTCATGGATCTGGGCAAAGTTAATTGAAAATCTTATGAAAAGGATCCACCATTCTAGATGCCATTAAGAACATTTGTCATTCATGGGAGAAGGTTAAAATATCAAAATTAACAGGAGTTTGGAAGAAGTTGATTCCAAATCTCATGAATGACTTTGAGGGGTTTAAGACTTCAGTGGAGGAAGGATCTACAGGTGTGGTGGAGATAGCAAGGTAACTAGAATTAGAAGTAGAGTCTGAAGACATGACTGAATTATTGCAATCTCATGATAAAACTTTAATGGATGAGGAGTTGCCTGTTATGGCTGAGCAAAGAAACCGGTGTCTTGAGACGGAATCTACTCCTGGTGAAGATGCTGTGATCATTGTTGAAATGACAACAAAGGATGTAGAATATTACATAAATTTAGTTGAGAAAGCAGTGACAGGGTTTGAAAGGATTGACTCCAATTTTCAAAGACGTTCTACTGTGGGTAAAATGCTATCAAACACCACTGCATTCTACAAAGAAATCTTTCATGAAATGAAGAGTCAATTGATGTGGCAAACTTCATTGTTGTCTTATTTTAAGAAATTGCCACAGCCACCCCTACCTTCAGCAACCATGACTCTGATCAGTCACCACCACCATCAACACCTAGGCAAAATCCTCCACCAGTGAAAAGATTATGACTCTCTGAAGGCTCAGATGATGGTGATGGTTAGCATTTTTTAGCAATAAAGTATTTTTTGATTAAGATATGTACATTTTTTAGACATAACGCTATTGCACACTTAATAGACTACAGTATAGTGTAAACAAAACTTTTATATGCATTGGGAAACCAAAAAATTCATGTGAGTCACTTTATTGCAATATTTGCTTTATTGCTGTGGTCTGGAACTGAACCCACAATATCTCTGAGGTATTCCTGCACAATATAAGCAAGACATTTTGAAACTAAACTGACAAATGTAAAGTTAAAACAAGTGAATATTTTTTAAAAAAGAGAAATAATTAAAATTTGATAAGAAAACGAAATAGACAAAGTAATTTTTTCTGGTACTCAAAGAGGAAATTATTAAATTGGAAAATAACACTAAAGAACTCATTCAGAATCTCCTGTTGAGAGACAAAAAGATTTTAAAAATTAAAGGGAGATTAAGAGACAGGGAGAATAGATGAGGAAGAGTTTTGTATCCAAAGCAGTTTTAGAATAAGATAAAGAAGTGGATGAGAAAAAATCTGTATTTAAGGATATAATTGATACAATTTTTCTAGGATTAAAGTGTTCTTAAACTGAAAGTTTACTTAGAATTTTGATCAGGATAAATTTTTAGCACAGAAACATTGGCAGAATACCGATGATATCTAGCAAAATAAACAGTCTCAATAGCTTTCAGAGAAAAAAATGTAAAAAAATTGAAATAGCTGCATTCTTGTTAGCAGCAATGGATGTTGACAACAATTGAAAATAACCGCCAAAATAGAATTTTATATCCAGCCAATATTTTACCCATAAGAGAAGCAAAAAATACAAACATTTAAAAACACACAAAAAGTGCTTACTACACACAGACTCACATTAAATCAACAACAAAACTATTACAATATATACTTAAGCAACAATGCTTTTTAAGAAACAACAGAATAGTACAAGAAAAACGGTGGGTGATAATTTGGTAAAATAAATTTTGTTTGTTTAATTAATTATCTAGAGGAAAAATATTACTGATGTGTGTGCATATGAATTTTAAGATAAAAGTGAAATAAAACCTCTTAAGAAGAGACAAAATGGTGGTGGTCAGAAAATGGTTAAAATATGCTAAGGCTCTTGTAGAAAGGAAGAAAGAAATAATAACATTGCACACTGTGACCTGAAGAGGGTGGGTTCTGCCCATGCAACCTCTCAAGTCAATTGAGAGACGCTAGGCCTTTGAGAAAAAGAAAGGAGACTTTACTGCAAGCCAATCAAGCAAGGAGCTTGGAGACTAAGTCTCAGATCAAGCTCCCTGAGGCTGGGGATTCTAGGGCAGATAGAGGATTTGGGATAGGGAACTTATGTATAATCCATGAAGTTTCTGGGAATAGGCAGGCAATTTCAGGAACTAATTAACATGTATGAGAGTGCAGCAGGGTTGCAATATGGTGGCTAGGGGATGTGTGTTTTTTTGGGGGTACGACTCATGAAGTTTATCTAAGGACAGCTATGTGGCTTATGGCTCATGTCCGAATTAGGGGTGTGGGGGCAGTTAGTTAAGTGGCCTTGAGCAGAGAAGCAGGAAGACAGCCTTAGGCTGCTACACAGAATGCCTTATCAGGAACTCATAGACCCTTGGTGTGATGGGAGGAGGGTGAACAGCTTAATCCTGTCCGGTTTCATCCCAGGGGGAAACAATTTTACCCTGTTGATTGCATTCCCTCCTCTGGTTTTCAGGGACTTCAATCTTGAAGATAGATCTTTATGTAGGTGGTGGCCCAGACCTCCGGAATTTTTGAGCTTGCTGAGTGGAATAAGCATGTGCATTGTACGATCTGAGAATTGTTGAGTTAAGAGGAACGTGGTCAGACATCTGAAGCATCATTATGTTCACAGCTGCTCGGCAATTCTGAATGAACCCAACAGTCGGTGAGATCACCACAAGCGGCTACTGACTGGATTAGTTTCAGATAAAATTGTCTGTCCGTGAGATGTTCTTATTGGCTATGCAAAGGCATTCGACTGTGTGGATCAGAACGAATTATGGATAACATTGCGAAGAATGGGAATTCCGGAACACTTAATTGTGCTCATGAGGAACCTGTACACAGATCAAGAGGCAGTTGTTCAGAGAGAACACGGGGATTCTGCATTGTTTAAAGTCAGGAAAGGTGTGTGTCAGGGTTGCATCCTTTCACCATACCTATTCAATCTGTATGCTGAGCAAATAATCCAAGAAGCTGGACTATTTGAAGAAGAAAGGAGCATCAGGATTGGAGGAAGACTCATTAACAACCTGCATTATGCAGATGACAGAACCTTGTTTGCTAAAAGTGCAGAGGACTTGAAGCATTTACTGCTGAAGATCAAAGAACACAGACTTCGGTATGGATTACACCTCAACATAAAGAAAACACACAACCAGACCAATAAGCAACATTATGTTAAATGGAGAAAAGATTGAAGTTGTCAAGGATTTCATTTTACTTGGATCTACAATCAAAACCCAAGGAAGCAGCAGTCAGGAAATCTTCTGCAAAAGACCTCTTTAAAGATGTCACCTTGAAGACTAACGTGCGCCTGACCCAAGCCATGGTATCTTCAATCGCCTTGTATGCATGCAAAAGCTGGAAGATGAATAAGGAAGACCAAAGAATTGACACCTTTAAATTGTGGTGTTGGCGAAAAATATTGAATATACCATGGACTGCCAAAAGAATGAACAAATCTGTCTTGGAAGAAGTACAGCCAGAATGTTCCTTAGAAGGAAGGATGGTGAGACTACGTCTCACATGCTTTGGACATGCTGTCAGTAGGGATCAGTCCCTGGAGAAGGACATCATGCTTGGTAAAGCACAGGGTCAGCAAAAAAGAGGAAGATCCTCAATGAGATGGATTGGCACAGTGGCTGCAACAATGGGCTCAAGCATAACAAAGATTTTTAGCATGGTGCAGGACCAGACAGTGTTTCGTTCTGTGGTGCATAGGGTCGCTATGAGTCGGAACTGACTTGATGGCACCGAACAACAACAACAACATGAGACGCTTGTTGTGGGGTCAAAATATAGGAAAGCAAGAAATGATGTGGAGCTGCTGTAAAAAGAGAAGAACGAACACAATGAATTGCCAAGACAGTTATGACAATGTAAACATTAAGAGCCACAATCATGATGGAGGGTCTCTGGTTTGGAGGGGCACGGGTTAGGCAGTAGCTTTGTTTTTCTTTTTAAACAGATATTTTAAGTCCTGCACAGGCTCGTAGGTCCAGCTATTTTGTTGAGGTTGTTCTTGTTGCAGAGGATTTTCTGGGGGTGGCACAGATTTGAGGTGAATGTTATGCATCCAAGCTTTGATGCTTTCGAGTTTAGCTGCTGCATGGGTGGTTAAAAGAACAGTGTATGGTACAATCCACTGGGGTTTAAGGGGCTCCGCTTTCCAGGTTTTCAGCAGAACTTGGTCACCAGGCTGGAACAGGTGAAGCGAGGCATCAACAGGATATTTCAGATGGCTGAGAGCATTCCTATGAATAGAAGATAGGACACCAGACAGAGATAACAAATATTTTCAGACAGCAAGCTCCCCGGTGACAGAAACCTGAGTATTGGTTAAAGAGAAGTTATTTTTAAGAAATGGTTTTCACACAAAATTTCAAAAAGGCTCAATTTGAGCCCACTTCTGGAGGTGACCCATACCCGCAAGAGTGCTAAGAGCAAAGCTTGAGGCCAGGTTATCTTTGTTTATTGACAGATTTTGGCAGTTTGGTTTTTTAGCGTGTAATTCATGTTTTCAACTTTTCCACTTAACTGTGGTCTCCAGGCTGAGTGTAAGTTCCAGTTGATTCCTAAAAATCTGGAGACTTCTTGTGTAATTTGTGAGGTGAAGTGAGATCCATCATTGCTTCTGATCATTGAAGGCAGGCCAAACCTGGTCATGATTTCATTAAGAAGCCGTTTTGTAACTTCTGATGCCATCTCTGTTTTACAAGGGAAAGCTTCTACCCAACCAGAAAAAAAGTGTCAATGAACACTAGCATAAATTTATAACTGCCATGGCTTTTGGCATCTCAGTGAAGTCAACATGCTGGTCTTCTTGTGGACTCTTTCCTTGATATTGAATTCCAGTGGTGGGGGCCCCAGTTGTTTTTGGGTTGTTTTGGGTGCATATTTAGCAGGAACAAGTTGTCCACTGGATGGCTCGATGAAGGTTTTCTCTAGTAATGTGTTTAGAAATTAGGTTGTAAAGGGTTTCATGCCTGTAATGGTAGAACAATGTGCTTCATGGAGAAAGGGGTCTGTCAAGTATCCTGGAATCATAGCCTTTCCTTCATGGGTACGTTTCCACCCACGAAAATCTATTGTTGTTCTCCATTCAGCTGCGTCTTTGAGATCTCTAATAGTGTAATTTGGATCTGTTTCTGGAAGGTGTAAAGAAGAGATTCAAGTTAGCTGTCTACTAGCCTTTCAACTCAGTTTCTTCGGCAGAAGCTCTGGAGGCATTGTCAGCTTTAGCATTGCCTGAAACAGTATCGGAAGTTCTTTTTTGATGTCCCAGGCAATTTATGACTGAAACTTGTGTGGGCATTTTCACAGCTTCAAGTAGGGCTAAAATTTCTGTAGCATACTTAATGTCTTTCCAAGCTGATGTTAAAAGGCCTCATTCTTTCCAAATGGCCCTGTGAGCACACAGGACTGAGAAGGAATACCTGGAATCCATGTAAAGTTGGTTGTTTTACCGGCAGCTATTTGGAGGGCTCACATGAGAGCGATTAACTCTGCTTTCTGTGCTGAAGTTCCAGGCAGAAGAGGACAGGCTTCAAGGACATCGATTTGGATTACCACAGCATAGCCTGCATTTCGAGTTCCATTTTTTATAAAGCTGTTTCCATCTGTGTAGAGGGATAAGTCTGGATTTGAAATGGGCTGGTCAGACATGTCCAGCCAACTGGAATAGACATCTTCAATAGTTTGGAGGCAGTCATGGACCAGCTCACTTGCAGGGTTTATTGGTAACAGGCTGGCTGGGTTCGGGGGAGAAGTTAACCTTGAGTATGACCTCCGTATTCTCTAGGAGCTGGGCTTGGTAGCAGGCCATTTGGCCTGCTGTGAGCCAGAGCCCACCTTTCTGCTCCAATATGATGAGAGCTGCATGGGATACAAACACAGTCACAGGCTGACCTAAGGTAAACTTTTCAGCTTCAGTTAAAAGAAGGCAAGTCACTGCTACTACCCTAAAACAGGCTGGGCATCCCTGAGGGACTGAATCTAGAGGTTTATAAAAATATGCTACTGGCCTTTTCTAAGGACCCAGTTGTTGAATTAAGACCACTGCTGCAACTCCCCCCTTTACATATAGGTACAGTTTGAAGGGCTTTCTGAGGTCTAGGAGTCTGAGTGCCGGGGCAGAGGCTAGCTTTTCCTTGATTTTCAAGAAGGCTTGTTAATGTTCATCTGCCCATCTGAAAGGGTCAGAGTCCTTTCCTTGGGTAGTTTCCTAGAGAGGCTTTGTTATTCACCTTAAGTTCAGGGTCCAAATCCTGCAAAAACCAGCCATACCTAGAAAGCCTTGGAGTTACCTCCAGGTTATTGTGGTGGAGATCTGGAGGATCGCTTGTTTGCGCTCCAGCAACAGGGCTTACTGACCTTGAGAAATCTGGAAACCTAGGTAAGTTACTTTTTGTTGTGAGATCTGAGCATTGGCAGCGGATACTTGACAACTGGCCTGGGTTAGAAAGTTCAAAGTTAGAATGGTGTTTTTTTTTTATTTTTATTTTTTTATCGCACTTCAGGTGAAAGCTTACAGAACAAATGGTTTCTCATGAAACAGTAGTACACATATTGTTTTATGACATTGGTTAACAACCCTACAACATATCAACCCTCTAACATCTCAAACTTTTTTTTTTTTTTTTGGTGAAAATACACATAGCCAAAGATACACCATTTCAAAACTTTCTACATGCACAGTTCACTGACATTGACAACACTATTCAAATTGTGCTGTTATTCTCACTTAAGATGAAGGCTTACAGAACAAAATAGTTTCTCATTTAACAGTTACTACAAATGTTGCCCTATGACAATGGTTAACAATCTCACAACACATCAACAATATCCTTACTCAACCTTGGGTTCCCGATCACCAGCTTCGGTGTCCCCGTCTGCCTTCTGGCCGTTGTCACTGGACTCCTGTACCTTGTTAGTCTCATTTGGTTTTATGGGGCTGTCCACTCCCAGGCTGAACAGTGAACCTCGGAGGTAACTTCACCACTGAGCTGAAAGGGTGTCTGGGGGCCATACTCTCGGGGTTTCTCCAGTCTCCTTTAGGCCAGTAAATCTGGTCTTTTTTTTGTGAGTTAGAACTATGCTCTCCATCCTTCTCCAGCTCTGTCCAGAACCCTCTGTTGTGATCCTGGTCAGAGCAGTCAGTGATGGTAGCCACGCACCACCTAGCTGTACTGGACTCAGTCCGGTGGAGGCCTTGGTAGCTGTGGACAATTAGTCCTTTGGACTAATCTTTTCCTTGTATCCTGTTCTCTTCATTCTCCCTTGCTCCCGAAGGGATGAGACCTGTAGACTATCTTAGATGGCCGCTCACAGGCTTTTAAGACCCCAGACACTACTCACCAAGGTAGAATGTAGAACATTGTCTTTATAAACTGTGTTAAGCCAATTAAGCTAGATGTTCCCCAAGACCATGGTCCCCGCAGCTCTCCTCCCAGCAATTCAGTCCCTCAGGGACTTTGGATGTGTCTATGGGGCTTCCATGACCTTTCCTTCTACTGGTTGTGTTAGTTTCCCCTGTATTGTGTACTGTCTCACCCTTCGCCCAAGATACCACTGATCTATTGCCTATTTAGTATTTCCCCCCCACCCCTCCCATCCCTGGTAAACAACAAAGATTGTTACATTTTGTGTGTGAACTTTTTCATGGGTTTTACAATAGAAGTCTCATACAATATTTGTCCTTTTGTGATTGACTTACTTCACTCAGCATAATGTCCTCCAGTTTCATCCATGTTATGAGACGCTTTACAGATTCATTGTTCTTTCTCGTTGCATAGTACTCCATTGTGTGTATGTACCATAGTTTCTTTATCCATTCATCTGTTGATGGGCATCTAGGTTGTTTCCATCGTTTTGCTATTGTGAACAATGCTGCCATGAACATAGGTGTGCATATGTCTATTCAAGTGATGACTCTTATATCTCTAGGATATATTTCTAGGAGTGGGATTGCTGGATCAAATGGTATGTCTATTTTTAGCTTTCTGAGGAAGTGCCATTTCATATTCCAAAATGGTTGTATCATTTTGCATTCCCACCAGCAGTGCATAAGTGTTCCGATCTCCCCACAGCCCCTCCAACATTTGTTATTGCCAGTGTTTTTGATTTGTGCCAGTAATGCCGGGGTGAGATGGTATCTCACTGTGGTTTTAATTTGCATTTCTCTAATGACTAGTGATCGTGAGCATTTCCTCATGTGTCTGTTGGCCATTTGAATGTCTTTTTGGGTGAAGTGTCTGTTCATTTCCTTTGCCCATTTTTTAACAGGATTATTTGTCTTTTTGTTGTAGAGGTGTTGGATTTTCTTGTAAATTATGGAGATTAGACCTTTGTCTTACTTGTACTGTCCATAAATTTTTTCCCAGTCTGTGGGTTCTCTTTTTACTCTTTTAGTGAAATCTTTTGAGGAGCATAGGTGTTTGATTTTTAGAAGATCCCAGTTATCTAGCTTATCTATTGGGGTTTGTGCATTGATGGTTATGGTTTGTAACCTGTTAATGCCGTGTATTAAGGCCTGAAGTGTTGGTCCTATTTTCTCTTCTATGAACTTTATAGTTTTAGGCTTTATATTCAGGTCTTTGATCAATTTTGAAGTAGTTTTTGAATACGGCGTGAGGTATGGGTCTTGTTTCACTTTTTTGCAGATGGAGATCCAGTTTTGCCAGCACCATTTGTTAAAAAGACTGTCTTTTCCCCATTTAATGGATTTTGGGCCCTTGTCAAAAATCAGGTGACCATAGGTTAATGGATTTACATCTGGGTTCTCAGTTCTGTTCCATTGGTCGTTGTACCAGTACCAGGCTGTTTTGACTACTGTAGCTGTATAGTAGGTTCTGAAGTCAGGTAGGGTGAGTCCTCCAACTTTATTCTTCTTCTTCAGTAGTGCTTTACTTATTTGGGGCTTCTTCCCTTTCCATATAAAGTAATGATTAGTTTTTCCATCTCTTTGAAGAATGTTGTTGGTATTTGGATCGGGATTGCATTGTATTTGTAAATTGCTTTGGGTAGAATTGTCATTTTCACAATGTTGAGTCTGCCTATCCATGAGCATGGTATGTTTTTCCATTACGTAGATCCCTTTGGGTTTCATGCAGTAGTGTTTCATAGTTTTCTTTGTATAGGTCTTTTACATCCCTGGTCAGATTTATTCCCAAGTATTTTATCTTTTTAGGGGCTATTGAAAATGGTATTGTTTTCCTGATTTCCTTTTCATCGTTCTCCTTATTGGTGTATAGGAACCCAACCGATTTTTGAATGTTTATCTTGTATCCTGCTACTCTGCTGAATCTTTCTATTAGTTCCAGTAGATTTCTCACGGAGTCTTTAGGGTTTTCTATGTATAGTATCATATCATCTGCAAACAGGGACAGTTTAACTTCTTCATTACCAATTTGGATGCCCTTTATTTCTTTTTCTTGCCTTATTGCTTTATCTAGAACTGCCAGCCCAATGTTAAATAGGAATGATGATAAAGGCCATCCTTGTCTTGTTCCTGTTTTCAAGGGGAATGTTTTCAGCCTCTCTCCATTAAGAATGATGTTGTACGTTGGTTTTGCATAGATGCCCTTTATTATGTTGAGAAATTTTCCTTCTACACCTATTTTATTTAGAGTTTTTATCAGGAATGGGTGTTGGACTTTGTCAAATGCCTTTTTTGCATCAATTGCGATGATCATGTGGTTCTTTTCTTTCCTTTTATTTACGTGGTGGATTACGTTGATTGATTTTCTACTGTTGAACGATCCTTGCATACCTGGTATGAATCTTACTTGGTTGTGGTGTATTATTTTTTTGATATGATGCTGAAGTCTATTGGCTAGAATTTTATTCAGTATTTTTGCATCTATATTCATGAGAGATATTTGTTTGTAATTTTCTTGTTTCGTGATGTCTTTTCCTGGTTTTGGTATCAGCGTTATGCTGGCTTCGTAGAATGAATTTGGAAGTGTTGCTTCTTCTTCTATGTTCTGAAATAGCTTGAGGAGTATTGGTACAAGCTCTTCTGTAAATGTTTTGTAGAATTCTCCAGTGAGGCCATCTGGGCCAGGGCTTTTATTTGTTGTGAGTTTTTTTATTACCTTTTCAATCTCTTCTCTTGTTATGGGTCTGTTCAGATTTTCAACATCACTTTGTTGTAGTTTGGGTAGGCCCTGTGTTTCTAGAAATTTATCCATTTCCTCTAGGCTTTCAAATTTGTTGGAGTACTGTCTTTCATAATATTCTGTTATAATCCTTTTTATTTCAGTTGGGTCTGTTGTAATGTCCCCCATTTCATTTTTTATTTGGGTTATTTGTGTCCTCTCCTGTTTTTCTTTTGCCAGTCTGGCCAGTGGTTTGTCGATTTTGTTGATTCTTTCAAAGAACCAACTTTTGGTTTTGTTGATTCTTTCGATTGTTTTTCTGTTCTCTATTTCATTTATTTCTGCTCTGATCTTTACTATTTCCTTTCTTCCGGTGGTTGTGGGCTTTTTTTGCTGTTCTCTTTCTATTTGTTTGAGTTCTGTAGTTAATGTTTTGATTTTGTCCCTTTCTTCTTTTTTGATATGTGCATCTATTGGTATAAATTGTCCTCTGAGGACTGCCTTTGGTGTGTCCTGAAGGTTTTGGTATGATGTGTTTTCATTCTCATTTGATTCTAGGAATTTTTTTATTCCATCTCTGATTTCTTCTATTACGCAGTGATGTGTAAGCAGGGTATTATTCAGTTTCCATGTAGTTGACTTTTTTTCCTTGCTCCTTCTATTAGTTAATTTCTACCTTGATGGCATTGTGATCAGAAAACATACTTTGAATTATCTCAACGTTTTGGATCTTGTTGAGGATTGTTCTGTGGCCTAAGATGTGGTCTATTCTGGAGAACGTTCCATGTGCATTGGAAAAGAATGTGTACTTTGCAGTGGTTGGATGGAGTGTTCTATATATGTCTATGAGATCAAGTTGGTTGATTGTGCCCTTTAGGTCTTCTGTATATTTGCTGAGTTTCTTCTTAGTTGTTCTGTCCTTTACTGAGAGTGGTGTGTTGAAGTCTCCTACTATTACTGTGGAACTGTCAGTTTCTCTTTTCAGTGTTGTTAGAGTTTGTTTTATGTATTTTGGAACCCTGTCATTGGGTGCATAGATGTTTATTATGGTTATGTCTTCATGATGGATCATCCCCTTCATCATTAAATAGTGTTCTTCTTTGTCTTTTATGGTAGATTTCCTTTTAAAGTCTATTTTATCTGAGTTGGAATTGCCACTCCTGCTCTTTTTTGGTGGTTGTTAGCTTGATATATTTTTTTCCAACCTTGACTTTCAATAAATTCACATCTTTGTTTCTAAGGTGTGTCTCTTGTAGACAGCATATTGATGGATCCTCTTTTCTTATCCACTCTGACACTGTCCATCTCTTTATGGGTGCATTGAGTCCATTTACATTCAGTGTAATTATTGATAGATGTGAGTTTGTTGCTGTGATTTTGTAGTGTTTTTTTTTTGTGGTGCTGAAGTTTTCTTTGTTCTTCTTACTCTCTTGTGCTGAGTTACTTTTGTTTGTGGATTTTTTTTTATTTCTTTTGTTTGGTAGGTTTTGTTTTTGCTGAGACTTTATGTTTTTCGTCTTCATTTTTATGAGTTAGTTTGTTAACTTTCTTTGTGGTTACCATGAATTTTACCCTTAACTTTCTACGTTTGAAGCAGTCTACCATTACCTGCTATTGCCTTGCCTTCCTCTCCATTAGATGGTTCTACACCTATGCCATTTATTCTCTCTTTCATTGTTTTGATGTTGTTGTCATCCATCACTTGACTGCTCTGATTCCCTGCTGTATTTCTTTCGGTTTTGGATAGTCCTCGAGAGTTCGTTTCTTAGATTGGTATCTGGCTCGTATGATCCTGCATCCTAGGTTCTGCCTGCGGGCTGAAGCTGTTTGTCCTCCGATCAAAGAACTCCCTTTAATAATTCTTGTAAGTTTGGTTTTACTTTTACATATTCCCTTAGTTTCTGTTTATCTGGAAATGACCAATTCCACCATCAAATCTGAACGAGAGTTTTGCAGGATATATTATTCTTGGCTTACAATTTTTTTCTTTCAAGATTTTATATATGTCATCCCATTGCCTTCTTGCCTGCATGGTTTCTGCCGAATAATCTGGGCTTAGTCTTATTGTTTCTCCTATGTATGTGACTTCTTGTTTTTTCACGAGCTGCTCTCAGGATTCTTTGTTTGTCTTTGGTTTTGGCGAGTGTGAATATGATATGCCTTGGTGATTTTCTTTTGGGGTCTCTTCTATATGGGGTTCGTTGAGCTTCTTGGATGACCAGCTTTTCATCTTTCATGATATTGGGAAAGTTTTCTGTCAGCAGTTCCTCAATGATCCTCTCTGTGTTTTCTGTTTTCTCCCCCTGCTCTGGAACTCCAATCACTCAAAAATTTTTGCTTTCGATTGTGTCCTACATAACTCTCAGGGTTTCTTCATTTTTCGTTGTTCTTTTTTCTGAGTTTTCCTGAAACAGAGTTGTAACCAAGTGTTTGTCATCAGTTCCACTGATCCTGTCTTCCACCATTTCATATCTGCTTCTCAGCCCTTCTATGACACCATTCATTTCTGAAATATTGTTATCTCTTGGATTTCTAATTGTTGTCTTTGTATAATTTCTAGCTGTTTATTTATTTTGGTTTCTTGTCCCTGCATCATTTTCCTGAATTCTTCCAATTTTTTGTCTGTAGTTTCCATGAATTTGTCTATTTTTCTCTCATGTTTGTCAGCTTTCTGCTTCAGTTCTTGGAGAATTCTGAATAATAGAGATTTCAACTCCCTATCAGGTAGTGCTAGTGCATTTTCTTCCACTGGAGAGTCATCTAGTGTTTTATTTTGGATGCCTACTGAAACTATCCTGTCCTGTTTTTGCAAATTTTTTGTAATTGTCTGCTGTCTTTGGGGTATTCGTATTTATTTTTCTCATTTATTGATTGTAGATTTGTTTGTTTCATCCATTTTTAAAAAAAAAATTTTGACCATGTCTGAGCAGGTGCACTGTGTGTTCTTTGCTGTTTGTTTGTCTGTGGGCACAATACTTTTTGCCTCCTTCTCCAACTGGCAGGGTCAGTCACTCAGATATGGTACGGCAGGGCAGGTATAGCTGAAGAGGAGTTACTGGGACAGGTTGTTTGTGATACTTACCACAGCCACCAGAGCGGGTCGGTAATCAGTGCAGGACAGGTTCCAGTAGGCTGTGCCTGTGCTGCTTGGTGGTGTGATATCAAGTGAACAGTGCAGGTAGTCAGGATGCATCAGGGAGATTGTTATGTGTGTATCTAAGATGGATATGGGAGAGAGGAGAGAGGAACAGGAGTCAAAAACATACAAAGAAGCAAAAAAGAATGCTAGGAGAGCTTGCCGTTGGAGTGGAGAGTTGAGAGACTATGAAATGGAGAGAAACAGAAAGGGGAAGTGGAAGAAAAGAATGAATAAATAAAAATCAGTAAGTTTAAAGAACTGCAAAGTTCCCAGGGACCCCACCGGTGCAGCTATGTGGTCTGGGGAGGTCGCTCTCAGGTGTTGCAGTACAGCCTGGCTAGAAGGCATAGAAGTATACAATGCCAGGTATTCAGGGAACAGAAAGAGAAGGAATATATAGAGACAAGAAACTGAGTAATGAAGAAAGACAAAAAGGGAAAAAGAGGGAAAAGAAAACAAAACAAATTAAAAAAAAAAAAAAGGACAAGAAGGGCCCCCCCAAAAAACAGAAAAAAAAAACAACGAAAAAAGAAATGCCCTCAGGGGTCCCTCTGCACGTCTGTGGAAGCCGAGGGGGAGTCTCCTTGCCATGCAGCTCCGCCTGGCCAGAAACGGCTCCCAACTCAAGAAAAGGAAAAGAAAACAAACAAATCATTCAAAACAAACAAATGAACAAAAGCCCCGGGATGCCACCAGCACGGCAGCCCAGACTGGGAAGCACCTCCACACTCAAATGGGGCTCCGCAGCCCCTCAGGAAGAAGCAAAGATATCGCACAGAGCCAGGTACTCACGTGAAAGGAGGGGGAGGTGGCAAGAGGCATGTAAGAAATCAAAAGAAGCAGAAAAAAAAAAAGCAACACCAGCAGCCAATAAATGGTACTCAGAGAGCCAGCTAGTGCGGGCTGGTGTTTCTGGGCAAGAGACTGTGTCCGTGGGAAGCAGAGGGGCCCGAGTGTGGGTGAAGAAGGGTAGAGAGTGGGAAAGCGTATATCACAAATTACCGTCACTCTGGAGCCCCTCAGGAAGAAGCAAAGGTGGCGCACGGAGCAAGGTACTCGAGCGATAAGGAGGGGGAAATGGTGAGAGGCAAGGAAGAAATCAAAAGAAGTGGAGAAAAGGAACACCAGCAGCCAATGAATTGCACTCAGAGAGCCACCCGTTCAGGTGTGTGGAATCCAAGCAGCCCACCGGTGTTTCCCGGTCAAGAGATTGTGGCCGCGGGGAGCAGAGGAGGCCGAGTTGGGGTGAAGAAGGGTGGGGGGTGGGAAAGTGTATATCGCAAATTACCCATTGTTTTGTCTCCTGCTGGAAGCTCCGTGAGGCTGCTTTCTCGGACCCGCTGTTTGCTGGTCTCTGATAGGTGTCCAAGATGGTGGTTCTGCGCTGCGTTAGCTGGTAGGGGACCTCTACATGAATCTCTCCTTGCTCTCTGTTCTCTGTCAGTTTTCTCACTCCATTTGGTGCTTGGCTGAGTTCTTTATCTCTTCATTTGATATTTTAGGGTTTCAGGATTGTTGTATTCTCTGTTTGGCTTAGTTTTTCGGATCTTTGCTGTGGAGGGATGGTGTGGTGCTTCTACCTAGAGCACCATTTTGCCGGAACCTAGAATTGTGTTTTTATCTGAGTCCTCTTTGGTAGGACAAGCAACAAGGAGGTCTTCTGCATATTGAAGGAGACCCCAAACATCTGTACACACCGGATATCTTTTGCCAGGGCTGTTCAAAACAGGGTGGGGCTATTTTTGACCCCCTGAGGGAGAACAGTCCAGCAATATTGTTGTTTTTCCCTCTGAATAGGGTTCCTCTCATTCAAAGGCAAATACTTTCTGTGATTCAGGGGCTAAAGTAACACATAAGAAGGCATCCTTCAGGTCTAGAATGGTAAACCAGGCATAGTCTGGAGACAGAGAGTTTAGGAGAGTATAAAGGTGTGGAACCATAGAGTGCAGGTAGGTCTTCAGTTACCTGACTGACTGCACATAAGTCCTGCACAAACTGATATTCTCCTGCTTTTGGCTTATTTACCAGGAGCACTGGAGTGTTGAAACTGAATTTATACTGGCAGATGAGCCCTGCTTGCAGAAGTCTTTCCTGTTACTCCGATTACTTGCATAGTTAGGGGAGAAATTGATCCTTTCAGGTGATTCAAAAGACAATCAGTTGCTCCTGTATCAACAAGAAAGTTTACAAGGTTGTTTCCCACCTTTAATGTAATCAGGGGCTTGGTGGATGAAGGTTGGAGGTAGGTGGACGCCCCCAGTCCTTGTCAGTCTGAACTTTCAGGCTCGGCCTATTGAAGCATCTCAGTGGCAGCTGGGCTTAGGCTGGATTTTGGGTTGGATTCCTTCTTCCAGTGCCCCTCCTGTTTACAATAAATATACTGATTTTGACCTAATGGAGGAAGGCTCTTTGACAACGCCTGCAGCAGATATCATTTCAGACAGTTATGTTGGCCTGGTTCAAAAGGCCCCTGAGCCAGAGAGCCTGCAAGGAAAGCTGCTTGTTGTCTGAATTTGTGGGTTTCTTTCTTTTCCTGGACCTGGTCTCTGTTGGTATACACTTTAAAGCCTATTCAATTAATTGTGCTAGGCTCATACCTAGACTCCCCTTGGCTTTTTGTAACTTTTTAAAAAAATTGTCTGGTACACTTTGCCCAAGAAATACAATGTTTGTCATTTTTGCATTCTCTGAGATTTCTGGATCTATATCTGTATATTGTTGGAATGTGGCAAATATTCTTTCAAGGAAGGTAGATGATGGATCCTGAGTCGGTCCTGGACAGACCTCATAGACCTTATTTAAATTTTTGTTTTGTTTTGTTTTGGAGCACCTCCTTTCAACTCCACAGTAAGAAAAGCCTCAAAGTGGTTGAGCCTGCCATTTCCCAGAGGATCATTTGATCCTAGCTAGGCTCAGAAGAAGGTATTCCTAAATCAGGAGCTTGTTGAATAGGGTTGTTGGGCTAATGGAGGTGCCCCACTTCCTGGCTTTTCCTAAGACTAAACTCCTCTCCTCCAGGCTCAAAAGAATATCCAAGAGTGCCTGACAATCAGCCCAGTTAGGGTGATGTGTGGCAAAGATGCAAGTAAAAAGATCTGCCTTACATTTTGGGTCGTCTTGAGAAGGAGAGAGATTGTTTTTTCCAACAGAACAAATCAGATGTTGAGGATGGAGTACGTACCCAGACTAATCTCAGAGTTGCATTTTCCTCCTGCCTGGTAGGAACTTGTCTTAGTGGATAATGCTCTGTTGCCTGTTGCCATATTTTGAGTAGGGAAGTCCCCTGTCTGAAAGTTGCACCACTTCAGGTGTGTGATGGGAAACCATTTCTGAGATTGGCTCAGCTGGCCCAGACGGTTCCAGCAGATACAAGTGTGGGGGCTGACGGCGGAGGAAGAGGGGAAAATTCATCTTCCTTGGGGAATCAAAGACCTTTTGTCTCTTTACCTCAGTTTGGACCATAATTTTACATTGCTTTTGAAAGTTTTTGTTGTTACACAAGGCCATAAAGGCATCAACATACATTTTCTCATCCCATTTACTTTCCCGAATACAAAACAAATCTAACTGGAGAATAGTATTACAATTTAGAGAATCATTGGGAAGCTAACATTCCCCATCAGCCAATTCATATTGTGGCCATGCAACATTGCAGAAAAGCTTCATCTTATCATTTTTCCCTCCACATAGGATCATAACTAAAAAAAAAAAAGAAAAAGAAAAAAATTCCAATTAGCTAGGATGCATCCTAGGGGGCTGCACTTGGTATATCTTGTGAATTCCCCATACCTGAGCCTAGGCCAAAATCAGAAACCATAAAAACCAGGACCTAGTCTAAAACCAGAAAAACAAGGAGTACTAGAACCACAATGACCAAGGTGCAACAGGGGTTTCTTATGACTGGAGCATTATAACCCTCAACCACCCAGATTCTGACAGAAATTGCAGTTTTCTTGGGCTCACCCTTGGCTCCTAAGTCACTCACCCCCTCAGAAGTCCTTAGGTACTTGTGACACCATTTGCACAGTACTCACCAGAATCAGGATCTTTACCCGGACTCTTTTCCTCAATCTCAAAAAGCGAGTCACCGTGGGTCTGGGCGTGAAGGTCCGTTCTGCCGTTGCCTCCTGGAAAAATTGGCCATTGTGTGCTGAGGAGAGGCAGTCATGCCTAGTGGCCAAAAGTGCTCCCAGGAGCTGGGCAGTGGACGTTAGAAGCACAATAAAGGTTTCATCTGGGTCGCCAGAATTAGTAACCCTATGCAGGTGGGTCCTTCCCCGCATGACTCCTTGAGCCAAAATGAGGGACACTAGGCCTTTCAGAAAGAGAAATTAGACTTTACTGCAAGCCGATCAAACAAGGAGCTCGGACACTAAGTCTCAAATCAAGCTCCCCGAGGTTGGGGATTCTAGGACAGTTATAGGGTTTGGGATAGGGAACTTATGTATAATTCATGAAGTTTCTGGGAATAGGTGGGCAATTTCAGGAACTAATTAACATGTATGAGGGTACAGTGGGGTGCAATATGGTGGCTAGGGGATGTGTGTTTTTTTGGGGGTATGACACAGGAAGTATATCTAAGGACAGCTATGTGGCTTATGGCTCATGTCCAAATGGTAGGGGGTGGGGGTGGCCTTTAGTGAAGTGGCCTTGAGCAGAGAAGCAGTAAGACAGCCTTGGGCTGCTACAGTGAATGCCTTATCAGGAACTCACAGACCTGGGTGTGATGGGAGGAAGGGGACCAGTTTAACCCTGTCAGCTACATGCCAGGAGGGGAAACAGTTTAACTCTGTTGGTTGCATACATAGTATTTAGTTAAATGCTAATACCAAAGCCAAACTTGTTATCTCTGAGTTGATTCCAAATCATGGAGATCCCATGTGTTTCAGAATAGAACTATGCTCCATAGGGTTTTCAATGGCTATAATCTTAAGGAAGTAGATTGGCAGAACTTTCTTCCATTGCACTGTTGGTGAATTTGAGTCACCAACATTTAGTTGCCGAGCGCAAGCCATTTGCACCACCTAGGAACCTTGGCACAGTGGTTAAGAGCTTGGCTGCTACCCAAAAGGTCTTGGCAGTTCAAATCCACCAGCTGCTTCTTGGAAATCCTATGGGGCGATTCTACTCTGTCCTATAAAGTCGCTATGAGTTGTAATCGACACGATGGCAACAGTTTTTTTTTTTGTTGTTGTTAAGGACCTTAAACTCTAGTAAATAAGTTTAAATTTAATATTTTTAAAATATAATAAATTTAAGAGTTATTTTATTAGGTGCTGTTGAGTTGATTTTGACTCATAGTGACTCCATGTGACAGAGTAAATAGAAATACTATTTATAGCTCCAACCAAGCAGTTAAATGAAAGGGATAGAGAAATCTTAATCTCACAGAAAGCGGAGAATAGGGGTAAAACTAACAAATGAATAAAAAGAATGATAAACAAAAAATTCAGAATCAGATGATAGAAATAAATCAAGAAAAATATTATCCATAATAAGTATATTTCAGGACAATGTTTCTTCTACACATTTTAAGATTCATCTACTGTGAGTGAAGCTTAGTTATTATAAGCATGCATTTTCTCTCTTACTCTTTACTTATTTGATGTATTTACTCATTCCTGTTTACCTATTCATAATGAATAAGTTGAATTCGTTTGCCTCAGTTTTTCCCTTTTTCGGAGCTGTTCTGGCCACTAAGAGTAAGCTACCTCAGATCAACCCTGCCATGCCTATGTGGATAATTTTACCTAATTCTAAGTAATTCTAATCTTAGGAAACTCATCTTAAACCTCATACCTAAACTGTGTCCTCAACACTTGATTTTATGACTTGTAAAGAATCTATTGTGTGTTATCTTCTTTCTCAATTTTTCCATACCTCAGATGGGAAATAAGATGATCTTTATTGGGATCCTTCAGAGACTCAAATGACTAGACAAAAATTAAATTCACCAATTATTGGCAAGATTATAATACTATATTTTTAAAATTCCAGCCATATGCTACTTAAAAGAGATACTGCTCACCCCACAACACACACATACACACAGTAGAATATTAAAAATAAGGATTGAAATAGGCATCTATACAAATTCTTTATTTTATCTATACAAATATTTATTGAGTCTTCCTCTAAGCCTCTTCTCTTGAACAATTATATTAAACTCCCTCTCCTTGTCCAGTATTTGAGTATTTACTATGTATGACACGCTATCCTGAACGCATCCTATCCCTTAACTTATAAGCTTTCTCAACAACCCTAAGAGATACCGTCTCTGTTATTCTTATAATCATGATGAAGAAAATGAGATGCAGAATAATTAAATAATTTACCCAGTTGCCCAGCAAATAAAGGGTTGAGTTGGGAGATTAACTCAAGAATTTTTACCAAGTAGCGACCAAGAGAACTGCAGCCATATTAATATTATACAAGGCAGAATTTTAAGATAAAATATACTAATAGGGATAAAGTGAAATGATGCATTTAGTAAAATGAATGTGTTACAAGAAGATATAACCATCATAAGTTTGTATACATATAATAATATTACCTTGAAATATATGAAGGAAAAAATTATGTTAAAACAGGAAAAATTAATTAGATGTGCAAAACATTGAGCAAAACCAACTAGCTTTACCATAAGTGTTTTTGTCATTAGATGCCATGGAGTCAGAACGCATAAAGATCAATATCCTAGGAATGAGTGAGTTGAAATGGACTGGTATTGGCTATTTTGAATCAGACAATCATATGGTCTACTACACAAGGAAGAACAAAATAAAGAGGAATGGCATCACATTCATCATTAAAAAGAACATTTCAAGATCTATCCTGAAGAACAACACTGTCAGTTATAGGATAATATTCATATGCCTACAAGGAAGACCAGTTAATACGAATATTATTCAAATTTATAAGCCAAACACTAATGCCAAAAATAAGGAAATTGAAGATTTCTACCAACTTCTGCAGTCCAATGTTGATCAAACATGCAACAAGATGCATTAATAATTACTGATGATTGGAATTCGAAAGTTGGAAACAAAGAAGGATCGGTAGTTGGAAAATATGGCTTTAGTGATAGAAACAATGCTGGAGATTGCATGATAAAATTTTGCAAGACCAATGACTTATTCATTACAAATACCCTTTACAACCATATAAATGGTGACTATACAGGTGGATCTTGCCAGATGGGATACACAGGAATCAAATTGAATATGTCTTTGGAAAGGGATGATGGAAAAACTCAATACCATCAGTCAGAACAAGGCCAGGGGTCGACTGTGGAACAGACCATCAATTGTTCATATGCAAGTTCAAGTTGAAGCTGAAGAAAATTAAAACAAGTCCATGAAAGCCAAAGTACAACCTTGAGTATATCCCACCTGAATTTAGTGGAATGACATCAAGGATACCATACATGAAGAAAGCAAAAGATCATTAAAAAGACAGGAAAGAAAGGAAAGACCAAAGTGGATGTCAGAAGAGACTCTGAATTTTGCTCTTAAACATAGAGTAGCTGAAGTGAAAGGAAGGAATGATGACGTAAAAGAGCTGAGCAGAAGATTTCTAAAGGTGGCTCGAGTAAACAAAAGGATTTCATTTTACTTGGATCCACTATCATTGCCCATGAAGCAGCAGTCAAGATATCAAATGACATATTGCACTGGGCAAATCTGCTGCAAAAGACCTATTTAAAGTGTCAAAACGCAAGATGTCACTTTGAAGGCTCAGGTGAGCCTGACCCAAGCCAGGCTATTTTCAATCACCTCATATGCATGCAAAAGCTGGACAACGAATAAGGAAGACCAAAGAAGAATTGATGTCTTTGAATTATGGTGTTGGCGAAGAATATTGAATATACCATGGACTGCCAGAAGAAGGAACAAATTTGTCTTGGAAGAAGTACACCCGGAATGTTCCTTAGAAGCACAGATGACAAGACTTCTTCTCATGTATTTTGGATGTGTTATTAGGAGGGATCAGTCCCTGGAGAAGCACGTCGTGCATGGTAAAGTAGAGGGTCAGAGAAAAAGAGGAATACCCTGAATTAGATGGATTGACACAGTGGCTGCACCAATAGGCTCAAGCATAACAAAGATTGTGAAGTTGTTGAAAGACTGGGCAGTGTTTAGTTCTGTTGTACGTATGGTCACTAGGAGTCAGAACCAATTCACCTGCACCTGGCAACAACATCATACTATTCCAAATACTATATGTACAAATAATTCCTCATGCATTCTACATAAGTAGGGCATATCCACATACCACCCTAAGTTCATACTTCCTGTATGTTACTGTAAAGTTACCATATGTATATATGCATATAAAATATATATTAATTTGAGTACTACTTGGAACTTTTATAAAAAATTGACCATGCATAGTACGTAAATAAAGTATCACATATTTCAATTCTTGATATCATATATACAATAATTTCTGACCATAGTACAATTAAATTGGAAATTAAGCATGATAAGAAAGTAACCAATATAAATATGTTTAGAAAACTGAAAATGCCCTGATAAGGATAGATGAAAATCTTGATGGAAATTACAAATTTAAGTATTCAACTCAAGAAATTAATAAAAGAATAAAATAAATCTAGTAAAGGGTAAGAAAGAAAATAATAAATAGCATAAAATATGAAAATAGAAAACATAAAGTTTATTAAAAACACTCTGAAAATAGACAAATATCTACCAAAACTTATGAAAAATGAAATAAATTAGACACCAATTTCAATATTAAGAACAAGAGAAATGAGGGCTATAACCAAAGGAAGAAAAAAAAATGAAGCCAACAACCAACTTTAAGCTACTAAATTGGAAAGTACACACAGATGGCTCTTTTTTCTAGAAAGATACAAATTTTTCAAACTTAACCCAAGAAGAAATAAAAAATGTGACTAAAAGAAAAAGTTAATTCAATTGAATTAGAAAGTCAATATTATCCCAATAGATTGTAGTGATTTTACAGATATTTATCAAACTTTCAAAGAACAGATAATCCTGAATTATAGAAAACCTTTCAACAATTGAAAAAAAAAAAAAAACATAAAAAAGAAACCCATGGCCATTGAGTTGATTCTGACTCAGAGTCCTATAGGATAGTCCTATAATATAGCTTTATGAAAGCAGACTGCCATATCTTTCTCCTGCGAAGCGGCTGGTGGGTTCAACCACTGACCTTTTGGTTAACAGCCAAGCACTTTTACAACTGTGACACCAGGGCTCCACTTAAAAAAAAAAAGACAAAAGAAAAGATAAAAATTAAAAAGTCTATACCAATAGTTTAGAAAATATGGAATATAGGAAACATCATTTAAACTAATCAGGTAATATTTGATAATATTTGAAGTATTTACTTCCTAAGGGAGCCCTGGTGATGCAGTGGTTAAACATTTGGCTGCTAACCAAAATGTTGGCAGTTCGAATCCACCAGCTGCTCCTTGGAAACCCTATGGGGCAGTTCTACTCTGTCCTATAGGGCTATGAGTCAGAATCGACTTCACAGGCAACAGGTATAACCTAAGAAAGAGCCCTGGTTGAACAGTGGTTAAGCACTGGCTACTAACCAATAGGTCAGTGGTTCGAATTTGCCAGCCAATCTGCCAGAGAAAGACGTGGCAGTCAGTTTCCATAAAGATTACACCCTTGGAAACCCTATAGGACAGTTCTACTCTGTCCTATAGGGTTGCTATGAGTCAGAATCTACTCTATGGCAATGGATTCAGTTTGGTTATATCCTAAGAGTCAGAAATTCCACCTCTAAATATGTAACCAAAAAATACTCTTACATGTGTGCAAAATCTGAAATGTACAATAGTGTACATAGCTGTAAGTTATTTTTTAACAACAATAAATTGGAACAGTGTATTGCTTTTTATAAAATTAGATTCTATACAGCAGATAAAATGAAATAATTTTCAACAAGGACACAATTCAAAAATGCAATATCCTTCCTAAAAATTTCTAATGATACGTAACAGTATGGCACTATGGTAGACTATGTTATTGTTTGTGATTTTTCCTTTCCATCTTACTGGAAGAGGGTTATACACCCACAAATTGACTTTGAGTTAACCATATGGTATGCTTGTTGTTAGGTGCTGTTGAATCGGTTCTGACTCAGAGCCACCCTATGTACAAAAGAACAACACTGCCCAGTCCTGCACCATTCTACGATCATTGTCAAGCTTGAGCCCATTGTTGCAGTTACTGTGTCAATCCATCTGAGGGTCTTCCTCTTTTTCACTGACCCTCTACTTTACCAAGCACAATGTCCTTCTCCAAGGACTGATGCCTCCTGATAACATGCCCAAAGTATGTGACATGAAGTCTCACCATCCTTGCTTCTAAGGAGCATTCTGGCTGTACTTCTTCCAAGACAGATTTGTTCCTTCTGGTAGTTCATGGTATATTCAATATTCTTCACCAACACCATAATTCAAAGGTATGAATTCTTATTCAGTCCTCCTTATTCATTGTCCAGCTTTCACATGCATATGAGATAATTGAAAATACCATGTCTTGGGTCAAGCACACCCTAGTCTTCCAGGAGACATCCTTGCTTTTTGACACTTTAAAGAGGTCTTTTGCAGCAGATTTGCCTAATGCAATACATCATTTGATTTCTTGATTGCTGCTTCCATGAGTGTTGATTGTGGATCCAAGTAAAATGAAATCCTTGACAACTTCAATCTTTTCTCAATTTACCATGATGTTCCTTATTGGTCCAGTTGTGAGGATTTTTGTTTTCGTTTTGTTGAGGTATAACCATACTGAAGGCTGTGATCTTTGATCTTCATCATTAAGTGCTGCAAGTTCTCTTCACTTTCAGCAAGCAAGGTTCTGTCATCTGCATAATGCAGGTCGTTAATGAGTCTTCCTCCAATCCTTATGTCCCATTCTTATTCATACAGTCCAGCTTCTCAATTATTCGCTCAGCATGCAGACTAAGTATGGTGAAAGGATACAACCCTGACACACACCTTTCTTGACTTTAAACCACACAGTATCCCATTGTTCTGTTTGAACCACTGCCTCTTGGTCTATGTATAGGTTCCACATGGGCACAGTCGAGTGTTCTAGAATTCCCATTCTTTGAATGTTATCCATAATATGTTATGATCCACACAGTCATCTGCCTTTGCACAGTCAATAAAACACAGGTAAACATCTTTCTGGTATTCACTGCTTTCAGCCAGAATTCATCTGACATCAGCAATGTTATCCCTGGTTCCATGTCCTCTTCTGAGTCTGGCTTGAATTTCTGGCAGTTCCCTGTCGATATATGGCTATAGCTGCTTTTGAATGTTCTTCAGCAAAATTTTACTTGCGTGTCATATTAATGATATTGTTCGATAATTTCTGCACTTTGTTGGATCACCTTTCTTGGGAATAGGCATAAATATGGATCTCTTGCAGTCGGTTGGCCAGGTAGCTGTCTTCCAAATTTCTTGGCATAGATGAGTGAGAACGTTCAGCACTGCATCTGTTTGTCAAAACATCTCAACTGGTATTCCATCAGTTCCTCGAGTCTTGTCTGTCACTAATGACTTCAGTGCAGCTTTGATCTCTTCCTTCAGTACCATCTGTTCCTGATCTTATGCTACCTCCTGAAATGGTTAAACGTTGACCAATTCTTTTTGGTATAGTGACTCTGTGTATTGCTTCCATCTTCTTTTGATACTTCCTGTGTCTTTTAATATTTTCCCCATAGAATCCTTCAATATTTCAACTCGAGGCTTGAATTTTTTCTTCCGTTCTTTCAGCTTAATAAATGCCGAGCTTGTTCTTCCCTTTTGGTTTTCTATTTCCAAGTCTTTGCACATTTCATTATAATACTTTACTTTGTCTTCTTGAGCTTCCCTTTGAAATCTGTTCAGCTCTTTTGCTTCATCATTCCTTCTGTTTGCTTTAGCTACTCAACATTCAAGAGCGAGTTTTAAAGTCTCCTCTGACATTCATTTTGGTCTTTTCTTTCTTTCTGGTCTTTTTAATGCTCTTTTGCTTTCTTCATGTATGATGTCCTTGATGTCATTCCACAACTCATCTGGTCTTTGGTCATTAGTGTTCAACCTGTCAAATCTATTTTTTAGATGGTTTCTAAATTCAGGTGGGATATACTCAAGGTCACACTTTGGCTTTCGTGGACTTACTCTAATTTTTTTCAGCTTCAACTTGAACTTGGATATGAGCAATTAATGGTCTGTTCCACAGTCGATCCCTAGACTCTTTCCGACTGATGATATTGAGCTTTTCCATCATCTTTCCACAGATGTAGTTGATTTGATTCCTGTGTATTCTACCTGGTGAGGTCCACATGTATAGTCACCATTTATGTTGTTGAAAATAGGTATTTGCAATGAAGAAGTTGCTGATCTTACAAAATTCTAACATGTTATCTCCGGCATCATTTCTACCACCAAGGCTGTGTTTTCCAACTACCGATTCTTCTTTGTTTCCAACTTTCACATTCCAATTACCAGTAATTATCTATGCATCCTGATTGCATGTTCGATAAATTTAAGACTACAGAAGTTGGTAAAAATGTACAATTTCTTCATCTTTGGCATTAGAAGTTGGTGCGTAAATTTGAGTAATAGTTGTGCTAACTTGGTCTTCCTTGTAGGCATATGAATATTATCCTATCACTGACAACGTTGTACTTCAGGATAGAGCATGAAATGTTCTTTTTGATGCTGAATGTAACACCGTTTCTCTTCAAGTTGTCATTTCCAGCATAGTAGACCTTATGATTGTCTGATTCAAAATGGCCAGTACCACTCCATTTCAGCTCACTAATGTCTAGGATACCAATCTTTATGTGTTCCATCTCCTTTTTAACTATTTTAATTTTCCTAGATTCATATTTAACACATTCCACATTCCTATTTTAGATGGATGTTTGCAGCTGTTTCTTCTCATTTTGAGTCCCACAACATCAGCAAATGAAGGTCCCGAGAGCTTGACTCCATCCACATCATTGAGGTCGACTCTACTTTGAGGAGGCAGCTCTTGCCCAGTCATATTATGAGTGCCTTCCAACCTGAGGGGCTCATCTTCTGGCACTATATCTGACAGTGTTCTGCTGCTATTCATAAGGTTTTCACTGGTTAATTCTTTTCAGAAGTAGACTGCCAGGTCCTTCTTCCTAGTCTGTCTTGTTCTGGAAGCTCAGCTGAAACCTGTCTACCATGGGTGGCCCTGCTGGTATTTGAATACCAATGGCATAGCTTCCAGCATCACAGAAACAAGCAAGCCCCTACAGTACAACAAACTGACAGACGTGTGGAGAATGATGTGCTTAAGACAATGAAATGTGAACAGTTGTGACTTATGCCATATCAAAGCAGATTCTCTAAAGAACCTTGCAATTTTCTGCCAATTTTGTTGCTCTTCTCCCTCTTCCTATGGAATGACATATCTCTGCTTGGACTGTTTATTCAACCTGGGTCTTAGATTGAGAATTTCTTTAGTAGTGGTGTAGCTAACAATGTCAAATGTGAGGGAGAAATAAACCTTCTTATTTTATAAGCCACTGAGAATTTTTTTTCTTCCTACTTCTTTTTCTCCTCTTCTTTCTGCTCTTCATTTTCCCCCGACATATTCTTCTTCTTTTGTTAATGCAATCTTATCTAACAAAAGATAGTGACAACTTATATAATTTAAAATGCCTGGAAAATGATTTAATATAGTATTTTGGGAACATAACTATGAAATAAAAAATTTAAAAACACATTTTGGAAATTACGTATTTATGGGAATGGAGATGTTTTCTCAGATGAAGGGAGGCACTCAGCATTTCATAAGATCTCGGCTTTACCTTTAGTATTTTGTTAACAATGAATGATGCAAATAGATTCAAGATTTGATAAAGTTTTGAGATAGATATATGGCTACTCTTTTTCTCTATTCTTGTCTTTGTGTATTCAAAATATGTAACAATATTTTTTTCATTTTAATAGTGAGATCTACATCTTTCCTATTGCGATTTCCAGGACAGGTAATTAATTAGTAAGGGAATATTTGGGAACTCCCCTCTGAACACACTGGAGGCTCTCCATGCAATAAACAGCATTAGCTTCAAAATGCAACAAACTAGATTCTAACCAGGCACAACAATTTATTTATCGAGCCTTAGTTTCCTCATCACTACATCAGGAGTAAAGGTTTGCCTTGAAGTTGTTCTGATGATTAAATGTAACAATGCCTCTTCAGTGCCTAAAGATATATTAAGTTTAAGTACTGAAGATATATTAGTTTTTTCTTCTATCTCTCAAATATTATGTTCTAATATTAGATCAATTCTACTTTGGGGAACTAGTGGAACAAAGCAGCTCAGATGTTAATTTATCCTTATAATAGGTCAAACAGCAATGAAGATTTATGAAAATTATCTCAGCTTTATAATGAAAGTCTGACCCATTACTTAAAAAAAAATCTTATTATTATAATATCTGATTCTTTAGCAGGGGTTGGCAAACTTTTGCTGTAAAGGGCCAGATATGTTCAGCTTCACAGGCCACCTGGCCTTTGTTGAAACTACTCAGCTCTGCCACTGTAGTGCAAAAATAGAGACAAAACTGAATGGGCATGGCTATGTTGTAATAAAACTCTATTTATGGACCCTAAAATTTGAATTTCATATAATCTTCATGAAGACCTTTTTTTTTTCCTTCAATGACTTACAATTGTAAAAAAACATTCTTAGCTGCATTCCTCACAAAAACAAACTGGGCTGGATTTGTCTCATGAGCCATAGTTGCTAAATGCTTGTTCTTTAGCATTGACCTCATGTTTTTCGTTAGATCTTAAACAATCAATAACAGCAATAACAACGATGATGTTTGCATGTAGTATTTATATATATGGCCTATAATACTAATGATTCGGTTCCTGAGAAGAGTCTACACATACAGATTATTGCACAGAGCGTCTTTTTATATACGGTTATGATTTACATTGTTTTCTTTATTAAAGATTACTGGACACTGCATATTTGCATTATTTTATGTTGGATCTTTTTTTAAAAGGATAATTTACCTCATGAAGGTCATATTTAAGTTCCTTACTTTAAAATGTCAAAGTCTATTTTAAATCTAATTGAATAATTTCATTATTTTTGGATAGTTTGGTTTTACCCTGATGAGTTTTAATGTTTCCCTTCCTGAACCACTGAGTTTTATATTCTGATAATTATCTGACTTGTTTCATAACCCAAAATAGCACTGGCATAGATTGCACTGGAGTAAAGACTTTAAACAAAATTTCATAATATTCTACCCAGTTTGTGATCTTTTTCCTCAGCTAATGATTTCTGTGTCTTTATACATCTTTTTACTTGTGAGTACTTATTATACTATGACTTATAAGTTGACATCATAGAGGAGGCTATCTAGTTGTATTTCTATCCTTAGGTAGTAATTTTCTTTTTTTTCCTTTAATAATGTGAAAAATATAGAAGTATTACATAACAAATAAGATTGTGTGTGATAAAACAAAACGTAGCTAAAGGAGGACATTCTCTGACCTCCTTTAAAACATGTTACAGTGACATCTTCTCCATCATACGCCAGCAAGGAATATAATGGATATATTTGAAAACTTTGTGTTCCTACAAACAATTAATGCTTGTATTCTATTTGTTGTTCATTTAATATATTGGTTTATTTTATATGGAAATTGATATTATATTTCTCTACACACAATTCAATTTTTTTTTCCTTTACAACCATACTTTTTGCTCTGTCATTTTCTTTATGTAGAACTTTTGCTTTTTCATAGTCACTGAAAAGTACATTTTTGTTATTGTTTCCATTTTATAATTATGTTGCAGGTTTAACATTTTTATACTGGTATGTGCAATGATTCATTAGCAAACTGTAAACATCAAATGGGATCATATTAAAAATCAAGAGTTATTTAACAGGTATTTAAGAATTTATTAGTTTTTATTTTTAAATATTTATTTTACAAATAACACTTATAAAAAATAAGTGTGGTGTTAACTTATAAAAGTTTCAAAGAAAGTGAAATATAAGCCATAATTATATCTACCTCATTTTTACATCAACCATCTCTCTCCTTCTTTTTTTTCCTGGAAAGTTTTAATGATTTGCTAATAGAGAAACGAAAAGAAGATGAAATAATATAAGTTATATCCAGAACGGTACAAATTTTCCAATGTAACTAGAGAAATGGTTGTCAAAGTGTGGTTCATGGACACATGAGGGTCCTTGTGACATTCTCAAGAGGTCTATGAGGTCAAAACTATTTTCATAATACTATGAAGGTGTTTGCCTGTCTTACTTTATTCATGTTTGCACTGTAACTGTGAAAAGCAATGGTGGGTAACACTGCTGTCCTTTTAACACAGATCACTGGAATGGTAGCCAGTTAAACTAGTAGTTATCGTATTACTAGGTTTCATGCACATGAAACATAAAAACAAACAAACAACCAAAAATCTTGCTTAAGAATGTCATTGAGGGAGCAATACCAAAACCAAAACAAAATGCATTGCCATCGAGGGATTCCAACTCAATAAAAAATATTAATTTTATTATATCTTGACCCTTAATTAATTACACATCTTTTTAATAGTCTTTGTGTTGAAATGGTTATTGTTGTAGTTAGGTGCCCTCAAGTTGGTTCTGACTAATAGCAACCCTACGTACAACAGAACAAACTACCACCCAGTCTTGTGCCATCCTCATAATCATTGCTGTGGTTAAGCCCATTGTTGCAGGCACTGTGTCAATCCATCTCGATGAGGGTCTTCATCTTTTTCACCGACCCTCTATTTCACCAAGCATGATGTCTCTCTCCAGGGATTGGTCCCTTCTGATAACAAGACCAAAGTACGGGACATGAAGTCTCACCATTCTCACTTCTAAGAAGCATTCTGTCTGTACGTCTTTGAAGATAGATTTGTTCGTTCTTCTGGCAGTCCATGGTATATTTGATATGCTTCACTAACACCATAATTCAAAGGCATCAGTTCTTCATTGGTCATCCTTATTCTCTGTCCAGCTTTCGCATGCATATAAGGCAATACAAGGCTTGGGTCAGGTGCATCTTAGTCCTCAAAGTGACATCTTTGCTTTTTAACACTTTAAACTGATCTTTTGCAGCAGATTTGTCCGATGCAGTACATCATTTGACTTCTTGACTGCTGCCTACATGGGCATTGATTGTGGATCCAAGTAAAATGAAATCCTTGACAACTTCAATATTTAGTTGTGAGGATGTTTGCTTTCTTTACGTTAAGGTGTAATCCATACTGAAGGCTGTAGTCTTTGATCATCGTCAGTAAGTGCTTCAAGTCCTCTTTACTTTCAGCAAGCAAGGTTGTATCATCTGCATATCACAGGTTGTTAATGAGTCTCCCTCCAATCCTGATGCCTCGTTCTTCATATAGTCCAGCTTCTCAGATTATTTTCTCAGCATATAAATTGAATAAGTATGGTGAAAGGATACAAACCTGAGGCACACCTTTCCTGACTTTAAACCACGCAGTATCCTCTTGCTCTGTTCAGATGACTGCCTCTTGATCTACATACAGGTTCCTCATGAGCACAATTAAGCATTCTGGAATTTCCATTCTTCGCAATTTTATTCATAATTCATTATGATCCACACAGTCAAATGCCTCTGCATAGTCAATAAAGCACAGGTAAACATGTTTCTGGTATTCTCTGCTTTCAGCCAGGATCCATTTGACATCAGCAATGATATCCCTCCTTCCATGTCCCTTTCCGAATCCAGCCTGAATCTCTGGCATTCCTGTTGAAGTACTGCTTAAACTGCTTCTGAATTATCTTCAGCAAATTTATTTGTGTGTGATATTAATGATATTGTTTTGTAATTTCTGCATTCTCTTGGATAACCTTTCTTTGGAATGGGCAGAAATATGGTAATGGTAACCACACATAATGCCACATAAGGCACTTCAGTTATTTAGTATGCACTTACATATGCAGTATGTGCTGAAGTATGGTGTTTGCAGTGTATCCTGATGCTGACTTGCACTAGCTCACAAGAAGCCATTGTACACATCTCTTCCCAATGCTGTGTTCAGAGACATCACCTTGGTAGCTTGAAATCAGCCATGGTGGGAGTATTTACAGCACACAAATTGGTAAACACTACAAATCACAGCCATGACAATGGTTTAAATTAACAAAACTGATAGTGCCCACTGTTGGCAGGGGTAGAGCAACCACACCACTTATACTTTCCTGGCAGGAGTACAAAATGGCACAAGCACATTAGAAAATCGTTTGGAAGTTTCTTATAAAGGTAAACATATATTTATCCTGTGTTCCAGCAGTTGCATTCCTATGTTTTTAACCAAGATAAATGAAAATAAATTTCTGTAGAAAGACTTGTTCAGGAAAGTTTATACCAGCTTTATTTACAATAGTTAAGAACTTAAAATAATATATTTGTCAATTATTAGCAAATTATGTTGTGGTATATTCATTTGCTCATTAGTAAACAATAAAATAAAATGCATTATTGATATACCCAACAACATGGTACATTTCAAATACATTATGATGAGTATGTAATATCTGATTCATTTCTACATGAAATTCAAAAATAGGCAAAACCAATCGACAGTGATAGAAATCAGAGTACGGACTGCCAGTTCCTCAGTCAGTGGCTGATTGAGGGAAGTCACTCTCAATCAGAGTCTCGTAGTTTTACCCATTTTATTTGTTAAATATTTACACAAGATTTCACTTGAAGGAAGCATTTCAGACCAATATAATTGTGACACCCATTACAATAACATCTCATCAAAATGTTGTGAGCAGAAATGTGGCATGATCAGAGCTCCGGTTCAAAACCAAAATAGTAAATATTCTGCCATCAGAGACAAAAATTGCACAATATCCCTCAATCAACAAGGAAATTGCAGTTCCTAAACAGAGCTATTGTTATACATTAAAAATAAAAGTTATGACTACAAAAAAAAAAAAAAATACAGAAGCAAATTATAATGGAGTCTATTCATTTGGCACATGTAAGAACAGAGTTAAGGTAAGGGTTGCTAATTTAAAATGAGATTTAAAAAATACACTGCCCATTACAGCAACTTTTATCTCAGCACCATTACCAGAGGTCATTTGCTTAAAAATTAACCTGATTAGAATGATAAAACTACAGCTCCTTAGTAGATTGAATGACAGTAGAATATGTTTTATCCTGCTTGATATTTTTAATAGATATAAATGTATCAGAAGCAGTATTAGTAAAAAGCGTATTGGAAGTATTGTAGTATGACAGTATTCTCTTTTACGTATTAAAATTCAAAATATAGTTTATTTTAAAACTACATTGTATACCTAGCTAAACTTGACAGAGATCATTACCACCACTGTATTCCTTTTGAAAGGCTGTTTTGCCCTGAATTTAGATATTAAATTTTTCTGCTATTCTTTTTGCTTCATGCTTTAATAGAAGCCATGCATCATTGCATTAAATGAAGTAAGGCACTGTATAAAATAGAACATTGCTATTAACCTCTAACATTAGTGTATAGGGAGGCAGAGACAAGTTTAATAACTCAGGATAAAATACTCACAGTGTAATTACCTAAGCCTGCTTTGCGGTGGCACATTAAACACAGAGTAACAAACTTGAGTCTATTTTCAAAGAGGAATGAAATCATCATCAATAATCAGTTGTATCCATTTTATGGCTGATGAAGTGATTGGTCTTTTAAAATGCGGTCATAATCTGATGTTTGACTTTTGTAAAAAGATACAGTGTTTCATCTTATTGCTATATAAAGCAGATTTAGATGGTCTGCCCAAACTGCATGAACTTTAGAATATGTAAACTTAAATTAAGCATTTAGCTTTAGAATAACTTCTGCTCTATATTTAAGTCTAACTCGTGCTAAACGTCACTTCTACTTTGTATGATATATCTTTATATGGTAAGTTTCCAGGTTATGTGAAGGTCAGAAATAAAACTCTTATTTCCTAGATTACATATAAAACGTAATATGCTAGAATCTAATTTCAATTTTTTTAATATATCCATGTTTTCTATACTATAAAAAATATCTTTTGGACAAAATTAGTGTTTCCTCTTAAGAAAGAATGAAGAAATTTTGTTTTCTCCTTTTCCTCCCTGAATAAATATGAACACCCACTATTAATATCTATTTGGGAATATAGTTTCAAATACTTTTTCTGTGTAAAATTTAAAATATTTTTAAATATATATCTATTCAAGTAAGGTAAAAATATCACTCACTACCATTAAAGTTTAATTGTTGTAGTTTAAATGAAGTTTACATTTTAAGTAGTCTTCGATACAAAAATTTATGCATACATTGTTATTTGACCCTAATTGCTCTCCCCATACTGCGACAGCACATTCCTCCTTTCCACCCCGATTGCCCATGTCCATTCCACCAGCTCCTAACCCTCTCTGCCTTCCCTTCTCACCTCTGGACAGAAACTGTCCGTTTAGTCTCTTGCATCTGCTTGAGCTAAGAGGCACACTCCTCACGAGTATCATTTTATGTCCCACAGTCCAGTCCAATCCCTGTCTGAAGAGTTGGACTCAGAAACTGTTTTAGTTCTGGGCTGATAGAGAATCCAGGAGCCATGCTTTCCGAGGTTCCTCTAATCTCAGTTAGACCATTAAGTCTGGTCTTCTTACTAGAATTTGAGTTCTGCATCCTACCTTTCTCCTGCTCCATCAGGGACTCTCTGTTGTGTTCCCTGTCAGGACGGTCATTAGTGGTAGCCAGACACCATCTAGTTCTTCTGGTCTCAGGCTGATGAAGTCTCTGGTTTATATGGCCCTTTCTGTCTCTTGGGCTAATACTTTCCTTGTGTCTTTGGTGTTCTTCATTCTCCTTTACTCCAGGTGGTTGGGACCAGTTGATGCATCTTAGATGGCTGCTTGCAAGCTTTTAAGACCTTAGACGCCACTCACCAAAGTAGGATGCAGAACACTTTCTTAATAAGCTTTCTTATGCCAGTTGACCTAGATGTCCCCTGAAAGCATGGTCCCCAGACCCCTACCCCTGCTACTCTGTCTCTCAAAGTGTTTGATTGTATTCAGGAAACTTCTTAACTTTGGTTTAGTCCAGTTATGCTGACTTCCCCTGTAGTGTGTGCTGTTCTTCCCTTCATCTAAGGTAATTCTTATTCACCATCTAATTAGTAATTAACCCTCACCCTCCCTCCCCACCCTTGTAACCATCAAAGAATGTTTTCTTCTGTGTTTAAACCTTTTCTTGAGTTCTTATAATAGTGGTCTTATACAGTATTTGCCCTTCTGTGACAGACTAAATTCACTCAGCATAATAAGTTCCAGCTTCCTCCATGTTATATTTCACTGCTTCATTGTTGTTCTTTATTGTTGTGTAGTATTCCATTGTGTGGATATACCATAATTTGTTTATCCATTCATCCATTGATAGGCATCTAGGTTGTTTCCATCTTTTTGCTATTGTGAACAGTGCTGCAATGAACATGGGTGTGCGTATATCTATTCGTGTGTCGGCTCTTATTTCTCTAAGATATATTCCAAGGAGTGGAACAGCTGGATTGTAAGGTACTTCTAGCTTTTTAAGGAAGCACCAAATCAATTTCCAAAGTGGTTGTACCATTTTACATTCCCCTCAACAGTGTATATGTGTTCCAGTCTCTCCACAACCTCTCCAGCTTTTATTATTTTGTGTTTTATGGATTAGTGGTAGCCTTGTTGGGGTGAGATGAGATGAAATCTAATTGTAGTTTTGATTTTCATTTCTCTAATGGCTAATGATCATGAGCATTTCTCCATGTGTCTGTTAGCCACCTGAATATCTTCTTTGGCAAAGTGCCTGTTCATATCCTTTGCCAATTTATTAATTGGGTTGTTTGTCTTTTTGTTGTTGAGGTTTTGAAGTATCTTGTAGATTTTAGAGAGTAGACACTGATCAGATTTGTCATAGCCCAAAATTTTTTCCCAGTCTGTAGGTTGTCTTTTTACTCTTTTGGTGAAGTATTTTGATGAGCATAAATGTTTGATTTTTAGGAGCTCCCAGTTATTTAGTCTCTCTTCTGGTGCTTGTGCATTGTTACTTATGGTTCATATTGTGTTTATGCCATGTATTAGGGTTCCTAGCTTTGTCCTTATTTTTTCTTCCATGATCTTTATCGTTTTTGATTTTGTATTTAGGTCTTTGATCCATTTGGAGTTAGTTTTTGTGCATGGTGTGAGGTATAGGTCTTGTTTCAGTTTTTTGCAAATAGATATTCAGTTATGCCAGCACCATTTGTTAAAGAGACTGTCTTTTCCTCAATTAATAGACTTTAGGCCTTTGTCAAATATCAGCTGCTCATAGGTGGATGAATTTATGTCTGGATTCTCAATTATGTTCCATTGGTCTATGTTTCTGTTGTACTAGTACCTGACTGTTTTAACTACTGTGGCAGTATAATAGGTTCTAAAATAGGTAGTGTGAAGCTTCCCACCTTGTTTTCTTCTTGAGTAAGGCTTTATTCATTTGGGGCCTCTTTCCTTTCCATATGAAGTTGGTGATTTTTTTCTCCATCTCATTAAAAAATGCCAGTGGAATTTGGATTGGGATTGCATTGTGTCCGTAGATCGCTTTGGGTAGAATTGACATTTTCCCAATGTTGAGTCTACCTATCCATGAGCAAGGTATGTTTTTCCACTTATGCAGGTCTCTTTTAGTTTGTTGCAGTAATGTCTTCTACTTTTCCCTGTATAGATCTTTTATGTCTCTGTTTAGATTTATTCCTAAGTATTTTATCTTCTTGGGGGTTATTGTAAATGGTATTGATTTGGTAATTTCCTCTTCGAGGTTATCTTTGTTGGTGTAAAGGAATCTGACTGATTTTTATACGTTTATTTTGTATCCTAAAACTTTGCTGAAATCTTCTATTAGTTCCAGTAGTTTTCTTGTGGATTCTTTGGGGTTTTCTGTGTATAAGATCATATCATCTGAAAATAGAGATACTTTGACTTCTTCCCTGCCAGTTTGGATGCCCTTTATTTCTTTTTCTTGCCTAATTGCTCTGGCTAAGACCTCCAGCACAATGTAGAATAAGAGTGGTGATAGAGGGCATCCTTGTCTGATTCCCGTTCTCAAGGGGAATGCTTTCAAGGTCTCTCCATTTAGGATGATATTGGCTGTTGGCTTTGTATAAATGCCCTTTATTATGCTGAGGAATTTCCCTTCTATTCCTATTTTATTGAAAGTTTCTATCAGGAATGGGTGTTGGACTTTGTTGAATGCCTTTCTTTGTCGATTGATAAGATCATGTGGTTCTTGTCTTTTGTTTTATTTATGTGATGGATTACATTGATTGTTTTTCTAATGTTGAGCCATCCCTGCATACCTGGAATAAATCCCACTTGATCATGATGAATTACTTTTTTGATATGTTGCTGAATTCTATTGGCTAGAATTTTGTTGAGGATTTTTGCGTCAATATTCGTGAGGGATATTGGTCTGTAATTTTCTTTTTTTGTAGTGTCTGTACCTGGTTTTGGTATCAGAGTTATGCTGGATTCATAAAATGAGTTTGGGAGTATTCCATCCTTTTCTGTGCTCTGAAATACCTTTAGTAGATGGGGTGTTAACTCTTCTCTGAAAGTTTGGTAGAATTCTCCAGGGAAGCTATCCGGGCCAGCCTTTTTTTTTTGTTGGGAGTTTTTTAATAACCTTTTCAATCTCTTCTTTTGTTATGGGTTTATTTAGTTGTTTTACCTCTGTGTTAGTTTAGGTAGATAGTGAATTTCTAGAAATTTGTTCATTTCCTCTAGGTTTACAATTTTTTTAGAGTACAGTTTTTCATAGTATTCTGTTATGATTCTTTTAATTTCAGTTGGGTCTGTTGTGATATCACCCATTTCATTTGTTATATGGGTTATTTGCTTCCTCTCCTGTTCTTCTTTTGTCAATTTGGCCAATGGTTATCAATTTTGTTGATCTTTTCAAAGAATCAGCTTTTGGTCTTCTTAACTCTTTCAATTGTTTTTCTATTCTCTATTTAATTTAATTCTTCTCTAGCTCTTATTATTTCCTTTCTTCTGGCACCTGAGGGCTTCTTTTGCTGCTCTCTTTCTACTTGTTCCAGTTGTAGGGTTAATGTTTTGATTATGGCCCGTTCTTCTTTTTGGATGTATGCATTGATTGCTATAAGCTGACCTCTGAGCACTGCTTTTGCTGTGTCCCAAAGGTTCTGATAGGATATGTTTTCATTCTCGTTTGATTCTATGAATTTCTTTATTCCATCCTTAATTTCTTCTATAACCCAGTAGTTTGTGAGCAAGGTGTTGTTCAGTTTCCATGTGTTTGATTTTTTTTCCTTGCTTTTTCAGTTGTTGATTTCTACTTCTATGGCTTTATGTTCAGAAAGATGCTTTGTAATATTTTGATGCTTTGGATTTTGTTAAGGCTTGCTTTATGGCCTAATATGTGGTCTATTCTGGAGAATGTTCCATGTGCGTTGGAAAAGAAAGTATACTTGGCTGCTGTTGGGTGCAGTTTTCTGTATATGTCTATGAGATCAAGTTGGTTGATTGTAGCATTTAGCTCTTCTGTGTCTTTGTTGAGCTTCTTTCTGGATGTTCCGTCCTTCATCGAAAGTGGAGTGTTGAAGACTCCTACTACTATTGTGCAGCTGTCTATCTCTCTTTTCAGTGCTGTTAGAATTTCTTTTATGTATTTTGGAGCCCTGTCACTGGGTATGTAAATGTTTATTATAGTTATGTCCCCCTTTAACCATTATATAGTGTCCTTCCTAATCCTTTGTGGTGGATTTTACTATAAAGTTTATTTTGTCAGAGATTAATATTGTCACTCCTGCTCTTTTTTGAGTGTTGTTTGCTTGATATGTTTTTTTCCATCCTTGAGTTTTAGCTTATTTGTATCTTTAAGTCTAAGTTGCATCTCTTGTAGGCAGCATGTAGATGGATCATGCTTTTTTATTCAATCTGCCACTCTGTCTCTTTATTGGTGCATTTAGTTCGTTTACATTCAGCTTAACTATTGATAGGTATGAGTTTAGTGCTGTCATTTTGATGTCCTTTTTTGTGTGTTGTTCACAGTTTCTTTGTTCCCCTTAATTTTCTTTGCTGAATCTTTTTTCTTTATGTATTTTCTTTTCATCTCTTTCATTGTTGTTGATTTTGTGTTTGCTGAGTCTTTATATTTTTCTAGTTTTTTATTTTGACTTGTAAGATTGTTAGTTTCCTTTGTGGTTACCTTAATATTTACCCCTATTTTTTGAAGTTTATTCTAGTTTTTTATTTGTTTATATAGCTTTGACTTCCCCTCCATATGAAAAATCTGTATCTACATTTTTAAGTCCCTCTTTTTTGTTTTAATGTTGTCCTTTTTTTACATATTGATATCTCTGTTTTCCTACTTTCAGTGTTTTAGCTTTGATGTGTTTTTGTGACTTCTCTATCTGAGTTGATATCTGGTTTCTCTGTCCTGTGTTCTAGTCTTACATAGTTATCTGATGTTATTGATTTTCTAACCGGAAGACTCCCTTTAGTATTTCTTGTAATTTTGGTTTGGTTTTTGCAAATTCCCTGAAGTTCTGTTTATCTGGAAATGCCCTAATTTTACCACCATATTTGAGAGACAGTTTTGCTCAATATGTAATTCTTGGCTGGCAGTTGTTTAGTTGTTTTCCTTCAAGGCTTTACATATATCATCCCATTGCCTTCCTGCCTGTGTGATTTCTGCTAAGTAGTCTGAGCTTATTCTAACTGACTTTCTGTTGTAGATGACTTTTCTTTTATCCCTAGCACTCTTAAAATTCTCTCTTTATCTTTGGTTTTGACAAGTTTGATTATAATATGTCTTGGTGACTTTCTTTTGGGATCTACCTTATGTGGGGTCCGATGAGCATCTTGGATAGATATCTTGTCATCTTTCATGATATCAGGGAAGTTTTCTGCCAACAAGTTTTCAACAATTCTCTCTTACTTTCTGTTATCCCCACCCCCGGTCGGTACTCCGGTCACTCATAGGTTATTCCTCTTGATAGAGTCTCACATAATTCTTAGAGTTTCTTTTTTTTTTTTTTTTAATGCTTTTTTTCTGGTTTTTCCTCAAATAAGTTGGGTGTCAAGTGCTTTATCTTCAATCTCACTAATTCTGACTTCCATTACCTCAATTCTGTTCCCATGACTTTCTATTGACTTGTCTAATTCTGAAACTTTATTGTTAATCTTCTGGATTTCTTATTGCTGTCTCTCTATGGACTCTTGCAGCCTATTAAATTTGTCATTATGCTCTTGAATAACTTTTTAAAGTTCTGCTACTACTTTGTCTGTATGTTCTTTGGCTGTGTATATGTTTTATGGAATTTCCTTTCTAATTTCTTGAAGAGTTCTATATATTAATCTATTCTGCCTCTGGTAATTCCAAAAAATTCTCTTCCTCCAGAGAATTTATTGATTCTTTATTTTGGGAGCTTGCTGAAGCTTTCATCGACTGCCTCTTTATGTGATTTGATATTGACTGTTGTCTCGGTGCCATCAATAAGTTATTAAAATTTTATTTTATATTTGTTTAGTGTGTCCTAGCTTCTTGTTTTGTTTTGTTTCCATATGCCCAAATAGGCTGCTTGTGGGCGCTAGTTTGATTATTGGTGCCTTTGAAGCTCTAACGTTCTGTCACCAGGTGGTTAGTTCTGTAACTAAGTATGTGCACCCAGGAATCCATTAAATTTTCCTGTATGGATTCACCTCAGGTGTCCAGGCATTTGGTCACCCAGTGTGTGGTGCAGGCTCTCACCTACAGTCTTAGAGAGGCATGGGTGATTGGTATAGGCACAGGTATCTGGCTGCAGTAGGGGGTCATGTACTGAGCAAGGCAGGAGGCTGATGGCTGCCTGAGTGTCTGTAAGGAAAGCGTGTCCCTGTTCCCTAGAGTGAGTAAGTAGGTGAGTTTTGCAGCCAGACTATGAGCACCCTACTCTGTTGGCTGTAAAGACTCAGGGCACCACTTATTTTTAGATCCCTGTAGCAGGTGGCTAGGTGGCATGGGTTGAGCCACCATTCCCCAAGCCCCTGATGAGGACTGATAAGGCACCTGTTTAAAGGGCAGAGCAGATTCAAAACATCACTAATCTGCCACTTCACAGCCGAAACAGTTGAAGTTAGACTTCAGGTGTTTACCTTGTTGTACTGTGGTAGTGAGGACTTATGCTGTTGAGACGGGTTCAGACAAGTCTGCACAGGGATGGGAGGCACTCAAAGTCTGCGGGCCCCTTACTCCTGTGCCTAAGCAAAGGAGCTGTGCCAACCCCGAGTTCCTGGCTTAGGGGAGCCAGTAGCTTATTTTTTTCCCTGTTTGTTAATTTTTTTCCCTTTCCAAGGCCAGGATAATGGGCCAGGGCAAATTATGGGATCTACTTCCAGACCAGGGTTCTCAGAGACTGCTGGAGCAGGCCAGACTTTGTACAGAGCAGGAGGGAGGAGGTAAATGGGAGAGAGGTATTTCCCAAATGTTTTTTTTTTTTTTTAAATCCCTGTGAAAGGCCACACACATGTACTTATCTTTAGCCACTTGGGTGCTGCTTTTTACTGTTTTGGAGTGTCCAAGCAGAATCTCTACTGTCGGATCTCCCTCAATGTGGAAACTGCATCCCAAGCGAGGACGCAGAGCTGTATGCCTGCTTCCCTGCACACCCTGAGCTGGTCCGGGCTGAAGAGCTGCAGCTCCTGCAGAGTCTGGTCTGGTGCTCCTCGCTTCTTCTGAACCGTCTCCCTCTCCCCCTGCCACTCAGTCTGATTCCTCAACTTTGCCTTGTTCAGGGCTCCTAGATATTCATATACACTCGAATCACTTGTGTTTCCAGATCTTTGTTGTAAGAGGGATATAGGAAGCCATCTGACCGCTTCGCCATCTTGGTCCCACCTCTACCATTAAGGTTTAATGTTAACGGTGATGACTGAATATGAGTTCTATAGGGCTATTGGAATCTTCCAAGAATAACATTTGAAAAATCCAAATAATATTCCTTCTATATCAAAAAGCACTCTGAAATGTTGGATATTTTTTAAATCATTTAGGATAACATAGGTTCTAATTCAAATTAAATTAGGCAGAGGATCGAAAGAAACTTATGACATAAATTTGAATTCATAAGTGAATATTTATTGAGCCTTGTATTAGTTCCCTAATACAAGAAACTAATGGTGGCAGAGTGGTTAAGAGCTCGGCTGTTAACCAAAAGGTCGGCAGTTCAAATCCACCATCCGCTCCTTGAAAACCCTGTGGGGCAGTTCTACTCTATTCTATAGGGTCGCTATGCGTCAGAATTGACTCAACATCAATAGGTTTGGTTTTTTGGTATTAGTTTCCTGGGGCTGCCATAACAAATTACAGCAACAGTGTGGCTTGAAACAACAGAAATTTATTCTCTCACAGTTCAGGAGTCCAGAAGTCTAAAATAAATGCAAGGTTGGTTCCTTCTAGAGGCTTTCAGGGAGAAACACCCTATGCCTCTCTCCTAGCTTCTAGTAGTTGCTGGCAGTCCTTTGCTTCACTTGGCTTGTAGACACATCACTCCAGTCTCTGCCTCCATCTTTGCATAGCCTTCTTCCTTGTGTCTCTGTGTGTCCTCTTCTGTCTCTTATAAGGACACTGTCATTGTATTTAAGCCCTACTGTAATCCTGTATGAGCTTATCTTCATCCTTATTTGAATTATATCTGCAAAGACCTTATTTCCAAATAAGGTCATATTCTGAAGTTCCAAGTAGACATGAATTTTGGGAGGACACTAGTCAATCCACACAAGCTTCTAGCATGGAAATAGTTGGAAATATGGACCAGAAGCTCAAGAGAGCTGAAAATATGCATTTGAGAGTCATGAGCAAGGATGGTGCTAATTAACTAACTTGTTTCTAGGAGTTAAAAAAATCTTCATCAATGCAAATCTCATTTGCATGTATAAATCTAGTTATTATATTGTTATTTATAGAAAAGTCAAATAAAAAAAAAAAAAAAGAAAACTGTTCAGCAATTATTTACTTATCCAAATAGCCATTCCAACAGTCTTGGTATCCTCTGCCCATTCATAGGGCCCATCAAACTGGTTTAAGGAACAATTTCAAATAGATTTAAGTCAGTTTTAAAAACTTATTTTCTTGACAGGAATGTTTATGGACCTTAAAAAAAAACCTATAATAAATGTAAGACATTTTCTCTAGGTATTTTCTGTATAAAGACAACGAGATTTAATATAAAGTGAGCTTCCCCAAGGCCAGAAATGAATTTACAAGCCCATTCTAGAAAGCTTATAAAGAACAAGGATATCTAAGGCCAAAGGAACCCTAGTAAAAGGAAATCTATCACATAAACATTGCTGACCTCCATGCACATTAGCTCTACTCACCCATGAGGGTAACTGACTATTATGGAGGCTATTATATTTAAGTGTGAGGTAGATTGAAAAATAGGTTTTAGCTGTTTTATATTATTATGACCCAAAGGTGAAGACATATTTCAGAACAGTGCCTTTTGTTTTGAAGTATGGATGCCAGAGGGAAGAAGGTATACAAAAAAAAAAACAAAACAAAACAAATTTCATTTGGTGAGGAGTTCCACTGATAAATAAAAGAAGGGGCAAAAGTCACATTGTAAAAAAAAGTCACAAGTGGAAAAGTCATGAAAAGCAAACCCTTTCCAGGTTCAGGCTAGAAAGGCTTAAATATACTTCTTGTGAAACTTGGCAGAGATTTGAGAAAAACTCCCAAATGACAAAGGTGTTAGGTGATTTCAGGGGTGTTATTTAAACCCTGTGCTTGGAAAATGCTATCAAAGATGAGAACTAATAAGGCAAATGACCTTTTCTTGCTCTTCTTATTCTTTTTTTAAATTTTTTTTAATAATCCTGTTAAGCAGAGACCTGTGTGGGTGGTCTTGCCATGAATTAGATTAGATGAGATCATACTGAACAAACCTTTTCAAATCAACAAGTGACATCAAAGCTAACTAAAAGCATGGAAATAGAATGGACAATCAAAAGCTTCAGTGAATTTTTATGGCCTGATGATAGATCTGTTACTGGTATTTGCTCAATTAATTTAAAGAAGGGGAATGAGACCAAATTAAATTTCTGATCACAAACATTATCAGAAAGCCTTATTTATTAAATGTATGGATTTGGAAACTTCTCTTTTTCTTTTCATAAATATAGTTGACCTTTTGAACATAAAATGTAACTAATCTGAAAAAGTTTTGGTTATTAGAGTTGGAAATTTTAATGGATGTATATGTTTTGCATTATCATGCAATCAAAGCATCCAAGGATATACTCCAAGGGCTTGTGTAGTCTGTTCTTAAAGGTGCAGTAGCTCTGGCTTTCCTTTCCTTTTCTTTTTTCCGTAAATTTTAAAATGAAGTTTTTCATTATTATAAGTAAGGGTTGGCTGTGTATTCTCCTTTAAGAATAAAATATCTCCTAAACCACATGTAAATCTAAACAGCAATTTAATATAAACCTTTTTTTAAGGACTTAGAATGGTGGTCATCAAAGAGTTCTGTATTTTTTTGTGCTGAAACTGATGTAATATTCATCATTATGTATTAAAGCTATTGGACAAACAAGCATTCATACAACTAAATTGCATTTAATAAAATAGCATTTCAGCACTCCATTTTTTTAATTTAATAATCCAAGATTGCTTAGGAATATGAACTGAAAATTAATAGATACCTTTTTAAAACATTTTTCCTCTAACTGTAGTTAGATTTTACTAATTTAATTTCTATATAGTTGCACATTTTATTGTAATAAGTCTGCATGTTAAAATTCTCAATGGTAACTTTGAACCAGCTATGATCACATTGCATGGTGATTAAATACAGAATGGTTACTTTGGTTATACAATATCGTGCAAACAATGTATATCTTCATCATTTAGAAAATGTAACGTTCTTTTTCCCACTATTCAGTGTAATATTGATCCAATTAAAATTTGAATTGAGTATCATCATTGGGGCATTGCAGAAGTGTAGCCCTGTGGGAGTCTCATGAAAATGTTAAAGATAACCTTTATTGGTGCTAAATTTATTCCTTTTTTAGGAAAAGTTCAAGTTCTAGCATGGACTCAATATGCTGATGTCATCTCCAGTCTGCAATCTTCTCATCTCATGACATGTCTCTCATAAAGTATATACAATGCTACCATGTCAAAAAACGACCTCCTGATATCTAGCTCACCCACCAACTCCTGCAGTTTTCCCATCTCAACTAACAACAACTCCTTTCTGTCAATTCCCTGTATCAAAAACCTTGGAGTGATCCTTGACACCCATCTACCTGCAAAGTATATTGGATCTACTTTAAAAATGTATCCAGAATTTGACCATTTTTCTCCACTCCAGTACCAACATCCTGGTCCATCTTCTCTAATCTGAGTTATTGCAACAGCTTCCTTACTGGTTTCCCTGATTATGCCCTTGTCTCCCCCCACCTCCCGCTTCCTATCATAATCACACTGTCATTCTCAACATAGCAGCCAGAGTGACTCTGTCAACACAAAAACCACACCACGCGACTTCTCTTCTGAAAAACGTGACATGACTTTCCATCTCATTTAGGGTAAAGCCAAAGCCTTGATTATCTGTCTGTATTCATTTTTTACCACTCAACCTTTCATTCCCTCCACTTCATTCTCATTAGATCTTCATTGTTTCTTAAACATTTTAGGCAAATTCTTTTCCATTTACTATTCCTTTTCTTGGAATTTTCTTTCCCCAGATATTCATATGGCTAGCTCACACACAGGTCACCATGAGTCAGAATTGACTTGATGGTAACTAATAACAACAAATCCTCCTCACTTGTTTAAGAACACCTTATCTATAATTTCAACCCCCTCTCCTGTATCAGAATTTTCTGCTTTATTTTCTCAATAGTAAATCATATTATATTATTTAATGTATGATCAATCATTATTTAACGTATGATTTACTTATGTATCTTGTTGATTACCTTTCTTCTCCTCTTGTGGATAAACTTCAAGAAATCATGGAGTTTTGTCTGTTTTTTTATCATTGATTTATCTCTAGTAACCTAGAACTATGCCTGGCAAATACTAATGCTCAATAAATATATCTGAGTGGATGAATATAGGAAGTCAAATAAAGGCTTCTGTTTTTTTAATGAAGAAACCTGAATCTTATTAAGGGTCACAAACCAAAGTCTGAAAAGCAAAGATATCACGTACTTGAAGGGGAAAATGGGTATCACAGAATGGTCAGTTCTCTCAAAAGAAATGTATAAAATTAATGCAGTTACAATTAGAATTGCAACAGGTTTTGGGGTGGGAGTAGGGAGGCAGAATAAAACATTTATGTGTGTGTGTGCTTTAGATGAAGGTTTATGGAGGAAATTAGTTACTCATTAAACAGTTAATACACATATTGTTTTATGACATTGGTTGCCAACCCCACGAAGTGTCAACACTCTACCTGTTTTGAACTTGGGTTCCCCATTGCTCTTTCCTGTCCCCTCCTGCCTTCTCGTCCTTGCCCCTGGGTTGGTGTGCACATTTAGTCTCATTTTGTTTTATGGGCCTATCTACTCTTTGGCTGAAGGGTGAACCTCAAGAGTGATTTCAGTACTGAGTTAAAAGGGTGTTCAGGGGCCATACTCTTGGGGTTTCTCCAGTCTGTGTTTCAGACCAGTAAGTCTGATCTTTTTTGTGAGTTAGAATTTTGTTCTACATTTTTCTCCAGCTCTGTCCAGGAACCTGTTTTGTGATCCCTGTCAAATAAAGGCTTTATCTTGTGAGTTGCTGGATATATGTTGGGAATGAAGATGCTAAAAAAGACTGGTGTGGTAGTATTGATTATCTTTACCATAATATATCTAAGACATACTCATTACATTTTAGAAAGTCTCAGAAAAGGGGTGAGTATAATAAATGTTCTCCTGGGTAAGTAGACTTATAAAAGGATTAGGTAAATTGCTGAGCAAAGGATTTGGTAAAAAAAAAAAAAAAAAAAAAAGAACACAAAGATAAATCTAAGGCCCTTAAATAATCACATTTGATAGTTTGGAGAGCTGATATTGCTGATATTATTGATTAGTCATCTCAAAACAGGACTTGGAAAATGCTATTAATACTTACCCAACTTCCATGTTGTGAAAGAGGATCATAAACATAGAACACTACTGCCACATACACCCCCAGAAAACCAGACCGTTTACCATCAAGTTGGTTCTGACTCATAGGGACCATACAAGACAGGGTAGAACTGCCCATATGGTTTCCAAGGCTGTAAATCTTTACGGAAGCAGACTGCCATATCTCTCTCCCGTGGACTGGCTGGTGGGTTCAAATCACTGACCTTTTGGTTAGCGGCCAATTGCTTAACCACTGTACCACTTGGGTTCCTAGCGCCACATAATGCATATATAATATAGGGTTTACAAACATAAAAGTCACAAAATGCTTGCCTTCCTCCAAAATCTTGTCATTCCACAGTACAGGCTGCACACAAATGTCCTGTGTGCACCATGAGCAAGGTTCCAGAAGGGAGGGGAATGCCAGAGCAAGCAGGCTGCACAGAAAACCAAGAGCACCCCAAGATAGAACATATTCCAATCCCATACCACACAGCATACTTATAGGTTAGTAACATTTTCTGTAAGTAACTAGAAATTTATCAAGGAATCTCCAGGCTAAAGATTAATGTTAAAGAGTAAGTGTGCCAACTGAAAAATCTTAGAAAAGACATGCATACCAGGAGTGCTGACAAGGGCTTGTCTCTGTGCAGACTGTCTCAGTCCATTTGAGCTGGCTCTTTGTTCATCTACTGAATGGGAATAGGAAATGATCCTCCAGGGCTGTTCAGATTTGCTTCTTATTAGTCCCATTCCCTGGCCCTGGAGGACTCATTAAATACAAACATTTCCATCAATTCTGATTGATGCCAGGTCACAGTGGATTCCACAGTGATGTCTGAGAGTAGTATAATTGTAGAAGGATATTTGGGCTGTTGGGCAAAATCTGTAATATAAAGAGACAGTGATTCACCTCTTTGATCTCTCATTCATCTACCACTGTTTGGCATGTTCACAGTCAGCCAGTTGAAGTCTGTTATCTCCTCTGGAATATGAGAAAGACTGGTTTATACCTTTTTTTCCAGAATTGTGAGTTCCATATGGATCCAGGTGTCACCATACTGTCATCATATGTGACCCCTGCAAGGAAGTGTGGCATACAGGGTGGTGGCAAAGTCAGTACCTAAGTTCATATCTGTCCGTGTATCTTTAATCTCAGGTTCTCTGAGATCAAAGAAGACATGTATAAACTGTTCTGCCTGCTTTCAGATATCAAAGCAGGGAAAGGTAAGGAAAAATACACTATTCTGAAAAGGAGGTGAAGAGTGTTTTTCCTTCTCAACCACTTAAGGGTAAAGAGGTAAGGGAGAAGGAAAAGGTTACCTTTGGGGGAATGCAGTATTTATAAAAAGATTTTTCCTGTTTTTCACCTCCCATTGGAAGAGAAAGCAAAAATGAACTGGTTTCTCTTCCCTAAATGAAAGGTTGAAGCCACCAAGAGAATAATTTTTAGTCTGGCAGTGTCTGAATTGTACCACCGCCCTCCACTAAGTCAGATCATCATCATCACTCATCTGAGATTTACCAAATCACTGGAGTGGCAGAGTATCTCATATCCTCAGTGTGGAGAAAAAGACAGGATTAAAAAGGAGTTGAGATGACTAGCCAGTGGACAATCTTTATTCCCCCAGCACATCACTGCTTAGTGTGTCCAGAATAAATGGGTTTCCCTCAGAAGCAGAAGATATCTAGGAAAATAATGGAGTAGTATGTGTTCCTGGTGCCATTTCATATTTATAGCCGAATGAATTGATATATCTTACAAAACCAGTTACAAAGTTTAGGTTTTATAAGGAATCCATGGAATGTACAGTAAGTTAAGAAAATTTGCTGTGTTCAATGTTATTTGTATTTATTTTTCAAAAGATTTCATAGGAAGGTGTAGCATAAAAAACAGTAGCATAAAGGCACGCAGATTTTATGTGATGGCTAAAGAGAATATTATCCACTCCAGAAAATATATATGTCAAACAGCGAATCCATTAGGTTCTCATTTGTAATTGCATTGTCAATATAGCTCTAATAATAACTTAGCTTCAACTGATGCATCTCTCTTTAGATTTTGCCAGTGAGTGATATGCTTTTGATTTGATAAATTATGCTATACTTTCATATTCAAAAGTACTACTCAATTTCATGTAACATTTTCACTTTGAAAACAAAAGATTGACCTTCACAAAAGAACAGTAAACAGAGCTATCATTTACAAATGTGAGCAATAGGATCAATATGACCCATACGTAATAAATGTATTGTCATTTGTTTAGCATTTTTATCCTACCTATTTTCAAAAGAATGAGAGAGGAACATGTATTTATAGACATATAAGCCAAGGTTCAATTTTCTAACCATTTGAATGCGTTATACTTTTTAATGTTTCTACTTTGTATGTTAAATTTTTTTGTCTATCTTCTTGAACATATAGAATATAGTTATAATAATTATTTTGAAGGCCTTGTCTATGCATTACATCACCCTTTTTATTTTTTTATCAATTCTTATTAATTTTTCTCTTCATTACAGGTTATATTTTCCATCTTTTTTGCACGTCTGGTAGTTTTCTTGGATTCCAGATATTGTAAATTTTATTTTATTGGGTGCTGTATATTTTTACCTCTATAAATATCTTTGAGCTTTGTTCTGAGATGCAATTAAGTCATGTAGAAATACTTTGATCATTTTGAGGCCTGCTTTTAAATATTATTAGGTAGGATCAGAGCATCCCTTAGTTCAAGGATAATTCTCCCCACTACTATGATAATTCATTACATGTCTGTAAGTTTGTCATACTGTGGTGCTTGTGTGTTGCTGTGATGCTGGAAGCTATGCCACTGGTATCTCAAATACCAGCAGGGCCACCCATGGTGTACAGTTCCAGCGGAGCTTCTACACTAAAACAGACTAGGAAGAAGGACCTGGTGATCACTTGTGAAAAAATTGGCCAATGAAAATCTTATGAATAGCAGAACATTGTCTGATATAGTGTCAGAAGGTGAGCCCCTCAGGTTGGAAGGCACGCAAGATACAACTGGTGAGGGAAGAGCTGCCATCTCAAAACAGAGTCAACCTTAATAATGTGGATGAAGTCAAGCTTTCAGGACCTTCATTTGTTGATGTGGCATGACATAAAATGAGAAGAAATAGCTGAAACATCCATTAATAATCATAACACGGAATGTATGAACTATGAATCTAGGAAAATTTGAAGTTGCAAAAAATGAAATGGAACATGTAAAGATTGATATCGCAGGTATTAGTGAGCTGAAATGGACTGGTATTGGCCATTTTGAATCAGACATTCATACGATCTACCATGCTGGGAATGATGAATTGAAGAAGAATGTAGTCACATTCATCGTCAAAGAGAACTTTTCAAGATCTATCCTGAAGTACAACCTTGTCAGTGATAGGGTAATACCCATATGACTACAAGGAAGGCCAGATAATTAGACTATTATTTAAATTTACACATCAACCACTAATGCTAAAGATGAGGAAATTGAAGATTTTTACCAACTTCCATAGTCTGATATTGATCGAATACGTGATCAAGATACATTGATAATTACTGATGATTGGAATTTGAAAGTTGGAAAGAAAGAAGGATTTGTAGTTGGAAAATATGGCCTTGGTGATAGAAGCAATGCTAGAGATCACATGAGAGAATTTTACAAGACCAATGACTTATTCCTGGCAAATAGTCTTTTTCAACAACATAAATGGTGGCTATAAAGATGGATCTCATAGGATGGAAAACACAGTATTCAAATCGACTACATCTGTGGAAAGAGACAACAGAAAGGCTCAATATCATAAGTGAGAACAAGGCCAGGAGCCAGCTCTGGAAAAGATAGATCATCACTTGCTCATATGCAAGTTCAAACGGAAGCTGAAAAAAATTAAAACAAATACACAAGAGCCAAAATACAACCTTGAGTATATCCCAAATGAATTTAGAGACCACCTCAACAATAGATTTGACACACTGAACATTAATGACCAAAGACCAGACAGGTTGTGAGATGACATCAAGGATATCACACATGAAGAAAACCAAAGTCATTAAAAAGTTGGGAAAGAAAGAAAAGACCAAAATGGATGTCAGAAGAGACTCTGAAACTTACTATTGAATGTAGAATAGCTAAAATTTGAGGAAGAAATTATGAAGTAAGAAAGATGAACACATTTCAAATGGCAGCTGGAGATGACAAAGTAAAGTACTATACTGAAATGTGCAAAAACCTGGAGTTAGAAAACCAAAAGGGAAGAACACATTCAAAATTTCTCAAGCCGAAAGAACTGAGGAAAAAATTGAAGCCTTCAGCTGCAGAATTGAAGGATTCTATGGAGAAAATACTAAACAACTTTTGAAGAATCAAAAAAGATGGAAAAAATACACAGGGTCACTGTACCAAAAAGAATTAGTCGATGTTCAATGATTTCAGAATGGAGCATATGAACAAGAACTGATGGTATTGAGGGAAGAATTTAAAAGTGCACCAAAGACATTGGTGAAAAACAAGGCTCCAGGAATTGATGGAATGCCAATTGAGATATTTCAACAAATGCATGCAGTGCTGGAGGTGCTCACCCATTTATCCCAAGAAATTTGGAAGACAGCTACCTGGCCAAACGACTGGAAGAAATCCATATTTGTACTCATTCCAAAGAATACTGATTCAACAGAATGTTGAAATCATTGAACAATATCATTAATATGACAGACAAGTAAAATTTTGCTGAAGATAATTCTAAAACAGCAGTACAATGTCGAGGAACTGCCAGAAATTCAAGCCAGATTCAGAAGAGGACATGGAATGAGGGATATCAATGCTGATGTCAGATGAATCTTGGCTGAAAGCAGAGAATACCAGAAAGAAGTTTACTTTTGTTTTATTGACTATATAAATGCATTTGACTGGGTGGATCATAACACATTATCAATAACACTGTGAAGAATGGGACTTCCAGAACACTTAATTGTGCTAATTCGGAATCTGTACATAGACCAAGGGGCATTCCTTTGAACAGAACAAGGGAATACTGCACATTTTAAAACCAGGAAAGGTGTGTGTCGTGTTTGTATCCTTTCATCAGGCTTACTCTATCTGTATGCTGAGCAAATAATCTAAGAAGTTGGACTATATGAAAAATAAACCAGCATCAGTGTTGGAGGAAGAGTCCTTAACAACCTAAGATAGGCAGATGACAGAACTTTGCTTAAGGTAAGTGAAGAGGACTTGAAGCACCTGCTGATGAAGACCAAAGACTACAGCCTTCAGTATGAATTACACCTCCACATAAAGAAAACAAAAATCCTCACAACTGGACCAATAAGCAACATCATGATAAACGGAGAAAATATTGAAGTTGTAAAGGATTTCATTTTACTTGGATCCACAATTAATACCCATGGAAGCAGCAGTCGAGAAATCAAATAACATCTTGCATTGGGCAAATCTGTTGCGAAAGACCTCTTCAAAGTGTTGAAAAGTAAAGATGTCTCTTCGAACTCTAAGGTGCGCCTGACCCAAGCCATGGTATTTTCTCACCTCATATGCAAGCAAAAGCTGAGCAATGAATAAGGAAGACCAAATAAGAATTGATGCTTTTGAATTATGGTCTTGGTGAAGAATATTGAACATACCGTGGACTGTAAGAATGAACAAGTCCGTTTGGAAGAAGTACAGCCTGAGCGCTCCTTGGAGGAGAGGATGGTTAGACTTTGTCTCCTGTACTTTGGAGTTGTTATCAGATGTGGCCAGTCCCTGGGGAAGGATATTATGCTTAGTAAAGTAGAGGTAGAGGGTCATTGGAAAAAGAGGAAGACCTTTGATGAGATGGATTGACACAGTGGCTGCTACAATGGGCTCACACAAGGAAAGATAGCAAGGCTGGCGCAGGACCGGGCAGTGTTTCGTTATGTTGCATATAGGGTCTGTATGAGTTGGAATTGACTTGAAGGCAGCTAATAACAACACTGGGATAATATGTTTTTGAGTACTCTATATAATGTCCTGTAAATTAAGAAAGCTTCCTCTCTGGATGTTTGGAAGACTACTCCCTGCTCTTTTGGAAGTTATCAACAATTACATTCCACTTTGATCAACAATCAATGTCCATGGAAGCAGCAGTCAAGAACTGAAATAACGTATTGCATTGGGCAACTCTGCTGCAAAAGACTTCTTTAAAGTTTTAAAAAGCAAAGAAGTCACTTTGATTCTAAGGTGGATTTGACCCAAGCCATGGTCTTTTCAATTGCCTTGTATATATGCAAATCTGGTCAATGCAAGAAAACAGAAGAAGAATTGAGGTATTTGAACTGAAGGTGTTCGTTTAGAATATTGAACGTACCATGGACTGCTAAATGAACAAACAAATCAGTGTTAGAATAAATAAAAGCAGAGTGATCCTTAGAAGGGAGGATTCCTAGACTTCAGCTTGCTTATTTTAGATATGTTATTAGCAAAGAACAATTGCTAGAAAAGGGTGTCATGTTTAGTAAAGTAAAGGGCAAAAACAAAGGGAAACCCTCAATGAAATAGATTGATACAATAGCCTCAACAATGTACTCAAACACAACAATGATCATGAAGATTGCTCTGGATTGGGAAATGTTTTGTTCTATTATACATAAGATTACCATGAGTTGGAGCCAAGTTGACAGCGACTAACAATAACAGCCCTGTGTGATCTCCAGGCAATGTTCCTGCTGTTCATTTTAGGTTCTCTCCCAGGCCTTGAAAGCAGCAGTCAAAAAATCAAGTGAGGCATTGCATTGGGCTAATCTTCTGCAAAAGACCTCTTTAAAGTATTGAAAAGCAAAGATGTCGTCTTGAAGACTAAGGTACGCCTGGCCCAAGCTATGGTGCTTTCAATCGCCTCGTATTCATGTGAAAGTTGGACAATGAATAAGGAAGATCAAAGAAGAATTGATGTCTTTGAATTATGGCATTGGTGAAGAATATTGAACATACCATGGACTTCCAGAAGAACGAACAAATCTCTTTTGAAACAAGTAGTCTGAATGCTCATTAGAAGCAAGGATGGAGAGACTTCGTCTCACATATTTTGGACATGTTATCAGGAGGGAGTAGTCCCTGGAGAAGGACATCATGCTTGGTAAAGTACAGGGTCAGTGAAAAAGAGGAAGACCTTCAATGAGATGGACTGACATAGTGTCTGCAGCCATGGGCTCAAGCGTAACACTGATGGTGCAGGACTGGGGAGTGTTTCGTTTTGCTGTTCACGAGGTAGTTACAAGTAGGAACTGACTGGACGGCACCTAACAACAACAACATATATGTTGTTCATCACCCAGCTGAAGACTCTAGGGGGATGCTCTGTAGGTCTCTGGACCTCTGGAGCTCTCTCTTTCTCCCTTTCTTTCTCTCCACTCCCAGCAGTAAACTGGGACACTCTAAGGCCTGCCTTACTTGTTTCCCATCTCTCAAGAATTACAGTCATGTACTGACTATGTCCAGCGTCTAAAAACTGTTAATTTATATATTTCGTTGGTTTTTTAGTTGTTTCCTGTGGAATGGTAAATCAAGTTCAAGTTACTTATCTTTCGCAAGAAGCAGAAGTTGAACAATAACATTTAAAGCAGTGCTGAGTTATGGCTTGAGTTATTGTTTGTCGATTCATATGTTACAAGCAAAATAAAATCAAATTACTAGCTTTTCAAGACATCTTAGTTTATACAAATGTAAACTAATTGAATTTTGGATATTTCTTGATGCTAAAACCATCAAATTAGTTTAAGCAATTAGTCTAGATGGGTAACTGCTGTTAAATCCAATTGTATCGTGTTTTAAAAAATCAGATGAAAGAATTGAGAAGGAAGATTTGTGTGTGTGTGTTTCTGTTCAAAAGGTTTTATTAACTTTGACTGTGTTAGCACAGAAAGTGGAAACTGTATACAACTCTTCCTTACACACACACACTATCTTATGTACATGTTGTTAAAAAGTGAAAAATTAATAAAGAAATTAATGTAACAAGCAAAAAATCAATGTTGAAAGCAAATGATAGTAGAATAGTAAGTACATCAAAGATTCAAATAGTAAATGGCTCTATTAATTCAAAAATCTTTGTAAAAAATGAATTTAAATGTGGGGAAAAGTCAAATATTTGCAAATATATGTAAAAATACTTAAAATTTGTATAACCTGATATTTTGTTAAATTACTTTTAATTCTCAAATGCATCTTGGAATTTTGAATGATTTTCTAAAAATTAAGGATACAAATATAAAATGAAAGTGTAACGGCATAGAAGGGGTTTATTTTTTTTTTGCTCTGACCTCTTTTTCAGAAATAGATAAAAATATCGTATGGCTGTTGCTAAAACTTTTCCCTACCTAGTTTGGAATTCAAGGGGAAGAAAGCCTATCTCAACAGTCACAGTACCAATATGGAAGTTTTATGTTACCATTCATCCTCTTTTATCTTTATCTTGCTGGTCCAACAGTTGCTTTGTATTTATTCCATTCAGTCACCAACGGAAAGGACAGTATTTTAGCTCCGACTACAGAAATATATCTTAAATTCTCTTATTTTTATTGTCAGTTTACTTCTTCACTACTTTGTGTACTACTTATACATGTTGTTCCACAATTTTCCTATGTTTACCCCTTAACTACTCAAGAATATTATTTCTAGCTCTCTGCACAATGAAGAGAAGAGATATTATACAATTTATGTATTATTGCTTTTCAGTAGCTATAATTACTTATTACCTTATCTGTAGTTCTAAATTTCTATAAAAGGAAACTGTTGCTTTGTTTAAAAAATAGGAGGCTTATATAGTGACTTCGTTGTGCCAAGTGAAACAGAATAAACTGGCAGATAAGAGCAGTAGGAGGGCAAAGTTAAGCTAAGATAATAACACTATTAGAATATCAGCAGGTGTAGAGTCAGAAGAAGATGGTTAATGGTTATAAAAAATATGCTAGAAGAGAGCACCAGACAAGTGGCACAATTTTATGAGGTCATAGCCACTTTTACCTTCATCAGGCATAAATAAGATGTCATTAGTACAGTTTTACCCAGAAATTCCTTATTAAAAGTTTAATATTCAAAACTGATTACAAACGGAAACCGTTCTGTATTGTGTAAATTATTCATGCATTACTTATTTCAACTGTAGCTTATTGGAAATTTAAAAAGGAAGGTACAGAAAATGATGATGCCACCAACTAACGTGCCACCAGGGCCTTAATGGAAAGAGATTAAGACATGAGAATTATTATACTGCAATTGTCTTTTTCTTCATTAATAAACTACTTTAAAAACTGAAATACATGCCAATAATTCAAAAAACCCAAACCCATTGCTGTCTAGTCGATTCCAACTCATAGCGACTCTATAGGACAGAGTAGAACTGCTCCACAGTGTTTTGGTTTGCAGCCACAACTTTTGGTTTGCAGCCACAACTCTTAGCCACTGCACCACCAGGGCTCCATGTCAATAACATCCTGTTTAAAATGTATTGTGTTCTTGTAGTTTTCAATATGCAAGCATAATCAAATATGCAAGCATTTTTTAAATTTCTCCTTTAATAGTACATATGTATGTTAAAATACTAAGTACCATATCATTATGTAACCATCCAGATTACCTAAATTAAAAATTCTGTGATATAAGTAAACAGTGGGGTTCACTTGACTTTCTTACTTTGGCTGACTGATTAACTCTAGAATTTTTATTTTCACCTATAAGGCAAAATGTAACATAATTTAAAACAGACTTAGAATGTATACCTCTCTTTCTGATCACATTACTAATGTTTGTAAGACTTCAGTATTCTTTAATTCCTGAGAAACAGAGAAATTTTCTCTAATCAACTAGTCACATACAAGATATTTTCATAAAACATTCAAACTATTTTTGAAGGACCCTGATATACAAAACCTAACATCTCCTCTGTGCCTCACTCACACCCCATGAGTATTATCAATCACTTTAAAATTCAGTTTTCTGTTATATTCTTATTATAATGCCTTGAATGCACTGTGATGTGGGACATACATTAAACCTATAATTTTTTATTATTCTAGTCATTCTGGACATTGGTATTCACAGATTACATATCTAAACTATGTTTGTCTTTATGTCAAAACAGACAGTTGAATGTATCAATTGTTATATCATTTATTTTCCATTACAAATCAAATAAACCATCCCTTGCTGGAATGGACTTTTCACCTTATGAAATAGCTGTATTTATCCAGGATGTACTGCCTTTGTATCTTCACTTATTTAAAAAATACCAGCAAGCCAACCTGGAAGTTTTCTGTTTGTAATGCCTCAAAAACTCTTGTCTTTTTTTTTTTTTCCCCAAAACAGAGGATTTTCTAATGCTCAGTAAAGAATCCGCAAATGTTTCTAAACTTCAAAAATATGATATTTTATAGAGGAATCTCTTAAGAATGAAATACAATGTCTGAAGCAGTTGCTGGAAGGATCAAACACATTCATTCTAACTATTCTGTCTGCCTCCCCATGATAGCTGGTTACTGGGTAGACACAGCTACTACAAACGGTGAGGGGAAAGAGTCAAGCTTCTGACATTTCTGTAAGTGATTCAGAACATATTGCTCTGCTGTACAGATGTTTTATAGTGATGCCAACTTTGCATCTGAAAAAGTAAATGATGTGTAGAAAGGCTTGTTTAGAAATATAGTTACAAATTTTCATTATCTGCCAGGAAAAAAAAAAATCACTGCAGTAAAATAATTCTTTGATTTTTATTGCAGTGGTATAAACAGACCTATGTGTTGAGATGTTCTCCATTTCACCCAACTAATTTACAAACTAAGACCCGGTCCCAGATTATCATTTTCAATAGTGGGAAAATATGCCCTAAGTTTACTAGGTTGTATGAAATCATTAATGAAAACTGTTTTTAAAAATAATTTGTACCAATTCATTTAGAATTTTAAAAAGAGCATATAAAGTCAGTTTTAATTAGGAAGGGAACATTAGTACTGAGATTTACGTATATACTCAAGAAGGCTGAGGAGGCAGAGAGATGTGTATACTGAAGGGGATTCTAGAAACTGAATTATGTGGAAAAAATAAGAAGAGGGAAATGCTAGGAGATGAAAACAGCTGGGGTATTCTTTACCTCAGCCTCTGGGTGGTACAAATGGTTGAGGTTTAAATCCAGCAGAGATGCCTCTTCCTGCCCCGATTTGGTGGAAAAACATATGAAATATTTACCAAAGTTGATATTAAGTAAAGATAATTTATATTTTCCTCCAAAGATCGTTACTTTACCTTAAAATAATGGAGAAATAAAGTGGCATACATTTGTGTTTCAAATGTATGCCTGCCTAACACTATTCAATTTTAGTTTGATCTTTTGCCTTTGATAACAGGATAGTTGAACTACCAGATTAAATACAGTTGTGTGCTGGTAAACGTTTAATGACTGTCTTTTCTGTAAGGGGGAAAAAAGCCTGGTTTTGCAGTATTTTCCAATTTCTGTAACATATGTGTTTAAATACTCCCACTGTGGCTGATTTCAGGCTAGCAACATGAAGACACTGAACAGAGCTGGGAAGAGATGCACACAACTGGTTCTCGTGAGCTGGTGCAAGTTGGCTCCAAAACATTGCTGTTGTTGTTGTTGTTAGTTGCAGTGCAATCGATTCTGACTCATGGTGACTGTGCTCCATAGGGTTTTCAGTGGCTAATTTTTCAGAAGGAGATCAACAGGCTTTACTTCTGAGGCACGTCTGGGTGGGTTGGACCCCCGCCCCCCGCCGCCATCTGTAGTCCAGCACTTAATCTTTTGGGCCACTCACGCACTCCTTAGACCACCATTAGCTTTTAAGTAATTCTGTTTTCTTCTTTCAGATCTGTCTCTTGGTAATGCTGGAAACTATGCCACCAGTATTCAAATACCAGCAGGGTCACTTATGGCGGACAAGTTTCATCTGAGCTTCCAGACTAAGACAGACAAGAAAGAAAGACCCGGAAGTCTACTTCTGAAAAGAATTAGGCAGTTAAAACCTTATGGATAGAAGCAGAACATTGTGTGATATAGTGCCTCGGGTTGGAAGGCACTCAGAATACAATGGATTGACATAGTGGCTGCAACAATGGGCTCAACCATAACAATGATTGTGAGGATGGTGCAGGACCTGGCAGTATTTCGTTCTGTTGTACATAGGGTCGCTATGAGTTAGAACCAACTTGATAGCACCTATAACAACAACTCCTCAAGAATATTGATATAAAATATAATCCATAGAATATTCAGCAAAAACTAATGTATCTTTATTAGTTAATGTGAAACATCAATATTTTCTGAATGTTTTTCAAAGCAGTTTAATTATTTTACGTTAGTAAAAATATATAAAATACATAAAATAATATTTCTATACAGTTATAAGAGGACTTGGTGGTGCAGTGGTTAACAGCTCGCCTGCTAATTTAAATACCAGCAATTCCAACCCACCAGCTGCTCTGTAGGAGAAAGATGTAGCAGTCTGCTTCTGTAAAGATTACAGCCTTGGAAACCCTAGGGGGCAGGTCTGCTCTGTCCTATAGTGTTACTATGAGTCAGAATCAACCTGATGGCGCACAACAAAAACAACAATGGTATATCAAGTTATGTCCTCAGAAATTAACTGAACAGTGACTCAGATTCTATCTTATAAAAGAGTATTTTGACTTCCTATACATTCAATACCGTGCGCCCATGAACCATCCTTTATTTGTAAAGATGTATCTAAATTTATTCCCAGTAAACAATAAAAATTCACCCACCCACAAACACAAAATTGAGTTTATGCAAAATTAAGATTATAGAGGTAGCCTTATTTTCACAGAAAATAAGTAGTCATAGAATGAAGAAAAGTGATCCTACAAGAAACTATAATGAAGACCAATAAAATTTAGAATAGGCTATATCAAGGCCATAATGTTTGTTGAACCCATATTATATGCCCAGTACAATACAAGAAGGGAGAAATACAATTTATTTGTTGCTGATCACATGCAAGGAAATTCTCATAATTTATGTCATTTAATCATTACAAAAGCATTTTGATGGAAATGCACTTATTTTACTGGTGAGGAAATGAAGGCACAGTGGAGTTCTTAATTTGCCCAGGATCATAAAACAATGAGCTAAGATTTGAGCTCAGATTTCAATGGCATCAAAACGCATTCTCTTCCCATTGTACTACTATGCTTAGCTTCCCTCAGTAAATACTTTTGACTGTTGTGCAAAGCTCTGGGCATTTAGAGACAGAAGAAAATACAATACTCGTTCTTCATAAATTCCAAATATAGGGGGAAGGAGAGACATATGGATAGAAAATTGAACTTTATTTTGGAGACATGTATTTCTTAAGATTAAATAATATATTTAGGACCCAGAAATATGGGCAGTCCGGTTTGAGGAAACAAAGAGCTTTAGACAATGGGAAACATAATATTATAAGGAGAAACACTACAGTCTGTGTTCTACGAAAATAATTATCTGTAATATAGAGGCTCCGTGAGATGAGTTAAGAGGCTGTTGTAGGTCCCAGAAAGAACCTAAAGTGAGGCAGAGCCAGGGGTTCAGATCAAGACGTCGTGTTATAATTGATAGGATTTGTCTTGACTTCATGGGAAAAACAGAGAGTGTTGTAGATGTTGTAGGTGCTCTCTTTACCAGGCCAGTGCACCAGTCAGAAGCTCCCTGGTGTCTGTCCCCCTTTGCCAGAGAATTGCCCTTGGCTGATCTACTTCATCTTGGGAGGTCAGGCCACAATGGAAATACAAAAGACTAGCCTCCTTGCCTTGAGGACAACCCTGTGATTCAGTTTATGCCTATGGATCAGGCCAAGGCCAGGCTTTATCTATGACCACATGAGTCTTTTCCCTTCTTTATCCAGCTCTATTTCCTCTCTTACATTTACCCAATAAATTATTTGTGTCTGAATTTCTGTTCCCAACTCTGCTTTAAGGGAACATCACCTAAGACAGGCATCAAGAATGACAATGGTACTCATTTCATCACTGAGATAGATGATGGTACTATTTGTCACTTTGATGGCTATATACTGCTTCCAACATTTAGTTTCCAATGTGTTACACTCCAAGCCTTCCCTTCAGAATGGAGTGGAGGTTCATAAAAGAGTTACCTAAGATAAACCCCATTAATGGATTTGCAATTGGGTCTTCCAAAATAAATGTGTTTTTATTAAAGATGAGTCAGAATTTATTTATCCACAAATATAAACAAGTAAATAAACGTAATAGTCTTACATGAGTCCCTAATGTGTGATTCCTTTGGAATATACATTTCAATCTAACAATTTCTCTGGTATTTAATGAAGATTGTCCTTATTGTGAATCAACATTTCAGAGTTCTTGACTCTGTAACTCTGTCTCTGAGATTCAGTATCATCATCTGTATTGCTGATAAATCAACAAGAAATATTGCCACAATCCACAAGAAATAGACGGCTTGGTTGTCTAGTTTTTTCTTCAAAAAAAAAAAAAAAAAAAGATGAGGTAAATAATAGATTATCTTTTAAATACACAAAGGCACAGGCTTTTATTAACATCTTCAGATAGTAAATTTATAAAGAGAATTTTCTTTTATCATATTTTGAAATTTTTATTTCATAATGCCTCTTTTTTTTAAGGAAGCAAAGATGTTTACAAACACATATGAATATAAATAAATAGTTACTGACAGTTTTTTTTTTTATTATTATTTTTATGGATACATGGTGTATTGAGAGAAGAAATTTCCATAACTTAAGGTTTGCCTTGGCTGCAACTTTCATGTGAAATTTTACTTACCTACATGAAACGTTCATAAAACATTAACTTCTTCAAAACATTAAACATCAATAGGAGTAGACCGTTTTGTTATGTTCCACTAAGAATAACGCCTTTTTCTTTCTGAATTAAGCACTCAAAGGGTTGAACTGAAGAGAATTTCCATTTCTTCAAACTCCATTTATTAGTTAGATATTTTATGCTGTTTTAATGGCAAGATCCAGTGGAGTTGCATATTTTAAGAACATTTATTTATCACTCCTCTAGAATCTTGGATCTAATTTGGCCAAATATTTAGTTAACTAGTTCCAGTAAATAAAATTATCTTAGTTTTACATTCCATTATTAACTCTAAGATAAAATCTTGTGGATAAGCTAACAATGTTTTTACCATCTCAGTTAATGGTATTATTGAGATGCACAAATCAGAAAGTGAGAATCATCTTTTACACCTCCTTAGTCTTTATTCCATGTGGAATATGGAATCCATTACTAAGTACTAATTATTCTATCTCCAAAATATATTTTGAATCTGTCCATCCTCTCTCAATTTCAACTTCCAATACTTTAGTTTAGGCCACTGTAATTTATTACCTGAACAGTGAAAATAACTCCCAAAATAATTTGTTTCATCTCTTGCCCTTCTCTAGTCTACTTTTACCTACGTAGTAGGTAAGAGATTTTTTTTTTCCACTTGAATTGAGTAATTTCAGTTTCATACTTATAATTTTTTTAGTGGCTACACATACTAGTTTAAATAAATTTGAAATCCTTACTGTAGTGGTTTGAATTTTGTTCTCCCTAGAAGATAAGTCCAAGTTCTAACCGCCAGTACTGGTAACTGTGGCCTGATTTGAAAATAGGATCTTTTGCAAATCTGACTAAGCTAAGTATCTTGAAATGAGATCATCCTGGATTCAGGGTAGTCCCTAAATCCAATGCTCATGTCTTTATAAGAAGAGATTTGGTACCCACAGAAACATAGAAAAGAAGGCAAAGTGTAGATGGAGGCAGAGATTGGAGGACAGCCACAATCTAAAGGATGTTATTTACATAATTTTCATTTCACATGGTGAAGATCCTGTAGATTTATTTAATATTTTTCATTTAGCTTGACTCTGTATCATTTTTGTAGAATTTGATGGAAGCAAATACACTTTCTTACCCTTTAGAAGTGCACTCTTCAACACCAGTCAGATCTTAAGATAATGGCAGCCTTGGCCAACATCTGGGCTTCAACCTCATGAGAGATTCTGGCCAGAGCCACACACTTAAGCCACTTCCAAACTCCTGAGACACAGAAACTGTGAGATAATAAATGTTTGTTGTTTTAAGCCACTAAATGGGGTATTATGATATGCAATAATGACCAATACACAAATCATGTACACAAAATTTTATATCAAATTACATTTGAGAACAAAAAACAACTGTGATTTGGGACTGGAAGCAATTACGAAAAGTTTGTGAGTTAATAAAATGAATTTTGTTAAAGAGTTAGATGAAACATGACCTAACTTTAATTCATTTGATCCAGTTAGTTTGCCAGTCAAAAGTGAAGTAAATGAAATGACTTTGATTATGCTAAAGGATTTAAATGCAATTACGTACAAAAAATTATACAACATGCTTAAATTCGGACTTCGTCATTATGTTCAACAGAAAGAAACGCTGCCTGGTCCTGCACCATTCTCACAATCATTTCTATCTTTGAGACCATTGTGGCAGCCAAATTTGGGCTTAGGGATTATAAATTCATAATTATGGGCCATAATTAATGATGTGCCAATATTTGAATTGATATACCTAATTTTTTAAATAATGTGCCTGTGAGGAACAGAGATAAAATGTTACTTAAGGCTTCTAAATGGGTTTATATTTCAGTTATTCTAAAACTTTCTATCCTCAATCTAACTTACCCTACAGGTAGTTAGTTATTGAATAGCACTTTGTAAATATTTTAAATTATAGGTATTATAAGTGAATAAAAACTAAAGTTAACAAAATATAACCACTATTATTAATGTATACTTTGATTATATTTTAGGCTTTATTTAGCTTGGTATAAGTAAAAGCATGCCATGGCACATAACCTTTTGCTGACCCAATTATTTTCTGCTTTAAATTTTTTGTTGATAATTTTTTTTTCATTAATGGAATGCATGCTGAATCATTGAGCATGTCTGAATTGAGTGTGTCCCTCTGGACTCTGAGGGTGTAGGATAGGTTGGATGCATCTGTCCCATTGGCCTCTGGGACACAGATATCCCTGTGGACTCATGTGAAAGATTATCGGACAATTATGACCCTACAGGATGTACCTGGTTGCATCCCCTCTGTATAAATAGTAATTTGTGGCGTGTGCCCATTTCTGCCATTTCAAACTGTTATACAGGCCTAGCCATGTAGTGGCACACAGTGTAAGTGGAAAAGCAGCTTCCTAAGAAATCCCAGAGGTATAAAATGTATGTGAGTGCTACATGTCCCACAGGTTACTAAATGGAATAAGCTAAGTGATAATTATGTTTTACTATATAAAGTAAATACGAGTTTGGTTGAGACACTTTCTTTGTTGCTGGGTTATGAAATAATACACTTTGGATAAAATATTTGGAGAACTTCTACTAGATGATCACAGATCTTACATCATTATTAATTTTTGTAAATACTAATATGATAAAGGATAATTACAATATTTTATAATGGAAAAGAAATGCATGATGTGTCTCTCCTCCCCTCCCCCTTCCATTTTACTCCAAAGTTGCATTATTTAACTAGAACCAGAATGATTCTGGGCACACAGAATAATAAATGCAATCAGATTGTTAGTGAAAAAGAAACTAACACATGTAAAGTAGAATTTGTGCATTTTTCCCAGTCTCTGGTATATTCTATATGTATACAATACTAATCCCAGGACACTGCTTTTGGTCAGAATCCTAGCAGGGAAAAAACTGGCATATTCAAGCTGGGTTATTGAGAAGAGTTCAGGGAAACCCTATTTCCAAAGGTGTGAGTGAGGATATAAAAACTCCAAAGGAAGAACAAAGTGCCCAGAGCTAGGGAGTGTTGGGTAATTATTACCACCTCTAGGTGAGAAATTGAAAGACTGGGGAGAGATTAATTTATTCAAAAATAGTTGCTCTGAATGTGGAAGAACCCTGCCACAGGAGGAACATACCCAGATCTTGACTACTCAACAAGGACGGAGCCTGGGAAAAATACCTCACACCTCTTTCTTCACTCCCTTCTCATCTCCTACAAGTGTATCCTTTGGCCAATTGCAAAGCTAAGCTAGAAGTCAAGGAGCCCAATGATGGAGTCTATGTAGGTCGTGTATCACAGGGCGCAGAGAAGGATGGAACCAAACAGAAGTTTAATCGGGAGGGGCTAACAGGAAATAACCAGCACATCAATAATCACTGGGGAAAGTTTGTCATATTCAATAAGATTTCTAGGGCAAGAAAGGACCCTGTGCTTTTGAGAATGCCAACAAACAATAGTTAATATTTCCAAGCAAGAGGGTCCTTGTGGTTTTTCTCCAGTTAATTACAAAATCCAACTAACTACATACTATATTCCTTACTAATCACAACCTTTCTTGTGTCTTGATTTTTCTTTAGTTTCCTACCGTATACACTAAGTGCAAGTAAACACAGCCGTTTGCTGAATATATCATTCAGTTCTTTGTTAGTAATTACAAGCAGATACCCTGTCATTAGGCAAAAAAGGCAGACTGCTAATGATCTAACCGTAACATTCTCATTCAAATTACTCTGTACTCTGGCCATGGCAATGATTAATTCTGTTACCCCACCACCTATGAAATTAACAAAATTATACTGAATAAATATACCAGATGTTATGCATTGTGATATTGAATATTCATGTGTTAATATCGAAGTATTTGAAGCCCTCTACATTTTGAAAAACATATTGATTTTTAACTCCTACTTCCCTGAAATATTTCAAATTGTCAACATTTGAAACATTTTAACTTCACTTTCTATTTATCCTAAATCTAAAAACAATGCTTCCTCAGATTGCTAGAAGTTTATCTTACTTTACATTATCTCACTGCCCATTGATTACCTACTTAGTTTCATTCTGTTCTACTAAGAGGTCAGCTTCCTGAAGGCAAGACATATTTGTTTGTTTGGTTTTGGATATTCCTTTTGCCATTGTCTGGGGAAGAAGTTCTCAGGCACAAAATCGAAAATAAAAATTTTAGAATTTGGCATTTGAGAGAAAAATGCAATGATTCTTGGATAATAATTTCTGAGGTTCAGACTTTGGGGGTTTACTTTAAAAATGTTTGAGAGAGTTTTCAGGTGGTAGAAACTAAGATGGAAATTTTCACAATGGCGCAGAAGTTGCGAGAGCACAGACACCCGAGCCTGAGACAGTCATCTAAAGCTATGCTGTTTTCTCTGCCTTGTGGTCCCAAAATGAAGCCAAAGCTTTGTTTAAATATGTATCCTTACCTTAACTATGACAGGAAGGGACTTTTTGGACAAAATGTTAAAGGGACAACTTATTTCGTAGGAGCCAATATGACTGTAACAGTTAATAAAACCAAGAAATCACTACGGGAAAGAAACATTTGGGTGAACAAATGGTGCCCTCAGTTTTCTTTCATTGCTGACTTACTTCAAGGAAAGTGCATTAACCAAATTAATTAATAAATTTTAATTTTTCTAATATTCTCATGGAAAGGGACCTGACAAATATCTTCAAGGAGGAATCCAAACTGCAGAAGTCTTTAAACATGGCTCTTTTAAAATTCTCTGTATTTTAGAAATGACTCAACAACATCTAACAATGACAATAACAATATTTTGGTTACTTTTTCTTCTCTATCTAACTAAATATGAGTTGTTCTCAGGTTTGTGTCTTCTTATTTTTCTCTTTGGAATCCTTTCAAATCTTTGGGACCTACAGATTTCTGTCTCTAACCCTTACTTTTCCCCAGTGGATAGTTTCCAACTGATTGATGTTCAGAGCATTTAGATTTTAGTTGTGACTCTGGAATACTTTACCTCTCAGATTCAGTATCCTTTTCTGTAAAACTCATAAACTGGGCCGCATAATCTCTAGAGAGTCTACCCCTTCTCAAAGTTAAGTCCTCCTTCACTATCTTTTCAACAGATTTTTGATAAAAATATCTATTGTAATTTATTCTAGTGAAGGATTAAACAAACATTTCCAGTGAACTTCTTTTAACCTGCTCTGACTAAAATGGAAACTTTGTAATCTCAAAGAATAACTGAACATAACTATAGCTGAATTTTAATTTCCTGTTCCCTGGACAAGAATTTGACAAGATCTGCTATTTAAGCAAGCACCTTCCCAAGTTCATTACAGAGTAAAATATCTGAGCATGTGATAGGACTAGCAAAGGAAATGCATAGCCCTGAGAGTTCATCTCCTGGTTGAAAATTAGAATTTCTGGAAATTTTATGTATTTATTTCCCCCTTCTCCTTGTTTCTGCAAATGGTGGGTAGTACATGGACAAGTGTATGTAATATACACATTTTCTTTTCTTTAAATGTAGTCACACTTCATAATAATATGGTCTTTTCATTTCATTACGTTACATGGACATTTTCCACATCATTAAATATCTTTGTTCAGCATCATAGTTAATGATTACATAATGTCCCGTAAATGAGTAGTATTTATTTACTCTTCTAAAAGAGTATCCTTCTAGCCTTCTTATCCTTCTAGTTCCTCTCTACTTCATTCTTGGCACTCTAATTCTCAAGAGCTTTCATTATCTCCCCATTGCACTTAGGATGCAATACAACATCTACAACATGGCCTCCTAGACTATACATGATCAAGTCTCTGTCCACCTCAACAGACAGCTTTTAATATCTTTTCTCACATTATGATCCAAGAATGTAATGATTCTTGAGTTCCCCATATGCACCAGGCAGTTTCCCATAAGTTCCTACGCATCCAATGATCTACCCTTAAAATATTAATTGTTTGGGTCTTCCCCATTCAACTTTCAGCACAAATTGTGCTTTCTCGAAAAGGCTTTTTCTGATTCCTCAATCTAAAATACACTTTCTCTTGTAGCATTGTCTGTTTTCTTCATAGCAGTTATCAGCATTAGTAATTATGTATTTATTTGGGTGGTTATTTATTTAATGTGTCTCCCCCATAGACTTTAAGCTTCCATCAGGTGGAGGACCATGGTTGCTTTACCCAGCACTGTATCTTCCATTCTGGCACAGAGAAGAGCAGTCTATAAACAGATGATGAATAAATAATGACCGGCACAATGAAAATGTCCAACAGAGATATGAGAGAATGTACACTATGTATTATAAAGGGAGAATCTCCGGTTGAGAAACCTATTTGGAAGGATATGATGAAGGGTCTAATGTGTCATTAGCTAAAAGAGTAATGTTATTGTAGTGAGACTAGGGAGATAAAGAATAAATTGGGAAATATTTAGAAGTAAAAAAGTAAGAAGACTTTATAGGTTAGATATTGGAAAGTAAAAAACTATTATCTGTATTTTTACATTGCTAAAATGATATTTAGGTATTTCTAGGTATGTTATTGACTATCGTCATTTTTTTTCTGTTCTAAGTTATCTTTTATACATACGTTCATTTTTTACTCTCTTTTCTGCATTTGTCTTTTTCTTCTGTACAGCTTAACTAAAGTCAGTAATTTGGCAAATTATACTGTTATTAATGATCCTACAATATTTCCAAATATAAATTGCATAAATAGTTGCAATAAAAGTATGAGAAACCCTGATTACGAATCATACATTATTAAGGAAACTCTGGAGTCCTGGTTGTGAAATGGTTAGATCAGGCTGCTAACCAAAATGTCAGCAGTTGGACTCCACCAGCTCCTCCTTAGAAACCCTATGGGGCAGTTCTACTCTGTCCTATAGGGTCACTATGAGTCAGAATTGACACGAAGACACACAACAAAAACAACTAATATATTATCTCGCTAGGACGATCACACATTTAAGTTTACATCTTAGTTTACGTCTGTTTTCCTGGGGTTATTTCAATAGCATCCACTCTTTGAGAGTGCCCAGATTTTTCCAAATATAAATCAGTAAGTGTTCCTAAACAGCCTAAGTTCATTTTCAAAAATAGACTGAATAGACTTTGACTTTTATATAGTATAACTAATATTATTTTCTTTTATACCAAAGGAATAAGAGGTTAAATTAAGGCCCTTACATAAAATATAAGATTATTGCTGAATGATTTATATTTATATAATCATGCACTATTTTTGAATGTATGAATGATGCATCACTGTAAATAATATAATAACTTTGGTGATATTTCTTTTGCAGTATCCTTTTGTGATAGAAGCATGAGTTATTCATATTTTAAATTGTAAAAATCTTACAAAGCAATACATCTAAATTCTATCAATATGTATAACTATATTCAAACATGATGGGTTTCCTCCTGAATAGGTCAACAGGAAAATCTATAGTCTGCCCACAGATAATGGTATTAAGTTACTGTCAATGTGAGAAACTGAAATTTGCTTCATGTTGAGCTACTGGCTAATATAATCATCTATTTTTAAGTATTTTCATGCCCAATGGAATGAAATATGCCTAGTAAACTGTTCAAAAGACACCATTGCTCTGATTATATTTCTTCAGAATTATAAAGTATATAGTTTTGTTGAAGTTGACAGGAATATTTCATATCGAAGTAATATATATTGCTGAATTGCATGCTACAATTACATTCAGCTTCTTCTCTGTATAATATAATAAAACTTGTCAACCTTTCTTTCAATCCAAAGCTTCTCCCTTTTAGTAAGTAGGCCGTATCTAAGTGTTCACAATGGGGAAAGAGGTCATGATCTGTTCTTTTGTACCACCCACCTTGCTCTTCTACCTCTCCTCTTCCATTCACCAGGTCGCTTCAGTTTCCTCCAGGATCAGGTTGGGAGTAATGTTTGGAGGTAAAGGAGCAAAAACCACTACACATAGTAGGGATGTGGTTCTTTCTTTGTCAGTGGAGGCTATTCATTGTTGTCTGTCATGACAGGAGTCTAACCACTGGTTCTTTGTCTCTTATTTTATTTTTTTAGGTTCTTTGGACTCTCTCCTGCCCCTGATCCTCTGAAGCACAGTTGTGCACTGTACTCTCTGGCCACCTTTTCATGGCACACCCTCAGTCCCGTCTCCCCAGCAGTGTATTCAAAGGGTCCCTTCACCCTGACAAGCAATCATTTTGTGAAGGATCTTTATATGAAGGGACTAGTCCAGCTATCCTCTATTGTGTACATGTGGACCAGAGACAACCTTCATTCTTGCCAGAGAGTTTGTGAAATGCTGCTTACTCTCACTTTGGCCCTATGTATTCACCTGTGGGTAATGAATTACTTAATATGGCCCTTTTAGCTATGGTCTTTGTGACTCACACACAACGATTAAGTGAGACTATGCAAATAAGGTATACAGAACCTGTGATGGTTGGAGTTATGTGTCAACTTGGCTAGGCCTTGACTCCCAATATTGTATGGCTGTCCTCCAATTTATGTACTGTGGTTCCTGACCTCTGCATGCTGATGAGGCAGGATAGTGTGTCTTGGGTTGCAGCCTTGCAGGAGGGTGTGGCTCTAGTCCCACATTTACTCAAGTTACACCCTTCCCTGGGGTAGGCCTGCAACTAAGGTGTATGTGTGGATGACCTGGTGGGACTTTTTCCTCTCTGCATCTGGGTCCTGAGTCCAGTTTGTGATCAACTGAACTCCGGTTCCTGGGACTTAAGCCAGAGGCCTGTTGTCTGACCTGCTGACTCTGGGATTTGCCAGCCTCCACAGCCCCCGTGGGCCGGCAGCCTATTAGCTGACCTGATTCACCTGCTTCCACAGCCTTGTAAACCAGCAGCCTTTGGTCTGAACTGCTGATTTGGGTTTGTCAGCCCCTGCAGCCACGTGAGTTGGGAGAAATCTATGCTGGAACCAATGGTTTGGGACTTGCCAGCCTCCAAAACCGTGTAAGCCATTTCCTTTATATGGTTTGTGAGTTCTGTGAGACATTGCAGTGAATTACAGAACCCTAAGATAGAAGGGAGAGTACTAATGGGAGAGGGAGTAGTTGCTGTTAGAGATGATGGAGTGGTACAGCAGTTTGTAAAAGTTGGACATTTGGGACATCTTTAACCTCTGCTTCATAGGAACGAGCTTTGTACTAATTCTTATAAAAGAAATGATTCGTCTATTACCTAACTGTCTAGAGTAGTTTCATTGTATATTCTTCAACTCTTCAGAGCCCATATGTGCTTGCGCTGATTGTAGTCAACAATTTTCTATATAGTTTATAAGTATCCGTCTAAGAGTAAGATGTATCCTTTCTGAAAAGCATCTCCTCAGACTTAGAAGAGGTATTTTGTTAGTCCTTTACTTGGTTTCAGGAGGAAAGTGCACTTTGTTTCTTCCCACACAAAGGAGTGGGGAAACGGCAGGCCTTTCAAATAGAGAAAAGTTTTCAAGGCTACATCCTTCAAAAAAAAATTTCTTTCTATTTTCAAATATCCTATTTCACATTTATCTTCTTTTCTTATGTGAGTAAGTTGGAAGTTGGTAATTGGCTTAGAGTTGCATGACACATTTTATTACACCTGGGAAGTAATACTATTTGTTTTGTTTTCATATTTAAATATCACTCACTCTCCTCATAATAATGACTTGAGTCAAAACTCTAAAACAATCAAAAAGTATTCTACTTGTCTGTATCTGTGCTTTATTAATGAGCAATTTTGAGATAAACATTAATATTACCATTTTCTATGTTTGTACAATAGTTGTTTAAAATATAACTCTTGTTAATATTGAAGAAATCATTGCCCTGAATATATATTTCCACTCTGAATTTTGCATACCTATAGGTACATTAAAAAAAAAATCCAAAAACTGTACCATGGACTGCAAGAAGAACAAATAAATCTGTCTTGGAAGAAGTACAGCCAGAATGCTCCTTAGAAGCAAGGATGGCAAGACAGTCTCACATACTTTGGACATATTAGCAGAAGGGACCACTCCCTGGGGAAGGACGTCATGCTTGGTAAAGTAGAGGGTCAGGGCAAAAGAGGAAGACCCTCAATGAGACGGATTGACACAGTGGCTGCAGCAATGGGCTCAAGTATAACAAAGATTGTGAGGATGGATGGGGCAGGACAGGACAGTGTTTCGTTCTGTTGTACATGGGGTCGCTATGAGTCAGAACCAAATTGACAGCACCTAACAACAACAACGTAGGTAAATTCACATCATAATGCTAGAACTCTATTTTTTTGTAGCATATTCACATAACAGGTTTATATATAATATTTCCATGAATTTTTCACATCGAAGTTATTGTAACATCTTATGGCCTAGGATGGAACTCATATAAAAATGATAGAGAAGTAATACCTCATATAATAGTTCAAAAATGAAAGTATGAATATCATAAGATTAAATAAAAACTTTAAGTGCCCCTAGTAAATAAAACCACTAATTCTGAAGATGGTCCTTTATTTAACCCAGTTGTATTTAAGAAATGTGTGGCCAGGAACCTGGTGTAGTTGTATACTTAAAGTACTGCTCTACCTCTTTGGTTCATGGAGTACACCTTCTTGCAGATGATGAGGCTATCAGGATGCTGCAGAAAACTAGGGATGCTTTGAAAGAGATGGGCCAATAAGGTACATCATTTGCATTAGGATTAGGGTTTATCTTCACATATATTAAACCCCAGATTACAGTGGCTTAATCAGTATTAAAATATATTTGTCTTATTAGTTATAGAACTCCAGAAGCAAGCAGTTTAGAAATGGCATGACAGGATGTAGTATCTTCCGGTTGAAATTCCTATATTCCAACTTCACTTTTGTAGTGCTTGCCTTCCATTCTTTTTTTTTTTTTTTTTTTTTTTGAGTTTTTCTTTATTTTATTGTTGTACTTTAAGTGAAAGTTTACAATTCAAGTTAGTCTCTCATACAAAAATCACTGTTATGTAACCCTAATTGCTCTCCCTATTCAGTGGCAGCACACTTCTCCTTTCAACCCCTGATTTCCTGTGTCCCTTCAACCAGCTCCTGACCCTCTCTGTTTTCTCATCTCACCTCCAGACAGGAGCTGCCCATTTAGTCTCATGTATCTACTTGAGCTAAGAAGCGCACTCTTCATGAGTATTGTTTTATTTTATTTTCTTAGTACCTCCAGGTCCAGGTTTTGCCATATTTATTTATTTGTATTTTTTTATTGTACTTTAGATGAAGGTTTACAGAACAAACAGTTTCTCATTAAACAGTTAATGCACATATTGTGTTATGACAATGGTTAACAACCCCATGACATGTCAACACTGTCCCTTCTCAACCCTGGGTTCCCTATTACCAGCTTTCCTGTCCCTTCCTGCCTTCTAGTCCTTGTCCCTGGGCTGTTGTGCCCCATTAGTCTTGTTTTGTTTTATGGGGCTGCCTAATCTTTGGCTGAATGGTGAACCTTGGGAGTGACTTCATTACTGAGCTAAAAGGGTGTCTGGGGGACATACTCTTGGGGTTTCTCTAGTCTCTGTCAGGCAAGTAAGTCTGGTCTTTTTTTGTAAGTTAGAATTTTGTTCTACGTTTTTCTCCAGCTCTGTCCAGGACCCTCTGTTGTGATCCTTATCAGAGCAGTCGGTGGTAGTCAGGTACCATGTAGTTGTACTGGACTCAGTCTAGTGGAGGCCGTGGTAGTTGTGGTCTGTTAGTGCATGCCTTCCATTCCGAAGGTGACACTATGACCTAGAGATAGCTCCTGTAGCTCCAACATTGCATTCTAGATGCAAGAAAGAAGATGGGAGACAAAAGGGGATCCCTCCCAAATGAATCACCTTCCTTTGTTTAGTCTTCTCATTAGTGCTCCATTTAAGTCTTATTGGTCAGTACACACCTGCCTGCAGACCTCTTTGAAATTAATACTTGTTAGGATCAAGCCAGGAGCCCTGGTGGCATAGTGGTTAAGAGCTTGGCTGCTAACCAAAATATTGGCAGTTTGAATCCACTAGCTGCTCCTTGGAAGCCCTATAGGGCAGTTCTATTCTGTTCTACAGGGTGGCTATGTATTGGAATCCACTCCATGGCAATGGGATTTTCTTTCTTTGTTTTTTTTTTTAGGATCAAGCCTAGCAATTCTAGTTGACTCTTGTTCTTTTTTTCTTATATTCAACCAGTGTGTAATTTACCTCGAAGTCCCAGAGAAAGAGATTTGATAATATTTATAATATTAATCAGAGCTACAACTTACTGAACACCTACTATGCTCAAGCATTTTCTTTTAACTCCATACAAAGAAATATTACATCCATATTTTTGATATAACTATGTGAAGCCTCAAAAATCTACACAACTTGCCATATTTTGGATTACTAGTAAATGACAGATGCATGAACTGATTTCAGTTGTATCTGAATCCAAAGTGTTAAAGGTTGATTTACATAATTACTACTTTTAATAGGGAAAGCTAAAGAAGAAGAGAAATGTGAGGCTAAGTCAAAGTTAGTTGCTTTCAAAGCAAAATGCACTTGAGATAATAATTAATACAAATGAGAAGCTAAGCTGTTCATAAGTAAGCAAATGACTCAGGTAGCAGGTCATACCCCTAAATCATAGTGTAATAATCACAGCAATAGCAGTGCTACATGGATCCATCCATCTCTTATTTTTCTAAGCAAACCATGACCCCAGACAAGTTATAATATTAGTGTACATTCTACACATGTAGAAGGAACACACTATTTATATTTTAAGATACAAGGAGGGTTCTCCACAAGAACAGGGGCATTTGACCCTCTAGAAGGGAGTGAAGTTGGTTATAGTTATGGGTTGAATTGTGTCCCCCAAAAAGATATGTTGAAGTCCTAACTCTGATACCTGTGAATGTGACTTTATTTGGAAATAGGGTCGCTTCAGATGCTATTAGTTAAGATGAGGTCATTCGGGTGGGCTGTAATCTCTTTAAGACTGGTGTCCTTATACAAAGAGGAGAAGAGACACAGACTGAAATTAGTCATGTTAAGTTGGAGGTAGCCCTTGGAGTTATGCTGCCACAGCCAAGGAATGCCTGGGGTTACTAGATGCTGGAAGAAGCAAGAAAGTCTTCCCCTCAAGCCTTCAGAGAGAGAATGCCCTGACAGACATCCCAGATTTGAACTTTCAGCCTCCAGAACTATGATAGAACACATTTCAGTTGTAAGCCACCCAGTTTGTGAAACTTTGTTACAGCAGCCTTAGGAAACTAATACAGTTTTGTAAGGACCTGCCTAATTTCTAAGAAAGGTGAACATCTTTTTTTAAGCTTTATAATGTACTCCTTCATTACCAGGTATATCTTTAAAGAAATTCTATCTCGGTGTTATTCTGGAATCCCTGAAGAGGCCATGACTAACTTCAGAAGGGAGCCAAAATAACAAAAGCCTGTTCTCTTTGGACTATGCCGTGCTGAGACCATGTTGTCTTCTGGTCACACACTACTCATTCTGTTTTCCTTCGCTTTCCATTAAATGCTGTTGTTTCTTGGGCTTCCAGCCACTGCTATTATTTCCTCTAGGCCAATATCAATCTTGGGTATGTCATCTACAGTCGTAGCTTTAATTATCCATGTATATGACTCTCAAATATATATATGTAAAACAGATGTCTAAACTATCTAAACCAACGTCTGTATGTCCAGAACTACAGACATACAGATGTTGGTTTAGATAGTTTAGAGATGTCTGTAGTTCTAGACATACGATGTTGGTTTAGATAGTTCAGACATCTCTTTATTTACACCACTTTTAATCTCCATGTGGATGATCAAGAATCAAATCAAGCTCATGGTGGCTAAAGTCAAATTTATCATTAATCTCAACACAAAGTTCAACCTGCATTTTCTAACTCAGTTGATGACCTTATTTACTCAGGCACCTGAGCCAGAAACAGTATTCCTCCTTTTCCATTATCCTCTACAAACAGTTCGTCACTACATCGTATCATACTTACATACGTATCTCATACCTACCTGCATCTTTGCATGTCCAGTGCCATAGTGTTAATTTATACCCTCATAATCTCCTGCCTGTAGGAATGCAATGATCTTCCTATTGGCATCTCCTGTATAGCCCTCCTCTGAACCATTTTTCACATTTCTTCAGATATCGTTGTGTTATTTCCTTGCCTTAAAAAAGCCTTCAATACTTCCCCATTTTCTGGAAAGTACTTAGCATGATATGCAGTTCCATTCATGGTCTTATCTGAACCTCTCTTGCTAATCTCATTTTTCTCTATCTCCCACATAATTGTTATGCTCCAGGTACAATAAATATAGCAGAATTACTCCTCCATAGCCATTAAGACTCAACTCATATGGCACCTCTAGGAAGTTTTTGCAAATACTTTTTTCCATATTTAGCCCAAACTAATGCATGGTGGAAAAGTATATTACAAAATTCATTGCATTATATTAAAATAGATTACCTTTTCTATTTCTTGCCTAGGCCATGAGTCATGAGTTCCTATTGTGTATGTACGTGTATTCTCTCTCCCTCCCTACACACACATGCACACACACACACACCCCTTAGCAAAGTGAGTGTAGTACATGAGCCACAGTATGTTTTAAAGTAATATTTATTGAAATAATACATAAGTAAAAGTTTCAGCTAGAAGAGTTTTCAGATTTCCCACAAGTGTTCAGTGAACAAATCAATTTTGGGACTGCTTCATATAACATCTCTAGTGAAAAATTGCATCCTAAATCTATCAAACTCCATTTCTTTGAACATAGATTCATGATATTATATTTTACTAGTTTTTCCTTAAGTATTCTTCAATTAAAAAAATTAAATTTAGCACTTTAAAAGTAGTTATGAAGAAAAATATGTTTATCATGTTATGGTGTTGATATACATGCAGTAAATTTCATATTATGGTAAAGACTAAATTTTCTTTAAGCACAGAATATAAAAGTGTTTTTTAATTGAACAAGTCTGTATGCCTACTGATCTTATATCTCTTTGGGACTGAAAGCTTACAAATTATTTGATTGTAATGCTGAGTTTCATAGTAAAAGAAATCACAAGTGGATTTGGTTGAGAGTACCAAGGAAGAGTAAATTCGGATGTCAAGTTTAAAACATAAACTTCTATAGGCTTAATGAGATTGTCTACATTTTGAAGACAATATTTTACTTCCTATCATTTTTTTCTATCTGTAGAAAAAGACCATACTCTTGAACATTCATGTTTATCTCATTATTATTTATACTCTCATCTATCCTTTATTTATTAGTGTATTAAATAATCAAATAAATATTTGTCAATCATTGGATATGTTCCAGAAATTGTGCTGAGAGCTGAAATTTTAGCCATGAACAACAGAAAAATTATAAGGCACTTTGAGTACAGTAAGAAAGATAGATAAAAATAACTAATTACACCAACATGTGCTTGATTGTATTTATGATAAATGCTACAAAGGAAAACTGAAAAAAAAAAAAAAAAGCTCTGAGAGCATAGGCCTGTCCTAGTCTGTAGGGTCAAGGATGGCTTTCTTGATAAAGCTACATTTCAAATGAGAACTGAAGGAGACTATGCTCCTGTACATACAAAGGAAACAGTGTTATGGAGTGTCAATGACACATTTAAAAGCTCTGAAGCCAGACACATTCAGAAGCTCTGAAGCCAGAAGAAGCTTGAAAGGACAGTTTCAAAGACTGCATTATGTCAGTGAATAGAAGAAAAGTAATAAATAACTCTAGAGAAATAAATAAGAATGAGATTATGATGGTTAATATTATGTGTCAACTTGGGTAGGCTATAATTCTCAGTAGTTTGGCAGACACTATGTATCATCCACCTCTCACTTTGTGATCTGATGTGAGCAGCCAGTAAGTTGGAAAAGGAATTTCCATGGGGGTGTGACCTGCATTCATGATATACCAATGATCTGGCAAAACTTGCTTTCTCTTGATCCTGCATTCGTATGACCATCCTCTGACCTCTGATACTTGGCACCTGAGAAGCCTTCAGCCTGTTGCATGACCTGCAGATTTTGGTAAGATTTCGCCAGCTCCCGCAACTCTACAAGCCAGCAGCCTGTCATCTGACCTTCAGTTATTTGCATCTCCCTTTTATAAACTACCTATTTTCAGGAGTGACTTACGTATGCCAACTGCTTTAAGTTAATTCTATAGTGAAAGACTCACAGAGGATCAAGTGGTTCCAGGATGAATATTTCTGCACAAAAGTAGCTGCTGATCTGTGGGAAGGAAAGCATGAAGCATGAGGGGACCCCAAGCTAGAAAGAGGGAGGGAAAGGCCATTGAAAATGACAGATATTGCCTTCCTTCTAAGTTTCTGTTAGGATAGAATATTCATATGAGAGTACATTTGCCCACTGAATTTTTCAGGAAAGAAAATCATAGAGCAGATGAGTGAAAAGTAAGTCACCTTTTGCCAAGGAAAATGTATAACGCCAAGGGGGAGTTCTCAGTAGCTGTGAGAAACATAAGAAAGCAAAACAGAATGTATAAAATAGAAAGCAGAGAGAGGTCTGAAGAAATGAAAATGGGCTGTGAAAAGCAAGAAGGAGACGTGAAACATTTAGAAGCAAGAGAAAAGAGTCCTAGGAAAAGAAAATTCTTATTTAAAACTTAGATATCGGTGAGTTTTCATCTATTAATAAATGATCAAATTATTTTTATTATTCATACTAGGTTGCAATTTTGAATTTTGAGCTGACTTTCTGTAATCCCATTGTATTTTGTGTAATATAAAAGGTGTAATATGTAATACAAAAGCAGTTATTTTCTACATTCCAGCTTCCTCTATTATTTAATCCTTAAAAAGTATTATAACATTTGGACTAACTGAAAACCTTTCCCAGAGAAGAGAATCTGTCACTGAAATTCATATTATGGAAAACATAATGCCAAATTCTGTCAAGCCCAGACAGTTCAAGTCCAGTCTATTAGTAAATACTGGTAATAAGTGCTTCCGTGGGTGGCTCCGTTTCAGCTCTACAATGCATGCCAACATTGGGGGATCAATCCATATGAAGCAATAGACTCACAAAGGGCTGGAGGGAGCAGGGCCCGCTATAGGGGACAGATGACTGAGTTGAATCCCAGGATTAGGGAAATCTGAGGTCCTAAGAAGTGGACTGCAGCAGACCTATGATTAAGGAATTAAGGCAGAGTTCTGAGAAGAAGGCTACCAAAGAAGTATGTGTGCAGTAGGAGGCGGCTTATGATTCCAAGGCATACATTCTGAGGATTTACCCATAGATCATAGAAAACCAAGTATACTGATAGCAAAGAAAAACAGCAGCTGTGTTTTTTGTCACTTATATTCTATGTTGTGGAACTCAATCCTAAACTCCATTTCCAAGTCCAGTGAAATGTTATGTGTATGGTTGTAAATGTATGGATTTACTGTTTTGTTTTGTTTTTCTGCTTCATTGGGGAATACTTCCAAAACCAGGATAGAACAGAGTAGGCAAAAAATATATATCCAGCTGGGTGAATTTAAAGAATAAAGGAGAGGACAGAAACTGGAGATTCAGTGGTTAGGACTTTGAGTGATAATAGTAATAGGTAATGTATACATTGAATATTCACTGTATATGTATATATTTAAAGAATGAGGTTATGAGAGGACGAAGAGAATACATGTCTTGCTCAAGATCACACAACTAGTATGTTATGGAGACATTATGCAAATCATATTCTTTAGACTACAGAGCCAATATTTCCATAATAAATTATGGTATTATCTCTTTAAGCAACTACAAATCAGAGTTATATTTTAGGAAGAGTATTCTCAAATTGAAGGGTATGCTTAGTTGACTTTTAGAGAAAGGAGGGCAGTAAGATTATTTTGAGGCAATTTCACCATTCCACCAGAAAGTAGAGGGTCAGCAAAAAAGAGAAGACCCTCAACGAGATAGACTGACACAGTGACTACAACAATGGGCTCAAACATAGCAACTATTGTGAGGATGGCACAGGACTGGGCAGTGATTCCTTCTGTTCTACATAAGGTCACTGTGAGACTGAACCAACTCAACCGCACCTAACAGCAACAACAACAGAAAGTAAGGTATTTAATGGCAAAGAAGTCTTGTACGTCTTCTGCTATTTATCTTTGATTCTAAAAGCCCTCCAAATGAGTTCCTGGAACAATAACAATAACAAAATTCTATAGATCTGTTGATCTAGTTGTAATGTAGAAATATAAATAGATTGAAAGATACATATTCAAGAGGCTTACAGAGAAGCAGAATGGTGTAGTAGAAAAACCCTAACCAAACCAGTTGCCATCAAGTCTGTTCTGACTCATGGCAAGCCCATCTGTGTCAGAGTAGAAAGAACTGTGCTCCATAAGGTTTTCAACACTAATTTTTCAGGAGTAGATCACCAGGCCTTTATTCTGAGGCACCCCTTAATGTGTCGATGGTTAATGTTATGTATCAATTTGACTAGGCTATAATTCTTAGTTGTTTGGCAGACACTGTGTATCACCTCTCATTTTGTGATCTGATGTGAGCAGCCAATCAGTCAGAAGAGGGGTTTCCTTTGGAGTGTGGCCTGCACTTATGATCTAAAAATGAATGTTTTGGCAAAGTTCACTCTCTCTCGATCCTGCATTTGTCTCGTTATCATCTGATCTGCAGATCTTGGGACTAGAGAAGAGTTCAGGCTGCTATCTGACCTTCAGATTTTGGGTTCATCAGCCACTGCAACCACATGAATTAGGAGAATCTCCCAGCCTGCCAACTGACCCACTGATATGGGACTTGGCAGCCTCCACAACTGAATGACCCATTTCCTTGAAATAAATCTTTCTCTCTGTATTTATATATATATTTATCACTGGTTTTGCTCCTCTAGAGAACCCAGCCTAAGACAACCTTGCATGGGCTGGAATTGCCAACCTTTTGGTTAGCAGCCAAGCACATTAACAGCTTGAAAATTAGGCAGACCAGATTTTAAAAAGAAAGTTTGCTATTTTCAAGTTTTGAACTCAACATGTTAACTCCTGTAAACCTTAGTTTTTCACCTGTAAATGGGACAATATATATACTTTATAGATTCATAGATGTTATATGTAAAGGGAGGAGACTGATGACAGTCACATATAAGAGATTTAATATATGATTTTTTTGCTTATTTAAAAATTTTTTTTATTGTACTTCAGATGAAGGTTTATAGAACAAATCGTTTCTCATTAACCAGTCAGTACACATATTGTTTTATGACATTGGTTAACAACCCTACGACATGTCAACACTCTTCCTTCTCGACCTTGAGGACCTTTTTTTTGGTGAAAATATACAAAGCTAAAGTTACACCATTTCAAAAGTTTCTACATGTACAATTCAGTGACATTGATTACATTCTTCCAGTTGTGCTGCTATTCTCACTATCCTTTTCCAAATTATTCCATCACCATTACCTTCAACTCACTGTCCCCTAGGCTTCCCATCAAACAGTTTGAGTTGCTGTTGTCAATTTGATCTCACATAGATAATTTTTTTTTTTTTTTGTATCTTAGATGAAGGTTTGCAGAATAGTTTCTCATTAAACAGTTAGTACACATATTGCCCTATGACAATGTTTAACCAACCCATGACATGTCAACACTGTCCCTTCTCAACCTTGGGTTCCCTATCACCAGCTTTCCTGTCCCCTCCTGCCTTCTAGTCCTCGTCCCTGAACTGCTGTGCCTCATTAGTCCTGTTTTGTTTAATGAGGCTGTCCAATCCCCGGCTGAACTATGAACTTCGGGAGGGGCTTCACCAACTAACCTAAAAGAGTGTCCGGGGGCCATACTCTCAGGGTTTCTCCAGTCTATCAGGCCAGTAAATCTGGTATTTTTTTTCTGAGTTAGAATTCTGTTCTACATCTTTTTCCAGCTCTGTCCAGATCTCTATTGTGATGCAGGGCAGAGAAGTCAGTGGTGGTAGGCGGGCAGCATCTAGCTGTACTTGACTCAGTCTGGTGGAGGCCGTGGTAGCTGTGGTCCATTAGTCCTTTGGACTAATCTTTTCCTTGTGTCCTGTTCTCTTCACTTTCCCTTTCTCCCAAAGGGGTGAGACCAGTGGAGTATCTTAGATGGCTGCTCACAGGCTTTTAAGATCCCAGAGGCTATTCACCAAGGTAGAATGTAGAACATTGTCTTTATAAACTGTGTTATGCCAATTGAGATAGATGTTCCCTGAGACCATGGTCCCCACAGCCCCACCACCCAGCAATTCAGTCCCTCAGGGAGTTTGGAAGTGTCTATGGAGGTTCCATGACCTTTCCTTGTACAAGCTGTGCTGGCTTCCCTAGTAATGTGTGCTGTCTTACCCTTCACCAAAGTTACCACTTATCTATTTAGTCCCCCACCACCACTCCCATCTCCTAACCAACAAAGATTATTGCTTTTTGTGTGTAAACTTTTACATGAGTTATACAGTAGAGGCCTCATACAATATTTGTCTTTTTGTGATTGACTGATTTCACACAGCATAATGTCCTCCAGTTTCATCCATGTTATGAGATGCTTCACAGATTCTTCATTGTTCTTTATCTTTGTATAATACTCCATTGTGTGTATGTACCATAGTTTGTTTATCCATTCATCTGTTGATGGGCATCTAGGTTGTTTCCATATTTTTGCTATTGTGAACAGCGCTTCAGTGAATATGGGCATGCATACGTCTATTCATGTGACAGCTCTTATTTCTCTAGGATATATTCCTAGGAGTGGGATTACATTTTGTGGTGTTTTCTTTTGTTCTTTTTTTTGTGGTGCTGATGTTTTCTTTGTTCCTCTTACTCTCCTGTGCTGAGTTCCTTTTGTTTGTGAATTTTTGTTTTCATTTCTTTTGTTTTTTGTAGGTTTTATTTTTACTGAGACTTTATGTTTTTCTTCTCTCCTTTGATGAGTAGGTTTGTTAACATTCTTTATGGTTACCTTGAAATTTACCCTTATCTTCCTAGATTTGAACCAGTCTATCATTACCTGGTATCACTTGACTTCCTCTCCATTAGAAGGTTCTATATCTATGCCGTTTATTCCCTCTCATTGTTCTTTCTTCTGATTTTTCCTCAGAGTTGTATCCAAGTGTTTTTCTTCAGTTTCTCTGATCCTAACTTCCATCATTTCAAACCTGCTCCTCAGCCCTTCTATGACACTGTCCATTTCTGAAATCTCTTTGCTTATCTTTCAGGTTTCTAATTGTTGTTTTTTATGATTTCTAGTTGTGAATTTATTTTAGCATTTTGTTCCTCTATTATTTTCTTGAATTCTTCCATTTTTTTAATGTATTTTCCATGTATTTGTCTGCCTTTTCCATGAATTTGTCTTTTTTTCCCTTATTTTTGTCTGTTTTTTGCTTCAACTTTTGGACAATTCTGAGTATTAGAGATTTGAATTCCCTATCAGTTAGGTCTAGTGCCTTTTCTTCTGCTGGAAGGTCATCTGGTGTTTTATTTTGGATGCTTACTGGAACCATCCTGTCCTGTTTTTGTAAATTTTTTGATATTGTCTGCTGTCTTTGGGGCATTCAATGGTTATTTTCCTAGTTTATTGATTATTGATTTGTTTGTTTCATCCTGCCTTTTTGTTTTATTTGGTTATGTCTGAGCCAGCAGGCTGTGCGTTCTTTGTTGTTTGCTCATCTGTGGGTGCTATACTTTTCAGCTCCTTCTCCAACGGACAGGGTCAGTCACTCAGGTATGATACAGAACAGCAGGTCCAGCTGAAGGGGAGTTGCTGGGATAGTTTTTTTGTGGCACGTACCAGGGCTGACAGTGCGGACTGGGAATCAGTGCAGGGCAGGTTCCAGTAGGTCGTGCCTGTGCTTCTTGGGAGTGTGATGTTCAGCGCACGGTGCAGGTAGGCAGGAAGGAGGGAGTAGATTGTGATGTGTGTAGCTAAGATGGGTATAGGAAAGATAAGAGAGAGGAGAGAAGAACAGGAGCCAAAAACATGTACACAAACAAAAAAGAGTGCTAAGCGAGCTTACTATTGGAGTAGAGAGATGAGAGATGAGAAATGGGAAAAATCATAAAGAAAACAAAGAAAAAGGGTAAAAGAGAGAAATGAATAAATTGAGAAACTGGAAATGAAGAAAGACAAAACGGGAATAAGAGAGAGAAGAAAACTAAACAAAGAAATAAAAACAAAAACAAAAACCAAGAAAAAAGAAGTGGCCCCAAGGATGTCCCTGTGCGTCTGCACAAAGTAAGGGACTAGCTTCCAAGCCGCATGGTACTGCCTGGCTAGAAGGGGCTCCCAAGCCAAGAAAACAAAAGAAAAGAAACAAATTAAAACAGAACAAATCAGAGCAAACAAACAAACCAACAAAAAACCCCAGGGGTTCCACCAGCGTGGTGGCACAGGCTGGGTAGTAGTTTCACAGTCAAGTGGTGTTTTGCAGCCTTTCAGGAAGAAGCAAAGATGGTGCACAGAGCCAGGTATTTGAGAGAAAGGTGGGGGAGGTGGTGAGAGGTAAGGAAGAAATCTAAATAAGTGGAAAAAAGCAACACCAGCAGCCAACAAATGGCACTCAGGGAGCTGTCCAGTGTGTGCAGGTGGAACCCAAATGGCACTGTAGCAAAGCTTGTGCTTCCTGGCCAATAGACTGTGGCTACAGGAAGCAGAGGAGGCTAAGTGGGAGTGAAGAAGGGTGGGGGGTGGGAAAGCCTATATCGTGGGTTACCGGTTGTTCTGTCTCCTGCTGGAAGCTCCATGAAGCTGCTTTCTTGCACCCCCTATTTGCTGGTCTCTGATAGGAGTCCAAGATGGCAGATCCGGACTCCGTTAGCTGATAGGGGACCTCTTCATGAACCTCTCCTTGCTCTCTGTTCTCTGTCAGTTTTCTCAGTCCATTTGGTGCTTGGCTGAGCTCTTTATCTCTTCATTTGATGCTTAGGGTTTCAGGACTGACTTGTGACTCTGTTTGACTTAGTTTTTCTGATCTTTGCTGCAGAGGGACGGCGTGGTGCTTCTGACTATAGCATCATGTTGTCCAGAAGTTCTAATATACAATTTTTTAAATGTTTGTATTAATCTATGACATAGAAATTATACTTTGAATGCCATTTGAGGTGCATCAAATGAACAAGAGTTAAAACAACAAGTTTTAAAACTTAGTTATTGAAAAAGTGGTAATATTATTTAGAGTATTTTCTCTGATATTTTATTTCCACATTTGACTCCCACACCTTCGTTATTGCTTATAATCACATGATTTTCAAGAGTCAGCATAGTGACCAAAACAAAGATAAGACAAAGGAAAGATATATCAATTACTCTGACAAATGAAGATAAGTGGAACTTTGCTTACCATGATCTAAGTATTCAAGGATTCCACAAAAACTAAGATAGAGACTGGTAGATCCATATTTGTGCCCATTCCAAAGAAAGCTTATCCAACAGAAGGCAGAAAATATCAAGCAAAAGCAAAATCATTAATGTCACACAAGTAAAATTTTACTGAAGACAATTCAAAAACGGTTGCAGCAATACATCAAAAGGGACCTGCCAAAAAATCAAGTCAGATTCAGAAGAGGATATGGAAAGAAGGACATCATTACTGATGTCATGGATTTGGGCTGAAAGCAGAAAGTACAAGCAAGATGTTCACCTGAGTTTTATTGACTACATAAAGACATTCGACAGTATGGAACTTAACAAATTATTGATAACATTGTGAAGAATGGGAATTCAAGGCCACTTAATTTTGCTCATGTGGAACCTGTACATAGACCAAGCGGTAATAATTTGAACACAACAAGGGAATACTGCATGATTTAAAATCAGAAAAGATGTGTGCCAGGGTTGTACGTGTTCACCATACTTACTTAATCTATATGCTGAGCAAATAATCTGAGAAGCTGGACTATTTGAAGAAGAACATGGCATCAGGATTGGAGGAAAACTCATTAACAACCTGCAATATGCAGATGACACAACAATGAGAAGAGGGCTTGAAGTACTTACAGATAAAGATCAAAGACTACAGCCTACATTATGGATAGCAGTTCAGTACAAAAATCCTCATAACTGGACCAATAAACAACATCATGATAAATAGAGAAAATAAGTTGTCAAGAATTTCATTTTACTTGGATCCACAATCTACGCCCATGGAAGTGGCAGTGAAGAAATCAAATGACATACTGCATTGGGGAAATCTGCTGCAAAAGACCTTTTTAAAGTATTCAAAAGCAAATATGTCACTTTGAGGACTAGGGAGTGCCTGAACCAAGCCATAGTATTTTCAGTTGCCTTATATGCATGCAAAAACTGGACAATGAATAAGAAAGACTGAAGAAGAATTGATATTTTTGAATTATGGTGCTGGAGAAGAATATCAAATATACCACAAACTTCCAGAAGAATGAACAAGTCTGTCCTGGAATAAGTTCATTCAGAATACTCCTTAGAAGTGGGGATGGTGAGACTTTGTCTCACATACTTTGGACATGTTATCAGGAGGGATCAGTCCCTGGAGGACGTTATGCTTGGACATCATGAGAGTAAGAAAAAAAGAGGAAAACCCTCAACAATATGAATTGACACAGTGGCTGCCACAATGGGCTCAAACATAGCAATGATTGTGAGGATGGTGAAGGACTGTCAGTGTTTCGTTCTGTTGCTATGGTTTGAGGCCAACTCAAAGGCACCTAACAACAAGACTGGGAAAGTAAAAAGTAATATTGAAGTACGTGTTGATTTTACAGTCTTGTTTTGTTTTAGGACAATAATAAAATGAATTGGTGCCCAGTAAATTATGCCACATTCAAATGAGAAGGAAGAAAAAGGAGTAATGTAAATTATTTTGGGAAGCTGAAAGCAGACAGGAAAAAAATGGAGAGTAGTTGTGGCATTCTTAACAGAAACAAAGGGGATTTAATATATTCCTGAATAGCAAGGTCACCCCACCTCTTGGCTCCTTCCCTGGCCTTCTTCCTGACACCTCAAGCCAGCAATATGCACTGAGATACGGAATCAGTGGAGTTCTTTCTGAAGAAAGTAAAGACCCACTGAGAAAATATCTGAGGATAATAAATACAAATCGGTATCAGTTTGTGACATCTATTAAAGAGCTCACTACTTATCCATCATGTATTTGATAGGCCAGGTGTGTGGGCATAGAGCTTCCAATTAGCATTTTTAGTAGATGGTTCTTAACTATGAATGGAAAGTCAACTTACAAATAGTAACTTGAGAAAAACCACCAGCATGAAAATGTAGGACAAAAGAAAAAAAAGAAAGAGGGAGACAGAGAGAGAAAGATAACAGAAAGGAATTCAGAGAAGAGAAATTTACAGGGAGTAGAGTAGAAGAAAAAAGCTATCACTAACATCTGTAAATGTATGAGGATATTTTAGCTGCTTTGCATGACTCTTTGAACACAGTAAATTTGTTAGATTCATACCAAGTATTTCATGTTTATAGTGCTATTGTAAATGATGCTGATTTTTATTTTAATTTCCAGTTATTCACTGCTAGTAGATAGAAAAACTATAGCTAAAGTAGCTACATCAGTATCAGAAAATGTGACTTCAGAACAAGGAATATTACCAAGGGTAAATAGGGACATTATATAATAATAAAGAAATCAACTCACCAGTAGATAAAACAACATTAAAAGTTTATGCATCTAAAAACAGAGCTTCTAAATACATGAAGCAAAATCTGATCACAGTGAAAGGAGAAACATACAAATCTCCAAGTATTGTTGGAGACTTCAATATTCCTGTCTCAGAAATAGATTTTAAAAATTGACAGAAAATAAGTTATGATATAGATCACATCATTATTAAACAATGAGATATAACATGTTTAGATCACCATCTAGCAAGATTATAACAGCATGATAAATGAAGAAAAGATTCAACTTGTCAAGGATTTCATTGTACTTGGATCCGCAGTCAATGCCCATGGAAGCAGCAGTCAAGAAATCAATGTACTGCATTGGACAAATCTGCTGCAAAGATCTCTTTAAAGTGTTAAAAAGCAATGACATCATTTTGAGGACTAAGATGCGCCTGACCCAAGCCATGATATTTTCGATAACCTCGTATGCATGGGAAAGCTGAACAATGAATAAGGAAGGCTGAAGCAGAATTGATGCCTTTGAATTATGGTGTTGTTGAAGAATATTGAATATACCATGGACTGCCAGAAAAACAAATAGGTCTATCTTGGAAGAAATTCATCCAGAGTGCTTCTTGGAGCAAGGATGGTGAGGCTACTTCTCACATACTTCTGATATGTTATAAGGAGGGACCAGTTCCTGGAGAAGGACATCATGCTAGGTAAAGTAGAGGGTCAGCAAAAAAGAGGAAGACCCTCAATAAGATGGATTGACACACTGGCTGTCACACTGGCCTCAGACATAGCAACGATTGTGAGGATGGCGCAGGACTGGGCAGTGTTTCACTCTGTTGTACATAGGGTCACTATGAGTTGGAAATGACTCAATGGCACCTAACAGTAACAACAATCTAGCAAGAGAAGAATACACATTTATTTTCAAGTGCACGTAGGATATTTGCCAAGATAGACCATATTGTGAATCATAAAACAAACCTCAAAAAATTTAAAAGCATTAAAATGTTATATGTCCTGTGATTATACCCATTGCCATCAAGTCTTTTCTGACTCATGCTTACCCATGTGTTACAGAGTAGGACTACAATCCAAAGATTTTTCAATGGCTGTAATCTTACAGAAACAGATCATCAGGTCTTTCTTCTGTGGCCCTACTGGATGGATTCAAACTGCCAAGCTTTCAGTTAATAGTCAAGTGCAAATTGTTATGCCATGTAGGGATCTTCTCTGATCATAGTGGAATTAAAACAGAAAAGAATAGCATCTCTCTTTCTCATAATTTCAATCTTTTTGCCCAAACTCCCAATTTGTTCATGTATGTTGTTCACTTTTTTCACTATATATTCCAATATATATGCAATGGTTAAGATTGTCTATCCTCTTGGCTGGGCCATGATTCTCAGTGTTTATATGTGATCACTTCCATGATGTGATCCGCTGTGAATAGCCAATCAGTCGAAATGGAGTTTCCTTGGGTGTGTGGCCTGCAACTGCAGATATTCTGGCTTTTTGTTGCTCTGTCCTATGGCTGCCTCCTGTTTGTCTGACCTCGGGTTCTTGGAACTTGAGCTATGAGCTTATCTACCAATCTTGGGATTCATTGATCTTCACTGCCTGGGGCATTGCCTGAGGCAAACGCTTTACAAGACAGTGCTGAATATTCTCAAAAGAATTCCACACTACCAGTTCTGGCTTCTAGACCTATAACTAGACTTAAGTCCCAACAAGAGCCAAAAGATGAAGTAAAAAGTGTGACCCAAGAAGAGATATGTTGCACACCAAAAGGACTGCTTGACTTTTCTAATATGTACGAACAGAACCTGGAGAATATGTGTGGGAATGGCTATTAATTGTGTGGAATAATGGTGCAAGGAACATAAAGATGGATCAGTCTGAGTTTATTGATATGGATCGACTAAGCACAGATTCTTTATTCAATGTTTCAGCTCAAGAAGTTAGGAAAGGATCTAATAATTTATTTGGTTGGGTTGCTGAAGCATGGATTACACGATGGCCTACGCTAAGTCAAACTGAAGTACCAGACCTGCCTTAGTATACTGTAGAAGAAGATATCCAAAGGCTTAGGGAAATTGGCACTCTAGAGTGAATTTATCAGGTTAGACTCACAGACCCACACGTGGAGTGCCCAGAGGACACACCTTTTACCACAACCGTGAGGAACAAGTTTGTGAAGGGAGCCCCAGCATCCTTCAAGACTGCTGTGATTGCTTTTTTATGTAAATTAGATTTGACAGTGGGAACTGCCCTAACTGAATTAAGACACCTAACTACATGGGGCTGATGGGCCCTCGTGGTAGTAGGGGCCAAGTGGCTGCACTAAATCGACAAAGACAAGGTGGGCATGGTTACAGTAATGGAAAGCATAGTCAAAGCAGTAATCAGAATAGTCTGAATCATTTGAACTTATGGTGTTGGCTACTTAGTCATGGTGCCCCTAGGAGTGAAATAGATAGGAAATCTACTAAATATTTACTTGATCTGTACAAACGGATGAATTCTAGGTCAGGTGAACAGCAATCTAACTTGAATTGCTAGAATAGAGAGTCAAGGTCCCTCAATAAATTCCCAGATTTGAGCAAGTTTAAAGACACACAACCCCGTGAATGAAGGGGAGGACAGGTCCCCTTGAGGAAGGACCTCAATACACTGCCAAAAATTTATACTGTCAATCCTTCTCCCAGTTTTCCCCAAAGGGATCTACAGCCTTTTATTAGAGTGACTATTCATTGGGGAAAAGGAAATACTAAGACATTTCAGGGATTAATAGATACTGGATTTGAAAAGACAGTAATTCCAGGAGACCCAAAATATCATTGTGGCCCACCAGTCAGAGTGGGGGCATATGGAGGTCAGGTTATTAATGGAGTCTTGGCTCATGCCCATCTCACAGTAGGTCCAGTGGATCCCTGAACTCATCCTGAAGTGATTTCCCCAGTTCCACAATGCATAATTGGAATAGATATACTCAGCAAATGGAAGAACCCCCACATTGGATCCCTGACAAACAGAGTAAGGGCCATTATGGTAGGAAAATCCAAGTGGAAGTCATTGGAACTGCCCCTACCTGGGAAAATAGTAAACCAAAAGCAATACCGCATTCCTGGAGGGATTTCAGAGATTACTGCAAACATCAAGGACTTGAAGGATGCAGGGGTGGTGATTCTTACCACATCCCCATTCAACTTGCCTATTTGGCCTGTGCAAAAAACAGATGGATCTTGGATAACGACAGTAGACTATCAAAAACTTAACCAGGTGGTGACTTCATTTGCAGCTGCTATTCCAGATGCTGTTTCATTGCTTGAGCAATTTAATACATCTCCTGGTACCTGGTATACAGCTATTGGTCTGGCTAATGTATTTTTCTCCATGCATGCTTCGAAGGACCATTAGAAGCAGTTTACCTTCATCTGGTAATGTCAGTAATACATCTTCACTTGCCTACCTCAGGGCTATATCAGCTCTCCACCCCTATGTCATAATTTAGTTGGCAGGGAACTTGATTGCCTTTCCCTTCCACAAGACATCATGCTGGTCCATTACATTGATGACATTATGCTGATTGGACCTAGTAAGAAAGAAGTATCAATGACTCTGAACTTATTGGTAAAACATTGTCATGCTAGAGAGTGGGAAATTAATGCTACAAAAATTCAGGCATCTTCCACCTCACTGAAATTTCTAGGAGTCCAGTGGTATGGGGCATGTCAAGATATTCCTTCTCAAGTGAAGGATAATTTATTGCACGTGGCTGCTCCTACAACTAAAAAGGAAGCACAATGCTTAGTGGGCATCTTTGGATTTTGAAGGCAACATGTTCTTCATTTGGGTGTGCTACTCTGGCCTATTTATCAAGTGACTCAAAAAGCTGCTAATTTTGAGTGACACCCAGAATGAGAGAAGGCTCTGCAACATGTTCAGGCTGCTGTGCAAGCCACTCTGCCACTTGGGTCATATGAGCCAGCTGATCCAATGGAGCTTGAAGTGTCAATGGCACATATAGATGCTATTTGGAGTCTTTGACAGTCCGCTATTGATGAATCACAGTGCAGACCCTTAGGATTTTTGATCAAAGCCCTGCCATCCCCTGCAGATAACTACTCTTCTTTTGAGAAACAGCTTTTGGCTTGTTACTGGGCCTTAGTAGAGACCAAATGCTTAACCATGCTTAACAAAGTCGCCATGTGGCCTGAGCTGCCCATCATGAACTGGATGTTGTATGACCCACAGAGTCATAATGTTGGATGTGCACATCAGCACTCCATCATTAAAGAGAAGTAGTATGTACAAGATCAGGCCTGAGCAGGACCTGAAGGCACAAGAAATTTTCATGAGGAAGTGACCCAAATGCCCATGGTATCCACTCATGTCACATTACTTTCCATATCCCAGTCTACACCTATGACCTCATGGGGAGTTCCTTATGATCAGTTTACTGAAGAAGAGAAAACTCATGCCTGGTTTACAGATAGTTCTGCATGATACACAGGCACCACTCAAAAGTGGATGGCAGCAGCACTACAGCCCCTTTCTGTGAACTTCCTGAAGGACAGTGGTGAAGGGAAATCCTCCCAATGGGCAGAACTTCAAGAATGCACCTGGCTGTTCACTTTGCTTGGAAGGAGAAATGGCCAGATGAGCAATTTTATACTGATTCACGGGCTGTGGCCAATGGTTTGGCTGGATGGTCAGGGACTTGAAAGGAACATTATTGGAAAATTGGAAACCAAGATATATGGGGAACAGGTATGTGGACAGACCTCTCTGAATGGGCCAAAGAAGTGAAGATATTTGTGTCTCATGTGAATGCTCACCAAAGAGTGACCTCAGCAGAGGATGATTTTAACAATCATGTGGATAGGATGATGCGTTCTGTGGAAATCAGTCATCGTCTTTCCCCAGCTACTCCCGTCATTGCTCAATGGGCTCATGAACAAAGTGGCCATGGTGGCAGGCATGGAGGTTCTGCATGGATCCAGCAACATGGACTTCCACTCACCAAGGCTGACTTGGCTACAGCCACTGCTGATTGCCCAATCTGCCAGCAGCAGAGACCAACACTGAGTCCATGATACCGCACCATCCCTTGAGGTGATCAGCCAGCAACCTGTTGGCAAGGTGATTACATTGAACCACTTCCATCATGGAAAGGGAAGCATTTTGTCCTTACTGGAATAGACACTTACTCTGGATATGGATTTGCCTTTCCTGCATGCAATGCTTCTGCCAAAACTACCATCCATGGACTTACAGAATGCCTTATCCACCGTCTTGGTGTCCCACACAGCATTGCCTCAGATCAAGGGACTTAATTCACCGCAAATGAAGTGCAGCTGTGGGCCCATGCTCATGAAATTCACTGGTCTTATCATCCTGAAGCAGCTGGCTTGATAGAAAGATGGAATGGCTTTCTAAAGACACAATTACAGCACCAGCTAGGGGCAATACCTTGGGGTTGGGGCAGTGTTCTCCAGGAGGCTGTATATGCTCTAAACCAGGGTCCAATATATGGCACTTTTTCTCCTATAGCCAGCATTCATGGGTCCAGGAATCAAGGGGCAGAAATGTGAGTAGCACCACTCACTATTACCCCTAGTGACCCACTTGCAAGATTTTTGTTTCCTGTTCCCATTTATGCTCTGCAGGTCTAGAGGTCTTAGTTCCAAAGGGAGGAATGCTCCCACCTGGAGACATATCAGTGATTCAATTGAACTGGAAGCTAAGACTGCTGCCTGGCCACTTTGGTCTCCTTATACCTCTGGATTAACAGGCAAAGAAGGAAATTACCATACTGGCTGGTGTGATTTATCATGATTAGCAAGAGGAAATTGGATTGATATTACATAAAGGAGGTAAAGAAGAGTGTCTGGAATGCAGGATACCCTTAGGAAGTCTCTTAGTACTACCATGCCCCGTGATTAAAGTCAACAGAAAACTATAGCAACCCAATTTTGACATGACTACTAATGACCCAGACCCTTCAGGAATGAAGATATGGGTCACCCCATCAGGAAAAAGCCACAACCAGTTGAGGTGCTTGCTGAGGGCAAAGGGAATATGGAATGGGCGGTGGAAGAAGGTAGTTCTAGATACCAGTTATGGCCGCATGACCAGTTGCAAAAACGAGGACTGTAATTGTTATGAGTATTTCTCCTTTGTATGTGTGCATCAAATATTTTTGTTTTCTTCTCTTATAAAATATAAGATGTAAATGGGGCTAGTGCATTTTTGGTTGTATGTGTGTTAGTTGTATCGTGTTAGGCACATGTTAGGCACTAGTATGACTTTATAATTGTCTTTATTCAGAGATTATATATGGTTTAAGGAGATGTGTACCTGTACCAAGTGGATAAGCGGTAGACTGTGATGGTTAAGATTGTGTTAACTTGGGTGGGCCATGGTTCTCAGTGTTTATTGCGATCACTCCCATGATGGGATCTGCTGTGAGTAGCCAATCAGTTGAAAGGGATTTTCCTTGGTTGTGTGGCCTGCATCCGAATATAAGTAGACATTGTGGCTTTTTGCTTGCTCTGGATCCTGAGGCTGCCTCCTGTTCTTCTGACCTCCAGTTCTTGGGACTTGAGCTATCCGCTTATCTGCTAATCTTGGGATTCATCAATCTTCACAGCCTGTAAGCAGAAGCCCTGCTCTCTGACCACCAGTCTTGGATTTGCCAGCCCCTGCAGCTATGTGAATCAGAGAAGCCTCTATCCTCATCCACCGACTTGGAAAGTTCCAGCCTCTGCAATCACATGAGCCATTTCCTTGATATAAATCTCTCTATATATTTGTACTCTCTACTTGTTTTGCTTCTCTAGAGAAATCAGCCTAAGACAATATATTATTCATAGTAATTTTAAATTCTACGTCTGACAATTCCAAAAATCCAGTTCATCTCAGAGTCTAGTTCTGTTTGTTATTTTGTCACTTGACAGTGGTTATTATTTTTTTCTTGTATCTTTGTAAATCTTTAAACTTTCATTTGAATGTTGAATATGATGTGTAGTACAGTACATACTGAAGTAAATTCTTCTACTAGACCATTAAAATCAGTTGTCGTTAAGTCAATTGCTACTCATAGCAATCCCATGTGTGTCAGAGTAGAACTGTGCTCCATAGGATTTTCAAAGGATTATTTTTCTGAAGTAGATCACCAGGCCTTTTTTCTGAGGTGTCTCTGGGTTGACTCTAACCTCCAACTTTTCAGTCAGCAGCTCTGAGCATTAACCATTTATACCACCCAAGAATGCTACTAGAGCATTGGTGAGGTTTTTGTCAATCTAGTTAGGAGTTGAACTGTGCTTTGATTTTGTTCCTATGGTAATCTTCAGTCACCATTCCCTTCAAATTCTTGTATCTTAAGCTTATGCTTAGAGTGAGGCCTGGTTTGCTGGAGGGTTTTTCTCAATGTCTGCTTCATCATCAGCTTTTGATCTCCCACATGGGCATATATCTTAAAGAGTGTCACTGCTTCCCAGTGTTGTGTATTACTAAGTGCTTACTTGCTGGTAGTAGAAGATGGTAAGTTCTCTTTGGTCTGGATTACTGTCAGTCTCAGGCAAGCTCTGTGACTCTGGGTCTAGAGGGTGTTTTTTTTTTTTCCCAGTAACTCTTCCCTCCCTCTCTGCTAGCCTACTTCTAATAGTTTTAAAAAATAAAAATGAAAACTCCTTGCCAACGAGTCCATGATGACTCATAGCTACCCTATAGGACAGAGTAGAACTGCCCCATAGGGTTTCCAAGATGCGGCTGGTGGATGCAAACTGCTGACCTTCTGGTTAGCAGCCTAGCTCTTAACCACTGGCCATCTGAGCCCAGCATATTCCCCAGCCCCTCCTCCAGAGATAAAGAGTATATATTTTTCTTTTCCCTTTCCTCAGGTGCAATAGTTCTTTACCAGTGTCCTTTCCCAGTAGACTAGGCTTTTGTTTCTTCTAGGAGGCCTGCCTGAAGATTTGTGCAATGACCACTTATCTCTTCCTGACCTGAACACTGAAGGAGGCTTTCTTAAGTCTTTATTTTAGCACCAAATTTTGCCTATATGTACCAGATAGAGGTCCAAGGTGAAGAACTTTTTGGTACAAACTCCGCTTGTGTTTTAGGCTCCCAGAGATTCCTTACTCTCACACTAGCCTACACATGGCCATTAGTATACACATGTATACATATTTATATGTATACATGTGTAGTACAACAGCCTTTCTCACCATGGTCTTGTAACTTCCACCCAAGTGATTTGGTGGGACTATGCAAATAAAGTAATTGTGGCCCACCAAGGACATTGTCAGTTTTGCCACCCTGCTAGGCTTAAAAAGAGCCAATTCCAGAGCAGAGAGAGGATTTTACCATCACCAAGAAAGATAAGCCAGAAGTGGAGTGTGTTCTTTGGACCCAGGATTCCTGCATTGGGAGGCTTCTGGAACTAGAACACTGAGAGAAAAAGAGAGAGGAAGAGCTGTGACACTAAAGATGATGAGAGGTGGTGGCAGAGAGATGGTGTCAGGAGAGACTGTCAGAAGACAGTGGAGTGGGCTTCTCACCCCATGGAACAGGAGTGGTGAGTGCCTTTGGGCCAAGGTTTGCTGTTGGAGTGGGGTGCTTATTACAAAGCTAAAATGGCTTTGTAATACCTGCCTAAGCAGAGCAGAGGCCCAGGGGCCACAGAGAGGTGTGCTTGCAGCATGGCTGGAAAAAGTCTGTCCTGATGGAAGAACTGTATCCTGAGTGTTCCTGAACCTGAACTTTAAACTGTTATTTCCCTAATAAATACCATAATTGTGAGTATTGTCTGTAAGTTCTGCGTGGCCATTGCAAAAAATTATCAAATGCAGGAGAGAAGTATAGACTGCCATGGGAGGGTGTCAGAATTGGTAAAGGTGGCTGAGAGAGGAGATATGTCTGACATCTGCTTCATGGGTATCAGCTTTGGGCTGTTGATCTTGATTCTCCTTATCCCTTGTGAAGCTAGAGGAGACCAGACTCTGCCCTCACACCGTTTTTACAATGTGGTATGTATGTTGTTGTTGTTAGGTGTGATGGAGTCACTTCTGACTCATAGCAACCCTATGTACAACAGAAGGAAATATTTCCCAGTCCTGAGCCATTCTCACAATGGTTGTTATGCTTGAGCCTATTGTTACAGCCATTGAGGGTCTTCCTCTTTTTTGCAGACCTTCTACTATACCAAACATGATGTCTTTCTCCAGGGACTGATCCCTCCTGATAACATGTCCAAAGTATGTGAGGCAAAGTCTAGCCATCCTTACTACTAAGGAGCATTCTGGCTATACTTCATAAAAGATAGATTTGTCCACTAGCTTGGCAGTCCATGGTCTATTCAATATTCTTCGCCAGCACTGTAATTCAAAGGCATCAATTCTTCTTCAGCTTTCCTTATTCATTTTCCAGCTTTCACATACATATGAGGCAACTGAAAACACCATGGCTTGGGTCAGGCACACTTCAGTCCTTAAAGTGACATCTTTGCTTTTGAACACTTTAAAGAGGTCTTTTGCAGTAGATTTGCTCAATGCAATACCTCCTTTGATTTCTTCACCTCTGCTTCCATGGGCATTGATTGAGGATATTAATAAAATGACATCCTTGACAACTTCAATATTTTATCCATTTACCACAATGTTGCTTATTGCTCCACTTCTGAGGAGTTTTGTCTTCTTCATGTTGAGGTGTAATCCATAATGAAGGCTGAAGTCTTTGATATTCATCAGTAAGTGCTTCAAATTCTCTTCACTTTCAGCAAGGAAGATTTGCGTATCACAAGTTGTTAATGAGTCTTCCTCCAAACCTGATGCCCTATTCGTCTTCATGGAGTTCACTCTCTCAGATTATTTGCTTAGCATACAGACTGAATAGTTATAGAGAAAGGATGAAACCATGAAGCACACCTTTCCTGACTTTAAACCATGCAGTATCCACTTGTTCTGTTTGAACAACTGTCTCTTGGTCTGTGTACAGTGTCCTCATGGGCACAATTAAGTGTTCTAGAATTTCCATTCTTCACACTGTTATCCATAATTTGTTATGATCCACATAGTCGAATGCTTTTGCATAGTAGTAAAGCACAGGTAAACATCTTTCTGGTATTCTCTGCTTTCAGCCAAGATCCATCAGATATCAGTAATGATATCGCTCATTCCACACCCTCTTCTGAATACAGTTTGAATTTCTCACACTTCCCTGTTGTTGTACTGCTGCAACCACTATTGAATAATCTTCAGCAAAACTTTACTTGCATGTGACATTAACTGTATTGCTAAAAAATTACCACATTCTGTTAGATTGCCTTTCTTTGGAATGGGCACAAATATGAATCTCTTCTAGTCAGTTGGCCAGGTAGATGTCTTCCTGATTTCTTGGCATAGATGAGTGAGCACTTCCAGTGTGGCATCCATTTGTTGAAACATCTTGTCATAGATTGAATTGTGTTCCCCCAAAATGTCTGTCAACTTGGCTAAGCCATGATTCCCAATATTGTGTGATTGTCCACCATTTTGTCATCTGATATGATTTTCCTTTGTATTGTAAATCCTATCTTTATGATATTGATGAGGTGGGATTATTGGCAGTTATGTTAATGAGGCAGGACTCAAGCTACAAGATTAGATTGTATTTTAATTCAATCTCCTTTGAGATATAAAAGGAAGAAGTGAGCAGAGAGACATAGGGACCTCATACCACCAAGAAAAAAAGCCAGAAAAATAGTGCATCCTTTGCACCCTGGGTCCCTGCGCTGAGAAGCTCCTCAGTTGGGGAAGAATGATGATAAGGACCTTCCCCCAGAGCCTGCAGAGACAGAAAGCCTTCCCCTGGAGCTGGCACCCCGAATTCGGACTTCTAGCCTACTAAACTGTGACAGAATAAACTTTTGTTTGCTAAAGCTATCCATTTGTGGTATTTCTGTTATAACAGAAGTAGGTGACCAAGTACCATCTCAGCTGGTATTCTGTCTATTCCTGGAGCCTTGTTTTTCCCCAGTGCCTTCAGTGCAGCTTGGACTTCTTCCTTCAGTACCATCCGTTCTTGATCATATGTTACCTCCTGAAATAGTTGATCCTTGACCAATTCTTTTTGGTATAGTGACTCTATGTATTCCTTCCATCTTCTTTTGGTGCTTCCAGCATCATTTAATATTTTCCCCATAGAGTTCTTCAATACTGAACTTGAGGCTTGAACTTTTTTTTCAGTTCTTGAAGCTTGAGAAATGTCCAGCATGTTCTTCCCTTTTGGTTCTCTAAACCCAGATCTTTGCACATTTCATTATAATTCTTTACTCTATCAGCTCTTTTACTTTATCATTTCTTCCTTCACTTTAGCTACTTGATGTTCAAGAGCAAGTTTCAGAGTCTCTTCTGACTTCCATTTTGCCTTTCTTTCTTCCCTATTTTTGTAATGACCTCTTGCTCTCTTCATATATGATGCTCTTGATGTCATTCCACAGCTCGTGTGGTCTTCTCTCATTAGTGTTCAATGAGTTAAATCTATTCCTGAAATGGTCTCTAAGTTCAAGTGTGATGTACTGAAGGTCTTACTTTGGCTCTCGTGGACTTGTTCTAATTTTTTCAGCTTAAAATTAAATTTGCATATGAACAATGGATGATCTGTTCCACAGTCGGCCCCTGGCCTTGTTCTGACTGATGATATCCAGCTTTTCCATCATCTCTTTCCAAAGATGTAGTCTAGTTGATTTCTCTGTATTCCATCAGGTGAGGTCCACATGTATATTTTCTGTTTTTATTGTTGAAAAGAGATATTTGCAATGAGGAAGTCATTGGTCTTGCAAAATTCTATCGTGGGATCTCCATTGTTGTTTCTATCACCAAGACCATATATTTCAGCTACTGTTCCTACCTTTTTGTTTCCAACTTTCACATTCCAATCTCCAGTAGTTATCAATGCATCTTTATTGCATATTCGGTCAATTTCAGACTACAGAAGTTGGTCAAAATATTCCATTTCTTCATTGTTGGTATTACTTGTTGGTGTGGAAATTTGAATAATAGTCATATTAACTGGTCTTCCTTTTAGGCATATGGATATTATCCTATCACTCACAGCGTCGTTCTTTGGGATAGATCTTGAAATGTTCTTTTTGATGGTGAATGTGATGCTATTCCTCTTAATTTTGCCATTCCTGGCATAGTACTCCATAGCACACCACAGACTGTCCACCATAGTACACCATAGATTCAATCTGTATGCTGAGCAAATAATGCAACGATGAAGAAGAATGGGGCATCACGACTGGAGGAAGATTTATTAACAACCTGCGATACGCAGATGACACAACCTTGCATTCTGAAAGTGAAGAGGACTTGAAGTACTTACTGATGAAGATCAAAGGCTACAGCTTTCAATATGGATTACACTTTTAAAAAAAAAGAAGAGAAAAAATCCTCACAACTGGACCAATAAGCAACATCATGATAAATGGAGAAATTATTGGAATTGTCAAGGATTTCATTTTACTTGGATCCTCAATCAACGCCTATGAAAGCAGCATTCAAGAAATGGATCCATGCATTGCATTAGGCAAATCTGCTATAAAAAGGTCTCTTTAAAGTGTTAAAAAGCAAAGATGTCACTTTGAGGACAAAGGCATGCCTGACCCAAGCCATGGTGTTTTCAGTCACCTCACATGCATGGGAAAGCTGGACATTGAATAAGGAAGACTGAAGAATTGATGTCTTTGAATTATGATGTTGGAGAAGAATGTTGAATAGACCATGGACTGCCAGGAGAAGAAATAAATCTGTCTTGGAAGAAGTACAGCCAGAATGCTTCTTAGATGCTAGGATGGCAAAACTTTGCCTCAGGTACTTTGGACATGTTATCAGGAGGGACCAGTCCCTGCAGAAGGATATCATGCTTGGTAAAATAGAGTTTCAACGAAAGAGAGGAAGACTCTCAGAGAGACAGAGTGACACAGTGGCTACAGTGATAGCCTCGGCAATAGCAGTGATTGTGAGGCATGGGGCATGACCATGACTGGGCAGTGTGTTATTTTGTTTTGCATGGTGACTATGAGTCCTGCTAACTTGCCAGCACATAGCAACATCAATATTGTTATTCCCATTCTTGTGATGTGGAAACTGAAATTCCAGATTTTGAAGATTGTCATAGATTGAATTTAGTCCCCCCAAACTATGCCAAATTGGCTAGGTCATGATTCCCAGTATTGTATGACTGTGTAATCTGATGTGATTTCCTTATGTGTTGTAAACTCTATCACTATGATGATGTTATACTGATGAGGCTTACAAGATTAGTGTCTTAATCCAATCTCTTTTGAGATATAAAAGAGAGAAGTAAGCAGAGACACAAGGGACCCTCATACCACCAAGAAAGCAGTGCCGGAAGCAGAGCACGTCTTTTGGACCTGAGGTTCCTGCACTGAGACGCTCTCAGACCAAGGGAAGACTGATGTATCACAAGGACCTTCCTCCAGAGCCAACAGAGAGAGAAAGCCTTTTGGAGCTGATGCCCTGAATTTGGACTTGTAAGCTACCGGACTGTGAGAGAATGAACTTTTCTTTTTAAAGCCATCCACCTGTGGTATTTCTGTTATAGCAGCACTAAATGACTAAGACAAAAATCCTTCTCAAATGTCATGTATTTAGTAAGAGGGGGAGACTATATTCAAACTGCAGCAGTTTAGTTTTGTCTGTTGAGATCCAGTAATTTGAAGAACTACACTATAAAAGTTGAGGACATGTAAACACTGGTGCTCAAAATTGCCAAACAGAGAAAATATCAAATCACTTTTATAAACAATAACATTTTTTATGAGTAAAAGAAGAAATATATTTAAAAAGAAAATTTATTTACAACTGTATTATGTTTATTTAATATTTATATATCATATTTATATAAATTATAGTGTAACATATATGCTGTATTTATTTGCCACTATATTTTCTCATGCCATCCCTCATGGCTTATTAAAATAACACTAAGTTGTACATGTATATTTCTGATATATGGTTAATTTTACTTCAATACAATCAGTGTGCAGATCATAACTTTGACTTTCCAAATGACATTGTGTGATATTTTGTTTTCAATTATGAGCACAGTCTACCTCCTGAGGTTTCTAGTTAAGATAAAAGAGTATGTCACAGAAATAGTCAACTCATCAAGAGTCATGGTGTGAAGTGCTTTCTGTGAATCCCTGCCAGATGGCATTATTTGTAATGATGAACCATCTCATTTCCTTACAAGTAATTTAAAACACATTGTCAGTTGTGGATGAATTTGCATCATATAACAACTAATTAATTGTATCTGAATTTTTTTTTTAAATATGGGACACTTGGGAAGGCATTTGTTTATCAACAGATACATAATTGTACAAAAACAAAAAGTCTACTAGATTAGAGCAACAAAGCTGAACCTTTTGAGTAACACTATTATGTGTATTATATGAGATGCTGGTATATATAAGAAGGAACTTTATTTTTTAGATAACTAGAATCTGTTTGATGGAAACAATGATTTATGGAGGATACACAAAACAAGATCAATTCAGCATATTTTGCTCTCTTTCTGCTCCTGTATCTCAGTGTAGTATCAAAGATTTTCAGGCTGAAATATTTATTGAGGTATTTTTATTTTCTAATCCCTGCTTTTAGTCAGGGAAGATACTAATATCTATTTTTTTAAGAGTACAGTCTAAGAGAAGTTACATAATACATAAAACAACTGGTTTTTAAGGTAGAAAGATGTATCAGAGGGTATTATAGGAGTAAATAGAAAAAAAAATCAATTTCAAGGAATTCTACATGGATAGGGCAGAGAATATTAATAATTATGGTTTAAAGGGTTTTTTTTGCTTGCTTGTTTATTTTGTTTTGTTTGATGTTTTCTTCCTTCAGAGCTAAATATGCGTGTTATAGAATTATGGGAGAAAAATATTGTGTAGCAGTTTATGGAGACCATGACAGAAACGACTTTTTAAATTTGAACCCACAAGATAGCACTGCTTCCTAAGACTTTAATTTATTTGCTTTCCTTTAAAGAAGTTATTAAAATTAATTGGCAAATTATTTTTCATAGCACTTAACAGTGCCTTTGATATGAATGGAAGGATTCTTCCATTTTCTATATTTAGCAAAACATAGGTTCTAAAACCACAAAAATGTTTGACTAAGTAAATAAACGTATGAATGAGAGATCAATGAATCGGTAATTGGTCAGAGATAATGAGAGTCTTAAGGAAGCTTTCAAAACAGCAAAGAAGATATTGCCATAATAGTATTCCCAGTTTGCTATTTGAGAGCAAGGCCCTACTCTATTACAATCTTGCCACTGCTGGAGAACTATGAAGAGGCAAATTATCATTATTATTTCATTCATGAAAATGTTACCTTACTGGCCCACATCCTTCTTCAGGGTACTCTTCTTATAGGACCTAAGAAAGATGATACAGCAAGTTATAGTTCGTTGGATATTGTCATACATTAAAGGTAGTGGTCAGAGAAGTTCAGAAAACAAACATTAAATCACAGAAAGAAAATAATTCAAAAGACATGACAGACTATTAATGTTGACATTAACTGTTGGAATACAAAGAAGTCTCTGTACTTCAGAGATATCTAAAAGAAGAAAATATTGAATTTGTTTCTAATAAGATTAAACCAGCAAATGAAAAAGAAAAAACTATTAAAATTAAAAAGATCATTTTATACCTTTTGCCTTTTCTAACATAAACATTTAATGTTACACATTTTTCTCCAAGCACAGTTATAGTTACATACCACAAATTTGATGTGCTTTTTAAATTTTTATTCAGTTAAATTTTTTTAATTTCCCTTTACTTTTTTTTCTTAATTTAGAATTATGTTGCATAATTTGACAACACTGAGAGAATTTCTTTGAACAACTTCTAATTTAATTTTGTTGTGGTCACAAAACATTGTTTGCATAGTTAGAATTTTTTTAATTAGCATAAATTTCTTCATGCTAACTCTTATCTTTTTAATGTCTGCAATTAAATTCACAACAATCTTATGAGACTAGTAAATTATTTTTCTTATTTTTATATATAGGCACAAGAAGACAACATACCTTGCCCAAGTTCTCCGAGCTATGGTCCGTTTCTGTCTGTCCAAACTCAAAACCACCCTGATACGAAGGTTTTATTTACTTGTCATTACTTCCACTCCAACACAGAGCATTGACTTGAAGGTTTCAGAAAAGGGATGGTGTGGCATCCTTCCATAATCGGCTACGGTACAAAAGAATCCGAGAGATGGAAGAGCAAGTTTGTATGTCTAATTTGAAGCATGGAGCTTTTGAAAAACAGAAATTTTTTTTTTCTGTTCCTAATTATTAATGTTTTAAACTTGTTTAACCTCTCATAAAACCCATGACAGGGGTCCAATCAACTTGCAGAAATGACTGAAATTTAGTGTGTAAAAAAGAGAGGACAGGGAATTAGCAATACACGGATTATCTTTCCCACACATTCTGTCCCAGGAAACGAAGTTTCAGTACATAAGTGCTCATCAGCCAAAGCAATTTGTATCAGGCAGTTAAATATTCTGGTTCCTAAGAGCCTGTGTCATTGGCATAGTCCGAGTCTGTATGAGCTGAAAGGAACTTCGAGTTCATCTCATTTAACAAAAAGAAAGCTGATAGGTTAAATGACTTATACAAGTCTGACAACAAGTAAACTGTTGACCCAGCATTAGAGTCTGAGAATGTATGACAGCAACTGCTGCCTTGCTTAGTGTTTGGAGACAGCCTGGTTGCTGCAGCAGAATTGGCTCATGCCCAGCTTCCCTCCTCCCCTCCACTGGCAGCCATTATTTCCGCAAGTCCTTCACTTCTGTACATCCTTCACTTGGGAGGACTCCATAGCATCACTGACAAGAAATAATTGGCACTCTCAGCAGAAACGCAAGGGAGTGAAGAGTGAAGAGATATTCTTGTCCTCAAAAGAATTTTTTCCCTAAATCAGGGTTAAGTCACATCGATTAAAAGCAGGAACTTCAATCTGAAATTGCCATTGATTGCCCTTCACTTGCCTGTGCTTTAGTAAAGGATTTCAATTTCCAGGATTGGAGCTCCACTTCTCACAAACTGAAGACTTATTGCAGCTAGCAAAATAAAAACAACAAGGACTTTCCTCATTTCAATCCCTGATGTGACCCTGCATCCACTGCTGTGCTTTCTTAAATATCCAACTACATCATCTCATTGGGCAGCCCAGTCCTGCTAACAGTCTCCCTCTGTTCCTCAAACTTGAGAGCATTGCAGCGCTCCACTATGTCCTTGCCTCTCTAATCTATCACGATGTTTTATTTTAACTGTATTTTTATTTTGCTCAAGTATGAGAATGATTCTATGTGGCGTATGTTATCCCATAGGATAAGCTATTACTTATTGAATAAAAATAGGCACAAATGAGATATTCAGAGATTACAATTGTAAAATATGCTTATAAATCATAGTTGTTTAGCACATTAGTTTCTGGTTAAAGTACCTAGTTGAGACTGTGATGTTTCAATTAAAATGAAGGTGAAAAGTTATTTCTAGTATGCTCAGTCTGTTAACATTTATTTAGTCCCCGGTGGTGCAACAGTTAAGTACATGGCAGTTTGAACCCACCCAGCGATCTCCTGGAGAAAAGACCTAGCAATCTGCTCCCATAAAGGTTACAGCCTAGGAAACCCTACGGGGCAGTTTTACTTCTCTTCTACAGGATCGCTATAGGGTTGCTGTGAGTCCGAATCAACTCACAGCACACCACAATGTAAACAAGATATCTAGTTAATTTTCTTATAGTTGTTCCTCAAATCTCCTTTGAATAGAGTCACCAGATTTAGGAAATAAAAATACAGGGCACGAGTTAAATTTGAGTGTTAGATAAACAACAATAATTTTTAGAATAAATATGTCCTAAATATTGTATGGGGGGTTGTTGACGTTGTTAGGTGCTGTTGAGTTAGCTCCAACTCATAGCGACCTTGTGTATAACAGGGAAACCTTGCCCTGTCCTGTATGATGCACACTTCTAAATATATATTTAAAAAAAAGAAATCCTTTGCCGTTGAGTCGATTCTGACTCATAGCGACCCTATAGAATGGAGTAGAACTGCCCCATAGGGTTTCCAAGGAGCAGCTGGGGAATTGAACTGCCGACCATCTGGTTAGCAGTCGTAGCTCTTAACCACTAGGGCACCAGGGCTCCAACTCTATATATCTTTATATGCATATAACATATATAAATACATATATATAAATGTGTATGTGTGTATATGTATATATATATATATAATTTATCTGAAATTCAAATTTAACTGAGAGTCCTGTATTTTATTTCTGACAACCTTACCATCTAGAAAAATAATAATGAAAGAATATACCGTATGTGAAGTGACCTTTACTTTCTATTCTACTCTGTCATCATCATCTGTAATAATGCTCTTTGTAAATTAATACTTAACACCGAATTGAATTAAATTCAAAATATACTTTTTATTGTTGCTTTTTAAAATCAGCCTTATTATATTCTTGTGCTTTTACTTCTGGGTATATTTCTCAATAGTCATAACTGATTTAATTTGATGGTTTGAGTGCACTGAATGCATCTCTCATCTTTGTCAGATCCAGAAACCAGAGTGGTACTATCCCCTAGATTGCAAACTACCATCTTTAAATTTTTTCATCTGAGTATTTTACACAAATGTAAGTTTGATATTTTTCAACTTCAAGTCTAAATTCTTGACTACTTAGCAAGATTACCAAACTAAATGTCAATAACAAGGAGGAAAGATTGTCTCTGGTCATTTACAATATCCATCAGCAGTATCCTCTTGGATTTGAGAGGGTATCATCATTTTGAAATTATTCAGAGGACACTGTTGTAAAAACACCTTTGAAATTTGCAGTTGCTAGGCTACTGTGTAGAAAAGAAGTGTGAATCACACGTTTCTGTGCATGTAGGCGAGAATTAGAGCAATCAAATGGATTTTAAAACAGCAGGATAATTCAAAACCACAAGGACTAGCATTGATAATTATTTTTATGAATTAAGGAAAAAGAGATGCCTACGAAAGCTAGAGTTTTCTAATTTCTTTAAACAAAAGGTGAGTTGAGAAATTTTTACAAATTAACATTTATTGGAGGCTAGATTAAACATAATACAAAAAATTTCTATTGTCTTGTTCTAAAATAGTACAGTTATTCATAGACTTTTATTGGAATCATACTGAAATATAGTTTAAGTGCAGCAAGTTAAAGGTAGATTTGTCAAGAACGAAATGAATCTTGGATGGAAAAAGAAAATAACAAGCGTGAGGATGAGTCAGAGGATATCTTTTAACCTTACTTTCTGCTACACTTTTTTTTTTTGATAGCTCCAGTTTGTTTATTTGTTCCAATCTCTGTTAATATTTTATGGCTATCTTTATGAGGATGCATTGAACACTATTTCCCCAGACAGTTATCTGCCATTCTGATAAATCTGGTAATTCCTTCGACAATCCACGGCTCAAGTATTTCAATTACATCCTTGGCTGTAACGTTGTCTTAAATCAATTCTTAAATCAGAGATATTGATGGTTTGGAATGTATTCTTGCTCACTTTTTCAGTTCAGCTAAAGCATACTGACTTTTCAAAATTCAGATTGTATATAATTCTCACAGATAATTATACTATCTATGAAAGTTATCCAAAGGGCCCAGCCTCACTGGAATTTTTTTTTTTTTTAATTGTTGCAGTTTAAATGACAGTCAAATCTAATCCCTGTCTGAAGAGTTGGCCTTGGAAATTGTTTTAGTTCTGGGCTGATAAAGAATCCAGGGGCCATGCTTTCCAGGGTTCCTCTAGTCTCAGTCAGACCATTAAGTCTGGTCTTCTTACTAGAATTTGAGTTATGCAACCCACCTTTCTCCTGCTCCATCAGGACTCTCTGTTGTGTTCTCTGTCAGGGTGGTCATGGATGGTAGCCGGGCACCATCTAGTTCTTCTGGTCTCAGGCTGATGAAGTCTCTGGTTTATGTGGCCCTTTCTGTCTCTTGGGCTAACACTTTCCTTGTGTCTTTGGTTCTTCATTCTCCTTTACTCCAGGTGTTTGGGACCAATTGGTGCATCTTAGATGGCTGCTTGAAAGCTTTTAAGACCTTAGACGCCACTCACCAAGACAGGATGCAGTACACTTTCTTAATAAGCTTTGTTATGCCAGTTGACCTAGATGTCCCCTGACAGCATGGTCCCCAGACCCCTACCCCTGCTACTCTGTCTCTCAAAGTGTTTGACTGTATTCGGGAAAATTCTTAACTTTGGTTTAGTCCAGTTATGCTGCCTTTGCCTATAGTGTGTGTTGTTCTTCCCTTTGTCTAAGGTAATTCCTATTTACTGCCTGATTAGTAATTAACGCTCACCCTCCCTTCCCACCCTTGTAACCATCAAAGAATGTTTTCTTCTGTGTTTAAACCTTTTCTTGAGTTCTTATAATAGTGGTCTTATACAGTATTTGTCCTTCTGTGACTGACTAAATTCACTCAGCATAGTAAGTTCCAGCTTCCTCCATGTTATATTTCACTGCTTCATTGTTGTTCTTCATTGTTGCATAGTATTCCATTGTGTGGATATACCATAATTTGTTTATACATTGATCCGTTGATAGGCATCTAGGTTGTTTCCATCTTTTTGCTATTGTGAACAGTGCTGCAATGAACATGGGTGTGCGTATATCTATTCGTGTGTCGGCTCTTATTTCTCTAGGATATATTCCAAGGAGTGGAATAGCTGGATCACAGGGTACTTCTAGCTTTTTAAGGAAGCACCAAATCAATTTCCAAAGTAGTTGTACCATTTTACATTCCAACCAGCAGTGTATAAGTGTTCCAGTCCCTCCACAATCTCTCCAGCATTTATTGTGTTGTGTTTTTTGGATTAATGCTAGCCTTGTTGGGGTGAGATGATATCTCATTGTAGTTTTGATCTGCATTTCTCTAATGGCTAATGATCATGAGCATTTCTTCATGTGTCTCTTAGCCACCTGAATGTCTTCTTTGGTGAAGTGCCTGTTCATATCCTTTTCCCATTTTTTAATTGGGTTATTTGTCTTTTTGTTGTTGAGGTTTTGCAGTATCTTGTAGATTTTAGAGATTAGACGTTGATCAGATTTGTCATAGCCAAAATTTTTTTCCCAGTCTGTAGGTTGTCGTTTTACTCTTTTGGTGAAGTCTTTTGATGCCCATAAGTTTTTAATTTTTAGGCACTCCCATTTATCTCGTCTCTCTTCTGGTGCCTGTGCATTGTTACTTATGGTTCATATTGTGTTTATGCCATGTATTAGGGCTCCTAGGATTGTCCCTATTTTTCTTCCATGATCTTTATCATTTTTGATTTTATATTTAAATCTTGTTTTGAGTTAGTTTTTGTGCATGGTGTGAGTATGGATCTTGTTTCAGTTTTTTGCAGATGGATATCCAGTTATGCCAGCACTTTCTTAAAGAGAATGTCTTTTCCCCAATTAATGGACTTTGGGCCTTTGTCAAATATCAGCTGCTCATAGGTGGATGAATTTATGTCTGGATTCTCAATTCTGTTCCATTGGTCTATGTTTCTGTTGCTGTACCGGTACCAGGCTGTTTTGACTACCATGGTGGTAAAATAGGTTCTAAAATCAGGTAGTGTGAGGCCTCCCACTTTGTTCTTTTTCTTGAGTAATGCTTTACTTATCTGGGTCCTCTTCCCTTTCCATATGAAGTTGGTGATTTGTTTGTAGATCTCATTAGAAAATGTTGTTGGAATTTGTATTGGGCTCGTTGGAATTTCTGTTTCTGATCTTTCCTCAGATATAAATAGCCACTAAAAACAAAAGCACATATGACATATGCATGATCCATGCACTTTAATATTTATCAACCTATTATTGTTTAGGAGGCTCTGGATAGTGCAAATGATTAAGAATTTAGCTGCTAACTGAAAGGTTGTAGATTCCAGGACCCAAGACATGCCTCAGAAGAAAGACCTGGTGATCTTATGAAAAATCAGCCATTGAAAACTCTTTGGAGCACAGTTTTACTCTGAGACACATGAGGTTGCCATGAGTTGGAATGGACTCATCAGCAACTGGTTTAGTTTTGGTTTGGTTTTATTACTGTTTAGTTTCAAGTATCAGAGAATCTCTATTGCAGTCAATAGCCTTTTATTTATTATTACATTTTTGTAATATATTTTAATTGATATTTCCCAAAGAATTTTCTTAAATGTGTCATGAATAGCTACCGTGGTATATTGCTTCTGGTACATTAGAAAGAAACTTGTTTTCAAAACCCTCTTACTTTCCCCATTATCCCTCCCCCCACACTCACATAAATATACTTATTATGTACTTGAATTGTAATTGAACCGTGCCCCTTGGGCATTATGCACCTATGATCATTAATGTTGTATGTCAGCTTGGCTGGGCCATGATTCACAGTGTTTTGGCTGTTGAGATGTAGTTTGGCAGTCACATAACGATGTAATCACCTTCATGATGAGATCTGATATAATGTGATCAAGTCCATGATGGGATCTGCTGTCAGTAGCCGATCAGTTGAAAGGGAGTTTCCTTGGGGGTGTGCCCTCATCCAATATATGTGGACTTTCTGGCAAAGCATCCTGGCTTTTACTCTGCTCTGGATCCTGTGTTCAGCTTGTCAGCATCTGATCTCCAATTCTTAGGACTTGGGCCAGCAGCCTGGTGTCTTACCTGGTCAGTCTTGGATTCATCAGCCTTTGCAGCTGTGGGCCAGAAGCTTGCAGTCTAATCTGTGAATCTTGGGTTCATCAGGCCCTGCAGCTACATGAGTCAGGAGAAGCCTCCAGGCTGATGCCTGAGCCTGACCCACAGACTTGGGAATTGCCAGCCTCTACAACCAGGTGAGCCATTTCCTTGAGATAAATATCTGTCTCTGTATATATATCTATAGATAGATAGATACGCTTGATTGGTTTTGCTTCTCTGGAGAACCCAGCCTAAGACAGCACCTTATCCCAGAAAACTTCAGGTGTAAAATGATATTATATTATTTTGCATGCCATTTAGAATAGGAAAGATGTAAATGTTTTAATGGAAACATTTGATTATGTAGACTTTTGACATAATTCTTGTCAAGGTCTGTTACTGATTTTAAAAAAAATGCATTGGAACAGGCAGTATTCAGTGGCTCCCCAAGGCTTGTGGGTAGAAGAACTTGATTGGGTAACTTGGAATAAAACCATTTCACAATCAGAGGCAAAAATGTGATCAAATAAGAAGGACCTTGGAGTTTGCAATCTTCAGTGCAGTATAAATCTTTTATTTCCCAAAGCATCTAGCTCAGCACCTCATGCAGCGTAGGTGGCCAATTTAGTTTTTACTGAATTAAATTAAATGGATCAATATGCCAAATTAGGCTAGAGTCAGTATTACAGTAATAGAAATTGGGGCTCCCAGTGAGATTTCTGTTACACCAGAGACCCGAAGTACCTGTTACTATTGTTTACACAACAACCTAGGTCTTCTTCATTTAGTTACCTCTTGTTAAAGAAGCAGAAACATTGTAACTGAAGCTTGAGGAGAGAAGGCAGTGCTGTCACCTCTCTACAGACGAAACAAAAGATGATCTGTCTTCATTGTTGAATGTGGCTAATTTATGCTTTAATTAAAGATTGTGAGTTACTGTAGTTTAAGAGAGATCAGTCTCATTGTGGACCTTGTGCTTTTCTATTTTCTTTCTTAATGGTGAATTTTTCAAGTTTCTTAGTTTTTTTTTGTGTGTGTTATTTTGAATAACAATCTATTAACTGGTATTCCTTGTAGGCATATGGATAGCATCCTATCACTGACTACGTTGTACTTCAGGATAGATCTTGAATTGTTCTTTCTGATAATTTCTGTCTTTCCTTACCATATGATTGTCTGATTCAAAATGGCCAATGCCAGTCCATTTTAGCCCACTAATGCCTAGGATATTGATGTTTATACATTCCATTTCATTTTTGATGACTTCCAATTTTCCTAGATTCATACTTCTTACATTCCAAGTTCCCATTAAGGAATGTTTGCAGCTGTTTCTTCTCATTTACTACATCAGCAAATGAAGATCTTAAGAGCTTTAATCCTTTCATATCATTAAGGTCTACTCTACTTTGAGGAGGCAGCTCTTCCCCAGTAGTATTTTCAGTGCCTTCCAACCAGAGGGGCTCATCTTCCGGCACTGTATCAGACAATGATCCACTGCTACTCCTAAGGATTTCATTGGTCAATTTTTTTCAGGAGTAGACCGTCAAGTCCTTCTTCCTAGTTTGTCTTAGTCTAGGATCTCCTTAGAAACCTGTCTACCATGGGTGACCTGCTGGTACTTTAAATATCGGAGACACAGCTTCCAGCATCACAGCAACATACAAGCCACCACAATACGACAGACTGACAGACGAGTGGTGGTCTATAATGATAAAGGATACAAATTAATCTATTAATTTCACAAATTTCCACTTCACTGTATCTAACCAAATGTTTTCTCTCTTTTTACAATTTCTTTTTAAAGAAACTGCTTTACTGTCTTTTTTTTTCTGACCAGGAAAGGAAGGGAACAAAGTTGATACAGGTTATACTATTATATCAGAGTGGACGAAGGGATATTAATGCCTTTAGAAGACTCTGAAAGAAATCACACACATCAAAGTTCACCCATGCTAGGGGCAAGTGGGATGTGGTATTTGCTTACCAATCCCAGTCAGTTGTTGGTTGAGAACCGCTCTCAGGTGACATTAATTCCCTAGAACTTTCAGTCTCTCATATTTATGATGAGAGTGGGCTCCAGTGACCAGTGAACACTTTGAGGCAAACAGATGCAGGTACTGGTAGTTGAATGCCAGACCAACCACGCACAAAAAATGGCAAAGGTTAAGGACAGAGGTGCAGGAAACCAAAAGCATCTGCTATAAATATACATCCTTATTGAAAGAAAAAACTAAGAAACTTGAAAAATTCACCATTAAGAAAGAAAATAAACTATCACCATGTTTTTACCAACTCCAGACGTTTTAAGGCATTTTTTTAAATTATAAACATTGTGGATTGAAAAATGCTGCATAAGTATAGAAAACCCTGGAAGATAACACAGTGTCTCGTAATTTTTCACCTCATGGTGCACATAAAAAATAATAAAAAAAAGTTCTTATGGAACATTCATATATGGCTTAACATTTTTTTAAAAATTATGTTTTCCATATTATATAATTTGTTGTTGTTGTTGTGTGCCGTTGAGTTGATTCTGACCCATAGCAACCCTATAGGACAGAGTAGAAATGCCCCATAGGATTTCCAAGGAGCAGTTGGTGGATTCAAACTGCTGACTTCTTGATTAGCAGCCTAAGCTCTTAACCACTTCGCTACCAGGAATCCTATTACATAATAGTAATAATAAAGTATAGTTAATGCAATAAAATGATAAATATTAATTTTTGAGATGTTTTATTTGTAAAAATGTTTTTCAATCTTCCTTTTTTTTTTTTTTAACTTTAGTAAAACCTTAACATGGGTTTCCTAGGCATAATTCTTTTTTTACATAAGGTTTTAAGCCCGAAATACCTACACCCAACTCTTTATTAAGATCCTTTTATGATGATTTATTTAACTTTTTCAGAGATGAAAAACTTTATTCAAAGGGCATCCTTTTCTTGTTCCTATCCTCAGGGGGAATGTTTTCAGCCTTTCTTCATTGAGAATGATGCTGGCTGTTGGTTTTGTATAGATGCCCTTATTATGTAGAGGAATTTCCCTTCTATACCTATTTTACTGAGAGTTATTATCAGGAGTGTGTGTTGTACTTTATTGAATGCCTTTTCTGCATTGATTAAGAAGATCATGTGATGCTTTTTTTTTTTTTTTTATGTGGCGGATTACAGAGATTGATTTTCTAATGTTGAACCATCCTCCCATACCTGATATGAATCCCACTTGGTCATGGTGCATTATTACTTTTATTTACTTATTTGTTTTTTAACTGTACTTCAAGTGAAGGTTTACAGAAAAAAATAGTTTCTCATTAAACAGCAGTACACATATTGTTTTATGACATTGGTTAACAACCCCACGACATGTCAACCCTCTCCCTTCTCGAACTTGTTCTTTTTTTTTTTTGGTGAAAATATACATAGCCAAAGATACACCATTTCAAAAATTTCTACATGCACAGTTCAGTGACATCGCCTAGGCTCTTCCATTTGTGCTGCTATTTTCGTGTTAGATGAAGGTTTACAAAACAAAAGAGTTCCTCATTAAAGTTAGTACACGTTGCCCTATGACAATGGTTAACAACTTCACAAAACATCAACACTGTCCTTACTCAACGTTGGGTTCCCTATCACCAGCTTTCCTGTCCCCTTCTGTCTTCTAGTCCTTGTCCCTGGACTGCTGTGCATCATTAGTTCCATTTTGTTTTATGGGGCTGTCCAATCCCTGGCTGAACGGTGAAGACAGAACTGACTTCACTGAGCTAAAAGGGTGTCTAGGGGCCATACTCTCGGGGTTTCTCCAGTCTCGTTTAGGCCAGTAAATCTGGCTTTATTTATTTATTTATTTATTTATTTATTTTGTGAGTTAGAATTATGTTCTACATCCTTCTCCAGCTCTGTCCAGAACCCTCTGTTGTGATCCCGGTCAGAGCAGTCTGTAGTGGTAGCTGGGCACCATCTAGCTGTACTGGACTCAGTCCGGTGGAGGCCTTAGTAGCTGTGGTCCATTAGTACTTTGGACTAATCGTTTCCTTGTGTGCTGTTCTCTTCATTCTCCCTTGCTTCCGAAGGGATGAGACCAGTGGAGTATCTTAGATGGCTGCTCACAGGCTTTTAAGACCCCAGATGCTATTCACCAAGGTAGAATGTAGAACATTGTCTTTATAAACTGTGCCACGCCAATTGAGCTAGATGTTCCCTGATACCATGGTCCCCACAGCCCTCCATCAAGCAATTCAGTCCCTCAGGGAGTTTGGATGTATCTATGAGCTTCCATGACCTTTCCTTGTACAGGTTGTGCTGGTTTCGCCTGTATTGTGTACTGTGTCACCCTTCACCAAAGATACAACTTATCTATTGCCTATTTAGTATTTCCCCTTACCCCTCCCATCCCTGGTAACCAACAAAAATTGGTACTTTTTGTGTATAAACTTTTTCATGGGTTTTTACAATAGAGGTCTCATACAATATTTGTCCTTTTGGGATTGACTTATTTCACTCAGCATAATGTCCTCCAGTTTCATCCATGTTATGAGATGCTTCACAGATTCATTGTGGTTCTTTCTTGTTGCATAGTACTCCATTGTGTGTATGAACCATAGTTTGTTTATCCATTCATCTGTTGATGGGCATCTAGGTTGTCTCCATCCTTTTGCTATTGTGAACAATGGTGCCATGAACATGGGTGTGCATATGTCTATTCGAGTGATGACTCTTATTTCTCTAGGATATATTCCTAGCAGTGGGATTGCTGGATCGTATGGTATTTCTATTTCTAGCTTTCTCAGGAAGTGCCATATCATTTTCCAAAATGGTTGTATCATTTTGCATTCCCACCAGCAGTGCATAAGAGTTCCGATCTCCCCGCAGCCACTCCAGCATTTGTTATTGCCAGTGTTTTTGATTTGTGCCAGTAATGCCGGGGTGAGATGGTATCTCATTGTGGTTTTAATTTGCATTTCTCTAATGGTTAGTGATTGCCAGCATTTCCTCATGTGTCTGTTGGCTGCTTGAATGTCTTCTTTGGTGAAGTGTCTGTTCATTTCCTTTGCCCATTTTTTAACAGGATTATTTGTCATTTTGTTGTAGAGGCGTTGGATTTTCTTGTAGATTATGGAGATTAGACCTTTGTCTCACTTGTAGTGTCCAAACGTTTTTTTCTCCGTCTGTAGGTTCTCTTTTAACTCTTGGTGAAGTCTTTTGAAGAGCATAGGTGTTTGATTTTTAGAAGATCCCACTTCTCTAGCTTATCTTGTGGGGTTTGTGTGTCGATGGTTTGGTGGTTATGGTTTGTATCCTGCTAATGCCATGTATTAGGGCCTGTAGCATTGATCCTATTTTTTCTTTTGTAAACTTTATAATTTTTGTCTTTATATTTAGGTCTTTGATACATTTTGAATTAGTTTTTGTATATGGCATGAGTTATGGGTCCTGTTTCATTTTTTTGCAGATGGCTATCCAGTTTGCCAGCACCATTTTTTAAAAAGACAGTTTTTTCCCCATTTGATGGACTTTGGCCCTTGTAGAAGATCAAGTGTCTGTAGGTGGATGGATTTACATCTGGGTTCTCAATTCTGTTCCACTGGTCTAGGAATCTGTCGTACCTGTACCAGGCTGTTTTGACTACCGTAGCTGTATAGTAAGCTCTGAGGTCAGGTAGTGTGAGTCTTCCAACTTTATTCTTCTTCTTCAGTGGTCCTTTACTTATCCCGGGCTTCTTCCCTTTCCATATAAAGTTAATGATTAGTTTTCCCATTTCTTTGAAGGATGTTGTTGGTATTTGGGTTGGGATTGCATAGTATTTGTTACTTGCTTTGGGAAGAATTGTCATTTTCACAATGTTGGGCCTACCTATCCATGAGCATGGTATGTTTTTCCATTTATGTAGATCCCTTTGGGTTTCTTGCAGTAGTGTTTTGTAGTTTTCTTTGTACAGGTCTTTTACATCCCTGGTTAGATTTATTCCTAAGTATTTTATTTTTTTAGGGGTTATTATAAATGGTATTGTTTTCCTGATTTCCTTTTCATCGTTCTCCTCCTTACTGGTGTATAGGAATCCAACTGATTTTTGAATGTTTATCTTGTATCCTGCTACTCTGCTGAATCTTTCTATTAATTCCAGTAGATTTCTTATGCAGTCTTCAGGGTTTTCTATGTATACTGTCATATCAACCACAAACAGGGACAGTTTAATTTCTTCATTACCAATTTGGATGCCCTTTGTTTATTTTTCTTGCCTTATTGCTCTAGCTAGAACTTCCAGCACAATGTTAAATAGGAGTGGTGATAAAGGGCATCCTTGTCTTGTTCTTGTTCTCAAGGGGAATGTTTTCAGCCTCTCTCCATTAAGAATGATGTTGACTGTTGGTTTTGCATAGATGCCCTTTATTATGTTGAGAAATTTCCCTTCTACACCTATTTTATTGAGAGTTTTTATCAGGAATGGGTGTTGGACTTTGTCGAATGCCTTTTTTGCGTCGATTGAGATGATCATGTGATTCTTTTCTTTCCTTTTATTTATGTGGTGGATCATGTTGATTGATTTTCTAATGTTGAACCATCCTTGCATACCTGGTATGAATCCTGCTTGGTTGTGGTGTATTATTTTTTTGATATGATGCTGAATTATATTGGCTAGAATTTGTTGAGAATTTTTGCATCTATATTCATGAGAGATATTGGTTTGTAATTTTCTTTTTTTGTGTTTTCTTTGCCTGGTTTTGGTATCAGCATTATGCTGGCTTCCTGGAATGAATTTCGAACTGTTGCTTCCTTTTCTGTGCTCTGAAATAGCTTGAGTAGTACTGGTACAAGCTGTTCTCTGAATGTTTGGTAGAATTCTCCAGTGAAAGCTTCTGAGCCAAGACTTTTTTTGTTGGGAGTTTTTTTAATTACCTTTTCAATCTCTTCTCTTATTATGGATCTGTTCAGATTTTCAACATCACTTTGTTGTAGTTTGGGTAGGTAGTGTGTTTCTAGAAATTTATCCATTTCCTCTAGGTTTTCTGTTGAACTACAATTTTTCATAACATTCTGTTATGATCCTTATTTTTTCAGTTGGGTCTGTTGTAATGTCCCCCATTTCATTTCTTATTTGGGTTATTTGCATCCTCTCCTATTTTTCTTTGTCAGTCTGGCCAGTGGTTTGTCAATTTTATTGATTCTTTCAAAGGAACAACTTTTGGTTTTGTTGATTATTTCTATTGTTTTTCTGTTCTCTATTTCATTTATTTCTGCTCTGATCTTTATTATTTCCTTTCTTCTGGTGGCTATGGGTTTTTTTTTTTCTTTTTTCTTTTTGCTGTTCTCTTTCTATTTGTTTGAGTTGTGTAGTTAATGTTTTGATTTTATCCCTTTCTTCTTTTCTGATGTGTGTATCTATTGCTATAAATAGTCCTCTGAGGACTGCCTTTGCTGTGTCCCAAAGGTTTTGGTATGATGTGTTTTCATTCTCATTTGATTCTAGGAATTTTTTGATGCCATCTCTGATTTCTTCTATTACCCAATGATGTGTAAGGAGGGTATTATTCAGTTTCCATGTAATTGATTTTTTTTCCTTGCTCTTTCTAGTGTTAATTTCTGCCTTATGGCATTGTGGTCAGAGAAGATACTTTGAATTATCTCAGCGTTTTGGATCTTGCTGAGGATTGCTCTGTGGCCTAAGATGTGGTCTATTCTGGAGAACGTTCCATGTGCATTGGAAAAGAATGTGTACTTTGCAGCTGTTGGATGGAGTGTTCTATGTATATCTATGAGGTAAGGTTGGCTGATTGTGCCCTTTAGGTCTTCTGTATCTTTGCTGAGTTTCTTTTTAGTTGTTCTGTCCTTTACTGAGAGTGGTGTGTTGAAGTCTCCTACTATTATTGTGGAACTGTCAGTTTCTTTTTTCAGTGTTGTTAGAGTTTGTTTTATGTATTTTGGAGCCCTGTCATTGGGTGTGCAGATGTTTATTATGGTTATGTCTTCATGTTGGATCATCCCCTTAATCATCATATAGTGTCCTACTTTGTTTTTTATGGTGTATTTTGTTTTAAAGTCTATTTTATCTGAGATTATTATTGCTACTCCTGCTCTTTTCTGGTAGTTGTTAACTTGATATATTTTTTTCCAACCTTTGACTCTTAATAAATCCACGTCTTTGTTTCTAAGGTGTGTCTCTCGTAGACAGCATATTGATGGATCCTGTTTTTTTATCCATCTGTCACTCTCCATCTCTTTAGTGTGCATTGAGTCCATTTACATTCAGTATAATTATTGATAGATGTGAGTTTGTTGCTGTCATTTTGTAGTGATTTTTTTTGTGATGCTGACATTTTGTTTGTTCTTCTTACACTCCTGTTCTGAATTACTTTTGTTTGTGAATATTTTTTTTCATGCAGAGACTTTATGTTTTTCCTCTTTAGTTTTATGGGTATGTTTGTTAACATTCTTTGTGATTACTGTGAAATTTCCCCTTATCTTCCTCAGTTTGAAGCAGTCTATTATTACTTGGTATTGCCTTGCCTTCCTTTCCATTAGAAGGATATACCTACACTTTTTATTCCCTCTTTTATTATTCTGATGTTTTTGTAATTTACTGATTAACTGCTCTGATTCCCTGTTGTATTCTTTTGGTTTTGGATAGTCCTTGAAAGTTAATTTCCTAGATTGGTATCTGTTAGGTGTGATCCTGCATCCTAGATTCAGCCTGTGAGATGAAGTTGTTCTCAGATCGAAGGACTCCCTTTAATAATTCTTTTAAGTTTAGTTTGGTTTTTACATATTCCTTTAATTTCTGTTTATCTGGAAATGTCCATATTCACCATCATATTTGAATGAGAGTTTTGCAGGATATATTATTTTTGGATGGCAATTTTTTTATTTCTAGGTTTTATGTATGTCATCCCATTGCCTTCTTGCCTGCGTGGTGTCTGCCGAATAACTAGAATTTAGTCTTATTTTTTCTCCTCTGTATGTGACTTCTTGTTTTTCTCAAGCCTCTCTCAGGATTCTTTGTTTGTCTTTGGTTTTGGCAAGTGTGATTATAATATGCCTTCATGATTTTCTTTTGGGGTCTATTCTATATGGGGTTCGTTTAGCCTCTTGGATGGCCAGCTTTTCATCTTTCATGATATTGGGGAAGTTTTCTGTCAGCAATTCTTCAGTGATCCTCTCTGTGTTTTCTGTTTTCTCCTCCTGTTCTGGAACTCAGATCACTTGCACATTTTTGCTTTTGATTGTATCCCACATAATTCTCAGGGTCTTTTCATTTTTCTTCATTCTTTTTTCTGAGTTTTCCTCAAACAGATTTGTATCTAACTGTTTGTCTTCAATTCCGCTGATCCTGTCTTCCACTGTTTCAAATCTGCTCCTCAGCCTTTCTATGACACTGTCCATTTCTGAAAACTTGTTGTTTATCTTTTGGATTTGTGATTGTTATTTTTGTATAATTTCTAGTTATGAATTTTAGCATTTTGTTCCTGCATTATTTTCCTGAATTCTTCCATGCTTTTGTCTGTTTTCCATGAATTTGTCTATTTTTCCTCATTTTTGTCTGCTTTTTGCTTCAACTCTTGGATAATTCTGAGTATTAGAGATTTGAATTCCCTATCAGGTAGTTCTAGTGCACTTTCTTCCACTGGAAAGTCATCTTGTGTTTTATTTTGGACACCTACTAGAACCATCCTTGTCCTGTTTTTGTAAATGTTTTGATATTGTCTGCTGTCTTTGGGGCATTCAGTAGTTATTTTTCTCATTTATTGATTGTAGATTTGTTTGTTTCATCCTTTTTTTTTTTTTTTCTAGTTTGTCTATGTCTGAGCAGGCGGGCTGTGTGTTGTTTGTTGTTTGCTCGTCTGTGTGCATGATACTTTTTGCCTCCTTCTCCAATTGGCAGGGTCATACGCTCAGATACGTTACAGCAGGGCAAGTCTAGCTGAAGAGGAGTTACTGGGATGGGTTGTTTGTGGAACTTACTACAGCCACCAGGGCAGGTTGTAATCAGTGCAGGGCAGGTTCTGGTAGGCCATGCCTGTGCTGCTTGGCGGTGTGATATTAAGCGCATGGTGCAGGTAGGCAGGATGCAGCAGGGAGATTGTTATGTGTGGATCTAAGATGGATATGGGAGAGAGGAGAGAGGAACAAGAAACAAAAACATACAAACAAACAAAAAAGAGTGCCAGGGGAGCTTGCCATTGGAGTGGAGAGATGAGAGACTATGAAATGGAGAAAAACTAAAAGGGGAAGAAGAAGAAAAAAAAAGAAAAGAATGAATAAATAAAAATTAGAAAGGAAAAAGAACAGCAAAACTCCCAGGCATCACACCAGTGCAGCTACAAGGTCTGGGGAAGTTGTTCTCAGGTGTTTCAGTACAGCCTGGCTAGAAGGCATAGAAGTATTCAGTGCCAGGTGTTCAGGGAACAGGAAGAGAAGGAAGGTATAGAGAGATGAGAAACTGAGTAATGAAGAAATACAAAAAAGGAAAAAGAAGGAAATGAAAACAAAACAAAACAAACAAAACAAAAAAAAGAACAAGAAAAGCCCCCAAAAAAACAGAAAAAAAAAATTTAAAAACCATGAAAAAAGAAATGCGCTCAAGGATCCCTCTGCGCACCTGCGCAAGCTGAGAGGGTAGGTCTTAAGCAGTGTAGTAGCACTGCCTCGCCAGAACAGGCTCCCAACTCGAGAAAAGGAAAAGAAAACAAACAAACAAACAATTCAAAACAAACAAACAAATAAATGCCCCAGGATCCCACCAGCGTGGCAGCCCAGACTGGAAAGCAGTTCCACACTTGAACGGAGCTCCGCCGCCCCTCAGGGAGAAGCAAAGATGGCGCATGGAGCCAGGTATTTGAGCATAAGGAGGGAGAGGTGGTGAGAGGTAAGGAAGAAATCAAAAGAAGCAGAAAAAAGCAACACCAGCAGCCAACAAATGGCACTCAGCTTTCCAGCCAGTGCGGACGGTTGGAATCCAAGCAGCCAGTGCTTCCCAGACAAGAGACTGTGGCCATGGGAAGCACAGGAGGCCGAGTGAGGGTGAAGAAGCATCGGGGGTGGGAAATCACCTGTTGTGTTGTCTCCTGCTGGAAGCTCTGTGAAGCTGCTTTCTCGTACCCCCTATTTGCTGGTCTCCAATAGGAGTCCAACATGGCGGATCTGCACTGCTTTAGCTGATAGGGGACCTCTGCATGAATCTCTCCTCAATCTCCATTCTCTGTCAGTTTTCTGACTCCATTGGTGCTTGGCTGAGTTCTTTATCTCTTCAATTGATGTTTTAGGGTTTCAGGATTGCTGTTTTCTCTGTTTGGCTTAGTTTTTCGGATCTTTACTGTGGAAGGATGGCGTGGTGCTTCTGCCTAGGGAGCCATTTTGCCAGAAGTCGCATTATTACTTTTTTAAATGATGCTGAATTCTATTGGCTAACTTTTTTTGAGGATTTTTGCATCTATATTCATGATAGTTATTGGTGTGTAATTTTTTTTTTTTTTTTTTTTGGTGATGTCTTTGTCTGGTTTTGGTATCCAGATCATGCTGGATTCATAGAATGAATTCAGAAGTATCTTCTTCTTTTTCTATGTTCTGAAATAGTTTGAGCAGTACTGGTGCAAGCTCTTCTCTGAATGTTTGGTAGATTCTCCAGTGAAGCCATCTTGGCCAGGCCAGGGTTTTTTGTTTTTTTTTTTTAATGTTTTCTATCTCTTCTTTTGTTATGGGTCTGTTCAGATATTTGACCTCAGTTTGTGTTTAGGTAGGTAGTGTGTTTCTAGAAATCTGGGCATTTCCTCTAGGTTTTTTAATTTGTTGGAGTATAGTTTTTCATAGTACTCTATTATGATCCTTTTTATTTCTGTTGGGTCTGTTGTAATGCCCCTCATTTCATTTTTGTTTGGGTTATTTGCACCCTCTCCTGTTTTTATTTTTGTCAATTTGGCTAATGGTTTGTCAATTTGGTTGATCCTTTCAAAGAATGAACTTTTCATTTTGTTGATTCTATTGTTTTTCTATTTTGTGTTTCATGTATTTCTGCTCTGATCTTTGTTATTTCCTTTCTTCTGGTGGCTATAGGCTTCTTTTGCTGTTCTCTTTGCATTTGTTCTAGTTGTACAGCTAATGTTTTGATTTTGCCCCTTTCTTCTTTTCTGATGTGTGCATCTATTGCTATAAATTGACCTCTGAGATCTGGCTTTGCTCTGTCTCAAAGGTTTTGGTATGATGTGTTTTCATTCACATTTGATTCTAGGAGTTTTTTGATGCCATCTCTGATTTCTTCTGTTACTCAGTGGATTTTAAGCAAAGTGTTATTCAGTTTTTATGTATGTGATTTTATTCCCTTGATCTTCCTGCTACTAATTTCTATTTTGATGGTATTGTGATCAGAGAATATGATTTATATTATTTCAATGTGTTGGATTTTTTTGAAGTTTGCTTTGTGGCCTAAGATGTGGTCTATTCTGAAGAACATTCCATGTGCACTGGAAAAGAATGTGTACTTTGTGGCTTTTGGGTAAAGTGTTCTATATATGTCAATGAGGTCAAGTTGGTTGATTGTGCTCTTTAGATAGTCTGTATCTTTGCTGAGTTTCTTTCTAGATGTTCTGTCCTTTACCAAGAGTGGTGTGTTGAAGTTTCCTACTATTGTGGAATTGTCAATTTCTCTTTTCAGTGCTGTTAGAGTTGTTTTATGTATTTTGGAGCCCTGTCATTGGATGCATAGATATTTATTATGGTTACGTCTTCATGGTGGATTGTGCCTTTAATCATTATATAATGTCCTTCCTTGATGCTGTCCTGTGTTTGTAGATGCAGGTTGCTGTCTGATGTTGTTGTTTGTCTAACCGAAGGTCTCCCTTTTTGGTTTTTACATATTCCCTTAATTTATGTTTATCTGTAAATATTCTAATTTTGCAGTCATATTTGAGTGAGAGCTTTGCAGGATATGTTATGCTTGGTTGGCAATTTTTTTCTTTCAAGGTTTTATTTATGTCATCCCATTGCCTTATTGTCTATATGGTTTCTGCTGAGTAATCAGAACTTAGTCTTATTGTTTCCACTTTGTATATGATGTTTCATTTTTCTCAAGCAGCTCTCAGTATTCTTTGTCTTTGGTTTTGGTGAGTGTGACTATGATATGTCTTGCTGACTTTGTTTTTGGAGTCTATCATGTATGGGGTTTGTTGAGCTGCTTAGATGATCAGCTTTTCTTCTTCCATAATTTTAGGGAGGTTTTCTGTCAGCGAATCTTCAACAATCTCTTCGTGTTTTCCATTTTCTCCCCCTGTTCTGGAACTCCAATCATGTGCAAATTTATGCTTTTGATTGTATCCCACATGGTCCTCAGGGTTTCTTCATTTATGTTCATTCTTTTCTCTGATTTTTCTTCAAACAAAATGATGTCTAAGGATTTGTCTTCAATTTCATTGATTCTGTCTTTCCTTGTTTCAAATTTGTTCCTAAAACATTCTATTACACAGTCCATTTTTGAAATTTTGTTGTTTATATTTTGGATTTCTTTTTGCTGTTTTTGTATGATTTCTAGTTGTGTATTGATTTTGACATTTTCTTCCAGTATTATTTTCCTGATTCTTTCATTATTTTGTCTGTCTTTTCCATGATTTTGTCTATTTTTTCCTTATATTTGTCTGTGTTTTCCTTTGTTTCTTTCCTGATCTCTTGGAGAATCCAGAATATTAGACTTTTTAATTCCATATTAGGTAGTTCTTGTGACTTTTCTTCAACTGAAGGTCATCTGGTGTTTTATTTTGGATGCTTTCTGGAACCATCATCTCCTTTTTTTTAAAAAAAAAAAGTATATATTTTAATATTGTCAGCTGTCTCCAGGACGTTCAGGAATTATTTTCATTTATTGACTGTAGATTTGTTTGTTTCAACTTGCTTCTTTATTTGGTTATATCTGGGCAGGTGGGCTGGGAGTGTTTTGTTGCTTGCTTGCCTGTGGCATGATATTTCTCACCACCTTATGCTGGTGGGCAGGGCCTGTCACTTATCTATGGTGAAACAGGGCAAGTCCAGCAGGGGGGAAGGGCATGGATGGGTAATTTACAGCACGAACTGAGGTCAACAGCATGGGGCCAGGGGGCAGTGAAGGGCAGAGTCCAGGGGTCCCTGTCAGTTCTGCTTGGGAGCATGGCACTTGGCACATAGTACAGATAGGCAGGAGTGAAGGACATATGTGATGTGTGGAGCTAAATGCATGTGAGAAAGAAGTGAGAGAAAAAGAACAAAAAAAAGCAAAAAAAACAAAAAGAAAGAAAAAAGATAAATAAAATGGAAGTGTGGTAGGATTTGGTGGGTGGAAGTGAGGCAGGCCCAGGGAGATCATGTGTGTTGGCTCTCTAGCCAAGCGGTGTGGCTCAGCCTGTTGAGAAGGGGCATGTGTGGTACACAGGGCTAGGTGGGCAAGAGAAAGGAAAGGAAAGAGGGAAAGACAGAGAAGAAACAAAAACGAAACAAAATATCAACAACACAAAATAAATACGGTGCTGAGGGAGTCAGCTGTTCCGGGTGGGGCAGAATTGGGGTGGCAGCCAGCTGATATCTCTCTTGCTGGGCAGCACAGCATAGCCCATCAGGAAGGGGTGGAAAAACCACAGTGTCTAGGTGGGAGGGAGAAGGAAAATGGAGAAGGTAAAAAATAAAGAAAAACAAAACAAAACAAAAGGATCTGAGGGAGCTGGCCTGTAGTTTCAGCACAGAACCGAGGAGGCCATTTGCCAGAGGCTCTCTAGCTGAGCGGTGCAACACAACCTGCTGTGAAGAGGTGGGGTGGTGCACTGGGATAGGTGGGTAGGAGAAAGGAGAGGAAGGAAGGGAGATAGACAGAAGAAGCAACAAAAACAAACAAACGAACAAAAAATGGCTCTAAGGGAAAAGGTTGGTGACAGAGGCACAGACCCGGGGAGGCTGTGTGCCAGGGACTAGCTAGATGAGCAGTACAGCATGGCCCTTCTAGAAGGGGTGAGGACAGTGCACAGGGGTAGGAGGGAGGAAGAAAGGAAAGGAAAGAAGAAGAGAGAAGAAACGGAAAAAAAAATGGCACTGAGGGAACGGGCCAGTGTGGGAGGCACAGAACCATGGAGGCTGGATGGATGACTCTCTAGCTGAGTAGTGTGGCACAGCCAGTCAAAAAGGGATGGGGACAGTACACAGGGCTAGCTGGGTGAGAGAAAGGAAAGGAGAGAGCGAGAAGCACCAAAAGCCAAAAAAACAATAGCAACAACAAAAAAATTGCACTGACGGAACCAGTCGGTGGAGCAGGACAGACCCAGGTGGCAGTGAGCTGGTGTCTCTCTGGTTGACCAACTGTGGCCTGTTGGAAGAAGGGTGGGGGGTAGGAAAGCATGTATCCCTGGTTACCAGGTACTCTGTCTCCTGTTGGGATATCTGTGAAGTTGCCTTCTCATACTTCCTGCCTGTGTTCCTCAGTGGCTGTAGTCCAAGATGGCGAATTTGTGCCATGTTAGCTGATAGGGTACCTCCACTCCCTAGCTCTCTTTTTTCTCTGTTCTCTGTCAATTTCTTATTCCATTTGGTGCTAGATTGAGTTCTTTTTCCCTTCATTTGATGCTTAGGGTTCCAGGATTGACATTTGTATCTATTTTACTCAGTTACTCTGGTCTTTGCTGCAGAGGGACGGCATGGTGCTTCTGTCTATAGCACCATGTTGGCTCCACCTCTCAAAATGTTTTTAATTGACTGTTAAAAAAGTTTTATATGGTATTTTTCAACTGGTGAAATCATTCTCTAACTTATTGAAAATGATGATTTTATTGAAAAAATATGACATACCTATATATTAATTAAGATCAGTTGTATGTTGCACAGTGTGGAATCACCTTTGATTTGGCCTTTTGATCCTGGTTCCTGAACTCTGACCAGTAACTAACGTTTATCTGGATTAGCTTGGAGGGTCCCATCCAATAGCTGACCTTTAAATGGATTGGCTGGAAAGCCTCACCTGGTAGCTGACCTTTACCTTGATTAGCAGAGGAAGAACCACCTGGTAGCTGACCTATAGCCAGATTAGTTAGGGAGCTCATCTTGTAATTGAAAAGGAGGATATGGGCTGCCTTATAAAAAACCTTAAACCTTAGAGCAGAGCATTCCTGATCCAGAGGAGAGCTGTCCAAGGTGCCCTGAGGAAGACTTGTTCCAGTGGGGAGTTTATCAGAAGCTGTCCTGGTAGATGAAAAGAGAGGAGCTCTCTTCTTCCACCTTCCCAGATCTCACCCATACACCTCTCCCCGAGTTGTATCCTGAGTTTCCTGACGTTTACCTTGAGTTGCATCCTGTAACTTCTGTGTTGTTACCTTAATAAACCATGCAACTGTGATCATAGTGAGTTCTTGTGAGTTCACTGTGAATGTTGAAGTAGATTATCAAACCCAGCAGAGAAATAGAAAGTGAAATAATAGGAGTGGAAAGATGGAGGCATATTTGACCTCCACCTCACAGGAACCAACCTTATGCTCATGATAGTGTCCTTACACTTCTACATGTCCATATTTTATTTACTGTTTGTCCCCTAGAAAGTTTGAGTTTTGATTTTGTTTGTTGACTTATTTTGAGGCAATAAGATTACATTTGCCCTATTACAGTATTTTTAATTTTATTACATAAACATTATATATAAAATTTATTATCATAAAATGATTGTGCTTTGGTAAAAATTAAATCCATTAAATTTACCTGATAGTTAGGTATTATTGTATTACAATATTAATTATATTAACTGTCCCATATCAAAACCAGGAATATAATAAGAAAAAGCAATTAGAGATTTATTTATTTACTTAAAACATTGTTCATTGTTAACGATGAGCTGGATTAACCCAGGGTCCAACTTAAATATTAGTGCGTATTAGGAACACTTAAAACACTCTGCTGAATTCTTCCAACTTAATAACAGGAGAGTGTTGAATGGCAGGGATAGAGGTGGGAAAGCTGATGGAGGATTATTTCATACATTATTTAACCAATTATTTTATTATTTAGCAAAAATAATGTTAGTCAGATTTGCATCTTACGTAAATTGAACAATGTGGATAAATAAAAGCAATGAACCATGAGAGAACTGTGCCACCAGGGCTCCAAATATAAAAATAATAGCTAAACAAATATATGGGTAAATGTTTATCTGATCCTACATTTGAGTAAATTATGGATTTGAATCACAAAAGAAGTCACAGAAAATACTGTATTTTTATTATTGTACACATATTTACATATATGTATTGTTAAAAACATATGATCTGATTTCAACCAAGACTTTATCTAAATTGCCTTACCAAATTTAAGTAAAATTCCATTTGAATTAAAAGGTCATATTAGGTCCATAAATCCTACTTGATACTTACTAATATTTTTACTGATAACCAGAAATCAGATAGAAACTGATATTATCAGTTTGAGGTGTACTGGGTGAAATTCATTGTTGTTGGCTTTTTGATCTGTGCTCATTAAAGTCAGTAATCAAAATAAAACAATATTTTATTATACTTGTGTTAGTAGCTGTATTGAATAGACTGCCATATCTGGCACAGTGGTTAAGAGCTAGGGCTGCTAACCGAAAGTTCAACAGTTTGGATCCACCAGCTGGTCCTTAGAAATCCTATGGGCAGTTCTACTCTGTCCTACAGGGTCGCTATGAGTCAGAATTGACTCAACAGCAACAGATTTTTTTTGTTTTTTTCATATCTCATGGCTCAGAGGTGAGGCATAGCATTCCTTCCGCAACTCACAGGATGTCCAGGAGAAGTTTACATACAATAAAAGACTCACAGCAGGAGTTGACATAAGACACACAGTTTCTAGCAGAGGCACAGCATTTTCTTGTCAAGTCTAACTCAGTCATAATCAACCTTCATTCACTATCACTGTTCAAAATTAGAAATAGATACTGGAGTTGAGAAGAAGACATTCTGAATACCCATTTGTAGGTAACAGTAACTCCTGTTATTAGTTTATGTTCGTGATTAATATTAAGTTTAGACATGAAGACTAGTGAGAACAAGTAGTTCAGCTGGTCTCTTAGCTGGGGTTCAGGGTAGGATTACTTTAAAAACAAAACAAAACAAAAAATCCAAACCTGTTGCCTCTGAATCAATTCCAACTCATAGGGACCCTATAGGACAGAGTAGAATTGCCCCATAGAATTTCCATGGAGCTGCTGGTGGATTTGAACTACTGAACTTTCAGTTAGAAGCTGAGCTCTTAACCACTGTGCCACCAAGCCTCTGTGGAAATTTAGAAGACAGAAGCATACAAAAATCTATTCCTAAAAGAGGCATTGACCTAGAGACAATAGAACAATCACATCAGTCTTCACTGTGAAACAATGTGTTTCAGTCCTGATTAGAAATACAAAACTGTTGGGAAATGCTGTGGATAGTGTTCCCCAGAAGTATATGTTGTAAATCCTAATCTCTATTCCTGTGGTTATAATCCCATTTAGAAATGGGTTGTCTTTGTCATGTTAATGAGACAGTATTAGTGTAGGATGTGTCTTGAGCCAATCTCTTTTGAGCTATAAACAAGGTTAATCAAACAAGTGACAGACACAGAGATGGGGGAAGATTGATGCCAGGTTACATGGAGATCTCCAAGGAACCAGGAAACAAGCTGAAGAGACAAGGGCCTTCCCTCAGAGCCAACGGGGAGAAAAAGCCTTCCCCTAAAGCCAGCACTCTGAATTCAAACTTCTAGCCTCCTAAACTGTTAGAAAATAAATGTATTTGTTAAAGCCATCTACTTGTATTTCTGTTATAGCAGCACTAGATAATTAAGAGAGGAAGCAATGCAGGAGACTGGAAGTCATGACTAAATAGAGGAATCTCAAATCACAGAGAACCGTTTGATCAAAGCCCTACTGGGAGCAAGGATACTAAGGCTGTTGATTGGAATTTCTGAGTCAATTAAGATTTTCTCACAAACTGATGGGCACCGTGGATTGATGTAGCTATGCGCAGTGGAGGACGGAAGAGCTGAAAACTGGAGAGATGAACTGGGCAAGAAATGAAGACTGAGAGAAATGTTTCAGAGTCAAATGGGCTGTTTTTCATTCAAAGGTGAAACCCTAACATCCCCCCAATAAATGCCCTTTTGTATATATTCTATAATCCTATGGGACATTTCTACTGATACATATGAGCACTTGTGATATCACTCCTAGGTAGATCAACACATTTAGCAGAAAAATTATTTTTCAGTATATTATACTAGATGCTAACAACATGTATTGACACTTGAATGGAAGTCTATCTTCATAAAACATCCATCAGTAACACTAATAGAGCTCTATAAGCATTATCCTAGTTGGTTCCACAGAACACCCACTCGTATGTTAATAAGTGTCACTTGGACAACATGGAATTACTTGAACCAATAACTCGAGGACACCAAAAAGGTATAATAAGCCTCTGAATGTTATACATTTCCAGTCAATGGAGAGATATTAAATTCAGTATCTCCAAAGCTTATTTTAACAGCTTTCATGGATATTTCAAGATACTAGTTTTACTCAGGGATATCAGCTTGGTAAATATTGTGTAAATTTGAGTTTTGTTACTCAGGTAAACAAATATGAATTTGTATTTGTTGTTATAGTTAAATTCTATGACAATAGTTTCAAGTTTTTTTATTTAATTTGTCAATTATGCTATTCAGACAACTGGAATGGTGGTACAGGGGAAGGCCAGTGGAGTTATCTACCTAATTAATTTGATAAAAATGGTTGAATATTTTCTATCGTCATATTGACTGTTTCCAGGGTGATCAGATAAATATTTCTGTTTATCAGAGATTTTATCCTATTCAACAATCATCTGATTTGGATTAATAAAAAGGCAACACAATTTGGTTTCAATGGTAATTAGAGTTTTAGAGCTTTATTTTTTGAGTTTGTCTTATACTCTGGCATTTATAAAACTATATTATAGTCTATTATTTACACATCTATTACCCTATCTCTTCAGTAACAATAAATCCCTAGGTTTTGAGTTTCTTGAAGGTAGGAGCTTCCCTTATTAACACTGTAGGTTCCTACAATGTCTAGAATACTACTTTAAGAAATTAACTGCTATATAAAAATTCATTGGTAATTAAATTCTTGTAGAGTTGAAAAAAACGGAAATACTTCTGATTCATTTTACTAAAAGCAGAATGTATATGATTACTTGTAACATGTTCTGAGCAATTAATATTTTCCAGTGTCTTACTAACCTCTTATATGACTTATGTTTTTAATTTATCACAAAAACTTTTTACTGTCATAGTACTAAATTACTAACACTAGTCATAACAAAATATTATTATAATTAACATTTTACAGATGAGGAAATGGAGGCACAGAAAAATAAGAATAATGGTTGTTGCACATCTACCGCTGAAGTTGGAATTTCAATCTAGGCATTATGACTCTGGAATTCACCCTTTAACCTTTAATCATATACCTCTAGATTTGATACTAAAACTTAAAAATAGAGCATAAATAAAACCAAAGATAAATCTTATAGCTATATGCAAAATATCTAAGTATCAAAAAGTAAAATCAAATGCCATATTAATATTTTTATTATAAAATTATTTTTATTGTAGCAGTGTTAACAATGGTTTAATATTTAGAAACTTACGAATGTAACTTAGACAATAAGGGTACGTATACTAACAATAGATGCCAAAAACAAAAGTGATAGAATTACTGATAAAAATTGACTCATAACTGAAAAACTTCAATTGCTACTCTTTTCCCAGTCCCCTCCAGTTATATTTATGATTCCTTTTTGATTATTTAAAAACAAACAAACAAAAAAACTGCTCACATTCTTCTAACATGGATCCTTCGTAGAGACCTTTATCACAAGCTATTTGAAGTAGTACCTTGTTCTGCCATTGCTACAGTATTGCCCATGTTCAACTGCAAAGAACTCTATGCTCTATATCTCATAAGGTTGTTCATGAAAAATTAATTATGCCACTTGTGTTTTCAGTCTTTATCTTTAAGAAACTGAAATCTACTCCTTTTGCCCAGCTGGAAGATAGAACATTCTGAGATTCATTTTCCCTTTTCCCTTCTATTATTTTCACATGCATGAAATTCCCTTCTCCTTCTTAAGAGTCAGCAAGTACTGCATCCCCTAGAAAGAGTCACCACCTTTATAAGATCAGAGAGAAGGGTCTATTGTATTATAGAGCTTGATGGGGGAAAACTATTTGGGGTATTAAATTTCTTCTCTCGAGAACATATCAAGTCTTCTAAACTGATGAATAACTAACTCATCAACAGCAAACTAATGAATTTCATCAATTGATATCAAATTTCAGAATCACTGCTATGTAGGAATTTTACTTTGGTATTTAGTTGTAAGTGGAGCAGACTCTAAGAGGCAAACTGTTCTCTGAGTATATAACATTAAGGAAATGAGTATAGAAAGACAAAAAGTTGAGAACTTGATCATAGGATATGTAAATATTATTTTAGAGATCATCTAGTGGTCAGTTTTAGAGTTTGAAGGGTAAATGTATTTTCACGTCACAGAAGGAAGTAGCTTAGAGCAGATAACCTATCTTTTGACACCCCATTTATTAATATTTCCACTTCATCATGATGCATTTCTTGTGTATTCCATTCTGAATCTCGAACTGATTAAGCTATTCCTTGTAAAAGCTTGGTGGTAATGTGATTAATATGTCAACTGTTATTTGCAATATTTTTAGAAACAATCCAATTAACAAAATGTCAAATAAGTGCTATAGCTGATTTGCTCTGGTGCTGTTTTTATAGTACTTTGATTTTTCTTTCTCCTAGTTAGAGAAAAATAAAAAATGCAACTTCCCCAAAATAGCATAAAAATCACTACTATGAACCATGCCACATAGTTGGCAGAATATTTTATAAATCATAGTATATTGGATTGGTATATTGATTGTACACATATTTTGTTTCCTAGAAAGACAACAGATATTGAACAGCCATGCTCAACACAAACTTCATAAATTCTACATGTTTGTGCAATTGTTATCTTGCATAATTTTGACACATTTATTTAAATTTTCAGATATTGGGTAATATAATCTTTTAAAATAGTTCTCAGATATGGTTCTTCTGGGTAACAAAGACTTTGAGCATGGGCTCATAAAATTAAGAAATCACTCACATGTAATTCACGTATCAATAAATCCATGCTGAAAAACTTGAAGACAGTACAGAGGACATGTAATTAATTTACATATAATAAAGAATGATATTGGAGCTGAATAAAGAATGGTTAGAGTGTTAGTAGAAATCTCACTATCTCATAACTTCCATGACAGAGAAAATTGCTTGACCTTGTCAATCAGTGTATACTAGGCCAAAGTTTGGCATGCAGTGAACTTAATGAATATCTGTTGAAATAATGAAAGTATAAATGTTATTTTTCCCTAGTTTGTTTTCATATATTTATGTTAGTAAGTACTAAACTTATCTATTAATTAATTTTTATTCTGTTACTGAGAAAATAGGCTTGTTCATTGATTAATTTGTAAGCTTTCAGGAAAGGGGCTCACTGAGAACATTAAGAGCATTTTCACTCACTGCTTTCTGTTCTGGTTAATATATGCAGCCATTGGGGCATTGGTATTTTTGGCTCTGCTGCTCTTGAACAACTGCATGTATGGGATATAGTTCTGGGAACCAGTATACAAGGCAACACTGGCTGGATTTTATTTCATTTGCTGGATAGCTGCGGGGATAGCAGCACTTTTTTTTTTTTTTTAATTTTTCTTATTGTATTTTAGATGAAGGTTTACAGAACAAATAGTTTCTCATTAAACAGTCAGTACTCATATTGTTTTATGACAGTGGTTAAGAACCCCACGAGGTGTCAACACTCTCCCTTCTCGACCTTGAGGACCTTTTTTTTGGTGAAAATATACATAGCCAAAGTTACACCATTTTGAAAGTTTCTACATGTACAATTCAGTGACATCGATTACATTCTTCCAGCTGTGCTGCTGTTCTCACTATTCTTTTCCAAATTATTCCATCACCATTATCTTAAACTCACTGCCCCCCAGGCTTCCCATCAAACCATTTGAGTTGCTGTTGTCAATTTGATCACACGTAGATAATTCTTTTTTTTTTTTGTACCTTAGATGAAGGTTTGCAGAACACATAGTTTCTCATTAAAAGGTTAGTACACATATTGCCAGATGACAATGGTTAACAACCCCATGACATACCAACACTGTCCCTTCTCATCCTTGGGTTCCCTATCACCAGCTTTCCTGTCCCCTCCTGCCTTCTAGTCCTTGTCCCTGGACTGCTGTGCCTCATTAGTCCTGTTTTGTTTTATGAGGCCGTCCAATCCCCAGCTGAATGGTGAACTTTGAGAGGGGCTTCATCACTAAGCTAAAAGGGTGTTCAGGGGCCACACTCTCAGGGTTTCTCCAGTCTGTCAGGCCAGTAAATCTGTTTTTTTTTTTTTTTTTTTTTTTTGTGAGTTAGAATTCTGTTCTACATCCTTTTCCAGCTCTGTCCAGGAGCCTCTATTGTGATCCTGGTCAGAGCAGTCAGTGGTGGTAGCCAGGCACCATCTAGCTGTACCGGTCTCAGTCTGGTGGAAGCCTTGGTAGCTGCTGTCCATTAGTCCTTTGGACTAATCTTTTCCTTGTGTCCTGTTCTCTTCACTTTCCCTTGCTCCCGAAGGGGTGAGACCAGTGGAGTATCTTAGATGGCTGCTCACAGGCTTTTAAGACCTCAGACACTACTCACCAAAGTAGAATCTAGAGCATTGACTTTATAAACTGTGTTATGCTAATTGTGCTAGATGTTCCCCAAGACCATGGTCCCCACAGCCCTCCACCCAGCAATTCAGTCCCTCAGGGAGTTTGGATGTGTCTATGGAGCTTCCATGACCTTTCCTTGTACAAGTTGTGCCGGCTTCCCCAGTAATGTGTACTGTCTTACCCTTCACCAAAGTTACCACTTATCTATTTATTCCCCTCCCATCCCTCCCATCCCTCTTAACCAACAAAGATTGTTTCCTTTTGTGTGTAAACTTTTACATGAGTTATACAGTAGAGGTCTCATACAATATTTGTCCTTTTGTGATGGACTTATTTCACTCAGCATAATGTCCTCCAGTTTCATCCATGTTATGAGATGCTTCACAGATTCATCATTGTTCTTTCTCTTTGTATGATACACCATTGTGTGTATGTACCATAGTTTGTTTACCCATTCATCTGTTGATGGGCATCTAGGTTGTTTCCATCTTTTTGCTATTGTGAACAGTGCTGTGCAGCACTTTAAAGAGTAACAAAGTAAACATGGTAGTGCCCATTAATCTGCGATATATGCTGCCAGACCATGTGGCTGGAGGATGTATATTTGCTGTAAAAAAATGTGTAAGCTCCACAACAATTGAAGATTTTAACTAGTTTAATCAAAGGGCTCAGGAAATATATGGAATTTGTGAGTGAAAGGAGTCTTTATATCATAACCTTTAAAGGTTTTAAAGAATTAACTTCATCTACTGTCGCAACCCCTCACACAGGGCACCATCTGTCGCAGCTCCTCACACAGGGCGCCATCTGTCGTGGTGGCGACGGTTATCGGGGCGGGGGAGACAATAACCAATTCCACAACTCTTACAGAGAAGTGGGACCAGGAGGGTCACTCTGAGGAGTCGAACCCTGGCTTCAGTCCCAGGAGTTTATTTTATAGTCAATACAGCAAGCAGTGAAGCAAATAACAGAACAATGGGCTTTGGGTGAGTAACAATAAGTTTCAGGCAAGGGAGAAGGAATTCAGGTAAACAAGCCAATCAGTAACAGGACAATAGGTTTGGGAAAACAAGTCGTGCCTAATCTCTTTCTCATCGCTGACAAGTCTCCAACATGTTGTATACAGCATAGAGGCCTGTGGGGGCTGCAGTTGTCAATAGTGCAGCCATGTTTAAATGGCATATATCTCCACATCTCCCCTCTTTTGTTTAGTTAGTGGAATAAGAATCAAGAGGGTTTCTACTGGTCCAGTAAGTGTCCGGTAGGACAAAGTAAAATTTCCTCTACGAGATAAAATCCAAGATTATCTCAGCTACTATCTCCACACCTCAGGGCCTGGCATCTTAGTGAGTCCTTGTGACCCCAGCTACAGCTGGGGCACACTCCATACATTTAAGGAGAAGAAGTAGCATAGCTATGAGTAACACCTGGACTTAGTCACCTAGATGGCAGCCATAGCAGGCTCTTTAAACTCACGGTGCTGGTTTTCCACCAGATACCATCTGGTTCTTCACCAGGTTGTTACTTAATGCCTGGGCTTAATGTTCCTAGATGGTGGCTGTAGCAGGCTGTTTAAACTCACGGTGCTGGTTTTCCACCAGATACCATCTGGTTCTTCACCAGGTTACTAAGTAAGAGCGATGCTCTTATCAATTGCATACCAAGAGTGAGCAGACTCAATGTGCCTTTCAGGTGTGTAAGACAATAGAGAATTATCTTATAAAGATATTATAATCCTTTGTACTGACAATACCCTGATTGTTGGACCAATGGGTTTCCTCCGACTCTCATTTTGTCAGGTACACACTAACTTATAACATCCCCTGAAATTATTATTCTTAAAGGCTCAAAGATTTATAAAGGCCCAAAGATTCATTAACAATCAAACAAGCAATGATTTACACAGCTTTGCCATTACTTGGAAAGGAATCACTAGGAAGGGCAATTTACACATCATAACAGATTTAACAATCAAACACTGATTTACACAAATTTAGTATCAATTGGAAAGGAATTATCTAACTTAGAAATCTATCTATACAGAAGCATCTAACTAGGAGAAGCAGAAAATATAGAGGAGTTTACACATAACAAATTTTCATTGGGAACTTACTGATTAACAAAATACAGGTAATTACTGATTATCAAAATAATAGCATAGGAAGGGCCTTCTTAAGAGGAGGTCTTTATTTTTCCCGTCTCCTGTTTAGGTAACTGGTAGCGAATGGTCTAGGAGTAGAAGGCCAACTTCTGTTGGTGATGGGAGATCTTCAGGGAGTGGAGACATCGGATGACTATAAGGAGGCACAAGACTATTAAACATCCTATAGCAAAAAGGATCCAGACACAGGGAATGAGTCCAGAGAACCAATGTGTGGGATTGAGACAGTAGGCAAAATCATTAAGTGTATTAAGTGTAGCTTTATTAGACTCTGATTGTAATCTCAAGAGCTGTTTTTGTAATTGAAATTGTAATTTTTTTTTATATTTTATTGTACTTCAGGTGAAGGTTTAAAGAACAAATAGTTTCTCATGAAACAGTAGTACATATGTTGTTTTATGACATTGATTAACAACCCCACAACATATTAACCCTCTAACTTCTCAACCTTTTTTTTTGGTGAAAATACATATAGCCAAAGATACACCGTTTTAAAAATTTCTACATACACAGTTCAGTGACATTGACTGTGCTCTTCTAATTGTGCTTTTATTCTTACTTAAGATGAAGGCTTACAGAACAAAATAGTTTCTCATTTAACAGTTACTACAAATGTTCCCCTATGACAATGGTTAACAATCTCACAACACATCAACAATACCCTTACTCAAACTTGGGTTCCCTATCACCAGCTTCCTTGTCCCCTTCTGCCTTCTGGCCCTTGTCACTGGACTACTGTACCTCGTTAGTCTCATTTGGTTTTATGGGGCTATCCACTCCTAGGCTGAACAGTGAACCTCAGAGGTAACTTCACCACTGAGCTAAAAGAGTGTCTGGGGGCCATACTCTTGAGGTTTCTCCAGTCTCCTTTAGGCCAGTAAATCTGGTATTACTTTTTCTGAGTTAGAATTATGCTCTACCTCCTTCTCCAGCTCTGTCCGGAAACCTCTGTTGTGATCCTGGTGAGAGCAGTCAGTGGTGGTAGCCGGGCACCATCTAGCTGTACTGGACTCAGTCCGGTGGAGGCATTGGTAGCTGTGGACAGTTAGTCCTCTGGACTAATCTTTTCCTTGTATCCTGTTCTCTTCATTCTCCCTTGCTCCTGAAGGGGTGAGACCAGTGGAGTGTCTTAGATAGCTGCTCACAGGCTTTTAAGACCCCAGACACTACTCACCAAGGTAGATTGTAGAGCATTACCCTTATAAGCTGTGTCATGCCAATTGAGCTAGATGTTCCCCAAGACCATGGTCCCCACAGCCCTCCGCCCAGCAATTCAGTCCCTCAGAGAGTTTGGATGTGTCTATGGGGCTTCCATGACCTTTCTTTGTACAGGTTGTGCCAGTTTCCCCTGTATTGTGTACTGTCTCACCCTTCACCCAAGATACCACTTATCAATTGCCTATTTAGTATTCCCCCCCCACCCCTCCCATCCCTGGTAAACAACAAAGATTGTTACATTTTGTGTGTGAACTTTTTCATGGGTTTTTACAATAGAGGTCTCATACAATTTTTGTCCTTTTGTGATTGACTTATTTCACTCGGCATAATGTCCTCCGGTTTCATCCATGTTATGAGATGCTTCACAGATTCATTGTTGTTCTTTCTCGTTGCATAGTACTCCATTGTGTGTATGTACCATAGTTTGTTTATCCGTTCATCTGTTGATGGGCATCTAGGTCATTTCCATCGTTTTGCTATTGTGAACAATGCTGCCATGAACATAGGTGTGCATATGTCTATTCGAGTCACGACTCTTATTTCTCTAGGATATATTCCTAGGAGTGGGATTGATGGATCGAGTGGTATGTCTATTTCTAGCTTTCCGAGGAAACGCCATGTCATTTTCCAAAATGGTTGTATCATTTTGCATTCCCACCAGCAGTGCATAAGAGTTCCCATCTTCCCGCAGCCCCTCCAACATTTGTTATTTCCAGTGTTTTTGATTCGTGCCAGTAATGGCTGGGTGAGATGGTACCTCATTGTGGTTTGAATTTGCGTTTCTCTAGTGGCTAGTGATCACGAGCATTTCCTCAGGTGTCTGTTGGCCATTTGAATGTTTTCTTTGGTGAAGTGTCTGTTCATTTCCTTTGCCCATTTTTTAATAGGATTATTTGTATTTTTGTTGTAGAGGTGTTGGATTTTCTTGTAGATTATGGAGATTAGACCTTTATCTGACTTGTACTGTCCAAAAATTTTTTCCCAGTCTGTAGGTTCTCTTTTTACTCTTTTGGAGAAGTCTTTTGAAGATCATAGGGGTTTGATTTTTAGAAGATCCCAGTATTCTAGCTTATCTGTTGGGGTTTGTGCATTGATGGTTATGGTTTGTATCCTGTTAATGCCATGTATTAAGGACTGAAGTGTTGGTCCTATTTTTTCTTCTATGAACTTTATGGTTTTAGGCTTTATACTCAGGTCTTTGATCCATTTTGAAGTAGTTTTTGTATACGGTGTGAGGTATGGGTCCTGTTTCTTTTTTTTGCAAATGGATATTCAGTTTTGCCCCCACCATTTGTTAAAAAGACCGTCTTTTCCCCATTTGATGGACTTCGGGCCGTTGTCAAAAATCAGGTGACCGTAGGTGGATGGATCAACATCTGGGTTGTAAATTCTGTTCCGTTGGTCAATGTATCTGTCGTTGTACGGGTACCAGGCTGTGTTGACTACTGTAGCTGTATAGTAGGTTCTGAAGTTAGGTAGTGTGAGTCCTCCAACATGATTCTTCTTCTTCAGTAGTGCTTTACTTATTCGGGGCTTCTTCCCTTTCCATATAAAGTTAATGATTAGTTTTTCCATCTCTTTGAAGAATGTTGTTGGTATTTGGATTGGGATTGCATTGTATTTGTAAATTGCTTTGGGTAGAATTGACATTTTCACGATGTTGAGTCTGCATACCCATGAACATCATATGTTTTTCCATTTATGTAGATCCCTTTGGGTTTCATGCAGTAGTGTTTTGTAGTTTTCTTTGTATAGGTCTTTTACAACCATGGTCAGATTTCTTCCTAAGTATTTTATCTTTTTAGGGGTTATTGAAAATGGTATTGTTTTCCTGATTTCCTTTTCATCGTTCTCCTTACTGGTGTATAGGAATCCAACTGATTTTTGAATGTTTATCTTGTATCCCACAACTCTGCTGAATCTTTCTATTAGTTACAGTAGATTTCTCATGGAGTCTTTAGGGTTTTCTATGTATAGTATCATATCATCTGCAAACAGGGACAGTTTCATCTCTTCATTACCAATTTGGATGCCCTTTATTTCTTTTTCTTGCCTTATTGCTCTAGCTAGAACTTCCAGCACAATGTTAAATAGGAGTGGTGATAAAGGACATCCTTGTCTTGTTTCCGCTATCAAGGGGAATGTTTTAAGCCTCTCTCCATTAAGAATGATGGTTTTGCATAGATGCCCTTTATTATGTTGAGAAATTTCCCTTCTATACCTATTTTATTGAGAGTTTTTATCAGGAATGGGTGTTGGACTTTGTCCAAAGCTTTTTCTGCGTCAATTGAGATGATCATGTGATTCTTTTCTTTCCTTTTATTTATGTGGTGGATTACGTTGATTGATTTTCTAATGTTGAACCATCCTTGCATACCTGGTATGAATCCTGCTTGGTCATGGTGTATTATTTTTTTGATATTATGCTGAATTCTATTGGCTAGAATTTTGTTCAGAATTTTTGCATCTATATTCATGAGAGATATTGGTCTGTAATTTTCTTCTTTTGTGATGTCTTTGCCTGGTTTTGGTATCAGTGTTATGCTGGCTTCATAGAATGAATTTGGAAGTGTTGCTTCCTCTTCTATGCTCTGAAATAGCTTGAGGAGTACTGGTACAAGCTCTTCTATAAATGTTTTGTAGACTTCTCCAATGAAGTCTTCTGGGGCAGGGCTTTTTTTGGTTGGGAGTGTTTTTATTACCTTTTCAATCTCTTCTCTTGTTATGGGTCTGTTCAGATTTTCAACATCATTTTGTGGTAGTTTGGGTAGGCTGTGTGATTCTAGAAATTTATCCATTTCCTCTAGGTTTTCAAATTTGTTGGAGTATAGTTTTTCATAATATTCTGTTATAATCCTTTTTATTTCAGTTGGGTCTGTTGTAATGTCCCCCATTTCATTTCTTATTTGGTTGATTTGTGTCCTCTCCTGTTTTTCTTTTGTCAGTCTGGCCCGTGGTTTGTCGATTTTGTTGATTCTTTCAAAGAACAACCTTTGGTTTTGTTGATTCTTTCTATTGTTTTTCTATTCTCTATTTCATTGATTTCTGCTCTGATCTTTACTATTTCCTTTCTTCTGGTGGCTGTGGGCTTTTTTTTCTGTTCTCTTTCTATTTGTTTGAGTTCTGTAGTTAATGTTTTGATTTTGTCCTTTTTTTCTTTTTAGATATGTGCATCTATTGCTATAAATTGTCTTCTGAGGACTGCCTTTGCTGTGTCCCTAAGGTTTTGGTATGATGTGTTTTCATTCTCATTTGATTCTAGGAATTTTTTGATTCCTTCTCTGATTTCTTCTATTTCCCACTGATGTGTAAGCAGAGTATTATTCAGTTTCCAGTAGTTGATTTTTTTTCCTTGCTCTTTCTATTGTTAATTTCTACCTTGAAGGCATTGCGGTCAGAGAAGATACTTTGAATCATTTCAACGTTTTTGATCTTGTTGAGGATTGCTCTGTGGCCTAAGATGTGGTCTATTCTGGAGAATACTCCATGTGCATTGGGAAAGAATGTGTACTTTGCAGTGGTTGGATGGAGTGTTCTATATATGTCTATGCAGTCAAGTGGGCTGATTGTGCCCGTTATGTCTTCTGTATCTTTGCTGAGTTTCTTCTTAGTTCTTCTGTCCTTTACTGAGAGTGGTGTGTTGAAGTCTCCTACTATTATTGTGGAACTGTCAATTTCTCTTCTCAGTGTTGTTAGAGTTTGTTTTATGTATTTTAGAGCCCTGTCATTGGGTGCGTAGATGTTTATTATGGTTATGTCTTCATGATGGATCGTCCCCTTAATCATTAGTAGTGTCCTTCTTTGTCTTTTATGGTAGATTTTGTTTTAAAGTCATTTTATCTGAGATTAGAATTGACACTCCTGCTCTTTTTTGGTGGTTGGTAGCTTGATATATTTTTTCCAACCTTTGACTTTTAATAAATCCACATCTTTGTTTCTAAGGTGTGTCTCTTATAGACAGCATATTAATGGATCTTGTCTTCTTATCCATTCTGTCACTCTCCGTCTCTTTATGGGTGCATTGAGTCCATTTACATTCAGTGTAATTATTGATAGATGTGAGTTTGTTGCTATCATTTTGTAGTGCCTTTTTTTTTTGTGGTGCTGAAGTTTTCTTTGTTCTTCTTACTCTCTTGTGCTGAGTTACTTTTGTTTGTGGATTTTTTTTTATTTCTTTTGTTTTTGTAGGTTTTGTTTTTGCTGAGACTTTATGTTTTTCGTCTTTATTTTTATGAGTTGATTTGTTAACTTTCTTCGTGGTTACCATGAATTTTACCCTTATCTTTCTACGTTTGAAGCAGTCTACCATTACTTGCTATTGCCTTGCCTTCCTCTCCATTAGAAGGTTCTACACCTATGCCGTTTATTCTCTCTTTCATTGATTTGATGTTGTTGTCATCCATCATTGACTGCTCTGATTTCCTGCTGTATTTCTTTTTGTTTTGGATAGTCCTCGCGAGTTCATTTCTTAGATTGGTATCTGGCTCGTATGATCCTGTGTCCTAGGTTCTGCCTGCGGGCTGAAGCTGTTTGTTCTCCGATCGAAGAACTCCTTTTAATAATTCTTGTAAGTTTGGTTTGACTTTTACATATTCCCTTAGTTTCTGTTTGTCTGGAAATGACCTAATTTCACCATCAAATTTGAACAAGAGTTTTGCAGGATATATTATTCTTGGCTGACAATTTTTTTCTTTCAAGATTTTATATATGTCATCCCATTGCCTTCTTGCCTGCATGGTTTCTGCCGAATAATCTGGGCTTAGTCTTATTATTTCTCCTCTGTAAGTGACTTCTTGTTTTTTCACGAACTGCTCTCAGGATTCTTTGTTTGTCTTTGGTTTTGTTGAGTGTGAATATGACATGCGTTGGTGATTTTCTTTTGGGGTCTCTTCTATATGGGGTTCGTTGAGCTTCTTGGATGGCCAGCTTTTCATCTTTCAGGATATTGGGGACGTTTTCTATCAGCAGTTCCTCAGTGATCCTCTCTGTGTTTTCTGTTTTCTCCCCCTGTTCTGGAATTCAAATCACTCGCAGATTTTTGCTTTTAATTGTGTCCCACATAACTCTCAGGGTCTCTTCTTTTTTCTTTGTTCTTTTTTCTGAGTTTTCCTAAAAAAGAGTTGTACCCATGATTTTGTCTTCAATTCCACTGATCCTGTCTTCCATGGTTTCAAATCTGCTTCTCAGCTCTTCTATGACATCATCCATTTCTGAAATCTTTTTTGTTTATCTTTTGGATTTCTAATTGTTGTCTTTGTATAATTTCTAGTTGTGAATTTATTTTGATATTTTGTTCCTGCATCATTTTCCTGAATTCTTCCAATTTTTTGTCAGTATTTGCCATGAATTTGTCTATTTTTTCCTCATGTTCATCAGCTTTTTGCCTCAGTTCTTGGAGAATTACGAGTATTAAAGATTTGAATTCCCTATGAGGTAGTTCTAGCACATTTTCTTCCACAGGAGAGTCATCTGGTGCTTTATTTTGGATGCCTCCTTGAACCATCCTGTCCTGTGTTTGTAAATGTTTTGAGATTGTCTGCTGTTTTCGGGGTATTCACTTGTTATTTTTCTCATTTATTGATTGTAGATTTGTTTGTTTCTTCCCTTTTTTTAAAAAAAAATTTGACTGTGTCTGAGCAGGTGGACTGTGTGTTCTTTTTGTTTGCTTGTCTGTGCACTCAATACTTTTCACCTGCTTCTCCAACTGGCAGGGTCAGTCACTCACATATAGTACAGCAGGGCAGGTCTAGCTGAAGAAGAGTTACTGGGATGGGTTGTTTGTGGCACTTACTTCAGCCACCAGGGCAGGTTGGTAATCAGTGCAGGGCAGGTTCCAGTAGGCCTTGCCTGTGCTGCTTGGTGGTGTGATGTCAAGCGCATGGTGCAGGTAGGCAGGATGCAGCGGGGAGATTGTTATGTGTGGAACTATGATGGATATGGGAGAGAGGAGAGAGGAACAGGGGCCAAAAACATACAAACAAACAAAAAAGAATGCTAGGTGAGCTTGCCGTTGGAATGGAGAGATGAGAGACTATGAAATGGAGAAAAACAGAAAGGGGAAGTGGAGGAAAAGAAAAGAATGAATAAATAAAAATCAGAAAGGTTAAAGAACCACAAAGTTCCCAGGGATCCCACCAATGCAGCTATGAGGTCTGGGGAAGTTGCTCTCAGATGTTGCAGTACAGCCTGGCTAGAAGGCATAGAGGTATACAACGCCTGGTATTCAAGGATCAGAATGAGAAGGAAGATGTAGAGAGACAAAAGACTGAGCAATGAAGAAAGACAAAAAGGGAAACAATGGGAAAAGAAAACAAAACAAATTAAAAATAAAAGAAAAGAACAAGAAACACTCCCTGAAAAAAACAGAAAAAAAAATAAAACCAACAAAAAAAGAAATGCTCTCAGGGATCTCTCTGCACATCTGTGGAAGCTGAAGGGGAGTTCCTTGCCACACAGCTCCGCATGGCCAGAAAGAGCTCCCAACTCAAGAAAAGGAAAAGAAAACAGATAAACAATTCAAAATGAACAAATGAACAAAATCCCCGGGATCCCACCAGTTCTGTAGCCCAGACCGGGAAGCAGCTCCACACTCGAATGGAGCTCCGCAGACCCTCAGGAAGAAGCAAAGAGGGTGCATGGAGCCAGGCACTCGAGCAAAAGGAGGGGGAGGCGGCGAGAGGCAAGCAAGAAATCCAAATCAGGAAAAAAAAAAAAGCAACACCAGCAGCCAACAAATGGCACTCAGAGAGCCATCTAGTGCAGGCTGGTGTTTCTGGACAAGAGACTGTGTCCGCGGGAAGCAGAGGAGTCTGAGTGTGGGTGAAGAAGGGTAGAGAGTGGGAAGCGTATATCACAAATTGCCAGTGCTCTGCAGCCACTCTGGAAGAAGTAAAGGTGGCTCACAGAGCCAGGCACTCAAGTGAAAGGAGGGGGAGGTGGCGAGAGGCAAATGAGAGATCAAAAGAAGCAGAAAAAAAAAGCAACACTAGCAGCCAACAAATGGCACCCAGACAGCCGCCTGCTTGGGTGTGCGGAATCCAAGCAGCTGGCGCTTCCTGGTCAAGAGACCAGGGCCACGGGAAGCAGAGGAGGCCGAGCCGGAGCGAAGAGGGGTGAGGGTTGGGAAAGCACACACCACAAATTACTGGTTGTTTTGTCTCCTACTGGACGCTCCGTGAGGCTGCTTTCTCGTACTCCCATTTGCTGGTCTCTGACAGGAGTCCAAGATGGTGGATCCGCGCTGCGTTAGCTGGTAGGGGACCTCTGCATGAATCTCTCCTCGCTCTCTGTTCTCTATCAGTTTTCTCACTCCATTTGGTGCTTGGCTGAGTTCTTTATCTCTTCATTTGATGTTTTATGGTTTCAGGATTGTTTTATTCTCTCTTTGGCTTAGTTTTTCGGATCTTTGTTGTGGAGGGATGGCGTGGTGCTTCTGCCTAGAGTGCCATTTTGATGGAATTCTGAAATTGTAATTTTTGAATATCACTTTTCAATGGAGAAGGAAAGCTAGCTAAAAGATTACTTTTAACATCCTTCCAGGATTTATTATACGGAAGGGCTGTAACACAGAAGCGAGTGTATTCAGCATCACAGGTTAATTGAGAATGTTCTCATAGGGCTTCTTGTCATTCTCCGAGCCAAAGGATTGAGGCTTCTAAAGCACCCAGATGCTTAAAGATTTCTTGATCAATATGTGTCATAGTTTGCATTTCAGAAGTAACATTGTGCATATAAGTGTTAAACTGCTGGGTGTTCTGAATAGATTGGGAGAGAGCTACGGTGGCAGTAGCCGCCGTAGCGGCAATAGCAGTGGCTGTGATAATAGAGGGTATGAGAATTCCAAGAAACCTTTTAGTTCATATTTTCTGTAATGCATTAACAACCTGAGTGAGGGGGGAACTATCTTGCCAAGGGCGTGTAAGGTTAACAGGCAGCCAAAGGTGGCCTTTTTGTCGAAGAACAAATACAGAATTGATGTTAAGAGTGGAGACATTTTGTCTGGACAGACATGGAGTAATCCAAGTAGAGCCATTGGATAATGTTAATTGAAAAGAGGCATTTACTTTAATAATATCTGGAGGACTAGAAGTTATAGCAAAAATGTATGGTCGCGATGTGCGTATAAGCACAGAATTGTTATGGTCATGGAGAGTGCATTTTAATTTGGGGAATGGGTTCTTGGTAACCTCTGTCCCCTTCAGAAAGGCTCCTGAATGAAGAGTTCTTTCATAAAAAGGGAGACCTAATCGCCAGGAAAGGATTTTTAATGGGGAGAAATGAGTAGTTGAATAGCATAAGTGAAGAATGGGTGCGGCTAGGCCAGGGTTCCAGGACTTAGAATGTTCTTGATAATGGTATGGGGCTTCCCACTGCTAAGTAGAGTGATTTGGTAATAAGATTAAACCTTGAGGGCCCCAATTTTCTAGTGAAATGTTGAAAGGGAGAGAATATGAAGAAAAGTTAGTAGTTCGACAAATAACCCAAGTATTATCGATACGGTCTGTAAGAGATAGGTGTGAGTGTTGACATACAGGGATGGAAGGAGGTGAGTGAGTAATATAGGCACTGAAGGTGCCATTAATGCCTATGGCTTTAACAAAAAATTGCTTAGAATAGGCTGGTTGCTTATAGGTGCCATTGTAGTAAATGTAATTCATATACCATTGTTCTAGTATAGGCACGCACGCAGAAGCAGTGTGTGGCTGAGTAGTGAAACACAAAGGAAGGGCGTCAGCATAGAGTGTCCAATTTGTGGACAGTATAAACCATCCCTCTTCAGGGGGGTTAGTAAGTGGTTTGGAATAGGCCAAATATTGTCCTCCAGTAACGTTAGTATCATTAGAGGAAAGAGGGGGCTCTGATTCTTCCCAAGTTACCAGGTGGAAGACAGGGGGGCTAAGAACATGAGCCAATAGGTGGTTGAGGCAGAGGTTGTTAACACCTGAGAAAGGAGGAGGAAGAAAACACATACCTGTTGAGAATTGAAGGTCACACAGGAGACCATAGTTAGAAATAGATTTTCAGGTGTAAGTGGGGCACCTGTAGTTGAGAGGATATGTTCAGCTTTGGAGGAGAGGGCTTTCAGACCTCCCCATGTTACTGGTATTGCAAATCTCTGTTGTTCAGTGTCCATCTCCCGGGGGAAGGGGTGATTTCAGGTCGGATGGCGGCACTTCAGTGTTCATCCCTGGGGGAAGGGGTGCCGGTGTCAGCTGTAGCTCTGGAGTCGGGTCAGATGGCGGCGGTTCAGAGAAGGGAAGGGGCGGAGGCACAGGGCAGAGTGTGCCAGCACGTGGGGGAGCCGCAGTGTGGGGTGCATCTGGGACCCCTAGTCGCGGCTGGGGTGCAGAGCCTGCTTTCGCCTTCCCAGAGCCTCCAGGAGGGGCCATCCCGGGTGGCGATACCCCAGGCGACCGGGCCAGTGAGCCCAGGCAGCGGCAACCCGGGACTGGGCTTGGAGTGCCACGGGAGATGGAGCGTGGGCCGTGCCACAGCTGGAGCGGGAATCCAAAGTGGACCTGTAGGAGACAAAACAGCCGCATACCCTTGCCCCCAGGTTAATAACTCTACAGGTCCTTGCCAGACGGAGGGATTTTGAAGATCTTTATAGAGGACCTGTGGGCGAGGTCGGGTGTCAGAGGGGATAAAATGTCATTCTGCAGCAGTACGACCATCTTTAGCAACTGACAAAAAGTTAAAAATAAAGAGAGCTTTGGCAAGTCTTTCATTTTGGTCACATACTCTAGACCTATCATCTCCCCCCCTTTGTTTATTTAAGAGCTGTTTGAGAGTATGATGGGCACGTTCAATTATGGCTTGCCTTTGAGGGTTATAAGGAATGCCAGTGGTATGAAGAATATCCCAAGTGGCACAAAATTGTTGAAATTTAGCAGAAGTATATGCAGGACCATTATCAGTTTTAAGGGCTTGGGGGCATCCCATAGTTGCTATGGCTTGGGTAAAGTGACGACAGGCATGAGTCGAACGTTCCCCAGAAAGGGCTGTAGCATAAAGAAACCCAGAACATGTATCTATGGACACATGGAGATATTTAAGTTTCCCAAAGGGAGGATAGTGTGTTACATCCATTTGCCACAACTGATTGGCTGCTAGACCATGTGGGTTGACGCCAGCTGCGAAGGATGTGGGAGAAAAGCGTTGGCAGTCAGGACAAGTGTGAAGAATTTGTTGTGCTTCAGTAAGAGAGATAGAAAATTGTTTTTGAAGTCCCCATGCATTTTGATGAAAGAAATTATGAGAAGTTCATACATCAGAAAAGGCAGAGCCAGCAAGCAAATCGGCGTGAGAATTGCTGTCAGAAAGAGGCCTCGGCAAGCATATATGGGAGCATACATGTACCACAGAAAAGGGAGAATTATGGCTATTAAGCAGGGTTTGGAGCCTTTTAAATAAAGTAAATAACTTATAATTGGGACTAAATCAAAGAGTTACATCACTAATATGTTGAATAGTGTGAACAACATAAGCAGAATCAGCAACTAAATTGAAAGGCATAGATTTAAAAATTTCAAAGGCAGCAACAGCTGCCAACAACTCCGCGTGTGGTGTAGTGGAGGCTTTTTGTGTAATAAAATGCTGCCAGGCACCATCCGTCTGCCAAGTGACCGCTCCCTTTCCAGTTTTTCCTGATCTGTCTATAAAGGCTGCAGGGGCATTAGCAAGAGGGAAAGGAGAGAGCATAGTAGAAGATTGTAAAGGAAGAAGCTTCAGGGTAGAGAGTGGCCTTGAAGTGGGATAAGAGTAAATTATTTGCCCAGTAAAATCAGCCAAAGCGATTTGGAGCTCTTCAGAATTAAGAAGAGCATGGTCAAAAGCTATTTTCGTTACCCCAAAGTATATAAAATGAGGGTCAGAACCCAAGAGCTGCTGAGTGCGGGTGCGTCCTTGCATTAATAAGTTAATGCGCTGAGAGAAACGTGTAAACAACTCTTGCGTAGGGCAATAAGGAAGAAAAAGCCACTCAAGTGCTCCGAAGTCAGGAGTAAATTGACAGAGCACGCCTAAGACTATGAGGAGTATTCAATAGGAGAAGGTAAACAGGATGATATATCTGTAAATGAGTCAGAAATTTTTCTTTAATGGCTTGGTTAATAAGTATTAATTCATGGCATGCTTGGGGAGAGAGTGTCCTCATAGAAGTTAGAGCAGGGTCACCCTTAAGTGGTCTCAAATAAGAGAGGTTGTTATACCAAGTGAAGGTCGCAGCCAATTAATATGACCAAGGATCTTTTGGAAGTCATTTAGAGTTAAGGCCTTGGGAATTATAATTTCTGGTGTTTTAGGGTGAATGATATGGGTGTCAAGATAGTATCCCAGATACTGCCACGGGGTGAAAGACTGAACTTTTTCAGAGGCTACTTGTAAGCCAAAATCTTGTAATGCGTGTTGAACAGAGACAAGAAGTGAATCAAGTTGTTCTGGTTTGGGATGGGCAAGGAGAATGTCGTCCATATAATGATATATAAGACATGAGGGAAAGGCTCTTCAGACTGGCTTAAGAGCTTTATCAACATAACATTGACAGACAGTTGGACTATTGACCATGCCCTGTGGGAGAACAGTCCACTCAAACGCTGCATAGGATGACAATTATTCACAGAAGGAACTGAGAAGGCAAATTTAGCACAGTCATTGGGATGGAGAGGGATGGTAAAAAAACAATCTTTAAGATCAATAATAATAATATAATATGTTTGGGGAATACAGGCTGGATTGGGAATTCCTGGTTGGAGAGGTCCCATAGGGACAAGGCTTTGATTAACAGCCCATAAGTCATGAAGGAGCCTCCATTTTTTGGATTTTTTAGGGACACAGAAAATAGGTGTATTCCAAGGGCTGCAGGAAGGCCAGATGTGTCTGGCCTCTAACTGTTCCTGGACAACTTTTCTAAGGTGTTTTAATTTTTCTTCTTTAATGGGCCACTGCTCAACCCAAACAGGACGGCCAGGTATCCAGGTTAATTTTAGCAGAGGGTCTGTTTGAGCAGTGGCCCCTATGAAAAATCCTGAGGGGTGCCAATTTGAACATTCCACTGGGAGAGTAAATCTCATCCCCATAATATAGTAGGTAAAGGAAGGATAAAGGGACAGATAGAAGCGGGCTGTCCATCAGGGCTATAGCAAACAATGGGAAGTGTACTTTGAAAAGGACACTGTGCTCCTCCAACTCCAGTGAGGGTTTCAGTGGTCTGCTTCTTGGGCCAAGAAGAGGGCCAGGAGTCAGAGGAGAAGATGGTTACATCTGCCCCAGAATCCACGAGCCCTTTAAACATGCGATCATTGACCTGAACAGTAAGATATAGTTGGGAAGATTATAACTTAGTAACCCAAAAAGCGTCAGTACTGCCGAAACCCCCAGCCCATCTTGGGGTAGTGCGAGTGGAGGGGACTACAAAGGGAAGTAAAATTAGCTGTGCTATCTTATCAGAGGGAGTAGTGTTTCAATAAGAGAGACTGGAAACCATAATTTTAATTTGACCTTCATAATCGGAGTCTATTACACCAGGATGAACAGTTAGACCTTGAGATGTAATACTAGAGTGACCCATTAGGAGTCCTAAATATCCTCGAGGCAGGGGTCCCCAAACCTGTGTTGCTATAAGATAAACTTTCCCTGCCTCATCTATTATAGCCCCTTCTGCTAAGGGTAAATCTAGACCTGCACTCCCTTCCGTGGCTGCCTTTTAATCATTGACTTGCAAACGTTGCTGTTTGGAATCTATGCTGTGGTCTCCACGCTCCACACTCAGGGGCTCCCTGGATTTTTTGGGGCACAAGAGCTCTCGCCCCTCTTCCCGTTTCCCGACATAGGGCTGCCTTGATTGTTAAGTTGAGACCTGCACTGACTAGCCCAATGAAAGCCTTTACCACAGCGGGGACACTCTTGGGTTGGAAGTTTAGTGTTGGCATTTCTGTTTTTTAACCTATGACAGTCCTTTTTAAAATGTCCAGGTTTACCACACCCAAAACAGGTGGCAGTGGATGGACGGAGAGCTGTCGCTAACACCTGTGCCTTATGAGTCTCTGTGCCAACATTTTGACATGTTCTAATCATTTCAGCTAGGTTAAGATTCTGTACCTTTAAGGGAGCTAAAACAGCCCGAAAGTCAGCATTAGCATTTTCATAAGCAAGCTGGAGCCAAAGAACTTCAGCTGCTTGTTGATTGTCTACCTGTCGGGAAATGGCAGATTCAATTAAAAGCAGAAGTTGGGTAAGGGCTACTTCTGACACCTTAAGCTTAGAGGCCTTTGACAATCCCAACAACTGCATTTTGTGTTGACGCTGCTCAGGAGAGAGAGAATTCCCCATAGCGAGGAGGAATAGGAAAATGAAAGAAAGAATGATAGGAAAGCTTCTGGCCTGAAGCCTGAAATCCCTTGGGAGTAGTCAGGAAAGACCTGCCACTCTGGGGCTAAAGCAGCCTGATCTGAGAGTGTTCGGGAAAATTTTGACCATGGAAAAACCCCGCTGCTCTTGGGCTGTGCCTTTAAACAGCCTGAAACGGACGTCCGGTACTCACCACCTAAAGGGATTGAGTGCGAGGGCGCCTATGCAGCTATATGGCGGTCTGCCCTCACACGGGGCACCATCTGTCGCAGCCCCTCACACAGGGTGCCATCTGTGGCAGTGGTGATAGTTGTTGGGGCGGCGGAGACAATAACCAATGCCACAACTCTTACAGAGAAGTGGGACCAGGAGGGTCACTCTGAGGAGTCGAACCCTGGCTTCAGTCCCAGGAGTTTATTTTATAGTCAATACAGCAAGCAGTGAAGCAAATAACAGAACAATGGGCTTTGGGTGAGTAACAATAAGTTTCAGGCAAGGGAGAAGGAATTCAGGTAAACAAGCCAATCGGTAACAGGACAATAGGTTTGGGAAAACAAGTCGTGCCTAATCTCTTTCTCATCGCTGACAAGTCTCCAACATATCGTATACAGCATAGACGCCTGTGGGGGCTGCAGTTGTCAATAGTGCAGCCATGTTTAAATGGCATATATCCCCACAATCTACCATTAGCCTTTTGATAATGCTAATAATTGTATACTATTGAAATCTTGCCATTAGTAATGCACTAAATTGTTATAAAACAACAAAAATAGATAGTTTGGACATTACAAAACACTATGCTCCTTAGTACATTTTAATATGAACTTCTTTTTTTAGTGTCATGTCCTTGTTAACTCATTTAGATTCACTCTTACAACACTATTCATAATGAATTCACTTGGAATTAATGTGGATGTCACATATGTACTTTCATAAGAATTCTACTGCAATTCAATATTAATTTAATGTTCCATTTAAATAAAGCATAACTGTTTTAAGTCATATAATAGTGCCATTGTGTGGGGCTGTAAAGATTATAACAGTATAAATTTTCTCCAGAGAGATATAATATCTCAGATGTAGAATTTCTTAGCTTCTGTAGGCAGGCTATAAGAAAGCTGTCTCAATAATGTGTGGGGTCCTTCACTGGGATATGGCTTATCTGTTCAGCAGGAGAATAATGTCATGGTTAAGAATACAGGCTCATAGTGAAGTATCTGCTAGTTATGTGAACTTCTGAGTTTACTTGATAGGTATGAACTATATGAATTCACTTGTTGTTAGAAATTACAACAGTCCCAGTGATCACAGTCTTTAACATTTTAAATAAAAGAAAATGTCATACAGAGAAATCACTACTTCTATGAGATAAAACTATTCATCTACTGAGATCTATGATAACTGATGAGTGGACAGTAGTGTTTAGAAGGTCAAGCTATTTATTTAGAAGAAGGGTGGATAACAAGATTAATTAGCAAAGATAATATGGTTTAAATTGGTAAATTTAGAAAATAGTACACAGGTTTATAATTTGAGTGAGGGAGAGAGAGAGAACAGATACAAATCCAGCTTTTGTGTGATATTTTGCATTTTATCAACCCTGTGAGGGAGTAGGTACTAACATTGGAGATACAGAGTTAACTTTTCAGCAAAGACAAATGAGACACTCCCAGTTGTTCAAGTGTCAGATCCCTCACCTTATGATAATGCTTTCAAAGGCATAAAAAGAAATCACATGAGAATGAGGAAAATAGTGTTTACAAGCAGTGATTCAACCCTACTATGTCTATTAGCAACACTCCTACTTAACATGGGCAGGTCAGTTGGTAGGGGAAGAGTGAGAAATTCTGGAAAAATATTTATTTATAATCTGGAGTCAAAATTATCCCTTGATAAACCTGCCTTTTTGCTCTTAAAGTCTTCAACTGATACCCACATCGTGGAGGGTGATCTATTTTACTTAAGACTGATCTAAACTCTAATCACATGTGAATACTTCATAACAACATCTAGACTAACGTTTGACCAAGCAACTGGGTACCATAGCCTAGCCAAGTTGATTCATAAAATTAACCGTCACAGCCCCTGATGGGAATTAGCAAATCTTTGTGCAACAAAGGATAAAATATAAAGCTAGGCACTCAAGAAATTTTGGAGGTACAATTCATCCCTATTACTTCTCCCAATGTTTTATTCACATTCAGTTCCAGTAAATTTGTAATTTACTGGTGACAACTGAGTAATTTATTGGCAATAAATTAGTAATTTATTGGCACTGGAGATTTATTAGCACTTGATATCCATTTATTGACAATGCCAATCCATATGGTCGTATATATTTTACCAATTAACATACAATAAAAGCATTTGAGTTTAAATATAACAAAATGGTGATAAAGTAAGGGAATATGCTAGAGTAGTGTAAAATTGAAAATTGTCATGAATAGTTCTACCAAATTCCCAATGTTTTGGATGCAACTAAGTGTATAATCATGCTAAAATCTGTAAGTGAAGTTAATGCTACTAACCAATAATCCAACAAGTACCTTACTTACTCCAACTTTTTTTTGAAGAGTCTCTAATGGTAGGAAGAGGAATGTCTGAAGGCACACAGTCCAAGACATTTATCAAAACATCCTAAACTTCATTGATGTATCTAAAATTAAAGTAAATTAATGTAATGAAATATAAATGATGTTCTTATCCATGTTTATTTTAACTTAGCATCTGGGAAAAATTGTGCTGGTTAGTGTGTAATTATAATCAATTTAAGAATACTTAAATGAACTGAAAGGGGCAGACACTCTGTATGACAACTTTTATCTCTGAACTTCAGAGAAGACTCTGAAAGATAGAGAGAAGGAAGACTGGCAAAGGACAAAGGGTACATGGAATCTGTGTGTTATTCCTTACAAATGCATATGGATCTTCAATTATCTTAAAAGAAAATGTTTAATTAATTAAATTGTATTCTTTCTTTTTTATTTGAGTATACTAGATTGATTGATCCTTTGTATTTGTGATTCATTTGTAATACTTGAGATTTTCAAATTGTTTCCTATTTAAAGTCTCAGGAAAAGCAGGATATCTACCCTAAAAATTGAATTCAGTTATTATTCATCTCCCTTAGTATCTTTCATAGTTTTAATTTCTTTAAGCTCATGTTTCAAACTTACTATGTGAGCATTATATACATTTAAGAATTGTTACTATTTAAAAGTAAATAAAACAACACTAAAATTATTGCATTGCAGGATGAAATAGAATTTCAAATTTAATAAATATAATTTCAAATTTAAATATAAAACAATTATAATAAAACATTGATTTGTTTGAAAATATTGTGAGAGAGAGAAAATGTGAGATGGAAAAACATGGTTTTATATGGAGTTGAATATTAAAAAAAAAAAGTCTTGTTCTTGGGAGTGAGTTTGTGGTTGTGGGCATGCTGAATACTAGCAGAGAAGCTGAGCTTTTGAGCTTGTTGATCTGTTTGAACTACTACTTTCTTTGGAACCTCTTTGATTTGTAATATCTATACATCAGCATTAAAAGACTTTGTTCACTAGAATTCAGTTACAAAATTATTGCCATAAGGGATTTAAAGTACAGAAAAATATCAACTTTTCAAGCATTACTTCTTATAAAAACTACTCAGAAGAACATAGCTTTTCTCTGATAACCCACATCATATTTAATAATATTTTTTGCATTGAGTGTAGTTGATAAAATCCTACAACAGCATAAAAATTATAAACTTTCTTCCTTGAAATCTTGAAATAATACTCCTCAGTAAGGTAATTGATGTTTATCTTGTGGTTTTGATTACCCTTCACACACCAACTTGTAGTCCCTTAAGGCACTGTAAATTCATATAAAAGCATGCCAGAAGTGTTGACCTCTATTTCTGGTAGTGGTAATGAATTTACATTGATTCCTTCTGTACTGGCTTTATTTAGGAATTTGTGCAATGAATATACTGTATGTCGGGATGGATGGAATACACAGAGTCACTATAGTAAAAAGAATTGGTGGGCATTCAACAATTTCAGGAGGTAACGTATGATCAAGAACCAATGGTATTGGAGGAACAAGTCCAAGTTGGACTGAAGGCATCAGTGAAAAACAAGGCTGCAGGAATTAACAGAATACCAGCTGAGATGTTTCAACAAATGGATGCAGCACTGAAAGTGCTCACTTGTCTATGCCAAGAAATTTGGAAGACAGCTACCTGGCCAAATGACTGGAAGAGATCCATGATATTTGTGCCCATTACAAAGAAAGGTGGTCCAACAGAATGTGGAAATTATTGAACAATGTTACTGATATTACATGCAAGTAAAATTTTGCTGAAGATAATTCAAAAACAGTTACAGCAGTACATTGACAGGGAACTGCCAGAAAGTCAAGCTGGATTCAGAAGGCGATGTGGAACAAGAGATAACATTTCTGTCAGATGGATCTTGGCTGAAAGCAGAGAACACCAGAAATGTGTTTACCTGTGTTTTATTGACTATGTAAACACATTGAACTGTGTAGATCATAAAAAAATTATGGACAACGTTGTGAAGAATGGAATTCCAGAACACTTAATTGTGCTCATGAGGAAGCTGTACATAGATCAAAAAGCCATCATTTGAACAGAACAAGGGGATACTGTGTGGCTTAAAATCAGGAAAGGTGTGCATCAGGGTTGAATTTTTTCACCATACTTAATCTGTATGCTGAGAAAATAATCCGAAACACTGGACCATAGGAAGAACTCAGCATCAGGATTAGAGGAAGACTCAAAAACAACCTGCAATATGCAGATGACACAACCTTACTTGCTGTAATGGTTGAAGTTGTGTGTCAACTTGGCTGGGCCATGATTCTGAGTGGTTTGGCAGCTTTGATGTAGTTTGGCAGCTGTATAAAGATGTCATCACTTCCATGATGGGATTTGATAATTATAATGTGATCAACTCCATTATGGAATCTGCTGTGAGTAGCCTATCAGTTGAAAGGAGTTTCCTTGGGGGGTGTGGACTGCATCCAATATAAGTGGATTTTCTGGCAAGGCTTGTGGGATTTTGCTTGTATAGGCTATTGCAGCTGGCTCTTGTTAGTCTGACCTCCAATTCTTGGGACCTGAGTTGCAACTTACCTACTGTCTTGTCTGCCAATCTAGGGATTCGTTGGTCTTTGCAGCCTGTGATCACGCCAGAGCCCTGCTGTCTGACTTGAGATCTTTGGTTTGCCAGCCCCTATGACTACGTGAGTCAGGAGAAGCCTCCAGCCTGATCCACATTCCAGCCTCCACAACAGAGTAAGCCATTTCCTTAAGATAAATCTATCTCTCCCTATATATTCATACGCTTTACTGGTTTTGCTTCTCTAGAGAACCCAGCCTAAGACATTTGGTGCCAAGAGCGAGGTGGTTCTAGTGAAACAAAAGTGTAAGGATGAGTTTTCTAAATTGCTTTTCAAGTCTGGTTAGACATAAAGACGTTGATGACTCTGTTTCCAGTAGTAAAGAGGGCACTGCTATTCCATGTCATGAGATGGCAATAGAAATATGCAAAATATCACCACCAATAGATCAGATATTGGTGAAAGGCAAGGCTCTGGGTGATTGCATGTTTGATACTTTTCTACAGTTTTGTCACAATCGGAAGTCTAAGAAAGCTGGTTGACATTTCCAAGGCCAACTTTTCAGTCAAAGATTAGACTGGACTATGGGACATAAAATGATACTCGTGAACAGTGTGCTTCTTAGCTCAAGTAGACACACTAGAGTAAATGGGCAGCTCCTGTCTGGAGGTGAGATGAGAAGGCAGAGAGGGTCAGGAGCTGGTTGAATGCACATGGGAAATCTGGGGTGGAAAGGAGGAATGTGCTGTCACAGTACAGGGAGAGCAGTTAGGGTCACATAACAATGTATGTATAAATTTTTATATGAGGGACTAACTTGAATTGTAAACTTTCACTTAAAGTACAATAAAATTAAAAAAAAAAAGAAGCTAGTTGATTGGTCCTACTTCCACTAGACAAAATGGTGAAAGAAAGAGATGAGATACTGGCATAAGAGTCAAAGCTCAAGCACCACATAAATGACCTTAAAGTTTCCTTCTGCTTGTGCCTTGTAAGAAAGCCTTATTTCTTGTAGTAACAGAGCTGATACTGCCAAAAACCAGACCCAGACTCTTATTGTAAGAGTACTGAATTACAACACCAAATGAATTCCTAACCTTGAGTGGTGTCTGAAGTTAAAGTGAGGTCACTGATTGAGAAGAAATGGGATCCTGAAACTTGGGATAGGGACATATGGGCATATAATCAGGAAACTGGGGACACTGAGCCCCTAAATTCCGCTGAATCACTCCTGACAACAGAATGAACCCTCTCCCTCTATCTGAAGAGCTTATTCCATCTTTGTCATCTAAGCCACCCTTCCCAGTAAAACCATTAACTTGTCCACCCCCATCTGATGAGATTAATCCAGCTGTGTCTAAAGAGCCTTTGTCTGAGTCATTGCCTGGGGCATTGCTGAATGTTCTCATAACATGTCCCCACTACCCATTTTGGCTTCTAGATCTATAACTTAAGTCCCAGAAAGCAGCAAAAGGTGAAGTACAAAGTGTGACCTAGGAGGAGGTAGGCTACTTTCCAAAAGAACAGTTTGAGTTTTCTAATATGTACAAACAGAAACCTGGAGAATATGTGTGGGAATGGCTATTAAGGGTGTGGGATGATGGTGCAAGAAACATAAAGATGGGTCAGCTAAGTTTATTGATGTGGGTCAACTAAGCACAGATCCTTCATTCAATGTTTCAGCTCAAGAGGTTAGGAAAGGATCTAATAGTTTATTTGGTTGGATCACTGAAGCATGGATTACTCAGTGCCCTATAACCAGACCTGCTTTAGTATACTGTAGAAGAAGGTATCCAAAGGCTTAGGGAAATTGGCATGTTAGAATGGATTTATCAGGTTAAACCCACAGACCCACACATGGAGTGCCCAGAGGACATAACTTACCACAACAGTGAGTAACAAATGCTATTATATGTAAGTCAGATTTGACAGTGGGAACTGCCCTAACTGAATTAAGACGTCTAACTACAATGGGGCTAATTAGACCCCGTGGTAGTAGTGGCCAATGGTGACATTCGTTCAACAGAGACAAGGTGAGCATGGTTACCGTAATGGACAGCAGAACCAAAGCAGTAATCAGAATAGTCTGACTCATATGGGCTTATGGCATTAGCTACTTAGTCATGGTGTTCCTAAAAGTAAAATAGATAGGAAATCTACTAAATATTTACATGATCTATACAAACAGAATTCTAGGTCAAGCAAATGACAGTCTAACTGGAATCACCAGAATAGACAGTCATGGTCCCTCAATCAATTCCCAGACATGAGCGAGTTTAAAGACCCACAACCCCCTGAATGAAGGGGAGGACAGGTCCCCTTGAGGAAGGACCTCAATACACTGCCAAAAATTTATACTGTTAATCTTTCTCCACGCCTTCCCCAAAGGGATCTAAGGCCTTTTACTAGAGTGACTGTTCACTGGTTGAAAAGGAAATAATCAGACTTTTAGGGGATTACTTGATACTGGCTCTGAACTGGCACTAATTCCAGGAGATCCACAACTTCAATGTGGCCCACCAGTCAGAGTAGAGGCATATGAGGGTCAGGTTATTAATGGTGTCTTAGCTCATGTCTGTCTTACAGTAGGTCCCATGGGTCCCTGAACACATCCTGTAGTGATTTCTCCTGTTCCAGACTGCATAATTAGAATAGATACATTCAACAACTGACAGAACCCCAAAATTGGATCCCTGACATGTGGAGTAAGGACTATTATGTTTGGAAGATCCAAGTGGAAGCCATTAGAACTGCACCTACCTAGGAAAATAGTAAACCAAAAGCAATCCCACATTCCTGGAGGGATTGCAGAGATTACCGCCACCATCAAAGATCTGAAGGATGCAGGGGTGGTGATTCCCACCACATCCTCATTCAACTTGTCTATTTGGCCTGTTCAAAAAACACATGGATCTTGGAAAATGACAAATGATTATTGAAAACCTAACCAGGTGGTGATTCCAATTGCAGCTACTGTTCCAGATGTAGTTTCACTGCTTGAGCAAATTAGTAAATCTCCTGGTATCTGGTGTACAGCTGTTGATCTGGCTAATGCATTTTTTTCCATACCTGTTTTAAAGGACCACCAGAAGCAGTTTGCCTTCAGCTGCAAGGCCAGAAACACAACTTCAGTGTACTTCCTCTGGGCTATATCACTCCCAGCCCCAATATTCACAGACAACTTGATCACCTTTCTCTTCCACAAGATGCCACATCGGTCCATTACATTATAACATTATGCTGATTGGACCTAGTAAGGAAGAAGTGTCAATAACTCTGGACTTATTGGTAGAACATTTGCATGCAAGAGGGTGGGAAATTAATCTGACAAAAATTTAGGCACTTTTCACCTCAGTGAAATTTCTGGGGGTTCAGTGATGTGGGACAGGTTGAGACTTTCCTTCTAAAGCAATGAACCCGTTGCCGTCTGTCTTAGTTATCTAGTGCTGCCATAACAGAAATACTACAAGTGGATGGTTTTAACAAAGAGAAGTTTATTTCCTCACAGTCAAAGTAGGCTAAAAGTCCAAATTCAGGGCGTCAGCTCCAGGGGAGGGCTTTTTCTCTCTGTCGGCCTTCTTCTCTTCTGTGTTCCCCTGGACTAGGAGCTTCTCTGCACAGGGACCCTGGTCCAAAGGACGTGCTCTGCTCCCAGCACTGCTTTCTTGATGGTATGAGGTCCCCAACTCTCTGCTTGCTTCCTATTCCTTTTACCTCTTGAGAGATAAAAGGTGGCGCAGGCCACACCCCAGGGAAACTCTCTTTACATTGGATCAGGGATGTGACCTGGGTAAAGGTGGTGTTACAATGCTGCCCTAATCCTCTTTAACATAAAATTACAATCACATAATGGAGGCCAACCACACAATTCTGGGAATCATGGCCCAGCCAAACTGATACACACATTTTTGGGGGGACATAATTCAAACCATGACACTGTCAAATCGATTCTGACTCATAGTGACCCTAAAGGACGGAGTAGAACTTCCCCATAGAGTTTCCAAGGATTCAAACTGCCAATGTTTTGGTTAGCAGCCGTAACACTTAACCACTACGCTACCAAGGTTTCCTTCTAAAGCAAAGGATAAGTTATTGCCTCTGGCCCATCCCCCAAATAAAAATGATGCACAACACTTAGTGAGTCTCTTTGGATTTTAGAAGCAGCATATCCCTCATTTAGGTGTGTACTCCAGCCTATTTATCAAGTGACTCAAAAAGATGGTGGTTTTAAATGGGGCCCAGAATAAGAGAAGACTCTGCAACAGGTTCAAGCTTCTGGGAAAGCTGTTCTGCCACTTTGGCCATATGATCTGGCTGATCCACTGGTACTTGAAGTGTCAGTGGCTGATAGAGATGCTGTTTGGAGTCTTTGGCAGGTCCCTATTGGTGAATCACAGCACAGATCTTAGGACTTTGGAGCAAATCTCTGCCATTCTCTGTAGATAACTACTCTCCTTTAGAGAGACAGCTTTTGGCTTGTTACTAGGCTTTAGTAGAGACCGAACACTTAACCATGGGACACCAGGTCACCATGTGGTCTGAGCTGCCCATCATGAACTGGGTGTTGTTGACCTACAGACTCATAACATTTGTGTGCACAGCAGCACTCCATCATTAAATGGAGTGGTATATACGAGATCAGGCCCGAACAGGACCTGGAGATGCAAGTTGCATAAGGAAGTGGCCCAAATGCCCATGGTCTCCACTCCTGTCACATTAGCTTCCTTCTCCCAGTCTGCACCTACGCCCTCATGAGGAATTCTTTATAATCAGTTGACTGAGGAAGAGAAAACTCATGCCTGATTTACAAATGGTTATGCACGTCATGCAGGTACCATTGAAAGTGGACAGCAGCAGCACTACGGCCCCTTTCTGGGACCTCCCTGAAGAGCAGTGGTGAAGGGAAATCCTCCCATTGGGCAGAACTTCAAGCAGTGCACCTGGCTGTTCATGTTACTTGAAAGGAGAAATGGCCAGATGTGTGAATGTATACTAACTCGTAGGATTTGGTCAATAGTTTGGCTGGATGGTCAGGGACTTGGAAGGAACATGACTGGAAAATTGGAGACAAGGAGGTATGGAGAAGAGGTACGTGGATAGACCTCTCTGAACAGGCCAAAGAAGTGAAGATATTTGTGTCTCATGTGTATACTAACCAAAGGGTGACCTCGGCATAGTAGGGTTTTAACAGTCAAGTGGATAGGATGATGTGTTCTGTGGAAACCCAATCATACTCTTCCCCCAGCCATTCTCATCATTGCTCAATGGGCTAATGAGCAAAGTGGCCACAGTGACAGGGATAGACGTTATGTATGGGCTCAGCAACATGGACTTCCACTCATCAAGGCCAACTTGGCTACAGCCACTGTTGAGTGCCTTATCTGCCAGCGGCGGAGACCAACACTGAGTCCCCAGTATGGCACCATTGCTCTGGGTGATCAGTCAGTAACCTGGTGAAAGGTTGATTACATTGGACTGCTTCCATCATGGAAAAGGCAGCATTTTGCTCTTACTGGATGTTATGGATTTAATTGTGTGCCCCCAAAATTTGTGTCAACTTTGCTAGGCTGTGATTACCAGTATTGTGTGATTGTCCACCATTTTGTTATCTGACGTGATTTTCCTTTGTGTTGTAAATCCTGCCTCTATGATGTTAATGAAGCAGGATCAGAGGCAGTTATGTTAATGAGGCAGAACTCCATCTACAAGATTAGGTTGTACCTTGAGTCAATCTTTTTTGAGATATAAAAGAGAGAAGTGAGCAGAGTGACAGAGGGACCTCATTACCACCAAGCAAGAAAAGCCGGGAGAAGGTGTCCTTTGGACTTGGTGTCTCTGCACTGAGAAGCTCCTCGACCAGGGGAAGATTGATGACAAGGACCTTTCCCTAGAGCCAACAGAGATATAAAGTCTTGCCTGGAGCTGGCACTCTAGATTGTGAGAGAATAAATTTCTATTTGTTAAAGCCATCCACTTGTGGTATTTCTGTTATAGCAGCACTAGATAACTAAGACACCGTATAGAGACTTAATCTGAATATGGATTTGCCTTCCCTGCTTGAAATGCTTCTGCCAAAACTACCATCCATTGACTTACAGAATGCCTTATCCACCACCATAGTATCCCACACGGCATTGCCTCGGATCAAGGGACTCACTACACAGCAAACGAAGTGTGGCAATGGGCCCATGGTCATGGAATCACTGATCTTACCATGTGATCAACTCTGTGATGGAATCTGCTGTGAATAGCCTATCAGTTGAAAGGGAGTTTCTTGGGGTTTGGCCTGTATCCAATATAAGTGGACTTTCTGGCAAGGGTCATGGTCTTTTGCTCACGTTGGATCCTGCAGCTGGATCCTGTTAGTCTGACCTCTGGTTTTTGGGACTTGAGCTACCAGCTTACCTGCTGTCTTGAATGCCGATCTTGGGATTCATCAGTCTTTGCAGCCTGTGAGCCAGAGCCCTGCTGTCTGACTTGTAGATCTTGGGTTTGCCAGCCTGATCCACATTCCAGCCTCTGTAAACATGTGAGCCATTTCCTTAATAAAAATCTCTATTATTTGTATTTGTATGCTTTAATAGTTTTGCTTCTCTAGAGAACCCAGCCTCAGACACTTGCTGAAAATGAAGAGGACCTGAAGCACTTACTGATGAAGATCAAAGACTACAGCCTTCCCTATGAATTACACCTCAACATAAAGAAAACAAAAATCCTCACAACTGGACCAATCAGAAACGTCATGTTAAATGGAGAAAAGATTGAAATCGTCAAAGATTTCATCTTACTTGGATCCACAATCAATGCCCATGGAAACAACAGTGAAGAAATCAAATGATGTATTGCTTAGGGCAAATCTGCTCTAAAGGACCTCTTTAAAATGTTGAAAATCAAAGGCATCACTTTGAGGACTAAGGTGCGCCTGACCCAAGCTATGATATTTTCAACCGCCTCATGTGCATTCTAAATCTGTACAATGAATAAGGAAGACTGAAGAAGAATTGATGCCATTGAATTATGGTGTTGGTGAAGAGTATTGACTACACCATAGACTGTTCGAAGAATGAACGAGTCTGTCTTTAAAGATGTACAGCCAGAGTGTTCCTTGGAAGTGAGGATGATAAGACTTCATCTCACTTATTTATAAATGTTATCAAGAGAGACCAGTCCCTGAAGAAGGACATCATGCTTGGTAAGGTAAGGGGTCAGCAAAAAAGAGGAAGAACCTTGACGAGATGGATTGACACAGTGTCTGCAACAATGTGTTCAAACATAGCAAGAATTTTGAGGATGGCACAGGACCCAGAAATGTTTCTTTCTGTTGTACTCAGGATCACTATTAGAACCAACTCAATGGCACCTAGCAACAGCAACAACAAAGGACTATGCAAACAGAATAAACCTGGCTGAACCATTTACAAATTATACTACTAAATTTTTTATCATGGTACCAAACTACATCAATGAGTAGGCCACAAGAGATAAGTAGACTTCTTTTCCCTGGCCTAATGAATGTCATCTAAATTGCTACAAACCTGGATACTTCTTGAGGAAATGGCAAAATGAAGCAATGACCAGGACCACAGCATACGAGTGAGGAGGTTGTGCTATGAAGCCTGATATCATGTCATTGACCTGGCATACACAGAGAGTGTAAAAATAAATAATATAGCATCTGAGTATTCTATTTAGTATCTCATAGTCTAATTTGACATATGTAAAGATCTAACTATATTATCAGGTTACAAAGGAAGGAAAGGAAAAAATCTAAAGTACCTCTGTGATCTTAAATTTTCATGGAAAGTAAATGTTTTCTTTCATCTCGTGATGTACATATTTTTTATTTCTTTTTCTCCTTAATGCAATTTCTTTGCTGAAATTATATTTTTCTATTTGGTTTTATAGAATAATGATGATGTTATTGGGGCTATAAGAGTTTATTACAAATACAGTAACTTAATACCTAGAGTATACAAAGTACAAAGTATTTCATATTCATTATTTCATCTGATTGTCCCATGAACTCTGCAATAATGAGTGCAAATGTTATTGTCAAAATAATTTGTAATTGAATAATTACTACTCTTAAAAATTGGGTGTCGTAAGAAGTGTGAGAATCTTATCTTCTTTAAGGATATAAAACTTAGAGCAATTAAGTTTTTAAAAATAAGTTTAAATCGAATCAATCTCATGTTTTCCCACATAAATGTAAAGTCATGAAATAGCCATGTCTGACTCATCCAGAAATATAATTGTTTTCTCTAATGGTTCTGCTTTTATTTTAGAAAAACTTTTAGAGAAAACAATTATTGAACTTGATTGGCAACTTTCCTTATTTTGCTCTTGGTAATTCAACATTTTTTGCTACAGAGTTTAAATGGCATATCTCATAATTTTAAACAGTTAGAAATAAAGCTCTAGAATAGAGGCGATACGTTTTGAAAGATGCTGGCATTGTATCTAACTCCCTTGACTGATGTCTAGTCAAGTATTGGTTTATGTTTATGTGTAATAAAAGATAGTTTACACTCATGATATAATCCATATTCTAGTGATTCTTCCAAGTTTTGAGTTCCCATAGAATGGGTAACTGTACTTAAAAAATAAAAACCATGTGTAGTCCACCTGTATAACAGATACAGTGAAAATTTCATTCAAGAGGGCTGCCAGGAGAATAGCTGACAAGCTTATTTCTCAACACCTTCACTTTCAAAATAGCTTTCTATGCCCTTGTTCATATTTTAAATGGGATTTCTGCTCAGGTTCATCTCTGAAAGAGACAAACACTTGCTAAACCATTAGTGTATACTACACTTGTAAGACAGAGCCAAAGGCCAACAGCACTGCTGTTGCCTTTGCACAAATCATTATTAAATACAAGCTTCACTGATAAAAGTCTTGCCACACATTTAAAACACATAATTGCATTCTTAAGTGGTACAGGTAAATCAGATGCAATTATGAAATTACCATAACATGAGCCTTTCAGAAGTTAAAAAAATGCATGAAAACAATGAAATAATGTGTTTGCTTTTTTTACTTTTAAGGAAAGTAAAAAGTTACAGTTAATTTTCTTTGCAGTGTCAGAACAAGGAACATGAGAGAGAATCCTAACAGATTCTTTATATAATTATAAAGACCAGGAGTGAAATTCCATTGTGAATTAGTAACGTTCATATCTAAAGCAATTATTTAACACAAAGACTGATGGTAAAATTTCTTTAATAAAAAATATATTTTAAATAAATTTATTTTAAGCCATGAGAATTAAAATTATGGTTGTAAACAATTTTTTATCCTTGTACAATCCAAATAAAAAGTTAAACTAGTGCTTCTTTAATGTGTACCCTGACACTTAAATGGCACTTGAGCATCTGACTGCCCAAGCGGAAACTCAAAAACTGACAATGTTGGGTGACTGCCTTTTTATTAACTTCTGCTTCCCAACATTCAACACATTGGTCCACAATTGACCCGTAGTAAGTGACCATAAAGGTATTAGTTGAAGAAAATAAAATGTAACACTTTTATGTCATTGTGCTATCACAATCATGTCAAAGGCAAGTACATAATCATTTCAAATGTGTTCCATAAGACATTAATGCCCATGTCGACCGCTATTCTGGCTAATACCAGTGCTGCTTCAAGAGACATTTTTCATATTACCAAGTTTCTTTTGAGACACTTATTTCCTAAATAACAGCAGGTCCTTTATACAGCATCATTAATTCTCCTGGCTAGGTTAGCAATAGACTCTAAAAATGGAATGAGGAAAATGTCTTCATCTAAATATAAGATGTTTATTGAAATGAAAGCACACCAGATTTAAAAAAACCAACAACAACAACAACAAAGAAAATAATCTCCTTTTTTTGTTTCTCAAACGTGGATCACTTATTACTGTTGATAAAAAGTTTAATTAATTGTTTGTCTCAAGGTCAACACATAAACATGTAATGGTCATATATACATGGTTCTGGTGCTCAAAATATAGCTATGTATAGGTGAGCTTCAAAAAGACGGCAAGGAAGGTTTTCTACAATTCTATGAAAGATGCTACCTAGAGTTCTACAGAGCACAGCTTGAAGCAGCCTTAAGAGATGGTTCTGCAATTTACAATCCTATTTAGAAGGCATTATAAAGCAGGAGATGATTAATGTACAAAGAAACAGGTGACTCTCTTCTCAGAGTCTAAAAACCTGCATGGTTAAGATGATGAAGAAAAGAAAAAAACAAAAACAAAAAAACACTATCCTAGTTTCCTAGGGCTTCCATAACAAAATAGCACCAAGACAGTGACTTTATTTAAAGAACAAAAATTATTTTCTCACAGTTCTGAAGGCTGTAAGTCCAAATTTAGGGCATTGGCAAGGCCATGCTCTCTTTCTGTGGGCTTTAGGGAAAGATCCTTCCTTGTCTCTTTCAGCTTTTGGATCCCTGGGTGGTTATTGGCATTTTTGTCTTGTAGATGGATCCTTACATGCTGCATTTCCCTGTGTGGGGAGCCCTGTTTCTGTGTCTCTTCTTTCCTTTTATAAGACACCACTTAAAAGGAATTAAGATTAGGACCCACCCTACTCTAATATAACCTTTTTAAATTTAACCGATTACCAAAGAAAACTCTATTTCCCAATAAGTTTTCATTCATAGGTACAGGGGTTAAGATTTCACATATTTTTTGGAGGGACATAATTTAATCCATACCAGCAACCAATGTTTATTTAAAACTTATGATTCACCATACGTTTTACTATTATTGTCTTATTTAATTTGCACAAGATAAAGGTAAGCAAACTGGGAATCCCAGAGGTAATACAGCTAGTAAAGGCTGGAGGTGGATTCAAACTTGAGTTTGTCTGACTCTATAAATCATGTTTATACTATGCCTTGACTTTTTTTGTGAATTCTTTGGTCATTACTAACAAAATGAAATGTTGGCCTAGTGTCTCAGACAACATGCAGTTTTTAAGACATTTCTCTATTAGAATAAAGGGTTTGTGGAGCAAAGGAGCGTGAAATATTGTTGGAGAGTTAGTTTGGGATAACATAGCAAAGGAACTTGGATGTCTTGGTAATATGTCTAAACTTTGGATTTTATATATGTGTCTTTACATCATAGGTAGGTATGAAAATTACTTATTTTTATTTAAATATACATTTATGGGTTCCAGGTTTAGATCTCCTGAATCAGAATCTCTGGTATCCAAGACCTGGTTACATGTTTTGGGGGGAACAAAAAAAACTAGTGATTGTTTGGGTAGGTAGGATTAAGCTACTAGCCATTAGAAAATGACATGATCAAGGAGAAAAACTAATGGAAAAAGCATAAAAAAGTGTGGAAGAGATAATCTGGTCATACTTTTCTAAAATGCCTTAAAGTGGAGGAGAGACTGGAATCAGAGCCTTGTTTGTAATCCAGCCATAAAGTCACGAGGGCATTGACTGTAACATGCCAATGAGAATGAAAAGGATTTTGGTCCATTTTTCACACTTACACATGTACCACACTTGCTCTCAGAGCCCCAAACATGATAGTGATAGGGAACTTGTCACCATACATGCAGAATTTATTCCAGGACCGAATCCGTTCCGAATCAATTCTGCTGAACCATCCTCAGCAATAGTAAAGGATATCTACAAATTCCTTTCACTTTTCTTGCTTGAGCTAATCTTTCCTTTTCTTACTTCCTGTCTTCTCAGACTTCTCCTTTCTTTCCTTTGTACAATTTAGCTCAGTCTCATTCATCCATTCATTCTATCTTTATTAAGCATGTAGTCTACGGCAGGCACTGTAGGTAGAAATACAAATAAGATGCAATCCCAGCTTCCAAAAGCTTACAGACTAGTAGAAGAAAGTGCTGTTTTTAAATCAATAGTGTCATGAATGCTGTGGTAGAAATTTAGACAAAGTATAGTGAAAACTCCGAAGAGTGAGTGTTCAATTCTACATGTTGTGGCCACAAAAACCATCATAGAGTATGCATGCTGAAACTAAACATTGAAATTTAAGAGGTGCTTTATATCAACACAGAGATGTGGGTATATTCTTAGCCGATAAAATTTTATATATATATGTATCACAAGGCTATTCAGCAAGATGATTCAGAAGGTTGCATACGTGTCTCTAAGACCAGGATCATGGAAGGGGGCAGCTGTGTGTACCAAGATATTGCTTAGAGGGATAGGAACACTCCACATTTTAGCCACTGAGCTGTATATCGGGAAAAGGGATTGATGTTTAATTATATAAGCAATGGGAAGCAAAGGTATGATTTATGATCACATTTTTGTTTTGGAATGATTAGTGTGGATACTGTTGTAGATGAGAGATGACAAGGATTGGTGCCAAGGTCATTAGCAGTGAGAATAGTGAGGTGGAGCACTATCTCCATAATCTTCATTCCCTGTGGCAATTGTTCAGTTTACAATGATATTTGCCTTAGATTCTAAGAGGCAAGTATCTAACTTAAGTTTTGTTTATCCTTTATCAATCCTACCTCAATTTCATTTTCAGGGAAGAAAATTTACCCAATTTGTTTATTGGCCATATTTATTGATTTTCCAATCATGTATTACCTTTTCATTCGATATATAAAACCTTGTTAATGTTATTTTTGACTAGCCCAGTCTGTTTTGGTCTGTACTCACCTTTCACAAGTGCCCATTTTATGGTATTAACAACAACAAACCTTGAAAGAGGACATACAAATCAAATACAATGTCGTCTAAGTCAAAGTGCCCTTTTTTTTTACTTCACCCTGAGTCAGCATGGAAATATGATTGGCAGTGAAGAACAATGAGTTCTTGAGGTGGCAGCTTAGCTACCCCTTCATGATTGGCACCATCAAAATCATAATCTTTTCAACTAGTTGGAACTCAGACACAAGATTGAGAAGGTTAGTAAAATATGTCTCCACTGACCTGTTCTTATGTTTAGCAACTAAGGGTCCTTAAGGAGATCTTTGAATGAGATTCCTAAAAGGATTGGTCTAGACTTATATTTTCTTATTTATACTGATAAGAATTAAACACACACATCTGATCATGATTTTCACCTACAAAGTAAACATTAAATATTTGTTGAATATATTCTAGTAAGTTAGTTAGTTTTAAAAATCCCTCGCAGCAGAGAAAATGCAAAGGAATGTTGATATTCCAGAGAAGTACTCACATCCCCTTAGGCGTTACACACTTTGTTTTCTGTGGAGGTAAATATTGATCACTAACTTGCTATCTGTTGATGAGAGTCTTTCTTTTTCATTTATTTTGAGCAGTTGATTCATTTTATAGCTAGTTTTGCATAATTGCATTAACAGCTACAGTTTTGAAACTGAATCAATTTATAACTAATTACTCAAATCCTCCACTCTCCTTCAGGCTACTAAAAGGAATTTTACTGTGACACAAAGTTATTTAAGAAACTAATAAATGTGGAAAAGAGCAATGCGTAGGAACCTTATTTCTTGAAAACTCTTTGTTGCATACATTTATCTTGTATAATTACCACTTGGTGTAATTAATATCATCCTAGATCCATTTGTCTTTTCAGCATACAGAGGCTATTATTTTCTTACTAAGATGTGTTTCCTGCCTATGGCAGTCAATTAAAGAAAGATTTAAGAAAAAACAAGTATAGAAACTGAGTACTATGCATATACTTTACATTTATATGCAGTTCAAAACAATTTGCAAGCATTCTTACATTAAGCTCGCATACTGACAGGGGTAGAGGAGCAACATTAGGTGTATTTTGAAGAAGGGGAAACTGGCTTATGAAGTGTACCCATTTGAGACCATATAAAAATGGAATATCCCTAAAACTTTTATTTTGAAGCTACTAAAGTCAAATATCTTTTCTGAGGCTAGACCATACTGTGCTCTGATAAATGTGATATAGTTAAAGAGAATCTGGAAAATGCCATTAACTTTCTGTTACCGGATTGTGGAGAATTCTTTTACTATCCTGCGTTTCTTTACCCTGCACTTTCTTATACAATTACCACTGGACTCAGATTTCTTCTCTTATTTCAGTAAAACAAGTGACAAAATAGAGCATCAAGATATAAAAAGACAATTGTTTCTGGAAGATATCTTTTTACCTTTATTTGTTACTTCAGACAACATGATGAAAAATTAGAAGTCATCTGATTTTCATTTTGTGTATATATCAATCTTGTTTAAAAAAAAAAAAGTAAGAACAGATGTCTCTGTGCCACGCCCTGCTTTCAAACAGATTGGATTTTTCATTATTGCCATTTATAGGCCCTTGTGTTCATCTTGTTAGCTTGTGATTTCCTCAGAAATTTTGCAAGCTATACTTTATCTCAGATTTAGGTGGTTGGTAATGTAATTAAAATAAGTCTATAATTAAATTATTATATAAAATTATTTTAGGTTGTTGTATTGGAAAGAAATTAGTAATATTCCTTGACAGGAAAAGTGCTTACATAAAACATTCAATGAATCTAATTCACAATTTTATCTTCAAATGCCTTTGCCACATGTGTGTTTTCTGCTTGTATTTAATGAATAATTTTGCAAATAATTCCCCCAAATTATTTTCAATCTTAGCATAAGATATACTCAGTTTTATATAAAAAGGCTACACCCACTGTCTTAGTTATCTAGTGCTGCTATAACAGAAATACCACAAGTGGATTGCTTTAACAAACAGAAATTTATTCTCTCACAGTTTAAGAGGCCAGAAGTCCAAACTCAGGGCGCCAGCTCCAGGAGAAGGCCTTGTCTCTCAGTTGGCTCTTGGGGAAGGCCCTTGTCATCAATCTTCCCTTGGTCTAGGAGCTTCTCAGTACAGGCAACCCAGGTCCATAGGACATACTCCACTCCTGGCTGTTCTTGCTTGGTGGTAATGAGGGCCCTCTCCTCTCTACTTGATTCTCTCTTTTATATCTCAAAAGAGATTGACTCAAGATACAACCTAATCCTGTAGATTGAGTCCTGCCTCATTAATATAACTGCCTCTAATCCTGCCTCATTAACATCATAGAGATTAGGATTTCAACACATAGGATAATCACATCAGATCACAAAATAGTGGACAACCACACAATACTGGGAATCATAGCCTAGCCAAGTTGACACAAATTTTGGGGGGACACGATTCCATCCATAATACCCACCTAGTACTGGAGGTCTCATCCTAAATGTAGATCACTAATGAATTTGCAGAGATAAAACAGGTATTTAATAAAAACAGATATCTCAGTCCATGTCATTCTATCACCTATTATACTCAGTTGTTCTAAATACCATACACTCAGTATACTCTTCAGATCCGTTCAATCAAAAGACTCTGGAAGGTCGCTGGGTTTATGAGTCTGACATTACTTTCTACTAATTTTAATGTTTAGAGACTGGCTATAATGGAATTTGCAGGTTATTTTGGTTTTGGAAAGAGAGTGAATATGCAAGCAAAAGGTAGTTCATTATTTCCTTGACACCAGATATTTTGCAAAATCACATAAGAAATCTAAAGGAAGATTAAATTACAGATATTTTAATTTGTATCCATTACTTTCTGTACACTCCAACATTCCCAGGATAATGTGGATATGAAATGAATGATCAGATTCCTTCTTCCTTTCTTTTCCATCAACTTTGAATATAGCTAGGTCAATTAAGGGAAAAAAAAAAGAATTTTTTTTAAATTTAACCTGTACGTTTATCCACAAAGCATGTTTCTTCTTACCAGAAAGACAAACAAGCAAGTCAAACTAAACTGCAGTCTTGGCTCATGAATATATGCAAGTTATTTAATTACATCAGAAAGCAATTTGGTTAAGGCAGGATATAATCTTATTTTTGCCATATGTTAAAGAAAGTAAAAACAGAACATTTTGAATGGTATGTTTTGAGCAATATTTTTATTTCCTCAGACTTTGAGGCAATCACATTGAAAAACATCTAAATAGCCACTTACTACAGTCTACTATTCAAGGGAAAAACTTCATCTCCAGCTCTTCTTTTTGTAAGTAGATTTCTAACTCTGGGAATAGGAGTTTCAGATTTTTCCTTATGTTGGTAGATTTATTTGCTGCTGAAGGAGAGCACATATGACAGAAATGGGAACACATGAGGGCATTTGGAGTTCAGAAAATGTCAAAACACTTCTCAAAAAAATGAACATTTTTTTCTTTAATTTTGAGATGATGTCTATCCTCATTTCAAAGTAAATTTAATCTACGTTTTTCTGCATCTATTCTTTAGCTCTCTCACATGTTACTTGAGAATGTTTATCTGATCGACAGCAGGCTTCGTAAGTTATATGTTTCTCAAAAGTTTGATCTGAATCAGAAGATCGTTATTCCCATGGCTAAATAAACTATAAGCCAGAAATTGTTATAGAGATCAATTTACATCCCGTAAGTTTGATCCCAGTTTGAACCTAATGAAGTATGTTTCCATGAGATGAGTTCCTCCAGTGAAAAAGCATCTCACTGCTGGCCATGCCTACCTTTTAGTTCAGAAAGCCACTTTTGGATTCATACACATTTATGATACTTAACTGAATTAAACAAATAAAAATATGTTTTTTGACTGAGAGACTGATTCTCCCACATAAAGGTTTTTCTTATTCTTTCACAAGTGGAGATGTGTTTTTCAATTTGGGAGTAGCTCTGGTATTAACATTTATTTTTTAAATTTTAAATGTAAACTGATTTTTCATTATAGAATGACTTCTAGTAGGTTAGAAACATTTTAGTAAATATTTTAAACTAATAAATATTGGTAAATAATGCCTTTTTTGAATAATGTATTCTTTGAAACAGATTATTATTACATACATATATATTTTTGTGTGTGTGCATGTGTGTGATAAGGGAGATTGAAAAAAAAAATTGCTGTTGAGTCCATTCTAACTCATAGTAACCCTATAGGACAGAGTAGAACTGCCCCATAGGGTTTCCAAAGAGCAGCTGGTGGATTTAAACGGCCAACCTCTTGGTTAGCAGCCGAGCTCCTAACCACTGTGCCATGAGGTTTCCAAGGGAGATCAAAGGCACGTTTATATAAAAACTAAATTTCTCAGTCAGCTTTCTTTCTGACTTCATTTTCCTCACACCTACCTGTGATAAAAGACTTTTCAGTTGTATGTCAATCTAAAAAATATGTTCTCTCCAAAAGAAAATTAGAGCAATTGGGAGGCAAGATGGTAGGATATGATTAGTTTACCAGCTCTTATAAGTGATCACCCTGGGGGGCATGGTAGTATTTTAAACTTTGTAAATACCAAAAGTATCCAGTATACCAATATTCAAATATTGTATGAAAGTAACTTAAAATTAACCACACTTTATTTTAGTAGTTTCCCATATTTTTACTAGTACCACTAGTAGTGCTGCCGCTACTACAACCAACATCACCACTAATGAAAATATAGTATCTATAATTTATTAATGATTTTAGGTCACGAACTCAATACATACCTATGTTACTTATTAAGTCCTCTTATATACACTGAGAAGTAGGTATTATTTACATTTCTGAAATCCAAAAATTTTAAGCAATATTTCAAAAGTTCAGTAAAATGTGACACGGTGATGAAACAAACCAAATTCTGAATGAGTTCAGATTAATTTCCTCCCCATTATACTTACTTTATTTTTTAGTTTTTTCTTTTTTCTTCATTAGTATGCTTAAAGAGAGTGCGAGGTGTGGAATAACTTTGCAAAAAACAAATTTGGCCTTTGTTCTTGGTACTTTAGAGCCTGCTCTAGGCTTCAGCCATCAGACCTTTCAGGAATCGCTCAGTGACAGAGAGCCCCTTTGCCAAGGTCCTATCCCTTCCCAGGGTGGCCACATATAAGGTATGATTGATTCGTGGATATAAAGTCCTGGCCACTCAAGCCCAACTCAACTCCGAACGGCCACTCTAGCTCTAGAGTTCCCCACCTGATCATTTGAAGCCTTTGTTGTTCTTGCACCTCAGCTCCGTTTCTCCCTGGACTCAATCCCATTTTCATCACCTTCCTTCCACAGAAACTGATCCAAAAGACACTCCCTGATAAGCATCCTACACGCAAAACTCTGTCTCAGAATCTGTTTCCAGAGGACCCATCATGCAACAGCAGTTGTTTCATGTAGGGCCTTAGTGGCCATTGTAATGAACTGACAAACGGTTGCAGAGCCTTGAGCAGAAAAGTGACATGATCTGAATCTTATTTCTTGAAGAAACACTCAGGATTTTGGGTTGAGAATAGACTAAAGAGACCAATGGTAAAAGCAGGGTGACCAGTTAGGAAGCTACTGCAGTCTCCTGAGGGTCAAATGAGGAAGGAGGTTAGCTTCTTTTCTTTTTATCAGCCTTACAAGGAGGAATGATTTTGGGGGTCACAAATTTACAAGGGTTTCTACTATTACACTTACCATTTTGGCTCAGGCCAGACTTTCTCTTGTATCTCTTCTTCATCCATAGGTCATGAATTTTGAAGTTTAAGTTCATCAGGGCAAAAGTGGTTTTAGTGTTTAGCATTATGCGTTCTCACTTTTTCTTATTATCTTAGCATATCTTTGCTGTTTTTAAGAAGATGATTTATATATATTATTGAGGAAGTTTGGTCTAGTTAGCTATCTAGCTCTATTATCAGAATTAGAAGTCTGACTCCTATCTTTGAATATTAACAATTGCCATCTTGGCCCTTGACTCACAGTGCATGGAGGGGCAGCAGAGAAATCATGCTCTCATTTAGGAGGATGGTTGTTAAAATGGGGGAAAAACATAACAATGAAATAACAAAGAGGAATTGGCTTTTAAAAAATAAGTAGAAGAGAAAATTCTTGTGATGTCTTTATTACAATATACTAATGAATATGACTAATAAAATGCCTTAAAAATAGGCTTTATAGAATATAATTTTTTCTTGTCGATAGAAGTGGAGACTACATCAATGTAAAATATTTTTATCATGAAAATTAGGATATACTCTTGCCAAAGTATCTTGGGACATTATTGATTTCACATGACTGAAAACTCAAAACTAACATTACCATGATTACAACCGATCATGTGTGAATAATAATGTCAAATTATTGCTGTGAATTATAGGTGAATTACATAATATTTCTATTTTCTAAGCAAGAATTATCCTTGTGTTTAAAAATTACATAGTTATTATATTTTGAATACATTTTTAGCTTTAAGTCAATTCAATATTGAATTGTATAATAAGAACTCAGTAGAAAAAGATGGATGTTTGGTAGTACTATCATCAGGGATTTAGATGCAACAGTGATTATATGTATAAAAATGTATAAAGTGCTCTATGTGTAGTGGGATGAATGGTAGCCCCAAAAGGACGTGCCCATATTCTAGTCCCTGGAGCCAGTAAATAATCCTTTATATAGCAAAATATGTGATTATGTCAAGAATTTTGAAGGATGAGCCTGTCTGGATTATCCGGTAGGCCCTAAATCCAATGACTAGTGCTCTTATAAGAATGAAGCAAAGGAAGATTTTACAGAGGGAAGGAGAAGCCAAGGCGACTACGAGGCAGAGACTGGAGTGATGCAGCAACAAGGCAAAGAATGCTGAGAGCCAGCAAAAGCTGGAAGGACAAAAGACAGATTCTCCTCTAGAACCTGCAGAGGGAGTGTGTCCCTACTGACTCCTTAATTTTGGACTTCTGGCCTCCGGAACTCTGAGAGAACAAATTTCTGTTGTTTTAAGCCATCCAGTTTGGAATGTGTTAAGTAATGTGCTGTCATGTGTTACACCAGCAACAGGAAACTAACACAGTAAGCTTCCTTTTCACAGACAGCCACATGAAGAATATGCCATATGACTGTTCACAGAGGAGATGGTTGTGTCTCTCTGCCTTTCCTCTGTAAATCTTTCTGAAGCATGAATTGAGAAGAGTAGTAATTGGTTCATATCTGCCTTCTGCTACAACTTGAAAACACAGATGTGTGCCACCTTCTTTTTCCCAACACTTTTTTTGTTATGAAAATCATATATGTATGTTTTCATTCAAAGGAAATGCCAGATGGACAGTGAAGGAAAAGAGACATCAAAGTAGTTTTTGGAGAATACTTTATTCACAGAAGATATTTGAAGAGCCCATTTAGTTATACATATTTACTTTACAAATGAGCATAACTATGTCCCAGAGAGGTTATGTGACTTTCTTTGAAAATGACTCCATAGACAAACAAGACACTCTGAAGGCTGTGATAATGGGATTATTTATAGACACTGTGAGATGTTGTTATACTCTAGCAGCTACTGTGTTAAAGTTATTGCTCACTTGTATAGATATGCACTGAGTTTCTTAACTTCTTAAAATATGGTGTCCAATTTTTCATATTTAAAAGTGGGCTTCAAGCATAAAAAAAAAATTTGAGAACTACTACTCTAGAAATTTCTGCAATAATACAGTGATTCTCATTCTCTGTATTTTATGAAATTTGCCAACCATCTGTAGAACCATAGTTTAGATTTTAAGTTAATATTTGTGATTTGAATAGTTTTTGTAAATGTTCTATATAAAAAGAAAATAATGAGAGTGGAAACATTCCATTACATGTTAATTTTTTCCTAACTTATCTTCAATGGTTAAAAACTTAAAAAAAACCATAATTATGTTATCAGAAAAGGAAAATAATCTAACATATATTGTGGTTGAAATCTTATGCTTTTTTCCTAGAAATAGATAATGCAGTGTTTGATATTTTGTTTAGATTATGAATTAAAGGACCTTGGTCTTTCCATTAATAACTTGTATGAACAGTCAATAAAGACCAGTCTATGGTATTTCAAAGAAGTTAGAACAATACCTGTATATTTCTTGCAAATATGCAGAAATATTAAGCTATTTTATGTAAAAGTGGTTACCATATTTCATGAATCATAATTGTAGTATAAAGTAGGGTTAAAACTAACTATAAATAAGCCCTAATCAAATATCTTTTATGTTTGCAAAAATTTCCTGAGTGTTAATGGAACCCCGAATCCTGGAAGCATACAAGTACAGAAATTCAGGATAAATTTTAAAAATGTATAAAGATAAATGCAAAAAAGATTATCCAAGATGAACTTCAATAAATATAACAAATGCTTAGATAAATTTACCCAGTTTATTTTATATCAAATAGTTGCAGATGAATTAGATGTTTAGGATTCTGGACAAGATACTCGTATATGGTTTGGGGTTTTTGTAATAGTACAGTAGCTGAGATTTGAATATTGAAAGGAAGGGCCATTGATCAGTCCTGAAGTGGAAAGGCATATCTTGAAAGAAGGCAAAGAAGAAGAAAAGATATGTCATTTGGGGAATATGATTAAGCTAGAGTTTTTTAAATTATATCAACTTTTTTGTTGTTAGTTGCTATCTAATCAGCTCTGACTTGTGATCACCCTAAATAAAACAGAATGCAATGTTGCCCAGTTCTGCACCATCTTCAGAATCATTTGATACCTGAGTCCATTGTCATAGCCACTGTATTTTGAGAGTCTTCCAACTTAGGGGGCTCATCTTTTAGCATCTTATCAGACAACATTCTGTTATGATCTATACAGTTTTCACTGGCCAGGATTTTCATAGATTGCTATACTAGTCTGTCTTAGTCTGGAAGCTCTGCAGAAACCTGTCCACCATGGGTGACCCTGCTGGTATTTGAAATACCGGTGGCATAGCTTCCAGCATCACAGTAACACAAAAGCCACTTCAATACGACAAATTGACAGAAAAAGCCCATACATCATTCCAAAATATAGGGGCTGAAAGAAACACTCATTTTAGTGTCAAATGGATAAGATATAGATGAGCTACCTTCCATAGTCACTGTTGCTGTTTTGTTCCCTGACAGCTGATGTTGGCAACATAATTTGAGGCTCATAGTAATAAACATCTATGTGAGTGGGCTGACTTAAGTGTGTAACTTAAGTACAATACAACCAGGAGAACTAACAATCAGTCTTTGACTTTGAATGTAGATTAAATGCTGTGCTATCAATATAGTACAAGTTTATTTTTTCAATATTATTAAGATTGTGACTATATTTATAAGAGTTCAGATAACGAAAATGAGAACTACAAAAATACCAATGCTGGCATGATCCAGACATCACCATAAATGAAAACTAAATTTAAATGCCATTTAAATGATAGATGGGAAGACACATACAAGCACATTAGTGAGGTAAATAAACAAGACAGAAGATACTGTACAATACGCAGAAAGGAATTTGATGGGGAATTGTTGTATAAGTGGATGTTAAATTACATGCAGAACTAAATATTACAACTCTGATATGAGACAGGCACTTACTTCTAAATCAAGGGTTTTTGTCTCCCAAACATATGTGAATTCTCGGTCAAAAATAATTACAGCTGAATTAATTTGTGTATACCACATGGACAAAACCAAATTATTATATTGTTTCTTTGATTGTTCTATTAACTTGAGTGAAGTCACATTTCCTGACTCAGAGGGTGCAACTGTGGGTGAAAAACAAGGGGATGGGGACTTGATAAGAGAAATGTTGACATCTTACACTGTAGAGCTGATTATGTCAGACTATATTAATGATCATGCTTTCTAAAGTGTATCATTTGATAAGTCTAATTATGGCAGCAACAGTAACAATGCTTACCTCTAGCTCTTACATACTTTGATTTGAAAATGGAATTTTACCTCATCTATTTCCATGAAGATTTTAATTAAACTACAGAAAATATAAAACAGAAGGTTGTTGATGTCTGTCTAAATACAAACTAGACTTTGCTCATCAATCTGCACATTCAGCAGACGGTGCAAGTATAAATTATGACAAATTTCATTCAGCCTATAAATTTTTAACAAGGAAAATGAAAAGATCTTACCTACTAAATGCCCTACAAATATCATAGCTAACACTACTAAAAAACAATGTGATTTGCTTACCTGTGATACTGAGGCTTTCATAATGAATTTTTTTGTGACTTTTCAGTTTCCTCAAAATTTGTAGAAACAATTATGGAGATTTTTTTAACTATATAGAAATTGAAGGAGATAACCTTATACACATGTGTCCACAAGACGGCTATTATCCTGACTCAAGATAAAATTTACAATGTTGGCAAGACTGTCCTTCTCTACTTTGGAAGATAAGAATGGAGAAAAGTATTAAAGTGAAATAGAATGGGCTGTTTGTCTAAAACTATTTGATAATCTTTGAAGAGGCCATAAACAGCCTAGAAAAGAATAAACTGACTACACCTGAGTTGTTAGATGTTCATGTAGGTCTCAACAAAGCAGCTCATACAGTGAAAAAATTACTTTGAAAAAAAAAAAAAAAAGACTACTTTAGAACTCAAAAATTAAAAAATATCACCATAAAAGGACAGCTAAGTTAAACAGAACTTCCTCAATTTCATTATTAAAATTGTAGCTTATTTGGAATCCAGTTTTAACTTCAAGAGTTCAAATTACCTCCGTGACTTAAAGCAATTTCCCTGAAAAATAGAGATTTAGCTTATCGTGGCCTCCAATGCTCTTTGTAGTGTTGAAAAATAGTGGACATTTTATACATGGAGAGCATCTATGATGCTATCTAAAGGTACAAAGCATCTGAATGGTAAATAGATGGTCTATTAAAACAAGCCTGAAGATACAAAGTAGATGGACATTTTCAGAGAGTTGGAAATTGATTCCTATGTGCATAATCTCCTGTTGGTAGTAAGTAAAATCCTAGGTGTTCCTTCTCAAATGCTTTTGTTAAAAGGACATTTATCTTGATGTCATTACATTGGACTGATACCAGGCATGAGTGTGATGTGAATTTGGTAAGAGCAGAGCTGAAAGTCAAAATAAATATTATGTTTGAGTGCTTTCAGTTTTATCATTGCATGAAAGAAAAGAAGAATTTTCCAAAGACTGCAGGCAGTTTGGAAAAGTATTTTTGGAAAAGGACACAGAAAGACTAAAAATATCCTACTGTATCATGAGACAAGAAGAAACATAAAATACTTTTTAAAAAAATATAGGTAAGCCTATTCAATTATTATTTAGTATGTAGGTTCTCCTTTGAAAAACTCTTATGTTTATGTATTTTAAGAATAGAAACCAGTATAGCCTACAAAATTTAAATAATTAACAAAGACTTAAAAACAGTTAATATAAATCATTTTATCAAGGGGGAGAAGCTTTTAAAAACAATATTATTTTGTGCACATTATTAGTATAATTGGTCCTACTATTATTTACCTCTAATTGTCTCTTCACTAATCCTATTGTTTTATTTAAATAATACCAAAAACCCATTGTTGTCGAGTCAAAGGTAAATAATACAGAATAGAATATAATTTTAAATAAACTTCATATTTTTATATTAAAGCAATAACAAAGGTGTGTATTATTATTTGTTATATACATATATATGATTCTGGAGAGTCAGGGCTCCCTAGAGAATGTCAGTAAAGCTCTCCAACTCTCTAGGGTATAAAACCAAGGGCTTTCATAACTGAAATTCTACCTGCTATGTGTGATAACCCTGTAAACTTCATTTACGTATCTTCTCTAAGTTTCCGGTTCAAATGAACGTACCGTGTCTAGAAGGGTAGAACCTGAGGTGCTCCCTTCAATGTCTTAAACTTTTCTGTCTCTGCTGCTTAATTGCCTGTATTTTTGAAATTATTAGCAAATCTTTGTAATATATACTATCCCTAATTTGTATGGATTTGCCAACACAATCTTGTATGTTAGCTCCATTATAATATATTAAGTTTATTATATATAAAATATGTATTTATATAAATTATATATATGTATATACACATATACATATAATAATCTTATATCATTACATTTTATGTAACTACACTATTATTTACTACTGTTTTATTATATCTATTCTTTATCAAATAATAGGTGATATAAGGATATTTGGAATTTGATTAACTTTATGGGCTATAGAAATCAGTTAAGGCTGGTGTTACTTAAGAACAGTTATCTCTTTGTGATGAATTATGATAAGTTTTAGGTATAGTGAAGTATATTTGACAACTGGAAAGCTTTTCAGGTTTGCTGTATAAAACAAATACCACTGTGAGACAATGGCAGATAAGACAAAGGAATAATGTTGATGAAAGTTCTGTCAAACTTTTATTCTCTATGTCTCTCTTTGAACAAAGATGCAAATGAGAACACATAATTTGGGTTTGAGAAAATTAGAGGCACAACAAAAATGTGATTTGAAGAATATTACTTTTCCCAATATAGGCTAATTTTAATGCAATGGCTTTTCCATCTGACAAAGTTGAGTTGTAATTCTGACTTTGCCATTTTGACCTTTGTCAAGTTAACACTTCCGTGACTGTTGGGATATGCCATTGCCCACCAATATCTTCTGTCTCTCAGATTCATTGGGAAGCTGCTTTCCCACTGACAGTGCATGCTGCCACAAGGCAGGGGCCTTTATGACAGTTTGAAACCAAAAAAAAATGAGCGTGTGTTACAAATTACTGTTTCTACAGGCTGTTGTGTGAGGTGTGTGCATTTTTGGTTGGCAAAACAGAAATTTAAAAAAGGTTTTTTTGTTAAGCTCCTGTTTTATCTACTCAGTCAAGTAACGTGATATTAGACTTCAAATGGGACAAGAAACAGCAATGCTACAAGGTATCTAGAAGGAAGAAAGCTGGAAATAACTTTAAGAACAAATTTAATTACTTTCACTTGCTTGAATCTAATTAGCAAAAACATAAATACATACCAAAACTTACTATTATGCCTTAGTCTCTGTGCTAAATTCTTTATATTATGCAATTTCATTATCACACTAAATTTATACATTTTGTAATATTTTTATTTCCATCTTACATTTAAGATTCACTGAGGAACACAGATTAAGTTACAGACATCCTCCCGGCAGAAATCGGAAAAGCTAGTGCATGATTCACCAATCTCCCACCTTCTCCCACCTCCACTGTTTCAGTGATCATGGTAGCATGTGGAATATGAATCCTCTCTCACCAGCTTCCTGAGTGATCAAGCACTGAACATGTAGTATGAGATAAAAACTATGTTTTACTCTGTTAAACCATTGAGATTCAAGGGTTACTTGTTTCTACATTATTACCTAAGCTAAATCACCTGGCCCAGAAGAAGAGACATTTGAAGGGAATCTGTGAAAAAGTCTTTGGAACTCATTCTGGTATAATTTTGAAGAAATCTGGATGACTGCATAGCTATGCAAAAGCATGAAGTCGGACTCTTACATCATATATAAAAATGAACTCAAAATGAATCAACAACCTAAATGTAAAAGTAAAAACTATAAAACCCTTAGAAGAGAACAAGAGGTGAATGTTCATGAGCTCAAAATAGACAAATGATTCTTAGATATGACAACAAAAACATAAGCAAAAAAATAAGAAAAAAATATGAATTGAATTTCATTAAAATTAAAGCCTGTTAGGCTTCAAAGGACCGCAATATGATTTTCTTAAAATGTTGTCTTGACACAGTTTTGAGGCCCTAGCTAGAGGTTATTCCATTTCCCTTCTTGAGCAGCTGATTAAGTCTATTCTCCAACCACTCCACTTATCAGGTTCTCACACTTCTGGACTGGTATGCACGTATCCTCATCTTCACGGGACCACGCATCCAACAACTCGGGAGAACCTCCATGCCCCCTGAGCCTGCCGAATTATTCTAAATGTTCAATTCCCAGGAAGCCCTCGAAATCTAGTTAACTACACCCTGCTTGCTCTCCTACAATTTCAGCTATTGTTATCTTTTCTCCAGGTACAATCTCTGTGTGGCTGTCTGTCATGGTCTGTTGTGCCTCTCTGTATTTGGGAATGTGAGCATAATAAACCTAGCTACTTTCCAGAGTCACCCTGACTTCTCTTTTTTGTGTTGCACCTGATTTACCATCCCTTGAATCTGTTAGAACAAGAGCACCATCAAGAAAGCAAAAAGACAGCTCCCAAAATGGGAAAAAAAAATATTTTCAAGTCATATATTTGATGAGGGACTTGTATCAAGAATATATAAAAAGCACTTACATATCAATAATGAAACGACAAATAATCCAATTAAAAAATGAGCAAAGAATCTAAACATGCATTTCTCCAAAGAAAATATAAAAATAGACAATAAGCACATAAAAAGATGCCCTGCATCATTAGTCATCAGATAAATGCAAACCAAAACTACAATGAGACACAACTTCAAACACACTATGATGATGAGCTTCAAAAGGTAGATAATAAAAAGTATTGGTGAGAACGGGAGGAATCCGAACCCTCATAAACTTCTGATGGAAATGTGAAATGATACAGCCACTTTAATAAATAGTCTGGCAATTCCTCAAACAATTAGACATAGAGTTACCACATGACCCAGCAATTCCACACCCAGGTATATACCTAAGAAAAATAAAAACAAATCTCCACACAAAAACTTGCACACGAATGTTTATAGAAGTGTTCTAAATAACAGTGAAAAGGTTGAAACAACCCAAATGACTATCAACAGATGAATGGTTAAACAAAAGGTGATATATTCATACAATGGAATATTATTTGGATATAAAAAAGAATTAAATATGGATACATGCTGCAACATGGATGATCCTTGAAAACAGTATGCTAAGAAAAGAAGGTAGTCACAAAATCCCACATAGTATATGATTCCATTCCTATGAAAGTCTGAAATAGAGAAAGAATTGAAGAGACAGAAGTAGATTTGTGGTTGCTTAGGGCTGGGAGTAGGGTTGATGGGAGGATAGGAAGGTGATAGCTAAAGGGAAAACAGTTTATTTATTTTTTTTAATTGTACTTCAGGTGAAAGTTTACAGAACAAATAGTTTCTCATAAAACAGTAGTACACATATTGTTTTGTGACATTGGTTAACAACCCCATGACGTGTCAACCATCTCCCTTCTTGACCTTTTTTTTTTTTTTTTTTTTTTTGGTGAAAATATACATAGCCAAAGATACACTGTTTCAAAAATTTCTACATGCACAGTTCAGTGACATCGACTATGCTCTTCCAACTGTGCTGCTATTCTCACTTTAGATGAAGGTTTACAAAACAAAATAGTTTCTCATTAAACAGTTAGTACAAATGTTTCCCTATGACAATGGTTAACAACCTCACAACACATCAACACTATGCTTACTCAACCTTGGCTTCCCTATCACCAGCTTTCCTGTCCCCTTCTGCCTTCTGGCCCTTGTCCCTGGACTGCTGTGCCTCCTAATGAGGCACATCATTTGGTTTTATGGGGCTGTCAACTCCCCAGTTGAACGGTGAACCTTGGAATTGACTTCACCACTGAGCTAAAAGGGTGTCTGGGGGGCCATACTCTTGGGGTTTCTCCAGTCTCCTTTAGGCCAGTAAATCTGGTCTTTTTTTTTTTTTCTGAGTTAGAATTTTGTTCTACATCCTTCTCCAGCTCTGTCCAGAACCCTCTGTTGTGATCCTGGTCACAGTGGTCAGCGGTGGTAGCCAGGCACCATCTAGCTGTACTGGACTCAGTCTGGTGGAGGCCTTGGTAGCTGGTCCATTAGTCCTTTGGACTAATCTTTTCCTTGTATCCTGTTCTCTTCATTCTCCCTTGCTCCCTAAGGGATGAGACCAGTGGAGTATCTTAGATGGCTGCTCACAGGCTTTTAAGACCCCAGACACTACTCAACAAGGTAGAATGTAGAACATTGTCTTTATAAACTGTGCCATGACAATTTAGCTAGATGTTCCCCGAGACCATGGTCCCCACAGCCCTCCGCCCAGCAATTCAGTCCCTCAAGGAGTTTGGATGTATCTGTGGAGCTTCCATGACCTTTCCTTGTACAAGTTGTGCTGGATTCCCCTGTGATGTGTACTGTCTCACCCTTCACCAAAGATACCACTTGTCTATTGCCTATTTAGTAGTTCCGCCCACCCCTCCCATCCCTGGTAACCAACGGAGATTGTTACTTTTTGTGTATAAACTTTTTCATGGGTTTTTACAATAGAGGTCTCATACAATATTTGTCCTTTTGTGATGGACTTATTTCACTCAGCATAATGTCTTCCGGTTTCATCCATGTTATGAGATGCTTCTTTCTCGTTGCACAGTACTCCCTTGTGTGTATGTACCAGTTTGTTTATCCATTCATCTGTTGATGGAGATCTAGGTTGTTTTCATCTTTTTGCTATTGTGAACAATGCTGCCATGAACATAGGTGTGCATATGTCTATTCGAGTCACGACTCTTATTTCTCTAGGATATATTCCTAGGAGTGGGATTGCTGGATCGTATGGTATGTATATTTCTAGCTTTCTGAGGAAGTACCATATCATTTTCCAAACTGGTTGTAACATTTTGCATTCCCACCAGCAGTGCATAAGAGTTCTGATCTCCCCGCAGCCCCTCCAACATTTGTTATTTCCAGTATTTTTGATGCATGCCAGTAATGCCGGGGTGATATGGTATCTCATTGTGGTTTTAATTTGCATTTCTCTAATGGCTAGTGAACGCGAGCATTTCCTCATGTGTCTGTTGGCCATTTGAATGTCTTCTTTGGTGAAGTGTCTGTTCATTTCCTTTGCCCATTTTTTGATAGGATTGTTTATCTTTTTGTTGTAGAGGTGTTGGATTTTCTTGTAGATTATGGAGATTAGACCATTGTCTGACTTGTACTGTCCAAAAATTGTTTCCCAGTCTGTAGGTTCTCTTTTGACTCTTTTGGTGAAGTCTTTTGAAGAGCATAGGTGTTTGATTTTTAGAAGATCCCAGTTATCTAGTTTATCTGTTGGGTTTTGTGTGTTGATGGTTATGGTTTGTATCCTGTTAATGCCATGTATTAAGGCCTGAAGTGTTGGTCCTATTTTTTCTTCAATGAACTTTATAGTTTTAGGCTTTATATTCAGGTGTTTGATCCATTTTGAAGTAGTTTTTGTATACGGTGTGAGGTATGGGTCCTGTTTCATTTTTTTGCAGATGGATAGCCAGTTTTTCCACCACCATTTGTTAAAAAGACTGTCTTTTCCCCATTTGATGGACTTGGGGCCCTTGTCAAAGATCAGGTGACCACAGGTGGATGGATTTACATCTGGGTTCTCAATTCTGTTCCATTGGTCAATGTATCTGTCGTTGTACCAGTACCAGGCTGTTCTGACTACTGTAGCTGTATAGTAGGTTCTGAAGTCAGGTAGTGTGAGTCCTCCAACTTTCTTCTTCTTCTTCATTAGTGCTTTACTTATTCGGGGCTTCTTCCCTTTCCATATAAAGTTACTGATTAGTTTTTCCATCTCTTTGAAGAATGTTGTTGGTATTTGGACTGAGATTGCATTGTATTTGTAAATTGCTTTGGGTAGAATTGTCATTTTCACAATGTTGATTCTGTCTATCCATGAGCATGGTATGTTTTTCCATTTATGTAGATCCCTATGGGTTTCTTGCAGGAGTGTTTTGTAGTTTTCTTTGTATAGGTCTTTTACATCCCTGGTCAGATTTACTCCTAAGTATTTTATCTTTTTAGGGGCTATTGAAAATGGTATTGTTTTCCTGACTTCCTTTTCATCGTTCTCCTTACTGGTGTATAGGAATCCAACTGATTTTTGAATGTTTATCTTGTATCCTGCTACTCTGCTGAATCTTTCTATTACTTCCAGTAGATTTCTTGTGGAGTCTTTAGGGTTTTCTATGTATAGTATCATATCATCTGCAAACAATGGCAGTTTAACTTCTTCATTACCAGTTTGGATGTCCTTTATTTCTTTTTCTTGTCTTATTGCTCTAGCTAGAACTTCCAGCACAATGTTAAATAGAGGTGATGATAAAGGGCATCCTTGTCTTGTTCCTATTCCCAAAGGGAATGTTTTCAGACTCTCTCCATTAAGAATGATGTTGGCCATTGGTTTTGCATAGGTGCCCTTTATTATGTTGAGAAATTTCCCTTCTATACCTATTTGATTGAGAGTTTTTATCAGGAATGGGTGTTGGACTTTGTCGAATGCCTTTTTTGCGTCGATTGAGATGATCATGTGATTCTTTTCTTTCCTTTTATTTATGTGGTGGATTTTGTTGATTGATTTTCTAATGTTGAACCATCCTTGCATAAGTGGTATGAATCCTACTTGGTTGTGGTGTATTATTTTTTTGATATGATGCTGAATTCTATTGGCTAGAATTTTGTTCAGAATTTTTGCATCTATATTCATGAGAGATATTTGTCTGTAATTTTCTTTTTTCATGACGTCTTTGCCTGGTTTTGGTATCAGCATTATGCTGGCTTCATAGAATGAATTTGGAAGTGTTGCTTCCTTTCGTATGCTCTGAAATAGCTTGAGTAGTACTGATAGAAGCTATTCTGTGAATGTTTTGTAGAATTCTCCAGTGAAACCATCTGGACCAGGGCTTTTTTTGGTTGGGAGTTTTTTTTAGTACCTTTTCAATCTCTTCTCTTGTTATGGTTGTGTTCAGATTTTCAACATCACTTTGTTGTAGTTTGGGTCGGTGTGAGTTTCTAGAAATTTATCCATTTCCTCTAGGTTTTCAAATTTGTTGCAGTATAGTTTTTCATAATATTCTGTTATGATCCTTTTTATTTCAGTTGGGTCTGTTGTAATGTCCCCCATTTCATTTCTTATTTGGGTTATTTGTGTCCTCTCCTATTTTTCTTTTGTCAGTCTAGCCAGTGGTTTGTCAATTTTGCTGATTCTTTCGAAGAACCAACTTTTGGTTTTGTTGATGCTTTCTGTTGTTCTTCTGTTCTCTATTTCATTTATTTCTGCTCTGATCTTTACTATTTCCTTTCTTCCCTTGGATGTGGGCTTTTTTTGCTGTTCTCTTTCTATTTGTTTGAGTTCTGTAGTTAATGTTTTGATTTTGTCCCTTTATTCTTTTCTGATGTGTGTATCTATTGCTATAAATCATCCTTTGAGGACTGCCTTTGCTGTGTCCTAAAGGTTTTGGTATGATGTGTTTTCATTCTCATTTGATTCTAGAAATTTTTTGATTCTGCCTCTGATTTCTTCCATTACCCAGTGATGTGTAAGCAGGGTATTATTTAGTTTCCATGTAATTGATTTTTTTTCCTTGCTCTTTCTGTTATTAATTTCTGTCTACCTTGATGGCATTGTGGTCAGAGAAGATACTTTGAATTATCTCAATGTTCTGGATCTTGTTGAGGATTTCTCTGTGGCCTAAGATGTTATCTATTCTGGAGAACGTTCCATGTGCATTGGAAAAGAATGTGTACTTTGCAGTGGTTGGAGGAGTGTTCTATGTATATCTGTGAGGTCAAGTTGGCTGATTGTGCCCTTTAGATCTTCTGTATCTTTGCTGAGTTTCTTTTTAGTTGTTCAGTCCTTTACTGAGACTGGTGTGTTGAAGTCTCCTACTATTATTGTGGAACTGTCAGTTTCTCTTTCAGTGTAGTTAGAGTTTGTTTTATGTATTTTGGAGCCCTGTCATTGGGTGTGTATGTTTATTATGGTTATGTCTTCATGAGGATTGTCCCCTTAATCATTATATAGTGTCCTTCTTATCTTTTATGGTGGATTTTGTTTTAAAGTCTACTTTCTCGAGATTAGTATTGCCACTCCTGCTCTTTTTTGATAGTTGTTAGCTTGATGTATTTTTTTCCAACCTTTGACTTCTAATAAATCCTAAATCCACATCTTTGTTTCTAAGGTGTGTCTCTTCTAGTCAGTATATTGGTGGATCCTGAGTTCTTATCCATTCTTTCACTCTCTGTCTCTTTATGGGTGTATTGATTCTGTTTACCTGCAGAATAATTATCTATAGATATGATTTTGTTGTTGTCGTTTTTTAGTGCTTTTTTTTTTTTTGTGGTGCTGAAGTTTTCTTTGTTGTTAGTCTCCTGTGCTGAGTTACTTTTGTTTGTGGATTTTTTTTTTTTTCATTTCTTTTGTTTTTGCTGAGACATTATGTTTTTCCTCTTTATTTTTAAGAGTATGTTTGTTAACTTTCTTTGTAGTTACCTTGAGATTTACCGTTATCTTTCTAAGTTTGAAGCAGTCTATTATTACTTGGTATTGCCTTGCCTTCCTCTCCATTAGAAGGTTCTATACTTATAATGTTTATTCCCTCTTTTATTGTACTGATGTTGTTGTCATTTACTGATTAACTGCTCTGATTCCCTGTTGTATTTCTTTTGGTTTTGGATAGTCCTTGAGAGTTCATTTCCTAGATTGGTATCTGGCTGGTACAATCTTTCGTCCTAAATTCAGCCTGTGAGCTGAAGTTGTTTGTTCTCAGATAGATGAACTCCATTTAATAATTCTTGTAAGTTGGGTTTGGTTTTTACATATTCCTTTAATTTCTGTTTGTCTGGAAATGTCTTCATTTCACCATCATATTTGAACGAGATTTTTGAGGATACATTATTCTTGGCTTGCAATTTTTTTCTTTCAAGGTTTCATATATGTCATCCCATTGCCTTCTTGCCTGTGTGGTTTCTGCCGAATAATCTGAGCTTAGTCTTATTGTTTCTCCTCTGTATGTGACTACTTGTTTTTCATGAGCTGCTCTCAGGATTCTTTGTTTTTGGTTTTGGCGAGTGTGATTATGATATGCCTTGGTGATTTTCTTTTGGGGTCTCTCCTATATGGGGTTCGTTGAGCTTCTTGGATGGCCAGCTTTTCATCTTTCATGATATTGGGGAAGTTTTCTGTCAGCAGTTCTTCAATGATCCTCTCTGTGTTTTCTGTTTTCTCCCCTTGTTATGGAACTCCAATCACTCACACATTTTTGCTTTTGTTTCCAACATAACTCTCAGGGTCTCTTCATTTTTCTTTGTTCTTTTTTCTGAGGTTTCCTCAAACAGATATGTATCCAAGTGTTTCTCTTCAGTTCCACTGATCCTGTCTTCCACAGTTTCAAATCTGCTCCTTAGCCCTTCTGTGACACCATCCATTTTTGAAATCTTGTTGTGTATCTTTTGGATTTCTAATTGTTGTTTTTGTATAATTTCTAGTTGTGAATTTATTTTGGCATTTTGTTCCTCCGTTATTTTCCAGAATTTTTCCAATTTTTTGTTTGTATTTTCCATGAATTTGTCTGCCTTTTCCATGAATTTGTCTATTTTTTCCTCATTTTTGTCTGCTTTTTGCTTCAACTCTTGTATAATTCTGAGTATTAGAGATCTGAATTCCCTATATGGTGGTTCTAGTGCCTTTTCTTCCACTGGAATGTCATCTAGTGTTTTATTTTGGATGCCTACTGGAAAGATCCTGTCCTGTTTTTGTAAATGTCTTGATATTATCTGTTATCTTTGGGTCATTCAGTAGTTATTTTTCTTGTTTATTGTTTATAGATTTGTTTGTTTCGTCCTTTTTTTAAATTTGGCTATGTCTGAGCAGGCAAGCTGTGTGTTCTTGGTTGTTTCCTCATTTGTGGGCATGATACTTTTTGCCTCTTCCAATTGGCAGGGTGAGTCGCTCAGATATGGTACAGCAGGGCGGGTCTAGCTGAAGAGGAGTTACTGGGATGGATTGTTTGTGGCATTTACTACAGCCACCAGGGCGGGTCGGTAATCAGTGCAGGGCAGGTTCCATTAGGCCGTGTCTGTGCTGCTTGGTGGTGTGATGTTAAGCACACAGTGCAAGTAGTCTGGATGTAGAGGAGAGATTGTTATGTGTGGAGCGAAGATGGATATGGGAGAGATGAGAGATGAACAGGAGCCAAAAATATACAAACAAACAGAAAAGTGTGCTAGGGGAGCTTGCTGTTGGAGTGGAGAGACTATGAAATGGAGAAAAACTAAAACGGGAAGAAGAAGAAAAAAGAAAAGAAAGAATGTATAAATAAATATCAGAAATGAAAAAGAACAGCAAAGCTCCCAGGGATCCCACTGGTGCAGGTATGAGGTCTGGGGAAATTGTTCTCAGGTATTGCAGTACAGCCTGGCTAGAAGATGTAAAGGTATTCAGTGCCAGATATTCAGGTAACAGAAAGAGAAGTAAGGTATAGAGAGACAAGAAACTGAGTAATGAAGAAAGACAAAAAGGGAAAAAGAGGGAAAAGAAAGCAAAACAAATTTAAAAAAAGAAGAAGAAAAGCCCCCAAATGAACAGAAAAAAAAAAACAAAAAACAAAAAAGAAATGCAGTCAGGATCGCTCTGTGCATCTACGCAAGCTGAGGGGGTAGTTTCCAAGCCACGCAGCACTGCCAGACCAGAAAGTGTTCCCAACTCAAGAAAAGGAAAATAAAAGAAACAAACAATTCAAGACAAACAAAGAAACAAAAGTGCCAGGATCCCACCAGTGTAGCAGCCCAGATCGGGAAGCAGTTCCACACTCAAACAGAGCTCTGTAGCCCCTCAGGAAGAAACAAAGATGGTGCACGGAGCCAGGTATTTGAGCGAAAGGAGTGGGAGGTGGTGCGAGGTAAGGAAGAAATCAAAAGAAGCAGAAAAAACACCAGCAGCCAACAAATGGCACTTAGTGAGTCAGCCAGTGCAGGTGGGTGGAATCCAAGCAGCTGGTGCTTCCCAGACAAGAGACTGTGGCCTCAAAAGCAGAGGAGGCCGAGTGGGAGTGAAGAATGGTTGGGGGGGGGGATGGGAAAGTGTATATTGCAAATTACCAGTTGATTTGTCTCCCACTGGAAGCTCTGTGAACCTGCTTTATCATACCCCCTATTTGCTGGTGACTAATAGGAGTCCAAGATGGCGGATCCACCCTGCGTTAGCTGTTAGGGGACCTCTACATGAATCTCTCCTCGATCTTCATTCTCTGTCAGTTTTCTCACTCCATTTGGTGCTTGGCTGAGTTCTTAATCTCTTCATTTGATGTTTTAGGGTTTTAGGATTGCTGTTTTCACTGTTTGGCTTAGTTTTTCGGATCTTTGCTATGGAGGGACAGCGTGGTGCTTCTGCCTAGAGTGCCATTTTTCTGGTAGTCCGAAAACAGTTTCTTTTTGAGGTAATGAAAACATTCTAAGATTAACTGTGGTGAAGTGGCACGTATTTATGAATATATCAAAAACCACTAATTGCACTCTTTAAATGGGTAAATTGTATGGTATGTGAATTATATCTCAAATAAAGCTGTTTTAAAAATAAATAAAGAGTTAAAATAGTAAAGTAAACTTTTGTTTGCAGGGATAAATATGAAGAAGACTCAAAGAAGTCAACCAAAGATTATTTTAAAGTAATTAGAGATGAAGTGACTAATGAAAAATGCAGTAATTAGGTAGACTTTGGGGTAGAATCACCATCATTTAGGCTTATCAAAGGTTTAAGAGATTAACAGAAAGACCCACTGCTGTTGAGTCGATTCTGACTCATAGCGATTCTATAGGACAGAGTAGAACTGCCCCATAAGATTTCCAAGGCTGTAAACTTCATGGAAGCCGGACCACCAGTCTTTCTCCCATGAAGCTGTTGGTAGGTTGGAACTGCCGACCTTTCAGTTAGCAGTTGAGTGCTTGACCACTATGCCAATAGGGCTCATCTAAGAAAAGGACACAAGGAACAACTCCACAGGATAGGCAGTCAGAAGACACCAGAGTTAGAGTACCTAACTCTTAAAAGACAAGCAACTTTGTTAAAATAGTGAGTAAATTAAAATATGCATTTTATTTTCTCATATAAACAAACAAACAAAAACTCATCGTGAAGTTGATTCTAACTCATAGGGACCCTATAGGACAGAGTAGAACTGCCTGCACTATGGGGTGTCCATGGAGCAGCTGGTGGATTCAAATTGCCAATCTTTTGGTTAGCAGCCATGTTTGTAACCACTGCACCAGCAGGGTTCCATGTTCTCATATAGGTGTGACTATATTTTAATTCCTTGGGTGTTAATTAAATTTTCAGAATAATTAATTAAATTTATCAGAGTCAGTGTTGTTGTCATTGGTGCCACTCATTAAAATGACTACCAAACTAGAAAAAAAATTTTTTTAATGACATAAGGCTTAATAAATATCATTTTATTCTTAATTATTTGCCTGTAATTGCATTCCCAAACATAAAATTTTCATTCAAGATATACATATATTACTAATTTATTATCTCAAGTGATCAATTTTTTTAGTGATAGAAAGTTTTTATTGCTCATATTTAACTTAGTAAATAAAACAGGAGAGAGATTGATTCCTAGTCCTTTAGTATAATTTACTACTAATTATAATTGTGACAATATGGAATTAAAAGATATGATCCCTTTCCTCAAAGACATTATAACAAATTAGGAAAGAGAAAGTAACACTTCAAAAATTTAACATATTTATAAAGTTACTTATGAAATAGAAAGTGACAATGATTAATTGTAGCAGTTAACTGCAATGGGAAGATTGCATAAATAAACAAGCTGAATTAATCAGATAAAGCTGAGAATTCTCAGATAAGGGCTTTGGTTGGATCTCTGTTAAGGTTTTGTGTTTTGTTTTGTTTTGTTTTCCCTTTTTCTAATTGTACAATATATATAGGATTATCAGGTGACTTTGGAGGGCATATCCATGAATCTCACTCTACCTGTAACTGAGGTATCTCCTCTACCTTTTCTAACCATGCTCTTGGTTTTAGAAACTACATAGAACATTCGTTACAATGCCATTATGTTCCTTTCCATATGACACTGATTACTGGGTGGTACAACTGGTTAAGCTCTTAAACACTAGCTGAAAGATTGGCAGTTCGAACCCACCCAGAGGTACCTCGGAAGACAGGCTTGGAAATCTGCTTCTGAAAGGTCACAGTCTTGAAAACCCTACTATGACACACATAGGGTAGCCATGAGTCAGTATCCACTCAGCAGCAACAACTTTGCTTATTATTTTTTTCTTTATTAAACTTCAAACTCCTTTAGGGCATGGGCTATCATAATGGCTATACATTAATTCAATCAATGAAGCAGAATGGAGTTACCATTTTGAATCCCACAGACAAAATAAGTCTAGTGTGGAATTGTTCCATAATAAGAAACGTATGGAAGCCAAATACTTGAATGAAATACATGTAGAGTATATGAGCCATTAAAACACTGCTGTCCATTTTTAAATTACGATCTAATTATTACAAAATTATTTCTTTTTCCAACATGTAGAAATGGTTCCTAAAATGAAAAAGAATCTACTGAGAATGGAATAGATGTTCCAATAGATGTGCCTGCTATGACAATCAAAGTATTTCTGTTTAAGTAGTTTGTGTCTGGAATGGGGAAAGACAGTAAATTCCTTTAAAAATTGCTATTTAATACAGAAGGAAGACGCTTAGTACAAAATGAATAGCAAGAATAACAACAACAAAAAATGGAACCTTATACAAGCCTGTAATCTTTCTCAACAGGTTGTTTTATAGCAGCATTGGCATTTGCAGTATGCTACATTTGCTGAGCAGTAATTTAAGTCTCAAAAGGAACTAAAGTACTTTGCAAATTTAGATGCACTTCTTCAGAGACCACCCTAACAACCACAAAAATAGCTGTTGCATTTCACCCCTAGGTAGTTGCAAATGAAAGTGTAAAACAATTTTAAATGGTAATTAAAAGATGGAGAAAAACACTAAAAGTAATAGATGCTGCATAGAGAAGTTAAGTAGGCAAACAGTCATCTGAGAATTAGGTAATTTGACCAGGGCTCAAGGATGGAAATTCCTGTACTTCTTCATTAAATGTAAAATATATTACATTTTGTATGCTGAATGGATTAGATTTTTTTTACTTCAGATGAGGCTTTCTGCTTGAATTAGCTCCTTAGGCACAGATGAAACAGAAACAAGCCAATAAAAGGCTAATTGGGCAGTATGTTCTAGAGCTAGAAAATAATACACATTTCACAACAAGTTGAGGTAGGATCTATGCTGTAGTATGGAATCCAGTTAGATGCAGTTCTTTTATTGTTTACCTGTTCATCCATCCATTCATCCATTCACTGGTTTGGCCAAGATGGTTAGGGGTCTACTGTATGTCTAAACTAGTCACAGGGTTAGGGGGGAGTACAGTGGTATGCTGGGGGTCTAGACGACCGCTCTCAGGTTCAATGATTCACTAAGAGACTTCACAGGACTCAGTATATAGTTATACTTATGAATATGGTTTATTACAATAAAAGATACAAATCAAAATCAGCTAAGAAAAAAGGCACATTGGGCAAAGTCCAGAGGAAACCAGGCACAAGCTTCCAAGATTCTGCTCCAGGTGGAGTCACACAGGAAGCACTGAATTCCTCAGCAACAAGTTGTAACAACATGTGTGAAATATTGTTTACCAAGGAAACTCATTTCAGACTCAGTGCCCAGCATTTGTATTAGGGTCTAATCATGTAGGCACCCTCTGCCTGGATTGTACCCAAATTTCAGACTCCTAGAAGGAAAGTAGGTGTTCATTATAAACCATATTATTTACAGAGTTCAGGCACAGTGGGCCACTCCTATTAATTAATGGTGGTGAGAACCCTTCTGAAATTCAAGTTCTCAGACATCAGCCAAGGGCCAATCTTATAAGAAAGCATTTCAATGGATAGCAGTCAATCTTGCTACGTTAACTCATTTCTGCACAAGTGGTGGAATTTAATATGGTCTCATTTTCTCATTTTAAGAAACTTATAGCCTAGCTAGTTTAGAAAGGAAATATAGGAAGCAGAACAGAATTCAGAATAACTGGATAAACTTCTAAAGTTCAATTCAGAGATGGTCAGGATGTGATGGACATGAGACTATCACATTTTATTTTAATCAATGCTATGTCTCTAATTATGTTCTGCCAGGAAAATAATACCAGTTTCTTCGAACATATACATATATAAATATTTATTTATTACTACTAGAAGAAACACACTTATATGTGCTTGAATAGTATTTTTGTTCCATTAAATGTTTAACATAAAAACACGGAAGGGTAAAAAGAACGAGAATAACTCCCACTGGGTAGCAACACATTCTTAGGAAAACCCATAGCAATGTAGACCAGATGCAGAGATAACAGAGTAGAAATTCAAAGGTGGCATTAGGAAGCCTAGGTTTTCCTCCCTGATAAGCCCATTCGTAATGAAAATAGCTACATAAAATTAAATATTGGATATGACATTGTTCTGTGAGTTTTCAGCTGAAGGAGATGCACGAAGATAAAATCCCTATGAACTGTTGGCTTTCATTGTTCTCTCATGAAGAACCATGCTTATAAATTTAGGATACAAAGCCTTCTTTAAAGTTTAAGACCCCCAAAGACAATTTCCTGAGGATTCTTCTTTACAAATTTTTATTCTCTTCTGTATTTTATTGAACTCTAGATATTGTGCTCAGCTCTCTCAGATTTTTAGGGCTTAAAGTGAGGGTCTAGTAAAACGTATGGTTTTCATACCTAGAAAACATCTTCCCTGAATCTGATTTGGATTCTTATATATGCAACCTGGCCTAAAACACTAGAAGGGAATATTTTCCCCCGCCCTTGATAGGAGAATGGTAATGAATGTCTAAGAAAACTCACCTCTACTTCCTGAGTCAATAATGTAGCTCAATAATGTAGCTCCTCTAGTTTATTAGAAATCATGGAGACTTCAAGAGAAAAGGTTCACCAAAACTTCTCCATTTCTGATTATACAAGCTGTTACCCTGCAGTGCAAGCAGACGAGAGAAAACATTTTAGCTCCTTCATTGCCTTAAGGTATAATATGGTTTTATCTCTCAGTTTATGAATGCTTGCCTATTCTGTAAGTACTGATACTGGGTGTATTCCTTTTTCGTTGTTACTCCCGATGTCCTGGTAGTGCAATGGTTAAGTGTTTGGCTGCTAACCTAGAGATTAGCAGTTCAAACTCACCCAGAGGGAGGAACACTTGGCTATCTGCTCCCGTGAAGATAACAGCCTAGGTCACTAAAAGTCGAAATCAAGTCAATGGCACATAAGAAAAACAACCTAATATACTACCCTTTTTCCTTCTCCTCTCTCCTTCTCCTTTTTGTTTCCTCTTTTTCTTTCAATCCTTGATGCTGCATAGATTTCTGAGGAAATTGGGAGTGAATGCATAAAACTTACATGTATTGGATTTCCCTCAGAACTGAAATAAGAGCTACCTGAGAGGTTGTGGGGGAAATGAAGGAGTCTTATGTACTGTAAAGGGATTTTTCCCCCTTTTCTTTCATTCTTTTTTTTTTTAATTGTTGTAGTTTAAGTGAAAGTTTACAATTCAACTCAGTCTCTCATACAAAAGTTTATACATACACTGTTATGTGACCCCAGTTGCTCTCCCTGTACTGTGACAGCACACTCCTCCTTTCCACCCTGATTTCCTGTGTCCATTCAACCAGCTCCTAACACTCTCTGCCTTCTCATCTCACCTCTGACAAAAGCTGCCCATTTAGTCTCATGTATCTACTTGAGCTAAGAAGCACACTCTTCCCAAGTATCATTTTAGGTCCCACAATCCAGTCCAATCTTTGTCTGAAGAGTTGGCCTCAGGAATTGTTTTAGTTCTGGGTTGACAGAGAGTCTGGGGGCCATGCTTTCTGGGGTTCCTCCAGTCTCAGTTAGACCCTTAAGTCTGGTCTTTTAGTAGAATTTGAGTTCTGCACCCCACCTTTCTCCTTCTGCATCAGGGACTCTCTGTTGTGTTCCCTGTCAGGGTGGTCATTGGTGGTAGCTGGGCACCGTCTAGTTCTTCTGGTCTCAGGCTGATGAAGTCTTTGGTTTATGTGGCCCTTTCTGTCTCGTGGGCTAATACTTTTCTTGTGTTTTTGGTGTTCTTCATTCTCCTTTACTCCAGGTGGGTTGGGACAAATTGATGCATCTTAGATGGCCTCATGCTAGCTTTTAAGACCTCAGATGCCACCCACCAAAGTAAGATGCAGAGCATTTTCTTAATAAACTTTGTTATGCCAATTGACCTAGATGTCTCCTGAAAGCATGGTCCCCAGACCCCTACTGCTGCTACTCTGTCTCTCAAAGTGTTTGATTGTATTCAGGAAACATCTTAGCTTTGATTTACTCAGTTGTGCTGACTTCCCCTGTAGTGTGTGCTGTCCTTCCCTTCACCTAAGATAATTCTTATGTGCTATCTAGTTAGTGAATAGCCCTCACCCTCCCTCCCCACCCTCATAACCATCAAAGAATGTTTTCTTCTGTGTTTAAACCTTTTCTTGAATTTTTATAATAGCGATCCTCTGCAATATTTGTCCTTCTGTGACTGACTAAATTCACTCAGCATAATGCCCTCCAGATTCCTCTATGTTATATTTCATGGCTTCATAGTTGTTCTTTATCATTGGGTAGGATTTCATTGTGTGAATATACCATAATTTGTTTATCCATTCATCCCTTGATGGGCACCTAGGTTGTTTCCATCCTTTTCTATTGTGAACAGTGCTACAATGAATATGGGTGTGCATGTATCTATTCACGTGACGGCTCTTATTTCTCTAGGATATATTCCAAGAAGTGGGATTGTTGGCTCGTATGGTACTTCAATTTCTAGCTTTTTAAGGAAACACCAAATAGATTTCCAAAGTGGTTGTACCATTTTACATTTCCACCAACAGTGATAAGTGTTCTTGTCTCTCCACAACCTCTCCAGCATTTATTATTTTCTGTTTTTTGGATTACTGCTAGCTTTGTTGGGGTGAGATAGTATCTCACTGTAGTTTTGATTTCCGCTTCTCTAATGGCTAATGATCGTGAGCATTTCTTCATGTGTCTGTTAGCAGCCAGAATGTCTTCTTTGACGAAGTACTTGTTCATATTCTTTCCCCATTTTTTAATTGAGTTGTCTTTTTGTTGTTAAGGTTTTGCAATATCTTGTAGATTTTAGAGATTAGACTCTTATCAGATTTGTTGTAGCCAAAAATTATTTCCCAGTCTGTAAGTTGTCTGTGGACTCTTTTGGTGAAGTCTTTTGATGAGCATAAGTGTCTGATTTTTAGGAGCTCCCAGTTATCCAGTTTCTCTTCTGGTGTTTGTGCATTGTTGCTTATGGTTCATGTTCTGTTTATGCCATGTATTAGGGCTCCTAGCGTTGTCCGAGTTTTTTCTTCCATGATCTAGATCATTATTGATTTTGTATTTAGGTCTTTGATCCATTTTAAGTTCATTTTTGTGCATGGTGTGAGATATAGGTCTTGTTTCATTTTTCTGCAGATGGATATCCAGTTATGCCAGCACCATTTGTTAAAGAGACTGTCTTTTCCCCAGTTAATGGACTTTGGGCCTTTGTCAAATATCAGCTGCTCATAAGTGGATGAGTTTATGTCTGGATTCTCAATTCTGTTCCATTGGTTTATGTATCTGTTGTACCAGTACCAGGGTATTTTGACTACTGTGGCTGTATAATAGGTTCTAAAATCAGGTAGTGTGAGGCCTCCCACTTTGTTCTCCTTCTTGAGTAATGCTTTACTTATCTGGGCCTCTTCCCTTTCCATGTGAAGCTGGTGATTTGTTTCTCCATCTCATTAAAATTGTCATTGTAGCTGTAGATCGCTTTGGATAGAATTGACATTTTCACAATGTTGAGTCTTCCTGTCCATGAGAAAGGTATGTTTTTCCACTTATGCAGGTCTCTTTTGGTTTCTTGCAGTAGTAGTGTCTTGTAGTTTTCATTCTATAGGTATTTTACATCTCTGGTTAGACTTATTCTTAAGTATTTTATCTTTTGGGGGGCTATTGTAAATGGTATTAATTTGGTGATTTCCTCTTGGAAGTTCTTTTTGTTGGTGTAGAGGAATCCAACTGATTTTTGTACTTTTATCTTGTATCCTGATAATTTGATGAAATCTTCTATTAGTTCCAGTAGTTTTCTTGTGGATTCTTTGGGGTTTTCTGTGTATAAGATCATATTATCTGCAAATAGAGATACTTTGACTTCTTCCCTACCAACCTGGATGCCCTTTATTTCTTTCTCTAGCCTAATTGCTCTGGCTAGGACCTCCAGCACAATATTGAATAAGAGTGGTGATAAAGGGCATCCTTGTCTGGTTCCTGTTCTCAAGGGGAATGCTCTCAAGGTCTCTCCATTTGTATAAATGCCCTTTATTATGTTAAAGAATTTCCCTTCTATTCCTATTTTGTTGAGAGTTTTTATCATGAATGGCTGTTGGACTTTGTCAAATACCTTTTCTGCATCAATTGATAAGATCAAGTGGTTCTTTTCTTTTGTTTTATTTATGTAATGGATTACATTGATTATTTTTCTAATGTTGAACCATCCCTGCATACCTGGTATAAATCCCAGTTCTTAAAATAACTGCCAAATGAAATATAGACGAGGAAGATTATATTACTTGTTACTAAAACACTCAAAAGACATCCTGGTTACCACAAATAAAATGTCAAAAAATTACTGCTAATTTTTGGACTTGATTTAATTTTACAAAATAAATAGAAATTATAATACTAGATTCTCAGCCTGTTTTGCGCTTCTTCAGCTTCCAATATCTTTAAAGGCAAGATTAAAAAGATGTAATGGTTTGTTTATTGTTGTGATTTCTTCTGATGTAGTTATTTTGTTTACTACCTTTCTTTGACTAGGATGATAGTCTTTATTAAACACTTAGATTCTTCAGAGTTTTATCTGAACCTCATTTTAGTATTCTATACCCAAGGATGGAATTTTTCTCTTCTGGGCCTAACTGCTCCTACAGAGAAAATGAAAAGATAAGTTGCTTATAAAATTCTCTGTTGAGGTAGATGTGTTGTAAAAGTGCAATCCCAGGGAATCTCTTACAAGAGATTTGAAATAGAGATTTTTTTTTTCCTGTACAGTATCTATATGACATCTTCTTATGAGTACTCTATATTTTTGAGCAGGCATCTTTTATTCTTGAAAACACCTGTGTTATATGAATTTATTTATAAATTTAATTTACAGGACATAACAAGAAGTCCAAGTATGCAGCATTACACAATTTTCCCTAAATGTTAAAATAATTCAATTTCACTTTTTATTGGTATAAAAATATATATAACACATTTTCTAATTCAACACTTTTGGTGAGATTTGACTCTATTATTTTGTACTTGTCATCAAGAAGACCAAGCATTAGAAAAAGGCATTATGTTTGGCAAAGTAGTTATTATTGTTCTTAGGTGCCTTCAAGTCAGTTCCTATTCATAGCGACCCTATGTATAACAAAATGAAACAATGCCCAGTTGTGCGCTATTCTTAAAATTGTTGTTATGATTGATCCCATTTTTGTAGCCACTGTGTTAATGCATCTTGTTAGGGTCTTCCTCTTTTTCGCTGACCCTCTACTTTACCAAGCATGATGTCCTTCTCCAGGGACTGGTCCTTCCTGATAACATGTCCAAAGTATGTGAGAGGAAGTCTTGCCATCCCTGCTTCTAATGAGCATTCTGGCTGTACTTCTTTCAAGACAGATTTGTTAATTCTTCTGGCAGTCCATGATAAAGTATAGGGTCAGCAAAAATAAAGGAAACCTCAGAGATAGATTGACACAATAGCTGCAACAATGGACTAAAACATACCAAGATATGAAGATGACACAGGACTGAGCAATGTTTCGGTCAGTTATACATAAACATCGCCATGTGTTAGAGCTGACAGGAAGGCAACTAACATCGTCGTCATCATCAACAATGACATGCCTCACAGAACAAATTTCAAACCCTGTTTCCTAAACACAGACAACAAATTTTCGAATCACTAGGGACAAAGTGACTGTATAAGCTTTAAAAGCATAAAAACACATACAAGAAAATAATAACATAAATAGGCAATATTAGACTTTCTATTGACAATAATGTATGATATACAACAAAAAAGAAATTTCTTCCAGGCTTTGAGAGAAATTAATTTTGAACACATAAATTAAAACCAAAAGCGGAAAAAAACGTATATGGAAACATGCAATGTCTCATAGTTTTGCTATCATATCTGCCATTCCCAGAAAAAAAAATTGAATATGTACTCCAGCAAAATGAAAAAACAATTTCAAGAGAAATGAATGGAGAACAGGAGTAGTTATTGAGAGGTATTCCAGAGAAATGGGAAAATTGCCTTAGAAAGCAGTCAGTAGTCCTTAGAACATTCATAAAGTACTGTTAACTTAGATAATATCATTCATATTATGAGGAAATTTTATGCTGCTTCTGTCCACTAGGAGAAGTTAAAAGTAATTAAAAAATCCCAGGAAAAAGATAAATTACGCAAAAAAATTAAAGTCCAAGTGGAGCAAAATGAAAATGCAACACAATTTCTAATATAAGAAAGTTTAATACATTTAACCTAATGGTAGATTGACCTTCTTCAATTGCAAAGTTTTAGTGCCAAGGTAAGAGTTTATTATGATCACACTGTTCAGTTGTTTAATAAATAATGTTTATATGACTAGTGTAAATGCTGTTTATTTGGTTTTGATCTTAGAACTATGGCAAAAAATATATACTTTTATTTTTATTAGAGGATGAACTGTAAATATAATAAACCTCATCAATGTAATTTTAATGATATGATTATCTTAAGTTAGGAAGTAGAGTGGGGACTGATACGAATAAGTTAAAGTAGGGGTGTTAGTTTTAGTTTTCTTTTTTCTTTACATCTCTATTTCTTATTTCTCCAAATTTAAACAATTTAGTCTAAATTTAGAGAAATCAGAAATAGATATATAAATATTTAAAACTGAACTATGACTACATGAAAAAACTCAAAATAATTTATTGACAAAAGGATGGAGAAGGAAAAGGAAGTATCCTTGGGAAAAATTTTTCATATTTCACAAGGGGAAGTCAATAGAAACAGTCTAAAGTTGAAAACAAAATTACATTTTACAATTTCATTGAAAATTTGCAAAAGAACTAAAATGGAAACTTAAATTTTATTAAATCGGGAGAATGGTACCAAAAGTGAATCTGGATAATTTTAACTTTGAGTTATTAATTTTTCTATTTGTTTAAATTGTCTTTTTTAAAGCATACACATGCATTATGCTATAATAACATCAATTCGATTTTCTTAGGATGAGCTTTCAGTGAAAAATCATAATTTCTATTAAATATGCTATTTATTTTAAATCTGTTTGAGCTATGGTTTTGCTTTGGAAAGAAACAATATTAAGAGGAATGGCTGTAGAACATATGAAAATAATGGTATATAAATATAGAAAAATACACACAAAATCATGTGTCACTTAATGCCCACAATACTTTCTATGAAATAGGACATTATGTGATTGGATGTTGTGCTAATATCATATTACGTAAGGCAGTTCCTGGATTACAAACTAGTTCCATTCTTAAATCTGTCTTTAAGTCAAATTTGCACATAAGTCAGAGCAGTTAGGTACAGTTCATATTTAACATCAGAGATTCAAAAGTTTGTCTTAGTATATAGTATATACCTTTCTATGCATCAAAAACATTAAAAAAACTCTTCCAGATACACTAAAACGTCTTTAACATAATAATATGGTAATAATGGTAATAATTATAAAGTTTTGATGCACATCACAAAGTAGTTTCCATTTGTTATAAGAACCATTGTATGCACTTTGAATTTTTAATATAATAAGCTTTATGGGGGTTGGTTCATAACTGTGGGTTGTAGATAAGCTGAATGTTCACAGCCTGAGAACCAGAGACGTATATTCTGTCAGATGCTGTCCTAACAGACATTATGCAGCACAGAGCTGTAGATATTGTTTTTGTTTTTGGGTGCTGTCAAGTCTAGTCTGGCTTATAGCAACCCCATGTGACAAAGTAGAACTGTTCCATAGAGTTTTCTTGGTAGTAATCATTAGGTAAGCACAGCTCCAGATCTTTCTCCTGTGGATCTTCTGGGTGGGTTTGAACGGCTAACCTTTCTGTTAGCAGCCAGGTTAGTTGCCAAGTGCTTAACCGTTTGTACCACTAAGGTTCCTATATGGATATAGAAAAAACTAGATGGGATTTACCCCTAATAATTAGAATGTAGTATGTGATGAAACTCTTGTTACTCTTCAGAGCAACAGTTACTCTATTTCATGAAAGATATTCCCCAAAATTTTTTGCTATTAATGTGATTATTAAAACTAAAATAATTTAATCTAGTATATAATGCTAAGAGACAGTAATGCGGATTCAGATATTTCACCAGTAATATAAAATAAATGAACAAATAACACATCAATACTTGTGATTCAAATTAATTATTTAAAATTTGACTTCTTTTCCATTTGCAGAAATTAAATAATTTAGCACAAAGTAAAGAAAAAATATGAAGGAAAGATAAATTCAATAATGTCACAGATTTTTTTTAATCATACTCATAAACTTTATTGGCAAAGCTAATTAACAAACTTTTTTTGATTAGAATTACATAGACATGCACAAGTGTGATTTTTATTCTTTAATTATGTACAAACTTATCCATACCATTTTGAAATACATTCTATGTATTCTCAGTTTTGTTCATGAGTCCTGCAGACAATGAACTAAGGCCAAGAAAATCAACACTGAGCAGAAAAAGTGCAAGGTACAAACAAACATTTAATGAGGCTATTTTGTTTCAAAATATTCCTTGGTGGGTAGTTCTGTGGAAGCAGATGGTAAACTGTACTCTCTACAAACTGGAAATTTTATGAGTAAAGTATGTTACGGTAAATTCAATTGTTGTTCTTCCTATAAGTACAAGGAATTATTTAACATCTGTGATGTATAGCATGGCATAGTATATACAATTAGATTCACTTTTTTTTCCATTCAGTTAATACTTATTCAGAGACTAATGAATGGCACCTTCTGTACTAGATGCTGACTATCTCAACTCTTATAGAGCCTACAACCTAGTTGGAATAACACAAAATAAACACTTAAATAGATAAATCAAATAAATATTGGTAAAGAGACAAATACATGATTATATATTTTTTATAAATATTATGACAAAAACAAATAGTGTGCTGAAATAGTGAATGATACAACCAAGTGTCTAGATCAGTAGCTAGGTAAGGCTATTCTGAGGAGATGATACTTTATCTGAACCATGAAAGATGACAAGAAATTAGTCATAAAAACATGACAGAGAGGTGGCAGGGCCAAGATGGTGAAGTAGTCAGATGCTTCCTGTGGACCCTGTTACAACAAAGACCCGAAAAAATGAGTGATTCGATTATATATGGCAATCTGGGAACATCAAAGGCAGAGCTGAGGAACCAGACTGAGAGGGAGGGGGAGGGAGAGACTGTTTGGAAGCAGTGAGGAATTGCCAGACCTGACCCGGTGAGAGCCTGAGCCCTTCAGGCCGGATCAGCTCCCGGGTTAGTGGTGAAGCATGTAAGCAGCTGTGCTTGGGAGGCACCTTTTCTGCACTGGGAGAGACCCAGCTGCTGAGAGTCTACACGGCGACCCAGAACCAGTGAGAAGCAGCCCTTGATCCGGCGAAAGATAAGTAATGGTGTACGGCCTACCACACGGATCAAAAATACTCCCTTTAGGGAAAAACCTCCCTCCCATTTACTTCTTTGCTCTCTGCTCTGCACTGGGTCCTGGAACAGCTTCAGCAATTGCCAAGTCCCCTGGACCAGAAGTAGGATCTGTCACACACCCTGAACCACTCTCCCTGTCTTAGAGAGTGAACAAATTAACAAACAGGGAAAAAATAAACTGCCAGCTCCCCTAAGCCAGAAACCCAGGGTAGGCACAACTCATTTTCCTAGGCACAGGCATAAAGGATCCAGGAACTTTGAGTGCCTTTCCCCCTGCATAGAATTGTGTGGGCCCATCTCGACAGTGTAGGCCCTCATTACAACAGGGTATATACCGAAACCCTAACTTCAACTGTTTCAGCTGTGAAGCGGCAGGTTCTTGATATTTGATACTGCTCTGACCATTAAGCAGGGTATCCACCTACCCACATCAGGGGTCTGAGGACTGGTGGCTCCACCCACACCACCTAGCCACCTGATATAGTGGCCCATGAATAAGAGGTGTCCCCCAGCCCTTACAGCTAACAGCATTAGGTGCTCATAGTCCGGCTGCAAAACCCACCCACCTACGTGATCTAGGGAACAGGAAAACACTTTCCTCCTGGATAGTCAGGGGTGGCTGTCAGCCCCCTGCCTTGCTCAGAGTGTGTCCCACACTGCAGCCAGATGCCTGTGCCTACACCAATCATCCATGCCTGTCTAGGACTATGAGAGCCCACACCACACGCTTGGTGGCTATCTGCCTGGGCACCTGAACTGAATCCATACAAGAGGAGTGGGCAGACTCCTGAGCTCACATACCTAGTAACAGATCTAACCACCTGGTGACAGGACATTAGAGCTTCAAAATTGCCAATAATCAAACTAGCTCATACGAGCAGCCTACTTGGGCATATCAAAACAAAACAAGAAGCTAGGACACAGTAAGCAAACATAAAATAAGTAGATATAACTTATTGATGGCTCACAGACAACAGTCAATATCAAATCACATAAAGAGGCAAGCCATCATGGCTTCCGCACACTTCCAAAATAAAGAATCTAGAAATTTTCCAGAGGAGGAAAATTTCTTGGCATTACCAGAGGCAGAATACAAAAGATTAATATACAGAACTCTTCAAGAAATTAGGAAGGAAATTAATCAAAATGCAGAGCACGCAATAGAGGAAATTTAAAAGATTAGAGAAGAGCGTAATGACAAATTTAGCAGGCTACAAGAATCCATAGAGAGACAGCAATCAGAAATCCAGAAGATTACCAATAAAATTTCAGAATTAGACAACTCAATAGAAAGTCATAGGAGCAGAATTGAGGCAACGGAAGTCAGAATTAGTGAGATGGAAGACAAAGCACTCGACATAAACTTCTTTGAGGAAAAATCAGATAAAAGCTTTAAAAAAATAAAGAAACCCTAAGAATTATATGGGACTGTATCAAGAGGAATAACCTACGAGTGATTGGAGTACCAGGAAAGGGGGTGATAACAGAAAACACAGAGAGAATTGTTGAAGATTTGTTGGCAGAAAACTTCCCTGATATCGTGAAAGGTGAGAAGATATCTATCCAAGATGCTCATCGTACCCCACATCAGGTAGATCCCAAAAGAAAATCAATAAGACATATTATAATCAAACTCGTCAAAACCAAAGACAAAGAGAGAATTTAAGAGTGGCTAGGGATAAATGAAAAGTCATCTACAAAGGAGAGTCAATGAGAATAAGCTCCGACTACTCAGCAGAAATCATGCATGCAAGAAGGCAATGGGATGACATACAGAAAGCCTTGAAGGAAAAAAAAATTGTCAGCCAAGAATTATATATCCAGCAAAAATGTCTCTCAAATATGAGGGTGAAATTAGGACATTTCCAGATAAACAGAAGTTTAGGGAATTTGCAAAAACCAAACCAAAATTACAAGAAATACTAAAGGGAATTCTCCTGTTAGAAAATCGGTAACATCAGATAACAACCCAACACTTGAATACAAGACAGAGCAACCAGATATCAACCCAGACAGGGAAGACACAAAAGTAAATCAAAGCTAAACCACTGAAAATAGGGAAACAGATGTCAATATGTAAAAGATAACAACATTGTAACAAAAAAGAGGGACTTAAAAATGTAGGCATAGATTTTTCATATGGAGAGGAAGTCAAGGCAATATAAAGAAATAAAAGACTGGCATAAACTCAGAAAAATAGGGGTAAATATAAAGGAACCACAAAGAAAACTAACAATCCTACAAGTCAAAATAAAAAACAACAAAAATATAAACACTCAGCAAATACAAAATCAACAACAATGAAAAACATGAGAAGAAAATACGTAAAGAAAAATGACTCAGCACAGAAAATTAAGTGGAACAAATAAACTGTAAACAACATACAAAAAAGACATCAAATTGACAGCACTAAACTCATACCTATCAATAATTATGCTGAATGTAAATAGAATAAATGCACCAATAAGGAGACAGAAAGTGGCAGATTGGATAAAAAACACGATCCTTCTATATGCTGCCTACAAGAGACACAGCTTAGACATAAAGACACAAACAAAAACTCAAAGGGTAGAAAAAATATATCAAGCAAATAACACTCAAAGGAGAGCAGGAGTGGCAATATTAATCTTTGACAAAATAGACTTTAAAGTAAAATCCACCACAAAGGATAAGGAAGGACACTGTATAATGACTAAAAGGTAAATACACCAGGAGGATGTAACTATATTAAATATTTATGCACCCAATGACAGGGCTCCAAAATACATACAACAAACTCTATCAGCACTGAACAGACAGATAAACAGCTCCACAGTAGTAGCAGGAGACTTCACAACACTTTCACTGAAGGACAGAACATCCAGAAAGACACAGAAGAGCTAAATGCTACAATCAACCAACTTGATGTCATAGACATATAACAATCCACCCAACAGCAGCCAAATACACTTTCTTTTCCAATACACAAGGAAAAGTCTCCAGAATAGACCGCATATTAGACCATAAAGCAAGCCTCAACAAAATCCAAAACATCAAAATATTACAAAGCATCTTTTATGACCACAAAGCCATTAAAGTAGAAATCAACAACAGAAAAAACAAGGAAAAAAAATCAAACACGTGGAAACTGAACCACACCTTGCTCAAAAACTACTGGGTTATAGAAGAAATAAAGGATGGAATAAAGAAATTCATAGAATCAAATGAGAATGAAAACACACCCTACCAAAACCTCTGGGACACAGCAAAAACAGTGCTCAGAGGTCAGCTTATAGCAATCAATGCACACATCCAAAAAGAAGAAAGGGCCATAATCAAAACATTAACCCTACAACTGGAACAAGTAGAAAGAGACCAGCAAAAGAAGCCCTCATGCATGAGAGGGAAGGAAATAATAATAATTAGAGCAGAATTAAATGAAATAGAGAATAGAAAAAACAATTGAAAGAGTTAACAAGACCAAAAGCTGGTTCTTTGAAAAGATCAACAAAATTGATAAACCATTGGCCACACTGACAAAAGAAAAACAGGAGAGGAAGCAAATAACCTGAATAAGAAATGAGATGGGTAATATCACAACAGACCCAACTGAAATTAAAAGAATCATAACAGAATACTATGAAAAATTGTACTCTAACAAATTTGAAAACCTAGAGGAAATGGACAAATTTCTAGAAACTCACTACCTACCTAAACTAACAAACACAGAGGTAGAACAATTAAATAAACCTATAACAAAAGAAGAGATTGAAAAGGTAATTTAAAAACTCCCAACAAAAAAAGCCCTGGCCAGGATGGCTTCACCAGAGATTTCTACCAAACTTTCAGAGAAGAGTTAACACCACTTCTACTAAAGGTATTTTGGAGCACTGAAAAGGATGGAATACTCCCAAACTCGTTCTATGAAGCTAGCATAACCCTGATACCAAAACCAGGTAAAAACACCACAAAAAAAGAAAATTACAGACCAATATCCCTCTTGAACAGTGATGCAAAAATCCTCAACAAAATTCTAGCCAACAGAATTCAGCAACATATCAAAAAAATAATTCACCATGATCAAGTGGGATTATACCAGGTATGCAGGGATGGTTCAACATTAGAAAAACAATCAATGTAATCCATCACATAAATAAAACACATGATCTTATCAGTCGATGCAGAAAAGGTATTTGACAAAGTCCAACAGCCATTCATGATAAAAACTCTCAACAAAATAAGAATAGAAGGGAAATTCCTCAATATAATTAAGGGCATTTATACAAAGTCAACAGCCAACATCATCCTAAATGGAGAGACCTTGAAAGCATTCCCCTTGAGAACGAGAACCAGACAAGGATGCCCTTTATCACCACTCTTATTCAACATTGTGCTGGAGATCCTAGCCAGAGCAATTAGGCTAGAAAGAGAAATAAGGTGCATCCAGACTGGTAAGGAAGAAGTCAAAGTATCTCTATTTGCAGATAATATGATCTTATACACAGAAAACCCCAAAGAATCCACAAGAAAACTACTGGAACTAACAGAAGTTTTCAGCAAAGTTTCAGGATGTAAGCTAAACATACAAAAATCAGTTGGATTCCTTTACACCAACAAAGAGAACCTCAAAGAGGAAATCAATACAACTTACAATAGCCCCCAAGAAGATAAAATACTTAGGGATAAATCTAACCAATGATGTAAAAGACCTATACAATGAAAACTACAAGACACTGCTGCAAGAAACCAAAAGACACCTGCATAAGTGGAAGAACATACCTTGCTCATACATAGGAAGACTCAACATTGTGAAAATGTCAATTCTACCCAAAGCAATCTACAGAAACAATGCAATCCTGATCCAAACTCCAACAGCATTTTTTAATGAGATGGAGAAACAAATCACCAACTTCATATGGAAAGGGAAGAGGTCCCAGAGAAGTAAAGCATTACTCAAGAAGAACAAAGTCAGAAGCCTCACACTACCTGATTTTAGAACCTGTTATACCGCCACGATAGTCAAAACAGCCTGGTACTGGTACAAGAACAGACAGATAAACCAGTGGAACAGAATTGAGAATCCAGACATAAATTTTTCCACCTATGAGCAGCTAATACTTGACAAAGGCCCAAAGTCTGTTAATTGGGGGAAAAGACTGTCTCTTTAACAAATGGTGTTGCCATAACTGGATATTCATCTGCAAAAAACTGAAACAAGAGCCATACCTCACACCATGCACAAAAACTAACTCAAAATGCAACAAAGACTTAAATATAAAATCAAAAATTATAAAGATAATGGAAGAAAAAATAGGGACAATGCTAGGAGTCTAATCCATGGCATAAGCCTAATACGAACCGTAAGTAACAATGCACAAGCATCAGAAGAGAGACCAGATAAATGGGAGCTCCTAAAAATCAAACACTTATGCTCATCAAATACTTCACCAAAAGAGTCAAAAGACAACCTACAGACTGGGAAAAAATTTTTGGCCATGACAAATCCGATCAGTGTCTAATCTCTACAAGATGCTGCCAAACCTCAACAACAAAAAGACAAATAATCCAATTAAAAAATGGGCAAAGGATATGAACAGGTACTTCGTGAAGGAAGATATTCATGCGGCTAACAGACACATGAAGAAATACTCAGGATCACTAACCGTTAGAGAAAAATGCATATTGCAACTACAGTGAGATATCATCTCACCCCAACAAAGCTAGCATTAATCAAAAAAACACAAAATAATAAATGCTGGAGAGGGTGTGGAGAGACTGGAACACTTATACACTCTTGGTGGGAATGTAAAATGGTACAACCACTCTGGAAATCTATTTGGCGCTTCCTTAAAAAGCTAGAAATTGAAGTACCGTATGATCCAACAATCCCGCTCCTTGGAATATATCCTAGAGAAATAAAAGCCATCACATGAATAGATATATGCACACCCATGTTCATTGCAGCACTGTTCACAATAGCAAAATGTTGGAAACAACCTAGATGTCCATCAAAGGACAAATGGATAAGCAAATTATGGTATATCCACACAGTGGGATACTGCGCAATGAAAAAGAACAACGATGCAGCCGTGAAACATCGTATAACAAGGAGGATGCTGGAGGTCATAATGCTGAATGAATTTAGTCACCCACAGAAGGACAAATATTGTATAAGACCACTATTATAAGAACTCAAGAAAAGGTTTAAACACAGAAGAAAACGTTCTTTGATGGTTACGAGGGTGGAGGGGGGTGAGGGTTATTTACTAACTAGATAGTAGAAAAGAATTATCTTAGGTGAAGGGAAGGACAGCACACACTACAGTGGCAGTCTGCAGAACTGGACTAAACTAAAGCTAAGAAATTTCCTGTATACAGTCAAACACTTTGAGGGACAGAGTAGCAGCAGTAGGGGTCTGGGACCATGCTTTCAGGGGACATCTAGGTCAACTGGCATAACAAAACTTATTTAGAAAATGTTCTGCGTCCTACTTTGGTGAGTGGTGTCTGGGGTATTAAAAGCTTGCAAGCAGCCATCTAAGATGCATCAATTGGTCCCAGGAGAATGAAGAACACCAAAGACACAAGGAAAGTGTTGGCCCAAGAGACAGAAAGGGCCACATAAACCAGAGACTTCATCAGCCTGAGACCAGAAGAACTAGATGGTGCCTGGCTACCACCAATGACCGCCCTGACAGGGAACACAACAGAGAGTCCCTGATGGAGCAGGAGAAAGGTGGGGTGCAGAAATCAAATTCTAGTAAGAAGACCAGACCTAATGGTCTTACTGAGACTGGAGGAACCCCGGAAAACATGGCCCCTAGATTCTCTATCAGCGCAGAAGTAAAACAATTTCCGAGGCTGACTCTTCACACAGGGATTGGACTGGACTGTGGGACATACAGTGATACTCGTGAAGAGTGTGCCTGTAGCTCAGGTAGATACAAGAGACTAAATGGGCAGCTTCTGTCTGGAGGTGAGATGGGAAGGCAGAGAGGGTTAGGAGAGGAGCTGGTTGAATGGACATGGGGAATCAGGGGTGGCAAGGAGGAGTGTGCTGTCACAGTATGGGCAGAGCAATTATAGTCATATAACAATGTTTGTATAATTTTTTTGTATGGGAAAAGATTTAAAAAAAAATCAAAATAAATAAATAAATAAAACATGAGAGGATACAGGTGAGTAGGGAATACATTTCAGGTAGACAGTAAGCACAAGCCAAAGCTCTGAAGTAAAAAATTCATTGGCATTTTTGATGAAGTAAGCAAATTTCAGGGTAAGAAGATATCAGTTTTGTATATTTAAATAAAATAGATGAATTTTTAAATATTTTGCACGTGAATTTTTATATATTTTATATGTATAATGTGTGTTTGTATGTGTGTGTCTGCATGAGAACTACTGAGAGAAATTACGGGTGTTTCTAGTAAGATTTGTCTCACAAAGTTTACTTATTCTGATCCTGGCTGTGCCAATCTACACCACCTTTTCTCTTTCTCATCTTCTCTTAATCATGGAATATATCTGACCATTACAACTGCCATTTATTTTATAATAATAAGAATTCAAGGCATCTTTAATTTAAATCAGACATCCTTTGAAAATTGCTGTATGCAGCACTGTCAGACATATATGAGCTTGCAGAGCAATGCCTTGGTGCCTAGTATTTTGCAAAATACCACTGATATAAATGTATTTTTGTTAGTTGCTGTAGTGTCAGCTGAGAGTAATAGTGACCATAATGTATAGAAGAACCAAAGCATTGCCCGGTCCTCTGCCAAATATAAGTTTAGCCTAGAAGAAAATTTAAGGATTAGATGAGAGATTCAAAGAGCAAAAATGGTGAATTTTGGAAAACTTTAGGTGTTACTCTAGGAAAATTTAAGAGAAGTGAGACATTCATCATGAGTTGGGGGAACTTCCTTGTGCTTCATACAAGGGAGTTGGGGAGTGGAATGGAAGATGACAGGCAAACCAAAGGGCAAAGATTTGGTAAACACTTTTATGTCAGGCAAAATGGCAAATTAGTTGCTTTGAAAAATTTTACCATTGTAAAGGATGAATAAATAATTTTTTATTTAAGTTCACAAAAAATTAAGCAAGATTTACAGGGGCCAAAAAGTAAGTAGGGGATAAAAACCCATGTGATAAGTGGCCATTGACACTTCCCATGCCCTGAAGGTATTTGCTGATGTAAATCACCAGGAGCCACTTGGTAATCTGGGATACAAGGCTTGGGTTTGCACAAGGTCTTGAGATGGACTGAGAATTTCATGAGAAGCCAGAAGCTTCAAAGATCACACCCTCAATAGATAGGAGAAAAATTTAGGAAAGGTTTGAGCAGTGGGTAGAGGGCGGAAAAATTACAAAAAGAATGTCTGATTTTATTTAAACAAAACAAAACAAACAAATAAAAAAAAAATGTCTCCCTGAGCCTGAGAACTTGGGAACTTCTGCTTTTTTTTTGTTTTTTTTTTTAAATATAAGTCTATTTTAATGAGCACACAATGTATAAAAATGTAAATTGTGACAATAGCAACATAAAGGAGGAGGGAGGGAGTTGTATAAGAGCAGAGTTTTAGCATACTATTGAATCCATAACTACATTGTTACGTATTGAATCTATAACTACATTGTTACACTTTAAGATGTTAATTGTAAACCCCAAGGTAACCACTAAGAAAATGACTTTTAAAAATAATACAGAAAAGGAAATAAGAAAGGAATCAAAACAGTAAACAAGAAAAAAAATCAATTAAACACAAAAGAAGGCAGTAATAGAGGATCTGAGTAACAAAAAGACATAAGATATATAGAAACAGATAGCAAAATCACAGAATTAAGTACTTCCTTATCAGTAATTACTTTAAATGTAGATGGATTATACCCTCTATTTAAAAGACAGAATGGATTTAAAAAAAAACAAACAAACATGATCCAAGTATATGCTGTCCCAAGAGACTCACTTTAGCTCCAAAGACCCAAATAAGTTGAAGGTGAAGGGATGGAAAAAGATATTCCATGCAAATAGTAACCAAGAGAGAGCTGGGGTGGCTATACTAATATCAGACAAAATAGATTGTCAAAATCTGTTACAAGAGGCAAAGACATTATATATTGATAAAAGGGTCATCCGAGTGTCATCAATAGCTCACAAATTTATCTTCAAACTTCCCTCTGCCCACAAATCTGGGAAAACTACATCCAGTCCCTACCCTGGCCCTACCACAGAGCTGGAGATCATGTCATACTGAAACAGAGCAGCCTTCCCTAGAGTTCTTAAAGAAGTGAGTCATGTGTGCCATAAAGCTCTGGGTCCTCATTCCTGTCCTGGCACCAGCTGCCCTTGTGTCCCTGGGCAAGTTCCTCTACCTGAGACCTCTTCTTCCCCATCTGTACATGAGGGGTAACTATAACAGTCTCATAGCCCTTCCTGACCTCCTAGGAAGGACGGAAGCCTCCCTGTTTCCTGGCTTCCTCCTACCGCCCTTCACTCCCCCTGTCACAGTTCTGCTCATAGGTGCCTTCTCCTTGTTTCTGAGCTGCCTCCCCTCCTGGTCTGGGAACTTCTCCAGGGCAGGGAGTAGTCAATTTATCTCTGCATCCTTTGTTACCAGCCTGGAACAGAGAAACTGACACTTTGCTGTGGCGAGTGAGAAAGTGCCTGGAGGAGGCAGCCTCTGACACGCTGGGAATCCCAAGGCACCCCTACCCACCTCCAAGGCCATTGACACCACTGCCCAGATCACCACAGGTCCCTAGGAAAGAGCCCATGTTCTGCAAATTCGACCCAGCATGAGCAGTCTGATCTCTCCTCCTGAAGGCCTGTGCATGTTCCTGTTCCCACACCCCCTGCACAGTGGCCCCCTCACAAGGCCTCCTCTCACTGCCTGCTGCCCCTCTCTCACTATCATAGCTCCCAATCCTGTCCGGACCCACCCCAGCCTAGCTTTGGCAATATGAATTACTCTATCTGGACCTCAGTTTTCTTGCCTGTGAGATGAACCTGAGGGCCCCTAACTCATAGCCTTGTAGTGATAAAATGAGATCATGGATCAGTCTTTTGGCTATGACCAAGTATATAGAATGACACATAGTAGGACCACTATGGATGCTACTTTTGAGGCATTAGAACCCTTAACAAATGTTTTTCCTCTTTATTTTTATGAGTATATTTGTTAACTTTCTCTGTGGTTACCATGAAATTTACCCTTATCTTTCTAAGTTCAAAGCAGTCTGCTATTACTTGGTATCACCTTGCCTTCCTCGCCATTAGAAGGTTCTATACCTACACTGTTTATTCCCTCTTTTATTGTTCTGATGTTGTTGTCATTTACAGATTAACTGCTCTGATTCCCTGTTGTATTTCTTTTGGTTTTGGATAGTCTTTGAGAGTTCATTTCCTAGATTGGTATCTGGCTGGTACAATCCTTCATCCTAGATTCAGCCTGCGAGCTGAAGTTGTTTGTTCTCAGATAGAAGAACTCCGTTTAATAATTCTTGTAAGTTCAGTTTGGTTTTTACATATTCCTTTAATTTCTGTTTGTCTGGAAATGTCTTCATTTCACCATCATATTTGAACGAGATTTTTGCAGGATACATTATTCTTGGCTGGCAATTTTTTTCTTTCAAGGTTTCATATATGTCATCCCATTGCCTTCTTGCCTGTGTGGTTTCTGCCGAATAATCTGAGCTTAGTCTTATTGTTTCTCCTCTGTATGTGACTACCTGTTTTTCATGAGCTGCTCTCAGGATTCTTTGTTTTTGGTTTTGGCGAATGTGATTATGATATGCCTTGGTGATTTTCTTTTGGGGTGTCTCCTATATGGGGTTTGTTGAGCTTCTTGAATGGCCAGCTTTTCATCTTTCATGATATTGGGGAAGTTTTCTGTCAGCAGTTCTTCAATGATCCTCTCTGTTTTCTCCCCCTGTTCTGAAATTCCAAGCACTCATAAACTTTTGTTTTTGATTGTATCCCACGTAATTCTCAGGGTCTCTTCATTTTTCTTCATTCCTTTCTCTGAGTTTTCCTCAAACAGAGTTGTATCAAAGTGTTTATCTTCAATTCCGCTGATCCTGTCTTCCACCGTTTCAAATCTGCTCCTCAGCCCTTCTATGACACTGTCCATTTCTGAAATCTTATTGTTTATCTTTTGGATTTCTAACTATTGTTTTGTATAATTTCTAGTTGTGAATTTATTTTGGCATTTTGTTCATGCATTTTTTCCTGAATTCTTCCATTTTTTAGTCTGTATTTTCCATGAATTTGTCTGCCTTTTCCATGAATTTGTCTATTTTTTCCTCATTTTTGTCTGCTTTTTGCTTCAACTGTTGGATAATTCTGAGTATAGAGATTTGAATTCCTTATCAGGTAGTCATAGTTCCTTTTCTTCCACTGGAAAGTCATCTAGTGTTTTATTTTGGATACCTACTGGAACGATCCTGTCCTGTTTTTGTAAATGTTTTGATATTGTCTGCTGTCTTCAGAGCATTCAGTAGTTATTTTTCTTGTTTATTGATTGTAGATTTGTTTGTTTCACACTTTTTTTTATTTGGCTATGTCTGACAGGGGAGCTATGTGTTCTTTGTTGTTTGCTCATCTGTGGGCACAATACTTTTCACCTCCTTCTCCAATTGGCAGGGTCAGTCGCTCAGATATGGTACAGCAGGGCAGGTCTAGATGAGGAGGAGTTGCTGGGATGGGTTGTTTGTGGCACTTACTACAGCCACCAGGGTGGGTTGGTAATCAGTGCAGGGCAGGTTCCGGTAGGCCATGCCTGTGCTGCTTGGTGTTGTGATGTTACATGCACGGTTCAGGTAGGCAGGATGAAGCGGGGAGATTGTGATGTGTGGAGTTAAGATGGTTACAGGAGAGAGAAGAGAGGAACAGGAGACAAAAACATACAAACAGAAAAGAGTGCTAGAGGAGCTTGCCGTTGGAGTGGAGAGATGAGAGACTATGAAACGGAGAAAAACAAAAAGAGGAAGAAGAAGAAAAAAGAGAAAAGAATGAATAAATAAAAATTAGAAAGAAAAAAGAATAGCAAAGCTCCCAGGGATCCCACCAGTGAGGCTACGAGGTCTAGGCTACAAGGTCTAGGTTCCCAGGTGTTGCAGTACAGCCTGGATAGAAGGTATAGAGGTATTCAGTGCCAGGTATTCAGGGGACAGGAAGAGAAGGAAGGTATAGAGAGACAAGAAACTGAGTAATGAAGAAAGACAAAATGGGAAAAAGGGAAAAGAAAACAAAACAGACTTTTTAAAAAAAAGGAACAAGAAAAGCCCCCCAAAAAACAGAAAAAAAAAAAACCATGAAAAAAGAAATGCTCTCAGGGATCCCTCTGTGCATCTGTGCAAGCTGAGAGGGTAGGTCCCAAGCTGCATAGCACTGCCTGGCCATAACGGGCTCCCAACTCGAGAAAAGGAAAAGAAAACAAACAAACAAACAAAAAGCCCTGGGATCCCACCAGCATGGCAGCACAGACCAGGAAGCAGTTCCATACTTGAACGGAGCTCCGCAGCCCCTTAGGAAGAAGCAAAGATGGCGCACGGAGCCAGGTATTTGAGAGAAAGGAGGGGGAGGTGGTGAAAGGTAAGGAAGAAATCAAAAGAAGTGGAAAAAAACAACACCAGCAGCCAACAAACGGCACTCAAAGTGTCTGCCAGTGTGGGCGTGTGGAATCCAAGCAGCTGGTGCTTCCTGGCTGAGAGACTGTGGCCTCGGGAAGCAGAGGAGGCTGAGTCGGGGTGAAGAAGGGCGGGGGTGGGAAAGTGTATATCGCCAATTACTGGTTGTTCTGTCTTCTGCTGGAAGCTCCGTGAAGCTGCTTTCTTGTACCCTGTATTTGTTGGTCTCTGATAGGAGTCCAAGATGGCAGATCCATGCTGCACTAGCTGATAGGGGATCTCTGCATGAACCTCTCCTTGCTCTCCATTCTCTGTCAGTTTCTCACTCCATTTGGTGCTTGGCTGAGTTCTTTATTTCTTCATTTGATGTTTGAGGGTTTCAGGATTGCTGTTTTCTCTGTTTGGCTTAGTTTTCTGGACCTTTGCTGTGGAGGGACAGTGTGGTGCTTCTGCCTAGAGTGCCATGTTACCAGAAGTGGAACTTGGGAACTTCTTGAGGAGTGAAACCACAGTTTCTTCTGCTTAAGTAAAGGGAGATGGATTGATTGATTGATCTGGGACCCACATTGTTTCACATGTTGTAACTAGTGGTCATTGCTCCAGAAGTGGGGAGGGGGAAAGAACTACAAAAACATTAAATCCAGAACTGGGAAATGATTGCATTTATTCTCTGGTTGTGGTACTTTTAATGATGTGGCCCAAGTCACAGTAGTGGTCCCCTTTTCTGCCTTAATTATTTCCTTGCTGATGTGAATGAGGTTCATGTTTACTCAGAGTATTTCAGAAAGGGGAAATTTTATTTGATAGTCTTAGAAAACAAAATTCTATACTGGTATTGGGGGGAAAAAAGACTTTAAGCATGGAAACAAAACAACAAATGTCCATAAAATGGGGTCATTGATACCGCAGACAAGGATTTTTGAAATATTTAGACATTATTAACAACTTGCCTTGGAAACACATCATCACAAAAGTTACAGGTTTACCTTAATAACTTTTGACTAACATTAATAAAGCATTATTAAAGGCAAAAGGCTTTTGAAAGATGCTAAAAAATAAATCCATTTATAGAGAAATAATCAGGAAACATTAATATTATACTTCTTCTGGGTTATATATTTGAAGAATAACTGTTGTTTTTCCCAAAAATTCTTCAGTGATTTATCATGAAGGATATCATTTATTTATTTACTTTTTTGCAACTATTCCATCATATTGATTACAAAGAGTGTTATAGATCATGCTAATGGAATCAAAAGGAAAGATCAAGGTGAAAAGTGAGATGAGCTTGTTTATGAATCATCTGTTGACCTATGTTTTGAAAGCACACTGGGAGTACATGTGTTGAGTAATCTGTATTTTATATTATGCTTTTGTATAGAGTCCATTTCTTATCACGGACTCCCTAATGTATGATTTTTAGAAGGTTCAGTACAATTTAGTCTAGATTATGCAATTTTGAATGCAGTAAACATACAATGTGAGGGATCAAATTTTCCTTCTGATCCTGTAGAACTAGAAATGTTAGCTAGAATTTGTATGCAAAATCAAAAAGTAATTTCTAACAAAAGCTATCATTGCTCTTTATTATCTGAACAAATTTCTCGTTTTAAATTTGGGAAAGTAAGTACTAGCAAGATAGAAGTTGAGAACAGGAATAATCTTAAAATCTACAATTTACAATTCATTTATTTTTTGAAATATTTTATTGTGTTTTTGATGAAAGTTTATACAGAAAATTAGGTTCTTACTCAACAATTTTTATACATATCGTTCAGTGATATATGTTACATTTTTTGCAATGTGTCAGCATTCTCTTTATTTTCATTCTGATTGTTCTGCTTCCATTAATTCAGTTTTCTCGTCCCATCTTACCTTCTCACATTTGGTCTAGGGTAAATGTTTACCATTTGGTTTCATTTAGATGATTATTTAGAGGAGCACAGTACTCATGGGTGATATTTATTATATAAGCAAATCTGTCATTTAGCTAAAAGGTGACCTTGAAAGTGGTTTCAGTTCAAAGTTTAAAAGCTATCCCAGGGCAATAGTCTTGGGGGTTGCTTGAGTCTCTACCAGTCCAGTAAGTCTAGTCTTTTTTTTTTTTTTTAGGAATTTGGGTTTTGTTCTACATTTTTACCCCATTCTATTCGGAACCATGTACTGTGTCCCTGGTTGGAACTTGATGTTAGTGGTAGCCAGGCACCATCGAGTTCCTCTGGTCTCAAGGTAGGTGAGGCCATGGTTCATGTAAACTATTAGTCCTGTACACTAGTTTCTTCTTTGAGTCATTGGTTTCCTTCTTTCTCTTTGCTCCAGAAGATTAGAGACCAATAGTTTTATCTTAAATGTCTGCTCACCAGCTTTTAAGACCCCAGATGCTACCCACCAAACTAGGATGTAGAGTAATATCTTTATAAAATGTAATGTGCCAGTTGACCCAGTTGCCCCACAAGACTATTATTCTAAGCACTCAAACCCAGTACACCAATCCTTCGAGGTGTTTGGTTATATCTATGAGATATCCATAACTGTGCCCCCTATTTGTTTTCTTTTATGTATGTATATATTTAGCACACAAAAATATGTGCCTGCAGATACACTTATACAAGCACATCCATATAGTCATATGTGTCTTCCTATACATATGTGTTGTTGCTGTTGTTGTTAGGTGCCCTCGAGTAAGTTCTGACTCACAGTGATTCTATGTACAACAGAATGAAACACTGCCTAGTCCTGCATTATCCTCACAACTGATGTTATGCTTGAGCCAATTGTTGCAGGCACTGTGTCAATCCATCTCCCTGAGGGACATCCTCTTTTTCGCTGACCCTCTACTCTACCAAGCATTATGTGCTTCTCCAGGAAATGGTCCCTCCTGATAACAAGCCCAATGTATTTGAGTCAAAGTGTCACCCTCCTTGCTTCTAAGGAGCATTCTTGCTGTACTTCTTCCCAGACAGATTTGTTCCTCCTTCTAGCAGTCCATAATATACCCAATATTCTTCACCAACACCGTAATTCAACAGCATCAATTCTTCTTCGGTCTTCTGTATTCGTTGTCCAGCTTTATATTCATATGAGGCAATTGAAAATAGCATGACTTGGGTCAAGGACAGCTTCGTCCTTAAAGTGAAATCTATGCTTTGTAACGCTTTAAAGGGATCTTTTAGTGCAGATTTGCCCAATGCAATGCATCACTTGATTTCTTGACTTCTGCTTCCATGGGTGTTGATTGTGGATCCAAGTAAAATGAAATCCTTGACAACTTCAATCCTTTCTGTTTATCATGATGTTGCTTATTGGTCCAGTTGTGAGGATTTTGGTTTTCTTTATGTTGAAGTATAATCCATACTGAAGGCTGTGGATTTTGCTCTTCATCAGTAAGTGCCTCAAGTCCTCTTCACTTTCAGCAAGCAAGGTTGTGTCATCTGCATATCACAGGTTGTTAAAGTGTCTTCCTCCAATCCTGATGCCCCATTGTTCTTCATATAGTCCAGCTTCTTGGATTATTTGCTTAGCAGATTGAATAAGTATAGTGAAAAGATACAACCCTGACACACACCCTTCCTGACTTTCAACCACACAATATCCCCTTGTTCTGTTTGAACAACTGCCTTTTGGTCTATGTACAGGTTCCTCATGAGCTAAATTAAGTATTCTGGAATTCCCATTCTTCTTAACGTTATCCATAATTTGTTATGATTCACACAGTCAAATACATTTTCATAGTCAATAAAACATGAGTAAACATCTTTCTGGCATTCTCTGCTTTCAGCCAGGGTCCATCTGACACCAGCAATGATATCCCTCGTTCTATGTCCTCTGTTGAATCCAGCTTGAATTTCTGGCTGCAAGTGCTTTTGAATGATCTTCAGCAAAATTTTGCTTGTGTGTGATATTAATGATGTTGTGCGATAATTTCCACATTCTATTGAATCATCTTTCTTTGAAATGGGCACAAATATGGATCTCTTCCAGTTGGTTGGCCAGGTAGTGGTCTTCCAAATTTCTTGGTGTAAACTAGTGAGCACTTTCAGTGCTGCATCCGTTTGTTGAAACATCTCAATTAGTATTCTGTCAATTCCTGTAAATTTGTTTTTCCCCAATGCCTTCGGTGCAGCTTAGATCTCTTTCTTCAGTACCATCAGTTCTTGATCATATGCTAATTCCTAAAATGGTTGAACATTGACCAGTTGTTTTCGGTGCAGTGGCTCTCTGTATTCTTTCTATCTTCTTTTAGTGCTTTCTGCATTACTTAGTATTGTTCCAGTACAATTTTAATATTGCAACTCAAGGCTTGAATTTTTTCTTCAGTTCTTCCAGCTTGAGAAATGCCTGGTGTGTTTTTCCCTTTTGGTTTTCTATTTCCAGGTCTTTGCACATTTTATTATGATATTTTATTTTGTCTTCTCAAGCTGCCATTTGAAAACTTCTGTTTAGCTTTTTTACTTCATCATTTCTTCCCTTTGCTTTAGGTACTCAACTTTCAAGAGCAAGTTTCAAAGTATCTTCTGACATTCATTTTGGTCTTTTGTTTCTTTCCTGTCTTATTAACGGCCTCTTGCTTTCTTCATGTATGATGTCCTTGATGTCATTCCACAACTTGTCTGGCCCTTGGTCATTAGAGTTCAATGTGCTAAATCTATTCTTGAGATGGTCTCTAAATTCAGGTGGGATATACTCAAGATCATACCGTGGCTCTTATGGACTTGTTCTAATTTTCTTCAACTTCAACTTGAACTTGCATATGAGCAATTGATGGTCTGTTCCATAGTCAGCCCCTGACCTTGTTCTGATTGATGAGACTGAGCTTTTCTGTCATCTTTCTACAGATGTAGTTTTGATGTTTAAGTGTTCCATCTGGCAAGGTCCAAGTGTATAGACACCATTAATGTTGTTGAGAAAATGTATTTGCAATGAAGAAGTTGCGGGTTTTGCAGAGTTCTATCATGCAATCTCCAGTGTCATTTCTATCACCAAGGCCATATTTCCAACAAGTATGTTTTGTTTCCAACTTTCCCACTGCAATCGCCAGTAATTATCAATGCATCTTGATTGCATGTTTGATCAATTTCAGACTGCAAGAATTGGTAAAAATCTTCAATTTCTTCATCTTTGGCCTTTGTGGTTGGTGTGTAAATTTGAATCTTAGTTGTACTAACTGGTCTTCCCTTGTAGACCTATTGATATTATCCTATCACTGACAGTGTTGTACATCAGGATTGATCTTGAAATGTTCTTTTTGATGATGAACATGACACCATTCCTCTTCAACTTGTCTTTCCTGGCATAATAGACTATATGATTGTCCAATTCAAAACAGCCAATACCAGTCCATTTCAGCTCACTAATGCCTAGGATATCAAGGTTTATGCATTCCTTTTCATTTTTAGATGATTTACAATTTTCCTAGATTCATACTTTGTACATTCCATGTTCCAATTGTTAATGGATTTTTGCAGCTATTTCTTCTCATTTTGAGTGGTGCTACATCAGGAAATGAAGATCTCGAAAGCTGTGCTCCATCCATTAAAGTTGACTCTACTTTGAGCAGGCAGCTCTTCTCAGTTGTCGTTTGAGTGTCTTCCAACCTGAGGGGCTCATATTCTGGCATTATATCAGACAATGCTCTGCTGCTGTTCATAAGGTTTTCACTGGCTAATTATTTTTTTGTAAATAGACTGCCAGTTCCTTCCTCCTAGTCTGTTTTAGTCTGGAAGCTCCCCTGAAACCTGTTCACCTTGGACGGCCCTGCTGATATCTGAATACTGGTGGCATAGCTTCCAGCATCACAGCAACACGCAAGCCCCCACAGTATAACAAACTGACAGATGCATGTGTGGTACATATATAGACAATTCATTTATTCTTGAATTAGAGAAACAGAGAACCAAGGAACTGAAAAGTTTTCTCAATGTCACATAATTGGTTATTCAAGACAGCTAGGACCAGATTCAGTCCGGAACATTTTCTATCCTTCTTTTCTTTGCTCTAATCTCAAAATCTTGTCTGAATCTAAGGTCGGTCATTTCCCATGGGTAATCAGACCTTGCAATGTTAAACTGTGTAGGTTCAGCAAAATTATTTTTCCATAAAATGGCTCCAAGAAACTTAAATAACCTACCAGGAAACATCCTAGTGGAACAATAGCAAATATCCTTTTTAATCACTTGAAGAATGTTGTTTAGGCCATTAGAAAGATGTTTACAGGCTTAGTTAAAGATTCACAGTGAGTGACTGAGAAATCCAGAACTGCCCCAGGCATCAATTCTAACTTCTAAAGCACTTGTATGTATCACTAGGAGCCTTGACTTACACTGACTGCACAAAGCAATATGGTCAGTAAGATACCAGCTAAGTGCCCTAAAAAGCATATTTTGTCAAGTACACTTCACTTTCATCTATTTATGTGTTGTATATATTCACTTCCTTGTAGCACTACACTTAGATGTCTGTCTATTTGTTACTATAAAGCGAGCAGAGCAAGAATAGACTAGAAATTTGCTATAATGCACATTGAGAATCCATGGTGCATAGTATAAAAACATTAGGAACTCACAGCTGCAAATGAAACAATCTGGCCTATTGCAGTTGGATTTGGGCCGAAACATTTCAGAAAAATCACTTGTTGGCGTGTAGGGCAGAAGCAGAGCCTCAGAATGTAGGCTTCTGTGCTGAGGTTAACAGCATATACCACAGGAAAGTCCTTAGAGATCAGTTAAATGTTGGTAAAGTGCAAAGGTGGAGGTCTTAACATTCAAGGAAAGGAAGTTCAGATAGTCTATTGAATTTAAAAGAAAAATCATGATAATAATGTCTGTATAAAGGTCTTGTTTGATAAAATCAAAGGTAGTCCAGGAGTGAATATGCTGGTCTTAAATTTGTCACTGAAAGGGAATCAGTGTTGTATTGAGTAGAAAAGGTCTGGCGTCAATGATGTACAATGAAAAACATAATAATTTTGAGAATATGGAATTGAAAATTAGAGTGCAAAGAGGAAAGAAGTAATAAGTATTACAGATATTTTGGAGAAAATTTGACAGTATTTGTTGACCAACCCAATATAGAGAATAAAGAAGATCTAAACCGAAACACTTTCCTTACAAATCCCAGAAGGTTTTACTCATCATGAAGATGTTCTTTACTATATGAAAGTGTCCATAATGCTTTCCTTCCCACCACCCAACTATTCAGCCCATTCCTGTTTCAAGTCCTTCTCAGTGTATCCATGATCACTCTCCATCTTTAAGCTTTCTCCATATCCTATACTTTCAATGATCCCAACTTCTAATCTCCCACCTGTATAAACCCGATTTTCTGCTTCCTCTGCCACAACACTAAATCTCTGATCACTCATGGAGGAAAACAAAGTTGTGCAGATAAGCACCACTACTATGATGGCTAAGACTGTGTATCGACTTGGCTGGGCCATGATTCTCAGTGTTTATATGTGATGACCCACCCCCATGATGGGATCTGCTGTGAATAGCCTATCAGTTGAAAGGGAATTCCCTTGGGCCTGTGGCTTGCATCCAAATATAAGTGGACGTTCTGGCTTTTGCCGGCTCTGAATCCTGCTGCTGCCTCCAGTTTGTCTGACCATCGGTTCTTGGGACTTGAGCTAGCAGCTTATCTGCTGATCTTGGGATTTGTGGATCTTCACAGCCTGTGAGCAAGAGCCCTGCTCTCTGACCTGCCAATCTTGGGTTCGCCAGCCCCTGTGGCTATGTGAATCAGAAGTCTCTATCCTGATCCACAGACTTGGGACCTTCTGGCCTCTACATTTGTGTGAACTGTTTCCTTGATATAAATCTCTCTCTCTATGTATTTATATGCTTTACTGGTTTTGCTTCTCTAGAGAACTTAGCCTAAGACAACTACTTATTGCCAGCACCATTGGTCTGTTAGTTTGTTGTATTGTGGTGGCTTGTTTGCTGCTGTGATGCTGGAAACTATGCCACCAGTATTTCAAATACCAGCAGGGTCACCCATGTTGGATAGGTTTCAGTGGAGCTCCAGGCTAAGACAGACTAGGAAGAAAGACCAAGCAGTCTACTTCTGGGCCAGTGAAAATCTTACAAATAGCATCAAACATTATCTGATATAGTACTGGAAAATGAGACCCTCAGATTGGAAGTCACTCCTCAAAAGATGACTGGGGAATAGCTGCCTCCTCTAAGCAGAGTTGACCTTAATGACTTGGATGGAGTCAAGCTTTCAGAAACTTCATTTGCAGTTGTGGCATGACTCAAAATGAAAAAAACAAACAAACAAAAAAACAGATGCAAGCATTCATTAATAATCAGAATGTGAATGTATGAAGTATGAATCTAGGAAAATTGAAGTCATCAAAAATGAAACGGAATGCATAAAGATCGATATCCTTGGCATTAGTGAGCTGAAAAGGACAGGTACTGGCCATTTTGAATTGGACAATCATATGTTCTACTATGCCTGGAATGACAAATTGAAGAGGAATAATGTTGAATTAATTGTCAAAAAGAACATTTCATCATCTATCCTGAAATACAAGGCTGTCAGTTATAGGATAATATCCATACGCTTACAAGGAAGACCAGTTAATAAGACTATTATTCAAATTTATGCACCAACCACGAAGGCTAAAGATAAAGAAACTGAGGATTTTTGTAAACTTCTGCAGTCTGAAATTGATCAAACATGTAATTAAAATGCATTGATAATTACTGGTGATTGGAATGTGAAAGTTGGAAACAATGACAACTTATTGGTTGTTGGAAATAATGGCCTTCATGATAGAAATGATGCTGAAGATCACATGATAGAATTTGTAAAACCAACAATTTCTTCACTGCAAATACATTTTTTCAACAACATAATGTCAATTATACATGTGGACTTCACCAGATGTAATACACAAGAATCAAATGGACTACATCTGTGGAAAGAGACAATAGAGAAGCTCAATAATATCAGTCTCAAAAAGGCCAGGGGTGACTGCAGAACAGACCTTCAATTGCTCATTTTTGAGTTCAAGCTGAAGCTGAAGAAAATTAGAGCAAGTCCCCTAGAGCCAAAAAACTACCTTAAGTATATCCCACCTGAATTTAGAGATCACCTCAAGTACAGATGTGATACATTGAACATTAGTAACCGAAGACCAGATGAGTTGTGGGATGACATCAAGGACATCATACATGAAGAAAGCAAAAGGTCATTATAAAGACAGGAAAAAAAGAAGAGACCAAATGGATGTTAGAAGAGAGTCTGAAACTTACTCTTGAATGTACAGTAGCTAAAGCAAAGGGAAGAAATGATGAAGTAAAATAGCTGAATAGAAAATTTCAAAGGGTGGTTCAAGATGACAAAGTCAAGTATTATAACAACATGTGCAAAGACCTGGAGTTAAAAAACCAAAAGAGAAGAACACACTTGGCATTTCTCAAGATGAAAGAACTGAATAAAAAAATTCAATCCCCTAGTTCTATGAGGAAAATATTGAATGACACAGGAAGAATCCAAAGAAGATGGAAGGAATACATAGAGTCACTATAGCAAAAATAATTGACCAATGTTCAACCATTTCAAGAGATGGCATATGATCAAGAACTGATGGTACTAAAGATAGAAGTTCAAGCTGCACTGAAGGAATTGGTGAAAAACAAGGCTCCATGAATGGATGGAATATCAATTGAAATACTTCAACAAAAGGATGCAGTGCTGGAGGTGCCCATTCATCTATGCCAAGAAATTTGGAAGACAGCTACCTGGCCAACTGACTGGAAAAGTTCCATATTTGTGCCTATTCCAAAGAAAGGTGAACCAACAGGATACTTATGGAACAATATCACTAATATCACACACATGTAAAATTTTGCTGAAGTTCATTCAAAAGTGGTTGCAGCAATACATCAACAGGGAAATGCCAAAAATTCAAGCTGGATTCAGAAGAGGACTTGGAAGGAATGATATCAATGCTGATGTCAGATGGATCCTGGCTGAAAGCTGAGAATACCAGAAAGATGTTTACTTGTGTTTTATTGACTTTGCAAAGGCATTTGATTGTGTGGATCATAAAAATTTATGGATAACATTGAGAAGAATGGGAATTCCAGAACACCTAATTGTGTTCATGAGGAACCTGTACATAGACAAAGACAGAGTAGTTCAAATAGAACAAGGGGATATTATCTGGTTTAAATCCAGGAAAGACGTGCGTCAGGGTTGCATCCTTCCATTATATTTATTCAGTCTGTATGCTGAGTACATAATCACAGGAGCTGGACTATGTGAAGAAGAACGTGGCACCAGGATTGGAGGAAGACTCGTTAACAACCTGCAATATGCTGATGACACAACTTCAGTGGCTAAAAGCCAAGAGGACTTGAAGCACTTACTGATGAAGATCAAAGACCACAGCCTTCAGTATGGACTACACCTCAGGATAAAGAAAACAGAACTCTTCACAACTGGACTAATAAGCAACATCATAATAGAGAAAATACTAAAGTTGTCAAGGATTTCATTTTACTTGGATCCACAATCAACAGCCATGGAAACAGCAGTCAAAAAATCAAATGACCTATTACATTGGCAAATCTGCTGCAAAAGACCTCTTTAAAGAGTTAAAAAGCAAACATGTCACTTTTAGGACTAAAGTGTGCGTGACCCAAGCCGTGGTATTTTTAATTGCCTCATATGCATGGGAAAGCTGGACAATGAATAAGGAGGAATGAAGAATTGACGCCTCTGAATTATGGTGTTGGTGAAGAATATTGAATACACCGTGGACTTCCAGAAGAAGGAACAAATGTGTCTTGGAAGAAGTACAGCCAGAATGCTCCTTAGAAGCAAGGATGATGACAAGACTTCGTCTCATATATTTTAGACAGGAGGGACCAGTCCCTGGAGGAAGACATCATGCCTCGTAAAGTAGAGCATCAGGGAAGAAGAGGGTCAATCAACGAGATGAATTGACACAGAAGCTGCAACAGTGGGCTCAAGCGTAACAACTATTGTGAGGATGACGCATGACTGGTCAGTGTTTCTGTCGTACATAGGGTCACTATGAGTCAGGACCAACCAGATGGCACATAACAACAACAAGGACTTATTGCCAGTTTTAGTTGTCATTCACTATTACCTCCCAATCTTTCTGCAGGGTCCTGGTCAGCTACATTTCTCATTACCCACGGTAATTATGCCAATCCTTAACCGTTTCCTTCCACCAAATTTTCACACTCCTACCCTGTCCATTTTAGAAGTCACCTTTGTTTCTTCACATGCAGACACACACACACAAACACACACATACAAATGTCCACTCAAAAAAACAGAGACCATCATCCAGGAACTCCCTGTATTTTCCTGCCCGAACCAATTTTTTCTGTACCTATACTCTTGCTCTCCTCATTTGTGCCAGTGTAGTGGTTTAAAGCAAATACTCCCATCTGTGTAGACATTCTTATGACTTTTTTCTTTCTTGGTGGCCTGGTTCTATCAGTAATCATCATGCTTTCTGCCACCTCCCACAGTATTAATTTTGCTCTTTGTCTCCTTAAATATGGATATGATGAATGCGAACTCCGTATAAATAGGGGTTTTGCCCCAATCAATCCTCACCTTTATCAGTTTGATTTTCATCTCTATTTATTGCCTTTGCATGCTACTCTTTTGCTATTCACTTTAATTTTCTCCTCTCTTCTTTTCCCTTTTCTTAATTAAAATTACCTTCCTTAGGTTAGCTCATCCATATTCAAGATTTCCGCTCACTGATTATGTTTTTATGGCCCCAAATTATATAAGCAAACTTCTCTTTAAATGTTAAGAAAATTTTAGCTAACTGAACATTTCCACAATTTCCTCTGATTGAACAATCCTTTATTCAGTTCAAAATATCTGTCCTCCTACCTTTTTAGTATAACAGCCAAACTGCTCTACTTCTTGTACTCTCTGTATTAGTGAATGATGTTACTATCTACTAAAGTGGCTTGGACCCGAGAAATGTATTTTATTTTCCTTTTTTTTTAACTTCTCCTCCCACACCCCATTTATATCTATGTTTTGATATCACAATCTAAATATTTTTCCATTTCTTTCTTTTGCTCTATTTTTCTGATCCTGGTCATTTTTTTTTTCCTTTCTCGTTCTCTAACAATTCTTATCTCATCTCTAAGGCTTTGTTGTTCTTCCCTCCATTTAATCTATTTTAAACGCTTCATCAGAATTTAGACTTTTTTCTCTCTAAAATATAAGTCTGTTCACATCGTTCTCCTATTTAAAACACTTCAGTGCCTCCTCATTTTCTTCAGATTGAGGCCAAACCCTGGAGCAGAAACACCTCAAGTTCTTTCCTGCCCATTTTTAGCCTTATCTCAGACCTGTCATATCTGTGAGTAGTTCTGCCAAAAGTCCAACACTTTCTTGAGCTTCTTAGTTCTTAAACACACTGTTCCATTTTCTAGAAACATCATTTCCACTCTTTCCTAGTCTTATTCTTACCTTCTCAAATAGCCTTTCTTTAAAAAAAAAAAAAGTAGAGAGAGAGGTTTTTGAACTTACATGTTTTCCTTTGGGTTTCTGGTTCTGTTTTTCTATAACATCCAGTGCTGTTTAACAAGCTCCCTATTAATTATTGATTTTATTTTCTGTATTCCATACTTGTCTGAGCTCTGAAACCATATCTTAGATATCCGTTATCCCCAAAGCCTGATATATTTCATGGTATGTTAATGGAACACAGTAAATTTTTATTGAACGAATGAATGACCAAGTAGTTAGTGATGAAGTGTTAGGCAACTAGGGGAATGGTAGAAAATTGAAAAGACAGAGAGACAAAAAAAAAGATTTTGAAAGAAAGAAAATTTTAATTGAATCAAAACAGCCTTAGTGAACCCTACTTGCTAAAAGTTACAAAGGTAAAAATTAAAGAATGAAAAATAAAGTTACATAGTTATCAAACATACTCTGAGTTATTAATGAAAATTGTCATTTGATTAAAAAGAATGTGAATGTTAGTGATGACATGTTAGTATGACACAATGGTTCTTTATGCATAAGGGAAAAGTCTGTAAATTTTAAAGTAGTTGAAATCTAGTGAAACAAAGTTCTAAAATTATTTTCCTTTGCACCTATTATATTAAGCTAGTACCACTCTTATCAATTTTTTTTTGTTTAGAATTGTATATTTCAAATATCTGCTTTCTTGTTTAATTAACAAAAGTATTATTTCTGAAAGTGTTCATATTTAACCTGCCTAATAAGAGAAGATTTAAAATAAATGTAATTAGAGTTAAATAAACACGTTGCCGTCGAGTCGATTCCGACTCATAGCAATAGGCCAGCGCAGAGCTGCCACATGGGGTTTCCAAGGAGCAGCTGGTGGATTCAAACTGCCAAACCTTTTGGTTAGCAGCCCTAGCTCTTAACCACTACACCACCAGGGTTTCTTAGAGTTAAATAGCTGAATTAATTCAACAAGGACTAATTTGACTATTGCATGCAGTTTAAAATCTCCCAGTATGTACTTTTCAAAATTGCAAATAACTGAAATTAATCTTTATTTACATAGTATCTAATATAGACTTTTTTGGGGATTATTATTTTCTTTTTGATGACATAAAATAGAACAGAGACAAAAATCATAGAAAGTTGTGTATGGAAGACATTTTTAAGATCACCTATTTATTTTAAAGTTATGCCAAAGCTGGGCAATGAATAAGGAAAACCAAAGAAGAATTGATGTTTTTGTATCAAGGTGTTGGCAAAGAATATCGAATATACCATGGACTGCCAAAAGAATGAACAAATCTGTCTTGGAAGAAGTATAGCCAGAATGCTCCTTAGAGGTAAGGATGGCAAGATTTCGTCTCAGGTACTTTGGACATATTATCAGGAGGGACCAGTCCCTGGAGGACATCATGCTTGGTAAAATAGAGGGTCAGCAAATGAGAGCAAGACCCGCAATGAGATAGACTGACGCAGTTGCGGCAACAGTGGGCTCAAACATAATAAGGACGGCACAGACCAAGCAGTGTTTTCTGTTCTACCGTACATACGGTTGCTATGAGTCGGAACCAACTGGATGGCACCTAACAACAACATTTATTTTGTAAGCTTCAACTGAATGTGTAATGCATATCAGAATTATGTAAAGAGCAAAAGTAATTTAATCCAAACTATTTTTATGTCAATCACTCATTCATTCATTGTTTATCTCCACATTTATCAAGTTCCAACCTTGTCTCAGATATTTATTCCAGGTATAGGAGATTCAATAATTAGTTTAAAAAAAAAAAATGGGATGGGCTCTCCCCTCATGGAGCTGTACAGTTTATCACGTACAAATATTAATTTTTTTATATAATAGTAACAAGATACCCTTTTAAAAAATAGTATCTGCCTCTATTCAGAAAATAATAAAAGCACGCTATTTAATTTTATTATTGTACTATTTTGATAAATAGTTATAGTGAGCTGAAATCTGATTCTCTGTTAATTTTTATCAATTGCCTTTAGTTTCAATATTTAGTAGACACGCAACATAAATACATTCCTAATGCTCATCATGCTAGTCCTTCAGATATTTGAAGACAACAATAATATTCTTTCCTTTATGCTTCTATGTTTTATTAAGGTACTTAATTTCTGCAGATCTGCAACAAGCCCTGGACCATCATATTTTGGCTCACAGTAACATTTTATCAAAGTAATAAACTAATAAAATTAAATAGTGAGCTTTCTATTAGCACTACTTTAATTTAAATATAGAGCTTGAATATATGCCTCTAACGTTCTGTCATTCATCTTATTTAGTATGCTAACCTGCCACAATCATTTTGAATAATGGTTATCTAATTTATCAGATTAATCATTCCTTCCTTCTGGATGCCTATAAACTAGAAGCTTGAATTGCGGTCTTTCTTATGTTTTTAGATGACAGAAGTCATAGTCCTACATAATGTTGCCCATTATTTTGGCTGATGAAATTGTAGTCCTTCTTAAAGGCCTTATTCAAATACCAAAATGTCAATTCCATTTTTGAACCTCTTTACTATTTTGTAAAAAATGATACATATTACATATATAATTATGTAAAATATATGTAAATAATTCTTTAGTTTTCTATTAATTTTCATCTTAAAGCTTGTTTAATATGTAATGCAAATGACCTATCTTATGCTTAATTACCACCAATTCCAAACTATTGACAGATTAACTGACTACAATTCTAATGCATTTCCACAACAGCTTTAATGTTATCCATTACTTGTTACTCTATTTGTTTTTCTCTTTGAATGCTGTGAATTTGGAAGGTAAATATATTTCATTCCATTTTATTGGTATCAGAGGCAATGGAGTTAGTAGGTAGATTTCAAATTATAATCAGTGCTAACACTTGAAATTCCCAGCCAATAAGCATATGTTATTCATCTCATCTAGCTCAGTGGTAATTTTCTGGCTAATAAACAGTTCTTTTTGCTACTACTAGCTAGAAGTAAAATAGTATCAGGCTATGAATTTAATGATCACTGGAAAGAAAAAGATTTTTTTTTATTAAAAATTACGTAGTCCAGGTTTATGATGTTTATACTGCTACTATCAATGTCCATGAAACAGCAGTCAAGAAATCAAACAATGCATTGCATTGGGCAAATCTGCTGCAAAAGATTTTTTGAAGTGTTAAAAAGCAAAGATGTCACTTTGAGGACTAAGGTGCACCTGACCCAATCCCTGGTATTTTCAATAGTCTCATATGCATGTGAAAACTGGACAATGAATACAGAAGACTGAAGAATCGATGCCTTTGAATTATGATATTGGTGAAGATTATTAAATATACGATGGACGGCCAGACGAATGAACAAATATGTCCTGGAAGACATACAGTCAGAATGTTCCTTAGAAGCGAGGATGGTGAGAGTTCATCTCAGGTACTTTGGACATGTTATCAGGAGGGGCCAGTCACTGGAGAAGGACATCATGCTTGGTAAAGTAGATGGTCAGTGAAAAAGAGGAAGTACCTCGAGAGACACAGTGATACAGTAGCTACAACAATGAGATCAAATATTAATAATGATTATGAGGATGGTGCAGGACTGGGCAGTGTTTCGTTTTGTTGTATGTAGGGTCGCTATGAGTCAGAACCGATTCAACGGCGTATAACAGCAACAACATACTGCTACTAAAAGATGGCAGTGATGTCCAATGCAGTAATAATTGCCACATCCATGCTTATTCACATGCCCTTGACCCTGCCTCTAGTGCAGCTATTTGTTTTCAGGGATTGTGAGTGCACCTGTCCTTGCTTTGTGTTCAGCATGTGACTGGTTTTGAGATGAGATGAAAGCACATAAGTATGCCTTATTTTTAGGTAGCAGATGTAAGGTAAGTTTCTTCTTGTTCTGGGCTATAGATGAATTATTTTTCTGGGGGGGAAGGATGAACTAATCTTTTCACACATGTTTAATAAAACAAGGCAACACTTCAGCATATCTATAGAGAATCTACCCATATTTTACTTTTCCAGGCAGCGGAAACATCCATATTCCCATTTTTCCATGGTACCTAATATTTAGAACATTATCGTGTTTGTTTCAATTGTCTTTTAACAAATATCTTACTTTTAAAATATTTTGGATCAAAATTTCTTTGGGATGATGGCAAATAGCTAAAACAACATTTTCAAAAGGAGGTATCTGCATGCTGAATGACATGTTCAGATAAGAGAAAAATGTAAATGGCAGAATAATAGTTAACAATAACTTTAGCTTGGTTACAACTAGTTCAGTATTTTATTTCTGTGGAAACTTTTTTTTCAATTTTCAATAAAAATATTCATGACGTATAAGTGGATCATTTCTAAGAGGAGTATTCATAAGGGAAACAAAAGGTGCCCAGGAGTGATAGGGCTACTCACATTAATGACTAAGAAGAACGTGGTCACATCTAGTTGGTTTTGCCACGATGGGATGTATTACTATGTTGGCATATCTTAGAAAGAGTGCGAGAAACTATAGTAGTAAAAATAATTGTTCTGGATACAAGGAAAAGGTTAGTCCGAAGGACTAATTGTCCACAGCTACCAAGGCCTCCACCAGACTGAGTCCAATACAGCTAGGTGGTGGCCGGCTACCACCACTGACTGCTCTCACCAGGATCACAACAGAGGGTTCTGGACAGAGCTGGAGAAGGATGTAGAGCATAATTCTAACTCACAAAAAAAAAAGACCAGATTTACTGGTCTAAAGGAGACTGGAGAAACCTCGAGAGTATGGCGCCGAGACACCCTTTTAGCTCAGTGGTGAAGTTACCTCTGAGGTTCACTGTTCAGCCTGGGAGGGGACAGCCCCGTAAAACCAAATGAGACTAACAAGGTACAGGAGTCCAGTGACAAGGGCCAGAAGGCAGAAGGGGACAAGGAAGCTGGTGATAGGGAACCCAAGGTTGAGTAAGGATATTGTTGATGTGTTGTGAGATTGTTAACCATTGTCACAAGGCAACATTTGTAGTAACTGTTAAATGAGAAACTATTTTGTTCTGTACAATTGGAAGAGCATAGTCAATGTCACTGAACTGTGCATGTAGAAATTTTTGAAATGGTGTATCTTTGGCTATGTGTATCTTCACCAAAAAAAACGTTGAGAAGTTAGAGGGTTAATATGTTGTGGGGTTGTTAACCAATGTCATAAAACAACATGTGTACTACTGTTTCATGAGAAACTTTGTTCTGTAAGCCTTCACCTGAAGTACAATAAAATAAAAAAAAAAAATAATAATAATTGTTCTGATGGCAAGACAGTTTATTGGTGGAACAGGAGGCAAGGGCAAGGAGGGTTTGTCTTTTTTTTTTTCTGATTTAAAAAAAAAGTAAATATAGTTTCTGTTTTTTCTGTAAGTTAGAAAGAAAAAATTGATTTTATAAGTTAAAGAAGAGAGATAAAGGTAACTAACATTTACTAAACCAAAAAAAAAAAAAAAAACTGTTGCCATTGATTCTGACACATAGTGACCCTATAGGACAGTGTAGAACTGCCCCACAGGGTTTCCAAGGAGCAGCTGGTAGATTCCAACGGCTGACCTTTTGATTAGCAACAGTAGCTCTTAACCACAAAAATAAAGATGCAAATTGAAAAACATATGAAAAATAAATCACAAAATTTGCATTGATATTGTGCTCTTCATATAATTGAATTTTGTAAATCAGTAAGTGAAAATTGAATTACAACCTACATTCATTCATTGGTTATTGTTTCTCCTTAAAATGCCTTTTAGCTGTACTGACTATTGTTACAACCTTCTTTATGCCTTTAGCAATGATTAAATTAGTTGTTGTCATTGTATTTGAATACTAAACAACTAGTAATCATAATTCTTACTATTACCTCTCTTCAATTTCTTTTTTCCCGAATCTACAATTTTTAAATCTCCTTACCTTGAGCCCATGCTAGCTCTCCCAGCCTATGCATAGCAAAATTCTGCCTATTGTGAAAGGATTTTCAAATCTCAGCAGGGGTTATTCAGCTCAGTATCAGACACGCAGAGTTAAATCTCCATCAATAGAAACAGCAAAAGAATATCACCTTCTTTGGGACACTGTGTAAATGACTTTGACTATATATTCTAGTACAGCAATCACTCAGAGTAGTGGAAAAAAATCACATATTATTTCCCCTAAGAATAAGATTATTCGCACTTTGTGGCTCCTTAGAAATTTATGCTTGTTCTTTTACATAAATGTTTTATATACTGACTACAAAATAGAAAGTGATATTTAAATCTACCAAAAAAAAAAAAAATCAAATAATTAGATTTCATTGACAATGATTTCCTTGTTGTTAGGTGCCAATGAGTTTTTTTCAACTCATAGTGACCCTATATACAAAAGAACGAAATACTGCCCGATCCTGCACCATCCTCACGATTGTTGTTATATTTGCATGTTATTAGGAGGGACTAGTCCCTAGAGAAGGACATCAAGCTTGATAAAGTAGAGGGTCAGCAAAAAAGAGGAAGACCCTCAACAAGATGGATTGACACAGTGGCTACAACAATGGACTCAAGGATAGCAATGGCTGTGAGGATGGTGCAGGACCAGGCAGTGTTTTGTTCTGTTGTACATAGGGTCGCTATGAGTCAGAACTGACTGGATAGCACCTTACAACAACAGTATATTTACAGCCTTATTTCTAGCCATCATTTTCCAATTCTTTTTAAGAAGTCTGAGCTTCTTTATTTTCTTTCTAGAGTAATATTAAGCCTTCTCAAAAAATAATTTTAGGGGGGTGGGGCCAAGATGGTGGAGTAGTCAGATGTTTCCGGTGGACCCTCTTACATCAAAGACCCGAGAAAACAAGTGATTCAATTATATATGACAATCTGGGAGCACTGAACATCAAACACAAAGTTGAGGAACCAGACTGAGTGGCAGGAGGAGGGAGAGGGGGTTCAGAAGTAGCGAGGAGGTGCCAGACCCGACACGGTGAGATCCTGAGCCTTTCAGGCCTGACCAGCTCAGGAGTAAGCAGTGAGGCAGGCAAACATAGGTGGTCAGGAGGCTTATTCCTCACAGGGAGAGACCCAGCTGCTAAGAGTCTACTCAGCCATATTGAACCAGTGAGAAGCAGGTCTCGATAGCCAAAAGATAAGTATTTGCATCTGGCTTACCGTGCGGATCAAAAACACCCCCCATAGGGAAAAACTTCTCTCCCATTTATCTCCCCACTCCTTGCTCTACACTGGGTCCTGGACTAGCTCTAGCAAGTGCTGAGTCCTCTGGGCCAGAAGTAGAATCCGTCACATGCTCTGAGCCATTCTCCCAGCCTTGAAGAGTGAACAAATTAACAAACAGGGGAAAAAATAAGCTGATTGCTCCCCTAAGCCAGGAAATCAGGGTAGGCACAGCTCCTGGCCTAGACACAGGCATAAGGGGTCCACACACTTTGAGTGCCTTTCCCCTGCATAGACTTGTGTGGGCCCATGTCAACAGCATAGGCCTTCATTACCACAGTACAACAGCGTATATACCTGAACTCTAATGTCAACTGTTTCAGCTCTGAAGTGGCAGGTTCATGACATTTGACTTTGCTCTTCCCATTAAGCAGGGTCTTCACCTACCCACATCAGGAGCCTGAGGACTGGTGACTCCACACATGCCACCTAGTCACCTGTGATAGAGGCCTCTAAATAAGAGGTGCCCGCAAGTCCTTACAGCCAACAGCACTGCGTGCTCATACTCTGCCTGCAAAACCCAAGCACCTACACAGTCTAGAGAACAGGGAAACGCCTTCATCCTGGACACATAGTGGCAGTCATCAGAACGTTGACTTGCTCAGAGTGTGTCTCCCTGCTGCAGCCAGATGCCTGTGCCTATACCAGTCATCCATGCCTGTCTAGGACTGTAGGTGACAGCCTGCACCACACACTTGGTGGCTATCTACCTGGGAACTTGAGCTGCATCCATACAGGAAGAGTGGATCGACTCCTGAGCTCACATACCTAGTAACAGATCTAACCACCTGATGACGGGACATTAGAGCTTCAAAGGTGCCAATAATCAAACTAGCTCACACGAGTAGCCTATTTGGGCATATCAGAACAAAACAAGAATCTAGGACACAATAAGCAAACATAAAATAAATATATATAACTTATTGATGGCTCAGAGACAACAGTCAATATCAAATCACATAAACAGGCACTCCATGATGGCTTCATCAAACTCCCAAAATAAAGAATCAAGAAATTTTCCAGAGGAAGAAAATTTCTTGGAATTACCAGAGGCAGAATACAAAAGATTACTATACAGAACTCCTCAAGAGATTAAGAAGGAGATTGAGCAAAACACATAACATTCAATAGAGGAAATAAAAAAAAAATTAGAGAAGAGCATAATAACAAATTTAACAAGTTGCAAGAAGCCATAGAAAGACAGCAATCAGAAATCCAGAAGATTAACAATAAAATGTCGGAATTAGACAACTCAATAGAGAGTCATAGGAGCAGAATTGAGGCAATGGAAGTCAGAATAGTGAGATTGAAGATGAAGCACTTAACACCAACTTATTTGAGGAAAAATCAGATAAAAGGATTTAAAAAATGAAGAAACCCTGAGAATTATGTTGGATTCTATCAAGAAGAATAACCTACAAGTGATTGGAGTACCAGAACAGGGGGGTTAACAGACAATACAGAGAGAATTGTTGAAGATTTGTTGGTGGAAAATTTTACTGATATCGTGAAAGATGAGAAGGTATCTATCCGAAATGCTTATCGAACCTCACATATGGTAGATCCCAAAAGAAAGTCACCAAGACATATTATAATCAAACTTGCCAAAATCAAAGGTAAAGAGAGAATTTTAAGAGTGGCTAGGGATAAATGAAAAGTCATCTACAAAGGAGAGTCAATGAGAATAAGCTCGGACTACTCAGCAGAAATCATGCAGGCAAGAAGGCAATGGGATGACATATGTAAAACCTTGAAGGAAAAACACTGCCCGCCAAGAATTATATATTCAGCAAAACTGTCTCGCAAATATGTTGGTGAAATTAGGAAATTTCCAGATAAACAGAAGTTTAGGGAATTTGCAAAATCCAAACCAAAATTACAAGAAATACTCAAGGGAATCCTCTGGTTAGAAAATCAGTAACATTAGATAACAACCCAAGACTAGAACACAGGACAGAGCAACCAGATATCAATCCAGATAGGGAAGTCACAAAAATAAACCAAAGCTAAACCACTGAAAATAGGGAAACAGATGTCAATATGTAAAAGATGACAACATTAAAACAAAAAAGAGGAACTTAAAAAATGTAGAGATAGATTTTTCATATGGAGAGGAAGTCAAGACTGTATAAAGAAATAAAAGACTGGTATAAACTTAGAAAAATACAGGCAAATATTAAGGTAACCAAAAAAGAAACTAAAAATCCTACAAGTCAAAATAAAAAAGCTAGAAAAATGTAAACACTCAGCATATACAAAAACAGCAACAATAAAAAAGATAAAAGAAAACACATAAAGAAAAATGACTCAGCACAGAAAATTAAGTGGAACAAAGAAACTGTGAACAACACACAAAAAAGACATCAAAATGACAGCACATTACTCTGAATGTAAATGGACTAAATGAAGAGACAGAGAGTGGCAAACTGGATGAAAAAAATGGTCCGTCTATATGCTGCCTACAAGAGGCACACCTTAGACTTAAAGACACAAACTAAAACTCAAAGGATGCAAAAAAATATATCTAGCAAACAACACTCAAAAAAGAGCAGGAGTGGCAATATTAATCTCTGACAAAATAGACTTTAATGTAAAATCCACCACAAAGGATAAGCAAAGACATTCTATAACAATTAAAGGGTCAATACACCGGGAAGACGTAACTATAATAAATACACATCCAATGACAGGGCTCCAAAATACATAAAACAAACTCTAACGGAACTGAAAAGAGAGATAGACAGCTCCACAACAGTAGTAAACTTCAATACAACACTTTCAGTGAAGGACAAAACATCCAGAAAGAAGCTCAATAAAGACACAGAAGAGCTAAACACTACAATCATCCAACTTGATTTCATAGACATATACCAAACAATCCATCCAACAGCAGCCAAGTGTAATTTCTTTTCCAATACACACATAACAGTCTCCAGAATAGACCACATATTAGACCATAAAGCAAGCCTTAACAAAATCCAAAGCATCAAAATATTACAAAGTATATTTTCTGACCATAAAGCCATAAAAGTAAAAACTAGTAACAGAAAAAGCATGAGAAAAAAATCAAACACGTGGAAACTGAACAACAACTTGCTCAAAAAACTACTGGGTTATAGAAGAAATTAAGTACGGAATAAAGAAATTTATAAACTCAAAAGAGAATGAAAACACATCCTACCAGAACCTTTGGGACACAGCAAAAGCAGTGCTCAGAGGTCAGTTTATAGCAATAAGTGCACACATCCAAAAAGAAGAAAGGGCCATAATCAAAACATTAACCCTACAACTGGAACAAATAGAAAGAGAGCAGCAAAAGAAGCCCTCATGTACCAGAAGAAAGGAAACAATAAGAATTAGAGCAGAATTAAAAGAAATAGAGAATAGAGAAACAATTGAAAGAGTTAACAAGACCAAAACCTGGTTCCTTGAAAAGATCAAAAAAATTGATAAACCACTGGCCAAACTGACAAAAGAAATACAGGAGAGGAAGCAGATAACCTGTATAAGAAATGAGATCAATGATATCACAACACACTCAACTGAAATTAAAAGAATCATAACAGAATACTATGAAAAATTGTACGCTAACGAATTTGAAAACCTAAAAGAAGTGGACAAATTTCTAGAAACTCACTACCTGCCTAAACTAACACAAACAGAGGTAGAACAATTAAATAAACCTATAACAAAAGAAGAGATTGAAAACGTATTTTAAAAACTGCCAACAAAAAAAGCCCCGGTCTGGATAGCTTCACTGGAGATTTCTACGAAACTTCCAGAGAAGAGTTAACACCACTGCTACTAAAGGTATTTCAGAGCATTGAAAAGGATAGAATACTCCCAAATTCATTCTATGAAGCCAACATAACCCTGATACCAAAACCAGGTAAAGACACCACAAAAAAAGAAAATTACAGAAAAATTTCCCTCGTGAACAGTGATGCAAAAATCCTCAACAAAATTCTAGTCAATAGAATTCAGCAACATATCAAAAAAATAATTCACCATGATCAAGCAGGTTTTATACCAGGTACACAGGGATGGCTCAACATTAGAGAAACAATCAATGTAATCCATCAAATAAATAAAACAAAAGACAAGAACTACATGATCTTATCAAACGATGCAGAAAAGGCATTTGACAAAGTCCAACAGCTATTCATGGTAAAAACTCTTAACAAAATAAGAATCGAAGGGAAAGTCCTGAATATAATTAAGAGCATTTATACAAAGCCAACAGCCAACATTATCCTAAATGGAGAGACCTTGAAAGCATTCCCATTGAGAATGGGAACCAGAAAAGGATGCCCTTTATCACCACTCTTATTTGACATTGTGCTGGAGGTCCTAGCCAGAGCAATTAGTCTAGAAAAAGAAATAAAGGGCATCCAAATTGGTAAAGAAGAAGTCAAAGTATCTCTATTTGCAGATGATATAATCTTATACACAGAAAACCCTAAAAAATCCACAAGAAAACTACTGGAACTAATACAAGATTTCAGCAAAACTTCAGGATACAAGCTAAACATAAAAAAATCAGTCGGATTCCTTTACACCAACAAAGAGAACTTTCAAGAGGAAATCACCAAATCAATATCATTTACAATATCCCCCAAGAAAACAAAATTCTTTGGAATAAATCTAACCAAAGATGTAAAAGACCTATACAATGAAAACGACAAGACACCACTGCAAGAAACCAAAAGAAACCTGCATAAGTGGAAGAACATACCTTGCTTTTGGATAGGAAAACTCAACATTGTGAAAATATCAATTCTACCCAAAGTGATCTACAGATACAATGTAATCCCAATCCAAATTCCACCAGCATTGTTTAATGATACGGAGAAACAAATCACCAACTTCATATGGAAAGGGAAGAGGCCCCAGAGAAGTAAAGCATTACTCAAGAAGAAGAACAAAGTGGGAGGCCTTACACTACCTGATTTTAGAACCTATTATACTGCCATGGTAGTCAAAACGCCTGGTAGTGGTACAACAACAGATACATTGACCAATGGAACAGAATTGAGAATCCAGACATAAATTCATCCACCTATGAGCAGCTGATATTTGACAAAGACCCAAAGTCTGTTAACTGGGGAAAAGACAGTCTCTTTAAAAAATGATGCTGGCATAACTGGATATTCATCTGCAAAAAACTGAAACAAAACTCATACCTCACACCATGCACAAGAACTAACTCAAAATGGATCACTTAAATATAAAATCAAAATGGATAAAGATCATGAGATAAAAAAATAGGGACAATGCTAGGAGCCCTACTACATGGCATAAACACAATACGAACCATAAGTAATGATGCAAAAGCACCAGAAGACAGACTATATAAATGCGAGCTCCTAAAAATCAAACACTTACACTCATCAAAAGACTTCACCAAAAGGGTCAAAAGACAACCTACAGACTGGAAAAAATTTTTGGCCACTACAAATCCGATCAGCATTTAATCTCTAACATCTACAAGATCCTGCAAAACCTCACCAACAAAAAGATAAATAATCCTATTAAAAATTGGCCAAAGGATATGAACAGGCAATGTGCCAAAGAAGACATTCAGACAGCTAACAGACACATTAAGAAATGCTCATGATGACTATCCATTAGAGAAAAATGCAGATCGAAACTACAATGAGATATCATCTCACCCCTACAAGGCTAGCATTAATCCAAAAAACACAAAATAATAAATGCTAGAGAGGTTGTGGAGAGACTGGAACACTTATACAGTGTTGGTGGGAATGTAAAATGGTACAGCCACTTTGAAAATCGATTTGACACTTCCTTAAAAAGCTAGAAATAAAAGTACCATACAATCCATCTATCCCACTACTTGGAAAATATCCTAGAGAAATTAGAGCCGTCACACGAATAGATATATGCACACCCATGTTCATTGCAGCACTGTTCACAGTAGCAAAAAGATGGAAGCAACCCATCAAGGGATGAATGGACAAACAAAATTATGGTATATCCACACAATGGAATACTACGCAACAGTAAAGAACAGTGATGAAGCCTTGAAATATAACATGGAAGAAGCTGGAACTTATTATGTTGAGTGAATTTAGTCAGTCACAGAAAGACAAATATAGTATAAGACCACTATTATAAGAACTCAAGAAAAGGTTCAAACACAGAAGAAAACATTCTTTGATGGTTACAAGGGTGGGGAGGGAGGGTGAGGGTTATTTACTAACTAGATAATAGGTAAAAATTATCTTCAGTGAAGAATAGGACAGCACACACTACAGGGGAAGTCAGCACAACTAGACTAAACCAAAGCTAAGAAGTTTCCTGAATACAATCAAACACTTTGAGGGACAGAGTAGCAGGGGTAGGGGTCTGGGGATCATGCTTTCAGGGGACATCTATGTCAATTGGCATAACAAAGCTTATTAAGAAAATGTTCTGCATCCTACTTTGGTGAGGGGCAGCTGGGGTTTTAAAAGCTTGCAAGTGGCCATCAAAGATGCATCAATTGGTCCCAACTACCTGAAGTAAAAGAGAATGAAGAACACCAAAAGATACTAGGAGAGTATTGGCCCAAGAGACAGAGGGGGCCACACAAACCAGAGACTTCATCAGCCTGAGACCAGAAGAACTAGATGGTGTCTGGATACCACCAATGACTTCCCTGACAGGGAACACAACAGAGAGTCCCTGATGGAGCAGGAGAAAGGTGGGGTGCAGAACTCAAATTCTAGTAAGAATACCATACTTGATAGTCTAGCTGAGAGTGGAGGAATCCCAGAAATCATGGCCCCTGGATTCTCTGGCAGCCCAGAACTGAAACAATTTCTGAGGTCAACTCTTCAGACAGGAATTGGACTTGACTGTGGGACATAAAGTTATACTCATGATGATTGTTCCTCTTAGCTCAAGTAGATACAAGAGACTAAGTGGGCAGCTTGTGTCAGGAGGTGAGATGGAAATGCAGAGATGGTTAGGACCTGGTTGAACCGACATGGAGAATCAGGGGTGGAAAGGAGGAGTATTCTGTCACAGTATGGGGAGAGCAATTATAGTTACATAACAATGTATAAATTTTTGTAAGCGAAAAATTAAAAAATTAGAAAAAAAAAAAAAAAGAACTCAGCCAAGCACTGAATGGAATAAGAAACTGACAGAGAACAGAGACTGAGGAGAGATACATGCAGAGGTCCCCTTTCAGCTAACCCAGCACGGATCCGCCATCTTGGACTAGTATTGGAGATTGGTGAACAGTGGGTATGGGAAATCTGCTTCACAGAGCTTCCAGCAGGAGACAGAACAACCAGCAACCAGCAATGTTTTCCCACCTCCCACCCTTCTTCAGCCCCACTCGGCCTACTCTGCTTCCTGCAGCCACAGTGTCATAGCCAAGAAGCACTGGCTTCACCCCAGTGCTGCTTGGATTTCATCTGCCCACACTGGCTGGCTCACTGAGTGCCATTTGTTGGCTGCTGGTGTTGCTTTTTTCCACTTTATCTGATTTCTTCCATACCTCTCACCAACTCCCTGTCCTTTCTCTCAAATACCTGGATCTGTGTGCCATCTTTGCTTCTTCCCGAGAGGCAGTGAAGTGCCACTCAAACGTTGGACTGCTTCTTGGCCTGTGCTGCTGTGCTGTTGGGATCTCAGGGCTTTTTTTTGCTTGATTGTTTTGAATTATTTCTTTGTTTTCTTTTTCTTTTCTCGAACTGGGAGACCATTGTAGCCAGGCAATACTGTACAACTTGGGACCTACCCACTCAGTCTGCGCAGATGTGCAGAGGGATCCCTGACAGCATTGCTTTTTTTTGGTTTTTTTTGGGGAGGGGGTGTTTTCGTGTTCTTTTTATTTGTTTTGTTTCCTTTTCTCTCTTTTTCCCTTTTTGCCTTTCTTCATTACTGAGTTTCTCGTCTCTCCATACTTACCTTCTCTTCCTGCCTCCTGAATAACTGGCTTTGAGTGACACCTCTACCCCTTTTGCCAGGCTGTAATTTATGGCCTGGGAGCAACTTCCCCAGACCTCACAGCGACACCAGAGGGATCCCTGGGGGCTTTTCTTTTTTCTTTCTTATTTTTATTTATTCATTTTCTTCTTCTTCTCCTTTTGTTTTTCTCCATTTCTCAGTCTCTCATCTCTCCACTTCAATGACAAGCTCCCTTAGCACTCTTTTTTGTTTGTTTTTGGCTTCTGTCCCTCTCTCCTCTCTCTCCTCTTTCCCATACGTGTCTTTGCTCCACACATCACAGTCTTACCCATCCATCCTGCCTACCTGCACCGTGTGCTGAACATCACACCCCCAAGCAGCACAGGCACAATCTACAAGAACCTGCCCTGCACTAATTACCAGTCTGCCCTGTTGGCCCTCGTATGTGTGACAAATAATCCATCCCAGCAACTCCTCTTCAGCTAGACCTGCCGTGCTGTACCATATATGAGCAACTGATCCTGCCAATTGGAGAAATAGGTGAAAAGAATTCTGCCCACAGATGAGCAAACAACAAAGAACGCACAGCTCGCCTGCTCAGACATAACCAAATAAAACAAAAAAGCATGATAAAACAAACAATTCTATAACCAATAAACGAGGAAAATAAATACTGAATACCCCAAATACAGCAGACAATATCAAAGCAAAACAGGAAAGGATGTTACAAAAACAGGAAAGGATGATTCCAGTAGCCATCCAAAAATAAAACACCAGATGACTTTCCTGTAGAAGAACAGGCAATAGAACTACGTGATAGGGAATTCAAATCTCTACTATTCAGAGCTATCCAAGAGTTAAAGCAAAAAGCAGATAAAAATGAGGAAAAAATAAATTCATGGAAAAGGGAGACCAATTCATGGAAAATACAGACAAAAAAAATGGAAGAGTTCAGGAAAATAATGCAGGAACAAAATGCCAAAATAAATTAACAACTAGAAATCATACCAAAAAAACAATTAGAAATCGAAAAGATAAACAACAAGATTTCAAAAATGGGTGGTGTCATAGAAGGGCAGAGGAACAGTTTTGAAACATTGGAAGATAGGATCAACAAACTTGAAGCCAAACACTTGGATGTAATACTATTTGAGGAAAAATCAGAAGAAAAAAGCAAAGAAAAATGAAGACACCCTGAGAATTACGTGGGATGAAATCAAAAGCAAACATTTGTGAGTGCTCGGAGTTCCAGAACAGGGGAAGAAAACAGAAAACACAGGATCATTGAAGAACTGCTAACAGAAAACTTCCGCAATATCATGAAAGGTGAAAAGCTGACCATCCAAGAAGCTCAACGAACCCCATATAGGATAGACACCAAAAGAAAATCACCAGGGCATATTATAATCACACTCGCCAAAACCAAAGACAAACAAAGAATCCTGAGAGCAGCTCGAGAAAAACAAAAAGTCACACACAAAAGAGAAACAATAAGACTAAGCTCAGATTATTCAGCAGAAACCATGCAGGCAAGAAGGCAATGGGATGACGTACTTAAAACCTTGAAAGAAAAATGTTGCCAGCCAAGAATAATATATCCTGCAAAACTCTCATTCACATATGGTAGTGAAATTAGGACATTTCCAGATAAACAGAAATTAAGGGCATATGTAAAACCAAATGAAACATACTACAATTATTAAAGAGAGTCCTTCGATCTGAGAACAAACAACATAAGCTCACAGGCTGAATCTAGGATGCAGGGTCATACCAGCCAGATACAAATCTAGGAAATGAACTCTCAAGGACTATCTAAAACAAAAATAAATACAACAGGGAATCAGAGAAGTTAATCTGTAAAAGACTACAACATCAGAACAATAAAAGAAGGAATAAATGGCGTAGGTATAGAACCTTCTAATGGAGAGGAAGACAAAGCAATAACAAGTAATAATAGACTGCTTCAAACTTAGGAAGATAAGGGTAAATTTCAAGGAAACCACAAAGAAATTTAACAAGCCTACTTATAAAAATAAACAGGAAAAACATTAAGTCTCAGTAAAAACAAAACCTACAAAAACAAAATAAATGAATAAAAAAATCAACAAACAAAAGGAATTCAGCACAGGAGAGTAAGAAGAACAAAGAAAACATCAGCACCCCCCGAAAAAGCACTACAAAATGACAGCAATAAATTCACACCTATCAATAATCTCAACTGAATGTAAATGGCCTAAATGCACCAATAAAGAGACAGAGAGATACAGAATGGACAAAAAAAAAAAAAAACAGGATCCATCAATATGCTGTCTAGAAGAGATACACCTGAAAAACAAAGATGTAAATTTATTAAAAACCAAAGGATGGAAAAAATATATCAAGCAAATAACCACCAAAAAAGAGCAGGAGTGGGAATAATAATCTCAGATAAAATAGACTTTAAAACAAGACCCACCATAAAAGACAAAGAAGGACACTATATAATGATTAAGGGGATGATCCATCATGAAAACATAACCATAATAAACATCTATGCACCCAATGACAGGGCTACAAAATACATAAAACAAACTAAAAGCACTGAAAAGAGAAATTGACAGTTCTACAAAAATAATAGGAGACTTCAACACACCACTCTCGGTAAAGACAGAACATCTAGAAAGAAACTCAACAAGATACAGAAGGCCTAAAGGGTACAATCAGCCAACTTGACCTCACAGACATATATAGAACACTGCACCCTACAACTACAAAGTACACATTCTTTTCCAGTACACATGGAACGTTCTCCAGAAAAGACCACATCTTAGGCCACAGAGCAATCCTCAACAAGATCCAAAATGTTGAGATAGTACAAAGTATCTTTTCCAACCACAATACCATCATGGTATAAATTAATAACTGAAAGAGCAAGGGGAAAAAAAAATCAATTACATGGAAACTGAATAACACCCTGCTTACACATCACTGGGTAATAGAAGAAATCAGAGATGGAATAAAAACATTCCTAGAATCAAACGAGAATGAAAATACATCATACCAAAAACTTTGAGACACAGCAAAGGAAGTCCTCAAAGAAAAATTTGTAGGGACAGATGCACACATTAAAGCAGAAGAAAGTGACAAAATCAAAACATTAACTACAGAACTCAAACAAATAGAAAAAGAAGAGCAAAAAAAAAAGCCCACGGCAACCAGAAGAAAGGAAATAATAAACATTAGAGAAGAAATAAATGAAATAGAGAATAGAAAAACAAAAAAAGAATCAACAAAACCAAAAGTTGGTTCTTTGAAAGAATCAACAAACTACTGGCCAGAGTGACAAAAGAAATACAGGTGAGGACACAAATAACCCAAATAAGAAATGAAATGGGGGAGATTACAACAAACCCAACTGAAATAAAAAGGATCATAAGAAAATATTATGAAAAACTATACTCCAACAAATCTGAAAACCTAGAGGAAATGGATAAATTTCTAGAAACACACTACCTACCCAAATAATCACAAAGTGACATTGAAAATCTTAACAGATTCATAACAAGGAAGACATTGAAAAGGTAATTTAAAAAACTCCCAACAAAAAGAGGCCTTGGCCCAGATGGCTTCACTGGAGAATTCTACAAAACATTTACGGAAGAACTTATACCAGTACTACCTGAACTATTTCAGAGCATAGAAGTGGAAGAAACACTTCCAAATTCATTCTATGAAGCCAGCATAATGCTGATACCAAAACCAGGCAAAGATGCCACAAAAAAAGAAAATTACAGACCAATATCTCTTATGAATATAGATGCAAAAATTCTCAACAAAATTCTAGCCAATAGAATTCAGCATCATATCAAAAAAATAATTCACCACGACCAAGTAGGATTCATACCAGGTATGCAAGGATGGTTCAACTTAGAAAATCAATCAACGTAATCCACCACATAAATAAAAGGAAAGAAAAGAGTCACTTGATCGTCTCAATTGATGCAGAAAAGGCATTCGAAAAAATCCAACACCCATTCCTGATAAAAATTCTCAATAAAATGGGTATACAAGGGAAATTTCTCAGCCTAATAAGGGACATCTATGCAAAACCAACAGCCAACATCATTCTTACTGGAGAGAGGCTGAAAACGTGCCCCTTGAGAAGAGGAACAAGACAAGGATGCCTTTTATCACCACTCCTATTTAACATTGTGCTGGAAGTTCTTGCTAGAGCAATAAGGCAAGAAAAGGAAATAAAAAGCTTCCAAATTGGTAATGAAGAAGTTAAACTGTCCCTGTTTGTGGATGATATGATACTATTCATAGAAAACACAAAAGACTCAACTAGAAAACTATTGGAACTAATAGAAAGATTCAGAGTAGCAGCATACAAGATAAACATACAAAAATTGGTTGGATTCTATCATGGATTGAATTATGTCCCCCCAAAAATGTGTGTATCAATTTGGCTGGGCCATGATTCCTGGGTTTTGTGTGATTTTCCCATGTGTGGTAAAGCCTGCCTGTATGATGTTAATGAGGTAGGATGGGCGGCAGTTGTGTTAGTAAGGTAGGACTCAATTTACAAGACTGAATTGTGTCCTGAGGCAATCTCTTGAGATATAAAAGACAGAAGTGAGCAGAGAGACAGGGGGACCTCATACCATCAAGAAAGCAGTGCTGGGAGCAGAGCACATCCTTTGGACTGGGGTCCCTGCTCAGAGAAGCTCCTGGTCTGGGGGAACACCAAAGAGAAGAAGGCTGACAGAGAGAAAAAGCCTTCTCCTGGAGCTGACGCCCTGAATTTGGACTTTTAGCCTACTTTGACTGTGAGGAAATAAACTTCTCTTTGTTAAAACCATCCACTTGTGGTATTTCTGTTATAGCAGCACTAGATGACTAAGACAGATTCTTATACACCAATAAAGACAATGACGAAAAGGAAATCAGGAAAACAATACCATTTATAATACCTCGTAAAAAAAAAACTTAGAAATAAATCTGACCAGGGATGTAAAAGACCTATACAAAGAAAACTACAAGACACTTCGGATCTACATAAATGGAAAATCATACCATACTCATGAATAGGTAGACTTAACATTGTGAAAATGACAATTCTACCCAAAGCAAGTAACAAATACTATGCAATCCCAATCCAAATACCAACAACATTCTTCTAAGAAATGGAAAAACTAATCATTAACTTCTTATGGAAATCAAAGAAGCCCTGAATAAGTAAAGCACTACTGAAGAAGAATAAAGTAGAAGGATTCACACTACCTGACCTCAGAACCTACTATACAGCTATGGAGTCAGAACAGCCTGGTACTGGTACGGTGACAGATAAGTTGACCAATGGAACCTAATTGAGAACCCTGATGTAAATCCGTCTGCCTACAGTCACCTGATCTTCGACAAGGGCCCAAAGTCTATCAAATGGGTAAAAGACAGTCTTTTTTTTTTTTTTTTTTAAACAAATGTGCTGGCAAAACTGGATGTCCATCTGTAAAAAAAGAAACAGTACCCACACCTCACACCATATGCAAAAACTAATTCAAAATGGATCAAAGACCTAAATATAAAGCCAAAAACTATAAAGTTTATAGAAGAAAAAATAGGATCAACGCTAAAGGCCATAATACATGGCATTAACAGGATGCAGACCACAACCAACAACACACAAACTTCAGAAACTAAGCTAGATAACTGGAATTTTCTAAAAATGAAACGCTTATGTTTGGGAAAAAAATTTTGGACATTACAAGTCAGACAAAGGTCAAATCTCTATAGTCTACAAGAAAATCCATCACCTCTACAACAAAAAGACAAATAATCCAGTTAAAAAATGGAGGAAATGAACAGACACTTCACCAAAGAAGACATTCAAGCGGCCAACAGACACATGAGGAAATGCTAACGATCACTAGACATTAGAGAAATGCAAATTAAAACCACAATGAGATACCATCTCACCCCGGCATTACTGCCATGAATCAAGAAAACTGAAAATAACAAATGTTGGAGAGGCTGCGGGGAGATAGGAACTCTTATGCACTGCTGGTGGGAATGCAAAATGATACAACCATTTTGGAAAATGATATGGATCGTCCTTAGAAAGCTAAAAATAGAAATAGCATACGATCCAGCAATCCCACTCCTAGGAACATATCCCAGAGAAATAAGAGCCATCACACAAATAGACATATGCAAATCCATGTTCATTGCAGCATTGTTCATAATAGCAAAAAAATGGAGACAACCTAGAAGTCCATCAACAGATGAATGGATAAACAAACTATGGTACATACACACAATGGAATATTATGCAATGATAAAGAACAATGATTAATCTGTGAAGCATCTCATAACATGGATGAAACTGGAGAGCATTATGCTGAGTGAAATAAGTCAATCACAAAAGGACAAATATTATATGAGACCTCTCCTGTAAAAACTCATAAAATAGTTTAATGCACAAAAAGAAACAATATTTGTTGGTTAGAAGGGATAGGAGGGGTTGGTGGGAAATACTAAGTAGACAATAGATAAATGATAACTTTGGTGAAGGGTAAGACAGTACACAATACTGGGAAAGCCAGCACAGCTGTTACAAGGAAAGGTTATGATAGCTCCACAGGCATATCCAAACTCCCTGATGGACTGAATTGCTGGGCGGAGGTCTGTGGGGACTATAGTCTTGGGGAACATCTAACTCAACTGGCATAACACAGTTTATAAAGAAAATGTTCTACATTCTACCTTGGTGAGTAGTGTATGTGGTCTTAAAAGCCTGTGAGCAGCCATCTAAGATACTCCACTGGTCTCACCCCTTCGGCAGCAAGGGAGAATGAAGAAAACAAGATACAAGGGAAAGATTAGTCCTAAGGACTAATGGACCACAACTACCACAGCCTCCTCCAGACCAGCTCCAGTACAACTAAACGGTGCCCGGCTACCACCACTGACTGCTCTGACTGGGATCACAACAGAGGATCCCAGACAGATCTGGAGAAAAATGTAGAACAAAATTCTAACTCACAAAAAAAGACCAGACTTACTGGCCTGACAGAGACTGGAGAAACCCTGAGAGTATGGCCCCCAGACACCCTTTTAGCTCAGTATTGAAGTGCCTCCCGATTCACCATTCAGCCAAAGATTAGACAGTCCCATAAAACAAAGTGAGACTAATGGGGCATGACAGTCCATGGACAAGGACTAGAAGGCAGGAGGAGACAGGAAAGCTGGTAATAGGGTACCCAAGGTTGAGAAGGGACAGTGTTGACATGTCATGGGGTTGTTAACCATTGTCATAAAACAATATGTGTACTAACTGTTTAATGAAAAACTACTTGCTCTATAAACCTTCAACTAAAGTACAATAAAAAAATAAAATAATAATAATGGAGAAAAAAAAAAAAGAATTTCATTTTACTTGGATCCACAATCAACACCCATGGAAGCAGCAGTCAAGAAATCAAATGACATAGTGCATTGGGCAAATCTACTGCAAAAGACCTTGTCAAAGTCTTAAAAAGCCAATATTTCACTTTGAGGACAAGGTGCGCCTGACCCAAGCCATGGTATTTTCAATCACCTCATATGCATGTGAAAGCCAGACAATGAATAAAGAATACCAAAGAAGAATTGATGTATTTGAGTTACAGTATTGATGAAGAATATTGAATATACCACGGACTGCCTGGAAGAAGTACAGTCATAATACTCCTTAGAAACAAGGATGATGAGACTTCCTCTCACAAACTTTGAAAATGTTATCAGGAGGGCCTAGTCCCTGGAGAAAGATATCATACTTGGTAAAGTAGAGGGTAAGTGAAAAAGAGGAAGACCCTTAATGAGATGGATTGACACTGTGGCAGCAAAAATGGGCTCGTACATAGCAATGCTTGTGAGGGTGGCTCAGGACCAGGCAGTGTTTCACTCTGTTATACATAGGATTGCTATGAGTCAGAACAGACCTGACTCCACCTAACAAGAACATTTATTAATAGCATTTACTAGAGGAGTAAAGATACATCTAACATTCTCACGCTCATAGCATTAATCTAGACATTAACCATCAAGATAGCAGTTTGACTTTTAAGTAAAGTATATTCATCAAATTTTTTGTTGTTTCCAGAGGGATACAAGAACTAGAAAAGGGTTTATTCGTTAAAGCTCTCTGGCTTGAAAACTTTTTCTAAATGTGACACTTTGGGTCTCTTCTCAATGAGGGATATTGTAAAGTTATGTCTTTTTCATGAGTATTTTAAATCATTCTTAGTGTACATGGCTTTATTTAATGTTGATTTGTGGGACATACTGTGTCTCAACAATTTTTTGACTCCGGAGTTCTTTGAAAAGAAGGTAGCCCAATTTTATGCATTTAGCCTCAAGGTGTGAGCCTTTGGAAATGCATAAAACTCAAGAACCCTGAGTTGGAGCTTCATTTTTGTGTAGATTGAGAGTTTTCTTAGGTGATGCTTCCTGGATATTTGAATTTTCTAAACTTTTGATAGGTTTGCTTTATTTCTGTGAGATAAGCCTCCTCACTGTGTTTCCCAGTTACTATGCTCTCCTAAGAGTGTGCTTATCATGAGAATAAGTTTTCTCACTCTTCATTCAATCATGCTGTTAGGTGATGTTGAGTCAGTTCCAACTCATAGCGACCCTACGTACAACACAATGAAACACTGCCCAGTCCTGCCATCCTCAAAATCATTGCTATGCTTGAGCTCATTGTTGTAGCCACTGTGTGAATCCATCTCGTTAAGGGTCCTCCTCTTTTTCCCTGACCTTCTACTTTACCAAGCATGGTATCTTTCTCCAGGGACTGATCCCTCTGGGTAATACATCCAAAGTATGTGAGACTACATCTCACCATCCTTGCTTTTAAGGAGCTTTCTGGCTGTATTTCTTCCAAGACAGATTTGTTCATTCTTTTGGCAGTAATGATATATTCAATCATAGTGGTTATTTTCTTCCTGACACCATTCATTGTTTCCAGGTTTTACTGGCTCCCTATATCTCTAGACTTTGAATAGTAAATAATGCCTTTGCAATAAAGAACAATGCACTGCAGTAGTAATTTTTAGTAGACTCCTACAAGTTATTCTTACCCTGCATTTAAGCTTAGGGACCAATCATTGCTTTCACTTGAAGCAGGTGGAATTCACTACTGTGGGAAGTTCTGCAGTATTCCAGGGCAGCTGTTTCTGCTTCTTAGCTGTAAATACTGCTTTTGTTGTAATGAAGAATACATAGTAGTCATAATTTTGCTGAGATCCAAATTCCTTAAGTTTTATTTATTTGACCTGTAAGTACTGCTTTTGCAGCAATGAAGAATGCATTGTAGTAGTAATTTTCCTGAGATAAAAAATCCCTTGGCTTTATTTATTTGGGCTTCAGTACTGCTTTTGCAGTAAGGAAAAATGCATTATACAATGTTTTGAAAAGTTTTATGAACTATAATAAAAGCGCTAAGAAGAAGGAAAGTAGAATAAAAAGTATGTGTAGTCATTGCCAGATAACTTCATGTTTTACCTCATGTTCCACAAATTTTCAAGAAATAAAATTTTTAAAAAATTAGAAAAGACAATTTTATCATTGACTCATGTTAGTAGGATTTACCACATCAAATGTTGGCTGGAACATATGTGATCCTGGGTAATAGGCATCAAAATCCATAATTCATAATAAAAATTCTGAATTGGCCCTTTAATTATCATGACTTCCATTAGTGAACACATGTAGTATCAAAAAAAATTTAAAGGAGAAAATAATTGGATTTTCAAAACATTAGATTCTATGGAATTTTACAAAATATTTAGTTTATTTGGTCAGTTTCATGAGCAGTAAGAATACAACTGTTTTAAATATTGGGAATTTACAACAATTTGCTTAGCAAGAATTTGAATTCATGTAATATTCTTTAATTATATAAAATCGATTACATAAATTTGTAATATTATCTGGTATTGAATGAGAAAATTTGATTTATAGCTCAGAGTTTCATAGTTCGGAGACATATAGACAGAGAAGAAAGATTTGTATTTATATGGAAAAAGATAGTGATTAAGTGGGCATCCCTTTCTCTGTTATATTCAATTCAATTCCATATTACAAGATTCATTAAGCATTTATTTTGTAAAAGCAATATGTTAATTTCTGTAATAAATTGTTACTCAGATATCACTCTTATGATGTTTGCTATAAAATCAGAGAAATAAGCACCTAAACAATTAATAATTCATAATGGTTAACTAATACATATATATGAAGTGCTATAAAAAAATAAAATAGGAAACACATTAATTTTTCAGAAGTAAGATTAGGGATATTTTAAGAAAAGTTACAAACATGAAGATGTGTTTATTTGGATCTAAAGAATTGACAATAAAGTGATTATGATGGTGATGAAAACAATGATCTTGCTGATGGTGGCAGCTCCAGTGGTAGGGATTCCACACAAAGAGATAATCGTGAGAATAAAAGGATTGTTGTATTATAAAACGTTTTCAAGTATAAGAATGACAGTGAGAACTTTTAAGAAGGAGAATTCTATTGACATTTTAAAGTATGTAAGGAAGTGGAAGGACATAAAAGCAGGAAGATAATCTAAGAAGCTATTGCAAGATCTTCTACCTCCATAAATTCTACAAAATAAAACATAAGATGGTATTCATCTTACTATAGCTAGTATATGACTAGGTAAAAGAGTCTAGAAATGTTTTTTCAGAATATATTAATATAAAATTAGTATCAATTTTATAATCTGCCTCATAACAAAAATTAACTAATAATAACATTTTTATGAGAGTGATTATTTCATTGATTATCTTGGACAAAAGTTACCTACATAAAAAATATTAGTATCTAAAGAATATAATCAATGTCACTGAACTGTAGATGTAGAAATGGTTGAATTGGTGTATGTTTTGCTGTGTATAGTCTCAACAAAAACAAAATAAAAATGAAAAATATATGAGTATTAAAGCCACATACTATGTGATTCCAACTACCTGACATTCTGATAAAGGCCAAAGTATAAAAATAGTAAAAAGATCAGTGGTTGCTTGGAGTTTACGGGTAGGTGGAAGGTATGAATAAATAGATGACAGGGTATTTTTAGGAAAATAGCACTATTTCTGTATGATACTGTAATGGTGGACACATGACATTACGCATATGTTAAAACCCATAGAACTATGCAATGCAAATTGTGAAACCTAATGAAGGTATGGACTTCAGTTAATAATAATCTATCCATTGATTCATCAACTGTAACAAACGTATTTACCATATAAATGCAGAGTGTATTAATAGGAGAAAATGTGCAAGAGGAAGAGGGGACAAACACTAACTTGCTTTAATTTGTATACAACTATTCTGTAAGCTTAAAACTTCTCTAAAAGTAAAGTCTATTAAACATTTCCCCAAAGATGACCCAACAGAACCAACAGAAGACAAAATTTATCAGACAATACCATTAATGCCACATGCAAGTAAAATCTTGCTGAAGATAATTAAAAAATAGTTGCAGCAGTACATTGACAGGAAACTGCCAGACATTCAAGCCAGATTCAGAAGAGGATGTGGAACAAGGGATATCATTGCTCATATCAGCTGGATCTTGGCTGAAAGCAGAAAATACCAGAAAGATGTTTACCTGTGTTTTATTGACTATACAAAGGCATTGGACTGTGTGGATCATAACAAATTATGGATAACACTGCTAAGAACAAGAATTCCAGAACACTCAATTATACTCAGGTGGAACCCATACATAGACCAAAAGACAGTTGTTCAAACAGAACAAGGAGCTAATGTCTAATTTAAAATCAGGAAAGGGGGGCTTCAGGGTTGTATTCTTCCACCATACTTATTCAATCTGTATGCTGAGCAAATAATCCAAAAAGCTGGACTATATGAAGAAGAAAGGAGCATCAGGATTGGAGGAAAATTCATTAACAACCTGCGCTGTACAGATGACACAACCTTGCTTGCTGAAAGTGAACAAGACTTGAAGTACTTATTGATGAAGATCAAATACCTTCAGTATGGATTACACCTCAATATAAAGAAAACAAAAATCCTCACACCTAGACCAATAGGCATCATTTTGATAAATGGAAAAAAATATTGAATAGTCAAGCAGCAGTCAAGAAATCAAACAGTGCATTGCATTGGGCAAATATGCTGCAAAAGACCTCTTCAAAGTGTTGAAAAGTAAAGATGTCACTTTGAAGACTAAAGTGTGCCTGATCCAATCCATGATATTTCAAATTGCCTCATATACATGTGAAATATGGACAATGAATAAGGAATACTGAAGAAGAACTGATGCCTTTAAATTATGATGTTGGTGAAGAATACTGAATATACTATGGACTACCAGAAGAACAAAGAAATCTGTCTTGAAGTAGAGGCAGAGTCCTTCTTGGAAGCGAGGATGGTGAGATTCTATCTCATATACTTTGGACATATTGGGACCAGTCCCTGGAGAAGGATATCATGTTTGACAAGGTAGAGGGTCAGCAAAAAAAAGGAAGACCCTCAAGGAGATGGACTGACACAATGGCTGCCACAATGAGCTCAAACATAGCAATGATTGTGAGGATGGTGCAGGACTGGGCAGTGCTTTGTTCTGTTGTACATAGGGTAGCTATGAGTCAGAACTGACTCGACAGCACATAACAACAATATTAACATTTTAAACAGATAATGTAATGATGCATTTAGTCATTAATGAGTTATCTGCAGAAAAAGCTAGAGCAGAATAAGAATAGTCTTATCCAGATGACACAGTTCTGTACTGCATTTGGGAATTATAGAACTAAATACAAGTTTTAGAAAAATATCTACATCCAAGAAATTCAATTTGATGATAATTATTAAATGCATTTGGTACTCAAATAAATTTTTTTCATAGAGAACTTAGGGAACAAAAATTGCTATCCAACAGCTAAAAGAAATAATTGAACTAATTTTCACTTAAAGGAACATTAATGTATTTTATTTTGGATCCTATTTTTCCAATTCATATCTTTTTTTTATATACAAAACTCAAAATATCCACACTTCAGGATATACATCATACAAAATTATTTATTATGGCATAAGTTAAGAATGTCACAAATATTTTATGACAATTAGTCCTGAAGTAAAGTCAAAAGGAAAGCTATATCAAAGGACAACATACCAAAACTCAGGATACAGAGAAGGCAGTGCTCAGAAAAAAATTTATATGGTAAATGACTACATTAAAAAAAAAGAAAGATCTCAAATCAATAATGTACGCTTACAACTTGAGGAACAAGAGAAAGAAGAGCAAAGAAAACCAAAACCAGCAAGAGGAAGGAAACAGTAAAGATTAAAGTGGAGATAAATGAAACAGAATGTAGAAAAATAATAAAGAATCAACAAAAACAAAAGTTGGTTCTTTGAAAAAAATTAATAAAATCAACAAATTTTTAACGACAATGACAGGGGAAAAGAGAGAGAGAGAGGGAGAGAAGCTAAAAATAAATGAAATCAGAAATGAAAGTGAAGCATTACTACAAATCTTACAGAAATACAAAAGAATATAAGAAAATATTATGAGCAATTGTATTCTGACAAATATGACAAATTATATTAAATGGAAAAGAGTCCTAGAAACACACAAATTACTTAAACTGATTCAAGAAGAATTATAAGATCCCAACAGACCAGTGAAAAGTGAAGAGTCTAGGACAAGATGGCTTTACTTGTCAGTTCTATCCAATATTTAAAGAAGAATTAACACCAATCCATCTTAAACTCTTCCAAAAACTAGAATAGGAAAGAACCTTACTATCTCATTCTATGAGGCCAGCATTACTCTGATAAAAAAAAGTCAGAAAAAGAAATTATAAGAAAGAAAATTATAGACCAATATGATTGATTTTATAATGTTAGATGCAAAAATCCCCAACAAAATACTAGCAAAACAAATCCAAAAGCATATTTAAAAGATTATATACTATGACCAAGTAGAATATATGCCAGGAATGCAAGGCTGGTTCAACATAAGAAAATAATTCAATGCAATTCACTACTTTGATAGAAGGAAAAGAACCACATAATTACCTCTATTGATGCTTAAAAGCATTTGTCAAAATCCTACAACCAATCATGACAAAAACATTCAGCAAACTAGAAAAAGAAGGAAAATTCCCCAGCATGATAAAAGGTGTTTAGGAGAAATATGCAGATAATGTCATACTCAATGGTGATCAGGAACGAGACAAGGATACCTGCTTTCACTACTCCTATTCAACACTGTACCGTAATTTCAAGCCACAGCAATTAGGCAAGAAAAATAAATAAACAGCATACAAATTAGAAAGGTAGAATAAAACTACCTCTAATTGTGGATGATATATTCCTATATATACATAAAATCCACAGGAATCCACAAGAAAGCTACTTGAGCTAATAAAGAAATTTCACAAAGATACAGGTTGCAAGATTGACACACAAAACTTGGTAGACAATGAAAATCCAACAATCCAAAAATAAAACTAAGAAAATAATTTCATTTGGCATAAGGTCCAAAGAATAAAATACCTAGGAATAAATTTAATCAAGGAGGTGGAAAATTTCTATACTGAAAACTATAAAACTTTGCTGAAATTAACAAAGACTAAATAAATGGAAAGACATGCTGTATTCATAAATTAGAAGGCTTAATACTGTAGTAATGTCAATACAACCCAAAATGATCTACAGATTCAATGCAGTATCAAAATTTGAACACCATTTTTTTTTTCAGACGTGAAAAGGCTGATTCTTCAATTCAAATGGAAATGCAAGTGGTCTCAAATAGTCACAACAATCCTGAGACAGAAGAACAAAGTTGGAAGACTCACAATATCCAATTTGAAAACTTACTACAAAGCTATAGTAATCAAAACAATATGGTATGGGCATAATGGTAGATGTACAAAACAATGGAATAGAGTCTATAAATAAACTCAGACATCCATGGCCAGTTGATTTACTATATTCAATAGGGAAAAACTTAATCCTTCAATTAATGGTACTGGATAACTTATTTCCACATACAAAACAATAAATTTGAACCCTTACGTCTCACCATATAAAATGATTAACTAAAAATGGGTAAATAACATAAATATAAGAGCTAAAACTATAAAACTATTGGAAGAACACATAGGTATAAATCTTCATGACTATGGAATTTGTGATGACTTCTTACTTTCAACACCAAAAGCAAAAGCAACAGAAGAAAAAAAATAGATAAATTGGACTCCATCATAATTGAAAATTTGTATACATCAAAAGACAAATCAAGAAAATAAAAAGACAAACTACAGAATGGGATAAAATATTTACAAGTCATATATCTGATAAGGTTTTAATATGAGAATATATAATGAGCTCCTACAATTCAACAACAAGAAGACAAAGAATACAAGTAAGAAATGGGCAAAGGCATTGAATAAACATTTCTCCAAAGATGATATACAAAAGGCCAATAAGCACATGAAAAGATGGGCAATATCATTAGTCATTAGGAAAACACAAATCAAAACCCACTTCACACTCACGAGTATGGCTATTATCAAAAAAATGAAAATAACAAATATTGGCAAGTATGTGGAGACATTGAAGCCTGCATATATTGCTGGTGGAAATGTAAAATGATACAGCCATGTGGAGAACAGTTTGCCAGTTCTCAAAACATTACACATAGAATTACCACATGACCCCACAATTCCACTGCTAGATGTCTTGTTGTTAGGTGCAATCAAGGCGGTTCTGACTCATAGTGACCCTATATACAACAGAACTAAACAGCACCAGGCTCTGTGTCATCTTCACAATCACTATTATGCTTAAGCCCATTGTTGTAGTCACTGTATCAATCCATCTCTTGAGAATCTTCCTCTTTTTCCCTGATCCTCTACTTTACCAAGCATGATGTCCTTCTCCAGGGGCTGATCCCTCCTGATAACATGTCCGAAGTATGTGAGACATAGTCTCGCCATCCTTCCTTCTAAGGAGCATTCTGGTTGGACTTCTTCTAAGACAGATCTGTGCATTCTTTTGGCAGTCTGTGGTATATTCAATATTCTTCACCAACACAACAATTCAAAGGCTTCAATTCTTCTTTGGTCTTCCTTATTGATTGTCCAACTTTTCCAAGCATATGAGGCCATTGGAAATACCATGGTTTGGGTCAGGTGCACCTTAGCCTTCAAGGTGACATCTTTGCTTTTCAACACTTTAAATAAGTCTTCTGCAGCAGATTTCCCAATGCAACACGTCCTTTGATCTCTTGACTGCTGCTTCCATGGGTGTAGATTGTGGAACCAAGTAAATTCAAATCCTTGACAACTTCAGTCTTTTCTCTATTTGTCATAATGTTGCTTATTGATCCAATTGTGAGGATTTTTGTTTTCTTTATGCTGCGGTGTAATCCATACTGAAGGCTGAAGTCTTTAATCTTTATGAGTAAGTGCTTCAAGTCCCCTTCACTTTCAGCAAGCAAGGTTGTTTCATCTGCATAGCTCAAGTTGTTATTGAGTCTTCCTCCAATTCTGATGCCCCTTTCTTTTTCATATAGTCCAGCTTCTCAGATTATGTGCTCAGCATACAGATTAAATAAATGTAGTGAAAGGATACAACCCTAATGCACATCTTTCCTGACTTTAAACCAGGCAATATCTCCTTGTTCTGTTCGAACAACTGCCTCTTGATCTATGTACAGGTTCACCGTGAGCACAATTAAGTGTTCTGGAATTCTCATTATTTGCAATGTTATCCATAGTTTGTTATGGTCCATACAGTCAAATGCCTGTGCATAGTCAATAAAACACAAGTAAACATCTTTCTGGTATTCTTTGCTTTCAGCCAGGATTCATTTCACATTAGTGATCATATCCCTGCTTCCAAATCCTCTTCTGGGTCCAGCTTGAATTTCTGGCAGTTCCCTGTCAATACACTGCTGCAACCACTTTTTACTGATCTTCAGCAAAGTTTTACTTGTGTGTGATATGAATGATATTGTTTGAAAAATTCTGCATTCAGTTGCATCACCTTTCTTTGGAATAGGCACTTACATGGATCACTTCCAGTCATTTGTCTAGGTAGCTGTCTTCCAAATCTTGGCATAGATGAGGGAGCACTTCCAGCACTGCATTGTTTGTTGAAACATCTCAATAGGCATTCTGTCAGTTTCTGGAGCCTTGTTCACTAATGCCTTCAGTGCAGCTTGGACCTCTTCCTTCAGTACCATCTGTTCCTGATCATATGCTACCTCCTGAAATGGTTGAACATGAATGTCAACCAATTCTTTTTGGTATAGTGACTCTGTGTATTCTTTCCATCTTCTTTTGATGCTTCCTACATTGGTTAATATTTTCTCCACAGTATCCTTCAATATTGCCACTTGAGGCTTGAATTTTTTCTTCAGTAATTTCAGCTTGAGAAATGCTGAGCTCGTTCTTCTCTTTTGGTTTTCTAACTCCAGGTATTTGCACATGTTGGTATAATACTTTACTTTCTATTCCTCAGCTACCCTTTGATATCTTCCGTTCAGCTCCTTTACTTCATCATTTATTTCGTTAGCTTTAACTACTCGACATTCAAGAGCAAATTTCACAGTCTCTTCTGACATATATTTTGGTCTTTTCTTTCTTTCCTGTCTTTTTTAATGACCTCTTGCTTTCTTCGTGTGTGATGTCCTTGATGTCATTCCACAACTCAACTGGTCTTCCGGCCTTAGTGTTCAACGTGACAAATCTATTCTTGAGATAGTCTCTAAATTCAGGTGGGATATACTCAAGGTCGTAACTTGGGTCTAGTGGACTTGTTCTAATTTCCTTCAGCTTCAGCTTGAACTTGCATGTGTGAAATTGATGGTCTGTTCCACAGTCAGCCCCTGGCTTTATTCTGACTGATGATATTGAGATTTTCCATTATATCTTTCCACAGATGTAGTGAATTTGATTCCTGTGTATTCCATCTGGTGAGGTCTTCGTATATAGTTGCTGTAAAAGGTTATTGAAAAAAGGTATTTGCAATGAAGAAGTATTTGGTTTTGCCAAATTCGATCATGCAATCTCCAGCATCATTTCTATCACCAAAGTCAAATTTTCCAACTACCAATCCTTTTTTTGGTTTCCAAATTTTGCATTCCAATCATCAGTAATTATCAGTGCATCCTGATTGCGTGTTCAGTCAACTTCAGACTGTAGATGTTGGTAAAAATCTTCAATTTCTTCATCTTTGGTCTTAGTGGTTGGTGCATAAATTTGAATAATAGTCATATTAACTGATCTTCCTTGTAGGTGTACGGATGTTATCCTATCACTGACAGTGTTGTACTTCAGGATAGATCTTGAAATATTCTTTTTGACAATGAATGAAATGTCGTTCTTCTTCAAGCTGTCATTCCTGGCATAGTAGACCATATGATTGTCTGATTCAAAATGGCCAATACAAGTTTATTTCAAATCACTCATGCCTAGGATATTGATGTTTATGAGTTGTATTTCACTTTTGACAATTTCCAATTTTCCTAAATACGTACTTTGAATATTCCACGTTCCAATTATTAATGGATGTTTGCAGCTGTTTCTTCTCATTTTGAGTTGTGCCACATTAGCCAATGAAGGTTCCAAAAGCTTGACTCCATCCACACTGTTAAGGTCAACTCTACTTTGAGGTGGAAGCTCTTCCCTGCTCATGTTTTGAGTGCCTTCCCACCTGAAGGACTCATCTTTTGGCACTAAGTCAGACACTATTCCACTGCTATTCGTAATGCTTTCACTGGCTAATTCTTTTCAGAAGCAGACCATCAGGTCCTTTTTCCTAGTCTGTCTTATTCTAGAACTCAGCTGAAACCTATCTGCCATGGGTGACCCTGCTGGTATTTGAATAGTGCCCAGCATCACAGCAACAAGCAACTCCCCACAGTATGACAAACTGACAGATGTGTGGGGGACTGCTAGATATAGATTCCAAAAAATTTAGAGGAAGTACTCAAAAAGATATTGTACATCAATGTTCATAGCAGCGTTATTCAAAATATACAAAATGTGGAAACAATCCAAGTTTCTATCAACAGCTGAATGGATAAGCAATATGTGGTACATACATACATACAGTGGAATATTGTTTAGTCCTCAAAAGGAGTGAAGTTCTAACACGTGTTATGAGGTGAATGAATTGGAAGCATAATTCTAAGTGACGTAATCCAAATACAAAAGGATAAATATTGTGTGATATAAAAGATCTAGTATAGGCCAATCCATAGATACAGAAGGCAAATTAGAGGTACCACGGCCTAGTGGAAGGATGGCTTGAGGAGTTATTGCTTAATCAGTAAACAATTACTATCTATGCCACTGACTCTTACTGTTTGTTATGATTAAAAGTTTTGGAAGTAGATATTGGTGAAGACACAACATTGTGAATGTAAATATTGCCACTAAATTGTACACCTAAAATGGCTAAAATGTCAAATTTTATGTTATACATATTTCACCACAATAAAATTCAAAACGAAATTTGAAAGGAAAAAAAAACCTAGCTATATGGCCTGTTTTAAATGGAAGAAAATGGCTCAAAGTGTCTCATTCTTCCTTTTGTCATTCATAGCAAAATCATGTGTGATATAGTATAAAGATACATTCGTGGCTATGCTATGGAATGTAAAAAAGAAAAGAGGTAGCACATAAGAATAGATGATGAATACCAGAAATGAAGTCAATAACCGATTTAATTCATTCTACTAGAAAGAAAATCCATTTAAGAAAAATAGCTTTAAAACACCTTTGATTTCATTTAAGAGAATAACATTAAGCACAGTTTCTGGAATTATATCCACCTATAAATTATTCTTGTTCATCAAAATTTACAATCAATATCAATTGATAATGCAAGCTGTGGTAGAAAGTAATATCAATATATCCAGTAAATGAACTCTTATCTCTTGGATTTTGCCCTTGATGTAAACTACTCGGTACAATCTCTTAAAATTCGGTTAAGTCTACACATGCACTTAAAGATGCTGTGTGTTTTCTTTTTTTAAAGAGGTGTTAATCTTTCTTATCATTAATTTTATTTTTATTTATTTCCTCCTAGGCAAAGTTTAGTTTTTCTTTTATGTAATGTCATAAAAGAATAACCTTCATTTCCTGAACTCAGTCTACCATTTTGCTGTTATTTATTACATTAAAGTCAAGCTATCACAAACAATATATTTATACTCATTCTTTCAGGAAATTTGTATTTAATTTCAACTCATCTTCCTATGTTAAGGTCGTAACTGGAGACCAGAAAACTGTGTATATGTTTATTATTTTATTTCATTTTCTAGTCTGCTACTATGTTCATTTTATTGCTAGTTACTTAGTATTTCTTTGGTGTCCAATATTGGCAATTGTTCAAGTTTTTCCTTTTTTGGCCTTCACTTCTCTTCCTTAAGTAGTTTTGCACTAATGCACTTGCTACCACTTCAATATGTCCTACGAAGCTACACATTCCAATTTGTGTCCCATAGATCTCTAGAGTCATTTGTAGCTAGATGAGATAGGCTTATATATATAATCAAAAATAGAAAGCAGCAGCAACAACAACAAAAAGTCAGTGAAGTTGTTATTCTTAGAGAATTTCAGTTTGGTCCTCATAACCTGATTGGAAGTATTTCATAAAGACAGTAGTGAGGTGGTTTCAAGGAAGACCAGCAGTAACAGTCAGCAGCATAGATACAGGCAGTCCCCAGGTTACAAACGAGATCCATTCCTAAGTCTGTATTTAAGTCGAATTCGTAGATAAGTTGGAACAGGTACATATGGTTCTTATTCGTCAGTTAGTCAAGGGTTTGTCTTAGCGTATGGTATATATTTTACCTTTCTATGCATATGAAACACTTAAACACTTCCAAACTGTGCAATGTTTTCATGAGCATCACAAAATAGTGTGTACATTCATTATTACAAACCGTTGTATTTAACTTAAGTTTTTAATATGACTGGTTTTATGGCCAGCCTGCTAACCTGCTACCATTGAGTAGATTCTGACTCATAGCGACCCTATAGGACAGAGTAGAACTGCCCCATAGTGTTTCCCAGGGGAAGCCGGTGGATTTGAACTGCTGACGTTTTGGTTAGCAGCTGAGCTCTTAACCACTGCTCTTAAGTACGAGTTGTCCATAACTAGGACGTTTGTAACCCGGAGACTGCATGTAGTAAAAATACTGGTTTACTGCAGAGTAAGCTGTCCTGCAAATGGCCACATGAGGGCAGTTCTATGGAAGTATGGGTTCGTAACCTCTGAAGAAATTATTGTACTTTTGTCCTGTAGGGTTCTATTATTATCACTAAGGATACCACTATTATAGGGATATGGATCCATTCTGGTTTGGGAGATAAGTGAGGATGAGGGCTGCATAAGTGTATCACAGGGACTAGTTGATGATCTGGCACTAATGACACTTCAGGAGGTACTTAGGGAATGATTTAGAAGAATGGTTATTAGAGGGGAAAGGAATAGGACAAGTGGTATTACTGCTAGACCACTCCTGTTGCTCTACTCTATTTTCCTTCCTAGTAATTGTTCCTCTAAATTGTTCTTCAGAAACCAATTTTCCATCTTGTATTGCAGGTCCAGTTACTGAACTCCTGTTATTTATCTCACACCAATTTTTCTGCTTTGATTCTTCTATGATGGCTTTCTCAGTGCCCCAAAAAACTCATTCTGAGACAACGAGGTTTTTTATCTCTTTATTCCTTGTATTTCCAAGAGCTAAAGAAAGAATTCATCACAGAATCTAGATCATGGCTAAACTGTGTGACTACAGTTGTGAACAAGATAATTAAGAGTAGGAAGCCAACTAGACCGCACATAACCAGTTAACCAGTTGCCTTGGAGTAAACATTGATTTTTTTTGCAACATCATGAATGTCAGAGTAGAACTGTGCTCCATAGGGTTTTCAATGGCTAATTTTTTGGAAGTAGATCTTCAGACCTTTTTTCCCAGTTGCCTCTGGGTGAACTTGAACTTCTAAACTTTTGGTTAGCAGCTAAGTATGTTAACCATTTGCAGCACACAGTGACTGTTGTTGTTAGGTGCCATCGAGTTGGTTCTGACTCACAGAAACCCTATGTACAACAGAATGAAACACTGCCCAGTCCTGCGCCAACCTCATAATCATTGATAGGCTTGAGCCCATTGTTGAAGCTACTGTGTCAATCCATCTACTTGAGGGTCTTCCTCTTTTTGCTGGCCCTCTACTTTACCAAGCATTATGTCCTTCTCCAGGGACTGGTTCGTCCTGATAATGTGTCCAAAGTATGCTAGATCAGTCTCACCATCTTCTCTTCCAAGGAGCATTCTGGTTGTACTTCTTCCAAGACAGATTTGTTCGTTCTTTTGACAGTCCATGGTATATTGAATATTCTTTGCCAACACCACAATTCAAAGGATTCAATTCTCTTTGGTCTTCCTTGTTCATTATCCAGCTTTCATATGCATCTAAGGTGATTGAAAACACCATGGCTTGTGTCAGGCACAACTTAGTCTTCAAGGTGACATCTTTGCCTTTCAACACTTTAAAGAGGCCTTTTGCAGCAGATTTGCCCAATGCAATGTGTCTTTTGATTTCTTGACTGCTGCTTCCATGGATGTTGATTGTGGATACAAGTAAAATGAAATCCCTGACAACTTCAACATTTATCCATTTATCATGATGTTGCTTATTGGTCCAGTTACGAGGATTTTTGTTTTATGTTTAGATGTAATCCATACTGAAGGCTGTGGTCCAAGTCTTCTTCACTTTCAGCAAACAAAGTTGTGTCATCTGCATATTGCAGGTTGTTAAGGAGTCTTCCTCCAATGCTGATGCTCAGTTCTTCTTCACATAGTCCAGCTTCTTGGATTATTTTCTTAGCATACAGATTAAATAAGTATGATGAAAGGATACAACCCTGACCCACACCTTTCTCAACTTTAAAGCACCCAGTGTCCCCTTGTCCCATTTGAATGACTGCCTCTTGATCTATGTACATGTTCCTCATGAATACACTTAAGTGTTCTGGAATTTTTATTCTTTGCAATGTTATCCATAATTTGTTGTGATCCACACAGTCGAATGCTTTTGCATAGTCAATAAAACTCAGGTAAACATTTTCTGGTATCCTCTGCTTTCAGACAGGATTTATTTAACATCAGCAATGATATCACTGGTTCCACATCCTCTTCTGAATCCTGAGTGAATTTCTGGCAGTTCCCTGTCCATGTACTACTGCAGCTGCTTTTGAATGCTCTTCAGTAAAATTTTACTTGCGTATGTTATTGATGATATTGTTAGATAATGTCTACATTTGGTTGGATCAACTTTTTTGGGGATAGGCATAAATATGGATCTCTTTCTGTCAGTTGGCCAGGTAACTGTCATCCAAATTTCTTGCCATAGACGAGGGAGCACTTGGAAACCGTATGGGTAGCTCTTACCTGTCTTATAGGGTCATTATGGGTCAGAATGGACTTGATGGTAATGGGTTTGGTTTTTTGTTAGTTATATATTGATAAATATATCATAGGATATGACAGCACTTATTTTTTATCCATTCATCATTAAATTATAGAAAAAGATTCTAATGTCTTTACGTCTTTTAAATGTTTCATATACATTGTCTGAGCCTCTTAATTATCCTCTGCTCTGAAACCTATTTAATTTAATTTAAGATTCCTACAATAAAGCTGAAATCAATTGAAAGTAAAAGTCTGATAAAGTCCTGAAAGGTCACCAATCCTGCGGTAGTTCATGTTCCTCTTTGTAAGAAACACATTTGCTTCATTGACTTATCCTCAGAAAGTTAAATGCTGCTCATGGTAAAATTACTGTGAAGTAAATAATTCATTGGATGAAACTTATACTATATCCTTTACTGTTCTTGTCAAGAATATGAATGTTGGATCAAATTATATCATATGGAACATTTAACATTATGCTGTATTCTAAATGTACTCTGATACCAGGTATTTTTCCCCCATAAATTTTTTATTGGCAATATAATTAGCAAAGATAAAAGCAGTCTGCGTTTCTCTGTGATGTGTTCAGAGCCCAGGAGACAGTCTCAATGCTGTTCATCTTGAGAACTTAATGTATTTCTGAGGCTTGGGCTCGTTTGGGTTAAGGCAGGTTGAAAAGTTGGAAGGGTGACTTCTTGAATTTCTGTTCTTCTCCTTTGCTGAATATGTGACAAACACCCCAGGGAACTACACAAATACAAAAGAAAAAGTAAAAAAGGCAAAGTGAGGGAAGCAATTTCTTTTTTTTTTTTTTTTGGTTACTCCTCATCTCTACTCAATTATTTGGATAAGGTAAGAAGTAGTAGTAAAATTCATTGTGTAGAAGAGAACAACTGAATCTTCAGATTTTAATCAATTCAAGAGCTCCCTTTGAGTAATCTAGGGAGCCACCCAAATGATTTTGTAGCATTTTAAACTGGTATAATAACCCACTTGCTGTTACTCTTCCAATCTATGTGGAGCAATACAAAAGCAAATGCTGCATAAACTTCATTATAATCAAGTCATTACAATTGAGGAGATATTTCCTTTCTTAATATGAGCTTCCTGAATTATTCTTTAAAAAAGTATCATTTATTTTTGAGAGGGTGGCATTTATTTAATTCAAAAGATTTTAAAAGACCCATAATTCAATTACTCATAATGGTGGAACTATTCACTGGAAACCATACCGTGAGAATATTTTCTCAGCATTAACTCAAGGATCTAGAACCCTTCTTTGCCCTTGTTATTTTTTTAGATTACTTAGGTCCATTTGATTCTTTTAGGATTGTAAACATTCCCCAATATACCCTATCCAAATTTGTACCAGGAGATGTTAGTGATGTGCCCCTTTAGATGATACCTACTTACCTTTTTACCACTAGGTCTTAATGCGACAGCTGAATCAGTTTTTCGTTAAGATATCTAGAGTTGGGAAGAAATAATCCTTAGGGATTTCACATTTGTGTTCTGTTAGTAGGACTAAGTTATCCGTATATTCGCTGGCTCAAGGCTCAAGAGGCAAAAGATCTTGGTCTGCGTATTGCCATTGTAGATAGAAGATGTTCTCTGAGGGATGATGTAGCAATCACAAACATTTCAGTTACACACATTTACGTAAAAAAAATGCTTTGGAAAACTTACATAATTTTATTTTTAAATGTCAAGAATTCTGTTAAATGCATGGGACAAAAATTATTTTTCTTTTATTACTTAAAGTACATAGGGTCAAAATCAATGTATTATTTAATGTGTTGTACAGATTGCATGTCTGGAGGCTACTTGGGTTTCCCAGAGGTTAATTTTATTATTATAGATCCTTTCCCAATTAGCTGTGACTCAAAGTGACTTCTCAAGTGCATACTGAGCTCTTTCTTTTGCTTTTATTTTCATGCACAAGTCTGCTTTGTGCCAATGGTATCACAAGGGGCACAAAATAAAGTATATTTTACTTTATAATACAGAAATGTTCTTATCATAAATCTAATAAGACAGACAAAGGCATGCAACTATATATCCTTGTTACTATTGGACTGGTAATTCAATTGCTTGTTTAAATATAACAGTATAGTTATTTAAAATATTTACATAAAGTTTGCATTTTACAATAAATATATTCAATACAATTTATGTCAATATTCTCACAAATTAATATATTTTTTAGAAGGAACATATTTATCAAGATTTTATCCTTTAAGTCAATAATAATATTAATGGTATCATGGTGCATGTATGACATTGAAACTTAGCTTTTCTAGTTGAAACAGTTACTCAAGGACATAAAGTATACATGTATAATGGAAACAAATCTGTGATCAGGAGCACCACGAATATTCAGAAGCTCTCTGTTATGCCAATCAGTCTATTATGAACTTGTAAGTAAAAACTTTCCTAAGAACATTTCCGTATCTAGTCTCAGTTTGTCAGGATACACTTCCCAATGAAACCATTTAAAATGAAATCATTTTTACTTTTCTTAAATTCAGATGCACTCAGTTGAATAATTCTGTAGCATGCTAGTTAGAGGAAGTTCACAAATGTGTTCACTGAATTGCCAGAGAAGGTTATTAAACAATGAGATAGGATAAAATAAGAATAATCTTTTCTCAAAGTCTTTGAAAACAAAGTAGATTCCCAACTTGCAAGATGTTTTAAATACAGTTTAAACATGTTAAATTCTTAACAATTTTTGATTAGTATGAAGAAAGAAAGAGGAGCCAAATTAATTTTATGTTGTTGTTGTATGCCAGTGAGTCAAATCCTACTCATAGCTATCACATGTTCTAGAGTAGAACTACCCCCCAGGGTTTTCTTGGATGTAATCTTTAATTAATCTATTAAAAGGCATTCAACTGTGTGGATCATAACAAATTATCCTTAATAATGCAAAGAATGGGAATTCCAGAACACTTAATTGTGCCTGTGAGGCACCTGTACATACACAAAGAGGCAGTCATTCCAACAAAACAAGGGGATACTGAGTGGTTAAAAATCAGGAAAGGTGTACAGCAGGGTTGTGTCCTTTCACCATACTTATTTAATCTGTATGCTGAGCAAATAATCTGAGAGGCCAGACTATATGAAGAAGAATGAGGCATCAGGATTGAAGGAAGACTCATTAACAACCTATGATATGCATATGAAACAACCTTGGTTGCTGAAAGCCAAGAGGACTTGAAGCACTTACTGAAGAAGATCAAAGACTACAGTCTACAGTATGGACTGCATTTCAATACAAAGAAAACAAAAATGCTCACAACTGGACCAATAAACTACATCATGATCAATGAGAAAATATTGAAGTTGTCAAGGATTTCATTTTACTTGCATCCACAATCAATGTAGTAGAAACAGCAGTCAAGAAATCAAATGATATATTGCATTGGGCAAATCTGCTGCAAAAGACTTCTTTAAATTGTTAAAAAACAAAGACATCACTTTGAGGACTAAGGTGCACCTGACCCAAGCCATGGTATTTTCAATCGTCTCATATGCCTGCAAAAGCTGGACAATGAACAAGGAAGACTGAAGAATTGACACCTTTGAATTATGGTGTTGATGAAGAATATGAAATATACTACGGATTGCCAAAAGAACAAACGAATCTGTCTTGGAAGAAGTACAGCCAGAATGCTCCTTGAATGGAAGGATGATGAGCCTTTGTTTTACATATTTTTGACACTTTTTCAGGAGAGACCAGTTCCTGGAGAAGGACATCATTCTCGATAAAGTAGAGGGTCAGTGAAAAAGAGGAAGATCCTCAACAAAATAGATTGACACAGTTGCTTCAAAGATGAGCTAAAGCATAACAATGATTGTGAGGATGGCGCAGAACCAAGCTGTGTTTCATTCTGTTGTATGCCTGGAAAGTGTGCCAACTCGATGGCACCTAACAACAAATCTATAAGGAAGCAGATATTTTGTGCATTTGTGATCTTAAACTTAAGCATTCACAAATATTTAGAGCTGATGAAATTGACAATGTAATTAGCTCCAAGTACTTGAAAGTTACTTATATTTTGCAGATGTCAAAAAAAGATACTGAAATCTGACAAAGATATTATGAGAAATGACAGTTATTAACTAATATTTCTCCTAAACAGAGATTGAAAATCCTTAAAAGCTAGTATCAAATCAAATACATTAACATATTTAAAAAAGACAATACTTTATGAAAGTAGGATTTATCCCAATCATACAAGGTTGCTTTAGCATTTGAAAATCATTGAATGTAATTTACAACGTTAGCAGAATAAAAATAGCATTATCATTTCAATAGATGCAGATAAAGCACTTGACTATATAATATGCGTTTATGATTAAAAATAAAACAAAAACTCTTAGCAAACTTGGAGTATAAAAAAATGTCCTCAACTTGTTAAACAGCATCTACAAAAAACAACCTGCAGTTAAACTCATCCTTAAAGGTAAGCAATCCAATGAATCCTTCATAATATCAGGACCTAGACAAAGATAAACTGCTCTCATTAAAACTATAATGGAGAAAAGAGATAAAGATTTGAAAGGAAGAAGTAGAATTTCTTTTATTTACAGAGAATACTGTGGTGTTCATGGAAAATACAAAGGAGTCTAATATAACTATTAGAACTAATAAGAGGAATTAACAAGATTATAAGATACAAGGTCAATATATAAAATTTAATTTTATTTCTAGATCATTATATTAACATCATTTTTTGAGAAAACAATGTTTTAAGTATGTTCTAACTTATTTAAAGTTACATTAATATATGCTCTTATATTTTATTTCATTAAAGAAATGAGTGCTTTTCAAACAGCCATATGGAGAGGTCCACTTAGCCAGGAATTGAGACCCCCTTACCAGAGACCAGTACTAACTTACCCAGCATGTGAGTGAGCCACCTTGAAAATTAATTCTTGAGACCTACTAAAGTCTTCAACTGACTTCATTCCTCACTAGCATCTTGACTGTAACCTCATAAGTAATCCTGAATCAGAACTATCCAACTAAGTCATTCCTAAACAAGTAACCACAGAAACATTATGCAATAATAAATGCTTACTTTGTTTTAAAACACCTATATTTGAGAGTTCTGGCAAAATGGCGCTCTAGGCAGAAGCACCACACCGTCCTTCCACAGAAAAGATCGGAAAAACTAAGCCGAACAGAGAATACAACAATCCTGAAACCCTAAAACATCAAATGAAGAGATAAAGAACTCAGCCAAGCACCAAATGGAGTGATAAAACTGACAGAGAATGGAGAGCGAGGAGAGATTCATACAGAGGTCCCCTACCAGCTAACACAGCTCGGATCCACCATTTTGGACTCCTATCAGAGACCAACAAACGGAGTACGAGAAAGCGGCCTCACGGAGTGTCCAGCGAGAGTCAAAACAATCAGTAATTTGCGATATATGCTTTCTGACCTCCCAACCCTTCTTCACCCCGACTCAGGCTCCTATGCTTCCCATGGCCACAATCTCTTGTCCGGGAAACACTGGCTGCTTGGATTCCACACACCAGAATGGGCTGGCTCTCTGAGTGCCATTTGATGGCTGCTAGTGTCACATTTTTCCACTTCTTATGATTTCTTCCTTACCTCTCCCCACCTCCCCCTCCTTTCACTCAAATATCTGGCTCCATGTGCCATCTTTGCTTCGTCCTGAGGGGCTGCAGAACTCCAGTAATTTGTGATATACACTTTCCCCCTCCCTACCCTTCTTCACCCACACTCGGCCCCCTATGATTCCCGTGGACACAGTTTCTTGTCTGAGAAACACCAGCCCGCACTAGCTGGCTCTCTGAGTGCCATATGTTGGCTGCTAGTGTTGCTTTTTGTTCTGCTTTTTTTGATTTCTTCCCTACCTCTCACCACCTCCCTCTCCTTTTACTCAAATACCTGGCTTGGTGCGCCATCTTTGCTTCTTCCTGAGGGGCTGTGGAGCCCATTCAAGTGTGGAGCTTCTTCCTGTTCTGGGCTGTTGCGCTGGTGGGATCCTGGGGCTTTTGTTCATTTGTTTGTTTTGAATTGTTTGTTTTCTTTTCCAATTCTTGAGTTGGGAGCACTTGCTGGCCAGGCAGTGCTGCGTGGCAAGGAGACTTCCCCCCGGCTTGCACAGAGGTGCAAAGGGATCCCTGAGGGCATTTCTTTTTTTGTTGGTTTTTTTTTTAAATTTTTTTTCTGTTTTTTGGGGGGGCCTTTCTTGTTCTTTTTTTTCATAATTTGTTTTGTTTTCTTTTCCCTCTTTATTCCTTTTTGTCTTTCTTCATTGCTCAGTTTCTCATCTCTCTCTATCTTCCTTCTCTTTCTGTTACCTGAATACCTGGCATTGTATACCTTTATGCCTTCTACCCAGGCTGTACTGCAACACCTGAGAGTGACTTTCGCAGACCTCACAGCTGCACCAGTGGGATCCCTGGGAAATGTGCGGTTCTTTAACCTTTCTAATTTTTATTTATTCAATCTTTTCTTTTCTCTTCTTCCTCGTCCCCTTTCTGTTTTTCTCCATTTCATAGTCTCTCATCTCTCCACTCCAACGGCAAGCTCCACTAGCATTCTTTTTTGTTTGTATGTATGTTTTTGGCTCCTGTTCCTCTCTCCTCTCTCCCATATCCATCTTAGGTCCATACATAACAATCTCTCTGCTGCATCCTTCCTACCTGCACTGTGGACTTGACATCACACCACCAAGCAGCACAGGCAAGGCCTACTGGAACCTGCTCTGCACTGATTACCAACCCGTTCTGGTGGCCATAGTAAGTAACACAAATAACCAGTCCCAGTAACTCCTCTTCAGCTAACCTGCCCTGCCATACCATATCTGAGTGACTGACCCTTCTCATTGGAGAAGGAGGTGAAAAGTACTATGCCCACAGATGAGCAATCAACAAAGAACACACAGTCTGCCTGCTCAGACATAGTCAAATTTTTTTTAAAAAGGGACAAAACCAACGATTCTACAAGCAATAAATGAGAAAAATAACTACTGAATGCCCCGAAGACAGCAGACAATATCAAAACATTTACAAAAACAGGACAGGATGGTTCCAGTAGGTGTCCAAAATAAAACACCAGATGACTCTCCTGTGGAAGAAAATGCACTAGAACTACCTGATAGGGAATTCAAATCTCTAATACTCAGAATTTTCCAACAGCTGAGGCAAAAAGCTGACAAACATGAGGAAAAAATAGACAAATTCATGGAAAATACAGACAAAAATTGGAAGAATTCAGGAAAATAATGCAGGAACAAAAGGCCAAAATAAACTCACAACTAGAAATTACACAAAGACAACACATAGAAATCCAAAACACAAACAACAAGATTTCAGAAATGGACGGTGTCATAGAAGGGCTGAGAAGTAGATTTGAAACGGTGGAACACAGGATCAGTGGAATTGCAGACAAACACTTGGATACAGCTCTGTTTGTGGAAAACTCAGAAAAAAGAACAAAGAAAAATGAAGAGACCCTGAGAGTTATGTAGGATACAATCAAAAGCAAAAATTTGGGAGTGAATGGAATTCCAGAATGGGGGAGAAAACAGAAAACACAGAGAGGATCATTGAGGAACTGCTGGCAGAAAACTTCCCCAGTATCATGAAAGATGAAAAGCTGGCCATCCAAGAAGCTCAACAAACGCCATATAGGAGAGACCCCAAAAGAAAATCACCAAGACATATCACATTCACACTCGCCAAAACCAAAAACAAACAAAGAATCCTGAGAGCAGCTCATGAAAAACAAGAAGTCACATGCAGAGGAGAAACAATAAGATTAAGCTCAGATTATTCAGCAGAAATCATGCAGGCAAGAAGGCAATGGGATGACATATACATAATCTTGAAAGAAAAAAATTGCCAGCCAAGAATAATATATCCTGCAAAACTCTCATTCATATTTGATGGTGAAATTAGGTCATTTCCAGATAAACACAAATTACGGGAATATGTAAAACTTAAACCAAACTTACAAGAATTAATAAAGGGAGTTCTTCAATCTGAGGACAAACAGCTTCAGCTCACAGGCAGAATCTAGGATGCAGGATCATACCAGCCAGGTACCAATCTAGGAAATGAACTCTTGAGGACTATCCAAAACCAAAAGAAATACAACAAGGAATCAGAGCAGTTAATCAGTAAATGACAACAACATCAAAACAATAAAAGAGGGAATAAACGGCATAGGTATAGAACCTTGTAATGGAAAGGAAAGCAAGGCATCCTCAAGTAATGTTAGACTGCTTCAAACTTAGAAAGATAAGGGTAAAATTCATGGTAACACAAGGAAAGTTAACAAACATACTCATAAAAATAAACAGGAAAAACATAAAGTCTCAGTAAAAACAAAACCTACAAAAACAAAAGAAATGAAAATAAAATCCACAAACACAAGTAACTCAGCACAAGAGAGTAAGAAGAACAGAGAAAACTTCAGCACAACAAAGAAAAAGCACTACAAAATGACAGCAACAAACACATCTATTAATAATTGCATGGAATGTAAATGGACTCAATGCACCCATAAAGAGACGGAGAGTGACAGAATGGAAAAGAAAATAGGATCTATCAGTATTCTGTCTACAACGGACGTGATTTATTAAAAGTCAAAGGTTGGAAAAAATATATCAAGCTAACAACTACCAAAAAAGAGGAGGAGTGGCAATTCTACTCTCAGATAAAATATACTTTAAAACGATTTCTACCATAAAAGACAAAGGAGGACACTATATAATGATTAAGGGGACGATCCATCATGAAGACATAACCATAATAAACATCTATGCACCAATGACAGGGCTCCAAAATAAATTAGGCAAACTCTAACAACACTGAAAAGAGAAATTGACAGTTCCACAATAATAGTAAGAGACTTCAACACACCACCCTCAGTAAACGACAGAACAACTAAGAAGAAACTCAGCAAAGATACAGAGGACCTAAAGGGCACAATCAGCCAACTTGACCTCAGAGGCATATATAGAAAACTCTATCCAACTGCTGCAAAGTACACATTCTTTTCCAATTCACATGGAACATTCGCCAGAATAGACTACATCTTAGGCCACAGAGCAAACCTCAACAAGATTCAAAACTCTGAGATAATTCAAAGTATCTTCTCTGACCACAATGCCATCAAGGTAGAAATTAACAATAGAAAGAACAAGGAAAAAAAATCAACTACATGGAAACTGAATAAAAGCCTGCTTACACATCAGTGGGTAATAGAAGAAATCAGAGATGGAATCAAAAAATTCCTAGAATCAAATGAGAATGAAAACACATCATACCCAAACCTTTGGGACACAGCAAAGGCAGTCCTCAGAGGACAATTTACAGCAATAGATGCACATATCAAAAAAGAAGAAAGGGACAAAATCAAAATATTAACTACAGAACTCAAACAAATAGAAAAAGAACAGCAAAAAAAAGCCCACAAATGCTGGAAGAAAGGAAATAGTAAAGATCAGAGCAGAAATCAATGAAATAGAGAAGAGAAAAACAATAGAAAGAATTAACAAAACCAAAAGTTGGTTCTTTGAAAGAATCAACAAAATCGACAAACCACTGGCCAGACTGACAAAAAATAAACGGGAGAGGACACAAATAACCCAAATAAGAAATGAAATGGGGTACATTACAAGAGACCCAACTGAAATAAACAGGATTATAATAGAATATTATGAAAAACTATACTCCAACAAATTTGAAAACCTAGAAGAAATGGATAAATTTCTAGAAACTCACGCCCTACCCAAACTACAACAAAGTGATGTTGAAAATCTGAACAGACCCATAACCGGAGAGGAGATTGAAAAGGTAACAAAAAAAAACTCCCAACAAAAAAAAGCCCTGGCCCAGATGGCTTCACTGGAGAATTCTACAAAACATTTACAGAAGAGCTTGTACCAGTAATACTCAAGCTATTTCAGAGCACAGAAGAGGAAGCAACACTTCCAAATTGATTCTATGAAGCCAGAATAATGCTGATACCAAAACCAGGCAAAGACATCACAAAAAAAGAAAATTACAGACCAATATCTTTCATGAATATAGATGCAAAAATTCTGAACAAAATTCTAGCCAATAGCATTCAGCATCATATCAAAAAAATATTACACCACGACCAAGTAGGATTCATACCAGGTATGCAAGGATGGTTCAACATTAGAAACTCAATCAACTTAATCCACCACATAAATAAAAGGAAAGAAAAGAATCACATGATCATCTCAATTGATGCAGAAAAGGTATTTGACAAAGTCCAATACCCATTCCTGATAAAAACTCTCAATCAAATAGGTATAGAACGGAAATTTCTCAACATAATAAAGGGCATCTATGCAAAACCAATGGCCAACATCATTCTTAATGGAGAGAGGATGAAAACATTCCCCTTGAAAACACGAACAAGACAAGGATGCCTTTATCACCACTCCTATTTAACATTGTGCTGGAAGTTCTAGCCTGGGCAATAAAGCAAGAAAAACAAATAAAAGGCATCCAAACTGGTAATGAAGAAGTTAAACTGTCCCCTTTTGCAGATGATATGATACTATACATAGAAAACCCTAAAGACTCCGTGAGAAATCTACAGGAACTAATAGAAAGATTCAGCCGAGTAGCAGAGTACAAGATAAACATTCAAAAATCAATTGGATTCCTATACACCAATAAGGAGAACAATGAAAAGGAAATCAGGAAAACAATACAATTTTCCATAGCCCCTAAAAAGATAAAATACTTAGGAAGAAATCTAACCAGGGATGTAAAAGAACTTTACAAAGAAAACTACAAAACACTACTGCATGAAATCCAAAGGGATCTACATAAATGGAAAAAAAATACCATGCTTATGGATAGTTAGACTCAACATTATGAAAATGTCAATTCTACCCAAAGCAATTCATAAATACAATGCAATCCCGATCCAAATACCAACAAAATTCTTCAAAGAGTTGGAAATCTAATAATTAACTTTATATGGAAAGGGAAGAAGCCCCATATAAGTAAAGCACTACTGAAGAAGAAGAATAAAGTTGGAGGACTCACATTACCTGACTTCAGAACCTAGTATACAGCTACAGTAGTCAAAACAGCCTGGTACTTGTACAACGACAGATACATTGACCAATGGAATAGAATTGAGAACCCAGATGTAAATGCATCCACCTATGGTCACCTGATCTTTGACAAGGGCCCAAAGTCCATCAGATGGGGAAAAGACAGTCTTTTTAACAAATGGTGCTGGCAAAACTGGATATCCATCTGCAAAAAAATGAAAAAGGACCCATATCTCACACCGTATACAAAAACTACTTCAAAATGGATCAAAGACCTGAATATAAAGCCTAAAACTATAAAGTTCATAGAAGAATAAATAAGACCAACACTTCAGGCCTTAATACATGGCATTAACAGGATACAAACCATAACCATCAACTCACAAACCCCAACAGATAAGGTAGATAACTGGGATCTTATAAAAATCAAACACCTATGCTCTTCAAAAGACTTCACCAAAAGACTCAAAAGAGAACCTACAGACTGGGAAACAATTTTTGGACAGTACAAGTCAGACAAAGGTCTAATCTCCAAAATCTACAAGAAAATCCAACACCTCTACAACAAAAAGACAAATAAACCTATTAAAAAATGGGCAAAGGAAATGAACAGACACTTCACCAGAGAAGACATCCAAATGGCCAACAGACACATGAGGAAATGCTCGCGATCACTAGCCATTAGAGAAATGCAAATTAAAACCACAGTGAGATACCATCTCACCCCGACATTACTGGCACGAATCAAAAACACTGGAAATAACAAATGTTGGAGGGGCTGCAGGGAGATCGGAATTCTTATGCACTGCTGGTGGGAATGCAAAATGATACAACCATTTTGGAAAATGATATGGCGCTTCTTCAGAAAGCTAGAAATAGACATACCATTCGACCCAGCAATCCCACTCCTAGGAATATATCCTAGAGAAATAAGAGTCGTCACTTGCATAGACATACGCACACCTATGTTCATGGCAGAATTGTTCACAATAGCAAAACGATAGAAACAACCTAGATGCCCATCAACAGATGAACGGATAAACAAACTATGATACATACACACAGTGGAGTACTATGCAACGAGAAAGAACAACAATGAATCTGTGAAGCATCTCATAACATGGATGAAACTGGAGGACATTATGCTGAGTGAAATAAGTCAATCACAAAAGGACAAATATTGTATGAGACCTCTATTGTAAAACCCATGAAAAAGTTCACACACAAAATGTAACAATCTTTGTTGGTTACCAGGGATGGGAGGAGTGGGGGGGAAATACTAACTAGGCAATAGATAAGTGGTATCTTGGGTGAAGGGTGAGACAGTACACAATACAGAGGAAACTGGCACACCTGTACAAGGAAAGGTCATGGAAGCCCCATAGACACATCCAGACACCCTGAGGGACTGAATTGCTGGGCGGAGGGCTGTGGGGACCATGGTCTCGGGGAACATTTAGCTCAGTTGGCATAACACAGCTTATAAAGACAATGTTCTACATTCTACCTTGTTGAGTAGTGTCTGGGGTCTTAAAAGCCTGTGAGCGGCCATCTAAGATACTCCACTGGTCTCATCCCTTCGGGAGCAAGGGAGAATGAAAAGGAGAGGATACAAGGAAAAGATTAGTCCGAAGGACTAATTGTCCACAGCTACCAAGGCCTCCACCAGACTGAGTCAAGTGTAGCTAGATGGTGTCCGGCTACCACCACTGACTGCTCTGACCAGGATCACAACAGAGGGTTCTGGACAGAGCTGGAAAAGGATGTAGAATATTATTCTAACTCACAAAAGAAAAGACCAGATTTACTGCCCTAAAGGAGACTGGAGAAACCTTGAGAGTATGGCCCCCAGACACCCTTTTAGCTCAATGGTGAAGTTATCTCTGAGGTTCACCGTTCAGCCTGGGAGTGGACAGCCCCGTAAAACCAAATGAGATTAACGAGGTACAGTAGTCCAGTGACAAGGGCCAGAAGGCAGAAGGGGACAAGAAAGTTGGTGATAGGGAACCCAATGTTGAGTATTGTTGTTGATGTGTTGTGAGATTGTTAACCATTGTCATAGGGCAACATTTGTAGTAACTGTTAAATGAGAAACTATTTTGTTCTGTAAGCCTTCATCTTAAGTGAGAATAACAGCACAATTGGAAGAGCATAGTCAATGTCACTGGATTGTGCATGTAGAAATTTTTGAAAATGGTTTATCTTTGGCTGTGTGTATTTTCACCAAAAAAAAAGTTGATAAGTTAGAGGGTTGACATGTTGTGGGGTTGTTAACCAATGTCATAAAACAATATGTGTACTACTGTTTCATGAGAAAGTATTTGTTCTGTAAGCCTTCATCTGTAGTACAATAAAAAAATAAATAAATAATTAAAATAAAATAAAAAATCACTTATATTTCATAATTTGTTGTACTGCAATATATAACTAAAATACTAAGTAAAGTATTTTTTATTGTAGATTTCCTTCCTTTTTCTCTGTTTTCCTATAAATGTATTCTGGAGGTAGATGCTGTAGCCATAGTTTGTTGTACTGTGGCAGCTTGTGTGTTGCTGTGATACTAGAAGCTTTGTCGCCAGTATTACAAATACCAGCAGGGTCACCCATGGTAGATAAATTTCAGCGAAGCTTCCAGACTGAGACAGAATAGGAAGTAGGAAGTGGGAGTCTACTTCTGAAAAAAAAAAAAGTCATTGAAAATCTTATGAATAGCAGCAGAACATGTCTGATATAGTGCTGGAAGATGAGCACTTCGGGTTGGAAGGCACTCAAAATACGACTGAGGAAGGGCTGTCTCCTCAGAGTAGAGTTGACCTCAATGATGTAGATGGAGTCAAGCTTTCAGTACCTTCAGTTGCTGACATGGCATGACTCCAAATGAGAAGAAACAGCTACAAACTTCCATTAATAAAAATATGAGTGTGAATCTAAGAAAATTAGAAATCTTCAAAAATGAAATGGAATGCATAAACATCAATATTGTAGGCATTAGTGAACTGAAATGGACTGGTATTTGCCATTTTGAATCAGACATTGATGTGGTCTACTCTGCTGAGGATGACAAATTGAAGTGGAATGTCATTGCTTTCATTGTCAAAAAGTACATTTCAAGATCTATTGTGAAGTATAACACTGTCTGTAATAGGATAAAATCCATGTGCCTATAAGGAAGTCCAGAAAAACCTACTATTATTCAAATTTACACACAAACCACTAATATCAAATATGAGGAAATTGAATATTTTTACCAAATTCTGCTGTCTGAAATTGTTGAAACATGCAATCAAGATGCATTGGTAAGTACTGGTGATTGGAATGCAAAAGTTGGAAATAAAGAAGTAGGATAGGTAGTTGGAAAATATGGCTTTGTTGATAGAAATAATGCCGGAGATGACGTGATAGAATTTCAAGACCAATGACTTCTTCACTGCAAATACCATTTTTCAACAACATAAACAGCGACTATGCTGGTAGATCTCACCACATGGAAAACACAGGAACCAAACTGACTACATCTGTGGAAAGAGGCCACGGAAAACCTCAATATCATTTGCCAGAACAAGGCCAGGGGCCGACTGCAAAACTAACCGGCAATTGCTCCCATGCAAGTTCATCCTGAAGCTGAAGAAAACTAAAACAATTTCATAAGAGCCAAAATATGACTTTCAGTATATCCCACCTGTGTTTGGAGACTATCTCAATAATAGATTTGACTCATTGAACTAATCACTGAAGACCAGATGAGCTATGGGAAGATACCAAGGACATCATATATGAAGAAAGCAAATGGTTATGTAAAAGACAAGAAAGAAAGAAAAGACCAAAATGGATGTCAGAAGAGACTCTGAAACTTGCCCTTGAATGTAGATTAGCTAAACTAAATGGAAGAAATGATGAAGTAAAAGGACTGAACAGATTTTAAAGCGCAGCTTGAGAACACAAAGTAAAATATTATAATGAAATGTACACAAAGACCTGGAGTTAGAAAACCAAAAGGGAAGAACATGCTCGGCATTTTTCAAGCTGAAAGAACTGAAGAAAAAATTAAAGCCTCGAGTTGCAGTTTTGAAGGATTCTATGGGCAAAATATTTAATAATGCAGGAAGCATCAAAAGCGGATGGAAGGACTACACAGGCCCACTGTACCAAAAGGTATTGGTCGACATTCAACCATTTCAGGAGGCAGCATATGATTAAGAACTGATGGTACTGGAGAAATAGGTCGAAGATACACTGGAAACATTCATAAAAAAAAAAAGCCTCCAAGAACTGAGGGAATGTCGATTGAGAAGTATCAACAAAGGGATGTAGCTCTGGAGGTGCTCACCCGTCTATGCCAAAAAATTTGGAAGCCAGCGACCTGGCCAACTGGCTGTAAGATATACGTATTCGTTCTCATTCCAAAGAAAGGTGATCCAACAGAAAGTGGAAATTATTGAACAGGATCATTAATATTACTCAAGTAAAATTTTGCTGAAGATCATTCAAAAGCAGCTACAGCAGTACATTGATAGGGAACTAACTGCGAGAAATTCAAGCCAAATTCAGAAGAGGACTTGGAATGAAGAATACTATTGCTGATGTCAGATGGATCTTGGCTGAAAGCAGAGAATACCAGAAAGATTTTTAACCTGTGTTTTATTGAGTGCCTGTAAAGGCATTCGACTGAATGGATCATAACAAATTAAGGATGGCATTGCAAAGAATGGAAATTCCAAAACACTTAATTGTGCTCATGCAGAACCTGTACATAGAAAAAGAGACAGTCATTGGAACAGGGCAAGGATATATATTGCATGGTTTATAACTAAGAAAGGTGTGTGTCAAGGTTATATCCTTTCATCCTTCTTATTCAGTCCATATAGTGAGCAAATAATCCGAGAAGCTGAACTATATGAAGAAGAATGTGGCATCAGCATTGGTGGATGATTCATTAACAACCTGCAATATGCAGATGACACAACCTTGTTTGCTGAAAGTGAAGAGGACTTGAAGCACTTACTGATGAAGATCAAAGACCACAACCTTCAGTATGGATTACACCTCAACATACAGAAAACAAAAATTCTCACAACTGGACCAATAAGCAATATCATGGTAAATGGAGAAGAGATTATAGTTGTCAATAATTTCATTTTACTTGGATCCACAATCAACACCCATGGAAGCTGCAGTCAGGAAATCAAATGATGTATTGTATTTGGCAAATATTCTTCAAAAGACTTTAAAGTATTAAAAAGCAAAGATGTCACTTTGAGGCTTAAGATGCACCTTGACTCAAGCCATGGTGTTTTCGATAATCTCATATGAATGCGAAAGCTGAACAATGAATAAGGAGGACCAAAAAAGATTGATGCCTTTGAATTATGGGGTTCAAGAAGATTATTGAATATACCATGGACTGCCAGAAGAATGAATATGTCTGTCTTAGAAGAAATACAGTCAGATTGCTCCTTGGAAGCAAGGATGGTGAGACTTCATCTTATGTACCTTTGACATGTTATCAGGAGGGACCAGTCCCTGGAGGATATCAGGCTTGATAAAGTAGAGGTTCAGCAAAAAAGAGGAAGACTTTTTATGAGATGGATTTACACAGTGACTGCAACAGCAGGCTCAGACATGATTGTGAGGACTGTGTAGGACTGGGCAGTGTTTCGTTCTATTGTACATAGGGTCACTACAAGTCAGAACCAACTGAAAAGGCACCTAACAACAACAACAGGCAAAGATTGGAAGCCCAAATAGTTGGGACAAGATGAAATTTTCATACCTTGAGACATCCAAAAGATTTATATGGTCTCTGCTCTAGAGTAGCTAATTTAGTCTGCTCCCTGACAACTTGCTGGGGAGGAAGGTGATAAAACATACAATCTATTATTCATTTTTCTCTTGATTACCAAGAAAGCCAGCCCTTCTTGTTAACCAAGAGAAAGACAGGTTACTTAGTCTCGTAACATTTTAAAGTTATTTTTGTAAACATTCTGACAACTGACCTTCTAAGAGACATATGATATTTGAGAGTGGGAGAATTCTTATTTACAAAATGCTCTTAAAAGAATGATGCTGGGTTTAGGATTTTTGTGATAAGCAAACTAGAATCTATGGATTTATGGGATTGTCTCTATGGGAAATGTCATCCAAGCTCTGTAATGATCTGCAAACAGAAATTAACATTTCATAAGCTAACTGCTCTTTACTATGTGAGGTGACCCGTAGACCTCATTAGTGATCCCATCTATTAATTTGGGACAGAAACATGTCTGATGTGAGAAGGACATACCTGGGAACAATGCAGGATGTTGCGAACATCTTTCCTTTTGTTCATGGCTTTTGGTAGTATCTTTGAAATTATTAGTAAACTTAATACTGAACGATATTTCTGATTTGTATGAGTCTGGTTTAGTAATCTGGAATTTTGGAGCATTCTGAATCTGAACAATTCTACTATTGGCAACATATCCTTTGGCTATCACGGTCATAGTTACAAGGTCTGTCTGAAATGACATGGCAATGATAGAATGCTATCATCCCCAAAACACAAATATTATGAGGTACTACTTGTTTCTGAGGTGGAGCTTAAGAATCAGAAAGCAAATGTTTTGGTTTTCATGTAGTGTGTCCACTGTCTTTCTCTGAAATGCCTCTATCTCTTTTTCTTTGATATTGGAGCCTCTCTCTCTTATCCCAGAAATATTCACAACAGTTCCCATCCTGATAATTGCAATACTTGAAAGTGCTTGCATAATTTTGAATAGCTAGTTCTTTCTCTTTACAACCTTGAAAATTCGTTGTTTTGGATTTTTGTTCTGCCATGTAAAAAGCTTGGTACTCATCCCTTCCATCCTCACAACAAGAAAAATGCTGAGAAAACTGAAAATCAACAACTCTTGTTAGATATATTAGAGAACTGAGGACACTTAGCAAACTGATGCTCCTCCAAACCAGAGAGGCAGGCAGGCCAATAAAGAAAATCACTGCTTACTGTGAACGGAACCCACTGCCACTACAGCTGCAGGACCCAGCCGTAGGTCAGAATACTTAAAGGGTAATTGACTAATTGTTTGGAGGATAGCTTGAGAGATAAACATTTCTAGAGTCCCAGCCTCAAGGAACCCCATCCAACACATCCGTAAGTTTTACCTCTAGGTGTGAAAGTCCAGAGAAAAATATTCTTCTGCTTCCAGCAGGAGGGGAAAAGTAATCTTTGAAACAGTGCTCTGTTCTCCTGAACCACAATAGCTTATTCTCAAGGGAAAATACTTTACAGAGCCTACCAACATGGGTTTTATCAGAGCCTAACTTTGATTCGGAATCAACTCAATGGTAACAAGTTTTTAACTGACTTCGGCTAAGAGAGATACCCAGCTGCAGCCTCATCTTGTCTTCCATGTGGGCCAAGAGAATCCCCAAACTCTACCCCTCTTCAGTGTGGTGCAGAGGGAAGAAATACCCAGTTACAATCCCCTCTTGTGTTAGACATGAGGGAAAATGAATACCTAACTGTGGCCCTCTCTAGCTTTCCTGTTACACCTAAGAGGTTGGAAAAGCTAAAAAGAAATTGTGAAGGTCACAACCCATGAGGAAAAGCTCACTAAAAGACTGAGATCTAACCACAGGATGATAGAATGCTTTCCCTTCTCCCACACCTTACCACTACATCGACATCAACAGAGGTTTACAGTGGCTTCCAGTTGAAAGAACATCAGTTTCTCTTATCCAATATAATATGTCTGGCTTTCAACCAAAATTTACAAGACATGGTAAAAGGCAAATGAAACAAAACAAAACAAAAAAATACACATTGTGAAAAAGATAGGACAAATATCAAAATTAGACTCAGATATGGCAGAGATTCTGTAATTATCAGGTTTGGAATTTAAAATAACTATGATTAATATGCTAAGGGCTCTAATTGAAAAGTGGACAAGATGCCAGAACAGATGGTAATGTGAGCAGAGAGGTTGAAACTCTAAAAACTATTCAAAAGGAAATGCTAGAAATCAAAAACACGGTCACAGAAATGAAGACTGTTTTTGATTGGCTGATCAGTAGACTGAATTTGATCCAGGAAAGTATCAGTGAGCTTCACTATATGTCAATACCAAAAAACCAATCCCATTGCCGTTGAGTCAATTCTGACTAATAGTAACCGTATAGGACAGAGTAGAACTGTCCCACAGGGTTTCCAAGGAGCACCTGGTGGATTTGAACCGCCAACATTTTGGCAGCTGAACTCTTAAACACTATGCCACCAGGGTTTCCATATGTCAATAGAAATTGCCAAACATGAAAAGCGAGGAGAAAATAGACTTCAAAAAAAAAAAAAAAAGGGAACAGAATATCTAAGAACTGTGGGAGAATTACAAAAGAGGAAAAAAAAAACAGATAATGGGAATAACAGAAGGAGATGAAAAAGCAAAAGATATAGAACAAATATTTGAAGTAAAAAAAGCTGATGATTTTCCAAAATTATTTACAGACACCAAATCACAGATGTGGAAAGCTCAGAGAACATCAAGCTTAATTTAAAAAAAAAAAAAAATTACACCTAAATCTATCATATTCAAACTTCAATAAATCAAAGACAAAGAGAAAATCTTGAAAAAAAGCTTAGGGAGAGGAAGAAGGAATCTACCTTACCTACAAAGGAACAAGGATAAGAATTACATCAGATTTCTCTTCAGAGACCATGTAAGCAAGAAGACAGTCTAGTGAAATCTTTAAAATGTTAAAAGGAAAAAACAAAAGAACAACAACAAAAAACCTAGAATTTTGTACTCAGTGAAATCATCCTATAAAAATGAAAGAGAAATTAAGGTTTTTCCAAACAAACAAAAATTGGGGGAATTTGTTGCCAGTAGACTGGAGTCATACAAAATGTCCTATTAAAATGAGAGAAGGGGAAAAAGTGGAAGACAAAAACAAACAAATGAACAAAAAAACACACAAAAAGACACAAAGAACAAGGATAAAGAATACAAAACAGCTCCAAATATGGTAGATATTAATTCAACTATATCAATAATCACTTTAAATGTGAGTGGTCTAAATATATCACTTAAAAGACAGAGACTACCAGACTGGATAAAAATGAGATCTAACTGTGTGTTGTCTAAAAGAAACTCATTTTAAATACAGAGACACAAAACAGATTAAAAGTAAACAGATAGAGAAAGATATATCATGTTAATATTAATCAAAAGAAAGCTGGGGTAGCTATATTAATTTCAGACAAAACAGATTTTTGAGCAAGGATAATTATTAGAAATAAAGAGAGTCATTACATAGTGAAAAAGGGGTCAATTCTCCAATAATACATAAGAATCCTAAATGTGCATACACCTAACAACAGTGTCAAAATGTATGAGACAAAAATTGTTAGAACTGCAAGAAAAAATAGACAAATCTATTATCATAGTTGGAGATTTTAACACCACTCCATCAGTAATTGAGAGATACAGAAGGCAGAAAATCAATAAACATGTAATTCAACTTAACAGTACCATCAATCATCTGGATCTAATTGAAATTTATAGACTACTTCATCCAATAATAGCAGAATACACTTATTTATCAAGTTCACATAGAATGTTCACCTAAACAGACTACATCTTGGGCCATAAAACACTCCTCAACATATTTAAATGAATGGAAATCTTACAAAGTATGTTGTCAGACCACAATGAGATTAAACTAGAAGTCAATAACAGAAAGATAGCTAGAAAATCTCAAAATATTTGGAGATTAAACAATACCCTTCTAACTGGCCAGACTAACAAGAAAAAAAGAAAGCCCAAATTACTAATATGAAATTATATATTCTGCATACAAGTACCTTATGAGATATATGATTTACAATTTTTTCTTCCATTCTATACTTTGTCATTTCACTTTTTTGATGGCATCCTCTGAAGCACAAAAATTTTTAATTTTGATGGAGTCAAATTTATCTTTTTTTTTTGTTCTTATATTCTTGATGTCATAACTAAGAATCTATTGCCTGATACAAAGTTACAGATTTACTCTTATGTATACTTATATGAGTTTTATAGTTTTAGCTTAGCTAGGTTTATGATCTCTTTTGAATTAATTATTACATATGGTGTGAGGTAGAGGTCAAAGCCCATTTTTTCACGTGAATATCCAGTTGGTCCAGAAAAATCTGCTGAAAAGACTATTGTTTCTGTGTTGAATTGTCTTGAACTCCTTGTCAAAATACGAGGATTTATTTCTTGTCTATTTTCCCTGAGTAGAATCTCCATTATAATGTCAAATAGAGATGGTAAGAGCAGATACTCTGTAGTGTTCTTGATCTTAGGGGAAGACATTAGGTCTTTCACCATTAAGTATAATGTTAAAAAAAAAAAAAAAAGCAGCAGCAGCAGCACTCTGGCTATACTTCTTCCAATTCAGATTTGTTCATTCTTCTGGCAATCCATGGTATATTCAGTATTCTTTTTCAGCACTGCAATTCACATGGTCTTCCTTACTCATTGTCTAGCTTTCAATGCATATGAAGTGACTGATAATACCATGGCCTGGATCAGGTGCACCTTAGTCTTCAAAGTAACATCTTTGATTTTTAACACTTACAGAGGCCTTTTGCAGCAGGCTTGCCCAATGCAATTTATCCTTTGATTTCTTGACTGCTGCTTCCATGGGCATTGATTGTGGATCCAAGTAAAATGAAATGCTTGACAACTGCAATCTCTTCTCCATTTATCAGATCTCTACGCATTACAGGACATCAACAGAATCACGTCACATTTTAGTAGTAGAGATAAGTGCAGTGTGCAGATAAATCAAACCTGTGTCCATAAAATGTTCTGTACTTGACAGAATTTTTTTTTCATCCATTCATTGCCATCAAAGCTTCAATCACTTCAACACTAGAACCCCTGAGTGGGAAAAAATTTATTGTGTGGATAATTTTTATCTGCAAATTCCTAATTGACCAATAATTATCACTGATATATAAAGGCTTGCATGGAGATATTTAATACACACATATGTACAACTTCAAATGTGAAAATCAGCACAAAGCCACTTCCTGTGAGGTGGAGGTAATATATCTCAGATTTTCACATTCTCTAAGCTGCTGTACCAGTCTGTCTCTGACACCAGCCACTCTCCCTCCCCTCAGCACTCTACCTTTCCCTATTTGGGTTCAGCAATTTGCTGCAACATCTCACAGAACTCACTAACCCTACTTACAATTAAGTGGTTTATTAAAAGCAACAGGGTACAACTAGAGATCAGGATCAGGAAGCACTCAGGGAAAATATCCCTTTTTCAGTACAAGAAAGTTCTCCCAGCTTCTCTTGGCATTGTGGACCTTCTCTCAGCCCCTTGAGGACAGACAGTCCTCTCTTGGCCCTGCAGTCTGTCATCACCGACTCTTTAGCTGTGCCCCTTCTGTGCCTGTCACTGCTGGCTCTGCTGCTGGGCCCCTTCTGGGCCTCTCTCTGTCTTCATTGTTACAACCCTTGACCTGTGTTACAGCTTTTTTAGGAGGTTGCTTGCCTCCTCTCTCTTTGCTTCTTCTCTCTTCTTTCTTCCTTCTGCTTCTTCTTGTTGCTCCTCTTCCTGTTTCTTTCTATCTCAAAAACTCCTGTGGGGCTTGCTACATATATCAAAAAATCAAATCCATTGCTGTCGATTCTGGCTCATAGAGACCCTATAGGACAGAGTAGAACTGCCCCATAGGGTTCCTAAGGAGCAATTGGTGGATTTGAACTGCCGACCTTTTGGTTAGCAGCCGAGCTCTTAACCACTGTGCCACTAGGGCTTATATATATGTACATATACATATATATATATATATATGTACATATATACACATACAGACATACACACTTACATATGCACACATATATGTATATAAAAATGACTCCTTGTCAATTTCAAGGCATAACCCCCTCTTAGCAAGGCCACATGCTAAGCAACCCCGTTATTAGGCCACAGACACTTCATTTGCATATCACGCTATAGTCACCTCATTTGCATAGTTCATAGTCACTTCATTTGCATGGGCATATTGACAAACCCCTGCAAGGTGCATACCAACCACAGGGAAGGTTGCAGTCCAGGGCCAGACAAAAAGTCAAGTTGTTTACAGCTTGCCCAAAAAATCTCAACTAACCTGAACAAAAGTAACGAACCCTCTGGGGTAGAAAACTAGGCAAAGGTAACTCCTCAGGGCTTAGGGAAAAATCTCTCAAGCTGTATTTCAGAAGAAGCAAGGCAAAAGGAACTTATTTCACCACAACACACATACGCATCACTATAAATGTGATATACCAATGTTTGTTAGCCTATTTATTTTATTATTCTATACTTTATTATTAAAACAAAAATACACCTGTTCCTCACTTACAGACATAGTTAGGTTTCAAAGACTAGATCATTATGTGAAAATTGGCATTATGTGAAAATGAAGAATGACCACATCAGATCACAAAATGGAAGACTATTACATCATTACATAACTGCCAAATGACAACATTACATAACTGCCAAACCACTGAGAATCATGGCCCATCCAAGCTGACACATAACCTTAACCGTCATAGCCAGCGTTACTCTTGCCTTGCACTTCACACCGCAGTGTTTGTTAGTGCCAGGCGTACATTGTTAATGCCCAAAATAGTCAGATAGTAGATATTTTACTTTTGTTGTAAATATGAAATGCCAGATAACGAGATAGTCTGTAAGGGAAGAGTAGGTGTAAACAATTGCTATAGAATGTAAATTCTAAGTCTCAGAATCTAAAAAATAATGTAAATATTTTCCTTCAATGATTTGCTCTTTGAAGTCAACAGTTCAGACAACTAGTTTTCCATTCATTGATTCAATAAATCATTAAAGAGCAATATGTGTGATGCCTAGCGTAAAGCCTTAGGGAACAATGATGCAGAAGACAGGCCTCATTCCGGTCTCATGGAGCATAAAAAAAAGAGGTTTTGCTAATTAGAGAATAATTTAGGATTAAATGATGGTTAGAAATAATGCATACGGATCAATTCAGATTTTTTAAAACTTTGGAATGAAACTGTACTTAAACAAATCAAGACTAGTGGAAAAATGTGAAATTTTAACATTTTTGAATTGCAATTTTAAAATTAAATTGGAGAATGATTTTATTTTACAAGCAGTTCCTGTAATATAGATAAAGAAAGAGTTCTATTCCTAAATCTATCTTTAAGTCAAATTTATACCTAAGTTAGAACAGTTAGGTACAGTTCTTATCTAACATCAGGTCAAATGTTTGTCTTAATATATAGTGTATAGTGTACCTTTCTATGCATAAGAAACGTTAAAGCAACACTTCCAGATACACTAAAACATCTTCAACATAATAATACAGTAAAAATAATGTTTTGATGCGCTTCGCAAAGTAGCTCATGTTTGTTATTTGGAATCATTGCATGTACTTCGAATTTTTAATATAATAGGCTTTGCGGTGTTGGTTCATAACTACCGGCTGTATGTAAGTCAGACGTTCGCAAGCAGGGGACTGCTTGTATTCTTATTTTAAAACAGTAAATGAGTTCAGGCATTTTCATTATTTTTATTTTTGAAGTTTCTAGTTGAAAATATAAGTGAAAGCATACAGAGTTATAAAAAAGAAGAGGATATTATTCTCTTTATATCTCTGCTTGCACCCTTTCTGATGTAGCCTTGGAAAAATGACTTGGTATGTTATTTCCTGTGTTCTATTTACATAAATGTATCTAAACATACCTGCATATATGTCTTTAAAACACACACATATATGTGCAGAAACATGCATACAAATATATGTATACACACACATATATATGTATATATACAGTCATAGAGAAAAAGAGAAAGAGAGAATCAGTCTCTGGGTAGTGCAAACAGTTAACATGCTTGACTGCTAACATGGAAGTTTGAACCCATCCAGAAGGCCTTGGAAGACAGGCCTGGCAATCGGCTTCACAGCCTTGAAAACCCTATGGAGCAGTTCTACTCTGCACACATGGGGTTGCCATGGGTTGCAATCAATTCGAAGACAACTAAAAACAGCATATATATGTGTATACTATATGTATATGTTGTTGTTGTTGTGTGCGGGAGAGCTGATTCCAACTCCTAGAGACCCTATAGGATCAGAGTAGAACTGTCCCATAGGGTTTCCAAGGAGTAGCTGGTAGATTTGAACTGCTGACCTTTTGGTTAGCAGCTGAGCTCTTAACCACTATGCCACCAGGGTGCCTATACACACACACACATACACACACACACACAAATATATATATATATATATTTAATACATAATGTAACCCACAGTTCTTTGAGTTATGTCAACCTTAGGTATATTCCATAGGTGATCAAGCTAATGTTTCTAGCAAGCTTCTACAAGTTATATTTCTGATTATTTAATTTTTGCCAAAATGGAAGTGATAAAGCAAATGTTTTAAAATACATTTTTAAATTTTCCACTAAAAGTTTTTATTGATTTTTTTTCCATTCGTTGGAAAAAAACATAAAATGAAATTTAATATCATGTTCAGATAATATATCTGGGCTCAAAATGCACCATGAATAAAACATAGCTCATATATAATAAATATAATGTTACACATTAATAATATTATTTATTAAACTTAGAAAAATCCTTGAGGAAAATACAAATTTTCTATTACTTGGTTTGTAACTTAAAATAGAAAAGGAGAGAATGTAAGAGAAAGAAGATGATGAAGAAGAATGAGAACGAGGAGTGTGAGGAGCTAATACTTTGGACAAGACAGCCAGCCATGGCTTTCTTCGTTCCTCTCCTTGCTGGCATCTTTAGGCCTCAGAACAAACCACTATTCCCACTGAGGCTTGATGTTTGTTAGCAAAATTAAAAAGATACAATTCTGGGTTAATTACTTCCCCCTCCTCAGTAAGTCAGGGGGACATGATGCAGTAGGATGTTTGCTAACAGTGTTAAAAAGATACAATGATTTACTTAGGCTGGGGGTATAAATTAGCTGAGAGAGGGAGTTTTCTTGTCTGCTTACCTATGGTGTGGGTGGGCACCTAAGTGGGTCTACCTGGCCAGGAGGACACTGGCAGTAGGTAGGGTTCCATTTATGCCCCTCACCCATGGCACAAAGTAGGGTGTCCAAGAAAGAGTCATCGTCTCTTCCCAGACAGCTTTCGAGGGGGGACTTCTCATTATGGAACTTTTCCAGGTGTATGCTGTCTGATTCTTGTAAGTAATAAAAGCTACTTTCCATGTGCTAAAGTATGTTCAGGCTCTGATAGATGGAACATGATAGTTATAGAGCCATCCATACTAGTTATTGGTGCCCTTTTTCTAATGGTCTTCTGGCTATCTAGAAATTGGATACAACCTGTGAGCACCAGGCTTAGATTTAGAGAATTTTCCTACAGTTACGACATGGTTGAATAGGACCTGCAGTCCTCCAAAGAGGAGAGAGAAGGGAGTGAAGAAGGAAGGCTGAAAGGAGAGAAAATGAAAATAAAAAGAAGAAAGAAAGGGAGAGGAGATGGGGGAAGAAAATAAAATAAAAGGAAGGAAGGAAAAATGGAGAAAGGGAGGAAGGGAGAAAGAGAGGAAAAAAGGAAGGGAGAAAGGAAGGAAGGAAGAAAGATACTACTTCTGGTACAGGAATTTTGTATGTGAAGTACCAAGTGAGAAACTTTTCCTAGTCTGCTGGACAGGAAACTGGGTGGAGGACGAGGTTGGAGCAAGATTTTCTTGTAGGAATCCTGGTCAGAGATTAGAACACTGTGTTTGGAATCAACAACAAATTTATACTTACTTTTGTCAGTGATTTGTTTCAAATACATAATCTTTTTTTTAAATTGATGTTACAGATTTTAAAACGTAATTTTCTCATGATTTATCAATCTATACTCCTCTGTATCTTACTGTATTTATAAGTCTAGAAAATATATAAAGACAGCAAACTTTATTCTCTTAAATGCTGTAAAACTTCACACAAACTCAATACTTTCAATGGAAAAAAATATTCGATTGCACATTTTATATTGAAAGGAAGAAGCTGTTGCTCAAGAGAAACTCTCTTAAATATAACAAGTGCATAAAATATCAAATGCTTATAGATATCCTGGACATAAAATATTTATAATTGCCTAACTATAGATTATTATTTTTTTACCTATTTCTGCTCTAGATTCCAAATCAACTATAGTTGGACGGTGCTTTTCTGTAGAAGACAATAACTGCCTCAGGTCATGGTCATTGGTGCCCAGACATTTTGGCTGAGTGTGCTGAGATCCAGGGCTCTAGAAAACTAGCAATTTTGCTTTCCACCAACCAAGGGAAATGTTAGGTTAGTCTAAGCATTCGAGGCACCCCCTCCACATGATCTAGGCTGTCACTGGCCAGAGTATGCAGAAAAAGAAAATTATTTGGCCGATACTGTAGCCTCTTTGGCAATTAATTGAACATGATAATTTTGATAATGCTGAAAAAAAGTCCATTCTTTATTATTTTTGGTAACACATTTCACACAGATTATTGCTTCCACTCTACATGCTGTTTTTTTTGTTTTTTTTTTAACTCAACTTCCTTCAAGTGGGAGTTTCTCGTTGGTGCAAATGGTTAATGCTCATGGCTGCTAACCAAAAGGTTGGAGGTTTGAGTCCACCCAGAGGCTCCTTGGAAGAAACACTTAGCAATCTACTTCCAAAAAATTGGCCACTTATTACCTTATGAAGCACAGTTCTACTCGGTCCGACACACATGGGGTCACTTTTAGTTGGAATTGACTCCAAGGCAACTAGTTCGCCTTAGACTGTAATTTAAAATGTATCCCTTACAGACGGCTCATAATTGCTTTCAAAATCATTTAGTATTTTCTTGAACCTAGTAGCTTAGTAGCAGTCATTCGAACTAGGGGATACTGCGTGGTTTAAAATCAAGAAAGGTGTGTTTTAGGGTTGTATCCTTTCACCATATTTATTTACTCAATCTATATGCTGAGCAAATGTACCAAGAACCTGCACTATATGAACAAGAATGCAGCATCAGGGTTGGAGGAACTCATTAGCAAACTTTGATATGCAGATGACACAAATTTGCTTGCTGAAAGTGAAGAGGACTTGAAGCACTTAATAATGAAGATCAAAGACTACAGCCTTAAATATGGATTACACCACAACATAAAGAAAACAAAAATCCTCACAACTAGACCAATAAGCACCATTATGATCAATGGAGAAAATATGAAATTTTCAAGGATTTCATAGTGCTTATATCCACAATCAACATCCATGGTAACAGCTTAAGAAATCAAATGAGGTATTGAGGTGAGCAAATCTGCTGCAAAAGACCTCTTTAAAGTTTTAAAAAGTGAAGATGTCATTTTGAAGACTACGGTGTGCCTAATCCAAGACATAGTATTCTCAATCACCTCATCTGCTTGTGAAAGTTGTACGACAAATAATGAAGACCTAAGAATTGATGCATTTGAATTATAGTGTTGGTGAAGAATATTGAATATACCATGGACTTCCAGAAGAATGAACAAATCTGTCTTGGAAGAAATACAGCCAGATGGTCCTTAGAAACAAGGATGGCAAGACTTCGTCTCACATGCTTTGGACATGTTATCAGGAGGGACCAGTCCCTCAAGTAGGACATCGTCTTAGTTATCTAGTGCCGCTATAAAAAAATACCACAAGTGGATGGCTTTAACAAAGAGAAATTTATTTCTTCACAGTAAGTATGCTAAAAGTCCAAAATCAGGCATCAGCTCCAGGGGAAGAATTTCTTTCTCTGTCGACCTTCTCATCAGTATTCCCCCTGGCTAGGAGCTTCTCCACGCAGTGACCCCAGGTCCAAAGGATGCGCTCTGCTCCCGGCACTGCTTTCTTGGTGGTCTGGGGTCCCCAACTCTCTGCTTGCTTCTCTTTCCTTTTATCTCTTGTAAGATAAAATGTGGTGCAGGCTACACCCCAGGGAAACTCCTTTTACATTGGATCAGGGATATGACCTTAGTAAGGGTGTTACAATCCCACCTTAATCCTCTTTAACATAAAATTACAATTATAAAATGGAGGACAACCAAGCAATACTGACAATCATGGCCCAGCCAAATCGATATACACATTTTTTGGGGGGCAAAATTCAATCCATGACAGACATCATACTTGATAAGGTAGAGGATCATCGAAAAAGAGGCAGACCCTTGATGAGAGATATTGATACAGTGGCTCACACATAGAAACGTTTGTGAGGATGGTTCAGGATCAGGCATTGTTTCATTCTATTGTACATAGGGTCTGTATGAGCTGGAACTGACTTGTGGGCACCTGCCAACAACAACAACAAGTAGTCCTTCAGGATGACTGCAGTTCAAATCTTTTCAATCCAAAGTATAGTTATTTTTCTTTTTTTGTGTGATATGTGTGATTCGATATGGCATTTAGTATTTTTAAGTGAAAATTATTCAATTTATACATTTGACTATGCATAAAGTACATTTTATCAATCTGTATTCTAATACATGAAAATGGTATTATTATGAAAATTGATATAAATCTAGTATAAGTTTCCAAACATTTGAGGTAACATTTATTTTTTTTAATTTTTAAATTGAGAAGAAATACTCATGCACTAAAATACACCAATATTATGTGTCAGTCTGAGGAATTTTTACATGGGCAAAAATTTGGTTAACTACTAAGTAGATGAAGATTTAAAACATTTCTACCACCCAGAATGCTGCCCAATTTAACCAGCCTTGTCCCAATTAACTCCTTCCTTCACAAAGAGTAACCACTATTCTGACTTCCATTACTCGTCAGTTTTTCCTGTTTAAAAAATCATAAAAATGGAGTCATAAAATATGTACTCTGTTATTTATTGCTTCTTTTCCTTAGAATAAAGCTCTTAGATTAGTTCATTATCTTTGCATGTTGATACGGGCAGATTTTTTCTTTTTCTTTTTTGCTTTATTAAACAAGACTGCAGTGAAGCTTGTTCACACTTTTTTTGGCATAAATCTGACTTTGAGTAGCTCCATTAAAGGTTAATTTACAGGTTAAATGATATAAAAGTTATTAAGTCTCATTACAATGGTTTTCAGAACGTTTTTTATCAATTTATGTATTTTGTGACATCATATTTTTTATTTAAAGATCCTAAGTTATTTCCACAGTTTTAGGTTGTACAAAATCAAAACCAAACCAAACCCTTTGCCATCGAGTCAATTCCGACTCATAGTGACCCTATAGTTACTCTGAATTGTATAGTACTAATAAATTAAAAACTCATTGAAGTTTGTACCTATATCTTCCCTTCTTTTTATATTCTCTTATCACACCTTCTAAAATATTCAGCGGCACAAGTTGGATGATTTTATGATTTTAAATGTCTAAGCCAATAAACGGCAGAGTAATGGTATGATTTTTTAAGGTGGAATGCTCCTTCAAAAAATGAAAGTTGAAATAAGGAAAGTGGTTATAACTAAACAGACAAAAAAAGATGACTGAAGCGCAATAATTTAATGGATTCGTATTATGTTTTTATCATTTGTGACTCCAGGATTCTCTCTACAGACAGTATTAGCTTGTGTGTTAAAATTGTTTCATTATTATAGGGAAGTGATTAAAAATTCTGCTGAGCTGTGAAGCAGTTATCTGGGGATAGAAAAAGCAAGAGATTAGAAAACATTACTGAGGGATTATAAATATCTAATAATACTAAACTGGTCTGTAATTACCTCTATGGGAGTTACAGAATAAAATTGTAGCATTAGAATAAACAAAAGAGCACACCACACTAGCATGCTCTTCTCAAATACAAGCATTTCCTAAGGACAAATTCAATGTAATCTTTTTTCTTATAATGACATTTCTGTCTGTGATACATTGTTTTCCTTTAGTTTTACTAGATGATTTTCTAACTTAGTTACTGTTAAATTAACTAGCATGCTCTGGGTAACTAATTAATTATAAGATCTTCTGATACATTGATAAATTTGGTTTAACCTCTTCAAGTTGAAATCTTTCCGTTTCATTTGTCCTTATAGTCACAATCAGGTTCAGCAGCAGAAGCAATATTGCATGATTTGGGTAATTGTCAAGTTACCAAAAATAATTTATCAAGTGTATTATTACAAAACTTTTTCTTCATGATAAAGTGAATGCAGTGAATAGCTCTAATTTATACAGTCTGAGAATTAGGGATAGACAGAATTTAGAATCAATAATTTATTGCAGGTCAGTTATAGCTAACACTTTCATATTAATGAGAATTTTATACTTATATGGTGATCATATCATCAGTCAGAACAAGGCCAGAGGCCGACTGTGGAATGGATCATAAATTTCTCATATGGAAGTTCAAGTTGAAACTGAAGAAAATTAGAAAAAGTTCACGAAAGCCAAAGTACGAATTTCAGCATATCCCACTTGAATTTAGAGACTATCTCAAGAATAGATTTGGGAGACTTCCGGCAACATGGCTTTCTAGGCTGAAGCAGCACACTGTCCCTCCACAGCAAAGACCCGAAAAACTAAGTCAAACAGAGAAAACAGCAATCCTGAAACCATCAAACATAAATGAAGAGATAAAGAACTCAGCCAAGCACCAAATGGAATGACAAAACTGACAGAGAACAGAGAGCGAGGAGAGGTTCATGCAGAGGTCCCCTATTAGCTACCACTGTGTGGATCCACCATTTTGGACTCCTATCAGAGACCAGCAAATGGGGGTACAAGAAAGCAGCTTCATGGGGCTTCCAGCAGGAGACATAACAACAGGTAATTTGCGATATATGCTTTCCCACCCCCCACCCTTCTTCATCCCCACTCGGCCTCCTCTGCTTCCCGTGGCGACAGTCTCTTGGCCAGGAAGCACCAGCTGTTTGGATTCCACCCACCCATGCTGGCTGACTCCCCATCTGCCATTGGCTGCTGGTGCTGGTGTTGGCTGCTGGTGTTGCTTTTTTCCGCTTCTTTTGATTTCTTCCTTACCTCTCACCACCTCCCCCTCCTTTCACTCAAATACGTGGCTCCGTGTGCCATCTTTGCTTCTTCCTGGGGGGCTGCGGAGCTCCATTTGAGTGGGGAACTGATTCCCGGACTGGGCTGCCATGCTGGTGGGATCCTGGGGCTTTTGTTTGTTTGCTTGTTTTGAATTGTTTGTTTGTTTTCTTTTCCTTTTCTTAAGTTGGGAGCCCGTTCTGGCTGGGCAGTACTACGTGGCTTAGGACCTACGCCCTCAGCTTGCACAGATGCGCAGAGGGATTCCTGAGAGCATTTCTTTTTATATGTTTTTTTTTTTTTTTTTTCTGATTTTTAGGGGGACTTTCTTGATTTTTTTTTAGTTTGTTTTGTTTTCTTTTCCCTCTTTTTCCATTTTTGTCTTTCTTCATTACTCAGTTCCTCGTCTCTCTCTACCTTTCTTCTCTTCCTGTTCCCTGAATACCTGGGGCTGAATTCCTCTATGCCTTCTAGCCAGGCTGTACTACAATATACGGTAAAAACTTCCCCAGAACTTATACCACACAAGTGGGATACCTGAGAGCTTTGCTGTTTTTTTCACTTTCTAATTTTTATTTATTCATTCTTTTCCTTTTTTTCTTCTTCCCCTTTTTGTTTTTCTCCATTTCATAGTCTCTCATCTCTCCACACCAACGGCAAGCTCCCCTAGCACTCTTTTTTGTTTGTATTTTTTTGGCTCCTGTTCCTCTCTCCTCTCTCTGATAACCATCTTAGCTCCACACATCACAATCTCCCCCCTCCATCCTGCCTACCTGCACCATGCACTTAACATCACACCACCAAGCAGCACAGGCACAGCCTACCAGAATATGCCCTGCACGGATTACCACTTCACCCTGGTGGCTATGGTAAGTACCACAAACAACCCATCCCAGCAACTCCTCTTCAGCTAGACCTGCTCTGCTGTACCATATCTGAGTGACTGACCCTGCCAATTGGAGAAGGAGGTGAAAAGTATTGTGCCCACAGACGACCAAACAACAAAGAACACACAGCCCGCCTGCTCAGACACAGCCAAATTAAAAAAAAAAGGATGAAACAAAGAAATCTACAATCAATAAACAAGAAAAATAACTACTGAATGCCCCGAAGAAAGCAGACAATATCAAAACATTTACAAAAACAGGACAAGATGGTTCCCATAGGCATCCAAAATAAAACACCAGATGACTTTCCAGCAGAAGAAAAGGCACTAGAACTACCCGATAGGGAATTTAAATATCTAATACTGAGAATTATCCAACAGTTGAAGCAAAAAGCAGACAAAACTGAGGAAAAAATAGACAAATTAATGGAAAATACAGACAAAAAAATGGAATAATTCAGGAAAATAATGCAGGAAAAAAATGCCAAAATAAATTCACAACTAGAAATTATACATAAATAACAATTAGAAATCCAAAAGATAAACAATAAGATTTCAGAAATGGACAGTGTCATAGAATGGCTGAGGAGCAGATTTGAAATGGTGGAAAACAGGAATAGTGGAATTGAAGACAAACACTTGGATACAACTCAGTTTGAGGAAAAATCAGAAATAAGAACAAAGAAAAATGAAGAGACACTCAGAATTACGCAGGATACAATCAAAAGCAAAAATCTGTGAGTGATCGGAGTTACAGAACAAGGGGAGAAAACAGAAGACACAGGGAGGATCATTGAAGAATTACTGACAGAAAACTTCTTCAATATCACGAAAGATAAAAAGCTAACCATCCAAGAAGCCCAACAAACCGCATATAGGATAGACCCCAAAAAGAAAATCACCAAGGCATATCATAATCACACTCACTAAAACCAAAGACAAACAAAGAATCCTGAGAGCAGCTCAAGAGAAACAAGAAGTCACATACAGAGGAGAAACAATAAGACTAAGCAGAAACCATGCAGGCAAGAAGGCAATGGGATGACATATATAAAACCTTGAAAGAAAAAAATTGCCAGCCAAGAATAATATATCCTGCAAAACTCTCGTTCAAATACGATGGTGAAATTAGGTCATTTTCAGTTAAACAGAAATTAAGGGACTATGTAAAAACCAGACAGAACTTACAAGACTTATTAAAGGAAGTCCTTTGATCTGAGAACAAACAATATCAGACCACAGGCTGAATATAAGACACAGGATTGTGCTAGCCAGATACAACCTAGGAAATGAACTCTTAAGGACTATGAAAAACCAAAAGAATTACAAAAGGGAACAAGAGAGGTTAATCTGTAAATGAAAACAGCATCAGAACAATAAAAGAGGGAATAAATAGTGTAGATATAGAACCTTCTAATGGAGAGGAAGTCAAGTGATACCAAGTAATAATAGACTGGTTCAAATCTAGGAAGATAAGGGTAAATTTCACTGTAACCCCAAAGAATGTTAACAAACATACTCATCAAAATAAAGAAGAAAAACATAAAGTATCAGTAAAAACAAAACCTACAATAACAAAAGAAATGAAAAAAATACGCAAACAAAAGAAACTCAGCACAGGAGCATAAGAGGAACAAAACTGGAGGCCATTATGCCGAGTGAAATAAGTCCATCACAAAAGGACAAATATTGTATGAGACATCTACTGTAAAAACTCGTGTAAAAGTTTACACAAAAAGAAACAATCTTTCTTGTTTACAAGGGATGGGAGGAGTGGAGGGGAACTAAATAGGTAAGTGGTAACGTTGGTGAAGTGTAAGACACTACACATTACTGGGGAAACCAGCACAACTTGTACAAGGATAGGTCATGGAGGCTCCGTAGACACTTCCAAACTCCCTGAGGGACTGAATATCTGGGTGGAGGGCTGTGGGTACCATGGTCTCAGGGAACATCTAGCTCAAATGGCATAACACAGTTTATAAAGACAATGTTCTACATTCTACCTTGGTGAGTAGTGTCTGGGGTCTTAAAAACCTGTGAGCAGCCATCTAAGATACTCCACTGGTCTCACTCCCTAGGGAGCAAGGGAGAATGAAGAGAACAAGATACAAAGAAAAGATTAGTCCAAAGGACTAATGGACCAGAGCTACCATTGCCTACACCAGACTGTGTCCAGTACAGCTAGATGGTGCCCAGCTACCACCACTGACTGTTGTGACAGGGATAACAATAGAGGGTCCTAGACAGAGCTGGAAAAGGATGTAGAACAGAATTGTAACTCACAAAAAAAGACCAGATTTACTGGCCTGATATACTGGAGAAACCCCGAGAATATGGCCCCTGGATTTTAGCCCAGTGGTGAAGTCCCTCCAAAAATTCACCGTTTAGCAGGGATTGGACAGCCTCATAAAACAAAACAGGATTAATGAGGCACAGCAGTCCAGGGACAAGGGCTAGAAGCAGGAGGAGACAAGAAAGCTGGTGATAGGGAACCCAAGGTTGACAAAGGACAGTGTTGACATGTCATGGGGTTGTTAACCATTGTCATAGGGCAATATGTGTACTAACTGTTTAATGAGAAACTATTTTTTCTGCATCTTCCATTTAAGGGACAAAAAAAAAAGAATTGTCTATGTAAGATCAAATTGACAACAGCAACTCTAAAGGTTTGATGGGAAGCCTAGGGGACAGTGAGTTGAAGACAATGGTGATGGAATAATTTGGAAAAGGATAGTGAGAATAACAGCACAGCTGGAAGAATGTAATCGATGTCACTGAATCGTACATGTAGAAACTTTCAAAATGGTGTAACTTTTTTTCACCAAAAAAAAGGTCCTCAAGGTTGAGAAGGGAGAGTGTTGACCATCATGGGGTTGTTAACCAATGTCATAAAACAATATGCGTACTGACTTTCAATGAGAAACTATTCTGTAAACCTTCATCGAACGTACAATAAAAAAATTAAAAAAAAAAAAAAAAGAATAGATTTGATGCATTGAATACTAATGACCTAAGACCAGACAAGTTGTGGAATGACATCAAGGACATCATACATGAAGAAACCAAGAGGTCATTAAAAAAACAGGAAAGAAAGAAAATACCAAAATGGATGTCAGAAGAGACTATGAAACATGTTCTTGAATGTGAAGTAGCTAAAGCAAATGAAAAAAAATGATAAAGCAAAAGAGCTGAACAGAAGATTTCAAAGGGTGGCTTGAGAAAACAAAGTAAAGTATTATAATGACATGTGCAAAGGCCTGGATATAGAATACCAAAAGAGAAGAACATACTTGGCATTTCTAAACCTGAAAGAACTGAAGAAGAAAGTCAAGCTTTGAGCTGCAATATTGAAGGATCCTATGGGGAAAATATTAAGTAACACAGAAAGCATCGAAAGAAGATAGAAGGAATGCACAGGGTCACTATACCAAAAAGAGTTGGTCAACATTCAACCATTTCAGGAGGTAGCATATGATCAGGAAGTGATGGTACTGAAGGAAGAAGTCCAAGCTGCACTAGAGGCATTGGCAAAAAACAAACCTCCAGGAACTGATGGAATACCAATTGAGATGTTTCAACAAATGGATGCAGCACTGGAAGTGCTCATTTGTCTATGCCAAGAAATTTGGAAGACAGCTACCTGGCCAACCAACTGGAAGAGATCCACGTTTATGTCTATTCCCAAGAAAAGTGATCCAACTGAATGCTGCAATTATGGTAGAATATCATTAATGTCACACATAAGTAAAATTTTGTTGAAGATCACTTAAAAGCAACTGCAACAGTACATTGACTGGGAACTGCCAGAAATTCCAGTCGGATTCAAAGAGGACATGGAACCAGGGATATCATAGCTGACGTCAGATGGATTCTGGCTGAAAGTAGAGAATACCAGAAAGATGTTTACCTGTGTTTTGTTGACTATGCAAAGGCATTCGACTGTGCAGATCATAATAAATTATGGATATCATGTGAAGAATGGGAATTTCAGAACACTTAATTGTACTCATGAGGAACCTGTATATAGATCAAGAGGCAGTCGGTTGAACAGAACAAGGTGATACTGCATGGTTTAATGTCACAAAAGGTGTGCATCAGGGTTGTATCCTTTCACCATATTTATTCAATCTGTATGCTGTGCAGATGATACGGGGTATCAGGATTGGAGGAAGACTCATTAACAACCTGTGTTTTGCAGATGACACAGCCTTGCTTGCTGAAAGTGAAGAGGACTTGAAGCACTTACTCATGAATATCCAAGAACGCAGACTTCAGTAGGAATTACACCACAACATAAAGAATACAAAAATCCTCACAACTGGACCAATAAGCAAAATCATGATAAACGGAGAAAAGATTGAAGTTACCAAGGATTTCGTTTTACTTGGATCCACAATCAACACCTATGGAAGCAGCAGTCAAGAAATCAAAAGATGCATTTCATTAGGGAAATCTGCTGCAAAAGACCTCTTTAAAATGTTGAAATGCAAAATATCACCTTGAAGACTAAAGTGCGACTGACTGAAGCCATGGTGTTTTCAATTGCATCATATGCATGCGAAAGCTGGACAATGAATAAGGAAGACTGAAGAAGAATTGAGGCCTTTGAATTATGGTGTTGGCAAAGAATATTGAATATACCATGGACTGACAAAAGAACGAACAAATCTGTCTTGGAAGAAGTACAACTGGAATGCTCCTTAGAAGCAAGGATGACGAGACTATGCCTCACATATTACAGACGTGTTATCAGGAGGGATCAGTCCCTGGAGAAGGACATCATGCTTAGTAAAGTACAGGGTCATCAAAAAAGAGGAAGACCCTCAACAAGATGGATTGAAACAGTGGCTGCAACAATGGGCTCAAGCGTAACAATGATTTTGAGCATGCCACAGGATCAGGCAGTGTTTCTTTTTGTAGTAGATAGGGTTGCTATGAGTTGAAACTGACTGGATGGCACCTAATAACAACAGTCTCCATTTTCTACCATAGCCATTTGGTGTGTTTGGAATCATATCACTGGTTTCTTGGTAGCCATCTAAAATATAGACAAAAAGATTGGCTGAAATTATTCTGTCTTAGGCACCAAATAGACACCATTCATCCAAATTAAAATACTAGACAAAACATTTGGTAAAGCCTTTAAATATAATTAGCAATGAAGAGTAATTTAATGATGACAGCAGATGATAACTAAATTAAGCATCATAATAGTGAAATATCTACTTAATAATGACTGGAAAAAAGACGTTAACGCTGATGGAAACTTATTCAAATTTAGAGGTTTGTTATTTATTAAGGAGGGAAAAGTGAGAACCAAAAGTGAGAATTCAAAAACAAAAAACAAACAGTGTATTCTTGGTCATATTCTGCAAGGGAGAAAGATGAAAATAAAGAATATATATTCAAGCTCTTAGACTATATTAAATTAAAAGACTAGTGCAACCAATCTGAGTCTGTACCTTTAAATTCAATGTTCCTGTTATAAGCAAAACAAGATATGATAGTTTCTTTTATCCCAAGATGATGAACCATATAGTTGTTTTTGGTTGAATTACTTAGGAATAATTTTAGTTTTTAAAAAATGTTAAACAATTCAATATTTTAAATATGTTTAAATTTCATTTAAAGTGGACAAATTCACATATAAATATTTGAAGAAATACATGTTATAATAAATTTACATATACTAATGCTAATTTAATCTGTAAAACCTTCTTGTTCTTTGTGCAGAGGTTTAGTTTCAGAATTTTCCTTGTATAATGTAAAATATAACACTTAAAATTGGTACATCTCAGGCACAAAAGCCTATAATGTTCCTGAAGAAAATTATTCTATTCTTGCAGAGATATTTTTCATTGCAGAAAACTGCTCTACTTTGAATTTGAACAACTATTTTTTATGTATAGTGATCAGTGGAATTTGTTGTTTTGTAAAGAGTAGGTAATGCACATATTATTTTACATTCATATTTATGCTACCTTTCTAGTGTTTGTATTTATATTTAATACACTAAAATAAATATCGATGTGTAATCTGGGATATAGCTATTTCCTCTGATAATTTCCTGGTATTGCTGTCTTTTTAGAATTGGAAAGAGTTGCAAACATTCCAACAAAGAATACAAAATTAAATTTTTAGGTTTTCCTTATTCCTTTCTTACATCTTTATATTAGCAACAACCAATTTATTTACATATTGGCTTCACAATTTGAGTCAGTCAATGACTCAAATTATCTGCTAAATTACTTGTCCAAGTTCTTACAGCTACTAAGCAGTAAAGATGGTGATGATGTTGAAGGAGGGTGGATAATGAACTGCCAGCTTTAAGACAGCTTGGATTTATTAGCAAGAACTAATGTGGGGATGGCTGAATCCTCACCAGGATTTCTGTTTTCTACCAATGCTTTAAGAATCCAAATGATTTTTAAAAACTTTAGAAAGATGAGTTTGCTATTAAATATTTTTTGGGTTCTGCTCAGACCTTTTTTTAAAAAAAAATAAGGTCAGTTTTTTTTATTGATTATGAAAGGCATATGTTCACATTGTAGATCATTTATTAAACACAGAAAAGTATACAGAAGATAATAATAAATGATTTCACATAATATCTCTCACCATACCTAAAGTTTATTAATGACATATTTTGGTGTTATAATCTTCCAGTCTTCAAAACATACACACACTTAGAGATCAGTTACTACATATTTTAAATCAAACCTGTATATATATCCATATGCATATATATATATATATCCCCCACGTGTTTGTCAGTTTGTCATACAGTGGGGGCTTGTGTGTTGCTATGATGCTAGAAGCTATGCCACGAGTATTCAAATACCAACAGGGTCTCCTATGGCAGACAGGATTCAGCTGAGCTTCCAGACTAAGACAGACTAGGAGGAAAGACCTGGCAGTCTACTTCTGAAAAGATTTAGCCAGTGAAAACCTTATGAATAGCAGTGAAACATTGTCTGATATAGTGCTAGAAGATGACTCTCAGATTGGAAGGCACTCAAAATATGACTGGGAAGGAGGAACCTCCTTAAAGTAGAGTCCACCTTAATGACATGGATGGAATCAAGCTTTCAGGACTTTGATTTGCTGATGTGGTACAACTCAAAATAAGAAGAAACAGCTGCAAGTATCCATTAATAATCAGAATGCAGAATGTACAGAGGATGAATCTAGGAAAATTGGAAATTATCAAAAATGAAATGTAACACATAAACATCAATATCCTAGGCATTAGTAAACTGAAATGGACTGGTATTGGCCATTGTGAGTTGGACAATCATATAGTCTACTATGCTGGGAATGAAAACTTCAAGAGGAATGGCATTGCATTCATCTTCAAAAAGAACATTTCAAGATCTATTCTTAAGTACGACCCTGTCAGTGATAAGATAATACCCATACGCTTACAAGAAGATGAATTAATACAACTATTATTCAAATTTATGCACCAAAGACTACGGCCAAAGATGAAGAAACTGAAGATTTTTCCCAGCTTCTGCAGTCTGAAATTGATCAAATACGCTGTCAGGATGCATTGATAATTATGGGTGATTGAAATGCAAACAATGGAAACAAAGAAGGATCAGTAGTTGCTAAATATGGCCTTGGTGATAGAACAATGCTCGAGATTGCATGATAGAATTTTGCAAGACCAACGACTTCTTCATTGCAAATACCATTTTTCAATAACATAAACAGTGACTATACACGTGGACTTTGCCAGATGGAATACACAAAAATCAAATTGACTTCATCTATGGAAAGAGACCATGGAAAAGTTCAATATCATCAGTCAAAATAAGGCCAGGGGCTGACTTCAGAACAGACCATCAGTTGCCCATATGCAAGTTAATATTGAAACTGAAGAAAATTAGAACAAGTCCATGAGAGCTAAAGTACAACCTTCGGTATGTTCCACCTTGAGACCATCTCAAGAATAGATTTGATGTGTTAAACACTAATGTCCAAAGACCAGACAAGACTTTGACATCAAGACATCACATATGAAGAAATCAAGAGGTCATTAAAAACACAGGAAAGAAAGAAAAGACCAAAATGGAAGTCAGAAGAGACTCTGAAACTTGTTCTTGAACATTGAGTAGCTAAAGCAAATGGAAGAAATGATGAAGTAAAAGAGCTGAACAGAAGATTTCAAAGGGCAGTTCAAGAAGACACGTGCAAAGACCTGGAGTTAGAAAACCAAAAAGGAAGAACCTGCTCGGCATTTTTCAAGCTGAAAGAACTGAAGAAAAAATTCAAGCCTTGAGTTGCAATGTTGAAGGATTCTACGGGGAAAATATTAAGTGACACAGGAAGCAGCAAAAGAAGACGGAAGGAATACACAGAGTCAGTATACCAAAAAGAACTTTTCCACCTTCAAACATTTCAGGAGATATCATATGATCAGGAACCGATGGTACTGAAGGAAGAAGTCCAAGCTGCACTGAAAACATTGCTGAAAAACAAGGCTCCAGGAATTGATATAATACCAACTGAGATGTTTCAACAAATGAATGCAGTACTGGATGTGTTCACTTGTCTATGCCAAGAAATTAGGAAGACAGATATCTGGTCAACCAACTGAAAGAGATTCATATTTATGCCTATTCCAAAGAAAAGTGATCCAACAGAATGAGGAAATTATCGAACAATATCACTAATTGCGCACTCAAGTAAAATTTGGCTGAAGATCATTCAAAAGTGACTGCAGTAGTACAGCAACAAGGAACTGCCAGAAATCCAAGCCAGACTGAGAAGAGTACTTGGAACAAGGGATATCATAGCTGAAGTCAGATGGATCCTGGTTAAAAGCCGAGAATACCAGAAAGATGTTTACCTGTGTTTTATTGACTATGCAAAGGCATTTGACTGTGTGGATAATAAAAAATTATGGACAACATTGGGAATAATGAGACATACAGAAAAATTTAGTGTGCTCATGAGGAACCTGTACATAGATCACAAGGCAGCTGTTTGAACAGAAAAAAGGGATACTGCCTGGTTTAAAGTCAGGAAAGTTGTGGGTCAGGTTTGTATCCTTTCACCATACTTATTTAATCTGTATGCTGAGTAAATAATCTGAGAAGCTGGACTACATGAAGAAGAACATGGCATCAAGATTTGAGGAAGGCTCATTAGCAGCGTGCATTATGCAGATGACACAACATTGCTTGCTGGAAGAGAAGAGGACTTGAAGCACTTACTGATGAAGATCGAAGACCACAGACTTCAGTATGGGTTATACCTCAGCATAAAGAAAACCAAAATCCTCACAACTGGACCAGTAAGCAACATCATGATAAACAGAGAAAAGATTGAAGTTGTCAAGCATTTCGTTTTACTTAGATCCACAATCAACACCCATGGAAGCAACAGTCATGAAATCAAACGATGCATTGTACTGGGCAAATCTGCTGCAAAAGACCTCTTTAAAATGTTGAAAAGCAAAGATATCACTTTAAGGACTAAGGCGTACCTGACCCAACCTATGGTATTTTCAATCACCTCATATGCATGTGAAAGCTGGACAATGAATAAGGAAGACTGAAGAAGAATTGACACCTTTGAATAGTTTTGTTGGCGAACAATATTGAATATACCATGAACTGCCAAAAGAACAAACAAATCTGTCTTGGAAGAAGTAAAGCCAGAATGCTCCTTAGAAGCAAGCATGGCGAGACTATGTCTCACATACTTTGGACATATTATTAGAAATGATCTGTCCTTGGAGAAGGACTTCATGCTTGGTAAAGCTGAAAGTCAGTGAAAAAAAGAAGACCCTTAACCCTTAACGAGATGGATTGAAACAGTGGCTGCAACAGCAGACTCAAGCATAACAATGCTTGTGAGGATATCACATGATGGGGCAGTGTTTATTCTGTTGTACATACATAGGCTTGCTTGGAATCTGAACCAACTCAATGGCACTTAACAACAATATATGTATGTATATATGTATATATATATATATATATATATATATATATATATATATAGCAGTCATTTAATTTAAAAACTGAGATCATTATGTTTATATATTATATATAACTATATTGGAGTCCCTTGGTGGTGCAAATAGTTAAGATGCTAGGCTGGTAACTGAAACTTGGAGGTTGGAGGTGGGAGTCCACCCAGAGGTGCCTCAGAAGAAAGGTCTGGCAATGTACTTCCCTAAAATTCACCATTAAAAATCCTATGGAACACAGTTGTTATGGATACCCCATGAGTTGAACTCATGTACTCATTCAACTAACATTTGTTTGTATGTGTGTGTCAAATATATAGTGGGCACATGAAGGATGCAGAATATTTAAGATATGTAACAAGCCCTACATAAAATTTAATGTCTCATTTTTCTACGTAACAATTTTTAGGTTGGGATCATGGGCAAGGAAGCCTGTGGGATTTAACCATATCAATGGAGTATAAGGCTTTCAGGATTGGACTATTGAATTAATGGACAAGGTAACCTGGGAGAATTTGTATGATTAAAATTCCAAATGAGAGAAGGAAATAAAAAATTTTAAAGCAATAGAAAAAGGAAATGTTGTATGTAAGTAGATGTTAGTCTACAAGGAATTCTGATATAGAACTCAACAAAAAGGGAGCCGTGTAGTGAGGCCATTTAGATGTGGCATTATTCTCCAGTTCACCAGGATGGAAGAAGAGGACTAAAAGTAAGTTTGTAAAAGATAAGCAACATGAGATTAACATTGCTAGAGGAGAACAAAAATTAGACTCAGTCTTCTTCCCAAACATGTTGACTTGTGTGGTTCATATTAATTCATTAGGAAGGACAGGAAAGAATTTTTGTTTTCTCCAAGATATTGAAACTATCTCAGTCTATACAATTGTGTTTGTCTCCTTCTTTGTATGACAATTACACATGTACCTTGCTCTTTATGTGAGTGGACGATAGGAAGAGAATATGTTGAATTTTACTAAGCAGTACAACCACACTGTATATCCTCACTTATCTTTAAGTCTCTTGAGATCATTATTTTATTGTTAAATAAACAAATGTCTCTTGGAAATTAAGTGGAGAAAATCCAACTGGGAAAAAAAAAAGATAAAAAACATATGTGATAGAGAGTTCCAGCAAAATGGTGCTCTAGGCAGAAGCACCATGCTGTCCCTCCACAGCAAAGATCCGAAAAACTAAGCCTAACAGAGAATACAACAATCCTGAAACCATAACACATCAAATGAAGAGATAAAGAACTCAGCCAAGCACCAAATGGAGTGGGAAAACTGACAGAGAATGGAGAACGAGCAGAGATTCATGCAGAGGTCCCCTACCAGCTAACGCAGCACGGATCCACCATCTTGGACTCCTATTGGAGACCAGCAAAAGTGGGTACGAGAAAGCAGCCTGATGGAGCATCCAGCGGGAGACAAAACAACCAGTAATTTGTGGTGTGCGCTTTCCCACCCCCCACCACTCTTCACCCTGGCATAGCCTCCTCTGCTTCCCGTGGCCACGGACTCTTAACTGGGAAGTGCCGGCTGCTTGGATTCCACACACCCAAGCGGGTGGCTCTCTGGGTGCCATTTGTTGGCTGCTGGTGTTGCTTTATTTTTCTGCTTCTTTTGATTTCTCACTTGCCTCTCACCACCTCCCCATCCTTTCACTCGAGTGCCTGGCTCCGTGCGCAATCTTTGCTTCTTCCTGAGGGGCTCCAGAGCACCGGCAATTTGTGATATATGCTTTCCCACTCTCTACCCTTCTTCAGCCACACTCGACCTCCTCTGCTTCCTGTGTACACAGTCTCTTGTCCAGAAACACCAGCCTGCACTAAATGGCTCTCTGAGTGCCATTTGTTGGTTGCTGGTGTTGCTTGTTTTTCCCTGCTTCTTTTGATTTCTTGCTTGCCTCTCACTGCCTCCACCTCCTTTCGCTTGAGTGCCGGGCTCCGTGCGCCATCTTTGCTTCTTCCTGAGGAGCTGCGGAGCTCCATTCGAGTGTGGAGCTGCTTCCCAGTCTGGGCTACCGCAGACTGTTCATTTGTTCATTTGTTTGTTTTGAATTGTTTATTTGTTTTCTTTTCCTTTTATTGAGTTGGGAGCCCTTTCTGGCCAGGCGGAGCCGCATGGCAAGGAACTCCCCTTCAGCTTCCACAGATGTGCAGAGGGATCCCTGAATGCATTTCTTTTTTGTTGGTTTTATTTTTTTTTTTCTGTTTTTTTGGGGGGCCTTTCTTGTTCCTTTTTTTTCTTTAATTTGTTTTGTTTTCTTTTCCCTCTGTTTCCCTTTTTGTCTTTCTTCACTGGTCAGTTTCTCGTCCCTCTATATCTTCCTTCTCTTTCTGAACCCTGAATACCAGGCGTTGTATACCTCTATGCCTTCTAGCCAGGCTGTATTGCAACACCTGAGAGCAACTTCCCCAGACCTCATAGCTGCATCGGTGGGATCTCTGGGAACTTTGTGGTTCTTTAACCATTCTAATTTTTATTTATTCATTCTTTTCTTTTCTTCCTCCTCCCCTTTCTGTTTTTCTCCATTTCATAGTCGCTCATCTCTACACACCAACGGCAAGCTCCCCTAGCATTCTGATTGTATGTTTTTGGCTCCTGTTCCTCTCTCCTCTCTCCCATATCCATCTTAGCTCCACACATAACAATCTCCCTGCTGCATCCTGCCTACCTGCACCTTACACTTGACATCACACCACCAAGCAGCACAGGCACGGCCTACTGGAACGTGCCCTGCACTGATTACCAACCCGCTCTGGTGGCTGAAGTAAGTGCCACAAACAACCCATCCCAGTAACTCCTCTTCAGCTAACCTGCCCTGCCATACCATATCTGAGTGACTGACCCTGCCAGTTGGAGAAGGAGGTGAAAAGTATTCTGCCCACAGAAGACCAAACAACAAAGAACACACAGCCCGCCTGCTCAGACATAGTAAAATTTTTTTTAAAAAGGGAAGAAACAAACAAATCTACACTCAATAAATGAGAAAAATAACTAATCAATGCCCCGAAAATAGCAGACAATATCAAAACATTTACAAAAACAGGACAGGATGGTTCAGGTAGGTGTCCAAAATAAAACACCAGATGACTCTCTTGTGGAAGAAAACGCACTAGAACTACCTGATAGGGAATTCAAACCTCTACTACTCAGAATTCTCCAAGAACTGAGGCAAAAAGCTGACAAACATGAGGAAAAATTAGACAAATTCATGGAAAATACAGGCAAAAAATTGGAAGAATTCAGGAACATGATGCAGGAACAAAATACCAAAATAAATTCACAACGAGAAATTATACAAAGACAACAACTAGAAATCCAAACGATAAACAACAAGATTTCAGAAATGGATGATGTCATAGAAGGGCTGAGAAGCAGATTTGAAACCGTGGAAGACAGGATCAGTGGAACTCAAGACAAACACTTGGATACAACTCTGTTTGAGGAAAACTCAGAAAAAAGAACAAAGAAAAATGAAGAGACCCTGAGAGTTATGTGGGACACAACTAAAAGCAAAAATTTATGAGTGATTGGAATTCCAGGACAGGGGGATAAAACAGAAAACACAGAGAGGATCATTGAGGAACTGCTGGCAGAAAACTTCCCCAATATCATGAAAGATGAAAAGCTGGCCATCCAAGAAGCTCAACGAACCCCGTATAGGAGAGACCCCAAAAGAAAATCACCGAGGCATATCATAATCACACTCGCCAAAACCAAAGACAAAGAATCCTCAGAGCAGCTTGTGAAAAACAAGAAGTCACATACAGAGGAGAAACAATAAGACTAAGCTCAGATTATTCGGCAGAAATCATGAGGCAGGAAGGCAATGGGATGACATATATAAAATCTTGAAAGAAAAAAATTGTCAGCCAAGAATAACATATCCTGCAAAACTCTCATTCAAATTTGATAGTGAAATTAGGTCTTTTCCAAATAAACACAAATTACGGGAATATGTAAAACTTAAACCAAACTTACGAGATTTATTAAAGGGTGTTCTTTGATCTGAGGACAAACAGCTTCAGCTCACAGGCAGAACCTAGGATGCAGGATCGTACGAGCCAGATACCAATCTAGGAAATGTCCTCTCGAGGACTATCCAAAACCAAAAGAAATTCAACAGGGAATCAGAGCAGTTAATCAATAAATGACAACAACATCAAAACAATAAAAGGGAATAAACGGCATAGGTATAGAACCTTCTAATGAAGACGAAGGCAAGGTGATACCAAGTAATGGTAGACTGCTTCAAACTTAGAAAGATAAGGGTAAAATTCATGGTAACCACAAAGAAAGTTAACAAACCAACTCATAAAAATAAAGACGAAAACCATAAAGTCTCGGCAAAAGCAAAACCTACAAAAACAAAAGAAATGAAAAAAAAATTCACAAACACAAGTAACTCAGCACAAGAGAGTAAGAATAACAAAGAAAACTTCAGCACCACAAAAAAAAACCACTACAAAATGACAGCAGCAAACTCACATCTATCAATAATTACACTGAATGTAAATGGACTCAATTCACCCATAAAGAGACAGAGAGTGACAGAATGGATAAGAAAACAGGATCCATCAATATGCTGTCTACAAGACACACACATGAAACAAAGATGTGAATTTATTAAAAGTCAAAGGTTAGAAAAAAATATATCAAGCTAACAACTACCAAAAAAAGAGCAGGAGTGGCAATTCTAATCTCAGATAAAATAGACTTCAAAACAAAAACTACCATAAAAGACAAAGAAGGACACTATATAATGATTAAGGGGATGATCCACCATGAAGACATAACCATAATAAACATCTACACACCCAATGACAGTGCTCAAAAATAAATTAGACAAACACTAACAACACTGAAAAGAGAAATTGACAGTTCCACAATAATACTAGGAGAATTCAACACACCACTCCTAGTAAAGGACAGAGCAACTAAGAAGAAACTCAACAAAGATACAGAAGACCTAAAGAGCACAATCAGCCAACTTGACCTATTAGATATATATAGAACACTCCATCCAACCACTGCAAAGTACACATTTTTTTCCAATGCACATGGAAAGTTCTCCAGAATAGACCACATCTTAGGCCACAGAGCATTCCTCAATAAGATCCAAAACGTTGACATAATTCAAAGTATCTTGTCTGACCACAATGCCATCAAGGTAGAAATTAACAATAGAAAGAGCAAGGAAAAAAAATCAACTACATGGAAACTGAATAATAGCCTGCTTACACATCAGTGGGTAATAGAAGAAATCAGAGATGGAATCAAAAAATTCCTTGAATCAAATGAAAATGAAAACACATCATACCAAAACCTTTGGGACACAGCAAAGGCAGTCCTCAGAGGACAATGCATAGCAATAGATGCACATATCCAAAAAGAAGAAAGGGACAAAATCAAAACATTAACTACAGAACTTAAACAAATAGAAAGAGAACAGCAAGAAAAGCCCACAACCACTGGAAGAAAGGAAATAGAAAGATCAGAGCAGAAATAAATGAAATAGAGAACAGAAAAACAATAGAAAGAATCAACAATACCAAAAGTTGGTTCTTTGAAAGAATCAACAAAATTGACAAACCACTGGCCACACTGACAAAAGAAAAACAGGAGAGGACACAAATAACCCAAATAAGAAATGAAATGGGGGACATTACAACAGACCCAACTGAAATAAAAAAGATTATAACAGAAAATTATGAAAAACAATCCTCCAACAAATTTGAAAACCTAGAGGAAATGGATAAATTTCTACAAACATACAGCCTACCCAAACTACCACAAAGTGATGTTGAAAATCTGAACAGACCCATAACAAGAGAAGAGATTGGAAAGGTAATAAAAAAACTCCCAACCATAAAAAGCCCTGGCCCAGATGGCTTCACTGGAGAAATCTACAAAACATTTTAAGAAGAGTTTGTACCAGTACTACTAAAGCTATTTCAGAGCATAGACGAGGAAGCAACACTTCCAAATTCATTCTATGAAGCCCGCATAACGCTGATACCAAAACCAGGCAAAAAACATCACACAAAAAGAAAATTACAGACCAATATCTCTCATGAATATAGATGAAAAAATTCTGAACAAAATTCTAGCCAATAGAATTCTGCATCACATCAAAAAAATAATACACCACGACCAAGTAGGATTCATACCAGGTATGCAAGGATGGTTCAACATTAGAAAATCAATCAACATAATCCACCACATAAGTAAAAGGAAAGAAAAGTATCACATGATCATCTTAATTGACACAGAAAATGCATTTGACAAGGTTCAACAGCCATTCCTGATAAAAACTTCCAGTAAAATAGGTATAGAAGGGAAATTTCTCAACATAATAAAGGGCATCTATGCAAAACCAATGGCCAACGTCATTCTTAATGGAGAGAGGCTGAAAACATTCCCCTTGAAAACAGGAACAAGACAGGGATGCCCTTTAACACCACTCCGATTTAACATTATGCTGGAAGTTCTAGCTAGAGCAGTAAGGCAAGAAAAAGAAATAAAGCGCATCCAAATTGGTAATGAAGAAGTTAAACTGTCCCTGTTTGCAGATGATATGATACTATACATAGAAAACCCTGAAGACTCCATGAGAAATCTACTTGAATTAACAGAAAGATTCAGCAGAGTAGCAGGATACAAGATAAACATTCAAAAATCAGTTGGATTCCTATACACCAGTAAGGAGAACGATGAAAAGGAAATCAGGAAAACAATACCATTTTCAATAGCCCCTAAAAAGATAAAATACTTAGGAATAAATCTGACCACGGATGTAAAAGACCTATACAAAGAAAACTACAAAACACTACTGCATGAAACCCAAAGGGATCTACATAATGGAAAAACATACCATGCTCATGGATAGGCAGACTCAACATTGTGAAAATGTCAATTCTACCCAAAGCAATTTACAAATACAACGCAATCTTGATCCAAAGACCAACAACATTCTTCAAAGAGATGGAAAAACTAATCAGTAACTTTATATGGAAAGGGAAGAAGCTCCAAATAAGTAAAGCACTACTGAAGAAGAAGAATAAAGTTGGAGGACTCACACTACCTGATTTCAGAACCTACTATACAGCTACAGTAGTCATAACAGCCTGGTACTTGTGCAACGACAGATACATTGACCAATGGAACAGAATTGAGAACCCAGATGTAAATCCATCCACCTACGGTCACCTGATCTTCAACAGGGACCCAAAGTCCATCAAATGGGGAAAAGACAGTCTTTTTAACAAATGGTGCTGGCAAAACTGGATATCCATTTGCAAAAAAATGAAACAGGACCCATACCTCACACTGTATACAAAAACTACTTCAAAATGGATCAAAGACCTGAATATAAAGCCTAAAACTATAAAGTTCATAGAAGAAAAAATAGGACTAAGACTTCAGGCCTTAATACATGGCATTAACAGGATACAAACCATAACCATCAACTCACAAACCCCAAGAGATAAACTAGATAACTGGGATCTTCTAAAAATCAAATACCTATGCTCTTCAAAAGACTTCACCAAAAGACTCAAAAGAGAACCTACAGACTGGGAAACAATTTTTGGACAGTACAAGTCAGACAAAGGTCTAATCTCCATAATCTACAAGAAAATCCACCACCTCTACAACAAAAAGACAAATCAACCTATTAAAAAATGGGCAAAGGAAATGAACAGACACTTCACTGGATAAGACATCCAAATGGCCAACAGATACATGAGGAAATGCTCGCGATCACTAGCCATTAGAGAAATGCAAATTAAAACCACAATGAGATACCATCTCACCCAGCATTACTGGCACGAATCAAAAACACTGGAAATAACAAATGTTGGAGGGGCTGCAGGGAGATCGGTACTCTTATGCACTGCTGGTGGGAATGCAAAATGATACAACCATTTTGGAAAATGATATGGTGCTTCCTCCAAAAACTAGAAATAGACATGTCATTCGACCCAGCAATCCCACTCCTAGGAATATATCCTAGAGAAATAAGAGTCGTCACTTGCATAGACATATGCACACCTATGTTCATGGCAGCATTGTTCACAATAGCAAAACGATGGAAACAACCTAGATGCCCATCAACAGGTGAATGGATAAACAAACTATTGTACATACACACAGTGGAGTACTATGTAACGAGAAAGAACAACAATGAATCTGTGAAGCATCTCATAACATGGATGAAACTGGAGGACATTATGCTGAGTGAAATAAGTCAATCACAAAAGGACAAATATTGTATGAGACCTCTATTGTAAAACCCATGAAAAAGTTCACACACAAAATGTAACAATCTTTGTTGGTTTCCAGGGATGGGAGGGGTGGGGGGGAAATACTAAATAGGCAATAGATAAGTGGTATCTTGGGTGAAGGGTGAGACAGTACACAATACAGGGGAAACTGGCACAACCTGTACAAGGAAAGGTCATGGAAGCCCCATAGACACATCCAAACTCCCTGAGGGACTGAATTGCTGGGCGGATGGCTGTGGGGACCATGGTCTCGGGGAATATCTAGCTCAATTGGCATGATGCAGCTTATAAAGACAATGCTCTACATTCTACCTTGGTGAGTAGTGTCTGGGGTCTTAAAAGCCTGTGAGCGGCCATCTGAGATACTCCACTGCTCTCATCCCTTCGGGAGCAAAGGAGAACGAAGAGAACAGGATACAAGGAAAAGATTAGTCTGAAGGACTAATTGTCCACAGCTACCAAGGCCTCCACCGAACTGAGTCCAGTATAGCTAGATAGTGTCCGGCCACCACCACTGACTGCTCCGACCTGGATCACAATAGAGGGTTCTGGATAGAGCTGGAGAAGGATGTAGAGCATAATTCTAACTCATACAAAAAAAGACCAGATTTATTGGCCTAAAGGAGGCTGGAGAAACCCCGAGAGTATGGCCCCCAGACACCCTTTTAGCTCAGTGGTGAAGTTACCTCCGAGGTTCAGTGTTCAGTCTGGGAGTGGACAGCCCTGTGAAACCAAATGGGACTAACGAGGTACAGGAGTCCAATGACAAGGGCTAGAAGGCAGAAGGGGACAAGGAAGCTGGGGATAGGGAACCCAAGGTTGAGTAAGGATATTGTTGATGTGTTGTGAGATTGTTAACCGTTGTGACAGGGCAACATTTGTAGTAACTGTTAAATGAGAAACTATTTTGTTTTGTAAGCCTTCATCTTAAGTGAGAATAACAGCACAATTGGAAGAGCGTAGTCAATGTCACTGAACTGTGCATGTAGAAATTTTTGAAATGGTGTATCTTTGGCTATGTGTATTTTCACCAAAAAAAAAAAAAGTTGAGAAGTTAGAGGGTTAATATGTTGTGGAGTTGTTAACCAATGTCATAAAACAACATGTGTACTACTGTTTCATGAGAAACTATTTGTTCTGTAAGCCTTCACCTGAAGTACAATAAAATATATATAAAAAAAATGATTTTTCAAAAAACAGAGCGACCACATTTAATATAAAAATAACATCATCCTCTGGAATACTTATGTAATTTTAGTAAGATATTGTACATGTTATAAATATCTTTACCTTTATTGGAAAAAAGTATTTTCTCAGGACATTACACCTGCTAACTAGATCTAACCCCCACAAGTGTCCACAACAAAACTATCGTTCAAGACTCTCTTTGTCATAAACGTTAAGAAGATCCCCTCTTCTGTGAAAAGTGTAGTTCTTTTATTCCATACACACTGATCACAACCTTGAACACCCTATGGAGCAGTTAAACTCTATAACATATGGGGTTTCCATGAGTCTGGGTTAACTTCACAGCAACTGTATGTTTTGTTTGTTGATTGTTTGGTATTGGTAGTACAGTTACAGAAAGACACTCTCCTCTGATAGTTAAGAGAAAAAAACATGTTCCTTTTTTCGGTTGTTTATTTTCCCATTAAGTTTGGACAGTCATCTGGCCTCATACAAAACCGCAGAATATGACCTGCAAGTGTGCATTAAGTTAGAGGGAAGGTGGTGAGTGTGAGGGGAATGAGGGAGGCAGCTCTGACTATCAACCTCCACCCTAAGTAAATATATGAACAGGGTCTCGGGAATACATCCATCAATAGTCTCATACTGGAAAGGGTGGGGAAGACTAGGCTGGACAAAAAATGGATCAGAAGAAGCTGACACTTCTATTTCCCGTGATTTCTGCATAGATTTCCCCAGCAGTATATACTCCCAGAGACCTCACTTAGTGGGAAGAGAAAATTAACATCAATATAATCTGAGGAAGTGTTGCTGGAAGCACTCTGTTAAAAAGACCAGTTTCTTTTTAAACTTCACCATGTAGACATTGTAACAATATTCTTGAGGGAGCTAGTAATTCTAACCTCCGTTTCTAATGCAAATTAATGTCTTCATTCTTGCCATTGCCTGGCTGTTGCTGGAAGCAAGTTATTCATTGTCCACATCTTTGAGGGTTCTGTGTCTAATCATGTAAAGTAAAGATATAGGAAGACTTTCAGTTTTCCCTTTTTGTCACAGTGAGGGGTACAGAAAATACTGACAGGAACCACTTAGCCAGAGGCTACACAGCACCTTCAAGTAAAGCTTAAGTGGAGGAAGGGACTGATGTCACATTTTATTTGCCATTCTGCTGCTGTGCCAGCTGTACTTCAAAACAGACATGTCATCTATTATCCTCCTGTGGTCTATTTCTTTTCAATTTTCCTCCAGCAGGTTAGAAAAATCTCCCATAAAAAAGGAAAAAAAAAAAAACTTATAAAACATAACATATTAATGTTTCATTGACCATTGTCAATCATACCGAATCATCTTTGAAGCAGCAGTTAAATCCACAAAGTTATCAGAATCTGTGCTCCATTCTAAAATTATAAATGAACATTTTTATTTGAAATTTAGTGGGGAGGAAATTAAGGTGTTATAATCCCAGGATATGAAGGGAAGATTCATTTTTACCAACCTAACAAGTGTCACTAATACCTGTGATTTCTTTAATGTTGTCAAGGTTATTAAATAAAAACAGAACATAGAGTCAAAGAGACACATTCATAATAAAAAAATATATTAATTAACAATAGTCTTTGCTATTATAAGCAATATATTAATTGTGAGAAAAAGATCATAGAATCCTAGAGACAGATTATACCTGCTTGTACTCAAATATTTGTGATAATGCTTAGTGAGAACTTGGACAAGTAACTTAACCTTTCTATACCTTCGTTTTCTCATGTACTTATTGAATAGTATGTAATGAATAGGACTTTGTAATGTCTCCATTAATACAGGTAAAACATGTGGCACATAAACTGACATTTTTAAGGATTCACTATAGGGTCACTATGAATCAGAATCAATTCAACAACAACAGGGTTATTACAGGGTTATTAACATGAAATGTTTACTATTAGACTATCATTATTATTATCATCAATCACTCACCATCATCATGTATTTTTCTTAATTGTGAATTTTTTAGGAACTTCATGAAGTAGAAGAAAGTATATCACTCTACTCAAAGTAATTACATTGAAAAATTAAAAACTAAAACTAGATTAGAACAAGGCAGCTGCCATAAAAAAATGCTGACATTAAATAAATATATATTTATCATGTATATATATATATATATATAGATATATATATATATATATATATATATATATATATATATATATATCCTAGGAATCTCCATGTAAAAGTTGCTTGTCATAAATTAAAAAAGCAAACAAAACAAATTCATTGTCATCGAGTTGATTCCGAATCACAGCAACCCTATAGGACAGAGTAGAACTGCCCTATAATGTCGTCAAGGTGCACCTGGTGGATTCAAGCCGTCAAACTTTTTGGTTAGCAGCTACATCTCTTAACCACTTTGCCACCAGGGTTTCTATCAAAATCAAACAACATTCTAGGTGGAAATTATTTTACATTTTTGCTATATACACTGCAAATAGTGACTGGAGTTGTAAGAAATGAAATATTGGAAGAATGAATATGAACTTAACAATTGGGATTTAATATTACAGGCTCCAGCCATTTGTAATTACACTATTCTTCATGTCAAAAATGGATATATGGTTCCAACAATAAATAAACAAGATCATATTGGATTGCTTAACTGAAGAAACTGTGCTTATACAGTCTCAAAACAATACAAAAGACATCTATCTAACGGCACTGGAGAGTAAACAGGAGCAGACAGACTCTAGTGGAGAGTGCATGCTCAGAGGAGGGGAGGAAGACTGTATAAAGCATATTTCGAATATTTGTGATTTCAGAGCGGGGCAGAAAAGTGGAGCATGTGCCAACAGTAGGGCACTAGAGAAAAAAACAGCAGACTCTCTAGATGGGGGAGCCAGATGTTTTAAGCCAGGTAATTTTGCCACTGATGAGAATGGATAATCCTCTACTAGAAAGAGCCAGAGAAGAGATATAACACATTCTTTGTACCCACATCTCTGACTGAACCCTCAAACAAACATGTGCAGAACAGACTCAAAAAAACTCAACTAGGTAAAAGATCTGAACTGAGACAGGTCTGCTGCCCAAGAAACAGAATTTGAAATTCAATCATAGCCAAGACACTTAACTGCATGCTAAAATAGAGGAAACACACGTCAGAGAAAAATAATAGAATCCAAAATTTCCACAACTATACATTCTAAATGGCCAGGATACAATTCAAAATTACTGGAAAGATGAAGAACTAGGAAAATGGAACATATTATCAAGAGAAAAGAAAGTCAACTGAATCTAACCCCAAGAAGAACCTCTTATTTTAACTAGAAAACAAAGATTTTAAAGTAGTCTTCAGTGAAGTAAAACAAATACTCTAATGGAGTGGAAAGACAAAGTAAGAATTTTTAGCAGAGAAGTAAAAAGTCTCAACAAATATATAAGAAGTCTAAACAGGGAATATACATTTAAAAAAAAAAACAGACGTTAACACTGAAAAATTAAACATCTAAATTAAAAACAATTACTAAATGGATTTAATATTTGAATGAATATAACAGGAGTAGGAGTGAAAAAATTAAATGATTAGATACAAATTGTCCAATTTAAAGAATATAGAGAAAAAATGTTTCTTAAAATAAATACAATGCCAGGTAACTATTAAACCAAACCAAACCCATTGCCATTGAGTTGATTCCAACTCATAGCAACCCTTTAGGACAGAGGAGAACTGCCCCATAAGGTTTCCAAGGCTGATCTTTATGGAAGCAGACTGCCACATCTTTCTCCCGCAGAGTAGCTGATGGGTTCATACTGATGACCTTTCAGTTAGCAGCTGAGCACTTTAACCACTGTGCCACTAGGACTCCTTCAGGTAATTCAAGATAATATAAATAGTTCGATATAAATGGAATTGGAATTCCATAAGTAGAGGAGACAGAGAGATAATGGAGCAAAAATATGTGAATAAATAATGGCTATCAATGTCCTAATGTGGAAAAAGATAGAAATTTATAGGTACAAGGCACTCAACAAACACCAAATAAAATAAACAGGAAGAAGTTCACCCTGAGATTTATCATAATCAAATTTTTGAAAGGTGAAAACAAAAAGCAAGTCATGGAAGTAGCAAGAGAAAAATAACAAAATACATGATCTAATTAAGCATTAATTTCTCATTAGAAACCAAGGTGTTGAAATAAGAGAAAAAATATGACTATCAACCCAGAGTTCCATATCCATCAAAAATATTCTTCAAACAATGAAGGCAAAATACAGACATTTTGCTGAAAGAATCTGTCACCAGCAGACTTGCTGTGCAAGAAATGCTAAAGAAAGTTCTTGATGAAGGGGACTTGGAAGTCACATCCCAAAGGAAAAAACAAAAAGCCACAAAATTGTAAATATCTGAGTAAATGCAAAAGAATACTTTTTTCCTCTCCTTCTTTTTCCTCTGATTTCTTCATAAATTATATTATGACTTAAAACTTACAATATTTTCTTGTGGGGTTTATGAAGTTTTTAGATGTAATAGGTATGTACATAAAAATATATCTATATATATACATAATACATAATCACTATATAACCCAAACATGATGAATATGAAGTTCAAGACTTCTATATTTTATGTGAAGTGACACCATATTAACTATAAGTGGGTGGTTCACTGGAAACTACAAAGCACTGCAAATGGAAATTAAGACTTAAATAAGTAGAGAGAACTAGTAAGTTCATGAATTTGAAGATTTAATAATGATAAGACGGCAATTTATCAGAGTTAATGTGGATTTCAATAAAATATTGTCTCAGTTATCTAATGCTGCTATAACAGAAATACCACATGTGGTTGGCTTTAACAAACAGAAATTTATTCTCCCACAGTCTATTAGGATAGAAGTTTGAATTCAGGACGCCAGCTCCAGGGCATCCAAGACTCTGTCTCTGTCTGCTCAGGAGGAAGGTCCTTGTCATCAATCTGCCCCTGGACTAGGAGCTTCTCAGAGAAGGGACCCTGGGCCCAAAAGATGCACTTTACTGGCACTACTTTCTTGGTAGTATGAGGTCCCCATCCTCCCTGCTTGCTTCTCTTTATCTCAAAAGAGATTGACTCAAGACACAACCTAATCCTGTAGATTTTATCTGCCTCATTAACATAACTGCCTCTAATCCTGCCTCATTGACATTATAGAGGTTATGATTTACAACACTTAGGATAAATGCATCAGATCACAACATAGTGGACAATCACACAATACGGGGATCATGGCCTAGACAAGTTGATACACATTTTTGGGGGACATAATTCAATCCAGAACATTCTACCTTTTGGCAACCAAAAATTCATGTCCTTGACACATGTAAAACACATTCACCCCATCAAGTCATAGCGTAAGTCTTAAATCAACTTCAAGTTCCAAAAATTCCTCTTCATCTGTGAAATCTAAGGTACAAGTTATCTGCTTCCAAAGTACAATGGTGAAACAGTCGCAAGCTAGATAGTTCCATTACAAATGAGAGAAACTTGAGGGAAAGAAGGTATAACAGGCACCAAGAAAATCAGCAGAACACATTACATTAGCTCTCAAGACTTGAAAATAAACCTGTTCTCTGAGACCATTTAGGTAATGGCCCTGCCCTCCAGACTCTGGGCACTGGCCACACTCTCAGGATTCTAGGTGGTGGCCCCTCAGCCCTGGGCTTCAGATCCACCTTCTAGGCCCATAGTCTGCTTTCTTAGCTTTGGGTGGCATCATTCTTCTAACCCATCTGAGTGATGACTCCACCCCCTCAGCCCTGGCAGTCCCCATTCTTCTACCCCTTGGGCAAGGCAGCTGTACCTGCACAGCTTTGGGCAGTGAATCTGGCCCCATCCCACTGGCACTCGTGAAAGGCAGCCCCACACTCTGGAACCAAGCTGATGAAAATCAAACTCTTTGAAATCTAGGAGGCTGTGGGCCCACTCCTTGAAACCCCAGAGTCCATGGCTCCGTTATTGAAGACCCCAGAAGCCATGGCCCTACCCTTTGAGACTGATGCAGCTCTGGTTCCTGTGTTCCTTGTCTCTTCAGTTTCTACTTCCTGGTTCTTTGGCCTCTTGGTCCCTTGGGCCTCGCTGCCACTGTCTGCCCTGCTGGAGCAAGTGTTCCAAAGCTCTTTAGCACTGCTCATAAGTGTCTGGAGGCACCCTACTCTTTCAGGAAGCCTTCTGCACAAATGTACTCAACTCTCTTGCTCCAATACTGTCTCGCGCTGGTCTCTTGGTTCTGCTACAGTTTCTCTGCTGCTGCTATTTCTGTGCTGCTTCTTCTTGCCAATCATCTTATGTGATGTCTCCAGTGTAACAGCTCTCCTCAATTCCTTCTGAGTCCTCACTGGAATAGTCTTTGAAGTCCATAATTCCACCAACAGTCTTTTCAAGGCAATCTAGGCTTTTATTGTTAGGCACTTTAAAAGTTTTCCAGCCTCTATCCATTCACAGTTTCAAAACTACTTCCACATTTTAGGTATCAGAAAGAGCAGCACCCCACTTCTTGTACCAAGTGTCTTAGGCTGGGTTCTCTAGAGAAACAAAATTGGTAAAATGTACAAATATATACAGAGAGAGATTTATATCAATGAAGTGATTCACACGGTTGAAGAGGCTGGAAAGTCCCAAGCCTGTGGGTCAGACTGGAAGCGTCTCCTGATTCACATAGCCACAGGGGCTGGCGAACTCAAGATCAGTAGGTCACACAGCAGGGCTCTTTCTCACAGGCTGTGAAGACCAACAAATTCCAAGATTGACAGGCAAGATGGCAGGTAAGCTTCTAGTGGAAGTCCTGAGAAATGGAAGTCAGAAAGACAGGAACCAGCTGCAGAATCCAGACTGAGAAAAAGTCCACGAGCCTTACCAGAAAGTCCACTTATATTTAATGCAAGTCACACCTCAAAGGAAACTTCCTTTCAACTGATTGGCTACTCACAGTAGAGTCCATCATGGAGGTGATCACATTATATCAAATCTCATCTTAGGAGTGATCATATCATTATATGACTGCCAAACTACATCATAACTGCCAAACCACCGAGAATCATGGCCCAGCCAAGTGGGCACACTATCTTAACAATCACAAATAACAATGAAATTTTTAGTAGGGTTTAAAAAAAACTTTTTTTGAAAATCTGATTTTAAAGTTTGTGTTGAAAGGCAAAGGACCTAATATAGGCAGAACAATCTTGAAAAAGACAAGGTTGAAGTTATAAGAGTTCAAGACTTACTATAAAATCACATAAGATGATTGGTAGAGAGTAAGGATAGATACATAGATCAATAAAACATCCATATGTGTATGATCAATTGAGTTTTGACAAAGCTTTCAGGGGAATTCAAAGGGGAAACATGATCTTTTTAAAAATAGTGCTGGGATAGCTGAATATTTGTATGCTATAGAATGGGCTTCAATCTTTGACTCACATCTTATAGGAGAACTAACTCAAAATGTATCATATCTCAACCTAAGAGATAAAACCATTAAAAACTTGGAAAAAAACACAGTTCATTGTGGAATTGGGTTAGGCAAAGTTTTCTTAAGTAATATTCCAAAATTACCAATTATAACAGTAAAAGGTAAAATTAAAAAAAATAAAAATAAGTAACTTTTATTCTTTGAAATTCACAGTAAGATTATAAAAAGGAAAGCCAAAGACTAGGAGAAACTATTTGCAAGACATATATCTGACGATTGGTGTATAACCGTGTCATGGTTTGAATTATGTCCCCCCAAAAATGTGTGTATCCATTTGGCTAGGCCATGATTCCTGGTACTGTGTGATTCTCCTGTATGTTGTAAACCCGCCTCTATGATGTTAATGAGGGAGGATGGGTGGCAGTTGTGTTAGTAAGGCAGGACCTGATCTACAAGACTGGATTGTGTCCTGAGGCAATCTCTTGAGATATAAAAGAAGTGAACAGTGAGACGGGGGACCTCATACTATCAAGAAAGCAGTGCTGGGAGCAGAGCGCGTCCTTTGGACTGGGGTCCCTGCGCAGAGAAGTTCCTAGTCCAGGGGAACACTGAAGAGAAGAAGGCCGACAGAAAGAAAAAGCCTTCCCCTGGAGCTGATGCCCTGAATTTGGACTTTTAGCCTACTTTGATTATGAGGAAATAAACTTCTCTTCGTTAAAACCATCCACTTGTGGTGTTTCTGTTACAGCAGCACTAGATGACTAAGACAAACCACAGTACATATAAACCTCCTACAACTCAATAATAACAACACTGAAAATAGTCAAAGATTTATGAGACACTTAACCTAAAAATACATGTAAATGGCAAAAAGATGCTCGGCATCTTTAGTCATTAGGGAAATGCAATTTAAAACAATGCCACTACACAATGAAATGACTACAGTAAAAAAGATTGACAATACAAAATTTATTTGAGGATGTGAAAGAACTTAAGCTCTTAAATACATGCTGTGGTTGTTAGGTGCCATTGAGTCAATTACGACTCCTAGCTACCCTATGTACAACAGAAAAAAAATATTGCCTGGTCCTCCGCCATCCTCACAACTGTTGTTATGCTTAAGCCCATTGTTGCAGCCATTGCAGCCATCTCCTTGAGGGTCTTCCTCTTTTTCACTGACCCTCTACTTTACCACCCGTGATGTCCTTCTCCAGAGACTGGTTCCTCCTGATAACATGGTGAAGTTTATGAGGCGCATTCTGGCTGTATTTCTTCTAAGACAGATTTGTTTGTTCTTTTCACAGTCCATGGTATATTCAATATTCTTTGCCAACAGCATAATTCAAAGGTGGCAATTCTTTGGTCTTCCTTATTGATTGTCCAGTTTTTGCATGCATATGAGGCAATTGAAAACACCATGGCTTGGGTCACGCGCACCTTAGTCTTCAAGGTGACGTCTTTGCTTTTTGACATTATTTTATTAAATTTATTATTAAATAAAATAGCTATCTTTATTTATGATATGATACTATATCATGCCTATGTAAAATATTTAGTTGTTAATTAAAGAAAACTAAATGTATTTTCCTTTTAAGCTGAAAAGACAAAAATGATTAAGTAAAATCACTACATCATGTGGCCATTAAATATAATCTGAGGAATCAAGCGTTTATTGGATATCTAAAAAGAGTCGTATCATCTACTAGGGAATTTAGTGGTAAATAGTTGAGTACAATTGTTTTCATTTGAATTCACAAGTACTGTGAAAACCTATACAACAAATATATCATTGCTGTGTTGTTCATAATTGTAAGGGTAGGAAAATTTTAGATGCCCAAGCCTAGAACATAATTTAAAATATTATTTTACTTCTAACAATAGGTGATCTTCTAAATATATTACCATGAATTAACTATTAAAACATTAAAGAAATTATATGATGACATGAAATTATTCAGAAACATTGTCATTTAAAAAGACTATTCAGTAAGGTATCATTTTGTGGCCCTTAATATAATCAGAATGCTACATCCTTAAATGTTAAACATTGTTTTCTCTGTGTTGGAATATTGCAGGTGATTTTTCATAGGCCTTTTGTTATGTATATTTTTCTATTTTAACTATGTATTAGATTTGTATAATAACATTATCAAAGTTAATTTAAATAAAAAATAATGTATAACATAAAACTCCACAATTGAAAACTTTTCTGGATTACAGAGCCCCACTTGTTGAGAAAATGAGAGTTATTAAAGAATTGAAATCTGTCTCCAAACAAAAATTAGATCACACTCTTGTAGCATAAAGAAATAGATGGCAGATGTTTAATATCCAAAGCTTGCCATGTATAATTTGACAGTGTTTTATCATAGTTGTTGGGGTTATAGCATGTATAAAGACATAAATGAAGCTGGCATTCTATAAGTAGAAAGAGAAAATAAACAAATAATCAATAAAGTTGAAAGCCAATATATTAATTTCAGATAAAGAGATGAAGGAAATAAAACATCATAATGTGATAATGATGGTGGCGGGCAAAAAGTGATGGAAATGGCCTGGTGAACATAATGTGGAGTTGGAAATCCTATCTCCTGATTCTCTTAGGGCTTGAATGGTAAGAGATATAATTCACTGCAAAGATGTGACAATAGTTTCAAGTAGAAGGAACAGCAAGTGTTAATGTCCTGAGGAAAGAACAACTTTCTTATTTCATAGAACAGCAAGAAGATTGTGAGAGTGAATGGCAGTGAAAAAGCAGTGGCGGATCATGACAGAACGTTTAGGCAGAGGATCTTGGTGAAGCAGTTAATGGGGGCTGTCTTAGTCATCTAGTGCTGCTGTAACAGAAACACCACAAGTGGATGGTTTTAACGAAGAGAAGTTTATTTCCTCATAATCAAAGTAGGCTAAAAGTCTAAATTCAAGGTGTCAGCTCCAGGGGAAGGCTTTCTCTCTGTCGGCCTTCTCATCAGTGTTCTCCCGGACTAGGAGTTTCTCTGCGCAGGGACCCCGGTCCAAAGGACACACTCTGCTCCCGGCACTGCTTTTTGATAGTATGAGGCCCCCTGTCTCACTGCTCACTTCTATCTTTTATATCTCAAGAGATTGCCTCAGGACACAATCCAGTCTTGTAGATCAGGTCCTGACTTACTAACACAACTGCCACCCAACCTCCCTCATTATTAACATCATAGAGGCAGGTTTACAACATACAGGAAAATCACACAGTCCCAGGAATCATGGCCTAGCCATATGGATACACACATTTTTGGGGGGATGTAATTCAAACCATGACAGTGGCATATTTAGAAATTAAGATCAGAAAGAAAAGGAGTAGCTGGATGATGTAGAGCTCTACAAGCCATGATAAGGAATGTGGCTAGTATTGTTAATGAAAATGTTAACCACTGAACATTTTTTTTTTAATTTTTTTATTGTACTTTAGATGAAGGTTTACAGAGCAAATAGTTTCTCATTAAACAGTCAGTACACATATTGTTTTATGACATTGGTTAAGAACCGCACGACGTGGAAACACTCTCCCTTCTGGACCTTGAAGACTTTTTTTTGGTGAAAATATACATAGCCTAAGTTACACCATTTTGAAAGTACGTAAAATTCAGTGACATTGATTACATTCTTCCACCTGTGCTGCTATTCTCACTATCCTTTTCCAAATTATTTCATCACCATTATCACCAACTCACTGTCCCCTAGGCTTCCCATCAAACCATTTGAGTTGCTCTTGTCAATCTGATCACACATAGATAATTCTTTTTTTTTTTTTTTTTTTGGTACCTTAAATGAAGGTTTGCAGAACAAATAGTTTCTCATTAAACAGTACACATATTACCCTATGACAATGGTTAACAACACCATGACATGTCAACACTGTCCCTTCTCAAACCTGGGTTCCCTATCACCAGCTTTCCTGTCCCCTCCTGCCTTCTAGTCCTTGTCCCTGGACTGCTGTGCCTCATTAGTCCTGTTTTGTTTAATGAGGCTGTCCAATCCCTGGCTGAACAGTGAACTTTGGGAGGGGCTTCATCACTGAGCTAAAAGGGTGTCCAGGGGCCATACTCTTGGGGTTTCTCCAGTCTGTCAGACCAGTAAATCTGGTCTTTTTTTTTTGCTAGTTAGAATTTTATTCTACATCCTTCTCCAGCTCTGTCCAGAACCCTCTGTTGTGATCCCGGTCAGAGCAGTCAGTGGTGGTAGCCAGGCACCACCTAGCTGTACTGGACTCAACCAGGTGGAGGCCTTGGTAGCTGTGGACAATTAGTCCTTCAGACTAATCTTTTCCTTGTATCCTGTTCTCTTCATTCTCCCTTGCTCCTGAAGGGATGAGACCAGTGGAGTATCTTAGATGGCCTCTCACAGGCTTTTAAGACCCTAGACACTGCTCACCAAGGCAGAATGTAGAACATTGTCTTTATAAACTGTGTTATGCCAATTGAGCTAGATGTTCACTGAGACCATGATCCCCGCAGCCCTCCGCCAAGCAATTCAGTCCCTCAGGGAGTTTGGATGTGTCTATGGAGCTTCATGACCTTTCCTTGTACACGTTGTGCTAGCTTCCCCAGTAATGTGTAGTGTCTTACCCTTCACCAAAGTTACCACTTATCTATTTAGTTGCCCCCCATCCCCCCATCCCTCGTAACCAACAAAGATTGTTTCTTTTTGTATGTAAATATTTACATTAGTTATAGAGTAGAGGTCTCATACAATTTTTGTCCTTTCCTGGTTGACTTATTTCACTCAGCATGATGCCCTCCAGTTTCATCCATGTTACAAGATGCTTCACAGATTCGTCACTGTTCTTTATCTTTGTATAATACACCATGGTGTGTATGTACCATAGTTTCTTTATCCATTCATCTGTTGATGGGCATCTAGGCTGTTTCTATCTTTTTACTACTGTGAACAGTGCTTCAGTGAATATGGGTGTGCATATGTCTATTAGTGTGACAGCTCTTATTTCTCTAGGATATAGTCCTAGGAGTGGGATTGCATTATGTAGGGTTTTTTTTTTTTTTTTTTTTTGTGGTGATGACATTTTCTTTGTTTGTCTTACTGTCTTGTGCTGAGTTCCTTTTGTTTGTGGATTTTTTTTTTCATTTCTTTTGTTTTTGTAGATTTTGTTTTTACTGAGACTTTATGTTTTTCTTCGTTATTTTGATGAGTAAGTTTGTTAACTTTCTTTGTGGTTACCGTGAAATTTACCACTATCTTCCTAGATTTGAACCAGTCTATTATTACTTGGTATTGTTTGACTTCCACTCCACTAGAAGGTTCTATACCGACACCATTTATTCCCGCTTTTATTGTTCTGATACTGTTGTCATTTACAGATTAACCTCTATGGTTGCCTTTTGTAATTCTTTTGGTTTTGCATAGTGCTTAAGAGTTCATTTCCTAGGTTGGTATTTGGCTAGTACAATCCTATGTCCTGTATTCAGCCTGTGGTCTGATATTGTTTGTTCTCAGATCAAAGGACGTCCTTTAATAAGTCTTGTAAATTCTGTCTGGTTTTTACATAGTCCCTTAATTTCTGTTTATCTGGAAATGCCCTAATTTCACCATCATATTTGAACAAGAGTTTTGCAGGATATATTATTCTTGGCTGGCAATTTTTTTCTTTCAAGGTTTTATATAAGTCGTCCTACTGCCTTCTTGCCTGCATGGTTTCTGGTGACTAAGCCAAGCTTAGTCTTCTTGTTTCTTCTCTGGATGTGACTTTTTGTTTTTCTTGAGCTGCTCTCAGGATTCTTTGTTTGTCTTTGGTTTTAGTGAGTGTGACTATGATATGCCTTGCTGATTTTCTTTTGGAGTCTATCCTATATGGGGTTCTTTAAGCTTCTTGGATGGTCAGCTTTTCATCTTTTCTGATATTGGGGAAGTTTTATGTCAGCAATTCTTCAATGTTCCTCTCTGTGTTTTCTATTTTCTCCCCTTCTTCTGGAATTCTGATCACTAGCAGATTTTTGCTTTTGATTTTACCCCACATAATTCTCAGGGTTTCTTCATTTTTCTTTGTTCTTTTTTCTGATTTTTCCTCAGAGTTGTATCCAAGTGTTTGTCTTTAATTTCACTGATCTATCTTCCATTGTTTCAAACCTGCTCCTTAGCCCTTCTATGACACTGCCCATTTCTGAAATCTTGTTGTTTATCTTTTAGATTTCTAATTGTTGTTTTTGTATGATTCTAGTTGTGACTTTTAGCATTTTGCTTCTGTATTATTTTCTTGAATTATTCCATTTTTTGTCTGTATTTTCCATGAATTTATCTGCCTTTTCCATGAATTTGTCTATTTTTTTCTCATTTTTGTCTGTTTTTTCCTTCAACTCTTGGATAATTCTGAATGTTAGAGATTTGAATTCCCTATCAGTTAGGTCTAGTGCCTTTTCTTCTACTGGATGGTCATCTGGTGTTTTATTTTGGATGCCTACTAGAACCATCCTGTCTTGTTTTTGTAAATGTTTTGATATTGTCTGCTGTCTTCGGGGCATTCAGCATTTATTTTCCTCACTTATTGATTGTATATTTGTTTGTTTCATCCTGCTTTTTTGTTTTATTTGGTTATGTCTGAACAGGTGTGCTATGCATTCTTTGTTGATTGCTTGTCTGTGGGCAGGATACTTTTCACCACCTTCTCCAATGGGCAGGGTCAATCACTCAGGTATGGTACAGCAGGGCAGGTGCAGCTGACATGGAGTTGCTGGGATAAGTTTTTTGTGACATGTACCAGGGATGACAATGCAGACTGGGAATCAGTGCAGAGCGGGTTCCAGTAGCCGTGCCTCTGTTGCTTGGGAGTGTGATGTTCAGCACATGGTGCAGTTAGGCAGGAAGGAGGGGGTAGATTGTGATGTGTGGAGCTAAGACGGTTATGGGAAAGATGAGAGAGAGGAGAGAGGAACAGAAGCCAAAGACATACACACAAAGAAAAAATAGTGCTAAGGGAGCTTGCTATTGGAGTGGAGAGATGAGAGACTGAGAAATGGGGGAAAACAAATGAAAAAAAGAAAAAAGAAAAAGCGTAAAAGAAAAAAATGAATAAATTGAGAAACTGGAAGTGAAGAAAGGCAAAAAGGAAATAAGAGAGAGAAGAAAACTAAACAAAGAAATTAAAAAAAAAAAAAAGAAAAAAAGAAATTCCTCAAGGGATGTCCCTGTGCGTCTGCACAGATTAAGAGACTAGCTTCCAAGCCATGGTACTTCCCAGGTAGAAGCGGCTCCCAAGCCGAGAAAAGAAAAAGAAAACAAACAAACAAATCAAAACTGAACAAATCAGAGCAAAAAAACAAAAAAGCCCCAGGGGCCCACCAGCATGGCGGCAAAGGCTGGGAAGTAGTTTCACAGTTGAGTGGTGTTTCACAGCCTTTCAGGAAGAAGCAAAGATGGTGCACGGAGCCAGGTATTTGAGAGAAAGGAGGGGGAGGTGGTGAGAGGTAAGAAAGAAATCTAAAGAAGCAGAAAAAAGCAACACCAGCAGCCAACAAATGGCACTCAGTGAGCTGGCCAGTGCAGGCAGGTGGAATCCAAGCAGCACTGGGGGGACATAGGATTGTACTAGCCAGATACTGCTAAAGCAGTACTTAAAAGCAATACTTACAGTCCAAATAAATAAAGTCATGGGATTTTTTTTTTTTTTTAATCTCAGGAAAATGACCACTACAATGCATTCTTCATTACTGAAAAAAGCAGTATTTACAAGCCAAATAAATAAAACAAATGGAATTTGAATCTCAGGAAAATTACCACTACTATGTATTCTTCATATAACACAAGCAGTACTAACAGCTGAGAAGCAGAAACAACTGCCTGGAATACAGTATAACTGCTCACAGCAGTGCATTCCACCTGTTACGTATGGAAGCAATGATTGCGCCCTAAGATTGAACGCAGCATCAGAATAACTTACAGGAGTTCCAATCTCTTGAAAAGTACCACTGCAATGCACTAATTCCTTCTTACAAAGGCATTATTTATGTTCAGAAGCTAGAAAAGCAGGGAGCCAGTAACACATGAAAACCGTGAAAGGCATCAAGGAGAAACTGGCCACTATGACTGAACGAAAAAAGGCAATAGCTTATTCTAATGTTAAGTACATTCTCACAAGAACTTAGTAACTGGGAAACACGGTGAGGAGGAGGAGGCTTGTCTCACAGAAATGGAGGTAAAGCTGTCAAAACTTTAGAAAATTCACACATTCGGCAGGCATCACCTAAGACAATTGTCAATCTACACAAAAATGAGGCTCCATCTCAGGGTTCTTGAGTTTTGTGCATTTCAAAAGGCTCCCACCTTGAGGCTAAACACATTAAAACTGGACTATCTCCTATCCAAAGAAATCCAGAGGCATAAAAATTGGGTGAGATACCCTATGTCCCACAGGTCTTGAAAGGGTTCTTAAAAAAAAAAAAGAAGATAATCTAGCTTTGAAGGAAAGAATAGGCATGATGCTTACCCTTTTTTGATCTTGAAGAGAGAAAATAGTTTTTTTTACCATAGTTTTTTGTCAAAAAATTAAGGGAAAACTAATAAGAACAAGAAATGATTATACCCCCTTGGTATTCATTTTAATAATGATTTCTAATAAACAACAAAAATCAAGTATACCTTTATGGAAGATATATCTATTATATCTGATGGTAGACCATTCTGAATATTGAAATACAATTACTTTTGCTCTCCCTGTTAGGTTAATAAAACGGTCATAGCACCACATATATTTTTTATACATTTTAGCCAGCTAAAACTTTTTCAAATTTTTTATTTTATGTAGAAAAAATTTCAAATGTCAGAATCGTATATCAAGTTCAAATAGCAATAAGGAATATACGGTGATATAAAAAAATGTCTTCCGAAAAAAGTAACTGGTAATTTTTTAAATTATTTTAATGTGCTCACATTAGGAGCTATTTTTAGAGTAGTGACAATGACTCTAATGTCCACTCTTCCTGCAGTTATTTTGTCTTCTCTTTCTATTTCTCCTTTTAGTTAATTCATTTTCTAATATCTGTAATTAAAATTTTCAATTCCTCTCAATTGGGGTCCTACAATAGAAAGTGCTTCTGCATTTATTAACAAATAGGCATAGCCTGGAAGATGATACAGATTATACTTTGTTTTCAATTTTGAGATATGTTCAAAAATTTGATTTCATTATCCTTTGCTGGATAACACCTATTATATATTTAAAAAAAAATCCTTGAGAACATTGCAAGATAAAACACGTCTATTAACTATTCAGAAGAAATTCTATCTGAAAAAAAACAAAGCTAAGCTTATCTTTCTTTTTGTTCCCTCAAATACAGTTCACTAAGTAGGAAAGAACTGAACATGTGAGAAGAAAAATATTTAATTAAAATTGATACTTAATACTGATTTTCACAGAGCCAGAGTATCTCAAGTTTGAGGGTGACTTTCCCATGTCTCAGTACAGCCATAACTCCATTGAGATATCACACTTTTATTCAGTTTTCCTATTACTCTTAATTATTAGATTTTAAGAAGTTTTCTAAACAAATATAATCATGAAAATTTTGGAATTTCTGATTTTGTCTATTAGATTATTGAAAAATAAGTGGATATTGTTTCAAGGAAAACTAATGCATGAAAATCTGCACTCATGCTTCATTTTAAGAACATACTGTTATGTATTTTTAATTAATTAATTAATTAATTTTTAATTTTTAAACATCATTATTTTAAAATAGCAGAAACCCTGTCAACATTTGAAAGTTTGATTCACTTGTCTTAAAAATTGAATCCATTATCAAAATTTTAAGAAAATATATGGAGTAATTTTAAATATGCTAGAGATATTTAAAAGGTCGCTATGAGTTGTAATAGACTTGGTGGCAATGGGTTTGTTTGTTTGCTTAGAGATATTTTAAGAGTCCACATTAAAATGCATGCACATGTAAGTAATGGCTTACCTTCCAAAAATTTAGTACTGTGCTTGGCATATGAAAAATGAGAGCGTTTAAATTTTTTCTTGAGTTATCATTTAGCATTACTGGGTCAAAGGCCAACACAAATTTCAGGTCAGATAGTGCAAGGGACCCAGGCATTCTTCAATTTTCTCTGAAGAACATGTTTCCTTTACTTGATTGTGATTGTCTCCCTGGTTTGTGAATAGAGGGAAAAAGCAAGCATTAACCAGAGATAAAATGTCAACACAGGTCGTTTAGGAGAAATGACTCTATAACAGCAATTGCAGCAACCACATTTACTTCTCTAGTTAGAGATAAAATGCTTGTAATTTATAAGAGATTAGGGGAAATAAAGTAGAGTTAGAGAAACTGGAATGCTAGAGATACAGAAAGTTTCACAAAAATCTAAGCACTGTAGAGATGGAGTCCGAACGTGAATAATAGAGACAAATATGTTAGAAAACTTTTTTTCCCCTAGTGTACAATCCCTTGCTCCTTGTTTTTAACCACTTGGCTCTGGAAGAATGGATTAAAATTAGGTTACAGTCGCTTCATGCTCATTCATCCAAGTGTATGCAGGGGATGAAAATGACACCATGATAGCAAGCTCTCATTCACACACACACAAACACACACACACATGCATGTATGCAAACACATTTTACAGAAAAACAATCCTTGGCTTCTTAAACATTAAACAGCACTGGACACCCTCAAGAGCTTGATTATCAATTAAAAAATTAATCAAAAAATATGAAAATTAGTCATCCTGATCTTGTACTTTCTGCCATTTTTTTCTATAACCTATAACTGAATAGCAAGAGCAATCAAAATAGTGCATTTATACCTACTAAAAAAAAAAAAACTCTGCAATTTTCAGAAAAAATTAAGCAAGTTATGAATTATTTATCTAAAATTATTTTATCAGCTCTGAACTCTCTCAGATGTAAAAAAAATTAAAAATTGAATGAAATAATTATATTCTAAATCTAAAAAATCTAATTTTCTCATTCCAAATTATCTGTTGAGCAAAATTTAGAAATCTTCTTTATGTAACACAGCTAACTAAATATAAATAAAAATGCAGCTAGTTTAGCATGGATATAAATGATGGATTCAGTTTGTTACAATCATTTAAATCCAAGACATTCTTAGATGCAGAAAATTGCCAATGTACCTATCGTATCATTTTAAATTGTCTTTTTTAAAATTTGAATTATAGTGGACCATTGGTTAGTTGCAATAGTGCACAGAAGTTTAAAATTACACCATTCCATAGATATAGGATAGGTTAAAAAAGTGATTCCTTCTACTGTTTGTATTCTGAAGTCAATGCTTGAGGTGCACATTTACATATATTTGAAAAATTCACTTTGCTGGATTAAAATGTAATAGGAAAACTGAAGATATCTTAATTTCCTCTCTCTTGGGAAATTCATGTATCTACTTAATATATGATTCCTTTCTGGGAAATAAGAATTCAGAGAGCTTGACAAAGTTTTGAGCAGAAATCTAGAAAACATTCTAGATTATTGTAGTTCTTGAAGGAGCAGATTTTTATGTTTGATTCTTGTAACACACACTAATTGATTTTATTTTTATGATGGCTGTCAAAGAATGGAGACTTCTGAAAAAAATAACTCTCTCATTAAATTTCCAGTTAAGTGTTCCACATGTCTCTATAGCATTTTTGCTGACCTTTCTCATCTCATAACTGACTTACTGCCAAGTATATTCCATTTTTTTTCTGATTTTTCAATATTCTATATTTTATTCCATTAGTAATTTTGGAATTTTCTGATGTTACAGTCCTGTTAATACTTATGTTACAAAACAAGCCTCATTTTGACTTCTCTATAAACACTGTTTGAAAGATGCCTTTATTGTTTAGATCTGGTTTTATCTAGATTATATGCAAAATATCAGTTGAAAGTAAAATACATAATATCACAAGCAAAATAGAATAAAATCAAAATATAAAGATATCGGTACACCTGAGACTATACTGGAAAAAACCGTGCTCATACCTCTATTTTGAGGGTCTACAACTTTCTCTAAGAAATTACATACTTTAATGAGGATAAATAAAGGACCCCTAGTGGAACAGTGGTTAAGTGCTAGACTGCTAACTGAAAGATCAGTGTTTCTCCACGGGAGAAAGATGGAAAGATGTGGCAGTCTACTTCTGTAAAGATTACAGCCTTGGAAACCCTATGGGGAAGTTCTACTCTGTCCTATAGGGTCACTATGAGTCAGAATCGACTCAACAGCAATGGGTTTACTAAGTTTTGAACACTAAGCACACTGTACAAATAGTGGTAAACATTATTATCACTGAAGAAATCTGAGGATCAAAGTATTTATTTTCTCATGATTCTGATCACTCACCATCATTAAGCATCTTTTTCAATAACTCAGAAACATGCTTAGCCACACACATTGGGGGCATGGTCTCAGCTCCAGGTAAGAATATAGAAGGTCTTATTGCATAATAAGATTATAGATATTTTCAAACTTTTTAAAAACTGATTTATAAAGAAGAGCTTTTGTTTTTCTTTTCTAGAGTGGGGTAATGCATGGAATACAGATGAAAAAAGATGAGAGAAATGGATAGATCACTTTACATATAGGCATGAAGTGGCAAATAAAAAAGAAATAAAAAAAGAAAGCAAAGTGGACTGATGATTTTGGTATCTTGGGATGGAGAATTTAGAATACAAGTGAGTAGGAGAATGATTAGAGAATTAGTTGCTGTTTGGAGAATATCTCTAGAATAAAGATGTATAAAGACAATTATAATAAGTTTGTTGTGTGATGATGTGTTTTCTCTCTCACTTTCTTACAAGAGTTCTCTTTAAAGAAATATATTTCTCTAAAAATGTGTTTTGACATCACATTTGTGTTCATTTTACATGCAAAAATTTGATGGTTCTGAACATCGAAGCATCCTAGTTTAATTCTAGCTTTCACTTTGTTATTCCACTATGGTGGTACATCAAAATCACCTGGAGAGATTGCTAACACATAGATTTATAGACCGTATCATCCTAAATTTCTAATTCAGTCAGTCTGGGTGCAGCCTGATAATTTATATTTTAATAAGTTCTGAGATGAAGCTGATGCTGCTGGTTGAAGAAACAAACTTTGTTAACCACTATTCTAGAACAGTGTTGTCCAATGGAATTTCCCATAATGATGGGAAGTTCTGTAATCTGCACTTTCTAACAGAGAAGCCACTAGCCACATGTGGCTATTGAGTGCTTAGGGCTAGTGTAATTAAGAAATTCATTTGTTGTATTTTATTGTATTTAAGTTTAAATTTAAATAGCCACATGTAGCTAGTGTTTGTTTTGTTGGACTGTGCAGCTTTAGAGAATTACTTTTTATCCCACTTAAGGGGATGACATAAGGCAAAATGATTAACAAATACTGAAAATTACTAGTGTCTTACTGGAAATGTTCGTTAGGAATCACCATCATAGGTCCATTCCTCCCCTTAATATGGTGAGAGATAAACTCTACAAAGTGAAAAGTAGGATTAAAAGCTTAGAAGTCTTACAGAATTAGAAAAAAGTGTAAGACAGCTTTGGATTTTATTCTTACTTCAAGATTTTCTGTAGTGGAACAGTTTAATGCCAGTATTTTACTTATTTTAATTCTCACATCAATTTTTATCTCTTCAGAGAATTAGTCTAAAAATTTGATCAACTTTTCTTAGATAATTTTCCATAGAATAAAAATTGAATTAATTAAGACAAGAATTGCTCTATATTTCCTTTGAAATTTTATAAATTTCAATTTATTTTTATAATAAACTTAGACATTAATATTGATTCCTATTATGTAGGAGAAAGAAAATGAAAGAAAAATTTGGTGTCAGGTGTGTGAGAAGCTTATTTAAGAATGTTTTTCTGCATCAGAGCATAACACAGCATCTTACCTATAGGAGATGATGAAATCCAGTTCTAAAGTATTTATTTTTTACTTTTGCTGTTCGTTTTCAGCCTCAAAAACTCTTTGGAGCAGTTCTACTCTGCACACATGGAGTTGCCATGAGTTGGAGTTGACTCGATGGCAACTAACAACAATTTATAATTAGTAATTAATTATATAGCTAGTTTAATTATTAGTTATTTTATCCACTAATTAGTATATAGTTAGAATAGATATATTCTGAGCAGCTGCATGATACCCTTTGACCTAAGGAGTAATATCTTCTATGATAGGAAGGTACAAGAGAGAACCTTTAGTTTTCTTCCTCTCTAAAATAGTAATTCAAAAGTCATACTGCATTCATTGTTTACAAGATTAAATTTATTCCTAAAACTGAAAGATGCAGGAGATATTGATTGATATTCCCCACTGAATTTTCCAGTTGGGTCAATACAAAAGACTGAATTTTAGAGAAAAACGATAGATTAGTTACAACTTAATGTTGTGGGATAAATTTGCAGGGGTTATATATATAAATGAAAACATCAAATTGTACATTTTAAATATATACAGCAGGTATGCTATTTTTTAGCTAGTAAATTCTTTTTTTCTAATTCTGAAAAGCAAGGAGAAAAAGAAAATAGTTTTCTTTCATTTGACCAGGACAGAAATGTGTCTGTACTGCCCTGTTTCAGAGATGTATAAACTGTCTCATACTACGCCACAATTTGCTTCACAGAGGTTTTGACTTTCTCCCAACTCATAACAAATTACACTGATATATTATTGATGTCATAATGCTGATGGGATCTGGAAAGCAGATAATAGGAGGTACTTTAGACAATTTGATAAAATCACTGTGACAGTAACTCTTCCAATTTATGAAGATTATAGAGGTTCAAATCTGGGTAACATCACAATATATTCTCCCAAGTGAAATATTCTGTATAATTGTTCCTACAGCTACGAAAGAGGCACAGAACTTTATACCTTCTTGGATTCTGTAGGTAACATTATGATATCCTATTCTAACCTACTTACTGGATTATTTCAATATCTGGCACAATTTAAATGGGGACTAAACCAAATCCATCGCTGTGGAGTCAAAATCTCTCCAGATGGTTGACATAAAATGCAGTCAGCTCTGGCATAGAGCGTTTACTATCTAGAAGATTCAATGATGTTTGAAATGTCTGCAGTTCAGGAAATATATGGCAATGCTGACAGAAGCATCACTGCAGAAGTCCTTAAGGCTTGGGGACACAGCAATGTTACTCTCTAAATGAAATTATTCTCTTTTAATAAATAGATCTGAAATTGCTACTTCTTTAAAGAGATTGCAATGTAAGAAATAGGAGACCAGGGGGTGATGTTCCCTCTCCCCATAGTTAAGGTAATGCTGGCTGTCGTAATAGGTAAACTCTGAAAACTCAGCATCTTAACACCATAACTATTTACTTTTCACTGATATCAAAGTCTGATTTGAGTTTATCTAAGCAGGCCACTTTCCATGTAGTTGTTCAGAACCTAGGCTCCTTCCGTCTAGTGGCTCTGCTTTCCTTTATACTCTACTGCATTGTTTTGTGTCTAGTTGATTTCTTTTTGTTTTGCAGTGAATCTTTTTGATTTCCTATTTATTTCCTTTTGTGTATTTTTTTAGGTATTTTGTGGTTATAATGAGGGTTGCACTTAATATCCTAAATTCACAACATTCTAATTTGAAACTATCCCTACTTAATTTCAAAGACATATGAAAAATCTTTTCCTATACAGTTCTTTGCTTTCCCTTTTTATGTTGCTGTTGCAAATTACATCTTTTCACATTGTGTGCCCAATAACAGATTTACAATTATTTTTATACATTTGTCTTTTAAATGGAGCCCTGGTGGCACAGTGGTTAAGAGCTCAGCTGTTAACCAAAAGGTTGGCTATTCCAACCCACCAGCTGCTCCATGGGAGAAAGATGTAGTCTGTTTCTGTAAAGATTATAGCCTTGGAAACCCTATGGGGCACTTCTACTTTGTCCTACAGGGTCACTATGAGTTGCAATCGACTTGACAGCAGTTTTTTGTCTTTTAAATCATGTAGAAAATATAAAGTGGAGTTACAAATCAAAAATAGTATAGTATGGGGTTTTATATGTACCCATATAGTAATCTTTACCACAGATATTTAATTCTTCATACAACTTCTAGTAACTCTCTAAACCAAAATCAAGCCCATTGCCACTGAGTTGATTCTGACTCATAGCAACCCTATAGGACAGAGTAGACTCCCCCATAGGGTTTCCAAGGAGCAAGTGGTGGATTCAAACTGCCAACGTTTGATTAGCAGCTGAGATTTTAACTACTGCATCACCAGGGTTCCAGTAACTGTCTAGTGTTCTTTTATCTCAGCCCAGCAGACTCCCTTAGCATTTCTTGTAGGGCAGATCTGGTGGTAACAAACTCTCCTAGGTTTTTTTTTTTTTTTAATTTGCTAATGTCTCCCTCATTTATGAAGGACAATTTTGATGGATATAGAATTCTTGGTTGAGAGCTGTTTTCTTTAACCACTTTAAATATTTCATCCCACTGCCTTCTGTTTTCTGTAGTTTCTGATGAGAAATCAGCAGTTAATCTTATTGAGGATTCCTTGTATGTGACAATTCACTTCTCTCTTGCTGTTTTCAAAATTCTTTCTTTTTCTTTGGACTTTGACAGTTGGATTAAAACATGTTTCAGTGTGGATCTCCCTGAGTTTATCCCACTTGGAGTTTGTTAAGCTTCCTAGATATGTAATTGCATGTCTTTAAGTAAGTTTGGGGGGCGTCTTAGTCATCTAGTGCTGCTATAACAGAAATACCACAAGTGGATGGTTTTAACAAAGAGAAGTTTATCTCCTTACAGCAAAGTAGGCTAAAAGTCCAAATTCAGGGTCTCAGCTCCACGGGAAGGCTTTCTCTCTCTTGGCCTTCTCATCAGTGTTCCCTGAGACTAGGAGCTTCTCGGTGCAGGGACCCCGGTCCAAAGGATGCGCTCTGCTCCTGGCACTGCTTTCTTGATGGTATGAGGTCCTCCTGTCTCACTGCTCACTTCTGTCTTTTACATCTCAAGACATTGCCTCAGGATACAATACAATCTTATAGACTGAGTCCTGCCTTACTAACATGACTGCTGCCCATCCTCCCTCATTAACATCATAGAGGCAGGATTTACAATTTATAGGAAAACCACAGAATACCAGGAATCATGCCCTGGCCAAATTGATACACACATTTTTTGGGGGACATAGTTCAATCCACGACAGGGGGCTTTTGATCGTTATCTCTGTGTATATTCTCTCTGCCCTCTCTGTGTCTTCTTTTTCTGAAAGTCCCATAATACATATGTTAGTCTACTTGTTGGTTTCTCAAAGGTCCCTTAAGCTCTATTCATGTTACTTCATTCTTTTTACTTCGGTTTCTTTTGGATAATTTTAATTGTCCTATCTTCAAGTACATGGATTCTGCTTTTGTCTGCTTCAATCTATCATTGAACTCCTGTTGTGAATATTTCAAAAATAACACCTTTTAATAATGTCACATTATAAAGAAGGACCTGATATTTAGTCACTCAATAGTTTTGGAAAACAGTATTCTAATGCTGAAGTATAGGTATTAAGAAGCATAAAAAAGGGACATATTAAGAAGTATAAAAGGTAACAGTGAATTTTCAACCATCTGTTTTGTCTGGTGACTCTAAATACAAGGGTCATGCCACTGTGAATGCATTGAACATAGCTTCATTATGCAGTAGAGATTGTGTTTTTCTCATCATGGACTGCATGCAACCCACTGTTGGCAAAAACTATGTTTCTATACCTTTGTAATTCAAAGAGAGGTTCCTGGGTGGTACAAACAGTTTGTGTTTGACTGCTAACCTAAAAGTTGGAGGTTCAACCATAGCTAATGGCACCGTGGATGAAAGGCCAATCTGCTTCCATAAACTTTACAGTCAAGAAAATACTTTGGAGCAGTTCTACTCTATCACATATGGGGTCACCATAAATTCGAGCAACAGGTTAATCCAAAAAGGGCATGAAGTTATATATAAGGAAAACTTTAATGCTTAGTAATATTTATAGTCTACAAGAAGAAATACAGATTAAGAAAAAATAAGGGAAGTTATAACCAATTGACTTCCTTTTTTTTCAGTTGTAAAATTCTGATTCTGATAAAATTGCATATCAATAAACTTTTAATGAACTCATTTTCAGCAATGAGTTTTGGTTAATACTTCATTTCAGTACTGAAAATTGTTTTGACAGTCATAGAATATTGATGGTTCAGGTATTATGGTTTCTAAATTGTGTCTTCCCCAATTTATTTTGTATCAACTTATGCTTGGTTTATAATAATGTCTATGAGTTCTTTTTGAATATACATTTTTCTCATTATAGCTACTCTCAAATAAAATTTAATAAAGAAATCAATGAACCAGATTAAAGAGTCATGCACTTAAGATTGACAGATTTACTAATTATCATTTCCATGCTTAAAGAGGAGACTGCACCCTCTACTGATATTGTATAATAATAACACTACTGTGCTATATGCTATGATGCTGTTTAATTTCATTTCAATAAATACTTCATAGGAATACACTTAGGAGTCACTTAGCAAATATGTATTCAATTACAGAATTGATAAATAGTAGATGAATACAAGGAAGGCTTTTAAATACAAAAACACTGAGTCTGAGAAGCATTTCCAAATTAACAGAGTAAGGACCTCTAAAAATTTTCTCCTCCGTAATATCAATAAGAACACTGTAAAAACTGACAAAGTAAACTTTTTCAGAACTCTGGAGATTAACTAAAATCTTGCAATGATCAAAGAACTGTTTATTGAAGATAACTGACTGAATTTTGATAAGAACAGTGAGTTTCCCATGTTTTTTCTTCCTAGTTCTGAAGTAGCTGTGAAAAACTGAAACTTCAAAACTATTGGAACTAGGAAAACCAGAATCCTAGAAGACACTGGGGAGTAGAGAATCAGTTTGAAGCTCTTAAAAAAACCCATCACTAGATAATTTTTACTATTTAACCTGTTTTATAGCTCCTGAAAAGCTCTATTCTCAGAGTTTATCTTTATTTAATCTGAGAGTTTATTCTGTGGAAAGCACCCTATTCCCATGGAATTCATTAAAAACAATCAGTGGCAAATGTTTAATATTGCAGCTTCCTTAGGTGGTGACAAAAATGGGAAATTATGTGTCCATAGTGGGATTTAAAAATCCCCAACATATTTTTGGAAATCTAGAAGACTATATGTATATTCAGTAATGAGTGCATGCTCAGGAAAGTTTCTCATCAATCACCTTTGGCTGGTATCAAGATCTGAGTAAGCTGGAAGTGAACGGTAAGGCATAGTTTTAACACACACACATATACAGACCACTTTGGCAAAGACTTACTGGTCTCCCAGTTAAAGGCAATTAATAAATTCTCTGTTCAATTATTATCTGACCACTAAGCTAACCAAGCAGAGACATTAGTGACCACGAAGAAATACAAAATCTGAATAGGTCTATAACAATTTAGAAAAGTGAATATGAAGCAAAAAACTACATCCAAAGAAAAGCCCAGGCCCAGATGGCATCACTGGTGAATGCTACCAAACATTTAAAGAAAAATTGACACCAATTATTAATAAATCCTTCCCAAATACAAGAGATGAGACAGCATTTGTCAATTAATTTTGAGTCCAGTACTACCCCAGCTACTCAGACCAGAAAATAGCATTAATAGATGAATATAGATGCAGAAATCCTCAACAAATTGCTAACCAACCTAATTTGGCAGCATATAAAAATGAAGAAGATCTCCAACCAAGAGAGATTTATCCCAGAAATGTGATTCAACATATGAAAAGCAATCCATATAATATATCATATTAACAGCAAAAGGACAAAAAGCATAAGATCATCTCAATAGAAACAGATAAATCATTTGACAAAATTCAGCACATTTTCATCATAGAAACACTCAACATTCTAGAAATAATTTTCTTAAACTGATAATTATCACCTATGAGAAACCAACAGCTGACATCATACTTAATATTGAAGGACTGAATGTTCTCCTAATACCAAGAACAAGTTGTATGTTCTTGTATTTATGCCCATGATTTATATTAATTTTGTACTGGCTATTCTAAACAGCACAATTACATAAGGAAAAGACATAAACGGCATTCCATTTGAAAAATAAAGGAGAAAATTAATCTGTTTTTGCAAATACAATTATCTTATATGTAGAAAATCTTAAGACATTCATGTATGCACATATGTGTATGCACATGAGCACACACACAAGCTATTGGAACTAATAAGAATCTCAATAAGATTACAGGATACAAGATTAATATACAAAAACCATTTTTTTCTACACAGCAGTCCAGGGACAAGGACTAGAAGGCAGGAGGGGACAGGAAAGCTGGTGATAGGGAACCCAAGTTTGAAAAGGGACAATGTTGACATGTCATGGGGCTGTTAACCATTGTCATAGGGCAATATGTGTACTAACTGTTTAATGAGAAACTATTTGTTCTGCATCCTCCATTTAAGGTACAAAAATAAAAGAATTATCTATGTGAGATCTAATTGACAACAGCAACTCTAATGGTCTGATGGGAAGCCTAGGGGACAGTGAGTTGAAGATAATGGTGATGGAATAATTTGGAAAAGGATAGTGAGAATAGCAGCACAACTGGAAGAATGTAATCGATGTCGCTGAATTGTACGTGTAGAAACTTTCAAAACGGTGTAACTTAGGCTATGTATATTTTCACCAAAAAAAGGTCCTCAAGGTCGAGAAGGGAGAGTGTTGACATGTCGTAAAACAATATGTGTACTGACTGTTTAATGAAAAACTATTCTGTAAACCTTTATCTAAAGTACAATAAAAAAATTAAAAAACAAAAACCAAAAAAATCATTTTTTCTATATAGTAGCAAAGAGCAATCCAAAGCTAAAATTAAGAAAACAACACTATTAAAAATAATAAAGTACTGAGTAATAAAGTTAACAAAAGTAGCTTAATACTTATACACTGTAAACTACAAAACATCATTGAAATTTAGTAAAGAAGACCGAAATACATGAAAAGTCACAACAATTTCAATCATTAGAATACATCATATTGTAAAGATGGCAATATGCCTCAAATGATCTTATTTAACACAATCCCTACAAAATTCCCAGCTGCCCTTTTCCAGAAATTGACATGGTATCCTTAAAATTCATTTGGAAATGTCAGCAATATAGAATAGCTAAAATAACCTTGAAAATGAAAAAAAAAGAAGAGTCACATATCTAGATCTGAAAACCTAATGCAATACTGTATTAATCAAGACTGTGTCTAACAAGCATAAGGCTAGAAACATTGATCAAAGGAATATAATTGAGTGTCTAGAGATAAACCCTTACATTTATGATAAACTGATACTTGACACCTGTGCCAGGACAATTCAATGGGGGAAAGAATAGTGTTTTCAACAAATGGTGCCAGAACAATTAGGTATCCACATGCAAAAGAAGGAAGGTGCACCCTTACTTCACAACATATAAAAAATTAAAATCAACCATAGAAACAAATGTAAAAGTTAAAACTCTAAAAATCTTTGAAGAAAAGATAGGAGTAAATCCTTTTGATACTGGATTAGGCAATGTTTTCTTAGATATGACACCAAAAGCACAACGCACATAAAAATAAAAACACTGGACTTCATCAAAATTAAAAATTTTATGCATGAAAGCATTCATGAAAAAGTATAAAAAAGACGACCCTCAGAATGGGAGAAAATATTTGCAAATCGTGTATTGATCAGATAAGGGACTACTATCCAGAATATATGAAGAACTCTTGGGGCCCTGAGATCATCTATAAACCTTAAACCAAAAATATCCCCTGAGGTCTTTTTAAAACCAAACAATAGTTTAGCTTAACTAGTAATGAATGTTTGCCTTGAGTATTGTGCTCTTTTAACAGCAATCTACACAGGATTAAATTGACAACAGTAGGAAATTGAGAGGGTGGTGAATTTATGATAATGGAGGAGAAAAAATTCAGAAAAGGAGGGTGAGAATGGTTACACAACTTAAAGAACGTAATCAATGCCACTGAATTGTACTTGTAGAAATTGTTGAATTGGTGTATGTCCTGCTATGTATATTCTCGATAACAATAACACAAAATAAAATAAATTATATATATATATAAAGAACTAATGCAACTCAAAGATAAAATGAGAAATAATCCAATTTAACTACTAAATTATAGCCTCTATAAGGGTGAATTTTATATGTAAACTGTATATCAATAAACCTGTTATTTAAAAACAACTTTAGAGGTGTACAAGTAATTCTAACAGCCACTGCTTCCCTACACAGGATGTCTGCCTATTTAGTCTACATAATTTATACTCTTTTTTATGTATAAAAAGCACATTTTCTTCATATTATAATGCTAATAAGCTTGTTTCCAATGTTTATTATACTTTGTCTCCTCCGTCTATCAAATTCTGCATGGACGGTTTATGGTCACAGTTAGGACTCTACCTCTGGAATGCACTCCAGAATGATCTGGCTTCCATTCTTCCTACACATCCAGCCATACATCTGGTCTATGCGTTTGCTCTTTGAAATGTGACCTTCATACTTGCAACTTCAGTATCATCTAGGTGTTTATTAAATATCTAAAATCTCAATTCCACTGGAGATACACTGAGTCAGAATCCACGTTTTAGCTAGGTCCTTAGAGATTCTTACATACATTAATATTTAGAAGCCCTCCTCTATGCCATATAGGACAATTCTCATTAGAATCTGCTTTGAATTTTTTTCCTCCAACTCAGTTCTTTCACCATACAGGGAGCAACTTTTGCATTCTTCCAAGATTGAGTACCACCAGAAGTACATGGTTTAGTTTAACATAATCCTTGTGTAGCACACTGTGATTTACCTATTCAACCAAGCCATTTCCCACCTTAAATCTTGCTATCAATATCTAGATTTCAATAAGGTAGAACCACAAGGTGCCTCAAAGGAAATGAATCCCAACCTTGTCTCCAGCCCCAGGTACAGGGGCAAATCATGGTTGATCTATGCTGATCATAGTGATCCCATTCTTCTTGCCAGTGACTGGAGGGAAAGAGGTGCATGGGATACAATTCTAGCCAGGTTATTGATGAAGGAGGCTAACTGCTCTTAGAGGGGAAAACAAAACAAAGCAAAACTGAGTCTGACTTCCTATCCAGGTTTAATCACCTATTAGTTGTATGATTGTATGAAAATCACCTGATCTCTCTGAGCTCTGGTTTACTATTGTGAATGTAGAGTTTATAATAGATTTTCAGAAGTATTGTGAAAATTATAAATGATATACACAAGGTTCCAAAAATATTTATATATTATCCAAAAACCAAACCTGTTGCTGTCGAGTCGATTCTGACTCATAGCGAACCTATAGGACAGGGTAGAACTGTCCCGTAGAGTTCCCAAGGAGTTCCTGATGGATTTGAACTGCCAACCTTTATGGTTAGCAGCCTTAGCTCTAAACCACTATGCCACCAGGGTTTCCCATATATTATAGGAGATCAAAAATTATGACTCTATACGCCACCAGGATTTCCCATATATTACAGGAGATCAAAAATTATAACTCTATAGATGATTTTTATCATTATAATTATCTTTAAATAGCAGTATATATTGGCATATATTGATATGTGGAAAAACAAATAGGGGTCAGTTTAGTTAGACGAATTGCTGATTCTCTTCTGGTGAAGTGCCAACAATTTTCTTAGTTTATTTTTTAATTTATTATGAAATGTTTCAATAGCAAATTCATCAAAGAATAATAGGCAAATACCCAGTTTAAGACATAACACCTGAATATGCCCTTCCTAAGCCAATATTATGAATTTGACATTTATTTTTCCCGTGTTTTTAATAGATGTGTATTTATTCCTTAACAATACAAGGTATTTTTGGATGAATGTAATTTTTTTTATTTGTGACATTTATTGATATTGTGTATATTTAGTCTCAGATCATTTTTTGTGAATAAAAAATATTCTATTGTATAAATACACTATTATTAATTCATTCTTGAGTAATTATGCAGTATAGGTTTCTGTATTAAGAATCTTGATGATATAAACATTCTTACTCTTGCCTCTTTGACACAAGAATCTATATGCTGTTTGCTTTGAGTGGATTTATTGGATGCAGGGTAGGCAAATTTTCAAATTACTTGCTCTTCAAAGTGGTTGCACTAATTTAATTTGTATTATCTATGTATGACTTGTTCCACATTCTTACCAAGATAAAATAATATCACATTTTGAAGTCGGCTTTAAATACAATGGGTAAGAGCTATTTCATTGTTTTCATTTGCATTTCCTAATACTAGATAGGTTAACATTTAAAAATATATTTATTGGAGATTTTGATTTTTCAGTTCTTTGATTTCTCTGTTTATATTTTATGCCACTTTTTTTATTTTCCTTTTGTTTTAGTGATTTATAGGATTTCCTTGTATTTTTTAGGTAGTATTATTTGTTATATGAATCAGAATCGACTCAATGGCAACAGGTTTGCTTTGCTTTTTTTGTTTAATTATTTGTTGGATTGTATGTACTTTTAAGTATCTTCCTACAATTGTGGCTTTTATTTTTAGGTTTGCTTAATTAAATCTACTGATGAAGAGAAGTGTTTTTATATGCAACTGAATTAGTCAATCTTTCCCATTGTTTTTTAAGTACTCCTTCCCTATCTTGAAGTTTAATATATCTTTTAAGCAGTCAAGAGAGCACAAGCAGGAACTCAAGTACACCTTCTCCCTATCCCTTGATAGATGATAATTAATGCAAGTTGGGCTGGATGTAATCACTAAGTTCAACGCACTGCTTTTCATTGCTTTTTCAATATAAGGCAGAAAGCTATGAAGAAGAAAGTTCTTTCTTTTTCTTCCCAGTGGTTAATTTAATTTTCCCCCCTACTGAACCAAATTATTTATTTGCCAGCAGTCTTTGTTTATCATCTTTTCATGTTCCCTGTCTTGCTGCCAATGCAATCACAGCTCATAACAATTAACAGCTGTTTCTTAGTAGTTCTAGTTAGTGTCTTTGTCTATTAACATCATTTTTCAAAACATAAAAATAATATGCACTTCTTTAATAAATACAAGATACATAAGTGTATTAACAAAGTAAAGTCTTCCCACATCATTTAACATTATTCTTCCGAGATAAGCCTGAAAAGGAACAGTAATTTATTACAATTTTCAAAACATATATGCTTTTTCATCAATACTAATTATTTCATAATGTTTTGTAACACAAAATGGAAATGTCTTTGAATTTGTTTTTTCCAATAATATTGGCCAGTTTTCTGAAACTCCACTGCAAACGTTGCTGTTGTTGTTGTTAATTATTGGCTAACTTCAGTAATGTTTATTCTTATCTTTCATTCTTTTCCTGAATTAGGTTTGTTGAATTGATTGAACTTTATTTTTATCAGCCTGACTTTACAATGTGATATTCAGACCTTGACCTAGAAAAATCTATTATACTCTTACAGCACAAGTTTTGAAATTAAGTACTGAATTTCCTTTTCTGGTTAGTGAAAACTATGTGGTCTCTAAAAGTAGAGATTTTGAAAATGAACAGAGAAGTAGAGAGCTGCCCGCATATAATTTCCTTTACATTTCATTTCTTGTTAGGCTTAGGTGGCTTATCAGTGATCAAAATAGAAGTTTTTCCTTTTAAAAGATGGTCCAATAAACCTCCAAGTGGAATTCAGTGTAACTCTAACCGGAATTAAAGTTCACTCATCAAAAGTAACTGATTAATGCACTTCAAGCAAATTCTGGTCATTTGGGGCCCATTTCTTTGTAATCAGTGCTATATATGATTGCATTTACAGGACTTGATTATTGCATTCAGCAAAGCTATTGTGTTCTTTGAAGATACTGCAAAATATATTTAAAACATCTCTGATATAATATTTAGCATAGTATAGAAATATTTTGATCATATGGCACATATGTACATAATTGTAGATTATATATTATATTATAGATTATATATATTGTATAATACATATATAATTGTAGGCACATATGTGTATAATTGTACACTCTACGTTAGATTCATGGTTATACCAAACAAAGCAAGAGTATCCTATAAGAGAATTTTTTAGTCCTGGAAGTCAGTAAAAATGAATCTGGTTGTTTTTTTCAACAAAAGAGAACAAAGAAATATAATTACTTTTCTTCTCTTCTGCTCATATATTTGTTATTCACTCATCATTTATTTAACAGCCTACGTTAAAGGTCAAAATAAATATGATAGTATTTATGATGCATAAAGAATGCAATGCTCTGTTCCTTTTCAATTTATCATTCCTGGCATAGTAGATGTTATCATTGTCAGATTCAGAATGGGAACCTGCACAAGGACCAAGAGGCAGTTGTTCAAATAGAACAAGGGGATACTGCGTGGTTTAAAATTGGAAAAGGTTGTGGTAAGACTGTATTCTTTCACCTTATTTATTCAATCTATATACTGAATAAATAATCCAAGAAGCTGAGCTACATGATGACGAATGTGAGATCAGAGTTGGAGGAAGACTCATTAACAACCTAAGATATGCAGATGACACTACTTGCTTGCCAAAAGTGAAGATGACTTGAAGCACTTACTGATTAAAAGACTGCAGCCTTTCTGTATAGATTACGCCTCAACATAAATAAAACAAAATTCTTACAACTGGCCAATAAACATCATAATAAATGGTGAAAAAATTGAAGTCTAAGATTTCATTCTTCTTGGATCAACAATCAGTGCCCATGGAAGCAGCAGTCAAGAAATCAAATGACATATTGCACTGGGCAAATCTGCTGCAAAAAAACATATTTAAAATCTTAAAAAGCAAAGATGTCACTTTGATGACTAAGGTGAGCCTGACCAAAGCCACTATCACTTCATGGTATTTTTTGGGGAAGAATATTGAATATACCATTGACTATCAGAAGAATGAACAAATTTGTCTTGGAGGAAGTACAGCCAGAATGCTCCTTAGAAGAAAGAATGGCAAGACTTCACCTTGCTTACTTTGGACATGTCATCAGGAGGGCCCAATTGCTGGAGAAAGACATCATGCTTGGTAAAATAGTGGGTCAGCAAAAATGAGAAAGACCCTCAATTAAATGGATTGACATAGTGGCTGCAACAATGGTCTCAAACATAGAAATGATTGTGAGGATGGCACAGGACCTTGAAAAGTTTTTTTCTGTTATACATAAGATTACATTGAGTCAGAGCTGACTCAAGGGCATCTAACAACAATAATGACAATATTTATGAGCAATATTATTATTGCTTTGGAGTGGGTCACATTAGATCAACCTAATGAATATTGTCGACAGAGTGCTAATTGATCATTCATAGAGCAAAATGCGTATCATCAATTAACTTTGCATTATCATTTGTGCCACTTTTATCCAAGATAATATTTTAAACCATGAGAAGGAATTTTAAAGACTTTTAAATAAATACTACACCAACAAGGAATTTAAATGTTGAAACTTCTATTTTTTTTTTCACAGTTATATAATAATCTTTATAAATAAGAACTTAGCTGGAAATTCTGGATAAACATAGTAGTATAAGGGTATTTTTAATTTACTCTCTGGAAACTATAAACATAAACCATTGCCATCGAGTTGGTTCTGACTCACAGCGACCCTGTAGGACAGAGTAGAACCGGCCCATAAGGTTTCCAAGGAGCCGCTAGTAGATTTGAACTACCAACCTTTTGGTTAGCAGCTGAGTTCTTAACAACTACACCACCAGGGCTTCACAAATATAATGAAAAAAAATATAAGAATGTGAAAATAATAACTATAATAAGAATGAAAATAAGAAATTCACTTTAAATGAAACTAAAATGCTAAGCACAATTCTTAATAAATTATTATCAAAAAAGAGTTTCTAGTATTGACATAATTTTAAGCAATTATGAGAGCCGGATAAAATATGCCATATATTTCTATCAGAACAATGTATGATGCAGCATTATTTAAAAAAAAATGTTGTTATGTCGAATAGTTCAATAAAATTTCCTTATTTGAACTAATAAATTCATGGTTAGTTGCCAGAAATATCCCTAATTCTTCTACACTTAACTGAGTGGAATAAAAGGCATGGTTCTATAAAAACTACATAGATAAGACATCTTACAGGAGACAGGTTGTTGGCCTGGCAAGGTAAAAGAAATACAATATGCTGAAATCAACTTTGCAGTTGATAATCACAGGTAAAAGGAAAGAAGAACTAAATCACTATTGAATAAATCTAAGATATTCCTGGCTTATCTCAGATACATAGTTGAAACTAAATAAATGTGGGCATTATGGTTACAGGATAGAAAAACAATGTTTAACTCATAAAAATATAAATAATAATGTAAAAATTCAAAGGAAAAAGAAAAGGTGGAATGATTTTTAAATACGTTGTTCCCAAGTAGGGCATATTTTCGGATAATATAAAATGTGAACATAACTTCTATACAGAGTGCACAGTCGTCAATGAGAGAAAGCATTGTGAGTAATATCCCATACTGGAAGCTCTAGAACTTTTGATAAATTTATCAGTACAAAAAATGATATATATTATATATACTTATAAATATATATATAATGTTGTTGTTAGGTGTGATCGAGTCGGTTCCGACTCATGGCGACCCTGTGTACAACAGAATGAAACACTGCCCAGTCTTGCACCATCCTCACAGTCATTGTGATGCTTGAGGCCATTGTTGCAGCCACTGTGTCAATCCATCTTGTTGAGGGTCTTCCTTTTTTCCCTGGCCTGCTACTTTAACAAGCTTGATGTCCTTCTCCAGGATTGATCTCTCCTGATAACATGTCTGAAGTATGTGAGACATAGTCTCACCATCCTTGCTTCTAAGGAGCATTCTGGTTGTACTTCTTCCAAGACAGATTTGTTCGTTCTTTTGGTAGTCTATGGTCTATTAAATATTCTTCACCAATACCACAATTCGAAGGCGTCAATTCTTTGGTCTTCCTTATTCATCATCTAGCTTTTGCATGCATATGAGGTGACTGAAAACACCATGGCTTGGGTCAGGTGCACCTTAGTCTTCAAGGTGATGTCTTTGCTTTTCAACAGTTAAAAGAGATCTTTTGCAGCAGATTTGTTTAATGCAGTGAGTCTTTTGATTTCTTGACTGCTGCTTCCATGGGTGTTGATTGTGGAACCAAGTAAAATGAAATCCTTGACAACTTCAGTATTTTCTCTGTTTATCATGATGTTGCTTATTAGTCCAGTTGTGAAGATTTTTGTTTTCTTTATGTTGTGGTATAATCCATACTGAAGGCTGTAGTCTTTGATTTTCGTCAGTAAGTACTTCAAGTCCTCTTCACTTTCAGGAAGCAAGGTTGCTTCATTTGCATAATGCAGGTAGTTAGTGAGTATTACTCCCATCCTGATGCCCTGTTCTTCATATAATCCAGCTTCTTGTATTATTTGCTTAGCATACAGATTGAATAGGTATGGTGAAAGGACACAGTCCTGACGAATGCCTTTCCTGACTTTAAACCAGGCAGTAGCCTCCTGTTCTGTTCGAAGAACTGCCTCTTGATTTATGTACAGTTTCCTCATGAGCACAATTAAGTGCTCTGGAATTTCCATTCTTTGCAATGTTATCCATAGTTTGTTATGATCCACACAGATGAATGCTTTTGCACGGTAAGTAAAACACAGGTAAATATCTTTCTGGTATTCTCTGATTTCAGCCAGGATCCATCGAACATCAGCAATGATATCCCTGGTTCTACGTCCTTTTTTGAATCTGGCTTGAATTTCTGGCAGCTCCCTGTCAATGTGCTGCTGCAGCTGTTTTTGAATGATCTTCAGCAAAATTTTACTTGCATGTGATATTAATATTGTTTGATAATTTCCACTTTCAGTTGGATCACCTATCTTGGGAATAGGCATAAATATGGATCTCTTCCAGTTAGATGACCAGGTAGCTGTCTTCCAAATTTCTTGGTGTAGATGAGTGAACACTTCCAGTGCTGCATCCGTTTGTTGAAACATCCCTGTTGGTATTGCCTCAATTCCTGGAGTCTTGTTTTTCACCAATGCCTTCAGGGCAGCTTGGACTTCTTCCTTCAGTATCATTGGTTCCTGATCATATGCTACCTCCTGAAATGGTTGAATGTCAACCAATTATTTTTGGTGTAGTGACTCTATATATTCCTTCCATCTTCTTTTAATGCTTACTGAGTCGTTTAATATTTTCCCTATAGAATCCTTAAATGTTGCAACTTGATGCCTGAATTTTTTCTTCAGTTTTTTCAGCTTGAGAAATGCTGAGCATGTTCTTCCATTTTGGTTTTCTATCTCCAGCTTTTTGCATATTTCATTATAATACTTACTTTGTCTTCTCCAGCTGTCCTTTGAAATCTTTTTTCAGCTATTTTATTTCATCATTTCTTCTTTTTGCTTTAGCTACTGTATATTCAAGGGTAAGTTTCAGTATCTCTTCTGACATCACTTTGGTCTTTCTTTTCTATCTTTTTAATGACCTGTTGCTTTCTTCATGTCTGATGTTCTCGATGTCATTCCACAACTCATCTGGTCTTCTGTCATTAGTGTTCGATGCAGCCAATCTATTCTTGAGATGGTCTCTAAATTCAGGTGGGATATACACAAGGTGGTGCTTTGGCTCTTGTGGACTTGTTCCAATTTTCTTCAGCTTCAACTTGAATTTGCGTATGAGCAATGGATGATCTGTTCTGCAGTCGGCCCCTGGTCTTGTTTTGACTAAGGAGATTGTGCTTTTCCATCGTCTCTTTCCACAGATGTAGTCACTTTAATTCCTGTGTATTCCATCCGGCGAGGTCCATGTGTATAGTTGCCATTTATTTTGTTGAGAAAAGGTATTTGCAATGAAGAAGTTGTTGGTTTTGCAAAATTCGATCTTGTGATCTCCAGCATCATTTCTATCACAAAGGCCATATTTTCCAACTACCAATTCTTTGTTTCCAACTTTCGCATTACAACCAGTAATTATCAATGCATCCTGACTGCATGTTTGACCAGTTTTAGACTGCAGAAGTTGTTAAAAATCTTCAATTTCTTCATCTTTGGCCTTAGTGGTTGGTGCGTAAATTTGAGTAATAGTCGTGTTAACTGGTCTTCCTTGTAGGCGTATGGATATTATCCTATCACTGACAGAGTTGTACTTCAGGATAGGTATTAAAATATTATTTTTGACTCTGAATACAATGCCATTTCTCTCCAAGCTGTCATTCCTGGCATAGTAGACCATATGATTGTCTGATTCAAAATGGCCAATAACAGTCCATTTCAGCTCACTAACATGTAGGATATTGATGTTTATGTGTTCCATTTTATTTTTGACAATTTCCAGTTTTCCAATATTTGTGCTTTATACATTCCACGTTCTAATTATTAATTGATGTTGAAGCTGTTTCTTCTCATTTTGAGTCGTGTCATGTCAGCAAATGAAGTTCCCAAAAGCTTGACTCTATGCATGCCATTAAGGTCGCCTCTACTTTGAGGAGGCATCTCTTCCCCTGCTGTATTTTGAGCGCCTTCCAACTTGGGGGGCTTATCATCTGGCACTATATCAGACAATGTTCCACTGCTATTCATAAGGTTTTCACTGGCTAATTCTTTTCAGAAGTAGACTGCTGGGTCCTAGTCTGTCTTAGTCTGGAAGCTTAGGTGAAACCTGTCTGCCGTGCTATCTGAATACCGGTAGCATAGCTTCTAGCATCACAGCAACATGCAAGCAAGCCCCCACAGTAGGACAAATTTACAGATGCCTGGGGGAAACTAATACTGACCTAAATAGGACTAACACACAGAAAGTTGAAAAATTATTAGAAATTAACCTGTTGGGACCTCTACAAAAATAAATTCCCAAAGAAAAGAATAGAGGAGGAAAATATGCTAAGTTAAAGATCCCAGTCTAAATGCTCTGGGTTCTATCAGGCCCCTATAACATAGTGTTTCATTGATATCATGATCTAGAAGTTATTTTCATGGATGTATTTAGCTATTTTTAATGGTTTTAATATAATATTAAGAAATCATGTTTTGTGTTTGTTAAGTTTTTACTTTTGCTTAGTTTTCTCCCAAAACAAAGAAGGTTTAAGATGTTGGATTCAAAGAAGAAAAATTAACAAATGAAGGATTCCTAGCATGATTAGCTATAGAAAACAGGAGAGTAACTTTTCCTTCAACATCTCTAGATGGATTCTAAAGTTGGAAATACATGTTTATGGTAACCATATCAAGGAAAAAAACAGATTAATAAATTCAAGTATATCTGTAGGATAATTATTAGGAGTCATATAAACAAACATCTCTATAAGATAGGGAGGCAAGTTCTTTTATTTAATGGGCCTATACAAAATTGGGCAATTTTATTTAAGTTTAACAATTATAACCTTGGGGACAATTGGCTTATAAATATTGAGTTGAATTTTTTATTTATTGACAAAGAGTTTTGCTGAAGAGAATGGTTCTTACCATGAGGACAAATAACCCTTCATTTTGAGTTGTCTACTCTTTGTTTTTCACTGCATGTTATGATCTTAAGGCGGCCCTGGTGGCATAGCGGTTAAGAACTTGGATGCTAACCAAAAGGTCAGCAGTTCGCATCTACCAGTCACTCCATGGAAACTCTATGGGGCAGTTCTACTCTGTCCTTTAGCGTTGCTATGAATCAACTGGATAGCAACTATTTTTTTTTTCAACTCTTTGTTTTTCACTGCTTGCTGTGATCTCAAGTGGACTGCCTGTAGATAAGGTGCCTCCACATGACACTTACTGGCTTACATGCAGAACCAAACACAAAACTGGAGCATGAGGCATCTTGTCTACATCTCCAGAAGATAGCCCTGACGTCATTGATAATTATTCATCACCTGGTTGCATTTGAGAGTTTTCTTATTTTCATTAGACTACTGAGCTCTGGGGTAATATGTTTGCATATTATTCTTATTCCAGTGGAGTATGCATTTCCATTTGGTGAAGATGCAATATAAACATTGGATCTCCTTTTATATCCAATCGTCTCAGTCGTACTGTGTTATGCTTCTCTCATTCTGTATTTACATTCAGCCCACAATGCCATCGCCCTGTTCATTAAGCCTCTTTTTAGCCATATCATGGATATTGCTCTGTCCTGCAACCTTCTCCAGTCTTCTGTTATATCATCATGTACCCTGCAACAAAAATAGTGTTTATAAAGCACAGTTTTGGGGATGTAATTATCATCCCTGGAAAATTTTAGTGGCTTTCTATTACTGAATAATAATGCCTGATTTCTCAATCTGGTCCTACAATCTAGCTGTAAAATTTCTTTGCATCTTTCTTTCTCAGTACTCTCCAGTACAAAACTGTATTATCAGACAAGCTTAAACCAAAAACACCAAACCCATTGCTATCAAGTGGATTCTGACTCATAATGACCTTATAGGACAGAGCAGAACTGCCTCATAGGGTTTACAAGACTGTAATCTTTATGGAAGCAGACAGTCACATCTTTATTCTGCAGAGCAGCTGGTGGGTTTGAACAACTGACTTTTTGGTTAGCAGCCAAGCACTTAACCACTGTGCCACCAGGGCTCCCTATCAGCCAAGTGGAGACAAAGAAACAACATATTTATGATAGGTATCAAAATATAAGCTTGTCATGGATTGAACTGTGTGCCCCCCAAAAATGTGTGTAATAATTTGGCTAGGCCATGATTCCCAGAGTTGTGTGGTTGTCCTCCATTTTGTGATTGTAATTTTATGTTAAAGAGGATTAGAGTGGAATTGTAACACCACCCTTACTCAGGTCACATCCCTGATCCAATGTAAAGGGAGTTTCCCAGGAGTGTGGCCTGCACAACCTTTTATCTCTTGTAAGAGATGAAAGGGAAGCAAGCAGAGAATTGGGGACTTCATGCCACAAGAAAGCAGTGCCGGGAGCAGAGCGCGTCCTTTGGACCGGGGTCCCTGAGCAGAGAAGCTCCTAGTCCGGGGGAACACTGATGAGAAAGCAGAGAGAGAGAAAGCCTTTCCCTGGAACTGACACCCTGAATTTGGACTGTTAGCCTACTTTACTGTAAGGAAATAAACTTCTCTTTGTTAAAACCATCCACTTATGGTATTTCTGTTATAGCAGCACTAGACAACTAAGACAAAACTATAAAAGGATTTGCTTTTAAACAAGATTTACCTTGTGTAGTAGTTAATAGGTAAGCTTGGATGATCTATTAACTATTACACAAGATGAACCTTACTTAAAATCAAATCTTTTTATAGCTCATACTTTGATAACTATCATAAATATACTGTTCCTTATCTCCATTTACCCAAAACTTATCAATCTGTCAAGCCCCATCTCAAATTCAATTTACCAACGTACATATCTCCCTCTTTTTCTCCTTCTTTTCCTCAATATATATTCTTAAAGCAAAAATTTTGTGTCAGATAATATTTTAGGAGAAAGAATAAAAACATGCAAATTCAGCCTCTGTTCTTATTGGGCTTGCCTTGCAACAGGAGAAAAGAAGGCGATATTTTATAAGGCTATAATTAGATGCTATGAACACATTAAAGAAAGGTGATAAGGTAAAGAAACTGATGATAGTGGCAGAGGCCAGTTTTAGTTGGAGAGATCAAAGAACACACTCTCAGTATTCAAGTTAAAATATATTACTCCTTGCAAAGAAGAAATATAAAATCATTACATGCAGACAGGACAGCAAATACAAATACAAGAAAAACAAAAACAATGACTGCATGGTGGAAATGTAGAAGGAAATTGAGAAAAAGGATTTGAGATGACATAAGAGAAGTAGATAAGGACCAAAATGCCAACAGGACCTTGCAAAGGGCAACAAGTAACCCTATTTTAACATTTTAAGCTTTTACTTTTGAAGACCACATGTCCTGCTGTGAGGACATTAGATTGTAGAACAGTAGCAGTCGAAGCAGATAGATTAGTTAAGTAGTCTCTGTGAACTTAGACTATGATGGCAACATCTGGTGAAATGAATGAAACAGATATATAATTTGAATTGACTGATGGATTCATTGTTGACTGCAAGAGTAAGAGAGGAATCCATCGTGCTTCTTGGATTTTTCACTAAGTCAACTTACGGTTAACGCTATACCAATTAGTGAGACAAGAAATACTTTAGAAGCAACAATTTTGGGCAGATGATTCCAGTTTGTTGTTGTTTTTTTTTTTTTGTGTGTGTGTGTGTATTAATAGATATATTAACAGAAAACAAATTATAAATGTCAAGCGAAGCATTGATAATATGTACCTTAAATTTAAGGGAGAAGTCTGAGCTGTAAATATACACTCAGTTCCATTGCATATGAACAATATTTAAAGCCTAGGGACCACATGAACCCATTTTGAGAGAGAATAAAATAGGAAGAAGCAGACCTGGGAGTACTCTAGCATTTTAAAGTTGGACAGAGAATGAGAAGACAGCAAAAGAGACTGAGTAGGACCTTTCAGCACTATCACAGAAGCCAGTATGGAGGAGTAGTTCCAAAAGAAGAAATTAGTCTGTGTAGTTAATTAAACTGAGAATAGAAAAATGAAAATGGATTTTTGAAACAGTGCATTTTAGAAGACACTGACTGGTGTAGTTTCATGGGAATGGTGTGGATATAAGCCAGACTCTGTAGGTGAAGATTTAATAAGGTTGAGAATGTGGTGAAAACAAATAAAGGCAACTCTTTTAAAGTAAAGTAAAGGGGAGCAGCTAGAGGAAAAGATGATTGCTTTTGAAGCTGAGAAAAACTCACCTTTTTGCATATATAAATGTGGAAACGTAATAGGAAATTAATGCAAATAAATCAAAGGTCTGTTATTTACAATTATTTAAATATAATAAAGATGTAGAAAATTATACATATGATGACTATGTATATAACTCAGTGGGTTTTTACCAACTGAACACAATCAGCGTTCAGCTCAGTAAAGAGAACACTCCACCACAAGCATGTCAGAAGCCATCTTCAGTTTCCCATTTCCTAACTCCTTTCACAGAGCCCTGGTGGCACTGTGGTTAACAGCTTGACTGCTAACCAAAAGTTCAGCAGCTCGAAACCACCAGTGGCTCCTTGGAAACCTCATGGGTTAGTTCTATTTTGTCCTATAGGATCGCTATGAGTAAGAATTGACTCGACAGCAACAGGTTTGGTTTTTTTGGTTAACCTCTTTCACTGACGGTAACCAATATTTTGACTTACAAATACATAGGTTAATTTTTTCTTCTTTTTTTTCATATAAATAGAATCATAAAGTATGTGGCTTATTTTAATAAAAATTATACTTGGGAAATAGACCCATATTGTTTTGTATAAATTTAGGTGGTTTGTTCTTATGCTATATAACATTCTATTATGTGAATTATGTTGTTGTTAGGTGCCATCTAGTTGGTTCCAACTCATCGTCAATCTATGTATAACAGAAAGAAACATTGTCCAGTCCTGCGCCATCCTCACAATCATTGCTATGCCTGAGCCCATCATTGCAACCAATGTGTCAGTCCACCTTGTTGAGGGTCTTCCTCTCTTTCGCTTACCCCTACCACACTGTATTTATCCTTTCAACTATTGATGGGCTTTTGTCAGTATCCTGATTGGATCTATTATGAATAGCATTTTCATTAAAAAAAACAAAAAAATTTATAATGTTGTTAAAAATTCTCATCTACAGAGTCATCGAAATCATTAAATACTTATGGCTAAATAGAGCAAAAGGTATGCAAGACCTCCATCATAAAAACAATAAAATTTTGTTGAGAAAATTTGTAGAATTCCTATATAAATTAAGATACACCATTTTAATGGATTGACTCAGTATTATTAACATTTTAATTCTTACTTAGAGTGATCTATATGTACAAAGCAATCCTAATCAATATCTCAGCAGCCTTTTTATACAGAAATTCACCAGCTTATTTAAAATTTATAGAATTTTTCAGCAAGAATAACAAAAATAATTTTGAATGAAAAGAATAAAGTTGGAGGATTAAACTAGAGATTTCAAAACTTACTCTGTGTGATCTTTAAGGTTGTATGTACTTGGCTGAGCCATGATTTCAGTGGTTTGGTAGTTCTGATGTGATTTGGCAGTCATATGATAATGTGATCACTTCCATGACGAGATTTGATATAATGTGATCACCTCCATAATAGGATCTGCTGTGAGTAGCCAACCAGTTGAAAGGGAATTTCCTTGAGGGTGTGTCCTGCATTCAATATAGATGGACTTTCTGGCAAGGCTCCTGGGCTTTTGCTCCCTCTGGATCCTGCAGCTGGCTCCTGTTCATTGGACCTCCAGTTCTTAGGACTTGAGCTAGCAACTTACCTGCCATCTTGCCTACCTATCTTGGGATCCTTCGGTCTTTGCAGCCTGTGAGAAAGAGTCCAGCTGTCGGATCTGCCGATCTTAGGTTTGTTAGCCGCTGTGGCTACTTGAATGAGGGGAAGCCTCCAGCCTAACCCACTGACTTGGAACGTTCCACCCTCTACAGCCTTGTGAGCCATTTCCTTGATCTTAATCTCTCTTTATATGTATATATACGCTTTACTAATTTTGCTTCTAGAGAGAATTCAGCCTAAGATATTCTGAACGGAATTTATCAAAGTATACATGGTACAAATAAATAAAACTGAATAGAGATACCAATAATAATTCACACATATATGAAATAATGGTTTTCAATATCCGTATCAAAGAATTAAATGGAAAAAAGTTTATCTCTTCAATAAATGGTGCTTGAACAACTGGATACTCATACAGGGGTAAAAGTTGGTCCATTCTCATATAATACACAAAAATCAATTTGAGACACATCACAGACATAATTTTGTCTAAACCAAAACAAAATAAAACTAACACAAAAACACTATTAGGAAAAAACACAGGAGAATGTCTTTGCATTGTTGTTGTTGTTGGGTGTCATCAAGTTGATTCCGACTCATAGTGACCCTATGTACAACAGAATGAAACACTGTCTGGTACTGTGCCATTCTCACAATTTTTGTTATGATCAACCCCTTGTTGTAGACACTGTGTCAATCCATCTAATTGTGTGCCTTCCTCTTTTTCACTAACTCTCTACTTTACCAAACATGATGTCCTTCTTCAGGGACCACTCCCTCCTGATAACAAGTACAAAGTGAGACAAAGTCTTGCACTCCTTGTTTATAAGGAGCATTCTGTCTGTACTTCTTCAAAGACAGATTTGTTCATTCTTCTGGCAGTCCATGGTATAGTCAATAATCTTTGCCAGCACCATAATTTAAAGGCATCAATTCTTCGGTTTTACTTCTTCATCATCCAGCTTTCACATGTATATGAGGCGATTAAGAACACCATGGCTTGGGTCAGGTGCACCTTAGTCCTTAAGGTGACATCTTTGCTTTTTAACACTTTAAAGAGGTCTTTGCAGCAGATTTATCCAATGCAATGCATCGTTTGATTTCTTGACTACCACTTCCAAGGGCATTGATTGTGGATCCAGGTAAAATGAAATCCTGGACAACTTCAATCTTTTCTCCATTTATCGTGATGCTGCTTGTTGTTCCAGTTGTGAGGATATTTGTTTTCTTTATGTTTAGGTGTAATCCATACTGAAGGTTGTAGTCTTTCATCTTCATCAGTGAGTGCTTCAAGTTTTCTTTGCTTTCTGCAAGAAAGTTTGAAACATCAGCATATTGCAAGTTTTTAATGAGTCTTCCTCTAATCCTAGTGCCCCCTTCTTCCTCATACAGGCCAGCTTCTCAGATTATTTGTTCAGCATACGGATTGAATAAGTATGGTGAAAGGATACAACACTGACACACACCTTTCCTGATCTTAAACCACGTGGTATTCCCTTGTTCTGTTCAAACAACTGCCTCTTGGTCTACGTACAGGTTTTGCATGAGCACAATCAAGTGTTCTAGAATGCCCATTCTTGCCAATGTTATCCATAATTTGTTATGACCCCCACAGTCAATGCCTTTGCATAGTCAATAAAACATAGGTAAACATCTTTCTGGTATTCTCTGCTGTCAGCCGAGATCCACCTGACATCAGCAATGATATCCCTGGTTCCATGTCCTCTTCTGAATCCAGCTTGAATTTCTGACAGGTCCCTGTCAATATACTGCTGCAACTGCTTTTGAATGATCTTCAACAGATTTTACTTATTTATGATATTAACGATATTGTTCAATAATTTCCACAGTCTGTTGGATCATTTTTCTTTGGGATGGGTACAAATATGAATCTCTTCCTGTCGGTTGGGCAGGGAGCTGTCTTCCAAATTTCTTGGCATAGACAAGTGAGTGCCTTCAGCGCTGCATCCATTTGTTGAAACATCTCAGCTGGTATTCTGTCAACTCCTGGAGCCTTGTTTTTCACCAATGCTTTCTGTGCAGCCTGGACTTCTTCCTTCAGTATCACTGGTTTTTCTTGATGATATGCTATCTCATGAAATGGTTGAACGTCAACCACCTCTTTTTTGTGCGGTGACTATGTGTGGTCCTTCCATCTTCTTTTGATACTTCCTGAATTGTTTAATATTTTCCCAGTAGAATCCTTCAATATCGCAACCCAAGGGTTGAATTTTCTCTTCAGTTCTTTCAGCTTGAAATATACCGAGCTGGTTCTTCCCACTGGTTTTCTAACTCTAGGTCTTTGCACATTTCATTATAATACTTTACTTTGTCTTCTCAAGCCACCCTTCAAAATCTTCTGTTCAGCTCTTTTACTTCATTATTTCTTCCTTTCATTTTAGCTACTCTACATTCAAGTGCAAGTTTCAGAGTGTCTTCTGACATCCATTTTAGTCTTTCCTTTCTTTCATATCTTTTTAATGTCCTCTTGTTTTCTTCATGTATAATGTCCTTGATGTCATTCCTCAACTCCTCTGGTCTTAGGTCATTAGTGTTTAATCAATCAAATTTATTCTTGAGATGGTCTCTAAATTCAGGTGGAATATACTAAAAGTCATACTTTGGCTATCTTGGACTCATTCTAATTTTCTTCAGTTTCAACTTGAGCTTGCATATGAGCAATTGATGGTCTGTTCCACAGTTGGCCCCTGGCCTTGTTCTGACTGATGATATTGAGCTTTTCTATCATCTCTTTCCACAGATGTAGTCAATTTGATTCCTGTGTATTCTATCTGGTGAGGTCCACGTGTATAGTCACCATTTATGTTGTTGAAAAGGGTATTTGCACTGAAGAAGTCATTGGTCTTACAAAACTTTATCATGTGTTCTCTGGTGTTCTTTATATCACCATAGCCATATTTTCCAACTACCAAATATTTGTCTTTTTTTCCAGCTTTTGAATTCCAATCGCCATTAATTGTCAGTGCATCTTGATTGCATGTTTGATCAATTTCAGACTGCAGAAATTGGTAAAAATCTTCAATTTCTTCATATTTGTCCTTAGTGGTTGGTGTGTAAATTTTAATAACAGATGTATTAACTGGTCTTCCTTGTAGGCATATCGATATTTTCCTATCACTAACAGTGATGTACTTCAGGATAGATCTTGAAATGTTCTTTTTGACTATGAATGTGATGCCATTCTACCTCAATTTGTCATTTCCCCATAGTAGACCCTCTGTCTGATTCAAAATGGCATATAAGTCCATTTCAGCTCTCTAATGCCTAGGATATCCATGTTTATGCATTCCATTTAATTTTTGACTATTTCCAATTTTCATAGATTCACACGTCGTACATTCCATGTTCCTATTATTAATGGATGCTTGCAGCTATCTCTTCTGATTTTGATTCATACCACATCAGCAAGTGGAAGTCCTGAAAGATTGACTCCATCCATGTCATTAAGGTTGACTTTAATTTGAGGAGGCAGCTCTTCCCCAGTCGTAATTTGAATGCCTTCCAACTTGGGGGGCTAGTCTTCCAGCACTATATCAGACAATGTTCCACTGCTATTCATAAGTTTTTCACTGGCTAATTTTTTCAGAAATAGACTGCCAAGTCCTTCTTCCTAGTCTATCTTAGTCTGGAAGCTCAACTAAAATCTGTCCATCATGGGTGACCCTGCTACTTTTTGAAATACTGGTGACATAGCTTCCAGCATCGCAGCAAAATGCAAGCCACCATAGTATGAGAAACTGACAGACATGTGCATTCTTAGAGTAGGGAAATTTTTCTTAGACAGAACAGAGACAGCATAAATAATTTTAAACAATTAGTTGAATGTAGTCAAAATTTTAAAAAATCTTCAGAAAACATCAGTGAGAAAATAAATTGATAATCCATAGATTTGATGAAAATACCTTTATCGCATATATATGAAAAAGAGTTTTTATCCAGAGTTGATGAAAAGTTTATGTAACTCATTAATTTAAAAACAAACATAAAACAAATGGGTAAAAGACAAACACTTCACAAAATAAAATACATAAATGTCAAATAATCATATGTAAAAGTGACATCCTTAGTGATCAGGGAAATGCATTGTCAAACCACAGTGAAATATAAATATGCATCCATTAGAATGGCTAAAATTAAGAAGACTGACAATACCAAATGCTGTCAACCAAGAGCAGCAAAGAGAATTCTCATGAGTTACTGCTGGGACCATAAAATTGTACAAGCATTTGGAAAAGTTTTTGGCAAGGTATTTTTTTGTTTGTTTGTTTTTTTAAATATGAAAACTATGGCACAGCACTTCCAATCTTAGTTATCTATTCAAAAGAAATGAAAATATGTTACCACAAAAAATGTTTATAGGAGCTTTATTCATGGTATGAAAAGAAATGGAAATAACCCAGATTGTCATCAATAAGATAAATAATAAATCGCTTATGGTATTTTTATACAAGGGGATACTACTCAGCAATTAAGTGCCATGAATATACATATCATGCCCAGGTGGGACAATTGGGGAATGTGACCCTTGGTGCTGCTTCCTTCTTTGTGCTTCACTGGACACTACTTTTCCTATTTTTTCCGTTGCATATATTGTCAAGTACTAAGTTTGACAGGACCATCTAGATAGATTAGAAAAAAATTGAGATATGCCATGCTTTGCCTCTCCATAATTTCTCAGATTTACCAGAGGCCATATAAAGCATTCACTAATGAGGTTATTGAACATACCATGGTTCATGGAATATACCATGAACTGCCAAAAGAACGAACAAATCCGTTGTGGAAGAAGTACAACCGGAATACTCCTTAGAAGCAAGGATGGCTAGACTACGTCTCACATGCTATGGACATGTTATCAAGAGAGATCAGTCCCTGGAGAAGGACATCATGCTTGGTAAAGAAGATGGAAGCAAAAAAAGGAAGACTCTCAAGGAGATGGATTGACACAGTGGCTGCAACAATTGGCTCAAAGGTTATGAGGAAGGTGCAGGACCGAGTAGTGTACCGTTCTGTTGTACATAGGGTCACTACTGGTCGGAACCAACTCGACGGCACCTAATAACAACAACAATGAAGTTTAGATAATGTACACTGCAAATGGAATCGGGGAGACCTGAAAGTAATATGGGTAACCAAAGTTAAAACATTTATAAACGTAGTAAGTTTTAAAAATTTTGTGAAATGACTAAGCCTGAAATAAGTATATGATTAGCTTCACTTTGCCAGGTTGTTTTAATCTTCAGTAGACATTCTGAAGTTACGAAATTTGTAATACACAATAGATCATCAAAAATATGTTTTCTATTCTTTTATACCTATATTTTGGAGTTTTATATTTCATTTAAACTGTTTGATTACAAATCATGACTTTAGTTTTCACAGATTATCCCTGCAATAATAATATTGACTTGATTCTTGATTTAAAAAAAACCTTAATACACTTTTAACACTAAACACTTTGAAGTTATGAAAAATACTTACCTATAAACAAACACGGGTGAAGTAAATTTCCCTTTTGGAATATTAACAAAGATGTTGGAGGCAACAGGGGTGTTTTATCATTGTCATCAGCAAGAAAAGGATTAATTGCTGTCATGTTCTTGGTATACTACCTTGTGGGGTACAAATTACATTTTTCTAACCTTAGGACCTTAATCAAAAACAAAGAAATTTGATCTGGTATTAATCTGCAGCTGCCAGTGGCAGCTTGTCCATAGCAAAAGACTGCAAGGTCAGCAATGTGAGCTTTTGAAAAAAAGGGAACATGCTTATCAAGAGACTACACCTGGTAAAGCAAAAATGCAAGGACAGTGTGCAAATCAAGACTGTGCTCAAAAAAAGGCACACTAAGGCCATTGCCTTTTGCCCCTGTGTTTAATAGTGAATCATAACAGCCATTTATTAAACACACATAAACGGAGCCCTCTGGGACTGTGTTTATCTAGAAATATTCCTGGAAACTACCCTGAAGTTCCATTAAACCTGAAACTATGATTAAAAATAGTACCATAAACCCTAGAATTTTCAAATAACTTTTATTACTCAGAAGTGAATGGCAATAACAATGATTTAGTGGATGAAACCCTAAGTTTAATTATTAATGTGTGGGCATTCCCTCTCATTCAACTCTCATGAATTCCTCCTCCTTCAAAATCTTTCTGTATGCAACCCCATTCTTTTTTTCTATCCTTCAGTTTCAGTTCAGATTCTGAATCTAGAATGTATAAAGCTCCATCTTTTTGCACTCACTAACTGGGATCCCATACATATTTTTCACTCTGTCCACTGTGTGTCTGGGCCTCAAAAGTTATGCTGAGATGTTGGACAGAAAAGGAAGTGTCAATGTCATAGTAATCACATGGAATCTTATCCAATAATTTAGCCACCTTGTGTATATATATTTAGGCTCAAGTACAGTTTGGTTTATTCTTTTTTATTTTGCTCAAATTATTTGAGCCAGAACCTGATCCTAAGATTTTTTTTCTTTCTACACATAAGATAATTATCTTTCTTCTTTAATATGCCATGGAAATTTTCTTTCCTCTGGTTGTTGCTCACACAGTCCTTCAAACACATGCTTTCTGATAGCAAATTGTCCATACACAATATTCTCTTAATTTATTCGAGACCAAATTGTGCTCTATTTCCCAGTAAAAATGGTGTGCTCAGTATTATTAAGGTATGAGATAAAATACAGGCATAGATAATTTACTTAATCAGTATTCACTAAAATCTTTCTATGCAAAATGTACCCTTAATTCACAACTCACACTAATCTTGATATTTCCAGCTCTATGTTAGAATTATTTCTAGTAGATAACTTCATTAAACAAATACTTTCAATGAAGTATTTTAACACTTTAATCAAATTTTAACACTTTCTTCTTGCATTTTCATTGATATTGATGGTGGAAGATATGAGTCTCTATATAAGCCTCGTTTAAAGGAAGTAAGTCAATCTGAGGAATTCTAGATGAAAGAAGGCCTTGCCAGTCAACCATAAGATATTTATATATCAGTTTTAATTTTTTAAGAAAGTACAAATTTGATTTACTAAATCAAAAATGCCAAACAGGTAAATTTAACATTTTTTCTAAATCAATTAATCATGAAATTTGAAGGCTGTGTTTACTTTGATTATGAGTATAAATATACTGATTTGTATTTCCCAAATGTTACCTTCTTTTAGGCTTGGTTCTAATTCCCTGCATAATTAATACTTTTTTCTCTATGATTCCCACCACTGTGTGGTAGCTACTGGCATACATCTTGTAAAATTTTATTACAGGTAGTTAAATTCCACTTCCAAAACTATGAATTCCTAAAGGGTAGAAAAATAACCCCATCTCTCTCTTTTACATAATTAGCTTATCATAGATATTTAAAAACAACTTTCAAGCAATTCTGTTTCTTTTAATTTATTGGGACTTAAGTATAGTTACAGATCTAGAGGAAAAAAATGGGTGGTGGGGGTGTGTTCTGAGAGCATTCAGCAATGTCTTATAAGGCATCTGCCTCAGACAATGCCCTAGGCAATGAAAAAAACACCTCCCCAGAGGATGACTTAGACAAAGGCTCTTCAGACACAGCTAGGTTAATTTCATCAGATGGATTTGGAGGAGCTAATGGTTTTACTGAGGAGGGTAGCTAGACAGACAAATACATAGTAATCTCTTCAGATGGGAGTGAGAGTGATGGTTTTGTTGGCAGGAGTGATTCAATGAAATTTAGGGGTTCAATGTTCCCAGCTTTCTGATTATCTGCCCATATGTCCTTATCCCAAGTTTCAGGATCCCATTTCTTACCAATCAATGTCCTCAGACAGCATTCCAGGTTGAGAATTCAATTGGTGTTGTAATGCAGCTACACTTACAATAGGACTCTGGATTTAATTTGGTTTTAAGCAATACTAGCCCTGTTACTCCAAGAAATAAGGCTTTCTTTCAAGACGCAAGTGGCAACATTCAAGTCATTTATGCAGCACTTGAGCTGTATTCCTGTATAGACTACTTCGTCTAGCAAAAGGAGAATTATGATGGATTGAATTGTGTGCTCTGAAAATATGTGTATCAATTTGGCTGGGCCAAATTGTGTGATTGTCCACCATTTTGTCATTGATGTGATTTTCCTATGTATTGCAAATCCTATCACTACGATGTTAATGAGATGGATTAGCAGCAGTTATATTGATGAGATATACAGGATTAGATTGTGTTTTAAGCCAGTCTCTTTTGAGATATAAAAGAGAGAAGCCAGCAGAGAGATGGAGGCCCTCATATCACCCAGAAAGCATCACCGGGAGCAGAGCACATCCTTTAGAGCCAGAATCCCTGTGCCTGAGAAGTTTCTCAACCAGGGGAAGATTGATGACAAGGACCTTCCTCCAGAGCTGACAGAGAGAAAAAGCCTTCTCCTGGAGCTGATGCCCTGGATTCAGACTTCTAGCCTACTAGACTGTAAGAGAATAAATTACTCTTTGTTAAAGCCATCCATTTGTGGTATTTCTGCTATACCAGCACTAGGTAACTAAGACAAGGGCCAATCAACCAGCTTCCTTATACTTCTTATTCTAACAAAATTGTAGAAAGATATCAACCATGTGATCACCTAAAGCCTCACCTTTCACCAATACCTGATCTATTGGTGGTGATATTCTGAATATTTCTATTGCCACTTCATGCCACGGATTAGCAGTGCCCTCTTTACTACTGGAAGCAGAGTCATCAATATCTATGAGACTAACCAGACTTGAGAACCACTTTACAAAACTCACCCTTCCAATTTTGTTTCTCTAGAAACACTGTCTGTACGAAATGCCTTAAGCTAGGTTCGCTAGAGAAGCAAAACCAGTGAAGCATGTACACATACACACACACAGACACACGCACACATATATGGTGAGAGAGAGAGAGAGAGAGAATTATATCAAGGAAATGACTCATGTGGTTGTAGAGGCTGGAAAGTCCCAAGTCCATAGGTCAGGCTAGAGGTTCCTCCTGACTCATGTAGCTCTAGGGCTGACGAACCCAAGATCAGAAGGTCAGACAGCAGGCTTCTGGCTCACAGCTTGCAGAGGCTGACAAATCTCAAGATTGACAGTTAAGACTGCAGGCCGCTAGTTCACAGGCTGTGGAGGCTGACAAACCCCAAGACAGGTAGGTAAGCTTCTAGCTCATATTGTAAGAACTGGAGATCAAATGGAGCCAGATGCAGGATTCAAAGTGAGGAAAAGCCAGCGAGCTTTACCAGAAAGTGCACATATATTGGATGCAAACCACACTCTGAAGGGACCTCCCTTTCAACTGATGGGCTGCTCATAGCAGATCTCATCATTGAGGCCTTTACATCATACCAGATCTCGTTATGGAGGTGATCACATTATTAACATAGTTGCCAAACTACATCGTAACTACCAAACCACTAGGAATCATGGCCCAGCCAAGGTGACACAAAATCTTAACCACAATGGGCAATAACTTTGGAATAAATCTCTAACTCCAAGAAAATAAAGAAATCATTCATAGAACTTCTCACAGAAATGCATAATATGCTCAACAGATTTCTTATTTTTCAGTTCATCCTTCCAACCATCTGTCTGTTCATCCAATAATTATTATGTTATTTGAAAGCAAGGTAATAGACATTATACTATAATTGCACAGATAACAAATATGAGTCAGAAAGGATAAATAGATAACTGAAAACATAATTCCCTGAATAGTATCTAATTTGTCTGCCTCCTTTAGCAGAGAACTTCTGATCATATTCCCTCCATAGTTAACAAAATCTTACATGAATTAAGGTCCATACATTAATTAATTAATATAGTTGTATATTTTTAATATACATACCTGTACAACAGAATAATGGGATTCCAGAACAGTTGATTGTGCTCATGCAGAAGCTGTACATGGATCAAGAGGCAGTCGTTTGAACAGAACAAGTGGATACTGCTTGGATTAAGATTGGATAATATGTGTGGTAGGGTAGTATCTTTTTACCTATTTACTAAATCTGTATGTTAAACAAATAATTCCAGAAGTCAGACTGTACGAAGAATGTAGCATCAGAGTTAGAGGAAGACTTGTTAACAACTTACTATGTGCAGATGATACAAACTTGTTTGTTGAAAATGAAGAAGACTTGAAGAACTTACTGAAGATGATCAAAGACTATAGCATTCAGTATAGATTATGCCTGAATGTGAAGAAAATGAAGACCCTTACAAATGGACTAATAAACAGCATCATGATAAATGGAGCAGAGGTTGAAGTTGTCAAGAATTTCACTCTACTGGATCAACAATCAATAACCATGGAAGCAACAGTCAAGAAATGAAGTGACACATTGCATTGGACAAATCTGCTGCAAAATATCTCTTTAAAGTTTTAAAAAGCCAAGATGCCACTTTGATGACTAAGGTGCTCCTGATCCAATCCATGGTCTTTTTAATCACCTCATATGCATGGGAAAGTTGGAAAATAAAAAAGGAAAACTATCATGTTTGGTAAGGTAGAGGGTCAGCAAAAATGAGGAAACCCTCAATGAGATGGATAGACACAGTAGCCACAACAATGGGCTCAAAAATTCCAAAAATCGTGAAGATGACACAAGATTGGGCAATGTTTGTCTTGTTATACAAAAAGTGGTCATGAGTGGGAGCCGACTTAACAAATAACAACAATAAGAACTGTATAGTAAAATAATAAAAATCAAAATAAACAGCACTATAAATTCTAAAGTGCAAAGCTATAGGTTTTCAAATGAATTATCACCTCTTAAATTAAATACTTATTTAAATAACAACCAATGTCCAATATCCAGAATATATAAAGAAGTCCTACAATTCAACAAGAAAAAAACAAACAACTCAGTTTAAAAAGTGGGTTAAGAATTTCAACAGACATTTCTTCAAAGAGATATACAAAATGGCCAAAACACACATGAAAAGATGCTCAATATTGTTGGTCATTAGGAAAATGCAAATCAAAACTAGAATGAGATAACATGTCACATACACTAGGAGGGCAAAAATAAACAAACAGAAAATAACAAGTGTTGACAAAAATTTGAACTGTTGTATATTGTTGATGGGAATGTAAAAGAGTTCAGCCACTGTGGAAAACAGTTTGGTGGTTTCTCCAAGTGTTAGACATATAATTACTATATGACTTAGAAATTCTACTTCTATGTACATTCCCCCAAAATTGAAAACAGATACTCAAACAAATACTTATACACAAATGTTCACAAGAGACAAAAGGTGTAAGAAGCCAAATGTCCATGGATGGATGAACGATAAAAGTTTTGGTACACACATACAATGGAAGTTTGTTTAGTCATAAAGAGGAATGTAATACTGATACATGCTATGATATGGAAGAACTTTGAACACATTATACTAAGTTAAATAAGTCAAACATAAAAGGTCATATATTGCGTGATTTAATTTATATGAAATATTAAGAATAGGTAAATTCATAGAGACAGAGTATTGGTGTTTGCCATAAACTGGGAAAGTGGAGAATAGAGAGTAACTGCTTTATAGGTATGCGTTTTCTTTTGGGGTGATGAAAATATTTTGGAAATAGATGGGGCAGTGGTTGCACAACATTGTGAATGTACTAAATATCACTCAATTGCTCACTTTAAAATGGTGAATTTTATATGAAATTCACCTCTATAAAGATTGTAATCCACTGCTGTGGATTCAACTCATATAATAACAATAAAAATGATAATAATCCCCCATGCATTTGTCAGTTTGTCGTACTGTGGGGACTTGTGTGTTGTTGTGATGCTGGAAGCTATGCCACCAGTATTCAGATACAGCAGGGTCAACCATAGCAGATGGGTTTTAGCTGAGCTTCGAGATTAAGACAGACTAGGAAGAAGGACCCAGCAGTCTACTTCTGAAAAGAATTAACCTGCGAAAACCTTATGAATAGCAGCAGAACATTGTCCGATATACTGCTGCAAGATGGGCCCCTCAGGTTGGAAGTCACTCAAAAGACAACTGGGGAGGAGCTGCCTACTCAAAGTAGAGTCGACCTTAATGATGTAGATGGAGTCAAACTTTTGGGACCTTCAGTTGCTGATGTGGCATCACTCAAAATGAGAAGAAACAGCTGCAAACATCAATCAATAATTAGAACATGGAATGTAGAATGTGGGATGTATGAAGTACGAATCTAGGAAAATTGGAAATCATCAAAAATGAAATAGAACCCATAAACATTGATATCCTAGGCATTAGTGTGCTGAAATGGGCTGGTATTGGCCATTTTGAATGGGACAATCATATGGCCTACTATGCCGGGATTGACAACTTGAAGAGGAATCTTGTTGCATTCTTAGTCAAAAAGAACATTTCAAGATGTAGCCTAAAGAACAGTATTGTCAGTAATAGTATAATATCCATATGTCTAAAAGGAAGACCAGTTAATATGACTTTTATTCAAATTTACGCACCAAACGCTAAGGCCAAAGATGAAGAAATTGCAGATTTTTACCAACTTCTGCAGTCTGAAATTGATCAAACATGCAATCAAGATGCATTGATAATTACTAGTGATTGGAATGCAAAGTTGGAAATGAAGAAGGATTAGTAGTTGGAAAATACGGCCTTGGTGATAGAAATGATGCTGGAGATCGCATGATAGAATTTTGCAAGATCAACGAGTTCTTCTTTGTAAATACCATTTTTCAACAACATAAACGGCAACTATATGCATGGACTTTGCCAGATGGAATATACAGGCATCAAATTGACTACATTTGTGGAAAGAGACTATGGGAAAGCTCACTATCACCAGTCAGAACAAGGCCAGGGGCTGACTGTGGAACAGGCCATCAACTGCTCATATGCAAGTTCAAGGTGAAACTGAAGAAAATTAGAACAAGCCCACAAAAGCCAAAGTATGACCTTGAGTATATCCCACCTGAATTTAAAGACAACCTTAAGAATAGATTTGACGCTTTGAATACTAATGACGGAAGACCAGATGAGTTGTGGAATGACAATAAGAAAGCAAAAAGTCATTAAAAAGACCGGAAAGAAAGAAAAGACCAAAGTGGATGTCTGAAAAGACTCTGAAACATGCTCTTGAACATTGAGTAGCTAAAGTAAAAGGAAATAATGATGAAGTAAAAGAGCTGAACAGATTTCAAAGGGCGGCACAAGAAGACAAAGTAAAGTATTATAATGCCATGTGCAAAGAGCTGCAGATAGAAAACCAAAAGGGAAGAACATGCTCGGTATTTCTCAAGCTGAAAGAACTGAAAAAATAATCCAAGCCTTGAGTTGCAACACTGAAGGATTCTGTGGCAAAAATATTAAACAACACAGGAAGCATCAAAAGAAGATGGAAAGAATACACAGAGTCACTATACCAAAAATAATTGGTCAATGTTCAACCGTTTCAGGAGGTAGCATATGATCAGGAACCAATAGTACTAAAGGAAGAAGTCCAAGCTGCACTGAAGGCATTGGTGAAAAACAAGACACCAGGAATTGACAGCATACCAATTGCGATGTTTCAACAAATAGATGCAGTGCTGGAAGTGCTTACTTATCTATGCCAAGAAATTTGGAAGACATCTACCTGGCCAACCTACTGGAAGAGATCCATATTTATGCCTATTCCAAAGAAAAGTGATCCACTGGAATTTGAAAATTATTGAACAATATGAGTAATATCACAGTCAAGTAAAATTTTGCAGAAGATCATTCAAAAGCAGCTGCAGCAGTACATCAACAGGGAACTGCCAGAAATTCAACTCAGATTCAGAAAAAGATGTGGAACCAGGCAGGGATCTCATTGCTGATGTCAGATGGATCCTGGCTGAAAGCAGAGAATACTGGAAAGATGTTTACCTGTGTTTTATTGACTATGCAAAGGCATTCGACTGTGTGGATCATAACAAATTATGCATAACATTGGGAAGAATGGGAATTCCAGACACTTTATTGTGCTCTTGAGTAACCTGTACCTAGATCAATGGCAATAGTTTGAATAGAACAAGAGAATACTGCGTGGTTTAAGGTCAGAAAAGGTGTGTGTCGGAGTTGTATCCTTTCACCATACCTATTCCATTTGTATGCTGAGGAAATAATCCAGGAATCTGGACTATATGAAGAAGAGTGAGGCATCAGAATTTAAGGAAGGCTCTTTAACTACCTGAGATTTGCAGATGACACAACCTTGCTTGCTGAAAGTGAAGAAGACTTGAAGCACTTACTGATGAAGATTCAGTATGGATTACACTTCAACATAAAGAAAACGTAAATCCTCACTACTGGACCGATGAGCAACATCATGATAAATGGAGAAAAGACTGAAGTTGTCAAGGATTTCATTTTACCTGGATCCACAGCTAACACCTATGGAAGCAGCAGTCAAGAAATCAAAAGACACATTGCGTTGGGCAAATCTGCTGCAAAAGACTTCTTTAAAGTGTTGAAAAGCAAAGATGTCACCTTGGAGACTTAGGTGGGCCTGACCCAAGCTGTGCTGTTTTCAATCACCTCATATGCAGGCAAAAGCTGGATGATGAATAAAGAAGATCTAAGAAGAATTGAGGAAACCCTGGTGGTGTAGTGTTTAAGAGCTAGGCTGCTAACTAAAAGGTCAGCAGTTTGAATCCACCCAGTGCTCCTTGGAAACCCTATGGGGCAGTTCTACTCTGTCCTATAGGGTTGCTATGAGTTGATAGAAACCTGATGGTAACAGGTTTTTTTTTTTGTTTTTTTTTTTTTAAGAATTGACACTTGAATTTATACCATGGACTCCCAAAAGAATGAACAAATCTGTCTTGGAAGAAGTACAACCAGAAAGCTCCTTAGAAGCAAGGATGGAGAGACTACACCTCATATACTTTGGACATGTTATCAGGAGGGATCAGTCCCTGGACAAGGCATCATGTTTGGTAAAGTAGAGGGTCAGTGAAAAGATGAAGACCCTCAATGAGATGGATTGAGACAATGGCTGCAACTATGGGCTCAAGCATAACAGTGATTGTGAGGATGGCACTGGACTGGGAAGTGTTTCATTCTGTTGTACATAGGGTTGGTATGAGTTGGAACTGACTTGATGGCACCTAACAACAACAACATATAAGTAAAAAAATTAAGTAAGATAACCATATGATAGAAGGAAATAGTGCTCAGCCTATGAGGTTTTTTTTTTCTTGGAAAACACATAAATTTTAATTTCATATACATAAAACTGAAAAGTTAATGTGCCCATAGATTCAAAGGTGAAGATGGTTCTGCAAAAATAGTACTAAAATAAAGAAAGCTGGCTACACACATACTTTCTCAAAGGCACAGAAACTCAATCTTGGCCCTTTAAGAAATAAATGCTGATAGCCGCTCAAATGAAAAAAACACCAGATTAATTCTTGGTGGAATGTTTCCCTTTGACAATTGCTCCTGGAGCTAGAAGATAACAACTTTACTGTGCAGTGGTATTAAACTTCCAGCTGATTGTTTTCTTAACCTTAGTTCAGTTTTGCCCGGCAGCACAATACCGTTATCACACTAAGCCAACCTCCGTGAAGTCCACTCTTTCAGAGATGGCTTTCTGGACAGCACTGAGCTCAGGCTTAGACAGCAAGGCAGAGCAAGCTGTTACTTTTTTTCTTTGCTTCAAGAAAACAGTAGCACATTATAGCACTCAATACTGAGGCTAGATTATTCAATGTTTCATGAGGCTGTCTCTACTGCTGCCCATTCAACTCTAATCCTAACCCTAACAAGTTTATTTTGGCAAGATGAGTAAAATAACATTACAAATCAAACTTGAAGTTATGTGCCATAATTTCATATGACAGTCAAGGGGATTTTTTATTCTAATGAGATTAGAAGTCATTTTATTGTAGAGAGATCCAGTCATCTAATGGTTCTTTCATGAGGTGCCAGTGTTGTTGCTGTTGTTGTTAGGTGCCCTTGAGTCAGCTCCAGGCTCCATCTCATAGCTACCCCATGTATAATAGAATGAAACCTTGCTCAGTCCTATGCCAGCTTCACAATAGTAGGTATGTTGGAGCCTATTATCTCAGCCACTGTGTCAATTCATCTAATTGAGGGTCTTCCTCTTTTTTGCTGACCCTCCAATCTACAAAGCAAGATGTTCTTCTCCAGGGACTGGTCCCTCCTGATATCATGTCCAAAGTAAGTGAGACAAAGTCTTGCCATTCTTGCTTCTAAGGAGCATTCTGACGGTTCTTCCTCTAAGACAGATTTGTTGTTTCTTCTTGCTGTCCATGGTATAGTCAATATTTTTCCCCAATATCATAATTGGTGCCAAAAGGAGTTTTTATATTTACTAAGAAACATTGCCAACACTAAGATAGCAAATTTCCCTTTTTAGAATGCTATCTTCTCCAGTAAATAATTGTCCTCTTTCAAAAATCAAATATTGTGTCCTTTCAGATATTCGCAAATGATCAAAAGTGAGTGTATTAAACATCTGAAAGAGGGGAAGAAACAAACAACAAAACGAAACCAAACAAAAAAGTGCAAGAATGGAAATTTATCAATGGCAAAACCCACATTTGTTCCCCACCCCCTTCGGATTTAACTACTAATATAGACATAATTGAGCTTTGGTGAGGTGGTGGTTAAGAGTTTGGCAGCTAACAAAAAGGTTAGCAGTTCAAATCCATCAGCAACTTCTTGGAAATCCTATGGGGCTGTTATGGATTGAATTGTGTCTCCGCAAAATATGTGTCAACTTGTCTAGGCCATGATTTCCAGTATTGTGTGATTGTCCACCATTTTGTCATCTGACATGATTTTCCTATGTGTTGTAAATACTACCTCTACGATGTTAAGAGTCAGAATTAGAGGCAGTTATGTTAATGAGGCAGGACTCAATCCACACAGTTAGATTGTGTTTTAAGTCAGTCTCTTTTGAGATATAAAAGAGAGAAGTGAGCAGAGAGATGGGGGACCTCACACCACCAAGTAATAAGATCCAGGAGAATAGTGTGTCCTTTGGACCTGGGGTCTCTGTGCTGAGAAGCTCCTCAACTAGGGAAGATTGATGTCTAGGAACTTCCTCAAGAACCAAGAGAGAGAGAAAGTCATCCCCTGGAGCTGGTGCCCTGAATTCAGGCTTCCAGCCTACTAGACTGTGTGAGAATAAATCTCAGTTTGTTAAAGCCATCCACTTGTGGTATTTCTGTTATAGCAGCACTAGATGACTAAGACAGGGACAGTTCTACTCTGTCCTATAAGGTTGCTATGAGACGGAACTGACTCAATGGCAATGGGTTTGGGGTTCATAAACATAATTAGGGTTTTAAATTCAATATATGTCATAGAACTGGAAATAAATTTAAATATCCCTATCCCTAAATTGAAATTGGAAAGCCTGGTGGCTTAATGGTTAAGAGCTATGGCTGCTAACCAAAAGATTGGCAGTTCAAATCCACCAGTTACTCCTTGGAAACTCTACGGGGCAGTTCTACTCTGTCCTATAGGGTCACTGTGAGTTGGAATTGGCTTGATGGCAAGTGGTTTTTGTTATGATTTAAGCTGAAATTATCTCTGTCTTTTCTGAACATTATATGATATAGTGGTTATTCCAATTGTTTTCTTAATCCTCCCTGAAGCCTGTAAGATACTTTCAGATTGATGTCCTGGTTTTTGATTTCTTTATTGTTATATTTAATCTTCACTTCTAGAGATTTTTCTATATTTCTGTTTATTGAAGTTATCTCTTATGACTTTAAAAAACTTTATTTTTTGTTAATATAAGTGATATGTTTTCCTGGTGAATGCATTTCTAAGTATTTTATAGGTTTTTTTGTTGCTATAATTTAGGTGTTTTATTTCACAATATCTACTTGTGAATTGATGTAAGTATAGACAGATACAGAGACAGAGAGAGAAATCAGCTAGTTTTCTAACTATTGAATCAAGCTAGTTTCATGTTTTCTTCTTATTTCTTTTTGCTGTTGTTTTTAAATTGTTTTGTTGGTGATTTTTTTTCCCCTTAAATTGCTTGTTGAACAATTTTTTTTTTGAATTTTTTTCTTGTCCTCTATCTGTTCCTTTACTGCTTTCTCTAAATACGCTTTTTTCAAAAAAAAACCCAAAAACTCATAATCTAAGACTATCTTCCATAACTCTATTTTTTTCATTACTTAATACTGTTTCTTAACAAGGTCTATGTGGCCAAGTATTGGAATTAGAGTTAGAATCTGGTCTAGTCTCAGTTTTACCATTTACAAGTTGTATTATCTTAAGCATATCACTAGACATCAGTGACTGTATTGTTCCTTTAGAAATATTTAACATTTCAAAACACACGTACACACACACACATAAATGCTGTGAGAGTTAAAAGAGAAATATAAAACAGATGGGTTTGTAAGTTACTAACATATTTGGAGTATTGTTTGACCAATAATACAAAATTGTGGACATCATCACTAGCTTTGAGATTTTCCTAATTCAGAGGACTAATAATGAAAAGCTATGAATTATTATCTCAAAATTATTTATATACTATATTAAAATTGAAATTTATGATGGTATTCAATGTGGAAAAAATATTAAACCCATTTTATTTAAAAGTTATAATTTACCTTCTGTAACTTTTGAGGTGAAGAGTTTTATCTTTTTCTTCTTCTGAATTATAAGAGGACTGTGTACTAATTAACTATATGAATAATCAGTAGCTTGAAAAGTCATATAGTTGAAAGATATCTTACTTTAAAATTTTAAATACAAATGTATGACCATGAATATGTTTTTCAAAATAGATACAAGGGTCAGTTCCTCAGGATAAGGATGAGGACACATGCTGAGACATTGGTACTGAAAGTTAGCTGTCATTTTAAACGGCAGAAACATCACTGTTATCTGTCCTGCTCAGGGGTGTTAGTTATAAGCTCTGCAGTCAACCTCTCTCTCACCACAGGAACCCTGAACTTTGTAGAGTTTATATTTGAAAGTCAACAGAACTTACAAAATATTTCTAGAAAAATATAGAGTCATGTGGAAGCAAAAGGAGTGACGGCAGGAAGTCTTAAAAAAAGTGATTTCAGGAAATAAAGATTTGTGTTCTATTTATTGTATAGCCTGATGTATTGAGTAAATTAAAGGGGCAAAAAAAGATCACAAATGGCTAAGATCAAAATTATCTCAAGAATGAGAACAAGGAAAGTGACATTAAATCTGGTTTGAGAAAACCTGCCTATAGGGCAAATAAGGAAAAATTGTTAAGTGGCTAAAATGTGGAACATATTGTTTGATGTTATAAGGATGTGATAAAGAATCAAGCCAGTGCTTCACATTCCTTGCCTGGGGAGATTCATATTTTGTTCTGCTGCTTACCTCTAAATCTATGTTCCTGGAAGCTTAATGGACAAGCGTGACTATGGGACATTGTAGAGGAACTTAGCATTTTGAAAATAATGTTGTTATGAACTGAATTGTGTCCCCCCAAAATATGCACTGTAAATCCTAAACCATATGTCTGTGGTTATAATCTCATTTGGGAATGGATTGTCTTTGTTATATTAATGACACAGGATTAATGTAGGGTGTTTCTTAAATTAATCTCTTTTGAGATATGAAGAGATTAAACAAGCGAGCAAAAAAGCAGAGATGGGGAAAGAGACATGCCAAGGCATGTGAAGATCATCCAGGAGCAGAAGCTCAGAAGAGACAAGGACCTTCCCCCAGAGCCAACAGAGACAGAAAGCCTTCCCCTAGAGCCAGAACCTTGTATTTGGACTGTGGTCTCCTAAACTGTGTGAAAATAAATTTCTGTTTGTTAAAACCACCCACTTTTGATATTTCTTTTATAGAAGCACTGTACAACTAACAGAGTTTCATAGCAGGAGAATAGGGTGCCGCTCTAACAGATACTTAAAATGTGAAAGCAGTATTAGAACTGGGTAATGGGCAGAGGCTGGAAGAGATTTCTTAACTGCTGCTTGCATGGGAATTGATCATGGATTCAAGTAAAACAAAATCCTTGACAACTTCAAGCTTTTCTCTATTTATCATGCTGTTGCTTATTGGTCCAGTTGTTAGGATTTTTGTTTTCTTTATGTTGAGGTATAATCCATACTGAAGGCTGTAGTCTTTGATCTTCATGAGTGAGTGCTTCAAGTCCACTTCACTTTCAGCAAGCAAGTTTGTGTCATCTGCACATAACAGGTTGTTAATGAGTCTTCCTCCAATCCTGATGCCCCTCTCTTCTTCATATAGTCCAGCTTCTTGGATTATTTGCTTAGCATACAGATTGAATAAGTATGGCAAAAGGATACAACCCTAAGGCGCAGTATTCTTGACTTAAAACCATTCATGGCCCCCATGTTCTATTTGAATGACTGCCTCTTTGTCTATGTACAGATTCCATGGGCACAATAAAGTGTTCTGGAGTTCTTATTCTTCAAAATGTTATCCGTAATTTGTTATGATCCCCACAGTTAAAGGCCTTTGCATAGTCAATAAAACACAGGTAAACATCTTTCTGGTATTCTCTACTTTCAGCCAGGATTCATCTGACATCAGCAATGATATGCCTTGTTCCACGTCATCTTCTGAATCTGGCTTGAATTTCTTGTAGTTCCCTGTTGATGTACTGCTGCAACAATTTTTTAATTACCTTTAGCATAATTTTACTTGTATGTGATATTAATGATATAGAACGAAAATTTCCTCATTTCATTGGATTACTTTTCTTTGGAATGGGCATGAATATGGATCGCTTCCCATTGGTTGACCAGGTAGCTGTCTTCCAAATTTATTGGCATAGACCAGTGAGCACTTCCAGCTTTGTATCTGTTTGTTGAAACATCTCCTTGAGACTTGTTCTTTGCCAATGCCTCCAGTAAAGCTTGGGCTTCTTCCTTCAGTATGTCATGGATTGAATTATGTCCCCCAAAATTATGTGTCAACTTGGTTAGGCCATGATTCCCTTTCTTGTATGGTTTTCCTCCATTTTGTGGTTGATGTAATTTTCCTACGTGTCGTAAATCCTAATCACTGCCTGTAGTTAATAAGGCAAGATTAAATTATGTTAAAGAGGATCACCCTTTCTCAGGCCACATCCCTGATCCAATGGAAAGGGAGTTTCCCTGGGGTGTGGCCTGCATCACCTTTTATCTTATAGGAGATAAAAGGAAAGGGAAGCTAGCAGAGAGTTGGGTACATCTTACCACAAAGAAGGCAGTGCTGGGAGCAGAGCACGTCCTTCGGACCCATGGTTCCTGTGCAAAGAAGCTCCTAGACCAAGGGAAGATTAATGACAAGGACCTTCCTCCAGAGCTGACAGAGAAAGCCTTCCCCTAGCGCTGGTGCTGGATTGACTAGAATTCAGACTTCTAGTCTATTCGACTGTGACAGAATACATTTCTATTTGTTAAAACCATTCACTTATGGTATTTCTGTTATAGCAGCACTAGATAACTAAAACAAGTATCATCAGTTCATGATCATATGCTACCTTCTGAAATGGTTGAATGTCAACCAATTCTTTTTGGTAAAGTGACTCTGTGTATTCCTTCTGTCTTCTTTTGATGCTTCCTACGTCATTCAAATTCTTGCCCGTAGAATCCTTCAATATTGCAACTGGAGGCTTGAATTTTTTCTTCAGCTCTTCAGCTTGTGAAATGTTGAGTGTATTTTTCCCTTTTGGTTTTCTTACTCCATATTTGATGTGTCTATCAGTTTGTCATATTGTGGTGGATTTTATGTTGCTGTGATGCTATATGGTATACCAGTAGGACTTTAAATACCAGCATTGTCACCCATGATAGACAGGTTTCGGCTGTGTTTCCAGACTAAGACATATTAGGAAGAATCTGCTTCTGAAAAAAAAAAAAATTAATCAGTGAAAATTGTAAAGACTATAGCCTGCAAATCCCTATCATCAGTTCTACTCTGGCACATGGGGTCATTATGAGTCAAAATTGACTCGTGGACACCTGACAACAACGCATCATCCTTTTGCACTTCTTTGAATAATTGTCCAAGAGGTAAGCCTGTGACTCATTCAAGGACAATTATATTTGTTCCTTCTGAAATTTGAATATTGTGCTTAAGAGGAATAGGGACTGAAAAGAGTGCATTCATTTGAGGCAGGTGCCAGGAGACTTTTCTATTTGTCACTCTTATCTGGATGTCTAGAATTGTCCCACTTATTGTTCTTACCAATGCTTGGTAGTCAATGATTTCCTTTAACTAGATGAGCTGCCCATTTCAATTTTTTTTTTTCTCCCTCTTTAAATTAGCCTGGATCATTATCTATTGATGAAAGAAGACTAAATGACAGTCTCAAGAATTAAGATAACAACAAGCCACTTTTGGTTCTGTTCAGGTAAAGCACAGTTTTTGATATAGTTTGAGAAATAGTTAACAGTCTACCTACTCTTTGGTTTGTCTTCAGATAAACAAACCACACAGGTTCATGGGCACTCTTGGTAAATCGTTCATTTCTCCTGATTGTATACTTAATGTTATTGGTTTGATTATGTTTTTTTGTTTCATAACTGCTATTCAATCATTTGATATTTGGTATTGTGTTTTATCAATAGTATTGAGCTTTCTTACCTCAGGTCTTTTAATTTATATTAATGACCATTATATTTGACTCACTCTACCTTTATAAATGTTCTGATCTTTTGTTCTTATCTATTACCATTTTCAGCTTGATCTTTGTGTTCGATTAGATTTATATCTCCAATCGGAGCTTTTTGCTTAAACTCCAGACCTTTATATCAAAGGATATACCTTAACACCTCTGCTTCAATTCCTAACAGGTATCTCAAAATTAAAATATCCAAAACTGGACTTCTGATAGTAATACTCAATCTGGTTTATTCTACAGTGTTCTCTATCTTAATGATGAAAATTTCATGTTTGTAGGTGCTTATGAAGAAAAAGAACAAATATGTCTTGGAAGAACTACAGTCAGAATGTTCCTTAGAAGCCAGGATAGTCTTGCTTACTTTGGACAAGTTATCAGAAGGTAACACTCCCTGGAGAAGGACATCATGCTTAGTAAAGTAGATAGTCAGCTAAAAAGAGAAAGACCCTCAACGAGATGGATTGACACGATGGCTGCAAAAGAGGACTCCACCACAGGAACAATTGTGAGGAAGGTGCAGGACTGGGCAGTGTTTTCTTCTGTCATGCATAGTGTCGCTATGAGTCGCGATGAACTGTATGGCACCTAACAACATAATACCAAAAAACAAAAAGAACAAAAACAAACCTGTTGCTGTAGAGTGGATTCTGACTCATAGTGCCCTGATAGGACAGAGTAGAACTGCCCTATAGGGTGTCCAAGGAGTGGCTGGTGGATTCAAACTGCCGACCTTTAGGTTAACATAGGGTTGTTATGAGTCAGAACACACTAGACACCACCTAAGAACAAAAACAAAATGAAGAAAAAATATTTCTTTCACACTTCATAAATTCAGTGACCTTTTTAATTACAAAACTAATGAACAGCTGTTAGCCCGTATTTTAAAAAAAAAGACACATTGAGAATATGACCATTTCTCATCACCTCCACAACTGCCATCTTGGTACAGTCTATCATTTCTTTGGATAATGGACAAGTGCCTCCTTACTACTCTCACCACCTCTGCCCTTGCCCCTATCTATTCTGTCTTCCACAGAGCAGCCAGAGTCATTCTTGAATTTTTAAAAGGTAAGTTATAATGGCACCCCTTTGCTCAAAAACCTTCAATTGCTTCAATTATTCCCCATTTTACTCAGAATAAAAGTAAATTCCTTATTACTTACAAATTTCTAAATGCATATTTTCAGATGACAGACATTTTGCTTTTGTTCTACCATATCTGTAGTGCCTCGAAACAGTACTTACATATACTAAGCACTGAGAGAACATTTTTTGAATGGATACATAAAACCTCTTCTTAGATTAATTGCTCCCTTGTTTATATGCCTACTGAGAAAAGGACTCTTTATTTTTTTTATTGTACTTTAGATGAAGGTTTACAGAACAAATGGTTTCTCATTAAACAGTCAGTACACGTATTGTCTTATGACATTGGTTAAGAACCCCATGACGTGTCAACACTCTCCCTTCTCAACCTTGAGGACCTTTTTTTTTTTTGGTGAAAATATACATAGCCAAAGTTACACCATTTTGAAAGTTTCTACATGTACAATTCAGTGACATTGATTACATTCTTCCAGCTGTGCTGCTATTCTCACTATCCTTTTCAAATTATTCCATCACCATTATCTTCAACTCACTGTCCCCTAGGTTTCCCATCAAATATTTTGAGTTGCTGTTGTCAATTTGATCTCATATAGATAACTGAGAAAAGGACTCTTTTGAAAGAATAAAAGAGCATGTTTTGCAGCAAACACAAATTCATTAGCAGATGACATTGTTTTGCAAAGGCTAAAGTTAATACTTTTGTGAAGTCCTTGGCTTTGAGAAAGTCCCAGAGAAAAATTCAAGGTATGAGAATTAGCTTAGGGTTTAATTGAGCAATGAGAAGTAGAAACCGGATAGACCAGTGTTTCTACACAAATGTTGTGAGCCTTCTCAGATTTTCCTGACTTTCTCTCTTTTCGTGGGCATCATACCTGAGGTGGGTTGCCCCTACATTACTGAATTTGAATAAAGTGCCACGCTTTATCCTTGCCTCACGTTCTGTTTTCTAGAGGATCTAGGCTAGGGAGCATGTTTTCAAAATGTATCATGGGAGTTATTATAAAGTTCGAAAGAACAAATAAACACTTTAAATGTGAGGTTTATAAAGGTGTTGCTCACTTCACTCATTTATGCACAGGGATATTGGTTTATGGACTAAGGAAGAGACCTACGCTGGTAAATTTGCTGTGAATTGTACATATAATTGTTCAGCACAATGGGAATGAGAAGTAAAGAACAGGTGCAGATGATATTTGTAGAAATTGTAGCGTGTTTGTGAAAACCAATTATCAATTCCTACTATAAGGTTGCAATTACGGACAATTAAAATCTATTAAAACTACTTTCATAATGAAAGAATAATGCTATTTAAAATTAGTTCTTAGAATATCAGTATCATGGAGAAATGGAAACTGCGGTAGGCAGAACAAATATGTCCATGTTCTACTGAGCCTGAGAATATGTCATGTTACGGAGTAATGGGGAAGTATGATTTCTGATGGAGCTAAGGTTGTTAATCAGTTCAGTTTAAAATAAGATCATCCTGGATTATCCCAATGAGCCCAATGTAGTGACAAGGGTCTTTTAAAATATAAGAAGGAGGCACAAGTTGTGGTCAGAGTCACATAGAAATTTGAAGATGTTAAGCTGCTGGATTTGAAGATGAAGGGAGGGGTTATGAGGCAAGGAATGCAGGTAGCCTCTAGAAGCTGGAAAAGGTAAGGTAAGCGATTCTTTCCTAGAGCCTCCAAAAGGAATGCAGCCTCACTGACACCTTGATTTTAGCACAGCAAGACCCATTTTGTACTTCTCACCTACAGAAATGTAAGATAGTCTTTGTTTGTTAGTTTTACTTTATTGTGTTTTAGGTAAAAGTTTACACAATAAATTAGGTTCTAATTTAGCAATTTTATACAAATTGTTCCATGAGGTTGTTTACAACTTTCACAATGTGTCAGAGTATTCTCATTATTTCCATTCTGTTTGTTCTGTTTCCACAGATCTAGCATCCCTTCTCCTCCTTGCCTTCTCATCTTTGATTTTGGGTAAATGTTGACTGTTTGGTCTCATACAGTTGATTGTTTAAGGCAGCACATTACTCATGGGTGATATTGTTTATTTCAAAAGCCAATCTATTATTTGGCTGAAAGGTGACCTCAGAAATAGCTTCAATTCCAAGTTCAAAGTGTATCTTTGGGACATAGTCTCTGGGGTTCCTCTAGTCTCTGTTAGTCTAGTAGGTCTGGCCTTTTTTAGGAATTTGAATTTTCTTCTACATTTTTCTCCAATTCTGTCTGGGACTTTCTATTAAGTCCCTGGTCAGGATGGTCAGTAGTGGTAGCTGGGCACCATCTGGTTCTGGTGTTAGGTTAGAAGAGGCCATGGTTCAGGTGCGCTATTAGTCTGTGGACTAGTTCTTCTTTGAAACTTTGATTTATTTCATTCTCTTTTGCTCCATATGAGTAGAGATCAATAGTTGTATCTTAGATTGCCACATAATAGTGTTTTAAGTGTTGTTTTAAGTCTTATTCTAAACCATTAAGTTTGAGGTAATTTAACTGCAATAAGAAAATAATACAGAAACTATAGGATAATTATGTTAATTCAGGTTTCAAAGGGTAACCTTCAGGTATTAACTTTCCTGTATGAACCTGTACTAGGAAGCTGACTTACCCAGGTCCTACAAATGCCTACCGATATGAGAAACATTTTAGAAAAAATTATTCACAAACCAATTATACAAGGGTGAGAGAACAGAGCTGTAGTACTTGCTATTCATCTATTAGACTTCATTAGCTTTAAAGAAAAAAAAAGTTACTGTCAAGTCAAGTTTGACTCATAGTGACCCTATTGGATAGAGTAGAACTTCCCCATAGGGTTTCCAAGGAGTGGCTGGTGGATCTGATCTACCAACCTTTTGGTTAGCAGCCAAGCTCTTAACCACTGTGCCACCAGGGCTCCTCATTAACCCTAGAACCCATCAACTACGTAGAACTTCAGATCACTATACAAGGAGTAGGAGATGATATCTATGCAATTACAAGGGGCAGATTTGTGTTATCTAAAGGTCCAACAGAGGAGCCCTGGTGGTGTAGTTAACCGAAAGCTCAGCAGTTTGAACCCATCATCTTCTCCATGGGAGAAAGATGTGGCACTCTGCTTCTGTAGGATTTACAGCCTTGGAAACCCTATGAGGCAGGTCCACTCGGTCCTCAAGAGTCACTGTCAGTCATAATTGACTCGAAGGCAATGGCTTTGGTTTTGGCTAAAGGTCCAACAAAGGCAGCAAAATTTCATCAACGCTCCAAGAACTTTTTGATTACCAATTATGTGTAGATGACACTATAAAGAGATACAATCTTCAAAAAAAAAAAGACAGTAGATTCATACACAAAATTATCTAACTCAGAGTAATACTTGTTTATAAAAGACCAAAATATATGTCATAGTTCATGTCATAGATATTTAAAGGATAGCAATATTACTTGGGTTGGGAGAATTAAGGCAAGATTCATGTGGGTAGGGAAATGGTCTGAAGATAATTTGATTGGATTTAGAAAATATGATTGGATTTATATTAATGTCAGTCAGAGAAGATCATTTTAAAAAGGTGTAAAGTATGAACCCTGCCTTAAGTTATGTTCTCCCAGAAGCCTACCTGGTGATAGAATTTGAGTGTAAGAGGTTTATTTGGGGAATGATAGGTTAGGGGAGAAGAGCACTGGTGGTACAGTGGTTAAAGCACTTGGCTGCTAACTGAAAGGTCAGTGGATCGAACCTACCAGCCACTCCACGCGAGAAAGATGTGACAGTCTGATTCCATAAAGACTTACAGCCTTGAAAACCCTATGGGACAGTTCTACCCTGTCCTATAGGGTCACTATGAGTCAGAATCAACTCGACAGCAGTGAGTGGTTTGGTTTGGTTAGTGTAGGGAAGTGTAGAAATGAGACCCAAACTTGTTTCTGTTGAGTCAATTCCAGCTCATAGTGACCCTATGGGACAGAGCAGGGTTTCCAAGGAGCAGCTGGTGAATTTGAACGCTGACCTTTTGATTAGCAGCTGAGTTTTAACCACTGCATCACCGTGGCTCCAGAAATGAGACTAGAAAGGGAAAAAAGCTAATAAATTTTTAAAAAGATACTTTATTGGGTAAATTACTGATGTGAGCAACTGGGGTTCAATCCTGCTATATTACTCTGGGCAAATATTGAACATGCCTCAGAATTTCCCAATTTAAGGACAGAGGAAACTGGGGAGTTTATCCAACCACTCATTCCATAACTTCTCTAGAGCTATTTTTCAATGAATTAATTTCCTATCAATCAGGCTTGCTCTGATTTGCTCAGTCATCATTGATTCTTCACATGGTTTCATCACAGTTTCTTAAAAGAAAAAAGAATGGGATAAACTACCACCCTCATTGCTGCAGTTGGTCATAAGATCCTAATATCCATCTCTCTCCTATACTTAAATTCAACATGAATTGGAGACAAGTCAATGGCAACTAATTACAACAACAACATCAACAACCTCTAACATCCATTCCAGACCCCTCTGTCTAGATTATCACTTCTGCTGGTTTAGGTTATTTTTCCATTGGGAAAACAAAGCTTCCATTCCTGAGGAATTTGCTGTCTTGGGTACTATGCTCTTATGAGGTTGTGTTGTTCTTGTTAGGTGCTAACTAATCAGTTCCAACTCATAGAGACCCTGTGTACAACAGAACGAAGTACTGCCTGGTCCTGTGCCATCTTCACAATAGTAGCTTTGTTTGAGCCCATTGTTCCAACCACTATGTCAATCCATCTCTCGGAGAGCCTTCCTCTTTTTCGCTGACCTTCCACTTTACCAAGCATAATGTCCTTCTCCAGGGACTGGTCTCTCCTGATAACATGTCCAAAGTATGTGAGATGAAGTCTTGCCATGCTGGCTTCTAAGGCGAGTTCTGGTGTACATCTTCTAAGAAACATCTGTTCATTCTTCTGGCAGTCCATGGTATATTCACTATTCTTTGCAAACGTCTGTAGGCTATAGTTGTTGTAATTGCCCACTCTCAGTTAATAAAAGATGCGGAACGTTTGAACCGATTGTTGCAGCCACTGTGTCAATTAATCTCGTTGAGGGTCTTTCATCTTTGTCGCTGGCTCTCTACTTTACCAAGCATGATGTCTTTCTCCAGGGACTGATCCTCCTGATAGTATGTCCCAAGTATGTGAAATGTAGTCTCGCCATTCTTGCTTCCAAGGAGCACACTGGTTGTACTTCTTCCAACACAGATTTGTTTATTCTTTTGGCAGTCCATGGTGTATTCAATATTCTTCGCCAATACCACAATTCAAAGGCATCAGTTCTTCTTCGGTCTTCCTTATTCATTGTCCAGTTTTCACATACATATGAGATGACTGAAAACACCATGGTTTGGGTCAGGCACACTTTTAGTCTTCAACGTGACATCTTTGCTTTTCAACACTTTAAAGAGGTCTTTTGCAGCATATTTGCCTAATGCAATGCATCTTTTGATTTCTTGACTGATGCTTCCATGGGTGTTGATTGTGGATCCAAGTAAAATGAAATCCTTGACAGCTGCAATCTTTTCTCTGTTTATCTTGATGTTGCTTATTGGTCCAGTTGTAAGGATTTTCATTTTCTTTTTGGTGCCCTGGTGGTGCGGTGGTTAAGAGCTAGGGCTGATAACCAAAAGGTCGGCAGTGCGAATCCACCAGCCATTCCTTGGAGACCCTATGGGGCAGTTCTACCGTGTCCTATAGTATCACTATGAGTCAGAATTGACTCGATGACAACGGATTTGGGTTTTAGGACCCCTGATGGCAAAGTGGTTAAAGAGCTCAGCTGCTAATCAAAGGGTCAGAGGTTCAAACTCACCAGTTGCTCCTGGGTAGAAAGATGTGGAAGTCTGCTTCAGTAAAGATTAACAGCCTTGGAGACCATACGGAGCAGTTCTACTCTGTCCTATAATGTCACTATGAGTTGGAATAGACTCGACGGCATTGAGATATTAGACAATGTTCTGCTGTTATTCATAAGGTTTTCATTGGCTAATTCTTTTCAGAAATAGAGTGCTGGATCTTTCTTCCTAGTCTGTCTTAGCCTGGAAGCTCAGCTGAATCCTGTCTGCCATGGGTAATCCTGCTGGAATTTGAATACTGGTGACATAGCTTCCAGTATCATAGCAACACACAAGCCTTCACAGTACGACGAACTGACAGACTCGTGGGGGACATCATATCTAATCAGGATAAATTATCCCTACAAGAATAGTAACTAATTTATTTACCTGGCATGGGAATCCCCAGTGATCTTGGTGGTACTTGTACCTGTAGGTGTAGAAAATGATAGCTATGTCCCTTCAAGGAAACTTTACTTCCTTCAGGGAACCATGTCCTCTGTTCCTTCAGAGTTTAGAGATGTGAGTTGAGAGACACTAACTCCCAAAGTGGATCATCAGGAGTGATGATAAGAAGGATCATTTCTACCTCTACCCCTCGTCCCTGGTCGTGTGTTGTATCTATTGGGAATGCAGCACTATTTGATGACTGTTAGAGGAAAGTGTATACTATATACTGAAGCACAGTAGGGGTTCATTTGTAACTGGAACATTAGCTATACCCAAGAAGCCTTTAAAACATTTTATCAGGCTACACCTCTAGATTCCCTGGTGGTGCCAAGGTTAATCACTTGACTAGTAACTGTAAAGGTCGGTGGTTCAAACCCGTGAGCTTCTCTGAGAAGATTCTAGCCCTGGACACCATACGGGACAGTTCTACTCTGTCCTTTTTGGGTCACTGTGAGTCAAAATTTGGTGACCTTTTTTTTTTTTTTTTTCTTTTGGTCAGGGGAGGGTTGGATATATAATAGCCCCAGAATAAGATCATTTAATCATGTACCCATTGTCATACATCCTTTGTCAGAATGTAGGCTGCCTGGTTCAAGGTGATGTTATGTGGAGTTCTCTATCAGTAAATCAGACACTCTGTGAGTATGTGCTAGTGGTGATGGCCAAGGAATTGCAGGTGGTGAATATAAATATCAGAATATGTATCAATCTCCATAAGGATATGTTGTTCCTTCTCTAGTGTGAAAGGGATCCAATTCAACCAACTTTCCCAAATTGACTGTTTTGTCTCCTCCAAGGGCCAAGCTTCAATATTTTCTTTAGATAGATACACAGAGATAGACAGACAGACAGACAGATAGATAGATAGTCATTGGCTATTGGAAGCCCAGTTTGTTGAGCTAGTACAAAGCTTTTATTCTTGCCCTGGGATTACTCCATTCATGAGTCCATTATGCTAGCACCAGTGTGGCAGAAAACAGGCTGGCTGATATCTACCAGACAAGACCCTCTCTCCACTTGTTTGTTTAGTATCTTCTATGTAGAGGTTACTTTCTGGCGGACATTCATGTGGGAAGAAAAGATCCACACACTTTATACCCGTTCTTATAAATCCGTTCACATGCCTCTTCTCAAACTATTTTGTGTACAATACTCCAACTTCTACCTTTGGAATTGGATTCTGCACACATTTCTACCTAAAGCTACTTCTTCCTTTACATAAAATTGATAACTAGGTATGCCACTTGAAAATCTGCCCACCGAAAAGATTTCTCTAACCACTATCTTCTAAAACCAACCCTGTATTATGATAGCCATCAATTTATGCTTTACCAACATATTGAGATGACCTAGCTGTGAACCAGGCCCTGTATTTTTCTTCTTTGTCACCTGATCATAGCAACCATCTCTGCTCCAACAGAGCTATAGTTATGAATTGAGGGAGAGATACCAGGATCAGTTAAATTGTAGTAATCAACATGTGACAAAGGAGTCTGTAACACCTTGCATATTCTTTATACCTTCTTAACCCTGAGCTCAAATACACCATTTACAAACAGAAGTGCCTGACTCACCTTATGAAGTAGCGGATCAGATGATATTTAGCTCATGACGTGCAGCTCTGGTTACCTAGGTACTTGATGTACCATAGTCAGGCTTTCAGTATTTATTGAGCTCCCTTGTGACTTTCACTGAGATTCTTCGGGTTTTCTAGAAATTAAATATAGTGCCCTTATCTTCCACAGACAGTTCTAGTAACAGGGAATCTTATGTTTTATATTATCCAAAGAGGTGATATCTTATGTTACAACCTAAACCTGTGGAAGAATCCTCTCTTTCTCTAAATGGCTGAGCAGTACACCCAGATGAGTAATGTGCTAACTCCAAAATCTATGAACACCTTTCAAGCACTATGCTACTTTTTGAGAGGAGGGAAAGTAGTGCAGTGACTTGTCCTTTGTCTTGCATAGGATGTTCTTGCAGGTCCCCAGACATTAGATATCTAAACATTTCACCAATATGACAAGGGCCCTGAATATCTCCCACATCTGACAGGCATATATTTAGTCAGGAAATTGAGAAGACTTGCCATTTCTTGCTCACTAATTATGAATAACATCATGTCACAAGTATAATTGACCAGTTTGATGATCTTTGAATATCTAGATGATCGAGGTCCCTTTGAACTAAGCTGAAGCATAAAGACTGGACATAGCACAAGGACAATACTGTAAATGTGTACTCCTGTCTGTTTCAGGCAAATGTAAATTGCTTTAATCCCTCTTCTTTATGCATATTAAGAAGAACACATTTTTTCGATCAATAGTTGTATACCAAGTGTTAGTTGCTATGTTAATCTTTTCTAGTAAATATGACATATCTGGCACTACAGCTGCTATTGGGGATAGCATTGGTTAAATTTACAGTACATACATTGTCACCCACAATAATCCATCTGTTTTTTGGAGGGGTTGTACTGGTAAATTAAATGGAAATACGATGAGAACCACCACTCTACATATTCATCTTCGAGAAGTGCACTAATTTCTTTTTTTTCTGTCCAGAATATTGTTTTGCTTCTGATTTACTTTATTGAATATGTTTGAGTTTGGGGGCAGTTTCAAGATTTTCTGCTTTACCTTTCTGACAACAATGATTCTTTCTTCTCAGGCCAAGGTACTAATATGAGGAGTTTACCTGTTGCTAAGTATATTCTTACTAATTAAACATTCGGCAAATTACCATAGCATGTTACTATGGAGCAACTAAAACTTCCGTGAGGCAAATCTGAATCAGGATTCCATTTATTATCTGAACCCTTTATACTCTTATTCTAACACAGAATCCATAGTAGCATTTTGGATTTTTAAGTGTCATTGTCTTTCCCATAACTAGACATCTCCATTGTAATAGATAACTTGGTAGAATCCAGAAAATGGAAAATTCATTCCATCTTTGAATTAAAAAAAAAATTATCTTGAATAAAACAAAATGTTGTGACATTGTAAACTCTGAGAATAAAATGTAAATTACAGGAATTGCTCTTTACTGAAATTACAGGTCAATAATGTTATATAAAGTTTTACATATTTACTTGTTTTTACCTTTTAGAATAGAACTATTTCACCCAAAATGTCCCCTAAAGAGCTAGTCTTAGGTTTGTAGTAAATATGTCTTCCTATTTCTAAATTTATCTTGACATGTGTCAATCTACCTCAGAGGTGAGGCGTAATGACAGTAGCTAAAATACAGGAGTTAACCTGAATTCCAAGAAGAGAAACTCTAAGCACAGTAATGAGCTCAATGCAAGGAGGAGCTGACCCAAATCTCCTGGTCTTTCTTGTGTTGTAGATAGCAGAGCATTGCTGTTAACTCTTGAAGGAGATCTATGAGATCACAGCTCTTGACTCCTTCCACTATTCACCCAAAAGTCTTTTGGGCACTCATTACAAATGCATGCACCATAGCTCTCACATTCTTGCATAAATGGGTCCTAGATAACAAGAGTTCAGGTCTTTTGTGTTACTCTGGAATTTCCTTCAGGCATTAATTTTCCAAAAGGAATAGGAACTTTCCAAATTAACTTTCAAATCGGTACTTCACAAAACTTTCTTCAAATAGGAGATTCACACTGTTTTCTCTTAGTATTTTTCTTTTTCTTTGTATTTATTGCAATATTACCCCGTTTTTACTAATAATGAGGTAAAAAGTAGACTCTTTGCTGAAACATATCTTATGTATTTGTGTATACCGATTGGATAAACATAGTCTGACAAATATTAACAAAACAAAAATGTTTAATGAATTGACTTACTAGGATTTCCCAAGTAGGCTCAAGTATAGCTTTTTCTCTTCATCATGACAAATCTACAAAACCTCAAAGTATAGATTTCTGGAAAAAAGTCACTAAGAAAACGGCAGATATTGTTATTTTAAAAAATTGATAAACTGAGGAAATATGTAACTCAAAAGATGGAGTATAACTTTGAATTTAAAATTTGAGACACCTTATCCCACTATTTGGCAATGTCTATATAAAGAATCTGATGTTTATTGTTCACTAAATGACTGTGTGAATAAAAGTGTTTATTATTTAGATGAAGAATCAGAATTGATCAAATGTATTTCAATGTCTTAACCAAGCTCATAATGAAAATTTCTTGTGCTGGTTTAGGAAAAATATTTCTTTGTGAAATACAGAATAAGATTTTTGCTTAAAACAGGTTTTAATAATTAATAACAATATAAGGTGGGTGCAGATTTTTTAATACCTATCAAATATGCCATAAAACATGCATCACTTTTAATCCACAGAAGCTAGCTTGCTAATATTTTTAATTAAAAAATTAAATTAAAAAAATATAGCATACTTTCAAAACAGCAAGATTTCAGCCATGTGGCTCCAAGGGATTTTTTTTTTTAAAGTAAATGGAATAGTATTAAACCTCATTTAAACATTAAACAATTAAATGAAGGCTCTCTAAGACTTGAGGGAAAAATATTAATTGTGCTCTTAAAATTCTATTCCATTAAAATATAAGGGGTTTATATAAGTGAGAAATTCTTCTAGCCTATTTTCAACTTTTGCGTTAGTAGAAATAGTCTCTAATTCTCAAAGAAATGGCTCTGATTTGGTATATAGGTTATTTTTCCTCTTAACTCCTGGAATGTTTTTTAGGAACTAAGTTCATGGATATGACTTCAATATAACCTTTGTACCTATAGACATTTTGCTGTGCAAATGAGTTTGCAGATGCATGACCAGGAACTCTTGCCTATACCAAATACAAATCTAACCTCAGTACAAATAGCAGCTGAGACCGTTATGTACACAAGAGTCTCGTTATTTAGAGCACAGTTTCTTTGCCCTGTGGATTTTTTGACACACGGTATTTGGTTGGAGGAACTACTCTCATCCGTCTTCATATATGCTACTCACTGAAGCAGTAAGGCTACGGCATTGACTGTTCTCACTGAGGTTGGTAAAATATACTCACTTTACCTATGATAAACAAATTCACCCTCAATGAAATATTCATAATAGTTATATCTTTGTGACTAGGTATATACTATCACGCTGACTAAATGAAAATTTAGATCTTTTCAAATACTAATGTGTACCATGTCACTTATACATAAAATGATAGGAAATAAAACAAAGAGGACAGAAGAATTTATACTGCTATAACCTCAGAAGATCTTATGCTTACATAGCTCTAAGCATCTCAATTGTGGTATCTATAGAGTGGAGATAATGAAAATGCTTATCTTAAATCAAGTTATGCAGGAAAAAAGAAAGTATAACTTCTAATATAGTATACTTTGGGAAAAATGCATGTGTAAGACTAATCCTAATAAAAAAATGTATTTGAGCCCTTGAGGAAACATCAAAAGAAGATAGAGTCACTGTACTAAAAAGGACTGGTCGACTTAAACAATTTCAGGAGGTAATATATGACCAAGAACCAATTAGTATTGAAGGAAGAAGTCCAAACTGTACTGAACACTTTGGCAAAAAGCAAGGCTCCAGGAATTGATGGAATACCAAGTGAGATGTTTCAACAAACGAATGCAGTGCTGTAAGTGCTCACTTGTCTATGTCAAGAAATTTGGAAGACAGCTACCTGGCCAACCAACTGGAAGAGATGCATAGTTGTGCCTATTCCAAAGAAAGGTGATCCAACAGAATGCAGAAATTTTTGAACAATATCATTGATATCACAGGTAAGTAAAATTTTACTGCAGTTTTTTAAAAAAAATGGTTACAGCAGTCCATCGACAGGGCACTGCCAGAAATTCAAGCCAGATTCAGTAGAGGATATGGAGTGAAGGATATAATTGCTGATATAAGATGAATCTTGGCTGAAAGCAGAGAATACGACAAAGATATTTACCTGTGTTTTATTAACTATACATAGGCATTCGACTGTGTGGAACATAACAAATTTTGGATAACATTGTGAAGAATGGGAATTTCAGAACACTTAACTATGTTCATGCAGAACCTATACATAGACCAAGAGGCAGTCATTTGATCAGAACAAGGGGATGCTGCATGGTTTAAAATCAGGAAAGGGGTGCATCAGGGTTGTATCTTTTCATCATACTTATTCAATCTGTATGCTGAGCAAATAATCCGAGAAGCTAGACTACATGAAAAAGAATGCAGCATCACGATTGGAGGAAGACTCATTTCAAACCTGCAATATGCAAATGGCACAACCTTGCTTGCTGAAAGTGAAGAGGACTTGAATTATGGATTACACTTCAACATAAAGAAAACAAAAATCCTCACAACTGGACAAATAAGCAACATTATGATAAAGTTTGAAGTTGTCAAGGATTTCATTTTACTTGGATCCAGAATCAACACCCATTGAAGCATCAGTCAAGAAGTCAAACGACATATTTCACTGGGCAAATCTGCTGCAAAAAATCTTTTTAAAATGTTGAAAAGCAAAGATGTAACTTTGAGGATTAAGGTGTTCCTGACCCAAGCCATGGCATTTTCAAATGCCTCATATGCATGTGAGAGCTGGACAATGAAAAAGGAAGACCAAAGAAGAATTGATGCCTTTGAATTATGACATTGGCGAAGAAGAGTGACTATACCACAGACTTCCAGAAGAACGAACAAATCTGTCTTGCAAGAAGTACAGCCAGAGTGCTCCTTAGAAGCGAGGATTACAAGACTTCATCTCAAGCACTTTGGACATCTTATTAGGAGGGATCAGTCCTTAGAGAAGGACATCATGGGTGGTAAATTCGAGGGTCATCAAAAAAGAGGAAGACCCTCAAGGAGATGGATTGACACAGTAGCTGCAACAATGGACTCAAACATAACAAAGATTGTGAGGATGATATAGGACCGGGCAGTGTTTTGTTCTGTTGTATGTAAGGTCACTAGAGTCAGAAATGACTCGAAGGAACCTAAAAACAACAACACAAATATTTTGCAATATTTCTTTCAAAATATTTTTAACATTATTTTAAAATTATATGTCAATTTAATGAAGTTAAATTTTATCTTATTTTTGCATTGACAGATTTTCATTCATATTGTTGTTGAACTTGTAATGAGCAGCATACATTCCTATTTATTACTGCTGTATGTAACCATAATTTCTTGTATCTGAACACATGTTTGGTTTCTGTTTTACCAATTCATTTTTTTAATTTTATTGTTCCCTGATAATCAACAAAAATAAAAAAGCCTGCCTTCCAAACAGAATCAGAAAAATTTTATCCAGAGTTTAAACAAATCAAGCCTTTTATCATTTATCACAAAAAAAAATACACTTACACCACACTTTCATTTACTTAAAACTACTTTATTTGATTTAAAGTACTTTTCAATTTTTTTTGTCTTTATTTTCAAAAGACTGTTCTGAGTAATTGATTTGAAGTATTTTTTTCTGATCTAAGTTTTTTACTATGATATAAAATAATGAATCCAAAAAAACAAGCTTTTTGCCGTTGAGTCGACTCCGACTCATAGTGATTCTATAGGGCAGAGTAGAACTGCTCCATAGGGTTTCCAAAGAGTGGATGGTGGATTTGAACTGCTAACCTTTTGGTTAGTAGCCATAGCCTGCTGTAGCTCTTAACACTGTGGCACCAGGGCTCCTAAACTATACAAAATGAATTATTTCAAACAATTGGCATTTTTAATCCCATTATACGTACATATGTACATGCATGTGTGTGTATGTATATTCTTCTGACAGAAAGTATTTATTATATATGTTATTAATTTAACAATAGGATAAAGAACACTAAGCAAGCCTAAAGGATTTTAAATAATTTATCCATTAATATGTGCTTCTTTGAATTACATACAAGTAAAAACTGCCATGTTGCCCATCTTATGGTTGCAGACAGCATAATAAAATATTTTTAGACATTTCATATATGGCCGAACTGATTTTTATGCTATGAGTGAAATAAGATCATTTTCTTATTAACTGATTAACAGTTGGTTTTATGATAAAATTTGACCAATAAATCATTTCTATAAAATCAAGGATGTTCAGTTATTTTCCCAGTATTAAGATGTTTCCTTTGATAGAGCAGTTAAACTTGAAGTTTCTGATCCCTGCATCTCTTATGATTTTGTGACACTATAAGAGAATGTAACAATAAGATACATTGTATAGAATATACATTTATAAATTTGCAATGCATGATACACATAACTACAGTTGCACATATGATAAATTTGAAGTAAAATTTTCTGTTTCTAACATGCTAATAAGTTGAGAAAATATGCACTATGATTGAGGAAAATTTGTCAACCTAGAGTAATATTTAAACTTTTTCCTTATCTATGAAGGAAAACTAAGAATAAAACCACAGTTTTTGTTCTATGTGTGTACAGGTTCTGTCTTCTCCACCAAGACAGTGAACAAGAATTTAATTACTTCTTATCGGAGAAATATCTATTAAGATGTGAAACATCTAATGTTAATATACACCCCAAAACAATTCATTTTAGATGGATCACTGAACATGAGTCAAATATCTAAACTGGATAAGGGAGGAAGAGCAAAACAAAACAAAAAAGCAACTATGTCCTTGAACTAAAAGTGAGAGATTCCATAGCTCAGTACCACTACTCCCCAAGTATAGCCTCTATTGCTTTTTACATAGATAGACTCTTGTCCCGATTTTCCCCTCAAGACTGCTTGTTCATATCATCTATAGTAACTGTCAAGATAAATTTAAGATTCCAGAACATATGACACCTAAATACAATGGGAGCTGTATTTATGCCCGCTATTTCGGCATATCATATTATACATTTCTGCAGTTAAAAATGGAGTTATTTGCTGGTAAAAGACAGAGACATGACAGCACTCTATGAAGACATTTTTTAATCTGGGCCCTTCTGTTAAGATTTATTAATCAAATTATAACATATGTTAAAAGATAAATGAATTGTGTCCTGAAAACACGGTTTGTGGATGTGACATTGCTTTTCAAATACTGAAGGTTTAATTTTAATTAAAACACCTGTCCACTTATTCAGATATTTGAAAGTGAAAGATAAAATAGATTTAAAAGTATCAGTATTTCTATGCAGAACGTTTGTTAGATGGTCAAAGGTGACCTTTTTAAAGATTATAAAATGCAATATTCTATTCATAGAAATTCAACTTAATTGAACTTGCTGTGGAACAAATCCTTAGAAATGGTTAATTGAAATGCTTCTGCTATTAATAACTGTTACAAAATTAGATTATTAACAATTCTATGTCTTACTTAATCTTCAAAGAGGAGAAAAATGATCTGCCACCTTTGGCTGCTGTGTTGAGAACAGCATATATTTAGTGGTTGGGATTATATAGTAGGAGAAGCTTAGGGTCTTTGTTTAATACCTATATTAAATAATTGAATAAAATCAGTAGAAAACAGTATATGTGTTTTTTTTTTTTCCTCAAAAAAACATTGTATACCAGATGTTATACTTTAGACTTCTGTATTGGTCTTTTTCAGCAGTCTCTCCCTAAATAATTCATTTTCCAGATTGTCCTCCAAGAGTCTTAAAAGTATGGTGAATTCATTGATGGCAGGGTTGAAATCTCCTCTGTAGTATCTAGCACACTACCTAGCACATAGTACATGCTTAAATGATATGGTTGAATACGTAAGAGAGTATAGTGTGTTAATTAAAAGAAAAGACAAAGAATAAACAATGGTTGGAAGAGTAAGGAAAGAATTCTGCTACATGAAATTGAGCAGTTTTGTGACACCATACTATGGATTTTATCTACGCTGAGTGTCTCAACAGAATATAATTTTAGAGAAGTTATATTTTGATCTAGAGTGACATCATGGAAAATGGCAGAGTAGGGAGCTCCAAGAATTGATTCACTCCTCTGAGGCAACAATGAGCTGGTAAAATCAGACAGAATCAATTTTTGTGGAACTCTGAAACCTAATTAAAAACTTACGGCAATCAGGGGAATAGTTAATGAAAAAGAAGCTGTTAAATTTCAGTAAGACAGCATTGTGGCATTTTTGTTTTCCTGCTTACAAACTCCCATTTCCCGAGTCAGCAGTAGCCATGGGAATGACCACCCACATTCCTGTTATGGCTTGCTAGTGTCTGAGGGTGCAATACAGGCCTTATTCTCAAATTCTTGAGGTTGTACTCTTTAACCTGTCTGGAGGTTTCCTGAGGGACTGGAGGAAAGATTTGCCTTTGTTCAAACTCCCTCCTACCACACCCCCCATCTGGAATGGCTTCTGGAGTGGAGTATTAAAAGTTATATGCTATCCATAGTTGCCTGTGGCAAAGGATTCCAGACGGAGCAAGCAGCAGGCAGACTGAAAAGCCTAGATCTAAGTACAAAGATAATTAGGGGAATTAGGGGTTAAAGGGGATATTGCATATACCAGGGAATCTGGAGTACAGCACACATGCATATGGCTGGATGTATGCTCAGAAAAGACATGAGAAAATCCCAGGCTTGCACATCTGACTAACCATTTGGCATTGCACAAGCAGAAAGTGAACATTAAGGTAGAGTTGTAGGTGGTCTGGCTAAGTGTTGCAGGAGTGCCCCCACTCAGAATCCATCGGCAAAGACCACGGGAGTTTTTTTATTTTGTTTTAGTCTCAGATTTCTAAGAAAATCTCTGTCAGATCACAGCCTGACCACTGACATGAAGGAACAGAGACTTTAATGACCGTTCATGACAAGGAATACAGAGTATAAAAACAGATTGGAAAGTCATCAAACAAATGAACAGAAATTTATTTTCTCACAGGAGGCTAGAAGTCCAAACTCAGAGCATCAGCTCTATTTGTCGGCTCCAGGAGAAGGTCCATGTCTCTTTTCAGCTTCTATTCTTCTTTTCCTTGGCAATCTTCATGTGGTGTGGCATCTATCTTCCGTCATCTGTGCTTCCTTGCTTCTGTGCCTCATCTGCTCTCTTATATCTCGAAAGTGATTGACTTAAGACACACCCTACACTGAGATGACCTCATTAACATCACAACAAAAACTATATTCCTAAAAGGGATTTCATCCACAGGTATAAGAGTTAGGATTTACAACACGTATTTTGGAAGGACACAATTCAATTCATAACAACAACCTACAGAATGGGTGACAATACATATATCTGATGAGGGTTGATTATCTAGAATATATAAAGAATTCTTAAAACCCAACAACCAAACGACAAACAACCAATTAAATAATTGGTAAAGATTTGAATAGACATTTCTCCAAGGAAGATAAATTACCAACAAGCACAAGGTTAGATGCTCAGCATCATTAGTCATTAGACAAATATACATCAAATTCACACTGAGATACTATTTCATGTATACCAAGATAGTGTTCAAAACCAAACCAAAACAAAGAAACAAAACAGAATAAGACAAAAATCAGAAAATAACAACTGTTGATGGGGATTTGAAAGATTGGAATCATCATACATTGCTGGTGCAAATATAAAATGATTCCGCTATTTTGGAAAACAGTTTGGTAGTTCTTCAAAAGTTAAAAAGAATTATCATTAAGACTCAGGAATTTCACTCCTGGGTATATACTCAAAACAATTGAAAACAAGTACTCAAATACTTACACATGAATTTCATAGCAGCGCTATTCACAATAGCCAAAAGTTGGAAACAACCCAAATTTCCATAAACAGACTAATAGATAAACAAATTGTGGTATATACATACAATGGAATATTATTCAACCAGGAAAAAGGAATCAAGTACTGATATGTCCTACAACATAGATGAACCTCCAGAACATTATATTAAGTGAAAGAAGCCAGTTAACGTACTGTCTGATTCCATTTATATGAAATATACAGAATACGTATGTACATATCTGTAGATAGAAATTAGATTAGTGGTTTTAAGGGATTGGATGAATACGGTGTGACTGGTTAATGAGTATGGAGTTTTCTTTTGGAATGATGGATATGTTTTGGTACTAGATAGAGGTGATGGTGGCACAACATTGAGAATTTACCAAATAGTACTGAATAGTACACTTTAAAAAGGATAATTTTATGTTACGTGAATTTTACTCAGTAAAAATACACATCTATGTTGTCTTTTTTCTGTTTTCTTTTTTCTTCATAACTAATTCATACTATAATATAATATATATAAGCATTTTGGTGTTTTACTTGGCTGTCCAGAATCCACCACCACTTGTATTTAGAGGACTTCTCCATTGTCTGTGGGACTAGTGGGAAATATTATACTTCCTGCCACCAAGAATCTTGAAGTGGGGAATCTATGATAAGGACTTGTGTACTTGATTCATGTTCAGCCAACTGGATGGCTTTGCCAGGAAGTTTGTATATGGAGCTAGTGACACAAAGATAAAAATTACTGATAGGGTTCAGTTATGGTAAGTGGTGGCAGGGTCTATTAATATTGATGTCTTAGAGTAGTGTGGACCATGTCGAGGTGGAAATGGTCTTAGCAAACTTGGTAGTTTTTCTACCCCTACTTTGCTTTTTAAAATCATCCTTATTCCTGAATTTCTTCCAAATTTGATCCTTCTTCTTCCCTTGAAATCTATGACTCCTACATTCTTCAGTAAAACTGTGGTGTAAGTTTCTCTCTCTCTCTCTCTCTCTCTCTGTGCAGAAGGGTGTATAACATACACTTCTACTTACACTTAGGTTAATCAGAATGGGTTTCTATTGCTTACAACTAAGACATCTGACAGATATGTTCATGGTCATTCCTTTGTAGCTTCTAGAGTTTGTTTTTCCTTTGCATGCTCTCAGATTTCCTAGTAAATACAAGCAGTACATACCCATTGAGAGTTGCGCTGAGTAACGGGAAGGAAAATGCCTTAATAGTTTAAAACCACTTACTGAGTCTCGTTATTTACCATAAAAAACAAAAACAATATACATGCATGTTACCGTTTTCCCTTGTTTTTTAATATTCGTTTTCTTAGAAGATATTTCACAGTTAAAAGTATGCTAATAAAAGAGCACACTTTTTCAAATTGCTTGATTTTGGATGAATTTTACATCATTCCCATTACTCTTAAGTAGTTCTCATTGGTCACAAAATTTTTCAGTGGACTTCAATGGAGCTTAAGTTCATTAAACAATATGTATTCATGATATTTTTATAGAAAAAACCTATAAAAATGTATCCTTGTTGACAACATTGTATTGGTATCTATGCAGCACCATATTGCAGAGTATGTCACATGTGACACATTAGATTTCTCTTTGTCAGCAAGTTGACATCTGGTTCATAACTTTTAGTGTGGTTAGTGTGCCTCTTGGTAAAGCATAAATACACTAAATCAAGTACTAAGAAAGTACTGATTTGAAATTTCAGGGGAGAATCACTCATATGTCAAACCTATTTTCTGTGTCATTAATTTCTAAATATGTATTTTAAAAAATTAACTGTTTTATAATGGTAATTAAGTTCAAAAGGAAAACCAATGGACTTAAAGGCAATTTAAAAAATAAATAGAAAATTTTGAAACAGTCAAAATGTTATTCCCACTTGTGTTGTATTCTCCTCCCTTCTAAGCAATACACTCTCTGCTCAATTATTGACAGGGTTACTTTCCAAAAACCAGGTCGTTATTGAAAATCAATGTTATGCAAAAATGGAAGACAATCATATCAGACCATAAAATGGAGGATGACTATGTAATTATATAACTGCCAAATTACATCATTATATAACTACCAAATTACATCATTACATAACTGCCAAACTACTGAGAATCATGGCCCAGCCAAGGTGACACATAACTTTAACCATCACAGTCAGTGTTACTCTTGCCACGTCACACCTTGGCTTTCGTTACTGTCAGATGTACATCATCAATGTGAAAAATAGTCAGATAGTAGATTTTTTACTATTGCCATAAATGTGAAATGTCAGGTAACGAGATAGTAGATAAGTGAGGAGAAGGTGTAATGGATTTTACTACTGGTTCAATGTTATGGAACTAGAGAAAACTTCAGAAACATATCCAGTCACATGTTTTGAATATTAAAGAAAACCATTGCTCTAATCTGTAATGTAATAATTGATTATCAATGTAATGTTTGGAAAACACAGCAGACATTTATGTATTTTATATAGAGTTCTTCTCACAGTCTAATTCTACCTGTTGCAATATACCCAGGCTCTACTAAGCCAATGAGGAGCATGCAGGTCCTGAAGGTGGAAAATCTTCAGGTACTACTTTGAAGCTGCGCATGTATAACTTAATTATACCATAGTTGGTGTTTTATGAGAGTCTTGGCAGAAGTATATGGACATAAAATGGGGAGGAGAAGAACTATCATTAAATGTACATGATAAGCAAAATATCAATAGCGACTAGGAACAAGCTTATCTAAGTTATTTAAAATTTTAAAAATATTAATTTCTCTCTAAACTCTCATTGATTTCACTGAGTTTAGCATTCATATTTTGAAAACATTTCTTTATAGATATGGTTTGACCAAGTTAATGAGATAAAAGAAACAGGGTTTTGTTCTTGTTGTTGCTGTTCTTACTGCTATTTTTCATTCCTCCATTCTATATGCAAGTGGCTACTTATTCATCTGATTAAATAAAGATCTGTGTTTTTAGTGATATCCTGTATGAGTGATCATTTGTCATGCTAGCAGTATATGCAAACTTAGGAAAAAGACATTCCATTTGTTTTCTGTTGAAAGATGATGAATCATATTCGAGAATGAAATATTGATTACATGTGGGTTAATTCATCAGTTCTTAGGATAATATCCATTGGACTGAATTCCAAGTTTAATTTTAGTAAGTTATAATTTATTATAAATACACAAGGTACTTAGTATTATAGAAAATTTGGAACATTCATGAAGTAGAAATAAATCACATTTTTTTCTAAAGTATTTATCATAAATTGCAAACACATTAGTGTAGCTTAAGTCTGGCTCAGTGCAAAGATGCGCTAGATTAAAAAAATACATTTAGGACTTGAAGAAATTGACTTGTGGGAAAGTATATGAGTAATGTGAATTCACAATTTAACTCTCCTAGAGAGCTTAAGAGAACTTAGGGCTGATCAAAGAAAGATATTTAACTAAGATATAACAAGTTGTTTATTGGGGCTAATACATTGACGGCCACATATAGGGGATGGTCCCCCGCAACAGTAAGTCTTAATATTTTACGACTAGTATCCCCATTTTAGATATAAGGAAACACAATCATAAAGATTGATGATCAGAACACACCCAGCAGTACTGTGGAAGGAAAACTTGGCAATCTGCTTCCGCTAAGATTACAGCCAAGAAAACACTGTGTAGTATTTCTACTGTGTGACATTTGGGGACATCACGGTCAGAATTCACTTGACAGAAACTAACAGCAGTAATAATAGCTTGTTCAAATTTTAACATTCTTGTATCCTGACAATTTTATGCCAGAATTCATTATGATTTAATACTATCCATTCTAGGATGGTTCCTTGACATTTTAATCCATATAATTTCTTTAGTTTTTATTTGTACATCCAGTACTTACACAAAGTTTTTTTTAATTTCATAAGCTTTAATATTATTTCTGATACTTCTTTTTCCAACTGCTTCTGTATTATTACATGTTATTCTTATTGTACAAATTTAATAGTTTTCATGTTTTTTTAATAGATCAATCAGAACACTTAATTTACTAAAATTTGTTATCTGTTTCCTACATTGACTTTTTTCTCCAGAGTTAGATAAACTGTTTGTGCATCCTGAATCTTCTCTTTCATATTTTCCTTAAGTGTCTGATGAGGATCTGATGAACATTCAAAATAATGAATGAAATTCAGATTTGCATCAGTAGTGAGTACACAGTTTGTGGTTTCAGATATGAGATTGACCTAGGAAGAAAGTAGAAAGGAATAAAATAGGACCCAGGATGAAATCTCAAAACCATTCCATGTTCAGAATATGAGAAAAAAATAACAAATTGGATGAAAAGTGATGATTACTAAGGTAGAAGCAAAACCAGAAAACTTTGGCAAGAAAAAGCTAAAGGAGAAAAGGATTTAAAAATGAAGAAAGGTTTTAACTGTCAGTGGTACCAAACCCTATTGAGAAACAAATAAGGTGAGTGTTGTGAATTTAATTGTGCCCTCAAAAAATATGTGTCAACTTGACTAGGCCATGATTCCTAGTACTGTGTGGTTGTCCTCTGTTTTGTGATCTGATATAATTTTCCTATGTGTTGTAAATCCTAATCTCTGCCTCTGGTTAATGAGGCAAAATCACGTTATATTAAGGAGGATTGGGGTGGGTTGCAACACCCTTACTCAGGTTATAGCCCTGATCCAACACAAGGGGAATTTCCCTGGGGTGTGGCCTGCATCGACTTTTATCTTACAAAAGATAAGAAGAGATAGAAGCAAGCTGAGATATAAGAACCTCGTACTACCAAGAAAGAATAACCAGGAGTGGAAAGTGTCCCTTGGACCCGGAGTCCCTCTGCTGAGAAGCTCCTAGACCAGAGGAAGATTGATGACATGGACCTTCCTCCAGAGTGAACAGAGATAGAAACCCTATCCCTGGAGCTGAATCAGACTTCTAGCCTCCTAAACTGTGAGCTAATAAATTTCTGGTTGTTAAAGCCACCCACTTATGGTATTTCTGTTATAGCAGCACTAGATGACTAAGACAGCAAGAAACTAAAATTGCTGACTTGATTTGTTAAAATTGAAGTCATTGGTGACCTTGCCAAGAATAGTTTTAATGGAGTGGCTGGATAAACTGTAGGGAATAAATTTAATATGAAATTTGGTACATTCGTATTGAGATTTGTTAAAGTGTGTTTTAGTCTACAGTTACATCATACTTTATAGATATGTATTTTTATACAATGCACATTCAGAATTATTAAATATCTTCAGTTTGTTCACGATAAAATATATATTGATGTCATTTTAAACAACTGGATATGAAATTGCAATCAAGCCAGTTTATAATAGATCACACTCTGTCGTAGATATATTGATGCTCATATAACATTAGGTAGCATGTTTAAAAACATTAAAATAATTTGTTTATTTGGCATTTGTAGAGTTTAATTGGCTTGTGTTTCCTTAAGGAAAGGTTTACCAAAGAAGTAGATTTTTTTTCTAATATATTAAATGATAGGTAATAGACAAGTGGATAGGTATGAAAGATATCCTATGTACGAAAATGATGTGAACAAAGATATGGACATTGGGATACATACAACCTAGCTATGAAAAGGAAAACTTTTCAGTGATAATATGTTGTTTTTTGAGAAGAAAGGCAAATTATGGTAGATAGAAAAAAATGCTAGTTAGAGGATGGCATGGAGTCTAGGCTAACTAATTTTGATTTTATATTATAGGAATTGAATTGCCGCTAACAAATATTTTTAGCTAGGGTTAGCTCATGAAAAATTATAAGTTTCATCTTGACTTTTGCATGGCTGATTGCACTAGGATGATAAACATGGATTTAATAAGAGCTCTTCTATCAAGAACTAACTCCCTACTTAAATGGACAAAAAGTTGTTTCTGCTGTATAACATCACTAAAAAGTAATTTTCTTTGTAAAAACTGAATTTGATAGTATACATATATATATATATATATAAACCCTTTATTAAATTGTCAAAAAAAACTTTATACCTACTCTCACTTATTTGATCTCATTTTAATCAATGAAATTGATTATATTTAGTTCTTCCAATCAGCTTTCATGGAAACCCTGGTGGCATAGTGGTTAAGAGTTACAGTTGCTAACCAAAAAGTCAGCATTTCAAATCTACTAGGCGCTCCTTGGAAACTCTATGGGGCAGTTCTACTCTGTCCTATAGGGTCACTATGAGTCGGAACTGACTCGACTGCAACGGGCTTTTTTTTTTTTTTTAATCAGCTTTCATAATTTCCTATAATTATTTGAAGATTATACTGCCATAAGAAAGGTTTATTTATTTTCAATGATCACTTAAAGAGCGTCAGAGGCTAAGAAGGACATGTGGGGATTTATAGTGCTTTACCATTGCCATATTGCTTTGCTTTTTACGGTAAATGGGGAAAATTGGACTTTGATTTAGCAATTCAACTAATCAAAATGGCTGCCCATATTTTCCTCAAGTAACCAGCAAAATATTAGATAGACTATTCATAATTATAATGTTTATTTTCCTTCTACTGTAATGCCCCTGGTCTTGGCATATTTCTCAAGAGCTGCTGTAGGAAAATTCTCTGTGTTTGACAGAAGTCAAGAATTTATGATGTGCCTCTTAGCAGTACTAAGGTAAATAACAAAAACTATTATCCTTAGCGTACTTCTGCAAGACTAACACTTGAAACTTACATTTAACCTGAGAGTCTGCTTTCAGTGCAATACTGCTTTTACACTGCCTTTCACTTGAAAAAGCCCTGCCCAGCACAGATCCAAAAGCTCCAGAATTTCTTCTATGGGAGACATTTTAAAAGAAGTCATAAATACTGGACTGAATTACCATAACCTTGCTAAGCCAAACTGAGTTATGAGCTATGAACATCTGTTTCTATTACAGTGCTGACCTTGGATAAAATCAGTTCCCATGGCTTAGCAGAAAAGGGGTTCATGGATTATAGATAAAAGTGTTCATTATAAGACATTTATTTCAAAAATATGAAAAGTGAGTATTTTGATAATTCAGAAGAACACACAAAAAAATGCTGGTAAATGCAATAACACACTCTTATTAATAATATCCCTCAGGGCTTTACTGCAGCCTTAACTTTTGCCACCAACTTCTTTGTCTTAAAAGTTTATTAGACGTCTAAAATTTAAGAACTAAAAAGACCATCACAGATAATAAAATTTTTCCTTCATGTAAGATATGAGAAAATAGGCCAGGGGAAGTTAAGAACTATGCCAAAGTTTAGAGAGAAAATTTGTGGTAGCGCAAGCCTGACAAATGTTCATTAAATCAACGTTATATAGCATTTTTTTTTTTTAACTGCAGGACTTTTCAGAGCCTTAAATAATTGAATGAGTAATATGAATCTTGTAGAGGAGAATATAGTATATGAAGTTTATCAGACTTACGTGAAAGTGGGAACTGTTAATTTATAGAATATCTATAAATATTTCTCTTAGGACACAAATGTTTCCTAGCATATAATTTTGGAAAATGCTAGAAAACATTGATAGGATTACACATTAATAATTTATTTCTTAAAAATTATGAGCAGAATTAGCTTATATATGTATATGAAAATGGACAAGATTCACATAAATTTATTATATTTTAAAGAGATGTTTATGAAATATCTCTATACCTATATTAACACAAATATATAATTTAACATAACATTTAAATATGACCAATTAATCTTTACTCACCCATCTGATGTTGGTACCCCTTCTCTCAGCAGGAAATTAAGTTTAAATTAATTATATATCATTGAAGATATATGCCATAGTTCATTTAGTCATATGTGTGCATATATTTATACACATAATCATACATATGCATTTACATAGATTGTATTTGTTTTATACAAATGAAAAAATATTATATGTAATTTTATGAATTTTCTTTTCACTCAGAACAACACATGGCAATTCCTACAAATCTCCTGGTTGAGTTAATTATTTTTTCAAATGGTTTCAATATTTTTTCCAAGGTGTAGATACATAATAGTTTATTTAGTCAGTCTCTTTTTGATAGTCATATTAAGTCATTATTTTGGCATTATAGAAACAAACAATTAAGTATCTTTGTATACATAGAAATAACCAGATATTCTTATTTTATGGGACATACTGGCTACTGGAATAGGATTGCTAAATCAAGGAATGGGAGCATTTAAAAAAAAAAAAATTATAATCGCTATTGGAATACTTCTTTCTGAAAATTCACAATAAATCACATATGCAGCAGCAATGAGCATATTCCTTTATTCATATCTCAAGTATCAATGTAACAACTTTTCTATTTACGCCAGTTGTGTAAGTGTAGAGTGTTAATATTAGTTGTAAAATATCTCCCAAAGAGGCTGGTAGATCAATACTTCAACCTCTGCCCCCTAGTATAGTAGGATGCTCATTTTCTGCTTGATAATTGATTTTTTCTTCCGTGATTAAGGTCTCTAAGTGGTGCGAATGGTTTTTGCTTGACTACTAACCAACATGTGTCTATCAGTTTGCCATAATGTGGTGGCTTGTGTTTGCTGTGATACTGGAAGCTTTGCCATCGGTATTTCAAATGCTAGCAGGGTCACTCTTAGTGGACAGGTTTCAGCTGAGCTTCCAAACTAAGACAGACTAGGAAAAAGGAGCTGGCGGTCTACATCTGAAAAAAATTTTCTTGTGATAACCTTATGAATAACAGCAGAACACTGTCTGATAATAGTGCTGGAAGATGAGCCCCTCAGGTTGGAAGACACTCAAAATATTACTGGGGAATAGCTGCCTCCTCAGAGTAGAGTCAACCTTAATGATGTGGAAGGAGTCAAGCTTTCAGGACCTTCATTTGCTGACATGTCAGGACTCAAAAATGAGAAGAAACTACTGCAAACATCCATTAATAAGCAGAACTTGGAAAGTACAAAGTATGACTCTAGGAAAATTGGAAGTGATAAAAGATGAAGTGGAATACATAAACATCAATATCCTAGGCATAAGTGAGCTGAAATGGACTGGTATGGGCCATTTTGAGTCTGACAATCCTATGATCTACTATGCCAGAAATGACAAATTGAAGAGTAGTGGTGTCAACATTCATCATCAAAAAGAACATTTCAAAATTTATCCTGAAGTAAAACAGTGACAGGATAACATCCATAGGCCTACAAGGAAGAGAAGTTAATATGATTATTATTCAAATTTGTGCACCAACCATGAAGACAAAAGATGAAGAAACTGAACATTTGTACTAACTTCTGCAGTCTGAAATTGATCACACATGCAATCAAGATGCATTGATAATTACTGGTGATTGGAAAGTGAAAGTTGGAAACAAAGAAGAAGGATCTGTAGTTAGAAAATATGGCCTTGGTGATAGAAATGACACCGGAGATCACTTGACAGAATTTTGCAAGACCAATGACTTCTTTATTGCAAATACCTTTTTTCAACAGTATAAATGGTGACTATACACATGGACCTCACCAGATGGAATACACAGGAGTCAAATTAAGTACATCTGTGGAAAGAGATGATGGAAAACTTCAACATCATCAGTCAGAACAAGGCCAGGGGCTGACTGGAACAGACCATCAATTGCTCATATGCAAGTTCCAGGTTAAGTTGCAGAAAATTAGAAAACATTTGCAAGAGCCAAGGTACGATCTTCAGTATATCCCACCTGAATTTAGAGACTATCTCAAGAATAGATTTGACACATTGAACACCAATTACCAAAGACCAGATGAGTTGTGGGAAGATATCAAGGACATCATATTTGACGAAAGCAAGAGATCATTTAAAAGACAAGAAAGAAGGGGCGGGACCAAGATGGTGGAGTAGTCAGATGCTTCCAGTGGACCCTCTTACAACAAAGACATGAAACAACAAGTGAATTGGTTATATATGGCAATCTGGGAGCCCAGAACATCAAAGGCAGAGTTGAGGAATTGGACTGAATGCCAAGGGGAGGGAGAGACAGTTCGGAAGTAGTGAGGAGTTGCCAGACCTGACCAAGCGAGAGCTTGACCCCTTCAGGCCTGATCAGCTTAGGGGTGAGTGGTGAGGCTGGCAAGCAGCAGTGCTTGGGAGGCTTGTTTTCTACACTGGGAGAGACCCAGCACAGAGAGTCTATGTGGCCACCCAGAACCAGTGAGAAGCAGCCCTCAACCGGTGAAAGATAAGTAATTGAGTATGGTCTACTGCACGGATCAAAAACACCCCCCTTAGGGAAAAACTTCTCTCCCATTTACCTCCCCACTCCCTGCTCAGCACTGGGTCCCGAATTGGCTTCAGCAATTGCCAAGTCCCCTGGGCTGGAAGTAGGGTCCATCACATGCCCAGAGCCATTCTACCTGCCTTGGAGAGTGTACAAATTAACAAACAGAGAGAAAAAATAAACTGCCAGGAACCCAGAGTAGGCACAGCTCCTTTGCCTAGGCACAGGCATAAGGGATCCACGGACTTTGAGTGCCTTTCCCACTGCATAGACTTGTGTGGGCCCATCTCAACAGCATAGACCTTCTTTACCGCAGTACGACAGGGTATATACTGGAAGTCTAACTCTGACTGTTACAGCTGTGAAGTGGCAGGTTTGACATTTGACACTGCTCTGCCCATTAAACAGGGTCTTCACCTATCCACATCAGTGGCCTGAGGACTGGTGGCTCCACCCATGCCACCTAGCCAGCTGCAATAGGGGCCCATGAATAAGGGGTACCCCCCAGTCCTTACAGCCAACAGCATTAGGAGCTCATAGTCCAGCTACAAAACCCACCCACCCGTGCACTGTAGGGAACAGGGACAAGACTTCCTCCTAGACACTCAGGGACAGCTTTCAGCCCCCTGCCTTGCTCAGACTGTGTCCCCCTGCTGCAGCCTGATGACTGTGCCTACACCAATCACCCATGCCTGTCTAGGATGTTGGGTGAGAGCCTACACCAAACACTTGTTGGCTACCTACCTGGGCATCTGAGTTGAATCCATACAGGAGGAGTGGGCGGACTCCTGAGCTCACATACCTTGTAAGAGATCTAACCACCTGGTGACAAGACATTAGAGCTTCAAAGGTGCCAATAATCAAACTAGTTCATAAAAGCAGCCTATTGGGTATATCAAAACAAAACAAGAAGCTAGGACACAGTAAGCAAACATAAAATAAATAAATATAATAACTTATTGATGGCTCAGAGAAAACAGTCAATATCAAATCACATAAAGAGGCAATCCATGATGGCTTCAGCAAGCTCCCCAAATAAAGAATCTAGTAATTTTCCAGAGGAGGAAAATTTCTTGGAATTACCAGGGCATAATACAAAAGATTAATACACAGAACTCTTCAAGAAATTAGGAAGGAAATTAAGCAAAATGCAGAACACACAATAGAGGAAATAAAAAAGATTAGAGAAGAGCATAATGACAAATTTAACAGGCTGCAAGAATCCATAGAGAGACAGCATTCAGAAATCCAGAAGATTAACAATAAAATTTCAGAATTAGACAACTTGATAGAAAGTCATAGGAGGAGAATTGAGGTAATGGATGTCAGAATTAGTGAGATTGAAGATAAAGCACTTGACACCAGCTTATTTGAGGAAAAATCAGATAAAAGTATAAAAAATTAAGAAATCCTAAGAATTATGGGAGACTCTATCAAGAGGAATAACCTGTGAGTGATTGGAGTACCAGAATGGGGGAGATAACAGAAAATACAGAGAAATTGTTGAAGATTTGTTGACAGAAAACTTCCCTTATATCATGAAAGATGAGAAGATATCTATCCAAGATGCTCATCAAACCTCACATAAGGTAGATCCCAAAAGAAAGTCACCAAGACATGTTATAATCAAACTTGCCAAAACAAAAGATAAAGAGAGAATTTTAAGAGTGGCTAGGGATAAACAAGAAGTCACCTATAGAGGAGAGTCAATAAAAGAAGCTCGAACTACTCAGCAGAAACCATGCAGGCAAGAAGGCAATGGGATGACATATATAAAGCCTTGAAGGAAAACAACTCCCAGCCAAGAATTATATATCCAGCAAAACTGCCTCTCAAATATGATGGCTAAATTAGGGCATTTCCAGATAAACAGAAGTTTATGGAATTTTCAAAAAGCAAACCAAAACTACAAGAAATACTAAAGAGAGTCCTCTGGTTAGTAAATCAGTAACATCAGATAACAACCCAAGACCAGAACACAGGACAGAACAACCAGAGATTCACCCAGATAGGGAAGTCACAAAAGAAAAATCAAAGCTAAAACATTGAAAATAGACAAACAGATGTCACTATGTAAAAGATGACAACATTAAAACAAAAAAGGCACTTAAAAAATATGCACATAGATTTTTCATATGAAGAGGAAGTCAAGGCGATATAAAGAAAAAAAAGACTGGTATGAACTTAGAAAAACGGGAAAATATTAAGGTAAACACAAAGAAAACTAACAACCCTGCAAGTCAAAATAAAAAACTAGAAAAATATAAATACTCAGCAAACACAAAATCAACAACAATGAAAAAGATGAAAAGAAAATACATAAAGAAAAACGACTCAGCACATAAAATTAAGTAGAACAAAGACTGTGAACAACACACAAAAAAACCCATCAAAATGACAGCACTAAACTCATACCTATCAATAATTACCTTAAATGTAAATGGACCAAATGCAAAATAAAGAGAGAGAGAGTAGCACAGTGGATTAAAAAAACACAATCCATATATATGCTGCCTACAAGAGACACACCTTAGACTTAAAGACACAAACTAAAACTCAAAGGATGGAAAAAAATACATCAAGCAAACAACACTCAAAAAAGAGCAGGAGAGGCAATATTCATCTCTGACGAAACAGACATTAAAGTAAAATCCACCAGAAAAGAAAAGGAAGAATACTATATAATGATTAAAGGGTCAATAAACCAGGAGGACATAAGTGTAATAAATATTTATGCACCTAACGACAGGGCTCCAAAATGCATAAAACAAACTCTAACAGCACTGAAAAGAGAGATAGATAGCTCCACAATAGTAGTAGGAGACTTCAACAACTCCACTTTTGGTGAAGGACAGAACATCCAGAAAGAAGCTCAACAAAGATACAGAAGAGCTAAATGCCACAATCAACCAACTTGATCTCATAGATATATACCAAACACTCCACACAACAGCAGCCAAGTATACTTTCTTTTCCAATGTTCATGGAACATTCTCCAGAATAGACCACATATTAGGCCATAAAGCAAGCCTTAACAAAATCCAAAGCACTGAAATATAACAAAGCACCTTTTCTGACTGTAAAGCCATAAAAGTAGAAATCAACAACAGAAAAAGCAAGGAAAAAAAAATCAAACACATGGAAATCAAACAACACCTTGCTCAAAAACTACTGGGTTATAGAAGAAATTAAGAATGAAATAAATAAATCCAGGGAATCAAATGAGAATGAAAACACAACCAACCTGAACCTTTGGGACACAGCAAAAGCAGTGCTCGCAGGTCAGTTTATAGTGATAAATGCATGCATCCAAAAAGAAGAAAGGGCCATAATCACAATGTTAAACCTACAACCAGAACAAGCAGAAAAAGAGCAGCAAAAGAAGCCCTCAGGTGCCAGAAGAAAAGAAATCATAACAATTAGAGCAGAATTAAATGAAACAGAGAATAGAAAAAGAATTGAAAGAGTTAACAAGACCAAAAGCTGGTTCTTTGAAAAGATCAACAAAATTGATAAACCGTTGGCCAAACTGACAAAAGAAAAACAGGAGAGGAAGCAGATAACCCATATAAGAAATGAGATGGGTGATATCACAACAGACCCAACTGAAATTAAAAGAATCATAACAGAATACTATGAAACTCTGTACTCTAGCAAATTTGAAAACCTAGAGGAAATGGACAAATTTCTAGAAACTCACTACCTACCTAAACTAACACAAACAGAGGTAGAACAACTAAATAAACTCATAAGAAAAGAAGAGGTTGAACAGGTTATTAAAAAACTCCCAACAAAAAAAACCCTGGCCCAGATGGCTTCCGTAGAGAATTTTACCAAACTTCCACAGAAGAGTTAACATCACTACTACTAAAGGTATTTCAGAGCATGTAAAAGGATGGAATACTCCCAAACTCATTCTATGAAGCCAGTATAACCCTGATACCAAAACCAGGTAAAGACACTACAAAAAAAGAAAATTACAGACCAATATCCCTCATGAACATTGACTCAAAAATCCTCAACAAAATTCTAGCCAATGGAATTCAGCAACATATCAAAAAAACAATTCACCATGATCAAGTGGGATTTATACGAGGTATGCAGGGATGGTTGAACATTAGAAAAACAATCAATGTAGTCCATCACAAAAATAAAAACAAACGACAAGAACCACGTTGTCTTGGTCATCTAGTGATGCTATAACAGAAATACCACAAGTGGATGGTTTTAACAAAGAGAAGTTTATTTCCTTACAGAAAAGTAGGCTGAAAGTCCAAATTCAGGGTGTCAGCTCCAGGGGAAGGCTTTCTCTCTCTCGGCCTTTTTATCAGTGTTCCCCCAGACTAGGAGCTTCTCGTCACAGGGTCCCCAGTCCAAAGGACGCACTCTGCTCCTGGCACTGCTTTCTTGATGGTATGAGGCCCCCCTGTCTCACTGCTCACTTCTGTCTTTCATATCTCAAGACATTGCCTCAGGACACAATCCAGTCTTGTAGCTCAGGTCCTGCCTTACTAACACAACTGCCACCCATCCTCCCTCATTAACATCATAGAGGCAGGTTTTACAACATATAGGAAAATCACACAGTACCAGGAATCATGGCCCAGCCAAACTGATACACATATTTTTTGGGGGACATAATTCAAACCATGACACACACGATCTTATCAATCAATGCAGAAAAGTCATTTGACAAAATCCAACACACATTCATGATAAAAACTCTCAACAAAATACGAATAGAAGGGAAATTCTTCCATATAATTAAGGGTATTTATACAAAGCCAACAGCCAACATCATCCTAAATGGAGAGGCTTTGAAAGCATTCCCCTTGAGAATGGGAACCAGACAAGGATGCCCTTTATCACCACTCTTATTCAACATTGTGCTGGAGGTCCTAGCAGGAACAATTAGACTAGAAAAAGAAATAAAGCACATCCAAAATGGTAGGAAAGAAGTCAAAGTATCTCTAATTGCAGATGATATGATCTCATACTCAGAAAACACCAAAGAATCCACAAGAAAACCACTGGAACAAACAGAAGATTTCAGCGAAGTTTCAGGATACAAGATAAACATACAAAAATCAGTTGGATTCCTTTACACCAACAAAGAGAACCTCAAAGAGGAAATTGCCAAATCAATACCATTTACAATAGCCCTCAGGAAGATGAAATACTTAGGAATAAATCTAACCAGAGATGTCAAAGACCTATACAATGAAAACTAAAAGACACTATTGCAAGAAACCAAAAGAGACCTACATAAGTGGAAAAACATACTTTGCTCATGGATAGGTAGATTCAAAATAGTGAAAATGTCAATTCTATCCAAAGCTATCTACAGATACAATGCAATCCTGATCGAAATTCGTCTGGCATTTTTCAGTGAGATGGGGAAACCAATCACCAACTTCATATGGAAAGGGAAGAGGCCCTGAATAAGTAATGCATTACTCAAGAAGAAGAACAAGGTGGGAGGCCTCACACTACTTGGTTTTAGAAACTATTATACTGCCACAGTAGTCAAAACAGCCTGTAACTGGTACAGCAACAGATACATAGATCAATGGAACAGAATTGAGAATCCAGACATAAATTCATCCACCTATGAGCAGCTATTTGACAAAGGCCCAAAGTCCATTAATTAGGGAAAAGACAGTCTCTTTAACAAATGGTGCTGGCATAACTGGATATCCATCTGCAAAAAACTGAAACAAGACCCATACCTCACACCATGTACAAAAACTAACTCAAAATGGAACAAAGGCTTAAATATAAAATCAAAAATGATAAAGATCTTGGAAGAAAAAATAGGGACAGTGCTAGGATCCCTAATACATGGCATAAACATAATACGAACCATAAGTAACAATACACAAGCACCAGAAGAGAGACTAGATAACTGGGAGCTCCTAAAAATCAAATGCTTATGCTCACCAAAAGACTTCACCAGAAGAGTAAAAAGACAACCTACAGAGTGGGAAAAATTTTTTGTCTACAACAAATCCAATTAGCGTCTAATCTCTAAAATTTGCAAGATATTGCAAAACCTCAACAACAAAATCACAAATAACCCAATTAAAAAATGGGCAAAGGATATGAACAGGCACTTCAACAAAGAAGATATTCAGGTGGCTAACAGACACGTGAAGAAATTCTCAGAATCATTAGCCATTAGAGAAATGCAGATCAAAACTACAATGAGATATCATCTCACCCCAACGAGGCTAGTACTAATCCAAAAAACACAAAATAATAAATGCTGGAGAAGTTGTGGAGAGACTGGAACACTTATACGCTGTTGGTGGGAATGTAAAATGGTACAACCACTTTGGAAATCAATTCGGCACTTCCTTAAAAAGCTAGAGATAGAAGCACCATATGATCCAGCTATCCTGCTCCTTGGAATATATCCTGGAGAAATAAGAGCTGTCACATGAATAGATATATGCACGCCCATGTTCACTGCAGCACTGTTCACAATAGCAAAAAGATGGAAGCAACCTAGGTGCCCATCAACGGACAAATGAATAAACAAATTATGGTATATCCACACAATGGAATACTACACAACAATAAAGAACAACAATGAAGTCATGAAACATCATATAATATGGAGGAAGCTGGAGATCATCATGCTGAGTGAATTTAGTCAGTCACAGAATGACAATATTGTATAAGATCACTATTATAAGAACCCAAGAAAAGGTTTAAACACAGAAGAAAACATTCTTTGATGGCTTGGAGGGTTGGGAGGGAGGGTGAGAGTTATTTACTAACTAGATAGTAGCGAAGAATTACCTTAGGTGAACGGAAGGAGAGCGCACACCACAAGGGAAGTCAGAACAACTGGACTAAACCAAAGCTAAGAAGTTTCCTGAATACAATCAAACACTCTGAGGGATAAAGTAGCAGTGGTAGGGGTCTGGGGACCATGCTTTCACAGGACTTCTAGGTCCATTGGCATAACAAAGCTTATTAAGAAACTGTTCTGCATCCTATTTTGGTGAGCGGCATCTCGGGTCTTAAAAACTTGCAAGCAGCCATCTAAGATGCATCAATTCTTTTTTTTTTTTTTTTTTTTTTAATATATATTTTATTGTACTTCAGGTGAAAGCTTACAGAGCAAATAGTTTCTCATGAAATAGTAGTACACATGTTGTTTTTTGACATTGGTTAACAACCCCACAACGTATTAAGCCTCTAAATTCTCAACCTTTTTTTTTGATGAAAATTACAGATGGCCAAAGATACACCGTTTCAAAAATTTCTACATTCACAGTTCAGTGACATTGACTACGCTCTTCCAACTGTGCTGTTATTCTCACTTAAGATGAAGGCTTACAGAACAAAATAGTTTTTCATTTAACAGTTACTACACATGTTGCCCTATGACAATGGTTAACAATCTCACAGCACATCAAGAATATCCTTACTCCACCTTGTATTCCCTATCACCAGGGGGCTTCCTTGTCCCCTTCTGTCTTCTGGACCTTGTCAGTGGACTATTGTACCTCTTTAGTCTCATTTGTTTATTTATTTATTTATTTATTTATTTATTTTTATTTTATTTAAACACCATTTCAAAACTTTTTACTTACACATTTAAGTGATATTGACTATGCTCTTCCAATTGTGCTGCCATTCTCGCCCAAGATGAAGGCTTACAGGACAAAACAGCCTCCCATTTAATAGTTACTACAAATGTTGCCCTATAGCAGTGGTCAACAATCTCACAATACATCGACAGTGTCCTTATTCAATTTGTGTTCCTTATCATCAGTTTCCTACTCTCCCTCTGCCTTCTGGCCCTTGTCACCGGACTCCTGTACATCGTTAGTCCCATTTAGTTTTACTGGGGTGTCCATTCCCAGGCTTAACATCGAACCTTGAAGGTAACTTCACCTCTGATGATGCATCAATTCTTACCAACCACCTGATGTAAAGGAGAATGAAGAACAACAAAGACACAAGGAAAGTATTATTCCAAGAGACAGAAAAGGCCACATAAACCAGAGACTTCATCAGCCTGAGACCAGAAGAACTAGATGGTGCCCAGCTACCTCCAATGATCACCCTGACAGGTAACATAATAGAAAGCCCTGGGTGGAGCAGGAGAAAGGTGGGGTGCAGAACTCAAATTCTAGTAAAAAGACCAGACTTAATGGTCTGACTGAGACTGGAGGAACCCTGGAAAGCATGGCCTTTGGATTCTGTATCAGCCCAGAACCAAAACAATTTCTAAGGCCAACTCTTCACACAGGGATTGGACTGGACTATGGAACATGAAGTGATACTCATGAGGAGTGTGCTTCTTAGCTCAAGTGGATGCAAGACACTAACCAGGCAGCTTCTGTCCAGAGGTGAAATGGGAAGGCAGAAAGTGTTTGGAGCTGGCTGAATGGATATGGGGAATCATGGGTAAAAGGAGCGTGCTGTCACAGTATGGGGAGAGCAATTAGGGTCACATAACAATGTACATATAAATTTTTGTATGGGAAAAAATATAAAAAATAATAAAAGATAAGAAAGAAAGAAAAGACCAAAATGAATGTCAGATGAGATTCTGAAAGTTGCTCTTGAATGTCAAGTAGCTAAAGAAATCAGAAGAAACGATGAAGTAAAAGAGCTAAACAGAAGGTTACAAAGGGCAACTCGAGAAGACAAAGTAAATTATTAAAATGAAATGTGCAAAGATCTGTAAATAGAAAACCAAATGGAAGAATGTGCTCAGCATTTCTCAAGCTGAAAGAAATGAAGAAAAAATTCAAGCCTTGAGTTGGCAATGTTGAAGGATTCTACTGGGAAAATATTAAACAGCACAGGAAGTATCCAAAGAAGATGGAAGGACTACACAGAGTCACTGTATCAAAAAGAATTGGGTGACATTCAAACATTTCAGGAGGCAGCATATGCTCAAGAACCAATGGTACTGATGTAAGGGGTCCAAGCTGCACTGAAGGCATTGGTGAAAAGCAAGACTCCAGGAATTGATGAAATACCAATTGAGATGTTTCAACAAACGAGTGAAGCACTGCAAGTGCTCACTTGTCTATGCCAAGAAATTTGGAAGAGAGCTAGCTGGGCAACTGACTAGAAGAGATCCATATTTGTACCCATTACAAAGAAAGAAGATCAAACAGAATGTGGAAATTATCAAACAATATCAATAATATCACCCACAAGTAAAATTTTGCTGAAGATCATTCAAAAGCAGTAACAGCAGTACATTGACAGGGAACTACCAGAAATTCAAGCCAGATTCAGAAGAGGATGTGTAACCAGGGATATCATTGCTGATGTCAGATGGATCCTGGTTGAAATCAGAGAATACCAGAAAGATGTTCACCTGGGTATTATTGACTATATAAACACATTTGACTGTGTGGATCATAACAAATTACAGGTAACTCTGGGAAGAATGGAAATTCAGAACACTTAATTGTGTTAATGAGGAACCTATACTTAGACCAAAAGGCAATCATTTCAACAGAACAAGGGGATACTGCATGGTTTAAAGTTAGGAAAGCTGTGCGTCAGGGTTGTATCTTTTCACCATACTTATTTAATCTGTATTCTGTGCAGATAATTCACAAAGCTGGACTACATGAAGAAGAACATGGCATCAGGACTGGAGGAAGACTCATTAAGATCTGTGATATAGAGATGACACAGTCTTGCTTGCTGAAAGTGAAGAGGACTTGAAGCACTTATTGATGAAGATCAGAAACTACAGCCTTTAGTATGCATTACACCTCAACATAAAGAAAACAAAAATCCTCAAAACTGGACCAACAAGCAACATCATGATAATCAGAGAAAATATTGAAGTTGTCAAGGATTTCATTTTGCTTGCATCCACAATCAATGCCCATGGAAGCAGCAGTCAAGAAATCAGACAGTGCATTGCATTGAGCAAATTTGCTGCAAGAGATCTCTTTAAAGTGTAAAAAAGCACAGATGTTGCTTAAAGGACTAAGGTGTGCCTGACCCAAGCCATGGTGTTTCCAATTGCCTCATATGCATGTGAAAGCTGGACTATGAATAAGGAAGACCAAAGAAGAACTGATGCTTTTGAATTATGGTTTTGGCACAGAATATTGAATATATCATGGACTGACAGAAGAACTAACAAACCTGTCTTGGAAGCGATACAGTCAGAATACTCCTTAGAAGCAAGGATGGTGAGTCTTCATCTCACTTACTTTGGACATGTTATCAGGACAAACCAGTCCCTGAAGAAGTACATTGTGCTATGTAAAATATAGAGTTAGAGAAAAACAGGAAGACCCTCAATGAGATGGATTGATACAGTGGCTGCAACAATGGGCTCAAACATAGCAAGGATTGTGAGGTTGGCATGGGACCGTGCAGTGTTTCGTTCTGTTGTACATAGGGTCATTATTAGTCGGAATAGACTCAAGGACACCTAACAAGAACAACACTAACCTAAAGGTTGGCCGTTCGAACCCACTGAGTGGCACTACAAAAAAAAGTCCTGGGGATCTGCTTCCTTAAAGATTACACCCAAGAAACACTATGGAGCTCAGTTCTACCCTGTAACACATGAGCCACCATGAGTAGGCGTCTGCTTGATGGCAATTTGTTTTTGGTTTTGTTCCATGATTAGTCAAATGTCCTCAGGGAAAAATGTTGTAGTGACTTTGGAGGTCATCTTAATGTGCTTCCCTGTACTCACCATTGAAACATCTCTAGTCCTGCCTGTATCAATTACTTGTCTTTGGCTTCATGCAGTTCTTTATTACATTTGCCCAACTTTTACCATTTTTTTTTTTTTCCAGAGGAGAGGATTGTTAACAATCTATTCTGTCATCACTGAATTCTGAAGTCTGCTTGTTTTTGTTTGTTTGTTGTTTTATTGTGTTTTTTTTGTTTTGTTTTCTTATATTTGTGGTTCATATTTTATTTCTGTAGCCATGTCATGTTTAGTTATTTTATATTCTGTGTCTCATGCTTCCAGAACCTTAACACTTTAAATCCTAAGTCTTTAAGTCCTTTGTTTACTGGCTTTTCTTTCTTTCTTTTTTTTTTTTTTTTTTTACTTTGTTTCTTTTCATTATTTATGATCTTTTATTGTGTGTTCATATTTGGGAGATGTTAATTGATGGGAATAATAGGAGGTCTGTATTGAAGAATACTCTCCTGCAGAGAGAATTTGTATTTGATTCTACTGGGTTTCAGAGGCCAACGTAGGACCATCTTTGTCTCCTTCCAGTGTTACTGGCATAAAAGCAGAAGTGTCATCTACATTTTGCCACCAGCCTTGTGATTATTTTCTTTGTAGCTGCAATTTATCTCAAGGCTTCCCATCTTTTCCCACTTATTTTCCACTTACTCTTCTAGTTTCAACTTATGGGTTTATTATATTTTTATTTGTATTTAGGGATTTTTGAAGATTTATCATGCTTCCTATGACAATGATAATGCATTCAATTGTATCCAATTCAAATAATTCCCTGTGGAATTCCTAATTGAAATTTAATGTATTTTCTATTTAAATATTAAATGAACCAACATTTTTTCCATCCAAATACACTGGTTTTCTTTTTTCATCTGTTAAGATCATATTTCATATCTAGTAAAATTAGATTTTTCCCTCTCCTATGTACTGTTCCTTCCTTGTTCAAATATTCATAAAGATTACATAGTCTTTTGTATAAACTGTTATAATTGATTTTTTTTTTCCTCTAGGACTTTTTTACTAGAATAATGAAAGAAGACATTTATTTGCATTTTTTACTTCTTTATGGTCTCTATTTTTTATTACTACAAATAGAATATTTTTTCTTTTATGTTTCAGATTTTTTATCATTTTCTAGGAATATGCTAATACCATCATCAAAAGGATAAATTTTAGATCTTTCTTTTCCAAAGTTTGTACAAATTATTTAATTTTCTAGTCTTATTACGGAGCCCTGGTGACACAGCGGTTAAGCACTCGTCTGCTAACCAAAAGGTCAGCAATTCAAATCCACCAGCGGATCGTTGGAAACCCTATGAGGCAGTTCTACTCTGTCCTATAGGGTCACTATGAGTTGGAATTGACGGCAATGGGTTTGGTTTGTTTTAGTTTGGTCTTATATCATGTCTAAACTTTCAAGACAAGATTAAATAATAACAGTGGTAGTGATTTCCTTGTCCAGTTTTGTCATTTAATAAAACTGCCTTTATTATTTCATCATTCAGAATACCTTGACTCTTTATTTATTGTTTGGTTTCTAGTTGCCTTCTTAATTAATTGCCTTCTACTCCTAACTTACTTAGAGTTTTAAAATCAAATTATGTTTATTGGTAAAATATTAAGAGTGTTCTCCTTCTTTTGTTGTGGCAATTATATGAAGTGTTTTCCTGGTGTTGAAGTAACTTGCATTTTCTGGAGTAAATCCTGTTTCGTGTAGTGTTACATTCTTTTGCATCATGGCTCAATTTTTGTTAATAATATTCATTTAAAACTTTTCAATCTGTAACATGTATGAGGTCAGTGTACAGGTGCTTTTTTTCTTATTAACCATCCTTATGAAATTTTACTGTTATCTTTACCATAGCCTGTAGTTATTTAAATAATAGTGAATTCTTTCTTTTTTTAAACACCAGCGCTATTCTGTTTTAACCATCATCTGGCCCATTGCCATTTTTCAGTGGCACATTTTTATTAAGCGATCCTATCACCCTTTCTTTGTTAACTGATTATCAAATTTTCTGCTTAACCTGAGTCCTCTTTGTTAATTTATATTTTGTTATACAGTGAAACTTTTGAGAACTAGAACACAACAGGACTTCCTTGTTTTTCAGGTCTTGCGAGTTTTCTGCCTTTGACAGCTTGCAGTCTTACCACTTTTCTATCACTCTCTATTAGTGGAAAATATCTGAGTTTTCTTTTTCTGAAAGGTTTTCACCTTACACACATACTGGCTTCCACAGGTTTTATTATATATTTAAAATTTCCAGAGCTTTTCATAGTTGTTTTTTCTCATTTTTCATTCTTAATCTTCATGTTTTACTCTCTCCTTTTCCACAATCACTTTCATGAGGTTTGATTTTATTGATAGCAACCAAAATTTGGATCTCAAATTAATTTAAAAAATTCTAACTTGAGGATTTTCTATTTTATAATTTCTAATTTTATTTTCTTTGTAATCTTTTGCTTTATTTGATTTTTTCCAGTTTCCAAAGTTGGTAATGGCACTAACATCTGAAGATACTAACATAATGAATAACAAAATACCTGAGTATTAATAAAAGAAATTTATTTTTTCTTATACATGCAAAAAAAAAAAAAAAAACAATATCTGAAGGCAGTAGCTGTCATTGTGGCCCAGTTCATCAACAAAGGTAAGTTTAGTCTTTTTAATTCTTTTGCCATTTCTCTCCTGTTTGTAAACTCTTCTGATATCAATCTATAATCAATACAGAAAAAGGGGAGTATGTGTGGTGCCAGTTACATCTGTTTCTTTTATTAATAAAATAAAAATTTCATAGAAATTCCCAGCGGAATTCTGCTAATATTTCAAAAGCCAGAACAGCCTTAGCTTCGAAGGAAACTAGGGAAAAATAGCATACTTTTAAACCTTTATAGCGAAAGTAATGAATGGAGAATGTGATTAAGAATAAGGTTCAAACATTGCATAGTGCCTGGGTCTTACAATCTTGCATGTGGCCATCCAAGGTACAACAACTGGTTTCTATTCTCCTGGAGCATCAGAGGAAGAAGAGTCAAGAACAGGAGGAGGAAATGGAAGGCACGGATGATTGTCTCTATAAGCAATTATCTCCTTTGCTGTAAGACCAGAAAAAATGGATGGTGACCTGCTATCATTACTGAACGTTTTGGTCAAAGATTTTACAGAAGAATCCTCATCAAAAGCCAGAAAAATTCTGAACAGTTTTTAATTCTCATGGAATCAAGAGCCATTGAGCCTGGATGAACTTCAAGAACTACTGCCCTGAGATAATCTTAACCTTGAAACCATAAAAAAAAATATCCCCAAAAGGCTTATTTAAACCAAACAAGAGTCTAGTTTAATTTGTACAGAAATTCCATCATAAGCTTTGTGCTGTTTTAAAAAAACTTACTATATGGGATTAAATTTTAACCAGGTTAATTAGGAAGTTGAGGGAAAATGAGTTTATGCCAATAAGGGAGGAGAAAATCAAAAAAGGAAGGTGATAATGGCTGTACAATTTGAAGAATGCACTCATTGTCATTGTTTTTGTACATGTAGAAATTGTTGAATTGGTGTAGGTTTGCTGTGTATATTTTCAACAACAATAAAAACAAAAAGAAGATTAGCCAACAATTAAGGACACTTGGAAGTGTAAGAGTTAAGTTCTCAGCTGCTAACCAAAAGGTCAGCAGTTTGAACCCACCCAGTGTCCCCACAGGATAATGACCTGGCAGTCTGCTTCTGTAAAGACTACAGCCCAGAAAACTCTGTGGGGTAATTCTATGCAGTCACATGGAGTAGCTATGGGTCAGAATCGACTTGACAGTACACACAAACAACAACAACAGCCAACAGTTATGTTTCTCATATACACCAGTTTGAATACATTTTTATATACCTGTTAATCCACATATATACTTTATGTGAACTCCATCACCTCTACTCAAAAAAGACAACCATCAACTCTAATTTAGTTTCTGCATCGAGTTTGAAGTTTAGGATATGGTAATGAGTGCATTCCTGTCATTATGGTCTAGATATGAATCCTCAATTTCTGGTGACCCATTGCCAAAGTTCATGATATCTTTGCTTAACAACCTGACAATGCAATATTTGAAGCAGAGGAGAATAGCAACAACAACAACAATAAATCTCGTTAAGGAAAGAGAATGAGAAACATACTGTAGTCAATGATGCCTAATTCCTACAAACTCAGACTGGAGAAGAAAAATGTTCATCTGATAAGTACCTAAGCCACCTCCCCATCCTCTTAAATCTCAACTAATTTTGCCATCTTTTGTTGTTGTTAGGTGCCCTCCAGTCCGCTCCGACTCATGGCTATCTTTTGTATAACAGAAAAAGTGTTGCCAAATCCTGTGCCATCTTCATGATCTTTGATATGTTTCAGTTCATTGTTGTGATCTCTTTATTATGCATTTTCTTTGGCTGCTACCTATCACATTGGGATAATCTTTCTTATCTTTTTTCTTCCCTGTTCATATTTGAGATGAACTTTGCGAAGAATGCCTTTCCTGATGAATGTTCAGCTTTTGTAGTGGGTGATGAAAGCTATAGGTTGTTGAAGACCACGATTTCTGTTATTTTGCAAAGTGACTCTTTCAAAAACATATGCTTTAACAATATTTGCTTCCAGTCACTTCTGTGTTCAAGTAATCACAACCAAGGATTTTGCTTAAATATGGTCTTTAAAATTTCTTGTCTTTTAACTTACTGCCCTTTTTGCTCTATCTGTGCCCCTTACCTTTTGTATAATGGTTGTTGCCCTGAAGCAATTTGAAATAAAAGCTTTAGGTGGAGAGGCACCATCCTGAATCTCCCGTTTGCCACCTGCTGCCTAATCTTATCAATCTTATCTCCTGCTGTGGTAGTGGTAGCTCTTTCCGGCTTCTCCGACTAGTTGCGATTTGGGGTACATGCATTGTCTTTTCAAACTCAGCAGGCCCACATATTATAGAACTCTAAATCACCTAGATTGCAGGCCACGTGTGGAGAGCATATTTCCTAGCAAAGTATTATTTTCTTCCTTCTCTGCTTTAGACTACTTTCAGAACTTTGAGTTCATCCATCTTTTTGAATACTTGGCTAAAGGCAGCTACAGGTAAAGGTTATGTACCAACATACTGCATGTTCCTACCATTTGTGCTAATACCAGAGCTTCAGTTGACACATAGCCTATACGTATCCCAAAACATGGCAGGCTATGCGTGTAATTACTACTTTCTCTGCCACATGTTCATGTCTCATGTTCATGTGATTGCTGAATTTGTGATGCTGATGCAGGCATCAGTCTGCATTCAAGGCGGGAAAAAGTTCGGAACAGAGCAGTAGCAGCAACATTTGTCCATTTTATCAAAAGAGTAATAGCTTCTTCAGCATGCATCCAACATGTGTCTACTCATACGTCATGGGACAGAACTTGTACATCTGAAACACCCCAATTCCCGCAGTAAGGAAGATGAAAAGAGCTAGCATATTGCATTTCCATCCTCTATAGTCCATGTGGGAGTTCATGGGTGGTGCAAGCTATTAGAGCTTGGTTGCTAAACAAAAGGTTAGAGGTTCAAGTCTACTCAGAGACACCTTGGTAGAAATACCTGGTGATCTACTTTCAGAAGATCAGCTATTGAAGCCCCTATAGAGCACAGTTTAAACTGATACATATGGGGTAGCCATGAGTCAGAATTGACCCTAATAAAATTGATGTGTGGTGTATAGTCAACATGGGCAAGCAAGAAAGAGATTGGAAATAGGTGTTGGGGGAGTCAAATAAGAAGGTACATCATAAAATACTTTTGTTGTTAGGTGCCATCAAGTCGGTTCGGACTCATACTTACCACATGTACCATAGAATGAAACACTACCTGGTCCTGCATCATCCTCATGATCATTGTTATACTTAGGCCCATTGTTGCAGCCACTGTGTCAATCCATCTCATAGGAGGTCTTCCTCCTTTTTGCTGACCCTCCACTTTACCGAGCATAATGTCTGTCTTAGTCATTTAGTGCTGCTATAACAGAAATACCACAAGTGGATGGCTTTAACAAAGAGAAGTTTGTTCTCTCACAGTCCAGTAGGCTACAAGTCCAAATTCAGGGCATCAGCTGCAAGAGAAGGCTTTCTCTCTCTGTTGGCTCTGGAGGAGAGTTCTTGTAACGCATCAGTCTTCCCTTGGTCTGGGAGCATCTCAGTGCAGGAATCTCAGGTCCAAAGGATGCACTCTGCTCCGGCACTGATTTCTTAGTGGTGTGAGGTTCCCATGTGTCTCTGCTCACTTCTCTCTTCTACATCTCAAAAGAGATTGACTTAAGACCCTATCCAATCTTGTAGGCCTCATCAGTATAACTGCTGCTAATCCATCTTATTACATCATAGTGATAGAGTTCATAACACATAAGGAAATCACCTCAGATTACAAAATGGTACACAATCATGAAATACTGGGAAACATGACGCAGCCAAGCTGACAGATATTTTTGGGGGACACAATTCAATCCATGACAATGTCCATCTCCAGGGACTGGTCCTTCCTGACAACATGCCCGAAGTATGTGAGAAGTAGTCTTGTCATGCTCGCTTCTAAAGAGTATTCTGGCTGTATTTTTTCCAAGACAGATTTGTTTGTTCTTTTGGCAGTTCACGGTATATTCAATATTCTTTGCCAACACCACAACTCAAAGGTGTCAACTCTTCTTTGGTCTTCCTTATTCATTGTCCAGCTTTCATATGCATATGAGGCAATTGAAAACACCATGGCTTGGGTCAGGTGCACCTTAGTCCTCAAAGTGACAACTTTGCTTTTCAACACTTTAAAGAGGTCTTTTGCAGCAGATTAGCCCAATTCAATTTGTTTGTTTGATTTCTTGACTGTTGCTTGCATGAGTGTTGATTGTAGATCCAAGTAAAATGAAATCCTTGATAACGTCAGTCTTTTCTCCGTTTATCATGATGTTGCTTATTGGTCCGGTTGTGAGTATTTTTGTTTTTTTTTATGCTGAGGTGTAATCCATACTGAAGGCTGTGGTCTTTGATCTTCATCAGTAAGTGCTTCAAATCCTCTTCACCTTCAGCAAGCAAGACTGTGTCATCTGCATAACACAGGTTGTCATGAGTCTTCCTCCAATCCTGATGCCATGTTCTTCATATAATCTAGCTTCTCAGATTATTTGCTCAACATACAGATTGAATAAATACGGTGAAAGTATTACAGCCCTGACACACACCTTTCCAGATTTTAAACTATGTAGTGTTCCCTTGTTCTGTTACAATGACTGCATCTTGGTCTATGTAAAGGTTCCACATGAGCACAATTAAGTGTTCTGGAATTCCCATTCTTTGCAATCTTATCCACAATTTGTTATGATCCACACAGTCAAATGCCTTTGCATAGTCACTAAAACAGAGGTAAACATCTTTCTGGTATTCTCTGCTTTCAGCCAGGATCCATCTGACATTGACAATGATATCCCAGGTTCCACACCCTCTTCTGAACCTGGCTTGAATTTCTGGCAGTTCCATGTCAATGTACTGCTGCAGTCGCTTTTGAATGATCTTCAGCAACATTTTACTTGTGTGTGATATTAATGATATTGTTCAATAATTTCTGCATTCTGTTGGATAACGTTTCTTGGGAATAGGCATAAATATGGATCTCTTCCAGTCTGTTTGTTGGCCAGGTAGATGTCTTCCAAATTTCTTGGCATAGATGAGTGAGCGCTTCCAGTGTTGCATCTGTTTGTTGAAACATCTCAACTGATACTCCATCAATTCCTGGAGCCTTTTTTTTTTTGGCAATTTCTTCAGTGCTGCTTGGACTTCTTCCTTCAGTAGCATTGGTTCTTGATCATATGCCATCTCCTGAAATGACTGAATGTCGACCAGTTCTTTTTGGTACATTGACTCTGTTTATTCCTTCCATCTTCTCTTTTTGCTTCCTGTATCATTCAGTATTTTGCCGATAGGAGGCTTCAATATTGCAACTCGATGCCTGAATTTTTCTTCAGTTCTTTCAGCTTGAGAAATGCCAAGTGTGCGCTTCCCTTTGGGTATTCTAACTCCAGCTCTTCGCACATGTCATTATAATACTTTTCTTTGTGTTCTCTAGCCGCCCTTTGAAATCTTCTTTGCAGCTCTTTTGCTTCATCATTTTTTCCTTTTGCTTTAGCTACTCATAGTTTGAGAGCAAGTTTCAGAGTCTCTTCTGACATCCATTTTGGTCTTTTCTTTCTTTCCTGCCTTTTATTGACCTCTTGCTTTCTTCATGTATGATGTCCTTGATGTCATTCTACAACTCATCTGGTCTTTGATCATTAGTGTTTAATGCTTCAAATCTATTCTTGAGATGGTCTCTAAATTTAGGTAGAATATCCTCAAGGTTGTACTTTGGCTCTCATGGACTATTCTAATTTTCTTCAGCTTCGACTTGAATTTGTGGATGAGCAGTTGATGGTCTGTTCGGCAGTTGGCCCCTGGCCTTGTTCTGACTTACGATGTTGAGCTTTTCCATCGTCTCTTTCCACAGATGTAGTTGATTCAATTTCTGTGTATTCCATCTGGTGAAGTCCATGTGTATAGTCGCTGTTTATGTTATTGGAAAAAGGCATTTGCAATGAAGAAGTTGTTGGTCTTGCAAAATCCTGTCATGTGATCTCTGGCATAGTTTCTATCACCAAGGCAAAATCTTACAACTACCAATCCTTCTATTTTGTTTCCAACTTTCACATTTCAATCACCAGTAATTATCAATGCATCCTGACAGCATGTTCGATCAATTTTAGACTGAAGAAGTTTGTAAAAATCTTCCATTTCTTCATCTTTGACCTTAGTGGTTGGTTCATAAATTTGAACAATAGTCATATTAACTGGTCTTCCTTGTAGGTGCATGGATATTATCTTATCAGTGAGAGAATTATACTTTAGGATAGATCTTGAAATGTTCTTTATGACAATGAATGCAATGCCATTCCTTTTCAGTTTGTCATTCCTAGTGTAGTAGACCATATAATTGATTCAAAATGGCCAGTACCAGTCTGTTTCAGTTGACTGATGCCTAGTATATCGATGTTTATGTGTTCTATTTCATTTTTGATGATTTCCAATTTTCCTAGGTTTGTACATCGTACATTCCACATTCCTATTATTAATGGATATTTGTGCTGTTTCTTCTCATTTTGAGTTGTGTCACATCAGCAAATGAAGAATAGAATACTAAGTCTCTTTAATTTTTGCTTCATTCTATAATAATGAAGATATAAGTCTAATAATTTTCCATAAATACAGTATTCACTGTCTAGTACTTTTACTATAAAGTATGGTCATTTTTAACTTTTCTAGAAAGTTTTTATTTCATTTTATGTTCATCTCAGTGATTTGGTGGTTACTGATTATTGTGTCTCTTAATTTCCAAGGAGTTCACATAATTATTTTATCACTATTTTGCAAATAACATTGTTTAGGTAATATGGATTATAAAATTTTCTATTTGTTGTTGTTGTGTTAGTGGTGGAGGCAGTGGTTATAGAGGTGGTAATTTTCCTTTTTTCAAGAGTGTGCAAACTTTTGTCAAAGTGGATACATGAAAAAGACATATACTCTATTGAACAATATATACTTTGATTTGTATTTATTAAATCAAAAGTACTTAGTTTAACATGCAATTCCACTGTACTTTCCTAATCTTTGTCAACTTCATTTGTTAAAGTCTCCAATTATTCTCAATATATTTTGATTTACATATTTGGTGTATTATTTGGCACATTCAGATATATACTCTTGATTATTTTTGATTTTTAACTTTTATCATTGTATCACCTTCCTCTTTATCCAAATTTATTTTATTCTTAAATTCCAAGCAGCTTGATATGAATATGGCCACTTATGGTTTTTTTTTCTTTTTTAATTTACATTCACTTGTAGTCCCTTTGCCTGCTCTTGTATTTAATTTTTTTTGTTGTTCATTTTATTTTTTTTATTTAGAAGATTTTTCTTTCTTTTTTTAATAGCCCATACCTGGGTTAGGATATTAAGACTGAAAAACTCAGTCTTTAAGGGAAGAGTATACGATAGTTAACCCTTTTTAGTTTTAACAAGTTGTATATTTTATTTCTTGATTGTTACTGTTTTACTTTTTACATTATTTTTATTCTTTGATCTTACATTATTTTTACTAGATTAAATTGCTAATTATTCATTTCATTAATGGAGTATACTTTTCTTGGACTTTCAGCAATTGATCAAAAAAAATTGATTGTCTTTTATGTGATAGGCACTATTCTAGAAAGATAAAATAAAAAAAGTTATCATCTCATACCTCTTCCATTCTAATTCAACACACATTTCAATACTATTACATAAAAACAGGAAACTAGCTGTATCTACTACCAAGATGATTTATTTCCCACTGGCTTCAAACATCCTCTACTAAAATGATGACTCATTTTGAGTAGGTTTGTATTCCTACTCTCTACTCCCATCCTAGTAAAAGCTTTGGAACACCTACACCTATGTTTTATACATCCATCTCCACATTTAGATTTTTTATTCTATTATTAACTTTTTTCTTGCAGTACGCCTATTCTGTTTCAAGAGTCCTTACATGAAAATTTTCTTGTATGTACAGACAATCCATTTTTATCCTTATATAGTCATTATTCATAACAATTTCCACTCTTGTCTTAACTGTAAAGCCTTTGTTCTTGCCGATTTGTTATTTGATTAGAGTGCTTCTTTACGTATTTTCTGTGGGTAAAGCACTTTGTTCATATAGTTTTTGAATTCTTGTATTTTTTTTTGCACAAGCTTTTCTTTACTATTACTGGCAAATGCTGTCTTGCATGGATCTAAATTATGGGGTTGTAGACTTTCTCTCTGCAAATGTTATTCCAGTGTCTCCTAGCTTAAAGCGTTGTTTGAATATTCAGATGTCAGTATTATCATTATTTTCCACTTTACGCATGAGAAAAGCGAATCCTAAAAAAAAAACCAATATCTTGCCCATTATAGAGGAAAATGCCCATTGCCACTGAGTGGATTCATATGTGTTATAGAATAGCACTGCTCCATAATGGAAGCAGATCGCTATCACGTAGCCCATGCTTTTAGCCATTGTAGTGTACTGCAGTTTGTTGACTAGAGAAAAAGCAAGGGGCCCTATGAGTTGAGAGAAAGGTAGGAAAAGCCAACTTCGTTTGTTTTTTTTCATTTTTTTTTTCCTTATTGCACTTTAGATGAAGATTTACAGAACAAACTAGGTTCTCATTAAACAATTAGTACACATATTGTTCAGTGACATTGGTTGCCAACCCCATGAGATGTCAACACTCTCCCCTTCTCCACCTTGGGTTCCCTATTACCAACTTTCCTGTCCCCTCTTGACCTCTCATCCTTGCCCCTGGGTTCGTGCACCCATTTAGCCTTGTTTTGTTTTACAGGCCTGTCAAATCTTTGTCTGAAGGGTGAACCTCAGGAATGACTTCATTACTGAACTAAGGTTGTCTGGGGGCCATACTCCCAAGGTTTCTCCAGTCTCTGTCAGGCCAGTAAGCCTGGTCTTTTTTTTTGTTGTTATTAGTTAGACATTTTTCCTACATTTTTCTCCAGCTCTGTCCGGAACCCTCTATTGTGATCACTGTCAGAGCAGTCAATGGTGGTAACCAGGCACCATCTAGTTGTTCTGGGCTCAGTCTGGTGGAGGCTGTAGCACTAGTGGTCCATTAGTCATTTGGTCTAATCTTTCCCTTGTGTCTTTGGTTTTTTTCATTCTCCGTTGCTCTAGGCAGGGTGATACCAGTGGAGTATCTTAGATGGCCACTCACAAGCATTTAAGACCCCAGATGCTACTCACCAAAGTAGAATGCAGAACATTTTCTTTGTGAACTATGTTGTGCCAATTGAGATAGATGTTCCCCAAGATCATGGTCCCCACAGCCCTCAGCCCAGTAAATCAGTCCCTCAGGGAGTTTGGATGTGTCTATGGAGCTTCCATGACCTTTGTTGGACAAATTGTGCTGGCTTCCCCAATATCGTGCACTGTCTTACCCTTCACCAAAGTTACCACTTACATATTGCCTATTTAGTGTTTTTCCATCCCCATCCCTCTCCTCCCTTGTAAACATCAAAGATTGTTTCTTTTTGTATGTAAACGTTTTCATGAGTTTTTATAATAGTGGTCTCGTACAATATTTGTCCTTTCATGGTTGACTTATTTCACTCAGCATAATGCCCTCCAGATTCATCCACATTATGAGATTCTTCACAGATTCATCATTGCTATTTATCCTTGTGTAGTATTCCATTGTGTGTATGTACCACAATTAGTTTATCCATTCATCTGCTGATGGGCATCTAGATTGCTTCCATCTTTTTGCTGTTATGAACCATGATGCAATGCAGATGAGTGTGCATATGTTCTATTCGTATGATTGCTCTTATTTCTCTAGTATATATTCCTAAGAGTGGGATTGCTGGATCATATGGTATTTCTATTTCTAGCTTTTTAAGGAAGTGCTATATTGTTTTCCAAATGGTTGCACCATTTTGCATTCACACCAGCAGTGCATAAGTGTCTAATCTCCCCCCAGCCTCTCCACATTTGTTAATTTCTGTTTTGTTTTGTTTTTTATTTGTGCCAGTAATGTCAGGGACAGATGGTATCTCATTGTGGTTGTGATATGCATTTATCTAAAGGCTAGTGATTTTGAGCATTTCTTTATATGTCTGTTAGCCACTTGAGTGTCTTTTTGGTGAAGTGTCTGTTCATATCATTTGAAATAGCGACCCTACATACAACAGAATGAAACACTGCCTGGTCCTGCACCATCCTCAAAATCGTTGTCATGCTTGAGCCCATTGTTGCAGCCACTGTGTCAGTCCATCTTGTTGAAGGTCTTTCTCTTTTTTGCTGACCTTCTACTTTACCAAGCATGATGTCCTTCTCCAGGGCCTGGTCCCTGATGACAACATGTCCAAAGTATGTGAGACCAAGTCTCACCATCCTTACTTCTAATGAGCATTCTGGCTATACTTCGTCCAAGACAGATTTGTTAGTTCTTCTGGAAGTTCATGGCATATCCAATATTCTTCACCAACATCATAATTCAAAGGCATTGATTCTTTTTTGGTCTCCCTTATTCATTGTCCAGCTTTCACCTGCTTATGAGGTGATTGAAAATACCATGACTTGGGTCAAGCGCACCTTAGTCCTCAAAGTGGTATCTTTGCTTTTCAAAGTTTTAAAGATGTCTTTTGCAGCAGATTTGCACAATGCAGAGCATCTTTTGATTTATTGACTGATCTTGCATACGTGTTGATTATGGATCCAAGTAAAATGAAATCCTTAACAACTTCAATCGTCTCCCGTTTATCAGGATGTTGCTTATTGGTCCAGTTGTGAAGATTTTTGTTTTCTTTATGTTGAGGTATAATCCATACTGAAGGCTGTGGTCTTTGATCTTCATCAGTAAATGCTTCAAGTCCTCTTCACTTACTTCAAGCCCTCTTCACTTAAGTCAAGCAAGCTTGTGTCATCTGCATAACACAGGTTGTTAATGAGTCTTCCTCCAATCCTGATGCAGCATCCTTCTTCATATACTAAAGCTTTTCTGATTATTTGCTTAGCATATGGATTGAATAAGTATGGTGAAAGGATAAAACCCTGACACACACTTTTCTTGACTTCAAATCACACAGTATCCCCTTGTTCCATTCCATTGACTGCCTCTTGGTCTATGTACAGGTTCCTCATGAGCATAATTAAGTGTTCTGTAATTCCCATTCTTTGCAATGTTATCCATAATTTGTTATGATCTACATAGTCGAATGCCTTCATAGTCAATAAAAGACAGGTAAACATCTTTCTGATATTTTCTGCTTTCAATCATGATATATCTTACACTTGTTCCATGTCCTCTTCTGAATCCAGCTTGAATTTCTGGCAGTTCCCTGTCGATGTACTGCTGCAACTGCTTTTGAATGATCTTCTGCAAAATTCTAGTTGTGTGTGATATTAATGATATTGTTTGATAATTTCTGCATTCTGTTAGATCACCTTTCTTTGGAATGGTATGACTATGGATGTCTAACAGACTGTTGGCCAGATAGCTGTCTATCAAATTTCTTGACATAGACCAATGAGAAACTCCAGCGCTGCATTCATTTGTTGAAACATCTCAATTGGTATTCCATCAATTCCTGGAGACTTGTTTTTTACCAGTGCCTTCAGTGCAGCCTGAACCTCTTCAGTACCATCATTTCATGATCGTATGCTACCTCCTGAAATGGTTGAACATCAATCAATTCTTTTTGGTACAATGACTCTCTGAATTTCTTCCATCTTCTTTTGATGCTTCCTGTGTCGTTTAATATTTTCACCATTTAATTGTTCAGTATTGCAACTCAGGGCTTGAATTTTTTTCTTCAGTTCCTTCAGCTTGAGAAATGTCTAGTGTATCCTTCCCTTTTGGTTTTCTATCTCCATTTCTTTGCACATTTCATTATAATACTTTACTTTGTCTTCTCAAGCTGTCCTTTGAAATCTTCTGTTCAGTTCTTTTACTTCATAATTCTTCCATTTGCTTTAGCTACTCGACATTCAAGAGCAAGTTTCAGAGTCTCTTCTGACACACATTTTGGTCTCTTCTTTCTCTCCTGTCTTTTTAATGACCTCCTTCTTTCTTCATGTATGATGTTCTTGATGTCATTCCACAACTCATCTAGTCTTCAGTCATTAGTATTTAATGTGTCAAATCTATTCTCAGAGATGTTCTCTAAATTCAGGTGGGATATACACAGTTGAACACTGGCCTTGTTCTGATGATATTGAGCTTTTCCATCATCTTTTCCACAGTTGTAGTCGATTTGATTCCTATGTATTCCATCTGGCAAGGTCCACGTGTATAGTCACCATCTATGTAGTTGAAAACAGGTACTTGCAATGAAGAAGTCGCTGGTCTTGCAAAATTATATTATTTGCTCTCTGGCATCATTTCTATCAAAAGGCCATATTTTCCAACTATTTCTCCTTCTTCTTTGTTTCTATCTTTCACATTCCAGTTACCTGTAATTATCAATACATCTTGATTGCATGTGTGATCAATTTCAGACTGCAGAAGTTGTTAAAAGTCTTCAATTTCTTCATCTTTGACTTTAGTGGTTGGTGTGTAAATTTAGAAATAGTCGTATTAACTGGTCTTCCTTGTAGGTATATGGATATCGTCCTATCAGTGACAGCATTGTACCACAAGATAAATCTTCAAATCTTCTTTTTGACAATGAACTTGACGCCATTCCTCGTCAATTTTTCATTCTCGGCATAATAGACCATATGATTATCCGATTCAAAATGGCCAGTACCAGTTCATTTCAGCTCACTAATGCATAGGATATTTATGTTTATGCATTCCATTTAATTTTTGATGACTTCCAATTTTTCTAGATTCACATTTCCTAATTCCACATTCCGATTATTAATGGATGTTTGCAGCTATTTCTTCTCATTTTCAGTCATTCCACATCAGCAAATAAAGGTTCCAAAATCTCGACTCTATCAATGTCATTAAGGTTGACTCTACTTTAAGGAGGCAGCTCTTCACGAGTTGAGTTCTGAGTCCTTTCCAACCTGAGGGGCTCATCTCCTGGCACTATTATTTGTGTTCCACTGTTATTCATAAGGTTTTCACTGACCAGTTTTTTCAGAAGTAGACTGACAGGCCCTTCTTGAATAAAGTAGCCACTGAACAATTGATATGCATTAATTTACCCATCCATTCATCATTTTGTTTATATACTTAACTACCATGTTAGTATGTAAGCTCCATGAGAAGAAATCTTATCTTCCAAGCTCTTTGTTCTGTCCTCAACACCTTGAACAAGGCCAGACACATGATGTTTACAAAAATAATATTTGTTGAGTAAATTGAATAAAAGGAAGTTGGCGTAACCCAAAGACTAGTTTCTTAGCTCATGGATTTATTTTCAACTTATATTCCTGAATATCATGACCTCATTCCAGCCTACTAAAGGCATCTAGATGCTATTTCCTTTGTATAAATTGCATCTACTTCCTACTCAGAAAAGTATTATTCAAATTGCTGATACCTTTTATCTGTTAAGGTGTTAGCCCATAACCTCTTCTTTACCTTTTTCTGGTATAATCACTAACAAGGTTGAGATAGGCAGTCCACCCACCATCTTGAATAGGCTGTGCCTGCCATCTTCTGTGATACAGGAACAAACTCCCCGTCTTCAAGCTAGCTCCTTGTTTAAGTATGCTTCCTGTTTCTGGCCAAGTTGAGGAAAACAAGGGACTGGGATCGCAGGACCAGCTGAAACTGTCAAGAACTAGATCTGGCCCACCTGACATGTGCAGAACCATCGACACCATCCTCTGGGTGACCCTGGAACTCTTCTCCGACCAGACAGAACCAAACTTTAGTGGCCCAAGATTGGGGGAAGTCTTTCAGAAGGAGGGGATCTGAGACTAAGGTCCAGTTTGAGAGACCCCCCTTTTTAGACTAAGCAAACATAGAAAGGTCTGACTGCCCTGGGAATACCTTTTCAGGCCAGATCAATCAGCAAGCTGGCCCCATTTCAAGGCGTTCCTGAAGACCTCAAACCCAATTTACTTCACCCATATAAACCCCTCTGGCTATTGTTCTGGGAGCTATCTTGGCGAGGCAAGTTCCGGTGTGCTCCTTTGCTTGGCTAACCAAATAAATCTTCTTTAGCTTTCACCTGTTTCCTAGCTCTATGGCTGCACTGAGCAGACCTGGAACAGTTCAGTTACAGGGTCAAATTCTTACACTACAAATTGAATTCCTCTGTTCTCCATTTTATAACAATACTTAGCAGTAGGTCCTCTTCCCTTCAATCATTAAATTAGCTATACTCAACAATTCTCTGTAATCTTTAGTTCCTTACATCAGAAATACTTCAAGCATATTTTTATATTATAGTTTGAGGGATTTGTGAGAGACACTTATTAAGATCTGCTCTTCCTCTCATTTCTCTTTTCCTCAGCCTTCTTTGTCAAAAGATAATTTGTTGGAGAATTTCAATTATCAATCATACTGTATATTCAAAGATGTATCATCTGTCGTTTTACACAAATCTAATGATTGCCAAAGTGTTCATGCTACAAAATAGAAAATACTGAGCTCACCCTCTTCAGGGTATATAATTACTTAAATCTAAGGAATATGATAGAATACACTAATTCTTTCAGGGCATTAGGTGTATTGCTACAGCAGTAAGGGAATCCAAAGACTCATTATGCTGTGTAAGAATTATATCATTAGCCTAAATTATAAAGTACAAAATGTATCTAATATGGTACAAAATGTATGTACTTGAAGTAGAGGGTTTTATCAAATCATATCTCACTAGCCATTTAGATATGTCTAGCATAAGCAGTAATTTCAGAAAGCATACATATTCTCTTAATGTAAACTTTTACTATGGTGGCCATTAAGAGCTAAACCTTAACTTAATTCTTTCTTGATTGGTGTCATAGTCAACCTTGAGGTTTCAAAAAAGAAAAAAGATATTTTGAATTTTCAAGGTAACTGCTGTTTTTTTGCTGCTCAAATATATTCTTATCTTAAAACCACTGATTAAGTACTACACTGACCTAGATAATGTCTCACTGGGATACAATAACTCTATTTACATAATATTCATACAGTAGAAGATTATCTTTTACTTCATCTAAACAGCAACAGTGACATACGTTTTATCACCTGAAGAATTTGAAAAAAAAATTTTAGTCTAATTACAAAATTAATTATAAAGATTGAGATGATAAAAAAAGCCAATATTTGTCTCAGAGTCATCAAAGCTTTCTGACCATAACAAGGGCAAATAATGACATAAACGACTATTTAAGACTCGAAAGAGATCTGACAGCTTCCAAATATATACTCCTGCCTTAAGTATGAAAATGCTTAAAATTCTACTACACCTACTCCTCACTTATCAAATATTGCATTATCTGATATTTTGTGTTTAGGACAATAGTAAAAAATCCACTATCTATTTTATGCATTAATGACTTATGTGAGGCATTAAAAAACATGGAGATGCAAGGTGAGAGTCACACCAGCTGGGATGGTTAAAGTTAAAGGTCAGCTTGGCTGGGCCATGATTTTTAGTGGTTTGGCAGTTATGTAATGAGGTAATCATCCTCCATTTTGTGATCTGATGTGTTCATCTTCCATTTTCACATAATGCCAATTTTCACATAAAGTTCTGGTCTTTGGAAATTAACCATATCTATAAGTGAGGAGTGGGTGTATTAAATTAGGTTTCCTCAACTTCTTTTTTGTTTTACTTGCATAATAATAGTAAACAAGTATTACAAAATAGCTTTCTTTTTTAATAATATGAATTATAATGTCAATATATAATTTTAAATATTTTAGAAATTTTAAGAATTTCCCAGAACCCTATTAGGATATCATACAATTTCCTAATATGAATTAAATCAGAACTAACTTAGAATATGAGTAGATTGAAATCCATGTATTGATTAATCTTCTTTGAGGACTGTGTTCTGATGGGTTGAAATATTTTTAGTTCAATTATATATTTCTGGACAGGTGATGAGAAGGAAGAGAGAGAGAATGGAAAAGGGGGAACATGTAGAATAATGATTTCTGAACCATCTATCCCCACATTGAACCTGGACACTGAGAACAAAAACCATATCTTATTGTTTACATTTTTTTGTTGTTGTTAGATGTCATCAAGTAGATTCCTACTCGTGGAAACCCTCTGTACAACACAATGAAACACTATGTGATCCCGTGCCATTCTCACAATCATTGCTATGTTCGAGCTCATTGTTGCAGCCACTGTGTCAATCCATCTTATAGAGGGTCTTCTTCTTTTTCCCTGACCTTCTAACTTACTAAGTATGATAGCCTTCTCAAGGCACTGTTCACTCCTGAAAACATGTCCAAAGTACTTGAGATGAAGTCTTGCCGTCCTTGCTTCCAAAGAACACTCAGACTGTACTTCTGGCTATACTTTTTCCAAGACAGATTTGTGCTATTCCTCTCTCTTTATTAGCATGGACTTGGAAATTCTCTGTCTTTATTAATATGACTATTTATCAGAGTATGGTTTGGTTATTCTTTACAAGAACTTCCAGAAAGACGCATGAACTCTTCATTGAAAAATATCACCGGGTAGTTCATTACACGCTAAAATGCTTTGAATCCCTTATCTCAAAACATCTCACCTTGCTGTTTCTATCAATCCTGGACTATTGTATCGTGATCCTTACCCAATCTTAATCAAGCTCCTTCGCTGCTTTAAGCATAATCCATCGCTGTCAAGTTGATTCCGACTCTAGGAAGCTAAAAAAGGCAAGACATTAGCTCTCAACTGCAATTCATCTGGAGCACAGAGAAGCTTTTATTTTGTCTCTTCATATATAACTCTTCCTGGAAGGCTTTTGCTTTAGTTTGTTTGTTCACTTTGGAGCAAATAAATGCATAAAAAGTTGTTTTGTTTTTAGAAAGCAAAACTGATTTAAACAAAAATTCTCAACACTAGACTGGGCACTGTGATTATTATTATTATTATTTTTAAACTAAACTATGTATTTTCAACCTGGATTCAATGGGTGAGTACATTATTTTCAACCAACATTTTGTTTTCCTTCCCAACGCCTATTTTACGTTCTAGATTTGTTGAACTATTGAAATTACAATTTCTTTGTCTCTCACCTTATCACATACTGTTAGAGAGATAAAGAATGTAAAGAGAAGAAAGGAGTAATGCAGGGGAGAAATTACAAGTGTGAGAGCTCAGAATAAATTACTTATCTATGCTTAATAAATTACCTACCTATGGACCCCTGGTGGCACAGTGGTTATGTGTTTGGTTGCTAATCAAAAAGTTGACAGTTCAAATCCACCAGCTGCTCCTTGGAAACCCTGTGGGACAGTTCTACTCTGTCCTATACGGTCACTATGAGTTGAAATTAACACAATGGCAACGGGTTTGGTTTTGGTTACCTATGCTTAAAGCTCTAGCTATATACGGTTAGGGCTTGTTTACGAAGACCAAATGTGGGTTAGGTATTCCTTTCATGAACTTTCATGTTATATATGCATTTCTACCATAACTCTTATCAAACTAGTACATACTTGCCTGTATGTAGACAGTCCCTTAATTATGAATGAGTTCCTTTCCCAAATCTGTCTTTAAGTCAAATTTGCAATCAAGTACAAACAATTAGGTATGGTTCATAACTAACATCAGTTAATCGAATGTTTGTCTTAGTATATAGTATATAATGTACATTTCTGTGCATAAAAAAATTATAGAAACACTTCCAGATACATAAAAATATCCCTAACATAATAATAAAGTAATAATAACAATAATGTTTTGATGCCCGTCTCAAAGTAGTGTTTGTTATTATAAACCATTGTATGTACCTCAAGTTTTTAATATAATAGGCTTCACAGGGGTTGGTTCATAGCTACAAGTAACATGTAAGTCAGACATCCATACCCCTGGGACTGATGGTATTGTATATAAAGTCAGTTTTAAATATTGTTGGATCTCCACAACTTACAATAAGGCATTATTCAATTATTTTGTTTACTGAAAACATTAATACTTATTACTAAGTGGGACAGGAGTTAAAATGCAGCCTTATTGATTTATCATTATTTCCATGGGTGAACTGGAATTGTGGGCAGTGTTATTAAGGACAGTGAATCAATTACTGTTCTAAACGCCCAAAAACATTTTGTATGACTTCGCTATATCCTATACCTTTTAAATGGTTATAAGCTTTCTGAAGAAAGAATATGTGCTATAATATATTCTAACAAGTAATAGTGTTAATAGTAAACTGTTTGAAGGCTAATAAACCATCAGTAATGATAACATGTGAAATTAAGTAACTAAGAGTAAGAAATAGTCACAAAAGATTACCAAAACACACACATACACACACATATGCACACACATAGACTTTCAATTTTATGAAAATAATCCAGCTGAGTGTTAAATTAACTTTTTAATTCCACAAATATATAAAAATAGTTTTAAAAAAATTTAAACTTCATATATTTAGCTAAGAACCTAACACTACCCTAAACATTTCTTTAAAGAGTAGCACTCTGTGAATGGTCTGAAAATTTTAAGAATGTGATTACAAAAGACAGTCTTATTTTTATGAAGGTAAATATCTCAGACATACTTATAAAAAGGTGCAGTGAAATTGGATGAATGCCTAGTGACCAAAAATTAATTTATGGTATAAATGATTTTACTCCTTTGGGAAATTCCACTAATAATACATAAAAGAAAATGCATTTTTCCTTAGGTTAGGCCATTTAACATTACTGTTTTTACTATAACATAATATACTTTATAAGAAATTGTTACATTGAGATATCATCCTGGTATAAATATTACTAAAATATTTTCATCTATTTAGGTAAGGGTCTATGGTATTTCTTTTCTTTATTTCTTATTTGGTGCCTCTTCCTGAATTTCCCTTTCACCAAAGCAATTATTTTCTATATCTTATTCAGTTTCACTTATGCTGACACTGGCCATGTAGTGCTGTTTTACTGTGAACCCCCATGCTCTTTAAGAAGCATTGCTTCCGCACCTGTGTTTGCGTGGTATTTTATTCCAAATTGCATCAAGTGTAGTAACGGTTCCTTTGCCTTTCAGCTATAAAAGCCATAATAAACATTGGTAGGCTCTGGGTTGCTGCTGGAAGCAGAATGCAGTAAAACTTTAGTGGCCACTGTTGTTGGCTTCACCCGTATTTGTGCATGCAGTCACGGAGAAAAGTTCTAACTGGAACTGAGCTGAAAGAAAATTCTGGTTCATTCTAAAATACTGTAAACCTCAGGATGTGCTGGGAGGGAGAACAGAAAAGTAAATGCACTCAGAAGAAAAAGTGAGCATAGCTTTTGAGGAAGTGGGATAAAAGTTTTGGTTACGGATGCAGTATATGTATTTTGCAAGCAAGATTATCTAGAACTTTTCAATATATTTGATATTATATATATCGAGTCTATAACATAAGTACTTGGAATATTTTAATATTTGTGGGAATTATAGGAAAAGTACTTATAAAATTTCAAAAATATTGTATAAGGAGGATGAGGTCTTAATTAAATTATGAACTCTGCCATATAACCCTAGAATTAAGTTATATGTTACATGACTGTGGAAAACTGTACTTTTAGTTCAGAAAAAATAGAATTAATGCTCATTATGAAATTTTTATAAATGTCTGTACAAAATTATGTTGCAGTAAATAAACTGGCTAACTAACCAGTGAATGTTAATATATTGTTTTGTATTAACCCATTTCTCCTTTCTCTCCCAAATGTATGCATATTAAATAAGGTAGCTGATACAATGAGAAGATGGACAAGAACTGAAATTAGTGTTAGATGGCATATCGTTTAATAATTTTGTTGGTTCCCCAAAAGAGAAATATTGTAAAACCAGGCCCATAACTTCAGAGGTATAATGGCTAAGTGGCAAATTTCCAAAATTAACTGATGCTTGAATAATTCTAAAACATAAAGTAAGAAGACAGGCTTATGTTAAACAGCATTATAGGAATTAGTTTAGGAGTAAATGTACTTGCCTAGGATAAAAAAGTAGAAAAAAAGGGAGAGCAAAAATAGAGAAAACACATACAGGGACATTTGCAATATTATTTTACATTTCTATTGTGCATCACAATAAACAAATCATTTTCACGTATGTTATTTATATAGAACCTTAAACAGTGGCTAATGAGGCAGAGGTGGCAACATAAATTAACTGCCATATCCAGAATCATTGAGCTAGTAAGTGGAAAATCCGGTAATCTAACCAAATCTCCACTCCAAGTCTATTGCTATTTCAAATTCACTGCACCACTGAGGTAGCCAAAAGAAATAAAAGTTTCTTCAATAGTGGAGTAGCAAATTTACTCATAAATGCACTAAAAAAATGTTGTATCTATATTTTGTCTAAATTGATCTTGTCTTGCCCAAAAGCTACTATCCCCTGAACAGGAGTAACCTTAGACTGCTGTAATATTGCAAATGATAAAACTTATGCAGCGCTCAGGTGTTCTGGTAAAAAGGTTGGTGTTCTCAAATGTCTCTTCCTATCCAGAATACAGGGTATATAGGAAGAAGAGGGAAAGAAGAGGATTAATAGTAAGTTGTAGCATTGGAAATTATTAGCTCTCAGATCTCCAAAGTATCCTGTTGCTTGGTTCTTATGTTTTTATCGTGACGTCCATTGTATACCCGGTTACTGTCCAACCAGCTGGCATTTGGACTGAAGATCGTGGTTTGGGTAACCTGGAATATATCTCTTTCAATTTGCTAGTTTCCAGCAGATCTACGTGGCTGTTTAGCCTTTTGCCCAACTCCACATATACATCCAAGGTCTGATTATGACTCTCATTTGTTCCTGAACTAAACAAGTGGGACACCTCCTGGGTTGTGATCATCCTCTATATAACTCTTTGCTAAAAATTTTTTCATCTAATCTGTTGGTTACTTTTAAGACCCATACATACTAGAAGAGTATCAAGGGCCACTGTGGAAAGATAAACATTGTCATCTTTCTGACTATTCATAGATAACATTAGATTTGTTTTACTGTAGTTGGAGCCCAAATATGAAGGGTCACAAAAACTAATTTTTGAGGTTCTCAATCTTTCATCCACTGGAGTTTTGAAAAAGTAAGATTTCCCTGATTCTATTCTTATCTGCTTCTCCTTGAAGTAGTACTCTATGATTTGACCTATGATACTTGCTTCTTGATATGATACATAAAATCATAAATTAATCTTTTTTAAATGCTTTTGTCTTCCACATAATTGCCTTGGACACCTCTTCAAGCCTATTTTGAAATTTCAAAAGCTTAACACTAACTTTGTTTTTACATTTGCACTCATGCTATAAAAGTCATTATCACTACGTATTTTCTCCAAGTTCTCCTCTCTACTCAAAGGTATATGGAACTTAAAGTTAAAGATCACATTGACAGAAATGTAAAAGAGAAGAGGACTTGACTATTCTTTTCTCATAGATATAGACGATCAACCTCTAAAATTACATATAAATTAACTCTATAGAAGTCCATTAATTCAAATTTTTGAAATAATACATAGTAACATATTATAGTAAAACATAATAGAATATAAAACTTTTAATATGTGTGTGATAATTTTTAGGGAATAAAGTTTATTTTCTTGCATATCACTACCAATCATTTCTTGTGACAATAATATTTAACATTCTTCATAGTTGTTGCTCAGTTAAAAATCCACAGTACACAATACTGCGGAAGCCAGCACAACTTGTCCAAGGAAAGGCTATCGAAGCTCCACAGACACAGCCAAACTCTCTGAGGGACTGAATTGCTGGGTGGAGGGCTGTGGGGACCATGGTGTCAAGGAACATCTACTCAATTGGCATAACAGTTTATAAAGAAAATGTTCTACATTCTACCTTGGTGAGTAGCATCTAGGGTCTTAAAAGCCTGTGAGCAGCCATCTAAGATATTCCAGTGGTCTAATCCCTTTGGGAGCAAACGAGAATGAAGAAAACAAGATACAAGGGAAAGATTAGTCCAAAAGACTAATGGACCGCAACTACCATGGCTTTCACCAGACTAAATCCAGTACAACAAGATGGTGCCTGGCTACCACCACTGACTGCTCTGACCAGGATCACAACAGATGATCCTGGACAGAGCTGGAGAAAAATGTAGAACAAAAATCTAACTCACAAAACAAGACTAGATTTACTACCCTGTCACAGAATGGAGGAACCCTGAGTGTATGGCCCCCGGACACCCTCTGTAATGAAGTCACTCCTAAGGTCCACCATCCAGCCAAAGATTAGACGGCCTCAGAAAACAAAATGAGACTAATGGGATACAACAGTCCAGGGACAAGGACTAGAAGGCAGGAGAGGACAGGAAAGCCAGTAGTAGAGAACCCAATGTTGAGAAGCGACAGTGTTGACACCTCATGGGGTTGTTAACAATTGTCATAAAACAATATGTGTACTAACTGTTCAATGAGAAATTATTTGTTCTGTAAACCTGCATCTAAAGTACAACTAAAAAATAAAAATTAAAAAAAAATCAAGTGACTTCCACAGAAATGGGACTTTCTTCTTGTTGGTATCATGGCTGCATTACCATGAAGAATTTTTCACCTAGTGTCTTAGTTTATTAGTGCCGCTGTAACTGAAATACTACAAGTGGATGGCTTTTAAGAACATAAGTTTATTTTCTCAGAGTTTAGAAGGCAAGAAATCCAAAGTCAGGACACTGGTTGTAGGGGAAAACTCTCTCACTGTTGCCTCTGGGGAAAGATTCTTGTCTCCTTCAGCTTCTGTGGCCCTAGCAATCATTGGTGATCTTCAGGTGGAGGATATCTCCCCTGGTTTGTGCTTGCTTGTTTCTGTGTCTATGCTGCTCCTTACAAGTCAGAAGTTGTTAGGTGTATGATATACCCTACATTGTTATGGTATCATTAACATAACAAAGAAAACTCTATTCCCAAATGGGATTACATCCACATATGTAGGGGTTAGGATTCCAACACATTTATGGGGGGCGAGGCACAATTCAGTCCTTAACACTTCTCTTTTGCCCAAATTCTGTCTTAGTTATCTAGTGCTGCTATAACAACAATACCACAAGTGGGTGGCTTTAACAAACAGAAATTTATTTTCTCACAGTTTAGGAGACTGGAAGTCCAAATTCAAGATAGTGGCTCTAGGGGAGGGCTTTCTCTTTCTGTTGGCTCAGGTGGAAGGTCCTTGTCTCTTCAGCTTCTGTTCTTTGATTCTTTTGTGATCTTCAAGTGGCATAGCATCTCTCTTTTGGGGCAGCAGTAGCTCAGTGGCAGAATTCTCACCTTCTATACCAATGTACTTTCAGGGCAATGTACTTTAAGCACAGCCACTCCGGTCTGTCAATAGAGGCTTGTGTGTTGCTATGGTGCTGACAGGTTTCAGCAGAGCTTCCAGACTAAGATGGACTAGGAAGAAAGGTCTGGCAACCTACTTCTGAAAAATCAGCCAAAGAAAACCCTATGGATCACAAGAGTATGATCCCATTGTACATGGGGTCACTATGAGTAGGGGCCAACTTTACAGAAGTTAACAACAATGGCACTTTCTCTTTACTATTAATGAAAGAGTTTATCCACGAAGTAAAGACTGAAGGCAGAAAAATTAAAAAGAGAAGAAAAAGGGGGAGTTAATATTGATCTAATTTATTCTAGTTATAAAACTTAATTTACTTGAAGCCAAATCATTCCTTGCAGAACTTGGTTGTATGCTCACATACAAATTTGTATTCCTAATGTAGTACGTGAAGGAGTGCCATGGTTAAATTGCTTGGCTGCTAACCAGAGGGTCATTGTTCTAATCCATTTCTTCCTGATGATCAGTCTGCTCCCATAAAGATTTTCAATTTAGGAAACACTACGGGGCAGTTCTACTTTGTCCAAAAGGTTACTATGAGTCTGAATAGACTTGAAGGCGCACAACAATGTTGCACATGGTTTTCTGTCATTTTAAATTTATTCTCCAGTTGCTTATTTAGAAAAAGTAAATTCAGTGATGAAGGGTTCTTTTAAAGTTCTTTACAATTCTGAAGTGATGCATTTGATAACAATACTATGCTGATGAATACAGAAAACTTACTGTAGCCAAACTGAAGGCATTTTAAAAATGAAATAGATGCTTGTTACCCTTAGAATATATAAAGCTTTAAGCTATTTTTTGAACAAAAGTGTTTATACAAATAATGATTATTAGTTAACACTATTTTTAAAGTACAATTTTTTTTGTCATACATAGCTTTATTGCCATTTCATTCACAATTTAATTTTATATTAAAGTGGAACTCAAGGGTTTTCCTTTTCTAAATTATCTATTCTTAGTTTTTTTTTTGTACAAATATGGTGGCAAATCTCTGCATGAAGAACAAATATGGATACATAAATCTTTATTAAAATTTAAAACTATGTATATTTATATATGGATGGACAATATTTTTTTATTGTACTTTAGGTGAAGGTTTACAGAACAAATAGTTTCTCATTAAATGGTCAGTACACATATTGTTTTATGACATTGGTTAACAACCCCACAACATGTAAACCCTCTCCCTTCTTGACCTTTTTTTTTTTTTTTTGGTGAAAATATACACAACCAAAGATACACCATTTCAAAAATTTCTACATGCACAGTTCAGTGACATCGACTATGTTCTTCCAGTTGTGCTGCTATTCTCACTTTAGATAAAGGTTTACAGAACAGAATAGTTTCTCATTAAACAGTACACATGTTGCCCTATGACAATGGTTAACAACCCCACTACATGTCAACACTGTCCTTACTCAACCTTGGGTTCCCTATCACCAGCTTTCCTGTCCCCTTCTGCCTTCTAATCCTTGTCCCTGGACTGCTGCACCTCATTAGTCCCATTTTGTTTTATGAGGCTATCCAATCCCTGGCTGAACAGTGAACCCTGGAAGTAACTTCACCACTGAGCTAAAAGGGTGTCTGGAGGCCATACTCTCAGGGTTTCTCCAGTCTCTTTCAGGCCAGTAAATCTAGTCTTTTGTGTGTGTGTGTGTGTGTGTGTTAGAATTTTGTTCTACATCCTTTTCCAGGTCTGTCCAGAAGCCTCTGTTGTGATCCTGGTCAGAGCAGTTAGTGGTGGTAGCCAGGCACCATCTAGCTGTACTGGACTCAGTCTGGTGGAGGCCTTGGTAGATGTGGTCCATTAGCCCTTTGGGCTAATCTTTTCCTTGTATCCTGTTCTCTTCTTTCTCCCTTGTTCCCAAAGGGGTGAGACAAGTGGAGTATCTTAGATGGCTACTCTCAGACTTTTAAGACCCCAGACACTACTCACCAACGTAGAATGTAGAACGTTGTCTTTATAAAGTGTGTTATGCCAATTGAGCTAGATGTTCCCCAAGACCATGGTCCCCACAGCCCTCCGTCCAGCAATTCAGTCCCTCAAGGAGTTTGGAAGTGTCTATGGAGCTTCCATGACCTTTTCTTGATAAAGTACAAATTTTTGGTGTTACATTTTTGACTCATTTTTAAAAGCATCACTTCCTTAGGGTTTGCTAGTAATGCAATATTTTCTATCACTAACATCTTAAATGGAGCCCTAGTGGTGAAGTGGTTAAGCATTTGGCTGCTAACCAAAAGCTTAGCAGTTGGAATTCACCAGCTGCTCCTTGGGAACTCTATGGGGCCGTTCTACTCTGTCTCATAGGGTTGCTATGTGTCCAAATCGACTCGAAGGCAACTGGTTCATTTGTTTGTTTTTATTGGATTAGATTCTTGTAATTATGCAAGTATCTATCATGGGATGTGTCAGTTACACAAACCATAATTGCATATGTTTTATAGGTCCGGTAGAGTGTTAAGAATTTGGAAGATAAAAAAATAGAACTTGCTTTCTGCTCTCCAAAAGCTTAAATATATTGAGGAAGAGAGGCAAACGCACAAATAAGTGTAATGTATTGTACAATGAGAGTGCTGTAACAGAAGAAGAAACAAAGTGATATGGCTACAGAGATGGGCGAGATTAATTCATATATTATGTTCTTTGTTTATTTTTTGTTGGTTATAAAGTAGGAACTGTACAAAAATGTTTGTTTTCATGTTAGATCTTAGCACATGATATATTGGCTTATAGTAGCAGACTCTGTATTATCTTACAACTGATTAATAACATTGCACCAACTCCTGATATTTATTTCAAGAATGAAACCGGGGGGGGGAAAAAACCAAACTATCGTGTATCTTACAGGTTAAAGTGATTTTCACATGAAGGTCACTGAAGGACTGTAAAATCAACGTAATTTTCTTAAAACTCTGTTCAGCGTTTTAAGGTTTGTTTTACAGCACATCAATGAAAATAAATGAATGAAGGACAGTAAGGAATTTACGTTGACTATTATACATGGAAAATTGAATGTCCTTCTTTCTGACATCTTCTCTTTCAAGTTCAACTCCTATTGCAAACCTTTGACTTTAGGAATCTCTAATTTAAACGTAATCTCTTCACACATCATAAGTGCATTCAGTTGGCTGAGTTCTTCCTTGAAAGCTCCTTTTTATCTGTAATACTCTAAGTGGTATTTATATTACTATGAGTGAGATAATGGGGTTTGTGTTGGTATGTAACTGTGGGAATATTTTAAAAATATATATCTTTATCATTATAGATGCCATGCTACAAAATAAATTGAACAAGTATAATCAAGTTTATTCTATTATGAATAGTGTATCATATTACTATTCCTTCAAGTTAATACAACTGTGTATCTCTTTTACTGAATCAATCAATTCTATACCAAACCAGCCAAACCTGTTGCCATCGAGTTGATTCCAACTCATAGCGACCCTACAGGACAGAGTAGAACTGCCCCATAGAGTTTCCCGGGGGTGCCTGGTGGATTCAAACTGCTGACCTTTTGGTTAGCAGCTGTAGCACTTAACCACTACACCACCAGAGTTTCCGTCAGTCCTATACACATGCTTAATTTGATTCTGAAGAGTGACTGCAGGAACAATAGTACATTAAAAACTAAACTTCTTTTACTCCTTCGAACAAAGAATAGAATTAAAGGTCTCACTGCTGATAGATTTCTTTGAGTATGAATACTGGAAAAAACTTTATTTTGAATAAGACTTTTCAAAGAGTGAGTAGTTAATTTCACTCTTATTTACCTATAAATTTTTAAAGAAAAATATTGGAAAGAATTTCAAGGACAGTAATTACTCTGAATTAATATAGATTAAAATCCAGATTATGAGTAAAAGCTTAACTTTCTGCGTTTTAGTTAATTATTAAAGACGATCACGTGTTACAATTGCAAAAGTAGCTGCAAGTTGTCACTTGTGTCATTTTCAGTGGAACAAAGTTACACAGATTGGAGGTCTGCTTTTCACATTGTCTATTATTCTAAAAGATCTTCCAAAATGAGAGGCAATAATCTGTACCACAGAACAAAAACAAAATAAATTGCTGTGAAGTCGATTTCAACTCATGGCTACTGCACGTATGTCAGACTAGAACTGTGCTCCATAGGGTTTTCAATGGTTGATTTGTCAGAAATAAATTGCCAAGTCTTTCTTTTGAAGCACATCTGGGTGGACTTGGCACCATGACACAGAAGGCTAATTATCTTGAGAGACTAGAGGGTGTTCTAGGCCTCCAAAGACTCGCTACGGTTCTGGTTCATAGCTCACTATCCTGCCTTGAGAGAAAGCAATGCACTTCTTTATTTAATGACAAGAAAAGGAGTAATAGTGAAAGGAAAATAAATATATTTGAAGACAGCATTATGCTAAAATTAATATTAATTTGAGAAGGAAAATTAATCATATTTCAAGATATATTAATGGTTTATCTATTATAAAGTCATAACGTATGGCTTGATAATCATTTAAATTCCTCTAATATGTTAATTATTGGGGAAATTTAGAGTATGGCCAATATTTAGGAATAGCTAAATTTAATTCAAAATGGTTTGAGCCTGGGTTTATTTTTACGCATCTAAAATATGAAGTTACTTCATTAAAACATAAATTCTAAAGTGATAGCAATGGATGAAGAGTTGTTTAAGTGTTAAGACAATTTATGATCCATTTGGAAAAGCAATAATCAGAAATAGAAGACTCGTAATTCTTCTTGGATTTTCTTGATTTTCCTTTCACTTTAAGGTCACCTGTTCCTTACCATTTTCATTGACCTTTTTTCTTCAATGTATATTTAAAATATTGGCATCCTACTAGGTTTCTTGGCTAGTTCTTTCTCTAAATTTGTACTCTATGTCTGGGAAATCACAGTTCTTTGAACTCCTTCACTGTATCTCATAGTCTATAACATCGAATATGTTTTTGTAGCCCTTCCCTTTTCTTGAGTGTCGGACCCATATTTTCAAGTGTTACCTTGTCATTTTTTCTTGGTACCTCAAAATAAACATGTTCACAAGCAAGTACATTTATTTTCTCATTCCCTACCCAACATCACCCTCTTTCAAATTCTTCTCATCACTGTATTTTTTTTAACCTATCACAGATAACATTTTAAGCTAAGCAATATAGCCATAGGAGTTGATAGCTTGAAATTCTATGAGACATCATTTATTGCTAATTATCAGTGTAAAATTTGTTTCTTTTTCTGACATTATTAAACATATCTATAGTTTGTCTTTCCTGCACAATACAATTTTCATTTTTGAAATTTGCCTCAAACTGTAATATTTTAATAGCCCTCAAACTGACAGCTCATCTATAAATCTCTTTCTTCTGTCCTGATAGGTCTATGTCCAAGTCACCTGAGCTTTGAAAAAATACAAGGTTCTATCAAATTGTACTTACAATTTATCAGTATTGTAATCCCTTTATAGTCACTAAAATATATACTAAGAATTTAGCTGCATTTAAGAAATACTAGTAGATTACAGGTAAGTATTGAGCATACAATGGGTACACAAAGTCAGGCCAGATTTAAGATGGTAGAGAAATACATTTTACTTCTAGATGTGATAAATGCAAAGCCGTGCAGCAAATGCATGTACATATAGGGATAGGAGGAATTTCTGAGAATTTAAAAAATGTACTACATTAGGTTATTAGGCATGATTGTGAAATCTCTCTCTACTTTTTGGTTGCAGGACCAGTGTACACTGTGCATAAAACAAAAAAGGTACATATATTGCCAACTGGGTAAAGGGCTATATCACATCCAGTTAGATAGAAACCCAGAATTGCAGGATGCAGTAGCACAGAGGTTAAGAGCTTGGATGCTAAGTGAAAGTTCAGTGGTTTGAACATGCAAGCTGCTCTACAGGAGAAAGATGTAGCAGCCTGCTTCTGTAGAGATTTACAGCCATTGAAACCCTATAGGGCAGTTTTACTCTGTCCTACAGGGTTGCCATGGGCTGGAATGGACTTGACAGAACTGGGTTTGGTTCCTAGTTGAAACTTCAAGTAAGCACTCAGCAGAGCACTGAACTATTTTATTAAGACACCATAGTCGAAAATATGGCTTTGGTGATACAAATGAAGTGGGAGACCCACCTGATAGAATTTTGCCAGACTCAATGACTTTTCATTGGAAATATCTTTTTTCAACAACATAAACAGTGACTATACATGTGGACTTCACCAGATGAAATACACAGGAATCACGTTGACTGAATCTGTAGAAAGAGAAGACTGAAAGGAAAAATATCATCAATCAGAACAAGGCCAAAGGCCAATTGGGAACAGATCATCAATTGCTCATATGTAAGCACAAGTTGAAGCTGAAGAAAATTAAAACAAGTTAAAGAACCAAAGAAGGACTTTGAGTATATCCCATCTGAATTTAAACACCATCTCAAGAATAGATTTGAAACACTGAAAACTAACAACCAAAGACCAGGTGAGTTGTGGGATGACATCAAGGAAATTATACGTAAAGAAAGCAAGAAGTAATTAAAAGACAGGAAAGAAAGAAAGACCAAAATGGATGTCAGAAGAGCTTCTGAAACTTGCTCTTGAATGTAGAGTAGCTAAAATGAATAGAAGAAATGATGAAGTAAAAGAGTTGAACTGCATACTTCAAAGAGTGGCTTCAGAGACAAAGTAAAGTATTATAAGGAAATGTGCAAAGATACAGAGTTATAAAAACCAAAAGAGAATAACATCCTGGGCATTTCTCAAACTGAAAAAAAAAACAAAGAAAAAATTCAAGCCTCAGTTGCAATTTTGAAGGATTCTATAGGCAAAATATTGAATGATGCAGGAAATATCAAAAGAAGATGGAAGGAATACAAAGGATCACTGTACAGAAAGAATTTGTTGATGTTCAAACATTTCAAAAGGTAGTAAATAATCAAAAACTAATGGTACTGAAATACTGCTTGAGACTTCAGGGCAACATGATGCTATAGACAGAAGCACCACGCCATCCCTCCACAGCAAAGATTCAAGAAACTAAGTCAAACAGAGACACATGTCAATCCTGAAATGCTAAGCATCAAATAAAGAGATAAAGAACTCAGCCAAACACCATGTGGAATAAGAAACTGACAGAGAACAAAGAGTGAGGAGAGATACATGCAGAGGTCCCCTATCAGCTACCGCAGCACAGATCCACCAACTTGGACTCCTATCAGAGATCGGCAAACAGGGGTTATGAGAAAGCAGCTTAACGGAGCTTCCAGCAAGAGATAGAACAACTGGTAACCAGTGATATATGCTTTCCCACCCCCCACCCTTCTTCACCCACACTTGGCCTCCTCTGCTTCCTGCAAACACAGTTTCTTGGCTGGGAAACACCAGCTTCACCCCAGAGCCACTTGAATTCCCCCCTCCCGCACTGGCCGGCTCCCTGAGTGGCATTTGTTGGCTGCTGGTGTTACTTTTCTCCGCTTCTTTAAATTTCTTCTTTACATCTCATCACCTCCTCCTCCTTTCTCTCAAATACCTGGCTCTGTTTGCCATCTTTGCTTCTTCCTGAAAGGCTATGAAACACAGCTCAACTGTGAAACTGCTTCCTGGTCCGTGCTGCCATGCTTCTTGTTTGTTTCTTCTGACTTGTTCTGTTTTAATTTGTTTTCTTTTTCTTTTCTTTGCCTTGGGGCCCCTTCTATCCAGGCAGTACTCCACAGGTGGGAGCTACTCCCTTACTCCGCATACACGCACAGTGGAATCCTGTGGTACATTTCTTTTTCCTTGGTTTTATTTTTGTTTTGTTTTGTTTCCTTCTCTCTCTTTTTCCCTTTTTCTTTTTCTTCATTTCTCAGTTTCTCGTCTCTCTAAACTTACCTTCTCTTCCTGTTTCCTGAATACCTGGCACTGTACCTCACAGCCTGGGAACAACTTCCCCAATTCTCACAGCCACACCAGTAGGATCCCTGGGGGATCTTTCTTTCTTTCTTTCTTTTCTAATTTTTATTTATTTACTTTTTTCTTTTAACCTTTTTCCTTTTTGTTTTTCTCCGTTTCTGTGTCTCATCTCTCCACTCCAATGGCAAGCTCCCTTAACACTCTCTGTCTGTGTGTATGTTTTTGGTTCCTGTTCCTCTCTCCTCTCTCTCCTCTTTCCCATACTCATCTTAGCTCCACACGTAACAACCATTTCCTTCCTGCCTAACTGCACTGCGTACTGAACATCAATTCCAAGCAGCACAGCCATGGCCTACCAGAACCTGCCCTCCACTGATTCCCGGCCCGCCCTGTCGGCCCTAGTAGGTGCCACAAACAACCCATCTCAACATTTTCCCTTCAACTGGACCTGCCCAGCTGTACCATACCTAAGCGACTGATCCTGCCCGTTGGAGAAGGAGATGAAAAGTATCGTGCCTACAGATGAGCAACTGGCCCGCCCTGTCAGCCCTAGTAGGTGCCATAAACAACCCATCTCAACATCTTCCCTTCAACTGGACCTGCCCAGCTGTACCATACCTAAGCGACTGATCCTGCCCATTGGAGAAGGAGATGAAAAGTATCGTGCCTACAGATGAGCAAACAACAAAGAATGCACAGGCTGTCTGCTTAGACATAACCAAATTTAAAAAAAAAAGCAGGATGAAACAAATAAATCTATAATCAATAAATGAGGAAAATAACTACTGAATGCCCTGAAGACAGCAGACAATATCAAAACTTTTCAAAAACAGGACAGGTCGGTTCCAGTAGGCATCCAAAATAAAACACTAGATGACTTTCCAGCGGAAGAAAAGGCACCAGAACTACCTGATAGGGAATTCAAATCTCTAATATTCAGAGCTATCCAAGAGTTGAAGCAAAAAGCACACAAAAATGAGGAAAAATAGACAAATTCTTCAAAAAGGCAGACAAATTCATGGAAAACACAGACAAAAAAGCAATAGTTCAAGAAAATAATACAGGAATAAAAGGCTAAAATAAATTCAAAACTAGAAATCATACAAAAACAACAATTAGAATTCCAAAAGATGAACAACGAGATTTCAGAAATGGACAGTGTCATAGAAAGAATGATGAGCAGGTTTCAAACAATGGAAGGCAGGATCAGCAAAACTGAAGACAAACCATGCATACAACTCTGTTTAATGAAAATACAGAAAAAAGAACAAAGAAAATGAAGAGACCCTGAGAATGATGTGGGATACAATCAAAAGCAAATATTTCTGACTGATCAGAGTCCCAGATCAGGGGTAGAAAATAGAAAACACAGAGAAGATCATTGATGAACCGCTGAGAGGAAACTTCCTCAATATCATGAAAGATGAAAAGCTGACCAATCAAGAAGCTCAAAAAACCCCATATAGGATAGGCCCCAAAAGAAAATCACCAAGTCATATCATAATCACACTTGCTAAAACCAAAGACAAATGAAGAATCCTAAGATCAGCTCAAGGAAAAAAAAAACAAAAGCCACATACCAGAGGAGAAACAGTAAAACTAAGCTCAGATTATTCTGCAGAAACAATGCAGGCAAGAAGGCAATGAGATGACATATATAAAACCTTGAAAGAAAAAAATTGCCAGCCAAGAATAATATTTCATGCAAAACGATCGTTCAAATATGATGGCGAAATTAGGACATTTGCAGATAAACAAAAATGAAGGGACTATGTAAAAACCAAACCAAACTTGCAAGACTTATTAAAGGGAGTCCTTCAATTTGAGAACAAATGACATCAGACCACAGGCTGAATCTAGGATGCAGGATCGTATCAGCCAGACATCAACCTAGGACATGAACGCTCAAGGACTATCCAAAACCAAAATAATTTCAACAGGGAACCAGAAAGATTAATCCATAAATGACAACAACTTCAGAACAATACAAGATGGAATAAAACAGTGTACGTATAGAACCTTCTAATGGAGAGGAAGGCAAGGTGATACCAAGTAATAATAGACTGGTTCAAAACCTAGGAAGATAAGTGTAAATTTCAAGGGAAGCACAAAGAAAGTTAACAAACCAACTCATCAAAATAGAGAAGAAAAACATAAAGTCTCAGTAAAAACAAAACTTACAAAAACAAAAGAAATGAAAAAAAAAAACCCACAAACAAAAGGAATTCAGCACAGGAGAGTAATAAGAATAAAGAAAACATCAGCACCACATGAAAAAAAAAAAAAGCACTACAAAACGACAGCAATAAACTCACATCTATCGATAAATATAATAAATGTAAATGGACTAAATACACCCATAAAGAATGGAGAGTGACAGAATGGATCAAAACCAAGATCCATTGCTATGCAGTCTACAAGAGACACACCTTAGAAACAAAGACATAGATTTATTAAAAATCAAAGGATGGGGAGTTCCAGCAGAATGGCACTCTAGGCAAAAGCACAGAGCTGTCCCTCCACAGCAAAGATCTGAAAAAATAAGCCGAACACAGAATACAACAATCCTGAAACCCTAAAACATCAAATGAAGAGATAAAGAACTCAGCCAAGCACCAAATGGAGTGAGAAAACTGACAGAGAACAGAGAGCGAGGAGAGATTCATGCAGAGGTCCCCTACCAGCTAACGCAGCACAGATCCACCATCTTGGACTCCTATTGGAGACGAGCAAACAGGGGGTACGAGAAAGCAGCATCACAGAGTGTCCAGCAGGAGACAAAACAACCAGTAATTTGTGATATAAACTTTCCCACCCCCCACCCTTCTTCACCCCGACTCGGCCTCCTCTGCTTCCCATGGGCACAATCTCTTGACCGGGAAACACTGGCTGCTTGGATTCCACACACCTGAACAGGCGGCTCTCTGGGTTCCATTTGTTGGCTGCTGGTGTAGCTTTTTTTTGCTTCTTTTGATTTCTTCCTTGCCTCTTGCCACCTCCCCTTCCTTTCACTCGAGTACCAGGCTGCGTGCGCCAGTTTTGCTTCTTCCTGAGGGGCTGCGGAACTCCGTTCGAGTGTTGAGCTGCTTCCCAGTCTGGGCTGCTGCACTGGTGGGATCCTGGGGCTTTTGTTTGCTTGTTTGTATTCTTTTCCTTTCCTTGAGTTGGGAGACATTTCTGGCCAGGTGGAGCTGCATGGCAAGGAGACTCCCCCTCAGCTTGTACAGACATGCAGAGGGATCCCTGAAGGCATTTTTTTGGATGTTGTTGTTGTTGTTGTTTCGGCTTTTTTGGCGGTGTTTCTTATTCTTTAAATTTCTTTTGTTTTTTTTCCCCTCTTTTTCCCTTTTTGACTTTCTTCATTGTTCTGTTTCTTGTCTCTCTATATCTTCCTTCTCTTTCTGTTCACTGAATACCTGGCATCGTATACCTCTATGCCTTCTAGCCAGGCTGTACTGCAACACCCGAGAGCGACTTCCCCAGACCTCATAGCTGCACCGGTGGGATCCCTGGGAAATTTGCAGTCCTTTAAACTTTCTGATTTTTACTTATTAATTCTTTTCTTTTCTTTCTCTCCCCTTTCTGTTTTTCTCCATTTCATAGTCTCTCATCTCTCCACGCCAAACACAAGCTCCCCTGGCATTCTTTTTTTTTTGTTTGTTTGTTTGTATGCTTTTAGCTCCTGTTCCTCTCTCTTCTCTCCCACATCCATCTTAGCTACACACATAACAATCTCCCCACTGCATCCTGCCTACTGCACCGTGCGCTTGACATCACACCACCAAGCAGCACAGGCACGGCCTACTGGAACCTGCCCTACACTGATTACTGACCCGCTTTGGTGGCTGTAGAAAGGGCCACAAACAACCTGTCCAGTAACTCCTCTTCAGCTAGACCTGCCCTGCTGTACCATATCTGAGTGACAGACCCTGCCAATTGGAGAAGGAGGCAAAAAGTATTGTGCCCACAGACAAGCAAACAACAAAGAACACACAGTCTGCCTGCTCAGACATAGTCAAATTTAAAAAAAAAAAAAAGGGACAAAACAAACAAATCTACAGTCAATAAATGAGAAAAATAACTACTGAATGCCCCAAAGACAGCAGACGATATCAAAACATTTACAAAAACAGGACAGGATGGTTCCAGAAGGCATCCAGAATAAAACACCTGATGACTCTCCTGTGGAAGAAAATGCACTAGAACTACCTGATAGGGAATTCAAATCTCTAACACTCAGAATTCTCCAAGAGCTGAGGCAAAAAGCCGACAAACATGAGGAAAAAATAGACAAATTCATGGAAAATACAGACAAAAAATTGGAAGAATTCAGGAAAATAATACAGGAAGAAAATGCCAAAATAAATTCACAACTAGAAATTCTACAAAAACAACAATTAGAAATCCAAAACATAAAAAACAAAATTTCAGAAATAGACGGTGTCATAGAAGTGCTGAGAAGCAGATTTGAAATGGTGGAAGACAGGATCAGTGGAATTGAAGACAAACACTTGGATACAACACTGTTTGAGGAAAACTCAGAACAAAGAACAAAGAAAAATGAAGAGACCCTGAGAGTTATGTGGGATACAATCAAAAGCAAAAATTTTCGAGTGATTGGAGTTCCAGAACAGGGGGAGAAAACAGAAAACACAGAGAGGATCATTGAAGAACTGCTGACAGAAAACTTCCCCAATATCATGAAAGATGAAAAGCTGGCCATCCATGAAGCTCAACTAGCCCCATATAGAAAAGACCCCAAAAGAAAATCACCAAGGCATATCATAATCATACTCGCCCAAACCAAACACAAACAACGAATCCTGAGAGCAGCATGAGAAAAACAGGAAGTCACATACAGAGGAGAAAAAATAAGACTAAGCTCAGATTATTCGGCAGAAACCATGCAGGCAAGAAGGCAATGGGATGACACATATAAAATCTTGAAAAAAAAGAAAAATTACCAGCCAAGAATAATAAATCCTGCAAAACTCTCATTCAAATTTGATGGTGAAATTAGGTCATTTCCAGATAAACAGAAATTAAGGGAATATGTAAAAGTCAAACCAAACTTACAAGAATTATTAAAGGGAGTTCATCGATCTTAGGACAAACAGCTTCAGCTCACAGGCAGAAATTAGGATGCAGGATCATACCAGCCAGATACCAATTTAAGAAATGAACTGTCAAGGACTATCCAAAACCAAAAGAAATTCAACAGTGAATCAGAGAAGTTAATCAGTAAATGACAACAACATCAAAACAATAAAAGAGGGAATAAACGGCATAGGTATAGAACCTTCTAATGGAGAGGAAGGCAAGGTGATACCAAGTAATGGTAGACTGCTTCAAACTTAGAAACATAAGGGTAAAATTCATGGTAACCACAAAGAAAGTTAACAAACCAAGTCATAAAAATAAATACGAAACCATAAAGTCTCAGCAAAAACAAAACATACAAAAACAAAAGAAATGAAAAAAAATCCACAAATAAAAGTAACTTAGCACAAGAGTAAGAAGAACAAAGAAAGCTTCAGCACCACAAAAAAAAGCACTACAAAATGACAGCAACAAACTCACATCTATCAGTAAATACACTGAATTTAAATGGACTCAATGCACCCATAAAGAGATGGAGAGTGATAGAATGGATGAGAAAACAGGATCCATCAATATGCTGTCTACAAGAGACACACCTTAGAAACAAAGATGTGAATTTATTAAAAGTCAAAGGTTGGAAAAAAATATATCAAGCTAACAACTACCAAAAAAGAGCAGGAGTGGCAATTCTAATCTCAGATAAAATAGACTTTAAAACAAAATCTACCATAAAAGACAAAGAAGGACACTATATAATGATTAAGGGGATGATCCATCATGAAGACATAACCATAATAAACATCTATGCACCCAATGACAGGGCTCCAAAATACATAAAACAAACTCTAACAACACTGAAAAGAGAAATTGAGAGTTCCACGTTAATAGAAGGAGATTTCAACACACACTGTCAGTAAGGATAGAACAACTAAGAAGAAACTCAGCAAAGATACAGAAGACCTAAAGGGCACAATCAGCCAACTTGACCTCATAGACATATATAGAACACTCCATCCAACCACTGAAAAGTACACATTCTTTTCCAATGCACATGCAACATTCTCCAGAAGAGACTACATCTTAGGCCACAGAGAAATCCTCAACAAGATCCAAAACGTTGAGATAATTCAAAGTGTCTTCTGTGACAACAATGCCATCAACGTAGAAATTAACAATAGAAAGAGCAAGGAAAAAAAATCAACTACATGGAAACTGAATAATACCCTGCTTACATACCACTGAGTAATAGAAGAAATCAGAGATGGAATAAAAGAATTCCTAGAGTCAAATGAGAATGAAAACACATCATATCAAAACCTTTGGGACACAGCAAAGGCATTCCTCAAAGGACAATTTATAGCAATAGATGTACACATCAAAAAAGAAGAAAGGGACAAAATCAAAACATTAACTATAGAACTCAAACAAATAGAAAGAGAACAGCAAAAAAAAAGCCCACAACCACTGGAAGAAAGGAAATAGCAAAGATCAGAGCAGAAATCAATGAAATAGAGAACAGAAAAACAATAGAAAGAATCAACAAAACCAAAAGTTGGTTCTTTGAAAGAATCAACAAAATTGGCAAACCACTGGCCAGACTAACAAAAGAAAAACAGGAAAGGACACAAATAACCCAAATAAGAAATGAAATGGGGGACATTACAACAGACACAACTGAAACAAAAAGGATTATAAAAATATTATGAAAAACTATACCACAACAAATTTGAAAACCTAGAGGAAATTGATAAATTTCTAGAAACACACTACCTACCCAAACTAGAACAAAGTAATGTTGAAAATCTGAACAGACTAATAACAATAGAAGAGATTGAAAAGGTAATAAAAAAATTCCCAACCAAATAAAGCACTGGCACAGATGGCTTCACTGGAGAAATCTATGAAACATTTACAGAAGAGCTTGTACCGGTACCAGACAAGGTATTTCAGAGCATGGAAGAGGAAGCAACACTTACAAATTCATTCTATGAAGCCAGCTTAATGCTGATAACAAAACCAGGCAAACACATCACAAAAAAAGAAACTTACAGACCAATATCTCTCATGAATATAGATGCAAAATTCTTAAGAAAATTCCAGCCAATAGAATTCAGCATCATATCAAAAAAATAAAACTTCACCACCAAGTAGGATTCATACCAGCTATGCAAAGGTGGTTCAACTTTAGAAAATCAATCAATGTAATCCACCACATAAATAAAAGGAAAGAAAATAATCACATGATCATCTCAATTGACGCAGAAAAGGCATTTGACAAAGTCCAACACCCATTCCTGATAAAAACTCTCAATCAAATAGGTATAGAAGAGAAATTTCTCAACATAATAAAGGACATCTATGCAAAACCAAAGGCCAACATCATTCTTAATGGAGAGAGGCTGAAAACAGGAAGAAGACAAGGATGCTGTTTATCACCACTACTATTTAACATTGTGCTGGAAGTTCTAGCTAGAGCAATAAGGCAAGAAAAAGAAATAAAGAGCATCCAAATTGGTTATGAAGAAGTTAAACTGTCCCTGTTTGCAGATGATATGATACTATACATAGAAAACCCTAAAGACGCCATGAGAAATCTACTGGAACTAATAGAAAGATTCAGCAGAGTAGCAGGATACAAGATAAACATTCAAAAATCAGCTGGATTCCTATATACCAATAAGGAGAACGATGAAAAGGAAATCAGGAAAACAATACCATTTTCAATAGGCCCTAAAAAGATAAAATACTTTGGAATAAATCTGACCAGGCATCTAAAAGACCTATACAAAAAAAACTACAAAACACTACTGCAAGAAACCCAAAGGGATCTACATAAATGGAAAAACATACCATGCTCATGGATAAGCAGACTCAACATTGTGAAAATGACAATTCTATCCAAAGCAATTTACAAATACAATGCAATCCCGATCCAAATACAAACAACATTCTTCAAAGAGATGGAAAAACTGATCATTAACTTTATATGGAAAGGGAAGAAGCCCCGAATAAGTAAAGCACTGCTGAAGAAGAAGAATAAAGTTGGAAGACTCACACTACCTGACTACAGAACCTACTATACAGCCACAGTAGTCAAAACAGCCTGGTACTGGTACAACAGATACATTGACCAATGGAACAGAATTGAGAACCCAGATGTAAATCCATCCACCTACAGTCCCCTGATCTTCGACACGGGCCCAAAGTCCATCAAATGGGGAAAAGACAGTCTTTTTAACAACTGGTGCTGGCAAAACTGGATATCCATCTGCAAAAAAATGAAACAGGACCCATATCTCACACCGTATACAAAAACTACTTCCAAATGGATCAAATACCTGAATATAAAGTCTAAAACTATAAAGTTCATTGAAGAAAAAATAGGACCAACACTTCAGGCCTTAATACACGGCATTAACAGGATACAAACCATAACCATCAACGCACAAACCCCAATAGATGAGCTAGATCTTCTAAAAAACAATCACCAATGCTCTTCAAAAGACTTCACCAAAAAAGTAAAAAGAGAACCTACAGACTGGGAAAAAAATTTTGGACAGTACAAGTCAGACAAAGGTCTAATCTCCATAATCTCCAAGAAAATCCAACACCTCTACAACAAAAAGACAAATAATCCTATTAAAAAAATGGGCAAAGGAAATGAACAGACACTTCACCAAAGAAGACATTCAAATGGCCAACAGACACATGAGGAAATGCTCGCGATCACTAGCCATTAGAGAAATGCAAATTAAAAACACAATGAGATACCATCTCACCCAGGCATTACTGGCACAAATCAAAAACACTGGAAATAAGAAATGTTGGAGTGGCTGCGGGGAGATCGGAACTCTTATGCACTGCTGGTGAGAATGCAAAAGGATACAACCATTTTGGAAAATGATATGGAGCTTCCTCAGAAAGCTAGAAGTAAATATACCATTCGATCCAGCAATCCCACTCCTAGGAATATATCCTAGAGAAATAAGTGTTGTCACTCGAATAGACATATGCACACCTATGTTCATGACAGCATTGTTAATGATAGCAAAACAATGGAAACAACCTAAATGCCCATCAACAGATGAATGGATAAAGAAACTATGGTACATACACACAACGGAGTACTATGCAACAAGAATGAACAACAATGAATCTGTGAACCATCTCATAACATGGATGAAACTGGAGGATATTATGCTGAGTGAAATAAGTCAATCACAAAAGGACAAATATTGTACGAGACCTCTATCGTAAAAACTCATGAAAAAGTTCACACACAAAATGTAACAATCTTTGTTGGTTACCAGGGATGGGAGGGGTGGGGGGAAATACTAAATAGTCTATAGATAAGTGGTATCTTGGGTGAAGGGTGAGACAGTACACAATACAGGGGAAATTGGCACAACCTGTACAAGGAAAGGTCATGGAAGCCCCATAGACACATCCAAACTCCCCGAGGGACTGAATTGCTGGGTGGAGGGCTGTGGGGACCATGGTCTCAGGGAACATCTAGCTCAATTGGCATGACACAGCTTACAAAGGCAATGCTCTACATTCTACCTTGGTGAGTAGCGTCTGGGGTCTTAAAAGCCTGTCAGCGGCCATCTGAGATACTCCACTGGTCTCATCCCTTCGGGAGCAAGGGAGAATGAAGAGAACAGGATACAAGGAAAAGATCAGTCCGAAGGACTAATTGTCCACAGCTACCAAGGCCTCCACTGCACAGAGTCCAGTACAGCTAGATGGTGCCCGGTTACCACCACTGACTGCTCTGACCAGGAGCACAACAGAGGGATCTGGACAGAGCTGGAAAAGAATGTAGAGCATAATTCTAACTCACAAAAAAAAAAGACCAGTTTTACTGGCCTAAAGGAGACTGGAGAAACCCTGGGAGTATGGCCCCCAGACACCCTTTTAGCTCAGTGGTGAAGTTATCTTTGAGGATCACTGTTCAGCCTGTGAGTGGACATCCCCGTAGAACCAAATGAAACTAACAAGGTACAGGAGTTCAGTGACAAGGGCCAGAAGGCAGAAGGGGACAAGGAAGCTGGTGATAGGGAACCCAAGGTTGAGTAAGGATATTGTTGATGTGTTGTGAGATTGTTAACCATTGTCATAGGGCAACATTTGTAGTAACTGTTAAATGAGAAACTATTTTGTGCTGTAAGTCTTCATCTTAAGTGAGAATAACAGCATAATTGGAAGAGCGTAGTAAATGTCACTGAACTGTGCATGTAGAAATTTTTGAAATGGTGTATATTTGGCTATGTGTATATTCAGCAAATAAAAGCTTGAGAAGTTAGAGGGTTGATATGTTGTGGGGTTGTTAACCAATGTCATAAAACAATATGTGTACTACTGTTTCATGAGAAACTATTTGTTCTGTGAGCCTTCACCTGAAGTACAATAGAAAATAAATATAAATAAATAAATAAATAAAAGGATGGAAAAAATATATCAAGCAAACAACTACCAAGAAAAAGCAGGAGTGGCAATACTCATCTCTAATAAAATATACTTTTAAAAAAAATCCACCATAAAAGACAAAGAAATACACTATACAATGATTAAGGGTATGATCAATCATGAAGACATAACCATAATAAACATCTGTGCACCTAAGGATAGGGCTCCCAAATACATAAAAGAAACTATAACATCATTGAAAAGAGAAATTGACAGTTCCATGATAACAGTAGGATACTTCAACACATCACTCTCAGTAAAAGACAGAAGATCTAGAAAGAAACTGAACAAAGATACAGAAGACCAAAAGGGCACATTCAGCTGACTTGACCTCATAGATATATAGAACACTCCACCCTACAGCTGCAAAGTACACATTCTTTACCAATGCACATGGAACGTTCTCCAGAATAGAGCACATCTTAAGCCACAGAGCAATACTCATCAATATTCAAAACACTGAGATAATGCGAAGTACCTTCTCTGACCACAATGTCACCAAGGTAAAAATTAACAACAGAAAGAGCAAGGAAAAAGAATCATTTACATGCAAACAGAATAACACCTTGCTTACAAACCCACTGAGTAGTAGAAGAAATCAGAGATGGAATCAAAAAATTCCTAGAATGAAAACACATCATGCCGAAACCTTTGGGACACAGCAAAGGCAGTCATCAGAGGACAACTTATAGAAATAGATGCACACATCAAAAAAGAAGAAAGGAACAAAATCAGAACATTAACTACAGAACCTGAACAAATAGAGAACAGCAAAAAAAAAAAAAAAAAAAAAAAGCCCACAGCCACGAGAAGAAAGGAAATAATAAGGATCAGAGCAGAAATAAATGAAATATAGAATTGCAAAACAATAGAAAGAATCAACAAAAGCAAAAGTTGGTTCTTCAAAAGGATCAACAAAATCAACAAACCACTGCCCAAACTGACAAAGGAAAAACAGGAGAGGATGCAAATAACCCAAATAAGAAACAAAATGGGGGTCATTACAACAGACCAAACTGAAATAGAAAGGACCACACAGAGTATTAGGAAAAACTATACTCCAACGAATTTGAAAACCTAGAGGAAATGGATAAATTTCTAGAAACACACTACCTACCCAAACTACAACAAAGCGATGTTGAAAATCTGAACAGACCCATAACAAGAGAACAGATTGAAAAGGTAATAAAAAAAAAAAAAATCCCAACAACAAAAAAGCCCTGGCCTAGATGACTTCACCAGAGTATTCTACCAAACATTCAGAGAGGAGCTTATACTACTCAATCTATTTCAGAACATAGAAAAGGAAGCAACACTTCCAAACTCATTCTATGAAGCCAGCATAACCCTGATACGAAAACCAGGCAAAGATGTCACAAAAAAAGAAAATTACAGTCCAATATCTCTTATGAATATAGACGCAAAAATTCTCAACAAAATTCTAGCCAATAGAATTCAGTGTCGTATGAAAAAATAATACACCACGACCAAGTGCGATTCATACCATGTATGCAAGGATGATTCAACATTAGAAAATCAATCAACGTAATACACCACATAAACAAAGGAAGGAAAAGAATCACATGATCATCTCAGTTGAAGCAAAAAAGATGTTTGACAAGGTCCAACACCCATTCCTGATAAAAACTTTCAATAAAATAGATATTGATGGGAAATTTCCCAAGATAATAAAGGATATCTATGCAAACCAATGGCCAACATCATTCTTAATGGAGATAGGGTGAAAACATTCCTCCTGAGAACAGGAACAAGACAAGGATGCCCCTTACCTCCACTCCTATTTAATGAACATTGTGCTGGAAGTCCTAGCTCTAGCAATAAGGCAAGAAAAAGAAATAAAGGCCATCCAAATTGGTAATGAAGAATTTAAATTGCCCCTGTTTGAGAATGATATGATACTATACATAAAAAACCCTAAAGATTCCATGAAAAAACTACTGGAACTGATAGAAAGATTCAGCAGAGTAGCAGGATACAAGATAAACATAGAAAAATCAGTTGGATTCCTATATACCAATAAGGAGAACGATGAAAAGGAAATCAGGAAAACAAAACCATTTATAGTAGCCCCTAAAAAAATAAAACACTTAGGAATAAATCTAACCAGGGATGTAAAAGACCTATATAAACAAAACTACAAAACGCTACTGCAAGAAACCGAAAGAAATCTACATAAATGGAAAAACATACCATGCTCATGGATAGGTAGACTCAACACTCTGCAAATGACAATTCTACCCAAAGCAATTTACAAATACAATGCAATCCCGATCCAAATACCAACAACATTGTTTAAAGAGATGGAAAAACTAGTCATTAACTTTATACGGAAAGGGAAGAAGCCCCGGACAAATAAAGCACTACTGAAGAAGAATAAAGTAGGAGGACTTGCACTACCTGACCTCAGAACTTACTCTACAGCTACAGTAGTCAAAACAGCCTCGTACTGGTACAACAACAGATATATTGACCAATGGAACAGAATTGAGAACCCAGATGTAAATCCATCCACCGACGAATCTTCGACAAGGGCCCAAAGTCCATCAGATGGGGAAAGGACAGTCTTTATCAATTGGTGCTGACAAATCTGGATGTCCATCTGCAAAAAAATGAAACAGAACTCATACCTCACACCATACACGAAAACTAGTTCAAAATGGACCAAAGACCTAAATATAAAGCCAAAAGCTATAAAGTTCATAAAACTAAAAATACGATCAATGCTAGAGGCCCTAATACACGTCATTAACAGGATACAAACCATAACCAACAACATACAAACTCCAGAAGATAAGCTAGATAATTGGGATCTTCTAAAAATTAAACACTTATGCTCATCAAAAGACTTCACCAAAAGAGTAAAAAGAGAACCTACAGACTGGGAAAATATTTTTGGACATTACAAGTCAGACAAAGATCTAATCTCTAAAATCTACACCTCTACAATAAAAAGACAAAATAATCCAATTAAAAAATGGGCAAAGGAAATGAATATACACTTCAGCAAAGAAGATATTCAAGCTGCCAACAGACACATGAGAAAATGCTTGTGATCACTAGCCATCAGATAAATGCAAATTAAAACCACAATGAGACACTATCACACCCCAGCATTACTGGCATGAATAAAAACAAAACAAAACTGATAATAGCAAATGTTGGAGAGGCTGCGGTAAGATCAGAGCTCTTATGCACTATTGGTGGGAATGCAAAATGATACAACAATTTTGGAAAATGCTATGGTGCTTCTTTAGAAAGCTAGAAATAGAAATACCATAGGATTCAGCAATCCTACTCCTAGGAATATATCTTAGAGAAATAAGAGCTGTCACACGAATGGACTTATGCACATCTACGTTCATTGCAGCATTGTTCACAATAGCAAAAATATGGAAACAAACTAGATGCCCATCAACAGATGAAGGGATAAACAATCTGTGGTACATACACACAATGGAGTATTATGCAACGATAAAGAACAATGAAGAATCTGTGAAGCATCTTATAACATGGAAGAAACTGGAGGACTTTATGCTGAGTGAAATAATTCAATCACAAAAGGACAAATATTGTATGAGACTTCTACTGTAAAAACTCATGAAAAAGTTTACACACAAAAAGAAACAATCTTTGTTGGTTACGAGGAATGGGAGGGGTGGGGGGGAATACTAAATAGACGATAGATAAGTGGTAACTTTTGTGAAGGGTAAGACAGTACACAATACTAGGGAATCCAGCACAACTTGTACAAGAAAAAGTCATGGAAACTCCATAGACACATCTAAACTCCCTGAGGGACTGAATTGCTGGACGGAGGGCTGTGGGAACCATGGTCTCAGGGAACATCTAGCTCAACTGGCATAACACAGTTGATAAAGAAAGTGTTCTACATTCTACCTTGGTGAGTAGTGCCTGGGGTCTTAAAAACCTGTAAGCAGCCATCTAAGATACTCCACTGGTCTCACCCCTTCAGGACCAAGGGAGAATGAAGAAAACAAGATACATGGATTAATCCAAAGGACTAATGGACCACAACTACCGTGTGTTGCACCAGACTGAGAACAGTACAACTAGATGGTGCCTGGCTACCACCACTGACTGCTCTGACTGGGATCACTATAGAGGGTCTTGGACAGAGATGGAGAAAAATGTAGAACAAAATTCTAACTCATGAAAAAAGACCAGATTTACTGGCATGATAGAGACTGGAAAAACTCTGAGAGTATGGCCCCCAGATACCCTTTTAGCTCAGTAAGGAAGTCACTCCCAAGGTTCACCATTCAGCCAAAGATTACACAGCCCCAGAAAACAAAACAAGACTAATGGGGCACAACAGTCCAGGGACAAGAACTAGAAGGCAGAAGGGGCAAGGAAAGCTGGTAATAGCGAACCCAGGGTTGAGAAAGGACAGTGTTGACATGTCGTGGTATGGTTAACCATTGTTGTAAAACAATATGTGTACTAACTGTTTAATGAGAAACTATTTGTTCTGTAAATCTCCATCCAAAGTACAGTAAAAAATAAGTAAATAAACCAATGGTACTGAAAGAAGAAATCCAAGCTACACTGAAGGCATTTGCAAAACAGGGCTCCAGAAATAGAAGGAATACCAAATGAGATATTTCAATAAATGCATGGAACCCTGGAAGCGCTCACACTTCCATGGTAAGAAATTTGGAAGACAGCTACCTCACCACCCTACTGGAAGAGATTCATATTTATGCCTATTCCCAAGAAGGTGATCCAACTGAGTGCAGAAATTGTCAAACAATATCATTAATATCGCATGCAAATAAAACTTTGCTGGAGATAATTTTAAAATGGTTGCAGCGATACATAGACAGGAAACTGCCAGAAATTCAAGCCAAATTCAGAACAGGACCGGGAACGAGGGATATAAATGCTGATGTCAGATGGATCTTGGTAGAAAGCAGATAATACTAGAAAGATGTTTACCTGTATTTTCTCGACTATGCAAAGTCATTCGACTGTGTGGATCATAACGAATTATAAATAACTTCGCAAAGAATGGGAATTCTAGAACACTCACTTGTGCTCATGCAGAACCCGTACATAGAAACAGAACAGGGGAATACTGCATGGTTTAAACTCAGGAAGGTGTGTGTCAAGGTTGTATACTTTCACCATACTTATTCAATCTGTATGCTAAGGAAATAATCCAAGAAACTAGACTATATGAAGAACAACGGGGCATCAGGTTTGGAGGAAGACTCATTAACAACCTGTGTTATGCTGATGACACAACTGTGGTTGCTGAAAGTGAAGACTTGAAGCACTTACTGATGAAGATCAAAGAGCACAGCCTTCAGTATGGATTACACCTCAACATAAAGAAAACAAAAGTCCTCACAACTGGACTAATAAGCAACATCGTGATATATGGAGAAAAGATTGAAGTTGTCAAGGATTTCATTTTACTTGGATCCATGATCAACACCCAAGGAAGCAGCCGTTAAGAAATCAAACGATGCACTGCATTGGGCAAATCTGCCACAAAAGACCTCTGTGTTGAACAGCAAAGATGTCACTTTGAGAACTAAGGTGCACCTTCCCCAAGCCATGGTATTTTCAATCACATCATATGTATGTGAAAGCTGGGCAGTGAATAAGGAAGACCAAAGAAAAATTGATGCCTTTGATTTACGGTGTTTGTGAAGAATATTGTATATACCCTGGACTGCCAGAAGAGTGATCAAATCTATCTTGGAAAATACAAGCAGATGCTGCTTAGAAGTGAGGATTGTGAGACTTCCTTTCAAGTACTTTTGAGATGTTATTAGGAAGGACCAGTCCCTAGAGAAGGATATCATGCTTGGTAAAGTGGAGGGTCAACGAAAAAGAGGAAAATACTCAATGAGATGGATTGACACAGTGCTGCAACAATGGACTCAAACATAGCAATGATTGTGAGGAGGGGGCAGCCTTATGTTCTGTTGTACTTAGCGTCATTGTGAGTCAGAAAAACTCAATGCCACCTAACAAAGCAACATCATAGGGAAGTGTGTAGCTATGAATGTATTCCTATATTTTCTTCATAAAATTAAGTCTGTAGTTAGAATTGATGTTTTGTGGGATGCCATAAAAATGGAAAAATAACTTTCTAAGTATGTGAATCGTTTTGCTGGCAGAAGCTATTTGAACAGAGAAGGAAAATCTTCTGGAATATACATCTATTCCAGTGGAACAAATCATAACATTCTCTATGATGAAAGTGTCCAAAGAAATAAACCTGTCACTGGGGTTGGTTGGACAGTGGTCTCTACTCTTTCAGGTAACATCAAGCAGTAGCAGTTAGGAGCCATATCAGTCTTAATTAAGGGAAGTTCATGTTATCAGTCTAATGCAAAGCCTCTATCCCTGCAATCAAAAAGTTTGTAAACAATCCCATTGAGCAAACAGCAGGGTGGCTGAAGAATGAGACTGAATAAGAACTACAGGAAAAGTCATCATTTCCACCTGATTATTCAGAGTCTTCACCTCTTGAATTGCATTTTGGTGGGCATTTACATGCCACACAAATATCTCACCATTTTGGAACATTCTAAAAGATTTATACAAATAGTGCTCCCACAGTTAACATTGTAGCAATTTTCCAATTTTATGTTTTCAAAGTCCTGACCTATGAATAACTCCTGTAGCCATTACTCATGAACCAGTGTAGATCCATTTTTCAGACCATCTCTCCTTCCACATAAAGTAGACATCTGGATGTAAGGATCAAAAATCTTTTCATTATTGCCACTGTATTTCATGACCACTCATAAAGTGAAATATAATGCAATGGCCATCATTCAAAATATTGAACGATGCCTGAAGATTCAAAACAAGATGGACAGAATACACAGAGTCACTGTACAAAAAGAATCAGTTGACTTTCAGCTGATATTGAAGGAAGAACTCCCAGCTGCACTGAAGGTATTGGCAAAAAATAAGGTTCCAGAAATTGACGGAATACCAATCGAGATGTTTCCACAAATGAATGCAATGATGGAAGCACTTACTCATCTATGCCAAGAAATTTGGAAGACATCTACCTGGCTAACTGGCTGGAAGAGATTCATATTTGTGCCCAATCCAAAGGCAGGTGATCTAAGAGAATCTGTAAATTATCAAACAATATCATTAATATCACATGCAAGTAAAATTTTTATGAAGATCATTCAAACATGGCTGCAGCAGAACATTGACAGGGAGCTTCCAGGAATTCAACCTGGATTCAGATGAGGACATGGAATGAGGGATGTCATTGCTTATGTCTGATGGATCTTGGCTGAAAACAGAGAATACCAGAAAGTTCTTTATCTTCATTTTATTGATTATGTAAAGGCATTTGACTGTGCGGATCATAACAAATTCTGGGTAACTTTGTGAAGAATGGAAATTCCAGAACACTTCATTGTACTCATGTGGCACCTGTACACAGAACAAGAGGCAGTCATTCAAACAAAACTGCATGGTTAAAATCTGGAAAGGTGTGTGAGTTATATCCTTTCAGCATACTTATTCCATCTGTGTGCTGAGCAAGTAATCTGAGAAGATGGACTATATGAAGAAGAAAGGGGCCACCGGGATTGGAGGAAGACTTATTAACAACCTGTTTTATGCAGATGACACAACCTTGGTTGCTGAAAGTGAAGAAGTCTTGAAGCACTTACTGATGAAGATCAAAGACTACAGCCTTCAGTATGGATTACACCCCAACATAAAGAAAACAAAAATCTTCCAAACTGGACCAATAAGCACCACCATGATAAATGGAGAAAAGATTGAAGTTGTCATGGATTTCATTTTATTTGGATCCAGAATCAATGCCCATGGAAGCAACAGTTCAGAAATCAAACGATGCATTGCACTGGGCAAATTGCTACAAAAGACCCCTTTAAAGTGTTAAAAAGCAAAGATGCCACTTTGAGGACTATGGTGTGCCTGACCCAAGGCATGCTATTTTCAATTCCCTCATATGTACGCAAAATCTGGACAATGAATAAGGAAGAACAAAGAAGAACTTACGCACTTGAATTATGGTGTTTGTGATGGTTAAGATTGTATGTCAACTTGGCTAGACCATTATTCTCGGTGTTTTAGTAGTTCTATAATGTTGTGATCCCCCGGATGATGGAATCTGCCGAGTGGTACTGGTGGAGAAGGGGCCTGTGGCAGCTCACTGCCCTCTCAGTTTCATCTCTCTGCCTTCCGCCGGTTACCTTCTGCCTGCTTAACTTGCCAAGGTTTTTGGCTTGTTCCAGACTCAGCAGCTGCCTCTTGTTGTCTCACCTCCGGTTCTTGGGACTTGAGCTAGCAGCTTACCTGTTGATCTCAGAATTCATGGAACTTCTCAGCCTGCAAGCAAGAATCTGGTTCCCCGACCTGTCAACCTTAGGTTCGCCAGCCCCTGCAGCTACGTGAATCAGGAGAAACCTTGCTGTCTTGTCTGCTGATCTTGGAATTCACTGACCTTCACAGCCTGTGAGGGGGAGCCCCTCTCCGACCTGCCGACCTTAGGTTCACCAGCTTCTGTGGCTATGCGAACTGGGAGAGGTCTCTATCCTGATCTGTGGACTTGGGACCTTTTAGCCTCTACAATTGCGTGAGCTATTTCCTTCATATAAATCTCTCTCTATATATATTTATACACTTTACTGGTTTTGCTTCTCTAGAGAACCCAGCCTAAGACAGTGTTGGTGAAGAATATTGAATATACCATGGACTGCCAAAAGAAGGAACAAATCCGTCTTGGAAGGAGTACAGAGATATCATCCTTAGAAAGGACAATGATGAGACTTCATCTCATGTGCCTTGAACATTATATCCGGAGGGCTCAATCCCTGGAGAAGGATATCATGCTTGGTAAAGTAGAGGGTCAGTGAAGAAGAGGAAGACCTTCAATAAGATGGATTCACATAGTGGCTGCAACAATGGGCTCAACACATAGCAATGATTATGAGGATGGCGCAGAACCAGGCAGTGTTTTGTTCTGCTGTACATAAGGTCGCTGAGTCAGAACATACTTGATTGCACCTGACAACAGCAGTGCCACCAACTTCTCCTTTTTTTAAAAAAAAAATAGTATTTTATTTTGTTTTTTGGTGAAAGTTTACACAGCAAGTTAGGTTCAGTGACATTAGTTACATTTTTTACAATGTATCAACATTCTCTTTAATTGTGTTCTTGTTCCATTTCCAGTACCCTAGTTTCCCTGATCCCTTATCTTCTCATCTTTGCTTTAGAGTAAACGTTGACCTTTAAGTCTCATACAGATGGTTTTTTAGTAGATCAACTATCTGATGGATAATATCCTTTATTTTGTGTGTCACTTTCCTATTTCAGTAAAAGTTTTATCTCGGGATGGTTTGGGTTCAAAGTTTAAAAGAGTGTCTCAAGTTGACCGCCTCAGGGAGTCCTCTGGTCTCAACTGGTTCAGTTAGTCTGGCCTTTTTTTAATAATTTGAGTTTTGTTCTACATTTTTCTCCCATTCTATCCAGGACTATCTATTGTTAACTAGGTCAGGACAGTCAGTGGTTGTAGCAGGGCTCCATCTAATTCTTCCATTTTCAGGGTAGGGGAGGTCATGACTCAGTAGGCTATCAGCCTTGTAGACTTGTTTCTTCTCTGATATTTTGGTTACCTTCTTGCTCTTGTTCCCGACAAGTAGAGACCAATTGTTGTGGCTTCAATGGCTACTTGCAAGCTTTTAAAACTCCAGATGCTACTCACTTCACTAGGATGCAGAACTTGGACTTTGTGAAATATATCATGCCAATTGATGGAGTTGTTCCAAGAGACTATGGTCTAAGCCTTCAAATCCAGAAAATGAATCTCAGAAGGTTTTTGGTTATGGTGAGGAGTATCTGTAGTTGTGTATGCAATGAATATATGTGCCTGTACACACATATCTGTATTTACAAGTATATATAGATACTTCTAACTTATGCCAGCATAGATACTTCTAATTAATGCAGACCCAAATATAAATCAGGCCCGTGTTTTTCCTTCCTGTATTAACTGGACAAAGGGAATTTTCCATGAGGCTATCAGTGTTGGTTGGAGAATGGGCAACAAAGCAATAGAAGACGACACAATTGCCTGAGCCAATTGTATTTGACATTTACCGTTGTTTTCTGGATCTGCTCAAATGCAGTCACAGGTATATAATTTCCAGTTAACAATAGAGTGTTTCTGTCTGATTTTGATTTACTGGATCATTTTATGGTGAGTAATTCTGGCCACACGATGTCTCATAGCCAGGTATTCAGTAAACACTAAGGATCTGTAACAAGCCAGTGGCTGTTTTTCAAATGGAGAATAGTTGTTAGCAAAGGAGGTCATGGCCTTACTACAGAACATTAGGATCCTGCCCTGTCATTGTCCTGTGTGGTTTGCCAAACAGTTCATAGTGCATCTCTCTGCTACAGACATTTCTAATAACATTTGGTCAGTGAGATCATAAAGCGTGTGGTGGTTTCATACAGTGTCAATTTAGCTAAGCTGAAATTATGATTGCCAAAAGTCCTTTTCCTGTGTGGTTTTGAGATAGAACTGGTGCCAGGAAAAAATTTCATGGTGTTTGGAACAGAGAAGTTAAGCAGTAGCCATTATGTTCTGAATCTTGGTGCAGTGTGTCAGGCACCACTGTACCTTGTGTAAAATTTTGCAGCACTGCAGGTTCACATTGTTTGTGTAGAACAACAGCCAAGACCCCAGCTTCTCCAGCTTCTGCCCTATGTTTTTCTCCAATTTCACTGAGCCCTTGGTCAAGAGCATGTGTTGCTTCATGGGAAGAGCATTAGCTTCTTTTGTTGGTCACCTGCATTGCTGAGATTGGAAGCACTGTGAGACAGATATTTCTGTGTATTAATAGGTCTTGATTTTTCCTTATGGATTCTTGTTTCATCTCTTACCCCCTGTTCCAAGACTAGGTTTTCTTCAAAACTATAAGTAGACCTACAGCTACTTCAGGCTCCCCACCAGATATACAGCCAGCAGCTTTAACAGACTGATTTGTCTTCTCTGGTAATTTTTTACTGTCTAATCCCTATAATATCAGCCTTAATTCAATATTATTCATAGTAATTTTGCCTCTCTGATAAATCCTTCACTGATACAAGACCCAAGTGAAAAGATAGCTTGCAACTCTGTCTGAAACTACTACAAAACTTTTTCTTCTTCTGGGTCGTATTCAAAACTGAAAGTCTTATTGGTTACACAGTAACAAGGTTGGATTTATTCACCCAAATTTTTTATAATAAGATTTATGCCTCTTTTCACTGTACTAAGTGGTGATGGTACATTAATTTGTCTCTCACATCAGAGGGAATATTGGGAATATTCATACTGTTAGATCTTTAGAAATATCATTGATATGACACTTTCTAGAGTTTTATCTCTTATCATCTCACACACAGGAGTACTTGTAAGGTGGTTGTTAATTTCTGCTCAGCAGATCAAGTAATTTAATAACATGAATCTAGTGGTTCTGTATGTTCTTTGAGATATCGAGATGATGGCAATTACTCCAGACTCGGTAATGGAATTGACTAAGACACGGGTCATAGTCCTGATGAAAGAAAGACAAGTGGCAATTCTGTTCTTACCATGTAAAGACAAACTCTTCCTGGTTTTTTTTGTTGTTAGGAATTGCAAAGGAACAGATTGATAGGTCAACAGCTATATACCACGTACCAGAGGTTAAGTTTATTTGCTTGGGAATAGATACTACATATATATGACATCGTTATCCCCATTTAATTTGCAATACTCCTCATTCATTTTTTTAGGGGGACGTTAGAAGGGCTTTGCTTGGCATTTCCTATGAAAGTAGCCCCCATACCAAGGGTCAGGGAACAATGTGGGCATTTTGTGGTTCTCTAAGTATGCATATTTAAATTAGGAACTTATGGATAGGGGACACAAACACTGAATGGATCTATGGTCTAACTGCATCAGCTGTGACACTGATTGGGCAAAGACTGCATCAAGCACCTTTCTTGGATAAACACTGAACTTGACTGCTGGACCACTGTGGAGTTGCGGATCAATTTAGAGAGTCTCCGATAATCTCAGGATATTTTTATTTCCAAAATGTAGTATCACCCTGGAAAATGTCTACAAGTCACTTTTCAAAAGGTTGGGAGAAAGAGTCATGTTATTCAGAGAATGCAATTCTTCCTCAAGGGGGTTGAGCCTCCTGTCTCTCAAGGGGGTGTATGAATTAGCTCAGGTTTAGGAACATGGTAGGAAACTGTGAGTCCCCACTACAGTAACCCAAGTCAGGCCTCTCTTTTCCAGACCTAGAAGTTTTACACTTATATACATTAAGTGGCACCTTAGTAGGCTGCCCATCTATTATATTCCTAAGGACCTTCTGATCAATTCAATATTGCCACAGATCATCCAAATACTGTGAGTATAGCTTTGTTCCTAATGCTAATTTTTGTAATGGCATTCAATAAGTTTCTCAAGTGAAATACCAATCCTTGACCTTTAACATTTCAAAATGTTGTCATTATTAATCTCACTGCATCATATTCCATTGTCATCTCCACTTTACAGAGAACAGCCACCAAAGTGCTATTCAATCATGTGGTGGGTCCCTTCTCAAAGGATCTTAAATGCTTTAATTAAGGATATGGTTAGGACATGGTGTGGCTGAGCAGGTTGTATACAATAGATTCACCCTAAGAATCCTATGTTTCTAGGCTTTCAGTTTCCTTCCTCTAAGTATATCTGAGTAGTTCTGTATGTCAACCTCATTGACTGTAGGCTATAGTTGAGTCTACAACCATACTTACAGAATATTAATGCCACTCACAGGTGCCTGAAATAATTACTTAAATTAAGAATTTACTAAGGAGATTCAACATCTAGTTGTGAGGCAATTGCCTCATGTGGGGTCATTGTAGGCAGGAGAAAGATGGTTCCTTCACAAGGAGAGGTAAACTGCTTTTGCCAACAAGGAAAATTCAGGGGGATATTGGCACCAACATTTTCAGCCTCACCTGCGCTTGCCCAGATGTTCTCACCCCATGTCTCAGAGTTTGACTTCTTCTTTCTAAGTGTACTTATTTTACCATAAAAGATGTAGTTGGGTTGCATATTAATTGGCACTATAACTGTTTAATTCATAGAGCCCTTGGATTGATATGAAGCCACATATTCCCTGGAACTACAGTAGATAAAGAATCCCTTTAAAACTTTCATAAACGTTTTCTGATTTTTCATCCTTGCCCTGGACATTCTCTGAAATTCTCACAAGTAGCTACCTCAAGCCATGATTTTTTGTAACATCATTGTTGCCGTAGGGACTTAGTGCTACAATTACTTGTCTTCCTCTGCCTTGCTTTTATTCTGAAGTCCATTCCATCAGTAATTAATGGAGTGAAGTGCATTACTGAAGGCCAGTTTACCAATGTCTCATTTTTCTCCAGAAAAAAAAAAATGCCATTTTTATGCTTTAAAATATGTGGGTAACACAATTCCAAGCCCCATCTTAAAAGTCTATTTCCTGGAATTATCCCTGGTTCCAACAATCTTAACAGGTCCTGAGAGAAAAGATTTGACATACTCAAAGGAGGAGATTAAATAAAGTTGAATGAGAGATTATTTACAATATGGGTTCAGAGTTAAGAGAAACCAACAAGTTAAGGGAAACCCTAGCAAAAATGGGGACCTATTTACATTCCTTTGGTTAGGAGCAAGGAGAAGTTCCTGGAACTCAGTGAAATCTATGGCTACAGTAGAAGGCTGACTAACAGGAATACGGCTTTCAGGAGAGGTATGCAGCCACTTAGTAGGCATGGCCCAGTAGCAGGGAGCTGAGAGAATAATTACCATGAAGTTAATCTCCTTCTAACTTCTGAACTCATGCTGGTGCATCCTATTAGTCATATTAACTAGAAGTCAGAGATCAAGAAAATCCCAGTGATGTGGTCCATAAAGTCAGCTTGCAAAGCACAGAAAAGGATGTGGGGAGTTGTATACAAAAGCACCATAATAATACCTATTATGTTTGCTGAATGCCTTCTCAATCATAAAGTACTTACTCTTCTTATTTTAAATTGATTGAGGGTCAATTTAGATGCTACTGCTTTATGTACACCTTTAACTATTGAGCACATACAGGCTATTAGAAATTTGACAATACAGTTTTAGGATAAAAAAATAACTCTCAGATTTTTTTTCTTCAAGTTTGAACCTTTCTTTGAATTCAAAATACACCCGGCCTATGCTTGTTTGAGGTCTCCACCTGTGTGTCTCACAGACACTTTATAATTAACACGCCCAAAACTAAGCTCATTCTCACTAGACCTATCTAGGTGTACCTTGGTGCCACAAGATCCATCCACTTGCCCAAGCCCTAATAAAAAGAGTCATCAATGATTTCTGCTTCATTTCTATAGCACTCGTATCTAAATACAATGTAGTGTGAGTTTAAAATAATTCTCAAATATGTTCATTTATCTTCTTCTACACTGATGTAACTTCAGTGACATAACATGTGTCACTAGTGTTGATTCTTAAATCCTGATGTCCTGAGTCCCATTGTCTTTTTTAATACTATAATTTCTTTAGTATTATAGTATATAATTGCAGTTAACCTGGCATTTTAATAATACTGACAGTGTTATTGGCAATAGGTTGAAAATACCCACATTTCCACTAGTTCCTTTTTCTTAGGGCATCTCTGAATGTTCATATCTGTTTTGTTCACTTAAATATTGCCAAGATAATAAGTATTTTACTATTGAATACCAATGCAATAACTGAAATAAAAACTAAAAAAGAAGCTCTTGAGTTAACTATCAACTCTATTCTAAAAATTTGAAACTTTTTAATGTAATCTACATATTTAGCAATAATTTTCAAGAAAAGAGAGATATTTTATAGATATAATTTTGGTTACATTGTAGCATATTGTCACCATTTATATTGCTTATATTTCTTCATGGGAATGGGGAAAACAATTAGTAGCAACTGACACTCAAGCATTTTATACATCTCTTTATACCCTCATGGTAGCAATCCAAATAGTTGTCACCAGGTAGTGGAGTAGTGTTAAGTGATTAAAGTAACACTGCACTGCAAACTTTGCCTAATACACTTAATAACGTATTAAATATGAATAAAACATACCTGAAACTATGGTTTAAGAAATCTCTAAGCTTAAATAAATATTCCTTTATTAGGATTTGAAGAAATATGTAGTTTGGAGAATTGGGGAGTGCTCTGTGGAACTCAGTTTGAATTGCTTGTTGCTTACTGTCTTTAGCTTAGCTAGGGTCTCTTTCCTATTTCAAATCTAATAAGCACTTTCAGTTCCAATACTGCTCAATTGCTGTGTCTAAATTTCTCAAGGATATTCTGACCAATGCCTGAGACTGTGGAGTTTAGGTTCTCATGTCATTTCCGACTTTAAGTGTTGATTTCTCATAGTCATCTCTGGCTTAAAGTGTTGTTCCAGACCATATTGAAATCTTCTTTGAATTCTAAAATACAAACAAAGAACAAACAACAATAACAACAGATTTCACTTATATAATGCATTTATTTAGTAGAATTTATGAAGGATTTGGAGTTTGGAGGGGTATTCCACCATGACTTCTTAAACATATTCAGATTGATACTTGGACATCAAAGTTTCCAATGGTTCTTTTCATATCCCATCACTTGTGGTATATTTTATTGGCTTTTTCTTCTTCAGAAACTAGCCTCATGTCACATTTGCTGCTTTACTCATTCTCTTTCCCCCTCTCATCCTTATCATACTCCGTAAGTTCCTGCTCATTTTTCATATATAAAATTTTAGCTAGTTCCCTTGTAGACTTGCTGCCCAATGATTCCCCCAAGGTTCCCACATTTTTCTGTAAGATAGTTGTAAATTCATTTAATAAACAAAATTCATTTCTTGCCAAGAGGAAGTTATGATGATTTTTTCTCACATCTATAATTATGTGCATCTATATTTGGTACTGCTGCATGAATTCTGAGAAAAATCAGAAAGCATTTTTTAAATTTGAGGTGTCTTTGTCAACATCTTCATTCACCTTTTCTTTCTGACTGAACAAAATTGCTTAGAAATACAAGAAATTTCCATGAAATTTTATTCTCCTTGTCAAATTAGCAACTATGGACCTCACATTTGTGCTATGATTGTGATTAATTTCTGTTACTTCCATGAGCCTACCTAAGACATCATTTAATAGACTCTTGCTTTTGCATTCAGCAATCGTCTTACTTTGGATAGCGTACATTTTAAGAGGAAAAAATCTGGTTCACTTTCCTGAAAATTTAAACTATAACTTGGACACACTTTTTAATATATATATATTTAATAACTGGGAAGGTTTACCTTTCCCCACAACTTTAAATGCTGATAACTCTAAATATCTATCTTCAAGTATTCCGTTACATTTTTGACAACTTCCAATTTTCCTAGACTCATACTTCCTACATTCTGTGTTACAATTATTGGTGAATGTTTGCAGCTGTTTCTTCTCATTTTGAGTTGTGTCACATCAGTAAATGAAGGTCCCCAAATTTTTACTCCATCCACATCATTAAGGTCGACTCTGCTTTGAGGAGGCAGCTCTTCCCCAGTCGTATTTTGAGTGCTTCCCAAACTGAAGGGCTCATCTTCTGGCATTATATCAGACAGTCTTCCATTGCTATTCATAAGGTTTTCACTGGCCAACTTTTTTAGGAGTAGATCACTGGGTCCTTTTTCCTAGTCTGTCTTAGTCTGGAAACTCTGTAGAAGCCTGTTCACTATGGGGGACATTGCTGGTATTTGAAATACTGGTGTCATAGCTTCCAGCATCACAGAAACATGCAAACCATCATAGTAGGACAAACTGACAAATGAGTGGTGGGCATCCTAGGCATTAGTGGGCTGAAATGGACTGGTATTGGCCATTTTGAATTGGACAATCATATGGTTTACTATGCCAGGAATGACAAATTGAAGAGGAATAGCTTCACATTCATTGTCAAAAAGAACATTTCAAGATCTATCCTGAAGTACAACACTGCCAGTGATAGGATAATATCCATACGCCTACAAGGAAGACTTCATTAAGAAAAAAAATCCTCAAAACTCGATGAATAAACAACATCATGATAAGCAGAAAAAATATTGCAGTTGTCAAGGATTTCATTTTACTTGGATCCACAATCAACAGCCATGGAAGCAGTGGTCAAGAAATCAAATAATATCTTGCATAGGACAAGTTTGCTGCAAAAGATACTTGGAAGTGTTAAAAAGTAAAGATATGACTTTAAGGACTAAAGTGAACCTGACCCAAGCCATGATATTTTCAATCACCTCATATGCATGTGAAAGTTGGACAATGAATAAGGAAGACCTAAGAAGAATCGTACCTTTGAATTATGGTGTTGGGCAAGAATATTGACTATACCATGGACTGCCAAGTGACTGAAAAAAATCTCTCTTTGAAGAAGTATAGCCAGAGTGCTCCTTAGAAAGGAGGAAGGCGAGACTTCGTCCCATATACTTTGGGCAGGTTATCAGGAGAGACCAGTACCAGGAGAAAGACATCATGCTTGGTAAAGTAGAGGGTCAGTGAAAAAGAGGAATATCTTCAACAACATGGATTGGCACAGATGCTACAAAAATAGGCTCAAACATAGCAGTGCTTGTGAGGATAGAGCAGGACTAGACAACGTTTTGTTCTGTAGTACATAGGGCACTATGAGTCATAACTGACTTGATGACACCTAACAACGACAAAAACAACAAGGAAACCAGTTAATACAACAGTTGCCGTTCCAGTGGGTCCAGAAGGCAGAGCTGAAACCCATTGCTGAGGGGCCTCCACTCAGTATCTGGAGACTGCAGCCGCTACCCAGAGCCTGGAGGGCAGGACCATTGTCTAAATGGTCTGAGAGAACAGAGGATTATTTTTAAGTCTTGAGAGCTAATGTAATGTGTTCTGCTGACTTGCTTGATGTCTGATATCCCTTCCTTCCCTCCAATTTCTCCCATTTGTAATGGAAATTTCTAGCTTGTGCCTGTTCTACCACTGTACTTTGGAAGCAGATAACTAGTATTCTATATTTCACAGGTGAAGATAAATGTTTGAATTTTGGACTTAGAGTTAATTTAAGATTTTTGCTATGATATAATAGGGAGAATGTGTTTTACATGTGGCAAGGACATAAATTTTTGGGAGCCAAGGGTAGAATTTTATGAATTGTGTCCCCTAAAAATGTGTGTCAACTTGACCAGGCCATGATTCCAAGTATTGTATGATTGTCCAACATTATGTCATCTGATATGATTTTCCTATGTGTTGTAAATCCTACCTCTATGGTGTTAATGAAGCAGGATTATAAGCAGCTATGTTAATGAGGCAGGACTCAGTCTACAAGATTAAGTTGTATCTTGAGTCAATCTCTTTTGAGATATAAAAGAGAGAAGCCAGCAGAGAGACAAGAGGGCCTGCTACCACCAAGAATGAAGAACAAGGAGGGGAGTGCATCTTTTGGACCCAGAATCTCTGTGATATAAATCTCCTCAACCAGGGGAAGATTGAAGACAAGGACCTTCCCCCATAGCCTGCACAGAAAGAAAGCCTTACCCTGGAGCTGATGACCTTAATTCAGGCTTCTAGCCTCCGAGACTGTGAGAGAATACATTTCTATTTTTTAAAGCCATCCACTTGTGGTATTTTTGATACAGCAACACTAGATAACTAAGACAACAACTATTATTCAAATTTTCACACCAACCACTAACGCCAAAAAGAAAGAAATTGAAGCTTTTTTCCCAACTTCTGCAGTCCGAAATTGATTAAACATGCAATCAAGATGCATTGATAATTACTGGTGATTCGAATGCAAAATTTGGAAACAAAGAAGAAGGATCAGTGTTATAAATTGTAGCCTTGAGGTTAGAAACAAGGGGGATAGCACAATAGAATTTTGCAAGACTAATGATTTATTTATCAGGAAAATCTTTTTTCAACAACATAAATGGTGTCTGTATATGTGGACCTTGCTGGATGGAATATACAGAAATCAAATTGACTACATCTGTGGAAAGAGACTATGTAGACGCTCAATAGCATCAGTTAGAACAAGGCAAGTACCAACTGTGGAACAGATCATCAATTGATCATATGCAAGTTCAAACTGAAGATGAAGAAGATTAAAACGAGTCCATAGGATCAAAAGTATGATGTTGAGTATATTCCACCTATATTTTGAGACTATCTCAAGAATAGGTTTGACGCCTTGAACACTAATGACCAAAGACCAGAGAGTTGTGGGATGACATCAAAGATATCATAAGTGAACAAATAAAAGGTCATTGAAAAGACAGGAAAGAAATAAAAGACCAAAATGGATGTCAGAAGATACTCTGAAACTTGCTCTTTAACATAGAGTAGCTAAGGCAAACAGAAGAAATGATGAAGTAAAAGAAGTGAACAGAAGATTTCAAAGGACAACTCGAGAAGATAAAGTAAAGTATTACAATGAAATGTGCAAAGACCTGGAGTTAGAAAACCAAAAGTGAAAAACATGCTTGGTATTTCTCAAGGGGAAAGAACTGAAGAAAAAATTCGACCCTGGAGTTGCAATTTTGAAGGATTCTGTGGGCAAAATATGGTGCAATGGTTAAGAGCTCAGGCTGCTAACCAAAAGGTTAGCAGTTCAAATTCACCAACTGCTCCTTGTAACCCTATGAGGCAGTTCTACTCTGTCCTATATGGTTGCTATGAGTCAGAATCAACTCGACGACAACAGGGTTTTTTTTTTTTTTTTTTTTTTTTTTTTTGGTATGGGCAAAATATTGAACATGCAGGATGTATCAAAAGAAAATGGAAGAATACACAGAGTCACTGTACCAAAAATAACTGGTTGACATTCATCCATTTTAAGAGGTGCCATATAATCAAGAACCGGATGGTATTGAAGGTAGAAGTCCAAGCTGCACTGAAGTCATTAATGAAAAACAGACTTCAGGAATTGACGGAATACCGATTGAAATGTATCAACAAATGGGTGTAAAGCCGGAATTGCTCACTCGTCTATGTCAAGAAATTTAGAAGACAGCTACTTGGCCAACCGACTGAAAGAGATCCATGTTTGTGCCCATTCCAAAGAAAGGTGACCCAACAGAATGTGAAAATTATCAAACAATATCATTAATACCACATGCAAGTAAAATAATGAAGGAGAAAATTCAAAAACAGTTGCAGAAGTACGTAAAAAGTGATCTGCCACAAATTCAAGCCTGATTTAGAAGAGGACATGGAATGAAGAATATCATGTGCTGAGGTCAGATGGATCCTGGCTGAAAACATAGAATACCAGAAAGATGCTTACCTGTGTTTTATTGATGATGCAAAGACATTCGACTGTGTGGATAGTAACAAATTATGGATAACATTGTGAAGAATGGGAATTCCAAAATACTTAACTGTGCTCATGCAGAACCTGTAGGCAGACCAAGAGGCAGTTGTTTGAACAAAACCACAGTCAGGAAAAGTGTGCATCAGCGTTGTATCCTTTCACTGCACTTATTCAATTTGCATGTTGAGCAAATAATCTGAGAAGCTGGATTATATGAAGAAGAACATGGCATAAAGATTGGTGGAAGACTCATTAGCAGCCTTCAAAATGCAGATTACACAACCTTGCTTAAAGCTAAGAGGACTTGAAGCACTTACTAGTGAAGATCAAAGACTACAACCTTCGGTATGAATTGCACTTCAACATAAAGTAAACAAAAATCCTCATAACTGGACCAATAAGCAACATCACGCTAAACGGAGAAAAGTTTGCAGTTGCCACAAATTTCATATTACTTGCATCTGAAATTAACACCCATGGAAGTAGCAGCCAAGAAATCAAATGACATCTTTCATAGGACAAATCTACTGCAAAAGACTTTTTGAAAGTGTTAAAAAGCAAAGATGTCTGTTTGAGGGCTAAAGTGTGCCTGATCCAAGCTATAATATTTTCAATAGTCTCCTATGCATGCAAAAGCTGGACAATGAATATGGAAGACCAAAGAAAAATTGATGCAGATGAACTATGGTGTTAGCAAAAAATATTGAATATTCCATGGATTTCCAGAAGAATGGACAGATCTGTCTTGGAAGAAGTATGGCCAGAATACTCCTTTGAAGTGTGGGATGGCAAGACTTTGTCTCACATACTTTGGACATGTTATCAGGAGGGACCAGTCCCTGGAGAAGGATATCATGCTTGTTAAAGTAGAAAGTCAGAGAAAAAGAAGTCCTTCACAAGATGAGTTAATACAGTGGCTGCAATGAACGACTCAAACATACCAGTGATTGTGAAGATGACACTGGTACGGGCAGTGCTTCATTCTGTTGTACATAGTGTTGCTATGAGTAAGAACTGACTCTGCAGCACCTAAGAATAACAACAAGAGCATCTCTAAACAAACAAGCAAGCGAATAAATGAATATATTAACGAATTAATAAATAAAAAATTAGAATTCACAGAAACATTAGATGGTCTAAATTAAAAACAAATTCCCTCCATTTTCTCAGAAACTCTCTGCTTTTTTTTATTAAGTTATTGTCTTTCAGCTCCAAACCTGCCCTTCTAAAGTCTGCCTTGGGATTGTATGTATGAGACTCTCCAAGCTCTATTTCTGTTGTGTCAAAGGCTCCTTCCTAGGCTCTGAAGACAGGTGGCACTAGAAGGAGTTGGGAGTCCTTGGCTGGTGCAAATGTGTAATGTTCTCAGCTACTAACTGAAAGGTTGACAGTTCAAATCCACCCAGAAGTGCTCTGGAAGAAAGGCCTAGTGATCCACTTCTGAAAAATCAGACATTGAAAATCCTGAGCACAGAGACAGCAAAATTCTGCTCTGACACAAGTGGAGTTGCCACGAGTCAGAACTGACTTGAAGGTGACTGGTTTAGAAGGAGATTATAAGGGCGAAGGAGGAAGAAGGGGCTTAATCATTCCTGTGGCATTCCTGTGGGCTTGTCAGCTTTTTCTCCTTGTGAACATCACCCAATAGCACTTCTTCACCAATGCAGTGGCACTTCCTTCCTGTAGCAGCAGATGGATCCAGTTGTAGTTTTTCCAACTGTAGCAGCCAGCAGATATCCCAGTGTATTGTGTATAGTATTCTTCTTTATTAACTTTATCCTGAATGTATATATAAAGTGCTGTGAATTAGGAAAAAAATGACTTATTAATTTTTAAGTGGAGTTGAGATTAATGTGTATGATTTTCATTAAATTATATACTTCTTGATTATTTTTCTTGAGTGAAAAGAAATTAATTTACTGTTTTTTCATAGTGTGATTCTGCTGGCAACACATTGTTTCAAATTTATTTCATTTAAATGTTTTTATTTGTCTTTCTTTTTTGAAGGCAATATTTGCTCTTTGTGGAATTCTAGGTGGGCAATTCTTAGGTTTTTTTTTTTTCTTCAAAATTATTATTGCCTTCTGCTGTAGTGAATTTTCAGTTCACTACTGTTTTTAAATGTCTTAAGGGTGTGATCACCTCTGTGCATATTACAGGCTTCTCTTTATTGAAAGAATTAAGGCTCTAAGTACTGTACAACTTTGGAAGTCTACCTCTTCTAATCTAACACAAATATAAAAGTTTAGTGGGGAAGATTTAAAGGCTTGGAGAACTGTCTCTGTCTTTATGACACTAATAGAGTTCAATCTGCACATTAGCCTATTTGGTCATTAAAAAATCTCTACTGTTCTCTTCATACACCAACAGAATACCTCTGCCTACAGCAGTCCCAATACTCCACTCACCTGGACACATAGTTGGTTAATATATCCCTCTACAAGACAAAGGACCTGCCAATATCTATCTACTCATCTAGCAAGGGTTATTTCTTCTCTAAAATTTAATTTTCTCTAGATTTTTTTGAATCTTTATTTCTCTTATTTAAACTGAATTAAATTTGTTTTAGTTCATTCATTTTCTTCTAGATGTCATGCTGGGAGTGTCAATTAGTTAGTTACAAATCCCTACGAACAAATCAGAACACTACACAAAATTCCAATTAAACATAAATTTCCAAGGGTAATTAACTGGAGAAAATATTTTGAAAATTTTGTATCTGTATCTTTCAACTGAACCTTTCTTTCTCTTACTTCTATGTATAAGGAAAAATATACTTCAGTGGCTAGCATGTTATATTTGAGACAATTTAAAATTTTTGTAAAAAATTAGTTTGTCTTTTGACTTTTTGTCAATTTATCTGCTGTTATACCCATAAACACATATATGTCTAGAATATATATGTTTGGTCATTAAAGTGCTTGATCATAAGTAGATTGGCTCTCAAATGAACTTAGTGTAAGCATTATAAAATATTAATGAGAGAGTATTTAACTTTGTAACATTGAAAAATCTGATATTTTCATTTTAAGTAAACATGGAAAAATTAATATATACGTATATGAATGTAAAAGTATAAAAATACACATTTCCTTTTTTTATACTTTCATACTAAGCTTCTGAAAGTCCATGACATAATTATTTTAATTTATCTGTTAAAAGTGGAATAGATGTTAGTCTCTTACATTTATCTAAGTACTCTTAAAACATTACTTAAAATTTGTTGAGTGTATTTTGGAATTTTGGTAAAATAGTCTACAGCATACTAAATGCTACCACTGCCTTACCTAATGAACTAGATATTTGATTTATGCATTGGAAAAAAGTCTACATTGTTCTAGAAAGTATACCATTATGGAACCTACCTATAATCATTTTGTTACTATTTTTGGGATAGCAAATTAATGTGGATAAGATGTTAAAAAAAAAAGTGTCCTTACAGGAAAAAATAATTTGGTAACATTGCTTTTCAATATTATCATATGATTTTGATTCACTCCCAAAAATAAAGATTATATTTTGTATATAAAAACAAATTAAATGTAGCCCCTCAGTCTAAAAATGAAGATAACCTAGGTAATCACACAAGGAGTTATGCAACACCCTTGGGGTTTTCCACAAGGTATGGTCATATTTAAAATTGTTATCTGTCAGATATGTTTGAGAATCAAAAGGAAAGTGTGCACCTGTTTAAAAGTAACAACCAATTTGCAATCAATTAAAGTTTACTGACTTTTTCCCCAAATCTTGCTGTATGTTGAGAAGACTGGGGAATTTGTTAATGGAGTTAATGTGAGACTTAATAGGAAACATATCATTAACCTCCGAAGATATACAACTATGTAGAAGTATTACATTCACCTTATAATCTAGATATTGTAATGTATACATATACACAAAACTACAATAAGTCATAATTAACAGATTTTGTCATATCTCTCTTCATAAATATTTTTATAAATGTATAGAAGCCCAACAAACCCCATACAGAATAGACTCCAAAGGAAAGTCACCAAGACATATCATAATCAAACTTTTCAAAGACAAAGAATTTTGAGAGAAGCTCCAGAAAAATGAAATATCATCTACAAAGGGGCACCAATAAGAGTAAGTGCTGATTTCCTGGCAGAATCCATACAGGCAAGAAGACAGTGGGATGACATACATAAAACCCTGAAAAAAAAAGAATTGCTGACCAAGAATCATATATCCAGCAAAATTGTCTTTCAAATACAATGGCAAAACAAGGACATTCCCAGATAAACAGAAATTAAGGCAATTTGTAAAAACCAGACCAACCTTACAAAAAAATATTAAAGGGAATCCTTCAGACAGAGAACCAATGATATCAGACAACTACTTGAGATTAAGACAGTCGACAGCATCACCCAGATAGCAACCCAGATAAAAAATTCTCAAAAGTAAGATAAAGATGCAAAACTGAAAACAGGGAACCAGAGATGTCTATCTGTAATCAAAGACAACTTCAAAACACAAAGGTCGAATCAATGGTGTAGTTACAGAACTTCCATATGAAGAAGAAATCAAGGTGATATCAAGATATAACAGACTGTTTTAAACTTAGGAAAATAAGGGTAAATTTCAGAGTAACCACAAAGAAAGTTAATAAGTCTACTCACCAAAATAAAGAAGAAAATAAAAAAGACTTAGTAATCACAAAATCAACAACAACAAAGGATAAGAAAATCCATGAACAAAGAGAACTGAGCACAGAAAATTAAATAGAACAAAGAAACTGTTAACACCATAAAAAAAAAAAACATAACAAAATGGTAGAAGTAAATTCATACCTATCAATAATCACACTGAATTTAAATGGTTTAAATGCACCAGTCTAGAGACAGAGAGTGGCAGAGTGGATTAAAAATAGACCTATCCAATATGTTGCTTACAAGAGACACATCTTAGACACAAAGACATGAATAAGTTAAAAGTCAAAAGATGAAAAACAATTTACCAAGCAAACAGTAACCAAAAAAGAGCAGGAGGGGCAATAATAATCTGAAAAAATAGACTTCAAGTCAAAGTCCATTATAAAAGATAAAGAAGGGCATTTATTGACTAAAGGGTCAATAAACCAAGAGGATACTGCCATATTAAATATTTATGCTTCCAATAACAGAGCTACAAAATACATAAAACAAAATATAACAGAAATGAAAAAGAAATAGATGGTTCCACAATAATAGTAGGAGACTTTAACATACCACCTTCGATGATGGACAGAACAACAAGAAAGAAACTCAGCAAAGATGCAGAAGATCCAAATGACACAAACAACAAATATAACTTCATAAACAGAACTCACCACCTAACAGGAGCACAGTATATGTTCTTCTACAATTCACATTGGTCAATCTCTGGAATAGACAATATTTTAGGCCACAAAGCAAGCCTTAATAAATTTAAAAACACATCAAAATAATACAAAGCATCTTCTTTGATCATAATTCTATAAAAGTAGAAATCAACAACAAAAAGAACAAGGAAAAATTAAATGCATGGAACTGAATAAAACCTTACTTTAAAACTATTGGGTAATAGAAGAAATTAAAAATGAAATTAAAAAATTCTTCGAATCAAATGAGAATGAAAACACAGCATATCAAAACCTTTGGGACACAGCAAATGCAATGTTCAGAGGAGTATTTATAGCAGTACACACATCAAAAAAAAAAATAAATAAAAGAGCCAAAATCAACAGCTTAACCCTACAACTCGAAGAAATAGAAAAGAATCAGGCAGTGAAATCCATAGTTACAAGAAGAAAGGAAAAAATAAAAATCAGAGCAGAAATAAATGAAATATAAAACAGAAAAACAAAAGAAAGAATTAACAAGACTAGAAAGTGGCTCTTTGAGAGGATCAATGAAATTGACAAACCACTGGCCAACTTGACAAAGGAAAAAATGAGAAGATGCAAATAACCAAAAAGAAGAAATGCGATGGGTGACATTACAACAGAATCAACTGAGATAAAAAAGGATCATAATAGAATTTTCTGAACACTTGTACTGTAACAAATTTGAAACCTAGAAGAAATGGACAAATTTCTAGAAAAGCAATACCTTCCAAAACTAACACAGAGGCAGAAAACCCAAACAGACGCCTAACAAAACAAGAAATTGAAGATGTCATTAAAAAAAATCCCCTACCCCGCAAAAAGAAAAAAAAAAAAAAACCTGGCCCAGGTGGCTTCACTAGAGAGTTCTACCAAACATTCAGAGAAGAGTTGACATCAATTCGACTCAAAGTGTTCCAGAACTTAGAAAAGGAAGGAACACTCCCTAATTCATTCTATGAAGACAGTATAACCCTGATACCAAAGCTAGGCAAATATACTACAAAAAAAGAAAACTAAAGATCAATATAGAATATAGACACAAAAATTCTCAACAGACTTCTGGCAAAATGGCGCTCTAAGCAGAAGCACCACACCATCCCTCCACAGCAAAGATCCAAAAAACTAAGCCAAACAGAGAATACAACAATCCTGAAACCCTGAAACATCAAATGAAGAGATAAAGAACTCAGCCAAGCACCAAATGGAGTGAGAAAACTGACAGAGAACAGAGAGTGAGGAGACATTCATGCAGAGGTCCCCTATCAGCTAACGCAGCACAGATCTGTCAGATTGGACTCCTATCGGAGATGAGCAAACAGGGGGTATAAGAAAGCAGCTTCACAGAGCTTCCAGCGGGAGACAAAACAACCAGTAATTTCCAATATACGCTTTCCCACCCCCAACCCTTCTTCACCACCACTCGGCCTCCTCTGCTTCCTGCGGCCACAATTTCTTGTCTGGGAAGCACCGGCTGCTTGGATTCCACCAGCCTGCACTATCTGGCTCTCTGAGTGCCATTTGTTGGCTTCTGATGTTACTTTTTTCTGCTTCTTTTGATTTCCTCCTTACCTCTCACCACACCCACTCCTTTCAATCAAATACCTGGCTCAGTGTGCCATCTTTGCTTCTTCCAGAGGGGCTGCGGAGCTCCGTTCAAGTGTGGAGCTGCTTCCTGGCCAGGGCTGCCGTGCTGGTGGGATCCCGGGGCTTTTGATCATTTGCTTGTTTTAAATTGTTTGTTTTCTTTTCCTTTTCTTGAGTTGGGAGCCCGTTCTGGCCAGGCGGTGCTGCGTGGCTTGCAAATGACCTGCTCAGCTTGCACAGACGTGCAGAGGGATCGCTAAGGGCATTTATTTTTTCACTGGTTTTTTTTTGTTTGTTTGTTTGTTTGTTTTGAGGGGGCTTTTCCTGTTCTTTTTTTTTTTTTTTAATTTGTTTTATTTTCATTTCCCTCTCTTTCTCTTTTTGTCTTTCTTCATTACTCAGTTTCTCTTCTCTGTATATCTTCCTTCACTTTCTGTTCCCTGTATACCTGGCATTGTATACCTCTATGCCTTCTAGCCATGCTGTACTGCTACACAAGGAGAACAACCTTCCCCAGACCTCATAGCTGCACTGGAGGGATCCCTGGGAACTTTGATGTTCTTTAACCTTTCCGATTTTTATTTATTCATTCTTTTCTTTTTTTCCTTCCTCTTCCCATTTTTGTTTTTCTCCATTTCATAGTCTCTCATCTCTCCACTCCAATGGCAAGCTCCCTTAGCATTCTTTTTGTTTGTTTGTATGTTTTTGGCTCCTGTTCCTCTCTCCTCTCTCCCATATCCATCTTTGCTCCACACATAACAATCTCCCCGCTACATCCGGCCTGTTGCACCATGCACTTAACATCACACCACTAAGCAGCACAGGCATGGCCTACTGGAACCTGCCATGAACTGATTACTGACCTGCCCTGGTGGCTACAATAAGTGCCACAAACAACCCATCCAGTAACTCCTCTTCAGCTAGACCTGCTCTGCCGTACCATATCTGAGTGACTGACCCAGCCAGTTGGAGAAGGAGGCGAAAATATTGTGCCCACAAATGAGCAAACAACAAAGAACACACAGCCCGCCTGCTAAGACATAGCCAAATTTAAAAAAAAAAAGGAAAGAAACAAACAAATCAACAATCAATAATCAAGAAAAATAACTACTGAATGACCCGAAGACAGCAGACAATATCCAAACATTTACAAAAACAAGACAGGATGGTTCCAGTAGGCTTCCAAAATAAAACACCAGATGACTTTCCAGTAGAAGAAAAGGCACTAGAAGTACCTGATAGGGAATTCAAATCTCTAATACTCAGAATTCTCCAAGAGCTGAAGCAAAAAGCAGACAAAAATGAGGAAAAATATACAAATTCATGGAAAATACAGACAAAGAATTGGAAGAATTCAGGAAAATAATACAGGAAGAAAATGCCAAAATAAATTCACAACTAGAAATTCTACAAAAACAACAATTAGAAATCCAAAAGATAAACAACAAGATTTCAGAAATGGACGGTGTTATAGAAGTGCTGAGAAGCAGATTTGAAATGGTGGAAGACAGGATCAGTGGAATTGAAGACAAACACTTGGATACAACACTGTTTGAGGAAAACTCAGAACAAAGAACAAAGAAAAATGAAGAGACCCTGAGAGTTATGTGGGATACAATCAAAAGCAAAAATTTTCGAGTGATTGGAGTTCCAGAACAGGGGGAGAAAACAGAAAACACAGAGAGGATCATTGAAGAACTGCTGACAGAAAACTTCCCCAGTATCATGAAAGATGAAAAGTTGGCCATCCAAGAAGCTCAATGAACCACATATAGGATAGACCCCAAAAGAAAATCACCAAGGCATATCATAATCACACTCGCAAAACCAAACACAAAGAATCCTCAGAACAGCTCGTGAAAAACAACAAGTCACATACAGAGGAGAAACAATAAGACTAAGCTCAGATTATTCAGCAGAAACCACGCAGGCAAGAGGCAATGGGATGAAATACATAAAATTTCAAAAGAAAAATATTGCCAGCCAAGAATAACATATCCTGCAAAACTCTCGTTCAGATATGATGGTGAAATTAGGTCATTCCCAGATAAACAGAAATTAAGGGAATACGTAAAAGCCAAACCAAATTTACAAGAATTATTAAAGGGAGTTCCTTGATCACAGCTCACAGGCAGAATCTGGGATGCAGGATCGTACCAGCCAGATACCAATCAAGGAAATGAACTCTCAAGAACTATCCAAAACCAAAAGAAATAAAACAGGGAATCAGAGCAGTTAATCAGTAAATGACAACAACATCAAATCAATAAAAGAGGGATTAAACGGCATAGGTATAGAACCCTCTAATGGAGAGGGAGGTAAGGCGATACCAGGTAATGATAGACTGCTTCAAACTTAGAAAGATAAGGGTAAAATTAATGGTAAAAAAAGAAAGTTAACAAACATACTCATAAAAATAAAGAGGAAAAACATAAAGTCTCAGCAAAAACAAAACATACAAAAACAAAAGAAATTTAAAAAAATCCACCAACATAGGTAACTCAGCACAAGAGAGTAAGAAGAACAAAGAAAACATCAGCAACACAAAAAAAAAGCACTACAAAATGACAGCAACAACTCACATCTATCAATAATTACACTGAAAGTAAATGGACTCAATGCACCCATAAAGAGAAGGAGAGTGACAGAATGGATAAAAAAAAACAGGATCCATCAATATGCTGTCTACAAGAGACACACCTTAGAAACAAAGATGTGAATTTATTAAAAGTCAAAGGTTGGAAAAAAATATATCAAGCTAACAACTGCCAAAAAAGAGCAGGAGTGACAATACTAATCTCAGATAAAATAGATTTTAAAATAAAATACACCATAAAAGACAAAGAAGACCACTATATAATGATTAAGGGGACAATCAATCATGAAGACATAACCATAATAAACATCTACGCACCCAATGACAGGGCTCCAAAATACATAAAACAAACTCTAACAACACTGAAAAGAGAAATTGAGAGTTCCACAATAATAGTAGGAGACTTCAACACACCACTCTCAGTAAAAGGACAGAACAACTAAGAAGAAACTCAGCAAAGATACAGAAGGCCTAAAGGGCACAATCAGCCAACTTGACCTCAGAGACATATATATAGAACACTCCATCCAACCGCTGCTGAGTTCACATTCTTTTCCAATGCACATGGAACATTTTCCAGAATAGACCATATCTTAGGCCACAGAGCAATCCTCAACAAGATCCAAAACATTGAGATAATTCAAAGTATCTTCTCTGACCACAATGCCATCAAGGTAGAAATTAACAGTAGAAAGATCAAGGAAAAAAAATCAACTACATGGAAACTGAAAAATACCCTGCTTACACATCACTGGGTAATAGAAGAAATCAGAGATGGAATCCAAAAATTCCTAGAATCGAATGAGAATGAAAACACATCATACCACAACCTTTGGGACACAGCAAAGGCAGTCCTCAGAGGACAATTTATAGCAATAGATGCACATATCCAAAAAGAAGAAAGGGACAAAATCAAAACATTAACTACACAACTCAAACAAATAGAAAAACAGCAAAAAAAAGCCCCCAGCCACAGGAAGAAAGGAAATAGTAAACATCAAAGCAGAAATAAATGAAATAGAGAACAGAAAACAATAGAAAGAATCAACAAAACCAAAACTTGGTTCTTTGAAAGAATCAACAAAATCGAGAAACCACTGGCCAGACTGACAAAAGAAAAACAGCAGAGGACACAAATAACCCAAATAAGAAATGAAATGGAGGACATTCCAACAGACCCAACTGAAATAAAAAGTACTATAACAGAATATTATGAAAAACTATACTCCAACAAATTTGAAAATCTAGAGAAAACAGATAAATTTCTAAAAACACACTACCTACCCAAACTACACCAAAGTGATGTTGAAAATCTGAACAGACCCATAACAAGAGAAGAGATTAAAAAGGTAAAAAAAAAAAAAAACTCCCCCCAAAAAAAGCCCTGGCCCAGATGGCTTCACTGGAGAATTCTACAAAACATTTACAGAAGAGATTATACCAGTACTACTCAAGCTATTTCAGAGCATAGAAGAGGAAGCAACACTTCCAAATTCATTCTATGAAGCCAGCATAACGCTGATACCAGAACCAGGCGAAGACGTCACAAAAAAAGGAAACTACAGACGAATATCTCTCATAAATATAGATGCAAAAATTCTTAACAAAATTCTAGCCAATAGAATTCAGCATCATATCAAAAAAATAATACACCACGACCAAGTAGGATTCATACCAGGTATGCAAGGATGGTTCATCCTTTGAAAATCAATCAATGAAAGCCACCAGATAAATAAAAGGAAAGACAAGAATCACATGATCATCTCAATTGACGCAGAAAAGGAATTGATAAAGTCCAACTCTCTTTCCTGATAAAAACTCAATAAAATAGGTATAGAAGGGAAATTTCTCAACATAATAAAGGGCATCTATGCAAAACCAATGGCCAACATCATTCTTAATGGAGAGAGGCTGAAAACATTCCCCTTGAAAACAGGAACAAGACAAGGATCCACTTTATCACCACTCCTATTTAACATTGTGCTGGAAGTTCTAGCTAGAGCAATAAGGCAAGAAAAATAAATAAAGGGCATCCAAATTGGTAATGAAGAAGTGAAACTGTCCCTGTTTGCAGATGATGTGATACTGTACATAGAAAACCTTAAAGACTCTGTGAGAAATGTACTGGAACTAATAGAAAGATTCAGCAGAGTAGCAGGATACAAGATAAACATTCAAATATCAGTTGGATTCCTATACACCAGTAAAGAGAACGATGAAAAGGAAATCAGGAAAACAATACCATTTATAATAGCCCTTAAAAAGATAAAATACTTAGGAATAAATCTAACAAGGGATGTAAAAGACCTATACAAAGAAAACTATGAAACACTACTGCAAGAAACCCAAAGGGATCTACATAAATGGAAAAACATACCATGCTCATGGATAGGTAGACTCAACACTCTGAAAATGACAATTCTACCCAAAGCAATTTACAAATACAACGCAATCCCGATCCAAATACAAACAACATTCTTCAAAGAGATGGAAAAACTAATCATTCACTTTATATGGAAAGGGAAGAAGCCCCAAATAAGTAAAGCACTACTGAAGAATAAGAATAAAGTTGGAGGACTCACACTACCTGACTTCAGAACCTACTGTGCAGCTACTGTAGTCAAAAAAGCCTGGTAGTGGTACAACGACAGACACATTGACCAATGGAACAGAATTGAGAACCCAGATGTAAATCCATCCACCTACAGTCACCTGATCTTCGACAAGGGCCCAATGTCCATCAAACGGGGAAAAGACACTCTTTTTAACAAATGGTGCTGGCAAAACTGGATATCCATCTGCAAAACAATGAAACAGGACCCATACTTCACACTGTATACAAAACCTACTTCAAAATGGATCAAAGACCTGAATATAAAGCCAAAAACTATAAAGTTCATGGAAGAAAAAATAGGACCAACATTACAGGCCTTAATACACAGCATTAACATGATACAAACCATAACCATCAATGCACAAACTCCAAAAGATAAGCTAGATAACTGGGATCTTCTAAAAATCAAACACCTGTGCTCTTCAAAAGACTTCACCAAAAGAGTAAAAAGAGAACCTACAGACTGGGAAAAGATTTTTGGACAGTACAAGTCAGACAAAGGTCTAATCTCCATAATCTACAAGAAAATCCAACACCTCTATAACAAAAAGACAAACAATCCTATTAAAAAATGGGCAAAGGAAATGAACAGACACTTCACCAAAGAAGACATTCAAATGGCCAACATACACATGAGGAAATGCTCGCAATCACTAGCCATTAGAGAAATGCAAATTAAAACCACATTGAGATACCCTCTCACACGGGCGTTACTGGCACAGATCAAAAACACTGGAAATAACAAATGTTGGAAGGGCTGCGTGGAGATTGGAACTCTTATGCACTGCTGGTGGTAATGCAAAATGATACAACCATTTTGGAAAATGATATGGTGTTTCCTTAGAAATCTAGAAATAGAAATACCATTCGATCCAGCAATCCCCCTCCTAGGAATATATCCTGGAGAAATAAGAGTCGTCACTCGAATAGACATATGCACACCTATGTTCATGACAGCATTGTTCACAATAAGAAAATGATGGAAACAACCTAGAAGCCCATCAACAGATGAACGGATAAACAAACTATGGTACATGCACACAATGGAGTACTATGCAACGAGAAAAAACAACAATGAATCTGTGAAGTGTCTCATAACATGGAATGAAACTGGAGGACATTATGCTGAGTGAAATAAGTCAATCACAAAAGGACAAATATTGTATGTGACCTCTATTGTAAAAACCCATGAAAAAATTCACACACAAAATGTACCAATCTTTGTTGGTTACTAGGGATGGGGGGAGGGGTTGGGGAGAAACACTAAATAGGCAATAGATAAGTGGTATCTTGGGTGAAGGGTGAGACAGTACACAGTACAGGGGAAATCAGCACAACTTGTACAAGGAAAGGTCATGGAAGCTCCATAGGCACATCTAAAGTCCCTGAGGGACTGAATTGCTGGGTGGAGGGCTGTTGGAACCATGGTCTCGGGGAACATTTAGCTCAATTGGCATAATACAGTTTATAAAGACAATGTTCTACCTTGGTAAGTAGCGTCTGGGGTCTTAAAAACCTGTGAGCAGCCATCTAAAATACTCCACTGGTCTCATCCCTTCAGAAGCAAGGGAGAATGAAGAGAACAGGATATAAGGAAAAGATTAGTCCAAAGGACTAATTGTCCACAGCTACCAAGGCCTCCACCGGCCTGAGTCCAGTACAGTTGGATGGTGCCCGGCTACCACCACTGACTGCTCTGACCAGGATTACAACAGAGGGTTCTGGACAGAGCTGAAGAAGGATGTAGAACAAAATTCTAACTCACAAAATAAGACCAGATTTACTGGCCAAAAGTAGACTGGAGAAACCCCGAGAGTATGGCCCCCAGACACCCTTTTAGCTCAGTGGTGAAGTCATTTCCGGGGTTCATCGTTCAGCCTGGGAGTGGACAGCCCCATAAAACCAAATGGGACTAATGAGGTACAGCAGTCCAGGGACAAGGGCCAGAAGGCAGAAGGGGACAAGGAAGTTGGTGATAGGGAGCCCAAGGTTGAGTAAGGATAGTGTTGATGTGTTGTGAGGTTGTTAACCATTGTCATAGGGCAATGTGTACTAACTGTTAAATGAGAAACTATTTTGTTCTGTAAGCCTTCACCTGAAGTACAATAAAAAATAAATTCTCAATAAAATTTTAGCCAATAGAACTCAACAGCATATTAAAAAAAATACGAGTAATGCGTCACAATCCGGTGGGATTCATACAAGGAATGTAAGGGTGGTACAATATTAGAAAATTAATCAACGTTAATTGACTACATTAAAAAATAAGGGAGAAGAATCACGTGATAACCTCGATCAATTCAGTAAAGGCATTTGATAAAATTCAATATCCTTTCCTGATAAAAACTCACAACAACATAAAAATAGAAAGGAACTTCCTCAACATAATTAAGAGCAGATATAGAAAACCAAGAGCTAACATTATTCTCAAAAGAAAGCGATTTAAAGCATTCCTCTTGAGAATGGAAATGAGATAACGATGCCCATTATCACCACTTTTGTTCATTGTTGTACTGGAAGTCCTAGCCAGAGCAGTAAGATAAGAAAGAGAAATAAAAGCGATCCAAATTGGTAAGGAAGAAGTAAAATTATCCTTATTCATAGATGACGTGATCCTATAAATAGAAAATCCCAGAGATTCCACAGAAACTTACTGGAACTAATAGAAGCATTCAGCAAGATCCACATACAAAAATCAGTGGGATTCCTCTACACTAACAAGAAGAACTCTGTAAAGGAAATTAAGAAAATAATACTATTTACAATAGCATTCAAAAGGATAAAATACCTGTGTATAAACCTAACCAGGGAAGTAAAATACTTATACAAGGAAAACTACATAACACTACTGCAAGAAACCAAAACAGACCTACATAAAAGGAAAAATGTACTATTCTCACGCATTGGAAGACTTAACATTGTTAAAATATCAATACTACAGAAAATGATCTACAGATATAATGCAATCCTGATCCAAATCCCAACAACATTCTTAACAAAATGGAAAAACTAATCTCCAACTTTATATGGAAAGGAAAGAGACCCCGAATAGCTAAAGCATTATTGAAGAACAAAGTAGGATGCCTCACACTTCCAAATCTCAGAACTTACTATACACCCACAGTAGCCAAAACAACCTGGTACTGCTACAATGACAAATACATAAACCAATGTAATAGAATTGAAAACCCAGAGTAAATCCATCCACCTACGGACAGCTGATCTTCAGCAAAGGGTCAAAGTCCACTCAATGTGGGAGAGATACTCTGTTTAACAAATGGAACTGGCAAAACTGGATATCCATTTTCAGAAAAATGAAACAGGATCTATACCTCACACCATACACAAAAACTAACTCAAAATGGATCAAACATTTGTATTTAACCTAAACGTTAAACCTAAAAGTGTAAAGTTCCTGGAAGATAATATAGGGACAAAGCTACGGGTACTAATTTATGGCATAAGTACACTATCAAACATTACTAAATGTGCACAAACAACAGAAGATTGACTAGATAACTGAGAACCCCTAAAAATTATGTACTTACGCTCATCAAAGCACTTTACCAAAAGAGTAAAAAGAGAATGTACAGACTTGGAAAAAAATTTGGTAAGTACATAGCTGATAAAGTCTAATCTCTAAAATAATCAGAAAACTAAATCTACTCAACAACACAAAGATAAACAATCCAAACAAAAAACGGGCAAAGGACATGAACAGACCCCTTACCAAAGAAGACATTCAGGTGGCTGACAAACACATGAAGAGGTGCTCATGATCATTAGCCCTTAAAAAGACGTAAATCAAAACTACAGTGAAATACCATATCACCCCTGCAAAAATAGCACTGATCAGAAAGAACTTAAATAAGTGTTGGTGAGGTTGTGGGGAGACTGGAGCTCTTATACACTGCTGATTGAATTGTACAATGGTAAAACCACTATGGAAAATGGTATGATGCCTCCTCAAAAAACTAGAAATAGAAATTCTATATCATCCAGCAATCCCACTCCTATGTATATACCCTAGAGGAATGAGAGCAGTGACACGAATAGACATATGCACACCCATGTTCATCGCAGCATTATTCACAATAGCAAAAAGAAACAATCTAAGTGTTCATCAAGGGATGCATGGATAAACTAAATGTGGTACACACGTACAATGGAATACAATGCAACGTTGAAGAATAACAACAAATCTTCGAACCATCTCACAACATGGATTAATCTGAAGGACATTGTGCTGAGTGAGATAAGTCAACCACTAGATAGTTGTTGTTGTTAGGTTTCATCCAGTCAGTTCTGACTCAGAGCGACCCCATGCACAAAAGAATGAAACACTGTCCGGTCCTGCACCATCCTCACAACTGTTTTTATGCTTGAGCCCATTGTTGCAGCCACTGTGTCAATCCATCTCATTGAGTGTCTTCCTCTTTTTCACTGACCCTCTACTTTACCAAGCATGATGTCCTTCTCCAGGGGCTGATCCCTCCTGATAATATGTCCAAAGTATGTGAGACTTAATCTCACCATCCTTGCCTCTAAGGAGAATTTTAGTTGTACTTCTTCCAAGACATTTGTTTGTTCTTTTGGCCATCCATGGTATATTCAGTATTTTTCACCACAATTCAAAGGCATCAATTCTTCGGTCTTCCTTATTCATTGTCCAGTTTTCACATGCATAAGAGATGATTGAAAACACCATGGCTTGAGTCACACGCATTTTAGTCTTAAAGGTGACGTCTTTGCTTTTCAACACTTTAAAGAGGTCTTTTGCAGCAGATTTGCCCAATGCAATGCGTCTTTTGATTTCTTGACTGCTGCTTCCATGGGTGTTGATCATGGATCCAAGTAAAATGAAATCCTTGACAACTTCAATCTTTTCTCAGTTTATCATAATGTTGTTTATTGATCCAGTTGTGAGAATTTTTATTTTCTTTGTGTTGAGGTGTAATTCATACTGAAGGCTAGGTCTTTGATCATCATCAGTAAGTGCTTCAAGTCCTCTTCCCTTTCAGCAAACAAGGTTGTGTCATCAGCATAACGCAGGTTGTTAATGAATCGTCCTCCAATCTTGATGCCCTGTTCTTCTTTATAGAGTCCAGTTTCTCAGATAATTTGTTTAGCATACAGATTGAATAGGTATAGTGCAAGGGTACAACCCTGATGCACACCTTTCCTTACTTTAAACCACGCAGTACCCCCTTGTTCTGTTCAAACGACTGCCTCTTGATCTATGTACAGGTTCCTCATGAGCACAATTAATTCCCATTCTTCCTGAATTCCCATTCTTTGCAACGTTATCCATAATTTATTATGATCTACACAGTCAAATGCCTTTGTATAGTCAATAAAACACAGGTAAACATCTTTCTGGTATTCTCTGTTTTCAGCCAGGATCCATCCGACATCAACAATGATATCCCTAGTTCCATGTCCTCTTCTGAATCCAGTTTGAATTTCTTGTAGTTCCCTGTCAATATACTGCTGCAGCCACTTTTGAATGATCTTCAGCAAAATTTTACTTGCATGTGATATTAATGATATTGTTTGATATTCCGCATTCAGTTAGATCACCTTTCTTGGGAGTAGGCATAAATGTGGATCTCTTCCAGTTGGTTGGCCAGGTAGCTATCTTCCAAATTTCTTCCAGCACTGCCTCCTTTTGTTGAAACATCTTAATTAATATGCTGGCAATTCCTGGACTCTTGTTTTTCACCAATGCCTTCAGTGCAGCTTGGACTTCTTCCTTTAGTGCCATTGGTTCCTGATCATATGCTACCTCCTGAAACGATTGAACGTCGACCAATTCCTTTTGGTATGGTGACTCTGTGTATTCCTTCCATCTTCTTTTGATGCTTTACTAGATAGTAGACACATGTTAATTCTGGTGAAGGGAAAGGCAATTCACAATATAGGCAAAGTTAGTGCAACATGACCAAGGTAAATGAAGAAACTGAGGGGTACACAAGAATTAGGGACAACTATGGTAAATCCCATAACATAGACAATTCTGCAGCAATAGTAATAGCAACCAAAAATTTGTGAGTGGTTACATAGGTAGATATGTATGCTCTATAGGTGTGGGAGGGCATATGGGAGACATGTGCCTGCATATATAGGTATAATAGTAGACATTTGTATATACATATTTGTATGTGTTGCATATGCATTCATATATATAATAGAGCACATAGGGGGCACAGTTATGGAAACTACTAAGACATACCCAAATGCCTTATGGGACTGAGTTACTGGACTTGAAAGCTAGGAAACATAGTCTTGGAGAACATCTAGGTCAATTGGCATAACATAACTCATAATGTTCTACATCCTAGTTTGGAGCGTAGCATCTGGGGTGGGGTCTTAAAAGCTTGTGAGTGGCCATATGACATAAAACTATTGATCTCTTCCTGTCTGGAGCAAAGGAGAGTGAAGGAAACCAAAGAGTCAAGGAGACAATCAGTCCACAGGATTAACATCCCACACGGACCGCAGTCCCTTCTAGCCTGAGAGCAGAACTAGATGGTTCCCGGCTACCACTTCTGATTGCTCTGACCAGGGACACAATAGAAGGTTCCAATTAGAATGGGAGAAAAATGTAGAATGAAACTCAAATTCATAAAAAAGACAGTACTTACTGGGCTGATAGAGACTGGAGGAATCCCTGAGATTATCACCCTAAGACTCCCTTTTGACCTGAAACTGAAGCCACTCCAGGAGGCCACCCTTCAGTTAAATAATAGATTGACCTATAAAATAAATAATAACACACGTAAGGAATGTGCTCCTTAGAACAATCACCTATATAAGACCAAATGGGCAAGATTTGCCAAAAAGTAAAGATGAGAAAGCAAGGAGGAGCAGGGAAACTGGAGGGACCGAAACGGGTAAGGCAAAGTGGAAACAGGGAGAGTGCTGACAAATTGAGGGGATAGCAACCTATGTCAAGGAACAATTTGTGTATAAACTGTTCAATGAGAAATGAATTTGCTGTATGAACTTCCACTTAAAACACAATAAAATGTTCCAAAAAAAAAAAAAGCATAGACTACTAATTCTTCAATTTGTAAATAAATCTTGCCGTATGGCCACATTACTGTTTTGTCTATTTTTCTTCTACATGAATATAAGAAATACATTCACAGGCTAATTATATTTAAGATTAATTAACTAAGTAATGTAATTATTCTACACTACGAATTTCTAAGAACCCAATGAAACTTGTTAACTGATTTTGCCTTTAATTACTCTAATATTTTGGAAAAAACTGTTCAGGCATTTCTAATTAATGATTCTCTTGTATTTGTTTAGTCACGTTATAGTGTAGAAATATTTTCTAGAGTGAAGTGTTCAAATGACCTTTCAAAGAATATTAGATATAAATTCTAAAGTGAAAATGGTGAGTGCCTGTGTATAATCAACATATCTCAGGGGAACAAAAATAACACAAAGAAATAATGGCTTATATTTCCTAAGCACAAACCTCCCCAATCAGCCACACACACACACACACACACACACACACACACACACACACACACACACACACACAGAAACTATCAAATTCATATTAGCAAAGTTTCATAATACAAAGTCATAGGAATAGTCTAAATTGGGAGAACCATCACAACTTGACTTTGAACAACATGAGTCTCGGGACAGGTCATGTAGCACATTTATTATTTTCTTTCCCAACACTTTTTAAAAAAATTAGTGTGATGTATTTGTTACAATTGATAAACCAATAATGATATGTTATTATTAACTAAAATTCATAATTTACATTAAGGTTCACAGTTTGTAATGTATAGTTCTATGGATCTTGCCAAATGCATAATGTCATGTGTCCATCATTACAGAATCATTCAGATTAGTTTCATTGCCCTAAAATTTTTCTTGTACTCCACCTATTCATTCCTTCCTCCCTCTCCCTGAATGCCTGGCCATCGCTGATTTTTTATTGTCTTTATGGTTTTGTCTTTTCCTGAATGTCATATAGTTGGAAACATACAGTATGTAGTTTTAATATTTATCTTTCTATATAGAGAATTTTTGTTCAGGAATAATCAATAAAATAATCATTCTTTGTCATAAAAAGGTTATTATTAGTTTTTTTTCTGTTAGGAAAAGTGTAACATTGAGATTAATTTTATATTAATACAGTATTTGAAAAATATTTCTAGGCTATTTTCTCTAGTCATATAGTAGATACAGTAAGTTGCTTACCTTCTAAAGTTTTATTTTGTAGAATATATGGAGGTAGAAGTTCTTGCAAAAGCTTCTTAGATTATCTTTTACTTTTATGTCCTTTCACTCCCTTACATCCTTTACAATGTCAGTAGAATTCTCTTCCGAAAAATTCTCACCCTGTCATTCTCATACATGAAAACCTTTTACTCTACAACTGCCCTTTAATTTTCATGATCATCTCTTCACATGGAATTCCTTCCACCAGCGCTGCCACCATCAGCATGACCATTGTTTTCATCACTATGATAATCACCTTTGTTGTTAATTCTTTAAGATCCAAATAAATACATCTACCAATTTGTAATTTTCCTTAAAATATCCCTATACCCACCACTGAAAAATTAATATGTTGCTCATTTTATGTTTCTATAATACTTTATCTAATGCTTACATATTTGATAGTTAACCATTAGAAATTATTGTTCAAGTGTCTGTTTTCTGATTTTATAGCAAACACTATAAGAGAGATGGCCATATTTGATTAACAATTTATTCCAGGAATTAGCATACTGCCTCTGCAAAATTAGTTCTTAATGAATATTGTAATATGGAATTGAACTAAATATAACAGAGAAAGGGAAACCCACTTAATTAATCACTGTCTCCTTCCATATAAATATAAATCTACTTCTCTGTCTAGATGGCTCTGAACTCTGAATCACATTTTCTCAGTCAATACCAGATACTATTATAAATTATTTAATCAGTTCTAAATACTTATTGAAGGTAGACTAAGTAAGATTCAAATTATTACTAAACAAATTGTTATAGATAAATTCCCAATATTTAAAATAAGTTTATTCATACTGCTTATGAAACTGACCAAATACACAAAATATTTTATAAAATGCCATAGAATTTAAATATAGACACATGTGCTGAGAAAGATTTAAAATATTTATGAAGAAAACATACTGGCTTCTTGACGAAAGGTTTTCAAGCCAGAGATCTTCAACTAGTAAATGCTGTTCTGGTTCCTGTCACACTGGAAATGCAAATTTGACAAATATGCTTTACTCAAAAGTCAAACTGCAATGTGGGTGGTTGGTCTCCATTAGTTTTATGCTTTTAGCATGGCATTATTAGACATTTCTTTATTCCCCTGGTAAACTTTTTTTTTTTTTTTAATATTGTTGTAGTTTAAATGAAGTTTACATTTCAAGTTAGTCAGTGGTACAAAAATTTATACATACATTGTTATGTGACCGTAATTGCTCTCCCCATACCGTGACAGAACACGCCTCCTGTCCACCCCTGATTCCCCATGTCCATTCAACCAGCTCCTAACCCTCTCTGCCTTCCTATCTCACTCCCGGACAGAAGCTGCCCATTTAGTCTCTTGTATCTACTTCCGCTAAGAGGCACACTCCTCACGAGTATCACTTTATGTCCCACAGTTCAGTCCAATCCCTGTCTGAAGAGTTGGCCTTGGAAATTGTTATAGCTCTGGGCTGATAGAGAATCCAGGGGCTGTGCTTTCCTGGGTTCCTCCAGTCTCAGTCAAACCATCAAGTCTGGTCTTCTTACTAGAATTTGAGTTCTGTACCCCACCTTTCTCCTGCTCCATCAGGGACTCTGCTGTGTCCCCTGTCGGGGTGGTCATTGATGGTAGCTGGGCACCTTCTAGTTCTTCTGGTCTCAGGCTGATAAAGTCTCTGGTTTATGTGGCCCTTTTTGTCTCTTGGGCTAATACTTTCCTTCTGTCTTTGGTGTTCTTCATTCTCCTTTACTCCAGGTGGTTGGGACCAATTGATGCATCTTAGATGGCCGCTTGCAAGCTTTTAAGACCCCAGATGCCACTCACTAAAGTAGAATGCAGAACATTTTCTTAATAAGCTTTGTTATGCCAATTGACCTAGATATCCCTTGAAAGCATGGTCCCGAGACCTGTACCCCTGCTACTCTGTCTCTCAGAGTGTTTGACTGTATACAGGAAACTTCTTAGCTTTGGTTTAGTCCAGTTGTGCTGTCTTCGACTGTAGTGTGTGCTGTCCTTCCCTTCACCTAAGGTAATTCTTATCTACTATCTAGTGAGTGAATTCCCCTCTCCCTCCCTCCACACCCTCATAACCATCAAAGAATGTTTTCTTCTGTGTTTAAACCTTTTCTTGAATTCTTATAATAGTGGTCTTTTACAGTATTTGTCCTTCTGTGACTGACTGAATTCACTCAGCGTAATGAGTTCCAGCTTCCTCCATGTTATAAGATGTTTCACAGATTCATTGTTGTTCTTTATCATTGCATAGTATTCCATTGTGTGGATATACCATAATTTGTTTATCCGTTCATCTGTTGATGGGCATCTAGGTTGTTTCCACCCTTTTGCTATTGTGAACAGTGCTGCAATGAACATGGGTGTGCATATATCTATTCATGTGACAGCTCTTATTTCTCTAGGTTACATTCCAAGGAGTGGGATAGCTGGATCATATGGTTCTTCTATTTCTAGCTTTTTAAGGAAGCGCCAAATTGATTTCCAGAAGGGTTGTACCATTCTACATTCCCACCAACAGTGTATAAGTGTTCCAGTCTCTCCACAACCTCTCCTGTATTTATTATTTTGTGTTTTTTGGATTAGTGCTGGCCTTGTTGGGGTGAGATGATATCTCATTGTAGTTTTGATTTGCATTTCTGTAATGGCTAATGATCATGAGCATTTTTTCATGTGTCTGTTAGCCACCTGAACATCTTCTTTGGCGAAGTGCCTGTTCATATCCTTTGCCCATTTTTTAATTGGGTTATCTGGTGATCTTTTTAAATAAATGATTTATTTATTAAATAAATTACATGATAACTCATAATAATTACATGATAATTCAACTTCTCCTCTGCCAACTCTTGCTTCTTTTAACTCTCATATTCTTTCCAAATATCATCCACCACATTAAACTCCATTGCAGAATTTGCATCATCAGAAAAGCACCCTGCATGCTTATCCTCAGAAAGTCAAGAAAGACAAGAGAAGGTGAGGGAAGTTGAAAAATTAGCCCTGGAAAGGAGAAGGTATCTGCATCATATCCTGCTCAGAAGACATGAAAAAGGGTTTTTAATACCCTATAAATTTCATTATTCATTATGTAGCTGGCTATTTTTATAGTCAAGTTTATTTCATAATTCTTATTTATGAACATGTACTTTATTCTTAAAGGATCCCTAGTGGCGCAGTGGTTAAGCTCTCAACTATTAACTGAAAGGTTGGCAGTATGAATCCACCAGCTGCTCCGAGGGAGAAGGATATGGCAGTCACCTTCCATAAACATTACTGCCTTGGAAACCTCATAGGGAGGTTCTACTCTGTCCTATAGGTTGCTATAGGTCAGAATGGGCTCAATGGCAGCGGGTACTTTATTCCTGACACGTTGGCTACCCTTGGTCATTGACCCATCAGTGGTCTGATTGAACAATTTAGGCAAACATATTTGGAGCTCCTCGTTATTAAAGTAGGGTTCTGACAGAGCTTATCTTATGTTTCCATTTGAATTTATTGTAGAAAATACACAGGTATATTAATTTCCACTTCTGCGTAAACATTATCATAAACCTCGTGGCTTAAAATAACACAAATTGGGGAGATTGTTGTGAGGAGAGGGATAGAGGCTCTCCCCAGTGAACCAACAATTTTATTGCTGAAAATTATAAAACACAATCATTTCACAAATCTTGGCATTGTTTTAGGAGCACACAGGAAATAGAGAAAGATTTGTTTAAGAAAATCTACTAAACCTCAGCAAGAATAGTGAAACTCTATGGCATTTTAGATACAACTTACAAATATTTCTCCCCATCCTCAGCGCAGTGTGTTGGAATTTCTGTTCCAGATGTGTGTGGTCAAGAAGATAAGATTTGTTATAGATTGAATTGTGTCTCCCCAAAATATGTGTAAACTTGGCTATGCCATGATTCCCAGTATTGTGTGATTGTCCACCATTTTGTCATCAGATGTGATTTTCCTATGTGTTGTAATTTTACCGCTACGATGTTAGTGAAGCAGGATTAGAGGCAGTTATGTTAATGATGCAGGACTCAATCTACAAGATTAGGTTGTATTTTGAATCAATCTCTTTTGAGATATAAAAGAGAGTAGTGAGCAGACACACAGAGGTACCTCATACCACCAAGAAAGCAATGCCAGGAGTAGAGTGCACTCTTTGGACCTGGGATCCCTGCACTGAGAAGCTCCTAGACCAGGGAAAGTTTGATGACAACAACTTTCCTCCAGAGCCAACAGAGAGAAAAAGTCTTCCCCTGGAGCTGGCACCCTGAATTTGGACTTCTAGCTTCCTATACTGTGAGAGAATAATTTTCTCTTTGTTAAAGCCGTCTGCTTGTGGTATTTCTGTTACAGCAGCACTGGATAACTAAGACAAGGCTCCTTATCCACCTATGACAAAGAATGAATAAATAATGCACATTTTTATCTTATTAATATACTCTCCTTTTAGGAAACAGTGAGTTCATTTTTGACAAAGACCATCATTTGGAACATTCCATTTTCCATAGATTTCTAAAAATAATACAAACACATTTCAATCTGTGTGTGTTGAGCCAGAAATAAGTTAGGAAAAGCCTATAGTTGTCATGGTGTCTGGAAACTTTCAAACTACTTTATACAAGCAACTGTCTCTGTGGACAGGGAGATACTGACATAATCAACAGAGAAGCTTGCAATGAACCGTATACCAAAAGGCAAAGAGAAAAGTTAAAAGTTTTACCTTTTATAAAAGAGAGTATTGCAGAAGCCTTGCATTACTTTCTGAATAGACTTAGACAATTGAATAAAAGCTGTTTGTCCCAGCTGCTAAAATTTTTTTCCTCCTGACCTCAAACTAAAAATAATGTAACAATTGAAGAATATGATCAAATAAACACCTTCCCAGTTTTTATGATTGTAGCATAACCTCTAGTATTTTCAGGAAAGATAGAGAAATAGACACAATACAATTCAAAGAAAAATGGCATGAAAATATAGACTGTATGCTTTATGCCATAGTGGCATACTGGAAAAAAAAAAGGAAAAACAAAAACATCACCCTTTAGGCTTTACCTAATCATGAGAGTAGAGATCATAGCACTGTTTCACGCAACTCATTCTTTTTTCTTTATTGTTGTAATTAAATGAAGCTTACATTTCAAGTTAGTCTCCCATACAAATTTTTTTTACATACATTTTTATGAGACCCTAGTTGCTCACCCCATTCTGCGACAGCACACTCCTCCTTTCTGTCTCTGATTCCCTATGACCATTCAACCAGCTCCTAACTCCTCTGCCTTCCCATCTCACCTCCAGACAGAAGCTGTCCCTTTGGTCTCTTGTATCTACTTGACTAAGAGGCACACTCTTCACTAAAATCGCTTTATGCCCCACAGTCCAGTCCAATCCCTGTCTGAAGAGTTGGCCTCAGAAATTGTTTTAGTTCAGAGCTGGTAGAGAATCCAGAGGCCAAGCCTTCTGGGGTTCCTCCACTCTCAGTCAGAGCATTAAGTCTGGTCTTCTTACTAGAATTTGAGTTCTGCACCCATCCTTCTACTGCTCCATCAGGGACCCTCTGTTGTGTTCCCTGTCAGGACGTTCATTGGTGGTAGCCAGGCACCATCTAGTTCTTCTGGTCTCAGGCTGATGAAGTCTCTGGTTTATATGGCCTATTCTGTCTCTTGGGCTAATACTTTCCTTGTGTCTTTGGTGTTCTTCATTCTCCTTTACTCCAAGTGGTTCGGACCAATTGATGCATCTTAGATGGCTGTTTGCAAGCTTTTAAGACCCCAGACACCACTCACCAAAACAGGATCATGCAACTCATTCTTAACTGTTTATCAATCAAAGTCATCATCAATTAGAACTCTGCACATTCTGACACATTCAATTCTCATAAAGCTTGATTTTTCCTGTTTCAGTGTTATGGTATGTCAATTAAATCACATGGACTCTGTTCCACAAATATATTTATATGTGCTAACACATACCATCACACGCCAATATAGATCTGCTTTAAATGTATAATTACTGCATACAAAGAACCATGAACATGGGTAATCTGAAATATGATGCTTTTATGCACAGAAAAGATTAGGACAAAGTTTCTTAATTTCCAAGGGTTGCCATAACAAAATAACATGAAGTGGGTGGCTTTAAAGAACAAAAATGATTTTCTCACATTTCTGGAGACTCAAAGTCCAAATTCAAGGCATCAGTACAACTATCCTCTCTCTCTGTGGGCTCTAGGGGAGAATCTTCCCTGTCTTTTTCAACCTCTGGTCCTTTCTTTCCATTCCTTGGCTTGTAGACTGTCCTTCACTGCTGTCTACCTCATGTGTGTGACTTTTTTTTGTGTCTATTCTCCTCTTTTATAAACTATCACTCAAAATGGGTTAGTATTAGGACCAACTCTACTTCTGTGTGACCTCATTTAACTTAACTAATAACAGAAGAAAAACCCAATTTCCAAACAAGTTCCTATTTATTTACAGGTACAGTGGTTAGAATGTCAACATATCTTTTTAGGGAACACAATTCAATACATAACACAGAGGAAGAATACTTTTGTGTGCACAGATACTAAGTAGAGTGAGAAAATTAAATGTGTTTTGGATAATCAGACAAAATATTCAACCCTTAAGAAAAGATTCAGAGACAAAGTTTGCTATGTATATATGCCTATGTACATGTACATGTATATGTATATAACTGTGTGCAGATATATAGTATATGTTTGACTTAAATTGTTCTTGAATTCACCTTTCTTCATATCTTTAGTACTTACACATGTATTTATGGAATTAATCCCATTTATTTAGACTATGTATGTTTATAAGCTGGCCAAAATAATTTTGAGGCAAGATATGAAAAATCAATCAAATAAATAATACCTGGATTGATTCTAATCTCACTGCAACTCTAATAGATATTATTACTATTTCTATTAAAAGGGTGAGAAAAGAATAGAACCAATACGTTAGTGTTGTAATGCCCATCACATACAAATGAATTTTATATAGACTTATGTAAGTCAACATATACACTTGTGTGTACACATGTCTGGGATAGATGTCACTGGTCTTTCTATTTATCTAGCTATTTATTTGGCTGTTAAAAGGCTAATTATGATCATCCTCAGCTCCAGCACAAGGTTTTGTGCATCTTGTAATGTGGATTCCAATTCATAAAAATTATTTTTTCAAAGGGCAAAATTATTTACATTTCTCTCTCATCCCATATATAACATATATCTGCATAGAAAACATTTTTTACTGCTTTAAAACAATAAACCATTTTCAGTTGTTAAAAGTAATTAAGTAATGATTTAAAAAAGACAACTCTTAAATTATCTCCAATTTAGCATTTCATAACAAGAAATGTAACATTAGAAATTAAGTACCTGGGACTGATGCAACACAACTAGCACAGTCTCCACCAGACTGAGTATAGCACAACTAGATGATGCCCGGCTACCGTCACTGACTTCTCTGACAGGGATCACAATAGAGGGTCCTGGCCAGAGCTGGAGAAAAGTGTAGAACAAAATTCTAACTCACAATAAAAGACCAGACTTAACTGGTCTGACAGAGACTGGAGAAATGCCAAGAGTGTGGCACCCAGACACCCTTTTAACTCAGTACTGAAGTCACACCTGAGGTTCACCCGCCAGCCAAAGATTAGACAGGCCCATAAAAGAAACAATAATACAAATAGTGCAATCTTGTATAGGAGACTAAATGGGCATGCCGGCCCAGGGGCAAGGATGAGAAGGCAGGAGGGGACAGGAAAGCTCGACAAACGGAAATGAAGAATCCAAGATAGAGATGGGAAGACTATTGACACATTGTGGGGTTGGCAGCCAATGCCACTAAACAGTATGTGTATTAATTGTTTATGAGAAACTAATTTGCTCTGTAAACCTTCACTTAAAGCACAAAGAAAGAAAGAAGCCAAAGAGACAGAACAAAGAACTATGGTAAGTTACCTTTGACTGGATGGTCATACAAAAAATTTACGAAAGATATTTTGGGTACAAATGGGGTTGAATGTGGACTGGGTATTAGATAATATTAAAGGATTATTGTTGATTTTTTTGGATGTGATGATACATGTGGTTACCAAAACAAAAAACCAAAACCTGTTGCCGTCGAGTGATTCCAACTCACAGTGACCCTGTAGGACAGAGTAGAACTACTCCATAGGATTTCCAAGGAGTGGCTGGTGGATTCAAATTGCCAACCTTTTGGTTAACAGCCCAGCTCTTAACCACTGTGCCACCAAGGCTCTCATGTGATTACAGTATGTACTTATTTCAGATAATACCCTTATTTTTCAGAAACCCTGCTGAAGTATTTAGGAACAAACAATCATGATTTCTATTAAACAGACAAAAAAAAGACATTAAGTACCTATTCCTAGCCAATATGCTGTTGAAAAATAAGGAGAAAATGTTAATATATATTAACAATTTATCACGATTTAATTTCAAATATATGTTGTAGGAAGCACTGCATTTCAATTTTAATCTTTCCCAGTGGGTATAATATGACTGCTTCAATATAAGGAACAAATAATCATAGATTTTTCTATTGTAATCAAGGTAGCATGCAATGCTGAACTGCTAAAGTGTGATCGGCAAATTCGCAAATGCCAAGTCACCCAAACTCTTGTCCATTGCAGACGTTACTAAGGAATCATCATTCTGACTAATCAACATGAGCCTTTCAAGCCCTTCATAACACAGGCATCCACTACCAATTATTTTGCATTTTCCTGTGAGATGAAACCTGGTTTTCCTAATCTGGCCTGCAATTTTTAGACCTATTCCTTTAGATGTCCATGTAACAAGCAAGTGATTTGAATATCAGAAGATAAATTTATCTTATATTTATGAATTGAACTGATCCCATTTCCTGTTCATGTGGTTCACTTAATCTACATTTTAAGAACCTTACTCTGAAGAACTGTCATTAAGGTGACCAAAACGCTATGTCAGTAGAGAAGTATTTATATTATTGCTAGGAGTGACAATAGTATGACTGACACAGCCTAGGAACAGTAATTAAAAGAATAACTAACGCTTATATAGAATTCGCTATGTTCTGGACGCTATTCCATGAGCCTTCCTTGTACTAACTCATTTGTTCATGAAATGGACTTTATGAGGTTGGCATTCTCATCATCTCCACTTTATGAATAAAAAACCAGAAACACAGAGGATTAAATAACTTACCCAAGCTTGGCACACAAGTAGTAAGTGATAGCAGCAGGAGTTGAACCCAGGAATCACTGTCAGAGTATAATATATGCTTGAGATTATTATTTTAAACAAAAATCTGTCCAAATAAGACTAGCTAGAGGAAAATACAAAAGGGGCTGCAATCCTCTTCAAGCGCAAGTTAAATCCACTTTAAAAATAAGTATAAGGGATCCTTAGTAGAACCTCATTGACAACATTTTTCAGCTCAATATTAAAGCATCTGTACATGAAGATGAAATGTGGAGAAGCTGGAAGATAAATCTAAGAATTCTTCAATCTGTAAGAAATATGTGGTCTGTTGGGATTCATACAGTGAGAATTCCAGCCTAGTGCTTATTGATCACATTTTACGTGGGAATGTTATTAAGATGAAGAGGAACAAGATAGAAGCTAGTTGCTAACAAGAGGAAAAAAAAAAAATATATATATATATATGTATACATATACTCAAGTAGGTTGAGCAGTTAAAAGTAAAGCAAGAAAGGCAGTCAGGCACAAAAATGAAACTCTCTAGCACAGTTTTCTTGGACTTGTTTCTTTCTTTAAAAACCAAAACCCTTTGCCTTCTATTCAATTCCAAGTCATAGTGTTTCCAAGTCTGTAGTTTTTACACAGAGCCCTGGTGCAGTGGTTAAGCATTTGGATGCTAACAAGAAGGTGGGCAGTTTGAATCCACCAACCATTCCTTGGAAACTCTGTGGGGCAATTCTACTCTGTCCAAGAGGTTTGCTATGAGTCAGAATTGACATGATGGTGATGGATTTGGTTATTTTATTTTATTTTAGGAATCTTTAGAGAAGCAGATCACCACATGTTTCTCCCACAGAGCCCCTGTACGGGTTGGAACCGCAGATGTTTTGGTTAGTAGCTGAGCTGTGCTTTAAACACTGTGCCACCAAATATCGTATGTTTGAACTAGCATGGAAAACTTAAAGCAAATAAAATTTTCCTCTCTTTGTTTAGCCTGATCAATTAGAACATGAACTCACATAATTTATGTAGACATAGATGTAGGTAAAATGTGCTTGAGAACAGGTTTTCTTCATACTTCAACCAAAGCAACATATATCAACAGATTGAATGATGAAGCAGATGTGACAATCCAGCTGTTTTATATTAAGCCAGAGATTCAGAAGATTTGTAAAAATATAAAACAATGCCAATATCCTCACTATTTTTGAGTTTTGAAAATAATTATTTTTCATTAAAATATTTATGTTACCATATGATAGATTTTCTTCTTTTAAACTATATTAATACATAGTTTAAAACAGTTTCTGCTTTATTTTCTAATATGCTAAATATTGATATTTATATCCTTCATAAAAAATATTTGGAGTCTTCAGCATGTTTTAAGAGTGTAAAGGGCTCCTGAGTCTAAAAAGTTTGATGCTGTATGGATTACAGCTTATATTGTGTATGTTTTTCTATCCATTTTACTTTCAATATTTTTTTATCCTCATGTTGAAAATGTATCTCTTGTAACCAGTATATGGCTGTCAGATTTTTTTTTTTTTTTAGTTTTTGTAATTTACTCTGACAGTATGTGTTTTCTATCGAGCCTTTAGTCCCTTTACATTTATCATATTTACTTACGTATTTCAGCACGAATCTGTTTTGTTTTGTAATAGGATTCCTTCAATATTTCAAAATGACTTCAATATTTAGATTTTTATCTCTTCGTAATATATTGGTTTCCAATCAAATATGGTCTTTCTCTATACTCGATTATATTTGGTTAGTATCAGATATTGGAGATTTAACTTTTAGAGATAAATTGAATTTCTGAATAATAGTGTCATCCTCCAAATAGGATTTATATCGATTCTGTCCCCTGGTTCATTTAGGGCTAAAGGACCTCTTCCAGTGAGAGACTGAGCTAATTTTAAGCTGGGCCTGTGAGATAGATCAATTTTGGATTGACATTTTCTCTTAGGGTGTGGTAATTTGGAGTTTCAACTGAAAGCTTGTACTGTTCTCCAGCACCCCTCCACCATCCTAGACTCCCCCCAGTCTATGTTCCTACTGCTCATGGGCAGTCTGCAAGATCAGTTTATCTTCTCAGTCTGACAATTACTGCTTTCCAACTGACAAATGTCTTGAGGGGGGAGTGACACTAAATGTTTGTTTTACCTTTCTTTGCGTCTTTTCTTTGTGAGATCTTGCAAATTCTCACCGATACTCTCAATCTTTTTTATTTTTATTTTGTAGCTTTGTCCAGCTTTTCTTGTTCTCAAAGGGAAAGTTATCAGAACCAGACCATTAGAATCCAGTAATGGTTAGTCCACCATTACTGGAAGCAAAATCTCACATGGCTCTGTTTTAAATTCAAATATTAGGATCCTGCAATATGTGAAGTCAGTATTTATTCCTTTCTTTTTTTTTTCCCCTGCTGTTTTTTGCTCATATTGTCTTGATTTCGCTATTTAATGCTGGAAATTTTTACTGAAGCATAACTTGTTTTTTCTTTCTGATGTACCTTAAGTGTAATTTTTCCCATTACTGTCTTAAGTTCTCAATAAATATATATTTTTGAATAAAATACATACCACTATATTTTTGATTTTTAATCAATTTTTTATACTCTTATACATTGTACAACATTAGTGGCAATAATCACCTACCATGAAGCAACACTAAGAAAGTGGAGAGAAATCCTAAGGATTTGGGTAAGTAACAGTTGTTAATATAAGCCTTGTTGGCCAAATGTCCAATGTCTGTTACCTGGAAACACCATTTCAGGTATTTCATTTCACTCAGGCATGAGCCACAGACTGACTAGTATCCATGACCTTGCTAATAGGCTTTAAATATAATTTAATCCCTTTGTCTAACTCTGTAATCTGTCAAGATTTATTTACTTTTTATTGCTTTTATGAATTTTGAGGAGTATTCAGAAATTATATGGTCAAATAAGAGGTAGAACAAGAATAAAAGTATGTTGAGGCATGAGACAAAAGATATTATATTTTGATGTTCATCTACAAAGCAGTACAAAATGAAAAAAAAGAAAAAATCATGAACAACATCACAGTGTTGTATCTTGTAGGCTAATAAGTCTTTCATTACAGTGTAAACTTATGCATATATTTCCTGTTAACGAGATATTTGCTTTGTCAGTTGTGAGAAATATATACTTCACTGTTATCAGTAAAAATGAAAAAAACACAGCTTTTGAGAAATCAAATAACAGTTTACAAATGCAAATACCACTAGAAGACATCACTATTTATCACCAAAAAAAAAAAAAGGGAGATCAAGAAAGGGTAAATGCTAAATAACCAAGGCTTCTGTTCAGGTTGCAGTTATAATTTTATACTCAGAAGAAAGGTCTGGAAATCTGCTTCCAAAAGGTCACAACCTTGAAAACTCTATGGAGCACAGTTCTACTTTGCATACCTTGCAGTATATGGCGTTTCCATGAGTGGAAATCTACTTGACAGCAACTTTTTTTCTAATCCTACCTTGCATATTAAAATTGACGAATCAATTGGTCTTTTTGAATGTGAGAACTAATAAATTGTTTTAATCAATACCTAAAAAAAAACTAAATATTTTTGTTTTCTGACTACTATTAATATCCCTTTAAATTAAATAATGTGACAAGAGTTAGAGAATAGGCCATCAATTTATGATAAATGTACAGGGAGAAAAAAGGAAATAAAATATGATTTCTATGGTAAATTGAATTATTTGTCCCAATCCTTCACCTTTCATTTGATTCATATAATTTGTTATATGATTTTTCAGTATCTCCAACTAAAGTCAGATTATGGTTTAGTCATGTGAATTCCTTTGACCAATAAAATGTGGACTGAGCTAAGAAAAGTATCAGTTCCAACCCTAGGGCTTCATGTGTTTTGACTTTCTTTTATCTATGCTCTCACCACAAGGAAAGTTTCTCTCATGTAGCTGCCGCCTTTCTCCTTTTCGCTTCTCCCTCCTATTTAGCTCCCTGTGCTGCCTCCATCCCTTCCTAACAGGCCATACTGCTCCACCCAGCGAGAGAGACAACAGCTCATCACCACCCCAGCTCCGTCCCGCCTGCAATGGCTGGTTCCCTCAGCAACATATTTTTGTTTGTTTCTTCTCTCTCTTTCCCTTTGTTCCTTTCCTCTCTCCTGTCCGCCTAGCCCTGTGCACCATCTACACTAGTTCTTGACTTGCCACGATGCAATGGTCTGCTAGAAAACCACCAACACATAACCTCACAGGGTCTGCCCTGCCCGTGCCTCACCTACTGGCTTCTCCCTTGCCATCATTTTTTTTTTTTTTTTGCTCTTGTTTTTCTTTTTTCTCTCTCCTTCCCACCTAACCCCACATGGTACACCCTTTCCTTTCACACCTTCCTCTATACACTGCCTGTCCAGCACTATGCCCCCAAGCAGCACCAGCACTGACCTCCAGACCACTGGACCCCACCCTGGACTCCTGCCCCCGGCCCTGCACACTGAGCATTGCACCCTAAGCAGCTATGGCAGGAACTTCCAGACTCCCAGACCCTGCCTTGCACCAACCCCTGGCTCAGCCTCACTGACTGCCACACTTCTGAGCAGCACCTCCAAAGCCCTGGACCCTACCATGCAATAGCTGTCTGGGCCCACCCCACTGAGTGCTGCAACCCTGTGCAAGACCAGTGCAAATCCCCAGACCCTGCCACATGCTGCCCCCAGCCCTGCCCCATTGAGTGACATGTACCTGAGTGGGACCAGTGTGGACCCCTAGACCTCCAGACCCTGCCCCATGTCATCGCATCTTGCCCCCATGTGGGACTAGCATGTTCCTCTTGAACCCCAGCCCTGCCCCACAAAGCTGCCCACAGATCTGGTTCCTGCCACAAACAACCCATCCCTGCCCCTCCACCTACCTGCTGGACCTGCCCAGCTGCACCATAGCTGACCGACCAGCCCTGCCAACCTGGACAAAGTGGTGAGAACTGTTGTGTCCACAGAGAAGCAAGCAAAAAACACATCCAGCCTGCCTGCCCAGGCATAATCAAATAAAACAAAACAAACAAACAATAAATAAATAAAAAGTATAAAACAAACAAAACTATAATCAAAAAAAGAAGAAAATAATTCCTGAATGTCTCGGAGACATCAGACAATATCAAAACATATTATAAAAACAGGACAGGATGGCTCCAGTAAGTGACTAAAGTAAAACACTAGATGACCTTCCAGTAGAAGAAAAGGTACAGAAACTACCTGATAGGGAATTCAAAAGCCTAATATCCAGGGGTCTCCAAGAGATTAGGAAAGAGATCAAGGAAAACACAGACAAAACTAAGGAACAATAGACAAAATCATGGAAATTACAGACAAATCAGGGAAAACATAAACAAAGCAATGGAGAAATTCAGGAAATAATAGAAGAATAAAATATTAAAATTAATAAACAATTAGAAACCATACAAAAATAGCAATTACAAATCCAAAAGATAAAGAACAAGATTCCAGAAATGGACAAAGTAATTTTAGTAGCAAATTTGAAGCAAAGGAAGACAGGATTAACAAAATTTAAGACAAATCTATGGATACCATTTTGTTTGAGGAAAAATCAGAGAAAAGAATGAAGAAAACCTAAGAACTCTGTGGGATACAATCAAGGGCAAAAATTTGCCTGTTATCGGAGTTGCAGAACACAGAGAGAAAATGGAAAACACAGAGAGGGTCACTGAATATTTGCTGACAGAAAATTTCTCTAATATCATGAAAGGTGAAAAACTGACCATCCAAGAAGATCAAGGAACCCTGTTTAAGATATGTCCCAAAAGAAAGTCACCAAAACATATAATCACACTCTCCAAAACCAAGGACAAAGAAAGAATCCTGAGATCCATTCCAGGAAAATGAAAACTCACATACAAAGGGGAAGCAATCAGACTAAGCTATGATTACTCTGCAGAAACCATGCAGGCAAGAAGGCAGTGGGATGACATATATAAAATCTGGAAGGAAAAAACTTACCAAGCAAGAATAATATATTCTGCAAAACTCTTGCTCAGATATGTTAGTGAAATTAGGACTTTTACAGATAAACAGAAATTATAAGAATATGTAAAAACCAATCCAAACTTACTATAATTATGAAAAGGAATCCCTCAGTTAGAGAACCAACAACATCAGACAACAACCTGAATCTAGGACACAGGACAACATCAGCCAGATACCATCATAGGTAGTGAACACTCAAGGACAAAATAAGACTAAAAGATTTGCAAGAAGGAATCAGAGATGTCAATCTATAAATGACAGCAGAACAATAAAGGGTTGTGTAAAACGGTGGAGGTATAGAACTTTCAAATGGAGAGGAAGTCAGTCAAGGTGATACCAAGTAACAAAAGACTGGTTCAAGTAACAAAAGATTGGTTCAAACTTAGGAAGATGGGGTAAATTTCAAGGTAACTACAAAGAAAGTCAGCAAATCTACTCATCAAAATAAAGAAGAAAAACATAAAGTGTTAGTAAACACAAAACCTACAAAAATGAGAGAAACAACAAGAAATTCCATAAACAAAAGTGATTCAGCACAGGAGAATAAGAGGAACGAAGAAAACATCAGCACAACAACAACAACAAAAGCACTGTAAAATGACAGCAGTAAACTCACACCTATCGATAATCACACTGAACATAAATGACTTAAATACACCCCTGTAAAGACAGTGTCTTAGTTATTTAGTGCTGCTATAGCAGAAATACCACAAGTAGATGGCTTTAACAAACAGAAGTTTATTCTCCATCAATCTTCCCCTGGACTAGGAGATTCTCCGCGCAGTTATCCAGGGTCCAAACGACGAGATCTGCTCCTGCCTGGCACTGCTTTCTTGGTGGTATGAGGTCTCCCTCTCTCTCTGCTGGCTTCTCTCTTTCATATCCCAAAAGAAACCAACTCAAGAAACAATTCAATACTTAGACTGAGTCCTGCCTAATCAACACAACTGCCGCCCATCCCCCCCATTAACATCATAGAGGTAGGACTTACAGCACATAGGAGAAATCACATCAGATGACAAACTGGTGAATAATCACACAATACCAGGAATCACGGCCTAGCCAAACTGATATAAACAATTTTGGGGAGGACACAACTCAATCCATGACGGAGAGTGACAGAATGGATTAAAAAAAGTAAAAAAAGACCCATCAATATGCTGTCTACAAGAGACACACCTTAGAGACAAAGACATAAATATATTAAACATCAAAGGATAGAAAAATATATATCAAGCAAACAGCAACCAAAAAACAGCAGCAGTGGCAATACTAATCTCAGATAAAATAGGCTTGAAGGCAAAATTCACCATAAAAGACAAGGAATGACATTATATTATGATTAAAGGAACAATCTACCATGATGAGATAACCATAATAAATATTTACACACCCAATGACAGGGCCCCAAAATACGTAAAACAAACTCTAACAGCACTAAAAAGAGAAACTGACAGTTCCACAATAATAGTAATAAAGTTCAACCCTCCATTATCAGTAAAGGTTAGAACAACTAGAAAGAAACTCAACAAAGATACAGAAGATCTAAAGGCCACAATCAACCAACTTGACCTCAGAGACATATATAGAACACTTCACCCAACAGCAGCAAAGTACACATTCTTTTCCAATGCACGTGGAGTGTTCTCCAGAACAGACAATATCTTAAGCCACAAAGCAACCCTAAACAAAATCCAAAACATGGAGATAATACAAAGCATCTTCTCTGATCACAATGCCATAAAGATTGAAATTAATAACAGTAAGACCAAGGAAAAAAATCAATCCATGGAAACTGAATAACACCTTGCTTAAAAACCACTAGGAGCCCTGGTGGCACACTGGTTAAGAGCTCTGCTGCTAACCAAAAGTCGGCAGTTCGAATCCACCAGTTGCTTCTTGGAAACTCTATGGAGCCATTCTAACTCTGTCCTATAGGGTCACTATGAGTCAGAATCTACTTGACAGCAACAAGTTTTTAAAACACTGGGTTATAGAAGAAAACAAAGATGGAATTGAAAAATTTCTAGAATCAAACAAGAATGAAAATACATCATACCAAAACTTTTAGGACACAGAAAAACAGTGCTCAGAGGTCAATTTATAGCAATAGATGCATTCATCAAAAATAAGAAAGGGATAAAATCAAAATGTTAGCTCTACAACTTGAACAAACAGAAAGAGAACAGCAAAAGAAGCCCACAAACACCAGTAGGAAGGAAATAATAAAGATTAGAGTCGAAATAAATGAAATAGAGACTAGAAAAACAATAGAAAGAATCAACATATCCAAAAGTTGATTCTTTGAAAAGATCAACAAAATCAACAAACCATTGACCAAACTGACAAAAGAAAAAACAAATGAAGAGGCAAATAACCCAAATAAGAAATGAAATAGGGGACTTTACAAAAGACCTAGATGACATAAAATGGATCAAAATGGAGTACTATGAAAAACTGTACTCTGATAAATTTGAAAATCTAGAGGAAATGGACAAATTAACAGAAACACACTACCTAAACTAACACAAACTGAGGTAGAAAATCTGAACAGACTCATCAAAAGAGAAGATAATGAAAAAGTAATAAATAAACTCCGCCCCCCCCAAAAAAAAAAAAAAAATCCTGGCCCAGATGGCTTCACTGGAGAATTCTACCAAACATTCTGCAAAGAGCTCGCATCAGCACTAAGCAAACTATTTCAGATCATAGAAGAGGAAGGGATACTTCCGAATTCATTATATGAAGCCAGCATAACCCTAATACCAAAATCAGGCAAAGACGCCACCAAAAAAAAAAAAAAAAAAACCAATATCTCTCATGAATATAGATACAAAAATTCTCAAGGAAATTCTAGCCAACAGAAGTAAGCATCACACACACACACATACACACACACACATAATACACTACAACCAAATGGGATTAATACCAGGTATGCAAGGATGGTTCAACCTTACAAAATCAATCAATGTAATGCACCACACAAACAAAACAAAAGAAAAGAATCACATGATCATCTCAACTGGTGCAGAAAAACTCTCAATAGAATATGAATAGAAGGTAAACACCTCAACATAATAAAGGGCTTCAGTACAAAACCAACAGCCAAAATAATTCTTAAGAGAGGCTGAAAACATTCCCCCTCAGAAGAGGAACAAGAACAAGAATGACCCTTATCACCACTCCTATTTAACATTGTGCTGGAAGTCCTAGCTAGAGCAAAAAGGCAAGAAAAAGAAATAAAGGGCATCCAAACTGATAAGGAAGAAGTAAAACTATCCCCATTCACAGATGATATGATACTATACACAGGAAACTCTGAAGACTCCACAAGAAAACTACTGGACTAACAGAAAAATTTAGGAGAGTAGTAAGATACAAAATAAACATACAGAAATCTGTTGGATTCCTATACACCAATAAAGAGAACTACAAAAAAGAAATCAGGAAAGTAATACCATTTAGCCTCTAAAAAAACAAAATACTTAGGAATAAATCTAACCAGGGAGTAAAAGACCTATATAAAGAAAACTACAGAATGCTACTGCAAGAAACCAAAAGAGGTCTACATAAATGGAAAAACATGCCATGCTTATGGATAGGTAGATTCAACATTGTGAAAATGTCAATTCTACCCAAAGCAATCTACAAGTACAAAGCAATCCCAATGCAAATACCAATAGCATACTTTAATGAGATGAAAAAATTAATCATTAACTTTGTATGGAAAGGAAAGAGGCCCTAGATAAGTAAAGCACTATTGAAGAACAAAGTAGAAGGCTCACACTACCTGACCTCAGAACCTACTATACAGCTATAGTAGTCAAAACAGTCTGGTACCAGTACAAAGATGACACATCGACCAATGGAACAGAATCGAGAATCCAGGTGTAAATCCACCCACCTATGGTCACCTGATCTTCGACAAAAGCCCAAAGTCCATCAAATGGGGGAAAAGAAAGTCTTTTTAACAAATGGCGCTGGCAAATCGGATGTCCATCTGTAAAAAAATGAAACGGTACCCATACCTCACACCATACACAAAAACTAATTCAAAATGGATCAAAAATTTAAATATAAAACCAGGGATGGGAAGGGTAAAATGCTGACTAGACAAAAGACAAGTGATAACTTTGGTGAAGGGTAAGACACTACACACTACTGGGGAAGTCAGCACAATTTGACCAAGGCCAAGTGATAGACGTTTCATCCAAAACCAAAAAACCAAACCCATAGTGACCCTATAGGACACAATAAAACTGCCCCATAGGGTTTCCAAGGAGTTGTTGGTGGATTCAAACTGCTGAGCTTTCTGGTTAGCAGCCGTAGCATGTCCCAGCTGTTTACCACGAGCCACCAGAAGCTTCATAGACACATCCAAACACCCTGAGAGACCTAGTTACTGGGCTGAGGGCTGGGGACCATGGTCTCAGAAGACATCTATCTAAGAAATTGGCATAAAATAGTTTATAAAGAAAATGATCTACTTTCTACGTTGGTGAGTAGTGTCTGGGGTCTTAAAAGCTTGTGAGTGGCCATCTAAGATACTTCTAGTAGTTCCATCATATTTAGAGCAAAGGAGAATGAAGAAAACCAAAGATACAAGGAAAAGATTAGTCCAAAGAACTAATAGACCACGACTACCACAGCCTCCACCAGACTGAGTCCAGAACAACTAGGTTGTGCTCAGCTACCACCACTGACTGCTCTGACAGGGATCACAATAGAGGGTACCAGACAGAACAGAAGAAGAATATAGTACAAAATTCAAACTCACAAAAATGACCAGACTTAGTGGTCTGACTGAGACTGGAGAAATCCTGAGAGTATGGTCTCTGGACACCCTTTTAACTCAGTACTGAAGTCACTCCTGAAGTTCACCCTTCAGCTAAAGATTAGACAGGCCTATAAAACAAACAATAACACAAGTACTAAAACTATGTAGATGAGACGAAATGGGCACATCAGCCCAAAAGCAAAGATGAGAAGGCAGGAAGGGACAGGAAATCTGGATGAATGGAAATGGGGAACCAGAGGTAGAGAAGGGGAGAGTGTTGACACATGAGGGAGTTGACAACCAATGTCACAAAGCAATTTGTGTATTAATTTTTTAAGGAGAAACTAATTTGCTCTGTAAACTTTCACATAAAGCACAATAAAAAAAGAAAGAAAAAAAAACTTGTTGAATGTAACAAATGAATAACTGAGTGAGTGAGTGTAAGGAGTCTCCAGAGGAGGATTTGTCCAGGGGAAGGGGCCCACCCTAGTTAGTGTCCTCTGATGTGGTCACCCAAAGACTGGTGTCATTTAAAGATGTGAGGTATCAGCTATCTCCTTTTATATTTTTTAAAGAAAATAAAACTATTTATTGATCACTGTTCAACAATATTTACAATAAAATAAATAATGTACAAAAAAGAACACTTAAAAGAGTTAAGCATGGAGTTCAAACGATCATTTTTAGTGTATATGTTCAAATATTTTTGAGGAATATTTACATAATATAAAATTAACATGTTTATTCTGAATAATTTTATCAGGCTGAGTGTTTTGGGAATATGAAAATCCCCTTCGTTGCCTATTTTTAAAAAATCAGCCCTCAATTACAGAAGGGAGTTTCCTTAATTTTGACAATCTCTAAAACAATGGTACACATTAGTGCTTTGAAATTTACATTTGATATCCAGGGATGCTGTAACAAGTTGTCACAAACTTGGTGACTTAAAAATATATATATATATATATATTCTTTCATAGTTCTGGAGGCCAGAAGTTCAAAATCAAGGTCTCAGCGGGGCCCTGCTTCCCACATCCCCACTCTGAGGCTCTGGGGAAGAACCTGTTCCATGTCTCTCTCCTAGTTCCTGATGGATGCAGGCAATCCTTGGCATTCCTTACCAGTAGCTGTGTAATTCCGGTCTCTCCCTCAATTTCACATTGCTTCGTCCTCTACTGTCTTCTCTTTTGTCTCTTATAAGAACACTTGTCTTTGGATTTAGGGCAAACCCATATAATCCAGGATGATCCTATCATCTCAAGCTTCTTCATTTAAGTACATCTACAAAGACTCTTTTTCCAAATAAAGCTACATTCACAGATTCCAGGGATTTGACATGGACATAACTTTTTGGAGCTATCATTCAATTTAATGCAACATTTTAACAGTTAAATAAAAATAACATAAGATTGATTTTATCTTTATCATTATCTAATTATATGTAAATAGATATAAAGATTAAGATGATTTTCAAAAATAAAAGTTCACAGTCTTATACCATTCATATAACTATAATAAACTGATAGATAATTAAGCTTATGATTATAGATAATAGTTAAAATTAGAAGTCTATAGATGGTATAGTATAATGTTAGATATCAGTGAAAAATCATTTTATGAATGACCTAATCCAACCCTTTATTTTACATAAGGGCACAATGAGACCCCAAGAGATTTAGATTTGCCAAGGTCACATAGCTGAAAAATGGTAAATTAGAGCAATAGTATGAATCTAAATGTCTGTTACTACTTCTTGTGGACTAACTCACAGTGGAGAATTAAAATCTCATTATCAGAGCTTTTTTATGCAGTCTTGTTACATGCAATTAGAAAAGTCAATTTGTTTCTGTACTTTGAGTTCCAAGATTTGTATTTTTTGCATACCAATGAAGGTTTACGCTGAGGAATAATTTATAATCTATTTATGTTTCTACTACTCATCTGTCAGTTCTTTGTACTGTGGTGGCTTGTGTATTGCTGTGATGCTGGAAGCTACAGCACCGGTATTTCAAATATCAGCAGGGTCACCCCTAGTAGACATGTGTCAGTGGAGCTTCCAGACTAAGACAGACTAGGAAGAAGGACTTGGCAGTCTACTTCTGAAAAAATTCGCCAGTGAAAACCTTGTGAATAAAAGTAAACATTGTTTGATATAGTGCCAGAAGATGACCCCTCAGGTTGGAAGGCACTCAAAATATGACTGGGAAAGAGCTGCCTCCTCAAAATAGAGTTGACCACAATAACATGGATGGAATAAATCTTTCCCAACCTTCATTTGCTGATGTACTACAACTCAAAATGTGAAGAAACAGCTGCGAATATCCGTTAATAATAGGAATGTGAAATGTATGAAGTCTGAATCTAGGAAAAACAGAAGTTGACAAAAATGAAATTGAATTCATAAAGATAGTTATCCTAGGCATTAGTGAAAGGAAATGGACTGTTATTGGCCATTTAGAATCGGACAATCATATGTCCTGCTATACTGGGAATGACAAATTGAAGAGGAATGGCATCATTTTCATGGTCAAAATTAACATTTCAAGACCTATCCTGAAGTACAATGCTGTCAGTGATAAAATAATATCCATATACCTACAAGGAAGGCCAGTTAATGCTACTATTTTTCAAATTTATGTCCCAACCACTAATCCCAAAGATGAAGAAATTGAACTTTTCGACCAACTTCTGCAGTCTGAAATTGATTAAACATGCAATCAATGTGCATTGATAATTACTGGTGATCAGAATGCAAAAGCTGGAAACAAAAAACAAAGATCAGTGGTTGGAAAATATGGCCTTGGTGATAGAAATGATGCCGAAGATCATATGATAGAAATTTGCAAGACCAATGAATTATTCATTGCAAATAACTTTTTTTGCAACAACATAAATAGTGACTATACATGTGGATTCACAGGAATCAAATCCATTACATCTGTGGAAAGAGACGATGGAGAAGGTCAGTTATAATCAGTCAGAACAAGGGCAAGAGCCAACTGCAGAATAGACCATCAATTGCTCAAATGAAAGTTCATATTTAAGATGAAGAAAATTAAAACAAGTCCTCAAGAGACAAAGTAAGACATTGAGTATATCCCATCTGAATTTGGAGACCATTTCAAGAATAGATTTTACATGTTTAACACTAATGACCAAAGACCAGACAAGTTATGGGATGACATCAAGGACATAATACATAAAGAAAGTAAAAAGTCATTGAGAAGACAGGAAAGACAGAGAAGACCAAAATGGATGTCAGAAGAGACTCTGAAACTTCCCTTAAAAACAGAGCAGTTAAAGTGAATGGAAGAAATAACGAAGTAAAAGAGCTGAACAGATGATTTCAAAGAGCAGCTCAAGAAGACAAAGTAAAGTATTATAATGACAGGTGCAAAGACCTCAAGTTAGAAAAGCAAAAGGGAAGAACATGCTCAAGAATTTCTCAAGCTGAAATAACTGAAGAAAAAATTGAAGCCTCCAGTCACCATATTAAAGGATTCTACAGGGAAAATATTAAATGACACAGAAAGTATCAAAAGAAGATGGAAGGAATACACAAGTCAGTATACCAAAAAGAATTGGTCGACATTCAACTATTTCAGGAGGTAGTGTATGATCAGGAACCAATGGAACTGAAGGAAGAAGTCCACACTGCACTGAAGACATTAGTGAAAAACATGGCTCTAGGAATCGAAGGAGTACCAACTGAGATGTTTCAACAAATGGATGCAATGCTGGAAGCACTCACTCCTCTATGCCCAGAAATCTGGAAGACAGCTACCTGGCCAACCACCTGGAAGAGATCCATATTTATGCCTATTCCAAAGAAAGATGATCCAACAAAATGTGGAAATTATTGAACAGTATCATTAATATCACATGCAAGTAAGATTTTTGTTGAAGACCCTTCAAAAGCAGTTGCAGTAGTATGTCAACAGGGAAGTTCCAGGTTTTCAAGCAGGATTCACAAGAGGACATGAAACCAGGGATATCATAGCTGATGTCAGATAGATCCTGGCTAAAAGCAGAGAATACCAGAAAGATGTTTACCTGTGTTTTATTGACTATACAAAGGCATTCGACTGTGTGGATCATAACAAATTATGGATAACATTGTGAAGAATGGGGATTCCAGAGCACTTAATTATGCTCATGAGGAACCTGTATGTAGATCAAGAGGCAGTTGTTCGGACAGAACAAGGGGATGCTGAGTGTTTTAAAGTTGAGAATGGTGTGCATCAGGGTTGTATCTTTTCAGCTTACTTATTCAGTCTGTATGCTGAGCAAATAATCTGAGAAGGTGGACTACATGAAGAAGAACGAGGCATCAGGATTGGAGGAGGAATCATTAACAACTTGCATTATGCAGATGACACAACCTTGCTTGCTGAAAGTGAAGAGGACTTGAAGCACTTACCCATGAAGATCAAAGACCACAGCCTTCATTATGGATTATAGCTCAACATAAAGAAAACAAAAATCCTCACACCTGGACCAACAAACAACATTATGATAAAAGGTGAAAAGATTGAAGTTGTCAAGGATTTCATTTTACTTGGATCCACAATCAACACCCATGGAAGCAGCAGTCAAGACATCAAAAGACACATTGCGTTGGGCAAATCTGCTACAAAAGATATCTTTAAAGTGTTAAAAAGCAGGAGAAACAAGTCCCTGGAGAAGGACATCATGCTGCATGAAGTAGATGGTCTGGGAAAAAGAGGAAAAGCCTCAAAGAGATAGTTTGACACAGTGGCTACAGCAATGGTATCAAACAAATCAACAATTGTGAGGATGTCCCAGGACCTGGCAGTGTTTCACTCTGTTGTACCTAGGGTTGCTATGAGTTGGAACTGACTGTAGGGCAGGTATGGATTACCCAACAAGCAAGGACGCCCGGGCTTCATTGTGCTTACTTACGATCAATAGCGCACAATTTCACCTGTTTTACACTATATCAAAAATGTGATGAAACCCATGTGAAATTGTGCACTACTGATTAGTAAGAAAGCACAACTAAGCCCATGAGTACCTCGCTTATGGTAAGCTGGTGCGTGCTGTGCTTACTGGTTAATCTGTCCCTGCTCAATGGCACTTGAAAACAGAAACAACATAGGGTCATATAGGTGATACTGAGAAGATATTGGAGTAACAGGAATTAGCAAAGGAACTCATAGAAAGCTGCTGGTTTTTGTGAATTTTGGAAGTTATACTGAAGGGAAGAAGTGTGTGCATGGTTCTCTGGTGAGACCCAGTTGTTTTCACATTGTAGTCCCAGGCCCTGAAGTTCCATGCCTGTGCCCCAGGTCCTCCCATGGGAGTAATAGGGATGTAGGTGTGGGAGGGGGAAACTGGAGTGACTCCTCACTCCCACACTTACCTTTCACCTATAATGAGATGAAAGACTGTCACTTTAAAAAGTAATTAAACCTTGTAAAGAATTGCCTCTTAACTACTGTTTTGGAGTTCCTGAGTGGTGCAAATATTAAGTGACCCACTACTAATTGTTAGCTGTTTGAACTCACCCATAGATGTCTCTGAAAAAAGGCCTGACAATCTACTTCTGAAAGGGCAAGTCTTGAAAACCCTACAGAGTGCAGTTCTACTCTACACACATGGGAGTCGCCATGAGTTGGATGGAATTGACTGGAAGGCAATGGGAATGGTTTCACCACTGTGTGAGAGGAGCTCTCAATGTCGTCTGGGCACAGATGCATTCCCATTCAGAGTCATGGTATGGTGTTTACCACCTGCTGCCTTGTCCACCAATGTTTATAGAACCTTTGTCTTTAACTCTCTATTAGCTCACCCCCTGGTTTCTAAATTTGCCACGTTGAGTATACTTGAGAGAAGAAACAGCTCCAGGTTCAGAGGGCCCAAATACAATCACAGTTTTATCAGCTGTTAGTACAGCCCTTGAAGGCTGATAGTTTAAACACCTTATTTCACAGATAACTGTTTTATGAGCAGAGGAACGTAAGTAACACTCCAGATCTCAAAAAATTAATACACAGCAGTGAAGGGACTCCAAAACTATTTTTCTGATTACTAATCTCCTGTGTAAACCCATTCAAACCAATGTTTCCTGTATTTATCTGACCATGGAACTCCTTTTTTAGGTCACTCAAATCAAACTTCACTCCCTCCTTCACTGCACATTTTATAATGAAGAGGAAAGGAAAAAACAGATCATAGTGACCCTATAGGACAGAGTAAAACTGCCCTATACAGTTTCCAAGGAGCATTCTAATTGCCGACCATTTGTTTAGCAGCCATAGCTCTTACCCACTATGCCACCAGGATTTCCATCATGGTCTTAACATTCCCAAAATTGTTCTGTGTAATAGTGTTCCTGAGCTGTGTACCATAAAACAAAATGGATCATCTGTATTCCAATATGTTTGAGAAATACATACAAATATTTCTCTCTTTTGTAGGTTTATAAAATACCACAAAATATCAAACAGTCTGAAATGTCACGCAGCACAGAAACCTTTATATCTTCTTTCCTAAATTTATCTGACTATACAAATCCTTTAACAGGCCTCTCCCACTGACACCTTGAGAGACATGCCTCAACAATGGCTATCTTAGTACATTTTTCTAACTGTTATCAGCTATACTTAAACAATCATTACTTCACTACAGTGTCTCATCTGCAATGTAAAGTGGAATAGCAGTTGAAAATATTGTTAGTTTGTCATTTTGTTCAATTTGAACTATCACTGCAAACAAATCTTAAAGACATGGCTCATCTGCATGTGTATAAGTCACTTTGTCTTAAAATTACTCTTTACCAGCCTACAGAAAGTAGATTTACACAAATGTTAAAAATAAGTTTAACGATAGGTTACTAGACTGCTTTTCTCTGAGCTACAGATTTAAAAACTGAATCTCATCTTGGAGCATGGGACAGACCAGTTGAGACTGAATATGGACATCTAGAGTGGTCAGGAATAAATCAGTCCTTTAAAGAAAAAGGTAACAGATTAACTCAATAGTCACAAATGTTTTATCAAATATTACTTTTTTCTTGAAAGTCTTTTATAAGCGGTTTACACTGAATTGACTTTTTTTTTTTTTTTTTGATTGTTTCATTTATAATCTAGATAGCAAAGACTGGCAAAAACTAACATTATTTACTAACAGCCACTTTCCTTGTTTACACGTACCAGTTTAAGAATATTTATTGTGTGGTTTTAAGGAGTAAATGTTTAATGTGAAATGTATCATATAAGACTCAAATTCTTCCTGTTTTCCACATTAATTTCCTTTTTAAGGATCACTGAAGCATAGACCTAGAAAGTTAAGTTGGCATTGATAGCTGCTTTTAATAAAAGTTAATGGTGAAAAATTACCCTGTCTTTGCCATATCTGTGCCATAGTCTATTTTCTGATGAAGAGATAGAATAACAATGAAGACAAAGACAGTTTAGGTTTTGAGACAATAGATTTGTTAAATATAGAAGACAGAGATGTATGTGAAAAATTAAAGTTTTAATCTGAAGAAAATGCAGATTAGAGATATTATTCATTATTATTTGAGTAGGGTCCTGCAGAGTGGGAAGAGAAGTGTTTTAGAGAATGGATTCAGGGATGATGTTGAGAGCTGTGCTCAAACTGGCCTGTCTTCTTATCTGCCTCAAGAGCAGAAGTGTGAGAGGGCTTAAACAAATTATCCCGTAACTCAACCCAGTAAACTTCTTCCAGATCAAAAACAATCCAGTGGGTCCTGAGTTTTAGTGCCTTTAATAAACAGCTCAACTATTTGCTTGTACATAAATACTTATATTATTTCTGTTCTATGTCTTTTAAAATGTAGTTCGTTCAAAAGTCTATATTAAACACCTGCTATGAGTTGGAATCGACTAAACGGCAACGAGTTTTGGTCTGATGCCTTCCTGGGTGGCATAAGTAATTAAGCTCTCAGCTGCTAACTGAAAGGTTGGCAGTTGAGTCCACCCAGAGGTGCCTCAGAAGAAAGGCCTGGCAATCCACTTCTGAAAACCCTCTGGAGCACAGTTCTACTCTGACACATATGGAGTTGCCATGAGTTGGAATTGACTGGAAGGAAAATTTTTGACTTTTTTTACATGCCTCCTATCACAATGCAGCACTTTTTTCTTCTTCTATTAAAGACCAATCACTCAAATGTGCCCTGTCTCACATCGGTGATTCCTCAAATCCTATGATTTTCTTGTAATCTTCAGTGCATTGATCCTACCTTTGTTGCCCTGTGCTTCATTCACCTTCTTTCTTCACTTCTGTTCTTCAATTTCATTAGTATAATATTTACTCCCTTTCATACATTCCAGTCAAAATCCCAACTCTTGTTAAATTAAATTTAGGACTCTACCCTTTATCCACCTCACTAATGTTGCTTAAGGGAGGAAAAAAAAATCTCTTAATAACTGTTCTTCTTGACTACTAACTTCAAATGGGTCTTTAGTTCTGTCGATCAATCCTAATACACTTCCCTGTTCCATTTGTCATCATATCTTGCTCTCAGAAGTAACTATTTTGTAACATTTTCCCAAGCTCACTTCTGATGATCTTCCTTCCTATTTCACTGAGAAATAATCTTGACAATTTCCAAATATTCCCACCACTACCTCCACCCATCTACCACTCACCCACACTCCTGAGCATAAATCCTTCCCCATTACTGCCTACAAAAGCAAACTTCCATTATGTTCTGCTAGACCCTGTGTCCTATTTGTTGTCTCTTCAAGGACATCGCATCAGCAATTGTTGCTACAACATCTCACATTATCTGTTCTTTTCCTTTCTACTGAGTCATTCTCATCAGCATACAAAGATGGTCATCTAATTACTCCATAAAAAAAAAACCCTATTTTTAACTGTGCATTATCCTCTAGCTAAGTTCTAACGAATTTGTCCCCTTTACACTAAATTTTCTATATTGTCTTCATCAATTCTATCTTCCAATTTTGTCTTGAATCCACTTCAGTCAGAAACCTCATCACTGTACCAAAATATTTCTTGATAAAGTCATCAATGATCTTCATATTGAAAAACTGTATATTCAGTTCTTGGTCAAATAAGCATTTGACCCCCCTTTGAAACTTTTCTTTTCTCTTGTTTTTTTTTTTTTTAGCCCCTTCCCTGACTTTTAGTACATATACTCTCTTGGTTCTCTTCTTATCACATTGATAGTTCCTTGATGCTTCTACTCAAACCTCAAAGTTTAAGTGTTAAGTGATCATATTGTATTACAATTGCTTGTTAATATCACATGCTCTAGGATAATATAAGCAAATTATAGGTGGAGACCATATGTTTTTACCTTTTTATTTCCAGGCTCCAGCACTGCTGAATGAGTAAATGATCTAGCTCAAGGTTTCTCTTGATGATTGTAAAGACAGTGACCTTCAGCAGAAGGTGAGTTTTTCTCCCAACGATTTCCTGCCTTGTAATCTAAAGTAAACTGTCTGGTATCAGTAACAAGTGATTTTTCTCATTCTCCATATGACTGAATTAATCTTCATGCAATTTATTATAATTTCATGAAAAGACAAATTATTTTAGGTTTTAATTCCATGATATATACTATCATAGAATTTAATGATTCTTAACCAAAACTATAGTGTGTAACTCATTTATCTAAGGTCACTCATCTCTTACCTGGAGGGTCACAATTTTGAGACTCTTGTCTTTGCTAGAGGACAAAAAGTACCTGCAATCCATAATATGTGTAATCACTGGCAGTTAATCATGCTCGGTGATTGGTAATATAATATAGTTCACTAAATTATAGATACTACTCTGTTCAGGGCAGGGATTCCTTTTGTTCTCAGGCATTCTCCACACTCCATAAAATAAAATTATTTCATGGCTCTAATATTCACTAAGCAAAAATATCATAAATATTATCAATATGTTTTGACCTTCAACTGTTAGAATCAAATTACAATATTTTAAATGTTCCACAATCTAAACAACTACTGTATCTTGGATGGAAAAGAGGAAATAAGACTATTTTAGTGAAATACATATACACCAAAAGGAAGACAATGCAAAAAGAAATCTCTCTATAAGCATTGGGATTATTCCTGAAATAAAATGGAAGAAGGGACGGAAAAAGATTTGAAGTAGCCTAACCTAAAACTCAAATTAGCCCATGATATATATGTATATAAATAATGTGCAATTATTTTCTTTTTTAGATCAATCTAAAATGGAGTGCTTTGATGTTGCATTTAGCATATCCATCTAGATACATATTTATAATAAATGATTTAGTATGGTACATATAATGCCTATAAGAAATATTAATCCTGACTTTGATTTAAATAATAATTTCAGAGTATCTTAAAATGGAGGAAGGTACTTTTCTAAATCATTGTGAATAATCAGTCTATTAATAAGACATGAAATAAATGATGTAGGTCTTAGTTAAACTAAAACCATTGCTCTCTAGTTGATTCTGACTCATGGTGATCCCATGTGTTACAGAGTAAAACTGCTCCATAGGGTTTCTTGTCTGTAATCTTTATGGAAGGAGATCACCAGGGCTTTCTTCCACTGAGTGGGTTTGAACAACCAATCTATAGGTTAGTAGTTGAGTGCAAACCATTTTTACCACAGAGGCACCTTAGGTCTTAGTTACAGGGCATGTTAAATGATTCCATCATCAGGAGTTAACTGTATAGATATTTAAATTGCAGTAAGATATCAATCCTTATCATCAACTGTTGAACAATTTATGTACAAGATCTTCCCTTTCTCTAAAAATCATGTTTTTTAGTTAGTTCATGTGTTTTTTTTTTTGGTTTTTTTTTTTTTTTTAATTGTACAGTATTATTTGATCATTACCTCTGGGTGAGCAATATCTGGGCCTTTGTTTTGACATATAGTGATGACTTCTTTTTTTCTTAATATAAAGAAAAATTAAGTTTAAAACCTACCAAGTAAATCTAGGAATTCAAGTTACTGGTACGAAGTCAGAACAAAATTTATTAACCCAAACAACCAATTAATAAAACAAAACACAACAAAAACAAGCAAACAAACCCAAACACCTATATCTCAAAAGGGAATCCTTCCCAAAAGTAATTCTCTTGTCACATTGTAAAACAAGACACTTGCCATTACTATGCTAAAACATCTTCATATTTTTTCTACAAAACTTGTTCTACACTCTGCAAGATGGTCACTGTGTCCACTGGCAGGTTTTAATGACATCCATATGCATGATTGTTAATGTCCCATTACTAAGCAGAAATAAGAGAAAACAAACTAACAGCTATCTCCTCCTCCACTTATTTCCATTATATAATAAGAGCTTGTTTATGACTCATCCAGCATGGATGGTTTGGCCAAGGTTCAAACTTGGGAAAAACAGACTGACAAACCACAGCATAGAGTTGATGACTCACCACTCCTCAAAACAAAATGAACAAAGATAAAATGTTTTAACTTTTCTTTAAATGGTCTAAAAGAGAATTAAGAATTTTTTTCTTAATATAGCCCCATAACAATTTGTTATTTTAACCTTTATAGATACAGAAGCAGATTATTTAACTGTCTTACTCAAGATACAAATATATATCATTGATTCAAGAAATTAATCCAATCTGCCTAATTGGAATATTCCAATCCAGACACAGTTAAGAACATCAAAATCCAATATGGCGCCTAAATTTCTTCTTATATTAGTCTGGAGAATTCTGAATGGTGCATTATTTTGTATGTCTAATTAATTTTGAAAGAGTATATGGGTCATCAGTACTAGTATTCCAAATAAAGAATTAGAATATCCTGTGCATAAATCCTTTAATGATTTTAAATTCCTCTTCGGATAAAATTCTGACCCCTTAATATGACTTAAAGTCACTAAAATAATTTATTTCCTGCTTATGGCTTAAGGTTAATCTATCATCAGTCCTTCTTCACCATACTAAGTCCATGTTCCAACTAATTTTCATTTTCTTTTCTTTTTGAAACTTTTAATATGGTAACACTCACACGAAGAGATTACATTGATCATAATGTGGTTGTTGTTAGGTGCTGTCTAGTCAGTTCCCACCCATAGCGACCTTATGTACAACAGAATGAAAAAAAGCCCGGTCCTGTGCCATCCCACAATTGTTGTTATGCTTGAGCCCATTGTTGTAGCCACTGTGTCAATCCATCTTGTTGAGGGTCTTCCAATCTTTTGCTGACCATCTACTGTACCAAGCTTGATGTCCTTCTCCAGGGACTGGTCCCTCCTGATAACACATCCAAAGTATGTGAGACATAGTCTTACCATCCTCACTTATAAGGAACATTCTGGCTGTACTTCTTCCAAGATAGATTTGTTCTTCTAGTAGTCCATGGTATGTTCAATATTCTTTGCCCACACCATAATTCAAAAGTGTCAATTTTTCTTTGGTCTTCCTTATTCATTGTCCAGCTTTCACATGCATATGAGGCAATTGAAAATACCACGGCTTGGGTCAGGCGTACCTTAATCTTCAAGGGGACATCTTTGCTTTTTAGCACTTTAAAGGAGTCTTTTGCAGCAGGTTTGCCCAATGCAATGTGTCTTTTGATTTCTTGACTGCTGCTTCCACGGGTGTTGATTGTGGATCCAAGTAAAATGAAATCCTCAACAACTTCAAACTTTTCTCCGTTTCTCATGGTGTTGCTTATTGGTCCATTTGTGGGGATTTTTGTTTCCTTTATACTGAGGTGTAATCCATAACAAAGGCTGTGGTTTTTGATTTTCATCAGTAAGTGCTTCAAGTCTTCTTCACTTTCAGCAAGCAAGGTTGTGTCATTTGCATAACACAGGCTATTAATGAGTCTTCTTCCAATCCTGATGGCCTGTTCTTCTTCATACAGTCCAGCTTCTCAGATTATTTGCTCAGCATACAGTTTGAGTAAGTAGGATGAAAGGATACACAACCTGACACGCATCATTCCCAACTTTAAACCATGCAGTATCACCTTGTTCTGTTTGATCTACTGCTTCTTGATCTATGTACAATTCCTCAGGAGCACAATTAAGTGTTCTGGTATTCCCATTCTTTGCAATGTTATCCATAATTTGTTATGATCCACACAGTCAAATGGCTTTGCATAGTCATATATAATTGATTCACTTGTTTTTTTTAGTTCTTTGTTGTAAGAGGGATCACAGGAAACGTCTGACTACTCCACCATCTTGGCTCCACCTCCCCTGGCCTTGTTCTGACTGATGATATTGAGTTTTCCATTGTTTCTTTCCACAGATAGAGTCAATTTGATACGTGTATTCCATCAGGTGAGGTCCATGTGTATAGTCACTGTCTGTGTTTTTGAATAAAGTTATTTACAGTGAGGAAGTCATTGGTCTTGCAAACTTCTGTCATGTGACTCTGGCATCATCTCTATCATCAAGGCCATATTTTCCAACTACTGACCCTTCTTCTTAGTTTCCAACTTTTGCATTCCAATCACCAGTAATTATCAATGCATATTGATTGCATATTTGATCAATTTCAGACTTCAGAAATTGATAAAAATCTTCAGTTTCTTCATCTTTGGCCTTAATGGTTGGTGAGTGAATTTGAATAATAATCATATTAACTGGTCTTCCATGTAGGCATATGGATATTATCCTATCACTCATAGTGCTGTACTTCAGGATAGATCTTGAAATATTCTTTTTGACAATGAATGCAATGCCATTTCTCTTCAAGTTGTCATTCCCTGCATAGTTGACCATACGATTGTCCAATTCAAAATGGCCAATACCAGTCCTTTTCAGCTCACTAATGTCTAGGATATCAATTTTTATGCATTCCATTTCATTTTCGATGATTTCCAACTTTCCTAGATTCATACTTCGTACATTCTGATTAATGGATGTTACTGCTGTTTCTTCTCATTTTGAGTCATGCCACATCAGCAAATTAAGGTCCCAAAAGCTGGACTCCATGCGCATCATTAAGGTTGTCTCTACTTTGAGGAGGCAGCTCTTCCCCAGTTGTTTTTTGAGTTCCTCCCAACCTGAGTGGCTCATCTTCCAGTAATCTATCAGACTATATTCAGCAACTATTCAGAAGATTTTCACTGGCTAATTCTCTTCTAAAGTAGACCACCAGGTCCTTATTCCTGGTCTGTCTTAGTCTGGAAGCTCAGCTGACACCTGTCCACCATGGGTGACCTTGCTGGTATTTGAATACCGGTGGCATAGCTTCCAGCATCACAGCAACATGCAAACCCCCCACAGTATGACAAACTCACAGATGCCTGGGGGCTGATTATAATGGTACACTTTAATACAGCTTCACCTTAAAAGCCCTCTTTGTGCTGCCTACTAGCCAGCTTACCTGTCAAACATAAACACACTTCTAATTTCTAACACTATAACTTAGTATGGCCTTATTTGGAATTTTTAAAAGTGGAGTAATAAATTATCCATTTTTATGTGTCTGGATTCTTTCACTTATCATTATATTTGTGAGATACATTTATAATGTTGACTGCAGTTACAGATTATTCATTGTCATTACTGTATATTATCACACAATTCATTTAACCGTTTTCCTCTTGATGGGTACTTCAGTGGTTTAAAATTTGGGGCTACTATGAATAGTGCTGTTGTGAATATTCTGCTCATGTCTTTTATATATGTGTTACATATATACATATATGTATATATATAAACATTTTTCCTTGTAGTAGTTTATATTGGGTGTGTATCTTGTATAGAATTACCAGGTCAAGCATGTGACTACAAACTGAAAAGCTGGTGGTTTGAACCCACCCAGAGGCGCCAGGTAATCTACTTCCAAAAGGTCACAGTGTTGAAAACTGTATGGAGCACTCTTCTGTTCTGCAATACATGGTGTTGCTATAAGTCATAATCGACTCAGTGACAACTGCTAACTGGTAACGTGTGATATGCTTAACTCATAGTAACTGAAAAAGATTTTTCAAAAGTTTTTTCAGAAGATTTTTCAAAAGTAGAAGTTGAGAGTTCTGTTTTCTTCCCATGCTCAGCAACATGTGGCATTTTCCTTTTTAATTTTAGTCATCCTGATGAATGTGCAGTAGTATAGCATTGTGGTTTAAATGTTCATTTTCTTCATTACTAATAAAATTGAACATGATTCATCCTGCTTTCTCCAGTTTATTACCTTAGACCTGACTTTGTCTATCTGATTTTTATTCCTCCTTTGGTCAAATGGGAAACTTCCTTGTCTCCTCAAATCTAGCTAAGATGTCCCCCTCCCTAGCACCACATGCTACCACAGCATCTCTTGTTCTACTATTAACAGCAGGTAGCAATTATATTTTATTTGCATAGTCTACATTTCTGTCTTCACTAGTGGCTTCTAATTTCCTGGGGAGGGGGCATATGTTTGTAGTTCAAGATTAATATGCCAGTACCTAATACAATTCTTGGCACAAAGTTGTAGAAATTGTACAAATATTTAAATAAATAAATAAGTGAATGAATGCATGAGGTCAATTCTTCTTTGGGAGTTTTGTAGCCCTTCAGAGTACACATAAACAGAGAGGAAAATGTCAACAAATTCTTTGGCATTTTTTTCCCAGGTATACACTGATGGAAATTTCTTAAATGAGCTCTTGATATTACAATGCTTACACATCATTAAAGCCATGATGACCATTTTTTTGTGTTCCTGTGCCACTGACTAAAACATCACCATATGCAGTGTATTGTTGGACAAAATGAGATATGACTTCATTATTTTCCAGTAATAGATCATTATGAGGAGAAATTGTTTGTCATTAATCTATTTACATACCCTAATGCACTTCATATTAATAGGAAAAAAAAGAAAAAGAAGATTTTGTTTTGAATTCCAGTATAAACATATAGTAGCTATGTGACCTTGGGAAATTTCAGATGATATCTCTGAACTTCTACTTCTTTGCTTATGCTATCATCTCAACTAACTCAAAGAAATTTTGAAAAAATAAAAATAAATAAATATGTAAAATTATGATAACTTATTTAATTGTCCTATAATGATATTATAGGATAAGAAATCCAATATGTCTTTAAATATAAGATATATGTAGATTCAGAGAAATAAAATAAAGCTTGCTTCATTAGCATTTTTTGTCATTTCAATCATCTGACATACAGATAATTTATAAAAAATCCAAGACATAAATAAAAACCTGACTATGAATTGTTCTGGTTTTAATGATTAGATGCACTTATTTCTCCTAGAGTTCCAGGGTGGTACAATAGTTAACAAGCTCAGCTACTAAACAAAAGATGGTGCTTGGAGTCCTCCAAGAGGAATCTTAGAAAAAGAGGCCTGGAGGTCTACTTCCAAAGAATTAGCCAGTTCTACTCTGGCACACATGTGTCCCTATGAGTTGGAATCAATTGGATGGCAATTAGCGGGGGTAAACAGGTGTAATAGTATAGATTAGCAGTTTGGTTTTGGATATATTTAGTCTCATGAAAGGAGATCATGTGCAGGTAGTTCGATATAAGAATTTCGTTAGAAGTTAAGGCCAAAGATATAAATTTATGAGTTTTCCCTATTTAGCTGGATATGGTAAGCTTTACTAGTAGTCACCACCATCTCCAGTCCTCCTTCTCCTCCTAAACATACGGAATGATAACTATTAGAACAACCAAACTACTTTTATCTGGGACAATAAGATGTGTTTTCTCTTCTGTTAGTTACAATGCATACTACCCATTTTCAGTTAGGTATGGCCACATGACTTCCATTAGCCAAAAAATGAACAGAAATAATATATGTTAGCTTTGGTCAGAAGCAAGTCAACAATTAATTCTCCAAGCTCAAGCATGCCCTAAAGCCTAATTTTGAGATTGTGGCTTATTAAGATGGTGAACCTCTGCCAGCCTAAGTGTATCAGTTTCTATAATAAATAGAGTCCATCCATCAACCTGCATTGTACATGTCAGATTAGAAATAAAACATTTAACAGTCTGTCATTTTAGGCCATTTGAATTGGAGCTTAATATCAATATCACCTGACTAATACAACAGATATTTAAAGCCATAATGAGATCTCTTAGGGATTAAATTAAAATAGAAATAGAATATTGAATTTTGAGAACCTCCTATGTTAAGAGGATAGGAAGATGAGGATAAATTAGCAAATAATACTGAGGCAGAACAGCCAGAGAGATAGATAGCAAAACTAGGACAGTGTGGCTTCCTGTCCACCAGTTGAGCAAAAAATAGTTACAGAAGATCATGGAGCCAGGTATTTTTACTTTTCCACCTGTGGTTTTATCAAAGTCAGTGATTCCTTACATAATATTGTAATTGTTACTGAAATCTTATGTATTTCCATCATCACCTGACAAAATAGTTAAAGAGACATTAAGTTTAACAAAAGTTCATTTCCAAAAGTAGGCTGACTTTTTGACCTCCTATGAAATCATGGATTCCTAATTAAATTATAAAATTGTAACATAGCAGTACTATTTATCCCTAGAAATTTGATGTTACAAGACACAATTGACAAAAGATAAAATAGTAAAACAATATGAAAATAAGCAGTATAACTTACACAGTGATACCTGTGAAATCCAGAACTCCACAGGACTGCCTTGTTTTACAACTTTACCACCTTGACAAGGTGCAGTCTTACTGCTTTTTTTTATCACTCGTTTTAGTAGAAAATATTTGAAATTTCCTTCTCTTATGGGTTCTGGCTTTGGGAGGATTTATTGTAGTTTCAAAGCCATGAATTCTGGAGCCAGCATGCATGGGTTAATATTCCAGCTCTCTCTTTATTAGCGTGTGATTTAGGCACGTTTCTTAACTTCTCTGTGTCTCATTTTCTTCATGTAAAATGGGAGGAAATAATAGTATCAACCTCATATGGTTGCCTTGAGGATTAAAAAGGTTAATATAGGTTAAATGCTTAGAATAGTGAATAGCACTTGGTAAATTCAATTTAGTTTTAGCTATTACTATTAACTAATTATTTAATCTGTATGCTGAGCAAATAATCCGAGAAGCTGGACTATATGAAGAAGAATGTGGCATCAGAATTGGAGGAGGACTCAGTAACAACCTGTGACATGTAGATGACACAATCGCTTGCTGAAAGAGAAAAGGACTTGAAGCACTTACTGCTCAACGTCAAAGACTAGTGCCTTCAGTATGGATTTCACCTCAACATAAAAAACAAAAATCCTCACAGCTGGACAAATAAGCTACATCATGATAGGTGGAGAAAAGATTGAATGTGTCCAGGTTTTCATTTTACTTGGATCCACAGTCAATGCCCATGCAAACAGCAGTTAAGACAAAGTACCCATTGCATTAGTCTGCTGCAAAAGACCTCTGTAAAGTGTTGAAAAGCAAAGATGTCATTCTAAGGATTAGGGTGCACCTGGCCCAAGCCATGGTATTTTCAATCATCTTATATACATGTGAAAGCTTGAAAATGAATAAAAGAAGGATTGATGTCTTTGAATTATGGTGTTGGTGAAGGACATCGAATTTACCATGGACTTCCAGAAGAATAAACAAATTTGTCTCAGAAGAAGTACAGCAGGAATGGGCCTTGGAAGGGAGGATGGTGAGACTTCATTTCACATACTTTGGACAAGTTATCAGGAGGGACCAGTCCCTGGAGAAGGACATCATGCTTGGTAGAGTAGAAGGTCAGCAAAAAAGAAGAAGACCCTCAATGGGGTGGATTGACACAGTGGCTGTAACAGTGGTTCCAACATAGCAATGATTGTGAGGCTGGCACAGGACCAGGTAGTGTTTCATTCTGTTGTACATAGGGTCGCTAGGTACAATAAACTCAATGGTACCTAACAACAAATACCTAACATTAAGTGCTTAGTTTCAAAATTGGGAAAGGTGTGCGGCAGGGTTTTAACCTTTCACTATACTTATTCAATTTATATACTGAACAAATAATTCCAGAAGCTGGATTATATGAAGAAGAATGCAGTATCAGGATTGGAGAAAGTCACATTGGAGGAATTGGAGGAACTTCCATCAGAGGATTGGAGGTAACTGCAATATGCAGATGACACAGCCTTGCTTTACAAAAATGAAGACAACTTGAATCACTTGTTGATGAAGGTAAAATGCTACAGATTTCAGTATGGATTATGCCTAAATGTGAACAATATGAAAATCCTCATACCTGGACCAATAAATGAGAAAAAATTGAAGTTGTAGAGGGTTTCATTCTATTTGGATCAACAATCAACACTGATGGAAGCAGTTGTCAAAAATCCAACAACATACTACATTGTGAAAATTTACTGTAGAAGATTACTCTAAAGTTCTGAAAAGCAAAGACGTCACTTTGATGACTAAGGTGTGTCTTATCTAAACCATGGTCTTTTCAATAGTCCCATATGTTGAGAAAAGCTGGAGAATGAATTAATAAGACAGAAGAAGAATCGATGCAGTTGAATTTTGGTGTTGGCACAGAATATTGAATATGCCATGGTCTGCCAGAAGAATGAAAAAAATCTTAGATGAAATAAAATCAGAATGCTCCTTAGAAGTGAGGTTGGTGTGCTCCATTTTACTTACTTTGAACACCTCATCAATACAGAACAATCCCTTGAAAAAGAAATCATTTTGGTAAAGTAGAAGGTCAGTGAAAATGAGGGAAACACTTAATGAGGTGGACTGACACAATGGCTACAATAATGAGCTCAAACATATCAAAGATCTTGAAGGTGGTGCAGGACCTGGCAATGTTCCATTCTATTATTCACAAAGTCTCTGAGTCAGAGCTAACTCAATGGCAACTAACAACTACACAAACAACATTAAGTATTTAGGCATTAGTACAGACTATAGATATCTAAAGTCCTAACACTAACTCTATCTGTTTCACTTATGTCTTAATGTCTACATCAGCAGTGTGGCTTGAGATAAACACTGATGCTTACTAACCTTCAGTGAGACCTTAATGTTGCCCAGAAATCACAGTATGTTTCCTTCATCCGTTCACTTTCTTACTCTCTTGATGAGTTTTTCACTCCTTCTCTTCCCTCTTCACACTTACAATGTTTCCTCCGCACACTCCTTCTCAGCTGATAATAATATTCTATTTCTTGGAGAAAGTAAAAGCAATAGCATCAGAATCCCATACATTGCAGCAACAAGAACTACCAAACTACTATCATCTGGAACTAAATGCTGTGATTTGTCTTCTGTTATAATGCAGAAACTGCTCATGCATCTAGCTAAGGCCAACCCTTCATTTCTTGCAATAAATCCTATCATCTCTGCCCTACTCATTGACTATATTCAAGGCCACAATGCATAGTGATTAAGTATGTGCACTCTGGAGTCAGACCGCACGAGTTCATATCAGGCTCACTCACTATCTAAACAGTGATTTTATGTATCAGTTTCCTCATTCTTATAACAGGGATAATAACATGATAAGCCATATATGGTTATTATCAGGATAAAATTCTTTAATAAGTGTACAGTGCTTACAATGCTCCATGTTCCATGGGTGTTTTTAGGTGCCTTCAAGTCAGTTCCTACTCATAGAGACCCTAAGTAAAACTAAGTAAACACTCTGCAGTCCAGTGCCATCCTTACAACCATTACTATGTTTGAGCTCATTGTTGTAGCCACTGTGTCAATCCATCTCACTGATGAACTTCCTCTTTTTTGTTGATCTTCTTCTTTACCAAGCATATTGTCCTTCTACAGGGAGTGGTCCCTTCTGATGACATGTCAAAAGTATGTGAGTAAAAGTCCCCCATCCTCATTTCTAAGGAGTATTCTGGCTGTACTTCTTCCACGACAAATTTGTTAATTCTTCGGGGAGTTCATGGTATATTCAATATTCTTCACCAAAACCATAATTCAAAGGCATCAGTTCTTCTTAGGTCTTCCTTATTAATTGTCCAGCATTTGCATACATATGAGGTGATTGAAAATGCCATGGATGGGGTCAGGTGCAACTTTCTCCCCAAAGTTACATCTTTGCTTTTTAACACTTTAAGAAGTGTTTTGCAGCAGATTTTCCCAATGTAATACATCATTTGATTTATTGATTGCTGCTTCCATGAGTGTTGGTTATGGGACCAAGTAAAATGAAATCCTTGACAATTTCTATATGTTTTCTGTTTATCTGTTGCTTATTGGTCCAGTTGTGAGGACATTTTTTTCTTATGTTGAAGGATAATCCATACCGAAGGCTGTAGTCTTTGAACTTCATCAGTAAATGCTTCAAGTTCTCTTCACTTTCAGCAAGCATAATTGTGTCATCTGCATATCACAGGTTGTTAATGAATCTTCCTCCAATCCTCTTGCCACATTCTTCTTCATACAGTCCACCGTCTCGGGTTATTTACTCAGCATACAGATTGAATAAGTATGGTGAAAGGACAGATTCCTAACCCACACCGTTCCTGATTTTAATCCACACGGTATCCCCTTGTTCTGTTCCAATGACTGCTTCTCTATGTACAGTTTCTACCTGAGCACAGTTAAGTGTTCTGGAATTCCTTTTTTTCACAATGTTATGCATAATTTGTTGTGATCCAACTGTTGAATGTCTTTGCATAGCCAATAAAACACAGGTAAACATCTTTCTGGTATTCTCCTCTTTAAGCCAAAATCTATCTGACATCAGCAATGATATCCCTTGTTCCATGTCCTTTTCTGAATCCAGCCTGAATTTCTGGAAGTTTCCTGTTGATGTATTGCTGCAACTGCTTTTGAATTATCTTCAGCATAATTTTACTTGCCTATAATATTAATGATATTCTTCTATCATTTCCAAAATCCACTAGATCACCTTTCTTTGGAATGGTCACAAATATGGATTTCTTCCAGTCAGTTGTCCAAGTAGCTGTGTTCCAAATTTTTTGGCATAGAAGAGTGAGCACTTTCAGCATTTCATCCATTTATTGAAACATGTGAATTGCTATTCCGTTAATTCCTGGGGCCTTATTTTTCACCAATGCCTTCAGTGCACCTTGAACCTCTTCCTTCAGTACCATCTGTTCATGATCATAGGCTACCTCCTGAAATGGTTGACCGTTGACCAATTCTTTTTAGTACTGTGACTCTGTGTATTCCTTCCATCTGCTTTTGATGCTTCCTGCATCCTTCAATTTTTTGCCCAAAGAATCTGTCAGTATTGCAACTCGAGGCTTCAATTTTTTTGCTTTGGTTCTTTCAGTTTGAGAAATGTCGAGTGTGTTCTTCCCTCTTGATTTTCTAACTCCAGCTCTTTGCACATTTCATTATAATACTTTACTTGGTCTCCTTGAGCGGCCCTTTGAAATCTTCTGTTCAGCTCTTTTACTTCATCATTTCTTGCATTTGCTTGAGCTACTCTATGATCAAGAGCAAGTTTCAGAATCTCTTTTGACATCCATTTTGGTCTTTTTTTACTTCCTGTCTTTACTGACTTTTGCTTTTTTCATGTACGATGTTCTTGAAGTCATTCTACAACTCTTCTCATCTTCCTTCATTAGTGTTCAATGGGTCAAATCTATTCTTGAGATGCTTTCTAAATTCAGGTGGGATATATTCAAGGTTATACTTTGACTTTTGTGGACTTGTTTTAATTTTCTGCAGCTTCAATTTGAACTTGCATATGAGTTATTGATGGTCTGTTCCACAGTCAATCCCTGGCCTCGTTCCAACTGATGATATTGAGATTCATCATTTCTTTCCATAGATGCAGTCAATTTGATTCCTTTTCTTTTTTTTTCCATCTGTGAGGTACATGTGTATAGTCACCATTGATGTTTGTGAAAAAAGGTATTTGCAATTAATAAGTCATTGTTCTTACAAAATTTTATCAGGCTATCTCTGGCTTCATTTCTGTCACTGAGGCCATGTTTTTCAAGTACCAATCCTTCTTCTTTGTTTCCAACTTTTGTATTCCAATCACCAGTAATTATCAATGCACATTGATTGCATATTTGATCAATTTCATACTGCAGAAGTTGGTAAAAATCTTTAATTTCTTCATCTTTGGCATTAGTTTTTGGTGCATAAATTGGAATAATAGTTGTATTAACTAGTCTTCCTTATAGACGTATGGGTATTATGCTATCACTGACAGCATTGTATCTCAGGATAGATCTTGAAATATTCGTTTTGATGATGAATGCAGCACCATTCCGTTTCAATTTTTCATTCCCTGCATAGTAACTCATATGATTGTCTGATTCAAAATGGCCAATACCAGTCCATTTCAGCTTTCTAATGCCTAGAATATCTATCTTCAAGTGTTCTGTCAACTTCCAATTTTACTAGATTCATACTTTTTATGTTCCATGTTTTGATTATTAATGGATGTTTTCAGCTGTTTCTTCTTGTTGAGAGTCTTTCCACGTTAGTAAATGAAGGTCCTGAAAGTTTTACTTTATCCATGTCATTAAGATCTATTCTACTTTAAGGAAGCAGCTATTCCCCAATCATATTTTGAGTGCCTTCTAACCCGAGGGACTCATCTCTGGCACTATATGACAAGGTCCACTTTCTTTCATAAGGTTTTCACTGGCTAATTCTTTTCAGAAGTAGACTGCTGGGTCCTTCTTCCTACTATTTCTTAGTCTGGAAGCTCTGGTGAAACCTGTCCACCATGGGTGTTCCTGCTGGTATTTGAAATACTGGTGGCATAGCTTCCAGTATCACTGCAACATACAAGCCACTACAGTACGACAAACTGACAGACAGTGGTGTCCCATGGTAGGTCCTCAAAAATGTGAGCCATTAAATGCTTTTATATAGCATGATTGTTAGGAACATAAAGTTTGGCATATATGCTGTGTATTTACTATATATATGTGTGTTTGCATATGTATATGTGTAACGTGTGTTACTAAAGTTAATGTGTATTACTAATAAATTTATTTTATAAATTAATAAATTGCAATAAAAGTTATATTTCTTTTTATTAAATGGCCTTATATTTTTCTTGATAAAATTAAGGAATTAAGTTGCTTTCTTAAAGGTCTGACTGCTTAAAATAAATATATTTTTAAAAATTATAACAACACATTTCTATTTCTCTTTTCTTTCTCATCTTACTGGCTACCTTAAGTGGGATGTATTGAAATCATTAAAAAAGCCTGTCTTTGCAATGAATTTAGATATTTGTAAATATAAAATGTATATCTTAAAAATTAATATTCTGGAATAATAGGAAATTGATATGATCAAGGACCTTGATATATGCTAGTATAAGGTATTTTCTTAACTAAACTCTAAGCTAGACAGAAAGTTAATTAAACTGCAGTTTGTTTGAAATTGCCTGATGTGATCGCTATTCAGGGGACTGTACAGATAGTGGTGATACCAAGCACTTCCTTCAAAATATGTAAATGATCCCTGTTCTGTACAAACTACTATTTTATTTGGAAAATAAATACAGCATGCAAATTATCGTTTCATAAACAGTCTGTATTTTCTCAAGAGTGATGTGATCATGTTCAAAGTAATTATGGTAGTCTAATTACTTTTTCAATTTTCCAACTTTTACTATATTTGTATGCTTTTTTTAAGAAATGCATAATTTCATTATAATATCTGCTTAAAAGACTCTTGGAGCTCTGTTCTTCACAGTGTCTAAATCATATCTTCATAGTGCGTTAGAAATTTAGGAAAGTAAATTATCTACTTTAGATCACATATCAATATAATTTTATATATCAGAGACTTCTCTTCAGGCAAATGAGTGGGGAGTAGAATTCATTCTACGTTCCAAATTCTTATTTTTTCCTATATTCAACTGTTTATTTCACTATGATAGAGGGATATTATTTACATGGGAATTATACAAAGATTCTGACTTGTAAATTAAATCAATTCCACACACATATTTCCCTAATATGTGCAAGGAATAGCAGTAGGCACAGTGCTTCCCAAAGATGAAAAAGAAAGGTTCTGTACTCTTACTCACATTGGGTAGGGTAGACACATTGGAAAAAATTACTCTGATATTTTAACAGTGATAGATTTTCTAAAAGTGGTGTAGACTGAGTGTTATGGAAGGGAAACATTAGTCTAAACAGAGATGACTATTTGAACATATATTAAAAGCTTAGGGAAGAACACAAGTAACGGAATATGATTCAGAAAAACCGTGGTATATATGAGGCATTAGAATCATTTCCATGCTTCAGGGGCATCAAATTGGAAAAAGGGAGTAGTCAGAGGTGAGGCTGGAGAGACACTGACCAGTCACATCAAGGTGGTCAGTGGATGACACTTTATGAGGCTTAGATTTCATCTACATGTAATAAGGTGCCATATATGTTTGCAATTTAATTTATTTTATTAGATTTTAAAGACACATATGTAATAAAATTATGTGCTTCTTGTATAAGGTTAAATAACAAAAGAGCACGTAGGCATGAATGAAATAAATGAATTTTACTCTTCCCAATTCCACACAACTAAAATAACCAATATAGGCTATTCTTCCTTTTTGTATTTTTCAAATATGTAAAAGGTATTTTCCATAGGGTTAAATAAAAACATATTTTATCCATGCACATGGTGTGTGTGTGTGTGTGTGTGTGTTGCTCTGTAACTTGATCTTTTGTTAAAGGCTTCAAAGCAGAGACATGGCATAGCAAGAATAAAGGTTTAGACTACTAGTCTGGAAGCTTTGTGAAAGTTGGATTTGGTTTGAACAATTCCGGAGGAAAGGAGATTAGTTTTAAAAGCACACGAGAACTTGTATTTCCACATGAGATGGAGTAGCTAAAGGCAGAACAGAAAACACAAACAGAATATTTGCATAACGCGTACATTTTAAGTTGGAAAGCTGCTGAGGTGATCAGGTCTGGCAGGGTTAAGACACAAGAGAAAGGAAAGCAATGAAGAGCTGATCTGACTTCTGTAGCCACTTCACCCTAAGTAGATGTATCAATTCTAAGTGCTGGTAGATGACTGAGAGCTTGGGTCTTGTAAGAACCATAAAGACGCACTGCTTGGAATTCAGAAACTGCAGAGCTTCACATGGATACTTGGGGAAGGGGGCCTAGCCCAGAACCCAGTTTTCCATCAAGAACAATTGCTAGATTCTGGGGTTAATGAGGTAAGGGGGTAAAAGCCTATGCAGAGTTTGCAACCATGAAGGAGTAAAGGTATAAGATTTGCCCTCTTATATTAAACAACTAGAAAACTAGGGAAAATATATAAAACTATTACTTTCACATATTTGACAAGTGAAGTACAGGACCATAATCTCTGAGAGAAGGAAAACAAAAGATTTGAGGCCTACCATCACTCTGGCTTTAGGTCTGGAGACAATTGCCTAACCATGGCAAAAGAAGGGAAACCCAGACAGAGTCTATAGTAATCTTGGAGAGGAAAAGAGACATAAAGTTCAACTGAGAGAGGATGAGGCAGCTAGAATGTGTCAGACAGAGTATACTGAAGAGAGAGAGCTTTGTATGGAAACAGTTGAATAAATCTACTTAAAAATTTCCTTCAATTTTTGGCTGAATACTGATTTGTACATGCACTAGGTAAAACTCCAGGAGGCCAGAAGAAAGAACAACTGCCAGGAAAGGGCGATTTCTGGGAAGCCGTAAACTGAAAATTTCCTGAGCTCCCCTAAGACTGTGAATCATTAGACTTCAGTACCCATAGTAAAGAGATTATGTTGTATACACGGGGAGTTTAGCAGTACCCCCAAATGGTGCCATTATGATAATCTTATGGTAGAGACTACTGTATACCCGCTGTAAAAAAGCTTAAGAACAAACCTCCAAAAGATTAAGCTGATCCACATTAACTTAACTGCATACCCAGAAAAAGTTCAACGCTTAGAGATTCAAGAAACTGCCAAACACAAGCCTGAAAAATAATGATGAAGCCAAAAGGAATCATATCATAGTAAGACTGATGAAATCTGAAGAACAAATATAAACATATTAAAATCAGCCAAATTAAAGTAATATCACGCTTAAAGGAAGAATAATAAGATTCACAGATGACTTCTCAATAGGAGGGGAAAAAAAAAAGCCAGTAGATAATGGGTAGTCAGTCTCACACCTAAAATTCTGTACTTAGCTAAAATAGCCTACCAAAAAAAAAAAAAAAAAAGCAAAATAAAGACATCTCATTTAGACAAAAGTTTAGAGAATTCTTGGCCAGAGAAGTCCTGCAGTAAAAGAAATACCAAAGAATATTATCCAGGCAGAAGAAATATAACTCCTCTTGGAAACAGAGTTGCAAGATGTAACAAAAAACAACTAAGAGGGAGAATACATGAGTAAATTTGCACAAATATTAAAAGAATATTGAGTGTTCAAGTAAAAATCAATGTCTTGTAATGTAATTTTATAGTTTACAGGGTATTTTTTAAGGGGAATAAATGAAAAAAAACTAGGAAAATGCCCATTTGTTCTTGGAAGAGGCATAGGTTTTTTCAAGAGTACCCAAAAAGTGGAATAATAACTGAAAAACATACTGTTCCTCAAAATCATATATCCAAAACCAAACCCTTTGCCGTCAAGCCAATTGTGACTCATATTGAACCTACAGGACAAATTAGAACGGCCCCATAGGATTTCCAAGACTGTGATCCTTATGGAAGCAGACTGCCACATCTTTAGGTTCACAGTCCAGTGCTTAAGCACTGTGCCATAAGGGGTCCTCTGAAACAATGTATACCAAAACAAACAAAAAAACACCACCTTCGCGCTGATTCTGACTCATAGCGATATATAAAAGAGTAAAAAGACAATCCACAGTAGCCAAAGTGTATAGGAAAGAAATGGTAAGCACTTATACCAGGACATTTTTGGTTAGGATGGTGATGAAGTGATGGATTTTACATATTTATGAGATTAAAAAGAATACAATTTGCAATTTGATAGATGAAGGAGAGGTATGTCACATACAATTCTTGCTTCATGGGATTGAAAGAGAGTTTTCTTCATTTAGAATAAGAAGTACGAGTACAAGCATCTTTGAATTTACAGGAAATAATATAATGTTTTGAAACTGCTGAGATTACTGTGTCACCCAGAGGGCTTCCAGGTATTGATATGGATGCCACCTGAGAGACGAGCAGTGTAATCTGTGTTCAGGATTTTGATTTGAACATTATTATTGGCCACTACTGCTTGCAGTTCTCTTCTGGTTATGTTTGAAAGATTGCACTTCTCTAACTCACTGATACTACATATAACCTTGTGTATTTTTTTATTTTGGCTAATGAAATGTGAATGAAATTTGCATGTGTTATTTCTAATGGAAGAATTCAAAGACAGCATGCAGTGTTCCACTGTGGAGAACCCTAAAGGTTTCTATTGAGATGATGGTATACTAAGATAATGGAGAATCTATCAGCCTGGGACCCCAAGTGACTGCAGTAAACAGCGCCCTCTGCTTACCTTCATCTGATGAACCTTAATTTGACTGTTGTGTGTCATCCAGTGGATGCCAACTCATAGTGATATGTCACAGAGTAGAACTTCCCCAGAAGGTTTCCTAGTCCTTAATCTTTACAGGAGCAGATCACCAGGTCTTTTCTCTCATAGAGCATCTGATGGGTTTGAACTGCTGACCTTTTGGTTAGCAGCTGAGCACTTAACCATTGCACCATGGAGGTGTAGTGGTTAAGAGTTAGGCTGCTAACCAAAAGGTTGGCAGTTTGAACCACCAGGCACTCCCTGGAAACCCTATGGGGCAGTCCTACTCTGTCTTATAAGGTCCTTATGAGTCAGAATCCACTTGACAGCAATGGATTTTTAAGGTACTAATATTTGAATGTTGCTTTTACTAAAGGGTTAATACAAAATGGGAGTTTACATCATGATAATTGTCAAGATCACTCAAAAAATATATTGGGGTAGATTTTAATACAGGATAAAACTCTGATGAACACCATGTCCAGAGCAAGTCTTGGTGTTTAGTGTCAGGAAAGTATACTTGAATATGTATCATGCTGATAATAAGACCTTGTTGTTCCTCATTCCTTCTTTTTTCCTGAAATAGAATCTAGGAAAAAGTGAGTTCCAATGAAATCCATGCTGACATCTTAAACTGAAACCAATGACATAAAAACAAAAATCATATATTTTTATTTAGAAAAGTTGTTTATAACAAGCATGTTCAAATCCTTCAAGTTAATCACACACAATGCATGAGAGGGTAAAATTAGGCAGTCATCAGTCCATATCCCATAAGGAGATCAAATTTTGTGTCTCATTTGAATATAATTTTAAGCCAATTTAAAAATTGGATGATTTCACATAAAATCTGGAATTTTAACTTCTCTTAAAAAGTAATTTGAGAATAATGAGCCTCTATTTACTCACTAATTGACTGAATCAAAAATTTCTACCCTCATATGGCCCCCAGACACCCTTTTAGCTCAGTGGTGAAGTTATCTCCAAGTTCATCCTGGGAGTGGACAGCCCCGTAAAACCAAATGGGACTAATGAGGTACAGTAGTCCAGTGACAAGGGCCAGAAGGCAGAAGGGGACAAGGAAGCTGGTGACAGGGAACCCAAGGTTGAGTAAGGATATTGTTGATGTGTTGCGAGATTGTTAACCATTGTCATAGGGCAACATGCATAATAACTGTTAAATGAGAAACTATTTTGTTCTGTAAGCCTTCACCTTAAGTGAGAATAGCAGCACAATTGGAAGAGCATAGTCAATGTCACCAAACTATGCATGTAGAAATTTTTGAAATGATGTATCTTTAGCTATGTGTATTTTCACCAAAAAAAGGTTGAGAAGTTAGAAGGTTGACATGTTGTGGGATTGTTAACCAATGTCATAAAACAATATGTGTACTACTGTTTCATGAGAAACTATTTGTTCTGTAAGCCTTCACCTGAAGTACAATTAAAAAAAAAAAAATTTCTACTGTCTTTAGAAGAATAAAGTTTCATTAAATAGTTCAAAACCAGATTGAATGACTTAAGAAAACTAAGTAACCTTCACAACTTATAAGCATATAAAATACTAATTACCTGAAATCATATACAAACTCAGTTTACCCCATAATTTAAAAATATACAATATAAATTTGTATATACTATATATGTGTGTGTGTGTGTGTGTGTATGTGTGTGTGTGTAGGTATGTATGTACACACACACAGAACAATATTTGATACTACTATCTCTGTCTTGATAATTAAAATTCCACCGAGGGAATTCTTCCTTATCTCCCAGAATTCTTTTCATTCAAAGCAGGACAAACATATTCAGATAGTTTCTCTCATGTTTCTTTATTTTTTACCCCAGGGAAATTGTTTTACCCCATCATTGAAGATCAACCATATTAATCAACCTAGATAAGTGTTTATTATATCCATTTGTTTTATAGAACATAAACTCTGCAGGTGGTAAATAAAACCAAAGTCTAAGTTCAGTCTTAGGAACTCTGTGTTTAAAAACTGTTAGTTTTTTTTCTGCAAGATATTCCAATACCTTTAATGTACTAATACATAGTTTTAATCCCTAAGAAAAGGATAGGGCAAGCGGAAAGTTCTAAGTATATTTGATTTTAGGATTTTATTTATTTATTTGTTTATTTATTTTTGACATGCTGTCTGGAGAGACTAGTTTCTTAGTGGACAGACACTTTTGGAAATGCTGTGTTAATCCTTACACATAGTATGCAACAATAAAGATAAAAATACTAATAAAATAAAACTATAAATACCAAAGAATATATGCTATATACCCTTTGCCATTGAGTCGATTCCAACTCATGGTGACCTTATAGGATAGAGAAGAACTGCCCCAGTGGGTTTCCAATGAGCAGCTGGTGGATTTGAACTGCTGACCTTTTGGTTAACAGTCATAGCTCGTAATTACTGGCAACACAGAGCCCCACATGCTATGTAGGTGAAGTAAAAGATTTTGTTATCATTATTTTAATACATTAATATTTGTTGGTTAAATTAATGAAGACTTAGTTTGTAGTAATAGAGGCAAATAGAGTAAGAGCAATAAAGTTCTTGAACCGAAGATTAATTTGATTCACTTGAAGGATTTGTTTCTGTTTGTCTACCATCCACATTTTGACTATTCTTCACTTTTGTTTTCCTCTTTTTAATGTAAGCAAAACTAATCCCTTTTAAGACCAGAATTCCTTTTCTTAAAAGAAATCCACCACTATTACATCTTCGTGCTCTTTCATAAATTACTCTATCATTTTCAGCATTGTAAATATCAATTACAGCAGGGGTGATAACAGCTGATGATCTTACTGCTATTGTGTCTGTTGCTACTATCGTGGGCCCTCTGGCCCTGTTCTTCTCATTTCTAATCATGCAGAACTTTTGATGAATAATAATTAACAGATTGATGAATGTATCAAAAGAGGTTAAAATCGGGTTAGTAGTAGGCAGTATTTACTCCCACATTAGTTAATTTTCTCTTGAAATGATATGCATAGGGTGCAATAAACGTAACTGAATTATAGTTCTATTTTATCTGTAGAATATAGTGTGACAAATGTGATTTTTTAAAGGTTAGAATAAATGCAATGGTACGATTTGGTATTTCAAAAGATCAAAAATATTATCTTTTTAGTTTTTTTTCACAGCAACAAATAAATGATGCAAATTGAAGATGTTTTTGTAGAAAAAGTAAAGTAGTGGGAATGGATTTTAAAAGTATACGTACAACATATTAAAGATTTCTAATCTGTGTCTTTAGAAATCAGATTCAATATTGCTCTGGTTATGGATCAAGAAGCTCTAAATATTAAAGCACCACAGCTACTTAGCATGTTTCTTAGGAATTCCAGCAATTAGTGACCTAACCAATTATCCATTCTACTTTTGCTTTCTGAGATGTTGCCTATAATGAAAATATGTTTAGTTCATTGTTTTCTGTCAAGAAAATTGTATTTTATATGGGAAGCTAAGATATATATTTATACTTCATACAGAAATCACAGTCCTTGCAGAAAAGATGCGCTATCTTTAGGACTATCCTATATTACTCAAGGAAACCTGATGTTGTGGAAACAACCTTCGAGTAGAAAAAGTAGTTTTTCAAATTCTAACTCAGCCACTTACTAGTTGTTTCATCCTGGGCAATATTCTTTTTTTAAATGGGGTTAATATTCCTATTTATCATTATAACAATTAAAAGAAATGCAAGTAAATGACCTAATTTATAGTGGACACTTTATAAATATGTATTACATTTTTGTCATTTTGAAAACCTGGGAATAATTACTTTATGGTATAATCTAATAAGCCACAATTTCTGAAAACTTTACTTTCAAAACAAGGATGGAGATATAGAATTTATATATGGATATTAATAAGAATGTGGATATAGATGTAAAGATATTCAGAAATATAGGAAAATACACATATACAAATAAATGCACATAAATATTTTTTATTGAAAACAGGATTCTGTTTTTTTGTCTCTTGTAATAGCAGTGCTTGATTAGAAACATATAATCTAGCTACCAAAAAGTAATTTAAAAAAAAGAGTGCTTTGTTTTTGTTTGTTTAGATGGTGGGTAGGTAATATATATAGTTACGAGAGTAATTTCTCTATTATCTACTTTTATCATACAACTACTTGTATAACTCTTTCTAAAACATTATCAGAATAAATTCTATCTAAATCCTAGAATTAGTGCCACTTTTACTTCAAAACAATCTCTTTTCCTCCTGTCTGAACATCAAAAAGGCCACATAACTGACCATTAAAGGGAAGAACCCTTCTTGCGTGACTGAGAAGAGGCAGATATTACCTGGATCAAGTCTAAACTCACTCTAGAAAGAAGCTGGATAGGAAGGGCTGGAAAACTTTCAGATTTTTGTTATTTGTATATATAAGATTATTTGTTGGAAACTTAGACTCCTTCCAGGCAAAGTGTACATTAGTAAATATTTAAACACATTTTTAAAGTCACTGAAGCTATAAAGAAATGCTCTATTACCAGTAAGTCTCTGCCAAGTTTCCTGCTTCAAATTCCTCACGACATAGAATTATATTACTGTGTTACTCTGGTTAAGTGCTTTGTTTCCATTTTTTTTGGTATCAATGTTGATGTATCTTTCATTGCATACTTTACACTCATTACTATCTGAAGAAAAAGTGAAAGACAAAGAAAAAGCAAAAATATAAACAATCTTCCAGTAATTTTAGAAGCAAACTAGTTAACATTACCAAAATAAATCTAACTCTATATTCTCATTCAGTGTCTCTACGCACTGCTGACCTTTTGGTTAGCAGCCGAGCTCTTGACCACTGCACCACGAGAGCTCCAAATGAAATGTAGTAGGTGCTAAATTGGAATATCTGTTTCATAATGTAGTGATAAAGGATCAAGGGTATGGATCTAGGAAAGCTGATACAAATTTCAGATCCACTAGCCCTGGTGGTGCAGTGGTTAAGAGCTAGAGCTGCTAACCAAAAGATAGGCAGTTCAAATCCACAAGCCGCTCCTTGGAGACCCTATTGGGCAGTTTTACTCTGTCCTGTAGGGTCACTATGAGTCAGAATTGACTCAATGACAACAGTTTACTGTTTTTGTTTTTACTTACTAATCTAATGCCTCTGGCAATTTATGTTAATTCTCTGGGATTAAGATCCTTGAGAAGAGAGCATAGAACTACATTCCCTCAAATAGTCAATGATTCCAAATTAAAAATTAAAAATTTGCCTGAGTAAATTTCTAATCAAATATGTTTCCGTATGCTTCTCAAAATATATTCATATAGTTAACATACTAAACAATTTGGACAAGTTTTTCTGTACATAATTCTGCAAACCAAACCAAAACCAGTTTTGGTGTGACATAACCCTAATTTATCTATGTTAGACACCCTGAGTGTGCACCTCTGATGAAAAACCTAGGACATTAGTTATCCTGCTACAATAGGAACTGTACATCCCTCAATAGACCTTTATTATGCAAGACCAGAGAGACTTAACCACATTAAAATCCCAGGATTTCACTCTTCTAACAAGAGCAAGGAGACAGAATGACTCTGTCAGTTGAAGCTCTGACAGAGGCTTTGCCAGAGACTCTGCCCACAGCCTCCAACCTTGGACCCAGCTACAAGAGAACTCCACCAAGGATGAGCCATTGGTTAAGCCTTCTTCCTGAGACAACTCATTAAAGATAAACACCTGAAGATTGAAGATTTGGACTCTAATTATTGTACTAAATTTACCCTACCTTGATTCTCTAGGGCTAAATGAACGTCTTGGGGCCTAACCTGTGTGCTGTGCCGTAACTACCTTGTAATAAACTAAATGACTTCATGCTTAACAAATCTGACCATTTCGTTACCTAATTTACAATAAAATCCCAACACAACAGGCCTTATGAAAATTATTAAAAATGTTTGCTTTCTTATTCTGCTCTGCCTCTCATAAAGCATTATTGTTAGATGCAATAGAGTTGATTTAGACACATAGCGACCCCATGTGTATAGGCATTTGATATTCCCAAAAACATGAGAGAGGACAACAAAAAGACAAATTTCTATGTTTATAATTGTTAAGATTTTTTTCACTACAAAGAATGCCACTGAGATATTTACAGAACTTACCAACTAAGTAGCGTCACTAATTAAAAGGTACATGATGGTGATGAATCAATCTCACTTTGAAAAGGATAATTGTTTATATTGCCAAATGTATAGGTAAGATATTTATCTAACATCAAACTGGCCAGATAAATAATAAACCAAATGTATTGGTTTGTAATATAATTGAATTCTATTTTTATATTTATAATAAATGTAAAATAATATTTTCTCAAATTGTTGACTACAAAAAATGGTAAGTTGGTAAACCATAAGTCCTCTCTTATGATGAATATATTTACTAAATAATAATATAAAACAAAATATTTCTAAAGTTCATTCCAAGCTCAATGATTTTAAATTTAGGTTTATGTTATACTTAAAGAGTTTTGTAATTAACCTCATCAGAAAACTATTGTTTCTTTTATTCCTAAAAGTGATATAATTTTCTACCTCAATCCCATGACCACAATGTTATTGGAATATGAAATTGCAGAGATATTCTCAGCAAAATCACAATATCTCTCTCTCACACACACACCGATACACATGAGCATTTTGTCTATGACTTAATGTTGTTTTGGAAATTTGAACCAAAGCAATAAATATATATGAATAGAATTATTATATATCTTTTGAATATCTGAAATAAAATTATTACATATGTAATGTTATAGATATAAGATTGAAATATCATTTTGATAATCTTGGAAGATGGAAAAATGTACTGAGAACGCAGATGACAATCGATTGAAAATCTACTAACATTAGCGAGAAGACAGAACCAAAAACCAAACCCATTGCCGTCTGGTTGGTTCCAACTCATAGTGACCCTATAGAGAAGAAGTGTTATATTAAAAGACCAATTTGCAAAGGCAGCTTTCAGTGGGACAGCAATAAGCATATTTATTTTACCAAAAGGAGATCTACTCTTGGGTCATTCAGAATTCAACCAAAGAACCACCACAAACACCACACACACATATTCACATACAAGATTATTTAAAACTTACTTTTATCAGAAAAATTTAAAGCAGCACAAATGTCCAGAACTGGAGAAACTAACCAGATAAGTTTTATAATTTTAACATTGAAATGATACTGCTAATACAATGATATTTTATTTTGACAAATCAAAAAATGTAAAGGAAAAAGAAAAATTCGTACAACAGCAAAATCAAATATTCATTATCTTTATATGAGTAGTAAAGTTTTAATTCTTTTTTTTACTTTTTATCCATGAAAGACAAAGGTAAAGAGTAGCCCATCTATGGACCTTACTAAGAGGTTTCAATCTGGAGAGGGCTAGGGAAAAATTAAAAAAAAAAAAAAATGCTTTAAAAATCTTTGCTCCAAAGGAGAGAAAGTGGGAAATAATTTAGAGAAAGCTAAAAAGTCATTTCTGTTGTATCCCATTATTTTGAAGACAATAAGATTAAAAAGGTATTTTTTTTTCAAGTATGTTTCATGAAATGTGATCAATGATACCCCTAATGTTCAATTCAAAGTGCTCCTTTTTTTCCATTTTCAGGTCAAATACACTGATCATCTAATTTGATTTATAGCTCTGAAGCAACAGATTGCAACAGAGTATTGCATAATGAATTAAAAACAGATAAATGAGTAATGTAAAATATAATTTAGAATCCATTTCAGAAGCGTACCAAATTTTCATTTTAACAAACTCTGGGCATTATGAAATATTATAGAGTTCTACATTTTTCTGAATTTAAGTTGTGATAGAGAGTTCACTTAAGGCATTTATTTTGAAGAGTTTAAATCTAGTATTTTACATATTTTAATGCTCCATTAACCCCCTTACTTATTATGAAGTAATAATAACCTGCTTGAAGGAAAATTATACTTTTACAGTCGTATCATATGACACGGACATAAAGCAAAAACATCAATCAAAAATTCACAAGATTTAAGCAATAGCTTATGGGTAAGCAATGGCACCAAAACTTAGCAAATGGTGATTTTAAATGATAGAGTGCTCTTAAGGAAAATTATGGTACAAATATGTGTGCTTAAGGAGAAGAATAAATTGAAAAGTGCAAAACTGAAACAAAAATACGAAATATAATATTAAAGATAAAAAACAAGCTAAATTACGATAGAAATACACTTTTTGTGAAAATTGTTTTGAGTTAATATATTTCTGAGACTTCAATCTCTGAATCAGAACATTTACTGAAAGACAATAAGTTGGACTAGATCATGTTCTTGATATAATACAAATTGTTTTTATTGTATAAGTATACTGTAATAATCAGAAAAATAACAATTATTGAGAACTTTAAAAACAACTTTGAATCAGAATAAATTATACACTTAGGAACACTGAGTTAGAAAACAATTATATACATTATTTTTGAGAAAATTATCTAGGCATAACAAATGACATGCCTATATGAAATGTGCATTCAATATAGAAAGGTATGTAATAAAGATAAGTATACAAAAAAATAAAAATTATTCACAATCTTTTGACATAAAGATAACCACCCTCAAAAACATGTGTTCACCCAGGGCTCTACCGTAAGATCACAAGAACTAGATGGTGCCCAGCTAGTACTACAGACAACTTTGATCAGAGCCACAATAGATGGACCTGGATAGAACAGGAGAAAAGTGCAGAATAGAACTCAATTTTTTAAGAACATTTTATTGCTTTTTTTGGTGAAAGTTTACACAACCAATTAGGTTCCCATTTAACAATTTTGACACATATTGTTCAGTGACATTGGTTACGTTTTCCAGATTGCTTCAACATTCTTATTATTTCAGTTCTAGTTATTCCATTTCCATTATTCTTGCTTGCCTACCCGTCCCTAACATTTACATCTTTGTTTTAGGGTAAATGTTGACCTTTTGATCTAAAATAGACAATTATTATTATTTTTTATATAAAAGGAGCATGGTACTCATGGGTAATATTGTTTAGTTTATGAGCCAATATGTTATTTAGTTGAAAGATGACCTCCAGGAGTAGTTTCAGTTCAAAGTTTAAAGGGTATCTCAGGAAGATAGTCTTGGTGTTTCCACAGGTCTCTGTTGGTCCAGGAAGTCTGGCCTTTTTTTTTTTTTTTTTATGATTTTGAATTTTCTACAATTTTCTCCCATTTTATCAGGGACCATCTATTGTGGCCCTGGTCAGAATGGTTGGTAATTGTAGCCAGGCACCATCTATTTCTTCTGTTCTCTGGGTAAGTGAGGCTGTGGTTTGTGTAGGCAATTGGTCTTACAGACTGATCTCTTCTTCAAGTCTTTTGTTCCCTTCTTTCTCTTTTGCTCCCGACAAGAAGAGGCCAATAGTTGTATCTTAGATGGCTGCTTCCAAACTTTTAAGACCTCAGATGCTACTTATCAAACTAGGATGTAGAGCATAAACTTTATAGACTATGTTAAGTCAATTGACTGAGAAGTCCCATGATCCTAGACCTTGAAACCCAGTAAATCAATCCCGTGAAGTGTCTGTTTATTTCTGGGAGGTATACATGATTATGCCCCCTATGTGCTTTATTATATGAATACATATATTTGCAGCATTCACAAACATATATAATTATGCCTACAGATACTCATATATGCTCACATATATATACATATATACCTCCTTGTACGCATATATGCAAACTTGTCTATTTGTGTAACCACTCATGTATTTCTTGGTCGTTACTGCTGTTGTTTTCAATGCCCATGGAAGCAGCAGTCAAGAAATCAAACAACATATTGCATTGGGCAAATCTGCTGCAAAAGACCTCTTTAAAGTGTCAAAAAGCGAAGATGCCACTTTGAGGACTAAAGTATGTCTGATACAAGCCACAGTATTTTCAATCACCTCATATGCATGTGAAAGCTGGAAAATAAATCAGGAAGACTGAATGAATGATGCTTTTGGATTACGATGTTGGCAAAGAATATTAAATATACCATGGACTTCCAGAAGAAGGAACAAGTCTGTCTTGGAAGAAGTACAGCCAGAGGGCTCCTTGGAAGTGAGGATGGTGAGACTTTGTCTCACGTACTTTGGACATGTTATCAGGAGGGACCAGTTCCTGGAGAAGGACATCATGCTTGGTAAAGTAGACAGTCAGCAAAAAAGAGGAAGACCCTCAAAGAGATGGATTGTCACAGTGGCTGCCACAGTGGGCTCAAGCATAACAACTATTGTGAGGAAGGCAGAGAACAGGGAGGCATTTAGTTCTTTTGTTCATAGGGTGGATATGAGTCAGAACCTACTGGATGGCACCTAACAACAACAGCTACTCTTGTTGTCAGATTGTACATGTTACAGCATTTACCAAAAATGGCCCTTTTTCCTATGTATTTTTTAGCGTTATCCTTTACTTTGGTTAAGTTGTGCTCACTTTACCGACATTCAGTGTTGCCTTTCCCATCACCAAAACTAACTAGTGTCTACTGTCTAGAGAGTGAGTCTCCCTCCTTCCCCCTCTCATCCTCAGTAACCACAAAAGAACGTAGATTTCTACGTGTATACCTGTTTTTGTCTTTTTTATAAAAGTGGAATCCTACTTTTTTTTTTTCCTTTTGTGCTTGACTTACTTCACTCAGCATAATGTCCTTCAGATTCATTCATGGCATAAAATGTTTTGTGGCCTCATCTTTATTCTTTATAACTGTGTAGTATTCAATTGTATGCGTACACCATGTTTTGTTTATCCAAGAGCACTTAGGTTGTTTGCATCATTTTTCTACTGTGAATAATGCTGCAATGAACATAGGTGTGTGTATGTCTGTTTGTATTACTTCTGTTAGATCTGGACCATAGGGTAGTTCTAGTTTTTTGAGAAAGTAGTATACCATTTTCAACACTGGTTGTAACATTTTAGAGTCCTGCAAGCAATGCATAAGGCTTCCAATCTCCCTACAACCTTACCAACATTTGTTGGTTTCTATTTTTCTTTTTTTTTGATCAGAGTCATTTTTTCAGAGGTGAAATCATATCTCAATGTAGTTTTGATTTGCATCTATCTGATGGATAACGATCAAGAGCATCTTTTCACATGCTTTTTGGCCATTTGAGTGTCCTCTTTGGTGAACTGTTTGTTCATGCCCTTTGCCCATTTTTTAATTGGATTTTTTTTTTGAGTTGTTGATGTTTTCCAAGTATTTTATAGATCAGACCCTTATCAGATATATCGCTCCCAATGATTTTTTTTTCCTGATCTGTAGATTCTCTTTTTTACTCTTTTGATAAGGTTTCCCACCCCCATCACAGGAGGAATGCTCCTCGCTTGATTTTTAAGAAATTTATTCTGTGGTTTTGAGACTATACACAGCAAAACATACCAATTCAACTGTTTCTACATATGTAATTTTGTGACGTTGATTACATTCTTAGGGTTGGGCAGCCATTCTCACCCACTTTTTCTGAGTTTTTCCTCCCCCATTAACATAAATTCACTGCCTCCTAGGGTTTCTGTCTAATCTCTTGAGTTGCTGCACTGTTTTTTTGTTTTTACTGTGCTTTAGGTGAAAGTTTACAACTTAAGTTAATCTCTCATACAAAAATCCATATGCATATTGTTATGCGACATTAGTTGCAATCCTTATAATGTGATATCATACTTCCACTTTTCACCTTGGGTTTCTTGAGTCCATTCAACCAGTTCCTGTCCCTTCCTGCCTTCTCATCCTGCCTCCAGACAGGAGCCACATATTTGGTCTCGTGTATCTGCTTGAACTAAGAAGCACACTCTTCACCAGTATTGTATGTTTTAGAGTCCAGTCTAATCTTTGTCTGAAGAGTGGTCTTCTGGAATGGTTTTAATTCTGGGTTAACAGAGCATCCAGGGGCCAGGGCTTCTGGGGTTCCTCTGATCCCTGTCAGGCCATTAAGTCTGGTCTTTTAAAGAAAATTTGAGTTCTGCTCCACACTTTTCTCCCATTCTATCTGGGACTCTCTTTTGTGCTCCCTATCGGAGGGGTCATTAATGGTAGCTGTGTACTATCTAGTTCTTCCGGTCTCAAGCTGATGGAGTCTTCGGTTTACGTGGCCCTTTTTTTCTGTTGGCTTAATATTTTCTTTATGTCTTTGGTGTTCTTCCTTCTCCTTTGCTCTAAGTGTGTTGGGATCAATTGATGCATTTTTGATGGCTGCTCCAAATTTTTAAAATCCCAGATGCCACTCACCAAAGAGGGATGCAGAACATTTTCTTAAAAACCTTTGTTATGCCAATTGACCTAGATGTCCCCTGAAATCATGGTCCACAGATTCCAGTCTCAGCTACTCAAAGTATTTGTTTGTGTTCAGGTAACTTCTTAGTTTTTGCTTTAGTACAGTTGTGCTGACTTCCCCTGTATTATATACTGTGCTTCCCTTCACCTAAGATGATTCTTGTCTACCATGGTTACTGCAATGGTGGGTCTGAGCCACCTACCACAGAAGCCAATACTGAGACGGGGTGAAGTGAGTAGCAAGAGAGTTTTTATCATATATTAATATACAGGAGGACTTCTGGGCAACATGACACTATAGACAGAAGCACCTCACTGTCCCTCCACAGCAAAGATCCGAAAAACTAAGTCAAACAAAAACACATGTCAATCCTGAAATCCTAAGCATCAAATGAAGAGATAAAGAACTCAGCCAAGTACCAAATGGAATAAGAAACTGAACGAAAACAGAGAGCAAGGAGAGACACATGCAGAGGTCCCTTATCAACTACCACAGCATGGATCTGCCATCTTGGACTCCTATCGGAGATCGGTGAATAGGGGGTACAAAAAAACAGCTTCACAGAGTTTCCAGCAGGAGACAGAACAACTGGTAACCAGTGATATACGCTTTCCCAACGCCACCCTTCTTCACCTCCACCCGACCTCCTTTGCTTCCTGCAGCCACAGTCTCTTGGCTGGGAAGCACCAGCTTCACCCTGGTGTCACTTGGATTCCACCAGTCCACACTGGCTGGCTCCCTGAGTGCCATTTGTTGGCTGCTGGTGTTGCTTTTTTCCACTTCTTTAGATTTCTTCACTATCTCTCACAACCACACCCTCCTTTCTCTCAAATACCTGGCTCTGTGTGCCATCTTTGTTTCTTTCTGAAAGGCTGAGAAATACCCCTTGACTATGAAATTGCTTCCCAGCCCATGCTGCCACGCTGGTGGGACCACTGGGGCTTTTTTGTTGGTTTGTTTGTTCTGTTTTGATTTGTTAGTTTGTTTTATTTTTCTTTTCTCAGCTTGGGAGCCCCTTCTAGTCAGGCAATACTGCGTGGCTTGGAAGCCACTCCCTTACTCTGCGAAGATGCACAATGACATCCCTGGGGCATTTCTTTTTTTTGTTGTTTTTGGTTTTATTTTTTTGTTTTCAATTTTTTTGTTTGTTTCTTTGCTTTGTTTTCTTCTCTCTCTTTTCCGTTTTTGTCTTTCTTCATTTCTGTTTCTCGTCTCTCTATACTTACCTTCTCTTCCTGTCTCCTGAATATCTGGCACTGTGTCACACTTATACCCCTTCTAGCCAGGCTGTACTTCACAGACTGGGGGCAACTTCCCCAGTCCTACCAGCTGCACTGGTGGGATCCTAGGGGCTTTTGTTTCTTTTTTTCTCTAATTTTTATTTATTCATTTTTTTTTTACCCCTTTTCTTTTTGTTTTTCTCCATTTCTCAGTCTCTCATCTCTCCACTCCAACAGCAAGCTCCCTTAGCACTCTTTTTTGTTAGTTTGTGTGTATGCTTTTGGCTCCTGTTCCTCTCTCCTCTTTCCCACACCTGTCTTAGCTCCAGACATCACAATCTCCCCCCTCATTTTTGCCTGCCTGCACTATGTACTGAACATAACACCCCCAAGCAGCATAGGCACAGCCTACTGGAACCTGCCCTACACTGATTCCAGCCCCCCCCCCCCATCAGCCCTAGTATGTGCCACAACCAACCCATCCCAGAAACTTACATTCAACTGGAACTACCCTGCTTTACCATACCTGAGTACCTGACCCTACCCATTGGAGGAGGTGAAAAGTATCGTGTGTACAGATGAGCAAACAACAAGAAAGCACAGCCCACCTGCTCAAACATAACTAAATAAAACAAAAAAACAACGTCTCTGAGGAAAAATCACAAAAAAGAACAAAGAAAAATGAATAAACCCAGATAATTATGTGGGATACAATCAAAAGCAAAAATCTTCAAGTGATTGGAGTTCCAGAACAGGGGGAGAAAATAGAAAAAACAGAGAAGATCATTGAAGAATTGCTGACAGAAAACTTCCTCAAGACCATGAAAGATGAAAAGCTGACCATCCAGGAAGCTCAATGAACCACATATAGGATAGACCTCAAAAGAAAATCACCAAGGCATATCATAATCACACTCGCTAAAACCAAAGACAAAGAATCCTTAGAGCAGCTGGAGAAAAAAAAGTCACATACGGAGGAGAAACAAGAAGCCTAAGCTCTGATTATTCTACAGAAACCATGCAGGAAAGAAGGCAATGGGATGACATACATAAAACCTTGCAAGAAAAAAATTGCCAGCCAAGAATAATATATCCCGTAAAACTCTCATTCAAATATGCTTGTGAAATTAGGACATTTGCAGATAAAAAGAAATTAAGGGACTATGTAAAAACCAAACCAAACTTTCAAGAATTATTAAACGAAGTCCTTCAATCTGAGAACAAACAACATCAGACCACAGGCTGAATCTAGAACACAAGATTGTACTAGCCAGATATCAACCTAAGAAATGAACTCTCAAGGACTATCAAAAACCAAAACAATTAAAACAGGGAACCAGAGAGGTTAATCTGTAAATGACAACAACATCAGAACAATAAAATAGGGAATAAATGGTGTAGGTATAGAACCTTCTAATGAGAGGAAGGCAAGGCGATACCAAGTAATAATAGATTGGTTCAAACCTAGGAAGATACGGGTAAATTTCAAGGTAAACACAAAGAAAGTTAACAAAATTAGTTGTCAAAATAAAGAAGAAAAACATAAAGTCTCAGTAAAAACAAAACCTACAAAAACAAACGAAATGAAAAAAAAATCCACAAACAAAAGGAATTCAGCACAGTAGAGTAAGAGAAACAAAGAAAACATCAGCATGACACAAAAAAAAAAGCAGTACAAAATAACAGCAATAAACTCACACCTATCAGTAATTACACTGAATGTAAATGGCCTAAATGCACCCATAAAGAGATGTAGAGTGACAGAATGGATAAATACAACAGGATCTATCATGTGCTATCTACAAGAGAAACACCTTAGAAACAAAGACATAAATTTATTAAAAATCAAAGGATGGAAAAAAATATATCAAGCAAACAGCTACCAAAAAAGAACAGAAGTGGCAATACTAATCTCAGATAAAATGGACTTTAAAACAGAATCCACCATAAAAGACAAAGAAGGACACTATGTAATGATCAAGGGGATGATCCTTCATGAAGACATAACCGTAATAAACATCAACGCACTTAATGACTCCAAAATACATAAAAGAAACTCTAACAGGACTGAAAAGAAAAATTGATATTTCCACAATAGCAGTAGGAGAATTCAACACACCACTCTCTGTAAAGGACAGACCATCTAGAAAGAACCTCAACAAAGATTCCGAAGACCTAAAGGCACAATCAGCCAACTTGACCTCATAGACATATATAGAAGACTACACCAAACATTGGCAAAGCACACATTCTTTTCCAATACACATGGAACATTCTCCAGAATAGACCATATCTTAGGCCACAGAGAAATCCTCAACAAGATCCAAAAGGTTGAGATAATAAAGAGTATCTTCTTCGACCAGAACGTCATCAAGGTAGAAATGAACAACAGGAAGAGCAAGGAAAAAAAAAAATCAATTACACAGAAACTGAATAACATCCTGTTTACACATCACTGGGTAATAGAAGAAATCAGAGATGGAATCAAAAAACTCCTAGAATCAAATGAGAATGAAAACACATCATACCAAAACCTTTAGAACACAGCAAAGGCAGTCCTCAGAGGACAATTTATAAAAATAAACACATCAAAAAAAGAAGGGACATAATCAAAACATTAACTATAGAACTAGAAAATAGAAAGAGAACAGCAAAAAAAAAAAAAAAAAAAAAAAAGCCCACAGCCACTAGAAGAAAGGAAATAGTAAAGATCAGAGCAGAAATAAATGAAATAGAGAATAGAAAAACAATAGAAAGAATCAACAAAACCAAAAGTTGGTTCTTTGAAAGGATCAACAAAATTCACAAACCATTGTTCAGACTGACAAAAGAAAAATAGGAGAGGACACAGATAACACAAATAAGAAATGAAATGGTGGACATTACAACAGACCAAACTGAAATAAAAAGGATTATAACAGAGTATTATGAAAAACTATACTCCAACAAATTTGAAAACCTAGAGGAAATGGATAAATTTCTAGAAACACACTACCCACCCAAGCTACCACAAAGTGGTTTTGAAAATCTGAACAGACCAATAACAATAGAAGAGGTTGAAAAGGTAATAGAAAATCTCCCAACAAAAAAAAAAACCCTGGCCCAGATAACTTCACTGGAGAATTCTACCAAAAATTTTCAGAGAAGAGCTTATACCAGTGCTACTCAAACTATTTCAGAACATGGAAAAGGAAAGGATACTTCCCAATTCATGTTATAAAGCTGGCATAACCGTGGTACCAAAACCAGACAAAGATGTGACAAAAAATGAAAATCACAGACTAATATTTCTCATGAATATACATGCAAAACTTTTCAACAAAATTCTAGCCAATAGAATTCAGCATCATATAAAAAAAAATAATACACCATGACTAAGTAGTCCTCATACCAGGTATGCAAGGATGGTTTAACATTATAAAATCAATCAACGTAATCCACCACATAAATAAAAGGAAAGAAATGAATCACATGATCATCTCAGCTGATGCAGAAAAGGCATTCGACAAAGTCCAACACCCATTCCTGATAAAAACTCTCATTAAAATAGGTATAGAAGGGAAATTTCTCAACATAATAAAGGGCATCTGTGCAAAACCAACAGCCAACATCATTCTTAATGGAGAGAGGCTGAAAACATTCCCCTTGAAAACAGGAACAAGACAAGGATGCCCTTTATCACAACTCCTATTTAACATTGTGTTGGAAGTTCTAGCTAGAGCAATAAGGCAAGAAAAAGAAATAAAGGACATCCAAATTGGTAATGAAGAAGTTAAACTGTCCCTGTTTGGGGATATATGATACCATACATAGAAAACCCTAAAGACTCCACAAGAAAACTACTGGAACTAATAGAAGGATTCAGCAGTGTAGCAGAATATAAAATAAACACACAAAAATCAGTTGGATTCCTATACACCAATAAAGAGAACAATGAAAAAGAAATCAGGAAAACAATACCATTTATAATAGCCCCTAAACAAATAAAAAAGCTAAGGAATAAATCTAACCACAGACATAAAAGACCTTTACAAAAAACTACAAAATACTACTGCAAGAAACCCAAAGGGATCTACATAAATGGAAAAACATACCATGCTCATGGATAGGCAGGCTCAACATTGTGAAAATGACAATTCTACCAAAAGCAATTTACAAATACAATGCAATCCTAATCCAAATACCAATAACATTCTTTAAAGAGATGGAAAAAGTAATCATCAACTTTATGTGGAAAGGGAAGAAGCCCTGGATAAGTAAAGCACTATTGAAGAAGAAAACTAAAGTAGGAGGACTCACACTACCTGACCTCACAACCTGCTATACAGCTACAGTAGTCAAAACAGCCTGGTAGTGGTACAACGACAGATATATTGATTAGTGGAACAGAATTGAGAACCCGGATGTAAATCCATCTACCTACGGTCACCTGATCTTCGACAAGGGTCCAAAGTCCATCAAATAGGGAAAAGACAGTCTTTTTAACAAATAGTGCTGGTAAAACTGGATGCCCATCTGCAAAAAATGAAACAGGACTGATACTTCACACCATATACAAAATCTAATTCAAAATGGATCAAAGATCTAAATACAAAGCCAAAACTATAAAGTTCATAGAAGAAAAAATAGGATCAACTCTAGAGACCCTAATACATGGCATTAACAGGAAACAGACCACAACCAACAACACACAAACCCCAGAAGATAAGCTAGATAACGGGGCTCTTCTAAAAATTAAACACTTACGCTCTTCAAAAGACTTTTCCAAAAACATAAAAACAGAAACTACAGACTGGGAAAAATTTTTGGACATTACAAATCAGACAAAGGTCTAATATCTAAAATCTACAAGAAAATCCAGCTCCTCTACAACAAAAAGACAAATCATCCAATTAAAAAATGGGCTAAAGAAATGAACAGACACTTCACCAAAGAAGACATTCAAGCGGCCAACAGACACATGAGGAAATGCTCACGATCACTAGTCATTAGAGAAATGCAAATCAAAACCAACATGTTATACCATCTCACCACAGCATTACTAGCATGAATCAAAAACACTGGACATAACAAATTCCGGAGAGACTGCGGGGAGGTCAGAACTCTTATGCACTGCTAGTGGGAATGCATAATGATACAACCATTTTGGAAAATGGTACTGTGCTTCCTTAGAAAGCTATAAATAGAAATACTATACGATCCAGCAATCCCACTCCTAGGAATATATCCTAGAGAAATAAGAGCCATCACACGAATAGACATATGGACACCCGTGTTCTTTGCAGCACTGTTCATAACAGCAAAAAGATGGAAACAACCTAGATGCCCATCAACAGATGAATGGATAAACAATTTATGGTACATACACACAAAGGAGTACTGTGCAATGAGAAAGAACAACGATAAATCTGTGAAGCATCTCATAACATGGATGAAACTGGAGGACATTATGCTGAGTGAAATAAGTCAACCACAAAAGGACAAATATTGTATGAGACCTCTACTGTAAAAACTCATCAAAAAGTTTACAGACAAAAAAAAACAATCTTTGCTGGTTATGAGGGATGGGAGGTGTGGGGGGGACTAAAAAGACAATAGATAAGTGGTAACTTTGATAAAGGGTAAGACAGTATACAATACCGGGGAAGCCAGCATGACTTGTACAAGGAAAGGTCATGGAAGCTCCATAGACACATCCAAACTCCCTGAGGGACTGAATTGCTTGGCGGAGGGCTGTGGGGATCATGGTCTCGGGGAACATCTGGCTCAGTTGGCATAACACAGTTTATAAAGACAATGTTCCACATTCTACCTTGGTGAGTAGTGTCTGGGGTCTTAAAAGCCTGTGAGCAGCTATCTAAGATACTCCACTGGTCTCACCCCTTCAGGAGCAAGGGAGAATGAAGAGAACAGGATACAAGGAAAAGATTAGTCCAAAGGACTAATGGACCACAGCTACCAAGGCCTCCACCAGACTGAGTCCAGTACAGGTAGATGGTGCCCGGCTACCACCACTGACTGATCTGACCGGGATCACAGTAGAGGGTCCTGGACAGAGCTGGAAAAGGATGTAGAACAGAATTCTAACTCACAAAAAAAGACCAGATTTACTGGCCTGACAGAATGGAGAAACCCCGAGAGTATGGCCCCCGGACACACTTTCAGCTCAGTGGTGAAGCCCCTCCTGAAGTTCACCGTTCAGCCGGGGATTGGACAGCCTCATAAAATAAAACAGGACTAATGAGGCACAGCAGTCCAGGGACAAGGACTAGAAGGCAGGAGGGGTCAGCAAAGCTGGTAATAGGGAACCCAAGTTTGAGAAGGGACAGTGTTGACATGTCACGGGGTTGTTAACCATTGTCATAGGGAAATATGCGTACTGTTTAATGAGAAACTGTTTTTCTGTAAACCCTCATCTAAAAATACAAAAAAAAAAAAAAAAAGAAAGAAAGAATTATCTATGTGAGATCAAATTGACAACAGCAACTCAAAAGTTATGATGGGAAGCCTAGGGGACAGTGAGTTGAAGATAATGGTGATGGAATAATTTAGAAAAGGATAGTGAGAATAGCAGCACAACTAGAAGAATGTAATCAATGTCACTGAACTGTACATGTAGAAATTTTTGAAATGGTGTATCTTTGGCTATGTATATTTTCACCAAAAAAAAAAAAAAAAGTCCTCCAAGGTCGAGAAGGGAGTATGTTGACATGTCGTGGGGTTGTTAACCAGTTTCATAAAAAAAAAATGTGTACTGACTGTTTAATGAGAAACTATTTGTTCTGTAAACCTTCATCTAAAGCACAACAACAAAAAAAAAATTAAAAAAGAAAATATACAGGAGACAGATGGGAATAAGCTCCTTCAGAAACTACCTTCCAGTCTGGAAACAAATCACAGGGTTATATAGGAAGAAATCAAAGTCCAAGGAATCTGTGGAATGTTTGGTTCCCCTCTGGGATGACTGGCCACATCGACCATGCTCCAGACATGTTGACCTTCTGACGCCATCCTTTTTCCAGACACAAGAAGATTTTTCCTAGTTCAGCACTTGTTGTCCTACCTCCCAAAGAGGAACTTAGGTTAATTTTAAACTTTTAAAATCATGGGAAAACAAGAGAAAAGAGAGGAGGAATATCAATCAGATACATATCAATCAGAATCATGGGAGCAAGCAAAAATGAAGTATGCAAGCTAGGCATTAGCAATACCACAATACCCAGGAAATTCCCACACAGCCCCTTTCACTATCTAGTTAGTGAATTCCCCTCTTCCTGCCTCCCCACCCTCATAACCATCAAAGAATGCTTTCTTCTGTGTTTAAATGTTTTGTTCAGTTCTTATAATAGTGGTCTCATACAATATTTGTCCTTTTGCAACTGACTAATTTCACTCAGCACAATGCCTTCCAGATTCATTCATGTTGTTAGATATTTTGCAGATTCATCTTTGTTCATCCTTGCATAGTATTCCATTGTGTGTATGTACCATAATTTGTTCATCCTTTTGTCTGTGGCTGGACACCTAGGTTATTTCCATCATTCTGCTATTGTGAACAGTGCTGCAATGAACATGGGTGTGCATGTATCTATTCGTGTGACAGCTCTTATTTCTCTAGGATATATCCCAAGGAGTGGGATTGCCGGATCATGTGGAGCTTCTATTTCTAGCTTTTTAAGAAAGCGCAAAATTGATTTCCAATCTGTTTCAATCTCTCCACAACCTCTCCAACATATTTTATTTTGTGATTTTGGATTAGTGACAATCTTGTTGGGGTGAGATCGTATCTCATTGTAATTTTGATTTGCATTCATCTAATGGCTGATGATCTTGAGCATTTCCTCGTAAGTCTGTTAGCCGCTTGAATGTCTGCTTTGGTGAAGTGTCTATTCATACCTTTGCCCATTTTTTAATGGGATTGCTTGCCTTTTTGTTGTTGAGGTTTTGCAGTATCTTGCAGATTTTAGAGATGAGACTTTGATCAGATACATTGTAGATAAAACTGTTTCCCAGCATGGAGGTTGTCTTTTTGCTTTTTTGGTGAAGTCTTTTGATGAGCATAAGTGTTTGATTTTTAGGAGTCCTCAGCTGTCTAGTTTCTCTTCTGGTGTTTGTGCATTGTTAGTTATAATTTGTATTCTATTTATACCATGTATTATGGCTCCTAGCATTGTCCCTATTTTTTCTTCCATAATCTTTATCATTTTAGATTTTATATTTAGGTCTTTGATTCATTTTGAGTTAGCTTTTGTACATGGTGTGAGATACTGGTCTTGTTTCATTTTTTTGCAGACTGATATCTAGTTATGCCAGCATCATTTGTTAAAGAGACTTTTTTCCCCCCATTTAATAGATTTTGGGCCTCAAATATCAGCTGCTCATAAGTGGATGAATTTACTTCTGGATTCTCAGTTCAGTTCCATTGGTCTCTGTATCTGTTGTTGTACAAGTACCAGATTGTTCTGACTATCATGGCAGTATAATATGTTCTAAAATCAGGTAGTTTGAGACCTACCACTTTGTTCTTCTTCTGCAGTAATGCTTTACTTATCTGGGGCCTCTTCTCTTTCCATGTGAAGTTGGTGGTTTGTTTCTCCATCTCATTAAAAAATGTCATTGGAATTTGGGTCAGGATTGCATTGTATCTGTAGATTGCTTTGAGTAGAATTGCATTTTCACAATGTTGAGTCTTCCTATCCATGAACATCGTATGTTTTTCCGCTTATGTATGTCTCTTTTGATTTCTTGCAGTAGCATCTTGTAGTTTTCTTAGTACAGGTATTTTATGTCTCTGGTTAGGTTTATTCCTAAGAATTTTATCTTCTTGGGGACTATTGTAAATTGTATTGATTTGGTGATTTCCTTTTCCAAGTTCTCTTTGTTGGTGTAGAGGAATCCAAACGATTTTTTGTATGCTTATCTTGTATCCTGATACTTTGCTGAAATCTTCTATTAGTTCCAGTAGTTTTCTTGTGGATTCTTTGGTGTTTTTTGTGTATAAGATCATATCATCTGTGAATAGGGATACTTTTACTTCTTCCTTACCAATTTGAATGACCTTGATTTCTTCTTCTTGCCTTATTGCTCTTGCTAGGACCTCCAGCACAGTGTTAAATAAGAGTGGTAAGAAAAGACATCCTTGTCTGGTTCCTGTTCTCAAGTGGAATGCTTTCAGACTCTCTCTATTTAGGATGATGTTGGCTGTTGGCTTTGTATAACTGCCTTTTATATTGCTGAGGAATTTCCCTTCTATTCCTATTTTGCTGAGAGTTTTTATCATGAATGAATGTTGGACTTTGTCGAGTGTTTTCTGCATTGATTAACAAGATCACGTAGTTCTTATCTTTTGTTTTATTTATGTGATGGATTAAATTGATTGCTTTTCTAATGTTGAATCAGCTCTGAATACCTGGTATGAATCCCACTTGGTCATGATGAATTATTTTTTTGGTATGTTGTTGAATTCTGTTGGCTAGAATTTTGTTGAGGATTTTTGCATCTATGTTCAGGAGAGATATTTGACTGTAATTTTCATTTCTTGTGGTGTCTTTACCTGGCTTTGGTATCACAGTTATGCTGGCTTCATGAATGAGTTCTGGAGTATTCCATCTTTTTCTATGCTCTGAAATACCTTTAGTAGTACTGGTGTTAACTCTTCTCTGAAAGTTTGGTAGAATTCTCCAGTGAAGCTGTCAGTGCTGGAGCTCTTTTTTGTTGGAGGTTTTTTTTTATTACCTCTTAAATCTCTTCTTTTGTTAGAGGTTTATTTAGTTTTTCTACCTCAATTTGTATTAGTTTATGTAAGGAGTGTATTTCTAGACATTTGTCCATTTCTTCTAGGTTTTCAAATTCATTGGAGCATAATTTTTCATAGTATTTTGTTATGATTCTTTTTAATTTCATTTGGGTCTGTTGTGATATTGCCCATCTCATTTCTTATTCAGGTCATTTGCTTCTTCGTCTGTTTTTCATTTGTTAGTTTGGCCAGTGATTTACTGATTTTGTTGATCTTTTCAACCAACCAGCTTTTGGTCTTGTTGACTCTTTCAATTGTTTTTTTCTATTTCATGGATTTCTGCTCTAATATTTATTATATCCTTCTTCTAGTCCTGAGGGCTTCTTGTTCTGTTCTCTTTCTATTTGTTCAAGGTGTAGGGTTAATATTTTGATTTTGGCCCTTTCTTCTTTTTGGATATGTGCATTTATTGCTATAAATTGGTCTCTGCGCACTGCTTTTGCTGTGTCTCTAAGGTACCAGTAGGATATGTTTTCATTCTCATTTGATTGTTTGAATTTCTTTATTCCATCCTTAATTTTTTCTATGGCCTAGTAGTTTTTGACCAAGGTCCTGTTCAGTTTCCATGTAATGTTTTTTTTCTCCTTACTTTTTCTATTATTGATTTCTGCTTTTATGGCTTTACAGTCAGAAAAGATACTTTGTAATATTTCAACATCTTGAATTCTGTTAAGGCTTGCTTTGTGGCCTAATATGTGGTCTTTTCTGAAGAACGTGGCATGTGTGTTAGAAAAGAAAGTATACTTGGTTTCTGTTGTGTGGAGTGTTCTGTATATGTCTATGAGGTCAAGTTGTTTGATTCTGGCATTTAGATCTTCCATGTATTTATTGAGTTTCTGTCTAAATATTCTGTCCTTCATCAAAAGTAGTGTGTTGAAGTCTCCTACTATTACTGTGTAGCTGTCCATTTCTCTTTTCAGTGCTGTTAGAGTTTGTTTTGTGTATTTTGGAGCCCTGTCATTGGGTGCGTGCATATTTATTATGGTTATGTCTTCCTAGTGTATTGACCCTTTTACCATTATATAGTGCTCTTCCTTATCCATTTTGGTGGATTTTTCTTTAAAATCTATTTTGTCAGAGATTAATATTGCCACTCCTGCTATTTTTTGATTGTTGTTTGCTTGATATATTTTTTTCATCCTTTGAGATTTAGTTTGTGGCTTTGAGTCTAAGGTGTGTCTTTTGTAGGCAGCATATAGATAGATCGTGTTTTTTAAATCTATTCTGCCACTCTCTGTGTCTTTATTGGTGCAGTTAGTCTATTTACATTTAGTGTAATGATTGATAGGTATGAGTTTAATGGTGTTATTTTGATTTTTTTTTTTTTTTTGTGGTGTTGGCAGTTTCTTTGTTTCACTTAATTTTCTGTGCTGAGTCATTTTTCTTTATGTATTTTCTTTTAATCTGTTTCATTATTGTTGATTTTGTGCTTGCTTAGTCTTTATGTTTTTCTTCTTTTTTTATTTTGATGGGTAGAATTATTAGTTTCCTCTGTTATTACATTAATATTTACCTCTGTTTTTTCTAAGTTTAAACCCATCTTTTATTTCTTGATATTGCCTTAATGTCTTCTGCATATGAAAGACCTATGACTACGCTGTTTAGTCCCTCTTTTTTGTTTTTTAATGTTGTCATCTTTTACATATTGACGTCTCTATTTCCCTATTTTCAGTCTTTTAGCTTTGACTTATTTGTGTGACTTCCCTATCTGAGTTGATATCTGGTTGTTCTGTCCTGTGTTCTAGTCTTGGGCTATTATCTGATGTTACTGATTTTCTAACTGGAGTACTCCCTTTACTGTTTCTTGTAATTTTTGTTCAGTTTTTACAAATTGTCTAAACTTCTGTTTATCTGGAAATGCACTAATTTCGCCTTCGTGTTTGAGAAACAGTTTTGCTGAGTATATAATTCTTGACTGGCATTTTTTGTTTCCTTCAAGGCTTTATATATGTCATCCCACTGCCTGCTTGCCTGCATGGTTTCTGCTGAGTAGTCAGAGCTTAGTCTTATTGACTATCCTTTGTAGATGGCTTTTCATTTATCCCTAGCCAGTCTTAAAATTCTCTCTTCATCTTTAGTTTTGGCAAGTTTGATTATAATATGTCTTGGTTACTTTCTTTTGGGATCTACCCTGTGTGGGGTTCAATAAGCTTCTTGGATAGATAACTTTTCATCTTTCATGATATCAGGGAAGTTTTCTGCCAGAAAATCTTCAACAATTCTCTCTGTATTTTCTGTTATCCCTCCTTGTTCTTGTACTCCAATCGCTCATAAGTTATTCCTCTTCTTAGAGTCCCACATAATTCTTAGGGTTTCTTCATTTTTTAAAATTCTTTTATCTGATTTTTCCTCAAATACATTGATATCAAGTACTTTATCTTCAATCTCACTAATTCTGACTTTCATTGTCTCAATTCTGCTCCTGTGACTTTCTAATGAGTTTTCTAATTCTGAAATTTTATTGTTAATCTTTTGGATTTCTTTTTGTTGTCTCCCTATGGATTCTAGTAGCCTGTTAAATTTGTCATTCTGATCTTGTATAGCTTTCCTGAATTCCTCTATTGCTTTGTCTGTATGCTCCTTTGCTTGGTCTGAGTTTTGCCTGATATCTTGAAGAGCTCTGTATATTAATCTTTTGAATTCTACTTCTGGTAGTTCCAAGACCTTCTCTTCCTCTGGGAGATTTCCTGGTTCTTTGTTTTGGTTGCTTGCTGGAGCCGTCTTGATCTGCTTCTTTATGTGATTTAATATTGACTGCTGTCTCTGAGCCACCAATAAGTTATTATATTTATTTATTGTATGTTTCCTTACTGTGTCCTAACTTTTTGTTTTGTTTTGTTTTGTTTTGATATGCCCAAATAGGCTGGGCACGTGAGCTTCTTTGTTTACTGTCATCTTTGAAACTGTCAAGTCTTGTCACCAGGTGGTTAGAGCTGCTACTAGGTGTGTGAGCCCAGGAGACCATTTACTTTTTTTGTGTGGATTCAGCTCAGATGTCCAGGTCATCAGTTACTGAGTATGTGGTGCAGGCTCTCACTTACAGACCTAGATGGGCAGGGCTACACAGGGGTGATTGGAGCAGGCACAGGTATCTGGCTGCAGTAGGGGCTATGTTCTGAGCAAGGTAGGGGTCTGATGGCTGCCCCGAGTGCCTAGGTGGAAAGCTTGTCCCTGTCTCCTACAGCAAGTAGGTAAGTGGGTCTTGCAGTTGGACTTTGGACACCCAAGCTGTTGGCTGTAAGGACTGTGAGGCACCACTTATTCTCAGACCCATATCAAGGGTGGCTAAGTGGAATGGGTGAAGCCACCAGTCCTCAGGCCCCTGATGAGGGTGGGTGAGGACCCTGCTTAATGGGCGTCATGGTGTCAAATGTCACAAATCTGCCACTACTCCTTGGCTGCTGCAATTGAAAACAGGCTTCAGGTATATACCCTGTTGTTATATGCTAATAAGGGCCTCACTGTTGAATCAGCCCACACAGGTCTAGGCAGGAGTGAAAAGCATTCAAAGTCCGTGGAGTCCTTATGCCTGCACTTAGGCTAAGGGGCAGTTCCTGCCCTGAGTTTTTGGCCTAGGGGATGTGGCAATTTTTTTAAAGCTCCAAGACTGATTTGGGCACTGTTAGTCCTGTGTACCTGGCTTACTGGAGTTGGTAGTTTTTTGCTTGTTTATTTGCTTTTTCCTAAATCCACCACACTAGTTTGGGTGTGATAGTTCCTATTTCAGGCTTAGGGGGCGTGACAATTGTTGAATACTGCCAGACTGGTATCAAAGTGGAGCAGGGAGGGAGAAGGGTGAAGGGGCAAAAGGCACTTCTCCACTCTGAAAGTCTCAGAGGAGGAGGGGTTATTTTGATCCTGCTTGGTAAATTAGATGGTTGCACTTAACTTTTGCAGATCCTGTGCTCCTTCACCCTGGCTCCAGAGGCTTGTGCAGACGCTCCGCTGCCAGTCTCTCCTAATGTGGTAAAGCATGTCCTGAGCGCTACTGCTTACTTCAGCCTGTTTGTGTCAGCCTATCCATCCCACCAGGTGCTGGCTAACTCAAGTCTGACACTTCTTCACTGCTTCTGAACTGTCTCTCCCTTCCCCTGCTGCTCAGTCCAACTCTTCAACTTTGTCTTTGATGTTCAGGGCTCCTAGATTGTAATATGTAATTGATTTGCTTGTTTTTTAATGTCTTTGTTTAAGAGAGACCATGGTAAGCGTCCGACTATTCTGTCATCTTAGCCCCGCCTTTTGATAAATATTTTGATGGGTATAAGTTTTTAATTTTTAGTAGGTCCTGGTTATCTAATTTGTCTTCTTTTGCTTATGCATTTGTAGTTGTGTTTGGAAAAAAACTCAAATTCTTTAAATTTCATACTTACTGGACCAACTGAGACTGGAGGACTCCCTGAGACTATCAGTCTGAGATATTCTTTAAACCTTCCAGCAAAACTGTCTACTGAGGTCACCTTTCTGCAAATTAACAGATTGGCACACAAAATAAAAGATATTACCCATGAGTATGGAGCTCTATTAAAAAACCATGTACATGATACTAAAAGGTCAACAATTACTCTAAAGCAAAAGTGAGAAGACCAGGGGGTGGGTGGGCAGGGGAACTAGAGTACTGGAAATGGAACAACCAGAATGCAGTTTTTTAGAATGCTGAAACATTGTGAAAAGTGTAACTAATGTCAGTGAACAACTTGCGTAGAAATTGTCAGACGAGATCCTAATTTGTTGTGTAAACTTTCACTGAAAACACAATAAAATATATATATATATATATATATTTTTAAAAATAGCCCATCCTCTCTCTCTCTCCATCTCTCTCTCCTTCCCTTCTTCCCTTCCCTCCCCCTCCCCCGTCACCTCTCTCGACTCTTTTTGGTCTTTCCATTCAATTATTTTGATTCCTCTGGCCATTTAAGTATTTGTAGCACTCTGTTGTAAGTAGTACACTTGATACTTTAAAATTTCATACAACTTGTAACTTTAATTTTTTAAATTGTTAAACATGGAAAAGAATTGTAACAAGAAAGCACTTTGAAATATCAAAAACATAATTTATTACGCAAACAATGTTATTAAATATGAGATGATAAATGAGATATTATTCTCAGAATTATGATTCCTTTTTTTCCTTAAAATATACATTTTTATCAGGAAAATACAATTCTAACTGATTGTGTGTTTTTTTATATATAGGTAATAATAATATAAAAATATGACATGCTTGTGATTTATATTTTCTGCCAAATTTATCCCAATAACTGGTCTTTATAACCAATGTGACCAACTTACCACATAGCATTTCCCAACCCAAAAATAGAGCTAGAGATATTAATTTATATCTAAGCATATTACTCAGGATATTTCTCCACCCAGTTTACATGCATATCCAATCTCCATATTTGCTCTCAATTTGATTTTTGTTCCATAACCAACGTGAATTAGCTCTGAAGAGCTTTTCTTAGAAAATTTATTTTGATTTTCATCTTGTATCACTTTAATTATATTATTCTTATTAGACAGTCCCATGATGATTCCTTCCTTAGTTTTGACTTGCCTTCAACTCACACAGTTGACATTCTATTTTTCTATAATAAAGAACTGACACACACACATACACATTTCACCCCATATCTACGGTTCTCAGTTCTTGTCCACAAAGCTAATTCACTCTGAGGTCCTAATTCCCATTATCAAAAAGCCAAATATTTTACTTCAAGCCAATAGTTCCAGGTACTGCTTTTGCTTTCTTGGTAACAGATAAAGTTATAAACATTGTACTTTTCCTTTCCTCTTCCATTGAGGAAATTCAGACTCTAAATTCAATTTATTTTCCAGCAGACAATTTAACATAATTTGAAAAGCTATGTTTTTCTAACATGCAAACTTGATCTTATCTTTGCTGTAACTTTTAATGCCTTCCTTTCCCATTCAAAGTACAGTTGGAACTCATGAAAATACAATGTAGGGCCATGTATGAGCTAGCTTCTGTTTATTTCTACAACCCTCACTTAAATTCAGTGTATTGTAGTCATATTGAGTCTCCCATTGCAGATTAGGATGATTTCAGGGTTAAAATATTAAAAAATGCTGCCTTTATTATGCAGGTGAAAACATCCATCACAGATACCCAAGGTTTTTAGTTTGTGTGGGAAATTTGTATTGTTTAGGAACAAAGGGCTTAAAATGTTCTACTTCCATAATAATGATCTCAAACACACGAAATACCTGTGATTTGTGTGATTTGGTCAAAGACAAACTCAAGTATTACAAGTATTTTCGCATCCCAAACACTCAAGAGCACCATCACCATAGCATTTATTATGGAACGGTCACTAATCCACAGCTAAAATAACACTTTGGTGGAGACAAATAATAGTCACATCACGACTCATGTCGTCTACTAAATAGTGCCCTCGTTTTTGTTGCAGCCACTGCTACTCTAATCTTCACATGCATTTTCTAGATCCTCTAGTTTTCCAGCCATCTGTATTTTTCTCTGTAATGTTCAATTTATTTATTAGTTTTGGACGGTGCATATGAAAACTCTCCAGTACGTAATAAACTACCCTCTTCTCAAAACCTACATATTCATATCCAAAATGTTTTCACCACTTGTACTGTCGCTACTGAATGGGTGTAAAATAATGCTTTTTTTTTTTTTCTGGAATACTCCATTTTATATAAACAAAGCTCTGGTCCTTCTATCTCCCCACAGTTTTGAGCACCTTCTAAATCCAGATCATTATTTTCTGCAGGGGCTGTAGAGTCTCAAAAAAATATCCGCAGCCAATTAGCCATGTAATAATATGAATTGTCATAATAGTATTTACTTTTAAATTGATGATTGTTATGGAAGGCATTAAAAAAAAAAGAAGCTTTGTGGTCAATTTAATAGTAACCCTATAGGACAGAGTAGAACTGCCCCCTAAGGTTTCCAAAGCTATAAATCTTTACTGAAGCAGACTGCACATCTTTCTGATGTGGAGTGGCTGGTGGGTGTGAACTGAGACCTTTTGGTTAGCAGCCAAGTGCTTAACCACTAGGCAACCAGGACTCCATATTGAAGACATCCAAAAATAAATCCAAATCTGTTGCCATCAAGTCGATTCTGATTCATAGTGACCCTAGAGAAGAACCTATGGAAGGCATAGGGCTAGATAATTGATGAGGTAAGCACTCTTATTTTCCTTTGTGTGTGTGTGTGTGAATAAGAGGGCTTAAAATGATAAAGACAAATTCCAATCAATAGAGTCCGTAAGAACAGAGGAAAGATTTGAATACAGATTTGTTTCTCTGTGCTACATTTCAGCTCATATTTGTTTGAATGTCTCTCCTGGAAAGTATAATTCTGTCATCAAAGACTTGATAAAATCAAAGGATATAATCCATTCTTTTATGATTTTCAAATTTACCCCATCTAAATTTTAGCATGCATTGTTCTTCTCCCATTAACCTATGAATCTTATAAATCTTCTTCACAAATTGCTGGAGTTGCATCTTCCTAACCAGGAATTTAATAGAATGCTTTATCAAACTCAATAGATGGTGCTCTTACCTATACTAACATCTGTAATTTTCTTCTAAAACTCTCATAGCTAAAGTGTTTATGATCCCATTGCAAGTCATGTATGACTACTAAATCTAAAAGTCTTTAAGTGCATCATACTAGCAACCAAGTTTAAAGCTAATGTTCTGGACTGTAAGATTCAACAGAGGGATAAATATCTTTGACTGTTTAAGAAGGTCGAAGTCACAACACATTTAAGAGTCTCAAGTCATGAAAAATGTTTTTCAAAATTATTGCACATGAAAAAGTGGAAGCTGAATATATGAAAATAAAGAAAATGGCATTATGATCAGTATAACCAATCTAATGGTCTAGATTGTTAGTGAACTTAATGTTAATTATTTTAAAATGTTTAATTCTATTTTTGTGTTCTTTATCATTACAATAATTTTGCAAAGATGGTTTTAACTAAAGAAAATTATGTTACTGTGGTTTTAACCATATTGTTATGCTTCAAGAATAGTGTCTGAGAGTATTTTTTGTTAGAATTACAAGAAAACTTAATCTAATGGCTCAATCAAAAGTACAATTTATTGGCTCACGTAAAAGGTCAAGGAGTAAATCCTGATTGCAGTGTCCAATCAATGCCATCATGTACTTTTCTTTGTTTTCCTTCCACTGGATTGCTTTCATTCTTAAACTGGACATGATGATCTCAGTAGGTTCTGACTAACCAATGAGAAAAACAAAAATCTCAGAATTTAGTTTCCTTTTCACTTATTGATGTTTTGAGTCATTTGCTCACTCTAGTACCAGTCTATGTGATAGCGATGCAGTAGGTTAATTGACCTAGAGTATTTGCTACAATCCGGGAGCCCTTGGTGAAGTCAAGTTTCTAGAAGACTCATGAGATATGGGTATTGGTGCTATCGGGGAGGATATATATGCTCCAATTAAAAGGAAAGCTAAAACAAATAAAAGCTAACTTCCAATTAAAAGGAAGCTAAAAAAATAAATACAATAAAAATACCCACCAAACAAACAAAAATCTTTAAATATCTACTATATGGGGCTTAGTAAGTATTATTCTTTTTTTTTTGAAGGAGGCAGTACTTCAATTTTTACATATTGATCTATATCACTTGTAATATGTCTTACAAAATTATCTGATTTTTTTACTTAGTAAAAAAGTTGAACTATAAACATGAGTGAAAATACTAAAAAGTTAAATCATTCATTTTTCTTAAGACATTTAAGATTTTTTTTTCTTTTTTAATATTACTTAGGACACAAAGAATGCTCATACTAGAATACCAACAAGAAAAAATAAATCTAAATATTTATTTATAAAATTAAGGTAACAAGCACAAAAAATTGACCAGTGTTTTTTTTAAGCAACAAGCAACAGATATCCTTGTTTGAGATAGCTTTTCTCCTTACAAATCATTTTCTTGGTGTCTGAGCAAAAATGAAATGTTTGGTAAACACGAGGCTATGTTTTGCAAAATATTTTTGGTTGTTTTGCCTCTTGATGCATCATCATTGAGAAGAACCTCTTTATCCTTGTGTGAATGTAGCGGACGGAGCTCATGAGATTAAGTAACTTTAGCCTCACTACAGCTTCAAGGCTAATAACTTTGGATAGGAATACAACTACATGACCTGCACTGATGGTAATAGCCCCCTATTTATGCTCATGAATATCGGAGTGTGATTCTAGTGTCCAGGTACGTTTGTTTTTGCTTCTTTTATTTTGGCTCATAGCTGCTGTGCAAAGAGTTCTTTTATTTCTGTATGATTAATTTGACTTCCCTTTGTTTTCCCTTTTCAATATCTGAAATAATTCATCTATTTCTGAAATCAGTTAAAAATTTTGAAAATATATCTTTGCTTAAACAACCTAGTTTCTTTTAATTTCAGAAAAGCACTAATCAAAGAAACAGAGAATGATTATTTGATTATAGACAATGAATACATTTTGTGAGAATCTTCAAGTGTTGGTTGCCTGTCATTAAATGTCATTAATGTAAATATTCAATCTGGAGCTCACTTCAACTTTTTGGTTATAAGAAATGATTCAGAAACATATGATAATAAATGGATAGTGTTAAGACCATTGAATTGAAGTTTGAAATGGTATCAAAAAGAAAGGGATAAATTTGAATCATATTAGTAATACTTCCTAAGAATAGAAGAAAATAATAAGCCTTCTAAAATACAAAAGTTATTATTTCATATTTGCCAATTTCAATGATAAAAATGGTGACTTACAGAGGAAAAAAAATCTACTTAAAAGATGATATCCTCTGTATTCTTCCCATTCTCCAAAGCTCGGTTCATTTTTTATTCCTCCGTTTGAATTCTACTTTCCACGCTAACCCACATTTCAGTTTAAAACTGTAAAGCTAAATCTACCCAGAACTTTTTAACAGTTAGGTCAGACCTAGAAGGCATGGAAATAATTAGTCCTAGGAGACAGGAAAAGACAATACTTTTTCAGGGCAACAGAACCAGGTAGCTTCTATGGATGAACTACATTTTATAAGAAAGTTGTGTGAGATGGACTCTGAATCAAAGCCAGGGATCAGTGTAGCTTGCCAATGAGAAGATACGAGGAGAAAGAGAGAGAGACAGACAGAGAGACAGAAAGGAGGAGGAAAGGAGGAAGGAAAAAAGGAAGTGAGGGAAGGAGAAAGAGAGAGACTTATAAGTCAAGAGTGAAATGAATGGGTCAAAGAAAAACCAAAGCAGGATGTAAATCAGAATGACTCCACGAATTGCAAGCCCAGGAAGTAAGTTGCCCTTATGTTGAGTTTAAGTTGAGAAGCACTTCAAGACACATTAGTTATAACTTTGTAACCTTTTATGATACCAAAAGACTGCAATAAGTTGCATTGTACAATTTTTTGTATCATACTTTTTGTAATTAACTCCCTTTTCAATACTAACTATTCATATATGAGTAATTATCTTGAATTCCCATTTATCTTGTAAAGTCTTCCAGAACAGAAAAAGTATGTTGCACTCTTTTGGAGTAATCATAATGTCTGTAACAGCTTTGTGCCCACAGTGCTATTTCCTATGAAAATATTTGTTGATTTATCAATTTATAAGAGCATGTCTGTCAAATGTAATCATTAAACTTCTAGCTGTTTTCTCTGATAATGAAAACAATGTTTAGACTGGTGCTAAAGGGATTCTTGAGACAGAGTAGCTCTGTATTATAAGAATAAATATTTTTTTTAAATCTTCATTGTCTTCCTTCTTACTGTAAAATCTGTATGTTCCACACTACCAATTTAGGACATGTACATATATACACAATGGATATCATTGCTGATGTCAGATGGATCTTGGCTGAAAGAGAATATCAGAAAGATGTTTACTTAGGTTTTATTGACTATGCAAAGGCATTCAACTGCTTGGATCATGACGAATTATGGATAACACTGTAAAGGATGGGAATTCCAGAACACTTAATTGTGCTCATGAGGAACCTATACATAGACCAAGAGGCAGTCGTTTGAACAGAACAAAGGGATACTGCATGGATTAAAGTCAGGAAAGGTCTGTGTCAGGGTTGTATCCTTTCACTGTACTTAATTGTATGCTGTGAAAATAATCCGAGAAGTTAGACTATGTGAAGAAGAACATGACATCAGGATTGGAGGAAGACTTATTAACAACCTGCAGTATGCAGATGACATAATCTTGCTTGCAGAAAGTGAAGAGGGCTTGAAGCACTTACTGATGAAGATCAAAGACCATAGTCTTCAGTCTGGATTACACCTCAACATAAAGAAAATAAAAATCCTCACAACTAGCCCAATAAGCAACATCATGATAAAGGGAGAAAAGATTGAAGTTGTCAACGATTTCATTTTACTTGGATCCACAATCAACACCCGTAGAAGCAGCAGTCAGGAAATCAAACCACCTATTACATTGGGCAAATCTGCTGCAAAAGACCTCTTTAAAGTGTTGAAAAGCAAAGATGTCACTTTAAGCACTAAGATGTGACTGACCCTAGCCATGATATTTTCAATTGCTTCATATGCATGTGAAAGCTGAAAAATGAATAAAGGAGACTGAAGAGGAATTGACACCTTTGAATTATGGTGTTGGTGAAGAATATTGAATATACCAGGGACTGCTGGAAGAATGAACAAATCTGTCTTGGAAGAAGTACAACCAGAATGCTCCTTAGAAGCAATGATGGTGAGACTCCGTTGAATGTACTTGACAAATCTAGGTACAGGAATTTGGATAGAGGGGTGGCTAAGATAAACTGCTTTTCACTGTGTATTTGGTAGAAAGCAGCCTACCCTTCAGGTGGGGGAATTAATTCTATTCCTGAGTTTGGGACTATATCGGATTACAGATAACTCAAGGGCTGAAGCAGGATTGACCCAATTTCCTTACCTGCTAGATATTAAAATATCCCCTTTTTGTTTCACTAGGAAAAGAACAAGGCCTCCTTTTATAAATTCTATATTTATCACCTAATAAGCTTTCTTATTAAATCTTTTAAAGTAGCAATATTCCCCGGCCCTTTAGCCGTTTTACCAGGATTCTATCTGGTACTTGGCTAGAACACTAGTCTCTTTGTTTCTTCTTCCTACACTAGAAGATACTTCTCAGAGGGAGAAATCTTTTGATTGATGGGCCCCAGTCATAAATGCTCACTTCATAAATTTCCAAACACATATACAAATGTATAACTTCCTTCCAAGATAAACAGTTCAGTGTTCACCAATTTTCAGGAATTTTAATTAGGCATATGTAGTCCTGGTGGCGTAGTGGTTAATCCACTAGCTGCTCCTTGGAAATCCTATGGGGCAGTTCTAGTCTGTCCTACAGGGTTACTATGAGTCAGAATCAACTTGATGGCAATTTTTTTTTTTTTTTTTAAATCCTTCAGCCAGATAGCCTCATCATTTTCTAGGTTCTTCTTCCCCAATTCTCACTTCATTCTATCTGATAAACCCTATTGGAACAACTGGTTCAGCTGGACCACAAGATATGTTCTAGGTTTAAAAACTGGCACACAAGGAGATCCTGTCTTGATTAGAATTGGTTTATCTTAGCTTATTACAAAGCCAGCAAATAAGACGGCAAAATAAAATCATGACCAAGTGAGAGGAAGGGCCATCCCATTGTTTCACTCATTGCTCAGTGAGGAGTCCCAGAAGCTCAATGATCTCAGCAGCTCAGGCAGAAGGAGGATTTTACCAGTCAAACTGGGGCAGTCTTGGCGGCATACAATCACTCAAAGTTCTGGTTTATTACCACAAAATGGAGTATTTGGTTCTCCACCACTAGCTGTTTCCACATTTTATTTCTCACAGAATCATTAGATTTATTCAAATATTCAGAGCGAGAGAACTCTGCCTCAGTTAATACCCAGAGAATTAACTTCTACCAAAAAAAAATCCTTTCATAAGAACTATTTTGATTTACTCTGCATTTAATTGAAAATGTTTGCTACAAAAACTGGTGATGACATTGATTCGAACATCAGATAAACAGTAACAGAAAAAATATCCCAGTTCAATGAAACGGCTTTCATTTTTATTTTGGTGGTATTCTTCATAATTTCAGTAAGAATTTGTAAGGAATTAAGTTTCTTAACAGTTGCTAGATGGATAAAATTTCTGTCTGTTTCTATTTATTTTCGTGCTACCACCGTGTTCGACAATATCATACCAATGGGAATGACACTGTTAGAATTCCCTACACAATATCGTCTGCGTAAGTCTGCAGAAGTGGAAGAACCTAAAAGCCCCCAGATCCCCTTAGCTTTCTGCTCTGATAGCAATTTATCCAAAAAGACTTTTTTAATGAGAAAAACTATTTGCTAGTGTTTTTCTAGGCTTTTGGGTATTGAGCACAAATAGTTTTTTTTTTTTTAAATGTGTCCCCTAGATCTGGAATAAACATGTAAAGACATTCTACTTTTCTATGAGTATGTGCCACAATAACGATTTTATAAAAGTACTCATTACAAAGTAAAAGATTATTTATATAGAATGCTTACATATTAAAACTGGAATTTGGGGGGAACATACTATTTATGATTCGGGCTGTACTAATAGATCATACATATTCTTACTTAGAAAATTTTTATAAAACACTATTAAAATCTCAATTCTTTTCACTCTGCCCAAAATTACAGATCTTCACATTTATCCTTTATCTTTTTTAAAATATAACTTATGTTTACATATTTATTTCAAAACATCTGATTAATATACCAATTATCTTTTTTTATTGTACTTTAAGTGAAAGTTTACACTTCAAGTTAGTTTCTTATACAAAAATTTACATACACATTGTTATGTGACCTTAGTTGCTCTCCCTATAATGTGACAGATCACTCCTACTTTCCACCCTGGATTTCCCCTGTTCGTTCAGCCAACTCCTATCTCCTTCTGCCTTCTTATTTCACCTCTGGACAGCAGCTGCCCATCTAGTTTCATGTATCTACTTGAGTTAAGAAGCACTCTCTTCACAAGTATCATTTTATGTCTTATAGTCCAGTCTGATCTTTGTCTGAATAGTTGGCTTTGGGAATGGTTTCAGTTTTGGGCTAACAGAAAGTCCAGGGGCCATGTCTTCCGGGGTCCATCCAGTCTCAGTAGATCATTAAGTCTGGTATTTTTACAAGAATTTGAGTTCTGCACCCAACTTTTCTCCTGCTTTGTCAGGGACTCTGTTGTGTTCCCTGTCAGCACAGTCATTGGTGGTAGCTGGGCACCATCTAGTTATTCTGGTCTCAGGCTGATGGAGTCTCTGGTTCATGTGGCTCTTTCTGTCTCTTGGGCCAATATTTTCCCTGCATCTTTGATGTTCTTCATTCTCCTTTGCTCCAGGTGGGTTGGGACGAATTGATGCATCTTAGATGGCCACTTGCTAGCTTTTAAGACCCTAGATGCCACTCACCAAGATGGGATGCAGAACATTTTCTTAATAAACTTTGTTATGCCAATTGACATAGATGTCCCCTGAAAACATGATCCCTAGACTCCCGTCCCTGCTACTCTGTCCCTCTAAGGGTTTAGTTGTATTCAGGAAACTTCTTAGCTTTTGGTTTAGTCCAGTTGTGCTGATTTCCCCTGTAATGTGTGTTGTTCTTCCCTTCACCTAAGATAATTCTTATCTATTATCCAGTTAGTGAATAAGCCTCTCCCTCTGTCTCCCCATCCTTGTAACCATCAAATAATGTTTTCTTCTGTGTTTAAACCTTTTTTCTTCAGTTCTTATAATAGTAGTCTCAGACAATATTTGTCCTTTTGTGACGAATTTCACTCAGCGTAATGCCTTCCAGATTCATCCATGTTACGAGATGTTTCCCAGATTCATTGTTGTTCTTTATAGTTGCATAGAATTCCATTGTGTGAATATACCATAATTTGTCCATTCATCCGTTGATGGGCACCTAGGTGGTTTAGATCTTTTTGCTGTTGTGAACAATGCTGCAGTGAACATGGGTGTGCATGTATCTACTTGTGTGACATCTCTTATTTCTCTAGGATATATATTCCAAGGAGTGGAGTTGCTGGATCGTATGGTACTTCTATTTCTAGCTTTTTAAGGAAGTGTCAAATTGATTTCCAAAGTGGTTGTACGATTTCACAATCCCACCTGCAGGCTCTCCACAACCTCTCCAACACTTATTATTTGGTGTTTTTTGGATTAATGCTAGAATTGTTGGGGTGAGATGGTATCTTATTGTGGTTTTGATTTGCATTTATCTAATGGCTAATGATCTTGAGCATTTCCTCATGAGTCTGTTAGCTGCCTGAATGTCTTTGTTGGCCAAGTGCCTGTTCGTATCCTTTGCCCATTTTTAATTGGGTTATTTGTCTCTTTGTGGTTGAAATTTGCAGTATCTTATAGATTTTAGAGATGAGATGCTGACTGGATTTGTCATAGCAAAAATTTTTTCCCAGTCTGTAGGTTGTCTTTCTACTCTTTTGGTGAAGTCTTTTGATGAGCATAAGTGTTTGATTTTTAGGAGCTCCCAGTTATCTAGTTTCTGTTCTGGTGTTTGTGCATTGTTAGTTACGTTTTGTGTTTTGTTATGCCATGTATTAGAGATCCTAGAATTGTCCCTATTTTTTCCTTCCATGATCTTTATAGTTTTTGATTGTATATTTAAGTCTTTGATCCATTTTGAGTTAGTTTTTTGCACTGTGTGAGGTATGGGTCTTGTTTCAGTTTTTTTGCAGATGGATATCCAGTTATGCCAGCACCATTTATTAAAGAGACTGTCTTTTCCCCAATTAACAGACTTTTGGCCTTTGTCAAATATCAGCTGCTCATAGGTGGATGGATTTATGTCTGGATTCTCAGTTCTGTTCCATTGGTCTATGTATCTGTTGTTTTACGAGTACCAGACTGTTTTGATTACTGTGGTGGTATAATAGATTCTGTAATCCAGTAGTGTGAGGCCTCCTACTTTGTTGTTCTTCTTCAGTGATGCTTTACTTATCTGGGGCCTCTTCCCTTTCCATATGAAGTGGATGATTCATTTCTCCATCTCATTAAAAAATGTCCTTGGAATTTAGATCGGGATTACATTGTATCTGTAGATTTTTTTGGGTAGAATTGACATTTTCACAATGTTGAGTTTTCCTATCCATGAACAAGATATGTTTTTCCACTTTTGTAGGTCTCTTTTGGTTCCTTGCAGTAGTGTCTTCTGTTTTTCTTTGTATAGGTCTTTTGTGTCTCTGGTTAGATTTATTCCTAAGTATTTTTTCTTCTTGGGGCTTTTGTAAATGGTATTGATTTTGTGATTTCCTCCTCAAGGTTCTCTTTGTTGGTGTAAGGGAATCCAACTGATTTTTGTATGTTTATATTGTATCCTAATACTTTGCTGAAATCTTCTATTAGTTCTGCTAGTTTTCTTGTGCATTCTTTGGCGTTTTTGAGTATAATATCATATCATCTGCAAATAGAGATACTTTGACTTCTTCCCTACCAATTTGGATGATGTTTATTTCTTTTTCTAGCCTAATTGCTCTGGCTAGGACCTCTAGCACGGTGTTGAATAAGAGTGGTGATAAAGGACATCCTTGTCTGGTTCCTGTTCTCAAGGAGGAGAATGTTTTCAGACTCTCTCGATTTTGGATGATGTTGGCTGTTGGCTTTGTATAAATGCCCTAATTATGTTGAGGAATTTCCCTTCTGTTCCTATTTTGCTGAGAATTTTTATCATGAATAGGTGTTGAACTTTGTCAAGCACCTTTTCTACATCTATTGATAAGATCATGTGGTTCTTGTCTTTTGTTTTATTTATATGATGGATTATAATTATTGTTTTTCTAATGTCGATCCATCCCGGCATAACTGGTAATCCCACTTGGTCATGGTGAATTATATTTTTGATACGCTGTTGAATCCTATTGGCTAGAATTTTGTTGAGGATTTTTACATCTATGTTCATGAGGGATATTGGTCTGTAACTTTCTTTTTTTGTGGTGTCTTTACCTGGTTTTGGTATCAGGGTTATGCTGTCTTCATAGAATGAGTTTGGGAGTATTCCATCCTTTTATATACTCTGAAATACCTTTAGTAGTAGTGGTGTTAACTCTTCCCTGAAAGTTTGGTAGAATTCTCCAATGAAACCACCCAGGTCAGGCTTGTTTTTTGTTGGAAGTTTTTAAATTACCTTTTCAATCTCTTCTTTTTTAGTTTTTCTACCTCAGTTTGTGTTAGTTTAGGTAGGTAGTGTATTTCTAGAAATTCGTCCATTTCCTCTAGGTTTTCAAATTTGTTGGAGTACTATTTTTCATAGTATTCTGTTATGATTCCTTTAATTTCTGTTGAGTCTATTGTAATGTCCCCCATCTCATTTCTTATTCAGGCTATTTGCTTTCTATCCTGTTTTTTTTTTTTTTTTTTGTCAGTTTGGCCAATGGTTTATCAATTTTCTTGATCTTTCAAAGAACCATCTTTTGATCTTGTTAACTCTTGTTTTTCTATTCTCTATTTCATTTAATTCTGCTCTAATTTTTATTATGTGCTTTCTTCTGGTGGCCGAGGGCTTCTTTTGCTACTTTCTGTTTGAGATACAGGGTTAATGTTTTTATTTTGGCCCTTTCTTCTTTTTGGATGTGTGCATTTACTGATATAAATTGACCTCTGAGCGCTGCTTTTGCCAAAGTTTCTGGTAGGATGCGTTTTCATTCTCATTTGATTCTGTGAATTCTTTATCCTGACCTTAATTTCTTCTATAACCCAGTAGTTTTTGAGAAAGGTGTTGTTTAGTTTCTGTTATTGATTTCTATTTTTATGGCTTTATGGTCAGAAAAGATGCTTTGTAATATTTCAATGCTTTGAATTCTGGTAAGGCTTGCTTTATGGGCTAATAATGTGGTCTATTCTGGAGAATGATCCATGTGAGTTGGAAAGAAAGTATACTTGGCTGCTGTTGGATGGAGAATTCTGTACATTTCTATGAGATCAAGTTGGTTGATTGTGGCATTTAGATCTTCTGTGTCTTTATTGAGCTTCTCTCTGGATATTTTGTCCTTCACCAAAAGTGGTGTGTTGAAGTCTACTATTATTATGGACCTGTCTATCTCTCTTTTCAATGCTGTTAGAGTTTGTTTTATGTATTTTGGAGCCCTACAATTAAGTGCAAAAATATTTATTATGAGGATGTCCTCCTGGTATATTGCTCCTTTAATCATTATTTAGTGTCCTTCTTGATCCTTTGATTTTACTTTAAAGTCTATTTTGTCAGAGATTAATATTGCCACTCCTGCTCTATTTTGAGTGTTATTTGCTTGATATATATTTTTTCCATCTTTTGAGTTTTAGTTTGTTTGTGTCTTTAAGTCTAAGGTATGTCTCTTGTAGGCAGCGTATAGATGGATCGTGTGTTTTTATCCATTCTGCCACTCTCTGTCTCTTTTTTGGTGCATTTAGTTAATTTATATTCAGCATGATTATTGATAGGTATGAGTTTATTGCTGTCATTTTGATGTCTTTTTTTTTTTTGTGTGTGTGTATTGTTGACAGTTTTTTGTTTCACTTAATTTTCGGTGCTGAGTTTTTTTTTAATGTATTTTCTTTTCATCTTTTTCATTGTTGATTTTGTATTTGCTGAGTCTTTATACTTTTGTTTCTCTTTTTTTTTTTTTTTTTTTTTTTTTGATGTGTAGGATTGTTAGTTTCCTTTGTGTTTTCCTTAATATTTACCGCTATTTTTCTAAGTTTAAACCAATCTTTTGTTTCTTTATATTACCTTGACTTCCTCAGTATATGAAAGATCTATGACTACATTATTTAATCCCTCTTTTTTGTTTTAATATTGTCATCTTTTACACATTGACTTCTCTGTTTCCTTATTTTTAATATTTTAGCTTTGGTTTATTTTTGTGACTTCCCTGTCTGGGTTGATATCTGGCTACTCTGTCCCGTGTTCTAGTCTTAGGTTGTTATCTGATGTTATTTATTTTCTAACTGGAAGGCTCCCTTTAGTATTTCTTGTAATTTTGGTTTGTTTTTTGCAAATTCTCTAAACTTTTGTTTATTTGGAAATGTTCTAATTTTGCCATCATATTTGAGAGACAGTTTTGCTGGATAGATAATTCTTGGCTGGCAATTTTTTTTCCTTCAGGGCTTTATATATGTCATCCCATTATCTTTTTGCCTGCATAGGTTCTGCTGAGTAGTCTGAGCTTAGTCTTATTGACTCTCCTTTGTAGATGAATTTCATTTATCTCTAGCCACTCTTAAAATTCTCTCTTTATCTTTCTTGTTGACAAGTTTGATTATAGTATGTCTTGGTGATTTTCTTTTGGGATCTAGCTTTTGTGGGGTTCCATGAGCATCTTGGATGGATATCTTCTCATCTTTCACAATATCAGGGCAGTTTACTGCCAACAAATCTTCAACAATTCTCTCTGTAATTTCTGTTATCTTCCCCTCATCCCCATTCTGGTACTCCAGTCACTCGTAGGTTATTCCTCTTGATAGAGTCTCACATAACTCTTAAGGTTTTTTCATTTTTTTAAATTCTTTTATCTGATTTTTCCTCAAATAAGTTGGTGTCATGTGCTTTACCTTCTGTCTCACTAATTCTAATTTCTATTGCCTCATTTCTGCTCCTATGCCTTTGTATTGTGTTTTCTCATTCTGAAATTTTATTGTTAATCTTCTGGATTTCTGATTGCTGTCTCTCTATGGATTCTTGCAGCCTATTAAATTTTTCATTATGCTTTTCTCTACTCTTCTTAAATTCCTCTATTTATTTGTCTATATGTTCCTTGTATTGTTCTGTGTTTTGCATCCTCTCCTTCCTGATCTCTTGAAGAGTTCTGTATATTAAGCTTTTGAATTCCACCTCCGGCAATTCTAAGAAATTCTCTTCATCCAGAAGATTTCTTGATTCTTTGTTTTGGGAGTTTACTGAAGCCATCATAGTCTGCTTCTTTATGTGATTTGCTATTGACTGTTATTCCGTGTCATTAATAAGTTATTGTATTTATTCATTTTATGTTTGCTTACTGTGTCCTAGCTTCTTGTTTTGTTTTGTTTTGATATTCCCAAATAGGCTGCTTGTGTGAGCTAGTTTGACTATTGGTGCCTTTGAAGCTCTCATGTCCTGTCACCAGGTGGTTAGATCTGTTGCTAGGTATGTGAGCCCATGAGTCTGTTTACTTTTCCTGTGTGGATTCAGCTCAGGTGTCCAGGTCATCAGTCACCGAATGTGTGGTGTAGCCTCTCACCTACAGTCCTAGACCAGCAGGAGTGATTGGTGTCAACACAGGTATCTGACAGCAGTAGGGGGTCATGCACTGAGAAAGGCAAGGGTCTAATAGCTGCCCCTGAGTGTCTGGGAGGAAAGTATGTCCCTGTTACCTACAGTGCGTAGTTCGGTGGGTTTTGCCTCTCGACTTTGGGCACCCAGTGTTGTTGGCCATAAGGACTAGAGGGCACTACTTACTCTTGGACCCATGTCATGGGTGGCTAGGTGATGCGGCTGGAGCCACCAGTCCTCAGGCCCCTGATGTGGGTAGGTGAGGACCCTGCTTAACAGGCAGAGCGGTGTCAAATATCATGAACCTGCCACTCCACCATATAGCTGACACAATTGAAGTCAGGCTTCAGGTATATACCCTGTTTTCCTGTGCTAATGAGGACCTACGCTGTTGAAATGGGCCCACACAGATCTATGCAGGAGAGAAAGGCATTCAAAGTCTGTGGACCCTTTATGCCTTCACCTCGGCAAAGGAGCTGTGCCTTTTCTGAGTTCCTGGCTTAGAGGGGCTGGCAGATTATTTTTTCATGTTTGTTAATCTGTTACCTCTCCAATGCAGGGAGAATGGCTCAGGGTGTGTGACAGGGCCTACTTCTGGCCCAGAGGATGCTGCAATCACTGAAGCTTCCCTGGGACCCGGTGCAGAGCAGGGAAGGGGTAAGTAAGTAGGAGAGAAGTTCTTCCCAAAAGGGTTGTTTTTTGATCCACAGGGTAGGTTAGATGCATGTACTTATATTTCACAGATTGAGATCTGCCTTTCACTGGTCCTGGAGGCCTGAGTAGACTCTCCGCTGCTGGTCTCTCCTGATGTGGAAAACGTGTCCCAAGTGCCACTGCTTGCCTCACTATGCACATCAACCAATCTGGCTTGCAGGGTGCCAGTACCTGCCAGGTCAGGTCTGGGAACTTCTGCTGCCTCTGAACTGTCTGTCCCTCCCCCTGCCACTCAGTCTGATTTTTCAACTTTGCCTTTGATGTTCAGGGCTCTTAGATTGTCATGTATAATCGATTCATGTGTTTGTTCAAGTCTTTGTTGTAAGAGGGACCACAGGAAGTAGACTACTCTGCCATCTTGGCCTTGCCTCCCCAATTATCTTAACTGTTATGAAGAATTACTTGGGGATCTGTAATAAGTTTATAAGCTAAAAGCTCATCCACTGACAGCTTTGAAAATTAAAGACAATCCTCATTTCTTTAAAGTCTAATTGTATAAAATCAAAATGAAAGAGGTCAGGTAACTAGGCTAATTTTATGGGTCACATATTGATAAGTCTGTTCTTCTAATGGCACATAAAGCTTTCTTTATTGACTTTTAACCTGCAGTAGATAAGCATTCTCTTTAAACTTCCAAATTCTCATTTGTGGTGACAGATCTAATAAATCATTTTCTAAACAAAAACACTTTATAGTCTATATGAATTTAAAACTGGTAATTTTTTATTTATTAATAAAGTTATTTTGTTTTTTCTTTCATTTTTTTAAATAAACAGTTTGGAATGTTGTCATAAAATGTGTCTGTGTGTGCGTGTGTGTGTGTCTGTGTGTGTGCGTGCGTGTTTGTGTGCGATTATACCTGAAACTTCTGTTTTATTAATCCCCTAATATATTTATTTTGGTAACTCTTCAATAATTCTAAATGTCAAGGGATTTACAATATGTTTTTAAATTTTGTTTTGTTGTAATGATTGTGCTGAAATGTGTCAACATTATCTTTCTGTGGTCTGTGCAGTGTTGTGTGTTATTTTGATGCCATTACCCATTGAATTCTCATGAAGTTTAGGTTTCAGGATAGTGATAAGTAGTTTAGTTGGTGAGCTTTGATAAAGGCAGAAAATTGTACAAAGATCTTAAAATAATGATTTTTTAAGTTTCAAACATATTTTTTACAGAAAAACCACAAAAATAGATATTATAGATGCTAGATGTAAATTTATAAAGCCTATACGAGAAACACCATTTTAATATTCAAACCTGTCATTCACTGTAAATACTATTCCAAGAAATAAGACAGATTTACTTTGTTTTAGTTGCTTGTAATGGAAGGAAATAGTCAATAATCACTATTTCATAGTGATTATATTTTTTAAAAAGTTGAAACTTAAACATAAAAGTTTGGAACCTTCAAATTCATCCAAATCGTGGTTATTAAATAAGTCAAAGCTGTTACTTGAAGATACAGTAAATTATATTATTGAGCATATATATACATATATATATAATTTAAGCCTTTAGAATGGATGGGAAGAAAAGTCCAAACATACACACAGACACACACACGTATATATAGATAGACAAAATGTCTTAACACTAAGAAAAATAAAGACCTTAAATATAAAGCGAATACACATAGTATTAAAAATTGAAGTCCTACTGTATCACTTTTCTTGGTTATAAAATATAGACTCTAATTTTTTGAGTAAAGATGTTAACTTAGAAGAACATAAAGTAGTTTACTAAATTTATGGAAATGTACTGGAGACCAACTTCTGATTAGGGAATAGAGGGACCTCGGCCACAGGAACCACATCAAGAGCTGTGGTCAGGTTTGTACACTTATACTGCTCATGGCTGTTGTTCCTGGAATTCTCTTACACCATTTAGAAATTCTGTGCCTTGGTGATATGTCCAAATATTTATAAACATCCCTAAACTTTTACCAGAAATCAGAAAATATATAGAAAATTGAATAAACTATTCTCAAGATTATTTATATTTCATACCTACTAAAGAAGGCACTTATCTACCTTGCTTTCTCAAGGTTCAAAGTCTTAGACAGGTGCATCAAATTGACTGTGCCTACATTGGATGCAACATTGCACACAGTGAGAAATTCTCTGAAATGTAATGATATATAGGACTGAAGTGGCCAAACATACGTGCACACAAACACACACAAGAGATCTGTTTCATTGTATGTTGCAATGGGCCAAAAAGAAAAAAAGACTGATTGCAGCCTTTTTCTTACTACTATTGAATTCTGGGTACAAATTGAATTTTAGTTTTAAGTATTTTAGCAAAAATGCTACTAAATATGTATTTCTAATCCCAGAAAATAATTATTTGAGAGAATATAATAAAAGTTTGATAGTAAATCAAAGAACAGAGATGTTTTAATTCTCAGATTATTTCTAAAAAAAAAGTCATTTTGAGCATATTGTACAGTAAAATAAAAGTAAAGGTAGAAAACATATGGCAAATATGATTGTTTAGGAAGAATTAAGTATCTGTTATACCAAAACACCAAAACCAAACCCTACTGCTGTTGAGTTGATTCCTACTCACACTGACCGTATAGGACAGAGTAGAACTGCCCCGTAGGGTTTCCAAGGAGTGGCTGGTGGATGCAAACTGCCAAACGTTTGGTTAGCAACTGAAACTTAAGCACTGCAGCACCAGGTATCCCTTATAGTAACAGAAAATTTGGCAATGAATACCTGGGATGGTGGCACAGTCTGATTAATGTAATTGTTGTACTAAATTGTACATGTTAAAAATGATGAATTGACAAATGTGTTATGTATATTTTTGCTACCATGAGAAAAGATATTATAGCACTAACCCAGGTGTTGACTGGAAGATAATCCTGGAAATAGTAAAAAGAAGATATAGAGAGCAATCTTTCAAACAACTACAGTAAGTCAGTGACTCCTAGAAATAAGTTTTTAAGATAAATGGAGTGTATATGAAGGTGAATATTAAATGACAACATAGATAGATAATATTGGTAACCTGCTAAGGGGAAAAAGTATTCAATAATGGAAAATAAAGGTGAATAAAAAGCTGGAAAAATACATGAACAATGTATTATTCAAATAAAAGTCATGTTAGATTTTGGAAAGATAGTAAGAAAATTATTATTATAAAAAATAACTCAATTTTTAATGCATACAAGGTAGACATTTAAATTTATCTTAAAATAGCATATTAATATATTATTTAGTATATTATATAGAATGTTGGAGCCATGGTGGCACAGTGGTTAAGTATTCGGCTGCTAACCAAAAGGTCAGCAGTCTGAATCCACCAGCCGCTTCTTGGAAAACCCTATGGGGCTGTTCTGCATAGTTCACTATGAGTTGTAATCGACTTGACGGCAACGGGAGTTATAGCATGTTAGTATGTTATTTTAACATAATAATTTAAAGATCAAAATAATAGTTAAAAACTGGATTAAAGAAGTAGGGTGTGATGAAAGCGCCCTGGTGGTGCAATGGTTAAGTGGTCGTCTGCTAATCAAAAGGTTTGTGGTTCAAACCTCCCAGCGACTCCTCCAGAGAAAGATGGGGTGATCTGCTCCCATAAAAATTACAGCCTCCAAAACCCCACTGGGCAGTTCTGTTCTGTCACATGGGGTCATTATGAGTTGGAATCAACTTGATGGCATGCAACAACAACAACATGTAAGTGAACTAAATCAGCAAATATAGAAATAATTATGTAAGATCATTTACAAGTCAGTAAGATAACTATTATTGAAAAGAGAATAGAAAAACAAAACATTTAAAAATGGTTGCCTCCGAAGGGTATGGATAGGGGTAGGTGAGGATGGCTTAGAAGACTCTTAGGTTTCATAATAAGCTGCAATCATAATGAAAGACTTTAACTTACGTACCTTAGAAACTAATCAATTAAATGGATATTTTAAAAGCAGAAAATATATAGAGGATTGAATAAAACAATCCTAAAACTAAATATATTTCATATCTAACGAAAAGCAGTGCATATTGTCCAACCATTATATTCACTGAGTACAACATCATAACTTCAGAAATTAAGCAAAAGAGATATATCAAAAACTAATAACCAACTTGTAAACTTTTTTTTTCAAAATATTGGTTTAATAAGAAAAAAATCAAAATTAAGAAATAAGTAACTTTTGTCTAGGGTAAATATCCAATTCAATTGCTTATTAATTATGTATATGGGAAAAATTATGCAATATTTCAGAGTTTTAATAAGCTTATTTGTCAAATGTGAATAACAGTAAATTCACAGGATTCTTTGCAGGGATAATGAAATTAAACGTAGTTTTTTTTTTTTTTTTTTTTTAATTGTGCTTTAGGTGAAAGTTTACAACTCAAGTTAGCTTATACAAAAATATGTATGCACATTTATGTAACCCTAGTTGCTATCCCTATAATGTGACTGCACATTCATCCTTTCCAACCTGGATCTCCTGCTCCTATCCCTTTCTGTCTTCTTATCTCACTCTGGACTGGAGCTGTGCATTTAGTCTCATGTATCCACTTGAACTAAGAAGCACACTCTTCACAAGTATCATTTTATGTCTTATAGTCCAATCTATTCTTTGTCTGAAGAGTTGGCTTTGGCAATGGTTTTAGTTCTGGGTTAACAGAGAGTCCAGGGGCCATGTCTTCTGGGGTTCCTCCAGTCTCAGTCAGATCAATAAGTCTGGCCTTTTTACTAGAATTTGACTTCTGCACCACACTTTTCTCCTGTGCCCTCAGGGACACTTTGTTGTGTTCCCTGTCAAGGAGGTCATTGGTGGTAGCCTGGCACCTTCTAGTTCTTCTGGTCTCAAGCTGATGGAGTCTCTGGTTTACGTGGTCCCTTTTGTCTCTTGGGCTAATATTTTCCTTGTGTCTTTGGTGTTCTTCATTCTCCTTTGCTCCAGGTGGGTTGTGACCAATTGACCCATCTTAGATGGACACTTGCTAGCTTTTAAGACCAAAGACGCCACACACCAAAGTGGCATGCAGAGCATTTTCTTAATAAACTTTGTTATGGCAATTGACCTAGATGTCCCCTAAAACCATGGTGACCAGACTGCTGCTCCCTGCTACACTGTCCCTTGAAGTGTTTAGTTGTGTTTGGGAAACTTCTTAGCTTTTGGTTTAGTCCATTAATGCTGACTTCCCCTGAATTGTGTGTTGTCCTTCCCTTCATCTAAGATAATTCTTGTCTACTATCTAGTTAGTGAATACCCCCTCCCTATCTCTTCACCCCTGTAACCATCAAATAATGTTTTCTTCTGTGTTTAAACATTTTCTTGAGTTCTTATAATAGTGGTCTCATATAATATTTGTTCTTTTGTTACTGAGTAATTTCACTCAGCATAATGCCTTCCAGATTCATCCATGTTACAAAGCATTTTGCAGATTCATCATTGTTCTTTATCGTTGCATAGTATTCCATTGTGTGACTATACCATAAGTTGTTTATCCATTTGTCCGTTGTTAGACCCCTAGATTATTTCCATCTTTTTGCTATTGTGAATAGTGCTGCAATGAACATGTGTGTGCGTGTATCAATTTATGGACAGCTTTTATTTCTTTAAGGATATATTCCAAGGAGTGGGATTGCTGGATCGTATGTGTACTTTATTTCTAGCTTTTTAAGGAAGTGCCAAATAATTTCCAAAGTGGTTGTACCATTTTACATTCCCACCAGCAGTGTATGAGTGTTCAAGTTTCTCCACAACCTCTCCAACACTTATTATTTGGTGTTTTTTGAGTTAATGCTGGCCTTGTTGGGATGAGATGGTATCTCATTGTACCTTTGATCTGCATTTCTCTAATGGCGAATGATCTTGAGCATTTCCTCATGAGTCTGTTAGCTGCCTGAATGTTTTCTTTGGCAAAGTACCTGTTCATATCCTATGCCCATTTTTTAACTGGGTTATTTGTCTGTTGGTGGTTGAAGTCTTGCAGCGTCTTGTAGATTTTAGAGATTAGACCCTGATTGGGTATGTTGTAGCCAAAATTTTTTTCCCCAATCTGTAGGCTGTCATTCTACTCTTTTGGTGAAGTCTTTTGATGACCATAAGTGTTTGATTTTTAAGAGCCCCCATTTATCTAGTCTCTCTCCTGGTGCTTGTGCATTGTTACTTATTGTTCAGATTGTGTTTACGCCATGTATTAGGGCTCCTAGCGTCGTTCCTATTTTTTTTCCATGATCTGTATCGTTTTAGATTTTATATTTAGGTCTACGATCCAGTTTGAGTTAGTTTTTGTGTATGGTGTGAGATATGGGTCTTGTTTCATTTTTTTGCAGATAGATATCCAGTTATGCCAGCACCATTTGTTCAAGAGACTATCCTCTCCGCATTTGAGAGACTTCGGGCTTTTGTCAAATATCGGGTGCTCGTAGGTGGATGAATTTATGTCTGGATTCTCAATTCTGTTCCGTTGGTCTATGTATCTATTGTTGTACCAGTAGCAGGCTGTTTTAACTACCATGGCAGTATAATAGGTTCTAAAATTAGGCAGTGGGAAGCCTCCCAGTTTGTTCTTCTTCTTCAGTAATTCTTTACTTATCCAGGGACTCTTCCCTTTCCATATTCAGTCGGTGATTTGTTTCTCCATTTCATTAAAAAATGTCGTTGGAATCTGGATTGGGATTACATTGTGTTTGTAGATCATTTTGGGTAGAATTGACATTTTCACAATGTTGAGTCTTCTTATCCATGAGCAAGGTATCTTTTTTCACTTATTCAGGTCCCTTGGTTTCTTGTAGTAGCGTCTTGTAATTTTCATTGTATAGGTCTTTTATGTCTGTGGTTAGATTTATTCCTAAGTATTTGATTTTCTTGGGTGCTATTGTAAATGGTATTGATTTGGTGATTTCCTCTTCAAGGTTCTCTTTGTTGGTGTAAAGGAATCCAACTGATTTTTGTATGTTTATCTTGTATCCTGATACTTTGCTGAAATCTTCTATCAGTTCCGCTAGTTTTCTTGTGGATTCCTTGGGGTTTTCTGTGTATAAGATCATACCATCTGCAAATAGGGGTAAATTTACTTCTTCCTTACCAATTTATATTCCCTTTATTTATTTTTCTAGCTTAATTGCTCTAGCTAAGACCTCCAACACAATGTTGAATAAGAGTGGTGATAAAGGCCATCCTTGTCTGGTTCCTGTTCTCAAGGGGAGTGCTTTCAGACTCTTTCCATTTAGGATGATATTGGCTTTGTATAAATGCCCTTAATTACGTTGAGGAATTTCCCTTCTATTCCTATTTTGCTGAGAGTTTTTGTCATGAATGGATGTTGGACTTTGTCAAATGCCTTTTCCACATCAATTGATAAAATCATGTGGTTCTTGTCTTTTGCTTTATTTATGTGATGGATTACATTGATTGTTTTTCTAATGTTTAACTATCCTTACATACCTGGTATGAATCCCACTTGGTCATGGTTAAGTATTTTTTTGACATTTTGTTGAACTATATTGGCTAGAATTGTTTTGAGGATTTTTGCATCTATGTTCATGAGGGATATTGGTTTGTAATTTTTTTTGTTTGTTTGTTTGTGGTGTCTTTACCTGGTTTTGGTTTCATGGTTATTATGCTGGCTTCATGGAACGAGATTGCGAGTATGCCATCTTTTTCTATGCTCTGAAATACCTTTAGTAATAGTAGTGTTAAATCTTCTTTGAATGTTTGGTAGAATTCTCCAGTGAAGTTGTCAGTACCAGGGCTTTTTTTGTTGAGAGTTTTTTAATTACCTTTCCAATCTCTTCTTTTGTTATCAGTTTACTTAGCTGTTCTACCTCTATTTTTGTTAGTTTAGGTAGGTAGTGTGTTCCTAGAAATTTGTGCATTTCCTCAAGGTGTTCAAATTTATTATAGTACAATTTTTCATAGTATTCTGTTATGATTCTTTTAATTTAAGTTGGGTCTGTTGCGATATTACCCATCTCATTTCTTATATGGGTTATTTGCTTCCTCTCCTGTCTTTCTTTTGTAAGTCTGGCCAAAGGTTTATCAATTTTGTTCATCTTTTCAAAGAACCAGGTTTTGGTCTTGTCAACTCTTTCAATTTTTTTTTCTATTCTCTATTTCATTTAATTCTGCTCTAATTTTTATTATTTTCTTTCTTCTGGTGCCAGAGGGCTTCTTTTGCTGATCTCTTTCTACATATTAGAGTAGTAGGGTTAATATTTTTATTTTGGCCTTTTCTTCTTTTTGGAGATATGCATTTATTGCTATGAATTGACCTCTGAGCACTGCTTTTGCTGTGTCCCAAACGTTCTGGTAGAATGTGTTTTCATTCTCATTTGATTCTGTGAATTTCTTTATTCTGTCCTTCATTTCTTCTATAACCCAGTACTTTTTGAGCAAGGTGTTGTTCGGTGTCCATGTATTTGATTTTTTTCCTTGCTTTTTCTGTTATTGATTTCTACTTTTATAACTTTATGGTCAGAAAAGATGCTTTGTAAAATTTCAATGTTTTGGATTCTGTTAAGGCTTGCTTTATGACCTAATATGTGGTCTATTCTGGAGAGTGTTCCATGTGCATTTCAAAAGAAAGTATACTTGGCTGCTGTCGGGTGGAGTGTTCTGCATATATGTATAAGATCAAGTTGGTTGATTGTGGCCTTTAGATCTTCTGTGTCTTTATTGAGCTTCTTTCTGGATGTTCTGTCCTTCACTGAAAGTGTTGAAGTCTCCTACTATTATTGTGGAGCTGTCTATCTCTCTTTTCAATGCTGTTAGAGTTTGTTTTATATATTTTGGAACCCTGTTGTTGGGTGCATATATATTAATTATAGTTATGTCCTCCTGGTGTATTGACCCTTTAATCATTGTATAGTGTCCTTCCTAATCCTTTGTGGTGGATTTTACTTTAAAGTCTATTTTGTCAGAGATTAATGTTGCCACGCCTCCTCTTTTTTGATTGTTGTTTGCTTGATAAGTTTTTTCCATCATTTGAGTTTCAGATTGTTTTTGTCTTTAAGCCTAACGTGTCTCTTGTAGGCAGTATATAGATGGCAGTATACAAATCATGTTTTTTTAATCCATTCTGCCATTCTGTATCTCTTTATTGGTGCATTTAGTCCATTTACACTCAACGTAATTATTGATAGGTATTAGCTTAGCAATGTCATTTTGATGTCTTTTTTGTGTGTGTTGTTGACAGTTTCTTTGTTCCACTTAATTTTCGGTTCTGTTTTTGTTTCATCTTTTTCATTGTTGTTGATTTTGTATTTGCTAAGTCTTTATGTTTTTCTAGTTTTTTATTTTGGTATGTAGGATTGTTAGTTTCCTTTGTTGTTACCTTAATATTTACCCCTATTTCTCTAATTTAAACCAATCTTTTATTTCTTTATATCACCTGAGTTCCTCTCCATATGAAAGATTTATGACTACATTATTTAGTCCCTCTTTTTTGTTTTAATATTGTCATCTTTTACACACTGATATCTCTATTTGCCTATTTTCAGTGTTTTAGCTTTAATTTATTTTTTGACTTCCTTATCTGGCTTGCTATCTGGTTGTTCTGCCCTGTGTTCTAGTCTTGGGTTCTTATTTGATGTTACTGATTTTCTAACCAGAATACTCCCTTTAGTATTTCTTGTAATTTTTGTTTGTTTTTTTACAAATTCCCTAAACTTCTGTTTATCTGGAAATGCCCTAATTTCACGATGATATTTGAGGCACAGTGTTGCTGGATATATAATTCTTAGCTGGCAGGTTTTTTTTTTTGTTTTCCTTCCAGGCTTTATATATGTTAACCCAATGCCTTCTTGCCTGCATGGTTTCTGCTGAGTAGTCCTAGTTTGTCCTCTTGACTCTCCTTCATAAATGACTTTTTGTTTATTTGTAGCCCGTCTTAAAATTTTCTCTTTATTTTTGGTGTTTGCAAGTTTAATTATAATGTGTCTTGGTGCATTTCTTTTGGGATTACTTTATGTAGGGTTACATGAGTGTCTTGGATAGATATCTTCTTATCTTTCATGGTATCAGGGAAGTTTTCTGCCAATAAATCTTCAACAATTCTCTCTGTATTTTCTGTTATCCTCTCCTGTTCTGGTACTCCAGTCACTCGTATGTTATTCCTCTTGATAGAGTCCCACGTAATTCTTAGGGTTTCTTCATTTTTTAAAATTCTTTCATCTGATTTTTCCTTAAATAAGTTGGTGTCAAGTGCTTTGCTTCAATCTCATTAATTCCGACTTCCATTGCCTCAATTCTGCTCCCATGAATTTCTACTAAGTTGTCTAATTCTGAAACTTCATCGTTAATCTTCTGTATTTCTGATTGCTGTCTCTCTATGGATTCTTGCAACCTATTAAATTTGTCATTATGCTCTTGTATAACCTTTTTAAGTTCCTGTATTACTTTGTCTGTATGTTCCTTGGCTTGTTCTGTGTTTTACACGATCTCCTTCCTGATCTCTTGAAGAGTTCTGTATGTTAATCTTTTGAATTCTACCTCAGGTAATTCCAAGAAGTTCTCTTCCACCAGATGCTGTCTTGATTCTTTGTTTTGGTGGCTTCCTGAAGCCATCATGATCTGCTTCTCTATGTGATTTGGTATTGATGGTTGTCTCTGAACCATCAATAATTTATTATATGTATTTATTTTATGTTTGTTTACTGTGTCCTAGCTTCTTGTTTTGTTTTGTTTTTGATATACCCAAAAAGGCTGCGTGTGAGTTTGTTTGACTATTGGTGTCTTTGAAGCTGTCACATCCTGTCTCCAGGTGGCTAAAACTGTTACTAGGTATGTGAGCCCATGAGTCTGTTTAATATTCTTGTGTGAATTCAGCTCAGGTGTCCAGGTTGTCAGTCACTGAGCGTGCATTGCAGGCTCTCACCTTCAGTCCTAGATGGACAGGAATGATTGGAGTATGCACAGATATCTGGCTGCAGTAGGGGGTCATGCCCTGATCAAGGCATGGGACTGACTGTTGCCCCTGAGTGTCTGGGTGGAAGGTATGTCCTTGTTCCCTAGAGACCATAGGCAGGTGGGTTTTGCGTCCAGACTATGGACACCCAATGCTGTTTGCTGTAAGACTGGGAGTCACTACTTACTCTTGGACCCCTGTTGCAGGTGGCTCAGTGGATTGGATGGAGCCACCAGTCCTCAGGCCCCTGATGTGGGTAGGTGTGGACCCTGCTTAATGGGCAGGGTGGTGTCAAGTGTCATGAATCTGCCACTCCCCCTTATAGCTGATACACATGAGAATAGACTTCAGGGATATACCCTATAGTACTGTGCTAATGAGGGCTTATGCTGTTGAAACGGGCCCACATGGGTCTATGCAGGGGTGAAAGGCATTCAAAGTATGTGGACCCCTTATGCCTGTGCCTAGGCAAACGGGCTGTGCCTGCCCTGAGTTCCCAGCATAGGGTAGCTGGCAGAGTATTTTTTTCCTGTTTGTTAATTTGTTCCCCCTCTAAAGCTGGGAGAATGGCTTAGGGAAACCGATGGGTCCTACTTCTGGCCCAGGGGGCTCAGCAATTCCTGAAGCTGGACCAGGACCTGGAGCAGTGTGGGGAAGAGGCAGGTAAATGGGAGAGAGGTACTTCTCCAAAGGAGTTTTTTTTTTTTTTTTTTTGGTCCGTGCGGTAGATTATAAGCTTGTACTTATCTTTCACTGATTGAGCACCATTTCTCACTGGTTCTGGAAGTTTGAGCAAACTGTCTGCTATTCAATCTCTCCCGATGTGGAAAACACTTCCAAAGCACCACTGCTTGGGACACATGCACCAGTCAACCCCACCTGCTGAATGCCAGGGCCAGCCAGGTCAGTTCTAGCAGTACCTCACTGCTTCTGAACCATCATCTCTCCCTCCCCCTGAAGGTCAGTCCAATTCCTTGACTTTGTCTTTGATGTTCAAGGCTTCTAGATTGTCATATATAATTGATTCACTTATTTTTGCTTATTGTAAGAGGGACCACAGGAAGCATCTGACTACTCTGCCATCTTGGCCTTTTTAGTATTTTAAGGTTAGTTTTTGCCTCTGAAAAATAATAGAATTATTCATGCCTATTTTTCCCACATTCCTCTATTTTATTTAGATTAATATGTGCCTACATGAATTTCTAGAACATAAATTGATCTGTAATGCTGGGACTACTAAGAAGACTTGTTCACCATCAGAAGATTATTTCTATGAGAAATATTCAAAGTAACTTTTTAAACCATTTTTATTTTATTTGTCAGATCAAAACTTCAAAATTATATCCCCTCGTAATATCTGGAATAACACTCTGCAAGAGAAGAAACATTTCCCTGAGTTAGAAATAAGTCATAGTGTCTTATGCATGGTCACAGGAACGGTTTTGTAATTCTTTTAAATGTAGAAGAAAGTACCAAAATCCAGACTCAATCCAGATTCAATCCAGAGGAAGCACCTACCTGAATCCGAAGAAATACAAGTAAGAGATTGAAATAACCACATTTTTATGTTCCTAATAAAAAGAACTTTTGAAATCAAGTTCTGTTTCCTCTTCCTGCCATAAAGATCAACTTTTTCAATGCTAAGAGTGAGAAAACAGTTACCATTTTCATATATCCAGAAGGTAGAGGAAAGAGATGCACAGAACCAACAGGAAAAATTGGTAGAGAACAAGGAGGCATGGGGAATCTGCTGGAAGTAAAGGTAACCTCATTATACTGAATAGGGGCTCAAACACAAAAATATTTTTCATTACTATCGTAATACTTCATATAAGCTTGCATTTTTCTCTTACAAATTTATGTAACCTGTGAATGAAATGTGTACATGTATTAAATATTTGAACATTATAAAGACTATATAAATACATGAAGATAGATGATAGATAGACAGATAGATAGATGATAGATGCTTTTCTTCCATATGGCAAAATTTTAAGGAAAATTGCCCATCATTTCACATGTTAAACAACAACAAACCTCAACCTATATTTGAAGTTACATTTACAACTTAAATACATGGAGTTACTTATTTTTAATTTTAATTTACAGTAAATAATTTTCTAAAGCATCAGAATACTTTCATTTTAGAACAGAGTAAGGTTTATATGAAGAAAAAGTAATTTGTTTATAAAAGATAAAAATAAATAAATAACTACTTCTTTGTACATAAATGCATTTTTCTTTGTTATTTAGGGAAATCTGGAGTGAAAAGGTTAGAAACTGGTATAAAGCTAGATGACCCAGTAAAAGCATTGCATTATATAATCAGTGTCAATTTTAAAACTTTCATAGCAAATCCAAATGAGGCAATCATGTGTTATAATTACAATTGAATTTCATTTCAAGCTATCATTAAAGGTGATAATCCACTATTTAGAACAGTTGATCCAAAAGTTACCTTCTAAATTTTCCCAAAATTGATACTTAGAACATCTTTTCATCCTGATAGCAATTATGATGAAATATTTCTATTTCAGAAGTGGCAAATTGCATCCCTGAGATGTAAATAATCTATAATTTTAGATGTGATCATTATCCAAGTTAGTGCCAAACGCTATGAGTCTAACAATTAAACTTGTTTATGAAGATTTTTTCTGTTAAAATATTGAATGCAAAGAGAAGAACAGAAATAAAATAACACTATCTCAATTCACAGAAGAAGGTTAAATTCCAATTAAACTAAACTTTAGTTTAAGGGAAAATGAGGTCTTCTCTCTGGTTTGTCATTCTTATGCATTTCTCTCACTCATATGGTATTAATTTTATTTTTTCCAATTTTAAAAACAATTTGTGATTATTATAGATAAAAATAAATTCATAAGCCTGGCAGATGGAGTTCAAATAATGTATAATCCTACTACCCAGAAATAGGTGCTATTTATATATTTGTGTATTTATCTTCTTTGCATTTATTATTTTAAATATTCAATGTCTATAGTGCTTTAAATCAACATTATAAAATAAATATTAAGTAAGTAATGAAAAACTCTTTCAAAACATTACTTTAGGTAATTGCAAAATTTTCCGTCAGATGTGCTTGCCCTAATTTAACCAGCCATTGCCTCAGTGTTCAAATCTAGGTTATTTACTTTTTTTTAAAGTGGAAGGAAAGTTCATAGGAATCAATCCTTGTGAAAAGAATCAGAAGCAAACAAAATTTGGCAGAAGGAAAAGTTGAGCTATAATGCAAGCCCAATGAAGCCTCATTCAAATTTCAGGGAGCTCTAGGGGGAATATGACCCAAAATGGCCAGTGTTTATATACCTGCCCACTCAGTGATAGCAGGTTGCCCTAGGAAGAGTGAGACCTCCAGCAAAGCAGCTCTCTAGGGCCGATTTCAGCCTTGAAAAAACTTGTAGCTGGAGGCTGTGTGTATTGATTGCATTCCCCACTGCTGGGTATCAAGTTATTTCTTGAAGAGAGATATAGGCAAGGAATTCCCGTGTCTACATCTGACTGCTAAATATCTTATTTAAACAAAAAAGTTTGAAAATCTATGAAAACATCCGAATAGCCACTTTACATGTTAAGTTCATACACATTATCATGGAACCCTGGTGGCACAGTGGTTAAGAGCTCAGCTGTTAAACAAAAGGTTAGCAGTTTGAATCCACCAGCTGCTCCTTGGAAACCCTGTGGAGCAGATCTACTATGTCCAGTAGTGTCCCTAGGAGTCAGAAGCGACTTGATGGCAACAGGGTGTTTTTTTTGTTTTTTGTTTTTTTATCATGCTTTCACTTAAATATATTTTGAAATAATTATAGATTCAATAGAAGGGACAAAGAGATGTACATACAGATCCTATATACCCTTCGCCTTGCCTCCTTCAGCGTTAGCATTTGCATAACTACTAAAATATCAAAACCAGGAAGTTGACATAGGTACAGTCCACTGAGCTTATCAGATTTCACCACTTATACATGCACTCATTTGTGTGTGTGTGTCTGAGTGTGTGTGTACGTGTGTTGCTCTGTGCAACATTATCGTTTGTGTTGTTAGTTGTTGTTAGGTTCCCTTAAGTTGGTGCCAACTCATAGGGACCCTATGTACAACAGAACAAAACAATGCGTGGTCTGTGCCATCCTCACAATTGTTGCTATGTTTGAGCTCTTTGTTGCAGCCACTGTGTCAATTCATCTCATCGAAGGTCTTCCTCTTTTTCAATGACCCTCTACTTTACCCAGCATGATATCCTTCTCTGGGGACTGGGCCTGCCTATTAAGATGTTCAAAGTAGTGAGAAGAAGTCTCGCCATCCTTACTTCTAAGGAGCGTTCCGGCTGTACCTCTTCCAAGACAGTCATTCATTCTTCCGGAAGTTCACGGTATATTCAATATCCTTCGCCAACATCATAATTCAAAGGCATCAATTCTTTCGTTTTCCTTACTCATTGTCCAGCTTTTGCATGCTTATCAGGCAATTGAAAACACTATGGCCTGAGTCAGGCACACCTTAGTACTTAAAGTATCATCTTTGCTTTTTAACACTTTAAAGAGGTCTTTTGCAGCATATTTGACCAATGCAGTATGTTGATTGATTTCTTGAGTGCTGCTTCCATGGGTGTTGATTGAGGATTCAAGTAAAATGAAATCTTTGACAACTCTCAAACTTTTCTCCATTTATCATGATGTTGCTTATTGGTACAGTTGTGAGGTTTTTTGTTTTCTCTATGTTAACGTACGATCCATACTAAGGGCTATGGTCTTTGATCATCATCAGTAAGTGCGTCAAGTCCTTTTCACTTTCAGTAAGAAAGATTATGTCATTTGCGTGTAGCAGGTTGTTAATGAGTCTTCCACCAATACTGATGAGGCAACCTTCTTCATATGGTAAAGCTTCTCTGATTATTGGTCAGCATAGAGATTGAATAAGTATAGTGAAAGCATACAACCTGACACATACCTTTAATGATTTTAAACCACCCAGCATCTCTTTCCTGATTTTAAACTATGCAGCATCCCCTTGTTCTGTTCCAACAACTGCCTCTTTGTCTTTCCACATGAGCACAATTAAGTGTTCTGGAATTACCATTTTTTGTAGTGTTATCCATAATTTCTTATGAACCACACAGTCAAATGACTTTTCATAGTCAATAAAAAACAGGTAAACATCTTTCTGGTATTCTGTGCTTTCAACAAAGATGCATCTGAAATCAGCAAGGATATCCCTTGTTCCACGTTCTCTTCCAGTCCAGCTTGTATTTCTGGCAGTTCCCTGTTGATGTACTGCTGCAACTGCTTTTGAATGATCTTCAGCAAAATTTTACTTGTGTGTGATAGTAATAACATTGTTCTATAATTTCTGCATTCTGTTGGATCACCTTTCTTTGGAATGGGTACAAATATGGATCTCTTCAAGTTGGTTGGCTAGGTAGCTGTCTTCCATTTGTACCAAGACATCTTCACTCATCTTGGTACACATGAGTGAGCCCTTCCAGCGCTGCATCCATTTGTTGAAACATCTCAATTGGTATTCCATAAATTCTTGGAGCCTTTTTTTTGCCAATGACTTCAGTGCAGCTTGGACTTTGTCAGTCCTTCAGTACCATCGGTTCTTGATCATATGCTACCTCCTGAAATGGTTGAACGTCAATCAGTTCTTTTTGGTACAGTGACTCTGTGTATTCCTTCCATCTTCTTTTGATGCTTCCTGAGTCGTTTAATTTTTTCCCTGTATTGCAACTTGAGGGCTGAATTTTCTCTTCAGTTCTTACAGCTTGAGAAATGCTGACCATGCTCTTCACTTTTGGTTTTCTAACTCTAGGTCTTTGTACATTTCATTATAATACTTTGTCTTCTTGAGCTTCCCTTTGAAATTTTTGTTCAGCTCTTATACTATGTAGCTTTATGCAACTACTACCTCAATCCAGGTACTTACCTATACCTTCACTACAAGACTCTTTAATGCTACCCCTTCATAGTCAAAGCCATTACTCCCAATTCCTAACCCCTGTGACCACTAATTCATTCTCCATCTCTATAGCTATATTATTTTATGAATGTTATATAAATTGAACCATACGGTAGGTAGCCATTTGTGATTGACTTTTTGCACTCAGCATACTTTCTTTGACGTTTATACAAGTTGTTGCTTGTTTTAGTAGCTCCTTCCTTTTATTGCTTAGTAGTGTTCCATGGTATGGAGGCACACAGTTTGTTTAGCCATTCATCCACTGAAGGACGTTTGAGTGGTTTCTAGATTTTGTTTATTACAAGTCAAGCTGCTATTAACTTTAGTTTCTAGGTGAAAATAAGTTTTTCTTTCTCTGGTACATATATATGTATGCATATATATATATACCAAAAACCTGTTGCTATCTAGTCGATTCTGACTCATAGTGACCTTAAACGACAGAATAGAACTGCCTCATAGAGTTTTCAAAGAGCACCTGGTGGATTCAAACAGCAGGCCGTTTGGTTAGCAGCCATAGCTCTTAACTACTATGCCACCAGGGTTTCCATATGTATGTTTAAGAGTGGAATTGCTAGGTCATATGGTAAGTCCATTTTTAGTTTTAAAAGAATTTCAAGAGTGGGTACAGCATTTTACTTTCCTGACAGCAATATATGATTGATACAACTTCTCACAATCTCACCAGTTTTTAAATATTGTCATTATTTTTTATTTTAATCATTTTCAGATGTATTCCTCTAATTGCAAATGATTTGAATATATTTTCATGTAAGTACTTGCCAAGTGCATATCTTCTTTGGTGAAACATATGTGCGTGTCTTTTGTTCATTTTCTGTTTTGATTGCTTGTTTTTTATTGCTGAATTTTAAGAGCTCTTTATATATTCTAGATACAAGTCTTTTGTCAGATATGTCATTTGCAAATATTTTCTTGTAGTCTTTAATTTGTCTTTCCATCTTCTTAACAGTTTTTCTTCAGAGAAAAAGTGTTTTTATTTTATGTTATTTTGATGTGATATAAATTATCTATTTTTCCTCCTATGGGCCATGCTTTTGGTGTTAACTCTAAGAACTCTGCCTTGTCCTAAGTCTCAGAGATTTTCCCTTATTGTTTTTTCAAGAAGTGTTGTAGATTTATGTTTTATATTTAAGTCCAGATCCATTTTGAGTTAATTTTTTATAAGGTATGAGGCTTAGGTCAAGGTTTATGGTCTTGCATATTTATGTCCAATTATTCCTGCCCTATTTCTTGAAAAGGCTATCCCTTCTCCATTGGATTCCTTTTGCTCCTTTGTAAAAAATTAATTGAGGGTATTTGTGTGGACATATTTCTGCAGTTTCTCTTCTGTTCCATTGATCTATGTGTCTATTTCTCTGAAAATACAATGTTATCTTGATTATACAGCTCTGTAAGAGGTCTTAACATTAGAAAGAGTAACTGCTCTCACTTTATCCTTCTCTTTCAAAATTGTTTTGATTCTTCATATAAATTGCTGAATACGCTTGCTATGTATACAAGAACACACGCCTGAGATTTTGATAGGAATTTAATTAAACCTATGGATCATTTTGAGAGAATTGATATTATTACTATGTTGATCTCTCAATCAATGAACATATTATATTGCTTCATTATGTAGGTCTTCATTGATTTTGTTACATTTTGTAATTTTCATACAGTTTTCAGGTCCTGTTCATGTTTAGTTAGAATTACATGTCTTTAATTTTCTTTGGAGCAATTGAAAATAGTAACAGATTTTTTATTTTAGTTTCTACTTATTTGTTTTCATTATATAGAAATGCAATTGATTTTTGTGTGTTGATCTTGTATCCTGTGACCTTACTGAATTTGTGTATTGCTTCTAGGAGTTTTTGGAAATTACTTGAGATTTCTTGCATAGCAAATTATATCATATTCAAATAGAGATGGATTTATTTCTTCTTTTCCAATTTGTCTGATTTTATTTATTTTGCTTGCCTTATTGCAGTGGCTAGAACATCCAGTACTGTGTTGAACAAGTGTAGTGAAAGCAAGCATTCTTGCTTTGTTCCAATCTTTTTTTTTTTCTTTTTGTTTATTGTTGTCATTTAAGTGAAAGTTTGCAATTCAAGTTAGTTTCTCATACAAAAATTTATACATACACTGTTATGTGACCCTAATTGCTCTCCCTATACTGTGACAGCACATTCCTACTTTCCACCCCTGATTTTCCATGTCCATTCAGTCAGCTCCTAACCCTCTCTGCCTTCCCATCTCACCTCTAGACAGAAGCTGCCCATTTAGTTTCTCATGTATCAACTTGAGCTAAGAAGCACATTCTTCACGAGTATCATTTTATGTCCCACAGTCCAGTCCAATCTTTGAAGAACTGGCCTCAGGAATTTTTTTAGCTGTGGGTTAACAGAGATTCTGGGGGCCATGCTTTCCGGGGTTCCTCCAGTCTCAGTCAGATCATTAAGTCTGGTCCTTTTACTAGAATTTGAGTTCTGCATTCCACCTTTCTCCTGCTCCATCAGGGATTCTCTGTTGTGCTCCCTGTCAGGGCGGTTGTTGGTAGTAGCCAGACGCCATCTAGTTCTTCTGGTCTCAAGATGATGCAGTCTCAGGTTTATGTGGCCCTTTCTGTCTCTTGGGCTAATACTTTCCTTGTGTCTTTTGTGTTCTTCATTCTCCTTTACTCCAGGTGGGTTGGGACCAATTGATTCATCTTAGATGGCCACTTGCTAGCTTTTAAGACCCCAGACGCCGCACACCAAAGTAGGATGCAGAATGTTTTCTTAATAAAATTTTTTATGCCAATTGACCTAGATGGCCCCTGAAAGCATGATCCCCAGACCCCTACCCTGCTACTCTATCCCTAAAAGTGTTTGATTGTATTCAGGAAACTTCTTAGCTTTGGTTTAGTCCAGTTGTGCTGACTTCCCCTATAGTGTGTGCTGTCCTTCTCTTCACCTAAGATAATTCTTGTCTACTGTGTAGTTAGTGAATAACACTCACCCTCCCTCCCCACCCTTGTAACCATCAGAGAATGATGTCTTCTGTGTTCAAACCTTTCCTCGAGTTCTTACAATAGTAGTCTTATATAATATTTGTCTTTCTGTAACTGACTAAATTCACTCCAGATTCCGCCATGTTATATGATGTTTCACTGCTTCATCATTGTTCTTTAGAGTTACGTAGTATTCCATTGTGTGAATTTAGCATAATTTGTTTATACATTCATCTGTCAATGGACACCTACATTGTTTCCATCTTTTTGCTATCATGAACAGTGCTGCAGTGAAAATGGGTGTGCATATATCTATTCATGTGACGGCTCTCATTTCTCTAGGATATATTTCCAAGGAGTGGAATTGCTGGATTGTATGGTACTTCTGTTTCTCGCTTTTTAAGGAAGTGCCAAATCGATTTCCAAAGTGGTTTACCATTTTACATTCCCACCAACAGTGTATAAGTGTTCCAGTCTCTTCACAACCTCTCCATCATTTATTATTTTGTGTTTTTTTGGATGAATGCTAGCCTTGTTGGGGTAAGGTGGTATCTCATTGTAGTTTTGATTTGCATTTCTCTAATAGCTAATGATCGTTGAGTATTTCTTTATGTGTCTGTTGGCCACCTGAATGTTTTCTTTGGCAAAGTGCCTGTTCATATCCTTTCCCCATTTTTTAATTGGTTTGTCTTTTTTTTTTTTTTGAGGTTTTGCAGTATCTTGTAGATTTCAGAGATTAGACACTGATCAGATTCGTTGTAGCCAAAAATGTTTTCCCAGACTGTAGGATGATTTTTTACTCTTTTGGTGAAGTCTTTTGATGAGCATAAGTGTTTAATTTTTAGGAGCTCCCAGTTGTCTAGTCTCTTTTCTGGTGCTTGTGCATGTAACTTGTGTTCGTATTCTGTTTATGCCATGTATTAAAGCTCCTAATGTTGTCTTGTTCCCAACCTTAAAGGAAAAACCCTTAGTCTTCCACCACTAAGTATTATGTTAGCTGTAGGCTTTTTGTATATGTTTTAATTACCTTTGGGGAAATTGCCTTTTAGTATTTGTGTACTGAGAGTTTTTATCATGAATGGATGTTGAATTTTATCAAATGCTTTTTCTGTGTTAATTGCTGTGGACATTTGTTTTTTTGTCATCAGACTAATGATGTGGTCGATTACATTGTTTGATTTTTTAATATAGAACCAGTCTTGCAAACCTGGCCTGGTCTAAATTCCACTTGTTCATGATGTATCATTCTTCCTATGTATTGATGAATTCAATTTACTAATATTTTGTCAAGGGTTCTTTGTCTAAATTTATGAAAGATGTTAGTTTTCTTTTCTTCTTTTATGCTATCTTTGCTTGATTTTAGCATCAGGTAAATATTGGCCTCATAAAATGAATTAGGAAGTGTTTTCCCTCTTCTTTTTTTGAAAGAGATTGTGCAAAATTGATATTATTTCTTCTTAGAATGCTACATTTTCCACTAAAACATCCATGATTTGATATCTGTTTATGAGAGGTTTTTATTTATAAATTAAATTTATTTTATAGTTATAGGAAAATTCATACTATCTATTTCATCTTCACTTAATCTTGGTATTTTGCAGTTTTGAAGGAATTGGTCATTTTTTTGGAATTTTTAAATTTATGAGTTTAAATTTATTCACAATAGTCCCTTATTCTCCTTTTAAATGGCTGAAGGGTCTGTTAAAATATTCATATTTCATCCTCAATATTGGTGATTTTTGTCCTCTCCCTTTTTAGCTTATTAGTCTTGCTAGAGGTTTATCAATTTTATTGATATTTTTGAAAGGCAGCTTTTTTTCTTTATCTTACTTTCTTGTTTTTAGTTTCATTGATTTCTGCTCTTATCTTTATTCACTTGGTTTGGGTTTATTTTGCTCTTCTTTTTCTAGTTTGTTGAGGTAGGAGCTTTAACTATCGATTTGAGATCTTTCGTTTTTCTAATATAACATTTATTTGTATAAATTTCTCTTTTATTTGCATTTTATAAATTTTGGAATGTTTTGTTTTCATTCTCATTCAGTTCTATTCATAAATTTTTATTTAGATCTTTAACTTTCATTTTTGACCCACAGATTACTTACTTATTTATTTTTGTCCAAGTGTTTAGGGATATTCCTGTTGTCTTTCTGTTTTTTGATTTCTAGTTTGATCCCATTACAGTCAGAGAGCATAGTCTGTATTATTATTTTAAATTTGTTAAGGTTTGTTATAAGATCCAAGAAATCACCTTTCTTGGTGAATGTTCCATGGCTACTTGAAAAGAAAATATTTTCTGCTATTGTTAGGTGCCATGTTAAATAAATGTTAATTAGATTCTGTTCACTTGATGATGTTATTCAGTTCTTCTACTTCCTTTTTATTTTCTATCCAGTAGGTCTATCAATTGCTGATAGTACATTGTTCAAATACCCAACTATAATTATGTCTTAGTTTATTTCTCCTTTCTGCACTACAAGTTTTTTCTTCAAACATTTTGAAGCCCTGTTGTTTGATGCGTACATATTTAGTTTTGTGATATCTTCTTGTTATATTGTTTTTCTTTTCTATTTTTATCTAATTCCTTTTCTCTCTCTAGTTATTTTCTTTGTTTTGAAGTCTACTTTGTCTGTTATTAAAGTTTACTTTGTTTTCTTTCTTTGGATTAATGTTTGCATGATACAATGGTTTTCCATTTTTCTACTTCCTACCTACCAATAGGAGCTCTGGTGGTGCAGTGGTTAAGAGCTCAGCTGTTAATCAAGAAATCGACACTTCAAATCCAGCAGCTGCTCCTTGGAAACCCTATAAGGCAATTCTACTCTGTCCTCTAGGGTCACTATGAGTCAGAATTGACTCAATGGCAATGGGTTTGGTTTTTGGTTACCTACCTATAAGGAACTCTGGTGGCACAGTGGTTAAACACTCAGCTGCTAACCAAAAGGTTGGTGGTTCAAACCCACCAGCAGCTCTGTGGGAGAAAAGTTGTGGCGGTCTGCTTCCATAAAGATCACAGCCTTGGAAACCCTATGGGGCAGTTCTACTCTGTCCTACAGGGTCACTATGAGTTGGAACTGACTTGATGGCAGTGGGTTTTTACCTACCTATGTCTTTATTTCTTATGTGAATTTCTTGTAGACAGCATATAGTTTGGTAAGGCTTTATTATCCACTCTGTCAATTTCTATCTTTAGTATATTTAGGCTATTTACATATAAAGTAATTAGTGATGTGTTAAGGCTTAAGTCTGCCATTTTATTATTTGTTTTCTATGTGTTACCTCTGTTTCTCACATTTAGGTCTTTATTCTTGTATTCCTGGGTTAGTTGAGGAAATTTTACAATTCTAATTTGTTTCATTTACAATGTTGTGGAGTATGTTACTTTGTATAGTTTTCTTAATGTTTGTTCTGGTGACAGAATTTTGCCACTTTGGTTGAATTATAGAAAACCAACACACATTTAGGATCCCTTACCCTACCTAATTTTCAATATACTTAAGTTTTTCCTCTATATATGTTGAACACAATAGATGTTGTTATAACTTTTGCTTTAACCATAAAATATGATTAAAGAATCTCACAAGATGAATAATTTATTACGTTTACCTCTACTTTGATGCACTCTGTTGCTCTTCTTTCCTTCCTTCAGATCCCACCTTTTTTCTGTTATGCTTTCTTTCCTTTTGGAGACTTTTTTTTTGGCAACACATTCTTTAGTTTTCATTCTTCTGAGAACATCATTATTTCCTCTTTATTCTTGAAGGATAATTTCACCAGATGTATTATTTCTGAGTTCATGATACTTTCCTTTTAGCACTTGAACAATGTTGTGCCACTTTCCTCTGGCCCCTATGGTTTAAAATGAGAAATCTACTGTCATTTGAATTAGTATTTGTTTATAAGTATTACATCATTTCTGTTTGGCTGTTTTTAATATTATTTTATTTTTCAGAAGTTGAATTACGATCAGTCATGATGTGCACTTTGGTGGGTGTTTATTCTCTTTGAAGTTCACTCAGTTACTTGGATCTGAAGGTTTAGAATGTTTTGCGGCCACGTTTGGGGAATTTTCAGTCATTTCTTCTATTTTATTTTAGTCCTATATGGTTCCTACTCTCCCTCTAGGCTTTTGATGATATGTTAAAAGTGTTTTTTGGTTTTTCTATAGACGCTTATGGATTTCTTCACTATCTCTTCAGTCTATTTTTTCTCTCTGGTTCAGACTGAGTGAATTCTTTTGATATGTTTTCATGTTCACTAATTCTATACTCTTTCATCCTCTCTATTATTGAGTCTATCTAGTGATTTTTTTTTAACTTAGTTATTGTATTATTCAGTTTTTAATTTCCATTTTATTTATTTTATAAATTCTACTTCTTTGCCAAGATTTTCTATTGTTTCATTTGTTTCCAGAGAATTAGGAATTGACTTTTGAAGTATTTTTATGACAGCTCCTTAAAAAATCCAACATCTGACTCATCTGGTATTGGTGTCAGTCGTTTGTCTATCCTCAATCAAATTGTGTTTTTTTCTGGTTCTTGGTATGACAAGTTATTTTAGGAGACTCTTGGTTCTACTTAAACCTTCTACTTTTGCAGGCAGTCATCCTCTTTAGGTTTAACTTACATGGTCTGGTCTACTGTTGTAGGGTTAAGTTCTAATGACGACTTAGTTTTCTGAGTCTTTGCAAAGATGTTTAAATCTACATTTTTCTGGTGCTGCTGGGGCTTTCATTATATCTGGGCTTGGATCTCCATCAACCACTAGGTGGAAGTCAAGGAGACATCAGACTTTATAACTTCTGTAGCTGTGTGTTTATAGGAACCTCCATCCAGTTCTTGTTTGGGATGACCAGGGGCTTTGCTACTGCCAGTACTTGTGATCAGAACACATGCAGGTGCCCCAGTTGTAGAATATCACTTGCTGAAATGTCTGGGACTTTGCTGCTGCTGCTGCTGCTGCTGTTCCTGTAAGTGATCAAACCACCAGGCTGGGTGGTTGAATGGAAGCTGTGGTGGCCTGGCGATTTGTTATAGGTGTTGCAGGCAAGCAAAACATGTTAGGGCCCGCTTGTGGAGCAGAAGCTATATGGTCAGGGTCTTTGCAACTGCGACTCCTACTGGTTGATGAGACCATTTGCTGACTTGGATTTGAAGTGGTGGCTTGAGAATCTTCACTAGGTCTCTATTGGACTTCCTGTTTTCTGGTTCTTTGGACATAGAGAGCAGGGTGACCACAAAGATAAAGAGATGACATCATTACAAGCTGTGTGAACTTAGGAGATTACTGACTCTCACTAAGACTTAGCTTCAGCATCTACTGAACAGTGGAATAATAGCATTTTCTTCATAAGGCCATTATGAGGTTTCAATAAATGCTCACATATAAGCAATTGGCACATTATTTTACCTATATATTTAGAGTAATAATAATTATTATTATTATTGGTGGTGTACTAATAGTTGTTGCTATCATTTATTTTCTATCCCAATTCCATCAGGTTTAACCTTTTCCCAGCCTGGATAAAAATATATCTTTATATCTCACTATATGCAATCCACTACATGAAACACTGGGAGTTCACAGAAGTATATGAAAAGATTCCTCTTATTGATACATTACCTTTTTTTGTTTGTTTGTTTTTGTTTTTTTCCCCCCAATCAAGATCCATAGTAAATTCTTTCTACAAAATAAGTAATGACATAGGAAATTGGTTAAGAATCAAGGTCAATAAGCATTTTTCATGTAGTCTCCTTGATAAGGTTTGAGAGATGAATCATGACACTATCTAAAGATGACTTATTGATTTGCAGATCTAATTAAGTTAGATTTCTTAAGTTTCACCAAAATACTAAATTAAGTGATCGTGCTGAAAGAGCAAACATTTGATGTTCATCCTGATTACATTTGCTCATCCCTATATGCGCATATCATTATACCAGTTTTACAGAATGGATTTATGTATATATGTTTGTAGCCATGTACAGCCATTTAAATATTAAATTATTGAGAAAGATTAGTGATTATGTGTGCATGTATGGCAGAAAACATACACTAACCTTTTCTTCTCTGTTTGGGCATCAAGATTTTTTTAGATGTGTAACTGCAGTCACTGTTTTCAGAGACAGCTGTTCTTAGCTGTTTTCTTAGATTTAGAGTTGGCCTGAAGCTTTTGCCCTTGTAGTTGTTTGTCAGGCTGGTCTATCTGCTGCTGCTATTTCCCATTTTTCTACAGCAGTGCTTCAGTGCTTCCTTAAAATATTTTCTCTCTTCTCCCTGATTTTGATTGACCCATTTTGGTATTTCATGGAAAAATGAATCTTTTTTTGTCCCTGTGGCTAGAATATTTTTTACCTTTTATGAACTCACAAAACTTCATTCCCAGTACTCTGTGTGTTTTATCTATTCTTGGGTATGTCTTCAGTCTCTATAAACTTATTGAGCTTATTGAAATCAGGAATTTGCATATATACATATCTTTCTCTCTGTCCCCACCAGACTGCCCACAGAGAATAACTAGTGCTGTATTTTGCCATCACATACATGAGTTTAACAAATATTTCTGAATTAAGGAAGTGTTTATGTCTCCATTTTCATTTGACTACAAATGGAATTGAATAAACATGATGTGAAAAGCTAGAATGGAAAATCCAGGCTAAGGCATAACAGTTAAGCAGATATGGAAAGGTGCTCAGAGTTCAGTAGCTAAATTAGATTCAGCCTCCCTGGAATCATGTGAAGGAGTTTAAGTTGAAGTGAAGACTCTTAACAAAGACAAATAGTTGTTCATAATTTTATTAACAGATTGATGGACCTATGAAATGTAAAAGATTACAAAGAAAGCAATGAAAATTGAAGATAAATAAATGTCAAAATGTTCTAAGGAGTGAAGACATAGAAAAGCAAGGAGACAATAAACCTAATAAACATATTAGTGGACAGTGATTTTAAGCTATAAAAAAGGGCAACTAGAATCTTTGTAACTTAATTATTTTAAGTCCAAATTTTATATAGTTCTTATTATAGTGAGAACAGCCTCTTCCACCCCCAAACGGTTTTTATAGAATCTAAAGATTGAAGTAGGTAGTTGAGACTTAAAGAATATATTGAAGAATATATGGAAACATAAAAATGCCTTTGGAGAACACGAAAGAAGCATAAGAATAAAGAAAAATACACATATTTGTATTTTCTAAAGGTAAAATTGCATAAACTGCAAAGGAAACATAAAAATATACAGACTATGGGTTTGGAAAAAATATTTGTACATCATATGCAAATTGCAAAGGAATAGTATCAAGAATATAAACAGGATGTCTACTAATCAGTAAGAAAAATGCAATTGAAAATCTGGACAAATATACAGGAAAATTTCAAAACTAAACATTTATATGGTCAAAAAACTAAAGAAATTGAAATAAAATGGAATTAATTCCAAGTTACCAGATAAGCATATCCCAATGTGTTTTTTTAAGTGTAAAAAGGCATTATGTGGAAAAGCCTCTCTGTCATCAAATGTATTTTAGAATATTTCTCAGAACCCCGATTTAGAAAACCCTGACCTGTATTGCTGTATTTTGTCTATAAATTTAAACAAGGAGGGAATTATTCTTTGATCCTTTGGATAATTTAGAATTTTTATCAGATATTAGAAAACAAATAGTAAAGCAAAATGTATTATTCTAAGTTAAGAGAATTGATATAATTTTCTTCAAGTAAACTAATACTTTTTTAGGTCCTCTCAAGTAATTCCCTTTTTTCCTTCTTAAACAAACTTTTTCAAAGAGATATCTACAGTAACTCTCTCTACTCCCTTGCCTCCACTCACTACTCAGGTAGTGTACTCTATTCCACATTGAAACATTTTCCTATCTTATGGATGATTTACGTAACAATAAGAAGGAGAATTCTCACTTTTTAGTACTACCTTTTAGCAGCATTTGACTCTATAGATCATTGTCTTTTCAAAATGTTTCCTTCTCTTGGATTCCATGACATCATACTCTTCTAAGGATTTCTCAACTATGTCTGCTGCTTCTCCTCAGAATTAATTCTGAGTTAACTGTCTTAGGTTCATGTTTTAGAAAATGGGATTCTTCACAGATTTGTGACAATTCTTCTACTAAAATCTGTCTTCACTTTTTTCAATGTTATTTCTTCCATTTTTATAGCTTAAATAAGCATCATTTTGCTCATAATAATAATGAAATTTTTTTTTTCCCATCTCACAATCTCATTCAGGAGCCCTGGTGGCAAAGTGATTAACAGCTTGGCTGCTAACCAAAAGGTAGATAGTTCAAATCCACCAGCCACTCATTGGAAACCATATGGGGCAGTTCTACTCTGTCCTCTAGGGTCACTATGAGTCAGAATCGACTTGAGGGCAATAGGTTGGATTTTTTTGGAATCTCATTGTCATGGATTGAATTATGTCCCCCAAAAATGTGTGTATCATTTTGACTGGGCCATGATTCCCAGTACTGTGTGGTTGTCCTCCATTTTGTGATTATAAATTTATGTTAAAGAGGATTACCGTGGAATTATAACACCCATACTAAGGTCACATCCCTGATCCAATGTAAAGGGAGTTTCCCTGGGGTGTGACCTGTACCATCTTTTATTTTATAAGAGATGAAAGGAAAGGGAATTGAGCAGAGAGGGGGGACCTCATACCACCAAGAAAGCAGTGCCAGGAGCAGAGCACTTCCTTTGGACTCGGGGTCCCTGCCCCGAGAAACTTCAAGTCTGGAGGAAGACTGATGAGAAGGCTGACAGAGAGAGAAAGCCTTCCCCTGGAGCTGACGCCTTGAATTTGGACTTTTAGTCTACTTCACTGTGAAGAAATAAACTTCTCTTTGTTAAAGCCATTCACTCATGGTATTTCTGTTGACACCAGCACTAGATGACTGATTACAGAGCCCTAAAACCAAAAAAAAAAAAAAACTCTTTGGCATCAAGTCAATTCAGACTCATAGTGACCCTATAGGATAGAGTAGAACTGACCTATAGGGTTTCAAAGAACGTAATCTTTATGGAAGCAGACTGCCACAACTTTCTCCTGTGGAGTGGCTTGTGTGGTCAAATCTCTGATCTTTCGGGTTAGCAGCCAAACACTTAACCACTGTGCAGCCAGGACTCCTTTTTTCAGAGCCCTAGAAACCTATCAAATAACTAACATGTATTGAATGTTAGGTGACACACTGTGCTGAACACTCCATATACTCAGTTCTTTTTAAATAACTGTGAGGTGGTGCTATTATTTTAATTTAAGATTAGAAAACAGAAGTATTGGAAGATATATTAACTCAGAAAAAGCAATTAGAAAACAATTGAACTTTGATTAGACCTCAAAAAAAATAAAAAACCTGTTGCCTTTGAGTCGATTCCAACTCATAGTGACCCTACAGGATGGAGCAGAGGTGCCCTACGGGATTTCTCAGGAGTGCCCGGTGGATGCAAACTGCCGACCTTTTGGTTAGCCGACGTAGCTCTTAACCACTACACCACCAGGGTTTTATTCCAAAGCCCATTTTCTGACTCACTGTTCTAGCCTCCCTAAAATTGTATATATACTGATCACTTCTACAAAGATGGCCTATTATCAAGGTTACTCAAAGACAGTTGTTATTTTTAGGTGCCATCGAGTTGGTTCTAACTCCTAGCAACACTGTGTACAACAGTGCCATCCTCACAATCCTTGCTATGTTTGAACCCATTGCTGCAGCCACTTTGTCAATCCATCTCATTGAGGGTCTTTCTCATTTTCACTGACCCTCTATTTTACCAAGCATGATTTGCTTCTCCAGGGAGTGATCCCTCCTGATAACATGTCCAAAATATTTCACACAAAGTCTTGCCATCCTCCATTCTAAGGAACATTCTGGCTGTACTTTTCCAAGACAGGTTTGTTCATTCGTCTGACAGTCCACGGTATATTCAATATTCTTCCCCATCACCATAATCCAAAGGCATCAATTCTTATACAGGCTTCCATATTCATTGTCCAGCTTTTGCATGCATATGTGGTGATAAAAAATACCATGACATTGGCCAGGCACACATTAGTCCTCATAGTGACATTTTTGCTTTTTAACACCTTAAAGAGGTCTTTTGCAGCACATTTGCCCTATGCAATGCATGTTTTGATTTCTTGACTGCTGCTATCATGGGCATTGATTGTGGATCGAAGTAAAATGAAATCCTTGACAACTTCAATCTTTTCTGTGTTTATCATGTTGTTGCTTGTTAGTCCAGTTATGAAGATGTTTCTTTTCTTTATGTTGAAGTGTAATCCATACTGAATGCTGTAATCTTCGATCTTCATCACTAAGTACTTCAAATCCTCTTCAGTTTCAGCAAGCAAGGTTGCGTCATCTGCATAATGCAGGTTGTTAATGAGTCTTCCAAGAATCCTGATACAGTGTTCTTCTTCATACAGTCCAGCTTCTCATATTATTTCCTCAGCAGACAGATTAAATAAGTATTGTGAAGCGATTCAACACTGCTGCACACATTTCCTGATTTTAAACCATGCAGTTCCCCTTATTCTATTCAAATGACCACCTCTTGGTCTGTGTACAGGTTCCAAGTGAGAACAATTAAGAGTTTTGAAATTCCTTTCTTTGCAATGTTATATAATTTTTTAGGATCTACACAGTCAACTGCCTTTGCATAGTCAAAAAAACACAGGTAAACTTCTTTATGGTATTCTCTGTTTTCAGCCATGATCCATCTGACATCAGCAATGATATCTCTTGTTACATGTCCTCTTCTGAATCCTGCTAAATTTCTGGCAGTTCCTTGTTGACTTACTGCTGCAATCATTTTTAAATTAACTTCAGCTAAATTTTACTTGTGACCAGGCAATGTCTCCTACTGTTGTACATGGGGTCACTGTGGGTCAGAATCGACTCGACCCCACCTAACAACAACAACATGATGTTAATGATACTGTTTTATAATTTCCAGTCTGTTGGATCACCTTTCTTTGGAATGGGCACAAATATGGATCTCTTCCAGTCTATTGGTCAGGTGACTCTCTTCCAATTTTTTTGACATAGAGGAGTGGGCGCTTCCAGCATTCTATCTGTTTTGTTGAAACATCTCAACTGGTATTCCATTAATTCCTAGAGTCTTGTTTTTTGCCAATGCCTTCAGTTCAGCTTGGACTTTTTCCTTCAATACCATCTGTTCTTGATCACATGCTACCTCCTGAATTGTTTAAACATTAACCAATTCTTTTTGGTATGGTGACTCTGTTTACTCCCTCCATCTTCTTTTGATGCTTCCTGTGCTGTTCAATATTTTGCCCAGATTTGAAACTTGAGACTTGAGTTTTTCATCAGTTTTTTCAGCTTGAGAAATGCTGAGCATGTTCTTCCATTTTGATTTTCTAACTTCAGGTCTTTGCACATGCCATTATAATACTTTACTTTGTCTTCTCCATCCGTACTGTGAAATCTTCTGTTCAGCTTTTACTTCATCATTTCTTCCATTTGCTTGAGCTTTTCTAGGTTCAAGAACAAGTTTCAAAGTCTCTTCTGACATCCATTTTGGTCTTTTCTTTCTTTCCTGTCTTTTTGATGACCTCTTGCTTTCTTCATGTATGATGTCATTGATGTCATTCCACAGCTTGTCTGGTCTTCAGTCATTAGTGTTCAATGCGTCAAATCTATTCTTGAGATGGCCTCTAAATTCAAGTGGCATATGCTCAAGGTCATACTTTGGCTCTTGTGGACTTGTTATAATTTTCTTCTACTTCAGCTTCAACTTGCGTATAAGCAATTGATGGTCTGTTCCACAGTCAGCCCCTGATCACATTCTAACTGATGATATTAAGCTTCTCCATCTTCTCTCTCCACAGATGTAGTCGATTTGATTCCTGTGCACTCCATCTGGTGAGGTCCACGTGTCGTCGCCAGTTATGTTGTTGAAAAAAGATATTTTCAATGAAGAAGTCATTGGTCTTGAATATTCTATCATGTGATATCTAGTGTCATTTCTATCACCAAGGCCATATTTTCCAACTACCAATCCTTCTTCTTTGTTTCTAACTTTTGCATTCCTATCATCAGTAATTATCAATGCACATTGATTGCATGTTTGATCAATTTCAGACTGCAGAAGTTGGTTAAAATCTTCATCTTTGCCATTAGTGGTTGGTGGGTAAATTTGAATAATAGTCGTATTAACTGGTCTTCCTTGTAGCCGTATGGATATTATCCTATTACTGACAGCACTGTACTTCAGGATACATCTTGAAATGTCTTTTTGATAATGAATGTGACATCATTCCTCTTCAATTTTTCATTCTCAGCATAGTAGACCATATGATTGTCTGATTCAAAGTTGCCAACACCAGTCCGTTTCAGCTCTCTAATTCCTAGAGCATCTATCTTCAAGCATTCCATTTCAGTTTTGACAACTTCTAGTTTTCCTAGACTTATACTTTGCACATTCCATGTTCCAATTATTCATGGATGTTTGCAGCTGTTTCTTCTCATTTTGAGTCATTAAACACCAGCAAATGAAGGTCCTGAAAGCTTTACTCTATCTGTGTCATTAAGATCAATTCTACTTGGAGGAGACAGTTCTTCCCCAGTTGTATTTTGAGTGTCTTCCAACTTCAGGGACTCATCTTCTGGCAGTATATCAGACAATATCCCACTGCTATTCGTAAAGTTTTCAACAGCCAATATTTTTAGAAGTAGATCTCCAGGTCTTTCTTCCCAGTCTGTGTTAGTATACCAGTCTGTGTTAGTATGCAAGCTCTGCTCAAATCTGTCCACCATGGCCTACCCTGCTGGTATTTGAAATACTGATGGCATAGCTTCTAGCATCACAGCAACACACAGCCCACCACAGTACAACAAATGACAGATGAGTGTTGGATCCTCTACTTTACTAAGAATGATGTCTTTCTCCTGGGACTGGTCCCTAATGATAACTTGTCAGCTATATCTGAGAAGTCTCGCCATCCTCACTTCTAAGACATTCTAGCTGTACTTCTTCAAAGACAAATTTTAGGTAATTAATTTCTAGATGTTAGAAGCCTATGTGCATTTCTTTACTGAAAAAAGGCCTTTGTTCTAGGCCTTTACCCAACCAACTTTATGCTTCTTCTTTCATATCTCCCATTAATTTTCATTCTAACATAGGTATAGCTACCCCAATCCTGAATCTTACTGTGGTGCATTACCCTGTGGTGTAAAAATCACTGAAAAATTAAACACAGGGTCAATTTTCTTTTAGATATTGGTGTCATTGTTGTGAAAGAGAATGACACTAGTGAATGATATAGTTTTATATCTTGAGGAGTTTCAAATTCTTCATTTTAAACGAAAATTGAAGAATAAACAGAATTGTCAGCTGATAGACAATTTTTAAAATTATATTTTAGGTGATAAATTATTACCACCTTTTCCAATTAGTTTTAAAGTAGTTTGAAGAATTGAGTAATATTATGTGGTCATTTGTGTTTCCAAAGATGATTGCAAAATTTCTCATATCAAATTTTCTTTCCAATATGAATGACTTTGCCACTTTCTCATCAAGAAATGATGACTATTTTCTATCCACTTGTGTATGGGTGTGCTTTCTAACCTGTTTTTTGACCAATAGCATGTAATAGAGTGAAGCCATATGCTTTCTAAAGCTTGGCCTTAAACAATGTGCCTCTTTTAACTTTATAACTTGAGATTCTTCCATAAGGGGGGAAAGCCTAAGCAGCTACATCTTAGAGAGACTATGTGGAAGAGAACAGAGGCCCAACAGACAAGTCCAGCTCAGTTTCCAGTCATCACTGACTGCCAAACAAGAGTGAGAACTTTGGACACTTTAACCATCCTTACACCTCAGCTGATACCACATGAATGAAGCAGAATTTTCTGGTCAACTCACATAATAACAGGAAATTATATACTCTTGCAGTTTAAACTTCTAAATTCTGGTGTGGCTTGTTAAACATAGGATAAATTGAGAAGAAAATACAGTGCAAACTTTCTCATCTACACATTTTGACAAAAAATTTCTCAGCACTTGTATCTACAAAAAAGAAAAAAATGTAGAATGCTGAAAAACTATTTGCTCATTAATCGATGCTTTTCCAACATTACAACTTTTATATTTTTATAATTATTTAATTTATAATATGTTTACTTTTGAAAATCAGACTGATGATTTTTTATAATATCTCAGCTAAAAAATTCAGCACAGAGTCTTTTGAAAATGGGAAAATTGTTTTTTCAAGTTTAATTTAGATGCTAGTTTTATTGGAGAATAGTAATATAAGATTTAATTAGAGAATTTTAAGCATAAATTATATTGCCATAGTATAACTTTCTGTGGAGTAAGCAAATAGTAATAAAAATTCAAGAAATAAAAAGATGTAAAATTTTTAATATAAAAAACCAACATTCTTTTTTAAAATGTATAATTGGTGTTCTTGATTTGTTAGTGTATGGTGAGTTAATCAAGTGTAAGAGAGTAATGAACAAGTTTTATTTTATAACAACAATATTTACAATTTACTGGAAGGAATATGTAAAAAATAATTGGCTCTGTCACATATTTTAATTATAAAAACTAATAAATATCATCTTAAAAAAGTTCAGTCATTGATATGTACATCTGAAAAACGCTGTTATTAATTTTATTCAATGAATTATTACAGCCTAATAATACGTGGACAAAAACAATTAAATAGAGACATAAGATTTTTTAAAAAATAATTTTAGATCAAGAGAAAAATAGTACAAAAAATTCCTATATAACTTTACCTCAGTTTTCCCTAATATTAATGTCTTATAAAGCCATGATACATTTATCAAAAATAAGAAATTAACATTGGTACAATACTGTGAACTAAATTACAGATGCAATTTGGACTTCACAGTTTTTTACTAAGATTCTTATTTCTGTTCCAGATTCCAATCCAGAATACCACATTGCACTTAGTTGTCATGACTCTGTTATTGTTGTTATTAAGTTTTGTTGAGTCAGCTCAAGATTTATGGATAACAAAACAAAATGTTGTCAGGTCCTGTGCCATCTTCATGACGCTTTAGTCTCCCTCAATTTGTAACAGTTTCTTACTTTTTCCTTTGTATTCAGGACTTCGGCAGTTTTGAAGAGTACTTGTAAGGTAGAACACCTCTCAACTTGGGTCTGATGTTTTCTCATGATGAGGTTGGGTTATGTGTTCTGGGGAAGAATACCACAGAGGTGAAGTGATCTCATAGCATCATATCATGGGATACATGACTTATCATTTATCATGAATGAGGTTATTCCCAATCACTTGGTTAAGGTAGTGTTTGCCAGATTTTTGCATGGCAAAATTATTGTATGTTTGTTTGTTTTTGTATTTCCATACTCTATTTGTCGTTGCAGTGGCGACGATTGTCAGGGTGGCAAAGACGGTAGCCAAACACAACTCTTACAGAGAAGTGGGGCCAAGGAGGGTCACTCAGAGGAGTCAACCCTGGCTTCAGTCCCAAGAGTTTATTTATAGTCAATACAGCAAGCAGCGAAGCAAATAACAGAACAATGGGCCTTGGGTGAGTAACAGTAAGTTTTGGGCAAGGGAGAAGGAATTCAGGTAAACAAGCCAATCACTAACGGGACAATAGGTTGGGAAAACAAGTCGTGCCTAATCTCCTTCTCATCGCTGACAAGTCTCAACATGTCTTGTGCAGCATAAAGGCCTTTGAGGGGCTGAAGTTGTCAATAGTGTAGCCACGTTTAAATGGCATATGTCCCCATAATTTGTCAGTAGCGAGTTAATAAACTAACTAAAAAAAAAAAAAATCCTTTGCCATAGAGTCGATTCCACCTCACAGTGACCCTATAGGACAGAGTAGAAACCGCCCCATAGGGTTTCCAAGGAGCACCTGGTGAATTCAAACGGCTGACCTTTTACTTAGCAGCCATAACTCTTAAACCACTATGCCACCAGGGTTTCCTATAACTAAGGGGTGGGGAAAAAATTTCACTTCCAGAAGAGAGGCATATCTAAATCAATTATTTGACAGTCTTTTGTGGGCAAGATTTGACCCTTTAACTCCCCAAAGGTGTGCATAAGATTTTAACTGACAGTCATACAAAGAAGATATAAGAATAATTTATAAATACTTAAAAAGTTGCTAAACGTCATTAGTTATCAGGTAATGAAAAATAAAACCATAGTAAATAAAACTACACATATATTAGTCAGTTTAGAATAAAAAAAGACAGACAAACTAATTATTGGAAAAGATGTGGAAACTAGAACACTGCTGATGGGAATATAAAATCATACAGCTACTTTGGAAAACACTGTAACTCTTTCAGATTTAAACATACAACTACCACTTACCAAATAGCATTCTTACTATAGTTGTTTCTTTTCTTTTACCCCCAAAGGAAAAGAAACAGACCAATATTGTACCCAAAATGTTCATGGAACTTATATATATAATATAATGTACCCATGAACATTTGGAAATATATATATATAAAACAGCTAAAAATTGAAACCAACCTGTGGATGGTTAAGATTATATGTCAATTTGGCTAAGCCACGATTCTCAGTAGTTTGGTAGATATTATGTAATCATCTTCCATTCTGTGATCTGATGTAAGCAATCAGTTAAAAACCAATTAGTTGAAAGCCAGTCAGTTTCCTTGAGGATATGGCCTGCATCCAATATACATGTGGATGTTCTGGCAAAGTTCTCTCTGGATACTGCATCTGTCTCATCATCCTCTGACCTCTGCTTCTTGGGACATGAGCCAGCATCCTGCCTTCTAACTTGCAGATTTTGGGATTTGCCACCTCCCACAATCCTGTGAGCCAGTGGCCTTCCGCCAAACCTGCCTATTTCAGGTCTGTCAGTCTCTGCAATCACATGAATCAGGTGAAGCCGCCTGATGCCTCACCCACGGATTTGGGACTTGTCAGATTCCACAACTGCATGAGCTATTTTCTTGAGATAAATCTCTCTCGATATATATCTATGTATATATATACACTTCACTGGTTTTGTTCCTCTAGAGAACCCAGCCTAAGACACAACCCAATGTTAGTCAATGAATTAATGATTGAATGAAATGTTGCATATCCATAGTGTCGCGCTACTCTTAGCAAGAAAAAGAAGTAAACTACTGATACATGCAATGACATGTATAAATCTCAAAATTACATGGGAAACGAAAGAAACCAAACACAATAGTGTGCACAGTGTGTATGTTCCATTTATATGAAAGTTGAGAACATGCAAACTAACCTATAGTGATAAAAAGGTTGCCTCTGACAGGAGTTTGGGACTGACTACAAAGTGGAATGAGGAAGCTTTTGGGGTGATGGAAGTGTTCTGAAACTTGATGTTTTTGGTTATTTCACAGGTGTATACTTCTGCCAAAACTCACTGGATTTTACATTTTAAAGTTTATTGAATATGAATTAAGGGTCCCTACTGGTATAGTGGTTAAGAGTTACGGCTGCTAACCAAAAGGTCAGCAGTTCAAACCTGCGAGCCAATCCTTGGAAACCCTATGGGGCAGTTCTCTGTCTTATGAGGTCACTATGAGTCAGAATCCATTTCAAAAACAACGTATGAATTAAATCTCAGTAAATAATATATGAGAAAGGGCATGGGCTTTTTAAAAAATATTTTCAGACTTAGATAAGCAAAGATTTGTCAATCACTGTATTAGACTCTCATTTTGATAGCAGGGACCATGTTGTACATGTGAAAAATTTCATTCTAATTTTAGAGACAAAATTTACAGCTATAATATCAGTCACTAAATGAAAATATTGCCTGACTGCTCGCCCATTTCCATCCTTTGTATTACAATATTTAAAAACAAATTCACTCCTATGTCTTAATTTTGTATTTCTGAAGATCCTTCTATTGATAAGTGTTTAAAAAGGCTAAGTTAAAATACCTTACAAATTTGTATGTCAATGCACTTAACCAGTCTAAATTTGCTCCCAGAATCCTAATATTCCTTGGCATATGTATGGGTCCCAAATGTCATTAAAATTCGTATTCAGCTTTCTACTTCACCATTTATTCATTTTTTCTTGGTGACTCTAGGTACTGAGTCTGAACCGAATGAAAATATTATAAATATACACACACTCACATACACAAATTAACACATACACACGTGTGTGCATATGTGTTTCTTTTTTTCTTTTTTTTTTTTTTTAAGTAAAAAGAAGGTTTTATTTGGCATATATTCAAAAGGACAAAAGTGGGAAGCGGACAAGAAAGCATGCTGCCAGAGCTAGAATGTCTGCCTGAATCCAAAGAATATTACAGAATAGGCAAGAATGGGACAAAGGACAAGCATGCTGCCACAACCATGTCTGCCCAAGTCCAAAGAAGGTTACAGAATAGGCAAGAATGGGAAAACGGACAAGCATTTTGCCACAACAATGTCTGCCTGAGTCCAAAGAATATTACAAAATCATCAGTATATATCGACATCACAAAATGGGTAGAATCATTGAAAGCATCACTTTTTCACTGATTAGCTAGAAATTGTAATCTTACATTTTGAATCATCTTTCTTAACAATCATTGGTATGGGTTGCAGTTACGAAAGTCAGGAGGGTCTTCATTGGTCCAACAAATTCCTGTTCACTAAATGTTAATAGAAAAAGATAAGAGTGGAAAGTCTTTTGTGTTCTGTTTGATGGGATTTATATGAAAGTTTCCCTAAAAGATATTTTCCAAGATTATCTTGGCTATTGTCTTTATACCTCAGGGCCCAGTTGATGTGTCCTTGAGAGTCCTTGTGAGCCCTTGTGAGCCCAGCCCCAGCTGGGTCACATTCGGTATGCTCAAGGAGAGGGAATAATAACTCCAATATTATTTCCTAAATCAATCCCTCCTTTTGATCAGAGGTTGGAGATAACACATTGATGATCAATACCTGGACTTAGTGGAGCTCCTAGATGGCGGCCATTGCAGGCTCTTTAAACTCATGGTGCTGGTTTTCCACTGGATACCATCTGGTTCTTCACAAGGATCTTAAGTACGAGCAATGTTCTCATCAGTCGCTTTGTCGGAGTGAGCAGACTCAATGTACAACAACATTTTAGCCCGAGGCCTTCTTTTGCCATTTAGGTGTGTGAGACAGTAGAGGATAAATTTTATTATGCCTAATACTATTAGAATGTAGACTAAGAATATTACTATTCCTTGCAATAGTGATCTAGTCCATGTACTTATTCCTGATAGTAACCAACCAAACAAATCTGTGTTTATAAGGGTGTAACAAAGTAGCTTGCTGTCTAATTCTATGTATATCTTGTCTACAGCACAGACTACACTTTCTTGGACTAATAAAAAAAATCTAAGGTTATTTTGTTAGCTCATGTCACCTTGGCTTATGAGATCAGAGATCACTGTTGTGCTTTTGTCTCATCTGTTATTTGTCCCATAGTGACTGACAAATTTTCTTAAAGATTTCTGCAACTCAGATACACCATAAGTAGGAATTAAAGCTACCAACGATACCCGGAGTGTTGGACCAATGAGTTTTCTTCTGACTTTCATTTTACAATTTTAACATTACCTTTTCAATATTTACTAGCATTGTTACTATGAATACTTAAAGATAATCCTAAAGTTACCAAAGTGCATTGTCTATGCATTCATCAGGAATCTAAACAAGAGATTGCCCACACAAATTCACTATCAGTTGGAAAGGAATCATCTAAATTAGAAACATATCTACACAGAAACATATATCCATAAAGAACACACAAAGTTTGTCTAGAAGAAACAGAAAATATAGAAAAATTTACAGGTGACAAGTTTTCATTAGAGAACTAATGATTAGCAAGATAATACAGGATGGACGTTTCCTGTAGGAGGTCTTCAGTTAGTCTGTTTAAAACATACTAAGTGTTCTTCCCAAGGGCAAGCTGCCCCTCCTTGGTTTACCTATTAACAATCATGGGTCACTTTCTCAGAAGCAGAAATGGAACCGAAGATAAAACAGAGTCTGAGCTATGAGTCAGTCTCCTCTGAAAATCTGGTTTCTTTAAGATACATAATTTTCTGCATTGTAAGAGGGTGAAAGTTTGATTACAAACATTACAGAGGTTATTTCATACAACATTGTCTTAAATTCTGCTTAAACTAATTACTAATTTACCCTAAACATAACTCTCAGTCTGATCTTTGAAGTTAATTTCCTAAAACAGACTGAATTCTTCAAAAAAAAGCTCAATACCCAGAGCAAAATGGTCTTACTAGTTTATCCGGACTATTGTTTGACTCATAGTATCTTCAGGAACCAGTTTTTTTCTCAAAGCTAAAGGTGCAAGAGGACACCCAAAGGCAAATATCCCGTGTGGGTGGCCTCAACCTCCCTGAAAGCCAGAAATCTGGATTCCAGGAGAAATATATACAACTCTCTCATCATTCTTTCCTTTGGATCATGATCTTGTTATAGAGTCTTTTTATCAAAAATACTCAATAAATGGTAATTGGACATCATCTGGTTTTTAAGATCCTACGCACCATACAGCAAACTAGGAAATAAAACAGAAACGCTAACAATTATATTAGGCCAATTGTCTGAAATAACCAATGAAACCATGACCCTAAGGTCTTTGATTGAACCTAGGAAACAAATCTCATGAGGTGTTTGTCTGTACATAAGCAGCATCAGTAACTGCTTCTCATGTGCCTCAACAGCAACTACATTCTGCAAAACCTCAGATTGAGTATTAATATAAATATAGCAACATTTATCTATTGAGGCACAAACTTTCTTAAGAGACTAACAGGAAATCTAATGCAGTTCTACTTTGTAAAATCAGCTCAAATTTCAGATACTTCTCTGGTTATGATATTTACGACTTTGCTAAGTTTACCAACAGGAACCTTCCAATTCAAGAGTTACAATATCTAAACCCATTAGTTAGATAATTTAGGAGAAAGGAGAATGATTTCTCATATCCAGAAATTAGGACCTTAAAATAGAAGCAATATTAAAAAAAAAAAAAACAGTTTCTTTTAGTTTGCTCAGTCTCATGTAGTTAATTTCTCTTCCATGTGATTATGGATCAGCCTCAGTCTGCAAACTTGTCAGCTTCTGCCTAGGAGCTCTGGAAATTTTATTCAGTCTAGTCACAGTTTTTTAGCAAGTCCAATATAGTCCATCTTTTTGTTGAGATATTTTCGTTAAACTTTTTCAGCAAATCAGCAAAGTAAAAACTTATCTGCAGTTGACAAAACTTAATATGGCCATGAGTAATTCATAAACATAATATTCTTTTAGTAAAAGACCTGATAGAAATTAATTATAAGCATAATATAAAGGCCAAACAAAATCAGTTAAAAAAAAATTTAGATAAAAATATTTCTATATATAGCCATTAATCATATTCAAAGAGCTTCAGATATAATGCATGATAATTTTGAGACAAAATACCATATAGTCAGGATATATTAAGAATATGCCAAGATGATCAAATCTCTAAATACCTGAATTGTAATAAAAAAAAACTTCATAGAAAAATGATGTGAATTCCCCATCAAACCATTGGCTTTGATGATGCTAGATTCAAAAAGATAAAGTTTGGACAAAGTTAACAATAAAGAAATAATAATATTACAGGTCACTGTGAAACAATACTTAAGTTATTTAACCAAAGATCTTAAAGTAAAAACCTTAGCTTTCTTTTCTAAAAACCATGAGGCTTGGTATTCAGACTCAGGAATCTTAATTCTAATGAGAGGCCAAACCTTTGTCTTCCAGGCAGATTACACAAAGAATAAATTAACGCTTTAACTCAGAAATTAAATAAAATTTTGTTATTTTGCGAGAAACCCAATTATTTGTTTTATATGCTACTTAACATTAAAACTCCTAAAAATCTCATAAATTAAACCATTAAATTTTAGTCAGACAGATGAAACTTGACCATATCAAATAAATTTCTTTTTCAACAAACCTCTTAAAGATTGCCTCTGTTGTATGTCTCTTACAGTGTATCCCTTTTAATGGCAAAAATGAACACTTATTCGCAGACTTAAATATATATATCTATATATCCTCTTGTGGCATAAAAAGACAAAGTATATGAACTTAAATTATGACAAATATCTATTAACTTAATAATATCAATAAGCTACCTAAAATACCTTTGGAATTATTTTAAGCCTGTATACCATTAAAACATAACTGTTGTTGAAAGAAAAGTCTGTTTAAACATTCTAAGATTTCATTCAACTTTTACTACTTCACATATTTTCCCCAATCTAATTTTTGCCCTTAAAGATTTTATCAACTGGCTTTGGAAATCACAAAGTCTCTGCTCAATTGACCAATTCATTGATATGGCTATTACCTTAAGTGTTTGGCTACTGCTGGAAACATTTTTCCAGGTCACTTCAGGTTTGTCTCATTGTGATTTTTATTTTTTTTTACTTCTTAAATTTCCCCTATAATAGAGAGAACTTGTCTACAGTTCTATGATTAGAATCCACTCAATTTCTGATAACTATAGCAAAGCAGCAATTTTTCTTATCTTTTGTCTTAAAAGAAGTCTCCACCTAGCTGGAAAGGATCTTTCAAAAGCTTCCCTGGAGCTACAGGACCTGGGAGACTGGGAGCTGCGGAGGCTTGATCCTGCCCCGCCCTCACTCTCTTGACTGGAGGAAGACATTTACATATGTTTAAATTGATGGAGGCATTTTGAAAGACAAAAGATAGCTAATTTCTTTTTTACTCTTCTGGAACTGCTTCTTTAAGACAAAACTATCGTTTTTCCTTAAATAAAACACATTTCATATAATATCTAGCTTAAGTTACTTAAAAAGGTTTCACTTTTAAGATTGACATAGTATAAAACATAAAGATCTTAGCGTACTTTTCAAATAGACCAATTTATAGCAAAGTTTCTCCAAGTAGCTATTAAAAATCTAAATCACAAGACAGACACAAGAGGCTGTTTTTTATGGATGAAGAAGGAACTGAGGTTCTATGACTAGCCTTACAAAAAACAGCAATTCTTAGCCATAGCCACCAATCTAAGACAAACTTAGGCACAATGCTCTAGTCCAGAAGCAAGCTCTTAGAACAAAAGGAGACAGAAAGATCACATAAACTCACCAGATAATACCACACAAAACAAAGATATGGGGATCCTAGTTTCTTCAAGTGTATGTAGCAATTTTTGGTAAGATCGACTCAATTCAATGGAAAAAACAGGTACAGAACTACCACATCTCCCTTAAATATCAAAACACAGGTCAGGAGCTGCCACCGCCCCCTAAGAATTTGGCAAAACAGGCAAAAGCTGCCACCTCTCGCTGCGAATTTGGCAAAACAGAGCACTATTTTCCAGGTTTTCTCTGAGCCACAAAAAGGTCCAAATTTTGCAGCTTATAGTAACTCACAGCTCTTTGAAAATAGAATTACCTCTTCAAATGCCCAAATCCAGGCCTAGACTGCAGTTCACTTTAAAAGAGTTACTAAATATCTCTCTTAACCAAGGGATCAAGCGAAAATCTAGGAAAGATTCTCCTTAATCAATCAACCGGTTTTTCAAAAATATATGCCAAACAAAACTTAAGAAAACATGAGAAAGAGAACAACAAAGAATAAGCAAAGGTTCGTTTTCTGAGAGCACTCACCCAGTCAATGTCAAAGGGACATGGAGTGGGAACACATGAGTCCAGAAGATAGGACCTTTCTTTGCCAGCTTCTGCTCAGCAGGCCAGGTCTCTTCGAAGTTGACTGGATTCCTAGCTTCAGACCCTGCTCGCTGTGCCATTAACTGCTGTAGGGGAAAAACATCACAAAGTTTAGTAAAGTAAAAAGTAAGTTTTATTTGGCATATATTCAAAAGGACAAAAGTGGGAAGCAGACAAGCAAGCATGCTGCCAGAACTAGAATGTCTGTCTGAATCCAAAGAATATTACAGAATAGGCAAGGATGGGAAAATGGACAAGCAAGCTGCCACAGCATGTCTGCCAGAGTCCAAAGAAGGTTACAGAACAGGTAAGAATGGGAAAACTGACAAGCATGCTGCCACTGCCATGTCTGCCCAAGTCCAGCATTTATATGTTTTTAACCATGATCTTGGAGGGCTTCATTTTGCCCTCTCTTATCTTATTATACCATCAAAAATTATATCTCTTGAGATTAGTACTCCACTTTGTAATACATTCAGTCAACATTGAAATATATTAAATGATTTCTTATGAAATATGGATTATAAAACTAGAGAAACAATACAATTTGAGGCAGTTACAGGGACATCTTATATTAAGGTCTTGGATTTTATAATTTCATAATAACATAAAGGAAGTGATATGTTAAAAAACAACTTTTAATGCAATTGTGACCACTGTTGAAAAGTTCTAAATATTTTCCATCACTTACATAACCATGAATGTTCTAGAAATATTTTTGCCTCTTGAGAAATATTCCTTGAGGTTATCTGGCACTTTAACCAACACATTAATACCATGTGATTTAACATATATTTCCATGTAGTTGATATAATACAAAGTGATTATATAAATATTTATATGAACTAAAAAATGATAAGAGAATCTTGGAGAAAACCCTAGAAAGTTACTTGGTAATTATGATATTTATAATTAGGTTACTGACTAGATCAAAAAGCAATCAATCCCTACTGAAATAGACATGATAGTAATTCTTACAAATCTTAGAAATTGATCTATTAGAGGACAAAGGGCAGAAGAATACTGAGACTTTATGGATTAGAAATGGTACAATTTAGATACAGAAAACAGTGAGAATGACAAGGGATAAAAAAAATCTAAAGCACAGCAACAAATGAATCACCAGAGATAAAAGAATTTCATAGATTCAATGAAAAATTATTCTTATGACAACACGTTTTCATACCCATATTAACAATCTACATGAGAAAATTGGACATCTAAAACATTTTTTCAAATTTTTCTTAATTGCCTATGTAGTAGATGAATAATACAAGATTTGAGCAACAATAATATTTTAAACATAAACAAAGCTTGAAAGTGGCATGGAAGGACCTCTGGTGGTGCAGTAGTTAAAGCACTCAACTACAAACCAAAAGATTGGCGGTTCAAAACCACCAGCAGCTCCATGGGAGAAAGATGTGACAGTCTGCTTTTGTAGAGACTTACAGCCTTGGAAACCTTACAGGGTCGCTGTGAGTCAGAATTGACTGGACTGAGTGGGCAGTGGGTATTCCTAACTCAGAGAAAGGAGCCACTGTCATCAGTTTGATACTGACATTTTCAATACCCTATCTAGGCATTTATATATATTTCTAAGACTTCATAAGCATATTTTTTTCATATTTTTATTTTTCCCATACAAAAATTTATGCATATATTCTTATGTGACCCTAATTGCTCTCCCTACACTGTGACAGCACACTCCTCCTTTCTACCCTTGATTCCCCATGTCCATTCAACCAGCTCCTAATGCTCTCTGCCTTCCCATCTCACCTTCGGACAGAAGCTACCTGTTTAGTCTCTTGTATTTACTTCAGCTAAGAGGCACACTCCTCACGAGTATCACTTTATGTCCCAATCCTGTCTGAAGAGTTGGCCTCCAAAATTGTTTTAGTTCTGGGCTGATATAGAATCTATGGGCCATGCTTTCCAGGGTTCCTCCAGTCTCATTCAGACCATTAAGTCTAGTCTTCCTACTAGAATTTGAGCTCTGCACCCCACCTTTTTCCTGCTCCATCGGGACTTTATGTCATGTTCCTAATCAGGGCTGTCATTGGTGGTAGCCGGGCACCATGTAGTTCTTCTGGTCTCAGGCTGATGAAGTCTCTGGTTTATGTGGCCCTTTTTGTCTCTTGGGCTAATACTTTCCTTGTGTCTTTCGTGTTCTTCTTTCTCCTTTAGTCAGGTGGTTGGGACCATTGATGCATCTTAGATGGCCTCTTGCAAGGTTTTAAGACCCCAGACGCCACTCACCAAAGTAGGATGCAGAACATTTTCTTAATAAGCTTTTTTATGCCAGTTGACAAAGATGTCTCCTGAAAGCATGGTCCCCAGACCCCCACCCCTGCTACTCTGTCCCTCAAAGTGTTTGATTGTATTCAGGAAACTTCTTAGCTTTGGTTTAGTCCAGTTGTGCTGATTTCCCCTGTAGTAAGTGCTGTCCTTCCCTTTACCTAAGATAATTCTTATCTACTGTCTATCTACTGTCTAGTTAGTAAACAACCCTCAGCTTCCCTCCCCACCCTCTTAACCATTAAAGAATGTTTTCTTCTGTGTTTAAACCTTTTATTGAGTTCTTATAATAGTGGTCTTGTACAATATTTGTCCTTCTGTGGCTGACAAAATTCACTCAGCATAGTGACCTCCAGCTTCCTCCATGTTATGTTTCACGGCTTCATCATTGTTCTTTATCGTTGGGTAGTATTCCATTGTGTGGGTATACCATAATTTATCCATTCGTTTGTTGATGGGCACCTAGATTGCTTCCATCTTTTTGCTATTGTGAACAGTGCTGCGATGAACATGGGTGTGCATATATCTACTTGTGTGACGGCTCTTATTTCTCTAGGATATATTCCAAGGAGTGGGATAGCTGGATTGTAAGGTACTTCTATTTCTAGCTTTTAAGGAAGTGCCAAATGGATTTCCAAAGTGGTTGTACCATTTTACATTCCCACCAACAGTGTATAAGTGTTCCAGTCTCTCCACAACCACTCCAGCATTTATTCTTTTGTGTTTTTTGGATTAATGCTAGCCTTGTTGGGGTGAGATGATATCTTATTGTAGTTTTGATTTGCATTTTTCTAATGGCTAATGATGGTGAACATTTCTTCATGTGTCTGTTAGCCACCTGAATATCTTCTTTGGCAAAGTGCCTGTTCATAGCCTTTGCCCATTTTTTAATTGGGTTATTTGTATTTTTGTTGTTGAAGTTTTGCAGTATCTTGCAGATTTTAGAGATTAGACACTGATCGGATTTGTCATAGCCAAATTTTTTTTCCAGTTTGTAGATTGTCTTTTTACTCTTTTGATGAAGTCTTTGGATAAGCATAAGTGTTTGATTTTTAGGAGCTCCCAGTTATCTAGTCTCTCTTGTGGTGCTTGTGCATTGTTACTTATGGTTCATATTGTGTTTATGCCGTGTATTAAGGCTCCCAGCATTGTCCCTATTTTTTCTTCCATGATCTTTATCATTTTTGATTTTATATTTAAGTCTTTGATCCATTTTGGGTTGGTTTTTATGCATGGTGTGAGGTAGGGGCCTTGTTTCAGTTTTTTGCAGATGGATATCCAGTTATGCCAGCACCATTTGTTAAAGAGACTGTCTTTTCCCCAATTAATGGACTTTGGGCCTTTGTCAAATATCAGCTGCTCATAGGTGAATGAATTTATGTCTGGATTCTCAATTGTGTTCCATTGGTCTATGTATCTGTTGTTGTACCAGTACCAGACTGTTCTGACTACCCTGGCAATATAATAGGTTCTAAAATCAGGTACTGTGAAGCCTCCCACCTTGTCCTTCTTCTTGAGTATTGCTTTACTTATTTGGGGCCTCTTTCTTTTCCATATGAAGTTGGTGATTTGTTTCTCCATCTCATTAAAAAATGTCATTGGAATTTGGATCGGGTTTGCATTGTATCTGTAGATTGCTTTGGGTAGAATTGACATTTTCACTATGTTGAGTCTACCTATCCATGAGCAAGGTATGTTTTTCCACTTATGCAGGTCTCTTTTGGTTTCTTGCAGTAGTGTCTTGTAGTTTCCATTGTATAGATCTTTTACTTCTCTGGTTAGATTTATTCCTAAGTATTTTATTTTCTTGGGGGTTGTTGTAAATTGTATTGCTTTGGTGATTTCCTCTTTGAGGTTCTCTTTGTTGCTGTAAAGGAATTCAACTGATTTTTGTATGTTTATCTTGTATCCTGAAACTTTGCTGAAATCTTCTATTTGTTGCAGTAGTTTTCTTGTGGATTCTTTGGGGTTTTCTGTGTATAAGATCATATCATCTGCAAATATACTTTTACTTCTTCCCTACCAATCTGGATGTCCTTTATTTCTTTTTCTGGCTTATCTGCTCTGGCTAGGACCTCCAACACAATGTTGAATAAGAGTGGTGATAAAGGGCATCGTTGTCTGGTTCCCATTCTTAAGGGGAATGCTTTCAAAGTCTCTCTATTTAGGATGATGTTGACTATTGGCTTTGTATAAATGTTCCTAATTATATTGAGGAATGTTCTTTCTATTCCTATTTTGTTGAGAGTTTTTATCACGAATGGATGTTGGACTTTGTCAAATGCCTTTTCTGCATCAATTGATAAGATCATGTGGCTCTTGTCTTTTGTTTATTTATATGATGGATTACATTGATTGTTTTTGTAATGTTGAACCATCCCTGGTATAAATCCCACTTGATCACGGTGAATTATTTTTTTGATATGTTGCTGAATTCTATTGGCTAGGATTTTGTTGAGGATTTTTGCGTCAAAGTTCATGAGGGACATTGGTCTGTAATTTTCTTTTCTTGTGGTGTCTTTACCTCATTTTGGTATCACAGAAAGAGTTTGGGAGTATTCCATCCTTTTCTATGCTCTGAAATACCTTTAGTAGTAGTGGTGTTAACTCTTCTCTAAAAGTTCGGTAGAAATCTCCTGTGAAGTCATCTGGGACAGGGATTTTTTTTTGTTGGGAGTTTTTTAATTACCTTTTCAATCTCGTCTTTTGTTATGGGTTTATTCTGGTGTTCAACCTCTGTGTTAGTTTAGGTAGGTAGTGAGTTCTAGAAATTTGTCAATTTCCTCTAGGTTTTCAAATTTGTTAGAGTACAATTTTTCATAGTATTCTGATTATTTTAATTTCAGTTGGGTCTGTTTTGATAACACTCATCTCATTTCTTAAACAGGTTATCTGCTTCCTCTCGTGCTTTTCCTTTGTCATTTTGGCCAATGGTTTTTCAATTTTGTTGATCTTTCCAAAGGACCAGCTTTTGGTCTTGTTAACTCTTTCAATTGTTTTTCTAGTCTCTATTTCATTTAATTCTGCTCTAATTCTTATTATTTCCTTTCTTCTGGTGCCTGAGGGATTCTTTTGCTGCTCTCTTTCTACTTGTTCCAGTTGTAGGTATAATGTTTTGATTATGGTCTTTTCTTCTTTTTGGATGTGTGCATTTATTGCTATAAATGGACCTCTGAGCACTGCTTTTTCTGTGTTCCAAAGGTTCTGGTAGGATGTGTTTTCATTCTCTTTTGATTCTATGAGTTTCTTTATTCCATTCTTAATTTATTCTATGACCTAGTAGTTTTTGAGCAAGATGTTGTTCAGTTTCCATGTGTTTGATTTCTTTTTCTTACTTTTTCTGTTGTTGATTTCTACTTGTCTGGCTTTATGGTCAGAAAATATTCTTTGTAATATTTCAATGCTTTAGATTTTGTTAATGTTTGCTTTATGGCCTAATATGTAGTCTATTCTGGAGAATGTTCCATGTGTGTTGGTAAAGAAAGTATACTTGGCTGCTGTTGAGTGGAATGTTCTGTACATGTCTCTGAGATCAAGTTGGTTGATTGTAGCATTTAGATCTTCCGTGTCTTTGTTGAGTTTCTTTCTGGATGTTCTGTCCTTCACTGAAAGTGGTGTGTTGAAGTCTCCTACCATTATTGTGGAGCTGTCTATCTCTCTTTTCAATGCTGTTAGAGTTTGTTTTATGTATTTCGGAGCCTTGTTGTTGGATGCGTAAATATTTATTATAGTTATGTCCCCTGGTGTATTGACCCTTTAATCATTATATAGTGTCCTTCCTTATCTTTTGTGGTGGATTTTACTTTAACTTCTATTTTTTCAGAGATTAATATTGCCACTCCTTCTCTTTTCTGAGTGTTGTTTGCCTGATATATTTTTTTTTTCCATCCTTTGAGTTTTAGTTTGTTTGCGTCTTTAAGCCTAAGGTGCGTCTCTTGTAGGCAGTATATAAACGGATTGTGGTTTTTTATCCAATCTGCCACTCTCCATCTCTTTAATGGTGCATTTAGTCCATTTACATTCCACGTAATTATTGATAGGTATGAGTTTAGTACTGTCATTTTGATGTTTTTTTTTGTGTGTGTGTGTGTGTTTTCACAGTTTCTTTGTTCCCCTTAATTTTCTTTGCTGAGTCGTTTTTCTTTATGTATTTTCTTTTCATTGTTGTTGATTTTGTGTCTACTGACTGCTCATATTTTTCTAGTTTTTTATTTTGACTTGTAGGAGTGTTAGTTTCCTTTGTGGTTACCTTAATATTTACCTCTATTTTTCTAAGTTTATAACAGTCTTTCATTTCTTATATCACCTTTACTTCCTCTCCATGTGAAAAATCTATGTCTACATTTTTTAAGTCCCTCTTTTTTGTTTTCATGTTGTCATCTTTTACTTATTGACATCTGTTTCCCTATTTTCAGTGTTTTAGCTTTGATTTCTTTTCGTAACTTCCCTATCTGGGTTGATATCTGGTTGCTCTGTCCTGTGTTTTAGTCTTGGGTTGTTACATGATGTTACTGATTTTCTAACCGAAGGACTCCCTTTAGTATTTCTTGTAATTTTGGTTTGGTTTTTGCAAACTCCCTAATCTTCTGTTTATCAGGAAGTGCCTTAATTTCACAATCATATTTGAGAGAAAGTTTTGCTAGATATTTAATTCTTGGCTGGCAATTTTTTTCCTTCAAGGCTTTATATGTGTCGTCTCATTGCCTTCTTGCCTGCATGGTTTCTGCTGAGTAGCCTGAGCTTATTCTATTGACTCTCCTTTGTAGATGACTTTTCCTTTATCCCTAGCCACTGTTAAATTCTCTATTTATCTTTGATTTTGGCAAGTTTGATTATAATATGTCTTGTTGACTCTATTCTGGGATCTACCTTATGTGGGGTTTGATGATTATCTTCGATAGATTATCCATCATTTTTCACTATATCATTGAAGTTTTCTGCCAACAAATCTTCAACAATTCTCTCTGTATTTTCTGTTATTTCCCGCCCCCCTCCACCCCCATTCTGGTACTCCAGTCATTTGTAGGTTATTCCTCTTGATAGAGTCCCACATAATTCTTAGGTTTTCTTCATTTTTTTAAATCCTTTTATCTGATTTTTCCTCCAATAAGTTGGTGTCAAGCACTCTATCTTCAATCTCACTAATTCTGACTTCCATTGCCTCAGTTCTGCTCCTATGAATTTCTACTGAGTTGTCTAATTCTGAAATTTTATCATTAATCTTTTGTATTTCTGATTGCTGTCTCTCTATGGATTCTTGCTGACTGTTAAATTTGTCATTATGCTTTTCTCCAATCTTTTTAATTTCCTCTATTGCATGTTCTGCATTTTGATTAATTTCCTTCCTAATTTCTTGAAGAGTTCTGTATATTAATCTTTTGTATTCTGCCTCCGGTAATTCCAAGAAATTTTACTCCTTTGGAAAATTTCTAGATTCTTTATTTTGGGAACTTGCTGAAGCCATCATGGATTGCCTCTTTACGTGATTTAATATTGACTGTTGTCTCCAAGCCATCAATAAGTTATTATGTTTATTTATTTTATGTTTGCTTACCATGTCCTAGTTTCTTGTTTTGTTTTGATATTCCCAAATAGGCTGCCGTATGAGCTAGTTTGATTATTGGCACCTTTGAAGCTCTAGTGTCCTGTCACCAGGTGGTTAGATCTTTTACTAGGTATGTGACCTCAGGCGTCCACCTGCTCCTCCTGTATGGATTCAGCTCAGGCGTCCAGGTAGAAAGCCACCAAGTGTGTGGTGAAGGCTCTCACAGTCCTAGATAGGCATGGGTGATTGGTGTAGGCACAGGCGTCTGGCTGTAGCAGGGGACACACTCTGTGCAAGGCAAGAGGCTGATGCCCCCCCGCCCCTGAATGTCCAGGAGGAAGGCATTTCCCTTTTCCTTAGTGCATGTAGGTGGGTGAATTTTGCAGCCAGACTATGAGCACCTAATGCTGTTGGCTGTAAGCACTGGGGAGTCACCTCTTATTCATAGGCCTCTATCACAGGTGGCTAGGTGGCGTGGGTGGAGCCACCAGTTCTCAGGCCCTTTATGTGGGTAGGTGAAGATCCTGCTTAATGGGAAGAGCAGTGTCAGATGTCAAGAACCTGCAACTTCACAGCTGAAACACTTTAAGTTAGACTTCTGGTGTATACCCTGTTGTACTGCGGTAATGACGGCCTGTCCTGTTGAGATGGGCCCACAAAAGTCTATGCAGGGGGAAAGGCACTCAAAGTCCATGGATCCCTTATGCCTATGCCTAGGTAAAGCAGCTGTGCCTACCTGGATTCCTGGCTTAGGAGAGCCAGCAGTTTATTTTCTTCTGTTTGTTAATTTGTTCACTCTCCAAGGTGGGGAGAATGGCTCTGGGCTTGTGACAGATCCTACTTCTGGTCCAGGGGACTCTGCAATTGCTGAAGCCAGTCTGGGACCCAGTGCAGAGCAGGGAACGGGGAGGTAAATCGGTGAGAGGTTTTTCCCAAAGGGGTTGTTTTTGATCCGCACGGTACATGGTATGCAATTACTTATCCTTTGCCAATCAGGGCTGCTTCTCACTGGTTCTGGGTGGCCTTTTTTAGACTCTCAGTGGCTGGGTCTCTCCTGGCATGGAAAACGTGCCTCCTGAGCATGCCACTTGACTTCCTTACTGCTCACCCCCGAGCTGATCCAGCCTGAAGGGCTCAGGCTCTCACTGGGTCAGGTCTAGCAACTCCTTGCTGCTTCCAAAAGATCTCTCCCTTCCCGTGCCACTCAGTCCAATTCCTCAACTCTGCGTTTGATGTTCAGGGCTCCCAGATTGCCATATATAATTAATTCACTTGTTTTTTCTGGTCTTTGTTGTAAGAGGGTCCACCGGAAGCGTCTGACTACTCTGCCATCTTGTCGCTGACTTTCATGAGCATATTAAGTTTTTTTTTAAATATAGTAAATAGAAGAAAATAAGAATTATGAATCACAAATCCATTTAGATTCCTGATCATATTGGATGACTACATTTAACTGATATTTCATAACAGTACCAAATATATGAGAAGTGTGAATATAGTGGCTTTGGTATAAGAATATGCCCATTAGAAAGCACAGAAGTCTAGATATTAACTTGGTTGAGATAAAAATGAATAATGCTAAGGACATACAAAAATTTTGAAAACGATATTAACGTATGCAGAGCATTGTTTATGTCAAAATAATAGACATACAGAGGTCATTTAAAGAAAAGCTAATTTCAAAGTTAAATGCAGATTTATGGATGGAAAAAATTGTGCACTCCCTCAAAATTAGTTCATATTGTCATTATTTCGTAGAAGACATTTTCATAAAGTAATTTTTTGACTTACGCTTATACATTGACGAGCCTGAGGCCTATGAACTTTATATTAGCAACCGTAATGTCACCCTTTATTATTCAACAGTTTTTCTGAGTATAGGCAGGTGTGGACAGGTGTTATTAGATTCAATTCCCTGAGTTGCTGTTATGTTCCTCTTCTTACTATGTCATTTGGAATGTGTCATCTCTGAGTAAACTTCAGTTTTTTATTCTTTGAATTATCTCAGTATCTCATGTTATCCCAATATCACCTCTTCAGTGTTTTATTTTCTCTCATCTTAAAAGCACTAGACAAGAACTGATTGAGAGAAATGAACATAGACATTAACTTTCAAATCTGGGGACATTAATTGTTGGCAAATTCAAAGCACTGTCACTCAACATTAGTTAATATGTATGATTATTAAATTACACATGTGAAACATGAATAACAAATGCCCTTTATAGCTGTTTCAAGAGAGTAAAATACACTGCTTTAGTGCATGATGAATAGAAAGGTAAAAATATTATTTCTTTTAATATAGTGCTTCCTAATCACATATGTGCATGTATGTATACACATACACGTATATAAGTGCACGTGCATGCACACACACACACACACATATACTAGAAGCATGATTACATACTGTTTTTGCATTTGTTTGACATGCTTAAATTTAGAGTTTTCAATTGGTGGAAGATACAGTAATTACTGGTTTTAAGACAGCACATTTATTATAAAACCTTTGAATTTATGCTCCCTATCTTTGAGGAAATATTATTGGGGCACTAATAAGTTCAGAATATGAACTGAAAAAATTGGAGAAATTAATTCAAACTATGTTAGTGTTGTTTAATTTTAAAATATATATTTATCATTTACTGGCTGGTTCTAGAAAGACTGTAATAATGAGCTTTATGGAGTCTGTTCTCTGGGCTTTTCTCTCACTAGATTTCAAAGTAAATTCCTTTTTAGCTCACAGCTTTTGATCTGTCTTGTCCAGATTATTTATTTTTTTCCCCTGATTGCAAAACCAGCAAAAACGAACCAATTTGTTTGTTCCAAGCACCACGTGATTATCTTTCCCCAACATGCTGCAGAAGCAGCCAGGGTATACAAAGGCTGATAAATGAGCCATTTACTTGATATGGTAATAATCTGATTTATCGGAGGCCACCTATTGGTTATTTCACAGAGGTATTAGTCAGTAAGCTTTTGCAGAACTTGCGCAAGGTGACGAATAGCTGAGCCCTTTCTAAAATTTTTATATCCTTCATTATGTAAAATGAATAAAATTTTGATGAATTTTGTATCTTGGTCACCAAATGTAAGCCTCTTTACAAATTATAGTGCATTACTTTGTAAAGCTATATAGAGATGATGTTCATTTTTATTTAATAGTGGATCTTATGGAATAGTTGTTTCTTTTCTAGCACTTGCATTTTCATCTGACAATCTTTCTATCTTGCTCTCTCTCTCTTTAAGTGAAAGGCTTTATTAAATTTATTTCTTACGGCATCAGTGCTCTTAAATAATTTCTTACTGCATGTAATATTCATTGGCAAATAGTTGCAGAAAAAATATTTTTTTAAAACAAATAGGTGTCAAAAAACTTTCAACTTTTAACAATAGAGTAGTATGGTCACAAACTGGTAGAGGGTCAGAAAAAAAGAGGAAGACCTTCAATGAGATGGATTGACATAATACTGCAACAATGGGCTCAAACATAGCAAAAATTGTGAAGATGGTGCAGGACAGGGCAGTGTTTAGTTCTGTTGTACATAAGGTCAGTATGAGTTGGAAAGGACTTGAGGGCATTTAACAACAACAGAGTCTTAAAGAATTAAAATCAACAATGGCTAAATAGGTCTGCCTAAGAGATGAAAAGATAGAATATAACTGGAACCTAAGAATGATGTTTTAATAGTTTTGGCTAGCATATTAATATGCTGTAGCATAGCATATTTTATAAGAGGTATGGGGAAATTAAAGAGGGCTAATATTTCAAGATCAGTATAAATAAAAATTTGAATACTAGAGATCATTTTCTCGAAAATCCCTAAGCATTTCATAAAATAGTTAAGATTCATCCCCCTAGACCCTATTGTTCCATGTTTCATAGGCTACAACAACTCAGTCTTTCTTCAGATATTTAATAATATCCAGTCTACCCTATAAAATGATTTAGCTCTCCACACCACTTCTTTGCTCTGGGCCTACATTTGCATGTATACTGATTCATTAATGCATTAGGCTAGAGAATAGACCAAGTTCTCTGGGTCCAATATATACAGGTTTTAAAGAATAATAGATTTTGATATCATGTTAATTACTTTTCTTCTTTCCCTTCCAAACCTTATGATGTAAATGAAACTATATATAGATTTAATATTATAGAAATCTAAATTATACCACCGCTACCGCCACCCATTAGCACACAACTATAATAAGATTATTTATGAATATACTTCTCTTTATGTCATCAATTAAAATACATCATAATATGTTGTCAGATATCAGAGATTCAAACATTAGAAGAATTTGGGATGATTCAGATTTAAAGTAGGATACTTTTTTTTAATTACAATCTGAATCTTTTGAGATTTTATTTTGTGAATATGTTCAGTTCCACTGGCCATATATGGGAACTGTGTTAAATTAAAACTGTGGTTGTAAACTGTTATTTAGAACTACTTTCTTCTACCATCCATTCTGTATTCCCTTTGCCCTCAGCAAGCACTTCAGCTTTTTGTGGTTCTTTACCTGGTAGGGTAAGCCAAACTTCATTCCAGAAGGATCTGGGCCATTAGGAGTCATGTAGGATTTGAGTTGCTATAGTTTCCAATTGACTTTAATTTCAGAGCTTGGTAATACTAAGAGACGCCCTGAAGGATCTCCTGCATTCCAGACGTATTCTTCTTTGACTCCATTATGTAATATCAATCTGATTTCTTCTTGGTAATCAGGATCAATCACACCAGGCAATATGGTAACTCCTTTCTTTGCCTGTTGATTCAGAGGTGTAAGAATCCCCAAATGGCCAGGTGGCAACTTCTAATTCAATGGAATCAGTGATGTGTCTCCAGGTGGGAGGATTCCTCCCTTTGGAACTAAGGACTCTAGACACGCAGAGCATAGGGTCTTTGGGACAGGAAGCAAAAATTTTGCAAGTGGGTCACTAGGGATGATAACAAGTGGTGTCACTCCAATTTCTACCACTTGATTCCTGGACCCATGAATCCTGGCTATGGGAGATACAGCACCATATATTGGATGTTAGCTTAGAGCAAATACAGCCTCCTGGAGAACATTGCCCCAACCTTGCAAGGTATTGTTACCTAGCTGGAGCCACAATTGTGTCTTTACAAGGCCATTTCATCATTCTATTAAGCCAGCTGCTTCAGGATGATGGGGAACATGGTAAGATCAGTGAATTCCATGAGCATGGGACCACATTGATGTGCCTCATTTGCTGTGAAATGTGTCCCTTGATTCGAAGTGAAGCTGTGTGGGATACCATGAAGGTGGATAAGGCATTCTGTAAGTCCACAGATGGTTGTTTTGACAGAAGCATTGTGCACAGAGAAGGCAAATCCATATCCAGAGTAATTATCTATTCCAGTAAGAACAAAACACTGCCCTTTCCATGATGGAAGTGGTCCAATATAATCAACCTTCCCCCAGGTTGCGGGATGATCACCTCGAGGAATGGTGCTATATCAAGGACTCAGTGTTAGTCTCTGCTGCTGGCAGATTGGGCACTCAGCAGTCGCTGTAGCCAAGTCAGCCTTCGTGAGTGGAAGTCCATGTTGCTGAGCCCATGCATAACCCCCATCCCTGCCACCATAGCCACTTTGTTCATAAGCCCATTGAGCAATGACGGGAGTGGCTAGGGAAAAAGGATAACAAGTTTCCACAGAATGTGTCATCCTATCTACTTGATTGTTAAAAATCCTGCTCTGCTGAGGTCACCCTTTGGTGAGCATTCACATGAGACACAAATATCTTCACTTCTTTGGCCCATTCAGAGAGGTCTATCCACATACTTCTCCCCCATACTTCCTTGTCTCCAATTTTCCAATCATATTCCTTCCAAGTCCCTGACTATCTAGACAAATCATTGGCCACATCCCATGAATCAGTATACAATCACACATCTGGCCATTTCTTCTTCCAAGCAAAGTTACCAGTCAAGTGCACTGCTTGAAGTTCTGCTCATTGGGAGGATTTCCCTTCACCACTGTCCTTCAGGGAGGTCCCAGAAAGGTGCTGTGTTACTGCCTCTGTCCACTTTTGAATAGTGCCTGCATATCGCGCAGAACCATCTATAAACCAAACAAGAGGTTTTTCTTCCTCAGTTAACTGATAATAAAGAACTCCCCATGAGACCATAGATGCAGACTGGGAGATGGAAGGTAACATGACATGAGTGGAGATCATGTTCGTTGGGCAGCTTCCTCATGCAACTTATTTGTGGCTTCAGATCCTACTTGGGCCCAATCTTGTATATACCACTTCCATTTAATGATGGAGTGCTGCTGTGCATGTCCAGCTTTATGGCTCTGTGGGTCAGACAATATCTACTTCATGATGGACAGCAACGCTGCACAGTGACTTGGTGGTCCTCTTTAAAGCATTCAGTCTTTATTAAGGCCCAGTTAAAAGCCAAAAGCTGTTTCTCAAAAGGAGGGTAGTTATCTGCAGAGGATGATGGCAGGGCTTTACTCCAAAATCCTAAGGCTCTGTGCTGTGATTCACTGGTGGGGGACTGACAAGGACTCAAAACAGCATATCTATTTGCTACTGACATTTCAAGCACCATTGGATCCCTGCATCATATGGCCCAAGTGACAAGGTCACTTGAACAGCAGCCTGAACCTGTTGCAGAGCTTCCTCTTGTTCTGGGTACAACTCAAAACTAGCAACTTTTCCAGACACTTGATAAAAAGGCTGGAATAGCACACCTAAATGAAGGATATGTTGCCTCCAAAATCTGAAGATGTCCAGTAGCCATTGAGCCTCCTTTTTAGTTGTGGGAGGGGCCAGATGCAATAACTTTTCCTTCACTTTAGAAAGAATATCTCAACATGCCCCACAGCACTGGACCTCTAGAAATTTCACTGAGGTGGAAGGTTCCTGATTTTTGTCAGATTAATTTCCCACCCTCTAATACACAAATGTTTTGCCAACAAGTCCAGAGTCATTGATACTTCGTCCTTATTAGTTCCAATCAGCATAATGTTATCAATGTATTGGACCAGTGTGACATCTTGTAGAAGGAGAAGGCAATCAAGATCCCTGTGGACTAAATTATGACAGAAGGCTGGATATTTGATATACCCCTCAGGTAGAACACTGAAGGTGTATAGCTGGCCTTGTCAGCTGAAGCAACTGCTTCTGATGGCCCTTCAAAACAGGTATGGAGAAAAAGGCATTAACCAGATCAATAACTGCATACCAAGTACCTGGAGATATATGCATTTGCTCAAGCAATGCAACGACAACTGGAACAGCAGCTGCAATTGTAGTCAACACCTGGTTAAATTTTTGATAATCCACTGCCATTCTCCATGATCCATCTGTTTTTTTTTTTCGCACAGGCCAATTAGATGAGTTGAATGGGAGTGCATCCTTCAAGTCCTTGATGGTGGCACTAATCTCTGCAATTCCTCCAGGAATGTGGTATTGCTTTTGTTTACTATTTTCCTAGGTAGGGGCAGTTCTAATGGCTTCCACTTAGCTTTTCCTACCATAACAGCCCTTACTCCACTTGTCAGGAATCCAATTTGGGGGCTCCTCCAGTTGTTGAGTATATTTATTCCAATTATATATTCTGGAAAACACTACAGGATGAGTTCAGAGACCCACTGAACCTACTGTGAGATGGACATGAGCTAAAACTCCATTAGTAACCTGCCTCCATATGCCCCCACTAATAGGCCACAGTGATGTTTTAGATCTCCTGGAATTAGTGTCATTTCAGAACAAGTATCCATTAATCCCAAAAAAGTCTTACTATTTACTTTTCTACAGTGAACAGTCATCCTCATAAAAGGTTATAGATCTCTTTGGGGAAGCTGGGACAAAAAGATTAACAGTATAAGTTTTTGACAATGTAGTGGAGTCCTTTCTCAAGGGGACCCAGCCTCCACTTCATTCAAGGGGTTGTGGGTCTGTGAACTATCTCAAATCAGGGAATTGACCGAGGGGCTGTGACTCTATTCTGGTGATTCAAGTTAGATTGCTGTTCACTTGACCTAGAATTCTTCCACTTACATAGATCAAGTAACTATTTATTAAATTTTTGATCTATTTCACTCCTAGGGACACCATGACTAAGTAGCCAATGCCATAAATGCATATGAGTCAGATTATTCTGATTACTGTTTTGACTCTGCTCTCCACTATGGTAACCACATCCACCTTGTCTTTATAAATTGATTGCCACCAATTGGTCCAATAAGCCCCACTGTATTGTTGTTAGGTGTCATCAAGTTGGTTAAGACTCATAGCAACCCTATACACCACAGAAAGAAACACTGCACGGTCCTGCGTCATGCTCACAATAGTTGCTATGCTTGAGCCCATGGTTGCAGCCACTGTGTCAGTCCATCTCATTGAGGGTCTTCCTCTTTTTCTTTGACCCTCTACTTTACCAAGCATGATGTCCTTCTCCAGGGACTGATCCCTCCTGACAACATGTCCAAAGTATGTAAGATGTGATCTCGCCAACCTTCCTTCCAAGGAGCATTCTGGTTGTACTTCTTCCAAAATGGATTTTTCATTGTTTTGGCAGTCCATGGTACATTCAATATTCTTTGCCAACACCACAACTCAAAGGCATCAATTCTTCGGTCTTCCTTATTCATTGTCCAGCTTTCGCATGCATATAACGCTATTGAAAACACCATGGCTTGGGTCAGGTGCACCTTAGTCTTCAAGGTGACAACTTTGCTTCTTAACACTATAAAGAGGTTTTTTGCAGCAGATTTGCCCAGTGCAATTCGTCTTTTGATTTCCTGACTGCTGCTTCCATGAGTGTTGATTGTGGATCCAAGTAAAATGAAATCCTTGACAACTTCAATCTTTTCTCCGTTTATCATGCTGTTGCTTATGATCCGGTTGTGAGGCTTTTTGTTTCCTTTATGTTGAGGTGTAATGCATACTGAAGGCTGTGGTGTTTGATCTTCACCAGTCAGTGTTGCAAGTCCTCTTCACTTTCAGTAAGCAAGGTTATGTCATCTGCATATCACAGGTTGTTAATGAGTCTTCCTCTTACCCTGATGCCCCTTTCTTCTTCTTATAGTCCGGCTTCTTGGATTATTTGCTCAGCATACAGATTGAATAGGTATGGTGAAAGGATGCAACCCTGATGCACATCTTTCCTGACTTTAAACAACGCAGTATCCCCTTGTTCTGTCCAAACAACTACCTCTTGATCTATGTACAGGTTCCTCATGAGCACAATTAAGTGTTCTGGAATTTCCATTCTTTGCAATGTTATCCATAATTTGTTATGATCCACACAGTCAAATGCCTTTGCATAGTCAATAAAACACAGGTAAACATCTTTCTGGTATTCTCTGCTTTCAGCCGGGATCTGACATCAACAATGATATCCTTGGTTCCACGTCCTCTTCTGAATATGGCCTGAATTTCTGGCAGTTCCCTGTTGACATACTGCTGCAGCCACTTTTGAATGATCTTTAGCAAAATTTTACTTGTGTATGATATTGTTCGATAGTTGTCACATTTGATTAGATGAGCTTTCTTAGGAATAGGCATAAATATGGATCTCTTCCAGATGGTTGGCCAGGTAGCTGTCTTCCAAATTTCTTGGCATAGATGAGTGAACACTTCCAGCGCTGCATCCATTTGTTGAAATATCTCAATTGATATTCTGTCAATTCCTGGAGCTTGTTTTTTGCCAATGCCTTCAGTGCAGCTTGGACTTCTTCCTTCAATACCATTGGTTCCTGATCATATGCTAACTATTGAAATGGTTGAACATTGACCAATTCTTTTCGGTATAGTGACTCTGTGTGTTCCTTCCATCCTGTTTTGATGCTTCCTGCATCATTTAATATTTTCCCCATAGAATCCTTCACTATTGAAACTCTAAGCTTGAATTGTTACTTCAGTTCTTTCCACTTGAGGAATGTCAAGTGTGTTCCTCCCTTTCGGTTTTCTATCTCCAGCTGTTTGCACATGTCATTATAAGACTTTACTTCGTCTTCTCGAGCTGCCCTTTGAAATCTTCTGTTCCGTTCTTTTACTTCATCTTTTCTTCCTTTTGCCTTAGCTACTCGACTTTCAAGAGCAGGTTTCAGAGTCTCTTCTGACATCCATTTTAGTCTTTTCTTTCTTTCCTGTCTTTGTAATGACCTCTTGTTTTTTTCACGTATGATGTCCTTGCACAACTCGTTTGGTCTTCGGTCATTAGTGTTCAACAAGTCAAATCTGTTCTTGAGATAGTCTCTAAATTTAGGTGGGATATACTCAAGATCGTACTTTGGCTGTCACAGACTTGTTCTAATTTTATTCAGTTTCAGCTTGAACTTGCATAAGAGCAATTGATGGTTTGTTCCTCAGTCAGCCCCTGGCCTTGTTATGAGTGATGATATTGAGCTTTTCCATTGTCTTTTTCCACAGATGTAGTCGATTTGATTCCTGTGTATTCCATCTGGCAAGGTCCATGTGTATAGTCACTGTTTATGTTGGTGAAAAAAGGTATTTGCATTGAAGAAGTCATTGGTCTTGCAAAATTCTGTCATGCGATCTCCAGCATCATTTCTATCACCAAGGCCATATTTTCCCACTACTGATCCTTCTTCTTTGTTTCCAACTTTCGCATTCCAATCATCAGTAATTACCAAAGTATCTGGTGGCATTTTCGATCAATTTCAGACTGAAGAAATTGGTAAAAATCTTCAGTTTCTTCATCTTTCGCCTTAGTGGTTGGTGCATAAATTTGAATAATAGTCATATTAACTGGTCTTCCATGTAGGTGTATGGATATTATCTTATCACTAACAGCATTGCACTTCAGGATAGATCTTGAAATGTTCTTTTTGATGATGAATGCAATGCTATTCGTTTTTAAGTTGTCATTCCCGGCATAGTAGACCATATGGTTGTCCAATGCACAAGGGCCGATACCAGTCCAAGTCAGCTCACTAGTACATAGGATAACGATTTTTATGCATTTCATTTCATTTTTGATGATTTCCAATTTTCCTAGATTCATACGTCATATATTCCACGTTCCTATTATTAATGGATGTTTGTAGCTGTTTCTTCTCATTTTGAGTTGTGTCACATCAGCAAATGAAGGTCCCGAAAGCTTGACTCCATCCATGTCATTAAGGTCAACTCTACTTTGAGGAGGCAGCTCTTCCTCAGTTGCCTTTTGAGTGCCTTCCAACCTGGGGGGCTCATCTTCTGGCACTATATCAGACAGTGTTCCCTGCTATTCATAAGGTTTTCACAGGCTAATTCTTTTCAGAAGTAGACTGCTGGGTCCTTCTTCCTAGTCTGTCTTAGTTTGGAAGCTCAGCTGAAACCTGTCCACCATGGGTGACCCTGCTGGTATCTGAGTACCAGTGGCATAGCTTCTAGCATCACAGCACCACACAAGCCCCCACAGTATGACAAACTGACAGACATGTGGGGGTTCATTGTAGTTAGATGTCTTAATTCAGTTAGGGCAAATCCCACTGTCAAATCTGACTTATATAAAATAGCAGTCATAGCAGTCTTCAAGAATGCTGGGGCTCCCTTCACAAATTCGCTCCTCACTGTTGTGGTAAAAGGTGTGTCCTCTGGGTATTCAATGCGTGGGCCTGTGTATCTAACCTAATATGCCATTTTCCCTAAGTGGATCTGGCACTTCAACTTAATTTAGTGTAGGCTACCACATAGTCAGTGTTTCAGTGACCCAATCAAACAAACTATTAGATTCTTTCCTAACTTCTCAAGCTGAAACATTGAATGAAGAATCTGCTGAGTGAAACCATATCAGTAAACTCAGACTGATCCATCTTTATGTTCCTTGCACCAATATCCCATCCCCTTAATAGGCATGCCCACAAGTATTCCCTAGGTTTCTGTTTGTACATGTTAGAAAACTCAAGCAGTTCTTTTTGAATGTAGCATAACTTCTCCTGGGTCACACTTTGTAACTTGACCATTTAGGGCTCAGTGGGACTTAAATCTAGTTACAGGACTAGAATCCAAAAAGGGTAGTGGGGATGTGTTTTTAGAACATTCAGTATTGTCTTGTAAGGCATCTTCCTCTGGTGATGCTCCAGGCAATGACTCAGACAAAGGCTCTTCAGACACAACTGGGTTAATCTCATCCGATGGGGATATAGGGGCTAATGATTTTACTGGAGAGGGTGGCTTAGCAGACAAGGATGGTCTAATGTCTTCAGATGAGAGAAAGAAGATTGGTTCTGTTGGCAGGAGTGATTCAATGGAATTTAAGGGCTCAGTGTCCCCAGATTCTTGATTATCTGATCATACATCTCCATCCCAAGTTTAAGGATTCTGTTTCTTCCCAATCAATGCCCTCACTTTAACTTCAGACACCACCTGAGGTTGGGAACTCAGTTGACATTGTAATTCAGCCACTCTTACGATAGATTTGGTTGTTGGTAATAACAACTCTGTTACTATGAGAAATAAGGTTTTCTTTCAAGGCACAAGTGGAAACTGTTGTTTATGCAGTGCTTGAGCTTTGACTCTGAAGTCCTGAGCTCATCTCTTTCTTCCACCACTTTGTCTAGCGAAAGTATAAGGAAAGAAATTTCCTTATGCTTCTCATTATGACAAAATTGTAGAAAGGTATCAAACATGAGATCACCTAGAGCCTCACCTTTTATCAATAACTAATGTATTGTTGAAGATGTTTGCATATTTCTATTGCCACCTCATGCCATGGATTGGTGGTGCCCTTTTTACTACTAGAAGCAGAATGATCAACATCTTTAAGATTATCCAGACTTGAGAACCAATTTAGAAAACTCATCCTTACAAGTTTGTTTCTCTAGAACCACTCTCGGTACCAAATGTCTTAGGCTGTGCTCTCTAGAGAAGTAAAATCTATAAATTATATAAATATATATAGAGAAAGATTTGTATTAAGGAAATGGCTCATGCAGTTGTAGAAGCTGTAAAGTCCCAATTCTGTGGATCAGGCTGTAGGCGTCTCCTGACTCACATTGCTGCAGGGGCTTGAGAACCCAAGATTGCCAGGTCGGACAGCAGGCCTCTGCCTCACAGTATGAAGAGACAGATGAATCCCAAGGTTGGCAGGCAAGACAGAAGGTAAGTTGCTAGCTCAAGTCCAAAGAAAAGGAGGTCAGACAAACAAGAGATAGCTGCAGGATCCAGAGCAAGAAAAGCCCACCAGCTTTGCCAGAAAGTCTATCTATATTGGGTGCAGTCCACATCCCCAAAGAAACTCCTTTTCAAAGGTTGGCTACTCACAGCAAATTCCACCATGGAGGTGATCACATCATTATATGACTGCCAAACTACATCATAACTGCCAAACCACTGAGAATCATGGCCCATCCAAGTTGACACACAACTTTAATTATATTAGTCCTCCCCTTGTCAATTTGGCACCTGTACACATCTTAAACCACACATAATTTCTGAATAAAGACAATTATAAAATCTAACATTATACAACTAGCATGTGGACTGCTGAAAATGCACTAGCCCTGTTTACATCTTATATTTTATAAGTGAAGAAAACAAAAATATTTCATGCACACATACAAGGAAGAAATACTCATAACAATTACAGTTCTCATTTTTGCAACTGATCATGTGGCCGTAACTGGCATTTAGAACTACCTTCTTCTACCTCCCATTTTGTATTTCTCTTTCCCCCAGCAAGCACTTCAGATGGCTGTAGTTCTTTGCCTTCTGGGGTGACCCAAACCATCATTCCTGAGGGGTCTGGGCCATTAGTAGTTATATTGGAATTGAGTTACTGTCGTTTTCCATTAACTTCTATGGCAGGGCATGGTAATACTAAGAGACACCCTAAAGGATCTTATGCATTATATTCTGTAAAACTCATTCACTTGTGGTATTTCTGTTATAGCAGCACTAGATAACTAAGACACCCCTAATTTCACTGGCAAAATATTTTAGGGAATCATCTCTCTATATCACATATCGACTGTAAAATTGGCAATCATGGCATACTTCCAAAAAACTTTTAAATGCTGTTAAGCTTCTCAAGAACAAGTGAAAAGAACCTGACATGTAAAATAAATAAATAATATACTAGCTCTGTATTTATGTGCTTAGTCTCTTTGTTTCTTCAGCTTCTTTAAAGATGTAAAGTTATATAAGGTAATAGTTATAGGAACATATTATTGGGTTTTTAAAATACAGATGATAATACGTGTAAGAACAATAGCACAAAAGGGGGTGGGGGAAGAAGTAAAAGAACTACATAGGAGTAACATTTTATATCTCACTGGAATTAAGTTACTATAAATGTGAAGTAAATTCTAATAAGTTAAGATATATGGTAAGGCCTAGGGCAACCACTGAGAAAATAACTCAAAAATATGATGAAAAAATCATCAAAGATAATAAAATTATTAAATATTAAGATATTGAAAATAGTGTTACACTAGAACAAAACTTAATTCAAGAGAAAGCAGTAAATGAAAAATATTTATTGACAAAAAATATTTTTAAACAAAAACGCTACTAGAAATAAAAGAAACTTTTGTTTTTTTTTAATAATAAAAGGATCTCTCATCAGGGAACTATAGAAATTATAAACATATGTACATTTGATACAGGGCCCCCAAACACATGAAGTAAAAACTGACAGAATTAAAGGAAGAAATAGTTTAAAAATTATAACTGGAGACCTCAATCCCTAACTTTCAGTAATAGATCAGATAAATAGAAGATCAACAAGAAAATGGAGGACTACAAACAATATAAAGCAACTAGACTAAATAGACATCTAAAGGACATTGAAGAGCCCTGGTTGAGCAGTAGATAAGTAGCTACTGCTGCTAACCCAAAGGTCAGCCGTTTAAATCCACTGGCCACTCCTTGGAAACTCTATGGGGCAGTTCTACTTTGTCCTATACGGTCACTATGAGTCAGAATCGACTGGACGGCAATGGATGTGTGTGTGTGATGTTACAAGACACTCAATCCAACGACATGTACATGGCTTGACACAGTAGCTGCAACAATGGACTCATAGCAATGATTGTGAGGATGGTGCAGAACCAACCAGTATTTAGTTCTATTGTACATATAAGGTCACTAAGAGTCGGAACAGACATGATGGTGCCTAACAACAACATTTGTCCGTTGTCCAAACTTTAGTTTAGACTCTTACATGTTGACTACATAATATGTGTTTACTTTTCAATTGCCTAGGGTGCTTTTAAAGTCCAATATATTATACAATCTAGTGCATGGTTCATACTTACCATTTCTCAATGTAGAGCTCATTGGATTTTAAGACCTGTTTGTGACCTAGTTTCTATAAATGATCAGTAAAACATACATTTTAACAATTAATTAGAAAATAATTTTTCAATGCATCAGAGTCATTAATTAAATTACCAACATATTTCTTTATTATTAAAAATAAAATCTTTATAGCAAAAAATATGGAAGCAATCTGGGTGCCTATCAACAGACAATCGGATAAACAAGTTATGGTATATACACACAGTGGAACATTACAAAACAGTAATGAACAATGATGAATCCACAAAACATCTCACAACTTGGATGAATCTGGAAGACATTATGCTGAGTCAAATTAGTCAGTCGCAAAAGGAAAAATATTGTATGAGACCACTATTATAACAATTCAAGAAAAGGTTTAAACACAGAAGAAAACACTCTTTGATGGTTATGAGGGTGGTGAGGGAGGGAGAGGGGAATTCACTCACTAGATAGTAGACAAGAATCATCTTAGGTGAAGGGAAGGACAACACACAATACAGGGGAAGTCAGCACAACTGGACTAAACCAAAAGGTAAAAAGTTTCCTAAACACAACCAAACACTTCAAGGGACAGCGTAGCAGGGACAGGGGCCTGAAAACCATGGTTTCAGTGGATATCTAGGTCAACTGGCATAACAAAGTTTATTAAGAAAATATTCTGCATCCCGCTTTGGTGAGTTACACCTGGGGTCTTAAAAGTTAGCAAGTGGTCATGTAAGATGCATCAATTGGTCCCAACCCACCTGGAGTAAAGGAGAATGAAGATCCCCAAAGACACAAGGAAAATATTAGCCCAAGAGACAAAAGAGCCCACATAAACCAGAGACTCCATCAGTCTGAGACCAGAAAAGCTAGATGGTGCCTGGCTACCACCAATGACCACCCTGACAGGGAACACAACAGAGAGTCCCTGACAGAGCAAGAGAAAAGTGTGGTGCAGAACTCAAATTCACCAAAAAGACCAGACTTAATGGTTTGACTGAGACTAGAATAACCCTTGAAGACATGGCCCCTGGACTGTCTGTTATCCCGGAACTAAAACCATTCCTGAAGGCCACTCTTCAGACAAAGATTAGACTAGACTATAAAACATAAAATAATACTTAGGAAGAGTGTGCTTCTTAGTTCAAGCAGATACATGAGACTAAATGGGCAGCTCCTGTCCGGAGGCAGGATGAGCAGACAGAAAAGGATAGGAGCTGGTTGAATGGACATGGGAAATTCAGGGTTGAAAAGGGGAGTGTTCTGTCACATTACAGGGATTGCACCTAGTGTCACATAACAATGTGTATAAATTTTTGTATGAGAAATTAACTTGAGCTGTAACTTTCACCTAAACCACCATTAAAAAAAAAAAAAAAAAAAAAGGAAAGTCTTTATTTTGAGGTACTGTTCTTGGTAGTGGGAATACCATATGTAATGAACAAACTGGAGTAATAGACTACCCTTACTGATCTACTATTATGTTGTGGGAGACAGTAATAAATAACATAAATAAGTCAGATATGTTAAAAGTGGTATAGTGGTTATTATAAAAATACAAGATAAGTTGGTAAATGTGAATATAATATGCTGAGAAATGAGTTAGAAATTTTGATAAGTTGGTCAGGGAAAGAAAGGACTTTCTGAGAAGATGATGTTGGAATGAAAAATCATATGCAGAAGCAATTTGACTGTCATGTTGAAGCAGCCCAGTTTTAACTTTGTATGTATGTTTTAGGGATCCTGTATTTGCAAATAGTATCAGTCACTGACGCCAAGGCTATAATTTCTCTTCTCCTTTGCTGCTTCCCTTTGTCTCTTTCTGTCTCGCTCTTCTCTTTCTTTACCTCTGTCTTCTTTCTCATAATATTCTAAAACGAGCTACACTAGTCCTATTAAAATATAATTATATGCATAAGCCCAACTTGCACTCAACTAATAAATGCTAAAAAAATTTTGCTGTAGGCAGGGCCAGGATGATGGAGTAGTCAGACACTTCCGGTGGTCACTCTTACAACAAAGACACAAAACCACAAGTGGATTGATTCAATATGACAATCTAGGAGCCCTGATCAAAGGCAAAGTTGAGGAATCGGACTGAGTGGAAGACCGAGGGAGAGATGGTTCAGAAGCAGCGAGGAGTTGCCTACCTGATCCAGCGGTAGCCAGAGCACTTCAGGCTGGATCAGATCTTGGTGCACAGTGAGGCAAGCAGCAGTGCTCGGGAGGCATTTTTCACATCAGGAGAGACCCAGCAGCAGAGAGTCTACTTGGCCTTCCAGAACTAGTCCTTGATCGTCGAAAGGTAAGTACTTGCCTCTGGCCTACTGCGCAAATCAAAAACTTGTCTCCCATTTACTTCCCCACTCCCTGCTCTGCACAAGGTCAAGGACGGCTTCAGGGATCATCAAGTCCCCTGGGCTGGAAGTAGGACCCATCATGTGCCTTGAACCATTCACCTGATCTTGGAGAGGGAACAAAGTAACAAACTGGGAAAAAAATACTCTGCTGGCTCCCCTAAACAAGGAAATCAGGGTAGGCACATCTCCTTTGCTAGGCACAGGCATAAGGGCTCCACGGACTTTAAGTGCCTTTCCCCCTGCAGAGACTTGTATGGGCCCATTTCAACAGCGTAGGCGTCATTAACACAATTCAACAGGGTATATACCAGAAGTCTAACTTCAACTGTTTCAGCTGTGTAATGGCAGGTTCGTGACATTTGACACTGCTCTGCTCATTAAGCAGAGTCTTCACCTACCCATAACAGTGGCCCAAGGACTGGTGGCTCCACCCACGCCACCTAGGCACCTGCAAAAGAGGCCCAAGAATAAGAGGTGCCCCCCAGTTCTTAGCCAACAGCAGTGGGTGTTCATAGTCCAGCTGCAAAATGCACCCACCTATGCACTCTAGGGAACAGGGACATTCTTTCTTCCTGGACACTCAGGGGTGGCTGTCAGCCCCCTATTTGCTCAACATGTGTCCCCCTCTTGCAGCCAGATGCCTGTGCCTACACCAATCACCCACACTTGTCTAAGACAGTAGGTGAGAGCCTGTACCACAAACTTGGTGGCCGACTACCTGGACACCTGAGCTGAATCCATAGAGGAGGAGTGGGTGGACTCCTGGGCTCACATACATGCTGGAAGTTCTGGCCAACTGGTGACAGGATGTTGGGCTTCAGGGGTGCTGGTGATCAGGCTACATCACTTGAGCAGCCTATTTGGGAATATCAAAACAAAACAAAACAAAACAAAAAGCTAGGACACAGTAAGCAAACATAAATAAAGATAATAACTTATTGATGGTTCAGAGACAACAGTCAATGCTAAATCACATAAAGAAGCAGACCATGATGGCTTCAGCAAGCAGCCAAAATAAAGAATCAAGAAATTTTCTGGAGGAAGAGAATTTCTTGGAATTACCAGAGAAAGAATACAAAAGATTAATATACAGAACTCTTCAAGAGATGAGGAAGGAAATTAGAGAAAACACAGACTTTGCAATAGAGGAAATTAAGATTAGAGAAGACCATAATGACAAATTTAACAGGCTGCAAGAATCCATAGAGATACAGCAATCAGAAATCCAGAAGATTAACAATAAAATTTCAGAATTAGACAACTCAATAGAAAGTCATAGGAGCAGAATTGACACAATGGAAGTCAGAATTAGTGAGACTGAAGACAAAGCACTTGACGTCAACTTATTTGAGGAAAAATCAGAGAAAAGTATTAAAAAAAATGAAGAAATCCTAAGAATTATGTGGGACTCTATCAAGAGGAAAAACCTATGAGTGATTGGTGGACAAGAACGAGGGGAATAACAGAAAATACAGAGAGAATTGTTGAAGATTTTTTGGCAGAAAACTTCCCTGATATCGAGAAACATGAGAAGATATGTATTCAAGATGCTCATCAAAAACAACATAAGGTAGATATGAAAAGAAAGTCACCAAGACATATTATAATCAAACTTGCCAAAACCAAAGATAAAGACAGAATTTTAAGAGTGGCTAGGGATAAACAAAAAGTCATCTACAAAGGACAGTCAGTAAGAATAAGCTTGGACTACTCAGCAGAAACCAAGCAGGCAAGCAGGCAATGGGATGACATATATAAGGCCTTGAAGGAAAAAAACTGCCAGCCAAGAATTATATATCCAGCAAAACTGTCTCTCAAATATGATGGTGAAATTAGGGCATTTCCAGATAAACAGAAGTTTAGGGAATTTGCAAAAACCAAACCAAAATTACAAGAAATACTAAAGGGAGTCCTCCAGTTAGAAAATCAATAACATCAGATAAAAACCAAAACTAGAACACAGGACAGAGCAACTAGATATAAACCTAGACAGAGAAGTCACAAAAATTAATCAAAGCTAAAACACTGAAAATAGGGAAACAGAGATGTCAATGTGTAAAATATGACAATATTAAATCAAAAAAGAGGGACTAAATAATGTAGTCATAAATCTTTCGTATGGAGAGGCAGTCAAGGTGATACAAAGAAATAAAAGATAGGTTTAAACTGAGAAAAATAGGGGTAAATATTAAAGTTTCCACAAAGGAAACTAACAATCCTACACATAAAAATAAAAAACAAGACAAATATAAAGACTCAGCAAATACAAAATCAACAACAATGAAAAAGATGAAAAGAAAATACATAAAGAAAAACGACTCAGCACAGAAAATTAAGTGGAACAAAGAAACTGTGAACAACACAAAAAAAAAACCCATCAAAATGACAGCACTAAACTCATATCTATCAATAATTACACTGAATGTAAATGGATTAAATGCACCAATAAAGAGACCGACAGTGGCAGACTGGATAAAAAAACATGGTCCATCTATATGCTGTCTACAAGAGACACACGTTAGACTGAAATACACAAACGAAAACTGAAAGAATGGAAAAAATATATCAAGCAAACAACACTCAAGAAAGAGCAGGAGTGGCAATATTAATCTCTGAAAAAATAGACTTTGAAGTAAAATCCACCACAAAGGATAAGGAAGGACACTATATAATGTTTAAAGGGTGAACACACCAGGAGGACATAACTATAATAAATATTTACACACCCAAGGACAAGGCTCCAAAATACATAAAACAAACTCTAACAGCATTGAAAAGAGAGTTAGACAGCTCCACAATAATGGTAGGAGACTTCAACACACCACTTTCAGCGAAGGACAGAACATCCAGAAAGAAGCTTAGTAAAGGCACAGAAGATCTAAATGTTACAATTAACCAACTTGATCTCATAGACATATACCGAACACTCCACCAAACAGCAGCAAAGTATACTTTCTTTTCCAATGCACATGGAACATTCTCCATATTAGACCACATATTAGGCCATAAAGCAAGCTGTAACAAAATCCAAAGCATCAAAATACTACAAAGCTTATTTTCTGGCCATAAAGCCACAAAAATAAAAATCAATAACAGAAAAAGTGAGGAAAAAAATCAAACACATGGAAACTGAACAACACCTTGCTCAAAAACTACTGGGTCATAGAAGAAATTAAGGATGAAATAAAGAAATTCATAGAATTAAATGAGAATGAAAACACATCCTACCAGAACCTCTGGGACATGGCAAAAGCAGTGCTCAGAGTTCAGCTTATAGAAATAAAGGCACACATCCAAAAAGAAGAAAGGGCCATAATCAAAACATTAACCCTACAACTGGAAGAAGTAGAAAGAGAGCAGCAAAAGAAGCCTTCAGGCTCCAGCAGAAGGAAACAATAAGAATTAGAGCAGAATTAAATGAAATAAAAAACAGAAAAACAACTGAAACAGTTAACAAGACCAAAAGCTGGTTCTTTGGAAAGAGCAACAAAATTGATAAACTATTGGCCAAACTGACAAAAGAAAAACAGGAGAGGAGGCAAATAACCTGTATAAGAAATGAGATGGGTGATATCACAACAGACCCAACTGAAATTAAAAGAATCATAACAGAATACTATGAAAAATTGTACTCTAACAAATTTGAAAACCTAGAGGAAATGGACATATTTCTAAAATTCACTACCTACCTAAAGTAACACAAACACAGGTAGAACAACTAAATACATCTATAACAAAAGAAGAGATTGAAAAGGTAATTCAAAAACTCCCAACAAAAAAAGCCCTGGCCCAGACCGCTTCACTGGCGAATTCTACAAAACTTTCAGAGAAGAGTTAACGCCACTACTATTAAAGGTATTTCAGAGCATAGAAAAAGACAGAATACTCCCAAACTCATTCTATGAAGCCAGCACAAACCTGATACAAAAACCAGGTAAAGACACCACAAAAAAAGAAAATTAGAGACCAATATCCCTCATGAACATTGACGCAAAAATCCTCAGCAAAATTCTAGCCATTAGAATTCAGCATTCAGAATTCAGAATTATCAAAAAAATAATTCACAATGATCAAGTGGGATTTATACCAGGTATGCAGGGTTAGTTCAATATTAGAAAACCAATCAACGTAATGCACCACATAAATAAAACAAAAGACAAGAACCACATGATCTTATCAATTGATGCAGAAAAAGCGTTTGACAAAGTCTAACACCCATTCATGATAAAAGCTCTCAAAAAATAGGAATAGAAGGGAAATTCCTCAACATAATTAAGGGCATTTGTACAAAACCAACAGCCCACACCATCCTAAATGGAGAGAGTCTGAAAGCACTCTCCCTGAGAACCTGAACCAGACAAGGATGCCCTTTATTACCACTCTTATTCAACATTGTGCTGGAGGTCCTAACCAGAGCATTTAGGCTAGAAAAAGAAATAAAGGCATCCAAATTAGTAGGGAAGAAGTCAAAGTATCTCTATTTGCATATGATATGATCTTATACACATAAAACGCCAAAGAATCTACAAGAAAACTACTGGAAGTAATAGAAGATTTCAGCAAATTATCAGGATACAAGATAAACATACAAAAATCAGTTGGATTCCTTTACACCAACAAAGAGAACTTACAAAAGGAAATCACCAAATCAATACCACTTATAATAGCCCCCAAGAAGAAAAAATACTTAGGCATAAATATAACCAGAGATGCAAATAGAGATACTTTGACTTCTTCCCTACCAATTTGGATGTCTTTATTTCTTTTTCTAGCCTAATTGCTCTGGTTAGGACCACCAGCACAATGCTGAATAAGAGTGGTAATAAAGGGCATCCTTGTCTGGTTCAGGTTATCAGGGAGAGTGCTTTCAGACTCTCTCCATTTAGGATGGTGTGGGCTGTTGGCTTCTAGTAAATGCCCTTAATTATGTTGAGGAATTTCCCTTCTATTCCTATTTTTTGAGAGTTTTTATCATGAATGGGTGTTGGACTTGGTCAAATGCTTTTTCTGCATCGACTGATAAGATCATGTGGTTCTTGTCTTTTGTTTTATTTATGTGGTGGATTACATTGATTGTTTTTCTAATATTAAACTAACCCTGCATACCTGGTATAAATCCCACTTGATCATAGTGAATTATTTTTTTGATAATTCTGAATTCTGAATGCTGAATTCTCATGGCTAGAATTTTGCTGAGGATTTTTGCATCAATGTTCGTGAGGGATATTGGTCTCACCTATACAATGAAAACTACAAGATACTACTGCAGAAAACCAAAAGAGACCTGCATAAGTGGAAAAACATACCTTGTTCATGGATAGGAAGACTCAACGTTGTGAAAATATCAGTTCTACCCAAAGCCATCTACTGATACAGTGCAATCTCGATCCAAATTTCAGTGGCATTTTTTAATGAGTTGGAGAAACAAGTCACCAACCTCATATGGAGAGGGAAGAGGCCCCATATCAACAATGCATTACAAGAAGTAGAACAAAGTGGGAAGCCTCACACTGCCTAATTTTAGAACCTATTTTACAGTCACAGTAGTCAAAACAGCCTGGTACTGGTACAACAACAGATACATGGACCAATGGAACAGAATTGAGAATCCAGACATAAATTCATCCACCTATGAGGAGTTGATATTTGACAAAGGCCCAAAGTCCATTAATTGGGGAAAAGACAGTCTCTTTAATGAATGGTGCTGGCATAACTAGATATCCATCTTCAAAAAACTGGAACAAGACCCATATCTCATACTGTGCACAAAAACTAACTCAAAATGGATAAAGACCTAAATGTAAAATTGAAAATGATAAAGATCATGGAAGAAAAAATAAGGACAATGCTGAGAGCCCTAATACATGGCATAAACAGAATACAAACCATAAGTAACAATACACAAACACCAAAAGAGAAACTAGATAACTGGGAACTCCTAAAAATCAAACACTTATGCTCATCAAAAGACTCCATCAAAAGAGTAAAAAGACAACCTACAGACTGGGAAAATATTTTTGGCTATGGCAAATCCGATCAGCGTCTAGTCTCTAAAATCTGCAAGATAATGCAAAACCTCAACAACAAAAAGACAAATAACCCAGTTAAAAAATGGGCAAAGGATATGAACAGGCACTTCACCACAAAAGACATTCAGGCAGGTAACAGAGACACGAAGAAATGCTCACGATCATTAGCCATTAAAGAAATGCAAATCAAAACTACAATGAGATACCATCTCATGCCAACATGGCTAGCATTAATCCAAAACACACCAAATAATAAATGTTGGAGAGGATGTGGAGAGACCAGAACACTTATATACTGTTGGTGGGAATATGAAATGGTAAAACCACTTTGGAAATCCATTTGACACTTCCTTGAAAAGCTAGAAATAGGAGTACCATATGATCCAGCAATCCCACTCTTTGGAATATATCCTAGAGAAATAAGAGTTGTCACACGGATAGATATATGAACACCCATACTCATTGCAGCACTGTTCACGACAGCAAAATGATGGAAACAACGTAGTTGCCCATCAGTGGATGAATGGATAAACAGATTATGGTATATTTACACAATGAAATACTATGCAATGATAAAGAGCAATGATGAATCCATGAAATATAACCTGGAATAATCTGGAGGGCATTATACTGAATGAATTTAGTCAGTCACAGAAGGACAAATATTGTATAAGACCACTATTATAAAAACTCAAGAAAAGGTTTAAAAACAGAAGAAAACATTCGTTGATGTTTACAAGGGTGGGAAAGGAGGGAGAGTGTTATTCACTAACTAGATAGTAGATAAAAATTATCTTAGGTGAAGGGCAGGACAGCACACACTAAAGGGGAAGTCAGCACAACTGGACTAAACCAAAGCTAAGGAGTTCCCTGAATACAACCAAGCACTTCGAGGGATAGAGTAGCAGGGGCAGAGGTCTGGGGACAGTGCTTTCATGGGACATCTAGGTCAACTGGCATAACAAAGTTTATTAAGAAAATGTTCTGCATCCTACTTTGCTGAGTGCCGTCTTGAGTCTTAAAAGCTTGTAAGCAGCCATCTAAGATGCATCATTGTTCCCAAACACCTGGAGTAAAGGAGAATGAGAATACCAAAGACACAAGAGGGTATTAGCCCAAGAGACAGAAAGGGCCACATAAACCAGAGACTGCATCATCCTGAGACCAGAACTAGATGGTGCCCAGCTACCACCAATGACCACCCTGACCAGAAACACAACAGATTCTCTGATGGAGCAGGAGAAAAGTGGGGTACAGAACTCAAATGCTAGTAAAAAGACAAGATTTAATGGTTTGACTGAGACTGAAAGAACCCCAGAAGGCATGGCCCCTGCACTCTCTGTCAAACCTGAACTAAAACCATTCCCGAGGCCAACTCTTCAGACAAAGATTAGAGTAGACTATGGGACATAAAATGATACTCGTGAAGAGTATGCTTCCCAGCTCAAGTAGATACATGCAACTAAATGGGTAACTTCTCTCCAGAGGTGAAATGAGAAGGCAGAGGGGGTTAGGAGCATGTTGAATGGACATGGGAAATCAGGGATGGAAAGGAGGTGTATGATGTCACAGTATAGGAAGAGCAATTAAAGTCCCATTACAATGTATGTATAAAGTTTTGTGTGAGAGACTAACTTGAATTGTAAACTTTCACTTAAAGGACAATGGTTAAAAAAAAAAAAAACTTCTAAAAAAATTAGTTACATTATTATAGCAGGAATTCACACTGGTCTTGATTCTTGGCTTTGAGAGATGTATTACCTGGTTAACAAACTGCTGGATGGAAAATTCTTTCTTTTTTTTACACTTGTAAATCTCATACAGCTTACTGACTTTTCCCATGCTCAACCAAGGTTTTTGAGGTTTTCTTACTCTGTTAGGATCTGAAAATAATTTACATTTTCCAAGCAATTTACAACAGACTGAGTGAGAATTTCATGATCTGACAGGCTTGTACTATATTATACCTATTTGTAAAGAGGCACGAGTGGTTCATTATCCATGAAATCATAATAAAAACATATTTACAGCATGTCATTGTATACCTCATACTTACCGAAGTATACAGTCCCTGAAAAACACTATATTCTACCTTCTCTTCCCATTAAAAGCTTATGATCCTAAACAATTCTTTAAGTCACATGGGAGAATTAAGCTCAATACTCTATATAACGGCTATGTATTGCATAAAACACTGTGACAAAACAATACAAAAAAGAGCCAAAATATCAACATTCATTGAGTTTATATGAAACTCAGGCTCACTGTACTTGTGGATAATTGTCTGGGAGGGTCAGAGCCCAGTATTATGGATTGTAAATTAGTGTTGTCTTTGATGAAAACAAGCTCTACTTTCTGTGAAACTGGCCATGGTAGACTGAATTCATTGTCCACAGAAACTGTGAATGTTATTTTATAAGGAAAAAAAAAAAAAAAGGACTTTCTAGGCATGATTAAGTTAAGAATCTTGAGATGGGGAGATTATTCTGGGTTTTCCACGTGAGCCTTAAATGCAATCAGAAATGTCATTATAAGAGGAAGGCAGAATGAATTTTGAGAAACAAGAGAAGACAATTAGACCATGAAGGCAGAGATTGCACTAATGTGGCCACAAGTCCAGGAATGCAGGTAGCCAGGAAAAGCTGAAAGCAAAAAGGAATAAATTCTCCCCTAGAGCCTCCAGAGGGAGTGAAACCCTGCCATTGCCTTGATCTTAGCCCCTTAAGATATAGTTGGGACTAACGGTCTCCAGAACAGTGAGAGAGAATAAATTTCTTTTGCCTTAAGCCACCAAGTTTGTGGTAATTGGTTATAGTATCCATGGGAAATTAATACAGTAAATATGTGCAAAAGCATCAAAACTAGAAAAAAGGATTTAAATTTTTTAGCTACAACAATCTTGCCATATTCATGTTAAGCAATGAAACTCCTTAAAGAATGAAGATGTGATATTACTGTAACTTTATTATCTTAAATTTTGATAGAATATCAAACTTATTATTTTTTCCTTTCGATGAAGGGTTTAGAACACTAATAACTTTATAAACCATACCTTGAGGTGTATCTATTAATGTGATATGTTTTGGGTAAGAGTAACCAATTTTTTCACTCTGCCTTATATAATACATTTACATCAAAATGTTACAGAATATTAAATTTTAACTAATTTTTTCTAATGAGACCCAATTGAAGAATTCAATTTATAGAGATATCTGTTTTAAAGCCATATATTGATTTTTGAAACATGCTTTAAATGTGGTTTCGTTAATGGAAAAAAAAGCAAATAAAGTGTACAACATTATTTATTGGTAAAATATATCTTTCTCTTAATTTTTTTTTTTTTTGAGATCGTTTAAGGCGATAACATTGTGTTTTTTCTTACTTAGCATCACACTATTTTAGACCTTGAAGTATATTTGTTGCTGTTAGGTACCCTCTGGTCAGTTCCAATTCATAGCGACTCTATGTACCACAGAATGAAACACTGCCTGGTCCTGCGCCATGCTTACAATCATTGTTATTCTTGAGCCCATTCTTGCAGCCACTGTGTCAGTCCATCTCGTTGAGAGTCTCCCTCTTTTTCACTGACCCTGTACTTTACTAAGCATGATGTCTTCAGGGACTGGTCCCTCCTGACAACATGTCCAAAGTATGTAAGATGTAGTCTCACCATCCTTGCTTCTAAGGAACATTCTGGTTGCACTTCCACCAAGACAGATTTGTTCATTCTTTTTGCAGTCCATGGTATATTCAATATTCTTTGCCAACACTACAATTCAGAGGTATCAGTTCTTCTTCGGTCTTCCTTATTCATTGTCCAGCTTTTGCATGCATATGATGCGATTGAAAATACCATGGCTTAGAACAGACTTAACTTAGTCTTCAAGGTGACAACTTTGCTTTTTAACACTTTAAAGAGGTCTTTTGCAGCAGATTTGCCCAGTGCAATGTACCATTTGATTTCTTGACTGCTGCTTCCATGAACATTGTTATGGATCCAAATAAAATGAAACTTGAAAACTTCAGTATTTTCTCTGTTTATCATGATGTTGCTTATTGTCCAGTTGTGAGGATTTTTGTTTTCTTTATGTTCAGGTGTAATCCATACTGAAGGCTGTGGTCTTTAATCTTCATCAGTAAGTGCTTCAAGTCCTCTTCACTTTCAGCAAACAAGGTTGTGTTATCTGCCTGTCACAGGTTGTTAAGGAGTCTTCCTCCTATTCTGATGCCTTGTTTTTCTTCATATAGTCCATCTTCTCAGATTATTTGCTCACCATGCAAATTGAATAGATATGGTGAAAGGATACACCCCAGATACACACCTTTCCTGAATTTAAACCACACAGTATCCCCTTATTCTGTCCCAACAACTGTCTCTTGACTTACGTACAGGTTCCTCATGAGCACAATTAAGTGTTCTGGAATTCCCATTCTCTGCCGTGTTATCCATAATTTGTTTGTTATGATCCTCACAGTTGAAAACTTTTGCATAGCCAATAAAACACCTTCTGGTATTCTCTGCTTTCAGCCAGGATCCATCTGACATCAGCAATGATATCTATACTTCCATGTAGTCTTCTGAATCCAGCCTGAATTTCTGGCAGTTCCCTGTTGTTATACTGCTGTAGCCGCTTTTGAATGATCTTCAGCAAAATTTTACTTGAATGTGATATTAATGATATTGTTTGATAATTTACACATTCAGTTGGATCACCTTCTTGGGAATAGGCATAAATATGGATCTCTTCCAGCTGGTTGGCTAGGTAGCTATCTTCCAAATTTCTTCACATAGACGAGTGTGCACTTCCAGTGCTGCATCCAGTTGTTGAAATATCACGATTGGTATTCCATCAATTCCTGGAGCCTTGTTTTTCACTAATGTCTTCAGTGCAGCTTGGACTTCTTCCTTCAGTACCATCGGTTCACAGTCATATTCTACTTCTTGAAATGGTTGAACGTCGATCAATTCTTTATGGTATAATGCCGTGTATTCCTTCCATCTTCTTTCAATGCTTCCTGAGTCGTTTAATATTTTCCCCATAGAATCTTTCACTATTGCAGCTTGAGGTTTGAATTTTTTCTTCAGTTCTTTCAGCTTGAGAAATGCTGAGCGTGTTCTTCCCTTTAGGTTTTCTATCTCCAAATCTTTGCACGTCTTTATAATACTTTGTCTTCTCGAGCTACCCTTTGAAGTCTTTTATTCAGTTCTTTTACTTCATAATTTCTTCCTTTTGCTTTAGCTACTCGACATTCAAGAGCAAGTTTTAGAGTCTCTTCTGACATCCATTTTGTTTTTTTCTTTTCTATCTTTTTAATGACCCCTTGTTTTCTTCATTTATGATGTCCTTGATATCATTCCACAGCTAGTCTGATTTCGGTCATTAGTGTTCAGTGTGTCAAATCAATTCTTGAAATGGTCTGTAAATCCAGGTAAGATATACTCAAGGTTGTACTTTGGCTCTCGTGGACTTGTTCTAACTTCTTCAGTTTTAACTTAAACTTGCATATGAGCAATTGATGGTCTGTTTCACAGTTGGCCCCTGGCCTCATTGTGAGTGATGACATTGAGCTTTTCCATCGTCTCTTTCCACAGGTGTAGTCCATTTGATTCCTGTGCATTCCATCTGGCTAAGTCCATGTGTATAGTCACCATTTATGTTGGTGATAAAAGGTATTTTTGGTGAAGAAGTCATTGACATTGCAAAATTGTACCATGCAATCTCCGACATCATTTCTATTACCAAGGCCAAGTATATTTAGAGTTTTTTTTTTCTTTCTTTAGTCCTTCCTTTTACAGATAAGCAATCTGGGATCTAGAGAGAATATGTAATGTAGATTCTACATATTTAATCAATGTACTGTAGGAAAAAATAATTCTATAATAGGATAATAGTTTATCTCATGAAATTTAGTTTTGAAGTAAATAAAAATAGACTTCTGGGCAACATAGCGCTATAGTCAGAAGCACCACGCCATCCCTCTGCAGCAAAGATCAGAAAAACTAGTCAAACAGAGTCACATGTCAATCCTGAAACCCTTAGCATCAAATGAAGAGATAAAGAACTCAGCCAAGCACCGAATGGAATAAGAAACTGACCAAGAACAGAGAGTGAGGAGAGATACATGCAGAATTCCCCTATCAGCTACCACAGCACAGATCCGCCATTTTGGACTCTTATCAGAGATCAGCAAACATGAAGTATGAGAAAGCAGCTTCACGGAGCTTCCAGCAGGAGACAGAACAACAACACGTAACCAGCAACGTAGGCTTTCCCACCCCCCACCCTTCTTCACCCCCACTTATCCACCTCTGCTTCCTGCAGCCACAGTCTCTTGGCTGGGAATCACCAGCTTCACTCTGGTGTCCCATGGATTCCACCCACCCCACACTGGCCGACTCTCTGAGTGCTTTATGTTGGCTGCTGGTGTTGCTTTTTTACACTTCTCTGGATTTCTTCCATACCTCTCACCATCTCCCCCTCCTTTCTCTCAAATACCTGGCTCCATGTGCCATATTTGCTTCTTCCTGAAAGGCTGTGAAACACTGCTCCACTGTGAAACTGCTTCCCGAACCATGTCTACATGCTGGTGGGACCCCCAGGGCTTTTTTGTATGTTTGCTTATTTCCTCTGATTTGTTCTGTTTTGATTTGTTTGTTTTCTTTTTCTTTTCTCAGCTTGGGAGCCCCTTCTAGACGGGCAGTACCACCTGGCTTGGAAGCGACTCCCTTATTCTGTGCAGATGCACAGGGATATCCCTGAGGGCATTTCTGTTTTCTTGTTTGTTTTTTTTTTTCTTTTTTGTTTCTTTGTTTTATTTTCTTCTCTGTCTTATTCCCTTATGATCTCTCTTCATTTTCAGTTTCTCTATTTATTCATTTTATTTCTTTTACCATTTTTCTTTTTTTTTTCATTTTTGTTTTTCCTCATTTTTCAGTCTCTCATCTCTCCACTCTAACAGTAAGCTCCCTTAGCACTCTTGCTTCTTTGTGTGTATGTTTTTGGCTCCTGTTCCTTTCTCCTCTCTCTCATCTTTCCCATACACGTCTTAGCTCCACACATCACAATCTACTCCCTCCTTCCTGCCTATCTGCACCATGTGCTGAACATCATAGTCACAAGCAGCACAGACACGGCCTACTGGAACCTGCCCTGCACTGATTCCCAGTCTGAACTGTTAGCCCTAGTATCTGCCACAAACAACCCATCCCAGCAACTCCCCTTCATCTGGACCTGCCCTGCTGTACCATACATGAGTGACTTACCCTGCCCACTGGAGAAGGAGGTGAAAAGTATCATGCCCCCAGATGAGCAAACAACAAAGAATGCACAACCCACCTGCTCAAACATAATCAACTAAAAAAAAAAAGACAGCAGGAGAAAACAAACAAAGCTATAATCAATAAATGAGCAAAATAACCACTGAATGCCCCGAAGACAGCAGACAATATCAAAACACTTACAAAAACAGGACAGGACTGTTCCAGTGGATGTCCAAAATAAAACACCAGATGAACTTCCAGTAGAAGAAAAGGCACTAGACCTAACTTATAGGGAATTCAAATCTCAAATATTCAGAATTATCCAAGAGTCAAAGCAAAAATTAGACAAAAATGAGGAAAAAATAGACAAAATCATGGAAAAGGCAGACAAATTCATTGAAAATACTGACAAAAAAGAAGAATTCAAGAAAATAATAGGGGAGCAAAATGATAAAATAAATTCACAACTAGAAATCATACAAAAAGAACAATTAGAAATCCAAAAGATAAACAACAATATTTCAGAAATGGACAGTGTCATAGAGGGCTGAGGAGCAGGTTTGAAACAATGGAAGATAGGATCTGTGAAATTGAAGACAAAATCTTGGCTACAACTCTATTTGAGGAAAAATCAGAAAAAAAGAACAAAGAACAATGAAGAAACCCTGAGAATTATGTGGGATACAATCAAAAGCAAAATTCTTTGAGTGATCAGATTTCCAGAACAGGGGGAGAAAACAGAAAACCCAGAGAGGATCATTGAAGAATTGCTTACAGACAACTTCCCCAATATCATGAAAGCTGAAAAGCTGCCCATCCAAGAAGCTCACTGACCCCTATATAGGATAGACTCCAAAAGAAAATCACCAAGGCATATCATAATCACACTCACTAAAACCAAAGACAAACAAAGAATCCTAAGAGCAGGTCGAGAAAAACAAAAAGTCACATACAGAGGAGAAACAATAAGACTAACCTTGGATCATTCGGCAGAAACCATGCAGGCAAGAAGGCAATGGGATAACATATATGAAACCTTGAAAGAAAAAAATTGCCATCTAAGAATAATATATCCTGCAAAATTCTTGTTCAAATATGATGGTGAAATTAGGTCATTTCCAGATAAACAGAAATTAAGGGACTATGTAAAAATCAAGCCAAACTTACAAGACTTATTAAAGGGAGTCCTTCAATCTGAGAACAAACAACATCAGACCACAAGCTGAATGTAAGACACAGGATTGTACTAGCCAGATACCAACCTAGGAAATGAACTCTTAAGGACTATGCAAAACCAAAAGAATTACAACATGGGACTAGAGAGGTTAGTCTGTAAATGACAACAACATCAGAACAATAAGAGAGGGAATAAATGGTGTAGGTATAGGACTTCTAACGGAGAGGAAGGCAAGGCGATACCAAGTAATAATAGACTGGTTCCAATCTAGGAAGATAAGTGTAAATTTCAAGGTAACCACAAAGAAAGTTAACAAACCTACTCATTAAAATAAAGTAGAAAAAAAAAGTATCATTAAAAACAAAACCTACAAAAACAAAAGAAATGAAAAAGAAAATCCACAAACAAAAGGAACTCAGTACAGGAGAGTAACAGGAACAAATAAAATGTCAGCCCCACAAAAAAATGCAATCCCACTCCTAGGAATATATCCTAGAGAAATAAGAACCATCACACGAATAGACATATGCGCACCCATATTCATTGCAGCAGTGTTCACAATAGCAAAAAGATGGAAAAAACCTAGATGCCCATCAGCAGATGAATGGATAAACAAACGATATTACATACATGCAATGGAGTATAACGCAAAGATAAAGAACAATGATGAATCTGTGAAGCATCTCATAACATGGATGAAACTGAAGGACATTATGCTGAGTTAAATAAGTCAATCACAAAAGGACAAATATTGTATGAGACCTCTACTGTAAAAACTCATGTAAAAGTTTACACACAAAAAGAAACAATCTTTGTTGATTATGAGGGATGGGAGGGCTGGGGGAACTAAACAGACAATAGATAAATGGTAACTTTGGCAAAGGGTAAGACAGTACTCAATCCTGGGGAAGCCATCACAACTTGTACAAGGAAAGACCATGGAAGCTCCATAGACAATTCCAAACTCCCTGAAGGACTGAATTGCTGGGCAGAGGGCTGTGGGGATGATGGTCTCAGGGAACATCTAGTTTAATTGGCATAACACAGTTTATAAAGACAATGTTCTACATTCTACCTTGGTGAGTAGTATCTGGGGTCTTAAAAGCCTGTGAGCAGCCATCTAAGATACTCCACTGGTCTCACCTCTTTGGGAGCAAGGGAAAATGAAGAGAACAAGACACAAGGAAAAGATTAGTCCAAAGGACTAATGGACCACAGCTACCAAGGCCTCCACCAGACTGAATCCAGTACAGCTTGATGGTGCCTGTTTATCACCACAGACTACTCTGACCCGGATCACAATAGAGGGTCCTGGAAGAGCTGCAAAAGGATGTAGAACAAAATTATAACTCACATAAAAAAGATCAGATTTACTGGCCTGACAGACTGGAGAAACCCCGAGAGTGTGGCCCCTAGACACCTTTTTAGCTCAGTGGTGAAGTCACCCCCGAAGTTTACCGTTACAGCCAGGGATTGGACAACCTCATAAAACAAAACAGGACTAATGAGGCACAGCAGTCCAGAGACAAGGACTAGAAGGCAGTAGGGGACATGAAATCTGGTGATGGGGAACCCAAGGTTGAAAAGGGACAGAATTGACATGTCACGGGCTTGTTAACAATTGTTATAGGCCAATACGTGTACTGTTTAATAAGAAACCATTTGTTCTGCAAGCCTTCATCTAAGGTACAAAAAAATTTATGTGAAATCAAATGGACAACAGCAACTCAAAAGGTTTCATGGGAAGCCTAGGGTGCAGTGAGTTGAAGATAACAGTGATGGAATAATTTGGAAAAGGATAGTGACAATAGCAGCACAACTAGAAGAATGTAATCTATGTCAGTGAATTGTACATGTAGAAACTTTTGAAATGGGGTAGTTTTGGCTATGTATATTTTCACCAGAAAAGAAATCAAGTGTCCTCCAAGGTCGAGAAGGAAGAGTGTTGACATGTCGTGGGGTTGTTAACCAATGTCATAAATATGTGTACTGACTGTTTAATGAGAAATTATCTGTTCTGTAAACTTTCTTCTAAAGTACAATTAAAAAAAAATTAAAGTAAATAAAAATAATAAAGAAGTTCTCTCACTGGATTTGGCAGTATAGAATCATTGTGCTTATGGTGTGATTTCACAGCTTCTTAGATCCAGCAGAGATTCTTCTAACTCTAATGATTCCACAAATAGGAAATGGAGTGACATGAGGTAAAAATCTGAGCTAAATTCTATGACACTAGAACATTTAACTCTAGTCCATTAGAACTGCCTTGCAATCTTTCTACTTTTTCTTTGTCAATTCATTTTCCACTCTCATAAATTATTATTTAATTCCCTCTCTTTTCTTCTAATCCTTCCGATATTTCCTCTTCCCTCCAGACACTCAGCTGATGACCTCATCTCCTATTTCACTATAAATAAAGAAGAAAACATACAAATTAAGCCTAACAGCCAGTACTTCGTACTCTATCCTACTTAAGGACAGCTATTCTTCTTTCCACTTGGGAAATAATATTCTTCCATCTTGCATACTCAAAATTGTCAATTCTGTAGTTGTCTAATATGTCTCTTGCTTGAGATACTTTCAAAATTATTCCTCAAAGATAATTTTCACCTCACATGCTGATTTTGTAACTAAACCTTAGGCTAAGATGCAACTATACAGGCAGTCCCTGGGTTAATAAAGTACAAGTTACATAAAACCCGTAGTTGTAAACTAACCCTGGTCAAGTCTATTATATTAAAAATGTGAGGTACATGCAATGGTTCATAATAACAAATTCGTGCTAGTTTGAGATGATGCGCATCAAAACCTTATTATTATTGTTACTGTATTATAATGTTAAACATGTTTTAGTGTATCTGGAAGTGTTTCTTTAATGTTTTTTAAAGTATAGGCATATACACTATATACTATATACTAAGACAAATATTTGACCAACTAATGTTAGATACGAAACATACCTGTTTCAACTTACACACAAATTTGACTTAAGGACAGATTTTGGAACAGAACTATTCGTAATCTGGGGACTGCCTGTATTGCAATTACCTGTATCATGTATATAATGCTGGCTTTGTATTAAATCACAAACTATTATTTTCTCTCTGTGTTTCATTAGGAGTCAAAAGCAAATACACAAAGTCATTTACAGAACAACTTCAATGTTGTTTTTAAACTGAAAATAAAACTACTGACCTCCAGGTTGTTCCAAATTCCATGTACATTTCTATACGAATTTCACATCATGATTATATGAAGACTTATGCTGAGTTGTACCAAACTGATTTACTACTAAATTTTTTAGATCTTTTCTAAAATACAATTAAAGAGATTTAAATAATAAATATTTTTTAAGTTTCTAAAATAGGAAAAATGTATTCATCCAAATGAGAGTGTGTTGACTTAATTGAAATTTATTTTTCTATTTGCATTAATGCTGGGAAATTCAGTATCTCTTTTTAGTTTATTTTTTTTTATACTTTAAAATTTCCAATTTACTTTGTGTGTGTGTGTGCTTTAGGTGAAGGTTTACATAGAAAATTAATCTTCCGTTCAATGATTCTTACACAAATTGTTTCATGATCTTGGTTGCAATCTCAGCAATGTGTCAGCACTCTCCCATTTCCTCCCTTAGTTCAGTTTCCCTACCCCTCCCTGTCTTTTCCTCTTTTGTTTTGGGCAAATGTTGCCGTTTTGGTCTCGTATAGTCAATTGTTCTAAGGAGCACATTCTTCATGGAAGTTATTGCTGATTTTATAGCCCATCTATTATTTGACTGAAAGGTGACCTACGGGAGTGTCAATAGCTTCAAGTTAGAAGGTTGTCTGAGAGCAATACTCTTGAGGGTTCCTCCACTCTCTTTCAGGTCAGTAAGTCTGGTCTTATTTTGTTTTTTAATTTAAATTTTGTTCCACATTATTTACGTATTCTACCTGGGATCTTCTATTGTGATCCTGGTCAGAGTGGTCAATAGTGGCAGCCAGCCACCATCTAGTTCTTCTTGTCTCAGGTTAGAAGAGGCCGTGTTTCATATGGGCCATTAGTCCTTTGGGTTAATTGCTTCATCGGGTCTTCGTATTCCTTTATTCTCCTTTGTTCATGGTGGGAAGAGAGCAAAAGTTACTTCTCAGATGCTGCTTAGTAAGTCCCCAGATGCTACCCAGCAGGCTAAGGTGTAGAACATTATCTTTATTATCTATGTTTTGCCAGTTGACTTAGATGTCCTCCGAGACTATGGTTCTTAACCTTCATGTCCAGTGGTTCAGTCCCTATGTCTAAGTAGTTTCTATAACTGTGCCCCCATATGCTTATTATATATATGAGTATGCGTGCAGCATTTACAATATGTAAGTAGAAATAGCCACAGTCATACCTATATATGTACACAGGTATACTTCTGCACCACACCCCTCACCTATTTAATACAGCTATTAGCCCAAGTATCTAATCCAAAATTATTGATTGTTGTTATTGTTGTTGCAGGGTTGTACTGTTATAGCATCTACTGTAGTTGCCCTTTATTCTTGCATAACTGTTGGTGTCTACCTTTGCTTTGGTCGTATTGTGCTGACTTCCCCCATATTGTATATTACTTTACCCTTCAACAGAATTAACAGTTGTTTATGATCTAGTTAGTAATTCTCCTTCCCTCCTTCTACCCTCCCTGGTAACCATCAAAGAATGTTTCTTTCTGTGTATACACATATTCTTGACTTTTTATAATGGTTGTCTCATACAAATATTTGTCCTTTTGTTAATGACTTATTTCATTCAGATTAATGTTCTCTAGATTCATCCATATTGTGAGATGTTTCGTGGATTCTTCATTACTTTTAATCATTGTGCAGTATTCTACAGTATGTATATCAATTAATTCATTGATGGGCATTTAGGTTGTTTCCACATTTTTACTACTGTGAATAGTGCTGCAATGAACATAGGTGTGCATATGTCTATTTGTGTTACAGCTCTTATTTCTCTTGGATATATGCCTAGGAATGGGATTGCTGTATCAAAGGTATTCAACTGTGTGGATCATAAAAAAATATGGATATCATTGTGAAGGATGGGAATTCCAGAATAATTAATGAATAATTAATTGTACTTATGCAGAACTTGTACATAGACCAAGAGGCAGTCATTTGAACAAACAAGGGGAAACTGTGTGGTTTAAAATCAGGAAAAGTATGCATCAGGATTGTATCTTTTCACCATATGTATTCAAGCTGTATGCTGAGCAAATAATCTGAGAAGATGGACTATGTGAAGAAAAACATGGCATCAGGATTGGAGGAAGACTCATTAACAACCTGCTATATACAGATGACACAAGTTTGCTTGCGAAAGTGAAGAGGACTCGAAGCACTTACTGATGAAGATCAAAGACTTTAGCCTTCAGTATGGATTACACCTCAACATAAAGAAAACAAAAATCCTTACAACTAGACCAATAAGCAACATCATGATAAATGGAGAAAATATTGAAGTTGTCAAGGATTTAATTTTACTTGGATCCATAATCAGTTGTCCATGGAAGCAGCAGTCAAGAAATCAAAGACATACTGCATTGGGAAGTCTGCTGCAAAAGAACTCTTTAAAGTATGGAAAAGCAAAGACGTCAGTTTGAGGAATGAGGTGGGCCTGACCCAAGACATGATATTTTCAATTGCCTCATATGCACGCAGAAGCTGGACAATGAATAAGAAAGACTGAAGAACTGATACCTTTGAATTATAGTGTTCGTGAAGAATATTGAATATACCATGGACAGCCAGAAGAATGAACAAATTTGTCTTGTTCCTTCAAATCGAAGATGACGAGACCTCTTCTCATGTACTTTGAATGTGTTATCAAGAGGGACTAGTCCATGAGGAAGGATATTATGCTTTGTAAGCTGGATGGTCAGCAACAAAAGAGGAAGATCCTTGATGAGATGGATTGACACAGTGGCTGCAACATGGGCTCAAACAGAGCAATGATTGTGAGGATGACGCAGAACTGGGCAGTGTTTTGTTCTTTTGCACATAGGGTCAGGTGAGTCAGGATTGGCTTGATGGTACATAACAACAATAATTGTTATTTTTAAGGAAGTGCCATAACTTTTTCCATAGTGGTTACACAATTTTACATTCGCACCAACAGTGTATAAGAGTTACAATCTCCCTACAACCTCGACAGCATTTGTATATTTGTGTTTTTTTGATCAGTGCTGTTATTGCTGGAGTGGTGGTATGCCTCACTGTAGTTCTGATTTACTTCTCTCTAATGGCTAATGGCCCACACATCTGTGAGTTTGTTGTACTGTGGTGGCTTGCGGGTTGCTGTGATGCTGAAAGCTATGCCACCGATATTTCAAATACCGGCGGGGTTGCCCAAGGTGGGAAAATTTCAGCTGAGCTTCCAGACTAAGAGATTAGGAAGAAGAAACTGGCAGTCTAATTCTGAAAAAATTAGCCAGTGAAAACGTTATAAAGAGCAGCAGAACATTGTCTGATATAGTGCTGGAAGATGACCCCCTCATGTTGGAAAGCACTCAAAAGATGACTGGGGAAGAGCTGCCTCCTTAAAGTAGAGTCAACCTTTACAACATGGATACAGTCAAGCTTTCAGGACCTTCGTTTGGTTATGTAGTACAACTCAAAATGAGAAAAATCAGCTGCAAACATCCATCATTAATAGTAATGTGGTATGTATGAAGTATGAATCTAGGAAAATTGTAACTCATCCAAAATAAAAGGGAATGCACAAACATCAATATCCTAGGCATTAGTGAGAAGAAATGGACTGGTGTTGACCATTTTGAATAGACAATCAGATGGTCTAATATGCCAGGAATGACAAATTGAAGAAAAATGGCATCACATTCATCATCAAAAAGAACATTTCAAGATCTTTCCTGAAGTACAACACTGTCAGTAATAAGATAATATCCATACCCCTACAAGGAAGCCTGTTAATATGACTATTATTCAAATTTATGTACCAACTGCTAATGCCAAAGATGAGGAAATTGAAGATTTTAACCAACCTCTGCAGTTTGAAACTGATCAAACACGTAATCAAGATGCATTGATAATTACTGGTGATTGGAATGCAAAAGTTGAAAACAAAGAAGAAGAACTGGTAGTTGGAAAATGCAGCCTTGGTGATAGAAACGATGCCTGAGATAGCATGACGGAGTTTTGCAAGACCAATGTCTTCTTCATTGCAAATACTTTTTTTAACAACATAAACAGCAACTGTACACGTGGACATCACCAGATAGAATATACAGGAATCTAATTGACTATATCTGTGGAAAGAGATAATGAAAACTCAATATTCTCAGTCAGAACAAGATAAGGAATTGACTGTGGAACAAACCATCAACTGTCCATATACAAGTTCAAGTTGAAGTTGATGAAAATTAGAACAAGTCCACAAGGGCCAAAGTATGACCTTGATTATAATCCACCTGAATGCAGAGACCATTAGAAAAATAGATTTGACTTGTTAAACACTAATGACTGTAGATAAGGTGAGTTGTGGAATAACATCAAGGACATCTTGTGTGAAGAAAGCAAGAGGTCAATAAAAAGACAGGAAAGAAAGAAAAGCCCAAAATGTATGTTAGAAGAGAATGTGAATCTTGCTCTTGAATGTAGAGCAGCTAAAGTGAAAGGAAGAAATCATGAATTAAAGAGCTGAACAGAAGATTTCAAAGGACAGCTGGAGATGACAAAGTAAAATATTATGAAAAGGGCAAAGACCTAAAGTTAGAAAATCAAAAGGGAAGAACACACTCGGCATTTCTCAAGTTGAAAGAACTGAAGGGAAAATTCAAGCCTTGAGTGGCAATACTGAAGGATTCTGCAGGGAAAATATTAAAGGACACAGGAAGCATCAAAAGAAGATGGAAGAAATACACAGAATCACTGCACCTAGAAGAATTGACTGGCTTTCAACGATTTCAGGAGGTAGTACATGATCAAGAACTGATGGCACTGAAGGAATAAGTCCAAGCTGCACTGAAGGCATTGGCGAAGAAGAAGACTCCAGGATACCAACTGTTATGTTTCAACAAACTAATGCAGCACTAGAAATGCTCACTCATCTGTGCTTAGAAATTTGGAAGACAGTTACCTGGCCAACCAACTGAAAGAGATCCACATTTATGCCCATTCCAAAGAAAAGTGACCCAACAGAATGTGGAAATTATCGAACAATATCATCAATATCATACACAAGTAAAATTTTGCTGAAAATCATTCAAAAGTAGTTGCAGCAGTACATCAACAGGTAGCTGCCAGAAATTCAAGCTGAATCCATGAGAGGACATGGAACGAAGGACATCATTACTGATATCAGATGAAACTTGACTGAAAGCAGAGAATATCAGAAAGATTTTTACCTGTGTTTTATTGGCTATGCAAAGGCATTCGACTGTGTGGATTGTAACAAATAATGTTTTATGAAGAATAAGAATTCCAGAAAACTTAACTGTGCTCATGTGAAACCTGCACATAGATCAAGAGGCAGTCATTCAAACAGAACAAGGAGATACTGCGTAGTTTAAAATCGGGAAAGTAGTGCATCTGGGTTGTATCTTTTCACCAAACTTATTCAATTTATATGCTGAGGAAATAAACTGAGAAGCTGGACTCTATAAAGAAGAATGGGGCATCAGGATTGGAGGAAGACTTATTAACAACCTGCAATATGCAGATGATACAACCTTGCTTGCTGAAAGTGAAGGGGACTATCTTCAGTATGGGTTACACCTTAACATAAAGAAAACAAAAATCCTCACAACTGGACCAATAAGCAACATCATAATAAACAGAGAAAAGATTGAAGTTGTCAAGGATTTCATTTTACTTGGATTCACAATCAACACCAACGGAAGCAGCAGTCAAGAAATCAAACGATGCATTTTGTATTGGGCAAATCTGCTGCAAAAGACCTCTTTAAAGTGTTGAAAAGCACAGATGTCAGTTCAAGGGCTAAGGTGGGCCTGACCCGAGACATGATATTTTCAATAGCCTCATATACATGAAAAAGCTGGATAATAAATAAAAAAGACCAAAGAATCGATGCCTTTGAATTATAATGTTGGCGAAGAATATTGAATATACTATGGACTGCCAGAAGAAGAAACAAATCTGTCTTGGAAGAAGTACAGCCAGAACGCTCCTAAGAAGAGAGAATGGCAAAACTTCATCTCAAGTTACTTTGGCCATATTATCAGGAGGGACCTGTTCCTGGAGAAGGACTTTATATTTGATAGAGTAGAAGGTCATCGAAAAGGAGAAAGACCCTCAGTAAGGCAGATTGACACAGTGGCTGCAACAATGTGCTCAAATACAACAATTGTGAAAAGTGTTTTGTTCGATTGTACATAGAGTCACTATGAGTCAGAATCAACTCAAGGGCACCTTACAACAATGGCTAATGATTGTGAGCATCTCTTCATGTATTTGTTAGCCTCCTGAATATTGTCTTTAGAGAAGTATCTGCTTAGGTCTTAGTCAATTTTTTAATTGTTTGTCTTTTTCTTGTTGACTTGTTGAAGTATTCTATAAATTTTAGAGATTAGTCCCCCGTCAGATATGTGGTAGCCAATTTTTTTTTCCCAGTCTATATGTTCTCTTTTTACTTTTTTGGTGAGGGGTTTGGTTTATACATTATTAGTTATATTTATTATAGTATTTATGCCATATTATAGAGCCCCTAGTATTATCCCTTATTTTTCTTCCATGATCTTTATAATTTTAGGTTATGCATTTAGGTCTTTGATCCACTTTGAGTAGTTTTTTTGCGTATGGTGTGAGGCGTGAATATTGTTTCATTTTCCTACTGATGTATCAGCAAAATAGAAATAAAAGGGAAACTCCCCAACATAATTAGTTTGGTCTGCACATTTTGTTAAAGAGACTTTCCCCATTTAATGCACTTCGACCCTTTGTCGAATATCATCTGTACATAGGTGGATGTATTTACTACTTCTGGGTTCTCAATTCTGTTGCATTGGTCTCTATGTCTGTCATTGTACAAGTACCAGGCTGTTTTAACTACTGTGGTTGGCTGTATAGTAGATTCTGAGATCGGTAGTATGAGGCCTCCTACTTTGTTTATTTTCTTCAATAATTCTTTGCTTATCTGGGGTCTCTTTCCTTTCCATATAAAGTTGGTGATAAGTTTTGCCATCTCATAAAAGAATGTTGTTAGAATTTGGATCAAGATTGCGTTGTATTTGTAGATGACTTTGGGTACTATTGACATTTTCACATTGTTAAGCCTTCCTATCTGTAAGCATGGTATGTTTTTTATGTATGTCTCTTTTGGTTTCTTGCAGTAGTGTTTTATGATTTTCTTTGTATAAGTCTTTTACATCTCTAGTTATATTTATTCCTAAGTATTTTATCTTTTTGAGGGCTATTGTAAATGATATCATTTTCCTGATTTCCTTTTCACAGTTGTCATCGTTACTATAGAGAAATCCAACTGATTTTTGTATGTTGATCTTGTACCCTGCCACTTAGCTGAATTATTCTATTAGTTCTAGTAGCTTTCTTGTAGAGTCTCTGGGATTTTCTGTGTATATGATCATGTCCTCTGCACATAGGGATAGTTTTACTTCTTCCTTACCAATTTGTATGCCCTTTATTTCCGTTTACTGCCTTAATGCTCTAGCTAGAACTTCCAGTTCAATATTGAATAGAAGAGGTGATAATGGGCGTTCTTATCTGGATCCCGTTCTCAAGGGGAATGCTTTCTTTCAGTCTCTCTCCATTGAGGATAACATTGGCTGTTGGTTTTGTATATACGCCATTAATTATGTTGAGGCGTTTCCCTTTTATTTCTATTTTGCTGACAATTTTTATCAGGAATGGGTGTTGGACTTTATCAAATGCCTTTTCTGCATTGAGCAAGATGATCATATGATTCTTGTCCTTTGTTTTATTTATGTGGTGGATTACATTGATTGATTTTCTACTGTTGAACCATCCTTGAATTCCTGGTATGAAGTTTACTTGTTTGTGATGTATTATTATTATTATTTTTTAATATGCTGTTGAATTCTATTGGTTAGTATTTAGTTGAGAATTTTTGCACCTGTATTCATAAAGGATATTGGTCTGTAATTTTCTTTTTTTGTGGTGTCTTTTCCCAGCTTTCTTATCAGTGTTATGCTGCCTTCATAGAGTGCATTCTGGAGTACTCCTTCCTTTTCCATGTTCTCTAATAGTTTGAGAAGAATTGGTGTCAACTCTTCTGTGAATATTTGGTAAAATTCTCCAGTGAAGCTGTCTGGGCCAGGGATTTTTTGTTGTTTTAGGAATTTTTTTCATGGCTTCTTCAATTTCTTCTTTTTTGTAAGTCTGTTCAGTTTTCCTAAATCAGTTTGTGTTAGTTTGAGTAGGTAGTGTGCATCTAGAAATTTGTCCATTTCTCTATATTTTCAAAATTGTTGGAGTATGGCTTTTCATAATATTGTTATGATCCTTTTTATTTCAATTAGTTCTGTTTTAATGTCATCCATCTCCTTTCTTATTTGGGCTATTTGCATCTTCTCCTTCTTTTCTTTTGTTAATTGGCCAGTGATTTAATCAATTTTATTGATCTTTTCAAAGAACCAACTTCTAGTCCTGTTAATTCTTCTGATTGTTTTCCTGTTTTCTAATTCATTTATTTCTCCTCTAATTTTTATTATTTCCTTTTTCTGGTGGCTGTTGGCTCTTTTGCTGTTCTTTTTCTTGTTATTCGAGTTGTACAGGTAAGGTGTTGATTTTGGTCCTTCTTATTTGACATGTGCATTTATTGCTATAAATTGACCTCTGTATGCTGCTTTTGCTGTATGACAAATGTTTTGATATGTTGTGTTTTCATTCTTGTTTGATTCTAGGAATTTTTTAAATTTCATTTTTAATTTCATCCATTACCCAGTGGTTTTTGAGCAAGGCATTATTCAGTTTCCATTGTAATTGATTTTTTTCCTTGTTCTTGTTAATTTCTAATTTTATAGTATTGTGATAAAAGAAAATGTTTTGTACTATTTCAATATTTTTTAATTTATTAAGGCTTACTTTATGGCATAAAATATGGTCTTTTCTGGAGAATGATCCATGTGCATTGGAGAAGAATGTGTACTCTGCTGCTGTTGAGTGGAATGTTCTGTGTATGTTTATGAGGTCAGGTTGTTTGATTGTGATGTTTAGATATTCTTTATCTTTGTTGAGTTTCTTTTAAGTTGTTCTGTCCGTCGAAAGTGGTGTGTTAAAGTCTTCTACTGTTATTGTGGAACTATGTCTCTTTTCAGTGCTGCTAGAATTTGTTTTATGTATTTTGGAGTCTTGTCATTGGGTGGATAAATATTTATTATGGTAGTGTCCTTTTGGTGTATTGAGTCTTTAATCATTATGTAATGCCCTTCCTTGTCTTTTGTAGTGCACTTTGCCTTAAAATATATTTTATCAGAGATTAATATTGCTACTCCTGTTCTTTTTTGGTTACTGTTTGCTTGGTATTTTTTTTTTCTCCATCCATTGCTTTTTAGCTTATTTATATCTTTGAGTCTAAGAGTCTGTCTTGCAGATAACATATTGATGAGTCATTTTTTAAAATATATTCTCTTTGTTTCTTGACTTGTGGATTTTACCTATTTACATTTAGTGTGATTAACAGCGTTTGTGAATTAACTGCTGTCATTTTGTTGTGTTCTTTTTTTTTTGTAGTGTTGATGGTTTCTTTGTTCCACTTGCTTTTCAAAAAAATTTTTTTATTGTACTTTAGATGAAGGTTTACAGAACAAATAGTTTCTCGTTGAACAGTCAGTACACATACTGTTTTATGACATTGGTTAACAACCCCACGACATGTCAACCACTCTCCCTTCTTGAACTTGGAGGACACTTTTTTTTTTTTTTTGGTGAAAATATACATAGCCAAAGTTACACCATTTTGAAAGTTTTCACATGTACAGTTCAGTGAGATTGATTACATTCTTCCAGTTGTGCTGCTATTCTCACTATCCTTTTCCAAATTACTCCATCACCATTATCTTCAACTTACTGTCGCCTAGGCTTCCCATCAAACCTTTTGAGTTGCTGTTGTCAATTTGATCTCACATACATAATTCTTTTTTTTTTTTTTTTTTACCTTAGATGAAAGTTTGCAGAAAAAATAGTTTCTTATTAAACAGTTAGTACACATATGGCCCTATGGCAATGGTTAACAACCCCATGACATGTCAACACTGTCCCTTCTCAAACTTGGGTTCCCTACTACCAGCTTTCCTGTCCCCTCCTGCCTTCTCATCCTTGTCCCTGGACTGCTGTGCCTCATTAGTCCTGTTTTGTTTTATGAGGCTGTCCAATCCCTGGCTGAATGGTGAACTTCGGGAGGGGCTTCACCACTGAGCTGAAAGTGTGTCCAGGGGCCATACTCTCGGGGTTTCTCCAGCCTGTCAGGCAGTAAATCTGGTCTTTTTTTGTGAGTTAGAATTCTGTTCTACATCCTTTTCCAGCTCTGTCCAGGACTCATTTGTTTGTTTTTTGCTTATGAAGTTTTTCCTTTCATTCATTATTGTTGATTTGGTGTCTATTGAATCTTTATTGTTTTCTTCTTTTTTATTTTGGTGAATATGTTTTTTTAACTTTCTTTGTGATTAACCTGAAGTTTACCTTTATCTTCCTAGGTTTAAAACAATCTGTTGTATCTTGATATCACCTCAATTTCCTCTCCATATGGAAGTTCTTTAACTACACCATTTAATACCTCTTTTATTTTGAAGTTGTCATCATTTTCAAATTGACACCTCTGGTTCCCTTTATTCAGTCTTGTAGCTTTATTTTACTTTTGAGAATTCTTTATCTTGGTTGGTATTTGGGTGATACTGACATGTGTCTTAATCTCTGGTAATTGCCTGGTGGTGTTGTTTCTCTATGTGACTAAACCAAAACCAAACCTGCTGCTATCGAGTCGATTCTAACTCATAGTGACCCTATAGGACAGAGTAGAAATGCCCCATAGGGTTTCCAAGGAGCAGCTGCTGGATTTGAACTGTTGACCTTTTGGTTAGCAGCCATAGCTCTTAACCACTGCACCACCAGGGCTCCTCTCTATTTGAAAGACTCTTTTTAATATTTCTTGTAAGTTCTGGTTTTTACAAATTCCTTTAATGTCTGTTTATCTGGAAATGTCCTAATTTTGCCATCATATTTGAGAGACAATTTTGCTGAATATGAAATTCTTGGTTGGCAGTTTTGTTTTGTTTTTTTTCTTTATTTCAGGGTTTTATATATGTCGTCCCATTACCTTCTTGGCAACATGGTTTCTGTTGAGTAATCTGAGCTTAGGCTTATCAGTTCCTCTTTGTAGGTGCCATTTTGTTTTTCCTGAGCTGTTTTCAGAATTCTGTCTTAGCCTTTGTTTTGGGGAAGTTTCATTATGGTATATCTTAGTGACTTTTTTGCAGATCTATCCTGTATAGGGTTCATTGAACTTCCTGAGTGGACATCTTCTTGTTTTGTATGATGTTTTCTGCCAGTAAATCTTCAAAAAACTTTTCTGAGCTTTTTTTTTCTACTTCTGTTCTTGGATTCCTATCACATGTAAGTTATTCCTCCTGATAATGTCCCACATAACTATTAAAATTTCTTCATTTTCCTCCTTATTTAAAAATATTCCTTGAACAAATTAGTACCAAGGGATTTATTGTGTATTTCACTGATTATGTCTTCCTTTGACTCAATGCTACTCCTATGTTCTTCCATTAAGTTATCTATTTCTGTAATTTTTTTTTTTTTAATAGTCTGGGTTTCTATTTCCTGTTTTTGCATGGTTTCTAATTGTCTATTTATTTTGTCATTTTGTTCTTGTACTGTCTTCTTGAATTCTTCTAGGGTTTTTTCTGTATTTTCCTTGATCTGACTGAGTACCCTATATATAAGTTTTTTTTTAATTCCTTATCAGGTAGTTCCATTAGCATTCCTTCCTTAGGAAGCTTTCTGTCTCTTAATTTTGGTTCCTCGCTTGAGCTGTCTTGTCCCCTTTCTTTAACTGATTTGATGTCTGCTACTTCCGTGGTATTTAGATGTTATTTTATTTATGATTTTGTGCCTTGTTTTGGTATATTGGTGCAGGCAGATAGGGTGTGCTTCACTGATCATTCATCTGGCAGGACGAGAGTTCACCACCTGTCTCTAGGTGGGCAACACTTTGTTGGGCAGGGCAAGCCTGCATCATTGTTTAGTGTGCATGAGAGCTGCCTGCGGGAGTGCTGGATGGGAGCTGGCCACTGTTTGACTCCAGTGCAGCAGCATAGGAACACTCACAATAGCATAGATGCTCCATCTGTCCACTTGGTGAGGCTGCAGGCAAGGGCCGGGTCAGGGTGTGGGACAGAGATGGTGGATGCTCTGGCTCCACCCACTCAGCAGGGCAGCAGGTGAGGGGTGGGGAGGGCAGGACAGATGGCCATGGAGTGCACAGATGCTCTCTCCAGTGAAATAGGGCCTGGGTGGGTGGCCAAAGTGTGCACAGGTGGTCACTCTGGTGGGGAAGTGGTGGGATGGGTGGCTGGAGAGTGTGCAGGTGTTCTCTTATAGGAAAATGGCTGAGTGGGCAGCCAAAGAGTGCACAAGCACACTCTCTGGTGGGGGAGAGGCAGTGTGGGCAGACCAGTGAACAGGCAGGTGCTTTTTCCATCCTGGGAGGTGTAGGGGGCTTGGCCAGAGTATGTGTAGGTGCTCTTTCTTGAAGGAGAGTGATGGGACCAGTGGCCAGAGAGTGCACAGGTGCTCTCTCCAGAGAGTGAGTTGCTGGGAAGGTGGCTGCAGGGTGTGCAAAAACTCTCCTGTGGTGGCGTGGCTGGGTTGGCTGCTAGAGAGTGCACAGACACACTCTCTGGCAGAGGAGTGGCTGAGTAGTGGTTAGGCAGGTGGCTTGGGAGTATGTAGGTGCTCTCGGGTGAGGTAGGTTTGGGACAAATGGTGGGGCGGGGCATGCAAGTGCCCTCTCCTGGGAGACAGGGGTCCTCTTTCACTCTGCCTCATGCAAGGTAGGCAGGGGGCGGCAGCAAACAAGACTGAGTGAGAGGAAGGGGAAAAGGAAAAATAAAAAGAAAGAAGAAAAAAGAGGATCTCATATGAAGATCCTGGGTGGTTGTAGTGGTGGGGATGGGAGGATTTGTTCCACCAATCACCAAGAAGCTGGGGAGAGGGGGAGCACATTCCTATGGTCACCAGGTGGGGTACTTGTGCACTTCCCACTGGGCACAGCCAGTAATTGGTAACTTGCTTCACTCCAGCTGCTTCTACACATTTTCTCTGTCTCCTCTTGGGTGCTGTGTGAAGTTGCCTTCCTGTGCTCCTCAGCCAGGATCGCTGCTGGCTGTGTCTTTAGATGTCCAAACTTGGCAGGCCAGCTAGCAGAGCACCTCCTCCTTGTTTCTCTCCTTGTTTGCTGTTCTTATTCAGTTTTTTCTTTCAATTAGTGTTTGCTCTGATTCTGTATCCTTTCAGTTGATGTTCAGGATTCCAGGACTGTCATTCGTGTTTCACTTTGTTTCTCAAGTCTTTGTGGAGAGGGATGGCATGGTGCATCTGACTAAGCTGCCATCTTGGCACCAATTCCTAGTTTAAATTTTTTGATATAAAATTTCCCACGTATTTCATTTTATGTTTAGCTTTTTTTTAACCCTTTTCTAAATTATTACTATTTTTTTTTCTTTGTGTTATATCACTTAAAATATTGTCATGGACAACTCATTCCAACCAATTCCTACTGCTAAATACAAATAAAACCCGTCACAAAATGCTGAGAGCTATTATTAGAATACTATGAAAGATGTTTGGTCGCTATGAGTTGGAACCAACTCGACAGCACCTAACATAACAACAACATGAAAGATGTAGAAAATAAGGAGGACTGGTTAGAATCCACAGCTGGCTGTCTGGAGTTTTTATTTTGTGTGTAGCTTTTTTTTCCCTCCTATATACTCCAGACTGGGTGGTAGATTGGCTAGAACCCTGAACTGCTAACTAATGCAGACTCCCACAAAAATAATAATAAAATAAAAGTCCCCAAAAAATCTCATTCAGTCTATTCAAATATAAAAAGAAAAAAAAAAAAAAACAAGGATATTTTGCAGTATGGAACACTTTTGACTATACCTACTACTTCAACAAACACTACAAAAGCAGCCCTGCCTGTCCTCCTTCTCACAAGTGTTGGAAAGATTGTGAGGAAGAGCACTGTGTGTCATTCTGGCCCTGCACTAAAAGAATACAAGTGAAAGGAGCACCTTCATACTCTTCAAGAAGTACAGCAGCAGCACGGACCTTAGTGGAGAGTCTTGCCAACTATCCCTACCCAACCGACACTACCACCAGAGAGATGGACACAGAAACTGTGGGGTGCCCCAGTGCTGACCATCCTGCCCTGTACTAAATGAAAGAAAGAAAAGAAGTGGTACACCTCCAAGTTCAACTTTAAGCCTGTATATAACAGTCTGGGCAGAATCCTGAATGGCTTATGTGTAAAACCAACCAACATCAATACAGCAAAACCTTTGAGAACTGTAGTGCACTGTAGCATACTACCCAGATTTCACATTGGCCTCTGAATGGCACATAGCAGGGAAGACCAGAATAACACTTCAAAGTCTTCGAAAACTAAGGTAGCACTCAGCCACAGCCCACAACCTGGAGTCAGGACACATGGTATGAATTTAAATGGGCTGACTGTTGACTCATATAATTGGAAGAAGTGTTCACGAAACTCTCTTTACAATTTTTGCAACTTTTATGAGAGACTAAAATTATTCCAAAATAAATTTTAAAAAAAGAATCAACTTAGAAAGCAGCTAGATTTTTGTAATAAATTCCTGTAACTATTCATTATTACTAGCTGTGATAGAGTAAACTTGATTCTGAAGTTGAAACTCAGTGTTACTGATAAAAGGTGAAGCTAATACCTAAGCTAAGGGATACAGGCACAGTCACAGTTTGTAAGATATGAGGTAGTCTGATTTGATTTCAAAACTTTGAAATAGAGTGTGTGGTGAAAAATCTGTTGTTTTAAATTGGCCAGCTTCCTCTCTCCATTTTGGGATATTATTTCTTCCCCCTTGTGGGACAATTTTGGTAGAATTATGTATCACCCTACCCTGCCTTCTGCTATAAGTCAAAGGGCATGTTTGTGACCATAGGTAAATAACAAAACTCTTCATTTTGGGAATCTGGCTCTCGTGTAGGTGATGCTAGAAGAAAAGAAACAAAACAAAATAAAATATAGCAAGTGAAACTGATCCACTGTCATGCAGACAAACTAAAGATATTGTTCATTAAATTCTGCTACAAACTACCTTAAACTGTTTTTGTTTCTGTACTTTCAAATGTCTGCTTTTTCATATTTTGCTTCAATTCTTTGAGGTAATTCCCTCTGAATAATTTTTCTTTTTATTTCTATTACTTTCATCAGATTCATTTTTCTGTTGCTTACAGTGAAAGAATCAACTGTTACAAAGTATCAGTTGTATTTCTTGCTGGAAATATGCAAAACACAGTTATAAATGTAAGTCAAAAGCCAGAGAAAGTGCTTCGGGTGGAGATGTAGATTTGGGAATCATATAAAGGAATTGGATGAAATTCCAACAGAGATGAAAAATAAGTATAGAATAAAATTTTGGAAAAGTCCCAAGATACAAGTGCTTGATAAACTATTAAAATCAAGCAACCTAGGGGTGAGAGGGAAAAGTAAAGGAAGGTTTAACAGTGATGGAAAATATTGCATTGATTATAGGTAGAGTTCACAGCCTATTATTGTAATTGTTAATAAGCTGTGCATCTGTAAAAAGTTGAACTGGTAAAAGTTGTGTGATAGATACATTCACACACACACAAAACGTAGTTGCTGAGGCTGCTTACGTACAACCGAAAACCTCATGGGATTTAGTTTGTTGGTTTGGAGGTTCAGGGTGATTGTTTCGTGGGATATCCCAGTATATTGGCCTAATACCATGTTTAGTGCTTCTTTTCTACCTCCTAGTTCATCGTTTACTTCCTGGGGTCTTAAAAGCTTGAAAGCAGCCATCCAAGTCACAACAGTTGCTTGGAACAACAGAGAAGAAGGAGAGTCTGGAAAAGGAGGAGGATATGAGGTATGTGGCTAATTGCCTCCAGGAATAACTGCCTCCTTTGCCATGAAATCAGAAGATCTGGATCAGCTACCATTACTTAACATTTTGATCAAGGATTCTGTATGAAACTGCTGATCAAAAGTGGAAAATGCAGAACAGAATTTCAAATTCTTGCTGGAGCCACAAAGGTGGATGAACCCCTGAAACTATTGCCCTGAGGTAATCTTTAAAACTTAAATCAAAAATATCCTCTGAAATCTTTTTAAAACCAAACAATAGTGTTGCTTAACCAGTAAAAAATATCTGCCTTGAGCATTATGCTCTTTTAAGAACTATGTATATGGGATTAAATTGACAACAGCAAATTCAAAGTTTAGATAGAAACTTTAGGGGGCAATAAATCTATGTTAATGAAGGAGGAACAACTCAGAAAAGGAGGACGAGAATGGTTGTGCAACTGAAAAGTGTAATCAATGTCACTAAATGGTGCAAGTAGAAGCTATCAAATTGGTGTATGTTTTACTGTGTATATTTTCAACAACAGTAACAAAATAAATTAAATAAAATAAAAAAATCAAGCCACCTAACACATAACCTAAGAGCATAAATCTCTGTATATTAAAAGCAAAATTAACCTTGTTTCATTTAGACTGAAGAGTTTTGTGCAATTGTAGATTTTCTATTATCTCAATATCAACAGGTAAGATATAAATGGATAATAGGCTTTATTTATACATACATATAACCTTAACTGAAAGCAGGTGATACAAAAATCTGATCCTGAACACACACACGAACTGATTCTCCAAACTTATAGGCACACATAATCCCTTATCTTGACCCTCATATTTAAGAAAACAAGTGGCATATGCTATAAACAGTATGTATATATATGTGTGTGTGTATATATATGTATATATATGTGTGTGTGTGTGTTTGTGTGTATATATATGTGTATATACATACATACATATATTCAACATGAAGCCCTGGTGATGTAGTGGTTAAGAGCTCGGCTGCTAACCAAAAGGTTGGCAGTTCAAATCCACCAGCTGTTCCTTGGAAACCCTATGGCACATTTCTACTCTGTTCTATTGGGTCGCTATGAGTCGGACCGACTTGCTGGCCACCACCAACAACATATACAGCATGCTTACTTGGTAGGTTGTATGTGACCATCCTCATTCTTTCATGCCTCATTAAAACACAACAAACATAATAACCACAAATCAGAAACCAAAGTATTCCTGAGAAGATAATTTGATAAACAGATAATATTGTCAACATGTAAGTTAATTTTCAATTCTAATTTGAGGCATAATCACCTTGCTAACTACTATATTCTCTGTTTCTCTAGAAAAAAAATGTTTTTCACTTACACAACATTGACAAAATTAAATCAATCCAGACAGGATATCAGAGCCTTCTCAATTTTGAAAATGCAATTTAAATCCCATTATTTTTGTGGCATGCTACTAACATGTCATGATACAAAAATTCTAGTAATTACTTAAGATTGCCTCAGTATAGTTTATCAACAGTCTGTAAAATCCAGTCTAAATCAAATCAAACTATTGATTTCTATAGTCTTTATTAGTGATTACATGATTTTGACAAGGAGTCATTGTCAAAGTACTGTCACCAGTACTTTGAAAAATATTTCTTCCCTTGTCTGTTTCCACTACTCTTGAAATACTTCCACATATTACTGTTATGATCTGCCATTAGTGACTGGCACCTTAATCACTTTCAATTATCTTTAATGTGTTAAGATTCTACATTGTGGAGTTCTTGAAGTGTTTAATATGGCATTCAACTAAATTAAATACCCTAAGGTAAGATTAATTATTTAACTTAAATCTGCAGATCAAAGACATTTAGATGAAATTTAGAGTAAGAGATGTAGTTCTGTTATTTACTTATGTCTACACAGATGGAGAGAAAGAGAGACAATAAAGACAGGGAATAAACAAGGTTATCAGCATATCTGCACAAGGACATCTTGAACAGCAGGGTGCAAAGAACTTGCCCATGTTCTTCATTTTGATTATGAGTTACGTTCATTTTATTACTTTAAGACAGTCTCTTAATGAATATGAATATGTAGCATTAATATAACCTTTTTACCTTCTAAACACTTAACTAACTTTAAATACTCTTGTGAGAAAGATACATATTATTATATCTATTTGACATGTAAAGAAGAATATACAGAGAGGTTAAGTGCTACAGATTCTATTTAGAAAGTAATGAAATGTCAATATGAGAATTAGAAATCCCAAATACAATGAGATTACTTTTCTATTACTTGGTAAGTATCATTTAATTCTCCATATCAAGTCAACAACTTCTTATGATATACTGATGTAGCAAAAATTATTCTGACCATTAAAAAAAAAGTTGCCATCGAGTCGATTCCAACTTACAACCACCCTATAGGACAGAGTAGAACTACCCCACAGGGTTTCCAAGGAGTGACTGTGGATTTGAACTGCTGACCATTTGTTTAGCAGCCGAAAGCTTAACCACTGCACCACCAGAGCTCCATTCTGACCATAGGCAGCTACAAACAACTCTTACTTAGATTAATGAAAAAGAAGATAGCATAATGTTAACAGCACAGATATTTAGAAATTATAGAGAGCTACAAATGTCATTCAACTTACTTTCTCTTCCCTCTCTCCAGTACCAAGAGAAGGAAATCTACTACCATTTTTCTAGGACTAATACCTCTCACCTGTGTTTTTGTTCTTTTCCTTATAGACTTCCCCAGGATCTAACCCTGTTGTAGACTCTCTTGTATCTTCATTATGTTTTGCTTCACTAATCCTTCTCTAAAGGCATTGTGTTTATAACTATCTTCTCAAATGACAGAACTTCTGTAAGTCAAATGCTTTCTAAAGAACATTACAATGTATTTATGTTGTTTTAATTCCATCCTTCAAAACTGAAACAATTTTACCTGAAGAAAATTTTATTCTATATGTATGCAATTCAAAAATACAAATATCCTTAGAAAAAACAATATATCAATTAAACATGACTGTTTTTGATTTTTTTGTGTGTGACATATTTTCTTATTTTAAATTGCCAGCACTTCCTTACAGACAAATGATAGCATATGCTAAATTTTTCAAAGCGATTAACAACATCAATTATCAGAATTACAATTTTGTTTTTTGGTTGTTGTCACTTTATTTCTTTTTAAAAAATTTTTTTTATTGTACTTTAGATGAAGGTTTACAGAACAAATAGTTTGTCATTAAACAGTCAGTACACATATTGTTTTATGACATTAGTTAACAACCCCACAACATATCAACATTCTCCCTTCTAGACCTTGGAGGACATTTTTTTTTGTGAAAATATACATAACCAAAATTACAACATTTCAAGTTTCTACATGTACAATTCAGTGACATTGATTACATTCTTCCAGTTGTGCTGCTATTCTCACTATCCTTTTCCAAATTATTTCATCACCATTATCTTCAACTCACTGCCCCCGAGGCTTCCCATCAAACCTTTGGAGCTGCTGTTGTCAATTTCATCTCACATAGATAATTTTTTTTATTTGTACCTTAGATGAAGGTTTACAAAACAAATAGTTTCTCATTAAACAGTTAGTACATATATTGCCCTATGACAGTGGTTAACAACCCCATGACATGTCAACACTGTCCCTTCTCAACCTTGGTTTCCCTATCACCAGCTTTCCTGTTCCCTCCTGCCTTCTAGTCCTTGTCCCGGGACTGCTGTGCCTCATTAGTCCCATTTTTGTTTTATGAGGCTGTCCAATCCCCGGCTGAACGGTGAACGTCGGGAGTGACTTCACCACTAAGCTAAAAGGGTGTCCAGGGGGCCATACTCTCGGGATTTCTCCAGTCTGTCAGGCCAGTAAATCTGGTCTTCTTTTGTGAGTTAGAATTTTGTTCTACATCCTTTTGCAGCTCTTCCAGGACCCTCTATTGTGATCCCTGTCAGAGCAGTCTGTGGTGGTAAACAGGCACATCTAGCCATACTGGGCTCAGTCTGGTGGAGGCGGTGGTAGCTGTGGTCCATTTGTCCTTTGGACTAATCTTTTCCTTGTATCTTGTTCTCTTCATTCTCCCTTGCTCCCGAAGGGTTGAGACCAGTGGAGTATCTTAGATGGCTGCTCACAGGCTTTTAAGACCCCAGACGCTACTCACCGAGGTAGAATGTAGAACATTGTCTTTATAAACTTTGTTATGCCAATTGAGCTAGATGGTCCCTGAGACCATGGTACCCACAGCCGTCTGCCCAGCAATTCAGTCCCTCAGGGAGTTTGGAAGTATCTATGGAGCTTTCATGATCTTTCCTTGTACAAGTTGTGCTGGCTTCCCCAGTATTGTGTACTGTTTTACCCTTCACCAAAGTTACCACTTATCTATTGTCTATTTAGTTCCATCCCACCCCACCCATCCCTCATACCCAGCAAAGATTGTTTCTTTTTGTGCGTAAACCTTTTCATGAGTTCTTAGAGTAGAGATCTCATACAATATTTGCCCTTTCATGATTAACTTATTTCACTCAGCATAATGTCCTTCAGTTTCATCCATGTTACAAGATGCTTCACAGATGCATCATTGTTCTTTATCTTTACATAATACTCCATTGAGTGTGTGTACCATAGTGTGTTTATCCATTCATCTGTTGATGGGCATCTAGATTGTTTCCATCTTTTTTGGCTATTGTGAACAGTGCTGCAATGAATATGGGTGTGCATATGTCTATTCATGTGATGGTTCTTATTTCTCTAGGATACTTTCCTATGAGTGGGATTGCATTTTGTAGTGCTTTTTTTTTTTGTGGTGCTGATGTTTTCTTTGTTCCTGTTACTCTCCTTTTGTTTGTGGATTTTATTTTCATTTCTTTTGTTTTTGTCCATTTTGTTTTTACTGAGACTTTTTGTTTTTCTTCATTATTTTGATGAGTAGGTTTGTTAACTTTCTTTGAGGTTACTTTGGAATTTACCCTTATCTTTCTAGATTTGAATGAGTCTATTATTACTTGGTATCACATTGCCTTCCTCTCCCTTAGAAGGTTGTATACCTACACTGTTTATTTCCTCTTTTATTGTTCTGATGCTGTTGTCATTTACAGGTTAACCTCTCTGGTTCCCTGTTGCAATTCTTTTGGTTTTGCATAGTCTGTAAGAGTTCATTTCCTAAGTTGGTGTCTGGCTAGTACAATCCTGTGTCATATATTCAGCCTGTGGTCTGATGTTGTTTGTTCTCATATCAAAGGATTCCCTTTAATAAGTCTTGTAAGTTTGGTTTGGTTTTTACATAGTCCCTTAATTTCTGTTTATGTGGAAATGATCTAATTTCACCATCATATTTGAATGAGAATTTTGCAGGACATATTATTCTTGGCTGGCAATTTTTTTCTTTCAAGGTTTTATGTATTGCCTTCTTGCCTGCATGGTTTCTGCCAAATGATCTGAGCTTAGTCTTATTGTTTCTCCTCTGTATGTGACTTTTGTTTTTCTGGAGCTGCTCTCAGGATTCTTTGTCTTTGCTTTTATCAAGTGTGATTATGCTATGTCTTGGTGATTTTCTTTTGGGGTCTATCTTATATGGGGTTCGTTGAGCTTCTTGGATGGGCAGCTTTTCATCTTTCATGATATTGGGGAAGTTTTCTGTCAGCAATTCTCTGTGTTTTCTGTTTTCTCCCCATGTTCTGGAATTCTGATCACTCGCAGATTTTTGCTTTTGATTGTATGCCACATAATTCTCAGGGTTTCTTCATTCTTTTTTCTGATTTTTCCTCAGAGTTGTACCCAAGCTTTTGTCTTCAATTTCGCTGATCCTGTCTTACATCTTTTCAAACCTGCTCCTCAGCCCTTCTATGACACTGTCCATTTCTGAAATCTTGTTGTTTAACTTTTGGATTTCTAATTGTTGTTTTTGTATGATTTCTAGTTGTGAATTTATTTTAGCATTTTTTCCTGTATTATTTTCTTGAATTCTTCCATTTTTTTGTCTGTACTCTCTGTGAATTTGTCTGCCTTTTCCATGAATTTGTCTATTTTTTCCTCATTTTTGTCTGCTTTTTGCTTTGACTCTTGGATAATTCTGAATATTCGAGATTTGAATTCCCTATCAGTTAGGTCTAGTGCCTTTTCTTCTACTGGAAAGTCATCTGGTGTTTTATTTTGGACGTCTACTGGTACCATCCTGTCCTGTTTTTGTAAATGTGTTGATATTGTCTGCTGTCTTCGGGGCATTCAGTGGTTATTTTTCTTGTGTATTGATTGTAGATTTCTTTGTTTTGATCTGCTTTTTTGTTTTATTTGTTTATGTCTGATCAGGCGGGGTGTGTGTTCTTTGCTTTGTGCTTGTCTGTGGGCACAATACTTTTCACCTCCTTCTTCAATAGGCAGGGTCAGTCACTCGGGTATGGTGCAGAAGGGAAGTTCCAGCTGAAGGGAAGTTGCTTGGATGGGTTGTTTGTGGCAAGTACCAGGGCTGACAGTGCAGACCAGGAATCAGTTCAGGGCAGGTTCCAGTATCCCATGCCTGTGCTGCTTGGGAGTGTGATGTTCAGCTCACGATGCAGGTAGGCAGGAAGGAGGGAGTAGATTGTGATGTGTGGATCTAAGATGAGTATGGGAAGATGAGAGAAGAGAGAAGAACAGGAGTCAAAAACATAGACACAAGCAAAAAGGAATGCTAAGGGAGCTTGCTATTGGAGTGGAGAGATGAGAGTGAGAAATGGGGAAAAATAAAAGTAAAAAAACAGGTAAAAAGTGAATAAATTGAGAAACTGGAAATGAAGAAAGGCAAAAAGGGAATAAGAGAGAGAAGAAAACAAAACAAAGAAAACAAACAAACAAAAAAAAAAAACCAAGAAAAAAGAAATGCCCTCAAGGATGTCCCTGCGTGTTTGTGCAGAGTAAGAGAGTAGCTTCAAGCCGCAAGGTACTGCCCAGCTAGAAGGGGCTCCCAAGCCAAGAAAAATAAAACAAAAAACAAATCAAATCAGAGCAATCAAATAAACAAACAAAAAAGCCCTGTGGGTCCCACCAGCATGATGGCACAGGCTGGGAAGCAGTTACACAGTGGTCTGGTGTTTTGTAGCCCTTCAGGAAGAAGCAAAAATGGTGCACGGAGCCAGGTATTTGAGAGAATGGAGGGGGAGCTGGTGAGAGGTAAGGAAGAAATCTAGAGAAGTGGAAAAAAGCAAGACCAGCAGTCAACACAAGGAAATCAGGGAGCCAGCCAGTGTGGGCGGGTGGAATCCAAATGACACTGGGCTGAAGCTGTTGCTTCCCGGCCAAGGGACTTTGGCTGCAGGAAACAGAGGAGGCTAAGTGGGGGTGAAGAAGGGTGGTGGGTAAGAAAGCGTACATTACTGGTTACCAGTTGTCCTATCTCCTGCTGGAAGCTCTATGAACCTGCTTTCTTGCACCCCATGTTCGCTCATCTCAGAAAGGAGTCCAAGATGGCGGATCCGTGCTGTAGTAGCTGTAGGGGACCTCTGCATGTATCACTCCTCGCTTTCTGTTCTCGGTCAGTGTCTTATTTCATTTGGTGCTTGGCTGAGTTCTTTATCTCTTCATTCGATGCTTAGGGTTTCAGGACTGACATGTGACTGACTTAGTTTTTCTGATCTTTGCTGAGAATTACAATTTTGTTGATAAAATTTTGCTATTTTCTTAATTTTTTTTAAACTTTGGAATAGATGCCGTCTCACTGGGTATCTTTTTACCCCTGGCTGAAAACATTATAACCACTAAGCTAGAACACATGCACAAACATACTCAGAAAGAAGCAACTCTCCTGTGTCTAAATTATTATTATTTTTAATGTCTTAACCTTATAAGTCATTGTTTCATCTTTTTTTCCCAGTGTTATTGTTGTTAGGTGCTGTTGAGTCGGTTCTAACTCAAAGTGACCTCACATACAGCAGAACAAGATGCTGACCGGTCTTGTGCCATCCTCACAATCATTGCTATACAGGCATAACTTGGAGATATTGTGTGTTTGATTCCAGAACACTGGAGTAAAGTGAGTCAAGCAAATTTTTTGGTTTTCCAGTGCATATAAAAGTTATCCTTAAACTATACTTTAGTCTATTAAGTGTGCAAAAGCATTATGTGTAAAAAAATTACATAGCTTAATTAAAAAAATAATTTATTGCTAAAAATATTAGCCATCATCTGAGCCTTCAGCAAGTCTTAATCTTTTTGCTGGTGGAGGGTCTTATCAAGATGGCTGCTGGCTTATCAAGATGGCTGCTGACTTATCAAGATGGCAGTTGCTGAAGGTTGGGGTTGTTGTGATAATTTCTTAAAATAAGACAACAATGAAGTTTGCCACATCAATTGAATCTTCCTTGAGTGAAAGATTTATCTGTAGCATGTGACACTATTTGATAGCATTTTACTCACAGTGGAACTTCTTTCAAAATTGGAGTCAGTCTTCTCAAAACCTTTCACTGCTTTATCAACTAAGTTTATGTAATATTCTAAATCCTTTGTTGTCATTTAAACAATGATCACAACATCTTCACCAGGGGTAGATTCCATCTCACAAAACCACTTTCTTTCCTCATCCATAAGCAACTTCTTGTCTGTTAAAGTTCTATCATGAAATTGCAGCAATTCGGTCACATTTTCAAGCTCCATTTCTAATTCTAGTTCTATCTCTATTTCCATGACATCTGTAGTTACTTCTTCCACTGAAGTCTTGAACCCCAGAATGTCATCCAGTTGGAATCAGCTTCTGCCAAACTTTTGTTAACATTGATATTTTGACCTTCTCCCATGAGTCAGAAGTGTTTTCAATGACGTCTGGAATACTGAATCCTTTCCAGAATGTTTTCAATTTACTTTGCCCGGATCCATCATAGGAGTCACTATCTATGGCAGCTATAGCCTTATGAAGTCTATTTCTTGCATAGTTAGACTTGAAAATTGAAATTACTCCTTGGTCCATTGGCTTCAGAATGGATGTTGTGTTAGCAAGCTTGAAAACAACATTAATCTCCTTGTGCATCTCCATCAGAGCTCTTGGGTCAGTACGTGTATTGTTAATAAGCAGTAATATTTTGAAAGGAATCTTTTTTTCTGAGCAGTAGTTCTCAACAGTGGGCTTAAAATACTCACTAAACCATTCTGTAAATAGATGTACTGTCATCCAGGCTTTGTTGTTCAATTTATAGAGCACAGACAGAACAGATTTAACATAATTCTTAAGGACTCTAGGATTTTAGGAATGGTAAGTGAACATTGGCTTCGACTTAAAATCACTAGCTGCATTAGTCCCTAACAAGAGAGTCAGCCTGTCTTTGAAGCTTTGAAGCCAGGCGTTGACTTCTGCTCTCTAGCGATGAAAGTCCTAGATGGCATCTTCGTCCAAAATAAGGCTGTTTCATCTACATTTATAATACGTTGTTTAGCGGGGACACCTTCATCAATTAGCTATATCTTCTGGAAAACTTGCCACAGCTTCTACGTCAGCACTTGCTGATTCCTTGCACTTTTATGTTATGGAGGTGGCTTCTTTCCTTAAACCTCATGAGCCAACCTCTGCTAGCTTCAAAATTTTCTTCTGCAGCTTCACCACCTCTCTCAGCCCTTATAGAATTGAACAGAGCTAGAACCTTTCTCTGGATTAGGCTTTGGTTTAAGGGATTATTGTAGCTGGTTTGATCTTCAGTCCAGACCATTAACACTTTGTCCATATCAGCAATAAGTCTGTTCCACTTTCTTATCATTCGTGTCTTCACTGGTACAGCACTTTTAATTTCCTTCAAGAAATTCTCCTTTGCATACACAACTTGGATAACTATTTGGCACAAGACACCTAGCTTTTGGTCTATCTCAGCTTTCAAAATGCTTTCCTCACTAAGCTTAATCATCTCTAGCTTTTGATTTAAAGTGAGAGACATGTGACTCTTCCTTTCACTTGAACACATAGAGGCCATTATAGGGTTATTAATTAGCCTAATGTCAATATTATTGTAGCTCAGGGAATAGGGAGGCCCAAGGAGAGGGAGAGAGATGGGGGAATGGCCAGTCAGCAGAGCAGTCAGAACACACACAACATTTATCAGTTAAGTTGTCATCTTATATGGGCATGGTTTGTGGTGTTCCAAAACAATTACAATAGTAACATCAAAGGTCACTCACAACAGATCAATAACAATGAAAAAAGTTTGAACTATTGCCAGAATTACCAAAATGTGACACAGAGACACTAAGTGAGCACACGCTGTTGGAAAAACGGCACTGATAGGCTTGCTTGACACAGGGTTGCCAGAAACCTTTAGTTTGTAAAAAATGCAGTATCTTCGAAGAGCAATAATGAGAAGTGCAATAAAAAGAGGTATGCATATATTTGTGTCAATTGTTGCAGACACTGTGTCAATCCATCTCACTGAGTTTCTTCTACTTTTTTGCTGACCCTCTACTTTACCAGAAGAATGAACTTCTTTACTGCCAGAAAAATGAATAAATATATCTTGGAAGAAGTACAGCCAGAATGTGTATTAGAAGCAAGGATGGCAAGACTTCATCTCACATACTTTGGACGTGTTATCAAGAAGACCAGTCCCTGGAGAAGGACATCATGTTTGGCAAAGTAAAGGATCAGCGAAAAAGAGGAAGACCCTCAATGACTTGGATTGACACAGTGGCTGCAACAATGGGTTCAAACATAACAATGATTGTGAGGATGGCGCAGGCCTGGCAGTGTTTTGTTCTGTTGTACATGGGATAGCTATGAGTTGGAACAGGCTCCACAGCACCTAACAATAACTACTTTACCAAACATGATGTCCTTCTCCGGGGACTGGTCCTTCCTGATAACATTTCCAAAGTACCTGAGACAAAGTTTCATCACCCTTGCTTCTAAGGAATATTCTGGCTGTACTTCTACCAAGACAGATTTGTTCGTTCTCCTGGCAGTCCATGGTATAGTCAATATTCTTTGCCAACACCATAATTCAAAGGCATCAATTCCTGTTCGGTCTTCCTTATTCATTATCCAAATTTCTCGTGTATATGAGGAAATTGAAAATATCATTGCTTTGGTCATTTTCAGGTGCACCTTAGTCCTCAAAGTCACATCTTTGCTTTTTAACAACTTTAAAGAAGTCTTTTGCAGCAGATTTGCCCAATAAACTACATAGTTTGATTTCTTGATGTGTGCTTCCATGGATGTTGATTATGTATCCAAATTAAATGAAATCCTTGACAACTTCAGTCTTTTCTCCATTTACCATAATGTTGCTTATTGGTCTAGTTGTGAGGATTTTTGTTTTCTTTATGTTGAGGTGTAATCCATACTGAAGGCTGTAGTCTTTGATCTTTGTAAGTGCTTCGACTCCTCTTCACTTTCACAAGCAGGATTATGTCATCTGCATATCGCAGGTTGTTAATAAGTTTTCCTTCAATCCTGATGCAATGTTCTTCTTCATATAGTCCAGGTTCTTGAATTATTTGCTCACCATGCATTTTGAATAATTCTGGTGAAAGGATACAGCCCTGATGCACACTTCCCCTGATTTTAAACTATACAGTATCCCTTTGTTCTGTTCAAATGACTGATTCTTGGTCTATGTACAGGTTTCTCAAGAGCACAATTAAGTGTTCTGGAATTTCCATTCTTTGCAATGTTATCCATACTTTTTTATGAAACACACAGTGAATGCATTTGCATAGTCAATAAAACACAGGTAAACATCTTTCTGGTAATCTCTGCTTTCAGCCATGATCCATCTGATATCAATAATGATATCCCTTGTTCCATGTCCTCTTCTGTATCCAGCTTGAATTTCTGGAAATCCCTTGCTTTTGATTTGGTGTAATAGGACCCTCTTTCTTGATTTATCTCCATTAATTTCTCCCCTACCACAACTGCAACCAAAAATTTGCCACTTACTCAATATAATTTTTATTTCCCTATCTCCATGTGGTTTTTCTTGATTTTATTTCTATTAGATATTCCTTTACTAGATCTTTCCAGCTCAAAAAAATCTTAATTATCTTCTGGAATAGAGCTAGTTATGTTATATTCTGTCTTGGTTATCTAGTGCTACTATAACAGAAATATCACAAATGAGTGGCTTTAACAAACAGAAATTTATTTTCTCAGGATTTAGGAGGCTAGAAGTCTGAATTCGAGATGCCAGCTGTAGTGGAAGAATTTCTCTCTCTGTCAGCTCTGGGGGAAGTTCCTTGTCTCTTTTGAGCTTCTGCTCCTGGATGATCTTCATGTGACCTTGCATCTCTCTTCCTCCATCTCTTCTCTACTTGCTTGTTTAATTTCTACTATGCTGCAAAATAGATTGACTCAAGATACACCCTACACTGAGCTTGCCTCATTAACATAAAAATGACAACTCATTCCCAAATGATATTATAACCACAGGCAAAGAGGTTAGGGTTTAAAACACAAATTTCAGAGGGGCACGATTCAACCCATAACATTCTATCCTTTGGCCACCCAAAATTTATGTCCTTGCCACATCCAAAACACATTCACCCCTTCACATCATACAGAAGTCTTAAATCCACTACAAGTCCAAAATCTCATCTTGTGAAGCATCTAAATCAAATATGGGTGAGACTTTAGGCATATTTCATCCTGGGTAAAAATTCATCTTCATGTGTGACCCTGTGAAATCTAGATTACCAGTTATCTTCTTCCAAAGTACAATAATGAAACAGGCACAAGCTAGACTTTTCCATTACAGTTGGGAGAAATTAGAGGGGAAAAAAAAAAAAAAAGGATAACAAGCATCAAGCAAGTCCTAAACCCAGCAGAACAATTTACATTAGCTATCATGACTTGAAAATAATCCTCTGTTCTCTGAAACCATCCGGGTAATGGCCCTGCCCTCCAGGCTCTGGGTTTTGGCCATGCCCTCTGGATTCTTTGTGGAGGCCCTTATGTCCTGGGCTTCAGCTTTGCCTTGCAGGCCCACTGGGACAGCAAATATGCTCCCTTTGCTTTTGGTGGCCCCAATCTCTTAGTCCATCTGAGTGGCAACCCTAACCCCTTGGCCCCAGCAGTCCCCATTCTTCTGCCCCTTGGGCATGGCAGCCCTGCTTGCTCTGCTTTGGGTGGTGGCCCAGTCTTCTTGGCATACATTAACGGCAGCCCCACACTTGGAATCAACTCTTTAAAACCTAGAAGGCTGTGATGCCACCCTTTGAGACCCAGGAGATTGTGGCCCCACCCTTTGGAATCAAGAAGGTTTGCTTTCCATGCTCCTTCCAACAGTTCTGCTGATGTCCAAGCGGCACAGGGATGATTTTTTTCTTTTCTTGGAGAACAACAGATGTAGCTCCTTTGGTCTGTTTCCTGCCTGTAAAATTCCAAGAGCCAGACAGAGTTCTTTCCTTTTGTTCCATCTGTCTCCACTTTAGTCTAAGCTGATAGGTTTCCTGCTATGGTAGTTGGTTAGATCCATCAGTCACAGGCTTAATCTTTTTAACAAAAGGGTGTATATGTCCTTGTTTAAAATTCTGGGATATGTGTTCTTAGTTTGTCCAATGGAATTTTCCAAATTTTTAAATTTTTTTTCAGTTTGCACGGTTCATTTTTAAGTCCATTTCTTTCCTCTTGCATTTTACTATAACTGTCAAGGAGAAACCACATGGTCCCTTTATGATCTTGCTTAGAGATCTACTCAGCTAAATATCCACATTCATCACTTACAAGTTGTACCTTCCACCAAACATTTGAACATATTTCAGACAAGTTCTTTGTCACCCCATAAAAAACATCACCTTTCTTCAATTTTCCAATCACATTTTCATTATTTTCTTTTAAAGTATACTTAATGTTTACATTTGTAGCAACATTCTGTCATTGACATCATATGTATTATCTAAGACAAAAAACGTTCCTTACTTTCTTCCGAGCTTTCACCAGAATTGCCTTTCATGTCCATAGTTCTACCAATAGCCTCTTCAAGTCCATCTAACTTTTTACTGTTAGGCATCTTAAAATAATTCCAGTCTCCACCTATTAATTCCAAAACCACTTCCACATTTTTAATTATCTGTTAGAGCAGCACTCCCACTTCTTGGTACCAAATTCTGTCTTAGTTATCTAGTGCTGCTATAACAGAAATACCACAAAGGTGTGGCTTTAACAAACAGAAACTTATTTTCTGACAGTTTAGGAGCTGAGAAGTTCAAATTCAGGGTGCCAGCTCTAGGGGAAGGATACTGCTCTCTGTTGGCTCTGGGGGAAGATCCTTGTCTTTTTTGAGTTTCTGCTCCTGGGCTATCTTCATGTGGCTTGGCATCCCTCTTCCTCCGTTTCTGCTCTACTTGCTTGTTTAATTTCTATTATATTTCAATAGAGATTGACTCAAGATAAACTCTACACTAATCCTGCCTCATTAACATAACTGTGACAACCCATTCCCAAATGGGAATATAACCACAGGCATAAAGTTTAGGATATAAAGCACATAATTTTAGGGGACTCAATTCAACACATAACACCTTCTCTGTGAAATTTGCTCTCAACCAAGCCAGGGCTTATTTTTTATCTGCTTTATTTCTCTGACACTTTTTATAACTCTTAGTGTTTCATCTCTCCTAATTAAGAGTGAGGTTCTTGAGGGTATTTAAACTGTTTATTGAACTTACATCCTCTGCAGTATTCCCAGATAAATTCCAGGCACATAGAAAGTGCTTAATTTTTGATATATTAATGAAAACCACATATATCTTTGCATCATAAGAGTTATAAACAATTTAATAGGAGCAATTTAATGGGTATTTTCAACCCACCAAATTGTCATACTGGTGATTACAAAAAAAAAAAAAAGAAGAAAAACAGGACAGAGAATATGCTCCACTGTATTTCTCCTTTAAAACTACAATATTGTAAATTATGATACTATACTTACGTGGAAACGCTGCTTGCACAGTGGTAAGTGCTACAGCTGCTGTCCAAAATTTCAACAGTTCAAATCCAGCAGGCGCTGCTTGGAAACTCTATGGGGCAGTTCTACTCTGTCCTATAGTGTCGCTATGAGTCAGACTTGACTCAACAGTAGTGAGTTTGGTTTTTTTGGTTTTATACTTAAGTAACTTTTTTACTACTCAGTTAAAAATTACCAGCATAAATGCAGCTTATTTTTTCTACTATTCACCAAATTAAGAAAATAAAATATTTGCTTTTATGTAAAGGGTAATGTTATCTGCATATGACTAAAAATGGCTAGGAAATACGTAAGTATTCTAGCCAGAGACACTCAAGCTTTACATTTACCTTTTTATTTTTTTAATTTCTGTATTAGCTTTCCTTTTGAGTATTAATTAGTTTGGGTCATAGTGAGGGAATGAAATAAATAGTCCCCTTTAGTAAGACCTAATTAAATTCCCAAGGCAACGAATTCAATAGAGTCCACTTTATTCAAGGTAGAGGTAGTTGAAATGACTTTTTTTCAAATATATTTTCACAATGATGATTTTTTAGTAAAGTATACTTTAAGTTTGTAATATATGCACACTATAATTAATTGTGTAATAAGTGTATACAATAATAATCATATCTTTCTCTAAGTCCTGTCCCAAAACCACCTGAGTCCACCCACAGAGTAAACGATTGTAATCATATCATTGTTCATCCACTTTGATAGTATATGTTTATATAAGTATATACAGTATGAACGTACTTTATATCCCTATATCTATACATTATGTAGCATTTTCAACTTGAAAATGCAGTCTTGCTCTAATTTTACATTTTACCTTAATCTTTTATTGCAGATACTTAGTTGACACTAATTCCTAACTTAACTCCTCTTCTTGGATATTATTTCGGATGTTTCATTTCTACATTGCAAGCACGTATACTGCACTCTGTTCTGTCCCTTCCCGTTAGTCCCATCTTTATTATTACCATAGATCTGCAATTAAAAAGCTTAGTCCTCACTGTCAGACCTTTGCATAAGTTTTCTGTGTAATGTATTTGTTGGTTGTGGCCCAACTTGTATTAGTTTCCCCAGGACAGCACATGTAAGCAATACATAATGTGCTCTTACCTGTTCAACCACTAAGGCCAAAGATGAAGAAATTGAAGATTTTTACCAGCTTCTGCAGTCTCAAATTAATCGAACGTGCAATCAGGATGCATTGATAATCACTGGTGATTGGAATGCAAAAGCTGGAAACAGAGAAGAAGGATTGGTAGGTGGAAAATATGACCTGAGTGATAGAAACGATGCTGGAGATCACATGATAGAATTTTGCAAGACCAATAACTTCTTCATTACAAATACCCTTTTTCACCAACATAAACAGCAACTATACACATGGACCTCACCAGATGGAATACACAGGAATCAAATCGACCATACGTGTGGAAAGAGATGATGGAAAAGCTCAATATCATCAATCAGAACAAGGCCAGGGGCCGACTGTGGAACAGATCATCAATTGCTTATATGCAAGGTCAAGTAGAAAATGAAGAAAATTAGAACAAGTCCACAAGAGCCAAAGTACGAACTTGAGTGTATCCCACCTGAATTTAGAGACCGTCTCAAGAATAGATATGATGCATTGAACACTAATGACCAAGGATCAGGCGAGTTGTGGAATGATATCAAGGACATCATACATGAAAAAAACAAGAGGTCATTAAAAAGACAAGAAAGAAAGAAAAGACCAAAATGGATGTCAGAAGAGACTCTGAAACTTGGCTGTTGAATGTTGAGTAGCTAAAGCAACAGGAAGACATGAGGAAGTAAAAGAACTGAACAGAAGATTACAAAGGACAGCTAAAAAAGACAAAGTATTATAATGACATGTGCAGAGAGCTGGAGATAGAAAACCAGAAGAGAAGAACATGCTTGGAATTTCTCAGGCTGAAAGAACTGCAAAAAAATTTCAAGCCTCGAGTTGCAATAGTGAAGGATTCTATGTGGAAAATATTAAACTACGCAGGAAGCATCAAAAGAAGATGTAAGGAATTCACAGGGTCACTATACCAAAAAGAATTGGTTGATGTTCGAGCATTTCAAGAAGTAGCATATGATTAGGAACTGATGGTACTGAAGGAAGAAGTCCAAGCTGCACTGAGGCATTGTCAATAAAAAGGTTCCAGGAATTGAAGGAATATCAATTCAGATATTTCAATAAATGGATGCAGCTCTGGAAGTGCTCACTCATCTATGCTAAGAAATTTGGAAGATAGCTACCTGGCCAACCAACTGGAAGTGATCCATATTTATGCCTATTCCCAAGAAAGGTGATCCAGCTGAATGTGGAAATTATTGAACAATATCATTAATATCACATGCAAGCAAAATTTTTCTGAAGATCATTCAAATGTGGCTACAGCAGTATATCATCAGAGAACTGCCAGAAATTCAGGCTGGATTCAGAAGAGGACATGGAAGCAAGGATAGCATTGCTGATGTCAGATGGATCCTGGCTGAAAGCAGAGAATACCAGAATGATGTTTGCCTGTGTTTTATTGATTATGCAAGGGCATTCAACTGTGTGGATCATAACAAATTACAGATAACATTGCAAAGAATGGGAATTCCAGAAGACTTAATTGTGCTCATGAGGAAACTGTACATAGATCAAGAGGCATTTGTTGGAACAGAGCAAGGGGATACTGCATGGTTTAAAGTCAGGAAAGGTGTGCGTCAGGGTTGTATCCTTTCACCATACCTATTTAATCTGTATGCTGAGAAACAATCTCAGAAGCTGAATTCTATGAAGAAGAATGGGGCATCAGGATTGGAGGAAGACTCATAACAACCTGCATTATGCAAATGACACAACCCTGCTTGCTGAAAGTGAAGAGGACTTGAAGCACTTACTCATAAAGATCAAAGACCTCAGCCTTCAATATGGATTACACCTCAACAAAAAGAAAACAAAAATCCTCACAACTGGACCAATAAGCAACATCATGATAAATGGAGAAAAGAGTGAAGTTGTCAAGAATTTCATTTTACTTGGATCCACAATCAACACCCATGCAAGCAGCAGTCAAGACATCAAAGGACGTAGTGCAATGGGCAAATCTGCTGTAAAAGACTTCTTTAAAGTGTTAAAAAGCAAAGATGTCACCTTGAAGACTAAGATGCACCTGACCCAAGCCATGGTGTTTTCAATCACCTCATATGCATCTTAAAGGTGGACAATGAATAAGGAAGACTCAGGAAGAATCGATGCCGTTTAATTGGGGGTGTTGGTGGACTGCTAAAAAAATGAACAATTCTGTCTTGGAAAAAGTACAACCAGAATGCTCCTTAGAAGCAAGGATGGCAGGACTACGTCTCACATACTTTTGCCATGTTTTCAGGAGGGAGCAGTCCTTGGTGAAGGACATCATGTTCGGTAAAGTAGAGGGTCAGTGAAAAAAAAGAAGACCTTCAATGAGATGGATTGATACAAAGGTTGCAACGATGGGCTCAAACATAGCCCACTGTGAGGATGGCTCAGGACCAGGCACGGTTTCCTCCTGTTGTACCTAGGGTCCCTATGAGTCAGAACTGACTTGACAGCACCTAACAACATAAATACTACAATAACTGAATATTTTATTTTTAAATAACTATAAATGATGTGACACACTGAAGACACAGGAATACCCATTCCCTTCTAAAATGCTTAGCATAAGAATTTATGCTATAAGAATCAGACACAAAATAAGGGGATTGGGAAAGTAACAGGCATTGACTTTTAAAAAATATCAATAACGTATGGCTGGGGGTGTAAGTCCAGGAAACTATTCTTGAAAAAAGAAACGAAAAACAAACAAACAAATAATTAAATGTAATACAGGAGCCATATGGGTTCCCGGATTGGTGGTGGTGGTGGGGAGGGTTTGCTATAAAAGGCATTTTGAGACAACTGAGGAAATTTAAATATGAACTGTATGCCATACAATAATACCACTAGATTTCTTAAGTATGATAACTACATAATTATTATATAGGACAATATATTTGTTCTTAGGGGAAAATGATAAAGTAAAAAATGAAGTGGTTTAGTCTTAATTGGTTAATTAGTTCTTAAACGGTTCTTCAAAAATGTACCTACTAAGAGCTGTACACTGACAGAAACACGAAGAGCAAAATGTGATGAAATATTAACAATTGGTAAATGTAAACGAAGGTTATATATATGTATTTTTTACTTTCATTTTATTTTCATAAAATTTATGTAACAAAATTTTGCCATCTTAACCATTTTTAAGTGTACAATTCAGTTACATGAATTCTTTTCATCACGTTGTGCTACCATCACCACTATCAGTTTCCAAAAGTTTTACCTCACTCCAAAAAAGTCAGTACCTCTTAAGCAATAACTCCCCATATCCCCCTCCCAATCCCCTGCTGACCGCTAATAAACTTTGGATTTGATGCATTTGACTATCCTAGATATTTCATATAAGTGGGCCATACAATATTTGTCCTTTTATGTCTCACTTATTTTACTTAGAATAATATTTTTAGGTTCATCAATGTTGTAGTGTGTATCTGAACTTCATTTCTGTTTATGGTGGATTAATATTCCATTGTATGGATATATCACTTTTTGTTTATCCATTCATCTGTTGGTGGACACTTGGATTGTTTCCACAGTTTGGATATTATAGATAATACTTCAATGAACGTTAATGTACACATACATTTTGGAGTCCCTGTTTAAAGTCTCTTGGATCTATACCTAGGAGTGCAATTGATGGGTCATATAGTAATTCTATGTTTAACTTTTTGTGGCATGTCCAAACTGTTTTCTACAGTGACTGGACCATTTTTACAACCCCACTAGCAATAACTATTTCAAACTCTCCGCTCACTAACACATTATTTTCCATTTTTTCTGACAATAGTCATCCTAACAGGGGTGAGGAGGACATATGGGTTTTCATCGTAAATAATCTGTAAACTTTTTGTAGAAAATTTTCAAAATAAGGTTTAGGGAAATAAAACAAAATAATTATAAATTCATATTCAAGGTATATTATTGTGTTTTTGTAAGAAATGATTATTTATAGAAACATTCTATTCCAATTTTATCATTCAGGAGGTATAATAATGGCAGAGTATATGTGTAACACTGCTGTGCTTTATATTTTTGATGCAATGGTTTTCAGAGTTTTCTTAAATAAAAATCTATCTAATATCTTTAACCCTCACTATAAGTGTACATAAGCTTTCATCTCCATCATGTTCAGCTTCAATATTGCTCATTTTAAACTTCAAAAATCACTAGAGTAATTCAGCTAAATGTAGATGAGCTAAGAGAGACAAACTTCATAATGCCTATAATAAATGATTATTATAAAGAACAACATATCTTGGAAAATTAATAATATTACTATGATTTTAGAAAAAGTTGGAAACATTTTTCTCAAGTAGGGAAGTTTTGTATCTCTTTGGTAGTTACATTGTACATGCTGCTGCCATTACAAGCTGCCACATGTCATTCTCTTACAGTAGTAAGAATAATAATATGGAAAATAATATGTAAATTAAGTTCTGCTGTAAAGCCAACTAAATAATAATGAGCCCTGCTGGTGCAGTGGTTAAGCACTCAGTTGCTAATGTAAAGGTCCACAGTTCAAACCCACCAGCCACTCTGGGAATAAAGATGTGGCAGTCTGCTCTATAAAGATTTACAGCCTTGGAAACCCTATGGGGTAGTTGTACTCGTCCTGTAGGGTTGCTATAAGTTGGAACCGACACCACGGCTATGGGTTTGGAATATAATCCATCTCATCAAAGAATCCAGTTAATAAAGAGACAGTAATGAAAACTTATATGTGAGTGTGCATATAAACATATATGTTTGCATATAACACCAGAGGTTTGAGATCTGCTGCTAAACTAAAGATTAGCAGCTCAAACCCAATCAGTGGCTCCAAGGAAGAAAGGCCAGGTGAACTACTTCCATAAAGATTCCAAAAAAACCCTCTGCCGTCCAATCGTGTCTGACTCATAACGAATCTATAAAAAACCATACCAAACCCTCTGCTGTTCAGTTGATTCTGAGTCATAGCGACCCTGTAGGACAGAGTAAAATGGCCTCATGACTGTAAATCTTTATGGAAGTAGACTGCCACATCTTTCTCTCACAGAGTGGTTGATGGGTTCCAACCACTGACCTAATTGCTTAGCAGTTGAGCTTTTAAACCACTGCGCCAGCGAAGCCAACCCTATTGAGCATTTCAACGTGGTACCACATGGAGTTGCCATGAATCGGGGGTCTACTAGATGGCAGCTAACAACAACAACGACAGTGTTGTTAACTGGAATGCTAATAACAAGAATTGTTAGTAATTAAAATTATATAGAAATTTATAGATTAAGGTGAAAAATTAATAAGCAGAAACAGCATCTAACCCAATTTTCTTTAAGATTTTTGAATGTAGGTATATCATATTTTGTTTAAAATCACTCAAGGATTTTACCTGCAATCTTCACTATTATTATTTGGGAGTATTTTCTGACTCAGACATAAGCATTCCCAACATACCTGTGAAATTGAAGTAAAAAGAAAATTTGTACAATTATTGTGTAAATTCACATCTGATAAGGAATTAGATTCAATTCAGAAAAACATAAGCTTTCAAATTATTTGAATTGACCAAATTCTATATATTATCAGTTATTTTGCTTTTCACTTTGAATATTTTACTCATTTAGAACAAAGTAAGACTGAAATCCTCACCTCTGCATTCAGTAATCTATGCTGATTCATTTGCTTATTTAGGTACTATGTTTCTAATAACTTGCAACATAGTATATGCTATGCTGAAGGTATAAAACAATTATAGAAAATCATCTGTTTTATTTTATTTACAGAAAGTAACAGTAGAAAAGAATAATACACTTCATTTAAAAAATTCAACGATATATATGTTTTCTTAATTTAAAATTCTTGAAATTGGGATTTTAAAGTTTAAGATCAATAGCTATCCAACTTATATTTAGCATAATTTTTAATAGTTGGTAAAATGATAGTGCATATATATTTAATAGTACTTAAGATTTATAAAATATATTATCTCAGATAAACACAATATAGATAATATATGAACTGATTAAAATATTGTTTCTAGTTAGACTAACATGTGATAGACATCTGCATTTTTGTTTGTTTGCTTGTTTTAAAACAACAGGGACATGAAAATAGGTGAATTCAAAGACAGCCCTGTACTTGGTTCATTGATGTATGTTTTAAGATCAGATGTGGCTTTCTGACTGACAGAACCACACCTATCTTTATGGACTTATACACCTATTTTATACACTCTTTAAAACATGAGAGTTATAAAACAGTGCATACAATGTAATTCTATTCATATAAAATTCTAGAGCAGGCAAAATTAATCTATAATAACAGAAACTATATATATCTATATCTCTGTGTCTTGATACCTATCTGTCTATACATACACATACATATACACACACACTACATAAATTATATCAGCATTTTCTGGGGTTGGAAGTAGAGTTGAAGACTGAGGGCACGTGAGAACTTTCTGAGAAGACAGGCATTTTCTTTATCTTGATTGGGGCACTGGGATTTACACAAAAGTATATATTTGCCAAAAAACTTTGATACTTAAAAATGTTTGAATTTTATTGTACATAAATTACACCTCAGTAAGGTAAATAATTTTTACAAGTGTAAAGTACTATTATTTCTATTTCAATATTTAAAACTGAAGGAATTAGCTTAAATGTGAAGTATAAATGGATCAACATGTATTATCAAGAGCTCAATAGGTATCTAGTCATATGTTGACAGTAGATGGTGAAATAAAAAGTATTTGTAGAAGAAGATTAATGCTTTTGTGAGAATTTGAACTGGTTTGGGACATATAATGTCTATGGACAATGAGGGGATCACTGTTGAAAGTCAGACTGTGTGATAGTGACCTTATGTCCAAAAACGATTGAAAAGAGTATTATTCATTGAGAAGTAAATAGTGAAGACTGCTACCAGGGATGCTCATTAATCATGAATGGAAATTTTATAGAGATGGTTAAGGGAGAGAAATAGAGAGGATAGGCGGAATAGGACTGAAATTATTGCAATTTACGTCAGAATAACGAGATAAGGGATTGCCTTTTTGGAATACCAAGGAAATAAGATCAAATAAACAAGGCCACATTGTAGAATGGCTTGGTAATAAGCAAAGACTTTATTATGAGGGGATATGGTAGACTAAAGATCTTGAAATGTCCTTTCTTTTCAAACAAGAAGCATACTTGTAAAATCATAGCAAACATCATGCAAAAATAAGAGTAATTTCCATGTCAAAAAGAAAGATGCAATGGGAAACCAAGTGGACAAAAAGATTCATGCATTCTTGGGTCATTTTATAATCTCCATAACCTAGAGGCTTGGGATTTAATAGCTACAAGGATGAAAAAAAAAAAAAAAATAAGTTTTGGCCTGTTTAGGTGGCAGTTAGAAACGAAAACTATATAAAGCCAGTATTCACAAATAAATACCCACTCAGTGAGAGAGTGAGGTACTAAATAAAAAGCAAACAAACAAACAAACAAAACAAGGTTCTCTAAAACCAAAAATAAAAATGAAGATGATATGAAAAAAAAACCTGTATAAATTTGGGAAAAGAAGTATGAAGGGGGAGGAAGAAGGAAGAGGAGGAGGAGGAAGACAGGCAAAATACATGTAGAGAGCTGAGAGCGGATGAAGTTGAACATTCACAACAGCATATCTTCTTTCCATCATCTTGGGATTCAAATTTACTATTTTCAGGGTTTAGGGAAATATTAAAGCAAAGCATTAAGTTAAATTCGTTTGAAGAGGTTGGCTGTAAATTATTTCTGGAGAGCTACTCTATGAACACAAGAAGTCTGACCGTAATCTAAGAGGTAAACACACACAAACATGGCTTCCAAACTCAAATTCAAAACAAATAGGTAAAGAGTCCTCTATGAGTGAGAATGAACAAAATAAGAGATAACAGAAATTAACCCTCAGTTACTGGTATAATATGATATACAATAAACATTATATGGTAAATATACTAAAATTATATTAAAAAAAATTCAAAAACATTTTCATGAAAGAAAATATTAGCAAAAAGACTCAATCCTTTTGAAAGATAACTAAATATAACTTCCATACACGAAAACATAATGATTAAAATGAATATCTCAAGGACATGTTTGAATAGCAGGTTAAATATAGCCAAAGAGATTTAGAATTAAGATATATCTGAACAAGCATGCAAAGTTGCAGCTTGGGACTAAAGAAATGCAAAATATGAAGGGGTAATAGGGAGATAAGATGATAGAATGAGAAAAAAATAATATACTGACAGTTGGAATTCTTGAGTAACATAATAGAAGAAATTGGGGAAGATACACTGTGAAGAGCAAAATTTTAGGTATATTAAATTTCAAATTTAGGATATAAAAATTAAGAAAGATTAATAAATAGAAAGTCATAACTAGAAATAATTTAGTAAAACTACAGAATACCAATAATGAAAAAAAATTAAAAAAATTCAGAGGGAAAAGAGATCACTTTCAAAAAAGAGCATTTAAGTTGGCAGCCATCTTCACAATTTGAAAGAAGACCAGATAATGTGGTATTATTTTTAAAGTTCTTAGGGACTATAACTATCAATCTAGGTTTACATACTTGGATAAACCATCTTTTTAGTATGGAGGCTAAAATATTTATTGATTACTTATATATTTACTTAAAATCTTGTTTATTAATAAACTTAAATAAATACTTACTGGTTAATCACTACTAACTGATCATTAATTATTATTATTACTTATTATTCTACATTATTTTATTATCATTTGTTATTATATATACATATTTATATATATGATATATATCTAATATTATAATATATATTATTATAATATTATATAATATATCATTATAATAATATATATAATAATATAATTATATATAATATATATATACATATTTAAAACCTTTGAAGCCCTGGTGGCACAGAGGTTAAGAGCTCAGCTGTTAACTAAAAGGTCAGCAATTGGAATCCATCAGCCTCTACTCTGTCCTATAGGGTAACTACGAGTTGGTATCAACTAGACAACAACAGGTTATATATTACCAGTATTAGAATATACTCACATAGCAAGGTACTATATACCATTGTAAGCACAGTATACTTAAAATTTATCTAATCCTCACTAGAATTCTATGATATAGATTATAATGATGATGATGACGATGATGTCTACAATTACGTTACAAATAGGGAAACAGGAGGGGAAGAGATGTTAAGTAACATAAGCAGAAGCATTCTAGTCCTCATATCTGTTCTCTTAAGCTCAATTAGGCTTTCAGAAAAAAACAAACATTGAATGAATTCTCTGCTAATGAACCTTCACTAACGACGTCAGTATAGTTGATACAGCAGGAAGAAAATAATACAGGAAAGATCCTCAAATGATCAAAAAGGCATAGTGAGAAGAGAAAACGGTATTAAAGTGATGAATCAAATATAATAATGATAGTATAAAACATTACATAATGTCTGGTTTAGGGGGAAAAAATGAGACAGAAAAAAATATATTGCAAAAAATATAGATAAGATAGTAGAGAAAACTCAAACCAAACCTGTTGCAATTGAGTCTGTTCCGACTCATAGCAATCCTATAAGAGAGAGAAGATAAGAATTCTGAAGTTCTAATCGATAACTGAAATGAAACTAAAATTATTGACCATATTGGAATATAACTAAAGACAAATATGAAGTACATTAAAGTATGCTAAAATCATTGTAATATTCAATGTAGTATAGAGTTATTTATCAGACGAAAGCTTAAATATTGATTATAGTCATACAAAGAATCAAGATAGAATTATACATTTCAAGTCAGGATAGAGGAAAATTGAAGTAAAACTTATCTACCTCCCTCCCCACCCCAAAAAAGAAGAAATTAAAAACCTTAAAATAGTCAATAAAAATAAAACACCAGTAATGTTAGAGAAAAAAAATCCTAAAATGTCAGTCAAGCTGAATATGAGCAGACTAGATTCACGAATTAAAAGATAGATTGTCTTATTGGCACGATGGTTAAGAGCTCAGTTAGGCTGCTAACCAAAAAGTTAGCAATTTGAATCCACCAGTCCCTCCTTGGAAACCCAATGGGGCAGTTCTACTCTGTCCTGTAGGGTCACCACGAGTCAGAATCTACTTGATGGCAATGTGTTTGGTTTATTTTTTTGGTTTATATGTTCTTTACAGGAAATGCATCACATGTAAGCAGAAAATGGAAAGTAAAATGGTGTAAAAACAAACTGAGACAGATAATAACTAAAAGAAAATATTTTTCCCCGATAAAAGTAATAAACATTGCTACTTTGATCCCTTTTTCTCTTTAGTCTGAATGAAAATTGATGAATTAAGCTGGAACAATTACATCTGCACTGAGGAAAGGGCCAGGATAATTGATAAACTCTAAGCCTGTAATAACTGAACTGCTACACCAATTCCACCAACTGTTTACTTCCAGACTTGTTATTATAGAGAGAAATACGTCCCAATCTATGTGCTTGTATTTCCTGTTACTTGAAGCTAAAAGTATTCCTAACTGATGCCTTTCTTATATTCTTTAAGGCTTAGTTATTTCATCAATAAAATGATTGTGATGCATGTACCACCCTCATAAGGGTTTCTGAAGATTAAATAAAATGAGGCACTGCAATTTCTTAGCTCAGTGACTGGCATACAAGATCTCAATAAATGCTATTTAAAACAAAGTAAATAGCATTAAGCAATGTGAAATAAGTGCCAGCAGTAAATCTAAGATAAACATGCCTGAGAGACATAAAGGGAGGATCTAAAAATAATAACTTTATTGTTGAACTATCTCCCAAACTAGAGTATAAACTCTTTAAGCCCAAGAACTGTAGCTTATTCATCTTTTATTCACAGTATCTGGTACAATGAAACAGCTAAAAGATGTGTAAAAGATTAAGAAGAGAGAACAAGAGATGGTGTATGACTTGATAGTTTTAGTACATTAGATATATGTCCTTAAGTATGCAAATTATAATAAATGTTTTCAATTAAAGGATTGTAAGAAAAATGATGTTCTAAACTAACTAAAATTTTGTGAGTATGAAACATTTTGTATTAACTAGGCAGTCATTGTCTTTGTTGATAGATTAACTAGCAATGATAGGAACATTCCTTAGACTTTTGTTCATTTAAGAACAAAGAAAGTTAGAAATGATAGAAAAGAGTTTGCATTTTTAAACAGAATACAGAGAAATTGTCTAAAGCCTTGGAAAATAGAGAACTAATATCACAATCTATTAATTTATTCTGTCTTTTGAAAAGGTCTTTGCTTAATAGAGAAATTATAACTGGAATTTTTCCTCCTTGTTAGTACAATCTCAATCATCCCAGATGGTCTCCGCTTTGTGCAATAAAGAATGCTTGCCATCCTAGTAAGATTAAAAAGGAATGAAATTAGGCTAGCACCTATTCATACTCCAACTCCATGTTATAGAAAAAGAAATCCAGAGACCTTTGGAGAAATTACACTTAATAGGAAGACTTAACAATTCAGAAAAGACGCTATACATCACTTGAGGGGATTAAGACAAATAAAAGAAACATATTACCCCTTACTCTATAAGCCTATTTTTTCTTAAATTAATACAGAATACACACCTCCTTTTCAAATCCATATGTACACAATCCATCAGTTAAACTTACTGATTTTCTTGAAAATTTAAGTCAAATTTACATGGTGTAAAAGTGCAGGTTATATTCCATGTTGTTCCATGGCCATGGTATGTATATTTGGCATACATAATATGTCTATAGGTATAGAAAGGTTCTTAATAACTATGGAGAATTAGTCCTTAAGAGGAGTAGTTTCACACAATTGTATAAAGTTCTGTATAGCTCACATTTTGTGGAAGACCCTTGTGTAGATGGTACTACCTATTTTTTGGATAAGTTATTTAAGTTCATGGCCCATGAGATCTTAATTCAAAAATGAAGATAATTGAATAACATCAGTGAAAATGGTAGAGATGGGATCTCTGAATCCCCTTTATAAAAGCATAGGAAATAGGGCAAAAATTGTCAGAATCAACTTTTAGCCAAAGACTTGCAGCAACCAAGGAGCATTTAGTCAAGAAAATCAGCTAAATTGTGGTAAGATAGGTGATTTTTGTGGTGTTATAATTTACCCTAGTCTCATCCCCTGGTCCCTATCTCACATTCCTGGTACCAGAGGAAGCAAAATGGGCTGGAGGTTTTACAAAGATTCACTACTAAAGAAAAGTTATTATTTGACCTGTTCAGTGGTTCAAACTCACTCGAAAGGCTTGTCTTTACTATACCTAATTCTAAAAGTTTCTGGGAGAAGAGATGAATCACATTTATTAAAGGGTTTAATATCACAGTTACCTAATAAAATGAGTAACAGTTGGCTCAAACAATAGACTAACCAAAAATATTAAAAGTGAAAGTTGTGGAGTGAGATATCCATAGAGGTTTTGAGAAGTCTGATATACTCCTGGGAATCTAGAAGGGTACATGCATACATAAGGCTGTGTGCACGCTCAGGAAAGATCTGAGAAGGCACTAAACTCTCACCTCTGCCTGAACTTGAGGCTTCATGCACGCAGAAAGCAAAGACTAAGTCAGAGCTGTAAACTACCCAGCTGAGTGTCGAAGGTGTGTCCCAATACACACAAACACACACAGAACACTTTGGTAAATAATGGGAAAATTATTGACTCCAGACATTTAAGGGAATTTCTGTTCCATCATTAACTGACCACTAAGCTAACCTAGTACAGATTTCAGTGGTCATATGTGACAAAGATACAAAATTAGTTCAAAATGTCACTAAAATAAATGACAGCTTAGAGCAAGCAGAAACAATAAATGCTGGGGAGGAGAAAATTCTGAAGTTTCCAATTTATAATATTTGAAAAGTCTGATTTTCAATAGAGCCCTGGTAGTGCAGTGGTTAAGAGCTCAGGCTGTTAACCAAAAGGTCAGCAGTTTGAATCCACCAGCCGCTCCTTGGAAATCCTATGGAGCAGTTCTACTCCCTCCTATAGGGTCATTATGAGTCAGACCTGCAGCAACAGGTTTTTGATTTTCAACAACAACAAAAAAAATTCAAGATATTCAAATATCAAGAAACTACAGCCCATTCACAGGAAAATAAGCAGTCAATAAAAACTCTTCCTGAAAAAGCTTGGATGTTGGATTTACTAGACAAAGGCTTTAAATCAGCTATTTTATTTATATTCAAAGAGCTAAAAGAAGCCATGTCTAAAGAACTAAATAAAAGTACGAGAAGGATGTCCATCATATGGAAAAATAACAATAAAGAGATATATATTATAAAAAGGAAATAAATATAAGTTCTAGAACTGAAAAGACCAATAACTGAAATGAAAAATTCACTATAGGGTTTCAAGGGCAGACTTTAGCATGCAGAAAAAAGAATCAGCAAATGTGAACACAAATCAATTGTGATTACCCAGTCTGAGGAACAGAAAGAAAAAAAGAATGAAGAAAAATTAACAGAGCCAAAGACACCAGTAAGACACCACCAAGCATACCAACATATCCAGAATAGGTTTCCCAGAAGGAGAGGAGAGAGAAAAAGAAAGGGGTAGAAAAAAAATTGAAGAAATAATGGCTAAAAACTTCCCACATTTGAGGAAAGATACAAACATATACATTCAAGAAGTTCGGTAACTCCAAGAAGGATAAACAAAAGAGATCTACATCAAGACACATAATCAAATTGTCAAAAGTCAAGAATAAATAGAGAATTTTCAAAGTAGCATGAGAGAAGCAAGTCATAACATAGAGGAGATTCTCATAAGTAATAGCAGATTTTTCATCAAAAGCTACAGAATTCAGAAGAATGACATTTTCAAAGTGCTGAAATACTGCCAGACAAGAGTTCTATATCCAGCAAAACTATTCCTCAAGAATGAAGTAATTACTAAAACTAAAACCTGTTGCAGTCGAGTCGATTCTGACTCATACCAACACTGTAGTAATTAAGATGCCCTAAATAAACAAAAGCTGAGTGTCTTTGTCAAGCTGACTGTCTTTGTCACTAAAAACCTTACAAGAAAAGCTAAAATGAGTCTTTCAGGCTGAAATGAAAATACGCTAGACATAGTCTCAAAGCCATGTGAAGAAATAAAGAACTCTGGTAAAGGTAAATATGTAGGTAAATATAAAAGCTATTATTATTGCGTTTTTGTTTTGTAACTCATATTTTATTTCCTATGTGGTTTAAAAGACAAATTCATAAAATAATAATTATAAATCTACATTAATGGGCACATACTGTATAAAGATGTAATTTGTGACAAGAACAACATAAAAGGGTGAGGCAAAGCTGTATAGGAACAGAATTTAGATGCTATTGAAGCTAAATTGGTATCAATTCTAAGTAGATTGTTATAATTTAAGATATTAGTTGTAATCCACATGGTAACTATATTGAAAATATCTAAAAAATATACACAATAGAAAATGATAAAGGAACCAAAACTGTGCACTACAAAAAATCAATTAAATACAAATAAAGCAGCGCTGGAGGAAGTGAGGGACAAGAAAGTTCTAAGACACACAGAAAACAAGTAACAAAATGGCAGAGATAAGTATATATCACCAATTACTTTAAAAGTAAATGGATTAAACTTTCCAGTCAAAGGCAAAGATTGACAGGAGGGATGAAAAAAAAAAAAGATCCAATTTTATACGGTCTACAAGAGACTCACTTTCAATCAAAGACCAAAAGGGATTAAACAGAAATAATGGAAGAAGATAACCCATGCAAATGGTAACCAAGAGAGAGCTGAGGTGGTTATACAATTATCAGATAAAATAGACTTTAAGTCAAAAACTGTTTAAAAAGACAAAGAGAAACAAACTATGATACATACACACAATGGAGTATTATGCAATGATAAAGAACAATGATGAATCTGTGAAGCATCTCATAACATGGTTGAAACTGGAGGACATTATGATGAGAGAAATAAGCCAATCAATCATAAAAGGACAAATATCATATGAGACCTTTATTGTACAAACGCATGAAAAAGTTTACACACAAAAAGAAATAATGTTTGTTGGTTACAAGGGATGGGAGGGGTGGGGGGGAACTAAATAGACAATAGATAAGGTGTAACTTTGGTGAAGGGTAAGACGGTACATAATACTGGGGAAACCAGCACATCTTGTACAAGGCAAGGTCATGTAAGCACCATAACACATCCAAACTCCCTGAGGGACTGAATTGCTGGGCAGACGGCTGTGGGGACCATGGTCTCAGGGAACATCTAGCTCAACTGGCATAACGGAGTTTATAAAGACAATGTTCTACATTCTACCTTGGTGAGTAGTGTCTGGGGTCTTAAAAGCCTGTGAGCAGCCATCTAAGATACCCCACTGGTCTCATCCCTTTGGGAACAAGGGAGAATGAAGAGAACAGGATACAAGGAAAAGATTAGTCCAAAGGACTAATGGACCACAGCTACCAAGGCCTCCACCAGACTGAGTCCAGTACAGCTAGATGGTGCCCGGCTACCACCACTGACTGCTCTAACCAGAATCACAACAGAGGGTTCTGGACAGAGCTGGAGAAGACTGTAGAGCAAAATTCTAACACATATACACAAAAAGACCAGATTTACTGGCCTGACAGACTGAAGAAACCTCGAGAGTATGGCCCTTGAACACCCTTTTAGCTCAGTGCTGAAATCAGTCCCGAGGTTGACCGTTCAGCTGGAGATTGGACAGCCCCATTAAACAAAAATGGGACTAATGAGGCACTGCAGTCCAGGAACAAGAACTAGAAGGCAAGAGGGGACAAGAAAGCTGGTGATAAGGAACCCAAGGTTGAGAAGGGAGAGTGTTGACATGTTGTAGGGTTGTTAACCATTGTCATAGGGCAATATGTGCACTAACTGTTTAATGAGAAACTATTTGTTCTGTAAATCTTCACCTAAGGTACAAAAAAAAAAAAATATCTATGTGAGATCAAATTGATAACAGCAATTCAAAAGATTTGATGGAAAGCCTAGGGGCAGTGAGTTGAAGATAATGGTGATGGAATAATTTGGAAAAGGATAGTAAGAATAGCAGCACAACTGGAAGAATATAATCGATGTCAATGAATTGTACATGTAGAAACTTTTGAAATGAGTTGCAGTATTGAAGGATTTTGTGGGGAAAATAATAAACGATGCAGGAAGCATCAAAAGAAGATGTGAGGAATACACAGAGTCACTATACCAAAGAAGAATTGGTAGATGTTCAACCATTTCAGGAGGTAGTATATGATCAGAAACCAATGGTAGTGAAGAATGAAGTCTAAGCTGCACTGAAGGAACTGGTGGAAAACAAGGCTCCAGAAATTGATGGAATATCAATTGAGATGCTTCAGCAAACAGATGCAGTGCTGGAAGTCCTCACTTGTCTATGTCAAGAAATTTGGAAAACAGCTACCTGGCCAACCTACTTGGAAGAGATTCATATTTATGCCTATTCCCAAGACAGGTGATCTTACTGAATGTGGAAATCATCAAACAATATCATTGATATTACAAGCAAGTAAAATTTTGCTGAAGATCACTCAAAAGCAGCTGCAGCAGTATATCAACAGGGAACTGCCAGAAATTCAGGCTGGAATCAGAATAGGATATAGAACCAGGGATATCATTACTGATGTCAGATGGATCCTGACTGAAAGCAGAGAATTCCAGAAAGATGTTTACCTGTGTTTTATTGACTATGCAAATGCATTTGACTGTGTGGATAATAACAAATTATAGATAACATTTCGAAGAATGGGAATTCCTGAACACTTATCTGTGTTCATGAGAAACTTGTACATAGATCAAGATGCAGTCATTTGAACAGAACAAGGGGATACTGCGTGGTATGAAGTCAGAAAAGTCATGTGTCAGGGTTGTATCCTTTCACCATACCTATTCAATCTGTATGCTAAGCAAATAATCCAAGAAGCTGAACTATATGAAGAAGAACGGGGGATCAGGATTGGAGGAAGATTCCTTAACAATCAGCATTATGCAGATGACACAACCTTGCATGCTAAAGTGAAAAGGACTTGAAGCACTTACTGATGAAGATCAAAGACCTCAGCTTTCACTGTGGATTACACCTCAACTTAAAGAAAACAAAAATCCTCACAACTGGACCAGTAAGCAATATCATGGTAAATGAAGAAAACATTGAAGTTGTCAAAGATTTCAGTGTACTTGTATCCCCAGTCAATGCTCATGGAAGCAGCAGTCAAGAAATCAAAAGATGCATTGCATTGGACTAGTCTGCTGCAAAAGACCTCTTAAAGTGTTGAAAAGCAAAGATGTCATCTTGAAAACTGAGGCGCACCTGACCCAAGTCATGGTGTTTTCAATAACCTTATATGCATGCGAAAGCTGGATGATGAATAAGGAAGACTGAAGAAGAATGGATGCCTTCGAATTGTGGTGTTGGCAAAGAATGTTGAATATACCATGGACTGTCAAAAGAACAAACAAATCTCTCTTGGAAGAAGTACAACAAGAATGTTCCTTAGAAGCAAAGATGGTGAGACTATGTCTCACATACTTTGCAGATGCATTCAGGAGGGATCAGTCCCTGGAGAAGGACAACAAGCTTGGTAAAGCAGAAGGCCAGTGAAAAAGTGGAAGACCCTCAACGAGATGGTTTGACACAGTAGCTGCAACAACGGGCTCAAGCATAACAACGATTGTGAGGATGGCGCATGTCTGGGCAGTGTTTTTTTCTGTTGTACATAGGGTTGCTATGAGTCAGAGCCAACGTGACAGCACCTAACAACAACAACAATATGTATGCAAAAACTGGACAATGAATAAGGAACACTAAAGAAAATTTGATGCCTTTGAATTATAGCCCTGGCAAAAAATGCTGAATATACCACAAACTGCCAGAAGAATGAACAAATTTGTCTTGGACAAAGTATAGCCACAATGCTCCCTAGAAGCAAAGATGGTAAGACTTCATTTCATGTACTTTGAGCATGTTATCAAGAGAGACTAGTCCTTGGAGAAGGACATCATACTTGGTAAAGCACACGGTCAGCGAGAAAAGGAAAACCGGCTATGAGATGTATTGACACAGTCTGCAATAATAGGTTCAAACACAGCAGAGATTGTAAAGATGGCACAGGATTGGGCAGTGTCTTAGTCATCTAGTGCTGCTATAACAGAAATACCACAAATGGATGGTTTTAACGAAGAGATGTTTATTTCCTCACAGTTAAAGTAGGCTAAAAGTCCAAATTCAAGGTGTCAGCTCCAGGGGAAGGCTTTCTCTCTCTTGGCCTTCTCATCAGTTTTCCCCCAGACTAGGAGCTTCTCGGCTCAGGCACCCTGGTCCAAAGGAGGCTCTCTGCTCCTGGCACTGGTTTCTTGATGGTATGAGGTCCCCCTGTCTCACTGCTCACTTCTTTTATATCTCAAGAGATGGCCTCAGGACACAATCCAGTCTTGTCGATCAGGTCTTGCCTTACTAACACAACTGCCACCCATCCTCCCTCATTAACAGCATAGAGGCAGGATTTACAACATATAGGAAAATCACACAATACCAGGAATCATGGCCGAGCCAAACTGATGTACACATTTTTGGGGGGACATAATTCAAACCATGACAGGCAGTGTTTCCTTTTGTTGTACATAAGGTTGCTATGAGTTGTAACCAACCAGATAGCACCTAATGAACACTCCTAAAAACAGCAAACCTTTGAGGAAAGTATTTGACTCAAGATAATAGTGACTAGTCCAGATAATATTGTCTGGAACTCATAAGAAGGAGATAATATTTTGTAATAAATTAATTACAATGTTTTAAGTTCTTTTCTTAGCTACTTAATGTACCGAATCTTTATTACCCTTCCTCTGCTGAAGATCCCAATATAAAATGATTACAAAAATGATATAAAAAATAGAAGAAGCAATAATAAAGGCGGGGAGGGAGAAAATCTCTGGATGCCCTATTTGTCTTTATTTGACTTCAGTTTTCTATTTTAGAAAGCTCAGTGAACAGTAGTTTATTTTGAGTTTATTCTGAGATTTCTATATAATGTTTCCTATATTAATTTGAGGTAATCACTTTCATATGTGACTTTTTAAAAGTTAAGTCTTATATCAAGAACCAATTTAATGAAAAGTTTCTGGAGAGTAAGCCAAGAAACCATCTATTTATGAATTGAAAAAATGTCACAGTTCACCTAGGACCCAGGAAGAATATACTTAAAAATTTCATAATTGAGACATGGAGAATTTTGATAACAGGGGATGCTTCTCACACCATTATCTAATCTAGCTTCTCCATTTTCTTTAGTGGAAGGCAGAAATTGCATGTGTATTTTTGTAAAGCAATTTGGAAACAACATATAGTAAAAATGGAAAAGAATCTTTTCTGCAACAATAAATGGATCAAATAATACAAAAGCTAATTTCTAAATTCATGAATATTATAATTGAATTGTGTTTCCTTAAAATGTATATGTAGAAGTCCTAACCTCTGTGCCTGTGATGTGACCGGTTTGGAAATAGGATCTTTGAAGATGCTATCAATTAGGTTAACATACTCAAATAGGGTAGGTCCTAACTCTATATGACTGGTGTCCTTATAAATTAGAAGATACTCAGAGACAGGGATACATAAGAAGGAAGTCATATGACATTGCAGCCACAAGACAAGGAATGCCAAGGATTGCAAGGAGCCACCAGAAGCTAAGAGAGAGTTACGGAACAGTTTCTTAATCGGAGTCCTCAGAATTAATCAGCATGACCAATACTGTAATTTGGACTTCTAGCCTCCACAACAGTGAGACAATAAGTTTCTGTTCTTATAAGCCACCTAGTTTGTGATATTTTGTAATGGCAGCCCTAGGTAATTAATACATTGAATAAATTCCATTTATAATTTACATGTGAATTATATTTGCATGCACTAGAGCAGTTGTTTTTGTTAGATGCTGTCCAGTTGGTTCCAACTCATAGTGACCCTATGTACAACAGAACAAAATACTGCTGGGTCCTGTACCATTCCCATAATTGCTATGCTTGAGCCCATTGTTACAGCCACTGTGTCAATCCATCTCATCAAGGGTCTTCCTCTTTTTCGCTGACCCTCTACAGTAATGATGCTTAAATATGGATGTATCATATAGTCTTAGATTCCCTGACCTTGAGCATGGTGGTACAATGTAATTTCTAGGGTGAAAAAATCATGATAGTTTTCATTTTGAGTATCCTGTGGGAAAAATTAACTCTATATCCATAAAAGCTAGTTTCTACACCTGAATTTAGGGTAGAGAAGAAGTAAAATTTATTATTTCTGTGCCAGTACAAATTATTGGGAAAAGAGCATATATAGTCTTCAAAAATCTTTATTGAGTGGGTATATAGCCCTATCTTTTCACATATATGTATCTGTTATTCTTTCAAGTAGCTCTCAGAAAGAGATACTGTGAACAAAAATCATTCCTGTGACCGTAATATGATAAATTCAGTCGTTTTGCTTCTGCTTCCTGGAACTTCAGTTCAGGTGTTGCTTGAGCTGAATGGTGTGTGACTGGTGAAGCGTACTGTAGGTCAATATTACTGCAAGCTTTGGAAACTTTTTCATTTTTTGAAAATATTTTGCTTGTTGTAATTTCTTGCTATTAATATATGCATGTAGTGACTATATCTAGAGCCAAATTTGTTGAGATTTCCTTCAACTGATATTCATCAGTTTTTCACCTGTATTTTAAGCATTCTTAAATGAAGTAGGGTTTCAAAGCAAGTGAAACTCATAGCAAGTAGACAGTAACCAATAAGAAAACCTGCCTATGCAGAATTGTGTTTATTTACAAAAGCAATGAGTTATGTTTAGAGATCATTTCTCTTACTGTACTTAGTGTTTCCTAAATCCTTTCCCACATCCTATTTCCAGTCTGTTAACAAAATTATGTTGGATCTACTTTAAAAATATATCAAGAATTTGATCATTTCTTACCATTTCCTCTGCTACTATCTCCTTCACTTATATTATTATCATAACTTTCTAACTGATCTCATGGATCCACCTTTCGCCTCCTGAAGTCTATTCTCCATGCAGAAGCCAAGTCTTTCCTCACCGTCTGCTCACAAGCCGGCAATAGATGCCCATCTCATAAAGAGTAAAGACAAAGATTTTATCTTGATTCAAAAGGCTCTAACGATAGGCTACCACTCTCCCTATCCTTCAGTCTGCCCAGCCACAGTGGCTACCTTGGTTGTTCTTCAAGCTGACCAGGCACACTCCCTACTCAGGTCCTCTGCATTCATTGTTTTCTCTACCTAGGATTGTTCTTTTCTCAGATAGACTCAAGATGCTTTTCTTCACTCCCTTGACGTATTTATTCAAAGTAACACACGTGAGAAATGTGCTTCTCAGTTCAGTTGAATATATGAGACCAAATGGTCAGCTCCTGTCCCAAAGCAGGAGGAGAAAGCAGGATGGGACAGAAATTGGATGAAGGAACACAGGGAACCTGGGGTGGAAAGGGGGACATGCTGTAACATTAGGGAGATGGCAACCAATGTTGCAAAACAATATGTGTTTAAATATTTGAATGAGAAATTAATTTGAACTGTAAACTTTCACCCAAAGCACAATAAAAATTAAATGAATAAAAACAAACAAAATTGTATTCTCACTATGGCCTTCTCTAGCCTTCTGCCCTGTAACACACAAATAATTCCTATCTTACTGCACTGCTTTATTTTACTTCTTTGAAGCAATTTTTACTTTCAAAGGCTATTTTGTGTACATATTTATATTTTTGTATTTGATTAAATTGTCTGTAAACCCCTAAAAAGTATAAGCTCCATTAAGAGCAATGTTTTGTTCGCAACATACTACACCTAAAAATGTGCCTGACTCATCAAAAGTACTCCCTAAACATTTTATGAATATATGACTATTTTTTGGTAATTGACAATTTGATTAAGTGAAATATTCTTATTCATTTAAGATTCAATTATAGATTTATTCTAAAATGATGTATCTTTTATATATGCATATCTAGAATCAACACAAACATATTTTCGTTTCTTCACAGAATAAATGCTACATTTTACACAGGCCTCAGAACTGAAACATTGGTGTGCCATTTTTAACTGATAGTGGAGACAGTTTACTTTACATTCACATTTTATTTAAAATCCATAAGCAAATTCTCTCCTAAACTTTGGCTAAATTAGAGCACATCCTTTAAATAAATCATTAACAATGAGTAGATTAATTAGGTTACTTTTTCATGTATCTTTACATGTTAGTAAAACAGATTGTCCATATCAGTTACCTATTGCCATGATAATGCTGTGTAATAAATATCCAAAAAGCCTAGATACATAAAAGTTGTTGATTTAGTTCACAAGCCTATGTCTGGGATTTAGGTTGGCCTTTGGTGGGTAGCTTTTTTGATGTTGGTGTGACTCAAGAACCTCACCAATAAGTTTAATGATTAGCTAGCTATCAATGGGGTTAGGGTGAGGTTAAGAGGGGTAACTAGGCCTCAAGCCTCCTATCCTCCAGCAAGTTTGCATAGGCCTATTTTCATGGCAGTGGTTAGAGGTGCAAGAGTAAAAGCAAAAAACAAAAAACATACATGCACTTTTTCAAGTCTATGACTACATCGCATCTACTAACATCCCCTAGGTCAAATTAAATCACATGGCTCAGTCCCCAGTCAGCATGAGAAGACAACGCAAAGTCACATGGCAAAGTGTGATTCTAGAGGAAAAGTGAAGAACTAAGGATATGTTTACTATGCAGCCCATTGGTCAAATTCTGAGCAGATGTGTATGTTCAACGATGGAGTATTTTTTATCCTTGTCTGCTAGGAGATTTTAAAAAATAATAATATGAATTACACCTCAACACAAAGAAAACAAAAATCCTCATAACTGGACCAGTAAGCCACATCATGATAAACAGAGAAAAGATTGAAGTTGTCAAGGATTTCATTTTACTTGGATCCACAATCAACACCCATGGAAACAGCAATCAAGAAATCAAAGAACATAGTGCATTGGGCAAATCTGCTGCAAAAGAACTCTTTAAAGTGTTGAAAAGCAAAGATGTCACCTTGAAGACTAAGGTGCTCCTGACCCAAGCCATGGTGTTTTCAATCACCTCATATGCATGTGAAAGCTGGACAACGAATAATAAAGACGGAAGAAGAATTGATGCCTTTGAATTATGGCATTGGCGAAGAATATTGATGATACTGTGGACTGTCTGAAGAATGAACAAATCTGTTTCAGAAGAAGTACAGCCAGAATGCTCCTTAGAAGCAAGTATGATGAGACTACCTCTTACATACTTTGGACATATTATCAGGAAAGATCAGTCCCTGGAGAAGAATATCAAGCTTGGTAAAGCAGAGGGCCAGCAAAAAGGAAGGAAACTCTCAAAGAGATGGATTGACACAGTGGCTGCAACAATGGGCTCAAGCATAACGATTGTGAGAATGGCACAGGACCAGGCAATGTTTCGTTCTGTTGCTCATAGAGTCACTATGAGTCAGAATCGACTCGATGGCACCTAACAACAACAATAATGGGAAAAAATAAAACAGATTGTAATAGACCATTATTCATTATTTAAGCATTAGTTTAAAATAACTGGTGTTAAAACCAGATGTTCTAATGCTGAAGCAGTTGTGCTTTGATTATACTGAAGTAGCAGCTAACGTTTTACTCATAGAATCAATTAGCTAAAAGGAATACTCTTCAGTTTAAAGTAATCCAAGCTATTTATAGCCCTATAACATTTCCAAATTCAATCACAATAAAAAACCACCAAAACAGACTTTTACAAAATGTATAGAATTAAAATCAATATGGAAACTGCTACCTCTTTTATAATTTAAAAAATACACAATTTAGCAACAACAAGGCCAACTACAAAATCTTAACTAACACATAAACTTCTGTTAGTGCCAGTGAGTTTGGAAATAAGAAATGCACTTGAAGTATTTCCATGGTAAAGGAAATATGAAGATTTTGCTTTGCTCTAGCCTTAGAGTTCACAGTGAAATACCTACATAGGCCTGAATCATGAATATTATGTAAGATCTTTTAAAATTCACAGTGTGCACTTTATTTTTCTCTGAAGTCCCATTTTATAGACTATTATCGGAAGCAAAATAGTCTAGTTGATGGAGCAGTGGACTGATTCAATATGTCAAATTCCATGTTCCTATCCAGTAGACTGACAAAAAGTCATAGAAATTTAATTTAAAATGAGGCAAATCAAGCATTGCTTTATAAAGACTATCTGCATGTCACGTAGGAGATCTTAAACAAAAGTACTTTTGTGGTTATCCAAGCACATAAATACCTGGGCAACTTTTAAAAGCTTAATATTTTTTCCCTATCAAAACTGTACTCTGATGTATAATCAAAAAAAAAATTTCACTTCACTGTTAAAACAGATCACAACTATTGTGCAAAGGAAATATAAAAGCACTTCTATTTATAGCTATAACCTTGCAATGCAAAGAGAATACAAACAATTCTGAAAGAAAAAGTTTGAGGTTTTTAATGACTGGCTTTCTTATTTTCAAACTGTGATATACAGCTTATCTCACTTAGCTGGTATGGATTGTAAAAATATTGTAATATGATTTTATAGCCTTTGGAAGCATATTTTAATGATATAAAAATAATATTATATTGCTAAAGTATATTTGAGGGTTCCTTAGATTTATTTATTTTTCCCACATATGATTGTGATGCTTTGTGTGCTTATATATATATATAAACACAAATACTTAAAAGTAGGGGAATCCAGTTTCATCTGCTGACAGAAATACACTTAAGGAAACTAATGAGTAACATATTACTCCTACATTTAGACTTTACTTTGAGGGAAAATAGATAATCTGTCAGTCTCTATATTTATATTGCAGTTATAAAAATATGTTGTTTATTTTTTTTAATTATGATTGGATAAAAGGGAAGAATACACATTGTGTTATCATATTGTAAATAAATCACAGTGCAAATTTGGGGAAAATACTTTTTTAAACATTAACTGAATAAGAAACTTCTTCCCATTAAATACATGTTCTCTGTAAGTATTCTCCTCCACATATGTAAAAGAAATATGGAAAATTCCTTGTTCAGCATATTCAGAAACTGTTTTCCTAATGGTATCTGATTCTTAGATAAAAACAGATTGCCCTAAATTATTTTCCAACTTCAAAAATTGATGAACTTCCTGCCTTGCCATTCTGTGTGCTTAGTGTGCACTCTGTCCACGTATTTCTTGTTTTTGTGGTAATGACATTGTGTCTGCACTCTACTGTATTCACATCGTCTTTTTTGCACACTAGGGTACACTTTTGTTCAAACTCTCCTTTAAACCACAGCACCTTAAACAAACAAATGGTCAAAGAACAAACACTAATGCAGAGCACGGAGCATCACACATGCCAATGATGTTTTCTTGTTCAGATATTACAAAATGTATTTTTGAATAGTGAATAAATGATATGATAAGAGGAAAAAAAGGAAGTAATTTGGGAGCTGCATTAAAACAAAACAATACAAACCTGTTGCCGCAGTCAGGTCGATTCCGACCCATTGCAACCCTAGAGGACTGAGTAGAACTGCCCCATAGGGGTTCCAAGGAGCAGTTGGTGGATTTGAAGAGCAACCTTTTTCTTAGCAGCCTATCACTTAACTACTGCTCCACCAGGGCTCCATTTGGGAGCTAGTGAGGAACAAATCACACACCAGTTATAAAAGAATGCTCTTGAAGCTCATTAGAGAAAAGGAAAAAAAAAAAAAAGTAGAATAAAGGTAAGAGATTGGATTTCTGTTTCAATAACTTTTCATTTTTTCTGTATAATCTTTCATTATGCTGTGTTTAAGTGTGGATGAGAAGAAAGACCCTCAGCTGACCTGCTCCCACAGCATCTTCATAGCAGTTCAATATTTTTAAGAAAATCTATAACTAATTCTCTGAATGTATTGGTGCAAACTATAGGGAAAACTGATAAAGGAATGATCTTGTTTAGAATATATATGCCTCAAGTAGAAAGAATTAGAGTATGCAAAAAAAAAAAATCCATAAATTCTAATAAAAAAAGATCATCCTGTATCACTGAATTCCATCAATGAAAAATCCCTAGCTATATTTTTGCATCATGATATATACTTTACAGTTGAATTAAGTCAATAACTTTCCTCATACATTTCATTTCCTTTGCACTTTTTTGAATTTCTGTTTACCTCTTTCTCATGTTTAAGCTCTCATATATCCACACTCAAACAGGTATCTCTAATTCATGGATAAATCAGGGAGATAAATGTAAAGTGTCTTTCCTAAATTTTATTTTGCTTCATCATAGTTGCCACAAAAGAAAGAAACAAACAAAGTAAAGTAACAGCAAATAAAGGAGCTGCCAGGGTGCCCAACTGAGCCAATTAACTAAAGGTTATTTTTATGTGGCTATGAAACTGATATATTTTACAGTGAGTAATATATCACACAAGATGTGTAGAGCAAATCTTCACTTAACAAAATGACACCAAACTGAGATAATATGATCAAACTGTATAAAATCTAAAAGTTGAAAGTGTTTACCAATAAAATTTGAGGTGACGCGCAGTGTAAAAACCCAGTATCTCTTCCTCAAATGCATTTACTTTTCCTAATAGCAAATTTTGTCCAGTTATATGTGAAGACAAAGTAGAAATGTTATAGGATAATTCATTATATGGGAAAAAACACATAATTTTATTTTTTTTTCCAATCGTGTTAATGTTCTAGACCAGGTTTTATAGTTAGTGAGATTCATGCTTTTTTTTTTTTCTTTTAAATTGGATTACTGTACAGTATATCTTAGTTGTACCTATTTAGTGTGTTTTCTTATTTTCCACTGAGACGAGATTTTTAACTGTAAAGGAAGACTCTGCTCTGGCTGCACAATGGCAAAATAAAGCAAATATATAAATAAATTCAGGATATGAGAAAATAGATACTCTTAAATGCTCCTTGGAAACCCTGTGAGTCAGTTCTACTCTGTCCTATAGGGTCGCTATGAGTTGGAATCCACTCGATGGCAATGGGTTAAATGCTCTTAGTATAGAATAATGTAACAATTTAGTGAGAAAATTTACCACATTCTCTTAAAATTAACAATGCATGTACCCCAGGACCCAACAATTCCACCTGTTTGTAGCTGCCCTAGAAACAAATGTATTCAAGAAGGCATGCATAATGATGATACTGTCTTAGTCATCTAGTGCTGCTATAACAGAAATACCACGAGTGGATGGTTTTAACCAAGAGAACTTTATTTCCTCACAGTCAAAGTAGGCTAAAAGTCCAAATTCAGGCTGTCAGCTCCAGGGGAAGGCTTTCTCTCTCTGCCAGCCATCTCATCAATGTTCCCCCAGACTAAGAGCTTCTCTGTGCAGGGACCCTGGGTCCAAAGGATACGCTCTGCTCCTGGCACTGCTTTCTTGGTGGTATGATGTCTCCCTGTCTCTGCTCACTTCTCTCTTTTATATCTCAAGATATTGTCTCAGGGCACAATCCAATCTTGTAGACTGAGTCCTGCCTTACTAACACAACTGCCAGCCATCCTCCCTCATTAACATCACAGAGGCAGGGTTTACAACATATAGGAAAATCACACAATACCAGGAGTCATGGCCCAGCCAAACTGACACACACATTTTTCAGGGGGACATGGTTCAATCCATGACATGTACTGAACAGTTCATTGCAATATTGTCTATATTTCTAAAAAGTGGAAAACAATTTCAATGTTCATAAGTGGAGACATTTCTAAATAAATATGGTATATATGGATTAATAGACACCAGATAATTACATAATAGATATTATATATCATATCCATTATAGATCTAGAGCAGTACGTTATAAATAATAGATCTATAATATACATCACTACATTATAGATAACAGATCTATTATCTATAATGTACTGTAACGGAATTTGAGAATGGGATCCTGCCTCTATCTGCCAATACCATAACCTTCAGAACAACAAAAGATGCAAAAAGGGTTAAGAACGTGAAAGGAGCCAAGGAGAATGAAGAGAAACTAGATTGGTGAACAGACTTTTGTTAAGAAAATGAAATTATATTCTGTTTAGCCTCTCAGTCCACTGCCCCCTTCCCTCTGTTTTGTGGTGTAGGATAACCATGCTACCTGTTATCCCCAAGCCTGTTGAATGTTGCTTCAAAAAGAACCCCTGGGGGAGATTTAGAAGTGATTTCTTATGTGGAGGGACATGGAGAATGGTGACTTGCACCTGGAAGGCTGGAGAGTTTTTCCTACTACACGCCCAATCTCAGCATTTTGAGACCAGCAGACCCTGAGTTTTTTTCTTTAAACCACCTTTGGGACATGTGAGAAAGAGCAGAAATGCAGGATCATTTTGGTTTTGTCTAAGAGGGCTGTCTGGGAGGTGACTTCAGTAGACAGAGACGTGGGTAAATGCCTAGGGGTGAGAGAAAGCTGAAATAATGACTCAGTGAGAAGATGCATTACATTAATCAAGACAAAGGAAAGATATAGGGGTCCAGCTGGGAGCCTTTTAAGTGAGAAGAAAAGTGTCCCAGGAGAGCAACCAAAAACAAAGAAACAAAACTACTGCCATCAAGTCGATTCCGACTCATAGCGACCCTATAGTGACCTTGTAGTCATATTTAATTTTCTGCCAGGCCCAGAGAGCTCAAATAAATATGCAAGTAAGGACTGTCTTATCCTCTTACCACTCCTCCTTCCATGGCTGATTTGACAATGGAACCCTGATGGCATAGTGGTTAAGAGCTACAGCTGCTAACCAAAAGGTCGGCAGCTCAGATCCACCAGGCGCTCCTTGGAAACCCTGTGCGACAGTTCTACTCTGTCCTATAGTGTCGCTATGAGTCAGAATCGACTAGACAGTAACGGTTTTTTGTTTTTTGTTTTGTGGCTGAATCTGTAGCTGGTCAGTGGGAGAGCAGATGAGCTTGGTGACCTTAGATTTATATTAAGGAAATAGAAACATTCTGCTTTCAATTCTGTAAATTCAGACTACAGAAATCCCTAATGGGTAATAATCAAAATGTATTGATGTATTATTTGTGTGTTTAACAATTTATTTGAAAATAGCTCAACTGCTATTGAAAAAACAATAGTTTCAATATTTTGAATTTTAATTATTGCAATAATTGTAGACATATGAGTTTTTTTTAAGTGGTATTTAAAACATGTTTCTGAACTGTTGATGCTCTGTTCTCAACTACTGACTATCCATTCTGCATGCCTTCTCAGAATCAAAGTTCTCCTGAAATTTGACTTCTGCATTTAAAATATTTCTTATTCTTGTCTTTAATAATTAACTGATATTACAGATTCATACTCCATATAAATATTCAGGGAACATTCAGAGAAATATCCAGGAAAAATATTTGCTCTTCTCTATTTTTATTAATAAATCTAATTAACAAAAAATTGCTGAGAATAGCAAAGTAACTTGTCAAGGAGAAAAAAAAGTGTTAGGCCACCTGTCTTAGTCATCTAGTGCTGCTATAACAGAAATACCACAAGTGGATGGTTTTAACAAAGAGAAGTTTATTTCCTTAGAGTAAAGTAGGCTAAAAGTCCAAATTCAGGGTGTCAGCTCCAGGGGAAGGCTTTATCTCTCTCGGCCTTCTCATCAGCCTTCCCCCAGACTAGGAGCTTCTCGGCACAGGGATCCCAGTCCAAAGGACGTGCTCTGCTCCCAGCACTGCTTTCTTGATGGTATGAGTGAGATCCCCAACTCTGCTTGCTTCCCTTTCCTTTTATCTCTTGAGAGATAAAAGGTGATGCAGGCCACACCCCAGGGAAACTCCCTTTACATTGGATCAGGGATGTGACCTGGGGGAGGGTGGTGTTACAATCCCACCCTAATCCTCTTTAACATAAAATTACAATCACAAAATGGAGGACAACCACACAATTCTGGGAATTGTGGCCCAGCCAAATTGGTATACATATTTTTTGGGGGACATAATTCAAACCATGACACCACCATACAATAATATCTAAAAGAAATAAAAATTAACTATTATGGAATTGTTTTGTGCTATTAGTAGATTCAGCCCATGGAGCCTGTTTGATTTAATCTGTTTTACAGGTTAGCAAGCCTCCAGAGGCAATAAAAGATCAGAAGCTACAAATGAATTCAGATATCTTAGCATTACCTTTATCCATTCATAATGTCCACTTGCTTGACTATAAACTTACTTGTCAGATCACTCTGGTATACAACATCTCAGCTTATAGCTCCATGAAAAAGAAACTTAAGTCACTGAGGCAGAGTATTGGAACCTTCATTTGCTGATGTGGCATAACACAGAAGGAAAAGAAACAGCTGCTAACATAATTAATTTTTGGAATGGGGAACATTTCAAGTATGAATCTAGGAAAATTGTAAGTCATCAAAAAATGAAATGGAACACATAAAGATCAAAATCCTAGGCATAGTGAGCTGAAATGGACTGGTATTGGCCATTTTGAATCAGACAATGATATGGTCTACTATGCTGAGAATGAAAAATTGAAGAGGAATGGCATTGTATTCATTGTCAAAAAGAATATTTCAAGATCTATCCTGAAGTACAACATTGTCAGTGATAGGATAATACACATACTTTTACAAGGAAGCTAATAAAGCTATTATTCAAATTTACCCACCAACCACTAATGCCAAAAATGAGGAAATAGAAGATTTTTACCAACTTCTGCAGTATGAAAATGATCCAACATGCAATCAAGATGCATTGATAATTATTGGTGACTGACAGAAACAAAGAAGAAGGATGAGTAGCCGGAAAATATGGCCTTGGTGATAGAAATGATGTTGGAGATTGATGATAGAATTTTGCAAGACCAGTGACTTTTTCATTACAAATACTTTTTATTCAACAACATTAACAGCGACTATACACATGGACTTTGCCAGATGGAATACACAGGAATAAAATCAACTACATCTGTGGAAAGAAACGATGGAGAAGCTCAATATCATCAGAACAAGGCTAGGGTCCAACTGCGGAACAGACCATCAATTGCTCATATGCAACTTTAAGTTGAATCTAAAGAAAATTAAAACAAGTCCACAAGGACCAAAATATGACCTTGAGTATATCCCACCTGAATTTAGAGACCATCTTAAGAATAGATTTGACACATTGAATACTAATGACCGAAGACCAGATGAATTGTGGAATGACATCAAGGATATCATACATGAAGAAAGCAAAGGCTCATTAAAAGGAAAGGAAAGAAAAAAAGACCAAATAGATGTCAGAAGAGGCTCTGAAACTTGCTCATGAACATACAGTAGCTAAAGCAAAATGGAGAAATGATGAAGCAAAGAGCTGAGCAGAAGATTTTAAAGGGTAGCTCGAGAGGATAAAGTAAAGTATTGTAATGAAAAACACAAAGACCTGGAGTTAGAAAACCGAAAGGGAAGAACACGCTCGGCATTTCTCAAGCTGAAAGAACTGAAGAAAAAGTTCAAGCCTCAAGCTGAAATATTGAAAGATTCTATGGGCCAAATATTGAACGATACAGGAAGAATCAAAAGAATATGGAAGAAATACATAGAGTCATTGCACCATTTCAGGACGTAGTGTATGATCAAGAACCAGTGATATTGAAGGAAAAAGTCCAAGCTGCGCTAAAGGCATTGGTAAAAAACAAGGATCCAGAAATTGATAGAATACCAACTGAGATAATTCAACAAATGGATGCAGCGCTGGAGGTGCTCACTCCTCTTTACTAAGAAATTTGGAAGGCAGCTACCTGGCCAAACAACTATGAGAGATCCATATTTGTGCCCATTCCAAAGAAAGGTGGTCCAAATGTATGCAGAATTTATCAAACAATATCATTAATATCACATGCAAGTAAAATTTTGCTGAAGATAATTCAAAAGGAGTTGCAACAGTACATCCACAAGGATCTGCCAGAAATTCAAGCCAGATTAAGAAGAGGACATGGAACCTGGGATATCTTTGCTGATGTCAGATGGATCTTGGCTAAAAGCAGAGAATACTGGAGAAAGATGTTTACCTGTGCTTTACTGACTATGCAAAGGCATTTGACTGTGTGAATCATAACAAATTATGGATAACATTGCAAAGAATGAGAATTCCAGAATACTTAATTGTGCTCATGCAGAACCCGTGCATAGACCAAGAGGCAGTCCTTTGAACAGAGCAAGGGATACTGCATGGTTTAAAATCAGGAAAGGTGTGCATCAGGGTTGTATCTTTTCACCGTACTTATTCAATCTGTATGCTGAGCAAATAATCTGATAAATTGTACTATATGAAGAAGAATTTGGCATTAGGATTGGAGGAAGACTCATTAACAACCTGGAATATGCCGATGACACAATCTTGCTTGCTAAAAGCAAAGAGTACTTGTAGCACTTATTGATGAAGATCAAAGCTACAGACTTCAGTATGGTTTACACCTCAGCATAAAGAAACAAAAACCCTCATAACTGGAACAATAAGCAACATCATGATAAATGGAGAAAAGATTGAAATTGTCAAGGATTTCATTTTACTTGGATTCACAATCAGTGAACATGGAAGCATTAGTCAAGAAATAGAAGGACATATTGCATTGGGCAAATCTGCTTCAAAAGACCTCTTTAAAGTGTTAAAAAGTAAAGATGTCACTTTGAGGACTAAGGTGCACCTCACCCAAGCCATGATATTTTCAATTGTCTCACATGCATGCAAAAGCTGAACAAAGATTAAAGAAGACAGAGGAATGAATGTCTTTCAATTATGATGTTGGTAAAGAATATTGAATATACCATGAAGAATGAACAAATCTGTCTTGAAAGTACTCCTTGCAAGGTGGGATGGCTAGGCTTCTTCTCATGTACTTTGAACATGTTATTGTTCCTGGGAACTCCAGGTACTGCTCCGTGTGACTCATCATAGCCAATAAAGGAGGGGCTCAGGTGGGAGATCAAAAAGGCAGCTTTATTTCATTACACAAGGGAAGGAAAAGTCATGGCTGGTGCCTCCAAGACTGCTCAAGGATAAGATTTTGGGAGATCACTTTTATAGAGCTTACAAGCAGGGAGATCATGTGAATTATATCAGCAACGTTCTAAATCATGCCACTCAGACGCAGTAGGGGTTAAATGCAACTTCATAGGATGTATGTTTAGAAAATGGTGGCACAACTCCTTCTAGGTGTGGAAAAGTTAATATGCATGAGGCACTTAATGAGTGAAAGTTAACTCAAGGTCTCTTGAACTAATTTATACTGGCTCTTGATGGCTTACTTGTCCTGCCTAAAAGAGTAAATACAAGTTCTAAGGTATTATCTCTTTCTTGGTTCATGGCTACGCTTACCGTGGAATTTTTCCAGTATCAAAGTCTGCTGCCTAATTATCAGGAGGGACCAGTCACTGGAGAAGGACGTCATGGTTGGTAAGGTAGAGGGTCAGTGAAAAGGAGGAAGACACTCAACGAGATGGATTGACACCGTGGCTACAACAATGAGTTGAAACATAGAAATGATTGTGAGGATGGTGCAGGACCGGGTAGAATTTCCTTCAGTTGTATACAGGGTTGCTATGAGTTGGAACTGACTTGATGGCACCTAACAACAACAAATCTTCTTACTATAAAATGGAATGCCTGTTTTTCTGTTTCAAGGACTTTGAGCTACTTTTTCATAAACAGTATATTGATAATAATATTATGAATTCTAATTCAAATGACAATTATCTATTGTATGTACATTTCCATGCTGTTTAGAATAAACAGCCTTTTAGAATGGTTTTCAGAAGTACGATTGCAGAGGATGACAGTCTTGAATGAGCGTTGCATCGGAAAAGTAACATTCATTCATACTATATATTTAGACTTTATGTGGTTTCTATAATTTCACACATCAGATTCAATTTCACACAGCATTATAAATCAGATTCACCATGCCCTTTACAAAATGACATCTAATACCCAGGACTAACCTAAAAAAATCATAATATTAGTACGGCTGGTGGCACATTTATAAAGAGGGACATTACATTTAGTTGTCATGGGAACAACCAATAAGGCTAGCTGCACAACTGACATAATGTGGAACAAATGGATAATGTTTAAGCACAGGTGGAATAGACCTTTTTAACAAAAAAAAAAAAGAAAGAAAAAAACTTATTTTAGAAAGAATAAATGCACCAGCTGCATCCCATTGGACTGATTGCCTGAGTTTATTTTCTTCCCCAAACCTCCTTCAGGCCTGTCGAGTTCTTTGGCTTTCTCTCTGGGCCATGCCCTTTGATGCTTGTTTTGCTAAATACCCATTCTTATCCCTGGGGATTCTATCAGGGATAAGAATGGGTAATAATTTCGGAAGATTTCTTCAACAAAACGTTAAAAGTATCCATTTGGCCTCTGAATGAAAATGAGAATGGTTTCAAACAGAAAAACAAAATGTATTTTAAAAAGATTGGTGCCTTTTATTTTTCTTTAACAAATTTTTAAGTTTTAGGGATCTTCTTCAGTTGCAAAACATTTCTTCATAAACCTGATGACCTAAAATAGGTAATAAAGGCAAGTGACACTCTAGTATGAAGAATGGATGGCCAGCTATGTCTGGCTTATATTTGTATATTTGTTCATGCCTAATAAATGACACATCTTCATTTGTAATCATAAATATGGCTCATATATACATATATATGTGTGTGTGTGTGTATCTATATATATATATGCTCTGCAGTCATCAGAATGGTCAATATCACTGAGCATGTCCAAGAAAATGTTGGTATCTCTAGAGAATAGAGACAGAAATGCTGTCTCTCAAAAAGCACGTCTCCAAGAGAATAAAAATATTAGTGATACAAAACCAAACACTAATTCTCTATATGAAAGGCCAATACACTTGCTACTCAAAGCAGTAAAATATCCAGTTAACTTATGGGGATTCTGGGAGAGAAAGGACAAAAAAAAAAAAAAAAAAGAGATTAGAGTTGGCCATATCATGAAGAAAATGATAATAAATTCTGATGGAAATATTAGATATTCTGTAGAATAATTCTGGCTTGAGTCTAAAGATGAGGAGATTGAAGCCCAAGAACATTTAAGTTACTTTCAAATTTAGCCATGTTTATCAACCATACCAACAATTAAAACATTATTTACATTGTCTCCTCACAAAATTGTATATGTGCATGCTATTTTTTATACCATTAACATATCACAACCATATTCCTTCTTTTTTTCTCATTTAATTTTTCTTTCACAGCTTTATTTTTGCTTACCAGAAAGTTGTAGTATATTTATCTGTAGTAACTTGTCTGGGGAATAAAATATAGAAATCCTGCTTTTCAGGAATTCACTTCTATCATTACATTATGGGGTTATAAACCTTATTTTGTAAAAAAAAAAAAAAAAGTTAGTGGTTCTAATACTGAATTGCCAATCAATGTATCTCCATGACCCCTATCTAGATCATGCTAAAGTCCATTCTGAATTATCCCCAAAATGGCTTTCCTATCCTTATGTGAACAAAAGCTATTTATCCATAAAATAAAGTGATACTGGAAGAAAAAAAATGTTCTTACAAACAAGGGATTTGGCACTTATTTATCCTAGATGTAAATCCAAATTTTCCCACATATTGTTTCTGTGAAAATGGAGAAGTAACCTAGCATCTCTGTTTCGGGGATAAGGCCATTTTCATCTCACCATATTTAATCTACAAGGATTAAATAAAAAATAAACATAAAATCATACCAACTTCTGATGCTTTATTATATTAATAGCATCATCATGATAGCTAATCTAGTTTTAGGTATTTTTGTCTTTTTTTAAATGAACTTGTACTAAGTACCCATATTATTTATTCTTTGCTATTTTCTTCAACTACTTGGCATTGATGAAAGCAAGCAAACAATGTGATGATATAGTTAAATAACTCATATTCAAATTATTTTTGCATTGATAAAATAAATATCCATTTGTTTTCTGTAGTGGACATACCATTTGTAATTTTCTTAAGGCATATCAACATCTTTTTCACTTTTTTTTAACCTAGAATTCAGGACTATGTGATTTCAGGGTGTTCAAAAAATCACTGCCATGAATAATAAAATAATTTTTATCTTTGTCAGACATTGTACTTTATATGGTATACTTATACATTTTTAATGTATTATGAAGAATTAATACTGGTAAGTTTTGATTAATTTCTTTATATATTCCCCTTAAATATCTAGGAACCATCAGCCTAATTTGTCATTATTTCTTTAAATACAGCTATTCTATCATGCATATTAAATTTATGTAGTTCCCATTCTAGTGAAGAGTCAAAATGTCTTTCCATTGTTTCTAAATTAACTCATCATCTCAAATTAACTGAATGTTAACAGCTAGCTGGAGACAGAATTGGTACAAGTAACCACCACACTGTCACAGCAGAAATCAATTAAAGTTATTAAAGACTGGAAATTATTTTAGAATTGAGAACTAATAGATATTTTAAAATATCAGATGTAAAAGGCAATTTATTGAGTAAAAAGATTACCTAAGACTATGAATCCTCCTTCAATCACTAAATAAAAGAAACATTTGAAAGAATGAGACTAAAAAGGATGGTTTGTGTGCCTTTAGCCCTAGGATTCCAGATTCAATCCCTTTAATGGCAATTAATTTTTCTTTTCCCTGCCCTTTTTCATTCTGACTATGTTCACTTATTTTACTATGTACCATATGTCTTTGCCTTACTCCTGTCTTCCGACTATGTTGTCATAATCTTCTTAAAACTAGGAGCAATCTTATTTGGCTTTGTGGCCTCCATCACAGTAAGTATGTGACACCTAGGGGTCACATAATTGTTGGATTATTGAAAGACTTGATCTTTATGTAATCTAAAGGAATGAAGACAGAATGGAAAATTAGTAGATCGATGTTTATAGTTCTTTATATCAGAGGACAACAAAACTGTAGCCCTCAAGGCAAATAAGCTGGCTGCTGGTTTTTATTTTCATTAGCTTGCAAGCTAAGAATTTTTTTTTTATATTTTTAATGGTTGTAAAAAAATTAAAAGAATCATATGTTGTGACATGTGAAGATGATATGAAATCCATTGTTCAGTGTCCATAATAAAGTTATACTGAACACAGCACACTCATTTGTCCACATATTGTCTAAGCTGTTTTGGAGCTATAGCAGAGCTGAGCAATTGTGACAGAGATTGGATAGCCCCTAAAGCCAAAAATATTTACTATCTGGTCCCTTTCAGAAAACGTTTGCTCACTCCTGCTTAACATTTCCATAGATCTTTTAATTTATAATACATTTTCATGATTTTTATCTCATTTGAGATTTTAGAGCAGTCCTATGAAGTATGTCAAATTCTTCTCCAGCATGCTACAAATGGCAAGAACTCTAATCTGTATTTTATGAATGAGAAAACTTACGCTTGTAGACACTTACTTGTGTGTCCAGGATTTTGAATAAAGTTCTTTTGACTCTAGATTTTATAATTTCACACTATAATAGTCTCCTCTTCCTTTAAACAAAATCAGAGTTCCAATTTCAATTTCATAAGATTTGTTTGAATCATATAGTCCTCTTGAGAACTTCAGTTACATTTGCAACCCATCGTACAACTTCACTAATGCAAATTAAATGCCTATAAATTACTTTATGAGCAAATTAAATGCCTATAAATTAATTTATGATGGCTTATCTTAAAAGTTGGGAAAAATTCCAAAACTTTTTCTTATTTCTAAAAAAAAAATAATAAATTACTTGCTATAACAGTGCATGTAATTAAAAAATGAGGCCTTTTAAAATAAGTGACAAACTTGAGGTCAATTTTACATCTGTAATATAGGGATCAACACTGGATATAGATGGCAAAATAATATTAAGCTCTTTACTAAATCACTTTCTTAATCTTATTTCAGGAGAAAAAGCTTTTTAAATAAGTAAGACTTCACTTGTGAGAAGACATTTCTCTTTTTTCTACAAATTAACTGAAAAAAATAAAAGAGATAGTTTTCAGCTGCAAAAACCAAAACCACACTTGCTAGGACGAGGGGATATAAGTTAGATAAAGAGGCTATTCTGGTGAGAGTGAAAGAGTTTTAACTAATGGTCTATAAGAGATATAAATTCTAGTGGAGAATAAAACACGACTGAAGGAGAGGATTCCGATTTATGATGACTAGATATTCTCCTCTCCTGCCATAATGGTAAAGCTAATTGTTAAAAACGATGAACAGTTTACAAGAGAAAACAGATGGAGAAAGAATGAAACCACATCATGTAAGGATTAAAAGAAAAAATAAATAAAGGATGTATCATCAAATTCTTTTGCATTTATTATCTATCATTCCAATGAAGGAGTCTTGGTGGAGCAGTGGTTAAGTGCTCAGCTGCTACCCAAAAGGGCAGCAGTTTGAATCTACCAGCCGCTCCTTTGAAACCCTATGGGGCAGTTCTATTCTGTACTATAGGGTCTCTGTGAGTCAGAATCGACTCAACAGAAATGGTTTTTTTTTTAATTCCAATAAAGAAAAAAGAAGGGACTGAATACAATTGAATTGTGGAAGAAAATACCTGATTTTGCATTCTGTAGCATTTTTTAAATAACATATTGATTAAGCTAATTATGTATCAGTCTTAAAAAATACTATACAGCAAGGCATTTATTGATTGCTTCAGAGCAAAGCTATCTAATTACTTTCAACATAATACTTAAGATAGGGTTTCAAACAGCAAAGTTTCCCAGAATGAATCACTCTTATTTCACCAGAATTTTCACAAGTACTCATTTGTACATGTAAATTCTTACTTTAACAAAGTAATGAAACTGAATATAACAAAGTAGCAGAACCAAAATATCATTTTTTCCCCTTTATTCTGAACAGCATTGCAGCCAATGGTCCTATCAAACCAATATTTGTTTAAATGATTCATTAGTGTCTTAGGCTGGGTTCTCTAGAGAAGCAAAACCAGTAAAGCGTATAAATATATATATAGAGAGAGATTTATATCAAGGAAACAGGTCACTTGATTGTACAGGCTAGAACGTTTCAAGTCCATGGATCAGGGTAGAGGCCTCTGCCAACTCACGGAGCTGCAGAAGCTGGCGAGCCCAAGATCGGCAGGTTGGAGAGCAGGGCTCCTGTTCACAGGCTGTGAAGGTTGATGAATTCCAAGATCGGCAGTCAAAACCACAAGATTTCTCCTGATTCACATAGCTGCAGGGGCTGGCAAACCCAAGATCGGCAGGTCAGAGAGCAGGGCTCCCCTCACAGGCTGTGAAGAACGACAAATCCCAAGTCTGGCAGATAAGCTGACAGCTCAAATCCCAAGAACCGAAGATAAGACAACAACAGGCAGCTGCAGGATCCAGAAAGAGCAAAAAGCCAGAACGTCTGCTTATATTCGGATGCAGGCCACACCCCAAAGAAAACACCCTTTCATCTGATTGGCTACTCACAGTATATTCAATCATGGGAGTGATCACATATAAACATTGAGAATCATGGCCCAGCCAAGTTGTCACACAATCTTAACCATCACAATTAGGTAAAATGTTATTTACTCCTTTGTCAGTGAAAAATCCCATAAACTTTAGATTTTGTTTGCTTTGGTTGTTGTTAACTAAGATAACTTTGTTTTTTCTGTTGGTAGGGATCTAATTTATAAGACTATGTACCCTGATGTTTGTTTTGATCTTTAACTTTTTTAGTGTTGTTCTCTATTATCTGTGTTTGACATATTCACCTTGAGCTATGCATTTATTGTAAATTTCACTGTCAAAAATGATGTCTACTTATCAGGTCTTTAGTTGCAAGGGATAGAATTTACTTTAGGCAGTTTAAGGAGTAAAGAGATCTACCAAAATTTATTAGGTATTCACTAAAATACCCTGCATTAACAGAGTTAGCTTAGAGGCTATAATTCAGGCACCAAGGATAGGTTGCTTCAGCTGAGACTTTACTGTCCTGCCCTCCACGTCCAGATACTGAATCTAATGCTGCTGATGTTGGGTAGTCGACGTAAGCCTGCCTACTACTCCTGCCCCCATACACTAACAACTCTCCTGACATCACATTCACAATGTTATGCAAGTATCATCACTGTTTTCTTTTTTTTTTCCAATAATGTCAAACAAAAACTCTGTACCTATTCAGCAATAAGCCCCCCTTCCCTTTCTCTCAAGCCCCTGGTAAACCCTAATCCACTTTGTCTATGAATTTACCCATTCTAGATATTTCATACCACCATCCGTCAGTTTGTTGTACTGTGATGGCTTGTGTGTTTCTATGATGCTGGAAGCTATGCCACCTGTATTTCAGATACCAGCAGGGTCACACCCAGGTAGGCAGGCTTCAGCAGGGCTTCCAGACTAAAAGACTAGGAAGAAAGACCTGGTGAGCTACTTCTAAAAATTAGCTGAAGAAAACTTTGTGGATCAAAACAGGACATTGTCTGACTTTCTTGCTTTGAACACATCATCAGGAGGTATCAATCACTGGAGGAGGACATCATGTTAAGTGAAGTAGAGGGCTAGTGCGTGCGAAGTAGACCCTCAGTGAAATAGACTGACACAGTAGATGCAATGATGGACTTGAACACACAGAAGATCGTGAGGATGATGCAGGACCAGGTAACATTTCTTTCTGTCGTATATAAGGTAGCTATGAGTAGTAAGAGTGGACTTGAAGGCAGCTATCTATCTATCTATCTATCTACCTATCATCTTATATAAGTGGAATTATATCCATTTGTGTCTGGCTTATCTCACTTAGCATAATGTTTTCAAGATTCATTCACATTGTAGCATGTACCAAAACTTCATTCCTTTTTATCTGGCTGAATAATATTCCATTGTACGTATATAAACTCATTGCCATTGATTCCAGCTCATCGCCACCCTATATGACAGAGTGGAACTGCCTCATAGTGTTTCCAAGGCTGTAATCTTTACAGAAGCTGACTGTCACATCTTTCTTCCACCAAGTAGCTGGTGGGTTGAGCCTCCAAACTTCTGGTTAGTGGCTGAGCACTTAACCACTCTGCTGCCAGAGTTCCTTATCGAATGTATATACGACATTTTATTTAACCATTCATCTGTTGATGGACACTTGGGTTGTTTCCATCTTTTGATTATTTTGAATAATACTGTTATGAATATTTGTCTACAAGTATCTGTTCCAGTCCCTGTTTTGTATTGCTTTGGGTATATCTCTAGGAATTAATGGGTCTCATATGGTAATTATATGTTTAACTTTTTCAGGAATAAACGGTATTCCACAGCTGCTGTATCAATTTGCATCCCACTAGCAATTCAGAGGAGCCCTGGTGGTGCAGTGGTTAAAAGCCTGGCTGCTAACTAAATGTTGGCAGTTCAAATCCACCAGCTGCTCCTTGGAAACCCTATGGGCCAGTTCTACTCTGTCCTATAGGGTCACTATGAGTCAGAATCAACTTGACGGCAACAGATTTTGGAGCAATTCAGGAGGATTCCAATTTCTCCACATTCTCACCAACACTTGTTAATTTTCATTTTTTATCAAAGCCATCCTTGTTGTCATGTGCCATCAAGTCGATTTCAACTCATAGTTACCCTATAGGACAAATAACTGCCCCATAGGATTTCCTATGCTGAAATCTTTACCAGAGCAGGTAGCCAGACTTTTCTGCTGAGGAGCAGTTTGTAGGTTCGAACTGCTGACCTTTTGGTTAGCAGCAGAGTGCTTAACTATTGTGCCACCAGGGCTCCTATATAGCCATCCTAGTAGGTGTAAAGTAAATTGATTTGAATTTCCCTAATGACTAATAGTTAAGAGCTTGGGAGCTAACCAAAAGGTCAGCAGTTCGAATCCACCAGCTACTTCTTGGAAACCCTATGGGGCAGTTCTCCTGTGTCCTATAGGGTTGCTATGAGTTGAAATTGACTTGAAGGCAATGAGTTTGTTTGTTTTTTGGTAATCACTATTCATGTTGAGAATCTTTTTATGTACTTATTGGCCATTTGCATACCTTCCTTGGAGAAACATCTATGCAACTCCTTTACTCATTTTTAAAATTGATCTGGTTGTCTTTTTTATGTTGAATTGTAGGAGTTTTTTTTTTTTTAAAGAACATATTCTAGATGTTAGACTCTTAACACATACATGATTTACAAATATTTATCTCATTTTGTGGTTTGTTTTTCACTCTCTTGATAGTGTCTTTTGATACACAAAATTTAAATTTTAATGAAGTCCAATTTATTTCTTTTTCTTTTTTTTCCTGTGCTATTGGTATCATAATTAAAGAAACATTACCCAATCCAAAGTCCTAAAGATTGCCTACTTTTTTTCTATGTGTTTTATAGTTTTAGCTTATAAACGTAGATCTTTAATCAATTTTTAGTTAAGTTTTATATATGGTGTAAAGTAAGAGTTTTTTCTTTTTTTTTGTATGTGGATATCCAGTTGTCCCAGTATCATTTGTTGAAGAGACTGTTATTTCCCCGTTGAATGCTTTTAGCATCCTCATTGAAATCAGTTGACCACATCTGAGAAGGTTAATTTCTGGACTCTCAATTCTATTCCATTTATCTATGTATCTGTCCTTATGCCAGTACCAGACTGTTTTGACCCACCATATCTTTGTCATAAGTTTTGAAATGAGGAAGTGTGAATCCTCCAACTTTGCTCTTCTTTTTCAAGATTGTTTTGGATATTCTAGGTGCTTTGAAACATCACATGAATTTTAGGATTGATTATTCCATTTCTGCAAAAATGCTGTTGGGGTTCAGATAAGAATTTCATTGAATGTGTAGATCACTTTCAGTAGTAATATCATTTCAACAATATTAAGCCTTCCAATCCATTTCTAAATGGAATGTCTTTCCATTTATTTAAGTCTTCTCTAATTTCTTTCAGCAATATTTTGTAGTTTTCAGTGTACTAGTCTTATATTTCCTTGATTAAACATATTCATAGATATTTTTTCTTTTTGATGCTATTGTAAAAGAAATTGCTTTCTTAATATCATTTCAGAGTGTTCATTTCTAGTGTATGTGAACACAACTGATTTTTTCATGTTGATTTTATATCCTGCAACTTTGCGGAATTTTTTTTTTAGGGGGAGGCGTTCTAACATATTTAAGTATAATAACTTGTCATCTGAGAATTGAGATAGCTTTACCTCCTCATTTTCAATTTTGTTTCTCTTTCTTGCCTAATTGATCTGGCTAGAACTTCCTGTACTATGCTGAATAAAAGCAGTGAAAACAGGAATCTTTGTCTTCTAGCTGATTTTAGGGGAATAGGTTTCAGTCTTTCGTTATTGAATATGATGTCGTCTGTGAGTTTTTCAGATACGGTCTTTATCATATTGAGGAATTTCCCCTATATTCCTAGTTTGCTAAGCTTTTTTTTGTTACGAAAGAGCTTTAGCGTTTCCAAAATGATTTTCCTTCCTTTTCTGTGTCAATTGATATGATCTTTTTTTTTTCTTTTTTGCTTTGTGTTTTGATTTTTTTTTTCCCCTTCCCTTTATCCTATTAGTTTGGTGTATTACATTGATCTATTTTCTATGTTGAACTGTCCTTGCAATCTTGGGATGAATTTCAGTTGGTCATGGTGTATAATCCCTTTAATATGCTACTTAATTCAGTTTGCTAGTATTTGGTTGAGGATTTTTGCATCAATATTCATAAGGGATTTGGTTTGTAGTTTTGATTTTGATAGTGTTTTTGTGGTTTCAATATTAAAGTAATGTAGGTTTCATAGAATGAGTTACAGAGTGTTCCCTCCTTTTCAGTTTTCTGAAATGTTTTGAGAAGATTGGTGTTAATTTTTCTTTAAATGTTTGTTAATATTTACCAGTAGAGTCATCTGATTATTGACTTTTCTTTGTTGGGAACTTTTTGGTTACTAATTAAATCTCCTTGCTTGCTGTAAATTTATTCAGATTTCCTCTTTCTTTTTGACCCAGTTTGGGTAGTTTTATATATTTAAGGTACTATATTATAATAAAGTAAAATGTTATTCCTTTTCCTGCCTGCTCGAAATCTTCTACTATACATATTTTTGTGCAGGAAAGAATATTTCCTCCTATCATGAATAGGTAATAAAGAAAATTGTGGGGTATACTAAAGCAGAAGAGGATTTGGTGGTACGTGCATATGTATACTTATTCCTTTAGATAATTAAAACACAAACTCTACTATCATCTAGTCAATACACCTACATTGTATAAATGAAAAATTGAATCCATTGGAAAATGGGGACTTCTCCAATGTCTTACAGCAGCATTTTTACTACTCAGTATTGTGTGTGTGTGTGTGTGTGTTTAATCATATCTTCTGGCTTCTTTTGGGTATGTACAGTTGCAATAATTAAATCCATTCCCCTGAAACATATTCATATATATGGGGAGAAACGTAGGTTTGTGTGTTTTAGAGTGTGTGTGTGTTGTGACCAGCCACAATTCTTGAATTGAATTTTAGTTAAGTATTTCAAAAGGAAAAGTTGTAACAGAATACATATATTTTAAGCTTAGCATAAAGAACAGATTGCAAGAAAACTTAACAAAACTTGCTTCAACAGAAAGTACTTCAAAAAGAAGGGGCCCTGCTTGATCAGTTTGAAAACAGTTTTAGATATAATTTTTTTTTCTAATTTTAGGGTCTCAGAATGAACGGAGGAATAAAAATCAAAGAAGAAAGTGAATTCTAGGATAGTAAAATTGGAATAATCTTATTATTAGCAAGTTAGGTAAGCAATTGTTTGTTCTTTAACTGTACATTTAGTTTTTAATGTTAATGTCAAAAACATTAATTTATATTGTTATGTCAATGGCTTATAATAAATATATCTTTGCTATATTTAAATTGGATAGCATTATTTATTCATTACTAATCACTTCATTCAACACATTCAACACAACTACTGTGTGGGGATATTGCACTAGAATTTTGGGTGTGACAAATTCCTATCCAAATTTCATACTTCTGAGACATCTGTAACTATATAAAATCATATTTTATTGAATAGTCTTACCAAATTTTAGAAGTCTAGACAAATTTAAGTTATATGCATAAATACAAACATCATTGATCATGGTGGTTTTAATGAGCTGTTACAATGCCGTTTAATACAGTGTTTTCTAACTTTGATGTCTTCCATCACGTTTACTCTTGACTTGACAAAATGGAAATGTAGATAAGATATTGATAATAACATCCCTAAACTCTCGTGCACTCTCGTGAATTTTCTTGACAGACTCATTATCATAACATATACTTGACTGGATTTAGTTTGTTAAATATTCTCCAAAATATTCTAAAGACATATCTGCAGTATACTTGCTTATGACATTACTTTGATATTAACAATTATTTATTGTGTCTCTAAGTAGCTGAATAAATCACATGTACTAAAAACATTCATTATTTTTATGTTTACAGATAACATTCACTACTTTAATAATTCTATATTTTCCAGTTCAGTAACCTAAATGCTAAATGTATTTGGAAAGTGTGTATGTACTTTTCATCGTAAATTTATTAATAGTATTTAATAATACAAAAAAGTTTAACAAGTCATTCACAAAATTAAGAAATAAGTAGTCTAATTTAGAAAAATGAACTGGATACTTATATTGAGAATATTTCTTTTTTGTTATTTTTGTTTGCTCGTTTGTTTTCAGAATATTTCTTGGAGAGGAGAAATTTTAATCAATATCAAACTTCTCAAATATGAAAAAGTAATTATATATAAATTTTATGAACATTCAGGAATAAGTTGTATACATTGCTGAAGTAGTTGTTCCCCCGCACCCCCTTAATGAAAAATAAGGAAGTAAGAAAAGTACTTGTTTAAAGAGTTTTCAGGGCTGTGACTGTTTAGAAGGAGATCGCCAGGCTTGTTTTCAGAGGTGTCTCAGAATGGGTTTGAACCAAAAAGCTCTCGACTGGTAGTCAAGAACTTAATTGTTTGCACCACCCAGGAACTCTTGAAATGAAAGTGTGGGGAGGAATGAGATCATGCAATGAAATTCACTTAAAAACCACTGCTAATTTTAGTGTTAATTGATGCCCACTTTTTCAAATGTTTAGGGGTGGTAAAAGGAAGTTATTGTTGTTGCTGGATGCCTTAGAGTCAGCTCCCGACTCATGGTGATCCCGTGCATAAAGGTATGGGATCACTGTGATTCATAGAGTTTTCACTGCCTAATTTTCGGATGTGAATTGCCAGGTCTTCTTCCTGTCTGTCTTAGTCTGAAAGCTCTGCTGAAATCTGTTCAGTGTCATAGCAGCATGCAAGCATCCAATGAACAGATGGATAGTGGCTGCACGTGAGGTGCATAGACTGAGAATCAAATCAAGAAAAGAAAACATTGTTGATGTTATTAGCCGCCGTCAAGTCATTTCCTACTCACAGCTACCCTAGATACAACACAACGAAACACTGTCTGGTCTTGCACCATCTTCACAATCTTTGTTATACTTGAGCCCATTGTTGTAGCCACTGTGTCCATCCATCTCATTGAGAGTCTTCCACTTTTTTGCTGACCATCTAATTTACCAAACATGATGTTCTTCTCTAGGAGGTGGTCCCTCCTGATAACATACCCAAAGTTTGTGAGACGAAGTCTCATCATCCTTGCTTCTAAGGATCATTCTGGCTGTACTTCTTCTAAGACAGATTTGTTCGTTCTTCTGGTAGCCCATGATACATTCATTATTCTTCGGCAACACCGTGATTCAAAGGCATTAACTTTTCTTTGGTCTTCTATATTCATTGCCCTGCTTTTACATCCATATGAGGTGATTGAAAACACCATGGCTTGGGTCAGGCACACTTTAGTCCTCAAAGTGACATATTTGCTTTTTAACACTTTAAAGAGGTCTTTTGCAGCAAATTTGCCCAATGCAATGCGGCCTTTGATTTCTTGACTGCTGCTTCCATGGGTGTTGATTGTGGATCCAAGGAAAATTTAATCCATGACAACTTCAATCTTTTCTCCGTTTATCATGATGTTGCTTATTGGTTGAGTTGTGAGGATTTTTGTTTTCTTCAGTCTGAGGTGTAATCCATACTGAAGGCTGTAGTCTCTGATCTTCATCAGTAAGCGCTTCAACTCCTCTTCACTATCAGCAAGCAAGGTTGTATCATCTGCATAACACAGGTTGTTAATGAGTCTTTCTCCAGTCCTGATGTCTCATTCTTCTTCATATAGTCCATCCTCTCAGATTAATTGCCCAGCATATAGATTGAATAAGTATAGTGAAATGATACAACCCTGACACACATCTTTCCTGGCTTTAAACCACACAACATCTCTTTCTTCTGTTTCAGTGCTGCCTCTTGGTCTATGTACAGGTTCGTCATGAGCACAACTGAGTGTTCTGAAACTCCCATTCTTCATAATGTTATCTATAATTTGGTATGAACTACAGAGTCAGATGCCTTTGCATAGTCAATAAAACACAGGTAAACATCTTTCTGGTATTCTCTGCTTTCAGCCAAGGTTTGTCTGACATCAGCAATGATATTCCTTGTTCCACATCCTCTTCTGAATCCAGCTTGAATTTCTGATGGTCCTCTGTCGATGCACTGCTGCAACCACTTTTGAATGATCTTCAGCAAAATTTAACTTGTCTGTAATATTAATGATATTGATAGATAATTTCCCCATTCTGTTGGATAGATTTTCTTCAGAATGGACACAGTTTGTTGGCCAGGTTGCTGTCTTAGAATTTCTTGGCATACATAAGTGAGCACTCCCAGTGCTGCATCCATCTGTTGCAACATCTCAATTAGTATTTCAGCAATTCCTGGAAACTTATTTTTTGCCAATGCCTTCATGGCAGCTTGGACTTCTTCAGCACCATAGGTTCTTGATCATATGCTACCTCCAGAAGTGGTTGAACATCAGTCAGTTCTTTTTGGTACAGTGACCCTGTATTCCTTCCATCTTCTTTTGATGCTTCCTGTGTCATTCTATGTTTTCCCCATTGAATCCTTGAATATCGCAACTTGATGCTTGAATTTTTTCTTTAGCTCTTTCATCTTGAGAAACACTGAGTGTGTTCTTCTCTTTTGGTTTCTAACTCTAGGTCTTTGCACATTTCATTATATTGTCTTCTTGAACCACCCTTTGAGATTGTCTGTTCAGCTCTTTTACTTCAGCATTTCTTCCTTTTGCATTAGCTACTTGATGCTCAAGAGCAAGTTTCAGGGTCTCGTTTGACATCTTTTTTGGCCTTTTTTTTCTTTCTTGTCTTTTTAGTGACCTCTTGATTTCTTCTTGTATGATGTCCTTGATATGTCATTCCACAACCCATCTGGCCTTTGATCGTTGTTGTTCAATGTGTCCAATCTATTCTCAAGATGATCTCTAAATTCAGGTGAGATATACTCAAGGTTGTACTTTGGCTCTTGTGGAATTGATCTAATTTTCTTCGGCTTCAACTTGAACTTGCATCTAAACAATTGATGGTCTATTCTGCAGTGGATGCCTGGCCTTGTTCTGACTGATGATATTGAGCTTTTCCACTGTCTCCTCCCACAGATGTAGTCAATTTGATTCCATCTGGCAAGGAATACATGTATAGTCACCATTTATGTTGCTGAAAAGAGGTACTTGCAGTGAATAAGCCATCGGTTTTACAAAATTCTATCATGCATTCTTCAGCATCATTTCTATTACCAAGGCCGTCTTTTCCAACTACCAATCCTTCTTTGTTACCAACTTTTGAATTCCAGTCAACAGTAATTATCAATGCATTTTGATTGCATGTTTGATCAATTTTGGACTGCAGAAGTGGTTAAAATTTTTCAATTTCTTCATCTTTGGCCTTTGTGGTTGGTGTGTAAATTTGAATAATAGCAATATTAACTGGTCTTCCTTGTAGCTGTATCAATTATTATCCTATCACCAACAGCCTTGTACTTCAGAATAGATCTTGAAATGTTATTTTTGATGATCAATTCAAAGCCATTCCTATTGAATAGTAGACCATATGATGTTCTATTCAAAATGGCCAATACCAGTCCATTGCAGCTCGCTAATGACTAAGATATCAATATTTATGCATTCCATTCCATTTTTGATGATTTCCAATTTTCCTAGATTCATACTTCATACATTCCACATTCCAATTATTAATGGATATTTGCAGCTGTTTCTTCTCATTTTGAGTCATACCACATTAGCAAATGAAGGTTCCTAAAGCTTTACTCCATCCACTTCAATAAGGTTGACTCTACTTAAAGGAGGAGGCTCTTCCTCAGTCGTATTTTGATGCCTTCCAACCTGAGAGGCTCATCTTCTGGCACTATATCAGGCAATGTTCGGCTGCTATTCCTAAGGTTTTCACTGGCTAATTTTTTCAGAAGTAGACTGCCAGGTCCTTCTCCATAGTCTGTTTTAGTCTGGAAGCTCAGCTTAAACCTGTCAACCCTGGGTGACTGTCATGGATTGAATTGTGTCCCCCAAAAATATGTGTCAACTTGGTTAGACCATGATTCCCAGTATTGTGTGATTATCCTCCATTTTGTGATTGTTTTAGTTTTTTTATGTGTTGTAAATCCTAATGTCTGCCTGTGATTAATGAGATAAGATTATATTATGTTAATGAGGATTAGGGTGGGATTGTAACACCCTTACTAAGGTCACATCCCTGATCCAATGTAAAGGGATTTTTCCTGGGGTGTAGCCTGCACTGCCTTTTATCTTACAATAGATAAAAGGAAAAGGAAGCAAGTAGAGAGTTGGGGACCTCACAACACCAAGAAAGCAGTGCCAGGAGCTGAGCACATCCTCCAGACCTGAGGTTCCTATGGGGAGAAGCTCCAAGACCAAGGGAAGGTTGATGACAACGACCTTCCTTCACAGCCAACAGTGAGAGAAAGACTTCCCTGGAACTGATGTGCTGAATTTGGACTTGTAGCCTACTAGACTATGAGAGAATAAATTTCTCTTTCCTAAAGGCATCCACTTGTGGTATTTCTGTTATAGCAGCACTAGATGACTAAGACAGTGACCCTGCTAGTATTTGAAATAACAGTGGCATAGCTTCCAGCATCACAACAACACTAGAGCCACCACAGTGTATCAAACAGACAGGCTCGTGGTGAAGAAAAATTAATAAAAATGTAATACTCTATGAAGACAAAAATATAAACTATATAAACTATAGCCTTACGTAAGAGTTGGTCAGTTTGTTACATGAGGTTATAGTTTTCATAGTTTGTATTTTTGTCTGGTAGAGTATTACATTTATGAATATTATCATGATTAATTCCTCTGGTTGAGAATTGTTGGGTCATCTTTTCTTTTGGCAGTTAGGAAGAATGCTGCTGTGAGCATTCTTGAATATGTCACCTGGTGAGAAAAATCACGTATTTTTGTAGGGAATATGTGCTAAAAATGGAATTCCTAAGTCGCAGAAAATATACATCTTCAACTTTGCTAAGTAATGACAAACTATATTCCAAAGTGGTTATACTAATTTATCCCCACTGACCCTCAGTATTGTTTAAGAAATGCAATTACTCTATATCCTTAATAAAATGTGATATTGTAGAATATTTTCAGCTAATCAACTTGTGACAAATAGTACATATTTGTATTTCCTCTTTGTGAAGCATCTCTTCCAGGATGTTGACAATTATTTTAGATGTTGTTATCTGCCTCTTTCTTAATTATCTGAAGCTCTCATAGAATATTTAGTATTAGTCTCTTTTTGAGTATAACTGCTGAAAATATCTTCTTCCCTTCTATTATCTGGTAAATATATTTAATTTCTTAACCAGCTCCTTTGATGAACAAATATTTTTATGAATAAATATTTTATGTTAATAAGGTCAAATATGTCTTTTACTTATGGTTAAGTTCTTATTAAAATATTTTCCTTCACTGAGTTCATAAAGATATTCTCTTGGATTTACTTGTAAATTCTTCTTCTCCTCCTCCTCCTCCTTTTTATTCATCTCTCACATAAAATTCATCTGTAATTTATTTTTATGTAGGAGAAATGCTAATATAATTAATCTGTTTATATCATGAATGACATTGATTATTTTTTAAGTTATACCAATTTTCATTCCTTGGATAAGTCCTTATTGATCATGGAATGTTATAGATTGAATTGGGTTTTCCAAAATTTAAAGCCTTAACCCCTGGTATCTATGAATATGACTTTGAATATATTATCAGTTAGCATGCAGTCATACTGGAATAGGAATAGTGTAGATCCTAATCCAGTCTGAATAAAATAGAGACACAGAAATATAAAATGCATCCCTATCAAATGCTGTTGTACTGCAGCTGTTAGCCAAGGAATGACTTTGCTACCACAAGTTGAGCAATACAAGAAAGAATTTTTCCTTAGATCCTTAAGAGAAAATATGGCCTTGTCAACACCTTAAATTTGGACTAGTAGCCTCCAGAACTGGTAAACAATAAATTTCTGTCCCTACAGGCCACCCAATTTTTGATACTTTGTTATGGCATCCCCTGGAAACCAATATATGTTGTAATATGTATATTAAAAACAAAACAAATAAAAAACACCAGTTGCTGTTGCATATGTTCCGGTTAATGTGTCAGAGTAGAACTATGCTCCATAGGGTGTTTAATGGCTAATTTTTTAGAAGTAGATTGCCAGGATTTTCTTTTGAGGCAACTCTGTATGGAATCAAACCTTCAACCTATCAGTTATCAGCCAGGTGTACTAACCGTTTGCTTCATCCAGTGGACCTCTACATTCACACACCCAAAAGCAACAACACAAGCCTGACTCTTCTTCAAAAGTCTAAGTTTTAGCTCTACAAGGATGCTCATCTCAGCTTCAAAGTCTTAATAACTCCAATCTCTTCCCATTATTTCCACCAGGACTTGGAATTGAAGTTGTTTTTTGCAGTTGCTACACCAAAGACTCTTTAGAGTTCTCTCTTTCTCTCTCCTTCTTTCAGTTACTTTCTTAACAACTTTATACCTAGTCAAAATAACTTTATATTGAATTGTCTCTGTTGAAATAATCATTACTTAATAATGTTTAAGTTTTCAGTTTTTTAGAATTATTAAAATAAGTTTTTGGACAATATAAGGAAGTATTTATTATTATAAACATCTAATATATCAAGTAAATATTTTCTTTTACATGCCTTACCATGTCAATGAAACATCTTTTGCTAGCATACCAACATTTTATGTTCAGTATTTTTAAGACACGCATAAATTCAGTTTTTAAAGTCTAAGATTCCTTGTGACAGTAAATGTAACAAAGGATAAGTAGAAAAAAGCAAAGAGATGAAACAACCTTCTAACAAATTTAAATTAGGTGAAATATTACGTATGTCTATCTTTTCAAGATTCCAAAAATGAACAATTACATTATGTGATGTGACATGAATTGTCCTTCACTTATCCTCCCCAAGACGTAATGAAACAGAAGTCAGTAATAGTACTTTTATTTTGACCAAGAGTAAAATCCTTGAATTTAACTATTAGTGAAAGGAAATGAAAGAAGCAATTTTGAAAGCATGTATGGTAAAACAATAAAATAATTAGGAGCAGTTATTACATTAGAATTGGAGGAAGATTCATTAACAACCTGCAATATAAAGATAACACAACCTTGCTTGCTGAAAGTGAAGAGGACTTGAAGTACTTACTGATTCAGATCAAAGTCCACGGCCTTCAGTATGGATTACACCTCAACATAAAGAAAATAAAAACCCTCACAACTGGACCAATAAGCAACATCATGATAAACAGAGAAAAAATTTAAGTTGTCAAGGATTTCATCTCACTTGATCCATAATCAATGTCGGTGGAAGCAGCAGTCAAGAAATCAAAGTCTTGCATTGGGCAAATCTGCTGCAAAAGACCTCCTTAAATTGTTAAAAAGCAAACATGTCGCTTTGAGGACTAAGGTACACCTAACCCAAGCCATGGTATTTTCAATCACCTTACATGCATGTGAAAGCTGGGCAATGAATAAGGATGAGTGAAGAAGAATTGATGCCTTTGAATTATGGTGTTGGCAAAGAATATTGAATATACCACGGACTGCCAGAAGAATGAACAAATCTGTCTTGGAATAAGTAAAGCCAGGATGCTCTTTAGAAGCCAGAATGGTGAGATTTCCTGTCACATACTTTGGACATGTTATCAGAAGGGACAAGTCCCAGGAGAAGGACATCATGCTTGGCAAAGCAGAGAGTCAGTGAAAAAGAGGAAGACCTTCAGCAACATGGATTAACACAGTGGCTGTAACAATGTTCTCAAATACAGTAATGATTGTGAGGATGGGGCAGGACAACACAGTGTTTCATTCTGTTTTATATAGTGTTGCTATGAGTAGGAGTCAACCTGACGGCACTGAACAACAAGCGCATTATGTTAAACAAACAAACAAACAAAAAACTTTGCCTGATAAAATGATGAGAAATAATGTTAAACTCAAATGGGTTTTTGGAAAACATTATTTCTGTAAGAAGAGATATGATGGTGCAGTGGTTAAGCACTTGGCTGCTAACTGAGAGTCTGGCTGTTCAAACCCACCAGCCACTCCATGAAAGAAAGATGTGGCAGTCTTCTTCCATAAAGATTACAGTCTAGGAAGCCCATGGGACAATTTCTCTGTCATATAGGGTCTCTACGAGTCAAAGTTGACTCTACAGAAACTGGTTTGGTATTTCTATAAGAGAGGAGTAGCAATAAATTACTAAACTATTATCAAACATACTTCATAACAAGGGAATGTGGCAAAGTAAAAACACTCTGAAAAAGAGTAGGCATTTTTAAGGAGATCAAGTAAAGGCAAGTCATATAGTCGAAAGGTTTAACCACTTTGGGAAAGAAGTTCTTTTAAGATGAATGGTTATTGAGATGAAATTTTGTAATATAGCATCTGTGAAATGAAATAGCTAGACAAATACCTATATATGAATATCTTAGTTATACTGAAATATTAGAATATATGATATATTTTCTGTGAATATATAAATATTAATATAAAAATTTATATCTAAATATAAAGAATGAAAAATGCAGTGGTTATATTTAATCTTTGATTACACCCAGAAATTTTTTGTGTTGCTTTTAGTGAGGGATATATATGCTGTTGTTTAATAAATAATTATTGTCAATAAATTAAAATGATAATATTTGGAAAGAAGGGCTTTGTGTCTTATAGTTTTCACTCCTTTTATTCATTTTTAGTATGAGTTCTACATAAATTATAAATTTGAAGGAACTATTTTTCTAACAGTGTGTTAATTTTATTTATGTAATATTCATATTTTTCTGAAAATATTCTTCATCATATTAATAAATCTTACTATGCTCCATCAGCATTCTTTCTAAATAACTTTTGACATAGGCAATTTAAGAAAGAAATATAGTTAATTGGATGTCAAGGGTTAATTACATATTAAATAGTAACTTGAGTAGACTTTTTCTTGGGTCATTAAATATATCCTGATTCAATAAGTATTAAAAAGTAATTAAGTTTACACTTGATTAATACACAGTATGACAAATGTATGTGTATTAGTGGATATGATTACTTATTTTTCTACTCACATTGAATATGCAGGCTAGATATAAACTACTGATTATAAATTGATTTCCCTTAGTGTTTTACCTTTATGTTTTTAAATCTTCAATGTTGTGGTTGTTGTTGTTAGGTGCCGCCTAGTCAGTTCCCACTCATAGTGATCCTATGTACAACAGAACCAAACACTGCCTGGTCCTGTGCCATTCTAACAATTGTTGCTATGTTTGAGCCCATTGTTGCAGCCACTGTGTCAATCCATCTTGTTGAGGATCATTCTCTTTTTCACTGATCCTCTACTTTACCAAGCATGATGTCCTTCTCCAGGGACTGGTCCCTCCTGATAACATGTCCAAAGTATATAAGACAAAGTCTCGCCATCCTGGCTTCTAAGGAACATTCTGGCTATACTTCTTCCAAGACAGATTTGTTCCTTCTTCTAGCACTCCACTGTATATTTTTCACCAACACCAATTCTTCTTTCATCTTCCTTATTCATTATCCATCTCATGCATGCATATAAGGCGGTTAAAAATAACATGCCTTGGATCAGGCTCACCTTAGTCCTCAAAGTGGCATCTTTGCTTTTTAACACTTTAAAGAGGTTTTTTGCATCAGATTTGCCTAATGCAAATGAAGTGTGTTATATTATATGGTCATGTTATGGAAGAATTGTAATTTTTTATGAAAATTCACCATCCCATTTGTTCAACACATTTATTTCACAACTATTTATATTTTTGCAATTCAGCCTAAGTTAAAATAAAGAGAGATTGAGATTCATGTATGAGAAAGGAGTCTACTAAATGATTTGAATCCAGGACAAGAAGATGTTATTCTACACGGATAGAGTTCACTTGTGAGTGCTTATTCCTATGAGGTTAAGCAAGTATTGACTCTTCTTTCTTTCTTTTTTCTATCATGAGTATTTTATGGAGGATAGTATATTGCCTATTACAGTTTTCTTTGCTGCCATGCAAGTTGCTAGTCTTACTACTGGGTTTTTAGAAGTAGATTGCCAGACTTTTGTTCAGTGGCGCCTCTGGGTGGACTCAAAAGGGTAGAAAACCTTTACGCACGGTTTGGCTAACCTTTTCTGTAAAGAATAAGATGGCTAATATTTTAGGCTTTGCAGCCAAATGGTCCCTGTCACAACTACACAACTCTGATGTAGTAGTATGAAAACTTCATGGATGACTTGTGTTATAGATTGAATTTTGTCCCCTCAAAATGTATGTCAACTTGGCTAGGCTGTGATTCCCAGTATTGTGTGGTTGTTCTCCATTTTGTGATCTGATGCAATTATCCTATGTGTTGTAAATCCTAACCTCTATGATATTAATGAGACAGGATTAGAGGAAGTTATATTAATGAGGCAGGACATAATCTACAGGATTATGTTGCATCTTGAGTCAATCTCTTTTGGTATATAAAAGAGACAATCAAGCAGAGAGGAGACGAAACTCATTACCACCAATCAAGAAGAACCAGGAATGGAGCGTGCACTTCGGACCTGGGTCCCTGTGCTGAGAAGCTCCTAGACCAAGGGGAGACTGATGACGAGGACTTTCCCCTAGAGCCAGTAGTGAGAGAAAGGCTTCCTCTGGAGCTGGCTCATGGAATTTAGACTTCTAACATCCTAAACTATGAAAGAATAAATTTATGTTTGTTAAGGCCATCCACTTGTGGTATTTCTGTGGTATTACAGCAGCACTAGATAACGAAGACAACATGTAAACTTATTGGCAAAGCAGTGTTTAAATAAAATTTGATTTGCAAAAAACAGATTGTGGTCTTAATTTGGCCCCTAATCCACAGTTTGACAACAGAATTTAGGACCCCTAAGTCACTATTCTCTAACACTTCTATTAATGCTTGCTCCATAAATGAAACATAAGTTCCCAACAGAATTTCTTGTTCCCTCCTTCTATCAGGATATTGACAAAGCTTTATTTATTTATTTATTTATTTTCTTGTTAAAGAAACACATATACCGTTCACTATAGCACCATTATGAGCTGCCAACCTCAAATTCTATATGGAGTTAAGCTTTCTCTTGGGAAAGAAGGTGAAATAAAGACATTCTCAGTTAAAGTAAACTAAGAGAATTTGTCACTATCATAGTTGCTCCAAAACAAAGCTAAATAAAATCATTCTAAAAGAAAATGCAGGGAAACTTGGAACATAAAGGATAAAGAAAGAACAATAGAAACGATAACTATACAAGTAAATATAATATGTATTTCTTCTCCTCTTGAGTTTTTATTACATTTGATAGTTAAAAGAAAAAATTATAATATTGTTTGATGTGGCTTTCAGTGTACATAGAAGTGATGTAAATAACATAAATTTAAGACAGATGAAGGATGATACAGTCATCTGTATAGTGGTAAGTTATCTACTTTCCACTTGTATGCATAAGTGTTGATACTAACAGTTGTGAGAAGTTATGTATGTATATTATAATCCGTAGTGGAGAGGAAGAATGTTGCCATCAAGTCAATTCCAGCTCATAATGACCATGTGTGTCAGAGTAGAACTGTGCTCAACAGGATTTTCAATGACTGATTTTCTGGAAGTAAATCAACAGGCATTTCTTTCAAGGCACCCCTGGGTGGATTCAAACCACGAATATTTCAGTTAGTAGTCAAGAACTTAACCTTTAGCACCACCCAGGGACTCTTATAGCAACCCCACTAAAAATCTATACAAAACCTTATTTAAAACACTATGGCTAAATCAATATGGATTAAAAAATAAAATTAATACAATCCATTAAAAAACAGGAAAAAGGATACATAACAATAAAAAAGAGGTAAAATAAAAAATAAATAATAAAATGACATGTAAATCTCGTTGTTGTTAGGTGTTTCTGAATAGGTTTTGACTCATAGCAACCCTATGTACAACAGAACAAAATATGGCCTGGTCTTGCACCATCCTTACAATTGTTGCTATGTTTGAGCCCATTGTTATAGCCATTGTGTCAATCCGTCTTATTGAGGGTCTTCTTTTTCACTGACCCTCTACTTTACTAAGCATCACGTCCTTTTCCAGGGACTGGTCCCTCCTGATAATATGGCCAAAGTACATGAGATGAAGTCTCGCCATCCTTGATTCTAGGGAGCATTCTGGCTGTACTTCTCCAGAGGTAGATTTGTCCATTCTTCTGCTAGTCCATGGTATAGCCAACATTCTTTGCCAACACCATAATTGAAAGGTGTCAATTCTTCTTCAAGTTTCCTTATTCTTTGATTTTCCCTATTCATTGTCCAGCTTTTGTGTGCGTATGTGGCCGTTGAGAATACCCTGACTTGGGCCAGGCGCCCTTTCGTCCTCAAAGTAATATCTTTGATTTTCAACACTTTAAAGAGGTCTTTTGCAGAATATTTGCCCAATGCAATGCATCATTTGATTTCTTGACTGCTGCGTCCATGGGCATTGATTGTGGATCCAAGTAAAATGAAATCATTAGCAACTTCAGTATTTTCTTAGGTTATTGTGATGTTGCTTATTGTTCCAGTTGTGAGGATTTTTGTTTCCTTTACGTTGAGAGGTAATCCAACTGAGGGCTGTAGTCTTTGATCTTTATCAGTAAGTGCTTCAAGTTCTCTTCACTTTCAGCAAGCAAAGCTGTGTCATATGCATATTGCACATTGTTAATGAGTCTCCCTCCAATCATGATACCGCATTCTTCATATAGTCCAGCTTCTCAGATTATAAATCTTAAATGTGTTCATAATTACAATAAATGTAAATGTTCTTAACCCACCAATTAGAAGACATAGATTGGCAGAATCAATAACACAACACCTTCCATACATACACACACACACAAACACACACACAGGATGAACAATATGTAGTCTAAAAGATACTTGCTTTAAATAAAATGATACAGGTAACTTAAAGGGAAGAAGGTAGGTTAGGCTAAAGTATTTTACACCACAATTGCATTTCTATGGAAACTTCGGTAAGGCCATTGGTAGTACTTAAGCCTATGTCTCCTAACAGAGAAATCATGTCTGCTGGGAATGAGCCTGTCCTAGTATCTCTGCCCTACTCAGTTATTGAATTGCAGCAACCACTGAGAAGTGAAACTTAACAATGGATTTTAGAATGCAGCAGTGGCACCTTGGTCAATTTTGCTCCCTTACTTTGAAGATCTGAGAGGCACAACCTTAGGTCATACATAAATAAAGGCGAACTTTCATTAAGCGAGGTAGCCAGGCTGTCTTTCCTATGTTCTTGTTGTTAGATGCTGTCGAATTGGTGCTGACTCACAGTAACCCAATGTACAACAGAATGAAACACTGCCCAGTCCTGTGCCATCCTCACAATTGTTGCTATGTTTGAGCCCATTGTTGTAGCCACTTTCCAAAGCTGTTTCGAAATATGTCTATTGACACAATACAATGATAGCTTGAATGAGAAAGTTGCCTAGGAACTCTACGTATATGACCAGGATGTATTTCACTGGGAGATTTTTGATTATTATGAATAAATTAGCTGTCACCAGAGGCGGAAGAGCTATACAATGTGTTTGATTATTTATTTTCTACGCTCCCTATCCATTTTGCTCTCCACTAAATGCCCTAGAAAAATATGTAGTAGACACTTAAATATTTCCTAAAATCTATGTAAAAGAAGTAAGGGGAAAATTATGTTAATTTATGTGAAAGCTTTATTCTCTGACTTAAAAATAGAGAACTTTTTTGTGTGTGTTAGATCTCATTTTATCAATGTATTCTAAGAGGGTGATTTTTAATTTTGACTTTATTTTAAGTTATTTTACCCACTATATTTTCCAATTAATGGTTCACCTATTAAGATGAAAACATTTTAGAAAATGTCTTTGTAAATAAGATGGAAAAGTCAGAAGATAGTTTCTGCCATTCCATTAAATGCTAATTACTAAGTGACTTTTTTAAAAAAATCAAAGCAATTGACCATATTTGAAAGGGAATACTGTTAAAACTTACTACTATTGGTACATTTTCAATCAAATACTCTGCAACGTGTAAGAATAACTACCGTTATTAAGCATTGCCTTGTAATATTTCCCAAATATATGTTTTTAGTTATTATCCAGACATGTTATTACAAGCATTCCATTTGAAAATCTGCACACTCCTATTAGGAAATTAACAAAGCAGTACACATAAATTTTTCAGAGAATAAAAATATGACAGAAAGTATCATGTATTGAATGATTTGATAACTTTTTTTGTTCAAAACACCATATTTTTATGTGTTTAGGAATTTATAAATGTGGTCAAAGTGAGCAAATGAGTAGATAAATGACTAGGAGTTAACATTCTGTGGGGGGGAAAGAATTTGTATTTTATACAAGACTCAGTTTTAACTGGAGAAATGCATACTTGATTACAAACAAAGAACAAAGTTTCTCTCTTTCTCTGCATATATATAATTTGATGAAGGATAATTCTTAGTTTTTCGTTATGAGAAGGTAAAAAAGTTGAGAAGCTCAGTTCTAGATTTAAACTTCTTGGGTTTAAAGTTTATCTCCTTTGTACACTAAGCTGTAAACTCTAGGGAAGGCTACCTGAACTGTCTGTACCTCAATATCCTTAAGTGTAAAATGGAGATTATAATAAGTATAGTATAAGGTTGTTGTGAGAATTAAATGGTACATTTTGTAAGCATGAAGGACAGTTCTGAGACCATACCAGCATTTAGTAAATATTAACTTCCATCTTTATTGTTGCTTTTTTAATGTAGTTTTTGTTGTTGTTTATTTGTTATTTTTTAACCTATAAGTATCCCTGGTAGCACAATGGCTAAGCGCTAGGTTGCTAACCAGAAAATCTGTGGTTTGAACCCACCAGCCACTCCACGGAAGAAAAGACCTGGCAATCTGTTCCCATACAGATTATATTCAGGAAAACCCTATGCTGCAGTTCTACTCTGTCCTGTAGGGTTTCTATGAGTCAGAATTGACTGGACGGCACACAACAAGGAGAGCATTGATGTAAATGTAAAAATTATATGTGAGTTATATATGATTTGTAACAATCAGATAAGTTTAATGGATAGATAAAAAATGAATAAAATCACTAGTGGAGCTGAACAATTTTTGGACAGTACACATATGCTCAGCCTGATTAATAATAATCACAGTAATATTAGACCTTGCTTTAGGGTAGATTATGTACCAGTAGAGGAATATCGATAACATGAAGGCAGTGGTATAGAGCATTCATTAAGTTTATACCGATTTAGTGCACTTTGTGTTAAAGCAGAACTTACAAGAAGTGTCTAAATCCAATAATATTTTCACGTTGACTCCCATTATGTGATCACAAATGTTAGATGTATTCCCACAGGAAAAAAGTGTATTGACTCAAAGAAATCATAAAACTCTCATATTTAACATTGCGGCAAAACTTCTGAAATCACTTGTTTAACCTAGATAGACTTCTAGATACTGTCTTTGCAACAATTTCATGAGAATTGATGGGGAGCAAACATTGCAGCTTCTGGATTTTTTTTTTTTTTTTTTTTACTTTTTTTTACTTTCAACTGAGCAGCAAGAACACATTGCCTGAAGTTTCGTTCATTTTCCAGCAGGGCTTCAAGAGCAAAGCCAATTAGATTTAAAAAGAGAAAGAAAGAAAGAGAGGGAAGGAGAAAGGGAGGGAGGGACAAAACAAGGCAGGAAAGAAGGAGGGATGAAGGGAGGGAGAGAGGAAAGGAAGGAAAGAAGGAGGGAAGGAAGGAAAGAAGGAGGGAAGGAAGGAAAGAAGGAGGGAAGGAAGGAAAGAAGGAGGGAAGGAAGGAAAGAAGGAGGGAAGGAAGGAAAGAAGGAGGGAAGGAAGGAAAGAAGGAGGGAAGGTAGGAAAGAAGGAGGGAGAGAGGGAAGGAAGGAAAGAAGGAGGGAGAGAGGGAAGGAAGGAAAGAAGGAGGGAGAGAGGGAAGGAAGGAAAGAAGGAGGGAAGGAAGGAAAGAAGGAGGGAAGGAAGGAAAGAAGGAGGGAGAGAGGGAAGGAAGGAAAGAAGGAGGGAAGGTAGGAAAGAAGGAGGGAAGGAAGGAAAGAAGGAGGGAAGGAAGGAAAGAAGGAGGGAGAGAGGGAAGGAAGGAAAGAAGGAGGGAAGGTAGGAAAGAAGGAGGGAAGGAAGGAAAGAAGGAGGGAAGGAAGGAAAGAAGGAGGGAAGGAAGGAAAGAAGGAGGGAAGGAAGGAAAGAAGGAGGGAGAGAGGGAAGGAAGGAAAGAAGGAGGGAAGGAAGGAAAGAAGGAGGGAGAGAGGGAAGGAAGGAAAGAAGGAGGGAAGGAAGGAAAGAAGGAAGCATTGAAGGAAGAGGGAAGGAGGGAAGGTAAGAGTGAAGGAAGGAGGGAAGGAAGGAGGGAAGGATATTTATAATAATAATGTGATTTATAATAACATAGTAAGTGAAGGAAAAGACTAGAAAAGAAAACCTCAGAAAGGTAAACTAGAAAGGCAAGAAATAAAAATTAAATACATTAATAAAATTTTACTTTAGTCTTTCATGGAGAAAAGGCAAATGTGACAGAAACTGCCCAACTGCCAAAAAGGGCTCTTTTGTGTATACACACTGAGTTGCAGTGCAAGCCGAGTAAATATTACATTTATTTTAATGACTTAGATGTGTTTGTTAAATTCTTTGATGATCTTTTTAAAGATTTATCTCAGTTCATCTTCATTAATGTATAAGTTCTCTACCACAAACAGGCTACATCTGAATTTTTTAGTATGCCTTAAATATACAAAGTTATTTAGAGAATCTTTAAATATGTAATGACTTTATACATAACTCCAGGGAAAGGTAAATTATTAATATATTTTTAAGAAAAACTTTGTTTATTTTTAGAATTTTAATTCCTGTTTCTAGAAAACTTTCAAGTATAAGACTAAATATTTTCTAAAAGTCCTAGGTAGAATAATTTGGTTAATTATTAATATGAGTATAATCTCCTTAAAAAAGCTTTTATCAATAACATGGTACTAAACCAAAAAAAAAAAAAAATCTAGAGGACTCTTTTCTTTATATTATAATATGCCACATAAGGAATGCCTTTAGGGAATGAGATACACCTCAGAAAACATTTCCCCATGTTTGAATTTTTACTTCTAAGTGCCAATTTGTTAATTAACTGACTAACTAATTACACACACACACACCCCCCCTTATGTTCTTTCAAATAATTTCAGATTGACTTTATGCAGTTTTTCTTACTAAAAATCCATTAAAATTGATAGTAAAGGATTTATAATTTTTAAAACCATGTAAATTCCCAATTGCTAAGAGGAAGGGAGAACAGAAAAAAATGATGAAATATGTTAAAATGTTTTATAAAGATGGAAATATGATGGGACTTAACAGAATGTCAAAAGTTGAAACATTGAAACCTAACTGCTAGTGGAAGATGATACCAGTGAGAAGCAAACCATTCACATAACAGAATATTGAGGAGACTAGGGAATTGTAGGTGCAGATTCTTGGAAAGACTTGGTGGAATAAGGGGAAATAAAAAATAGATTGCTAGACTTCTGAATTCTTCTGTGATATTAAAAGATCTTACACGTAGTCACCCCCATCCTTACAACAAGAAGAAACTGAACAAACTGAAAATCAGTGACTTTTCCCAGACTCATAAATAGAACTGATGTCTAAGAGCAAATAATAACCCTAAAATCTGGAGAGACAATCAAATCCAGAATCATAGCTGAAGTCACTAACAGGTAATAAGAGTTAAATGGTAATTTTAATGACTTCTTGAAGACTGAGTATGGACTAGCATGAGAGTGAAAAACTACTGGGACTGTAATCTTGGGGAGCTCCCATACATTAATGGGTTTTACCTCTACTAACCTCAACAGTTATGCTGGGAAAGAGCCAAAAGAGATCCTCTAATGGAGTCTCTGGGTGGCACAAACAAGTAAACCCTCAGCTGCTAACTGAAAAGTTGGCTGTTCGAAACCACCATGAAGCTCCTCAGAAGAAAGACCTAGAAAGGTCACAGCCTTGAAAACCCTGTGAGGAGCAGTTCTACTCTGCAACACGTGGGGTCATCGTAAGTCAGAATCAACTCCATGTCAATTAGTTTGTTTTTGGTTTACTGGTTCTGGCAGGAGGAGGAGAAGAATAACCATTGTGAAATACTGTAGTTTTTACATAAATAACACACACATTATGCATTTATTTTGCCAGTTGTGCAACCTCTTCACACATTATTTTTCTAGGCATGTTATGCGGGCTATACATGTGGGCAGTTATTTGTTAAAAATATGCTGTACTTAGGGCTCCATGACAAGGGTCTATTCTACAGGACAAAAGACTTCATCAGAGCATCAATAATGGGCTCAAACATACCAATTGTGAGCCCCAGATCTCAACAGAGAGAGAGCAAGCCCTACCTATGCCCTGAATTTGGATTTCTAGCCACCACAACTGCGAGAAAATAAATGTCTCTTTTTAAAGTCACTTACTTTGTGGTATTTTGTTTTGGCAGCCCTAGAAAATTAAGCCACAATCATACTTTGCTCAACATTGAACAATGTTTACTTGGTCATAATGATATAAACAATAGATTTTGATTTAACAAAATGTTATCTTTTTTGGAGGTTATTGGGAAGTAGAGGTAGTACTGATGGTATAAGAGTCCTAAAACCTCTATGTTTATAAAAATAATGTCAATAGATAATAACTATAAATTATGAATAAAAATAATAATATAAGTGTGTATTTCAGGTGTATATTTGAGGTGAAGAGCTGGATTTTTTCATGGATTTTATTTGAATTTTCAAATTCTCTCTATATACATGTATGTGTGTATATATATACACACACATACATATATATGAATAAAAAATTATGTGTTCTTAAGTAGGACACAATCCCTGAAATTGTCAAGGATTTCATTCTACTTTGATCAACGATCAACAATCAACGTCTACGGAAGCAGCAGTCAAGAAATCAAAGAGTGCACTGCATTGGAAAAATCTACCGTAAAAGACCTCTTTTAAGTTCTTAAAAGCAAAGATGTCACTTTGATGGCAAAAGTGCTTCTGTCCCAAGCCATGATCTTTTTAATTGCCACATATTATGTGAAAATTGGACAATGAAAAAAGAAGGCAGAAGAAGAATTGATACATTTGAATTGTGGCGTTGGCAAAGAATATTGAATATACTGTGGACTGCCAGAAGAACAAAATCATTCTTAGAAGAAATAGAACAAGAATGCTTCTTAGAAGAGGATGGCAAGACTTCATCTTGCTTACTTTGGACATGTCATCAGGAAAAACCAATCACTAAAAAAGGACATCATAGGTGGTAAAGTAGAAGGTCAGGGAAAGCCAAGGAAATCTTACATGAGATGGATTGACACAGTAGCCTTAGCAACGGGCACAAACATATCAAAGATCATGGAGATGGTGCAGGACTGGGCGACATTTCATTCTGTTACACATGAGGTCGCCATGAATCAGAGCCAACTTGACAGCAACTAATAACAACAAAATGGCACACATACAATATAGTTTAACATTATTTTGTAATTCAAACCAACACTTGAACATACGTTATTTTATTGGATTGGATAATCATCGTGCATTATGATATTTGGGTACTGAGATGAATATGGCTCTTTGTCTTAAATTGCTATGTACCACATTACCATGTACTTTGAATTTAGATTCTGCATTCTATGGTGTAGCTTAAGACCTGTAAAGCCCTAGATGGTATAGATTTTTTTTTTTTTTTAAATGACTGAGATTGGAAGTCAGTATACTGTAGTGATTAACAGCACAGGGTCTAGAGTCAAAATGTTTTTGTTAATATCTGTCACCTCCTCTTACCATGTAATCCGAATGATATTATTAAAATGCTATCAATTTTCTTACCCATAAATTGGGAATGATAATAAAAATACTCCTTAGGGTTGTACAGAAATTTAATGGTAATCAATAATAAAGCACTTAGCACAGGCTCAGGTAAGTTTTTCATAAATGAAACTATCTTTAAACTTGTTTGATACACAAGTTAGAAAGATATGGAAAAGCTATGGCCTTATGCCTAAGAGCATATGTTACTTGTATAGACAGCTGGTTGAGTGAGTCAGATCCTAAAAGAAAGTCCAGAATCTAACTCCTCAGATTGTTAAGAATATAAAAGCCCTGAGGGACTGAATTGCTGGGCAGAAGGGCTGTGGGGACCATGGTCACGGGGAACATCTAGCTCAACTGGCATAACACAGTTCATAAAGAAAGCGTTCTATATTCTAACTTGGTGAGTAGTGTCTGGGGTCTTAAAAGCATGTGAGCAGCCATCTAAGATACTCCACTGATCTCAACTCTTCAGGAGCAAGGGAGAATGAAGAGAACAGGATACAAGGAAAAGATTAGTCCAAAGGACTGATGGACCACAGCTACCAAGGCCTCTACCAGACTGAGTCCAGTACAGCCAGATGGTGCCAGGCTACCACCGCTGACTGCTCTGACCGGGATCACAACAGAAGGTTCTGGACAGCGCTGGAGAAGGATGTAGAACAAAATTCTAACACAGAAAAAAAAAGAAGATCGGATTTACTGGCCTGAAAGAGTCTGGAGAAACCCCAATACTATGGCCCCCGGACACCCTTTTAGCTCAGTGGTGAAGTCACTTCCAAGGCTCACCATTCAGCTGGGGACTTAACATCCCCATAAAACAAAATGGGACAAATGAGGCACAGCAGTCCAAGGACAAGGACTAGAAGGCAGAAGTGGACAGGAAAGCTGGTGATAGGGAACTCAAGGTTGAGTAAGGAGTGTTGACATGTAGTGGGGTAGTTAATCATTGTCATAGGGCAACATGTGTACTAACTGTTTAATGAGAAACTATTTTGTTCTGTAAACCTTCATCTAAAGTGAGAATAGGAGCACAACTGGAAGAACATAATCCATGTCACTGAACTGTGCATGTAGAAATTTTTGAAATGGTGTATCTTTGGCTATGTATATTTTCACCAAAAAAAAAAAAAAAAAAAAACGTTGAGAAGGGAGAGGGTTGACATGTCATGGGGTTGTTAACCAACATCATAAAACAGTATGTGTACTGACTGTTTAATGAGAAACTGTTTGTTCTGTAAGCCTTCACCTAAAGTACAATAATAAAAAAAAAGATTATAAAAGAATTTGTCATATGGCATTAAAATTTTTTTGGATCAAGTCAAAACAATTTTATTAATATCAAGTCTTAAAATTAAGAAGAACAACATTTCAGGGTCACATTGAATTACAGAGTGATCCTCCTCAGTATGTATATTATAATGCTATTTATTTCTCAATATATAAATAAGATAGTTGTATAAAAGTTAAAATAATCATGAAGAAATTGTATTGGATCTTATATACATTTGTAACATGAGTTTTTAACTACTCCTACTAATGTCTTCTACCTCATTAATGTTATTATGCTGTAACTCTTACTTTTAAAACTACTGTTCCATTATGAGAAACCATTCATAGCAGGAAAATAAATATGATGTGCTGAGCGAAATTTTCTGTAAGACATCCTATAAACTCTAAAATATTCTGAATTTATGTTAAAGTGGCTAGTGACTTTCATGGCTGAGCTTTCTCAGAAGCCAGAAGGTCTGACATTGATATCCCATAAGGCAATAAAAGACGGGATGATGCTTTACACACCTGATTGCCTTTGCTGAACTATTGTGTAGCATTGCAGAGTAAACATGCCAGGGTTGTTGATGACTGGAGATACACAGATCAGTGTGTGCATAATATATTCAAATGGAGGGAAAGAATTATAATTTTATAAATAAAACAAATACTATCCCAACCCTGAGTGTAAAGTCATGGGATAGAATAACTTTATCTAAATGTGCAATAAAGTATGAATGGGAATAGTTTCTAATTTTTTGAGCCAAAAAAGGGGAATACATGCTTTTATTAACTTCTATTCCTCAGAGTCCTTAATAAATATTTTAGCTATAAACAAGACTCTCTGAGTTTTCAAATATAAAATTTGCAGTGAAGGTAAATACGTAGAAAAAGATAATAACTCCCTGAATCATATGTAACTTGTTTGTTGAACAAGCCCAATCAAAACAATGTAATCAATAAACAACTGTATTATTATTTCCTTCTGTCACTTTAAAATGTGTTCAGTAGTTGTAGTTCCCCTGCCTTAGTAAAAAGTTGGAAATTATTCATCACTTTTCTGTTCAAACTTAGACATGAAGCATAACTATGAACACTTTGATTTCAGAATTACAGCCTCAGTTGAAAAATTACCATTTCTACATACAAAGTCCTGATTGTGTGTGGGGTGGCCTACTGCAATCTGTTAGCTTGCTGTGGACAACGTGGGCTAGTCCTTTATACTTCCATTCTTCAACTAGTATTTCTGCTCCTTAGTTGCTGTTGCTAACTGGAGTTGATGATTCCTCCTGGGATAGACCCTGGGCAAGTGATGATTAAAGGAAGAAACTATAGTCTTGCTCATTGGGTGCATTTATCCCCCAGGTTTACAAATGCACTGACTTTTTCCTGTGCATACCTTCATACTGGGTCCTTCCAGGTAAAACCTGTGATCTGGGGGTGCCACTGCTCTATCAGCTTCAGATTATGACACCTCTACTCTACACAGACATTCATTTTTGGAGTCCCTTCACCTCTTCCAGTAGACCCTTTTAGGTAAGACTTGAATCCTCACCAATTTAACTCCCTCTCATGTGTGGGACAGATTTGGTCCTTGAGAAACACCAGTCTCTTCTCCCACTTGCCTTCAGATAGGAGTTTAGACACTTTCTAGCTATAATAGCAACTTAGCTGTGACTTCCATGCAATTGCCAGACCATCTCTCTTGCCCTCCAGATTCCCTGAGAAGGAATCCAGGCTACTGCATACTCAAGATGCAGAAAACATATCAAGTTATATCAGTGCTACCACTCTCCTGGAATTGAGGAGGTAGAGCTCATACAACAGCTTTCTTATAGAAAATTCACTCATAAAATGTCTCCTTTCTCCAGCTTATGACTCTTTGACATCCTGCCTCGGAGTGAAAGACTGAAAAGCTGTGAAACCATATCTTGTCAACTTGTTTTTCCAACTTTTAACTCACTGGGAATTTCAATTTTTTTTCATTATGCTTTTGGTGAAAGTCCCAATTTACCAATTTGTTTACACATGTTTCCTGTTCTAGCCATATCTTATACTCATAATTCATTATATTTATTTTCTCATTCAGGTCTCACAACAATTCAATGGGCATGTTTTCTAATTATTTCCATTTTATAACTGAAGAAACTGAAGGTTAGAAAGATCCAGTAGCTTGCCGAAGGCCAAAGGCAGTAAATGGTGGAGAGAGTTAGATGAATAGTGTTGACATCTTCCTAAAGCCTGTGCTCTTATCCACTGTTCTTCTCCAGATTATTGTACCATAAAGCCAAAGATTGGGTCTACCTATGTGGTTGAAATTATGAGTAGTCACACCAAGTTTTTTATGAAAGAAACACAAGTGTAGATAATATAAATTCTGATTTAAGAAAAGAATGATCTGTTACTCTCCTCTGTCCAAAAAGCCAGAATACCAAAACCAAACCAAACCTGTTACCGTCGAGTCGAGTCCGACTCATAGTGATTCTGTAGGACAGAGAACTGCCCCATAGGGTTTCCAAGGAGTGGCTGGTGGATTAGAACTGCTCACCTCTGGTTAGCAGCCGAGCTCTTAACCACTGCACCGGCAGGGCTCCAAAATGCAGAATGCCACCATATAAACACATAACTGATTTCCATGTTCTCAGAAGCATAAATATTTATGTTACTTGGGTCTAGTTTTCAATAGAATTGAATATTTTACTCATTTAACTTTTACTGTATAGTTTCCCTGAAGTCTACTGAGATTTTGCACTTTTAGAGTTTCAGATGTAAATTGTGGGTCTTTGTTGTGGAATACCAAAATATAATTGATTTTTTTTAATTCATTTACTACACTTAGGTAGGAAGAGTAGTAATTCTTCATCAAAATCCAGATAAATGACAATTGCAAAAAGTCTATATTCATACAAGCAACAGCCACATCCTAGGCATTCTCGAAGAGTATAAACTAGAATTCACTGCAGGCTCAGTTTGTTTTTAAGAAACAGTAGTTAAATGCCATGCATAAAAGATACACCAGGTCAATAAAAACCTATTCCACAATTAGAGTACATAATCAAAGGTTCATGTATGGAAACTAAGTATATTTAATTCAGCTCCTATAAAGTTTACTTTCATGTTTTGATGCTTCGTTCATAACGCCATCCTTATAGAGTTTTTTTGTTTGTTTGTTTGGTTTTCCTTGTCTGTAGAATCGGATATAATGTTCTTTTATCTGAAAACTTGAATTTCTTTTATATATATTTAAAGTGTTTACTTGAAAAATTTGAGGAAGGTGATCAAAACTTCTAAAATAGATAAATTTGTATTTTATACTTAGCAAGTATATAGAATGTATTCTATGTCCTTTGGAGATATGACTTATAATTAACATCATTTTATGTACCTATTCTCTGTGTTACTTTGCCTCATCTTTTTTTCTCCCCCCCTTTCACGTATTTCTGAGGTAGGCGATCTTGCTGTAGTTTAAAGTATATGTATATATGCATAGACTTTCAAACAATTCCTTTGATTATGAGTGGTTTGGGCAAACATAAAGTTAAAATATACGGCCTTGAGAGCAAATTTTGCTGCTTGATTTTACTGTAAATGATAGCCACCTAAGGGTGTACAGAAGTGAACACTAGCACTTCAGGAAAGAACCAGAGAAATATCTACTCTGTATCTGGAAATTTGGGTAGTACACCTTTCACAGCATAGCGGAGCAAATTAAGTAGAAAGAGATTTAGAGATTATTACAAAAACATCAAAATATTTAAAGATGCATTGATTAAATATTCTTAAATATTAAACTTTGATATTGGGCTTATTATTTAGTTATACTTTTATGTTTCAAATAAACATATTTATAAAAATATTTCACTTGTTCTAGAAAAAATAAGTAATTATATTTCAAACAAAATATTTGAAGAAAATTCACCAGCAGTGTAAGCTATCCATAAACCAAGAGCAAATGTCATTTTTCTATTCAGAACGGAAATTTCTGTAAGGTTATTTAGACTTAAGAAAGAAGATACACATAAAGATATAAACTTTGTTATAAAATTTTTCTTGAATCCATTTCCATTTTTTACTTGTATTATTAAGATATGCTTAATAATTGTATAAATGAAAGGTTTCTTTCAGAGTCTAAACTGTGCTTATTATGGAGCTTACAAAGTGGTTAGTATAGATGAGCTCTATTAGAATAATCTATGGAAGAGGACCGGTGGATGAATTTATGTATAGTATTCTTCAAGGGACATAGTAAAATAATAAATGGCAAGTAATGATCATTTCCATTCCCTTGATTATGTAAATGCTCCCCAGGAGGATGTTTGTTATGAATACTGTCATTGAAATCACCCTTCCTTCTGTTGACTAGGACTGAATGCCTTTGAAGACCTGATTACTAAGCACTTCATAAGATGTAGCATATGATGCTATCAGTCAGCACTGCCGAAGAAATGCCACTGTGAAATTCCTTTGTTGTGAGCAATATTTTAAAGCAAATATTCAAACACCTCCATAAGGTGTACTGAGCTCCTCCAGCATCATAGTAGTAATGGCTCTTACAACAAATCCAAAGAGCATTACTGTTCTTTGAATCATGTTAATGGTTTTTTAATGCATTACTCAACATGAGGTTATTTCAGTCTATGATACAAATGAGTTTTCATACACATATAGGGAACACCAAGAAATATACTCCTTTTTAAACAACACTTTATATAATCTCAGGGGACATGATTGTGAATTATACAATCATATTCTGCTTTCTTAGCAACAGTTACCTATATTTCCAAAGTATTCTCCTAATGTGAGAATATATATTATTTGTGAGTGGCTATCCAAGATACATCTATTGGTCTCATCTTGTCTGGAGCAAGGCAGAGTGAAGGAAACCAAAGACTCATGGAAGAAATTACTCCACAGGACTAATGGCCCATGTAAACCACAGCCTCTTCTAGCCTGAGACCAGAATAACTAGATGGTGCCCAGCTACCACCACCTACCACTCTGACAAGGAACAAAATACAAGGTCCCAGTCAAAATGGGAGAAAACTGTAGAACAAAATTCAAATTCATAAAAAAGAAAACATCAGACATATTGGAATGATAGATACTACAGGAACCCCTGAGACAATTGTCCTAAGATACCCTTTTAACCTGGAACTGAAGCCACTCCCAGATGTCACCTTTCAGCCAAATAATAGATTGGCCTATAAAATAAACAATAACACCTGTCAGGAATGTGCTTCTTTAAACAATGAAATATATGAGATCAAATGGTCAACATTTACACAAAAGCAAAGATGAGCAGGCAAGGAATGGCAGGGAAACTGGATGGATGGAAACTCGGCAGATGGAGGAAATCGTGAGTGCTCACACATTATGGGGATTTTAACCAATGTCAAAACAATTTGTGTATGAATTGTTGAATGAGAAACTAATTTGCTAGGTAAACTTCCATCTAAAACACAATAAAATGTTAAATACATATACGTACATATATATAATGTATGTATACATATGTATATACATATGATGAGGAAAAATACATATGAAACTTACTTATTCTATCCTATTTTAGTTTTGTGATTTTTTTTATGGAATAGTATTTGATGTCAAATAATTGAATGAACACTGTCACTAAATATTCTGCTTAGTTAACCACTTAAAACAGCTAATGGATCAAAACCAGAAATGGGCCCACACTATCTGAAACACTTTTAAGTATATTTTGTCAACCAGTCTTAATAAAACATCTGTTGTTGTAGTTAGGCACCGTTGAGTTGGTTCTGACTCATTGTGACCCCATCTATGTAGAAAGAAATGCTGCCTGGTCCTGTGCCACCCTTACGTTTGCTATGTGTGAGCCCATTGTTGCAGCCACTGTGTCAATTCATCTCACTGAGGGTCTTCCTCTTTTTCAATGACCCTCTATTTTACCAAGCATGATGTCTTTCCGTAGGGACTGGGACCTCATGATAACAAGTCCAAAGTATGTACGATGAAGTTTCACCATCATCTATTCTAAGGAGCATTCTGGTGGTACTTCTTCCAAGACAGGTTTGTTCCTTCTTCTGGCAGTCCATGGTGTATTCAATATATTTTGCCAACACCATATTTCAAATGCATCATTTCTTCTGCAGTCTTCTTTTTTTTATTGTCTAGCTTTTGCATGCATATGAGGCGATTTAAAATACCACGGCTTGGGTCAGGTGCACCTTAGTCATCAAAGAGACACTTTGCTTTTTAACACTTTGAAGAGGTCTTTTGCAGAAGATTTGCCCAATGCAATCTGTCACTTCCATGAGAGTTGATTGAGGATCAAATTAAAATTAAACCCTTGGCAACTTCAATATTTTCTCCATTTATCATGATATGGCTTATTGGTCCAGTTGTGAGGATTTTTGTTTTGTTTTATTTTTTATGTTGCGATGTCTACTCTGTGTCAAATATCATACAGACTGTAAAGAAAACTAACAAACAAAAGTAGAAAATATGGACTTTTTTCTGCAACAAGCTTATCATCTTTGGTTACAGAAAATAGTTTGTAAAGAATTTAGAAAGCATTTCTAAAAGAATAGGTAAATAACAATGAGAGAGTGGCATGGAATTATGTTGTAGAGGTGGAGATAGAATTAGAGATAGTTGTATGTTTAATGAGTCAATGTCTGTTATTGCTGGCTTATAAATAAATAAATGGAGGGGGATAATCCAGATGAAGAAATGGAATCAGCAAATGATTGGAAGCCTGCAGAGGTCTTATCTATGTGAGATCAGGAATAAAGGAATCTTGGGTAAAAACCACCACCAACAACAATAAACAAAACAGAGGGACTGAGATGGGAGGATATTACAGAGGTAGAATTAGTAGACAGGCCATTTAATGGAATGAGATACAACACTTATAAGAGGAAGACTGTGAAGAGCATTTTAGCAGTTAATACTGATTGAAATCATAACACTAACAGGTGCAAACTCTTGCATAGCATTTATTATGTGCCAGGCACTTCGTATGATATTTGCAAATATAATTTAATCCTCGCAACAACCCCATGAGGTAGAAATCATTATTATTTTCATTTTCAAAACCTTGCCTATAGTCACACAGCTGCCAGTCGATGCACTTTGAGCATCCTTACTCTGCTGTCTATCTTCAAAGAGACCATTTTGAAATAACCCTTGAAATAATGTTTGATAAAGTCATCACTATTCAAACAGGCTATGTTTAATAAAAAATTATCAGCCAAATGATGTGTGAAAATTATCTTCAGTCATCCATATCTAGGCAGCCTAAATTTGCACGTTCTGCTGACTGCCGATCATAGAATAAAGTAAAAAGAACTATCTATATTTACTTCTTGGAAACCCTGGTGGCATAGTGGTTAAGTGCTACAGCTGCTAACCAAAAGGTCAGCAGTTCAAATCCACCAGGTGCTACGTGGAAACTCTATAGGGTTTCTATCCTATAGGGTGGCTATGAGTTGGAATTGACTCAACAGTGACAGGTTTGGGTTTCTTTTTTTTATAGTCACCTCTAATTAATATTAAATATGTTTTTACCAATGTTATATTATCTTCCACCTTCCTGTTCTGGACTTTATGACTTTACATTATTTGCTGATTAATACAGAAAATATTTAATAAATACTTAGGTTCCAAGTACTTTATAAGACACCAAGAAACACTAAATAAATTTAATTGGCATGGCTCAGAGATTATAATCTAACGGTTGTAACATCCTGTCTTTAGGCACTCCAGTACCCAAACCCTCATTATGTCTTCTACTCTGATTTTAAATCAAATTTCCGGAAAGTAATTGAAACAATCTAACAGTGGTATATCCTGACTACTAGCATTAGGGAATGACTTCTCATGGAAGCAGTGGCCTTTTAATGAGGATTCAATTTTAAGATATATAGCAGAGTTTTTGGGATCATTCAGTATAGGAAAAACAGATTTATGATAATAAGGTTATACACAAACTTCAGTGTTATCTCAAAGAGTGGTGACTGATACATAAGTCAAAAAAAAAAAAAAAAAAAAAGCCAAAACTAAAAGCCCAGATAGCTATGGTTGTTGTTATAGAACAATGAGCAGTTTTGGATTGATTGAGTTTCATCCTAAATCTGTAGCACACATACATCAGTGGTTCATACAAGGCTCTTTGATTTTTTTTTTTTCATCTCCTGTATTCTCAATCCTTAAGACTACCTTCTGACATCCCTCAATCCACAGCGTGTAATAAACTTAAATACATGCATTTATACGTTATATTTCTGTCTTCTCCTGCATTTGTCTACATTTTTGAAATTGGTAAGCATTGATGTACATAGATTTGTCTAAGTTATCTTAACTATGTTATGTAGGTTTCCTTCATTTTCATATGCTAAAAACTTTTAGTATTATTTATTAAATATTTTCTTGATTAAATATTAATATATTTTATTTGATCATTTTTATAGAAGTTATTATAAGATATATTGCTATAAAAGCAAATATTGAAATTAACATTTGTATATGTGTGCAATTTGTTATTATCTGGAGTACATAGCCATGAATTGATTTGCTGTGTAATAGAGTATTGAAGAATTATTTTACAAAAGGAGTGAATCAGTAACTTTTCTACCAGCAGTAAATTGTTTTTTTGTTTGTTTGTTGATTTGCTTTCCTCTCCCACATCTTTTGCCAGCACTTGATATTTACAAAGAAAACACTGTCGATTTGCAGAGTGTAGTTGCACTCTGCCTTTCTTGATTTCTTAGGAATATCTTTCTTTACCAAAGAAGTTGAGTATTCCTTCATGTATCTAAATTGCCAATTTTATTCTTTGCCCATGACTATTCGATTTTCTACCCTGTACTTGCTTATTTCTATTAATTCCCTATATCTGCTATGCATATTATGAATATTTATCCATGTGTATTACCTGCTTATTAATTGTTAATGTTTCTTTTGTATGATGCAGGAAAAATATATAAAACATCTCAGTTAGGGGAACACTTGTTACTCTTCTTGTTGTTTTAATCTTGTAGCAATCTCCAAATGTACATAAGGTTGCTGTGCAGTACAAATTAATTTTTTCTTCCATTTACGTGTAAGTTGTTAACATGATGCCCCATCACTTCCAAATACTTTAGTGTGCATTTCCTACAAACTAGGACATTATCCTATACACAGTGCAATCATAAAACCTTTAGAAAGTAATAATGACATAATGGTGTTGTTGTTGTTAGGTGCTGTTGAGCCAGTTCCGACTCATAGTGACCCTACGACAACAGAATGAAATACTGCCTGGTCTTGCTCCATTTACACAATCGTTGTTATGCTTCAGCCCGTTGTTTCAACCACTGGGTCAATCCATCTCATTGAGGGTCTTACTCTTTTTCACTGATCCTACGCTTTACCAAGCATGGTGTCCTTCTCCAGGGACTGATCCCTCATGATAACACCTCCAAAGGACTTGAGACAAAGTCTCGCCATCCTTGCTTCTAAGGAGCATTCTGGTTGTACTTCCTCCAAGACAGGTATGTTTGTTCTTTTGGCAGTCCATGGTACATTCAATATTCTTTGCCAACACCACAATTCAAAAGTGTCAATTCTTCTTTGGTTTTTCTTATTCATTGTCCAGCTTTCCCATGCATATGAGGTGATTAAAAACACCATAGCTTCAGTCAGGTGCACCTTAGTCTTCAAGGTGACATCTATGATTTTTAACACTTTAAAGGGATCTTTTACAGCAGATTTGCCCCATGCAATACCGCTTTTGCTTTCTTGACTGCTGCTTACATGGGTGTTGATTGTGTATCCAAATGAAATGTAATCCTTGACACTTCAAACTTTTCTCCATTTATCATGATTTTGCTTATTGGTTCAGTTGTGAGGATTTTTATTTTCTTTATGTTGAGGTGTAATACATACTGAAGGCTGTAGTCTTTAAAATTCATCGATAAGTACTTCACATCCTCTTCACTTTCAAGAAGCAAGGTTGTATCATCTGCATAACATAGGTTGTTAATGTGTCTTCCTCCAATCCTGATGCCATGTTCTTCTTCATATAGACCAGCTTCTTGGATTATTTGATCAGCATACAGATTGAATAGGTATGGTGAAAGAGAAAACCCTGAGGCACACCTTTCCTGACTTTAAGACACGCATATCCCCTTGTTCGGTTTGAACAACTGCCTCTTAATCTATGTACAGGTTCCTTGTGAGCAATTATGTGTTCTGGAATTCACATTCTTTGCAATATTATCCATAATTTGTTATGATCCACATAGTCAAATCCCTTTGCATAGTCAATAAAACACAAGTAAACATCTTTCTGGTATTCTCTGCTTTTGGCCATGATCCATATGACATCAACAATGATATCCCTGGTTCCACACCCTCTTCTGAATTCTGCTTGTATTTCTGGGATTTCCTTGTCCTTATAATGCTGCAGCCGCTTTTGAGTGATGTTTAGTAAAATTGTACTTGCATGCGATATTAATGATTTTGTTTTTTAATTTCTGCATTCAATTGGATTACCTTTCTTCAAAATAGGCATAAATATGGATCTCTTCCAGTTGCTTGGCCAGGTAGCTATCTTCCAAATTTCTTGGCATAGATGAGTGAGCACTTCCAATGCTGCATCCCTTTGTTGAAACATCTCAATTGGTATTCTGTCAGTTCCTGGAGCCTTGTTTTTCACCAGTGCCTTCAGTGCAGCTTGAACCTCTTCCTTCGGTACCATCAGTTCCTGATCATATGCTACCTCCTGAAATGGTTGACTGTTGGCCAATTCTTTTTGGTATACTGACTCTGTGTATTCCTTCCATCTTCTTTTGCTGCTTCCTGCGTCATTTAATATTTTCTCTGTAGAATCCTTCATTATTGCAACTCAAGGCTTGAATTTTGTCTTCAGTTCTTTCAGCTTGAGAAATGCCAAGCTTGTTCTTCCCTGTTGGTTTTCTATCTTCAGGTCTTTGGACATGTCATTATAACACTTTACTTTTTCTTCTCAAGCTGCCCTTTGAAATCTTCTGTTCAGCTCTACTCATCATTTTTTCCTTTCGCTTTAGCTGCTTGACCTTTGAGAGCAAGTTTCAGAGTCTTTTCTGACATTCATTTTTGTCTTTTCTCTCTTTCCTGTCTTTTTAATACCCTCTTCCTTTTTCATGTATGATGTCTTTGATGTCATTCCACAACTTGTCTGGTTTTCAGTCATTAGTGTTCATCATGACAAATCTATTCTTGAGACGGCCTCTAAATTCAAGTGGGCTATACTCAATGTCATACTTTGGCTCTAATCTGGTTCTAATTTTCTTCAGCTTCAATGTGAACTTGCATATGAGCAACTGATGGTCTCTTTCACAGCTGGCTCCTGGCTTTGTTCTGACTGATGATATTGAGATTTTCCATTGTATCTTTCCACAGATGTAGTTGATTTGATTCCTGTGTATTCCATCTGGTGAGGTCCATGTGTACAGTCACTGTTTATGCTGTTGAAAAAAGGTATTTGCAATGAAGAAGTTGTTTGTTGTACAAAATTCTATCATGCAATCTCTGGCATCATTTGTATCATCAAGGACATGTTTTCCAACTACGAGTTCTTCTTCTTTGTTTCCAACTTTTGCATCCAATTACCGGTAATTATCAATGCATCCTGACTGCATGTTCACTCAATTTCAGCCCGTAAAATTTGGTTAAAATATTCAATTTCTTCATCTTGGTGTGTAAATTTGCATAATATTTGTATTAACTGTCTTTCTTGTAGATGTATGGATATTATCCTATCACTGACAGTGTTGTACTTCAGGATAGATCTTGAAATGTTCTTTTTGATGATGAATGAAATGCCATTCCTCTTCAATTTATCATTCCCGGCATAGTAAACCATATGATTCTCCCATTCAAAGTGACTAATACCAGTCCATTTCAACTCACTAATGCCTAGGATATCAATGTTTATGTCTTCAATTTCATTTTTGATGATTTCCAATTTTCCTAGATTCATACTTTGTACATTCAAGTTCCAATTATTAATGGATGTTTATGGCTATTCCTTCTCATTTTGAGTCGTGCTTCATCAGCAAATGGAAGTTCTGAAAGCTTGACTCCATTCACATCATTAAGTTCAGCTCTACTTTGAGGAGGCAGCTCTTCCCCAATATTATTTTGAGTGCCTTCTAAACTGAGGGGCTCTTCTTCCTGCACTATATCAGACAATGTTCCACTGCTATTCATAAGGTTTTCACTGGCTAATTCTTTTCAAAGTAGATCACCAGGTCTTTCTTCCTAGTCTGTCTTAATCTGGAAACTCAGCTGAAACCTGTCTGCCAGAGGTGACCCTGCTGGTATTTGAATAGTGGTGGCATAGCTTCCGGCATCATTGTAACACACAAACCTCCACAGTATGACAAACTGACAGATGTGTGGGGGATTGACATAATACTACCATAATACTAAATAATACTAGGAAGCTTATTATAATAAAATCATAGTATTTGTGGAACAATAAGGCTAGAATGTATATGCCAGAGATTAGACCGCTCTAGGAAAGTAGGGCAAAGGCTCTATAGTTCCTTTTCTTTTTTTTCCACCGACAAATCCCAGTTAGATATAACAATGCCTTGTAAATAACAAATGTTAAATAAATATTTTATTGATAAATGAATGAATGAAAGGGTAAATTGAAGAACAAATGAACGTATGTAAGGAGTAGTCATCTCTGAGGCTTTGACTTCTTCAGTTATCCCTCTTGCTGTTGACCAAGCCTTCTGCCAAGAGTGGTACTGTTAATTAGTCCTTAACTTCAGTCACCTTAGAGATTACTATTTTATTCCCAGTTAGGATTATCAAAATCTTAAGAAAAAATAAATTATTCAGTCAGTATCGGGACTCCATGCCAGGACTTACAGTTATGACACAAGAATATGATAATATTGAATTAATATGGTGTACTTATAAGAAGAGCCTTGATGACGGAACATTGAAGAGCAGCTCCCAGAACAGAGGAATTATTTTAAAAAGAGAGGAGAAAAAAAAAGGACAGATCAATTCAATTAAATCTATTCTTCAGCTAGTTTACTGAATCAAATATTTAATTAGTTGTTTTCTTTGTTTTAAATTTTAGATTTAATAAAAGGAAATTAGGGCTTGGTTCCTAACCAATGCTCATTATGTTGCTATACCAAATAATTATCTTTAATTCATCATGTAACCTGCTATTAATTGTTAGTTTTTCTTTTGTTGAAACACATTTAGCACAACTCAGAAAGAAAAGATCAAAATGAATGTTAGAAAAGACTCTGAAACTTGCTCTTGAAGGTCAAGTAGCTAAAGCGAAAGGAAGAGATAATGAAGTAAAAGAGCTGAATAGAAGATTTCAAAGGGCAACTGGAGAAGAAAAAGTAAAGTATTATAATGACTTGTCCAAACACCTGGAGATAGAAAACCAACAGGGAAGAACACACTCGGCATTTCTCAAGCTGAAAGAACTGAAGACAAAATTCAAGCCTCAAGTTGTAATAATGAAAGATTCTATGGGAAAAATATTAAACAATGCAGGAAGCATCAAAAGAAGATGGACAGAATACACAGTCAGTGTACCAAAAAGAATTTGTCAACATTCAACCATTTCAGGAGGTAACATATGATCAGGAACCGATGGTACTGAAGGAAGAGGTTCAAGCTGCACTGAAGGCATTGGTGAAAAACAAGGCTCCAGGAACTGACAGAATACCAATTGAGATGTTTCAACAAAGGGATGCAGCATTGGAAGTGCTCACTCATCTATGTCAAGAAATTTGGAAGATAGCTACCTGGCCAACTGACTGGAAGAGATTCATATTTATATCCATTCCAAAGAAGGTGAATGCAGAAATTACCAAAGAATATCATTAATATCACACACAAGTAAAATTTTGCTGAAGATCATTCAAAAGCAGCTACGACAGTACATAGACAGGGAACTTCCAGAAATTCAAGCTGGATTCAGAAGAAGATGTGGAAGGAGGGATATCATTGCTGACGTCATATGGATCCTGGCTGAAAGCAGAGAATACCAGAAAGATGTTTACCTGTATTTTATTGACTATACAAAGGCATTCAACTATGTGGATCATTACAAATTATGAATCACATTATGAAGAACGGGAGCTCCAGAACACTTAATCATGCTCATGAGGAACCTATATACAGATCAAGAGGCAGTCGTTTGAACAGAACAAGGGGATACTGTGCGATTTAAAGTCAGGAAAGGTGTGCATCAGGGTTATATCCTTTCACCATACTTATTCAGTCTGTATGCTGAGGAAATTAATTCGAGAAGCTGGACCATATGAAGAAGAACAGGGCCTCAAGATTGAAGGAAGACACTTTAACAACCTGTGTTATGCAGATGACACAACCTTGGTTGCTGAAAGTGAAAAGGACTTGAAACACTAACTTATGAAGATCTAAGATCACAGTCTTTAGTGAGATCACACCTCACCATAAAGAAAACAAAATTCCTCACAACTGGACCAATAAGCAACATTATGATAAACAGAGAAAAGATTGAAGTTGTCAAGGATTTCATTTCACTTGGATCCACAATCAACACCTATGGAAGCAACAGTCAAGAAATCAAAAGACGTATTGCATTGAGCAAATCTGCTGCAAAAGACCTCTTTAAAGTGCTGAAAATCATAGATGTCACCTTGAAGACCCAAGCCATGGTGTTTTCAATAGCCTCATATTCATGTGAAAGCTGGACGATGATTAAGGAAGACTGAAGAATTGACAACTTTGAATGGTGGTGTTGTTGAAGAATATTGAATGTACCATGAACTGCCAAAAGAACAAACAAAGCTGTCTTGAAGAAGTACAACCAGAATGCTCCTTAGAAGCAAGGATGGCGAGATCATGTCTCACATATTTTGGACTTGTTATCAGGAGGAATCAGTCCTTGGAGAAGGACATCATGCTTGATAAAGTATAGGATCAATGAAAAAGAGGAAGACACTCAACGAGATGGTTTGACACAGTGGCTGCAACAATGGGCTCAAGCATAACGATTGTGAGGATGGCACAGGACTGGGCATTGTTTCATTCGTTTGTACATAGAGTCGCTATAATTCAGAACTGACTCTATGGCACCTAACAACAACAGCTCTTACAAAGTTTATTTCTAAGATATTGTCTTGATATCCCCTCATAATTTTTTAAATTTTCTACATAATTTGCCACTACTTTTCAGTCTATTTGGGTGTGTCCGTCTCCCTTTTCCTCTTCCTTGTGTGCTCTTTTTGTAGTATATACTTTCTTCTAAGGTGAAATCTCTCAAATTCATCATTATGACAAGTACCACCAAATGTATATCTCCCATGATTCTACTCTACTCGGGCCCAAACTCACATATTAATTTGCATTTTTTATATCTAGTAGTCATAAATAAGTTCCAAACTAAATCCTGACTCCATTTCTCCTTCACCTCTCCAAATTTTTCTCCCTTCTGTGTATGCTGACTCAGCAATGGCTCCACCATCCTCCCACATATAATTCAAGAAACCTAGAAATCATACTCAACATTTTCCTTTTCTTCACCTCCCACATCAAGTACATTATCAAATTCTTTGATTCTCCTATTAAAATACTTTGTGAATTTGGCAACTTTTCTTTATACTGAAAGCAATACCTCAGATAAGCAGTCATAATCAGTCACATGGAATATTGCAATAGCATGCTAGCTACGTTCCTTGCATCATACTTTGTCCCTTTTTAACCCAAACATTACATATAGCTTTATTGAGTTATAATTCAGAGGTTGTAAACTATACTTATTTAAAGTACACAATTTCATGAGTTTCACCATGTTTACAATCATATATCAACACAATAAACATATTGATCTTTACTTAAAGATATTGTATATCAACACAATAAAGTGTTTTCACACGCTTCTTTGTAAACCTTTCCTTGCTCCACCTCATTCCAAGTTCAGCACTGATCTGCATTCTTTCATTATATTCTAATTTGTGTTCTATACAATTTTAAATAAACTGAATCCTACAGGAATTCATTTTCTTTCCTTGGCTTTCACTCAGCATAAAAATTTTGGGAATCATTCATGATGTCATGTTTATCAATAGCTTGCTCCTATGTATCATTAGGGAGTCCTGGTGGCACAGCGACTAAGTGTTCAGCTGCTAACCAAATAGTTGGCAGTCTGAGTCCACCATCTGCTCCTTGGAAACCCTATGGGGCAGTTCTACTCTGTTCTATAGGGTCACTATGAGTCGGAATTGACTGGATGGCAACGGGTGTTTATATATTGTTAAATTGTATTACATTGAATAGTTACAGCACATTTTATTTATTGATTCACTTATTGATAAGCATTTGGGTTGTTTCCAGTTCTAGGTTATTATAAAACTACTCTAAACTACTAATTTGTTCAGAAGTGTACAGAGAAGGGCCCACCAAATGGGCTGTGTGTTCGTTTCTGGGTAGAGTCATAGGGTGGATATTCCACATGTGACAATTTGAGAAGAAAAAACTTTGGCTTAGTATTGCTACTGATACTTCCAATATCTAGGTTATTATTAAACTTCTCTAAAATCAAGTATAAGGCTTTTTGTTGGCACATGCTTCCAATTCTATTAAAGTAGAATGGCTACATTTTATGGTAAGTATATGTCGAAATTTTTAAGAAACTAAAGCTGTTCTGTAAAGAGGTTTTATCATTTTAATTCTCACCAATTGTAATTCCTATCAACATTTGGTATGGTCATTCTTTTTTTAATTTTAGCCATTCTAGTGAGCATGTAGTAATGTCTTGTGTGTATGTGTGTGTATTTACCGTGGTAAAATATATATAACAAAACATCTTCTACTTCAACCATTTTTTCATGTATGATTATTGACATTATTTACATTCATCATATTGTGCGACCATCATCACTATCCATTTCCATTTTTTTCATCACCCTAGCAGAAACTCAGTACCACTTAAGAAATAATTCTCTGTTTCAACCTCCCACCAGCTCCTGGTAACCACTAATACACTTGCCTATTCTAGATATTTTATACAAATGGGATCATAAAATACTCACCCTTTTTTATCTGACTTATTTCAATTAGCATAATCTTTTCCAGGTTGATCTATGTTGTAGCATGTGTCTTTTTTTTTTTTTTAAATTATACTTCAGGTGAAGGCTTATAGAACAAATAGTTTCTCTTGAAACAGTAGTACACATATTTTTTTATGGCATTGGTTAACAACCCCACAACATGTCAACCCTCTCCCTTATCAACCTTTTCTTTTTTTGGTGAAAATATACATAGCCAAATATATACCATTTCATAAATTTCTACAGGCACAGTTCAGTGACATCGACTACACTCTTCCAATTGTGCTGCTGATCTCACTTTAGATGAAGGCTTACAGAACAAAATAGTTTCTCATTAAACAGTGCACATGTTGCCCTATGACAACGGTTAACAACCTCACAACACATCAACACTATACTTACTCAACCTTAGGTTCCCTATCACCGGCTTTCCTGTCCCCTTCTGTCTTCTAGCCCTTGTCCCTGGACTGCTGTGCCTCATTAGTCACATTTGGTTTTATGGGGCTGTCCACTCCCAGGCTGAACAGTGAACATCAGAAATGACTTCACCACTGAGCTAAAAGGGTGTTGGGGGCATACTCTCGGGGTTTCTCCAGGCTCCTTTAGGCCAGTAAATCTCGTCTTTTTTTGGTGAGTTAGAATTTTGTTCTACATCCTTCTCCAGCTCTGTCCAGAAACCTCTGTTGTGATCCTGGTCAGAGCAGTCAGTGGTGGTAGCTGGGCACCAGCTAGCTACACTGGACTCAGTCTGGTGGAACCCTTGGTCGCTGTGGTCCATTAGTCCTTTGGACTAATCTTTTCCTTGCATCCTGTTCTCTTCATTCTCCCTTGCTCATGAAGGAATGAAACCAGTGGAGTATCTTAGATGGCTGCTCACAGGCTTTTAAGACCCCAGACACTACTCACCAAGGTAGAATGTAGAACATTGTCTTTATAACCTGTGTTATGCCAATTGAGCCAGATGTTCCCTGAGACCATGGTCCCCACAGCCCTCCCCCAAGCAATTCAGTCCCTCAGGGAGTTTGGATGTGTCCATGGAGCTTCCATGACCTTTCCTTGTACAAGTTGTGCTGGTTTCCCCAGTATTGTGTACCGTCTCACTCTTCACCCAAGATACCACTTACTTATTGCCTATTTAGTATTTCCAGCCCACCCCTCCCATCCCTGGTAGCCAGAACAGATTGTTACATTTTGTGTGTGAACTTTTTCATGGGTTTTTACAATAGAGGTCTCATACAATATTTGTCCTTTTGTGATTGACTTATTTCACTTGGCATAATGTCCTCCAGTTTCATCCATGTTATGAGATGCTTCTCAGATTCAGTATTGTTCTTTCTCATTGCATAGTAATCCATTGTGTGCATGTATAATAGTTTGTTTATCCATTCATCTGTTGATGGGCATCTAGGTTGTTTCCATCATTTTGCAACTGTGAACAATGCTGCCATGAACATAGGTGTGAATATGTCTATTCGAGTGACGACTCTTATTTCTCTAGGATATATTCCTAGGAGTGGGATTGCTGGATCAAATGGTATGTCTATTTCTAGCTTTCTGAGGAAGTACCAGATCATTTTCCAAAATGGTTGTATCATTTTTGCATTCCCACCAGCAGTGATAAGAGTTCCGATCTCCCCACAGCCCCTCCAACATTTGTTATTTCCAGTGTTTTTGATTCATGACAGTAATGCCGGGGTGAGATGGTATCTCATAGTGGTTTTAATTTGTATTTCTCTAATGGCTAGTGATCACGAGCATTTCCTCATGTGTCTGTTGGCCATTTGAATGTCTTGTTTGGTGAAGTGTCTGTTCATTTCCTTTGCCCCTTTTTTAATAGGATTATTTGTCTTTTTGTTGTAGAGGTGTTGGATTTTCTTGTAGATTATGGAGATTAGAACTTTGTCTGACTTGTACTGTCCAAAATTTTTTTCCCAGTCTGTAGGTTCTCTTTTTACTTTTTTGGTGAAGTCTTTTGAAGAGCATAGGTGTTTGATTTTTAGAAGATCCAAGTTATCTAGCTTATCTGTTGGGGTTTGTGTGTTGATGGTTATGGTTTGTATCTTGTTAATGCCATCTGTTAAGGCCTGTAGTGTTGGTCCTATTTTTATTCTATGAACTTTATAGTTTTAGGCTTTATATTCAGATCTTTGATCCATTTTGAAGTAGTTTTTGTATACAGCATGAAGTATGGGTCCTGTTTAATTTTTTTGCAGATGGATATGCAGTTTTGCCAGCACCATTTGTTAAAAAGACTGTCTTTTCCCCATTTGATGGACTTTGGGGCCTTGTCGAAGATCAGGTGACCATAGGTGGATAGATTTACATCTGGGTTCTCAATTCTGTTCCATTGGTCAGTGTATCTGTCGTTGTACCAGTACCAGGCTGTTTTGACTGCTTTAGCTGTATAGTAGGTTCCGAGGTCAGGTAGTATGAGTCCTCTAACTTTATTCTTCTTCTTCAGTAGTGCTTTACTTATTCGGGGCTTCTTCCCCTTCCATATAAAGTTAATGATTAGTTTTTCCATCTCTTTGAAGAATGTTGTTGGTATTTGGATCGGGATTGCGCTGTATTTGTAAATTGCTTTGGGTAGAATTGACATTTTCAGAATGTTGAGTCTGCCTATCCATGAGCATGGTATGTTTTTCCATTGATGTAGATCCCTTTGGGTTTCTTGCAGTAGTGTTTTGTAGTTTTCTTTGTATAGGTCTTTTACATCCCTGGTCAGATTTATTCCTAAGTATTTTAACTTTTTAGGGGCTATTGAAAATGGTATTGATTTCCTGATCTCCTTTTTGTCGTTCTCCTTATTGGTGTATAGGAATCCAACCGACTTTTGTATGTTTATCTTGTATCCTGCTACTCTGCTGAATCTTCCTATTAGCTCCAGTAGTTTTCTTGTGGAGTGTTTAGGGTTTTCTATGTATAGTATCTTATCATCTAGAAACAGGGAGAGTTTAACTTCTTCATTACCAATTTGGATGCTCTTTATTTCTTTTTCTTGCCTTATTGCTTTAGCTAGAACTTCCAGCAGTGTTAAATAGGAGTGGTGATAAAGGGCATCCTTGTCCTGTTCCTGTTTTCAAGGGGAATGTTTTCAGCCTCTCTCCATTAAGAATGATGTTGGCTGTTGGTTTTGCACAGATGCCCTTTATTATGTTGAGAAATTTCCCTTCTATACCTATTTGATTGAGAGTTTTTATCAGGAATGGGTGTTGGACTTTGTCAAATGCCTTTTCTGCATCGATTGAGATGATCATGTGATTCTTTTCTTTCCTTTTATTTATGTGGTGGACTATGTTGATTGATTTTCTAATGTTGAACCATCCTTGCATACCTGGTATGAATCCTACTTGGTGGTGGTGTATTATTTTTTTATATGCTGCTGAATTCTATTGGCTAGAATTTTGTTCAGAATTTTTGTATCTATATTCATGAGAGATGCTGGTCTGTAATTTTCTTTTTCTGGGACGTCTTTGCCTGGTTTTGGTATCAGCGTTATGCTGGCCTCATAGAATGAATTTGGAAGCATTGCTTCCTTTTCTATGCTCTGAAATGGCTTGAGCGGTACTGGTAGAAGCTCTTCTGTAAATATTTTGTAGATTTCTCCAGTGAAGCCATCTGGGCCAGGACTTTTTTTGGTTGGTAGATTTTCAGCATCACTTTGTAGTAGTTTGGGTAGGTAGTTTGTTTCTAGAAATTTATCCATCTCCTCTAGGTTTTCAAATTTGTTGGAGTATGGTTTTTCATAATATTCTGTTATAATCCTTTTTATTTCAGTTGGGTCTGTTGTAATGTCCCCCGTTCCATTTCTTATTTGGGTTATTTGCATCCTCTTCCGTTTTTCTTTTGTCAGTCTTGCCGGTGGTTTGTCAATTTTGCTGATTCTTTCAAAGAACCAACTTTTGGTTTTGTTGATTCTTTCTATTGCTTTTCTGTTCTCTATTTCATTGATTTCTGCTCTGATCTTTACTATTTCCTTTCTTCTGGTGGCTGTGGGCTTTTTTTCCTATTCTCTTTCTATTCGTTTGAGTTCTGTAGTTAATGTTTTGATTTTGTCCCTTTCTTCTTTTTTGATGTGTGCATCTATTGCTATAAATTGTCCTCTGAGGATTGCCTTTGCTCTGTCCCAAAGGTTTTTGTATGATGTGTTTTCATTCTCATTTGATTCTAGGAATTTTTTTATTCCATCTCTGATTTCCTCTATTACTCAGTGATGTGTAAGCAGGGTATTATTCCGTTTCCATGTAATTGATTTTGTTTCCTTGCTCTTTGTGTTGTTAAATTCTATCTTGATGGCATTGTGGTCAGAGAAGTTACTTTGAATTATCTCAGCGTGTTAGATCTTGCTGATGATTGCTCTGTGGCCTAAAATGTGGTCTATTCTGGAGAACATTCCATGTGCATTGGAAAAGAATGTGTACTTTGCAGCTGTTGGATGGAGTATTCTATATATGTCTGTGAGGTCAGGTTGGCTGATTATGCCTTTTAGGTCTTCTGCATCGTTGCTGAGTTTCTTCTTAGTTGTTCTGTCCTTTTCTGAGAGTGGTGTGTTGAAGTTTCCTACTATTATTGTGGAACTGTCAATTTCTCTTTTCAGTGTTGTTAGAGTTTGTTTTATGTATGTTGGAGCCCTGTCATTGGGAGTGTAGATGTTAATTATGGTTATGTCTTAATGATGGCTCATCCCCTTAATCATTATATAGTGTCCTTTGTCTTTTATGGTAGATTTTGTTTGAAACTCTCTTTTATCTGAGATTAGTATTGCCAGTCCTGCTCGTTTTTGGTAGTTGTTAGCTTGATATATTTTTTTTCTAATCTTTGACTTTTAATAAATTCACACCTTTGTTTCTAATGTGTGTCTCTTGTAGACAGCAGATTGATGGATCCCGATTTCTTATCTATTCTGTCACTCTCCATCTCTTTACGGGTGCATTGAGTCCAGTTACATTCAGTGTAATTATTGATAGATGTGAGTTTGTTGCGGTCATTTTGTAGTGCTTTTTTTTTTTTTTTTTTGTGGTGCTGAAGTTTTCTTTGTTCTTCTTACACTCCTGTGCTGAGTTACTTTTGTTTGTGGATTTTTGTTTTCATTTCTTTTGTTTTTGTTGGTTTTGTTTTTGCTGAGACTTTATGTTTTTCCTCTTTATTTTTATGAGTATGTTTGTTAACTTTGTTTGTGGTTACCATGAATTTTACCCTTACCTTTCTAAGTTTGAAGCAGTCTACCATTAATTGGTATTGCCTTGCCTTCCTCTGCATTAGAAGGTTCTATACCTATTCCTTCTATTCCCTCTTTTATTGTTTTGATGTTGTTGTCATTTGCTGATTAATTGCTCTGATTCTCTGTTGTATTTCTTTTGGTTTTGGATAGTCCTCAAGAGTTCATTTCCTAGATTGGTATCTGGCTGGTACGATCCTGCATCCTATATTCTGCCTGTGAGCTGAAATTGTTTGTTCTCAGATCGAAGAATTCCCTGTAATAATTCTTGTAATTTTGATTTGGCTTTTACATATTCCCTTAATTTCTGTTTATCTGGAAATGACCTAATTTCTCCATCATATTTGAATGAGAGTTTTACAGGGTATATTATTCTTGTCCGGCAATTTTTTTCTTTCAAGATTTTATATATGTCATCCCATTGACTTCTTGCCTGCATGGTTTCTGCCGAATAAACTGAGCTTAGTCTTATTGTTTCTCCTCTGTATGTGACTTCTTGTTTTCACGAGCTGCTCTCAGGTTTCTTTCTTTGTCTTTGGTTTTAGTGAATGTGATTATGATATGCCTTGATGACTTTCTTTTGGGGTCTATCCTACGTGGTGTTCGTTGAGCTTCTTGGATGGCCAGACTTTCATCTTTCATGATATTTGCGAAGTTTTCTGTCAGCAGGTCTTCAATGATCTTGTTTTTTCTGTTTTCTCCCCCTGTTCTGGAATTCCAATCACTCGAAGATTTTTGCTTTTGATTGTATCCCACATAATTCTCAGGGTCACTTCATTTTTCTTTGTTCTTTCTTCTGAGTTCTTCCCAAACAGAGTTGTATCCAAGTTTTGGTCTTCAATTCCACTGATCCTGTCTTCCACGATTTCAAATCTGCTTCTCAGCCCTTCTATGACACTTTCCATTTCTGAAATCTTGTTGTTTATCTTTTGGATTTCTAATTGTTGTTTTTGTATAATTTCTAGTTGTGAATTTATTTTGCTATTTTGTTCTGGCATTATTTTCCTGAATTCTCCCAATTTTTTGTCTGTATTTTCCATGAATTTGTCTATTTTTTCCTCATTTTTGTCTACTTTTTCCTCAGCTCTTGAAGAATTCTGAGTATTAAAGATTTGAATTCCCTATCAGGTAATTCTGGTGTCTTTTCTTCCACTGAAAAGTCATCTGGTGTTTTATTTTGGACACCTACTGGAACCATCCTGTCCTGTTTTTGTAAATGTTTTGATGTTGTCTGTTGTCTTCGGGGCATTCAGTAGTTATTTTTCTCATTTACTGATTGTAGATTTGTTTGTTTTGTCCCTTTTTTTTTTTTTTTTAATTTGGCTATGTCTGAGCAGGCAGGCTGTGTGTTCTTTGTTGTTTTCTCATCTGTGCACACAATACTTTTCGCCTCCTTCTCCAATTGGCATGGTCAGTCACTCAGATAAGGTACGGTAGGGCAGGTGTAGCTAAATTGGAGTTACTGGGTTGTTTGTGGCACTTAATATAGCCACCAGGGTGGTTCAGTAATCAGTGTAGGGCAGGTTCCAGTAGGCCGTGCCTGTGCTGCTTGGTGGTGTGATGTTAAGCGCACTGTGCAGGTAGGGAGGATGTAGCGGGGAGATTGTTATGTGTGGAGTTAAGACGGATATGGGAGAGAGTAGAGAGGTACAAGAGCCAAAAACATACAAACAAACAAAAAAGAATGCTAGGGGAGCTTGCCATTGGAGTGTAGAGATGAGAGATTATGAGATGGAGAAAAACAAAAAGGGGAAGAGTTAAAAAAAAGAAAAAGTAAGAAAAGAAAAGAATGAATAAATAAAAACTGGAAGGGGAAAAGAACAGCAAAGTTCCCAGAGATCCCACCAGTGGGGCTATGACGTCTGGGGAAGTTGTTCTCCAGTGTTGCAGTACAGCCTGGCTAGAAGGCGTAGTGGTATACTATGCCAGGTATTCAGGGAACAGGAAGAGAAGGAAGATATAGAGAGACAAGAAACTGAATAATGAAGAAAGACAAAAAGGGAAAAAGAGGGAAAAGAAAACAAACAAATTAATGAAAAAAAAGAACAAAAAACAAAAAAAAACAACGAAAAAAGAAATGCCCTCAGGGATCCATCTGCACGTCTGTGCAAGTCTAGGGGGTAGGTTCCAGACCACGCAGCACTTCCTGGCCAGAATGGGCTCCCGACTCAAGAAAAGGATAAGAAAACAAACAAACAATTCAAAAGAAACAGACGAAGAAAAGCCCCAGGATCCCACCAGCACAGCAGCCCAGACCGGGAAGCAGCTGCACACTTGAACGAAGTTCCACAGCCTCTCAGGAGGAAGCAAAGATGGCACACAGAGCCAGGTATTTGAGCGAAAGGAGGGGGAGGTGGTGAGAGGTAAGGAAGAAATCAAAAGAAGCAGAAAAAGCAACACCAGCAGCCAACAAATGGAACTCAGAGAGCCGGCCTGTTCGTGTGGGTGGAATCCAAGCAGCCTGTGCTTCCCGGACAAGAGACTGTGGCTGCGCGAAGCAGAGGAGGCTAAGTCGGGGTGAAGAAGGGTGGGGGGTGGGAAAGCATATATCGCAAATTACCGGTTGTTTTGTCTCCCACTGGAAGCTCCATGAAGCTGCTTTCTCGTACCCCCTGTTTGCCGGTCTCCGATAGGAGTCCAAGATGGCAGATCCGTGGTGCGTTAACTGATAGGGGCCCTCTACGTGAATCTCTCCTCGCTCTCCGTTCTCTGTCAGTTTTCTCACTCTATTTGGTGCTTGGCTGAGTTCTTTATCTCTTCGTTTGATGTTTTAGGGTTTCAGGATTGTTGTTTTCTCTGTTCGACTTAGTTTTTCAGATCTTTGCTGTGGACAGACGGTGTGGTGCTTCTGCCTAGAGTGTCATTTTGCCATTTTGCCAGAAGTCTGTAGCATGAATCTTAATTTCAATTTTATTTAGTGTTGAATAATATTCCATTGTATGGATATGCTACATTTTGTTAAGCCATTCATTTGTTGATGCACATTTGGGTTGTTTCCACCCTTTGGCTATTGTAAATAAGGCTACAATAAACATGATGTAGAAGTATCTGTTTGTGTCCCAGCATTCAAGTTTTTTTGAATATATACCTAGAAGTGGAATTGTTGGATCATGTTACAGTTTTATGTTTAACTTTTGAGGAACCACCAAGCTTCCTCAATCATGTCAAGCTTCTACATTCCCACCAGGAATACATGAGGGTTCCAATTGCTCCGTATCCTCAGTAACACTTGTGTTTCAGTTTCTTAGAGCTAATGTAACATAAATATGACATGTGAGTGGCTTTAAAGAAGAGATATTTACTTTCTTACAGTTCTGGAGGTTAAAAGTCCAAATGAGGGTCTGTTATTGTTATTGTTAGGTTCGATTGAGTCGGTTCTGACTCATATCAACCCTATGTACAACAGAACGAACCACTGCCTGGTCCCGTTCCATCCTCACAATCATTGTTATGCTTAAGCCCATTGTTGCAGCCACTGTGTCAAGCCATCTCGTTGAGGGTCTTCCTCTTTTTCTCTGACCTTCTACTTTACCAAGCATGATGTCCTTCTCCAGGGACTGATCCCTCCTGATAACATGTCCAAAGTATGTGAGATATAATCTCTCCAACCTTCCTTCTAAAGAACATTCTGGCTGTATTTCTTCCAAGACAGATTTGTTTCTTCTTTTGCCAGACCATGGTATATTGAATATTCTTTGACAAGACCACAATTCAAAGGCGTCAATTCTTCCATCTTCCTTAATCATTGTCCAGCTTTAACATGCATATGTGGTGATTAAAAATAGCATGGCTCGGGTCAGGCGTACCTTATTCTTCAAGATGACATCTTTGCTTTCAACACTTTAAAAAGGTCTTTTCAGCAGATTGCCCAATACAGTGTGTCTTTTGATTTCCTGACTGCTGCTTCCATGGGTGTTGATTGTGAATCCAAGTAAAATTAAATCCTTGACACCTCAATCTTTTCTCTGTTTATCATGATGTTGCTTGTTGGTCCAGTTGTGAGGATTTTTGTTTTCTTTATGTTGAGGTGTAATCCATACTGAAGGCTGTGGTCTTTAACCTTCATCAGTAAGTGCTTCCAGTCCTCTTCACTTTCAGTAAGCAAGGTTGTGTCATCTGCATAATGCAGGCTGTTAATGAGTCTTTCTCCAACCCTGGTGCCATGTTCTTCTTCATATAGTCCAGCTTCTCAGATTATTTGCTCAGCATACAGATTGAATAGTATGGTGAAAGCATACAACCCTGATGCACAGGGTCTAGGCCTTGTCAATTTCTTTCTTGGCAGTAGCTCTGGGGGTTCCTTGAAGTTGTTTGGCTTGTTGGACAATCCTCACATGGAATCAATCTTCTCTTGTGTGTGTGTCTCTGTGTCTATTCTGGTCTTTCTATAACTCAGAAGCGATCAGGTTTAGGATCCACCCTACACTGGTATGACTTCATTCATATACAAAAGAAAAGCTCTACTTCCAAACAAGATCACATCCACAGGTACAAGGTCTGGAAATTCAACACATATTTTTTGGGTTAGAATTTAATTCATAACTACTTATTATTTTCCATTTTTTTTTTGATAATACCTATACTAGTAAGTGTGAAGTGGTATCTTATTGTGGTTTTGATTTGCTTTTTTCCCTAATAAATAATGGTGTTGTATATGGTTAACACACTTGGCTGATAATCAAAATTTTGGAGGTTTGAGTCTACCCAGAGACTCCTTCCAAACCACTGAAAACTCTATGGAACACAGTTCTACTCTGACATACATGTGGTTACAATGAATTGGAATCAACTGGATGGAAACTGGTTAATCACTAATGACACTGAGCATCTATTTAAGTGCACAATGGACATTCCTATATCTTCTTTGATGAAATGTCTCTTCAATTCCTTTGCCCATGTTTTGATCGGGTTGTTTGTCTTTTTGTTTTTGAGTTGTAGGAGTTCTTCATACATGCTGGATATTAAACTTTATCAGATCTATACTTCCCAAATACTTTCTTCCATTCTGTAGGCTCTCTCTCCACTTTGTTGTTAAAATCTTTTGGTGCACAAAATTTTTAATTTTGATGAAGTCTGATTTATTTTGTCTTTTTTTTTTTCACATACTTCCAGTGTCATGGTTTAGTTCTTACATACACATTTAGATCACTGATCCATTTTAAGTTAATTTGCACATAGGGTATGAGGTATAGTTCCAATTTAACTCTTTTGGATATGAAGATCCAGCTGCACCTTCTGTGGTTTTAATTTGCCTTTCTCATGACTAGTGACATTTGCTATTCGTATATCTTATTTGATAGAATGTTTATTAAAATATATCCCCAATTAATTGTTTTATTTGTCCCTTATTAATGATGCATGTTTAAAAAAAATTCTGTGCTTTGTCAGTTATATGCTTTGCAAATATTTTCTTCAATAAGTAGCTTGCCATTTCGTTAACAGTCTCATTTGAAGAAAAAGAATTTTTAATTTTGATTAAGCTCAATTTATCACTTTGTTTTCCTTCATAGTTTGCCTCCTATTTAAAAAAACAAAAAACAAAAAAACCTTTCTTAACCAAAGATCATTACAATTTTCTTTTATGGTCTTCTAATTTATGGGGTTAACTGGTGTTGCATTTATAGGATTAGCTCTTAAATTTAGGTCTGTTTTATTTTTCATCTCTAGAATTTGAATCCATGTCTTTTTAATATCTTTCAGTTCTTTCCTCATCAGGTGTATGCCTTTTCTACTTCCTTAAACATATTAATTATAATAGCTGTTTTAACATTGTTTTCTACTGACACTATTATTTGTGTAATTTGTGGATTTGTTTTTATTGTTTGATTTTTTTTCCTTGTTCTTGGTTTTATTTTCCTGGCTGATTTTCTTTGGTACATTTTGATTGTCTGATATTATGAATTCCATTCCATGTTATAAATTCCATAATACAATTTTTGTAGTCTTTTCAATATATTTAGAGCTTTGTTTTCAGACTCAGTTATAATTATTTTGAGACATTTTTATCCTTTTGAGGCTTATTTTGAAGCTTTGTTAGGAAAATGTAGAAAGTGATGCTGGGAAAGCCAGCACAACTTGTCCAAGGCAAGGTCATAGAAGCTCCATAGACACATCCAAACTCCCTGAGGGACTGAATTGCTGGGCGGAGGGCTGTGGGGACCATGGTCTCAGGGAACATCTAGCTTGATTGGCATAACAGTTTAAAAAGAAAATGTTCTACATTCTACCTTGGTGAGTAGGGTCTGGGGTCTTAAAAGCCTGCGAGCAGCCATCTAAGATACTTCACTGGTCTCACCCCTTCAGGAGCAAGGGAGAGTGAAGAAAATAAGATACAAGGAAAAGATTAGTCCAAAGGACTAATGGACCACAACTACCAAGGCCTCCACCAGAGTGAGTCCAGTACAGCTAGATGGTGCCTGTCTACCACCCCTGACTGCTTTGACCAGGATCAAATGGAGGGTCCCAGACAGAGATGAAGAAAAAATGTAGAACAAAATTCTAACATGCAAAAAAAAAGCAGACTTACTGGCCTGACAGAGACTGGAGAAACCCTGAGAGTATGGCCCCTGGACATCCTTTTAGCTCAGTAATGAAGTTACTCTGGAGGTTCACCATTCAGCCAAAGATTAGATAGCCCCATAAACAAAACGAGACTAATGGAGCACAACAGTCCAGGGACAAGGAATAGAAGGCAGGAGGGGACAGGAAAGCTGGTAGTAGGGAACCCAAGGTTGAGAAGGGACAGGGTTGACATGTCATGGGGTTGTTAACCATTGTCATAAAACAATATGTGTACTAACTGTTTAATGACAAACTAGTTTGTTCTGTAAACCTTCATCTAAAGTACAATAAAAAAATGAAGTCATTAAAGATAGATAAAAAAGAAAATGTAGAAAATACTTTAGTCTAAGACACTAATTTGACCCCACTACCAAAACAATAAAAGGAGCACTGCTGGCACAGTGGTTAATGAACCCAGCTGCTAACTGATGGTTGGTGGTTTGAATCCACCAGCCCCTCCACAGGAGAAAGATGTGGCATTCTGCTTCCATAAAGATTACAGCCTTGGAATCCCCGTGGCACAGTTCTACTCTGTCCTATAGGGTCACCGTGAGTTGGAATTAACTCGACACCACTGGGTTTGGTTTGGTACCAAGGCAAAAGCCTTCTGAGGACTTTGGTTGATGCTCTCTGGGTTAGCATTTTTACTATGATTAATGGGAACACATAATCAGCAATTACCTATTTTTCTGAAATTAGCTCATGGCACTTTCTCTTGTACTAAGTATACTCCAACCATATAATCTTGGTTGAACAATATAATCAGGTCCTCAAAAATGCTAATTTTTCCCTTGCTTCAAGGTCTGTCCCTCAAGTGACTGTCTCTGATTTGTCTATGAAGGTTCATTTTAAGATCTACTTCTTCAGAAAGGATTTCCTCGCTCCTCCAAGGTAGGTTAGATAATTATTAAGTTTATTACCATTATATATTAACGTGTGTTTTTGTATAAACTATATAGTTGTTTATCTCCCAAATTAGAATGTAAGTTTTATGAGGATAAGGCTCAGATCACTTTTAATTAAAAACAACTATATTCTTGGTATCTATACAGTGCCTCATATGCATGCAAAAGCTGGATGATGAATAAGGAAGACCAAAGAAAAATTGATGCCTTTGAATTATGGTGTTGGAGAATATTGAATATATCATGGACTACCAAAAAAATCAAACAAATTGTTTTGGAAGAAGTACAACCAGAATGCTCCTTAGAAATAAGGATGGTGAGACTACATCTCACATACTTTGGACATGTTATTAAGAGAGATCAGTCCCTGGAGAAGGACATTATTATGCTTGGTAAAGTAGAGGATAGGCGAAAAAGCTGAAGACCCTCAAGACCCTCAACGAGATAGATTGACACAGTGGCAGCAACAATGGGCTCAAGTAAAACAACAATTGTGAGGATGGCGCAGGACCAGGCAGTGTTTTGTTCTGTTTCACATATGGTCAGTATGAGTCAGAACCGACTCGAAGGCACCTAACAAAGACAATAACACCAACATACAATTCCTGGCATATAGTAGGCACTCGAATATTTCTCATTAAATGATAAAAATAAAATATTCATTTTTTTAAAAATCAAGATTAAATACTGCTATTAGTTGCTCTTTGGTTTTTCAGATAAATATTTGAACCTAACTGAAAAATCTGTGAAAATACCCTCTTACTGCTCACTGAGTAGAATGAATAACATACTCTAGTTATGGCTATAATAAAGTTCTCCATTTTTTTAATTTAGTTTGATCTCTGTTGTTATTTTTATAATGTATTCCTATTTTAACATTATGAATCTTTAGAAATCTGCCTTGATTTTTAAATATTTAATTTTTAACTCAATTTTTAAAATTTTTCCCTAGTTTTCCTTATAGTTAGTTATATATTATTTTAGTTGTAGAGTCCCTTGAATATTAGGAAATTGCATATGAAGTTGCCTAAAGTATTCTTCCTCTAACTCAGAATGTTTTACACCTTTAAAAGTATATATATATGTATTTCTTAGAACCCATAACAATTGTCTTGTCACTTAGTTTACTAGAAAAATATTGCCGTTGTTAAAATTGATTTAACATAAAAAGTGATTGATTTGGCTTTTTTCATAAATTGGTATATATTGTTGCTAGCTACCGTTGATTCAGGCCTCTTCTCAAGGCTACCTCATGCACACATGCACAATGCAATGAAATGCTGCTTGCTCCTGTGCCACTCCCCTAATTGATTATGGATTCAACTGTTGTGATTCATAGGGTTTTCACTGGTTAATTTTTAGAAGTAGATAACCAGTCCTTTCTTTCTAGTCCTTCTTAAACTGGAAACTCTGCTGAAAGCTGTTTAGCATCTTAGAAACATTCAAGCCTCCACTGACAGATAAGTGGTGGCTGCACATAAGGTCCATTGGCCAGGAATCGAACCTAAGTCTCCCAAATGAAAACCCACAATTTTTACAGAGAAACACCTAGAAGGGAAGACAAAAATAATTCAATGGTCCAGTAGCCTACAGATTACAGTTTAGGAATTAAATACGCTATTGGATATGTAAATGAATAATTGCCTAGAATCCATTGTTGAACCAAACCCATTGCCATTGACTCTATTCTGACTCACAGCTGCCTTATAGGGCAGAGTAGAACTACCCTATAGGGTTTCCAAGGAGCAGCTGTTGGATTCGAACCACCGACATTTTGGTTAGCAGCTGTAGCTCTTAACCACTATGTCAACAGGATTCCACTAATTGCCTATAAACAGACTTAAATAGAAATCCTAGCGAAAGGAACAGAACAATGGCTGGTTCTTTTCTGTATATTGTAATCCACATCAGCAAAATACTTTACGGCTTCTCCACACTTTATGTAATGTCCCATGACAGAGTTCATAATAATTCTGTGTAACTTCGTAATTGGTCCTTTAGATAATTCTTTAGCATTTTCTACTAGAGTTGCAACTTTTATAGTTATGAAATTTTAATCTTCCAGAAACGCTACATGTTTACTTTCAGAATAATTTCTCGTCTCTCAAGAGTAGATTTTTCTTCAAATTTTGTTTGTTGGTAGGGTATTTTGTTTTGTGCATGAGATATGTGTGTGTGCGTGTGTTTGTGTATGAGGCGGAACATCCAGGCCTAGAATGTTTAATTCTTTATTTAGTCTAAAAAATAACTTTCTTTAAATATCCTCACTTTTAATACTGGTTGAGGTTAAAAACAATATCATATTACATTTTTATATATAATTTTCTGCCCAGAAATTATGAGACAATGTGATAGAAGCCTATCTTTTGTCTTCTATCTAAACATAGAAAAATGCCAATTTGTCTAATTTTCCTTTCTTCTTCCTTTCTTTATATCATCAGTTTGAAAAATGAGCACTTCAATCCTGTGGATAATAATGTAGGTCACCTAATATGTAGAGGGAAATTATATTGACATATATTGATAAAAACTTTTAATCTTTCCCATTCACTGCCCTAGTTGTTTACTTGAACAAAAAGAGACAGCTGTCAGACTTATTTTTTTTTCCATTTCCAATGGCATATGGTACCTCTCAAATAACAAGAAATGATATAATGATAAGATTATAATAGTTCACTTATGGGTATAATATAATGTTATAATATTTTTCCCTACTCAATGAACTTTAATATAAATAACAGTTTTCCTTCTTTGTATTGAAATATCTTATTTCAATTGAATTATAAATGTAGGCAACCATATCTCTGGTGATTTTATGATATTGTTGTGAATAATGAATTTGTCTAGTTTGGCCTTGAGTCATTTTACCTAATTACAGATTGCACAAACTACAGTGGCAAATTCCTATGAAAACATTTAATAGTCAATGCTAAGAACTAAAGACTTTTTTTTTTTTTTTTTTTTTGGGTAAGGAGTGCTTTATTGTGCTCTGACAAAAAGGTGGGCAGTTCAAATCCAGCAGCTGCTCCTTGGAATCCCTATGGGGCAGTTCTACTCCATCCTACAAGTTTGCGATGAGTTGGAATCGATTCTATTGTGATGGTTCTTTATTTCTTTATTTATTTTTTTGTTTATCCCTGTGTATACCTTTCATATTCTTAGAAAGCCAGATAGATTGATAGATTATGAATCAAACTGAGGCTTTAACCTCTATTAAAATACCCTTATTTTCTCTATCCCTTGTTACATATTGAATATGTTAAAAAAAAAAATCACAACATTCGTCTGGGAAGGCATCATTTAAAAATAGTTTGAAGAACAACTGTTTCCTTTATAGTAAAGACAGTTACTTAAAATTCAAATGAAAGTTCTGTGGAAAGGCAAGTAATAAAATGAAAGGTCTAGTTCCAGAATAAGCCCTCATCACAGTAAAAAACTAGGAAACAAAAAAACCTATTGTTATCCAGTCTATTCCGACTCATAGGACCCTGCAGGACAGAGTAGAACTGCCCCATAGGGTTTCCAAGACTCTAAATCTTTACAGAAGCAGATTGCCCTTCTTCCTCCCAAGGAGCAGCTAGTGGGTTCAAACCACTGACCTTCCAATTAGCAGTCAAGCACTTTAACAAGTGAGCCACAGAGTCTCCTTATCACCATAATGTTACTGTTGTTCTTAGGTGCCATACAGTTGGTTCCAACTCATAGCAACCCTGTGTACAACAGAACAAAACATTGCCCCTTCCTGCGACATCCTTACAACTTTGTTATGCTTGAGCCCATTATAGTAGCCACTGTGTCAATTCATCTCCTAGACAGTTTTCCTCTTTTGCCAACCACGATGTCCTTCTCCAGGGACTGATCCCTCCTGATAACATGTCAAAAGGACTTGAGACAAAGTCTTGCCATCCTTGCTTCTAAGGAGCATTCTGGCTGTACTTGTTCCAAGATTGTTTTGTTCCTGCTTCTGGCAGTCCATGGTATATTCACTATTCTTCATCAACACTATAATTCAGAGGCATCAATTCTTCTTTGGTCTTCTTTATTCATTGTGCACCTTTCGCATGCATATGAGGCAACTGAAAACACCATGGCTTCAGACAGGCTTACCTTAGTCTTCAAAGTCACATCTTTGCTTTCTAACACTTCAGAGAGGTCTTTTGCTGCAGATTTGCCTAATGCAGTGCACTGTTTTCTTTCTTGACTGCTGCTTCCATGGGTGTCGATTGTGGAGCCATGTAAAATGAATTCCTTGACAACTTCAGTATTTTTTCAGTTTATCCTGATGTTGTTTTTTGGCCCAGCTGTGAGGATTTTAATTTTCTTTATATTGAGGTGTAATCCATACTGAAGGCTGTAGTCTTTGATCTTCTTTAAGTCTTCTCCACTTTCAGCAAGCAAGGTTGTGTCATCTGCATAATGCAGGTTGTTAATGAGTCTTTCTCCAATCCTGATGCCCCATTCTTCTTCATATAGTGCAGCTTCTCAGATTATTTGCTCAGCATACAAATTGAATACATATAGTGAAAAGATACAATCATGACACACACCTTTCCTGACTTTAAACCATGGAGTATCCTTTGTTCTGTCCGCAGGACTGTCTCTTGGTCTATGTACAGTTTCCTCATGAACACAATTGTTCTGGGATTCTCATTCTTTGCAAAGTTACCTATAATTTCTTATGATCCACACAGTCAAATGCATTTGCATAGTCAATAAAACATAGGTAGACATCTTTCTAGTAATATGCTTTCAGCCAAGATCCATCTGACATCAGCAATGATATGTCACATTCCAGGTTCTCATCTGAATCCAACTTGGATTTCTGACAGTTACCTGTGAATGTACTGCTGCAACCACGTTTAAATAATCTACAACAAAATTTTACTGGTGCAGTGATATTAATGATATTGTTCTATGATTTCCCAACTCTGTTGGATTACCTTTCTTTGGAATGAGCACAAATATGGATCTCTTCCAGTCGGTTGGCCAGGTAGCTGTCTTCCAAGTTTCTTGGCATAGTCAAGTGAGCACTTCCAGTGTTGTATTCTTTTGTTGAAACATCTCAGTTGGTATTCTGTCAATTCCTGTAGCCTTGTTTTTTGTCAATATCTTCAGTGCAGCTTTGACTTCTTCCATCAGCACTGTTACTTCTTGATCAAGTACTATCTCCTGAACTGGTTGAACACTGACCAATTCTTTTTGGTGTAGTGACTCTCTGTATTCCTTCCATCTGCTTTTGATGCTTCCAGCATCATTTAATATTTTCCCTGTAGAATTCTTCAATATTGCAACTCGAGGCTTGAATTTTTTCTTCAGTTCTTTCAGCTTGAGAGAGCTGAGCATGTTCTTCGCTTTGAGTTTTCTAGCACTAGGTCTTTGCACATTTCATTATAATACTTTACTTTGTCTTCTGGAGACATCCTTTGAAATCTTCTGTTCAGCTCTTTTACTTCAGCGTTTCTTCCTTTCGCTTTAGCTACTCTACGTTCAAGAGGAAGTTTCAGAATCTCTTCTGACATCCATTTTGGTCTTTTCTTTCCTTCCTATATTTTTAATGACCTCTTGCTTTCTTCATGTACAATGACCTTGATGTCATCCCACCACTCGTCTGTTCTTTAGTCATTAGTATTCAGTGCATCAAATATCTTCTTGAAATGATCTCTAAATTCAGGTGGATATATTCAAGGTGGTATTATGGCTGTCGTGGACTCGTTTTAATTTCCTTCAGCTTCAACTTGAAATTGCATAGGAGCAATTGATGGTCTGTTCTGCAGTCAGCCCCTGGACTTGTTCTGATGGATGATATTGAGCTTTTCCATTATCTCTTTCCAAGGATGTAGTCGCTGTGATTCCTGTGCATTCCATCCCGTGAGGTCCACGTGTATAATCACCACTTATGTTGTTGAAAAATGGTATTTGCAAAGAATAAGTCATTGATCTTGCAAAATTCTATCATGTGATATCTGGCATCATTTGTATCACCAAAGCCATATTGTCCAACTACTGTTCCTTCTTCTTTGTTTCCAACTTTCATATTCTAATCACCAGTAATTATCAATGCATCTTGATTGCATGTTTGATCAATTTCAGACTGCAGAAGTTGGTAAAAATCTTTAATTTCTTTATCTCTGGCTTTAGCGGTTGGTTCGTAAATTTGAATAATAGACATATTAACTGGTTTTCCTTGTAGGCATATGGATATTATCCTATCACTAACTGTGTTGTACTTCAGGATAGATATTGAAATGTTCTTTTTGATGATGAATGCAACACCATTCCTCTTCAATTTGTCATTCCTGGCATAGTAGACCATATGATTTTCCAATTCAAAATGGCCAATACCAGTCTATTTCAACTCACTAATGGCCTAGGATGTCAATTCTTATGGGTTCCATTTCATTTTTGATGACTTCTAATTTTCCTATATTCATGCTTTGTGCACTACACTTTCTTATTATTAATGAATGTTTTAGCTGTTTCTTCCCATTTTGAGTTGTGCCACATCAGCAAATGTAGACCTCGAAAGTTTGGCGCCATCCATGTTATTAAGGTTGTCCCTACTTTGAGGAGACAGCTCTTCCTCAGTCCTCTTTGGAGTGCCTTCCAACCTGATGGTCTCATCTTCCAGCACTATATCAGATAATGCTCTGCTGTTATTCATAAGGTTTTCACCGACTTTTTTTTTCAGAAGTAGACCATCAGCTCCTTCTTCCTAGTCTGTCTTAGTCTAGAAGTTCAGCTGAAACCGGTACACCATGGGTGGCCCTGCTGGTGTTTGAAATACCAATGGCATAGCTTCCAGCATCACAGCAACAAGTCACTCACCACAGTACAACAAACTAACAGACATGTGGAGATCAAGATAATAGTGCTCATTAAATCCTCAAAATCTTCAGATTACTGTATAAAGGTCATTATCTAAATATTCGCTGAAACCATCCATGGGACCATATGTGCAGTGGTTGAACGTTTGGCTGCTAATGAAAAGGTCAGCAGTTCAAATCCACCAGCTGCTCTTGGAAACCTTATGGAGCAGTTGTACTCTGTCCCACAAAGTTGTTATGAGTCCAACTCAACTAGATTGCAAAAGTTTTGGGTTTTTTTTTGTGGATCTTATGTGTACAAAAACATAACTACGTAATTGGGTCTTGTACCGAACGTGACTCAAAAAGTAGGACCAACAATAAATACTGCTTGTTTTTCTTTCTAATTTCTTTTTGATAAAGTTTCCTTCCCCGTTTATTAAAATTTTGTTGTTGTTGTTGTTTTTTAACTGTGGATGTGAGTTAATTTCATTAGAAATTAGAGAAATTTAACACAAGTGATTTAATGAGCATATTATTATAGAGTATAATTTATGATTAAAACAATATCATGTAAAGCTGTACCACTTTGCAATTTGCAGCCCTTTTTCTTTTTTCAACAAGGACATTTGATTAATGGTTAAAATGTCAAGTGGAGGCTTATGTACCTCAAATCGTTGTTATATCATGTTCTAGCCGTGTGATCCAATATACAGTCGATGGCCACAGTGTTCTCCTTGGTTCCTATGATTTGCCTTCAGTTCAGCTTAACTTATTTGGGGTTTTGGAAGAGATACGACTATCCATTATTCACTTAAAACAGTGGTTTCCTTCTTTTCATATTTTCAATATTACCAATGATTTATGACCTGGTTTAGAAAAGAACAAAAGTCCACTTTTTCTAGTCAGGATTATAATAAAATTGCAGATTTTTATCAATGTCAAATTTCTTTAAAAGGCATGTTGAGGTTAAAAGTCTCTTCCTAGAAGCGTAGTATCAAAATGAGAAAGAGAAAATTACAGAAAAGAAGCAGATTTGCCGCAGAGATGTTTAGTTGTGAATACAATGAAAGTGTTTGCCTGCGTACCATCCATTTGGATATGTTCAGCAGGCAAGTGGAACCACATCAGAATATGCAATAACTATGTAATGAAACTCAGGCATTTAGAAAACAACTTTTTTAATTAAAGTTGTATGTGAAACAAAAAAATATTAAAAAACTTTAAACATTATGGAAAAGTTTGCAAAGGTAATATGAATCTCTCAGTAGTTTCAAACATACACAGTAATTCTAAGAAAAAATAGTCTTAATTAATAAAAAAATAAAGATAAACCATTGCAACTTTTTTCTGGTGTTAAGACATATTCACTGGTATGTCCATTGGGTTTTGCTGTTGTTGTTCAGTCATTTCCAACTCATGGCAACTCCATATGTGCCGGGTAGAACTGCTCCATAGAGTTTTCAGTGCTGTTGCCTTTTGGAAGCAGATAGCCAGGCCTGTCTTCCATGGAGCCTTTGGGTGAGTTCGAACTGTCAGCCTTTCTGCTTGTGTTTAAGTGCTTAATCGTTTGCCTTACCCAGAGACTCATTTGAGTTTTAGACAGTAGGATTTACGAATGGATGAAAAATAAATAAATAAAAGGAGGAGGGTCAAAGTCTAGAAGGTAAAGAGAAAGACAAAAGAAGTAGAGACGTAAAACAAGCTTAACTAAGGGCTAGTAGTTACTATATCTATAGCAGACATTGATACCATTATCATCAATTTTAAAATATATTCAGGTGTGAAAGAAGCTAAAATATAAAATGAGCAATATCAACTACTTTTACTTACAGTTATTAGGATTTTATGTCTGGGGTAAAACATTCATTTCACCAAATGAAATGCACTAAAAGTTAGCATTAAATACAAAGCAACAGGATATTTCTAATCTATGTCCTTGCTTTTAGCTGATTCAATAGCTCTTCCCCTTATTACTCTTGGGTTTCTGCAGGTAATATTCCGTCATAGTATCTTGGATATGATGCACGATTCACTCAAAGATTCAAAACAGAATATAAAAGAAAGGAAAGGCAATTTGAATTATACCAATTTTGTACAGACAAAATAGATCTTAAAATATAATCAGGAAAGAAGGAAACAGCATTAGAAATAGTGATTTAATTTTCAATTTCATCCTCTACAGAAAAGTAACATCTGCATTACATCATTAAAACAAACACGCATCTCTGGAGAGGATTCTGGGGGTACTTATGTTTAATTGGAAACAGACTTCATTTTTTTCTGTGATAACTATTTGCCATATTACATCACTTCATTTTAATATATTATCATATTTTTGTGAGAGATTTCAAAGAAGAATGCAAAACAACTCATAGAGACATCTTAATTTTTATTTTAGAGTGAGGCAAACCAAACCAATGGTTATGTTTTGCTATTTTCCATTAATTTGCATAAAATTCTATTATCCTTATGTAAATATTTATCATGTAATTATAGCCAACAGGAATACCCCAAAATTTTGAAAATGTAATAAATTGTCACTTATAATTATACTTCTAATTTCCCCCCCAAATTATCTGAGTGGCTTATGTTTATTCACAATTTCAATTGTTCTGAGGACATTTTTTTGAGAATTGTATGACACTTCTTTATCTAAATGGACACAGCTTGTTTATAGACCTATACGACCTGTGCTGAGGCCAGAGGTTAAAAATACCAGTAGCATCTTGGCTTATTAGATAAAAATAGTTGTATTGTTCAATTTCTTAACAAGGTTTCTACTCAAAAACATATTCCCTGTTTATGGGGAACTATTTTAATGATTATTAATTGAATTTTCATGTAAAAATTTTCCTTTCTTGCAGTTCACCAAGAGAGAGCCTGTGATTCTCTGAGTGAATTTGAATCTACATTATCGTGCTACTTGTCTACTAACTGATAAAGTATGAACAGAAACAAAAAATAAGCTGAGAAATGGCAATGGAAGAGGGTTGCCAGACAGTAAACTCGCTTTGACTACAGCTGTCCGGCAGATGTTGACCCTGAAATAGAATGTCAGAACTGTAAGGATTTCCTGCCAGATTGACAACAAGGTCAAATCAGGGATACTGCTATTAGAAAGCAATTGACTTCACTTGCTTTGGCTTCAATATGAAGTTTTGTTGGATGAAAACTTGTGATAAGAACCAGCACATTGGGTCCTCTGATGGAGGGTGATTTACCCTGCATTCTACCAACAAACTGGATTTCAACAAATTCTACATAGGGAAAATCCTCAAAATGCTTTTCTTTACTTCACCTTCCAAATCACTGATTGATTATATTAAAAGTAATAAACAAAAAATTTATGTCAATGTAAAAGGAGAAATTTTTATCTATGTAAAGGGAGAATCACAATAAATTTGCTTGATTTAAAAGATAAGAAGTCAAAATGACTGCTCAGAGGTTATATCCCTGGAACTGACCCCAAAGAAATATTTCATTTCTGGTACATGAACACTGTCCTCAATAATATTCCCACAACAAAATCTAACATGTTTCAAAAGATGTATTCTTAAAACTTCCCTCATTATAGAGTCCTGACAAACTAGTAAAGGGTAGTTCAGTGAAAGCAACATTGAGTTCCCAAAACAATGTACAACAGGACAAAGACATATATGCCTTTGATGACTCAGATTAATTTAAGGACACTTGTAATCGACTCATTGGCAACAGTTTTGGATAGAGAATATGTAAGAATGGACAAGTCTCATGATATTTAGGTAATATCCTGGGATATTATTAATCTTTTCTGTCCTGGTGAGTATAGAGGGGTGATGTGTTCAAAGTTATACTACCTGGAAAGTATTTGTAATACAGATGACCTCTGATGCCATTTAAGTGAAGCCAAATTAGGACTGGCATCCTATAATGACAGTGACCTAGCTCATGAAAGAAAAATGCTTAAATAGAACATCATACCCACTTATCAACTGGGGTGGCCAAAGAGAATGCACAAGTTATCATGGAGAACTTCTTCCTCAAGGGAAAAAAGCAAAAACAAGAAAGAAAGACAGGAGGGAGGGAGGGAAGGAGTTCGATTGAAGACACATTGAGCTGTCATGGAAGACTCCGGATCTCTGCTCTTTAGATCATGGCAGCATCAGTTCTAGCCTGGAAGACTTTATTTTTCACTGTGTTATTAAATGATTATCTCAGCCATAATAATGCCCCCCACTCATGTAATGCTTAACTTCAGGTAATGTTATTTTCTCTTGAAATTTCCACATAATTTACTTATAAAAGTCCTTATATTGATTCAGTTATTTTGTTGTATAAATCTGTTAACTATAAATCAATACAAAATTGAGTAATATCTACCGAAGAGTGTAAGGAAAGGTTTGGGATAGCCTATCTGAAGTCATACTCTCATGTGGCCAGTTATCTGCTATTTTTTTTAAACAATAAAAGCATAGTATTCTCATACAGATGAATTCATTTTCTCGTTTTCTATATGCTTATATAAGTAGAAGGGCAAAGGAATTAAGGAAGTAGGAACGTAACAAGTCCCTATATTACTCACATTATTTAATCAATCAACTTCCTATTTTCTTTAATGTTAACTCAGTGATACTCTTTCTGCAAAAGCCTGTGGAACACTCAATATATTCTTAGTTTATTTTTAATTATTATTCTTACTGAAATTTATCTTCAAAACTACAATATAGAATTATCAGTAGTCACATCCCAAAATCTATTTTTATGTTATTGAGAATATTTGTTTGAGAAATTGTCTTGAAATTTTTATTGAGAATGAAAGTAGCATACATTTTATTTAGATAAGTTAAATCACTCATTATTTAGAGGGCTCTAAATGTTGGATAGGAACCCAGGTAATGCAGTGATTAAAGCATTTGGCTGCTAACTGAAAAACTGACCGTTTGAACCCATCAGCTCTTCCGAGGGAGAAAGATGTGGCAGTCTGCTCCAGTAAAGGTATATAGCCTTGGAAACCCTACTCAGCAGTTCTACTCTGTTCCATAGGTCACTGTGAGTTGGCATTGACTCAACGGCAATGTTTTGTTTTTGTTTTTAATGTTGGATAGAATGCCATCTGGCCTCATCTGAATGGATGTAAAGTTGATGAAACTTAAGGTTTGGGCTGAAAATCAGTGTGTTTTTGAACAACTCTCTAGACTGAAAATAATTCTGAAGTTATATTTACTAGAGCTTTTAAACACTTGAAACATATGCAGGACAGGTCGAGATGGAGGGGAGTTGCTGGGATGGGTTGTTTGTGGCACGTACCAGGGATGACAGTGGGGATCGGGAATCAGTGCGGGGCAGGTTCCAGGAGGCTGTGCCTGTGCTGCTTGGGAGTGTGATGTTCAGTGCAGGGTGCAGATAGGCAGGAAAGAGGGGGTAGATTGTGACATGTGGAGCTAAGAAGGGTATGGGAAAGAAGAGAGAGAGGAGAGAGGAACAGGAGCCAAAAACATACACACAAACAAAAAAGAGTGCTAAGGGAGCTTGCTATTGGAGTGGAGATATGAGAGACTGAGAAAAGAGGAAAACAAAAATGAAAAAGAAAAAGGTTAAAGGAAAAAAATGAATAAATCCAGAAACTAGAAATGAAGAAAGACAAAAAGGGAATAAGAGAGAGAAGAAAACAAAACAAACAAACAAAAAAACCCAAGAAAAAAGAAATGCCCCCAGGGAAGTCCCTGTGAGTCTGCGCAGAGTAAGGGAGTAGCTTCCAAGCTGCGTGGTACTGCCCAGCTAGAAGGGGCTCCCAAGCGGAGAAAAGAAAAAGAAAACAAACAAACAAATCAAAACAGAACAAATCAGAGTAAACAAGCAAATGAACAAGAAAGCCTCGGGGGTCCTACCAGCGTGGCACACGGGCCAGGAAGCAGTTTCACAGTCAAGCGGTGTTTCGCAGCCTTTCAGGAAGAAGCAAAGATGGCGCACAGAGCCAGGTATTTGAAAGAAAGGAGGGGGAGGTGGTGAGAGGTAAGGAAGAAATCTAAAGAAGCATAAAAAAGCAACACCAGCAACCAACAAAAGGCACTAGGGAGCTGGCCAGTGCAGTCAGGTGGAATCCAAGTGACACCGGGGTGCTTCCCAGCCAAGAGACTGTGGCTGCAGGAAGCAGAGGAGGCCGAGTGGGGGTGAAGAAGGGTCGGGGGTGGGAAAGCCTATAATGCTGGGTACTGGTTGTTCTGTCTCCTGCTGGAAGCTCCATGAAGCTGCTTTGTTGCACTCCTGTTCGTTGGTCTCCGATAGGAGTCCCAGGTGGCAGAACCGAGCTGCGTTAGCTGATAGGGGACCTCTGCATGTAGCTCTCCTTGCTCTCTGTTCACAGTCAGTTTCTTATTCCATTTGGTGCTTGGATGAATTCTTTATCTCTTCATTGATGCGTAGGGTTTCAGGATTGATGTGTGACTCTGTTTGACTTAGTTTCTCTGATCTTTGCTGTGGAGGGACGGTGTGCTGCTTCAGACTATAGCACCATGTTGCCCGGAAGTCTCTGTATAAGCATTTTTGATAGCACAATTACAACTCTAAAGTACAGGAAGTTTTCAAAAATCTTGGAGAAAGGCTAATATAATGCTTGAAAGTCATTATTAGAATCAGAGCTGGGTTCAGTTCCCAGGCTTCATTAGTTATAAAACATTAAGCAAGAAAAAATAATTTCTTTAGGTCTAAGTTTCTCTATATTTAAAATGGAGATAATAATATTAACTACCTCACCGTTGTCACTGAGGTGTTACAATAATTATATAACATTGCACAATATAATGCAGGTAGTCAATTTGCTTGGTCTACAGTAAACATTTAATAAATGGTTCTCATGAGTTATATAAGATGCACTAGAAAATACCTGAAAAAAAAAAAAAGATGTATTACCATAGACAATTTTTATCTTGTGGATTTACTAAATACCTATGCTATGATCTCAAAGTATGTCAATTACATCATCTATAAATATAGTATTTTGATCTCTAAGACCCTTTCTATCTCTGAAAATCTTTAAGGATCTATTTATATGATTTATTAAAGAGAGACCTCACATATGTTCCAAGTTTGTTGTTGTTGTTAGGTGCAGCTTTTTATTTATGGGGACTCTGTGGTGATATTTCTGATTCAAATTAAAAACTTCTGTCAGGGAAATCACTTTAATGTAAAGTTCTGCAAAGATTTATTTTTAATTAATCAAGAGTACACACCATGTTTGTCTGCAGGAATAAAAATGAAAAGACTAATAGTAAATCATTTCAGGCACTTTGGGGGTGTTATGCTCTTTTAATCTCAAAAAAGACTTAGTATTTAAATCTATATACTTGGTTTTGACATATTATATGATTGGAAAATGTACACAGGAAATATCTGCCATTTTCATTTCAGTAATTTTCTGTGAGTGAACTTTATGATAATAGAATATAATGCACTCTTTCCCTTCACTGATCCAGGGGATGACTATGTGGTGTCATCCAGCTTCTACATGCCCTGCTGCTATTTGACCTTCTACAAATCAAGGAGATATTAGATGATAAGAATTAAAGACCTAGGAAAGCCCATGGATACATGTTAATAATTTCCCGGGAAAGAAATGATGTTTGTACCAGTAATGTGGTTAAACAATAACCCACGCAAGTACTATGTGATATCAAGAATAGTTAAAAATAAAAAAAAAGAAACAAAAAAGAGTAAAACTTAAAAACAAAAGTGTCTTTTAAATATCCTTCAATCCCAAGACTCTTTGTAGAATTAAGATTTGTTTATAGTTTGTTATAAGCTTCTACACTTGTCTACTCATAGCGACCTTATGCCTAACAGAATGAAACACTGCCCAGTCCCACACCATGCTCACAATTTTTGCTATATTTTAGCCCATTGTTGCAGCCACTGTGTCAGCCCATCTCACTGAGGGCCTTCCTCTTTTTCACTGACCCTCTACTTTACCAGGCATGATATACTTCTCCAGGGACTGGTCACCCCTGATAACATGTCCAAAGTAAGTGAGACGAAGTCTCGCTATCCTCTCTTCTAAGGAGCACTCTGGCTGTACTTACTCCAAGAGAAATTTTAGATGCTAGAGTTCTGTTTGCCTCCTTTCCTGATATATATCTACTGAGAACAGCCCTATGGTCTAAGCCTGTGTCCAATAAATAAATAAATACATAGCGGTATACATTCAAAGTACACCTGCTAGGAGAGTGTTTTATGGATTTGATGCCCATGTGTATTACAGTTTAAAAATGATTAGGGAACTTACATAAATTTAACTTTTACTTATCTAGGAATGAGTAGTATAGAGTGTACAGATTCCATACAACTGAAATGGAGCATCAGCTAAACTGCTCTCATTATGTTCTTAGGTAAAATGTATTGCATAATAATGATAAGATTTGTTGTTGTTGTTGTTAGGTGCTCTCGGGATGGTTCTGACTCGTAGTGACCCTATGTACAACAGAAAGAAACACTGCCTGGTCCTGTGTCATCCGCATGATCATCGTTATGCTTGAGCCCATTGTTGCAGCCACTGTGTCAGTGCATCTTGCTGAGGGTCTTCCTCTTTTTGTCTGACCCTCCACTCTACAAAGCATGATGCCCTTCTCCAGGGACTGCTCCCTTCTGATAACATGTCCAAAATATGTGAGACGAAGTCTCACCATCCTCTCTTTTAAGGAGCATTCTGGCTATACTTTTTCCAAGAGAGATTTGTTTGCTTTTTTGGCAGTCCATGGTATATTCAACATTCTTCGCCAACACCATAACTCAAAGGCATCAATTTTAGGTCTTCCTTAATTGTTGTCCAGCTTTCACATGCATATGAGGCAATTGAACACACCATGGCTTGGGTCAGGTGTGCCTTAGTCTTTAAAGTGACATCCTTTTCAACACTTTAAAGAGGTATTTTGCAGCAGATTTGCCCAATGCAATGTATCTTTTGGTTTCTTGACTGCTGTTTCCATGGGTGTTGATTATGGATCCAGGTAAAATGAGATCCTTGGCAACTTCAACTTTAATCTTTCCTCTGTTTATCATCATGTTGTGTATTGGTCCAGTTAGGAGGATTTTTGTTTTCTTTATGTTGAGGTGTAAGCTGATAAGTGTTACTGTAAGTATACATCCAAGGCACTCAAACTGTGTAGTTCCGTTCAACTGGGTTAATACAAGTAAGTGTAGGGAATGAGGTATTTGTAATGATGTCTCTCTGTATGGAAGAAAAAGTAAGACTGCAGAAACCAAGATATTCCCTGGTTTAAAGAGAAATATGTTTTCTTGTATGAATGTAACTTATTCCATGGACATTTATATAGGTGAGGGAATAACGTCCAGCATACAAGAACAACAGTTTATCTGAGGACCAGCCCTGTTCACATGGAGACAGGGCTTCCGTGAATAGCCACTTTATTTGTACAGGGCTCTCTGAAGGCTAAACTTGGATGCTCCTGAACCAAAGGTAGGACAGATGGATGCCCTGGGTCTAGGCCCCCACCTCAACTACTCTTCCTGTGTGAGTGTTAATGAGGGAGAATTGAGAATTCACTATATTAAATAAGGTTGTTATAATTTATTTATTTAACCTAAGGACTACTGGAAGTATTGAGGGACTGGTGCTTGTTAAAAGACTGTTCCCTTGCTTTTCTCAAGAATATGTGACTCTCACAGGCGTAGTGAGACCTATCAGCATATCATGATATTCAACTCTTCCACATAACTAGGATAGTAATTAAGATAGAAGGTATTCTTTAAGATAAACAATTATGTTATTATTCAAAATGGATTTTCATATGGGTTCCTAAATTGCTGTTTATATTTCTATTCTTACATACACACTGGACACATTTTTGAACATTATAATGTGGTAACTCTGGAAATAAGATGCTTACCCCACCCATGGATTGTTTTTTTTGCTTGTAGAGATGTACATTCATCTGTTTGTATAGTCAATTTTTCAATGTCTGTATTCCTTATTGTGTGGTCATTGAAGTTTCTGTTCCTTTCTCTCTACAGTCAGCCTATGATCTAGAAAAGATTTCTTTAAATGTGTGGATGCCCCCAAAAATGTGTGTAGGTTTCTTTAGATCTTCTGATAGGCCCTGCCAGGGAAACTGCTTTATCTGAGAATTTTAAAACGAGGGCTGTGTTTGTCAGTCCTGCAGGGAATTGCCAGGCCATCAAAAATACACAACCTCAAATTTTTGTAGGACAACATCCTTACTGTCCAATTTGATACCAGACATTCATTATAGAAATGCAGGCTTCTTGTCCCAGTGGCTATTGTAGGGCTGAGGAATGAGGAGTGATAGCTTGTTTATGTACTCTACTGTCTTACTGAAGTTCAGCAGCCTTTCCTTTTTCAACAAATACTCCTCAGGTGCTGTAAGCATCTGATCAGTTTATGGAGTTCTGAAATAGTAGATTTTTTTTTTTCCTAGCATATTTTATTTTATTTATTTAATTTTTTGGTGAAGAGACCAAATTCAGAAGCTCTCTACTCCACCATTCTGTGACATCACGCTTTGTTATTTAGCTTACTTTTTTGATGTTGTAACGATTTAAGTTTATAACCCATTTAACATTTTCAATCCAGTCTGAAGTATGAAAGGATGAAAAATGTCTACTTTCCTCCCTGATTTATAAGCTAATATTAGTTTATCTCTCTAAAATCTGCAAACATTTTTTCAAGACTTTTGAAGAGTTCACTAATATTCTTCTCATAGTACTTTCACCTTCTGCCCACTGCCTGATCAAAAGTCAGTCCCAAATTTTTAAATATTTGTTATGATTTCAGCCCATTTGCATGTATCAAAATCTATATTAGTTATCTTTTCCCACAAAATAAATTATCCAAAGCTAAGTGAGAAGACAATAAACAATTGTTATATCATTGTTTCAATGGGCAAAAATTTGAGCACAGCTTAGCTGTGAGGTTTTGGGCCAGTGCTTCATATATGGTTGCAGTCAGAATGTCATTGTGGGACACAATCATCTATAGACTTTAACAGGGCTGCACAGTCTGGTACCAAGATAGCTCATTCACATAACTATTGGCAACAGTCCAGGTCAGTGTTTATCATTACTTAGCAGAATACTAGTTTCCATGTAGATAGCATGTGATACAGAATTTATTTCATTTTTAATGGAATCTGCTTTTTATGACCACTTCTAATGCCAACTATCTTACGTACTCCAATAACTTGATACTGAGACAAGTATTGATACTAGTAATATACTGGAAAGTGCAGTTAATATTAGTAGGGAAGTTGTGAAGTCACATACAGAAGAAAACAAAAATAATAAAATTTGGTTTAAAACTAGCTGTCATATTGGGTGACTAGAGAATAATTCTGCCAGAAAACTGTGGGAAATGGTGCATAACACACTTCAGAAATATCTCATCTGAAGGGTGAAAAAGCTAGTGTAATTAACACTCACTGCAGAGGTTCATTGGTTGAGGAATGCTCCTGGAAAGTGTTCATTCTTTGACATGCTGGAGCTGTTACATGTACACTTAAAGGGCTGCATGGTTTTTCACAGTAAGGGGGTAAAATACCCTTATGCATAGAGATGTGGATGCTTGCAGGTGAAAATGAGCAAAGCACCAGAAAAGATCTGACGAATATGGGTGCTGTACTGAGTCTTTTTTTTTTTTTCTTGCCGAACACGAACAAGAGTACTTTTGAGAGTCACCTTGGAAACTGCTGTACATAGCTTTATAAACTTGATTCAAATAGAGATATTAAAAAAATGTAAAATATAATTTTCTTTCCCCCAGATTCCATGATGAGATGAATATTTTGCTTTCAAAAGGTAGAGAGTGGTCAGCACAGATATAGCCACATGGGTTGTATATACATAAAAAAAATGCTGTGTGAAATATCTTGAGGTGATGTATAAAAGATCTTTTTATATAAATTGTATGATCAGTTCTTTGATATTAAAACATATTTTTGCATCAAATATAGTTAGTTCAGTTTATTTCTTTTCACATGGAAATTTTATGAAGCTGAAAGAAAAATGAAAAGCTAGTCTGGAATACAGGATACATTCTTGAAATAAATAGTAAGTCAACCTCTGAAAAGTATATACTTTGATGGAGTCATCAGGTTTTTTTCTAGACCAAACAGGCAGGCAGCAACAAATAGAAGATGTGAGTTTATTTACTCTATACTTATATTGGCCCCAAAGCACAATTCCACATAATGGTTTTCTGAATTGTATTTCTGGACACCCACAACTAACCATTATGCTTCTCACTTCCCATGTCTTTCACAGGGCAAATTATGGGAAGACATTTCAGTCAAATGATCCTTGAAACTCATAGTCCATTTACTTTCACTAGCTAGTATAGATTTTATTCTGATTTCAATTAAAAAAATAAGCAGACTAATACTCTAATATTTTTCCACAATATTTAATATAACTTATTGCACCATATGTTAATTCACAATAGTAAACTACTCTCCTTTCTTTAAAAGTAAAGTTCTAAGAAATGGACTGGGATGGAGAAAAAGAAAAAAAAGAAGAAAAACCTCAACTATAGGCACTTTATAGCCTATCTAAAAGCAATTAATGAGATTGCAATTTATGTATTTAACCACATGAAATAGGAATATTATTGAAGATTTTCCACTCATTATTACCATTACAGGAACCCTAATCAGTTATAGTGACATCCAAAATGTCACCAGGGTGATATGGTGCAGAAGAGAGATCATTCTTACTTAGAAAATGCTGTAGGTTTTATTAGTTTTGGGACACATACCAACTCCATGGGAGTAAGAAATACTGTGTCTCACACCTAGTTCAGAGAATTAATTTTCCATGAAATGTACTATCTATAACTTCAACTACACGTGGCAACAATATTTTCTATTTTCTCTAGGTTTTCCTAATGTCCAATAGTATAACAACTCACAACCTATTACATAGTAGTAACAAATTACATAAAGAGAGGACATAGTAGTAATGAATTACATAAAGAGAGGAATTAAAAGTGAACTTGTGATATTTATCTTCAATAATCTCATTTGAAAATATTTTGTTTTTGGGAATTTGATTGACATGTAAAGTAATACCTGTCAAAGTTCCAGGTGGATTATGATAGTATGGGCATATTAAGACCAGAAATTTAACTCACACCTAATATTTGACCTCCCTAATAACTACCAGTATTTACTAAAGTGAAGACAAATATGATGGTTGAATAGATTCAGCATAACACAAAGGCTGGTAAAAGTTTGATTGTTATAATAGGTTAATAATCATACCATTAAAAGTTAAACACTTAAAAAGTTTGAATGTCTTTTGAGCTATTCAAATTTCACACTAGTATTGAGCTAGTCCACCACTCATCTGTCAGATTGTCATACTGTGGTGGCTTGTGTGTTGCTGTGATGCTGGAAGCTATGTTACCAGTATTTCAAATACCAGCAGGATCATCCATGGTGGAAAAGTTTCAGCAGAGCTTCCAGAATAAGATAGACTAGGAAGAAAAGCCTGGAACGCTATTCCTGAAAAAAATTCGCTAGTGAAAACCTTATGAATAGCAGCAGAACATTGTCTGATATAGTGCCAGAAAATGAGCCCCTCAAGTTGGAAGGCACTCAAAATACACATGGAGGAGAGCTACCTCCTCAAAATAGACTCAACATGAATGACATGGATAGAGTAAAGCTTTTAAGACCTTTATTTGATGATGTGGCATGACTCAAAACGAGAAGAAAGAGCTGCAAACATCCATTAATAATTGGAACTTGGAATGGAAGAAGTATGAATCTAGGAAGATTAGAAGTTATCAAAAATGAAAGGAAATGAATAAAGATCAATATTCTACACATTAGTGAGCTGAAATGGCCTGGTATTGGCCAATTTGAATCAGATAATCATATGGTCTACTATGCCAGGAATGATAAATTGAAGATGAATGGGGTCACATTCATCTCAAAAAAAACATTTGAAGATCTGTGTTGAAGTACAACACTGTCAGTGACAGGATGATATCCATATGCCTACAAGAAACACCAGCTAATACAACTATTATTCAAATTTATGCACCAATTACTGATGCCAAAGATGAAGAAATTAAAGACTTTTACCAACTGCTGCAGTCTGAAATTGATTGAACATGCAATCAGGATGCATTGATAATTACTGGACTTTGGAATGCAAAAGTTGGAAACAAAGGAAAAGGATCTTTATTTGGAAAATATGACATCAGTGATAGAAACAATGCTGGAGACTCCATGATAAAATTTTGCAAGACCAACAACTTGTTCATTGCAAATACCTTTTTTTAACAACATAAACGGCCACTATACATGTGAACCTCACCAGGTGGAATATACAGGAATCTAATTGACTACATCTGTGGAAAGAGACAATGGAGAAGCTCGATATCGTCAGTCAGAACAATACTAGGGGTGGACTGTGGAAGGGACCATCAACTGCTCATAAGTTGAAACTGAAAGAAAATTAAACCAAGCTGCACTGAATACCAAAAACCAAAGACCAGATGAGTTGTGGAATAACATTAAGCACATCATACATGAAGAAAGCAAGAGGTCATTAAAAAGACAGGAAAGAAAGAAAAAGACCAAAATGGATGTCATAAGAGACTCTAAAACTTGCTCTTGTACATAGTGTAGGTAAAGTGAATAGAAGAATTATGAAGTAAAAGAGCTGAACAGAAGATTTCAAAGGGTGTCTCAAAAAGACAAAGTATTATAATGAAATGTGCAAATACCTGGAGTTAGAAAACCAAAAGGGAAGAACGCTCAACATTTCTCAATCTGAAAGAACTGAAGAAAAAATTCAGGCCTTGATATTGAAGGATCCTGTTGGCAAAATGTTGAACAATGCAGGAAGCATCAAAAGAAGATGGAAAGAATACACAGAGTCACTGTACCATTTCAGTAGATAGCATATGATCAAGAACAGATGGTACTGAAGGAAAAAATTCAAGCTTCACTGAAGGCATTGGTGAAAAACAAGGCTCCAGGAAATGACAGACTACCAATTGAGATGTTTCAACAAAGGGATGCACCGTAGGAAGTGCTTACTTCCCTATCCTAAGAAATTTGGAAGAGAGATACCTGGCCAACCAACTGGAAAATATCCAGATTTGTTCCCATTCCAGATAAAGATGATCCAATAGAATGTGGAAATTATGAACAATATCATTAATATCACACAATTTAAATTTTACTAAAGATAATTAAAAAATGGTTGCAACAGTAGATCAACAGGGAACGGTGAGAAATTCAAGCTGGATTCAGAAGAAGACTCAGAACCAGGGATATCATTGCTGATGTCAGATGGATCTTGGATGAAATCAGAGAATACCAGAAAGATGTTTATCTGTGTTTTATTGACTATGCAAAGGAATTGGACTGTGTACATCATAACAAATTATGGATAACATTGTGAAGAATGGGAATTCTAGAAGACTTAATTGTGCTCGTGCAGAACCTGTGCATAGGCAAAGAGGCAGTCTTTCAAACATAACGAGGGAATACTGCATAGTTTAAAATCAGGAAAAGTGTGTGTCAGGGTTGTATCCTTTCACTATACCTACTCAATCTGAATACTGAGCAAATAGTCCACGAATCAGGACTATATGAAGAAGAACATGGTGTCAGAAGTGGAGGAAGACTCATTAACTACCTGCAATGTGCAGATGACACAACCTTGCTTGTGGAAAGCAAAGTGGACTTGAAGCACTTACTGATGAAAATCAAAGACCTTCCGTATGGATCACATCTCAACATAAAGAAAACAAAAACCTTCACAACTGGACCAATAAGCAACATCATGATAAACGGAGAAAATACTGAAGTTGTCAAAGATTTCATTTTACACGGATCCACAATCAATGCTCATGGAAGTAACAGTCAAGAAATAAAGCAATGTATTGCACTGGGCAAATCTGCTGCAAAAGTTCTGTTTAAAAATGATAAAAAGAAAAGATGTCACTTTGAGGGCTAATGTGCTCCTGACCCAAGCCGTGGTATATTCAATTGCCTCATATGCATGTGAAAGGTGAACAATGAATAAGGAACACCAAAGAAGAATTGATGCCTATGAATTATGGTGTTGGTGAAGAATATTGACTATACCATGGACTGCCAGAATAAGGAACAAATCTGTCTTGGAAGAAGTACAACCAGAATGCTCCTTAGAAGTGAGGATGGCGAGACTTCGTCTCACATAGTTTGGACACGTTATCAGGAGGTACCAGTCCTTGGAGACAGATATCATGCTTGGTAAAATAGAGCGTCTGCAAAAAAGAGGACTACCCTCAATGCGATGAATTAACACAGTGGCTGCAACAATGGACTGAAACATAGCAATGGTTTTGAGGATGGCACAGGACTGGGCATTGTTTCATTCTGTTGTACATAGGGTTGCTATGAGTCTTAACTCACTAGGTAGCACCTAACAACAACAACATTGAGCTAGTATTTAGAATGAGATACTCAACTCAATCCAATTTGTCTAGTAATTTTTAACACACCTTCATAGTGAGTGTTACTTATATTCATAAAAGCCATATTTTACTTAATGATGCTCAGGACATGTAATTAATCACCTGGTTGTAGAGAACTTTTGACATCTCTCTCTCTTCCTCTCTCTCTCCATCTGTATCTCTACTATTCTCCTGGTTCCTTTGGAATCAGTCATATCATGGTAAACTTCAATGCATTGTTTTGTGAAAAAGATTAAATATCATAATTCTACAGGTCTTAGGAATGTATCTTCACTGAATGGAGCATACCGAAGACAAATTTCAAACAGAGATTCTACAGAGAAAACCATTATTTTGAGACATGTGAGATATTATTCCTGGTTAGGGAATGAACTTTGAGGAATGGTTGTATTAAATTATTTGTGAGCAAGGTTTCTTGGGGGTCCTAGTGTTATTTTGACAATAATTAAGTAGGTGATTTTTGGAAAATTAAAGTCAGGAGGACATTAGTAAATATTGATTGTTTGGCTTCTTGTCAATCACACTTCATAATTTCAAAAAAATATATAAATAAGTGGAATCTTAAAAAGAACAAATATTCTTTTCTTTTACTCTTCTGCCTGTCTGGGCTTGGGCAGAGAATTTGAGTATAGTATATCAAATCCTCCCAAACTATAACTTTCAATCTAAAGAAAATTATATGATTGAAATTTTGGAATAATATTCATTTTCAGATCTGTCTAATAGAACTTCTCCATAATGAATAAAATTACAGAAAATGCACATATCTGAACCAAGGTTAGTTTTATTGTAGTTTTTTATGAGATCTCATAAAATTTCTTGTCTTAGAGGTCCTGAACTCCAGGACAACTAAACAAAGAAGAGGGTGATGTTTCAGGCTAATTCATCTATCCATGTATGCTTGAAATACATCTATAATTGCATATATTTTGAGCATCTCTTATTTGCATTTTGAAAAGTCTAACACATGTTCATCAGGCATATTTCTTTTCTAATACTTAAGCCAGAGCATATTATTTTCTAGGTTGCTTTCAAGGTAGTAAATGTCACATAAAATCTTCCTTTCAAAGAAATATTGGGTATATGTTATTCCTGGTGTTTATAAGCAAATGTAAGAAGTGACTTTTATTGTAAGCTCCTACTCATATCCTTATCATTAACCATACAATTTATAAAATCATGCTCATTTCCATTAAGGCAAATAAATAATTTATATTATATTTTATATATTTCACATGCCTGTAAGCATTAAATATTTTGAGTGATTAATTTTTTTAAGTTAAATTTAAATATTTATTCTATTAGCCTTAATATGTGAGGTTTCTTTTGATTTTTATTTAATAGTTTATGACATCATTGAACTATATTTGCTGTATCTAAAACATTTTAAGTTCTGTCAATAGCAATAACAATGCATTTTATTTCCACTGAGAAAAGAAAGTAGAATATAAAGATGTTTATGTTTAAGACTTTCTTTAATATTTTAAAAACAAATTCTTATTGAATTAAGTGAATACTAAATTTTCATGATCCTTTGAGATAAGAAACATGTAATGACATTTGGACTTTCTAAATCATTTCTTATAATATATTAAATTATTAAGGGTAGCATCAATATTGTTAAATTCAATAAAATATATATAGGAATAACACAAAATTTGGTAGTAATTATATTCTCTTTACTCTCTAAAGACCTCTGAATTCTTTCTCATACTGAACTAAACGACTATTGAGAGCTTTTTCTTCACAAATATTCTGAAGTAATATTTATAATCCTTGATATAATTTTCTTGACATATACAGAGAGAGAGAGAGAAGAGAGAGAATCTCCTCATGCTCCAGAACTAGCAAACAAACAGGATACATTCCATGATTTCTGTGTACATTTGAAAATTACATATATATATATAGAATAAAGAGTTGAACTTTGGGGGTGGTAAAGTAAAGATCTCTATAAAATCCGTCTCCATAAACTCAGTAAAAGTAATGTCAAATTGTCAAGATCAATTTTTTCAGAACACTAGAATTAATAAAAGGCTTGCACCAAAATGAAGAATGTTTATTTAATAAAACCTGCTGAACCTTAGTAAGAACAGTAGAGTCTGTAGCATTTAAACATTGCCTACTGCTATTCCCTTCTCCTCAGATCTGTGGAAGCCTTGAAAATCAGCAACCTTATAGGATAGACATAGCTTGGAACTCCTCAAAAAGCCTTATACTGAGAGCAATGTCATTGTTTGGCCTGTCTCAGAACTCTCAGGAAAAGTTCTATTTGTAAGACATTGTCATTATTTGACCTGATTCAACTGTCACTGTGAAAAGCTCTATCCCCAGGTTTTTTGTTAAAAACAACAACAAACAAAACAGTGTTTGAATTGTTTAACATTGTAGCTACCTATGGCTGCAGTACCATTTGGGGCAAACATGATCCTGTGCAAATTTAAAATAAAGATCTAGATAGCAAGTTATACATTATGGAATTTGAAATCACTGACATCCCTGGTGATTTAGAAGGCTATGCACACATACAAGTCTGTGCTTATGCCCAGGAAAAACCTGAGAAAGTCCCAAATCTCTCACCTCTGACTGATTTTGAGGCCTTCTTTAAGCAAGAAGCAAAGATGAAGGAAGGATTTTAAGCTGCCTAAGCACTGATGTCATGCCTTAAGAAAATAAAAAAAAAGAATGTGATGGAAGATGGTGGAAGACTCATTGTTTAATAATCATCAAATATCTACTTAGTTAACTGAACAGTGACTTTAGTTTCTCATATTGTAGGGAATAAGGGCTTTACAGAATTAATCTAAAAATTTTATTAATTTTATTAAATGAATAACACTGGAGCAGGGTGTTAGGGACAGCAACAACAACTCTTGGTTTTGGTCAGGGGTAGAAAGTCTAATTTCTGGAGTTGCTACATTGCATTGTCTAAAATGTTTGGCTTGGAACAAAAGAAAAAAAAAATGAGATACTCAAAGAAGGTAAAAAATACAGCCTATATTCTTCCAGAAATACAGTCACTAGAAACTGTCCTTAAGGGGGTCCAGATGTTGGACATACTAGAAAAGATATTCATTCAGCTTTTATAAATACTTTTAAAGGACTAAAGGAAACCATGACTAGAGAATTAAAGGAAAATATGAGAACAATGTCTCACAGATACAAAATATCAATAAAGATAAATAATATAAAAACAATCAAGTATAAATTTTGGATTTGAAAAGTAAAATAATGAAATAAAAAAGTTGCTACAGAGGTTGAAGAGCAAATATGAGTTGGCAGAATAAATAATTGGCATACTTGAACACAGTTCAAATGAGACAGTTTCTTTCTCCCTAGGGAACAGAAAGATAAAACCAAAATTAAGAAAATAAACAGAGCCTCAGAGACCTAGAGGATACCATTAATCATGCCAACATATGCATAATGGGGCCCTCATGGCTTCCATGATGAATTTTACCAAACATTTAAAACAGAAATAATACCAATATTCAACAAGCACTTCCAGAAAAAAAGAGGAAGATGAACAACCTTCCAACTCATTCTATAAGACCTGTATTACCCTGATATCAAAGTCAGACAAAAACATTATAGGAAAGGAAAACTACAGATATCCTTTATGATTATAGATTCAAAGATTCTCAATAAAATATTAGCAAATTGTATCCAATAAAACGTAAAAAACATTATACACTATGACTCAGTGGGATTTATCTGGTGAATGCAAAGTTGACTTGATATTAGAAAATTAATTGATACGCTAGATGTTATTGATAGAATAAAGGGAAAAAGAAAATATTTGATTATGCCAATAGATACAGCAAAACTACATAACAAAATTCCACATCCATTCATGGTAAAAATCCTTACTAAGCTTGGAACAGAAAGAAACTTCCTCAACTTGCCAAGGAGCATCTACCAAAAATCTACAACTAACATTTATTTAGTGGTGACAGACTAAATGTTTTCCCCCGAATGTTGGGATCAAAGCAAGAATATCTTCTCTCACCTCTTCTATCAAAATAGTACTGGAGATTCTAACCAGAGTAATCAGGTAAGAAAGACAAAAGTCACTTAGTTTGGAAAGCAAGAACTAACGCTGTATTTACTCACAGACAACATTATCCTATATGAAGAAAATTTTAAGAAATCCACAGAGAAACTACTGGAAGTAATAAACAAGTAAATCAAGCTCACAGGATAAAAGATTAATATACAAAAAAATAATTTCTACGTGAGAAGTAAACAATCAAAAATAAAATAAAAATACAATTCCATTCAAAACACCATCACAGAATAAAACACATAGTAATTAGAAGATCCAATATCATCAAGATGACGATTGTCCCCAAATAATATATAGATTTAATGGAATCTCTGTCAAAATTCCAGAGTTTTATTAATTTTTTTACAGATATTTTAATTTATGTGTAAATGCCAAACACCTAGAACAGCTAAAATGATCTGGAAATAGAACAAAGTTGGAGGACTCACTGACACTATGTGATTTCAAAACTTGCTATAAAGTAACAGTTACCAAGAATGTGTAGTATGGCATAAAAATAGACATATAGATCAGTGGAACAGAATTGATACTCCAGAAAGATATCCTTATATTTATAGTCAGTTCTGTAGGTTCAATTGCTTTTTGACAGGAGTGTCAAGGCAATTCACTGGGGGAAGGATAATCTATCCACAAACAGTTTTGGGATAATTGGATACCCACATGCAAAAAAAAATCATGATACTAGTAAAAAATCAAAAACCAAACTTGTTGCTGTCAAGCCAATTTCAACTCATAGAGACCCCAAACAACAGAGTAGAACTGCCCCATATGGTTTCCAAGGAGCACCTGGTAGATTAGAATTGCTGTCCTTTTGGTTAGCAGTCGTAGCTCTTAACCACTACCCTGCTAGGGTTTCCATGATATTAGTAGAACATAGAAATAAACTTAACATGTATTATAGACTTAAATGTAAGAATTGAAACAATAAAACTTTCAGAAGTATTTTTAGAAAAACATTGTAACAAATCTTTGAATTCTTGGGTTAGACAAGAATTTCTCAGATATAAAACTAAAACACAACCCATAAGAGAAAAGAAAATGACCAAATATACCATATAAAAATTAAAAATTTTGACACTTGAAAAGACTCCACTAAGAAAATGAAAAAAAAAAAAAAAATCAAAACAAGCAACAAAGAAAGTATTTGTGAAAAACATATCAGATAAAAGACTTATTATTACAGAATTTACAGAGGATTATTATTAGGACTCAGTAATAAGAAAGAGTAGGAGCCCTGGTTTCACAGAAGTTAAGGCTGCTAACAGAAAGGCCAGAAGTTCAAACCCAGCCACTCCACCGGAGAAAGGACCTGGAGATCTGCTCCTAGTAAACATTACAACCAAGGAAATGCTATGGGAGCAGTTCTACACAATAACAGCAATGAGAAACAAAGAACTCAGTTAAAAATTGGCAAATGATATGAAAAGACATTTCACAAAAAGATATACAAATGGCTAAAAAGCACAAGGAAAGATGTTCCAAATCACTAGTGTCTTAGTCATCTAGTCCTGCTATAACAGAAATACCACAAGTGGATGGTTTTAACGAAGAGAAGTTTATTTCCTCACCGTCAATGTAGGCTAAAAGTCCAAATTCAGGGTGTCAGCTCCAGGGAAAGTCTTCCTGTCTCTGTCGGCCTTCTCGTCAGTGTTCCCCCGGACTAGGAGCTTCTCGGCGCAGGGACCCATGTCCAAAGGACACACTCTGCTCCTGACACTGCTTTCTTGACGGTATAAGGTCCCCCTGTCTCTCTGCTCACTTCTGTCTTTTATATCTCAAGACATTGCCTCAGGTTAAGATCTTGTAGACTGAGTTCTGCCTTACCAACACAACTGCCACCCATCCTCCCTCATTAACATCATAGAGGCAGGATTTACAACTTACAGGAAAACCACACAATACCAGGAATCATGGCCTAGCCAAATTGATACACACATTTTTTGGGGGACATAATTCAAACCATGACAACTAGTAATTGGAGAAATACAAATTCAGTCCACAATGAGATGCCATTTCACATTCACTAAAATGGCTATAGTAAGACAAACAACAACACATGCTAAAAAGGATGTAGGCAAACACATTGGTAGTTCAACCACTGTGGAAAACAGCTTGGCAGTTTCACTACATACAGTAGAATACTGTTGAGAAATACAAATGGGTGACTACTGACACATACTATACTAGGGATGAACTTAAAAATTATTGTATTGGTTTTCTGTTGCTATTATAACAAATTACCACAGATTTAGGGGATTACAACAACAAAATTATTATCTTAGAATTCTGCAAGTTAGAAGTCTGAGAGATGTTTCACTGGACTAAAATCAAAAGGTTCTTTCTGGAGGCTCTAGGGGAGAATCCATTTTCTTGCCTTTTCCTTCTTCTAGAGGATGCCCGCATTCCTTGTCTCATGTTACTTTCCTTTATCTTCAAATCCAGCAACTTGGCATCTCTCTGACCTTTCTTTAGTAGTCACATCTCCTTCTCTGACCAAAGCAGCAAAGGTTCTTTTCTTTTAAGGACCCCTATCATAAAAGTGGGGCCCTGGTGGCACAGCAGTCAAGAGCTAGGCTGCTAACCAGGAGGTCTGCTGTTTGAATCCACCAGCCGCTCCTTGTAAACCCTATGGGGCAGTTCTACTCCTGTCCTATAGGGTCGCTATGAGTTGGAATCAACTGGATGGCAACAGGTTTGGTTTTTTTTTTGGTTTTGTGATAAAAGTGAGTCTACCTCAACAATCCAGGATAATCTTCCCATCTCAAGGTCTGCACTCTGTTCCTGTGGTTGGTAGATGCCATGGATTCAGCTCCAACTTGTAGCCACCCAATTACAAAAGAACGAAACCCTACTGAGTCCTGCGCCATCCTCAAAATCTATTACCACCTTCAAATTCCTTTTTGCCGTGTAAGTTAATGTATTCACAGATTCTGGTAATTAAGGGGTAGACTTATTTTACCATTATTTTTCCTACTAAAAAACTTTATGGTAAGTGGAAGAAGCCAGATACAAGAGACCATGTATTTTATCATTCCATTTATATTAAATGTCTAGGAAAGGCAAACTTACAGATACAGAAATTAATTACTGGTTGCCTGGGGCTGGGAGTAAGAATGGGGATTAACTGTAAATGGTTATGAGGGATCTCATTGGGTGAGTAAAAATGCTCTAAAATGGATTTGTACCACTTAGTAAAGTTACTAAAATAATTGAATTGTCAAGCTGAAATGGTTGAATTTTTAACTATGTTAAATATATCTCAATAAAGCTTCCCTCCCACCAAAAAAAAAAAGTAACAGGACTTTAAGGGGCTGCATAGGTACTTAAGTGGAGTGGGGAGTAAAACTAAGTTTTCCCAAAGTGATGATTTTCTTTCCGCTGAGGACATATAAACCAAACCTTAAATTGATGTAGAGAATGTGCCCACTGATTTCCATAGTCAAGAATTTTCTAGCTTTTGTTTGTTTTTCTAATAGCTTAAGTGCCATAAATTCAACAAAATGAATTTCTGATTTTGTTTTTTTTAGAACAAGTGGAACATGTGCAAAAAATTGATAACTAAAATGGAGTCATGGCCTACCAGAGTAATATTTTCTAGAAGATATATTGGTATATGTTTGCTTGCTAAGTTGTTTGTTTTTTAAAACAGTTTTCTTATGCATTCTTATGGTTAGATACAAGTTTCAGTGACAGTATGTCTGCTGTTATCTAAGTAGTGGGTAGATCATTTCCCAGTACTTTACCTTATAACTCTAATATAGCATATTAATTTTTTCACATATTTGTATTTGTGATCCCAAACATGATCTCATGAAGACACATAAAGTAGATACGGTTTTGTCGATGTAAAGAAAACTCTCCAGAAAGCAGTAAAAATAGAAATAGAATTAATTATAATGAAATTTAGACATAATTGAAAAAATAGTGTACTAAGCCAGGAAAAAACACACAGTAATTTTTAAAGTACATATATATATATATATATATGTTGAAGTTGTCAAGGACTTCATTTTACTTGGATCCACAATCAACACCCATGGAAGCAGCAGTCAAGAAATCAAACAATGCATTGCACTGGGCAAATCTGCTGCAAAAGACCTCTTTAAAGTATTAAAAAGCAAAGATGTCACTTTAAGGACTAAGGTGCACCTGACCCAAGCCATGATGTTTTCAATTGCCTCATATGCATGTGAAATTTGGACAATGAATAAGGAAGACCTAAGAAGAAATAACACCTTTGAGTTATGGTGTTAGCAAAGAATGGACTGCCGAAAGAACAAACAATCTGTCTTGGAGGAAGTACAGCAAGAATGCTCCTTAGAAGAGAGGATGGTGAGACTTCATCTCACATATTTTGGACATGTTATCAGGAGGGATCAGTCCCTGGAAAAGGACATCATGCTTTGTAGAGTGGAAGGTCAGCGAAATCGGGGAAGACGCTCATCAAGATGGATTGACACAGTGGCTGCAACAATGGGCTCAAGCGTAGCAACGATTTTGAGGATGGTGCAGAACCTGGTGGTGTTTCATTTTCTTGTTCTAAGGGTTGGTATGAGTCATAACTGACTCAACAGCATCTAACAACTAACATGTATATGTATATGTACACACACACACACACACACACACACACACACACACACACACATATACATATATAATATATATGCAATTTCAGGACATCCTGCTCATTAGCAACAATAATTTATTTTTAAATTTTGACATTTGTTTTTAATACATGAACCAACCCTGAAAAATCTATAGGTAAAATATACTTTCCTGTAATAGAAATTTTAATTTCTCTTTCTTTTGAGCAATATCATGAACGAGAGAGTGGTACTTTCCTATGTTCTGAGACTATGGAAAAGTATAAAACTCTGCTTACCATGTTCTGTTTTCTATTTCTTATTTGAATCACGTATCTGTAGATTGTTCAAGAAAACAAACTTATTTGTAAATAATTTTTATAAAGCACAGTCACAGCAACCTCCTAGTACACATAGAATTTCTATGTCAACCCAGGCACATGACAATAATGCGGATTGATACAGTTTTTTTCTTTCTGTTTTGCTCATTTTGGATTCTCATTTAAAAGAGAAGGCACAAAGCTCTCAACATACGTCCTTTCATATTGATGGGACAAGAGATTGAATTTTTCTCTTTCTTGTTTATTTCCTAGAGATTTTTTTCATTATACTAGTTTGTTCTTCAAAATGAAATCTGTGTTATAAGCCTTCTAGAGAGCTCACACTGTCTTTCTATGTAGAAACAGAATGTGATTTTTATATATTCTGGTTATAGTTGGCTTATATATCATGAGAACAACTCTCTACAGGGCTTTTTAAAGTTGGTATTTGCATTTAAGGATTTTGCAGACTTGTTATTTCTAGCCTTAGCTGACCTGAAAAAGACTGCAACTACACTCTCAGAGGATTTTCAAGAAAATATGGATCTCATTTTTGTGAAGTTATTTTAGATTTGTTTTCCTGGAATAATCATGAACAGTAGGCAAACTAGAGTAAGATAACAGCTTCATGTGGTGCCTTCCTTGAATAACAAGAAGAATTCCTTGTCTCTAGCTTTGAGGAATATCAGTCATATTCACCGTCCCTCACAACTGACCAAATTAATGTTCATGGTCCACCCAATTAAGCCTCTTGGTTTAGCTTTTAGAATTTCCTTGGATGTCCAATTTCTGTCATAAATTTGACCTTTTATGTTCCTTTTAATTTATACTGGATATAAATATTGAATATCTTTATTCAGAAGTTTATGGTATTTTAAGTATATATCTTTTCTTCATCATCACAGATAAAGATCTTTAATATGAAATTAGGAGAGACTGCATCTGGGGCTTAAAACTGAACCTATTCAAAACAGCAATGTCTATTTCTTTTTTTTTAATCCTTCTATTTTCTTTGTTTTTAAAGTGAGAATGCATTAGGTTGTAGAGGTTTTAAGCATTTTGGTCAAAAGTAATTTTTAGTTAGTGATATCCTACTGTTGCAAAATCTAAAGCTGTATGACTATATAAAGTTGCATGTTAATTAAATCTAAGGCCATTTCATAGTCTTCTTGATGTAGAGATCAATCTGCTTATTCATTTAATTATCATATAATTGACAAAATCTTCCAGAAATTAAAGTAACCCACATCTATTTAGGATTACTAAACTAGAGTTTTAGAACAAATATTTAAGAATACCTTACAATATAACCAAAACCCAAGCCCGTTGCCGTCAGTTCTGACTCATAGCAACACTATAGAACAGAGTAGAACTGACCCAGTGGCTGACGGACTTGAACTGCTGACCTTTTGGTTAGCAGCCAAGCTCTTAACCACTGCACCATAGGCAGACCTTAATTTCATATAAAACGTTTTTTCCTAAAATACAAACCAAAATCAGGTGACTATAATTTTAACAACACACATACATATTATACATAGTAGCTCTTTCCAGATGACAAAGTAAAAAATATACTCCGTGAATCATAAATAAGCTTTTCAACAATTTATTTTTATCCTGCTGTATAATTTTTTTTTTTAATTTTCAGTTTTTAATTTACAGTGGAACAGATCAAGAACATGTCCTCCCAAGCCAAGAATTTTTTTTGATATAACATACCTAATGATTCCTTTTTATTTTTTCCTCCATTTTATTAAGTCTATATGATTGATTAAAAAGAATTGATGCCTTTGAATTATGGTGTTGGTGAAGAATATTGACTATACTGTGGATTGCCAGAAAAATGAATAAATCTGTCTTGGAAGAAGTATTGCCAGAATGCTTCTTAGAAGCGAGGATGGTGAGACTTCCTTTCACATACTTTTGACGTGCCATCAAGAGGGATCAGTCCCTGGAGATGGACATCATGCTTGGTAAAGTAGAGGGTCAGTGAGAAATAGGAAGACCCTCAATGAGATGGACAGACACAGTGGCTGCAACAATGAGCTCTAACATAGCAACAATTGTGAGGATGGCACAGGACCGAGCAGTGTTCCTTCCATTGTACATAGGGTCTCTACGAGTCGGAAATGACTCGCTGGCACCTAGCAGCGTGTGATTGATCCTTCCTATCAGATGTATAAGCACTTTGTTTGTGGTTGCTTCTCACAAGTTTTATGAAACAGCAATCGCAAATAAATCAAATATTCAACTAAATATTCATAAAACACCCCTGAAATATATACATTTGACTTGAACTTAGATATCACTTTGCTAGAGATATAGGAAATAAGACTAAATTACATAACGTGTTTGAGAGTTGCCAATGAATAACGAGTTAAATTTGTATATATGTTCTGTAGTGAGTTTGCAGGAATTTGAAGATGATCAATAAAAGAGGTATGATCAGGAGATAGTTTTGCACAAGACACTATTTATTGAGGTCTGTGCATTGACAGCTGCATATGGGGTGCAGTCCCCCACAGCAGCAGGTCTTCCAGAGACAAGTGTCACAGGGAGCTACCAGAAGGGGAGGGCATAGGAAAAAAAAAAAACCTTGGAAGAGGAGAAAGGAGGGGGTTTACACACATCTTGATGTTCACCTGCAGCAAGGCGGGTAGCCTTTAGGTCAAAGAACTCCAAAGGATAGCAGCATCCTATGGTCCCTATAACTGCAGGATTTTATCTTATCTATTATTACCAGGGAGCCCTGGTGGTGCAGTGGTTAAGAGCTCAGCCTCTAACCAAAAGTTAGCAGCTCAGATCCACCAGCTGCTCCTTGGAAACCTTATAGGGCAGTTGTACTCTGTTCTATAGGGCCACTATGAGTCAGAATCGACTTGACAGCAATGGGTTATCCCCATGGCAGTATGGTTACCAGATGCTAGGTGCCGTTTCAAGGGGTATGTAAAGCAGGCAGGTTCTAAATGGCTATAAATATGCTTATTGGGGTTATTTTTAAAATAATCTGTGTACAAATTTGAATATTGTGCTGGCAGGATTTTCTGAGCTAAGGGGCCTCAGCTTGCTATGGGGTCAATAAACAGAGGCCATCTTTGGCTCATTTATATGACAGTTAACTCTAAATTTGGTAGACTGACTATTATTCAAAAATAATACTGTGGAGTATGCATTTAAATTAGACATAACAAGGACAATCAAAAAAAGAAAAAAGAACAACTTATACTATGATGTCTCCAAGTCAGCTATATAAAAATGATACTGTTTTGAGATGACTAACTCCATCTCAAGCAGGTTTTTGGCAACCGTTCAGTTGCCAGAGTTAGCTAAACCTGTGTCTCATTTTTATTCCCTTTGTTGTTTTATTCCAGTATGTCCCAGTATATCGCCATCGATCTCCCCTGCTGAACTGGTGGCTCTCTTATCTTGTTTCTTTGCACATTGCAGTGGCTTATGGACTCCCTTTGCAAATATCTGTGTCAAGCTGTTAGCATCAGGGCCTGGCTGGCTCTAGGGTTTCTTTATTTGCATGAACACTGTTCGATCATTTTCTCTACTTGTGTCCTGCCTTCTGCATTGAGGCTCTTCTCTCTTTTTCTTTAATCTTTCTATGCTTTCTTCCATGCTCTTCTCTTCTCGTTTTGACTTTCTTTAGTTCTTCTCTTTCATTTTCACTCTACAGTGTCCGATGCATGACTCTTCTCCTTTTTTCTTTTCTTATTTTTTGTCATATTTTAAATTATGCTTTTATTCTAGTCATTTTGGAAAAGTTTGTTTATCACCAGGAAACCTTATCATTTTGATGCAAAGTGTGGATGTGTCCTGATAGGACAATTAGAAGAATAACATTCTCTGGAAATAATCTCTGCTTCTCTAGTAGTTCCTGATGCTTCAGAACCCAAATCAGTAAACTCTATCTTAAACAAATGTCACAACACAGTAATAAGACAGCAAAAATCAAAGGCTTTTTAATTTAACTCCAAATGATTGGTGGTAGCTTAGAGAAAAACATATATGCTGCTGAAGAATTTCTAACTTTTTATTCTCTATCATATGTAAGTTAAACTAAGAGATCTGCAATATTTTTCTACAGAGATATTTAAGGAAAAATATTTTAGTATTGATTCTATATTGAAACCTAAATCCTACATTTGAAATTGGACTAGAATTAATTTTATCAGAAATATTTTTCCATCTGAACACACCTCATGATTTTGGTAATTATGGCATCACATTAAATGCTATAGGCACAACTCTAGTTTCACATATTTGGTAAATAACTCAGTTTATTTTGTTTAATCTTCTAGCTAAAAATAGGCTAGTATAATTCAGTTTGACTAAGGAGTTGCTATCAAACGTCAGCCTCTAGCTGGATGTCATTTTCTATTCTTTTATCCACCGGTGAAAAGAGTGTACCACACATCTTTAATTTTTGCTCACCCCACAAATATTGCACACTTGACCCCCAACCCTCCTGCTGTTAGCAGCAACAAATCTTTGCTGTGGAAACTACCCTTTCACAATTGTAAGAATATGGTCAATCAAGGTACCTTGTTCTCCTGTTTAATCTAAGCTGGAAAACTTGAATTCCCTCTGGCAGAACCTGGAGTCCTCCGTGACATTATACAAACAACAGAAGTAAATTGCTCTCTGATGAATCTGTTCATTAGCTACTTCTGATGTCTAGATCGTTGTCACTACAATATGTTCTTCAGAGATTTGGTCCATAAGCATTGCCTATAAGTCTATGAGCTATCTTATATCTCACAATATTTGGGTGGGGGTGGCATATAGCAGAGCTGGAGTCTGTTTCTTACAATTAAAGAACTCCAAATGATATAAAAACAAAGTACAATGCTGTCAAAAAATATATCCTTGGTACAAATATTCATTGAAAGGAAAAAAAAATTAGTTAAAATTTCATGATTTCTATAGAGCACCTATTCCTTTTGCTTTGGCCTTGGGTAAATTTGTTCTTAGGCTTTTTTTTTTTTTTTCCTGTTCAATCTTTCTATTTTTACACACTGATGTAATAATACAGGTAAAAATGATTTATTTCACTGAGAAGGACGTGTCTATACCCTGACCAACCCCTTTCTCCAGTGTTTTCAACAAAATAGAAACTGGGCTTTAACACAAAGTAAGAAAGAAATGATGAGGGTTGTGTTGTATATCTTTTAGTTTAAATTTTGGAACGAGAAAAGCACAAAAGTTTCTTAGACACATGCTTGATTAGTACACGATGAGGAAATGTTCAGAATGCCAAGAAATCATTTGCAATCAACTGAAATCATCACTTAAATTAAACCTACAGGCATACCTCGTTTTATTGTGCTTTGCTTTATTATGCTTCATAGATACTGCTTTTTTTTTTTTTTCTTTTAACAAATGGTTGATTTGTGGCAACCCTGTGTCCAGCAAGTCTGTTAGTGCCATTTTTCCAACAGCATGTGCTCACTTCTTGTCTCTGTGTCACATTTTGGTAATTCTCACAATATTTCAAATATTTTTGTTATTATTATATATGTTGTGGTGATCTGTGATCAGTGATCTTTGATACCACTACTGTAATTGTTTTGTGGCTCCAAAAACTGCACCCATATAAAACGGTGAGCTTAATCAATAAATGTTTTTTGTGTTCTGACTGCTCCACTGACTGGCTGTTCCTCAATCTCTCTCTCTCTTTTCGGGTCTCCCTATTCCCTGAGACACAACAATGTTGAAATTGGCTCAATTAATAAACCTACAGTGGCCTCTAAATAGTCAAATGAAAGGAAGAGTCACACATCTGCTAGAAATGATTTAGCTTAATGAGGAAGTCATGTCAAAAGCCAAGACAGATGGAAAGCTAGGCCTTTTCTGCCAAACAGTTAGATTGTACGTACAAAGGAGAAACTCTTGAAGGAAATTAAAAGTGATGTTCCAGTGAACATACAAATGATAAGAAAGCAAAACAGCCTTATTGCTGATATAGAGAAAGTTTTAGTGGTCCGGATAGATGCTCAAACCAGTCACAACATTCCCTTAAACCAAAGCCTAATCCAGAGTAAGGCCCTAACTCTAGTCAGTTCTATGAAGGTCGAGAGAGGTGTGGAAACTGCAGAAGAAAAGTTTGAAGTTAGCAGAGGTTGGTTCATGAGGTTTAAGGAAAGAGCCTCTCTCTAAAACATATATATGCAAAGTGAAGCAGTAAGTGCTTGTGCAGAAGTTCCAACAAATTATCCAGAAGATCTAAGGCACTGATGAAGGTGACTCCAGTAAGCAACAGATTTTCAATGTAGATGACACAACCTTATATTGGAAGAAGATGCCATCTTCGGTTTTCATAGCTAGAGAGGAGAAGTCAATGCCTGGCTTCAAAGCTTCAAAGGACAGACTGACTCTCCTGTTAGGAGTTAATACAGCTGGTGACTTTAAGTTGAAGTCAATGCTCATTTATCATTCCAAAAATCCTAGGGCCCTTAAGAATTATGCTAAATCTGCTCTGCTTATGCTCTGTAAATAGAACGACAAAGCCTGGATGACAGCACATCTGTTTACAACATGGTTTACTGAATGTTTTAAGCCCACTGTTGAGACCTACTTCTCAGAAAAAAAAAGATTCCTTTCAAAATATTACTGCTATCAACAATGCACTTCATTGCTCAAGAGCTCTAATAGAGACATACAGCGAGATTAATATTGTTTTCATGGCTGCTAACGCAACATCCATTCTGCAGTCTATGGATCAAGGAGTAATTTCAACTTTCAAGTCTTATTATTTAATAAATACATTATATAAGGCTATAACTGCCATAGATAATGATTCCTGGAATGGATCTGGGCAAAGTAAATTGAAAACCTTCTGGAAAGGATTCACCATTCCAGACGCCATTGAGAACAACAAACGCCATTTGTGACTCATGGAAGGTCAAAATATCAACGTTAACAGAAGTTTGGAAGACGTTGATTACAACCCTCATGGATGACTTTGAGGCGTTCAAGACTTCAGTGGCAGAAGTAACTGCAGACATGGTAGAAATAGCAAGAGAACTAGAATCAGAAGTGGAGCTTGAAGATGTGACCGAATTGCTGCAATTTCATGATAGAACTTTAATGGATGAGTAGTTGCTTCTTATGGGTGAGCAAAAAAAATGTTTTTTTTGAGATGGAATCTACTCCTGGTGAAGATGCAATGAATGTTGTTTAAATGACAACTAAAGATTTCAAATACTACGTAAACTTAGTTGATAACATAGCAGCAGGGTTTGAGAGGATTGACTCCAATTCTGAAAGAAGTTCTACTTTGGGTGAAATGCTATCAAATAGCATTGCATACATCCCATTACAGAGAAATCTTTCATGAAAGTAAGAGTCAATTGATGTGGCAAAATTCATTGTTGTCTTATTTTAAGTAATTGTCCCAGGCACCCCAAACTTCAGCAAACACCACCCTAATCTATCAGCAGCCTTTGACTCACAATATCAAGGCAAGACCCTCTATCAGCAAAAAGATTACGACTCCCTGAAAGATCAGATTGTGGTTAGTATTTTTTAGCAAGAAAGCATTTTTAAATGAAAGTATGTACATTGTGCTTTTGAAATAATGCTATTATACACTTAATAGAATACAGTATAGTGTAAGCTTAACTTTTATATGCACTGAGAAACTGAAAATTTCTTGTGACTCGCTTTCTTGTGATATTCGCTTTATTGTGGTGATCTGGAACCAAACTTGCAATATCTCTAAGGTGTGCCTGTATTTTGTTTTCCAGGCCTACAGACTCCTCTGTGCTATGTATAATCTCCACACACCTGATAGCAATTTTAAAATGGCTGATAGTATATATACAGTCAAGAGTTACTTAACATAATGTTAAGTTCTGTGAAATAGGATACTATGTGGCTTGATCATGTGAGCACCATACAGGCAGTCCCTGGGATACAAACATTCAACTTACTTACAACCTGCAGTTACAAACCAACATCCGTAAAGCCTATTATATTAAAAATTTGAGAAACATACAATGGTTCATAATAACAAATGGGTGCTACATTTCGACGTGCATCAAAACATTACTAATATTACCGTATTATTAAGTTTAAGATGTTTTAGTGTATCTAAGTCCCATTCTCTTCTCAGGATTTCTGTACTTATGGGACCATGATTATATATATGGTCGGACATTTCCCAAATGGACATTATGTGACGCATGACTGTATATGTATATATATATATATATATATGTGTATGTATGTATATGTATATGTGTATATATATATATATATATATATATATATATATATATATATATATATAAAATAGGACTGTACCCCCATGCATCTGTTAGTTTGTCATACCTTGGGGCTTTTGTGTTACTGTGATGCTGGAAGCTATGCCACCAGTATTTTAAATACCAGCAGGGTCACCCATGGCAGACAGGTTTCAGCTGAGTTTCCAGACTAAGACAGACTAGGAAGAAGGACCCGGCAGTCTACTGCTGAAAAGAATTAGCCATTGAAAACCTTATGAATAGCAGTGGAACATTGTCTGATATAGTGCTGGAAGATGAGCCCCTTAAATTGGAAGGCACTCAAAATATGACTGGGGAAGAGCTGCCTCCTCAAAATAGAGCTGACCTTAATGATGCGGATGTAGTCAAGCTTTTGGAATCTTCATTTGCTGATGTGGCATGACTCGAAATGAGAAGAAAGAGCTGCAAACATCCATTAATAATCAGAACGTGGAATGTACAAAGCACGAATCTAGGAAAATTGGAAATCATCAAAAAAATGAAATGAAATGCATTGTCTTACTCATCTAGTGCTGCTATAACAGAAATACCACAAGTGGTGGCTTTAGCAAAGAGAAGTTTATTCTCTCACAGTCCAGTAGGCTACAAGTCCAAATTCAGGGCGTCAGCACCAGGGAAATGTTTCGTCTGTTGGCTCTGGAGGAAGGTCCGTGTCATCAATCTTCCTTTGGTCTGGGAGCTTCTCTGCACAGGTCCAAAGGATGTGCTCTGCTCCTGGCACTGCTTTCTTGCTGGTATGAGGTTCCCATGTGTCTCTGCTTGCTTCTCTCTTTTATATTTCAAAACAGATTGGCTGTATAACTGTATAACAGTATAACTGTCACTAATCCATCTTATTATATTATAGTGATAGAGATTACAACACATAAGGAAATTATATCAGATTACAAAATGGTACACAATCACACAATACTGGGAATCATGACCCAGCCAAGGTGACAGATATTTTTGGGGGATACAATTCAATCCGTGACATGCATAAACATCAACATCCTAGGCATTCACGAGCGGAAATGGACTCTGTGGTTTAAAGTCAGGAAAGGTGTGTGTCAAAGTTATATCCTTTCATCCTCCTTATTCAATCTATATGTTGAGCAAATAGTCCAAGAAGCAGGACTGTATGAAGAAGAATGGGGCATCAGGATTGGAGGGAGACTCATTAACAACCTGTGATATGAAGATGACACAGCCTTGCTTGCTGAAAAAGAAGAGGACTTGAGACACTCATGAAGGTCAAAGACCACAGCCTTCAGTATGGATTACACCTCAACATAAAGAAAACAAAAACCCTCACAACTGGACCAATAAGCAACATCATGATAAACAGAAAAGATTGAAATTGTCAAGGATTTCATTTTACTTGGTTCTGCAATCAACACTCATGGAAGCAGCAGTCAAGAAACCAAAAGACACATTGCAGTGGGCGAATTTGCTGCAAAATACCTTTTTAAAGTGTTAAAAAGCAAAGCTGTCACCTTGAAGACTAAGGTGCACCTGACCCAAGCCTGCATTGGGTAAATTTGCTGCAAAATACCTTTTTAAGTGTTAAAAAGCAAAGATGTCACCTTGAAGACTAAGGCGCACCTGACCCAAGCCATGGTGTTTTCAAACGCCTCACATGCATGTAAAAGCTGGACGATGAATAAGGAAGACAGAAGAATTGAAGCCTTTGAATTGTGGTGTTGGCAAAGAATGTTGACTATAGCGTGGACTGCCAGAAGAACGAACCAATCTGTCTTAGAAGAAGTACAACCTGAATGCTTCTCAGAAGCAAGGATGGAGAGACTATGTCTCACATACTTTGGACATGTTATCAGGAGGGCTCAGTCCCTGGAGAAGGACATCATGCTTGGTAAAGTAAAGGGTCAGTGAAAAAGAGGAAGACCCTCAATGAGAAGGACAGACACAGTGGCTGCAACAATGGGCTCCAGTATAATAATGATTGTGAGGATGGTGCAGGACCAGGCAGTGTTTCTTTCTGTTGTAAATAGGGTTGCTATGAGTCGGAACCAACTTGATGGCACCTAAAAACAATAGGGATGTAAAACTGGTTAATCAAAATTACCTAAGAATTTAATATGACTTAAAAATTTTACTTTTAAATATATTCCCAAGTAAATACGTACATATATTCACAAAATGACATGTACATGAATGTTCAAAGTAGCACTAATTTTACTTGTTTAAAACGGAAACCAACACAAATGCCATAAAAAATAGAATTGGTATGTAAATTGTGATACATTTATAATGAAATATTATATGACAATGAATATAATACAACCACATACAACTATACAGATGAATCTCATTGACATACTGCAGAATGAAAGAAGCTAATCAGAAAAGCACAGATATTAACGATACCATTTCCATAATATTAAAAAAGTCGTATGAAGAATTAACTTAGAATGTTACGAATCAGAATAATGGTAACCTTGAAGGAGAGTAGTGCCTAGAAGCTGGCAGTAGGGGTCCTAGTTTTTTCAGTAAAGTTGTGCTTATTGTTCTGGATGAGAGTTACACCAGTGAATTCATTTTGTAAAATTCATTGATTTGTATACTTTTGATTGGTACACTTTTCTGTAGATATGTTATAAAAATAAAGCAAAAAACAGTTGCCATTGAATTGATTCCTACTCATGGCAACCCCATGTGTGTCAGAATAGAGCTGTGCTTCATAAGGTTTTCAATTGCTGATATTTTGGAAGTACCATATTTTTTCCCAAATAATGTGTCCACTCAGATAATGTGCATAGCATGCCTAGAAAATAATGTGTGAGGGGGTTGCACAGTTGGCAAAAAAAAACTTATAATGCACACACTGCTTGTGTAAAAATATGAAAGATTGCTAGGCCTTTCTTCTGAGATGCCTTTAGGTGAACTCATACCTTTTGGTAAGCTGTCAAGCACATTAACCATTTGTACTATCCAAGAATACAATGTTTACTGTAAAAAAAAAAAAAAAAAGAAAGAAAGTGGCTGAAATAAGAATCAGACTCAGAAATTGTGGATATTTCTTTTCAGGAGACACTAATGAGCAAGTTTGTTTATTTTTTTAATCTTTCACCAATCATTAAAAACACCTTCAATTTTCTCACCTACTACCTCTCTACCTTACTTCCATACTCATTATTGAAATGAAATTGAAACAAAAGTCTAGTAATCTAAGATATACTTGTTTACCAGTGCAGAGAGGCAGAATTAGTTCTATTAAGAGTGATGGAGTGAAACAGCTTATGAGGAAGCTACAGAACATTAGGTACTAGCAAATATGACTAGTGCGAGCAATTGAAAACATGCAGAATGTTTTGGTAGAAAAAAATGCTCAAAATATGCATAAAAGCTTTAAACATACTCATTAAAACCATAGTCAGTCTGAGGCATTCATATCTAATGGAAATGCATCCTCCCATAATGGTGTCTAATTTATATACAATCAAAACTCCAACTCATAGTGACCCTATATAGTAGAACTGCCCCATAGGGTTTCCAAGGCTGTAATCTTTACAAAAGCAGACTGCCACATCTATCTCCTGTGGAGCAGCACTTTAACTATTGTACCTCCAGGGCTCCTGTCATTAATATAGTCAGAATGATTTTTCATGGAACTTCATTGAAAAAGTAGTGCTGTAAACAAACAAGGATCTAAGGAAAGCTGGTGAAAAAATTTTTTTGGACATAATATAGAAAATTTTAAATTAGGAAAAAGAAAAACAATGATCTAGTAAGAAAAAATTATCTATTTTCTCTCCAAGTATGCTAAATTTAAAGCATAATAATAGCTAAGCATAGTAGGTCTTAAAGGAACAGCAGTGTTTGAAGACTGAGTACAACAGAAACATGGACATACATTGTCTGCAAAGAAACTAACCTCGCAACTACATTTTCTTCAAAAAAGCCTCATTGTATTTCTTGAGTTGAACATTTAGTAATACTCAACTCCTCCCTCTCCCTTGTCAAGGTTTTCGAATGTATCACCAAACATTTCTGCCTTTTTCTTAACCTATTTTTTTCTTCTTTTCCATTCTCAATGTCACACTCCATTTTAGGCCTTTGACTATAGAATGAGAAAATGACAATGATTAGAATCTAAGCTTCTTTCCTATAGCTAATTTTCAATCTGGTTCACGGTGCACAGAAATTCCCAGATTTGATTTAACAAAATTTCCATACTAAATCAGTGTCATTCAATCAATGGCATGCTCGACTCGGCTGGAACCTACTCCTGGGAGCAGATTGTGGAAATTTCTTTCAGTCTACCTGTACAGTGCCATCACTGTTTGAAAGCTTGACATTAACCATGGCTGTATTATTTATAGGAGTCCCTGGGTGGTGCAAATGGTTAAGTGTCAAAGTTTGCAGTTCAAACCCAGCAAATGGCTCCTTGGAAAACAGGCCTGGCAATCTGCTTCTGAAAGGTCACAGCCTTGAAAATTCTATAAAGAAGCTCTATTCTGAGCACATTGGGTCTTCATGAGTCAGAGTCGACCAACAAAATGCTAAAAATTAGGGATTTCCCATCAACGTAATCCACCACATAAATAAAAGGAAAGAAAAAAATCACATGATCATCTCAATTGATGCAGAAAAGGCATTTGACAAAGTCCAACACCCATTCCTGATAAAAGCTCTCAATAAAATAGGTATAGAAGGGAAATTTCTCAACATAATAAAGGGCATCTATGCAAAACCAACAGCCAACATCATTCTTAATGGAGAGAGGCTGAAAACATTCCCCCTGAAAACAGGAACAAGACAAGGATGCCCTTTATCACCACTCCTATTTAACATTGTGCTGGAAGTTCTAGCTAGAGCAATAAGGCAAGAGAAAGAAATAAAGGGCATCCAAATTGGTAATGAAGAAGTTAAACTCTCCCTGTTTGCAGATGATATGATACTATACATAGAAAACCCTAAAGACTCCATGAGAAATCTACTGGAACTAATAGAAAGATTCAGCAGAGTAGCAGGATACAAGATAAACATTCAAAAATCAGTTGGATTCCTATACACCAGTAAAGAGAACGATGAAAAGGAGATCAGGAAATCAATACCATTTTCAATAGCCCCTAAAAAGATAAAATACTTAGGAATAAATCTGACCAGGAATGTAAAAGACCTATACAAAGAAAACTACAAAACACTGCTGCATGAAACCCAAAGGGATCTACATCAATGGAAAAACATACCATGCTCATGGATAGGCAGACTCAACATTGTGAAAATGGCAATTCTACCTAAAGCAATTTACAAATACAATGCAATCCCGATACAAGTACCAACAACATTCTTCAAAGAGATGGAAAAACTAATTATTAACATTATATGGAAAGGGAAGAAACCCCGAATAAGTAAAGCACTACTGAAGAAGAAGAATAAAGTTGGAGGACTCACACTACCTGACTTGAGAACCTACTATACAGCTACAGTACTCAAAACAGCCTGGTACTGGTACAACAACAGAGACATTGACCAATGGAACAGAATTGAGAACCCAGATGTCAATCCATCCACCTACGGTCACCTGATCTTCGACAAGGGCCCAAAATCCATCAAATGGGGAAAAGACAGTCTTTTTAACAAATGGTGCTGGCAAAACTGGATATCCATTTGTAGAAAAATGAAACAGGACCCATACCTCACACCATATACAAAAGCTACTTCAAAATGGATCAAAGACCTGAATATAAAGCCTCAAACTATGAAGTTCATAGAAGAAAAAATAGGACCAACACTTCAGGCCTTAATACATGGCATTAACAGGATACAAACCATAAACATCAACACAAAAAACCCAACAGATAAACTAGATAACTGGGATCTTCTAAAAATATAACAGCTATGCTCTTCAAAAGACTTCACCAAAAGAGTCAAAAGAGAACCTACAGACTGGGAAAAAATTTTTGGACAGTACAAGTCAGACAAAGGTCTAATCTCCATAATCTACAAGAAAATCCAACACCTCTACAACAAAAAGACAAACAATCCTATCAAAAAATGGGCAAAGGAAATGAACAGACACTTCACCAAGGAAGACATTCAAATGGCCAACAGACACATGAGGAAATGCTCGCGATCACTAGCCATTAGAGAAATGCAAATTAAAACCACAATGAGATACCCTCTCACCCCGGCATTACTGGCACGAATCAAAAATACTGGAAATAACAAATGTTGGAGGGGCTGCGGGGAGATGGGAACTCTTATACACTGCTGGTGGGAATGCAAAATGATACAACCATTTTGGAAAATGATATGGCGTTTCCTCAGAAAGCTAGAAATAGACATACCGTTCGATCCAGCAATCCCACTCCTTGGAATATATCCTAGAGAAATAAGAGTCATCACTCGAATAGACATATGCACACCTATGTTCATGGTAGCATTGTTCACAATAGCAAAACGATGGAAACAACCTCGATGTTCATCAACAGATGAATGGATACACAAACTATGGTACATACACACAATGGAGTACTATGCAACGAGAAAGAACAACATTGAATCTGTGAAGCATCTCATAACATGGATGAAACTGGAGGACATTATGCTGAGTGAAATAAGTCAATCACAAAAGGACAAATATTGTATGAGACCTCTATTGTAAAAACCCATGAAAAAATTCACATGCAAAATGTAACAATCCTTGTTGGTTACCAGGGATGGGAGAGGGGGGAAATACTAAATAGGCAATAGATAGGTGGTACCTTGGGTGAGAGGTGAGATAGTACACAGTACAGGGGAAACTAACACAACCTGCACAAGGAAAGGTCATGGAGGCCCTATAGACACATCCAAACCCCCCGAGGGACTGAGTTGTTGGACGGAGGGCTTTGGGGACCATGGTCTCGGGTAACATCTAGCTCAATTGGCATGACACTACTTATAAAGGTAATGCTCTACATTCTACCTTGGTGAGTAGTGTCAGTGGTCTTAAACGCCTGTGAGCGGCCATCTAAGATACTCCACTGGTCTCATCCCTTCGGGAGCAAGGGAGAATGAAGAGAACAGGACACAAGGAAAAGATTAGTCCAAAGGACTAATTGTCCACAGCTACCAAGGCCTCCACCGGACTGAGTCCAGTACAGCTAGATGGTGCCCGACTACCACCACTGACTGCTCTGACCAGGATCACAACAGAGGGTTCTGGACAGAGCTGGAGAAGGATGTAGAGCATAATTTTAACTCCCCCCCCCCAAAAAAAAAAGACCAGATTTACTGGCCTAAAGAATACTGGAGAAACCTCAAGAGTGTGGCCCCCAGACACCCTTTCAGCTCAGAGGTGAAGTTACCTTCGTGGTTCGATGTTAAGCCTGGGAATAGACAGCCCAGTAAAACTAAATGGGACTAACAAGGTACAGGAGTCCGGTGACAAAGGCCAGAAGGCAGAGGGGGAGTAGGAAACTGATGATAAGGAACACAAATTGAGTAAGGACACTGTCGATGTGTTGTGAGATTGTTGACCACTGTTATAGGGCAACATTTGTAGTAACTATTAAATGGGAGGTTGTTTTGTCCTGTAAGCCTTCATCTTGGGCGAGAAGGGCAGCACAATTAGAAGAGCATAGTCAATATCACTTAAATGTGTAAGTAAGAAGTTTTGAAATGGTGTTAAAAAAAAAAACCAAATGAGACTAATGAGGTACAGTAGTCCAGTAACAAAGGCCAGAAGACAGAAGGGGACAAGGAAGTCCCTTGGTGATAGGGAACACAAGGTGGAGTAAGGATATTCTTGATGTGTTGTGAGATTGTTAACCATTGTCATAGGGCAACATGTGTAGTAACTGTTAAATGAGAAACTATTTTGTTCTGTAAGCCTTCATCTTAAGTGAGAATAACAGCACAGTTGGAAGAGCGTAGTCAATGTCACTGAACTATGTATGTAGAAATTTTTGAAATGGTGTATCTTTGGCTATCTGTATTTTCATCAAAAAAAAAAAAAAAAAGGTTGAGAATTTAGATGCTTAATATGTTGTGGGGTTGTTAACCAATGTCATAAAACAACATGTATACTACTGTTTCATGAGAAACTATTTGTTCTGTAAGCCTTCACCTGAAGTACAATAAAATAAAAAAAAATTAAAAAAAAAAATTAGGGATTTCCGTCTACCCTGAAAGCCAGTTTTTAAAAATTTACCAGCATACCACTGAATTCACTCACCTATAGACAGAATCAATCATAGACTCCATAATCTGTACTTTATATTTTCCAGAATTCAACTATTATGCAGTTATACATACCCTTCTAGCACTATATAAATGAACAATTCTATGTCATTTACTAGCTATGTGGTTTATTTAATTAGGCTTGCAAGATTTAGATGTATTTACTTTTATTCTTGAACCCTGATTGTGCTCTTTGTGGATGCCTAATAATATTTATTTCCTGTTGATATCAGTCTTTTCATAAAAGCTTACTTTCTTGACCATGTCCAGAAATATCAGTTTGTAATTATGTTTCCAAAATTATTTAATATGACAGACTTTATATTATCTTCCCAATTACACTTAGTCAGCTATCAATTCATTTATTTAGTTATTCATTATATAATTATATACTGCCATATAATTACTAGTATTTCCTTTGATATAAGCTTCTTGAGGGTGAGAACTAGGGCTTTTAGACTTTGTATACCTAGAAATGGCACATAGTTGATGTTCAGTTGATTAATTTACTAAAGATCTGTTGAATGCCTTTAAGTTTCTGTAGCTAAAATATTCTATAATTAGTAGAAACTATAAAATAGTATTATTTAAAAATTAAATGTATTTTTTTTTAAATGCAAGCAACTTGTGCTTAACTTGTGGAAGAAAAATGAAAGAGACAGCCACTGTTTTGAAGTCATATGATGTGAAATTATAATTCAGAACATTATATTAAATTTTCTTCAATCATGTAAGACATTTGTGTCCATGTGTTTGTGTGTGTGTCTTAAACTTGATTAGGTAGACTCTTGTCTCAGTGATATATTTTTCTCTGCACTGTTTATATAGATTCAGCCTTAGAGGAAAAAAAAAAATAGGAGGCTTTATCACAGAATATTTTGCACAGCAAGAAGTCAGCATGTTGATTTTGTGTCTTTTCTTTCATGAGACTTCTGCATGTCTTGTTCAATTTATGTACTCATTTCCAGATGTGGACACCACATATCCGAATATTTTATTCATCTATCACCAGCAATACCCTTCATTAGCTTTATACTGTCTTTATAAATAAGCTAGATACAGTGATTGACTCACTCGTATTTTCAAGAAATAATTAACACAATTATATGAACGGAATACCAAAGTGAGGAAATTGAAGATTTTACCAACTTCTGCAATCTGAAACTGATTAAACATGCAGTCGAGATGCATTGACAATGGTGTTTGCAGTGCAAAAGTTGGAGACAAGGAAGAAGGATTAGTAGTTTAAAAATATGGCCTTAGTGATAGAATCAATGTCAGAAATAACATGATAGAATTTTGCATGACCAATGACTTGAAAAGATGTATAAGCAGATGTGGTAGCAGTTAAAATTTTTTTAAAACTTTTTTTGATAATGTTTGTTGACAGATTTTCATTGAGGTAATTGGCAACATCAATAAATGATCTAGTTAATTTTAAACAGACTTAGTTTTGGCATGCCTAGAGGTAAAGGAGTGTATTAATCAGAATTTTTTTTTTTTTTTCCAAACTAAGAAACTCAGGTTCATCTAAGGAATGTATTGGTCTCTTAGAAAGTTAAGGAGAAGAGCTGGCTTTAGGTACTATTATGATCTTTGTCTCACTTGGCAGTACTAAGATTCCACCCCCCCAAAAAACAAACAAACAAACCAGTTGCCATGGAGTCAATTCCAACTGATGGCAACCCCGTGTGTTACAGAGTAGAACTGTGTTCTCTAAGGTTTTCAAGGCTGTGACCTTTCAGAAGCAGATTTCCAGACCTTTCTTCCAAGGTGCCTCTGGGTAGGTTTGAACCACCAACCTTTCGGTTAGTAGTTGAGTGCCTACCCATTTGCTCCCCCAGGGACTAGCACTAGGATTCTGTCCATATTTTGGCTCTGTACATTTTTCCTTGGCTTTATTCTCACACAAGCTTTTGGCACATGGAAAGATATATTTTTCTTTCCCAATGTTGCTGTTGTTATTTGCCATTGAAATGGTTCCAGTTAATGACATCACCATGTGTGCAGAGTGAAACTGCACTTTATACAGTTTTCAAAACTGTGACCTTTCAGAAGCAATTCACTAGGCCTTACTTCTGAGGCACCTCTGGAAGGGTTTTAACTGCCAACCTATTGGTTAGTAGTTCATTTCTTAACTATTTACACCCTTCAGGGACTTCTCTTTCCCAGTACTCATATGTAAATCCCAGGAAAGTGAAGGAGTTTCACAAAGAGTCTTGTCAAGAAATCTCAAGGAAGAGTCTGGGAATTATACTGACAAATATAGTAACTCATTGTGTAATGAGTTACAAACAGTGATAGATGACAATAATGAACAAAAAATATTTAGTTAAAGGACTTAAGAATTACAGCTAGTGAGCAAATTAAATAATTTTCAGAATACTTCATATCAATTTTATCATCAGTAAAACTCTGAGAAGTAGACAAGACTATTATGATTCTTTGAATTTTATGGATAAACATAATAATCATATAATTCATGTAACATAGCTTGGAGTTTACACAGATATTAAGTAGGTATAGATACTATGTCTTCAATATCTCATAAAAAGAATCAACTAAAAATGTCCAGAGTGGATGTAATTGACCAACCACCAGGTGACTGGCCAGTCTATTCAATGATGATGTAAAACTCAGATTCTCTCTTTGCAATTGATAGATGGGCTTGGACACTGGATAAGGTTAAATTTGATTTTTTTTTTAATAGCCAAAAATAAGCAGTTAAAGATTAAGTAAATTATCTAAGTGTTTTCAATATTTTAAGGTACTATGTGCTTTCTATCAACAAAACAAGCATTTTGAAATTACAGGTAAATTATAATTTATTCTCTTCAATTTTCTTCATATTCGTGGACATTTTCCAGCTTAAAAAATGTGGCATACAGGAGACATTCTTTTGCTACCATTTAAAATACAAAATCTTATGCATAATCTTTCTGGTTACCTTAATTAAAACAAAAAAGAAAGAAAAAAAAATCTCTAAAATAATTGCATCAGGTCACTGCATATTATACATACTTTAAAGAGATCAGTAAAAGCAGTGAGGATGCAAAATCAATTTTATTATGCAGTCTTTCAAATGAATACTTCTCATAGCATGATAAAAATCGATTAGATAAGCCCACCTTGAAGATAAGCCCTGACATTTGGCAAAGAACATACTACATGTTCGTTACAAGTTGAGTGAATGAGTACCTCAGTGTTCACTGCAGCACTATTCATTATATCTAAAAGGTGGAGACAACTTAAATGCCCATTAAAGGATGAAATGATAAACAAAATGTAGTATGTACATACAATGGAATACTACTCAGCCATTAAAAAACATAAAGCCTTGATGCATGCTAAAATCTAGATGGAACTTGAAGACATTGTGTTAACAGGAATAAATCAATCACAGGGCAATTATTATATGAAATTACTTATATAAAAAGACAAAAACAAGCAAATGTATAGAGACCAAAGTTTATTAGTGGTTACTGGAGACAGGGAAGTGAGGAGGAAAAGGGACTACAGCTTATGGAGTAACTTTGGTTTATAGTGATCGAAAAATCGCATTGATTAAGGGTAGGGTTGCACAGCTAATTAATGTACTTGCTTTCAATAAGTTGTATACCTATAAAAAGTTGAATTGGCAAAAATTGTGAGAAGGATATATTTATCACAACAACAACAATAACAAAAAAGAGTAGCTGCTGAGACTGCTTATGTATAATCAAAGACCCCATGGGATTTTGAGGTTTAGTGTCATGGTTTCATGTTAATTGGCCTAGTAACATGTTTCGTGTTTCCGTTCTACCTCATAATTTGTTGCTTAGTGCCTGGTGTCTTAAAAGCTTGCAAGTGGCCATTCAAGGTACAACAATTGGTCTCTATTCACCTGCAGCAACAGAGAAAGAAGAAGATAAAGAATAGGAGGAAGAAATACAGTATGTGGCTAATTGCCTCCATGAACAACTCCCTCCTTTGCCATGAGACCAGAAGAGCTGCATGGTTCCCAGCTACCATTTCTGAACATTTTGATCAAAGATTCTATAGAAGAATCCTGATTAAAAGAGGAAAAATGCAGAACAGAATTTCAAAATCTCATGGAATCCATAATATCTGGAGCCATGGAGGCTGGATGAACCCTGAAACTATTACCCTGAGATAATCTTTAAACCTTAAACCAAAAATATACACTGAAGTCTTATTAAAACCAAATAATAGTTTAGTTTAATTAGTAACAAATCTCTGCCTTGAGCATTGTGCTCTTTTAAGATCTACCTATATGGGATGAAATTGACAACAGGAACTTGAAAGTTTAGACAGGAAACTTCGGAGGCAGTAAGTTTATGTTAATGGAGGAAGAACAATTCAGAAAACGGGAACGAGAATGGTTGCTCAACTCCAAGAATGGCAAAACTCGAAGAACGTAATCTATTTCACTGAATTGTACATGTATATTGTTGAACTGGTGTATGTTCTGCTGTGTATATTCTCAACAACAACAACATACAAATCAGATTAAGAAAGGGGGAGAAATAAAGGATTAAGATGAATTCCATGTGTCACACAGAGAAGAAGGGATCTGTCTGGAGATGGGCTGTTGTTTTTGTTGGTGAGGGAAGATTGTAGGCAGTGACTAAAAAAATGAGCTCATTTTAGTTGAGTATGATGTATCTGTACATCCAAATAGAATTGCCCATAAATAGCATATATAAATCTTGAATAGAGAAATTTGGAAATAACAGCCCCACACAGTGGCTAGAGCCTCAGGGTATATGAGATACCCACGAAGAACAGGAAAAGTGAAGGAAACATAACCTGTATCTGAGCCTAAAGAAACTGAAATATGTGTTCAACAAAGACCAATATAAAAAAGGTATCAAATCACATCAAAAGCATAGAATAAGATTTATTCTAAAAGTCACCTCAAAAAAAAAAAAAAAAGTTGATTGAATGAGAAGCATGGGCAAGATGATGGTGTAAGCAGTTCCATGCTCCTTTTCCCACACAGAAACCCCAAATGAAAAGTAGAAACTGGCAGAAAACTTCACTAGAAATCTGGAAACATATAAAATATTTACATCTACCAAGAAAATGTTGAGTTAAAAATAAAAAAGGCTATTTAAAAATGATACGAGAGTAGGAGAGCTTTAGGGTGTTTTCTCCTCGCCTGTGTCCCATATCCTCTCTGCCTTTACAGTGGTTTCATAGCCAAAGCATCCCACATTTCCAGAGAAAAATCCTCATCCCTGGCTCTGGAGGGAGCAGAGTGGACTTTATTTGCAAATTATTATGTGTATGTTCTAACTTGTCTGGCGACTGCCTGAAGAACTGAAGTGAGTGCTTGTCTCTCTTCCATCTGTCTCAGAACTCATGTCAAGTGGAAAAGGGTCAGGCACTGCCTAAAGACTGTAACAATATTTTGCTGTCTGGGAAGAATAGTGCAATTGAGAGTTAAAATAGATGCTTAAGGACTGGGAAGAGAATCAAGATAGACAGATTCTTCGGGAATTTCTGGCATTAAAAAGAACTCATGTATATTATGAAATTTGGAAAGCCACAGGCGTGCTCAGAAATACCTGAGAATACCTATCCTTTTATCTCCGACTCATCCCGTTACTTTCACCTCAGTTCGATTGCTAGGTTCATTGCAAACCTGGCTAAGTTGAAAGAATTGATGTTAAAGGAGTGCCCCAACACAAGGACAACCCTCAAAGACTATGGGAGGTTTTTGTTTTATTTTGTTTTGTCAAACATTAGCTGAATATAATCTCAGCAACAGAGACTTCAGTGGCAACAAAAGTCCAGGGATACAGTCTTTACAAAAACAAATGTAGAAAGTGACTAAAAAAATTAACTACTGTAGGCTTCAACTGTCAAACAAACAAAACAAATGAAAAATCCAGCAAACCTTGAGTAAGGAAAATTTGATTTCCAGGTTTACCGCATTAGAGTATTCAAATGTCCTATTTGCAACAAAAAAATCACCAGAGATACAAAGGAGGAGGAAAAAATGACCCATTTAAAAGAACATAATAAAGTGACAAAAACCATCCCTGAGAAGCCTGCTCAATGTACTTACTAGATAAAAATATTAAAACAGCTATATTAATAACTTTACTATTATATACTGAAAGAACTAATGGCAAACATGGACAAAGAACTAAAGGCAATCAGGAAAACAATGTATTAACAAAATGAGTATACGTATACAGAGATATAAATTATAAAAAATTAACCAAATTAAAATTCTGGAACTTAAAAGTGTAATGACTAGAAAAAAAAATCACTAAAGTGGTTCCACAGCACATTTGACCATGCAGAATAAAGAATTAGTAAGATTTAAGATAGGTCAATTGAAATTATTGATTCTGAGGGAAAAAAGGAAAAAAAAAAAAATGAGGAAGTGATCAGACCCTAAGGGCTTGTAGAACTTTAGCAAGCCAATCAACATGTGCTTAATATAAATACCAGCAGGATAAGAAAGAAAGGCGCAGAGAGAATATTTGAAGAAATAGTGTCCAAAAACTTCTCAAATTTGAAAAAAGACATGCATTTATAAATCTAAGAAACACAATAAACTAACACATAGGATAAACTCAATGAGATCCACACCAAGATACATTGTAATCACACTTTGGTTGAAAAGTAAAGACAAAGAGAGAATCTTGAAAGTAGCAAGAGAGAAACTTACTGTGACATATAAGACATCCTCAATAAAGTTAACATCTGATTTCTCAGCAGAAAGTATAGAGGCCAAAAGGAAGTTATTTATAGTGCTGAAGGAAAACAGTAGAAAAAAAACATTGTCAACCAAGAATTCAATATCTAACAAGACTGTCCTTCCAAAATAAGGGGTGAAAGTAAGACATTTCATATAAAATTGGAGATCTACCCTACAAAAAATATTGGAAAATAGTTTTTGTATATCTTTCAGATTTTCCAGTATCAGTCATAAATCTCTGAAATATTTGTTATTTTGGATTATTCGTGCCAAAGGTAAAATGAAAGAACACTAGATGATAACTCAAAGCCATATGAAGAAATAAAGATTTCTAGTAAAGTTAATTTGATGGGCAAATATAAGCCAGTATTATTGTATTTTGGGGTTTTACTCTACTTTTTATGTTCTTTGTGATTTAAAAGACAAGTCCATAAAAATGGTTATAAATTTAAGTCATTGGGCATACAAAGTATAAAGATGTAATTTGTGACAACGACAAGGAACTGAAGAAAGCTGGGACTACAGAAGTTGAGACAATTATCTTCCTCTATAACCAACAGAGTAAGTGTCGCTCCCTATTGCAGGTGCCCTGAAATTTGCACTTATAGCCTCCTAAACTGTGAGAAAATTAATTTCTGGTCTTTAAAGCCACCTTCTTGTGGTTTTTTCTGTTACAAAAGCACTAGCTAATTAATATACTCATACAAATTATTATGTGTTAAAATGTTGAAACTCCTATTTAAAATACAGAATGATTAAATTTTAATTTAAGTAAAATTTAAATTATTCACTTATAGTATTTATAATGCAATACAAATTTTAATTAGAGTATTAATTTTTATGAATAGAAGTATCTAGGAGTGTAAATTGATATAACTACTTTGTAAAAAGTTTGTTGTTATTTAGTTAAGTAGGACATACACACACTCTGTGACTTATCAATCTTATCCGTAGGTTTTCACTTTAGAGAAACTCAATATGTGTGCCAGGATACATATACTAAAACATGCTATCACAATTGAATTTAAAGGAACTGGAAATTGCCTAAAAGTCCAACACAGAAATACTTAGATGTGTTATATAAACACAAGGAAAATGAATAAATTGCGGCTTCATTCATCAATATGGATATATTCTACAAACATAGTCTAAGAAAAAAGTCATTGCAAATTGGTAAATACTATATCATCCCATTTATATTAAGTTCAGAAATTGGAAAACAATTTCATATTTTAGGGATGCATATTATTTTATATAACTATTGCAAATAATACATATGACAGGATTAGGATTACTCATACAGTGAAAGAAGAAGGAAGTTATGTTGTGAAGTAAGTGACTCATGAGGAGCTTTTGGATGTTGAGAATCTTTTATTTCCTTACCTAAAAACAAACAAACCAAAAAAAAAAAAAAACTTGATGTCGGTCGATTCCGACTTATAGTGACCCTATAGGACAGAGTAGAACTGCCCCATAGGATTTCCAAGGAGTGGCTGGTGGATTCAAATTGCTGAGCTTTTGGTTAGCAGCCCTAGCTCTTAACCACCGTGCCGCCAGAGCTCCATTTCCTGACCTAGGTGATAGTTCAAAGGTTATTTTCTCTTAAGTGCCCATCAAACCATACTTTTAACATATGCAATCTTTTTTATGCAAAACATGTCTCAAAGTGAGGATGGAATGACTAAGCTAAAAACAAGTTAGGTAGATCAATAGTTAGATGAGTGATGATTGACAGATAAGAGAGAGAGACAGAGAAAGAGACCCCTCTTTCCAGATAAGATTTCCGTTATAAAGCCTCTGGATTATTTTTAAAGCTTCTTTTGCATAGTAGAAAAAAAAATGCTTGGACAGAACTTACTCCTCCTGTCGTTTAACAACTATTTACCAAATTATGTTTCTATCTCTGCCTTCAATGTCATTTTTTTAATAATCTTTTTGATTCCTTTAAAAATGTCCTTGCTTTACCTCTAACATTTCAAGCATGTTTCTAATAAAATAAAATCTTGCAAACCTAGTTATTTTAACAATGAAATTATAAAAAATCGAATTAAAGGAAAGAATAAATTGGTAGCATCCATGTCTCTAGATCTCACTTTAATAGTAGGATTGTTAATCGTACTTTTCAGAAATGTGATGCTAACTTTTAGGATAATCTAATCCCTGTCTGAAATGTGAGGTGATTTATTTGTTAAAATCTGCAGGGATATGTCTGACCACATTATTTAATTTCTCTGGGCCTTAGTTTTTAAATCTGGAAAATGGAGAAAATAGCCATAACCGTCTTATAAGTTTGCTGTGAGGATTGTAAAGGTTAACATAAGCGTTTACAGAAATCTCTGCTCTATGAAGTAAATATTAAATACCTCAGAGCCCCATCCCCTGTATACTTATGGCACAGCTATAATAATTATCAAAACTGGCCATCTTGTTTCAATTCTATACCCATATACTTTATTACTTTGCTGGAGTATTCTAAAGCAAAGCTCAAGAGTCATACCTTTTATGTATAAATTATTTTGTATATAAGTGTGAATCTCAAATAGATGTGATCTCTCTCTCTCTGTGTCTCTCTCCTACAATAACATTAGCAAAACTAACAACATTAATAATAATAACTTAATAAAATGTAATATTTAGTCAGCATGCCAACGTTCTGCATTTGTTCCTCCCAAACCAGGAATCAAACAAGTTCAACACGTTTGGTTGGCATGGCTCTTAAATTTCCTTTAATAACAATAGAAAAAAAATTGGCATTATAGTATAAAACAGTTACATAATGTTCAATATTAGATTACATGTTTTGAGAATCAACAAAAATGATTGTTCAGATGGTATCTGGTGCATCAGTGTACATTTCCTTAGTGCCAGTGTTGAAATTGCTTAATGCACCACAGTGTAAAATAGCAATCATTCAGAACCATTCCGTATTTAGCTATGACCACTTACGCTATAGTTACTAAGGTATACATTCAGTGGTAGTGCTAAAAACACTTAGGGTAGCTAACTAAAAACCTCATTTATTATAAAAATGTGCTCATCTTAGGACTACATAATGTTTAATTAAACTGAAGAAAAATAGTTAAAACCTGGAAGTAGAAGACCCCTGTTTATGCCCTTAAGACCTTTTTAAATTCTTTTTTTTTATTAGTTTGTTGTTGTTGTTGAGCATATACACAGCAAAATATACACCAGTTCAATCATTCTACATGTACAATTCAGTGACATTGATTACATTCTTCAAGATGTGCAACTATTCTCGCTCTCCCTTTCTGAGTTGTCCATCGTCCTTGTTATAAACTCACTGCCCCCTGAAATTCATATCTAATCTTTAGAGTTGCTGTTGTCACTTTGATCCCATGTAGAAAGTTCTTAAAAGAGCATAATGCTTGTCTTAGGCTGGGTTCTCTAGAGAAGCAAAACCAATAAAGTATATATATATATATATATATATATATATATATGTAGAGAGAGAGAGAGAGAGATTTATATCAAGGAAATGGCTCACATGGTTGTAGAGGCTGGAACATCCCAAGTCTGTGGGTCACTGTGGGTCAGGATAGAAGCTTCTCCTGATTCACGTAGATGCAGGGGCTGGCCAACTCAAGATCGGCAGGTCAGAGAGCAGGGCTCTTGCTCACAGGCTGCAAGGATTGATGAATCCTAAGCTAGGCAGGCAAGACTGTAGGTAAGCTACTAGCTCAAGTCCCTAGAACCGGAGGTCAAACAGGAGGCAGCCGCAGGATTCAGTACTAGCAAAAAAACCCCAAGCCTTGCCAGAATGTCTGCTTACAGTCGATGCAGACCACATGCCCAAGGAAACTTCCTTTCAACTGATTGGCTACTCACTGTAGATCCCATCATGGGAGTGATCACATATCAAATCTCAACAGGGAAGTGATCACAACATTATATGACTGTCAAAACACTGAGAACCATGGCCCAGCCAAGTTGACACACAATCTTAACCATCAAAATGCTCAAGGCAGATATTTTTTACTAGTTAAGCTAGATTATTGTTTGGTTTTAAGAAGACTTCAGGGGATATTTTGGTTTAGGTTTAAAAATTATCTTAGGACAATAGTTTCAGGGGTTCATCCAGCCTCCATGACTCCAGTTGTCTGGAATTCATGAGAATTTGAAAGCATGGCTTCCTCTTTACATCCAGAGCTATGGCTTTCTGTCTATATTTTCACTGTATCACACCAGTTTCCTAAACTGATTAGTCACTCAACAAATAGTGTGTGAAATAAGTGAAGTATAAATCAGTCATGTTCATGCAGATTACTATTGCTTCTAGATGATAAAGCATCTAATTTATCTGGTAGACCTTACTAAGTTTGATATTTTTAATATATCAGAAAGTTATAATACCAACTTCCAGGTTCTTTGGTGCCTTCCCAATTTTAAGAAATGAAATAGGATGCCTAAATACTCAAAGACCCAATAATCCCTAGGGATTTAATAAATATACAAATATCATTTTAAAATATAAATTTCACAAAACAGCTTGAAAAACTGTCTGCAAAATATGTATTTAAAATGAACATAAAAAACGAATTTAAACTCCATAGTAATATTTTCCTTTATATTCTAATAACATATCAAAAGTAAGATGGGAAATTGGTCCAGTTCTGTATATTAGTTCAATTTAAGCAATTTTTCTTGTAGCATGAATTATCTGATAATTGCTTCAGTTCTTCACTTTATTTTGTGTGTGTGTAAGCAGAACCAAAGATGAATCCTACTAGGAAGATGAAATAACCCTATTTTTATAGCATTGGATTTTTTCCAGATGGAGAAATATTTGAGTGCTTAAAATTCACATTTTTATTCTTTTATTTGCTGACATTTGAGTGTGAAGCATAAGTTGCTCCAAGTGCAGATGTTCTTATTGCTAAATTCATCTGTGACAATAAAGTAAAAGACATGTATATAAATACAGATTTTAATTTTCGCTTCACCCTGTTCACTAGTATCATCCATATAGTCAAAGAATTGCTTTACATTGATAATTCAAACACCCAATATTTGTATACTGAGATGTGTTAACCTAATTATCTGATTGTAAATATGTAATATCCTTCATGAAGATAATATAACATGATCATGCTCATTTAAAAAGAAAAAAAAAAAAACTTAAAAATCTCAGTGCTACACTATTTCAAAAAATGTGAATCCAAAAAAAGAGAAAACAACCAGAAGGTCCTTTTGCTTTTCTTCATGTAATCCACTTACTGTTATTTTTTATGTTGCTCAACTCACACCTCATGAACAATGACAGCAGTTGCTGCCTCACCTTGACCTCTGCAGCTTGCCCAGCACCACCCATTCTTTCCCTCTGTAAAATGCCTGACAGAAGCAGTTTCTTCTTCCTTAACAGGAATGCCTGTGTTTTGTTTTGTTTTGTTTTGTTTTGTTTTTTCTATTTTCTGTCTATTCTTGATGGCATCTCTGTGATCCCTCAGATCAAATACCTTTTAAGGTGACAGTCCTGCCACATCTGGCTCTATATCTCACCCCTGATTTGACACAACCTCACAATATCTACCTTGCTTGTGTCACTGGGTTGTACAGAAGTAATTATCAAGTGAAATAATGGGTATGAATGGGTTTTTAACACTGACAAGATTATGTAAATTCATGGAGTGATTATTCAGTATTTCCAAGTGCATTCATTGAATAAGGAGACCAAAGAGCACATGGCTTTAGTGACAGAAAGTATAATCTTTGAAGCTCTAAACAATAAATGTGACACCACTTCCTGCTATGAAAACCATATGTACACACACACGTACTCACACACACACACTAGGTCTTATAATTATGTTGAAGTAGCGTGTGCTGCCCTAAAATATACTTTGAGACACATTTTACCAGAAGAACATCCTTAATAATGTTAATGTCTAAGTAGCAATTCAGTTGATTTTAACACTGCTCTGGCGTTGAATCTATGTTAATCAACAGCCTGAGTAAACGAACCAAAAAAGTGTCTTATGATTGCTGTTAACCTCAGCAGAGATGGAGGCAAACAGCCACAGTAACAGCTTCATGGATGCCAAGGGAATTGGTGGACTGCCATTCCTTGAAGAAGTTGACAGTCTGGTATAACTGCTATTTGTTTTACTCTATGACTGTGGACATTTTATTTTGGCTGTTAAATATCAAAGTTATAGTAGAAACTGTGTGAAGTTACATTGAGTTGTATAAATAATTGTTCGAATCAATGTTTGTTGCTCATTTTCCATAGTATTTATATGAGAGTGGGTTTTAACCGGTACAGATATATGTGGTTTAAATTAGGATATGTCTGTCAGATTTAAAGAAGAGAATAATGCAGAATGATTTCTCTACTGTTTGATGCTATCTATATTGGCTTTGCCTAACTATACTATGTGTATTTTTAACAAGAATTCATATTTCTCTTAAGACCTACTAATAACTGACTTCGTACCAAATTTACAACATATTAATTCCCTTTAACTATTCAATTGCTCTATGATGCCATGAATCTATGTTCTGCTGAGATTTATTTACAAGTATAAAAATATATTTAGAAAATTTATATTTATGATATGATTGTAATAACTAAAATATCTTAAATAATGACACAACTTAAAGAAAAATAACTTTATACATAAATGCTATGGTTTTGTTTAATTAAATACTTCTGTCACCTTACTATTGAATTTCTTATGTTTCCTTCACTCAATGAGAAGAAATAGACACATTCAAAGAGTTTATTCTGTGAACCTATTATGTATAAAATATGCTTTGATAAATTTAAGAAGATACAAAAATGGATATTTACTGACCAAAACTTAAAATAAATTACATTATGCTAGGCAAAGCAATCCATATATGTATATATGGATATGTATATATACAAATATTATGAAAGTTTTAACTATATAATCTTTCTAAGGTTCTTGGAAGCTATGATATATTTCTTCGATGTTTTAGAGCATAGGTCAATAAAAAGTATTGGATATTAATTGTAACAATCAAGCCATCTTAAAAGATACTGTTGTTGTTAGGTGCCATGGAGTCGGTTCCACTCATGGCGACCCTATGTACAACAGAATGAAACACTACCCGGTCCTGTGCCATCCTCATAATTGTTGTTATGCTTGAAACCATTGTTGCAGCTACTGTATCAGTCCATCTTGTTGAGGATCTCCTTTTTATGGCTGACCTTCTACTTTACCAAGCATGATGTCCTTCTCCAGGGACTGATCCCTCCTAATAACATGTCCAAAGTATGTGAGACGTAGTCTCACCACCCTTGCTTCTAAGGAGCATTCTGGTTTATGGATTCTAAAATAAGATAGCTATAAAAGGTAAAAATATTCTCAAGACAATATGTGAGAAACATAAAGAACAGAACAGAATATTCCCATATATTCTGTTATATATGGGAATAGTGTGTGTGTGTGTGTATATATATATATATATATATATTTGTTGTTGTTGCCCGCCATTGAGTCGATTCCAATTCATAGCAACCCTATTCTATAGGGCAGAGTAGAACTACCCCACAGTATTTCCTAGGCTTATTCCTTATGTGAGCACATCACTGGGTCTTTTCTCCTGTGGATTGGCTGGTGGGTTCAAGCTGCCGAGCACTTAATCTTTGTGCCATATATAATACACACACACACACACACATATATATATATATAATTTTATTTGCACTTGTAGAAGCCACACTGCTGTTAATAAAATAAAGATGGCTCTGGCCTTTGAATGAAAAATAGAGATTAAAGACAGAAAAAATTATTGGATAGACACCGTATAAATGTAGTCATGTGCTGCATAGTGTCCATTCATGCAACTTCCAACTGCATATATGTTCATGGTCCCATAAGATTATAATAAGAGTTCAGAATCCAGATGGGAGAATGGAACATAGCGGACGTAATCTCAAAAACAAAGAAAAAATTCTCCAAGTTGTTAAAGGATTGGCTTCACAAAAAGCTACACAGCCAACAACCACGTGAGAGGGAGATATATTAGATACAAAGATGTTGTTAATGACGTGGATTGAGCACCAAACACAAAAACGAATCCCTCTCTGTGTTGATGATCCCTACTAAGGCAGGAAACTTGTTTGAGGTGCTTAAAGAAAAAGCAGAACCAGGCTACAATACCAAGATTAGGGCTAGCTCTGGGTAGTTCAAGCTCTTCAAACAACATTTTTCGCTGCGTAATGTGAAAGTGAGTGGTGAGTCTGTGTTGATGCAAAAGCAGCAGCAGAATTTGTTGAAACCTTAGATAAACTGGGTGTTTCCACAATGTCCAAATCACATAACATTGTATTTCACAGAATATGTCGTGGATGTTAAGGGATGTATGACTGTATATGTCTGTCTCAATTTCTGTGATTCTGGATATTTCTAATTTTACCCAAGTCAGGAAATAATTATTGAATTGCAACTCTCTAGAAAGCTTAGAAAAAGGTGATTATTATTTAAGTTCAAGGCACACAAAAGTATTAAAATTGTATGTATTTTAGTATATATTATAACAAACATTTGTTACTTCTGGTAATATTTTCTTTCATTAAATTATGTACATTGTTAAGATTTTGTAATAATTTCTACTACAATTGATAAAATGATTATCTACCCCTTTTAACAAAGTTAACTAGTGTGTGGTAAACTCTACACTCAAAAGTCTAAGAATTGCTGAAGGAAACCATTTCCAAGTTAATTACAGTGCGTTTGGGGGAGTATTTTCTTTCAGAACTCTGTTAAATCTCAGGTATAAAATTCAGGTTTCTTTGTGGTGTGTGGTAAGGCAATATATCTTTATTCCATTTATATTTGTGAAAAGGAAAGGTGGTCTTATATTCATTACATAAGAAAACCATACTCTGATAATTGTATTCTGGACTTAACATGAAGCTTGCGGCAGAGTTCTTTAATCTAGTTATTCTTCAAAACTGTGTGACTATGTATAATCATACAGTATCTTACCAGTAACATTTCAGTTTTTATTTTGATCCGAATGCCATTGTAACTAATGTATCTCATTTAATTTTACTGAAATTACAAAAGCAAAATTCTTATACTTAAAAGGTCATAAAAGATGGTAAGAAAACATGAAGACCCTTCAAAAGTTAAGTCTAAATAAAGTATTATTTATATTGAAATACATTACAGTAAGAGTCTAATACATTATAGGTTGTGTGATAGAATCTCACAAGCTAATTCTATAAGAGGGGACCTTTTTCATATATCCTGATAAAGCACTCTTAACTGATTCAAATACAAAGCTTTTGAATTGACAACATAAACTCTAAGAGATAAACAATTATGTTTCCTAATATTCAAATGATATATACCAGGTGGTGCTTTTGATTAACAGGTTAAGTTCATGAGAAGAACAGCAGGTGGGTAATGAGATGTTGTGAACCAGAAATATCTGAAATTCTTCAGTAGTAAATCCACTGTTGTAGACAGTCTAAAATACTTACGAAAGCCACTTGCGAATTTAAAACTGTGCTAGCGTCTGTCAAATTTGAATTAGTACACTTACTATTGCTTTATTCACTAATGTTTGTGCTTTAATGAATCTTCAAATACTTATGAGTTACAGCTTACATTATTTACTCTCCTTTTATTTATCTAGTTGTTTCTTTCTTATGAATTTGCACTCATTGATTATATTCTCAGCAGTGTAATAGTTATTCCCCTAAGAGTTAAATCCTCCAGCTGTTCAATAATTAGTGTTGTCCTTTCTTGCATCGCTCTGTGACTGTCAATATTGGTTTAAAAGGATAGTTTCAATGACAGAAGCTTTGGTATTAATAGCGTTTTTGGATTGAATTTTAAAACTGGATACACTTCTTTAACTCCCTAGTCACCCATTCAAGTCAAGAAGAGTCCGCTTGATTCCTAAATCTTCTAATTTTCACTCTACTATCCAAATTTGCTAAATAACCAGTGTCACTTGTCACTTTTCTAGATGGGCTTTTTCTTGTCACGCAATGTTAAAGCACTCCGTAAAATAAATAGAATCAGGAGCATCCTTTCCATATGTCTCAAATCTCTGTAATATATGCTTACCATAGAGACAGAAATGCCTACAATTAGTCTTATTTGTGTTAAAAGCATATCTGAAAACAATAATGCTAAAGGGCAATGCTAAAATACAAGCACTAATCAATAGAACTATGAACACCTTAAAACAGAAAATAGCAGGCGTTAACAGGTGGTAGAAATCAGGCTCACAAGGGGATTTTAATACTGAAAAGGCAGTTTTTAGAATAAGATGGTCTTACTGACTGGTAGACAGAAATGAGCAACATGATCTGATGGTACTCCGTTGTGCTTTCACAAAACGTCATGTAAGGAGGGGAAAAGGGGAAGAAGAGAAGGAGCTGGGACAGAAAAAAAAAAAGAACATTTAAAAGTCAATGTTAAAATCGGAAGTCTTTTTTGACATAATTTTTTTCCTACTCATAGTTACATTCCACCACACCCCAGGATTTTTTGTAAGAACATATTTAAACCTTATTGTAAGGTTCTTATAAAAATTTGCCTGGAAGGGTGCCAAGAAAGGAAGATTTGATGCAAAAGTGAGTTATTTCAGTGTTTCCAATCTCAGTCACAAATCTCCTTTGAAATATTACTTGTTTTGGATTATTCATGCCAAAGGTGAAAACAGACTGCGTGAGAAAGAATATATCGTAAACGGTATGAATGTCCTACTTTTCAAATGGCATCGATTATGATACTTTTCAATGCTGAACAAGCTGGTTTTTAACAATTGTTTAATGAAGCTTAGATTCTCAATATAAGTCACTTAGTTTAATGTGTTGTTTATGCTGTTTTTCTATAAGGCTCCAAGAAATGAAAAACGATAAATTTCAGTTTTAAACAAAGTTTGAATAATAAAGTTATTTGCCACTTAAATGTAGAGTTGTCACTTTTATTGTGGCTTTATAATGATGTTTTTAAAGGCATAGTCCACATCAAAATTTTGTGTGTTGATTATTAGAAAAGCAGACACCAATTCTGATGACTTTCTTGAAATGCTTGGAGGAATTTTCACATTTTGATGAGTTACGGCTCCCCAAACCATGGCTGTCAGATGGCAACTAAGTAATCTAATACAAAAGGTAAGAACAATCAATCATGACAGTTAAATGTGCAAAATAGGAAAACACAATGCATAAAATGGCTGAAGAAATTTGATTTGGGCTTATTTTTATCTACAGCTATCCCATTGTGGTCACTGATTGTCTTACGATGATCTAATTAATAAAATTAGTTAGCATAAAAAGAGTACACATGGAGTTTTTTTTTTCCGTAATTGGCTAACTTTTGTTTTATGAAGTTAGAAATAAAAAAAATGTTCAAGCTCTCTATGCTTTCTGTTCACCTTTTTAAAATTTCTTGTCAAACACTTAACAGCAGCCACAATAACAACAACAAAATCTGAAGTCTTTGCCTAAACAGAATTTGAGCTCTGGGTATTGTAGATTATAATGAAAAGTATTCTTCTACAAAACCAGCTTGAGCATTTTACTTGTAATTTACAGGTCATTGACTTCTGCATTATAGTCATCCACTGGGATAAGTTCCTAATACGAAGGTACCTACTAGCCAAACTGCAATTTGTGGGCACTGCAGTAGGTTCACCTGTGACTGCGGGATTTGATTAAACATTTAATAAACATTTGCATTCCAGCTTGAGCTTTCTCAACAGAATTAGTTCCTGCTGGGGAAGGAATACAAAGATAGGACAAATAAAGCAAATGAACAATTCAAATACCTTTCACCTAACTGATTGCTGATATTAACTCTGCTGGCATTTAAAGCCAGTAGTAATTTTTTAATGTGTTAACAAGATGAGTTTGTTTGTGGCCAGTTCAAAGTCCTTAATCTAGCATTACTAGCCATAATGGCTAATGAGGCATGTAAGAACAAAACCAAAAAATCATGAGCTTTATATCTAACTTAGAGGTCAGAACCCAAAGGCAGGTTTGTATTGACAGCAAAGCTAGAATTGATTAGCTTCTGCAACTTTCTACAAATAAATATATTTTACATGTTATTGTTCTGTAAAAAGTTGAGGAGGGTGAGAATGGTTGTACAACTCAAAGAATGTAATCAATGTCACTAAATAGTACATGTAAAAATTATTGAATTGGTGCACATTTTGCTGTGTATATTCTCAATGATAGAATAAATAAAATTAAAAAATAAAAAGATTACAGCTATTTTATAAAATATAAAATAGATGTATTTTAAATTAATTAGTACTGTAAAGATAAGTAAATACTTTGACCAATGTCACAAAATTAATTAATAATTTTGGTGTATAGAAAACTCATATCACTAACTTAACGATAAGGAAAATTGTTATGAAAACAACATATGTATTGAATACCAGGTACGTCATATATATTGCTTCATTTAATCTTCACAGCTTCTCTGTCAAGTAGTTTTGCAACTATAGTTTACCGATGAGGAAGCTAAGGCTCAAAACTCTTAATTTTTTCTCTGTCACTCAGCTTTTAAGAGATAAAGCCTATATGATTTCTACTATGTCACAGAAAAAAAAAATTCTCATCTCTTTCATACAGTGTATAATAAATTATTTAAATCAATAAAATTTTTATAATTCTTAAATATAGCTTACATTAAGACACTCAAATATTAATTTTCCTGTATGAATTTCAGGCTTTTTCCTTCTCTCTATTCTTTTTCTCTCTCTGACCACTGGAGCATTTCAGGACTCATTACCTCCTGGGGAGTTTCTGGGAGAAACAACAAACCAAATCAAAGAAATTATCACTTTGCCACTTACAGAAATCAAAGTGACAAAGAGGCTTATGAGTTGCTTGTGAAATCCATTTATGGAGAAATTTCAGCCTTTGATAAGTAGTTTTTGTCACTGTGAGTTGGAATCGACTTGATGGTAATGGGTTTGGTTTTTTGGTATAGCCATTATAAGCCTAAAACTAAATATACCCTAAACACATAAAATCCATAAGAATTTCTACTGGACTCCACTTTTATGAAAATTCTCCACTTTCTTACCCCACATGTTGTTGTTGTTGTTGTTAGGTGCCTTCTGGTCAGTTCAGACTCGTAGCAACCCTATGTACAACAGAAAGAAACACTGCCCAGTTCTGAGCCATCCTCAAAATAGTTGCTAGGTTTGAGCCCACTGTTGCAGCCACTGTGTCAATCCGTTTTGTTGAGGGTCTTCTTCTTAGCTGACCCTCTACATTACCAAGCATGATGTCCTTCTCCAAGGGTTGGTACCTCCTGATAACATGTCAAGGTACCCATTATACCTATAGCCATCAAGTCGATTCTGACTCATAGTGACCCTATAGGACAGAGTAGAACTGCCACACAGGGTTTTCAAGAAGCAACTGGTGGATTCCAACTTCCAGCCTTGTGGTTAACAGCCAAATTCTTAACGATTGCACCACCAGGGCTCCATGTCCAAAGTACATGAGATGAAGTCTCACCATTCTCACTTCCAAGGAGCACTCTGGCTGTACTTCTTCCAAGACGTACAGCAGTCCATGGTATATTCAATATTTTTCATCAGCACCATAAATGAAAGGCATCAATTCTTCTTGGGTCTTCCTTATTCATTGTCCAGTATTTGCATGCATATGAGGGCATTGGAAATACCCTGGCTTGGGTAAGGCACACCTTAGTCCTCAAAGTGACATCTTTGCTTTTTAACACTTTAAAGAGGTCTTTTGCAGCAGATATGCCCAATGCAGTGCATCATTTGATTTCTTAATTGCTGCTTCCATAGGCTTTCATTGTGGATCTAAGTAAAATGAAATATTTGACAATTTCAATATTTTCCCCATTTATCATGATGTTGATTTTTGGTCCAGTTGTGAGAATTTTTGTTATTGTTGTTGAGGTGTAATCCATACTGAAGGCTATAGTCTTTGATCTTCATCAGTAAATGCTTCAAGTCCTCTTCACTTTCAGCAAGCAAGGTTGTGTCATCTGTATATCGGAGGTTGTTAACGAATCTTCCTCCAATACTGATGCCAAATTCTTCTTCATATAGTCCAGCATCTCAAATTCTTTGCTCAACATGCAGATTGAATAAGTAGACTGAAAGGATACAACCCTAATGCACACATTTCCTGATTTTGAACCATGCGGTATCCCCTCATTCTGTTCAAACGACTTACTTTTGGTCTATGTACAGGTTCCACATGAGCCCAGTTAAGTGGTCTGGAATTCCCATTCTTTGCAATGTTATCCAATTTGTTATGATCAACACAGTCAAATGCCTTTGCATAGTCAATAAAGCACAGGTAAATATCTTTCTGCTATCCTCTGCTTTCAGCAAATCCATCTGACATCAGCAACGATATCCCTCATTCCATGTCCTCTTCTTAATCCAGCTTGAATTTCTGGCAGTTCCTTGTCAATGTACTGCTGCAACTGTTTTTGAATTATCTTCAACAATTTTTTTTTTACTTGTATGTGATATTAATGATTTCCACATTCTATTGGATCAAGTTTCTTTACTATACCAAAAAAAATTCGTTGACTTCATCCATTTCAGGAGTTAGCATATGATCAAGAACTTATGGTACTGAAGGAAGAAGTCCAAGTTGCACTGAAGGCATTGGTGAAAAACAAGGCTCCAGGAATTGAGGGAATACCAATTGAAATGTTTAAACAAGAGGACGCAGCATTGGAGATACTCACTCTTCTATGCTGAGAAATTTGGAAGACAGCTTCCTGGCAAACTGGAAGAGATCCACTCCCACATACACAAATGTTATATTGCTGTATAAAGTGATTTTACATGTCATATTTGTTTTTCTTTCAAAATATAGAGTCTGGTAAAATTACTTCAAAATATTTATTAAACATTTATTATATTATTGTATTTTCATGTTACAGACAAGGAAGAAACAATATATAAGTAACCAATAAAAAAATTAAACACAGTAATATACCAACTATTCATTAAAATGCCATTAAATAAGGGGCTAAATACAAGTAAATGTGAAAATTTCTCAAAGGTGATTCAATGGAAAGAAACAAAAAGCTTCCTTAGGTGAAACTTAAAGAACGAGTAAACGTTTGCATATAGAGATGGATATAAGCAGGAGAGAAGAATAAAGCAGGTTTTCTGGCTTGAACAAGTGGTTGGACAACTGTGCCATTAGTTGTCTTAGACATTGAAGGAGAGGAAATGATTTCAACTGTTATAAATATGATGAATCGAATTTTAAAAAAATTAAATAAGTTATGTATCACAAGTTATCAGGCACTACTATAACCACTTTATATTAACACATTTAATTCTTAATTCTATTTTATGGGTATTATTGTTATCCGCGTTTTACAGATGAGAAAACTGAAGTGGAGAGAGGTTTAATAACTTTCCTGTGATTTTATGGCTGATAAATGGCAAAGCTTAATTCAATTCTTGGCGGTTCAGCTTCAGAATACGAATTAATAGCCACTAAATAGACTTGATGGAAATGGGTTTGGGTTTTTTGGATTTTTTAAACCATATTGCTTTCAGTATGTTGGGTTTCAAGTGTTAATTGATTTATTCATGAATCCAATATTTTGAAGTGCCTTCTAAGCAGCAGACACCGTGATAGGTCCCATAGTGGGTTACTGATAAGAGGAATCTGTTTCATAACCAAAATCAGTGAACCAGATATCTCCCTAAACCAGCCACTAGACACTGGTCCAATATTGGACTAGCAATAGGTTTTATACCTCTGGGAAAGGTCTACAAACTTCACTGCTTTTTATACCCTCTTCATGCCAATTATAAGACACCTGCCTCTGGAAGGATTTTTGTGTCTACTTTGAGTGAGTGTTTCATGAAAATTGTGGTTGGAATACAAATAGATGGTGATGTGATACTTCATTGGACATACTGAACTTGTTGCAGGAACAGTTTTGGTCTGCTTGTTGTTGTTTTTAGGTGCCTTCAAGTCAGTTCCGACTCATAGCAACCCTATGTACAACAGAATTAAACACTGCCTGGTCATGCTCCTCCTCACAATTGTTGTTATGCTTAAGCCCATTGTTGTAGCCACTGTGCCAGTCCATCTCCTTGAGGGTCTTCCTCTTTTTTGCTGACCCTGTCCTTTAGTAAGCATGATGTCCTTCTTCAGGGACTGATCCCCCCTGATAACATGTCCAAAGTATGTAAGACATAGTCTCGCCATCCGTGCTTCTAAGGAGCATTGTGGTTGTACTTCTTCCAAGACAGATTTCTTTGTTCTTTTGGCAGTCCATGGAATATTCAGTATTCTTCGCCAACACCACAATTCAAAGGCATCACTTCTTCTTCCATCTTCCTTATTCATTGTTCAGCTTTCCCATGCATATGTGATTGAAAATGCCATGGCTTGGGTCAGGTGCACCTTAGTCTTCGAAGTGACATTTTTGCTTTTCAACACTTTAAAGAGGTCTTTTGCAGCAGATTTGTCTAATGCAATGAATCTTTTGATTTCTTGACTGGTGCTTCCATGGGTTTTGATTGTGGATTCAAGTAAAATGAAATCCTTGACAACTTCAGTCTTTTCTCCTTTTATCATGATGTTGCTTATTGGTCCAGTTGTGAGGATTTTTGTTTTATGTTGAGATGTAATCCACACTGAAGGCTGTGGTCTTTGATCTTCATCAAAGGTCTGCTTGCTAACAAATTTTTGCTTAATTTTTGCATCACCAAATTTACTTTTGTCCGATTGCAACATAGTTGACTAAAAGTTTACATTAGCTTTTAGAACATATGAACTATTCTTGAGACTTTAGAGAACTACATAAAACTGAAAGTACAAAAGTGTTCTGGCTACTCCTTTTCAAATCTTATTTGGTATATTTCAGTGAATAATAATTTGGTTAAAAGAAGTCCATTCTTTCTGGTTCCAGTGGTCCCAAATACTGACGAATAACAATCATATAATTTTCCAAAGGGTACATTTTTTGCTTCACACTAAAATTAGTAAGTTGACTAAGAAGAGGACTATGCAGAAAGAGTCAGAGAGAGAAGCTTGATTACCCCATGATACTCCCAAACATCTCCAGCTGTGTGTCCCTTGCCTGACAAGGTCAATAATTCCCACCATTGCAAATAGTAATCCACTGGGGTACAATATGAGAACAGAGGGTAGATTAGACCTGCCTCACCAGTGAAGCCCAAAGTTCCCTGCTGCTCAAAGGCAAAGGATATTAGATTGAGTCACAAGATACACAAAGCTTATAAAAAAATTGCCGAGACCTGCTTAAATAAGCAAAGACAAGAAGTAGAGGGCCAAATCTCATTCCAGTTGTTTCTAGGGATAATCCTGCCCTCCTGATTACATTACGTAATAAAATTCTCTTTTAGCTTCTGTCACTTTTAAAAATATTTCTGACTAATATATTGTCATGGTTCTTTTAGTATATATTCTGAGTGATTTCCTAAGTTTTACTTATTATATGTCACAGCTAAGTGTCAATATAGGTTGAATGATAAAAGCCCACAGTGTATTTACCTCTCTATTAAGGAGTTAAAGATGATCATAACCTCAGCAATTGACCATGGGCACTAACTTAAACTCTGTTCCTCACTGGGGATAATTCCATCTACCATATAAGATTTTTGTGAGAATAAACCGTGCGTGTGTGTGTGTGTTGAGGCTGTTCCGCCTCATGGTGACCCCATGTGTGCAGAATAGAACTGGTCATAGTATTTTCTAGGCTGTGACCTTTCAGAAGCAACTCACCAGGACTGTCTTCTGAGGTGCGTCTGGGTGGATTTGAAACGCCAACCTTGTGGCTAGTATTCAAGTGCTTAACCATTGATGCCACCCAGAGACTTTATTATATTATTACTCTTATTAAAGGATTTAAAATAATTCATTTATACCACAGCCCTATACAAAATGATTACATGTCAATAACATCATTCTAAACCCTCTAATCAGTGGCTTCAAATATTTTTTTTTACTGCAACCCATAGTAAAACAAAACAAAACAAAAGTTGTTCTCAAGGCTATTCTGTCTCGTGATGACGCCACGTGTGTAAAAGTAGATCATAGGGTTTTCAGTGGTTAGTTTTTCAGAAGTAGGTTAACTTGGCTTTTCTTCTGAGGCACCTCTGGGTGAACTCAAATCACCAAACTTTTGGTTAACATCTGAGGGCATTAATTGTTTGCAACACTCATGGCTTCCATTTTATGGGGAAACATAAGCATACACACAGCCACACATAATTAAATTTTACTTTAGAAATATCTGTATTATGTGTGGTGTGTTTTAATATTTACATTGTTTCATTTCTAAAATGTTACTAATGTCCCTCTAATTTAGTTTTATGTCTTGCTAATGGGTTAAACAGTTCTCTGAAAAACAGAAATCTAAAATTTCTGTTGATTCTTCAATTCTTTGTGTTCTAGAATTCAAATAATCACAGTTTCACAAAATTAAAAGGTATGTCATCCAGTTTCTACAACAGTCTCATATAGCTATTGAGTTAAAAGACAGAATCAGCACAGTACTTAACCTTAAAAACAAACCCACAATTTCTCACTTCAGATTAGGTTGTATTTATACTATTTCTGCAAATGGGTGTAGGTTTCTAATTACATTTACAGTTCACTGTGTTGAATAATACATTATTATTGGTATCACTTTGACTATGGAGCACAATTGATGACAGAGAATATTACTGGTAATATGTTTATAGCAGTTTTACAATAATACTGCTCCAGATATATTTTAATGTACATTGTCAGTATCTTTATAATTTTTGTCTTTATAATGAAATTCAATTGTAGCTGGAAAAAAATATCGAAGTCAAACATGGACTATTTTCAAAGGTCAGATTGATTAAACCTCAAGTCTGTTGTTGTAAATGGAATATTACTGATAACAGACTGAAGGAATTAAATTGCAACTCCATCCAGCTGACAGGTTCATGGAACTCTTTATCAATTTCACATTGGGTTATGACAGCATGTGACACAGACATTGTGGCAAAGATTTTATCACATTAATAATGAAATCCCCAGTTTGTTCTAGCAGTCAATCAGAAATATCAAAGGAGTTTTTGGATTCGCACATGCACGAAGATTTATGAAAAGCTTATATAAATAATTGGAGGTAAAATATAAACATTTAGTGACACATGAATGCTGATGCATTCGTCTTGCATGTATACCCCATATTGATATATCTGTCATTAATCAGATTTTAAACACATTGGGAAAGTGAACTGGTACTCTGATTTCACTTCTATACAAGGAAAATCCTAAGAATTGAATTTGATGTTTCTTAAACTAAATAATCCATGAGTCTTATGAAGAAGTAGAGTTCTTGGATTAAGGAGAAAGGGGTCCAGGTCAGAAAATCTCTTCTAGCCTATTTATTAATCATTTCTTAGTTCTGGACTGCCCTTTATTTACCCAGTCCCACATTTGTATATTCACATACAATTTTCCATGATTTTCTTTTATTACACTTTTCTTCTGCTGGGCCCTTTTCTTTGTGCCACTGTGCCATGGAAAATCATTGAGGATTTAGTGAAAAACAAACGAAAATGTCTATTTAAGTGTCTCCATGCTCAGCTGAGTTTTATCTTAGTTGAATAAAAGTCCAGCTGTAAAGAGAAATGGATACAAAGAGATTTGGACAGGCTGGTCTATCCAATACAGTTTTTTTTTTTTTTTTTTAACTCTTTCCTCACTACACCTGTACATCTGAGTATACTTGGTCAAAGATCTCAAAATAAAAGGGATCATGCACTGTTAAACTGGATAGGTTAGAGAAAGTATATAGAGAGAAATATAATAAAATGCCCAAACGTCAATGACAGGAAAACTGTTAAAGTGTTATGGGGTATGTTAGTTTTCTATTGTTGTAAAAAATTACCACAAATTTTATGGCTTGAAACAACAAAAATGTGTTACTTCGCAGTTCCTGAGGTCAGAATTCTGACATAGGTCTCACTGAGCTAAAATCAAGGTGTTGACAGGGCTGTGTCCTTTTCTGGAGGCTCCAGGTGATAATCTATTTCTTGCCTTTTCTGGCTTCTAAATGCCATTGACATTCCTTGGTTCACGGTCATCTTCCATTTTCAGTGCCAGCAATGGTCACTCTAACTTCCTCTTCTTCCCTTTTCTACTTTTAAGGACTTTTGTGATTACTTATAGCCCATTCAGATAATCCAGGATAATCTGCTGATTTCAAAGTCTGCTAGCTAAGAATCTTCATTGCATTAACAACCTTAATTACCTTTTGTCATGTAACATAACATATTCATGATTCTGTAGATTAGAGCATGGACATCTTTTTTTTTTTATTGTGATTTAGATGAAAATTTATAGTGCAAATTAGTTTCTCATTAAACAATTAATACACATATTGTTTTGTGACATTGGTTGCCAACCCCACGATGTGTCAACACTCTCCACTTCTCGACCTTTGGTCCCCATTCCAAGCTTTTCTGTCCCCTCCTGCCTTCTTGTCCTTGCCCTGGGGCTGGTGTGCCCATTTAGGTTCATATATGTGGTTGATCTATGTGTATTATTGTTTGTTTTATGGGCCTGGCTAATCTTTGGCTGAAGTGTGAAGCTCAGGAGTGACTACAGTACTAAGTTAAAAGAGTGTCTGGGAGCCATACTCTTGCGGTTTCTCCAGGCTCTGTCAGACAAGTAAGTACGATCATTTTTTGTGAGTTAGAATGTTGTTCTACATTTTTATCCAGCTCTATCTGGGACCCTCTATTGTGATCCCTGTTAGAGCAGTCAGTGGTGGTAGCTGGGCACCGTCTAGTTGTGCTGGATTCAATCTGGTGTAGGCTATGGTAGTTGTGGTCCATTAGTCCTTTGGACTAATCTTTCCCTTGTGTCTTTGGTTTTCTTCATTTTCCCTTAGATTACAGACATCTTTTGGTGCATGATTCTGCTTACTACAGAGAGAAAGAGCAACACATGCATGATAATAAAAGTCCTATTTACATCATAATTCTCAGAAGCAACATACAGATATAAAGAACTGATAATATTTTCAACATTTTTTATTGTACTTTAGGTGAAGGTTTACAGAACAAATAGTTTCTCATTAAACAGTCAGTACACATATTGTTTTATGACATTGGTTAACAACCCCACAACATGTCAATCTTCTCCCTTCTTGACCTTTTCTTTTTCCTTTGATGAAAATATACATAGCCAAAGATACACCATTTCAAAAATTTCTACATGCACAGTTCAATGACATCGATTACATTCTTCCAGTTGTGCTGCTATTCTCACTTTAAATGAAGGTTTACAGAACAAAATAGTTTCTCATTAAACAGTTAATATACATGTTGCCCTATGACAATGGTTAACAACCCCACTACATGTCAACTGTCCTTACTCAATCTTGGGTTCCCTATCACCAGCTTTCCTGTCCCCTTCTACCTTCTAGTCCTTGTCCCTGGACTGCTGTGCCTCATTACTCCCGTTTTGTTTTATGGGACTGTCCAATCCCTGGCTGAACGATGAACCTCAGAAGTGACTTCACCACTGAGCTAAAAGGGTGGCTGGGGGCTATAATCTCAGGGTTTCTTTAGACTCTTTCAGGCCAGTAAATCTGGTCTTTATTGTGTGTGTTAGACCCAGCTCTGTCCAGAACCCTTTGTTGTGATCCTGGTTAGAGCAGTCAGTGGTCGTAGCTGGGCACCATCTAGCTGTACTGGACTCAGTCCGGTGGAGGCCTTAGTAGCTGTGGTCCATTACTCCTTTGGACTAATCTTTTCCTTGTAACCTATTCTCTTCATTCTCCCTTGCTCCCGAAGGAGTGAGACAAGTGGAGTATCTTAGATGGCTGCTAACAGGCTTTTGAGACCCCAGATGCTACTCACCAAGGTAGAATGTAGACCATTGTCTTTATCAACTGTGTTATGCCAATTGAGCTAGATGTTCCTGAGACCGTGGTCCCCACAGCCCTCTGCCCAGCAATTCAGTCCCTCAGGGAGTTTGGATGTGTCTATGGAGCTTCTATGACCTTTCCTTTTACAAGTTGTGCTGGCTACCCCCGTATTGTGTACTGTCTCACCCTTCACCAAAGATACCACTTATCCATTGCCTATTTGGTATTTCCCCCCACCCCTCCCATCCCTCATAACCAACGAAGATTGTTACTTTTTGTGTGTAAACTTTTTCATGAGTTTTTATAATAGAGGTCTCATACAATACTTGTCCTTTTGTAATTGATTTATTTCACTCAGCATAATGTCCTCCAGCTTCATCCATGTTATGAGATGTGGAGTACTCCATTGTGTGTACGTACCATAGTTTGTTTATCCATTCATCTGTTGATGGGCATATAGGTTTTTTTTGCTATTGTGAACAATGTTGCCATGAACACGGGTGTGCATATGTCTATTCGAGTGACGGCTATATTTTTTTCCAACCTTTGATTTTTAATAAATTCATGTCTTTGTTCCTAAGGTGTGTCTCTTGTAGACAGCATATTGATTAATCCTGTTTTTTTATCCATTTGGTCACTCTCCATCTCTTTATGGGTGCATTGAGTCCATTTACACTCAGTATAATTATTCATAAATGTGAGTTTACCGCTCTCATTTTGTAGTGCTTTCTTTTGTGGTTCTGACATTTTCTTTGTTCTTCTTACTCTCCTGTGCTGAATTTCTTTCGTTTGTGGATTTTTTTTTCATTTCTTTTGTTTTTATATGTTTTGTTTTTACTGAAACTTTATGTTTTTCCTCTTTATTTTTATGTTCGTTAATTTTCTTTGTGGTTACTGTGAAATTTACCGTTATCTTTCTAAGTTTGAAGCAATCTATTATTACTTGGTATCGCCTTGCCTTCCTCTGCATTAGAAGGTTCTATATCTACACCATTTATTCCCTCTTTCATTGTTCTATTGGTGTTGTCATTTACAGATTAACTGCTCTGATTCTCTGTTGTATTTCTTTTGGTTTTGGATAGTCCTTGAAAATTTGTTTCCTAGATTGGTATCTGGCTGGTACGATCCTGCATCCTAGATTCAGCCTGTGAGCCAAAGTTGTTCATTCTCAGATTGAAGGACTCCCTTTAATAATTCTTGTAAGTTTGGTTTGGTTTTTACACATTGCCTTAATTTCTGTTTATCTGGAAATGTCTTAATTTCATGATCATATTTGAATGAGAGTTTTGCAGGATATGTTATTCTTGGCTGGCAATTTTTTTCTTTCAAGGTTTTATGTATGTCATCCCATTGGCTTCTTGCCTGCATGGTTTCTGCCAAATAATCTGAGCTTAGTCTTATTGTTTCTCCTCTGTATGTGATTTTTTGTTTTTCTTGCGCTGCTCTCAGGATTCTTTGTTTGTCTTTGGTTTTGGTGAGTGTGATTATGATATGCCTTGGTGATTTTCTTTTGGGGACTATCCTATATGGGGTTCGTTGAGCTTCTTGGATGGCCAGCTTTTCATCTTTCATGATATTGGGGAAGTTTTCTGTCAGCAGTTCTTCAATGATCCTCTCTGTGTTTTCTGTTTTCTCCCCCTGTTATGGAATTCCAATCACTAGAAATTTTTTGCTTTTGATTGTATCCCACATAATTATCAGGGTCTCTTCATTTTTCTTTTTACTGAGTTTTCCTTGAATAGAGTTGTATCCAAGTGTTTGTCTTAAATTCCACTGATCCTTTCTTCCACCGTTTCAAATCTGCTCCTCAGCCCTTCTATGACACTGTCTATTTCTGAAATCTTGTTGTTTATCTTTTGGACTTCTAAGTATTGTTGTTGTATAATTTCTAGTTGTGAATTTTGTTCCTGCATTATTTTCCTGAATTCTTCCATTTTTTTGGTCTGTATTTTCCATGACTTTGTCTGCCTTTTCCATGAATTTGTCTATTTTTTCCTCATTTATGTCTGCTTTTTGCTTCAACTCTTGGATAATTCTGAGTATTAGAGGTTTGAATTCCCTACTATGTAGTTCTAGTGCCTTTTCTTCTACTGGAAAGTCATCTGTTTTTTTATTTTGGACACCTACTGGAACCCTCCTGTCCTGTTTTTGTAAATGTTTTGATAGTGTCTACTGTCTTTGGGGCATTCAGTAGTTATTTTTTTTCATTTATTGATTGTAGATTTGTTTGTTTTGTCCTTTTTTTTATTATTATTATTTGGCTATGTCTAAGCAGGCAGGCTGTGTGTTCTTTGTTGTTTTCTCATCTGTGGGCATGATACTTTTCGCCTCCTTCTCCAATTGGTGGGGTCAGTTGCTCAGATATGGTAAAGCAGGGCAGGTCTAGCTGAAGAGGAGTTGCTGGAATGGGTTGTTTGTGGCACTTACTATAGCCACCTGGGCGTGTCATTAATCAGTGCAAGGCAGGTTCCGGTAGGCCATGCCTGTGCTGCTTGGTGGTGTGATGTTAAGCGCATGGTGCAGGTAGGCAGGATGGAGGGGGGAGATTGTGATGTGTGAAGGTAAGATGGGTATGGGAGAGAGGAGAGAGGAGCAGGAGCCAAAAACACACATACAAACAAAGAAGAGTGCTAGGGGAGCTTGCCGTTGGATTGGAGAGATGAGAGACTATGAAATGGAGAAAAACAAAAAGGGGAAGAGGAAGAAAAAAAAAAGAAAAGAAAAGAATGAGTAAATAAAATTTAGAAAGAAAAAAGAACAGCAGAGCTCCCAGGGATCCCACAGGTGTGGCCATGAGGTCCGGGGAAGTTGTTCCCAGGAGTTGAAGTACAGCCTGGCTAGGAAGCATAGAGGTGTCACTCAACGCCAGGTATTCAGGGGACAGGAAGAGAAGGAAGGTATAGAGAGATGAGAAACTGAGTAATGAAGAAAGACAAAAAGGGAAAAAGAGGGAAAAGAAAAAAAACAAATTAAAAAAAACGAAAAAGAACCCCCCCCAAAAAAAAACATGAAAAAAGAAATGCCTTCAGAGATCCCTCTGTGCTTCTGTGCAAGCTGAGGGGGTAGGTCCCAAGCCTTGCAGCATTGCCTGGCCAGAACAGGCTCCCAACTTGAGAAAAGAAAAAGAAAACAAGCAAACAACTGAAAACAAAGAAACGGAAAATAGCCACGGCATCCCACCAGTGCGGCAGCACAGAATGGGAAGCAGTTCCACACTCGAGCAGAGCTCCACAACCCCTCAGGAAGAAGTAAATATGGTGCACGGAGCCAGGTATTTGAGTGAAAGGAGGGGAGGTGGTGAGAGGTAAGGAAGAAATGAAAAGATGCAGAAAAAAGCAACACCAGCAGCCAACAAACGGCACTTAGGGAGTCGGCCAGTGCGGGCGGGTGGAATTCGAGCAGCCAGTGCTTCCCAGCCAAGAGACTGTGGCCACGGGAAGCAGAGGAGGCCGAGTGGGGGTGCAGAAGGGTGGGGAGTGGGAAAGGTTATATGGCCAGTTACTGGTTGTTCTGTCTCCTGCTGGAAGCTCCATGAGGCTGCTTTCTTGTACATCCTATTTGCTGGTGTCTGATAGAAGTTCAGGATGACGGATCCGTGCTGCATTAGCTAATAGGGGACTTCTCCATGTATGTCTCCTCGCTCTCTGTTCTCTGTCAGTTTTTGCTCCATTTGGTGCTTGGCTAAGTTCTTTATCTCTTCATTTGATGTTTAAGGTTTCTGGATTGCTCTTTTCTCTGTTTGGCTTAGTTTTCGGATCTTTGCTATGGAGGGATGGCATGGTGCTTCTGCCTAGAGCACCGTGTTGCCAGAAGTCCCTCCACATTTTTTAAGGTAAAGAATATCAAACTTACATTTTATATCCAGCTGAACTATCATATAATATGTAAGAACAATAAATATAATCTTAGGTATAGAGGTTTTAGAAATTCCTCTTTGAAAATTATTTAAAAAAATACTTCAGGAAGAAGAGAAATCAACGAAAAATAAAAGATATCAAAAATAATAGTGAATTAATTAATTTTAAAAATATTGTCCCACAAAGTAGCAAACATTATGTATATTTTTAAATATATATTTCCACCAGCCTGGAATGAAGCTTTTGATAATAACTGTGGCAAGAGTAGAAGGGTAGTAAAAGTTACCAGAAAAAAAAAAAAAAAAAAGAGCTGACCTTGGCAAATTGTTTTGGTGACGATAATACTTAAGATTTAATTTTAACTTGTTTAACCTAGTTTAAAACTAAATCAGGGCATTGACCAGCTATAGCCCACAAATCACTTTGACCCTTTGCAGGTCAGATCTGTTCACATTCATTCTTTTATGTATTGTTTTCGGTTGCTTTTATGCTACAGTGAAAGAGTTGAGTAGTTGTGACAGAGACTATATGGCCCACAAAGCCAAAATTATTTACTATTTTCCCCTTTACAGAAAAAGTTTGCTGATTATCGATGTAGATTAATGAGGAAATAGTCATGTATTTGAAACTGGATAAAATGGTAGCAAATCTGTATGACATGTTAAAGAAAAGCTTAAAGTTGTATAGCTTAAATTTATTTATTAGAAAACAGGCAAAGTGAGAAAAATCAATCCGTAATTCAGTAAAAGTGATAACAGATAAGGGTAATTTCCTGGATGCTTATAAAGGAGTTCTGAAAGAAATTAGAAGCATTGAATGAAGTCTGCATTCAGCAACCTAGATCTTAAAAGCATAGACAATTGAAAGAAAATAAAACGCATTAGGAAAATTAAAACAAAATATTGTTTATATAAGTTAAAACACATAGAGATCAAAAATACCATTTCATAACTTAAACAATATGAATATATATACATATATATGTACATATGTATATGTCTGTATATAGATAGACGTCATAATAAAGTGAGTGCCTGTTGTAGGAGGTATAGTACAGAGGTAACTTGAAGTTAACATGTCATGAACTGGGCAGTATGATTAATTTCATTTTTTTAATTGTAGGTCCATATTTTAAAATAACAATAAGAAAAATCATTTATATGTGTGTCAATAACAATAATTTCTACTACATTTTGGACTGAATTGATTCTGCTCTAATTCCAACAGAGATACGTTAGATAAAATAAAGCAAAATTTTAAAAAGTTAATGCATAACAGAGCTAGAAAGAAAGTGAAAACCCCAAATCTGAAAAAGAGAGAAGGGATTCTAACTCAGAGTCGGAAACTCAGACTGATGCTGTGTCAGTTCAAGGACTAGGATAGCCAGACATATACATGACAGCTGGGAAGTGAGATCGTCAAGATCCATATTGTGGTTGTAAATGCACATCCATTTCAGAAACTGACAAACAGCAAAGTATTCTCTTCTTTCTCTTCCTACAGGATTATATGTGCAAGGAAAAAGAAGGAGGGAGCCAAAGAAGGCTAGGAAAGCTGTCAGCTTACGTTGTAGTTCTAAGCCTTGTTAAGGAGAAGGAACAAATAAAAAATTGGTAGGTCAAGTCTTAGATTATTTTACAGTACTGAGCAAGTTTTGGCAGTCAGTGGGGAATCCACAAGCTCAAATCACACATCAGAGGAGTTCTACATCTCCCAGAACCAGTCCTACCTTAGATTTCTTGCCACATTCAGTCATTGTCCAGAAGAAACCTATGGAACTTAGTGCATGTGTGGTGATGAATTACAGAAAGTAACAGCTGAGACCATTGGTCAGTTATACTCTTTGCAATCAGAAATATGAAGGGCATATTTTCATTATTGCAACATATATAAAACTTTTAGAACACTGCATGTCACATAGAAAGCATATTTTAAGGTTTTCCTATTATTCATATTATTATTAAAACCTAGTAAAAGAAACATGTTTACCGTTTATAATCTAAAATTATTTTGCACTGAGATATAAGTTCCACATTTTTGGAAACTCTACTCCAAATCAGTAATCCTCAAACACATCACCATGGTTGTATGTTATTAACATTGACGTAAAGGCCAGACTAAGATTCCAATTCTCTAGCCCTGAAGTGAAGCTCAGAGTCTGCATTTTTATCAAACATTTAATGAGCTTTCTCCTCTACCAGTGGCAATCGACATCTAAGAAAGACTGATACTTGTTTTGGAAATTTATATTTAGCTTTGAAGGCACGCTGAGTTTTATTTTTGGACAATAAACTTCATGGGTCTATGCATATGCAAATACAAAAGAATGCTATCTTCTGAAATGAGAAGTCCTTGTGGGTGGAGTTGCATCTCTCTTCTGCAACATATGAACAAATCATCTTCTGCAGTAAATGCTTAGCTTTTATTTAACTAATCATATTGCTGGCGTAAACAAAGTGAGGGAAATCAAAGTTCACCCTATGTTATTTACCCCAAAGCAGAGAGTTACATTACGGTTGCTTAAAGTGCAAGTGTCAGGGATTTTACTGGGATGTTAATAGCCTCAATGGTTTTGTAATTAGGCAACATCTGATTACTCCTATGAGAGTAAGACAGGAACAGTGTAAGAGTTGGGGTTGGGGTGCCCAGGAAAGGAGGAGATGATACGAGAAAGTAAGGGAGGATAGTTTTACATTCTCTACATTCCTGACTGAAGCATGTCCATTTTGCCTTTTACCAAACTTCCATGTCAAAATCATTTAGACTTTTTTTCTTCTGACTTCTGGCATCTTCCCAGGCACAGTGAATGGCACTGTATAAGGTACTGGAGCCAAAGACTGAACAAAAGTTCCATGATCCCAGTCAAGTGCATGTTAAAATAACTAAAATAGCCTACCAAAAATTTTAATGTAATTTCTAAATAGTAATCTTTGAACCTTGAAGAATAATTCATAGAGAATTTTTAATTATACTCTTCATTTCCACTATTGCTGAATAAAGTCCCACTATTAAATTTTGCACTATTATAATTTTCTATGCCATCAACAAACTCAATTTGTATTTCTTGGGTTCTATGAATATACATATGTGTATATATATATATATTTTTTTATAATTGTACTTCAGGTGAAGGCTTACAGAACAAATAGTTTCTCATGAAACAGTAGTACACATGTTGTTTTATGACATTGGTTAACAACCCCACAACATATTAACCCTCTAAATTCTGGAGCTTTTTTTTTTTTTTTTTTGGTGAAAATACACATAGCCAAAGATATACCGTTTCAAAAATTTCTGCATACACAGTTCAGTGACATTGACTACGCTCTTCCAATTGTGCTGTTCTTCTCACTTAAGATGAAGGCTTACAGAACAAAATAGTTTCTCATTTAACAGTTACTACAAATGTTGCCTTATGACAATGGTTAACAATCTCACAACACATCAACAATATCCTTACTCAATCTTGTGTTCTCTATCACCAGCTTCCTTGTCCCCTTCTGCCTTCTGGCCCTTGTCACTGGACTCCTGTACCTCGTTAGTCTCATTTGGTTTTACAGGGCTGTCCACTCCCAGGCTGAACAGTGAACCTCGGAGGTAACTTCACCACTGAGCTAAAAGGGTGTCTGGGGGCCATACTCTGGAGTTTCTCCAGTCTCATTTAGGCAAGTAAATCTGGTCTTTTTTTTTGTGAGTTAGAATTATGTTCTACATCCTTCTCCAGCTCTGTCCAGAACCCTCTGTTGTGATCCTGGTCAGAGCAGTCAGCGGTGGTAGCCGGGCGTCATCTAGCTGTACTGGACTCAGTCCGGTGGAGGTCCTAGTAGCAGTGGACAATTAGTCCTTTGGACTAATCTTTTCGTTGTATCCTGTTCTCTTCATTCTCCCTTGCTCTCAAAGGGATGAGACCAATGGAGTAACTTAGATGGCCCCTCACAGGCTTTTAAGACCCCAGACACTACTCACCAAGGTAGAATGTAGAGCATTGTCTTTATAAGCTTGTGTGTATGTTTATAGGTTTGTATGCACATGTCTATTTATCTATCTATCTGTTGGAGCCCTGTTGGCACAGTGGTTAAGAGCTTGACTGCTAACCAACAGGTTTGGCAGTTCGAAACCACCAGCCACTCAATAGGAGAAAGAGATGACATTCTGCTTCCATAAAGACTACAGCTTTGGAAATCTTACGCAGCAGTTCTACCCTGTCCTATAGGGTCACTGAGTCAAAATTGACTTGATGACAATGAGTTTGGTTTTGGCTGTTTATCTGTTACTGAAACTGAGCTTAAAAACCTTAACTATCTCTTAGATAAGTTCATCAATTTCTCAACATTTAGTTCAAATACACTTAAAATAATTCTCGAATTTCATGCAAAATTTCCTTGCTTAGTAATACCACATAAAGCTGTTCCATTAAAAATGAAGGCTGTGAAAACATTTAAAAATATATCAATGTTCATTCTCATTAAAACTCTTAAGAAAGATTTGCTTTTTGTAACTATCATATTTACCTTATTTATTTTCAGTGGCTTATACTAAAAACAAAAGTTTCTTAGGTTGTTGGTGAAACATTGTAAGGGAAAAACTGTATCATTCCCATACAGATGTAGTCTACCTTAAATCAATGCTCACTGTCATTGAAAGTATGTCTTTATGTGGTCCTACAAATTAGTTTTTAGGCAGATGAGAAAGAAAAAGTCAACTCATCAACCTGAATGGAAGGTTATTTTTTTCCTGTCTTGGCTGCAATTTTTTTCAAGCATATAGGCATATTCTAAGTCACATGCATACAAGAGTTGAGTACATGACACATTTTGCAACATTCTGTTTCATTTCTTGTTTTGTTTTGTGCTTAACATGTAACAGGCAGTAAACAGACTGCCTATTAAGTAAATACAGACACAAATAAATTCCCTGGGAATGAATGGAGTGTAGTACGTAAGTGACATAACCAATTAGATTTGCAATGCATATTTAATCCAGTTATGTTGTGAGGTGATGCCACTTACAAGCCAATTGAATATTGACTGCCGTATTATGGCAGATTATGAGGGAAATTTTAAATAAACGTAATATTCTTTCTTTAGAGAATAGAGTTATCGAATTATGTTATGATTTTATTGTATTCAATTTCAGTATATACTTATTAATACTAGTTCCTTCATGTTTATATGTGGGCACTAGCTCCAAATAATTTTCTAGGTACCTAATAATTTCATACAAAAAGTTAAATCAGTCCCAAATTGTAATAATATGAAGATGAATCAATTTAAGTGTCAGATTTCTTTCTATGCTAAATTGCTGGTAAAGAAATTTACATAGAGATGGTACCCTCAAATGACTAAAAATAGCTAGACTCTACCATTGCCTGTTGAAAATACACATCCAGAGTTTTTAAAAAGCATATAGAATAGTATAATAATAATAGAAAACTAAGATCTATATTGACAATTAGGTTACATCTAGAGGAAGAAATGTACTTCTTTTATAAAAGCATCTTTATTTTAACAAATAAGGTCCATTATCCCATCAATAATTTGCAGACTCTGTAAATTCTTGAGCTGCTTATTAAAATATAAACTATATACTATTATATATAAACGACTCATAGGGCTTTCATAATGATTAGTGAGTGACCAGTGATAGTTGAAAGAATCATTAGCCTCCGTTAAATAAATAAATCCCAGCTGTTATTCACCCTAAAGCACACTGTATAGAGTTGTCTGTGTGAAGATCCATTTTGGAAACCCTAGTGGTTAAGTGCTATGGCTGCTAACAAAAAGGTCAGCAGTTCGAATCCACCAGGTGCTCCTTGGAAACTCTGTTGGGCAGTTCTGCTCTGTCCTATAGGGTCTCTATGAGTCAGAATTGACTTGACTACAATGGGTTTGATTTGGTTTGGTTTCAATTTGAAACAATAAGAAACCTTAATTCTCATTGTTCTAGAAAAAGCTTTTTTAAGACATTCATACATTTTTGTGTTGTTGTTCTTGTTGTTAGGTGCTGTCAGGTCAGTTTCTACTCATAGTCACCCTATGAACAACAGAATGAAACACTGCTTGGCCCTGTGCCATCCTCACAATCATTGTTATGTTTGAGTCCATTGTTGCAGCCACTGTGTCAATCCATCTCCTTGAGGGTCTTCTTCTTTTTCTCTGACCCTCTACTTTACAAGCATGATGTCCTCCAGGGACTGATCTCTCCTGACAACATGTCCAAAGTATGTAAGACGTAGTCTTGCCATCCTTGCTTCTAAGGAGCTTTCTGGTTGCACTTCTTCCAAAACAGACCTGTTCATTCTTTTGGCAGTCCATGGTATATTCAATATTCTTTGCCAACACTACAATTCAAAGGCATCAATTCTTTGGTCCCCTTATTCATTGTTTAGATTTCGCATGCATATGAGGCGATTGAAAACACCATGGCTTGGGTCAGGCACACCTTAGTCCTCAAGGTAACATCTTTGCTTTTCAACACTTTGAAGAGGTCTTTTGCAGCAGATTTTCAAATACATTTTTGGTGTAGTGTAAATTGATCCAAACTCTAGGGAGGGTAATATGGCAATACTTAGCAAATTATATAAGCACATATGCTTGGATCAAGTGATTCTAATTCTAAGAATTTATCTTTTAGACACACTTGCTGATAGGGGAATAAATGAACTTGCATAAGGTTATTTACTGCAGCAATATTTTGATAGAAAGATATTTTTAAATGGTTAAGTGAATTATCAAATAATCATAAAAATAGAATATTAGGTGGACATTAAGAAGAATAAGGAAGCCCTTTATTTATTGATAAAAAAATCTCTATGGGAAGACTTGTGAAAAACTTTAAGTGTTTAAAAGTATACCCATCATGCTACTAATAATGTAAAAATACTATTAATTGCATAAACATATTATGTACATACATATATTGTTTTTTAGTCTACCTTTGGAAGGATAAAAAGAAGTGATTATATTTCTGGGAGAACAGGTTATGGCAACATAGAGTACAGGATCCCTTTACACTAGATACTCTTTTTGCTTTAAACTATTTCTAATTGAAATTTTTATTAAGATATTTATAGCTTTTACACAGTTGTGAGAAACCATAGAGACATCTCTGTACATTTTTCCCAGTTTCTCGATGATAACATTTTACCAAACTATAGTATAATATTACAATCAGTATATTGACATTGATACTATCAGTCAATGTTGTTCAAATTTCTATAGTTTTACCTGTACTCATTTGTGTGTGTATGTGTTTGTGTAGGCATGCTTTTGTGTAAGTGTAGGTATTAATTTCTATACAATTCATGTCAAGATATGAAAAGATCAAGCACTGCAAGAATCCCTTCTGTTTCCATTTTATAACCACATCCACTTCCCTTTTCCACCCAATTTCTAAATCCAGGAAACAACTAATCTGTTCTTCACTTCTAAAATTTTATTTCAAAAATGTTAGAAAAATTGAATCATAATTCTTTCTCTTTTAGGGATTGACTTTTTTTTTTGGTCAGCATAATTACCTAGAGATTCAGCCAAGTTTTTTTTGGCATATCAATAACCTATTCCTTTTTTTAATTGTTTAGTACTCCATGATCTGTACATACCAGGGTTTGTTTAATCTTCCATCTATTAAATGATGTCTGGGTTGGTTTCAATTTTTGGCTATTAGAAATAAAACTGTTATGAACATTTAGTTCCTGGAGAAGAACATCATGCTTGGTAAAGGGTCAGTGAAAAAGGGGATGACTTGCAATAAGATAGATTGACACAGTAGCTGCATCAGCTGACTCAAACAGAGCAACAATTGTAAGGATGGTGCAGGACCAGGCAGTGTTTCATTCTGTTTTACATAGGGTCATTATGAGTCAGAATTGACTAGATGGCATGTGTTATGGGTTGAATTATGTCTCCAAAAAATACGTGTATCTATTTGGCTGGGCCATGATTCCCAGTATTGTGTGGTTGTCCTCCATTTTGTGATTGTAATTTTATATTAAAGAGGATTAGGGTGGGATTGTAACACTCTTACCCAGGTCACATCCCTGATCCAATGTAAAAGGAGTTTCCTTGGGATGTGGCCCGCACCACCTTTATCTCTCAAGAACAGAGAAGGGGACCTCATACCACCAAGAAAGCAGTGCCGGGAGCAAAGCACGTCCTTTGGAACTGAGGTTCCTGCTCTGACATGCTCCCAGACCAAGGGAAGACTCATGCATCACAAGGAGCTGATGCTTTGGATTTGGACTTGTAGCCCACTAGATTATGAGAGAATAAATTTATCTTTGTTAAAAGCCAGCCACTTGTGGTATTTCTGTCAGCAACCCTAGATGACTAGGACAGAATTTGGCATCAAGAGAGTGGGGTACTGCTCTAACAGATACTTAAAATGTGTAAACTGTTTTGAAACAGTGAATGGATATAAGATTCAGAAGGAAGTGAGGAGAACTTTTAACACTGGAGAAGGTGCAGATGGTGAGAAACAGCAGCAGAGGACCAGCAGCAGCAGAGAACTGGCAGCAGCAGAACCAGGAGACCAGCACCAGACAATGCTGGAGCCCACCTATGGAGTAAGAGAGCTGAGTGCCTGTGCGCAGGATTCTTGGTGGAGTAGGGTGCCTCTGGGCAATTATTGGTGGAGCTACAGAGCTTTGGAACATCCGCCCCAGCAGCACAGATGCAGGCCTGAGGCCTGAGGGCCCAGAGGCCAAGAAACCAGGAAGCAGAAGCTGAAGAGACAAGGAACACAGGAAGCTGAGCTGCCTTAGTCTCAAAAGGTATGGCCTCGACCTCTGGGGTTTCAAACGGTGGAGCTGTGGCCTCTGGTGTTTCTAAGGGTGGAGTCGCCACTCAGATGAACTAGGAGAATGGTGCACCTAAAGCTGAGGGGGCAGAGTTGCTGTCCCAGTAGGCCTGGAAGGCGAAGCTGAAGCCCAGGGCCGAGGGGCCTCCACTCAGAATCCAGAGAGTGTGGCCAATACATAGAGTCTAGAGGTCAGGGGTATTGTGTGAATGGTCTCAAAGAACAGAGGATTATTTCCAAAGCCTTGAGGGCTAATGTAATGTGTTCTGCTGACTTGTCTGGTGCCTGTTATGCGTTCTTTCCCTCCAATTTCTCCCATTTGTAATGGAAATGTCTGGCTTGTGCCAGTTCTGACATTGTACCTGCAGAAGCAGATAACTTGTAGTCTAGATTTCACAGATGAAGAGGAATTTTTGGATTTTGGACTTGGAATTAAGACTTTTGCTATGATACGATGGGATGAATATATGTTGTAAGGATGTGATTTCTGTGGGAGCCAAAGGGTGGAATGTCATGAATTGAATTATGTCCCCACAAAAATGTATGTATCGATTTGGTTGGGCCATGATTCCCAGTATTGTGTGGTTCTCCTCCATTTTGTGATTGTAATTTTATGTTAAAGAGGATTACGGTGGGATTGTAACACCCTTAACCCAGGTCACATCTCTGATCCAATGTAAAGAGAGCTTCCCTGGGATGTGGCCTGCACCACCTTTTATCTCTCAAGATATAAAAAGGGAAGGGAAGCAAGCAGAGAGGGAGACCTCATACCACCAAGAAAGCAGTGCCGGGAGCACAGCACATCCTTTGGACCTGAGGTTCCTGCACTGAGATGCTCCCAGACCAACGGAAGACATGCATCACAAAGACCTTCCTCCAGAGCTGACAGAGAGAAAGCCTTCCCCTGGAGCTGATGCCTTAAATTTGGACTTGTAGCCCGCTAAACTGTGGGAGAGTAAACCTCTCTGTTAAAAGCCATCCACTTGTGTTACGTCTGTTACAGCAGCACTAGATGACTAAGACAACACTGAAGAACAACAGCATGAACATTCATGTGCAACTAAAGGTTGAAAACCAGTACATTACAGGTTTTTGTGTGAACATACATTTTTATTTCTTTGGAATAAATGTCAGAAAGTACAATTGCTGGGTCAGATTACAATTGCATGTTTACTTTTATAAGAAACTGCCAAACTGTTTTCCATCACAGATGCACTATTTTACATTCCCACCAGCAATGTATGAGAAATCCAGTTTCTCTACCTCCTCACCAGCATTTTGTTTTGTCATGTTTTTTTTTTTTCTTTTAATTTTACCCATCTTGTAGAAGGTACATTGCAATATTATTATTGTGATTTAATTTACAGTTCTCTACTAGCTAACGATACCAAACTTATTTTTCAAGTGGTCTTTTCTTCTCCTTTTTTTAATTTTTTTTTTTTTTTAGGGCAGATTTAGGCTTGCAGAAAAACCATGCAGGAAATACAGAGAGTCCCTATATATCTGCTCCTCCCTCTCTCGTGCACTATTTCTCCTATCATTAACATCTTGCATTCCTGTGTTTTATTTGTTATAATTGACGAATCAAATTAATATATTATTATTAACTAAAGTCCATTGTTCACATTACCATTTACCCTTTGTGTTTTATAGCCCTATGGGCTTTGACTAATGCATAATGTAATGAGTCTACATTTACAGTATCGTACAGAATAATTTCACTGCCCTAAAAGTTCCCTGTGCTCCACCTATTCAAACCACCTCCCCCCGCTTCCCATGGCAAGCACTGATCTTTTTACTGTCACTACAGTTTTGCCCTTTCTAGAATGTCATATGGTTGGAATTGTACAGTATGTAGCTTTGCAAATTGGCTTATTTCATTTAGCAATATGCATTTAAGGTTTCTCCATGCCTTTGCATGGCTCTATTATAATTTTATTACTTAATATTACTCCATTGTATGGATGTACCAGATTGTGTTTATACCACATTATTTATCCATGTGTCCTTTGGGAGGATATCTTGATTACTTCCAATTTTTGACAATTAGAAATAAAGGTACTGCAAATATTTGTGTGCAGGTTTTAGTATAGGTGTACATTTTCAGTTCATCTGGATAAATATCTGAGGGTTGATTGCTGGATTACACGATAAACTTAGGTTTAGCTTTGAAAGAAACTTCCAGACTGTCTTCCAATATGGCTGTACCATTTTGCATTCCCACCAGCAATGAGTGAGAGTTGCTGTTGCTCCACAGCCTCCCCAGCCCAATCTTGAAGAGAAGTATGACAATTATCTTCATAGTGTAGGGGAAAATAATGCGTTATAAAGTTCTGTTAGATGTTTTCAATTAGAAGATTCAACATGGGTGTGAGATACATTTTTTAATTAAAATGGCTAACTACATAGGTGAACATGAAAAGCAGATTCTCCTTTTATGTGTGTATACATATATATACACACACACACATTGTTTAGGAGTTTCTTCAGATTTCAGTAAAGAAGGGTTAAGTGAAATTCACTAGAAAATATTATTTTCAGCCTCGTTTTACATTGCAACAAAAAAGTTCTTTCCAATTTCTTTAGAATGTATTAATGCACTGTATGAATACTATTAATAAACTAAAAATCCAACATAAAGGTGAGTTAATTTTCCAGTAAATGTGGACTTCTCATCATAATGACATAGTAGTGTTCTAGCAAAGAGCAAATCTCTTAGTATGGATTTGATTGCAGTAAGAATAAGATTGTTGTTTTATTCATACACTTTTAATTTATGCCTTAAAAATATTTTTCAATACATGTCTTTTTAAATTATGGAATTATATCTTTTGTAGAGCTTTCTATTTCCATTTTATTTTCTCTTGTATGCTGAGTTGTTGGTTGTGCAGCAACCAACTCTGATGCAATCATTTCCTTCAAATACCACAATTTAAAAGAAAGTTTTAAAAATCTTTAGTTTAATAACATCTTCTACAAATTGAATTACATATTTATTTAGTATTGAGTTTTTAGAATTATTATAAATTGCTTAATCTAAACATAGATTCTTTTAGCATGTCTGTTTAATACTTGGCAATGGTGATAAAACATAATGATACTGTACATATATGTATATATACATTCACCATTCCGAAGCATAAACAAAATCGCCATACTTAGATCCACATGTGCCAAGTTTTCTCAGTTTTCCCACCTTGAAATCTCTTTGGGCCTTTACTTAGAGAAAATTGATAACTGGAATATCAGAACCAGAGATAATTTTTACCATATATATATATATATATGTGTGTGTGTGTGTGTGTGTGTGTGTGTTTAGTGGAGCCATGGTGTCACAGTGGTTAAGAACTTGGCTGCTAAGCAAAAGATTGGCAATTCGAATCCACCAGCCGCTCCTTTGGAGATCCTATGGGATAGTTCTACCCTGTCCTATAGGGTCGAAATGAGTTAGAAACAACTCAACGGCAATGCTTTTTTTTTGTTTTTTAATGTTTGGTAACCCAGGTGGAGAAGTGGTTAAGAGCACTGCTGCTAATCAAAAGGTCAGCAGTTCAAATCCACCAGCTACTCCTTGGAAATCCTATGGGGCAGTTCTACTCTGTCCTATAGGGTCACTATGATTCAGAATCAACTTGATGGCAATGGGTTTGGTTTTTTGCTTTATGTATGTTTGAGGTAGTGATTAAGAGCTTGGCAGCTAACCAAAAGGTCACAGTTCAAATCCACCAGCTGCTCCTTAGAAACCTTACGGGGCAATTCTACTCTGTCCTATATGGACAATATGAATCAAGATCGACTCAATGGCAACAAGAGTTTTGGGGTAAAAGCTTTATAACCCAAACCAAAACCCATTGCCTTCGAGTCAATTCTGACTCATAGTGACCCCTATAGGACAGAAAAGAACTGCCCCATAGAGTTTCCAAGGAGCACCTGGCAGATTCAAACTCACGACCCTTTGGTTAGCAGCTGCAGCACTTAACCACTATGCAACCAGGGTTTCCATAAAGCTTTATAGTTATAATTAAAAATAATATATACTCATTGTATAAAACAGCGTATCCCTGGTTTGGTGGTGCAAACAGGAAAGATTGGTGAATACTAGCTGAAAGGTTGATGGTTCGAACCCACTCAGAGGCACCTCAAAAGACAGGCCTGGAGATCTGCTTCTGAAAGGTCACAGCCTTGAAAACTCTAAGGCGTCCATTCTACTCTGCACACATGAAGTCGCCATGAGTTGGAATTGACTTGGCAACCACAAACAACAATGTTGTATAAAATAAAGAAATGCATGTTCTCGTTGTTATTAGCTGTCTATCTTAGTTATTTAGTGCTACTGCAACAGAAATACCACAAGAGGATGGCTTTAACGAAGAGAAATTTATTTTCTCACAGTCTAGTAGGCTAGAAGTCCAAATTCAGGGAGTCAGCTCCAGGAGGAGGCTTTCTCTCTCTGCTGGCTCTGGAGGAAGGTCCTTCTCATCAATCTTCCCCTGGTCTGCTCTGTTCCTGCTCACACAGGAACCCCAGTCCAAAGGTCTGCTCTGCTCCTGGCACTGCTTTCTTTGTGGTATGATGTCCCCATGTCTCTCTGCTTGCTTCTCTCTTTTATATCTCAAAAGAGATTGACTTAAGACACGACCTAATTTTGTAGATCTCATCAACATAACTGCCACTAATCTATCTCATTAACATCATAGTGACAGGATTTACAACACGTAGGAAAATCACATCAGATGACAAAATGGTGGAAATCACAGGATACTGGGGATCATGGTCTAGCCAAATAGATACACATATGTTGGGGGGAAATAATTCAATCCATGACATTGTCATTGAATTGACTCCTTACTCATGGCAACCCCATGTGTTTCAGAGGAGAACTGCTCTATAGTGTTTTGTTGGCTATAAGCTTTACAAAAGCGGATCACCAGTCATTTTCTTCTGTGGATCTGATATATGGGTTCAAGCTTTCAACATTTCAGTTAGCAGTAGATCATAAATTGCTTATAAAGAACAGAAAACATATTACCTGTATTTCACATCTCCTAGAAGTATGTGAGAGCCCTGGTGGTGTAGTGGTTAAGAGCTATGGAGAGCTACAGCGAGCTATGGCTGCTGACCAAAAGGTCAGCAGTTCGAATCCACCAGCCACTCTTTGGAAACTCTATGGGGTAGTTCTACTCTGGCCTATAGGGTCGTTATGAGTCGGAATCGACTCGATGGCAATGGGTTTGGTTTTGGTTAGAGGTAGCAATATTAATAATATTTTTATGAATTATTTTAGATTTTTATCTTAATTAGAGCTTATTGAGCATATAAATAAATACGACACTTCAGTGTAATTTAATCTTCTGAAATTAATATAATCTCAAATTTATTCATGGCTGAGAAAATATTCCTAGCTCAGACAAGTTATTCAATTTGATTTAAAAATAAATAAATTCCTAGACTAGAAGGCACTTGAAAAATAGATGTTGGCACTGATATCAGGTGTTACAACCATGAATGATAAATTAATGAAATTAAATTGGATAAGCTTATTTCCAAACTATTATAATATTTAGAAGTATAAAAAAATTGCATAAAGGTTGTGAGCTAAGATGTTTTTGTTATTGTTGTTAGGTGCCATGGAGTTGGTACCAACTCATAGTGACCCTGTGTACAACAGAACAAAACACTGCCTGGTCCTGAGCCATGTTCACAATCATTGTTATGCTTGAGTCCATTGTTGCAGCCACTGTGCAATCCATCCCCTTGAGGGTCTTCCTCTTTTTCACTGACCCTCTACTTTACCAAGCATGATGCACTCCAGGGACTGATCCCTCCTTATTACAAGTCCAAAGTATGTGAGACATAGTCTTGCCATCCTTGCTTATAAGGAGCATTCTGGCTGTACTTCTTCCGAGACAGATTTGTTCATTCTTTTGGCAGTCCATGGTATATTCAATATTCTTTGCCAGTACCACAATTCAAAGTTGTCAATTCTTCTTCTGTCTTCCTTATTCATTGTCCAGCTTTCACATGCATATGAGGCAACTGAAAATACCATGGCTTGGGTCAGGTGCACTTTAGTCCTCAAAGTGATATCTTTGCTTTTGAACACTTACGAGGTCTTTTGTAGCAGATTTGCCCAATGCTATGAGTCTTTTGATTTCTTGACTGCTGTTTCCATGAGAGTTGACTGTGGATCCAAGTAAAATGAAATCCTTGACAACTTCAATCTTTTCTCCATTTATCATGAAGTTGCTCATTGGTCCAGTTATGAGGATTTTTGTTTTCTTTATCTGGAGGTGTATTTCATACTGAAGTCTGTGTTCTTTCATCTTCGTCAGTAAGTGCTTCAAGTCCTCTTCACTTTCAGCAAGCAAGGTCGTGTCATCTGCATACTGCAGGCTGTTAATGAGTCTTCCTCCAATCCTGATGCCCTGTTCGTCTTCATATAGTCCGACTTCTTGGATTGTTTGTTCAGCATAAAGATTGAATTGGTATGGTGAAAGGATGCAACACTGATGCATACCTTTCCTGACTTTAAACTACATTTAAAGCAATTGAGCTAAGATAGTAACCCAAAAAGAATAGCCTTAATTTACAACAAGAAACTATTTCTCATATTCATTTAGACGTTGAGTGCAAAACCAAGATACGATTTCAACTATAGACAACAGCAATGACTATGCAAAGCCTAGCATCAGAGTAAGAGAACTACTGCTGCATACAAAGAACTTTGACATGACATCAATTGGTAGAGACCTGGTAGGATCTGCAGAAGGCAGGAGGTCTCTGTCCTGTCAGCATTTCATCTTCATGAATACAGCAACAGAAATGATACAGGAAATGTACAAGCACAGAGCCCACAAGAAAATGTGCCCTGGAATGCTAGTGGAAAATTTAAGGTAATTAATTTACAAATAACATGCCTCTGTTGTTTTATATATAAATGGAAAAGTTGATAGGACTTAAATTTTCATTAGCCCTTTTCCTTGACTTGTCAATACTAAAGAAGTGATGCATGTCTTAAGGTCCTGGAGCTGTATTTTTGTGTGTTTGTTTCTGAAGTTGATTAAAAACAGTGGTCTCTGGAGTTAGCTGATAGACCTCAGCTAATTGTTAAATATTCAGGAATTCTGGAACCAGTTGTTAAACCATTTGTTGTTGTTGTTAGCTGCCATCTAGTTGTCTCCTGATTCATGGAGACCCCCATCTGTTACACAGTATAACTGCTCTGTAGAGTTTTCTTGCCTATAGTCTTTATGGAAACAGATTGCCAGGTTTTCACCTCTGCAGAGCACTTGGTAGGTTCTTACCACCAACCTTTCGGTTAGCATCTTATGGAAACCATTTGCACTACTCAGGCTCCTTTTGTTAAACCATTAGTAGCTTTGAATCAGCCATTTTAGGAGTATTTATGCCACAGCAAACATTGCAAATAAGCTCTCCCCTCCCCGGCAGCCCCTAGACTTGGTTTACCAGAACACACTAATTAAAACTCTACTGGTTCAAAATGTGATTTTTTAAAAAGTCATCTTATTTTTAAGTTCAAGTTAATTCACTACTTAAGAGAGCAGTCTCATTTGCTTGTCTTTAAGGAGAATATATCATTTAGAATTGAATCTGTGTTCTAGCTCAATGGCTTCCAAATGTTTATCTGCTGCTCTGAATCAGTCTGTGAATAAAATAATGAGGCAATGATATTAAAACAAGAAAACTGGATATATGCTGTCATTTTCATGGGGAGAGAAACTGAAGGAAGTTGGGCATTCTCCAGGCAAGTTATATCTAACAGAAATTATACGTTTAAAATAATAGCTTTGAAATTTGTCTTATCTATTCCATGTAATAATATTAGGAGGAAGATACAATTGAATTGTCTCTTTGAAGTTATACTAAATATGTATTAAATAACAACACAACAAGTAAATGTGAATTCATATCAAAGCATTACACAGTATTAGAGAGATTACAAATAGATAAGAAAAGATACTGTTAAAACTGGAAAACTTACTGGTTTGGTTAATCCTTAAGGCAGTGGTTCTCAACTTTAGCATTCATTACAATCACCTAGTGCCTTGTTAAGAGACAGTAGGTCAAAGATGGTGCTTGAATGTTGATTTTTGTAACAAGTTTCCAGAGGATGCTGGTTCTGCTGGTCAGGGAACAACAAGTTGAGTAAAGTGCCCTATTTAGAGAAGGTGCTTCTTCCTCATGTCATACTCTTACATAGTCTAGTTAATTCACAGATATTTGTTGAATTGGTTTTCTCATCTAAACCAGGAAGAAAGAAGCTAAAGCATTCTACTGGATAGAAAAGGAGAAATATATATGTATATATAAATATATATGTATAAATATATGTATATATGTATAAATATGTATATATGTGTATAAATACATTTGTGTGTGTATATATATATATATATATATATATACCAAAAACAAAAACCTGTTGCTATCAAGCCAATTCTGACTCAAGCAACACTATAGGACAGAGCAGAACTGCCCTATAGGATTTCCAAGGAGTGGCTGGTGGATTCAAACTGAACTGTCAACCTGGTGGTTAGCAGCAAAGCTCTTAACCATTATGCCACCAAGGCTCTATATATATGTTTATATATACGTATATATATTTGTATGTGTGTGTGTGTATATATATATATACATATATATGATTTGGGAGTATATATACACATATATATAGTTTTGAGGGTTTATATACACATATGTATGGTTTTTGGGATATATATATGTATGTATATATGATGTGATATAATCAGATTTATTGTGATCATAAACTGCATGTCTTAACAATTTGAAATTATACCAGAGGATATTAATACTTTTATTTTGTATATACTGTAATGCCTTACTTATAGATATGTTGATATGATAAAAGGATAGATTACATTTGAGTATTGTGTTTAAGACTATGGATCCATAGAATATTTAGAATGCAAAGAGTAGTACTAAATGCATAAGCTAAAAAAAAGACATCAATATCTACAATTAAGACATTTTTGTTTTTACAGAATAATTGTAAAATTAAAATATCCAAGAAATGTAATATCTGTATGAATGTGTGGTAAGAAAGGTTGGTATTAACACTAAAATTTTAAAAATGGGAATGAGAAAATTGTTCATAGAAAATACAGCTAGAGGAACCACATAAAAATATGAGTAAAAAAGGAGAAACGAGGCCAATAAAAATGAGATTATTTTATAAAAAGTTACACATGTACAAATATACCTGTTGTAACTTTAATTTTATTTTCTGAAGTAATTTTAGATTTACAGAAGAGTTGCAGGATAGGATAGTTTCCCTATATGTTTCACCAGCTTCCCTTGATGTTAAGACCTAATGTAACATTAGTAAACTTATCAAAACCAAAAAACAATAATGTTGGTATAATACTATTAACCAAGCTGCAGACTTTATTTAAAGTTCACTAGGTTTTTTTCTTTTTTTTTTTTAATTTTCTCCAATAATGTCTTTAGTTTTTATTCCAGGATCCAATTCAGGATTTCTATGCTGTCATTTCTTCTCGGTCTCCTCCAATCTATGACGTTACCTCTGCATTTTCTGTCTTTCATTACATTGACAGTTTAGAAGTGTACTGGAAACTAATTTTTAGAATTCTCTTCAATATGTGTCCAATATTTTCTAATGATTTGATTAATGTTATGCATTTTGAGGAAGAATAATTCAAAGATGGTGTGCTGTTCCCAGTGTATTATATCAAGGGGTGTATTATGTAGATACGGTTTATTACTAGTGATGCTAACATCAGTCACTTGGTTGAAGTGGTAACTGCCAAGTTTCTTCACTATAAAGATACTATTTTTCCCTTTGTATTTTTAAAATTTTACCGGGAGATACTTTGAGACTATGTAAATATCAGTTTCTCTTGATATTTCAGCTGTTGGTAATAGTATTTTCTGTTGTTCTGTTGAAAAGTTGCTGCTAATTAAGCTTTATTCTTTGGCAGGAATTGTGTCTCTGGGTCGAAGAGTTGTGGCCAATGTTCCAGTCCCTTCCTGGGCTTTAGTCTGAATCCAGCATGCTTAGGTATCCCTCCCTCAGAGTTTGACTTTTTGTTTGTTGTTTAGCTGATCCTTTCTCCTAGCTGCAATGGATGTTCATTAATACACCATGTGATGGTTAAGATTGCGTGTCAGTGTGGTTGGGCCATGATTCTCAGTGCTTATACGTGATCACCCTCATGATGGGGTCTGCTGTGAGTAGCCAATCAGTTGAAAGGGAGTTTCCTTGGGTGTGTGGCCTGCATCCAAATATAAGTGGATGTTCTGGCTTTTACCTGCTCTGGATCCTGCAGCTGCCTCCTATTTGTCTGACATTCCAGTTCTTGGGACTTGAGCTAACAGCTTACCTGCCGATCTTGGGATTTGTCGATCTTCACAGTTTGTGAACAAGACCCCTGCATTCTGACCTGCCAGTCTTGGGTTCACCAGCCCCTGCAGCTACATGAATCAGGAGAAGTCTTTTATCATGATCCATGGGCTTGGAACGTTCCAGCCTCTACAATCACGTGATCTGTTTCCTAGATATAAATCTCTCTCTATATTTATACACTTTACTGGTTTTGCTTCTCTAGAGAACCCAGCCTAAGACACACCAAGTGTGAATTTGTTGCTTTTTTTCCCACAGATAAAGAGAGATAGCATCCTGGTGGTTTATTCTACCCTTTCCACAGTAGCTAATGCCTACCTCTCTGAGTTCTGCTTTGTGAGATTTTCTAAGGGAACGCCCAGCATTTGGTGTGAGCAGCTAGTGGGGTTCATAGAAAAGGAGTTTACAAGAGGGTATCGAAATTCCCTATATTTGCAGTCTCCAGAGACTTTAATTACTTTCATCAGCACATGCTGGATCTCCACCAAGCTGGTAGTCATCCTAGGTGAACTCGTCTTACTGATGTCCAGCTGCATCTTGCCCTTTTGAGTCAGAGTTTGCATCTCATCTCTCCCAGCATGAAAATGTCTGTTATCAGATTTTGGGCCATGTAGGTTTTCTGTGTGAGTCCCTGGTGGTGGAAACAGTAAAGGTGCTCAGTTGCTAACTGAAAGGTTGGTGGTTCCAATCCACCCATTTCCACCTGGCAAGAAAGGCTTGGCTCTATCTACTTCTGAAAAAATCAGCAGTTGAAAACCCCATGAAGCACAGTTCTACCCCTACAATGGATGACCATGAGTTGGAATTGACTAGATTGCAACTGGTTACTGGATAAGATTTCCTGTAAATAACCATTCTAATACTGTTAGAAAAGTTGTGAACTTGCTACTTGTCTTGCATTTTTAATTGCAAGTTTGAGAGTGACACTTTTTACACCACTTTACAACCCAAGAGGAAACTGAAACAATGCTATGTAGTCTTAAACCTAATAATAACCCAAACAATAACTTGCTGTAGACTGTAGTTGCCCAAAGTCATCAAGTGAATCCACTTAGGCTTGAACAAATAATCTGACTATTTTTAAATCACATTCATTTTCTGTACCATACCAACAATTACTTATCTACATATTGCTTTTTTAAATTTTCTTATGAATAAATTGTGTCTCATAAAAGACTGCAAAGTTTTAAAATGAAAAGCTGTAGTGTATATTGCTTTTGTATATCAACAAACAACATCTAATATTATATTACATGGTCCCATCTTCTACCATTTAATTATATTTAAACCTATAAATACAATCTCATACACTTTTTAGGGAATATCTTCTAGAACAGTTTTAGATTTACAGAAGAATTGTGATAGTAATACCATTTCCATATACTCTCACCCAGCTTCCCCTACTCTTAACATTTTACATTAGTGTGGTGTATTTGTCATACTTATTGAACTGATATTAGTACATTATTTCCAACTAAATTTTACAGTTTAGTCAGAGTTCCTTAGTTTTTCAAAATATGACTTTTCTGTTCTAAGATTCCATATAGTCTTTAATCTTCCTATCTTCCTAGACTCCTCATAACTGTGACTATTTCTGACTTTTCTTGTTTTCGATGACCTTGAAAGCTTTAGGAGTAATGGTCAGGTATATTGCAGAACGTTCCTCAATTGGCATTTTTCTGATGTTTCTCTCTAGATTAAAGTGCAGTTATGGGTTTTGGAGAGGAAGACCACAGAGGAAAAGTGACATTTTCATCATCTTATATTAAGGGACATACTATCGACATGATTCATCATCGTTAATGTTAACCTTGATCACTTGGCTGTAGTAGTGTTTGTCAGTATTCTTCACTGAAATATTACTCTGTTTTTCCTTTCATATTATACTACTTCAAAGGAAGTCTTTATGTGCAGCCCACACTTAATGAGTGAAGAGTTATCCACCACCTCCTTGAGTGTGGAATATGTACATAAAATATTTGGAATTCTTCTGAATATTTGTATATTTCCTCCTCTTTTATTTATTTATTTGTTAATAATGTATTTATATCAATACAGACTCATGGGTATTTATTTTACATGTTGGCTTTATAATTCAATACTATACTAATTATTATTTTTGTTTTTCAATTTATTTTATTGTGGTAGGTATATAGATAACAAAACATTTGTCATTGCTACAATCTAAACAGTTCAGTGATGGAAAAATTTAGGAATAGTTAATGGTGGTAGTTAAACTAATTATTATTACTATTTTTATTTTTCTTAAATTGTTCCAGCTTTGGCTGTTGGAAGCTCTTTTATTTGACCCACTGTCCTGTTGACATACCCCTGTTTGTTTGTTTTTTTGTTTATTTTTAGGGTTCTCTTATTTTCTGGCACTACAAAATGCTCCATGCTCATCTTATATATTTTCTGTCCAAGTATAAGAATGAATCAGCTATTTCTCAAAGCAGTCCTGCTTGCTTTTAACGGAGAATGGAATTAGAAACAAACATCTGTGTGCTAGGATTATTTATTGCTCTTGGGATATTGTTGTTTCTAGGTTATCTCAGATACCAGAGCAATAAAACATATGTGTATATACTATATTATCCATATATATATATATATAACCACCTGTATCTATATGAAGTTAAGAATAAGTGCTCATAATGACTGTCTCGAACTCTAATTCATTACCACACTAATTATTCTAGCCCCTTCCCCTTTCTGGTCTGTAACTTCTTATTCCAACAGTGATAAACTTGGCTCTAACTATCTATCAGACATTTACTTAATTGTTCAGTTCCAGTACACACATGTGAGTGCATAATTGTGTGAATAAGAATCAGCATAAAGTTGGTTCCTATGCGGCTTTATGTGTACCTTTGCTTTTCAACTTTTCCATTATGTCTGACACTAGCTACTTTCCCCACAGCACTCTTTCTCTGCTGGATTTCATAATTCATTGTAATGTCTCACAGAGCTCCTGGACTATATTTATGGTTATGTGGTTTATTAGGGTAAAAGGATACAAACCAGAAGTAACAGGATATAACCAAGAGTAACAGAATACAACTCCAGACCAGTATGAGGAAAAGGTACATGTGCAAGTCTGGAAGGGTCCCTGAAGTAGACAGCACATCCCTTCCTTCATCAACCAAAAGTTCTTCAACCAGGAAATGCTGCAGGACATCACTCAGCCCACATCAGTCTCAGCCAACACTGCTGCTGCTTCTTGATTGTTACCACTCTCTGCATTGGCCACTCTCAACCAGCACCACTCTCACCCGGCACAGCTCTCAACCAGAAGAGCTCTCAACTGACATAGCTCTCAGAGGGGTTTCAGCATGGAGTTTTCATGTCCCAAGGATGTACTATCTCTCCTGGGTCTTGTCTACCAGAAAGCTCCCAAATCTTTGTGTTCCAGGGATTTTATTAGCTGGTCCACATGCTCCTTGTCAATTATCAGGTGGGATTCCTAGCCAGACTGGTTCCTAACAAATCCTCAGGTGTAGTCATTTGTAAGGTTTTAGCTCCCAGATATTTCTCACTTTACTACTAGTCCACATTTAGCTTACAGTAGTTCTGCAAAATTACCATGTTAAATGTTCCTACCAGTTTATGGCTCTAGCTGCTTCTACTCCAGGTCTGTAGAACTCAGCTATGGCTCTATACATTCACCTGTCTCTCTAGATTTCAAAATGGCATTTTTTCCTGAAAATACAGTTCTCTAATGGATCCAAGAAAAGTTGTTGGTCTTCACTTTTTTCAGGTTGTCAAGACAGAAGTAATAATTTTCTTACCCTTTATATATCGAAGTTGAAAATTGGACACCCTCCATATATATTTTATATGAGTTACCCTAAAAGACAAAAGATTTTGACAGATATGATTATGACTTCTGTTTTACAAAAATCTATCCTATATCTTTGAGTTTTCCGCCTTCTACAAATTGATCTTTAATGTATTATTTTGCTGACAACAAATACTCTCAGGATTAGAAAATCATAAGAAATTCCAAACATCAGCTAATGTCAGAGCCCTATGTTCAGTATGTCACCTAGTTATCCTGAACCAACTAAATGTCAACATGTCAAAACCGTAGCATCATAGATCATACTTTGTACTTTTAAAGACCTACATTGTTTCTTGGCCTTATTTGCTTCTCTCATCTTGACTATAAAGTTGTTCTCACATAGAACTATCCCTCATTCTCTGAGTTTTCCATACAACTTCATACATTTAAATTTGAATTTTTGCACAGTGCTACTCCCTCTATCAGAAACATTCTTTCCATTCTACCTGAAAAACTCTTATTGTTTCTTTCAAATGCATCTCAAATTTCAAATGTTCAGAAAAATATTTTCCAATTTATTCCAGGAATCAATTAATTTGCATGAATCTCATTTGAATGTTGACCATGCATTTGTAAGATCTTTTCACATTTCATATTTATTATTAGTTTACATGTTTTTCTTTCCTATTGCTGTGAGGAAGGGAACTATATGTCTTTGTTTTATCAAAGACATTGCTCACACTATGAATTCAATAAATGTTTATCTATTAATTAATATCCTGAATTTAAACCAGTCTCTTCTCCACTCTTAAAATTTATAAGAATCTTATGGGATCAAACCAAATATTCGAAATCATCCTTATACACTTGCTTATTCCTTCAGTGCAATAGTTAAGAGCTACGGCTGCTAACCAAGAGATTGGCAGTTCAAATCCACCAGCTGCTCCTTGGAAACTCTATGGGGCAATTCTGCTCTGTCCTATAGTGTCACTATGAGTTGGAATCAGCTGGATGGCAACAAGTTGGTTTTTTTTTTAAAGTTTTTTTAATATGTCAAATAATTTGAAGATCTCAGGATATACCACTAGTTCAAGTGTAAACAATTTAAAAATGTGAAGGATTTTTATTGTTTCTAGAAAAGAAAGTCAAAACCCAATTTATCAGCTGTAAATGAAAGCTGCTTTTTGTTTTTTTAATGACCTTATATAAGGATATAGAATGCAAAAAGATTTTATAAATGAACATTAATTCACTGGGGCATTCCATTTAGAATCCAAATGATGTTAGTAATGTTGCTCTATGATTGAATTCTTTTGTCCTTTACTATAATCATTAGCCACTTTACATTTTAATTGTATTAGGTGAAATGTTAATAAGAAGTGATTCTGAAGAACTTGTGACCTATGGAGAGCTTCTCAGTTATTTAGAGTATTTGCTGTTGATTCTCAGAGCTAAACTGTACAAAGGATAATTCAACAGCTACGATAGGTAAACGGAGGATGTGAAGAAGCAGGAATTTAAATGATGTTCTAGGATTACCAAATGTACATATAGTGGAGGTGAAAGAAACCACATATCTTCAATTCTTCCGTACTTAAATGACTATTTCCCATATTCTTACATGTTTTACTGATTTTGTGTTCTGTAATATATAGATGCCAACAATATTTTTTATTTTAATATTTATTTCTTATTTATTTTAAATATTCAAAGATATGTCCTAAAAAACAGACATAGAGAATTGATAGAGAAGACCTACCTGTATGACAGAAGATAGAAGATAACTGCACCCACTTCCAGCATTCACTACTATTTTTAACTCTACTAATCAGAAGGATGCCTGTTTGAATATATACTTTTTTCATCCTCTCTGCTTGCCTCCTCACAATCTGCCCACATCATATACGAACATTCAGTACTAGTAATGATTGTTGTGCCCTTCTACCTCTATCGTTCTTTTCCAGTTTTACTGCTAAGAGAATTTTGAAACAGAATACATTAAAACTACTCTTTTTTTTTTTCCTAACTAAGTGTCTGCTGCCTATCCCTCTTTGCATCATGAAATTTCACGTGCAGGGGAGTCTGAGCCCTAACTACCCCCTGCACACACATGCAAAGACTGAGGACTAGTCTCTGTGCCCTGGGGAAAAACAACTAAGTACTTTCCTTGGCTCACCTGGGCATTAATTTTTTAATGACATTGCCATTCTTAGAATGCTGCAGGGATCAATATTAGGGGTAGCACCTTTATCTAAGGAACATTTCAGTCTGTGGCCCTTTTGTGATCTGCAGTCACTCATGGCTGTCCTGACATTTTCCATAGGCCAAGGATCTCACTTGCTCGTATTTGTACCTGAGGACCATTTGTCTTCTGCTGTCATTTTTTGGCTACTGATGTCAATGTTAACATTGTTACAAATAGACATTGCCTCAGGAAAACACACAAATCATTTCTGGTTAAAAGGAGACTATGTCTTTGCTAAAACTGCCTGTGCATCACTTGTCTTTAAGCATTGCTGACAGGATTATTTTTCATTTGTACCCCTGGGAAAATAACTCTTCTACATCCTGAATGTCCTTTGAAGCCAGTAGTAAACATAAATAGCGTGCCAAAAGAAATTACCTTCTAATCTTTTATAATGTACTTAATAGTATACTCTGATATAGCTCTGTAAAAAGATTTCATGGGAAGGTGACTGGCAAAAAAGTACATTCCAAAATGTTGAGTAGGAGATAGATTAAACATCTCTTCTCTGCACTTTTTTTTTTTTTTTAATATAGAGTAACATTTTTACAGTTAGTAGTACCTTGGTTACAAATTTTAAAAACCTGGGTTTTCTTTTAATTTGTGTCTCTTGATAAATGGTAAGGTGATTTTTTTGTGTGTACAGTTTTTTAGTAGATAATATTTCTACCTCTGAATATAATTTCCCTTTTCTTTTTTTTTAATAAAAATGTTTTGAAACTTTCATCTCTTACATTTCATTTCCTTATTTCTTAGCTCAGTATACTGGAAAATGAGTCTATCATGAGGGAAGGCATTTCTGGCACACATTTCTTGGACCGATGAGTACATTTATAGAACCAGGGATATTTAAATGAAAAAATGAAGCAATTGTTAATTTCAATAAATATCATATTTTAGTAATATAAATATTCAAGATGTTTCCAACAGAAGTTTTCAGGAAGAGCTATTTAACCAATATACGTTTGTCTCGCCTCTAGAATAAAATTACATTATGGAATATGAACATATTTATTGTATTCATGATCAAGTTATCAGATAAATGGCTCTCTTGTAGGTATTTTATATTTTTATTTCCAGTTTATTTACTAACTGTGTACTAAATATTCAATATATGCCAATATTTACCACTTTATCCAATACCATTATCCTCAAATTGTATGTATTTTAATCATGGGCATATCTGTGTATAAATTAAAAAAATTTCATTCTACTCATGTGAAGTGACTTTATATTTATTTTTTCAAAAACAAAAACAAATGAGTATCAAATAAGAAACTTAATTTATTTTGATCAAACAAGACTACCTGAGACTCACTTAGAAATTCCACTGGCTTTTTTTTTAAATAAAAAATTAAATGTGTAATATTGTAGTGACAGTAAGGTACACTATATGCTCTGAAAGGTCCTCTTACTTAAAAATAATTATATTCTGGACAAAATCAATTTTAATGCATTGCTTGACCCAAAAAAGTAAGAAAAAAATCTCTACCATGTACCACTACCCACATTAAAAAAAAAAAAAAAGTCCATGGCAAGGAGAATAGACAGGAGTAAGTGAAAAAGCAGACACTAGCTACAGGGGCATATCAAGATGAGTGCTGACATGTGTGTTGCAATTAATGACAAAACTAAATGTTGGGCCATTAGAAAACTGGAAAAAAATTAATCAGAGACTCCATTATGAGGCTGAGAACATTCAAGGAATCATAGGTAATCCTAGGTAGTTGGTATATGCCAGGCACCAGGAAAGATATACTATTTGTTGTTATTGTTGGGTGAAGTTGATTTTACCAAACATGATGTCCTTCTCCAGGGACTGGTCCCTCCTAATAACATGTCCCAAAGTATGTGAGAGGAAGTCTCATCACCCTCACTTCTAAGGAACATTTTGGCTGTACTTCTTCCAAGACAGATTTGTTCCTTCTTCTGGAAGTCAATGGTATATTCAATATTCTATGCCAACACCTTAATACAAAGGCATCAGTTGTTCTTTCATCTTTCTTATTGAATTGTCCAGCTTTCACATGCATATGAGGCAATTGAAAACACTATGGCTTAGGTCTGGTGCACCTTAGTCCTCAAAGTGACATCTTTTCTTTTTAACACTTTAAAGAGGTCTTTTGCCCCAGATTTACCAACATCTTTCAGAGGATAAAAAAATGAGAAAATTTCTGCCTTTTTTTTTTATGAGGACAGACTAACTTTGACACCAGAACTATATAAGGATAGTATCAGCAAACTCATCTAATTTTTAAATGTAGATGAAAATATCCATGCCAAGGAACCCAGAGAGCAATTGAAAAACCAAAAACCAAAAAAAAAAAAAAAAAAACTGTTTTATATAAAAGAGATAATACATTAGGGCCAAATCACTTTTGCCCTAAAAATACAAGGATATGTCATTAGAAAATATATGGCTGCTATTCAACATAGTAACAGAAAAATATATATATATACATATATACTATATATAAATACAATGTATAAACATATACATTATATAGATGTCTGTGCCCCCACATGTCTCACAGTTTGCATGTTGCTATGATGCTGGAAGCTATGCCACCAGTATTCAAATACCATCAGGGTCACATACAGTGGACAGATTTTAGCTGAGCTTCCAGACTAAGACAGACTAGGAAAAAGGATCTTCCAGTCTCCTGAAAAAATCAGCCAGTGAAAATCTTATAAATGTCAGCAGAATATTGTCTGATATAGTACCAGAAGATGAGCCCCTGAGGTTGGAAGACACTCAAACTACCACTGGGGAAGAGCTGCCTCCTCAAAGTAGCGTCAACCTTAACGACCTGGATGGAATCAAGCTTTCGGGACCTTCACTTGCGGATGTGGCACAACACAAATAAGAAACAGATGTAAGCATCCATTAATAATAGGAACATGGTATGTATGAAGTATGGATCTAGGAAAATTGGAAGTCTTCAAAAATGAAATGGAAAGCATAAAGATCTATATCCTAGGCTTTAATAAGCTGAAATGGGCTGTTATTGGCCATTTTGATTTGGACAATCATATGGTCTACTATGCCAGAATGATAAATTGAAGAGGAATGACATGGCATCCATTGTCAAAAAGAACATTTCAAGATCTATCCTGAAGTACAGCATTGTCTGTGATTGCATAATATCCGTAGGCCTACAAGGAAGCTAATATGGCTATTATTCAAATTTACACACCAACCACTAAGGTCAAAAGTGAAGAAATTGAAGATTGTTATCAACTTCTGCAGTCTGAAAATGTTCAAACATGCAATCAAGATGCATCAATAATTACTGGTGATTGGAATACAAAAGTTGGAAAGAAAGTAGAAGGATGAATAGTTGGAAAATATGGCCTTGATGATAGAAACAATGCCTGAGTTTGCATGATAGAATTTTGCAAGACCAATGACTGCATTGCAAATACCTTTTTCCAACAGCATAATCGGCAACTATACTGTAGACCTCACCAGATGGAATACACAGGAATCAAATTGACTGTATCTGTGGAAAGAGACAAAAGAAAAGCTCAATATCATCAGTCACAGCAAGGCCAGGGGCTGACTGCTGAACAGACCATCAATTGCTCATATGTGAGTTCAAGTTGAAGCTGAGGAAAATTAAAACAAGTCCATGAGGACAAAGTATGACCTTAAGTATATCCCACCTGAATTTAGAGACCATCTTAAGAAATGATATGACCAGTTGAGCACTAATGACCAAAGAGCAGATGCATTGTGGAATGACATCAAGGACATCATACATGAAGAAAGCAAGAGGCCATTAAACAGACAGCAAAGAAAGAAAAGACCAAAACAGATGTCAGAAGAGACTCTGAAACTTGCTCTTGAACATGGAATAGCTAAAGCAAAGGGAAGAAATGATGAAGTAAAAGAGCTGAACATAAGATTTCAAAGGGCACCTTGAGAAGACAAACTAAAGTATTGTAATGACATGTGCAAAGACCTGGAGTTAGAAAACAAAAAGGGATGAATATGCTCTGCATTTCTCAAGCTGAAAAAACTAAATAAAAATTTCAAGACTTGAGTTGCAATATGGAAGGATTCTATGGGGGAAATATTAAATAATGCAGGAAGTATCAAAAGAAGATGGAAAGAATACACAGTCACTATACCAAAAATAAATAGTTAATGTTCAATAATTTCAGGAGTTGGTATATGATCAAGAACTGATGGGACTGAAGGAAGAAGGCCAAGCTGCAATGAAGACATTGGCAAGAAACAATGCTCTGGGAATTGACAGAATACCAACTGAGATGTTTCAACAAACATAGGCAACCCTTGAAGTGCTCACTCGTCTATGCCAAGAAATTTGGAAGACAGCTACATGGTCCACTGACTGGAAGAGATGTATATTTATGCCTATTACACAGAAAGGTGGTCCAATCGCACGCAGAAATTATGGAACACTATCATTAATATTACACACAAGTAAAATTTTGCTGAAGATCATTCAAAAGAGGTTGCAGCAGTATATCAATAGGGAGCTGCCAGAAATTCAAGCCATATCCAGAACAGGACCTGGAATGAGGGATATCATTGCTGATGTTAGATGGATACTAGCTGAAAGCAGAAAATACCAGAAAGATGTTTACCTGTGTTTTTTTGACTTTGCAAAGGCATCTGATTCTGTGGGTTATACCAAATTATTGATAACATTGCAAAGAATGGGAATTCCTTGTTTGAATAGAGCAAGGGGATACTGCAAAGTTCAAAATCAGGAAAGGTTTGTGTCAGGGTAGTATCATTTCAGTCTACTTATTCAATCTGTATGCTGAGCAAATAATCCCAGATGCTAGACTATATGAAGAAAAATGGGGCATCAGGATTGGAGGAAGACTCATTAACAGCCTGCATTATGCAGATGACACAATCTTGCTTGCTGAAAGTGAAGCGGACTTGAAATAGTCCTCATAACTGGACCAGTAAGCAACATTGTGTTAAACAGAGAAAAGACTAAAGTTGTCAAAGAGTTCATTTTACTTGGATCCACAGTCAATGCCCATGAAAGCAGCCATCAAGAAATCAAACGATGTATTTCATCGGGCAAATCTGCTACAAAAGACCTCTTTAAAGTGTTAAAAAGCAATGATATCACTTTAAGGACTAAAGTGCACCTGATGCAAGCCATGGTGTTTTTAATCACCTCATATGCATGGGAAAGCTGGACAATGAATAAGGAAGCTCAAAGAAGAATTGACACCTTTGAATTATGGTGTTGCCAAAGAATATTGAATGTACCGTGGACTGACAAAAGAATGAACAAATCTGTCTTGGAAGAAGTACAGCCAGAATGCTCATTAGACACAAGAATGTAATACTTCATCTCTCCTATGTTGGAAATGCTGTCAGGAGGGACTAGTCCCTGGAGAAGCACATCATACATAGTAAAGTAGAGGGTCATAGAAAAAGAGGAAAATCCTCAATGTGATGGATTGACACAGCAGCTGCAACAATGGGCTCAAGCATAACAATGATTACTAGGATGTCACAGGACTGGTCAGTGTTTCGTTCCATTGTACATGTGGTCACTGAATTAGGAACCAACTTGATGGCACCTAACAACAACAACATATATCTGTGTATATAGGGCAGCAAGAAAGTAGCCACTCAGTCATACTCACATCTAGAATTTAAATTGCTGTATTATCTACCATTACTGCTCATTATAAAGTAGCAGAGTGAGTAAAGGGATAGAGGAGAAGAAAATAATTAATAACAGCAAACTGTTGATCAGGAAGCCTAATTAATAATTATAACTTCATTTTTTCACACTCCATTTTATGAAACCCTTTGTCTCTTCTGTAACATCTGTTCGTCAGAATTTCTAATCTTATGATGTGGCCAAAACAATAATCATCATGGATTTCTGTCTTCATTGAGTGTCACAGGTTCCTATGGAGCATTATCACTGAATGTAAGAGCCTATGAGGCATCTTTGTCAATCCTCTAGGTTTGAGACAGTTTTCCTTGTCCTCATTGTATATTAATAACATATTTCCCCTTTGGAAATTGGGTTTAATCCTCCAGTCAGTACGGTGACTTCCTTCCCTGCCCGTTGACAAAACAGAAGGAGTGATCTCCAAATTGTTACTGGCATTCTCAGCACCAACTTCCTAACTGGGTTCACTGGTGGAAGGCTCCTTCCCAGTCAAGTTTTGAAAAGTATGTAGAAACCTCTGGCATACACTCACAGGAAGATTCATGGTACACACATGTGAACCCATTTTATGGTTCTTCTTCAACAGTAATTAGTTTGCTTGTTATTATAGGAGCTCATGCCTTTGGAGTTTAGTTTTTACATTGTCTGTGAACCGAATTAGGTCTGGAAATCGGATAACAGACATCAATTACCACAATTGTCTCTTGAATTAAAGAATACAATTGTGGAATTCTTGTATTCCCATTGACAACAGGGAGTTCAACTATATGGCAGAATCTGCAACTGTCGTCTTGAGCTTAAGGAAGTTCTTTTCAAATTATTTTCAATAAATTTCAAGTATACTGACCTTCTCATCAATGCACTTCATACAACTTTTATGGAGCAAGTGTCCAGAGAACACTCCTACGTAGTATAGTTAGAGGGTATGTGAGCTGGCATAGTGGATCCACTCCAACACTCATGACTCCTGCTTCTTAGAACTTATTTTACAAGATGACCAGGAAGCTTACTGACTTAAAGGCAGTGCTTCTCAAACTTTAATATGTGCACAAGTCTCCTGGCTAACTTGTTAAAATGCATAATCTAATCCTGTGTGACCTGAAATTCTGCATTTGTAAAGCTCCCAGGTCATGCTTCCAGATGGTTCTCTGACAACAATTTGATTTGCAAGACTGTAGGCTACCTTAAGTTCAGACTTCAGCCAGTCCATCAGACCATTAACACCACTCTAGTACTTTGCATCCTTCATTCCAAGAGGAGTGACTCATATTATTAGATTTGTCCAAATATATAGTTCATATTCAGTAGTTGAATTCTCTTAGATTCTTGTTTCTTAGAAAACATTCTTGTTTCTAAGAATCTTGCTGATGCAAATAGCCAATATCCAACAGCTTCTATATCTGTCTTCTCCCAGATGGGCTCAGCACTTCTCCTTCTGAGCTATGTAGGAGTCTAAATTTCAGCAGGGGCTTAGAAACAGTGACATGTGGTGAGAGAATAGGATCTTTTGAGGCAGTTACTCCAGGGAAGGTCATTGAAGTGTTTTGTTTTGGTTTTGGTTTTGTTGTTTTATAATGCAAGAAAAATCTGGCTTCCTTAGAAGGGGACTGGGTGGGTTTTTCTTCCACTGGCAAGGAAATTTCAAGGAAATTTGAGATGGTGAAGATCTCAGCTCAGCTTCATCTAGGCCTGTTCAAATGTCCCCATCCCAAGACTCAATGTACCACTTCTGTATAAACAGCCTATTTATCTTAGCAAGTTAGTATTACATGCTTCAGTGACTTAGCATTTCTGAGATCTTTACCACCAGGATCTGGGCTTGATCCTCAGACTTGTTGGCCTTGTCACTTCAGGGGGTTTTTAACTCACCACAAAACTTTCTGATGCTTTACATGAGCCACAATTTATGGAATTCAGGGGTTTAAGTTCATGGGTTTGTTTTAGACATGCTTTTAAGGGCAGTCAGAAGCAGACAGAAGTGTTTGTAGTTACCATTTGTTACCATTGTGACTAAGTGCCATAACCACTTAATCTCTCAAAATTTTGCTTTCTATTTGTATGCCACCCCATGGCACAACTTGTGATAATTTGAGTGATCTTGATTCTGCTGTACTCTATGGATTACCAGCAACACATTTCCTTGTAAAAAGGAGGCTAATCTAGTGCTCATTAAATATCCAGACAACCAAATCTCAGAATCTCAGGTTACATCTTGGACAATTCTGTTCAGCACTACACTTCATGGCTACCTCAAGGTTGAAGTGTAGTGTGATTTCAGTCCACATGTATTGAGCCAAACCATTTGAATCCAGTAATAATCTAGGTAAAATTAACCCCTATAAAATATTAGCTATCTGCCATATCTCAATAACCTAAGTTGTTTACATCCTTTAGTAATTATTCTAATTTGGGTAATCTCTTCCAAATACAGAAACTATCCAAAATATAAAGTTGTTGTCACGAAAATATTAGACTAAGGATGCTTGTAAACAGCATACATGTAGACAATAAAAGTGCTGTTTAAAAGTTGTGTAATAAAGTATAATATTTCAATACTATTAAATTTGCTTTTAAAAGCTGGATAAGGAACTTACAAATGATGACATGTAAACTGCAAGAATGAACATATAATTTGCATGTAATAGTATGTAAATTATATGTGTATGTAGCTGTTGTTAGCTGCCATTGAGTCAGTTCCAACTCATAGTGACCCTATGCACAACAGAACTAAACACTGCCCTGTTCTGCGCCATCCTCACAATCATTGCCATGTTTGAGCCTATTGTTGCAGCCACTGTGTCAGCCACTAAGGATCTTCCTCTTTTCCACTGACCCTCTATAAAAAATTGACTTTAGATTGTGGAAATATGGATGTTGTCTTATTTCCTTTTCTTTTGTTCACTATTAGTCTTAAGAAAGATTAATTCAGATGTGGCTTTGAGCAATCTGATCAAATTTAATTGGTCCTTCTTTGATCTTGGTTTGCAAATTTGTCTTTTCTCATAATTTCTGAAGTTACAGAATCACCCTTGAGTTCTTTCTAAATCTTGCAAAAGTGTTAAATCATGAAGTACTGTTTTCTAAGTCCACACAAGTCCCAATTTATCCTAGTAATCTATGAAGCTGCAAATGAAGCAGTTAATTATGTTTCTCTGAAGATAACAAAGCCCATAGGTCATTCTGTTTAGGTGGGAATTGAAAGCACTGTAGTACAATATTGGAAGCCAAGACAATTAGTGAAATAATTTTGCACAATCTGCATTATTTCTTCTCCTCCGACTCATGTTTGCTTTGTTTTTGGATAATTAGTGTTAAAATAAATACACTTTTACTGCTTTCCTAACTGGTAATGGATTTTTATTGTGATGGCCTAGCAAGACATTTCAGAGAAATCCAAGCATTGTAGCAATTCCAGTTATCTTCCTGTGATGGAAGCAAATAGTGTAAAACTTGATGAATAGTTAACACAATTATCTTGTCACTAAAGCTAACTCGTCCGAAGAGCAAATAAATTCATCTGAGGTTGAACACATTTTGTAGCTGTTTTTCCCAAGGATGAATACCACTGCAGTCAATGAGGGTATAAGAAGTGTTTTAATTCCACGTAAAACAAAAATAATGAAAGCTGAGACTATCAGAAGTGAGAAATTAGTGGGAAAAGAACATATTATTTGTTGAAAAACAATTTTTTTCTGTGGTTTATTATTAGCACCATATAGTTAAAGACAAAATAATTTTACTTTTAAATACTTGTAAATATCTTCTAGCAAGAAAACAAAAGTTTAGAGTAAAATATTGAATCATGCATATGTCTTAGCATTTTGATAGAATAGAGTTTTCTTTATGTCTAGATTAATAAGAAAGCTTGAATTGATTAATGCATGCATAAAAATTAAAGTCTTTGGATCGCAGAAAACAATATATCTAGATTTGCCACTTAGCAATTAGTGTGGTTCATAACTATGAGCTGCATCTTACCCTTCATTCACCCCATCCTGCAGAGCCTGGTTGACTCATCTCCTGATGGGAAAGAGAAATTATCCCTCTTCTCTCTACTTTTTCTCAACTTAAGCTAGTCTTTTTTTTTTTTTTAATTTTACCTTATCAGTAGTAAAGAATATTCAAACTCTAGCTTAAATTACTCCTCTATTATGAAGACTTCTCTAGCTACCAGTTTAGAATTAATTGTTCCTTTTCTGTGTTTTCACAGAATTTTGTAGAATACCTATAACATTAAATTTATCACAATAAGATATTTTGTGGCAAATTCCAAGTATGGGTATGTATATACAATACACAGCTGTGTATACCTATATATCTAAATCTAGATCTACTCATATGAGTGTGAGCAACCTGAGAAGAGCTGTTACCTATTCATTTTTTAATACACACCAAAAAGTACAGTGTATGCCCAAAAAGATGTTGAATAAATATTAGCCGAGTTGAAATACTTACTGGCTGTCAACATGGCTAAAAAGCATTAGAATTTCTATTTATCTGAATGTATCAAAAGGCTAAAGGCAAAAAATGATATTATTGATTTATGAATTATTTTATCAATGGTAGCACCTAGGGCAGTTCATTGTTTATTAACATAACACTGTAATTTTAAGGGGGCTTGGAAATCATGTTAATTCTTTCTGAAAACATTTTTTCTGCTTATTGTGAAAAGATGAACAAAATTCAAAAATTTATTGCAAGTATTGAAATATTATAAATGCATTTTATAGTCATTGAAATTTTATCAGAATTGCTAGAGAAGCTGGAGTGAGAAAGGAAATCTAGATGTTTCCTTACTGGAACAGAACTGGGCAAGAGATCAGATGAAAGGAGAAGCAGACACGGAGATTCTTGGGTATAGGAGTCAAACATAAGACATCACTGCTATTTTCCCTTCCTCAGGAATGAAGAATTAGTCCTGACCTTTCCTATGGAGTCCTGTATAGCTTTCCAGGAAGTCCCTCCCTGGATGATGTGAACAGTTAATGAACCTAACTGCTAATCGAACTGTTGGATGTTCAAATCCACCCAGAGGTGCCTCAGAAGAAAGGCCTAATGACCTACTTCTGAAAAATTCGCCACTGAAAACCGTATGGAGCATAGCTCTATTCTGACAGACACTGGGTTACCATGAGTAGAAATCAACTCTATGGTAACTGGTTACTGGTATACTTTTCCAAATCTCTTCTACATCTTCTGCTGAGATAAGCAACTATAATCATCCTAATTTTACCATCCCCATCCTGGCTCTTGAGGCCTAGATAATATGTTGACATAGTTTATATAAACTATTTTCCTTCTGCTTGACATTTAAACAACTTGTATGTTTGTTACAAATATATTAAAGTGGCACAAACTCTTATTCACCACTTGGTATATTTCTTTAACGCTTGTGTCATTTGGGTTTCCTGGAATCAGATACCAAGACAGACTAAGAAGTACAAACAATTTATTTGGGAGCAAAATTTATAACAGATAAAGGGAGGAGCACGATTGGGCAGAGGGAGTCAACAGACAGCAATGGAGATCTGACAGAGTTTCTGAAAGCCTAATAGAGAGCTCTGGAACAAAAATTGCCCATTGCAGGATGCTATATTGGGAGGAAATGCCTAAGTACTAGTACTACAGTTTTATTGGGAACACCAACAGAAGACGGTAACTTTAGTTCAAAGGCTGAGCTGGATATGAAGACATTAACAACTGGAAACTGTCAGCTAAGCACACTCTTCAGAGGGATGCAATCAGTCCTTCCTCTATGGGGTTCTAAGCAGACTATCTCCATGTTGCAATAGTCTATTCATTCGGCAAAGATCCACTACTCTGTATACATTTGATGAGCATTCCCTCAAGGTTTCCAGTGGGCATCTTTCTAAGGGGAAAATCATAAGTGGAAGGTCAGTAGGATGAATGATAGCCCCCATTGCTGCTGTTGCTCTAGCAGCAGCACTAGTACTCATCATCTCTCTAATCCACTATCCATTCTAAATTTCCCTCATCTCTAGCTATCATGAAAACCTTGGTGACATAGTGGTTAAGAGCCATGGCTGTTAACCAAAAGTTTGGCAGTTCGAATACACCAGGAGCCCCTTGGAAACTCTATGGGGCAGTTCTACTCTGTTCTACAGGGTCGCTCACTATGAGTCGGAATTGACTTCAAGGCAAAGAGTTTGGTTTTGGTTTTTGGTTCTAGCTATCACCTTTCCTAGTATTATTGTCATTTGCTTGATGGTGTAACCCACACACTCATAACTGAGGGGTCATTGAAAATTATATCCTCAGCCCTGCATTGCTGAACTTGAATGTTCACTATGAAATTTGGGGAAGAAGGTGCCAAGAGATACCCAAGTGGATCACCTTCGTTCCACACACATTTCTCCCTACTTCTGCTGATTTGAATCAATTTCCCTACCAGAAAAGTGACTCCTCTTTCAGCCTGCTGGTACTTGAACACAAAATGTCCAAAGTTCTCTATCAGCAACCATAGCTTATAATTAAACAAAGCCCTGCTGTGTAGAGTGTGTCTTTTGGGGGATTTGAAACATCTAATGCTGCAAAGCCTGGAGTTGCTAAATGGGGAGCACATAGTTCCCAAGTAGGCTTTTGTGAATGATGATGTGATAGTAAATTGTATCTGTCAACTTAGACTATGGTGTCCAATTGTTTGCTCAAACACTAGTCAGGATGTTGCTATGAAAATATTTATATTGACTAAGTTGTAAATATTTTCATAGCAACATCCTGACTATAGTTGACGTTAAGTAAAGCAGATTACTCTTCATAACATGGATGGGCCTTATCTAATCAGTTCAAAACCTTAAGAGCAAAACCTGAAGTTTTCCAAGGGAGAAGGATTTTGAATCAAGACTATAACATAGATATTCTCCTGGAGTTTCAAGCAATCAAACTTTGAACTTCAGAGCACCCACAATTGCATAAGCCAATTAAATCTCTCTCTCTCTCTGTCTACCTATCTGCCTGTCTGCCTATCCATCCATCCATCTCTCTCTCTCTCTATCTTGTTGTCTATATTTCTCTGGAGAACCCAGAAGAATACAAATGTTGGTGCCAAGAGTGTTTCTAAAGGAACAGAAACTTATGGATAAGTTTATTAGATTGGTTCTGGGGTTTCTGAAATTGGTCTCTAATCTGATTAAATTTAAAGGTGCTAATGACTTTATTTCCATTAGTAAAGAGGTCTCTGATAGATCATGGTATGATACAGCAATAGAGATATAAAATATCACTAATGGATGCTCCTAACCAAACACATTGGAAGCAAGGTCCGGGGTAATCATGTAGTTGATATCTTAGAGCAATCTTTTTTTTTTTTTGTCAAACTGATGAGTATAATGACATGGACTAGTTGCTTTTGCTTTAATAGGAAAAGCAACAGATGAGCTAAGGGATTCAAATTTCTGGCTCAAGTGCCACAGAAATGACCTAAATATTTCTGCATGTGCCCTGAAAGAAAACTTAATGTTCTGTAGCCACAGAGCTGAAATTGATGAAAACCAAACCCAGACTTTCATCTTATAATTGACTAAATTACATGTAGAACTCCCAACCTCACAGGGTATTTTTGTGAAAGTGAGGACATTGGCTGGGAAGGAATGGAATCCTGAAAAGTTGATATGGGCAAATCATAAAGAATCTGGAGTTTTTGAACCCATTAATTCTGGTAAACCTTCTTTGCAAGTGGAAGCAGCCCTTCCACCACTGTCTGAGATCAACTGTGCTTATCCTGAGGAAACTGTAATGGTATCCCCTGGCATAGTTGCCTTGCAAAACACTGCTGATGGTCCTCAGGAACAAACCTGTTTGCTTCTAGACCTAAAGCTAGTTTCAAGTCCCAGTAAGCCCCAAAAAGTGAGGTACAGAGTGCGCCTACAAAGAGATATACTATAATTCAAAATAAGTATATGATTATTCTAATTTACGTGGACAGAAATACTGGGAATGTGCATGAGAATGGATATTAAGGGTGTGAGATAATAGTGGAAGGAATATAAAGTGGGATCAGGCAGAATTCATTGGTATGAGTCCGTTAAACAGTGATTCTGGATTTAATGTTTTAGCTCTTGTATTAGAAAGAACGTTAGCAGTTTGTCTGTTTGGCTGAAACATAGACCAACATGTGTTGTAGTTATTGTTGTTAGGTGTGATCGAGACGGTTCTGACTCACAGCAATGTTATATACAACAGAAAAAAACACTACCTGGTCCAAAGCCATCCTAACAATCATTGTTATGTTTGAGATCATTATTGCAGCTACAATGTCAATCCATCTCCTAGAGGGTCTTCCTCTTTATCGATGACCATCTACTTTGTTAAGTGTGATATTCTCCAGGAACTGGTCCCTTCTGATAACATGACCTAAGTATGTGAGACATAGTCTTGTCATACTCGATATTAAGAAGCATTCTGGCTGTACTTCTCTAAGACAGATTTGTTTGTTCTTCTGGCTGTCCACAATATATTCAATATTCTTCGCTTCTCCAGCACCATAATTCAAAAGCATCAATTTTTCTTCGATCTTCCTTATTCATTGTCCAGCTTTCCCTTGTATATGAGGCAATTGAAAATACCATGGCATGGGTCAGGTATACCTTATTCCTCATAGGGACACCTTTATTTGTCAACACTTTAAAGAGGTCTTTTGCAGCAGATTTGCCCAAAGCAATAAGTTGTTTGATTGCTTGACTGATGCTTCTGTGGGCATTGATTGTGGATCCAAGTAAAATTAAATCCTTGACAACTTTAATATATTCTCTGTTTATCATGATGTTCCTTATTGGTCTATTGGTGAGGATTTTTTTTTTTATTATTTTTTTATGTTGGGGTATAATCCTAACTGAAGGCTATAGTCTAGGATCTCCATCAGTAAGTGCTTCAAGTCTTCTTCACTTTAAGCAAGCAAGGTTGTGTCATTTGCATAATGCAGATTGTTAATAAGTCTTCCTCCAATCCGGATGCCCTGTTCTTCTTCTGAGTCCAGCTTCTCAGATTATTTTCAGCATAAAAATTGAATAAGTATGGTGAAAGGATACAACTGAGACACAACTTTTCCTGATTTTAAACCACACAGTATCCTCGTTCTGTTAGAACAACTACCTCTTGGTCTATGTATAGGTTCTGCATGAGCAAAGTTAAGTATTCAGAAATTCCCATTCTTTGCAATGTTATCCGTAGTAAGTTATGATACACACAGTGGAATGTCTTTGCCTAGTCAATAAAACACAGGTAAACATTCTGTTATTCTTACCTTTCAGCCAAGATCCTTCTGACATTGCAGTGATATCCATTGTTCCACCCCTCTTTTGAATCCAACTTGAATTTCTAGCAGTTCCATGTCAATATACTCTTGCAAACATTTTTTAATTTTCTTCAGCAAAACTTTACTTGTATGTGAAATTAATGATACTGTTCAATAATTTCCAGATTCTGTTGGATCAAATTTCTTTGGAATGGGCACAAGTATGGATTATCTTCCAATCGGTTGGCCAGGTAGCTGTTTTCCGAATTTCTTGACATAGACAAGTGAGCACTTTCAGCATTTGTTGAAACATTTCAACTGGTATTTTGTCAATTCCTGGAGCCTTGTTTTTCACCAGTGCCTTCATCGCAGCTTGCACTTCTTCCTTCAGTACCATTGGTTCTTGATTATATGCTACCTCATGAAATATTTGAATGTCAGCCAATTCTTTTTGGTACAGTGACTCTGTATATTCCTTCCATCATCTTTTGATGCTTCCTGCATTGTTCAATATTTTCCTCATAGAATCCTTCAATATTGCAACTCAAGGCTTGATTTTTTTCCGTCAGTTCTTTAAGCTTGAGAAATGCTGAGTGTGTTCTTTCCTTTTGGTTTTCTAACTCCATGTCTTTGCATATTTCATTAAAATACATTATTTTGTCTTCTCAATCTGCCCTTTGATATCTTCTCTTTAGCTTTTTCAGTTCATCATTTCTTCCATTTTCTTTATCTACTCTATGTTCAAGAACAAGTTTCAGAGTCTCTTCTGACATTCATTTTGGTCTTTTCTTTCCTGTCTTTTTAGTGATTTTTTGCTTTCTTCATGTATGATGTCCTTGATGTCATCCAACAACTCCTCTTGTCGTCGGTCATTAGTGTTCAGTGTGTCAAATCTATTCTTGAGATAGTCTCTAAATTCAGGTGGGATATACTCAAGGTCCTACTTTGGCTCTTGTCAACTTGTTTTAATTTTCTTCAGCTTCTACTTGAATTTGCATGAGAGTAATTGATGGTCTATTCTGCAGTCAGCCCCAAGCCTTGTTCTGACTAGTGGTATTGTGCTTCTCCACAGTCTCTTCCCACAAATGTAGCCCATTTATTTCCTGTTTATTCCATCTGGCGAGGTCCATGTGTATAGTTGCAGTTTATGTTGTTGAAAAAAGGTACTTCTAATGAATAAGTCATTGGTCTTACAAAATTCTGTCATGCAATCTCCATCAGTGTTTCTGTCACCATGGCCATATTTTTCCCACTAATGATCCTTTTTCTTTGTTTCCAACTTTTGCATTCCAATCTCCAGTTATTATCCATGCATCTTGATTGCATGTTTGATCAATTTCAGACTGCAGAAGTTGGTAAAAATATTCAATTTCTTCATCTTTGGCCTTAGTGGTTGGTATGCAAATTCAAATAATAGTCCTATTAACTTGTCTTCCTTCTAAGCCTATGTATATTGTACTATCATTGACAGCGTTGTACTTCAGGTTAGCTCCTGAAATGTTATTTTCTGTGATTAATGCTATGCCGTTCCTCTTCAACCTCTCATTCCTGGCATAGTATACCATAAGATTGTCCAATTCAAAATGTTCAATACCAGTTCATTTCAGCTTACTGTTGTCCAAGATGTTGATCTTTATGCAGTCTATTTCATTTTTTTTGAAGACTTCCAATTTTCCTTGATTCATACTTTGTACATTCCCCATTCCAATTATTAATGGATGTTTGCAGCTGTTTTTTCTCATTTTGAGTCATGCCACATCAGTAAATGAAGATCTCATAAACTTTACTCCATCCACATCATTAAGGTTGACTCTACTTTGAGGAGGCAGCTCTTTCCCAGTCATATTTTGAGTGTCTTCCAACCTGAGGGGCTCTTCTTCCAGAACTATATCAGACAATGTTTCACTGCTATTTGTAAGATTTTCACTTGCCAATTTTTTGAAGTAGTCCAGACTAAGACAGACTAACATGTTGCCTGCACTAAATATAGTTGAAATGTCATATCTTTATTGGTATACTCTAGAACAAGGTATCCAAAGGCTTAGGATTATAGTGTTAGAGTAGATTTATCATGTAAGACTTGTCCATATACCTTCCACCAGGACTATGAAGAATAAGTTTGTGAGGAGAGTCTAATTATCCTTGAAGAGCTCTTTAGTTTCTCAGATATTACAGTAGAAAATGCTGCCACTCGATTGGGAAACTTAAATGTAATATGGTAATTGGATTTTTTTTATAGTAGGGGCCTAGTGTCAGTACTCAATTGTCAAAGACATGTGTTTACTATAATTGAAAGCAAAGTAAAATTAGTATTCAGAATAATCTGACTCTTGAGACCAATGGAAGTTGATTGTGATGTCCTAGAGAAGAAATAGTTGGGAAGACTACTGAGTTATTACTTGATGTATATAATCAGAAGAGTTCTAGGTAAAGTGAACATAAGCTCAACTTGAATCACAAAAACAAGGAGTCACTGTTTCTTAATCAATTCCTAGACTTGAGTCAATTCATAACCCACAACCTCCTGAGTCAAGGGGAGACAAGATTCCCTTGAGAAGGACCCCATTACACTACAAAAATTTATACACTAATCTTCCTCACACTTCCTCAAAAGCCTTTTACCAAGGTGACTGTGCACTGGGAAAAGGAATCATCAGAGTTTTCAGGGATTACTGGAAACTGTAATCAAAAACATCACTATAGTTCACTAGTAAGAATAAAGGCTGGTGGAGGTCAGGTGATCAATAGACTTTAACTCAAGTCCATCTCTCAGCGAATCTAGTCAGTTCCTGAACCCATGTTGTGGTTGTTTCCCCAGTTCCACAATGCATAATAGAATGGACATACTGAGCAAGTGACAGAATACCCACATTGATTCCCTGATCTGTGATGTGAGGGTTATTACAGTAGAGAAGTCCCAGGGAAAGACACTAGAACTTCCTCTACCAAGGAAAATAATAAACCAAAAGAAATACAAGATTCCTGGAAGGACTGCAGAGATTGTTGGTTCTTTGTTAGGTAGCAACACTATTTACAACAGGAAAAAAAAAAAAAATACTGCCTGGTCCTGCAGTATCCTAACAATCATTACTATATTTGAGCCCTTTTTAACAGCCACTGGGTCAATCCATCTTTTGAGGGTCTTCCTCTTTTTTGGTGACCCTTTACTTCACTAAGTATGATGTCCTTCTCCAGGAACTAGTCCCTCTTGATAACATTCCAGAGTATGTGAGACAAAGTGTCACCATCCTGCTTCTAAGGAGCATTCTGGTTGTACTTCTTCCAAGACAGATTGTTCATTCTTCTGGTAGTCCATGGTATATTTAATAATCTTCCCCAACACAATAATTCAAACGCGTCAGTTCTTCTTCAGTCTTCCTGATTCATTGTCCAGCTTAGATGTATGTGAGGTGATTGAAAATACTATGGCTTGGTTCAGACACACCTCGGGACTTAAAGTGACATGTTTGCTTTTCAACACTTTAAAGAGGTATTTTGCAGCAGATTTGCCCAGTGCAACATGTCATTTGATTGCCAATAGTCAATGATTGTGGATCCAAGTAAAATGAAATCCTTGACAGCTTCAATCTTTTTTCCGTTTATCATGATGTTGTTGCTTATTGGTCCAGTTGAGAAGATTTTTGTTTTCTTTATGTTGATGTGTAATGCCTACTGAAGTTTTTGATCTTCATCAGTAAGTGCTTCAAGTCCTCTTCACTTTCAGCAAGGAAGGCTGTGTCATCTGCATAATGGAAGCTGTTAATGAGTCTTCCTCCAATCCTGGTGCTGAGTTCTACTTCATATAGTCCAGCTTCTCATATTATTTGCTCAGCATACAGACTGAATAAGTATGATGAAAGGATACAACCATGACACACAACTTTCCTGATTTTAAACCATGCAGTATCCCATTGTTCTCTTTGAATGACTCCCTCTTGGTCTATGTCCAAGTTTTGCATGAGCACGAGTAAGTGTTCTGGAATTCCCATTCTTTGCAATGTTATCCACAATTTGGTATGATCCACAGAATCTAATGTCTTTGCATAGTCAATAAAACACAGGTAAAGATCTTTGTTATTCACTGCTTTCAGCCAAGATCCATCTGACATCAACAACGATATCTTTCATTTCACATCGTCCTCTGAGTTCAGCTTGAATTTCTGGCAGTTCCTTGTTGATATGCTGCTGCAACTGTTTTTGAAATATCTTCAGCATAATTTTACTTGCATTTATTATTAATGATATTGTTCAATAATTTCCCAATTCCTTTGGCTCACCTTTCTTGGGATTGGGCATGGATATAGATCTCCTCCAGACAGTTGGCCAGGTAGCTGTCTTCTTAATATCTTGACATAGATGTGTTAGCGCTTCCAGCATTGCATTAGTTTGTTAAAACATATCAGTTGGTATTCCGTCAATTCCTGGAACCTTGGTTTTCGCCAATGCCTTCATTGTAGCTTGAACTTCTTATTTTAGTACCATCAGTTCTTCATCACATGCTACTTCCTGAAATGGTTGAACGTCAGCCAGTTCTTTTTGGTACAATGATTGTGTGTATTCCTTCCATCTTCTTTTGATGCTTTTTGCATCGTTCAATTTTTACCCATAGAATGCTTCAATATTAACGATTCAAAGCTTGAATTTTTTTCTTCATTTCTTCCAGCTTGAGAAAGGTCTGCAAGTTCTTCATTTTTGGTTTTCTAACTCCACGTCATTGCACATTTCATTATAATACCTTACTTTGTTTTCTTGTGCCACCCTTTGAAATCTTTTGTTCAGCTCTTTTATGTCATAATTTCTTCTATTCATTTTAGCTAATCTACTTTCAATAGCAAGTTGAACCCTTCAGGTTGGAAGACACTCAAAATACTACTGGGAAAGAGCTGCATCCACACAGTAGCATCGACCTTAATGATGTGGATGGAGTAAAGCTTTCAGGACCTTCCTTTGTTGATGTGGCATAACTCAAAATGAGAAGAAACAGTTTCAAACATCCATTAATAATTGGAACGTGGAATGTATGAAATATGTATCAACGAAAATTGGAAGTTGTCAAAAATGAAATGAAGTACTTGAAGATAGATATTCTAGGCATTAGTGAGCTAAAATGGACTGGTACTGGATGTTTTGAATCAGACAATCATGTGGTCTACTATGCCAGGAATAACAGATTGAAGAGGAATGGCATCACATTCATCGTCAAAAAGAACATTTGTAGATATATCTTGAAATACAACTCTTTGAGTGATAATATCCATATGCCTAGAAGGAAGACCAGTTTATACCACTGTTATTCAAATTTACACACTAACCATTAATGCCAAATATGAAAAAACTGAAGATTTTTACCAACTTCTGTAATCTGAAATTGATCAAACATGCAATCAAGATGCATTGATAATTGCTTGAGATTGGAATGCAAAAGTTAGAAACATAGACGAAAGATCAACAGTTGGAAAAATATGACCTAGGGGAAGATGAAAGGAATACACAGAGCCACTATACCCTAAAAAATTGGTCAACATTCAACCATTTCAGGAGGTAGCATATGATACAAAATTGATTGTACTGAAGGAAGAAGTCCAAGTTACACTAAAGGCATTAGCCAAAAACAAGGCTACAAGAATTGATGGAATAGCAACTGATATGTTTCAACAAATGGATGCAGTGCTGGAAGTGCTCACTTGTCCATGTCAAGGAATTGGAAAGACAGCTACCTGGCCAACCAACTGGAAGAGACCCATATTTATGCCTATCACTAAGAAAGGTGATTCAACCAAATGTGGAAATTATCAAACAATATCATTAGTATCACATGCAAGTAAAATTTTTCTGAAGTTCATTCGAAACCAGGGAACTGCCAGAAATTCAAGCCTGATTCAGAAGAGGATATGGAACCAGGAATATCATTGCTGATGTCAGATGGATCCTGACTTAAAGCAGAGAATACCACAAAGATGTTTACCTGTGTTTTATTGACTATGCAAAGGCATTCGACTATGTGGATCTTAACAAATGTGTGGAAAATACTACGAAGAATGGAAATTCCAGAACACTTAATTGTGCTCATGAGGAACCTGTACACAGATCAAGAGGCAGTTGTTCAAACAGAACAAGGGGACATTGCGTGATTTAAAGTCGGGAAAGGTATGAGTCAGGGTTGAATCTTTTCGCCATACTTATTCAATCTGTATGCCAAACAAATAATATGAGAAGCTGGACTACATGAAGTAGAACTTAGCACCAGGATTGGAGGAAGACTCATTAACAACCTCTGTTATGCAGATGACAAAACTTTGCTGGCTGAAAGTGAAGAGGACTTGAAGCACTTACTGATGAAGATCAAAGATCACAGCCTTCGGTTTGGATTACACCTTAACATAAAGAAAACAAAAATCCTCACAACTGGACCGTTAAGCAACATCATGATAAAGAGAGAAAAGATTGAAGTTGTCAAGGATTTCATCTTACTTGGATCTACAATCAACACCCATGGAAGCAGCAGTCAAGAGATCAGAAGACATTGAATTGGGCAAATCTGCTGCAAAAGATCTCTTGAAAGTATTAAAAAGCAAAGATGTCATCTTGAAGACTAAGGTGTGCCTGACCCAAACCATGGTGTTTTCAATCACTTTTTATGCATGTGATAGCTGATTGATGAGGAAGGAAGATGGCAGAAGAATTGATGTCTTTGAATTGTGGTGTTGGCGAAGAATATTGAATATACCATGGACTACCAAAAGAGCAAAGAAATCTGTCTTGGAAGAAATACAACAAGAATTCTCCTTAGAAGCTAAGATGGCGAGATTACATATCACATACTTTGGACATGTTATCAGGAGGCATCAGTCCATGGAGGGCATCATGCTTGGTAAAGTAGCAGGTCAGTGAAAAAGTGGAAGAACTTCAAGGAGATGGATTGACACGGTGGCTGCATCAATGGGCTCAAGCACAACAACGATTGTGAGGATGCTGCAGGATGGGGCATTATTTCATTCTGTCATACATAGGGTGGCTATGAGTCTGAAGCTCAGAGCAAAGGAATAATCTTCTTTCAGTTAAATTGTATCAGACACAAGGAATCAGAGATCAACTATCGGAGAACCTGACCACATCAGATGGACACCTGCAGCCGACCTGAACAGCTGGCTGGTACCTGAGTAACTCACCCTTAGGACTCTTTTGCCCTACTGAAGGACTAATTGTTAATGGTTTTGGACAGATAAAATGATTGGGATAAGGAAGTTATCCTCCAAGTATGAAAGAACCATGGCTAGAAATGCCAAGGGGTGCCTGTAGTGTGATGGACAGCTTTTGTGTGGCCTTTCTAGCCATGGTCTTGTAACTCCCATCGAAGTGATTCGGTGGGACTGTGCAAATAGGGTAATTGTGGCCTACCAAGGGGATAGGTCCACTAGGCTTAAAAGAGAGCCATTTCCAGAGTGGAAGGCCAGGATCCCACCACCACCAAGGAGGAACAGCCAGGAGCAGAAAGCATGTCCTTTGGACCCAGGATCCCTGTGCTGAGAAGCTCTTGGAACCTGGAGACAGCGAGACAGAGAGAGAGAAGTGGCAGAGAAACAACTACCGGAGACAGCGTGGTGGGCTTCCCAGTCCACAGAACGAGAAAGCTGAGTGCCATTGGGCAGGAGGCTTGCTGGCAGACTAGGGCACCTCCAAGCACTTACTGGCAGAGCTAGAAGAGCTTTGTAACTCTTGTCTGAACAGGGCAGAGGCCAAGGGCTAGAGAGGAATGCCTGCAAACAAGGCTGAAAAGAGGCTGTCCTGATGGAAGAACTGTATCCTGAGCATTTCTGAACCTGAACTGTAAACAGTTATTTCCTTAATAAGCCCCATAATTGTAAATATTGTCTGTGAGTTTTGTGTGGCCATTGCAGTGAATTATCAAATCCATCAGAGAAGTAGAGCGTGCTCTGGGAGGGACAGTTGGTGTCACTGTGGGTAAAGATGGAGGACAGAGGAGGCATGTCAGATCTCTGCCTCATAGAAATCAGCCTTGGGCTGTTGATCTTGATTCCTCTTCCCCCTGGTGAAGTTAGAAGATGTCAGACACCGCCCCCATGCCATTTTTACATATCTGGTAAGAAAGACCACCAGAAGCAGTTTTTTGTTTGTTTGTTTGTTTTCCCCAAGTTAGCAAGTCTGCCAATACACCTTCACTGCCCTACCTCAGAGATATATCAATTTCTCAGCATCCTATGTTAAAATTTAGTCCACAGGGAACTTAACAGCCTTTCCCTGCCACAAGATATCACAGTGGTCCATTACCTTGATGACATCATGCTTATTGGACCTAGTGAGCAAGAAATATCCACTACTCTAGACTTATCAGTAAGACATTTGCATGTTAGCAGGTGGGAAATTAAATCCAACAAACTTTCATGAACCTTTCACCTCCATGAAATTTCTAGGGGTCCAGTAGTAAGGGGCATGTTGAGCTATCCCTTCTAAGGTGAAGGAAAGTATTTGCATCTGGCCTCTCCTACAACTAAAAAGGAGGCACAATATCTAATGAGTCCCTCTGGATTTTGGAGGCAACATAGTCCTCACTTGGGTGTGATACTCCAGCCCATTTACCAAGTGATGCAGAAAGTTGCTAGTTTTGTGTGGAGCCTCTTATAATATATGTTCTCCAACATACCTGCTTCCCTGATTTCCTACCTGCACCAAGACATTTCAGTTTTTTTCAATGTGGTCATTGCTTTCTCCAATCCTCTGGAAGCCAACCTGGCACCAAATTTTCATTGTCCCCTGAGGTCCTTGACAGGGTGTTATATCTGCCAACCCTAGAAAATACCCCAAATTTAATAAACTCTTCCTAGTCCAGACTTGTGTTTTGGCCTCCTCTGTCAAGTACCCTCAAAATCTAGTATCAGAGATACTCTTTTGGCTTTCTCTGGTCCATACTAATTAATTCTTATAGCTCCTTTGAGGTCTAGTACCCTTTTTTCTCTTTTAAGTCTTAGCATATGCCAAGCTGGATTTTTCTGTGATCATGGATTCCAGGAGAAGATGTGAGATAGATCCTGAGGGGGAACCTTTTATTTTATTGGGGACTGACCTCTGCATTTTCTTTTCATAAGGAGAAGTATGCTCCTTATAGAAACATTAAATATATATATATGTGTGTATATATATACGTATATACATATATATATGTATGGAGTCCTAGTAGTGCAGTGGTTAAGAGCTTGGCTGCTAACCAAAAATTCGGCAGTTCTAACCCGCCAGACACTTCTACTCTGTCCTATAGGGTAACTATGAGTTGGAATCAACTCAACAGCAACAGCTTTTTCCTTTTGTGTGTATATATACACACGCATATGTATGTATATATGTGTATATATGCATATATGTGTGGATATAATACATGTAAATTTTATATACTTCCATCTGAAACAACTTATGTATTTATAGTGACAAAACTTCCTCTCTATGCCTGAAATTAAATAAGCTCATACTTTTAAAATTTCAATACTTTTATTATAATTATCCTATTTTGGGCTGAAGTCAAATTACTGTGTTTTCTCTCATTGTATCGTTTGTTCATGTGAATTTATGCAATACTGTGCTTAATGAGCTTATATAGGCACTGTTTTTGTTTAGTTTGCTCATTTTCACATTTAAATTAATGTTATAAATAGTTACTTAATAATCACAATTAAATTCCCAATAGAGTGAATACCAAAATTCTGAAGAGTTCTATTTAATGACAGTAATTTAATACTCTTGTGGTAGCCCATAGTTAACAATCTTTTACTGATCTGCTTATAAGTAATTACTTGTAGTAAATAATCCTGTAATGCAAATTAGTGAGCTAATACCTGTCTAAGTAAGTATCACTAGTAAAATATGTAGGCCAAATATATCTTGTTCTACTTATAGGCTGAATTTTCATTTCATTTCCACTCAATACTTCCCAAATCAAACGTTTCAGGAACCCAGGTTAAAAATTTAGCTTAAAACACCTGCTCGCACTTACTGCACTCATAGAAATGGAATTCAGCCAGAAAAAACATGTGACTTTAAAAAAAAGAAAAAAGAAATAACTAGAAAGTTAAATATTATAGGAAAAAACTCTGAGTTCTTAAATATATGTATTTATTCAATAGAGTGAAAAATGGATACTTAGTTGTTGCCTATAGATATTTGGTCTGAGGTTTGAATTCCACGTAGAGCTCATTTATGTCCATGTTTGGGATACTGAATTATACTCTCCTTGCTGGTCTGTTTGTCTCAGAGAGAGCAAAGTGATTTAGCCCAGTTCAGTTTCAGCAAGTTGATAACTTTGCCCTTGCACATCAGTTATCTTAAATCACAGCTGACTGTTAGGTGCTATGCCATTCCACATTTCACTCTGTTTGTGCAAAATCCAGATTTGGTTTAATGCTTTCTGACCTGTGCAAGCTGGGAAGCTCACACAGTACTAGACAGAAATAATGAGCATTTAGCAGGACCTAGGTCTAATTTATAGTGAAGTGTTGGTGCACGTGCTCCCAGATCGCTTCTCCTGAGGTTAGTTACTCTGGAAGTTAAAATCAAACAGAAGTAGCTATGTAAGGTGAAGGAGAAGCCAGAGAAAACTGAAATAGTATTACTGCTATACCTTTTCCTTTAATGATATTTCTTTGTTTTTGTTTTTATAATACGGAATCAAATATCATGTCTTCCATGATTGATTTTAATATAGAACATTGGAGTTCGGCACCTGAGTTTTTATAGTTTGAAAACCTAACTTAGTACACAGGATTGGATGTGTGTATTCAAATAAAAAATAATAATAATAAAAATGAAGTCTCAAATTTTGACCAGCATATTCTGTATTCAGAGATACATCTCAATGAAATTTATTTTATACTCCACACAAAATATTCTTAAGCAAATATAATAACTAGGACTTGGTCTTGTTTATAAATGCAACATTTGTAATCATTATATTTTTCTTTGTTACGAAAAAGAAAAGAAATTAAGTAGTTCTTCCTGGTAAACATCCTAATGGCTGTTGAAAAATTCCAATAGAAAGTTAGCCACATATGCTAGGAAGAAACACAGAACATGTATATAAATTTCCACAATGTTCTGTGTTAATATTTCTTTTTTTTTTCAATATTTAACAGTTTTTGCTCTCAAGAGTGAGGAATATCCAGTCTTGTTCACCCCATGGTTGATTTAACTTTGCAAGTAATGATTGCTCCTCCTCTAAACAACCGATTTCCTGTTATACCAAGCCTGAAGGGAAAAGAAACAGAAGATATTATTACTGCTATCTTGAGTAGTAATTTCAACTGTCCATATGATTCCTCAGAACAGTGATTCTCTTTTTTTTCCTTGATGATACATCTCATGTGACTAGATAACGTATGTATAAAGAATGTATTTCTTGTACTTTGTTTTAAATCATTTTGAATTCTATCACTGTCCCATTTGCTCTCTTATAGTATTCTTAGTATCATTCTTAACAAGTGCTTCTGTGATATAACATGGTAGCTATAGGTAGGTGGCTAAACTGTACTATATTCCCTTTTAAAGATCCTGAACGTACCCATATATTGTAACACTGTGGTTTTGAAGTGCTGCCTTAGAGCTTTTCTGTTCTACATACAACTGGTCTATAGAAAAGCAATGACTATTAATTGTGAGTGAACAGACATAACCAACAATGTCCACTCTCACTTTTCTTTTTGTTTAGACATAAGGGTGATGTGTTACCTGTTAAAAAGAGATAAATAGCCTTGTCAGGGAAGCATTTTCTGAGCGAGAGAAGAAAACATAGAGATTGAAATAATTTTCAAACAAATGCAGAGCCCTACAAAGAGGAAGTGGGTCAAATACCATATATTTGTATAATTGGAATCATATATTATACTAGAGTGTAATTCTGTATGATTCGCAGAGACAGATATCCTGGGCATGATAAATCTCTGAAAACTATTTTGCTCACCAAACTGTCCATTCTCAGCAACAGAATATAAACTGTGTTCTGTAAATTGTAATTCATCTTTTTAAAACATGTTTTTAACAATAATTAAAGGGAATCTTTAACATACGGCAATAGAAAATATACACTAAATTATTGAATCGATTGTATGGAAACTTCAGCGTTTTATGTGTTTATATGTGTGTGGATATGTAATAACTGTAGGTGGAATTTTAAGTCATGTACTGGTCTACAAATAATTTTCAAATATTTCCTAGTGTAAACTGGGGCAACCTTCAGTAACAACAAAGCCCCCAATTGCATGAGTTTCTCTTTCCTCATTGTCCAGGTGTACCTGGCGATTTCGATATGGTCTCATGATACTTTTGCTCCATGGTTGTCAAATAGTTTGAAAATATCTATTGGACTTAGCTCAATTGAGAATTAGAAATTTGAATTGGGATGAGGGCACGTTAGGAAATCAGTAAATTTACATTAGCAAAAATCAAAGTTGAAAAACTCTAATAGAAAATTTGTTTCAAGGAGCACAGAGCACAAATTTTTAGCATTGAATGCATTTTCTCTCTGCTCATCACCCTTTCCATTCTCAAACACAGACACACACTCACACACACACACACACACATTTCCTCTTTTACCCATAAAAGTTTAACTACTACAGGAATTTCCCTGTTAATGTAAACAGCTAGAAAAATGAACAAAATACTTGCATCACTAGTTTTCAGAGAGTAGATATCAGGTAGCCTAGGCTTGTAATCCCTTAGGAAGGGAAAGAAACGCAGTGAGACCTGCAGTTGCCTTGGTTTACTGCCTGGAGGCAGTTGTCAGGCTGAAGCATGGCAGAGACACAACAACGAGGAATCCTGCAGCCTTTCTGAGTTAAGGAGACAGATACATGAGATATGAGTAGGGAGATTGTCCCGTTAATCATTATATAGTGTCCTTCTTTGTCTTTTATGGTAGATTTTGTTTTAAAGTCTATTTTATCTGAGATTAGAATTGCCACTCCTGCTCTTTTTTGATAGTTGTTAGCTTGATATATTTTTTTCCAACCTTTGATTTTTAATAAATTCACATCTTTGTTTCTAAGGTGTGTCTCTTGTAGACAGCAAATTAATGGATCCTGTTTTCTTATCCATTCTGCCACTCTCCGTCTCTTTATGGGTGCATTGAGTCCATTTACGTTCAGTGTAATTATTGATAGATGGAAGTTTGTTGCTGTCATTTAGTAGTGCTTTTTTTTTGTGGTGCTGAAGTTTTCTTTGTTCTTCTTACTCTCTTGTGCTGAGTTACTTTTGTTTGTGGATTTTGTGTTCATTTCTTTTGTTTTTGTAGGTTTTGTTTTTGTTGAGACTTTATGTTTTTCGTCTTTATTTTTATGAGTTGGTTTGTTAACTTTCTTTGTGGTTACCATGAATTTTACCCTTATCTTTATAATTTTGAAGCAGTCTACCCTTACTTGGTATTGCCTTGCCTTCCTCTCCTTTAGAAGGTTCTATACCTATGCCGTTTGTTCCCTCTTTCATTGTTTTGATGTTGTTGTCATCCTTTGATCGATTTCTCTGATTCCCTGTTGTATTTCTTTTGTTTTTGGAAAGTCTTCTGTAGTTCAGTTCCTAGAATGGTATCTGGTTCATATGAACCTGCATCCTAGGTCCTAGGTCCTGCCTGACGGCTGAAGCTGTTTGTCCTCAGATCGAAGAACTCCCTTTAATAATTCTTGTAAGTTTGGTTTGACTTTTGCATATTCCTTTAGTTTCTGTTTATCTGGAAATGACCTAATTTCACCGTCAAATTTGAATGAGAGTTTTGCAGGATATATTATTCTTGGCTGACAATTTTTTTCTTTCAAGATTTTATATATGTCATCCCATTGCCTTCTTGCCTGCATGGTTTCTGCCGAATAATCTGAGCTTAGTCTTATTGTTTCTCCTCTGTATGTGACTTCTTGTTTTTCACGAGCTGCTTTCAGGATTCTTTGTTTGTCTTTAGTTTTAGCGAGTGTGAAGATGATATGTCTTGGTGATTTTCTTTTGGGGTCTCTTCTATATGGGGTTCGTTGAGCTTCTTGGATGGCCAGCTTTTCATTTTTCATGATATTGGGAAAGTTTTCTGTCAGCAGTTCGTCAATGATCCTCTCTGTGTTTTCTGTTTTCTCCCCCTGTTCTGGTATGCCAATCACTCTTAAGTTTTTGCTTTTAATTGTGTCCCACATAACTCTCAGGGTCTCTTCATTTTTCTTTGTTCTTTTTTCTGAGTTTTCCTGAAACAGAGTTGTATCCAAGTGTTTGTCTTCAGTGCCACTGATCCTGTCTTCCATGGTTTCAAATCTACTTCTCAGCCCTTCTATGACACCGTCCATTTCTGAAATCTTGTTGTTTATCTTTTGCATTTCTAATTATTGTTTTTGTATAATTTCGAGTTATGAATTTATTTTGGCATTTTGTTCCTGTATCATCTTCCTGAATTCTTCCAATTTTTTGTCTGTATTTTCCATGAATTTGTCTATTTTTTCCTCATGTTTGTCAGCTTTTTGCCTCAGTTCTTGGAAAATTCCGAGTATTAGTGATTTGAGTTCCCTATCAGGTACTTCTAGTGCATTTTCTTCCACAGGAGAGTTATCTGGTGTTTTAAATTGGACGCTTATTGGAGCCATCTTGTCTTGTTTTTGTAAATGTTTTGATATTGTTTGCTGTTTTCGGGGCATTCAGTAGATATTTCTCTCATTTACTGATTGTAGATTTTTTTTTTTTTTTTCCGTCCTTGTGGTACAGCTGGGCAAATCTAGCTGAAGAGGATCCACTGGGACGGGTTGTTTGTGGCACTCACCGCAGCCACCTGGACGGTCGGTAGTCAGTGCTGGGCAGGTTCCAATAGGGCATGCCTGCACAGTTTGGTGGTGTGATGTCAAGTGCACGGTGCAGGTAGGTAGGGTGCAGCGGGAAGATGGTTATGTGTGAAGCTAAGCTGGATATGGGAGAGAGGAGAGAGGAGCAGGAGCAAAAAGCATATAAACATAAAAGAATACTAGGGGAGCTTGTCGTTGGAATATACAGATGAGAGACTATGGGATGGAGGAAACCAGAAGGGGGAAGAGAAAGAAAAGGAAAGAATGAACAAATAAAAATCAGAAAAGTTAAAGAACTGCAAAGTTCCCAGGGATCCCACCGATGCAGCTATGAGTTCTGGGGGAGTCGGTCTCAGTTTTCACAGCACAGCCTGGCCAGAAGGTACAGAGGCATACATTGCCTGGTATTCAGGGATCACAAAGAGAAGGAAGAGATAGAGAGATGAGAAATTAAGCAATCAAGAAAGACAAAAGGGAAAAAGAGAGAAAAGATGACAAAACTAATCAAAAAAGAAGAAAAATAAAATTAAAAAATAAAAAAAATTTAAAAAATAAAATAAAATAAAAAAAGCAACACCAGCAGTCAGTGCCACCAAATGGGACCCAGAGAGCCCCCACTCAGGGGCGCGAATTCCAAGCAGCTGGCAGTCTCGGGGTTAAGAGACCGTGGCCACGGGAAGCAGAGGGGCCAACGAACAAAGGCCCCGGGATCTCACCAGCACGGCAGCCCAGACCTGGAAGCAGCCACATGCCCGAACGCAGCCCCACAACCCCTCCGGAGAGAGCAAAGACAGCGCTCGGAACCAGGCACCCGAGCAAAAGGAGGGGGAGGCAGCGAAAGGCAAGCGAGAAACCGGAAGAAGCAGAAAATGCCACCCCAACAGCCAACAAATGGGACCCAGAGAGCCCCCACTCAGGGGCGCGAATTCCAAGCAGCTGGCAGTCTCGGGGTTTAGAGACCGTGGCCACGGGAAGCAGAGGGGCAAACGAACAAGAGCCCTGGGATCTTGCCAGCGCGGCTGCCCAGACCTGGAAGCAGCCACACGCCCGAACGCAGCCCCACAGCCCCACAAGAGAGACTAAAGACGGCGCTCGGAACCAGGCACCCGAGCAAAAGGAGGGGGAGGCAGTGAGAGGCAAGCGAGAAACCAGAAGCAGAAAATGCCACACCAACAGGCAACAAATGGGACCCAAAGAGCCCCCACTTGGGCACAAATTCCAAGCAGCTGGCAGTCTCGGGGTTAAGAGACTGTGACCACGGGAAGTAGATGGGCGAACGAACAAAGGCCCTGGGATCTCACCAGCGCGGCAGCCCAGACCTAGAAGCAGCCACACGCCCGAACGCAGCCCCACAGCCCCACCGGAGAGAGCAAAGATGGCGCTCGGAACCAGGCACCTGAGCAAAAGGAGGGGAGGCAGCAAGAGGCAAGCGAGAAACCAGAAGAAGCAGAAAATGCCACACCAACAGCCAACAAAGGGGACCCAGAGAGCCCCCACTCAGGGGCGTGAATTCCAAGCAGCCGGCAGTCTTGGGGTTAAGAGACCATGGCCACGGGAAGCAGAGGGGAGAACGAACAAAGGCCCCGGGATCTCACCAGCGCAGCAGGCCAGACCTGGAAGCTGCCACACGTCCGAACGCAGCCCCACAGCCCCGCAGGAGAGAGCAAAGATGGCTCTCGGAACCAGGCACCCAGGCAAAAGGAGGGGGAGGTGGCAGAAAAAGCTTCGCCAGCAGCCAGCAAAGGGCTCTCAGAAAGCTGCCAGCCCGGGCGCGCGGATTCCAAGCACCGGCGCCCCCCAGCCCAGGGACCCTGGCCACGGAAAGCAGGGGAGCCCCAGCCGAGGCGGAGAGGGGTGGGGGTGGGAAAGCACGGACCGCAGTTTACCGGTTGTTCTGTCTCCCACTGGACGCTCTGCGAGGCTGCTCTCCCGTTCGCTGGTCTCCGATAGGAATCCAAGATGGTGGATCCGTGCTGCATTAGCTGGTAAGGAATCTCTGCATGAGTCTCTCCTCACTCTCCGTTCTCTTTTGGTATTCTCACTCCGTTTGGTGTTTGGCTGAGTTCTTTATCTCTTCATTTGGTGTTCTAGGGTTTCAGGATTGTTGATTCTCTGTTAGGCTTAGTTTTTCGGATCTTTGCTGTGGAGGGACGGCGTGGTGCTTCCGCCTAGAGCGCCATCTTGCCCCGCCCTTCATCATTCTTATTAGATTTTCTATGTCCTGGATTCCATGGTTTCTGCTTTCTTGATTTTATCCCTTATTTTGAGGAAAGCACAACCTCTGGTTTGTACAAGAAGTAAAGTTTTTGTGACATGCAATATCGGAAAATGCCTTAAAAAACAAGCAAATAAATAAAACTTTGACCTAATTGAGATTATTGGTTTGGTCTTATTTCCCCTCAGACTTTTGAAGGAAACATGCTACTGTCTTCTGTCACTACTTTGCTGCTCAGAATGCTGTTTCAATTCCTGTGCACTGCTGTTTTTCAGCATCTCCTTCTCTTTCTGGAAATTTCCTTGTTGCTGTAAAATTTCATGATAATGTAATTTGACATATTCTTTTTTCTTTGTTTCAATTCATTGGCAAGATACTCAATCATCTATGTTAGCAAGGATTCTAACGTTCATAGCTCTGGAAAATTTTCTCACATTATTTATTTAATTTATTCCCTTCCAGTTTCTCTATTCTCAGTTTCTAGATTTCTTATTAGTTGAACATAGGATCACTATTGTGTCTGTAATATTTTTTATTGTTCATTCCTTTATCTTTTTCTTTCATGTTCTCATATTCTATAAATTTCTTATAACTTAGCTCTCAGTATCTTTCCTCTCTTTCATATACCTAATATCATAGTGATAATTATTATTTTCTCATATTATTCATTATACAATCCCATTCAAGCTTCACGTTCGTTATCAATGTATCTCTCTGATAATGCCATTTACAATTCTTTAAAATATCTTATACTTCCTATATTGTTATTTCTCTTTTCTTTCCTTCTGTTCCTTTTCTTTCTTTCTTTTCTCATTTGTTTAGATGTTTATGTTTCACATTAAATTATTTTCTCAGATAGTTCTGATTATTGGCTATCTGATCATATTTAAAACTTAATCATCAGGTAATTGATTGGATGCTCTTTGCAGATTGGTATGACTTATTAAACGATGGATTTCCCCATGATGTGTGTGCAAATGGGAATCCAGTTACTTCAGTGGAATCTGCATGCATTTCAGAATGGATAGATGTTGTCTTTGCCTGCTCAGATTCTCAGGACAAAAATCACTAATTTTCTCCATAGTAAGTGTTTTAGGTGTGTGTGTGGGGAGGGAGCAGGAAGTGACAATGAGGTGGAACTCTGAGGAATATTCATTCCTATCTTCCAGTGTTCTTGCAGATTAGCAGCAGAAGGGGGTTGACTGATCACCATTCATTTAGTAAATTGCCTTTTAATTAATCTCTCTTTTTTGTTTAAAGCACATTTCCCTGTCTTCTGTTATGATAATATTCCTGGATCCAGATATTTATAGTTTAACAAATTCCCAGTCCATTTTCACAAGGGAGTGAGGAGGCGGAATACTTGGCTGATGGCAAGGGATATGGAAAAATGTTTACATGTCTGATTACCGTTAGACTTTCAATCAAATTATTAAGACTCGCCAGTCCCTCTCTTTCAATGACACTTGATGCTTTTAATTTCTGAGCCCTATCAATGTCTTAAGGAGCCCTGGCTGCACAGTGGTTAAGCACTCAGCTATTAACCAAAAGGTCAGTGGTTGGAACCCAGCAGTCGTTCCTTGGAGAAAGATGAGGCAGTCTGCTCCTGTAAACATTACAGCCTTGGAAACCCAGTGGGACAATTCTAATCCATTTTATAGGGTTGCTGTGAATTGGAATGAACTCAACAGCAATGGGATGGGATAGGTGTCTTGCCTGTTTCAAGGATTTTCAAGGATTTGCTTTTTTCTCTTGCAAGCACTTGATATTACACTTTTTCAACTCTGGTAACTTCTCTAGAAGCTTTTAATCTTTCAACAATTTTGTTGGTATATTTTATAGTACCTTCCCCTTCTCTGCTTGTATTGGACTTTAGGTTAATACTAATATTTCATTAACCTAATTTACTGGTATTCCAAGAGGAAAAGAGATTAAAAAAAAAAGTTTCTAATCCAGAAGAATCTTATAAGAAGTCATATATCATAGTTTATCCTTTATTTATACCCAAATCATTAAGAACTTTTTTTTGTTTGCTGTTCTCCGTTGAGTTTAATGTACTGTTTTGCTACAGATTTGAGTGCTAATTATTTGTAAACATATTGTCAAAATACCTTCTATGTACATGACTTTAGTCGATGTTCCACTCTTAAAGAAAGCATTATATATTTAGTAATCTATTACCAGGTCACTTTCGTGAGAAGGAACAAAAATTATTCAGCTGTCAAACAGGCAAATTAAAATGGTCATGTAAACTATACTCAATCCCTGCTTAAGAAGTAAATTCAATGGACTGTGATTATGTGAGTATAAATGTTAAAAGGGAGAAAACTTGTTTCTACAAATAAATAAATTGTGTAAATATAAATGATGAAAAGGAATTACAAGAAAAGGACATGATATAAAATAATGCCTTATCAATATTACCTATTAGCCTATGAAATATAGTTTTTCTGGAAATAACACTATCCCAGTAATTCCATGTTCTTCATCATAGAGGAGGACATGATTTAGGCCAAGTATATTCTAAATCCATAGTGATATATACTTTAGAATTTTGTTATGTTTAAACTTTTATATTATGTAGGGAAAAATAGTTTGGTTTGATAAAATTTTGAGCTGATAAAATTTGCAAAATAATGGATAGTTACTTTTTTGTTAACTGGAAACTAGACCTCTTTTCATAATTATATTGAGTAAAATTCAATCTCAAAGATTTTAATATGCCACTCTTCCTAAACCAAACTTCATTTTATATGTCAAAAACCACTATAAATGTGAGATATTAGGAGTGCAGCACATTTGTGAATGATTCATTGTTTAGTATACTAACTTGTGAAAGGGAAAATTAGAACCATAATTCTTCTATATCTAACTTGAAACTTATTTTTGTATAAGGAAAAGATAAATGACTCTTTTTATATTTCATATATTTAAGTAAAAGAATGATTAACAGTCAAATAAAATTGATCTGAAACAGTAAAAAGAAAAGTTCAATATTAGTTTCTAGTTTTTCCCATGTCCCAAATCATATTTTTAAGGAATCTATTTTACATTAAAGTTACATTTTACAATTTCATATATCATTCAAAATTTTTACAGTGATTGATTTCTAAGTTAATAACTTTAACATAATCAAGCATAGAAATCCTTGCATTAGAAAAATTAAAACTAAACTTTTAAGCATTTACTGAAATCCAATATTTGTTTTTCCTATGGGTTCTTTAGAAATGATACAGAATATATGTGAGGTGTTATATACTTTTCTTTCATCTATCTTCTTTCCCTGGTAGATTTAATCAACCACTCAATTCTGTTGATTCTTTGTCAGAGAGACCAGACCATTCATTTGTCCAAACTTTTACATTTCAAATGATCTCTTCTAGGCTTAATGTTCTGAATAGTCTCCCCATTATCCAAAGACAGAAGTCAAGAGGCTTTGGTTTTCAAAATGTATGATCTAGTCCTTATCTAATTCTCAAAATTCAATCTTAGCAATTCTTCACAGGGTCCCTCAATCCAATTTTAAAACTTCACTTTTTCTCTGAACAAAATCATATTTCTCATTTCTGTATACTGGGACAGTTGATGTACCCATTAAATATCCGATGAATGAATAGAAGCCTGAATGAAATTTGACTCTATTATCATCTCTTTTGTAAAATATTTCCTGATCTATTTATTCACTCACTTACCTAACTTCCCTACTTTCTAACAATATTTTGAATTGTATCAATACACTACCTGAACTATACCAATATGACACTTATTACACCAATATGGCACTTATAACGTTAGAGCTAATTGTGTATAAATTTATCACTAATAACTGTTAAGGATTCCCTGGGTGGTTCAAATCATTAAGCATGGAACTACTAACCAAAAGGTTGGTGGGTCAAACCTACACAGAGACACCTCAGAAGGCAATTTATTTCCAAAGAGCCACATGGCGTGCAGCCCTGCTATGCACACATGGGATCACCATGAGTAAAAATCAACTCAACAGCAGCTAAGAATCAACTAACCACCTCTGGATTGTGTGCTTATAATTAGATGCCCTTTTTAATTTGTCTTTGAATTGCTTACCTCATAGGAACTGTTAGTCTCGGTTATTTATTGCTGAGTAACAAACAATTCCAAAATTAGTGACTTAAAGCAAACTATTCCAAAACTTAGTGGCTTAAAACAAAAGCTGTTTATTGCTCAATATTCTGTGGATCAGGAATTCAGGCAAGGCTTAATAAGGATGACTTTTCTCTGCCCCGGGCAGTATCAGGTGGTGCACCTGAACTGAGGCTAGAAACTCATGACGGCCTTATGTGTCTGGTCCCTCACCTAGGACGACTGGAATGTTGAGGCCTTTCTTTCCTTCAAGACTTCTTTCCTCCTATAGTTTTGCATTCTTCCATCCTTCAGGACATTTATTTCCATCTGTCCTCCCCAGCATAGCCATCTAGACTTTTTTACATTGTGGCTGGGACGTAAGACGGCAACAAAGGAAGTTGTAAGGCTTTTTAAAACCTAGCCTGAGAAGTCACTTCTGCTTCATTTTCTGAGTAAAAGCAAATCGCAAGGCCAGCCCAGATTCAATGGAAAGGAAGAAGATTCTGCAAGTTGAGCAGCAGCAAATTCCATTATGACAGCTCTTGCCCGGTTGGAGGAATTGCTACAGCTAGCTATCTTTGGCAGCAATCTTCCACAGGAGCTTAATACTTGATAATTAATTTACTGTTTAGTTGCCATTTCTCCTCTGAAAAAGAGAGGTTTAAAATAACTGATTTCTAAGGTATATTCCTGCTCTAAAATATTGAATAAACTTTTTGAACCTAATGGATATGTTTACTAAATAGGAAGTATAACTTTCTACTGTCTTTTTGAGGATGGCTCTGGGATGCTTCTCTAAGAAGGCTACTAAATAATCAAGACAACGATAAAGAGAGCACCACTCATGCTTTATTTCAAATGAAAATTAAAAATGAAGATCCTGAGCTTCCCAAAAGTGCTTTAAACACTTCTATTTCTGTCAGTATAGTTCAGTGAAACTGTCTTTTCTACTATTAAAGTTAACAGTTTTGATATACAATTTCCCAGAGAATAGTGTTATCATCAATCCAACCTACACTAGATCCCAAGCAGGAGGAAAGGTATTTTGTTGTATTAAAGACTTTTAACACTGATATATACAGTTTTTCAGAGAGTGGGTATAGGCATTTTATATAGAAAACTGCTACTTAATCCATAAGTTGATTACAGCATTGTAAGCAAACACTATGGGGCAGTTCTACTCTGTCCTATAAGTTGCTAAGAGTAGGAATCGACCAGATGGCTATGGGTTTGGTTTTGGTTTTGTTTAATATGAGAAGCACTATGCTAGAATACTGCAGGCTGCTGGGACAATGAGGAATAGACAAACTTTTTATAGTTGCTATCCTATTCCTGTGTGTTTACTTTTTCCTCAGAATTCATTATTATTCATTTTATGAAAATGTTGAGCCATTTGCCAAGAAGAGCAGTGTCTTGTGAGAGGAGAAAAAAAAGTGATGCACTTCTATTCTCATCTGTCTTAATAATGAGTTGTGTGAACTGTCTTACTCTGTTGAGAAATGCATTGATCCCTTCACCCCACTTGATGAACAAATAGAAAGTTGGATATGATTTAGAAGAAATTTTTTCATTAAAAAAACGCCACATAAACAAGAATTTATTTTTTTATATTTTCCCCATTAATGCAGTCTTGCAGGCTGTATTTCAAATCATTATTTTTCACATTTTGTACAGGCAAAGTGGTTATTTTAAATTTTACAAAACTGTGCTTCTGTTGAGTTTGACATCTTCGTATGCGCTCTCTGGAGGAGGAAAAGTTAAGGAAAGTCAGGCAGCAATTAAATTGTTTGACAGAATTTAAAGCCCAAGATTTTAAGATTGATATAATCCTCAATTAACAGAACTGTTTACCAGCAGATTAAAGATCTGGAAGAGATTGGGAGTTTGTTCCATTAAGCTGAAAACACCCTCACCTGCAAACTATCTTATTTTGTCAATATCAATTCAGAAACAATCCCACACTGCTTGAATTCCCAGCTGGAAGTAAATTGCAGAACTGTAATTCTTCCCTTTGTTTTTCTTTATGTATTTTATCTATTAAAATTTTCATTGCTTAGCTAAATTTTATATCTTGTTTTTGTTTTTTAAATCAATTATATTTCTATTTATATATGAAGTAGAATGCAATTCTGTAATCTCCTCTAGACTTCATTATTCTGATGGTAAACTTAGCAATTTACTAAAAAGTGTTGTTAGTTTATCTTTTAAGTTACTAGGCTACTGTGCACTTCTGGAGGTAAATGTTTCTATATTTAATTCTTTTTAATCTTTTTTTTAAAATTCTACTTTAGGTGAAGGTTTACAGAACAAATAGTTTCTCATTAAACAGTTAGTACACATGTTGTTTTATGACATTGGTTAACAACCCCATGACATGTCAATCCTCTCCCTTCTTGACCTTTTATTTTTGGTGAAAATATACATAGCCAAAGATACACCATTTCAAAAATTTCTACATTCATAGATCAGTGACATCGATTACATTCTTCCAGTTGTGCTGCTATTCTCACTTTAGATGAAGGTTTACAGAACAAAATAGTTTCTCATTAAACAGTTAGTACACATGTTGCCCTATGACAATGGATAACAACCCCACTACATGTCAACACTGTCCTTACTCAACCTTGGGTTCCCTATCACCAGCTTTCCTGTCCCCTTCTGCCTTCTAGCCCTCGTCCCTGGACTGCTGTGCCTCATTAGTCCCATTTTGTTTTATGGGGCTGTCTTCACCACTGAGCTAAAAGTGTGTTTGGGGCCATACTCTTGGGGTTTCTCCAGTCTCTTTCAGGCCAGTAAATCTGGTCTTTTTGTGTATATGTGTTAGAATTTTGCTCTACATTCTTCTCCAGCTCTGTCCAGAACCCTCTGTTGTGATCCTGGTCAGAGTAGTCAGTGGTGGTAGCCGGGCACCATCTAGCTGTACTGGACTCAGTCTGGTGGAGACCTTGGTAGCTGTGGACAATTAGTCCTTTGGACTAATCTTTTCCTTGTATCCTGTTCTCTTCATTCTCCCTTGCTCCCGAAGGGGTGAGACCAGTGGAGTATCTTAGATGGCTGCTGACAGGCTTTTAAGACCCCAGACACTACTCACCAAGGTAGAATGTAGAACATTGTCTTTATAAACTGTGTTATGCCAATTGAGCTAGATATTCCCCGAGACCATGGTCCCCAGAGTCCTCTGCCCAGCAATTCAGTCCCTCGGGGAGTTTGGATGTGTCTATGGAGCTTTCATGACCTTTCCTTGTACAAGTTGTGCTGGTTTCTCCGGTATTGTGTACTGTCTCACCCAAATGTTTATATATTTGTTAGAAATTAATGATAAATAAAATGTATTAATTCTGCATTAAAAAATGGATGAAAACATTTATTCTTGCTATTTAAATAATTATAGATATTAAAAAACATAAAATATGAAAATAAATATTTTAATAGCTGTATCTACAATTTTTAATTAAAAAATTATAGATTAGTTTGTTTTAATAGGTCAATTGTAGGAAGATTTCATCATTTTAAAGTTATAATTTTTAGATCTAAAATTATCACCAAAAAAAGACAACTTTTTTTCCCCTGAAGATGAGACTAATGCATTTTTATGTCAATATTAAAATAGCATTTAACAGTATAGTTCACTTGATGAGAGTATGTATTCATTAATATTTTTTATTCTGAAACAATATCTTTTGGAACATATCAAATATCAAATAGTTGCTACAATAGTGTTTTTTGGTTTGACTTATTATTGTTTCAGTGCAAAGGAAGATTCACAAGTAAGAGATATTTTGGTATATTTTCATTTGACAAAGATGTAAGATTCATAAATGGATATTTCAGAAAGTAGATACATATACAGGAGTCCTTGTGGTGCAGTGGATAAAGGACTCAGCTGCTAACCCAAAAATTGGCTGTTTGAACCCACCAGCCACTCTGCAGGAGAAAGATGTATCAGTAGGCTTCCCTAAAAATTTACGGCTTGGAAATTCTATGGGGAAGTTCTATTCTGTCCTATAGGGTCACTATAAGTCGAAATCTACTGGACAGCAGTGGGTTTGGTTTTTGGTTTTGTTAGATGTTCTTGTTGATGCTAGGTGCCTTCGAGTCAGTTCCCACTCATAGAGACCCTATGTCCAACAGAACTAAACACTGCCTGGTCCTGTGCCGTCTCCACAATCCTTGTTATGTTTGAGCCCATTGTTATAGCCACTGTGTCAGTCCATCGCATGGACAGTCCTCTTCTTTTTCACTGACCCTCTACTTTACCAAGAATGATTTTCTTCTCCAGGGAATGGCCCCTCCTGATAACATGTCCAAAGTACATGAGATGAAGTCTCGCCATCCTCACTTCCAAGGAGCACTCTGGCTGTATTTCTTCCAGAACAGGCTTGTTCCTTCTTCTGGCAGTCCATGGTATATTCAATATTCTTTGCCAACACCATACTTCAAAGACATCAGTTCTTCTGCCACCTTCCTTATTCATTGTCCAGCATGCATATGAGGTGATTGAAGATATCATGACCTGGGTCAAGCCAACCTTAGTCCTCACAGTGACATCTTTGCTTTTCAACACTTTCAAAAGGTCTTTTGCAGCAGATTTGCCCAGTGCAATGTGTTGTTTGATTTCTTGACTGCTGCTGCCTTGGGTGTTAACTGTGGATCCAAGTAAAATGAAATCCTTGACAACTTCAGTCTTTTACCTGTTTATCATGATGTTGCTTACTGGTCCAGTTGTGAGGATTTTTGTTTTCTTTATATTAAGGTGTAATCCATACGGAAACCTGTAGTCTTTTATCTTCATCAGTAAGTGCTTCAAGTCCTCTTCACATTCAACAAGCAAGGTAGTGTCATCTGCATATCACAGATTGTTAATAAGTCTCCTCCAATCCTGATGTCACAATATTCTTTGTATAGTCCAGCTTCTTGAATTATTTGCTCAGTATACAGATTGAGTAAGTGTGGCGAAAGGATACAACCCTGAAACAAACCTTTCTTGATTTTAAACCATGCAGTATCCCCTTGCTGTGTTCAAACAATTGCCTCTTGGTCTATATAGGTTCTGCACGAGCACAATTAAGAGTTCTGGAATTCCCATTATTCAGTGTTATCCATAATTTGTTATGATCCACACAGTCGAATGCCTTTGCATAGTCAATAAAACACAGGTAAATATCTTTCTGGTATTCTCTACTTTCAGCCAAGATCCATCTGACATTAGTAGTGATATCCCTTGTTCCATGTCCTCTTCTGAGTGCAGCTTGGATTTCTGGCAGGTCCCTGTCAATGTACTGCTGCAATCTCTCCTGAGTGATCTTCAGCAGAATTTTACTTTCATGTGATATTAATGATATTGCTAAATAATTTCTGCATTCTTTTGGATCACCTTTCTTTGAAATGGGCAAAAATATAGATTTCTTCCATTCAGTTGACCAGGTAGCTATCTCCAAAATTTCTTGGCATAGACAAGTGAGCATCTCCAGTGTTACAGCCATTTGTTGAAACATCTCAATGGGTATTGCATAAATTCCTGGAGCCCGTTTTTTCATGAATGCCTCCAGTGCAGCCTGGACTTCTTGCATCAGTACCATTGGTTCTTGATCATATTCTACCTCCTGACATGTCTGAGCGTCGACCAATTCTTTTTGGTGCAGTGACTCTGTGTATCCTTTCCATTTGCTTTTGATGTTTCCTGTGTCTTTCAAAATTTTGCCCATAGAAGCCTTCAAAATTGTAACTTGAGGCTTGAAATTTTTCTTCAGTTTTTTCATCTTGAGAAATGTCAAGTTGTTCTCTTTTAGTTTTCTAACTCCAAGTCTTTGCACATTTCATTATAATATTTTACTTTGTCTTCTCAAGCTGCTCTTTGAAATCTTCTGTTCAGCTCCTTTACTTCGTCATTTCCTCCATTTGCTTTAGCTATTCTACATTCAAGAGTAAGTTTCAGAGTCTCTTATGACATCCATTTTGGTCTTTTCTTTCTTTCCTGTCTTTTTAAAGACCTTTTGCTTTCTTCATGTATGATGTTCTTGATGCTTCTTCCCACAATTTCTCTCTTTGGTCATTAGTATTCAAAGCATCAAATCTACTTTTGAGATGGTCTTCAAATTCAGGTGGGATATACTCAAGAGAAAGAGAGATGAATAGATAGAAGATATACAGGTTGGAGTGAAATATTGATGAATTAATAGTGTACACTTTTATAGCATTCTCTAAAGAACACAAAACAAATTTTCAGGAATAATGTATCTAACTGAGGGCTGTTATACAGCATATATTGTAAAAGCATGTTATTAATATGTTAAAGATGTATATAGAAAAAGATCTGTAGAAAAATATTAAATTCTAAAAGCATAAAAACAATATACAGATTATATTGACAATGCTACATTGCTGCATTGTGATATGACTGGTGATATTGTATGTAATCACTTCTGAAATTGGAGAAAGGTTAACTGCTGTTATGGATTGACATGTTTCCTTCAAAAATATGTGTTGAAAATCCTAAACTCTATGCCTATGGTTGTAATCCCATTTACGAATGATTTTCTTTATTATGTTAATGAGACAGAATTAGTGTAAGGTGTGTCTTGAGTCAATCTCTTTGGAAATACAAAAGAGATTAAATGCAAGCTAGGAAGCAGAGATGAGGAAAGAGAGATGCCAAGCCACAGGAAGATTGCCCAGGAGCAGAAGCTCAAAATAGACAGAGACAATCCTCCAGAGCTGTCAGAGAAAGCCTTCCCTTAAAGCCAGTGCTCTGGATTAGGAGTTCTAGCTTCCTAAACTGTGAGAAAATAAGCTTCTGTTTCTTAAGGCCTTCTTTTTGTGTTATTTCTGTTATAGCAGCATGAGATAACTAAGACAACTACTAAATTAATTCAAATTGGCACTGAGGTGAATAAAATCATACAACAAGAAGTTTTTCAGAACTTTGTAGTTTTCCTTTCATGAATGTATAAAACATTGACAGTAGCTGGTGAAATTAAAAGTGAGTTCTTTTTTTTTTTAATTCAAAAATTCTAATGTCATCTGTTATGAGTGCTTAGACTCAACCTAAGGGTTTTTTTTTTTAATTGTTGTAGTTAAATGAAGTTTACATTTCAAGTTAGTCTCCCATACAAAATTTTTATACATACATTGTTATGTGACCCTAATTGCTCACTCCATTCTGTGACAGCACACTCCTTCTTTCTACCTCTGATTCCCCATGACCATTCAACCAGCTCCTAACCTTCTCTGCCTTCCCATCTCACCTCTGGACAGAAGCTGCCCCTTTGGTCTCTTGTATCTACTTGGCTAAGAGGCACACTCTTCACAAGTATCACTTTAAGTCCCACAGTCCAGTCCAATCCCTGTCTGAACAGTTGGCCTCGGAAATTGTTTTAGTTCTGGGGTGGTAGAGAGTCCAGGGGCCATGTTTCCAGGGTACCTCCAGTCTCAGTAAGACCATTAAGTCTGGTCTTCTTGCTAGAATTTGAGTTCTGTACCCCATCATTCTGCTTCTCCATCAGGGACTCCCTGTTGTGTTCCCTGTCAGGACGGTTATTGGTGGTAGCTGGGCACCATCTAGTTCTGGTCTCAGGCTGATGAAGTCTCTGGTTTATGTGGCCCTTTCTGTTTCTTGGGCTAATACTTTCCTTGTGTCTTTGGTGTTCTTCATTCTCCTTTATTCCAGGTGGTTGGGACCAACTGATGCTTCTTAGGTAGTCACTTGCAAGCTGTTAAAACCCCAGATGCCACTCACCAAAGTAGGATGCAGAACATTTTCTTTTTTTTTATTTTTCTTAATTTTTTTTTTTTTTTTATTGTACTTCAGGTGAAGGCTTACAGAACAAATAGTTTCTCATGAAACAGAAGTACACATGTTGTTTTATAACATTGGTTAACAACCCCACAACATATCAACCCTCTAACTTCTCAAGCTTTTTTTTTTTTTGGTGAAAATACACATAGCCAATGATACACCATTTCAAAAATTTCTACATGCACAGTTTAGTGACATTGACTACGCTCTTTGAATTGTGCTGTTATTCTCACTTAACATGAAGGCTTAAAGAACAAAATAGTTTCTCATTTAATAGTTACTACAAATGTTGCCCTATGACAATGGTTAGCAATCTCACAACACATCAACAATATCCTTATTCAACCTTGGGTTCCCTATCACCAGATTCCTTGTCCCCTTCTCTTTCTGGCCCTTGTCACTGGACTCCTGTACCTCATTAGTCTCATTTGGTTTTACAGGGCTGTCCACTCCCAGGCTGAACAGTGAACCTCGGAGGTAACTTCACCACTGAGCTAAAAGGGTGTCTGGGGGCCATACGCTTGGGGTTTCTCCAGTCTCCTTTAGGCGAGTAAATCTGGTCTTTTTTTTTTTTTTTTTTTTTTTTTTGTGGGTTAGAATTATGCTCTACATCCTTCTCCAGCTCTGTCCAGAACCCTCTGTTGTGATCCTGGTCAGAGCAGTCACTGGTGGTAGCCGGGCATCATCTAGCTGTACTGGACTCAGTCTGGTGGAGGGCTTGGTAGCTGTGGACAATTAGTCCTTTGGACTAATCTTTTCCTTGTATCCTGTTCTCTTCATTCTCCCTTGCTCCCGAAGGGGTGAGACCAGTGGAGTATCTTAGATGGCTGCTGACAAGCTTTTAAGACCCCAGACACTACTCATCAAGGTAGAATGTAGAGCAGTGTCTTTATAAGCTGTATCTTGCCAATTGAGCTAGATGTTCCCCGAGACCATGGTCCCCAGAGTCCTCTGCCCAGCAATTCAGTCCCTCAGGGAGTTTGGATGTGTCTATGGGGCTTCCATGACCTTTCCTTGTACAAGTTGTGCTAGTTTCTCCTGTTTTCTTAATAAGCTTTGTTACGCCAATTGACCTAGATGTCCCCTGAAAGCATGGTCCCCAGGCCCCTACACCTGCTACTCTCTCAAAGTATTTGATTGTATTCGGGAAACTTCTTAGCTTTGGTTTAGTCCAGTTGTGCTGACTTCCCCTGGAGTGTGTGCTGTCCTTCCCTTCACCTAAGATGATTCTTATCTACTATCTAGTTAGTGAGTAACCCTCACCGTCCCTCCCTACCCTCATAACCATCAAAGAATGTTTTCTTCTGTGTTTAAACCTTTTCTTGAGTTCTTATAATAGTGGCCTTATACGGTATTTGTCCTTCTGTGACTGACTAAATTCACACAGCATAATAAGTTCCAGCTTCTACCGTGTTATATGATGTTTCACAGCTTCATTGTTGTTCTTTATTGTTGCATAATATTCCACTGTGTGGATATACCATAATTTGTTTATCCATTCATGCGGTGATGGGCGCCTACGTTGCTTCCATCTTTTTGCTATTGTAAACAGTGCTGCAGTGAACATGGGTGTGCATATATCTATTCGTGTGACCGCTCTTATTTCTGTAGGATATATTCTAAGAAGCGGGACAGCTGGCACATATCGTACTTCTATTTCTAGCTTCTTAAGGAAGTGCCAAATCGGTTTCCAAAGTGGTTGTACCATTTTACATTCCCACCAACAGTGAGTATGTGTTCCAGCATTGATTATTTTGTGTTTTTTGGATTAAGGCTAGCCTTGTTGGGGTGAGATGACATCTTATTGTAGTTTTGATCTGCATTTCTCTAATAGCCAATGATCGTCAGCATTTCTTCATGTGTCTGTTAGCCACCTGAATATCTTTGGTGAAGTGCCTGTTCATATCCTTTGCCCGTTTTTTAATTGGGTTATTTGTCTTTTTGTTGTTGAGGTTTTGCAGTATCTTGTAGATTTTAGAGATTAGACGCTGATTAGATTAGTCATAGCCAAATTTTTTTTCCCAGTTTGTAGGTTGCCTTTTTATTCTTTTGGTGAAGTCTTTTGATGAGCATATGTGTTTGATTTTTAGGAGCTTCCATTTATCTAGTCTCTCTTCTGGTGCTCGTGCATTGTTACGTATGGTTCATACTGTGTTTATGCCATGTATTAGGGCTCCTAGCACTGTCCCTATTTTTTCTTCCATGATCTTTATTGTTTTTGATTTTATATTTGTCTTTGATCTATTCTGAGTTAGTTTTTGTACATGGTTTGAGGTATGGGTCTTGTTTCAGTTTTTTGCAGATGGATATCCAGTTATGCCAGCACCATTTGTTAAAGAGACTGTCTTTTCCCCAATTAATGGACTTTGGGCCTTTGTCAAATATTAGCTGCTCATAGGTGGATGAGCTTATATCTGGATTCTCAACTCTGTTCCATTGGTCTATGTATCTGTTGTTGTACCAGTACCAGGCTGGTTTGACTACTGTGGCAGTATAATATGTCCTAATATCAGGTAGTGTAAGGACTCCCACTTTGTTCTTCTTTTTGAATAATGCTTCATTCATTCAGAGCCTCTTCCCTTTCCATATGAAGTTGGTGATGTGTTTCTCTATCTCATTAAAAAATGCTTATGAAATTTGGATTGAGGTTGCATTGTATCTGTAGATTGCTTTGGGGAGAATTGAAATTTTCACTATGTTGAGTCTACCTATCCATGAGCAAGTAATATTTTTCCACTTATGCAGGTCTCTTTCAGTTTCTTGCAGTGGTGTCTTATAGTTTTCTTTGTATAGCTCTTTTACATATCTGGTTAGATTTATTCCTAAGTATTTTATCTTCTTGGGGCCTATTGTAAATGGTATTGATTTGGTGATTTCCTCTTCAAGGTTCTCTTTGTTGGTGTAAAGGAATCCATCTAATGTTTGTACTTTTATCTTATATCCTGATAATTTGCAGAAATCTTCTATTAGTTCCAGTAGTTTTCATGTGAATTCTTTGGGGTTTTCTGTGTATAAGATCATATCATCTGCAAATAGAGATACTTGGACTTCTTCCCTACCAATTTGGATGCCCTTTATTTCTTTTTCTAGCCTAATTGCTCTGGCTAGGACCTCCAGCACAATGTTGAATAAGAGTGGTGATAGAGGGCATACTTGTCTGGTTCCCATTCTCAAGCGGAATGGTTTCAAAGTCTCTCCATTTAAGATGATGTTGGCTTTTGGCTTTGTATAAATGCCCTTAATTGTATTGAGGAATTTCCCTTCTATTCCTACTTTTTTGAGAGTTTTTATCATGAATGGGTGTTGGACTTTTTTGAATGCCTTTTCTGCATCAATTGATAAGATCATGTGGTTCTTGTCTTTCATTTATGTGATGGATTACACTGATTGTTTTTCTAATGTTGAACCATCCCTGCATACCTGTTATAAATCCCACTTGGTCATGTGAATTATTTTTTTGATATGTTGCTGAATTCTATTGGCTAGAATTCTGTTGAGGATTTTTGCATCAATGTTCATGAGGGATATTGGTCTGAAATTTTCTTTTTTTGTGGTGTCTTTACCTGGTTTTGGTATCAGGGTTATGCTGGCTTCATAGAATGAGTTTGGGAGTATTCCATCCTTTTCTATGCTCTGAAATACCTTTAGTAGAAGTGGTGTTAACTCTTCTCTGAATGTTTGATAGAATTCTCCACTGAAGCCATCTGGGCCAGGGCTTTTTCTGGGGGGAGATTTAATAACCTTTTCAATCTCTTGTCATGGGTTTATTTAGTTGTTCTACCTCTGTTTGTGTTAATTTAGGTAGTAAGTTTCTGGAAATTTGTCCATTTCCTCAAGGTTTTCAAATTTGTCAAAGTACAATTTTTCATAGTAATCTGTTAACGATTCTTTTAATTTTAGTTCAGTCTGTTGTGATATCACCCATCTCATTTCTTATATGGGTTATCTGCTTCCTCTCCTGTTTTTCTTTTGTCAGGTTGGCCAATGGTTTATCAATTTTGTTGATCTTTCCAAAGAACCAGCTTTTGGACTTGTTAACTCTTTCAATTGTTTTTCTATTCTCTATTTCATTTAATTCTGCTCTAATTCTTATTATTTCCTTCCTTCCGGCACCTGTGGGCTTCTTTTGCTGCTCTCTTTCTACTTGTTCCAATTGTAGGGTTAATGCTTTGATTACGGCCCTTTCTTCTTTTTTGATGTGTGCATTTATTGCTATGAACTGACCTCTGAGCACTGCTTTTGATGTGTCCCAAATGTTCTGGTAGGATGTGTTTTCATTCTCATTTGATTCTATGAATTCTTTTATTCCATCCTTAATTTCTTCTGTAACCCAGTAGTTTTTGAGCAAGGTGTTGTTCAGTTTCCATGTGTTTTAATTTTTTTCCCTTGCTTTTTGTGTTGTTGATTTCCACTTTTATGGCTTTATGGTCAGAAAAGATGCTTTGTAATATTTCGATGTTTTGGATTTTGTTAAGGCTTGCTTTATGTCCTAATATGTGGTCTATTCTGGAGAATGTTCTATGTGCGTTGGAAAAGAAAGTATACTTGGCTGCTGTTGGGTGCAGTGTTCTGTATATGTCTATGAGATCAAGTTGGTTGATTGTAGCATTTAGCTCTTCGTGTCTTTGTTGAGCTTCTTTCTGGATGTTCTGTCCTTCACCAAAAGTGTCATGTTGTAGTCTCCTACTACTATTGTGGAGCTGTCTATCTCTCTTTTCAGTGCTGTTAGAGTTTGTTTAATGTGTTTTGGAGCCCTGTCATTGGGTGCATAAATATTTATTATAGTTATGTCCTCCTGGTGTATTAACCCTTTAATCATTATATAGTGCCCTTCTTTATCCTTTGTGGTGGATTTTACTTTAAAGTCTATTTTGTCAGAGATTAATATTGCCACGCCTGCTCTTTTTTGAGTGTTGTTTGCTTCATATATTTTCTGCCATCCTTCAAGTTTTAGTCTGTTTGTGTCTTTACTTCTAAGGTGGGTCTCTTGTAGGCAGCATATAGACGGATCATGCTCTTTTACCCAATCTGCCATTCTCTGTCTCTTTATTGGTGCATTAAGTCCATTTACATTCAGCGTAATTATTGATAGGTATGAGTTTAGTGCTGTCATCCTCATGTCTCTTTTTGTGCGTTGTTCACAGTTTCTTTTTCCCGTTAATTTTCTGTGCTGAGTCGTTTTTCTTTATGTATTTTTTCCCCATCTTTTTCATTGTCATAGATTTTGTGTTTGCTGGATCTTTATGTTTTTCTACTTTTTTATTTTGATTTGTAGGATTGTTAGATTCCTTTGTGGTTACCTTAACATTTACCCCTATTTTTCTAAGTTTATACCGGCCTTTTATTACTTTATATTGCCTTGACTTCCCCTCCATATGAAAAATCAATGTCTGCATTTTTAAGTCTCTCTTTTTTGTTTTGATGTTGTCATTTTTTACATATTGATATGTCTGTTTCCCTATTTTCAATGTTTTAGCTTTGATGTATTTTCGACTTCCATATCTGAGTCAATACCTGGTTGCTCTCTCCTGTGTTCTAGTGTTGCGTTGTTATCTGATGATATTGATTATCTAACCGTATGACTCCCTTTAGTACTTCTTGTAATTTTGGTTTGGTTTTTGCAAATTCCCTGAACTTCTGTTTATCTGGAAATGCCCTAATTTTGCCATCATATTTGAGAGACAGTTTTGCTGGACATATAATGCTTGGGTGGCAGTTGTTTTCCTTCAAGTCTTTAAGTATGTCATCCCATTGCCTTCTTGCCTGCATGGTTTCTACTGAGTAGTCTGAGCTTATTTTGATTGACTCTCCTTTGTAGATCACTTTTCTTTTATCCATAACTGCCCTTAAAATTCTCTCTTTATCTTTGGTTTTGGTGAGTTTGATTATATGTCTTGGTGACTTTCTTTCAGGATCTACCTTATGTGGGGTTCGATGAGCATCTTGGATAGATATCTTCTCATCTTTCAAGATATCAGGGAAGAGTCCAGGGGGAGGGGCAAGATGGCGCTCTAGGCAGAAACACCACGCCGTCCCTCCACAGCAAAGATCCGAAAAACTAAGCCTAACAGAGAATCAACAATCCTGAAACCCTAGAACACCAAATGAAGAGATAAAGAACTCAGCCAAACACCAAACGGAGTGAGAATACTAAAAGAGAACGGAGAGCGAGGAGAGACTCAGGCAGAGATTCCTTACCAGCTAACGCAGCGCGGATCCACCATCTTGGATTCCTATCGGAGACCAGCAAACGGGAGAGCAGCCTTGCAGAGCATCTGGTCGGAGACAGAACGACCGGTTAGCTTCACACATAACCATCTTCCCGCTGCACCCTACCTACCTGCACCGTGCACTAGACATCACATCACCAAGCGGTGCAGGCACGCCCTATTGGAACCTGCCCAGCACTGACTACCGACCGTCCTGGTGGCTGCGGTGAGTGCCACAAGCAACCCATCCCAGTGGCTCCTCCTCAACTAGATCTGCCCAGCTGTACCACAAGAACGAAAAAAAAAAAAAAAAATCTACAATCAATAAACGAGAGAAATATCTACTGAATGCCCCGAAAACAGCAAACGATATCAAAACATTTACAAAAACAAGACAAGATGGCTCCAATAGGCGTCCAAATTAAAACACCAGATAACTCTCCTGTGGAAGAAAATGCACTAGAAGTACCTGATACGGAACTCAAATCACTAATACTCGGAATTTTCCAAGAACTGAGGCAAAAAGCTGACAAACATGAGGAAAAAATAGACAAATTTATGGAAAATACAGACAAAAAATTGGAATAATTCAGGAAGATGATGCAAGAACAAAATGCCAAAATAAATTCACAACTCGAAATTATACAAAAACAACAATTAGAAATCCAAAAGATAAACAACAAGATTTCAGAAATGGACGGTGTCATAGAAGGGCTGAGAAGTAGATTTGAAACCATGGAAGACAGGATCAGTGGAACTGAAGACAAACACTTGGATACAACTCTGTTTCAGGAAAACTCAGAAAAAAGAACAAATAAAAATGAAGAGACCCTGAGAGTTATGTGGGACACAATTAAAAGCAAAAACTTACGAGTGATTGGCATACCAGAACAGGGGAAGAAAACAGAAAACACAGAGAGGATCATTGAGGAACTGCTGACAGAAAACTTTCCCAATATCATGAAAGATGAAAAGCTGGTCATCCAAGAAGCTCAACGAACCCCATATAGAATAGACCCCAAAAGAAAATCACCAAGACATATCATATTCACACTCGCTAAAACTAAAGACAAACAAGGAATCCTGAGAGCAGCTCGGGAAAAACAAGAAGTCACATACAGAGGAGAAACAATAAGACTAAGCTCAGATTATTCAGCAGAAACCATGCAGGCAAGAAGGCAATGGGATGACATATATAAAATCTTGAAAGAAAAAAATTGTCAGCCAAGAATAATATATCCTGCAAAACTCTCATTCAGATTTGATGGTGAAATTAGGTCATTTCCAGATAAACAGAAACTAAAGGAATATGCAAAAGTCAAACCAAACTTACAAGAATTATTAAAGGGAGTTCTTCGATCTGAGGACAAACAGCTTAAGCCCTCAGGCAGGACCTAGGACCTAGGATGCAGGTTCACATGAACCAGATACCATTCTAGGAACTGAACTACAGACGACTTTCCAAAAACAAAAGATATACAACAGGGAATCAGAGAAATCAATCAAAGGATGACAACAACATCAAAACAATGAAAGAGAGAACAAACGGCATAGGTATAGAACCTTCTAAAGGAGAAGAAGGCAAGGCGATACCAAGTAACGGTAGACTGCTTCAAAATTATAAAGATAAGGGTAAAATTCATGGTAACCACAAAAAAAGTTAACAAACCAACTCATAAAAATAAAGACGAAAAACATAAAGTCTCAACAAAAACAAAACCTACAAAAACAAAAGAAATGAACACAAAATCCACAAACAAAAGGAACTCAGCACAAGAGAGTAAGAAGAACAAAGAAAACTTCAGCATCACAAAAAAAAGCACTACAAAATGACAGCAACAAACTCACATCTATCAATAATTACACTGAACGTAAATGGACTCAATGCACCCATAAAGCGACGGAGAGTGGCAGAATGGATAAGAAAACAGGATCCATCTATTTGCTGTCTACAAGAGACACATCTTAGAAACAAAGATGTCAATTTATTAAAAATCAAAGGTTGGAAAAAAATATATCAAGCTAACAACTATCAAAAAAGAGCAGGAGTGGCAATTCTAATCTCAGATAAAATAGACTTTAAAACAAAATCTACCATAAAAGACAAAGAAGGACACTATATAATGATTAAGGGGATGATCCATCATGAAGACATAACCATAATAAATATCTATGCACCCAATGACAGGGCTCCAAAATACATAAAAAAAACTCTAACAGCACTGAAAAGAGAAATTGACAGTTCCACAATAATAGTAGGAGACTTCAACACACCACTCTCAGTAAAGGACAGAACAACTAAAAAGAAACTTAGCAAAGATACAGAAGACCTAAAGGACACAATCAGCCAACTGGACCTCATAGACATATATAGAACACTCCATCCAACCGCTGCAAAGTACACATTCTTTTCCAATGCACATGGAACGTTCTCCAGAATAGACCACATCTTAGGCCACAGAGCAATCCTCAACAAGATCCAAAATGCTGAGATAATTCACAGTATCTTCTCTGACCACAATGCCATCAAGGTAGAAATTAACACTAGAAAGAGCAAGGAAAAAAAATCAAACACATGGAAACTGAATAATAATCTGCTTACACATCAATGGGTAATAGAAGAAATCAGAGATGGAATTAAAAAATTCCTAGAATCAAATGAAAATGAAAACACATCATACCAAAACCTTTGGGACACAGCAAAGGCAGTCCTCAGAGGACAATTTATAGCAATAGATGCACATATCAAAAAAGAAGAAAGGGACAAAATCAAAACATTAACTACAGAACTCAAACAAATAGAAAGAGAACAACAAAAAAAGCCTACAACCACTGGAAGAAAGGAAATAGTAAAGATCAGAGCAGAAATCAATGAAATAGAGAACAGAAAAACAATAGAAAGAATCAACAAAACCAAAAGTTGGTTCTTTGAAAGAATCAACAAAATCGACAAACCACTGGCCAGACTGACAAAAGAAAAACAGCAGAGGGCACAAATAACCCAAATAAGAAATGAAATGGGGGACATTACAACAGACCCAACTGAAATAAAAAGGATTATAACAGAATATTATGAAAAACTATATTCCAACAAATTTGAAAACCTAGAGGAAATGGATAAATTTCTAGAAACATACGGCCTACCCAAACTACAAGAAAGTGATATTGAAAATCTGAACAGACCCATAACAAGAGAAGAGATTGAAAAGGTAATAAAAAAACTCCCAACCAAAAAAAGCCCTGGCCCAGATGGCTTCACTGGAGAATTCTACAAAACATTTACAGAAGAGCTCGTACCAGTTCTACTCAAGTTATTTCAGAGCATAGAAGAGGAAGCAACACTTCCAAATTCATTCTATGAAGCCAGCATAACGCTGATACCAAAACCAGGCAAAGACATCACAAAAAAAGAAAATTACAGACCAATATCTCTCATGAATATAGATGCAAAAATTCTGAACAAAATTTTAGCCAATAGAATTCAGTATCATATCAAAAAAATAATACACCACGACCAAGTAGGATTCATACCAGGTATGCAAGGATGGTTTAACATTAGAAAATCCATCAACGTAATCCACCACATAAATAAAAGGAAAGAAAAAAATCACATGATTATCTCAATTGATGCAGAAAAGGCATTTGACAAAGTCCAACACCCATTCCTGATAAAAGCTCTCAATAAAATAGGTATAGAAGGGAAATTTCTCAACATCATAAAGGGCATCTATGCAAAACCAACAGCCAACATCATTCTTAATGGAGAAAGGCTGAAAACATTCCCCCTGAAAACAGGAACAAGACAAGGATGCCCTTTATCACCACTCCTATTTAACATTGTGCTGGAAGTTCTAGCTAGAGCAGTAAGGCAAGAGAAAGAAATAAAGGGCATACAAATTGGTAATGAAGAAGTTAAACTCTCCCTGTTTGCAGATGATATGATACTATACATAGAAAACCCTAAAGACTCCACGAGAAATTTACTGGAACTAATAGAAAGATTCAGCAGAGTAGCAGGATACAAGATAAACATTCAAAAATCAGTTGGATTCCTATACACCAGTAAAGAGAACGATGAAAAGGAGATCAGGAAATCAATACCATTTTCAATAGCCCCTAAAAAGATAAAATACTTAGGAATAAATCTGACCAGGAATATAAAAGACCTATACAAAGAAAACTACAAAACACTGCTGCATGAAACCCAAAGGGATCTACATAAATGGAAAAACATACCATGCTCATGGATAGGCAGACTCAACATTGTGAAAATGGCAATTCTACCTAAAGCAATTTACAAATACAATGCAATTCCGATACAAATACCAACAACATTCTTCAAAGAGATGGAAAAACTAATTATTAACTTTATATGGAAAGGGAAGAAACCCCGAATAAGTAAAGCACTACTGAAGAAGAAGAATAAAGTTGGAGGACTCACACTACCTGACTTGAGAACCTACTATACAGCTACAGTACTCAAAACAGCCTGGTACTGGTACAACAACAGAGACATTGACCAATGGAACAGAATTGAGAACTCAGATGTAAATCCATCCACCTACGGTCACCTGATTTTTGACAAGGGCCCAAAATACATCAAATGGGGAAAAGACAGTCTTTTTAACAAATGGTGCTGGCAAAACTGGATATCCATTTGTAGAAAAATGAAACAGGACCCATACCTCACACCATATACAAAAACTACTTCAAAATGGATCAAAGACCTGAATATAAAGCCTCAAACTATAAAATTCATAGAAGAAAAAATAGGACCAACACTTCAGACCTTAATACATGGCATTAACAGGATACAAACCATAAACATCAACACAAAAAACCCAACAGATAAACTAGATAATTGGGATCTTCTAAAAATCAAACATCTATGCTCTTCAAAAGATTTCACCAAAAGAGTTAAAAGAGAACCTACAGACTGGGAAACAATTTTTGGACAGTACAAGTCAGACAAAGGTCTAATCTCCATAATCTACAAGAAAATCCAACACCTCTACAACAAAAAGACAACCAATCCTATCAAAAAATGGGCAAAGGAAATGAACAGACACTTCACCAAGGAAGACATTCAAATGGCCAACAGACACATGAGGAAATGCTCGCGATCACTAGCCATTAGAGAAATGCAAATTAAAACCACAATGAGATACCATCTCACCCCGGCATTACTGGCACGAATCAAAAACACTGGAAATAACAAATGTTGGAGGGGCTGCGGGGAGACAGGAACTCTTATACACTGCTGGTGGGAATGCAAAATGATACAGCCATTTTGGAAAATGATATGGCGTTTCCTCAGAAAGCTAGAAATAGACGTACCATTCGATCCAGCAATCCCACTCCTAGGAATATATCCTAGAGAAATAAGAGTCATCACTCGAATAGACATATGCACACCTATGTTCATGGCAGCATTATTCACAATAGCAAAACGATGGAAACAACCTCGATGTCCATCAACAGACGAATGGATACACAAACTATGGTACATACACACAATGGAGTACTATGCAATGAGAAAGAACAATGAATCGGTGAACCATCTCATAACATGGAGGAAACTGGAGGACATCATGCTGAGTGAAATAAGTCAATCACAAAAGGACAAATATTGTATGAGACCTCTATTGTAAAAACCCATGAAAAAATTCACATGCAAAATGTAACAATCCTTGTTGGTTACCAGGGATGGGGGGGGGGGAATACTAAATAGGTAATAGGTAAGTGGTAACTTGGGTGAGAGATGAGATAGTACATAGTACAGGGGAAACTAACACAACCTGCACAAGGAAAGGTCATGGAGGCCCTATAGACACATCCAAACCCCCCGAGGGACTGAGTTGTTGGACGGAGGGCTCTGGGGACCATGATCTCGGGGAACATCTAGCTCAATTGGCATGACACTACTTATAAAGATAATGCTCTACATTCTACCTTGGTGAGTAGTGTCTGGGGTCTTAAAAGCCTATGAGCGGCCATCTAAGATACTCCACTGATCTCATCCCTTCGGGAACAAGGGAGAACGAAGAGAACAGGATACAAGGAAAAGATTAGTCCGAAGGACTAATGGTGCACAGCTACCAAGGCCTCCACGGGACTGAGCCCAGTACAGCTGGATGGTGCCCGGCTACCACCAATGACTCCTCTGACCAGGATCACAACAGAGGGTTCTGGGCAGAGCTGGAGTAGGATGTAGAGTATAATTTTAACTCCCAAAAAAAAAAAAAAAAAAAGAAGACCAGATATACTGGCCTAAAGAATACTAGAGAAACCTCGAGAGGGTGGCCCCCAGACACCCTTTCAGCTCAGAGGGGAAGTTACCTTCAAGGTTCGATGTTAAGCCTGGGAATGGACACCCCAGTAAAACTAAATGGGACTAACGATGTACAGGAGTCCGGTGACAAGGGCCAGAAGGCAGAGGGAGAGTAGGAAACTGATGATAAGGAACACAAATTGAATAAGGACACTGTCGATGTATTGTGAGATTGTTGACCACTGCTATAGGGCAACATTTGTAGTAACTATTAAATGGGAGGCTGTTTTGTCCTGTAAGCCTTCATCTTGGGCGAGAATGGCAGCACAATTGGAAGAGCATAGTCAATATCACTTAAATGTGTAAGTAAAAAGTTTTGAAATGGTGTTTAAATAAAATAAAAATAAATAAATAAATAAATAAATAAATAAACAAATGAGACTAAAGAGGTACAATAGTCCACTGACAAGGTCCAGAAGACAGAAGGGGACAAGGAAGCCGCCTGGTGATAGGGAACACAAGGTGGAGTAAGGATATTCTTGATGTGCTGTGAGATTGTTAACCATTGTCATAGGGCAACATGTGTAGTAATTGTTAAATGAAAAACTATTTTTTCTGTAAGCCTTCATCTTAAGTGAGAATAACAGCACAGTTGGAAGAGCGTAGTCAATGTCACTGAACTGTGAATGTAGAAATTTTTGAAACGGTGTATCTTTGGCCATCGGTAATTTTCATCAAAAAAAAGGTTGAGAATTTAGAGGCTTAATACGTTGTGGGGTTGTTAACCAATGTCAAAAAACAACATGTGTACTACTATTTCATGAGAAACTATTTGCTCTGTAAGCTTTCACCTGAAGTACAATAAAATATATATTAAAAAAAAAAAAAAAAAAAAAAAAAGATATCAGGGAAGTTTTCTGTCAACAAATCTTTGACAATTTTCTCTATATTTTCTGTTATACCCCTGGTTCTTGTACTCCAGTTACTCATAGGTTATTTCTCTTGATAGAGTCCCACATAACTCTTAGAGTTTCTTCATTCTTTTTAATTCTTTTAACTGTTTTTTCCTCAAATAAGTAGGCATCAAGTGCTTTATCTTCAATGTCACTAATTCTAACTTCTACTGCCTCAATTCTGCTCCTATGACTTTCTATTGAGTTGTCTAATTCTGAAATTTTATTGTTAATCTTCTGGATTTCTGATTGCTGTCTCTCTATGGTTTCTTGCAGCCTATTACATTTGTCATTACGTTCTTGAATAACTTTTTTAAGTTCCGGTGCTACTTTGTCTGTGTCTTCCCTGGCCGTTTCTGCATTTTGTAAAATCTCCTTTCTAATTTCCAGAAGACTTCTGTATATTAATTTTCTGTATTCTGCCTCTGGTAATTCCAAGAAATTCTCTTCCTCCAGAGAATTTATTGATTCTTTATTTTGGGAGCTTGCTGAAGTCATCACGGACTGCCTCTTTATGTGATTTGATATTGACTGTTGTCTCCGAGCCATCAATAAGTTATTATAATTTTATTTTATATTTGTTTAGTCAGTCCTAGCTTCTTGTTTTGTTTTGATATGCCCCAATAGGCTGCTCATGTGTGCTGGTTTGATTATTGGCACCTTGGAAGTTTTAACGTCCTGTCACCAGGTAGTTAGTTCTGTAACTAAGTATGTGCACAGAGGAGTCCATTAAATTTTCCTATCTGGGTTCAGCTCAGGTACCCAGGCAGTCGGTCACGAAGTGTGTGGTGCAGGCTCTCACCTACAGTCTTAGAGAGGCGTGGGTGATTGGTGTAGGCACAGGTATCTGGCTGCAGTAGGGTGTCACGCACTGAGCCAGGCAAGGGGTTGACGGCTGCCACTGAGAGTCTGAAAGTAAACCATGTACCTATTCCCTAGGGCGAGTAGGTAGGTGAGTTTTGCAGCTGGACTATGAGCACCCCACTCTGTTGGCTGTAAAGACTCAAGGGCACCACTTTTTCTTGGACTCCTGTAGCAGGTGACTAGGTGGCATAGGTGATGCCACCAATCCTCAAGCCCCTGGTGCAGATCGGTAAATGTGCCTGCTTAAGGGGTAGAGCTGTGTTGAGGGTCACAAATCTGCCATTCCACAGCTGAAACAGTTGAAGTTAGACTTCAGATGTTTACCCTGTTGTACTGTGGTAGTGAGGGCTACTGCTGTTGAGATGGTTCCCCACAAGTCTATACAAGGTAAGGCACTCAAATTCTGCGTACCCCTTATGCCTGTGCCTAGCAAAGGAGCTGTGTCAACCCTGAGTTCCTGGCTTAGGGGAGCCAGTAGCTTATTTGTTCCCTCTCCAACGCCAGGAGATTGGGTCAGGGCGCCCTTTGGGATCTATTTCTGGCCCAGCAGACTCAGGCTTTGGAAGTCCAGACCAGTGCAGAGCAGGAGGGAGGAGGTAAAAGGGGCTATTTTTTTTTTTTTTAAATCCCCATCAAAGGCCGCACATACTTACTTATCTTTAGCCACTAGGGAGCTGCTTTTCACTGGTTCGGACTATCCAAGCAGTATCTCTGCTGCCGGATCTCTCTCCATGTGGAAACTGTCTCCTGAGCACGCATGTGCAGCTGTCTGCCTGCTTCACTGCATACCTCAGAGCCAGTTGGGGCTGAAGAGCTGTGGCTCCAGCCACGGTCCTGCACTTCTCGCTTCTTCAGAACCGTCTCCTTTCCTCCCACCACTCAGTCTGATTCTTCAACTTTGCCTTGTTCAGGACTCCTAGATATTCATATACAATCAAATCACTTGTTTTTCCAGGTCTTTGTTGTAAGAGGGATATAGGAAGCCATCTGACTACTCTGCCATCTTGGCGCTGCCTCCAGTGAGTTCTATTCTTAAAGGACAATGTAATGTCCAAGATTTTAGAAAATTCTTAAGAATTAAAAAAAAATCATAATTTTTCATACAATATGACAGCTTACAAAATTTCCAGAGAATGAAAAATAAACATAAAAATCTATTTTGTTTAATATACTATACATGAAAAACCAGATACAAACATACGTATGCACATGCCTTCATTCATTCTTTTCCAAAATAAGTCACAAAAATTCCAATCAACTAAAAAGGATTTAAATTAGCATTACATGTTATTATCAGCTTTTTGATGTATAATTTACTTACAATAAAACAAACCCATCTTACCTGTAAAGTTCAATAAATATTGATATCTAAAAGACAGAAGCATTATTCTTCAGGCCGAATTTTTACAAATGATCTCCGTTGTAATTCTAGTCCTGTGGATCCTGCTATATCTCCATATCCCTTTGTTGATGCTTTTATTGTATATTGTTGTCACTTTTTAAATTTGAATTGGCATCATGATACTTTTGAATTTTCATTTTCTTTCTCTTTTTTTATTGTGATTTACGTGAAAGTTTACACAGCAAATTAGTTTCTCATTAAACAGTTAATACACATATTGTTTTGTGACATTGGTTGCCAACCCCGCGATGGGTCAACACTCTCCCCTTCTCCACCCCAGTTTCCCTGTTCCCTTTCATCCAGTTTTCCTGTCCCTTCTTGCCTTCTTGTCTTTGCTTTTAGGCTTGTGTGCCCATTAGAAATTGAACTATAAATCACGTCCCTCACGTGTGTTACTTTTGGCCCTATAGACCTGTGTAATCTTTGGCTGAAGGGTGAAACTAAGGGTTGACTTCAATACTGAGTAAAATGGGTGTATGGGGGCCTTACTCAGGGTTTCTCCAGTATCTGTCAGGCCAGCAAGCCTGTTTGTTTCTTTTCTTTTTTCTTTTTTTTTGGTGAATTTGAATTTTGTTTTACATTTTTCTCCTGCTCTGTCCGACCCCTCTATTGTGATCCCTGCCAGAGCTATAGGTGGTGGTAACTCAGCACCATCTCGTGTTCTGGCCTCAGTCTGGCAGAGATTGTGGTAGTTATGGTCAATTAGTCCTTTGGACTAATTTTTCCCTTGTGCTGGTCTTCTTCATTCTCCTTTGCTTCAGCCAGGATGAGACCAATAGGCATATCTTAGATGGCTGCTTGCAGGCTTTTAAGACCCAGTCGCTACTCACCACAATTAGATGTAGAATATTTTTTTATAGACTATGTTATGTTAATTGATCTGGATGTCCCCCAAGGCCATGGTCCCCAACCCTCGGCCCAGTAACTCGGTTACTCAGGGTGTTTGGATGTGTCCGTGAAGCTTCTATGACTTTGCCCCAGTCAAGTTATGCTGACTTCCCCAGTATTGTACACTGTCTTAACCTTCACCAAAGCTACTACTTATCTTCTATTTGTTGTTTTTGTTAGGTGTCATCAAGTTGGTTCTGACTCATAGTGACTGTAGGTGCAACAGAACAAAACACTGCGTAGTCCTGCACCATCCTCATAATCGTTATGCTTGAGTGCATTGTTGTAGCCTTGTGTCAGTCCACCTCGTTGAGGGTCTTCCTCTTTTTTGCGTACCCTGTACTTCACCAAGCATGATGTCCTTCTCCAGGGACTGATCTCTCCTTATAACACATCCAAAGTATGTGAGGTGAAGTCTCACCATCCTTGCTTCTAAGGAGCATTCTGGCTATACTTCTTCTAAGACAGATTTGTTCGTACTTCTTTGCCAAAACCATAATTCAGAAGTGTAAATTATTTTTCCATCTTCCTTATTCATTGTCCAGCTTTCACATGCACATGAGGCTTGGGTCAGGCACACTTTAGTCTTCAAGATGACATCTTTGCTTTTTAACCCTTTAAAGAGGTCTTTTGCAGCAGATTGCCCAATGCAATGCGTCATTTGATTTATTGACTGCTGCTTCCATGGGTGTTGATTGTTGATCCAAGTAAAATGAAATCCTTGACAACTTCAATCTTTTCTTCATTTATCATGATGTTTCTTATTGGTCCAGTTGTGAGGATTTTTGTTTTCTTTATATTGATGTGTAATGTGTAGTCTTTGATCTTTGTCAATAAGTGCTTCAAGTCCTCTTCAATTTCAGCAAGCAAGGTTGTGTCATCTGCATAACACAGGTTGTTGATGAGTCTTCCTTCATTCCTGATGCCCAGTTCTTCTTCATATAGTCCAGCTTCTCAAATTATTTGCTCAGCATACAGATTGAATAAGTATGGTGAAAGGATACAACCCTGTCACACACCTTTCCTGACTCTAAACCATACAGTATCCCCTTGTTCTGTTCAAACCACTGCCTCTTGGTCTATGTACAGATTCCGCATGAGCCCAATTAAGTGTTCTGGAATTCCCATTCTTTGCAGTATTATCCAATTTGTTATGATCCACATAGTCAAATTCCTTTGGATAGTCAATAAAACACAAGTACACATTTTTATGGTATTCTCTGCTTGCAACCCAGATCCATCTAACATTAGCTATTATCTACTATCTAGTTAGTGTGTTTCCCGCTTCCCTTCCCTTGTAACCATCAAAGATTGTTTCTTTCTGTGTGGAAACATTTTCATGTGTTTTTATAATAGTGGTCTCATATTCATTTTCTTAAAACAATCACCCCTAGTTTTTCTGACACCACACTCTCTTATTTTTCATATTGTCTCTCTAACAACTCCTCTTGCTGTCTTGGCAAACATCTCTTCTCTCATAACCTTTAAATATTAGTTATGTTTACATGATGTTTTCTTATGTGTTTTTGTTGTGCACAAAATTAATTTTTATGGACTCAAACGATCAACCATTTATTTTTAATTAATGATGTTGGTATCATATTTAGACATTGTTTCTGCATCTCAAGATTATCAGTACCCACCTGCATTTTCTTACAATATTTTCATAGTTTCATTAAATAAACATTAACTATTATATATTATCTGGAATGTATTTTGGATGAAGGTATGAGGTAGAAGTCTAAATTTATTCTTTCCTCAAACAGCTAGACTTAATGGGATATTAAATCTAGATTCTGATATATACTAGGATCTATTTTTGGACTCTACTCCTTTTGTTTATCTGGCAGACTATTTGTCCCTCTTCTGGACCCCTTTTGATATATGGTCTTTTTTGTTTTGTGCTTTTGCCATAGTCTCTTTGAAAGTATTTGCTGTTACAGTTTTAGTTATTGTTGTTATCATTGCTCTGCCTCCCCCTCTATCTTCCAATTATTCTTTCTCAAGCTTCTGATTATGACACCATATTATAAGCTCAGGACTAGGACAAATTCTCCTATTATGAGCCATAAAATTCTTTATAGCGCTTACCAACATTTTCGTTTTACACAAATTCATCTGACACTTTAATTATTGTCTGTTTACTTATTCAGACTAAACTCTGTTAGGGCAGGAAGTGTGTCTATTTTTCTCACCACTGTATCCTCAGTGTCTGCTGTACTGATTGGTACAGAGCGCAAGAATTAAAACACAAGAATTGCTATACCATTTTATGGATTAAAAAACAAAAATTGATTGATCGGTTTGTCCAGCAGGACATTGCTTTTAATCAGAAGACCCATTATTTAAAATTAGGTTATTTAATATCAAATTGAGCTTCTCTTTCATTAATCTATACTAGATTTTTGTATATTATCTATAGCTCAATACGCACATCTACAATATGCAGATCTTTATGTACATCTTTATGTATGGTATAGTAGACAAGTGATCTCATTTTTACTCTGATTAATACACTGATATTTAAGTTGTTTTTGTTTTCTTAATAATATCTTTCTGCTCTCTTCTCTCTTTTATTGTCTTAGACAGTTCCAAATTGGAGTTATTTACTTATTCTGAATCTTTCACTGTCTGCACTCTTTTCATCTTACTGGTTTTTAAAATTTTACATGAAAAAAATCTCATCAATGTCTTTCTCTAATTTGAAATCCTTAGCCTAAAATGTTCACAGCTTTCTTAGCATATTTTCTTACACAGTTAAATCTTATATTACTGATATAATATATTGTGATTATAAAATTACAATGATCAAAATCATACATCTTTCTTAATTCATCAAGACAATAATTATTATGTTTGAGAGTACAGACTTCTACATACTAACAGCATGAATGTGACTAGGCTTGCATATTGGTGGAAACCCCTAATATCAGTATAATGTTGAAAAGATAATTAGTCAAAAATACAGTACCTGGAAAATCTACAGTTTGGATAATTATAATCAAATACACCATGAACTAAATGTTTATATTAAGCAGAGGCAATGCATATATTATGAGAAAATGTTTTTGAGTGAACTTTTTATGCAAACCCTAATATTACATATTGGTGATGTCAAAGTGAAATGGTCATACAATTTATACTTCCATGGAATTGAGTGCAGCTCTAAATGATCTTGTTTGCCACCACATCTTGCTGAATGGCCACTGAAATGTTGAAGGCTGTTTTTTTCACTGATTGTTCCAGGTCAGCTCTCATCTAATTATAGTAGGTGCTGCTTAATGTGCCCTGTTTGCATTTTACCTGCTACCACTGCATGAGATATTTGCTAACATATTGTGATATTTTTATTATGCTTAGGATGCCCAGTTTTCTCTGTTGCCCAAGGCAAAAGTTGATGCATCTTGCAAATAGATAAAAGCATTAATTAAATTGATTTTGGTTAATCCTACTATAAAATAACAAATGACACTTAGTTTCCTAATGGCTCTACCAGCAAATCATATCCTCTTGCACTATTCAATTAGCTGCGTAATAGGAATGTGAAATATGACTGACCTTCCTAATCATAAGACAATGTTCAAAGTGTAAAGATTTCTGTGTCTAGGTAGAATGTGAATGGGAGTATCCAAACGCAATTTTCTCTCTTGAATGTGAAAAGATTTGATTCATGATTTCATCGCTGTGAACAATTCCATTTACTCAGCTTACCGAAATCCGTTTGTATCAGTTTCAGTCATATTTGTACACAGCATCTCAGATGTCAGCAAAAACAAAACACTGTCTTACTTTAATATCTTTATTCTGGTTGTTAATTCATCAAACATTGATTTCTCTTTTGCAGTTATCGAAAAAAGAAAAAGAAGAAAACAAAGAACTTTGTCAGGTTTATAAACCAAAAATATAACAAATAAGTAAATGTATTTTAAAAATAATCACACAAAATTTGGATTTGTCAACATTTGAGGAGGTAGTGATTTATTCCTCATTCACAATTCCTTTTTGTTATTCATATATTGCCCATATATTTGTCATTTTCTTATGGTTTTCTATTTTTACATGTTTTTAGATTTTATCCAGAATTTTTTTTTAATTATAAATAAGGCAACATTAGGAGACATATTCTATTGTATCACTGGTATTTTTACTCTTATGATGTGAAATTCCTTATTACTTTCTTAAATATCTTGCTCACCTTTATTTCCTAATATACACTAAAATCCAAGTGGTCTCTTTCCATGGTGGACACTTGCAAGGAGATAAATAACCTCGGTGGAGTAGAAAAATCAATGGTACAATAGAATGTGTCTCCTAATGTTTCCTCATTTATAATAAAAAAAAAGTATTTTTTTTCTGGATAAAGTCTAACAACATATAAAAATAGAAAACCATAAGAAAATTGTCTACGTAAAACATAGCTCATAGAGTCAAAACATGTTAGAGAGAGAATGAGGAATAAAATAATTTATCTATAAATTACTCAAGTCAGTTCAGAAGCCATTTCACAGCAATACTATTTTAATGGTTCCCGCGTGTTTGTCATGCTGTTTCCATTACATTTGTTTACTAGAGTAGCAAACTGATCACGAACAGGAGGCCTAGGGCCAAGTTACCCTGCCCTCAACCGTCATCAATATTCCTTTGGGCTGTAGTAAGAATTAAACGAATCAATACAATAACGAGCTTAGATAGATAGTGGCACAGAGTAAGCATGTAAAATGCATAGTTATTATTATTCTTTTAGAAATGGCTGAAAAGCTTTGAGATGGAATTTCAGAATACATGGTAATTTTATATATAAAGTCTATCTTCAAAGATAAGAAAGATAAATTTATGAAAAGGTAAATATCTAAACATTGGAATCAGATCCAAATATGTAAGAAATAAATTTTTTTATTACAAAAGGGAAATTACGATATACTATGTTGTGTCTCTTCAATTGAACAGAGTAAGACTTTGATCAGTCTGTCTAAGAGTCCAGTTTTTTTCAATGAAAGAGATTGTGGGTATTGCTTAAATTAATGCAATTTGTTTCTTGGGCTACTTATAAAGGTTCTCTAATTCCCTCCCTGCTACATTCTGTGCAGTGGTCAAAAGGTTAATTCCCACCAGCCTTGTGATATTTCCATGCCCACTTGTCATTTTGTTATCAACTCCACTGCACTTAAATTTAAGTCCTGACTATAATCCACTGTTATTTTTACAGTTCCTATTATACCTGTCAAAATGTTAGTATTATTTCTGATTTTGGCCTTTTCCTCTCTCAATGCCTGAAGTTGACTTTATCCATGCCACATATCCCCTGCTTTTTCTCTATCTTAGTTTCCAAATAACTAAAGTTTGTGTGTTAGGAAATGTTCTTATATTATTATTATTGTTATAGACGTTATTACCAGACACTGACTCACACATTTTGTATGTATTTAATCCTCAAAATAATTCTGTGTGATAAATACTGTTGTTATCCTAATATTACAGTAAACAGACAGAGCCACAATGAGGTTAAAGAATTTGAGGAGCTCCAATGGTACAGTGGTTAAGCAGTATGTTGCTAACTGAAGGGTCAGCAGTTCATGGGAGAAGGATGTGACAATCTGCTACAGTAAACATTTACAGCCTTGGAAACTGTATGGGGCAGTTCTCCTCTGTCCTACAGGGTGCTATGAGTCGTAATTGAATTGGTGGCAATGAGTTTGGTTTGGTTGGTTTTATACAGGTTTATTATCATACTGTTGTTGGATATCCCCTTGTTGATTTAGACTCGTAGCAACCTCATGTGACAGAGTAGAAGTATCCCATGGGATTTTGTAGCCTGTAATTTTTACAAAAGCAGATCTCCAGGTCATTCTCCCATGGAGACCCTGGATGTGTTTGAACCACCAATCTTTTGGTTAACAGCTGAGGACTTAACCATTGTGCTACAAGGGAGTCCATCTATTTGAAAAATTGTTGGGGAAATATTGTCTTGTTACAGTGAACATGGAGAAGTTCATTAAACAAACATTCATTGAGAGCTTTTGTCACAAATACTTGTAGCTTTTTAAGAGTTCATAAAAATTAGGTAAACTAGCCAGAAACTTATCAAAATAGGATAACAGATTATCGATGAGAATGAAAAGGGAGGTATAATACGGTTGGGTTAAAAGAGAAAGGAGTTATACATGGCATAAAGTGCAATAGTGAATATGGGAATTTGTGCTAGTCACTGACACACCCAACCATGAGACAGAGAAGAGAAGAAATGTCTATGACTATTTGAAATTCGGCCTTTGATACAAAGTCATCAATGAAAACATTCTATGAAATTAAGATTTGCCAAAAGTCTAATCCAACCTTCCAAATGAAGTTAATTTGAATTCAAAGATAGTGGGTAGAGTTAAAAATGAAAATTGAGAACAATCCCTATCCCCTGGATTTTGTTTTAAAGGCAGGAGATACTTCCAAAAGAAATAGAATTATGAATCACACACATGAAGATATTGTAGCTGGTAAATTAACTGTACATGAGACTCCAGAAATCTTGCAATGAGAAAGAAGATACATGCTGGGAGCATTAAGTCTGCCAATCATTTGCATAGCTTCTTGGAAAGAATTTAATCAGAATACAATTTTGCAGCTAAATAGAAAGCTGTTAAGCCAAGAAATAGTAATCAAAATAGTGGCAATCTATTTTCAGAGACACTTTTTGAATTACCTACTGAATTTAAAGATTTTGGAAGATACAACTGTGATTTCTAAATTATATATGCATATATATATATATATACATATACGAGTGTGTGTGTTTGTATTTACTTTTTGAGAATAATTGTTTCTATATAACTAAAAGTAAATAAGTATTAATGCAGTTATACTATTTTATGATTCTGTTTGTTAGTGGCAAAGGTGGGGCAAAAATATGCTCAAATAAACTGTAATCAGTATCACGTGATTTCTCTCTTAATGGAACAAACTAGTGTAAAGAATAATGTAGATGAGATTGCAAATATAGAGTTGAGTAAATCCATGTTCCTTTAAGCCATGCAATAAAAGTTAAGATTTGATTCTGCATAAGTTTTAGTAAGCCCTGAGGTGAGCTTTAACTTCATGTTGAACTCTAGAAAGAAGGTCAAGTGTGTAATTGTCAGATGGTTAGAAACTTTGCCAATAGCTCTATGGGCCAAATTATGCTGTTAGGTAGTTTCCTATCTGGTACTAAGTTATCTAAATGTTCTTCTATTTTAGCTAAAACGTGTTAATCATTTTTCCATTGTGAGGTTTGGGGAAAAAGTAAACAAACAAAATTACCAGCATGTGTGTGCATGCCTGCGTGTACACTCATGTGTGTTTGCACGAAATAATTATGGATACATTTTCCTAACTGTGGATTTTAGATTTATTCTGAGCTAACAAAAAGTTCCTTTCTGAGTCTTCATGAATGCCATAATATGATGAAATGCATCTTTGAGACGTAATTGTACATGCATTTTTCAGATTATGTGAACTACTAGTCCTTTGTGTTGTTCTGAACTAGTCCCATAGCAAATGCACCTGCATTTTCTTTTACAAAGTTGTAAAACCAAAATGCCTAAAGTAGAACACATGAGTCGTATAACTCTGTCATTTACTTTTCCACAGACACGGTCTTATATATAGGTGCAGCTAACAGTTTTGTGGGTGTCACCAAAAAAACAAACAAAGAACAGCAACAAAGAAAAAAACCTATTACCATTGAATTAATTCCAACTCATGGTGACTCTATATTGTTAGAGTAGAACTGCACTCCATGGGATTTTCAAAGCTGTGATCCTTCTGAAGCAGATCTCCAGGACTTTCTTCCCAGGTGCCTCTGGGTGGGTTTAAACCACCTATCTTTCAGATAATGGTCGTGCACTTGAACTTTTGTGCCACCCAGACACTTCTTGTGGATACCATAGGCATTACAAATTAAAATATACAGTGTTACTCAATAAATTTTTAAGTTGCCTTTAATTTTTGTGATCATTATTTTTTTAGGTTAGAAAGCGTATCGAATACCATTTATACCACTGTATTTTCACTCCTGCCAAACACAGTATTTTGAATATTTCAAGTACACAATATAAATATGCTGACTGAATGAAAGAGTAATACATCATAATCTCTAAATCTAGCAGCTTTGTGTCGTTAGCAAAACAGTATTCCCTAATTCCATCTGAGTCATCGATAAAAACAAGTACTGGTGTAAATCACTGATACATTGAAACAAATTGCTCTGTCAATAGATCAGTTGGAAAGGTGGAAGATAAATGTTCTGTCTTACTTTGGATAGGGGCAAGGGAGTAGAAAAGTCCATAGCTTGATTGTCATTAGAGAGAACTGAACCAAGTACAGTGCCTTCTGCAGTAAAGAGTGGGAAATAGAAGGGACCTTGGAAATAAAGTTTTTGTTTGTTTTTCATTTTTGTTTATTGTCAACTACATGCCTCTGTGACAACTACTTGCCACTTGTGACAGTAGATGATTTAGGTGGCTCCATGACCCAAGTCCTCCCATACAATGTAGTCAGTATTACTTACAGAATTGTCAGTATATGAATGAACCCCCTTGAAAAACAGTTCCAACTACTATAGGCCCTCAATATCTTTTGATTGGAAAGTTATTATTTTTCTTAATAGCTGTGAAAATATGAGTGTAATTTTCTCACAAGAAAGAGCCTATTCAATAGACAGTTGTATTTCCATTTATCTTATACTCAAGGCATGTTTGTTTTCTCCTTGAAATACTTTTCTCCTGGTTATATCAATATCACTCTGTAAACTGACACTTTCATGCAGGCTTTCCAACTGTGCTGAATTTATACCTTTTATTAGTGGAAGACAATGTGTAATTATCCAACTTCACTCCACAACATATTTTGAAAGCTTTTGGAAAAATTGGAACATAATCAAATTATAGATTACATCAATAGAAATCAAATATCCATGCCTTCTCATTCTAGCTTAAAGCAAGCTAGGAGACCTGGGAGTAACCTTCCTCTAATTCACAGGGAACATCATTATGTAGTTAAAGAAAATCTCTATAACAGTGGGGAACTCTGCTGCAAGATATTGGCATGGTTAACTAAATGCACAAGGGGAAATATGAACATAGGATTAAAGATTAGATTCAAATGAATTTCTTGTGTCAATTGAATTGAAACATCATACCAAAATTGAGACACAGTACAGTACTTCCATATTAATACCACTCATATCACATATACAATTAAGGTATCACCTTGTTGTTAGAGGTCAAGTATTCATCCAAACACTGGTTTAGGTTTAATTTCCCACATTTTCTAAGGGTTGGACAACTCTGCCTACCTTGTGGTTCTCCCTTCCTCTAATAATACATTTGCTTAGTGGAGAAAATCACTAATAGCAATTTAGTTGGTTCTAAATTAAATCAAGAAAACAAAAATTAATTCTGTGACATAGCAAATGATATAACTGATGTCTAGAAAAAGAAATAATACTTACAAACCACTAATAGAGTAAAAATAACTTGATATAGTTTGGGCTTTGCACATAACCAGTGTTACGTTCTTTGGTAAGCAAGGGGTTTTCCTGAGCTTGTTTACTCAATTGGAAAATGAGAAAAGATGGACTTGTAACTCAAAGTATGTTTCTTAGAGGGGCATAATAACTGAGGTAGGGCAGGTAGGCACATGCCCCGGGTTCGCTTGAGGAGGGATGCTGATACGCAGTTTCTATCGGCCATCACAGTTTCCATCACCAGAGAGATCACTCAGCAATTTAAAAATAATTGCCATAGGGCTATTTTCTGTAGCTAGGCCCCTGTCCTTAGACCGGCGATATTGGCATTATCTGGGAACTTGACAGGAATACAGCCTCAAGTCCTCCATCCCAGGCCCACTGGATCAGATCCACATTTAAACAAGATCCCCAGGTGCTCTAGACACTGATTGAAATTAGAGAAACTTGGGCCCAAAAGATTACTTACATCTCTCTAGATGAATGGCTGTTTTTCTACGTCTTGCCTCATTAAGTGGTGTGATCTGAAGAACAGAAAAATTATCAGAGCCAGGGTTATTTCTGACATAAACACAGCTAAAAATAAGGCCCACTCATAGTCATTTGGTAAGTGTCCTTAGAAAACAATTAACCTAAAACAAACAACAACCTAAGCAATATAATGTTCTATTATAACTTTAAAATTACTTTAAAATTTGAAAATGTGACCAGTAATTAAAGTCAAATACTTATAACTTGATATTTTTTGTTTATATCATCTCAATTTTGCCTCATAGAATAAATAGCAAGTAAAACCAAACCAGTTGCTATCAAGTCGCTTCTGACTCATGGGCGACCCCAGGTGTTGCAGAGGAAAACTGTGCTCTTATAGGGTTTTCAAGGCTGTGACCTTTCAGAACCAGATAGCCAGGCCTCTTTCTGATGCATCTACAGGTGGGTTCGAGCTACCAACCTTTCTTTTAGTAGTCAAGCACGTAACCATTTATGTCACCCAGGGACTCCAAATGGCAACTGTTGTCGTTGGGTGTCGTCCAGTCAATTTTTGACTCATAACCAACCCATGTGACAGAATAGAACTGCCCCATAGGGTTTTCTAATCTGTAATCTGTATGGGAGCAGTTCGCCAGATCTTTCTCCCATTGGAGCTGCTGGGTGGGCTCAAACCGCCAACCTTTCAGTTGGTTAGCAGTCCAGCACTTAACTGTTGTGCCGCGAGGGCTCCTTATAAGTGGCAAATAGAAGGTGGGTCATACTTCTATTGATACATTTTAAAATAATTTATTCTCCATCAAACTAGTTTGCAAACATTTGTTAAATACATTGGTTAAATGCACACATTTAAACATCAGTGATTTCTATTTTGTTTTTTTTCCTACAACTACTTTAATTGCAGATGAACATGCACTGACACTATGTATTTCTTACGAACTCATACATATATGCGATCATTAAATATTCCTTCTATAAATTAAGTACAAATTAATATATTTATGCTTCCCCAACTAATGCATTAGAATTCAGATCATTTGATTACCCAAACTATACAAATTCTAAAACACATTTTAAAAATCTAATATTAACAGCAAAGCTGTATGCTTAATTCTATACTTGACATATGCTGATAATGTTCTTTTCCTTATTTGAATTCATATCCAAATATTAAGAAGGAAATTTCTGACTGAATTGCTGGGTGGAGGGCTGTGAGGACCATGGTCTAGGGGAACATCTAGCTCAATTGGCATAACACAGTTTATAGCAGCTTATAAAGACAATGTTCTCTACATTCTACCTTGCTGAGTAGCATCTGGGGTCTTTAAAAGCCTGTGAGCAGCCATTTAAGATACTCCATTAGTCTCATCCCTTCGGGAGCAAGGGAGAATGAAGAGAACAGCATACAAGGAAAAGATTAATCTGAAGCACTAATGGACCACAGCTACCAACGCCTCCATCAGACTGAGTCCAGTACAGCCAGATGGTGCCTGGCTACCACCACTGACTGCTCTGACCAGGATCACCAGGATGTAGAACATAATTCTAACTCACAAAAAAAAAAAAAAAAAAAGCCAGATTTACTGGCCTAAAGGAGACTGGAGAAACCTCGAGAGTACGGCCCCCAGACACCCTTTCAGCTCAGTGGTGAGTCACTTCCGAGGTTCACTGTTCAGCCGGTGAATGGACAGCCCCATAAAACCAAATGGGACTAATGAGGCACAGCAGTGCAGGGATAAGCGCCAGAATGCAGAAGGGGACAGGAAAGCTGGTGATAGGGAACCCAAGGTTGAGTAAGGATAGTGTTGATGTGTTGTGAGGTTGTTAACCATTGTCATAGGGCAACATGTGTACTAACTGTTAAATGAGAAACTATTTTGTTCTGTAAGCCTTCATCTAAAGTGAGAATAGCAGCACAATTGGAAGAGCGTAGTCAATCTCACTGAACTGTGCATGTAGAAATTTTTGAAATGGTGTATCTTTGGTTATGTATATTTTCACCAAAAAAAAAAAAAAAAGGTCGAGAAGGGAGAGGGTTGACATGTTGTGGGGTGGTTAACCAATGTCATAAAACGATATGTGTACTACTGTTTCGTGAGAAACTATTTGTTCTGTAAGCCTTCACCTGAAGTACAATTAAAAAATAAATAAATAAAAAAGAAGGAAATTTCTCTTAGATAAATTTCAATACCACTAGGCAATTCTTAAAATAATTTTGAGAACCGAGTATTAGATTGCTTTTATGTTTCAGAGATATATTAACATCCTTAAAGGACTCGACCCTCTTTTTAAATATATTTTAAAATATCCAACAAAATGAATAGTTTTGCCTATGTAGAGAATTACCTAGGAGTAGATAACATGATGCATACTTAGGTTTAAATGGAAGTTGTTGACATTTGTAACAGAAAAAAATAAAATGAAGCAACTCTGTCTTGAATTATTTTAAATTGCCAATCATCCCTGTCATTAGGTAACGGCTTCCTATTAAGGTTAATGGAAATTGAATGTAAATATCCATGAATAAAATTAAGGCTATCCTGATACGCCAATTACTTAGGTCATAAGGGTCTGTGATATTTACTCTTACAAAAGACAAAAGTGCTTACTAGACCTCTGGGCTAATAACTAAACAGATTTTACAGTACTGCTTAATGGATATGGTCAGAAAATAGGCCTGAATTTTCAGGAAAACAATTTAGTCGTTAGACTTTAAACTTCTGGAAGCAGTGATGCATGCTATGTTGTTTCTAAAAGACCACATTTTAAGTGATTGTGATACAGTGAGATCATCCTGTAGGGCAAGCGATTGGGAGTGTATCAGTTTCAAAAAATGTATTGTAATTCTCACATTCAAATAACTTCTTGACAGCAGGAAGGTATGAACTGTGATTTCCTATTCTCTTGTCTCCTACTTCCCCTGTCTTCTTCCAGTTTTCACCCCAACCTCCTTATTTCCTTAAATTCTTCAGCCTGTGTTCATATCCCCCAAAATCTACATCAACTCTCCCTTTTCCTCTCCTTTTACTTTTCCCAATACAGTTCTGCTTCACTTTTGCTTTGTTTTATTCTAAATCACATTCACGAGCCAGTCAGAATTTTCTATTTAAAACTTATATTTTGTCATATCACTTCCTTTATCAAACCTTAGATCTTTTTTGTTCCAAAATCCCTTTAGATTTCAATCAAAGCTTTCCACAAATCGGCAGCACACAGCCCTTGCAGATTTCAACTGCAATTTCTTTGTTATGATCCAGTTGCAGCAAAAACTCACTGTTTTCTGGAGTTAGAGATGCATTTGTATTCCTCAGTTCCTTTACTCATGTGTTTTCACTGCTTATATTGCCACTCACTTTGCTTAATAGCACTAATTAACCATTTTTTTAATTCAAAGTTGTTCACATCTTTATCTCCTCCAGTACATTGGAAAGGAGGTTATTTGTTTGTCATTTAATCCTCAAGCACCTAATACAAAATCATCTTTTAAATTGTGTTTTCAGTGAGTGAAGAAATGAACATTAATTCTTTTTAGAGTAATTTCTTAGTCTGATTAGATTTTAAATAAACTGGATTGGAATGAGAAAGGTAAATTGATATTGACTATATATTGAGGTTTTTTTTTTTTTCTTGAATCTATCGTTACAGGGTTTTTTTTCCCCCTTGCAAAACAAGATCACTAGTAACTCTATTGATCAAATTTTAAACAATCAATATAGTTTAGCTCCAAATCTAGTATGGATCAATTATCTGTCTGTACTGATCTGCACAACCTGGCCAAATACTCATATTCATACTCTTACTAGTTTTGGCAAGACAATAAAGTAATTGGGTCCTAGTCACTAATTCCAGGTTCTAAAATATCCCCACTAATACTGAACTAGATCACAGAGAAGAATTAAAGCTAACTTGAAGCATTTAATAAAGCATACTTGGGAAAGAGATCCAGGATAACATAACAGTGCTCTTATGGGTGGGAGGGAGGGGAAGTACTATAGAAGTATTGAGCAATTATTGAAGACTGAGGGCTTCTGATACAGGGTACACTATGGTCTTTCAGATTGTATTTTATAAATAAACTGAAACAAATTTTCATGAATGGCTTTCTTTGTAAAAAAATAAAATATCCCAAGAACCTTAGTACATTCAAGTCCAGGCACAAACAGTATTACCACATCTAAGGCCATCCATATATCTTTTAATAAAACAATATGCAGAGACATCACGAGAATAAGTCAGAGGAAAGAAGAGGAAGTGGTCAGGATATTTGTATCATTTAACATTTTTCCTTTTGTTTTTGAAAATAGGATTTTATTTTTACAATTTAAGTGTCTGGTGTTAATAAAGTTTATTGAGGAAAAGAGATAAAGAAAGGAAGACAGGTAGACAAGGTGTAACGGAGGAAAAAAAGGAAGGAAAGGAGAAAACAAAAAGGCATCAACTTGCCCATAAGTCATTTGGCAATGATTGAATGTACATAACATTTTACATTTTTCCTGAAACTACTACATACATTATGTAAAACATACATATTCTTACATTTGCAAATTACTTCTTCTAAGGCAGATAAAAATACTAAAAATCAGATGATATGAAGGATCTTAATGAAAAATAAATTATAGTCTTTAGAGTTTTAGTTAGATTATATTATTAGTCAGCCTAAGATAAATCCATCCAGTAGCCTTTTATATACACTCATTAACAACTCAAAATGATGAAAGAAAGAAAAGAAAATGCCGTAGAATTCTAAATGCAATTATTGTGTCAATATATTTATGCTGGTATTTGTTTTGGTGGTAATGAAAAAATACATCTTAGAAAAAAGTCATAAAAGATAATTTTCAGCAACTCAAAAATAAACTAGTATTTCAGCAATACAAAAATTTGCTTTACGTGTAAGAGTTCTCTTATCATTGAACAATATAATTTAAACTCTCTGCCAGAACAGAACCTGAACTTTTTCTTCATAAAAAAAATTGTGGACTTCCGGGAAACATGGCACTATAGACAGAGCACCATGCCATCCCTCCACAGCAAAGATCCAGAAAACTAAGTCAAACAGAGATACATGTAAATCCTGAAACCCTAAGCATCAAATAAAGAGATAAAGAATTCGACCAAGCACCGAATGGAGTAAGAAACTGACCAAGAACGGAGAGCGAGGAGAGATACATGCAGAGGTCTCCTATCAGCTACCGCAGCACGGATCTGCCATCTTGGACTCCTATCAGAGATTAGTGAACAGTGGGTATGAGAAAGCAGCTTCATGGAGTTTCCAGAAGGAGACAGCACAACTGGTAACCAGAGATACATGCTTTTCCATCGCCCACCCTTCTTCACCCCCACCCAGCCTCCTCCGCTTCCTGCAGCCACAGCCTCTTGGCTGGAAGCACTGGCCTCACCCTGGAGCCCCTTGGATTCCACCCGTCTGCACTGGTCGGCTCCCTGAGTGCCATTTGTTGGCTGCTGGTGTTGCTTTTTTCCGCTTCTGTAGATTTCTTCCTTACTTCTCACCACCTCACCCTCTTTTCTCTCAAATACCTGGCTCTGTGTGCCGTCTTTGCTTAGTCCTGAAATGTTGAGGGTCATGGCTTGACAGTGGGACTGCTTCCCGGCCCATACCACCGCAACAGTGGGACCCCCAGGGCTTTTTTTGTTTGTTTGCTTGTTCTGGTTGGCTCTGTTTTGATTAGTTTGTTTTCTTTTTCTTTTCTCGGCTTGGGAGCCCCTTCTGGCTAGGCAGTGCTGCATAACTTGGGAGCGTCTCCCTTACTCTGCGCGGACGCACAGTGATCTCCCTGGGGGCATTTCTTTTTTTTTTCTTGTTTTGTTTTTTTCCTTGTTTTTATTTTTGTTATTTTGGGTTTTCTTGTTTCTTTGTTTTGTTTTCTTCTCTCTTTTTCCATTTTTCTCTTTTTTTATTTCCAGTTTCTTGTCTCTCTATACTTACCCTCTCTTCCTGTCTTCTGAATACCTGGTGCTGAGTGACAGCTCTACCTCATCTAGCCAGGCTGTACTTCACAGCCTGGGAGCAACCTCCCCAGTCCTACCAGCCACACTGGTGGGATCCTTGGGTACTTGTCTTTTTTTTCATTTTTAAATTGTTGAAATCAATTAAAAAACATAATAATGTTTTGTGACACATGAAGATTATACAAAATTCACATTTCAGTACTCATAAATAGGGTTTTATTGGAACAGAGTCATGCCCATTCATTTATGTGCTTTCTATGGCTGCATTCACACAATAACGATGGCATTGAGTAGAAGAAACAGAGACTGTACGGCCTGCAAAGCCTAAAATATTTACTCTCTGACCCTTTACAGAAAAAGTTCACTGACTCCTACTCTAGAATATCCATTGCTTTATGTGTATTTGTGTTTATATGAATTTGTGTGTGTATGCATTCATTTTTCTTAATATGGGAAGAAAGGTGTTTTCATTGCTGTAATTATTTACTTGTTTTTTTTTTTTCCCCCCAATGGCCAGTGCCTCAATTTCTTTTCCCAATTTGTATTTGAGGTACTGGGATCCTTGGATTGGATATTTGACCATTTGGAAGGGAGCATCCATGAGAGAGTTGGAATAAGCTCCTGCTCCAATCCTGTCCAGATTTTTCCAGCTTGATTCCAGATGCAGTAGTAAGGACCAGCATGACACTAAGAATTTCATTGGCATTTTATATCCGCAAAATGCTTTACACCACATTCATTCAGAGGTTAACCCCACAACACATTTGTAATCATAATTAGACTATTTTGCAACTATTTCAGCTACTGTTTTCTTAATAACAGAAAAAAAAGCAAGTAAGATCATAAATTTTTTGGTTATCAAAGAGATTATAGATGTAAAGATATTTTTCCTACAGTTTTGGAGATGTGGTCTACAAAATACCAAAACAACCTAGTGATTTGGTTGTTAAGACAAATACTAGTAAACATAATATGTTTGCTTGAACTGACAAACTGTTTGACTCAGTTGACTGGTCAGTTTATAATAGTGTTAAAAGGGTATACCTTCTTATACAACAACATAAAATGGGATAAAAAATAAAATATAAAAACAACAAAAAAAAAATATATTATCCAATTTACTGACATTTTACAAATTTTCTTTTTTTAGGAGGCTAGGATGCCTAGTCAATCAAAATATTGGTTTAAAAATTATCCCTCAAAGAATGTTATCAGTTTCCATTTTAATAGTATTTTTGTGTAGGTAAATATCTACATTGGAATGGTCACTTCATGTGACACTTCTGGGAGGGGCATTAGCTGTGACCTTGGTATTTAGTTGTGTGACAGGAGTGCAAGTGGCCGCACAATAGCCATTCTCCTGGTCTTCTTTCAAAAGAGATCCCAATTCCTTGCACCTAGATGTGGCCACGTGACTAAATTCTGCTTAAAAGAAATATAGCAGGAGATGCTGTTAGGCTTGGATGTGGGGAAAAACATGTGAAACTCTTCACAACAGATTAGTAAGAAAGCACAAGTAAACCCATGCTGACGTTTCTTACTGGGTCCTCCATCCCTGTTAGGGATTGTAAATTTGAAAAGAGGCTGTGATTCTGTAGGAAAGTGCTGTGGAGTTGGGAGAGAGAAAGATGCCAGCCACACCTAGAAACAGAATTTTGATGTGGTGAAAAAATGTGAAATTGCTCACTCAGATTAGTAAGTAAGCACAAGTAAGTCTGCACTTGCCTTGTTTATTGGGTAATCCCACACTGAGCTTCTCCTTGCATAGTTACTTCCTTCAACTTAACTCACCTCTATCAAAGTCAGTGCCTGCCTGTAATGAAATACATTAATCAAATTTTTAAATCAAATGTTTAAATGCTGCTTTAGTAAACAGCATCTTGACTTAAGTGATGTTCAAATTGGTACCATGAAACATCAAACTCTAATCCCCACTAAGAGCAGGTTTTAAAGTATGCTAAATGGTGTTTTTTTTTTTTCTTTCAGTATTGAATCACTCAAATGTAAATAAAATTCCTAGAATTCACAAAGATAAATTTAAATTGCAATATAAAAATATACAAAGAAAGATAAAAGGATTAGAAACTTCTCTTTGGAGGTTACAATGACTCTGTGAGAAGATTGTAATCTATGTATGAGTCTGTGCTATGTCAGTGTTTTGTCAGCAAAATCATTTTGCCTGAAGCCATCCTCTAGCAAAAGGCTCAGTTACAGAGATTTTAAAGAATTCTCATCAGGCCAGGTGCTTTAAGGAAGAATTTTGAAACTACACAATAGAATACAAGGTCTCAAAGTCTGAAAATACTGTGAAATGGAAATTTTCATTGCATCTCAGGTTTATTACGACTCATATAAAATAAACATAATTATAAAATATTTTCAAACCATTTAAACCCAAAAGCCTGTTGCCGTTGAGTCGATTCCGACTCATAGCGACCCTATAGGACAGAGTAGAACTGCTCCATAGAGTTTCCATGGAGTGCCTGGTGGATTCCAGCTGCAGATGTTTTGGTTAGCAGCTGTAGCACTTAACCACTACACCACCAGGGTTTCCATCAAACTACAAAAGCATGTTAAAATTAAACTCATTTTAGAACAAATAATATTTTAATTATGTATACATTTAAAAAATACTTAGGTTTTTTCATAGACATTGGATAGCAGGAGTTTAAGAGAGCTAAATCCTCATGTAATTAATAGTAACTAAATAGGTAAATTCTAAAATCCAGTTATCCAGAAACAAAATAAGTCCTATTTAGTATAGCTACCAGAACATATGTCTAAAAGTAATAAAGAAATTGCCCCTATGAAAGATAATTTGGGAGTATGCCAGGGGCCTCTTTTTTTAAAACACATTTTAAAATAAACTCTCAGTGACTTTTAAAAAAATATGTACATGTTTATTCTTTATTTAAAAAAAAAGATTTAAGAAGTGTTTAAATGTGTTTTATCAACAGCATGGTTTTATAAAAAAAAATTGAGATATTTGTACAATTAACAATTTATGAGACTCAAAATGGTAATCACACAAATGACCAAGTATGTAAATAATGAATGTTCAATCATTTTACACAATCTATTTGAAGAAAATTATAAAGAAAACAATCACATTCTGATAGGAAAAGTAATAATTAGAAAAGATGTGTTTTTGGTGATATCCAATTCTCTCCATGCTGTTGTTCAGACTCTGGCAGACAATATGAGCAATGTGTCATGGATTGAATTGTGTCCCCCAAAAAATGTGTGTAACAACTTGGTTGTGTCATGATTCCCAGTATTGTATGATTGTATAATCTGATGTGATTTCCTTACGTGTTGTAAACTCTAACACTATGATGAGATTATATGTGATCTCCTTATGTGTTGTAAATTCTATCAGTGTGTTGAGGTTATACTGATGAGGTTGACAAGATTAGATAGTGTCTTAATGCAATCTCTTTTGAGATAAAGAAGAGAGAAGCAAGCAGAGACACACGGGAACCTCCTACCACCAAGAAAGCAGTGCTGGGAGCAGAGTGCATCCTTTGGACCTGAGGTTCCTGTACAGAGAAACTCCCAGAACAAAGAAAGACTGATGACACAGACCTTCCTCCAGAGCCGACAGAGAAAGCTTTCTGGAGCTGAAGCCCTGAATTTGGACTTGTAGCCTACTGGACTGTAAGAGAATAAATCTCTTTGTTAAAGCCATCTCCTCATGGTATTCCTGTTGTAGCAGCACTGGATGACTAAGACACAGTGGTATGAGTTGTTGAATTTTACAGCATCATATATCACTGAAAGCAGTCACCCTTCTCCCAGTATTTCTTAGGGAAGCATCTGTCAATGCGAAGAGAATTCCATCAGTATAGAGGATAGCCAGGTCATTAGAGAAAAGAAAAGGAATTCTTATACTAAGAGCAAATTGTCAAGAATCTAGCTTTGGAAAAATCAAAGTTATTATTAGAGGACACACACAACACATCACACATGTTCCTGTCACCTCATACTGTAATAATAATATACCAATTTTTATATATTTATACTACTCTGATTCAATTATAAAATTATAGATCACTTATATTTTGAAAATAAACTTCAAGGATTTCTAAGTTGTTACATTTAAAGATCTGTAATTATAGTATTATATACGTGCCAACATGGAGTTCCATCGTTTTTATTTGTTTAGCAAGGTATTACACAGCTTTTATATGTGTGTATGTAGACATGTCATGTGTCCAAATCCACCAGCTGCTCCAGTTCTACCCTGTCCCATAGGGTCATTATGAGTCAGAATCGGCTGGACTGCAACAGATTTGGTTTTGAGCCCTGGTGGCATAGTGATTAAGAGCTCCACAGCTAACCAAAAGGCTGGCAATTCAAATTCACCAGTTACTCCTTGGAAACCCCATGGGGAAGTTCTACTCTCTCCTATAGGGTAGCTATGAGTTTTTTTTTTTTTTTTAGTAGATTTTAGATTAATAAGGCTGTTAATGCCTTAGAGTATCAGTTTTCTTTATACCAGAATATAATAAATAGAAATATTCATCATATTTTAGATAATGTAAAAGTATAAAGAAGAAAAATTCAAAATAAAAGCCACAAATAATGTAAGTCAAATTTAAAATTATTTGGTATTTATTTCAGTATTGCATATTTTAACTAAGATTATATTTTGAGAATTTCTATATGTTGAATTATCCTAATACATATGGACATTTGTTTATTTTAAAATAATAATGGCAACATTAATATTAATACTTAGACTACTGAATCAATTTTTAGATTTCTTTACAATTTTTTTTGTAGAACATATTCTAAGTACTGAGAAAGTGCATTCATATTACTGCATTCTAAAATCATTTGAGATAATTATTTTCAAATTGGAAATGTCACTAACTTGATATTAAATTAGATCTATTTGTTTCAGTTTGTTTTCAATTTTTAGGCAATTTTATCTAATTTTAAATGTTGAATATATCTTTTGAAATTCTGTTTTCAAATCTAATTTATGTAACAAGCCTTATTCAAAGAACTTTCACTTTCATCTCTGTGGTTTCCACCTATTCTCTATTTCCCAACTATTTTCTTCCCACTGTCAATGTTTTGTATTACAAATATAAGCAAATGCACATATGTGTGTTTTTATGTTTATGTGTAAATATTCTACCTTTCATATAAGAAAGTAGAGATATATACAAATGGTAGGATACAGTCCATATTGTCTTCTGCATCCTACTATTTTTATTACTTTAAAAGTAAATTCTGAAAATTACATTGTAAGAGCATGCAAAGAAATTTTATTTATTTTTTATGGCATAATATTCCATTCAGTAGATGTATAAGATTTTATTCAATCAGACCTCTACTGACTGACATTAGATTGGTTTTAATCTTTAACAATTTTCTAAAAATACTATAAAGAATAATCTTTTTCATAAATGATCTCAAATTGTGCCAATGTATTTTTGATGGACTCTGAGAAGTGGAGTCATCCAAGGGTAAACATATCAATATGTCATTTTTTATAGCATTCCCATCAACTTGTATTTATTTAGTGTGGGGATATGTGCCATTAAAATATGGATGTATAAAGGCCTCCATGCTGCACAACATGTTGAGACTTGTCCCCAACATGTTGAGACTTGTCATGTCTTGTTTTTCCCATTACTGATTGGCTTGTTTACCTGAATTCCTCCTCCCTTGCCGGAAACTTATTGTTATTCACCCAAAGCCCATTGTTCTGTTATTTGCTTCACTGCTTGCTGTATTGACTATAAAATAAACTCCTGGGACTGAAGCCAGGGTTCGACTCCTCAGAGTGACCCTCCTGGCCCCACTTCTCTGTAAGAGTTGTGGAATTGGTTATTGTCTCCGCCGCCCCGACAACCATCGCCACTGCGACAATTTAGCACTCCCATCATCTTGTATCAGACAGCCCGATGTCACATGACTTAACCAAAGGAGGACAGTTGTTGAACTTTGGTATTTTTGCCAGTCTATAGGTGGGAATTTTAGTTCAGTATTCTTCACTTTAGAAGTTTAAAAACAATTTTTATTCATGAGTATATTGTTTGTTAATCATATTTTTAATCCATTTTTCTACTAGGTTATTATCTTTGTTTCTTCAATTTTTTATAAGTTCTTTATATGTTAAGAAGTTTAGGCTTAGTCTATGATGTACAATTTTTTAAACAGAGTCAAAATTTTCAATCCCCTCCCCCCTTTTCAGATAATCTTCCTTGACCACACTTTTTTATTTGGTTATGAGTTCTGAAGTTATGGAGCCATTTCCTTTTTTCAAGTTAGAAAGAAATGACCCATATTCTCTTCTAGTATTTTTACAGTTACATTAGTTTATATTTCGATGGCTGATCCAATATTATCTTTTGACAAACGTTTATCAAATTGTAACACCACAATTTATTTAAAAGTTCATTTTTTTTCCTCAATTTATATACAAGTTCACAATTTATTTAACAGTTAGTGAATTTGGATGCAATGTTGTTGTTGTTAGGTGCCGTCGAGTCAGTTCGGATGCATAGCGACCCTACACACAACACAATGAAACACTGCCTGGTACTGCTCCATCCCCACAATCGTTGTTATGCTTGAGCCCATTATTGCAGCCGCTGTGTCAATCCATCTCCTTGAGGGTCTTTCTCTTTTTTGCTGGCCCTCGACTTTACCAAGCATGATGTCCCTCTCCAGGGACTGATTCCTCCTGACAACATGTCCAAAGTACGTGGACATCCTGGCCTCTAAGGAGCATTTTGGTTGTACTTCTTCCAAGACAGATTTGTTCCTTCTTTTGGCAGTCCATGGTATATTCAGTATTCTTCCCCAACACCACAATTCAAAGTCGTCAATTTCTTCTTTGGTCTTCCTTATTCATTGTCCAGATTTCGCTTGCATATGAGGTGAATGAAGACACCATGGCTTGGGTCAGGAGCACCTTGGTCTTCAAAGTGACATCTTTGCTTTTAAACACTTTAAAGAGGTCTTTTTTGCCTAATGCAATGCATCCTTTGATTTCTTGACTGCTGCTTCCATGGGTGTTGACTGTGGATCCAAGTGAAAAGAAATCCTTGACAACTTCAGTCTTTTCTCCATTTATCATTATGTTGCTTATTCGTTGAGTTGTGAGGATTTTCGTTTTCTTTGTGTCGAGGTGTAATACATACTGAAGGCTATAGTCTTTAATCTTCATCAGTAAGTACTTCAAGTCCTCTTCACTTTCAGCAAGCAAGGTTGTCTTATCTGCATAACGCAGGTTGTTAATGAGTTTTCCTCCAATCCTGGTGCCCCATTCTTCTTCATATTTACTGTAACATCTCAACAATAAAAAGACAAATAATCCAATTAAAAATTGGGTAAAGGATATGAACAGACACTTCCCCACAGAAGACATTCAAGCAGCTGACAGACATCTGAGGAAATGCTCATGATCATTAGGCATTACAGAAATGCAAATCGAAACTACACTGAGATACCATATCACCCCAACAATACTGGCTCTAATCCAGAAAACAGAAAATAACAAATGTTGGAGAGGTTGTGGGGAGATTGGAACTCTTATGAACTGCTGGTGGGAATGTAAAATGGTACAACCACTTTGGAAAATGACATGTCTCTTCTTTTGAAAGGTAGAAATAGAAATACCATACAATCCAGTAATCCCACTCCTAGAAATATACCCTAGAGAAATAACAGCCATCACATGAATAGACATATGCACACCCGTGTTCACTGCAGCACTATTCACAAGAGCAAAAAGATGGAAACAACCTAAACGCCCATCAACAGATGAATGGATAAACAAATTATGGTACATACACACAATGGAATAGTATGCAATGATAAAGAACAATGATAAATCTGAGAAACATCTCACAACATGGATGAATCTGGAGGGCATTATACTGAGGAAAATAAGTCAGTCACAAAAGGACAAATATTATATGAGACTGCTATTATAAAAATTCCAGAAAAAAATTGCACACATTAAAAAGCATTTTTTGGGGGACCTCATACAATCACGAAAGCAGTGCCAGGAGCACAGCGTGTCCTTTGGACCAGGGTCCCTGGGCTGAGAAGCTCCTAGTCTGGGGAACACTGATGAGAAGGCCGACAGAGAGAGAAAGACTTTCCCTGGAGCTGACACCCTGAATTTGGATTTTTAGCCTACTATGACTGTGAGGAAATAAATTTCTCTTTGTTAAAACAAAAAAAAAAAAAAAAAAAAGCATTTTTTGATGGTTAGGACTGCGGGAAGGGAAGGGGAAGGAAAATCATTAACTAGATAGTAGAGAAGTGTCGACTTTGGCAAAGGGAAGGACAACACACAAAATACGGGAAGTCAGCAAAATTGGACCAGAGCAAAAGAATAGAAGTTTCCTAGACACATCCAAACACTTTGAGGGACCAAGTAGCTGGGGCAGCGGGTTGAGGAACATAGTCTCAGAGGTCATCTAGGTCAATTGACATAACATAGTTCATAACGAAAGCGTTCTACATCCCACTTTGTTGAGTAGAGTCTGGGGTCCTAAAAGCTTGCAAGTGGCCATCTAAGATACATCTGTTGTTCCCATCCCATCCAGAGCAAAGGAAAATGAAGAAAATCAAAGACACAAGGGAAATATTAGCCCAAAGGACTAATGGACCCCATGAGCCAGAGACTCCACCAGCCTGAGACCAGGAGAAATAGATAATGCTCAACTATCACCGAATGCTCTGACAGAGATCACAACAGAGAGTACCAGACAGAGCGGGAAAAAATGTAGAACAGAATTCAAATTCACCAAAAAAGACCAGACTTAATGGTCTGACAGAGACTGGAGGAACTCTGGAAACTATGGTCCACAGACTTTCTGCTAACCGAGAACTGAAACCATTCCTGAAGCCCACTTTTCAGACAAAGATTAGACAGGCCTATACAACAAAAAATAACACACATGAAGAATGTGTTTAGTTCAATCAAATGTATGAGACCAAATGGGCAACTCCAGTCCAAAAGCAGGACGAGAAGGCAGGATGGGACAGGAACTACACAAATGGACACAGGAAACCTGGAGTGAAGAGAAGCATGCTGTCACATTGTGGAGATTGCAATCAGTGTCACAAAACAATATATGTATAAATTTTTGAAGGAGAAATTAACTTGGGCTGTGAACTTTCACCTAAAGCACACACACACACACAACTGTATTGGAAGTTTTGGTGTGTAGCTAGCTTTGAGAATCTCTCCTTTGAAGAACTGAGGTAGTGGATAAAACCAGTGATTAACACAGTTAATTTGTTAGTCATCTATGGTAAAATTTGAGCTACTTGAACTGAGCGTAGGGACCAAAACAGGGTTCAGGTAATTTGAGGGCATCCAATTGTTGGCTGTTGAGAGTCAAGGGCAGAGGCAGATATAGTCAAGTAGGTGAAATCTAGAGCAGCTTCTCCCTTTGCAGTTTTCTTTTTCTTTGCTGATGGATGAAATTGTACTAAGGTCCATAGGCCTAGTGGAATTGAACAAGAAGTTAATGGATGAACATGAAACTAGTGGCGACTCGTAGTTTGTCCCATTAGATTAGATGTGAGTGTGAGCAAGGCAGAGATACATTGAGTAATGTGGCATTTAACAGGAGAAAAATTGGAAAAATTATTTATGCTTCACCTTAGAGCATGGGAAAAATTAGAAATACCTAATATCTTCTTTTCTCATTATTGTTGTTACTAGTTTTAAATAGGTAAAGAGGATACACCCATCCATCAGTTTGCTGTACAGCATGATAAATGACAAAGAAATTGAAGTTGTCACAGATTTCATTCTACTTGAATCAACAACCAATGCCTGTGGAAGTAGCAGTCAATAAATCAACATATTGTACTGGGGAAATCTGTAAAAGTCCTCTTTAAATTGTTAAAAGCAAAGATGTCATTTGATGTCTAAGGTGCACCAGACCTAAACCAAAAAATACCTACTCATAGTGACCCTATGAGTGGAAGTGTCCCGCGGGGTTTCCAAGGAGTGCCTGGTGGATACGATCTCCTGACATTTTGGTTAACAGCTGTAGCTTTAAATCACTAGACCACCAGGGTTTCAAAACCTAAGTCATGGTCTTTTCAATCACTTCATATATATGTGAAAACTGGACAATGAAAAAAGAAAATTGAAGGAGAATTGACACACGTGAATTAATTGTCCTGTTAGTGAAGAATATTGAATATACCATGGACTGCCAGAAGAACAAACAAATCTGTCTTGGAGGAAGTACAGCCAAAATGCTCCTTAGAAGCAGGGATGGAGAGACTTTGTCTTGCTTACTTTGGACATGAGAGCAGGAAAGACCCTTCAATAGAAAAGGACATCATTTGTAGAGGGTCAGCAGAAATGAGGAAAATCCTCCATGAGGTGGATTGACAAGGTGGCTGCAACAATGTTCTTAAACATACCAAAGATTGTGAGGATGGAGCAGGATGGGGAATGTTTTCTTCTGTTGTACATAAGGTTACCATGAGTTGGAGCTGACAGAACTATAACTAACACCACCACCAAACAGGATACATAGCATTATGTCCTTACTGAACTATCCTCCCCCTAACAAACTCTCTCTCAGATTGCTTGAAATTTTACACTCATGAGATGACCAAAGAAGAGCAGATCCACATATCCATATAGTCATATTTGTGTGTTGCTATAATCACCTCACTGAAGCTGAGGTAAACACTGACTAGACATTGGGAAAGTGAATTTAAGTGATAAATTTTACAGTGTTTTCTATTCCCGATCCCTGTAAACCATTGAGCAATTGAGGATGAAAGTGAAGTTAACAGATTATAGGGATTGTATGGAGTGGGACTACATTAAGAGGAAACAGCATGAGATTAGGAAATATATTGCAAAAGCATACTGAGCATTTGAAAAATGTGGAGAGAGGGAAGGGGATGATAACTGGATACCCTAAGATAGAAGATCCCTTAAAGTAACATAGGATTAAATCAAATCAACCTAACTTCACAATATGGAATTTTTCCAACAATTGGCACTTTTAGATATTTTATTTTGGGAAAAATAAAGATATCATGGAGCTCCTTTTAAAATACACAAAAGAATCTGGTGAAGTTAGTTGGTAAACTGTGTGTGTTTTATTTTTAAATTCACCATAAATATGATGCAAAAATTCTTAGCAGATGGAGGTTATAAGAAATGATTATTGCTTATTGAAAAATTTATGGGAATATGTGCTTAGTAGGTCTTTGTTAAAAATTATGTATTTATGTAAATCTTTGTCAAAATTATATATTAGAAAATTTAGTGATTAAATTTTTGAATTCTATAATCAAAGGAAGTAGGCATATTTCTAGATTTAAGGAAATAAGACATTTTGCTTTAAGACTCTGTCTTTGCTTATTATGATATTATTGGAGTGGCAGATATACACACAGTGTTTAAGCGTATTTCTGAACTACTTATTTTTTTAAATAATATTTAATTTATTAGTTACAACAAATTTTGAAGAGTGGTATAATGTAGTGTTGATATAATAAACTTTGAAGTAAAATACTTTTGATTGAAATCCCTCCTTTAACATTTACACACAATAAGACCAGCAAGTTGCCCTTCTTCTTTAAGCCTCAGTTTTGAAGGGAGGATAATATTTTTCTCTATCTGAGTTGTTTTGTGAAGTGTTCAATAAAAGTTGGCAATGTTTAATCGGCAAGACTTAATATTTTTATAGCATATGTTTGAATTTATTCTATAGAGCACATACATAAATAAACACATACACACAATGCTTTTACTTCCATAAAACCAAACACGGGAATAGGAATTAAGTTTATTCCACACACACAAATATTTTATGCCATATCATTTTGAAATTTTCCTTCAAAAATAGATTCAACGATTCACTTGAAATGATTATTTTGATTTTATAATCTGTATTATCTCAGGGGCTGTACATGTGGCATCATATAAAATATGCTTCAAATAGATTTATTATTGCAAAAGATTCTCTTTGCGGGTCCTTTAATATAACTTGTTTGTTTGAAATAACAATGTCTATAAAATACAATTATATAAAAAAGGAAAAAAAGAAATCAAACTGCATTGGGGTATACTCCTGTTAATGCCAATGACTCGACTCAGAGTAATAACAGGATTTTTTGGATCTCCAGATGAATAATGCTAATGTGCCCAATAATCAGTAAGGCAGTGTAAGTGTGTGTGTGTGTGTTTGTCTAAAAGAAACAGAAAGTCAGCATAGCAAATCAGTCATTTAAACATAGCACTATTCTCACCACCTTTAATTTTGAGTCTCTGGTTCAATTTCTGGCAGGTAGCAAGGGAAAAAGGTGTGTGTCAAAGTTGTATCCTTTCACCAAATTTATTCAATCTGTATGCTGAGCAAATAATCCGAGAATCTGGACTATATGAAGAAGAACTTGGCATCAGGATTGGAGGAAGACTCATTAACAACCTGCAATATGTGGGTGATACAACTTTGTTTGCTGAAAGTGAAGAGTGCTTGAAGCACTTACTGATGAAGATCAAAGACCACAGCCTTCAGCCTTCAGTATGGATTACACCTCAATGTGAAGAAAACAAAAATACTCACAAATGGACAAAGCAACATCAAGATAAAGAGAGAAAAGATTTGAAGTTGTCAAGGATTTCATTTTACTTGGATCCACAATAAATGCCCATGGAAGCAGAAGTCAATAATCAGAAGACATATTGTGTTGGGCAAATCTGCTGAGAAAGACCTCTTTAAAGTGTTGAAAAGCAAATATGTCACTTTGAAGACTAAGTTGTGCCTCACCCAAGCCATGGTATTTTCAATGGCCTCATATACATGTGAAAGCTGGACAACGAACAAGGAAGATCAAAGAAGAATTAACACCTTTGAATTACGATGTTGGCAAAGAATATCGAATATACCATGGACTACCAGAAGAATGAACAAATCTGTCTTGGAAGAAGTACAATCAGAATGCTCCATGGAAGGATGGTGAGACTCTGTCTCATGTAATTTTCACGTTTTCGCGAAGGACCAGTCCCTGGAGAAGGACATCATGCTTGGTAAATAGAGGGTCAGTTAAAAAGAGGAAGACCCTTAATGGAATGGATTGACACAGTGGCTGCAACAATGGGCTCAAGTATAACAATTGTGAGAATGACACAGGACTGGGCAGTATTTCTTTCCATTGTCCATAGGGTCACTGTGAGTCAGAACCAAGTTGATGGCACCTAACAATAACAACAAGGGAACACCTTCACAACACAGCTGGGGAAAGAATGACATGAGTGAAGGGCTGTTTGGAACCTTCAGGTAAATCTTGTATAGATGCACAATTCCAGTTATGTTCACATAGATATTGGATCTACTTTGTTCTCGAACTTTTTCAATCCTTATGATAATAGCTAAGAAAGGATAAACAACTGTCAGTATATCTAGCAATACTTGAAAAGTGACATTGAGTTTCTGTGATAGTTAAGGTTGCATGTCAACTTAGCTGGACTATGATTCTCAGTGATCTGACAGTTACGTCATGACATACCTTGGCAGTTATGTAATGATATATTTTGGCAGTTATATAATGATGTAGTCATCTTCCATATTGTGATCTGATGTGATTAGCCAATTAGTTGTAAGGAGATTTTCCTCGGGGGTGTGGTTTACATCCATATATATATATATGGATGTCCTGGTGAAGCTCGCTTATTTGCTCGTCATCACCTGACCTTTGTTTCTTGAGACCTGAGCCAGCTGCCTGCCATATTGCCTGCTGTTCCTGGGATTCATCAGCCTCCACTGCCTGTGAGCCAGCAGGCTGCCATCTTACCTGACAATCTTGGGATTCACTGGACTCTACAACCTGTGAGCTAATAGCCTATCATCTTACCTGATGATTTTGGATTTGTCAGTCTCTGCAGCCTGTAAGCCAGTGGCCTGCTATCCCACCTGCTGATCTTGGGTTTGTTAACCCCTATAGCTAAGTGAGTCAGGAGAAGCCACCAGCCTGACATCTGACCCACAGACTTGGGACTTGCTAGCCTCTACAACTGCTTGAGCCATTTCCTTGAGATAAATCTCTCTCTGTATCTCTTTCTCTCTCTCTCTGTCTCTACCTCCTTCTCTCTCTCTCTCTCTCTCTGTGGTGTCAGTGGTTAAGCATTTGGCTGCTAACCAAAAGTCGGCAGTTTGAATGCACCAGCCACTCCTTGGAAACATTATGGGGCAGTTCTACTCTGTCCTATAGGGTTGCTATGAGTTGGAATTGACTTGACAGCAATGAGTTTTTTTTTTTTTTAAATAATATATACATACACTTCACTGGTTTTTCTTCTCTAGAGAACTCAGCATAAGACATTTGGTACTGAGAGTGGTTCTAGACAAACAAAATTATAAAGATGAGTTTCCTAAATTGGTCCTCAAGTCTGACTAGTCTTAAAGGTGCTGATGACTCTGCCTCGAGTAGTAAAAAGGGCACTACTAATCCATGATGTGAAGTAGCAATATTAATACACAAGATATCACCACCAACAGATCAAGTATTGGTGAGAAGGGAGGCTCTGGATGATCACGTGTTTTATACTTCTCTCCAATTTTGTCAGAATGAGAGTATAAAGAAGCTGGTTGGTTGGTCCTAGTTTCACTAGATAAAGTGGTAAAAGAAAGAGATGAGCTCAGGGCTTCACAGCTCAAGCATCGCATAAAAGACCCCAAAGTTGCCACTTGTACCCTGAAATAAAGCCTTATTTCTTGTAGTAACAGAGTTGATATTGCCAAAAACCAAACCCAGAGTCTTATCTTAAGAGTGGCTGAATTACAACACCTACTGAATTTCCACCATCAAATGGTGTCTGAAGTTAAAGTGAGCTCATTGATTGGGAAGAAATGGGATCTTGAAACTTGGAATGGGTGTATATGGGCAGATAATCAGGAAGCCGGGGACACTGAACCCATAAATTCTGTTCAATCACTCCTGCCAACAGAACCCACCCTTTTACTTCTGCCTGAAGAAACCACCCATCTTTGTCTGATAAGCAACTCTTCCCAGTAAAACCATTATCCCTCCCACCCCCATCTGATGAGATTAATCCAGCTGTATCTGAAGAGCCTTTCTCTGAGATACTACCTGAGGTAGATGCCTTACAAGACATTGCTGACTATTCCCAGGACCCACCCACACCACCCATTTTTACTTCTAGACCTATAACTAGACTTAAGTCCCATTGAGCCCCAAAAGGTGAAGTACAAGGTGTGACCCAGGAGGAGGTATCCTACACTCCAAAAGAACAAATTGATTTTTCTAATATGTACAAACAGAAACCTGGGGAATATGTGTTGGAATAGCTATTAATGGTGCAAGGAATAAAGTCAGATCAGTCTGAGTTTATTGATATGGACCTACTAAGCACAGATTCTTCATTCTGTGTTTCAGCTCGAGAAGTCAGGAAAAGATCAGATAGTTGTCTTGCTGAAGAATGGATCATGCAGTAGCCTACCCTAAATCAAGTTGAAGTACCAGAACAGCCTGCAGTACTGCAGAAGGTATCCAAAGCTTAGGGAAATTGGCATAGTAGAGTAGACTTATCAGGTTAGACCCACAGATGAAAAAATGGAGTGCCCAGAGGACACAACTTTTACAACAACAGTAAGGAACAAATTTGTGAAGATAGCCCCAGCATTCTTGAAGACTGCTGTGATTGCTATTTTATGTAAGTCAGATTTGACAGTGGGAACTGCCCTAACTGAATTAAGACACCTAACTACAATGCAGCTTATTGGATCCCATGGTAGTAGGCTCCAAGTGGCGGAACCCAATAGACAAAGACAAGGTGGGCATGGTTACCATAATGGAAAGTGGAATCAACATAGTAATCAGAATAGCCTGACTCAAATAGACTTATGGCATTGACTACTTAGTCATGGTGTCCCTAGGAGTGAAATATATATGGGAAAGCTACTAAATATTTACATGATCTGTACAAGCAAAATAATTCTAGGTCAAATGAATGGCAGTCTAACTCTAACCACAGAATAAAGATTCATGGCTCCTCAATCAATTCTAAGACTTGAGCTATTTTAAAGATCCCAAACACCTTAAATGAAGTGGAGGCTGGATCCTCTTGAAGAAAGACCTCACTAAAATTTATACTGCTAATCTTTCTCCCAGCCTTTCCCAAAGGAATCTACAGCCTTTTATGAGAGTGATTGTTCATTGTGGAAAATGAAATAATCAGACTTTTCGGGGATTACTGGATATTGGCTCTGAACTGATACTAATTCTACAAGACCCAAAATGTCACTGTGGCACCCCAGTAAGAGTATGGACATATGGAGGTCTGGTTATTAATGAAATCTTAGTTCATATTTGTCTCACAATGGGTCAGGTAGGTACCTGAACCCATCCTGTAGTGATTTTCCAAGTTCCAGAATGCATAGTTGGAACAGATATACTCAGCAACTAGCAGAGCCCCCACATTGGATACCTGATAAGTGGAATAAGGGCTATTATGGTAGGGAAAGCCAAGTGGATGCCATTACATCTGCCCCTACCTAGGAAAATAGTAAACCAAAAGCAATACAGCATTCCTGGAGGGATTACAGAGATTACTGCCACCATTAAGGATCTGAAGGATGTGGGGGTGGTGATTCCTGTCACAACCCCAATCAACTCACCTATTTGGCCTGTGCTCAAAGCAGATGGATCTTAGAGAGTAACAGTGGGTTATCATAAATTTAACCAGGTGGTGACTCCAATTACAACTGCTATTCCAGATACGGTTTCATTGTTTGAGCAAATTAATACATCTCCTGGTACCTAGTATGCAGCTATTGATCTGGCTAATGCCTTTTTCTTGATTCTAGTTTCGAAGGAACACCAGAAGCAGTTTGCCTTCAGCTGGCAAGGCCAGCAACACACATTCACTGCCCTACCTCAGAGGTACATTAACTCTCCAGCCCTATGTCATAATCTAGTCTGCAGGGAACTTGCTTGCCTTTCCTTTCCACAAGATGTCACACTGTTCCATTACATTGATAACAATATGCTGATCAGACCTAGTAAGGAAGAAGTGTCAATGATTGGGCTTACTGATGAAACATTTGTGAGCTACAAAGTGGGAAATTAACCCCACAAAAATTCAGGCGCCTTCCACATCAGTGAAATTTCAAGGAGTCCAATTGTGTAAGGCATGTTGAGATATTTCTTCTAAAGTAAAGGATAAGTGGTACATCTGGCCCCTTCTACTAAAACGGAGGCACTGAACTAAAAAGGAGGCACAATGCCTGGTGGGCCTCTTGGGCTTTTGGAGACAACATATCCCTCATTTGGGCATGCTATACCAATCTATACATCAAGTGACTCAAAAAGCTACTAGTCTGGGGGGGCCATGTTATCCAGAAGACTGTATATGCTCTAAATCAGTGTCCAATATATGGTGCTGTTTCTCCCATAGCCAGAATTCATGGTCCCAGGAATAAAGGGGTGGAGATAGGAGTGGCACCACTCCCTATTACAGCTTGTGATCCAATAGTAAAATTTTAGTTCCTGTCCCTGCAACCCTATGCTCTGCAGGTCTAGAGGTCTTAGTTCCAAATGGAGAAATGCTCTTACCTGGAAACACAACACGCATTCTATTAAACTAGAAGATAAGAATGCCATCTGGCCACTTTTGGTTCCTCATACCTCTGGATCAACAGGCAAATTAGACAGTTACTGTATTGGCTGCTGTTATTGACCCCGACTACAAAAGAGAAATAAGATCGATGTTGCATAATGGGGGGCAAAAGGGGTATGTCTGGAATAGAGGAAATGCCTTAGGGTGAATCTCAGTACTACTGTACCCTGTGATTAAAGTCAATGGAAAACTACAGCAACCCAAATCTAATATGACTACTAATGGCCCACACTCTTCAGGAATGAAGGTTTGGGTCACCTCACCAGGCAGAGAACCACAACCAGCTGAGGTGCTTGCTAAGGGTAAAGGGAATATGGAATGGGCGGTGGAAGAAGGTAGTTCTAAATACCAGTTACAACCATGTGACCAGTTGCAAAAGTGAGGACTGTAATTGTTATGTGTATTTTTCCTTGTATGTGTGCATCAAATATTTTTATATAAATATATATAAATATAAAATATAAATGAGGCTAGTGCATGTTTAGTTGTATGCATGTTAGTTGTACAATGTTAGGCACAAGTATGACTTTGTAATCATCTTTATTTAGAAATTGTGTATGGTTTAAGGAGATCTGTACGAGTACTGAGTTGATAAAACGTGGACTGTGACAAAGTCGTTTGTCAACTTGGCTGGGCCGTGATTATCAGTGGTTTGGCAGTTACGCAATGATGTAGTTTGGCAGTTACCTAATGATGTAAGTTGGCAGTTATGTAATGATGTATTCATCCTCCATGATGTGATCTGATGTGATCAGCCAATTATTTGTAAGGGAAGTTTCCTTGGGGATGTAGATTGCATTCAATATATATATGGACTTTCTGGCAAATACCACTTGCTTGCTCTGGATCTTGCATCTGGCTCATCATTATATGACCTCTAGTTCTTGGAACTTGAGCAAACAGCCTGCCATCTTACCTGCTGATCTTGGATTCATCAGCCTCTGCAGCCCATGAGCCAGTGGTCTGCCTTCTGACTTGCTGATCTTGGGTTTGTCAGTTTCTGCAACTACATGAGTCAGGAGAAGCCTCCAGCCTGACACCTGACCCACAGATTTGGGACTTGTCAGCCTCTATAACTACATGAACCATTTCCTTGAAATAAATCTCTTTCTGTATATATATATACCCATATATATATATATATATATATATATATATACACATATATATATATATATATATACACATATATATATACACACACACATATATATGTGTTTCACTGGTTTTGCTTCTCTAGAGAACTGAGCCTAAAACATTGTGTAAACCCAGATTTATGAGAGAGTCTTTTTTTTTTTTTTTTTAATATCAATGTTCTCCTGGGCTAATCAAATTATTTCCAAATCAATATTCTAATAATTTTCAATGTACTAAAATGTTCTAAATTGCAAGTGATTGTGATTTATCAATATCCTCTAATGTTAAGCAACTAAAATGTTAAAATGGAGACCCAGAAATTTTTAGTTCTTAATTTATCTGTGATATTATTACCATCGGCAGTTGTTGTACATGTATTCAATCACTCTTAGTTTCAAGTGAAATTTATTATCTTTTAGAGGTTTAGGGAGAAATTTTTTAAATCTTTAATAATAAAAGTTTATTCCAAATGACTGAGAGTACCTTCAGTTCTAGAGAATGAGATCTGCTTGTAAAATGACAGTAAGGGACTAACCAAAATATGATCATCTTAATTTAAATGCATGAATCTTTAAAACAAACATATGTGTGTGTATACACATATACCGGCACATGTGTGTACAACCACACACCCATGCATGCCTTTTACAGATATAAAATAAATCAAATTCTAATATTGTGACTTCAGTGCATTGACTGACAGGTGTTTTGGTGGATGGGAAAGAGAACAGACTTTGGAGTCAAACATATATGAATTTAAATTCCAGTTCTTCATCTTACAATCTCTGAGAAAGTAAAATTGGACATTTCGATTACTATGGGCAGTGAAATTAGGTGATTGATGTATTTTACTTCTTAGTAACTTAAAAAGAGGCCTGATATAAATACTTATTTCATAGGTATTTCTATTATCTGTGCTCTATATTTCTCCTATGGCCTTACTGATACATCTTTGAGAAGACAAATGTATTTTACACAGCCAGTAATGATAAATACTTCCCCTAGAACTCTGTGCAGAAGTCACAAATGGTACCCAACAAGTTTTTAAATCATGTGAATGTGTGTTTAAGTAATCATTATTAGTGATAGAATTTCTACTTATTTGTAAATCCCTCAAAACTTTTCTTATGGAAAAGATTAACATTGTGACTGTTAATTTTGTCATCTGTTATTATTGTCACCGTAACTAACTACTCTGCAATAATCCCTTCTCAGATATATACTCAAATGTACTGAATGCCATGCGATAACAATTCATTTTCTTTAGACATGTTTGTTTCCAGGTAACAAATTTATGAGGAACTCAATTGTATATGAATTCAGAATATACTAGAAGTAGGATAATTTAAATATTTTGCAATACTTAGTCATTCAGATGGCAGGTTATTATTTTTTCTGTGTGTGTGACAATACATTGTGTCTGATTTGCCTCAAAGGTATTACTTTGTTGCATATTTGTATATTCTGTCATCACAGAAGCAGAGCATTTAAAACATTTTTTTTTATATTTGTTTTGCTGTCTTCCTTCAGTAACAAGAACAAAACAATGGATTACTGAGGATTGGGAAGGAAGACTGGACACTTGTTTTGTATTAGCTATATTAAGTATTTTTTTCCCATTTCAAGCATCACATTTTAATGCAAAGGAATTTTCTGCAAGCCATTGTTTCACTTAATTACTTAAACAGTAAAAGACCTACAGAAGTGATTTTTCAATGAAAGCATTGGTGAATATACTTCATGTACATATATTTCACTGTTATTTATTTTTTCTTAAAGCAATTAAGGTGTGTGTATTATACACACAACACTAAGTTATGTTTTCTTTGGAAATACAACTGAAAGTAATTCCTGGAGCTCACTGCTGCTCTCAGGCTGGGCTCCAGTCATTGTACTCCTAAACTGCTTGCCCAGTCTTGGCAAACAACCAGATACTTGAAGCTAAAAGTAATATTTTATTTCTTTAGAGCATAACACTGGTAAGGAGAAAGAAAAATGGATGATTCAAGAGAAGAATTTCCTTCAACCTCTGTTTCTAAAAAGTGAGTTCTTGCAAAATTTCAAGCTAGATTGGTCCTGAACTGAAGAGTATGTAAAACAACATATTTTAGAGACTGTTTTGCACAGTAGCTATCAGCCTGGTATGGGACTTAAACACAGAGCTAGAGATAGAGATAGAGCTATATCTAAAGCTAGAGCTACAGATATAACTAAAACTAGAGCTAGAGATAGAGACAGGGAGAAAAATAGATATTTACAGATACTCAGACCCTAGAGTTGGAGAATTGGAAAACACCACACCTCTGTAAGCTTGTCATACTGCCTACGAACAGCAGAGGAAAGTTGTCTGATATAGTGCTGGAAGATAAGCCCCTCAGCTTGGAAGACACTCAAAACTGAGGGGGAGCTGCCTCCCTAAAGTAGAGTCGACCTTAATGACATGGATGGAGTCAAGCTTTCGGGACTTTCATTTGCTGACCTGGCACAATTCAAAATAAGAAAAAAAAAAAAAAAAAACAGCTTCAAACATCCATTAATAATCAGAACTTGGAATGTGGAAGTACGAATCTAGGAAAATTGGAATTACCAAAAATGAAATGGAATGCATAAAGATTGATATCCTAGGCATTTGTGAGCTGAAATGAACTGGTATTGGCCATCTTGAATCAGAAAATCATATGGTCTACTATGCCCAGAATGACAAATTGAAGAGGAATGGCTTCACACTCATCATCAAAAAGAACATTTCAGGATCCCTCCTGAAGTACAACACTGTCAGTGATAGGATAATATGCATACACCTGCAAGGAAGACCAGTTAATATGACTATTATTCAAATTTACACACCAACCACTAATGTCAAAGTTGAGGAAATTGAAGATTTTTACCAACTTCCACAGTCTGAAATTCATGAAACATGCAATCATAATGCATTGATAATTACTGATGATTGGAATTTGAAAGCTGGAAACCAAGAAGAAGGATTGGTAGTACGAAAATATGGCCTTGATGATAGAAATGATGCTGGAGATCATGTGACAGAATTTTGTATGAGCAATGGCTTATTCATTGCAAATACATTTTTTCAACAACAAAAATGTTGACTATACCCATGGACCTCATGGAATGGAAAACAAAGAAATCAAATAGACTACATCTACAGAAAGAGACAATGGAAAAGCACAATATCATCAGTTAGAACAAGGCCAGGGGCTGACTGCAGAACTGACCATCATTTGCTTAGAAGCAAGTTCCAGTTGAAGCTGAAGAAAATTAAAACAAGTCCGCAAGAGCCAAAATACTATTTCGAGTATATCCCATCTGAACTTGCAGGCCATCTCAAGAATAGATTTGATGCACTGATCGCTAATGACTGAAGACCAGACAAATTGTGGTATGACATCAAGGACATCATACATGTTAAAAGCAAAAGGTCATTAAAAAGCCAGGAGAGAGAGAAAAGACCAAAATGGATGTCAGAAGAGACTATGAAACTTGTTCTTGAACATAGAATAGCTACAGTGAAAGGAAGAAATGATGAAGTAAAAGAGCTGAACATAAGATTTCAAAGGTTGGCTCAAGAAGACAAAACATTGTATTATAATGAAACATGCAAAGACCTGCATCCAGAAAACCTAATGGGAAGAACATGCTAGGCATTTCCCAAGCTGAAAGAACTAAGAAAAAATTCAAGCCTTGAGTTGCAAATATGAAGAATTTTGTCTTAGTCATCTAGTGCTGCTGTAACAGAAATACCACCAGTGGATGGTTTTAACGAAGAGAAGTTTATTTCCTCACAGTTAAAGTAGGCTAAAAGTCCAAATTCAGGGCATCAGCTCCAGGGGAAGTCTTTTTCTCTCCGTTGGCCTTCTTCTCTTCAGTGTTCCCCCGGACTAGGAGCTTCTCTGCGCAGGGACCCTGGTCCAAAGGACTCTCTCTGCTCCTGGCACTGCTTTCTTGTCTCACTACTCACTTCTGTCTTTTATATCTTAAGAGATTGCCTCAGGATACAATCCAGTCTTGTAGATCAGGTCCAGCCTTACTAACACAACTGCCTCCCATCCTCCCTCATTAACATCATAGAGGTAGGTTTACAACATACAGGAAAATCACACAGTACCAGGAATCATGGCCCAGCCAAACTGATATACACATTTTTGGGGGGACATAATTCAAACCATGACAGATGCTGTGGGCAAAATATTGAGCAACACTGGAAACATCAAAGGAAGATGGAAGAAATACACAGGGTCACTCTATCAAAAAGAATTAGTAGATGCTTTCAAGGGACATCTAGGTCAATTGTCACAACAAACCTTATTAAGAAAATGTTCTGCATCCTACTTTGGTGAGTGGTGTCTGGGGTCTTAAAAGCTTGCAAGAGGCCATCTAAGATGCATCAATTGGTCCCAATCACGTGGAGTAAAGGAGAATGAAGAACAACAAAGACACAAGGCAAGTATTAGCCCAAGAGACAGAAAGGGCTACATAAACCAGAGACTTCATCAGCCTGAAACCAGAAGAACTAGATGGTGCCAAGCTACCACCAATGACCACCCTGACAGGGAACACAACGGAGAGTTCCTGATGGAGCAGCAGAAAGATGGGGTGCAGAACTCAAATTCTAGCAAGAAGACCAGACTTAAGGGTCTGATTGAGACTGGAGGAACCCTGGAACGCATGGCCCCTGGATTCTCTATCAGCCCAAAACTAAAACAATTTCCGAGGCTCACTCTTCAGACAGGTATTGGACTGGACTGTGGGACATAAAGTGATACTCGTGAGGAGTGTGCCTCTCAGCTCAAATAGATACAAGAGACCAAAGGGGTAGGTTCTTTCCAGAGGTGAGATGGGAAGGCAGAGAGGGTTAGGAGCTGGTTGAATGGACATGAGGAATCACTGGTGGAAAGGAGGAGTGTGCTGTCGCAGAATGGGGTGAGCAATTAGGGTCACATAACAATGTATGTGCACATTTTTGTATAAGAGACCAACCTGAAATGTAAACTTCATTTAAGCTACAGCAATTAAAAAAAGATACTGTAACACTGCAACAACAAAAAGACACATAATCCAATTTAAAATGTGCAAAGGATATGAACAGACACTTCACCAAAGAAGACATTCAGGCAGTATACAGACACATGAGGAAATGCTCACAATCATTAACCGTTAGAGAAATGCAAATCAAAACTGCAATGAGATACCATCTCACCCCAACAAGGCTGGCACTAATCCAAAAAACACAAAATAACAAATGTTGGAGAGGTTGTGGAGAGATTGGAACTCTTATGCACTGCTGGTGGGAATATAAAATGGTACAACTACTTTGGAAAATGATTTGGCACTTCCTTAAAAAGCTAGAAATAAAAACACCATACTATCCAGTAATCCCACTCCTAGGAATATACCTGAGAGAAATAAGAGCCATCACACGAATAGATATATGCACACCCGTGTTCATAGCAGCACTATTCACAATAGCAAAAAGATGGAAACAACCTAAATGCCCACCAACAGATGAATGAATAAAAAAAATTATGGTACATGCACAGAAAGGAGTATTATGCAATTATAAAGAACAATGATGAATCCGTGAAACATCTCACAACACGGATGAATCTGGAGGGCACTATGCTGAGTGAAATTAGTCAGTCACAGAAGGACTGTATTATTGTACAGTAATATTGTATAAGACCACTATTAAAAGAACTTAAGAAAAAGTTTAAACACAGAAAAAAAAAAAAAACTTTCTTTGATGGTTAGGAGGGTGGGAAGTGAGGGGGAGGGGAAATCACTAGATAGCCGACAAGAATCAACTCTGGTGAAGGGAAGGACAACACACAATACAGGGGAAGTCAGCACAACTGGAGGAAAGCAAAAACTAAGAAGTTTCCTGGACACATCCAAACACTTCGAGGGACAGAGTAGCTAGGGCTTGGGCCTAGGGACCATAGTTTTGGGGGACATCTAGGTCAATTGGTATAACAAAATTTATTAAGAAACTGTTCTGCATCCCACTTTGGTGAGAGGTTTCTAGGGTCTTAAAAGCTTGCGAGTGGCCATCTAAGATACATCAATTGGTCTCATCCCACCTGGAGGAAAAGAGAATAAAGAAAACCAAAGACACAAGGAAAATATTATCCCAGAAGACTAAAAGATCACATGAACCAGAAACTCCACCAGCCTGAGACCAGAAGAACCAGACCGTGCCTGCTTATCACCTACGACTGCACTGACAGGGAACACAACAGAGAGTCCCTGATGGAGCAGGAGAAAAATGTAGAACAGAACTCAAATTCAAGTAAAAAGACTAAACTTAATGGTCTGACAGCGACTGGAGGAACCTGGGGGAGGTAAAGGGGGAGGGAGGGGATCTGAACTCTCCTTGGCTACAGGCAAGCTTCATTGTAGAGCTCTAGATGGTAGGCCCCTAACCACATGAGGCTACTGAGCTTTTTAGTTATGAATGGTTGGAACTGAGATGTGCTGCAAAAGAAAATTACTACCAGATTTCAAAGACTTTCTACAAAAAAGACAATGTAAAAATTACCTTTAATAATTTTATATTGCTTGAAGTTTGAAATTACTGTATTTCAGATATATTAGGTTAACTAAAATACAAAAATTAATTTAAAAAAAAAGAAGTGCTAGATGTTCAACCATTTCAGGAGGTAGTATATGATCAAGAATCATTGGTATTGAAGAAAGAAATTCAAGATGCACTGAAGGCATTGTCAGAAAACAAGGCTCCAGGAATTGATGGAGTACCGAATTAAGAAGTTTCAGCAAACAGATGCAGCACTCGAGGTGCTCATTTGCCTATGCCAAAAAATTTGGAAGACAGCTACCTGGCCAACTGACTGGAAGAGATCCATATTTGTGCCCATTCCACATAGGGTCAATATGAGTTGGAATCAATTCGATGGCAATGGGTTTGGTTTGGTTTGGTTTTATTCCAAAAAAAAAACTATCTTGGTATACAGTGGTGCTATAATAAAAATACCACAAGTGGATGGCTTTAACAAAGAGAAATTTATTTTCCTCATAGTAAAGTAGGCTAGAAGACCAAATTTAGGTCATCTGCTCCATGGGAAGGCTTCCTTTCTCTGTTGGCCCTGAAGGAAGTTCCTTCTCATCAATCTTCCCTGGACTAGGAGCTTCTCCTTGCATGCACCTCTGGTCAACAGAACATGCTCTCCTCCCGGCACTGCTTTCTTGGTGGTATGAGGTCCTCCTGTCTCTCTATTCACTTCTCTCTTTTGTGTCTCAAAAGAGATTGCCTCAAGACACAGTCCAATCTTGTAGATTGAGTCTTGCCTCACTAACACAACTGATGTCTATCCTACCTCATTAACATCATAGAGGTAGGATTTACAACACATAGGAAAATCACATCAGATGACGAAATGGTGGACAATCACACAACACTGGGAATCATGGCCTAGCCAAACTGATACATGTATTTTTGGGGGACACAATTCAACCCATGACAAAAGGTGATCCAACAGAATGTGGAAATTATCGAACAATATCATTAATATCACACCAAGATAAATTTGGCTGAAGAAAATTAAAAGACCATTGCAGCAGTACATAGACAGGGGAACTGCCAGAAATGGAAGCCAAATTCAGAAGAGTGTGTGGAATGAGAAATAGCATTGTTGATGTCAGAAGAATCTTGACTAAAAGCAGAGAATAACAGAAAGATGTTTACCTGTATTTTATTGACTATGCAAAGACATTTGACTCTGTGGACCAAATTATGGATAACATTGTGAAGAATGGGAATTCTAGAACACTTAATTGTGCTCATGCAGAACCTGTACATAGACCAAGAGGCTGTTGTTTAAACAGAACAAGGGGATACTCTGGTTTAAAGTCAGGAAAGGTGTGCATCAGGGTTGTATCCTTTCACCATACTTTTTCAATCTGTATATTGAGCGAATAATCTGAGAAGCTGGACTATAGGAAGAAGAAGATGATATCAGGATTGGATGAAGACTCATTAACAACCTGCAATATGCAGATGACACAACCTTGCTTGCTGAAAGTGAAGAGGACTTGAAGCACTTACTGATGAAGATCTAAGACTACAGCCTTCAGTATGTATTATACCTCAACATAAAACAAAAACTCTTACAACTGGACCAATAAGCAACATCATGATAAATGGAAAAAAGATCGACCCTGTCAAGGATTTCATTTTACTTGGATTCACAGTTAATATCTATGGAAGCAGCTGTCAGGAAATCAAAGGATGTATTGCAATGGGCAAATCTGCTGCAGAAGACCTCTTTAAAGTGTTGAAAAGCAAAGATGCCACTTTTAGGACTAAGGTGAGCCTGACCCAAGCCATGGTTATTTTCAATTGCCTCGTATGCATGTGACAGCTGAACAACAATTAAGAAAGACTGAAGAAATGATAGGTTTGAGTTATGGTGTTGGTGAAGAATGTTGTATATTCCATGCACTGCCAGAAGAATGAACAAATCTGTCTTGGAAGAAGTACAACCAGAGTGCTTCTTGGAAGTAAGGATGTTGAGATTTCGTCTCATGTACTTTGTGCATAGTATCAGGAGGGACCAGTCTCTGGAGAAGGACTTTACGCTTGATAAGACAGAGGGTTACTGAAAAAAAGGAAGACCCTCGACGAGATGGATTGACACAGTGGCTGCAACAGTGGGTTCGAACACAGAACAATTGTGAGGATGGTGCAGAACCAGGCAGTTTTTTGTTCTGTTGTACGTAGGGTCTCTATGATTTGCAACCGAGTCAATGACACCTAACAACAGCAAGAGTTGGAGATATTAATGTAGCACCACTTTTTATATTTGGCTACTTAGAAGGTACTTGGCTGCTTATCTACTTAGAAGATATTTGACTGCAACTAAATTTAAGGCATCAGAAAAATGCTACCAACTGGTGAGTACATAACAAATTGATATGGAGCCATGAAATGAAATTCTTCATCTAGGAGATTTGGTATGCAGAAAAGTTTTGGGTAAAACTTCCCAAATAACAATAATGTTACATTGTTCCCTTCAACCTTCAAGATTTTGGGGCACCCAAAGCCCCAGGGCCATTCACCTGTTTCTAGGAGCATGCTCTACTGCTCCTCCAAAAAAAGTGCCAATATTGTATATATATATATATATATATATATATATATATATATATATATATATATATATATATATATATATATATATATATATATAGGTCATTATATGAAAAAGTTGAAGAGGTATATTAGATATATTAGTGCTACTCACTAGTATTTCCATTTCTTTTCCTTCTGCTCACTTGATGATAAAGTTGCCAGATAAAATACAGGACACTCAGTTAAACTTGAAATTCAGAGAAGTAACAAAAAATATCTTAGTATATTTGCCTAAATATTATATGTGCAGACTTATATTAAAATTATTCATCTTTTATTCAACTGGGCAGTCTGTATATTTTTGCTAAATATGACAGCCATACTGAAAAGTAAAAACCAATTTCACTTTTTTTCTACTTTGAGTGAGTGAGAAATTAGCTGTTATTTTTAGTCTAAATCACTCAGGTTTAGGGAGTGCTTCTTAACAGAGCAAAACCTGGAGTGTTTTAACTAATGACGTTGGAAAGCACTGAGACTCTAGACAATTATAGCAGGACTCCTGTCATCACTAAAATTTCACTTAACGTTAGTGATCCTGTATTTAAAGTGACAGATGGTTGTAATGGTGTATGTGTTCACACACATTTCTGTATGCATGTTTCAGCCATATTTACCTGGGGGGAACTGAATGTAACCTTAATTGAGATTTTCCAGTTGAATATGATAGAGAGAAAGACAAGGGAGATGAGGGTGATTGCAAAGGAGTGATTCCAATGAAACACAGAGTTAAAAGTGGATGAAAAAGGAAGTGGGGTTAGGGACCATGAAAAGGATATACGAATCAGTGGGGCCTTAGTGGAGCCAACAATTAAAAAAAAAAAAAAAAAGGTTTATGATACAGCCCTTAATCTACTGGAGCTTCTATAGATCTATTGTTAAAAAAAAAAACAAAAGTGAGTCCTTTAAACATCTCACATATAGTTATTTAAATTAATATGATAGAAACTGAAAAATGAAAAAAGAGGAAATATGACCCGTTTTTTATGATGGAGAAATGACTCAACATGTATCTTAAAAATAAAGGTTGAATTAAGTGCTTGGCTTCTAAGCAAAAGGTTGGTGGTTTGAACCCACCAACCATTCTGTGGGAGAAAAGACTTGGCAATCTTCTCCCTTAAAGATTACAGCCTAAGAAAGCGTATGGGGCAGTTTTACTCTGTCTTAGTAAGAGTCACCTTGGAAACCCTATGGAGTAGTTCTACTCTGTCCTATAGGGCCGCTATGAATCAGAATTGATTCAACTGCAAACAGTTTGCTTTTTTTGGTAGGGGGTCACTATGAGTAGGAATCAACTCCATGGCACACAACAAAACATTCCAATCCAGGATGAGCCACTACTATCTAGCAAACCTATTTCATTTCCCCTATTTTAATCAGTGGTCTTTTCAAAACTTTGCCTTCCTCATCCCCCGTCCATTCAGTCTCACAGAGAACAAGTCTTTGCAAGTGGAGATTATCAGATAACTATTAACAACCCTTCCCCATTCCTAAATATGTCTACATCAGCATTTATCATTTCTCCTTGCTAAACACTCCTTATTTATGAAAATATATTTGGAATACTGGATGATACAGATTTGCTAGAGAAATAAAATGTACTCAAACTGACTCTAATAGAGAGAGTTTAAACAGATCAAGTTATCAGAGAATTACATTTAGAAAACAGAAAACAAACCAAAACAAAACAAAAAATCCTAGCCTGTTTCACAGAAAAATCATACAATCATTAAAAGACAATCATAACATTATTTATCATACCCCTTGCAGCGGTAGGGGTTTTCTTCTTACTATGCAATAATACTATTGACAGATCCCTAGGATTATTTTAAGGCACACTAGTGAAGCAGTGGGTAAGCGCTCAGCTGCTAACAGAAAGGCTGGCAGTTTGAACCCACTAGCCACCAGAGGGAGAAAGATGCAGAGGTCCGCTTCTGTAAAGATTACAGCCTTGGAAACCTGATGGTGGCAGTTCTTCTCTGTCCTGTAGGGAACTATGTATGAGTTGGAATCAACTCAACGGCAATGAGTATGGTTTTGATTTAGGATTATTTTCCTGTTTTGTCACATTTGTGTCTGCATCATTTTATTCATTTATTTCATAGAAACAGCTCTAGTCATTAACACAGAAGCACAGAGAATATGTCATTAAATATCAATAAATTTATGAATAGTTAGTATATATTAAGTGCATAAAGAGGTTGATTTATGCAAGAAGCAACTGCTAGGTATCATTACTACTCAATATAATTATATGGGATTGTATATTTCACTCCAGTGTCTATCAATCTTCATTACTTTTTTAAAAGAACATATATACTTAAAAATTTTTTAATATACTTTATTTTTTAGAGCAGTTTAAGATTTACAGACCAATTGTGTAGAAAGCACATATTCCCTTTCCCCCACACAGTCCCTTCTATTATTAACATCTTTTATTTCTGTGATATATTAATTATAATCGATGAACCAATATTGATACATTATTATTAACTAAAGTTCCTAAACCAAACCAGTTGCTGTCATGTCCATTTCGACTCATAGCAACCCCTGTGTTTTAGAGTAGAATGGCACATCATAAGGTTTTCAGTGGCCATGACCTTTCAGAAGCAGATTGCCAGGCTTTTTTTCTGAGGTGCCTAAGGGTGGGTTCAAACCTCCAACCTTTCAGTTAGTCCTTAGTAGTCAAACCACCCTAATTAAAGTTCATAGTTTACATTAAGGTTCACTCTTTGTGCTGTACAGCCCTATGGGTTTTGATAAATGCATAATGACATGTGTTCACCATTACAGTATCATACACAATAGTTTCACTGCCCTAAAAATGTCCTGTGCTCCACCTGTTCATCTCTCCCCCTGAAATCCCTGGCAGCTACTCAACTTTTTACTGTCTCTACAGTTTTGTGTTTTCCAAAATATCTAGTTGGGATCATACAGTGTATAGTTTTTCAGACTAGCTTCTTTCACTTAGCAATATGTATTTAAGTTTCCTGCATATCTTTTCTCAGGTTGATAGTGTTTCTTTGTATTCATAAATAATATTCCATTATATGGATGTACCGTAGTTTGTTTATTCATTCACCTATTAAGAACATCTTGAGCACTTCCAATTTAGGGGAATAAAAACAAATATTTTTAATAAAGCTGCTATAAACATACAGCATACATATTTTCAAAATGAAATATTATGAAATATCTGAAATCTTTCGTTTTTACATAGTTTCAATCACAAATAATAATAAGTTGTCAGAAATCTGTAGTTAATTTGCATGAATAGATTAGAAAATACAGATGGAAAACTAGTTCTCCCTTTACTAAACCTGCATATGGTTGTTGTTGTTAGGTGCCATTGAGTCAGTTCTGACTCATAGCGACCCTACGTACAACAAAACGAAACACTGCCTGGTCCTGCGCTATCCTCACAATCGTTGTCATGCTTGAGCCTATTGTTGCAGTCACCGTGTCAATCCATCTCATTGAGGGTCTTCTTTTTCACTGACCCCCTGCTTTACCAAGCCAGACGTCCTTCTCTAGGGACTGATCCTTCCTGATTACATGTACAAAGTACGTGAGACATAGTTTCACCATCCTTGCTTCTAAGGAGCATTCTAGTTGTACTTCTTCCAAGACAGATTTGTTCATTCTTTTGGCAGTCCATAGCATATTCAATATTCTTCACCAACACCACAGTTCAAAGGCGTCAGTTGCTCTTTGGTCTTCCTTATTTATCGTCCAGTTTTCACATGCATATGAGGTGATTAAAAACACCATGGCTTAGGTCAGGCGCAGCTTAGCCTTCAAGGTGACATCTTTGCTTTTTAACACTTTAAAGAGGCCTTTTGCAGCAGATTTTCCCAGTGAAACAATACATACTTTGATTTCTTGACTGCGGCTTCCGTGGGTGTTGATTGTGGATCCAAGTAAAATGAAATCTTTGACAACTTCGATCTTTTCTCCATTTTCATGATGTTGCTTACTGGTCCAGTTGTGAGGGTTTTTGGTTTTTTTTTATTGTGTCGAGGTGTAATTGGCACTGAAAGCTGTGGTCTTTGGTCTTCATCAATAAGTGTTTCTATTCGTCTTCACTTTCAGCAAACAACAAGGTTGTGTCGCCTGCATAATGCAGATTGTTAATGAGTCTTCCTCAAATCCTGATGCCACGTTCTTCTTCATATAGTCCATTTTCTCGGATTATTGGCTCAGCATGCAGATTGAATAAGTATGGTGAAAGAATACAACCCTGAGACACAGCTATCCTGAATGAAAACCACGCAGTATCCCCTTTTTCTGTTCGAATGACCGCCTCTTGATCCATATGGTAGTTAACGTGAAATAGCAACTGATATAATTTCTTGAAAAAAAAGCTTTTCATTTTACTACAGAACTCATAAAAAGAATAGTGGTAGTTAACAAACTATTTTTAATGTTTCACCAAATATTTCAAAGCCATAACCACAATGCTTCAAAAGTCTAAATGAAACAATGTCCTTGTAGAGAAGATATGAAAAGGACATTCTTAGGGTGATTACATAACGTCTTTACGATTCCAGATTTGATAATGGGAGAGAGAACCATACAATCTATGAAAGAGTGAAGAATTGGAAACCATAATTAGAAATGAATTAGGGGTCAGGAAGTTGTTATAGTTGTTGTTGTGTGCCAACTCAAAGAGACCCTATAGGACAGAGTAGAACTGTCCCGTATGGTTTCCTAGGCTGTAATCTTTACAAGAGCAGATCGCCATGTCTTTTCTCCCACAAACCAGCTGGTGGGTTAAAATTGTTTACCTTTTTGTTAGCAGTCCAGTGCTAAAAGAGAGGGGATTAAGTAGAGAGACATAACTTGGAAAGTTTGAGAAATTGAAAATAGTTACAGGATAGGGGTAGTGGGTAATTCAGGCTCTGAAGTTTTAGACGTTACGTAATTCTAGTCGCCCCACTTTAATGGTGAAATTAAAATATAAAAAGGTTAAGAAATTTTCATATACCTGCATTTGAGCAAGTTGATTGATGGCTTAGACTCAATTCAAAACTCTTCTCTATAATTTTCAATATCTAAAACTGGATATTATAAGTTTAAAAGTTCTAATGGACACTGGTAGATATTAACGTAACTGAAATAGAGAAGTAAACTGTGTTTAATTAAATACGAATATGTCTAAATAATAATGACAAATAATGGCAAAATGACAATAGAAAAAGAGAAAAAAGTGAAATGAAAATAGCACTGAGAAAACTTTGCTCATTAAGACTCTGTGTTTTTGTTTTCCTTGTCAGAATACCTCTGAAGAGAGAAGCGTATCTCTGATGAGAGAAACTGTATTCTCTACTCAATGAACATTAGTTTGGGAATCAGAAATCTATGTTCTAGGTTTATGATTGTATTGGTTTATTCACCAGTAAAATGAGGTTATTGTCTTGATAGTAACTAAGTATTAAATTTCTGTAAACTCTCTTTATGTGATTATTTCTGATCAAGTGAAAATGAATCTATTATTTTGATAATTCATTTCATATTTTAAGTTTTTATAAACCCATAGATCATTTGGGTCATCAAAGCAGAAATCAGGAGAGAATGTGAGACTACATAATAAATGTTGTGAACTCCAAGCCAGCCTTGTTCTTACGTGTTAATAATATTCAAAGTTTTACATTCCTAAGTAGTTCAGTGGTTCTTCGTTAGGAGAGAACTTTTCTGTGCTTTAACTGACCTTTTTATTATGAATAGTATTTGCCAATATTTTATTCAGGTATTTTTTGTTGTTGTTTATACCGGTTTCTCTTGATGTTCTGCCAGCCCATGGTTAATGGGAATCAGCTCACTAACAATTTGGACTCTCAGGCCACTGTGACAGTGCTAGCAGCTCTGTCAATCCAGACAGCTTGCAAACAGGTCCTCTTGCTTCCAAGCACATCTGTAGCTTTTATCACATAAGAAACAATCTAGTTCACATGTGTGCTTTTTAATTAACTAAAATAGCAGACTAAGTTTCCAAACTAAGCACAACTAAACTACCAAGATTTCGCCAGGTTAGCTAACCTGTCACTTTGACTAAGAGTCTTGTGTCTAAATCAGGGATTTGTCAATGTAGAAAATACAGTGGTTAGCAGAAATGGGACACACCCATAAAGTTCTGTATTTACTATTGTTTTAGTTATGTAACGTTGCTATAACAGAAATACAACAACTGGATGGCTTTAACAAACAGAAATTTATTTTTTACAGTTTAGGAGGCTAGAGGTCTAAATTCAGTGTGCTGGCTCTAGGGAAAAGCATTCTCTCTCTGTTGGCCTGGAGGAAGTTCTTTGTTTCTTTGAGCTTCTGCTCCTGGGCAATCATCATGTGGCTTGGCATCTCTCTACCTCATCTCTGCTTCTCTTGCTTGCTTGTTTCACATTTTTTATACCTCAAAAGAGATTGACTCAAGATATACCCTAATTCTGCCTCATTAACATAATAAATATAATCTAATCCTGCCTCATTAACGTAACAAACAACTCATTCACAAATGGGATTACAACCATTGGCAGAGATCAGGATTTAAAACATATATTTTGGGGGGACACAATTCAACCCATAACATAATGTTACGTAAAAAATATCTGGAAAACCTGTAAATTGCAATGTGACACTTGGTCTTTATTGGTCAGCCCATAAAGGAGCAAACACAGTGAGTCTTCCCTTTGGATGCCAACAACCTGCCAGTCTAGTAAATATTCTTTTAATGCTGTCACTAAATAATATAACTCTCCTGGGAACTTGATAATGGCTTTCTATTTCCTGGCATCTCATTATAGCACACTTTATTGGCTGAGGAATATGGGAAAACAGTGCTCAGACTGGGTTCCGTATGTGTTCTACTCCCAAGAAGGAAACTTCTCTGATACAAAATAAACTTCTATTAGAAACCATAAAGGATTAGTTTTGCTTTGGGCATGTTCTATGATTTTTTTGATTAATTTTGCACATTTTCAATAATTCATAACAAAAGATTGTCCATGACGATAGCAATTTGTCAGATTGTACTGTAACAAAGATCTACTATTTTAAGAAGACCCATTGGTGTTTTAGTAACAAAACTTTTCATAATTGTTCAAACGGATTGCTTTTATACTGAATTTTATTCCATAGTGAATAATATATAACAGATTTCCAATGACAAAATTAAAATGAAGTTGTGCATTGTATTTATGAAACAAATCCAAACTTTTGAAGTTGAGTGGCAGCTGGAAATACTACCCATCTTGACAAGTTTATGAAAGCATTCCTAATTAGAATCAGATCACAACTTCTACTAAGAGAATACTGGGTTTCCTTTTAAATCCATATGTGTTTGGTGTCCTTCTGTAATTTAATAAAATTAAGGATTGAAAATTCCTTAATCTTCTCTCTGCTTATCTATTGGCAATTTGAATTATGTAGTTAGATTTACAAGGATTGTGTATCTAAAATTCTATTGGCACTGGAGAGTTAAAATGTTTACCAGTATCTTCTTAAAGTTGCCAATGAAAGATGGATGTTTATAAAAGAAAACAAATTGAGTAATATTTCTTATTGTATTCAACATGGCCTATCTCAGGGAAAAATACCCAAGTGTACCCAAAATACTCCTCAATACACAATAGAGCTTGTCTCTAGGATAAGGACAGCAAAACTCAGAAGGATTTGCTAGATGCATTCACATTCATGTATATAGTCCTAAACACCACCCCTCTTTATTTTTTAATTAGCTCTCTTGAATTTTTCTTAATTTATCTCTTTATTAACATCTAAATAGTTTCTTTTTTCTTCTCCAAAGGATTGAAAATTACTTTATTTGGTTCTCATTTATTAAACACTTGTGAATATTCAACTACAGTATTTCCATTTTTTATATTTACTTCTTTCCCTAGAAACTTGGATAAAAATGAGCAATTCCTTGGTAACCACCTAAAAACACTAACCATTCTCCTTGTATTTATTTTAGCAGAGAGACTAAAGTATACTACTTTAAAATATCTCTACTTCAAGGGGAAGAGAAAATCAGAGTTATATTTAAACAATCTTGAAAACTTTCATTTCAGGTTTATCACATGATTTATACAGAAAATTTAAATACAGAAAAGGTAAAAAGAAGAAAAACTTCATCCTGACCCCCAAAACACAGGATTAAAGGTGTTTATCATGTTTATGCATTTCCTTTTAGTATTTTATGTACATATGGAAAATAAATATGACTCTATAAGTTAATCCCTAGTGACATTATTGATTGATATTGCATTGGGCAAATCTGCTGCAAAGGACCACTTTGAAGTGTTGAAAAGCCAAGATTTCACTTTGAGGACCAAGTCATGGTATTTTCAATAACCTCTTGTGCATGTGAAAGCTGCACAATGAATAAGGAGGACTGAAGAACTGATACCTTTGAATTATGGTGTTAGTGAGAATATTGAATGGCCTGACTGAAGAACGAACAAGTCTGACTTGGAGAAGTATAGCTGGAATTCTCCTTGGAAGCAAGGATGGTGAGACTTTGTCTCATGTACTTTGGACATGTTATCAGGAGACACCAATCCCTGGAGAAGGACAGTATGCTTGGTCAAGTAAAGGATCAGTGAAAAAGAGGAATACTCTCAATGAGATAAGTTGACAGGATGGCTGCAACAATGGGTCCAAACATAGCAATGACTGTGAGAGTGGTGCAGGACCAGACAGTGTTTCATTCTGTTGTACATAGGGTCGCTATGAGTCAGAAATTACTCTATGGCACCTAACAACAACAACATTGCTCTTAATTAAACCTTCAGTGATATATAATATTTTGATGACACCTCTCTTACAGGAGATCATGCTTTCTTGAACTTTCTCCAAACCTCTGAACATCCCTGTCTCCAATGAATGTCCCACTTCCTCACAGAATGCTTTAACATCAGATATTCCAGAGCTCAGCCCTTGACATATTCTCTCCCTCAAGAGATCTCTGCCATTTACATGACCTCAATCGCAATCTGTATGTCACAACTCCTCATTGTTATATCTAACCTAGATTCCTTTTTGAATATGGTAACTTCAAAACGCCTTCTGAAGATTTCTATTAGAAACCAAGGTTTTTTTTTTTTTTTTTTTGGACTATCTTTCCCTATTTCTTTTATATATTGCATTCTTATTTTATGCTTTTTAGTTAAGGTTATGCTCCTACTTCAAGTCTGAGAATTGAATTATTTTCTTCAGAGAAGCCTTTCCTTATTTTATCATTTCTGCCTATCCCATCCTCTCCTTCCTTCCCATGATATAATCTAGTTTAAATGCCTTTGCTATACAATTTCATAGCCCTAACTACTTCCCTGACACTTTTAATATATTATACAAGATTCAGCAAAGGCCAAGATCATGGTTTGACTTGTTAACCTTGGTGTCTACAGAACTAGTACAATGCATGGCATTTTCCAAGCTCAAAGATGTTTTGTAATTTTGAGTTATTTCCAGGTCATTTCCCATCAAACAAACAAACAAAAAACAAGTTAAAACAAAACAAAACAAAAAATTAAGAAAGTTAGGGCAACTATTACTATTATTGTTTGAATATAGTAGAAAACTAGTTGAGTTCTCAAACACAGTCTAAAACTGAATTCTGGGATTATGTTTTCTGGATATGATAAAATATTATCTTTCCCTGTAAAACAAGAAAGATGTTTAACAAGAATGATATAATTTATAATTAATATGACTTTGCCAAAATACTTATTTAAATGCATTCTAATGTTAATATTTATCAATATAATAGCTAAGATCTCTATGTGGGCTGCTTGGAATCGTTTTCTTCTATGGATGCAAACGTTATTGTGTTAAGAGAAAGTGGTATGTTATGTGCCCTCCAGTTGATTCTAACTCATAGCGACCATATAGGACAGAATAGAACTGCCCCATATGGTTTCCTAACCTGAAATCTTTACAGGAGCAGATCGCCAAGTCTTTTCAACCACAGATCAGCTGGTGGATTCCAACCACTGACCATTCCATTAGTCGCTAAGTGGTTAACCATTACATCACCAGGATTCCTAGAAACCAATACATTGTTGTTGTTAGGTGCCATTAAGTTGATTCTGACTCATCGCATCCACATATACAACAGAACGAAACACTGCCCAGTCCTGCACCATCTTCACAATTGTTGCTATGCTTGAGCCCATCTTTGCAGCCCTGTGTCAATCTATCTTGTTGAGGGTCTTCCTCTCTTTCACTGACCCTCTACTTTACCAAGCATGATGTCCTTCTCCAGGGACTAGTCCCTCCTGATAACATGTTCGAAGTACATGAGACAAAGTCTCGCCATTCTTGCTTCTAAGGAGCATTCTGGCTGTCCTTATTCCAAGACAAGTTTGTTAGTTCTTCTGGCAGTTCATGGCATATTCAATATTCTTTGCCTACACCATAAATCAAAGGCATATAGGACAGTACAAATACACTTTCACTAATTGGTTACCATCATTATCAATTTATAGTGAGTTAAAAATGTATAGCAATAAAGCCTAAATTACTGTTTATTGTGCCCATGGAAATGTCAATTTTGACTTACTGCTATGAACTTTCCCTTATCACTAATAACTGAAATTCATAACTCTGGCAATAATGTTAGGCAATCTTTCTAATAGACTTCTCAGATAGTCAAACCAACATTTAGTTTATTCATTAATCCCACCAACACTAATAAGAGTTTATTTTTTAATAAGCTACACCTCATTCCCAACTTTTAAAAAAAAATCCAATGAATACCTAATTTTTTAGAAGTTATCTTTTTAACACAGTATATATTTTTTTTATTTTAGCTTATTCCACATAGTTTAAAATCTATGAATTGAAACGGAAATAGCTTAAGGTGCTTTATCTGACAGGCTTCAATTCTGATGATAATAAGCCTACAATTTAAGTTAATGTAGAAACAGAAAAGAGCAGTTTTAGAAGCCATTAGTCACTTGGGGAAATAACTTTCTACCAAGTGACACTTTTGGCAATCTCTGCATAAGGTGAAACTCTTCTCTAGAAATGTGTAGACATTAAAACAATAATAACAGTCTTATTTTTCTGTTCTCCTCCCATTTGAAACCCTGCTGTTGTTATCCAATTTGTTCATTTTCTTTTTCTTCCCCCTCCTGCGGAGAGTTCTAAACTATTGGCTTTTGCTACTCAGTTTATGTGAGAGAAACATGGAACCATTTAGAATAATTTATGTGTAAATGACTCGATCTAATCACCTTATTTCACTATTTGTCATTGTGTTTATAGTTTAAGTCAGTGAACCACAGTTAAATAATTGAATTAAAATATGGAAAAATTTGTCGCACCAATAAAAATAATGATAAAAATAAAATAAAAGAATAAATTGGCAGATGTTTTTTTCTCCATACAGCATGGCAAACAAATCCATCAGTCTTTGCAAATGGAATCTGGAGTTTGTGAAGCATGAAAACTAAAAGTGAGAATTTACATTGATATGGGAAAGAAATCAAGAAAACCAAATTATGGGTAAATACATAAATATAATAAATCATGTTTCCTATTACTGTAAGATATGTTTATCTTCCTTTCTCATAAGTCTAACCCCCTTTCTAAGACCTTGATCATTTCAATTTCTAAGTTATCTCTCAAAAAAAGCATAATGTGGTCCAACCTGTCTTTCCTAAAGATATATAAAATTTGAATTTGAAGATTCATGCTATTTTACTCACTATATTTGATGTAACTTAAAACTAAGAAAACTTTGTTTCTTAGTTATGAATCAATTTTATTTTATATAAAATTTAGTAATTTGGCTTTGCATTGTATGGATTTTTTTAAGCCCTGACTTACATTTGAACTAGTTTTTATTCCTGAAGCATCAAGCCAGTTTGAGATCTATTCCAAACTTCATCAATGTAAAATGATGCGAATAGAACCTGACAAAAAGTTCGATAAAATCTGACAGAAACACTTAAATACTTTTATATTTTGGTCTTATATTCTAAAATCCAAAAAAAAATAATTTTCAACTTTTACTAGAAAATAAAGCGCAGTAACTACCTCAATTTGATTTCTTTGGAAGAAATAAAATAGTGCAATAAGTATTTTGTGTTGGGCAAGTCAGTTTATGACTCACATATTTGGTACTGAAATTAATATCATTGAGTTGTAAGAACACAGAATTTATTGTATATGAAATTAACATTGAATGGCTTATGGAGGAAATGAGTAATATCAAGGAAGAAAAAAAAAAAAATAAGGAAACTCCATGAAGGGATAAGGAAGGGGGCTAAGGTTCAAAGTTGAAGATAAGCTTAGTGAGGACCTGGGATGTAAAGACCAGAAACTTCTGTCTAAGAGACTAATGGAAGAAAAGTTGAACACATTTTGCTCAGCAGCCACTAAAGACTGTTGAGGAGATTTGTGAAATACTTTACATCAAAATAAGAAAATGATAGAGGGTATGTCTGTGAAATGTTAAGAAGATGAAGAGGAAAAATATTTTTGGCGATTGCAGTTATCCCTTGTTCTTGTATGATGACAACCAAGACGTTGTCAATGGGAACAAGTACTAATTATTGAAAAAGATACATAATTATTAAAGTATGGGTGTGACATCATGACAGATTTGTGTGAGACTAATAGAGGGACCCAAACATGAATTCAGGTCATGTGTAAGTCATTGGTAGGAATTATGGCTATCTTATTAATGTCGACTACAATAGAGAGACTTTTGAGGGAGAAGACAAAAGATGAGTTCAGTCATAGCTATGTTGAGTTTATGATAATAACAGGAAACTCAAGGTCTTTAAAATTTCAGATCTAGTGTATTTGTTGTATATAAACAATATATCTATATTTATTAGGCATAGTTAAAAATTCTAGTAAATATATTAGAAAGAGAAATCACTGTTTAAAAAGAAGTGGCTCTACTTCTGAAGTCTAGGATGGTGGTGGTAGAGAGATTATTTTGAATAGGAAATTATATTAGTTAACATTTTTATCAGGAAAATAGTGATATATGACTGTTTGAAGGGTGACATTTCTGAGAAGAAAGGAAGAAAACTGACAGAGAAGGGAGAGAGGCTTCATCAGTCAGTCCTAGGAGAAATATTCTGCCACAGAGTGACAAAATAACTTTGATTATATGTCTAATACTCAGTTTTAATTGGTTTCCAATTATATGTTCTTCTTAGAACTACATGCTTTGTTAAGTCAGATTCTGTCATATAGGGACTTTCCACACCAGATCATAATCCTTCTAAAGTTTGTCAGTGAGAGGAATGGGAAAAAAAAAATTAAAAATTACTAATTAAAGGATACACAGAAAATTACACTTAATACCAGGAAAGATGTTACAGTTTGTCATTGCTGATTTCAGCAACCCAACAGGGAAAGCAGCCTTGGCAAAATTTCAGTCAGCCCAGGATGGGATCATGTCGAGGGTGAAGAGGGTGACTTCTATGACTAAACAATTTACATTTTTCATATATTCCTGATATCCAGTTGCTCAAGGTAGTGATTTTTCATTATTCAAGCTATTTGACCTTAATGTCATTCACTTTCTCTATACATATATTTGATAAACTCATATATAATCCTTACTCTGAGCCAGATACTGCTAGAAGCACTTTACGAATAAACTATTTAATCCTCCTAGCAACAGTATGAGATATGTACTACTGTTATTTACTTTGGAGCCCAGGTGGTGAAGTGGTTAAGCATTTGGCTGGTAACCGAAAGCTCGTCAGTTCAAATCCACCAACTGCCGCTTGTTCTACTCTGTCCTGTAGGGTCGCTATGAGTCAGAATCAACTCCACGGCAATGGATTTGGTTTTGGTTTTTTGGTTATTCGCATTTTCAGTTGAGAAAACTAATCAGAAGAGGTGAAATAATATCGCTGAGTTATACAGTGGGTAAGGTGGTGCCCTCTAGCTCCAGAGTCTCTGTTCTTTGCTATTATACCATGCTGCCTCTACGCTCTAATACTTAAAGTGCTCCCATCATTCTAAAAGAGACAATAACACTTCTCTGGTGGCACAAGTGTTTTGTGATTGGCTGCTAACTTAACTTTGGCAATTCAAACCCATCTAGTGGCTCTAGAGAAGAAAGGCCAACAGAACTACTTCTGCAAAGTTTACAGCCAAGAAAATCCTATGGAACAGTTCTACTCTCTAACCTGGGGTCACCATGAGTCAGGGCTGGCTCTACAGCAGCTAACAAAAACAGCCTGCCTTGTATGAGTGGAAAAAAAAAAAAAAATCTCTGGAGTTGGAGTTAGGGATTATTTTAGTTGACAACTCCTGCTTTTCATACAGAGGTACAATCCATATATTCTGAGAACTGCCTTTGAATTACTTTTGTTGAAATAAAGCCAATTAGCCTTAGGTACCAAACCCATTAGCCTTTGTTCATTGCTATGAAAGATATTCCCTACAATCTTTTTATATGTACCAGCCTCATGTTTGTGATAGTTTGAAGTTGAAAAAAAAAGTTATGTTTTTAGTTTTGAAAGTAAAGTACTGTTATAGCGGAGTCAAGTTGATAAAATGGCATGATAAAAATGTCATAGAAGCTATAATTTAAGCAAGAGATAATCAACTCACCTATTCCAATAAATCTTAAGAATCCTCAAGGAAATGAGAAAGGTTTTAGATTTCCTTAGGCCTGACCCTGCAGTAACCTGAAACAGAAGAGTAAATATGGTAACCAGTGACAAAGGAGAGGGAAGATGTTAACCATGCTCCAATATCTTTCCTCCCTAAAGGTTTCCAGTATATCAGTACTGAGCTGGGGAGCAAAGGAGTTTTAATTGGATAATAAGTATATGTTTTAACATTGCAAGGGCCAGATTCTTTTAATGTCTGAAAATTAAATTGTTAGTTAAGAGTTGATAGTGATGAGAAAAAACGAGGAATCTGCCTAGAATTGCAAAGACAGAAGGGGAGATCCAACAGAAAATGTTGTAAATACAGTTGTGGCAAAATAATAATAATAAAAATAATAATAAAGTTCCTTCGTTATTGTATCCTACTGAGTTCAGTTTATTGTATAGTTTGGTTATATACATTTTCCTATTTCTTTGATTTTTTTGATAATGCTAGTTGTTCAGTCCTAGATAATTCCAAAGCAACTGCCACGGGACCATATCAATATCCTGCATTTTCTAATCCTTGAGGTGATCTTCATAACACTATCTCTGTCTTACAAATATGATTGTCCCATAAATGGGTACATTACATTTTCTTCCTACGGTCTTGACCATATATCAGTGCCTGTTAAAGTTTGTTCAGAATAATGATTGAAGTGGTCTAAATTCCTAAGTACTTACTGTTGTTGTTGTTAGGTGCTGTGGAGTCAGCTCTGACTCATAGTGACCTTATGTATAACAGAACAAAATGTTGCTCATTCTACACCATCCTCACAATTGTTATGCTTGAGCCCATTGTTTCAGCTACTGTGTCAGCCCATCTTGTTGAAGGTCTCCCTCGTTTTTGCTGGCCCTCTACTTTACCAAGCATGATGTCCTTCTCCAGGGATTGGTCTCTCCTGATGACATGTCCAAAGTCAACAGATGAAGTCTCACTATTCTTGCTTCTAAGGAGCATTCTGGCTGTAATTCCTCCGAGAAGTATTTGTTCATTCTTCTGGCAGTCCATGGTATATTCAATATTTTTCACCAACACCACAATTAGAACCAAATTCCTCTATATTTTTTTATGGCTGGTGTTAATCCCATACCAACACTCTTCCCTTAGTGCTCATTGTGCTTCAACCACTTGGAGTTTGGGTGACATGATAAAAAATTTTTAGAAGACTTCAGAGTACTAATAGATAATAGCATAAATCTTTGTCCATCTTTTCCATTTAGTAAAACTGGTTACCTTCTAATGTGAGAATCAATTATTAATAAAAAAAAAATCTAAGTAATTATATCTGCATGTAATTACATCTGCACTAACTCAAAACCCACTTTCTGAAGAGAAATACAATAAAGGAATTTATACTTTGTAACTGGAAACATGAAATGAAGTATCATTTCCATGGTCAGCTCGATTGTTTTGCTCAGTCTTAAACACTGACAGAGCAGCTCATAGCTATTAATTCGGTTTATTAATGCTAACAATTAATACTGAATTATAAAGAGATAATCCTGGATTTTGAAAAAAGAAGAGATTTGTTCTTCACAAGCCTAAAACTAGAATTCAGACAATAAGCTCAGACAAATATTTCGAATGCAGAATATGTATAAAAAAGACAAAGAACTCTATTCTCAGAAAATTTTTGAATGTGATGGTTAATAGTTAAAGGAAATTGCTGCTTATTAAAAATAAATAATTGTCATATTCTCCCCAGTTACATATATCATCTTTGGATTTCAGTTCCTCTGTTTTCCAGCCAAGATTTCTAATTATATATCTTTGTCAGGTGACATGTTTTCTCATTATCTACTTATCTTATAATCTACATAAGATTTTTATCATGACTTTCACAACATAAACTACTTATTTCTTTCAAAACCATATATTCAAAATAAATGGCTAATGTTCTGCATTATGAAAAAGATCTTAATGAGCAGGGGGAAAAAAAACTACCTAAATTTTTGTAATAGCATTTGTTTGACACTGAACAAAAGCTATGCATATTGGAAAAAGGAATATGTAGTATTCTCTCCATATAAGGATATAAAAGATTATTGAAACTATATTTATGTGTGATGGTTAAGATTGTGTGTCAGCTTGGCTAAGCCATAATTCTGTGTTTTGGCATTAGTGTAATGTTGTGATCACTTCCCTCTTGAGATTTGATACGTGATCACCCCCACAATAGGATCTGCTGTGAGTAGCCAGTCAACTGAAGGGGAGTTTCCTTGGGCTTGGCCTGACCGAATGTGGGTGGACATTCAGGCAAGGCTCAGGGAATTTTGCTTGCTCTGGATCCAGCAGCTCACTCCTGTTCTTCTGACCTCCGATTCTTGGGACTTGAGCTAGCAGCTTACCTGTGGTTTTGCCTGAGGATCTTGGGATTTGTCTATCTTAATAGCCTGTGTGCAACAGCCCTGCTACCTGGCCTGCCAATCTTCGATTCACCAGCCACTGTGGCTACATGAATCAGGAGAAGCCTCTTTCCTGACCCACGAACTTGGGATGTTACAGCTTCTACAACTGCATGAGCCTTTTCTTTAATATAAATTTCTCTCTATATATATATTTATATGCTTCACTTGTTTTGCTTCTCTAGAGAACTCAGCCTATAGAGCATGTTTTGTAGTAAATTTAGAAAAGCAAAGGGAACATATCATTTTAATTATCTGGCAATCTCCCAAATTTCAAGATGTCATGAATTGTGTTTTATCATTTGAAAACATACCACATAAAGCTGCATAAGTATTCATATACCAAAACCGATAACATTAATTCCAAATATTAAATTATATTCATCTTCATAATTGCTCCAATTTTTGAATTCTAATTTTATACTTTTTTTTATTGTGATACAGTTGTGGGAGACTATTTTAGCTTCACTGTCACTGTGTGTAAATACAAATTTTAAAGTAATTTCTCTTCTAGTTAAGCATTTCAAATGCTAAGAGCCAAATGATGTTTTAAAATTCCTTTCCCTTGCTTAAAAATGTGAGATTACATATTTCCCTATCCCCTTTCTCCTGTGAAATTAGCTGACAAATAGAAAATTACATCTTTAATGAAAGTAAGAATGTAATGAACTCCTGTAATTCCGATTTAGTATAACAAGGTTGCCTTCAAAGTGCATAGAAAATCAGACTAGGATAAGAACAAGATAGGATGAGAGAGTATGCACGCCTCCCAGAAATTACGCATTTTAAATAACAGATTAGGTTCCCAAAGTTTGAAGAGGAAAAGTGGTATCTCCTTACAGAGAACAGCAACTTTGGGTCTGCACAGTTGACACTACAGAGTGGCACAGGGCAGAAGGCCCAGCAAAGAAATATAAAGATTATGCTGTTTGTACACGAAACACTTTGTTAATGTGCATTTTTGTAATAAAAACTACTGTCTGCAAATAGCCCAGCAACTAAAGTAATATTTCTCCTGAAAAGGAACACTGTATAAGCACTGACTCCATTTAAATATAGAAGATTAAACAACTGTGGGAGATTCAGATGCAAATACTGTGTAAAATAATATACCTGACAATGTAGAAATATAGTAAAAGTAACAAAAATTGGGAGGGAGATGGAGGGAAGGAATGTGGGATAGTGTCAGCTTGCTGATTTCTTCTTTATTTTTGGCAGGAGTCATGCAATAGTTATTCTTTATAAGGCTACAAAGAAAGCCAATAAAATAAATAAGTAATTCATCTTTCACATTTTTAGAAGGAAACATATATAAAAGAACAAGTGTAATAAAAGTAAAATCAGTTGAGAGTTATTAGTTTCCCATAAAAAAGGGAGGATAGCCTTGTTTGAAGATTAAATTATTACATATAAAATACTTAGAATAATGCCTAATAGGTAGTAATTCACAAGTAGGCGTTAGCTAATATGGTGCACCACCACTCATCTGTTAGTTTGTCATACTGTGGTGGCTTGTGTGTTGGTGTGATGCTGGAAGCTATGCCACAGTATTTCAAATACCAGCAGGGTCACCCATGGTGAACAGGTTTCACAGACTAAGAAAGACTAGGAATTAAGGCCTGTTGATCTATTTCTGAAAATTAGCCAATGAAAATCCTAACCCTATGGATCACAACAGAATATTGTACAAAATAGTGCTGGAAGATTAGCCCCCTACTTTGGAAGGTGCTCTAAATAACACAGTGGCCTTAACAACAGACTGGAGCATACCAATGATTGTGAAGACGGCACAGGACTGGGTAACGCATTACTCTGTTGTACATGGGCTCTCCATGAGTCAGAGCTAACTCAATGGCAAATAAAACAATAACAACCACCTCAAAATGAGCACAGTGATGTTTATAAATGTGTACGGAGGCATTGTTTACAATAACATCCCTGAAATAACCTAAACGGCCTTGAAGAAGGGACTGATTAAATAAATTATTCCATACTTGTAAAAAAGAATGGCATAACTCTATATATGCACTAATGTAACAATTTTCAAAGTGCATATATATGTGAGTGTGTATAGGATGATAACATTTGTATGAGAAAAATTTTAGACAGATGCATAGATAAATTGATAGATAAGAGGTGAGTGAAATGGATACTGACATACAGAGATTTCAAACATCTGCCTACCTACATAGCCATCTACCTATATAACTATTGTTCTACCTAGCTACCTATGTTTACAATATTTATAATGTGTGTATTTCTGTGTATATATAATTTAAAACATATATAGAAGGCATAGGATAGGCATGCAAGAAGTTGTTAATTATTCATGTCTGCCTCTGGAAGAGTCAGAAAATTGGCTACTTGGGGAGAAAAAAATTACCATTTTATTTATATTTTGCTGAAATATATTTTTACCTCTTGAATGTAATACTTTCATAATTTAAAAACTTTGAAAATACAATGGAAAGAAATTTTAAATTTTCTTTCTTTTTAGTGTTGGCTTTGAGGTCTTTTGAAGACTAGTGGAAGATAAGGGCATCTGATGCTGTTGTCAGATTCCTTCAAGTCAGTTCCAACTCATAGTGACCCTAAGTATAACAGAACAAACTACTGCCTAGCCCTGCGCCATCCTCACAATCGCTGATATGTTTGAGCCCATTGTTATAGCCACTGAGTCAATTCATCTCTTTGAGGATTTTCCTCTTTTTCGCTGACCCTCTACTTTTCCAAGCATGATGTCTTTCTCCAGGGACTGGTAAGTAGGACAAAGTCTCGCCATCCTCTCTTCAAAGGACAATTCTGGCTGTATTTCTTCCAAGATAGAGTTGTTTGTTCTTCTGGCAGTCCATGCTATATTCAATATTCTTCACCAGCACCACAATTCAAAGGCATCAATTCTTCTCTGGTCTTCCTTATTCATTGCCCAGCTTTCACATGTATATGAGACAGTTGAAAATATCATGGCTTGAGTCAGGCACACCTTAGTCCTCAAAGTGACATCTTTGCTTTTCAACACTTTAAAGAGGTCTTTTGCAGCAGATTTGCCCAATGCAATGCGTCCTTTGATTTCCTGACTGCTGCTTCCATAGGCTGCTGATTTACTGCAGTGTTACAGTTTCCTTTTGATGGGGTTGTCAGATAAAACAAAGCAGTTAAATCTAAATTCTAGATAAACAGCATTCTTTTTTTTTCTTCTTAGTGCAACTGTGTGCCAAATATTGCATGAACATGCAAATTGCTATATCTGACAACCCTACCTTGGGTTCAAGATGTAATGCAAGAAATATCTTGCATATATTTTATGGCCCAAGTCAGAACACTTTTGAGAGTAAAAGAGTTCCTGTTTATAATTATAGCAGGTCAAGAGGCATAAACCAGGACTGGAAAATTGGATGATGAGGATTATTAGCAAGAATAAAATAAGTCTTTTAGAGTGAAATATCATGCACTAACTAGAATTCTCTGCTTTTGTATCCCAGCTACTGATAAACCACTCCCTCCACTGCACTTAATCTGAAAGGACCAGAGTTACCTCTGCTATATACAGCTTTGCTGAGTGGGAATAAAAACTGTTTGATAGTGGCAATTATGTGATGAAATCAGTTTATTAATATCACTGTCAAAAAAAAAGAAGCATAAGAGAAAAAGAAGGAAATACAAAAAATAATGGTCATCTCAATCTTAAAAAATTGCTACTACATAATCTGCGTAACTATCAGTAAAGTATGTTGTGTACTGGGAGCAGCTCCATAATCTGCACCTATACTTACTGTGCCACAGACTATATAGCCCCATTTTAAGAGAGCAGACAGACACAAGACTGTTAAACTATAGTAAACATTATTACATATCACAGTCTAAGACCATCTGAGGATTATTTAAGAGAATAGCTTAAAAAGACAGTTTTCTGGAGGGAGTTACATTTTAAATGCAGTGACCTGTGAAGAAGTTTCTTCTCTCTAAACCTTGTCCACTTCAAAAGGTTTACTGACTGTGAGGAGGAAAGAGTAAAATTTTTTGTTTTAGTTTATTTGACTTTTTTTTTTTTTTGATACCTTCTTTAGAGGTCTAAGGGAAAAGAAACACCATGAGCTCACTAACCTCTACTTGTTCTATGAGTCTCATAGATTAACAAGAAGGAAGATGAATCAACAGAAGTTATGTTAACAAAGCAAACAACATTTAGCCAGTATTTGTATGTTGCTTATTTGTAGGCAATTCATTTTCATAAAACATTCAGTCTTATAAATGGCCATTAGATTATCCATCAGAGACCCAGAGTGCATATTCAAATTAGAACAATTTCAGAAGAGTTTACAAGGGACCTATGTAAAAATGTATAGCAGGGTGTTAGAAAACCAAAAGAGATAATACAGAACCCTGGAGATAGTAACAGAACCCGGAAGGAGAGAGATCTGTGGGATGGGCTGCCTTACAATGACTATGACCTTTGGGTTTGGCACAGAGCCAGCCTGATGCTCCTGCAAGGAAGCAGGTAACAATAAAAATGCTGACCTCATCCTCCCATTTCTTCAATGCAATATAGTTCCCTGTTGGTCAAACTATATGGGAAGCCAGAGGCCAAAAGATATAAATATATAAAGTGGTATAAATCAGACAAGTCAGCCTCCTGAGGTAGGTAGAGAAGATGGCTGAGAAGAGCAGAGAGTATATCTGAAGGGCAAACAGATGATATTTGGCATATTAATTCAACTAATAAATATTAAATGCTTATTATGCATACGAAATTCTGTTAGGGGCTGGGAAAAATGAACAAGACAGGGCTCAATCTTTCAAAAAAGATAGATTTACAACAGACTTTAAAATAATGAATATTGAAGAGAAATAGAAGGAGCCAAAAATATCATATGCCATTCCTTCCCACATTCACAAATAATGCTTTTTGTTTTTAAACATTTAATTCTTTAGAAACTTTACTTTGGAGATCATTAAGGCATATATTTTCTTACTTGTCATATCCATGTTTTAAATTTGTTATATTTGTTGTCATATAAACTTTCTGTGTTATATCAAGGTGATATTCAATTTCTACCTAGTCACTACATCAAATATTTTAGCACCAGGGACATACAGATTTCAATATTTGCATAAACCCCTGTATTTTGGTAACAAAACATGCCTATACTGTTTCAGTTAATCACCACACAAGATCACTGTTTTAAACTTCTCTTTCTCTCCCGTATTTTCACAATCCAAAATTAAACTCTTTTTTAATCTCTTTCTCTCTCACACATACATGTGAACACACACACATAGAAATGTACAGCAAATTCAGCCCCCAAGATATGAAAGTGTTAAAAATGAAATGGTATAGATATTAATGTTTATGAAATAAGCTAAATCTAATATCATGCAACTTTTTCAAGCCTTTAGGAACATCAGAAAATTTAAAATTAGAGATAGTAGATGGAAAGATAGGCCATATAGTATTAAAAAAATACAATAAACAAGGTGCCCTTAGGATGATCACGTACGGATTTGGAGACTATCAAATCCAATATCCACCCACTGTAGAAATAGTCTCTGCAGAACACTTGGCAGAGAAATATCAGCCTTCTTCAGAATTTTCTGAGCAATATGTAGTGTGTTTTATAAAGCAGATATTTTTCTTTTCATTTTGGATATTTACAACTTTTAAAAAAACTTAGTCTTACTTATGGTAGGGAGGGGCTTGCAGTTATAACAGATTGGCCATGAAGCCTTACTGAGCTTAGTGACAAAGACATCAAGGAGGTGGAGACATCAGCCATGCAGATAATTATCTGGTGGAATGGGTGTGCCAAAAATGAAAGTCTATGCAGTAGGATGGAAACTCATATGGTTCAAGTGGAATGAAGAAGAGAAAGCCAGAATTAAGGTCAGAGTGTTAAGAGGGGTTAGATAAAATTATCAATCTATATATTAATGGCAACCATATAGAAAAAAAAAAGTATGAAATTTATTACAATAGCTCTCGTAAATCAGAAGAGCATGGCTGTGATAAATGGGAAGCAAAGCTAAAATTTTTATCATGTTCCATTTAAAAAGTAATGAAATCGTCCTGGCCACTCTTTTGGGAAGGAATTCAAAATAACTTTGAAAAGAAATATTCTGTTTTTTAACCATTATATATCACTTCTTATTTATTTCTGTAAGAAAATGAGTGGAATTAAAATTTTTGTTTTTTCTTAGTTCACAGTATTTCTAAATGGACAAAGTAGTCTCCTCTGCTCTGAGGGGCGCTCATGGAGTCTGTAGTACTGAAAATTCACACACACTCACACAAACAATGCACAAACAACACACTTGCCCACAGGTAACATTTTATAGTGCATAGATTTACTATTTGCATATTTTCATATGAAATACTTTTTTTTTGGATCCTCTCTCTACCTTTGGGAATTAGGCTGAGAAGAAAAGCCTATAAAACATCTTGGGCATAAACTATCAATTAAGACTTTTTCCTTAGAGGTATTTATCTTATAAATAAAAGTAAGTTTACCACCTGAGTGTTCTATTACTTTTTTATCTGTAAACATTAAATTTGCAGAAACATTAAAGGCTTTCATTTAACTTAGCTACCAAAATTTTCTTTATAAACTATGTAAGAAACCTCAGATAGGTGAAAATTTGTTATTTTACTACTCTTTTTTTTTTAATTATTATTTATTTTTAATGACGTTAATTCTTTGAAGATTCCAGACCAATTTCCTTGTAGAATGTTCCATGGCATTTGCCTGATTATTTCCTTATGGTGTAGTTTACCTTTTCCTCTTTTTCCATAAACTGGAAATTAGATCTAGATGCTTGATTAGATTGTAATTATGTACAGTCCTTACTCTTTTTTTTTTTTTTAAATATTTTATTGTACTTCAGGTGAAGGCTTACAGAACAAACAGTTCCTCATGTAACAGTAGTACACATACTGTTTTACGACTTTGGTTGACAAATCCACAACATTTTAATCCTTTAAATTCTCATCTTTTTTTTTTTTTTTTTTTTGGTGAAAATACGCATAGCCAAAGATGCACCATTTCAAAACTTTTTACGTACTCATTTAAGTGACATTGACTACGCTCTTCTAATTGTGCTGTTATTCTCACTTAAGATGAAGGCTTACAGGACAAAATAGCCTCCCATTTAACAGTTACTACAAATGTTGCCCTATAACAATGGTTAACAATCTCACAACACATCCACAGTATCCTTACTCAACCTTGTGTTCCCTATCATCAGCTTCCTACTCCCCTTCTGCCTTCTGGCCCTTGTCACTGAACTCCTGTACCTCATTAGTCTCATTTAGTTTTACTGGGCTGTCCACTCCGAGGCTTAACAGTGAACCTGGAAGGTAACTTCACCACTGAGCTAAAAGGGTGTCTGGGGGCCATACAATTGAGGTTACTCCAGTCTCCTTTAGGCCAGTAAATCTGGTCTTTTTTTTTTTTGTGAGTTAGAATTATGCTCTACATCCTTTTCCAGCTCTGTCCAGAACCCTCTGTTGTGATCCTGGTCAGAGCAGTCAGTGGTGGTAGCCGGGCACCATCTAGCTGTACTGGACTCAGTCCGGTGGAGGTCCTGGTAGCAGTGGACGATTAGTCCTTTGGACTAATCTTTTTGTTGTATCCTGTTCTCTTCATTCTCCCTTGCTCCCGAAGGGATGAGACCAGTAGAGTATCTTAGATGGCTGCTTACAGGCTCTTAAGACCCCAGACACTACTCACCAAGGTAGAATGTAGAGCATTATCTTTATAAGTAGTGTCATGCCAATTGAGCTACTTGTTCAACGAAACCATGGTCCCCACAGCCCTCTGTCCAGCAACTCAGTCCCTCAGGGAGTTTGGATGTGTCCATGGGGCCTCCATGACTTTTCCTTGTGCAGGTTGTGTTAGTTTCCCTTGTATTGTGTACTGTCTCACCTCTCACCCAAAATACCACTTATCTATTGCCTATTTAGTATTTCCCCCCCCTTCGCCTCCCATCCCTGGTAACCAACAAGGATTGTTACATTTTGCATGTGAACTTTTTCATGGGTTTTTACAATAGAGGTCTCATACAATATTTGTCCTTTTGTGATTGACTTATTTCACTCAGCATAATGTCCTCCAGTTTCATCCATGTTATGAGATGCTTCACAGATTCATTGTTGTTCTTTCTCGTTACATAGTACTCCATTGGGTGTATGTACCATAGTTTGTTTATCCATTCATCTGTTGATGGGCACTTACGTTGTTTCCATCGTTTTGCTATTGTGAACAATGCTGCCATGAACATAGGTGTGCATATGTCTATTCGAGTGACGACTCTTATTTCTCCAGGATATATTCCTAGGAGTGGGATTGCTTGATCGAATGGTATGTCTATTTCTAGCTTTCTAAGGAAACGCCGTATCATTTTCCAAAATGGCTGTATCATTTTGCATTCCCACCAGCAGTGTATAAGAGTCCCCATCTCCCCGCAGCCCCTCCAACATTTGATATTTCCAGTATTTTTGATTCGTGCCAGTAATGCCGGGTGAGATGGTATCTCATTGTGGTTTTAATTTGCATTTCTCTAATGGGTAGTGAACGTGAGTATTTCCTCATGTGCTTGTTGGCCATTTGAATGTCTTCTTTGGTGAAGTGTCTGTTCATTTCCTTTGCCCATTTTTTGATAGGATTGTTTGTCTTTTGTTGTAGAGGTGTTGGATTTTCTTGTAGATTATGGAGATTAGACCTTTGTCTGACTTGTACTGTCCAAAAATTTTTTCCCGGTCTATAGGTTCTCTTTTGACTCTTTTGGTGAAGTCTTTTGAAGAGGATAGGTGTTTGATTTTTAGAAGATCCCAGTTATCTAGTTTATCTGTTGGGTTTTGTGTGTTGATGGTTATGGTTTGTATCCTGTTAATGCCATGTATTAAGGCCTGAAGTGTTGGTCCTATTTTTTCTTCTATGAACTTTATAGTTTTAGGCTTTATATTCAGGTCTTTGATCCATTTTGAAGTAGTTTTTGTATACGGTGTGAGGTATGGGTCCTGTTTCACTTTTCTGCAAATGGATATCCAGTTTTGCCAGCACCATTTGTTAAAAAGACTGTCTTTTCCCCATTTGATGGACTTTAGGCCCTTGTCGAAAATCAGGTAACCGTAGGTGGATGGATTTACATCTGGGTTCTCAATTCTGTTACATTGGTCAATGTCTCTGTTGTTGTACCAGTACCAGGCTGTTGTGACTACTGTAGCTGTATAGTAGGTTCTCAAGTTCTCCAACTTTATTCTTCTTCTTCAGTAGTGCTTTACTTATTCGGGGCTTCTTCCCCCTCCATATAAAGTTAATAATTAGTTTTTCCATCTCTTTGAAGAATGTTGCTGGTATTTGGATCGGGATTGCATTGTATTTGTAAATTACTTTGGGTAGAATTGCCATTTTCACAATGTTGAGTCTGCCTATCCATGAGCATGGTATGTTTTTCCATTTATGTAGATCCCTTTGGGTTTCATGCAGCAGTGTTTTGTAATTTTCTTTGTATAGGTCTTTTACATTCCTGGTCAGATTTAGCCTAAGTATTTCATCTTTTTAGGGGCTATTGAAAATGGTATTGATTTCCTGATTTCCTTTTCATCGTTCTCTTTACTGGTGTATAGGAATCTAACTGATTTTTGAATGTTTATCTTGTATCCTGCTACTCTGCTGAATCTTTCTATTAGTCCCAGTAGATTTCTCATGGAGTCTGAAGGGTTTTCTATGTATAGTATCATATCATCTGCAACCAGGAACAGTTTAACTTCTTCATTACCAATTTGGATGCCCTTTATTTCTTTTTATTGCCTTAGTGCTCTAGCTAGAACTTCCAGCACAATGTGAAATAGGAGTGGTGATAAAGGGCATCCTTGTCTTGTTCCTGTTTTCAAGGGGAATATTTTCAGCCTCTCTCCATTAAGAATGATGCTGGCCTTTGGTTTTGTATAGATGCCCATTATTATGTTGAGAAATTTCCCTTCTATACGTATTTGATTGAGAGTTTTTATCAGGAATGGGTGTTGGACTTTGTCAAATGTTTTTTCTGCATCAATTGAGATGATCATGTGATTCTTTTCTTTCCATTTATTTATGTGGTGGATTAAGTTGATTGATTTTCTAATGTTGAACCATCCTTGCATACCTGGTATGAATCCTACTTGGTGGTGGTGTATTATTTTTTGATATGATGCTGCAGTGTACAGGCTAGAATTTTGTTGAGAATTTTTGTATCTATGTTCATGAGAGATATTGGTCTGTAATATTCTTTTTTTGTGATGTCTTTCCCTGGTTTTGGTATCAGCGTTATGCTGGTTTCATAGAATTAATTCTGAAGTGTTGCTTCCTCTTCTATGCTGTGAAATAGCTTGAGTAGTACTGGTAAAAGCTCCTCCATGAATGTTTTGTAGAATTCTCCAGTGAAGCCATCTGGGTCAGGGCTTTTTTTGGTTGGGAGTTTTTTTTATTACCTTTTCAATCTCTTCTCTTGATATGGGTCTGTTCAGATTTTCAACATCACTTTGTTGTAGTTGGGGTAGGCTGTGTGTTTCTAGAAATTTATCCATTTCCTCTAGGTTTTCAAATTTGTTGGAGTATAGTTTTTCATAATATTCTGTTATAATCCTTTTTATTTCAGTTGGGTCTGTTGTAATGTCCCCCATTTCATTGCTTATTTGGGTTAGTTGAGTCCTTTCCTGTTTTTCTTTTGTCAGTCTGGCTAGTGGTTTGTCGATTTTGTTGATTCTTTCAAAGAACCAACTTTTGGTTTTGTTGATTCTTTCTATTGTTTTTCTGTTCTCTATTTCATTTATTTCTGCTCTGATCTTTACTATTTCCTTTCTTCCTGTGGTTGTACGCTTTTTTTGCTGTTCACTTTCTATTTGTTTGAGTTCTGTAGTTAACGTTTTGATTTTGTCCGTTTCTTCTTTTTTGATATGTGCATCTATTGCTATAAATTGTCCTCTGAGGACTGCCTTTGCTGTGTCCCAAAGGTTTTGGTATGATGTGTTTTCATTTTCATTTGATTCTAGGAATTTTTTGATTCCCTCTCTGATTTCTTCTGTTACCCACTGATGTGTTAGCAGGCTATTATTCAGTTTCCATGTAGCTGATTTTTTTTCCTTGCTCTTTCTATTGTTAATTTCTACCTTGATGGCATTGTGGTCAGAAAAGATACTTTGAATTATCTCAGCGTTTTGGATCTTGTTGAATATTGCTCTGTGGCCTAAGATGTGGTCTATTCTGGAGAACGTTCCATGTGCTTTGGAAAAGAACGTGTACTTTGCAGCTGTTGGATGGAGTGTTCTATATATGTCTATGAGGTCAAGTTGGCTGATTGTGACCTTTAGGTCTTCTGTATCTTTTCTGAGTTTCTTCTTAGTTGTTCTGTCCTTTACTGAGAGTGTTGTGTTGAAGTCTCCTACTATTATTGTGGAACTGTCTGTTTCTTTTTTCAGTGTTGTTAGAGTTTGTTTTATGTATTTTGGAGCCTTGTCATTGGGTGCGTAGATGTTTATTATGGTTATGTCTTCATGATGGATCCTCCCCTTAATCATTATATAGTGTCCTTCTTTGTGTTTTGTGGTAGATTTTGTTTTAAAGTCTATTTTATCTGAGATTAGAATTGCTACTCCTGCTCTTTTTTGGTAGTTGTTAGCTTGATATATTTTTTTCCAACCTTTGACTTTTAATAAATTCACACCTTTGTTTCTAAGGTGTGTGTAGACAGCATATTGATGGATCCTGTTTTCTTATCCATTCTATCACTCTCCATCTCTTTATGGGTGCATTGAGTCCATTTACATTCAGTGTAGTTATTGATAGATGTGAGTTTGTTGCTGTCATTTTGTAGTGCTTTTCTTTGTGGTGTTGAAGTTTTCTTTGTTCTTCTTACTGTCTTGTGCTGAGTTACTTTTGTTTGTGGATTTTTTTTCCTTTCTTTTGTTTTTGTAGGTTTTGTTTTTGCCAAGACTTTATGTTTTTCATCTTTATTTTTATGAGTTGGTTTGTTAACTTTCTTTGTGGTTACCATGAATTTTACCCTTATCTTTCTAAATTTGAAGCATTCTACCATTACTTGGTATTGCCTTGCCTTTCTCTCCATTAGAAGGTTCTATACCTATGCCTTTTTTATTGTTCTGATGTTGTTGTCATTTACTGATTAACTACTCTGATTCCCTGTTGTATTTCTTTTGGTTTTGGATGGCCCTCAAGTGTTCATTTCCTAGATTGGTATCTGGCTCATACAATCCTGTGTCCTAGTTTCTGCCTGTGAGCTGAAGCTGTTTGTCCTCAGATCAAAGAACTCCCGTTAATAATTCTTGTAAGTTTGGTTTGACTTTTACATATTCTGTTAATTTCTGTTTATCTGGAAATGACCTAATTTTACCATCGAAATTGATAGAGAGTTTTGCAGGATCTATTATTCTTGGCTGACATTTTTTTTCTTCCAAGATTTTATATATGTCATCCCATTGCCTTCTTGCCTGCATGGTTTCTGCTGAATAATCTGAGCTTAGTCTTATTGTTTCTCCTCTGTATGTGACTTCTTGTTTTTCACGAGCTGCTCTCAGGATTCTTTGTTTGTCTTTGGTTTTGGCGAGTGTGAATATGATATGCCTTGGTGATTTTCTTTTGGGGTCTCTTCTTTATGGGGTTCGTTGAGCTTCTTGGATGGCCAGCTTTTCATCTTTCTTGATATTGGGGAAGTTTTCTGTCAGCAGTTCTTTAATGATCCTCTCTGTGTTTTCTGTTTTCTCCCCCTGTTCTAAAATGCTAATCACTCGTAAATTTTTGCTTTTAATTGTGTCCCACATAACTATCAGGTTCTCTTCATTTTTCTTTGTTCTTTTTTCTGAGTTTTACTGAAACAGAGTTGTATCCAAGTGTTTGTCTTCAGTTCCACTGATCCTGTCTTCCATGGTTTCAAATCTGCTTTTCAGCCCTACTATGACATCATCCATTTTTGAAATCTTGTTGTTTATCTTTTGGATTTCTAATTGTTGTGTCTGTATAATTTCTAGTTGTGAATTTACTTTGGCATTTTGTTCCTGCACCATCTTCCTGAATTCTTCCAATTTTTTCTCAGTATTTTCCATGAATTTGTCTATTTTTCCCTCATGTTCATCAGCTTTTTGCCTCAGTTCTTGGAGAATTCGGAGTATTAGAGATTTGAATTCCCTATTAGGTAGTTCTAGTGCATTTTCTTCCACATAACAGTCATCTGGTGTTTTATTTTGGATGCCTACTGGAACCATCCTGTCCTGTTTTTGTAAATGTTTTGAAATTGTCTGCTGTCTTCGGGTCATTCATTAGTTATTTTTCTCATTTATTGTTTGTAGATTTGTTTATTTTGTCCCTTTTCTTAAAAAAAATTTTACTATGTCTGATCAGGCGTACTGTGTGTTCTTTGTAGTTTGCTTGTCTGTGCGCTCAATACTTTTCACCTACTTCTCCAACTGGCAGGGTCAGTCACTCAGATATGGTACAGCAGGGCAGGTCTAGCTGAAGAGGTGTTACTGGGATGGGTTGTTTGTGGCACTTGCTACAGCCACCAGGGCAGGTTGGTAATCAGTGCAGGGCAGGTTCCAGTAGGCCATGCCCATACTGCTTAGTGGTGTGAAGTCAAGCGCACGGTGCAGGTAGGCAGGATGCAGTGGAGAGATTGTTATGTGTGGAGCTATGATGGATATGGGAGAGAGGAGAGAGGAACAGGAGCCAAAAACATACAAACAAACAATAAAGAATGCTAGGGGAGCTTGCCGTTGGAATGGAGAGATGAGAGACTATGAAATGGAGAAAAACAGAAAGGGGAAGAGGAAGAAAAGAAAAGAATGAAGAAATAAAAATCGGAAAAGTTAAAGAACCTCAAAGTTCCCAGGGATCCCCCCGATGCAGCTGTGAGGTCTGGGGAAGTCGCTCTCAGTTGTTGCAGTACAGCCTGGCTAGAAGGCATAGAGGTATACAATGCCTGGTATTCAGGGATCAGAAAGAGAAGGAAGATATAGAGAGACGAGAAACTGAGCAATGAAGAAAGACAAAAAGGGAAAAAGAGAGAAAAGAATCTAAAACAAATTAAAAAAAAAAAAAACAAAAACAAAAACAAGAAAGGCCCCCGAAAGAAACAGAAAAAAAAACAACAACGAAGAAAGAAATGCTGTCAGGGATCCCTGTGCACCTCTGTGGAAGCCCAAGGGGAGTTCCTTGCTACGCAGCTTTACCTGTCCAGAAAGTGCTCCCAACTCAAGAAAAGGGAAAGAAAACAAATAAACAATTGAAAATGAACAAACGAACAAACGAACAAAAGCCCCGGGGTCCCACCAACGTGGTAGCTGAGACTGGGAACCAGCTCCGCATGCAAATGGAGCTCCGCAGCCCCTCAGGAAGAAGCAAAGATGGCGCACTCCAGGCACTGGAGTGAAAGGAGGGGGAGGCAGCGAGAGGCAAACAAGAAATCAGAAGAAGCAGGGAAAAAAAAAATAAAGCAACACCAGCAGCCAACAAATGGCACTCAGAGAGCCAGCTAGTGTGGGCTTGTGTTTCTGGACAAGTGACTGTGTCCACGGGAAGCAGAGGAGGATGAGCGTGGGTGAAATAGGGTAGAGAGTGGGAAAATGTATATCACAAATTGACGGCACTCTGCAGCCCCTCAGGAAGAAGCAAAGGTGGCGCATGGAGCCAGGCACTCGAGTGAAAGGAGGGGGAGGTGGTGAGAGACAAGTGAGAAATCAAAAGAAGTAGAAAAAAAAGCAACACTAGCAGCCAACAAATGGCATCCAGAGAGCCGCCCACTTGGGTGTGTGAAATCCAAGCAGCGGGCACTTCCCGGTCAAGAGACCATGGCTGCAGGAAGCAGAGGAGGCTAAGCCGGGGCGAAGAGGGGTTGGGGGTGGGAAAGGGCACACTGCAAATTACCGGTTGTTTTGTCTCCTGCTGGATGCTCCGTGAGGCTGCTTTCTCGTACCCCCTTTGCTGGTCTCTGATAGGAATCCAAGATGGTGGATCCGTGCTGAGTTAGCTGGTAGGGGACCTCTGCATGAATCTCTCCTCGCTCTCCATTCTCTGTCAGTTTTCTCACTCCATTTGGTGCTTGGCTGAGTTCTTTATCTCTTCATTTGATGTTTTAGGGTTTCAGGATTGTTGTATTCTCTGTTTGGCTTAGTTTTTCGGATCTTTGCTGTGGAGGGACAGCGTGGTGCTTCTGCCTAGATTTCCATTTTGCCAGAACTTTCTATGATTTTTTTAATGTATAGTGTTCTATCTGCTAAAATTTTAGTACATTTGTGTCTATTAATAGCTTGAATTACAGGGAAAAATGTGTCCATATATTTAATCATGGATATTGTCATTATTAATGTGCATTTGCTTGATCAAATTTCTCTTTAATGACTCAGATTTAGGAAAGCATAGAGAAAATGTAGAAGATCTTGCAGAAAAGTCAAAGTATTAATTTATTGAGGAAACTCATACTGCTAAACTGGCATGCTCTTGGTATCATAGCCATACAACACCCTGTCTATAACCAGGTCAGAATCATGAAGAGCTTTAGTCCTGTTTGCTGTTTTATAAAGTCAGAAAGTCCAGCCATCTTTTTTTTTTTTATGAACATTGTATTGTGTATTAGTTGAAAGTTTACACAGCAAATTAGTTTTACAATCACTAATTCATACACAATTTGTTCTTAGCCAGCTCTTTCATGTGTACATGTGCACCTAGTTAATAATAATCATTTTCCTGCAGGAACATTACTTTCCATGAGTTTCCAAGGATCTTCAACATGCACAGATCATCTTAGTCAAATGAGTATATTCTGCGTGGTCATCGTGCAGATATCATTTGATGTTATCAAACATCTGTGAGCAGCCTCCACGCAGGCTTCTGTGTGATTAGTCACATTTCCATGTGTATTCTGCCTAATGCATCATGGCAAAACAGAATTTCTCTTAAGTGCATTATACACACACACACACACACACACAAACACACACACACACTATAGACAGGCATCTCTACCCATAGTTAATCAAGAAACATAGCACCACATTTACACATGTTCAAATGCCTCTTTCGGTTTCCTTTTGTTCTCAAAGCCTTTTAGTTTCTAAATGATATTTTATGAATTCCAAAGAATTTTAAGGGGAAAAATAAATAAACCTAATGTAATTAAAATCATATTTATATAGAAAATTATAATAAACTCCACAATGTTTCACAATCAATTATTGTGTATTTCAAATTATGTAAATCAGCATGCTGTAATGGTTGCATCCTGTCAGTTTTACAGATTCAAAAATGTCTTCCTGTTTTTGTCTTAATGTATTTTCCTTAAAGGAAAAATAGACAAATGAACATAGTGAAAAATTAACCCATAAGAAATACTATACAATATTATAGCGATACCAAAATAGTGAGATATGGAGAAGAGATGACAATAAAGAAGGAAAAAACATAAGGAGTTGAAGAATATTATAAAAATACTGAGATAAAATACTGAGAGGACCAAATAGGTTTCTTTAAAAATGCTCATGTTATCAGCAAAGAAAGAAATGAGAAAAACACATTGAAACTATGGTAAGCTGTATTCTATGTTTCAGAGGTGAGGTTATGACAACTTAAGAAATGTAAGCAGTTATCTTCCTAGCCAAAGTTAGTTTTATCTCTCTACTTCTTTGACTTTAAATGTTCATTCGGAATAAGTTGGATGATTTTTTGCATAAACAAAGCTAATCTCAAACTCCTCAAGGCTAGAACAATTTAAACTATTACATCTAAAACAGTGTTAAGTTTTAGTATGTTTTGCTTTAGAATTTAATGATTTGGTAGCATTTTTCAATTTTGTAAGCTCATTATTTTAAATAATGTATATTTATCCTTATTAAATTCCTTTTTCTCTACTCATTCAATTTTTAGTTACTGAATATTTAATATTTTGAATGACTACTACTAAGGGTGTGTTGTAAAAGGATTAATTTGCTAGTTTACTTAATATTAAGAGGAATGAATTATTCAAGATTATATAGTGTGTAAATTATAAAGCACCATTTTAGATCAAATGGTCTAAAATTGAATTCCTAATATGCTTCTCAAACCTCCCCTTTTTACAGCCTTCCCTATCTGTGATATTGGCAATGTCATCCTTTTTCTCACTTAGGCCAAAAATATTGGTATCATTCTTTTCTTTTTTTTTAATTAAGTTTTTATTTTTTTTAAATTGTGCTTTAGATGAAGGTTTACAGAACAAACTATCTTCTCATTAAACAATTAGTACTCATACTGTTTCATGACATCAGTTACCAACCCCACAACATGTCAACACTCTCCCTTCTTGAACTTGGGTTCCCTTTTAACAGCTTTCTTGTCCCCTCCTGCTTTCTAGTCCTTGCCCCTGAGCTGGTGTACCCCTTTAGTCTCGTTTTGTTTTATGGGCCTGTGTATCATTCTTTTTTTATTTTTTCCCATACAAAAATTTATACATACATTGTTATGTGACTCTAATTGCTCTCCCCATACTGTGACAGCACACTCCTCCTTTCCATCCCCGGTTCCCGATGTCCATTCAACCAGCTCCTAACACTCACTGCCCTCCCATCTCACCTCCAGACAGAAGCTGCCCATTTAGACTCTTGTATCTACTTGAGCTAAGACACACGTTCCTAATGGGTATCACTTTATGTCCCACAGTCCAGTCCAATCCCTGTCTGAAGAGTTGGCCTCAGATATTGTTTTAGTTCTGGACTGATAGAGAATCCAGGGACCATGCTTTCTGGGGTTCCTCCAGTCTCAGTCAAACCATTAAGTCTGGTATTCTTACTAGAATTTCAGTTCTGCATCCCATCTTTCTCCTGCTCCGTCAGGGACTCTCTGTTGTGTTCCCTGTCAGGGCTGTCATCGGTGGTAGCTGGCACCATCTAGTTCTTCTGGTCTCAGGCTGATGAACTCTCTGGTTTATGTGGCCCTTTCTGTCTCTTGGGCTACTACTTTACTTGTGTCTTTGGTGGTCTTAATTCTCCTTTACTCCAAATGGTTGGGACCAACTGATGCATCTTAGATGCCTTCTTGCAAGCTTTTAAGACCCCAGATGCCACTCACCAAAGTAGGATGCAGAACATTTTCTTAATAAGCTTTGTTATGCCAATTGACCTAGATGTCCCCTGAAAGCATGGTCCTCAAACCCCTACCCCTGCTACTCTGTCCCTCAAAGTATTTGATTGTATTCAGGAAATTTCTTAGCTTTGGTTTAGTCCAGTTGTGCTGACTTCCCCTGTGGTGAGTGCTGTCCTTCTCTTCACCTAAGATAATTCTTATCTACCATCTAGTTAGTAATAACCCTCACCCTCCCTCCTCATGCTCGTAACCATCAAAGAATGATGTCTCCTGTGTTTAAACCATTTCTTGATTTCTTATAATAGCTGTCTTATACAATATTTGTCCTTCTGTAACTGACTAAATTCACTCAGCATAATGACCTACAGCTTCCTCCATGTTGTAAGATGTTTCACGGCTTCATTATTGTTCTTTATCATTGCGTAGTACTCCATTGTGTGGATATACCGTAATTTGTTTATCCATTCGTGCGTTGATGGGCACCTAGGTTGTTTCCATCTTTTTGCTATTGTGAACAGTGCTGCAATGAACATGGGTGTGCATATATCTATTCGTGTGACTGCTCTTATTTCTCTAGGATATATTCCAAGGAGCAGGACGGCTGAATGGTATGGTACTTCTATTTCTAGCATTTTAAGGAAGCGCCAAATCAATTTCTAGATTGGTTGTACCATTTTACATTCCCAACAACAGTGTATAAGTTTTCCAGTCTCTCCACAACCTCTCCAGCATTTATTATTTTGTGTTTTTTGGATTAATGCTGACCTTGTTTGGGTGAGATGATATCTCATTGAGGTTTTGATCTGCATTTTTCTAATGGCTAATGATTGTGAGCATTTCTTCATGTGTCTGTTAGCCGTCTGAATATCTTCTTTGGTGAAGTGCCTGTTCATATCCTTTGCCCAATTTTTATTTGGGTTATTTGTCTTTTTGTTGTTGAGGTTTTGCAGTATCTTGTAGATTTTAGAGATTAGATGATAATAGGATTGTTGTAACCAAAAAATTTTTCCCAGTCTGTAGGTTGTCTTTTTACTCTTTTGGTGAAGTCTTTTGATGAGCATAAGTGTTTGGTTTTTAGGAACTCCCATTTATCTGGTCTCTCTTGTGGTGCTTGTGCATTGTTACTTATGGTTTGTATTGTGTTTACGCCATGTATTAGGGCTCCTGGCATTGCCCTTATTTTTTCTTCCACTATCTTTATCATTTTTGATTTTATATTTAAGTCTTTGATCCATTTTGAGTTAGTTTTTATGCATGGTGTGAGATAGGGGTCTTGTTTCAGTTTTTGCAGATGGATATCCAGTTATGCCAGCACCATTTGTTAAAGAGGCTGTCTTTTCCCCAATTAATGGACTTTGGACCTTTGTCAAATATCAGCTGGTCACAGGTGGTTGAATTTATGTCTGGATTCTTAATTCTGTTCCATTGATCAATGTATCTGTTGTTGACAAGTAGCAGACTGTTTTGACTACCGTGGCGGTATAATTGGTTCTAAAATCAGGCAGTGTGAAGCCTCCCACTTTGTTCTTCTTCTTGAATAATGCTTTACTTATTTGCGGCCTCTTCCCTTTCCATATGAAGTTGTGATTTGTTTCTCCATCTCATTAAAAAATACCAGTGGAATTTGGAGCAGGATTGCATTGCATCTGTAGATCGCTTTGGGTAGAATTGACATTTTCACAGTGTTAAGTCTACCTATCCCTGAGCAAGGTATGTTTTTCGACTTATGCAGGTCTCTTTTGGTTTCTTGCAGTAGTGTCTTGTAGTTTTCATTGCATAGATCTTTTATGTCTCTGGTTAGATTTATTCCTAAGTATTTTATCTTCTTGGGGGCTATTGTAAATGGTATTGATTTGGTGATTTCCTCTCCGAGGTTCTCTTTGTTGGTGTAAAGGAATCGAACTGATTTTTGTATGTTTATCTTGTATCCTGAAACTCTGCTGAAATCTTCTATTAGTTCCAGTAGTTTTCTTGTGGATTCATTGGGGTTTCCTGTGTATAAGATCATATCATCTGCAAATAGAGACAGTCTAACTTCTTCCCTACCAATTTGGATGCAATTTATTTCTTTTTCTAGCCTAATTGCTCTAGCTAACACCCCCAGCACAATGTTGAATAAGAGTGGTGATAAAGGGCATTCTTGTCTGGTTCCACCTCCCAAGGGGAATGCTTTCAGACTCTCTCCACTTAAGATAATGTTGGCTGTTGGCTTTGTATAAATGCCCTTAATTATATTGACGAATTTCCCTTCTATTCCTATTTTGTTGAGAGTTTTTCTCATGAATGCGTATTGGAGTTTGTCAAATGCCTTTTCTGCATCGATTGATGAGATCATGTGGTTCTTGTCTTTTGTTTTATTAATGTGATGGATTACATTGATTGTTTTTCTAATGTCGAACCAACCCTGCATACCTGGTATAAATCCCACTTGATCATGGTGAATTATTTTTTTGATATGTGGGGCTGAATTCTATTGGCTAGAATTTTGTTGAGGATTTTTGCATCAATGTTCATGAGGGATATCGGTCTGTAATTCTTTTTTTGTTGTGTCTTTCCCTGGTTTTGGAATCAGGGTTATGCTGGCTTCATAGAATGAGTTTGGGAGTATTCTTTGTTTTTTTATGCTCTGAAATACCTTTACTATTAGTGGTGTTAACTCTTCTCTGAAAATTTGGTTGAATTCTCCAGTGAAGCCATCCAGGCCAGGGATTTTTTTTTATTGGGAGTTTTTTAATTACCTTTTCAATCTCTTCTTTTGTTATGGTTTAGTTAGTTGTTCTACCTCTGTTTGTGTTAGTTTAGGTAAGTAGTGAGTTTATAGACATTTGTCCATTTCCTCTAGGTTTTCAAATTTGTCAGAGTACAATTTTTCATAATATTCTGTTTTGATTCTTTTAATTTCAGTTGGGTCTGTTGTGATATCACCCATCTCATTTCTTATACGGGTTATCTGCTTCCTCTCCTGTCTTTCTTTTGTCAGTTTGGCCAATGGTTTATCGATTTTGTTGATCTTTTCAAAGAACCCGCTTTTGGTCTTGTTAACTCTTTCAATTGTTCTTCTATTCTCTATTTCATTTAATTCTGCTCTAATTCTTATTATTTCCTTTCTTCTGCCACCTGAGGGCTTCTTTTGCTGCTCTCTTTCTGCTTGTTCCAGTTGTCAGGTTAATGTTTTGATTACGGCCCTTTCTTCTTTTTGGATGTGTGCATTTATTGCTATAAACTGACCTCTGAGCACTGCTTTTGCTTTGTCCCAAAGGTTCTGGTAGGATGTGTTTTCATTGTCGTTTGATTCTATGAATTTCTTTATTACATTCTTAATTTCTTCTGTAACCCAGTAGTTTTTGAGCAAAGTGTTGTTCAGTTTCCATTTGTTTGATTTTTTTTTCCTTGCTTTTTCTGTTGTTGATTTCTACTTTAATGGCTTTCTCGTCAGAAAAGATGCTTTATAAGATTTCGATGTTTTGGATTTTGTTAAGGCTTGCTTTATGGACTAATATGTGATCTCTTCTGGAGAATGTTCCATTTGCATTGGAAAAGAAAGTATACTTGGGTGCTGCTGGATGGAGTGTTCGGTATATGTCTATGAGATCAAGTTGGTTGACTGTAGCATTTAGCTCTTCCGTGTCTTGGTTGAGCTTCTTTCTGGATGTTCTGTCCTTCACTGAAAGTGGTATGTTGAAGTCTCCTATTACTATTGTGGAGCAGTCTATCTCTCTTTTCAGTGCTGTTAGAGTTTCTTTTATGTATTTTGGAGCCCTGTCTTTGGGTGCATAAGTGTTTATTATAGTTATGTCATCATAGTTTATTGACCCTTTAATCATTATACAGTGTCTTTCCTTATCGTTTGTGGTGGATTTTATTTTAAAATCTATTTTGTCAGAGATTAATATTGCCACTCCTGCTCTTTTTTGAGTGTTGTTTGCTTGATATATTTTTTTTCCATAAATCATCCTTTTAGTTTTATTTTGTTTGTGTCTTTAAGTCTAAGTTGTGTCTGTTGTAGGCAGCATATAGATGGATCATGTTTTTTTATCCAATCTGCCACTCTCTGTCTCTTTATTGGTGCATTTAGTCCATTTACGTTCAGCATAATTATTGATTGGTGTAAGTTTAGTGCTGTCATTTTGATGTCTTTTTGTGTGTGTTGTTCACAGTTACTTTGTTCCACTTAATCTTCTGTGCTGAGTCGTTTTTCTTTATTTATTTTCTTTTCATCTTTTTCATTGTTGTTGATTTTGTGTTTGCTGAGTCTTTCTATTTTTCTAGTATTTTTATTTTGACTTGTAGGATTGTTAGTTTCCTTTGTGGTTACCTTAATATTTACCCCTATTTTTCTAAGTTTATATCAGTCTTTTATTTCTTTATATCGCCTTGACTTCATCTCCATATGAAAAATCTATGTCAACATTTTTAAGTCTCTCTTTTTTGTTTTAATGTTGTCATCTTTTACATATTGACATTTGTTTCCCTATTTTCAGTGTTTTAGCTTTGATTTCCTTTTGTGACTTACCTATCTGGGTTAATATCTGGTTGCTCTGTCCTGTGTTCTAGTCTTGGGTTGTTATCTGATGTTACTGATTTTCTAACCGGAGGACTCCCTTTAGTATTTCTTGTAAATTTTGTTTGGTTTTTGCAGATTCCCTAAACTTCTGTTTATCTGGAAATTCCCTAATTTTGACATCATATTTGAGAGACCGTTTTGCTGGATACACAATTCTTGGCTGGCAGATTTTTTCCTTCAAGGCTTTCTGTATGTCATCCCATTGCCTTCTTGCCTGCATGGTTTCTGCTGAGTAGTCTGAGTTTATTCTTATTGATTCTACTTTGTAGATGACTTTTCGTTTATCCCTAGCCACTCTTAAAATTTTCTCTTTATCTTTGGTTTTGGAAAGTTTGATTATAATATGTCTCAGTGAATTTCTTTTTGGGTCTACCTTATGTGGGGTTCGATGAGCATCTTGCATAGATATCTTGTCATCTTTCACAGTATCAGGGAAGTTTTCTGCCAACAAATCTTCAACAATTTTCTCTGTATACTGTTATCCCCCCTGTTCTGGTACTCCAATCACTCGTAGGTTATTCCTCTTGATAGAGTCCCACATAATTCTTAGGGTTTCTTCCTTTTTTTAATGCTTTTATCTGATTTTTCCTCAAATAAATGGGTGTCAAGTGCTTTATCTTTAATCTCACTAATTCTCACTTTCACTGCCTCAATTCTGCTCCTATGACTTTCTACTGAGTTGTCTAATTCTGAAATTTTATTGTTAAAATCTTCTGGATTTCTGATTGCTGTCTCTCTATGGATTCTTGCATCTTGTTAAATTTGTCATTATGCTCTTCTCTAACCTTTTTATTTTCTTCTATTGTGTCTTCTTCACTTTGCTTAATTTCCTTCCTAATTTCTTGAAGAGTTCTGTATATTAACCTTTTGTATTCTGCCTCTAGTAATTCCAAGAAATTTTCCTCCTATGGAAAATCTCTAGATTATTTATTCTGGGAGCTTGCAGAAGCCATCATGGACTGCCTCTTTATGTGATTTGATATTTACTGTTGGCTCCAAGCCATCAATAAGTTATTATGTTTATTTATTTTATGTTTGCTTACTGTGTCCTAGCTTCTTGTTTTGTTTTGATATGCCCAATAGGCTGCTTGTATGAGCTAGTTTGATTATTGGCTCCTTTGAAGCTCTAAAGTCCTGTCACCAGGTGGTTAGATCTGTTACTAGGTATGTGAGCTCAGGAGTCCACCCACTCCTCCTGTATGAATTCATCTTAGGTGCCCAGGTAGATAGTCACCAACTGTGTGGTGTAGGCTCTCACTTACAGTTGTAGACAGGCATGGGTAATTGGTGTAGGCACAGGCATCTGGCTGCAGCTGGGGACACACTCTGAGCAAGGCAGGGAGCTGAGGGCCTCCCTCAAATGTCCAGGAGGAAGGTGTGTTCCTGTTCCCTAGAGTGCATAGGTGGTTGGGTTTTGCAGCTGAACTATGAGCACCTAAGGCTGTAAGGACTGGGGGGCACCTCTTTTCATGGGCGCCTATCACAGGTGGCTAGGTGGTGTGGGTGGAGCCACCAGTCCTCAGACCCCTGTTGTGGGTAGGTGAAGACCTTGCTTAGTGGGCAGAGCAGTGTCAAATGTCAAGAACCTGCCACTTCACAGTTGAAAAGAGTTCCAGTATATATCCTGTTGTTCTGCAGTAATGAGGGCCTATGCTGTTGAAATGGGCCCACACAAGTCTATGCAGGGAGAAGGGCACTCAAAGTCCGTGGATCCATTATGCCTGTGCCTAAGCAAAGTAGCTGTGCCTACCCTTAGTTCTTAGCTTAGGCGAGCCTGCAGGTTATTTTTCTGTATTTGTTAATTTGTTCACTATCCAAGGCAGGGAGAATGGCTCTGAGCATGTGATGGATTGTACTTCCGCCCCAGGAGACTTGGCAATTGTTGAAGCAGGTCCGGGACTCAGTGCAGAGCAAGGAGTGAAGAGGTAATGGGGGAGAGTTTTTTCCCTTACGTGGGTGTTTTTGATCCACGCGGTCCTTATCTTTTGTGCGGGGCTGCTTCTCACTTGTTCTGGGTGGCCGTGTAAACTCTCTGGTGCTGGGTCTCTCCCGGTGCGGAAAACGTGCCTCCCCAGCATGGTTGCTTGCCAGCCTCACTGCTCACACCCGAGCTGATCTGTTCTGAAGGGCTCAGGCTTTAGCCAGGTCAGGTCTGCCAACTCCTCACTGCTTCGAACCCATCTCTCCCTCACCTTGCTACTCAGTCTGGTTCTGCAACTCTGCCTTTGATGTTCAGGGCTCCCAGATTGCCATATATAATTGAATCACTTACTTTTTCCAGTCTTTGTTGTAAGAGGGTCCACCAGAAGTGTCTGACTACTCCTTCACCTTGGCCTTGCCTCCCTGTGTATCATTGTTAATGCTTCTATTTCTCTCATACCCAATAGCCAATCTACTAATTCCGTCACCTTTACATTCAAAATTTATCCAAAATTCAGCCACTTCCTATCAGTCCTCTTGGGTTAATGGTAGAATAAACCTAGCACTATTGTGTTATTATTCTAGTCCAAGCCACTGTCATCTTTTACAGGGTTTATTGCAATAGCCTCCCATGAGGGGGAGGATTTATTTTGCCTTTGTTTCTCTTTATTGCTATATTTCAACACCTGAAATGATGTAGAGCATATAATAGACGTTCAACAAGTATTTATTGAATGAATGAATAAATTATTATAAACATTATTGGTCTACAAAATTTCTAGTCAACATACAGTCTTCAGAATAGAAACACCCTGGGTCCATTTGTACCAGATACTGAAATATATACTCACTCATGTAATCATCTCCAGGCTGAAAAATAAAATATGCACCATTACTTCAGATAACAGCTACTCTGATTCAGTAGTGCTGCTAAAGATAATGCTGTATTGCTCTGTCACAGTTGAGGTTAGTTAAAGTTGACAGCAAATTAAATAACTACTTATCACTGGTTGAATTCAAGCTGCAGGATAATTAAAAGCCTGCAAATTCACTTTCAGTCAAACATGAGTAAGGATGCAAGAAGAGGAAACTTCAAAAGATGTGCTAATTTTTTCTGGATTCCTTGAATTCCCACACCAAGGTGCCAAAGGGTGTATTTTCTCAGAGAACAAACAGGAAGATAAGACGTCAATTACATTCATATAATCTTTTTCTTGTTTAAAAGAAATATGTGAAAGTTTTATCCTAAATACATTCTTTTAAAATGTACCGAATTCTGTATTTGAAATCGTTTGTGGGAAATTTGCATTAAGTAATTTGCTTCATCTCTGTCTATGTTATTTGATTCTCAGGCTAAACTGTGGCAAGATAAATGTGGTTTTAATAGTCAGAAGAAGGTAAGATCAGATGTGTTTACATTTATTGACAACTTTACAAAAGTAGGATCAAAAAAAGATGTAATTCTGAATATGCTGGGGTATATTTTCTAATCTTGGTAATATTTTGTATAATAAAATTAAAAAATCAACCAAAAAATTCCAATTCCAAGAATATGTGAGTAGGAAGTTACTGTGAAATCTGATCTTCTTAAGTCAGAGACACAGGGTAGTTATTTAAACAATGCTGTGTTTTGGTGCCAGTCTGCTTCAGCTTTACCCCACAGGGATGAATACTGTGATGTGCTACTCAGATCCCCTTAAAGGAATTAGAGACTTATTTCCTCAGATGCTGGGAGTGCAACAGGAGAAAGGCCCTTAGCTCCCTGTCCTCTTTGGGGATTACTTTGGCTAAAGAAATCTGCCTCACCCAAGGTCACAACTCCTTCCATGGACAGCCTGAGCTCAAAAAATTGATTAATGTGACAGCGAAAATGGCAGGCCCCCTTGCCCCAACTTGAAACAACTATGAAACCTGTTCCAGCTCCAGAGTGCACCATGAGTTGAGTCAAGGCCTTCTTTTGGACTGTATCACAGTATAATTTATTTTTGTCCAATCTTCCTGCCTCCCTTTCTCTTCCCCAGGGGCTGATCCCAAGAGCACTCCCTAATAAACGACCGGCATACTAATCTCACCTTACAGTCTACTTCCAATGAAACCTAAAATGCAACACACCTTATTAGCAAGGCTTAATGCAGGTTTCAACTCATGGTAGTGTCTTTTTTGTGGAAATGCAGTGGAATTAGAGCTGCTGAGCCAAAAGACACTGGGAAATATGGGCATTTGCGTGATTAATGGAAATTATATAAACACAGTAGACTATACATAACTATATAACATTAATATTGTAGGCTGTGCTTAACATGGAAACCCAGGTGGCAGAGTTGTTAAGAGCTACTGCTGTTAACCAAAAGGTCGGCAGTTCGAATCTACCAGGCACTCCTTGGAAGCCATAAAGGGCAGTTCTGTAGGATTGCTATGAGTCGGAATTGACTCGACGACAATGGGTTTAGTTTGATTTTTGGTTTTATACTTAACATTATACTTCATGAATCAGGAATACCCTTTCCCTGTCCAGTCTACCATCAATTCTTTGACAACTGTATTGGTCTCAGGAACAATCTTTCTAACTGGGCCCACTGTTCCTGTTTTTTAGAGTCTGTTATGAATGATGGACCTACAGAATGCTAAAGGTGATATTTTGCTGATATCTACAGTCTTCTGAAATCCTAAATTCCACATCAATAAGACCTTTGTTCACAGTTTGTGGTCTATGGCCACTGAGGTCTCATTTGGTTATTGAAAGGAGTCAAAGTGCAAATCAATACGCACATTTAGCATTGCTGTCAATACTGTCCCTTCCAAAGTTATATAAGATACCTGTTGTGATCAAGTCGATTCTGACTCATAGTGACCCTATAGGACAGAGTAGAATTGCCCCATAGCGTTTCCAAGGAGTGGCTGGTGGATTTGAATTGCTGACCTTTTGGTTAGCTGCTGAGCTCTTTTACTACTGTGCCACCAGGGCCTCTATATATGATGAAATGAATAATAAAATACACAGTAATTTAATTTTTGACATTATTACTGTTTCAAGAACAAATGTTAAATATACAATTACTGTCGTGTGGGATTCCATGAAAACTTTTGTTATTGTAATGAAGATGTCATAGTTGATAATACTAGGATTGCTTATATTGGGAAATTCTCCTAATTGTCTACAAATACACCTGTGGAATATGTTATTCTTCTATTGCTGCTGTAAAATTTACCAGATATGTAATGACTTAAAACAACACAAATGTATTATCTTACAGTTCTGTAGGTCAGAAGTCTAACGTGGGTCTCACTGGGCTAGGAACATAGTATTAGAAGGCTTCATTCTTTTCTGGAGGTCTAGAGGAGAATTCGTTTTTGTCTTTTTTAGGTTGTAGAGATCATCTGTGTTCCTTGGCTTGAGATCCCCTTTCTCCATCTTCAAAGTCAGTAACTTCTGGATTGAGTTCTTTTCATATCAAATCTGTTGGATCTTCTCTTTTGCCTCTCCTACTTTTAGGGATTTATATGATTAAATTGGACGTACTTTGGTAATCTAGCACCTGTATGTTATGTTGTCATACTGTGGTGGGTTACCTATTGCTATGATGCTTATGCTGCTGGTATTTCAAATATCAGCAACGTCACATATGATGGACATGTTTCAGCACAGCTCCCAAAATAAGACAAACTAGGAAGAAAGGCCTGGTGATCTAATTCCAAAAATCAGTCAATGAAAATCCTATTAATCTCATAATATAGTTTGAGGCTTTGATTCCCTTAGTTAGACACATCATGAGGAGGGACCGATTGCTAGAGAAGGATATCATGTTTGATAAAGTGGAGGGCCAGAGAAAGACAGTGGAATCTCAATCAGATGAATTGACACAATGCCTGCAACAATGGACTCAAACGTACCAAATATCATGAAGATGGCGCAGGACCAGGCAATGTTTCATTCTGTTATACATGAAGTCACCATGAATTGGAGCTGAGTTGATGGCATCTAACACAAGAACACCAGGATAATACAGGATAATCTCCCCATATCAAATTCAGCAGATTAGAAATCTTAATTACCTCTGTAATTTTAATTCTCATTTGCCATGTAATATAACGTATTCATAGGTTTTAGGATTAGGACATGAGCATCTTTTGAGGAATGTTATTTTCCCTACCACATGGAGTTACAACTAAGAAAGAATGCTTGGCCGGATGAAATTCTGGTTCAGTTCAGTATGGCATTTATTATGCATCTCTGCTCTGCTCAATATGTTAACTGTACCTTAAGGGCTATCTTGCTTCTGTGAGGCCTACACCTACCTCTCTTGCTTCCTGTATGGCATGCTGGGCCTTTTCGGAAACATAGATGCTGCTCACACCTGCCCAAATTCCATTTATTTTTTCTTACACTGGTCTTCTTCGGCTCAATCCTAAATGGTACTAAATTTTAAACACTAGTAATTTCTTCCAATTAATGTTTGACTGGAAGATTGAACTAAAAGCATAGTTTTTAAAATATTTCTCTTTTTTCGTTGTATCCCAATGGTGTTTGTTTACTCATGTTTTTACCTTGTTCCACTTTAGATCGAATTTATTTGTTATCTTCTGTTTATGTTCCAACTTTTATAAAGGAACTCAAATGGCTGATTTGTTTCTCCCTTTAATAATTGTCACACAGTAGGAATTCAATAAATGTTTATTGAGTAGAGATGTCATACAGAGTTAAAACAAACCATTTTGAACCTACTCTATGTTAACCTGAGGTAAGTGGTTATTGAATTCTGAGCCATACTCCTACCTTTGAGCGTACCTGTCAGCAGGAGTATATCTTAAAAATTGCAGACTGTACTTACACAACCTTAATCTCTGAGCCTGCTGTCCTCCCTGACCTATTCAAAGCTTTAAAAGTCAACAGTAGAACCAGAATTCTATAATGATCAATGGTTTGGTTGCTCAGAGAGTTTTCACATTCCTCTTACTTTCTGCTGGCTGATACTTACAGATGTTTCCCTGATCCGTTCATCCTCCAGGGTAAATAATACACCCAATCCATTTCCATCTGTGATGTGCAAGCTTAAAGAAACAATAGTGAGAAGTGTCAACATGCAATTGTTAAAAACTAGTCAATGTCGTAAATTTCTTGACTCGCCACAGTGCCTGATTATATAACAATACACATACCACAAGACAATGTACAATAGGGTTACAATTGCATTGTCAATATAATAAGGTCTAATGTTATTAAGGAAATCCTGGTGGCTCAGTGGTTAAGAGCTTGGTGCTAACCAAAAGGTCAGCAGTGCGAATCCACCAGGTGCTCCTTGGAAACCCTATGGGGCAGTTCTATCCTGTCCTTAAGGGTCACTGGGAGTTAGAATTGACTTGATGGCAACAAGTTAATGTTATTAAGTTCATAGACTGCGTTGTACAAACTTAACATTTAAACAAAAGCCTCTTAGGAAGTGATATCAAGCTGAAATGATAAACAGGAACCATGCTTTCTGAAAAAGAAAAGGCACGTTAATGTTTGAAATAGAAATGTAATACATCTTATTTTGTCTTAGCAGGAAAATCTAGTTTCTATATTTCTTGTGTGCGTAAGTAAGAGAATAATTAAATCTTTATTGAAAGCTTTCTCTAATATATTGTAAATTTATAATAGGGGATTTTTTTCTGAAATAATATTCTATGGTCACAATTATGGTAAAATTAAACCAAACTCTTTGCCATTAAGCTTATTCTGACTCATAGTGAACCTATACGATAGAGTAGAACAGCCCCATAAGGTTTCCAAGGGGTGCCTGGTGGATTCAAACTGTCAATCCTTTGGCTAACAACTGAGCACTTAACCATTATACCACCAGGGTAATGGGTAATTATATAATACAAGTAGTGTTTAACACAAAATAATAAAAAGTTATTTATTATTACTAATCTTTCTCTCTTCCTATGGCCCTAATGGAGCCCTGGTGGCAGTGGCTGAGAGCTTGGCTGCTAACCAAAAGGTCGGCAGTCTGAATCCACCAGCCCCTCACTGGGAAATCTATGGGGCAGTTCTACTCTGTCCTATAGGGTCACAATGAGTCAGAATCGACTCGACAGTAAAGGGTTTTTTTTTTTTTTTTTGGTATGGTCCTAATATAGTTACTGGAATTTACACACTAGAAAATCCTTTCTGATAATGTGTTGTTGTTGTTGTTAGGTGCTGTCGAGTCCGTTCCGACTCATAGCAACCCTATGTACTACAGAACAAAACACTGTCCGGTCCCGAGCCATGCTCACAATTGTTGTTATGCTTGAGCTCATTGTTGCTGCCACTCTGTCAGTCCATTTCGTTGAGGGTCTTCCTCTTTTTCTCTGATTCTGTACTTTACCAAGCGTGGTATCCTTCTCCAGGGACTGATCCCTTCTGACAACATATCCAAAGTATGTAAGATGTAGTCTCGCCATCTTTGCTTCTAAGGATGATTCTGGTTGTACTTCTTCCAGGACAGATTTGTTCGTTCTTTTGACAGTCCATGGTGTATTCAGTATCCTTCGCCAACACCACAGTTCAAAGGCATCAATTCTTCTTTGATCTTCCTTATTCATTGTTCAGCTTTCACATGCATATGGGGCAATTGAAAATACCATGGATTGGGTCAGGTGCACCTTAGCCCGCAAGGTGACATCTTTGCTTTTCAACAATTTAAAGAGGTCTTTTGCAGCATATTTGCCCAATGCAATGTGTCTTTTGATTTCTTGACGGCTGCTTCTATGGGTGTCGATTGTGGATCCAAGTAAAATGAAATCCTTGACAACCTCTGTCTTTTCTACGTTTATCGTGATGTTGCTTATTGGTCCAGTTGTGAGGATTTTTGTTTTCTTTATGTTGAGGTGTAATGCACACTGAAGGCTGTAGTCTTTGATCTTCGTCAGTAAGTGCTTCAAGTTCTCTTCACTTTCAGCAAGCAAGGTTGTGTCATGTCAGATGCATAACGCAGGCTGGTAATGAGTCTTCCTCCAGTCCTGATGCCCTGTTCTTCTTCACAGCATCCAGCTTCTCAGATTATTTGCTCAGAATACAGATTGAATAAGTATGGTGAAAAGACACAACTCTGACATACATCTTCCCTGATGCAGCATCCCCTTGTTCTGTTTGAACGACTGCCTCTTAGTTTATGTATAAGTTCTGCATGATCACATTTAAGTGTTCTGGAATTCCTGTTCTTTGCAATGTTATCTATAATTTGTTATGATCCACACAGTCTATTGCCTTTGCATAGTCAATAAAACACAAGTAAATAGCTTTCTGGTATTCTCTGATTTCAGCCAAGATCTATCCTACATCAGCAATGATATCTCTCATTCCATATCATCTCTTGAATCTGGCTTGGATTTCTGGCAGTTCCCTGTCAATACACTTCTGCAATGATTTTTGAATTATCTTCACCAAAATATTACCTGTGTGTGATATTAATGATATTGTTCAATAATTTTCACATCCTGTTGGGTCGCCTTTCTTTGGAATGAGCATAAATACGGTGCTCTTCCACTCAGTGACCAAGTAGCTGTCTTCCAAATTTCCTGGCATAGAAGAGTGAGTGCTTCCAGGGTTGTATCCGTTTGTTGAAACATCTCGAATGGTATTCCATCAATCCTGGAGCCTTGTTTTTTGCCAGTACCTTCAGTGCAACTTGGACTTCTTCCTTCAACACCATCGGTTCCTCATCACATGCTAACTCCTTATGCAGGACAGGGCAGTGTTTCGTTCTGTTGTACATAGGGTCACTAAGATTTGGAACTGACTTGAAGGCACCCAACAACAACAACAAAGCAAAAGATTGCCAGAGGGGTAGAGTACGTGGTTCTGAACACTTTCGTGTAATTCTTAGTGAGGCTCAGTTTTGATGTTTTTTTCATAACACTCCTTTACCTATTTCAGTTACTGAAAGTGAACTGACTGTATTATAACAGAGTCACCAGGACTTTCAGTACTGAATGCGGAAAACCGGAAAATCAGGATTTCTAATTAACCTATTTACAGCTAAAAAATAAGGGGAAATGAGGGAAATTAAAAAACAAACTCCTTTTTTTAATTAAAATAAATAACCATGTATCTAGCATGTGGACACTAAAAGCACAGACTCTGGAGTAAGAGAGTCATAGCTCAGAATCAATTACATTATTTGTGCAATCTCAATCAGGTTATTTAATACCCCAGTACCTTAATTTCCTCCTCCTCAAAATGTGAATAATAAACTAACTCAAAGAAATGCTGTGAATATTAAATGAAAGTATATTCTTTAATATATGCTATATAATTATGTAATATATACAGAAAAAAAAAAAAAAACATTGCCATCGAGTAGCATCATATATAATTGGAGCCCTTTTGGCATAGTGGTTAAGAGCTTGGCTGCAAACCAAAGGGTTCACAGTTTGAATCTACCAGCCACTCTTTGGAAACCCTCTGGGGCAGTTCTACTCTGTCCTATAGGGTTGCTGTGAGTTGGAATAGACTCCACGGCAATGGGTTTGTTTTTCTTGTTGTTGTTGTTTTTGAAAGACTAAGCCAAGGAACCCTAGTGGCGCAGTGGTTAAGAGCTCAGCTGCTAATCATAAGGTTGATGGTTCAAACCCAGCAGTAGCTCTGCTGGAGAAAGATGCAGCATTCTGTGTCTGTAAAGATTACAGCCTTGGAAATCCTATGGGCAGTTCTACCCAATCCTATAGACAGGGCTGGAATATCCAATAGGCAAGGTAGCTAGTGTTTACCTTGCCTATCAGATAATCCACCCCTGCCTATAGGACACAGTAGTGAAATCCATGTGAGATTGTGTGCTACAGATTAGTAAATAAGCACAAGTATACCCTCGCTTACAACTTTTTCACATTTTAAAATATTAGGAATTTGGATGAGTCTGATATTTTACAGCTTGTTGTGTTGACTTTTTTTCTTCCATTCTTAATGGTATGCAAAATAACGGTATGAATGACAATGGTAACCTAGATTTGATAAAAATGTGTTATCAAAACCAGGAAAAAAGATCATTGATATTTTCATATGTAAGCTTCATGTAATGAATATTTCACAACTAATTGTTGAATATATTTTGGCGAAAAAGGGTATAGTTAAGATAAGTAGTAATGACTTGGAAATGTTTTTGATGTCAGCTGTTGAGAATAATAGTCAGGAAAAGTAAAATAAGGTCATTTTCTAAAGATCAGTAAATCAAGAAAATAGGGTGTAAAGCAGTGTATAAAGTGCTCAGGGATACTTGTAGATGAAATTTATTATATGGAATAGATGAAAGCTATTATAATCATTTCCTCTTCTGTGAATATACAGATGATGGGATATTCTAGAACCCTTAATCTATCACCTCTAATGGGTGTACTAAATTCAAGTTTGAGTACCAAACACGTACATTAAAATCATCAAAAATTAATACACCATGGACTGTTTATCCTCGGAATGACACGCCACAGGTGGAAAAGCTTTTGACATATTATTCATCTTCAGAGAATTTTCTCTTGAAATTCCTCTCATGAATCGGAATTGTTTCCCATTTAGCCCAGAAGCTTCAATAAGTAGCAGTGCATAATATCCCTTTTTGTCACTTTTCTAGCTATGGTTTCTATCCACGCGTGTTTATAATAAATGATCTAGGCCTGTTAAGTAGGTGGGTAATCAGATTAGGAATTTGTGTCTCCTGTCTCTTCTATTCTATTCTGTGTACAACTTTACAGTGAATAGCATCAAGGTGAATACTCTGTACTTTGTGTTTATTAATGAATTTGTAAATATGTTATTTATTTTGTTTGTTTATTGTTGTAGCTTAAGTGAAAGTTTACATTTCAAGTTAGTCTAGTATACAAAAAATATATAGATACATTGTTATGTGACCCTAATTGCTCTCCCTATACTGTAACAGCACACTCCTCCTTTCCAACCCTGATTCCCCATGTCCATTCAACCAGCTCCTAACCCTCTCTGCCTTCCCATCTCACCTCTGGACAGAAGCTGCCCATTTAGCCTCATGTATCTACTTGACCTAAGAAGCACTCTCTTCATGAGTATCATTTTATGTTCCACAGTCCAGTCCAATCTTTGTCTGAAGAGTTGGCCTCGGAAATTGTTTTAGTTCTGGGCTGATAGAGAATCCAGGGGTCATGGTTTCTGGGGTTCCTCCAGTCTCAGTCAGAGCATTAAGTCTGGTCTTTTTACTAGAATTTGAGTTCTGCTCCCCACCTTTCTCCTGCTCCATCAGGGACTCTCTGTTGTGTTCCCTGTCTGGGCTGTCACTGGTGGTAGCCAGGCACCATCTAGTTCTTCTGGTCTCAGGCTGATGGAGTCTCTGGTTTATGTGGCCCTTTCTGTCTCTTGGGCTAATATTTTCCTTGTGACTTTGGTGTTCTTCATTCTCCCTTCCTCCAGGTAGGTTGGGACCAATTGATGCATCTTGGATGGCCGCTTGCTAGCTTTTAAGACCCTAGACGCCACTCACCAAAGTGGGATGCAGAACACTTCTCTTCATAAAATTTGTAAAGTCAATAGACCTAGATATCCCCTAAAACAATGGTCCCCAGACTGCCTCTACTATGCTGTCCCTCAAAGTGTTTGGTTATATTCAGGAAACTTCTTAGCTTTTGGTTTAGTACAGTTATGCTGACTTTCCCTGTAGTTTGAGTTGTCCTTCTCTTCACCTAAGCTAATTCTTGTCTACTATCTAGTTAATGAATATTCCTCTCCCACTCTCCCCACCCTCATAACCATCAAAGAATGTTTTCTTCTGTGTTTAAACCTTTTCTTGAGTTCTTATAATAGTGGTCTAATACAATATATGTGCTTTTGCAACTGACTAATTTCACTCAGCATCATGCCTTCCAGATTCATCCATGTTATGAGATGTTTCAGAGATTCATCATTGTTCTTTATCATTGAGAAGTATTCTATTGTATAAATGTACCATAATTTGTTTATCCATTCGTCCCTTGATGGGCACCTAGGTTGTTTCCATCTTTTTGCTATTGTGAACAGTGCTGCAAAGAACATGGGGATACATATATCTATTTGTGTGATGGCTCTTATTTATCTAGGATATATTCCAAGGATTGGGATTGCTGGATCATACGGTACTTCTATTTGTAGCTTTTTAAGGAAACACCGAATCAATTTCCAAAGTGTTATACGATTTTACTTTCCCATCAGCCAGTGTGTAAGTGTTCCAGTCTCTCCATAACCTCTGCAACATTTATTATTTTGTGTTTTTTTGATTAATGCTAGCCTTGTTGGGGTGAGATGGTATCTCATTGTAGTTTTGATTTGCAGTTTCTGTAATGGCTAATGATCATGAGCATTTCCTTATGTGTCTGTTAGTCACCTGAATGTCTTCTTTGGTGAAGTGCCTGTATCCTTTGCACATTTTTTAATTGGGTTGTCTTCTTGTTGTTGAAGTTTTGCAGTATCTTGTAGGTTTTAGAGATTAGTCCCTGATTGGATTTGTGGTAGCCATTTTTTTTTTCCCCAGTCTATACGTTATCTTTTTACTCTTTTGGTGAAGTCTTTGATGAGCATAAGTGTTTGATTTTTAGGAGCTCCCAGTTATCTAGTTTCTCTTCTGATGTTTCTGCATTGTTACTTACAGTTTCTATTCTGTTTATGACATGTATTAATGCTCCTAGCATTGTCTCTATTTTTTCTTCCATGATCTTTATACTTTTAGATTTTATATTTAGGTCTTTTATACATTTTGAGTCAGTTTTTGTGCATGGTGTGAGGTATGGGTCTTGTTTCATTTTTTTGCAGATGGATATCCAGTTATGCCAGCACCATTTGTTAAACAGACTGACTTTTCCCCAATTGATGGACTTCATGCCTTGGTCAAATATCAGCTGCTCACAGGTGGATGAATTTATGTCTGGATTCTCAATTCTGTTCCATTGGTCTATGTATCTGTTGTTGTACCAGTTCCAGGCTGTTTTGACTACCATGGTGATACAATAGGTTCTAAAATCAGGTAGTGTGAGGCCTCCCACCTTGTTCTTCTTGAGTAATGCCTTACTTATTCAGAGGCCTCTTCGTTTTCCATATGAAGTTGGTGATTGGCTTCTCCATCTCATTAAAAAATTCCAGTGGAATTTGGATGGGGATTGTATTGTATCTGTAGATTGCTTTTGGTAGAATTAACATTTTCACAGTGTTGAGTCCTCCTATCCATGAGCAAGGTATGTTTTTCCACTTATTCAGGTCTCCTTTGGTTTCCTGCAGTAGTGTCTTGTAGCTTTCATTGTATAGGTCTTGTGGGTCTCTGGTTAGTTTTATTCCTAAGTATTTTACCTTCTTGGGGGCTATTGTAAATAGTGCTGATTTGATGATTTCTTCTTCCAAATTCTCTTTGTTAGTGTAGAGGAATCCAACTGATTTTTGTATGATTATCTTGTATCCTGACACTTTGCTGAAATCTTCTATTAGTTGCAGTAGTTTTCTTGTGGATTCTTGGGGGTTTTCTGTGTATAAGATCATATCATCTGCAAATAGAGATACTTTTAATTCATCCTTACCAATTTGGGTGCCCTTTGTTTCTTTCTCAAGCTTAATTGCTCTGGTTAGGACCTCCAGCACAATACTGAATAAGAGTGATGATAAAGGGCATCCTTGTCTGGTTCCACCTCTCAAGGGGAATGCTTTCAGACTCTCTCCATTTAGGATGATATTGGCCATTGGGTTTTATAAATGCTCTTAATTATGTTGAGGAATTCCCTTCTATTGCTATTTTACTGAGAGTTTTTATCATGAATGGGTATTGGATTTTGTCAAATGTCTTTTCTGCATCAATTGATAATATCATGTGGTTCTTCTCTTTCGTTTTATTCATGTGATGGATTACACTGATTTGTTTTTCTAATGTTGAACCATCCCTGCATACATGGTATAAATCCGACTTGGTCATGGTGAATTATTTTTTTGGTATGTTGTTGAATTCTAGCTAGAATTTTTTTGAAGATTTTTCTGCATATATTCCTAAGGGATACTGGTCTGTAATTCACTTTTTTTGTGGTGCCTTTACCTGGTTTTTGTATCAGGGTTATGTTGGCTTCTTAGAAAGAGTTGGGAGTTTCCATCCTTTTCTATGCTCTGAAATCCCTTTAGTAGGAGTGGTATTTAAGAGTATAGTAGTAGAAGTAACTCTTCTGTTAAAGTTTGCTAGAATTCTCCAGTGAAATCATCAGGGTCGGGGCTTTTTTGTTGTTGTTTGTAGTTTTTTAAAATTACCTTTTCAATCTCTTCTTTTGTTATAGATTTAGTTTTTCTAACTCTTTGTGTTAGTTTAGCTAGGTAGTGTGTTTCTAGAAATTTGTCTATTTCCTCTAGGTTTTCAAATTTATAATAGTACAATTTTTAGTAGTATTCTGTTATGATTTTAATTTCAGTCAGGCCTGTTTGTGATATCACCCATCTCATTTCTTTTTTAGGTTATTTGATTCCTCTCCTGTTTTTCTTTTGACAGTTTGACTGATGGTTTATTGATTTTGTTCATCTTTTCAAAGAACCAGCTTTTGATCTTGTTAAGTCTTTTAATTGTTTTTCTATTCTCTATTTCATTTCATTCTGTTCTAATTTCTATTATTTTCTATCTTCTGTGTCCAAGGGCTTCTTTTGCTGCTCTTTTTGTTTGTTCCAGTTGTAGGGTTAATGTTTTGATTTTGACCTTTGTTTGTTTTTGGATATGTGCATTTATTGCTATAAACTGACCTCTGAGCACTGCTTTTGCTGAGTCCCAAAGGTTCTGGTAGGTTGTGTTTTCATTCTGGTTTTATTCTATGAATTTCTTTATTCCATCCTTAATTTCTTCTATGACCCCCAGTAGTTTTTGAGCATGGTGGTATTCATTTTCCATGTGTTTGATTTTTTTCCTTGCTTTTTCTGTTATTGATTTCTACTTTTATGACTTTGTAGTCAGAAAAGATGCTATGTGATATTTCAATGCTTTGAATTTTGTTATGGCTTGCTTTATGGCCTAATATGTGGTCTATTCTGGAGAATGGTCCATGTGCTTTGGAAAAGAAAGTATACTTGGCTGCTGTTGGGTGCAGCATTCGGTATATGTCTATGAGATCAAGTTGGTTGATTGTAGCATTTAGATCTTCTATGTCTTTGTTAAGCTTCTTTCTGGATGTTTGGTCCTTCACTGAAAGTGGTGTGTTGAAGTCTCCCACTATTATTGTTGAGCTGTCTATCTCTCTTGTCAATGCTGTTAGGGTTTGTTTTTTTGTATTTTGGAGCCTTGTCATTGGGTGTGTAATTATTTATTGTGGTTATGTCCTCCTAGTTTAGTAATCCTTCAATCATTATACAGTGTCCTTCCTTACCCTTTGTGGTGGATTTACTTTAAAGTCTATTTTGTCAGAGATTAATATTGCTACTCCTGCTCTTTTTTGAGTGTTGTTTGCTTGATAGATTTTTTTCCATCCTTTTTGTTTTAGTTTGTTTGTGTCTTAGAGCCTAAGGTGCATCTCTTGTAGGCAGCATATAGATGGATCGTGTTGTTTTATCCATTCTGCCACTCTCTGTCTCTTTATTGGTGCATTTAGTCTATTTACATTCAGTGTAATTATTGATATGTATGAGTTTAATGCTGTCATTTTGATACCTTTTTGTGTGTGTTGTTGACAGTTTCTTTCTTCCACTTAATTTTCTGTGCTCAGTCGTTTTTCTTTATGCATTTTCTTTTCATCTTTTCATTGTTGTTGAAGTTTTATTTGCTAAGTCTTTGCATTTTTCTTGTTTTTTATTTTGTTGTTTTACAATGTTAGTTTCTTTTGTGGTTACCTTGATATTTACCCCTATTTTTCTAAGTTTAAACCACTCTTTTGTTTCTTTTTATCACCTTGAATTCCTCTCCATATGAAATATCTCTGACTACATTTTTTGGTGCCTCTTTTTTGTTTTCCTGATGTCATCTTTTACATATTGACATCTCTATTTCCCTGTTTTCAGTGTTTTAGCTTTGATTTATTTTTGTGACTTCCCTATCTGGGTTGATATCTGGTTGTTCTGTCCTGTGCTCTTTTGGATTGTTATCTGATGTTACTGATTTTCTCACTGGAGGACTCCCTTTAGTATTTCTTCTAATTTTGGTTTGTTTTTTTGCAGATTCCCTAAACTTCTGTTTATCTGGAAATGCCCTAATTTCACCATCATATTTGAGAGACAGTTTTGCTGGATATGTAACTCTTGGCTGGCAATTTTTTTCTTTCAAGGATTTACATATGTCATCCCATTGCTTTCTTGCCTGCATGGTTTCTGCTGAGTAGTCTGAGTTTATTATTATTGATTCTCCTTTGTAGATGACTTTTTGTTTATCCCTAGCCCCTCTTAAAATTGCCTTTATCTTTGGTTTTGACAAGTTTGATTACGTCTTGGTGACTTTCTTTTGGGGTCTACCTTATGTGGGGTTCAATGAGTATCTTGGATAGATATCTTCTTAACTTTTACAGTATCAAGAAGTATTCTGCCAACAAATATTCAACTATTCTCTCCGTATTTTCTGTCATCCCCTGCTGTTCTGGTACTCCAGTCACTCATAGGTTATTCCTCGTGATAGAAACATAATTCTTAGAGTTTCTTCATTTTTTAAAATTATTCTATCTGATTTTTCCTCAAATAAGTTGATGTCATGTGCTTTATCTTCAATCTCATTAATTCTGATTTCCATTGTCTCAATTCTGCTCCTATGACTTTCTATTGAGTTGTCTATCTGAAATTTTATTGTTAATCTTCTAGATTTCTGATTGGTTTCTCTCTATGGATTCTTGCAGCCTGTTAAATTTGTCATTGTGTTCATCGATGATCTTCTTAAGTTCCTCTGTTGCTTTCTCTGTATGTTCCTTGGCTTGCTCTGTGTTTTGACCTATCTCCTTCCTGATCTCTTGAAGAGTTCTGTATATATACTAATCTTTTGTATTCTTCCTGCAGTAATTCCAAGAAGTTCTCTTCCTCTGGAAGACTTCTTTACTGTTTGTTTTGGAAGCTTGCTGAAGCCATCATGGTCTGCCTCTTTACGTGATTTGATATTGACTGTTGTCTCCCAGCCATCAGTAAGTTATTATATTTATTTATTTTATGTTTGTTTACTGTGTCCTAGCTTCTTGTTTTGTTTTGTTTTGATATGACCAAATAGGCTACTTGTGTGAGCTAGTTTGAAAATTGGCACCTTTGAAGTGCTAACGTCTTGTTACCAGGTGGTTATACCTGTTACTAGGTATGTGAGCCCAGAAGTCCTTTTACTTTTCTTGTATGGGCTCAGCTCACATGTCCAGGTGGTTTGTCACCAAGTGTGTTGTGCAGGCTCTCACCTACAGTCCTAGACATACATGGGTGGTTGGTGTAGGCACAGGTATCTGGCTACAGTAGGGTTCATGCCCTGATCAAGGCAGGGGGCTGACAGTTGCCCCTGAGTGTCTGGGAGGAAAGTGTGTCTCTGTTCCCTAGAGTGCATAAGTGGGTGGATTTTGCAGTTAGACTATGGGCACCCAGTGCTGTTGGCTGTAAGGATTAGGAGGCATCACTTATTGTTGGACCCATGTGGCAGGTAGCTAGGTGGCATGGGTGGAGCCACCAGTCCTCTGGCTCCTGATATGGGTAGGTGAGGACCCTGTTTAATAGGCCGAGCTGTGTCTAACATCACAAACCTGCCACTCCACCATATAGCTGATAGAGTAGAAGTTAGGCTTCAAGCATAATACCCTGTTTTACTGTGCTAATGAGGGCATATGCTGTTGAAATGACCCACACAGTTCTATGCATGGGTGAAAGGCATTCAAAGTCCATGGACCCTTTATCCTTGTGCCTAGGCAAAGGACCTGTGTCTTTTTTGAGTTCCTAGCTTAGATGAGTTGGCAGATTATTTTTTCAGGTTTGTTAATTTGTTACCTCTCCAAGGCTGGGAGAATGGCTCAGGGCGAGTTACGGGTCCTACTTCTGGCCCAGGTGACATAGCAATCACTGAAGCCAGCGTGGGAGCCAGTGCAGAGTATGGAGGAGACAGGTAAACGGAAGAGAAGTTTTTCCCAAAGGGGGAATTTTTTGATCCACGTTGTAGGTTAGACACGTATACTTATCTTTTGCTGATTGAACACCGCTTTTCACTGGGTCTGGAGGCTTGAGTAGACTCTCTGCCACTCGATCTCTCCTGATGTGGAAAATACATCCGAAGCGCCACTGCTTTTCTCACTGTGCACACCAGCTGATCCAGCCTGCAGGGTGCTGGCTCCTGTTGGGTCAGATCTGGCAGTGCTCACTGCTTCTGAACCATCTCTCCCTCCCTCTGCCACTCAGTCTGATGCCTTAACTTTGCATTTAATGTTCAGGGCTCCTAGATTGTCATGTAATTGATTCACTTGTTTTTTTCAGGTCTTTGTTGTAAGAGGGACCCCAGGAAGCACCTAACTACTCCACCATCTTGACGCCGCCTCCTTTTTTACTTTTTGGTGATGATTTAACTGTTTAAAGTGACTGCTAAGCATAGTACTGAAATTCTTTCTAGTGTTCCTAAGCCCAAGAAACCTGTGATTTGCCTTACAGTGGAAATATGTGTGTAGAGTAACTTAGTTTAGGCATGCTTTTGGCTGTGAGGTCAATGCTAATTAATCAACCATATATATTATATAAGGTGTTTTTAAACAGAAAAACACATAAAGTTATGTATCATTGATTGATTGATGAAAATATTGTGACCAAAAGATTACCCATTTCTAACCCTGTATTTTCCCTGGGAACAGCGGTTCAGTATTCACTAATTCAGTCTTGGTGGTGACATTATAGAAAATAGCTACCACGAATAATGAGCAACCAGCATACAATATGGCAAATATACTAAAACCCGTGCCAGTTGAGTATAGTGCTGTTTTCTCTAAAATACTGGTCTAAAAAGATTTTCCATTAGCATATCCTGTTAGTTCATAGTTTTTTCACATTTTTTGATAGCTCACTTACATTCTCAACCAGTAAAAACTAGTGCAACACGTTACTGGATATTCTAAGGCTTAAGCCTTAGAGCAGCATGCTACAACTCACTCTTTAATGAACGCTCTCCCACACCATCCTGCACTGGCAATATGTGTTGTTGGGCTCTGACCTCTGCTCTCACCATTCATATCATGCTCTGAAGAAAATTTATAACATATAGTCGCTGACAGCTTGTGTCCAAGTGATATCAGACATGGGAACTAAAATGCAGGTTTTACTACACAAAGCACCTTGGGAATATCGTGAAGAAAGAGAGGTTAAAGATCAGCTAGTGATTAGAGTTTGGGAGAAGTCCACTGATATAAAAATGATTTCATTACAAGTATCAGGGACAATCTAGGAGAAATATTGTAACTGTGTACACACTTGTATAAATAGAAACTGGAGGGCAATATGGTTGAGGACATAACATCTCCTTTGGGGATTTAAAGATAACTGAAGGGTGTTTTCCATAATTTATAAAATCTCCCATTTCTATAAAGACATGTCTTCTCCAACAGAATATGTCTACATTGAATAATGAATATGAGTCTGAAGGAATCTTATGGGTACTCTTAGGGTCAACTTTGAAAGTAAATTGGTCCCACCAATTTGGAGAGAAATAGGAATGTATGTGTGCTTAAAATAGAGGGACAAGGGAAATAATGTGCCAATGAAATGGAAATAAATATGAAAATGTACCACTTTATGAAAATTTATCAGAGAACTAAATTCTAAGATCTCAGATTTTAGACATTAGTGTTTATAAACTCAGCATGTATTGCCCTGTATGCATGTTTATACTGTAGTTACTCCTGTTAAAATTAATTTCAATTTGCACATTTACTCTGCCATAATTTACTTCGGTAATAATGATTTCTTACCCTTCATCCTTTTGCACTAAATCCTGCTTAACTCATATCTTAATATTCCCCATTTCCTGTATTACAAAAATAATTTGTTCCTCAATTTATGTTGTTAAAACTGTCTTTGATGACATCCGTATATTAGCATAATTTGTGAAGTTCCATTAAGATTGTGAACATTTAGGAGTTAAATGAGAACACTTTTAATAGTATGTTCTTTTCTTGTATGGTATAAAAGAAATAGGTAAAACCATCAATACCAGGATAGAAAGAAGAAATGGGAAGAAAGAAAGCTGTACTTTTAAAAATAAGTTTTACAAATGATTTTATTTCTCTATCCTTGGAACCAACCTCTCTTTTTCTTCTCTATATTTTGGCTTTTCTATGATTTATAACTTAAGATAACACCAGCACTTCTCAGTGGAGTCACAACTTTATTACACACTATTAGAAACACATAACTCTATTATTATCAATGACAGACATGCACTGAAACAGAAATATGGTACCATATTCCAAACAGACATATTTGATGTTTGGTATTTGATACTGTTTTAATGTTACTCGATCACCATTATCTGATAACGTATAATGTATTTGGAAAAAAACTGTCAAGCAGCAAAGAAAATATGATATATCTCTAAATGATGACAAGGTTCATCACTTACTGTTACACATGTTAGGAAACAATCATTTCTAACTGAAAGAAATAGAGTATCTATTATTGTGAAATCATCTTGGGGGACATGATTATGAGATTTTAATTTGGTTAATATAATAACTCAGAAACTTTGTGCACATATATAAGTACCTAAACTCACTATCTAAATTCTCAAGTAAAATACACAATGTATTTTGAAAATATTATGGATAATAATAAGCATGGAGTCATGCTAACTTTATATTATGATTTTACCATCAAATTGTTATGTGAAATAAGCCAACTACTTAAATTGGCATATGTAAAGCAATTAACATGTTTTGGTATTAATATTTTAAATATACCTATAATTATGACTACTTATGTAAATCATTTCATTTATTTATTATTTTTAAGTTATTAAAATATTTTTCTTCATATAGAGTAACAAGGCAACTCTAAACAAGAAAATTATTTTAATGTCTAATTGTCAGAAGTTATTAAGAGTAATTATCAGTTTGTGTTTATAAAGATGACTATCAGAAAGATTAATAGCAAGTCTTTAATATTTATAAGTAATACTTTTATGTCCTTCAAGCAGATATATATGTATATATGCAATGGACAATATTAAGCATATTAAAGTGACTGGGGATGGGTAACTTCATGCATTTCAAGGATATATACATACTCAAGGAAATACATTACGTATATTGAGTGTCTAAAGATAAGGAGAAAAAGAGTCGAATCTTGCATGCATTATGATTTTATACCATTAATAAAGAATATAATTAGCTTATTTCTTTGTTCCTGAAAAAATATGGAAGGAGACATAATATCGTTAACATTTTTCAACAGAGTTAAAAAAATTGGACTCCTTGTTGCCTTATTTGATAATATATAATATTTTAAAGAATGGTTTGATGATGTCAAATTGTAACAATTGATATGTTTTACATAGTCTCAAAACAAATAATTGCTCCTTAGAGGTTTCAAAGCTTATTTAAAGGAAAGTTATGATGGGAAGTTTTAGTTCCAGCTATTATCGAGTAGCTAGAATTAGACTTAATCTCTTACTGTAAAGAAATGTAAAGCTGAAAAAAATATATGAGACTGGGACAGAATATAACACAGAGATGTGGTCATTGAGAATAAGGAAGCACAGAAACCAAGCTCAATGTCACCCCAGCTTCTAACTTGAAAAAAGTTCAGAAACTTTGTGTGTATATGGAGCCCACACAGAGTGATATTTCCACTGGGTAGAGAAAAATAAATTAAATTTTGGAATGGCTTGAATACTAATATTAACAGAGCTGAGCACTGGAAGAGAGTTTTTCAGAGGAATATCAGAAATCTGGGTCCATGAAAAACTGCCTATGTTCAGAGCAAGAATGTCTTATGACTAGCAGGGAACAACTACTGGGGGATCTGGATGTAAGAGGTGAACAAAGATTTCATGGTCACTGAGTACAGAGGAGATGTTGAAGTCCTGACTGATCCAGAGTAGAAAGACCTTAGTAAACACCCTAAATATTCAGTTGAGACCCAAAATGAAACCTCAGAAATTCCATGTCTTGAGAGTGACAAACACAACACAGCCTAAAAAAAAAAAAACACATAGACAAGGTGATTTGCAAGCCATTTAGTTGCCTGTCTAAATAAAACTGAAGATGTTTTAAAGAAAGAAAAAGTAATTCAGAGTCTCTAAACAGTGTCTTAAAAAAATATAGTTAGACATATGAAGTAGCAGGAAAAGGTAAACCACAAAAAATTGAAAAAATCAATGAAGCAGAACTGATGATACAGATATTGGAATTAAAAACAATGTGTTTAAAATGATTATTATAAGTTCTTAGTGGAACCAAAGCAGGATATGTAGAAATAAGATGTAACCTAGTACATAATAATTAAATTTCACACACACAAAAAATAAAACCTTAAAAGCAGCCAGAGGAAAAAGACTTGTCACATTTAAGAGAACAATAAGAGTTACAGCTTCTTATTAGAAACAATGTAATAAGGGAAATAAAGGATGCCATGGGGGAAAAAGACCCCAGACACAAATTTAATCAAAAGAGATTTTTATTAAGCCAAGACAAAGACAATTATTGCAATGAGGGACCTGCTAGTGTGTATGTATCGGGCATGAAATACTAGCAGAATTCACTGACTCACAGAGCGTTTCTAATATACTGTTACAGAAGGAAGTAAACATACATCATTGTCAAAGGTGGGATAAAAGAGTGGGACGTCAATAGTGATTAGTGTACAAGACTTTTTTGACTAGTTACCCACTTAATGACATTACATTGATTGGTAGCTTACAAATTTTGTTTTAAGACTCCTTGGGAACAAATCCTACAGATGAGCTGTTTATGTTAGTGCTCCTTTGGAAACAAGATAACAAAATTCTGATTGGTGCTTGGTGAGGTAAGATAGCTACCATTTAGCGATATGGATGCTTGGTTGGTTAGTTACCACTTAACAACCACAGGGGTTCACAAAGCAGTCACAGGACCTTCTTCTCTGTAAATGTAGACATTACATAAAAGCTCCTTGGCTTTGTTACAAGGAAACACCACAATCCCTTAGATACCATATAACAGACAAAACTGTCCTAACAGTTTAGTTTTCTAGTTCTACAGCTTTTCTACACAAAACAAATTTCTAGCCTGCATCCCACTTTCAGCTTCTTTTACTCAGGTCAAACACCTCATAATAAACTTTAGGGACTCCATATAGGGAATACCAGCTTTAAAATACTAAGAAGAAAAAAAAATTGTCAGTCTATATTTCAATATCCAGCCAATAAAAAATCATCAAAACTTAAGATGAAATAATGGCTTTTTCAGACAAGCAAAAGGTGAGATATTTTGCTACCAGCAGACCTGCTCTAAAAGAAATACTAAAAGAAGTTTTCACGTTGAAAGGAAATAACACCCCAATGGAAATTTGAATTGAAAAAATAAAGTTAGAGCACTGGATATGATAAACAAATAAATACATTTTAAATATAATTCTTAAATATTGATTTAAACAACAATTTACTCCTTTAAAAAATAATGCAATTATGGTGAGGTTCATAACATACATATAAATAAAACATATGTCCACAATAGCACAATGAGACAGAGATACATAAATGGAATACATTAAGTTTCTTATTTTGTATATGCAATGGAAAATCTCAACTTAATTAGACTCTGATAAGTTAAGGATGTATATTTTAATCCCAGATCAACCATTAAAATAAAAATAGAAGCATAGATCAAAAATCCAATAAAAGAAATAAAATCAAATTCTAAAATATGTTCGAATAATCAAAATGAAGGCAGAAAAAGAAATAATAAAATAGAAAACAAATACTGAGAGGGTAAAGTTAAATCTAATGTTATTAGTAACTTAAGTAAATATAAAAGGATTAAACACTGTTGGGTGGAGGGCTGTTGGGACCATGGTCTCGGGGAACATCTAGCTCAATTGGCATAACACAGTTTATAAAGATAATGTTCTACATTCTACCTTGGTGAGTAGCGTCTAGGGTCTTAAAAGCCTGTAAACATCCATCTAAGATATTCCACTGGTCTCGTCCCTTCGGGAGCAAGGGAGAATGAAGAGAACAGGACACAAGGAAAAGATTAGTCCAAAGGACTAACGGACCACAGCTACCAAGGCCTCCACTGGACTGAGTCCAGTATAGCTAGATGGTGCCCAGCTACCACCACTGACTGCTCTGACCAGGATCACAACAGAGGGTTCTGGACAGAGCTGGAGAAGGATGTAGAACAAAATTCTAACTCACAAAAAAAAGACCAGATATACTGGCCTAAAGGAGACTGGAGAAACCCCAAGAGTATGGCCCCCAGACACCCTTTTAGCTCAGTGGTGAAATCATCTCCGAGGTTCACCATTCAGCCTGGGAGTGGACAGCCCCATAAAACCAAATGGGACCAATGAGGCACAGCAGTCCAGCGACAAGGGCCAGAAGGCAGAAGGGGACAAGGAAGTTGGTGATAGGGAACCCAAGGTTGAGTAAGGATAGCGTTGATGTGTTGTGAGGTTGTTAACCATTGTCATAGGGCAACATGTGTACTAACTGTTAAATGAGAAACTATTTTGTTCTGTAAGCCTTCATCTAAAGTGAGAATAGCAGCACAATTGGAAGAGCGTAGTCGATGTCACTGTACTGTGCGTGTAGAAATTTTTGAAATGGTGTATCTTTGGCTATGTATATTTTCACCAGTAAAAAAAAAAGGTCGAGAAGGGAGAAGGTTGACATGTTGTGCGGTTGTTAACCAATGTCATAAAACGATATGTGTACTACCGTTTCTAGAGAAACTATTTGTTCTGTAAGCCTTCACCAGAAGTACATTTAAAAAAAAAGAAAAAAAAGGATTAAACACTCTCAATTTAACAGAAAGAATTTTGCATAGTAGATAACAACAAGTAAATGACTGTTCAAGCTATATACTAATTGCAAGCAATACTATGGCTATAAGGACACTGTGAAAAATAAATTTAAAAATATTCAATGCAAATTGTAATCACAAGAAAGTTGTGAGGCTATATTATCATATTCAACAGACTTCAAGATAAGGAGTATTAACAGAACAAGAGATATAATTTTTGTGCTGATAAATAATTAATATATATGGAAGGCATAAAACCATAAATATGTAGCAACTAATAGCGTAATTTTACAATACATAAATCAAAGATTGAAAGATCTAATAAATAACATAGATAAGCATACAATCATATCTGGAGATTGTAAACACTTCTCATATTAATTGATAGAAAAAAACAGACAAAAAAATAAATTAAATAAAATCAGTAAGGGCATGTCAGATGAAAATAACCTTATTAACTAATTTGACCAAAATGATAATTATAAAACATTCTACCAATAACAGTATAATCCACATTCCTTTCACATGCACGTGGAATATTCATCAAAATGGACTACATCCTCTGGTTCATTAAACAAATAATAAATTACACATGACTGAAATCATACAATGTATGTTATTTGACTACAAAAATATGAAATTATAAATAAATACAAAGAGATAATTAAGAAAGTCCCAAATATTTGGAAAGTAATCATCATACTTCTTAGAAATCATCAGTCAAAGAGTAATAACAATGGAGAATAAGAAATATATCATAAACAATAATGAAGATATAATTGTAGAATTTAGCTACAGCAATTCTTACTGAAATTTTTGTATTTTGAAACGAGCATGTTATAAAGCTAAGAAATAGAAGTTAAAAAGTCAGTTAACTAAGTTTCTAGTTCAAAAGGCTAGATGATGTAGGAAAAAAAATTAAAGCCTAATAAAGTAAAAGAAATAAAAGAATAAAACAATAAAAAGAGTGAAAGTCGACTAAGTTGAATGATACTTCTTTGAAAGGATTAACAAAATTGATAAACCTCTAGCATTATTACCTAAAAAAAAATCCCAAATTACCAATACCAGGAATGAGAAAGCAGCCATTGGTAGAGAACCTATTGATAATAAAGACATTAAAAGGTATATTGACCATTATGCCAATACATTCTACATTTTAGAAAAAAATGGACACGTTCTTTGACATCATGAATTACAAAAAGTGTATAATAAGAAGTGAAATATCTTAATAACCCTGCATTTAATAAAACATTTAAAATTATAAAAACTCCCCACGATGAAAACTCCATGTAGAAAACAGTCACTCATGAATTTCACTATATATATATATATATAATTATATAAATGTTATTGTGCTTTAGGTGAAAATTTATAGCTTAAGTTAATTTCTCATTCAAAAATTTATACATTTATTGTTTTGTGACATTGGATGCAATTCCCACAATGTGACAGCATGTTCCCTCTTTCCACCCCAGATTCCCTGTGTCCATTCATCCAGTTTCTGTCTCTTCCTACCTTCTAGTCCTGCTTTAGGACAGGAACTGCCATTTGATCTTGTACATTTGACTGAACTAAGAAGCACATACCTCACCTGTGTTTTTGTTTTGTTTTATACGCCTGTCTAATCTTTGTCTGAGAAGTGGGCTTTGGGAATGGCTTCAGTTCTGGTTAGCAGAGTGGCCAAGGGCCATAGTTTTGGGGGTTCTTCCAGTCTCTGTCAGACTAGTAAGTCTGGTCTTTTTACGTGAATTTGAATTCTGTTCTACATTTTTCTCCTGCTCTGTCTGAACTCTCTGTTGTGATCCCTGCCAGAGCAGTCTTTAGTGGTAGTCAGGCATGTCTTAGGCTGGGTTGTCTAGAGAAGCAAAACCAGTAAAGTGTATAAATATATATATAGAGAGAAGTTGTATCACTGAAACAGCTCACACAATTGTAGAGGCTAAAACGTCCCAAGTCCTGGATCAGGGTAGAAGCCTCTCCCAAGTCACACAGCTGCAGAAGCTGGCAAGCGCAAGATCAGAAGGTCAGAGAGCAGGGCTCCCATTCACAGGCTGTGCAGATCGAAGAATCCCAGGTTTGGAAGATAAGCTGACAGCTCAAGTCCCAAGAACGGGAGATGAGACGAGAGGAAGCAGCCACAGGATCCAGAGAGAGCAAAAAGCCAGAACGTCTGCTTATACACAGATGCGGGCCACACCCCCAAGGAGACTCCCTTTCATCTGATTGGCTACTCACAGTATATTCAATCATGGGAGTGATTACATTAAAACACGGAGAATCATGGCCCAGCTAACTTGACACACAATCTTAACCATCACAGTCCACCCCTTGTCAACTTGGCACATGTACACATCCCCTTAAACCATACATAATCTTGAATAAAGACAATGAGAAAGTCATACTTGCGCCTAACTTGATACAACTAACACGTGTACAATCGAAAATGCACTAGCTCCATTTACAGTTTTTATTTTGTAAGTGAATGAAACAAAAATATTTGATGCACACATACAAAGTACAAATACTTATAACAATTACAGTCCTCGTTTCTGCAACTGGTCACGTGGCCATAACTGGTATTTACAACTACCTTCTTCCACCACCCATTCTGTATTTCCTTTGCCCTCTGCAAGCACCTCAGCTGGTCGTGGTTCTTTGCCTGGTGGGGTGACCCAAACCTTCATTCCTGAAGGGTTTGTGTCATTAGCAGTCATGTCAGAATTAGGTTGCTGTAGTTTTCCACTAACTTTAATCACAGGGCATGGTAGTACTAAGAGACGCTCCAAGGAATCCCCTGCATTCCAGACATACTCTTCTTTACCTCCATTATGTAATATCAATCTGATTTCCTCTTGGTAATCAGGATCAATCACACCAGTCAGTATGGTAACTCCCTTCTTTGACTGTTGAGCCAGAGGCATAAGGAGCCCAAAGTGGCCAGGTGGCATTCTTAACTTCCAGTTCAATGGCATCATTGATGTGTCTCCAGGTGGGAGCATTCCTCCTTTTGGAACTAAGACCTCTAGGCCTGCAGAGCATAAGGTCGAGGGGACAGGAAGCAAAAATCTTGCAAGTGGGTAACTAGGGGAAATAGTGAGTGGGCCACTCCCACTTCCACCCCTTGACTCCTGGACCCGTGAATCCTGGCTATGGGAGAAACAGCATCATATATTGGGCGCTGGTTTAAAGCATATACAGTCTCCTGGAGAACATTGCCTCAACCCTGCAAGGTATTGCCACCTAGCTGGCTCCGTAATTGTGTCTTTAGAAGGCCATTCCATCGTTCTATCAAGCCAGCTGCTTCAGGATGATGGGGAACAAGGTAATACCAGTGAATTTCATGAGCATGGGCCCACTGCCACACTTCATTTGCTGTGAAGTGAGCCCCTTGATCTGAGGCAATGCTGTGTGGGATACCATGACGGTGGATAAGGCATTCTGTAAGTCCATGGATGGTAGTTTTGGCAGAAGCATTGCATGCAGGGAAGCAAATCCATATCCAGAGTAAGTGTCTATTCCAGTAAGGACAAAATGCTGCCTTTTCCATGATGGAAGTGGTCCAATGTAATCAACTTGCCACCAGGTTGCTGGCCGATCACCTCGAGGGATGGTGCCATATCGGGGACTCAGTGTTGGTCTCTGCTGCTGGCAGATTAGGCACTCAGCAGAGGCTGTGGCCAGGTCAGCTTTGGTGAGTGGAAGTCCATGCTGCTGGGCCCATGCATAACCTCCATCCCTGCCACCATGGCCACTTTGTTCATGAGCCCATTGAGCAATGTCAGGAGTAGTTGGAGAAAGAGGCTGAGTGGTTTCCACAGAACGTGTCATCCTATCCACTTCATTGTGAAAATCATCCTCTGCTGAGGTCACCATTTGGTGAGCATTCACATGAGCCACAAATATCTTCACATCTTTAGCCCATTCGGAGAGGTCTATCCACATACCTCTTCCCCATAAATCCTTGTCTCCAATTTTCCAATCATGTTTCTTCCAAGTTCCTGACCATCCAGCCAAACCATTGGCCACAGCCCATGAATCAGTATGTAATCGCTCATCTGGCCATTTCTCCTTCAAAGCAAAGTGAACAACCAGGTACACTGCTCGAAGTTCTGCCCATTGAGAGGATTTGCCTTTACCACTGTCCTTCAGGGAGGTCCCAGAAAGGGGCTGTAGTGCTGCTGCAGTCCACTTTCGAGTGGTGCCTGCATATCGCGCAGAACCATATGTAAACCAGGCACGAGTTTTCTCTTCCTCAGTCAACTGATCATAAGGAACTCCCCATGAGGCCATAGGTGCAGACTGGGAGATGGAAGGTAATGTGACAGGAGTGGAGACCATGGGCATTTGGGCCACTTCCTCATGCAACTTACTTGTGCCTTCAGGTCCTGCTCAGGCCTAATCTTGAATATACCACTTCCATTTAATGATGGAGTGCTGCTATGCACATCCAACTTTATGGTTCTGTGGGTCAGAAAACATCCAGTTCATGATGGGCAGCTCAGGCCTCATGGTGACTTGGTGTCCCATGGTTAAGCGTTCAGTCTCTACTAAGGCCCGGTAACAAGCCAAAGGTTGTTTCTCAAAAGGAGAGTAGTTATCTGCAGAGGATGGCAGAGCTTTGCTCCAAAATCCTAAGGGTATGCACTGTGATTCACCAATAGGGGCCTCCCAAAGACTCCAAACAGCGTCTCTATCTGCCACTGCCACTTCTAGCACAATTGGATCAGCTGGATCATATGGTCCAAGTGGCAGAGTGGCTTGCACAGCAACCTGAACCTGTTGCAGAGCCTTCTCTTGTTCTGGTCCCCACTCAAAACTAGCAGCTTTTCGAGTCACTTGATCAATAGGCCAGAGTAGCACACCCAGATGAAGAATATGTTGCCTCCAAAATCCAAAGAGGCCCACTAGGCGTTGTGCCTTCTTTTTAGTTGTGGGAGCAGAAAGATGCAATAACTTATCCTTCACTTTAGAAGGAATGTCTTGACATGCTCCACACCACTGGACCCCTAGAAATTTCACTGAAGTGGAAGGTGCCTGAATTTTTGTGGGATTAATCTCCCACCTTCTAGCATGCAAGTGTTTTACCAGTAAGTCCAGAGTCATTGACACTTCTTCCTTACTAGGTCCAATCATCATAATGTCATCAATGTAATGGACCAGTGTTATGTCTTGTGGAAGGGAAAGACGATCAAGGTCCCTGCAGACTAAATTATGACATAGGGCTGGAGAGTTAATGTAGCCCTGCAGTAGCAAGTGAAAGTGTATTGTTGGCCTTGACAGCTGAAGGCACACTGCTACTTGTGGTCCTTTGAAACAGGTATGGAGAAGAAGGCATTAGCCAGATCAGTAGCTGCATACCAGGTACCAGGAGATGTATTAATTTGCTCAAGCAGTGAAATTACACCTGGAACAGCAGCTGCAATTGGAGTCACCACCTGGTTAAGTTTTCGATAATCTACTGTCATTCCCCAAGATCCATCTGTTTTTTTGCACAGGCCAAATAGACGAGTTGAATGGGGATGGGGTGGGAATCACCACCCCTGCATCCTTCAAGTCCTTGATGGTGGCAGTAATCTCTGAAATCCCTCCAGGAATGCGGTGTTGCTTTTGGTTTACTATTTTCCTAGGTAGGGGCAGTTCTAATGGCTTCTACTTGGCTTTTCCTACCATAATAACCCTTACTCTATTTGTCAGGGATCCAGTCTTGGGGTTCTGCCAGTTGCTGAATATATCTATTCCAATTATGCATTCTGGAACTGGGGAAATCACTACAGGATGGGTTCAGGGATCCACTGGACCTTCTGTGAGACGGACATGGGCCAAGACTCCATTAATAACCTGACCTCCATATGCCCCCACTCTGATTGGTGGGCCACAGTGATGTTTTGGGTCTCTTGGAATTAGTGTCAGCTCAGAGTCGGTATCCAGTAATCCCTGAAAAGACTGATTATTTCCTTTTCTCCAGTGCACAGTCACTTTTGTAAAAGGCCGTAGATCCCTTTAGGGAAGGCTGGGAGAAAGACTAACAGTAAAAATTTTTGGCAGTGTATTGGAGTCCTTCCTCAAGGGGATCCGGCCTCCCCTTCATTCAAGGGGTTGTGGGTCTTTAAACTCGCTCAAATCTGGGAATTGATTGAGGGACTGTGACTCTGTATTCTGGTGATTCAAGTTAGACTGCTGTTCACCTGACCTAGAATTCATCCGTTTGTATAGATCAAGTAAATATTTAATAGATTTCCTATCTTTTTCACTCTTAGGGACACAATGACGAAGTAGCCAACGCCATAAGTCCATACAAGTCAGACTATTCTGATTACTGCTTTGACTTCTCTGTCCATTACTGTAACCACGCCCACCTTGTCTTTGTCGATTGAGTGCAGCCACTTGGCCCTTACTACCACAGGGTCTAATCAGCTGCATTGTAGTTAGGTGTCTTAATTCAATTAGGGCAGTTCCCACTGTCAAATCTGGCTTACATAAAACAGTAATCACAGCAGTCTTCCAGGATGCTGTAGCTCCCTTCACAAATTTGTTCCTCACAGTTGTGGTAAAAGGTGTGTCCTCTGGACACTCCATATGTGGGTCTGTGGGTCTAACTTGATAAATCCACTCTAGCATTCCAGTTTCCCTAAGCCTTTGGATACCTTCTTCTACAGTATACCAAGGCAAGTCTGTACTTCAGCTTGATTTAGTGTCGGCCACCTCATAATCCATGCTTCTTCAACACAGCCAAATAAACTATTAGATCCATTCCTAACTTCTCTAGCTGAAACATTGAAGGAACAGTCCGTGCTTAGTGGACCCATATCAATAAACTCAGACTGATCCATCTTTATGTTCCTTGCACCATTATCCCACACCCTTAATAACCATCCCCACACATATTCCCCAGGTTTCTGTTTGTACATATTAGAAAACTCAAGTAGTTCTTTTGGAGTGTAGTGTACCTCCTCCTGGGTCACACTTTGTACTTCACCTTTTGGGGCTCTCTGGGACTTAAGCCTAGTTATAGGTCTAGAAGCCAGAATCGGTAGTGTGGAATTATTTTGAGAACATTCAGCATTATCTTGTAAAGCGTCTGCCTCAGGCAATGCTCCAGGCAGTGAGTCAGGCAAGTGCTATTTAGAGGCAGCTGGGCTAGGGCTAATCTTCTCATATGGGAGTGGAGGGGCTGATGGTTTTTCTGGGCAGGGTGGTTTAGCAGACAAACATGAAGTAATTTCTTCAGATGGGACTGGTTCTGCTAGCAGGAGTGATTCAATGGAATTTACAGTCTCAGTGTCCCCAGTTTCCTGATTATCTGCCCATATGTCCCCATCCCAAGTCTCAGGATCCTATCTCTTCCCAATCAATGCCCCTACTTTAATCTCAGACACCTCTCGAGGTTTGCAATTGAGTTGGCGTTGTAATTCAGCCACTCTTATGATAAGACTCTGGGTTTGGTTTTCAGCAATTTCAGCTCTGTTACTACAAGAAATAAGGCTTTCTTTCAAAGCACAAGTGGAAGCCTTGAGGTCATGTATGCGGCACTTGAGCCTTGACTCTGAAGCCCTGAGTACATCTCTTTCCTTCATCAGTTTGTCTAGCGAAAGTAGGACAAACCAACCAGCTTCCTTATACTTCTCATTCTGACAAAGCTGTAGAAAGATATCACACATGTGTTCACCTTGAGCCTCACCTTTCACTAATACCTGATCTACCGGTGGTGATATTTCACGTATTTGTATCACCACCTCACTCCATGGACTAGCAGTGACCTCTTTACTGCTGGAAGCAGAGTCATCAATGTCTTTATGACTAACCAGACTTGAGAACCAGTTTAGAAAACTCATCCTTACAATTTTGTTTCTCTAGAACCACTCCAGGTACCAAATGTCTTAGGCTGGGTTCTCTAGAGAAGCAAAACCACTAAAGTCTATAAATATGTATATATAGAGAGAGATTATACCAAGGAAACAGCTCACGTGATTGTAGAGGCTAGAATGTCCCAAGTCCGTGGATCAGGGTAGAGGCCTCTCCCAAGTCACACAGCTGCAGAAGCTGGCAAGCCCAAGATTGGAAGGTCAGAGAGCAGGGCTCCCACTCACAGGCTGTGCAGATGGACGAATCCTAGGTTCGGAAGATAAGCTGACAGCTCAAGTCCCAAGAACGGGAGATGAGACGAGAGGAAGCAGCCGCAGGATCCAGAGAGAGCAAAAAGCCAGAACTTCTGCCTATATATAGATGCGGGCCACACCCTCAAGGAGACTCCCTTTCATCTGACTGGCTACTCACAGTATATTCAATCATGGGAGTGATACATTAAAACACGGAGAATCATGGCCCAGCCAACCTGACACACAATCTTAACCATCACAGGCACCATCTAGTTTTTCTGGTCTCAGGCTGGTGGAGTCTCTGGTTGAGGTGGTCCTTTAGTCTTTTGGGCTATTATTTTCCCTGTGTCTTTGGTTTTCTTTATTTTCCTTTGCTCCAGGTGGGATGGGACCAACAGTTGTGTTTTAGATGGCTGTTCTCCATCTTTTAAGATCCTCTTATTTCTCTAGGGTATATTTCTAGGAGTTAGACTGCTGGATTATATGGTGTTTCTATTTCTACCTTTCAAAAGAACAGCCATATCATTTTCCAAAGTGGTAGTACCATTTTACATTCCCACCAGCAGTGCATAAGAGTTCTAATCTCCCCACAACCACCTCCAATATTTGTTATTTTGTTTTCTTTGGATTAGAGCCAGTATTCAGTGTGAAAGGTATCTCAATATAGTTTTGATATGCATTTCTCTAATGGTTAATGGCCAGTGAAAACCTTATGAATAGTAGTGGAACACTGATATAGTGCCAAAAGATGAGCCCCTCAGGTTGGAAGGCATTCAAAATACAACTGGAGAAGAGCTGCCTCCTCAAGGTAGAATTAACCTTAATGACGTGGATAGAGTCAAGCTTTTGGGACCTTCATCTGCTAATGTGGTATGACTCAAAACACGAAGAAAGAGCTGCAAATATCCATGTATAATTAGAAAGTGGACTGTACAAATTATGAATCTAGGAAAATTGGAAGTCATCAAAAATGAAATGTAACATATAAAGATCAATATCAAAGGCATTAGTGAGATGAAATGGACTGGTATTGGCCATTTTGAATCAGACAATCACATGATCTACTCTTCCGGAATGACAGATTGAATAGGAGTGGTGTGTTCATCATCAAAAAGAACATTTCAAGATCGCTCCTGAAGTACAACAACGTTGGTGATAGGTGATATGCACACACCTACAAGGAAGACCAATTAATATGACTATTATTGAAATTTACACACTAACCACTAAGGCCAAAGATGGAGAAACTGAAGATATTTACCAACTATTACAGTCTGAAACTGATCAAACATACAATCAAGATGCATTGATAATTACTGGTGATTGGAATGTGAAAATTGGACAAAGAAGAAGGATTGGTAGTGGGAAAATATGGCCTTAGTGATAGAAATGACTCTGAAGATCACATGATAGAACTTTGTAAGACCAATGACTTCTTCATTGCAAATACCTTTTTTCACCAATATAAATGGTGACTATACACGTGGACCTCACCAGATGGAATACACAGGAATGAAATTAACTACATCTGTGGAAAGATACAATGGAAAAGATGAATATCATCAGTCAGAACAAGGCCAGGGACCAACTGCAGAACAGACCATCAATTACTCATATTCAAGTTCAAGTTCAAGTTGAAGAAAATTAGAACAACTCCAGGAGTGCCAAAGATGATCTTGAGAATATGCCACCTGAATTAAGAGACCATCACAAGGATAGATTTGATACATTGAACACTAATGACTGAAGACCAGATGAGTTGTGGAATGACATCAAGGACTTCACACATGAAGAAAGCAAGAGGTCATTAAAAAGACAGGAAAGAAAAAAAAGACCAAAATGAATGTCAGAAGAGAGTCTGAAATTTGCTCTTGAACATAGAGTAGCTAAAGTGAAAGGAAGCAATGATCAAGTAAAAGAGCTGAACAGAAGATTTCAAAGAGTGGCTCGGGAAGACAAAGTAAAGTATTATAATGACATGTGCAAAGACCTGGAGATAGAAAACCAAAAGAGAAGAACATTCTCAGCATTTCTCAAGCTGAAAGAACTAAAGAAAAATTCAAGCCTCGAGTTGCAATAGTGAAGGATTCCATAGAGAAAATATAAAACAATGCAGGAAGCCTTAAAAGATGGCAGGAATACACAAAGTCACTGTATCAAAAAATTGGTCAATGTTCAACCATTTCAGGAGGTAGCATATGATCAAGAACCAATGGTACTGAAGAAAAAAATATAAGCTGCCATGAAAGCATTGGCAGAAAACAAAGCTCCAGGAATTGAGTGAAAACCAATTGAGATATTTCAACAAATGGATGCAGTGCTGTAAGTGCTCACTCATTTGTGCCAAGAAATTTGGAAGACAGCTGCCTGACCAACCAACAGTAAGAGAGCCATATTTGTACCCATTCCAAAGAAAGATGATTCAACAAAATGCAGACACTATCAAACAATGTCATTAGTATCATACACAAGTAAAATTGTGCTGAAGATCATTCAAAAGTGGTTGCAGCAGTACATGGACAGGGACCTGCCAGAAATTCAAGCCAGATTCAGAAGAGGACTTGGAATAAGGGATATCATTGCTGATGTCAGATGGATCACGGCTGAAAGCAGAGAATACCAGAAAGATATTTACCTTTGTTTTGTTGACCATGTGAAGGTATTTCACTGTGTGAATCGTAACAAATTATGGAAAACATTGCAAAGAATGGGAATTCCAGAACACTTGATTGTGCTCATGAGGAACCCGTACATAGACCAAGAGGCAGTCATTGGAACAGATCAAGGGGGATACTGGGTGGTTTAATGTTAAGAAAGATGTGAGTCAGAGTTGTATCCTTTCACCATACTTACTCATTCTGTATACTGAGCAAATAGTTTGAAAAGCTGGACTATGTGAAGAACTTGGCATCAGGATTAGAGGAAGACTCATTAACAACCTGCAATATGCAGATGACACAACCTTGCTTGCTACATATGAAGAGGACTTGAAGTACTTACTGATGAAGATCAAAGACCACAGCCTTCAGTAAGGATTATATCTCAACATAAAGAAAACAAAATTCTCACAACCGGACTACTGATACATACAACAAGGATTAAACTTCTGATACATGGATGAAAGCACTGATAGATGTAAGACAATAGATTAATTTCAATAAATTTTATGCTGAGGAAAAGAACCAGACACAAAAAGTGTACAAACTTTATGCTTTCATATATATGAAGTTCAAAATGAATTTCTGCTGTAGATGTTAATACAGTCGTTATTTTTAGGGGTGTTTTCTGAGAAAAGTCATAAGGGAACTTTCTGTGATGCTGAAAAAATGTATACACTTGCCTCTGTGATGATTAAGCAGGAGACTATACTCATCATATTTATTGAAAAGTACACTTAAATTCATGTATCTTAAAAAAAAGTGCACCTTAATAAAATACTACCCCTGAAATTGTATAATAACAGAAAGCAATGATAAGGATATAAGTGCAAATTTTTAATGAATGCATTTAATTTAGAGTCAGGAAGATAATAAACTATGAAGTCTAAGAAACAGGCTCTGATAAATTAGAAGGCATTGTTTCAAATAAATACTGGATCATTTATCTTCTTTAATGTAGTCTATCTTTTATACAAAGTATGAATAATAAAACTTACTTCATAGGTTGTTAGAAAAAGAACATTATTTAGGTAAATGATTCGAACCCACCAGCCACTCCTTGAGGGAGAAAGATGTGGCAATCTGCTTCCATAAAGATTACATCCTGACACCAAGCAAATAATAAGAATTCAATAAATTTTAATTATTTTATTAACATAAATTTATTTAGACATAATTGGTTGTATTTCTAATGACTTATGACATAGTAAATTTTTTGGAGTCACCATTATAGCAAGATAATTTTTCAAGCTAATTTGATTTTAAACTGCCATTATATGGCTCATTACCCCTAGCTATATAATTTGCTTATGAAATATGTTTTGAAAGAAAGCATACTCAAAATATTTCTTATTATCTGTTTATTTGTATTCTTGTAAGTATAGAGAGATATATGATTTCCAAATTAACTTGTGATAAATACCACATTCTTGTTAAAATTTAACACATAATCAGAGAGGAAGTTATCATAAAAGGCATTATGTTTCAGTTATTGAAAGTCACCTTTTAGATCATGGCTATAAACTTTAAATATTTAAGAAAATTTGCTAAACAATAACTAAAATCCATTTTAAATGTTATGTTTAATACTACCTGAGTTTGTACCTTCTGCTTCTGGCCAAGACGGAGAAACAGAGACGAGATTTACCCTCCTGCCTAAAACAACTAACTTCATGAAATATGTGAAGCAGTATTTTTCAGACATTGGACATCAGCAGTGCAGAAAATACATGAGATGAGTACTATCATTGCCTAAGCATACTGCCTGAAGATAGTTTGGGGGCCATAGCACAGAGAAGAGAAGCCTAGAGGGGGCCAGCCATCTCTCTAATTTGAGGAGAGGAAACCAGTTGTTCAGGGTAATGAATGCAGCTAGATTACTCTGGCGGGCAGAGTATTAGAGAGGAGGAAGTAGCACAGAGAAACAGGGAAAGAGAGACAGATGAGAAAGAGAGTGAACACTCCAAAAAGTTGAAGAGGACCTCCCTAGAGTCTTCAACGTATTACAGATGGACTTACGATGTATGCTAGTAACAACAAACTGCACTTACAACTGTCTTTTTTTTTAAATACATCTTACTGTTAGTAATATATACTACATACAGCCTGTAATTTGCTGATGTTATGAATCTCATGCCAATTCCCAAAGACAAATAAAGATTGTATAAAGATACTGATAATAAAAGCCAATAATAATGAAAACTAAAAAAAAAAAAAAAGAAAAAAGATATTTGACTTATGTCAGAACCAACTTACAACAGAGTTGTCATAAGAGAACCCCATCACAAGTCAGGGACTACCTGTATTGTTCAACAAACATGTGTGAGAAAGTATCAAATGTACGGGAAACAACTACACAAAGAAGCAGAAGAAACATTCCTCCAAGCTCATACAGGAAGAGTTTCAGTACCCACCAGTCAATGTGGAAAACTATGTGATACAGAGGGCATTGGATAGAGAATTCAGAAAACTATTGCCTCAGATATGAGGCAAAATTAGCCCCCAAATAAGTGCAGCTCTGCTCCAGCCTAAAAAAACTGAAAAGTGAGCCCTAAGTATCAAACAATTACCGGCTAAGTTAACTACATCTCAGAACAAAGATTATTTTAAATACACCTCGTGGTTCAATGGTTAAGCACTCAGCAGCCAAGGGAAAGGTTGGTGGTTTGAACCCACCAGCCACTCCACAGAAGAAAGATTATGGCAATCTGCTTCTGTAAAGATTACAGCCTTGGAAACCCTATAAAGATTACAGTTCTACTCTGTCCTACCAGGTTGTTGTGAGTCGGAATTGACTCGATGGCAGTGTGCTTAGTTTTGTTTTGTTTTTTTTTAATCTATAATATATATAAGTAGATAAGAATACTAAAACAGTTATTAAACTACATTCAATATGATATAGGAAATAGGAGATTGAGTATAATAAGTAGAAGCATAAAAATATAAAGAAAATGAAAACTCAACTTTTATAGATTAAAAAGGTCTGAGATGACACACACACGAGGTGGCTAGTTCAAAAGATTAGATTCAATACAAGGTAAGCTTAGTAAACTGGAAGATAACAATTGAAACTATACTGAAGCTAATTAGTGAGTTTAGCAAATTTTCAGTATCTAAATTCAACATACAGAATCTATTGTATTTCAGTACTCCAGCCAAGAAAAAAACAGGTATTAAAATTTTAAAAATACCATTTAAAATAGCATTAGAAATATGAAATACTGAGAGAGAAGTTTGACAAATGTGGAAATCCTAACACTGAAAATTAGAAAATATTGCCAAGACAAATTGCATAAAAACTAAATAAAGATACCTTGTGTTATTTTATCAGAATACTCAATGTTGCTAGGATATCTAATCCTTAATCTATTTGCTTAATCTTATAGATGCTGTATACAAATAAACAACAAAAACCTGCACTGTATAATAAAGTTATAGTTATTAAAAAGAAAGAGAAAACTCTCATTAATTTTAGGTAGCATAATTATGTACATAGAAATAATCCAAAATAATATGCAGATAAATTATCACAATTAGTAAACATGATTAGGAAAATTGCTGGATACAAAGTAAACATACAAAAATTAATTGAAGCATAAAAGTCCCTATGTCCTACTAATATCGTGGAAACCCTGGTGGCATAGTGGTTAAGAGCTATGCCTGCTAACCAAAAGTTCTGCAGTTCAAATCCACCAGGTGCCTGTTGGAAACCCTATGGGGCAGTTCTACTCTGTCCTATATGGTCACTATGAGTTGGAATCCACTCGACAGCAATGGGAGTTTAGTATTATCTTCTGAAGTTAAACATAATCATATTCTGGGATTTTAAATTTTAATACCTAGGCATAAAACCAATTACATAAGTACACATGTGCTTCAAAGGCTACGTACAACAAAGTTTATAAAAACATAAAGAAGCCCTGGTGATGCAAACAGTTAAGTGCTCGGCTGCTAACCAAAAGTTTGGTGGTTCAAACCCACTCACTGGCTCCCTAGGAGAAAGACCTGGTGGTCTGCTTCTGTAAAGGTTATAGTCAAGAAAATCCTATGGGGCAGTTCTACTGTGTCACATGGCGTCTCTATGAGTCAAAATTGACTCAACTGCACCCCAAAACAACAACAATAGAAGCATAATTCATAATAGCCCTAAACTGAAAGCAACTCAAATGTGCATTAACATTGTATTGATATATTGCTATACAGCAATTAATAAACTTAAGAACTATATTGTTGTTGTTAGGTACTGTCGAGTCAGTTTCAACTTATAGCAACCCTACGTACAACTGAACATAACACTACCCGGTCCTGAGTTATTCTCACAATCCTTGTTATGCTTGAGCCAATTGTTGCGGCCACTGTGTCAATCCGTCTCATTGAGGGTCTTCCTCTTTTTCACTGACCGTCTACTTTACCAAGCATGATGTCCTTCTCCAGGGACTGATCCCTCCTAATAACATATCCAAAGTATGTGAGATGTAGTCTCGACATCCTTGCTTCTAAGGAGCATTCTGATTGTACTTCTTCCAAGACAGATTTGTTCTATCTTTTAACAGTCCACGGTATATTCAATATTCTTTGCCAACACCACAATTCAAAGGCATCAAGTCTTCTTTGTAAAATTATTGCCTATACTATTAACAGACAAGAAATAAGCTACAGTTACAAAGTACTGCTTAGTTTCAAATGCTCATTTCTTGCACTGTCTTTTGTTCCATTGGAAAATTTATATTATTTGCACCTTTATATCCATTTAAATTCAAAATTTCAAAAACAATATTTTTATTATTCCCTGTCATCTTAGTTCAGCAGGCTTTTTGTTGGTTTTACTTTTTGCCAGGTCTGTGCTTGTTATTGAAAATACTAATATAAACATGACCTCATCCCATTGACAGAAATTTAGTTTAGAAAAAGTGAAATGGTGAAATACAGAAAGAGACAACAATCAGTCATTAAAATTTAATATGTTAGGTTGTGTTGTTAAGTGATGTCAAGTCGGTTCCGACTCATAGTGATCCTGAGTACAACAGAACGAAACACTGTTTTCAGTCCTGTGCCATCCTCACAATTAACGTTATGTTTGAGCCCATTGGTGCAGGCATTGTGTCATTCCATCTCATCGAGGGTCTTCCTCTTTTTTGCTGACCTTTTACTTTACCAAGCTTGATGTCCTTCTCCAGGGACTGATCCCTCCTGATAACATGTCCAAAGTGTGTAAGACGTAGTCTTGCCATCCTTGCTTCTAAGGAGCATTCTGGTTGTATTTCTTCTAAGGCATATTTTTTCATTCTTTTGGTAGTTGATGGTATAGTCAGTAACCTTCACCAACACCACAATTCAAAGGCACCAGTTCTTCAGTCTTCCTTATTCATTGTCCAGCTTTCACATGCATATGAGGTGACCTAAGACACCAAGGTTTGGGTTAGGCGCACCTTAGTCTTCAAGGTGACATCTTTGCTTTTCAACACTTTAAAAAGATCTTTTGCAGCAGATTTGCCCAGGGCAAAGCAACTTTTGATTTCCTGACTGCTGATTCCATGGGCATTGATTGTGGATTCAAGTAAAACGAAACTCTTGACAACTTCAATCTTTTCTGTTTATCATGATGTTGCTTATTGGTCTAGTTGTGAGGATTTTTGTTGTCATTATGTTGAGGTGTAATCCATACTGAAGGCTGTGGTCTTTGATCTTCATCAGTAAGTGCTTCCTCTTGAAGCACTTACATATATATAAGCACATATATATATATATTTTTTAATTGGTGTATTCTGTTGAATCTACTTCTTTAATATCTTCCTCTTCATTCTCATAGTATTCTGTTATGATTCTTTTAATTTCAGTTGTGTCTGTTGTGATATTGCCCATCTAATTTCTTATTTGAGTTGTTTACTTCCCCTTCTGTTTTTCTTTTGTCAGTTTGGCCTATGGTTTATTGATTTTGTTGATCTTTTCAAAGAACCAACTTTTGGTCTTGTTGACTCTTTCAATTGTTTTTCTATGTTCTATTTCATTTAATTCTGCTCTAATTCTTATTATTTTCTATCTTCTGGTGCCCAAGGGCTTCTTTGGCTTCTCTCTATTTGTTCGAGTTGTAGAGTTAATGTTTTGATTTTGGCCCTTTCTTCTTTTTGGATGTGTGCATTTATTGCTATAAACTGATGTCTGAGCACTGCTTTTGCTGCGTCCCTAAGGTTCTAGTAGGATGTGTTTTCGTTCTCATTTGATTCTGTGAATTTCTTTATTTCACCCTTAGTTTATTCTATAACCCAGTAGTTTTTGAACAAGGTGTTGTTCATTTTCCATGTGTTTGATTTTTTTTCATTGCTTTTTGTGTTATTGATTTCTACTTTTATGGCTTTATGGTCAGAAAAGATGCTTTGTAATATTTTGATGTTTTGGATTCTGTTAAGGCTTGCTTTATGGCCTAATATGTGGTCTTTCCTGGAGAATGTTCCATGCACGTTGGAAAAGAAAGTATACTAGGCTGCAGTTGGGTGGAGTGTTCTGTATATGTCTATGAGATCAAGTTGGTTGATTGTGGCATTTAGATCCTCCGTGTCTTTATTGAGCTTCTTTCTGGATGTTCTGTCCTTCACCAAAAGTGGTGTGTTGAAGTCTTCTACTGTTATTGTGGAGCTATCTGTCTCTCTTTTCAATGCTGTTAGAGATTTTTCTTTTTTTTTTTTTTTTTTTTTTGTATTTTGGATCCCTGTCGTTGGGTGTGTAAATATTTGCTATAGTTATGTCCTTCTGGTGTATTGACCCTCTAATAATTATATAGTGTCCTTCAGTATTCTTTGTGGTGGATTTTACTTTAAAGTCTATTTTGCCAGAGAATAATACTGCCACTCTTGCCCTTTTTTGAGTGTTGTTTGCTTGATACATTTTTTTCCATCCTTTTTGTTTTAGTTTGTTTGTGTCTTTGAGTCTAAGTGCATCTCTTGTAGGCAGCATATAGACGAATCGTGTTTTTTATCCATTCTGCCATTCTCTGTCTTTTTCTTAATGCATTTAGTCCGTGTACATTCTGCGTAATTATTGATAGGTATGAGTTTAATGCTTTCATTTTGATGTAGTTTTTCAGTATTGTTAACAGTTTCTTTGTTCCACTTAATTTTCTGTGCTGAGTTGTTTTTCTTTATTATTTTCTTTTCATCTTTTTCATTGTTATTAATTTTGTATTTGCTGAGTCTTTAAGTTTTTATTGTTTCTTTTATTTTGATGTGTAGGATTGTTAGTTCCCTTTGTGGTTACTTTAATATTTATCCCTATTTTTCTAAGTTTAAATCAATCTTTTATTTCTTTATATTGCCTTCATTTCCTCTCCATATGAAAGATATATGACTACATTTTTTTAGTCCTCTTTTTTGTTTTAATGTTGTCATGTTTCACATGTTGACATCTCTATTGCCCTATTTACAGAGTTTTAACTTTGATTTTTTTTTTTTTTTTTTGTGACGTCAATATCTGGTTGCTTGGTCCTGTGATCTAGTCTTTAGTTGTTATCTGCTGTTATTGATTTTCTAACAGGAGAACTCCCTTTAGTATTTCTAGTAATTTTGGTTTGGTTTTTACAAATTCCCTAAATTTCTGTTTTCCAGAAAATACCCTAATTTCACCATCATATTTGAGAGACAGTTTTACTGGATATATAATTCTCACCTGGCAATTTTTTTCCTTCAGGGCTTTATATATGTCATTCCATTGCCTTCTTACCTGCATGGTTTCTGCTGAGTAGTCCCATCTTAGCCTTATTGACTCTTCTTTGTAGATGACTTTTCATTTATCCCTAGTTGCTGTTAAAATTCTCTCTTCATCTTTGGATTTGGCAAGTTTGACTATGTCTTGGTGACTTTCTTTTGGGATCTACCTTTTGCAGGACTTGATGAGCATCTTGGATAGGTATCTTCTCATCAGTCACTATATCAGGTAAGTTTTCTGCCAAAAAATCTTCAACAATTCTCTCTGTATTTTCTGTTATCCCTCCCGCCCCGTTCTGGTACTCCAATCATTCATAAGTTATTCCTCTTTTATAGAGTCCCCCATAACTCTTAGAGTTTCTTCATTTTTTTAAATTATTTTATCTGAGTTTTCCTCAAATAAGTTGGTGTCAAGTGCTTTATCGTCAGTCTCACTAATTCTGACTTCCATTGCCTCAATTCTGCCCATATGACTTTCTATTGAGTTGTCTAATTCTGAAATTTTATTGTTAATCTTCTGGATTTCTGATTGCTGTCTCTCTATGGATTCTTGCAGCTTGTTAAATTTGTCAGTATGTTCTTCTGTAATCCTCTTAAGTTCCTCTATTGCTTTGTCTGTCTGTTCCTTGTCTTGTTCTGTATTTTGCCTGATCTCCTTCCTGATATCTTGTAGAGTTCTGTATATTAATATTTTGTGTTCTTCCTCCAGTGATTCCAAGAAGTTCTTTTCCTTTGAAAGATTTCTTGATTGTTTGTTTTGGGAGCTTGCTGAAGCCATTATGGTCTGCCTCTTTATGTAATTTGATATTGACTATTGTCTCCCAGCCATCAATAAGTTATTATATTTATTTATTTTATGTTTGCTTACTGTGTCCTAGCTTCTTGTTTTGTTTTGTTTTGATATGCCCAAATAGGCTGCTCGTGTGAGCTAGTTTCATTATTGGCATCTTTGCAGCTCTAACATCCTGTTACCAGGTAGTTAGATCTGTTACTAGGTATGTGAGCCCAGGAGCCTGTTAATTTTCTTGTATGGGTTCAGCTCAGGGGTCCAGGTAGTTGGTCACCAACTGTGTGGTACAGGTTCTCACCTACAGTCCTAGACAGGCAGGGGTGATTCGTGTAGGCACCAGTATCTGGCTGCAGTAGTAGACCACATGCTGAGCAAGGCAGTGGGCTGACAGCTGCCCCTGAGTGTCTGGGAGGAAAATGTGTTCCTGTTCCCTAGAGGGCATAGGTAGGTGGAATTTGCAGCCAGACTATGGGAACTCAATGCTGTTGGCTGCAAAGACTGGGAAGCACTACTTATTCTTGGACCCCTGTTGCAGGTGGCTAGGTGGTGTGGGTGGAACCACCAGTCCTCAGGACCCTGATGTGGATAGGTAAGAACCCTGCTTAATGGAGAGAGCGGTGTCGAATATCATGAGTCTGCCACTCCACCATATAGCTGATACAGTGGAAGTTAGGCTTAACGTATACACCCTATCATACTGTGCTAATGAGGGCCTATGCTGTTGAAATGGACCCACACAGTTCCATGCATGAGTGAAAGGCATTCAAAGTCCATGGACCTCTAATGCCTGTGCCTGGGCAAAGGAGCTGTGCCTGCCTTGAGTTCCCGGCTTAGGGATGCTGGCAGATTATTTTTTCCTGTTTGTTAATTTGTTCCCTCTCCAAGGCTGGGAGAATGGTTCAGGGCACATGACTGGTCCCACTTCTGGCCAAGGGATGCGGCAATCAATGAAGCCAGCCCAGGACCCGGTGCAGAGTGGGAAGGAGGCAGATAAATGGGAGAGAAGTTCTTCCCAAACAGGTTGTTTTTTTGATCCGCATGGTGGGCTAGTCACATGTACTTACCTTTTGCTGATTTAGTGCTGCTTTTCACTGGTTTGGAGGCTTGAATAGACTCTCTGCCACTTGGTCTCTCCCAGTGTGGAAAATGTGTCCTGAATGCCACTGCTTGCTTCAGTGTGCATGTCAACTGATTAGGCCTGCAGGGTGCCAGTTCCTGCTGGGTCAGGTCTGGCAACTCCTCGCTACTTCTGAACTGTCTCTCCCTCCCCCTGACACTCAGTCCCATTCTTCAACTTTGCCTTTTATGTTCAGGGCTCCTAGATTGTTATGTATAATCGATTTGCTTGTTTTTTCAGGTTTTTGTTGTAAGAGGGCCCACAGGAAGCACCTAACTACTCTGCCATCTTGGCTCTGCCTCCTTCCTCTTCATTCTCAGTCTCAGTACTTTCTTCTCCCTTTCTCCCCACTACTCCAAAGAGAGCTGCAATTCACTTATATGTGAATTTCTCATCTTAAAGTACAGTTCTGATTATGTTTCTTCTTTGCTCAAGGACCTTCGGGTTGTCCTTTGTCTTGCCAAATAAAAGCTAAACAATTTAGCTTGGTTTTAAAGTTCATCAGACTATTTTTCCAGCAAAATCTTTCAGCACTGATAAAATGTACATTGAATCAAAAGCAAACTCTTTGATGTTCCAGCATACTGTTTTATTGGTTCCTCTGTTAGAACATAGTTTCTAGATAACAGAAACTAAATCATAATTAGTTGTTGCATTTCTAAAATATTTTGTTCACAGTAAGTGCTTAATATTTTTGCCATAATATTTGAGTTAGGCATCACAAGGAGTTCATCAGAGCAATAGAGTAGAATTGCAAAAATGAGAATGTAATTTTCTTGAAAAGTTTGTCGCCTTTTCCAAATTAAAATTCTAGCTTTCTTCTAATGACAGGTGCAAATATACTTTAGATTAGATAGATACTATAGCAACTAAGGAAATCCCACCTTTGAAATAACAGCCAAAGAAACACTTCAAATTAAACATTTCTCATGTGTAACAGCATTAATAATTGCCTCTTTTTTTTTTTTTTGAAAGCTAGATGTCTATTGGACATAACTGATGTGGAACATAGATTAGGATAGATGGTGTGATGGTTAGTGTCATGTGTCAGCTTGGCTAGGCCATGATTCTCAGTGGTCTGGCAGACATTATATAATCACCCTCCATTTTGTGATCTTATGTGAGTAGCCAATCAATTGGAAGGGGTGTTTCCTTGGGGGTGTGGCCTGCTTCCAATATATAGGGATATTATGACAAAGCTTGCTTGCTGTCTCAGTCCTGCATCCATCTCTTCATCCTCTGACCTCCAGTTCTTGGGACATGAGCCAGCAGCCTGCCACCTTATCTGCAGATTTTGGGTTCATCAGTCCCTTCAACCATGTGAGTCATGAGAAGTCGGCAGCCTGTTGCCTGACTCGTGGATTTGGGATTTGCGGGCCTCCACAATTATGTGAGACATTTCCTTGAAATAAAGCTCTTTCTATATATATTTGTACATACGCTTCACTGGTTTTGCTTCTTTAGAGAACCCAGCCTATCACAGATTGATAAGATGAAGACTCTTCAGGGAAATATCAAAATCAGTGCTATTCTTTGCCAGCTCTTCACGAGCAAATATTTGTTCTGAATCTTTACTTGGAAATGAGGTTGTAAAATAGAATAAATTAACAGAGATAATGTTCTGATTCATCCTAATCATTCTGTCAGAAGTAACTTGTAATCATAAAAGTGCTGATTCAGAAAACAAAATCTGTAACTAAAAACTGTCCACCATATGAACAGTTGAATGCAAACAGAGTTCACTCCTTTTCATATTTCTAAATTTATTTTTTTCCAACTTGAGCAAAAGCCCAGTGATCTATGTGAAGGCACTCTTTAGAATGATACTTTAGTGAGATCTTTAATGACATTCTTGCATTAAGAATAATTTCATATTTTACTACATTTTCTTTAATTTAAACTACGTCATTGACAACCTTAATAAAAGGCAATTTAAAGGCTAATGTTACTGGAGCACAGTGCTAGATCTATCACACATATTAATTATTTTGTGGTTTTTAAACATTTAGTGTTGAATAAGAAATTCAAGCTTTTCTTTCCACATGACTACAAATTGGGTAACATTACCAACTATTCTATTTATTAGAATTTATTGAATTGTTTTGGAGATTGAGACCCTTAATCATTGTAGTAAAATAAGCAATAAAATTTACTTGAGATCTTAAATTACCTCTCAGTATTAAAAATAATGCTAAATATTAAATAATATTCTTTTCCTCTAATAGTACCATGCAGGTTTGGCTGCCCAAATGAACAGGGAAGAGAGGAAAATTAATTTAAAAGTCAGGCTACATCCTTACAATCTGTGTGATCTTTGTTTGCCCTCAGTGCTGAGAGAGGCTATGTTTTGAAGTTTCTAATATATGCCAACAAGTACTGTGCTGGAGATCTTGTAATTCCACAAAAATACACTTTTATATGTTCGAAAGGATTTAAAAAATTTATTTTGAAATTTATTTTTTCCAAGTTCTAGATTACAGAAAATTACAAAGAAATACAACGAAGTGAATTATCCACATCAGCCATCTCTCTTTTTATATATAGACATATATATACACATATATACACGTATACATATATGTACACATACATTATGCTTTTATTCACCAATCATTGTAAGAGTTTTCTAATATTAATCCAAACTCTTTGTAAACCACAATTTTGTATGCCTCATAATGACCAACTGCATTATTTATATACATAATACATATATATATATATATATTTGTTTTTAGCTGCTATCCACTTGGCTACAACTCATGGTGTCCTCATGAACAAGGAAATGAAATGCTCCCCTATCCTGTACCATTTCCATCATCAGTTGGTGTCTTACTCTTGTGCTTCATAGGGTTTTCATTGGCTGATTTTCAAAAGTAGATTGCCAGGCCTTGCTACTTAGTCCCTCTTTGTCTGGAAGTTCCACTGACACCTGTTCAGCATCATAGCAACACAAAAACCTCCGCTTATATATTGTATATATATATAAATCTAATGTTTAAAAAAGCTTTTTCTGTATGGTTAAGAGTCACTAGCATTTTATTAAATTTTCCTTGATCTCCCACCTATTCAGACATAAAAATTTAAAGCCATTTAAAAAATCTCATCTATGACTATTTTTTGTCTAACTTCCTTATCATTTCATTTAATTCATTTCATTAATGCATTGTAATTTTCTGAATACTTATTAGTTACCTACTATGAACCATGCTTTACGTCAGTGAACTCTTACTGCTGTCTAGTTGCTTATGGTCAAATGAAGGAGTAACAAAAACATGATGAATGTTATCATGCCCATCTCTAAACTGGGACTTGTGGGGCCATGTAGGATGGCCCATATACCATGTGTATAAATATTTAAAGTTTAAGACCAAGATGTAACCATGGCCCCACCACCTTTCCCATCCTCGGAACTGCCTCTTGCTCCTCAATTCCCCTGTACAACACAAGATACTCCTGAACCTGTAAGCCTGATAATCGTGTGATTCTGCTCTGCTCAGAATGTGTAGGGTGGAAGTTATAACTGAGTCCAGGACTACTGGACCAGGATGGAGACAAATCTGGTTATATTCCTCAGGTACCTGAGCTGGTTGCTCTCCCGTCCCCTGTGAATAACCTTACCTGCTCAGGATTTCCAGGCAGTTATAAAGGTCTTTCAATTAAAGACTATCTGAGCCAAGGAAAGACAGGAAACATAACTAGCTGTTTGGTCACACATTTCAATTGATTTGGGTAGCCAGCTAAAAAACAAAGGCAGCTGAATTTCCCAATTCTGAGGCTCTGCTTTTTTCTACATCCCCTCCACATGCACGCACATTCACACAAATACATGTGCTCACTCATACACTGGTACATTCTCAAATCGACGTCTACTCAACATGAGGACCTGGCATTGCTCTCACATCCCTTTTCCTGTAATTACCTTGTATACAACAGGTTGCCAAATATTTTAAAATATTATTTTTTACAAGAATAAAAAGAAAAAAAATGTCTTCCTGTATCAGGGTTTATGGACAGCAGAGCTTTCTAAAGGACTACCTTTGACATAGGGATTTCTTTCTGCCCAGGTCTAAGGACATTTTTCAATGTTACTGTTAAGAACGTAAATAATCATAGAGGCTTATTTTAAAACAGATTTGCAGCACATCCTTGGGGTGGGAAAAAATGTGAATTTGTTCTGACCTCTGTCACCTGGTATGGATTATAGCATGTACAAACATTTGTCTAATGGACTTCTTATTGTTTTCATTTTTTTTTAATGCATAAGTCTGTAATTTCTTATGATCCTGTGTATGTTTCAGAGTTACTAGCCTCCTTGTTATATAAAGTATTGCTAACCTGGGATGTTCAGAGAATGATACTAATCTTACTGGTTGTATCATATATTTTGAAATAGCAAAAGATAGGAAAGAATTTCTGGATCAGATAGGATCGGGGTCCTTCACATTAGCTCCTTTTGTTATACGGGCTGTGGAGGCGACTAGAGGAGATAGCTCCTTATGGGATACTGAAAAATATATGGTAATATTGTAGCTTTGAAAAATAAACAAACAAAATCTTATGAAGCATTGTACTTTCTAAGTCAAAGGCATGCCTCAGCCAATGAAAATATATATCAAGCTATATTCTCATTGTGCAAAAAATCACCTAGGGCTTTTAAAGACACCAATAAGTAGACATTAAAATATCTAATAAGAAGAGATATAGGTTTTGGCAGTCCATGGTATATTCAATATTCTTCGTCAACACCACAGTCAAAGGCGTCAATTCTTCTTTGGTCTCCCTTGTTCATTGTCCCCATTTTGCATATATATGAGGCGACTGAAAATGCCATGGCTCGGGTCAGGAGCACCTTAGTCTTCAAAGTGACACCTTTGCTTTTCAACACTTTAAAGAGGTCTTTTGCAGCAGATTTGCCCAATGTAATGTGTCTTTTGATTTCTTGACTGCTGCTTCCATGGGAGTTGATTGTGGATTAAAGTAAAATGAAATTCTTGACAACTTCAATCTTTCCTTCGTTTATCACAATGTTGCTTATTGATCCAGTAGTGAGGATTTTTTTGTTTTCTTCATGTTAAGGTGTAATCCATACTGAAGGCTACAATCTTTCACCTTCATCAGTAAATGCTTCAAGTCCTCTTTGCTTTCAGCAAGCAAGGTTGTCTCATCTGTATATCTCAGATTATTAATGAATCTTCCTCTAATCCTGATGTTAAGTTCTTCTTCATATAGTCCAGTTTCTTGGATCATTTGTTCATCATACACACCAAATAATTATGGTGAAAAAAATACAACCTGATACATCTTTCCTGATCTTAAACCACAGAGATTCCTTTGTTCTATTTGAACGACTGCCTCTTCGTCTATGTACAGGTTCCACATGAGCACAATTTAGTGTTCTGGAAGTTTTATTCTTCTCAATGTTATCCATAATTTGTTATGATCCACACAGTCAAATGCACTTGCATGGTCAAGAAAATACAGGTAAACATCTTTCTGGTGTTCCCTACTTTCAGCCAAGATCCATCTGAAATCAGCAGTGATATCTCCCATTCCACATCCTCTTCTTAATCCTGCTTCAATTTCTGGCAGTCCCCTGTCAGTGTACTGCTGCAACTGTATTAAATGATCTTCAGCAAAATTTTACTTGCATGTGATATTAATGATATTGGTCGACAATTTCTGAATTCTTTTGGATCACCTTTCTTTGGAGTGGGCACAAATATGGATCTCTTTCAGTCAGTTGGCCAGGTAGTTGTCTTCCAAAATTTTTGGCATAGAGAAGTGACTGCTTCCAGCATTGTATCGCTTTGTTGAGACATCTCAATTTGTATTTCATTAATTCCTGGAGCTTTGTTTTTGACCAATCTCTTCAGTGCAGCTTGGATTTCTTCCTTCAATAACATCAGTTCTTGATCATATACTTCCTTCTAAAATATTAGAACATAGACCAATTCTTTTTGGCACAGTGACTTTGTGTATTCCTTCCATCTTTTGATGGTTGTTGCCCACAGAATCCTTCAATTTTGCAACTCGCGGCTTGAATTTTTTATTCACTTCGTTCAGCTTGAGAAATGCTGAGCATATTCTTCCCTTTTGGTTTTCTAAATTCGAGTCTTTGCACATGTCATTATAATACTTTACTTTGTCTTCTCCATCCACACTTTGAAATCTTCTGTTCAGCTCTTTTACTTCATTGTTTCTTCCATTCGCTTTAGCTACTCCACGTCCAAGTGTAAGTTCAGTGTCTCTTCTGATATCCATTTTGGTCTTTTCTTTCATTCCTGTCTCTTTAATGACCTTTTGCTTTCTTCATGTATGATGTTCTTGTTGTCATTCACAACTTGTCTGGTCTTTGGTTATTAGTGTTCAATGACTGAAATCTATTCTTGAGATGGTCTCTAAATTCAAGTGGGATATACTAAAGGTCTTATTTTGGCTTTCCTGGACTTGCTCTACTTTTCTTCAGGTTCACCTGGAACTTGCATATGAGCAATCGGTGTTCTGTTGTGCGGTCAGCACCTGGCCTTGTTCTGACTGATGATATTGAGCTTTTCCATCATCTCTTTCCACAGATTTAGTCAATTGGATTCCTATGTATTCCATCTGGCTAGGTCCACACTTATAGTCACCACTTATTTTGATGAAAAAAAAAAAGATGTTTCTAATGAATAAGTCATTGGCCTTGTAAAATTTTATCATGTGATCTTTGGTGTTTCTATCAACAAGGTCATATTTTCCAACTACTTATCCTTCTTTGTTTCCAACTTAAAAATTCCAATCACCAGTAAGTATCAATGCATCTTGACTGCATGTTTGATCAATTTCATGCTGTAGAAGTTGGTAAAAATCTTCAATTTCTTCATTTTTGGCATTAGTGGTTGGTGCATAAATTTGAATAATAGTCCTATTAACTGGGCTTCCTTTGTAGGCTATGGATATTATCCTATCACTGACAGCATTGTACTTCAGGATAGATCTTGAAATGTTCATTTTGACAATGAATGCTATGTCACTCCTCTTCAATTTGTTTTTTCTTGCATAATAGATGGTAGGATTGTCCAACTCAAAACAGACAATACCAGTCTATTTCAGCTCACAAATGCCTAGGCTATCGATCTTCAAGCATTTCGTTTCATTTTTGACAACTTTCAATTTTCCTAGATTCATACTTCATACATTCCATATTCTGAGTATTAATGGATGTTTATACCTGTTTCTTCTCATTTTGAGTCCTGCCGCATCATCAGATGAAGACCCTGGAAGCCATATTCCAACCACCTCATTAAACTGACTCTATTTTTAGGAGGCAGTTCTTTCTCAGTAGTATTTTGAGTCCATTCCAACCTGAGGGGCTCATCTTCTGGCACTATATCATACAATGTTCCACTGCTATTCATCATGTTTTCCCTGGCCAATTTTTTCAGAAGTAGATTGCCACATCCTTTTTTCTAGCCTGTCTTAGTCTGGAAGCTCCACTAAAACCTTTCCATCATGGTAGATGCTGCTGATACTTGAAGTACTGGTGGTATAGCTTCCTGCATGACAGCAACACGGAAGCCACCACAGCACAGCATACTGACAGATGAGTAGTGGTGCTGATATATAGTTTTTTTTTTTTTTTTTTTGGCACCATTCAAAAAGTAACTTACCAGCAGGAACATATTTTAAAAAATAGAATAAACTATATATCTGCAGTTTTTAAGTAAATAGAATAAACTGTAGATATATAGTTTATCCTAGTTTTTTTTTTAAATGTGCTCCTGCTGGTAATTGTTTTTGGAATGCTGCACTCTAGAGGACAGGAATATCAGGACTCCTTAAACTATTGTAATTAATTCAGTGATGGTTTTGGTTAAATATAAATATATACATGCTTGCCACTACTATCATTCTGAGGGTAACATTGGTTTTCATTTGCCTGTCTGTTCTCTAAAAGAGGTTCTGGTGTCATTTTCCTTTTTCTCATACTCCTCAACACTTTTTGAAACTTTATACGTTCTTTACTTATGGGAATTGGCACTCAGTCACCAGCCTACTATCCTCATACACTCTTTATCTTTCCTTTTGCTGATTCTCGATCAACATCATTATTTTTGCATGATAAGATAACTAAACCTTCATGATTGCTATACTTCTGAACCAACATTATGTAATCCTTTTTTTGTCTTACAGTGTATGAATTTGAGACTAAAATGTTCACATGTGAAAAAGTGTTTGATTTCTATACAGCCAGGTTGATATATTATGGTGCTAGCCATGCATCAAGACTTTAATGGACAAATAACAGCAAATTTAATTGATTCATGTTTTCAATTAAATTTTTCCATATTTATATCTGCGGTCTATGTTCTAGCATGTCACTATGACTCCCCTGGTGCTGTATTTTGTGTCAGCATAGAACACTGCAAAACAAGCCAGAATTGACATACATGGTAGAGATGTAAGATATGAAAAAAGTTAGTAACTGGAGAGTTGAAAGGAGAAATATTAAAAAAAAATTAGAGACCAGGCAAACACATCACAGCCTGCACAAGGTAACTCTATTTGTCTGTCTTTGTCAAATGAAATATTGTATTTTTCTTTCTTTTATTATCATGTATTTTTTATTACGTTTAATACTAGGGGGATTTCCCCCACCCTAATTTTTTTTTTCTCCTAGTCGTCTGATATGTATGTACTTCAGCCAAAAAAAGAAAGAAATGCTATCTTGACTCTGCAGCTTGACATTATTGACCTTGTCAGAGAGGAAAAGGATGACAGAAGATAATGCATATTTTCAGTGGTATAAGCTGATTATGTTAAGTGAAGTTTACATTTAAGGATCATTCTTAATCACATTTAGAGTTGAATCTCACGCTACTCTTGGTAAAGCCTTTCTGAACCTTAAAGCCTTTTGAACTCAAGAAGGAACTGCCTGTTCTTTGAAAAAAAAAATGCCTGTCAGTTATGAAAAAGGGACACTGATAATAGGATGAACCATAAATTTGAATATATTCTGCATTTCTGAATATTTTCTACTTTAACCTGGAAGGGTTTTAATCTACATGATACGTGTGACAAGGGATTGGAGCATTTATCGCTTCTCCATTAGCTTTTATTCTTTCTTTCTTTTAAACACAGAATGCTTTTGAATGTCTCCTTTCTATAATTTGGATTAAATGGGTTTTCCTTTTATACATGAGTTAGATTCCAAAGTCAGCCTGCCATGAAGAAAATCGCATGTAGTCAGCATTACCCTTGAAAATCATACAGATCATCTTTTAATCTCCAAAACCTGAAGCCTCAGATTCTGGAAAGTATTTGCATTTCATTCATGTTTCTTCTTTTTTTCCCCTGAAATAATTGAGGCCAAGGTTTTGTTTGAAACAGAAATTGTTCTACCTCTTATTTCTTTTTATCTCTGTGCATCTCCCCTCCAAATTTTGGTTCTATTTCTTCATCTATCTTTGTTTTGATCTCCTCTCTCTCAACCACATTTTTGTAAATAAACAGGTTAAATGTGTATATGAAGTTACCATGTTAGCATGAGTCAGAATCAACTCGATGGTAACTAACAAGAACAATGATGTGATTCCATTGTACTGAAAATGGGATAGGTTGTTATTGTTGTTAGGTGTCATCCAGTCAGTTCTGATTCATAGGGAGCCTATGTACAACAGAACAAAACACTGCCTGGTTCTATGCTATCCTCACAATTATTGCTATGTTTGAGCCCATTGTTGTAGCTACTGTGTTAATCCATCTTGTTGAGGGTCTTCCTCTTTTTTTGCTGATCCTCCACCTTACCATGAATGATGTTCTTCTCCAGGGACTGATCCCTCTTGATAACATGTCCTAAGTACGTGAGATGAAGTCTTGACATCTTTGCTTCCAAGGAGCACTCTGGCTATATTTCTTCCAAGACAGACTTGTTTGTTCTTCTGGCAGTCCATGGTATATTCAATATTTTTGCCAACACTATAATCCAAAGGTGTCAGTTCTTCAGTCTCCCTTATTCATTGTCCAGCTTTCACATGCTTATGAAGCAATTGACAACATTACAGCTTGGGTTAGGAGAACGTTAGTTCTTAGTGACATCTTTGTTTTTTAACACTTTAAAGAGGCATTTGCAACAGCTTTGCCCAATGCAATACATCCTTTGATTTCTTGACTGCTGTTTCCATAAGCATTGATTGTGTATCCAAATAAAATGAAATCCTTGACAACTTCAATCTTTTCTCCATTTACTACAATGCTGATTCTTGGTCCAGTTGTGAGGGTTTTTGTTTTCATTAGTTGAGGTGTAATCCATACTGAAGGCTGTGGTCTTTGATCTTCATCAGTAAGTGCTTCAAGTCCTCTTCACTTTCAGCAAGCAAGGTTGTGTCATCTACATATGACAGGTTGTTAATGAGACTTCCACCAATTCTGATGCCACGTTCTTCTTCATATACTCCAGCTTCTCAGATTATTTGCTCAGCATACAGATTGAATAAATATGATGAAAGAATACTACCCTGATGCACCCCATCCTCGTTTTAATCCATGCAGTATCCCTTAGTTCTGTTCCAACAACTGCCTCTTGGTCTATGTACAAAGTCCTCATGAGCACAACTAAGTGTTCTGGAATTCTAATTTTTTGCAATGTTATCCATAATTAGTTATTATCCACACAGTTGAATGTCTTTGCAGGTAAACATCTTTCTGGCATTCTCTACTTTTAGCCATGATCCCTCTGATATCAACAATGATATATCTGGTCTCAAGTTCTCTTCTGAATCCAGCTTGAACTTTTGGCAGATCCCTGTTGATGTACTGCTGCAATCATTATTTTACTTATCTTCAGCAAAATTTTACTTGTGTGTGGTATTACTGATATTTTTCAATAATATCTGCGTTCTCTTGGATCACCTTTCTCTGGAATGGGCAGATATATGAATCTCTTCCAGTCAGTTGACCAGGTAATTGTCTTCCAAATTTCTTGACATAGGCAAGCGAGCACCTTCAGTGCTGAATCTGTTTGTTGAAACATCTCAATTGATATTGAGTCAATGCTTGGAGCCTTGTTTTTCACCAATGCCTTCAGTGGAGCTTGAACTTCTTCCTTCAGTACTATAGGTTTTTCATCATATGCTCCCTCCTGAAATGTCTGAACATCAACCAATATTTTTTGGTATAGTGAGTCTATGCCACCAGTATTTCAAATACTAGCATGGTCACACATGTTGGACAGGTTTTAGTGGAGACTTGAGGCTAAGGCAGACTAGGAAGAAAGACCTAGTGATCTACTTCTGAAAAGAGTTAACCAGTGAAAAACTTATGTATAGCAGTGGAATATTGCCTGATATAGTACAAGAATATGAGCCCCTTAGGTTGGAAGGTAATCAAAATACAACTGGGGTAGAGCTGCCTCCTCATAGTAGAGGCGAACTTAATGACATGGATGGAGTCAAGCTTTCAGGACCTTCATTTGCTGATGTGGCACAACTCAAAATGAGAAGAAATAGCTGCAAACATCCATTAATAATCAAAATGTAGAATGTATGAAGTATGAATCTAAGAAAATTGGAAGTCACCAAAAATGAAATGGAATGCATAAAGATTGATATCCTAGGCATTATTGAGCTGAAAAGGACTGGTATTGGCCATTTTGAATCAGGCAATCATATGATCTGCTATGAGGGGAGTAACAAATTGAAGAGGAATGGTGTAGCATTCATTGTCAAAAAGAAAATAGGGTATACCTAAAGTAATTCAAGGACTATAATTTCACACCAAGTTGTTGAAAAAAGATACAATGTAACTATGAAAAGATGATATATTTAGTTAGGTGTTGACACATATTTTCCTAGCCTAAAAAATCTAGTAAGATGTGACTATAAGATATTAGTAAGGACTGTGGAGCACTCTGAGTTCTCTTAGTTTGTTCTGTAGTCAACATCTGAATTAAGCTCTCGTAATTGTTCACTTAAATTTCTAACAGCTACTATTTATTTGCTCTTGTTCTTTTTTCTTAAAATATTTTAACTGTTTCCTGGACTTCAAATTCTAGATTCCTAAATATTATCTTTTAGTTTTGTTTTACTTGGTGAAACGCAGAATCACATCTCAATTCCTGACTTACCAAACTTCTATAGATTTACAACTTTATTTTCATCTACAACTGACACCAAATAAGACTTTCCTTCAGTACCACTTTACTTTTTGTTTTTCATATCAAATAAAATAGCACTAGTATATTCCAGTCGCATGAATTTGGAAGTCTTATGTATTTAGATACTCCAGGAGATAACATGAAGGTAAAAATATTAATTTTATATCCATATACAACTCCAGAATCATGTTACTTACGCTATAATCTCACACTAATTGTCCCAGTTGTTATACTTTTATTCATAATAAATATCCAGAATTGACCAATTCATTATCATTGTTTTATTTTTTATTTTAAGTTAAAAATTGCTCTAGTGTTTGACTATGATTCATATTATCAGCTCTTTCTTTAAGTAGATAAATGCTCAGCATACTAGTAAGAGAAATACTCCATCCAGTTCTAATTCTTAAAGAATTGTCTCTAAATTTTGATGTTTTAATTTAACTGATGATTTTTTTTACCAAGAGATTTATGAATAAAATGTGTAAAAAAATAGTTATGTATATTGCATAATATTATATCTGCCATTCAATTTAAAAGGGAGAAATTGGATGAAGAAATTTGACAATTATATTGTCCATTATAATCAAATGTTATAGATGCAGATTCTTAAGGGAATCTGCCTTTTTTCTGGTTTTCCTGAAATAAAAGCCCAACGTTCACTTATGCACATGCCTTGCATCTATTTCTTCTCGCAATAGGAGACTGGATGGCTCATAATATACCTCCTATCATTTCCTTACTATATGACTTGACTTGGAAAACCATAAAATATGATCAATGAAATACCTAAATGTGAGACATAATATGATAATCTTGTGAAATTCATTTTTTTATCACTAAAGTAAAAAGCTCACTAAAATATTTGGTTAAGCCTTCAGTGCATGAAATAGTAGTGCACAAGAATGGACTCCTATTAAAAATAAACCTTTCCAGAAAAATAATATTTCAGCAAAACTGAAGAGTAATTGGCAACAATACTTTGCCTGTACAACTTCAAGATAGTCCAAAGTATAATATAAATATTTCCTAACCCTCACTCCAAGTGATATTTTTTGTCTCACTTCTATTTGATTGCCTCCATGATCTGGGATTCAACTTTGAATAATAGCAAATGAAATGTCTGGTAGGTATAGTTATACTTTTGCTCAAAAATTTTTCTCAAGAAATGCTAGCAAAAATCTGCCTGCAGGGTTCAGGTCAATGATTTTTTAAATCCGACAAATATTTTCCAATGTTAGAAAGGAGTAGGTATAAAAACAAGATAAAACACAGAAGCGAAGTTATTTGTGATGTAAAAAAAAAATAATAATAAAATTAATGAATAAAATAATAAAGACATCACAACTTATAAAGTTCATGATACTTCTTTAATGTGACTAATTTTCTCTCATTTCCAAAGACATGTTTAACTTCAAATTCCTGATATAAAATATTCCTCCTCTCTATCTTTTCTCACCATTTTCAAGCAGTCTTCATAACAGATTGAAATAGATGACGTATTTGTTTCAGTCTTTTAGGCAAAGTGGATAGTGTAGAGAAACTAATAAATGTAACTAATATTAGACTTACTTTTTGCCCACCTTCCCAATAATTAATTCACTAATTAATATTTTTAAAATATGCATCAGATTTTTAGAGATCACTTAAACTTCCTGAAGCCTGGAGTCTTTTTGTTAATGTACTGAATTCTTTGAAATAAGAATGAGGTATTTGCCTGTAAGAATAGTTAGCTTTGCATTAGGATAAACTAACTTTAAAAATTAAAGTTCTCATCTTCCAGCTATTCTGATCACTTTGCCATATTGCCATATGTAGAACACAATAAAACATCACATTGTATCGTATTTCTATAGTGACCTAGTTAATATATAATCTATTTTCCTGATTAAAAACAAATGTTTTGTCTGTTTTTCTGAGACTTTCAATAAGATTTTTCTGAGTCATTTCTGTAAATAGAAATGGTAATCCTGAACACTACTGATCATTAGGGCCATCTGTGCAATGATCAGAAAACCATCTCTTTGTGCCGTAACTCCATGACCCTGCCAGAGTTTGCATCTCTTCTCTTTCTGCATGGGCATTCAATTCAAGAAAAACAAACAAATAGACTAACTAACCTCTGTTCCAGATCTGTTCCACACTTCTCAGTATGCATAGATATCTTTTTTTTTTGTCTTAACTAGACAAAGGTTTTTGGGAATTGCTTACTAGATGGGTGTGGATGAGACAATAGAAATGCATTTTTCAAAAAATTATTGTGTCTTTACACTGATGATGTTTTCTATATCATGTTTTGGTTAGTCCATACAATCCTATTCTTAACAAAATGTCTTCAATTCCTTTTGAGATTATTTGTTTATCATTAAGATACTGCCTGGTGTCTTTCCAGGAGTTAGTTACAAAGTTCTTTGAAAGAAGCATAATTCTAATGGCATGGGTTATACTTTTTATTTTGTGAAGTTATTATTCTCCATGAACTGAGTTCGATATTTTGTATGCTTGACAATATACTTTAACAGTATTAATTCAGTAAACCTGAATTAATAAGTGAAAAAATTTCATAACCCTTACTTTCTAAAGTACTTTATGTATGAAATTCAAATAAAATAAAAATGTGTGATATGGAGAAAGGCAAAATATTGTATTTAAATAAAAACTCCATCAATGTGTACAGCATATTTTCTCATATCTGCAAGACATTACGTTAGCTACTTTCAGTGCTTTAAGCTATTCTCCATTTGAATAATGATGAGCATTTTATTTTTATAATTCATTCTTTAAACAATGGTCAAATCATGCACAATGCCCTGACTTTCAAAGAAAAAGTATATTTTTCGGGCTAAAGATGGTTTTATTAGTTCCCTTGAAATAATGTGCATAAGTAGCCTAATAAAATGCAAGTCTGATGCTTATGTTTAACAAATAATTAAAAAAAAATACTTTAAAAAATCCAAAAGTGCTGCTTTATTATGTAAAATATGAAAAAAGAAGAGATCCTATTAACCTGATCTGTTTGTCAAATCAAGGGATACTGTTCTTTTATGCATACATGAAAGTTTTATACCAATAATCTATTATTTTAGATTCAGATAAAATGATAGAGAAAACACCTCTCAAAAGAATTCAAGACCTTATTTATAATCTATTTGTAAAAATTAAATTCCATATTGTGTTATTAAAATTATTCATTCAAACATCTCTGTGTTATTATGAAACTATACAATAATTGTATTTGTTTCAGAAAATTATATTAACATTAAAACACTTTAAATGATGATTTCTAATCAGCCACATTAATGTAATGCTTTTATTTTATTATTTGTGTATATTTACCTTAGATGAGAAACCATATTAAATGTCCTTAAATGCACAGATCCATCTATCCATGATCATTTGGTGTAAATTCTCCTATGATTTCTTTAGCCTTGAAATTTCCCCTGGTGTTATTAGTGTTGAAGTAGCTGACCACGATAAAACTGTAGCTAGGAAGGAATTTTTTATAAGTGTGGTGGCATACAGAAAATAATTTATTCCATGCAATTGTGTCTCAGATAAACACAGAAGTTTGACATTTTCAATGAAAGGAAACAGACAGGGAATTAACAATTATGCCAACCAGTACTTCTCTACTTTTTAATATTATCTCTACTCTGTGTGTGTGCATATACGTTTAGTATAATCCATAGTGATTATAGCTGACAGTGTGATCATAAAATATTGTAATTGTTTTTTTGTTTCCTAGACAATCGTAGTGCAAGTAAAAGATTTATTTGCAAAAGCAGTCTGCCTTACGGCATGTCTAATGTTGCAAACCGCTTCTGTAAAGATTAAGCCAAAAAACCCTGCCGGGCAGTTCTACTCTGTCACATGGAGTTGCTATGAGTAGCAGTTGACTGGATTATACCTAGCAACAACAACACAACGTTGTATTATTGTGTTGTATAATTATCTTACCATGAGATAAATTTTTTTGGAAAACAGAAAATAAGTCTTATGAAATTGTGCAATTCTGAAATTACTCAGCACAATACTGTGCTCAGTGAAGATGCTCAATAATCATCACATATATAATTTTAAATTGACACTGAGAAATATAAAAAATGAGGGGTATAATTGTTCACAGAATATATACAATATTTTATGGAGCTATAGACCAAGAGGCAGTCATGTGAACAGAGCAAGTGAATACTGCATGGTTTAAAAACAGGAAAGGTATAGGTCAATGTTGTATTCTTTCACCGTACCTATTCAATCTGTATGCTGAGCAAATAATCTGAGAATGTGGACAATATGAAGAAGAATGCAGTATAAGGGTTGGAGGAAGATTCATTTACAACCTTTGATATGCAGATGACACAACCTTGCTTGCTGAAAGTGAAGAGGACTTGAAGAGGGCATGAGGAAACGCTCACAATCTTTAGCCATTAGAGAAATGCAAATCAAAACTACGATGAGATACTATCTCACCCCAACAAGGCTAGCATTAATCCAAAAAACACAAAATAATAAATGTTGGAGAGGTTGTGGAGAGACTAGAACACTTATACACTGTCGGTGGGAATGTAAAATGGTACAACCACTTAGGAAACTGATTTGGTGCTTCCTTAAAAAGCTAGAAATAGAAGCACTTACTGATGAAGATCAAAGACCACAGCCTTCAGTATGAATTGCACCTTAACATAAAGAAAACAGAAATCCTCACAAGTGGACCAATAAGCAATATCACAACAAATGAACAAAATATTGAAGTTGTCAAGAATTTCATTTTACTTGGATCCACAATCAACCCCCATGGAAAAAGCAGTCAAGAAATCAAATGACGCTTTGCATTAGGCAAATCTGCTGCGAAAGACCTCTTTAAAGTGTTAAAAAGCAAAAATATCACTTTGATGACTATGGTATTTTCCATCGCCTTATATACATGTTAAAACTGGACAATGAAAAGAAAGACCAAAGAAAAATTGATGGATTTGAATTATGGTGTTAGCAAAGAATACTGAATATACGATGGACTGCCAGAAAAACAGACACATCTGTCTTGAGTGCAGTACAGCCAGAATGCTCCTTAGAAGCGAGGATGGCAACACTTCCTCTCACGTAACTCGGACATGTTATCAGGAGAGATCAGTCCCTGCAGAAGGACATCATGCTTGGTAAAGTAGAGGGTTAGTTAAAAAGAAGAAGAACCCCAATGAGATGGATTGACACAGTGGCTGCAACAATGAGCTCAAACATACCTACCATTGTGAGAATGGAGCAGGACCAGGGCAACATGTCCTTCCGTTAGTCATAAGGTCACCATGAGTTGGAGCCAACTCAACAGCACCAAACAACAGCAACAACATAGTTATATATGACCATTTCAATTATATCATAAGAAAACATGATCCAAAATTAACACACTAAGGCATGTACAAGTTTCCAGACTGAATTAATGAAAAAATATAAAACATCTAAGAAAACAATTCTAAAATGCTGGTGTAATCATTTTATTTATAGCTTTCAAGATCCCTATTTTCAAAATACAGATGCCATTTTGACTAATTTTGCATAGAAATAATTTAATGAATAAATAATTTCTAGTTCACAGAACTGATAGGAAGCTAGAGACAGCCAGAAAATAAGCTGAAACAAAGGGAAGCTAGGCAGATGAATTTTACAGCCATGATCACAGCATGACTTAGTCCTGCTGCCATGGTTAGTGAGCACTGGATATTTGGACCTCTACTACTACTAAAATTGAACATGAGGCTGTCCACTGATAGTTGCTGTAGTCCCTGAAAATCAGAGGTTTCTGACATCTTACTTGGCCGTAGTATGTTGCCCTCTTCCTGCTTCACAGCATCATTAGCCTAGACTCAAAGCCCCAAGGAAGTGTATGTGATTAACCAAGCCAAAGTGCATGTACCCATATCCTGGATGCAGAAGGACTCAAAAGTGAGCATAGCTTTTGAAAGTTTGGATTCCAAAGTGATAAGATTGGAATTTCCTAATCATAGATACGGGCTCAACTCCTCAAAAGCCAAATATCAAGAGATATCTCAACAATGCTTACAAATAACATCTAGGTGCTTATATCTTTAAATATTATATTCTTTAATTTTTTATCAGTGTTTTGTAGTTTTCTGCAAATGTATTTTGTGTGTATTTTATTATATTTTTATCTCAGTACTTCCTTTCTTTGGAGCAATTGTAACTGGCACTTTTTTTTTTTAAATTTTGAATTCCTATTGTTCATTGTTGCTTTATACGAAAGCTAATGGCTTATAGTTGTTGATTTACAGTGCTGTTCAGGTCATCTACATGCTTACTGATTTTCTGCCTGCTTGATCTATCAATTACTAAAAGAGGGATGTTGATGTCTCCAACGATATCGGATGTGTCTACTTCTATTTTAATTTCTATCAATTGTCTCAGATGTTTTTATGTTCTATTGTTAGTTACCTACATACATTGGATTTTTATGTCTTTTTGGAGAGTTGTTCCCTTTATTATTATATAATGCTCTCCTTTATCCCTATTAATTTCACTTGTCCTGACATCAGCTTTGTCTGAAATTAACGTAACTACTAAAATTTTATTTTTTTTTAATTTTTTTATATTTTATTGTACTTCAGGTGAAGGCTTACAGAACAAATAGTTTCTCATGAAACAGTAGTACACATGTTGTTTTATGACATTGGTTAACAACTCCACCACATATCAACCTTCTAACTTCTCAACATTTTTTTTTTTTAATTTTATTTTGATTAGTGTTAGTGTGGTATATTTTAACTATTCTTTTACTTACAACATGAGTCTTCATATTGAAAGTGGGTTTTTTTTTTTAATATTTTATTGTTACTTCAGGTGAAGGCTTACAGAACAAATAGTTTCTCATGAAACAGTAGTACACATGGTGTTTTATGACATTGGTTAACAACCCCACAACATATTAACCCTCTAAATTCTCAACCTTTTTTTTTTGGTGAAAATACACATAGCCAAAGATACACCGTTTCAAAAATGTCTACATACAAAGTTCAGTGACATTGACTACGCTCTTCCAGTTCTGCTGTTATTCTCACTTACAGAACAAAATAGTTTCTCATTTAACATTTACTACAAATGTTGCCCTAAGACAATGGTTAACAATCTCATAACACATCAACAATATCCTTAATCTTGTGTTCCCTATCACCAGCTTCCTTGTCCCTCTCTGCCTTCTGGCCCTTGTCACTGGACTCCTGTACCTCGTTAGTCTCATTTGGTTTTACGGGGCTGTCCACTCCCAGGCTGAACAGTGACCCTCGGAGGAAACTTCACCACTGAGCTAAAAGGGTGTCTGGGGGCCATACTCTCGAGGTTTCTCCAGTCTCCTTTAGGCCAGTAAATCTGGTCTTCTTTTTGTGAGTTAGAATTATGCTCTACATCCTTCTCCAGCTCTGTCCAGAACCCTCTGTTGTGATCCTGGTGAGAGCAGTCAGTGGTGGTAGCTGGGTACCGTCTAGCTGTACTGGACTCAGTCTGGTGGAGGCCTTGGTAGCTGTGGACAATTAGTCCTTTGGACTAATCTTTTCCTTGTATCCTGTTCTCTTCATTCTCCCTTGCTCCCAAAGGAATGAGACCAGTGGAGTATCTTAGATGGCCGCTCACAGGCTTTTAAGACCCCAGACACTACTCACCAAGGTAGAATGTAGAGCATTGTCTTTATGGGCTGTGTCATGGCAATTGACCAGATGTTCCCCGAGACCATGGTCCCCACAGCCCTCCACCCAGCAATTCAGTCCCTCAGGGAGTTTGGATGTGTTTATGGGGTTTCCATGACCTTTCCTTGTACAGGTTGTGCTAGTTTCCCCTGTATTGTGTACTGTCTCACCCTTCACCCAAGATACCACTTATCTATTGCCTAGTTAGTATTCCCCCCCCACCCCTCCCATCCTTGGTAACCAACAAAGATTGTTACATTTTGTGTGTGAACTTTTTCATGGGTTTTTACAATAGAGGTCTTATACAGTATTTGTCCTTTTGTGATTGACTTATTTCACTCAGCATAATGTCCTCCAGTTTCATCCATATTATGAGATGCTTCACAGATTCATCATTGTTCTTTCTCTTTGCATAGTACTCCACTGTGTGTATGTACCATAGTTTGTTTCTCCATTCGTCTGTTGATGGGCATCTAGGTTGTTTCCATAGTTTTGCTATTGTGAACAATGTGCCATCAACATAGGTGTGCATATGTCTATCCGAGTGACAACTCTAATTCCTCTAGGATATATTCCTAGGAGTGGGATTGCTGGATCGAATGGTATGTCTATTTCTAGCTTTCTGAGGAAGCACCATATTATTTTCCAAAATGGTTGTATCATTTTGCATTCCTGCCAGCAGTGCATAAGAGTTCCCGTCTCCCCGCAGCCCCACCAACGTTTGTTATTTCCAGTGTTTTTGATTCGTGCCAGTAATACCGGGGTGAGATGGTATCTGATTGTGGTTTTAATTGGCATTTCTTGAATGGCTAGTGATCGCGAGCATTTCCTCATGTGTCTGTTGGCCATTTGAATGTCTTCTTTGGTGAAGTGTCTGTTCATTTCCTTTACCCATTTTTTATTAGGATTATTTGTCTTTTTGCTGTAGAGGTGTTGGATTTTCTTGTAGATTATGGAGATTAGAACTTTGTCTGACTTGTACTGTCCAAAAGTTTTTTCCCAGTCTGTAGGTTCTCTTTTTACTCTTCTGGTGAAGTCTTTTGAAGAGCACAGGTGTTTGATTTTTAGAAGATCCCAGTTATCTAGCTTATCTGTTGAGTTTTGTGTGGTGATGGTTATCGTTTGTATCCTGTTAATGCCGTGTATTAAGGACTGTAGCGTTGGTCCTATTTTTTGTTCTATGAACTTTATACTTTTAGGCTTTATATTCAGGTCTTTGATCCATTTTGAAGTAGTTTTTGTATACAGTGTGAGATATGGGTCCTGTTTCATTTCTTTGCAAATGTTCATCCAGTTTTGCCAGCACCATTTGTTAAAAGGACTGTCTTTTCCCCATTTGATGGACTTTGGGCCCTTGTCGAAGATCAGGTGACCATAGCTGGATGGATTTACATCTGGGTTCTCAATTCTGTTTCATTGGTCAATGTGTCTGTCTTTGTACCAGTACCAGGCTGTTTTGAGTACTGTAGCTGTATAGTAGGTTCTGAAGTCAGGTAGTTAAGTCCTCCAACTTTATTCTTCTTCTTCAGTGGTGCTTTACTTATTCAGGGCTTCTTCCCTTTCCATATAAAGTTAATGATTAGTTTTTCCATCTCTTTGTAGAATGTTGTTGGTAGTTGGATAGGGATTGCGTTGTGTTTGTAAATTGTTTTGGGTAGAATTGACATTTTCACAATGTTGAGTCTACCTATCCATGAGCATGGTATGTTTTTCCATTTATGTAGATCCCTTTGGGTTTCATTCAGTAGTGTTTTGTAGTTTTCTTTGTATAGGTCTTTTACATCCCTGGTCAGATTTATTCCTAAGTATTTTATCTTTTTAGGGCCTATTGAAAATGGTATTGTTTTCCTGATTTCCTTTTCATCGTTCTCCTTACTGGTGTATAGGAATCCAACTGACTTTTGAATATTTATCTTGTATCCTGCTACTCTGCTGAGTCTTTCTATTAGTTCCAGTAGATTTCTTCGGGAGTCTTTAGGGTTTTCTATGTATAGTATCATATCATCTGCAAACAGGGACAGTTTAACTTCTTCATTACCAATTAGGATGCCCTTTATTTCTTTTTCTTGCCTTATTGCTCTAGCTAGTACTTCCAGCACAATGTGAAATAGGAGTGGTGATAAAGGGCATCCTTGTCTTGCTCCTGTTTTCAAGGGGAATGTTTTCAGCCTCTCTCCATTAAGAATGATGTTGGCCATTGGTTTTGCATAGATGCCCTTTATTATGTTGAGAAATTTCCCTTCTATACCTATTTTATTGAGAGTTTTTATCAGGAATGAGTGTTGGACTTTGTCATATGCCTTTTCTGCATCAATTGAGATGATCATGCGATTCTTTTCTTTCCTTATATTTATGTGGTGGATTACGTTGATTGATTTAATAATGTTGAACCATCCTTGCATAACTGGTATGAATCCTACTTGGTCGTGGTGTATTATTTTTTTGATATGATGCTGAAATCTATTGGCTAGAATTTTGTTCAGAATTTTTTCATCTATATTCATGAGAGATATTGGTCTTTTTTCTTTTTCTTTTCTTGTGATGTCTTTGCCTGGTTTTGGTATCAGCTTTATGCCGGCTTCATAGAATGAATTTGGAAGTGTTGCTTTCTCTTCTATGCTCTGAAATTGCTCAAGTAGTACCGGTACAAGCTCTTCTGTAAATGTTTTGTAGAATTCTCCAGTGAAGCTATCTGGGCCAGGGCTTTTTTTAGTTGGGAGTTTTTTTTTTTACCTTTTCAATCTCTTCTCTTGTTATGGGTCTGTTCAGATTTTCAATATCACATTGTTGTAGTTTGGGTAGGCCGTGTGTTTCTAGAAATTTATCCATTGCCTCTAGGTTTTCAAATTTGTTGGAGTATAGTTTTTCATAATATTCTGTTATAATCCTTTTTATTTCAGTTGGGTCTCTTGTAATGTCCCCCGTTCCATTTCTTATTTGGGTTATTTGTGTCCTCTGCTGTTTTTCTTTTGTCAGTCTGGCCAGTGGTTTGTCGATTTTGTTGATTCTTTCAAAGAACCAACTTTTGGTTTTCTTCATTCTTTCTATTGTTTTTCTGTTCTCTATTTCATTTATTTCTGCTCTGATCTTTACTATTTCCTTTCTTCCGTTGGTTGTGGGCTTTTTTTCCTGTTCTCTTTCTATTTGTTTGAGTTCTGTAGTTAATGTTTTGATTTTGTCCCTTTCTTCTTTTTGGATATGTGCATCTATTGCTATAAATTGTCCTCTGAGGACTGCCTTTGCTGTGTCCCAAAGGTTTTGGTATGATGTGTTTTCATTCTCATTTGATTCTAGGAATTTTTTGATTCCTTCTCTGATTTCTTCTATTACCACTGATGTGTAAGCAGGGTATTATTCAGTTTCCACGTAGCTGATTTTTTTTCCTTGATCTTTCTATTGTTAATTTCTACCTAGATGGCATTGTGGTCAGAGAAGATACTTTGAATTATCTCAACGATTTGGATCTTGTTGAGGATTGCTCTGGGGCCTAAGATGTGGTCTATTCTGGAGAACGTTCCATGTGCATTGGAAAAGAATGTGTACTTTGCAGTGGTTGGATGGAGTGCTCTATATATGTCTATGAGGTCAAGTTGGCTGATTGTGCCCTTGAGGTCTTCTGTATCTTTGTTGAGTTTCTTCTTAGTTGTTCTTTCCTTTAGTGAGAGTGGTGTGTTGAAGTCTACTACTATTATTGTGAAACTGTCGATTTCTCTTTGCAGTGTTGTTAGAGTTTGTTTTATGTATTTTGGAGCCCTTTCACTGGGTGCGTAGATGTTCATTATGGTTATGTCTTCATGATGGATCATCCCCTCAATCATTATATAGTGTCCTTCTTCGTCTTTTATGGTAGATTTTGTTTTAAAGTCTATTTTATCTGAGATTAGAATTGCCACCCGTGCTCTTTTTTGGTATTTGTTAGCTTCATATAATTTTTTCCAACCTTTGACTTTTAATAAATTCACATCTTTACTTCTAAGGTGTGTCTCTTGTAGGTAGCATATTGATGGATCCTGTTTTCTTATCCATTCTGTCACTCTCCATCTCTTTATGGGTGCATTGAGTCCATTTACATTTAGTGTAATTATTGATAGATGTGAGTTTGTTGCTGTCATTTTGTAGTGTTTCTTTTTTTGTGGTGTTGAAGTTTTCCTTGGTCTTCTTACTCTCTTGTGCTGAGTTACTTTGGTTTGTGGATTTTTTTTTTCATTTCTTTTTTTCTGTAGGTTTTGTTTTTGCCGAGACTTTATGTTTTTCGTCTTTATTTCTATGAGTTGGTTTGATAACTTTCTTTGTGGTTACCATGAATCTTACCCTTATCTTTCTAAGTTTGAAGCAATCTACCATTACTTGGTGTCGCCTTGCCTTCCTCTCCATTAGAAGGTTCTATACCTATGCTGTTTATTCCCTCTTTTATTGTTTTGATGTTGTTGTCATCCATTGATTGACTGTTCTGATTCCCTGTTGTATTTCTTTTGGTTTTGGATAGTCCTTGAGAGTTCATTTCTTAGATTGGTATCTGGCTCATATGATCCTGCATCCTAGGTTCTGCCTGTGAGCTGAAGCTGTTTGTCCTCAGTTCGAAGAACTCCCTTTAATAATTCTTGTAAGTTTGGTTTTACTTTTACATATTCCGTTAATTTCTGTTTATCTGGAAATGACCTAATTTCGTCATCAAATTTGAACGAGTTTTGCAGGATATATTATTCTTGGCTGACAATTTTTTTCCTTCAAGATTTTATATATGTCATTCCGTTGCCTTCTTGCCTGCATGGTTTTTGCTGAATAATCTGAGATTAGTCTTATTGTTTCTCCTCTGTATGTGACTTCTTGTTTTTCATGAGCTGCTGTCAGGATTCTTTGTTTGTCTTTGGTTTTGAAAAGTGTGAATATGATATGCCTTGGTGATTTTCTTTTGTGGTCTCTTCTATGTGGGGTTCGTTGAGCTTCTTGGATGGCCAGCTTTTCATCTTTTATGATATTTGGAAGATTTCTGTCAGCAGTTCCTCAGTGATCCTCTCTGTGTTTTCTGTTTTCTCCCCCTGTTCTGGAATTTCAATCACTCATAAATTTTTGCTTTTAATTGTGTCCTACATAATTCTCAGTGTCTCTTCATTTTTCTTTGTTCTTTTTTCTGAGTTTTCCTGAAACAGAGTTGTCTCCAAGTGTTTGTCTTCAGTTCCACTGATCCTGTCTTCCACAGTGTCAAATCTGCATCTCAGCCCTTCTATGACATCATCCATTTATGAAATCTTGTTGTTTATCTTTTGGATTTCTAGTTGTTGTTTTTGTATAATTTCTAGTTGTGAATTTATTTTGGCATTTTGTTCCTGCATCATCTTCCTGAATTCTTCCAATTTTTTGTCTGTATTTACCATGAATTTGTCTATTTTTTCCTCATGTTTGTCAGCTTTTTGCCTCAGTTCTTGGAGAATTCCAAGTATTAGATATTTGAATTCCCTATTATGTAGTTCTAGTGCATTTTCTTCCATACGAGAGTTATCTGGTGTTTTATTTTGGATGCCTACTAGAACCATCCTGTCTTGTTTTTGTAAATGTTTTGATATTGTCTGCTGTTTTCAGGGCATTCAGTAGTTATTTTTCTCATTTATTGATTGTAGATTTGTTTGTTTTGTCCCTTTAAAAAAAAAAAATTGACTATGTCTGAGCAGGCGGACTGTGTGTTCTTTGTTGTTTGCTCATCTGTGAGCTCAATGCTTTTCACCTCTTTCTCCAACTGGCAGGGTCAGTCACTCAGATATGGTACAGCAGGGAAGGTCTAGATGGAGAGGAGTTACTGGAATGGGTTGTTTGTGGCACTTGCTACAGCCACGAGGGCGGGTCAGTAATCAGTGCAGGCAGGTTCCAGTAGGCCTTGCCTGTACTGCTTGGTGGTGTAAAGTCAAGCGCACGGTGCAGGTAGGCAGGATGCAGTGGGGAGATTGTTATGTGTGGAGCTAAGATGGATATGGGAGAGAGGAGAAAGCAACAGGAGCCAAAAACATACAAACAAACAAGAAAAGAGTTCTAGGGGAGCTTGCCTTTGGAATGGAGAGATGAGAGACTATGAAATGGAGAAAAACAGAAAGGGGAAGAGGAAGAAAAGAAAAGAATGAAGAAATAAAAATCAGAAAAGTTAAAGAACCACAGTTTCCTGGTATCCCACAGATGCAGCTATGAGGTCTGGGGAAGTCGCTCTCAGGTATTGCAGTACAGCCTGGCTAGAAGGCGTAGAGGTATACAAAGCCTGGTATTCAGGGATCAGAAAGAGAAGTAAGATATAGAGAGATGAGAAACTGAGCAATGAAGAAAGACAAAAAGGGAAAAAGAGGGAAAAGAAAACAAAACAAATTTTAAAAGTTAAAAAAAAAAAAAAGAACTAGAAAGACCCCCCAAAAAAACAGGAAAAAAAAAAAAAACCAATGAGGAAAGAAATGCTCTCAGAGATCCCTCTGCAGGTCTGTGAAAGCTGAAGGGGAGTTCCTTGCCATGCAGCTCCACCTGGCCAGAAAAGGCTCCCAACTCAAGAAACGGAAAAGAAAACAGACAAACAATTCAAAATGAATAAATGAACAAAAGCCCTGGTATCCCACCAGCGCATTAGCCCAGACCGGCAAGCAGCTCCACACTTGAATGGAGCTCCGCAGCCCCTCAGGAAGAAGCAAAGATGGCGCACGGAGCCAGGCACTTGAGTGAAAGGAGGGGGAAGCGGTGAGAGGCAAGCAAGAAATCAAAAGGAGCAGGGAAGAAAAAAAAAAAAAAAGCAATACCAGCAGCCAACAAATGGCACTCAGAGAGCCAGCTAGTGTGGGCTGGTGTTTCTGGACAAGAGTCTGTGTCCGTGGAAAGCAGAGGAGGCCGAGTGTGGGTGAAGAATGGTGGAGAGTGGGAAAGCGTATATCACAAATTGCCGGCGCTCTGGAGCCCCTCAGGAAGAAGCAAAGGTGGCCCAGGGAGCCAGGCACTCGAGTGAAAGGAGGGGAAGGTGGCGAGAGGCAAGTGAGAAATCAAAAGAAGCAGAAAAAAAAAAGCAACACTAGCAGCCAACAAATGGCACTCAGAGAGCTGCCTGCTTGGGTGTGTGTTATCCAAGCAGATGGCACTTCCCGGTCAAGAGACCGTGGCCACAGGAAGCATAGGAGGCCGATCCGGGGGCAAAGAGGGGTGGGGGGTGGAAAACCACACCCCGCAAAGTACCAGTTGTTTTGTCTCCTGCTGGACGCTCCATGAGGCTGCTTTCTCGTACCCCCGTTTGCTGGTCTCCGATAGGAGTCCAAGATGGTGGATCCGTGCTGCGTTAGCTGGTAGGGGACCTCTGCATGAATCTCTCCTCGCTCTCCGTTCTCTGTCAGTTTTCTCACTCCATTTGGTGCTTGGCTGAGTTCTTTATCTCTTCATTTGATATGTTAGGGTTTCAGGATTGTTGATTCTCTGTTTGGCTTAGTATTCTGGGTCTTTGCTGTGGAGAGACGGCGTGGTGCTTCTGCCTAGAGCACCATTTTGCCAGAACTCCAAAAGTGGGTTTTTTATCAAAAAACATGGTTGTGTCTTGTTTTTCTCTCCCCTCTAAAAACCTGTCTTTTACATTCAGGAGGCTAACAAACACATGAGGAAATGCTCACAGTCTTTAGCCATTAGAGAAATGCAAATCAAAGCTACAACGAGATACCTTCTCACCCCAACAAGGCTAGCACTGATCCAAAAAACACAAAATAATAAATGTTGGAGAGATTGTAGAGAGACTAGAACACTTATGCACTGTTGGTGGTAATGTAAAATGGTACAACCACTTTGGAAATTGATTTGGAACTTCCTTAAAATGGTAGAAATGGAAGTACCATACTATCCAGCAATCCCACTCCTTGGAATATATCCTAGAGAAATATGAGCCATCACATGAATAGATATATGCACACCCATTGCAGCACTGTTCATGATAGCAAAAAGATGGAAACAACCTAGGTGCCCATCAATGGATGAATGTATAAACAAACTATGATATATTCACACAACTGAATACTATGCAATGATAAAAAACAACAGTGAATTCATGAAACATCTTATAACATGGAAGAATCTGAAAGGTATTATGCTGAGTGAGCTTAGTCACAAAAGGACAAATATTGTATAAGACCACTATTATAAGAACCCAAGAAAAGGTTTAAAACCAGAAGACAACATTCTTTGATTGTTATTAGGGTGAGGAGGAAGGGAGAGGAGTATTCACTAACTAGAAAGTAGACAAGAATTATCTTAGGTGAAGGGAAGGAAAGCACACACTACAGGGGAAGTCAGCACAACTGGACTAAAACAAAGCTAAGAAGTTTCCTGAATTCAACCAAACACTTTGAGGAACAGAGTAGCAGGGGCAGAGGTCTGGGGACCATGGTTTCAGGAGATATCTAGATCAACTGACATAACAAAGTTTATTAAGAAAATGTTCTGCATCCCACTTTGGTGAGTGGCATCTGGGGTCTTAAAAGCTAGTGAGCGGCCATCGAAGATGCATCAACTGGTCCCAATCCACCTGGAGTAAAGGTGAATGAAGAACACCATGGACACAAAGAAAGTATTAGCCCAAGAGACAGAAAGAGCCATATAAACCAGAAACTTCATCGGCCTGATACCAGAAGAACTAGATGGTGCCCGGCTACCACAACGACCACCCTGGCAGGGAACACAACAGAGAGTCCCTGATGGAACAGGAGAAAAGTGGAGTGCAGAACTCAAATTCAAGTAAAAAGACCAGACTTAATGGTTTGACAGACTGGAGCGACCCTGGAAGATGTGGCCCCTGGGCTCTCTGTTAGCCCGAAACTAAAATCATTCCCAAGGCCAACTCTTCAGACAAAGATTAGACGGGACTATGGGACATAAAATGATACTCCTGAAGAGTGTGCTTCTTAGCTCAAATAGATACATGATACTAAATGGGCAGCTCCTGTCCAGAGGCAAGATGAGAAGGCAGAGAGGGTGAGGAGCTGGTTGAATGGACACGGGAAATCCAGGGTGGAAACTAAGCATGTGCTATCACAGTATAAGGAGAGCAAGTAGGGTCACGAAACAGCGTATATATAAATTTTTGTATGAGAGAATAACTTGAATTGTAAACTTTCACTTAAAGTACAACAATAATAATAATAATCATAATAATAAACCTGTCTTTTAATTGCTGTATTTACACTGTTTATGTTTAAAGTGATTATCAATATAATTGGGTTAATATCTGTGTTTTCTATGTGATGCATTTATCCTTTGCTTCTTTCTTTTCACCATACTTCTGTTTTGCTGGTTTAATTGAACCTTTTAAATACTCATATATCTCTTCTCTTAGAATATCAGTTATACTTAAAAAAATTGTAGTGGTTGCCGTAGAGTTTGCAGTAAACTTTAAACTTCTCTAAATTAACTTTCAAGTAACACTATGTTGCTTCATGTATGGTTCAGATACCCTATTTATTGAGACTTTTGTGATCGCCCCACATTTCTTGGATGTTGGATTTTGAGGTTTTACTTTTTTTGCATTGTATTCTGTTTTCACATTGTATTTCAGTTGGAGAAGTTTCTATTGACCGATCTTCAAGTTCACTAATTCTCACCTTGGCCTTGTCCAGTCTACAGATTTGCAGGATTTTTGATTTATAGGATTTCCCTTTGATGCATTTTTTAATTTCCGTGTCTGTTCTTGCATGTTGTCTACTTTTTTCTACTACAGCCCTTAACATATTAATAATCATCAATATTTTATATTTCAACATGTGTACCATACCTGAGTCTAGTTCTGATATGTGCTTTGTCCCTTCAGACTGTGTTTTATCTTGCCTTTTGACATGACTTACAATTGTTATTGAAAGCTGGACATATATAAAGTAATGGAAGCAGAGGTGAATAGGCTTTAAGTTTAGAAATTATGTTAATTTGGATAGTAGTTGGACTGTGTTTAATGATTCTGGTAGTTGTAGGTGCCATAAGGAAGCTTGGTGGTGCAGTGGTTAAGCACTGGGCTGCTAACCAAAAGGTTGGCAGTTCAAACCCACCAGTGCTCCACAGGAGAAAGATGTAGTAGTCTGCTGCCATAAAGATTGCAGCCTTAGAAACTCTATGGGCCAGTTCTACTCTGTCCTAGGGGGTTGCTATTAGTTGGAATCGACTCAACAACAATGGGTTTGGTTTTGGCTTTACAGGTGCCTTAGGCTTCAAGTTCCTCTAGTATTTTTGTTGTTAGTTCTCCCTTCTTGACTATGAGTTTCATTTTTTCATTAAGTAAACCTCCTCCCAGGGTATCTACATCTTATGGTTCTTTTAGCTATAATCCACTATAATTATACTGGGGCCTTTTTGGTGTGGTGGTAAAATGTGTAATCAGTGAAGAGTTCTATAAGTTTCTGATTAAATTTAATTTTTTCACTGGGCCTGGGTTTCTGGGTTGTAATATTCACCAGTGATTCTATAATGATATAGTTTCCATCCTCCTTAGGTGAGGGCTGGAGTTGGAGGAATGTCCTTTGCCTATTTTGGGTAAGGCTCTGGAAAGTATTTTCTCCCTGTGAGTAGGCTTCTTTATGAAGCACACTCTGGGAAAGAATTACTCTTTTCATGTCTCCTGCCAGAGCCATGAAAGGCTATTTCTTACATTTTCAACATAAAAACTTGTTGGAGTTCCTTAATATAAAACTGATAAAAATGTCGGGATCCCCAAGACTACAACACCCAGTAATTTCTTGCTCTCACATGAGTCTACATTCAGTCTACAATAATTCATCAAATTATCATTTTTGTGCCCCTACCAATTTATGGCTACAATGCCTTCTGCTCCCGGTAAGCAAATCTCATCGTTTACTCTTTGTATTTGCCTGTCTGTTTAGATTTTGGGGTAATGATTTGCCTTGCAACATCAATTTTCTGATGATCTAAGAAAAGTCATTCAGTTTTTGTTTTTTTTTTTCCTGTTGAAGGATGGGAGTGAAAACTTTCAAGCTCGTTATATTCCATAGCTGAAACCTAAAACTGATATTTGCTTTTTTTCACTGCAACTGGAAAAACAAACTTCCCAGGGATTAAAAAAAAAAAAAAAAGTAGCATGAGCTAATGTTGAAACTGTCAAGTAGCTGGAGTTAGTAGTTTACGTCTGTCTGATATGTTTTTGCCTTCATTGTTATTTCCTCAAAATTTTAAGCTACCTCATGTTATGCCTATTAGTTAGTTCATCGTGATACCTAAAGCACTTTAGAAACTGGCATTCTAATTAGTCTTCTGCACATGAAGTCAGATAAGAAGAAGAATGCATAGGAGAGACATCTATGCCCTTAACGATCTTGACCATATTCCAATAGTGAGAACTAGTCACTTGACCCAACATAGATATAAGAGGATTGAGAAATGGTTCCTAGCATCATACCAAGGGAGGAAAACATGAATACCAGGGAATGGTCATTTTTGTCTTTTCTCCTGAGTTTGGGGAACACTCAAGCTGATCTTTGAATCACTAATTCAATGTTCTGATTATATAATTTTCATTTTACTATATCCACAATATTTTAATTTTTGCAATTGTGTTATTTTTTCTGAAAGTAATCTTGCTTGATATTTGGAAGTCTGTTTATAATATATGCATTATTCTTTTAGTTATTGTTGACAATCTAAATTCAAAATTACTTTCTGTTTTGTTTTATGTCATAGTATAAGTTTATTTCCTATCAAATATTACTACTGATTTCTGAAGATGAGCCATTTCTATTACCCTTCTGTGCCTTTTCTCATTTCTATCAATTGGTTTACCTTTCCTAATTTTTATATAGAGAAGCTGTTTTTCCAAGGAATTGGTTGAACGAATTGTATGGACCAATGCTCAAATATTTTTATTCCTCAAAAATAAGAAAAAAATGTTTATGCTTCTGTAGTTTTATTTGGCACTACAGAGAATTCAAGTGGCTGTGCAATATTTTAAAAAATAGATTATTCTTTATTTTATATTTATTTTTCCTTGGTCAATTCAATGAGATTTTTGAAAAACAGGAGACGAACATATAGATTCAAATTATTAACTTAGGATTGGAGCAACTATACTTTTTAAATAAATTTTCTTTCACTTCTATAAACAGATACAAATTAAATAGAAAATGTCTCCTGACCATCTATTACTTAAGTGGTTTTAAATTAGGTGAGATTCAATTATTTTATGTGTTCTCCAGTTCCAGTTGCCATCAGGTTGATTCCAACTCATGGAGATCCATCCATGTATATGAGAGTAGAACTCTGCTCTACACAGTTTCAATGCATGATTTTTTGGAAGTAGATTGTTAAGCCTTTCTTCAATGGTTCTTCTGGGTGGACTCAAACCTCCAATCTTTAAGTTATCAGCCAAATGTATTAATTATCTGCACCATTCAGGGACTCCCTATTTTATGTAGAAGAATAACTATATACAATGCTCCTGTATTGGCTGAAGTTGGGGGCCTGGTTATGTAAAAGAGGATCTCTAAACAATAGTTGCTTAAAATATATATACATATAATATTTATTGTAACAAGAAATCACATGTTAGGCTGTCAAAGGTCAAGTTCAGGTTCAGAGACTCCGTCTTCAAGTACACATGTTCTTTAACATTTCAGTTCTGCCCATATGAAAATGCATCCTTTTCTTAATAGGCAAATCATAAAAACTGCATTCCACACATGTAGAGGAGAAAAGAAGAAAAAGTCAAAAAGAGACACACTAGCTAAGACTTTGTCTTTTAAAAGAGATTTTCTGCTTACATCTAATTGATTGAGATTGTATCACAAGGCAACACTTGGCTTCCAGAGATAGTGGAACATGTACATCCTTAATTGGGCATATTATCCAGAGAGTATGGATATTGTGTAGGGAAGTAGCAATATTCATTCCAAATCCATTTACTTAGCCGATAAAAATTATATTCAATACAGACATTCTATAAAATAATTACAGTATGATTTTTATAGAAATAAATTACAGTACATCAAACTCTTACAAATACTGTTAGAAAAGCTAGTTACTTGATCATGGTCTCTGTTATATACTCTGGTTTCTAGTGAAAGAAAAATAAATTGATCATTTTTAAATAAATGTACAATGTGCCATACTAATATATCTAATTCTATTCCTTCTATGCTAACACAAAAAATATTCTGCTATAACATTATGATAATCTGTGTAAAGTTATATAGCATAATATACACTATCATTTGTTTTTCATTTATGAATGTATTTTTAATATAATCATGTATGTATGGCAATATGTACTTTAGGGAGATAAAAATCATTTTAGACAGCTACATTACTCTTAATCAGATGACGTACATATTCAGAAAATCTGCTGCAAAAGATCTATTTAAAGTGTTAAAAAGCAAAAATGTCACGAAGATTACTACTTCCCTACCCAACATTCATACTCTCTGGATAACATGGCCAACTAAGGATGTACATGTTCCACACCATCTCTGGAAGCCAAACGTTGCCTTGTGATATAGTCTCAGTCAATGAGATGTAAGCTGAAAAGCTCTTTTAAAAGGCAAATTGTTAGCTAGCATGCCTCTTTTTGCCTTTTTGACTAAGGTGTCCCTGACCCAAGCCATGGTATTTTCAATCAGCTTATATGCATGCGAAAGCTGGACAATGAAAAGGAAGACCGAAGAAAATTGATGGCTTTGTATTATGGTGTTGGTGAAGAACATTGAATATAACACGGACTGCCAGAAAAATGAGCAAGTCTGTCTTGGAAGAAGTACAACCAGAGTGCCCCTTGGAAGGGGGGATGGTGAGACTTCATCTCACATACTTTGGTCATGTTATTAGGAGGAGCCAGTCCCTGGAGAAGGACATCATACTTGGTGAAGTAGAGGGTCAGCAAAAAACAGGACGACCCCAAATGAGGTGAACTGACACAATGGCTACAACAATGGGCTCAAGCATGGCAACGATTGTAAGGATGGCACAGGACCAGGCAGTGTTTCATTCTGTTGGACATAGGGTGACTATGAGTCAGAATTGACTTGACAGCACCTAACAACATTACTCTTACAAAGAATTACCTTTTATTCATGTATTTGTTTCTCTTCCTGCCTGTAGATTCTACCGTACCAAAAAACAAACCCATTGCCATCAAGTAGGTTACGACTCATTGCAACCCTATAGGACAGAGTGGAGCTGCCTCATAGGGCTTCCAAAGAGCAGCTGGTAGATTCAAACTGCCGACGTTTTAGTTAGCAGCTGAGTTCCTTAACCACTATGCAGCCAGGGCCCCACAGATTCTACAACATAGTCTAAATTATCAATTACAATTTAATTTCCCAATAATAATAAAATTTGTGCATGTACCACTTTTACTTTAAAAGACTTTGAAGTGAAACTGTTTAAATTACACAGAATGTTGTATCTATTTTAGAAAGAGTTCCATAACCAAGCATTTTTTGTATTTTCAGTGAAAAAATTGGAACAGTTTCATTAAATAGAAAATTCCTGTAGGTAGTAAAGAACATTTGCCACCAATGCCAGAAGAATCACTCCATTTATCATATATAGGGATATGTGATATGCTCATATAATATGTATTTTCCAGAAAAATCACCTCATTTGTCATATATCTGGATATATTGTGTTCATATTGTGTGTATATTCTCTTCTACTTATGTTATATATGTATATAATATTATGTTTATAGAATGAGAGACATTAAATCATTTATTTATTTTTAAGTGATAAGTGAAGATCTATAATTATATCATTGTCTTAGCTAAAAAATAAACTTTTAGCCTCACTAGGAAGGGACTCAAAATATATGATGTTTTTTGACTCATATCCATGTGAGTGGGCTTCTAGTCTAAGTCCTATTACTAGACAGTTACTAGACTAGACACATAGCAATGAGTGAACTACTTAACTTCTTTAAACGTCACATTCCTATCCTTTAAAATTGGAATACCAATTATATTTATCCATATGTTATTATTAGAATTTATTAAATCAGCATAAGACATCGGTTAGAGTTTCTAGTACATAATGAAACTTTTATAAATTAAGCTATTGTCATTTATGTTATGCATTATATGATCCTTCTTTTCATTTTTATACATCTCATTATCTGTGTTGTTGTTCTTATTTAATATCATTATTACTATTGCCATTGAAAGTTCTTTGCCCAGAATTTATGTACACTAAAAGGAAAAAGAAACATTCATGACAGAAATCTAGTTTCCGTGGACATCTTCGTGATCATCTTTCAAATCATACAAACCAAAATGTCTTATAATAAATTTCTTATAAACCCGAGACTCATAAATGATAACATTAGGACTAGAACAAAAAAATATAGTCCCTCTGTATGGCAAAAGTTGTCATATGTAATAAGATTGAAATCAATTGAGATAAGTGCAAAAATATCTGGGTAGATTCAACTTTCCATGAGTTCTGTAATGATAGATTGACAAGACTGATATTATTCATTAGTATTTAGTGAAATCAGAACAACCTTTTTATTACCTGGAATATTTAGTTCAGAGAACAAAAGACGCAAGAAAGACTACAAATCATCTAATATTGTTTCTTTTCTCTTGTAATTCCAATGAACAGCAGGTAGGCAAATGAATAAATACTGCAGGATGAGAGATTTTTCTTGAAATAAAGAGAAAAATATTTCAAAGAAATAGAACTGTTTGAAACTAAAATGGTCCATCTATAAGGATAGTTGAGCCCTGATGATGCAGTGGTTAAGAGCTATGGCTGCTAACCAAAAGGTCAGCAGTTCGAATCCAGCCGCTCCTTGGAAACCTATGGGGCAATTCTACTCTGTCCTATAGGGTCGCTATGAGTTGGAATAGACTCTACAGTATTGGGTTTGGTTTTCTGGTTTTATAAAGGTAGCTGAACTCCTGTAAGAATGTTCAAGCAAAGAATTAAACAGAGCCAATAACTTCTGAATCTGATATGCTCTTATTTGGACTTTGGAAAAAAATACAAGTCACTTGTATTGAGTAGTTACAACATACTACTTTTACTATGCTAGGTCCTTTGCATGCATTATCACTTCCTCTTCTCAAAAAAAAAATTAATAATAAAATAGGTATTATTATTATTATGGTATTTTACAGATGAGTGAAAACTGTCATGGAGATAAAAGACATTTAATTTATTGTGGTCAAAACCGTAAGAATCGTATCGCAAATTTATGCTTTTGAGGTGGAAGTGCAGTATGGATGGAAGAGTAGCATAAACATTGGCAGAGAGATTGGAGTCTGCATGGACAGATGACAACAATTAGGAGGATGACTTAGGATGTAATGATTGGCCATGGAGTAGTGAAATAATAATGCACAGAAGGGTCAAATTGTGGGGCTCCAAGAAAGCTAGAAAAAGGAGTTTAAGTAGTTGAAATAATCAGTGAAAATGTATCTCGACCACAATAAAACAGATGAAAACAAGATTAGAAACAAAATAATGAATTGAACTGAAAACATTAACAAAAGATAACAGCCTAATTAAGTATGCATGGCAACCAATCAACAAGTGAGCATAACAGAACCACTATGACTGAATCTGAGAAAGAGGTCCTAATACAATTATATTTTGTTGAATAATGGACAACCTTCATTGGGAGTTTGACTATTGAGAGTGAAAGGGACAAAAATGTATTTTTTAAGATACTTTCTGGTTGTAAAATATTCAAAGAATAAAGTTGTGCCTTTTTGTACCCACAAAGGTAATTCTATGATTTTATGGAATCAGAAGAGGTAGCACCAGTTTTATAGCAGCTCAAAAGTTCACCAATGTTATGGACAGTTTGATAACTCTAATATCAAGAACACTGTGCTTGTCACTTAGTTGGAGTTTCTTCTAAAATACTGTTTATATAGAGAAACAGCTAAAGAAAATGAAAGAATTGTAGGTCAAAAAAGTCAAACAGAATAAAGAATAAAGTTTTATAACTCGCTTTCTGTCAGTCCAAATAAGAAATCATAGAAAAGAAAACTGAAGCTTGCTTACTATGGCTGAGGAATGGCACTAGGCAACAGCTTATTCTCAGAGTAGTGGAAATTTTATGATGAAACTTCAAAATGCATGGAAACATTTTAAACATGTAAGTTGGTTACTGTTGTGACATGCTTGCATGCAATAGATTCTATCTGTAAAGTGTGGATATACATTGTTGCTGTGTGCCATCAAGTCAATATGGACTCATATGTAAATAGGAAATGGAGAGTATAAGAAAATATGAATAAGCTAGATTGTTGGGGGAAAAACAGCAAACTTTCATAGAAGAGGAAGGACAATTCAGAAGCAAGGTTCACATACACTATTCACAAAGAAGAAGGATGCATTAGAAAATGTAATCTAAGCTGCTTAAGAAAAAAGAAGACCTTGTATGATTTCTGCATCTCCTAGGAGATGGAGTTTATGTGTGACCTGAATAATTATAATGAGACGATGATAAGAGACAAAGATGTACTACGTTAAAATTAATCATAATTAATTAAACTTAATAGAGTTGGGGTTTCAGATGTAAGGTCTTAGTAAAGTACTGGAGGCATGAAAAAGAAAAGCTTTTACATAAGAGAAGTCTTCCTTGTGTCTAAGTTTCAGTCAGCCTGTAGTTGATTATCTGCTCCTTGAGAATTGAGACCTCAAGATAGTTCTTGCTTTGTTGTTCCTGGCCCATTACGAGAGAAGAAAGCTAACTGTAGAAATACTAGAAACTCTCATGATGGTAAAATTTAACTTGGTGCTATATTTTCAGGACTTGTTGAAGTGCCTTACTTGGCTGAAGACAACTAGCCAGGTTCCATACCAAGAATCAAATGGAGCATTGCGCCTTGCTCATTTTTCATGTTTTGGTGTTTCAAACTTTTGGATAGATTTAGAAATTGTAATTTTATGCTATGAAGATGATGTTGTAAACCCTATCATATTTCTTCTTGAAAAAGACATTTAATTAACTGTATTTTTTCATATAAGATTATGAAGCATATTGATCCACTTGAAGGTAGTTTTCTCCACATGGGTCATAACATACCTGGACCAAAGATCTCAGAAATTGAGAGTCTCCTCGTGGCTCAGTGGTTAAGTGTCCAGCTGCTAAACAAAAGGGAGGCAGTCTGAATCCACCAGCCGCTCCTTGGAAGCCCTATGAGGCAGTTCTACTCTGTCCCATCAGGTCGCTATGAGTCAGAATTGACTCGACGGCATCAGGTTTGTTTTTGGAATGGTCTTCAGTTTTTGACTGATTGACTAGTAACAGTCTTCTACTAATTAAGTTAAGCATAAGAGTAAAAAAAAAAATCTGATATATGTTTAGTATTCATAAATTGATAATTATTGAGGTGGGAGTGTACAGGGCACATGTTCATCACTGTCAGAAACCTCTTCCTAAGGTAATTTTAAAATATTCATTTTCAATGTTCTAATTTATTACAGCTAGATTTGCTGAGGGAAATACAGCTGCTAAAATATTTCCTTTCATGAGTTTCCCCTGAAAAGAGTAAATTAAGAAAATTAGAAGGAGCTCTCTTTATTTCACTGTAAGAGTCTGCCTTAGGCAGACACTGTATTTGGTAATGAATGAGCAATCAAATCTGCCAAAGAGAGCAAGTATATGGATTCTCCCTGATACACAATGGCCAGTTTATTATGGAGGGAGCCTTGGGGTCACAGTGGTTAAGTGTTTGGTTGCTAACCAAAAGTTAGCAGTTCAAATCCAATAGCCACTCCTTGGAAATCCTATGGGGCAGTTCTACACTGTTCTATAGGGTTGCTATGAGTCAGAATTGACTCAACAGCAATAGGTTTGGATTTCTTAGTTTATTATAGAAAGGGATATTGATAAGTGACAGAAAAAGAGAAATAAAAGAGAAGATAAAATAGAATATTGAAGAAAGAAAGCTTCATGAACATAGGAACAGGGAGTTCCAATAAATGTCCTATCCATTGATAAATAAAAGGTGGAAGTGCAGAATAAGGAAGTCTAATACAAAACAGTATTCAATCTAGGGATCACATCCTAGAGTGACAAGGATTTTCTCAGATTCTTCCAAGAGTGGTAGCTGTATCTCTCCTTGAGTAAAATTGTAAATTTAAGTGTGGGTGGGAAGGGGTTAAATGAACTTTAGTTCTTGTACTTCAGCCTGTGATCTCATAGTCAAGTATGATAACATGGCATTCCTCTACAGGTAAATTTGGGGGAGTGGGCACAAGGGAGAAAGGGACAGTGGGGTGGGGGTTCAGTGTACTGTCAACCCACGTTTAAATCACTAACTAGCATCACAAAACTATGAAAATGATCAAATATGTATCATTGTTCTATTCAGTTGTGCAACAATATAAATATCTTTTCATCATGTTGGAAAAAAAATTATAAGAATGGAGAGACCTACCATTATTTACCAAACAAGACTTATTTCTTTAATTTTCATATCTGTATTGTGACAAGAAGAGTTGGATTTATACTGCACTTCACATATTCACATTACAAGTATATATTGCTAGAGAAAATTTTTATTTTACTGTTTTACTACTCTCTTTCTCCTACGTATAATTCTTAAACAAGAAAACAAAATAAGAGAGCTTGCCTGGGGTAATACGAGATAATGAGAATTACCTCCATTTATTAGACCTCTTTTTTTTTTTTTTTTTGCATCTTCTAATCTACAAAGTATGCATGTATTAAATTTAACCTCATACTTTGTGTATGAAAATATTTTCCCTCTTTTCGTAGAAATAGAAAATCATCAATTCTATATTAAAGCTAATCTTATTATACCTTATGCTCCACAGATTTACTCTACTAAATAGAATTGTGAAAAAAAAGTCCTTATTTCTGGATTGTCTTATTGTGGTTTCAGTAATGGATAGGGAGAAATTATGAGGGACATATGGGCAGCTATCACACAACCATGCAATTGTTACATGTGCTGAACCCCATGTAAGAATTATATTCCTTTTAATTATGTGCAAACTATCTCATTAGTGCTTTTCCAAATATTGCTGTTATATATATTTTATATGTATACATATATATATATATATATATATACACATATATATATAATCTTGGAAGAAGTACAGCCAGATGCTCCTTGGAAGCAAGGATGGCGAGACTTAGTCTCACATACGTTGGACAGGATGGACTAGTCCCTGGAGAAGATCATCATGTTTGGTAAAGTAGAGGGTCAGCAAAAAAGAGGGAGATCCTCAACTAAATGGATTGACACAGTGGCTGCAACAATGGGCCCAAACATAGCAACGACTGTGAGGATAGTGCAGGACCACACAGTATTTCATTCATAGAGTTGCTATGAGTTGGAACTGATCTGACGGCACCTAACAACAACAACAATACTATATATACTAGCGGAGTCCCTGAGTTGCACAAATGGTTAACAATCTCAGCTACTAACTGGAATGGTGGTAGTTTGAGTCCATCCAGAGGCACCTCAGAAAAGAGGCCTGGCAATCTAGAAAATCAGCCATTGAAAACCCTACGGAACATAGTTCTACTCTGGCACACATGGTGTTGCCATAAGTCAGAATCAACTTGACAGTAACTGGCTTTTATATATACTAGCATCCTGTTTCCCATAGCGTGTATTACAGTAATACTTGTAAAAGCATTAGTGTGATTTCTATTTTGTCTTTTGAGTACATGTACAACTAAGTACATCTTTTGAGTACATCTAGTTCATCTGAGGCATCCTTTTATCTGAGGTTAAATTAGGAGTGTTGCTAATTTTCTGGTATGTCTCTGCCTCCCTTTAGAGTATATGTGCCCACCTTGTCTTTGATGTTATGTGCTGCCACTTGACCCCATATACTTCATGTTCCTAACATTTCAATTGAAATCAGGGAGCCATCTCTTAATGGCAGTATTCCCCATGTTCATACAGAAACAAAAGAGGAGAGCAAGCACAAACTTTTAAAGGAAATGAAAGTGTTTCCCTCACTGAGAACCTAGAAAAGAGAGTGCTTCTGGGCTTTCTAAAAGAATGCAGTTGTGGAGCGGGATTGCAGGTCACATACGATAATTTCCATCCAACTTCCCTATCTCTCCAAGCCTTTTGATTCTCTTCTCCATATCACACCAGGGATATTCTGGCATCCCAACCTCATTAAATGTAATGCACCACTGAGTCAGATGTCATTAAACCTCTCATGTGGGAACTACCTCTAGTTGGTAAAACCACTTCCAGCTGCAAGAGCTAAAGTAGGTGCACCCACATGAATGAATGTACCCAGATCTAGTGTTATATCTTGCCCTGTTTGATCCTCAGGATCCACTGACACAATATTCTTCAGGTTTCTGCTTATATATGTTAGCAAACCCTTGACAGTCTTTTGCTGCATATTTTTCCTTGGGTCATGTGTGGACCTGTATCTCTGGAGCATGCTGAGTTTTGACCTTAGTTGTGCCAAAAGGGAGTGTTTTAGTTATCTAATGCTGCTATAAGAGAAATCCCAGAAGTGTATGGCTTTAACAAAGAAAAATTTATTCTCTCACAGTTTAGGAGGTTAGAAGGCAGAATTCAGGGTGCCGGCTCCAGGGGAAGGCTTTCTCTCCCTGTCGGCTCTGGCAGAAGGTCCTTGTCCTCAATCTTCCCTTGGGTCTAGGATTTTCTCAGCACAGGGACCGCAGGTCCAAAGGATGTGCTATTCTCTTGGCTCTTCTTTCTTGGTGGTAGTCAGGTCCCTCTTTCTCTGCTTGCATCTCTCTCCTTTTATCTCTTGTAAGATAAAAAGTGATGCAGGCCACACCCCAAAGAAACTTGCCTTACATTGGATCAGGGCTGTGACCTGAGTAAGGGTGTTGCATCCCACCCTAATCCTCATTAACATGACATAATCCTGCCCAATTAAAGTAATGGACAGCTCACTCCTAAAAGGGATCATAGCCACAGGCATAGAGGCTAGGATTTATAACATATCACATAATGGAGGATAATCAGATCACAAAATGGAGGACAACACACAATACTGGGAATCATGGCCTAGCCAAGTTGACACATATTTTGGGAGGACATAATTCCACCCATGACACTAGTCCTGTAGTATTTATTTTTTTGTACTTTAGATGAAGTTTTACAGAACAAACTAGCTTCTCATTAAACACTTAGTACATGTATTGTTTTATGACGTTGGTTAACAACCTGACAACACGTCAGTACTCTCCCCTCTCGAACTTGAGTGTCCTGTTACCAGCTTTCTTTTCCTCTCCTGCCTTCTAGTCCTTGCCCCTGGGCTGGTGTGCCCCTGTAGTCTCATTTTGTCCTATGTGCCTATCTAATCTTTGGCTGAAGGGTGAACTGTGGGAGTGACTTCATTACTGAGCTAAAAGGGTGCCCAGAGGCCATACTCTTGGGGTTTCTCCAGATTCTTTCAGGCAAGTAAGTCTGGTCATTCTTTGAGTTAGAATTTTGTTCTGCATTTTTCTCCAGCTCTGTCCTGGACCCTCTGTTGTGATCACTATCAGAGAAGTCAGTGGCGGTAGCCAGGCACCATCTAATTGTACTGGACGCAGTCTAGTGGAGGCCTTGATAGACATGGTCTATCAGTCCTTTGAACGAGTCTTTCTCTTGTGTCTTTAGTTTTCTTCATTTTCCCTTGCTCCTGCAGGGGTGAAACCAGTGAAGTATCTTAGATGGCTGCTCACAGTCTTTTAAGACACCAGACTCTACTCACCAAAGTAGATTGTAGAACATTTTCTTTATAAACTATGTTATTCCAATTGCGCTAGATGTTCCCTGAGGCCATGGTCCCCACAGCCCTCAGCCCAGTATTTCAGTCACTAAGGGAGTTTGGATTTGTCCATGGAGTTTCCATGACCTTACCCTGAACAAGTTGTGCCGGCTTCCCCAGTATTGTGTACTGTTTTACCCTTCACCAAAGTTATCACTTATCTATTGTCTACTTACTGTTTTTCCACCCCCAACTCCTCTCCTCCCTCGTAACCATAAAAGATTATTTCTTTTTGTGTGTAAACCTTTTCTTGGGTTTTTATAGTAGTGGTCTCTTACAAGATTTGTCTTTTTGTTATTGACTTATTTCACTCAGCATAATGCCCTCCAGATTCATCTATGTTGTGAGATGCTTCCCAGATTCATCATTTTTCTTTATTGTTGCATAGTACTCCACTATGTGTATGTACCATAGTTTGTTTATCCATTCATCTGCTGATGGGCATCTAGGTTGTTTCCACCTGTTTGCTATTGTGAACAATGCTGCAATGAACATGGGTGTGCATATGTCTATTCATGAGTTGACTCATTTCTCTAGGATATATTCCTAGGAGTGGGATTGCTGGATTGTATGGTGTCTCTATTTCTAGCTTTCTAAGGAAGCACCATATCATTTTCCAAACTGGTTGTACCATTTTGCATTCCCACCAGCAGTGCATAAGAGTCCCAATCTCCTCACAGCCTCGCCAACATTTGTTATTTTCTGTCTTTTTGGTTCATGCCAGTGATGCCTGGATGAGATGGTATCTCGCTGTGGTTTTGATTTGCATTTCTCTAATGGCTGGTGATCACAAGCATTAGCTCATATGTCTGTTAGCCACTTGAATGTCTTCTTTGGTGAAGTGTCTGTTCATTTTCTTTGTCTATTTTTTAATTGGATTATTTGTCTTTTTTGTTGTAGAGGTGTTGGATTTCCCTGTAGATTATAGAGATTAGATCTTTGTCGGATTTGTAATAACCAAAATTTTTCTTCCCAGTGTGTAGGTTCTCTTTTTACTCTTTTGGTGAGGTCTTTTGATGAGCATAAGTGTTTAATCTTTAGAAGATCCTAGTTATCTAGCTTATCTCCTGGAGTTTGTATGTTGTTAGTTATGGTTTGTATCTTGTTAATGCCGTCTATTATGGTCTTTAAAGTTGATCCTATTTTTTCTTCTATGAACTTTATAGTTTTTGGTTTTATATTTAGGCCTTTGATCCTTTTTAAATTAGTTTTTGTGTATGGTGTGAGGTATGAGTCATGTTTCATTTTTTTGCAGATGGACATCCAGTTTAGTCACCACCATTTGTTAAAAAAACAGTTCCCCATTTGATGGACTTTGGGCCCTTGTCAAAGATCAGGTGATTGTAGGTGGATAGATTTACATCTGGTTTCTCGATTCTGTTCCACTGGTCAATGTGTCTGTCGTTGTACCAGTACCAGGCTGTTATGACTACTGTAGATGTACAGTAGGCTCTGAAGTCAGGCAGTGCAAGTCTGCCTATTTTATTTTTTTTCAATAGTGCTTTACTTATCTGGGGCATCTTCCCTTTCCATATAAAATTAATGATTGCTTTTTTCCATCTCTTTAAAGAATGCTGGTATTTGGATTGGGATTGCATTGTATTTGTAAATTGCTTTGGTAGCATTGTCATTTCACAATGTTGAGTCTACCTATTTTATTTTTTTAGGGTCTGTTATAAACGGTATTGTTTTCCTTATTTCCTTTTTGTCATTCTCTTTATTGGTGTATAGCAATCCAACTGATTTTTGTATGCTTATCTTGTATCCTACTACTCTGCTGAATCTTTCTATTAGTTCCATTAGTTCCAGGAGTGGTGATAAAGGGCATCCTTGTCTTGTTCCTGTTCTCAAGGGAAATGTTTTCAGACTCTGTCCATTAAGAATGATGTTGGCTGTTGGTTTTGTATAGATGCTCTTCATTATGTTGAGGAATTTCCCTTTTATGACTATTTTATTGAGAGTTTTTACCAGGAATGGGTGTTGAACTTTGCTGAAAGCTTTTTCCGCATCAATTTAGATGATCATATGATTTAATTTATTTATGTAGTGGATTACATTGATTGATTTTCTGATGTTGAACCGTCTTGCATATGGTATGAATCCTACTTGGTTGTGGTGTACTATTTTTTGATTTGATTCTGAGTTCTATTGGCTAGAATTTTGTTGAGAAATTTTGCATCTATATTCATGAGAGATACTGGTCTATAATTTTTTTTTTTTTTTGTGGTGTGTTTGCCTGGTTTTGGTATCAGGTTTATGCTGGCTTCGTAGAATGAATTTGGAAGTACCCCTTCCTTTTCTATGTTCTGTAATAGTTTGAGTAGTACTAGTGTAAGCTCTTCTCTGAATGTTTGGTAGAATTCTCCAGTGAAGCCATCTGGGCCAGGTTTTTTTTTTTTTGTTGGGAGTCTTTTTTTTAATTTATTTTTTTTATTACCTTTTCAATCTCTTCTCTTGTTATGGGTCTGTTCAGATTTTCAACATCAATTTGTGATAGTTTGGGTAGGTAGATTGGCTTAAGACACTATCTAATCTTGTACATATCATCAATATAACTGCCTCTAATCCATCTCATTACTTCATAGTGATAGGATTACAGCACATAGGAAAATCACATCAAATGACAAAATAGTGGACAATCACACAGTACTAGTAATGAAGGCCTAGCCAAATTGATACATATACTTTTGGGGGACATAGTTCAATACATGACAGTGCCCCTCTGCTTTGGTCTTTTTAGAAAAACAGCTGAAGAGATTTTTCCCCTAAACTATGAGGAGTTACCTTTGCTCTAGTTTTCTGCACCAGAGAATTTGTTACTTTTGTCTAGGTTGGTTGACATTTCCTGGGTAAGCTGTAAATAACTTGTGGTTTGATACTTTTTGTCTGATCCTGGGCTGCAGCCTGTCCTGTGATTGATATGCACCTTTCAGGGACTGGTCAATGCACTATGCAAATGATATGACTATGGGCTATGCAAATGAGTTGACTATAGCATATTATGCAAGTGAAGTGTCTGTGGCCTACTGAAAGGGTATTATTCTGTTTGTGGCCCTGCTGGGGGGAACCATGCCTTGAAGTTGACAAGGAGTTGTGTATACATGAATCCAGCCCCACAGAGGTTTTTTATACAGAAAGAAACAGGAAGAGAAGCAGAAGGAAGAAAGAAGAGGAAAGAACTACAGAGAAAGAGGAGGCAAAGAACCTGTTAAAAGTTTTGTAACACAGATCAAGAGCTGCAACACTGAAGACAACAACAGGCCCTTAAGGGGCCCAGCAGCACAGCTGGCAGTGACAGACCTGGAAGAGACCCTGTGGCTGAGTCAGTGGTGATAGATGGCAGATTCAAGAGGATCCTGTACTGAGGGGGCTTAGGGTATCTTGTCCTCAGGGCGTCAAAAGTATCCTGTTCTTAGGGGGTTGAGAGGAGGCCTGCACAGCTGAGAAGAGCTAAGAGAGCGGGCCTGCACTGAAGAAGGGAGACTTTGGCCACTTGATTCCTGATCCTGATCCTGAGTTCTAGCCTGTTGATTCTGATCCCAGGTTGTACCCTGTAACTTCCTTAATAAACCACTTAACTGTAAGTATGGTTTGTGAGTTCTGTTTGGCCATTGCAAGGGATTATGGGACCCAGAAGAGAAGTAAAGAGTGCCATGGAGGGAAGGCTGGTGGCAGAATTGGTAAATAGATTGGAGGATGGATATATGACAGACCTCCACCTCATGGGAATCAGCTTTGGGCTGATCCTGGCCATTATCCCCGCTGAAGTTAGAGAGGTTCTGATGCTACTACTGCTAATACTTGACCATTTTTTACAGGAAGAGAAATGGCAAAACTCTAACTGCAATAGAAAAAAAATTCAAACCTGCTATCATATAATTTAGGGAGCCCTGGTGGCACCCTGGTTGCATAATGGTTAAGCACTCAGCTGCTAACAGAAATGTCAGTGGTTCAAACCCCCAAGCTGTGCCATGGGAAAAAAGATCTGGCTATCTGCTCCTGTAAAGATTACAACCTAGGAGATTCTATGGGTCAGTTCTAGTCTGTCATATAAGGTCACTATGAGTTGGAATCGACTTGACATATAGGGTCACTATGAGTTGGAATCAACTTGACAGCACACAACAACAATAACTGGTGGTGCAAATGGTTAAGCTCATGGCTGCTAATTCAAAGGTTGGCAGTTCAAACCCACCCTGCTGCTCTAACTCACCCAGTCATTCCAAGAGAGAAAGAACTGGCAATCTGCTTCTGTAAGGATTACAGCCAAGAAAAGTCTATGGGGAAGTTTTATCCTGTCACGTGTTGTTGCTGTGAGTTGAAAACAACTTGACGGCACCTAACAATAACAACAATCATAATTTAATGGATTCAAAGAAGAACTAGAAAATGCAATAAAAAATAATTGTAGGACTTCTGGGCAATGTTGCGCTATAGACAGAAGCACCACACCATCCATCCACAGCAAAGATCCGAAAAACTAAGTCAAACGCAGACACATGTCAGTGCTGAAACCGTAAGCATCAAATGAAGACATAAAGAACTCAGCCAAGTACCAAATGGAATAAGAAACTGACCGAGAACAGAGAGCGAGGAGAGATACATGCAGAGGTCCCCTATCAGCTACCGCAGCACAGATCCACCATCTTAGACTCCTATCAGAGATCCATGAGCAGGGGGTATGAGAAAGCAGCTTCATAGATTTTCCAGCAGGAGACCGAACAACCAGTATCCAGCTATATATGCTTTCCCACCCCCCACCCTTCTTTACCTCCACTTGGCCTCCTCTGCTTCCTGCAGCCACAGTCTCTTGGCTAGGAAGCAGCGGCTTCACCCCAGTGTTGCTTGGATTCCACCCGCCCTCCCTGGCCAGCTCCCTGACTGCCATTTGTTGGTTGCTGGTGTTGCTTTTTTCTGCTTCTTTTAGATTTCTTTCTTACCCCTCACCACCTCCCCCTCCTTTCTCTCAAATACCTGGCTCTGTTTGCCATCTTTGCTTCTTCCTGAAAGCCTGCGAAACACTGCTTGACTGTGAAACTGTTTCTCAGCCCGTGCCATCATGCCAGTGGGACCCCCAGTACTTTTTTTGTTTCTTTCCTTGTTCTGTTTTGATTTGTTTGTTTGTTTTTCTTTTCTTGGCTTGGTAGCCTTGTCTAGCTGGGCAGTACTGTGTGGCTTGGGAGCTACTCCCTCACTCTGCGCAGATGCACAGTGCCATCCCTGAGGGCATTTCTTTTTTCTTGTTTTTTTTTGGGGGTTTTTTTTTTGGGGGGGTTGTTTCTTTGTTTTGATTTCTTCTCTCTTTCCCTTTTTGTCTTTCTTCATTTCCAGTTTCTCATCTCTATACTTACCTTATCTTCCTGTCTCCTGAATACCTGGAGCTGTGTGACACCTCTATCCTTCTAGCCAGGCTGTACTTCACGGCCTGGGAGCAACTTCCCCAGTACTAACAGCCACACAGGTGGAAACCTTGGGGGCTTTTTAAAATTTTTTTCTTCTTTTTTTCCTCTAATTTTTATTTATTCATTTTTTTATTTTACCCTTTTTCTTTTTTCTCCATTTCTCAGTCTCTAATGTCTCCATTCCAACAGTAGGCTCCCTTAGCACTCTTTTTTGTTTGTTTGTGTGTATGTTTTTGGCTCCTGTTCTTCTCTCCACTCACTCCTCTTTCCCATACCCATCTTAGCTCCACACATCACAATCTCCCCCTGCCTTCCTGCCTACCTGAACTATGCACTGAACATCACACCCCCAAGCAGAACAGACACAGCCTACCGGAACCTGCCCTGCACTGATTCATAGCCTGCCCTGTCTGCCCTAGTAAGTGCCACAAACAACCCATCCCAGCAACTCCCTTTCTGCCCTGCTGTACCATACCTGAGTGACTGACCCTGCCCATTGGAGAAGAAGGTGAAAAATATTGTGCCCACAGACTAGCAAACAACAAAGAACGCACAGACTGACTGCTCAGAGAAAACCAAATAAAAAAGCAGGAAGAAACAAACAAATCTACAATCAATAAATGAGGAAAATAACTACTGAATGCCCTAAAGACAGCAGACAATATCAAAATATACACAAAAACAAGACAAGATGATTTCAGTAGGCATCCAAAATAAAACACCAGAAGAATTTCCAGTAGAAGAAAAGGCACTAGAACTACCTGATAGGGAATTCAAATCTCTGATATTCAGAATTATCCAATATTTGAAGCAAAAAGCAGGCAAAAATGAGGAAAAAATAGACAAATTCATGGAAAAGGCAGATGAATTCATGGAAAATACAGACAAAAAAAAAAGGAAGAATTCAAAAAATAATACAGGAAAAAATGCTAAAATAAGCTCACAACTAGAAATCATGCAAAAGCAACCCTGAGAAATCAAAGATAAACTACAAGATTTCAGAAACTGACAGTGTCACAGAAAGGCTGAGGAGCAGGTTTGAAACGATGGAAGACAGGATCAGTGAAATTGAAGACAAACACATGGCTACAACTCTGAGGAAAAATAAGAAATAAAGAACACAGAAAAATGAAGAAACCCTGAGAATAATGTGGGATACAATCAAAAGCAAAAATCTGTGAGTGATTAGAGTTCCAGAACAAAGGGAGAAAGCAGAAAACACAGAGAAGATCATTGAAGAATTGCTGACAGAAAACTTCCAAATATCATGAAAGATGAAAAGCTGACCATCTTAGAAGCCCAACAAACCCCATATAGGGTAGACCCTAAAAGAAAATCACCAAGGTATATCATAATCACGCTTGCTAAAACAAAAGACAAAGAATGCTGAGAGTGGTTTTAAAAAAACAAAAAGTCACATACAGAGGAGAAACAATAAGACCAAACTCAGATTATTTGGCAGAAACCATACAGGCAAGAAGGCAATGGGATGACATATATAAAACCTAGAAAGAAAAAAAATTGCCACCCAAGAATAATATATCCCGCAAAACTCTCCTTCAAACATGATGGTGAAATTAGGTCATTTCCAGATAAACAGAAATTAAAGGAATATGTAAAAACCAAACCAAACTTACAAGAATTATTAAAGGGGGTCTTTCGATCTGAGAACAAACAACACCAGACCATAGGCTGAATCTAGGACACAGGATTGTACCAGCCAGATACCAACCTAGGAAATGAACTCTCAAGAACTATCCAAAACCAAAAGAATTACAACAGGGAACCATAAAGGTTAATCTGTAAATGACAACAGCATCAGAACAATAAAAGAGGGATAAATGGTGTAGGTATAGAACCTTCTTACAGAGAGGAAAGCAAGGCAATACCAAGTAATAATAGACTGGTACAAACCTAGGAAGATCAGTGTCATGGATTGAATTATGTCCCCCCAAAAATGTGTGTATCAATTTGGCTGAGCCATGATTCTCAGAATTGTGTGGTTGGCCTCCATTTTGTGATTGCAATTTTATGTTAAAGAGGATTAGGGTGGGATCCAGAGTAAAGGGAGTTTCCCTGGGGTTTCGCCTGCACCACCTTTTATCTCACAAGAGATAAAAGGAAAAGGAAGCAAGCAGAGAGTTGGGGACCTCATAACATCAAAGAAAGCAGTTCCGGGAGCAGAACATATACTTTGGACTGGAGTCCCCGCACAGACAAGTTCCTAGTCTGGGGGAACACCAAAGAGAAGAAGGCCGACAGAGAGAAAAAGACTTCCCGTGGAGCTGACACCCTGAATTTGGAATTTTAGCCTACTTGACTGTAAGGAAATAATCTTCTCTTCATTAAAACCATCCACTTGTGGTATTTCTGTTACAGCAGCACTAGATGACTAAGACAATCAGGGTAAATTTAAAGGTAACCACAAAGAAAGTTAAAAAACCTACTCATCAAAATAAAGAAGAAAACAGAAAGTCTTAGTTAAAAAAAAAACCTACAAAAACAAAATAAATGAAAAAAAATCTGGAAAAAAAAGAAATTCAGCACAGGACAGTAAGAGGAACAAAGAAAAAATCAGTATCACAAAAAAAAGCAGTACGAAATGACAGCAATAAATTCACACCTGTCAATAATTAAACTGAATGTAAATGGCCTAAATGCACCCATAAAGACAATGAGAGTGAAGAATGGATAAAAAAACAGGATCCATCAATATGCTATTCACAAGAGAACTATCTTAGAAACAAAGATGTAAATTTACTAAAAATCAAAGACTGGAAAAAATATATCTAGCAAAGAGCTACCAAAAAAGAGCAGGAGTAGCAATATTAATCTTAGACAAAATAGACTTTAAAACAAAATCCACCATAAAAGACAAAGAATGACACTATATAATGCTTATAGGGACAATCCATCATGAAGACATAACCATAATAAACATCTACACACCCAATAACAAGGATTCAAATACGTAAAACAAACTCTAACACTACTGAAAAGAGAAATTGACAGTTCCACAATAATAGTAGGAAACTTAACACACCACTTTCGGTAAAAGACAGAACATCTAGAAAGAAACTCAACAAAGATACAGAAGACCTAAAGGGCACAATCAGCCAACGTGACACAATTGACATATAGAAAACTACAACTAACAGCTACAGAGTACACATTCTTTTTCAATGCACATGGAAAGTTCTCCAGAATAAACCACATCTTAGGACACAGAGCAATCCTCAACAAGATCCAAAATGATGAGATAACTCAAAGTATCTTCTCTGACCACATTGCCATCAAGGTAGAAATTAACAACAGGAAGACCAAAGAAAAAAATCAATTAGATGGAAATTAAATAACACCCTGCTTACCCATCACTGGGTGATAGAAGAAATTAGAGAAGCAATCAAAAAATTCCTAGAATCAAATGAGAATGAAAACACATTATACAAAAATCTTTGGGACACAGCAAAGGCAGTCATCAGAGGACAATTTATAGCAACAGATGAACACATCAAAAAATAAGTAAGGGACAAAATCAAAACATTAACTACACAACTCAAACAAATAGAAAGACAGCCACAAAAAAATCCTACAGCCACCAGAAGAAAGGAAATAATAAAGATCAAAGCAGAAATAAATGAAATAGAGAATAGAAAAACAATAGAAAGAATCAACAAAACCAAAAGATGTTTTTTTTGAAAGGATCAACAAAATCGACAAACCACTGGCCAGACTGACAAAAGAAAAACAGGAGACGATGCAAATAACCCAAATAAGAAATGAAATGATGGACATTACAACAGACCCAACTGAAATAAAAAGGATTATAACAGAGTATTATGAAAAACTATACTCCAACAAATTGGAAAACCTAGAAGAAATGGATAAATTTCTAGAAACACACTACTACGCAAACTACCACAAAGTGATGTTGAAATTCTGAACAGACTCATAACAAAAGAAGAGATTGAAAAGGCAGTAAAAAAAAACTCCCAACAAAAAAATAAGCTCTGATCCAGGTAGCTTCACTGGAGAATTCTAGAAAACATTCAGAGAAGAGCTTATACCAGTACTACCCAATCTATTTCAGAGCATAGAAAATGAAGCAACACTTCCAAATTCATTCTATGAAGCCAGCATAACCCTGATACCAAAACCAGGCAAAGATGCCACAAAAAAAGAAAATTACAGACCAATATCTCTCATGAATATAGATACAAAAATTCTCAGCAAAATTCTATCCAATAGAATTCAGTATCATATCAAAAAAATAATACATCATGACCAAGTAGGATTCATACCAGGTGTGCAAGGATGGTTCAACATTAGAAAATCAAGCAACGTAATCCACCACATAAATAAAAGGAAAGAAAAGAATCACATGATCATCTCAATTGATGCAGAAAAGGTATTTGACAAAATCCAACACCCATTCCTGGTAAAAACTCTCAGTAAAATAGGTATACGTGGGAAATTTCTCAACATAATAAATGGTGTCTATGCAAAACCACTGGAAAACATCATTCTTAATGGAGAGAGGCTGAAATCATTCCCCTTGAGAACAGGGACAAGACAAAGATGCCCTTTATCACCACTGCTATTTGACATTGTGCTGAAAGTCCTTGTTAGAGCAATAAGACAAGAAAAAGAAATAAAGGACATTCAAACTGCTAACGAAGAAGTTAAACTGTCCCTGTTTGTGGATGATATGATACTATACATAGAAAACCCTAAAGACTCCACAAGAAGACTACTAGAACTAATAGAAAGATTCAGCAGAGTAGCAGGATACAAGATAAACATAAAAAAGCAGGTGGATTCCTACACGCCAATGAAGAGAACGATGAAAAGGAAATCAGGAAAACAATACCATTTTCAATAGCCCCTAAAAAGATAAACTACTTAGGAATAAATCTAACTAGGGATGTAAAAGACCTATACAAAGAAAACTATAAAACACTACTGCAAAAAACCCAAAGGGATCTATGTAAATGGAAAAACATACCATGCTCATGGATAGGTAGACTCAACATAGTGAAAATGACAATTCTACCCAAAGAAATTTACAAATACAATGCAATCCCAATCCAAATACCAACAACACTCCTTAAAGAGATGGAAAAACTAATCATTAATTTTATATAGAAATGGAAGAAGCCCTGAATAAGTAAAGCACTATTGAAGAAGAAGAATAAAGTTGGTGGGCTTATACTACCTGACCTCAGAACCTGCTATACAGCTATGGTAGTTCAAAACAGCCTGGTACTGGTACAACGAGAGATACATTGACCAATGGAGCAGAATTGAGAACCCAGATGTAAATCCATCCACTACAGTCACCTGATCTTCGACAGAGGCTTAAAGTCCATCAAGTGGGGAAAAGACAGTCTTTTTAACAAATGGTCCTGGCAAAACTGGATGGTCATCAGCAAAAAAATGAAACAGGACCCATACCTCACACCACACACAAAAACTATTTCAAAATGGATCAAAGACTTAAATATAAAGCAAAAAACTATAAAGTTCAGAGAAGAAAAAATAGGATCAGTGCTAGAGACCCTAATGCACGGCATTAACAGGATACAAATCATAACCAACAACACACACAAACCCCCGAAGATAAGCTAGATTACTGGGATCTTCTAAAAATTAAACACTTATGCTCATCAAAACACTTCACCAAAAGAGTGAAAAGGGAACCTACAGACTGGGAAAAAAATTTTGGACAAGTCCAACAAAGTTCTAATCTCCATAATCTACAAGAAAATCCAATACCTCTACAACAAAAAGACAAATAAGCCTATTAAAAAATGGGCAAAGGAAATGAACAGACTCTTCACCCAAGAAGACCTTCAAGCAGCTAATAGATACATGAGGAAATGCTCATGATCACTATCAATTAGAGAAATGCAAATTAAAACCACAATGAGATACCATCTTACCCCAGTATTACTAGCATGAATCAAAAAAAATGGAAATAACAAACGTTGAAGAGGCTGCGAGGGGATCAGAACTCATGTGCACTGCTGGTGGGATTGCAAAATGATACAACCATTTTGGAAAATGATATGGTGCTTTCTTAGAAAGCTGGAAAAATTAGTACCATATGATCCAGTAATCCTACTCCTAGGAATATATCTTAGTTAAATAAGAGCCATCACACTAATAGACATAGGCACAACCATATTCATTACAGCATTGTTCACAATAGCAAACAGATGGAAACAACCTAGATGCCCATCAACAGATGAATGGATACACAAACTATGGTACATACACACAATGGAGTATTATGCAATGATAAAGAACAATGATGAAGCATCTCATAACATGGGTCAAACTAGAGGACATTATGCTGAGTGAAATAAGTCAATAACAAAAGGACAAATATTGTATGAGACCTCTAAAAAAAGTAAAAACTCATGTAAAAGTTTACATACAAAAAAAACAATCTCTGTTGGTTACAAGGGATTGGAGGGTTGGGAGGGGAACTAAATTGACAATAGATAAGTGGTAACTTTGGTGAAGGGTAAGACAGTACACAATACCGGGTAAACCAGCACAACTTGCACAAGGAAAGGTCATGGAAGCTCCATAGACACATCCAAACTCCCTGAGGGACTGAATTTCTGGGCAGAGGGCGGTGGGGACCATGGTCTCTGGGAACATCTAGCTTAATTGGCTTAATACAGTTTATAAAGACAATGTTCTACATTCTACCTTGGTGAGTAGTGTCTGGGGTCTTAAAACCCTGTGAGCAGCCATCTAAAATACTCCACTTGTCTCACCCCTTTGGGAGCAAGGGAGAATGAAGAGAATAGGATACAAGGAAAAGATTAGTCCAAAGGACTAATGGACCACAGCTACCAAGACCTCCACCAGGCTGAGTTCAGTACAACTAGATGGTGCCCCGGCTACCACCACTGACTGCTCTGACCAGGATCACAACAAAGGGTCCTGGACAGAGCTGGAGAAGTATGTAGAACAAAATTGTAACTCACAAAAAAAAAAGAAGACCAGATTTACTGGCCTGACAGAGACTGGAGAAACCCAGAGAGTATGGCCACTGGATACCCTTTTAGATTCGTGGTGAAGTCACTTCAGAGGTTCACCGTTCGGCTGGGGATTCGACAACCTCATAAAACAAAATGGGACTAATGAGGTGCAGCAGTCCAGGGACAAGGACTAGAAGGCAGGAGGAGACAGGAAAGCTGGTGATAGGGAACCCAAGGTTGAGAAGGGGCAGTGTTGACATGTCATGGGATTGTTAACCATTGTCATAGGGCAATATGTGTACTAACTGTTTAATAAGAAGCTATTTGTTCTGTAAACCTTCATCTTAAGTACAAAAAAAAAAAAAAGAATTATCTATGTGATATCAAATTGACAACAGCAACTCAAAAGGTTTGATGGGAAGCCTAGCAGAGAGTGAGTTGAAGATAATGGTGATGGAATGATTTGGAAAAGGATAGTGAGAATAGCAGCACAACTAGAAGAACATAATCAATGTCACCGAACTGTACATGTAGAAATTTTTGAAATGGTGTATCTTTGGCTACATATATTTTTACCAAAAAAAGAAAAAATACTGGTCCTCCAAGGTCAAGAAGGGAGAGTGTCGACATGTCGTGGGGTTCTTAACGAATGTCATATAACAATATGTGTACTGACTGTTTAATGAGAAACTATTCATTCTGTAAAACTTCATCTGAAGTACAATAAAAAACTTCAAAAAAATTAATTGTAAACTAAACATGGATATTGATGAAAAAAAGCTATTCTCAAAAGACCCTAAAGTGAATACAATAATAGAAAAAAAAGGTAAGCAAATAAACATTTAGTTTAATATAGTAATTTAAAAAAGTGCAAAAGGAAGAAATAGCTATGATAAAAACAAAACAATGAAATTTTTTGAATCAGTATAATCGAAAATTTAAGTCCATGAGAAGTACCTCTCAATAAGTAAAAAGAAAGTCTAAGGTAGACAAACTTGTGAAAAAAGGAGTCAATTTATACAAAGACTGAATTAACTTATAAAAATGATCAAAATTCTACACAACTTATTGAATAATGTTTACTTTATGAATTTAAATAACCCCCATGAAATTCTGGAGTAAAAGAATATATTATGCAGTTATGAAGCACAGAGAAAAGTTGATTTTTTAATGCTATCTTAATTATCTAGTGCTGCTATAACAGAAATGCCAAAAGTGGATGGCTTTAACAAACAGAAATTTATTTTCTCAGTTTAGGAGGCTAGAAATACAAATTCAGTGTGCTGATTCTAGTGGAAGACTTTCTCTCTGTCAGCTCTGGGGGAAGCTCCTTTTTCCCTGGCTCCTTGGTGATCTACATGTGGTGTGGCATTTATCTTCCCCCATCTCTGCTTCTAGCTTGCTTGTTTAATCACTTTAATATCTCAAAAGAGATTGACTCAAGACCCACCCTACACTGATCTTGCCCCATTAACATAACAAAGACAATTGATTCCCAAATGGGATTATAACCATAGGCAAGAGGTTAAGATTTACAACACATATTTTTGGGGGAGGAAGTTCAATTCATAACAAATGTATATTCTTCCTATTCTAAACTTGCGACTTGAGAAAAAGTGTTATATAAAGAGAATCACTTTATGATTGGTAAATACGTGGGAAGAGTTACTCTGACTTGATGGGTCTTTAGGATTTAGAATACCAAAGTGTGGCTTTCAAATGATATAAACTGTATTAAAAATGTAATTTTTATATGAAAATTTCCTTAATAAATTTACCAGTTTTCAAAGTCAAACACAATCTTTGTTAGTGTAGATCAGAGGTTGGCAAACTCTGTCGGTAAAGGACCAAATAGTAAATATTTTAGTCATTATGTGTCAGATGGTCTCTGTGACAACTACTCAAGTTTGCTAGTTTATGTTGAAAGCAGCCACAAACAATAGTTAATAATTGAGTTTTGCTGTGTCTCAATAAAACTTTGTCAACTAGAACAGGCAGAGGGCAGAATTTGACTTGAGGCTATAGTATGCCAAACCATGATGTAGACAGTGATTTGAAGTTCATTTCTAGTTCTTTAATAATTTTTGTTTCATGTTATTGTATGGATGGGAGGAAAGATGACAAAAATTCATACACAAAAATTACCACCTGGGACTCCTTTGCCCAGGAACCTAGGCAAAACTTTCATTCCAATGAGTAAAGTTTCATGATATTTTAATACTCTTGTGATCTTACAAATACATGTGCTGACTATTTTGCCCCTGGATTCACAAATATCAGTTTCCTCACTGGGTTCTCCATAAACCAACAGGGAATTTTTAATGCCTCCTCTCATCAAAGCAGTTTCCTCTTCCCTCTTCCTCTCCCTCCTTACTTCTCAAATTGCTGTTCTCTGGCTTGTCTTCTATAATACAAATAAATAAAGCAGCCATTATGCTAATATCTCCAAATCCAGGGTAGATAAGCTTTAATCTTTCAAGCAGTTGTCAAACAAACAAACAAAAACTTACTCAAAACAGAGGCCTCTTTCCCTCACAGCACTTCCGTTACTATTTGTAAATTTAAGAACATCTGGACTACCCTATTCAGAGTGATAGACAGCAGATGATAGATAGATAGATAGGTAGGTAGGTACGTAGATAGGTAGGTAGATAGGTAGGTAGATAGGTAGGTACGTAGATAGGTAGGTAGATAGGTAGATAGGTAGGTACGTAGATAGATGGACACATAGATAGATGATAGGTAGGTAGGTAGGTACATAGGTAGGAAGGTAGGTGTATAGATAAATAGGTAAAGAATGTTTAATCTGACACTTCAGTCTTTGTAAATACTTCCCTGAGAACCATTATACCTATGAAAAAAGTGCTAACTTCTCTTCTGCCGGTTACTACACTGAAAGACAAAAAAGTTTATAGCATATGAAGGTGGCTACACTTTTTATGTTTGCAATTAAATTGTACTTGCAGTGTGTCACATAAAACATTAGCCTAATCCAATTATGGGTGATATTTTTCTGTTTTTACTTAATAAGAATTAATATTTTTGGAGTATGATGAAGTCTCTTGCAAAATTATCTGTGTGGACCTCACTTAGAGGAAAAGTAATACGGTTGGAAAAAGAAAATCTACTTTGAGTATTCTTTAAAAACTTGACCTTAAACATTAATTTACTTAGTTCCAGAGAACTAGCTAACATTATATCTTGGAATAGAATTTCTGAAAATTAATAATTTTTTGAAATTAAGATTTTATCCTTTTCCTCTCATTCATCATGGTAATGCATAATATAAACCAATGATGAGGATCTCAACAATATTCTTTTTTTTTATTATTGTTGTAATTAAATGAAGTTTACATTTCAAGTTAGTCTTCCATACGAATTTTTTTTTTTAACATACATTGTTATGAGACCCCAACTGCTCACCCCATTCTGCGACAGCACACTCCTCTCCTCTGCCACTGATTCTGCATGAACATTCAACCAGCTCCTAACTCTCTCTGCCTTCCCATCTCACCTCTGGACAGAAGCTGCCCCTTTGGTCTCTTGTATCTACTTGACTAAGAGGCACATTCTTCACAAGTATCACTTTATGTCCCAAAGTCCAGTCCAGACGCTGTCTGAAGAGTTGGCCTCAGAAATTGTTTTAGTTCTGGGGTGATAGAGAGTCCAGGGGCCATGCTTTCCAGGATGCCTCCAGTCTCAGTCAGACCATTAAGTCTGGTCTTCTTACTAGAATTTGAGTTCTGCATCCCATCATTCTACTGCTCCATCAGGGACCCTCTGTTGTGTTCCCTGTCAGGACGTTCATTGGTGGTAGCCAGGCACCATCTAGTTCTTCTGGTTTCAGGCTGATGTAGTCTCTGGTTTATGTGGCCCTTTCTGTCTCTTGTGTTAATACTTTCCTTGTGTCTTTGGTGTTCTTTGTTCTCCTTTACTCCAAGTGTTTGGGACCAATTGATGCATCTTAGATGGCCACTTGCAAGCTTTTAAGATCCTAGACAACACTCACCAAAGTAAGATGCAAAACATTCTCTTAATAAACTTTGTTATGCCAATTGACCTAGATGTCCCCTGAAAGCATGGTCCCCAAACTGCCCATCCCTGCTACTCTGTCTGTCAAAGTATTTGATTGTATTGAGGAAAATTCTTAGCTTTGGTTTAGTCCAGTTGTGCTGGCTTCCCCTGTAGTGTGTGCTGTCCTTCCCTTCACCTAAGATTATTCTTATCTACTATCTAGTTAGTGAATAACCCTCCCCCTCCCTCCTCACTCTGGTAACCATCAAAGAATGTTTTCTTCCATGTTTAACCCTTTTCTTGAGTTCTTATAATAGTGGTCTTATACAATATTTGTCCTTCTGTGACTGACTAAATTCGCTCAGCATAATAAGTTCCAGCTTCCACCACGTTATATGATGTTTCACAGCTTCATCATTGTTCTTCATCATTGTGTAATATTCCATTGTGTGGATGTACCATAATTTGTCTATCCATTCATCTGTTGATGGGCACCTAGGTTGCTTCCATTTTTTGCTATTGTGAACAGTGCTGTGATGAACATAGTTGTGCACATATCTATTCGTGTGATGGCTCTTCTTTCTCTAGGATATATTCCAAGGAGCGGGATAGTTGGATCGTATGGTACTTCTATTTCTAGCTTTTTAAGGAAGCGCTAGATCGATTTCCAAAGTGGTTGTACCATTTTACATTCCCACCAACAGGGTATAAGTGTCCCAGTCTCTCCACACCCTCTCCAGCATTAGTTATTTTGTGTTTTTTGGATTAATGCTAGCCTTGTTGGGGTGAGATGATATCTCATTATAGTTTCGATCTGCATTTCTCTAAGGACTAATGATCGTGAGCATTTCTTCATGTGTCTGTTAGCTGCCTGAATATCTACTTTGGTGAAGTGCCTGTTCATATCCTTTGCCCATTTTTTAATTGGGTTATTTGTCTTTTTGTTGCTGAGGTTTTGCAGTATCTTGTAGATTTTAGAGATTAAACACTGATAGGATTTGTCGTGGCCAAAATTTTTTTCCCAGTTTGTAGGTTGTCTTTTTACTGTTTTGGTGAAGTCTTTTGATGAGCATAAGTGTTTGATTTTTAGGAGTTCCCATTTATCTAGTCTCTCTTCTGGTGCTTGTGCATTGTTACTCATGGTCTATATTGTGTTTATGCCATGTATTAGGGCTCCTAGCATTGTTCCTATTTTTTTCTTCCATGATCTTTATTGTTTTTGATTTAATATTTAAGCCTTTGATCCATTTTGAGATAGTTTTTGTACATGGTATGAGATATGGGTCTTGTTTCAGTTTTTTGCATATAGTTATCCAATTATGCCAGCACCATTTGTTAAAGAGACTATCTTTTCCCCAATTAATGTACTTTGGGCCTTTGTCAAATATTAGCTGCTCATAGGTGAATGAGCATATATCTGAATTCTCAACTGTGTTCCATTGGTCAATGTATCTGTTGTTGCACCAGTACCAGGCTGTCTTGACTACCGTGGCAGTATAATAGGTCCTACAATCAGGTAGTGTAAGGCCTCCCACTTTGTTCTTCTTCTTGAGTAATGCTTTATTTATTCAGGGCCTCTTCCCTTTCCATATGAACTTGGTGATTTGTTTCTCCATCTCAATATAAAATGCTGGTGGAATTTGGATCGAGATTGCATTGTATCTGTAGATTGCTTTCGGTAGAATTGACATTTTCACTATGTTGAGTCTACCTATCCATGAGTAAGTTATATTTTTCCACTTATGCAGGTCTCTTTTAGTTTCTTGCAGTAGTGTCTTGTAGTTTTCTCTGTAAAGATCTTTTACATATCTGGTTAGATTTATTCCTAAGTATTTTATCTTCTTAGGGGTCATTGTAAATGGTATTGATTTGGTGATTTCCTCTTCAAGGTTCTCTTTGATGGTGTAAAGGAATCCAATTGATTTTTGTATGTTTATCTTGTATCCTGAAACTTGGCTTAAATCTTCTATTAGTTCCAGGAGTATGCTTGTGGATTCTTTGGGGTTTTCTGTGTATAAGATCATATCATCTGCAACTAGAGATACTTTGACTTCTTCCCTACCTATTTGGATGCCCTTTATTTCTTTTTCTAGCCTAATTGCTCTGTCTAAGATCTCCAGCACAATGTTGAATAACAGTGGTGACAGACGGCATCCTGGTCTGTTTCCTGTTCTCAAGGAGAATGTTTTCAAAGTCTCTCCATCCAGGATGATGGTGGCTGTTGGTTTCATATAAATGCCTTTAATTATATTGAGGAATTTCCCTTCTATTCCTTTTTTTTTGTTAGTTTGTTTGCTTGTTTGTTTGTTTTTATTGTACTTCAGGTGAAGGCTTACAGAATAAATAGTTTCTCATGAAACAGTAGTACACATGTTGTTTTATGACATTGGTTAACAACCCCACAACATATTAACCTTCTAACTTCTCAACCTTTTTTTTTTTTGGTGAAAATACACATAGCCAAAGATACACCGTTCCAAAAATTTTTACATACACAGTTCAGTGACATTGACTACGTTCTTCCAATTGTGCTGTTATTCTCACTTAAGATGAAGGCTTACAGAACAAAATAGTTTCCCATTTCAGAGTTACTACAAATGTTGCCCTATGACAATGGTTAACAATCTCACAACAGATCAACACTATCCTTACTCAACCTTGGGTTCCCTATCACCAGCTTCCTTGTCCCGTTCTGCCTTCTGGCCCTTGTCACTGGACTCCTGTACCTCGTTAGTCTCATTTGGTTTTACGGGGCTGTCCACTCCCAGGCTGAAAAGTGAACCTCGGAGGTAACTTCACCACTGAGCTAAAAGGGTGTCTGGGGGCCATACTCTCGAGGTTTCTCCAGTCTCCTTTAGGCCAGTAAATCTGGTCTTTTTTTTGTGAGTTAGAATTATGCTCTACATCCTTCTCCAGCTCTGTCCAGCTCTGTTGTGATCCTGGTCAGAGCAGTCAGTGGTGGTAGCCAGGCACCATCTAGCTGTACTGGACTCAGTCCAGTGGAGGCCTTGGTAGCTGTGGACAATTAGTCCTTCGGACTAATCTTTTCCTTGTATCCTGTTGTCTTCATTCTCCCTTGCTCCCAAAGGTATGAGACCAGTGGAGTATCTCAGACGGCCGCTCACAGGCTTTTCAGACCCCAGGCACTACTCACCAAGGTAGAATGCAGAGCATTGTCTTTATAAGCTGTGTCATGCCAATTGAGCTAGATGTTCTCCGAGACCATGGTCCCCACAGCCCTCCGCCCAGCAATTCAGTCCCTCAGGGAGTTTGAATGTGTCTATGGGGCTTCCATGGCCTTTTCTTGTACAGGTTGTGCTAGTTTCCCCTGTATTGTGTACTGTCTCACCCTTACGCAAGATACCACTTATCTATTGCCTATTTAGTATTTCTTCCCCACCCCTCCCATCCCTGGTAACCAACAAAGATTGTTAGATTTTGTGTGTGAACTTTTTCATGGGTTTTTACAGTAGAGGCCTCATACAATATTTGTCCTTTTGTGATTGACTTATTTCACTCAGCATAATGTCCTCCAGTTTCATCCATTTTATGAGATGCTTCACAGATTCATTGTTGTTCTTTCTCGTTGCATAGTACTCCATTGTGTGTATGTATCATAGTTTGTTTATCCCCAAATGGGCTTTTTTTTAAATCCCCACGAAATGGTGCACACACATACTTATCTTAGCCACTTGGGAGCTGCTTTTTATTGGTTCGGAGTGTCCAAGCAGAATCTCTGCTGCCGGGTCTCTCCTGAAGTGGAAAATGCTTCCCAAGAGCACGCACACCATAGCTGTTTGCCTGCTTCACTGTGGACCGTCGTGGCTGCAGCGCTGCGATTTCGCCACGGTGGCTCTGGTGCTCTTCGCTTCTTCCAGACCGTGACCCTCTCCACTATCACTCAGTTGGATTCCTCAACTTTGCCTTCTTCAGGGCTCTTAGATATTCGTATAAAATCAAGTCATTGGTTTTTACAGGTGTTTCTTGTAAGAGGGATATAGGAAGCATCTAACTTCTCCACCATGTTGCCCCCCCCCCCAGCAATATTCTTAATAAATATTTTCCTCAGTTAGTCTTTCTTAAGTATTTTAGAGTATATGTTCATATTTTCCTTTTAAACCAAAATCTCCCAATCATTTTAGCCCTTATCATGAAAGTTGGAATAAGGCATCTTAAAGGAACTGTCAGTAAGATTAAAAGAAAGCTGATCAACAGCAAGAATAAATTTTTCGAGATCCTTTTATCTCAAAACACTTAAAAAGACAGCATTTTTTATTAGTTTCCAGGATATATAGCTAATAAGAGAACATCTCAACAAACAAAAATGTGTGCATGTAAATGAAAAAAAAAGTATAAAAATAATATAGGAATGCTACAAATACAGCTTTAAAACAGATGAAAAATAAAAATGTGTTTTCTTCTAAAATAAGTAATAATGAAATAATTGGTCATCAAGCTCATGCACAAAGGAAGAAAAAAATTGCTCTTTTGTTGTATTCCACATTTACCTTTTTTATATTCTTAAATTATTATACAGAATTCATGATGTTAAAATAATTGAGAAGAAAAACATATTTTAAAACATCAAATTAATCACATTTAAAAAGTAAAATACTTAAAGCATCATATTATAATTGTAATACATTTATAGGACATATTAGCAAGAATACATCTGTAATTTATGTCAATAAGCAGTTTAAAATGAGTCAACATATTAAACTATCAAATATAACTGGTCAGATTTTCTCTTACAACTTGTTGTACGTTCCTCCTCATCTGTGGAGGCATAAGCAGGATTGTTTATTTCTAAAATGCCCAAAGTGCTCATTCTGGTTTGCATGACAATGAGCAGCTGGGAATGAAGGTTTTGCATGAAATCTCTTGGGATGGGCTGCACTCTAACTCAACTTCACATCGGATCAATGGCGTTCTATCTAAAGGAGAAGGGATTCCAGTCCTTCTAGATCCCCAGATTCCGGGTGCTGGATAGCCACATTCACCCAGAACTCTAAAACAGGTGGCATCTAAGCTCAAACTCTTCAGCACCCCAAACTCACATTATTCTTACTCACTTATAAGGCCACTGCCATGCTTATCTTTTCATAAAAAGAAGGGCAAAAGGGAAGTGGATTCTCTCCCATGCCTCACAGCAAGGATACATCCAGTATGCTGTAGACTAAGCACACCATTTCAGAAATTCTAAGTGATCTGGGGAACTTTCAGTTCCTTCTGATCTCACATTAAACCCTGACTTTTAATCCAAGATCCATGATATTGTGTCATTCTCTCTCACCCATTTTTCTGGCATTCTCTGCTTTCGGCCATGATCCTTCTGATATCAACAATGATATCCCTGATTCCACATTCTCTTCTGAATATGGCTTAAATTTCTGGTAGTTCCCTGTGGATGTACTGCTGCTACCACTTTTGAATGATCTTCAACAAAATTTTATTTCTATGTGATATTAATGATATTTTTCAATAACTTGTACATTCTGTTGGTTCAGCTTTCTTTGGAATAGACATAAATATGGTTTCTTCCAGTCAGTTGGCCAGGTAGCTGTCTTCTAAATTTCTTGGCATAAATGAGTGAGCACCTCCAGTGCTACAGCCATTTGTTGAAACATGTCACTTGGTATTCCCGCAATTCCAGGAGACTTTCTGTTTGACAATGTTTTCAGCGTCTGTCAGTTTGTCATACTGTAGGGGCTTGTGTGTTACTGTGATGCTAGAAGCTATGCCACCAGTATACAAATACTGGCAGGGTCAACTGTGTTGGACAGTTTTCAGCTGAGCTTCCAGATTAAGACAGACTAGGAAGAAGCATCTGGTGGTCTATTTAAAAAAAAAAAAATTAGCCAGTGGAAATCTTATGAATAGCAAGGGAACATTTTCTGATATAGCGCTGGAAGACGAGCCCTTCAGGTTGGAAGGCAGTCAAAACGTGACTGGGAAACAGCTGCCTCCTCAAAGTAGAGTCGACCTTAATGACGTAGATGGAGTCAAACTTTCGGGACCTTCATTTGCTGTTGTGGCAAGACTCAAAATGAGAAGAAACAGCTGCAAACATCCATTAACAATCAGAATGTGTAATGGCCAAAGTATGAATCTAGGAAAATTGGATATTCTCGGCATTAGTGAGCTGAAATGGACCGATATTGGCCATTCTAAGTCATACAATCATATGGTCTACTGTGCAGGAAATGACAAATTGAAGAGAAATGGCGTTGCATTCATCATCAAAAAGAACATTTCAAGATCTATCCTAAAGTACAACACTGTCAGTGATAGGATAATATCCATTTGCCTACAAGAAAGACCAGTTAATAGGATTATTATTCAAATGTACCCATCAACCACTAAGGCCAGAGATGAAGAAATTGAAGATTTTTATCAACTTCTTCAGTCTGAAATTGATTGAACATACAATCAGTATGCATTAATAATTACTGGTGATTGGAATATGAAAATGGGAAACAAAAAAGAAGGATTGGTAGCTGGAAAATATGGCCTTGATAATAGAAACAATGTGGGAGATTGCATAATAAAATTTTGCGAGACTAAAGACTTCATTGCAAATATGTTTTTTCAACAATTTAAACGGCGACTATACATGTGGACCTCACTAGATGAAATACACAGGAATCAAATTGACTACGTCTGTGGAAAGAAACAATGTAAAAACTCAATATCAACAGTCAGAACAAGGCCAGGTGTCAACTGTGGAACATATCATCAATTGGTCATATATAAGTTCAAGATGAAGCTGAAGAAAATTAGAAGTCCACAAAAGCCAAAGTAGGACCTTGAGTATATCCCACCTGAATTTAGAGTCCATTTCAAGAATAGATTTGATGCATTGAACACTAATAACAGAAGTCCAGAGGAGTTGTGGAATGACATCAAGGCTGTCATACATGAAGAAAGCAAGAGGTCATTAAAAGCACAGGAATGAAAGAAAAGACCATAATGGATGTCAGAAGAGACTCTGACACTTGCTTTTGAATATCAAGCAGCTAAAGCAAAAGGAAGAAATGATGAAGTAAAAGAGCTGAACAGAGGATTTCAAAGGGCAGCTCGAGAAGGCAAAGTAAAGTATTAGAATGACATGTGCAGAGACCTGGCGTTAGAAAACTAAAAGAGAAGAAGACACTAGGCATTTCTCAAGCTGAGAGAACTGAAGAAAAACATCAAGACTTAAGTTGCAGTAGTGAAGGATTCTATGGGCAAAATCCTGAACATCTCTGGAAGCATCGAAAGAAGATGGAAAGAATACACAGAGTCACTGTACTAAAAAGATTTGGTCGACATTCAATTATTTTGGGAGGGGGTATATGATCGAGAGCCGATGGTACTGAAGGAAGAAGTCCAATCTGCACTGAAGACACTGGTGAAGGGAAAGACTCCAGGAATTGATGGAATTGTTTTTTCTATTATGTGACATTAATTACTACCTAACAATAAGCATATTAATAATACATATTTTTTAATTAATTAACTATTCATCAAAAAATAAATGAACAGAATAATGTATTTTGCATCATTTCCTGATATTTACCATGAAGCATACTATTGAATATCCTTTCTAATCTTGGAGGTGTTGAGGTCTGATAGCGATAAAAGTGAATAGTTGGAAATGTAAGAAATGTAACTTATTCACCCTGACAGAAAACCAACTGGCTGTAACTTTTCTGTTCAGTTTAATACACTCGTTGTCAAGAGGTGCAGAGCAATATGCAATTAAGACATCTAGAAATCATAATAATGTGTGACTCTAAAACTTTTATGGGTTGGTATCTTCCCTTTCTGCAGTGAACTTCAGTTGACTGAACTGTTTATCAGAAATTGAAAAACCTCTGCTACAGCCAGGATCTTTGTTGACTTGTTCATGCAGTATTAACCTTGTTGATCTGACAAAAAGCACCACAAAATGCTACAGGGAAGCTGACTAAAATACTATAGAAAATATATATGGATATGTTGCATTGGGCAAATCTGCTGATTGCTTTGAAGACTAAGGGGCGCCTGACCCAAGCCTTGGTGTTTTCAATCACCTTATATGCATGTGAAAGCTGGACAATGAGTAAGAAAGACCAAAGAAGGATTGACACCTTTGAATTATGATGTTGGCGAAGATTATTGAGTATACCATGGACTGCCAGAAGAACAATCAAATCTGTCTTGGAAGAAGTACAACTAGAATGCTCCTTAGAAGCAAGGATGGAAAAACTACATCTCTTGTACTTTGGACATGTTATCAGGAGGGATCACTCCCTGGAGAAGGACATCATGCTTGGTAAAGTAGACGGTCAGTGAAAAAGAGGAAGACCCTCAATGAGATGGATTGACGCAGTGTCTACAATGCGCTCAAACATAGCAATGATTGTGAGGATAGTGCAGAACTAGGCAGTGTATCATTCTGTTGTACATAGTGTAGCTATAAGTCGCAACTGACTTGATGGCACCTAACAACAACCAACAACATACGGATAGTGTGTCTCAATAGTGATAGCATGTATTATATAACTAAACTGGAACTGATTTATACCAGAGCAGCTACAAAGTGAAGACGGCAAATGGAGATACTGGTGTAGCATTAAAAGAGGATTATTCACTACAAGCATACCTCATTTTATCTCACTTCGCAGATATTGAGTTTTTTACAGATTGAAGGTTTCTAGCAAACTATGGTAGCCGCAGTCAAGAAATCAAAAGACACATTGCATTGGGCAAATCTGCTGCAAAAGACCTCTTTAAAGTGTTAAAAAGCAAAGATATCACCTTGAAGACTAAGGTGCATCTGACCCAAGCCATAGTGTTTCCAATCGCCTCATATGCATGAGAAAACTGGACGATAAATAAGGAAGATAGAAGAAGAGTTGACGCTTTTGAATTGTGGTGTTGGCAAAGAATATTGAATATACTGTGGACTGCCAAAAGAATGAACAAATCTGTCTTGGAAGAAGTACAACCAGAATGCTCCTTAGAAGCAAGGATGGAAAAACTACTTCTCTTGTACTTTGGACATGTTATCAGGAGGGATCACTCCCTGGAGAAGGACATCATGCTTGGTAAAGTAGACGGTCAGTGAAAAAGAGGAAGACCCTCAATGAGACGGATTGACACAGTGGCCGCAACAATTGGCTCAAGCATAACAAGGGGATTGTGAGGATGGTGCAAGACTGCGGAGTGTTTCGTTCTTTTGTGCATAGGGTGGCTATGAGTCAGAATCAACTCAACAGCACCCAACAGCAACAACAAGCAATACTATGTCCAGCAAGTCTGTGCCATTTTTCCAACAGTATATGTTCACTTTGTGTCTCTGTGCCACATTTTGGTAATTCTCACAATACATAAAACTTTTTCATTATTATTATATGTTTTATGGTGATCTGTGATTAGTGATCTTGCGTGTTACTATTGTAATTCTTTTGGGGTGCCACGAACCACATCCCTATAAGACAGCAAGCTTAATTGCTAAATGTGCATGTTCTGACTTCTCCACAGCCTATCTATCTGCAAAGATAGGCTGTTCCCCTATCTTTCTCCCTTTCTTGGGCCTCCATATTCCCTGAGGAATGCCAATATTGAAATTAGGCCAATTAATAACCATACATTGGCTTCTAAGTGTTCAAGTGAACGGAAGAGCTGAATGTCTCTTATCTTAAGTCAAAAGCTAGCAATGATTAAGCTTAGTGATGAAGGCACGTGATAAACCGAGATAGGCTGAAAGCTAGGCCTCTTGCACCCAGCAGCAAGTTGAGAATGCAAAGGAAAAGTTCTTGAAGGAAATTAAATGTGCTACTCCACTGCACACATGAATGATAAGAAAGTGAAATAGCCTTATTGCTGACAGGGAAAAAGTTTTAGTAGTCTGGATGGAAGATCAAACCAGCTGCAGCATTCCCCTAAGCCAAAGCCTAATTCAGAGCAAGGCCCTAACTCTCTTCCATTCTATGAAGGCTGAGAGAGGTAAGGAAGCTGCAGAAGAAAAGTTTGAAGCTACCAGAGGTTACTTCATGAGGTTTAAGGAAAGAAGCGCCTCCATAACACGAAAGTGCAAGATGAAACAGCAAGTACTGATGGATACGGCAAGTTATCCAGAAGATCTAGCTAAGTTAATTGATGGAGGTGGCTACACTAAACAACAGATTTTCAGTGTAGAAAACAGCCTTATATTGAACAAGATGCCATGTAGGACTTTCCTAGCTAGAGAGGAGAAATCAATTCCTGGCTTCAAATCTTCAAAGGATAGGCTGACTCTCTTGTTAGGTGTTTGTTTTAGTTATCTAGTGCTGCTGTAACAGAAATACCACAAGTGGATGGCTTTAACAAAGAGAAATTTATTCTGTCATAGTCTAGGAGGATAGAAGTCTGAATTCAGGGTGCCAGCTCCAGGGAAAGAGTTTCTTTCTCTGTCGGCTCCGGGGGAAGGTCCTTGTCATCAATCTTCCCTGGTCGAGGAGCTTCTCAGTGCAGAGATCCCAGGTCTAAAGGTTGCACTATTCTCCTGGCTCTGGTTTCTTGGTGGTATGAGTTCCCCTTGCCTCTCTGCTTGCTTCTCTCTTTTATATCTCAAGAGATTGACTTAAGACACAATATAACCTAGCAGATTGAGTCCTGCCTCATTAACATAACTGCCACTAATCCCTCCCTCATTAACATCATAGAGGTAGGATTTACAACACATAGGAGAAATCACATCAGATGACAAAATGGTAGACATTCATACAATCCTGGGAATCATGGCCTCACTGAATTGATATATATTTTTGGGAGACACAATTCAATCCATAATAGAGCTAATGCAGCTGGTGACTTTAAGTTGAAGCCAGTGCTCATTTACCATTCTGAAAATTCTAGGGCCCTTAAGAATTATGGAAATTCTACTCTGCCCGTTTTCTAAAAATGGAACAACAAAGCCTAGATGTTAGCACATCTGTTACAGCATGGTTTACTGAATATTTTAAGCCCATTGTTGAGACCTACTGCTCAGAAAAAAAAGATTCCTTTCAAAATATTACTGCTCATTGACAATGCACTTAGTCACCCAAGAGCTCTGATGGAAATGTACAAGGAGATTAGTATTATTTTCATGCCTGCTAACACATCCATTCTTCAGCCCATGGATCAAGGAGTATTGTCAACTTTCAAGTCCTATTATTTAAGAAATACATTTTGTAAGGCTATAGCTCCCATATATAGTGAATCTGGGAAAAATAAATCAAAAACCTTTTGGAAAGGAATCACCATTCTAGATGCCATTAAGATTATTCATTACTCATGAGAGGAGATCAAAATATCAACATTAACAGGAGTTTGGAAGAAGTTGATTAAACCCTCATGGATGACTTTGAGGGGTCCAAGACAACAGTGTAGGAAGTAATCATAGTAAAACATTAATAGATGATGAGTCACGTCTTATGGATGAACAAAGAAAGTGGCTTCTTGAAATGGAATCTACTCCTGGTAAAGACGCTATGAACATTGTTGAAATGGCAACAAAGGATTTAGAATATCACATAAACTTATTCGATAAAGCAGCGACAGGATTTGAGAGGATTGACTCCAATTTTGAAAGAAGTTCTACTACGGGTAAAATGCTATCAAACAGCATCACATGCTACAAAGAAAGCTTTCGTGAAAGGAAGAGCCAATTGATGTGGCAAGCTTCACTGTTGTCTTATTTTAAGAAATTGCCACAGCCACCCCAACCTTCAGCAACTATTATCCTGATCAGTCAGTAGCCATCAACATCGAGGCAAGATCCTCCACCAGCAAAAAGAGTATGACTTGCTGAAGGCTCAGATGATGGTTATCATTTTTTAGCAGTAAAGTATTTTTTAATTAAGGTCTGTACATTGTTTTTTAGACATAATGCTATTGCACACTGAATAGACTACAGTATATTGTAAACATAACTTTTGTATGCACTGAGAAATAAAACAATTCATGTGACTCACTTTATTTTGATATTCACTCTATTGCAGTGGTCCGGAACCTAACTTGCAGAATCTCCAAGGTATACCTATAATTAAGATGTGCTTGGAACCAAACCAATCTTTATTATAAATAAATTGTATCTATTAGAAAATTTTCAAGGCATTAGTTATTACTTATTTAATTACTGTTGGAGTATGATATGTGGGCTTTATCAGACTACGTACACTTACCTAGGTATGAAAATGCTATCTATCAAGTTTAAATTATCTTCGGTGCACTTTGTCACATTTCCAGTCAGTCCATAGGGAATAACTCTTAATAAAGAAAATTTATTTTCTTCACAGTTTGATTATTTTTATTCTTTTTAATGTACCATTTTTTTTTAAACCAGGGTGAAAGTCCAAAATATTTGTACTAACCCACCTCCACTACATACTGGGATGCAGGTTCTCATAACTGGAATGCTTGTTTGACTTTCCACACCATACTTCAGTGGTTTCAACTGTACCTCCTGAGTTAAGCTGAAATAGGGGATTTTCGGAGATTATAGATCCTGTGAGAATGTCTTCTGAAATACCAAATAAACTCCTTTTCTAACAGTACCTATAGAGTGACCTCTACCTCCAGGCCAAATATGTAGAAGCAGATTTGATGAGTTTTAGGGCATTAGCATGTTTAAACTTCCTGTATATTTTGAAATTGCTCTTCAAAGTGTTTGTGACAATTTATGTGCTCTATGAAACCTAAGAAGCCCTGCTGGAACAGTGGTTAAAGCACTTGGCTGCTAACCTAAAAGTCGGTGGTTTGAACCTACCTGTATGTGTAGTCAGTATATATATATATACTGGCTGTTCAACTTTCCTGTTCTTTCAATTGTCTGTGCATATATGTTACATAGTTTCCATTTTTTTTTTTGTCTTTTTAATTAGAAATTGGAAATTATAATTTATATGTATATATATATGTATACATACATATGTATATAGATGTATATATATATGTGTGTATATATATATATGTGTGTGTTTTCTTAGGCATTTGTGTTATAATTATCTTGGTCCCATCTGTGGTTTAATTACAAATCCTTGAGGAAGAAAATTTATTTTTGCAATTTTTTTCCAAAAGTATTTTCTAGTTTTTTATTAGGTTGTTGCTGTTTAAGATTTACTTACCTATACATGTTATGGCTACTGAAAATTGGATCTTTTCTATTTCTATTTTCAGTTAACAACTGGATGTTAACATAAAGGAACACCATTATTTCTGCTTATTGATATGATATTCAGTCAACTGGTTAAACTTTTTTTATCATTAATTCTAATTTTTTAAAAATTTTATGGGATGGAATCATATTGTCTGTTCTTTTTCAATTTTTGTATATCTATTTCACCATCTTGTTATCTTTTTAAAACTGTCACATACAATATTGAAAAAAGAATAAAAGAGACCTTAGTAATAGATTTCCCACACCTCCTGGCAAAAGTTTTTTCATATTTCATTGGCCTGAATTGGATTATGTGCCTATTCCTTAGTTGGAAAAGCATTTTTAAGCCTCATTAGTTAATCATTTTAGAAAGACCACGTAGGCTTCAGTATGGGGAAGAGTTGGAGAAGACAAGACTGGAGACAGAGAGGTCATGTGGGAACTTGTTACAAATATCTAGTCAAGAACTAACGGTAGCCTGGAGATAAGTAGTGATTTATGATCCTATAAACGGATAGACAAGAAAGGATTCCAGAGATGTTTATGTGGTACCTCCATTTAATTGAGATCTGAACACTTAATTGAGATCTTGAAAGTGGACATCTATTTCCCTTTGTTTAAAAAATAAAAATACTTTTTACTCCCCTCTTCTTCAAGAAAGTAATCAAGCCTTTGTGTCCTGGAGAGCTCAATCTCCCTATGGGAGATTAGCAAGCGTCATTTTAAACAAATGGGCAAATACTTAATAAACAACAACAACACAAGCTGACAAACACACCTAGCTCAAGGAGTCCAGGCAGCTCTGTTGAGATACTGAGAGAAGACAGAGGAAGTGGAGAGCGGATTAGTTGGTTTCCTCAATCAATAGAGAGACTGCCAGTTACTTTTCAGATGAAGGTCCAAGAAGCAAGGCCCTTCAGTGGGCTCCTAAAGTGCTTCTCTGGACTCCTTCAAGTGGGACCTCTTATGAGATGACATATAGATATCTGGGATTAAACTTTAAAGGCTATGATCTCAAGGTGCAAGTTAGTCGTGAGGAAGATGCACAGAGTGAGCAGAAAGCATCTCACTCATCTGTGATCATGAATCCTGACCATCTCAACAATAACCATGATGAATTTGTGGTCCTTTTCTAGGGAGGAGGGACTGTATTATGAGTCCAGGTCTGGAAAGGGCTGTCAGTAATAACTAACACTGGACATCACATCAGCTTTACTGAATAAAAGTTAACAGCCAGATTTAATTTAATAACATGGATTATTTTAGTTATTTATATATAATTACAGTACATTTGACAATAAATATAATGTACACCCATGTTCCCACTTAAAAAAAAAAAAAACTTAGTGGATATGGGTATCCTAGTCTGTTTTTTAAATAAGATTGCTTTGATTATTTTACAATTGTTGTTTTTGTTTGTTTGTTTTATTTTTAAATCATGAATGTCACATTTTATATGCTTTTCTGTACCTCTTTATTATGATTGCTGTTTTATTTTATAAGCCAATGTGATATTTTACCTCAATATAATTTAAAAAATTAAATTATCTTTGCATTCATGAAATAAATCTGCTTAATCATGATCCATTTTTAAATAAAATTGCTTTTTCAGTTTTCTGAAATTTTACTGAAGTTTTAGTATTTGGCTTAGAATTTGACTTAATAAAGCTTTCAGTCTTTAATTTTCTATTTATACTATTCTTATTTGCATTCATTAACATGATTGTACTGTTTTCACAAAGTGAATTAGATATCCCTAATTTCCTCTTCAAAGAAGCCTATAAAATAGGGCCTATCTGCTTCTTAAAAGTTTGGCAAAATTTCTTTATAAATTTATTTGTATTTTATATCATATTAGGGAAGAAAAGAGACTATTATATCATATATAATATCATATATATTTCTTATAATTTTTGAATATATGGTTTCTTAATATTTAATAAGTACATTACAATTTTTTTGAGGAAATATTTATGAATAGTTATAAATAGTATATTCTTTTATGAGTTTATCTTTAATTTCTTATTCTCTTCCATATGCTTTATTCAAAATATTATACATTTATTTTATTTTGTTTTCATTATAATTTTTTTTGAAGGGGGTATTTCATGAATATATGTATAGCTAAAATACTATCTATGTAAACTTTGTCAAGAATTGACATTTTCAAAATGTTGAGTCTTCCTATCCATGAGCACGGTGTTTTTCCACTTATGTAGGTCTGTTGATCTCTTGCAGGAGTGTTTTGTAGTTGTCTTTGTATAGGTCTTTTACATCCCTAGTTAGATTTATTCCTAAGTAGTTCTTGGGAACTATTGTAAATGGTATTGATTTGGTGACTTTCTTGTCGAAGTTCTTTTTATTGGTGTAGAAGAATTCTACTGATTTTTGTATGTTAATCTTGTATCCTGCTACTTTGCTGAAATCTTCTGTGAGTTCCAGTAGTTTTCTTGTGGATTCTCTGGGATTTTCTATGTATAAGATAATATCATCTGTGAATAGGGGTAGTTTTATCCCTTCCTTACAAATTTGAATGCCCATTATTTCTTTTTCTTACCTTCTTGCTCTAGCTAGGACTTCCAGCACAATGCTGAACAAGAATGGTGACAAAGGATATCATTGCCTGGTTCCTGTTTGCAAGGGGAATACTTCGAGTCTTTCTCCATTTAGAATGATGCTGACTATTGGCTTTCTATAAATGCCCTTTATTATGTCATAGAATTTCCCTTCTATTCCTATTTTGCTGAGAGTTTTTATCAGGAATGTGTGTGGGACTTTGTCAAATACCTTTTCTGCATCAATTGATAAGATCATGTGGTTCTTATATTTTGTTGTATTTATTTGTATGGATTTTGATGGATTACATTGATTGGTTTTCTAATGTTGAACCATGCCTGCATACCTGGTATAAACCATACCTGGTAATTTTTTATTTTTTTTGAAATGCCACTGAACTATATTGGCCAGAATTGGCCAGAATTTTGTTGAAAATGTTTGTGTCTATGTTCATGAGGGAAATTGGTCTTTAGTTTCTTTTCTTTTTTTGTGGTGTCCTTGCCTGGCTTTCCTATCAGGGTAGTGCTGGCTTCATAGAATGGGTTTGGGAGTATCCTTCCTTTTCTAATCTCTAAAGTAGCTTGAATACCATAGGTGTTAGCTCTTCTGTGAAAGTTTGGTAAGATTCGCCAGTGAAGCTGTCTAGGCCAGGGCTTTTTTTGTTGGGAATTTTGTTTATTACTCTTCAGTCTTTTCTATTTTATGGTTTTGTTTAGTGTTTATACCTCAGTTTGTGTTAATTTAGTAGGTAATGTGTTTCTAGAAATGTGTCCATTTCCTGTAGGTTTTCAAATTTGTTGGAATACAATTTTTCATAGTATTTTCTTATGATTCTTTTATTTCAGTTGAGTCTGTTGTGATATCAAGCATCTCATTTCTTATTCATGTTGTTTGCTTCCTCTCCTGCTTTTCTTTTGTCAGTTTGGCCAGTGAATTGTCAATTTCATTGATCTTTTCAAAGAACTGACTTTTGGTCCTGTTGATTCTTTCAATTGTTTTTCTATTCTCTACTTCATTTATTTCTGCTCTAATTCTTATTATTTCCTTCCTTCAGGTGACTGAGGGTGTTTTTTTATTACTGTAGTCTTTCTATTTGTTCGAGTTGTAAGGTTAATGTTTTGATGTTGACACTTTCTTCTTTTTAGATTTTTACATTTATTGTTATAAATTGACCTGTAAGCACTACTTTTGCTGTGTCCCAGAGGTTTGGTAAGATATGTTTTCATTCTCATTTGTTTCTATGATTTTTTTTATTTGGTCCTTGATTTCTTCTATTACCCAATAGTGTTTAAGCAAGGTGTTGTCCAGTTTCCATGTATCTGATTTTTTTTCCTTGCTGTTTCTGTTACTGATTTCTACTTTTATGTTATTGTCGTCAGAGAAGATGTTCTGTATTATTTCAAAGTTTTGGATTTTGTTAAGGCTTGCTTTGTAGCCTAAAGTGTGGTCTATTCTGAAGAATGTTCCATTGGCATTAGAAGACAATATATACTTTGCTGCTGTTGGGTGGAATGTTCTGTGTATGTCTGTGAGGTCAAGTTTGTTGATTGCAGCATTTAGATCTTCTGTATCTTTATTGAGTTTCTTCCTAGATGTTCTGTTCTTCACTGAAAGTGCTGTGTTGAAGTGTCCTCTTATTACTGAGAAGTTGTCTATTTCTCTTTTCATTGCTGTTATAGTTTATTATTTTTTGGAGTGCTGTCATTGTGTGCATATAGATTTATTATGGTTATGTCCTCTTGGTGTATTGACCATTTAATCATTATATAGTGTCCCTCCTTATCCTTTATGGTGGATTTTTCTTTAAAGTATATTTTATGGAAGATTAATATTGGCACTCCTGCTCTTTTTTGTTTATTTGCTTGATATATTTCTTACATCCTTTGAGTTTTAGTTTATTTACGTCTTTGTGTCTAAGGTATCGCTTGTAGACAGCATATAGATGGATTTATTTTTTTCTTTTTAATCCATTCTGCCACTCTCTGTCTCTTAACTGGTGCATTTAGGCCACTTAGATTCAGTATAATCATTTATATGTAAGAGTTTACTACCATCATTTTGATGTATTTTTTGTGATGTTGATGGTTTCTTTGTTCTGCTTAATTTTCTGTGCAGAGTTATTTTTGTTTATAAGTTTTCTTTTCATCTTTCATTATTGCTGGTTTATCATTTGCTGAGTCTTTATGTTTTTCTTCTCTTTTATATTGATGGGTAGGTTTGTTAGCACCCCAGGAGGTTTCCTTGAAATTTACCTGTATTTTTCTAAGTTTAAGTCAGTCTTTTAATTGTTGATATCACCTTGATTTCCTCTCCATATGGAAATTCTATGACTACCCCATTTATTTTCTCTTTTTTGTTTTGATGTTTTTGTCATCTACACATTGACATCTCTGGTTTTGTATTTTAAGTCTTTTATCTTTGATTTGTTTTTGAGAATTCCCTATCTGGGTTGATATCTGGTTGGTGTGTCCTGTGTCATAGTCTTGAATTGTTGTGTGGTTTTGTCTGTTCTCTAGCTGAAGGTCTCCCTTTGATATTTCTTGTAATTTTGTTCTAGCTATTAGCAATTCCCTTAATTTCTGATTATCCAGCAATGACATAATTTCACCATAGTATTTGAGAGACATTTTTTCTGGATATGTAATTCTTGGCTGCTAATTTTTTTCCTTCAAGATTTATAAATATCATCCTGTTGCCTTCTTCCTGCATGGTTTCTGCTGAGTAATCTGAGCTTAATCTTATTGGTTCTCTTTTGTAGGTGAGTTTTCATTCATCCCTAGCCACTCTCAAAATTATTTCTTTGTCTTTGGTTTTAGCAAGTTTGATTATGATATGTCTCGATGACTTCCTTTTGAATTTTATCCTGTATGGGTTTTATTGAGCTTCTTGATATCTTTTCATTTTTCATGCTATTAGGGAAATTTTCTACCAGCAAATCTTCAACAATTCTCTCTGTGTTTTCCATTATCCACCCCCCCTCAATCTGGTACTCCTATCGCTTGTAGTTTTTTTCCTCTTGACAGTGTCTCACATAATACTTAGGCTTTCTTCATTTTTTTTCATTCTTTTTTACGATTTTTCATCAAACAAGTTGGTGTCAAGGGATTTGCCTTCAATCTCACTAATTCCGACTTTTGTTGTCTCAATTCTGCTCCTATAACTTTCTATTGAATTGTCTAATTCTGAAATTTTATGGTTGATCTTTTGGATTTCTAGCTTCTATCTCTGTGTATTTTCTAGCAGCCTGATGGTTGGGATCATTGAAGCTTTCACGTCCTGTCTCTAGGTGGTCAGAGCAACTACTAGATGTTTGAGCCTGGGAGTTTGTTCACTGTTCTTGTGAGAGTGTGGTTGTTCAGGTCGCAGGTGCCCAGGTTGTTTTTCACTGAGTGTATGGTGTGGAGACGCTCACCTGCAGTCCTAGGTGGGCAGGGCTATGTGGCATTTTTTGGATCAGGTACAGGCATTAGTTGCAATGAGGGACGACGTGGGGGTCAAGGCAGGGGGCTGTAGGCTGCCCCTTGCTTCCCTGATGGTGGCGTGTCCCTGTCCACTAGAGCGTATAGTGGGAGAGGTAGAGCAGCCAGTCCTTGGGCAGTACTATTGGCTGGAGGGATTGGGAGACACCACTGATTCCCAGGCCCCCGTCGTGGGCAGCTAGATGGAGTGGGTTGTACCTTGGCCCTCAGGCTCCAGGTGTGAGTTCGTGAGGCCTCTTCTTAGGGGGTGACACAGTGTCGAATATCACAAATCTGCAGCTCTCACTTGGCTGTTGTATGTAAAAATGGGCTTCAGTCAGATGCCCTGCCCATGTTGCCCTTATAATGGCATGTGGTTTTTGGAGCCCTGCAAGCCACTGGGGCGGGGGTGAAGTGTGGGTATGAAGAGTGCCTCAAGTCCATGGACTATGTACGCCAGTAGCTGGGCAAAGGAGCTGGTGCCTCAGGACCCAGCCTTGAGTTCCCTGCTTAAGGGATGTGGCATTATTGAATACCACAGACTGGTGTCAGAGCAGGGAGGGATATGGATGGGGGGAAGGGAGTGCTCCTTAGCCATGGAGCTCTGGTGAGGGAAGGACACGTAGTAGGTTGGGAGCTTGCACTTAACTTTCACAGTCTGGTGTCACTCCTGTTTGGTTCTGGAGGTGTGTGCAGATCCGCTGCTGCTTGGCTGCACCAGATGGGATGGATTTTGCAATGTTGCTGCTTGCCTCAGCCTGTGTGTGTTGCTCAGATTCAGCTAGCAGGATGCAGAAGATCCCGCAATCCATAATTCCCCATTTCTGCTGGTTTTGAATTGTCTCTCCTTCCACCTGCTGCTCAGTCTGATTCTTCAGCTTTGTCTTTCATGATTAGGTTTCCTAGATTGTCACATATATCCAATTTACTTGTTTTTTTGGGTCTTCATTGTAAGAGGCATGAATCGAAGCACTTGACTATTCCACCATCTTGGCCTCGCCTCCTGACCTCAGATGGTCCTTGGTCCAACACCTTCATATCATTCAGCTCAATTTTCAAATCCGGGGAGTGGAACAAATGAATACAAGGGAGCTCGCCAGCGGGGACAGGCACCGTTCTGGGAGTGGCTGTGGCCCTTACCCGGTGCTGCTCCAGGCTGCACACCAGGGCTGTGTAGTCCAGCTGACACCATTCCCCTGAGTAACAAGGATATGACGCTTTTATACTTTTTAGGATTTTCATTACCACTTTGATGTTCAGTAGTTTCTCTTTGATGCATCTAATTATGAAATCTTTCATATTCATTGTACTTACATGAAAGCAAATTGGTTTGAGATCTTATGTCTTTCTTTAATTCTGAAAAATTGTCAACTACTATTTATTGGTTTATTCCTTCTCTGCCATTGTCTTTATATTCCATATCTGGAACTTTTATAAGATATAAATTCAAACTTTTCAAACTTTGCACCTTTACTTATAAGTACACTTTCATATTTTTAAACTCTTTTTGTGAATTCCTGACTCTTACATTTAATTCTCTAATTCTCATTCTGCTTTTGAAGAATTACCTTTTACTTCACATACTGATTTTATTTTTATTTCAGTTATTATATCTTCTGGTTCTCTATTGCAATGTAACAAACCATATCATAATATTATCATTTCATTTTCTCTCATGGTTCTGTGCCTTGACTAAGCTTAGCTAGAGTATTCTCACTTGGCATCTCTCATATTGTCAGATTGTTGCTAGGGCTGTCTCGTCATTTTAAAGACTCAACTGAATTGGATGTCAAAGATGACTTCTTTATTCATATATTTGGTGCCTCATATTCCTCCTTATGACCCCCTTCTCCTTCAGAGTAATTTGGACTTTTTAGATTCTCAGAATTCCAGGAGGCAGGATGTGGAAGCTGCACATATATGGCACAGAATTGACAGAGTGTTTCTTCTGTCATATTCTATTGATCAGAACTGTCATGGGACCACCCAGATTGTGTTGTCATTGTTGTTAGATGCTGTGAAGTCTGAAAGGAAAAAAAACTAAACTCATTGTCTTCGAGTCGATTCTGACTTACAGCAACCCTATAGGACGGAGTAAAACTGCCCCATATGGTTTCCAAGGAGCATCTGGTGGACTCAAACTGCTAAACTTTTGGTTAGCAGCTGAATGCTTAACCACTGCTCCACCAGGGTTCTGGCAGTCCAGTCTAGGGGGTAGAAAAATCTGCCCTAGCTCTTGATAGAAAACAGCATGCATGATAGAAACTATTGTTGCAATCATCTTTGGAAAACATAAAATGTTACACTGTATTTTTAATTTCTGAGAATTTCTAGCTTGTTCTTTATTTTAAATTTTTCTTTTAATTTCTCCTGAATTTTATTTTATAATCTTTAATTCACTCGTAATATGTGAATATGTATGTCACTACCTCTGTGCTTACAATTTTCCTGCTTGTACTTTCGCCCATCTAGGCACCCAGGTTCTCAGATTATAACCAAATTTTATAAAAGTGGGGTAGATCAATACTGGTGGTTTTGAGAATTCAACTACTTCACCAGCAGCTGAAAGAGAAAGAAAAAGACTGCTTTGTCTTTGTCTTCCCACATGCTTGGCTTGCAGTATCTTATAAATTCATAGCCCAAATATGGATAAAGATACCACATTTTTAGCCTTTTTTCATAAATGAATGCTATTCAGCCTAACCCTGTGTCGGACAGGAATGCTAGCCCCAGTGCCACTTTATACTTCAAAAGATGAATTCATGGCTACTACTGTTTACTTCGGGACTTGGATCTAGCAAGGGCCATTTTACCCGTACTCACTACTTTGTGTTATGCATTTTTCCTTTTCTGGTCTGTGGAGCTTGGACATCTTTTCCCTACATAGTTCTCTTTGTTTGATTTTCTCTCATCATACTTTAGCTATCATTGCAATGTCTTTAGATTAGCAGGCAGGTGTCAAAAACTGAAATAGCTTTACCATCTTAAAGGAAACTTTTAAAGTTTTTATAATAATTGCAATTTTCTTTTGATACTTCTCATGCAATAGCTGTAACATCTCTTAAAGCAAAAAGAATTAATATTTTTTTAATATTTCAATGCAACTATTTGAGCTATACACTCTTTTTACAAGGAAATCAACGTAGTAAGCAAGGGCTAAATTGGCTTAATGTCATGGAGTATTTGGGTTGACAGAGATTTCAACTTTTTATGTCAGTTGATTTTTAAATAGTTCCTAAATCCTTGGGTTGTGGAGGATTCTGAACTTATGCCTGAGATAGTAAACTTGCTAGGTTGCATTATCACTGCCTAGTATGTTCCTAGGAGAATATAATGGTGGCATATGTGCCATGGCTTTGCATTCTCTGTTGTGTAAATAGCTGCCATTTGGTTAAAAAATAAAAATGAGACTAGGAATTAATGTCTATTTTAGAAAAATTGTGGAGGAGCAAGAAGTAAAAACAGAATTTTATTTCCTAGTACATCTCCAAAGTAAAAAACTTCAGGTAGTAAAACTAGTGGTTGCAGATAGTGACAAGTGGACTAAATGCAAGGGGTTTTGGAAAGAAAGAACTGTGTACAGTAGATCAGGCCTATTGCTGAGGTTAAATAATTATTTAGGTGGTCTGTACAAGCATAGTAGTGCTGTAAATGCACAGTAAAGCTACAAATAACTCCAATAAAGAATTTTTTTTTTTTGTCATTTCCATTAAAGCTCCTCCGTTTTTTACAGGTATGTAGTTATAAGCAATATTGATTTCTATAAAATCAACCAGATTTCAAAAACCTCCTTCCAAAAAATATCTACCATACCAAATTGCCCTAGTGTCTAGAATTTTAATATCTGTATTGATTTTTTTCATTAAGGGTTATCTTTTATTAAAAGTAAATACTGATGAGTTTTATGCTTTAACTGAATGACATCTAGTTGTCATACTGTGCCCAGAAGGAATTTAAGATTCTACAGAGATAGCTTTGGTTTTGGATTAAAAAGAATGTTATGAGAGGAGATAAGAGGTACAAGGAAGAATATTTTAGGATTAACTTAAAATATCTGGATCACACTTCAAATTTCAGGAGCCCTCACAGAACATTAAAATAATCAAGGGAATTAGATATTGTTGTATAGACATGTAAAATTCAGAATTAGTAGCTATCTGGTGAGAAATGGAAAAGATTACTTATTATATGAATGTTTCTGCCTTTATGCAATTTTCTTCAGCCATAGAGAAGACAGAACAGAAAGTTAAGAGAAATAGAATCCAGACATAACCAGAGGTTTAAGTGAAACAAAATAAAGAAAATTAAAAATCCTTGAAGCTGTAAGTAGGGAAAGAGTTTAGGGACTTGGCATAGGCATGGGTCTTAGGACAGGTTAAGATTTAAAAATGAGAGCATGGAGATTCTGAGCATGTTGGTTTGAGTGATGAGTTGATCTGCATTAAAGCTCTTTGATTAGTTTTGGAGGAAGTCCAGGCAGAATAATCATTAGAAGTGGGGATGGTAAGATTTTGTCTTGCTTACTTTGGACACATCATCAGGAAAGACAGAAAAAGAGGAAAACCCTCAAAGAAATGGATTGATACAGTAGCTGCAACAATGGTCTCAAACAAACCAACCACTGTGAAGATGGTGCAGGACCAGGTAGCACTGTGTTCTGTTATACATAATGTCACTCTGAGTTGAGGCCAACTTGACCACAACTAAAAACAGAAACAAAAGTTCTTTGAGAAAAGGTAGTAAAGATTGGACTACTTTAAAATATTAAAGGAGTGACCTCATGTGTTTCAGAGTAGACGTGTGCGCCATAAAATTTTCAATTGTTGTGTCCTTTCAGAAGTGGATCACCAGGAACTTTCTTCCAGTGTGCCTCTCAGTGGATTCCAGCTGCCAACTTTTGGCTAGTAGTGGAGGGCTTAACCATTTGCACCACACAGGGACTCTCTGATGCTAAATTATGCCTCTTCAAATGCAACTCAGAGCATATATTGGGCCACATTGGGCCATAGCTTATATCTGGGCCACACTGCCAGCTGTTTTAGTTAATGAACAATAGGGTGTAAACTTTGAACATAAAAGTGAGGCAAGAAAAATTTTTCCTCTGTTTTTTGCACTCATTTATTTTGACTTCCAAACCATGAAAAGAAGAGTTACATACAGAAATTAGAGGACTTTGTTTTTCAATGTGGGGTATATGCATTGACTTTTACTTGTTAAAGAAATAAATTCAGATGTAAAAAAAATTGTGACTCATCTAGGAAATGTAACTATCTAATAAATTTTCCACGATATTATTTTAATTTAAGGGAGTGTGATTCAGAATTATAAGTTGATTTGAAATGTATCTTCAGCTTTATTTGCAAAATAAATACAAATGCACATTTGTGTTGAGATTTTAAGAGGAATATTTTTAAAAGTTAACATATAAATGACTGGCCATCTCTTGGAATCAGGGGTAAATAATTTCACAGCCCATATTTTATTGCTAGAATTAGAAATATTAGGTCAAATCAGAAGGAGCTTATATATGAACACGGATGTCAAAGTTGGCCATTATACATACATATTCTGAAGTCACTCATCTTAACCAGGGATATTCTCAAAATTTTCCAGTGACAAATACAATAATCTCTACTCTGAACCAAATTGGTTAGTTATTAATTATAAGGTAGTCCTAGTGAATCACATTTAATCCATGTCTTAGGCTGGGTTCTCTAGAAAGAAAAACCAGTAAAGCATATAAATATACATATACAGAGAGAGATTTATATCAAAGAAACAGTTCAGGTGATTGTAGAGGCTGGAACAAGCCAAGTCCATGGATCAGGATAGAGGCATCTCCTGATTCACGTAGCCCCAAGGGCTGGTGAACTCAAGATCGGCAGATCAGAAAGCAGGGCTCTTGTTCACAGGCTGTGAAGGTCAATGAATTCCAAGATTGTCAGGGAAGACTGCAAAGCTTCTCCTGATTCACATAGCTGCGGACTCTTGCTCACAGGCTGTGAAGATCGATGAATCCCAAGATCAGCAGGTAAGCTGCCAGCTCAAGTCTGGAGAACAAGGGGTCAGATGAACAAAAGTCGGCTGCAGGACACAGAAAGGGCAAAAGCCAGAATGTCCAGTTATATTCGGATGCAAGCTACACACCCAAGGAAATTCCCTTTCAACTGATTGGCCACTCACAGCAGATCCTATCATGAGGGTTATCACATATAAACATTGAGAATCATAGCCCAGCCAAGTTGGAACACAATCTTAACCATCACAGTCCACCTGTATTTTTATTTTTTTAAATTGAAATAATTTTAATGTGTATAGTTTTTTACATATGTATAGTTATTTACAATATTAATTTTAACATGTGCAGTTATTTACAATATTACACAGTAAAACCTGTGAGAGCCGGAACTCAACAGAACTGCCTTGTTTTCTGTATCTCACAAGTTTTTCACCTTTGACAGGGTGCAGTCACCACTTTTCTATTGCTCTCTATTTAGTGGAATTATTTGCGTTTTCCTCCTCTGACAGATTTCTACCTTATAGTGGCCCCTGTTTTCAAAAGTTTTACTGTAATATTTAGGCAGTAATTTTTCAGGGAGTGGACATAAACAAAACATTTTCCTTTTTATATCATAAAGCTATAAAATTAATACAATACAAATATGTCTGACATCTGTATGTCAAATTTTGATTGAAAATATGCATATTATGCATTTGCTATTATGATATTTTGCTCAAATTGAAACGTATGAAGCTCTATAATTTTCTTTATATGCTATAAATATCTTTATATTATATAACACAAATATTAAGACCTTTGTATTTTATAATGTAATTCATTATTTAAATTAAATTAATAAATGTCAATAGAATTAAAAATTTATGTACCCCAAAGGTTAGGAGAAAAACTGTATTTTAAATTTATAGCCTTCAAGGCACATAGCATAGTTGATTTACGATAGTAATCCTCCATAGATACATGACAAATAGGTCATTGTACAACCAAAACAAAGATATATATTATTGGTCTTCTTTCTAGTAAGAATACTCATGATTTTTGTTGTCACTCAAAAGACCAGTTCTTCAGGAGACATTTTAGTCACCATAGATCCAAAGGAAGAATGTTTTCAGTTGACAACTATAGTTTCTCTTTATAAAATATGTAATTGGTTGTTAATCTGGATGTTTGTCATGCATTCCAAAATCTTTTCTTATGTAACAGTTGCCAATTTAAATCTATAAATTCAGATACGCAAAAAAAATTTTTTTTATTTAATTTTTGCATAACTAAACTCAATGTTCTTTTCTGGCCTCTTTCAGAATGGGTGGTAATTAATGTTAGCAAAGTTTTCCTGCTTTTTCTCTGTGTCCTGTGTTCTGGGGATGTGATACACACCCAGGACCTAAAGGAGGTAATGAAGGATGAGCATCTGTTATATGTTGTTATCTATCCATGCTGATGACTTCTGAAATTGTTGTTGTTGTTTTTTTTCTGAGATTCAATTTGATTTATGGCTACCAGTGACAAATTATCCCTCATTCCAGACCACAAAGTAAATATGAAACTCTCAAAACACCTCCTTAGCCTCTTATGTGCCCAGAATTATTGTTGAACATAATATGTTGAACACAGACACAGACACACACACACACACGCACACACACACACACACACACACACACACACACACCATGATAGAACTGTCTTTGGTCTGTCATTACTTCTGGGTTACTCTTGATTGCCTGAGGATTACTCTACTTGGTTTTTCTCTTTTTGAGGTGGGTAGGAGCCATGTTTAGATATGGGAGAACTCCATAAGTCAGCTTCAAACCTGCCTTTCTAGGAAATTTATTCATGACTCTGACATCTTCTCCTCCCTAAGATAGACACAGGTCTCTATGCGCTCAGATCGTAGAAAATTTATCTGAGGATTTTGGTTCCCTACAAAAAGCTAAGACTAGAAAGATCAACTGTAGGAAATACCATTTTACTTACCTACCCTTTTCTCAGGGATCTATTAAATGTATTTCTTGTTTCTCTTCTGACACCCACATTTTCTTAATCCAGGAAAAAACTCAAATCCTGGGACAAACAAATATTGCTCATCATATGCATTGAAAAATATTTTTGTATTTATCTCTGAACATAACCTATTTCAGTTTCTTAATTTAATGGGTATAAGCTTTGAAACTAAAAATTCAGGAAAAAAGAGAACTTGCCTGAATCTTGTTATGTGGTCTTTTCCTCAAGGTAATGTGAGTAAAGAAATGCTGGATCAGGGGATAAAAAAAAAGTGCCTTCATATTAAAAAAGTAACATTTAGTTTTGGTGTTCTTTATCAAACATACCAAAAAATACTTCTGCTGCTGCTTCTTAAAACTGTAGATCTATGAGTATTTAGTGCTGGATTAGGTTTTCATGAATTTAGTCATTCTCACAGTAAATACTCATACAAACACACACACACAGACCCCAATTGCCAGATAAGTTTGGAGATAAAGAGCAGGAAAAGTAGTGAAACCTCCTTGAGAATGGCAAATGGACCTTTTTCCTCCTCCTGAGGGTGGTGTGATTATCAACTCTACAACCTTCTGAGAACTTGAGTTCCTCTATTCTTCTGCATTATATAGCTCTCTGCATAAATGTGTTTTTTTTTCCATGAAAGAAAGTATATACTTTCACTGCATCTGCTAAAACCTTTTTACCAATCACTTATTTTTCCTGCTGTGACAATTACAGAGATTGATGTTAGATCTAATATTAATAGAAACACCCTAGACACGTTGATGACTAGTTTATTTGAGAGAGCTGTAAAAAAATCCGGGGGAAGTTGATGACACCATATTTCCATGTATGTTCAGACCCTATTCAGTAAGATCAAAATGGTTTCCTTTGAGTATCTGAGAGCAATTATTTTAATGAAATGGAAACAGTCCGAGTGTGACTTTCAAAGCAATAACACTTACATGCTATGTAAATACGTGTGGGAGTGTTAATCTCCTACTTAATATCAATTTCTGAAAAACCACAGATTCTTTTTAATTAAAGTGAGTTACAATGGGTCACATGTGAATCCTGAATGCCTAATGACTTTTTTAAATATAACTGAAGCATTAAAAAGAAAATACCTGAAATGATCAACAATCCACCATCACATGAGGTTGTTAACTGTTTAAACTCATTTTCTATCACTAAACAGTTGCTGTTATCATCACTGAATAATTGCTTTGCATGCAGTACCAGCTTCTCTCTTTTTGTATTAGAGTATTAGAGTACATGTTCAAATGTACTCTGATACCGTTAAGACTTTTAGCATTGGCAATATCCAAGACTGGTCATCATCTTTGTTAACACATTACACTTTTCAAACGTTTACATGCAATTCTGATGTTCAGCCAATTGAGTTTGGAATGTAAATCACAGCTATTCACACATACATTTTTTTAAAAGTTGTATCGAGTTCAGCGATGTACATATAAAATATTGCTCTAAAACACTGGCAGAAAAAGACAGTTTTAAGACATATGTACACAACATTCTAAAATATGAAATAAGATATTAAAATTGGATACTAAAAACAGATTTCCTACTTCAGTCGAAGATGTCCGACCTAAAATTCACTGGGTGTTTCTATCATATAGAGCTATAATGGTACAGGAAATTGATAAAAGACCCAATTCAGCTTTGAAATACCAAAATTCAAATAATTTGATTGTAATACTGGGAAGACTTTGGGAAAATTGTCAAGCACAGATGAGGAGTCTGTAAATTGGGACAATCTATGAAGTACAATATAAGGTAAAATACAACATTCTCGTCAACCTTAATTTAGAAGTATTTGAGTATTCATAAGTTGAACATGTAAACTTAAGCATTACTACATTGCCAGTACTTGCAAAAAATGGGTAATGATCTAAAGATAAAATAACAAGTGACTTTTGTAAATAATCATCCATTTACTAAATTTCTTGTAGTTACTGAAAATTGTGCCAACTCTGACTATTCTGATATTGAATACTTTCTAAGAGATTGTATGAATTTAGTAAACAAGATTTAGAAGAGTGGATATAATATTTACCATTTGTATAAAAATGTATTATTAATATGTATATAGTAAAATACACATGAGCTGTCTATAGAAATCTGTAAATACATCCCAAAATATAATAACATTGGAAAGGGGCTGTCTGTATGGCTGAATGACATGGTCGAAGGGCAATATACATTTCACTGCATGAGCATATATTTCCTATTTAAAAACAAGTTTAAAAATATTTTTAAAACACATTCCCAACACACTTTCAACTAAATCATGTCCAGATTATTATTGTATACTGTGACGAATGAAGTCAATGTTCTGAAATAAATCAATATTTATGAAATTTAGAAGTTGTGATGAATACATTCTTGTTAATCTTTTCAGCACATTGCTAAAGTTAAAACTGACTTATTCAGTTACCCCAATATACCACTGTTAGCATGTATTAATTCAGATGAATTAACTGTGCTTGTTTAGATCGGGCAACAATATACACTCTATATTTGTGTAGTGGGGACTAAAGGATACTCGATAGATTTCAGCAAAACTAGAACATGGAATACTATGACCCTATGATTCACTGAATTTAACCAAAGTGGTCCTGTAACAGAAAAAGAGAAACACCTTTTTCTTGAATATGACAGAATCAGTTAATGTGTTTGCGTGTGGTGTTTATGTTTGTGTGTATATGTATGCATGTCTCTGTGGGTGTATGTCTGTAAACATTCAGATTTAATTTATTTTTACAGGGTTTATTGACAATTAACTTGTCAGTTGCAAGTTAAGTAAAATGGATATATAAATTTCTAGATAAAAGAGATACAAGGAGCTCAAATCCCATTAATTATTCAATAAGGAGAAAGTTCACTCCTAAGAAGGTGCACACACACACTCAAGGGTGTTTTCAGCTTGACTACTTGAGGAGTTCCATTAATCTTCCTTCTTCTACCCCATTTTTACATTTTACAACCCTGGAAACATCCCCTCATGATTAAGACCCTGGGACCATGCCTGTCAGTTATGAATCCTATAGTGTAGAGAACTTTATACCTCTAGTCTCAGGTAGCTAGGATTTATTCCTTTGGAAAAGGCAATAACCACATAGTTAGTGAAGATTTTGCCCTCATAAATTCTTCATAATATCATTCATTGCCATAAACCTCATAAAAGTAGTGGGGGGCATTCTGATTTATGATCTGATTCAGCACAAAACTTTTGAGAACTGAAATTCAAATATACAGCACATGGTAACATGTTCAATTTCAAAGAGGCATTTATAATGAATTACTCTTTAAATTAAATTTAAAAACTCTGAAATAACTTGATTCAGTGTGAAAACTGTCATCAGGACTGAAATATTAGCATACCACAACATGTATATGTTTTGATTTATTTTTAAATGTTTTTGAATTGGAAGGGGTAGATGATTAAAATACATATGAATATTTCTAAATTAAGTACTTGGAAGACAGTGTGTGTAAAAAAGAAAACAAAGAACTTCAGGTTTGGATTTTTAATTCTCAGTTGAAATAAGTAGCAAAGCCTATGAAGTGGCATTAACAAAATATTCTCAAAATATAGGTATCTCCACACTTCAGGTCTTTGTCCAAATTTTTGCATTTTTATGGTCAAAAGCTGATGGTATTCTCATGATGCACTGAGAGCAGAACTGAAGAACAGGTCTCCAGGAATTGAAGGAACACCAGTTGAAAAGTTTCAGTGAAGAGCTGCAGCACAAGAAGTGCACAGTTGTCTATGCCAGGAAATTTGGAGGACAGCTGCCTGGCCAACCAACTGGAAGAGATCCATATTTGTGTCCATTCTAGAGAGAAGTGATTCAACGCAGTGCAGAAATTGTTGAACAATGTCATTGGTGCCACACACAAGTAAAGTTTTATGGAAGATAATTTGAGAAAGTTTGCAGCAGTATATTAATGGGAAACTATTAGAGGTTCAGGTCAGATTCAGAGGAGGACATGAAACAGGGATGTCATTGCTGATGTCAGATGGATATTGGCTGAAAGCAGAGAATCCCAAAAAGATGTTTGCCTGTGTTTTACTAACTATGCAAAGGCATTTGACTGCGTGGATCATGACAAATTATCGAAAACATCATGAAGAATGGGAATTCCATAACACTTTATTGTACTCATGCCGAACCTATGTATAGACCAAGACAGTCATTCAAACAGAACAAGATTGATGAAGAATTGATGCATTTGAATTACGGTGTTGGCAAAGAGTACTGAATATCATAGACTTCCAGAGAATGAACAAATGTGTCTTGGAAGAAGTACAGCCAGAATGCTCCTTAAAATGGAGGATGACGAGACTTCGTCTCACATTCTTTGTACAGGAGGGACCAGTCCCTGGAGAAGGATATCGTGCTTGGTAAAGTAGAGGGTCAGCAAAAAAGAGGAAGACCCTCAACAAGATAGATTGACCAGTGTCTGGAACAATGGGCTCAAAATTATCGACAATTGTGAGGATTGTGCAGGACCAGACAGTGTTTCATTCTATTGAACATTGGGTCGCTATGAGTCGAATGCAACTCAAAGGCATCTAAAAACAACAGATGTTTAGTAGGAAGAATACTTTTTTTCTTTATTGCCTCTAGTTTACTCTTTTTTGCTTTTGTTCCAAGAGAGAGGATTAAAAATGTTTGCTGAAATTTCTACCCAGTTAATTTTAGACAAGCTTCAAATGTCACAATACAACTTTTAGTTAGAGGTAAAGGGCTCTGATGCTGATAATTGATAACACATTTACTAAGCCATATTCTCATGAAGTGCTATATGACACAGCGTAACATGGTAGTATGGCTAAAGCATTGTTAGGATGTAAAAATGTCTCTGACATTTGACATCTCTAAGATATTGTTCAAATTACTTATCCTAAGTCTCAGATCCTTATTTTCTAAATTGACTTAATTATTACAATAATTTCTAAGGGTTCTCATGAGTATTAAGCAAAATAGTGCATCTGAATAATTTAGTACATGCCTGGCACAAAGTAAATTCTCAATAAATAATATTATCATTATAATTAAGGACTGTCTTATTTTTTTAAAGCAAAAAATACCTGCATTTGAATTTCTTCTCTATTAATTATTTAGTCATGAAATTTGAATAAGTCACTTAAGCACTCATATTTTTACCCATTAAAATAGCAGACGATCGATATATGTTAATTCCTTGCTTATCAAAGCAAATCCTCATTTGAACTATGTTGATATCATCTGCAAGCTTGTTAGAAGTTTTGACTCTCAGGCCCCTCCAGCTCAACTGAGTTGGAATCTGCATTTTAACAAGATTCCTCCATATAATTTGTGTTGTTATTAGTTTGAAAAGCACTGTGTTAGTTCTTTTCTTTGATACACAGTGCTTGCATGCAGTCAATACTCAGTAAATAACTGTTGATCTGTTATCCTATATCTCTTCATTGTAGCCAAAAAAAGTGTGAACTCAAATTATATGCTGTTGGTATATGTTGATTCCATTTCAGAATTATGTGATTTTTTTTACGTAACTTTGATGGGTGTTTGTTTGAGTTCAGATAGTGAGAATTCAAGTTAAGAGAGATGTGATAAATGGACATAGAAAAGTGGCATTGAATGATGTAGGAGGAGAGGAAAGGAGTCCAAGAGGGCCGCCATATTCACCAGAACTGAGGTCTGTTCATTTTCTCTGCTACAGTTCTGAGCCCCAACATTGCTTCCCAGGGTACACAGAAACTTACATTGCTCCATACTACAAGTAAAGCTAAGATCCTGTATTTCTCGAAAGTGCAGACATTCTTAAATTTATAGCAACATGAGAATAATTGATTAAAAAAAAGATGAGAATTATGAAATAATAAAATATTCCCAGCTCTATCCAGTCTAGTTCTGTGACCTTGGAAGCTCCCTGAAGTTAGTTTCTTCATCAGTAAAGTAAGGCAATGAAGTTTGTGAGATTTGAAGTTCCCACTGCAACCATTTTATTCTTATCCTTTTAAATTATGATTATCATATGTAGGAATAGATATACAAGCTCTCTGATTTCCTATTTTTACCACCTTTTTATTGAAAATACATCCAATTTTTATTTTGATTTATTTATTTGTTTTTTGTATATATTTTATTGTACTTCAGGTGAAGGCTTACAGAACAAATAGCTTCTCATGAAATAGTAGTACACATGTTGTTCTATGACATTGGTTAACAACCCCACAACATATTAAGCCTCTAAATTCTCAACCTTTTTTTTTTTTTGATGAAAATACAGATAGCCAAAGATACACCATTTCAAAAATTTCTACATACACAGTTCAGTGACATTGACTATGCTCTTCCAACTGTGCTGTTATTCTCACTTAAGATGAAGGCTTACAGAACAAAATAGTTTTTCATTTAACAGTTACTACACATGTTGCCCTATGACAATGGTTAACAATCTCACAACACATCAAGAATATCCTTACTCCACCTTGTGTTCCCTATCACCAGGGGACTTCCTTGTCCCCTTCTGTCTTCTGGCCCTTGTCACTGGACTACTGTACCTCATTAGTCTCATTTTTTTTTTTTTAATTTTAACACCATTTCAAAACTTTTTACTTACACATTTAAGTGATATTGACTATGCTCTTCCAATTGTGCTGCCATTCTCGCCAAAATGAAGGCTTACAGGACAAAACAGCCTCCCATTTAATAGTTACTACAAATGTTGCCCTATAACAGTGGTCAACAATCTCACAACACATCGACAGTGTCCTTACTCAATTTGTGTTCCTTATCATCAGTTTCCTACTCCCCCTCTGCCTTCTGTCCTTTGTCACCGGACTCCTGTACCTCGTTAGTCCCATTTAGTTTTACTGGGCTGTCCACTCCCAGGCATAACATTGAACCTCGAAGGTAACTTCACCTCTGAGCTGAAAGGGTGTCTGGGGGCCACACTCATGAGGTTTCTCCAGTATTCTTTAGGCCAGTAAATCTGGTCTTTTTTTTTTGGGGGGGGGAGTTAAAATTATGCTGTACATCCTTCTCCAGCTCTGTCCAGAACCCTCTGTTGTGATCCTCGTCAGAGCAGTCAGTGGTGGTAGCCGGGCACCATCTAGCTGTACTGGACTCAGTCCGGTGGAGGCTTTGGTAGCTGTGGACAATTAGTCCTTTGGACTAATCTTTTCGTTGTCTCCTGTTCTCTTCATTCTCCCTTGCTCCCAAAGGGATGAGGCCAGTGGAGTATCTTAGATGGCTGCTCATAGGCTTTTAAGACCCCAGACACTACTCACCAAGGTAGAATGTAGAGCATTATCTTTATAAGTAGGGTCATGCCAATTGAGCTAGATGTTCCCCGAGACCATGGTCCCCAGAGCCCTCCGTCCAACAACTCAGTCCCTCGGGGGGTTTGGATGTGTCTATAGGGCCTCCATGACCTTTCCTTGTGCAGGTTGTGTTAGTTTCCCCTGTACTGTGTACTATCTCACCTCTCACCCAAGGTACCACTTATCTATTGCCTATTTAGTATTTCCCCCCCCTCCCCTCCCATCCGTGGTAACCAACAAGGATTGTTACATTTTGCATGTGAATTTTTTCAAAGGTTTTTACAATAGAGGTCTCATACAATATTTGTCCTTTTGTGATTGACTTATTCACTCAGCATAATGTCCTCCAGTTTCATCCATGTTATGAGATGCTTCACAGATTCAATGTTGTTCTTTCTCGTTGCATAGTACTCCATTGTGTGTATGTACCATAGTTTGTGTATCCATTCATCTGTTGATGGACATCGAGGTTGTTTCCATCATTTTGCTATTGTGAACAATGCTGCCATGAACATAGGTGTGCATATGTCTATTCGAGTGATGACTCTTATTTCTCTAGGATATATTCCTAGGAGTGGGATTGCTGGATCGAATGGTATGTCTATTTCTAGCTTTCTGAGGAAACGCCATATCATTTTCCAAAATGGTTGTATCATTTTGCATTCCCACCAGCAGTGTATAAGAGTTCCCATCTCCCCGCAGCCCTTCCAACATTTGTTATTTCCAGTATTTTTGATTCGTGCCAGTAATGCCGGGGTGAGACGGTATCTCATTGTGGTTTTAATTTGCATTTCTCTAATGGCTAGTGATGGCGAGCATTTCCTCATGTGTCTGTTGGCCATTTGAATGTCTTCCTTGGTGAAGTGTCTGTTCATTTCCTTTGCCCATTTTTTGATAGGATTGTTTGTCTTTTTGTTGTAGAGGTGTTGGATTTTCTTGTAGATTATGGAGATTTGACCTTTGTCTGACTTGTACTGTCCAAAAATTGTTTCCCAGTCTGTAGGTTCTCTTTTGACTCTTTTGGTGAAGTCTTTTGAAGAGCATAGATGTTTGATTTTTAGAAGATCCCAGTTATCTAGTTTATCGGTTGGGTTTTGTGTGTTGATGGTTATGGTTTGTATCCTCTTAATGCCATGTATTAAGGCCTGAAGTGTTGGTCCTATTTTTTCTTCTATGAATTTTATAGTTTGAGGCTTTATATTCAGGTCTTTGATCCATTTTGAAGTAGTTTTTGTATATCGTGTGAGGTATGTGTCCTGTTTCATTTTTCTACAAATGGATATCCAGTTTTGCCAGCACCATTTGTTAAAAAGACTGTCTTTTCCCCATTTGATGTATTTTGGGCCCTTGTCAAAGATCAGGTGACCATAGGTGGATGGATTTACTTCTGGGTTCTCAATTCTGTTCCATTGGTCAATGTCTCTGTTGTTGTACCAGTACCAGGCTGTTTTGAGTACTGTAGCTGTATAGTAGGTTCTCAAGTCAGGTAGTGTGAGTCCTCCAACTTTATTCTTCTTCTTCAGTAGGGCTTTACTTATTCAGGGTTTCTTCCCTTTCCATATAAAATTAATAATTAGTTTTTCCAGCTCTTTGAAGAATGTTGTTGGTATTTGTATTGGGATTGCATTGTATTTGTAGATTGCTTTAGGTAGAATTGCCATTTTCACAATGTTGAGTCTGCCTATCCATGAGCATGGTATGTTTTTCCATTGATGTAGATCCCTTTGGATTTCATGCAGCAGTGTTTTGTAGTTTTCTTTGTATACGTCTTTTACATTCCTGGTCAGATTTATTCCTAAGTATTTTATCTTTTTAGGGGCTATTGAAAATGGTATTGATTTCCTGATCTCCTTTCATCGTTCTCTTTACTGGTGTATAGGAATCCAACTGATTTTTGAATGTTTATCTTGTATCCTGCTACTCTGCTGAATCTTTCTATTAGTTCCAGTAGATTTCTCGTGGAGTCTTTAGGGTTTTCTATGTATAGTATCATATCATCTGCAAACAGGGAGAGTTTAACTTCTTCATTACCAATTTGGATGCCCTTTATTTCTTTCTCTTGCCTTATTGCTCTAGCTAGAACTTCCAGCACAATGGTAAATAGGAGTGGTGATAAAGGGCATCCTTGTCTTGTTCCCGTTTTCAAGGGGAATGTTTTCAGCCTCTCTCCATTAAGAATGATGTTGGCTGTTGGTTTTGCATAGATGCCCTTTCTTATGTTGAGAAATTTCCCTTCTGTACCTATTTTATTGAGAGCTTTTATCAGGAATGGGTGTTGGACTTTGTCAAATGCCTTTTCTGTGTCAGTTGAGATGATCATGTGATTTTTTTCTTTCCTTTTATTTATGTGGTGGATTACATTGATGGATTTTCTAATGTTAAACCATCCTTGCATACCTGATATGAATCCTACTTGGTCGTGGTGTATTATTTTTTTGATATGATACTGAATTCTATTGGCTAGAATTTTGTTCAGAATTTTTGCATCTATATTCATGAGAGATATTGGTCTGTAATTTTCTTTTTTTGTGATGTCTTTGCCTGGTTTTGGTATCAGCGTTATGCTGGCTTCATAGAATGAATTTGGAAGTGTTGCTTCCTCTTCTATGCTCTGAAATAGCTTGAGTAGAACTGGTACAAGCTCTTCTGTAAATGTTTTGTAGAATTCTCCAGTGAAGCCATCTGGGCCAGGGCTTTTTTTGGTTGGGAGTTTTTTTATTACCATTTCAATCTCTTCTCCTGTTATGGGTCTGTTCAGATTTTCAATATCACTTTGTTGTAGTTTGGGTAGGCTGTGTGTTTCTAGAAATTTATCCATTTCCTCGAGGTTTTCAAATTTGTTGGAATATAGTATTTCATAATATTCTGTTATAATCCTTTTTATTTCGGTTGGGTCTGTTGTAATGTCCCCCATTTCATTTCTTATTTGGGTTATTTGTGTCCTCTGCTGTTTTTCTTCTGTCAGTCTGGCCAGTGGTTTGTCGATTTTGTTGATTCTTTCAAAGAACCAACTTTTGGTTTTGTTGATTGTTTCTATTGATTTTCTGTTCTCTATTTCATTTATTTCTGCTCTGATCTTTACTATTTCCTTTCTTCTGGTGGTTGTAGGCTTTTTTTCCTGTTATCTTTCTATTTGTTTGAGTTCTGTAGTTAATGTTTTGATTTTGTCCCTTTCTTCTTTTTTGATATGTGCATCTATTGCTATAAATTGTCCTCTGAGGACTGCCTTTGATGTGTCTCAAAGGTTTTGGTATGATGTGTTTTCATTCTCATTTGATTCTAGGAATTTTTTAATTCCATCTCTGATTTCTTCTGTTACCCATTGATGTGTAAGCAGGTTATTATTCAGTTTCCATGTGTTTGATTTTTTTTCCTTGCTCTTTCTAGTGTTAATTTCTACCTTGATGGCATTGTGGTCAGAGAAGATACTGTGAATTATCTCAGCATTTTGGATCTTGTTGAGGATTGCTCTGTGGCCTAAGATGTGGTCTATTCTGGAGAACGTTCCATGTGCATTGGAAAAGAATGTGTACTTTGCAGCGGTTGGATGGATTGTTCTATATATGTCTATGAAGTCCAGTTGGCTGATTGTGTCCTTTAGGTCTTCTATATCTTTGCTGAGTTTCTTTTTAGTTGTTCTGTCCTTTACTGAGAGTGGTGTGTTGAAGTCTCCTACTATTATTGTGGAACTGTCAATTTCTTTTTTCAGTGTTGTTAGAGTTTGTTTTATGCATTTTGGAGCCCTGTCATTGGGTGCGTAGATGTTTATTATGGTTATGTATTCATGATGGATCCTCCCCTTAATCATTATATAGTGTCCTTCTTTGTCTTTTATGGTAGATTTTGTTTTAAAGTCTATTTTATCTGAGATTAGAATTGCCACTCCTGCTCTCTTTTGATAGTTGTTAGCTTGATATATTTTTTTCCAGCCTTTGATTTTTAATAAATTCACATCTTTGTTTCTAAGGTGTGTCTCTTGTAGACAGCAAATTGATGGATCCTGTTTTCTTATCCATTCTGCCACTCTCCGTCTCTTTATGGGTGCATTGAGTCCATTTACGTTCAGTGTAATTATTGATAGATGGAAGTTTGTTGCTGTCATTTTTTAGTGCTTTTTTTTGTGGTGCTGAAGTTTTCTTTGTTCTTCTTAGTCTCTTGTGCTGAGTTACTTTTGTTTGTGGATTTTGTGTTCATTTCTTTTGTTTTTGTAGGTTTTTTTTTTGTTGAGACTTTATGTTTTTTGTCTTTATTTCTATGAGTTGGTTTGTTAACTTTCTTTGTGGTACCATGATTTTTACCCTTATCTTTATAATTTTGAAGCAGTCTACCCTTACTTGGTATCGCCTTGCCTTCCTCTCCTTTAGAAGGTTCTATACCTATGCCGTTTATTCCCTCTTTCTTTGTTTTGATGTTGTTGTCATCCTTTGATTGATTTCTCTGATTCCCTGTTGTATTTCTTTTGTTTTTGGAAAGTCGTCTGTAGTTCAGTTCCTAGAATGGTATCTGGTTCATATGATCCTGCGTCCTAGGTCCTAGGTCCTGCCTGACTGCTGAAGCTGTTTGTCCTTAGGTCGAAGAACTCCCTTTAATAATTCTTGTAAGTTTGGTTTGACTTTTGCATATTCCTTTAGTTTATGTTTATCTGGAAATGACCTAATTTCACCATCAAATTTGAATAAGAGTTTTGCAGGATATATTATTCTTGGCTGACAATTTTTTTCTTTCAAGATTTTATATATGTCATCCCATTGCCTTCTTGCCTGCATGGTTTCTGCCGAATAATCTGAGCTTAGTCTTATTGTTTCTCCTCTGTATGTGACTTCTTGTTTTTCACGAGCTGCTCTCAGGATTCTTTATTTGTCTTTAGTTTTAGCGAGTGTGAAGATGATATGTCTTGGTGATTTTCTTTTGGGGTCTCTTCTATATGGGGTTCGTTGAGCTTCTTGGATGGCCAGCTTTTCATTTTTCATGATATTGGGAAAGTTTTCTGTCAGCAGTTTGTCAATGATCCTCTCTGTGTTTTCTGTTTTCTCCCCCTGTTCTGGTATGCCAATCACTCTTAAGTTTTTGCTTTTAATTGTGTTCCACATAACTCTCAGGGTCTCTTCATGTTTCTTTGTTCTTTTTTCTGAGTTTTCCTGAAACAGAGTTGTATCCAAGTGTTTGTCTTCAGTGCCACTGATCCTGTCTTCCATGGTTTCAAATCTACTTCTCAGCCCTTCTATGACACCGTCCATTTCTGAAATCTTGTTGTTTATCTTTTGCATTTCTAATTGTTTTTGTATAATTTCGAGTTGTGAATTTATTTTGGCATTTTGTTCCTGCATCATCTTCCTGAATTCTTCCAATTTTTTGTCTGTATTTTCCATGAATTTGTCTATTTTTTCCTCATGTTTGTCAGCTTTTTGCCTCAGTTCTTGGAAAATTCTGAGTATTAGTGATTTGAGTTCCCTATCAGGTACTTCTAGCACATTTTCTTCCACAGGATAGTTATCTGGTGTTTTAATTTGGACGCCTATTGGAGCCATCTTGTCTTGTTTTTGTAAATGTTTTGATATTGTTTGCTGTTTTCGGGGCATTCAGTAGATATTTCTCTCGTTTATTGATTGTAGATTTTTTTTTTTTTTGTTTCATCCTTGTGGTACAGCTGGGCAGATCTAGCTGAAGAGGAGCCACTGGGATGGGTTGTTTGTGGCACTCACCACAGCCACCAGGACGGTCGGTAGTCAGTGCTGGGCAGGTTCCAATAGGGCGTGCCTACACAGCTTGGTGGTGTGATGTCAAGTGCACGGTGCAGGTAGGTAGGGTGCAGCGGGAAGATGGTTATGTGTGAAGCTAAGCTGGATATGGGAGAGAAGAGAGAGGAGCAGAAGCAAAAAGCATACAAACATAAAAGAATGCTAGGGGAGCTTGTCGTTGGAATGAAAAGATGAGAGACGGTCGTTCTGTCTCCCACTGGACGCTCTGCGAGGTTGCTCTTCCGTTCACTGGTCTCCGATAGGAATCCAAGATGGTGGATCCGCGCTGCGTTAGCTGGTAAGGAATCTCTGCATGAGTCTCTCCTTGCTCTCCGTTCTCTTTTAGTATTCTCACTCCGTTTGATGTTTGGCTGAGTTCTTTATATCTTCATTTGGTGTTCTAGGGTTTCAGGATTGTTGATTCTCTGTTAGGCTTAGTTTTTCGGATCTTTGCTGTGGAGGGACGGCGTGGTGCTTCTGCCTAGAGCGCCATCTTGCCCCACCTCTCCAATTTTTAATAAACCCATAATTTGATTTAATTTCAACATTTTAAAAATTGAGCACTGCATCATTGTCTATTTACCTATCAAACGAAGATGACATTTTTCTATAAGCTTATTTTTTATTTTTAAATAGAAGAAGTGTGCTTTAGAGAACATAATAATAAAAAGGTCAGAAAACCTGGATCTATTCCCAGGTCTGGACATATAGATCTCAGTAACTTCAGACAAGTTCCAAATGCTGTGATTCCAAATATTTTCCTCTATAAAACAAAGGAAAGTTGGTCTAGACGATTACCATTTAGAATAGATCAATTCAAATTTTCATAGATTCAAAACTTATTTCGAATCATTTTCAATTCTGTAAGATAAACTCAGCGGTTAAGGTTTTGTTTTAAAAATATGTGAAAACTCAAAGCACAGGAAAACTATACAAAGCAAGAATCCATCTCTGTCCATAGCTTATCATGAGTAGGTTTGCTGTGGACTCTAAAAACGTCCACATGTACAGCTTTATCACAAAATTCTGAACATTTAGTTTGAACCATTGCTGTGACAACTGAACAGAAAATGCCCAAATATTTCACATGATAATCTGAGAAATAATACAGCTGTTAGCTAACAAGCCATGTAGGTCCAGGCATATAAAACTTGGCAATTGGACATGTCCCATGACAGTAACATTACGTAAACGATAATATTCTGGAAGTGTAATGTTTTCATCCATATTTTGCAGATGCCCAAAGTGCAGAATCTTAAAAAAATAATAGCTTAAAATATATAGTTTCTACCAGCAACAATATGATTTCACCAACACATTTTCCCCCTTGGCTCAGTGTACGTTTCTGTGAACACAATAGTTCTAAAAAAACATCTTTAGAAAATCTGAGTAAAATAATAGGAAAAGAACTTCCAATTGTGTGATAGTTAATAACATAATGGTTGTCCAGAGGCAAATTTATCCTGCAAATCAGTAAAAGTCATTAAGGGCGTATTATTGTACATGTGTTTAGCATGAAGAAAAGCCCAAAATGAAATAAATCAATCAGACTGTGCACATGGGCACTGTTCTAGTTGGCAGATTGCTTTGGAATATGGAGGAGTTTGCAAGTTTATGGGAACAGTTTACTTGGTTTGCTCTTTAAAAGGCAAAATAGAAAACAGTTAAAAAGAATATGTTTCTTACACTCAAAATTGTGAAGTTCCAAATTGTTATGAATAAATAATATCTAAGCAAAATAGGCAATTAATTTTTCTTTTTTTAGTTGTATAAAAAACATGTTTGGAATGGTTTGCCACATTTCCATCTCTGTATGTACTAATAATTTCAAGTATCTAGTTACCTAATACTATTTATTATGCATATGCTCATTATGTGTAATAAGCAGTAAAACACATCCAAAGTCATTTCCTTTCCCAAAGGAATAAAATATGGATTCCTAAGATCCAAAGATACTATTTTGCTTAAGCACTAAATTTACTTAAATCATTGATATAAGTTGACCCTACAAGAAATAAGTACTCTGTTTCTAAATAAATATAAGAAAGCATCTTTTACTCTTTTGTACTTTCCAAAATTAGGAAATTTCCTTCCATTTTGGACTCTTTATGCTTATGAATCAACAGGCAAAAGAAGTAGTTACTATATTCGTTGGTGTTATTGATCCTGATTATCACGGGGAAATTGGACAGCTATTATATAATGGAGGTAAGGAAAGATATGCCTGGAATATAGGAGATCCCTTAGAGCATCTCTTAGTACTACCATGCTCTGTGATTAATGATTAATGTCAATGGAAATCTATAACAACCTAATCATGCAGACCTACTAATAATGATCCAGACCCTTCATAAACAGAGGTTTTGGTAGCCCCACCAGATAAAGAATTACAATCTGCTTACATATTAGCTGAGGACAGAGAGAATATAGAGTGAATAGTGAAAGAAATTAGGTATAAATACTAGGTATGACTGCATGACCAGTTGCAGAAACAAGGACTGTAAATGTAATGAGTATTTATTTCTTATTTTATTATCAATATGTATGTGTATGTATTTGTATATATATATATACACAGCAGTACATTTACAGGACACTGCCAGAAATAAAAGTCAGATTCAGAAAAGAATGTGGAACAAGGGGTATTATTGCTGATGTCAGATGAATCTTGGATGAAAGCAGAGAATACCAGAAAGATGTTTACCTGTGTTTTATTGACATACAAAGGCATTCAATGTGCGGATCATAACAAATTATGGGTAACTTTATGAAGAATGGGAATTCCAGAATACCTAATTGTCTTCACGCAGAACCTGTACTTAGACAAAGAGGCAGTCTTTCAAATACAACAAGAGGATACTGCATGGTTTAAAATCAGGAAAAGTGTGTGTCAGGGTTGTATCTTTTCACATACTTGTTCAATCTGTATGCTGAACAAATAATCCGAGAAGCTGGATATATGAGGAAGAACACAGCATCAGGATTGGAGGAAGACTAACAACCTGTGACATGCAGATGACACAACTTTGCTTGCTTACGAAGAGTACTTGAAGCACTTACTGATAAAGACCAAAGACTACAGCCTTCACTATGGATTACACCATAACATGAAACAAAAATCCTCTCAATTGCATCAGTAAGCAACATCATGATAAACGGAGAAAATGTTGACATATTTCATTTTATTTGGATCCACAATCAACACCCATGGAAGCAGCAGTCAAGAAATATTGCATTGGGCAAATCTACTGCAAAAGACCTCTTTAAAGTGTTAAAAGTCAAAGACGTCACCTTGAAGATGAAGCTGTGCCTGACCCAAGCCATGCTATTTTCCATCACATCATGTGCTTATGAAAGCTGAACAATGAATAAAAAAGACAGAAAAAGAACTGACATCTTTGAATTATGGTTTTGATGAAAAATATTGAGTATACTATGGACTTCCAGAAGAATGAACAAATCTGTTTTGGAAGAAATACTGCCAGACTGCTCCTTAGAAGCGAGGATGGTAAGACTTTGTGTCACGTGCTTTGGACATGTTATCAGGAGGGACCAGTCCCTAGAGAAGGACATCATGTTTGGTAAAGTAGAGGTCAGCAAAATAGAAGACCCTCAATGAGATGAATTGACACAGTGGCTACAACAATTGGCTCAAACATACTACTGTGAGGATGGCACTGGACTCAGAAATGTTTTTTTCTGTTATACATAGGATTGCTATGAGTAGAAACTGCCTGGATGATAACTAACAACAACTATATACATATATATACGAAGCATATGGAGCCCTCGTGTTGCAGTGGTTAAGACCTTGGCTGCTAAACAAAAGGTTGGCAGTTCGGATCAACCAGCCACTCCTTGGAAACCCTGTGAGGCATTTCTACTCTGTCCTATAGGATTGCTATGAGCTGGGATTGACTCGATGGCAACATTTTTTTTTTAAATGTATATATATATATGTATATATATGGAGAGAGAGAGAGAGGGTAAGATAGAAACATAGAGAGAGAGTCAGAGAGAAATACTATTGGCTCTGTTTCTCTGGATAACTCTGACTTATACTGATAACTAGAACAATATAGTAATGCTAGGACAGCTGTTTAAATATTGATACATTTTTGTGGCAGGAGTCAGTTGTACAAACTCCTCATATGCTTATATGTCCTAGTCTCAATTTCTGGTATTCAAAAATATTTCCAAATCTTAGATTTAAAAATTTCCCAAATTAAGTTCCGGTTAAGATGCTGTCTTAGATACATACACCATAAGGCCCCCCTACAACAAAAGACTCAAGAAAAAAAAATGAAATGGAAACAAATAATGACCTCTGATCCCCGAACATCAAATGGAAAGTTGAAGAACAGGACAGAACAATGATTAGAAGGAAATGTAAAACAAAAACAACTGGAATGTAGTGACATATGGAGTGTCCATGCTCTGCTTACTGGCCAGGTGTAGCATGGCCATTTTGAGACAGCAGCAAGTAACATACCTGGGTGAGGAGTCCAGCAAGGCAACTGCTGGAAAACAGAGCCAGAGACAGAGGTACTGTGTAAACAATGGCAACCACAAAGAAAATAAATAAATCTACTCAACAAAATAAAGAAGAAAATAAAAAAGACTCAGTGAACACAAAAACAAAATAATAAATGAAAGGAAAAGAAAATTCACATACAAAAAGAACACAGCATGGAGTTCCGGCAAAATGGCACTCTAGGCAGAAGCACCACGCTGTCCCTCCACAGCAAAGATCTGAAAAACTAAGCCATACACAGAATACAACAATCCTGAAACCCTAAAACATCAAATGAAGAGATAAAGAACTCAGCTAAGCACCTAATGGAGTGAGAAAACTGACAGAGAATGGAGAGAGAGGAGAGATTCATGCAGAGGTCACCTACCAGCTAATGCAGCGTGGATCCACCATCTTGGACTCCTATTGGAGACCAACAAACGGGGGTACAAGAAAGCAGCCTCACGGAGCGTCCAGCGGGAGACAAAACAGCTGGGACAAAACAAACAAATCTACTATCAATAAACGAGAGAAATAACTACTGAATGCCCTGAAAACAGCAGACAATATCAAAACATTTACAAAAACAGGACATGATGGTTCCAGTAGGCGTCCAAATTAGAACACCAGATGACTCTCCTGTGGAAGAAAATGCACTAGAAGTACCTGATAGGGAATTCAAAGCTCTAATACTTGGAATTCTCCAAGAACTGAGGCAAAAAGCTGACAAACATGAGGAAAAAATAGACAAATTCATGGAAAATACAGACAAAAAATTGGAAGAATTCAGGAAGATGATGCAGGAACAAAATGCCAAAATAAATTCACAACTAGAAATTATACAAAAACAACAATTAGAAATCCAAAAGATAAACAAGATTTCAGAAATGGATGATGTCATAGAAGGGCTGAGAAGCAGATTTGAAACCGTGGAAGACAGGATCAGTGGAAATGAAGACAAACACTTGGATACAACTCTGTTTCAGGAAAACTCGGAAAAAAGAACAAAGGAAAATGAAGAGACCCTGAGATTTATGTGGGACACAATTAAAAGCAAAAATTTGTGAGTGATTGGAATTCCAGAACAGGGGGAGAAAACAGAAAACACAGAGAGGATCATTGAGGAACTGCTGACACAAAACTTCCCCAATATCACAAAAGATGTAAAGCTGGCCATCCAAGAAGCTCAACGAACCCCATACAGAAGAGATCACAAAAGAAAACACCAACGCATATCATATTCACACTTCCCAAAACCAAAGGCAAACAAAGAATCCTGAGAACAGTTCATGAAAAACAAGAAGTCACATACAGAGGAGAAACAATAAGACTAAGCTCAGATTATTGGACAGAAACCATGCAGGCAAGAAGGCAATGGGATGACATATATAAAATCATGAAAGAAAAAAATTGTCAGCCAAGAATAATATATCCTGCAAAACTCCCGTTCAAATTTGATGGTGAAATTAGGTCATTTCCAGATAGACAGAAACTAAGGGAATATCTAAAAGTCAAACCAAACTTACAAGAATTATTAAAGGGAGTTCTTCAATCTGAGGACAAACAGCTTCAGCTCACAGGCAGAACCTAGGATGCAGGATCGTACGAGCCAGATATCAATCTAAGAAATGAACTCTCAAGGACTACCCAAAACCAAAAGAAATACAACGGGAATCAGAACAGTCAATCTATGGATGACAACAACATCAAAACAATGAAAGAGGAAATAAACAGCATAGGTATTGAACCTTCTAAAGGAGAGGAAGGCAAGGCGATACCAAGTAATGGTAGACTGCTTCAAACTTAGAAAGATAAGGGTAAAATTCAAGGTAACAACAAAGAAAGTTAACAAACCAACTCACAAAAATAAAGACGAAAAACATAAAGTCTCGGCAAAAACAAAAACTACAAAAAGAAAAGAAATGAAAAAAAAAAAAATCCACAAACAAAAGTAACTCAGCACAGGAGAGTAAGAAGAACAAAGAAAATGTCAGCACCACAAAGAAAAGCACTACAAAATGACAGCAACAAACTTACATCTATCAATAATTACACTGAATGTAAATGGACTCAATTCACCCATAAAGAGATGGAGAGTGACAGAATGGATAAGAAAACAGGATGCTTCAATATGTTGTCTACAAGAGACACACCTTAGAAACAAAGATGTGAATTTACTAAAAGTCAAGGGTTGGAAAAAAAAATATCAAGCTAACAACTACCAAAAAAGAGCAGGAGTGGCAATACTAATCTCAGATAAAATAGACTTTAAAACAAAATCCTCCATAAAAGACAAAGAAGGAAACTATATAATGATTAAGGGGATGATCCATCATGAAGACATAACCATAGTAAACATCTATGCTCCCAATGACAGAGCTCCAAAATACATAAAACAAACTCTAACAACACTGAAAAGAGAAATTGACTGTTCCACAATAATAGTAGGAGACTTCAACACACTACTCTCAGTAAAGGACAGAACAACTAAGAAGAAACTCAGCAAAGATACAGTAGACCTAAAGGGCACAATCAGCCAACTTGACCTCATAGACATATATAGAACACTCCATCCAACCGCTGCAAAGTACAGATTCTTTTCCAATGCATATGGAATGTTCTCCAGAGTAGAGAACATCTTAGGCCACAGAGCAATCCTCAACAAGATCCAAAACGTTGAGATAATTCAAAGTATCTTCTCTGGCCACAATGCCATCAAGGTAGAAATTAACAAAAGAATGAGCAAGGAAAAAAAACCAATTACATGGAAATCGAATAATACCCTGCTTACACATCAATGGGTAATAGAAGAAATCAGAGATGTAATCAAAAAATTCCTAGAATCAAATGAGAATGAAAACACATCATACCAAACCTTTGGGACACAGCAAAGGCAGTCCTCAGTGGACAATTTATAGCAAAAGATGGACACATCAAAAAAGAAGAAAGGGGCAAAATCAAAATATTAACTACAAACTCAAACAAATTGAAAGAGAACAGCAAAAAAGCCCCCACATCCACCAGAAGAAAGGAAACAGTAAATATCAGAAAAGAAATAAATGAAATAGAGAACAGAAAAACAATAGAAAGAATCAACTAAACCAAAAGTTGGTTCTTTGAAAGAATCAAGAAAATCGACAACCCACCGGCCAGACTGACAAAAGAAAAACAGAAGTGGATGCAAATAACCCAAATAAGAAATGAAATGGGGAACATTACAACAAACCCAACTGAAATAAAAAGGATTATAACAGAATTTTATGAAAAACTATACTCCAACAAATTTGAAAACCTAGAGGAAATGGATAAATTTCTAGAAACACACGGCCTACCCAAACTACAACAAAGTGATGTTGAAAATCTGAACAGACCCATAACAAGAGAAGAGATTGAAAAGGTAATAAAAAAAAAAAAAAAAAAAACTCCCAGACAAAAAGAGCCCTGGCCCAGATGGCTTCACTGGAGAATTCTAAAAAACATTCATGGAAGAGCTTGTACCAGTACTACTCAAGCTATTTCAAAGCATAGAAAAGGAAGCAACACTTCCAAATTCATTCTATGAAGCCAGCATAACGCTGATACCAAAACCAGGCAAAGACATCACAAGAAAAGAAAATTACAGACCAATATCTCTCATGAATATAGATGCAAAAATTCTGAACAAAATTCTAGCCAATAGAATTCAGCATCATATCAAAAAAATAATACACCACGACCAAGTAGGATTCATACTAGGTATGCAAGGATGGTTCAACATTAGAATATCAATCAGCATAATCCACCACATAAATAAAAGGAAAGAAAATAATCACATGATCATCTCAATTGAAGCAGAAAAGGCATTCGACAAAGTCCAACAGCCATTTCTGATAAAAACTCTCAATAAAATTGGCATAGAAGGGAAATTTCTCAACATAATAAAGGGCATCTATGCAAAATCAATGGCCAACATTATTCTTAATGGAGAGAGGATGAAAACATTCCACTTAAAAGGGGAACAAGACAAGGATGCCCTTTATCACCACTCCTATTTAACATTGTGCTGGAAGTTCTTGCTAGAGCACTAAGGCAAGAAAAAGAAATCAAGGGCATCCAAAATGGTAATGAAGAAGTTAAACTGTCCCTGTTTGCAGATGATATGATACTAAGAAAACCCTAAAGACTCCACGAAAAATATACTGGAACTAATAGAAAGATTCAGCAGAGTAGCAGGATATAAGATAAACATACAAAAATCAGATGGATTCCTATAGACCAATAAGGAGAATGATGAAAACGAAATCAGGAAAACAGTACCATTTATAATACCACCTAAAAAATATAAAATACTTAGGAATAAATCTAACCATGGATGTAAAAGACCTATACAAAGAAAACTACAAAACACTGCTGCAAGAAACCCAAAGGGATCTACATAAATGGAAAAACATACCATGCTCATGGATCAGTAGACTCAACATTGTGAAAATGACAATTCTACCCAAACCAATTTACAAATACAACACAATCCCGAGCCAAATACCAACAACATTCTTCAAAGAGATGGAAAAACTAATCATTAACTTTATATAGAAAGGGAAGAAGCCCCGAATAAATAAAGCACTAGAAGATGAAGAAGAATAAAGTCAAACTACCTGACTTCAGAACCTATTATACAGCTACAGTAGTCAAAACAGCCTGGTACTGGTACAACGACAGATACATTGACCAATGGAACAGAATTGAGAACCCAGATGTAAATCCATCCACCTATGGTCACCTGATCTTCAACAAGGGCCCAAAGTCAATCAAATGGGGAAAAGACAGTCTTTTTAACAAATAGTGCTGGCAAATCTGGATATCCATTTGCAAAAAAATGAAACAGGACACATACCTCATGCCGTATACAAAAACTACTTCTAAATGGATCAAAGATCTGAATATAAAGCCTGAAAGTATAAAGTTCATAGAAGAAAAAATAGGACCAACACTACTGGCCTTAATACACGGCATTAACGGGATACAAACCATAACCATCAATGCACAAACCCGAAAAGATAAGCCAGATAACTGGGATCTTCTAAAAATCAAACACCTATGGTCTTCAAAAGACTTCCCCAAAAGTGTCAAAAGAGAACCTACAGACTGGGAAAAAATTTTTGGACAGTACAGGTTAGACAAAGGTCTAATCTCCATAATCTACAAGAAAATCCAACACCTCTACTTCAAAAAGACAAATAATCCTATAAAAATGGGCAAAGGAAATGAACAAACTCTTCTTTACCCAAGAAGACCTTTGAGCAGCCAACAGACATATGAGGAAATGCTCACAATCACTAACCATTAGAGAAATGCAAATTAAAACCACAATGAGATACCATCTCATCCTGGCATTACTGGCACGAATCAAAACCACTGGAAATAACAAATGTTGCAGGGGCTGCGGGGAGTTCAGAACGCTTTTGTACTGCTGGTGGGAATGCAAAATGATACAACCATTTTGGAAAATGATATGGCGCTTCCTCAGAAAGCTAGAAATAGACATACCATTTGATCCAGCAATCCTACTCCTAGGAATATATCCTAGAGAAATAAGAGTTGTTACTCAAATAGACATATGCACACCTATGTTGATGGCACATTGTTCACAATAGAAAAACAATGGAAACAACCTAGATGCCCATCAACAGATGAACGGATAAACAAACTATGGTACATACATACGATGGAGTTCTATGCAACGAGAAAGAACAATGATGAATCTGTGAAGCATCTCATAACATGGATGAAACTGGAGGATATTATGCTGAGGGAAATAAGTCAATCAGAAAAGGACAAACATTGTATGAGACCTCTATTGTAAAAACCCATGAAAAAGTTCACACACAAAATGTAACAATCTTTGTTGGTTACCAGAGATGGGTGGGGTGAGGGGGAAATACTAAATAGGCAATAGATAAGTGGTATCTTGGGTGAAGGGTAAGACAGTACACAATACAGGGGAAACCAGCACAACTTGTACAAGGAAAGGTCATGGAAGCTCCTAGACACATCCAAACTCCCTGAGGGACTGAATTGCTGGGTGGAGGGCTATGGGGACCATGGTCTCGGGGAACATGTAGCTCAACTGGTGTAACACAGTGTATAAAGACAATGTTCTACATTCTACCTTGGTGAGTAGCATCTGCGGTCTTAAAAGCCTGTGAGCAGCCATCTAAGATACTCCACTGGTCTCATCCCTTTGGAGCAAGGGAGAATGAAGAGAACAGGAAACAAGGAAAAGATTAGTCAGAAGGACTAATGGGCCACAGCTACCAAGGCCTCCTCCAGACTTAGTCCAGTACAGCTAGATGGTGCCCAGCTACCACCACTGAATGCTCTGACCAGGATCCCAACAGAGGGCTCTGGACAGAGCTGGAGAAGGAGGTAGAACAAAATTCTAACTCACAAAAATAATACCAGATTTACTGGCCTAACAGAGACTGGAGAAACCCCGAGAGTATGGCCCCCAGACACCCTTTTAGCTCAGTGGTGAAGTCATTTCTGAGGTTTGCCATTCAGCCAGTGAGTGGACTTCCCCATAAAACCAAATGGGACTAATGAGGCACAGTAGTCCAGGGACAAGGGCCAGAAGGCAGAAGGGCACAGGAAAGCTGGTGATAGGGAACCCAAGTTTGAGTAAATATAGTGTTGATGTGTTGTGAGGTTGTTAACCATTGTCATAGGGCAACATGTGTACTACCTTTTAAATGAGAAACTATTTTGTTCTTTAAACCTTCATCTAAAGTGAGAATAGCAGCACAACTGGAAGAGCGTAGTCGATGTCACTGAACTGTGCATGTAGAAATTTTTGAAATGGTGTATCTTTGGCTATGTATATTTTCACCAAAAAATAAAAAGTTCGAGAAGGGAGAGGGTTGACATGTTGTGGGGTTGTTAACCAATGTCATAAAACAATGTATACTACTGTTTCATGAGAAACTATTTGTTCTTTAAGCCTTCACCTGTAATACTTTAAAAAAAAATTACAAATGAGAAAAGAAAACAAAAGTCCTCCCAACTGGACCAATAAACAGTATCATCATAACTAGTGAAGAAAAAAAAAAGAAGAAGAAGATAAAAAACCAGTAAGTTAATCTGACAACTTGAACAAATCCAAAGGAAGACCAAAGCTACCAGAAGAAAGGAATTAATAAACATTAGAGCGGAAATAAATGAAATAGAAAACAGAAAAACCATAGAAAGTATTAACAAGACTGGAAGTTGGTTCTTTGAAAGGATCAGTAAAATAGACACATTACTTGCTAAATTGACAAAGGAAAAAAAAATGAGAAGACATACATTAACAACATAAGAAATGAAATTGAAACATTACAATAGATAATACTGAGATAAAGAGGATCATAACAGAAGATTATGAAAAATTGTACTCCAACAAATTTGAAACCTAGACAAATTTGTCTATAGACAAATTCTTTGAAACATACTATCTAAACTAAAATAAACAGAGGCTAAAAATCTAAACAGACCCATTACAAAAGAAGGCATTGAAGATGTTATCAAAAAATCTCAACAAAACAAAGCCCAGAACCAGATGGCTTCCCTGGAGAATATTACCAAAATTTCAGAGAGGAGTTGACACCAGTTCTACAAAAACTTCTGCAAAACGCAGAAGAGGAAGAAATATTCCCTAACTCACTCTATGAAGCCAGCATCACCCTGATGCTAAAGCCAGGTAAGGCATCACACACACACAAAAGAAGATAATTACACACCAATATTCCTCAGGAGTATAGACTCAAAAATTCTCAACAAAATTCTAGTAACAGAATTCAACAACATATTAAGAAAATCATACATTGTGATCAAGTGGGTTTCAGGCCAGGAATGCTAGGTTGGTTTAACGTTAGGCAATTAATCAGTATAAATCACCACATACAATAAAGGTAAAGAACTGAATGATCATCTCTATTGATGCAGAAAAAGGTATTTGATAAAATCCAACACACTTTTCTGATAAAAATCATCAGCAAATTAGGAATAGAAGGGAAAATCCTCAACATAACTAAGGGTATATGTGCAAAAGCAACAGCCACATTCTCAGTGGAGAAAGACTGAGAGCCTTTCCCTTGAGAAAAGGAATGAGACAAGGATACCCATTATCACCACTTTTATGCAGTATTACACTAGAAGTCCTAGCTAGAGCAATAAGGCAAGAAAGAGAAATAAAGTGTGTCCAAATAGGTAGGGAATAAGTAAAACTATCCCTATTCACAGATGACATGATCCTATACATAGAAAACTCCAAAGATTTCACAAGAAAACTATTAGATCTAATAGAAGACTTCAGCAACTTTGCACAGTACAAGATCAACACACCAAAATCAGTTAGGTTCCTTTACACTCACAAGAAGAATTTCGAAAAGGAAATTGAGAAAATAGCATTTACAATAGCCCTTCAATTGATCAAATACCTAGAAATAAACTCAACCAGGGACATAAAAGACTTATGTAAGAAAAACCACAAAACACTATTATAAGAGACGAAAAGAGACCTGCATAAATGGAAGGCCATTCTGTGCTCATGGACTGAAAGAATTAATATTGTAAAAATGTCAATACTACCCAAAGTGATCTATAGACACAAAGTAATCCCTGTGCAAATTTCAACATCATTCTTTACTTAAATAGAAAACATAATCACAAACTTTATAAGGAAATGAAAGAGTCCCCAAATAGTCAAAGCAATATTGAAGAAGAGCAAAGTAGGAGGCCTCATACTCCCTAACCTCAAAATACCTATACAGCTATAGTAATCAAAATGGCCTGGTATTGGCCATTTTATCAAAAATAATTTATTAAAAGAGTAAAGAGACAACCTAGGACTGGAGAAAAATATTTAGGAACAACATATCTGATAAGGGTTTATTCTCTAAAATATATGGAAAACTTCATCAACTCAAGAAATAAAGAAACAAGCCCATCAAAAAATGCACAAAGGACATAACCAGGCACTTTACCAAAGAGGACATTCATGTGGCCAATAAACACAAGAAAAGATGCTCACCATCATTAGAGAGATGTAAATTAAAACTGCAATGAGATACTAACTCACCTGTGCAAAAATGGCACTGATTTAAAAAAAAACAAAAACAGAAAACAACAAATACTGGGAGACTGGAACTTTATTCACTACTGATGGGATTGTAAAATGATACAACCACTGTGGAAACTCCTCAAAAAACTAAAAAGTAGAAATACCTTATGATCCAGCTATCTCACCCCTAGGTATATATACCCAGAGTTCTAATAGTAGAGACATGAGCAGATGTGCACCCTTAGGTTCATTACACTACTATTCACAATAGCAAAAAGATGGAAACAACCTACATGCCCATCAGTGGATGAATGGATGAATAAAATGTGCTATATTCATACAGTGGAGTACTATGCAGCCATAAAGAAAAATGATGAGTTCTCAAAAGATCATAAAATATGGATGAATCTGAAGGACATTATGTCGAAGGACACATATTGCATGATCTCACTTTTATAAAAAGACAAGAGTAGTATACATACAGAAACAAATGTTCATTGGTAGTTACCAGGGATGGGTAGGTGGATGAGAGGGAATATCACTCACTAAGTAGCAGACACTTGTTATTTTTGGTCATGGGAAACATAATATCGAATATGGGTGAAGTGGGCACAACTTGACCAAGGTAAATGATGTCACTAAGAAGTACACAAGAAAAAAGGATGTTTTTGGTAAATGATGTAACATATATATTTTTAAACAATAGCAACAACCATAGAAACTTGTATGTGTGGTTGCATATGTATGTATGTCTATGTGTACATATGTATAGATGCATCTATATGTATATACATGTATGTGTGTGTATGCATATATATTCATATATAAAAGTACATAAGGTGCATGGTTAGGGATACTTCTTTGACATAACCAAATACCTCATGGGATTGGTTTTCTGTGTTTGAAGGCTTAAGACCATAATCTTATGGGACAACTCACTCAATTGGCATAATATAGTTCATAAAGTTTATGTTCTACATCTTAGTTTAGTGAATAGTGTCTGAAGTCTTAAGCTTGTGAGTGGCCACCTAAGATACAATTATTGGTTTCTTCTCATCCTGAGCAAAAGAGAAAGAAAGAAATAGACTCAGAGAAGAAACTAGTCTACAGAACTAACAGTCTACAAGAACCACGGCCTCATCTACACTGAGGGTCTTCCTCTTTTTTGCTGACCCTCTACTTTACTAAGCTTGATGTCCTTCTCCAGGGACTGATCCCTCCTGATAACATGTCCAAAGTATGTGAGATGAAGTCTCCCCATCCTTGCTTCCTTTTTTTTTTAATTGTTGTATTTTAAATGAAGTTTACATTTCAATTTAGTCTCCCATACAAAAATTTATACATACACTGTTATGTGACCCTAATTGCTCTCCCCATACTGTGACAGTGCACTCCTCTTTTCCACTCCTGATTCCCCATGTCCATTCAACCAGCTCCTAACTCTCTCTGCCTTCCCATCTCACCTCCGAACAGAAGCTGCCCGTTTAGTCTCTTATATCAACTTGAGCTAAGAGGCACACTCCTCATGAGTATCACTTTACATCTCACAGTCCAGTCCAATCTCTGTCTGAAGAGTTGGGCTCGGAAATCGATTTAGTACTGGGCTGATAGAGAATCCACAGGCCATGCTTTCTGGGGTTCCTCCAGTCTCAGTCAGACCACTAAGTCTGGTCTTCTTACTAGAATTTGAGTTATGCAACCCACGTTTCTCCTACTCCATCAGGGACTCTCTGTTGTATTCCCTGTCCAGGACAGTCATTGGTGGTAGCTGGGCACCATCTAGTTCTTCTGGTCTCAGGCCGATGAAGTCTCTGGGTTATGTGGCCCTTTCTGTCTCTTGGGCTAATACTTTCCTTTTGTCTTTGGTGTTCTTCACTCTTCTTTACTCCAGGTGGTTGGGACCAATTGATGCATCTTAGATGGCCTCTTGTAAGCTTTTAAGACCCAAGACACCACTCACCAAAGTAGGATGCAGAACATATTCTTAATAAACTTTGTTATGCCAGTTGATCTAGATGCCCACTGAAAGCATGGTCCCCAGACCCCTACCCCTGCTACTCTGTCCTTCAAAGTGTTTGACTGTATTCAGGAAACTTCTTAGTTTTGGTTTAGTCGGGTTGTGCTGAGGTTCCCTGTAGTGTGTGCTGTCCTTCCCTTCACCTAAGATAATTCTTATCTACTACCTAGTTAGTAAATAACCCTCACCCTCCCTCCCCACCCTCGTAACCATTAAAGAATGTTTTCTTCTGTGTTTAACCCTTTTCTTGAGTTCTTATAATAGTGGTCTTATACAATATTTGTCCTTCTGTGACTGACTGAATTCACTCAGCATAATGATCTCCAGCTTCCTCCATGTTATGTGTTGTGGCTTCATCTTTGTTCTTTATTGTTGCATAGTATTCCATTGTATGGATATACCATAATTTGCTTACCATTTGTCCTTTGATGGGCACCTGGGTTGTTTCCAGCTTTTTGTTATTGTGAACAGTGCTGCAATGAAGATGGGTGTGCACATATCTATTCACGTGATGGCTTTTATTTCACTAGGATATATTCCAAGGAACAGGATAGCTGGATCGTATGGTACTTCTATTTCTAGCTTTTTAAGGAAGTGCCAAATTGATTTCCAAAGTGGTTGTACCATTTTACATTCCCACCAACAGTGTAAAGTGTTCCAGTCTCTCCACAACCTCTCCAGCATTTGTTATTTTGTGTTTTTTGGATTAATGCTAGCCTTGTTGGGGTGAGATGATATCTCACTGTAGTTTCGATATGCATTTTTCTCTAATGGCTAATGATCATGAGCATTTCTTCATGTGTCTGTTAGCCACCTGAATCTCTTCTTTGGCAAGGTGCCTGTTCATATCCTTTGCCCATTTTTTAATTAGGTTATTTGTCTTTTTGTTGTTGAGGTTTTTTAGTATCTTATAGATTTCAGAGATTAGATTCTGATTGTATTTGTCGTAGTCTAAATTTTTCCCAATCTGTAGCTTGTCTTTTTACTCTTTTGGTGAAGTCTTTTGATGAGCATAAGTGTTTGATTTTTAGGAACTCCCAGTTATCTAGTCTCTCTTCTGGTGCTTATGCCTTGTTACTAATGGTTTGTATTGTGTTTATGCCATGTATTAGGGCTCCTAGCTTTGTCTCTATTTTTTCTTCTATTATCTTTATTGTTTTAGATTTTCTATTTAAGTCTTTGATCTATTTTGAGTTAGTTTTTGTGCATGGTGGGAAGTGTGGATCTTGTTTCAGTTTTTTGCAGATGGATATCCAGGTATGCCAGCAACATTTGTTAAAGAGACTGTCTTTTCCCCAATTAATGGACTTTGGGCCTTTGTCAAATATCAGCTGCTCATAGGTGGATGAATTTATGTCTGGATTCTCAATTCTGTTCCACTAACCTATGTTTCCGTTATTGTACCAGCACCAAGCTGTTTTGACAACGATGGAGGTATTATAGGTTCTAAGATCAAATAGTGTGAGGCCTCCCACTTTGTTCTTCTTGAGTAATGCTTTACTTATTTGGGGCATCTTCCCTTTTCATAGGAAGTTGGTGATTTGTTTCTCCATCTCATTAAAAAACGCTCTTTGAATTTGGATTGGGATTGCTTTGTATCTGTAGATCGCTTTGGGTAGAATTGACATTTTCACAATGTTGAGTCTACCTATCCATGAGCAAGGTATGTTTTTCCACTTACGCAGGTCTCTTTTGGTTTCTTGCTGAAGTGTGTTTAGTTTTCATTTTATAGGTCATTTACATCTCTGGTTAGATTTATTCGTAAGTATTTTATCTTCCTGGGGGCTGTTGTAAATGGAATTGATTTGGTGATTTCCCCTTCAAGGTTTTCTTTGTTGGTGTAAAGGAATCCAACTGATTTTTATATGTTTATCTTGTATCCTGAAACTTTGCTGAAATGTTCTATTAGTTCCAGTACTTTTCTTGTGGATTCTTTGGGGTTTTCTGTGTATGAGATCATATCATCTGCAAATAGAGACCATTTGACTTCTTCCCTACCTATTTGGACGCCCTTTATTTCTTTTTCTAGACTAATTGTTCTGGCTAGGACCTCCAGCACAATGTTGACTACAAGTGGTGATAAAGGGCATCCTTGTCTGGTTCCTGTTCTCAAGAGGAATGCTTTCAAAGTCTTTCCATTTATGATGATGTTAGCTATCAACTTTATATAAATGCCTTAATTATATTGAGGAATTTCCCTTCTACTCCTATTTTGTTGAGAGTTTTTATCATGAATGGGTGTTGGACTTTTTCAAATGCCTTTTCTGCATCAGTTGATAAGATCATGTGGTTCTTGTCTTTTGTTTTATTTGTGTGATGGATTACATTGATTGTTTTTCTAATATTGACCCATCCCTGCATACCTGGTATAAATCCCACTTGATCACGGTGAATTATTTTTTTGATATGTTGCTGAATTCTGTTAGTTAGAATTTTGTTGAGGATTTTTGCATCAAAATTCATGAGGCATATTGGTCTGTAATTTTTTTTTTTTTTTTTTTTTTTGTGGTGTCTTTACCTGGTTTTGGTGTCAGTTTATGCTGGCTTCTTAGAATGAGTTTGGGAGCTTTACATCATTTTCTATGCTCTGAAATACCTTTAGTAGTAGTGGTGTTAACTCTTCTCTGAAAGTTTGGTAGAATTCTCCAGTGAAGCCATTGGGGCCAGGGCTTTTTTTTGTTGGGAGTTGTTTTTATTACCTTTTCAGTCTCTTCTTTTGTTATGGGTTTATTTAGTTATTCTACCTCTGTTTGTGTTAGTTTAGGTAGGTAGTGAGTTTCTAGAAATTTGTCCATTTCCTCGAGGTTTTCAAATTTGTTAGAGTACAGTTTTTCATAGTATTCTGTTATGATTAATTTAATTTCAGTTGGGTCTGCCGTGATATCACCCGTCTCATTTCTTATACAGGTTATGTGCTTCCTCTCTTGTTTTTCTTTTGTCAGTTTGGCCAATGGTTTATCAATTTTGCTGATCTTTTCAAAGAACCAGCTTTTGGTCTTGTTAACTCTTTCAATTGTTTTCTATTTTGTATTTCATTTAATTCTGCTCTAATTCTTATTCTTTCCTTTCTTCTGCATCTAAGGGCTTCTTCTGCTTCTCTCTTTCTACTTGTTCCAGTTGTAGGGTTAATGTTTTGATTATGGCCTGTTCTTCTTTTTGGATGTGTGCATTTATTATTATAAACTGACCTCTGAGCACTGCTTTTGCTGTGTCCCAAAGGTTGTAGTAGGATGTGATTTCATTCTCATTTGATTCTATGAATTTCTTTATTCCATCATTAATTTCTTCTATAACACAGTAGTTTTTGAGCAAGGTATTGTTCAGTTTCCATGTGTTTGACATTTTTTCCTTGCTTTTTCTGTTGTTGGTTTCTACTTTTATGGCTTTATGGTCACAAAAGATGCTTTGTAGTATGTTGATGCTTTAGATTTTGTTAATGCTTGCTTTATGGTCTAATATGTGGTATATTCTGGAGAATGTTCCATGTGCATTGGAAAAGAAAGTGTAATTGGCTGCTGTGGAATGTTCAGTATATGTCTTGAGATCAAGTTGGTTGATTGCAGCATTTAGCTCTTCTGTGTCTTTGTTCAGCTTCTTTCTGGATGTTCTGTCCTTCACCAAAAGTGGTGGGTTGAAGTCTCCTACTACTATTGTGGAGCTGTCTTTCTCTCTCTTCAGTGCTGTTAGGGTTTGTTTTATGTATTTTGGAGCCCTGTAGTTGGGTGCATAAATATTTATTATACTTATGTCCTCCTGGTGTATTGACCCTTTAATAATTTTATAGTGTCCTTCCTTATCCTTTGTGGTGGATTTTATTATTTTGTCAGAGATTAATATTGCCACTCCTACTCTTTTTTGAGTGTTGTTTGCTTGATATATTTTTTACCATCCTTTGACTTTTAGTTTGTTTGTGTCTTTAAGTTGTGTCTCTTGTAGGCAGCATATACACAGATCATGTTTTTTAATCCAATCTGCCACTCTCTGTCTGTTTATTGGTGCATTTAGTCCATTTACAGTAAGCGTAATTATTGATAGGTATGAGTTTAGTTCTGTCATTTTGATGTCTTTTTGTGTGTTGTTCACAGTTTCTTTGTTCCACTTAATTTTCTGTGCTAAGTAGTTTTTCTTTATGTACTTTCTTTTCATTTTTTTCATTGTTGATTCTGTGTTTGCTATGTATTTATATTTTCCTAGTTTTTTATTTTGACTTGTAGGATTATTAGTTTCGTTTGTGGTTACCTTAATATTTACCCCTATTTTTCTAACTTTATACCAGTCTTTTATTTCTTTATATTGCCTTGACTTCCTCTCCATATGAAAAATATATGTCTACATTTTTTAAGTCCCTCTTTTTTGTTTTATTGTTGTCATCTTTTACATAATGACATCTGTTTCCCTATTTTCAGTGTTTTAGCTTTGATTTACTTTTGTGACTTCTTTTACTTTTGTGGGTTGATATCTGCTTGCTCTGTCCTGTGTTCTGGTATTGGGTTGTTATCTGATTTTACTGATTTTCTAACTGGAAGACTCCCTTTACTATTTCTTGTAATTTTGTTTTGGTTTTTGCAAATTCCCTAAACTTATGTTTATCTGGAAATGCCTTAATTTTGCCATCATATTTGAGAGACTGTTTTGCTGGATATATAACTCTTGGCTGGCAGGTTTTTTTTTTCCTTCAAGGCTTTACACATGTCATCCCATTGCCTTCTTGACTGCATGGTTTCTGCTGAGTAGTCCAAGCTTATTGTTATTGACTCTCTTTTGTAGATGACTTTTTGTTTATCCCTAGCCGCTCTTAAAATTTTCTCTTTATCTTTGGTTTGGGCAAGTTTGATTATAATATGTCTTGGTGACTTTCTTTTGGGATCTACCTTATGTGGGATTCAATGAGCATCTTGGATAGATATCTTGTCATCTTTCATGATATCAGGGAAGTTTTCTGCCAACAAATCTTCAACAATTCTGTCTGTATTTTCTGTTATCCCCACCGGTTCTGGTACTCCAATCATTAATAGGTTATTCCTCTTGATATAGTCCCACATAATTCTTAGGGTTTCTTCATTTTTTTAAATCCTTTTGTCTGATTTTTCCTCATATAAGTTGGTTTCAAGTGCTTTATCTTCAATCTCACTAATTCTGACTTCCATTGCCTCAATTCCAGTCCTATGACTTTCTATTGAGTTGTCTAATTCTGAAATTTTATTGTTAATCTTCTGGATCTGTGATTGCTGTCTCTCTATGGATTCTTGTAGCCTGTTAAATTTTCCATTATGCTCATCTCTAATCTTTTTAATTTCTTCTATTGTATGTTCTGCGTTTTGCTTAATTTCCTTCCTAATTTCTTGAGGACTTCTGTATATTAATCTTCTGTATTCTGCCTCCAGTAATTCCAAGAAATTTTTCTCCTTTGGAAAATTTCTAGATTCTTTATTTTGGGAGCTTGCTGAAGCCATCATGGATTGCCTCTTTATGTGATTTGTTATTGACTGCTGTCTCTGAGCCATCAATAAGTTATTATATTAATTTATTTTATGTTTTCTTACTGTGTCCTAGCTTCTTGTTTTGTTTTCATATGCCCAATAGGCTGCTTGTATGAGCTAGTTTGATTATTGGCTCCTTTGAAGCTCTAAAGTCCTGTCACCAGGTGGTTAGATCTGTTACTAGGTATGTGAGCTCAGGAGTCCACCCACTCCTCCTGTATGAATTCTTCTTAGGTGCCCAGATAGATAGTCACCAACTGTGTGGTGTAGGCTCTCACTTACAGTCATAGACAGGCATGGGTGATTGGTGTAGGCACAGGCATCTGGTTGCAGCAGGGGGACACACTCTGAGCAAGGCAGGGGCCTGACAGCTGCCCTGAGTTTCTAGAAGGAAGGCATGTCCCTGTTCCCTAGAGTGCATACGTGGGTGGGTTTTGCAGCCAGACTACAAGTACCTAATGCTGTTGGCTGCAAGGACTGGGGGGCACCTCTTATTCAAGGGCTCCTATCACACGTGGCTAGGTGGCGTGAGTGGAGCCACCAGTCTTCAGGCCCCTGATGTGGGTAGGTTAAGATCCTGTTTAATGTGCAGAGCAGTGTCAAATGTCAAGAATCTGCCATTTCATGGCTGAAACAGTTAAAGTTAGACTTCCGGTATATACACTGTTGTACTTTGGTAATGAGGTCTTATACTGTTGAAATAGGCCCACTCAAAGTCTGTGGATCCCTTATGCTTGTGTCTAGGCAAAGGAACTGTGCCAACCCTGGGTTCCTGGCTTAGGGGAGCCAGCAGTTTATTTTTTCCCCTGTTTGTTAATTTGTTCATTCTCCAAGGCAGGGAGAATGGCTCTGGGCATGTGACAGATCCTACTTCCAGCACAGGGGACTTGGCTGTTGCTGAAGCCAGTCTGCGACCCAGTGCAGAGCAGGTAGCAGGGAGGGCAATGGGAGAGAGGTTTTTCCCTAAGGGGGAGGGGTGTTTTTGATCCATGCAATAGTCTGTACGCAAGTACTTATCTTTTGCCGATGCAGGGCTGCTTGTCTCTGGTTCTGGGTGGCCATGTAGACCCTCTGGTGTTGGGTTTCTCCTGGTGCAGAAAACACACCTCCTGAGCAATGCTGCTTGCCTGCCTCACCGCTCACCCCCCCAGCTGCTCAGGCCTGAAGGGCTCAGGCTCTCACTGGGCTGGCAACTCCTCCCTGCTTCCGAACTGTCTCTCCCTCCCTTCCCACCCAGGCCAGTTCCTCAACTCTGCCTTTGATGTTCAGGGCTCCCAGATTGCTATATGTAATCAATTCAGTTATTTTTCTTGGTCTTTGTTGTAAGAGGGTCTACAGGAAGCGTCTGACTACTCTGCCGTCTTGGCCCTGCCTCCCAAACTTCCTTCTAAGGATCATTCTGGTTTTATTTCTTCCAAGACAGATTTGTTCATTCTTTTGGCAGTTCATGGTATAATTAAGAGCCAACACTATAATTCAAAGACGTCAATTCTTCTTCAGTCTTCCTTATTCATGTCCAGCTTTTGCATGTGCATGAGGTGACTGAAAACACCAAGGCTTTGGTAAGGCACACCTTAGTCTTCAAGGTGATATCTTTGCTTTTTTAACACTTTAAAGAGGTGTTTTGCAGCAGATTTGTCCAATGCACTGCATCCTTTGATTTTGTGACCGCTGCTTCCATGGGTGTTGATTGTGGATCCAAGCAAAATGAAACCCTATGGGGCAGTTATTCTCTGTCCTATAGGATTGCTATGAGTCAGAATCAATTTGACCTTGTCAGGTTTGCTTTTTTGGGGGTTTGGTGTTTTATGAATTCATGTATTCCCAGTTTCTTTCCTAAGAACTTCAGATTGTTTCCTTTTGTATTCGATACTACCAAGTAGCAATATAAGTAATTTTTTACCATCAGGATCTATGTAATAAATGGATTTGTTAGAATCCTCAACATCCCTTTATGATAAATTATGTACTATATCAACAAAATTTATAAAACCCTTAAGAAAGGGATTGTTATATTGCCCATAATTTTATTTGCATTTCTTTGCTTCGTTTTCTCAATGTAAAAGATTCTTCCTTTATTGTGACATGTCAAAATCATATACATTTTTCAAAGCTCCATGCCAATCCACCTCTGCCACATCTCTCTTACGTCCTCATCTCAAAGAAATTTCTCTCATTTGAATTTCCATTATATTTTATCTGTCCCTTGCCAAAGTTACTCAGCCCTGTGATGGTTAAGATTGTGTGTCACCTTGGCTGGGCCATGATTCTCAGTGTTTATATGTGATTACTCCCATGATTGAATATACTGTGAGTAGCCAATCAGATGAAAGGGAGTTTCCTTGGGGATGTGGCCTGCATCTGAATATAAGCAGACATTCTGGCTGTTTGCTCTCTCTGGATCCTGCAGCTGCCTCCTGTCATCTCACCTATGGTTCTTGGCACTTGAACTGTCAGTTTATCTGCCAATCTTGGGATTCATAGATCTTCACAGCCTGTGAGCTGAGCCATGCTCTCTGACCTGCCGATCTTGGACTTGCCAGCCCCTGAAGCTACATGAATCAGGAGAAACCTTGAGGTCTTCCCTGCTAATCTTGGAATTCATCAACATTCACAGCTTGTGAGCGGAAGCCCTGCTTTCAGACCTGCAGATCTTGGGCTTGCCAGCTTCTGTTGCTCCGTGAATTGGGAGCGGCATCTACCCTGATCCACGGACTTGGGATATTTTAGCCTCTACAATGGCGTGAGCTGTTTCCTTGATAGAAGTCTCTCTCTGTATATATTTATATGCTTTACTGGTTTTGCTTCTCTAGAAAACCTAGCCTAAGACAGCCCTTATTAATATAATAAAATGTTGTCTTTTTCTTATATTCTGTCTGTATTTTTGGTATCTTATATTTATGTTGCTATATAATTGCAATTTTAAGCAGTTTTTAAAATAAATTAGTGAACTAATTAGATAACACCATCTTACCTTATGTCATGTGGATGTCAGATAAATATGAGGCAAAGTAGATTCTCTGCTAAGAAATCATAGACAAACCTTCCAATTCTTATTCTTCCTTGCCTCTGCACATGACTTGGAAAAGGAGCTGGAATCATTCAGTAAACAATTGCTGGAAAAATGATTATATAAGGGAAAATAGAAAAGAAGTCTATTTCTCAAATCTCAAATTTCTTGTTGTATAAAGTATACTCCTATATTTAAATAGTGAATTACAGTGCAGATATAACAATAACATCATCATCTATATGAATGTCAGCACACATCAACATTTTCTTCCTATTTTATTCCCTCAAATGTAGGAAAACAGTGAAGGAATTGAGTTTTCATAGCAAAATTGTTTTCTATGAGAACAATTAAATTTGAGTATACAAGCTTAGGGGAAATGTATCCATTTTTCTTTCCCATTTAGAAGCATATTCTGCCTGTACCATCCCAAACTCTAACATGACCTTCATGTTGTCTCTGAGTTTTTAATATAATAATAAGATCCAGCTTTTTTTTCACAAAACAATTTTATATTGCAAATTAAATTAGTTCTATGTTGTGGTTGTGAGGTACCGTCTAGTAGATTCTAACTCATAGTGACCCTATGAATAACAGAGTGAAACATTGCCTGGAATGTGCCATCCTCACAATCTTTGCTATGTTATAGCCCATTGTTGCAGCCACTGTGTCAATCCATTTCATCAAGGGTCTTCCTGTTTTTCTCTGACCCTCTACCTTACCAGGAAACCCTGGTGGCATAGTAGTTAAGAGCTACAGCTTCTAACCAAAAGGTCGGCAGTTCAAATCCACCAGGGACTCCTTGGAAACTGTATGGGGGTTCTACTCTGTCCTATAGAGTCACTATGAGTCAGAGTTGACTCGACAGCAATGGGTTTGGTTTGGTTTTCGGTTCTACTTTACCAAGCATAATGTCATTCACTAGGGACTAGTCCCTACTGATAACATGTCCCAAGTATGTGAGACAAAATCTTGCCATCCTTGCTTCCGAGGAGCATTCTGGCTGTACTTTCTCCAAGACAAACTTGTTTGTTCTTCTGGCAGTCCATGATAGATTCAATATTCTTCACCAACACCATAATTCAAAGGCATCAATTCTTCTTTGCTCTTCCTTATTCATTGTTCAGTTTTTGTGTGCATCTGAGGGGATTGAAAATATTGCTTAGGTCAGGCATACCTTAATTCTCAAAGTGATATCTTTGCTTTTTAACACTTTAAAGAGGTCTTTTGAAGCAGATTTGCCCAATGCTATGCATCATTTCATTTCTTTACTGCTGCTTCCATGGGCACTGATTGTGGATCCAAGTAAAATGATGTTCTTTGTTTATCATTATGTTGCTTATTGGTTCAGTTGTGAGGATTTTGTTTTCTTTATGTGGAGGTGTAATCCATACTGAAGGCTGTAGTCATTGATCTTCATCATTAAGTGCTTTGAGTCCGCTTCACATTCAGCAAGCAAGGTTGTATCATCTGCATGTCATAGGTTAGGAATGAGTCTTCCTCCAGTCCTGATGCTGCGTTCTTTATACAGCTCAGCTTCTCAGATTATTTGCTCAGCATACAGATTGAACAAGTAGGGTGAAATGATATAGCCCTGATGCACATTTTTCCTGATTTTAAACCACACAGTATCCCCTTGTTCTGTTCAAACATCTGCCTCTTGTTCTATGTACAGGTTGCTCATGAGCACAATTAAGTGTTCTGGAATTCTCATTCTTTACAATGTTATTCATAACTTTTTATGATTCACACAATAGAATGCCTTTGTATAGTCAATAAAACACAGGTAAACATCTTTCTGATATTCTCTACTTTCAGTCAAGCCCCCACCCTCCATGATATGAACAGCTCAGCCTACATCTTCTATTTAATGAGTGACTGAGTACCTAAAGAACATTGTGGCCAAAAATTCTAAAGCAGCTCTTGGTTGAAAGAGTTTTGGAAATTTAAATACTTTTCATATGGAATATGCTTCTTAAAATAGCAGCAATAAATGTCCTACTGAGGTTGGAGTGTTCATCTGAATTAAAAAAAAAAATTCTTCTTAATCTATGAAGTTATATTTGGAGTGGAAAATATCATTATATACATAAAAGTGACAATATTGTAATAGTGTCAAGAAAATTAATTTCATTAGGCAAGAATAATAATTTATAAATCAGGGTATTCAAGTGATGTATCTCTACCCTGTACTCCTGATAATCTCTGCGTCCATACTCTTATCAAAATGGTAAATTAACAACCTGTGACTATAATTATACAAATTACTACTGAGAATAACCATACTGAATGATGACTTGCTGAAAACGTCTTCGTGATTTAACCAAGTGATTAGAAACACAGATCTTGACAATTCTTATAACAATGTATTTTCACATATCAAAGCCATAAGACATTTTGAAAGTATATTAAAATTTTTGACTTTCAAAATCTTTTCAAATTTTCAATTTGGACATATTGGATGAAAATGCACAAAATGCATATCAGGAAGATTTTATTTTGGAAGATATTTTATTGAGTGAAAAATAACTCAAATTAGTGAATTCCATAGCTTTACATCCAAGTATCCCTCTACATGGCAGACTCTGGTGTGAAAATTCTCTTTATTCTAGTAACATGGATTATGATGAAAGCAATTTCCTCTTTTATTTCTATATTTTATGATATTGATAGCACTTATTATAACTACACATGATTGGAGAAGTCCCTGGGTTACTTCAACGGTTAAGCACTGAATAACTGACCCAAAATTTGGCAGTTTAAGCCCACCTGGAGGCAACTGGGAAGAAAGGCATGGTGATCTACTTCTAAAAGGTCACAGCTTTGAAAACCCTCTGCACACATGGGGTCACCACAAGTTGGAATTGACGAGAGGGCAAGTAAAAACAACAACACACGACTGATACTTTTGATCAAATTTTAAATGGTTGTTGTTTCAGATATGGAGTATAATGTGTTGAATATGTAGCATGCCAATATTCATGATATGTATTAAAATGTAAAACTATATGTAAATATTTTCACTTTTAGTCTTTAAAGAAAGAATCTTCAATTATATTTGAATGAATTGGAATTCATATAAATTACCTGTAGCTAATAATTGCTAATTTCATTCTTCAGTACCTAAAGATTTTTTTTTAATGGTACTCACATTCATTTCATTATCATTCATAAATAACTTGATCTAATTTATAAGAAGCATTGTCTTCACCTGGCACTAAAATAGAAAAGAATGTAATGAAAATACTATAAAGTTTCATAAATCTTTCCATTGTTTTATCAATTTTCTTACAAGTATAAGTAAAATTAATACATCTCAATATATATCACGTGGCATTAGTTTATTTTAAAAAAGGAGTTCTTTAATCATATGACTTTGAAAAATGTTGAATTAAACAAACATAACCAGTTTGTTTACTAAGAACTGAAAGGCTTTGATACACAAAAGTGCAGAGAAGCTCCATGAGAGATAGGAAACAGGGGAATGTGGGGATGGCCATGGGCAAACATACAGTATCAAATTGAAATACTGATTTGTGGCAAATATATATATAAAAAAAAAATGGACATTTATAAAACCGTTGAAAACTGCTTTGAATTCGGTGCAGGTGAATAATTTTTTTCTATTTCAACACCAGTGAACTGCAAAATTCCTACCAGGATCTGATAATTAATCATAATCTGTCCTTAGCTATTACAATTCTACTTTTGTTTTGCTTAGGGAAATATTCATGATTTTGTTTTATTCATGACATCTAAGGAGAGAACAACACTCTAAGTGCTTCTGGGAAATAATTTTGTTTTTGCCTGAAATTCCAGAAAATCTAAAATAATCTACATTTATTTTCTGAAAGTAATTGAACAATTAGGAGAAAATACCTGTAGAGTTTGTCTCATGGAGTTTTTTAAATACTTTCAAATAAAAGCATTTGATAAAGTTATTTATAATAGGTACTTTAAGTGTTAAATTTGTTTTCATGAGCTAACATTTCAATAATTCATTTCATTAAAGTTATCATCTAAGTTTTGTAACTTAATTTAGGTGTTTAACTTTGCCCAAATGTAGATTGTAGATTCTACACCTGAAATATTACTTTTTTCTAGAAAGATGAGACTCAACTTCAGAAAATTATAATCATTTCTGAAAAATCACCATCTCTCTGATTAAGTAAGACAATAATATTTCAACTAAAGTAAAATATTTTGCCTCAGTCACCTTACCAATTAAAATATTACCTAGTTAACTAGAAAATATACCAATTTTCTAGTTAATATTATTTCATTATCATTACAGCTAATGAAATAGAGCACAGGATGATGCCTTCTTTTTCTTACTAATTCATGTCATGCATGTGATGAACAATATATTCCTATCAGTAACATCTCTCATGCAGTTATTACTCAAAAGAAACTGCCAGAGGTGTTAACAGAATCTCCAGAAGTTTTGTATAACTAGAAAAGTACCCTTTCAATGATTTAGCACTTGAAATATGGCTAGTGTAATTAAAGAACTTAATTTTTAATTTTATTTCATATTAATTAATGAAAATTGAACAGATATGTGGCTAGTAGCTATCATATTGGACAGCACAGATATGGATAATTCAAACACGAATAAATTAAATGTAAAAATTGTGGCGATTCAGGATTAAATAACAATTTTAGTATATAGTTTTTATTTTTTACTCATTTTGGTGATGTAAATACAGCCTGAGTATTTTATTATATTTTATTATATTGTATATTGTATTGTACTGTATGCTATATTATATTGTATATTGTATTATATTTTATTAATAAAAATTTGAAGATACTATATTATTATCACAGACATATATTTAAAAAAAAAAAAAAACCTTAAAGGCTATATCCAAACCAGAGAATATTTGTTCATAATAACACTATTTCATGAGAAAATTAAAATGCAAGGTAAGTACTAAGTGTAACCAAATATGAATATAATAAAACAAACAATGGCATTTCATTGAAATGCCTCACAAAATTATTTTGCTGTAAGTATGGAGTGAATTGGGTGTAATTTCTTTACTGTTTGTAATTTTTTAATATGGATTTCTAAGACAAATGTGTACTATATATATTTTTTAATCTGATATCTCAGTCTTATCAGTATGAGACAAAATTTCCAGACATTGGCATTCTGAAAGCCTAAAACATTTTTTTTTTTTAATTTTAGCTTAATTTATTTTTATAATAAAACTAGCCAAGATAAGTTCACCGTGAACGAAGCGTGGGCCAGAGTCAAGCCTTTTATCTTTTGAGTCATAATTTTGGACGAGGGAGAAGGATCTTAAAACCTATGACAGAGTTATGGGTGATGGTTGTTGTTACAGCATGATTAATGTAATGGATATCACTAAACTTTATACCTGACATATTTCAAATTGGCAAATTTTGCGTTATATGTATTTTTAGAATAATAAAACAAATCCATTATAGAAAACGCTTCCCCTAGAAACATCATTAGTGGGGATTAACTACTGTCACAGCGTTTTTTTCCAGACTCATTACATCATGAGTCTATTTTGTTGAATCCCGACACTTGAAAATGAACGAATCCCAAATGGGTGACATTACAGTGTAGCTGGTGGTTCCTTGTTCCTGTGATCTCTGTCCTCATCTTAGATCTGTCCTCAGGTTTCACTGGACATCTTCTTAAGACTGTCTCAAATTCATCTCAAACATAATATTTATAAAAGCTAATTTATATATTTTCTGTTCCTCCTATATTTCCTCACATTTAATAGAAATATGATATACAAAGTAATCTAAACCAGAAATGCAGACGTCATAAAATTTTCTATCTAAACATGACACTTTGCAGTGCTTACAACTTCATCTTTGTCACCTGACATTCCTTCCCAACCTTACCTATTACATCTAATCAGTTGTCATTTTCTATTCATTCTACTCTTCAATCAATGGTTTTTTTGTTTGTTTGTTGTTTTGTGCATCAAAAGATTGTTAGAAATATAAGGACCTGGGTCAACCTTTTGACTCATTCAAACAGAAATATGAAATTGGAGAAAGAAATGTGTATATTAAAAGAATTTCCCATGTATATTTAGGCACACTATAATTTGAGAAACACTCTCCAAATATTTTTTCTTTGCCAGCAATCCCTAATGGTCAACCACCTTAGTTAAAAGCCTTCAATATTTCTCTGATAGATTATTTCAGTGGTCTTTATAAGGGCTTCCTACCTGTAAAATTTCTCCTCAATTTCATTGTTCGTATTGCCAACAGAGTTGTCTTTCTAAAATATAAATCTACCATGACATTCTCTGGTTTAAAATTCTCCAAAAGCTCTCTACAATTGCGAGATAAAACTCACAATTCCTGCACTGCTCACGTCTTCATCCGCATATCCTGCCCTGCCTTCCCACTCTCATCTATTGTAACATTAAGTAAAAACAAAAACAAAAACATGTAATTCCGACAAAATCATGGTAGTTTACAAGTCTATGTATTTTACAGATAGTTTCTTCTGTTTGCAATGTTCTACCCGGTGATCTATTCAAAATTCTCTGTGCTTTTACAAGCCTCTAATATCAATACGGAAACCCCAGTGGTGTAGTGGTTAAGCCCTACAGCTGCTAACCAAAAGGTCTGCAGTTTGACTCCACCAGGTGCTCCTTGGAAACTCTGTGGGGCAGTTCTACTCTGTCTTACAGGGTCGCTGTGAGTCGGAATCGACTCCACAGCAACGGGTAATATTAATACATGATGCTTTCCAAACTTGGCTATAATCTCATTGTCCATCTCTGTAGTCAGATAATAGGAACTCAGTATTTGTTTAACTCAACTAAACTACTTATGTTACAAGGTCAAATATAGCATCCATTTCTCAACTATGGTTATGCTATTTTAAAAAGAGGATAATGACTATTTCATAGCCATACGAAGATTCAAGTGATTGAACAGTAATCAGCAAAGTATAAATGATAAGTATATGATGGTTACTATGTGACATATTTATCATTTTATAATTCTGTGGATTACATAATTTTCTTAATTGCCTGTCCTGTAATTGAAAACAGTTTTTTAAAGAATAAGAAAAATACCCTTAAACATTTATATTTAAGATTTTACTTACCAACCAATTAGAGAAGAAAAAAACAAAACAACTGACTGCAGACTTACTAAAGGAACTATTTTGGTCGTCATGGAGTTATTGTTGTTAGTTGCCCCCAGGTCAGCTCCAACCCGTGGCGATCTTATGTATAACAAATGGAAGCATTGCCCAGTTCTGTACCATCCCAATTTTTGATATATTTGAGTCCATTGTTGTAGCTACTTTAGCAACTCATGGAGTAGATGATTTAGAAGTAATTTGGGAATTTCTTTTAGTAAGGAAACTTTTCCTATATCAAACAGCAAACGGTTTTCTTTGCAGATAACTTTACCATTATATAAGTTAGTTTTCTTGTTCTCTTCAGAGAAATTTACTTATTATAATGGCAATTTAAATGCTTTTGTAGTTTGACAGTAGAAAATGACAGTAGAATTATGGTTAAGGTAAAATCTTATCTTCCACCTTTAGATGACCTATTTATCTTCAGGACTCAGATAAAATGTCATTCCCACAAAAATGAAAGAGATGACCTCAAATATTTCACTCCTCTCCTTTCCTCCAAGTTTCCCATTTCTACCTATTAGACGAAAGTACTAGTTCAGTGTGTTCTCATAGCATTTTGTGTTTCCTACCTACATTATAACTTTTAACATGCTCTTTATTGAAATTATTATTATTTTTTTCAATGTGTCCTTCCCTCCCTATAAACAAGATACTTCTTTGGGCTTAAGATTTGTACTTGTGTCTTACCCATTTATATGTTTTCAGCATCCATCACAGTGACAAGCCCACAGGAAAGTGTTCAATACACACCTTATTAAATGTTTGAAAGATTTTATTCAATTTTGGAAAATATATATGGAAAAATTTCTGCTCCATTCAAACTTTATGAACTATTAGAAGGTTGGACTCAATAATAACAAAACTTAACACTGAAAACTGGAGCTAATTTGAATAAAAACAAAGAATTCTGTTTGTATACTCCTGAACAGGCATGTAATATGTGGTAACCACTTATTTTTATGAAAAAAAATAGTATAGCTTCTGCAATGTTGTCTCAAAATCTACAGTATATATATGTACTGTATATACTGTTTATACTTCTTCAGCATTCACAGTTAGGATGCTGATGCATTTTTCCTTGAGGAGACATTTTGCAGGGAACTTTGTTGCAGACAAAATTTATACCATCATGAAGTTAAGTCAACAGTCCATAAACTCTCTACTAGCAGTCAGCAGTAAACAGTCAATCTCTGAACACTCACTAGACTGGAAAAACTTCCTGAGATAACCAAATTATTTCTTCAGACTTTGCATTCAACTCATGTGTCCAGCAGAAATGCTCGTGAAATTCCCCAGCATAGAGAATATGTAACGTCTCACTAGAGCTGATAAGAATCACTGTGGCAACATTTAGCTTTGAATATAACAGACTGCATCTGCATAGCCCATTGAAAACAAGTTAATCCAGCTGACTTCACTATTAGCATTGACCTTGTAAATGCCTGATCTTGAAATCTTGTTGAACTTATTCCAGCCCTCCTTCAATTTAATGACCCCAACTATTTCAACAGAAACTAGTGGCAAATAGCAAAATCCAAGCACTGTAGTGATACCCACAGCTTAATGATGACAAACTGGTTAAAGTTCTTCAGTCTGATACATTTAACAGTCCAGATATTTAATCAAAAGAGCATATGAAAAATATAAAAAGTGACTCAAAGGTGAAACATTTAAAAGAAGTTATTTTTCTTAACAAAATCAAAGTTCAAGTAATGTTATTCTGCCTCTTTTCATAACTATTTAAATGGCATCTGCCTCCTATTAAGATTTCTGAACCACTTTGAGTGAAAGCATATATTATATCTGGAGAAATTCACATTTTCTAATACACACTCAACTTTGTCTGAACTAAGATATATTCACACTTACTTAGCTTCAGTTCAAATTTTTATTTTCTCTGTTAAATGATGGATCCACATTCTGAAATATAAAATGACACAATCTGGCTTTTAAATATAAAAACAAAACAAATATAGATAATGTTTTCAAAAGTTATTTATCAATTGAATTTTTGATGTTTCATAATAATAGTATATTATGTATATATTACAAGTAATAATATAATGATTGTATTTTTTATTGAAGTTTAATAAATGAACAGGAGAGGCCAAATCATAAATATTCAGCTCAAATATTTAAAAAAAAAAACACATTCATGTAACCAGAACTGAGATAAAAACAACAAAAAAGAATGTTTCCAGCACCCCTTCTAGATACTTCCAAACGGAAAAAAAAAAAAAAAAAAAAAAAACAAACTCATTGCCCTCAAGCTGATTCTGACTCATAGTGACCCTATAAGACAGAGTAGACAGAGTAGAATTGCCCCACAGAGTTTCCAAAGCTGTAAATCTTTATAGAAGCAAACTGCCACATCTTTCTCCCACAAAGCAGCTGGTAGGTTCAAACAGCCAACCTTTTTGGTTACAGCTTAGCACTAACCACTGTAGAACTGGGGTTCTTTTCTAGCCAGTATATGCCCCCAATAAGGGTAACCATTATCCTGACATTTAACATCATAGAATAGTGTGCCTGTTTTAGAACATTATATAAATAAATTACACAGAATTACACTCTTTTGTGGTTTTGACTTCTTTGAATCTTTGGTATGTAAAATTCACCCAAGTGTTTGAATGCCCAAATGTTGATGTGCATTTGGATTTTTATTATTTTGGGGCTTGTAAGAGTAAAACTGCTATAAACATTCCTCTGTGTGACTTTTAGTGAATATACATACAGATTTCTGTTGAGTATGTTACTAGGATTGTATAGGCCTAAAGTATATTCCTACAGGATATGGGTATGATAAGTTTTATTAGAAAATGTCAAACAGTTTTCCAAAGTTTATGAGTTTCCTATTGCTCCACTTTCTCACCAACATTTGATAGTTTGTTTTTATCTATTTTTATGTCATTAAAAAAATTATTTTGTGTATAGTATTGAATCTTTTTTTTTTCTCCTTATCATTTTTTTTTAAATAATGTTTTATTTTGCTTTTGGTAAAGGTTTACAAAGCAGTTTTTATTCCCATTCAACAATTTCTACATAAATTATTCAGTGATACTGGTTATATTCTTCACAATGTATGAACATTCTCATTATTTCAGTTCTGGTTGTCCAGTTTCCATTAATTTAGATTCCCTGGCCCCTTACATTCTCATCTTTCTTTTAAAATGATTGTTGAACATTTGGTCCCATATAGGTGATTTTTTCAAGGAGCACAGCACTTAACGTGTGATATTATTTTGTGAGCCAATCTATTATCTAGCTACATGGTAAACTAAGGGGTTAATTTTGGTTCAAGGTTTGAAGACTATCTCAGGACATTAGTCTCAGGAAGTCCTCTAGTCTCAACTGGCCCAGTAAGTCTGTTTCTTTTTGTTTGTTTTTTTGTCTGTTTCAGGAATTTGAGGTTCTGTTTCACGTTTTTCTCCTATTCTGTCAGGGTCCATCTACTACAGCCCTGTTACTGGATCTTACATTGCATTTCCCAGATAACATTTAATACATTTTTAAATGTTTATTGGCAATTTAGTTTTCCTAATTTTGGAGTTCCTGTCTTTGTTTTGGGCATTTTTTTGTTTTTACTTTTCTTCTTTTTTAATATTTCATAAGAATTTTTTGTTGTAATTTGGACTTGAGATATATTTATTATATATATTACACATACACATAAGTGTGTGTGTGTGTCTTTTCACAATGCTATTGATGTCTTTTGATAAGCTTAATTATAACGTAGCCCAGTTTTTTATTCTTTTTCTTTATGGTTGATGCTTTTTGTGACCTACTGAATAAATCTTTGCCTACCTCAATATCATGAACATATTTTTCTATGTTTTGATCTAAACACTTTCTTGTTTTATTTTTTAGGTTCAGCATTCTGACACATAGGGGATACTTTTTCCTATAGTGTGAGAAAAAGATTAAAGATTATTTTTTCCAATATTTATATCCAATTGACCCAGTGCATTTACAGAAAAACTATCCTTATTCAACTTTTACATAGTGGCTTAAGCTTAAATCAGATCAATGCATATTAGTGACTCTGTTCCTGGACTCTTTCTCTCTTCTACTTTTTTTTTTTTTGTGTTCCTTTGGTTAGTTTTTCTATTCTTAGTAGACACTCTCTTAATTATTACAACTTTATTATACTCCTTGATATCTATCAGGGCAAATTCTCTAGATTTCTTTGTTATGGCCTTTTCAATTTCAATATACATTTTGAATCATCTTGTCTGTTTTCACAAATCATAAAACATATGATTAGATTTTTGAATATGTATATCAATAAAAGGAAATCTGACATCTTTAATTGAATCTTTCATTATAAACATAGCTTATTCCTACATTTCTTTCTGTATTCTTTATTTTCTCTTAATAAAGTTTTGTAGTTTTTGTTGTTGATGTCTTTACTAATTTTGTTACACTTATTCCTAAGTGTTTGTATTTACATGACTAGCATTGTTATTATAAATTTAAAATTTTCATTTACTATATTTGTTGTAGCTTATATAAACACAATTAAGTATGTACAAGGATCTTGTATCCAGTGACCTTGCTAAATTCACTCGTTACTTCCAATAGTTTGTGAATTATTTTGCATATTCTAAGTACAGAATTTGGTATAATGACTCTGTGTATTCTTTCCATCTTCTTTTGATGCTTCCTGCATCATTTAATATTTTTCTCATAGAATCCTTCACTATTGCAACTTGAGGCTTGAGTTTTTTCTTCAGCTCTTTCAGCTTGAGAAATGCCACACATGTTCTTCCCTTTTAGTTTTCTATCTCCAGCTCTTTGCACATGTCATACTTTACTTTGTCTTCTCGAGCTGCTGTTTGAAATCTTCTGCTGAGTTCTTTTACTTCATCATTTCTTCCTTTTGCTTTAGCTACTTGACTTTCAAGAGTAAGTTTCAGAGTCTCTTCTGACATCGATTTCGGTCTTTTCTTTCTTTTTAATGACCTCTTACTTTCTTCATGTATGATGTCTTTGATGTCATTCCATGACTCATCTGGTCTTCAGTCATTAGTGTTCAACACATCAAATCTTTTCTTGAAATGGTCTGTAATTCAAGTGGGATATACTCAAGGTCGTACTTTGGCACTTGTGGACTTGTTATGATTTTCTTCAGTTTCAACTAAAACTTGCATATGAGCAATTGATGGTCTGTTCCATCCATCGACTCCTGGCCTTATTCTGACTGATGATTTTGAGCTTTTCCATCGTCTCTTGCCACAGATGTAGTCAATTAGATTCCTGTGTATTTTACCGGGCAAGGTCCATGTATATAGTCACCACTTATGCTGATGAGAAAAGGTATTTGCAATGAAGAAGTCATTGGTCTTGCAAAATTCCGTCATGTGATCTCCCTCATTGTTTCTATCACCAGAGCCATGTTTTCCAACTAATCCTTCTTTGTTTCCAACTTTCACATTCTAATCACCAGTAATTATCAGTAGATCCTGATTGCATGTTCAATTTCAGACTGCAGAAGCTGGTAAAAATCTTCAATTTCTTCATCTTTGGCCTTAGTCGTTGGTGCGTAAATTTGAATAATAGTCGTATTAACTGTTCTTCTTTGTAGGCAAATGGATATTATCCTATCACTGACAGCACTGTACTTCCGGATAGATCTTGAAATGTTCTTTTTGACAATGGATGCAACGCCATTCCTTTTCAAGTTGTCATTCCTGGCATGGTAGACCATATGATTGTCTGATTCAAAATGGCCAGTACCAGTCCTTTTCAGCTCACTAATGCCTAGGAGATCAATGTTTATGTGTTCCACTTCATTTTTGAAGATTTCCAATTTTCCTGGATTCATGCTTGGTACATCCCATGTTCTGATTATTAATGGATGTTTGCAGCTGTTTCTTCACATTTTGAGACATGCCTCATCAACAAATGAAGGTCCTGAAAGCTTGACTTCATCCACATCATTAAGGTTGACTCTACTGTAAGGAGGCAGCTCTATCCCAGTTGTCTTTTGAGTGCCTTCCAACCTGGGGGGCTCATCTTCCAGCACTGTACCAGACAACTTTCCTCTGCTACTCATAAGGTTTTGACTAACTCTTTTAAGAAGTAGACTGCCAGGTCCTTCTTCCTAGTCTGTCTTAGCCTGAAAGCTCAGCTGAAACCTGTCCTCCATGGGTGACCCTGCTGGTATTTAAATACCAGTGGCATAGATTCCAGCATCACAGCAACATACAAGCCACAACAGTAAGACAAACCGACAAAAAGAATTGGTCGAAGCTCAACCATTTCAAGAGGTAGCATATGATCAGGAACCAATGGAACTGAAGGAAGAAGTCCAAGCTGCACTGAAGGCATTGATGAAAAACAAGACTCCAGGAATTGACTGAATATCAACTGAGATTTTTCAACAAACGGATGCAGCACTGGAAATCTCACTTGACTATGCCAATAAATTTGGAAGACAGCTACCTGGCTAACCTATAGGAAGAGATGCATATTTATGCCTATTCCCAAGAAAGGTGATCCAACCAAATGTGGAAATTATTGAACAATATCATTAATATCACATGCAAGTAAGATTTTGCTGAAGATCATTCAAAAGCGGCTGCAGCAGTATATCGACAGCGAGCTGCCAGAAATTCAAGCCAGATTCAGAAGAGGACACGGAACCAGGGATATCATTGCTGATGTCAGATGGATCCTGGCTGAATACCATAAAGATGTTTACCTGTGTTTTATTGACTATGTAAAGGAATTTGACTGTGTGGATTACAACAAATTATGGTTAACATTGCAAACAATGGGAATTCCAGAACACATAATTGTGCTCATGAGGAACCTGTGCATAGATCAAGAGGCAGTTGTTCGAACAGAACAAGGGGATACTGTGTGGTTTAATGTCAGGAAAGGTGTGCGTCGGGCTTGAATCCTTTCACCATACCTATGCAATCTATACGTTGATCAAATAATTTGAGAAGCTGGACTATATAAAGAAGAACAGGGCATCAGGTTTGGAGGAAGACTCATTAACAACTTGCGTTATGCAGATGACACAACCTTGCTTGCTGAAAGTGAAGAGGACTTGAAGCACTTACTGACGAAGATCAAAGACCATAGCCTTCAGTATGGGTTACACCTCAACATAAAAAAAACAAAAATACTCACAACTGGACCAATAAGCAACATCATGATAAATGGAGAAAAGATTGAAGTTGTCAAGGATTTCATTTTACTTGGATCCAGAATTAACGCCCAGGAAAGCAACAGTCAAGAAATCAAAAGATGCATTGGGTTGGGCAAATCTGCTGCAAAAGACTTCTTTAATGTGTTGAAAAGCAAAGACGTCATCTTGAAGACTAAAGTGCACCTGGCTCAAGCCATGGTATTTTCAATTGCATCACAGGCATGCGAAGCTGGACAATAAATAAGGACAATGGAGGAAGAATCGATGCCTTTGGATTGTGGTGTTGATGAAGAACATTGAATATACCATGGACTGCCAAAAGAACAAACAAATCTGTCTTGGAAGAATTACAACCAGAATGCTCCTTAGAATCAAGGATGGCGAGACTATGTCTTGCATACTTCAGACATGTTGTCAGGAGGGATCAGTACCTGGAGAAGGTTATCATGCTTGGTAAAGTAGAGGGCCAGGGCAAAAGAGGAAGACCTTCAACAAGATGGATTGACATGTCACTGCAACAATGGGCTCGAGCGTAACAATGATTCTGAGGATGGCACAGGACCAGGCAGTGTTGCGTTCTGTAGCACATAGGGTTGCTATGAATCGGAAATGACTCCACGGCACCTAACAACAACAAGTACAGAATAAGTTGACTGTGAATAATTACTTTTCTTTCTTCCTTTTCAATCTTTTGCCTTTTTTCCCCGTTATTACATTGACCAGAGCCCTCATACAAAATTGAATGCAAGTGATGATAGTGAGCATAGGTGTTCCATTCCCAGTCCCGAAGCAAAGCTTTCTATAATTGATTATTAAATGTAATGTCCACAGGAAGTTTTTGTCCATAATGTTTTCTCATATTAAGGGCATTTTTATTTTTGTTTATGATTTTGATTTTAATTTCTAGTTGCCTAAAGGTTTTGTCATGAATGGATTTTAAATTCTATCAATATTTTTTCTGTATCTATCTAGGTAATTATATAGGTTTTCTCCTTTCTTTTCTATTCTTGTGGTGGATGCCATGAATTTATTTTCCAATGTTAAACTACTTTGAATTTCTAAAATGACCATTACGTGGGGTCATGGTATATTTTCATTTTAATGTATCAGTAGGTTACTTTTGTTAAAAAGTTGTTCAAGATTTTTATATCTATAGTGAATACAGAAATTTTTCTGTAATTTTCCCTTTATTTCTAATATCTTCGTTTGGTTTTGTTGTCAAGGGTATGTTGTGTTCTAAAGTGAATACGGAAATAGTAACTGGTGAAGTTTGTTTGGATTGTAATTACTTCTTCCTGAAATATTTCTAGACTTTATCAGTAAAGCCATATATACCTGAAGTTTTCTTGGAAAGAAAAAAATGTTTAATCCAATCTCTTTAATAGCTGTAAAAGTATTGAGATGCTCTATTCTTCCTGCATCAGTTTTATTAAGCGACATTCTTATGGAATCCACCTCATCAAAATTGTCAAATACATTGCTTTAAAATTCATAGTATTTTCTACTAATCATTTTAATATGTTGTGGATACTATGATACTCAGCTTTTCGTTTTCAACTTTGGTGATCATTCATTCATTCTTCATTCTTGTTTTGATCAGTCTTACTAGATATTTATTCATAACATCATTGTTTACAGGAATGTCTTTGTAGTTTTAATTTTTTTACTGATTTATTTCTATCTTTTACTAAGTATTTTATTTTACACTCTTTGTATTTAGTTTTCTATTTTTTTGCTACCCTTTTTCATTCAAAATTTAGTTCACGAATTCTCAGCCCCTTTGCTTCTTTCTTTATGTTTGCATTTAAAACTCTAAATTTCACTCAAGTCAGAAATTTACCTTCATTTACCATGTTTTATTATGTCATATCTCCATCATCATTCAGTTTGATACATTTTCTATTTTTATTATTAATAGTTCTTTAACCTATGGGTATTTAGAAGTAAATTGCCTAATTTTCGAGCTGTTTTCATTTAAATTTAATTCTGTTTTTATTTGTAGCTTATTATTAATATAGTTAGTAAACTTTCAATGTGTTATAGATTGAAATGTGTCCCCACAAAATATGTATTAAAATTCTGGCCTCTATACTTGTAAATATTATCCTGCTTAGAAATAGGACCTTGTTACATTAATTAGGTTATACTCAAGTAGAGTGAGTTTTAAATCTAATCATTTCTCAGTTATAAAAAGAGCAGAATGGACACAGAGAAATACATGGCAGAAGACAGATATGAGGACACTTTCCAAGCTAGGAAACACCAAAGATCCAAAGAATGTTTGTGGCTTCCTACTAGGAAGAAAGTGACATAGCCAAGATCCTGATTTGGACTTATACCTTCCATAACTGTGAGAAAATTAATTTCTATTCTTTAAAGCTACCCACTAGAGGTATTTATGTTATAATATCACTACCTAAGTAAGATACTAAGAATGAATACAATACTTTGAAATTCAACAAGGCTTTCTAGATGATCCAATTTATGGTCATTTTTGTAAAGTTTTCTTGTGCACTTAACTGGAATTAACATTCTGCCTTTATTAGTTCCAGTGTTCTATGTATCAATTATGTCAAGTAGGTTAAGTGAATTTTTCAGATATTCTCTATCCTTATATCTACTTGCCCTAACAGAAAAAACTACATTAAAATCTCCACTATGATTGTGAATTTGTATATTTCTCCTTTTAGTTCCTTACAATGAGTACTGTGTTTTGGATTCATGTTATTAGATATATAAACAATTATAATTGTGACATATTTCTTGAGGACTGACTCTTTATTACTAGGAAATGTCCCTTTTATCTCTCAAATGCTTGTTGAAAGTCTATGTTGTCTTATATTAGTTCAGCTGTTTCAGCTATCTTTTTGTTGGTGTTTAATTTTGCATTTTTTTACTTTCAATCTTTGTGTATTCTTTTGCTTTAAGTATGTCTCTAGTTGGTATATTAGAATTTAGCTCTCTTTTTTTTGGTCATTGCTTGGACTATCTATATTTAACGTAATTACTAATATACTTGGCAACATATCTATCATCTTATTGTTTTCAAATTTATTCATCATTTTTCTTTAATTCTTGCCTTCTTTTATATTAATTTCACAACTTATTCCATTTTCTCTCAATTAACGTTGTATCCATACAAGTTTTTAATGTTTCTTAAGTAATTACTCAGGATGTTACGAAATATGTGATTAACTCAGTCTGATAAAAATTGCTTGTACAAGTTTCCCAAAATTGAAAGAATTAGATAGAATTCCTCTTCTCACACTGTGCATTGCTGCATAAAGTGCATTATTATTGTATTTTTGTTCTCAATATTGTGAACCCACAGCATATTTCTATTTATTTGGTGCAGTCCATATTTTAAAAAGTACATTTGTTTAACTGCATATTTACTCATTTCCTTTCTTTCCATCTATTCCTTAAAGTTTTTGTTTCCCTTTATGATCGTTTTCTTTTTTCCTTAAATTTTTTATTACTTTATAGCAGATTTTATGGTGATGAAGTCTGTTTGATTTTTCTTTTTGTCTAAAAGTATTTTTCACTTTTATTTTTGAATGATATTGACTGTAGTTATTCTATCTTTATTTGTGATTATCAAAGAACCTCTGGAAACTACAATGTCACACCAAAATAACATAAATCTAACATTTAGCATAATTGTTATGTAACAAAATACTGTTAAAGCAGGCATCTAGGTTGTGAAGTTACAGAAATTGAGTCTAACTTTGTTGTCCAAACAAATAATATGAGTTCTAAGAGATATTTATTAAACAAATTTTAAATCTTTTCAATGCTACTCAGCATATCATGTGTTTTAATCTGTTGTTCATACATTTATACTCTATTATTTCTATAATTAACTATTACTAACATAACATATCACTGTTTGTCTGTCAGTTTATTCTACTGTGGTGGCTTGAATGTTGATGTGATGCTGAAAGTTATGCCACCAGTATTTCAAATACCAGCAGGGTCACTCAGGGTGAACAGATTTCAGCAGAGCTTCCACACTAAGAGAGACTAGCAAAAAGACCTGGCAATCTACTTCCCAAAAAATTGGCCAATGAAGTCCTTATGGATAGCAGTGGAACACTGTGTGATGTAGTACTGGAAGATGAGCCCCTCAGGTTGGAAGGCACTCAAAATATGACTATTGAACAGCTGCCTCATCAAAGTAGATTTGAGCTTAATGACTTGGATGGAGTAAAGCTTTCAGAACTTTCATTTGCTCTTGTGCCATGACTGAAATTAGAAGAAACAGCTGCAAACCTTTATTGGCAATCAGAACATGGAATGTAGGAAGCATGAATCAACAAAAACTGGAAGTCATCAAAAATGAAATGGAATGCTTGAAGATTGATGTCCTAGGCATCAGTGAGCTGAAATGGATTGGTATTAGCCATTTTGAATCAAATAATCATATGGTATACTATGCGGGTTAGGAAAAATTGAAGAAGAACGGCATCAGATTCATCGTTAAAAAGAACATTTCAAAATCTGTCCTGAAGTACAACATTGTTAATTAGAGAATAAAGTCCTTAAGCCGACAAGGAAGACTAGTTAATAAGACCACTATTCAAATTTATGTACCAACCACTAATGCCAAAGATAAAGAAATTGTAGATTTTTATCAATGTCTGCAGTCTGAAATTAATCAAACATGTAATCAAGGTGCATTGATACTTACTGGCATTTGGAAGGAGAAAGTTGGAAACAAAGAAGGCTCAGTAGTTAGAAACTATGGCCTTCATGATAGAAATGATGCCAGAAATCACATGATAGAATTTTGCAAAATCAATGACTTATTCATCAGAAGTACCTTTTTTTAACAACATATAGGGTGACTATACATGTGGAAGGAATTGCCAGAAGGAATGCGCAAGAATTAAATTGACTACATCTGTGGAAAAGGAAGATGGAGAAGTTCAATATGATCAGTCAGAAAAAGGCGAGGGACCATCTGTGGGAAAGACCATCAATTGCTCATATGCAAGTTCAAGTTGAAAATGAAAAAAATTAAAACAAATCCACAAGAGAAAAAGTATAGCCTTGAGTATATCCCTCCTGAATTTAGAGACCATCTCAAGAATAGATTTGACACATTGAACACTAATTACCAAAGACCAGACAAATTGTGGGATGACATCAAGGTCATCATACATGAAGAAAGCAGAAGGTAATTAAAAAGACAGAAGAGAAAGAAAAGATCAAAATGGATGTCAGAAGATATTACCAAACTTGCTCTTAAACATAGAGTAGCTAAAGCAAATGGGAGAAATGATGAAGTCAAAGAGCTGAACAGAAGATTTCAAAGGGTAGCTTGAGAAGACGAAGTAAAATAAAATATTATAGATGAAAGTGTAACGACCTGGGGTTAGAACGCCAAAAGATAAGAAAATGCTAGACATTTCTCAAGCTGAAAAAATAGGAAAAAAAAAAAATTCAAGCCTTGAGTTGCAATATTGAAGGATTCTATGAGCAAAATATTGAAAAACACAGAAAGCATCAAAAGACGATGGAAAGAATACAGAGAGTTGCTGTATCAAAAATAATCGGTCAATGTTCAGTCATTTCAGGAGGAAGCATATGACCAAGAACCCATGGTACTGAAGGAAGAAGTTTAAGCTGCACTGAAGCATTTGGTGAAAAACAAGGCTCCAGGTATCGACAAAATATCATTTGAGATGCTTCAACAAACTGATGCAACACTGGAAGTGCTCACTAATCTATGCCAAGAAATTTTGAAGACAGCTACCTGACCAACCAACTAGAAGAGATCCATATTCGTTCCCATTCCAAAGAAAGGTGATTCAACAGAATGTGGAAATTATTGAACAATATCATTAATATTACATGCAAGTAAAAATTTTGTTGAAGATAATTCAAAAAGGTTGCATAACACATCAATAGGGAACTGCCAGAAATTCAAGCCAGATTCAGAAAAGGATGTGGAACAAGGGATATCATTGCTGGTGTCAGATAGATCTTAACTGAAAGCAGAGAATACAAGAAACATGTTTACCTATGTTTTATTGACTATGCAAAGGTATTCGACTTTGTGAATCTTAATAAATTTTAGATAACATTGAGAAGAATGGGAAATAAAGAACACTTAATTATGCTCATATGAAACTTGTACATAGATTGAGGCAGTTGTTTGAACAGAACAAGGAGATACTACATGGTTTAAAACCAGAAAGGGTGTGCATCAGGGTTGTATACTTCTGCCATACTTATTCTATGTACTGAGCAAATAACCCAAGAAACTAGTCTATATGAAGAAGAGCATGACATCAGGAATGGAGGAAGACTAACAATGTGTGATATGGAGATAACACAACCTTGCTGAAAGTGAATGAAACACTTACTAATGAAGATCAAAGACTACAGCCTTCAATATGGATTATACCACAACACAATGGAAAGAAAATTCTCACAACTGGACCAATAAGCAAGATCATGATAAATCGAAAAAGATATCGAAGTTGTCAAAGATTTTATTTTACTTGGATCCAATCAATCCCCATTGATGCAGAGGTAAAAAAATTCAAATGACGTATCGCATTGGGTAAATCTGCTGCATGCAGAAGACCTCTTTTTTTTTTTTTTAAGTGTTAAAAAGCAAAGATGTCACTTTGAGGACTAAAGTGCACCTGACCCAAGCCATGGTGGTTTCAATTGCTTCATATGCATGGGAAAGCTGGCCAGTGAATAAGGAAGACTGAAGAAGAATTGATGCCTTTGATTTATGGTGTTGGCAATGAATATTGAATTTACCATGGGCTTCCAGAAGAAGGAACAAAATCTGTCTAGAAAGAAGTAAAGCCAGAATGCTCTTTAGAAGTGAGGGTGGTGAGACTTTTACTTTGGACATGTTATCAGGAGGGATCAGTCTCTGGAGAAGGATATTATTCTTGGAAGAGGGTCAACAAGTGTTGTGGATTGAACTGTGTCCCCCAAAAATATCTGTCAACTTGGCTAGGCCATGATTTCCAATATTGTGTGATTGTCCACCATTTTGTCATCTGATGCAATTTTCCTATGTGTTGTAAATCCTACCTCTATGATGTTAATGAGGCTGAATTAGAGGCAGTTATGTTAATGGGGGAGGACTCAATCAACAAGATTAGGTTGTGTCTAAAGTCATTCTCTTTTGGAATACAAAAGAGAGAGAAGTAAGCCGAGAGAGAGGGGGACCTCATTAGCACCAAGCAAGAAGAGCCATGAGTGGGAGTCCTTTGGACCCAGGGTCCCTGTGATGAAAAGCTTCTAGACCAGGGGAAGATTGATGACAAGGACCTTCCTCTACAGCTGACAGAGAGAGAAAGACTTCCCCTGGAGCTGATGCCCTGAATTTGGACATCTAGCCTCCTAGATAGTGAGAGAATAGATTTGTCTTTGTTAAAGCCATCCACTTGTGGTATTTCTGTTATAGCAGTAATAGATGACTAAGACAGTAAGAAAGAGGAAGGCGCCAGCTAGATGGATTGACACTGTGGCTGCAACAGCAGACTCAAGCATAGTAATGATTGTGAGGATGGTCTAGGAACAGGCAGTGTTTCGTTCCACGGTACACAGAATCACTATGAGTTGGAACTGACTTGAAGGCACCTAACAACAACACAATAACAAGATGACATTAGAAACAAAAATAAAACGACCTGAATATGTCTAAAAATGTTTATATTATTAACATTACTTTTTATTTTTATTCGCTTCATCATAGAAAACGTTCAGTAATTTTATGGTCTTTACTTTCTGAAAAATATACTGGATGTTACAATTATGCAGTAAGCTTTAAGTTTTGGTCTAATATCTGAATTATAAGGCAGAACTTTTTTATTGGTTGTGAAAATATTTTTATGCTTTAGGGTGCTGCTGTTTTTAACTGCACAATATGTTGATTACAAAGGAATTATTTAGCCATTTACAACTACAAGTTGCTTTTGTTCCTTCTTCCTCATAAACTTCCCATGATACTGGTCACTGTGCTAACCCCATTTTGCAGACAGAGCAGTCAAAGGTTAGATGACTTGCCCTGGTTCACCAAAATTATCTCCTACTTATTGCAGGTCTCCCTTCAATAATGCTGTTTCTGATAAGCAAGCATTTTCTAAAAGAATGTTTGGTGTTTTATTTATTTATTTATTTATGTGTGTGTAGAAATGTTAGAACATGTAAGTATCTAAATAGTCTTAAACAGAAGAGTTTTTTTTTTTTTTTTTTCTCTCTAGTTGGTATGTAGTTGATGTATTATAGAGCCTTAAATTGCAGTTAAGGCTAGTTAACATGTATAGTCCCACCCTCTCATGCAAAAAGTATGAAAAATGCCTTAAATATCTAGCTCTTTGACTAGAAGAGCTTTCTTATGACTGCCTAATAATAAATATAGCTTATTAGTTCCCTCAGAGTCCCTGGGTGAAGAAAATGGTTAAGTGCTTGACTACAAGCTGAAAGGTTGACAGCTTAAACCCACCCAGTGGTACCTCAGAAGAAAGTCCTGGCAATCTGCTTCTGAAAGGTCACAGCCTTGAAAACCCTATGAAGGACAGTTCTACTCTGCACACATGGTCACCATGAGTAAGAATCAACTCAACGGCAACTAACAACTCACAACAACATCAATGTTCTTATTTAAATACATTTCATTGTCGATCAGCATTAACAAGTATTTTGAAGGAATTATTATATGAATGAATGTAGAAGTTAGCTTTACATTGAGGACTTAAGGGATGAATTATGGTGTATATATTTATGATTCTAGGATATATATAGAGAGAGAGAGAACGTACAAAGATAACAAAACAAAAAAACCACTGTCCTCTTTTCAGCTATTGCAGATAGTATGCAAACAATCAAATATACAGTGTATCGAAGGAAAAGGAAGGCTAGAGTACGATTTCTGCTTATATTAATTAGCATTTTGTATGGTATTGAACAATAAAGAGTGGTTCTGTGTGCCTTAGCTCTCAGGCACCCATGGTGAAAAAGTCGTCCCTAACTGGGACATATTATTCTCATAGTACGGGGTAGGTATGTAAAAATACCTGAGGCAAAACTCAATTGCATTCAAAACTTCTGCTTAGATGTGTTTATGGTCACTTATGGTCGTATATCCTTGACCAAAAAGTGTCACATGGATATTGTCAAAGAGTTTTGATGTATTCAATATCCTGTTGAAGGGAGGAGATGAATAGTAGGAAAAAAGAAATTTTCCATTCTCTTTTAGCTAAAGTGGAAGACCTCACCAACAATCTGGTGACCAAACTGATCCCCGAAGGGAGTGAGGGAGTATGCCAAGTATACTTCTGGGAGAAGAACGTTTCAGGCAGAGGAAAGACAAAGCCCCTGAAGTGATATATTCGAGGATGATCCCGAAGACAAATGTGGCTCACCGAAGGGAGTGAGGAAGAGGAGGGGCTGCGCAGAGGCTGGCTTTGCATCCCCTAAATGGACCCCTGGCCTTGACTCTGGGATTGACTCTGAGAACCACTGGAAACCATTAAAGAGTACCAAAGGAAAGAGTTTTAAAACGCTAAACCTGCATTACCAGTGTCATCTTATTTCTCTTGTGCTTTGTAATGTGAAGTAGTTATTAATATCATTACTATGATTTAAAAATTAAAGAAGCTGATGCTTCTTTCAATGACTAAGAATTGTTTAAAGTGAATTAATGGAATCAAGATTTAATCTATAACTGCCAGCTTCTTTATGAATTAGCCTGCTCACTAATTCATTCTTCTACTTCTATGTTATTTTTAGGCTATGCTTACAAAATAAACTAAGTTAAAGTTAAAACATTTACTAGTATAAATAAAATTCAAACATTATGCTTCCTAATACAATGCTTTATAATTTGCGAAGTTATTTTTACACATCTTTCAGTTAATCCTTATAGAAACCTTCCAAGGAATTTTTTTTTCCTTCTCTCATGATGAAACTGAGGCCAACATGGTTAAGAAAATTTTCCTGACTACAGTATATCCAGGTATTAAGAAGCAAAAGAGAATTTAAATTAAGTCTTTTATTACAAATTTTATCTTTGGCCTTTGGTGTCATATTACCTCAAATTTTATAACTGAGGGATTTTCTTCACATTTTATGTCTACTCAACTCTTTTTCCATTGCACACGGCTTAAAAATGGGGCCATTTAACATATAATAAAACAACTCATTAGAATTATATGAATAAATCCTGATAGACAATATATTTAATCATTTCAAAGTATTCCCACTAATGTTATTTCACATAAACTCATTAAACAATTTTTATAACAAATGCTTGAGCCCTAGAATGATAGATTGCTGGCAATCAACTATGCTGAATACCGAAAATAAAGAATATGTTTTATAACAACTATAACTAAGAAATTTTGAATTTACTGAATAGTTTTTATGGAAATAATAATAATAAAACATTAACATTTTCTAGGTTTAAAAAATTAAGGTAATGTTATTCAAGTAATATTTCCTGGAAAATGAAACACAATTCATCTGTTGTTCAGGAAGATACAACAGATGCTCTCTCTCAAAATGAAAACTTGAGAATGAGGGTGAGTGTATTTTCTATTTTGAAATTTCTTCCCATACTGGTAGTTTCTTTTATTCATTTCTTTTTCTTTTTATTTTACTAATAGGGAAAAAAAAAAACTGGAATACAGCATGCCAGGATGACAGTGCAACCAAAAGATTATCAGTCTTGTTCACAGAGGCAAGCAGTTCCCATTAAACTTGCTCTTAGTTATATGTAACAACCATAGGTCCTGCTACCTTACCTTCTGCTTGAATTTTATACTGAGAAAAATTAAACATGTATGCACATACATTTAATATCTAATAAATATAATTTATTATATAATACATACTTAGTATATATTAATATATATGTAATTAATATATATCTTAGTATATGTAATAAATATATATATATAATTTAATATATGTAATATATATTTGATTTTTCTCAGTATAGAAATCAAGCAGAAAGTAAGATAGCAAGACCTATGGTTGTTTTATATATATATATGTATATATATCTGGAAGATAACTACCTGGTCAATTAGCAGCAGAGATCAATATTTTTGCCCATGCCAAAAAATGTGATCCAAAAGAATGCAGAAATTATTGAACGATATCATTAATGTCACATGCAAGTGAAATTTTGTTGAACATAATTCAAAAACAGTTGCAACATCTGCAGAGAACTGCTAGAAATTCAAACCAGATTCAGAAGAAGACATGGAATGGGGGCTATCATTGCTGATATCAGATGGATCTGGGTTGAAAGCAGAGAATACAAGAAAGATGTTTACCTCTAGTTTGTTGTCTATGCAAAGGCATTTGACTATGTGGATGTTATGTTATGGATAACATTTCGAAGAATGGGAATTCCAGAACTTTTAATTGTGCTCATAGACCAAGAGGTGGTCATCTGAACAGAACAAAGGGACACTGCATGGTTTAATGTCAGGAAAGGTGTGCATCAGAGTTGTATCCTTTCACCATACTTATTCGATCTGTATACTGAGCAAATGATTCAAGAAGCTGGATATATGAGGAAGAAGTTGTCATCAAGATTGGAGGAAGACTCATAAACCACTTGTGTTATGCAAATGACACAGCCTTGCTTGCTGAAAGTGAAGAGGACTTGAAGCACTTACTGATGAAGATCAATGACTACAGCCTTCAGTATGGATTACACCTCAACATAAAGAAAACAAAAATCCTCACAAATGGAACAATAAGCAACATCATGACAAGTGGAGAAAAGATTGAAGTTGTCAAGGATTTCATTTTTCTTGAATCCACAATCAATGCCCATGGAAGCAGCAGTAAAGACATAAAAAGATACATTGCTTTGGGAAAATCTGCTGCAAAAGACTTCCCTAAAGTGTTGAAAAGCAAAGATGCCACTTTGAGGACTAAAATGTGCCTGATCCAAGTCATGGTATTTTCAATCATCTCATATGAATGCCAGGACTGGACAATGAATAAAGAAGATTGAAGAAGAAATGATACGTTTGAATTATGGTGTTGGTGAAGAGTATCGAATATACCATGAACTGCTAGAAGAATGAACGAATCTGTCTTGGAAGAAGTACAAGCAGAACGCTCTTTAGAAGCAAGGATGTTGAGACTTTGTCTCTTTTACTTTGAACATGTTATCAGTAGGAACCAGCTCTTGGAGAAGGACATCATGCTTGGTGAAGCAGAGGGTCAGCAAAACAGAGGAAGACCCTCAACTAGATGGATTGTCACTGTAACTACAACAGTGGGTTCTAATATAGCAATGATTTTGTGGACAGCACAGGACTGGGCAATGTTCTGTTCTTTTGTACCTAGGGCTGCTATGAATTGGAACCAACTTGACGGCACCTAACAACAACATATATCTTTTAAAATTTAATATATAGACTCAACTCATAGTGACCTTATAGGACAGAGTAGAATGACCCAATGTTATTTCCAAGGCTGTAATCTTTATGGAGGTAGACTGCCACATCTTTCTCCAGCAGATTGGCTGCTGGGTTAGAACCACTTACCTTTCTGTTATCAGCTGAGTGCTTAAGCACTGTGCCACCAATGCTCCTAATTAAATATATAGTTACATATATATATATATATACATACACACACACATATATGTATGTATATGAACTATAATTAATTACAACCTGCCGTTGCTAAAATGAAAAACAATAATAAAAATGCCTCCACTTATTTAGCACTTAATATTTTTAGCCAATGTTATTTTTATCTTTTATTGATATCTGTCAATATTGATATTGGTTCAAATCCCCCCAGAAGAGGTGTTTCAGAAGAAAGGTCTGATGATCCGCCCACATGGGTTAGCCGTGAGTTGGAATGGACTCGATAACAGCTCAAACGATTGTTTGCAACATGGAGTAACAATTAGACAAAATCATGAATCAGCTATTGACTTACACTTAAGTTTCCCAAAGTATACTAATACAAAACTTTTTTCCTTGAGGTATATAATTATGTTTATTATTCAAATACTTATGTTATGGAACACTATCTCAAAAACTTCAAATATACTTTTGAAAACTAAAACATAAATTGAGTTTCAACTATCTGTGACAATAGTGTGCTAACACTATATAGGAACCCCTTTGTTAAATACATACAGTCATGAATTAAATTGTGTCCTCTAAAAATATGTGTCAACTTGACTAGGCCTCGATTCCCAGTATTGAGCAATTGTCCTTCATTTTGTGTTCTGATTACCCTCCATTTTGTGATGTGTTGTAAATCCTAGCCTCTACGCCTGTGGTTATGGGTCCATTTAGGAGTGAGCTATAATTATGTTAATGAGGCAGGATTAGGTAATGTTAATGAGGATTAGGGTAGGATGCAACACCCTTACTCAGGTGACAGCCCTGATCTGATGTAAGGGGAGTTTCCCTGGGGTATGACCTATATCACCTTTCATCTTACAAGAGATAAAAAGAGAAGAAGTTAGCAGAAAGAGAGGGATACACTACCACCATATAGAAGAGCCAGGACAGGAGCTTGTCCTTTAGACCCAGGGTCTATGTGCTGAGAACTTTCTAGACCCAAGGGAAGATTGATGCCAAGACATGGAGATTTCTGTGGAAGGCCGGCCCCACAGATGTTGAAAAGAGACAAGTACTTTCCCCCAGAGCTCATGGAGAAAGCCTTCCACTAGAGCTGGCACCCTAAATTTGGACTTCCAGCCTCGTTAACTGTGAGAGAATAAATTTCTTTTTGTTAAAGCCATCCATTTGTGGTATTTCTGTTATAACATTGCTGGATAAATAAGACACTTACCTTACAATTTTCACTTTAAGAGGAAGGATTATTTATGATTTTGTTTTTTTTAAATTATGATAACCTTTTTAAAGATAATATCTCTCATTTGATGAGACAATTTAAAAGTTAGTATGTTGTTGTTGAATTTCTGCTCATAGAAACCCCATGTGACAAAGTAGATCTGCCCCCTAGGGTTTTCTAGGCTGTAATCTTAACAGTTACAGATGGCCAGGTCTTTTCTCCCTCTGATCTATGGGTGGGTTCAAACTGCCAACCTTTTGGTTAGCAGCTGAACATTTAACATTGCAGTACCAGAGATTCATAAAAATTAGCATAGCTAATTATATTTGTTTCAGTGCCTTCTGGTAAGTAAAGCAAAATAAATGTATCTGTTTGCCATTCCAGCAAAGTGCATTTTTGTGTCAAATACTCAAATGGAAGGACACAGTTATTGGCATGTGTAGAAAGACAGTATTTTGGGTTGAATTGCATCACCCGAAAAATATGTTATAAATCCTAATACTTGTAACTGTGGATGTGATCCCATTTGAGAATAGAGTCTTCTTTGTTATGTTACTAAGGTCATATCACTGTAGGGTATGTCTTAAACCAATCACTTTTAAGACACAAGAGGAGCAGATTAGACACACAGCAAGGAAGCAAAGACGGGGGAACACAGATGCCACGCCACAGGATGATTACCAACAAACTGAGGGAGAGAGGCTGAAAAGAGAAAAGGACATTCTCCCAGAGCTGACAGAGGAGAGAAAAAACCTTCCCCTAGAGCCCCCTCAACTGTGAAAACATAAATTTCTGTTTGTTAAAGCCACCCACTTGTAGTGTTTCTGTTATAGCAGCACTAGGGAACTAAGACAGAATTTAGTACTGAGAAGTGGGAGTGCTGCTCTGACAGATACCTAAATTGTGGAAGTGGTTTTAGTATCAGGTAATGGGTAGAATCTGGAGGAATTTTGGTGTGCTTCATAGTAAGACCCTAGTTTACCTTAAAGAGACTATTGGTGGAATTGTGGACATCAAGGAGAATTTTGATGAGGGCTCAGGAAGAATTGGGAGCTGTGATGAAACTTCTATTGCCATGAACAGAATGTTACTAGAAACATGTACATTAAATGTGCTTATGGTGAGGCTTTAAAAGGAAATGATGAACATGTTATTGGGCAATAGAGAAAAGGAGATGCTTTCAAGGCAGTGGCAAAGAATTTATATGAATTATGTTCGAATGTTTGGTGGAAGGTAGAACTTTTGCTTGTTAAAACTACCCTTTTGTGATATTTCTATTACAGCAGCACTAAGTAACTAAGATAGATGGTAAAAATAAATCTGAATGATGAATGAAAATGTATTTACAAACAAAGCTATAGTTAAGGAATAAAAAATTGGGGTTTGATCTTATTTTTAGTGTTTCTCCTTTTCTCACCTCTTCTAGTGCATGGATACAATTTTAAGGAATGTATTGATTCCATGACTGGTTCTGCCCACTTAAGAAAATACCTTTTGACAGCATGCGTCTCTAAGAATATAGCATTGAACTGAGGAGTTCATGCTAGAACCCAGAATACTGCAGAAAGACTTTTGGCAGGTATTAAAATTTAAGGCAGTGGTTCTCAAACTTTAGTTTGCATCAGAATCACCTGAAGGGATTATTAAAAAACACAGATTCCTGGGCCCTCCTTCTAGGAGGATGGGGTGACTAGATCCTTTCTGATTCAAGAAGTTTGGGGTGGCTTCTGAGAATTTGCATTTCCAGTAAGTTGCCAGCTGATGCTGTTGATCCTGGGACATCACATTGAAAACCACTGTTTTAAGAAAATATACCAAGTGGTAAGACCATTTTTCTTTTTTTTAAAATAAATTATGTGAACTGGATTCAATCTCCACTCTGTCCCCTGATTAATTAATTGTGTGACTTAGATTTATTTCACCTGTCTAGGTTTTATTTCTACATCTGTATGATACAATTTTTGTTTTCAAATTCAACAAAGTAATACAATGTTTCCTTATAACAACAGTATATGTAGTCTTCCCAATGTACTAGATGTTTCCAAAGGAGCATGACACGATTGCTCAATAACAGCTGAGTGACTGTGCGGCTGATAATCTATAGCCTCATGCAGTGAAGTTGTGATACCTGGTGTACGTGCGTTTAAGAGGGAGTAGAGTTTGCCTTGGTGTTTGTGTGTGTGTGTTTCTTATAACATGGACATAAAGATGAACATAAAATTTCTAGAGCCGCTGAGCATTTATAGACATATACCAGCTAATGAATAACTGCTTCAATTTCTGCAACGGGGAAAGAAAAATACTTTGTGCATACAAACAGGTATTTTATTTGCCTTCGTGTGAGCTTGTTCTCATAGCTTTGATCACTTTAAGTGGAAAACTTTCAATTTCAACCAAATATTAAGAGTTATAAATATTTATTTAATGATCCATTTAAATTTTAATGCAAACTGTACCCTAAGCAACCTGATGTCGAAACAACGAATTTACAACTTTGTTTTCTTCTCTCTCTCTTTCTTTCTCTCTCTTTTCCAACCCTGTCTCCAACCATGGGTTTTACAAGATACCTTCCTTTTTCTGCCCTGGACGAATAGTGGTTAAGAGCTCAGCTGCTAACCAGATGGTGGGCAGTTTAAATCCACCAGCCGCTCCTTGCAAATCCTATGGCACAGTTCTACTGTATCCTGTAGGGTAGCTATGAGTTGGATTGACTCAGCTGTGATGGGTTTTCCTCTTTCTGCAGACTAATATTTCTTTATAATTTTACAATCTTGAAGCATATTTACAAACTTTGAATTTTAAAGGGTACTTTTTTTTTTTTTTTACATTAATAGTGGTACATTTTTCCTTTGGTGGTATTTTTTTTCTGTCAAATAATTTCCCATGTAAACAGGGGTTTCAAGTAGTAAGAATTTATCTAACAAGTTTTTTAAACCTTCAAACTTATCATGGATTGCAGAAGGACTCTCTGGTCCTGAAAACTATAACTATATTTAATCAAAATGTAAGAGCTATGTACTCATTAATCAAAGCATATTGGGAACTATTTATTTTTTAGATCAATATATTATCTTTTATTCAAAAAAGCAAGTTTAAAATATTCATTCCTGGTTAGCAACACAACCCAAGTTACTATCAGTAAGTCTATTATGAAATTGCTCTCTCCATTATTGTGTTGTTCCTAACATGATTGATATGTAAGATGTAAACTGACAAAGTCATCAGAGCAACCAGTGCCATTAAATAAGCAAACATTAATTAGTGTATGTCCTTAATAAGTTTTATTATCACTCTCTATATTTTTATATGGAGCTCTGGTTGCACAGTGGTTAAGAGCTCAGCTGCTAACCAAAAGGTCGGCTGTTCGAATCCACTGTCTGCTTCTTGGAAACCCTATGGAGCAGTTCTACTCTGTCCCATATAGTTCGCTATGAGTCAGAATGGACTCACCAGCAACGGGTTATATTTTTATATGCACAGTATACTTCCTGTGTCTGTTTTTTTTTTTTTTTTTGGCAGTATTTGTATCTGATATTTTGTATTTTGTTAAAGGTCAGTGACTTAAATGTAGTATTGAATGTGAAAAGTTCCAGGCTTGGTTCCACCCCAATTACTAATGCGAAAATAAATATTAAGTTTAATTTACCATTAAATTTATTCCAATTTCTATTGAATAGTTTCTTTAATTTTTATTTTTGGTTTCTGATTCACACAAATGTCAATATCTATTAAAAGACAACCCTTTATTTCAGATATTCATTTAAAAACATAATTGCAACATTAAATTGATATATGCAACGGACTTATGAAGCAGAATAGTAAAAATACACTTGTGACTCCATCATGCAACTTAACAACTAGAACACCAGTATTGCTCCTGCAGCTCACATCTTATTTCCAGTACTCTTCTCCTAAAGAGATAAACCAATGCCTGAATATTGGACCCATTATTCACATGCATTTTTAAATTATTATTTCCACCTATCTGGCATTGATGTTTATTGGCTTTGAGTGTTAAAAACGGCAGTAATTCTTTTTTTCACTCAACATTATGTTTCTATGACCCATCCAAGTTGTCTTTGTAGACTTTGCCGGTGAACATGAATGGTTCTAATCTTCTGTGGCAACAAGTGATATTTTTTTTCCATGCTGAAGTTAGTCCTGTTTTGCAATCAAACTAAATTTATTATACTAGCCACAAGAGATACTGAGGTGTCATGGAACAAGCTTATTGATGAGAAATCACACCTTTGTGTCAACTCTAAGTTTTAGGAAGTAAGTGACATCCTTTCCACTTGCCTCTATTCTTATTAAGCTAAGCATCCCATCAAGGCAAATCAAATCACTATTGTGCAGTCAAAAATTTGAATTCTCTTCCTCATTCATTTGCCACATTTTTACTTCTTTGCATGATCCTACACAGCCGTCTGTTCTGAGAAGGTTTTAACCACTCAACATTGTATTAAACTCACATAAATTAGGGGTGTGTGTGTGTGTGTCATGAATAATACAGTATGCCTCCAAAAGTCAAGAACTCTATTCAAATAGCATCAAATTATGCATGTGTGCCAGAGCATCACCCTCATTGCAGGTGCCTATTAAATTGAAACATAGATATTTTTGTATTCACTCTCTTTAGTAAACAGCCATTTGCATAGATTCATACACTCAAGGCATGGCCCTAGGCTATATTATACTCCACTTGGGGAAGTGAAGGAAGATGTTTAAACATCTAATTGTGATAGAAGTCAATGGAACCATGCCCTGAAATTACAAGCCACAAGTTATGCATTGCAATAGAAAAAGTGAGGGATAGATAAGAAGGAGAATAAAAAGGAAGTGACCTTCAAGATCTTTGTTAACGAATTTCCATGGATATAAAATGGAAATAAAATTCCATTCTGAGAATGCATAGAAATAGTAGGACTTGTTTGGAAATCATAAAGCTAACAGTATGCCTGGACTGTAAGATATGTGCAAGGAGAGATGAGTCAGTTGATTGGAAAGTAGCATGGACTAGCTCCTAGTTTTCTAAAGAATTAGTACTTTATCCTAGACTGTAAATTGAATGACTTGAATACAATAATTCAGAGGCATCTACTATTTGAGGAAGATAATTCTAGTACGTTGGAGTGGAAATATGGAAGAATAATTTGGCTCGAGGTCCTATCTTAGTTCCATAATATATTTTTGTTCATATTTAGCTTTTTCTCTTTGGTTTTAAGGAAAAATGGAGTATATTTTGAAAATTAATCACAAAATATTCATGTCATAAATTCTTTAGAGTTATTTCTTTATGCAAGAGATAAAGTGACAAGAAAATTCTTGTAGATAATTTCCTATTTAGTTTGATTTCCCTGGCATATTTACTGATGGAAGAAGTAGAATCTGTTCCTGTTGAAATACTCCCATCCCAGGAGGAAGAGTACTCTACAATCTCTTCTTAAGAAAAAGAAAAATTTATAGACTTGAATTTTTAAACAGGAATTAAACAAACATATACGTAAAATTAGGAATATCTGCCTAAATACCAACCTGTTGCCATCAAGTCGATTCTGACTCATAGCAATCCTATAGGACAGAGTAGAACTACCCCATAGGGTTTCCAAGGAACGGCTAGTGGATTAGAACTGCTAACCCTTTTGTTGGCAGCTGAGCTCTTGCAAATTAAATCACCAAGTGAATTAAATTTTTGGTTTCTATATCAATTATAGGAGTTCTAGTGGCACAGTGGTTAAGAGATTAGCTGCTAACCAAAATGTCAGCAGTTCTAATCCACCAGTCGCTCCTTGGAAACCTTATGGGCCAGTTCTACTAACTCTTACAGTATAAACATAAAATTCAAAGACAAAATAACTCCCACATCACAGGCTGATTCTCCTGCACTAACAGTAATTAATTCAAATATTTAATTAATTCAAAAATATTAAGTACCATAAGAATTAGTAGGTCTATATTAATATTATAAAACATATCTTACTTAACCTATTTAGAATTTTGATCTTAGCAATCTCATTCTCAAAAACTTAAAACTATTTTTCTACTAAGTATAAAAAATATACATACAAACAACAACAATAAAAACCATTTCTATTGAGTCAATTCTGACTCATAGTGACCCTATAGGACAGAGTAGAACTTTCCAAGCCTGTAAATCTTTACAGAGGCAGACTACCACATCTTTCTGCCACAGAGCCACTGGTGGGTTTGGACCATGAACATTTTAGTTAGCAGCCAAGCTTTTAACCACTGTACCACCAGGCTTCCTGCAGAAGAGAATTCAAAAAGATAACTTAATGATATTTAATGACTTAATGAAACATCATCATCTTTATGATAGGATAGGGAAAATAGCAATAATGGACTTTTTAATCTGTTATGATACAGAACTTGTTACCCTGATTGATGCTACTTCTGAAACCAATTAAAATGGTAAATAAAATAATTTAAATTAGAAATTTAAATAAAACAATAAGCTAACAAATTAGTAAAAAATACTTAGAGGCTTAAAACTAAGTGAAGTAGGAAGCAAAGGACATAAATAGAAAATGGAAGTGGGCTTTTGTTTTGGGCCTATTTTGTCACACATAAGCTTTGACGTCCATGTTGCAAAAACTAGAAGATAAAATCCAGAGCATACCCAGTACGGGGAGTCTGAAAATGATATCCCTAAATAAGCCAAATTTTATATTATCAGTTTAAAGATGAACTAGAAGTAGTCCCTGGGTGGCACAAAGTGTTAAGTTCTCGACTACCAGCCAAAAAGTTGGTAGTTTGAACCCACTCAGAGGTGCCTCAGAAGGCGGACCTGGAGATCTGCTTCCAAAAGTTCACAGACTTGAAATCCTTACGGAGCAGTTCTACTCTGAATGCATGGGGCCACCATGAATCATGTAAAAACAACAACATGAACTAGAAACAAAATAGGAGACTCCTAGAAAAATCAACCATATTTAACACAGATTTGGAATAAATTCTTAGATAAAACACCATAAGCATGGGTAACAAAAGAAAAAACAGTTAAATTAGACTTTTTTCAAAATTAATTAAAAACTTTTGCGTATCACAATGAAATTTTGTGTATACAAAGTGAAAAAGCAACTTACAGAATTGAAGAAAATATTTTCAAACCATATGTCTGACAATGGTTTAATTCCAAGAAATATAAAAAACTCTTACAACTCAACAAGAAAAAGACAAACAACCCCATCAAAAAAAAACAGTCGAAAGACTTGAAAATATAAAATGGCCAATAGCATATGAAAGGATGCTCAACATTATTAGTTTATTAGGGAAATGCAAGTCAAAACCACAGTGAAATACCACTTCACACACACTAGGATGGCTATTATAAAACAAACAAACAAACAAATGGAAAATAACAGATGTTAACAAGGATGTGGAGAAATAGGAACCGTCATTCATTGCTGATGAGAATGTAAATGGTGTAACCATTGTGGAAAAGTTCGATGAATTTTTAAAAAGTTAAACATAGAATTACCATACGACCCAGCAATTCCACTCCTATGTATATAACCAAATTAATTGAAAATAAGGATCCAAACAGACACTTGTACATCAATGTTCATAGCAGTATTATTCACAATAGCCAAAAGGTGGAAACAACCTAAGTGTCCATTAACAGATAAATGTCATGTGGTGTATATATACAATGGAATATTGTGCAGTCATAAAATGAAATGTAGTTCTGATACATGCTACAACATAGATAAACCTTGGCATTTTATGTTAAGTGAAATAAACCAGATAGAAAGATGTAAGTATTTTATGATTCCTCATATATGCAATATCTAGACTAGGCAAATTCATAGAGACAATGTATATTAGAGGTTACCAGGATCGAGGAGAGTTGAGAATATTATTATTTAATGGGTACAGTTTCTGTTTGGGGTCACAATAATGTCCTTAAATAATAGTAGTTATGGTAGCATAACACTGTGAATGTAACTTTTTATGGTAGTTGCTGTTGAGTCTGGTAACCCCATGTACCATAGGATGAAACATTACCCAGTCCTACGCAATCTTCACAATTGCTGATATGCTTAAGTCCATTGTTGTGGCCACAATGCATTTTGAGAGTGCCTTCCAGTGTAAGGGCTCATCTTCTGGTACTATACTGGAAAGAAAATATTCTGTTGTGATGCTTAGGATTTTCATTGGCTAATTTTCAGAAGTAGATTTCCAGGCCTTCTTCTTACTCTGTCTTAGTCTGGAAGCTCCACTAAAATCTGTCCACCATGGGTGACCCTGCTGGTATTCAAAATACCTGTGGCATAGCTTCCAGCATCACAGCAACCTGCAAGCTACCACAATACAAAAAAATGACACATGGGTGGTGGGCTAATATAACTAATGTCACTTAAAAATTGTTGAAATGACAAATTTTATGTTATTTGAATTTTATCACAATAAGATTTTTAAACATGAATTAGAATAAGTGAAAGAAGCTAATTAAAAAGGGCTAAAACTATGATTCTATTTAAGTGACCTTCTGTAAAAGGCAAGATTGTAGAGAAATACATTCAACCAGTGAATTCCAGGGCCTGGGGTTGAGAAGAGAGAATTAAGTGCCAAAGGAGGGAACTTTTGGAAGTTCCAGAAATATTCTATACCTTAATTCTAGTGGTGGTTATACTGCTGTATGCATTTGTTAAAACTCATGAATCTATACATCTAAACAGACTATATTTTCTGTATGTAAATTATATCTCAGCCTGAATAAACAAACTACAGCCAAAAACAAATCAACACAAAAGCATCAATTCAAAAACAGGACACTAGGGAATGTTTTCCTAGCATTTAAATTGGACAAGAACAAAAACATATAGAACTAACCACACAATTTTTTTTTTCTTCTTTAGAGTGTTGCTATATGCTTTAATTAAATAAAAGCCAAGCATTTCGGATATTTAAAAATGGATGCTTTCCGATGTGTCAGATAGGTTAAAGTCTTGGTGTCCTTAAATAAGCAATATTTGTCCTGGATTAAGTTCTTTTTAAACTAATGTATTTTTTTTTCCTTTAAAGTGAAGGCCTTTATGATTTCAGTAAAGTGGCTGACTTATTTTCCAGATGAGAATTAATTCACCAGTTTTTCTTGCCCACAATAGATATGACTTTGACAAAATGAAGAGTGTTATATGATGCTTATTTCAATCTCCACCTCTGTCTGTTCAAAATAAGTAATTCTTAATTTCACATCTACTTAAAATTAAGTTCACAAGTAAGGCTGAAAATTGATTTAAAAAATACACTCATTTTTGTACTAGCTCAATATTCATGATTTTGGAATAATGTCATTGCATTTATTTTAATCATTCATTTATTCATTCAGTAATGTATCTTGAATAGCTAATCTGTGATTGGGGTTCTATAGTCACTGTTAAAGATATGCATACAGAATGATTGCTGAAATGTCTCATAGAGATTACATCCTGGTAGTAGGAGTCCAAAACAAATTATAAATTATTATATAGCAAATAAGATAGTTTCAACTTGAAAGAAGTGGTATATTATAAATAATTAGAATAATCTGATAAACAGAAAGTACGAAGAATTATTTGTATACATGGAGTGAATATTTCAGTTCTCCCTGAAGAGTTAGGACTTGAGCTACATCATGGTGAGGTATGAGCCATGTGAAGAATTTGAAGAATAGATATTACAGGCAGAGGTAAAACAAATGCTAAGGCCTGGAAGCAGAGTAAAACAAACAAAAATAGAGCATTTTCGAGAAACATAATGTGTCTTGAAATGTCACTGTGACATAGAGAATAGCTAGAGAAAGTTGATGTGGAAACTTGCAAGTGATCATTAAAGTCTGGGTTTTATGCTAAATACAATAAGATTCAACACAAGGGGTTCAAATTATTAAAAACACACAGGCTCTGGCAGTGGAGATGGACAGAAGTCTTTGCATTGGGGTAGATCTATCAAACAGGCATGGAGGAGGGGTTGAGGTCTCTATTTCTGAATCAAAGGATGGACACTTAATGAATTTTAGACTGCCATCAAAAGTGTTGAATATGTTAATTAAGATTATGGGGGAGAGTACAGACCTAGTTTTCTAAATTTGAGTAATTGATTTTTACATGTTGTATACAGCCAAGGGAATAATTAAAAGAATTGTTCTTAATTATAACAAATTGTGACAATGCAATTTAAAACCTCTGAATTGTATACAATAAGTCTTAGTCTTTCCAGGAGGTTTAAGTGGACAAATATTGCTCAAAAGAGTCATATTTAGAACCTCTTATAGAGGACTGGGAGGGGGCAGGTGTTATAATTTGTCTATACGTATCTGGACCATAGAGAAGTAAATTACTTTTTTTATTGAAATTTTATTTCAGAATATCAGGCTTTGGTAAATGCATGATACTTTAGTGGCTCAATATTAAACACATAGATCCAAAGTATGGCTAACAAAACTTATAGTAATATTAGGAATGAGGTAGTTTCCTAATCATCTGTAGAGAGTCCCTATAAAAGGCCCTTGCTATCTTGTGATGGCTCTTGTATGTACTTAAAGGGCACTCAAATCAAGAGTCAGTTTCTAAGGACAGTTTTAATGGAAGTTAAATGTAAGGACCATAGGACAGAATTAAGTCATAAGGTCTCAAGGGAACTACAAATGCAGAAGATGGGAATTGTGCATCTAGGCATCTCAAGTCAGTACTTTATCATTAAGACATGTGGTTAGTAACATATGATTAGTCACAGTTGTCAAAACTCTGTAGTATCTCGGTGGGGAAAATTTAAAACAAGCATCAATTGATCTGTAACCATATTTTTAATTTATTTTAATTTTTTTAATAACACAGTCTAAAGGAGCACAAACGCACAAGTCCAGCAGATCGTCTGGCCCCACAACACCTTGACATGGTATCAAGAAGGGGAATGGAGATTCATGCTTTCACTTTTCCTGTTGACCTTGCCTTTGTCTTTTTCTGCTTTCCTCATGTCATGTGGTGTGGTGGATTTCATCCTAAGCCTTACACATGATAGATGGTAACCCAGAAAGAACTGTTTTACAGGATGTATGGTGATCACATGTCGCAGTGGCAATGATTGTAGGGGCGGCGAAGACAGTAACCAAACACAACTCTAACAGAGAAGTGGGGCCAAGGAGGGTCACTCTGAGGAGTCAACCCCGGCTTCAGTCTCAGGAGTTTATCTATAGTCAATACAGCAAGCAGTGAAGCAAATAACAGAACAATGGGCTTTGGGTGAATAACAATAAGTTTTGGGCAAGGGAGAAGGAATTCAGGTAAACAAGCCAATCAGTAACGGGACAATAGGTTTTGGAGAAACAAGTTGTGACAAGTCTCAACATGCTGCAGACAAATATCAACATGCTGAGTGCAGCATATGGGCCTTTATACATCCATATTTTAATAGTACATATCCCCACATTTCCCCCCTTTTGTTTAGTTAATGGGATAAGAATCAGGAGGGTTCTCACTGGTCCAACAAAACAAATGCCCATTAGGAGAAAGTAAAATTTTCTCTATGAGATAAAATCCAAGATTATCTCAGCTACTGTCTCCACACCTCAGGGCCTGGCATCTTAGTGAGTCCTTGTGAGCCCAGCTTCAGCTGGGGCACACTCCATATGTTTAAGGAGGAGAAGTAGCATAGCGATGAGTAATACCTGGACTTAATTGGGCTCCTAGATGGCGGCCATGGCAGGCTCTTTAAACTCATGGTGCTGGTTTTCCACTGGATACCATCTGGTTCTTCACCAGGTTACTAAGTAAGAGCGATGCTCTTATCAATCGCATAGCTGGAGTGAGCAGACTCAGTGTGCCTTTTAGGTGTGTATGACAATAGAGGATGATCTTATAAAGATATTATAATCCTTTGTACTAACAATTCCCTGATTGTTGGACCAATGGGTTTCCTCCGATTCTCATTTTGTAAGTTACACACTATCTTTTAACATTCACTAAGATTATTATTCTTAAAGGCTCAAAGATTTATAAAGGCTCAAAGATTCATTAACAATCAAACAAACAATGATTTACATAAATTCACTGTCAATTGAAAAGGAATTATCTAAATTAGAAATCTATCTATACAGAAGCATCTAATCTAGAAGAAGCAGAAAATACAGAGGAATTTACACATTATCAAATAGCTACTGATTAACAAAATACAGGTAATTACTGATTATCAAAGTAATAACATAGGAAGGGCGTTCTTAAGAGGAGGTCGTTATTTTTCCCATCTCCTGTTTAGGTAACTGGTAGCAAATGGTCCAGGTGTAGAAGGCCGGCTTCTGTTGGTGATGGGAGATCTTCAGGGAGTAGAGACATCGGATGACTATAAGGAGGCACAAGGCTATTAAACAGCCTATAGCAAAAAGGACCCAAACACAGAGATTGAGTCCAGAGAACCAATGTGTAGGATTAAGCCAGTAAGCAAAATCATTAAGTGTAGTAAGTGTATTTTTATTAGATTCTTCTTCTAGTTTCAAGAGTTGTTCTTGTAACTGGAATTGTAATTTTTGAATATCACTTTTCAGTGGAGAAGCAAAGCTAGCTAAAAGATTATTTTTAACATCCTTACAGGATTCATTATATGGAAGGGCTGTAACACAGAAGTGAGTGTATTCAGCATCACAAGTTAGTTGGGAATGTTCCCATAGGGCTTCCTGTTGCTCTCCAAGCCAAAGGACTGAGGCAACCGATAAAAAGTTAAGAGAGCTTTGACAAGTCTTTCATTCTGGTTAAATAGTCCAGACCCATAAATCACAAAGTTATTGCCTCCTTATAGGACAGAAAACAATGTTTTATAACTTAAATTGGTCTATCTAGCACTAATATTATGAGTTTATGAAATGAAAACATGTAATTATAGACTCATTGAATAAAGAAACATTTGTAACTGTAAAACTCATTTGGAGAGTAATAATAATTTTACAGACAAAAAAGTATACTTAGTCCAATATGAAATTCTTACAAATAAAAACTAAACTATACATGAATTTCAAGTGTTAGCTTCTTTGCACAGGGATTTTCTCAAAAAAATTTCATTTGAATAATAAGTACCCTAAATTTGGGGAAGTGGCTTTCAATTCATTGCTTTTAAAAGATGAACAATTCAGTGCATTTCAATCACAGAGTATAATGTGCTGTTGTTTTATCTTTTAAGTAGCTAGTTAGTATATTGACATGTTGACAGATTTGATTTTAATTTAAAATTACATATTTAGTATCTGAAAATACAGTCTCCTTTTATGTAAAATTAAACAGACACATTTCTCTAAAGATATTTTAATTAAATAAGAATGATTACATAATCCAAATAAAATGTGTGGATGCTGAACACTTGCAGTTCAATTATAAAGCTGGCCAAAAATCCATTTAAAATGGAAAACCTTACACTCCTGTCTGTCATGGCAAAGGTGCTGCTGCTATGACGGTGTTCTTATACTTTAACATCACTCGAAAACCTTGTGGAATATGGCTCTTTTAGTGTTCTTCATTGCACAGCTCAACACATTATATGTAACTGCATTTTTAACACAATCCCCAGGAGCTCAAAATGGAAAATCAGTTTCTATCATAGAAAAGTACAGTTTGATGCTGTAACCTTTTTAAGATGGGGGATAATGTTAAAAAAAAAGTCTAGAGACTCCAAATACAATGTTTCAGAATCTATCTTTCCAAGTCTGCATGTCTGTTACTGAATTTAATAAGTTATTAAGGAGATTTGTTTAATGGCAAGCAATTAAAGGAGACCAAAAAAAAAAAAAAAAAATTTCAGTCCTGAAATAGATCTTTGAAAGTTGGACATAAAATAAGTATTTTTAAAATGATTAAGGATAATATTGCACATAAATTATCATAAGAACATTCAATATAAATATGCTGTGACATTTTTATTTTAAATTTTAAATAATAAACAACTGTGATGGCTAAGTCAAAACACATCAATTGAGAAGTTTTTTGGCGATAATTCAGATATTTTCCATATCTTGTTTCTGCTCTGACATGTAAAGATCTTGCGAGTTGTCACTCCTTTCCTTTCAACAAGAAAATTTTGGACCAACTAGACTCAACAAAGAAAATTTTTGACTCATCAGAGAACTGGAGAGACAAATGTATACAGAGAGATACAGCAAACTAATTAAGAAGTTTTTTGGTAAAAATTCAAATATTTTCCATATCTAACCTAGAACCTAGAAAGGAAGCTACTAGAGCCATAAACAGGTAGAAGTAATAAATGATAATGTTAATGAATTGCTGCAGGCTTAGTGTGGACTAGCAAGAGACTGAGAAACTCCTGGGGCTGCAGTCTTGGGGGCCCCAAACCTCACTAGGTTCTCGCTGAGAAAATCCTAACCTGGTTCCTGAAAGGGGGTGGAAAGATTAACAATTGTTAAAGGTTTCCAGAGCAGCTCCATAATAGAGGACTTCTGTCCAGGACAAAGGAATCTGCCAGAGTACAATTCAGGAAACTTATCCCAGCTAGAGAAGGAATATTCTCCCACTCAGCCCTCTCAGGTACCTCAGCCTTTCTGTTTCATCTACGTGATTAAAATAACCAAACAAATAAAAAACATAGTCCACAGGAGGCAGGGCTTCAAGGAAAAAGGTTGAGAGCACTGCAGGTAGGGAACAAGAAAAAAAACAAAACTATATCATGGGAGAAACCCTTGTGAAGGTCACATTCTGGAGATACAGGCCTACTAAAAAACTGATATTTACTAAGATGAGTATAGGATTCACCCTCTCCCCCATAATTTACCACAATATCACAGGGTTCAGTATAATAACAATGGAGCACAGCTACAGTGCTGCAAGACAGAGACTTTATCTGAGAAGGCAGCCACAGACAAGGCCAAAGTCAAGAGGAGAGAAAAAACAAGGACTTAATAAGAATTGGATCCTCTTTTATCTATAGCTACAATAAGCATTAAACATAGCACAAATCCTAGGTTGATAAATATAAATCCCCACACTGTTATTAAGTGTCATTCTGTCAGCCCTGACTCAAAGCAGCCTTACATATACTAGAACAAAATGTTGCCAGTCCTCTGCCATCCTCACGATCTCTATGTTTGAGTTCATTGTGTGCAACACTTTGTCAATTCATCTCATTGAAGGTCTCCCGCCTTTCTGTTGACCCTCTGCTTTGCCCTTTACTTTACCAAGGTCAACACACAAAAAATCAGTTGGATTTCTATATACCAGCAATGAGAAATCAGAAAAGAAGATTAAACAAAACAACAGCAACAAAAACAGGTACAATGTTTACATTTTTTGTAGGGCATGGTTCTTCTTCATATGTTAATAGTTCAGTAAAGGCTAAATTCAAGTATATTCAAGTAAAAAAAATGCAGGATTTAGGTAAAATTTTATACTTTCTTTAAGGAGCTAAACATAACACTTTTCACCAATAATGGGCTCAAGCATAACAAACATTGTGAGGATGGCGCAGGACTGGGCAGTGTTTTGTTCTGTTGTGCATAGGGTCACTGTGAGTTGGAACTGACTCGATGGCACCTAACAACAACAATAAAGCAATGGCACAAAATCCCTGTCTCTCTGTGAAGCTGTGGTTTATTATCTTCAGTGTGATAATATCTAAATGGAGAAAATTTCACACATAATTATAATGATCGGAATATAAAAATGAACTAGGATTAGATGGGTAAACTATTTAGACATAGCTCTCTACAATGCTTGGGTACCTGAATGATTATTCAGCTTCTTAATTGCATTTACCAGCATGTTACAATTTATGATAACACTGGACTAAGAGTCAATCCCAGATCTATAAATAGGAAAACTAAGAATTTCACCTTGAACCAGATTAATCTTTTGATCACCAGCCATAATGACATCCATGTTAATTATTTGACTATCTTTTTACAAACTAATTTAGTGGAAATCCAGAAGTCATTGTTGTGTGAGAAATTATACTACCACAAAAATAATAATGAGAGTATTCTTTAAAGAAATATCAGGATGAAGAGCCGAAGATTTTGCAATAGGAGCTACGACTAAGACACTCTTCCATCAAATGATTATGCTTGTTTATTATTTAGTACTAGTATTAGTTTGCTAGCTGTAATCTAGGTAATGATTATCTGAGCATCTGTATTAGCAAACTCCAACTGTGTTCTTTTTATAATTTTTTAATATACAGCGGAGAGATTGTTGGTTAAATCTCTGAATAGCTTATACCATCAGTTAAAATAAATGACTAGCGTAGTGTCCTATCTGCCCTTACATTGCTAACTGATTATATAAAACTTCTTTTGCTGACAAAGCTCAGAAACTATCATTCATATTAAATTAAAATGAAATGGTAGAATCCAAGAAAATTGAATTGGCTGATGAATAACATCCTGACTGTCTCTTCAAGTGTTATGAATGATTATAATAAGATAATTTTCTGGCACATGGCAGATTCTTGCAAAATTAGGAATGATTAAGTTTGGTTTGTCATGGAGGAAGATAAAATTAACATTATGTTAGTTATCTTGTAAAGGTAGAGATGCCCCTTAAATTTATATATTTTAAAATGTATTCTGTTTCTTATGATAACAAGAAAACAAAAGGAACTCAACAAACCTTTTTAGATTTAAAAGAAGTTCTGATATATAGAACATACCATTTGTAATTTTAACTTTTATATCGCACTATTTTACTTTTGTTTTACTTTTCATGATGTGTTGGAATAAGAATTTGCCTGGTCCAAGGATTTAGCTATCTGGAGTCCAGTAACGGCCAAAAGACCATTCTCAATTTTTTCTCTTGATAATTGGTATTGATTTGGTGTTTATAAAGCCTCACAAAGACAGTTTTGACTAATAAAAAAAGACAAAGATTTTGAGTAGAATAACCAAAAAAACCCGTTGCCATGGAGTCGATTCCGACTCATAGCAACCCTATAGGACAGAGTAGAACTGCCCCATATAGTTTCCATGGAGTGGCTGGTGGATGCAAACTGCCTACCTTTTGGTTAGCAGCCTAGCTTAACCACTGCGCCTCCAATACTTGAGTTTAAGTTCTGGTACACTGGTTACCTTGTTAAACAACCTTAGACTAGTCATTTGATCTCTGATTCTTAGTATAACTAACAGCTGTAAAATATGGATACTGAAAACATTTTCTTACCTAAAATAGGTAGAACTCAATAAGAAGTTTCTGTGAAGAGCGATAGAGATGATATATGTGAAAGTTTCTTGTAAAATAAAAAATCTTGAATAATTACTGATTTCCATAACCATGTTGTAACTGTTTATAACCTTGTATGCTCCACATTTTCTTTTCATTTTCCACAGTTATAAACTTCTGAGTTGATATTGTACAGATTTTATTAATACAATTATTTTTATTTAAAAGTAAATACAATTAACCTAAAAAAAGAAAAAAAAGCTTCTAATACTTGATTAATCCCTAAGATCCACTTGTGAAGTGTCTCCCTTTTAATCATTTGCTAAACATAAATTGGTTTAGTATCTCTGAGGCTATGTTCTGAATTTAGAAAATTACATCAGTGTTGCTGTTGAGAATCTAATTCCTGCTGAACACTAAAGCACACACCACCACAGACTCGTGTCTAAATACATACAATTATATTTCTGTCTTAATTTTCCTTACAATGATATGACATGTAAATTGGGTATCACATTATAAACTTTTCATGTAAATTTGACTCATTGATGAACTCATTTTAATTTCTCTGACAAATGGTGTCTCAGTTTGTCCTCTTCTCTACTAAATTAATAAATAAAAAAGAAATTTGTTATATTTACAATATATACTATTTAGGAGAAAAAAAATATTCTAGCGTGTATCGGTCAGGGTATGCCAGAAGAAAAGAACCGATAGGATATTTACGTACGTGCATGTGCATCTGTATGTGTGTGTGTGATTTATTTTAAGAAATTGTCTCACACGTTTTGGCGCCCGTAAATTCACAATTTGTAGAGCAGGCTGGCAGATCGGGAACTTGAGCAGGAAGGAACTGATGTTGCAGTTTTGAGTTCAAAATCCGCAGTCCTGAGGCAGAATTTCTTCAGGCCTTCAACTGATTGTACAAGGCCTACTCATGTTATCTAGGGTAATCTCCTTTACTTAAAGTCAGTTGATTGTGTATGTTAACTGCATCTACAAAAATACTTTCAGAGTAATTGCTACATTAGTGTTTAAATAACTAAGTACTATAGTCTAGCCAAGATGACACATAAGTTAGCCATCAGATGACCTTAGTAATTTGGCCAATTTCTATAGCTTGTTAGAAAAGAAATTTTATGTATGTATGTATTTATGTATGTGTGTATTCACTTTGGTTTGGGCAGGGCAAAATAGAAGAGACAATTTGTTACATGTTTTATGTATTCTACTCTCTGCAGTATAACTATTTAAAAACCTTATGCTTTCATTTTTTAAGAATGAAAATTGCCCTTAAAGGAAATTATTTCTCTCATTACTACTGACGCATGCCACGCACTGACAGTTCTTTTTCTTTCCTCTTCTATGATTCATCAAATCAGTCATATCAATACCCTCAGTATCTCCATTCTTGAGTAATAAACATTTCTGATGTATCCAACAACGAGTTGAATTTTATAATGAAATATAGCAAAGTTGTAAGACTATTTACATTGTGTTGTAACAGAGACTTTGACAAATAAAACACACTCTGACTGTAGTGTTTTCTATTTGAAAAGAAAATTTTAAAATGGAAGTTTTGCGTGCATGGGTATAGTTCCAATTTTTTATTTCATTTTTTAATACTTCTTCCCATGAGATTAAAAGTATTATTATTTTCACAAACATTAAGAGAGCAGTAGTGGGCCTGAAGATTGAAATCTGTAACAAATAGCATACTATTAGGATTTACCAACCTGTTTGGAAAGTAGATACCCAAGTTTGCTTTTAATCGTCCTTATTTTTGCAAAATTTTCTAAAAAAAAGTCACTTTTATTTTTCCAATTCCACAGTTCTATAACAATTGGGCAGTGGACTGTGAGGCTGTAAGCTACATTCCTTCATTTTCTGATACATCAATACACACAAGTTAGACAAGGTTCTTGACATTGCTTATCCAATAAAATTTAAGTAGAACTACTGTCTGCAAAATACTGTTATATGAGGACCAGCTCTATGGAAGGCAGACAAGCATGAAACTAGATTTTTTTTTTCAGCTTTCATTTATTACTTACTGAGAAAAGTGTATAGGGTGGGTGAAAAAACCTTCTCCCTGGTATTCAAATTTCTATTGATTGAAATATCAGCAATTTAGGTTCTTTTCTAGATCGACAATTGAGCATCTTAATCTGTTATAATAATAATTTATGTTCTAACAATGCATTGTGTGTTAATCTTCTTTGATATAAATTGTATGAAGGATTCTGTAGTTTAATCTGCAATGCCTTTGTAAGCAATCAGATACCAGAAGCCTGCTAAACAGTGGATGTTGTCATTCAATGTTTCTTCTGCAAAAAACACTATGGCTGTACAGTAAAGGATTAACCTCGCCCAAAGAGAGGTTTGGCTTTTGCGCTTAGCTCCCAGGAGGTAACCTCTAAGGCCTCGGAATGCCCTACCTGATACTATTGTCTTTGTTTACCTGGGAGTTTTGGGCAACACCAGATAGTCTATTCTAACACAGTGATTCATGGTGGAAGCTTTAGGACATACAAGATAGTCTATGCTAACAATGTGATTTATTATCAACAGACTTTGACCACACAGTATCAGCTCAACCTGGAGGGGCTGGAGACTAAGGTCAGCTATGCAAGTGGTCAACCATATTTGCATGACCAAGCCCCAATAAAAACTCTGGACCCCAAGTTTCTGGTGAGTTTCCCTGATGGGCAATATTCTGTGCATATTTTCATGTATGATTGCTACAAGAAATAGACACTCTTCCCACAAATCCACTGCAGAGGACAATTGGAATCTCTGTGCCTTGATGTCTTCTGGACCCTGCCCTATATACTTTCCACCCTTTGATGATTTTAAGCAGTACCCTTTTGCTGTAATTATCCATATCCATGAGTCTAACAGCTTTTCTGAGTTCTGTGATTCCTTCCAGCAAATTAGTAGACCTAAGGGTAGTCTTGGAAACCCTGGTGGCAAAGTGGTTAAGAGCTATGGCTGCTAACCAAAAGGTTGGCAGTTCAAATCCATGAGGTGCTCCTTGGAAACCCTACAGGGTAGTTCTACTCTGTCCTATAGGGTCTCTACGAGTCAGAATTGACTCGATAAAAACAAGTTTTTTTTTTTGTTTTTTTGTTTTTTTTTTTTTAAGGGTAGTCTTGGGGAATCCCAGACTTGCAGTTGGTATCAGAAATGAGGGTGATCATGGGATTCCTGAACTTGGAGTTGGTGGCAGAATTAAGGGTGATCTTGGTGACTTTCTAAACTTCACAAAGTCAATCAAAGTAAGCAAAGTATAAATGCTCAATTAATTACAGTCACGTTTACATTGAAATATATATGTATTCCTTAATTTATTTTTTCTTTTAAAACATTCAAAAATTATTCAGACATATTAAATAAGTAACTGTCATGTGCAAACTTCTACAGATACAAAGCCATTCAAATCTTTCAAGATGGGTACAATCTATTGGAAATCATCCAAGGTTGTCTATGGAATAGCAAGTGTTCTGTGATAATGTCTATGATCCAGGGTCTTTTTTGTTTGTTTGTTTGTTTCCTGCTATGTCCCCAATTCTGTTGTATAGATACAGCCAGGATTGAATTATTATAAACTAAGTTTTAGATAGACTGAGTTAGAAAAATTTGTTACCTTGTCTGGTCATATCCAGATCAGAGTTGAATATGCTGACTCTGAGATCAACCTGGAAATGAAAGTTGCAGAAACAATTGTGAGATACTTCAGCACACAAGTATGAAGGTAGATTGTAATGAGGTTATTCTAGGAAAGAGCAGAGAGTGAAAAAGATAATGGGTAAAAATCTGAGAACCGGCAGCGTAACTCACTGTGTCTCTGTTTCTTTGATATCTGAAAAACAAATGAGAAACAAAGGCAGCTAGGTTATAATATCTGTCATTTCCATGTACTATAGGGCAGAATTTTTTTTTTTTTTTGCTTTAAATGAAAGTTTACAGTTTAAGTTAGTTTCTCATACAAAAATTTATACACACCCTTCTATGTGACCCTCGTCGCCCTCCCCGTACTGTGACAGCACACTTCTCCTTTCCACCCCGAATTTCCCATGTCCATTCAACCAGCTTCTATCTCTTTCTGCCTTCTCATCATGCCTCCAGACAGGAGCTGCCCATTTAGACTCATGTATCTACTTCAGCTAAGAAGCACACTCTTCTCGAGTATCATTTTATGTCTTATAGTCCAGTCTAATCTTTGTCTGAAGAGTTGGCTTCAGGAACGGTTTTAGGTTTGGGCTAACAAAGAGTCCTGGGGCCATGTCTTCTGGCATCCCTCTAGTCCCAATCAGACCATTAAGTCTGGTCTTTTTACATGAATTTAAGTTCTGCACCCCACTTTTCTCCTACTCCATCAGGGACTCTCTGTTGTGTCCCCTGTCAGGGCGGTCATTGGTGCTAGCCGGGCAACATCTAGTTCTGGTCTCAGGCTGATGGAGTCTCTGGTTTATGTAAACGCTTTTGTCTCTTGGGCTAATACCTTGTGTCTTTGGTGTTCTTCACTCTCCTTTGCTCCAGGTGGGTTGGGACCAATTGATGCATCTTAGATGGCTGCTCGCTAGCTTTTAAGACCCCAAGCACCACTCCACAAAGTGGGATAGAATTTTTTATTGTTTTATTTCAAAGTACTCTGTTGAAACCTCCATTCCCAGTTTTTATTTTGCACAACATCACAACATGTCATTGAAGCCAAGAGATCAACTACCGAGAAAGGCAAGACACTACGCTTCCTTGATTCTTTTCTAAATTCTCTATGTCTCATATGTGGATGAATTGTATTGAGGTCTTAGTAATAATTCACTGTGAAAACAGATAGAATTAATAGTTCAATCAACCCCCTCTGTTCAGAGTGAAAAAGACTTTAGGGTATTTAACTCTCTGAAATTTCAATCCAGACTATGTTAAGCTGCTCTAACACCATTTAAAATTACAGTAATTCCAAACATCTTATATACATCATCTCTTATAAAAAATAAACTCAGTACACTGTCATATGTTTACATCAATTATCACTTCAATGAAGTATGTAACTCAATAAATAATTACTTTGAAATTATGTTGAATATAAGCAATAAAACAATTGAGCAAAACAAAAACATAGAGGGTGAAATTAGATATACCGAACTATAGTACCAACCTAGGATATTATTTTAAAGACAATATAATGAAACATTTAGCAGAAATATTGCTTATTAAATTTAAAATAATATATAACATTTATTGAGGTCATTATTTATTCTTGCCTCTTCGATTTTTTATTAAATTTTAAAATCAATCTTATGGTATAAGTATAAATATCCTTATTTTGAATATCATAAAGTTTTGTTAACTTAAACTGAATAAGATAGCCAAGGTAACACTTCTAGTAATTTACAAGTACTAGAAAGTGAAACAATATTATATTTCAACTATATTATTTTAAAATAAAAAAGCAGACTATACTATAAAATAAGCTTTCAAAATTTGACAAATTATTAAAATGTAGGCTTGTATTTCTGAAAAATTAAGTTGAGTTAGATTTATCTCATATAGGCCCCACCCAGCCTAAACATTCTATGAAGATTTCACTAACAAGACATTTTATCCAATAATCTACTTAATCCATTTTGATTACCTCTAATTGGAAAAGTTTTTTTTCTTTTTTTTTTCCCATTGATTCATCCTTTCTAATTATTTTCCTCCACCCTCTTATTTATTGATGTTGACACCAAAAAAGAGCTTCTCTCTAGGTGATACAAACAGTTAACTCACTTGGAGGCTAACAGAAAGGTTGGAAGTTTGAGTTCACTTAGAAGTTCCTCAGAAGAAAGGCCTGGCAATCTACTACTGAAAACTCAGCCATTGAAAACCCTATGAAGCAGATGTCTCCTCTGACACACAGGGCATTGCAGTAAGTTGGAATCAACTCAATGGCTGTGTATCAGTTTGTCATACTGCAGTGGCTTGTGTGATGCTATGATGCTGGAAGCTATACTACCAGTATTTAAAATACCAGCAAGGTCACTGTCATGGATTAAATTGTGTCCCCCCCAAAATATCTGTCAACTTGGCTAGGTCATGATTCCCATTATTGTATGATTGCCTACCATTTTGTCATTTGTTGTGATTTCTCTATGTGTTGTAAATCCTATCACTATGATGTAATGAGATGAATTAGTGGCAATTATACTGATGAGATGTACAAGATTAGATAATGTCTTCACCCAATCTCCTTTGAGATATAAAAGAGAGAAGTGAGCAGAGAGACATGGGGACTTCATACCAGCAGGAAAGCAGCACTGGGAGCAGAGCACATCCTTTGGACCTGAGGTACTTTTACTGGTATGCTCCCAGACCAAGGGAAGATTGATGACAAGTACCTTCCTCCAGAGCCAACGGAGAGAGAAGGTCTTCCCTTGGAGCCAGTGCCCTGAATTCAGACTTCTAGCCTACTGGGCTGTGAGAGAAAAAAATTTATCTTTGTTAAAGCCATCCACTTGTGGTATTTCTGTTATAGCAGCACTAGATGACTAAGACAGTCACCACTGGTGGACAGGTTTAAGACAGATCAGGAACAAAGGCCTAGCAATCTACTTCCGTACTCAGACAATGAAAACAATATGAATCACCACAAAACATTATCCAATATAGTGCTGGAGATGAGCCCAGAGATGGGATGGCACCAAAATTTGAATGAAGATGGCACAGGACAGGTAATATTTTGTTTTCTTATACATAAAGCTTCCACGAATTTGAGCTGACTCGATGACAACTAAAGACCACAATGACATTTTTTTTGAGAAAAGCCTGGAAGGAAGTAAAACCAATTTCACGCTTTGGGCATTATGATTTCTAGACTTAGGAAGAAATTGAAGAAGGAATATAGTGGAATTGCCTTTCTACTCTACAGAAAAAAATTTAAAAAAAATCTCTAACACAACTATAACAAAGAAAGCAGAACAAATACCTGCTTCTAGTTTATTTCTGAAGAAAGGTTTCTTACTTTGATAATAATAAATACCAATAGATCTACATGACATTTAAATCAAAATTATTTATTACATCCATGGCATACCTAAAGGCAAGCTTGGAATAATATTTAGCTAACGAAAATTCTGTATTGAACTATGAAAACTAAACAACAACAACAACAAATCATTATAAAGGAGCACCACTTTTGTGACTGCTAAAGAAACATAATTATATAAACATGTAATTGCTAAATGCATGTTGGTTTAATTCAAATTGAACTATTATGTAATTTCTGTTTCAAAAGGCTAAAAGAAAGAGAACACACACCTGACAGTTCATGCTGTGATGCCTTCTTTGGGCATTTTTCAGTTTAAGTGATTTTGGACTCATCGCAGGACTTACTTTCCAAAGACAATCTTAACTTTTTAAAGTTTTATACACCTTGATTTCTGATGAAACAGTAAAAATAATGTGGATTTTCCTTGAATGCTATTACAAGCACTAATCAAATTGTTGAAAAATCTTTATAATGATGGAATTTGTCTTATTCCATGAAGCTGAATACTAAAATGTTACACCTTTTTGATCTTGGTGTCAGTCTGAATTCCTATCTAGAGAAGTCTGTTAACATGCACATATGAATTAGCTTTGTTTACCATTACCCTCTAAGCTAACAATCAGAATTTTATTAATTAGAAATAAATGTCTTCCCATCCTTGTTGATTGTTATGAAATGAATTTTCAAAAGTACTGTGATTCATTAAATTTTTTAATTATTAATCTTCCCAAGAGCTATTTTATTATACTATTTTACTGATATACAAAGAAAGGTGCTACGTTTAATTCATTTTAGCACCAGTTGAATTTTTTTTTTTTTTTTTTATATATTTTATTGTACTTCAGGTGAAAGCTTACAGAGCAAATAGTTTCTCATGAAATAGTAGTACACATGTTGTTTTTTTTGACATTGGTTAACAACCCCACAACGTATTAAGCCTCTAAATTCTCAACCTTTTTTTTTAAGAAAATTACAGATGGCCAAAGATACACCGTTTCAAAATTTTCTACATTCACAGTTCAGTGACATTGACTACGCTCTTCCAACTGTGCTGTTATTCTCACTTAAGATGAAGGCTTACAGAACAAAATAGTTTTTCATTTAACAGTTACTACACATGTTGCCCTATGACAATGGTTAACAATCTCACAGCACATCAAGAATATCCTTACTCCACCTTGTGTTCCCTATCACCAGGGGGCTTCCTTGTCCCCTTCTGTCTTCTGGATCTTGTCAGTGGACTATTGTACCTCTTTAGTCTCATTTGTTTATTTTTTATTTTATTTTATTTAAACACCATTTCAAAACTTTTTACTTCCACATTTAAGTGATATTGACTATGCTCTTCCAATTGTGCTGCCATTCTCGCCCAAGATGCAGGCTTACAGGACAAAACAGCCTCCCATTTAATAGTTACTACAAATGTTGCCCTATAGCAGTGGTCAACAATCTCACAATACATCGACAGTGTCCTTATTCAATTTGTGTTCCTTATCATCAGTTTCCTACTCTCCCTCTGCCTTCTGGCCCTTGTCACCGGACTCCTGTACATCGTTAGTCCCATTTAGTTTTACTGGGGTGTCCATTCCCAGGCTTAACATCGAACCTTGAAGGTAACTTCCCCTCTGAGCTGAAAGGGTGTCTGGGGGCCACACTCTCGAGGTTTCTCTAGTATTCTTTAGGCCAGTATATCTGGTCTTCTTTTTTTTTTTTTTTTTTTTTTGGGAGTTAAAATTATGCTCTACATCCTACTCCAGCTCTGCCCAGAACCCTCTGTTGTGATCCTGGTCAGAGGAGTCATTGGTGGTAGCCGGGCACCATCCAGCTGTACTGGGCTCAGTCCCGTGGAGGCCTTGGTAGCTGTGGACCATTAGTCCTTCGGACTAATCTTTTCCTTGTATCCTGTTCTCTTCGTTCTCCCTTGTTCCCGAAGGGATGAGATCAGTGGAGTATCTTAGATGGCCGCTCATAGGCTTTTAAGACCCCAGACACTACTCACCAAGGTAGAATGTAGAGCATTATCTTTATAAGTAGTGTCATGCCAATTGAGCTAGATGTTCCCCGAGATGATGGTCCCCAGAGCCCTCCGTCCAACAACTCAGTCCCTCGGGGGGTTTGGATGTGTCTATAGGGCCTCCATGACCTTTCCTTGTGCAGGTTCTGTTAGTTTCCCCTGTACTATGTACTATCTCATCTCTCACCCAAGTTACCACTTACCTATTACCTATTTAGTATCCCCCCCCCCTCCCATCCCTGGAAACCAACAAGGATTGTTACATTTTGCATGTGAATTTTTTCATGGGTTTTTACAACAGAGGTCTCATACAATATTTGTCCTTTTGTGATTGACTTATTTCACTCAGCATGATGTCCTCCAGTTTCATCCATGTTATGAGATGCTTCACAGATTCATTGTTCTTTCTCGTTGCATAGTACTCCATTGTGTGTATGTACCATAGTTTGTGTATCCATTAGTCTGTTGATGGACATCGAGGTTGTTTCCATCGTTTTGCTATTGTGAATAATGCGGCCATGAACATAGGTGTGCATATGTCTATTCGAGTGATGACTCTTATTTCTCTAGGATATATTCCTAGGAGTGGGATTGCTGGATCGAATGGTACGTCTATTTCTAGCTTTCTGAGGAAACGCCATATCATTTTCCAAAATGGCTGTATCATTTTGCATTCCCACCAGCAGTGTATAAGAGTTCCCGTCTCCCCGCAGCCCCTCCAACATTTGTTATTTCCAGTGTTTTTGATTCGTGCCAGTAATGCCGGGGTGAGATGGTATCTCATTGTGGTTTTAATTTGCATTTCTCTAATGGCTAGTGATCGCGAGCATTTCCTCATGTGTCTGTTGGCCATTTGAATGTCTTCCTTGGTGAAGTGTCTGTTCATTTCCTTTGCCCATTTTTTGATAGGATTGGTTGTCTTTTTGTTGTAGAGGTGTTGGATTTTCTTGTAGATTATGGAGATTAGACCTTTGTCTGACTTGTACTGTCCAAAAATTTTTTCCCAGTCTGTAGGTTCTCTTTTAACTCTTTTGGTGAAATCTTTTGAAGAGCATAGATGTTTGATTTTTAGAAGATCCCAATTATCTAGTTTATCTGTTGGGTTTTTTGTGTTGATGTTTATGGTTTGTATCCTGTTAATGCCATGTATTAAGGTCTGAAGTGTTGGTCCTATTTTTTCTTCTATGAATTTTATAGTTTGAGGCTTTATATTCAGGTCTTTGATCCATTTTGAAGTAGTTTTTGTATATGGTGTGAGGTATGGGTCCTGTTTCATTTTTCTACAAATGGATATCCAGTTTTGCCAGCACCATTTGTTAAAAAGACTGTCTTTTCCCCATTTGATGTATTTTGGGCCCTTGTCAAAAATCAGGTGACCGTAGGTGGATGGATTTACATCTGAGTTCTCAATTCTGTTCCATTGGTCAATGTCTCTGTTGTTGTACCAGTACCAGGCTGTTTTGAGTACTGTAGCTGTATAGTAGGTTCTCAAGTCAGGTAGTGTGAGTCCTCCAACTTTATTCTTCTTCTTCAGTAGTGCTTTACTTATTCGAGGTTTCTTCCCTTTCCATATAAAGTTAATAATTAGTTTTTCCATCTCTTTGAAGAATGTTGTTGGTATTTGTATCGGAATTGCATTGTATTTGTAGATTGCTTTAGGTAGAATTGCCATTTTCACAATGTTGAGTCTGCCTATCCATGAGCATGGTATGTTTTTCCATTTATGTAGATCCCTTTGGGTTTCATGCAGCAGTGTTTTGTAGTTTTCTTTGTATAGGTCTTTTATATTCCTGGTCAGATTTATTCCTAAGTATTTTATCTTTTTAGGGGCTATTGAAAATGGTATTGATTTCCTGATCTCCTTTTCATCGTTCTCTTTACCGGTGTATAGGAATCCAACTGATTTTTGAATGTTTATCTTGTATCCTGCTACTCTGCTGAATCTTTCTATTAGTTCCAGTAAATTTCTCGTGGAGTCTTTAGGGTTTTCTATGTATAGTATCATATCATCTGCAAACAGGGAGAGTTTAACTTCTTCATTACCAATTTGGATGCCCTTTATTTCTTTTTCTTGCCTTACTGCTCTAGCTAGAACTTCCAACACAATGTTAAATAGGAGTGGTGATAAAGGGCATCCTTGTCTTGTTCCTGTTTTCAGGGGGAATGTTTTCAGCCTTTCTCCATTAAGAATGATGTTGGCTGTTGGTTTTGCATAGATGCCCTTTATTATGCTGAGAAATTTCCCTTCTATACCTATTTTATTGAGAGCTTTTATCAGGAATGGGTGTTGGACTTTGTCAAATGCCTTTTCTGCATCAATTGAGATAATCATGTGATTTTTTTCTTTCCTTTTATTTATGTGGTGGATTACGTTGATGCATTTTCTAATGTTAAACCATCCTTGCATACCTGGTATGAATCCTACTTGGTCGTGGTGTATTATTTTTTTGATATGATACTGAATTCTATTGGCTAGAATTTTGTTCAGAATTTTTGCATCTATATTCATGAGAGATATTGGTCTGTAATTTTCTTTTTTTGTGATGTCTTTGCCTGGTTTTGGTATCAGCGTTATGCTGGCTTCATAGAATGAATTTGGAAGTGTTGCTTCCTCTTCTATGCTCTGAAATAACTTGAGTAGAACTGGTACGAGCTCTTCTGTAAATGTTTTGTAGAATTCTCCAGTGAAGCCATCTGGGCCAGGGCTTTTTTTGGTTGGGAGTTTTTTTATTACCTTTTCAATCTCTTCTCTTGTTATGGGTCTGTTCAGATTTTCAATATCACTTTGTTGTAGTTTGGGTAGGCCGTATGTTTCTAGAAATTTATCCATTTCCTCTAGGTTTTCAAATTTGTTGGAATATAGTTTTTCATAATATTCTGTTATAATCCTTTTTATTTCAGTTGGGTCTGTTGTAATGTCCCCCATTTCATTTCTTATTTGGGTTATTTGTGCCCTCTGCTGTTTTTCTTTTGTCAGTCTGGCCAGTGGTTTGTCGATTTTGTTGATTCTTTCAAAGAACCAACTTTTGGTTTTGTTGATTCTTTCTATTGTTTTTCTGTTCTCTATTTCATTGATTTCTGCTCTCATCTTTACTATTTCCTTTCTTCCGGTGGTTGTAGGCTTTTTTTGTTGTTCTCTTTCTATTTGTTTGAGTTCTGTAGTTAATGTTTTGATTTTGTCCCTTTCTTCTTTTTTGATATGTGCATCTATTGCTATAAATTGTCCTCTGAGGACTGCCTTTGCTGTGTCCCAAAGGTTTTGGTATGATGTGTTTTCATTTTCATTTGATTCTAGGAATTTTTTAATTCCATCTCTGATTTCTTCTATTACCCATTGATGTGTAAGCAGATTATTATTCAGTTTCCATGTGTTTGATTTTTTTTCCTTGCTCTTTCTAGTGTTAATTTCTACCTTGATGGCATTGTGGTCAGAGAAGATACTGTGAATTATCTCAGCATTTTGGATCTTGTTGAGGATTGCTCTGTGGCCTAAGATGTGGTCTATTCTGGAGAACGTTCCATGTGCATTGGAAAAGAATGTGTACTTTGCAGCGGTTGGATGGATTGTTCTATATATGTCTATGAGGTCCAGTTGGCTGATTGTGTCCTTTAGGTCTTCTGTATCTTTGCTGAGTTTCTTTTTAGTTGTTCTGTCCTTTACTGAGAGTGGTGTGTTGAAGTCTCCTACTATTATTGTGGAACTGTCAATTTCTCTTTTCAGTGCTGTTAGAGATTTTTTTATGTATTTTGGAGCCCTGTCATTGGGTGCATAGATATTTATTATGGTTATGTCTTCATGATGGATCATCCCCTTAATCATTATATAGTTTCCTTCTTTGTCTTTTATGGTAGATTTTGTTTTAAAGTCTATTTTATCTGAGATTAGAATTGCCACTCCTGGTCTTTTTTGATAGTTGTTAGCTTGATATATTTTTTTCCAACCTTTGATTTTTAATAAATTCACATCTTTGTTTCTAAGATGTGTCTCTTGTAGACAGCAAATAGATGGATCCTGTTTTCTTATCCATTCTGCCACTCTCCGTCGCTTTATGGGTGCATTGAGTCCATTTACGTTCAGTGTAATTATTGATAGATGTGAATTTGTTGCTGTCATTTTGTAGTGCTTTTTTTTGTGATGCTGAAGTTTTCTTTGTTCTTCTTACTCTCTTGTGCTGAGTTCCTTTTGTTTGTGGATTTTGTGTTCATTTCTTTTGTTTTTGTAGGTTTTGTTTTTGTGGAGACTTTATGTTTTTCGTCTTTATTTTTATGAGTTGGTTTGTTAACTTTTTTTGTGGTTACCATGAATTTTACCCTTATCTTTATAATTTTGAAGCAGTCTACCTTTACTTGGTATCGCCTTGCCTTCTTCTCCTTTATAAGGTTCTATACCTATGCCGTTTGTTCCCTCTTTCATTGTTTTGATGTTGTTGTCATCCTTTGATTGATTTCTCTGATTCCCTGTTGTATATCTTTTGTTTTTGGAAAGTCGTCTGTAGTTCAGTTCCTAGAATGGTATCTGGTTCATGTTAACCTGCGTCCTAGGTCCTAGGTCCTGCCTGAGGGCTTAAGCTGTTTCTCCTCAGATCGAAGAACTCCCTTTAATAATTCTTGTAAGTTTGGTTTGACTTTTGCATATTCCTTTAGTTTCTGTTTATCTGGAAATGACCTAATTTCACCATCAAATCTGAATGAGAGTTTTGCAGGATATATTATTCTTGGCTGACAATTTTTTTCTTTCAAGATTTTATATATGTCATCCCATTGCCTTCTTGCCTGCATGGTTTCTGCTGAATAATCTGAGCTTAGTCTTATTGTTTCTCCTCTGTATGTGACTTCTTGTTTTTCACGAGCTGCTCTCAGGATTCTTTGTTTGTCTTTAGTTTCAGCGAGTGTGAATATGATATGTCTTGGTGATTTTCTTTTGGGTTCTCTTCTATATGGGGTTCATGAGCTTCTTGGATGACCAGCTTTTCATCTTTCATGATATTGGGAAAGTTTTCTGTCAGCAGTTCCTCAATGATCCTCTCTGTGTTTTCTGTTTTCTCCCCCTGTTCTGGTATGCCAATCACTCGTAAGTTTTTGCTTTTAATTGTGTCCCACATAACTCTCAGGGTCTCTTCATTTTTCTTTGTTCTTTTTTCTGAGTTTTCCTGAAACAGAGTTGTATCCAAGTGTTTGTCTTCAGTTCCACTGATCCTGTCTTCCATGGTTTCAAATCTACTTCTCAGCCCTTCTATGACACCGTCCATTTCTGAAATCTTGTTGTTTATCTTTTGGATTTCTAATTGTTGTTTTTGTATAATTTCGAGTTGTGAATTTATTTTTGCATTTTGTTCTTGTATCATCTTCCTGAATTCTTCCAATTTTTTGTCTGTATTTTCCATAAATTTGTCTATTTTTTCCTCATGTTTGTCAGCTTTTTGGCTCAGTTCTTGGAAAATTCCGAGTATTAGTGATTTGAGTTCCGTATCAGGTACTTCTAGTGCATTTTCTTCCACAGGAGAGTTATCTGGTGTTTTAATTTGGACGCCTATTGGAGCCATCTTGTCTTGTTTTTGTAAATGTTTTGATATTGTTTGCTGTTTTCGGGGCATTCAGTAGATATTTCTCTCGTTTATTGATTGTAGATTTTTTTTTTTTTTCGTTCTTGTGGTACAGCTGGGCAGATCTAGTTGAGGAGGAGCCACTGGGATGGGTTGCTTGTGGCACTCACTGCAGCCACCAGGACGGTCGGTAGTCAGTGCTGGGCAGGTTCCAATAGGGCGTGCCTGCACCGCTTGGTGATGTGATGTCTAGTGCACGGTGCAGGTAGGTAGGGTGCAGCGGGAAGATGGTTATGTGTGAAGCTAAGCTGGATATGGGAGAGAGGAGAGAGGAGGAGGAGCAAAAAGCGTACAAACATAAAAGAATGCTAGGGGAGCTTGTCGTTGGAATGTACAGATGAGAGACTATGGGATGGAGGAAACCAGAAGGGGGAAGAGAAAGAAAAGGAAAGAATGACCAAATAAAAATCAGAAAAGTTAAAGAACTGCAAAGTTCCCAGGGATCCCACCGATGCAGCTATGAGGTTTGGGGGAGTCGGTCTCAATTTTCACAGCTCAGCCTGGCCAGAAGGTACAGAGGCATACATTGCCTGGAATTCAGGGATCAGAAAGAGAAGGAAGAGATAGAGAGACAAGAAATTAAGCAATGAAGAAAGACAAAAGAGAAAAAGAGGTAAAAGATGACAAAACTAATCAAAAAAGGAAGAAAAATAAAATTGAGAGAAAAAAAAAAAAAAAGGGCAACACCAGCAGTCAGTGCCTACAAATGGGACCCAGAGAGCCCCCACTCAGGGGCACGAATTCCAAGAAGCCGGTAGTCTCGGGGTTAAGTGACCGTGGCCACGGGAAGCAGAGGGGCCAACGAACAAAGGCCCCAGGATCCCACCCGCGCGGGAGCCCAGACCTGGAAATAGCCACACGCCCGAACGCAGCCCTACAGCCCCGCAGGAGAGAGCAGAGACGGTACTCGGAACCATGCACCCAGGCAAAAGGAGGGGGAGGCGGCAGAAAAAGGCTCACTAGCGGCCGGCAAACGGCTCCCAGAAAGCCCCCCGCCCGGGCGCGCGGAATCCAAGCACCGGCGCCCCCCTGCTCAGGGACTCCGGCCACGGAAAGCAGGGGATCCCCAGCTGAGGTGGAGAGGGGTGGGTGGTGGGAGAGCGCGCACCGCAGTTTACCGGTCGTTCTGTCTCCGACCAGATGCTCTGCAAGGCTGCTCTCCTGTTTGCTGGTCTCCGATAGGAATCCAAGATGGTGGATCCACGGTGCGTTAGCTGGTAAGGAATCTCTGCCTGAGTCTCTCCTCGCTCTCCGTTCTCTTTTAGTATTCTCACTCCGTTTGGTGTTTGGCTGAGTTCTTTATCTCTTCATTTGGTGTTCTAGGGTTTCAGGATTGTTGATTCTCTGTTAGGCTTAGTTTTTCGGATCTTTGCTGTGGAGGGACGGTGTGGTGTTTCTGCCTAGAGCGCCATCTTGCCCCCGCACCAGTTGAATTTTCAATTAGGTACTTGAACTAATTAAACAGAACACTTGATTTATTTCTGTTGCTTATTCTCACACTTGTTTCTTTTGTTTTCACTCATAACTCTGTTTGAAATGCAGCAGAAACAGTCAACCTATTGTATTTAAACCCCTTGTTTAAATTTCCCTGATTAAGAGATAGGATGGAAATTCACTGTAACTAACATCTCTCTACATCTCTCTCTATCAAGTCATTCTGCAATCAGTTCTAAAAGACGAAGGTAAAACTCACTTCCAGATGAAATCTGCTATCTATTTTAGACACCTTCCTTATTAAACAACATCTAGACACCTTTCTTTCAAGCTTCTGTTTTATCCCTAAGGCCTGTGTCACTTAGTCATTAAAGGAGAGTGCAAAGCTGTCTATATGGGTCATCTAAAATACTGATTACTGCTACTAGGGACTTAAACTCTATCACATTCATCCCCCCCCCCCCCCCGGCCCCGCCCTTATATCTGCTTTTAGCAAAACATAAAAAAGAACAAATTTATTAGTTCCCAATATAACCCACTCGTTTAAAAAAAGAAAGAAACAAGCAAACCCAGTGATGCTGAGTAGATTCTGGCTCATAGCAACCCTATAGGACAAAGTAGAACTGCCCCATAAAGTTGCCAAAGAGCGGCTAGTAGATTCGAACTGCTTACCTTTTGGTTAGCAGCTGTAGTTCTTAACCAATTATTTGATGTTTTCGAAAAGTCACCTAATGGAAAGCTAAGCATAGCTGATGACCTCTTGGTTAGCAGCCAAGCTAGTAACCACTTCGCCACCAGGGATACATCACAACAAAAGTGCACTATTGATTGTCTTAGGGTAGTATACAATTATGTGATAAAGTGAGTGGTGCAAATATTAAATGTTACAAGAGTTCAGAAGAGAACATAGTCATCACAGAAGGCCTCTAGAAGGGAGAAAGCAGATCTCTGATTGGTAGAGAGAATTTGGATAAGAGAAAACAACAGAAAATGGGTTTGGGTTGAGAAAAAGGAATAAATATATAATATGGTGGTATATATCCTGCTTTGGTCTTACATTTTTTGGTGCCTCTGTAGAATCTAACTTTAAAAAATGGCATATAATAGGCAACTGGTTTACTCAGTCACAAACTTATAAGCAGAAGTAAAGCAGGAACTTTTCTTAACACTTTGTGAGTCAGGATGATGTCCTGCCCTATCTTTATAAATCTGAAGTGTTCACAGATGTATAAAGATTGGGCAGTATAATAACCTGACTCAGGAAGGATTAAGTAAATTCCTCTACTTCTGCTTATAAATTTGACGTGCTATGTGTTCACAAGGAGCCCTGGTGGCACAGTGGTTAAGCACTTGGCTTCTAATCGAAAGGTCAGTGCTTTGAAGCCACCAGCTGCTCTGCCTTGGAAAACCTTTGGGGCCGTTCTTCTCCGTCCTATAGGGATGCTGTGAGTTGGAATCGACTTGGCAGCAATGGGATGTCTTCACAACTATGTGGATATATTAATATTTTCTTCTTTAATTGGTCTGTGGCTGTTGGAAGTTCTTGGCACTAATTGCTGTGCATTTCGTCACAGAGAAAGGAAGGAAAAAATGGAAATGAGAAAAGAAAAAAGGAAGTGGCAGAAGAAGTGAAGAAGGAGAAAGAAGAAAACAGGCTATAGGGGCATACTTGCAACTTCCTCAGTCCATCAGCTCTTTCACAGAGCATATGAAATTGAATATCATTAGGTACCAGTTATCTCAAAGGCCCCTTCTAAAAATCACTTTCCAAGCTTTCCTGTATTTTTCTTCAGCAGGAAGGGATTTTCTTCCAATCTCCCCTCTTCCACTTCCTTCCTTAAAATCCCTTGCCATCAAGTCAATTCCTTCCTTAAAACCCCTTGCTGTCAATTCTGACCCTATAGGACAGAGTAGAATTGCCCCATAGAGTTTCCAAGCAGCAGCTGGTGGATTTAAACTGCCAACCTTTTTTGGTTATCAGCGGAGCTCTTAACTATCGTGCCATTTGCATCCCATTTCCCAGAGTCTTAGCCAATACTAAGTTTTGGGAAAGCAAAGCAAAATGTCAGAGCTTTCTATCATAATGAGAATTATGCTATAAGGGATAGACACTGCCAGTATTAGCAAGAGAAAGAGTGTTAGTCCTGTAGATGGTAATGCATTCACTCTGAAGCTACACAACAAAGAACACCTCTCTTTTATCCTGTCTTCCTCCTCCTAACGACAAAAACATCAATATACAGGAAAAGCTACATCTTCACTTCACCCACACACACTTATGATTCACCCCATTTAGGTGAAAATATTATATAAACAACTGCCTAAAAGCTAGAGGAAAAAGCTAAAAGGAAGGTGAGTCAGAATCATGTGTGGAAGAGAAAGGTAAAACTGTGGCCAGTAAAGGTGAATGTTAAGGGAGGGGAGAGAGGAAACTTTTAGGAGACTCATTTGTATTTAGAATTATCTCATTGCATTTGTAAAGCAATCAGGCTCTTGTGATTTCTAAATGAACAATCCGATTAAAACACATATGGTTTTCTAAGAACTCCTCTGGAAATTTCTAGCGCCTTAGTTGTGATCACACGAAAGCCTTACCAATGAATACTCTCGTACAACTTGCAACTTTGGTTTTTCACAATCTTTGAGGAAATCAGTCTTGCTAGGATTTAGCCTATCATTCTGAATGCTTTCAAAGACAAGAGCTAAAGTTTCTCTCCCTCTACCGCCCCATTCCAGAAACTAGCATATCAATACATATTTGGGGATTAATTGGATAAATGAATGAATGTTGCCTTGTTTACTCTTATATTGAGAACTTCTGTTTCTTTTTTTACTTTGACACTTTTATTTATTTATTTTATTGTGCTTTAGTGAAAGTTTACAGCTCACATACATGTATTGTTTTGTGACATTGGTTGCAATCCCCACAATGTGACAGCATGCTTCTCCTTTCCACCCCAGGTTCCATGTGTCCATTCATCAAGTTCCTGTCCCTTCTTGCCTTCTCATCCTGCTTTTGGACAGGAGCTCCCCATTTGGTCTGGTATATTTGAATGAACTGAGAAACACGTTCCTCACGTGTGTTAGTATTTGTTTTACTGGCCTATCTAATTTTTGTTTGAAAAGGGGGCTTCACGAGTGGTTTCAGTTCTGGGTTAGCAGAGTGTCTGGAGGTCATAGTTTTGGGTTCCTCCCATCTCTGTCAGACCAGTAATTCTAGTCTTTTTTTGCTAATTTGAATTCTGCTCTATATGTTTCTCCTACTCTGTCTGGGACTCTTGGGTGATCCCTGTCAGGGGGGTCATTGGTGGAGGTCGACCACCATATGGTTCTTCTGGTCTTAGGCTGGTGGAGTCTGGTTCATGTGGTCCTTTAGTCCTTTGGACTATTATTTCCCTTGTACCTTTGGTTTTCTTCATTCTCCTTTGCTCCACGTGAGTTGCGATCAATAGATGTTTCTTAGATGGGCGCTCACAAGCTTTTAAGACCCCAGATTCTACTCACCAAAGTGGGATGCAGAACGTTTTCTTTATTAACTATGTTATGCCAATTGACCTAGATGTTCCCTGAGACTATGGTCCTCAGGCCCCAGCCCCAGCTACTCAGTCCCTCAAAGTGTTTGGATATGTCTAGGAAACTTCTGTGCTTTTGCTCTGTTTCAGTTGGGTTAAATTCCCCTCTATTTTGTGTTGTCCTTCCCTTCACTGAAGTTGACACTTGTCTACTGTCTAGTTAGTGGTATCCTCTCCCTCTCCCTCCCCACCATCATAACCATCAAAGAACGCTTTATCTGTGTGTAATCCTTTTCTTGATTTCTTATAATAGTGGTCTCATACAATATTTGTCCTTTTGTAACTGACTGATTTCACTCAGCATAATGCCCTCCAGATTCATCCATGTTATGAGATGTTTCCTGGATTCACTATCTTTCTTTATTGTTGCATAGTATTCCATTTTGTGTACACACCATAATTTGTTTATCCATTCATCTGTTAATGGGCATTAGGTTGTTTCCATCTTTTTTCATACAATATTTTTCCTTTTGTAACTGACTGATTTCACTCAGCATAATGCCCTCCAGATTCATCCATGTTGTGAGATGCTTCCTGGATTCACTGTTGTTCTTTATTGTTGCATAGTATTCCATTTTGTGTACATACCATAATTTGTTTATCCATTCATCTGTTAATGAGCGTTTAGGTTGTTTCCATCTTTTTTTTCTATTGTGAATAGTGCTGCAATGAACATGGTGTGCATATGTCTATTAGTGTGGGATTTGTGGATCATATGGTATTACTACTTCTAGTTTTTCAAGAAAGTGCCATATCTTTTTCCAAAGTGGTTGTACCATTCTACATTCCCATCAGCAGGTCCAATCTCCCCATAACCTCCCCAACGTTTGTTATTTTGTGTCTTTTGGATTAGTGTCAGTACTGTGGGAGTGAAATGGTATCTCAATGCAGTTTTGATTTGCATTTTTCTAATGGCTAATTATCTAGAGCATTTCCTCACATCTCTGTTAGCCTCTAGAATGTCTTCTTTGGTGAAGTGTCTGTTCATATTCTTTGCCCATTTTTTAATTAGATTATTTATCTTTTTTCTGTTGAGATATTGCAGTATCTTGTAGATTTTAGAGATTACACCCTTACTGAATACGTCATAGCCACATTTTTTTTTTTTTTCCCCAGACCATAGTTTCTCTTTCTACTCTTTTGGTGAAGTCTTTTGATGAGCATAAGTGTTTGATTTTTAGAACCTCCCAGTTATCTAGTTTCTCTTCTCGTGTTTGTAAATTGTTAGTTATGGTTTGTATCCTATTTATGCCATGTATTAGGGTCCCTAGTGTTGTCTTTAGTTTTTCTTCCATGATCTTTATCATTTTAGATTTTATATTTAGGTCTTTGATCTGTTTTGAGTTAGTTTTTCTGCATAGTGTGTGATATGGGTACTGTTTCATTTTTTTACTGATGAATATCCAGTTATGCCAAGGTCATTTATTAAAGCGACTGTCTTTTCCCAATATAACAGACTTCGAGTCTTTGTCAAATATTAGCTGCTCATAGATGGTTAGATTTACATCTGAGTTCTCAATTTTATTCAATTGGTCCATGTCTTAGTTAACTGGTGCTGCTACAACAGAAATACCACAAATCGATGGCTTTAGCAAAGACAAATTTATTCTCTCACAGTCTAGGAGGCTAGAAGTCAGAATTCAGGGTGCCAGCTCCAGGGGAAGGCTTTCTCTCTCCGTCAGCTCTTGAGGAAGGTCCTTGTCTTCAGTCTTCCCTTGGTCTAGGAGTTTCTCTGTCTAGGAACCCCAGGTCCCAAGGACACACTCTGCTCCTGGTGCTGCTTTCTTGGTGGTATGAGTTTCCCCTGTCTCCCTGCTCTATTCTCTTTTATTTCTCAAAAGAGATTGATTTAAGACACAACCTAATCTTGTAGATTGAGTCCTGCCTCATTAACATAACTGCCTCTAATCCTGCCTCATTAACGTCACAGAGGTAGGATTTACAATATATAGGAAAATCACAACAGATGACAAAACAGGAGACAATCACTCAGTACTGGGAATCATGGCGTAGCCAAATTTATATGCATTTTTGTACAAGTACCAGGCTGTTTTGACTACCATGGCTTGTATAATAGGTTCTAAAATCAGGTAGTGTGAGGCCTCCCACTTTGTTCTTCGTCAGTAATGCTTTACATAATTGGGATCTCTTGCATTTGCATATAAATTTAGTGATTTGTTCCTCTGTCTCATTAAAAATGCGTCTGGAATTTGGATTGGTTTTGCACTGTTTATCAGTAGATCCCTTAGGGTAGAATTAATGTTTTCACAATGTTGTTTGTTGCTATCCATGAGCATGGCATGTTTTTCCACTTATGCAGGTCTCTTGGTTTCTTGCAGTAGTGTTTTGTAGTTGTCTTTGTATAGGTCTTTTATGTCCCTGATTAGATTTATTCCTTAGTACCTTAACTTCTTGGTGGCTATTGTAAATGGTATTGATTTGGTGACTTTCTTTTGAAGTTCTCTTTGTTGGCATACAGGAATCCTACTGGATTTGGTATGTTAATGGTGTATCCTGCTACATTGCTGAAGTATTCTATTAGTTTTAGTAGCTTTCTTGTGGGTTATTTGGGGTTTTCTGTGTGTAAGATCATATTATCTGCAAAGAGGGATAGTTTAAACTCTTCCTTACCAATTTGGATGCCCTTTATTTATTTTATTTTCTTTCTTTTCACATTATTTCTCTAGCTAGGGCCTCCATCACAATGTTGAATAAGAATGATGACAAAGGGCATCCTTGTCTGGTTCCTGTTCTCAAGAGAAATGCTTTCAGTTTCTTTCTGCTTAGAATAATGTTGACTGTTGGCTTTATATAAACGCCCTTTATTATGCCTAGGAATTTCCTTTCTATTTCTATTTTGCTGAGAGTTTTAATCAGGAATGACATTGGAGTTTGTCAAATGCCTTTTCCGAATCAATTGATAGGATCAGGTGTTTCTTTACTTTTATTTATGTGGTGGTTTACGTTGTTTGATTTTCTAATGTTGAACCATTCCTACATATATGGTATGAATTGAACTTGGTCATGATGTATTATTATTATTTTTTTGGTATGCTGTTGAATTCTATTGACTAGAATTTTCTTAAGGATTTTTGTGTCTATTCTATGTTCATAGGGGATATTGGTCTGTAGTTTTCCTTTTTCTTTTTTGGTGTCTTTGCTTGGCTTTGTTATCAGGGTTATGCTGGCTTCATAGAATAAGTTTGGAAGTATTCCTTCCTTTTCTGTCCTCTGAAATAGTTTTAGTAGTATTGATTTTAGCTCTTCTCTGAATGTTTGGTAGAATTCTCCAGGGAAGCTGTCCAGGCTTTTTTTGGTTGAGAGTTTTTTATTACCTCTTCAATCTCTTCTTTTGTTAGGAGTTTGTTTAGTTTTACTACCTCAGTTTGTGTTAATTTAGGTAGGAAGTAAGTTTCTAGAAATTTGTCCACTTCCTCTAGGTTTTCAAATTTGTTGGGATACAGTTTTTCATAGTATTCTGTTATGATTCTTTCCATTTAGTTGGGTCTGCTGTGATATCAACCATGTCATTTCTTATTCAGGTTGTTTACTTCATTTCCTGTTTTTTCTTTTGTCAGTTTGGCCAAAGGTTTGTGGATTTCATTGATCTTTTCAAAGAACCAACTTTTGGTCTTGTTGATTCTTTCAATTGTTTTTCTGTTCTCTATTTCATTTGTTTCTGCTCTAATCTTTATTATTTCCTTTCTTCTGGTGCCTGAGGGCTTATTTTGCTGCTCTCTTTCTAATTGTTCAAGTTGTAGGATTAATGTTTTGATTTTTGCCCTTTCTTCTCTTTTGATGTGTGTGTTTATTGCTATAAATTGACCTGTAAGCACTGCTTTTGCTGTGTCCCAAAGGTTTTGGTAAGATATATTTTCATTCTCATTTGCTTCTATGAAATTTTTTATTTGATCCTTAATTTCTTCTATTACCCAGTAGTTTTTAATCAAGGTATTCTTCAGTTTCCATGTATTTGATTTTTTTCCTTGCTGTTTCTGTTACTGATTTCTACTTTTATGGTATTATGATCAGAGAAAATGCTTTTTATTATTTTGATGCTTTGGATTTTGTTAAGGCTTGCTTTGTGGCCTAAAATGTGGTCTATTCTGGAGAATGTTCCATGTGCATGGGAAAAGAAAGTATAGTTTGGTGTTGCTGGATAGAGTGTTATTTGTATGTCTGTGAGGTCAAGTTGGTTTATTATGGCATTTAGATCTTCTGTATCTTTCTTGAGTTCTTTCTAGATGTTGTGTCCTTCATCGAAAGTGGTGGGTTGATATCACCTACTATGATTTTGGAGCTGTCTGTTTCTCTTTTCAATGCTGTTAGAGTTTGTTTTATGTATTTTGGAGCTATGTCATTGAGTGTGTATATATTTGTAATGGTTATGTCCTCCTAGTGTATTGATCCTTTAATCATTATATAGTGTCCTTCCTTATCCTTTATGGTAAATTTTGCTTTGAAGTCTATTTTATCAGAGATTAGTATTCCACTCTTGCTCTTTTTTGGTTGTTGCTTGGTTGTTAAATATTTTTTCTCATCGCTTTTAGTTTGTTTATGTCTTTGTGTCTAAGGTGTGTCTCTCGCAGACAGCATGTAGGTGAATCTTTTTTTTTTTTTTTTAAATCCATTCTGCCTCTCTCTGTCTCTTTACTGGTGCATTTAGGCAATTTAAGTTCAGCACAGTTATTGGTAGGTAGGAGTTTACTGATGTCATTTTGATGTTTTTTTTTGTGGTGTTGATGGCTTCTTTGTTATACTTAATTTTCTGTGATCAGTTCTTTTTGTTTATGGATTTTCTTGTCATCTCTTTCATTATTGATTTTGTGTTTGCTGAATCTTCATATTTTTCTTCTTTTTTGTTTTGATGAGTAGGTTTGTTAACTTCTTTGTGGTTGTCTTGAAATTTACCTTTATTTTTCTAAATTTAAACAAGTCTTTTACTTCTTGATATCACCTTAACTTCCTCTCCATATGGAAGTTTTGTGACTATGCCATTTATTTGCTCCTTTTTTTTTTTTTTTTTTGAAGTTACTATCATTTACATATTGATGCCTCTGGTTTTCTATTTTCAGTGTTTTAGCTTTTTTTTTTTTTTTAATTCCTTATCTGGGTTAATAATTTGTTGATCTGTCCAGTGTCCTAGTCCTGGATTATTGTCTGATTTTGTTGCTTCTCTAACTGGAGGACTACCTTTAATATTTCTTGAAATTTTTGTCTGCTTTTTAACAATTTCCTTAATTTCTGTTTATCTGGAAATGATCTAATTTCACCACAGTATTTGAGAGACAATTTTGCTTAATATATAATTCTTGGCTGGCAATTTTTTTCTCCAAGGATTTATGTATGTCATCTCATTACCTTCTTGCCTGCATGGTTTCTGTGGAGTAATCTGATCTTAGTTTTATTGGTTCTCCTTTGTAGGTAATTTTTCATTTATCCTTAGCAACCCTCAAGATTCTTTCTCTGATTTTGCCAAGTTTGATTATGATATGTCTTGGTGACTTTCTTTTGGTGTCTATCCTGTATGGAGTTCATTGAGCTCCTTGGAAAGATATCTTCTCATCTTTCATGATATTAAGGAAGCTTTCTGCCAGCAAAACTTCAACAATTCTCTCTGTGTTTTATATTATCCACCCTTGTTCTGGTACTCCAATCACTTGTATGTTTTTTCCTTTTGATAGCATCCCACGTTATTCTTAGGCTTTCTTCATTTTTATCATTCTTTTTCCTGATTTTTCCTCAAACAAATTTGTATTAAGGGATTTATCTTCACTCTCACTAATTTTGACTTCCATTGTCTCAGTTCTGCTCCTATGACCTTCTACTGAGTTGTCTAATTCTGAGATTTTATTGTTAATCTTTCGGAGTTCTAGTTGCTCTCTCTGTATGGTTTCTAGAAGCCTGTTTATTCTGTCATCTTGTTCTTGTATTGTTTCCTGAATTCTTCTATTGCTTTGTCTGTGTTCCTTGATGTGGTCTGGGTTTTGCCTGATCTCCTTCCTTATCTCTTATAGAGCTCTGTATATTAGTCTTTTGAATTCTTTATCAGGTAGTTCCATTGCCTTATCTCCCTCCAGAAAGTTATCTGGTTCTTTATTTTGTGGCTTGCTGGAGTCATCTTTTCCCACTTCTTTATGTGATTTGATATTGACTGTTGTCTCTGAGGCAAGGATAAGTTATTATATTTATGTATTTTTGTCTACTTTATCCTGTATTTTTGTTTTGTTTTGTTTTGATATGTCCAGATAGGCTGAGTGTGTGTGCTAGTTTGGTTTTCGGCATTATTGAAGCTCTCGCATCCTGTCTCCTGGTAGTCAGAGCAGCTACCGGATGTGTCAGTCTGGGAGTCTGTTCAATGTTCTTGTGGGAGTATGTTTATTCAGGGCATGGGTGTCCGGGTCATCGGTCACTGAGTGTGTGGTGCAGACTCTCACCTACAGTCCTAGGTGGGGATTGCTGCATGGGGGTGTTCAGAGCAGGCACAGGTCTCTGGTTGCAGTGGAAGGAAATGTGTGGGAGAAGGCAGGGGACTGTGCCCTGTCCACTAGAGTGCATAGTGAGGGCATAGTGCAGCCAGTCCTTGGGCATCTGGTACCGTTGGCTGGAGGGATTGGGAGGCACCACTAATTCTCAGCCCCTGTAGTGGGTGGCTAGATGCAGTGGGTAGTACTGCCAGCCCTCAGGCCCGCCATATAAGTGGGTGAGACATCTTCTTGGGGGTGGGGGGTCAGTGTCAAAATGTCACAAATCTGCAGCTCCCCCTTGGCTGCTGCAGGTGAAAATGGGCTTCAGGTGTATGCCCACTGTTTTATGCTAATGAAGGTGTGCAGTGTTGTATCAGCCTGTAAGAGACTGGGAAGAGGTGAAGGGCACTGTAGGTCCATGGAAACCATATGCCAGTGGTTGGGTGAAGGGACAGGACCTACTGCACTGAGTTCCTGGCTTAGGGGCGTGGCGTTGTTGAATGCTGTGGGACTGGTGTAGGAGCAGTGTGAGGAGTAAGGGGAAAGAAGTGTTTCTCTGCTGTGAAGCTGTAGTGGGGGGAGAGTTTTTTTGGCCAGTGCACACAGTAGGTTGGGGGCTTGCACTTAATTTTCGCAGGTCTAGCGTCCTTCCTGTTTGGTTCTGGATGCCCATGCAGATTTCGCTGCTGCTTGGCTGCATCAGATATAATGGGCCTCAGCTTGGGATGTTGCTGCTTTCCTCAGCCCATGTAAGCTGTGCAGACTCAGCTCACACGGCACCAGCAATCCTGCAATCTGTATTTCCCCATTTCTGCTGCTTTTGAATTGTCTCTGCCTACCACCTGCTGCTCAGTCTGATTCTTCAGATTTGTCTTTGATGATTAGGGTTCCTAGATTGTCATATAGATTCGATTCACTTGTTTTCTCAGGTTTTTGTTGTAAGAGGGACGATCAGAAGCATCTGATTATTCCACCATCTTGGCCCCACTGTCCATTGAGAATTTCTTAATTTATAAAATATATTTCAGCCTTATGAAAGAAGTCAGTGCTTCTTAAAACAATTAATACAGGATTTTAGCACCACAGTTCTAGTGAGATGACTAAAAATTGCTCCAAATTCTTTAAAAGAAGAAATTTCACTATTTATATTGATATGACTGTTTTATATCTTTTCTTTTATTCTTGACAGTACTCAATATTATTCCAGTGTTAGCTTTCTAACAAAAAAAGTACACATAAGTTAAACCTGTATAGTGGTGTGATGCTAATTTTCCTATGATTCTATATTCAGTATTTATGTTTATCATTTGGAAAAATAATTAATTGAAATATATTTCTTCCAATACAAAGAAAAAAAATTAAAGTGAGGTCTTTCAACACTAAAATTTCATATCTTCATCTGCTTTGTCTTGTGATCATAACTTGCTCTGTATCTTTTCTACGAGGTGTTTTAGGAGAGACTTCTGCTCAAGTTGAGTAGTGACTTATTTAAATTCAGTGCTCAGAGACTGAGCCCAAACACTAACGCTGTGTTTTTTTAAAAGTAAAACTCAGTACATACTTTGCATTTTATTGATTTTATTTTTCTATTACACTTTTATTAAATGCATCAATTGTTTATGTCTTCTTTCTCCAACTAAGTTATTGTAAAATGCCAGATGACTAGTCAAAGGAGTGATAACATTTGATAGGGTGATCAAAGAACACTTATGGAGATTATAAGGACAAAGTTATTTATTGAAGGTTAGGCTTAGATACCAAAGAAAGAATTATTTAAAATTTCAGATGGAGAACAACTGTGTATGCCATTGTACAAAGAACAACTGCATACAAAAATCTCCTAAATTTTTTCTTTCTTTTACTTCCATCTACTCATCTACACATTCATCCATCCATCCAACAAGAATTCACAGGGTGCATATATTCCAGGCACCATGCTAAACCTTTGAGATACAGAATAAAGTAAGGCACAGTTATCCATAGTTGTCTCCAAACAATTACAGTGTGGGCATGACATATGTGTAACAGATTTAATATACACCTGTATTATGCATTAAATCCTCACAGTCTATAGAAGCTCATCCACTACACAGGCTATTGTTGAGCAGATGCTGTAAACAAGTGATGTAAAGCTAAGTGAGGAAGCACTGACAAAGCTTGTGACTCACTGAGCCATTTAAAATGAGCAATGAGCCAGAGCAGCAGTCCTACAGAGAAAGAATCAATAATAAATACATTATCATAAATATTTCCTTAAGACAAGGGTAATAATCATGTAGCATTCACTTCTGATACTAAATAATTTTAAGGAGCCCTCCCTCACCCCCCATGGACTATAACATACCTATTTCTGATACAAAATAGAGAGATCTCAACTGCCGTTAACACCATAACTCTGTTAGACATTAGCTACTCAGTACATTTTTCAGAATCCTTCAGCTCATTTAAACCTTCAGAGGGAAAATGGCAATTGAGCATGAGTTTTCCATTAAAACAATACTGCTCTGTCTAGAAGCAATGTGGTATTCCACCATTTGATCAGCTATACAGTATCCTGAGAACTTACAAAGCATAAATAAATAAATTGTTTGTCTTCTCTCCAACCTTAACTTCCAACCCCAAAAGGAATGCTAAATTCATTTTGTTTTATTGTCAAAGGGATTATTTTCAAATTATATTATTTAAAAATTATGTTGAGGTATATTTTTTTTTATTTATCCATGATTTCTATTATTCATTCTTGTCTTTGTCTAACATTTCCTTGATATATTATTATTCAGTAAGGAAATTGCATATATTAAATGATTAATGGTGTCATGGTGCCCTAGTGGCACAGTGGTTAAGAGCTCAGGGGCTAATCAAAAAGTTGGCAATTCGAATCCACCAGGCACTCCTTGGAAACCCTATGGGGCAGTTCTACTCTGCCCTATAGGATTGCTATGAGTTGGAATTGACTCAACGGCAACAGGTTTTTTTAATGGATTTTGTTTTTCTTGGTTTTAGTGCTGTTATATCATTTAATTACATTTACTAGGAAAAAATAAAGGGGAAATAAAACAATACTGTAGGTCGTTATAGTCAACTTCTTCCTGGCAGCATTTATGCTCTGGGTTGACAGTGAAATGAAAAATGTAATTGCTATTCCTTCAGCCAGTCTAAGTTCCCTCATGCCTTGCATAATTGGAGAATCACATCTGGATAGAGGGCTACTCTAGTGATTAAAAATATGTGTATATGTATTTTAGATTGTCAAAACATTGGCAATTGGTTAAGTTGGATGATGGGCACACGGGGCTTTATTGTATTGGTCTCTGCTTTACTATGTATGTTTGAAATTTTCTATAATACAACTTGAAACAAAATAAAAATGCACTCACATTCACATGGTTGTCAGAGAATTAATGTTCATTGGAAAACAAATCTGGGGAAAAAGTTCTGTATTTTTCATCCTACATGCTCTCTAAATTGAGTAATTCATATCACTTAGAGGTCCCTGGGTGATGCAAATGGTTAAAATGCTCAGCTGCTAACTGAAAGGTTGGAGGTTCAAATCCACCCAGAGATGCCTAGGAAGAAAGGCCTGGCAATGTGCTTCCAAAAAGTCAGCCATTGAGAACACTATGGAGCACAGCTCTACTCAGACATACATGGGATCACCATGAGTCAGAATCAATAATTGGCAACAGGTTTTGGTAGTAGTTACCTGTAAAAGTATAATTCCCTTCAATTGTTGAAATAAATAACAGTTGTGATGATCAATTTTATGTGTCAGTTTGGCTCATTATTCAGTTATTCAGTCAAACACTAGTACTATGAAGATATCCTATAGTTATGATTAACATTGATAATCAGTTGATGGCTTTAAGTAAGAGAACTTTTCCTAAAGAATCGGGGTGGGACTGATTCAATCAGCTGAAAGGCCTAAACAACAGAACTGAAGTTTATCCGAGGAAGAAGAAATTTTGAGCTCCAGCATGCCTTTCCAGAATGCCTGACCTATGTATTTCAGACGTGTGTAGCATAACCTCACTAACATGTTAGCCAATTCTTTGCAATAAATCTCCCGATCTCCATCTCTATGTCTCTCTCCATATATCTTTATCTCCTATTGGTTCTGTTTCTCTGGTGGAACTCTGACTGACAGAAGAATTGTACTGAACATACTGAGAGATACTGTGTATGTTTCTTCCTCCAAGCCTGATGCCGCATTCTTCTTTATAGCCCAGCTTCTCGAATTATTTGCTCAGCATACAAATTAAATAAGTATGGTGAAAGGATATAACCCTGATGCACACCTTTCTTGATTTTAAACCATGCAGTATCCCCTAGTTCTGTTCCAACAACTGCCTCTTGGCCTATATACAGGTTTCTCATGAGCACAATTAAGTGTTCTGGAATTCCCATTCTTCGCGATGTTACCCATAATTTGTTATGATCCACACAGTAGAATGCCTTTGCATGGTCAGTAAAACACAGGTAAACATTTTTTCTGGTATTCTCTCCTTTCAGCCAAGATCCATCTGACATTAGCAATGATATCCTTCATTCCACATCCTCTTCTGCGTCTGCCTTGAATTTCTGGCAGTTCCAGAAGATAATACAGTCTTTGAATTACCTTCAGAAAATTTTACTTGCATATAATATTAATGATATTGTTAGATAATATCCACATTCTGTTGGATCACCTTTCTTTGTAATGTGCACAAAGAAGACTCATTAACAACCTTTGGCATGCTGATGGCACAATCTTGCTTGCTGAAAGCGAAGAGGGCTTGAAGCGCTTACTGATGGAGATCAAAGACCACAGCTTCTAGTATGGATTACAACTCAACATAAAGAGAACAAAAATCTTTGCAACTGGATCAATAAGCAACATCATGATAAACAGAGAAAATAATGAAGTTGTCAAAGATTTCATTTTACTTGGATCCATAATCAACACCCATGGAAGCAGAGGTCAAGAAATCAAATAATCTGCTGCAAAAGATGTCTTTAAATTGTTAGAAAGCAAAGATATCTCTCTGAAGACTCAGGTGCACCTGATCTAAGCCATGGTATGTTCAATTGCTTCATATGCTTTCAAAAGCAGGACAATGAATAAGGAAGACTAAAGAAGAATTGATGCCTTTGAATTATGGTGTTGGTGAAGAATATTGAATATACCATGAACTGCCAGAAAAACAAACAAATCTATTTTGGAAGAAGTACAGCCAGAATGCTCCTTGGGAAGTGAGGGTGGTGAAACTTCTATATATGTACTTTGAACATGTTGTCAGGAGGAACCAGTCCCTGAAGAAGGACATCATGCTTGGTAAAATAGAGGGTCAGCAAAAAGGGAAAGACCCTGGATGAGATGGATTGACATAGTGGCTCCAACAATGGGCTCAAACGTAGCAACCTTTGTGAGGATGGTGCAGGCCTTTGTAGTGTTTCATTGTGTTGTACATTGGTCGGTATGAGTCAGATCTGACTAGATGGCATCTAACAATAACAACATCTTCAAATATGTTTCAAATGACACGTAAAATTGTGTGTGTGTGTGTGTGTGTGTGTGTGTGTGTGTGTGTGTGTGTGTGTGTGTGTGTGCATCCTGGGCAAAAGTAGCTTTTGCATTTCATTAGTTTTGAAAATGGCATCTTGACCTAAAAGTAGACTATCAGTATCTCCAGCTTACTCTGCTCTCAAATCAAATCCAAGTCAATATAATCACTATGTCAGCACATAGAGAAAGTGGGCCAATGTAGTAGGTCCCATAGGTAGCCTATGCCAGCCTAGCTACATCCAGAGGTAATGAAAAATGGGATGCTGACTTTCCCACTAATATTTACACCCTTTGGACTGGAAGAGCCTATCAATGACTCCATGTATTCCAATACTTCTGATCGCCATTGTTGTCCTTGGTTCATCCAATCAGACATTTTTGCTTTGTTCCATTTCTCAGTGTCATTCCTCCTTCAATTCTAGCAAAACTGGTAGAGTCTTTATTTGGTTTTCTTTTCCATGATCATTTCTCTGGCCAAGATGGTCTCACTATTATTTGTTATTCTTCACTGTAGCATATTCCTTAGACTTAGACAGTATTTTTCTACCATTTGTAGGTGCCACAATCCTTGCTTTCCATCAGGCTTCCTCTCTATGCTTAAGGGTCCCTGCAGACTGAATCCTAAACTCTCTCTCATTCTTGCTGAAGAGATACCTGCTGGTCCTTATTCTTAAGAGATATATTGCAAAGCTGAGGATGCATTATAAAGCTTTATAAATTTTATAAAATTTGTATATTTTTGTTTCTAGATTTAAATAGCCAAGATCACATCTTACATGTTAGGCTCTAAAGTCTTCATATTGGCCAAAATCATGTAAAATTTCTTTTAAAGCTCCTAGAATCACTCAAAATGTGTAGTATATATGGTTTTGTGTATACTAGCGACTTCCACAGTTTAAGTGCATGCTGAAGTTTAAAATCATTAAGCTATAAATTTGAAGGAAAAAGAAAAGATATGCTTATGAATACGTGTCTGAATTTTCAAACCATTTTGCCTTTAAGATAATTTTTATCAAATTTCTAATAGTGACTAGATGATGTTCAGAGAATTATAAATTTGCATATGGGGTTCGTACTATTTTGTTTTAATATTAAGTCACTATTACCTTAATACTCATCAATAAAGTAAGCAGAAATACATCTTAATTGGGCCTGGGGGGGTGAAAAATGATTTCTAATATCACTAATGGAACATAAAACTATTCATGACTTGAGATCACTGTACCCCCTGACTTAGATAATGATAAAAATTAAATATAGATCTCATTTTCCTTTAATTCCTGAAGTTGACACTCATCAAGATGCACTCCTCACCACCCTGCTTCAAAGAAGAAGTTCACACGTTCATAATTATCTCTCTTCAGCATTGGTAGGCATTGAAATCAAATTAAAAAGAATAAAATCTCCCCTTATCATATATACAACAGTTGACATATCAGAGGACTTATAGGCCAACACATTTGCTTTTACTAACTTGGCACCTGTTTATTCTAGACACAGGAATGAAGTATCATTCTTCCCTGTTGGCCATCATAGACAATTTTACATCCTGCTCACTTGGAATTACTCTGCAACATGACTCTAAAATCTGGACAAGACGAAGATAAGTCACATTACCTTTTACAGTTCATTAGCTTTAACAAATACATAGCTGGCACTTACACAAACAGCATTTTACCCGCTGTTCTGCATGTCTCTGTACTGCTTTCCTGCTGTTCTTACAGGTGGCATTTAGGCAGTGCTATTATGAGGTGTATCATCATTACTACATCATTGTCACAGACTTCCAGGCACAAATCTGGAGACAAAAGGTAACTCAGAAACAATAGCAATTGAAATATTAAAAGTTCATATAGTACACAATGGACAATAAGTATATATTTAAGAGCAACAACTTCTGAAAACATTGGAAATAAATCACTATAGTCTTCTTTTTATCTATAGTAGTATTTTATTACCTGTATTTGTCAATATGCTGCAGTTTTCCTTTTTTCCTTTATAATGGTATTGGATGCTATTATCATTTCTAAAATAGATGACAGTTTGCTCCACCTTCACATTTCATTTCATTGTAGCTGCTTGGATTTCGGCCATTGCATACTGCAACCTGTAATGGTTATCAATTGTTGAAAATATTTTTGAGGTTTCTCTTTTTAGGGACACAGTGAAAGTGTGAAACCAGGCATTTAACTTGAAAAACAGATCAAGCCAGATGCAAAGCTGATTGTAGATCAACCCTTTCTTAAACAAACAAGCAAATCAGTAATAATAAAATAAACTACTGTTCCTTCCTTGTGATTCACTGACTCATTTATTCATAAACTAAGTATTTATTCAGTGTTTACTGTGTACCAGGCCCTGGGCATACAATGGCTTATATGATAGGATCCATATTGTATGAAACTTACTTTTTGAAACATTAGAAGCAGGATTTATGAAGTTAGGCCAAGGTTCCAGTGCTAAGGGAAGGGCAGTATTGAGAACAAACTGCCATAGGAAGCATAGATTCTGTTGTCCTGGTCCTGTCACTGGGATAGCCACTCTTTCCATAGGTAACTGCAGGGTTGGGTTTAGGTCTCACCATGGCCAGCAGTCTACCCTAGGAGACACAGAATTAGGCAAGATTGTGAATACAAGCTGAGGCAGCAAAGAACGACTCTTTTCCATATCTCTCAACCTTTGTCCTCTCTTTTCCTTCTCCTAAACCGTCTCCTCTGGGACTCTCTGTCATCAACACAAAGAGAAAAGTTGCTAATGAAAACACTGAATGGCCGAAAGCATTTCATCCTAGACACAGGGACATTGGATCTACAGAGATCATGGAACCCGACTATAAGCCAATCCACTTAGCTGCCCTAGTGTGTAAAACCCATTGTTATTGTCTGTATTATCATAAGTTTAGATTATACCCTGTGCATGCTGCACTATTAGCTTTTCTTTTATACCCCATCTTATGTTTTACATCCTCACTGGGGAAAAGACCCTTTCCTTCTTTATTGTAAATGATTCTCTGACCGTGAAAGAAGAAACAAAACAGGGATGGATAAAAAATGCCCCAAGGTTGTCATTATTAAAGTGGTCTAAATAAAAATCACAATTGTGGAAACTGAAAAGGATCGGGGTCAAAAGATCACATTAATAAACTGTATTTTTCATTTCCAATATTTATAGGAATGTCTAGATGAAGTTAAATTCTAATTAAAAAATGCTGTCTCTCCTAATAAATAGATGACATTTCATTACATTAAAAGTTATTTTATATACTGGCTAGAAATGCACTTCTTGTCTTTCTTGAAAAAAAAGAAAGGTTTCTGTTGTTATTCTGGAATTTAAGAAGATATTGTATAAAATATCCATAGTCAATGTCATCCCCACCCCATTTTCTCCAAAAAAATCAAGCACATGACTTCTTCTTTTCTTGAAGGAAGAAATCTGCCATTTTTAGTGTCTGTAAGTAGCCTTCTTCCAGAGAACGATCAATTATTGATTGTGTGAGATTTCATAAATAAAGCCAAATGTAGACAGGCAATTAATCTTTCATTTCTGGTTCACCTTGAGAGAACAGTACGATGATAACAAAAGCAAAACCTTGACTGTTTCCTGTTCATTCTGTGCATGTTCAGCAAATGCATGTTTTATAAACTTCAAAGGGATTCTTGCAGCCATAGTTGAGTCAGTTGGAGAAAATTGCTCAGAGAGGAAAAATGATGTCTCAAGAGCACTTACTATGTGTCAGGTGGTTTATATACTTATGTGAATAATTTCCAACACACATACATAAGTTTGTCGTACTGTGGTGACTTGCGTGTTGTTGTGATACTGAAAGCTTTGCCAGAGATATTTCAAAACCCAGCAGGGTCACCCTTGGTGGGCAGGCTCAGCTGAACTTCCAGACTAAGACAGACTAGGAAGAAGGACCCAGCAGTCTACTTCTGAAAAAATGACCAGTGAAAACCTTATGAATAGCTTGTCTGATATGGTGCCGGAAGATGAGCCCCCCAGGTTGGAAGGCAGTCAAAAGACAACTAGGGAAGAGCTGCCTCCCGCAGAGTCAACCTTAATGACTTGGGTAGAGTCAAGCTTTCAGGACCTTTATTTGCTTATGTGGCCTGTCTCAAAATGAGAAGAAACAACTGCAAACATCCATTAATAATTGGATCGTGGAATGTACAAAGTATGAATCTCAGAAAATTGGAAGTCATCAAAAATGAAATAGAACACAAAAACATTGATATCCTAGGCATTACTGAGCTGAAATTCACTGGTATTGGCCATTTTGAATCAGACAGTCATGTGTTCTACTATGCTGGGTATGAAAATTAAAGAGGAATGACATAATATTCATGGTCAAAAAGAACATTTAAAGATCTATCATGAAGTAAAATGCTGTCAGTGATAGGATAATATTCATACAACTACAAGGAAGACTAGTTAATAGGACTATTATTCAAATTTATACACCAGGCACTAAGGCCAAAGATGAGGAAATTGAAGATTTTTAACAACTTCTGTAGTCTGAAATTGATCAAACATGCAATCAAGATGCATGGATAAATACTGGTGATTGGAATGCAAAAGTTGCAAACAAAGAAGAAGTAATACTAGTTGGAAAACAATGGCTTTGGTGATAGAAACAATGTAGGAGATTCCATGATAGAATTTTTCAAGACCGGTGACTTCTTCATCGCAAACACCTTTCTTCAACAACATAAATGGTGGCTATACATGTGGACTTCGGCAGATAGAATACAAGTCGACTCTGCCTGTGGAAAGAAACGATGGAGAAGCTCAATATCATCAGTCAGAACAAGGTCATCAATTTCTTACATGCACATTCAAGTTACTGCTGAAGAAAATTAGAGCAAGTCCATGAGAGCCAAAATATGACCTTGAGTATATCCCACCTGAATTTAGAGACAATTTCAGGAATAGATTTGACACATAGAACACTAATGACCAAACGTCAGAAGAGGTATGGAATGACATCAAGGACATCTTAAATGACAAAAGCAATAGGTCATTAAAAAGACAGGAAAGAAAGAAAACAAGAGACTCTAAAACTTGCTCTTGAACGTAGGGTAGCTAAAGGGAATGGAAAAAATGCTGAAGCAAAAGAGCTAAATAGAAGATTTCAAAGGGTGGCTCAATAAGACAAAGACAAACAACATAATGAAATGTGCAAAGCCCTGGAGTTAGAAAATCAAAACGGTAGAACACACTTGGCATTTCTCAAGCTGAAAGCACTGAAGAAAAAATTCGAGCCTTCAGTTGCAATACTGAAGGATTCCATGGGGAAGTTTTATTTTATTTTTTTCTGTTACACTGTTTTTTTTTTTTGTTTTGTTTTGTTTTTTTATTACTTTTTTTTTTTTTTAATTGTACTTCAGGTGAAGGCTTACAGAACAAATAGTTTCTCATGAAACAGTAGTACAAATATTGTTTTATGACATTGGTTAACAACCCCAAAACATGTCAACCCTCTAACTTCTCAAACATTTTTTTTTTTTTGGTGAAAATACACATATCCAAAGATACACCATTTCAAAAATTTCTACATGCACAGTTCAGTGACATTGACTACGCTCTTCCTAGTGCTGCTATTCTCACTTAAGATGAAGGCTTACAGAACAAAATAGTTTCTCATTTAACAGTTAGTACACATGTTGCCCTATGACAATGGTTAACTACCTCAAAACACATCAACACTATCCTTACTCAACCTTGGGTTCCCTATCACCAGCTTCCTTGTCCCCTTCTGCCTTCTGGCCCTTGTCACTGGACTACTGTACTTCATTAATCCCACTTGGTTTTATGGGGCTGTCCACTCCCAGACTGAACGGTGAACCTCAGAGATAATTTCACCACTGAGCCAAAAGGGTGTCTGGTGGCCATACTCTCGGGGTTTCTCCAGTCTCCTTTAAGCCAGTAAATCTGGTCTTCTTTTTGTGAGTTAGAATTATGTTCTACATCCTTCTCCAGATCTGTCCAGAATCCTCTGTTGTGATCCCAGTCAGAGCAGTCAGTGGTGGTAGCCGGGCACCATCTAGCTGTACTGGACTCAGTCCGGTGGAGGCCTTGGTAGCTGTGGACAATTAGTCCTTTGGACTAATCTTTTCCTTCTATCCTGTTCTCTTCATTCTCCCTTGCTCCCGAAGGGATGAGACCAGTGGAGTATCTTAGATGGCCGCTCACAGGCTTTTAAGACCCCAGACACTACTCACCAAGGTAGAATGTAGAACATTGTCTTTATAAACTGGATTATGTCAATTGAGCTAGATGTTCCCCGAGACACAGTCCTCCACTCAGCAATTCAGTCCCTCAGGGAGTTTGGAAGTGTCAGTGGAGCTTCCATGACCTTTCCTCGTACAAGTTGTGCTGGTTACCCCTGTATTGTGTACTGTCTCACCTTTCACCCAAGATACCACTTATCTATTGCCTATTTAGTATTTCCCCCCCACCCATCCCATCCCTTCTAACCAACAAAGATAGTTACATTTTGTGTGTGAACTTTTTCATGGGTTTTTACAATAGAGGTCTCATACAATATTTGTCCTTTTGTGATTGACTTATTCACTCAGCATAATGTCCTACAGTTTCATCCATGTTATGAGATGCTTCACAGATTCATTGTTGTTCTTTCTCGTTGCATAGTACTTCATTGTGTGTATGTACCATACTTTGTTTATCCATTCATCTCTTGATGGGCATCTAGGTTGTTTCCATCATTTTGCTACTGTGAACAATGCTGCCATGAACATAGGTGTGCATATGTCTATTCGAGTGACGACTCTTACTTGTCTAGGATATGTTCCTAGGAGTGGGATTGCTGGATCGAATGGTATGTCTATTTCTAGCTTTCTGAGGAAGCGCCATATCATTTTCCAAAGTGGTTGTATCATTTTGCATTCCCACCAGCAGTGCATAAGAGTTCCCATCTCCCCGCAGCCCCTCCAACATTGGTTATTTCCAGTGTTTTTGATTTGTGCCAGTAATGCCGGGGTGAGATGGTATCTCATTGTGGTTTTAGTTGGCATTTCTCTAATGGCTAGTGATCGTGAGCATTTCCTCATGTGTCTGTTGGCTTGTTGGCTGCTCGAAGGTCTTCTTTGGTGAAGTGTCTGTTCATTTCCATTCCCATTTTTTAATAGGATTATTTGTCTTTTTGTTGTAGAGGTGTTGGATTTTCTTGTAGATTATGGAGATTACACCTTTGTCTGACTTGTACTGTCCAAAAATTTTTTCCCAGACTGTAGGTTATCTTTTTACTCTTTTGGTGAAGTCTTTGGAAGAGCATAGGTGTTTGATTTTTAGAAGATCCCAGTTATCTAGCTTATCTTTTGAGATTTGTGCATTGATGGTTATGGTTTGTATCCTGTTAATGCTGTGTATAAGGCTTGTAGTGTTGGTCCTACTTTTTCTTCTATGAGCTTTATAGTTTTAGGCTTTATATGGAGGTCTTTGATCCATTTTGAAATAGTTTTTGTATACGGTGTGAGGTATGGATCCTGTTTCATTTTTTTGCAAATGGGTATCCAATTTTGCCAGCACCATTTGTTAAAAAGACTGTCTTTTCCCCATTTGATGGACTTTGGGCCCTTGTCAAAGATCAGGTGACCGTAGGTGGATGGATTTACATCTGGATTCTCAATACTGTTCCATTGGTCAACGTATCTGTCATTGTACCAGTACCAGGCTGTTTTGACTACTGTAGCTGTATAGTAGGTTCTGAAGTCAGGTAGTGTGAGTCCTCCAACTTTATTCTTCTTCTTCAGTAGTGCTTTACTTATTTGGGGCTTCTTCCCTTTCCATATAAAGTGAATGATTAGTTTTTCCATCTCTTTGAAGAATGTTGTTGGATTTGGATGGGGATTGCTTTGTATTTGTAAATTGCTTTGGGTAGAATTGTCATTTTGACAATGTTGAGTCTACCTATCCATGAGCATGGTATGTTTTTCCATTTATGTAGATCCCTTTGGTTTTCTTGCAGTAGTGTTTTGTAGTTTTCTTTGTTTAGGTCTTTTACATCCCTGGTTAGATTTATTCCTAAGTATTTTATCTTTTTAGGGGCTATTGAAAATGGTATTATTTTCCTGATTTCCTTTTCATCATTCTCCTTATTGGTGTATAAGAATCTAACTGATTTTTGTATGCTTATCTTGTATCCTGCTACTCTGCTGAATCTTTCTATTGGTTCCAGTAGATTTCTCACGGAGTCTTTAGGGTTTTCTAGGTATAGTATCATATCATCCGCAAACAGGGACAGTTTAACTGCTTCTTTACCAATTGGGACGCCCTTTATTTCTTTGTCTTGCCTTATTGCTCTAGCTAGAACTTATAGGACAATGTTAAATAGGGGTGGTGATGAAGGGCATCCTTCTCTTGTTCCTGTTTTCAAGGGGAATGTTTTAAGCCTCTCTCCAATAAGAATGATGTTGGTGATTGGTTTTGCATAGATGCTCTTTATTGTGTTGAGAAATTTCCCTTCTATACCTATTTTATTGAGTTTTTATCAGGAACGGGTGTTGGAGTTTGTCGAATGCCTTTTCTGTGTCAAGTGAGAGGATCATGTGATTCTTTTCTTTCCTTTTAGTTTTGTGGCGGATTACGTTCATTGATTTTCTAATGTGGAAACATCTTGCATACCTGGTATGAATCCTACTTGGTCGTGGTATATTATTGTTTTGATATGATGCTGAATTCTATTGGCTAGAAGTTTGTTGAGAAGTTTTGCATCTATATTCATGAGGGATATTGGTCTGTAATTTTCTTTTTTTGTGATGTCTTTGCCTGGTTTTGGTATCAGCGTTATGCTGGCTTCATAGAATGAATTTGGAAGTGTGCTTCCTTTCCTATGCTCTGAAATAACTTGACATGTACTGGTACAAGCTCTTCTGTAAATTTTTGTAGAATTCTCCAGTAAAGCCATCTGGGCCAGGGCTTTTTTTGATTGGGAGTTTTTTATAATACCTTTTGAGTCTCTTCTCTTGTTATGGGTCTGTTCAGATTTTCAACATCACTTTGCTGTAGTATTTGTAGAAATTTATCCATTTCCTCTAGGTTTTCAAATTTGTTGGAGTATAGTTTTTCATAATATTCTGTTATAATCCTTTTTATTTCGGTTGGGTCTGTTGTAATGTCCGCCATGTCATTTCTGATGTGGGTTATTTGTGTCCTCTCCTGTTTTTCTGTTGTCAGTCTGGCCAGTGGTTTGTTGATTTTGTTGATTCTTTCAAAGAACCATCTTTTGCTTTTGTTGATTTGTTCTACTGTTTTTTTGTTCTCTATTTCATTTAATTATGCTCTGATCTTTACTATTTCCTTTCTTCTGGTGGCTGTGGGCTTTTTCTTCTGTTCTTTTTCTATTTGTTTGAGTTCTGTAGTTAATATTTTGATTTTGTCCCTTTCTTCTTTTTTGATGTGTGCATCTGTTGCTATCAATTGTCCTCTGAGGACTGCCTCTGCTGTGTCCCAAAGGTTTTGGTATGATGTGTTTTCATTCTCATTTGATTATAGGAATTTTTTGATTCCATCTTTGATTTCTTCTATTACCCAGTGATGTGTAAGCAGGGTATTATTCAGTTTCCATTAATTGATGTTTTTTCCTTGCTGTTTCTGTTGTTAATTTCTACCTTGATGGCACTGTGGTCAGAGAAGATACTTTGATTTATCTTAATGTTTCGATCTTTTGAGGATGGCTCTGGGGCCTAAGATGTGGTCTATTCTGGAGAACGTTCCATGTGCTTTGGAAAAGAATGTGTACTTTGCAGCTGTTGGATGGAGTGTTCTATATATGTCTGTTAGGTCAAGTTCGCTGGTGGTGCCCTTTAGGTCTTCTGTATCTTTGCTAAGTTTCTTTATAGTTGTTCTGTCCTTTACTGAGAGTGGTGTGTTGAAGTCTCCTACTATGTGTGGAACTGTCAATTTCTCTTTTCAGTGTTGTTAGAGTTGGTTTTATGTATTTTGGAGCCCTGTCATTGGGTGCGTAGATGTTTATTATGGTTATGTCTTCATGATGGATCATCCCCTTTATCATTATATAGTGTCTTTCTTTGTCCTTTATGGTGGATTTTGCTTTAACGTCTATTTTATCTGAGATTAGTATTGCCACTCCTGCTCCTTTTTGGTAGTTGTTAGCTTGGTATATTTTTTCCAACCTTTGACTTTTAATAAATTCACATCTTTGTTTCTAAGGTGTGTCTCTTGTAGACAGCATATTGATGGATTCTGTTTTTTTATCCATTCTGTCACTCTCCGTCTCTTTATGGGTGCATTGAGTCCATTTACATTCAGTATAATTATTGATAGACATGAGTTTGTTGCTGTCATTTTGTAGTGCTTTTTTTTTGTGGTGCTTATGTTTTCTTTGTTCTTCTTACTCTCCTGTGCTGAGTTACTTTTGTTTGTAGATTTTTTTTTTCATTTCTTTTGTTTTTGTAGGTTTTGTTTTTGCTGAGACTTTATGTTTTTCCTTTTTATTTTTATGAGTATATGTGTTAACTTTCTTTGTTGTTAACATGAATTTTACCCTTATCTTTCTAAGTTTGAAGCGGTTGACCATTACTTGGTATCGCCTTGCCTTCCTCTCCATTAAAGGTTTTATACCTACACCATTTATTCCCTCTTATTGTTCTAATGTTGTTGTCTTTTACTGATTAACTGATCTGATTCCCTGTTGTATTTCTTTTGGTTTTGGATAGTCCTCGAGAGGTCATTTCCTAGATTGGGATCTTGCTGGTATGATCCTGTGTCCTAGATTCTGCCTGTGTTCTGAATTTGTTTGTTCTGAGATCTAAGAACTCCCTTTAATAATTCTTGTAAGTTTGGTTTGGTTTTTACATATTCCCTTAATTTCTGTTTATCTGGAAATGTCCTAATTTCACCATCATATTTGAATGAGAGTTTTGGAGGATGTATTATTCTTGGCTGGCAATCTTTTTTCTTTCAAGGTTTTATATATGTCATCCCATTGCATTCTTGCCTGCATGGTTTCTGTCAAATAATAAGAGCTTAGACTTGTTGTTTATTCTCTGAATGTGACTTCTTGTTTTTCACAAGCTGCTCTCAGGATTCTTTGTTTTTCTTTGGTTTTGGTGAGTGTGATTATGACATGCCTTGGTAATTTTCTTTTGGGGTCTATCCTATATGGTGTTCCTTGAGCTTCTTACATGGCCAGATTTTCATCTTTCATGATATTGGGGAAGTTTTCTCTCAGCAGTTCTTCAAGGATCATCTCTGTGTTTCCTGTTTCCTCCCCCTGTTCTGGAACTCCAATCACTCACAGATTTTTGCTTTTGATTGTATCCCACATAACTCTCAGGGTCTCTTCATTTTCCTTTGTTCTTTTTTCTGAGTTTTCCTGAAAGAGAGTTGTATCCAATTGTTTGTCTTCAATTCCTCTGATCCTGTCTTCCACCATTTCAAATCCACTCCTCAGCCCTTCTATGAGTCTGTCCATTTCTGAAATCTTGTTGTTTATCTTTTGGATTTCTAATTGTTGTTTTTGTATAATTTCTAGTTGTGAATGTATTTTGGCATTTTGTTCCTGCATTATTTTCCTGAATTCTTCCAGTTTTTTGTCTGTATTTTTGTGAATTTGTCTATTTTTTTCCTCATTTTTGTCTGCTTTTTGTTTCAACTCTTGGGTAATTCTGAGTATTAGAGATTTGAATTCCCTTTCAGGTAGTTCTAGTGTCTTTTCTTCCACTGGAAAGTCATCTGGTGTTTCATTTTGGACGCCTACTGGAACCATCCTATTCTGTTTTTGTAAATGTTTTGATATTTTCTGCTGTCTTCGGGGCATTCAGTTGTTATTTTTCTGTTTATCAATTGCAGATTTGTTGTTTCATCTTTTTTTTTTTTTTTTTAATTTGCTATGTTTGAGCATGCGGGCTGTGTGTTCTTTGTTGTTTGCTTGTTTGTGTGCATGATTCTTTTTTGCCTCCTTCTCCAATTGTCAGGGTCAGTCACTCAGATGTGGTTCAGCAGGGCAGGTCCAGCTGAAGAGGAGTTACTGGGACAGGTTTTTTGTGGCACTTACTGCAGCCACCAGGGCTGGTCGGAAATCAGTGCAGGGCAGGTTCCAGTAGGCCATGCCTGTGCAGTTTGGAGGTGTGATGTTAAGTGCACGGTGCAGGTAGGCAGGATGTAGGGGGGAGATTGTTATGTGTGGAGCTAAGATGTATATGAGAGAGAGGAGGGAGCAACAGGAACCAAAAACATACAAACAAAAAAGAATGCTAGGGGAGCTTGATGTTGGAGTGGACAGATGAGAGACTGTGAACTGGAGTAAAACGAAAACGGGAAGAAGAAGAAAAAAAAGAAAAGAAAGAATAAATAAAAATCAGAAAGGGAAAAGAACAGCAAAGTTCCCAGGGATTCCCCTCAGTGTGGCTCTGAGGTCTGGGGACGTTGTTCTCAGGTGTTGCAGTCAGCCTGGCTAGAAAGTGTAGAGGTATTCAGCACCAGGTATTCAGGGAACAGAAAGAGAAGGAAGGTATAGAGAGATGAGAAACTGAATAATGAAGAAAGACAAAAAGGGAAAAAGAGGGAAAAGAAAATAAAAGACATTTAAAAAAAAAGAACAAGAGAAGCCCCCTCCCAAAAAAAAAACCCACAAAAAGAGAAATGCTCTCATGGATCCCTCTGCACATCTGCGCAAGCCAAGGCGGTGCGTTTCAAGCCACGCAGCACCACCTGGCCAGAATGGGCTCCCAACTCAAGAAAAGGAATAGAAAACAAATGAATAATTCAAAACAAATAATCAAACAAAAGCCCTAGGATCCCACCAGCGTGGCAGCCCAGTCCAGGATGCAGTTCCACACTCGAACGGAGCTCTGCAACCCCTCAGGAAGAAACAAAGATGGCTCACGGAGCCAGGTTTTTAGCGAAAGGAGGGGGAGGTGATGTGAGGTAAGCAAGAAATCAAAAGAAGCAGGAAAAAAAAGCAACACCAGCAACCAACAAACGGCACTCAGACAGCCAGCTAGTGCAGGTGGGTAGAATCCAAGCAGCCGGTGCTTCCTGAACCAGAGACTGTGTCTGCGTGAAGCAGAGGAGGCCGAGTGTGGGTGAAGAATGGTGGGGGGTGGGAAAGCATATATCACAAATTACTGGTTGTTTTTTCTCCCGCTCTAAGCTCCTTGAAGCTGCTTTCTCATACCACCTGTTTGCTGGTCTCCAATAGGAGTCCAAGATGGCAGATCCATGCTGCATTAGCCTATAGGGGACCTCTGCATGAATCTCTCCTCACTCTCCATTCTCTGTCAGTTTTCTCACTCCATTTGGTGTTTGGCTGAGTTCTTTGTCTCTTCATTTGATGTTTTAGGGTTTCAGGATTGCTGTTTTCTCTGTTCGGCTTAGTTTTTTGGATCTTTGCTGTGGAGGGATGGCGTGTTTCTTCTGCCTAGAGCGCCATTTTGCCAGAAGTCTCCTTCTTGCATTTTTTTGTTATTTTTTTTTATTTAAGGCTTAACCAACAAAGTGTCAAACCAGACTGCATTTCCTACTTGCCATATTACCCTTGGCATGTTTTTTAACATTTCTTTGACTCAAATACTCCATCTGTAAAATGGGATCATACATGAAGGTATTTCATAAGATTGTTGTGAGGACACATACACATATACACTGTATCAATTAGCTCTCAACCAGGGAAGAATAACCAGTGCAGGATATGTACATGCATATATATTAAGGGATTTGTTACAGAAATTGGCCTTACACAATTATAGGAGCTAGCTAAGTAGTCCTCGTGAAGCTGTTGTCTCTACATCTGATGCTGAGATTGAAGTCCACAGAACAGGCAGTCAGGAAGGGAAGACGGGTGTAAATTGAAGAAGATCAAGGGCACTCTAGAACCCACAAGCTTGAGCTGGAACCTCAGTAAGGCCTGTGTCTGATCTTGTTGCCCCTGACCTTGGTGACAATGGTATCCTGTAGAAGCTGCGGCTCTTTTTCACAGAGCTAAACACACAGACCTGGTCAAGGAGTCAGAGAAGCTGAATGGGTTTCTGGAAAAAGAGAGCAATTACAGGTCCAGCTGCTGTTTTACATCAATGAGGTGAGTCAGCTAACCAGGTGCAATGTCTGTGTCTGCTATAAAGTTGTTGCTGCTTCCTATCTGCTTTCCAAATCTCCCAAGAATATTCCTAGGGGCCTTCCCTAACTAGAAACATTCAAGAAAGTGAATTTTAGGAAATGCGGTTCATCATAGCCAACCTGACACATTATAATAGCATTTACACACAAACAGGTATACATATACATATTTACATATGTACTCTTGTACTTGGATCTTCTTTGGTTAACTAATAGTTTCTGTTGGATTAGTTTGTTTTCAAATTTTCTCATTTTCATTCAGGAATTTAGTAAGATTTTGGTTATAAATGCATGAGTTTCAGGACAGATTTTATGGGCAAGTGGTGGTAGAGAGAAAGGCTTGTCAGACTTACAACAAATACCTATTTACATAAAGGTATAATGTATAATAGATTTTTTTATTTTTTTAAATTTAAAGTTACTGAAAAGTTTGAAAAGTTGAAATTTCCAACCTTTGTGAAACCAGAGGTGGCATCAGCCTCTCTAGGAATTACAATAAAATGTGCCCAATAAATCACACTTTTACCTCTCATATAAAAAGTCAGTAAATGTAGCTACAACTTCTTTGATTAGTTCTTTTCTCAATCAGCTTCCAGGAGGATAGATTTTATTCTGGGGTCATGATTCATTTTCCACATAGATTCCATACAGAGGCATTTTATTCCCATGGAGGGAAAGGTTTCTTTGCTTTTCAGGACAGAGAAAACTCATTAAGTGCTCAATTAAGTTTACCTTCAGGTGAACAAGTGTAAATTCAGGTACTCTGACAACATTTTAAACTACTTAAACTTTCATGAATGTTAGTTTTATTCTTCAATTAACAATACTAGCTTTTGTCTTCAATAGTAATATAGCGGATATTTAGATTTTACTCTTAAAACAATATGCTGCATTTTGGCACATTTAGCTTGGGGATCTGCATAGCTGGGCGATACTTCGTAGTCACAAACTGCATATGGTTAGATGAGAGTCTCAAATAGTCATCTATACAGTATCGACTGAGAAACACACACACGCACACATATATGTCCCTGGGTAGTACAAGAGGTTAACCACTTGATTACTACCTGACAGGACGGCGTTTGGAAACCACCCATTGGCTCCTCAGGAGACAGTCTTGGTGATCTGCTTTGGAAAGGCCACAGCCTTAAAAACTATGAAGCCATTCTACTCTGCACACCTAAGTTTGCTATGAGTGGGAATCAACTCAACAGCAACTAATAATAACAAGCAGGTACGTATAGTATTTGGACCCTATAGGATGGAATTATGATTTAGTATAAAATCTGCTATAGAGCCCAGGATTTGCATTTTTAACAAAGCAGAGGTGATTCTCATGTGGGTTGTCATAGAACAACTCCTTGACAATATTATTTTAGAAAATAGCATGATGTCAAGATAGGGCTAGCTACAGAGAGATGGAGTAAAATAGATATACTAGGAGAAGGGGATCTTCAAAGTGAGTGTGAAGAATGTTGAGGAAATGTCTTTCTTTATCACAGAGTTTTGCCTAAGAACATTTGACATCTGTTCACCTAAATGCTTCTTGAGTTCCAGAATCAGTTGGTAGCAGACCTTGCTTGATTTCTGGGAGGTTACTAAGAATAATGTAAGAGATGATGCCTGTTTCTGAACAAATTGCCCCTAGCAATTTGTAGAAAATATATTCTTTTTTTTAATTGAACTTTAGATGAAAGTTTACAGAACAAACTAGCTTCTCATTAAACAGTTAGTACATACATTGTTTTAGAAACTATATTCTTGCAAAGATCAGAGCTGTTGAACTATTGTGTGAGAAGTGAGTAATCATCGTATTAAGATTGTTAGGGGTCACTCAGGTGAAAACTAGAGGTTTCTCAAGGGCTTCAGTTGTGTTTACTTATTTAACATAACTTTCAAGGTAATTGCTATGTGCTTTTTCGACACTTTTTCTTAAGGCCCACTATTTTCTTAACTGAAGTTTAGATATATTCAACATCCCTCGTGTTTAATCATTACAAATATAATTTCAGGAAAACTTGGTATGCAAATATAAAGCTAGCCATTTGAAATTACAAATTCCTGTTTATAGTGATTGTAATCAAAAGACAAAAAATACACACACAAAAGCAAATACCTGTGAGTTTGTGTCATTGTTTAAAATTCCACTAGATGGGTTGTTCAAAGAATTGATTTTCATGCAGCATATTAAGACTCAGAGAATAGAAATTGTAAAGGAATTATTTAGTTTTCTGATTTTCAGTTACTCAACTCTGGTAACATGAGAAAATAATCTGGCAGCATTGTTTTAAAATTTACATTAGAAAGTATGTTAAAATGCATAACAAAAAATCAGGTACATCATACACAATTACAAAATTTTTATAAACTTTACCTTTTATCTGGATGGTTGACACAAATTGTAGATGATTTCAGATATCAGTTTGCCTAATAATTTATGGTTTTCCATAATTTAAACACTTAAAATTTAAAATACCTAAAGTACTGTCATTATAAATCCTACTAACATTTTATCTATACTTAAATGAACTTGAATATCATTCTTCTAGTCTTCTAGTTCTTGTTCCTAATTTTGTCACACTCAACTTCCAAGATACTATTTCTTTCTAACAGAATAAAATGTACTTAGTCACTTTTGATCACTGTCATAATCAGTGTCATATTTGAATAATTTGTCTTATTTATTGGAGCCTACTAATAGTTGAAATTACAAGATTATTTAAATATGCAAATGTGTCGGATCATGTTAGTAATCTGTTGAGCAACTGTTGCATTTTCCTATTACCGGTTGTACCCAATAAACAGGTATGATTGCCTTTTGAACAGAATTCATTCTACCCTTCATGGCTCATTAGAGGAAACCAGAAGATTTGTACTATTACTCCATGATTTATGTCTCACAGGGGCATCCCGTAAATATTCTTTAAAGGCCCAATTTAAGTAAGAACTGCTTTTGAAACTTTCTACAAGAAGAAGAAAAATACTGTGATTTAACTAATCAAGACCTTAAACATTATCTAATTCATTCTTTTTTTTGAGGAAACAGCTTTAAAGAAGTAAAATTACTTTTCATAGCATATCAAAGCTAGGACTGAGGACAAGTACATCACACTCAGTACAGTATTTAGCAACTGTTCTATAGTGACATATTTTTACATCTTCTGAAATACTATAGTCATTTGCTTTTCCATTTATTTTGCTGCTTAGCATGTACATTATTTAGAATATAGGAGTACATGTTGTACCAGAGAAACTCTCCAAATAGTGGCTTAAAAGAGGCAGCTGTATATTTTACTGGCATGCTACAATTCAAAGGTGAGCCTTACAGGCTTGTTGTTTGATGATCTTGCCCTCCTTCACATATGGCTTCCACCCAGAATATAAGATGGCGTCTTCAACCATTACCATATTCCAACAAATATGAAAGGGAAAGAGTTGAAGTGGAAGGCAAGGATGATCCTTTATGGTAACTATGCAGATGGTGCATGCATCAGTTTGTCTCACATTTTATTGGTTGTACCATCACAGCTGTCTGCAAGAGAAGGGGCAAATAGAATCTTCAGTTGTGTGGTTGATCCTTGAGAAAATCAGGAGTCATATTATGATGAGAATGAAGCAAAAATGCAAAGGGGTAAACAAATAGCAGTGTCTGAAAATACCTTTCTTACATTTCTAATTTAGTATGTAACATTTTATATCATGAATTTGCATGGTTGCAAGGTTGTAAATTCTAGCATATTACACATATTGACATATAAATAGTGCCTTGATACTCAGCATAATTCATTTTAAAATACAAACCTTTAGCAATAAAGAAGGTATTTTTTTCCTTCTTGGATTTATATTTCTATTCCATTCCCACAAAGAAATGTATTCTAAGATATTTTACTTCTAAACCTTCTACCAATACCTGTTTATAGATTATTGCGATAAAACCATATACAGGAATTGATTTTTCCCTGTATTCATGTTTCTAAGTTTAATTTCTTCCTAGCATGTGTTATCCTAAAAGTTATTATAAATGCTGCTTTGTTATAATTATTCATAATAAAAGTCTTCTTTTAAATGGTTCGATGAAATGGATAAGATTATTTCCTTTTTAAAAATTATCTGCTGATTAATATTACTTTTCTAGATTTAGACATGATGCAGAATCAGTTTAATCCCAATTTTTTCATTGTGTCTATATAAGTAATTATAAACCATTTTAACAAAGATCTAGATGGGAATAAGAAGAATGTTGTTAAAGCAATTCACTCAATTCTTTGAACGCCTTCTTAGTTAAATGCCAAAAATCACATTATGACATATTATCCAGAAAATTATGTTTAATAATATATCAGCTGAAAAGTCTATTAGGTGGTCTTGTAATTGGTTGAAAGCAAAGAATCTGAAAACTACATGACACACAAAAGTATTTGCTGCTCTGTTATTAGTGTCATTCATTTTCTTGACACCAAATCAGAATTTTGAATCACCCCTTTCATTATTGCCCGGGACAATTTTTATACAGTAGGGAAATGCACTATTGATATTAAGAATGGATAGGACTTAACCTTTCTTATGAAAAGTGAATGTGGGAAATTGTTTAAGGGGAGGAGGGAAAGGAGAATCACAGTCTTGTTCTCATGAATATTGAGCTTATGAAAAAGAAGATGGAAACTGAAGGTCTGGCAACAATCATTTTCAAAATCATCCATTCCTGTTCCCTCCGAAGAAAGTCTTCATGTAACCTTAGCTTACGTGTATCCTAATTTGAATTCCATTAATTCACGGTATATTATTTATTACTTTACTATTCCAAATGGTCTGTTTCAAAATCTTTGCACACACACACACACACACACACACACACACACACACACACACACACACAAACACACATACCCTTCTCTTCACAAAAGGCATGCTATTTGCTATTTTATGTACTTGATTCAGTATGTCCAACTGGAATTTCCCACCAGAAAGTGAGTCTTTTTATTGAGGAAAGTGGCCCTTTATTTCATCCAAAAGATTTAAAAGAAACTGCTGAGTAAAAATCAGTGAACAACAGCATAATGTTCTTGGGGTCTCCTGCTTCTCTCTGGAACACATGTGTATTCCCTTTATCTCTCCTTTCTTTTGTGACCCAGAAAATGTTAAAATGAGAGTGGCCAATCCCACAGAACTGCATGCAATTCTAGACAAAAACAGACTTTATGCTCTATATTCATAAGATAAGTCTTTATGTCCTTTGTTTCGACCGAAAAATAAAACATGGTCAGAGGTCATTTTGAGCAGCATACTTCAAACTCTTCAAAACTACAAAATTTACTTAATCCAGGAAACTGTTGGGTTTCAGGGTCAAGGTCTATAAGTATGTTACCTCACTATCAAGTAACCAGCCCCTGAGACTTCCTCATGGCCATAAGTCAAGGCCAGATGCTAAACCTTTGATAAATGTTTAAGTAAGATAAGCAAGAGTGGACTGCTCAGTAAGACTCTGGTAATCTATCAAGCCTATCTTTCATTTACCTATTGGTTATCTTGTAACATGTTCTTTTAATTAAAAGTAATACATCTTCTGTTGTTTAACTGACAAACAAGTCTACCCACAGGCAACAGAGGGTAAGGAAATAAGTAAACTTTAAGAGAAGAACCTAATCCCTTTAAACAAAGTCCTCTACAGGCCATAGAAAGATGTAAAACTTTAATTCCTCCATAAGATTATAAAATCTTTAAGGAAGGAAACAGTTTTGTGTTTTTACTTAGTTAATTTTGGTTTGTTTTTAAATATTTAAGTGTTTAACAAATATTTATTGATTTAGGCATTGTTTGATACTGAGAATATATAATATGTAAAGAAAGCAGGAAAAAAAAAAAAACCTATCCCTTGGAATTTACACTCTAGTGCGAAATTCTCAATGTGAGTTAATGGGGACAGTAGAAAATTGGATGAGTGGATCCATGATTTAATGAATATACCTTTGCTAACTGTCAAATTTCTTGTATACGTAGTTGTTTAATGGTAAGGAAAATAATGTTTTAGTAGAGCAAAGGAAAGTAGTGATATATAAATAGTTTTCCAGAAAGTCCTAGTTTCACATATTTCATCTACTTCTATCAACACAGTTAAGACCATTTAATTTATTTGAAAAATAGTAACTATATATATATTTTAAATATATATATATATATACATATATATATACAAATTTACAACCTTTTGGTTAGCATCAGAGCTCTTAACCACTGAACCACCAGGCCTTCTTATATACATATATATATATACATACATATGTTTGTGGAGCCCTGGTGGTGCAGTGGTTAAGAGCTTGGCTGTTATCAAAAGGTCAGCAGTTCAAATTCACCAGCTGCTCCTAGGAAACCCTATGGAGCAGTTCCTGTCTGTCCTATAGGGTCCCTATGAGTTGGAATAGACTCTATAGCATTGGTTTTTCATATATGCATATATATATGTATATATGGAGTCCTGGTGGTGCAGTGGTTAAGTCTTCAACTACTGACTGTACAGTCAGCAGTTCGAACCCACCAGCCTCTGCAAGGGAAAAAGATGTGACATTCTGCTTCCATAAAGATTGCAGCCTTGGAAACCCTGTGGGGTAGTTCTACTCTACCCCGTAGGGTTGCTATGAGTCAGAATTGACTAGATGGCAATGGGTTTTATACCTATACATTCATACATATATAAAGATTACTACGATTCTTTCAGTTCTGTATAAAGATCTGCCAGTTTCCACCTGTGATGATCTTGTTTAAATCTTCTTTGAGCTTTATTTTTCTCTTTACACCAAATAATAAAGCCTACACTATATGTCACATGAAGACACAACATGTCAATATATTTAGAAGCATTGTATAGTTGTAAAAACTATACCATTGTACCATTGTGTTATTAATGTGATCATTTATTTTTGTATTTTAATATCTTTCCCTGTCTCACAGAACCTAAAAATAAATAAAAATTAAAAGGGAAAATTAATAGAAAATATCATTATTTAGAACAGGCAATATATATATATATAAATTAATCCTATAATATGGTGTTATTTGGAACCTCAGTGTGCTCTTAACATATAGAAAATATTGATTTTAAAAGGGTAATAGTTGTTTTGGGAAAAATGGCTCTTTAAAAACATTTTCAAAGTTCTTTCTAGATATCTTCTATTCATATATATTTTTTCTAAATATTTTGCAATTTTTAGGAAATTTCCTTGGACTCTTGTCTTGAAGTTAGTTTACTTAATAACATTTCTCTTCAACCCTGAGATATGTGTGTGGAAAAAGTAATACTTTCATTATATTAATAAAGTAAAACTGAAGGAAAATACATTCTCCTTTCAGTGACCATGGAAACAAAATATCCAATCATTCCACCATCTTAGTATATCAAAATTATATATTACTATTAATAAAATATAAAGTTTCACACAATGTAACAGCTCCAATTTTTGGAGAATATCCCACAGTACCCATGAATCATGTCAGTTTGTCATACTGTGTTGGCTTTTGTGTTGCTGTGATGCTGGAAATTATGCCACCAGTATTTCAAATACCAGCAGAGTCACCCTTGGTGAGGTTTCAGTGGAGCTTGCAGACTAAGACAAGCTAGAAAGAAGGACCAGGTGATCTACTTTTAAGAAAATGGCCAGTGAAAACCTTATGAATTGCAACAGAACATTGTCCGATATAGTGCCAGAAGATAAGCCCCACAAATTAGAAGGCACTCAAAATAAAACCGGGGAAGAGCTGCCTCTGCAAAGTGGAGTTGACCTTAATAGCATGATGGAGTAAAATTTTCAGGATCTTCATTTGTTGAAGTGGTACGACTCAAAATGTGAAGAAGCAGCTGCAAACATTGATCAATAATTGAAACATGGAATGTAGGCAGTATGAATCTAGGAAAACTGGAAGTTGTCAAAAATGAAAAGGAACACATAAAGATCTATATCCAAGCCATTAGAGAGCTGAAATGGAATGATACTGTCCATTTTGAATCAAACAATCCTATGGGCTACTATGCTGCAAATGACAAATTGAAGAGTAATGGTGTCACATTCATAGTCAAAAGGAACGTTTTAAGATCTATCCTGAAGTACAGCGCTGTTGGTGACAGGATAATATCCATACACCTACAAGTAAGACCAATTTATAGGACTACTATTCAAATTAACTCAGCAACCACAAAAGCCTAAGATGAGGAAATTGAAGATTTTTACCAATTTCCTCAGTCTGAAATTGATCAAACATCCATCAATATGCACTGATAATTACTGTTGATTGGAATGCTAAAGCTGGAAACAAAGAAGAAGGAAGAGCAGTTGGAAAATATGGCTTTGGTGATAGAAATGATGCTAGAGTTTCCACGGTAGAATTTTGTAAGACTCGCAACTTATTCATTGCAAATAGCTTTTTTAACCACATAAATTGTGACCTTGCCAGATGGAATACACAGGAATCAAATCACCTACATCTGTTGAAAGAGATGATGGAGAAGCTCAATATCATCAGTCAGAACAAGGCCAGGGGCTGAATTCAGATCAATTGCTTGTATGCAAGTTCAAGATGAAGCTGAATAAAACTGAAACTAGTCCATGACAGCCAAAGTATTACAACCTTGAGTACATCCCACCTGCATTTTAGAGACCATTTCAAGAAAAGATTTGACTCATTGAACGCTAGACCAGACAAGTTGTGGGATGATATCAAGGACATCATACATGAAGAAAACAAAAGGTCATGAAAAGATAGAAAATAAAGAAAAGACCAAAATGGGTGTTAGAAGAGACTCTGAAACTTGCTCTTCAATGCAGAGAAGAGAAAACAAAAGAAAGAAATGATGAAATAAAAGTGTTGAACAGAATATTTCAAAGACAGCTAGAGAAGACAAAGTATTATAACAAAATGTGCAAAGACTTGGAGTTAGAAAAGGGAAGATTAAGCTCTCACTCTGCATTTCTCAAGCTGAAAGAACTGAAGAAAAAATTCAAGCCTCGAGTGGTAATATTGAGGGATTCTATATGCAAAATATCTAATGACACGTGAAGCATCAAAAGAAGATGGAAGGAGTACAGAGGGTCACTGTACCAAAAAATTCAGCTCCATTCAATCGTTTCAGGTTGTAGCATATGATCAACAACTGATGGTATTCAAGGAAGAAATCCAGGCTACACTAAAGGCATTGGCAAAAAACAAAGCTGCATGAATTTAAACAATACCAGTTAAGATGTTTCAACAAACAAATGCCAAGCTAGAACTGCTCACTCATCTATGTCAAGAAAATTGGAAGACAGCTACCTGGCCAACCAAATGGAAGAGATGCATATTTGTACCCATTCCAAAGGAAGGTGATCCAACAGAATGTGGAAATCATCGAACAATATCAATAATATCATATGTAAATAATATTTTGCTCAAGATATTCAAAAATAGTTGCAGCAGTATATCAACATGAAACTGCCAAAATCCAAGCCAGAGTCAGAAAAATGCTTAATACAAAGAATATCATTGTTGATGTCAGATGGAGCTTTGCTGAAAGCAGATAATGCAAGAAAGATATTTGTTGTTGTTGTTAGGTGCTGTCGAGTTGGTTCCGACTTGTAAAGACCCTATGTGCAACGGAAAGAAATACTTCCCTGTCCTGAGTCAACCTCACAATCATTGTTGTTTAAGCTCATTTATGTTATGTTATGTCTGAGCCCATTTATGTTATGTTTGAGCTGTTTTGCACTGACCCGCTACTTTACCAAGCATGATGTCCTTCTCCAGTGACTGGTCCCTCCTGATAACATGTTCAAAATATGTGAGATGAAATCTCACCACCCTTGCTTCCAAGAAGCACTCTGGCTGTATTTCTTCCAAGACAGACCTGTTCGTTCTTTTGGCAGCCCATGGTATATTCAATATTCTTCTACCAATGCAATAATTCAAAGACATCAATTCTTCAGTTTTCCTTATTCATTATCCAGCTTTCCCATACATATGTGGCAATTGAAAATATCATGGCTTGAGTCAAGCCCACCTTTGTCCTCAAAGTGACATCTTTGTTTTTTAACACTATAAAGAGGTCTTTTCCAGCAGATTTGTACAATGCACTACATCCTTTGATTTCCTGATTGCTGCTTCCATGAGCATTGATTGTGGATCGAAGGAAAATGAAATCCTTTACAACTTCAATGTTTTCTCCATTTGTCATGAAGTTGCTTATTGGTCCAGTTGTAAGGGTTTTTGTTTTCTTTATGTTGAGCTGTAACCCATACTGAAGGCTCTAGTCTTTGATCTTCATCAATAAGTGCTTCACGTCCTCTTCACTTTCAGCAAGCAAGGTTGTGTCATATGTATAATGGGGTTATTAATGAACCTTCCTTCTATCCTGATGCCACATTCTTCATATAGTCCAACTTCTCTGATTTTTACGTGTTTTTTGACTATGAAAAGGCATTCAAATGTGTGGATCATATCAAATTATGGATAATATTGTGAAGAATGAGAATCCCAGAACACTTTATTGTGCTCATGCTGAACCTATACATAGACCACGAGGCAGTAGTTCAACAGAACAAGGGTATACTCCTTGGTTTAAAATCAGAAAATGTAAGTGTTAGGGTTGTATCCTTTCAACATACTTATGGAATCTGTACGCTGAGCAAATAATCCAAGAAGCTGGACTACGTGAAGAAGAACACAACATCAGGATAGAAAGAAGGCTCATTAACAGCTTGTGGCACTGTGGTTAAGAGCTCAGCTGCTAACCAAAATGTTAACAGTTCAAATCCACTAGCCACTCCTTGGAAACACTAGTGGGCAGTTCTACTTTGTTCTCTAGGGTCGCTATGAGTAGGAATCAACTCAATGGCAATGAGTTTGGTTTTGGTTCATATGCAGGTGACACAACATTGCTTGTTGAAAGTGAAGATGACTTGAAGCACTTACTGATGAATATCAAAGACTGCAGCCTTTAGTATGGAATAAACCTCAACATAAAGAAAACCAAAATTATCACAATTGGACCAATAAGCAGCATCATAATAAATGGAAAACAGATAGAATTTGTCAAGAATTTCATTTTACTTGGATCCACAATCAATGCCTATGGAAACAGCAGTCAATAAATCAAATGATGTATTGCACTGGGAAAATCTGCTGTAAAAGACCTCTTTAAAGTATTAAAAAGCAAAGATGTCATTTTGAGGACTAAGGTGCATCTGACATGTGTATTTTCAATTGCTTCAAATGCATGCAAAAGCTGGACAATGAATATGGAAGACCAAAGAAGAATTGTTGCATTTGGATTATGGTGTTGACAAAGAATATTGAACATACCGTAGACTGCTTGAAGAATGAAAAAATCTGTCTTGGAAGATGTATAGCCAGAATCCTCCTTAAAAGCAAGGATGGCAAGACTTTGTCTCATGTATTTTGGACATGTTTTCAAGAGGACCCAGTCCCTGGAGAGGAACATCATGCTTGGTAAAGCAGAGAGTCAGCACAAAAAAGGACCCTCAATGAGATGGACTGACACAGTGGCTGCAACAATGGGCTCAAACATAGCAAGGATGGTGAGGATGATGCAGGGCCGGTAGTATTTTGGTCTGTTGTACTTAGTGTCGCTATGAGTCGGAACAAATTTGAGGGTACTTAACAACAACATGGTCTACTATATACTGCTATACAGTCCTGTAATCGAACTATATTACATATATAAAAACAAATGCTGTTACTTGCTTCTGGGGAAGAAAAAAAAATCCTTACTCTTCATGCTAAGTTGCCATTTATGTTGTTGAAAAAATACATTTGCAATGAATAAGTTGTTGGTCTTGCAAAATTGTATCATATGATCTCCAGTGTCGTTTCTATCAACAAGGTTATATTTTATAACTACCAATCCTTTTGACTCTAATACTCCTCAGCATGTTTTCTCGTTTTCAGAATGAGCAACTTAGAGCTTGACCTAAGACCATGATGAACCTGTAAGTTTTTTTTTCTTTGCCTTCTCCTTTCTGCATATCTTGGTTAATGACTATTTTGCTCTGTCCAGCCACCTGTGGCTTACGAACCCCACAGGAAAATTAGAGCCCAGATGTCTGACATGTATATCTTTAGCCTGATAAGGCGATGTCTGGCATGTATCTCTTTAGTATGACAAAGAGTCTCTTGTAATTACCTTGTAATGAATAACTCATCCGGCCATGCCATCTACAGGCTGCGAAGACACTTCTAACCTTTGTAAAATTCACGTAGAAACTGTAATGTAAAAGTGCCTTTTGGGACACCATAGAGACAGTTTGCATTGCTGTTGGATCTCTGGTGGTGGGCACCTCCTAAATAAACTTTCTCACTCTTTCTGACTTGGAGTATGTTTCATCGGCTCGACTGCTCCAGGGCATGGACCCTAAGTGGGCAACATCCATCTTCTTTTGTTACAATTGCATAACAATCACCAGTAATTATCAATGCATCTTGAGTGCATGTTTGTTCAATTTCAGACTATAGAAGTTGGTAAAAAGTCTTCAATTTCTTCATCTTTGGCGTTAGTGGTTTGTGTGTAAATCTAAATAATATTCATATTAGCTGGTCTTAAACCTCAAAAAAAACCATTGCTGTCCAGTCAATTCTGACTCATAGTTACCCAAGAGGACAGAGTAGAACTGCCCCATAGTGTTTCCAAGGAGCAGCTGGTGGATTCAAACTGCTGACCTTTTGTTTAGCAGCCAAACACTTAATCACTGTACCACCAGGGCTGGTCTTGTAGGTATTTGGACATTATCCTATCACTGTCAGTGTTGTACTTCAGGATAGATCTTGAAATATTCTTTTTAACTATGAATGTGACACCTTTCCTCTTCGATTTGTCATTTCCAGCATAGTAGACCATGTGATTGTCTGACTCAAAATGGCCAATCCCAGTGCAATTCAGCTCAGTAATGCCCAGGATATTTATCTTTATGCATTCCATTTTATTTCTGATGACTTCCAATTTTCCTAGTTTCATACTTCATACCTTTAATGTTCTGATTATTAATGAATGCTTGCAGCTGTCTCTTCCCTTTTTAATCATAGCACATTTGGAAGTGAAGATCCCAAAAGCTTTACTCCGTCCAAGTCATTAAGGTCGATTCTGCTTGGAGGAGGCAGCTCTTCCCCAGTTGTATGTTGAGTGCCTTCCAAGCTGAGGGGCTCATCTTCAGGCACTTCAGGCAATGTTCCGTTGCTATTCATAAGGTTTTCACTGCTCAATTTTTTTATAAGTAGATCGCCAAGTCCTTCTTCCTAGTATGTTTTGGTCTGGAAGCTCCGCTTAAACCTGTCCACCATGGGTGACCACGCTGGTTTTTGAAATACCGCTGGCATAGCTTCCAGCATTAAAGCCACATGCAAGCCACTACAGTACTAAAAACTTACAAAGAAGTGGTGGAATAGATTTTGAATTCACTAGATAAATTTAAGGAGCTCTGGTTGTGCCGAGGTTATGCCCTTGACTGCTAAAAGAAAGTTTGGCAGTTTAAATCCACCAGCTACTCCATGGGAGAAAGAAGTGGCAGTCGGCTTCCATAAAGATTATAGCATTGGAAACCTGATGGGGTAGTTCTACTCTGTCCAGTAGGGTCTCTGTGATTCAGAATCTATTCGACAGCAACGGGTTTGCTTTGTTTTTGTTTTTGTTTTTTTTTTTTGGTTTTGATAAATTTAAACAATGAGGCACTAGAGTTTTAACAAGTATCAGAAAACAATTTATTTAGGGAACTCGAATACATAATTGAATACATAATTCATGGATTAGGTGAGAAATTGTATTAAATTTTAATTCAGTCTTCTTCCAACATTGAGATTCTATAAATAATAAAAACAAAAGGATATTAAAGAGACAGAATATTCCACGAAAGAACAAGAGGAAATGATCTTGTCTATTTGCCACAAAAAGCTATGTAATCTTGCCTCTGTATTTGTTTCTTATTTGCAATATGGTAGTGGTTGGAGACAGGAATGGGAAGCATGGCTATGGAGGTTTATTAGTTCACAATATTTCAAACTACATAAGCTTATATGAAAGCTGAAAGATACATTCACTAGTTTTTTTTTTTTTCTTTTTAGTTTTCTAACATATGGCATGAGGTATAAAGATTTCTCGGTAAGCAGATGTTATAGGTAAAACAAAATGTGTTTTATGATAAACACTCAAAAAAATGGTCTGCTATGTTGTTGTTGTTGTCAGGTGCTGTTGAGTCAGTTCCAACTCAAAGTGACCAGATGTACAATAGAAGGAAACAATGCTAGATCATGTGCTATTCTCAAAATCTTGGTTATATTTGAGCCCATTGTTGCACACACTGTGTCAATACATCTTCTTGAGGGTCTTCCTCTTTTGCACTGACCCTGTACCAAACATGATGTCCTTCTCAGGGACTCGACCCTCCCGATAACATGCCCAAGGTGCTTGAGAAGAAATCTCACTATTGTCTCTTCTAAGGAGCATTCTGGCTGTACTTCTTCCAAGACAGATTTGTTCATTACTCTGTCAGCCTATGGTATATTCAACATTCCTCATCTATGTCATATATAATTCAAAGGCATCAACTCTTCTTTTGTCTTCTTTATTCATTGTCCAGTTTTCACATGTATCTGAGGTGATTGAAAAGACAATGGCTTGGGTTAGGGGCACCTTAGTCCTAAAAGTGACATCTTTGCCTTTTAACACCTTAAAGAGGTCTTTTGCAGCCAATTTTCCCAGTGCAGTACATTCTTTGATTTCTTGACTGCTTCTTCCATGGGCATTGATTGTGGATCCAAGGAAAATGACATCCTTGGCAACGCCAATCTTTACTCAGTTTATCAAGATGTTGCTTATTGGTCAAGTTGTGAGGATTTTTGTTTTCTTTATGTTGAGGTGTAATCCACACCTTGTGGATTCACACTTTGTGAAGTAGATTTCAGTCCTTCATTTTCATCAGTAAGTACTTCAAATTGTCTCCACTTTCAGCAAGCCAGGTTGTGTCATTTTCATATCGCAGACTGTTAATGAGTCTTCTTCCAATCCTGATGCCGTTTTCTTCATATAAACCAGCTTCTTGAATTATTTGGTCATCGATTAGGTTGAGTAAGTATGGTGAAAGGATACAACCATGACACAAATGGTTTTATTTATTTATTTTTATTTTAAATTATGCATTATCCCCTTGTTCTGTTTGAATGACTGACTCTTGGTCTTTGTATAGTTTCTGCATGAGCACTCTTAAGTGTTCTGCAATTTCCATTCTTCATATTGTTATCCATAATTTTTCATGATCCACACAGTCCAATGCCTTTGCTTAGTCAATAAAATGCAGGTAAACATTGTTCTAGTATTCTCTGCTTTCAGCCAAGATCCAACTGACATCAACACAATATCCCTCATTCCACGTCCTCTTCTGAATCTGGCTTGAATTTCTGACATTTTCCTGTCAAAGCAGTCCTGAAACCATGTTTTGAATAATCTTCACAAAGTTTCACTTGCGTGTGATAGTAGTGATGTTTTTTGACTGTTCCCACATTCCGCTGGATCACTTTTCTTTGGAGTGGGCATGTATATGGATCTCTTACAGTCAGTTGACCAGGTAGCTGTCTTCTAAATTTCTCGGCATAGATGGATGAGTGCTTCTAGAGTTGCATCCCTTTGTTGAAGCATATTAATTGATATTCAGTCATTTTTTGGAGCCTTGTGTTTTTCTTTTTTTTTCTTTCCAAGTGCAGTTGGATTTATTCCTTCAGTACCATTGGTTCTTGATTGTATGCTACCTCTTGAAATGGTTGAATGATGACTAATTCTTATGGGTACAGTGACTTTGCATATTCTTTCCATCTTCTTTTTATGCTTCCTGCTTCTTTCAATTCTTTACCCTTAAAAAAAACCAAACCAAACCCATTGCTGTTGAGTCAATTCTGATTCGTAGTGACCCTATAGGACAGAGTAGAACTGCCCCATAGGGTTTCCAAGGAGGGTCTGGTGGATTTGAACTGCTGACTTTTTGGTTAGCAGCCATAGCTCTTAACCACTATGCCACCAGGATCCCTCAATTTTGCAACTCGGGCTTGAATTTTTCTTCAGTTTTTTCAGCTTGAGAAATGTCAAGCGTGTTCTTCCCTTCGGTTTTCTAACTCCAGGCCTTTGCACATTTCATTACAATACTTTACTTTGTCTTCTTGAGATAGCCTTTGAAATCTGTTCAGCTCTTTTACTTCATCATTCTTCCATTTGCTTTAACTACTCAATGTTCAAGAACACATTTCAGAGTCTCTTATGACATCCATTTTGGTCTTTTTTTCTTTTGTCTTTTTAATAACCTTTTGCTTTCTTCATGTATGACGTCCTTGATGTATCCCGTAACTTGTCTAGTCTTCAGTCATTAATGTTCAACATGTCAAATTTATTCTTGAGATAGTCTCTAAACTCAAGTGGGATATACTCAAGGTCTTTTTTTATTGACTCTTGTGAACTTGTTTTAATCTTCTTCAGCTTCAGCTTGAACTTGCATATGAGCCATTGATGGTCTGTTCCATGGTGGGCACCTGGCCTTATTCTTAGTGATGTTATTGGGCTTCTCAATAGTCTCTTTCCACAGATGTAGTTGATTTGATCCCTGTGTATTCCATCTGGCGAGGCCCACACGTATAATCACCGCTTAAGTTGTTGAAAAATAGCATTTCTTATGAGTAAGTTGATGGCTTTGCAAAATGCTATCATGCAATCCCTAGCATCATTCCCATCACCAAGGCCATATTTTTCAACTGCTGATCCTTCTTGTTTCTAACTTCTGTAATCTAATCACCAGTAATTATCAAAGCATCTTGATTGCATGTTTGATCAATTTCAGACTATAGAAATTGGTACAAATCATCTATTTCTTAATCTTTGGCATTAGTGGCTGGTGTGTAAATTTGAATAATATTCATATTAATTAGTCTTCCTTTTAGGGGTATTTAATCATTTAACCAATAATCAATATAACAATGAATTTTATACTACCATGTATGTTCCTTTATTTCATTTTTAATTCATTGTTTCCTTAGATTTGAAAAGCAGTTACATCATTCATCATAAATTCTTTTTGTTATGTATTTATACTTGTTTTTGTCAAAGGTGTTGCCTTTTCTATCCATGTTTTCTAATAAAACTTCACTGGTGAACCCTCACATTTAGATTTTAAAAATTGCATATGCAGGAGAATAGCGAATTTTGACATTTCAACTAAAGTAAACCTTGAGTAGTTGCTACATTCTTAACGTATTCTACATGTTATTTCATTTATATTTCTGTTGGCAACTTGTATTTTTGGTCCTAACTATTCTACTTCTGTGAGAAGTTTATATTTAGTCAGACCATTCCATTAGTCTTGTTCTTACCACTTGTTTATCTGTGATATAAGTGGTATATGAGTCGTCTGAGCAGAAACTTTAGAGCCATTGCTTGGTTCTTACTTCACTCTTTCTCCTCATGACCAAGAGAGGACTTGCACCTTCTGCAAAGAAACCCAATTATGAAGAATATGGAGCAAAGCCATAGCTGACCATAAACCAACATGTAATGTGAGTGAGAAATAATTCCTTCTTGTGGTAAGCAACTGATTTGTGAGGCTATTTATTACTACCAAATAACCCCTCAAAACACCGATTGATACACTTTCTCAACAATGTGAAGCTATAGTTTCCCCATAATTGGTAGAAAGTGTTGAATTTCAGCTTAATTATATTGTCCATTGTCTAATATAGCTTGTAGACATTTAAATCAATATCTTTCAAATATTCTATGTTTTTCATTTTATGTTATTTTGACTACCAAACTATGTGGATAAGAAATTTTTGCACCAATAAGATTCTTTATATTATTTCTATATTTTGTACTTAAATCTTTGAATAAACTTAGTCGTTTGACTTGATTCTCTTCTGGGACCAAAGCAATAGAAGTGATTATAATAGAAAAGCATCCTACACTTCCTTTTTAACTCTGAAAAGATAGATCGAAATTGCATATGAGACAGACCAGTGCTATAAGTACAATTATAGTCAGTTTTGTTGTTCAGTATCATAACAACAAACTGAAGCAATAATCCTCCTTTGTTTAAACTAAACAAACATGCACTGAGTAAATGTTCAGCACTAAGGTGCATGATCTCCAGTGCATAGAAACAATAAAACCAATAGGTTTTGCCCTTATGGAATTTACACTGTATTTGGGAGATAATTGAAAACAATAAAATGCAAAAATATCACAAATAAATAAATATGTGTGTATATGTATGTATATGTATCAAAAGAAATATCAATTCAAATATACTAAACATAACTCTTGACTTTTATTTTAATAGAGTTTGTTTTTTTGTTTTTGTTTTTAATAAGTAGTTACTGAATCCAAGCAGCTATTCTGCTGACCTGGTAGAAAAATTAATCTTAGTGCTTGTTAGTGTTATTCTATGACCCTGTCTTGAGTGGTGACACAATTCTAGGATACACAGGACCAATAGTTTTGAGAAAAATGAAAATAACCCTTTGAATACGTGACACTTTTCCTAATAGTTTAATACAAGGGTTGCTATGAGTTGGAATCAATTTGATGGCAATGGGTTGTTATATGCTGTATCAAAAAGTGTCCTTGGATGGCACAAATGGTTAAAGTGGTAGATTATTAGCCTAAAAGTTAGTGGTTTAATCCCCCCAGAGGCACCTTGGAAGTAAGTCCTGGTGATCTGCTTCCGAAAGGTCACAGCCTTTGAAATGCTATGGAGCAGTTCTGCTCTGCACACTTGGGGCCCCCATGAGTCAGAATTGACTCAACGGCAACTTAAAATGAAGTATCACATATCCCTATCCGCATGGCCATTTCAGAACTAGAAGGTGGGTGTGTATCTTTGTTATGCTTATAACTTATAAAGATTTATTTTAATTAAGGAAGATATATCATGAAGTTATTACTTTTTGGAGTCTTAGTAGCTTTCAGGAGGTTTTGTAAAGAAGCAAGGCCAGGGCTCAATTGCTCAAGGTCCTGCAAACTTCTCTCTACTCCCCATTCCCAGCATAAGGGCATCTGGTTCTTGTGCAGAAACAAGGAAGCCAAGAATTCCCTCCTGCTTATTGAAGACTCAGGGAAATTTCACAAACCCTTTCTCCATTTTTCCTTTGACATCCCCCTCACACCCTCTGATTCCTTGAAATAATTTTAAGCACTGAAAAAGAAAAGCCAGAAAGTCTAGCATTACAAATGATTTGTGCTTTCGTCTCTGCTACAACTTTGTCCTATATTAAAGATTACACAAAAGATTGTCACCTGAGTGAGAAAAGGTAGAATAAAGGTGATGGTAGAACAAAAAACAAAACAAAAAGGCCATAAAATAATATTTTAAAATAGTTCATATCCACTTTGAAACTAATTTGAAAACAAATGTATGTAATTAACACGGTGCTACAGTTGCACTGTTACCTGCATGACAATTGCTGAAGAAAACAGTGACTCAGCTCAACTTATGTTTGGGAAACAAAAGGACTGTAGAAGAGTCACATTTGTGTTGGAAGTTAAAGTAATTGAAGACAAAAAAATAGTTGCTAAGACGTTCGTAACATTGAGACCTTGACTCTGCCTCCATACATGTTTTACATTTATCAGATAGTGTTTAGAATTATTAGCTAACTTTGTTTTTACTTATTTTATGCAAAAAAGAGGACTACATTTCCTAAATATTTGCATACCACAGTAGCACTCTAAATAGTGCCTCGCTTATTTAAAAATTCAAAACAAAGCCATTTGCTGCCAAGTTGATTTCAACTCATGGTGACCTCATGTGTGTCAGAGTACAATTGTGTTCCATAAGGTTCTCAATGGCTGATTCTTCAGAAGTAGATTGCCTCAAACCTCCAACCTTTCTGTTAGCAGCCCAGCAAGTAAACAGTTTGCAACAACCAGGAACTTGCTTATAGAGATATACATTTTCATCTTTTATGATGTGTGTTTACCTAGCAACGAAATGGACACAATAGGTATCTTTTGGAATTTAAAAACTGCCCAAATTTTTAGTTATTGAAATTAAATAAGCACAGTTTTAACTATACAAATTTATACATCAGTATTCATTGCAGCATTATTCACATAGCAAAAACGTGGAAAAAACCTAAATGCCTATCAAAGGATGAATGGATAAACAAAATTTGGTTCATACATACAATGGAATACTACTCAGCTAGAAAGAGAAATGAAGTCTTGATAGGGGCTACAACGTGAATGGAGCTTGAAGATAATATGCTGAGTGAAATAATCACAAAAAGACAAATATTGTATGGCCTCACTTATATAAAAAACAATAACAAGCAAGTGTATATACATCAAAGTTTATTAGTGGTTATTAGGCGTGGGAGGGAGGGGGAGGAGGGTTATTGCTTATGGACCACTGAGTTTCGATTTATGGTATTGGAAAAATTGCATTGATTACAGATATGGTTACATAGGTGATTAATGTAATTGCTGTCAATAAGTTGTACACCCATAAAAAAGTTGAATTGGCAAAAATTCTGTGATAGTTATATTTAAAATAATAACAAGAAAAAAAACAGAGTAGTTGCTGAGGCTGCTTATGTATGAACAAACTCTTCTTGGGATTTGTTTTTTTTTTTTTTTTGGAGGTTTAGGATCATGGATTCCTGTGACATCCCAGTTAACTGGCCTAATATTGTGTTTAGCACTTCTGTTCCAACTCCTAGCTCCTTGCATAGTGCCTGAGGTCTTAAAAGCTTGCAACTGGGCATCCAAGGTACAACAGTTGGTGTGTATTTGCCTAGAGGAACAGGGGAAAAAGGAGTCAAGAATAGGAGGAGGAAAGGGAATGTGTGATTAATTGCGTTTATGAACAACAGCCTTTTTTGCCATGAAACCAAAACTATATGGTTCCCAGCTATCACTACTGAATGTTTTCATCAAAGATCCTATAGAAGAATCCTAATCAAAAGGGAGAAAATGTAGAACAGAATTTGAAAATCTCCTGAAATCCAGATCTTCTGGAGCTGCAGAGGCTGGATGAACCTCTGAAACGATTGCTCTGAGATAGTCTTTAAACCTTAAACCTTAAACCAAACATATCCCCGGTAGTCTTTTTTTTTTTTTTTTTTTTAATTGTACTTCAGGTGAAGGCTTACAAAACAAATAGTTTCTCATGAAACAGTAGTAAACATATTGTTTTATGACATTGGTTAACAACCCCAAAACATGTTAACCCTCTAATTTCTCAACATTTTTTTTTTTTGGTGAAAATGCACATATCCAAAGATAACACTATTTCAAAAATTTCTAGATGCACAGTTCAGTGACGTTGACTATGCTCTTCAAATTGTACTGCTATTCTCACTTTAGATGAAGGCTTATAGAACAAAATAGTTTCTCATTTAACAGTTAGTACACATGTTTCCCTATGACAATGGATAACAACCTCACAACACATCAACAGTATCCTTACTCAACCTTGGGTTCCCTATTACCAGCTTCCCTGTCCCCTTCTGCTTTCTGGCACTTGTCCCTGGACTGCTGTGCATCATTAGTCCCATTTGGTTTTATGGGGCGGTCCACTCCACAGCTGAATGGTGAACTTTGGAAATGACTTCATCACTGAGGTAAAAGGGTGTCTGGGGGCCATACTCTCAGGGTTTCTCCAGTCTCCTTTAAGCCAGTAAATCTGGTCTTTTTTTTTGTGAGCTAGAATTTTCTTCTACATCCTTCTCCAGCTCTGTCCAGAACCCTCTGTTGTGATCCCGGTCAGAGCAGTCAGTGGTGGTAGCCAGGCACCATCTACCTGTACTGGACTCAGTCTGGTAGAGGCCTTGGTAGCTATGGTCCATTAGTCCTTCAGACTAATATTTTTCTTGTATCCTGTTCTCTTCATTCTCCCTTGCTCCCAAAGGGATGAGACCAGTGGAGTATCTTAGATGGCTGCTCACAGGTTTTTAAGACCCCAGATGCTACTCACCAAGGTAGAATGTAGAACACTGTCTTTATAAACTGTGTTATGCCAATTGAGATAGATGTTCCCCTAGACCATGGTCCCCACAGCCCTCCACCCAACAATTCAGTCCCACATGGAGTTTGGATGTGTCTATGGGGCTTCCATGACCTTTCCTTGTACAGGTTGTGCTGGTTTCCCCTGTTTGTGTACTGTCTCACCCTTCACCCAAGATACCACTTATCTATTGCCTATTTAGTATCCCCCCCCCACCCCTTCCATCCCTGGTAACCAACAAAGATTGTTACATTTTGTGTGTGAACTTTTTCATGGGTTTTTACAATAGAGGTCTCATACAATATTTGTCCTTTAGTGATTGACTTATTTCACTCAGCATAATGTCCTCCAGTTTCATCCATATTATGAGATGCTTCACAGGTTCATCGTTGTTCTTTCTCGTTGCATAGTACTCCATTGTGTGTCTGTACCATAGTTTGTTTATCCATTCATCCGTTGATGGGCATCTAGGTTGTTTCCATGGTTTGGCTATTGTGAACAATGCTGCCTTGAACATAGGTGTGCATACGTCTACTCGAGTGACGACACTTATTTCTCTAGGATATATTCGTAGGAGTGGGATTGCTGCACTGAATGGTAAGTCTATTTCTAGCTTTCTGAGGAAGCGTTATATCATTTTCCAAAATGGTTGTATCATTTTGCACTCCCACCAGCAGTGCATAAGAGTTCCCATCTCCTGGCATCCCCTCCAACATTTGTTATTTCCAGTGTTTTTGATTCGTGCCAGTAATGCTGGAGTAAGATGGTATCTCACTGTGGTTTTAATTTGCATTTCTCTAATGGCTAGTGATTGCGAGCCTTTCCTCATGTGTCTGTTGGCCATTCAAATGTCTTCTTGATGAAGTGTCTGTTCATTACCATTGCCCAGTTTTTAATAGGATTATTAGTCTTTTTTTGTAGACGTGTTGGATTTTCTTGTAGATTATGGAGATTAGACCTTTGTCTGACTGGTAATGTCCAAAATTTTTTTCCCAGTCTGTAGGTTCTCTTTTTACTCTTTTGGTGATGTCTTTTGAGGAGCACAGGTGTTTGATTTTTAGAAGATCCAAGTTATCTAGCTTATCTGTTGGGGTTTCTGCATTGATGGTTATGGTTTGTGTACTGTTAATGCTGTGTATTAAGGCTTGTAGTGTTGGTCTTACTTTTTCTTCTATGAACTTTACACTTTTAAGCTTTATCTTCAGATCTTTGAACCACTTTGAAGTAGTTTTTGTATATGGTGTGAGGTATGGGTCCTGTTTCATTTTTCTGCAGATGGATATCCAGTTTTGCCAGCACCATTTGTTAAAAAGACTGTCTTTTCCCCATCTGATGGACTTTGGGCCCTTGTTGAAGATCAGGTGACCATAGGTGGATGGATTTACATCTGGGTTCTCAATTCTGTTCCATTGGTCAATGTAGCTGTCATTGTACCAGTACCAGGCTGTTGTGACTACTGTAGCTGTATAGTAGGTTCTGAAGTCAGGTAGTGTGAGTCCTCCAACTTTATTCTTCTTCTTCAGTGGTGCTTTACTTATTCGGGGATTCTTCCCATTCCATATAAAGTTAATGATTAGTTTTTCCATCTCTTTGAAGAATGTTGTTGGTATTTGGATGGGGATTGCGTTGTATTTGTAAATTGCTTTGGGTAGAATTGTCATTTTCACAATGTTGAGTCTACCTATCTATGAGCATGGTATGTTTTTCCATTTATGTAGCTCCCTTTGGGTCTCTTGCAGTAGTGTTTTGTAGTTTTTTTGTATAGGTCTTTTACATCCCTGGTTGGATTTATTCCTAAGTATTTTATATTTTTCGGGGCTATTATAAATGGTATTGTTTTCCTGATTTCCTTTCATCGTTCTTCTTACTGGTGTATAGGAATCCAACTGATTTTTGAATGTTTATCTTGTATCCTGCTACTCTGCAGAATCTTTCTATTAGTTCCAGTAAATTTCTGGTGGAATCTTTAGGGTTTTCTATGTATCGTATCATATCATCTGCAAACAGGGACAGTTTAACTTCTTCATTACCTATTTGGATGCTCTTTATTTCTTTGTCTTGCCTTATTGCTCTAGCTAGAACTTCCAGAACAATGTTAAATAGGAGTGGTGATAAAGGGAAGCCTTGTCTTGTTCCTCTTTTCAAGGGGAATGTTTTCAGCCTCACTCCATTAGGAATGATGTTGGCCATTGGTTTTGCATAGATGCCCTTTATTATGTTGAGAAATTTCCCTTCTATACGTATTTTATTGAGAATTTTTATCAGGAATGGATTTTGGACTTTGTCAAATGCCTTTTCTGTGTCAATTGAGATGATCATGTGATTCTTTTCTTTCCTTTTATTTATGTGGCGGATTACGTTGATTAATTTTCTAATGTTGAACCAAACTTGCATATGTGGTATGAATCCTACTTGGTCGTGGTGTATTATTTTTTTGATGTGATGCTGAATTCTACTGTCTAGAATTTTGTTAGGAATATTTACATCTATATTCATGAGAAATATTGGTCTGTAATTTTCTTTTTTTGTGATGTCTTTGCCTGGTTTTGGTATCAGCATTATGCTGGCTTCATAGAATGAATTTGGAAGTGTTGCTTCCTTTTCTATACTCTGAAATAGCTTGAGTAGTACTGGTACGAGCTCTTCTGTAAATGTTTGTAGAATTCTCCAGTGAAGCCATCTGGGCCAGGGCTTTTTTTGGTTGGGAGTTTTTTTTTTATTACTTTTTCAATCTCTTCTCTTGTTATAGGTCTGTTCAGATTTTCAACATCACTTTGTTGTAGTTTGGGTAGGTAGTGTGTTTCTAGAAATTTATCCATTTCCTCTAGGTTTTCAAATTTTTTGGAGTATAGTTTTTCATAATATTCTGTTATAATCCTTTTTATTTCAGTTGGGTCTGTTGTAATGTCCCCCACTTCATTTCTGATTTGGGTTATTTGTGTCCTCTCCTGTTTTTCTGTTGTCAGTCAGGCTAGTGGCTTGTCGATTTTCTTGATTCTTTCAAAGAACCAACTTTTGGTCTTGTTGATTTGTTGTACTGTTTTTTTGTTCTCTATTTCATTAATTTCTGCTCTGATCTTTACTATTTCCTTTATCCTAGTGGCTGTGGGCTTTTTCTGCTGTTCTTTTTCTATTTGTTTGAGTTCTGTAGTTAATATTTTGATTTTGTCCCTTTCTTCTTTTTTGATATGTGCATCTATTGCTATAAATTGTCCTCTGAGGACTGCCTTTGCTGTGTCCCAAAGGTTTTGGTATGATGTGCATTCATTCTCATTTGATTCTAGGTATTTTTTGATATCATCTCTGATTTCTTCTATTACCCAGTGATGTGTAAGCAGGGTATTATTCAGGTTCCATGTAATTGATTTTTTTTCCCTTGCTCTTTCTGTTGTTAATTTCTACCTGGATGGCATTGTGGTCAAAGATGATACTTTGAATTATCTCAACGTTTTGGATCTTGTTGAGGATTTCTCTGTGGCCTAAGATCTTGTCTACTCTGGAGAACATTCCACGTGCATTGGAAAAGAATGTGTGCTTTGCAGCTGCTGGATGCAATGTTCTATATATGTCTATGAGGTAAAGTTGGCTGATTGTGCCCTGTAGGTCTTCTTTGCTGAGTTTCTTCTTAATTGTTCTGTCCTTTCTGATAGTGGTGTGTTGAAGTCTCCTACTATTATTGTAGAACTGTCAATTTCTCTTTTCAGTGTTGTTAGAGTTTCTCTTATGTATTTTGGACCCCTTTCATTGGGTGCATACATGTTTATTACAGTTATGTCTTCATGATGGATCATCCCCTTAATCATTATATAGTGTCCGTCTTTGTCTTTTATGGAGGAGTTTGTTTTAAAGTCTATTTTATCTGAGATTAGTATTGCCACTCCTGCTCTTTTTTGGTAGTTGTTAGCTTGATATATTTTTTTCCAACCCTTCACTTTTAATAAATTCACATCTTTGTTTCTAAGGTGTGTCTCTTGTAGACAGCATATTGATGCATCCTGTTTTCTTATCCATTCTGTCACTCTCCATCTCTTTATGGGTGCATTGAGTCCATTTATATTCAGTGTAATTATTGATAGATGTGAGTTTGTTGCTGTCATTTTGTAGTGCTTTTTTTTGTGGTGCTGACATTTTCTTTGTTCTTCTTACTCTCTTGTGCTGAGTTACTTTTTTTTGTGTATTTTTTTTCATTTCTTTTGTTTTTGCTGTGACTTTATGTTTTCCTCTTTATTTTTATGAGTATTTTTGTTAACTTTCTTTGTGGTTACCATGAATTTTACCCTTATCTTTCTAAGTTTGAAGCAGTCGACCATTACTTGGTATCACCTTACCTTCCTCTCCATTAGAAGTTTCTGTACCTATGCTGTTTATTCCCTCTTTTATTGTTTTGATGTTGTTGTCATTAACTGATAAACTGCTCTGATTCCCTGTTGTATTTCTTTTGGTTTTGGATAGTCCTTGAGAGTTCATTTCCTAGATTGGTATCTGGCTGGTACTATCCTCCGTCCTAGATTCTGCCTGTGAGTTGAAGTTTTTTGTTCTCAAATCAAAGAACTCCCTTTAATAATTCTTGTAAGTTTGGTTTGGTTTTTACATATTCCCTTAATTTCTGTTTATCTGGAAATGTCCTAATTCACCATCATATTTGAACAAGAGTTTTGCAGGATGTATTATTCTTGGCTTGCATTTTTTTTCTTTCAAGGTTTTATGTATGTCATCCCATTGCCTTCTTGCCTGCATGGTTTCTGCTGAATAATCTGAGCCTAGTCTTATTGTTTCTCCTCTGTATGTGACTGCTTGTTTTTCACGAGCTGCTCTCAGGATTCTTTGTCTTTGGTTTTGGCGAGTGTGATTATGATATGCCTTGGTGATTTTCTTTTGTGATCTATCTTATATGGTGTTCCTTGAGCTTCTTGGATGGCCAGTTTTTCATCTTTCATGATATTGGGGAAGTTTTCTTTCAGCAGTTCTTCAATGATCCTCTCTGTGTTTTCTGTTTTCTCCCCCTGTTTTGGAACTCCAATCACTCACAAGTTTTTGCTTTTGATTGTATCCCACATAACTCTCAGGGTCTCTTCATTTTCCTTTGTTCTTTTTTCTGAATTTTCCTCAAACAGGGTTGTATCCAAGTGTTTGTCTTCAATTCCTCTGATACTGTCTTCTACCCTTTCAAATCTGCTCCTCAGCCCTTCTATGACACCATCCATTTTTGAAATCTTGTTATTTATCTTTTGGATTTCTAATTGTTGTCTTTGTATAATTTCTAGTTGTGAATTTGTTTTAGCATTTCGTTCCTGCATTATTTTCCTGAATTCTTCCAATTTTTGTCTGTATTTTCCTTTAATTTTTCTATTTTTTCCTCATGTTTGTCTGCTTTTTCCTTCAGCTCATGGAGTATTCTGAGTATTAGAGATCTGAATTCCCTATCAGGTAGTTCTAGTGCCTTTTCTTCCACTGGAGAGTCATCTGGTGTTTTATTTTGGATGCCTACTGGCACCACCCTGTCCTGTTTTTGTAGATGTTTTGATATTGTCTGCTGTCTTCGGGGCATTCAGTAGTTATTTTTCTCATTTATTGATTGTAGATTTGTTTGTTTTGTCCCTTTTTTTTTTTTTTTAATTTAGCTATGTCTGAGCAGGGGGACTGTGTTTTCTTTGTTGTTTGTTCATCTGTGGGCACAATAATTTTTGCCTCCTTCTCCATTTGGCAGGGTCAGTCACTCAAACATGGTACAGAAGGACAGGTCTAGCTGAAGAGGAGTTACTGGGACGGGTTGTTTGTGGCACTTACTACAGCCACTAAGGCAGGTTGGTAATCAGTGCAGCGCAGGTTCCAGTAGGCCATGCCTGTGCTGCTTGGTGGTGTGATGTTAAGGGCATGGTGCAGGTTGGCAGGATGTAGTGGGGAGATTGTTATGTGTGGAGCTAAGATGGATATGGGAGACAGGAGAGAGGAACAGGAGCCAAAAAGATACAAACAAACAAAAAAGAATGCTAGGGGATTTTGCCATTGTAGTGGAGAGATGAGAGACTATGAAATGGAAAAAACCAAAAAGGGGAAGAGGAAGAAAAGAATGAATAAATAAAAATCAGAAAGGTTAAAGTACAGCAAAGTTCCCAGGGATCCCACCGTGTCTATGAGGTCTGGGGAAGTAGTTCTCAGGTGTTGCATTACAGCCTGGCTAGAAGGTATAGGGGTATACAATGCCAGGTATTCAGGGAACAGAAAGAGAAGGAATATATAGACAGACGAGAAGCTGAGTAATGAAGAAAGAGAAAAAGGGAAAAAGAGGGAAAAGAAAGCAAAAAAAAATTAAAAAGAAGAAGAACAAGAAAAGCCCCCCCAAAAAAAGAAAAAAAAAAGAAAAAAACAACAAAAAACGAAGTGTCCTCAGGGATCCCTCTGCACATCTGTGCCGGCCAAGGGGGTATTTTCCAAGCCACGCAGCACTGCCTGGCCGGAACCAGCTCCCAACTCAAGGAAAGGAAGAGAAAACAAACAATTTGGAATAAACAAACAAAGAAAAGCCCCGCAATCCCACTAGAGCAGCAGCCCAGACTGGGAAGCAGCTCCACACTCGAACGAAGATCTGCAGTCCCTCAGGAAAAAGCAAAGACCACACACGGAGCCAGCTATTTGAGCAAAAGGAGAGGGAGGTGGTGAGAGGTAAGGGAGAAATCAAAAGAAGTGGAAAAAAGCAACACCAGCAGCCAACAAATGGCACTCAGAGAGCCAGCCTGTTCATGTGGATGGAATCCAAGCAGCCGGGGCTTCCCAGACAAGAGATTGTGGCCGCAAGAAGCAGAGGAGGCCGAGTAGGGGTGAAGAAGGGTGAGGGTTGGGAAAGCATTTATCGCAAATTATCGGTTGTTTTTTCTCCCACTGGAAGCTCCCTGAAGCTGGTTTGTCATACCCCCTGTTTGCTGGTCTCCGATAGGAGTCCAAGATGGCGGATCCAGGCTGCGTTAGCTGATAGTGGACCTCTGCATGAATCTCTCCTTGCTCTCCATTTTGCGTCAATTTTCTCACTCCATTTGGTGCTTGGCTGAGTTCTTTATATCTTCATTTGATATTTTAGGGTTTCAGGATTGTTGTTTTCTCTGTTCAGCTTAGCTTTTCGGATCTTTGCTGTGGAGGGATGGCATGGTGCTTCTGCCTAGACTGCCATTTTGCCCCCTGGTAGTCTTCTTAAAACCAAACAATAGTTTAGCTTAACTCATAAAGAATGTCTGCCTTGAACATTGTGCTCTTTTAAAAACTGTCTGTACTAGATTAAATTGACAACAGCAACTTGAAAGATTAGATAGAAAACTTAGCAGGCAGTAAATTTATGTTAATGGTGGAGGAACAATTCAGAAAACGAGAGTGAGACTGGTTGTAAAATTTGAACAGTGTAATCAATGTCACTGCATTTTACATTTAGAAAGTGATTTGCTGTGTATTCTGTTGTGTATAATCTCAACAGCTAAAATAAATTCTAAAATATTAATTACATTAATTTAATGATGATAGTAAATACTATTGATTTCATAGTAAAAGAAAAATTAAAAAAAAACAAACAAAATAGTTTATAATATGTCATGTTTTCTTACATGAAAGAGTTCTCATTATAGGAGGCTTTCTTTTATATATGGGATTTTTAGATAAAAAAATGAATATCTGAATATCAACAATCTCTTGTACATTATAAAAAGTACCTATTAGCTTTACAGAAAAAAAAATCTAAAGTCATTCTCAAACAGATATGTGTGGACTTTGAAATTCTTTAGTATTCAGAAAGAATTCCTCAAGACCTGAGATTTTCTGTAAAGCAATTTAGTGAAGTGACCAAATACCCATTTATTTTAATGGACTGTATCAGCCTCCTAGGAATTTTCACTGGAACATTAACTTGTCCCTTTACAGCTCTATTCTCAAACAGCAGTTCTTGTCCTCTTTCAAAAAGTCAGCAGTTGTGAAACCATTTTCTTATTAGGAGATTTTTCTAGTTTGTTGGAGGCATTTTGTTTTCAAGTTGTATTCATTCTTTTTTGGCATTTAGCTTATTGAGCTAGAACAAAAATATTTTGATAGCAATTGTTCCATATAAGTCCCCTATTATTAGATATTAAACAATATTCCAGATAGTTACTTTTATTGTAATTAATAATTATACAAATACTGATTGAATGTCTGCTATATATACCTCAGAGTGCTGGATGCTGGCATTTTGAAGACAGACCAAAATAAAAGTACTGCAAATACAAAGAAATGAAAATAAAATGTGTTGACTGAAAAAAAAAAAAAAAAAAGGAGTATATTTGTTGCCTAATCTCAATAAAAGGATTGGAAACTAACTACCTGAAAATTTGGTAAAACTTCACAAAAGTATAAAATAAGTATCTGAACTATATCTTGAAAAATGAGACAGAATCATCAAGTGTATAAAGAGAAAAATAAACTTACTTGGGGCCAGGGTCAATGTATAAAACACCAGCGTTCTTAGACCTGAGAAGTCTGAAAACAAAGACCAGTGAGAACTCTGGGCGCAATTCCATATAATGTGTGAGAGAAGAACTCAGACACACGATTGTATCAGATGTTTTCATTAAGAGAAAATATTAAGATGCCTTTGGCAATAAGTAAAAGAAAATCCCAATTCAAACTTGCTTTAAAAATATTAAATTTATTTTATTACATAAAAAGAACTTCAGTAATAAGAAGAATAAATGGTATGAGTTCTCCATGTTTCCAAGCATCTACATAGTCCTCAGGCAGTTCCAGTCCTGACTTCCAGACAAAAAAGTAGAGATGGGAAAATACAGAATGCTTGTAGTATTCCTTTAAGACAGATTACATGTGGAAACAATCAATGAACATGAATTTTTGAGTAGGTATTTTAAAAATTAAAAATGCATCTAAAATATATGAAAATGAAAAGAAAATGTATTTTTCCAACCCCGCTGTGAAAACACACATATGTATACACATGTATATATAAACTCATACACACCTACTTGCATGTGTATGTATATATAAATATAAATATATAAACATATATATATTCCACATGCATAAAATCCTTCTATTTAATATATTAAGGAGTTGGAATGAAAACATAAACACATCTAATGATGGAGGAGGTCTTCTATGCTTCATTATCACTCTTAGCAACAAAGAATCTGTTTTAAGGATTCCTTAGCAGACCTTCCCATTTCATTTGTCAGTAATGAATTAGAGGCCATGGGTAAATCTCATATTGAGGAGAGAATGAGATAACCTCACTGAGACTAATCAGAGAAGATTCCTGGAAAGATGGCTACAGTCACCTTCTCTGGAGTTTTTTGGGCATGAATGAATGGCCAGAAAAAGAGAGAGGATTGGACAGGTAGCAAACTTGTTTCTTCACAGAGAACAAATGAAAATACCCAAATGTTAAAGAAGCTAATAACCAAGAAATCAAACCCATTGCTGTTCAGTCAATTCCAACTCATAGTGACCTTATAGGACAGAGTAGAACTGCTCCATAGGGTTTCCAAGGAGTGGCTGATTCTTTTGAACTGCTGACCTTTTGGTTAGCAGCTGAGCTCTTAATCACTGCACCACCAGGATTCTAAAGAAGCCAATAGAGTTTATTAAGTCAGTGTGACTATCTCAGCTTTATAACATCATATGAGCATAAAATATGTGGAAGCTAGGTTCCACAGTGATGTCCTGAAGATAAGGGTATATGGTTTACAGAAGACTAAGTGATTACCTAAGTGGTTTTCTTTGACATCATAAAACCAGTTGCCCTCAAGTCAATTCTGACTCATGGCACCCCCACATGTTGCAGAAAATAACTGTGCTCCATAGGGTTATTAAGTCTGTGACCTTTTGGAAGCAGATCACATGGCCTTTCTTCTGAGGCATCTCTGGGTGAGCTTGTTGAGTCCTTAACCATTTGTGCCACACAGGGACTCTCTTGACATCATACTATGGGTTTGAATTTTAAAAATGATTTGTCGGCAGAGGTTCCATGCAGGGTGCGTTTTTTTGGGGTTTTTTTTTGTTTGTTTTTTTGTTTGAGAAGTGAAGCAAATGATAAAGATAATAGATAATATAAGACAACATACAGTAGAAGCCTGAAAACCATATTTAAAACTTTGAAATACACCAGGAGACTCATTATGAAGGGCTTTCATGCAAATGATTAACATGCTCGCCTGCTAACAGAAAGATTGGAGGTTTGAGTCTACCCAGGGACAACTTGGAAGAAAGAGTGCTTGAGCTATTTCCAAAATATTAGCCATTGAAAACCCCTGGAGCACAGTTCTACTCTGACACGCATTGGGTCACCTTGAGCTGGAGTTGATTTAATGGCAGCTGTTTTTTTGGTTTTGGTTTTGTTTTAAACTAAGAAAATGGCAAGAATAATAGAGAAAAGCAGCTGGATTCCAGCTATATGTGTCTCAGATTAAAGTTGATAACACTTAAAAACAATCAAATGTTGAAAGGAAAGAAAAGCTTTAAGAATGATAACAGATTATACTATGGCAATCTAAAATAATGGCAATAACAATGAATAAGACAGGGCTTTCAAGGAGGGAATATTTTTGATACGTTATTTTGAGGGAATTGACAAGATATTCTAGAAGCCATCTTAATAAATAAACAGAAATATGCATCTGAAATGTAGGTTACGTGAAATCAAGAGCTATTATCAAAGCATCAGTACTTGAAGATACAGGAGCTTATCTGGAGAAAGTATACTGAAAGGAGATCAATGAGAGCCACCTGTACCTGTGCAGGGTTTTACAGCTTTTTCTTGTTTTTATCTTCCCTTGTTGCCAGTGAACACATCTGACTGACCACAGTCAGTATGCTGGATTCTAGCAATCACATCTTTTCCAAGTTTCAAGGTTTTTAAAGACAAAAGAACCATATGAGAAACATTAACAATATTAACCCATACTGTATCTAAAATAGAAGATAAAGTTTCCAAGTGAGGTGAATCATCTCCTTTGTTGCAAGAACTTTGTGACATCTATTTTATCAGCTTGAGTGTTACATATTCCTGGTTCTCAACTATGTTCTAAAGAACTCTAAAGAGCTGCTCAGTAAATAATTTCACCTTTATTGACATTATTTTAGATCTTTATTTGAGGGTTATTGCATTGTGTGATAATGTCACTTGCCTATTTTAAGGACAAAACTCTTCAAAAATGTTATTTCAGGCAGCATAGAATGCGGATATTGAGTGGTTAAAGGAAAGATAAAATGATAAAAGTTTAACATATTGTATTTTCTGTAACTTTTTGCAAAATATATATGCCTATGCTACAAAATATTATGATATTCTTCTAAGACAGTTAATATTGGAAACAAATAAAAATAAATTTATGGTTTAAGGTTTCAAGATTATCTCAAGGCAATAGTTTCAGGGGTTCATCCAGCCTTCATGGCTCCAGAAAGCCTGGAGTCCATGAGAATTTGAAATTCTGTTCTGAATTTTCCCCCTTTTGATTGGGATTTCTCTATAGAATCTTTATTGAAATGTTCAGTAATGGTAGCCAGGCACCATCCAGTTCTTCTGCTCTAGCAGCAAAGAAGGCAGTTGTTCGTGGAAGAAATTAGCCACACATTCCACATCCTCCTTGTCATGGATTGAATTGTGTCCCCCTAAAAATGTGTGTAGCAACTTGGCTAGGTCATGATTCCCAGTATTATATGATTGTGTTATCTGATGTGATTTCCTTATGTGTTGCAAACTCTACCACTATGATGAGATTATATGTGATCTCCTCATGTACTGTAAATTCTATCACTGTGATGAGTTTATACTGATGAGGTTGACAAGATTAGTGTCTTAATGCAATCTCTTTTGAGATATAAAAGAGAGAAGCAAGCAGAGATACATGGTAACCTCATACCACCAAGAAAGCAGTGCTGGGAGCAGAGCACATCCTTTGGACCTGAGGTTCCTGTTCAGAGAAGCTCCCAGACCAAAGGAAGACTGATAACATGGACTTTCCTCTAGAGCTAACGGAGAAAGTGTTCGCCTGGAGCTGATGCCCTGAATTTGGACTTGTAGCCTACTGGACTATGAGAGAATAAATTTTTCTTTGTTAAAACCATCCAATTGTGGTATCTCTGTTAGAGCAGCACTAGATGACTGAGACACTCCTACTATTCCTGACTCTCCTTCTTCCTTTGTTGCTCCAGGTGAATAGAAATCAATTATTATTCCTTGGATGACCCCTTGCAAGCTTTTAAGACCCCAGACACTATGCACTGAACTAGGAGATAGAACAGAAGCACAAAACATGTTATTAGGCCGGTTAACTGGGATGTCCCATGAAACCATGACCCTAAACCTCCAAACCAAGAAACAAAATTCCATGAGGTGTTTGATTGTACAGTAGTCTTTTTTTTGGGGGATTGTTGTAAATATAACTATCACATAACTTTTGCCAGTTCAGCTTTTTACAGGTGTACAACTTATTGACAGCAATTACAATAATCAGCTGTGCAATGTTACCCTTAAACCAAAAATATTTCCTGAAGTCTTCTTAAAACCAAACAATACCTTAGCTTAACTAGTAAAAAGCATCTGCCTTGATCATTATGTTTCTTTAAGGACTATCTGTATGGATCAAATTGACAACAGCAACTCAAAGGATTAGATAGAAACTTAGGGGACAGTGAGTTTGTATTTACTTAGGAGGAGGAACAACTCAGAAAAGGAGGGTGAGAATGGTTGCACAACTCAAAAAATGTAATGTGTTGCTGAATTGTACATGTAGAAAGTGTTGCATTGGTGTACATTTTGTTGTGTATATTCTCAACAACCACAACAAAATAAATAAAATTTTAAAAATAAATTTTGTGGTGATTATTTTATAAGATAAAAATTGCATCTAGAAATATGTGAAAATGAACACAAATAGTATTGTTCTTACCCCAGAGAAAATAAATGTATAAAATAAAATCTCATATGTATAAAATCATTTTATATAAGATATAAAACAAATAGAGTAAGAATACAATATATCATTCTAATTTTGTATGCCATTCCTAAATAAAAATAGTTGGATGTGGGTTTAACCTTGTTTTAAAAAATCCAAAAATTATTCAAATAAGATGAATCAGCAAAAATAGGTACTTAGTAAATATTCCTTGACACTTTTCTCCTTATCATTCTGGAATTGAGCAGAAACCTAAAGAGATATCATTATTGTTCCAGAAATGACTGTCAAAAATGATCCTGTGAATGGGATAGAATGATGAGTTGATGAGATTGAAATAAGGAAAGTATACCTGAAATTCGGAGAATGGAAAAAATAGAGAATAGCATGAGACTATAAAGGGAACTAGAGACCAAACCTGAAGAGTCCTATTGTTACATTAATTGATTTTGTTCTTTATTTGAAGAGGAATAAGAAGTCATTGAACTATTTTAAGCCAAGGAATAATACGTAAGACTTACACTTGGAAGACATGATTGATTGCATTCTGAAGTAGTTCGAGAAAGTCAAGGAAGCTTCTAGAGGAATCAGACGGAATACTTTTGTTGTAGTCCCGGTGAGTGATAGTAGTGGCTCGAATCAGAGTGACGGCAGAAGACATGGAGAAAAGGAATCAATTTAAGAAATATTCTGATAACACAGCCCATGTGTTAGTAATGGATCATCCCTGAGAAGTGTTGTACAGCCAGGTGAAGTGATGGCAACTAGGTTTCTGGCTTCTGGGAAAGAATGAATAGTGTCATTCACCAAGATGGAGAAATAAAACTAGAAATGAGAGAGGTTTGGAAGGAAAGATTATAAATTATCTTTCGGACATTTGATTTTGAGATGTATTTCCAAAATGGAGCAGCTAGGTTTAGGAGAAAGAGCCTACTAAAGATGATTATAGATTAATTTTCCTCTACCTAGTGACTCAATTTAGAAATTCTCCAATTTGGGGTCCTTAATATTCTTCCCGTCTTATTCGTTAATTTCTGTGCAAACTCATACACATATAGCTGCAGTTACCACAGTCATTCAGATCACTCACAAAGTTATAGTTCGAGTTAATAGTTGTCATTTCATTTTGTATTTCTTCTGTAGGCAATCTCTCAAATACATAGGCTCAATTACCGTAAACAAGCAAATGACTCTAGTTACAAAGTTCAAACTGTTCTTTTCACAACAAGACCCAGATACGTCCAATTGTTTCTTGATGTTTTCTCTTACTTGTCTCAAAGTCAACAAAACCAATTTTAAAAAGAATAACAAGACAATTTCAGAGGGAGAGAATGAGAATCTGTTGACAGGCCAATTTAGAGACCTAACAGATATTGATGTGGGCCTTATTAGTAAATTCCAAGAAGAATACTAATGCTTGATTAACATAGACGATAGATTTGATTGGATTGTATAATGAATAAGAGCTGAAGGAATGGAGACAATGAGTGTAGAAGGGTACTTAATACTTTTTTAACAAAAGAAAACATAAAATATACAAAAGACAATAGAAAATATGCAATTGTAAGGAGGGAGGTTGATTATACAAGGGAAAAGGAATATTTAAAAGTGTAAATTTCCTAAGAAAGTAGAAGGGAAAAAGAATGAAAGCAACATGGAGGGATTGAAACACAGATTGCTTGGCACCAGACCCAGAATTTCTGATTTAGTAAGTCTGAGTGAGGTCAATTACTTGCCTTTATAACCAGTTCAAAGGATGCAAATGTTGCTGGTCCGGAACCACTCTGTGAGAATCACTGCTGTGGAGAATGGGAGAGTAAATAGAGCAAACGTTATAGTAATATTATTGGGCAAAACTGAGTGCGAATTTGATATTGTGATCATAAAATTTTAGTGTTACCAACCTGATATTGGTTACTATGGTACCTGGTCATTAAAAGCATATATACATATTGGATATAGTCAGATTTAGGTACAGCTCAAAAAGAGGTAGGAAATGTGTCCATGGATTGTTTAGAATGTTATTAAAATAATAGATTTTTAAATCTTAACTAAATTTTTTTAAAATTATTCTGTGATGATACATAATGGGTGAATACAGAATTTTTTTCTTTTACATTTGTACATTAACCAGCATATTCAGGAAATAGTGTCTTAAATAGAACATATCAAAGCATGCCAAAGGAAAGTGGTTTTGTGAAAGATGAGTTTTATTGTCTTTTCAAACTAGATTTACAGTTCTGTTCTAGTCACTTGTTTTAGAAATTTTTTATAATCTTTTAAGAGATTATAGCTTTTATTTATTTATATTAATGTCACATCACATTTCAGTGGATTTTGAATATTTGAAAGCTATTTGTTATCATTTTTATTTTACATTAATCAAATGGCAAATTAAAAAAAAATGACAGAAAGTTTTACAATTTCTCATACATACATGCTCCTAAAACCATTCTAATCTGTGTCTAAAAGTTGAGTGAATCATTAAAGAAATACCTGTAGTAAATTTATATGCGCAATTATATTTTCATCCATTAGCAGAATTTTAAAGTTATTTCCAGGAAAAAAATTTATTCTTTCCTTTTTAAGAGGGAGAATTCACTAGAGTCCTTCCTCAAAATTAATGAAAGTCAGTTTTCAAACAGTTCATCCCTAAGCCAGAGGAATAGAGTTCACCAAGTAGGCAAATGAAAGTTGAGTTCTGCCATCAGCTATAGATTCAGCCACAGCTGTTGCACTTTCATTGGTTCTGTTTATCGGGTTCCACATAATATGATCATATATGAAATAAAAATGGATTCAGAAACTTAAAAATAAGATTGAAAATTGTGTGAGAGACCATTTTGTCACTGAGTAGTGATTAATGGTAAAGTTTACCAGAGTTTGTTTAAAAGAAATATTTATGTATGACTTGGAATCGACTTGATGGCAATGGGTTTGTGGATTTTTTTTTTTTGTTGTTGTTGTTGTTTTGTTTTAGTAAGCATATGTACACTTAGTAACTGCATTACAATGGGCATATTATTTTGCCCCTCCTTAGTTTCTTACCTGTAATGTGGAAATACTAATATGTGAAATAAATAACTACTTTCAAAGTTTTCAATACAGTGACTGACACATAATATACTCTCAGTGAGTCTCTGAGTGGTGCGAATACTTAAGGCACTTGGCTGCTAACCTAAAGGTTGGAGATTTGAGTTTACCCACATATGCCTCAGTAGAAAGGTCTAGCTATCTACTTCCAAAAAATCAGCCATTAAAAACCCTATGGATAACAATTGTACTCCGACACACATGGGGTAGTCATGAGTTGGAATCAGCTCAGCAGCAATTGTTTTTAAGTGTCAATAGCAATAACAAGTGTATTACATATAGAAGCCCTTTTCAATCAAAATTTCCCTAAATAAATTATTAAATTATTTATTGTAAATAAATTATTTACAAGGTAAAAGGAAGGCTAACTTCCAGGTAGTACTTTTGTCACCAATTCTTATTTATTTCTGGATATGTACATATATATACATAGTGACAAGTGGCTATTGGCTACATATATGTGTGTTGTTGTTTGTTGGGTGCCATCGAGTCAATTTACGACTCATAGTGACCCCATGTGACAGGGTAGAACTTCCCCATAGGGTTTTCTAGGCTGTAATATTCACAGAAGCAAATTGCCAGGTCTGTCTCCCATGGAGCCACTGGATAGATTTGAACTGCCGACCTTTTGAGTGGCAGCCAAGCGCTTAACCGTTATGCCACAGGGGTGCCTACTTATATGTGGGTGATTCTTATACTTGTTATTATTGTAAATACGTGTCACAGTTGTCTGGTATCTGGTATCTGGTATCAGCTATAAAAAGAATGAACAAAAGTATAAAAAATGTAAGAAGACCAGCTTGCATTCACTGTAAAAGCATAATTTGTATTAATATGTATGAAACTATTTTGCAGGTTTTCTATTGACTTTAAATTCACTAATGGAAAATTATACATTTCTATATGAAACATGGAAAGAAAGCCACAGGACAATTTGGGGATTTTTACTAGCAAACTGTAATAAAAATAGGCTCTAAAGTCACACAAATAAAATTATTTTTTAATGTTTCTTGTATCCCTAATATAGTACGTGAAACCAATTATTTACTTTTCTATAAGAATAACCAAGTTTGTTTCCCAGTTGGTTATTTTCTGATAAGCAATGCCTTGTTTTAGGTTGTCAAGATCAAATGGATAAAATTGTTTTCAGAAAGAAAGTTCTGTAAATATGTAAATAATTTATAAACATTGACATTGAGGAGACTGTATCACCATTCTCTGTACAATATATTATGCAACTGCTGAATTTATAGGAAAGTAAGAAAAACAGCTGTTATTATGTGCATTAACACTTCAAAAGTCTCTAATAGTGGGGAAGTTCTACTAAATTCCAAGGTCTAGTATTAGACTAAGGAGCTCTGGTGGTGCAGTTGTTAAAGCGCTCAGCTGCCAAATAAAAATTCAGTGGTTCAAAACCACTAGCCCCTCTGCAGGAGAAAAGATTTGTTCCACTTCTGTAAAGATTTACAGCCGTGAAAACCTATTGGGCAGTTCTACTCTGTCCTACAGGGTCGCTATGAGTCCCGGTTGACACACAGCAGTGGAAGTTCTTAGATTTAGTGGGTTTTTATTTATTTATTGTTTTTGTTCATTTTCTTTTTTTTTTTTTAATTGTACTTCAGGTGAAGGCTTACAGAACAAATAGTTTCTCATGAAACAGTAGTATACATATTGTTGCATGACATTGGTTAACAATCCTACAACATGTCAACCCTCTCCCTTCTTGACCATTTTTTTTTTTGGTGAAAATACACATAGCCAAAGATACACCATTTCAAAAATTTCTACATGCACAGCTCAGTGACATTGACTACGCTCTTCCAATTGTGCTCCTATCCTCACTTAAGATGAAGGCTTACAGAACAAAATAGTTTCTCATTTAACAGTTACCACAAATATTGCCCTATGACAATGGTTAACAATCTCACAACACATCAACAATATCCTTACTCAACCTTGCGTTCCCTATCACCAGCTTCCTGTCCCCTTCTGCCTTCTGGCCCTTGTCACTGGACTCCAGTACCTCATTAGTCCCATTTGGTTTTACAGGACTGTCCACTCCCAGGCTGAACGGTGAACCTCGGAGATAACTTCACCACTGAGCTAAAAGGGTGTCTGGGGGCCATACTCTCAGGGTTTCTCCAGACTCCTTTAGGCCAGTAAATCTGGTCTTTTTTGTGAGTTAGAATTATGTTCTACATCCTTCTCCAGCTCTGTCCAGAACCCTCTGTTCTGATCCTGGTCAGAGCAGTCACTGGTGGTAGCTAGCTGTACTGAACTCAGTCCAGTGGAGGCTTTGGTAGCTGTGGACCATTATCCTTTGGACTAATCTTTTCCTTCTATCCTGGTCTCTTCATTCTCCCTTGCTCCCGAAGGGATGAGACCAGTGGAGTATCTTAGATGGCTGCTCACAGGCTTTTAAGACCCCAGACACTACTCACCAGGGTAGAATGTAGATCATTGTCTTTATAAGTTGTGTCATGCCAATTGAGCTAGATGTTCCCTGAGACCATGGTCCCCACAGCCCTCCGCCCAGCAATTCAGTCCCTCAGGGAGTTTAAATGTGTCTGTGGGGCTTCCATGACCTTTCCTTGTACAAGTTGTGCTAGTTTCCCCTGTACTGTGTACTGTCTCACCCTTCACCCAAGATACCACTTATCTATTGCCTAGTTAGTATTCCCCCCCCACCCCTCCCATCTCTGGTAACTAACAAAGATTGTTACATTTTGTGTGTGAACTTTGTCGTGGGTTTTTACAATAGAGGTCTCATACAATATTTGTCCTTTTGTGATTGACTTATTTCACTCAGCATAATGTCCTCCAGTTTCATCCATGTTATGAGATGCTTCACAGATTCATTGTTGTTCTTTCTCGTTGCATAGTACTCCATTGTGTGTATGTACCATAGATTGTTTATCCATTCATCTGTTGATGGGCACCTACATTGTTTCCATCGTTTTGCTATTGTGAACAATGCTGCCATGAACATAGGTGTGCATATGTCTATTCGAGTGACGACTCTTATTTCTCTAGGATATATTCCTAGGAGTGGGACTGCTGGATCGAATGGTATGTCTATTTGTAGCTTTCTGAGGAAGTGCCATATCATTTTCCAAAATGGTTGTATCATTTTGCATTCCCACCAGCAGTGCATAAGAGTTCCCATCTCCCCACAGCCCCTCCAACATTTGTTATTTCCAGTGTTTTTGATTTGTGCCAGTAATGCCAGGGTGAGATGGTATCTCATTGTGGTTTTCATTTGCATTTCTCTAATGGCTAGTGATCACGAGCATTTCCTCAGGTGTCTGTTGGCCATTTGAATGTCTTCTTTGGTGAAGGGTCTGTTGATTTCCTTTGCCCATTTTTTAATAGGATTATTTATCTTTTCGTTGTTGATTTTCGGTGTTGGATTTTCTTGTAGATTATGGAGATTAGAACTTTGTCTGACTTGTACTGTCCAAAAATTTTTTCCCAGTCTGTAGGTTCTCTTTTGACTCTTTTGGTGAAGTCTTCTGAAGAGCATAGGTGTTTGATTTTTAGAAGATCCAGTTATTTACCTTATCTATTGGGTTTTGTGCGTTGATGGTTATAGTTTGTATCCTGTTAATGCCATGTATTAAGGCCTGTAGTGTTGGTCCTATTTTTTCTTCTATGAACTTTATAGTTTTAGGCTTTATATTCAGGTCTTTGATGCATTTTGAAGTAGTTTTTGTATACGGCGTCAGGTATGGGTCCTGTTTCATTTTTTTGCAGATGGATATGCAGTTTTGCCAGCACCATTTGTTAAAAAGACTGTCTTTTCCCCATTTGATGGACTTTGGGCCCTTTAGTGGGTTTTTTTTTTTTTGTTTGTTTGTTTGTTTTTTCTTCCAAATGTACCCACAGTTGATCAGTGTCTAAAGGATAGTTTGTATTAACCAAATTCACAAGAGATTGACTTCAAACCTGGGTGCCTCATTTTTTTTTAATGATAAATATAACTGCCAATCAGACAAAAATACTTATGTATTAGAAGCCATTGTGAACCTCTAATGGGCTGCTTCATGAGCACATATCTGGTTGCTATTGTTGTTGTTTTAGCTACACTTCATAATGACAATACTAGTAACATAATAAGCAGTACCCGTGGCAGAGACTATTAGTGATCACTGAAAATTCATGTGCTTATCCACATTCCCAGCCACACTTGCAGTTATTTTTGAGCCCAGTTACTTATTATTCCTTTGAAATATGAGAAGTAATATGTGTCAAAAAGGGGTAAATGTGTTTCCTTCATATTTGTCTTCCATGTTGGAAGAAAATGTGATGGCCACAGGGTGAAATAGCAGAGGCACTGCATGAGTACTACCCTGGAGAACTGTTAGACTCACATTTGATTTCGTGTGAGCAAGACAGAGTTTCGTGAAACTGCTGAGATTTGAAGGTTTGTTAATCAGAATATAATCCAGAATTACTCTGTTTAGTCATATCAGATAGAGCATGAGACCTCTGATCCTCCTCCAGCTATAAATAGATGATATCAACATTTCTCCCTGTATCCTAGTAAACTTCATAAAACTGAGGAATTTACATATATTTTAAACCAGTAGTTTGTTTATGGTGTGTTATTTCCTTAGCTGTTTAATCCCACCCATTGAATGTTGTTTATTTGCTTTTGGTTTGCTTAGAATTTTACTCTTGAAGAGTTAGCTTTCTTTCAAGAGTTTGTCCCTTTGCTGTCATTTCCACATGCCAGCCATATCTCAAAAAAAAAAAAAAAAAAAAAAAAAAACCAAGTAGAAAAGTATATAAATGTTGGATTATTTACTTACTCTTTTTAATGATAAATTAAGGTATTCAGTTTTACTTAATGGCATATCCCAAATAATATCTACCTGCATAGAATTTAGATAGGAATTAGTAATTAAAAGATTGGGAAACTAAAGTCATGACAGTACCAGTGCAAATATGTTTAAGGGCAATAATCACTACATAGAATTATGGGTGCTTTTTTCTCTCAAGTACATTGACATTTTGCCTTAAGACTCACTTTATCATATTATTTAGTCCAAATGACTATTGTTGCTATAAACCACAGTGTCTTACTGAAACTCTCCAAATGTATAAGCCTAACATTTAACTTGTTTTTCTCAATCTGAAAACTTATTTTTTAGAATTAACATTTCCAAACTGAAAAATTTGGAACACAAACATTGTTTTCCAAAATATTAACATACATAACAATTTCAATGGACATAAGGAATGATTTATAAATATAGCTTTTATATTTCAAAAATGTATAAGCATAAGAATATTTATAGTTTATAACAGCATAAATCATAAAATGATTCACTCCCTCCAATTTAAGTCATTTTCTTTTGTAGAATATATTTGGTACCAAAATCTCTGATCTCTATGTGAATATATTTATATATATACACACTCACAAATACATACACTAAGATATATAAATGAATACATACACAAATATCAAAAAAATTCAGACACACTCAAGGAGTCGGCATGTTTCCATTAATGAAAACACATGGTATCAACAAAATTTTCAAAGCAGAAACTCTGAAAACATCAAACTGTTTCTCTACTTCTCAGGAAGTGATACATGTTAGTGGCAGCAGCTACTTCAATGGATTTCAAAGTTCTCCATAAATGAGCTATCTGGGACAAGAATATATATCCTTTTAAATTTTTAACCAGAGAATGAATGTCTAAAATAATATTAACTTCAGTGAGAAAAGGACTACTACACTCTTTATTATTTTTGACCTGGGGACTTCCACACACATTGCTTCAGGCTAGCTTTAAAACATTTATATGAAGGAAGTTCCATTACTTCATTATTTTACTTCATTTGTGGTTTCAAGCCAATATTCTTCCAAATGTACATCACTTCATGTTGCCTATTTATTTTATCACTATTGCATGATCCAGTGAAAAAAATTCTTTGCACTGGGAATGCAGCATTAGAGTGTTAGGATATGGAACATAGAAAGGAAATTGGGAGAATCTATGAAGTGGATATTTAACCATGGAAAAGGGAATTATGGGAGAGAACACAAAGTCACTGAACTGATATTAGAAATAGTATGTACCTGCATAAATTTGGGGTATGGAGAATTTTTAGAGTAGTCTATGATCAAAATAAATAAATACATAGGCTACTAACTGCTCTTGGTACAAATCAGACAATTTTATTTTGAATTTGAGCTTAATTTTCCCCATTCTTGTCCATACCAGCTTAGTCAATAAAGCTCTTGTCCATCATAGTTCCAAGCATCAGAAATTGCATGCAATGATGGAGACATAACACCATGCTTCTCTCTTGAAGAAAACAATACTTTAGTCCATAGGAAAATGTTTCAGTTACTTTGCATCATTTCAATTCATCTTTAGAGAACACCCACTACCATTACCTTAAGAGTCCACCTGTATAGAGACTTAAAATTAGGCATGTGATAAGGAATTTTTAATAAATTAAATAGATTTTGTTTTGAACACAAAGCACTCATGGGTGTATTTGATCTCTTGTCTGTCCACAGGCATAGCTTTTGCAAGGATGACCGGCACCATGGACATCAACTCCTTGAGGCGGGCTCCGTCAATGGTTCCTGAATGCATGTTGCATCTGGAACCTAGAGCAAAAAATGAGGGCTGCAACTGTATGCCAAGTTATTACAAACTAATTGTTAAAGGTAAGAAAGGTTTTGGTTTTGTCATGTAATAAAAAAAAAAAAAAGATTACGTATGAATGAATAGGCAATAATGTATGTGTGCTACTTTTTCTCCAAAATTTTTTGTTAAATGAATGAAAAAAGACGTCAATATATAAAATGAAAAGGAGGAAATATATCAATATCAAAAATGACGTACACCAAAGAAGCTGAGCCAATGTGACACTATAGACAGAAGCACCACGCCATCCCTCTACAGCAAAGATCCAAAAAACAAAGCAAAACAGATACAGATGTAAATCTTGGAACACTAAGCATCAAATGAAGGGATAAAGAATTCAACCAAGCAGCGAATGGAATAAGAAACTGACAGAGAACAGAGAACAAAGACAGCTACAGAGTAGAGTTCCCCTACCAGTTAATGCAGCACGGACTTGTCATTTTGGACCCCTCAGCCACCAAGAACAGTGGACAGGGAGTATGGGAAGGCAACTTCACTGAGTTCCCAGCAGGAGACAGAGTACCTGGTAACTCATCCCCCCCCCCCCCACCCTTCTTCCCTCTGCGCAGTCTCTACTGCTTTCTGGTGGGCCAAGGTCACTCGGCTGGAGAGAAGCTGGCTCCTTGCCACTCGGATTGGCCCCGCTCCCACTGGCCAGCTCCTTCAGTGCCATTTTGTTGTTGTTTTTGGGCTTCTTTTTGTTTCTTCTCTCTCTCATCTCCTTCCTTTTCTTTCTCCCTACCACCTGGCAACGTGTGCCATTTCTGCCACTTCTTGATGGGCTGTGCCACATCACTTTGCTGGGGACTCACCAGCACACAGCTTCCCCAGTCTTCACTACAATGCCAGTGAGCTCCCTTGGGGCATTTTTTTTTCTCAATTTCTTGACTCTCTCTACCTTCCCTCCTTTCCTTTCTCCTGACCACCTGGCTGTGTGTTCGGTCTCCGCCACTTTTTGACTGGGAGCTACCAGCACATGGCTTCCTCAGTCCACATCACCACACAGCTGTGCTCCATTGGGGCATTTTTTCCCCCCTTGATTTCTTGTCTCTATCTACCTTCCTTCCTTTCCTTTCTCCTGAGTGCCCGGCTGCATGTGGGTTTTTTTTTTTCTTTTTTTCAGTTTCTTATCTCTTCCTTCTTTCCTTTCCTTTCTCCCATCCAACTAGCCACAGGGGTGTCTCTGCCCCTTCTTGATGGACTGTGCCACACAACCTGTCTAGAAAACCACCAGCACACAGCTTCCCAAGGTCCCTGCCACTACACTGACAGTCTCCTTCACCACCATTTTTTTTTTTGCTTCCGTTTCTCTCTCTTTTTTCTTTTCTTTCCCACACTCCTTCAGCTCCACACATCACATCCTCCCCCTTCCCTCCAGCCTATCTTCACCAAGCATTGAGTGCCACCCTGAGCAGCACAGGTGCAGACCACTGGTCCCCACCCTGAACTGCCCTAAGGTCTTGTCCTGTCGGGCCAATATTTGCTGCAAAAAAACCATCTCTGCCCCTCTCCCTCCACTGGACCTGCCTTGCTGCACTATAGCTGAGCAACAGGGCCTACCCACCTGGACAAGGTGATGAGAAGTATTGTGCCCACAGACAAGCAAACAACAAAGAACACCAACCTGCCTGCCCAGACACAACCAAATAAAACAAAAAGCAGGATGAAATAAACAAATCTGCAATAAATAAACAAAGAAAATAATTTCTGAATGTCCTGAGAAAGCACACAATATCAAAACATATTAAAAAAAAGATAGGATGCCTCCAGAAAGTGTCCAAAATAAAAGACAAGATGACCTTCTAGTAGGAGAAAAGGCACTGGAACTACCTGATAGGGAACTAAAAACTCTAATACTCAGGGCTTTCCAGGAGATGAAGGAAAACATAGATAAAAATAAGGGAAAAATAGACAAAATCATGGAAAATGCAGACAAAATCACAGAAAAGGCAGAAAAAACAATGGAAGAATTCAGGAAAGTAATAGAGGAACAAAATGTTGAAATAGACAAACATCTAGAAATCATACAAAAACAATAATTAGAAACCCAAAAGATCAACAACAAGATTTCAAAAATGGGCAGTGCCATAGAATGTTTTAGGAGAAAATTTGAACAATGGAAGACTGGATCACTGAAATTGAAGGCAAATTCTTAGGTATCACTTTGTTTGAGGAAAAATCAGAGAAAAGAACAAAGGAAAATGAAGAAACCTTGAGGAAGATTTGGTATACAATCAAAAGCAAAAATTTGCCTGTGATCAGAGTTCCAGAACAGCGAGAGAAAATGGAAAACAAAGAGAGGATCACTGCAGATTTGCTGACAGAAAATTCCCCTAACATCCTGAAGGATGAAAAGCTGACCATCCAAGAACAAAAACGAAACCTATTTATGATAGACCCCAAAAGAAAATCACTAAGACATATCATAATCACACTCACTGAAACCAAAAACAAAGAATGAATCCTGAGAGCAGGTTGATAAAAACAAAAAGTCACATACAGAGGAGAAATAATAAGACTTAACTCTGTTTACTTGGCAAAAACCATGCAGGCAAGAAGGCAATATGATGACATATATAGAGTGTTGAAAGAAAAAAAAACTGCCAAACAAGAACAATATATCTTGCAAAACTCTCACTGAAATATGATGGCAAAATCAGAACATTTCCAGATAAACAGAAATTAAAGGAATATGTAAAAACCAAACAAAACTTACAAGAATTACTAAAGCGAGCCCTTCAGTTAGAGAACCAACAACATCAAACAACCTCCTGAATCTAGAATGCAAAAACTTATCAGCCAGATACCTATCTAGGTAATGAAATCTCAAGGATAAAACAAAACTAAAAGATTTACAACAGGGAACCAGAGATGTCAATCTTTAAATGACAACAACTTCAGAACAATAAAGGAGAGAATAAACAGTGAAGGTATAAAACTTTCAAATGGAGAAGAAGGCAAGGAAATACCAAGTAATAATACACTTGTTCAAACTTAGGAAGATAGGAGTAAATTTCAAGGTCATCACAAAGACAGATAACAAACCTCATCCAAATAAAGAAGAAAAAAAGGTCTTATTAAACACAAAATCTACAAAAACAAAAAAACAAACAAAAAAAATCCACAAGCAAAAGGAATTCAGCTCAAGAGAGTAAGAGGAAGAAAGAAAACAGCAGCAGCACACACACACACACACAAAAAAAAAAAAGAACTACAAAATGATAACAATAAACTCACACCTATCAGTAATCACACTGAAAGTAAATGGCTTAAATGCACCCATAAAGAGACAGAGAGTGACAGAGTGGATTAAAAAAAACAGGACCCATTAATATGTTGTTTACAACAGACATACCTTAGGAAAAAAAGCATAAATATGTTAATAATCAAATGATGCAAAAAATATGTCAAGCAAACAGCAATCAAAAAAGAGCAGGAGTGGCAATAAACTAATCTCAGATAAAATAGACTTTAAAACAAAATCCACCATAAAAGTAAAAGAAGGACATTATATAATGATTAAAGGGACAATCCACCATGAACACATAACCGAATAAATATCTATGCACCCAATTACAGGGCTCCAAAATTCATAAAACAAACTCTAACAGCACTGAAAAGAGAAATAGACAGTTCCACAATGATAGTAAGAGACTTCAACACACCACTCTTGATAAAGGACAGAACATCTAGAAGGAAACTCAGCAAAGATATAGAAGACCTAAAGGGCACAGTCAGCCAACCTAACCTCACAGACATATATAGAACACTCCACCCAACAGCAGCAAATTACACCTTTTCCAACGCACACATAATGTTCTCCAGAAGATACCACGTCTTAGGCCACATAGCAGCACTCAACAAAATGCAGAACATTGAGATAATGCACAGTATCTTCTCTTATCATGACACCATCGAAGTAGAAATTGATAAGAGGAAGAGCAAGGGAAAAAAAAATCAAATACATGGAAACTGAATAACACCCTGCTTAAAAACCACTGGGTAACAGAAGAAATCAAAGATGGAATCAAAAAATTCCCTAGAATCAAACGAGAATGAAAACACATCATACCAAAACCTTGGGGACACAGAAAAGGCAGTGTTGAGAGGTCAATTTATAGCAATAAACACACGCATCAAAAAAGAAGAAATGGACAAAATCAAAACATTAGCTACAAAACTCGAACAAATAGAGAACAGCAAAAGAAATCCACAGCCACCAGAGTAATGAAATAATGATCTTCAGTGAAATCTTACTTGAATGTGATATTATTGACATTATTCAATAATATTCATATTTTGTTGGATCTCCTTTCTTTGGAATGGACACAGATGTGGATCTCTTCCAGTCTGTCGGACAGGTAGATGCTTTTCAAATTTCTTGTCATAGACGAGCGTGTGCTTCCAGATTTACATTTGTTTGTTGAAACATCTCAGTTGGTATTCCATCAATTCTTGGAGCCTTGTTTTTCGCTAATGCCTTCAGTGCAGTTTGGACTTCTTCCTTGAACTGACTGTAGAGCTACAATAATGAAGACAGTGTGGGATTGGAATATAATCAATAATTAATCAACAAACAGGCTAAGAAGTCCAGACATTGACTTAACATTACACGGTCATTTGATTTTAGATAAAAGTGTTAAAACAATCTAGTAGAGAAAAGAAAATCTTTTCAACAAATTCTGCTGGAATAACGTAGTATCCATACAGTAAAAATCCAAAAACACAAAGGAAAAAGAAATTCACCCTCATCTCAGGCCATGCTGTGAAGAAGCATGAATATATTTTCTGGAATGATTGTAATGTTATATATTTTGTTAAGTTTGGGCTTACATGGGCATATTCATTTTCAAAACTCAGCTCATATACATTTACTATTTATATACCTCATTGTATGTAAAATTTACCACAAAATAAAAAAGTCTCTTAAGAAATATTGGTCTCTGAAAAATTATATGAATGCTATAAGATTTGAAGGAAGTGTACTGATGTCTGCAATCTATTTTGAAACAAAAATAGCATGGAATATTGGAAGGATGTGGGGATGAATAAGTGATAGATATAAGATAAAGCAGGTGTGGGAAAACTTTTAATGCTAGAATCTAAGGTGTGTTTACTTGAATATTCTTTGTAAAATGCTTTTAATTCTGCCATATGTTTGAAATTTTTCCTAATAAAATGTTGAAAATAAAAGACAGAGGCATCATGCCAGGAACGATTAAGCCGTCTTTTAAAACATATTCTTGCAAGTATAGACCAAGAAACAAACTGCAAAATCCTGTCCAAAAGAGAAAAGTGAATTATAATTTCTGTCTATAAAATATTTCTATGGGAATTTTGTATTATCTTTCAATTCATTGGTATAAAAAATAAAGTCTTTTAATTCATTCCCAACCAATATTGCATACAGTAAATAAGCAAGTTGTAAAAAAAGAAAAGAAGGAAAGAAATAAGATTAGTTTATAGCATTATTATAAAAATTGGAGAAAATAATTTTATAATTTACCTCCTAAAGTTGAAGGCTAACACACAAGTATGGAAATGTTTCTCTCTGCTTTTTTTGGGTTTTTTTCTTTTGGCCATAAAATTATTCTAACCCATATTTGAAACATCAAGCAAACCAGTGGTGATAGTTGAAGTAGGATGAATATAACTGAAAAATATCACAGGATATTTCCAGTTGTTAAATTTCAAATCCCGAGGATTGAGGGGAAAGATGGCACTCTAGGCAGAAACACCACGCCGTCCCTCCACAGCAAAGATCCGAAAAACTAAGCCTAACAGAGAATCAACAATCCTGAAACCCTAGAACACCACATGAAGAGATAAAGAACTCAGCCAAACACCAAACTGAGTGAGAATACTAAAAGAGAATGGAGAGCGAGGAGAGACTCAGGCAGAGATTCCTTACCAGCTAACGCAGCGCGGATCCACCATCTTGGATTCCTATCGGAGACCAGCGAACGGGAGAGCAGCCTTGCAGAGCATCTGGTCGGAGACAGAACGACCGGTAAACTGCGGTGCGCGCTCTCCCACCACCCACCCCTCTCCGCCTCAGCTGGGGATCCCCTGCTTTCCGTGGCCAGGGTCCCTGGGCTGGGGGGTGCCGGTGCTTGGATTCCGCGCGCCTGGGCTGGCGGCTTCCTGGGAGCCGTTTGCTGGCAGCTAGCGAAACTTTTTCTGCCGCCTCCCCCTACTTTTGCCTGGGTGCCTGGTTCCGAGTGCCGTCTCTGCTCTCTCCTGCGGGGCTGTGGGGCTGCGTTCGGGCGTGTGGCTGTTTCTAGGTCTGGGATCCCGCGCGGGTGGGATCCCGGGGCCTTTGTTCGTTCGCCCCTCTGCTTTCCGTGGCCGGAGTCCCTGAGCTGGGGGGCGCCGGTGCTTGGATTCCGCGCGCCTGGGCTAGCGGCTTTCTGGGAGCCGTTTGCTGGCAGCTAGCGAGCCTTTTTCTGCCGCCTCCCCCTCCTTTTGCCTGGGTGCCTGGTTCCGAGTGCCGTCTCTGCTCTCTCCTGCGGGGCTGTAGGGCTGCGTTTGGGCGTGTGGCTGTTTCCAGGTCTGGGCTCCCACGCGGGTGGGATCCCGGGGCCTTTGTTCGTTGGCCCCTCTGCTTCCCATGGCCACGGTCTCTTAACCCCGAGACTACCGGCTTCTTGGAACTCGCACCCCTGAGTGGGGGCTCTCTGGGTCCCATTTGTAGGCACTGAATGCTGGTGTTGCCCTTTTTTTTTTTTTTTTCAATTTTATTTTTCTTCCTTTTTTGGTTAGTTTTGTCATCTTTTGCCTCTTTTTTCCCTTTTGTCTTTCTTCATTGGTTAATTTCTCATCTCTCTATCTCTTCCTACTCTTTCTGATCCCTGAATACCAGGCGACGTATGCCTCTGTAGCTTCTGGCCAGGCTGAGCTGTGAAAATTGAGACCGACTCCCCCTGACCTCATAGCTGCATCGGTGGGATCCCTGGGAACTTTGCAGTTCTTTAACTTTTCTGATTTTTATTTGGTCATTCTTTCCTTTTCTTTCTCTTCCCCCTTCTGGTTTCCTCCATCCCATAGTCTCTCATCAGTACATTCCAACGACAAGCTCCCCTAGCATTCTTTTATGTTTGTACGCTTTTTGCTCCTCCTCCTCTCTCCTATCTCCCATATCCAGCTTAGCTTCACACATAACCATCTTCCCACTGCACCCTACCTACCTGCACTGTGCACTAGACATCACACCACCAAGCGGTGCAGGCACGCCCTCTTGGAACCTGCCCAGCACTGACTACCGACTGTCCTGGTGGCTGCGGTGAGTGCCACAAGCAACTCGTCCCAGTGGCTCCTCCTTAGCTAGATCTGCCCAGCTGTACCACAAGAACGAAAAAAAAAAAAAAAAAATCTACAATCAATAAACGAGAGAAATATCTACTGAATGCCCCAAAAACAGCAAACAATATCAAAACATTTACAAAAACAAGACAAGATGGCTCCAATAGGCGTCCAAATTAAAACACCAGATAACTCTCCTGTGGAAGAAAATGCACTAGAAGTACCTGATACGGAACTCAAATCACTAATACTCGGAATTTTCCAAGAACTGAGGCAAAAAGCTGACAAACATGAGGAAAAAATAGACAAATTTATGGAAAATACAGACAAAAAATTGGAAGAATTCAGGAAGATGATGCAGGAACAAAATGCCAAAATAAATTCACAACTCGAAATTATACAAAAACAACAATTAGAAATCCAAAAGATAAACAACAAGATTTCAGAAATGGACGGTGTCATAGAAGGGCTGAGAAGTAGATTTGAAACCGTGGAAGACAGGATCAGTGGAACTGAAGACAAACACTTGGATACAACTCTGTTTCAGGAAAACTCAGAAAAAAGAACAAAGAAAAATGAAGAGACCCTGAGAGTTATGTGGGACACAATTAAAAGCAAAAACTTACGAGTGATTGGCATACCAGAACAGGGGGAGAAAACAGAAAACACAGAGAGGATCATTGACGAACTCCTGACAGAAAACTTTCCCAATATCATGAAAAATGAAAAGCTGGCCATCCAAGAAGCTCAACGAACCCCATATAGAAGAGACCCCAAAAGAAAATCACCAAGACATATCATATTCACACTCGCTAAAACTAAAGACAAAGAATCCTGAGAGCAGCTCATGAAAAACAAGAAGTCACATACAGAGGAGAAACAATAAGACTAAGCTCAGATTATTCAGCAGAAACCATGCAGGCAAGAAGGCAATGGGATGACATATATAAAATCTTGAAAGAAAAAAATTGTCAGCCAAGAATAATATATCCTGCAAAACTCTTATTCAGATTTGATGGTGAAATTAGGTCATTTCCAGATAAACAGAAACTAAAGGAATATGCAAAAGTCAAACCAAACTTACAAGAATTATTAAAGGGAGTTCTTCGATCTGAGGACAAACAGCTTCAACCCTCAGGCAGGACCTAGGACCTAGGACGCAGGTTCACATGAACCAGATACCATTCTAGGAACTGAACTACAGACGACTTTCCAAAAACAAAAGATATACAACAGGGAATCAGAGAAATCAATCAAAGGATGACAACAACATCAAAACAATGAAAGAGGGAACAAACAGCATAGGTATAGAACCCTTTAAAGGAGACGAAGGCAAGGTGATACAAAGTAACGGTAGACTGCTTCAAAATTATAAAGATAAGGGTAAAATTCATGGTAACCACAAAAAAAGTTAACAAACCAACTCATAAAAATAAAGACGAAAAACATAAAGTCTCAACAAAAACAAAACCTACAAAACCAAAAGAAATAAACACAAAATCCACAAACAAAAGTAACTCAGCACAAGAGAGTAAGAAGAACAAAGAAAACTTCAGCATCACAAAAAAAAGCACTACAAAATGACAGCAACTCACATCTATCAATAATTATACTGAACGTAAACGGACTCAATGCACCCATAAAGAGACGGAGAGTGGCAGAATGGATAAGAAAACAGGATCCATCAATTTGCTGTCTACAAGAGACACACCTTAGAAACAAGATGTGAATTTATTAAAAATCAAAGGTTGGAAAAAAATATATCAAGCTAACAACTATCAAAAAAGACCAGGAGTGGCAATTCTAATCTCAGATAAAATAGACTTTAAAACAAAATCTACCATAAAAGACAAAGAAGGACACTATATAATGATTAAGGGGATGACCCATCATGAAGACATAACCATAATAAATATCTATGCACCCAATGACAGGGCTCCAAAATACATAAAAAAAACTCTAACAGCACTGAAAAGAGACATTGACAGTTCCACAATAATAGTAGGAGACTTCAACACACCACTCTCAGTAAAGGACAGAACAACTAACAAGAAACTCAGCAAAGATACAGAAGACCTAAAGGACAGAATCAGCCAACTGGATCTCATAGACATATATAGAACAATCCATCCAACCACTGCAAAGTACACATTCTTTTCCAATGCACATGGAACGTTCTCCAGAATAGACCACATCTTAGGCCACAGAGCAATCCTCAACAAGATCCAAAACGCTGAGATAATTCACAGTATCTTCTCTGACCACAATGCCATCAAGGTAGAAATTGACACTAGAAAGAGCAAGGAAAAAACATCAAACACATGGAAACTGAATAATAATCTGCTTACACATCAATGGGTAATAGAAGAAATCAGAGATGGAATTAAAAAATTCCTAGAATCAAATGAAAATGAAAACACATCATACCAAAACCTTTGGGACACAGCAAAGGCAGTTCCCAGAGGACAATTTATAGCAATAGATTCACATATCAAAAAAGAAGAAAGGGACAAAATCAAAACAGTAACTACAGAACTCTAACAAATAGAAAGAGAAGAGCAAAAAAAGCCTACAACCACCAGAAGAAAGGAAATAGTAAAGATCAGAGCAGAAATCAATGAAATAGAGAACAGAAAAACAATAGAAAGAATCAACAAAACCAAAAGTTGGTTCTTTGAAAGAATCAACAAAATCGACAAACCACTGGCCAGACTGACAAAAGAAAAACAGCAGAGGGCACAAATAACCCAAATAAGAAATGAAATGGGGGACATTACAACAGACCCAACTGAAATAAAAAGGATTATAACAGAATATTATGAAAAACTATATTCCAACAAATTTGAAAACCTAGAGGAAATGGATAAATATCTAGAAACATACGGCCTATCCAAACTACAACAAAGTGATATTGAAAATCTAAACAGACCCATAACAAGAGAAGAGATTGAAAAGGTAATAAAAAAAACTCCTAACCAAAAAAAGCCCTGGCCCAGATGGCTTCACTGGAGAATTCTACAAAACATTTACAGAAGAGCTCGTACCAGTTCCAGTCAAGTTATTTCAGAGCATAGAAGAGGAAGCAACACTTCCAAATTCATTCTATGAAGCCAGCATAACGCTGATACCAAAACCAGGCAAAGACATCACAAAAAAAGAAAATTACAGACCAATATCTCTCATGAATATAGATGCAAAAATTCTGAACAAAATTCTAGCCAATAGAATTCAGTATCATATCAAAAAAATAATACACCACGGCCAAGTAGGATTCATACCAGGTATGCAAGGATGGTTTAACATTAGAAAATCCATCAACGTAATCCACCACATAAACAAAAGGGAAGAAAAAAATCACATGATCATCTCAATTGATGCAGAAAAGGCATTTGACAAAGTCCAACACCCATTCCTGATAAAAGCTCTCAATAAAATAGGTATAGAAGGGAAATTTCTCAACATAATAAAGGGCATCTATGCAAAACCAACAGCCAACATCATTCTTAATAGAGAAAGGCTGAAAACATTCCCCCTGAAAACAGGAACAAGACAAGGATGCCCTTTATCACCACTCCTATTTAACATTGTGCTGGAAGTTCTAGCTAGAGCAGTAAGGCAAGAGAAAGAAATAAAGGGCATCCAAATTGGTAATGAAGAAGTTAAACTCTCCCTGTTTGCAGATGATATGATACTATACATAGAAAACCCTAAAGACTCCACAAGAAATTTACTGGAAGTAATAGAAAGATTCAGCAGAGTAGCAGGATATAAGACAAACATTCAAAAATCAGTTGGATTCCTATACACCGGTAAAGAGAATGATGAAAAGGAGATCAGGAAATCAATACCATTTTCAATAGCCCCTAAAAAGATAAAATACTTAGGAATAAATCTGACCAGGAATATAAAAGACCTATACAAAGAAAACTACAAAACACTGCTGCATGAAACCCAAAGGGATCTACATAAATGGAAAAACATACCATGCTCATGGATAGGCAGACTCAACATTGTGAAAATGGCAATTCTACGCAAAGCAATTTACAAATACAACGCAATCCGGATCCAAATACCAACAACATTCTTCAAAGAGATGGAAAAACTAATCATTAACTTTATATGGAAAAGGAAAAACCCCGAATAAGTAAAGCACTACTGAAGAAGAAGAATAAAGTTGGAGGCCTCAAACTACCTGACTTGAGAACCTACTATACAGCTACAGTACTCAAAACAGCCTGGTACTGGTACAACAACAGAGACATTGACCAATGGAACAGAATTGAGAACTCAGATGTAAATCCATCCACCTACGGTCACCTGATTTTTGACAAGGGCCCAAAATACATCAAATGGGGAAAAGACAGTCTTTTTAACAAACGGTGCTGGCAAAACTGGATATCCATTTGTAGAAAAATGAAACAGGACCCATACCTCACACCATATAAAAAAACTACTTCAAAATGGATCAAAGACCTGAATATAAAGCCTCAAACTATAAAATTCATAGAAGAAAAAATAGGACCAACACTTCAGGCCTTAATACATGGCATTAACAGGATACAAACCATAAACATCAACACAAAAAACCCAACAGATAAACTAGATAATTGGGATCTTCTAAAAATCAAACATCTATGCTCTTCAAAAGATTTCACCAAAAGAGTTAAAAGAGAACCTACAGACTGGGAAAAAATTTCTGGACAGTACAAGTCAGACAAAGGTCTAATCTCCATAATCTACAAGAAAATCTAACACCTCTACAACAAAAAGACAACCAATCCTATCAAAAAATGGGCAAAGGAAATGAACAGACACTTCAACAAGGAAGACATTCAAATGGCCAACAGACACATGAGGAAATGCTCGCGATCACTAGCCATTAGAGAAATGCAAATTAAAACCACAATGAGATACCATCTCACCCTGGCATTACTGGCACGAATCAAAAATACTGGAAATAACAAATGTTGGAGGGGCTGCGGGGAGACGGGAACTCTTATACACTGCTGGTGGGAATGCAAAATGATACAACCATTTTAGAAAATGATATGGCGTTTCCTCAGAAAGCTAGAAATAGACATACCATTCGATCCAGCAATCCCACTCCTAGGAATATATCCTAGAGAAATAAGAGTCATCACTCGAATAGACATATGCACACCTATGTTCATGGCAGCATTATTCACAATAGCAAAATGATGGAAACAACCTTGATGTCCATCAACAGATGAATGGATACACAAACTATGGTACATACACACAATGGAGTACTATGCAACGAGAAAGAACAACAATGAATCTGTGAACCATCTCATAACATGGATGAAACTGGAGGACATCATGCTGAGTGAAATAAGTCAATCACAAAAGGACAAATATTGTATGAGACCTCTATTGTAAAAACCCATGAAAAAATTCACATGCAAAATGTAACAATCCTTGTTGGTTACCAGGGATGGGAGGGGGGGGGGGAATACTAAATAGGTAATAGGTAAGTGGTAACTTGGGTGAGAGGTGAGATGGTACATAGTACAGGGGAAACTAACACAACCTGCACAAGGAAAGGTCATGGAGGCCCTATAGACACATCCAAACCCCCCGAGGGACTGAGTTGTTGGACGGAGGGCTCTGGGGACCATGATCTCGGGGAACATCTAGCTCAATTGGCATGACCCTACTTATAAAGATAATGCTCTACATTCTACCTTGGTGAGTAGTGTCTGGGGTCTTAAAAGCCTATGAGCGGCCATCTAAGATACTCCACTGATCTCATCCCTTCGGGAACAAGGGAGAACGAAGAGAACAGGATACAAGGAAAAGATTAGTCCGAAGGACTAATGGTCCACAGCTACCAAGGCCTCCACGGGACTGAGTCCAGTACAGCTGGATGGTGCCCGGCTACCACCAATGACTCCTCTGACCAGGATCACAACAGAGGGTTCTGGGCAGAGCTGGAGAAGGATGTACAGCATAATTTTAACTCCCAAAAAAAAAAAAAAAAAAAAAAAGGAAGACCAGATTTACTGGCCTAAAGAATACTAGAGAAACCTCAAGAGTGTGGCCCCCAGACACCTTTTCAGCTCAGAGGTGAAGTTACCGTCGAGGTTCGATGTTAAGCCTCGGAATGGACAGCCCAGTAAAACTAAATGGGACTAACGAAGTACAGGAGTCCGGTGACAAGGGCCAGAAGGCAGAGGGAGAGTAGGAAACTGATGATAAGGAACACAAATTGAATAAGGACACTGTCGATGTATTGTGAGATTGTTGACCACTGCTATAGGGCAACATTTGTAGTAACTATTAAATGGGAGGCTGTTTTGTCCTGTAAGCCTTCATCTTGGGCGAGAATGGCAGCACAATTGGAAGAGCATAGTCAATATCACTTAAATGTGTAAGTAAAAAGTTTTGAAATGGTGTTTAAATAAAATAAACAAATGAGACTAAAGAGGTACAATAGTCCACTGACAAGGTCCAGAAGACAGAAGGGGACAAGGAAGCCCCCGGTGATAGGGAACACATGGTGGAGTAAGGATATTCTTGATGTGCTGTGAGATTGTTAACCATTGTCATAGGGCAACATGTGTAGTAACTGTTAAATGAAAAACTATTTTGTTCTGTAAGCCTTCATCTTAAGTGAGAATAACAGCACAGTTGGAAGAGCGTAGTCAATGTCACTGAACTGTGAATGTAGAAATTTTTTGAAACTGTGTATCTATGGCCATCTGTAATTTTCATCAAAAAAAAAAAAAAAAAGGTTGAGAATTTAGAGGCTTAATACGTTGTGGGGTTGTTAACCAATGTCCTAGAACAACATGTGTACTACTATTTCATGAGAAACTATTTGCTCTGTAAGCTTTCACCTGAAGTACAATAAAATAAAAAAAATAAAAAAAAAAAATTTCAAATCCCATCTTCACAAAAACTAAAAAAACTCTTGAGATCATTTTTGCTTTCTACAGCTAGCTTAGACTTTATTAATTCTATATAATATTACATATGATTTAATAATGTTGTATTCTAGGATTTTCAAATGTTGGAGACAATATGGTGGAAAGCCTTCAGTATCAAGCAAACCTAAGTTTGATTTCTGTTCTGTTTACTAGACTTGTGACTTTACACAATTTACTCAGGTTTTCTTAGTATAAATTTTCTAATATTTAAAACAGAGTTGTTAATTCTTCTTCTTCATTATTATTTCAATAAATACCTCTATTCCAGAAGAAACAAACCTGCTGCCATGGAGTTGTCTCTGACTCACAGCGACCCTATAGGACAGAGAACTACCGCATAGGGTTTTCAAGGAGCAGCTGGTGTATTTGAACTGCAGACCTTCTGGTTAGCTGATGAACGCTTAAACACTGTGCCACCAGGGCTCCACTGCAGAAGACGGAGATACTAGAATGAAAAATACAGGCGTATTTCATGTTTCAGTGATTATATATTGTCAAGTTACCATCACAATGATTGTCACCTAATAAGACCTCAAAGATTTTACCTAGCAATTAACTCCTTCTTAATAAAAATAGTATAAAAAGAAGCTTGAAAGCTTAAGTTTAATTTTATAGATGATAAATATTTTACAATGAATGTCAAAAAAAAATCTGACATTGGTAAGGATCAGAGCAAATATTTTTAAATGGAAATCTTCTTTCTAAGAAAAGATTAATTCTGTGAAGTTAAGAATGTAAATTATTTATTGAGATTAAGCTTTGAAATCAAAGATACAAATAAGTATGAATAAGGAACTGGATATTTGGATCAGTAATATATATATAAAATTAAGCAAATAAAAAAAATAAGTTTAGGTTTTACTTATCACTTATTTTACTTGTTATCTTTGTTTTTGTTATGCAAGAATAGTCCAGTTCAATATTCCAATTTTTTATTTTATGAAAATTTTTTTTTATAAAAATATTAATTCTTGAGACGGGTTTTTTAGAGGAATCTATTCCCCTCTGTCTCCTATATATCGATATATAATAAACATCTTGCTTGCTCACCTCACCCCATCGCAGAATTGGCTATTGCAGCAGGCGGCTCCAATCTGCGTGATTGCAGTTAACAAATTTGGTGGTCCATACGGGGAGCTCAAGCCTCTTGAGAAGCAGCGGCCCCAGGGCAGGGCCTGGGACTGACTGATCGACAGCTCCCCTGACGAGTGGCCGCGAGAGGTTTCATTTGCCTCTGGAGAAACTGTCAGCCAGACCTGGGTCTGTCACGGCACCGCTGGTCCCCAACAGCGCCAAAAGAGGTGGGTGAAAGAAAAGCAAGACCTGTAAAGGAGGGATCCCAAGATGAGTCTGCGACTCTTCTCCCTGTGGCGCTCAGGGCCGGGGTGGATAGGGCAGGCCCGAGGTTTCCGGAGCAGGACCTGAGCCCTTGGTTTCTGGGGTGACAGGCAGCCGCAGAAGACCGTACCCGTGAATAGGCTCACCACTAGGGACTCCTGGTTACTCTAGAGTTCTGGTTCTGGGTGTGTGAAGTGTGCCTGGGAGGTTGAGATTCTCTAAGATAACCTCTGCTGGCAAGCAGGGCCATGTGAGAGGCTGAAGGGGGTCGAGAAAATCTCTGCCAGCTTGCGGGATTTATTCGTTTACTGTGGTTTTATGTCTGTCTTGTCCATTCGTTTACTATGGTTCTGTGTGTGTCCTGTCCATTGTCTGTGTGTAACTAGTATTATACCATGACTTGGGCGCCCTGATTCGGCTGTTAAGAGAAAGCTTCAAAAAATAAAAAAAATAAAAGGGCACACAGGAAACACCCATCATGGGAGGAGGCACATCTTTCCCAGCCAAATCTCCTCTAGGCTGCACTCTAGCAAACTGGAAGCGGTATAGCTATGAGCCTATGACAAATAAAAAAATGATATGCTTATGTAACAATGTGTGGCCCCAATACCAGCTGGGGGACCAGCAACTTTGGCCCCAAAGTGGATCTTTGGCTTACAGCGAGATTTTTCAACTTGATTTGTTTTGTAGAAGGGAAGAAAAATGGAATGAAGTTCCCTATATTCAAGCTTTCATGTCTCTGTATCAAACTTTAAATCCCTCTAACCAGGTTCTTTTCCAGGAAAAGCTGAAGGCAAAAGTGTTTCCTGAATCCTCACCAGAGGGTCCCCTCTTAGAAGGAATAGCCCCGATAACTGCTTCGGCTCCCTCCCACCATACAGGGAAGGTGTGGTAGAAACAGACAGGTCAGGTTGAAGACTGATGGCAGAGTCCCCCACCGAAAGGGCTGAGCCTGATTCTAGTCTGGCCAGCTTGAGAGAAACAGACCAAGGAAGGGAATTGGGAAGTAAGAGTCCGACTTCATCAGGTATGGTCTTCCCCCCACTACACACACCCATCTGGGTACTGTTTTCGGTGAGGGTACTGCCGGGGCTCGGGCAGGGCAATTTCCTTTGAGAAAAATTCCAGCTGAAGGAGGAACAATGTTAGTATATACTCCTTTCTCTACCTCTGACTTGTATAATTAAAAGAATCACAGTCCTCCTTATTGGAGTAACCCAAATAGGATGGTGGAGTTCTTCCTTGCCATTTTCTACAGATCCCACCTGAAAATGCATGTGCCTTGCAGGTGACACTATTGCTTGAAAGAATAGTGACACATAGTGACATTCCTTTCCATAAAGGCCTGGATGAGCCCAGTCAGCCACACTGGTTAAAATTACCTTAAAACCTAGAACACCTATTATAAACCAGAGACAATATCACCTCTGCAAAGAAGCTTTAGAAGGGATCACACCACTGGTGCATCAAGACATAAAAACTGAACTTTTAAAACTTTGCCAGTTTCCGTACAACACCCATATCATACTGGTGTTGAAACAGGGGACAAGAGAATATTGGTCTCCTCGAGACCTAAGAAAAATCAACCAGGTAGTAGAGGACATTCATCCGATTGTGCCAAACCCATATATTCTCTTGGTTACTATACCCAGTCAATGTGCTTGGTTTTCAGTACTAGACTTAGAAGATGCCTTCTTTTGTATTCCTCTGTACCCGGAGTCTCAGCCTCTATTTGCCAGTGAATGGACTGATATTAAGACAGGGAATTGCTGTGGGGGTACTAACTCAAACCCAGGGACCAGCCAGGCGACTGGTGGCCTACTTTTCCAAACAGCTGGACAATACGGCCTGGAGATGGCCCCCTTGTCTTCCAGCCATGGCTGCGACATGTGACTTATTACAGGAAGCCAAGAAATTCACCCTTGGACAAAAGGTAATGGTAAACACACCACATACAGTTTTGCCTCTTTTGGAATAAAAGCCGGGTCTTCTTGGCTCATGGCAGGATGGATGAGAAAATGTCAGGCAATCTTGTTAGACAACTCAGACGTGGTTCTGAAGGCTGTCTCCTCCCTCAATCCTACCACATTGCTGCCTATTTCAGAAGATGCCCCTGTACATGACTGCCTAGAAATAATTGAAGATGTTTATTCTAGCAGACCAGATCTCTTAGATGTTCCTTTGACTGACCCAGAGATAGAAATGTATAAGGATAGCAGTAGCTTTCTATATGAAGGATGCCACAAGGCGGGATATGCAGTGGTGACAGGAACCGAGGTCTTAGAGGCAGCTCCACTTCCTGCTGGCCCTTAAGCTCAAAAGGCTGAACTCATAGTCATCGGGTGGGCCCTACAACTAAGAATAAGAAGACACATAACTGTGTATACTGATAATAAATATGCCTACCTCGTCCTTCACTCACATGGTGCCTTACGGGAAAAAGGAGACTTCTGAATCTGCCAACAAAGAAATAAAACATGTATCAGAAATCCGAGAACATCTGAAGGCAATCAACGGTCCCCTTCAGGTGGCAGTGGTATAATGCTCCAGACACCTGGAAATTTTAAATACCTGTTGGTTTTCGTAGACACTTACTCAGGGTGGGTAGAAGCTTTTTCTTGTCTGACTGAACAAGCCCAAGAAGTGACCAAAGCATTACTCAAGGAAATAATACCTTGTTTCGGTCTACCAATATCAATCCAAAGTGACAACAGAGGAGCGTTTATGGCAAAAATTACACAAAAACTCAGTAAGGCTTTAGATATAAACTGGAAGTTACACTCAGCTTAGAGACCACAGTCAACTGGAAAAACTGAAAAGATGAATCATACTCTGAAAAAGACCTTGGCAAAACTTTGCCAAGAGACAAACTCCACTTAGATACACATTTTGCCCATTGCCCTGCTCAGAATCTGGGTAGCCCCTTGAAGCGGGCTCAAGTTAAGCCCTTATGAGTTAATATATGGGAGACCATTCCTGAAAAAGTCGATTTTCCCCACCTCTGTAATGACTGAGGTGGAGAAAAGGGACTGGGTCCGTTCTCAGGGAACAGTCATAAACACTGTTAATCAATATGCTTCTTTTCGCTTGTCCTTTCCTTCTGACATTCTCCTTCATAGGTTCCACCCAGGAGATCGAGTCCTGTTGAAAACCTGGAAGAACCAACACCAAGAGGATCAACTTGCCCCTAAGTGGGAAGGACCTTTTGAAGTTCTCCTGACCACCTACTCATCTCTGAAATTAGCAGGAGTGGCAGTGTGGGTACATCACTCGAGGGTGAAGGCAGCTCCACCCAGAGGAAGAAGAATCGAAAGACCATCATATTCCTGCACTGCAATTCAAGATCTGAAATACAAGTTCAAAAAACTTACAGAATAATGATCCTAACCCTGTTCTTTGGGCTCTTTTTACTTCCCCAGGAAGTGTGGATGGAAAAAATTCCAGTGATCCTACAAGTCAGGGGAACTCTAACCCTGCAGGTGGGAGACACTTTAACTCTCCCATGTGTAGTATCATCCCTAATTGCAATAGGTCCAGTTAAGTGGATCATAGAAAATCCTGAAAGAGGACAGATAACTGTTTGGGACTTCAGGACCACTGGTTCCAACTGGGTAACACCTATGGCTGGTACCACTCAGTCACGCCATCGGGATTTTTCAATCACGGTTTCAGATATAACCTTATCCAACCCTGGAACATACTATTGTGTAAAGTATAAAAAGGGTCACCCCGAGATGCAGCTAATTTCCACTCTAGCTCACCCCCTGCCTGTAGCCCCTAGTCGATATTGGGAGGTTTCTCACCCCAACGACACCCCTAACCAGAAGGAAGTAGCCAGAAAAGAAGCGGTGCCCTATTTCCCAAGATTGAGAAACCTCCAATAAAAATGGGGGATTAGAAGAGGTTGCATAGGCCCTGCTCACTATTGTTTACTCCCCCGTTGCTAACCGCCATATTGTCTCATGATCTTTTTTTTCTCCAGTCTCTACAAAAAGGTTTAAGATTAACCGATGTTCCTCCCTGGAGGGTAGAAAACAAGTGATAATGATCTAAGAATGAAAAACCAAACAAAGCATCCATGTTGTGACAAGAGTAAGCAGGATGTCCCCAGATAATCCCCAAAGATGTCGCCAGATAACCTCTAAGAATACCAGTAGAAGGTTAACTCATCTAAGACATCATCACCTCAAGGAGAAACTACCACCAAAGATCCATAATCCTGTCCCTATAAAAGACTTCAACTGATCTCCAGTGGGGGAGAAGAGTTTTTTGGAGGAATCTATTCCCTCTGTCTCCTATATATTGATATATAATAAACATCTTGCTGCTCACCACAAAAAAAAAAAATTGATTCTTATAAAAAAAGTTACCAAGCGTTATCAACTATGTAATGGTCATGAAAAGGAGTTAGGTGGCTAGCTGACTCACTGACGAGACGCAATAGTAGGAAATAATGTGTCAAGCCCAAAGGCACAAAACAAATTCCATGAACATGGACCACTTCAAAACTGAGGGTTATATAAATAGCAAAATAATTGGGGGAGTTCTGGCAAAATGGCACTCTAGGCACAAGCACCACACCATCCCTCCACAGCAAAGATCTGAAAAACTAAGCCAAACAGAGAATAAAACAATCCTGAAACCCTAAAACATCAAATGAAGAGATAAAGAACTCAGCCAAGCACCAAATGGAGTGAGAAAACTGAAAGAGAACGGAGAGCGAGGAGAGATTCATGCAGAGGTCCCCTACCAGCTAAAGCAGCACGGATCCACCATCTTGGACTCCTATCGGGGACCAGCAAACAGGGGTATGAGAAAGCAGCTTCACAAAGCATCCACTGGGAGACAAAACAACCGGTAATTTGCAGTGTGCGCTTTCCCACCCCCCACCCTCTTCGCCCTGGCTCGGTCTCCTCTGCTTCCCGCGGCCACAGTCTCTTGACTGGGAAGCACCGGCTGCTTGGATTCCACACACCCAAGCGGGCGGCTCTCTGGGCACCATTTGTTGGCTGCTAGTGTTGCTTTTTTTTTTCTGCTTCTTTTGATTTCTCACTTGCCTCTCGCCAACTCCCCCTCCTTTCACTCAAGTGCTTGGCTCCGTGCGCCATCTTTGCTTCTTCCTGAGGGGCTCCAGAGTGCAAGCAATTTGTGATATACGCTTTCCCACTCTCTACACTTCTTCACCCACACTCGGCCTCCTCTCCTTCCCACGGACACAATCTCTTGTCCAGAAACACCAGCCAGCACTAGCTGGCTCTCTGAGTGACATTTGTTGGCTGCTGGTGTTGCTTTTTTTTTTTTTTTTTCTGCTTCTTTGGATTTCTTGCTTGCCTCTCACTGCCTCCCCCTCCTTTCACTCGAGTGCCTGGCTCCGTCTGCGATCTTTGCTTCTTCCTGAGGTGCTCTGGAGCTCCATTTGAGTGTGGAGTTTCTTCCCGGTCTGGGCTACCACACTGGTGGGATCCTGGGGCATTTGTTTGTTTGTTTGTTTTGAATTGTTTGTTTGTTTTCTTTTCCTTTTCTTGAGTTGGAAGCCCTTTCTGGCCAGGCGGAGCTGCGTGGCAAGAAACTCGCCTTCAGCTTCCACAGACGTTCAGAGGGATCCCTGAGAACATTTCTTTTTTTTTTGTTTTTTTTTTCTTTTTTCTGTTTTTTTTGGGGGCCTTTCTTGCTCTTTTTTTTTTTTAATTTGTTTTGTTTTCTTTTCCCTCTTTGTCCCTTTTTGTCTTTCTTCATTGCTCAGTTTCTCGTCTCTCTATATCTTCCTTCTCTTTCTGATCCCCAATACCAGGCGTTGTATACCTCTACGCCTTCTAGCCACGCTGTACTGTGACACTTGAGAGCGACTTCCCCAGACCTCATAGCTGCATCGGTGGTATCCCTGGGAACTTTGTGGTTCTTTAACCTTTCTGATTTTTATTTATTCATTCTTTTCTTTTCTTCTTCCCCTTTCTGTTTTTCTCCATTTCATAGTCTCTCATCTCTCCATTCCAATGGCAAGCTCCCCTAGCATTCTTTTTTGTTTGTATGTTTTTTGGCTCCTGTTCCTCTCTCCCCTCTCCTATATCCATCTTAGCTCCACACAAAACAATCTCCCCACTGCATCCTACCTACCTGCACCGTGTGCTTAACATCACACCACCAAGCAGTACAGGCACGGCCTACTGGAACCTGCCCTGCACTGATCACCGACCCGCCCTGGTGGCTGTAGTAAGTACCACAAATAACCCATCCCAGTAACTCCTCTTCAGCTAGACCTGCCCACCATATCTGAGTGACTGACCCTGCCAGTTGGAGAAGGAAGCAAAAAGTATTGAGTGCACAGAAGAGCAAACAACAAAGAACACACTGTCCGCCTGCTCAGACATAGTCAATTTTTTTTTTAAAAAGGGACTAAACAAACAAATCTACAATCAATAAACGAGAAAAATAACTACTGAATGCCCCGAAAACAGCAGACAATATCAAAAAATTTACAAAAACAGGACAGGATGGTACCAGTAGGCATCCAAATTAAAACACCAGATGAGTCTCCTGTGGAAGAAAAATGCACTAGAAGTATCTGATAGGGAATTCAAATCTCTAATACTCGGAATTTTCCAAGAACTGAGGCAAAAAGCTGACAAAAGTGAGGAAAAAATAGACAAATTCATGGAAAATACAGACAAAAAATTGGAAGAATTCAGGAAGATGATGCAGGAACAAAATGCCAAAATAAATTCACAATAAGAAATTATACAAAAAACAACAATTAGAAATCCAAAAGATAAACAACAAGATTTCAGAAATGGATGATATCATAGAAGGGCTGAGAAGCAGATTTGAAACCGTGGAAGACAGGATCAGTGGAACTGAAGACAAACACTTGGATACAACTCTGTTTCAGGAAAACTCAGAAAAAAGAACAAAGAAAAATGAAGAGACCCTGAGAGTTACGTGGGAGACAATTAAAAGCAAAAATTTACAAAAGACTGGCATTCCAGAACAGGGAGAGAAAACAGAAAACACAGAGATGATCACTGAGGAACTCCTGACAGAAAATTTCCCAAATATCATGAAAGATGAAAAGCTGGCCATTCAAGAAGCTCAACGAACCCCATTTAGAAGAGACCCCAAAAGAAAATCACCAAGGTATATAATAATCACACTCGCCAAAACCAAAGACAAACAAAGACTCCTGAGAGATGCTCGTGAAAAACAAGAAGTCACATGCAGAGGAGAAACAATAAGACCAAGCTCAGATTATTCGGCAGCAACCATGCAGGCAAGAAGGCAATGGGATGACATATATAAAACCATGAAGGAAAAATTGCCAGCCAAGAATAATATACACTGCAAAACTCTCCTTCAAATCTGATGATGAAATTAGGTGATTTCAAGATAAACAGAAATTAAGGGAATATGTAAAAGTCAAACCAAACTTACAAGAACTATTAAAGGGAGGTCTTTGATCTGAGGACAGGCAGCTTCAGCTAAGAGGCAGAACCTAGGACGCAGAATCGTATGAGCCAGATACCAATCTAGGAAATGAACTCTTGAGGGCTATCCAAAACCAAAAGAAATACAACAGGGAATCAGAGCAGTCAATCGATGGCTGACAACAACATCAAAACAAAGAAAGAGAGAATAAATGGCATAGGTATAGAACCTTCTAATGGAGAGGAAGGCAAGGCGATACCAAGTAAGGGTAGACTGCTTCAAACTTAGAAAGATAAGGGTAAAATTCATGGTAACCACAAAGAAAGTTAACAAAAATACTCATAAAAATAAAGACGAAAAACATAAAGTCTCAGCAAAAACAAAACCTACAATAACAAAAGAAATGAAAAAAAATCCACAAACAAAAGTAACTCAGCACAAGAGAGTAAGAAGAACAAAGAAAACTTCAGCACCACAAAAAAAGCACTACAAAATGACAGCAACAAACTAACATCTATCAATAAGTGCACTGAATGTAAATGGACTCAATGCACCCATAAAGAGATGGAGAGTGACAGAATGGATAAGAAAACAGGATCCATCAATTTGCTGTCTACAAGAGACACACCTTAGAAACAAAGATGTGAATTTATTAAAAATCAAAGGTTGGAAAAAATATATCAAGCTAACAACTACCAAAAAAGAGCAGGAGTGGCAATTCTAATCTCAGATAAAAAAGACTTTAAAATAAAATCTAGCATAAAAGACAAAGAAGGAGACTATATAATGATTAAGGGGAGGATCCATCTTGAAGACATAACCATAATAAACATCTACACACCCAATGACAGGGCTCCAAAATACATAAAACAAACTCTAACAACACTGAAAAGAGAAATCGACAGTTCCACAATAATAGTAGGAGACTTCAACACAGCACTCTCAGTAAAGGACAGAACAACAAAGAAGAAACTCAGCAAAGATACAGAAGACCTAAAGGTAACAATCAGCCAACTTGACCTCATAGACATATATAGAACACTCCATCCAACCACTGCAAAGCACACATTCTTTTACAATGCACATTGAATGTTCTCCAGGATAGACCACATCTTAGGCCACAGATCAATCCTCAACAAGATCCAAAACGTTGAGATAATTCAAAGTATCTTCTCTGACCACAATGCCATCAAGGCAGAAATTAACAACAGAAAGACCAAGGAAAAAAAATCAATTACATGGAAATTGAATAATACCCTGCTTACACATCACTGGGTAATAGAAGAAATCAGAGATGGAATCAAAAAATTCCTAGAATCAAATGAGAATGAAAACACACCATACCAAAACCTTTGGGACACAGCAAAGGCAGTCCTCAGAAGACAATTTATAGCAATAGATGCACATATCAAAAAAGAAGAAAGGGACAAAATCAAAACAGTAACTACAGAACTCAAACCAATAGAAAGAGAAGAGCAAAAAAAAAGCTCACAACCACCGGAAGAAAGGAAATAGTAAACATCAGAGCAGAAATAAATGAAATAGAGAACAGAAACACAACAGAAAGTATCAACAAAACCAAAAGTTGCTTCTTTGAAAGAATCAACAAAATCAACAAACCACTGGCCAGACTGACAAAAGAAAAACAGCAGAGAACACAAATTACCCAAATAAGAAATGAAATGGGGGACATTACAACAGACCCAACCGAAATAAAAAAGGATTATAACAGAATATTATGAAAAACTATACTCCAACAAATTTGAAAACCTAGAGGAAATGGATAAATTTCTAGAATCACACGGCCTACCCAAACTACAACAAAGTGATGTTGAAAATCTGAACAGACTCATAACAAGAGAAGAGATTGAAAAGGTAATAAAAAAAACTCCCAACCAAAAAAAGACCTGGCTCAGATGGCTTCACTAGAGAATTCTACAAAACATTTAGAAAAGAGCTTGTACCAGTACTACTCAAGCTATTTCAGGGCATAGAAGAGGAAGCAACACTTCCAAATTCATTCTATGAAGCCAGCATAACTCTGATACTAAAACCAGGCAAAGACATCACAAAAAAAGAAAATTACAGACCAATATCTCTCTTGAATATAGATGCAAAAATTCTCAACAAAATTCTAGCCAATAGAATTCAGCATCATATCAAAAAAATAATACACTACGACCAAGGAGGATTCATACCAGGTATGCAAGGATGGTTCAACATTAGAAAATCAATCAACGTAATCCACCACATAAATAAAAGGAAAGAAAAGAATCACATGATCCTTTCAATTGACAGAGAAAAGGCATTTGACAAAGTCCAACACACATTCCTGATAAAAACTCTCAATAAAATAGGTATAGAAGGGAAATTTCTCAACATACTAAAGGGCATCTATGCCAAACCAATGACCAACATCATTCTTAATGGAGAGAGGCTGAAAACATTCCCCTTGAAAACGGGAACAAGACAAGGATGCCCTTTATCACCACTCCTATTTACCATTGTGCTGGAAGTTCTAGCTAGAGCAATAAGGCAAGAGAAAGAAATAAAGGGCATCCAAATTGGTAATGAAGAAGTTAAACTCTCCCTGTTTGCAGATGATATGACACTATACATAGAAAACCCTAAAGACTCCATGAGAAATCAACTGGAAATAATAGAAAGATTCAGCAGAGTAGTAGGATACAAGATAAACATTCAAAAATCAGTTGGATTCCTATACACCAGTAAGGAGAATGATGAAAAGGAAATCAGGAAATCAATACCATTTTCAATAGCCCCTAAAAAGATAAAATACTTAGGAATAAATCTGACAAGGGATGTAAAAGACCTATACAAAAAAAAACTACAAAACACTACTGCGTGAAACCCAAAGGGATCTACATAAATGGAAAAACATACCATGCTCATGGATAGGAAGACTCAACATTGTGAAAATGTCAATTCTACGCAAAGCAATTTACAAATACAACGCAATCCGGATCCAAATACCAACAATATTCTTCAAAGAGATGGAAAAACTAATCATTAACTTTATATGGAAAAGGAAAAACCCCGAATAAGTAAAGCACTACTGAAGAAGAAGAATAAAGTTGGAGGCCTCAAACTACCTGACTTGAGAACCTACTATACAGCTACAGTAGTCAAAACAGCCTGGTACTGGTACAACGACAGATACATTGACCAATGGAACAGAATTGAGAACCCAGATGTAAATCCATCCATCTATGGTCCCTGATCTTCAACAAGGGCCCAAAATCCATCAAATGGGGAAAAGACAGTCTTTTTAACAAATGGTGGTGGCAAAACTGATATGCGGGAGAGAGGGGCAAGATGGCGCTCTAGGCAGAAACACCACGCCTTCCCTCCACAGCAAAGATCCGAAAAACTAAGCCTAACAGAGAATCAACAATCCTGAAACCCTAGAACACCAAATGAAGAGATAAAGAACTCAGCCAAACACCAAACGGAGTGAGAATACTAAAAGAGAACGGAGAGCGAGGAGAGACTCAGGCAGAGATTCCTTACCAGCTAACGCAGCGCGGATCCACCATCTTGGATTCCTATCGGAGACCAGCAAACGGGAGAGCAGCCTTGCAGAGCATCTGGTCGGAGACAGAACGACCGGTAAACTGCGGTGCGCGCTCTCCCACCACCCACCCCTCTCCGCCTCAGCTGGGGATCCCCTGCTTTCCGTGGCCAGGGTCTCTGGGCTGGGGGGTGCTGGTGCTTGGATTCCGCGCGCCTGGGCTGGCGGCTTTCTGGGAGCCGTTTGCTGGCACCTAGCGAACCTTTCTCTGCCGCCTCCCCCTCCTTTTGCCTGGGTGCCTGGTTCCGAGTGCCGTCTCTGCTCTCTCCTGCGGGGCTGTAGGGCTGCGTGCGGGCGTGTGGCTGTTTCTGGGTCTGGGATCCCGCGTGGGTGGGATCCCGGGGCCTTTGTTCGTTCGCCCCTCTGCTTTCCGTGGCCGGGGTCCCTGGGCGGGGGGGCGCCGGTGCTTGGGTTCCGCGCGCCCGGGCTGGGTGCTTTCTGGGAGCCGTTTGCTGGCACCTAGCGGACCTTTTTCTGCCGCCTCCCCCTCCTTTTGCCTGGGTGCCTGGTTCCGAGGGCCATCTCTGCTCTCTCCTGCGGGGCTGTAGGGCTGCGTTCGGGCGTGTGGCTGTTTCCAGGTCTGGGCTCCCGCGCGGGTGGAATCCTGGGGCCTTTGTTCGTTGGCCCCTCTGCTTCCCGTGGCCACGGTCACTTAACCCCGAGACTATCGGCTTCTTGGAATTCGCGCCCCTGAGTGGGGGCTCTCTGGGTCCCATTTGTAGGCACTGACTGTTGGTGTTGCCCTTTTTTTTTTTCTCAATTTTATTTTTCTTCCTTTTTTGATTAGTTTTGTCATATTTTAACTCTTTTTCTCTTTTGTCTTTCTTCATTGCTTAATTTCTTGTCCCTCTATCTCTTCCTTCTCTTTCTGATCCCTGAATACCAGGCGATGTATGCCTCTGTACCTTCTGGCCAGGCTGAGCTGTGAAAATTGAGACCGACTCCCCCAGACCTCATAGCTGCATCGGTGCGATCCCTGGGAACTTTGCAGTTTTTTAACTTTTCTGATTTTCATTTGGTCATTCTTTCCTTTTCTTTCTCTTCCCCCTTCTGGTTTCCTCCATCCCATAGTCTCTCATCTGTACATTCCAACGACAAACTCCTCTAGCATTCTTTTATGTTTGTACGCTTTTTGCTCCTCCCCCTCTCTCCTCTCTCCCATATCCATCTTAGCTTCACACATAACCATCTTTCCGCTGCACCCTACCTACCTGCACCGTGCAATAGACATCACATCACCAAGCGGTGCAGGCACGCCCTATTGGAACCTGCCCAGCACTGACTACCGACCGTCCTGGTGGCTGCGGTGAGTGCCACAAGCAACCCATCCCAGTGGTTCCTCCTCAACTAGATCTGCCCAGCTGTACCACAAGAATGAAAAAAAAAAAAAAATCTACAATCAATAAACGAGAGAAATATCTACTGAATGCCCCGAAAACAGCAAACAATATCAAAACATTTACAAAAACAAGACAAGATGGCTCCAATAGGCATCCAGATTAAAACACCAGATAACTCTCCTGTGGAAGAAAATGCACTAGAAGTACCTGATACGGAACTCAAATCACTAATACTCGGAATTTTCCAAGAACTGAGGCAAAAAGCTGACAAACATGAGGAAAAAATAGACAAATTTATGGAAAATACAGACAAAAAATTGGAAGAATTCAGGAAGATGATGCAAGAACAAAATGCCAAAATAAATTCACAACTCGAAATTATACAAAAACAACAATTAGAAATCCAAAAGATAAACAACAAGATTTCAGAAATGGACGGTGTCATAGAAGGGCTGAGAAGTAGATTTGAAACCATGGAAGACAGGATCAGTGGAACTGAAGACAAACACTTGGATACAACTCTGTTTCAGGAAAACTCAGAAAAAAGAACAAAGAAAAATGAAGAGACCATGAGAGTTATGTGGGACACAATTAAAAGCAAAAACTTACGAGTGATTCACATACCAGAACAGGGGAAGAAAACAGAAAACACAGAGAGGATTATTGAGGAACTGCTGACAGAAAACTTTCCCAATATCATGAAAGATGAAAAGCTGGTCATCCAAGAAGCTCAACGAACCCCATATAGAAGAGACCCCAAAAGAAAATCACCAAGACATATCATATTCACACTCGCTAAAACTAAAGACAAACAAAGAATCCTGAGAGCAGCTCGGGAAAAACAAGAAGTCACATACAGAGGAGAAACAATAAGACTAAGCTCAGATTATTCAGCAGAAACCATGCAGGCAAGAAGGCAATGGGATGACATATATAAAATCTTGAAAGAAAAAAATTGTCAGCCAAGAATAATATATCCTGCAAAACTCTCATTCAGATTTGATGGAGAAATTAGGTCATTTCCAGATAAACAGAAACTAAAGGAATATGCAAAAGTCAAACCAAACTTACAAGAATTATTAAAGGGAGTTCTTCGATCTGAGGACAAACAGCTTAAGCCCTCAGGCAGGACCTAGGACCTAGGATGCAGGTTAACATGAACCAGATACCATTCTAGGAACTGAACTACAGAGGACTTTCCAAAAACAAAAGATATACAACAGGGAATCAGAGAAATCAATAAAAGGATGACAACAACATCAAAACAATGAAAGAGGGAACAAACGGCATAGGTATAGAACCTTCTAAAGGAGAAGAAGGCAAGGCGATACCAAGTAACGGTAGACTGCTTCAAAATTATAAAGATAAGGGTAAAATTCATGGTAACCACAAAAAAAGTTAACAAACCAACTCATAAAAATAAAGACAAAAAACATAAAGTCTCAACAAAAACAAAACCTACAAAAACAAAAGAAATGAACACAAAATCCAAAAACAAAAGGAACTCAGCACAAGAGAGTAAGAAGAACAAAGAAAACTTCAGCATCACAAAAAAAAGCACTACAAAATGACAGCAACAAACTCACATCTATCAATAATTACACTGAACGTAAATGGACTCAATGCACCCATAAAGCGACGGAGAGTGGCAGAATGGATAAGAAAACAGGATCCATCTATTTGCTGTCTACAAGAGACACATCTTAGAAACAAAGATGTGAATTTATTAAAAATCAAAGGTTGGAAAAAAATATATCAGGCTAACAACTATCAAAAAATAGCAGGAGTGGCAATTCTAATCTCAGATAAAATAGACTTTAAAACAAAATCTACCATAAAAGACAAAGAAGGACACTATATAATGATTAAGGGGATGATCCATCATGAAGACATAACCATAATAAATATCTATGCACCCAATGACAGGGCTCCAAAATACATAAAAAAAACTCTAACAGCACTGAAAAGAGAAATTGACAGTTCCACAATAATAGTAGGAGACTTCAACACACCACTCTCAGTAAAGGACAGAACAACTAAAAAGAAACTTAGCAAAGATACAGAAGACCTAAAGGACACAATCAGCCAACTGGACCTCATAGACATATATAGAACACTCCATCCAACCACTGCAAATTACACATTCTTTTCCAATGCACATGGAACGTTCTCCAGAATAGACCACATCTTAGGCCACAGAGCAATCCTCAACAAAATCCAAAATGCTAAGATAATTCACAGTATCTTCTCTGACCACAATGCCATCAAGGTAGAAATTAACACTAGAAAGAGCAAGGAAAAAAAAATCAAACACATGGAAACTGAATAATAATCTGCTTACACATCAATGGGTAATAGAAGAAATCAGAGATGGAATTAAAAAATTCCTAGAATCAAATGAAAATGAAAACACATCATACCAAAACCTTTGGGACACAGCAAAGGCAGTCCTCAGAGGACAATTTATAGCAATAGATGCACATATCAAAAAAGAAGAAAGGGACAAAATCAAAACATTAACTACAGAACTCAAACAAATAGAAAGAGAACAACAAAAAAAGCCTACAACCACCGGAAGAAAGGAAATAGTAAAGATCAGAGCAGAAATCAATGAAATAGAGAACAGAAAAACAATAGAAAGAATCAACAAAACCAAAAGTTGGTTCTTTGAAAGAATCAACAAAATCGACAAACCACTGGCCAGACTGACAAAAGAAAAACAGCAGAGGGCACAAATAACCCAAATAAGAAATGAAATGGGGGACATTACAACAGACCCAACTGAAATAAAAAGGATTATAACAGAATATTATGAAAAACTATATTCCAACAAATTTGAAAACCTAGAGGAAATGGATAAATTTCTAGAAACATACGGCCTACCCAAACTACAACAAAGTGATATTGAAAATCTGAACAGACCCATAACAAGAGAAGAGATTGAAAAGGTAATAAAAAAACTCCCAACCAAAAAAAGCCCTGGCCCAGATGGCTTCACTGGAGAATTCTACAAAACATTTACAGAAGAGCTCGTACCAGTTCTACTCAAGTTATTTCAGAGCATAGAAGAGGAAGCAACACTTCCAAATTCATTCTATGAAGCCAGCATAACGCTGATACCAAAACCAGGCAAAGACATCACAAAAAAAGAAAATTACAGACCAATATCTCTCATGAATATAGATGCAAAAATTCTGAACAAAATTTTAGCCAATAGAATTCAGTATCATATCAAAAAAATAATACACCACGACCAAGTAGGATTCATACCAGGTATGCAAGGATGGTTTAACATTAGAAAATCCATCAACGTAATCCACCACATAAATAAAAGGAAAGAAAAAAATCACATGATTATCTCAATTGATGCAGAAAAGGCATTTGACTAAGTCCAACACCCATTCCTGATAAAAGCTCTCAATAAAATAGGTATAGAAGGGAAATTTCTCAACATCATAAAGGGCATCTATGCAAAACCAACAGCCAACATCATTCTTAATGGAGAAAGGCTGAAAACATTCCCCCTGAAAACAGGAACAAGACAAGGATGCCCTTTATCACCACTCCTATTTAACATTGTGCTGGAAGTTCTCGCTAGAGCAGTAAGGCAAGAGAAAGAAATAAAGGGCAGCCAAATTGGTAATGAAGAAGTTAAACTCTCCCTGTTTGCAGATGATATGATACTATACATAGAAAACCCTAAAGACTCCACGAGAAATTTACTGGAACTAATAGAAAGATTCAGCAGAGTAGCAGGATACAAGATAAACATTCAAAAATCAGTTGGATTCCTATACACCAGTAAAGAGAACGATGAAAAGGAGATCAGGAAATCAATACCATTTTCAATAGCCCCTAAAAAGATAAAATACTTGGGAATAAATCTGACCAGGAATATAAAAGACCTATACAAAGAAAACTACAAAACACTGCTGCATGAAACCCAAAGGGATCTACATAAATGGAAAAACATACCATGCTCATGGATAGGCAGACTCAACATTGTGAAAATGGCAATTCTACCTAAAGCAATTTACAAATACAATGCAATTCCGATACAAATACCAACAACATTCTTCAAAGAGATGGAAAAACTAATTATTAACTTTATATGGAAAGGGAAGAAACCCCGAATAAGTAAAGCACTACTGAAGAAGAAGAATAAAGTTGGAGGACTCACACTACCTGACTTGAGAACCTACTATACAGCTACAGTACTCAAAACAGCCTGGTACTGGTACAACAACAGAGACATTGACCAATGGAACAGAATTGAGAACTCAGATGTAAATCCATCCACCTATGGTCACCTGATTTTTGACAAGGGCCCAAAATCCATCAAATGGGGAAAAGACAGTCTTTTTAACAAATGGTGCTGGCAAAACTGGATATCCATTTGTAGAAAAATGAAACAGGACCCATACCTCACACGATATACAAAAACTACTTCAAAATGGATCAAAGACCTGAATATAAAGCCTCAAACTATAAAATTCATAGAAGAAAAAATAGGACCAACACTTCAGACCTTAATACATGGCATTAACAGGATACAAACCATAAACATCAACACAAAAAACCCAACAGATAAACTAGATAATTGGGATCTTCTAAAAATCAAACATCTATGCTCTTCAAAAGATTTCACCAAAAGAGTTAAAAGAGAACCTACAGACTGGGAAAAAATTTCTGGACAGTACAAGTCAGACAAAGGTCTAATCTCCATAATCTACAAGAAAATCCAACACCTCTACAACAAAAAGACAACCAATCCTATCAAAAAATGGGCAAAGGAAATGAACAGACACTTCACCAAGGAAGACATTCAAATGGCCAACAGACACATGAGGAAATGCTCGCGATCACTAGCCATTAGAGAAATGCAAATTAAAACCACAATGAGATACCATCTCACCCCGGCATTACTGGCACGAATCAAAAACACTGGAAATAACAAATGTTGGAGGGGCTGCGGGGAGACGGGAACTCTTATACACTGCTGGTGGGAATGCAAAATGATACAGCCATTTTGGAAAATGATATGGCGTTTCCTCAGAAAGCTAGAAATAGACGTACCATTCGATCCAGCAATCCCACTCCTAGGAATATATCCTAGAGAAATAAGAGTCATCACTCGAATAGACATATGCACACCTATGTTCATGGCAGCATTATTCACAATAGCAAAACGATGGAAACAACCTCGATGTCCATCAACAGACGAATGGATACACAAACTATGGTACATACACACAATGGAGTACTATGCAACGAGAAAGAACAATGAATCGGTGAACCATCTCATAACATGGATGAAACTGGAGGACATCATGCTGAGTGAAATAAGTCAATCACAAAAGGACAAATATTGTATGAGACCTCTATTGTAAAAACCCATGAAAAAATTCACATGCAAAATGTAACAATCCTTGTTGGTTACCAGGGATGGGAGGAGGGGGGGAATACTAAATAGGTAATAGGTAAGTGGTAACTTGGGTGAGAGATGAGATAGTACATAGTACAGGGGAAACTAACACAACCTGCACAAGGAAAGGTCATGGAGGCCCTATAGACACATCCAAACCCCCCGAGAGACTGAGTTGTTGGACGGAGGGCTCTGGGGACCATGATCTCGGGGAACATCTAGCTCAATTGGCATGACACTACTTATAAAGATAATGCTCTACATTCTACCTTGGTGAGTAGTGTCTGGGGTCTTAAAAGCCTATGAGCGGCCATCTAAGATACTCCACTGATCTCATCCCTTCGGGAACAAGGGAGAACGAAGAGAACAGGATACAAGGAAAAGATTAGTCCGAAGGACTAATGGTCCACAGCTACCAAGGCCTCCACGGGACTGAGCCCAGTACAGCTGGATGGTGCCCGGCTACCACCAATGACTCCTCTGACCAGGATCACAACAGAGGGTTCTGGGCAGAGCTGGAGTAGGATGTAGAGTATAATTTTAACTCCCAAAAAAAAAAAAAAAAAAAGAAGACCAGATATACTGGCCTAAAGAATACTAGAGAAACCTCGAGAGTGTGGCCCCCAGACACCCTTTCAGCTCAGAGGGGAAGTTACCTTCAAGGTTCGATGTTAAGCCTGGGAATGGACACCCCAGTAAAACTAAATGGGACTAACGATGTACAGGAGTCCGGTGACAAGGGCCAGAAGGCAGAGGGAGAGTAGGAAACTGATGATAAGGAACACAAATTGAATAAGGACACTGTCGATGTATTGTGAGATTGTTGACCACTGCTATAGGGCAACATTTGTAGTAACTATTAAATGGGAGGCTGTTTTGTCCTGTAAGCCTTCATCTTGGGCGAGAATGGCAGCACAATTGGAAGAGCATAGTCAATATCACTTAAATGTGTAAGTAAAAAGTTTTGAAATGGTGTTTAAATAAAATAAAAATAAATAAATAAATAAATAAATAAATAAACAAATGAGACTAAAGAGGTACAATAGTCCACTGACAAGGTCCAGAAGACAGAAGGGGACAAGGAAGCCCCCTGGTGATAGGGAACACAAGGTGGAGTAAGGATATTCTTGATGTGCTGTGAGATTGTTAACCATTGTCATAGGGCAACATGTGTAGTAACTGTTAAATTAATAACTATTTTTTCTGTAAGCCTTCATCTTAAGTGAGAATAACAGCACAGTTGGAAGAGCGTAGTCAATGTCACTGAACTGTGAATGTAGAAATTTTTGAAACGGTGTATCTTTGGCCATCTGTAATTTTCATCAAAAAAAAAGGTTGAGAATTTAGAGGCTTAATACGTTGTGGGGTTGTTAACCAATGTCAAAAAACAACATGTGTACTACTATTTCATGAGAAACTATTTGCTCTGTAAGCTTTCACCTGAAGTACAATAAAATATATATTAAAAAAAAAAAAAAAAAAAAAAACTGATATGCATTTGCAAAAAAATGAAACAGGACCCATACCACACAACATATACAAAAACTACTTCAAAATGGATCAAAGACCTGAATATAAAGCTTAAAAGTGTAAAGCTCATAGAAGAAAAAATAGGACCAAGACTACAGGCCTTAATACACGGCATTGACAGGATACAAACCATAACCATCAATGCACAAAACCCAGCAGATAAGCTAGATAACTGGGATCTTCCTAAAATCAAACACCTATGCTCTTCAAAAGACTTCACCAAAAGAGTCAAAAGAGAAACTACAGACTGGGAAAAAACTTTTGGATAGTACAAGTCAGACAAAGGTCCAATCTCCATAACCTACAAGAAAATCCAACACCCCTACAACAAAAAGACAAATAATCCTATTAAAAAATGGGAAAAAGAAATGAACATACCCTTCACCAAATAAGACATTCAAATGGCCAACAGACACATGAGGAAATGCTTGTGATCACTAGCCATTAGAGAAATGCAAATGAAAACCACAATGAGATATCATCTCACCCTGGCATTACCGACAGGAATCAAAAACACTGGAAATAACAAATATTGGAGGGGCTGCGGGGAGATGGGAACTCTTATGCACTGCTGGTGGGAATGCAAAATGATACAACCATTTTGGAAAATGATATGGCGCTTCCTCAGAAAGCTAGAAATAGACATACCATTCGATCCAGCAATCCCACTCCTAGGAATATATCCTAGAGAAATAAGAGTCATCACTCGAATAGACATATGCACACCTATATTCATGGCAGCATTGTTCACAATAGCAAAATGATGGAAACAACCTAGATGCCCATCAACAGATGAATGAATAAACAAACTATGGTACATACACACAATGGATTACTATGCAACGAGAAAGAACAACAATGAATCTGTGAACCATCTCATAACATGGATGAAATTGGAGGACATTATGCTGAGTGAAATAAGTCAATCACAAAAGGACAAATATCGTATGAGACCTCTATTGTAAAAACCCATGAAAAAGTTCACACACAAAATGTAACAATCTTTGTTGGTTACCAGGGATGGGAGGGGTGGGGGGGAAATACTAAATAGACAATAGATAAGTGGTATCTTGGGTGAAGGGTGAGACAGTACACAATACAGGGGAAAATAGCACAACCTGTACAAAGAAAGGTCATGGAAGCCCCATAGACACATCCAAACTTCCTGAGGGACTGAATTGCTGGGCTGAGGGCTCTGGGGACCATGGTCTCGGGGAACATCTAGCTCAATTGGCATGACACAGCTTATAAAGATAATGCTCTACATTCTACCTCGGTGAGTAGTGTCTGGGGTCTTAAAAGCCTGTGAGCAGCCATTTAAGATATTCCACTGGTCTCATCCCTTTGGGAGCAAGGGAGAATGAAGAGAACAGGATACAAGGAAAAGATTAGTCTGAAGGACTAATTGTCCACTGCTACCAAGGCCTCCACCAGACTGAGTCCAGTACAGCTGGATGGTGCCCGGCTACCACCACTGACTGCTCTGACCAGGATCACAACAGAGGGTTCTGGACAGAGCTGGAGAAGGATGTAGAGCATAATTCTAATCACAAAAAAGACCAGATTTACTGGCCTAAAGGAGACTGGAGAAACCTCGAGAGTATGGCCTCCAGACACCCTTTTAGCTCAGTGGTGAAGTTACCTCTGAGGTTCACTGTTCAGCCTGGGAGTGGACAGCCCTATAAAACCTAATGAGACTAATGAGCTACAGGAGTCCAGTGACAAGGGCCAGAAGGGAGAAGGGGACAAGGAAACTGGTGATAGGGAACCCAAGGTTGAGTAAGGATATTGTTGATGTGTTGTGAGATTGTTAACCATTGTCATGGGGCAACATTTGTAGTAACTGTTAAATGAGAAACTATTTTGTTCTGTAAGCCTTCATCTTAAGTGAGAATAATAGCACAATTGGAAGAGCATAGTCAATGTCACTGAACTGTGTATGTAGAAATTTTTGAAACGGTGTATCTTTGGCTATGTGTATTTTCACTAGAAAAAAATGGTTGAGAATTTATAGGGTTAATATGTTGTGGGGTTGTTAACCAATGTCATAAAACAACATGTGTACTACTGTTTCATGAGAAACTATTTGTTGTGTAAGCCTTCACCTGAAGTACAATAAAATATAAAAAAAAAAAAAAGCAAAATAATCAAAATAATTTCTGTAGGACTTGGAATCAAAAATAAAAAGTGTACACTTGCATTTTCTCAAAATTTTTATTTATTCAGATTAATTTTACATGTAGTGTGGTATGGCAGCAGGGAGCTAGCTGAAATGATCCCTTGTGGATACTGCCATTTCTAAAATTGAGCCTAAGTATTCACGTAAACTAGAAACAATCTATTCAGTCTCAATGATCTGTGATAAGGACATGTAAAGCAGGAAAAAAGACTTGAACCAGATGGACTGGTTAACATTAGAACATTTTACAGACTGCAAAGAAAATAAAAACAAGGGGTAGGAAACCACAGCCTTGACATGAACATTCTCCCTGATCTGATTTAAGCAGTGATAACTAGAATTGTATTTTTCTAGCAAATATATTCATTCTGTTCACTATCAGAATGAACGGTTCTTATCCATGTGGAACCAAAATTAATTTCTAAATTATGAACTAACAGATTGCAATAAGCCTCCCTATCATTTAGAAATACAAAGACCCAGTTAATTGAGTTTATTGCTATCCTTCAGAGAAAGTGTTTAAGGAATATAAATTTTGTATATTATAATATGAGACGACAGGTTTCAGCGATGATGATGCTTCGAGATTAAAGACAGAGCAGGAAAACTTTTTGGAAAATTTTTTTTGTTAAATCTAACAATTGTTTTCTCAGTCAAAAACAAAAACAATTGGCCATTATAAACTTAGCTTTAACTTTCTCTGCCTTTGTCTTGTCCATATTCCTAGTCACCAACAGCCATCAGGTTCAACTGTTAATTATAAAAAAGAGAACAGTAGATGAATGTCATTTCTTAGCTTTCCAAATAGTAATTTTTCTGCTATAGTTTTCAAACCTCAATGGGAGAAGTTACTAGAGACGATTATTGTATATATAAAATCTTAAAATATACAGATATACCTGAAATAGGCATGTTCATTAAGTTCTGCATAAGAATTAGAGAGTCTCATGATGTTTAAAAGAGATAAGACTAAGATAAATAAAAGTAAACTATTTAATGAAGGAAATAGTACTTCTATCAACCATGGTAAACAAATGAGCACTATTTTTAGAAATATTTTTATTCCCGGGTAGTAAATGTTATTTATAAAAATCAACTACTCTGTCTTGAAGGAGACAGCAACAACAGAAGGAAACAAAACAAAACTGTGACCTATTGATATACTTCTCATATAATCCTGGGTCAAAGTTAATAAGCTAGTATTTTGTACAGTGTGACATTTATCTTTTTAATACTCACACAGGAATTGTACAAATTTCTTAGTGTTTTGTCACATGACACACATCATCTCATAATTCAGAATATGTTTATGCTACCACGTTTATGTTAATTTGGAAAATATTTCAAATTTAGCACAATGATCAGAAGAAATACTTTCAAAATTAATTCTATGTGCCACAAAAAATAGAGGCAACAGCTAAATATTAGTTAGATACCCAAGTAGAAATAGCGAATATGCATTAGGATACATAAAGTGGAGCCTCTTACAGAGATTTGGCTCTGGACAGAAAAGAGATGAGATCTGAGGGCCAAGCCTTGTGCATGCCATCTTTAGAAGTTTGGGAGAAGAATATAAACCAGTAAATCACACTGATGGAGTGGTAAAGAGGGTGAGGAGATAATTAAGCAGAAGTTGTTATCTTGGGACAAAAGTGAAGAAGAGATTTCAAAGATGAGAAAGTTATAAGAATTGCACCCATGTAAGATAAAATCTAAGAGTTGACTATTAGATTTAGTATCATGGATATTTAAAATATGTATTTTTTTTTTTTGCTGTAAAAAAACCTATATTTCTAACAATATTTCCTTTTAATTGTGGTAATATTTAGAGTGAAAACTTTAATCATAATAATACAGTTCAGTGGGATCTCTATTGTGTCTATAATGGAATATTTTGCCACAGGCAACACCAGAGACAACAACTAGCAAATCCACATAAATGAAAATTTGTATATCAAAAGAAATGCCAAGACAAAGAGGACTCAAATGGCCAAGATAGATCTTTGAGAGAGGAAGATGCAGGGAGGTGAATGGACATTCTGCAGTATTTGCCAATACTTGGCCTGAATCTTGACAGAGGACTAAACAGAATTCAAGCTGTAAAAGGCAGAGAAATTTTGGAAAACTCAACAGACTGGCAAGACAAAAATTGGAATAAGGGCTCTTTCAGATTCTTGAGATAACTAGAATTTGGTGAGAGTATTAGTACAGGGAAGTGAGATGCAAAACTCTAGCAGTTTTCCACTTGAGACGTGGTGAATTCTTGAACTACATGGAGATCAAAAATGTATGAAAATATAGGAAGTCTATAAGAATATGTTTTGTATAGTAATGAATATGTAATTGCAGTCATAGTAGCAGGCGAAAAAATAGTATCAGAAACAATATTTGCAGAGATAAAGACTGATAATTTTCAGACGGATGAAAAACACCAGCAAACCTATGAAAAATAAACACAAAGAAAGTCACACTTAGGCATATCAGGTGAATGAGACTAAAACCGCTGATTGCCAGAGACAAAGATTAAATTTTAAAAAATGATCAGAGGGGCAAAATCTACTTTATTCTGAAAGAAACATCTGTAAGATTTATAACAGATTTCTTAACAGAAATGATGGAAGCTAGAAGATAATAGAATGATATCTTCAAAGTGCTTGACTAAAAAGATCAATCTAAAATCTGTATTCGGCAAATAGTCCTTCAAAAATAAACACAAGATGAAGTTATCACACACAAAAGTTGAGAGAATTAATTATCAAATATTTCTGATGCTATCTGTAGTATAGAAACATTAAGGGAGTTCTTCAAGACAAAAAAAAAGAGAGAGCGAGAGATTTAAAATATTAGAAAAGAACACCGAACTTGAAGTCTCTACTTAGAAAAACATGTTTCTAAAAGTGAGAGAAATAATTATTGACAAACAGAGATGGTTCATCACTGGCAGATAACCAACAAAATAAATACTAAAACAGACTTTCAATCAAAAGACAATAGAATGTAATTTAAAAATTTGAGGAGGAGGATAATTAATTTAGGATTATATACCTAGCAAAAACTCATTCAAATATGAAAGCAAAATAATTTTCAAGTACACCAAAATTGAGGGAATTCATTGCAAGAAGATCATCACTAAAATTATCATTAGACGGAATTCTTCAAGCAGAAGGGAAATTATCCTAGAAGAAAATACTGAAAAAAAAGAGTCAAAAGCAAGCAATGAAATAATTACTTACGTGGTAAATAGAAATGAATATTGACTGTAAATAATAATAATAATAACAATAACACTGTTGTGAAGTACAGGACAATAACAAAAAAGTAAAAAGCCTTAAATGGAGTTAAACATTTTTAAGATCTTAACATTTTCAGAAAGTAGTTATGGTACTAATTTTTATTAGTTAAATTGCAATAAGTCAAGCGTTCATCTTTTACTTGCTAGGATATCCACTAATAGATTATCAAAATATTAAAATAAAGTCAAGCTAATGGAGGGAAAAATAAAACAGGCTCATTTTATATGTCAGTAAGTTACCTACTTTTACCTTTTTCATCAATTTGAAAACTTGCTAATCTAATATTATATTGCGAATTCAGTATACTCATATATATTTTAACTTCAACTTGAAAAGTTAAAATTTTCTTTTATTAAAAAAAGGTTTTCAGGGACTTCCAGCAAAATGGTGCTCTAGGCAGAAGCACCATGCCGTCCCTCCACAGCAAAAATCCAAAAAACTAAGCCAAACAGAGAAAACAGCAATCCTGAAACCCTAAAACATCAAATGAAGAGGTAAAGAACTCAGCCAAGCACCAATGGAATCAGAAAACTGACAGAGAACGGACAGCGAGGAGAGATTCATGCAGAGGTCCCATATCAGCTAACACAGTGTGGATCCACCATCTTGGACTCCTATCAGAGACCAGTAAATAGGGGAATGAGAAAGCAGCTCCACGGAGCTTCTAGCAGGAGACAGAACAACTGGTAATTTGTGATATACGCTTTCCCACCTCCCGCTCATCTTCACCCCCACTCAGCCTCCCCTGCTTCCCGCGGCCACAGTCTCTTGTCCAGGAAGCACCAGCTGCTTGGATTCCACCCACCCTCACTGGCTAGCTCTCTGAGTGCCTTGTTGTTGCTTTTTTTCTGCTTCTTTCGATTTCTTCCTTACCTCTCACCACCTGCCCCTCCTTTCGCTCAAATACCTGGCTCTGGGCGTCATCTTTGCTTCTACCTGGGGTCTGTGGAGCTCCGGTAATTTTCAATATATGCTTCCCAACCCCCCACCCTTCTTCACCCCCACTCAGCCTCCTCTGCTTCACTTGACCACAGTGTCTTGTCCAGGAAGCACTGGCCGCTTGGATTCCACCAACCTGCACTGGCTGGCTCTCTCAGTGCCATTTGTTTTTGCTTTTTTTCTACTTGTTTTGATTTTTTCCTTACCTCACACCACCTCCCCCTCCATTCGCTCAACTACCTGGCTCTGGGCGCCATCTTTGAGTCTTCCTGAGGGGCTGCGGAGCTCCCGTCAAGTGTGGAACTACTTCTTGGTCTGGGCTGCCATGCTGGTGGGATCCCAGGGCTTTTGTTTGTTTCTTTGTTTCGAATTGTTTGCTTTCTTTTCCTTTTCTTGAGTTGGGAGCCCGTTCTGGCCGAGCGGTGTGGCGCTTTTTGGAATCTACCCTCTTGGTTTGCGAAGACATGCAGAGGGATTTCAGATGGCATTTCTTTTTTCATAGTTCTTTTTTTGTGTGTGTGTTTTTGGGGGCTTTACTTGTTCTTTTTTTTTTTTTAATTTGTTTTGTTTTCTTTTCCCTCTATTTCCCTTTCTCTCTTTCTTCATTACTCAGTTTCTTATCTCTATATACCTTCCTTCTATTTCTGTTCCCTGAATATCTGGCACCAAATAGCTCTACGCCTTCTAGCCAGGCTGTACTGCAAAACCTGAGAACTACTCCGCCAGACCTCATAGCTGCATCGGTGGGATCTGGGTGAGCTTTGCTGTTCTTCTTCCTTTCTGATTTTTCTTTATTCATTCTTTTCTATGTTTTTTCTTCTTTTTCTACTTTTTGTTTTTCTCCATTTCATAGTCTCTCATCTCTCTACTCCAACAGTCAGCTCCCCTAGCACTCTTTTTTGTTCGTTTGTATGTTTTTGGCTCCTGTTCCTCTCTCCTCTCTCCCATATCCATCTTAGCTCCACAAGCAAACCCCCCCCCCCATACTGCCAACCTGAACTGTGCTTTTAACATCACACCACCATGCAGCACAGGCACAGACTACTGGAACCTGCCCTGCACTGATTACCTACCTGTCCTGGAGGCTGTAGTAAGTGCCACAAACAACCCTTCCCAGTAACTCCTCTTCAGCTAGACCTCCCCTGCTATACCATTTCTGAGTTACTAACCCTGCCAATTGGAGAATGAGGTAAAAAGTATCATGCCCACTGATGAGCAAATAACAAAGAACACGCAGCCCACCTGCTGGGACATAGTCAAATTAAAAAAAAAAAGGATGAAACAAACAGATCTACAATCAGTAAACGAGAAAAATAACTACTAAATGCCCTGAAGACAGCAGACAATATCAAAACATTTACAAAAACAGGACATGATGGTTCCAGTAGGCGTCCAAATTAGAACACCAGATGACTCTCCTGTGGAAGAAAATGCACTAGAAGTACCTGATAGGGAATTCAAAGCTCTAATACTTGGAATTCTCCAAGAACTGAGGCAAAAAGCTGACAAACATGAGGAAAAAATACACAAATTCATGGAAAATACAGACAAAAAATTGGAAGAATTCAGGAAGATGATGCAGGAACAAAATGCCAAAATAAATTCACAACTAGAAATTATACAAAAACAACAATTAGAAATCCAAAAGATAAACAGCAAGATTTCAGAAATGGACGGTGTCATAGAAGGCTGAGGAGCAGGTTTGAAACAGTGGAAGAAAGGATGAGTGGAATTGAAGACAAACACTAGGATACAACTCTGTTTCAGGAAAACTCAGAAAACAGAACAAAGAAAAATGAAGAGACCCTGAGAGTTGTGTGGGATACAATCAAAAGCAAAAATTTGCAAGTGATTGGAGTTCCAGAACAGGGGGAGAAAACAGAAAACACAGAGAGGCTCATTGAAGAACTGCTGACAGAAAACTTCCCCAATATCATGAAAGATGGAAAGCTGGCCATCCAAGAAGCTCAACAAACCCCATATAGGAGAGACCTCAAAAGAAAATCACCAAGGCATATCATAATCACACTCGCCAAAACAAAAGACAAACAGAATCCTGAGAGCAGCTCATGAAAAACAGGAAGTCACATTCAGAGGAGAAACAATAAGACTAAGCTCAGATTATTCAGCAGAAACCGTGCAGGCAAGAAGGCAATGGGATGACATATATAAAACCTTGAAAGAAAAAAATTGTCAGCCAAGAATAATATATCCTGCAAAACTCTCTTTCAAATAAGATGGTGAAATTAGGACATTTCTAGATAAACATAAATTAAGGGAATACATAAAAACCAAACCAAACTTACAAGAACTATTAAAGGGAGATCTTCGGTCTGAGAACAAATAACTTCAGTTGACAGGCAGAATCTAGGATGCAGGATCATACCAGCTAGATACCAATCTAGGAAATGAACTCTCAAGGACTATCCAAAACCAAAAGAAATACAACAGGGAATCAGAGCAGTTAATCAGTAAATGACAACAACATCAGAACAATAAAAGAGGGAGTAAACGGTGTAGGTATAGAACCTTCCAATGGAGAGGAAGGCAGGGTGATACCACGTAATAATAGACTGCTTCAAACTTAGAAAGATGAGGGGAAATTTCATGGTAAGCACAAAGAAAGTTAACAAACATACTCATAAAAATAAAAATGAAAAACATAAAGTCTCAGCAAAAACAAAACCTACAGAAACAAAAGAAATGAAAAAAAAATTCATAAACAAAAGTAACTCAGCACAGGAGAGTAAGAAGAACAAAAAAAGTCAGCACCACAAAAAAAAAAAAGCACCACAAAATGACAGCAACAAACTCACATCTATCAATAATTACACTGAATGTAAATGGACTCAATGCACCCATAAAGAGACGGAGAGTGACAGAATGGATAAGAAAACAGGATGCTTCAATATGTTGTCTACAAGAGACACACCTTAGAAATAAAGATGTGAATTTATTAAAAGTTAAAGGTTAGAAAAAAATATATCAAGCTAACAACTACCAAAAGAGAGCAGGAGTGGCAATACTAACCTCAGATAAAATAGACTTTAAAACAAAATCCACCATATATGACAAAGAAAGACACTATATAATGATTAAGGGGACGATCCGTCATGAAGACATAACCATAGTAAACATGTATGCACCCAATGACAGGGGTCCAAAATACATAAAACAAACTCTAACAACACTGAAAACAGAAACTGACAGTTCCACAATAATAGTAGGAGGCATCAACACACCACTCTCAGTAAAGGACAGAACAACTAAAAATAAACTCAGCAAAGATACAGAAGACCTAAAGGGCACAATCAGCCAATTTGACCTCAATAGACATATATGGAACACTCCATCCAACAGCTGCCAAGTACACATTCTTTTCCAATGCACATAGAATGTTCTCCAGAATAGACCACATCTTAGGACACAGAGCAATCCTCAACAAGCTCCAAAATGTTGAGATAATTCAAAGTATCTTCTCTGACCACAATGCCATCAAGGCAGAAATTAACAACAGAAAGACCAAGGAAAAAAAATCAATTACATGGAAATTGAATAATACCCTGCTTACACATCACTGGGTAATAGAAGAAATCAGAGATGGAATCAAAAAATTCCTAGAATCAAATGAGAATGAAAACACACCATACCAAAACCTTTGGGACACAGCAAAGGCAGTCCTCAGAAGACAATTTATAGCAATAGATGCACATATCAAAAAAGAAGAAAGGGACAAAATCAAAACAGTAACTACAGAACTCAAACCAATAGAAAGAGAACAGCAAAAAAAGCACACAACCGTTGGAAGAAAGAAATAATAAAGATCAGAGCAGAAATAAATGAAATAACGAACAGAAAAACAATAGAAAGAATCAACAAAACCAAAAGTTGGTTCTTTGACAGAATCAACAAAATCAACAAACCACTGGGAAGACTGACAAAAGAAAAACAGGAGAGGTTGCAAATAACCTAAATAAGAAATGAAATGGGTGACATTACAACAGACTGAACTGAAACAAAAAGGATCATAACAGAATATCATGAAAAACTATACTGCAACAAATTTGAAAACCTAGAAGAAATGGATAAATTTATAGAAACACACTACCTAGCCAAACCACAACAAAGTGATGTTGAAAATCTGAACAGACCCATAACAAGAGAAGAGATTGAAAAGGTAATAAAAAAAAGCCCTGGCCCAGGTGGCTTCTCTGGAGAATTCTACAAAACATTCACAGAAGAGCTTGTACCAGTACTAATCAAGGTATTTCAGAGCATAGAAAAGGAAGCAACACTTCCAAATTCATTCTATGAAGCCAGCATAATGCTGATACCAAAAGCAGGCAAAGATGCCACAAAAAAAGAAAATTACAGACCAATATCTCTCATGAATATAGATGCAAAAATTTTCAACAAAATTCTAGCCAATAGAATTCAGCATCATATCAAAAACATAATACATCACGACCAAGTAGGATTCATACCAGGTATGCAAGGATGATTCAATATTAGAAAATCAATCAATGTAATCCACCACATAAATAAAAGGAAAGCAAAGAATCACACGAACATCTCAACTGACACAGAAAAGTTATTCAACAAAGTCCAGCACCCATAAAAGCTCTCAAAAAAAAACAGGTATAGAAGGGAAATTTCTGAACATAATAAAGGGCATCTATGCAAACCAACGGCCAATATCATTCTTAATGGAGAAAGGCTGAAAACATTCCCATTGAGAACAGGAACAAGACAAGGATGCCCTTTATCACCACTCCTATTTAACATTGTGCTGGAAGTTCTAGCTAGAGCAATAAGGCAAGACAAACAAATAACGTGTAGCCAAATTGGTAATGAAGAAGTTAAACTGTCCCTGTTTGCGGATGATATGATACTACACATAGAAAACCCTAAAGACTCCATGAGAAATCTACTGGAACTAACAGAAAGATTCAGCAGAGTAGCAGGATAAAAGATAAACATTCAGAACTCAGTTGGATTCCTATACACCAGTAAGGAGAACGATGAAAAGGAAATCAGGAAAACAATACTATTTATAATAGCCCCTAAAAAAATATAACTTAGGACTAAATCTGACCAAGGATGTAAACGACCTATACAAAGAAAACTACAAAACACTACTGCAAGAAACTGACAGGGATCTACATAAATGGAAAAATGTACCATGCTCATGGGTTGGTAGACACAACATTGTGAAAATTACAATTCTACCCAAAGCAATTTACAAATACAACACAATCCTGATCCAAATACCAACAACATTCTTCAAAGACATGGAAAAACTAATTATTAAATTTATATGGAAAGGGAAGAAGCCTTGATTACGTAAAGCACTACTGAACAAGAAGAATAAAGTTGGAGGAATCACACTACCTGACCTCAGAACCTACTATACAGCCATGGTCGTCAAAACAGCCTGGTACTGGTACAAAGATAGATACACTGACCAATGGAATAGAAGTGAGAACCCAGATGTAAATCCATCTACCTATGGTCACCTGATCTTCAACAAGAGCCCAAAGTCCGTCAAATTGGGAAAAGACAGTCTTTTTAACAAACAGTGCTGGCAAAACTGGATATCCATCTGCAAATAAATGAAACAGGACCCATACCTCATGCCATATACAAAAACCAATTCAAAATGGATCAAAGACCTAAACATAAAGCCAAAAACTATAAACTTCATAGAAAGAAAAATAGGACCAATGCTACAGGCCTTAATACACAGCATTAACAGTATACAAACTATAATCATCAACACACAAACCCAAGAAGATAAGCTAGATAACCGGGATCTTCTAAAAACCGAACACCTATGCTCTTCAAAAGACTTCACCAAAAGAGTAAGAAGAGAACCTACAGACTGGGAAAAAATTTTGGACAGTACAAGTCAGACAAAGGTCTAATCTCCATAACCTACAAGAAAATCCAACACCCCTAGCACAAAAAGACAAATAATCCTATTAAAAAATGGGCAAAGGAAATGAACAGACACTTCATCAAAGAAGACATTCAGGTGGCCAACAGATACATGAGGTAATGCTCACAATCACTAGCAATTAGAGAAATGCAAATTAAAACCACATTGAGATACCATACCATCTCACCCCAGCATTACTGGCACGAATTAAAAACACTGGAAATAGCAAATGTTGGAGGGGCTGCAGGGAGATTGGAACTCTTATGCACTGCTGGTGGGGATGCAAAATGATATAACCATTTTGGAAAATGATATGGTGCTTCCTCAGAAAGCTAGAAATAGACATACCATACGATCCAGAAATCCCACTCCTAGGAATACATCCTAGAGAAATAAGAGTCGTCACTCAAGTAGACATATGCACACCTATGTTCATGGCAGCATTGTTTACAATAGCAAAATGATGGAAACAACCTAGATGCCCATCAACAGATGAATGGGTAAACAAACTATGGTACATACACACAATGGAGTACTATGCAACGAGAAAGAACAATGATGAATCTGTGAATCATCTCATAACATGGATGAAACTGGAGGACATTATGCTGAGTGAAATAAGTCAATCACAAAATGCAAATATTGTATGAGACCTCTATTGTAAAAACCCGTGAAAAAGTTCACACATTTAAAGTAACAATCTTTGTTGGTTCCCAGGGATGGAAGGGGTGGGGGGGAAATACTAAATAGGCTATAGATAAGTGGTATCTTGGGTGAAGGGTGAGACAGTACACAATACTGGGGAAGCCATCACAACTTGTACAAGGAAAGGTCATGGAAGCTCCATAGACACTTCCAAACTCCCTGAGGGAGTGAATTGCTGGGTGTAGGGCTGTGGGGACCATGGTCTAGGGGAACATCTATCTCAATTGGCATAATACAGTTTATAAACACAATGGTCTACATTCTACCTTGGTGAGTAGCATCTGGTGTCTTAAAAGCCTGTGAGCAGCCATCTAAGATACTCCACTGGTCTTATCCCTTTGGGAGCAAGGGAGAATGAAGAGAATGGGATACAAGGAAAAGATTAGTCCGAAGGACTAATGGACCACAGTTACCAAGGCCTCTGCCAGACTTAGTCCAGTACAGCTAGATGGTGCCTGGCTACCAACACTGAATGCTCTGACCGGCATCACAGCAGAGGGTTCTGGACAGAGCTGGAGAAGGATGTAGAACAAAATTCGAACTCATAAACAAAGACCAGATTTACTGGCCTAAAGATGACTAAGAAACCCTGAGAGTATGGCCCCCAGACACCCTTTTAGCTCAATGGTGTAGTCAGTTCCGAGGTTCACTATTCAGCCTGGGAGTGGACAGCCCCATAAAACCAAATGGGTCTAATGAGGCACAGCAGTCCAGGGACAAGGACTAGAAGGCAGACGGGGACAGGAAATCTGGTGATAGGGAACCCAAGTTGAGTAAGGATGATGTTGATGTGTTGTGAGGTTTTTAACCATTGTCACAGGGCAACATGTGTACTGTTTAATGAGAAACTAGTTTGTTCTGTAAGCCTTCATCTGAAGTGACAATAGCAGCACAATTGGAAGAATATAGTGGATGTCACTGAACTGTGCATGTATAAATTTTTGAAATGGTGTATCTTTGGCTATGTATATTTTCACCAAAAATAAATTTCGAGAAGGGAGAGGGTTGACATGTTGTGGAGTTGTTAACCAATGTCATAAAACAATATGTGTACTACTGTTTCATCAGAATCTATTTGTTCTGTAAACCTTCACCTGAAGTATAATAAAAAAACTTAAAAAAATGTTTTCAAGAAACATTTCTCAAAATATTGAAAGAATCCAACTCCTGCAAACATGAATTGTGAAATTTCTATTTGTAATGCTTAAAATAACATGCAGGTATAGAATAAAATATTTTTTTAAAAAAAGGGAAACATCATTTCAAATAATTATTAACCCAGAGAACGTTTTTATTTTGTGCTTTTCCCTCTATCACAATTAGCAGCATAACAAAAAATAAACAAAAGAAAAAACCTAAACCCATTGCCATGGGGTCGTTTCTGACTCCTAGCGTTCCTATAGGAGAGAGTTGAACTGCCGTATAGGGTTTCTAAGGAGTGGCTGTTGGATTTGAACTGCTGACCTGTTGGTTAGTAGCCAAACTCTTAATCATTGCACCACCAGGGCTCCATTAGCAGCATAGTTAAGATTAAAAAGATATGTGGAGTCTGGTGACACAATCATTGTACCTGCTATATAGACTTAATTTAGAAGTTTTCTTCCTGTGTACTATAAAAAGTACATTTTTGAAGTAAATTGCAGGAAAGAATTACAAATTCATAGAATTAAATCTTGGAAGTATGTATTTTGGAATAGTAGAAGAAGTAAAATTTGTTTTAAAAAATGCAGACTGTGCCAATACATCAAATATTTATTTCAGTTCATTTTACATGAATTCAAATTTGTTGAGAAAAGAATCAGTAATTTAAAGCTTCCAGTTGACCCTGGTAGAAGCCCTGGCGGCACAGTGGTTAAGCATTAGGCTGCTAACCAAAAGGTCGGCAGTTCGAATCCACGCAGCCATTCCTTGGAAACTCTATGGGGCAGTTCTACTCTGTCCTATATGGTCCCTATAAGTTAGAATTGAATCGATGGCAGTGTGTTTTGTTTTTTTTTTAGTTGAACAAAACCAATCATAATGCAGTCTCCTTTTTCATCACAGATTGATGATCAACTACTTGCAAACAGAAGTATAATATGAAACTTACTATAGTGATTGTGAAAGATTATTGAATGTGTTTCAGATAAAAACCATTTAAACAAGACTAATACATTTTCATGTACTTCTAAGGGGATAATTTTGTGCATTCCTGTAAGATTTAATAAGAAATATCTGATAGTATAGGCAGCGTTTCTTAGTGATGCATCCCTTTATGGAATATTTTAGAGAATTTTGGTTCTTTTTGGTTGTCATAATAACTAAGGTGTTGGCATGGGGAGCAAACATCAATGGCATGTTGTTGTTGGGTGCCATCTAGTCAATTTCACCTCATAGTGACCCCATGCGATAGAGTAGAGCTGTCCCGTTGGACTTTCTAGCCCGTAATCTTTATGGGATCAGATCACCAGCTCTTTCTCCTGAGGAGCCTCTGAGTTGTTTCACACGATCTTTCAGTTAGCAGCTGAGTGCTTAACTGTTACCCCACCAGAGCAAATTTGGATTGCTAGATGTCCAGCACCACGTAGGTTTTTCCCTTTAACAAAGAATCGTCCCACACCTAGCAATCTTCTCAATGTCTTGTTAGACATTAAACGTAGTTTAAAATCTGTTTTGGATTTTCTGAACTGAGAAATCAACTCTTTCATACATAATCGAAAAGAAAATTTTTCACAGTTTTAAAATAGGCTGATATTTTCAAAACTTCAACTACCAGGAAAATTGTAGTTCATTTGGTTCAAGACCTTATCAATGCTTGCTTGCAATTCTGGAACATCTTATCACTAATGCAAGCACCAAGAGCAATATTTGAATCTCCAATGCAATCTAGTTGTATCTGTCTGTATCTGAATAATTTTAAAATTCATTACCTTTCTACATATAGGTAAAAGCATCTAGATAGTTCATTCATTCTCTAGCGTCTACCCTTTTTTTCTTGTTTTTGTTGTTAGGTGCCCTCAAGTCCGTTCTGACTCATAGCAACCCTATATACAACAGAACAAAACACTGCCCAGTCCTATGCCATCTTCACAATCCTAGCTATGTTTGAGCCCATTGTTTCAGCCACTATGTCAGTCCAACTCATTGAGTGTCTTCCTCTGTTTCACTGACCCTCTACTTTACCAAGCATAATGTCCTTCTCCAGGAACTGGTCCCTCCCAATAACGAACAAAGTAAGTAAGATGAGATCTCATCCTTGCTTCCAAGGAGTGTTCTGGCTGTGCTTCTCCAAAGATAGATTTGTTCCTTTTTCTGGTAGTCCATGGTATGTTCAATATTCTTCACCAAAACCATAATTCAAAGGCATCAATTCTTCTTCAGTCTTTGTTATTCATTGTCCAACTTTCACATGCATATGAGGCAATTTAAAATACCAAGGCTTGGGTCAGGCACACTTTACTCCTCAAAGTGATATCTTTGCTTTTTAACACTTTAAAAAGGTCTTTTGCAGCATATTTGCCCAATGCAATACATCATTTGATTTCTTGACTACTGCTTCTGTGGATATTGATTGTGGATCCAAGTAAAATGAAATCCTTGACAACTTAAATCTTTTCTCCATTTATCGTGATGTTGCTTATTGGTCTAGTTGTAAGGATTTTTGTTTGTTCTATGTTGGTTGTAATCTATACTAAAGTATGCAGCTTTGATCTTCATCAGTAAGTGCTTCAAATCCTCTTCACTGTCAGCAAGCAAGGTTGTTTCATCCGTATATTGCAGGTTTTTAATGATTCATCTTCCAAACCTTATGCGGAGTTCTTCTTCCTATAGTCTAGATTTTCAGATTATTTGCTCAGCATACAGATTGAATAAGTATGGTGAAAGGATACACCTGATACACACTTTTCCTGATTTTAGTCCAAGTATTATCCCCTTCTTTTATTCAAACGATTGCTTCTGGGTCTATGTACAGATTCTGCATAAGCACAGTTAAGGGTTCTGGAATTCCCATTCCTCACAATGTTGTCCGTAATTTTTTTATGATCCACATAGTCAAATGCCTTTGCATAGTCAAAAAAAAAAAAAAAAAGGTAAACATATTTCTGGTACGCTCTGCTTTCAGCCAAGATCCATCTGACGTCAGCAAATATACCCCTCGTTTCACATCCTGTTCTGAATTCGGTTTGAATTTCTGGCAGTTCCCTGTCAAAGTACTGCTGCAACCATTTTTGAATTATCTTCAGCAGAATTTTACTTGCTTGGGATATTAATGATATTGTTTGACAATTTCTGAATGTCATTATCACCTTTCTTTGGAATGGGCACAAATATGGATCTCTATCAGTCGGTTGGCCAGGTAGCTGTCTTCCACATTTCTTGGCATAGTCGAGTGAGCACTTCCAGTGTTGCATCCATTTATTGAAACATCTTAATTAGAATTCCAGCTCTACCCTTGCCCAAATATTTATATATTAAAATAGTGTTTTTTATTGAATGCTACTTTTATTTTATTTCTCTTCAGCTATAAACAATTAGAAAATTTGACAATACTCATGAAAATCTATACAATAACTTTCCAAAGAAAAGTGTCTTCAGAGATACAAAGCTATGTCTGCTCTACATGTGGTTTGTAATTCTCATAAGCATGCACTATATAGTTAACTGCATACAAACAAGTAATCTTGGTTATGATTTTTTGTATACTTTGCTGGTCAGTATCACTGTGCATTTTTAAAATTTATAAGTAATGAAAAAAATCTATTTAAAAACTTAACTTTATCCCAATTCAATCTCTCTATAGATATTTGATAAATTGGATTTCAGTATCAATATCATTATTGTTAGTTATTATTGCTATCCTTTTACATTTTTGCTTTATGAATTATTCTATCTATATTGAATTAACTTAAACATTAAAATCTGAAGAATTAGCTCTTTAGGTCACAAACATTTCTCCCTCATTGAAATTGCTTTATGGAGAATATTTTTTTGGTTATATGATTTTCATTTGCAGTTTTAACTTTTTAAATCAAAATGCAGGTTATGATGTGTACATTTAATGTAAAGATAATGTGAAATTTCAATATTCATTTTGAGAAATGAGCAAGGGGAAAGAATATCTTTATAGTTTGACATCTGTAGTTTATCTCATTTAGGGCCTGTATAAAACACATTCATTTATTTAAAAACCATTATTTTACTCATTACCTGGATTATATAATAGACAATTATATTCATGAAGCTATTGCCAATTCCCAGCATCCTCAGGGATTTTTATCTCATATAAGTTATGAGAAATTAAATGTTTTTAATTGAATATCAGAATTTAGTTTGGATTTTTTCTTACAGTATATGAAATTGCTTTCAATTTTACTCTGCTTGTCCTGATGAGAACTAGAACAAAAACAAATCCAAGTTAACAAACATACTTATAAATATAAAGAGGAAAAAAATAAAGTCTTAGGAAAAGCATAAAGTCTCAGCAAAAACAAAACCTACAAAACAAAAGAAATGAAAAAAATCCACAAAGAAACGTAACTGAGCACAAGAGAGTAAGAAGAACAAGGAAAACATCAGCATCTCAAAAGAAAAAAGCACTACAAAATGACAGCAACAAACTCACATCTATCAATAATTACACTGAACGTAAATGGACTCAATGCACCCATAAAGAAACGGAGAGTGACAGAATGGATAAGAAAACAGGATCCATCAATATGCTGTCTACAAGAGACACACCTTAGAAACAAAGATGTGAATTTATTAAAAGTCAAAGGTTAGAAAAAAATATATCAAGCTAACAACTACCAAAGGAGAGCAGGAGTGGCAATACTAATCTCAGATAAAATAGACTTTAAAACAAAACCCACCATAAAAGACAAATAAGGACACTATATAATGATTAAGTGGATGATCAATCATGATGACATAACCATAATAAACATCTACGCACCCAATGACAAGGCTCCAAAATACATAAAACAAATTCTGACAACACTGGAAAGAAAAATTGACAGTTCCACAATAATAGTAGGAGATTTCAACACACCACTCACAGTACAGGACAGAACAACTAAGAAGAAACTCAGCAAAGATAGAGAAGACCTAAAGGGCACAATCAGCGGACTTGACCTCATAGACCTATATAGAACACTCCATCCAACTGCTGCAAAGTGCACATTCTTTTCCAATGCACATGGAATGTTCTCCAGAATAAACCACATCTTAGGCCACAGACCAATTCTCAACAAGATCTAAAACATTGAGATAATTCAAAGTATCTTCTCTGACCACAATGCCATCAAGGTAGAAATTAACAACAGAAAGATCAAGGAAAAAAAAAAATCAACTACATGGAAACTGAATAATACCCTGGTTACACATCAGTGGGTAACAGAAGAAATCAGAGATGGAATCAAAAAATTCCTAGAATCAAATGGGAATGAAAACACATCATACCAAAACCTTTGGGACACAGCAAAGGCAGTCCTCAGAGGATAATTTATAGCAATAGATGCACATATCAAAAAAGAAGAAAGGGACAAAATCAAAACAGTAACTACAGAACTCAAACCAATAGAAAGGGAACAGCAAAAAAGCACACAACCATTGGAAGAAAGAAATAATAAAGATCAGAGCAGAAATAAATGAAATAACGAACAGAAAAACAATAGAAAGAATCAACAAAACCAAAAGTTGGTTCTTTGACAGAACCAACAAAATCGACAAACCACTGGCCAGACTGACAAAAGAAAAACAGGAAAGGATGCAAATAACCCAAATAAGAAATGAAATGGGGGACATTACAACTGACCCAACTAGAATAAAAAGGATCATAACAGATTGTTATGAAAAACTATACTCCAACAAATTTGAAAACCTATAGGAAATGGATAAATTTCTAGAAACACATGGCCTACTCAAACTACTACAAAGTGATGTTGAAAATCTGAACAGACCCATAACAAGAGAAGAGATTGAAAAGGTAATAAAAAAACTCCCAACCAAAAAAAAGCCCTGGCCCAGATGGCTTCACTGGAGAATTCTACAAAACATTCACAGAAGACCTTGTACCAGTACTACTTAAGCTATTTCAGAGCATAGAAGAGGAAACCACACTTCCAAATTCATTCTATGCAGCCAGCATAATGCTGATACCAAAACCAGGCAAAGATGCCACAAAAAAAGAAAATTACATACCAATATTTCTCACGAATATAGATGCAAATATTCTCAACAAAATTCTAGCCAATAGAAATCAGCATCATATCAAAAACATAATACACCATGACCAAGTAGGATTCATACCAGGTATGCAAGGATGGTTCAACATTAGAAAATCAATCAACATAATCTACCACATAAATTAAAGGAAAGCAAAGAATCATAGGATCATCTCAATTGATGCAGAAGAGGCATTTGACAAAGTCCAACACCAATTCCTGATAAAAACTCTCAAAAAAATAGGTATACAAGGGAAGTTTCTCAACATAATAAAGGACATCTATGCAAAACCAATGGCCAACATCACTCTTAATGGAGAGAGGCTGAAAACATTCCCTTTGAGAACAGGAACAAGACAAGGATGCCCTTTATCACCACTCCTATTTAACATTGTGCTGGAAGTTCTAGCTAGAACTATAAGCTAAGAAAAAGAAATAAACAGCATCACAATTGGTAATGAAGAAGTTAAACTGTCCCTGTTTGTGGATGATATGATACTATACATAGAAAACCCTAAAGACTCCATGAGAAATCTACTGGAACTAATAAAAAGATTCAGCAGAGTGCGGGATACCAGATAAACATACAAAAATCAGTTGGATTTCTACACACCAATAAGGAGAATGATGAAAAGGAAATTAGGAAAACAATTCCATTTATAATAGACCCTAAAAAAATAAAATATTTAGGAATAAATCTAACCAGGTATGTAAAAGACCTATACAAACAAAACTACAAAACACTACTGCAAGAAACCCAAAGGGATCTATATAAATGGAAAAACATACCATGCTCATGGATAAGTAGACTCAACATTGTGAAAATGACAATTCTTCCCAAACCAATTTACAAATACAATGCAATCCCAATCCAAATACCAACAACATTCTTCAAAGAGATGGAAAAACTAATCATTAACTTCATATGGAAAGGGAAGAAGCCCTGAAAAAGTAAAGCACTACTGAAGAAGAAGAAGAAAGTTGGAGGACTCACACTACCTGAACTCAGAACCTACTATATAGCTACAGTAGTCAAAACGCCCTGGTACTGGTACAACAACAGATACATTGAACAGTGGAACAGAGTTGAGAACCCAGATGTAAATCCATCCACCTATGGTCACCTGATCTTCAACAAGGGCCCAAAGTCCATTAAATGGGGAAAAGACAGTCTTTTTAACAAATGCTGCTGGCAAAACTGGATATCCATCTGCAAAAAAGTGAAACAGGACCCATATCTCACACCATATACTAAAACTACTTCAAAATGGATCAAAGACCTGAATATAAAGCCTAAGTATAAAGTTCACAGAAGAAAAAATAAGACCAACACTTCAGGCCTTAATACACGGCATTAACAGGATACAAACCATAACCATCAATGCACAAACCCCAATAGATAAGCTAGATACTGGGATCTTCTAAAAATCAAACACGTACGCCCTTCAAAAGACTTCACCAAGAGTAAAAAGAGAACCTACAGACTGGGAAAAAAAATTTTGGACAGTACAAATCAGACAAAGGTCTAATCTCCATAATCTACAAGAAAATCCAACACCCCTACAACAAAAAGACAAATAATCCTATTAAAAAATGGGCAAAGGAAATGAACAGACACTTCACCAAAGAAGACATTCAAGCGGCCAACAGATACATGAGGAAATGTTCATGATCACTAGCCATTAGAGAAATGCAAATTAAAACCACGATGAGATACCATCTCACCCCAGCATTACTGGCACGAATCAAAAACACTGGAAATAACAAATGTTGGAGGGGATTCGGGGAGATCGGAACTCTTACGCACTGATGGTGGGAATGCAAAATGATATAACCATTTTGGAAAATGATATGGCGCCTCCTCAGAAAGCTAGAAATAGACATACCATACGATCCAGAAATCCCACTCCTAGGAATCTATCCTAGAGAAATAAGAGTCGTCACTCAAGTAGACATATGTACACCTATGTTCACTGCAGCATTGTTCACAATAGCAAAAAGATGGAAACAACCTAGATGCCCATCAACAGATGTATGGATAAACAAACTATGGTACATACACACAATGGAGTACTATGCAAACGAGAAAGAACAATGATGAATCTGTGAATCATCTCATAACATGGATGAAACTGGAGGAAATTATGCTGAGTGAAATAAGTCAATCACAAAATGACAAATATTGTATGAGACCTCTATTGTAAAAACCCATGAAAAAGTTCACACATCAAAAGTAACACTCTTTGTTGGTTCCCAGGGATGGTAGGGGTGGAGGGGAAATACTAAATAGGCAATAGATAAGTGGTATCTTGGGTGAAGGGTGAGACAGTACACAATACAGGGTAAGCCAGCACAACTCGTACAAGGAAAGGTCATGGAAGCGCCATAGACACTTCCATACTCCCTGAGGGACTGAACTGCTGGGCGGAGGGCTGTGGGGACCATGGTCTAGGGGAACATCTAGCTCAATTGGCATAATACAGTTTATAAAGACAACGTTCTACATTCTACCTAAGGATAGTAGTGCTAAGGATAAGATACGCTAACAGGAATCCAGGGAGCCTTGGGAATGTTAAAGCAATTCAGTTTAAAAGCTCCTCCTTTTTATGTTATTTTATTACAATTGCTAAGAGACATAACTTTTTTTCATCTGGAGAATATACAAAATCATACTTACGAAGAACTAGTATGAAATTATAGAACTTGGAGCAGGAAGTATGCAAAAACAATACACTGAGTAGCATCTGGGGTCTTGGGAGCCTGTGAGCAGCCATCAAAGATACTCCACTGGTCTCTTCCTTTCTGGAGCAAGGGAGAGTGATGAGAACAGGATACAAGGAAAATATTTGTCCGAAGGACCAATGGACCACAGCTACCAAGACCTCCACTATACTGAGTCCAGTACAGCTAGATGGTGCCTGGCTACCACCACTGAATGCTCTGACCAGGATCACAACAGAAGGTTCTGGACAGAGCTGGAGTAGGATGTAGAACAAAATTCTAACTCACAGAAAAAGATCAGATTTACTGGCCTAAAGGAGACTGGAGAAACCCCGAGAGTATGGCCCCCAGACACCCTTTTAGCTCAGTGGTGAAGTCACTTCTGAGGTTCACCATTCAGCCAGGGAGTGGACAGCCCCATAAAACCAAATGGGATTAATGAGGCCCGGCAGTCCAGGGACAAGGTCCAGAAGGCAGAAGGGGACAGGAAAGCTGGTGATAGGGAACCCACGGTTGAGTAAGGATAGTATTGATGTGTTGTGAGGTTGTTAACCATTGTCATAGGGCAACATGTGTACTAACTGTTAAATGAGAAACTATTTTGTTCTGTAAACCTTCATCTAAAGTGAGAATAGCAGCACAATTGGAAGAGCGTAGTCGATGTCACTGAACTGTGCATGTAGAAATTTTTGAAATGGTGTATCTTTGGCTATGTGTATTTTCACCAAAAAAAAAAAAGGTTGGGAAGTTAGAGGGTTGACATGCTGTGGGGTTGTTAACCCATGTCATAAAACAATACGTGTACTCCACAAGAAGCTATTCGTTCTGTAAGCCTTCTCCTGAGGTACAATTAAAAAAAAAAGTTATCCTTTTATCCTCCCTATTTCTCTCCTGTATTCTCTTATGTGATACAGTAAATAAATATGAATCTCAAGGGCATCATTTATTTCTTTTAATTGTAAGTAGTCTTTTAAAAAAATTACAAAAGCATAATCTGTACCATAATAAAAGCAAGTATAAAATAATCTTAATTATTCACCCAGCTGCAGCCTCAGATGAGAAGGTGCAAAGGGTGAGGAGAGAGTCTGAAAGATAATGAGATCATTATCAATATGTTTCTGTATTATTTTTGCATACTTCCTGCTCCAAGTTCTATAATTTCATACTACTTCTTCGTAAGTATGATTTTGTATATTCTCCAGATGAAAAAAAGTTATGTCTCTTAGCAATTGTAATAAAATAACATAAAAAGGAGGAGCTTTTAAACTGAATTGCTTTAACATTCCCAAGGCTCCCTGGATTCCTGTTAGCGTATCTTATCCTTAGTATCTGTTGTTAAAATACATTTCTCCTATTTTTTTAAATTTTTTATACATTTCTAAATTTCCATTACTTTCTTATAAACAAATCACAAAGTAAGCAAAGCCAGTTCAGTGGTGACTAAACAGCCACCACTACTACACAGCATTCAAAATTGAAAATGAACATAGTTTAGCTTTACCAGCTAATTTAGTCAGGTAACACCCTGAGGCATCAATACCATTTATCAATATCACTGCAGCCTGGCATGTACGCACTATCACCAGTAGCTTTTACAAAGTAAATTAAAAACTTTTTAAGTTCTCTTTGCTTAGGAAAAGAAAACATTTAACATTCTTTATGTACAAGTCATTTGTGGTCAACTCTAGTGTCATTATTAGCCTTAATAGTTAGAAATTAGAAGCTCCAATACAAATGTGTGCTGTAGTATGTAATTAATTATGGCACTCATATTCCTGAAAATGATGAAAGTTTCAGAATCTAAAAAACAATATTTGTGTTGATAAATACTTGAATTAGGTTTTAATGAGTCAGAGAGGAAACTCCACTGCCATTTTTGCTAATCCTTAGCATGTAAATTGCCTTTGTATGTCAGTTATCTGTTAATGTTTTTAATTCTTATAAGATCATGTACTGACTGCAGAAATTTTTATTTTTAATATAGCACAACCACTATGCATTTAAGTGGGCAAAACAAAACTGCAATTCAGACTCATAAGTAAGATTGCACAGCAGATTTGGAGAGAATGCAAGTAAATATTAATTTTTATAAACCACTTACAATGATCTTAGAATCGAATGATCAAAGCCAAGTTTGGAAAAATACAGGTGTCTAGTTGAATGCTCTTACTTTTCAATGAGGAAAATGAAGGACAGAAGAATTAAGAGACTTGCTTGAAATCTGTGACAGAGTTTAATAGCATAGCTCTTATTTAGGGTTCCTAACTGGATGTTCATTCTATTGCAAAATGTCTCCTTAGCGCAGAGTTTGTAAAATAAAATCGTGACTACTCCAAAGCTCGCTGGCATAATGCAAAGTCAAAGGTTGATCTGTCTTGAAACTATAGAAAATGTAAAACCTCAGGGACAAATATTAGCAGTTTCCATGTAAGCATTATCTAGAGAAATTGCAACTTTAGCCAATGGACTTTGACTCTTTTATTGGCTGCCTTAATGTCAAAATGGAAGTCAATGGTTGTAGTCAATTGGCCTGTAGTATGCTACTACCAATTACAAGGACATTGCTTATGAAAATTGGAAGTATCCAACTATCCTAGATTCTGTTTTACACATATGACTTATCTAGCACCATTGTTCTGATTTCATATTCATGCAACATATGTTGGCTTGCCCTGAGTGTCTGAAGAGAAGGAATGTGATAATCATATTGACATTCAATCCTTGACAGCCATTTTTCATTGTGAATTAATAAATTGGCATTCTGCTGTGTAAAAGATTATTTCAGATATATATTTTTTAAAATAATTCCCTGAGTTTCCAAAACTGGGTTAGTCTCTTCCATGAGTGCTATCATAAAAAAACAAGCAAACGAACAAACAAAAAACCTGCTGCTGTCGAGTTGATTCCAACTCGTAACAACCCTATAGGACAGAGTAGAACTGCCCCATAGTGTTTCCAAGGAGTGCCTGGTGGATTTGACCTGCTGACCTTTTGGTTGACAGCCGTAGCTACATGTGCAACCTGCATATGCCTTTATCACAGTCCCTCCAACAATGTAGGATACCTGGTGGCTTAATGGTTAATTAAAACACACACACACACACACACACACACACACACACACACAAACACACACACACACAAACTCATTGCCCTTGAGCTGATTCCGAATCATAGTGACTCTAGGACAGAGCATAGCTGCCACATAGAGTTTCCAAGGCTGTAATCTTTATGGAAGCAAACTGTCACATCTTTGTCCTATGGAGTGGCTGTTGGGTTCAAACTGCTGGCAATTCAGTTAGGAGACGAGTGCTTAACCACTTTGCCACCAGGGCTTCTTCCATAAAGATTAAACCAAAGACCAAACTCATTGCCATCGAGTCAATTGTGACTCATAATGGTCCTATTACAGTCTAGAAAACCCTATGGAATAGTTATACTCTGTCACTATGTAAATGAATGATTTATAAGGATCAGCGCAAAGCTGATTTCTATGAGGCAGAGATTAAAGATGTCCCAAACGTCCAACTTTTCCAAGCTGCTCTACCAGTCCATCATCTCTAACATCAACTACTCCCTCTCACCTGAGTACTATCCCTCCCATCTTTGGGTTCCCTAATTTACTGCAATGTCTCAAAGAACTCAGGAACCATATAAAGGAAATGTCTCATGTGGTTGTGGAGGTGAGCAAGTCCCAAATTCGTGGGTCAGGCATAGGCTCCTCCCGACCTGCAAGGCTGCAGGAGCTGATGAACCCAAACTAGCAGTTCAGACCACAAGCTGCTGGCTCACAAGGCTGCAGAAGCTGGTGAGTCAGGTCACACAATAGGCCACTGGCCCAAGTAGATGTGGAGGCTGATGAATCGGCAGGTCAGACAGCAGGCCTCTGGGGAGGTCAGTCTCGATCATGAACAAGACGCGGGATCCAGATGCACAGAGAGAGCCTCACCAGGACACACACGTATATTTTAGATGCAGGCCACATCCCAGGGAAGGGTATGACTTTAGTAAGTGTGGAGCTTGAGTCACACCCTCCTGCAAGGCTGTGACCCAAGACACACCTTACACCAATCCTGCCTTGTCAACATATAAAGGTCAGGATCCGTGACACATAAAATGGAGGACAACCACACAATTCTGGGAATCATGGCCTAGCCAAGTTGACACATAACCCCAACCATTACAGTTTCCATATATCTTATTTGCATAGTCCCACTCAATCATTGTGTGTGAGTCACAAAGACCATGGCTAGAAGGACTATATTAAGTAATTTATTGCACTGCACTACAAGTCAAAAATTGACTCGATGGCAGCCAACAACAACAACCCACACTGATTGGTATGTGCTTGTTTAGTTACCTTTCACCTCCACTCTTTCATGTTCCTTGAAGACAACATATTCATTGTTTCATTACCAGTGCATACAAAGTGGTGATATTACCAGTTCGTAGCCTAGCACATAACATTTTCTCCATGCGTAGTATTCAATGAATCAGTGACTTATTGACTTAGTGATGTATTCTAGAAGTTTAAAGTTCCAGAAGACTAATATCAAATAGCCAATATTTCAGCTTAAATTTTTGAGTATCGCCATTCTTACTTCAAACCAGCTACAGGTAAACAATTCTTGATGTAACATAAAATTTTTAAAGTCCTAAAATAAAAAGCTACTATTGCATGTTAATAGAAAAAATAATATTAACTAATGCAGTGTTTAATTTCAAATAGAATGTGTAATATTTTATATACTGTTTATGTGGCCTGACTGTTTTTTATAGGCCATGACCTTCAGTAATGGAAAGCTTTCTTCCTAGAAAGGTAGGAACTGGATGCATTTTCCCATCAGATCCTTAGTTATCTTTGATGGTAGACTTATATCCAATTTTTTTTTTTTTTTTTTACCATAGATATATAGTAAGTCATAATATCAAACCCCACAAATCCCTGGTGGATGCACAAACTAGGAATTTTACACAATTACATCTTTCCACAGAAAACTTTAACCCATTCCTGTGAATCTACATCTCCTCTGTATAGATCCTCTTTTAACCTATTCCTTTACTTTTTTAAATGTACTTCACAGTAAAACCTAAGTATCACAAAATGTAAAAATGAACAGAAATTCAGACTTGCATACACATATACAGAAGACCTTATATGTGTATTTCTCTTATTTACTTTTTCTCATATTTATAAAATTTAATCTATTGGATGAAAAATTTTTCTGTTCCATTATTCTCTATTTTCTCTGTAATAAACTAAGGACTTTCTTTTTACAGAGTTTAAATGCTTCCATCATAGACGTTCATGAACTTATGGATGCACAATAACAATTACTACCTAGCAGGAAATACTCAGGATAACATACAAGTAATGATTACTAACAGTGACAGAATAAAGAAATGAATATCTAATCAATATGTACCAGGTAACTTGTCAGTATATATTCTATGTCAAGAACTAAACACTCAATGTCTGATTAGAAAATAAAGCAGTTTACTCATCATGGTTAACATTGTCATTATCTTCATCAAATACTTTGAAAAAATAATATCTAGTTATAAGCTAGTCACTGACTACTGCATTAATTCATCAAGCCAATCAAAATCCTGTTCGGTAAGTATTTAGTTCCCTGTATTCATTTTTCACCCAGTGGTCTGAATTCTGGGAGGAATCTTTCCAAAGCGCCTTGGTTAATTGTTCATAGTGCTTCTGTATAAGATTTAGTCAACTCATATGCAAAACATGATTTTATGAGTTTAATCTGAAATTGATTTGTTCATGATTTCAATGTGATCCACTCCTTACTAACATTATTACCTAACTCTTCAGTAAACCAGACATTTTAGTGACGGACTGTAAACTAATGATGCCTTGAAACACACACTTTACTAAGAATAATGAGTACAATACATCTTCAAGATAGATCTAAAACTTCTGATTCTAGTACTAGCTTCTAAAATGGAATAGTCTTGGCTATATGTGACTAAGATTTCCTGAAGTTGAGGACACAAGATGTCAAGCTGTCTAGCACTTCTGTGCTATCTATGCAAAATAATAAGAAGCACTGGAAAAGGAAATATTTTACACGCAAGAGATTCCTTAAACAAACTTATTAGCTCATCATTGCCTTAGCAGCTTGTTTTCCTAAGAAAACAAGTTGGCTTTGTACAATGAACACAGTCTGAGAAATGAGGACATCTCACAGTACTTAGATCAGTCAGATATCAGTCAGACAACAGAACAACTAAGAAGTATGTAACGTATTTAATGATGGATATGTCATTGATACTTGATGTTTCAAAATTTGGAGGACTGGTTAAACAGTCTCAGTAACAGTTTAGTTTTTGTATTTGATGTTGGAGCTTGAAGGCTGCAGGACTAGTAGCTGAGAAGGGAAGATGGATAAAAAGGAGAACAAGGATAAACTAGAACTCTTCAACACAAGCTGGAACACATGAGGATGAATCAGAATCCATGTCTCTTCTTATTGCCTCTGATTGGGATGGTGTGGGTGTCCTGCATGAGAAACTGCTTCCCTTTATTATGGAGCTAAGCACACAACTCTCAGGAGCCATAGAAGCTGAAGAAGAATCCAGCTGCAGGCTAGGCTGCCATCCCATGCTTACTAGCTCAACTAGCAAAAAGTGGCACCATACAAAACGTGCCTGACAACTTTGCCCCAACTATCCACTCATAAAAATCAATACAGTTGCTGCTTTATTTTTGTCCAGTGAAGCCCATTTTACTTCAAAATGCCTCTTATGGCCTATGCTAATCAGGAACATAAGGGGAGGAAACTCCAGGAAAAATATTTAGCTTAGCTAAGTTATTACAAAGTCAACGCAGGCCACTCCTTCTCACTTAGTACTCATACATATATCTATATACCACACTAATTTCCAATTAAAAAAAGTAACAAAATCATGCTTTCACCTAACATGATAGAACTATCTTGGGCACAACCAAATACACATAGTCTTTTTCAGAAAAGAAGATTCAAAGTCTCTTTTTGATTTTTGGGTAATAATTGTTATTCTTCTAGCTAATTCACACTTCTTTTTCCATATCCTATAAATTAAATACTGAAATAAAAATTAAGTACTATTAACAAATCTTATGATATGTGAATGGAAAGCAGAGATAAAACAAAAATTTTATACACTCATATTCATAACTATTATAGTTCTTATATCTATAAATGGGCTTGTGGTCATACCTTATATTTACATCTACCTTTTTATATTACCTATTCTATATTTCCTTTGCCTTCAGCAAGCACCTCAGCTAGTCATGGTTCTTTGCCTGCTGGGATAACCTAATCATTCACTGCTGAAGGATCTGGGCCACAAATGGTTCTTCCAGAACTAAGTTGTACTTTTCTATTGACTTCATTCACAGGACTTGTGTGCATTAAGAGACACCCTAGGGGATCACCTGTATTCCAGACTTATTCCTCTGAACCTAGTATTCCCTAGATTTCCTGGATCAATTTCCCAGTCAGGACTATAACTCTGTTTTTTTCCCATTGATTCACCGGAACAAAGAACCAAAAGCAATCAGGTTGAAGTCTCAATTTCTAGTTACATGTAGTTATTATTTTGTCCCAGGTAAGCGCATCCTTTTTGGAAGTAAGAACTCTAGAAGAGAAGGACTTAAAGTCATAGGAAGAGAAAACATTTTTTTTTCCTCCTCAAATATATTACTTTATTAACCATGTTAATAATGAAAAGAAGTATTTCTCATATTCATCTATAAATTCAGAGATCCATCAAGCTTGGCTTTGGGAGAAGTAGAACTATATAAAGACAGCTAATTTATAGCATATACCACATCCTGGAGAACACTGACAAAGATCTGCAAGAGTTTGCCACCTAGGTATAATATAACTCAAAACCCAAAGCAGGAAGCGTGGCCAAGATGGTGGAGTGGTTAGACACTTCCTATTTCCCTCTTACAACAAAGACCTGGAAACACAAGTGACTTGATTCCATATGAATATCTAGGAGCCCTGAACAAGGCAAAGTTGAGGAATCGGACTGAGTGACAGGGCAGGGAAGAGGGAGACGGTTTGGAAGAAGTGACAAGCACCAGAGCCATGGCAGCGAAACTGCAGCTGTGCAGGCACGCAGGTCTGCAGTGAAGCAGGCAAACAGCTGTGCTGTGCGTGTGCTCGGGAAGCAGTTTCCACATCTAAAGATACCCGGCAGCAGAGATTCTGCTTGGACACTCCGAACCAGTGAAAAGCAGCTCCCAAGTGGCTAAGATAAGTACATGGGTGCAGCCTTTCATGGGGATTAAAAAAAAAAAGCCAATTTGGGAAAAACCTCTCTCCATTTAACCTCCTCCCTCTGCGCTCTCCACCTGGAGTCCGCTTGGCCAGAACGAGATCCCAAAAGGCGCCCTGACCCATTCTCCTGGCCTTGGAGAGGGAACAAATAAGCTACTGGCTCCCCTAAGCCAGGAACACAGTGTTGGCACAGCTCCTTTGCTAGGCACAGGTATAAGGGGTCCGCAGACTCTGAGTGCCTTACACCCCTGTATAGACTTCTGGGGACCCATCTCAACAGCGTTAGCCCTCACTAACACAGTGCAAAAGGGCAAACATCTGAAGTTTAACTTCAACTACTTCAGCTGTGATCCGGCAGATTTGTGACCCTTGAAACAGCCCTGCCCCTTAAGCAGGCACTTTTATCGATCCGCAACAGGGGCTTGAGGACTGGTGTTATGACCTAAAACTCCTAGTCACCTGCTACAGGGGTCCAAGAAAAAGTGGTGCCCTTGAGTCTTTACAGCCAACAGAGTAGGGTGCTCACAGTCCAGCTGCAAAACTCACCTACCTACTCACCCTAGAGAATAGGGATATGCTTTCCTTTCAGACTCTCAGGGGCAGCCATCACCCCACTGCCTGGCTCAGCGCATGATCCCCTACCATAGCCAGAGTCTAGTGCCTGCACCAATCATCCATGCCTGTCTAGAACTGGGGGTAAGAGCCTGCATCACACACTGGGTGACCAACTGCCTGGACACTCCTGTGTACACATACTTAGTTATAGAACTAACTACGTGGTGACAGGATGTTAAAGATTCAAAGGTGTCAAAAATCAAACTAGTGCACATGAGCAGCCTATCTGGGCATATCAGAACAAAACAAAACAATAAGCTAGGTCTCACCAAACAAATATAAAATAAAATCATAATAAATCATTGATGGCTCAGAGACAACAGTCAATATGAAATTACATAAAGAGGCAGTCCATGATGGCTTCAGCAAGCTCCCAAAATAAAGAATCAATAAATTCTCTGGAGGAAGAGAACTTCTTGGAATTACCAGAGGCAGAATACAAAAGATTAATATACAGAACTCTTCTAGAAATTAGAAAGGAAATTCGACACAATGCAGAAACAACACACAGACAAGTAGTAGTGGAACTTAAAAAAGTTATTCAAGACCATAATGCCAAATTTAATACGCTGCAAGAATCCATAGACAGACAGCAATCAGAAATCCAGAAGATTAACAATAAACTTTCAAAATTAGACAACTCAATAGAAAGTCACAGGAGTAGAATTGAGGCACTAGAAGTTAGAATTAGTGACATTGAAGATAAAGCTCTTGATGCCAACTTATTTGAGTAAAAATCAGATAAAAGAATTAAAAAGAAGGAAGAAACTCTAAGAGTCATGTGGGACTCTATCAAGAGAAATAACCTACAAGTGATTGGAGTACCAGAACAGGGGGGACAACAGAAAATACAGAGAAAATTGTTGAAGATTTGTTGACAGAAAACTTCCCTGATATGATGAAGGATGAGAAGATATCTATCCAAGATGCTCATCGAACCCCACAAAAGGTAGATCCCACAAGAAAGTCACCAAGACATATTATAATCAAATTTACTAAAACCAAAGATAAAGAGGAATTTTAAGAGCAGCTAGGGATAAAGGAAAAGTCATCTACAAAGGAGAGTCAACTAGAATAAGCTCGGACTACTCAGCAGAAAGCATGCAGGCTAGAAGGCAATGGGATGACATATATAAAGCCTTGAAGGAAAATAACTTCCAGCCAAGAATTATATATCCAGCAAAACTGTTTCTCAAATACGATGGCAAAATTAGGGCATTTCCAGATAAACAGAATTTCAGGGAATTTGCAAAAACCAAACCAAAATTACAAGAAATACTAAAGGGAGTCCTACGGTTAGATAATCAATAACAACAGGCAACAACGCAAGACTAGAACACAGGACAGAGCAACCAGATATTGACTCAGATACAGATATCGAAAATACATCAAAGATAAAACATTGAAAATAGGGAAACAGACATCAATATGTAAAAAAGGACATTAAAACAAAAAAGAGGGACTTAAAAAATGCAGATATTGATTTTTTCATGTGGAGGGGAAGTTAAGGCAATATAAAGTAACAAAAAACTCGTATATACTTAGAAAAATAGGGGTAAATATTAAGGTAACCACAAAGGAATCTGACAATCCTACAAATCAAAATAAAAGAGTAGAAAAACATAAAGACCCAGCAAACACAAAATCTACAACAAAGAAAAAGTGAAAAAAAAAATACATAAAGAAAAACTACTCAGCACAGAAAATTGTGGAGAACAAAGAAACGGTGAACAATGCAGAAAAAGAGATATCAGGATGACAGCACTAAACTCATACCTATCAATAATTACGCCAAATGTAAATAGACTTAATGCACCAATAAAGAGACAGAAAGGGGCAGACTGAATAAAAAAGCATGATCCCTCTATACGCTCCCTACAAGAGACGCTCTGTAGACTGTAAAGACAAAAACAGGCTAAAACTCAAAGGATGGGGAAAAAAATATCAAGCAAACAACACTCAAAAAAGAGCAGGAGTGGCAATATTAATCTCTGACAAAATAGACTTTAAAACAAAATCCACCACAAAGGATAAGGAACGGCACTATAAAATGATTAAAGGGTCCATACACCAGGGGACATAACTATAATAAATATTTACATACCCAACAACAGGACTCCAAAATCCATAAAAGAAACTAATAGCTCTGAAGAGAGCGATAGACAGCTCCACAATAGTAGTAGGGGATTTCAACACGCCACTTTCAGTGAAGGACATAAAATCCAGAAAGAAGCTCAACAAAGACACAGAAGAGCTAAATGCTACAATCAACCAACTTGATCTCATGGACGTATACTGACCACTGCACCCAACAGCAGCCAAGTATACTTTCTTTTCCAGTGCACATGGAACATTCTCCAGAATAGACCACATATTAGGCCATAAAGCAAGCCTTAACAAAATCCAAAACATTGAAATATTACAAAGCATCTTTTCTGACCATAAAGCAATAAAAGTGGAAATCAACAACACAAAAGCAAGGAAAAAAAATCAACCACATGGAAACTGAAAAACTCCTTGCTCAAAAACTACTGGATTATAGAAGAAATTAAGGATGGAATAAAGAAATTCATAGAATCAAACAAGAATGAAAACACATCCTACCAGAACCTTTGGGAGACAGCAAAAGCAGTGCTTGGAGGCCAGTTTATAGAAATAAATGCACACATCCAAAAAGAAGAAAAGGTCATAATCAAAGCATTAACCCTGCAACTGGAACAAGTAGAAAGAGAGAAGCAAAAGAAGCCCTCAGGAGCCAGAAGGAAGGAAATACTAAGAATTAGAGCAGAATTAAATGAAATAGAGAATAGAAAAACAATTGAAAGAGTTAACAAGTCCAAAAGCTGGTTCTTTGAAAAGATCAACAAAATTACTAAACCACTGGCCAAAATGACAAAAGAAAAACAGAAGATGAAGCGGATAAGCCATATAGGAAATGAGATTGGTGATATCACAACAGACCCAACTGAAATTAAAAGAATCATAAGAGATTACTATGAAAAACTGTACTCTGACAAATTTGAAAACCTTGAGCAAATTGACAAATCTCTAGAAACTCACTACCTACCTAAATTAACACAAACAGAGGTAGAACAACTAAATAAATCCTTAAAAAAAAGAAGAGATTGAAAAGGTTATTAAAAAACTGCCAACAACAAAAAAAAAAAGCCCTGGCCCGGATGGCTTCACTGAAGAATTCTACCAAACATTCAGAGAAGAGATAACACCACCTCTACTAAAGGTATTTCAGAGCATAGAAAAGGATGGAATACAGCCAAACTCATTCTATGAAGCCAGCATAACCCTGATACCAAAATCAGGTAAAGACACCACAAAAAAAGAAAATTACAGACCAATATCCCTCATGAACATTGACACAAAAATCCTCAACAAAATTCTAGCCAATAGAATTCAGCAACATATCAAAAAAATAATTTGCCATGACCAAGTGGGATTTATACCAGGTATGCAGGGATGGTTCAACATTAGAAAAACAATCAGTGTAATCCATCACATAAATAAAAAAAAAGACAAGAACAACATGATCTTTTCAATCGATGCAGAAAATGCATTCCACAAAGCCCAACACCCATTCATGATAAAAACTCACAAAAAAATAGGTATACAAGGGAAGTTTCTCAACATAATAAAGGACATCTTTGCAAAACCAACAGCCAACATCATCCTGAATGGAGAGACTTTGAAAGCATTCCCCTTGAGAACAGGAACCAGACAAGGATGCCCTCTATCACCACTGTTATTCAACATTGTGCTGGAGGTCCTAGCCAGAGCAGTTAGGCTAGAAAAAGAAATAAAGGGCATCCAAATCGGTAGGGAAGAAGTCAAAGTAACTCTGTTTGCAGATGATATGATCTTATACACAGAAAACCCCATAGAATCCACAAGAAAACTACCATAACCAATAGAAGATTTCAGCAAAGTTTCAGGATACAAGATAAACATACAAAAATCAGTTGGATTCCAACAAAGAGAAATTTCAACAGGAAATCACCAAATCAATACCATTTACAATAGCCCCCAAGAAGATAAAATATTTAGGAATAAATGTAACCAGAGATGTAAAACATCTTTACAGAGAAAACTACAAGACACTACTGCAAAAAACTAAAAGAGACCTGCATATGTGGAAAAATGTATCTTGCTCATGGATAGGTAGACTCAACATAGTGAAGACGTCAATTCTACCTAAAGCAATCTACAGATACAATGCAATCCCGATCCAAATTCCACCAGCATTTTTTTTTTTTTTATTGTACATCAGGTAAAGGCTTACAAAACAAATAGTTTCTCATGAAAGAGTAGTACACATATTGTTTTATGACATTGGTTAACAACCCCATAACATGTCAACCCTCTAACTTCTCAACCTTTTTTGGGGGGGAAAATACACATAGCCAAAGATACACCATTTCAAAAATTTCTACATGCACACTTCAATGACATTGACTATGCTCTTCCAATTGTGCTGCTGTTCTCAATTAAGATGAAGGGTTAAGGAAGAAAATAGTTTCTCATTTAACAGTTATTACAAATGTTTCCCTATGACAATGGTTAACAATCTCACAACACATGAACAGTATCCTTACTCAAACTTTGGTTCCCTGTCACCAGCTACCTTGTCCCCTTCTGCCTTCTTGCCCTTGTCACTGGACTACTGTACCTCGTTAGTCTCATTTGGTTTTACGGGGCTGTCCACTCCCAGGCTGAACAGTGAACCTCAGAGATAAATTCACCACTGAGCTAAAAGGGTCTCTGGGGGCCATACTCTTGGGGTTTCTCCAGTCTCCTTTGACCAGTAAATCTGGTCTTTTTTTTTTTTTTTGTGAGTTAGAATTATGTTCTAAATCCTTCTCCAGCTCTATCCAGAACCCTGTATTCTGATCCTGGTCAGAACAGTCAGTGGTGGTAGCCGGACACCATCCAGCTGTACTGCACTTAGTCCGGTGGAGGCCTTGGTAGCTGTGGACCATTATCCTTTGGACTAATCTTTTCCTTGTATCCTGTTCTCTTCATTCTCCCTTGCTCCCAAAGGGATAAGACCAGTGGAGTATCTTAGACGGCCGCTCACAGGCTTTTAAGACCCCAGACACTACTCACCAAGGTAGAATGTAGAGCATTGTCTTTATAAGCTGTGTCATACCAATTGAGCTAGATGTTCCCCGAGAACATGGTCACCACTGCTCTCCGCCCAGCAATTCAGTCCCTCAGGGAGTTTGGATGTGTCTATCAGGCTTCCATGACCTTTTCTTGCACAAGTTGTGCTAGTTTCCCCTGTATTGTGTACTGTCTCACCCTTCACCCAAGATACCACTTATCTATTGCCTAGTTAGTATTTTCCCCCCACCCCTCCCATCCCTGGTAACCAAAAAAGATTCTTACATTTTGTTTGTGAACTTTTTCATGGGTTTTTACAATAGAGGTCTCAAACAATATTTGTCCTTTTGTGACTGACTTATTTCACTCAGCATAATGTCCTCCATTTTCATCCATGTTATGAGATGATTCACAGATTCATTGTTGTTCTTTCTCGTAGCATAGTACTCCATTGTGTGTATGTACCATACTTTGTTTATCCATTCATCTGTTGATGGGCATCTAGGTTGTTTCCATCATTTTGCTATTGTGAACAATGCAGCCATGAACATAGGTGTGCATATGTCTACTTGAGTGATGACTCTTACTTCTCTAGGATATGTTCCTAGGAGTGGGATTGCTGGATCGAATGGTATGTCTATTTCTAGCTTTCTGAGGAAGCGCCATATCATTTTCCAAAATGGTTGTATCATTTTGCATTCGCACCATCAGTGCGTAAGAGTTCCGATCTCCCCGAATCCCCTCCAACATTTGTTATTTCCAGTGGTTTTGATTCGTACCAGTAATGCCGGGGTGAGATGGTATCTCATTGTGGTTTTAATTTGCATTTCTCTAATGGCTAGTGATCGTGAGCATTTCCTCACGTGTCTGTTGGCCATTTGAATGTCTTCTTTGGTGAAGTGTCTGTTCGTTTCCTTTGCCCATTTTTTAATAGGGTTATTTGTCTTTTTGTTGTAGAGGTGTTGGATTTTCTTGTAGATTATGGAGATTAGACCTTTGTCTGACTTGTACTGTCCAAAACTTTTTCCCAATCTGTAGGTTCTCTTTTTACTCTTTTGGTGAAGTCTTTTGAAGAGCATAGGTGTTTGATTTTTAAAAGATCCCAGTTATCTAGCTTATCTGTTGGGGTTTGTGCGTTGATACTTATGGTTTGTATCCTGTTAATGCCGTGTATTAAGGCCTGAAGTGTTGGTCCTATTTTTTCTTCTATGAAGTTTACACTTTTAAGCTTTATATTCAGGTCTTTGATCCATTTTGAAGTAGTTTTTGTATACGGAGTGAGGTATGGGTCCTGTTTCATTTTTTTTGCAGATGGATATCCAATTTTGCCAGCACCATTTGTTAAAAAGACTGTCTTTTCCCCATTTGATGGACTTTGGGCCCTTGTGAAGTTTTGGTGACCATAGGTGGATGGATTTATATCTGGTTTCTCCATTCTGTTCCATTAGTCAATGTATGTGTCGTTGTACCAGGACCAGGCTGTTTGGACCACTGCAGCTGTATAGTAGGTTCTGAAGTCCTCCAACTTTCTTCTTCTTCTTCTTCAGTAGAGTTTTACTTATTCGGGGCTTCTTCCCTTTCCATATAAAGTGAATGATTAGTTTTTCCATCTCTTTGAAGAATGTTGTTGGTATTTGGATAGGGATTGCATTGTATTTGTAAATTGCTTTGTGTATAATTGAAATTTTCACAAGGTTGATTCTGCCTGTCTATGAGCATGGTATGTATTTCCATTTATGTAGATCCCTTTGGGTTTCATGCAGTAGTGTTTTGTAGTTTTCTTTGTATAGGTCTTTTACATCCCTGGTCAGATTTATTCCTAAGTATTTTGTCTTTTTAGGGGCTATTGAAAATGGTATTGTTTTCCTGATTTCCTTTTCATCATTCTCCTTACTGGTGTATAGGAATCCAACTGATTTTTGAATGTTTATCTTGTGTCCTGCTACTCTGCTGAATATTTCTATTAGTTCCAGTAGATTCCTCATGGAGTCTTTAGGGTTTTCTATGTATAGTTTCATAACATCTGCAAATGGGGACAGTTTAACTTCTTCATTACCAATTTGGATGCCCTTTATTTCTTTTTCTTGCCTTATTGCTCCAGCTAGAACTTCCAGCACAAAGTTAAATAGGAGTGGTGATAAAGGGCATTCTTATCTTATTCCTGTTTTCAGGCAGAATGTTTTCAGCCTCTCTCCATTAAGAATGATGTTGGCCGTTGGTTTTGCATAGATGCTCTTTATTATGTTGAGAAATTTCCCTTGTATACCTATTTGATTGAGAGTTTTTATCAGGAATTGGTCTTGGACATTGTCAAATGCCTTTTCTACATTAATTGAGATGATCATGTGATTCTTTTCTTTCCTTTTGTTTCTGTGGTGGATTACGTTGATTGATTTTCTAATGTTGAACCATCCTTGCATACCCTGGTATGAATCCTACTTGGTCATGGTGTATTATTTTTTTGATATGATGCTGAATTCTATTGGCTAGAATTTTCTTAAGAATTTTGCATCTATATTCATGAGAGATATCGCTCTGTAATTTTCTTTTTTTGTGGCATCTTTGCCTGGTTTTGGTATCTGTGTTATGCTGGCTGTATAGAATGAATTTGGAAGTGTTGCTTCCTCTTCTATGCTCTGAAATAGCTTGAGTAGTACTGGTAGTAGCTCTTCTGTGAATGTTTTGTAGAATTCTCCAGTGAAGCCATCTGGGCCAGGGCTTTTTTTGGTTGGGAGTTTTATTTATTACCTTTTTAATTTCTTCTCTTGTTATGGGTCTGTTCACATTTTCAACATCACTTTGTTGTAGTTTGGGTAGGCCGTGTGTTTCTAGAAATTTATCCATTTCCTCTAGGTTTTCAAATTTGTTGCAGTATAGTTTTTCATAATATTCTGTAATAATTCTGTTTATTTCAGTTGGATCTGTTGTAATGTCCCCTATTTCATTTCTTACTTGCTTTATTTGTGTCCTCTCCTGTTTTTCTTTTGTCAGTCTGGCCAGTGGTTTGTCGGTTTTGTTGATTCTTTCAAAGAACCAACTTTTGGTTTTGTTGATTCTTTCTATTGTTTTTCTGTTCTCTGTTTCATTTATTTCTGCTCTGATCTTTACTATTTCCTTTCTTCCCGTGGTTGTGGGCCTTTATTGCTGTTCTCTTTCTATTTGTTTGAGTTCTGTAGTTAATGTTTTGATTTTGTCCCTTTCTTCTTTTTTGACATGTGCATCTATTGATATAGATTGTCCTCTGATGACTGCCTTTGCTGTGTCCCAAAGGTTTTGGTATTATGTCTCTTCATTCTCATTTGATTCTAGGAATTTTTTGATTCCATCTCTGATTTCTTCTATTATGCACTGATGTGTAAGCAGGGTATTATTCAATTTCCATGTAATTGATTTTTTTTTTTGTCCTTGCTCTTTCTATTTTTACTTTCTACCTTGATGGCATTGTGGTCAGAGAAGATACTTTGAAATATCTTAACATTTTGGATCTTGTGGAGGACTGCTGTGTGGCCTAAGATGTGGTCTATTTTGGAGAATGTTCCATGTGCATTAGAAAAGAATGTGTACTTTCCAGTGGTTGGATGGAGTGTTCTATATATGTCTATGAGGTCAAGTTGGTGGATTTTGCCCTTTTGGTCTTCTCCATCTTTGCTTAGTTTCTTCTTAGTTGTTCTGTCCTTTACTGAGAGTGGTGTGTTGAAGTCTCCTACTATCATTGTGGAACTGTCAATTTCTCTTTTCAGTGTTGTTATAGTTTTTTTTATATATTTTGGATCCCAGTCATTGGGTGCATAGATGTTTTTTATGGTTATGTCTTCATGATGGATCCTCCCCTTAATCATTATATAGTGTCCTTCTTTGTCTTTTACAGTAGATTTTGTTTTAAGGTCTGTCTTATCTGAGAGTAGAATTGCCACTCTTGCTGTTTTTTGGTAGTTGTTAGCTTGATATATTTTTTTCCAACGTTTGACTTTTAATAAATTCACATCTTTGTTTCTAAGGTGTGTCTCTTGTAGACAGTATATTGATGGATCCTGTTTTCTTATCCATTCTGTCACTCTCCATCTTTTTATGGGTGCATTGAGTCCATTTACGTTCAGTGAAATTATTGATAGATGCGAGTTTGTTGCTGTCATTTTGTAGTGCTTTTTTTCTGGTGCTGACTTTTTCTTTGTTCTTCTTACTCTCTTGTGCTGAGTTATTTTTGTTTGTGGAATTTTTTTTTCATTTCTTTTGTTTTTGTAGGTTTTGTTTTTGCTGAGACTTTATGTTTTTCCCTTTTTTTCATGAATATGTTTGTTAACTGTCTTTGTGGTTACCATGAATTTTACCCTTACCTTTCTAAGTTTGAAGCAGTCTACCATTACTTGGTATCACCTTGCCTTCCTCTCCATTAGAAGTTTCTATACCTATGCCATTTATTCCCTCTTTTATTGTTTTGATGTTGTTGTCATTTACTGATTAACTGCTCTGATTCCCTGTTGTATTTCTTTTGGCTTTTGGATAGTCCTCAAGAGTTCATTTCCTAGACTGGAAGCTGGCTGGTATGATACTGCATAGTAGGTTCTGTCCGTGAGCTGAAGTTGTTTCTCCTCAAATCTAAACACTCCCTTTAATAATTCTTGTAAGTTTGGTTTGAATTTTACATATTCCCTTAATTTCTGTTTATTCGGAAATGACCTAATTTCACAATCAGATTTGAACGAGAGTTTTGCAGGATATACTATTCTTGGCTGGCAATTTTTTTCTTTCAAGATTTTATACATGTCATCCCATTGCCTTCTTGCCTGCATGGTTTCTGCCAAATAATCTGAGCTTAGTCTTATTGTTTGTCCTCTGTATGTGACTTCTTGTTTTTCAAGAGCTGCTCTCAGGATTCTTGTTTGTCTTTGGTTTTGGTGAGTGTGATTATGATATGCCTTGGTGATTTTATTTTGGGGTCTCTCCTATATCGGGTTCGTTGAGCTTCTTGGATGGCCAGCTTTTCATCTTTCATGATATTGGGGAATTTTTCTGTCAGCAGTTCTTCAATGATCCTCTCTGTGTTTTCTGTCCTCCCCCCCAGCCCCCGTTCTGGAATTTCAATCACTCGAAAATTTTTTGCTTTTGATTGTATCCCACATAACTCTCAGGATCTCTTCATTTTCCTTTGTTCTTTTTTCTGAGTTTTCCTCAAACAGAGTTGTATCCAAGTGTTTGTCTTCAATTCCACTGATCCTGTCTTCCACCATTTCAAATCTGCTTCTCAGCCCTTCTACGACACTGTCCATTTCTGAACTCCTTTTGTTTATCTTTTGGATTTCTAACTGTTGTCTTTGTATAATTTCTAGTTGTGAATTTATTTTGGCATTTTTTTCCTGCATTATTTTCCTGAATTCATCCAATTTTTGTCTGTATTTTCCATGAATTTGCCTTTTTTTTCCTCATGTTTGTCAGCTTTTTGCATCAGTTCTTGGAGAATTTTGAGTATTAGAGATTTGAATTCCCTATCAGGTAGTCTAGTGCATTTTCTTCCACTGGAGAGTCATCTGGTGTTTTATTTTGGATGCCTACTGGAACCATCCTGTCCTGTTTCTGTAAATGTTTCGATATTGTATGCTGTCTTCGGGGCATTCAGTAGTTATTTTTCTCATTTATTGGTTGTAGATTTGTTTGTTTCCCCCCCCCCCTTTTTTTTTTTAAATTTGACTATGTCTCAGCAGGCGGACTGTGTGTTCTTTGTTGTTTGCTCATCTGTGGGCACAATACTTTTCACCTCTTTCTCTAATTGGAAGGGTCAGTCACCAGATATGGTACGGCAGGGGAGGTCTAGGGGAAAAGGAGTTACTGGGATGGGTTGTTTTTGGCTCTTACTACAGCCACCAGAGCGGGTTGGTAATCAGTGCAGTGCAGGTTCCAGTATGCTGTGCCTGTGCTGCTTGGTGGTGTGATGTCAAGAGCACGGTGCAAGTAGGCCAGATGCAGCGGGGAGATTGTTATGTGTGGAGCTAAGATGGATATGGGAGAGAGGAGAGGAACAAGAGCCAAAAACATACAAACAAAGAAAAAAGAATGCTAGGGGAGCTAGCCATTGGAGTGGAGAGATGAGAGCCTATGAAATGGAGGAAAACAGAAAGGGGAAGAGGAAGAAAAGAAAAGAATGAATAAATGAAAATCGGAAAGGTTAAAGAACCACAAAGTTCCCAGGGATCCCACAGGTGCAGCTATGAGTTCTGGGGAAGTTTCTCTCAGGTGTTGCAGTACAGCCTGGCTAGAAGGCTTAGAGGTATACAATGCCAGGTATTCAGGGAACAGAAAGAGACGGAGGATATTGAGAGATGAGAAATTGAGCGATGAAGAAAGACCAAAAGGTACAAGGGGGGAAAAGAAAACAAAAGAAATTAAAAAAAAGAAGAAGAAGAAAGGTCCCCCAAAAACAGGAGAAAAAAAAAAAAACATGGAAAAAGAAATGCTCCCAGGGATCCCTCTGCACGTCTGTGCAAGCCGAGGGGGTAGTCTCCTTGCCACACAGCACCGCCTGGCCAGAAAGGGCTCCCGTCTCAAGAAAAGGAAAAGGAAACAAACAAACAATTCAAAACAAACAAATGAACAAAAGCCCCAGGATCCCACCAGCACGGCTGCCCAGACCGGGAAGCAGTTCCACACTCAAACAGAGTTCCACTACCCCTCAGGAAGAAGGAAAGATGGTGTATGAAGCCAGGTATTTGAGCGAAAGGAGGGGGAGGTGGTGAGAGTTAAGGAAAAAATCAAAAGAAGCAGAAATAAAAGCAACACCGTCAGCCAACAAATGGCACTCAGACAGCCGGCCCGTTCGGGCATGTGGAATCCAAGCAGCCGGTGCTTCCTGGTCAGGGGATTGTGTCCTTGGGAAGCAAAGGAGACCGAGTCAGTGTGAAAAAGGGTGGGGGGTGGGAAAGCCTATGTCGCAAAGTACCGGTTGTTTTGTCTCCCGCTGGATGCTCCGTGAGGCTGCTTTCTCTTACCCCCTGTTTGCTGGTCTCCGATAGGAATTGAAGATGGCGGATCCACACTGCATTAGCTGGTCGGGGACCTCTGCATGAATCTCTCCTCGCTCTCTGTTCTCTGTCAGTTTTCTCACTCCATTTGGTGCTTGGCTGAGTTCTTTATCTCTTCATTTGATGTTTTAGGGTTTCTGGATTCTTGTATTCTCTGTTCGGCTTAGTTTTTCAGATCTTTTCTGTGAAGGGACAGCGTGGTTCTTCTGCCTAGTGCACCATTTTGCCAGAACTCCTCCCACCAGCATTTTTTAATGAGATGGAGAAACAAATCACCAACTTCATATGGATAGGAAAGATTCCCCGAATAAATAAAGCGCTACTCAAGAAGAAGAACAAAGTGGGAGGCCTTACACTACCTGATTGTAGGACCTATTATACTGCCACGGTAGTCAAGACAGCCTGGTACTGGTACAACAACAGATACATAGACCAGTGGAACAGAATTGAGAATCCAGATAAGCTCATCCACCTATGAGCAGCTAATATTTGACAAAGGCCCAAAGCCCATTAATTGGGGAAAGGACAGTCTCTTTAACAAATGGTGCTGGCATAACTGGATATCTATATGCAAAAAAACTGAAACAAGACCCATATCTCACACCATGTACAAAAACTAACTCAAAATGGATCAAAGACTTAAATATAAAATCAAAAACCATAAAGATCATGGAAGAAAAAGTATGGACAATACTAGGAGCCCTAATACATAGCACAAACACAGCACGGACCATAAGTAACAATGCACAAGCACCAGAAGAGAGACTAGATAAATGGGAGCTCCTAAAAATCAAATACTTATGCTCATCCAAAGACTTCATCAAAAGAGTAAAAAGACAACCTACAGACTGGGAAACAATTTTTGGCTACGACAAATCTGATCAGCATTTAATCTCTAAAATCTACAAGATACTGCAAAACCCCAACAACAAAAAGACAAATAACCCAATTAAATAATGGGCAAAGGACATGAACAGGCACTTCACCAAAGAAGATATTTAGGCTAAAACAGACACATGAATAAATGCTCACGATCATTAGCCATTAGAGAAATGCAGATCAAAACTATAATGAGATATCATCTCACCCCAACAAGGCTAGCATTAATCCAAAAAACACAAAACAACTAATGCTGGAGAGGGTGTGGAGAGACTGGGACACTTATACCCTGTTTGTGGGAATGTAAAATGGTACAACCACTTTGGAAATTGATTTGGCGCTTCCTTAAAAAGCTAAAAATAGAGGTACCATATGATTTAGCTATACCGCTCCTTGGAATATATCCTAGAGAAACAAGAGCCATCATACGAATACATATATGCACACCCATGTTCATCGCAGTACTGTTCACAATAGCAAAAAGATGGAAGCAACCTAGGTGCCCATTATAGGATGAATGGATAAACAAACAATGGTATATCCACACAATGGAATATTATGCAATGATAAAGAACAATGATGAAGCTATGAAACATCGTATAACTTTGTGGAAGCTGGAACTTATTATGCTGAGTGAGTTTAGTCAGTCACAGAAGGACAAATACTGTATAAGACTACTATTATAAGAATTCAAGAAAAGGTTTAAACACAGAAGAAAACATTATTTGATGGTTACGGGGGTGGGGAGGGATGGTGAGGGTTATTCACTAACTAGATAGTAGATAAGAATCATCTTAGGCGAAGGGAAGGACAACACACATTACAGGCGAAGCCAGCAGTACTGGACTAAACCAAAGCTAAGAAGTTTCCTCAATACAATCAAATACTTTGAAAGACAGAGTAACACGGATGTGGTGTCTGGGGACCATGCTTTCAGGGGACATCTATGTCTATTGGCATAACAAAGCTTATTAAGAAAATGTTCTGCCTCCTACTTTGGTGAGTGGTGTCTGGGGTCTTAAAAGCTTGCAAGCAGCTGTGTAAGATGCATCAATTGGTCCCAAACGCTTGGAGTAAAGGAGAACAAAGAACACCAAAGACACAAGGAAAGTATTAGCTCAAGAGACAGAATTCTCCACATAAACCAGAGACTTCATCAGCCTGAATCCAGAAGAACTAGATGGTTCTCGGCTACCACCAATGAACGTCCTGACAGGGAACACAACAGAGGGTCTCTGATGGAGCAGTAGAATGATAGGGTGCAGAACTCAAATTCTAATAAGAAGACCAGACTTAATGATCTGACTGAGACTGGAGGCTCCCTGGAAAGCATGGTCCCTAGAGTCTCTATCACCCCAGAACTAAAAGAATTTTGGAGGCCAACTCTTCAGACAGGGATTGGACTGGACTGTGGGACCTAAAGTGATACTTGTGAAGAATGTGCCTCTTGGTCAAGTAGATACAAGAGACCAAAGGGGCAGCTTATGTCCAGGGGTGAGATGGGAAGGCAGAGAGAGCTAGGAGCTGGTTGAATGTTCATGGGGAATCCGGGGCAGAGGGAAGGAGTGTGCTGTGGCAGAATGTGGTGAGCAGTTGGGGTCTCATAACAATGTATGTTAAAAAAAATTTTTTATATGGGAGACTAACTTGAAATGTAAACTTCATTTAATTACAACAATAAAAGAAAAAAGAAAAAGAAAAAAAAAACGAAACCTGTTGCAATTGAGTCAATTCGCACTCACAGCTACCCTATTGGACAAAGTAGAACTGCCCCATAAGTTTTCCAAAGAGTGGCTGCTGGATTTGAACTGCTGACCTTTTGGTTAGCAGCTGAGCTCTTAACCACTTTGTCACCAGGGCTCCATAATATAACTAAGAATTAAAAATGTCATTTCACTGTTCTATCAAGTCATTTGTGTCAATGTGATGAAGAGCATATACATCAGTGAATTCCATGAGCTTGAGCCCATTGCCATACTTTATTTTCTAGGCAATGAGCTGCTTGATCAAAAGCAATGCTGTGTATAATACAAGATGGTGTATATGGCATTCATATCTATCGATAGTGATTTTGGCAGAAGTATTGCAGGGATGGAAGGCAAATCCATATCTAGAGTAAATGTATACTCCATTGAGAACTAAGGCCTGCCTCATCCATCAGTTGAACTGACTACTCATCTCAGGGAATGGTGCCATATCAGGAGCTAAATGTTGATTTCTGCTGTGGGCATATTAGGACTCAGTAGTGGCTTGATCTAGATCTGCCTTTTTGAGTAGAAATTTTATTTCCTGATGCCACGTTTAACCTCTATTACTGCAGCCATTGTCATTTTGTACCTGAGTCAGTGATAGGATTGGCTAGGAGCAGTGTCACTGACGTTTAAAGAAAGGGTCTTGCTAAACACCTACTTATTTATAATACTCCTCTACTGAGCTCACCTTTGATAAGTAATCATATGGGGCACAAAAATTGTTTCATTCTATGTCAATTTGGAAGAATCTATCCATGGATCTCTCTTTCTTGAATCATTTGCTCTAGGAGAAACTGGCTGCTATATCATAAGGAAAATCAAAACTTATGGAGAGGTCCATGTGGCTTCCAACAGCCAGTATACCTGTCAACAGTGAAGTAAATTAGTTACTTAAAAGCGGATCCTCTGCCCTAGTCAAGGACTGCATTGCCAGAGGACATTTTAATTACCACCTCATGAGAGACCCGGAGTCAGAACTATTCAGCTGAGCTGCTCCTGATTTCCTAACCCACAGAAGCTATGAGATAATTAAGCCACTAAGCTTTAATATAATTTGTTATTAAGCCTTAGAAATTGATACTGTCAGACAGCTGAGGTAAACTGAAAGAGCTGAGCTATCAGTGTCAGAGTAACCACTTACAATGGACCAAAATGGAAAAAATAGTCAAGGCTTAATCACTATGAAAGCCAAAGCAAAATGTTAAACCCAGAGCCCCACTCTCCTGTTCAATATTTCCTCAGGAATGGCATCCAGGCAAGGGTCAGTTTATCAGTGCAGATGTGGGGACCCGTGTCACTGTGAAGAAAGTCCTAAACAAAAGTCTCCTTCATCTTTATGGACCTAAGGGTCCGTGGGAGGGCATGGGGGAAGGACTAGGAGTGGAAAAGCAACCAGTACTGAGTCAGAGTGGAGAAAAGCGTCTTCAAGGCTTCCCCTGCTTCCCCGCGATAAGAAGACGTCAGCAGAGGATACTGAAGAAAGCCTTTACCAAAGGACCTTGATAAAGAGATCTCTGTGTAGAGGCGCCTGGGCTAGGAATGCACATGCACAAAAAATCATAGCTAGTCAGGGAAGCCCGGGTCCTTAAGTACAACACTCTTTAGAGACTGCAATGCACTGGCTACACCAAGTCTGGCTGGGGAGGGCAGGTTTCCCCCATAAGGCCTAATAGGTAGAGCCTTTATAATTGCTTATGATCAGGACTGAAAAATCAAACACAGTTTCTCAGCCAGGAGATGGACTCCTCAAGTACATCACTTTACTTAAAGTTAAAACTTGTCCTCTAACACATGACTTTCTATCCTTCTTCCCTGACTTATCCTCATGCCATGCTTTATTTTTCTCCATACTACCTACAAGTGTGTGACATACTATAGTTATTATTGACATTTATTGTCTGTCCCCCCCATTAGAATAAAAGTTCCATTGAGGACAGGGCTTATTGATGGTTTTGCTCACCGATGTATCACCAGGACATAAAACAGCATCTGCAACATATACTCAAGAAATATTTGTTAAATGAAAAAAATATTAAATGTTACACATAACTTATGTATGACTACTAATTTTATTTCTATTTTATAGATACGAAAACTGAGTAACAGAGATGCTGTTACATACCATGTGCCATTGATCTATTAAGTGGTAGAATTGGGATTTACACCATGTTTCTCTGATTTATAAACTGTACTTTTTACCAGCATGATATGTTACATCTCTTTGTGAAATAATGGATTTTTTGATGAAGTAGAACAGTCTCAGAGTTTTCTGTTTTGAAATTTTAGTGTAACTCCATGAAATTCACACTGTGACTGCCACTGGTATGTGCTTTAAGAGGTGGTGATACAAATACTCTGAATACATCTATAGATTTCCCCAGTATGACACCATGACAGTAAGAGACTGAATGTGGGTTTGAAGACCTTTCAAGGCCGTGAAACAGTGATAAATGTTCCACACTACCAGTTAGAACTCCTGGATAACTACTGTCTAGTAACAGAGGTAAATCTAACTTAGGCCAGGTTTAAAACAAACAAACAAAACAAAACAAACAACAAGAACAACAAAAATAACCACAACTCAGCCTTCTGTCAACTTGATGTGATTGGATTAAGATTAGGTGCTCCCTCTGTAGAAAAAGATAACTCATCCTGAGCCTGTATAATTTTTCATTCTGTATTACTTACATTTAGTAAAAAGTCAACAGGCATATTAGTGAAAAAGAGACAAAAGACACAAACTCAGATAATAGAAGCAGACAGGAATGGCCAAGTTATTACATTTCTCAGATATGGGCTTTCAATTAACTATGATTAATTTGTTTAAGAAAATAGGTGACAAGAATAATTTTACCAAAGGACAGCAAGCTGAAAATAATCAACTGGGAATTCTATTTCTGACAATACAATAACTAAAATTAAGAAATCAATATATAGTTTTAATATATTGGCCAGGAAAGAGAAGAGGATTAATGGACTAGAAGATGGATCATTAGAAAATATTCAAGCTGAAGTAGATAGAGGAAAAGGAATAGAAATAAGGGAAAGAGAAAAGAAAACAGAGTAGTTATTATAACAGAGTTAATGGATAACAATTTTTTGCAATAACAAAAACACATCAATTTACATATTTAAAAACATAATATCGATAACATAACGTTTGTTGACATCTTTCACATGTACAATTCAGTGACACCAATTGCATCAGTCATGGTGTGAAATCGTCACCACTGTCTGTTGTCAATTTTTCCGTCACCGTAAACAGGAACTCAACACTTCCTAAACAGTGATTCTCCTTTTCCTCCCTCCTGCCCCTGATAACCACTACTAAATTTTGATCTTTATGATCTTTATTAATTTGCCTCTTCTAGAGATTTCATATAAACTCAAAAAACTAAACCCATTGCCACTGAGTCCATTCTGAATCATAGAGACCGTATGTTGTTGTTGTTGTTAGGTGCCTTCAGATAGGTCCCGACTCATAGCAACCCTATGTACTACAGAATGAAACACTGTGAGTTCCTGCATCATACTCACAATCATTGTTATGCTTGAGCCCATTGTTACAGCCACTGTGTTAATCCATCTCATTGAGGGTCTTCCCCTTTTTCACTGACCCTGTACTTTACAAAGCATGATGTCCTTCTCCAGGGACTGATTCCTCCTGACAATATGTCCAAAGTATATAAGACATAGTCTCACCATCCTTGCTTCTAAGGAGCACTCTGGTTGTACTTCTTCCAAGACAGATTTCTTTGTTCTTTTGGCAGTCCATGGTATATTCAATATTCTTCACCAACACCACAATTCAAAGGCATCAATTCTTATTTGGTCTTCCTTATTCATTGTCCAGCTTTCGCATGCATATGATGCTAGTAAAAACACTATGGCTTGCGTCAGGTGCACCTTAGTCTTTATGGTGACATCTTTGCTTTTCAACACTTTAAAGAAGTCTTTTGCAGCAGATTTGCCTAGTGCAATGAGTCTTTTGATTTCCTGACTGCTGCTTCCATGGGTGTTGATTGTGGATCCAAGTAAAATGAAATCCTTGACAACTTCAATCTTTTCCCCATCTATCATGAGGTTGCTTATTGGTCCACTTGTGAGGATTTTTGTTTTCTTTATGTTGAGGTGTAATCCATACTGAAGTATGTAGTCTTTGATCTTCATCAGTAAGTGCATCAAGTCCTCTTCACTTTCAGCAAGCAAGGTTGTGTCATCTGCATAATTCAGGTTGATAATGAGTCTTCCTCCAATCTTGATGCCCGTTCTTCTTCATATAGTCCAGCTTCTTAGATTATTTGTTCAGTATACGGATAGAATAAGTACCATGAAAGGATACAACCCTGATGCACACCTTTCCTGACTTTAAACCACACAGTATCCCCTTGTTCTGTCCTAACAACTGCCTCTTGATCCATGTACAAGTTCCTCATGAGCACAATTAAGTGTAAAACTGCCCCATAGGGTTTCCAAGGAGAGGCTGATGGATTCGAACTGCTGGCATCGTGGTTAGCAGCCGAGCTTAACCACTTAGACACCAGGGCTCCATTTCACATAAGTAAAATCATATAATATATGTATACACACACACACACACACACACATATGTATATATAAAGATAGGTATATATACAAAATATATATAAAGATCATATAACAAATATGTATGTATTTTTTATTGACTTACTTCACTCAACACAATGTTTTCAAAGCATACACAGAAACTCAGTTCTTCCTAAGCAATGATTTCCCCTTTTCCCTTCCTTCCCACTCGTGGTTGCCATAATTAAACCTTGATCTCTATGCATTTTCCTATTTTAGATATTTCATATAAGTGAGAGTATACAATATTTGTGCTTTTGTGATGGACTTACGTCACTCTACATAATGTTTTCAAGGTTCATCCAAGTTGTAGCATGTATTAGGACTTCATTTCTCTTTATGATGTGAGTAATATTCCATCACATGTGTGTACCACATTTGTTTTCCTACTCATCTGTTGATGGACATTTGGGTTGTTTCCACCTTTTATCTATTGTGACTACTGCTGTGATTAATTTTGGTGTACTTGTGTCTGTTTGCATCACTGTTTTTAATCTTTTGCGTATATAACTAAGAATGGAATTACTAGTGGAATTGTTGGGCCATATGATCGCTCTATGTTTAGCTTTTTGAGGAACTACCAAGCCATCTATCACAGCAACTGGACCTTTTTGCATTCTTACAAACAATGGTTCCAATTTCTCCACATTCTTGCCAACACCTGTTCTTTTTTGTTTTGTTTTAATTACGGCTGTCTTAGTGGTCATGAAGTGATATATAATTGTGGTTTTGATTTGCATCTCCCTGATGACTAATGACATTGAGCACCTTTACTATTTCTTTTTGAGTTCTAGTTTTGTTTCTGTGTTAATTTTTTAAAAATTACACTTATTAAGTATGATTTGGCACTATTCTTTTCAGTCTCTGACTTCAGACTCCATCAGGCAAGTACTAGTCTCTATGACCTATCCTCAAACATCAGAGGACTCTTGTTGACTTCTGCCAATAGTCTCTCTCACTCTCTACTCCAATAGCTACATGATGTAGGCCTAGGAATCCCTACAGCTCAGTCAACATTCAACTGAACAGTGAGATGGCTATTTCTCCTCTTGAAAACTATCAGAATCTTTACGACTGCTTCCCTTGGGACCTCTCTCAATTGACTAGAATTATAGGAGATGCAGCCTTCTTCTATACTCCATAATTTAAAATAAAAAAAAAAAAACTCTGCAAGACTAGTTATAGGTTATAGAATTCCCTTGAAAGAAACATTTCCTTACTTAATTGCTTGTTTTCTCTTATATAGACTATTGGAGTTGATGATCAACGGATCATTTGGCTATCTCTTATTAAATCGTTTGAGTATGTGACTATATTTCTTTTCAGAATATAGAGAGATAGTTCATCAATCATCTCTGACTTTAAGCCTTTAGCTGAAATTGTGAGACAGTAAGAAAAATCCCATTTATATCCCATTCAATCTGGAGGGAATATAGCATAGTCAAGAGGTGTCAATAACAAGGTACCTACTGATCCATCACTAAGGAGAAGACCAAAAACAAAACAAAGTCATTGCCGCTGAGTGAATTCAGACTCATAGCGAACCTATAGGACAGGGTAGAACTGCCCCCATAGTGTTTCCAAGGCTGTAATCTTTACAGAAGAAGGCTGCCACATCTTCCTCTTGCAGAGCAGCTTGTGGATTCAAACTGCCAACCTGTGAGTTAGCAGCCAAGTGCTTAATCACTGTGCCACCAGGGCTCCCAAAAGAAGACCAGGCCATGAAAATGCCTGTCTTACAGCAGGAAGTAGGATATTGTAGAAGATGAACTTTGGTGCCATTATTTCTTTTGTGATTACTCTCTATATCTTCTTAATTTTGTTTTTAAACTCAGAGCCTGATGGTATTATTAGTATTCGTTTGATCATTCCAATTGGGCAGGTTAGATTAGGGTATATTAAGACAAAATGTATCCATCTTGGTTATTCTGTCTAGCTTAAAGTTTATCTAAGCATTTAAATAAAAGTTTAGATTAAAAAAAAAACAGTGCCTTTTTTCCCCTGGCTTGATATAATAAAGTAAAACCAATTTTTAAATATTTTCTAGAAATGTGAAAGAATATCCTAAAAAAAACTTCATATTTCATAAAATAATAAAGACATTTCACAGGCATATTCAGTATTAATGTCTTTCTTAAACAATCCCATTGATTTCTTTTTAAAATATTGTGTTGTATGTTATATTGGTGAGCAAAAAGTAAATAAATAAACGGCACACTTTATATGGCTTAAATTTAGTTTTAGCTTCTACTAACTTCATCCTTCTTGTTTTACTTTCTAAATCATTCATTTCCTTACTAGCGGAGGTTCTCTTACCTAAACTTAACAATTCAGAAGGAATGCTATTATGAGACAGGCCTGAAATCTTGAAAATATTGTTAGATAATCTCTTAAAACTCATTACAAACATTAGTAAAATGTGCTAGAAACTTAGCTTTAAAAATAAATTCATTAATACCCATAAATTGGTTGCCTCGCAAGAAAAAGCCAACAATATTGACTCATTTTTCAAAAACTGCTCTTATTCTGAACAATACTAGAAATGAAATGAAAATATTTGGAACTACGCTTTCACATTAAGATGTTGAGTTTAACAAGAAAGTAAGATGAGTGTCATAAGATAATAATTTTATGTGCCACTAAAATAGCAATGATACAAAACGTACTAACAGTGACATTACCTGCTATCATCAAATGACAGCCATTTTCAGGGCTTTTTTCTTTTTTTTGGTCTTTATGCTTATAATTTACATGATCTTAGATAATAGGCATTGAAAACGTTACAACACCAAATGATAATAGCTGGCAGTTTTACTTAGAAGATAACTAGATTCTGACCCCACTTCTAACATCTAACCATGTGACAACTCAACCTGTTTGACCTCAGCTTCCTAATGTGCACTCACTTCATCTTAGTGTTGTTTCAACTAAGAATTCAGATTGCGTATGTGGCCACTTTTTGAAAATTGAAAAGTGCTATGCCAAAGAGAGATACCAAGTATATGAATGTTAGTTGTTGTTAGGCACCATCAGGTCATTTCTGACTCATAAGGACCTAATGTACAGCAGAAGGAGACTCTACCTGGTCCTGCACCATCATCACAATCATTGCTACTTTTAAGCTCATTGTTACAACTACTGTGTCAGTCCATCACCTTGAGGGTCTTTTTCTTTTTCACTGACCCTCTACTTTACCAAGCATGATGTCCCTCCTAATAACATGTCCAAAGTATATGAGATGAAGTCTCACCATCCTTGCTCCTAAGGAGCATTCTGGCAATACTTCTTCCAAGACAGATTTGTTTGTTCTTCTGACAGTCCATGGTATGTTCAATATTCTTCACCAACACTGCATTTCAAAGGCATCAATTCTTCAGTCTTCCTTATTCATTGTTCAGCTTTCTCATGCATGTGAGGCAACTGAAAATACCATGGCTTGAGTCAGGCGCACCTTAGTCTTTAAAGTGACAGCTTTGCTTTTTAACACTTTAAAGAATTCAGTCTGAAAGCTCCATAAAACCTGTCTAACATGGGTGACCCTGCTGGTATTGGAAATACCAGTGGCATAGATTTCTGCATCACAGCAACACGCAAGCCACCACAGTATGAGAAACTGACAGAGGAGTGCTGGAGTATTTGAATATATAATATAAAATGCCTCTCTTCTTATTTGTTTTAACAAGTAGCTTTTATTTTCACATGGGATTATCATATATTTTATATACTTTTGTCATCAATAATGTTATTTTTCTTCTCAAGTCACTGAGACGCTCTAATATTTTATGTACAACAGATAGAAAAAGAGAATTTAGCCAAGTTTCTTTATGAAGAATTTTTATCAGTTTTTCCTGTCTCCTTCAAAATATTTGCTTGATTTAAGACATTTCAATTTTTTACTTACTACTCTTATAGAGTTGATGTAGCAATTTATTCTTCTTTTTCCTGGGATATGAGCATCAGCGGCCAACAGTCAGAGGGTTAAAGAGAAAGGGGAGAATTGCTTGAATTTAGTCTCGAATCTATTATTTATAATAGAGGGAGATATATATATATATATATATATATATATATATATATATATATATATACACACACATATATATGATAATATATTTTCATACAACTATCTAAATTGCTGATATATATGAGAATTTGTAAGAGTAAATTAGTTACAAAGTCTTCAATTTTTTTGAGGAAATTCCTTACTTTTTTCCCATTTTCACCATTTTAATACCATGCACTAAAGTGTCTATTAGCATTACCATTCTCCACCCTTGTTTTGGTGAATTTATTTTACATTTACTTGGTTAAATTTCATTTTGCACTAAGCTTAAGTTTTTCACTCAGAGATTTGGTTTGTAACTATTGTATTTCAATTTGGCTGCAGTAAACCCTAAATGTTAAAAATAATAGCTGAGTCTTTCTTTTATGGTTTCATGCTCCCAATTCTGTTCTTAGAATTTTGAGCTACTTAGATTTCACAGGTCGTTACTACTATAACGAAAGCCCCTGCCATTGGCTAATTTAATTAGTCAGAGATATTGAGGATTTAAAACTGTCTAGTGCACATGTTTATAAGTACTTGGAATTTTTTTTGTAGAAGGTGTTTCTTCTGTAGATGCGTAGAACAAACATGGACACATAATTCATTGTTTAAATAGAGAAAATGCCATTGAAAATAATGTATTATTGTTTCCATAGAAATCTAGTATCATATATCACAATAAGTTTTGTCTAACATTGTGAAGTCTATTTTGTCCGATTGGAAGATATATTTGTCTTACCAATCATTCTGTGCTTTTTGAAATAATCTCATCTTTTCTGTGTGTACTATACTCGTTTTGAAATGTCTTCTTAGCCCACACCTCCTAAGGTTTTTACAAAAATCTCTGCCCAATGAAAAATTTTGCACCTTGGCAGCTAGTCTGTGCTATGAGATTTGTCCCTGTCACAGTTGACTTGTCTAGACCCCTGTTTGAAGTTAGGCCAATCCTAAATTTCTTTCTATAAATTTGGAATTGGGAGGGAGTAACTTCATTCTGTCTCTGTTAATGCTGTTAAACTGGTAACTGTGACAAAGCTGGATTCAGATGGTTTATTTGTCTCTGGGCATGCTAAAATCCAAAATAATCCATGTGCTAAGGGAGAAGAATGAAACACGTGTGGAGAAATGCAGAGCAAAGAGACTATGTGTACCAGAATTGACATAGAGCAAGCTCATTTTCTTATGTATATATATCTGATTCCAGTTCTGGGTAAGGCTTAACTCTACTTCCTGCCATTGAGTTTCATGTGGATAAGCTAATGCTTAAGCTAATTGGAGTAGGTTTCTAATATTTCCTTCCAAAAGAGTTTTGACTATGCTCTCGTGTCTCAGCATGAAATGACCATTTATTAATAAGGCTCAATATTAGACAGAAGAAAATACTTTTAATTACAAGGTCAGGTTTACTTAGAGAACATTTGAGATGAACTGGATTCTAGGGATCATCTAATGAAGTTATCTCATTTGCGATCTCCCCATACACAAATTAGAAAACTAAATCATAGAGGTACTAAATTCATTTTTTTTTCTTCTTTTTTAAAATTAATATTGATTTTACCATGGAGATAGAGTAGCTTTTCTTTCTTTAACTTTCATAGAATAAGACATAATATTTGGCTTTTTTGTAAACCAGTAAAAATAATCTTGTACATCTTAGTTACATAACTAAATTGCAATTTGACTACATACCTGTCCTTTACCTCTCTTGAAGAAACATTGTCTTGTTTATAAAATGAAAGTATTAATACCATATCACAAAATCGAGGAGATGTGGTGAAGACCAAATGAGGATTGTTTAAACATGGGTAGTATATAACATATTGAGACAGATACGACCACCTGGAGTGACGGAAGACACCTAAAGTAAAAAATATTGAGTCTTTGCAGCAACTCAAGAAAGGAAAGAGGACAATAAGAACTCAGTGTGAACCTCAGATAGATCCAAATTGATTGAAATAAATGTGCATTTACCACATATACTAGACATAAAATGCTAAACCTACCAAATCTGTATGTAGGAATATTTATATCATCTAGTTTTATATATGTATCTGTATCTGTATCTGTCTATACCTAGAATACAGGGGAATTAATGTTGCGTATGAGTGGTTAGGAGCCTCTGTGATGAAGCGGCTAAGAGATCAGCTGCTAACCAAAGGGTAAGCAGTTCAAATCCACCAGCGGCTCTTTGGAATCCCTATGGGGAAGTTCTACTCTGTCCTACAGGGTTGCTATGAGTAGGAATTGACTTGAGGGCAACAAGTTTGCTTTGTTTTGTTTTGTTTTATGAGAAGACTACTCTTGACAAATACAGGACAGGAGCCAAAAGATAAATACTTCTTTTTTATTCCCTGGCAGACATTTCTGAGAACCACTGCATGAGGCTCCTAAACAAAATCCCAGGGGATTGAGTACCAATAACGAGTTGGGTTTTTTTGTGGCTGTTAGTTGCTGTCAAACTGATTCTTACTCATGCCTTCCCAACGTGTTACAGAGTGGAACGCCTCCATACAGTTTTCTAGGCTGTGATCTTAAAGAGAGTAGATCACCAGGACTTTTCTTCAGTTTTACCTCTGAATATGTCGAACGACCCACTTTTAGGTTAGCAGTCAAGTGCAAATAATTAGTACCACCTAGGGACATTTTCCAATAAAGAGTATCAGTAACCAATTTAATAATGCACCTTTTTCTGTGTTACTGCCTTTGCATCATACTTGGACATATGTGATAACTTCTAAATTAACTGTCTGCAAGTAAACTGATGTCTCGAGCTTAAAGTTCAGGAAAACCCAGATTGAGAAAGTCAGTCCCCGGAGTAGATCTAGAAAGCAGACATGCATAATGGGATTGAGGAGCTAGATCACTCAGATATTTTGTAACTGCTTAGGAAGCCTTGGTAAAGGAAATGACAGGTTCAGGTCAATCAGCTATTAACTCAAGGTTTGCTGTGCAAGCCACAACGTCTCCCTGTCAGCTTTTAAGGAAACCCACATGGAAAAGCCATGCCAGGATTTATTTGTAAGAGAGGAAAATGTAAAGAACTCTGGGTTACAGCTTTGACAGGTCACTTATGTTAGTTTTAAGATGTGACATTTAAAAAAATAGGACCATGAGGACTGGGATGAGGCAAGAGCTAGGTGGGCCTCTGCATTTTTCCTACCACTTTTTCTAAAAAAAAAAGAGAATGTGGTGAGGCTTTTAAGATCTTGGAAGCAGCATATCCTATACTTGGTAATATTTCTCTGATCCATTACTGGAGGATTCCAAAGGCTGTAAGATTAGATTGTACCTAGGATTACAAGAGGGCTTGATGGCACATTCAGGCTCTGGTGTAAGCTTCTTGACAACTGAGGCCATATGATTTGATAGGGCTAAAAGTGTAAGACTTCTGTATAGAAGTTCTGGTTGTTCAGCAGGACAGTCTCCACAATATTTTTAGGATTTTGGAATAAGACCAGTATACTGAAAAAAAAAAAAAAAAAAAAAAAAAACCCCTTCTTTCTGTTTGAAAAATGACTTTTGACATATTCTAAGGATTTAATAGAAACTGAGTATCTGAACAAAAATACCAAGTGACTCTGTGACCAAAATTGTTCACCCTGAGCTTGGTATTGTCAGATCCATGGTATTATAACATCAGGCAGGAATAGCAGCCATCCATTCCACAACGGAAATGTACACTCAGGTTTGGGTAACAGCAGGATCACAAGAAAGTACATTACATGAAATAGTGGCACTCCTATGGGATCTATTTCTATCATGTCATTTCCTCTACCTTAGCTCATACCTATGGTGCAATCCCCTGTGGTCAACTGACAGAGAAAGAAAAAATCTCAAGCCTGGTTCACAGGTAGCCACTGTAATATACTGGTATTAGCTATAAACTTTAAGGAGACTTTAAAGCACTGAGGTGAAGGAAAAAAATGAGCAGAACTCCAAAGAGTCCACTTTGAAGGGAGTAGTGTCCTGAGGAATAGATACAACAGCTGGGCAGTGAGGAATGGCTTTTTGGTTGTCTACATCTGGAAGTATCGACACTGGAAGATTAAAAACAAAGAACTCTGGGGAAGAAGCATGTGCATGGACCTCTAAAAGTGGCCAAAGTGTTCAAGTTACTATGTCTCATATTAATGTACACCAGAAATTATCTGCTAGAGGAGACACTCAACAATCAGCTAGATGTCAGTCAGCCACTCTTCTCAAAAAATCAATTGCAGGCAAGACTAGCCATGATCAAAATGGCCTTGGTGGTATGTGTAGAGGATATTCTGAGGATGAACATTGTGGGCACTCTACTCTCCAAATCTGACTCAGCTTCTGCCTCTACTGAAACTTCAACTTTCTTGAAACAAAAATCAACTCTATGCCCTGGATATGCTACCATGACTTATGGAGACCAGCCACTCACATAATGGTCTGATTTCCTCAGATCCTTCCTACCCTATAAGAATAGTAATGCATCCTTACTCAAATCCACACATCCTGCTGATATTGGTTTGCCTCATTATCTGAAATGTTTTTACCCATGCCATCATCCAAGAACATAAGGAATACATGGTCTCTTGCACAACGTTACCTCAGAACAAGGGGCTGGTTTTATGGGACCTGGTTATCAAATCTAATTGTAATGTAAGGGGTCTATCATAATAGATGGGCTAAACATGAGCTCAGATAAATTTATTTTGCTCTAAAGTTTTACTTGTGAGTTGCATAACAAGGAAATAATCCCAAGTACGGGAAATTGTTTCTCACAGAAATTTTCTTAACAATATTATTTGAAATAGAACATTTAAATTTGTATAAACGTATGCTAGAAGGTTACAGATAAATAATCTGAAATTTCATTATTAAAAATATTTATGAGTGCATATAATAATAGAAAAAATATTATAATTTTCAATAATAACAAGATATAAATTAGATAAACATTAAAATTAAAACTGAGTTAGAAACTGCACATGGCACTCTAAGCTAAAGCACCATGCCGTACCTCCACAGCAAAGATCTGAAAAACTAAGCCAAACAGAGAAAAAAGCAATCCTGAAATCCTAAACATCAAATGGAGAGATAAAGAACTCAGCCAAGCACCAAATGGAATAAGAAACTGACAGAGAACAGACAGCAAGGAGACATACATGGAGAGGTCCCCTATCAGCTAATGCAGCACGGATCTGCCATCTTGGACTCCTATCAGAGACCAGCAAATACGGGGTACGAGAAAGCAGCTTCATGGAGCTTCCAGCAGGAGACAGAACAACCGGTAACTGGCAATATATGCTTTCACAACCCCTACCCATCTTCACCCCCACTTGGCCTCCTCTGCTTCCTGCGGCCACAGTCTCTTGGCCGGGAAGCACTGGCTGTTTGGATTCCACCCACCCACACTGGCCGACTCCCTGAGTGCCATTTGTTAGCTGCTGGTGTTGCTTTTTTCCACTTCTTTTCACTTCTTCTTTACTTCTCACCACCTTCCCCTCCTTTTGATAAAATACCTGGCTCTGTGTGCCATCTTTGCTTCTTTCTGGGGAGCTGGGGAGCTCCATTCGAGTGTGGAGCTGCTTCCCGGTCTGTGTGGCCATGCTGGTGGGATCCTGGGGCTTTTGTTTGTTTGTTTGTTTTTGGTTGTTTGTTTGTTTTCTTTTTCTTTTCTTGAGTTGGGGGCCTGTTCTGGCAGGGTGGTGCTACGCAGCTTGGGACCTACCCCCTCAGCTTGCCCAGACACACAGAGGGATCCCTGAGAGCATTTCTTTTTCTGTTTTTTTTTTTTTTTCTGTTTTTTTGGGGGCTATTCTTGTTCTTTTTTTTTTAATTTGTTTTGTTTTCTTGTCCCTCTTTTTTTCCTTTTTGTCTTTCTTCATTACTTAGTTTCTCATCTCTCTATACCTTCCTTCTCTTCCTGTCCCCCAGATACTTGGAACTGAATAGCTCTATGCCTCCTAGCCAGGCTGTACTTCAACACCTGGGAACAACTTCCCCAGACCTTGCAGCCACACAGGTGGGATCTCTGGGAGCTTTGCTATTCTTTTTTTTTTTTTCCCCCTAATTTTTGTTTATTCATTCTTTTCTTTTTTTTTCTTCTTCTTCCCCTTTTTGTTTTTCTTCATTTCATAGTCTCTCATTTCTCCACTCCAATGGCAAGCTCCCATAGCTCTCTGTTTTATTTGTATGTTTTTGGCTTCTGTTCCTCTCTCCTCTCTCCCATACCCATATTAGCTCCACACATCATAATCACCCCCCTCCATCCTGCCTACCTGCACCGTGCGCTTAACATCACACCACCAAGCAGCACAGGCATGGCCTACCGAAACCAGCCCTGCACGGATTACCGACCCGCCCTGGTGGCTGTAGTAAGTGCCACAAACAACCCATCCCAGCAACTCCTCTTCAGCTAGACCTGCCCTGCTGTACCATATCTGAGCGACTGACACTGCCAATTGGAGAAGCAGGCAAAAAATATCATGCCCACAGATGAGCAAACAACAAAGGACACACAGCCCACCTGCTCAGACATAGCCAAATTTTAAAAAAAAAGTATAAAACAAACAAATCTGCAATCAATAAATGAGAAAAATAACTAAAGAATGCCCCGAATACAGCAGACAATATCAAAACACTTACAAAAACAGGACAGGATGGTTCTAGCAGGTGTCCAAAATAAAACCCCAGATGACTTTCCAGTAGAAGAAAATGGACTAGAACTACCTGATAGGGACTTCAAATCTCTAAAACTCAGAATTATCCAAGAGTTGAAAGCAAAAAACAGACAAAAATGAGGGAAAAATACATGAATTCATGGAAAAGGCAGACAAATTCATAGAAAATACAGACAAAAAAATGCAAGAATTCAAGAAAATAAGACAAGAACAAAATGCTAAAATAAATTCACAACTAGAAATCATACAGAGACAACATTTAAAATTCCAAAAGATAAACAACAAGATTTGAGAAATGGACAGTGTCATAGAAGGGCTGAGGAGCAGGTTTGAAACAATGGAAGACAGGATCAGAGAAACTGAAGAAAAACACTTGGATATAACTCTTTTTGAAGAAAAATCATAAAAAAGAACAAAGAAAAATGAAGAAACCCTGAGAATCATGTGGGATACAATCAAAAGCAAAAATCTTTGAGTGATTGGAGTTCCAGAACAGGGGGAGAAAGCGGAAAACATAGAGAGGATCACTGAAGAACTGCTGACAGAAAACTTCCTGCTGACCATCCAAGAAGCTCAATGAACCCCATATAGGACAGACCCCAAAAGAAAATCACCAAGGCATATCATAATCACACTTGCTAAAACAAAAGACAAAGAATCCTGACAGCAGCTCGAGAAAAACAAAAAGTCACATACAGAGGAGAAACAATAAGACTAAGTTTGGATTATTCAGTAGAAACCATGCAGGCAAGAAGGCAATGGGATGACATACATAAAACCTTGAAAGAAAAAAATTGTCAGCCAAGAATAATATATCCTGCAAAACTCTCGTTCAAATATGATGGTGAAATCAGGTCATTTCCTGATAAACAGAAATTAAGGGACTATGTAAAAACCAAACCAAACTTACGAGACTTATTAAAGGAAGTCCTTTGATCTGAGAACAAACAATATTAGACCACAGGCCGAATATAGGACACAGAATTGTACTAGCCAGATACCAACCTAGGAAATGAACTCTTAAGGACTATGCAAAACCAAAAGAATTACAAAAGGGAACCAGAGAGGTTAATCTGTAAATGACAACAGCATCAGAACATTAAAAGAGGGAACAAACGGTGTAGATATAGAACCCCCTAATGGAGAGGAAGTCAAATGATACCAAGTAACATTAGTCTGGTTCAAACCTAGGAAGATAAGGGTAAATTTCAAGGTAACCACAAAAAAAGTTAACAAACCTACTCATCAAAATAAAGAAGAAAAACGTAAAGTCTCAGTAAAAACAAAACCTACAAAACCAAAAGAAATGAAAAATATCCACAAACAAAAGGAACTAAGCACAGGAGAGTAAGAGGAACAAAACTGGAGGACACTATGCTGAGTGAAATAAGTCAATCATAAAAGGACAAATATTGTATGAGACCTCTGCTGTATAACTTATATACAAGTTTACACACAAAAAGAAACAATCTTTGTTGGTTACAAGGGATGAGAGAAGTGGGGGGGAACTAAACAGATAAGTGGTAACTTTGGTGAAGGGTAAGACAGTACACATTACTGGGGAAGCCAGCACAACTTGTACAAGGAAAGGTCATGGAAGCTCCATAGACACTTCCAAACTCCCTGAGGGACTGAATTGCTGGGCAGAGGGCTGTGGGGACCATGGTCTCAAGGAACATCTAGCTCAGTTGGCATAACACAGTTTATAAAGACAATGTTCTACATTCTACCTTGGTGAGTAGCATCTGGGGTCTTAAAATCCTGTGAGCAGCCATCTAAGATTTTCCAGTGGTCTCACCCCTTCAGCAACAAGGGAGAATGAAGAGAACAAGCTACAAGGAAAAGATTAGTCCAAAGGACTAATGGACCACAGCTACCACGGCCTCCACCTGACTGAGTCCAGTACAGCTAGATGGTGCCCGGCTACCACCACTGACTGCTCTGACCGGGATCACAATAGAGGGTCCTGGACAGAGCTGGAAAAGGATGTAGAACAGAATTCTAACTCACAAAAAAAGACTAGATTTACTGGCCTGATGGACTGGAGAAACCCCGAGAGTATGGCCCCCAGAAACCCTTTTGGCTCAGTGGTGAAGTCACTCCCAAAGTTCACCCTTCAGCTGGGTATTGGACAGCCTCATAAAACAAAACAGGACTAACAAGGCACAGCAGTCCAGGAATAAGGACTAGAAGGCAGGAAGTGACAGGAAAGCTGGTGATAGGGAACCCAAGTTTGAGAAGGGACAAAGTTGACATGTCATGGGGTTGTTAACCATTGTCATAGGGCAATATGTGTACCAACCATTTAATGAGAAACTATTTGTTCTGCAAACCTTCATGTAAGGTACAAAAAAAAAAAAAAGAATTAGCTATGTGAGATCAAATTGACAATAGCAACTCAAAAAGTTTGATGGGAAGCCTAGGGGGCAGTGAGTTGAAGATAATGGTGATGGAATAATTTGGAAAAGGATAGTGAGAATAGCAGCACAAGTGGAAGAATGTAATCAATGTCACTGAATAGTACATGTAGAAACTTTCAAAATGGTGTAACTTTGGCTATGTATATTTTCACCAAAAAAAAGGGTCCTCAATGTCAAGAAGGGAGAGTGTTGACATGTCGTGGGGTTGTTAACCAATGTCATAAAACAATATGTGTACTGACTGTTTAATGAGAAACTATTTGTTCTGTAAACCTTCATCTAAAGTGTAATTAAAAAATTTGAAAAAAAAACTGAATTAGAAATAAACTATGCCAAGGAAAATTTGTAAACTGATATTCTAAATTATTAATCGTGCCTCTAGGTGGGTGATATGAGTGAGTGATGTTTCTCTTATTTACACCTTTTGATATTATCCAAATTATCTTTAATGTATAGACATTACATTTATAATAAAAAAATAAGTACTTTAAATAAAGACAGTTAACATATTTGTCACTGGAAAAGGAAAGGTAGGCAAAATCAGTCCTAAGTCTTTATTCTTTATGTGTGGGGTGATGCAATATGTTTGTTTTTGTCTTAGGTTTTTAGAATATGATGATCATAGTGTCACAATGTCTTCTGTTGAGAAAAGATGTAAGAATACAGAAAGCAAACAATCTACAAAAGGGACTTAGTAAGATGACTCTAGAGTAGAGGTAAATAATATATTTCCTTAGCCTAAAAATAAGCATATCTTCCAAAGAAACACCAATGGACATCAATAACAACATAAGAAGTGGTTAATAGGACTGTTGATTTTAAAATTATTTTAGAAATTATTAATAACCAAAGCTGTTTTGAGACTAGATTTACAGACAAGTTTCTTGGAATGTAAAGAATAGCATTTTTAGACATCTGCCATAATCCTTTAGATTGAGTTTGTATACTCCTAAAGAGGAGGAAAAAGAGGACTCTGTAATATTTCATGAACACTCTTTTAAGAAGTAAAGAAGCACCTTAATCAAAAATTATTAGCTTTTGAGCCTTACCTTAAAGTTAGTAGAAATGGATCAGTGATGTTAATTAATCCCTTCTCCATTATAGAACAGCCTTTATTTCCTGAGATAACTATAAAAAGGTTTTTTTTTAATATATGTTGTCAAAAATTTATTTTTACAAAGAATTCTGATATTCTGTTCAACACTATTGACTTGCCCTCTGAATTAGGAGAAAAGCCCTGAACTGCCCAAATTCCAGTTGTTCTAGATATTTAGTATTCATGAGACACAAAAGTAGTAGGGATTCAGCAACTGACTGAAGATGTGAGAAAATTACAATATATATGAGTGCAAAACAGTGGATCTAAGAAATAAGGCACCAATTCATAAATCAAGAGATTCAAGGCCTTAAACATTGTCAAGCTTATAGAAGGAGGTTTTGAGATTCTAGGAAACATAAATGGAATAAGAACATAATAGAGCAACTTGGTTAAGAGTGTGGGCTTTTCTGTGAAATTACATAGGTTCAAATTTAAGCATTCCCTAACTGTGTATACACGGGAAAGCTTTTTAAGCATTTCAAATCTTGTTCTTTTTATTTTTAATAATATGGTTAAGAGAAATACTGGGCCATGCGACTGTGTTAAAGATGAAAACAAAGTTATATACAGTACCTGGCATCTGTAAACATCAAAAAATATTAGCTGCTTTGAAAGATCTGTTTGAATAGCTCATCCAACTAACTGAAGGCCTCTGTTCTGGCCCATATTAGCATGAATTAACTCTTGATAGAGAGAGGTATAAGACTAATGAATGTTATTTCTCCCTCAAGTTAGAATCTCAGAAATTTTGATTGGGCATTAATCCTCAAAAAAAAATTGTAACATCCTAAAATATATTTTGTATATCCTCATAATGAACTTCTTCCTGTAATGTATTAAACTATATCTAAGACACACTTTAAAAAACAAAAGAAAAAAAAGGTAATCTATTTCTAGAAATTAACTAAGACAAAGCTTAAATTATTTTGTTAAGAAATTTCAGTTTTAATAAGAAGATCTCAGAAAATAGGAATAGGTGCTTAATATAGATGTTTGATGAATGAATAAATGGATAGGTAGATTGATAAATGAATAAATCAGCAAATTAATTAAATTGAGTGTACAGAAAGAATAAAATTTTGTTTGAATGCACCATCACTAAATTCAATAAATTGTGTTAGAAAGGAGTACTAATTAATCTATTGTTTCAAACATATGGTTTATGAGGTCTTATTAACAGTGAAATAAGGAAGAACTAAGGATTAAAATCTTTTAGAGAATGTCTTTATAAGATAGTGACAAATGTTTGAACCCACACAGTGTCACCTTGGAAGACAGGCCTGGCGTTCTGCTTCTGTTAGGTCACAGCCTTGAAAACCCTGTGGAGCCCAGTTCTGCTTTGACATACATACCTGAGTTCTCCATTAGTCAGAATCCACTCAGTGACAACTAACAACAACAGCTTGATGAAATTTGTAATTGATAGAAGACACTGGAAATATCAAGTTAATAAATGCAGAAGAGTGAGAAAATTGGGGAGGAAATTTTAAAAAATAGAAAAAAAGAGCAATTAGGTAAAGAAACATAGAGATGTTGTCCATTGCTTTGTTTGAGCACACAGCTATGTAGCATTAGACTTGAACTATCAAGCCTATTAGCACAGTATACATTGTACTAGTCATTTTCAATTTGACAACCAAATATCTAGTCAATATTCAAATATTATTTACATCTTAGTGAGTCAAACTTCAATCAACTGTAACATTCACCAATGTCTCCTCTATCAAAAATGTGGTCATATGCCACACAATTATAATGTTTACCTGAGTTAGTTACCTTTTACTCTGTTGTAATGGGTATTTCATCAGAAACAAGCCACACAACCCAACGTCAAGAAGAAGAGAGTGTTGACACATTGCGGGATTGGCAATCAATGTCACAAAACAATATGCGTATTAATTGTTTAATGAGAAACTAATTTGCTCTGTAAACCTTCACCTAAAGCACAATAAAAAAAGAAATAAGCCAAACACTTTCTAAAATAGTCCTCTCTTATCTCTTTCAAATGTTTTACTTTCATGCTTAATAAACAACATGCTAGACAAATAAATATACAATGTATATTGTGCTAATAGGCTTGATATTTCAAGTCTAACACTACATAGCCGTGTGCGCCAAGCAACAGACGGCATCTCTTATTTTCTTTATGTTAAAAATATTAATACCACTTTAATATTATATAAATATTCTATATTTTAAATCAAAATAAATGCACTGTTTTTCTCAGGGTTAAAACAGAGCTTTTACTGAAATGTATTTCATAAACTTGGACATCTTCTGTACTATCTGGTCATTTGTAGTGTATAGCATCTTACAATGGGAGCATGCATGCATTTATAATTTTTTTTTTTTTAGTCCACAGATAACAGTCAAAATGTCAAATAAATCAATACATAGAATCACTAATAAAATGTTTATCAACATAATTCTTGTTTAAAGAAAACACTGAAAGATTGTGAATAGCATACTCAAATATTTAGCTACTGTGGGAAATAAAGCTGCTGAAAAATACAATTAACAAGTATCAAAATTTAACATATTTATTTCCTCCTACAATGTCACATTCTACTTCAAAATGCCAATGTTATGGTAAAAATCACTTTTGTACTAAAGGCATTTTACCATACCACACTTAACAAATATTGTCATGAGCCTTTAGTGATGTGGCAGCCCCTTATTTTATATTTTTGATAATCATTATTTAACATTTATATTGGCATAGCATAGAGTCTTTTTTAAGTATTAAAATTTTTATGTAGGAAATTCTTTTGTAAAACAACACTTCAAACCAGGAATAGAAAAAAATCATAAAAATGCATTGTACATCTTTTAGTTCATTGAAAATTATCAGAACTTTGTTTTGGCTTTGTGATATCAAATTTGTTATTAAAATATCTGACTTTAATTAGGTGATAGAAGAAAGTATCTGTCATAGTCACAGATATAATACTTCTGAGCCAGTCTCAGAAAATCAGGTTCTGTGTTAAGCAGATTAAAGATTCAGCAGGTTTCTAGAGATCCATTATTACTTGCAAGAAGTCTGTAGAGCTTCAAAGTCTTAAGGCCTGCATGGTAACAGCAAGTTTCCTTGCACAGTCCAAAGGTGCCCAGTGTCAAGTTGGTGATGAGGTCATGGACCTAAGTTACTGAGCCACATAATCTAGACAAGAAATTCCTTGATAGTAATGTTTTCAATGTCCTTTTGAGTCAATGGTTGATATAACATGAGATGACAGGAAATGTCACATTGCTGAGACCATCTGTTTACTTTGTCACCTCTCAAATATTCATTGACTTAGGGGAATATTGGACTAACAGAGATGAGAAAAAAGTCACAGATGTTTTACTTAAATAAGTTCCCTTTTTTTTATCTTTTCTTTTCTTAAAGCATACTATATAATCAGTTATAAAATGGGAAACTCTGCAAACAGTTTTGTCGAATTTCTCTCAGGCAGTTTCCAAAGGCAACTAGATTTTCTCTAGATGATTTTTCCTCTTTGGGAAAGAACAAGCATGATGTCGCCAATATTTATTTTATAAGATTTACAATCTTCTTATGAAATCCATTTATTATTAGTATATTAGGCTCAGTGCATGTTCTAAGCCATATCTAGGACATGATTTATAAGTACATAATCAATTTGTGCATTGCGAACTTAAAGGTTTAGAAAATCTCTTCATAGTTTTCATTTTTTTACCTGTCCTTTTGTTACTAGTCCAGTCTTAGGCCCTGGGTGAACTCTTCTCTGGGCCTTAGGTCACTGGCAAAGACAGACCTTTCTTCATATGCCTCTGAATCATTTCATTCAGCAATAACATAAAACTCAGACTAGTACTTGTGTTCTTGGCAAAGATGGATTTATCCTTCTGCTTGAAACAACAGAAGATTACATAAAATCTACAGGATACTGGACATTATGCAACAAAGCTCAGTGATCTATGAGAGATGGGTAACAGAGTTAAGTCCCACGATTTTCACAAATCCCTGCCTGGAGTGAGTTTTCAGGCTGTGGCCCAAGGACGGGAAACACTGGTAGAGCCTGCAGACTCCCTCAGTTGAAGCTCTAGAGCTGAGAATCTTTGGGGAGACCAAAGCTACAGTTCTCAAGTCAGAGTATTAGATAAGAAAGAGCTGCATGGAGAGAGAATTTCAGAAATCTGCAAAAGGGTTCTCTTTCAATAAAGTGGGATGTAAAACATTTTCTTTATAAACTATGTTATGCCAATTGACCTAGATGTCCCCAGAAATTATGGTCTCAGGCCCCAGTCCCAGCTACTCTGTCCCTCAAAGTGTTTGGATGTATCTAGGAAACTTCTTTGCTTTGAATCTTAAAACCTTGCTAGCATCCATCAAAGATACATCTATTGGTCCTATTCCACTCAAAGCAAAGGAAAATGAAGAAAAGACACAAGGAAATACTAGCCCAAAGGAATAAAGGACCATATGAACCAGAGACTTCACCAGCCTAAGGCCCAGAGAACTACATGGTGTCCGGATATGACCAATTACCACCCAGACAGGGAACACGACAGAAAGTCCCAGACAGAGCAGGAGAAAAATGTAGAGCAGAATTCAAATTCACGTAAAAAGACCAGACTTAATGGTCTAACAGAGACTGGAGGAACTCCCGAAACTATGGCCCCCAGACGCTCTGAAACCCCCAGAACAGAAACCATTCCTGAAGCCTTCAGACTAAGATTAGGCAGGACTATAAAACAAAAAAATAATACAAGTGAGGAACATCTGTCTTAGTTCAATCAGATATACGAGACCAAATGGGCAGCTCCTGTCCAAAAGCAGGATGTTTAGACTGGACCATGGGACATAAAATGATACTCGTGAAGAGTGTGCTTCTTAGCTCAAGTAGATACATGAGACTAAATGGGCAGCTTCTGTCTGGAGGTGAGATGAGAAGGCAGAGACGGTCAGGAGGTGGTTGAATGGACACCAGAAATCAGGGGTGGAAAGGAGGAGTGTGCTGTCACAGTATAGGGAGAGCAATTTAAGATCATATAACAATGTATGTATAAATTTTTGTATGAGAGACTAACTTGAATTGTAAACTTTCACTTAAACTGCAACAATAAAAAAAAAGAGAAATAAAAAAATTAAGAAAAAAAAAGTAGGATGAGAAGACAGGAAGGGACAGGAATTTGACCAATGGACCCAGGGAACCCTGGGGTGGAAAGGGAGAGGGTGCTATCACATTGTGAGGATTTCAATCAATGTCACAAAACAATATGTGCATAAATTTTTGAATGAGAAAATAACTTGAGCTGTAAATTTTCATCTAAAGCACAATAAAAGAAAAAAAGGACCCTCTTTCATGTGGATGTAGATCATTGATGCATGTGAGGAAATTACCTGAGGCAAGGAAAAGAACCATCTGAAAGCATTAGAGGTAAGAGGGCCAGAGATTCACCCTGGGTAAGAAATAAATCATGTCCCCACAAGCCAGAGTGGAAAAGTCCATAATCTGCTGGAAATATCCAAGAATTTTAACTCAATACTGTAGCAAAATTAAACCTAGATTAAATGCTACTCTGGTCCCACTTAACAAAGCTTAAAAGCAAGAACCAAAATGATCATTATTTACAAGTAACTTTAATGCATCCCAAAACAAAGCTAAAGAATATGTCCAGTAATACAAAAATATCTAGCACACAAAAAACTAAAATCCACAATGTCTGACATTATATAAAAAGTATCTGTTGCCAAAGAGGCAGGGAAATATAACCCATAATGGGGAGAAAAAATATATTTAACTAGAACTAACTCAGAAATAACAGAGAGGATAGAAATTAGTAAGTAAAGATACTACAGTTATTATAACTGTCTTGCAGATACACAAAATGATAGAAGAGTGACAATTTTAATTAGGTACATAAAAGATATTTTAAAAGATTTAAATTGAACCTCTAAACTACAATGTCTGTGATGATAACTATACTAGATGATACTAAAGGCTAATAAGACATTGCAAAAAAATTAGTGAAATTGAACTTATGAAAATAGAAATTAGACAAAATTAAACATAAGAAGAAAGACTTAAAAAAAAAATCACAACTGAGCTGTGATGCAACTTCAAGCAACATAACATAATTGGATTTCCCAAAGTGAGGGATAAAAACTATTTAATGAATTAATAACTAAGCATTTCCAAAAATTGATGTAAACTATAAACCCACAGATCCAAGAAGCTTAACAAAACACAAGTACAAGAAAGAGGAATAAGTGTACACCATTTGCAAATCATAATCAAGTTATTTAAAATACAGGTGAAAAAAATCTTCAAATTATTCTGAAAAAAAGGCATATTTTAAATAAGGAAGCAAAAATAGGAATAACAGCGTATTTTTTATCAGGAACAACCCAAGGCAGAAGACAGTGGAGCAACTCCTTTAAAGAAAAACAAATGAATAAACAAACCTGTTAACCTAAAAATCTATTTCAACCAAAAATAGTTTGTTTAAAAAATCAAGGTTAAATACTTTTTCAGCTGAAATAATTAATAACCAGCATACCGACATTAAAACCAAAAAAAACCCCAAACCCGTTGCCATCGAGTGGATTCTGATTCATAGAGACCCTATAGGACACAGTAGAGCTGCCACACAGAGTTTCCCAGGAGTGCCTGGTGGATTTCCACTGCCTTCCTTTTGGTTAGCAGACTAGCTCTTAACCACTACACCGCCAGCGTTTCCATCGACATTAAAAGGCATGTTAAAACAGGCTCTTATGGCAAAAGGAAAATAACACTAGATGGCAATATTGATCTATACAAAGGAATGATGAACCCCTGAAATGGGAACTATGTGGGTAAACATAAAATATTGTTTTTCTTATTTAAATCACATTAAATGACAATAAATTATTTAAAGCATCAACAACATATATAGAAATAAAATATATGACACTATGACACAATGCACAAAAGAATGGACGTATAATGTTATATTGTATGTGAAGCTGTATAAGGTCAAGTGAATGTCGACTGCTATTAGATAAGATTTATATGGTAAACCCTAAAGCAACAACTAAAATAACACAACAAAAAGTTATACCGAATAAGGCAATAAACACATAAAAAGGGATCAGAAAGATATTCAATTTACACAAAAGAATAGAGGAAAAGATTAAGAGGGAGCAATAAAGATGGAACAAAGAGAAAACCAATAGCAAGATGATAGACTTAAACTCAAGTTTATCAATAATCACTTGCAATGTAAAATGTCTAAATACCCTGATAAAAGGGAAGAAATTGCCAGATATGATAAAATAGCAAAACCCAACTATGTGTTGCCTGTATAAATTTTATTTTAAAAATAGAAAATGAAATTGGTTAAAAAATGAAAAAAGGTATATAATTCTAACACTAAATAAAAGAATGCCACAGTAGCTATTCCAATATCAGACCAAGTAGATTTCAAAGAAAAGAATATTTCCAGGAATAAAGGGGCTCATTTCATAATGATAAAACAAATCAAATTCACTGCAGTCAAATCCATCCTGACTCACAGTGACCTTGTAGGACCAAGGAGAACTACCCCACAGGGCTTCCAAGGCTGTAAACCTTTACGGAAGTAGACTGCCAAAGCTTTCTCTCGTGGCGCAGCTGATGGGTTCAAACTGCCAAACCTTCAGGCAACAGCCAACCACTTAATGCTTCATCACTGCACCATCAGAGCCCCTTCATAATGGTAAAATGGTAAATTTACCAAGAGGATATAATAACGTGTAATGTTTTATGCATTTAATAACAATGTTTGAAAAAAACGATGCAAAATAATGAAATAGACAAATACACAATTATGGTCAAAGACTTTATTATTTCTCATTCAATAATAAATATAAAAAGCAGAAAAAAATAAATAACCTTACAGAAGACTTGAAAAATACTATCTACCAACTTGACCTAATTGACATTTATAGAGCAATCTGCCCAGCAAGAGTAGAAAACACTTCTTTTCTAGTACATTCAACAAGGTGCACTGTAGTTTAGGGTCATAAACAAGTCTCAATAAATTTAAAGGTTTCAAGTCATACAAAGTTTGTTCTCTAATCACAATAAAATCAAATTAGAAAACAATCACAGAAAGACCTCTGGAAATTCTGAAATATTCTGAAACTAAAGAACACCAAAAAAAAGCAAAGACCAAATCTGTTGCCAGCAAGTCGATTCCGACTCATAGCAACCCTATAGGACAGAGAGAATGCCCATAGGGTTTCCAAGGATAGGCTAGTGGATTCAAACTGCTTATTTTTCAGTTTGCAGCCCAGCTCTTAACCACAGTTCTAAATAATTCATCGACCACAAAAGAAATCAAAAGGAAGGCAAAGTATTTCAAAACAAATGAAAATTAAAACACCATATATCGAAATTTTGGGAAGTGACAGTAAAGCAGTACATATAGAAAAAGAAAGAAATCTTCTGACTGATGACCTCAGCTTCCAACTTGAGAGATTAGAAGAAGAGAAAGAGAAAATGAAACAAAAGAGAAAGTGGAAAAGGGAAATGATAAGAATCAGAGCAGAAATTAATGAATAAAAGAGAAAAACAATACAAAGGGCAATGAAATAGGAGGCTGCTTTTATGAGAATGTTAATGAAGTTGAAGATATCTAAACAGTCAAATGACGAACTAAGGAGAAGGCATAAAATACCAATATTAGGAATGAAAGCCATCACTACAAATTCTTCAGACATTAAAAGGATTATAAAGAAATATTATAAACAACTTTATGCCAATAAATTCCACAACTTAGATGAAATGAGTGAATTCCTTGAATAAAAAAAAGACTAAGAAATCTCACTAAAGAAAGTATAGATAACCCAAACAGTCTTAAAATTATTAAATAAATTAAATTTATATTTAAAATCCTCCAACAATAAAAAAACCATGATATTGGATGGCTTCTTCTAGGAATGCAAAGTTGTTTTAATATTAAGAATATACATATGTCATTATAATCCACCATATTAACGGACTGTTGTTATTAGATACCTTCCTGTCAGTTCTGACTCATAACAACCCTAGGTACAATAGAATGAAACACTGCCCTGTCCTACAGCATCCTCACAATCATTGCTATGTTTGAGCCCTTTCTTACAGCCACTGTGTCAATCCATCTCCTCAAGGGTCTTCCTCTTTTTCACTGACCAGCTACCTTACCAAGCATGATGTCCTTCTCCAGGGACTGGTCCCTCCTGATCAAACCAAACAAAACTAAACCCATTGGCATCAAGTCAATTCCAACTCATAGCGACTCTATAGGACAGAGCAGAACTGCCCCATAGAGTTTCCATACAGTGCCTGGTGGATGCGTATATGCTGACCTTTTGGTTAGCAGCCGTAGCACTTAACCACTATGCCACCAGGGTTTCCATCCCTCTTGATAGTATGTCCAAATTACTTGAGACTGAGTTTCACCCTCCTTGTTTCCAAGGAGCACTCTGGCTGTACTTCTTCCAAGATAAACTTGTTCATTCTTATAGCAGTCCATGGTATATTCAGTATGCTTAGACAACACCATAATTCAAAGGCATCAAGTCTTCTTCAGTCTACCTTATTCATTGTTCAGCTTCCAGAGGCATATGAGGCAACGGAAAAGACCATGGGTTGGGTCAGGCACACCTAAGTCCTCAAAGTGACATTTTTGCTTTTCAACACTTCAAAGAGGTCTTTTGCAGTAGATTTATCCAATGTAATACATCTTTTGATTACTTGACTGCTGCTTCCATGGGTGTTGATTGTGGATCCTAGTAAAATGACGTAAGTCCTTGGCAACTTTAATCTGTTCTCCATTTATCACGACGTTGCTTATTGGCCCAGTTGTGAGGATTTTTATTTTATGTTGACGTGTAATCCATACTGAAGGCTACATCCTTTGATCTTCATTAGTAAGTGCTTCAAGTCCTCTTCACTTTCAGCAAGAAATATTGTCATCTGCATATCACATGCTGTTAATGAGTCTTCCTCCAATCCTGATACCATGTTCTTCTTCATATAATACAGCTTCTCAGATTATTTGCTCAGCATACAGATTGAATATGAGTGGTGGAAGGATACAGCCCTGACACCTTCCTGATATTAAACCACACAGTATCCCCTTGTTCTATTTGAACAACTGCGTCTTGGTCTATGTACAGGTTCCTCATGAGCACAATTAAGTGTCCTGGATTCCCATTCTTAGCAATGTTATCCATAATGTTTTATGATCCTGGTAGTTGAATGCCTTTGTATAGTCAATAAAACACAGGTAAACATCTTTCTGGTGTTCTCTGCTTTTAGACAATATCCATCTGACTTCAGCAATGAAATCCCTCATTCAATGTCCTCTTCTGAATTTTGCTTGGATTTCTAGCAATTCCCTGTTGATGTACTGCTGCAAGTGTTTTTAAATTATCTTCAGAGAACGTTTACTTGTGTGTGATATTAATGATATTGTTCGCTAATTTCTGCACTGGGTTTGATCAGCTTTCTTTGGAATGGGCACAAACATGGATCTCTTCCAGTCCATTGGCCAGGTAGCTGTCTTCTAAATTTTTTGGTATAGGCGAGTGAGTAACTCCAGTGCTGCATCCATTTGTTGAAACATCTCAATTGGTATTCTTTCAATTCCTGAAGCCTTGTTTTTCACCAATGCCTTCAGTGCAGCTTGGACTTCTTCCTTCAATAACATGGATTCTTGATTATAGGCTACCTCATGAAATGGTTGAACGTTAGCCAATTCTTTTTGGTATAGCAGCTCTGTGCATTCCTTCCATCTTCTTTTGATGCTTCCTGTGTCATTGAATATTTTGGCCATAGAATCCTTCAAAATTGCAACTCAATGCTTGCAATGTTTTCTTCAGTTCTTTCAGCTTGAGAAATGCCAAGAGTATTCTTCCCTTTTGGTTTTCTAACTCAGGTCTTTGTACATTTCATTGTAATACTTTACTTTGTCTTCTCGACAAACCAAGACAATAAAAACCGTATAATCATCTCAATAGATGCAGAAAAAATACTTGACAACATCTAACATTTATTCCCAATAAAATAAAACAAAAACGCTCAGCAAACTAGTAGTGGAAAGGAACTTTGTAAACTTGATAAAGAATATGTACATAAAACCTATCCTAACATCATGTTCAATGTTGTGAGTCTGGAAGAATTCTCCTTAAGATTAAAGACAAGTCAAAGATGTACTCTCAGGCTTGTATTCAGAATCACTGGATACACATTTTTTTTTTTAAAAAAGAGAGATCTTCAATTCGTATTTTACAGCACTTATACATATTCAATCAAAATAAGATCTACATATAAATTCTATAAAATATCTAGGAAGAGAAACTGGGAAAATCTCTCTGACATGAGGCCAAAAGCATGATTCACATATATAGTGCTTTAGGTGAAAATTTATAGCTCAAGTTAATTTATCATACAAAAATTTATACACATATTGTTATGTGATATTAGTTGTAATCCCTATAATGTGACGGCACCCTCCACATTTCCACCGTGGGTTTCTTGTGTCCAGTCAACCAGTTCCTGTTTTTTCCTGCCTTCTCATCCTGCCTCCGGACAGGAGCTGCCTATTTGGTCTTGTGTATCTACTTGAACTTAGAAGCACACTCTTCAGGAGTATTATTTTATGTTTTATAATCCAGTCTAATCTTTGTCTGAAGAGTGGGCTTTGGGAATGGTTTCAGTTCTGGGTTAACAGAGCAACTGGGGGCCATGGCTCTGGGGGTTCCTGCAGTCTCAGTCAGACCATTAAGTATGGCAGAATTTGGACCTTTGTCAAATATCAGCTGCTCATAGGTGGATGAATTTATGTCTGGATTCTCAATTCTGTTCCATTGGTCTATGTATCTCTTGTACCACTACCAGGCTGTTTTGACTACTGTGGCAGTATAATGTTCTAAAATCAGGTAGTGTGAGGCCTCCCACTTTATTCCTCTTCTTGATTAATGCTTTATTTATCCTGGGCCTCTTCCATTTCCATGTGAAGTTGGTGATTTGTTCCTCCATCTCATTAAAAAACGCCATGGGAATTTGAATTGGGATTACTTTGGGTAGAATTGACATTTTCACAATGTTGAGTCTTCCTATCCATGAGTAAGGTATGTTTTTCCACTTATGCAGGTCTCTTTTGGTTTCTTACAGTAGTGTCTTGTAGTTTTCATTGTATAGGTCTTTTACATCTCTGGTTAGATTTATTCCTAAGTATTTTATCTTCTTAAGGTCTATTGTAAATAGTACCAATTTGGTGATTTCCTCTTTGAAGTTCTCTTTGTTGATGTAGAGGAATGTAACTGATTTTTGTATGTGTATTTTGTATCTTGATACTTTGCTGAAATCTTCTATTAGTTCCACTAGTTTTCTTGTGGATTTTTTGGGGTTTTCTGTATATAAGATCATATCATCTGCAAATAGAGATACTTTGACTTCTTCCTTACCAGTTTGGATGCTCTTTATTTCTTTTTCTAGCCTAATTTTTGTGGCTAGGACCTCCAGCACAATGTCAAACAAGAGTGGTGATGAACGGCATCCTCGTCTGGTTCTCAATCTCAAGGGAAATGCCTTCACGCTCTTTCCATTTAGGATGATGTTAGCTGTTGGCTTTGTATAAACGCCCTTAATTTTGTTGACAAATTTCCTTTCTATTCCTATTTTGCTGAGAGTTTTTGCCATGAATGTGTGTTGGACTTTGTCCAATGCCTTTTCTGCATCAATTGATAAGATCATGTGGTTTTGCCTTTTGTTTTATTAATGTCATGGATTACACTGATTGTATTTCTAGTGTTGAAACATCCCTGCATATCTGGTATAAATTCTACTTGATATGGTGAATTAATTTTTTAATATGTTGTTGAATTCTATTGGCTAGAATTTTGCTGAGGAATTTTGCATCTATGTTCAGGAGGGATATTGATTTGTAATTTTTTTGTGTGTGGTATCTTTACCTGGTTTTGGTATCAGGGTTATGCTGGCTTCATAGAATGAGTTAAGGAGTATTCCATCATTTTCTATGCTCTGAAATACCTTTAGTAGTAGTGGTGTTAACTCTTCTCTCAAATTTGGTAGAATTCTCCAGTGAAACCATCAGGGCCAAGGCTTTTTTTAATTGGGAGTTTTTTTAATTACCTTTTCAATCTCCTCTTTTGTTATGGGTTTATTTCATTTTTCTATGTTTGTGTGTGTTAGTTTTAAGTAGGTAGTGAGTTTCTAGAAATTTGTCCATTTCGTCTAGGTTTTCAAATTCATTAGAGTACAATTTCTCATAGTATTCTGTTATGATTCTTTTAATTTCAGTTGGCTCTGTTGTGATATCACCCATCTCATTTCTTATACATGTTATTTGCTTCCTCTCCTGTTTTTCTTTAGTCAGTCTGTTCAATGGTTTATCAATTTTGTTGATCTTTTCAAAGAACAAGCTTTTGGTCTTCTTAACTCTTTCAATTGTTTTTTTAGTCTCTATTTCATTTAATTCTGCTCTAATTTTTATTATTTCCTTTTTTCTAGCAACCAAAGGTCTTCTTTTGCCACTCTCTTACTACTTGTTTCAGTTGTAGGGTTAATGTTTTGATTATGGCCCTTTCTTCTTTTTGGATGTGTGCATTTATTGCTATAAACTGACCGCTGAGCACTGCTTTTGCTGTGTCCTAAAAGTTCTGGTACAATGTGTTTTAATTCTTGTTTGATTCTATGAATTTCTTTATTCCACCGTTAATTTTTTCTATAACCCAGTAGTATTTGAGCAAGGTGCTGTTCAGTTTCCATGTGTTTGACTTTTTCCACGCTTTTTCTGTTATTGATTTCTACTTTTATGGCTTTTTGGTCAAAAAAGATGCTTTGTAATATTTCAAAGCTTTGAATTCTGTTAAGGCTTGCTTTATGTCCTAATGTGTGGTCTATTTTGGAGAATGTCCCCTGTGTATTGGAAAAGAGAGCATACTTGGCTGCTGTTGGGGGAGTGTTTGGTATATGTCCATGAGATCAAGTTAGTTGATTGTGGCATTTAGATCTTACTTGTCCTTATTGAGCTTCTTTCTGGATATTCTGTCTTTCATTGAAAGAGTTGTGTTGAAGTCTCCTATTATTATTATGGAGCTGTCTATCTCTATTTTCAATGCTGTTAGAGTTTGTTTTATGTATTTTGGAGCCCTCTCAATGGGTGCATATATATTTATGTCCTCCTGGTGTATTGATCATTTAATCATTATATAGTGTCCTTCCTTATCTTTTGTGGTGGATTTTATTTAAAGTCTATTTTGTCAGAGATTAATATTGCCACTCCTGCTCTTTTTTGAGTGTTGTTTGCTTGCTATATGTTTTTCCATCCTTTGAGTTTTAGTTTCTTTGTCTCTTTAAGTGTAAGGTGTGTCTCTTGTAGGCTGCATATAGACAGATTTTTTTTTTTTAATCCATACTCTCTCTGTCTCTTTATTGGTGCATGTAGTTCATTTACATTTAGTGTAATTATTGATATGTATAAGTTTACTGTTGTCATTTTGATGTCTTTTTTTGTGTGTGGTTGACAGTTTCATGGTTCCACTATTATTTTCTGTGCTGAGTAATTTTTCTTTATGTATTTTCTTTTCATCTTTTTCATTATTGTTGATTCTGTATGTGCTGAGTCTTTATATTTTTCTTGTTTTTTATTTTGATGTATAGGATTGTTAGTTTACTTTGTGGTTACCTTAACATTTACCCCTATGTTTCTAAGTTTAAGCCAGTCTTTTATTCCTTTATATTGCCTTGACTTTTCCATATGAAAAATCTATGGCTACATTTTTTAGTCCCCCTTTTTTGATTTAATGTTGTCATCTTTTATATATTGACATCTCTGTTTCCCTATTTTCAGTGTTTTAGCTTTGATTGATTTTTGTGACATCCTTATCTGGGTTGATATCTGGTTGCTCTGTCCTGTGTTCTAGTCTTGGGTTGTTATCTGATGTTATTGATTTTCTAACCAGAGGACTCTCTATAGTATTTCTTGTAATTTTGGTTTTGTTTTTGCAAATTTCCTAAACTTCTGTTTATCTGGAAATGCCCTAATTTTGCAATCGTATTTGAGAGACAGTTTTGCTGGATATATAATTGTTGTCTGGCAATTTTTTTTTCTTCAAGGCCTTATATATGTCATTCCATTGTCTTCTTGCCTGCATGGTTTCTGCTGAGTAGTCTGAGCTTAACCTTATTGACTCTTCTTTGTAGATGACTTTTTGTTTATCCCTAGCTGCTCTTAAAATTCTCTCTTTATCTTTGGTTTTGACAATTTTGTTTACATCTTGGTGACTTTCTTTTGGGATCTACCTTTTGTGGGGTTCAACGAGCATCTTGGATAGATATCTTCTCATCTTTCACAATATCAGGGAAGGTTTCTGCCAACAAATCTTCAACAATTCTCTCTGTATTTTCTGTTATCCCCCCTGTTCTGGTACTCCAATCACTCGTAGGTTATTCCTCTTAATATAGTCCCACATAATTCTTAGGTTTTCTTCATTTTTTTAAATTCTTTTTTTTCTGATTTTCCTCAAATAATTTGTTGTCAAGTGCTTTATCTTCAATCTCACTAATTCTGACTTCTATTGCTTCAGTTCTGCTCCTATAGCTTTCTATTGAGTTGTCTAATTCTGCAATTTTATTGTTAATCTTCTGGATTTCTGATTGCTGTCTATGAATTCTTGCAGCCTATTAAATTTGTCATTATCCTCTTGAAAAACTTTTTTAAGATTCTCTATTGCTTTGTCTGTATGTTCCTTAGCATGTTCTACATTTTGAATTATCCCCTTCTTGATATCTTGAAGAGTTCTGTATATTAATCTTTTGTATTCTACCTATGGTGATTCCAAGAAATTCTCTTCCTCTGGAAAATTCTTATTTGTTCATTTTGGGAGCTTGCTGAAGCCATCATGGTCTGCCTCTTTATGTGATTTGATATTGACTGTTGTCTCTGAGCCATCAATAAGTTATTGTATTTATTTATTTTTTATTTGCTTACTGTGTCCTAGCTTCTTGTTTTGTTTTGTTTTGATATGTGCAAATAGGCTGCTCATGTGAGCTAGTTAGATTATTGGTGCCTTTGAAGCTCTGACATCCTGTCAGCAGGTGGTTATAGCTGTTACTACTTATGTGAGCCCAGGAATCTGTTTACTTTTCTTGTATGAATTCAGCTCAGGTGTCCAGGTAGTCAATCACCAAGTGTGTGGTGCAGGCTCTCACCTACAGTCCTAGACAGGCGTGGGTGATTTGTGTAGGCACAGGTATATGGCTCCAGTAGGGGATCACATGCAGAGCAAGGCAGGGAGCTGATGGCTGCCTCTGAGTATCTGGGAGGAAAGCATGTCTCTGTTCCCTAGAGCATGCAAGTGGGTGAATTTTGCAGCCAGACTATGAACACCCAATGCTGTTGGCTGTAAGGACTGAGGGCATCCACTTATTCTTGGACACCTGCCATGGGTGGGTAGGTGGCATGGGTGGAGCCTCCAGTCCTCAGGCCCCTAATGTGGGCAGGTTAGGACCCTGCTTAATGGGCAGAGCAGTATCAAATGTCACAAACCTACCACTTCACCATATAGCTGAAATAGTTAAAGTTAGACTACAGGTATATCCTCTGTTGTACTGTGGTAATGAGGGCCTGTGTTGTTGAAATGGGCCCACACAGTCTATGCAGGGGTGAAAGGCATTCAAAGTCCATGGACCCCTTATTCCTTGACCCTGAGTTCCTGACTTAGGGGAGCCAGCAGATTGTTTTTTCCTTCTTTGTTAATTTGTTCTCTCTCCAAGGCCAGGAGGATGACTCATGGCTCATGACGGATCCTACTTCTGGCCCAGGGGACTTAGCAATTGCTGAAGCCAGCCCGGGACCTGGTGTAGAGCAGTGAGGGGGGAGGTAAATGGGAGAAAGGATTTTCCCAAAGGAGGTGTTTTTGATACATGTGGCAGGCCAGACCAAAGTACTTATCTTTTGTCAACTGAGCACTGTTTTGCACTGTTTCTGGATGCCTGAGTAGACTCTCTGCTGCTGTGTCTCTCCCAATGTGGAAAACACCTCCCGAACGCCACTGCTTGCCTCTCCATGCATGCGAGCCAATCTGGCCTGAGGGGCGCAGGCTCCCACCAAGTCACATCTGGCAACTCCTTACTGCTTCCAAATCATCTCTCCCTCCCCCGCAACTCAGTCCAATTCCTCAACTTTGCCTTTGATGTTCAGGGCTCCTAGATTGTCATAGATAATCAATTCTGTTGTTTTTTGGGGGTCTTTGTTGTAAGAGGGTCTACAGGAAGCATCTGACTACTCCGACATCTTGGCCTTGACCAGGGTTATATATATTTTTAATAGTGAAATGCTCATTATCAAAATTAAGAATTTGTTTCATTCAGCATTTTCTCCTCAACCCAAAATCCAGTTGTACTCCAAAAGTTTCTTATTACTAAGGTTTCATTGTTCCTACATATATCCCTAGGAAAGTTCCCATTTATTATAGCTCCTGACTGGTTTTGTTGTTCAAGGTCCATGAGAAACATTTATGTATCCTTTGATGCACTCTTGGAGTAAAGACCATTTCCAATCCATCCACGTCACCTTCCTCTGCTATCAGAATGTCTTTCTTTTTCATACATAGCTTCAGCATTAGATTCCGTGCCACACAGATACAGAGTTTATAGGAAAGGCTCTATGGGTAGTCACTTTAAAGCCATGGAACAAGAGAGGAAAATGCTTCACTTCTGACTTGGGAGTTAAAATTGGAGCCATTATTCCCTGTTCTTGGGTATAAATAATGCTCCCAGCTGGAGCTGGAATCACAAAGACACGTCAACTGGGCCCTGAGTTATAAAAACAATAGCTAAGACAATCTTGGAAAGCACGTTTTAGGGAGGCTTTCACATAAACAAATCTTAAAGAGAACACAAAGGACCCACATATTTTCCACTCTTATCTTTTTCTATTAGCCATTAAGAAAAAGTAAGATTTTTTGGACCAATGAAGATACTCCTGTCAGTCATTATTGAAACTTGTACCAATGATTATTAAGAAAGACATTTCAAAATGTAGAATCACACTGATTTAGTAGTTTTTAGCCAGTCTGTGAAAAGGTGAAACTTTGAATGATTTTAACCATTTGTAACGTTAATATATACTGATGATTCTGGAAGGTTCCTCAGACTCAGATAGACATGGCTCTGGTAGCATGCTTGTCCATTTCCCACTTTTGCTTCTTGGAATAAAAGCCAAATAAAATCTTTCTTTTGCTTTACTATGACTTTGTGGTGATTTTACCTTAAAACCAAAACCCATTGCCATCGAGTCCATTCTGATTCGTAGTGACCCTACAGAGTAGAGTAGAATTGCCCCGTATGTTTTCCAAAGAGTTACTGGTGGATTCGACTGCTGACCTTTTGGTTAGCAGCCAAACCCTTCACCACTTGCACCACCAGGGCTCTGACTGTACGATAGGGCACTTCAAATTTTTTTTTTCCAAAGACGTTTCCTCTCCTATTTTGCAAAATTTCATCTTTTCAAGTTCAGTCCCTGTTTTTATTCAAGTTGGTAGTTATTTTCACAAAATTTCTTCCTTCCCTTCTCTTCCCTTCCTTCCCTTTCCTTTCTCTGTCTCCCACTCCCTCCTCTTTCCCTCCGTCCCTCCCTCTTTCCCATCCTTTTTGTTTGTTTGTTTTGTCAGAAGAGTTGTCATCACAACCTGTAAAAGTGATATTAAATAGTACTGCTGTTTTTGCTTGCTTTGTTTATTTTCTCCTCAGCCTTTTGTGGCCTCACTGAAATAAGTACAAAATATGCCTTAATTTAAACTATCACAAATCAAATATCAGATATATTTCATTTGGATCTTATCAAAACTGCTCTTTTCCCTGAAAAACAAGATAAGGATTTGGGTGAGATTTCCTTCGTTTTACAAAGAAATTTCCTAATTCAGCTGCTAGCTAAAAGGTCAGCAGTTTGAATCCACCAGCCACTTCTTGGAAACCCTGTGGGGCAATTCTACTTTGTCCTGTAGGGTCATTATGTGTCTGAATTGACTGGATGGCAATAGGTTTGGTTTGGGTCTTGCCTTTTGGTGTGGTTACAGCCTTCAGCACAATCTCCAAAAGAGATGTTTCCATTTCTCGGTGATGGTTTATTCTTTCTTTTCTTATTATGTTGTTCACTGTTTTAGTGGGATAAACAGGATCATGATCTGAGTTCATTCAATCTCAATTCATTAATCAAGATTCTAAGTTTTCTCTTTTGGTCACCTAAGAAGTCAAAGAGCTTGCTTTCTCATAGGTCAGTATCATTCATTCAATCATCAAACAGCCATTGAGCACTTACTACGAGACATGATTTATATTAGTTTCTGGAAAATACAAAAAAACAAAGCATAAGAGTTTTGATCTTATGAAACTTAAAATCTGGGATAGAAGTCATAAAATCAAGAAGTAAAAAAAATGAACCAAGTGTAAGCTGATGATAATTTTTAAGAATCAAATATGATGATTACAAAAAAGAAACTAAAGACACCATACTATTATATAGTTTAGATGGTCAGGAAAAGCCTCTATGAGTATGTATTATTTAAGTCAATACTTGAAGAAAAGAAGAAACTATGAAACTGGCAGAAAAATGTAATAGACAAAAAAGAAAGAAAATTCAAAGGTTCTAAGTCTAAAAAGTCTTTGGGCAATTCAGGGTAGAGAAACAAAGCCAGTGTCTAGAACTTATTGTGTAAGGATGAAAATAGCACTGATGATATCAGTGAAGTAAGCTAAGATGAAATAAAGGAGGGCCTTGAAAATTAACCATAAGGAGTTAAAAGGTTTTAAGCAATATGATAATAACAGCCAATGCTTGTTTTAAAGGGTCAACTGAGTGCTGCATAGGGTATGTTATAATGTGCAATAAAAGTTGAAGATGGTTGAACAATATGATAAACATAATTAGTATTTCTAAACTGTACATGTAAAGGTTTTAGAAATGGTAAATGTTTTGTTATGTATGTATTTATTACAATTAAAAAAAAAATGGAAGATGGAACCTAGTTACAAAGTAATTATGTTAGTCCAGTGGTTTTTAGTAAGGTACTGGCATCAGATTGGGAGAAAAGGATGAATCTAGAATTCATTTTGAGTCAAAGTTTTTCAAATAAACTGATGAGATTGAAAATGAAGGTGATGGAAAGTGGTAAATAACTGGATTTATGATGAGGCCATCCGCTGGCATGGAAAAATTGAGAAGATGAGATTAGAGGAAAGAAACCCCAAGGGTTACACCTTGGGTACTTGAATTTCAATATTTCTCTTAGACATCTATAAATAAATGTTTTAAAAGGTAATTTGATACAGGAATTGAGAGCCCAGTTAACAAGTCTTAGCTGTAGAAAACCAGTAGGGAAATTTGTGCATAGATTTGATATCTAAATTTATAGGACTTGATGTAATGACTTAGACGGCTAAGGAGTGAGAGATAAAATGACCCTATACCTATGAGTCAGAATCGACTCAATGGCCAACAGGTTTTTTAACTGGTATACCCAACATTAAGAGGTTGGGTTGAGGAGAAGGAAAAGTGTATAATGGAGACCGAGAAGGAGTTAGCTGTAAAGTAGGAGGTAAATCAGAAGAGGGTTGTATCTCAGAATTGATCTAGGATTATGTTTCCAAGAGTGATGGGATAATGGCTACTGAAACCTCAAGTAAAATGAGGGAGGAGGAGATCATTGGTTGTGTCTACAAAGAGATTATCTAAGACAATGATAATTTCGGTGAAGTTGTGAGGATGAAACTGAGATCAAACTGGGGTTCAAGAGTGAATGAGAACTGAGGAAGTGGAATTATCCATTTTATACACTTGTTCCAAGAAGTTTTGTTATGGATATTAAAAAAAAAATCAAACAACAATAACTTGATGGACAAAAGATTAGGGAGGAATTTTTATTTTGTTTTTATTGTAAATCATGGTGTTCCTATAGTATAGTTATATCCTGATAAGAATAATCGAAGAGAGAGACATATGCTGGTTACACAGTAGAGGAGAAACTTAACAACTCCAGGAGCTAAATCATAAAAACTCAAGAGGGAGTAACATTCAGACTCTGAGTAACAGGTTTGACCTCTGATTGACTCAGAAATATTTATTCCTTTGTAACAAAGAGAAGACAAAGAATATAGGTAGAGATGCAGATAATTTTTTTATATTGGTGAAAGGAAAAGGAGGATGTTTCCATCTTATTTCTTATATGTTCTCAATTAAATATAAGATAAAGCTGTCCATTTAAAGTGATGGTGGAAGTGGTGCAGGTATAAAGCAAGATGGAAAGATTTAAAGAATTGAGTAATGGAACAGTTAATTAATAGATTATCCAGGCAATTGAGTGCCTAACTGATGTTTGTAGTCCTTATCTTAAACTAAAAACAATCTGAGAGTTTTTAGGTTTTTTTTATATTTTGAAATTGTCTCCAATAGTTCTTGTGCTTGGGAAAAGTGAAGGAAAATTGTCTGGCTTCACCAATGTTAGAATTTTGCCAGACATACAACAGAGAATGAGAGACAAGGGAACTAAGAGTTTTTCCAAAGAAGTGAGTATATGAATGTACTGAGGACATGAGAGAAGGTGATGAGTATTGGAAAAAGCCTCGGAATCAATGAATAAGTAGTCTTACTTTGCTCGAATAATTTTTGGAGTGAGGGGTCTAACACAGGAGAAGGAAGGATAGAAGATGGGTGGAAGATAATGGGCTAATAGCATTTTATATTTAATTAGTGGGAAAATTTTTAAGGCACCCATTTAGGTGGACTAACTGAAATGAGGAGGCAATGAGTAGGTAAAAATACTTGCATTTGTTGAATTACATGGGTATTAAAATCCCAGAGAATGATGACAGAAATGTATAAAGGAATGCAGCCAACCTCTGTTTATAAAGACATAAATGAGCTGGTTGCGCAGTGGTTAAAGCATTTGGCTGCTAACCAAAAGGTCACTGGTTCGAACCCACCAGTTACTTAGTCGGAGGAAGATGTGGAAGTCTGCTTCTGTAAAGATTTACAGCTTTGAAAACCTAATGGAGCAGTTCCACCCTGTCTGATAGGGTCCTTATGAGTTGGAACGGACTCAGTGGCAATGGGTTTATGTTACTTACAGATATGAGTTGGAATCGACTCGACTGTAATGGGTTTTTTATAGATGAGAGAGAGACAGTAACTTGGAAGTCATTAGTTGGGAATGGTAGATAATATCAGGATATAAGCATATTTTTGGTCAATTTTACTCTGCCCTTATGTAATTATTTTGTATCCAGACCCTTGATTTTAGTTCTGTACAGATCAATAGATGTAATTTTTTTTTTTCCTAATATCTAGTTCCTTTCTTTTTCTCCACCTCTACCTTCGTTTCAGTACCTAGTTCTTAGGAAAGGCATTGTGGCCTTTTTCCACAAGTTTTATCATAATCATTGAATCCCAGGCCTGATGGATACCTCTTAACATACGGCCTTGGCATAAGCCATAATCTTCCAAACCCTTTGGCTATTGCCTGTTATTCATTCATGCAAACCTGTTGCCATTGAGTCAATTCCAACTCATCTATCATATGTTATTTATGTTGTGCTATATTTCGTCTACTAATCACTGATTTGGACCCTTATGAAAAGATTCCTGCTCTTCAGCATTTAACATGTACTTATTGTTTATATAAATGACCATTTCTAAAATTGAGTTTATTGAGCTGCCAAGTGCTGAGGTGGTCAATTAGGACAAGGAGCCAAACTGAAAGTAACAATCAAGCATTTATTCACTGTTGCAGTAGTGCAGTATGCACCATATACACTTCCAAGGAGCCCTGAACAAAAGACTCCTGCTGTTTTATGCACCCTGAAAGCAGAGGAAGAGAGAAGGCGAAGGACTAGGACGGAAAAGTACTGAATTGGAGTAGAAAAAGTGTCTTAGTTAAGCCCCCTGGTAAGGAGTTCTTGGCATAAACCCAAAAAGTGCTTCAGTCAAGGTTCCTCAATAAGGATGTCTCCAGATTTTGGCACCTGGGCTAGGAATGCAGATATGCATGAGTATGGCTGGCCTGGAGGTAGGAAGCACTGAGCCCTTGACTGCAATTCCCTTAGGAGACTGCAGTGCACTGGCAGTACACCAGTCTGGAGTGGGGAGGACAGCCTTTTCACATGAGACCTTCCAGGCAAATTCTTTGTAGTTGCCTACGGTCTGGCCTGAAGGATTTTGGCTTGGACTCAGACTCTTCGAAGTATTGAGTCTTTTACAAATCTATTTCCATGCCAGAGTCTTATCCATATAAGAGAAATTCAGAGACAAATAAAATTACAAATTAACCAGCATAATATGTATATATTTTCGGTATTCTGCAAAACTAAGATCCCAGGAACTGTGAACATCACTCAAACCTTATGTGATTTATCCCTTCATCCAGTGAGTACATACAGTTTTCTCACTTTATGTTTACTTCTTCTACATTTCTACAAATATACATCAGGTTTGAGTAACTATTAATTTCATTAGATTTTTACCAAATTTCATGAAGATTCTTTAATGTCTTTCTGTAAGTCTCAATTTGTGCTATTAGGAAACCCTTCATTAGTATATATATACTAATCTCCTGTTTGAAAGTTTATGTAAAATCCACAGTGTACAGAAGCACCTGACTTTTGCCTTCAGACACTCCCCAACCCTGAAAAATAAAGCCTTAGCATTTGCACTTTGGGATGCAACTTAACATAGAAGGCCTAAAAAAACAACAGGATAGAGGCTTTGAAATTTTTTAGTAAAATACTGCCTTTGTCATGTTCAAGGTGTATAAAATATGCCCTTTAATTTAGTAAACATTCTTTAATAGATAGAGATGTATTGTTATTTTAGCTAAAATAAACTTTATCATAAAATTTCCAAAAATCTTGAAATTTTTCTTCATATCTAGTGGACATTGTATATCAACTATTATTTTTGTACAAAGTGTGTTTTTTTTTCTTTTCTACCAAATCACTTCTGTAAAAAAAAAAGTGGGTTTCTGCTAAGAAATTAAGCAGATATTTCATATTTTTAAACTTTTTGAACTGTGTAATTTAATATTTGGTCACTTGACCAAAAAAAAAAGAACCCAGAACACCTATCATTGTAGTATAATGTGACAGAGAAAAGGGATGAGATTAACCTGTGACTTTTATGACAAATGTCCGTGATACATTATTAAGAGAAAAGGAAAATAATTTGCAAAACATGATTATATTTCAGAATTGATAGATTGTAGTATATTTATACTAAAACGTGCTTCCAAAAAAACTAAAACAAGCATATCTACAAAAAAAATGGATTATTCTCACAAACCAAATACCGAGCAAACAAAACATACAAAAAATCACATATATTATAATTCCACACATATGAGTTCAAAAACAAACAAAATATTTTCAGGTTATGTAACTCATTAGGGAAGAATGGAGAGAAATTGTTTTATCCACACACAAATATACATATATTTGGAGAATATCTGTGTCTGAATTAGCAAGGTATAATGATTCAGTTGTAATAAGAGAAATATGAATCTTTTAAATATTTTTCCTCTCAAATAGATAAACATATGCAGTAAGTTAAGAATATAGATAGTTATATTGACCTTGATTTCCAATGTTTTCAATGGTAGATACATTTAAAATAGTAAAACATTGTCATTTTTAGCCTCATTTATTCACGTTTTAATGTTCAATATTTTATAACTAAAGAATACTATTACAGATTTATACTCTTTTACTATAAAAGATGCAAGAATTGTATGCTGTATGATCAGAAAAATATCCTCGAAGAATTAAAAATGTAGAGAAAATGTTAATTTGTAGAAATATATCTATTTAAAATTGTTAGCATTCTATGATCCGTAGGGTATTTCCTAAATACTAGATGTGTGTGTATGTGTGTGTACATGCATGTCTGATATGTGTGTGTGTGTGTGTGTGTGTGTGTGTATGATAAGGTTATAAGTAAAATCTGATATAATAGAAAGGATAATTTTGTGGTTTTTTTGTTAAAAAGTACATGCTTTTTACTTAAAAACTCAATTACTACATGGAAATTATATACAACAATTTTAAAATATCAAGAATACAAAATCCTATAATTTACCCCATTTAAAATTGTTTGGTGGAACAAGATGCATATACAAAGAAGGAAAAACGATAATTTTGAAAATAATTTGATCAATGGGAGTTCAATTTTTTGCTTTTAAAGTAAATATTTGATTTACGTGTTACTTAACATATAGAAAAATCTTCTGTATATCATGCCATGAATATTCAGAAAGTGAACACTATTTTGTAACAAGCACTCAGATCAAAAAAGATAAGATAAAAAAACCTCAGAATCTTTCCTTCTGCCCCCTTCTGGTCACTATCCACCCAAGAATAATCATCTTCCTGGTTTCTAATAAAATAGGTGTGCTTATTTGTGGTGTTGATATGCATAGAATCATGTGGCTTTGAAGATTTATTGTGGATATTTTTGTTTGCTTAATATTTTTTATAAGAATCATCCAAGAATTTGTATGTAGAAATTATTCTTTTAGTCTTGTTGCTGCTTAGTATGCTTTTCTTTGCTTGAATATACCACAATTATTATATGACAATTTATCAATTATATAATTGACAAATATATTAATGATGTTTAATATTTTGTTTGTTTTCATTTTTATCCATGACAAACATGTATATTTATTTTAATAAATATAGTGTATGTGTGTATGTGTCTATCTGCATATATATGTATATTCTTAGTTGTATATCCAACAGAAGTAAATACTATGTATATGAATACATGTAGGTATATGTTTCTGTCAGTTTGTTGTACTGGGGGGGCTTGCCTGTTGCTGTGATGCTCACAGCTATGCCACCAGTATTCAAATGCCAGCAGGGTCAACCATGGTGGACAGATTTCAGCTGAGGTTCCAGACTAAGACAGACTAGGAAGAAGGACCCGGCTGCCTATTTCTGAAAATAATTAGCCAGTGAAAACCTTACGAATAGCAGTGGAACACGGTCTGATACAGTGCCAGAAGATGAGCCCCTGAGGTTGGAAGGCACTCAAAATACGACTGGTGAAGAGCTGCCTCCACAAAGTAGAGTTGACCTTAATAACGTGGATGCAGTCAAGCTTTCAGGACCTCCATTTGCTGATGTGGCATGACTCAAAATGAGATGAAACAGCTGCAAACATCCATTAATAATCAGAACATGGAATATATGAAGTATGAATATAAGAAAACTGAAAATTGTCAATAATGAAATGAACACAGAAACATAGATATCCAAGGCATCAGTGAGCTGAAATGGACTGGTATTGGCCATTTTGAATCAAACAATAATATGGTCTACTATGTTGGGAATGACAACCTGAAGAGGAATGGCGTTACATTTATCATCAAAAAGAACATTTCAAGATCTATCCTGAAGTACAGGGTTGTCAGTGTTAGGATAATATCCATACCTCTACAAGGAAGACCAGTTAATAAGACAATTATTCAAATTATGCACTAACCACTAAGGCCAAAGGTGAAGAAACGGAAGATTTTTACCAATTTTTGCAGTCCAAAATAGATCAAACATGCAATCAGGATGCATTGGTAATTACTGATGATTGGAATGCAAAAGTTAGAAACAAAGAAGAAGTATTGGTAGTTGGAGAATATGGCCTCAGTGATAGAAACAATGCCAGAGATCACATGATAGAATTTTGCAAGACCAATGACTCCTTTGTTGCAAATACCTTTTTCACTAACATAAATGGTGACTATACATGTGGACCTCACTAGATGGAATACACAGGAATCAAATCGACTGCATCTGTGGAAAGAGTCTATGGAAAAGCTCAATATCATCAATCAGAATAAGACCGGGGCCAACGGCAGAACAGACCGTCAATTGCTCAGATGCAAGTTCAAGTTGAAACTGAAGAAAATTAGAACCAGTCCACAAGAGCCAAAGTACGACCGTGAATATGTCACCCCTGAATTTAGAGACCATCTCAAGAATAGCTTTGACGCAATGAACACTAATGACTGGAGACCAGATGAGTTGTGGAATGACATCAAAGACATGGTACAAAAAAGAAAGGAAAGAAAGAAAAGACCAAAATGGATGTCAGAAGAGACTCTCAAAGTTACTCTTGAACGTTCAGTAGCTAATGTAAAAGGAAGAAATAATGAAGTAAAAGAGCTGAACAGAAGATTTCAAAGGTGGGCTTGAGAAGATGAATTAAAGTACTATGATGACATGTGCAAAGACACGGAGATAGAAAACCAAAAGGGAAGAACACACTTGGCATTTCTCAAGCTGAAAGAATTGGAGAAAAATTAAAGCCTCAATTTGCAATACTGCAGGATTCTATAGGGAAACACTAAATAACGCAGAAACCATCAAAAGAACATGGAAGGAATAAACAGAGTCACTGTATGAAAAAGAATTGGTTGATATTCAACCATTTCAGGAGGTAGCATCTGATCAGGAACCAACGGTACTGAAGGAAGAAGTCCAAGCTGCACTGAAGGCACTGGCAGAAAAAAAAAAAAAAAAGGCTCCAGGAATTGACAGAATACCAATTGAGATGTTTCAACAATAGGATGCAGCCCTGGAAGTGCTCAATCATCTAGCTAAGAAATTTGGTTGACAGCTACCTGGCCAACTGACTGGAAGAGATTCATATTTATGCTCATTCCCAAAAAGGTGATCCAACCGAATGCAGAAATTATTGAACAATATCACTAAAATTTTGCTGAAGATCATTCAAAAGCAGCTGCAGCGGTACATCGACAGAGAACTGCCAGAAATGCAAGCAGGATTCAGAAGAGGATGTGGAATGAGGGATATCATTACTCATGTCAGATGGATCCTGCCCGAAAGCAGAGAATATCAGAAAGATGTTTACCTGTGTTTTAATGACTATGCAAAGCTTTTTGACTGTGTGGATCATAACAAATTATGGATAACATTGCAAAAAATGGGAATTCCAGAACACTTAATTATGCTCATGAGGAACCTGTACATAGATCAAGAGGTGGTCATTCAAACAGAACAAGGAGACACTGCGTGGTTTAAAGTCAGGAAAGGTGTGCATCAGGGTTGTATCTTTTCATCATACCTATTCAATCTGTATATTGAGCAAATAATCCAAGAAGCTGAACTATATGAGAAGAATAGGACAACAGGATTGGAGAAAGACTCATTAACAACCTGCATTACACAGATGACACAACTTTTCTTGCTGAAAGTGAAGAGGACTTGAAGCACTTACTGACGAAGATCAAAGACCACAGTTTTCAGTATGGATTACAAGTCAACATAAAGAAAACAAAAATCCTCACAACTAGACCAATAAACAACATCATGATAAATGGAGAAAAGATTGAAGTTGTCAAGGATTTCATTTTACTTGGATCCACAATCAACACACATGGAAGCAGCAGTCAAGAAATCAAAAGACACACTGCATTAGGCAAATCTGCTGCTAAAGATCTCTTTAAAGTGTTGAAAAGCAAAGCTGTCACCTTTAAGACTAAGGTGCACCTGACCCAAGCCATGGTGTTTTCGATTGCTTCATATGCATATGAAAGCTGGACAATGAATAAGAAAGACTGAAGAAGAATTGACACCTTTGAATAGTGGTGTTGGCAAAGAACATTGAATATACCACGGACTGTCAAAAAAATGAACAAATCTGTCTTGGAAGAAGTACAACCAGAGTGCCCCTTAGAAGCAAGGATGGTGAGAGTACGTCTCACATACTTTGGTCATGTTATCAGAAGGGATCAGTCCTTGGAGAAGGACGTCATCCTTGATAAAGTGCAGTCAGTGAAGGAGAGGAAGACTCTCAATGAGATGGATTGACACAGTGGCTGCAACAATGGGCTCAAGCATAACAAGGATTGTGAGGATGGGTCAGGACTGGACAGTGTTTCGTTCTGTTGTGCATAGGGCTGCTATGAGTCAGAATCAACTTTACAGCACCTAACAACATGTACATATAATACATTGTTGTTAGTTGCTATTGAGTTGGCTCCAACTCATGGAAACTTTATGTTAAGAGTAGGAAACATTGCCCGGTCTTGTGTCATCCTCACAATCTTTGGTATGTTTTAGCCCACTGTTGTAGCCTCTGTCAATCCATCTCATGGAGGATTTCCCTCATTTATGCCACCCGTCTACTTTACCAAATATGATGTCCTTATCTAGCAATTGATCTTTCTTGATGATGTGTCTAAAATAAGCAAGAAGAACTGTTGTCATCCTCACTTCTAAGGAGCATTCTGGAGGTACTTCCTCCAAGACAGGTTTGTTTATTCTTCTGTCAGTCCACAGTATTTCATGGTATTTCAATATTCTTTGCCAGCACCACAATTAAAAGTAAAATGTCAATTCCCCTTCTGTCTTAGGCTGGGTTCTCTAGAGAAGCAAAACCAGTGGAGCATCTATATACATATAGAAAGAGAGAGAGAGATTTATATCAAGGAAATGGCTCAAGAGTTGTAAAGCCTGGAAAATCCCAAGTCCGTGGGTCTGGCCAGATGCTTCTCCTGACTTATGTAGCTGCAGGGGATGGCAAACCCAAAATTGACAGCTCTGGCTCACAGATACTGAGGCCAGAAAATCCCTAAATCAGCAGGTAAGCTGCTAGCTCGAGTCCCAAGAACTGGTGGTCAGATGAACAGGAGTCAGCTGCAGGATCCAAAGAGAAGAAAAAGTCCACAAGCCTTGCCAAAAAGTCCACCTATATTGGATACAGATCACACCCCCAAGGAGATTTCCTTTCTACTCATTGGCTACTCACAGTGGATCCCATTATGGAGGTGATCACATAATATCGGATCTCATCATGGAAGTGACTACATCATTATACAACTGCCAAACTACATCATAACTGCCAAACTACATCATAACTGCCAAACCACTGAGAATCATGGCCTAGCCAGGTTGAAACACAAGTTTAACAGTCACACATTCTATTTTCACTTTTCATTGTCCTGGTTTAACATGCATAAAAGGCAATTGTTTTGGGTTGAACTGTGTCCCCCCCCCAAAAAAAAAGTGTATCAACTTGGCTAGGTCATGATTTCCAGTATTTTGTGACTGTCCACCATTTTGTCATTTGATGTGATTTTCTCACATGTTGTAAACCCTACCTCTAAGACTTTAATGAGGCAGGATTAGAAGCAGTTATGTTAATGAGGTAGGACTCAATATACAAGATTAGGTTGTATCTTGAGTCAATCTCTTTTGAGATATAAAAAAGTGAAGCAAACAGAGAGATGAGGGACCTCATGCCACCAAGAATGAAGAACCAGGAGGGGAGCATGTCTTTGAGGCCAGGTTCCCTGTGCTGAGAAGCTCCTAGACCAGGGGAAGATTGATGACAAGGACCTTCCCCCAGAACCGACAGGGACAGGAAGACTTCCCCTAAAGCTGGCACCCTGAATTTGAACTTCTTTCCTCCTAAACCGTGAGAGAATAAATTTTTCTCTGTTAAAGTCATCCACTTGTGGTATTTCTGTTATAGCAGCACGAGATAACTAAGATAGCAATTAAAAAGACCATGGCTTGGATCAGGTGCACCTTAGACGTAAAAGTAATATCTTTGCTTTTTAACACTTCAAAGAGGTCTTTTGAAATAGATTTTCCCAATTGAATATGCAGTTCGATTTCCTGACTCATGCTCCCATGGGCATTGATTATTGATCAAGTAAAATGAAAACCTTGATAACTTCAATTTTCACCATTTATCATTATATTTATGGGTCCAGTTTTAAGGATTTTTATTTTCTTTGTGTTCAGGTGTAATCCATACTGAGTGCTCCAAGTCATCTTCACTTTTGGCAAGCATGATTGTATCATCTGTGTATCACAGGTTGTTAATGAGTCTTCCTTGATTCCTGACACCATGTTCTTCTTTCTATAGTCCAGATTCTCAGATTATTTGTTCAACATACAGATAAGATTACAGAATTCAATCACACATCTTTTCCAATTTTAAACCACTCAGTATCCCCTTGTTCTATTAGAATGACTGCCTCTTGATACATGTTCAGGTTCTGCATGAGTACAGTTGAGTGTTCTGGAATTCCCATTCTTCATAATGTTATCCATAATTTGTTATAATCACACAGATGAGTGCCTTTGTGTAGTGGATAAAACACAGGTAATTTCTGCTTTCAGCCAAGATCCATCAGACATCAGCAATGATATCCTTCATTCCACATCCTCTTCTGAATCAGTGTGAACTTCTGGCAGTTCTCTCTTAATGTATGGCTGCAGCCATTTTTTAATTATCTTCAGAAAAAAATTGGGTAGCATGTGGTATTAATGATATTGTTCAATAATTTCTACATTCTGTTTGATCACCTTTCTTTGGAAAGGGCACAAATATGAATCTCTTTCAGTCAGTTTGCCAGGTAGCTGTCTTTGAAATTTCTTGACATAGGTGAGTAAGAGCAGCCAGAGTTGGATCTTGTTATTGCAGCATCTTAATTGATATTGCACCAAGTCCTGGGTAACTGTTTTTTGATAATGCCTTCAATGTAGCTTAAACTTCTTCCTTTAGTACCAGCAGTTATTATCATATCAAATTATCATACCAATTTCTTTTTTTAGTACAGTGATTCTATGTATTCCTTCCATCTTCATTTGATGCTTTCTCTGTCATTGAACTTTTGCCCATAGAATTCAACAATATCGTACCTCGAGGCTTAAATCTTCTCTTTAGTTCTTTCAATTTCAGAAATGCCAATCATGTTCTTCCCTATTGGTTTTCTAACTCCAGGTCATTGCACATTTCATCATAATACTTTACCGTGTCTTTGAGCCACCCTTTGAAAACTTGTGTTCAGCTCTTTTACTTCATCATTCTTCTGTTTTCTTTCCTATGTTGTAGTTAAAGGTAAGTTTCAGAGTCTCTTCTCAAATCTATTTTAGTCTTTTCCTTCTTCCCTGTTTTTCAAAAAATCTTTTACCTTCTTCATGTATATCTTTGATGTCTTCCACAAACTCTTCTGGTATTCCCACATTAGTGTGCAATGCAACAAATCTATTCTTGAGATGGTCTCTAAATTTAAGTGAGATGTATTCAAGATCATACTTTGCCTCTTGTGGTCTTGCTTTTTTTATCTTCAGCTTCAACTTGAGAAAGTAATAATAATAATAATAACTGAAATTATTTTTAGAATCAAAGACAAAATAAAGACTTTTCAGACATACTAAAGCTGAAATAATTCATTAGCAGTAGACCAGCACTACAACAAATATTTTAAAAATCCTTCATGCACAAGGAAAATGATACCAGATGAAAAAAGGGATCCACACAAACCAATAAAGATCCAATGTTGTAACCACGTGTATTAATGTATTAGATTTTTTTATTATTTAAATCTCTTAAAAATAATTGACTCATTAAATTAAAAAAATAATATGGAAAAAAATTAAATAAATAATAATATGGGGTTTGTAACATGTGGAAATGTAAAATGAGTAAAAATAAATATAAAGGCCAAGAGAGAAGAAATAGAAATAGCTTTTTTTTTTTTTTAATACTGTAGGTCAAGTAGAATATTATCATTTGATGGTATACTATAAAAATATAAAGCAGTATTCTGTGAACACAAATGCAATCACTAAAATAACAAAGCAAAGAGATATAGCTAATAACACAGCAAAAGGAATGAATCAAATTATAAAAAAATTCACTTAATCCAAAACTAGGCAGAAAAACAAACAAAAAAAAAAAAGAATTAAAGAACAGTCTAAGAAACAGAAAGCAAATACCAAGATGATAGATTTAGATTCTACCGTATCAGTAATCAAATATAAGTGGTCTAAATACTATAATTAAAAGGCAGAGATTATCAGATTGATTAAAAAAATCAAGATCCAACTATATTTAATATACTAGAAATGAATTTTAAATATAAAGGTAAAAACAGATTAAGAGCAAAACGAAAGAAAAATCAATAACATGCTTGCTAACACAAATTTAAAAAATGCAGGAGTGACGATTTTAACAACGAGGTAAATCGCAGAGAAAAGAATATTGTTAGCAATAAAGAGATTCACATCACAGTGATAAAGGGATCAGTTTATATAGAGGATATAATGACCCTAAAGTTCATGCACAGTCTTAGGCTAGGTTCTCTAGAGAAGTAAAACCAGTAAAGCATATAGCTATCTATATAAAAAGATTTATATCAAGGAAATGGCTTACGCAGTTGTAGAGGCTGGAAGGTACCAAATCCGTAGGTCAGGCTGGAGGTTTCTCCCAATTCATGTAGCCACAGGGGTTGACAAACCCAAGATCAGCAGTCAGACAGCAGGGCTCTGGCTCACAGGCTGTGAAGATAGATGAAATCTCAGTATCTGCAGGCAAGACTGCAGGTAAGCTGCTGGCTCAAGTCCCAAGAACTGAAGAGCAGATGAACAGGAGGCAGCTGCAGGATCCAGCAGAAGCAAAAAGCCCCCAAGCCCTACCAGCATGTCCACTTACATTCAATGCAGGCCACACGCGCAACGAAACTTCCTTTTAACTGATTGGCTACTCACAGCAGATCCTATCACAGAGGTGATTACATATCAAATCTCATCACAGAAGTGATCACATCATCACAGGACTGCCAAACTATATCATAACCACCAAACCACTAAGAATTACAGCCCAGCCAAGTTGACATACAACCTTAATGATCACATGCACCAGTAACGGAGCCTAAATTTATATGGAATAAAAAATGAGAGAACTGCAATGAAAAACAGACAAATTCACAGTTGTAGTCAGAGATTTCACTACCTTTTTCTCTATAATTTACAAAACCGGGAGACAGAAAATCAGTAAACAAATATAAAATCTGAATAACAATATTAAACAACTTGTTTTAATTGACATTTACAGAACACATAGACCAACAACAGCAGAATGCATATTATTTTCAAGTGCACAAAAACGTATTTTCCAAGATAGACTATACTCTAAGCCAAGGATCACGATCTAAATTCTGCCTGCATCTGTTTTTGTATGGTCCTCAAGCTAAAAATGTTTTCAAATTTTTAAAGGGATAGAAAAAGAAGAAGCAGTAGTGGTGGCAGCAGAAGGAGAAGAAGAACATGTGACAGGAACCGTATGTGGCCTGCAAAGCCCAAGCTATTTTTTTTCCTAACTCCTTACAGAAAAATGTTACTGACCTCTGCTATAGTCCATAAAAAAAGACTCAACATATTCAAAAGATTTCAAGTCATGCAAAATATGTTCTCTGACCACAGTTTAATTAAAGTAGAATTGAAACAGAAAATTTATTTAAAAAATCTAAATGTCTTGAAATTTCTAAATAACTCAAGAATTAGTTTTTAAAAAGTGGTATTAGAAAGTAACAATTTAATTTTTATTTGTTTCTGGAATGCTCTTAAAGCATATTTGGGAGGGGAATGGCTATCACACACAAAAAGAATAGTCTAAATTTAGTAACTCCAGTTTCATTTCTAAGAAAATAGAAAAAGAAGAGAAAATTAAACCCAAAGTAAGTGGAAAAAAGTAAATAATAAATATCAGTGGAAAAATAATGAAATAGAAACAGAAAAATGATAGAAAAAGCCAATAATAGTAAAAGCTCTTTTTTTTTTTTGGATGAGCACATGAAAATAATAAACCTCCAGGCCTACTGATCAGGAATAAAGAGAGGAAAAACAAACATTACCAATATCAACTATTAGAAATATGAAATCATCACAAAACACAGACATTAAAAATACTATGAAAGAATATTAGGAAAAACTTGATGCTAATAAATTCAACAACTTAGATGAAATGGAAAAATTGCTAATAAGATACAAGTTATCAAAACCTATTAAAGAAGAAATATTATCGTTGTTAGGTGCCATAGAGTTGGTTTCCGACTCATAGGAAACCTATGTACTATAAAACAAAACAGTGCCTGGTCCTGTGCCATCCTCACAGTCATTGTTATGCTTCAGCCCATTGTTGCAGCCACTGTGTCAATCCATCTCATTGAGGGGCTTCCTTTTTTTTGTCTGACCTTCTACTTTACCAAGCATGATGTCCTTCTCCAGGGACTGATCCTTCCTGATAACATGTCCAAAGTAGGTGAGACGTACTCTCACCATCCTTGCTTCTAAAGAGCAATCTGGCTGTATTTCTTCCAAGACAGATTTGTTTGTTCTTTTGGTAGTCCATGACACATTTAATAATCTAAGCCAACACCATAACTCAAAGGTGTCAATTCTTCTTTGGTCTTTCTTATTCATTGTCCAGCTTTGCATGCATATGAGGAGACTGAAAACACCATGGCTTGGGTCAGACACACCTTAGTCTTCCAGGTGACATCTTTGCTTTTGAACACTTTAAAGGGGTCTTTTGCAGCAGATTTGTCCAATGTGATGTGTCTTTTGATTTCTTGACTGCTGCTTCCAGGGGTGTTGATTGTGAATCCAAGTAAAATGAAATCCTTGACAACTTCAATATTTATATATTTAAATATATAGTATTTAAATATTATAAAATGTACATAAATTTAACTTTTTTAAGTGAGGGAGAACACATCTATGGTATTAGAAGTCAGGATAGTGGATAACTTTGGGTATGGGAGGAAATACCACTAAGAGATGAATGAGGGGCTCTACGGATGTGGTCATGTTTTATTTTTTATCAGAATTATCATGTTTTATTTTTTATAACATGTTTTATAGATATGTTAAATTTGTATAAACTATCGACCTATACTCATAATTTTAACAGTGTTCTGTATTTATTTTATATTTTAGTAACTAAATTTACTTTTAAAAATACTTTAGCAAATAAGTCTTAGTACCTTTTTTGGAGTTTTCAAAATGGTTCTTGTGATTTGGAAAGCTTGGAGATATAGAGACAAAATACAAGATACCAAATGTAAGAAACATATCTATTAATGTAATATTTGTTCCTTATTTGGATTCCAGTTGAAACAAACTTTATCATGTCACCAGAAAAATTTAAACAGTGACTGAATATTTAATGATGCTAAGGAATTTTAAATTTTGTATATGTGGTAAGTCTACTATGGTATTTGTTAATAAAATAATTCTTTTAGAGATTCATATTGACATATTTATGGATGAAATTATATGATGCATAGGATTAGCTTCAAAATAATTTAACATGGTTGGTGGAAAGATGAGGGAGGGGAGACTGGTTATAGATCAAAAATTTTGGCCATAAATTGATAACCATCAAAGTTGTGAGTTTATTAAAATAATAATTTTTTTTTAAAATATTTTATTGTACTTCAGGTGAAGTCTTACAGAACAAACAGTTTCTCATGTAGCAGTAGTACACATGCTGTTTTATGACTTTGGTTAACAACCCCACAACATTTTAACCCTCTGAATTCTCAGCTTTTTTTTTTTTTGGTGAAAATATACATAGCCAAAGATACACCATTTCAAAACTTTTTACTTACACATTTAAGTGACATTGACCATGCTCTTCCAATTGTGCTGCCATTCTCACCCAAGATGAAGGCTTACAGGACAAAATAGCCTCCCATTTAACAGTTACTACAAATGTTGGCCTATAACAGTGGTTAACAATCTCACAACACATCAACAGTATCCTTACTCAACATGTGTTCCTTATCATCAGCTTCCTACTCCCCCTCTGCCTTCTGGCCCTTGTCACTGGACTCCTGGACCTCGTTAGTCTCATTTAGTTTTACTGGGCTGTCCACTCCCAGGCTGAAAAGTGAACCTCGAAGGTAACTTCACCTCTGAGCTGAAAGGGTGTCTGGGGGCCACACTCTTGAGGTTTCTCCAGTATTCTTTAGGCCAGTAAATCTGGTCTTTTTTTTTTTTTTTTTGGGGGGGGGGGGAGTTGAAATTATGCTCTACATCCTTCTCCAGCTCTGTCCAGAACCCTCTGTTGTGATCCTGGTCAGAGCAGTCACTGGTGGTAGCCGGGCACCATCTAGCTGTACTGGACTCAGTCCGGTGGAGGTCTTGGTAGCTGTGGTCAATTAGTCCTTTGGACCAATCTTTTCATTGTATCCTGTTCTCTTCATTCTCCCTTGCTCCCGAAGGGATGAGACCAGTGTAGTATCTTAGATGGCCACTCACAGGCTTTTAAGACCCCAGACACTACTCACCAAGGTAGAATGTAGAGCATTATCTTTATAAGTAGTGTCATGCCAATTGAGCTAGATGTTCCCCGAGACCATGGTCCCCAGAGCCCTCCGTCCAACAACTAATAATTATTTTTTTAAAGTATAATAAAAAAATTTCTATTAAAACTTAAAAAAACTTTAAAATGTTAAAAGGTAATAGCAAAAGCAATATTAATAAAATGCTAAATACTAGCCTTACAAAGCGTGAGTACAGTATTAATAATATAAACATTTCTTTGTTTAGAAAGGGACCCATTCAAGGGGCTGATAATACACTTTTTTTTCTAAATATATCCATAGTTTTCAGGAAATAAGAATTTCCAAATAGCTTATTTTTAGCTTACCTATAATATATCTAGCTTTAAAAGTTCAAAATTATTGAAGACTTTAGACACAAAATATACTATAGCTTTAAGACAAATTAGTTACTTGAAGCATGCTCTTTAATTTATATGAACTCTTTTTACATACATATCCCCCTATATATCTTTATACATTATCTGAGAAATATCAACATCTTAAAGACGGCAATTTTTATGGGGTTTCTAATTTAATGTTACTGAAATCTCAATAGTTCCACTGTTCACACATTGAAATAAAGTAGAAAGATGTCAGTAACCTTTCAATGACAGCTTCATGGAAGGATATGAAGATGGCTGTGGGTTATTTTCCTACATGAAATCTTTCACATTTAATTTGAATTAACGAAAAATGTCAATAAAACATTTAATGTCAACTACTTGAAGCAATATAGTTTACCAAAGTTTTATAACTTTTTATTGCATTTTGTCACCAGAGTTCTTGAGAATCTCTTCAAATTTTTTTGTAAAAAACCTAAAATTCTTCATATTAAGATTAACACATTTATAATCGTTCTACTAAATTCTTTTAGAAGTTGAACAAGGCTATAAAGTTTGCTCCAGAAGACAGATGATTGTCAGAAGACAGTAATGTGACATTTAACAACCACATTTTCTAGTCATCAGCATCTTATTTGATACAGTCTGTGATAGAGTCAATGACATAGTTTTAAATTTCCAATCAGTTCAACACCACTAAAAAGTTGGGAGGGAATTAAGCCAATGTTTCAAATAACCTAAAAAATTCTTTACATTAACACATTTATAAGCATTCTACTTAATTATTTTACAAGTAGAGCAAAGCTACAAAAAAAAAAGTTTAAAATAATTAAAACATTATTAAGAAGAAGAAGAAGAAAAGATAAATATAAAGGTCTTCATTTAGATGCAAAATCTATTATATAGTTATGGTATAGCCTTGATTCATAGATTTAAAACAAAACAAATTTCCATTGAGAACTGCCATCAAGTTGACTGACTTACAGTGAACTTACGTGTGTCAGAGCAGTACTGTGCTCCATAGGATTTTCAATGGCTAACTTTTCAGAAGTAGATCCTTAGGCTTTTCTTCTGAGGCACCTCAGAAGTGGACTCAAACCTCCAATCTTTTCATTAGAACCCAAACTTGTTAAACATTTGCACCACAGGGATTCCTGATTCACAGATACTGCCTTTAAAAAACAAAACAAAAAGAAAAGTGAATGCTTCAATGGAGTAGACTGCATACTATGATGACAAATAAGACTTGACTAATGAAATTTTAAACTCTACTAATACAAGCAAAAATTCCCAGATCAAGGAAGGTGACAGTTCTCTTTTCTCTCCACTGACTAGTTTAGATTTTGGATAAGAGTTTCAGTTAAAATGATGTATTCTGACAGGCAGGTCCAAGATGGCAGAGTAGTCAGATGCTTCCTGTGGTCCCTCTTACAAAAAAGACCCCAAAAAACAAGTGAAGCGATTATATATGACAACCTAGTGGCCCTGAACATAAAGACAACGTTGAAGAATAGGGCTGAGAAGCAGGGGGAGGGAGTGACAGTTCAGAAGCAGCGAGGAGATGCCAGACCTGACCTGGCTTGCACTGGCACCCTGCAGACTGGATCAACTAGTGCACAAGGGGTGAGCAAGCAGTGGTGCTCAGGACATATTTTCCACATTGGGAGAGATCTAGCAGCAGAGAGTTTGCTCAACCCCCCAGTACCAGAGAGAAACAGCACTCAAACAGTGAAAGATAAGTACAAGCATCTAACCTACTGTATGAATAAAAAAAAAAAAAAAAAAAAAAAAACCCTACTTTTTGGTAAGTACCTCTCTGCCATTTACCTACCCCCTCCCCACTCTTCTCCAGGTCCTGGTCTGGCTTCAGTGATTGCCGCATCCCCTGGGCCAGATGTAGGACCCATTGCATGCCCTGGCCATTCTCCCAGCTTTGGAGAGGGAACAAATTAATAAATAGGAAAAAATAATCTGCCAGCTTCTCTGAGACAGGAACTCAGGGCAGGCACAGCCCCATTGCATAAGCACAGACATAAGGGGTCTATGGACTTTGAATGCCTTTCACACCTACATAGACTTGTGTGGGCCCATTTCAACAGTGTCGGCCCTCATTAGCACAGTACAACAGGGTATATACCTGAAGCCTATTTTCATCTGTATCACCTATAAGGGGGAGTGGCAGATTTGTGACATTTGACACCATCCTGCCCATTAAGCAGAGTCCTCACCTACCCACATCAGGGGCCTGAGAGCTGGTGGCTCCACCCACTCCACTGAGTAACCCACGACAGGGGTCCAAGAATAAGTGGTGACTCCCAGTCCTTATAGACAACAGCACTGGATGCTTATACTCCGCCTGCAAAACCGACCTACCTAAACCATCTAGGGAACAAGGACACACCTTCCAGCAAGAAACTCAGGGGTAGCAGTCAGACCCCTGCTTTGATCAACACATAACACCCTCCAGCAGCCAGATACCTGTACCTACTCCAAATATCCCTGTCAGTCTAGAAATGTAGGTGACAGCCTGCACCACATACTCAGTGACAGAAGGCCTGGACACCTGAGCTGAATCCACATAAGACTAATAAATGGACTACTGGGCTCAAATACATAGCAACAGCTCTAGCCAGGATATAGAGCTTCAAAGACAGCAATAATCAAACTAGCTCACACCGGCAGCCAAGGCATATCAAAATAAAACAAGAAGGTAGTACACAGTAAGCAAACATAAAATAAATAAATACAATAACTTATTGATGGCTCAGAGATAACAGTCAATATCAAATCACAGAAAGAGGCAGATCATGATGCCTTCAGCAAAGCTCCCAAAACAAATAATCAAGAAACCTTATGGAGGAAGATAACTTCTTGGAATTACTGGAGACAGAATTCAAAACATTAATATGCAGAACAGAACTCTTCAAAAGATGAGGAAGCAGATCTGGATAAACATGGAACAAGCCAAGTCACAAAAAGTCAAAGCAATAAAGAAACTTAAGAAGGTTATACAAGACCACAATGACAAATTTAACAGGCTGCAAGAATCCACAGACAGCAAACAGAAATCCAGAAAATGAATAATAAATTTGAGAATTAGGCAACTCAATAAAAAGTCATAGGAGCAGAATTGAGGTAATGAAAGTCAGAATTAGTGAAATTGAAGATAAAGCACTTGACACCAACTAATTTGACGAAAACTCAGGTAAAAGAATTTAAAAAATGAAGAAACCCTATCAAGAGAAATAAGCTACTAGTGATTGCAATATCAGAAGGGGGGGGGGGTAACAGAAAATACAGAAAGAATTCTTGAAGATTTGTTGGTAGAAAACTTCCCTGATATCGTGAAAGATGAGAAGGTATCAAATCAAGAAGCTCATAGAACCCCACACAAGCTAGACCCCAAAAGAAAGTCACTAAGACATATCATAATCAAATTTTCCAAAACCAAAGATAAAAAGAGAATTTTAAGAGTGGCTAGGGATAAACAAAAAAGAGACTAAGCTTTGACTATTCAGAAGAAACGATGCAGGCAAGAAGGGAATAGGATGACATATATAAATCTTAAAGGAAAAAATTGCAGCCAAGAATTATATATCCAGCAAAACTATCTCTCAAATATGATGGTGAAATTAGAGCATTTCCAGATAAACAGAAGTTTAGGGAATTTGCAAAACAAAACCAAAATTACAAGAAATACTAAAGGGAGTCCTCCGGTTAGAAAGTCAATAACATCAGTTAACCACCCAAGACTAGAACACAGGACAGAACAACCAGATATCAACCAAGATGGGGAAGTCACAAAAATAAGTCAAAGTTAAAACACTGAAAATAGAGAAACAGAGATAGCAATATGTAAAAGATGACAACATTAAAACAAAAAAAAGAGGGATTAAATAGTGTAACCATAGAATTATCATATGGAGAGGAAGTCAAGGCAATGTAAAGAAATAAAAGACTGGTTTAAACTTAGAAAAATAGGGGTAAATATTAAGGTAACCTCAAAGGAAACTAATAATCTTACACATCAAAATAAAATACAAGAAAAATATAAAGACTCAGTAAATACAAAATCAGCAACAATGAAACAGATAAAAAGAAAATACATTAAGAAAAATGATTCAGCACAGAAAATTCAGTGGAACAAAGAAACGGTCAACAACACACACACAAACACAGTACATTAAAAGGTCAGCACTAAACTCGTATCTATCAATAATTACACTAAATATAAATGGACTAAATGCACCAATAAAGAGACAAAGAGTGGCAGAATGAATTAAAAAAATGCAACCTGTCTATATGGTGCCTACAAGAGACACATCTTAGACTTAAAGACACAAACAAACTAAAACTCAAAGGATGGAAAAAATATATCAAGCAAACAACACTCAAAAAAGAGCAGGAGTGGCAATATTAATCTTTGATTAAATAGACTGTAAAGCAAAATCCACCACAAAGGATAAGGAAGGACACTGTATAATAATTAAAGGGTCAATACACCAGGAAGACATAACCAAAATAAATACTTATGCACCCAATGATGGGGTTTAAAAATACATAAACTCTAACAGCATTGAAAAGAGACATAGACAGCTACACAATAATAGTAAGAGACTTCAACAGACCACTTTTGGTGATGGACAGAACCTCCAGAAAAGAGCTCAAAAAAGACACGGAAGATCTAAATGCCACTATCAACCAACTTGATCTCATAGAAATATACAGAATACTCCACCCAACAACTGCCAAGTATACTTTCTTTTCCAGCACACATGGAACTTTCTCCAGAATAGAACACATATTAGGCCATAAAGCAAGCCTAAACAGGATCCAAAAATCCAAATATTACAAAGCATCTTTTCTGACCATAAGGTATAAAAGTAGAAATTAGTAACATAAAAAGCAAGGAAAAGAAATCAGAGACATGGAAAGTGACAACACCTTGCTCAAAAAGTACTAGGTTATAAAAGAAATCAAGAATGGAATAAATAAATTCACAGAATCAAGTGAGAATGAAAACACATCCTACCTGATCTTTTGGGACACAGCAAAAGCAGTGCTCAGAGGTCAGTTTATAGCACTAAATGCACACATCCAAAAAGAAGAAAGGGCCAAAGTCAAAACATTATCCCTACAACTCAAACAAATAGAAAGAGAGCAGCAAAAGAAGCCCTTGGGCATCAGAATAAAGAAAATAATAAGAATTAGAGCAGAATTAAATGAAATTGAGAATAGAAAAACAATTGAAAGAGTTAACAAGATCAAAAGCTGGTTCTTTGAAAAGATCAACAAAATCAATAAACCACTGGCCAAACTGAAAAAAGAAAAACAGGACAGAAAGCATACAACCCAAATAAGATATAAGATGAGCGATAATACAACAGACCCAACTGAAGTTAAAAAATCATAACAGAATACTATGAAAAATTGTACTCTAACAAATTTGAAAACCTAGAGGAAATAGACAAATTTCTAGAAACACACTAACTAAACTAACACAAACAAAGGTAGAACAACTGAGTAAATCTGTAACAAAAGAAGAGATTGAAAAGGTAGTTTAAAAACTCCTAACAAAAAAAAAAAAACCCTGGCCCTGATGACTTCATTGGAAAATCTTACCAGACTTTCAGAGAAGAGTTAACACCACTACTACGAAAGGTATTTCAGAGCATAGAAAAGGATGCAATACTCCCAAACTCACTCTATGAAGCCAGCATAACCCTGCTATCAAAACCAGGTAAAGACACCACAAAAGAAGAAAATCATCAACCAATATCCCTCATGAACATAGACACAAAAATCCTCAACAAAATTCTAGCCAATAGAATTCAACAACATAGCAAAAAAATAATTCACCATGACCAATGGGATTCATATCAGGTATGCAGGGATGGTTCAACATATGAAAAACAATGTAATCCATCACTTTAATAAAACAAAAGACAAGAACCGTGTGATCTTATCAATTGATGCAGAAAAGGCATTTGGCAAAGTCCAACACCCATTCATAATAAGAATGTTCAGCACAGCAAGAATAGGAGGGACTTTCCGGCAACATGGCACTATAGACAGAAGCACCAAGCCATCCCTCCACAGCAAATACCCAAAAACAAAGTCAAACAGAGGCAAACATCAATCCTGAAATCATAAGCATCAAATGAAGAGATAAAGAACTCAGCCAAGTATCAAATGGAATAAGAAACAGAGAGCAAAGAATAAGGAGAGATATGTGCAGAGGTCCCCTATCAGCTAACACAGCACGGATTCGCCATCTTGGACTCCAGTCGCAGACTGGTGCACTAGGAGTACAGGAAAGCAGCTTCACAGAGCTCCCAGCAGGAGACAGAACGACTGGTAACCAGTGATATATGCTTTCCCATCACCCACACTTCTTCCCCCCACTCAGCCTCCCTTTCTTCCTGCAGCCACAGACTCTTGGCTGGGAGACACCACCTTCAGTCCTGTGCCTCTTGGATTCCACCCACCCACACTGGCTGGCTCCCTGAGTGCCATTTGTTGCTGGTGTGGTTTTTTTCCACTTCTTTTGGTTCTTCCAAACCTCTCACCACCTTCACCTCCTTTCTCTCAAATACCTGGCTCCATGGGCCATCTTTGCTTCTTCCTAAAAGCTGTCAAACACTGCTCGATTGTGGAAATGATTCCCAGCCAGAGCCGCCACAGTGGTGGGATCCCTGGGGCTGTTTTTGGTTTGTTTGCTTTGATTTGTTCTGCTTTAATTTGTTTGTTTTCTTTTTCTATTCTCGTCTTGGGAGCCCCCTCTATCTGGGCTGTACTGCGAAGCTTTGGAGCTACTTTCTCAGTCTTCTCAGGGGCACAGTGGGATCTCTGGGGGCATTTATTTTAGTTTGTTTGTTGTTGTTTGTTTTTTGTTTTCTTTTCTCTCTGTTTCCTTTTTAGTCTTTCTTCATTTCTCAGTTTCTCATCTCTCTACACTTACCTTCTTTTCCTGTCTCCTGAATACATAAGGGCTATATGACACCTCTACCCCTTCTAGCCAGGCTGTACTTTGCGGCCTGGGAGCCACTTCCCCAGTCTTTGCAGCCACACTGGTGAGATAACTGGGAGCTTTTCTTTTCTTTCTTTATTTCTAATATTTATTTATTTTCTTTTAACCTTTTGCTTTTTTTCTTTTTGTTTTTCTCCATTTCTCAGTCTCTCACCTCTCCACTTCAATGGCAAGTTCCCTTAGCACTCTTTTTTTTTTTTTTTTTTTTTTTTTGGCTCCTGTTTCTTTCTCTTCTCTCTCCTTTTTCTTATACCCATCTTAGCTCCATGTGTCACAATCTCCCCCCTTCTTCCTGTCTACCTGCACGGTGCACTAACATCACACCCCTAACCTGCACAGGCATGGCCTACTGGAACCTGCCCTGCATTGATTCCTGACCTGCCCTGTTGGCCCTCATACGTGCCAAAAAACACCCATCCCAGAAACACCCCTTCAGCTGGATCTGCCCTGCTACACCATAGGTGAGGGACTAACCTAGCCCATTGGACAAGGAGCCGAAAAGTTTCATGCCCACAGATGAACAAACAACAAAGAACACACAGCCCTCTGCTCAGACATAACCAAATAAAACAAAAAAGCAGGATGAAACAAACAAATGTACAACCAATAAACAAGAAAAATAACTACAGAATGTCTCAAAGACAGTAGACAGTATCAAAATACATTAAAAAAAAGGACAGTATCGTTCCTATAGGCATCCAAAATAAAACACCAGATGACTTTCCAGTAGAAGAAAATGCACTAGAACTACCTGATAGGAAATTCAGATCTCCAATACGCAGAGTTATCCAAGAGTTGAAGCAAGAAGCAGACAAAAATGAGGAAAAAATAGACAAAATAATTGAAAAGGCAGACAAATTCATGGAAAATACACAAAAAAATGGAAACATTCAGGAAAATAATACAGGAACAAAATGCCAAAATAAATTCACAACTAGAAATCATACAAACACAAAGATTAGAAATCTAAAAGATAAACAAAAAGATTTCAGAATGGCCAGTGTCATAGAAGGTCTGAGGCGCAGGTTTGAAACGATGGAAGACAGGACCAGCAAAATAGAAGACAAACACTTAGATACAACTCTGTTTTGTGAAAAATCAGAAAAAAAAGAATGAAGAAAAACAAAGAAACACTGAGAATTATGTGGGATACAATCAAAAGCAAAAAAATTGTGAATGATCAGAGTTATAGAACAGGGGGAGAAAACAGAAAACACACAGAGGATCATTGAACAACTGCCAACAGAAAAATTCACCAATATCATGAAAGATGAAAAGCTGACCATCCAAGAAGCTCCACGAACCCCATACAGGATAGACCCCAAAAGAAAATCACCAAGGCCTATCATAATCACATTTGTTAAAACCAAAGACAAAGAAAGAATCCCGAGAGCAGCTCGAGAAAAACGAAAAGTAAAAATCCGAGGAGAAACAATAAGACTGTGTTCGGATTATTCGGCAGAAACCATGCAGGTGAGAAGGCAGTTTGATGACATGTATAAAACCTGGAAAGAAAAAAAATTGCCAGCCAAGGATAATATATCCTGCAAAACCCTCATTCTAATATAATAGTGAAATTAGGACATTTCCAGATGAACAGAAATTAAGGGACTATGTAAAAACAAAACCAAACTTACAAGAATTATTAAAAGGAATCCTTCAGTCTGAGAACAAACAACATCAGACCACAGGTTGAATCTAGGATGCAGGATAGTACCAGCCAGATACCAACCTAGATAATGAAATCTCAAAGACTATCCAAACCAAAATAATTACAACAGGGAACCAGAGAGGTTAATCTGTAAATGACAACAACATCAGAACAATAAAAGAAGGAATAAATGGAATAGGTATAGAATATTCTAATGGAGACGAAGGCAAGGCGATACCATGTAATAATAGGCTGGTTCAAACCTAGGAAAATAAACGTCAATTTCAAGGTAAAAACAAAGATAATTAACAAACCTACTTATCAAAATAAAGAAGAAATACATAACGTCTCAGTAAAAACAAAAACAAAAGAAATAAAAAAAAATCCACAAACAAAAGGAATTCAGCACAGGAGAGTAAGAGGAACAAAGAAAATGTCAGCACCAGAAAAAAAGCACTATGAAATGACAGCAAGAAACTCACACCTATCAATAATTACACTGAATGTAAATTGCCTAAGGGCATCCATAAAGAGACAGAGAGTGACAGAATGGATTAAAAAAAAAAATCAGGACCCATCAATATGCTGTCTACAAGAGATGTACCTTAGAAACAAAGATGTAAATTTATTAACAATCAAAGGATAGAAAAAACATATATCAAGCAAACATCTACCAAAAAAGAGCAGGAGTGGCAAAACTAATCTCAGATAAAATATATTTTAAAACAAAATCCACTGTAAAAGACAAAGAAGGATACTATATAGTGTTTAAAGGGACAATCCATCATGAAGACACAACAATAATAAACATCAACGCACCCAGTGACAGGGATCCAAAATACATAAAACAAACTCCACCAGCACTGAAAAGAGAAATTGACAGTTCCACAATAATAGCAGAAGACTTCAACACACCACTCTCAGTAAAGGACAGAACAACTAAGAAGAAACTCAGAAAAGATGCAGAAGACATAAAGGGCACAGTCAGCAAACTGGACCTCATAGACATATATAGAACACTCCATCCAACCGCTGCAAAGTACACATTCTTTTCCAACTCACATGGAACGTTCTCCAGAATAGACCACATCTTAGGACACAGAGCAATCCTCAACAAGATCCAAAACGTTGAGATAATTCAAAGTATCTTCTCTGACCACAATGCCATCAAGGTAGAAATTAACAATACAAAGAGCAAGGAAAAAAAATCAACTACATGGAAACTGAATAATACAATGCTTACACATCACTGGGTAATAGAAGAAATCAGAGATGGAATCAAAAAATTCCTAGAATCAAATGAGAATAAAAACACATCATACCAAAACCTTTGGGACACAGCAAAGGCAGTCCTCAGAGGGCAATTTATAGCAATAGATGTACATACCAAAAAAGAAGAAAGGGACAAAATCAAAACAGTAACTACAGAACTCAAACAAATAGAAAGAGGACAGCAAAAAAGGGACCATAGCCACCAGAAGAAAGGAGATAATAAAGAGCAGAAATAAATGAAATAGAGAAGAGAAAAATAATAGGAAGAATCAACAAAACCAAAAGTTGGTTCTTTGAAAGGATCAACAAAATCAACAAACCAATGGCCAAACTGACAAAAGAAAAATAGGAGAGGATGAAAATACCCCAAATAAGAAATGAAATGGAGGAAATTACAACAGACCAAACTGAAATAAAAAGGATCAAAACAGAATATTATGATAAACTATACTCCGACAAATTTGAAAACCTAGAGGAAATGGATAAATTTCTAGAAACACACTACCTACCCAAACTAACACAAAGTGATGTTGAAAATCTGAACAGACCCATAACGAGTGAAGAGATTGATAAAAAAAATTTAAAAAACTCCCAAGAAATAAAAGCACTGGACTGTGGGGACCATGCTGTCAGGGAGCAGCTACCTCAACTGGCATAACACAGTTTATAAAGAAAATGTTCTACACTCCGCATTGGTGAGTAGCGTCTGGGGTCTTAAAAGCCTGTGAGGATCCATCTAAGATACTCCACTGATCTCTCCCCTTTGGGAGCAAGGGAGAATGAATAAAATAAGATACAAATGAAAGATTAGTCCAAAGGACTAATGGACCACAACTACTACTGCCTCCACAAGACTGACTCCAGTACAACTAGATGATGCCCGGGTACCACCACTGATTGCTCTAACAGGGATCACAACAGAGGGTCTTGGACTGAGCTGGAGAAAAATGTAGAACAAAAGTCTAACTCACAAAAAAACACCAGACTTACTGGCCTGACAGAGACCTGAGAATCCCAGAGATTATGGCCCCTGGACACCCTTTTAGATCAGCAATGACGTCACTCCTGAGGTTCACCCTTCAGCCAAAGATTAGACAGCCCCATAAAACAAAACAAGACTAATTGGGGCACAACAGTCTGGGGACAAGGACTAGAAAGCAGGAGGGGACAGGAAATCTGGTAATAAGAAACTCAAGGTTGAGAAGGGACAGTGTTGACACGTCGTAGGTTGTTAACCACTGTCATAAAACAATGTGTGTGCTAACAACAACAAAAAAATCCCTGGCTGAGATAGCTTCACTGGAGAATTGTACCAGTCTTAAGGAACTCATACCAGTACTATTCAAACTATTTGAGAACATAGAAAAGGAAGTGACAGTTCTGAGTTCAATCTATGAAGACAGTATAACCCTGATACCAAAACCAGGTAAAGATGCCACAAAAAAAGATACTTAAGACCAATATCTCTCATGAATATAGATGCAAAAATTCTCAACAAAATTCTAGCCAATAGAATTCAGCATCATATCCAAAAAATAAGACACCACAACCAAGTAGGATTCATACCAGCTATGCAAGGATGGGTCAACATTAGAAAATCAATCCATGTAATCCACCACATAAATAAAAGGAAAGCAAATAAGCACATGATCATCTCAATTGACACAGAAAAGGCATTCGACAAAGTCCAACACCCATTCCTGATAAAAAAACTCTCAATCAAATAGGTATAGAAGGGAAATTTCTCAACGTAATAAAGGGCATCTATGCAAAACCAATGGCCAACATCATTCTTAATGGAGCGAGGCTGAAACCATTCCCTCTGAGAACAGGAACAAGACAAGGATGCCCTTTATCATCAGTCCTATTTAACATTGTGCTGGAAGTTCTAGCTAGAGCAATAAGCTAAGAAAAAGAGATAAAGGGCATCCAAATTGGTAATGAAGAAGTTAAACTCTCCCCATTTGTGGATGATATGACACTACACTGGGAAAAAATTTTTGGACATTACAAGAAAACTCAAAAGACTCCATGAGAAAACTACTGTAACTTATAGAAAGATTCAACACAGTGGCAGGATACAAGATAAACATACAAAAATCAGTTGGATTCCTATACACAAGTAAAGAGAACGATGAAAAGGAAATCAGGAAAACAATATCATTTATAATATCCCTTAAAAAAATAAAATACTTAGGAATAAATATAACCAGGAATGTGAAATACCTATACAAAGAAAACTGCCAAACACTACTGCAAGAAACTAAAACAGATCTACATAAATGGAAAAACATACCATGCTCATGTACAGGCAGACTCACCATTGTGAAAATGACAATTCTATCCAAAGGAATTTACAGATACAATGTAATCCCTATCCAAATACCAACAACATTGTTTAAAGTGATGGAAAAACTAATCATTAACTTTGTATGGAAATGGAAGAAGCCCCAGATAAGTAAAGCTCTATTGAAGAAGAAGAAGAAGGTAGGAGGACTTGCACTACCTGACCTACTATACAGTTACTGTAATCAGAACAGTCTGGTACTGGTACAACGACAGATACATTGATCAAAGGAACATAATTGAGGACCCAGATGTAAATCCATCCAACTACAGTCACCTGATCTTCGACAAGGGCCCCAAATCCATCAAATGGGGAACAGATAGTCTTTTTAACAAATGGTGCCAGTAAAACTGGATGTGCATATGCAAAAAAATGAAACAGGACCCATACCTCACACCTATACAAAAACTACTTCAAAATGGATCAAAGACCTAAATACAAAGCCAAAAACTATAAAGTTCATAGAAGAAAAAAAAGGATCAATACTAGAGGCCCTAATACACGGCATTAACAGGGTACAAATCATAATCAACAACACACAAACTCCAGAAGATAAGCTAGATAACTGGGATCTTTCAAAAATCAAACACCTATACTCCCCAAAAGACTTCACGAAAAGAGTAAAAAGAGAACCTACAGACTGGGAAAAAATGTTTGGACATTACAGGTCAGAGAAAGGTCTAATCTCTAAAAGCTACAAGAAAATTCAACACCTCTACAACAAAAACACAAATAATCCTATTAAAAAATGGGCAAAGGAAAGGAACAGACACTTCACCAAAGAAGACATTCAAGCGTCCAAAAGACACATGAGGAAATGCTCACAATCACTAGCCATTAGAGAAATGCAAATCAAAACCAAAATGAGATACCATCTCACCCTGGCATTACTGGCATGAATCAAAAACACTGGAAATAACAAATGTTGCAGAGGCTGCAGGGAGAGCGGAATTCTTACGCTCTGTTGGTGGGAATGTAAAATGATACAATCATTCTGGAAAATGATATGGCGCTTTCTCAGAAAGCAAGAAATAGAAATACCATACGATCCAGCAATCCCACTCCTAGGAATATATCCTAGAGAAATAAGAGCTGTCACAAGAATAGACAGATGCACTCCCATGTTCCTTGCAGCATTGTTCACAATAGCAAAAAGATAGAAACCAAGATGCCCATCAACAGATGAATGGATAAACAAGCTATGGTACATACACACAATGGAGTATTATGCAACAGTAAAGAACAATGATGAGTCTGTGAAGCATCTCATAACATGGATGAAACTGGGGTTCATTATGCTGAGTGAAATAAGTCAATCACAAAAGGACAAATATTGTATGAGGTCACTACTTTAAAAACTCATGAAAATGTTTACACACAAAAAGAAATCATCTTTGATGGTTACAAGGGATGGGAGGGGTGGGGGGACAGTACTAAATAGATAATAGATAAGTGGTAACTTTCATGAAGGATAAGACAGTACACAATACTGGGAAAGCCAGCAGAACTTGGACAAGGCAAGGTTATGGAAGCTCCATAGACACATTCAAACTTCCTGAGGGATCAAATTGCTGGGCTGAGGGCTGTGGGGACCATGGTCTCCAGGAACATCAAGCCCAACTGGCATAACATATTTTATAAATAAAATGTTCTACATTCCACCGTGGTGAGTAGCGTCTCGGGTCTTAAAAGCCTGTGAGCAGCCATCTAAGATACTTCACTGGGCCCACTCCTTCAGGAGCAGAGGAGAATGAAGAAAACCAAAGACACAAGGGAAAGATTAGTTCAAAGGACTAATGGATCACAACTACCACCACCTCCACCAGACTGAGTCCAGTACAACTAGATGGTGAGCGGCTACCACCACTGACTGCTCTGACAGGAATCACAACAGAGGGTCCCAGACAGAACTGGAGAAAAATGTAGAACAAAATTCTAACTCACAAAAAAAGACCAGACTTACTGGCCTAACAGAAACTGGAGAAACCCCGAGAGTATGAGCCCCTGACACCCCTAGCTCAGTAATGAAGTCACTTCTGATTAGACAGCCCCATAAAATAAAATGAGACTAATGGGGCACAACAGTCCAGGGACAAAGACTAGAAGACAGGAGGGGACAGGAAAGCTGGTAACAGGGAAACCATTGTTGAGAAGGAGCAGTGTTGACATGTGGGTTTGTTAACCAATGTCATAAAACAATATATGTACTAACTCTTTAATGAGAAACTATTTGGTCTGTATACCTTCATCTAAAGTAAAATTAAAAAAAAAAAAAAATTAACCATCAGAAAAGAAAAAAAAAAGGAAAAGGAGGGAAATTCCTCAACATAATTAAGGGCATTTATACAAAGCCAACAGCCAACATCATCCTAAATGGAAAGAGTCTGAAAGCATTCCCCTTGAGAACGGAAACCTCTCTTATTCAACATCATGCTGTAGGTCCTAGCCAGAGAACTTAAGCTAGAAAAAGAACTACAGGGCTTCTAAATTAGTAAGGAAGAAGTAAAAGTATCTCTATTTGCAGATGATATTATCTTATACACAGAAAACCCCAAAGAATCCACAAGAAAACTACCGGAACTAATAGAAGATTTCAGCAAAGTATCAAGATATAAGATATACGTACAAAAATCAGTTGGATTACTTTACACCAACGAAGAGAACCTTGAAGAGGAAACTACCATATCAATATCATTTACAACAGCCCCCAAGAAGATAAAATACTTAGGAATAAGTCTAACCAGAGACATAAAAGACCTATACATTGAAAACTACACGACACTACTGCAACAAATCAAAAGAGACCTGCATAAGTGGAAAAACATACCTTGCTCGTGGATAAGAAGACTCAACATTGTGAAAATGTCAATTCTACCCAAAGTGATCTACAGATACAATGCAATCCTGATCCAAATCACAATAGCATTTTTTAATGAGATGGAGAAATAAATCAACAACTTCATATGGAAAGCGAAGAGGCCCCAGATAAGTAAAGCATTACTGAAGAAGAAGAACAAAGTGGGAGGTCTCACACTACCTGATTTTAGAACCTATTCTACTGCCATGGTAGTCAAAACAGCCTATTACTGGTACAACAATAGATACATAGATCAATGGAACAGAATTGAGAATCCAGAAGTAAATTCATTTACCTATGAGCAGCTGATATTTGACAAGACCCAAAGTCTTTTAAATGGGTAAAGCAGTCTCTGTAACAAATTGTGCTGCCATAACTGATATTCATTTGCAAAAAGATGAAACAAGACTCATACTTCACACCATGCACAAAAACTAACTTAAAAATGGATCAAAGACCTAAATATAAAAGCTAAAATGATAAAGATCATAGAAGAAAAAATTGGGACAATGCTAGGAGCCCTAATACATGGCATAAAAAGAATACAAACCATAATTAACAATGCAGAAACACCAGAAGAGAATCTAGATAACTACAAGCTCCTAAAAATCAAATTCTTATGCTCATCAAAAGACTTCACCAAAAGAGTAAAAAGACAATCTACAGACTGGGAAAAAAAAATTGGTTACAAACTATCTGATCAGGGTCTAATCTCTAAAATCTATAAGATACCGCAAAATCTCAACCACAAAAAGACAGCCCAATTAAAAACTGGGCAAAGGATATGAACAGGCACTTCACTAAAGAAAACATTCAGGCAGCTAACAAATACATGAGGAAATGCTCACAATCATTAGTCATTACAGAAATGCAAATCAAAACTACAATGAGATACCATCTCACTCCAATAAGGCTAGCACTAATCCAAAGAACACAAAATAATAAATGGTGGAGAGGTTGTGGAGAGACCGGAACACTTATACACTGCTGGTGGGAATGTAAAATGGTACAACCACTTTGGATATCTAGCTTTAAAAGCTAGAAATAGAAGTACCATAAAATCCAGTTATCCCACTCCTTGGACTATATCCTAGAGAAATAAGAGCCATCATACTAATAGATATATGCATACCTGTGTTCATTGCAGCATTGTTCACAGTAGCAAAAAAGCTGGAAACAACCTAGGTGCCTGTCATGGTTTGAATTATGTCCACCAAAAAATGTGTGTATCAATTTGGCTGGGCCATGATTCCCAGAATTGTGTGGTTGGCCTCTATTTTGTGATTGTAATTTTATGTTAAAGAGGATTAAGGTGGGATTGTAACACTACCTTTGCCCAGGTCACATCCCTGATCCAGTGTAAAGGGAGTTTCCCTAGGGTTTGGCCTGCACCACATTTTACCTTACAAGAGATAAAAGGAAAGCAAAGCAAGCAGAGAATTGGGGACCTCATACCACCAAGAAATCAGTGCCAGGAGCAGAGCACATCCTTTGGACCTGAGGTTCCTGTGCTGAGATGCTCCCAGACCAAGGGAAGATTGATGACAAGGACCTTCCCCCAGAGCCGACAGAAAAAGCCTTGCCCTGGAGCTGATGCCCTGAATTTGGACTTGTAGCCTACTGGACTGTGAGAGAATAAACTTCTCTTTGTTAAAACCATCCACCTGTGGTATTTCTGTTGGAGCAGCAGTAGATGACTAAGACAGTGCTCATCAATGGATAAACAAATTATGGTATAGTCACACAATGGAATACTATGCAACAATAAAGAAAAACAGAGAATCTGTGAAACATCTCATAACATAGATGAATCTGGAAGGCATTATGCTGAGTGAAATTAGTCACAAGAGGACAAATATTACATGAGACCACTATTATAAGCACTCAAGAAAAGGTTTAAACTCAGAAGAAAACATTCTTTAATGGTTACGAGGGTGGGGAGGGAGGGAGAGAGGTAGTCACTAACTTGATAGTAGACAAGAATTATCTTAGGTGATATGTTCATGGCAGCATTGTTCACAATAGCAAAAAGATGGAAACAACCTAGATGCCCATCAGCAGATGAATGGATACACAAACTATAGTACATACACACAATGGAGTACTATGCATGAGAAAGAACAATGCTGAATCTGTGAAGCATCTCATAACATGGATGAAACTGGGGGACATTATGCTGAGTGAAATAAGTCAATCACAAAAGGACAAATATTGTATGAGACCTCTATTGTAAAAACCCATGAAAAAGTTCACACACAAAATGTAACAATCTTTGTTGGTTACCAGGGATGGGAGGGGTGGGGGGGAATACTAAATAGGCAATAGATAAGTGGTATCTTGAGTGAAGGGTGAGAGAGTACACAATACAGGGGAAACCAGCACAACTTGTACAAGGAAAGGTCATGGAAGCTCCATAGACACATCCAAACTCCCTGAGGGACTGAATTGCTGCATGGAGGGCTGTGGGGACCATGGTCTCAGGGAACATCTAGCTCAATTGGCATAATACAATTTATAAAGACAATGTTCTACATTCTACCTTGGTGAGTAGCGTCTGGGGTCTTAAAAGCCTGTGAGCAGCCATCTAAGATATTCCACTGGTCTCATCCCTTCGGGAGCAAGGGAGAATGAAGAGAACAGGATACAAGGAAAAGGTTAGTCCAAAGGACTAATGGACCACAACTACCAAGGCCTCCACCAGACTGAGTCCAGTACAGCTAGATGGTGCCCGGCTACCACCACTGACTGCTGTGACCAGGATCACAACAGAGGGCTCTGGACAGAGCTGGAGAAGGATGTAGAGCATAATTCTAACTCACACAAAAAAAGACCAGATTTACTGGCCTAAAGGAGACTGGAGAAACCCCGAGAGTATGGCCCCCAGACACCCTTTTAGCTCAGTGGTGAAGTCATTTCCAAGGTTCACCGTTCACAGGGAGTGGACAGCCCCGTAAAACCAAATGGGACCAATGAGGCACAGCAGTTCAGGGACAAGGGCCAGAAGGCAGAAGGGGACAGGAAAGCTGATGATAGGGAACCCAAGGTTGAGTAAGGATAGTGTTGATGTGTTGTGAGGTTGTTAACCATTGTCATAGGGCAACATGTGTACTAACTGTTAAATGAGAAACTATTTTGTTCTGTAAGCCTTCATTTAAAGTGAGAATAGCAGCACAATTGGAAGATCGTAGTCGATGTCACTGAACTGTGCACGTAGAAATTTTTGAAATGGTGTATCTTTGGCTACGTATATTTTCACCAGTAAAAAAAAAAAGGTCGAGAAGTGAGAGGGTTGACATGTTGTGGGGTTGTTAACCAATGTCATAAAACAATATGTGTACTACTGTTTCATAAGAAACTATTTGTTCTGTAAGCCTTCACCTGACGTACAATAAAAAAAAAAATAGAGTTATCGCAGGTGAAGGGAAGGATGGCACACAACACAGGGGAGGTCAACACCACTGTACTAAACCAAAAGCTAAGAAGTTTCCTGAACAAAACCAAACACTTCAAGGGACAGTGTAGGAGGGGCCTATGGTTTTGGGGGACATCTATCTAGGTCAACTGGGATAACAAAGTTTATTAAGAAAATGTTCTGTATCACACTTTGGTGAGCGGTGTCTGGGGTCTTAAAAGTTTGCGAGTGGCCATCTAAGATGCATCAATTGGTCCCAACCCACCTGGAGCAACGGAGAATGAAGAACACCAAAGACACAAGGAAAACATTAGCCCAAGAGACAAAAAGGGTCACAGAACCCAGAGACTCCATCAGTCTGAGACCAAAAGAACTAGTGGTGCCTGGCTACTACCAATGACTGCCCTGACAGGGAACACAACAGAGAGTCCCTGATAGAGCCAGAGAACAGTGGGGTGCAGAACTTAAATTCACGTAAAAAGACCAGACTTAATAGTCTGACTGAGACTGGAGGAACCCCAGAAGACATTGCTCCCAGCTCTCTATTAGCCCAGAACTAAAACCATTCACAAAGGCAACTCTTCAGACAAAGAATAGACTGGCAAATAAGACACAAAATGATGTCCGTGAAGAGTGTGCTTCTTAGTTTAAGTAGTTACATGAAACTAAATGGGCAGCTTCTGTCTGGAGGAAAGATGAGAAGGCAGAAAGGGGTAGGAGCTGTTTGAATGGACACAGGAAATCCGGGGTGGAAAGGAGGAAAGTGCGGTCACATTACAGGGATAGCAACTAGGGTCACATAGCAATGTGTGTATAGATTTTTGTATGAGAAACTAACTTGACCTGTAAACTTTCATGTGAGGCACAATTTTTTAAAAAAGGTATATTTTATGTTGAATTAACCTAGAGATTGTGGACTCTGGAAATGATGGTGAACAAGAAAGTTCTGAAGGAAAAGTAAACATTTAAGTCAAGGTTAAACACTCATGCGTTAGAGGCTAGATAAGTAAATTTTCTTTCTTGAGATAGGCCAGATAATTAAGATAAATATGTGAAGTGGCTAAATTTAAAACTTACGTGGCCTATGTCAAGAAAGCTGTTTTTTTTTGGTGGGGGCAGTGATTATAGAGATCTAACAAACAGAATATTCTGTTTCAAAAATTATATTTTCTCCATCACTGGAAATATTCACAGTTAGATGAGATGATCAGCTCTAATGCTGGTTTGGTTGCAGTTTGCATAAATTATCTTTACCTTATAAAATTCTATTATTTGATTTTGCAAGAAACAATTTTATATAGTTTTATAAAATTATGTTTAGTAAAATGTTAACTTTTAAAAAAGAATATTTGATTATGGTTGTGTTTAAAGAGAATGGTATTTTTTAAAGAGAAAAAAAATTCATCTGGCACTATTAATTTACATCACAGTTCCCATATCAGATAGACAAAAATAGCTGTTGCTAAGCTCTTAAATTGGTTCCAAACTTTCAGACAAAATCTCTACACATATGTATATTCATTTCCTCTCTACATTATGGACTGTAGAAAGCTAATTTGTTCTGAATGTGTTTAAGTGGAAAGTACAAAACTACTCATTTAAATTTAGATTTTTTTATTTTAGTTGCTATTTTGCCCGTGGTTAAGGCATTTGATAAGACTTTATCCCAAGTGATTCAAATTGTATGGTAGTGATAATTGTGTTCTTAATTTGATTTAAGTGGAATCTTTAGATGTTCTCCTTCTATACCATATATAATTGTGACTTAATGTTATTAAATTGAAATTTAGAATCACTTCCTTAAGGCTGTTATGGATATTCATCTCTATGTTTTGAAGTACTGATTTTAATTTATGTCTAAAGGCTATTTTCCTCATGGAGATGCAAACTTTATGTGATTTGTCAACAGAAATAATTGTATCAGAGAATAATAGTAAAATACATAATCAGATGGACTCTTTCTACCCTTAAGCCCTGTTTCTTATTTATTTTCAAAATTTATAATTTTGTTTTATATAAAATAACCCAATGAGCACTTGCCAAGTTCCAGGCATGCTTCAAAGCAGGTAACATGAATTATCTCAGTTAACGCTTTCAAAAACTCCCACAAAAAATATCTTGTTCTCCTATTCTAGGACTTTATTTAACTAAGTTTTGTTTAATAAATCTCTGTATACATATCCAAGTTTGTTTAGTTATCTTGGTTGCAAAAGCTAATTTCAAAGTTCACTGTTTTATATTTGGCAAATGTTATAATTGACAAAAAAATTTCAACTACTGTATTTTTATGCAAATAATGTGTGTGCTATACTTTTCTGCCAACTGCTCAGTCCCCTAACGCATTATTTTTCTAAGCATGCTATATGTGTTATGTGTGTGGGTGCATTATTTACATGAGCACGTTATTTGCGAAAAGTATGGTAATCGCCCGTGGATTGGTAGATGTGGAAAGGTAGAAAGAGAGCATTTACCATTGTTAAATTGCTCTTACTTCTGCCCGATGCATGCTGTTGGATTTTGTTTCCTGGGGGTGGGGGCACATGGCCAAGGAACATTAGGGCACATCACAGCATTGATGTTCCCATGAATTAGAAAATGGATGAATCTCTCATTGGTACTGTGTTCCTTGCATATATAGGTGCATATATGTAAACATGCTTCAAACAGATTGTCCTTCAAAATAAGACAGTCTTACGAACTAAAGAGAAGTTGAATGAATTTGGGACAGTGCAGGTGAGTACATGGCTGGAAAATGATGAAGATATAAATATTTCAGGGCCTGAGTAATGCCCAAAAATGCAGCTCCAAGTAAATTTATTTGCACATTTTTTTCAAAATAAGAATGAAGGTCAACCTACAATCCCAATTTTTCTGTAAAATAAAAAGTTGTGTGAAATAAAAAGTTGTGTGAATCCTAAGAAAGCATGCTAACTTAAGATGATTTTCTCTCAGAGTTGTTTTTAGTTAATCCTGCCACCCATTATGCAAAGATTTATAGGTGATCTGTGAAGGGAAATTTGTACTGCCATACGTAAACAGAAGGTGGAGAGTAAAACACAGTCAGACTCTTAACTTCTTGTCTTTATGGTATTGAAACTCTTTTAATGCAATTTTAAATTTGCTTAATTTAATCCTGCTGTTGATCTAAAAGAACGTAAAATCCAATAGTTTTATTGTAATACTTTATTTTGCCCTCTGTTGACTTCTGTTTTAATTCATGTCATGGTAGTTTTAGGGAGGCTAAACTAGGCTCATCACATTGCACCTCAATGATCCCACCAATCACTTTGTCACTAGTTAAAATAGGGATAACTTATCTTCCCTTATTTTATTGTGCTCTCTTTATATACATAATGAATACCAAATAAAATTATTTTCATGGAAAATAATCAAATAATTTCATTTTTCAGTATTCTTCCACTTTTGAGCACATTGTGAATGGCCTATGCCTTCTGCCTAGTGATGAGGGTTGGATTTCGGAAGGCGGCCGTTAGAAGAAGCAGCAAGCCATCAATGCCCCCCAACCCAAGAAAGATGAAAGCTATATGTGATTTCTGTTAATCTTTAAAGAAAGTTTCCTAGCTAATAAATGAGTGGCTTCTGTAAAACCAAGGGTATTTGTAAGTAGTAACCTGAATGTGTTTCGTTATCCTCTGAGGACATAAGAATGGCTTTTACTGGAGGACCTTGATTAGAGTAGAGACACATTTACATTAGAGTTAATCTGATACAGTTGGTTATTTCTTTTCTAACAATGCTCCTTAAAAGGTAACTTGTAAAGGGGACTATATTTCTCTTCAATCCTAAGGACGTCTAACCCTACGATAAGCAATATGTATCTATTAGGATAATAATAATAATAATCACAATACTATCGATGTTACTTCATGTGCTGAGTTAAAAGCCAAGAAATTTGCACATCATTTCTTATTTATTCCTCACACTGAAGTGTTACAGAGGCATACTTCATTTTAATGCACTTTGCTTTATTGAGCTTCGCAGATATTGCAGTTTTTACAAATTGAAGTCTGTGGCAACCCTACATGGAGCAAGTCTATAGGTGCCATATTTCCAACAGCATGTACTTACTTCATGTCTTTGTGTCACATTTTGGTAATTCTGGCAATATTTTAAACTTTTTCATTATTATTATATCTGTTATGGTGATCTGTGATCAGTGGTCTTTGATGTTACTATTGTAATTTTGTAAATTGTAAACTGCACCCATATAAGACAGTGAAATTAGTCAATAAATGTTGTGTGTGTTCTGACTGTTCCACAGACTGGTCGTTCCCGGTCTCTCTCCTTCTCCTTGGGTGTCTCTATTCCCTGAGGCACAACAATATTGAAATTAGGCCAGTTAATAACCCTACAATGGCCTCTAAGGGAGCCCTGGTGGTGCAGTAGTTAAGAGTTTGGCTAAAACAAAATGTCGGCAGTTTGAATCCACGAGTCGCTCCTTGGAAACCATATGGGGCAGCACTACTCTGTCTTATAGGGTCGCTATGAGTCAGAATTGACTCCAACGCAATGGGTTTGGTTTGGTTTTGGCCTCTAAGTGTTCAAATGAAAGCGTCACACGTCTCTCACTTTAAATTAAAAGCGAGACATGATTAAGCTTAGTGAGGAAGGCATGTTAAAAGCCAAGATAGGCTGAAAGCTAGGCCCCTTATGCCAAACGGTTAGCCAAGTTGTAAATGCAAAGGAAAAGTTCTTGAAGGAAATTAAAAGTGCCACTCCAGTGAACACACGAATGATAAGAAAGTGAAAAAGCTTTATTGCTGATATGGAGAAAGTTCTAACAGTCTGGATAGATCAAAGCAGCCACAACATTACCTTAAGCCAAAGCCTAATTCAGAGGAAGGACCTAACTCTCTTCAATTCTATGAAGGCTGAGAAAGGTGAGGAAGTTTTCTTTGTATAGTTCTTTCACATCCATGGTTAGATTTATTCCTAAGTATTTCATTTTTTTAGGGGCTATTATAAATGGTATTGCTTTCCTGATTTCCTTTTCATCATTCTCTTTGTCGGTGTATAGGAATCCAACTGATTTTTGTGTGTTTATCTTGTATCATGCTACTCTGCTGAATCTTTCTATTAGTTCCAGTAGTTTTCTTGTGGAGTCTTTTGGGTTTTCCATATATAGTATCATATCATCTGCAAATAGGGACAATTTTACTTCTTCATTACCAACTTGGATGTCCTTTATTTCTTTTTCTTGCCTTATTGCTCTAGCTAGGACTTCCAGCACAATGTTAAGTAGAAGTGGTGATAAAGGGCATCTTTGTCTTGTTACTGTTCTCAGGGGGAGTGTTTTCAGCCTCTCTCTGCTAAGAATGATGTTGGCAGTTTGTTTTCTATAGATGCCCTTTATTATGTTGAGGAATTTCCTTTCCGTACCTATTTTATTGAGAGTTTTTATCAGGAATGGATGTTGGACTTTACTGAATGATTTTCTGCATCGGTTGAGATGATCATGTGATTCTTTTATTTTGTTTTATTTATGTACTGGATTACATTGATTGATTTTCTAGAGATAAACCATTCTTGCATACCTGGTATGAAACCAACTTGGTTGGGGGGTATTATTATTTTTTTTTTTTTCTGTGGTGCTGAATTCTATTGGCTAGAATTCTTTTTTTTGGAATTTTTGCATCTGTATTCATAAAAGATATTGGTCTGTAATTTTTATTTTTTGTGATGTCTTTGCTTGATTTTGGTATCAGGGTTATGCTGGCTGCATAGAATGAGTTGACAGTATCCCTTCCTTTTCTATGTTCTGAAACAGTTGGAGTAGTACTGGTGAAAGCTCTTCTCTGAATGTTTGGTAGAATTCTCCAGTGAAACCATCTGAGCCAGGGTTTTTTGTTGTTGTCGTCATTTGGAGTTTTTTAATTATCTTTTCAATCTCTTCTCTTGTTATAAGCCTGTCTTAGACATCTAGTGCTGCTCTAACAGGAATACCACAAGTGGATGGCTTTTAATAAGAGAAATTTATTCTCTCACAGTCCAGTAGGCTACAAGTCCAAATTCAGGGCATCAGCTCCAGAAGAAGGCTTTCTCTCACTGTCAGCTCTGGAGGAAGGTCCGTGTCATCAGTCTTCCCTTGGTCTGGAAGGTCCTTGTGATGCATCAGTCTTCCCTTGGTCTGGAAGCATCTCAGCCCAGGAACCTCAGGTTCCTTTGTTCCCGGCACTGCTTTCTTGGTGGTGTGAGGTTCCTATGTGTCTCTGCTCGCTTCTCTCTTTTATATTTCAAAAGAGATTTCATTAAGACACTATCTAATCTTGTCAACCTCATCAGTATAACCTCATTACAGTGATAGAATTTACAACACATAAGGAGATCACATATAATCTCATCAGAGTGATAAAGTTTACAACACATACGGAAATCGCATCAGATTACACAATCATACAACATTGGGAATCATGGACCTAGCCAAGTTGCTACACACATTTTTTGGGGACACAACTCAATCCATGACAAGGCCTGTTCAGATTTTTTACCTCAGTTTGTGTTAGTTTAGGTAGGTAGTGCGTTTTTAGAAAACGGTCTATTTCTTCTTGATTTTAAAATTTATTGGAGTATAGTTTGTCCTAGTACTGTGTTATGATCATTTTTATTTCAGTAGAATCTGTCGTAACATCCACAATTTCATTTCTTATCTGGGTTATTTGCATCCTCTCCTGTTTTTCTTTTGTCAACTTGACCAATGATTTGTCGATTTAGTTGATCCTTTCAAAGAACCAACTTTTGATTTTATTGATTCTATTTTTTTTCTATTCTCTTTTTCACTTCTTTCTGCTCTGATCTTTACTAATCCTTTCTTGTGATGGCTGTGGGTTTCTTTTCTTGTTCTCTTTCTGTTTTTTCAATTTGTATTTCTAATGCTTTGCTTTCATCCCTTTCTTCTTTTTTGATGTGTGCATCTATTGATATAAATTAATCTCCAAGCACTGCTTTTGCTGTGTCTCAAAGGTCTTGGTAGGATATGTTTTCAATCTTGTTTGATTCTAGGAATTTTTTTATTCCATCAATTGTTTCTTCTATTACCCAGAGATTTTTAAGCAAGGTATTATTATTATTATTATTATTTAGAGACCATTTCAAGAAGATTTGATGCATAGAACACCAATGACCAAAGACCAAATGAGTTTTGGAATGACATCAAGGAAATCATACATGAAGAAAGCAAGAGGTCATTAAAAAGACAGGAAAGAAATCAAAGACCCTAATGGATGTCAAAAGAGACTCTGAAACTTGCGCTTGAGCATTGAGTAGCTAAAGCAAAAGGAAGAACTGATGAAGTAAAAGAAATGAGCAGAATATTTCAAAGGGTGGCTCGAGAAGATAAAGCAAAGTATTATAATGACATGTGCAAAGAGCTGGAGATAGAAAACCAAAGGGGAAGAACACACTCGGCATTTCTCAAGCTGAAAGAACTGAAGAAAAAACTCAAGCCTCAAGTTGCAATAGTGAAGCAATCTATGGGGGAAAGTATTAAATGATGCAGGAAGCATCAAAAGAAGATGGAAGGAATACAGAGTCATTATAGCAAAAAGAATCGGCCAGTGTTCAACCATTCAAGATGTAGAATATGAACAGGAATCATTGGTACTGAAGGAAGAAGTCCAAGGTGCAGTGAAGGCACTGGCAAAAAACAAGTCTCCAGGAATGGACGGAATATCAATTGAGACGTTTCAACAAACGGATGGAGCACTGGAAGTGCTCACTTGTCTATCCCAAGAAATTTGGAAGATAGCTACCTCGCCAACTCACCAGAAGGATCCATATTTATGCCTATTCCCAAGAAAGGTGATCCAACCATATGTGGAAATTATCAAACAATACCATTAATATCACACACTAGTCAAATTTTGCTGAAGATCTTTGAAAAGTGGCTGCAGCAATATATCGACAGGGAAATTCCAGAAATTCAGGCTGGATTCAGAAGAGGACATGGAACCAGGGATATCATTGCTGCTGTCAGATGCATCTTGGCTGAAAGGGAAGAATACCAGAAATATGTTTACTTGTGTTTTATTGACTATGCAAAAACCTTTGACTGTATGGATCAGAACAAATAAGGGATAACATTGCAAAGAATGGGAATTCTAGAACACTTAATTGTCCTCACGAGGAATCTGTACATAGATCAAGAGGAAGCTATTCAGATAGAATAAGGGGATACTGTGCAGTTTAAAATCAGGAAAGGTGGGTGTCAGGGTTTTATCCTTTCACCATACCTATTCAATTTGTATGCTGAGCAAATAATCCAAGAAGCTGGACTATATGGAGAAGAACAGAGCATCAAAACTGGAGGAAGACTGACTTCTGGGCAACATGGTGCTATAGTCAGAAGCACCATGCTGTCCCTCCGTGGCAAAAATCAGAAAAACTAAGTCAAACACAGTCACATGTCAATCCTCAAACCCTAAGCGTAAATGAAGAGATAAAGAACTCAGCCAAGCACCAAATGGAATAAGAAACTGACCGAGAACAGAGAGCGAGGAGAAATACATGCAGATGTCCCCTAACAGCTACCGCAGCACATATCTGCCATCTTGGACTCCTATCAGAGATCAGCAAACAGGGGGTATGAGAAAGCAGCTTCACGGAGCTTCCAGCAGGAGACAGAACAACTGGTAAACAGTGATATAGACTTTCCCACCCCGCACCTTTCTTTACCCCCACTTAGCCTCCTCTGCTTCGTGCAGCCATAGTCTCTTGGCTGGGAAGCACCAGCTTCACCCCAGTGTCACTTGGATTCCACCCACCTGCACTGGCCAGATCCCTAAGTGCCTTTTGTTGGTTGCTGGTGTTGCATTTTTCCGCTTCTTTAGACTTCTTCCTTACTTCTCACCACCTCCCCCCCTCCCCTTTCTCTCAAATACCTGGCAACGTGTGCCATCTTTGCTTCTTCCAGCAAGGCTGTGACTTGACTGTGAAAATGCTTCCCGGCCCATGCCTCCATGCTGGTGGGACCCCTGGAGCTTTGTTTGTTCGCTCTGATTCGTTCTGTTTTGATTTGTTTCTTTGTTTTCTTTTTCTTTTCTTGGCTTGGAAGTCCCTTCTAGGTGGGCAATACCAAGCATCTTGAAAGCTACTGCCTTACTCTGTGCAGACGCACAGGTACATCCCTGGGTGCATTTCTTCTTTCTTTTTGTTTTTGGGTTTTTTTTGTTTGTTTGTTTCATTGTTTTGTTTTGTTTTTCTCTCTCTTATTCTTTTTGTCTTTCTTCATTTCCAATCTCGATTTATTCATTCTTTTCTTTTACCCTTTTTTTCTCATTTTTGTTTTTCCTCATTTCTCAGTCTCTCATCTCTCTACTCCAATAACAAGCTCCCTTAGCACTCTTTTTTCTTTGTGTGTATGTTTTTGGCCCTGTTCTTCTCTACTCTCTCTCATCTTTCCCATACCCATTTTAGCTCCACACATCACAAACTAACCCCTCCTTCCTGCATACCTTCACCATGCACTGAACATCACACTCCCAAGCTGCACAGGCACGACCTACTGGAACCTGCCCCACACTGATTCCCGGTCTGCACTGTCAGTCCTGGTACATGCTACAAACAACACATCCCAGCAACTCCCCTTCATCTGGACATGCCCTGCTGTACCATACCTGAGTGACTGACCGTGCCCATTGGAGAAGGAGGTGAAAAGTATCATGCACACAGACAAGCAAACAACAAAAAACACACAGCCCTCCTGCTCAGACGTAACCAAATAAAACAAAAAATCAGGATGAAACAAACCAATTTACAATCAATAAAAGAGGAAAATAACCACTGAATGCCCCAAACACAGCAGACAATATCAAAACACAAAAACAGGACAGGATGGCTCCAATAGATGTCCAAAATAAAACATGAGATGACCTTCCAGTAGAAGAAAAGGCACGAGACCTAACTGATAGGGAATTCAAATCTCTAATATTCAGAATTCTCCAAGACTTTAAGCAAAAAGCAGACAAAAATGAGGAAAAAATAGACAAATTCATGGGAAGTACAGACAAAAAATGGAAGAGTTCAAGAAAATAATACGGGAACAAAGTGCTAAAATAAATTCACAACTAGAAATTATACAAAAACAACAATTAGAAATCCAAAAAATAAACAACAAGATTTCAGAAATGGACAGTGTCATGGGAGGGCTGAAGAGCAGGTTTGAAACGATCAGCGAAATTGGAGACAAACACTTGGCTACAACTCTTTTTGAGGAAAAATCAGAAGAAAAAATGAAGAAACCCTGAGAATTATGTGGGATACACTCAAAAGCAAAAATCTGCAAGTGATTGCAGTTCCAGAACATGGGGAGAAAACAGAAAACATAGAGAGGATCATTGAAGAATTGCTGATGGAAAACTTCCCCAATGTCATGAAAAATGAAAATCTGACCACCCAAGAAGCTCAAAGAACCCCGTATAGGATAGACCCCAAAAGAAAATCACCATGGCATATCATAATCACACTTGCTAAAACCAAAGACAAAGAATCCTGAGAGCAGCTTGAGAAAAACAAAAAGTCACATACAGAGGAGAAATAATACAACTAAGCTCTGTTTATTTGGCAGAAACCATGAAGGCAAAAAGGCAATTGGATGACATATATAAAACCTTAAAAGAAAAAAAATTGCCAGGATAATATATCCTGCAAAACTCCCATTCAAATATGATGGTGAAATTAGGTCATTTCCAGATAAACAGAAATTAAGGAATTATGTAAAAACCAAACCAAACTTACAAGACTTATTAAATGAAGTCCTTCGATCTGAGAACAAACAACATCAGACCACAGGCTGACTATAGAACACAGGATTGTACTAGCCAGATACCAACCTAGGAAATGAACTCATAAGGACTATGCCATACCAAAAGAATTATAACAGGGAACCAGAAAGGTTGATCTGTAAATGACAACAACATTAGAACATTAAAAGAGGGAATAAACAGTGTAGGTATAGAATCTTCTAATGGAGAGGAAGGCAAGGCGATACCAAGTAATAATAGACTGATATAAATCTAGGAAGATAAGGGTAAATTTCAAGGTAACCGCAAAGAAAGTTAACAAACCTATTCATCAAAATAAAGAAGAAAAACATAAAGTCTCAGTAAAAACAAAAGAAATGAAAAAAAAATCCACAAACAAAAGGAACTCAGCACAGGAGAGTGAGAGGATCAAAGAAAGCGTCAGCAACACAAAAAATAAAAAGTACTACAAAATGTAATCCTACTCTTAGGAATATATCCTAGAGAAATAAGAGTCATCACATGAATAGACATATGCATACCCATATTCATTGAAGCACTGTTCACAATAGCAAAAAGATGGAAACAACCTAGATGCCCATCAACAGATGAACGAATAAACAAACTATGGTACGTACACACAATGGAGTATTATGAGAAGATAAAGAACAATGATGAATCTGTGAAGCATCTCATAACGTGGATGAAACTGGGGGATATTATGCTGAGTAAAATAAGTCAATCACAAAAGGACAAATATTGTATGAGACCTCTACTGTAAAAACTCATGTAAAAGTTTACACACAAGAAGAAACAATCTTTGTTGGTTACGATGGATGGGAGGGGTGGGGGAGGAAACTAAATAGACAACAGATAAGTGGTAAGTTTGGTGAAGGGTAAGACAGTACATAATACTGGCGAAGTTAACACAACTTGTACAAGGAAAGGTCATGCAAGCTCCACAGACACTTCTAAACTCCCCAAGGGACAGAATTGCTGGGTGGAAGGCTGTGCGGACCATGGTCTCGGGGAACATCTAGCTCAATTGGCATAACACAGTTTATAAAGATAATCTACTTTCTACCTTGGTGAGTAGTGTCTGGGATCTTAAAAGCCTGTGAGCAGCCATCTAAGATATTCCAGTGATCTCACCTCTGCAGGAGCAAGGGAGAGTGAAGAGAACAAGATACAAGGAAAAGATTAGTCCAAAGGACTAATGGACCACAGCTAGCACAGCCTCCAGCAGACTGAGTCTGGTACAGCTAGATGGTGCCCAGCTACCACCACTGACTGCTTTGACTGGGATCACAATAGAGGGTCCTGGATAAGGCTGGAAAAGGATGTAGAAAAAAATTCTAACACACACACACACAAAAGACCATATTTACTAGCCTGACAGAGACTGGAGAAACTCTTAGAGTATGGCCCCTGGACACCCTTTTAGCTCAGTGGTGAAGTCACTCCCGAAGTTCACCATTCAGCCAGGGATTGGACAGTCTCATAAAACAAAATGGGACTAATGATGCACAGCAGTACAGGAACAAGGACTAGAAGGCAGGAGGGGACAGAAAAGCTGGTGACAGGGAACCCAAGTTTGAGAAGGGACAGTGTTGACATGTTGTGGAGTTACTAACCATTGTCATAGGGCAATAAGTGTACTAACTGTTTAATGAGAAACTACTTGTTCTCCAAACCTTCATCTAAGGTAAAAAAAAAAAAAAAAAAAAAAAAGAATTATCTATGTGAATTCAAATTGACAACAACAACTCAAAAGGTTTGATGGGAAGCCTAGGGGACAGTGAGTTGAAGATAATGGTGATGGAATAATTTGGAAAAGAATAGTGAGAATAGCAGCACAACTGGAAGAATGTAATCGATGTCACTGAACTGTACATTTAGAAACTTTTGAAACGGTGTAACTTTGGCTATGTATATTTTTGCCAAAAAAAAAAAGGTCCTCCAAGGTAGAGAAGGGAGAGTTTTTTTTTTACATATCATGGGGTTGTTAACCAATGTCATAAGACAATATGTGTACTGACTGTTTAATGGGAAACTATTTGTTCTGTAAACCTCCATATAAAGTATAATAAAAAAAAATTGGAGGAAGATTCATTAATAACCTGTATTATTCAGATGACACAACCTTTCTTGCTGAAAGTGAAGAGGACTTGAAGAATTTACTGATGAAGATCAAAGACCACAGTCTTTACTATGGATTACACCTCAACATAAAGAAAACAAAAATCCTCAGAAATGAACCAATAAGCAACATCATGATAAATGGAGAAAAGATTGAAGTTGTCAAGGATTTCATTTTACTTGAATCCACAATCAACACCCATAGAAGAAGCAGTCAAGAAATCAAAAGATGCATTACATTGGGCAAATCTGCTGCAAAAGAACTCTATAAAGTGTTGAAAAGCAAAGATGCCCCCTTGAAGACTAAGATGCGCCTGACCCAAGTCATGGTATTTTTAATCACATTATGTGCATGCAAAAGCTGGACAATAAATAAGGAAGACTGAAGAAGAATTGACTTTGAATTGTGGTGCTGGCAGAGACTATTGAATATTCCACTGACTGCCAAAAGAATGAACAAATCTGTCTTAAAAGAAGTACAGCCAGAGTGCTCCTTGGAAGCAACGGTGGAGATACTATGTCTTATGTACTTTGGACATGTTATCAGGAGTGATCAGTCCATGGAGAAGGACATCATGCTTGGTAAAGTACAGGGTCAGTGAAAAAGAGGAAGACCCTCAATGAGACGGATTGACACAGTGGCTGCAACAATGGGCTGAAGCATAAGAATGATTGTGGGCATGGCACAGGACCAGGCAGTGTTTTGTTCTGTGGTACATAGGGTTGCTATGAGTCAGAAACCACTTGATGGCATCTAACAACAAGAACTATTATTCAGTTTCCAAGTAGTTTATTGTTTTTCCTTCTTCTTCCTTTTATTAATTTCTACTTTTATGGCATTGTGATTGGAGAAGATGCTTTGTATTATCTCGGTGTTTTGGATTTTGCTGAGGGTTGCTCTGTGACCTAAGATGTGGTCTATTCTGGAGAACATCCCATATACGTTGGAAAAGAATGTATACTCTGAAGCTGTTGGGTGGAGTGTTCTCTATATATCTACGAAGTCAAGTTGGCTGATTATGGCCTTTTGATCTTCTGTATCTTTTTTTAGTTTCTTTCTAGATGTTCTGTCCTTTATCAAGAGTGGTGCGTTGAAGTCTACTATTATTGTGGAACTGTAAATTTCTCTTTTCAGTGCTGTTAGTGTTTGTTTTAGGTATTTTGGAGCTCTGTCATTGAGTGCATAGATATTTATTATGGTTATGTCCTAATGGTGGGTTATCCCTTTAATCATTATATAAGGTCTTTCCATGTCTTATATGGTGGATTTTGTCTTAAAGTCTATTTTATCTGAAGTTAGTATTGCCACTCCTGCTTATTTTTGGTAGCTGTTTATTTGATATATTTTTTTCCATCCTTTGATTTTTAATGTATTTATGTCTTTGTTTCTGTGGTGTCTTTTGTAGACAGCATATTGATATGTACTGTTTTTTTACCCATTGTATCACTCTCTGTCTCTTTAAGGATGCATTTAAGCCATTTACGTTCAATGTGATTATTGATAGGTGTGAGTTGATTGCTGTCATTTTGTAGTGCTTTTTTTTTTTAACAGTGCTGATGTTTTCTTTGTTCTTCTTACTCTCCTGTGCGAAATCTTTTGTTTGTGAATTTTTTTCTATTTCTTTCATTTTTTTAGATTTTGCATTTGCTGAAACTTTGTCTTTCTTCTTTATTTTAGTAAGCATATTTGTTAACATTCTTTGTGGTTACATTTAAACCTACCCCATCATCTTATGTTTTAAACAGTGTTTTACTACTTGATATTGCCTTGACTTTCTCTCCTTTTGAAAGTTGTATACCTATACCGTTTAATCCCTCTTTTATTGCTCTTACATTGTTATCATTACAGATTGACTTCTCTGGCTCCTGTTGTAAATCTTTTAGTTGTGTTTTATTCTTGAAAGTTCATTACCTAAGTTGGTATCTGGCTGATATCATCTTGTATCCTAGATTCAAGTGGCTCTTTAACGTTGTTGTTTCTCTAACTAAAGGACCCCCCTTTAATAATTCTTGCAAGTTTTTTTTTTTTTTTTATTCCATTTATTTCTTTTTATCTGAAAATGTCCTAATTTCTCCATCATATTTCAGCAAGGGTTTTACAGGATATATTATTCTTGTTTGGTATTTTTTTTTATTTATTTCCAGGTTTTGTATATGCCATCCCACTGCCTTCTTGCTTGCGTGGTTTCTGTCGAGTAATCAGACCGTAGGCTTATTGTTTCCCCTTTGTGTGTGACTTTTCATTTTTCTTGAGCTGCTCTCAGGATTCTTTCTTTGTCTTTGGTTTTAGTGAGTGTGATTATATGTCTTGGTGATTTTCTTTTCAGGTCTATCCTATATGGGTTCACTGAATTTCTTAGATGATCATCTTTTCATCTTTCATATCAGGGAAATTTTCTTTCAGCAAATCTTCAACAATCCTCTTTATGTTTTCTGTTTTATCCCCTTTTTCTGGAAGTCCAATCAAGTGCATATTTTCACTTTGATTGTATCCCACATCATTTTCAGGGTTTCTTCATTTTTCTTCATTCTTTTCTTGGATTTTCCCTCAAAGAAGTCTACAAGGATTTGTTTTCAATTTCAATGATCCTGTCTTCCATTATTTCAAATTTGCTCCTCTATTGCACTATTTCTGAAATCTTGTTGTTTATGTTTTTGATTTCTAATTGCTGTTTTTTGTATGATTTCTACTTGTTTATTTTGACATTTTTTCCTGTATTATTTTCCTGAATTCTTCCATTGCTTTGCCTGTGTTTTCCCTGACTTTGTCTGTATTGTCCATGATTTTGTCTATTTTTTTCTTTATTTTTATCTGTGTTGTCCTTCACCTCTTGAGGAGCCCTGAATATTAGAGTTATGAATTCCCTATAACGTAGTTCCAGTGCCTTTTCTTCTACCAAAAGATCATCTGGTGTTTTATTTTTTGTCACTTTCTGGAGCCATCCTATCCTGCTTTTTTATATGTTTTGATATTATCTACTCTCTTATGGACATTCAGGAATTATTTTCTTCATTTATTGACTGTAGATTTGGTTCATTCTGCTTTTTTGTTTTATTTGATTATATTTGGGTAGGTCAGCTGGGTGTGTTTTTTTCCTTGCTTGTCTGTGGACACAATATTTGTCACCATCTTGTTCACTTGGACAGGGCTGGTTGCTCAGCTATGGTGCTGCAGGACAGGTACAGTGGGATAGAGGGGTAGGGATGGGTCATTTGTGGCATGCATTGGAGTCGACAGGGCAGGGCCTGGAGGCTGTGAAGTGCAAGGTTCAGTGGTCCATGCTGGTGCCACTTAGTGGCATGGCATATGGCAGGCCGTGCAGATAGGCACAAGGGAACAGAGAGGATATGATGTGGAGCTAAGTGGGTGGGAGAAAAAAGAAAGATAAACAAAAGCAAACAACAACAACAACAACAACAAAATCAAAAAAAAAGAAGGAAAAAAAAGAAAAAGTAAATAAAATTGTGTCATGGTAGTATTTGACTGTTGGGGGCAGGGCAGTCTCAATGAGGCTGTGTGCTGGTGGCCTTCTAGCCAAGCCTTGTGGTTTGGCCTGTCAAGAGAGGTGTGGGTGGCCCATGGGGCTAAGTGAGCAGGAGAAAGGAAAGGAAAAAGGGAAAGAGAGAGAAGAAATGCAATGAAACAAAACAAAAAAAACAAAAACCACCACCACAACAAAAATAAATAAATATGGTGCTGGGAAGCTAGATGTTGGGGATGGGGTGGATTTTTCTCTCACTTGGTGGCACAGTACATCCCATCAGGAAGGGGCGGAGGCATTGCAGGGGCTAGATGAGAGAACGAAGGAAAATGGAGAAGAGGAAAGATAAAAAAATAAAAAGATGGCACTGAGGGAGCTGGCCTGTGGGGGTGGTGCAGACCTGAGGAGGCTGTGTGGCAGAGGCTGTCTAACCAAGCAATACAGTCCAGCCAGTCTAAAAGGGTGGTGGGCACGCACGGGGCTAGGTGAATGGGAGAAAGGAAAGGAATGAAGAGAGAGATAAGAAACATCAACAAAAAAAGAAAAGAAAAGAAACAAAAAAGACAAAACAAAGATGGTGCTGAGGGTGCCTGCCAGTGGGAGGCGGCACAGACCTGAGGAGGCCATGTGGCAGAGGCTGTCTAACCAAGCAATACAGTCCAGCCAGTCTAAAAGGGTGGTGGGCACGCACGGGGCTAGGTGAATGGGAGAAAGGAAAGGAATGAAGAGAGAGATAAGAAACATCAACAAAAAAAGAAAAGAAAAGAAAAAAGACAAAACAAAGATGGTGCTGAGGGTGCCTGCCAGTGGGAGGCGGCACAGGCCTGAGGAGGCCATGTGCCAGTGGCTTTCTAGCTGAGTGGTGTGGCACAATCCATCGGGAAGAGGTGGGGACAACACAGGGCTAGCTGGGCAGGAGAAATGAAAGGAAGAAAGAGACAGAGAGAAGGAAATCATCGCCCACAAAAAAATGGCACTGAAGGAGCTTTCTGGTGGGGTGACACAGACATGGAGAGGTCATGTGCCAGTGGTTCTGTAGCTAAGCTGTGTGCCACAGCCCATCAAGAAGGGGTGGGACAGCACATGGGGCTAGGTGTGCAGAAGGAAAGAAAGGAAGGAAGCGAGAGATAGAGAAGAAACAAACAAACAAAAAAAAAGCTAAAAAAAAACAATAGCAAAAGAAAATGGCACTGAAGGAGGTGGCCTGTGGAGATGGGGCAGATCCGGTGGCAGTGATCTAGTGTGTCTCTGGCCGAGAGACTGTGGCCCTATGGAAAGTGGTGGAGGCCGCATAGAGGGAAGAGTGGTGGGTGGTGGGAAAGTGTGTATCCCTGGTTACTGGGTGTTCTGTCTCCTGTTGGGAGCTCCATGAAGTTGCCTTCCTGTATTCCCTGTCTGCTGTTCTTGGTGGCTGAGGTCCAAGATGGCGATTCCATGCCGCATTAGCTAGTAGGGGACCTCCACTCCATAACTGTCCTAATTCTCTGTTCTCTGTCAGTTTCTTATTATGTTTGGTGCTTGATCAAGTTCTTTATCCTTTCATTTGATGCTTAGGGTTCCAGGACTGACATTTGTATCTGTTTTATTTAGTTTTTCAGGTCCTTGCTGTAGAGGGACTGCATGATGCTTCTGTCTATAGCACCATGTTGGCTCAGCCTCCTTCAGGGCATAGCCTTATGCTCTGCTGTGACTTAGTTCACTTATGTTGAATCTCAACTAGATTACCATCTCCTGGAAATGTCTTATTCCATCCCAGTCAAAACATCCTATCTTTACATAAAATTCTACATATACTGTCTCTTGCAAGCAAGTTTGATAAAATACTTTATATCAAATGTATAAAACATTGGTACTCTTGTGCTTTGCTTTCCATTTGTGTTTCAAGAAAATCTTTTGAACCTAGTGTTTCCAAAAGAATAACGATATGCTATGATTTAGGGATTAAAACAGACTAGTTTGGAAGCAGTGGATCTATGAAATGAGAATTTACCTATTTAGAGCATGGGATTTTTCCGTTTTTTCAAATTTTTCCCAATAAGAATGTGTTGCTTTTGGTTATCACAGATAATTTTTTTCTTTCTTTTTCTCTTTTCCATAGATGCAGTCAACCTGCATTTAACATCTTTCTCAATAATATTTGGAGAAATATTCTGATTGAAAATTAGCAATAATTTACATAAAAAGTTAACATGAAATCAAGATTCAATATTAAAAGCTTCCTAAATTTCAGAATGTATCTGATACTTTGGGAAGCTTAGAAAAATACCTTAGCACTTTGACTAGATTAAGGAGATCAATATCGTGAGTTTAGTACTTAAAATGGAAAGTTCTGAGTCCTACTTGATTCAAAAGAACTGACATCTATAACACAAATTCAATGACCCCTCTATTCTCTTATATTTGAATCCCTGAATTTTCTTTTTTTGTTTTAATTTGGTAAGAAGCAGTAATATAATTTTTAAATATTTATTGAAGTTTTCTAAGGGGAAGTCACTGACATGTCTACTAATGTTTGCTTGTGACAAACATTTGATACACTCCTGATTCAAGTATGTATTATAGAGTAGGAGAGAAAAACAGTATGCGAAATATATAATAACTAAATATAATAGCATTTATTTACCACCTGCCTCAAGCTTTTTCCGAAGTATCTTACAGAGAAAAAAGAAAATCACGTTTAATTATTTTAAAACTCTACAAAGTAGTGCTATGATTTTCACTCCCATGTTATAGACAATGAAATTAAAACAGAGAGTTTAAAGAATCTGTCCAATGTCACACAGTAAGTCAGTAGTTGAAATCTGAACCCAATAGTAAACTCCAATCCCTTGATTTTAGCTACTATGTTTTTACTCTATATGCTATACCTCTCCACACTATAATGTGGTGTTTGGAAAATGACAAAGAAGCACCACTGACAATCAGAATTCTAAATTTCTAGTTCATAAAAACAGCCCTCCTATTGGCCTGTTAAAATACAGCTTTACTGAGAAAGTTTAATTTAAAGCAATAATAGAACACAGATAAGTTACCACAACGGTGACATGAGATGAAATTACTCACGAGAGTAGTGCTGAGTGATCTGCTAACTTTGTTTATTTACTTAATAAAGCGTTACCAAACACTTAACCAAACCAAACTGCTTGTAATTGAGTCAATTCCGACTCATAGCAACACTACAGGACAGTGTAGAACGGACCCATAGGGTTTCCAAGGAGCAGCTGGTGGATTTGAACTACTGACCTTTTGGTTAGCAGCCAAGCTCTTAACCACTGTGCCATGAGGGCTCCTACTAAAAGTTTACTATAGGCAAAATAGTATGTGGGATTTGAGACACAGAAGTTTTAATATAAGGCCACCTGTCCCAAAAAGTTAATATGTAGTGGGGAGGATGGATGTATGAAACATAAATTACCCAAAATTATATATCTAAGTGGTAGAGAATATCCAATCCAAAATAGACGTTATGGCTTATAACAATAAGGTTTGGATGATGAAGAAGACATTATTAGTGTTCAAACATCATCTACTTTTTTTCTCCTTCCTAGACAGAGGTTTGACAACCTCCCCAGTATCTTTATATAGTTAGGTGGGGTAATGTGGTTAGTTCTATTTTATGGACTACAATCTTAAGTGATGCATATAACACCTAGGACAAATCATAGAAGAATAGGTGTGAGCTCTCCATGCTCCTTCTTCCCCGTATGTGATGACAAAGACTCATGTTGAGCTGGTGGAGCCAGCAAGACCAAATTAGGCTTGACAGTAGATGGATGGTAGCCACCAAGGAGAGTTGCCCAAACTTATAATGAACAATGCATGAGAACAAAACTGTTACATCAAGTCACTGAGATTTGGGAGTTGTTTGTCACAGCCTAATCTGATTAATGCAAATGACTACCCTTGTGTTTTGAAAAATTCTCCCTGAGTGGCAGTAAGATGTAAAAAGACTAGGATCAAGAATAAAGAGGCAAGGATCCTAGTCCTCATTTTCCAGTAATAGTTTGCATGTCTTTGGGTAAATATTTTTGGCTCAAACGGTCATCTCTAAAATGATTAAGTTTTATTAGCTAGTTAAGGTCTCCTTTGGCTTTAATAACCCATAACTATATAACATATACTCTGAAAAATGATTTTTAGAGAATGGACATGACCTTTTCTCCTTGATACAGTAAAGGATATAAAAAAGAGTTATTTGACTTTGATAACTCCCATGCTTTGACAAAAGGAAATGGGCTAAATGACTTCTTATATGGAGTGGGTTTTTATTCCTTGGTTCAAACGAGGGATTAGTATTTGGTTTGAAGTATAAATACTTTTTGTTAAAGCTTTGAAGAATGTTTCACTTAAGATAAATCAAATATACTAAATTACTTGCTATTCAAATTATTTGATAATAACTTACATTCACTTATTAAGCATATGCATAATAGCTTATCATGATTTCCATTCAAGCCTTCCTTTACATGCCTTATAATTTGCTTTATAATTTCTTAAGATGAGTAGCTGCATATATTAAATTATGTTACATTATTAATAGAATTTTATAGATGATACTATATTATGAGTCACCAAAATATTTTACATACTTTAATTCCACAAAGTTCTGTTCAGTAACTCCCTTTATCTATTTCACAAGTGTAATGAATACGATAAATGTCAAGTAAAATATTTTTTCATAAATACATTAGCCCAGCTCCCTTCCCCTGCTGGCGAAAGAGAAGACTCACAGTTTTTACAGTTAGCGAAAAAGAGACAATATTCTGCCTTACCTTTTCTCTGCTTCAAAAGGAGATGAGTGCAATGATCTCTCAGAATTGCAGGGTGACAAGGCTGGGCCCAAGCAAGTGGAGGCAGAGAAAGAACAAGGACCAGAACTGCTATCTCTTTGCAGTTGCTGGCAGAAATAACCAAAAAGTCCTCCACTCTCATTTACTCTTCTTCTGCATAAAATGTCTCCAGATTACATCTGTAAAAAAATAAATGCAGTGCATTTATTAAAATCTTTCCTTATTGTAAGATGTAACAGAAAGTGTTGTTAGGCAATTCCATATGTAACCTTGAAGGAATTTAACACCTTTTTAAAGACAACAAGGCTAGCCAGAAATTTTCCTGTCAAGTCTATAAACGAGTCCCCGCTGTTTGCAGTATTTTATTTCAAAGGCTTAAAATAGGAAAGGAAATATTGTGTTCATTACCTGGCGCAGTCACTAAATATTATTTCTAAGTCACTTATTTTTATATTTTACCTTTGACCACAAATGACAAATAGTAAAAACTGCATTGCTGTGTTCTCACTATGAAATCTTTACCGTTTATATTTACAGATTTTCCCTTGTGCTCGAAATGAGGAGAAAATCTCCTCTTATGTCTTCTTTCACTGAAACAGGTATCTAGCTTTATCTGAAGCTGAACTATTGTCTGTGGTGGTGATGGTGATGGTGGTGGTGGTGTGTGCGTGTGTGGGGGGAGGGAAGGGTGGAGGTGAGGTTGCTGCAATATAGCTAAAACACTTGCCTGTGTTGCTTTCAGAAAGCTAGTGAGGAAAGGGCCTGATGCTTCTCCCAGTTTACATCTCTAAGCAGAACTATAACTTAGAAAAGACAGAAACCATAATAACTGTCACTGCTCATTCTCAGAGTGCTGACTGACAAGCCTTTCACAAGACTAGCTTAATGACAGATTAGCAAGCGTTCAGATCAGTCTAACCAATAAATGCTGTTTAATTTACAAAGCAATCTAAACCATGGTGTCTTTTCTCCTTGATTCAGAAAGTTTACTTATGAGAAGTCCTGATAGGTAGAATCTGAATAGTTTAATTCCACTATCCTAAATTGTATGGATTTATCAGTATAATAAGATAACGAAAGGGACATGCCTAAGCAATACATTAATTGAAAAAATATAGCTCATAAGTGAAACTGCAAGTTTTAAGACTGTTGTTACGCATCTACATGGCTAATTGTCTTTGGAGACTTTACCATAACTTGAAGGTAAATTGTAAGCAAAGTTAAAAAAGTCATGTATGAGGTCTGAAGCTTTATGATATATTAGTTATATTATTCTTTTAGCATTTTTCTAGTAGTTTTTGTGATCAGTTTCTGGATCATCATGATAGATTTAAAAATGTTAAAAAAATCATCCTTTCATCCAACCTTATGAAGTTTCACTTAGATTTAGAGATATCAATCATAAGTGGCAAAATTTTCATTTTTTTCTTTTTGCTTTTTAACCAAGTGGACACATATTCGTTATAATCAAACTTTATGCTTTGTACTGCCATAAACCTTCAAGAAAATTAGCAGAAATGTTGACTCTCTAAATATTCTGCAAATTGATTCATTCATATCCCATTTCCCTTATCTGTGGATTGGTGGTCACTTTTTTTTCTCAGTGAGATGAACATTTACTGCAAATAGATAATTAATTAAAGGTTGGGAAAAAGGCAGGTGGAGGTTAAGTTTATCCACTATCTTGAAGTCCTGTACAAATTCAGGGTATAACTGGGCAGTATAACACATATAAGATAGAGAGTGGTTAAAGCCTTTGTATTATTACTCTCTCCAGTCTAGATAAGTTAAAAAGTTATTATTTTTTATAGTGAATACAAGTTAGCATAATTTTTTAACACAATATGTTGCTTCCTTGTCCTTTTTTTCCTTTATAGACATACTAAATTTCCAGTAAAGTTGGATCAAATAGTATTGCTGCACACATCCCTGCTTGTTCTCCACAGCTTGGTAGTAAAGATGAGGTACTTGGCCCTCTAGCTAAAAGAGCATCTCATGTTAGGCCTGACACTGAAGAATACATATACATGGCTCCCAGGCCTCAACAGGGAGATGTATAAAGTACTTTCAATTGCCAGAAGGCGGCAAAAGGTAGAAAAGCAGGAGATTGAAAAGTTCCATTTTAAAATATTCAGCTTTGTAGACTGGAGAACGTCCTTTAACCTATCTTTTAATTCTCTTTTCTATGGCACTTGGAACTGTACCTCCTGAGTATTAAAACAAAAAAACAAAAAAAAAAAAAAAAAAAAAACAAACCCTTTGCTGTCAAGACGATCTGACTCATCGTGTCTGTAACAGATAAAATTTAGTATATAATTTCAATAGAGATTGGTTGTTATCGTAAGACTGTGGCTCCTTCTCCCTTAAGGACTCAGCCTCCTTTTAGCTTTCTGCTTTGTTCCACCTAATGCTAACCTCATTACCTTAGAGTCATGGGGATAAACATAGACTCCAAGGGAGTTGCTAGCACTACTGCCTAGCAAGTCCTCAACAACAACTGTTTGTTGATTGAATGTATGAATGAATGAACAGAAAGATGAAAAAAGTTAATTGTTTTTTGAAGTACTTAAGCAAATATTAACATCAGGCGTCATTGACACTGGCAAATAACTAAGTTAAAAATTAACAATCTAGACTAAAGATACAAGTAAGTATATTTAAAGTATAAAACTGTCATGTTTTGCAGACTAAAAGAGAAAGGCATAGTCTTTTTTGTTCAGTCTGTAGTCATTTCCAAGGTAATGACTATTCTCTGTATTGGCATTTTCTTTCAAGAGTCTAATGAATATATCATTATCAGATAAAGGTATTATCATTAAAAGTAGATGAGTGAATATTTAATTATGCATTCCTTATTTTTAGCTATTGTCTTTTATAGTCTTAATTCCAATTAACACCATTATTCATGATACCTGTGCTCAATATGTAAGTAAAGTAGTCATAGCTAATAGATACAGATTTTTAAACTGTTCTTATTTTCCAGTTTGAATTTTACTTTCATGCCCTACATTGTATAAACTAAGATAAAAAGAATTTTCACTGATGAAGGGTTTATAGGTTAATATAATCATTTTTTAAAAAAAATTTAAAAACCTTCGAATCAGACATCTTTTATATCAACTTAAATTTATGTATAACTGTGCAATATATATGTGCATTTTTTATTTTTTCAAAGTAATGTGCCAACAATCTTTACATCTTATCTGAAATTGTGTAATAATCGAAATCGAAAATTTGGCCTGAATTTTTAGCATAATACCATTCAAACTATTTGTAGGAATGGCTTTAAAAATACTACGTTTTCTAGGAAGTCCTGTAAGTACTGTTGAGTATCGGTAAAACTGACAGTGAGACTTGTTTTGTTACTCCAAGTATTTCAGGCGGCAGCTCACTTAACAGTTTGCTTCAGTGTGTACATCCTGAGAACCTGTACTTGAAACTCCTATATTTGAGTTTTATCCCTTTCTAATCTCAAAATAACAAATTAAATAATCAGGGGAAAACAAAGGCAAAAAAGAAAAGACAGCAAAAGCCATATTATTTGCTAAATAATTTACTTTTTCCACGAAAAAGTAAAACATATGAACTTGCATAAAACACTTACTGTTTATATAAGTAAACTTTCTTAGCTAGGTAGATGATTTGCATGATTGGAAACATTTCTTTATTCCAACAATAAAATAACTCAGTTCACTCATAAGGAGACATCACTTTACTTATAAATGAATTTTCTTTTGTCACCCCCTTCTAATTTACATGTAAGATATACAAGAATTCAGTGATTATAAAGATAATGAATAACCAGTATTGGGGTACAATTTAAGAGAAATTTTGGTTAGTTGACTTTTTAGAAAAAAGTTTATTGTTGCAATTACAAAAACTAAATATATTGCTTGTGTTAAATATTTTATAAAAGAAACAATTTTATTTTAATTTTGGATATTTTGTAATACACAAAATTTGCTAAAAGGTGAAAATTTGTTTTATTTTAAAACACACTTTTAGGCATATTACATAAAACACTGTCCTAAATTTATAGAAACCTAAAATTGAACGTAACTAATTAAATCTTATGGAAATGTTGTTGCTGTTGTTATGTGCCCTTGAGTTGGTTCTAACTCATACTGACCCTATGTGCAACAGAACGGAACACTGCTCGGTCCTGCACCATCCTCACAATTGTTATGCCTGAGCCCATTGTTGCAGCCATTGTGTTAATCCATCTCGCTGAGGGTCTTCCTCTTATTCACTGATCCTCTACCAAACATGAAGTTCTTCTCCAGGTACTGATCCCTCCTGTCTTAGTTATCTAGTGCTGCTATAACAGAAATACCACAAGTGGATGACTTTAACAAAGAGAAATTTATTGTCTCACAGTCTAGTAGGCTAGAAGTCCAAATTCAGGGCATTAGCTCCAGAGGAAGGCTTTTTCTCTCTATTGGTTCAGGAGGAAGGTCCTTCTCATCAATCTTCCCCTGGACTAGGAGTTTCTCTGTGCAGGAACCCTGGGTCCAAAAGACATGCTCTGCTCCCGGCACTACTTTCTTGGTGGTATGAGGTCCCCGCTCTTTGCTTGCTTCCCTTTCCTTTTATCACTTGTAAGATAAAAGGTTGTGCAGGCCACTCTCCAGGGAAACTCTTTTACATTGGATCAGGGATGTGACCTTAGTAAGGGTGTTACAATCCTACCCTAATCCTCTTTAACATAAAATTACAATCACAAAATGGAGGACAACCACACAACAGAGGGACTCATGGCCTAACCAAGTTGACACATATTTTGGGGGGACACAATTCAATCAATGACATCTCCTGATAACATGTCCAAAGTATGTGAGATGTAATCTTTACACCTTGCTTCTAAGGAGCATTCTGTTTGTGCTTCTTCTAAGACAGATTTGTTTGTTCTTTTGGCAGTCCATCGTATATTCCATAGTCTTCTTCATTCTTCCTTATTCATTGTCCAGCCTTTGCATGCCTATGAGATGACTGAAAACATCATGGCTTGGGTCAGGTGCACCTTAGTCTTCAAGGTGACAGCTTTGCTTTTCAACACTTTAAAGAGGTCTTTTGCAGCAGATTTGCCCAATGCAATGTGTCTTTTGATTTCTTGACTGCTGCTTCCATAGGTGTTGATTGTAGATCCAAGTAAAATGAAATCCTTGGCAACTTCAGTCTTTTCTCCTTTTATCATGATGTTGTTTATTGGTCTGCTTGTGAAGAATTTTTTTTTACTCTACTTTAGATAAAGGTTTACAGAACAAATAGTTTCTCATTAAGCAGTACACATATTGTTTTATGACAATGGTTAACAACCCCATAACATGTCAACACTGTCCCTTCTCAACCTTGAGTTCCCTATTACCAGCTTTCCTGTCCTCTCCTGCCTTCTAGTCCTTGTCCCTGGACTGTTGTGCCCCATTAGTCTCGTTTTGTCTTACAGGGCTGTCTAATCTTTGGCTGAATGGTGGACCTCAGGGGTGACTTCATTACTGAGCTAAAAGGGTGTCTGAGGGCCATACTCTTGGGATTTCTCCAGTCTCCGTCAGGCCAGGAAGTCTGGTCTTTTTTTGTGAGTTAGAATTTGGTCTACATTTTTCTCCAGCTCTGTCCGGCACCCTCTGTTGTGATCCCTGTCAGAGCAGTCAGTGGTGGTAGCTAGTCACCATCTAGTTATACTGGACTCAGTCTGGTGGAGGCTGTGGCAGTTGTGGTCCATTAGTCCTTTGGACTAATCTTTTCCTTGTATCTTGTTCTCTTCATTCTCCCTTGCTGCTGAAGGGGTGAGACCAGTGGAGTATCTTAGATGGTTGCTCACAGGCTTTTAAGACCCCAGACGCTACTCACCAAGGTAGAATATAGAACATTTTCTTTATAACCTATGTTATGCCAATTGAGCTAGATATTCCCCGAGACCATGGTCCCCACAGTCCAGGCCTTTTTTTGTTGGGAGTATTTTTGTTATCTTTTCAATGTCTTGTGAGGATTTTTTTTTCTTTTCTTTTTTATGCTGCGGTGTAATCCATACTGAAGGCTGTGGTCTTTGATCTTCATCAGTAAATGCTTCAAGTCGTCTTCACTTTTAGCAAGTAATGTTGTGTCATCTGCATAACGCAGGTTATTATTGAGTCTTCCTCCAATCCTGATGCCATGTTCTTCTTTATATCCTCCAGCTTTGCAGATTATTTGCTCAGGATACAGACTGAATAAATATGATGAAAGGATATAAGCCTGACACAGATCTTTCCTGACCTTAATCCAAGCAGTATCCCCTTATTCTGTTTGAACGACTGCCTCTCTGTCTATGTACAGATTCCTCATGAGCATAATTAAGTGTTCTGGAATTCTCATTCTTCGAAACGTTATCCATAATTTGTTATGATTCACATAGTCAAATGACTTCGCATAGTCAATAAAACATAGGTAAACATACTTCTGGTATTCTCTGCTTTCAGCCAGGATCCATCTGACGTCAGCAATGATATTCCTGGTTCCACATCCTCTTCTGCATCCGGCTTGAATTTCTGGCAGTTCCCTGCTGATACACTGCTGCAGCCACTTCTGAATGATCTTCAGCAAAATTTTACTTGGGTGTGATATTAATGATATTGTTTGATAATTTCCACATTAGGTTGGATCAACTTTAAAGGCAATAAATCTTTTCAGTGCTAAAAAGTCTTTGAAATCACCATCACGACAGACAAAAAAAGACATTAAAAACTCGTGTTTATGTCAAATAAAGACCTCATGGGACTTATTTTTTGCAATCTGTTTTGTAGTCTCTAGATGTCAATTTTTTTATTTTAACAGCCAATTGGTTCTAATTGAGAGATGTCCTTAGCTTTCCATTCTAACCTATGGGTTAATTTAGTTTGTTATGAATCTATACATAGTTGTCCTATTCATCATCTTTTATATTCAGAACTTTGATTTATGACTTGAATTAGAATCTGAAATGGGAAAAGCTTTCACACAAATTCAGTGCCTGAATGCTGTAGAAACAGCTCAGTCAAGCACTAGAACTTGCACTTTCAAAATAGTCATCAAAATGCCAATTATTCGATCCAACAAACAGCAAGCAGAGACAGGAAAATTATTCATATAAGAAGCAAGTCTGATGAAAGTCAATTTACAGACTAGAACAACAAAAAATCTGCAAAAGATTTTTTGTACAAAATCCTCAGTAGATTAATATGTTCTACAGTTCATACAAATATGAATTTTTCAGCAATCAAAAACTACTTTCACATCAAGACCAGTCAAGCTTTTTGGAGGTTTGTGTTCTTTTCTTTGGCTTCAAGACCACACAGCTAGTTTCATTTAGCATTATGTACTTTTTTTTAGGATTACATTTCTTAATGTTTCCTAGAATACCCACTTCCTCATCCTCCCTGCCATCTCTTTCTGACATATTTGCCTTATTTAAGCATGCTATACTTACTTCTTTATGTGCACCATCTTACAATGTGTACACAGCAGAGAGTCAGGCATATGAAAGTTTGTTAAATAATTCTAAAGGGAATAAATGTTCACTCAGCACTGTAAAATTTTAGTCAGAGGCCATCTTCTGTGGGAAGACATTCCTCATTTTTTTAGTAACATTTATTTCCCCATCAAATACATCTTCCTTTCTATGTATATAGGAATGCAAGGATTATATAGTTGATAGTAAAATGCAGCTAACTTAAGTAATAAAAAGTATCTATCTCTAATCCCCACCAGTGAATTCTGTCTTTGAAATCTCACTGTCCCCCATCTCCAAATATTTTGGGGATTTCCCAGTATCTTTCTAAGGGATAGTCACAAACAAGTTCCTTTATCTGCCATTGACATGTGGCAATATTTCTTCTACTCTAGCTCTGGGGTTTTATGCAGTCACAGAAGAGTACCTTCAGTGCTGCTTGTGCCTATCATGATAAGGGCACTATCACCTTGGTCCTTCAAAGTCACCGGTATTGACTGCCCCTTTGGTTCTGATTCATGGTAGTTCACTAAAGCCACTTAAAGCAAAAGGTCTTCACTGAAACTACCACTGCAAACAAAATGTACTAGCTGAAACTACAAGCATTGCTCTGTTAAACTATTATAGATTTTGGCCACTAATTTTAGAACCAATGGTTGTTTTCACACTACAATGACAAAAATTAGAAGTCATGATAGAGACCATCTGCATGCAAACCCTTAAATATTTACTATGTAGTTTTTAAGAAGCCCGGGTGGTGCTGTCTTTAAAGGAACTACTGAGGAACTATTCATTTTCTCCCTCTGGATAGCGTCCTTTTTTTACTTAATGGAAAGCACCACCTACACCACCTACTGCTATTTTAGTCTGTATTCAGGTAATGAGACCCTTTCAATATTTGCTAAGCAAAATATAGTTCAGTTGGAAATTTTGCAGCAGAAAATTTTGTTTTCTCAAAATAAAACAACAATCTTCTTTTTGGTGAGAGGGTTTCTGTACTGTTTTGTATTCTCCATAATATTTTTAAATTTACTTCACAAGCATTTATTTTTGAGAATTAAAAGTTTTATAGATATGTCAACAAACCAACAAGCAATATTCAAATATTCACCAATTAGGACAGATAGAACAGTAATTGTATGTGGATATCATGTATAAAAAACAGTATTTATTTAAACAAGCATTATATACTAATCTTTGTTTACTAATCTCTAAAAGCAGAAAAAAATTATTTCTAATTTGACAGCTTGATATTAAAATTATACAACTAGAAATAGAGAAAACATAGATGTAATAATGATATAGACTACATAATTAGATGCATAAGCTATTCTAGATTAATTCAACAATGCTAATCTAATGATAAAGTATAATTAGATTTTAATGTAAAACAAATATTAAAGCACGAATTTTTTTTAAGGTCAACTACTTTCTTTGAAACTAACAATTTTCACAGTTGCATAGTTTTCTATGTCTTTTCAACAAATTAGGAAAGCAAACAGTGATATCATCACTCTCTTTTGAATTCCAGCCCTGCTTTGATAGTTCCAAAATAGAATTTTCAATAAAGCAAAAGCAATTTTACATTTTAAAACTTGAAAATATTGCTATGTTAGAGAACACTGACTTCCTACTATGAAAGAATAAATTTTTACTTCTGAAAAGAAACCAAATATAGTATCAGTGTTGTCCCAGTGGTATTTGTATACGGAAGCAAAATATGTTTTCTGAGTGAAATTCTTAGCCAAGGGAACTCTTTATGAACAACAAGTTAAAAAAATGAAATCAAGCGTTATACTTCTCTTTAAAATATAAATTATGTAAATGCAGTTTTCTTATCTGCTGGGAGGAAAAAAAAGAAAATGTTTGTTGTATTGCCAAATCTAAAGCAAGGCTTTCTGAAAATATATTTCCTTCCATTTCTCTGACTGCACTGTAACATCATTTTATAACCAATTTCCTCTTACAAGATACTAGTTTGTTTAACATCCTTCTTTCACAGCTGTAAATTCTGGAAGCTCCACAGAGCAATTGGAATAACATTCCAGGATTAGTAAATTGTACAATTGAGATGAGTGAATCTAACAGCATATAAACTTGATGGTATTTGGAATATATGCCCATAAACCGGTTCAAAGTTTAATTACAAGAGCCAATTTTCAACAGGGTATTTTATTCATTTATTTATTTATTGGTCCTCATTGTTCAGTATGTTTAAGGAACATACTAATAAATATTTATTAAGATTGCATAGAATTATATTCATACTCATTGCATTTAATAAAGCATCAGGCAATGTAGCAAAAAACAATGCCATTTGTATTTTCTGATATTTAGAATAGTGTAAGAATTTAATGTATTTCAGCTCTTTAGTTTTTCTCTTCAATATCTTATTCAATTTCTACCATAAAATACCAGTAACAACACATATGTCATGTCAATAGCCATCAGTGTCAATTAGCTTTAGTCACCATAATTATGGGAATTAAGATATGACACCTTAGCCTCATAGTTCTTACAATTACAAAATTTCAGCACAGAAATCCCAGTTTCTGCCTTGGGATATTAAAAAATGGAAGGAGTATCTTCTTCACCTTTACTTACAAAAAAGAAAGAGCTAAATTAACTTCAAATTCATGATTTTTCTGTACCCATTGGGTTACTAAAGTTGCAAAGCAATTAACTTAAATTTAGGGAAAGATGGTACAGGCAGAGAGAGCAGAAACATGAGAACTACTTCTCATGACTCAAACAAATAACAATAAGAAAAATTTGTCTAGAATAATTAACAAATTAAATTATCATAGATCAAGTGTAAGGAAGTAGAACCTTGTAAACTCTTGAAGACCTCAAAAATTGTGGGAGTCCATATTGTCTTGCAGGTTCTTTCTCCATGGACCCCACTGAAATTTCACAGAAAGATATAAAAGAACCTTACAAAATGACTATTATAATTCAGGTCTATGGGAGAAAAACAAAAACTCTGGGAGAAGCAAGAAATTCTGGCTGATCCTTTTTCCTTCTTTGTACTGAAAAACATTCTTAAAATATGGTGGAAATAGGGCATGAGTAAAAACTCATTGCAGCTGGAGAAAGGGAACGGATAAAATATAAACCATATGCTTGGAAAGGATCAGATTTATGTTCTGATATCCAAAAATTACAGCTGCGGGTGGCAGGAGAAACAAATATGCCACACCTCTGAGACCCAGAGACACATGCATACCTAAGATTCAGGCTTAATCAAGGCTACAGAGAAGACATCTTCATCTCCACTCGCAGCTGCCCAGATAACAACCTTCCAATAACAAGTAACAGCAGGAAACTGCTGTAAAAGGGATAGAAGAAGTACAAGAGCAATTTGAAATCCTTTTCAAGTCAGAATGCAAAGGATTTATCTAAAATTCAGAGGCAAATAGTCATTGTTCTGATAAACCAAGCCCCACCCTAAACACAAGACATCTCTATAGGAATTTGAAGGCAGTGGTAAATTGAGAGTAACCTTAACAACAACAGATCAATCTAACGTTCACCCCATTCATAAACAGATTAACTCAAACACCTCCCTATGCTAAATTCTTAACCAAGCAAAGGCATGCCAATTTATAAGCAAGTAAAGTATTTACCTCAGTTCTGCTATTCCATACAAAATGACTGGCTTTCAACAAAAAATTGCAAGGCATATGAAAAGACAAGAAAATCCACACTCAGAGCAATCATGAAAAACAGACACAGATATGACACAAATGTCAGGACTGTTAGACATGGGATTTATGACAACTATAATTAATATAATATATATGTTAAAGGTAGAAAAATACAAGATGACATTTGGCTTAGTTCTCTCTTCCTGCAATTTTAGAGGTGGAACTTCTTCCTGAAGTGGCAAACCCTCCCCCTGTGCCTTTTACATCCTCCTCTTTTTTATGAATCTGCAAAAGACAGTTACCTTTATGTGGGTGATGGAGATGTGAATATTCAAAAACTGAAAATGACAAAGAGTCATTCTAGAAATTTTTAACACTAAAGATAAAAAATTAACAAGCCAAAATTTCTTCAGTAAACCATCAAGAACTTTGGAACCAGTTTCCTACGGGAGATATGAGCTTCAGAGAAGTAAGATAGCAGTTCTTTATTATATTCTTTTTTTTTATTAAATATTTTCTGTTGTGTGAAGTGACTTATTAAAGAAAAATAGTAAAAAAATCATAGCATTTTGAAAATTATACCAAATATTCAAATAGAAATGATATTAAAAAATAGTAAGAGAGATTAATGCCTTTACCAGGTTCATTAGTAGACTCTATACAGAAAAGGAAACAATCAACTTGAATATAGGTCTATAGAAATGACCTCAACATAAACACAAAGAGAAAAAAAAATTTTTTTTTTTTTTTTAAAAGAACAGAATATACAAAATCTATGGGCCAATAGATTGGAAATCCCACAGGACGGTTCTACTCTGTCCTATAGGCTTGCTATGAGTTGGAATCGACTCAATGGCAATTTTTTTTTTTTATAGGCCAATATTAAATTTTCTAACGTAAGTGTGATTGGGATTGCATAAAGAGAAGAGAAAGACAACTGGACATAAAGACTATTTCAGGAAATATTTGAAGAAATATTTTAAAGAAATATAATCAGTCAGAGATAAAAGAGAAGAACTAAATTCTGAGAAACAAAGATAAAAATTTAGAGCAGACATTGTCCATATTACATAGGTCAGAAGACAATGCAGTGACACCTTTGAAGTGATGACAGAAAATAAAAATATCAACCCAGAATTCCATCACAGTGAACTATCTTTTGGTAATGAAGGTAAAATAAATATTTTCTCACAGAAACAAAAATGTAAGAACTTCATTATCAGCAGATAGACTCTACAAGAAATTGTAAATGAAATCTTTTAAGCAGAAAGAATATGATAGAAGACTGAAACTTGAATCTATACAAAGAAAGTATAAACTTTGGAAACAAATTTTTTAAAGTAGAGTAAAATGTGTATTAAAAAATGCTATACAACTTTTAAGCAAAAGCAGAGGAAAGTATGGCTCAAAGTAAGCAGAAAAATCAATTTATTTCTATCTGGTAGTAACGAATAAATGGAATTAAAACTGGGGGTAGGGAACTGGATTTAAAAAAAAAATTACAATGGCATCAGAAAAAAAAGAAAAACTTGACATACTCAGGTAAAAATCTCAAAACATGAAAACATGTGCGGGATCTCTATATCAAAAACTACAGATTACTGACATTAAAAAAAAAAAAAAAAACTATTTAAATGCATATATATATACCATGTCCATATGTCAGAAGATTTAACACTGTTAAGATGTCAATTCTCCCTAGTTTGGCCTATACGTTAAATTCAATTTCCAACAATACTCCAGTTAGAAAATATAAAATTTATTTTAAAAACTGATTTTAAAATATATTTGCAATGGAAAGAAGTTAGAATAATCAAACTATTATGAAAAAGAAGAAAATTGAAGAACTCACACAACCCAATTTCAAGAGTTACTATAAACTTACAGTACGTGTGTCAGTGTGGTATTGGTGAAAAAATAGGCTCAAAGCACAAAGCAAGAGAATGGAGAGCCCAGAAATACAGTTTCACAAGTATTTTCAACTGATATTTAAAACACTGCAAAGACAATTCAATGAACAAAGCGTAGTTTTTATAACAAATTGTGCTGGAGAAAAAGGAAAAGCATGCACTAGAAGAACCCTAACCTATACCTCAAACCTGGTAAAAATAGTAAATAAAAATGGACCATAGACTTAAATGTAAAATTAAAACCTTCAAATGTCTACAAGAAAACATAGGAGAGAATCTGGATGATAATGAGCCAACACAAGAGTGTTTAAATATTACACCAAAATCATGATACAGAAAAGCAAGCATAATCGATAAATTAGCATTTTTTTAGTGAAAGACACTGTTAAGAAAATGAAAAGATAAGCCAAAATTTGAAAGTATTTGCAAATCACTTTTCTGTCAAAGAACTTGCAGCCATAATTCATAAAGAACTCACAAATCTCAACTATAAAACAAATAACTTAATTTTTTTAAATAGGCAAATATCAGAATAGAAACAAAAAAGGTATATATCTAAGTTAACCATATATTGTTTTGGTTAGTTCTGTAAATGTAGAATTAATTATTGAAGTATTTCATGAAATGTAGTTGATGTGGATAGAAGTAGTTTTTGTGTCATTATACAGTAAAATTGTAGACCCTGTATTTATTATTTTAGCATATCTCATGTATAACTTATGTTGTTGTTGTTAGGTTCTGACTCATAGCAACCCTATGTACAACAGAACAAAACACTGCCCTGTCCTGTGCTATCTTTGTAACTGATGTTATGCTTGAGCCCCTTGTTGCAGCCACTGTGTCAATCCATCTTGTGGAGGGTCTTCCTCTTTCTCACTGACAATCTACTTTAACAAGCATGATGTCCTTCTCCAGGGACTGATCCCTCCTGATAACATGTCCTAAGTATGTGAGATATAGTCTCGCCATCCTTGCTTTTAAGAAGCATTCTGCTTTTATTTCTTCCAAGACAGATTTGTTTGTTCTTTTGACAGTCCATGGTATAATCAATATTCTTTGCCAACTTCACTATTCAAAGGTGTCAATTCTTCTTCAGTCTTTCTTATTCGTTGTCCAGCTTTCATATGCATATGAAGCAATCGAAAACACCATGGCTTGGGTCAGGTGCACCTTAGTCTTAAAGGTGACAGCTTTGCTTTTCAAAACCTTATAGAGGTCTTTTGCAGCAGATTTGCCCAATACAGTATGTCCTTTAATTTCTTGACTGCTGCATTCATGGGCGTTGATTGTGGATCCAAGTAAAATGAAATCCTTGACAACTTCAATATTTTCTCTGTTTATCATAATGTCGCTTATTGGTCCAGTTGTGAGGATTTTGTTTTCTTTATGTTGCTGTGTAATCTATACTGAAGGCTGTTGTTCTTGACCTTCATCAGTTAGTACTTCAAGTCCTCTTTACTTTCAGCAAGCAAAGTTATGTCATCTGCATAACTCAGGATATTAATGGGTCTTCCTCTAATCCTGAAGCCCCGTTCTTCTTCATATATTCCAGTTTCTCAGATTATTTGCTCAGCATGCAGACTGAATAAGTATGGTGAAAGGATACAACCCTGACTCACACCTTTCCTGACTGTAAACCACACAATATCTCTTGGTCTTTCCGAACGACTGCTTCTTGGTCTATGTGCGGGTTCCTCATGAGCACACAATTATGACTTATATGAGATAGTAATTTCTAAGATGATGTTCAGTTAGAAGTGATCACACTGATGAAAACTCTGAGATTTGGAATTTAGTATCTATTTTAGGGGCTTTTTTTTTTTTAATTAACAGTGCATGTGTAAAATACATGCTCAAAGTTAAAATTAATTTCTACTTTATTTAATCATCACATTAGTTGGTGAAGGTTTGCTGTATTTGACATAGGAGGAATCAGAAGTTAAATAACTTTTATTAGGGTAATAACAAGTTTTTAAGTGATGGAGTTGGGATTCAGAATCTGTTCATGTTTCTCAAAAATTGAGCTGTTTCTCCCACATTCGAGGGCCCCCCATCCTAGAGTTAAGGTCTAGGCTTCTATATAAAGATATTGGAATGAAGCTAGACCACTGTGTCCCTCTTCCCAAATATTTGAAAATTTTAATTTAAAATTTTACACAAACATCTCAAAACATAAGACAATCTTCTGTCATAAAATTCAAAAACTGTCACGTCAAAAGAAAAATAAGATTACACAGGCTCAGTGATATTACTGTTTGCACAGCTCAGATTGGTATTGATGAGTAGACAATGTTCTGAAAATGCTCACTAATAACTCTGATGAGGGCTAAGGAAATTATTATCTTTTCCTTGTTTTGACTCAAGGGGAGCCAAATGACTTTGAGGAAAAGATGTGTAAAACAGGAAGAATAGACAACTAAGGATATATCACTCTAAAAAGTAAAATCGATAAGACTTCACATAGATTTGGGGAATAGGTTACAGCCAAAGTAATTCATTCATGAGAATATGATCCAACACCCAATCCAAACAACAAATTTTTGGACAGCATGTTCAATAAAATCACCAAAGAGAAACCAAAGTCTAGTTTTGGCATAAAGTCTGTTTTAGCCTGGTTTTACTATCAGAAACGTGTTATAGAGAATGGCTCAAACATACTACTTTCTGTTTTTGTCAATTTGTGTTCCCCCAAAAAGATATGTTCAGATCCTAAACCTTCCTACCTCTGAATCTGACCTTATCTAGAATAGCATATTTACAGATGTAATTAAGTTAATATGAAGTCATAACTGGTGTCCTTATAAGAGAGAGAGGGAGAATGCAACAAAAAATGCTGTTTGTCACCAAAAGGTAGCAAAGAGGCAAGGAAACATTTCTCCCTTGGACCCCTCACAGAGAACCAACACTGCCAACACCCTGGTATCAGACTTCAAGCCTCCAGAATTGTGACAGAATACATTTCTGTTGTTATAAGCCACCTAATTTGTGAAACTTTGTTACGGCTGCACTAATGCCCTTTCCTTAAAATTATAGCTTAGAGATGGAGACAAATAAGTATGGAATAATATGTAAAGGAAGCCAAATATTAGTTCAGAGTAAATGGATACTCCTTGTTGAGCTGCCCACAATAAGCATGAGCAAAAGTTAAAGAAAATATAACAATTATACAAATATATCATCAAAGAAAGAAAAGGATAAAACATGGTATAAGTGTATAGCATATAAAAGAACTTATCCCTACATGGTACAAATAGTTTGTGCTCAACTACTAATGTAAAGGTCGGCAGTTTGAACCCATCCAGTGGTGCTGCAGAAGAAAGGCCTGGAAATCTGCTTCTGTTAAGATTATAGTCAAGAAAACCCTAGGGAACAGTTCTACTCTGTAACACATGAGATTGCCATAAGTTGGAATCAACTCAACAGCAAAGAGTAGGGTAGGTATGGAGCTAATCGGCAAAAATACATAATCAAATCATAGGTAATAAAAACAGACACATTTGAAGCCATCTCAAATAGCTAATAGGATTCTAAAAGATGAAAGCACATCAATCCCATGCTCTGTAACTCCAAGTTGTCTATCGTATGAGAAGTGCCCTCAGAGGGAATTAAACATATTTTTATTTCCTGTTCCTAGTATTTTAAAATTAAATTGTGTTAATATGTAGTCATAGTTCATTTAGCTCATTTTAATGAATAATAACATTGTGCCTATACAAGTTCATGTAATAACAAAAAATACAGTTGTTTTATGCTGTTTGGATTATAACTATTCAATGAATATGCAAAGCAACAGCTAGACTCTCTTCATTAAGAGTTTGTTGTCAGTAATTATCTTTGATACAATTATGACATTTATCACAGTAAGACAATCATTATATCACTTTGTTTTATAAAACCAAGTTGTGTAATAGTAGAATTATTCTGGAAAAAGTTAAAATAAACACAGTAATCCCTACGTCCATATTCAGCATTAATAGCGATTTGCTGGAATTATATAATACTTGATAAAAAAAAATCACATTATAGAAAAGAAAATGCTTGTATTTCATACAACAGATTTTTAATGTATAATTAAATTTGGAGTGACTTGAAAAATAACTATTACTAAATTAATAAATGATTAAATTCCTGAACCTACTTCCTTTTGCTCATAAAGTCAGTCAACAGATCATTTTATGGGTCTGTGTAATATGAAACACATCCAGATGTGAATAGCTTTCTCCGGAATTAAAGAAATTTAAAGTTTCTTCTAAATATCTCTGGAAATTCTGGGCTACAGTATCTTGACAAAATTAGTCAGTTATGTTCACATGGTTCAGGCATCAATAACAAAATGTTTATATTCACAAAGTATATAAAATCATATATTACTTTACTTGTTGGAAATATAAGCAGGTGAATATTATCCAAAATCAGACCATCACATTTTCTTTATACTGTAAACATTTAAAAAGAATGCTCAGATTAATGAAAACATATACCATAGTTAATAATAGAAAAATTCATTATCAATTTTTCAAATTAATCCATATATTATATGGAATTACAATAAAGTTTTATTAGTATTCTTTGTGGAATTTAACAAAAATATTCTAAAATTAATTTTGAAAATAAATACATGAATTAGTAAGGCAAGAATGCCTAACGATTCTGAATGTATCAAAATACTTCTGAATGCAAGCCCTTTTACTCTGGCATTTCCAGTTTTTGCCACACTTTTTTTTAGTCATTCATTCTTACGGTTTCATTTTTAATATTCTTCTTCAACTTCTGTGTTATTCCAATCATCAGTTTCCACCGATTCTCTCTCTTTTCTTTCTTTGCATCTGTTTTACATGCCTGTCCAATCCGAACTTTGCCCAGATAGTTAAGATTTTATTTACTTCATACCTGTACTACAAAATTAACTTCCTAATAGATGTAATACACCATAATTACACCATGCCCCTGATCCTATTGCTTATATAATGGATTCCAAACGTGTGGTTCTGACACTTGAGTCTGACACTGAGCCACCTTTCTGATGTCACTCCCCACTGCTCTTTATTGTTTAAACTTTTGGTCTTGCTATATCTCACTTTCACATGTGTACTTTAATTCACTTTCACTGTGCTTAACTCATTTTTTTCTCTTTCTTTCCTCAACACTCAGTTCATGATGCACTTCCTCTGATATTTTCCTTCATCACTCCATTTTCCAGTGTTCTCTCTTGAAATATAATATTTTAGATCTGATAATATCTTGTAAATGTAGATGATAAGTGAAGACACTGTGATTGATATTTAGCATTTTCCTCACTCTAAATCCCTACCCTTATTACTTGGAAATAGGAGCACATGCATAGAAACTTACTCCATATCTTTGTCTTTAAAAGCTAATAAATTGATTATCCACACTATTGTTCTGGTGATAAGACCTGACTTTTCTGAAATACACAAGTCTCCTGGGGTTGTCAATAAAATATTTATCTTTAAATACAATTGTCTAACATCGTGTAAAATGTGGCATTGGAATGATCATAGCAAGAAACTTTTATTGCATGATAGCAATAATTAGCCAAACAGTGAGTTTAAGACTAAGAAAGATGCTAGCTAAATAGAACGATGAGTCCACATATATTATAAATATCTTTGTTCTAGAAAATTTAAAATATAACCTTAAAAAAAGATAAAAGAAACTAAGAGTCTGTTAGCTTAATATTTTCTTCCTGAAAGCTTATCTGTTTGGACCAGATGCTCCATTTATATTTGTGTAAGACCATTGCTGTCAAACTTAGATCTAACTTGTTCAACACGAAGTGTTATTAGGTTATCTCTAAATCTTTCTGGAATAATTGATTTTCATGCAATATAAAATTCTATGAGTAGAGTTCATTAATAACAGTCTAAACAAATTGTCATGTAGAATTTCATCTTAAACATAAACAAATGCTCAGGTTTGACCTGCATAAACTCGTCTACTTTATTGCAAGGTAGTCATGGCAAGGCACACAAGTAAGACTTCAGGACATTCATTTAGATCTGGAGGACCAGAATTAACAGTCATAACTACAAATCTTTAGACTTCAGGCTTTTACCTTTAAGAAGATGTCTCAGGAGAAACTCAGCAGAGGTCTCTCATAGCTAGGGTCTGAGGTCAGTGGCAGTGGGCAGAGCCTCAGCAGGCTCTGAGTGTTCAGAGAGATTCAGAGACTAGAGAAAGATCCTTTTGCCTCTACCTTCTCTCAGTGAGTGAGCAGAAATTCAAGGTTTATATGTGAAATTCTCACCTTGGCTTCACACAATGAGGGCCAGTGAAGACTACTATATTGTCCTCTCTCCTGAGTTAGAGATTAGTAGCATATTGCATTTTTTCTTCAAAATTAGAGATTAGGGAGTTGTTCAGTTGTGTGTCTCAAGGCGACTTTACAAAGATTAGCTAGCTATGTTTTCTTTTATTACAGCATGCTGGATCAAGGTCAATGTAACTTAAAGGTTATTTACCACATTCTTCATATGCTTCTGTTTCTATGTCTAAATTCAGAAATTCTCTACTTCTAAGCCTCATTATGTGTAACTTATGCATCTGTGGCTTAAGATCATTATAGAAACAACTTAATTTCCTATCTGGTTTAAGAGCATATGTGATTTGAGAACATTACAAAAAGCATACATAACGTAAATTGACTAAAAAGATACATAAAATTGGACTCAAAATGATAAACAGATATATTTTAGGCTTAAAACTTTATGGGAGTAAACTTTTAGGCATATATTTTGTTGTTGTTTTTGATGGGAGATGTGTAATTCTGGGTTAGGATTATCAACTCAAAAGCAGGTTATTTCCTAAGCATGCTGAACAAGCAGAGTTGAAATCATGGAGTAACAAAAGTGCACATGCAGTTCAGTGTTGCCATGCTAGAACAAGTTAGAGTTTTTACAACAATGGTAGGGAGTTACATCTCCTCTTAAAAGTGAGATTTCAGTATTTTGACATGGACAAGTTTTGAGAAGAGAAGAAATTTTTTAAAAAAAAATGTGATGTTTGCTGTGGTATTACTAATAACTTCTTTATTAAATATTGTAAAATCATGATAGTCAACTGCAAGAAAATATCAAAACAGAACAGAAGAAAGAAACTTTAAAAATTAGAAATCAAGTGTTCTGGAAGATGAAGTTTTCCTTGAATTTATTCACGTTTATAGGCACAAACACTTTAAGAGCTTCTAAAGAGGTTGATTTAACTGTCAAAACTAAATATACTTTTTGTTCACTTTTGCAGTGGGCTTTCAATTTTTAATTATGAAAATGATTAAGACATTCAGGAAAACACGGCTTCTGTAATTTGTTGACTGAACTGTGGAATGATTATCTTTTATTCTTTTTTTCCTCTTCAACCATACTTCTTCTTGTCCTTGTAAGACAACTATAACATCTAGTTAGTACCTGATATATTCTGAGTAGTGATAACATATTGTACTGGTTTGACCTTTTTAATATTCTGCACTTTAATTGGCTGTCCATTCTACATCTTCCCCTACAGGTTAGTGGGACAGCAAGCAAGGTAAAAAATGCAATGAGCAGCCAATCAAATCATAGAATATTGAAAAGGTCAAAGCGGTGTAGTAGAATCCTGTAAATTGACAGAACATACGAGACATTAAAATTCTACCATCTCCTTCTTGTGACAAAGTCTATAATGAAACAGAAAACGGCGTCACATAAATCTATTGATATGACAATCATTGTTCTGAGAATTGAGAACATAATTTAACAGATTCCAAGTACGATTTTAAAAATTGTATTATTTTGCTGTCCTACAGATTTTGTAGTGAAGTTAAATTACACACAGTCAGCAGAATTGGAGGCTAACAATAGATATTTAGCCTAACACAGAATGATATATAAATCTTAAATTTAAATAGGTCTGTATGTATAAAAAGCTAGAGAGACATCCTTAGCATAAAGAATTCTTTTATTTTATGAAGGACGCATTGAACTTATTTGAAAAACTTAGCAACAATTTAAAAAATAATAATGGTGAGGCTTCAATCTAAGATGAGAAGGTTTTCTGCATTTTCACAGAAACTATCAAAATTAACAAAGAAACACAGACTCAGAAGCCTTGAAGATAAAACTATAGAGCTGAAAGCTGGAAATAGTTTGCATCTGGCTCTTAGATCATAATCAAGAAAGACAGGTTCAGTCATTGCTTTGACCTACAGACTACATTTAACGTGTCACTTCTTAGAATTGTGACTCCTTTGACCACACTTACCTAGAAATCAACTGGAAAAGAGACTAAAACAACTTTCCAAAATTCAAAAAAATGGTACTGTAATGAATGTTGCAAAATTTAGAAGGAATAAATATAAAGCTTACAATTAGTTGTTACAGAACATGAGATTTTGACATCCACATTTGCAATCATATTTTTGAGAATTGTCATATTTCTCAAACATAATCATTAATAACTGCAGATGTACAGATGCATACAGAAAGGGGTGAGTATCTTTTATTAATTTCTTTTAAGATGCTATTTTATTTGTTACAGGATTGATTGGGTTTGAAAGAAAAATAGAAAATGATACATAAATACTTTTAATTTCATGAAAATATCTTCTAATTTGAACTTTTTGATTTATAAAGAAGTCCAGAGTTATTTCTCCTTTTTCAGAAAGATAATACAGTAGCTTCCAAGCTTTTACTCCCTCACCAGAATAGTATCAAGTATTTGATGTATTTACACCAGGAGTCTTATCACTCGATTTCTTGTGGAAAAATGCACGTATCAATTTAGAACAGCTTAGGCATCAACATCTCCCTCCATTAAGTAAACAAGTATAATTTACCACTAAATTTTCCAGGCATTAAATATGCCTAATTTTAGACATATAAAACCGTCTTATATTCTAATCACATCGATCATATTTTTTTGGTTTTTATTCTGTTGGCAATTAAAAGTTGTGTCTGCAATGATATTACTCATTTTATGTAACCATAACTGATGTACTCTTAGTTCTGAGATACTATTTCACTGACTTGGGGAGTTCTGGGAAACCAGGCAGTTTCTATGTGAAATTAATTGTCTCAGGATTATTCCTCAATCTCCACAGCCTTCCCATACTTCTAAGTACCAGAGTACTAGTAGCAGTTACAAATTGTCTGTACTTTGGAGAAAGAGAATCTTGTTCAAGTATCATCTTCTGTCCCCCTGATCATCCCTTTGGTGCATCTGCTTGGAGTACTACTTAGAGATAAGTTTAGTGGTGTTTGTAACAGGTATCAGCAGACATGCACTATGGGCCTTCTTGGTAAGACATTGAAAGAATAATTTATTTTAGAAGGATCAGCTCAAAGCTGGTTTCTATGAGGTGGAGGTTATAGATGTCCCAAATGTCCAACTTTTCCAAGCTGCTGTACCACTCCATCACCTCTCTAACACCAACTACTCCCTCTCCCTCAGTACTCTCTCTCCCATCTTTGCGTTCTCTAATTTGCTGCAACATTTTATAGAACTCACAAACTGTATATAGGAAATGGTCATGCAGTTGTGGAGGCTAGCAAATCCCCAATTCATGGGTTCTCCCTGGCCCTCAGTTTCTGCCCAAAGGCAGTCAGCTTTCTCACTCCACGGGCCCAGAAGCCCACTATGCCGTCTCCTGTGGGTTTCTCCCGTGGGTCTCTCCTGCAGGTCTCTCCCGTGGGTCTCTCCTTCCTAGGTGGTTGTAGGCTCTCCTCTCTGCTCTGGAACTGGCTCTCTTTTAAAGCAAAACTGACCAATACATTTGATGAGCCACAATTATTTGCACAGTCTCGTCCTATCATCTGGGTGGGAGTTACAAGACTATGGCGAGAAAAGCTATACTAAGTAATTCATCACCACAGGGATAAATATCTTGCTTATTTCTTATTCCAATCATATGATCCTCAGATCCAATAGTTGACAATCTTATCGGCTCAGAGCGTAGGCTATCAATATGGCTGTTAATTGAAAAGATAATGCAAGAAAAAAGGGAACCCTGGAAGGAAAAGCTAAATCAGGATACAAACCCCATTTAATTCTTGGCTGACTACTAAACTGCTCATATGAAGGGCATGATCCAAGAAACCTAATAGAAAACAACAGTTGTAAGGCATAAAAAGAAAATGGATGATTTTAGCCACTGCCTAGTGCATGGCTAAAATCTTTCATTTTATTTTTTATGCCTTACAGCTGTTATTTTCATTTTCTAGTAGGCTTCTTGGAGTCACTCTCTTCACATGAGCAGTTTTGTATTTGCCAAGAATTACTACATGAAACTAGTGCATGGGACCACCACTTCTCTGTTAGTTTGTCATACTGTGGTGGCTTGCATGTTGCTGTGATGCTAGAAGCTATGACACTGGTATTTAAAATACCAGCAGGGTCACTCATGATGGACAGGTTTCAGTGGAGCTTCCAGACTAAAACTAGGAAGAAGGATCCAGAACTCTCCTTCTGAAAAACAAACTGGCCAGTGAAAACCTTATGAATAACAGTAGAACATTCTCTAATATCGAGGTGGAAGATGAGCCCCTCAGGTTGAAAGGCACCCAAAATATGACTTGGGAAGAGCTGCCTCCTCAAAGTAGAGATGACCTTAATGATGAGAATGCAGTCAAGCTTTTGGGACTTTCATCTGCTGATGTGGCATAACTCAAAATGAGAAGAATCAGCAGCAAGCATCCCCTAAAATTTGGAATGTGGACTCCTGGAAGTATGAATCTAGGAAAATTGGAAGTTATCAAAAAATAAAATGAAGCACATAAATATCGATATCCTAAGCATTAGTGAGCTGAAATGGACTGGTATTGGCCATTTTGAATCAGATAATCATATCATCTACTATGCCAAGGATGAAAAATTGAAGAAGAATGGTGTCACATTGATTGTCAAAAAGAAGATTTCAAGATCATCCTGAAGTATAACTTTGTCAGTGATAAGACAACATCCATACACATACAAGGAAGACCAGCTAATATGACTATTATTCAAATTTATGCACAAACCACTAATGCCAAAGATGAATTGAAGATTTTTACCAACTTCTACAGTCTGAAATTAATCAAAGATGCTTCCAGGATGCATTGACAATTACCGGTGATTGGAATGTGAAAGCTGGAAACCAAGAAGAAGTATTGGTAGTTGGAAAATATGGTCTTAGTGATAGAAACGATGCCGGAGATTGCATGATAGAATTTTGCAAGACCAACGACTTCTTCATTGCAAATACCATTTTTTCAACAACATAAACTGTGACTATACACATTGACCTTGCCAGATAGAATACATGGGACTCATATCAACTACATTTGTGGAAAGAAACCATGGGGAAGCTTAATATCATCAGTTAGAAAAAGGCCAGAGGCCAACTGTAGAACAGAACATCAATTAAGCATATGGAAGCTAAAGTTGAAACTGAAGAAAATTAAAACGAGTACATGAGAGCCAAAGTATGACCTTGAGTATATCCCGCCTGAATTTAGAGACCATCTCAAGAATAGCTTTGATACATTGAACACTAATGACAAAAGGCAAGACTAGTTGTGGAGTGACCTCAAAGACATCATACATGAAGAAACAAAAGATCATTAAAAAGACAGGAAAGAAAGAAAAGACCAAAATTAATGTCAGAAGAGACTCTGAAAATTGCTCTTGAAGTAGAGTAGCTAAAGCAAATGGAAGAAATGGTGAAGTAAAAAATCTAAACAGAAGATTTCAAAAGACAGCTCAAGCAAACAAAGTTTTATAATGTAATGTAGAAAGACCTGGAGTTAGAAAACCAAAAGGAAGAAAAATTTCAGCATTTCTTAAGCTTATAGAACAGAAGAAAAATACAAGCCTCAAACTGCAATATTGAAGGCTTCTATAGGCAAAATATTAAATGACACCGGAAGATTCAAAAGAAGATAGAAGGAATACACAGAGTCACTGTACCAAAAAGAATTGGTCAATGTTCAGCCCTTTAAGGAGGTAGCATATAATCAAGAACTAATGGTACTGAAGGAAGAATTTCAAGCTGCACTGAAGGCATTGTCCAAAAACAAGGTTCCAAGAACCAACGGAATACCAACTGAGATGTTTCAACAAACAGATGCAAAGCAGTTAGTGCTCACTCATCTATGCCAAGACATTTGTAAGATAGCTACCTGGCCATGTGACTGAAAGGAATCCACTTTTGTGCTCATTCCAAAGAAAGGTGATCGAACAGAATTTGGAAATTATAGAATAATATCATTAATATCACACACAAGTAAAATTTTGCTGAATATAATTCAAGAACGGTTGCAGTAATACATCCACAAGGAAGTGCCAGATATTCATGTTGGATTCAGAAGAGGACACTGAATGAGAGATATCACTGCTATCGTCAGATGGATCTTGGGAAATTCCAGGGGACTTAATTGTGTTCATAAGAAACCTATACATAGACCAAGAGGCTGTCCTTCAAACAGAGCAAGGAGATACTGCGTGATTTAAAATTAGGAAAGGCGTGTGTCAGGGTTTTATCCTTTCATCACACTTATTCAATCGGTATGCTGAGCAAATAATCTGAGAAACCTGGCTGTATGAAGAATAACACAGCATCAGGACTGGAGGAAGACTACTAACATCCTGAGATATGCAGATGACACAACCTTGCTTGCTGACAGTGAAGCTGACTTGCACTTGCTGATGAAGATCAAAGACGACAGCCTTCAGTATAGATTGTACCTCAACAAAAGGAAAACAAAAGTCCTCATAACTGGACCAATAAACAGAGAAAATAATGAAATTGTAAAAAATTTCATTTTACTTCAATCCACAATCAATGTCCATGGAAGCAGAGTCAAGAAATCAAACGACATATTGCATTAGGCAAATCTGCTGTGAAAGACCTCTTTAAAGTGTTAAAAAGCGAAAACTTCACTTTGAGGACTAATGCGTGCCTGACACTGATCTAACGTTGTGTAGTTTGATCCACAGAAAGAAGGCAGAGAATATGAGTAACCCCCAAACAGAATAAATACAAAGAAAGCAACATTTAAGCACCTTATAATTAAACTGCTAAAAACCAATGTTAAATACAGAAATTTTAAAGTAGCCAGGAAAAAAAAAATAGATTTTTTTTTTGGAAACAATAATAAAAACTATGGTTAGTTTCTCAGAAAATAAAAAATAAAAAAAGATGGAGACTATGAAGAAATAAAAAAAAAAAATCAGACTAGAATGTGATACCTTACAAAACTACCATTTAAAGTTGAAGACAAAAAATATAAACATTTTCACATACAAGCTGAGAGAGTTAGACTTCAGCAGACACTGCCATAAGAAATACTAAAGAAGTTCTTCAGACTGAAGCTACATTAAGCCAGAGGAAATATGGATTCAAAAAATATGCCAAGAGCACTGGAATCAATAAGTTAGTAGATAAATATAAAAACATTTTTATCTTCAATTTCCAAAAAATTCAATTTATTGATTAAAGCAAAAATAATAACAATATATTTTGAGTTAATATAATATTATGTTTAGATAGAGCCAAAATAAATGGAAATACACAAAGAATGAACCAATATACAATTAAGAGCCAATATACAATTCTACATTTTTCCTTTCCTTAATTTGGTGTCTGAATCATGTATTAAGATTAAACATCTGTCATCCTGGGTCCCTGAGTGACTAAGATCCGAGCATTACAGAAATTTTCAGTAACATAACCAAGGCCACACAATCTGTTACTATATAGGGATTTTGAACACTTGAGTCTCTCTTAACCACATTGTTAAAATAGAAAAATAGACAAAGCACAGTAATAGGCAATTCACAAAAGAATGAGTATAATTGGTCCAAATAGCTAAAAATGTTTACTTCAGTAAAAACTGATTAAATACCTATGAAAAATAATAATATTGCTATAACCCCAAACCCATTGCCATCAAGTCAATTCCAACTCATAGCAGCCCTATAGGACAGAGTAGAACTGCCCCATAGGATTTCCAAGGAGCAGTTTGTGGATTTGAACTGTTGACCTTTTGGTTAGGAGCTGAGCATTTAACCACTGTGCCACCAGGACTCCAACATAGCTATAATGCCTATTATATTGATAAGGTTTATATATGTCTCTGAGATACCACACATATAAACCTTATCAATATAATAGGCATTATAGCTGTAGGTGCATATTAGAGATAAAGGTTTCTGGGCGAAACAAGCCATTTGCAATCAGCTGTAAATCTCACAGTTGGTAGTTTGAACCCACACAATAGATCTGCAGAAGAAAGACCTGGAGATCTGCCTCCATAAAGACAGGGAAACCCTGTGGAGCATTTCTACTTTGTAGCACATGGGGTCACTATGAGTTGAAATAGACTTAACAGCAACATTTTTTGTTTGTTTGCTTTTTTATTGGAGATAATGCATTGAAATAGGCACTGTCAGGAACTGTATGTGATGTTATATTAGCATACTCTCTCTGGAAAGTAATTTGGCAATATTTATTTAATACCATAATAATATGCCAATGCTGAGATCTAGTAATAATAGTTCAGGGAAGTTATCATCAACAGATAGTTTCATAAGCACACAAAAATTAATGCGTATAGGTATATAAAATGCATTTTTACTTCCAGTCATATTTTATAGGCCAATGCAAATTATTATGACCATGCCAAAATCCATATATAGAATGCAGTGCCATCAAATGCTTGGAAGAAGGATAATTTTAATATGCCGTAATGTCTACCACAGGCTGCCCATCAATCACCAAGTGTTCAGTAAACATTTTTCCTTGTGCAAAATATACTTACCCTCTCCTTCAGGGTGTCAACCTAAAGTTTTATTCAGTTATGGCATTAGTTCAAAGATAAAGATGCACCACATTTTCCATATACATTTCAAATATGGCCCTAGGTTCTATTTCTAGTACACTTCTTCTTTTCCCATTGTTCAACTTGAACACATGCCAAGTGGATGTTGGAGCATATGCCATCCTTAGTGCCTGAGTAGCTTTACTATGCCAAAAGGTGGCTGGGGGCTCCAGGGCTGTTTTAGGTTTTGACAGTCACAGTTGTTAACTCCTACTTGTGATTTCATTAGCAGCACACATGTCTCAAATACTTGTGAGGTGTCATATTTATTTGACTTCAATTATTTCTATGTGCAATTATTTTCATACTTTCTTAGCTTGTTGAGACATACTTTTGCATTTCCTATATTTAATTTTTTCTTGCCCCTATACCTTTCTCTCTCTCAAATTAAATTGTCTATATTGAGTCTGGAGCCCTGGTGGCACAGTGGTTAAGAGCTTGGCTGCTAACCAAAAAGACGGCAGTTTGAATCTACCAGCTGCTCCTTGGAAAACCTATGGGGAAATGCTACTTTGTCCTATAGCGTCGCTATGAGTTGGAATTTACTCAACAGCAGTGGGGGTTTGGGGCATTGATACTATAAAACTTTTATATAAAAAAATTAGATTTTAAAAAAATTTATTTATCAGTTTAAAGATTTTACTCACTGTCAACCCATAATTGGGCAATGTTATTCATTCATTCAGTTTTTATCAATGAATGCAATGATTTTATCCTTAATTTGACCCTTTCAACCGAAGTCTGTCTATTTTTGAGACCCAGGGACCCAGCTGTTGGAGGCTCCATCTGAAAATAGTCTTCCATGATCACATCAGCAGGAAGAATGAAAAATGATGCATCACACATTGGCTGAAGAAAGTTTCTACTAGGAAATTACAGACATTGTCTAGTTCACATTTCACTGGCAAAGCAAGTCACATGGCCACACATAACTTTAATTGGTTAGAGAAATTCAATCTTTCCACATGTCCCTCCTGATAAAAGAACTGTAAACATCAATGAGTCCCACAAAAATCTATTGCAGTTTTCACTTGCATACTTGTGCTTTGAGATACTATTTCAGTTCTTACCTTAACTACTGTAATCAGTTTCCTGAACTAGATTATACACTTATTAAGGTAGTCACTATAATAGTTTATTTTTTACCTCTGATGTCTATGAAAAAGAAAGCCATTATTCCAGAGTGTGAACGCAAGACATGTTGTTTGAACACCTGTCCTACTTGATATTGTTTTCAAAAATTGTGAGGATATGCCATATCAACAAGCTAGAATATATAATCACTCATTATCTGCCTCCCAAAATATTACATTTAAAATATATTATTAAATATTGTACCACAGTATAACTAACATATAACATGGGTAGGCAGCTTTCTAGCTTCCAGTAATATTTTTCTCACTACTTGCTGCCTTCCTGCTAAGTCCTTCTTCCATAAAATTGTTTAAAAATGTCAGAAAAGTCTTTATAAACTTGTTGAAATTTATGTACTATAACTAAAAATCACAGTCAATTTACTTATTTTAATTTATTTTCTTGACCTCTTTTCTTTTTCCCCAGTCAGTTATTTGAGATGGAGATTAAAAGAAAATATAGATATACACATCTGTCAGTTTGTCATATTGTGGGGGCTTGCATGTTGCTGTGATGCTGGAAACTATGACACTGGTATTCAAATACCAGCAGGATCACCCATGGTGGACAGGTTTCAGCTGAGCTTCCAGATTAAGACAGACTAGGAAGAAGGACCTGGAAATCGACTTCTGAAATAAATTAACCAGTGAAAACCTTATGAATAGCGGCGGAACATTGTCTGATATAGTGCCAGAAGATGAGACCCTCAGGTGGAAAGGCACTCAAAATACCACTGGGGAAGAGCTGCCTGCTCAAAGTAGAGTCGACTTTAATGATGTGAATGGAGTCAAACTTTTGAAATCTTCACTTGCTGATGTGGCATGACTTAAAATGAGAAGAAACAGGTGCAAAAACCCATTAATAATCGGAAAGTGGAATGCACAAAGTATGAATCTAGGAAAACTGGAAATAGTCAAAAATAAAATGGAACACACAGGGATCAATATCCTAGGCATTAGTGAGCTGAAATGGACTGGTATTGGCCATTTTGAATCAAATAATCTTATGGTCTACTATGCTAGGAAGGACAACTTGAAGACAAATCGCATTGCATTCATTGTCAAAAAGAACACTTCAAGATCTATCCCGAAGTACGACACTGTTAGTGATAGGGTAATATCCATATGCCTACAAGGAAAACCAGATAATATGACTATTATTCAAATTTATGCACAAACCACTAAGGCCAAAGATGAAGAAATTGAAGACTTTTACCAAATTCTGCAGTCTGAAATTGATTAAACATGCAGTCAGGATGCATCAGTAATTCCTGGTGATTGGAATGTGAAAGTTGGAAACAAAGATGAAAGAATGGTTGTTGGAAAATACGGCCTTGGTGATAGAAATGATGCCAGAGATCACATAATAGAATTTTGCAAGAACTACGACTTCTTCATTGCAAATACCTTTTTTCAACAACATAAAAGGCTACATTTGTGGAAAGACACAATGGAAAAGTTTAATATTATCAGGGGCCAACTGTGGAACAGATCATCAATTGCTCCCATGCAAGCTAAAGCTGAGACTGAAGAAAATTAGAACAAGTCCATGAGAGCCAAAGTACAACCTTGAATATATCATGCCTGAATTTAGAGATCATCTCAAGAATAGATTTGACACACTGAACACTAATGACCAAAGACCAGACGAGTTGTGAAATGACATCAAGGACATCATATATGAAGAAAGTAAGAGGTCACTGAAAAGACAGGGAAGAAAGAAAAGACCAAAATGGATGTCAGAAGAGAGTCAAACTTGCTTGAAAATCAAGTAGCTAAAACAAATGGAAGAAATGATGAAGTAAAAGAGCTGAACAGAAGATTTCAAAGAACGACTCTAGAAGACAAAGTAAAGTATTATAATGACGTACAAAGAACCGGAGTCAGAAAACCAAAAGGGAAGAACACACTGACATTTCTCAAGCTGAAAGAACTGAAGAAAACATTTAAGTCTTGGTTTTAAATACTGAAATATTCTACTGGGAAAATATTAAATGATGCAGGAAGCATCAAAAGAAGATGATGTTCAACAATTTCAGGAGGTAGCATATGATCAGGAACCAATGGTGTTGAAGAAAGAAGTCCAAGCTCCACTGAAGGCACTGGCGAAAAACAAGTCTCCAGGAACTGATGGAATACCAGTTGAGATGTTTCAACAAAGGGATGCAGTCAAGAAATTTGGAAGACAGCTACCTGGCAAACTGACTAGAAGAGATCCATATTTATGCCTATTCCAAAGAAAGGTGATCCAACTGAATGCAGAAATTATCAAACAATATTATTAATATCACACAAGTAAAATTTTACTGAAGATGATTCAAAAGCAGTTGTGAAGTACATCAACAGTTAGCTACCAGAAATTCAAGCCGAATTCAGAAGAGGACGTGGAACCAGGGATATCATTGCTAATGTGAGATGGATCTTGGTTGAAAGCAGAGAACACCTGAAAGATGGTTACATGTGTGTTACTAACTATGCAAAGGCACTTGACTGTGTTGATCATAAAAAATTATTGATAACATTATAAAGAATGGGAATTCCAGAACACTTAATTGTGCTCATGAGGAACCTGTACATAGATCAGGAGGTAGTTGTTCAGATAGAACAAAAGGATACTGTGTGGTTTAAAATCAGAAAATCTGCATGCTGAGCAAATACTCTGAGAAGCTAAACTATATGAAGAAGAATGGGGCATTAGGTCTGGAGGAAGACTCATTAACAAAGTGTGTTATGCAGATGGCACAACCTAGCTTGCTGAAAATTAAGAGAATCTTAAGCCCTTAATGATGATCAAAGACTACAGCCTTCTGTATGGATTAAACCTCAACATAAAGAAAACAAAAATCCTCACAACTGGACCAATAAACAACATAATGATAAACAGAGAAAAGACTGAGATTGTTAAAGATTTCATTTTACTTGGATCCACAATCAACACTCATGGAAACAGCAGTCAAAAAATCAAAAGATGCATTGCATTGGGCAAACCTGCTGCTAAAGACCTCTTTGAAGTGTTAAAAAGCAAAAACTAAGGTGTTCCTGACTCAAGGCATAATGTTTTCAATTGCCTCATGTTCATGTGAAAGCTGGGCAATGAATAAGGAAGACCAAAGAATAATTGATGCCTTTGAGTTACGATGTTGGAAAAGAATACTGACTATACCATGGACTGCCAAAAGAATGAAGAAATCTCTCTTGCAAGAAGTACAGCCAGAAAGCTCCTTGGAAGCAAGGATGGTGAGACTATGTCTTACATACTTTGGACATGTTATGAGGAGGGATCAATCCCTGGAGAAGGACATCATGCTTGGTAAAGTAGAGTTTCAGTGAAAAAGAGGAAATCCCTCAACGAGATGGTTTGGCACAGTGGCTGCAATTGGCACCATGGTACAGTGGGCTCAAGCATAACAACAATCGTGAGGATGGTGCAGTACTGGGCAGTTTTTCGTTCTGTTGTACATGGGGTCGCTGAGTGAGAACTGACCAGAGGGCACCCAATAACAACAACAACATAGATCTATTTGCATCCTCAAGATGTGCCACCCAGAATTAATCATTTTTTTTAGAATGTTGGCAAGAGCTCCTCTTTATTTTGCCTTCTCTGAAGGAAATTCAGTAGGCAGTGCAGTTTTAGGGACTGTCATGATTGAATTATGTCCCCCCAAAAATGTGTGTATCAGTTTGGCTGGGCCATGATTTCCATTGTGTGATTTTCCTATATGTTGTAAACCCTGTCTCTATGATGTAAATGAGGGAGGATGGGTGGCAGTTGTGTTAGTAAGGCAAGACTCAAGCTACCAGATTGGATTGTGTCTTGAGGCAATCTCTTGAGATATAAAAGACACAAGTTGGGGCGGGGGGGGCGGGGAGGCGGTGCTCATACTACCAAGAAAGCAGTGCCAGGAGCAGAGTGTGTCCTTTGGACCTGGGGTCCCTGCACAGAGAAGCTCCTAGTCCAGGGGAACACTGAAGAGAAAAAGGCCTACAGAGAGAGAAAGCCTTCCCCTGGAGCTGACGCCCTGAATATGGACTTTGAGCCTACTTTACTGTGAGGAAATAAACTACTCTTTGTTAAAGCCATCCACTTGTGGTATTTTTGTTATAGCAGCTCTAGATGACTAAGAGAGGGACACAAAAAGAAAACAGGTTATCGTTCACATATGGATCAACACAGACCAGGAAGAAAAATGGAAGAAAAAGTAATATGCAAAAACAGTGGAGAAAAAGCATGCCCAGGAAACTGGAATCAGAGGTGATTAGGTGAAATATCAGCTCCTTTATTCCACACCCCCAAAACCCTCAGAGATGTTAGCATGAAGGCTTAAATTAATTTTATCTGAAGTTCAAAGGATGAAAGTCTAGCAGTTATCTACATTATATTTATCTTCTCTTTCCTACATGAATTGAATTCTAGAATATAAGTTGCATGGAGATATGAATAAAAGTGTACTTATTTATAGATTCATATAATCATGGGGCTACATTAGTAACTTTAGATATTACAGCTTCCAGATTCTTATTTTGACAAACTGAGTTGACCATGTTCCCTCAGTTAATTAATTGAGTGAATAGGACACTGAATACTGGAAGTAATTATTAAATTGTATTGAATTTAAGTAATTGAAGGAATAGTCTTTGTTTATATCTTTATATCTACATAATGCTGAGTACATAAACATTGCTTTATAAATACTCCCTGAGTAGGTAAATAAATTATTAAATTAACATTCTGGAGTTGGTATTTTATAACCCATAGTGAGGTATTTTAGGTTCTGCAAAATGTCTCTTTGTGGTGCAAAAGTTTTACCCTTGACTACTGAACAAAATGTTGGTGGTTCAAATCTATCCAGCAACGCTGGAAGAAAAGCCTGGGGATCTACTTCTGTAAGATTACAGCCCTATGGTGCCCAGCTCTACTCTGAAACACATGAGGTTACTGTGAGTTGAAATCTACTCAACAGCAGCTGGTTTAACAGAATCAGGCAGTAGAGGACAGAAAGAAACTGACTCTAGGAAAAATGTCATCCTTGTATCAGGTGCTATATGATGCTAAATGACATGAAGCTCATTTGGTGTCCCTTCCTCATGTATTTTAAACTGGTCAGTTGAAGTTTGATTAAGAGGAATAAAAATTTGGCAGAGAAATTTGTCAGGTAATAATTCTGAAATTATTGCTTACTAAAATCAGATATTTCTGTTTGTTTTTTCAGAATTGTAGCATAAATTTCTGCTGTCTCAGTCATCCTTTGGTCTGAGAAATGAGGAAATATGCAGTTAGACATAAACGATGCTTGAATGTGGGAAGGTTCTTTCCCTGTCTGTACAAAGGAAAATTCTATAAGTGGGATGCTAATATAGAACAGATCTCCTGAAACTCTAAGTGAATGTCTGTTTCAGTTAAAAAAAAAAAAAAGGTTATCTCTAAACGTGTTTTAATTATGTTACTTTTAAAGTGTGGTTTATTCCAAGTGAACAGCACTTAATTTAGTGCTACTTTAAAAGGAAGTTTTCTCATGTTAAACTACATGCTCCAGTTTTAAAAAAAAACTTCATAAAATGAATACAGAAGTTCTCAAATTTTAGTACTAAAAAGCAGCTAAAAATAAGATCTTATCATCTCAGATTGCCAAATAGACCTATATTTTCTATTTATAAGGACACCCGATGATTCGTTAATCAAATTCTTTGGGAAAAAGGATGGAAAATTTAGAAAATATACTAACATGACAGAAAAGTCTTAGTCATTTTTTCCTATAAAGAATCCTAGATTTTTATAATTGAAAACATATTTCTAATGTAATTTTTATGTGATTAAAATATTTAAAAATAGGCAAAGGATAACAATAAACACTTCACCACAGAAGACACTCAGGCAGCTAACAGACAGAGGACAAAATGCTCATGAACTCTAGCCATTAGAGAAATGCAAATCAATGAGATACCATATCACCCTGACATTACTGGCTCTAATAAAAAAAAAAAAACAACAACAGAAAATAACAAATGTTGGAGAGGCTGCAGGGAGATTGGAAGTCTTATGCACTCCTGGTGGGAATGTAAAATTGTACAACCACTATGTAAAACAATACTGCATCTCCTTAAAAAGTTGGAAATAGAAAAACCATGTGATTCAGCAATCCCACTCCTAGAAACATATCCTAGAAAAATAAGAGCCATCGCACAAATAGACATGTGCACACCCATGTTCATTGCAGCATAATTCACAATAGCAAAAAGATGGAAAAAACCTAAGTGCCAATCAATGGATGAAAGGATAAACAAACTATGGTACGTACATACAATGGAATACTATGCAATGATAAAGAACAATGATGAATTTGCAAAATGTCTCGCAACATGGATGAATCTGGAGGGCTTTATGCTGAGAGTAATAAGTCAATCATAAAAGGATAAATACTGTATGAGACCACTATTATAAAAACTCATGAAAAGGTTTATACACAGAAAGAAATAATCTTTGATGGTTATGAAGGAGGGGAGGGGTAGGGAGGGAAAAGCACTTACTAGACAATAGATAAGTGGTAACTTTGGTGAACGGTAAGATAGTACACAATACTGGGGAAGTCAGCACAACTTGACCAAGGTAAGGTCAGAGAAGCTTCATAGACACATCCAGACTCTTTGAAGGATGAAATTACTGGGCTAAGAGCTGGGGACTATGGTCTCAGGGGGACATCTAGCTCAACTGGCATAATATAGTTTATAAAGAAAAAGTTCTACAACCTACTTTGGTGAGTAGCATCTGGGGTTTTAAAAGCTTGTGAGCAGCCATCTAAGATACTCCATTGGTCCCACTCCAGCTGGAGCAAGGGAGAATGAAAAAAACCAAAGACATAAGGAAAATATTAGTCCAAGGGACTAATGGACTACATGAACCACAGCTTCCACCAGCCTGAGCCCAGAAGAATTAGATGGTGCCCAGCTATCACTACCAACCACTTTGACAATAAAGGGTTCCAGACAGAGCGGGAGAAAAATGAAGAACAAAATTCAAATTTACAAAAAAAAAGACCAGACTTACTGGTTGGATAGAGACTGGAGGAACCCCAAGATTATGGCCCCTGGACACTCTCCTAACTCAGAACTGAAGCCACTCCCAAAGTCCACCTTTCAGCTAAAGATTACACGGGCCTATAAAACAATCACACGCATGAGGAATGTGCTTCTTGGTTCAATCAAATATATGAGACCAAATGGGCAACACTTGCACAAAAGCAAAGACAAGAAGGCAGAAAGGGACAGAAAAACTGGACAAATGGACACAGGGAACCCGGGGTGGAAAGGGAAAGGGGTAGAGGGATGACACATTGTGGGAATTGCAACTATGTCATAAAACAATTTTTTATAAATGTTTGAATAAGAAACTAATTTGTACTGTACATTTTCACCTGAAACACAATAAAACAAAAATAATTCTCCAAAGTTAACTACTAAATATTGAAAATGCTTTATCTTTTATCTCTATTTATAACAAACAAAAAACCTAAACTAAAAGGGTGGTAAAATGTAAAATTTAAAAAATAAAGCAAAAAAAATTTTTTTAAATATGTATATATGGTGTAGACATTGATCTGGATTTTTCCCAAGGAGATATTTTAAATAACACTCCTGTCAATTTTTATGAACAAAAACTGGGATGAATTAGACAATGATCTATCCTATTAAACCTGTTTCTGCTGAGTTGATTCTGACTCATAGCAACCTTACAGGACAGGGTAGGACTGTGCCATAGCTTTTCCAAGTCTGCAGTCTTTACAAAAGCGGACTGCCACAGATCAGCTGGTGGTTTGGAACAACCTTTCTATTAGCAGCCTAGAGTTTAACCACTAGTTCAACCAGTGTTTAAATCATGCTTTCTTGTTATGCTATAAGTTCTCCTCCAAAACTTGAATCAGTGCCAATGTGATATCCCTACATATATTGCATTTTAATATTGTGTAGTAACATTATATTTTCTTTCTTTTTTTTTTTTGTAATTGAGTTGCTTCGGGCCACAGAGATGAATCCAACACAACTTAAAGAAAATGCGATACTTAGATGAGTTTTGAGGGCCCACTCCAATTTTCCGAAAGCTTGTCAGAGATACATCATTTTTCTGTGCTTTTTTCTCTGTGCTGAACAATAATCCTTTTAAGTAGTTCCTGCCCCAGGAGAGGGTAAGCCTCATAAACTTAAATCTGAAGTTTTATTACAGTATTCTTTTATTTCTTAAGCTTTTCTCCATGATTGCTTATATACATGCTTTGCTCCTCAAGCTATTGCACAATTTTTTTTTTTTTTTGGTATTGTTGCTAATATGAGTTATGGGTTGAACTACATCCCCCCAAAATATGTGTTGTAAATCCTAACCCCTACGCCTTTGTAAGCAATTCCATCTGGGAATAGCGTTTTCTCTGATATGTTAATGTGGCCATATTAGTGTAGGGTGTGTTTTAAGTAAATCACTTTTGAGAGATAATAGGAGCAATTAGGCACAGAAACAAACAAGGACAAAAGGGGGAAGATACATGCCACAAGGAGATCTCCAAGGAATGCCAAGCATACCAGGGAAACTGAGAAAAGGGTTTTCGTCCATAGTGGACAGAGAGAGCCTTCTCCTAGAGCCAGTGCCCTGAACTCTGACTTCTAGCCTCCTAAACTGTGTGAAAATAAATTTCCATTTATTAAGGGCACCCACTTGTGGTATTTCTACTATAGCAGCACTAAGAAACTAAAAAAAAAAAAAAAAAAAAGGTATTGCTTTATTTATTTATTTATTTATTGTCTAGTTACTATATGGGTTTAAAGATTCTCACGTTTAGCAACCTGTTTTTTACTTGCTTAAATTTTTTGGAATCTCAATATTCTCACTTCTCGTGTGGTTAGTTATAGGATACCATGTCTTAACACAAATTTAAAAAGATGCTTATCAGTGTTCTTTTGCTATAATATGATTTCACATATTCTAATGATATTGATTATTCTCATTACTCTTCTGAATATCTGGAATTTTAGAGATGACTGCATAGTTGTTTTGATATAAGATACAGCAAGTCAATCTAACTTCCATTGCTATGTTGAAAGAGGGAACAGCTGTGATTGGTAGCACCCACCATGGCCAGTATAAAGCTTTTAATGTAAAGTCACTGAATAAGTAGTTGGGATGAGATGTACATAATGGGCTCTTTTAGCCAGTACCACCTGGTTCCAGCAAATCACTGTTTTCCTTTCCACCCACCCAAATCCCTTTGCATGCTGCTTGAGATTTCCACTGTTAGAGTCCTCTCTTTGTATAAAGTATTGCTTTCTGAATTCCCTAAATACAATAAGTTACTTATATTCATTTATTATTTTGATAAACATGCATCAGATATCCACTATGTTAGGTATTGATGCAATATCTGTGTCTCTAAGGACAGCAGAGAAAAAATTGTAAGGAGATACAGATTATATAGGTAAACAACAAATACAATACATACTGTGGAGGTAAAAAAAAATCTTCCCACAACAAATTTTATACAGTTTCGAAGAATTAAAATGCATAAATTTTAATGTGCAATTTGACAGCTTCTGACAAATCCATAAATGTGCACATGGATGTTACCTACAACACTGTGAAGACAGAAAATTCCCATCCTTCCAGCAAATTCCCCATGCTCTTTTTCAGTCAATCGTGATCACCCCCCCATCCCCCACTGCCAAAGGAAAACACTGTTCGGATCTCTCAAGGGATTTATTTTTCTGTTGTTCATATGTTTTTACTACCTTAGCTATTAAAAGGTATCCTATCTGTAAAGATTTAAAGCCTTGGAAATCCTATGGGACAGTTCTACTTTGTCCTATAGGGTCACTATGAGTTGGAACTGACTCGATGGCAATTGGTTTTTGGAATACCTAGCAGTAAGGAGCCCTGGTGGTGCAAACTGTTAAGCACTCAGCTGCTAACTGAAAGGTTGGGGGTGTGAACCCACCCAACAGCTCCGCAGAAGAAAGACCTGGAGATCTGTTCCCGTAAACGACTAGTCTAGAAAACCCTATGGAACAGTTATTCTCTGTCACATGGGGTCCCTATGAGTCAAAACCAACCGGATAGAACCCAGAACCCAAAAACAATACCAAACAGTAGAATTACTAATTCATAGGGTAATTGTTAGCTACTATCTAGTCGGCTCTGACTTGTGGCTACCCCAGGTACAACAGAATAAAACATTGCCCAATCGTTGGTACGCTCAAGTTCATTTTTGAGGCCACTGTGCATTTTGAGTGTCTTTCAGCCTAGAGGATTCATCTTCCACCATTATATTGCACAGTATTCTGTTGTGATCTATAGGGTTTACATTGGTGCATTTTCAGAAGTTTAAAATAGTTTGGTTTTGTGTCCTTTTTAGGAAAAGTTGCCAACCTAATTTATGAAGATATTTTCTTATGTTTTCATCCAAAACTTTATAATTTTAGGTTTTATGTTTAGGTCTGATCTCCATCTCAAATTAATTTTCACGTATGTCTAGAGATAACATTATACTTATCTTTTCTCATATAAAGTTGTACTAGCACCATTTGTTTCAAGGAAATTCTACACCATTGAATTGTTTAAATGTATTTGGTGAAAATCAAATGACTGCTTTTAATTGTAGGTCTATTTCTACTCTCTCTCTTCTGTTCCATTGATCTAGTTTTTTACATTTATGCTCTCACCAGAATAAGAAATAAAACAAACTCTTTGCTGTTGAGTGGATTCCAGCTCATAGTGACCCAGAGTGTCTTAATTCCTATAGTTTTAGAGTATGTCCTAAAGCAAGGTAGTATAATTCTTCCAACATTATCCTTCTTTTTTCAAGATTATTTTGCAGATAAAGACTTCAGATTTTCTATTTCCTGTTGTCAGTCTGATAATTTTTGGCTTTCAAGAATATTTTTTTTCTTTTCAACTAAAATGTCAATTTGGGGGCATAAATTTGTTAGTAATAATCCTTTGTTGCCCTTTTAATGATCCAAAGGGGTATCCTCTCTTTCATTCCCTTTAACTGATCACTTTTGTCTTCTCTCTTTCGTCTTAATTTCTATTAGTGGTTATAAATTGTTTTACTCTCTTCAAAGAAGTTGTGTTTTTATTGGTTTTCTTCCATTTGTCCATTTATCTTTCCTTTTATTGATTTTATTCCCTTTATTATTTACTTCTGCTTTTTTTTAAAATTTTTTCTTTCATTATTTACTTCCTTCTGGTTACTTTGTTTTTAATGTTGCTCTTTTTTCTAGCTTCCTACAGTGAAGCTTGCATTATTAAATTTAAACCTTTCTTATTTTCTAATGTAAAAATTTAGTAACATAATAATTTGTCACCACCCACTACTTTATTTGTAACTCGAAATTTTTGGCACATTATATTTGCAGTTCGCTCAGTTAAAAATACTTTGTTTTCCCTTTTGAGTTTTTCTTTACTATATGTATTAGTTAGAGGTATGTTAATTCATTTGCAAACATTTGGGGATTTTCAAGATTTTTTTTTTTTGCTATTGATTTTTTTAATTTAACTCTGTTTGAGTTAAAGAGTATACTTTGTAAGATTTACTGTACTGAAAGTTGTTACATAGCCCAACAAATGATCTATCTTGGTGACTATTCTTTACTAACTTTTAAGAATATCTATTCTACAGTGATTTTGTTGTTGTTATTGCTATTTTTTTACACGTTGTTCTATAATATCACTTAATTTAAGCTGGTTTAGCTTGTTATTGAAAAAAATATATCAACTGATTTTTTTGGTCTATTTCTTTAAACAGTTACTGAAGGAATTTTGTTGAAATCTCCAGGTTTAGCTCTATTTGTATACCTCTGTGTATTGAAGATCTGAATTTAATTTCATATACACTTAAGACAGTGCTATTTTTCCAATGAAAAGCGCTTTATCATTATGGATTTTTTTTTTTTTTTTACTTTTTAGAATATTCTTTTTATTGAAGTATAATTTTCCTAATATTAATATAGCCAAATAATGTTTATTATGATTAATGTCTGCATGTTGTAATTTTTTTTCCAGGTTTTTTCCATTCTACCTATCACATATTTGTATATTTTCTTTTCTTTTTTTTTCATTGTACTTTAGATGAAAGTTTACAGAACAAACTAGTTTCTCATTAAACAGTAACATATTGTTTTATGACATTGGTTAACAACCCCACAACATGTCAACACTCTTCTCAAACTTGGGTTCCGTATTACCAGCTTTCCTGTCCCCTCCTGCCTTCTAGGCCTTGTCCTTGGGCTGGTGTGCTGCTTTAGTCTTGTTGCGTTTTATGGACCTGTCTAATCTTTGGCTGAAGGGTGAATCACAGGAGTGACTTCATTACTAAGCTAAAAGGGTATCTGGGGGCCATAATCTCGGGGCTTCTCCAGTCTCTGTCAGGCCAGTAGGTCTGGTCTTTTTTTGTGAGTTAGAATTTTGTTCTACATTTTTCTCCAGCTCTGTCCAGGACCCTTTATTATGATCCATTTCACAGCAGTCAGTGGTGGTAGCCAGACACCGTCTAGTTGTACTGGACTCAATCTGGTGGAGGGCATGGTAGTTGTGGTCTATTAGTTCTTTGGACTAATCTTTCCCTTATGTCTAGTTGTCTTCATTCTCCCTTGCTCCCGAATGGGTGAGACCAGTGGAGCATCTAAGATAGCCGCTTACAGGCTTTTAAGATCCCAGATGGTACTCACCAAGGTAGAATGTACAACACTTTCTTTATAAACTGTGTTATGCCAATTGAGATATGTTTTTATTTTTGTCATGCATCTCTTATAAATATCTACTCTGTCTTGTAATACATTCAAATCTTCACATTTACTTTAAACTGTCTTAACATTTTTATATTTGTATATTTCAGTACGTGAAATATTTATATTTTAAAATATAAAATGTATTCTATACAGTTAGCTTTTACATTTAACTAATTCTAAAAATTTCCTAATTTTATTTTGTTTACATAGTTTATTTATATTTACTTTAATTATACTTATGGTTGACTATAGGCCTACTACATAGTATTACTTTCTATTTGTCTCATTTGATCTTTGTTCCTTTTTAGTTCTTTCTTAACTGCCTCCATTTTGATTAATCAAGTATCTTTTAATCTTCCATTTTTATATTTTCTATTGGCTTTTAAGTTTCAAGATGTTAAAAGAAAATTTTTTTGTTTGCTTTTTAATTGATTTTACAAATGTATTTTTATTTATTTTTATCACTTGGATTTTTATTTACATTAACAAATTTTTTTGAAGTTGCTCTTTCAATTATAATGTGAATCCTTAATTTTCCTACAGTCTAATATTTTACTACTTCACAAATAACGTGATAGCCTTAAAAGAGAAGACTCCTTTTTACCTCCCCTCTTACACTTTGTCCTGCATACACATTTTATAAGTTTTATTTAACATTTACTTTGTTCAGCATTGAACATCTCATCTTATATTTGACTCCTAACTTGTAAAAGGACTCCTGGTGGTGCAGTGGTTAAAGTGCTTGGCTGCTAACCGAAAGATAGGGAGTTTGAACTCACCAGCCACTCCACAAGAGAAAGATGAGGCTGTCCGTTTCTGTAAAGATTTACAACCTTGGAAACTCTAGGAGGAAGTTTTACTCTGTCCTATAGGGTCACTATGAGTCACAATCGGTTTGATGAGAATGGGTGTGGTTTGGTTTTTGGTAACTTGAAAAAGTATCCAGGTATGGCACTTGAAAAAACTCCAGTTGGATGTGTTTGTATATCCAATCCTATATTCAAAGAGGTGCCCTGGTGGTGAAGTGGTTAAGAGCTCAGCTGCTAACCAAAAGGTCCACCAGCCACTCCTTGGAAACCCTGTGGGGCAGTTTTACTATGTCCTATAGGGTAACTATGAATCGGAATCGACTCGAAGGCAATGGGTTTGGTTTTTGATATACTCAAGGAACCACCACCCTCCACTCCCTCCATGGCCACGCTAATCATGCCATTTACTGCTCAAACCAAACATTATGGGTAGTTAAAGTGTAAACTTGGATTTTACAAAATACGGAAATACGATCATGTCAATAGTGATCTCAAGTAGCACTATCATATATTCAATGATTCATGCCAGAAACCATGAACATATCCTTCATTCTATATTTCCTTACCCTGATCTCAAATTTCAATCCATCAAAGTTATTTGTTCTAAATACAAAATATATCTAAAATCTGTCAATTTTATTCAATTTCTACTGTTACCACCATAGCAGAGAAGATCAAAATTTCTCATGTTGATTGCTCTAACACTAGCCTGCATTTACTCCTTGGACCCTTAAATACGTACTCCATCAAGCAACAAACATTTCATTAAAATGTCCATGTTAATATCTTCATTAAAATTATTTAATAGATTTTCATTGCAATTAAAAAAAATAGTTCTTCTTATTATGGATCATCAAACCATGTCATAATTTGGCCCATACCTAGTTTTCAACTTAATTTTTCATAATTTTTTTTCAAAGTGCTGTGCTCGAGTCCAGCTGATTATGAAGTTCTTCAGCCACATCAAAACTTATCCAGCACAGATCAATGTACGTGTTCTTTCCTCTTCCCGGAATGCTCTCTTCTAGTCTTTGCATGGATAGTTATTTCTCATCCATTAAGGCTCAGCTTAAATGTTACCTCATTTGAGATATTTTCTTTAATAATCAATCTATCTAAATGAGGTCTTTACATCATCTTATTTTTTTCTATCACGTGTCTTAATTTCATTCCATTATTGTAAGTATCATAATTGTAAACACTTTAATTTATTTTTAATCTTTTCCCATCACTAGAATGTAAAGCCTATGACAATAGCATCCAATTCTATCTTTTTACTTGATACTTAGATACCATACAGTTTCAAGTAAATAGTAGGACCTTTAATATTTGTTGACTGTTGATTAAAATGAGATGTTACAAGTGTCATTGATTTGGTTCCATTCATCTCTCATGAAATAAATGGAACTTAGTTTGAGGAGAAATCTTAAAGTTCATTTAGTCAAATATCTGTCTTCATTGATACTCTGTCTGACAGATAAACACCTGAATTTTGCTTGAATGCTTCACCCTGAGATTAGCAGTGGCATCCTCCTGTATGTCTATACAGATTGGATAAAAGTAGAAACAGAATTAATTTCCCTAAGAATAAATAGTATTTTTTTTCAAAGCTGAGCAGTAAGGTCCAAAGAAAAAACAGAGTTAGCTACAGGACTAAGCAGTTTGCCTAATTTCTTTTTTTTTCCATTGCCTGTGCATTTAAAATTTCTTGGTGCCTTGGAAAATAGCATAACAAATTAAGAATGCCAAGGAGGAAAATGATTCAAATCATGGGTACTAGGACAAGGACAGCTTATTGGCACTTAGTTCTAACTCATTCTTCCAGTGATAGGAGGTGAAAGTCTACATTTTTTTTTCTTCCATTGTTAGGCCAGGACACTGGTTCTGTACATTCCAAGTTAGAAAAAACATCAACTCTTCCAGATTTGGACCATGACACCGCGTGAGGAGAACTGCCCTCCCCAAACAGACTTGGGCTACAGTCAAATGTGTTACTGTGTGAAGGGAGTTACAGTCAAGGACTCAGCATCCCCACTTCCCCATTCCTCCCCCTCCTTACCACCTACAGCACCCACCCCAGCCCCCAGGTCCATGAAACTACAGAAGTCTTTTGTTTGGGGCTCCTTCTATGGTGAGATGATCCCCAATTCTGCACATGCTATCACAGCAAGTGATAAAAGTCTTGACTGTTAACTTTCTTGTGGTACTCTGAAATCTGGCAGCTTAGTTCTGCTCTCTGCAGCTCAACTCAGTCTCCTGACACCAAGAATCCTAACTTTAGTTTCCTAAAGTTTGCATTTTCTTTTTTTTTTTTTAAGTTTGTTCTGAAACATTTTTCTTAGCTCTGAGCTATAAGAGCATTTGGTTACTTCTGTTAGTGTGCTTATTGTCTAATCTGCTATCATTAATTATAATGTTGTTATGGATTGAATTGTGTCCCAAAAAATGTGTGTTAACTTGGCTAGGCCATGATTCCCAGTGTTGTGCTGCTGTCCACCATTTTGCGATCCAATGTGATTATCCTATGTGTTGTAAATCTTAACTTCTATGATGTTAATGAGGCATTAATATTTTAATATTTTAAATATTTAATTTAATATTTAATATTTTCCCTATGGAATCCTTCAGTATTGAAACTCAAGGCTTGAATTTTTTCTTCAGTTCTTTCAGCTTGAGAAATGTCAAGTGTGTTCTTCCCTTTAGGTTTTCTATCTCCAGCTCTTTGCACATGTCATCATAATACTTTGCTTTGTCTTCTCGAGCTGCCCTTTGAAATCTTCTGTTCAGCTCTTTTACTTCGTAATGTCTTCCATTCACTTTAGCTACTCAGCATTCAAGAGCAAGTTTCAGTGTCTCTTCTGACATCCATCTTGATCTTTTCTTCTCTCCTGTCTTTTTAATGTCCTCTTGCTTTCTTCATGTATGATGTTCATTCCACAACTTATTTGATCTTCAGTCATTAGTGTTCAACACATTGAATTTATTCTTGAGATGGTCTCTAAATTCAGGTGGGATGTACTCAAGGTCCTACTTTGGCTCTCGTGGACATGTTCTAATTTTCTTCAGTTTCACCTTGCACTTACATATGAGCAATTGATGGTCTGTTCCACAGTCAGCCCCTGGCCTTGTTCTGACAGATGATGTTGAGCTTTTCCATCATCTCTTTCCACAGATGTAGTGCTTTTTAGAGTCTATGGAAGTTTTTATTTGAGTTAATAATTTCTCTTGAATCTCATTTCTCTAAATGTTTGCTGGTAAATTATAAATTTGGATACAGGCACACCTTGGAAGTACTGAAGGTTCAGTTCCAGACCACTGCAATAGAGCAAATATCACAATAAAGTGAGTTACATGAATTTTTTGTTTCCCAGTGTATATAAAAGTTGTGTTTACACTATACTGTAGTCTATTGAGTGTGACATTTTGTGTGTCTAAAAAATGTACATACATTAATTAAAAAATATTTTATTGTTAAAAAAATACTAACCATCATCTGAGCCTTCAGCATGTCATAATCATTTTGCTGTTGGAGGGTCTTGCTTCGATGTTGATGGTTGCTAACTGATCAGGGTGGTGGTTGTTGAAGGTTGAGGTGGCTGTGGCAATTTCTTAAAATAGTACAACAGTGAAGTTTGCTGCATCAAATGAATCTTCCTTTCATGAAAGATTTCTCAGTAGCATGCTATGCTGTTTTATAGCATTTCACCTACAATAGAACATCTTTCAAAATTGCAATCGATCCTCTCAAAATCTGTCACTGCTTTATCAACCAAGTTTATGTTATATTCTAAATCCTTTATTGTCATTTCAACAATGTTCACAGCATCTTCACTGGGAATAGATTCTGTCTCAAGGAATCACTTTCTTTTCTCTTCCGTAAGAAGCAACTCCTCATCTATTAAAATTTTATCATGAAATTGCAGCAATTTATTCACATCTTCAGGCTCCATTTCTAATTCTCGTTCTCTTGCTGTTTCCACCACATCTGCAGTTACTTCCTCCACTGAAGTCTTGAACCCCCCAAAGTCATCCATGAAGGTTGGAATCAACTTCTTCCAAACTCTTGTTAGTGTTGATATTTTGACCTCCTCCCATGAATCACGAATGTTATATGGCATCTAAAATGGTGAATCCTTTCCAGAAGGTTTTCAATTTACTTTTCCCAGATCCAGCAGAGGAATCATTATACATGGCAGCTATAGCCTTACAAAGTGTATAAACCTTAAGAGATAATAAGACTTGAAAGTCGACATCACTCCTTGATCCATGGGCTGCAGAATGGATGTTGAATTAGCAGGCATGAAAACAACATTAACCTCCTTGTACATCTCAATCAAAGCTCTTGGGTGAGCAGGTGCCTCGTCAATGAGCAGTGGTATTTTGAAAGGAATCTTTCTTTCTGAATACTAGGTGTCAGCAGTGGGCTCAAAATATTCAGAAAACCGTGTTGTGCACAGATGTACTGTCATCTAGGTTTTGTGTTCCATTTATAGAGCACAGATCCAGTAGATTTAGCATAAATGTTATGGGCCCTAGGATTTTCAGAATGGTAATTGAGCAATGGTTTCAACTTAAAATCTCTAGCTGCGTTAGCCCCTAATGAGAGAGTCAGCCTGTCCCTTGAAGCTTTGAAGCCAGGCATTGACTTCTCCTCTCTAGCTATGAGTTAATTAGACTTCAGCAGGTGTATCAACTCTTTAGTATGTGGGCATCTATGATGTGTGTCAACTTGGCTGGGCCATGATTCTCAGTGGTTTGTCAGTTATGATATAGTTTGGCAGGTATATAATGAAGTAATTACCTCCATAATGAGATCTGGTATGAGCAGCCGATCAGTGCAAAGGAGTTTCCTTGGGGGTGTGGCCTGCATCCAATACATGTGGACTATCTGGCAAAGCTCTCTGCCTTTTACTGGCTCTGGATCCTATATTTGGCTCATCATCATCTGACCTCTCTTTTCTGGGACTTGAGCCAGCAACTGGCCATCTTATCTGCTGAACTTGGTTTCATCAGCCTCTGCAGTCCGTGAGCCAGCAGCCTTCCATCTGACCTGCCAATCTTTGAATCATTGAGTCAGGAGAAGCCTCCATTCTCAAGCCCGATGGACTTGGGACTTTCCAGCCTTTACAACCATGTAAGCCATTTCCTTGATATAAATCTCTCTCTATATATGTATATATATACACACGTCACTGGTTTTGCTTCTCTAGAGAACTCACCTTGAGACAGCATCCAGAGAGAAAATATTGGATGATCCAGGTTAAAAACTGTTCTGTTTTAGAATTGTTCTCATTTAGAGAATTATAAACCTGTTAGGGAGCTTGCAAATTATCTGATTCAACTATATAATTATATAAGTGAAATATCTGAGGCCTCACTAAAGTAAGTGTATTGTTCAGTGCTAAGTAACAATAGCAGGTTTCATAACTCCTAGAACAGAGAAGGTTTTAGTATGCTGTGCTATTGCCTTTTTTTTTTCTGAGGCCCTGAGCCTTCGTAACACAACAGGTATGTTTTTAAAACTGTTAAACTGAAGAGTGGACTCCAATGAACTGGAAAATTTACCATTCTGCTAAGGTGAAAGAAAAGGAAGATTTCCTTTTTCCCCAGCATGTAGGAGATAGATGGATTAGAAAGGCTGGAAGGAGAAAGGAAGGGCTCTTTTAAAGGTGTATTGGATTCATTCTCCACTGAAGACTTAAAACACACTCAAACTTTGCTACGGTGGACTCAGCACAAAATTTGGTCAGAGCAGAACCTTGTTGGACCCCAATCTTTTTAAACCTTTCAGAAATCAGCATGACTTCTGCTTCATAGAATCTGTGGATATTGAGTGGCTTTCTGAAAGGTTAAAAAAAAAAAATAGTGTTAGATGCCTGTGCAGGGCTGTATTTCAGAAAAGGTGGGTCTCCTACTGTGTAAGGAGAGACAGGTTGCTGTGTGAGCCTCCTTATGATAGCATTTCAATTTGAAAGCAATCTGTGTGTTATTCTTTTGTAGGGATTCCTTACTTCTCACCAATTACCTAACTTAAACCAGTCACTAACAGAATAATTCACTTGGCATATAGGAATAAAATGTAAACATATAAATATATATATTATGCATGGTAGAGAGTATTCATGTTTTTTCAATGAGATTATAGATGACATCTTGTGTAAGAGATTGAAAGCACCTGAGAAACCTACAGTGACAGAACTTTATTTATTTTTGGAATAAAACTTGTCAGGGTTTAACAGTCTTCTATGAACTGAATTAATTTTTTATGCTCTAGTACCACTTTTTGCCAAAGCAATTACTTGACATTAAAGAAAACTGGTTTACTTGTAGAAATGTTTCCTGTAAGGGGGAAAATAAAAAGGATTATCCCGTCTTTTTTGAGAGTATGTAAGGTTTCTATATTTTTAAAACAGCATCTGCTGCACTTTGGAAACAATATGATTATATCTATAAATCTTTAGCAATCAACAAATGATCTTTAACAGTGGCAATAGCTACTCATTTCATTGCACAGATACAGAATCAGAACAGAATCTGCAACTTGAATTTGAGGATTAAGTAACTGCACTTGGATTAGACAAGTAGAATCAAATACTGAAGGACATCCAATTTTCCAAAGAGGAAGAATAGCATGTGTATCAATTACACATAATTAAAAATAAAAAGGTTCCTGGGATTTTTTTAATACACAATAAAAGGTAAAATAAATCAGACAACCTATATTTTTATACATGTGTAGCTTTTGTCAGCGGCTATTAATCATCAACTTTGTAATATTTATTAAAAATCGAGTACTAATATCAACATATTAAGGTGAAAACTTTTGAACAGTATAAAGGTGTAATAAATTTAAAATCATAATTTAAAAATATTAGTCAATGTATTTTTCACTTCAAAGAAAAACAACCGTCAAACTATGAAGTTTGACCGCTAGATCGTTAGTTCCCTTTTGCATTTTATACCACACGCTAATTTTTGATAAGGCAAGCTAAAGATGTCTTAAAAAGAACATTCTGTTTTTATAAAAATTCTTCATCTCCTACTCACTGTACCTTTGTATTTATAAAAAAAATGAAGGCTGTATTTATAAAACATAGAAGAATAAGATCACTGGAAACGATTATATTACATAATAACAGACCAAAATAATATTCAGTTGAATGAAATTGATCAATTATCACTAATTAAAGAATCTCATACACTTATTATAGAGGCCTTAGTTTTTTAAAAATATATAACAATTTTTTTGATATCATTTGTTGTTGTTAAGTGCTGTTGAGTCTGTTCCAACTCATAGTAACCCTATGTACAACAGAACAGAACACTGCCTGGTCCTGCGCCATCCTCACAATCATTGATATGTTTGAACCCATTGTTGCAGCCACTGTGTCAATCTATCTAATTGAGGGTCTTCCTCTTTTTCGCTGACCCTCTACCTTACCAAGCATAATGTCCTTCTCCAGGGACTGGTCCTTCCTGATTACGTGTCCAAAGTATGCGAGATGAAGTCTTGCCATCCTCACTTCCAATGAGCACTCTGGTTGTACTTCTTCCAAGACAGATTTATTCATTCTTCTGGAAGTCCATAGTATCATTTAAAATGTTTCAAATTTATTGCAAACAACTTTGGGATTTTTGTCTTTATTATTCAACCAAAATTATTCAAATAATTGCCTTCATTCTCATCTGTGTTCCCTGGAATGCCTGAAAGGATAATCAAATTATTCAACCACTGAGTTTCCCACTTGGTCTAATGTATCGTATTTGATGATGATTATATACGCATTTTGAGTCAAAACAGTTATTCTTATGTACAGCCTAGTAGGACCTTGTACAACAAGTATATTATAAACATACAGATCTGTTTCCATATTTCAAAAAGTTGCTACTATGGGTTACCACAGCACAAAATGTATTTAAGTAATTAATGAACACTGAAATGATCGTTAGGTTTAAATAATTATTTTTAATTTAAATGGTATGAATTGTTATAAATATCTCAAAGTGATCATGGATATAGAATTATACACTTGATGGAAGTTCAAGTTCAAAGTTCCTCTGCTGTATAAGTGTGGTCTTTGGAGAAACCAAAGGCCAGTTTCAGCCAAAAATTTGTTTCTTTTCCAGCCTAGTCCTCAAGATTCTCAGAAGTGCCTGGAGTCTCAGGGGGAGATGGGTAGGAAACAGATGACTGCATATCCCAGAAGATTTTTTCATTAGACATTTGTCAATGACTATAATTATGCCTATCCAAAAAGGAGAAGATTCCATATAGTGGTCTAAAAGGCTTAAAATGTGGACTCAACAGCCTAACATGACCTGTGCCTCTTGTTTTTGTTGATTGACCCACACAGTGAGTTTCCTCGTATAGGTACATCTGATGTTGGTTGGCCACAGAATGGTGTTGTTACTTCTCTGAGCCCTGCACATTGACAGTCTATGGCTCACCTTGTGAGGAAATAGAGGAGCATCACATGCATTAAAGAACACCAAGTAATAGTCAGCTTTGGCTCTCAAGTATAGCATGCCGACACACCAGTCTATTTCTTTATCAAAAAAAATAAAATAAAAATGTAAACTTTAACATCTTAAAAAAAAAACTGGTACAAAAGGTGAACTGCTTCTTCTGTACCACAGGAAGAGTTCCTCTTACTGGAAAATAATAAGGCCTGTATAAAAATGCATGTGGTATAGTAATACAAAGAGCATTGATATTTGTGGAAAGAATTTTAAGCTAATTAACTGTGTTCCCTCTTTACAAGCTTTTAACCAAAAAAAATTCTGTTCTACTTCAATAAGTTCTAATACTATACAAACTTTATTTGCTTGGTTAATTACTTTTGCTTCTAAAGTTATTTCTCTAAAGAAATTACCAGCAATTTGGAAAGCATGCTGTTCAGAATTGTTTTGACGTATGTGTGTAGAAAAAATGATGCTGAAAATATCAAACAAATGCCTTTGGGTTGGAATACTCATTCTTAAACATCTGCTAATGCAATTGGCATTGCATTGGAATGCAAACAAGGGTCTCACTTTTGAACCCCACTAGGTCTGAAACATACAAAATTTATAACAAGTGAGATGAGCCTTGGTCTCAACTCCTAAGAATGCTTTGCCTAGGCTCACCAATATCCTACTTGGAACAAATAAACCTCACTACTCAAAACTGTATCCTGGATTTATGATTTGAAAAGCTTACGGTTTGTCTTATACTTTAATTCAGTATTGTAGACTTGCTTTTCGACCATCTCAAATGACAGCTTTTAAAAATCATAAGTACTGTTATTCCCCACACATTACTAAAGAACCATTGTCTAGGCTAAGCTCTTTGATAAACAACTACAATGTATTTACTGACTTTTGACTCTTAAGACTGTAAGTTGTGTTTTTGTCCTCCGTTAGCTGCAGACTAAATGTTTTATTTCTCTTTTCACTGTTTATGCATGGCTTCAGAAGCTTCACTTTCTTTTTGCTGAGAAAATATACAGAAGAAATTTCCAGCCAAATTCTTTTATCTCTTCTAAAGCTGTACCCAAACCAGAAGTATGACCCGTGGATTTCTCCGTGACCCCAGCATTCACAGCAGGTATGCTCAAGGCAGGTATTGCTGTGAAGGGAGTGGGCAGGACCTGAATGGCAATGTCTCCCTTGCTGTCCTCACAGGGCAGCTGCCAGGAGCACATAATTTAAGAGTGTATGGTGGGCCTGTGCAAACCATAAAGTGTTAGCACTTCTTAAGGCATTTCATTTTATGACACCAATAGTAGAAAACACATACTAAGTTTGAAATAATAATAGAATGCATTGTTTTTGAGTTTTAATTATAAGACTATCATAATACGCTAATAGAACAATATACCGGTAAGGATCAACCCTCAAATTTCCAGTTAATATACATGGCTAGATAATTTTGAAAGATTTCTGTATTATCAATGCTGTAATGTCACAATGCACACAATGATAATTAAAGAGGATGTTCAGTAATCTATCATAGTGTTTCTAATTTGAATATTTATATCTATTCTTTACTTTCTCAATTTCCAGTTGTGATTTTGAGCAATTCTTTAAACATAATCTAATAAACTCTCAAGTCACTTAAATCGCTCAAAGTTCAATATCAACTTTTTCACTAGAAATGTTTTATATAATTATAATCTGTGAGACATTCTAGATTAATTATCTTGCTTAATATTACTGCATGGACACATATTATTTTTCACAGTGATTTATGTTAACAGAGTCTCTGGGTAATGCAAATGGTTACACCGCTCAGCAGCTAATCTGAAGTTTTGAGGTTTGAGTTCATCCAGAGGCACCTCAGAAGAAAGGTCTGGTAACCTACTTCTAAAAATCAGCCACTGAAAACCCTATAGAGAAGAGTTCTATTCTGAGACACAGGGTGTAGCCATGAGTCAGAATCAACTCAACAGCAGCTGAATATGTATATGTATGCACAAACACACACAAATACGCATACACATATACATCATACAAATCGATATAATAAAATGCTGTGACTATTTGTTGACCAGTTTGACAAAATTGTATTAAATAACTGCTTTAACATTACATAATATGATTAAAAAGCCCTAACACTAAGCCTATCCTTAAGTTGTATCATTTTGGTTTCCAATTGTGTTACTTTGTTCTCACAAATTAGAAAAACAAAAACAAAAACTGTATGCTTGAATTAATATTACTTTGTATAATATTATATATTTCATTTCAATCTTTGTTTATCTTCACTACGAACAGAATGTGTTTACTGTAGAAAATGTGAAAGACAGTGAGTATACGAGAAAAGAAACAACACGTGTGTCCCAACATTAAAGTTTCCTTTTTCCATATGAAGAGGACCTTTTTTTTACATCATTGAAACTTATTCCGTATACCATATTGTATCTACCTTTTCCACTTCTTTTTCATTATTATGCAGTCATCGTAATCATCATTTTAATTTATGACATTATTTTTTTCTTGAATTTACTCACTAAGTCTGTTGTAGATGTATAATTCTCCTTAAAACATACAAATATGTCTGAAAATTTCAGAAATAAAGTTACAATTAAAATTTAAAAAATCTATTTTTCTTGCAAAAGCAAATATAACTTAAATTGCAATATTAACAATAATACTGTTTACAAAATGTAATAAAGTTCACATTCAACATTATAGAATTTTATTTGATTGCTTCTTTTTGAGACTTTAAAAATCCATCCTGTTCGAATCCTCTATTTATACCCATATCTCCCACATATCCACTATGCAATTTTCTGTTTCTCATGAAAGTACTAGATTAGAGAGATGGTCATTTGTCTTATCAAAATAATTTGTTTACAAGAACATATAACAGCAGTAGTATGCTTGGAAAATACATGATTTCCTAAAAATTGATTATGAGAAAATGAAAGTACATTTGGATTTTAATTTTTGTTGATTAATACGAATTAATTAATAAAGGTTAAGTCTTTAAACTTCTTTTTAAAAAGTATCTCTTACAATAGATTTATAGAAATTATTGAAGTAAAAATATAATAAAATCAATCCTTTAATCCAAAAGATTTGCCATTTAATTCAACAGTTTCCATTTTAAAGAAGAGTAACCATAAAGGATATGTGTATATATATGCCAACCATTCCCTCCTCCCCCAAGAGGTATTTTTAGAAGTTCTGATATGTCATTTTTTAAAATATGTTGTGATTATATATATGCTAAATTAGCTAAATAAGCATAGCAAACATATATGTACTAAATTACTGCTTAAGATATACATCTCTATTTTATGTTGCTGCACACTCATATGCAATTTTTTTGTAGAAAATTGATTTCAAGATTATCTCATTGTAAATTGTAAAAGTTTTATTACTCTTAAGGTCCAGTAATTGACTTGTCTGAATAATAATCCTGATTTACGCAAATTTTTGTACTATTTCCTAAATTAGCTCTCTATAATGTGGTTTTTCCAATGTTTCTCACTCCAGAGTGGTGACACACTAAAACGAAGAAAATAATTTCTCACTAAATGATTAGTAATCAAAATGTGTGAGTGATTTACACAGTATGATGTCTATAGGTTATTCCCAATAAAATTACCAATACTCACTTCTGCTTTTGGTCTCGTTCTTCTTTTAAGTAGAAGAGGAGGAGAACATCATCAAGCTCCTTCTCTGATTAATTCATTAAAAAAAAAAAAAATGCTTGAAGCACTTATTTCACATATACCAAATGAGTGTGTTATCTGTCCTGTGTCACAGAAAAGAAACATAATATTTTAACACTTTGAACCATTGATCTAGGTAATCATATCTGACTCAGCATTTATCATTAGAACACACGGCAAAGAGTTGCTTTAGTTCGAACGTTGTGTGGATTCACTGATATTATCACACACTATTTTATCTGCCACGTGGGCCATAGGAACATCAAATGTTTTATGTTCTCTAACCCTATCCCAAAGAAGAGAACTATAAACTTGACTCAACTCCTTATAGCATCATAAAATCTTAGAGTTTGGAAAAATTATTTAATTATATTCATATGATGCTCATGAGTGTAGAGAGATAGAACTGAAGAGTGTCATTAGACTGAAGATGCTAAAAATGGTATAGGATAAGGTCTCATATATGGAGAGACATAGGAATGTAGGGTTCAGACAGTGGGTCAGGGAAGCAGGAGAATGATCATCACATTTGCGCAGGAGCAAGGTAAGCAAGAATCACAGGAACTCCAAAACCAAAAAAAAAACAAACCCCTTGCCATCCAGTCGATTCTGACTCATAGCAACCCTATGGGACAGAGTATAATTGCCCCATAGGGTTTCCAAGGAACAGCTGGTGCGTTAGAACTGCCAACCTTTTCGTTAGCAGCCTAGCTCTTAACCACTGTGCCACCACCAGGGCTCCGCAGGAACTCCAAAGACTGGAATTAGGTAAAAATTAATAGACTTTAACAAAGAATCACAGAAAGGTAAATAAGGAAGAAAGCAGCCTTTGACAGAATCCGAATTATTTTGCTCTTGAGGTATGTTTGAAAGGTAATCGTTGTGGAGTTTATCTGCATACAAAGATGACATTGTTTCAAATTCATTACCTGATATAGATTCCGATGGACCTTATATTCTAGTGAGGCAAAATAGATCAAAACAAATTTAAGACATAAAATGTATACATGGTGATAAATATAGTTGTTATGTGCCTTCAAGTCGGTTCCAATTTATAGTGACGCTATGTACAAAAGAAGGAAACACTGCTATGTTTCATTGCTATGTTTGAGTCCATTGTTGCAGCCACTGTGTCAGTCCATCTCATTGAGGGTCGGCCTCTTTTACACTGACCGTCTACTTTACCAAGCATGATGTCATTCTCCAGGGACTGGTCCCTCCTGATAACATGTCCAAGGTACATGAGACAAAGTCTCACTGTTCTCGCTTCCAAGGAGCACTCTGGCTGTATTTCTGCCAAGACAGACTTGTTCGTTCTTCTGGCAGTCCATAGTATAGTCAATATTCTTCATCAATGCCGTAATTAAAAGGTATCAATTCTTCTTCAGTCTTCCTTATTCCTTGTCCAACTTTCACATGCATATGAGGCAATTTTGAAAATACCATGGCTTGGGTCAGGCGAACCTTAGTTCTCAAAGTGGTATCTTTGCTTTTTAACACTTTAAAGAGGTCTTTGCAGCAGATTTGCCCAATGCATAAAATTATATGTATATAATTTATTATAAAATACTATTTATTATAAAATATTATATGTAATATTTTGAAACTTATAAATATAAGACATTAGAGCTACATAAAAGACGTGATGTTTCATGAAGTAAACTGCTTTACAGTGTAAGGTAAGGTTGACTTGGCATGTGGCAGGGTTTGTTAATTGTAGTTCTAGAGGTTTTCTGTTCTTTATTTCTAAAAAGGAAACAAAAGTTTATTTGGACTGTTCCACAGCAGAGATAATATCAGGATATATATATTTATTGAATGAGGCTCTTACTGTGTGCTACACTCAGTCAGACTTGTTATATCCCTTTATCTTCTTGGTCTAAATAATTTCCTTATATTTTCATTTGTTGGCTGAAAACAAGTGGAATCAAAGACACCTACAGAAGAAATTCTCCCTATTCTGTAAGTTCTTATCTATCAAACATATTTATTATTTACAAATTCAAGTTTTTATGTATATGCACTATGTAAATATAAAGAGTTTGCTATCCGTGGTATTGGTAACAGTAGAAAAAAAAAATATATAATTTTATATGAACATGTGGGAAATTAGAATAAGGTTCCTGTGCTGAGATGCTCCCAAACCAAGTGAAGACTGATGAGAGAGAAAGCCTTCCCCTGGTGCTGACGCCCTGAATTTGGACTTTTAGCCTACTTGACTGTGAGAAAATAAATATCTCTTTGTTAAAGCAAAAAAAAAAAAAGAATAAGTAGTAACTAAAATATCTCCTTAAACAACACTTTTAAATAATAATATCACCTTTTTGGAAAAAAAAAATGGAGTCTTTAAAACATGAAATCTGTAAGAACAGAGTATAGAACTTATGTTAGGAAATTTCAGGCTCTATTTGCAAGGCTGTCATTTCCTCGTTATGAGTCTATTTTCTACAGTTGCAATATGCACATCATAGACAAAAGCATTTTAATATCAAAAAACAAACAACAATTAGAATGTGTAGGAAAATCACTTAAGTCTTCTTAAATTTTACTCAGAGATTAAGAAAAAAAAAATTGTCATTAGGAATTTGTATCCACCAGGGTGTTTTACGTTAGAACATAAATCATAGGGCTAATTCAGTGCTACCATGCACAATAGTGAAATTGTTTCAAATCTGCATTTAAACTCGAAGGTGCTGTGCATGACAACGTAGGGTAGAGTGAAAATTGCCGCTTATGATTCCATAACTTCAAAAAGAAGAATAAATTGATGTAAGTTTATAAAAGGTTTTTAAGCTACTTAAAAATCTTTGGATAAAATATGATACACTAAATAGAAAATATACTTTCTCTCCAAAGAAATATTTTAGTAATAATCTTGCTATTTTGCTTAAGTTTACACCAAATAAAGGTGACAGTTAACAATTACCCAGTAGTTCCGTGCATTTCTTTTTGTAGATATGTTACTCAATTTGACAGGATATATAGATAAACTTATGTTCTCTAACTTTTTAATTCATCCTATGCTATATAAATACATCTAGAGTGTACTGCTAACCTCCAGTCACAGTTCACTTTTTAAAAGTAATCTAAATATGACTAGATTTTGGATTATAAAGTTTAAAAATTATATTCAACAGTGATACCTACTTAAAATTCTCTTATCGTCTATGATTTTATAACTTCTTGTAATCCTCTTGTATCACTATAACTGCCTTTTAAATATTTTTGTAATTATTTATATAATGCCTATTTACCTTTCTAGTTTCATACTTCCTAAATATAAGGATGGTGCATTTCTTATTTATCAATGTATTTCCAGTTTCTAAGTGCCCGGCACTGGAAAACACATCATTTAATATGTATTGAATTACAGATTGCTAACTAAATTGCCTTGAGTTCTATTTATGGGAGCACTCATTAGACTTGGGAAAGATGGGCTTAATGGGATATCTGCTTTTCTGTAATGTTTCCATCACAGAAAGAGGACATAATAATGGGTGGGAGTCAATACTATCTTTAAAGAAGGCTTTATTACACCATGGTATTATGGGAAATGGACCAATAAATATCATCATGATAAATGGTGAAGAAATTAAAGTTGTCAATGGTTTCATTCTGCTTGTGTCAACAATCAATGCCCGTGGAAGCAGCAGTCAAGAAACCAAATGATATATTACATTAGAGAAATAGGCTGCAAAAGACCTCTTTAAAGTTTTCAAAAGCAAAGATGTCACTTTGATGACTGAGATGTGTCAGACCCAAGCCATGATATTTTTAATCACCTCATACGCATGTGAAAGCTGAACAATGAAAAGGGAAGACAGAAGAAGAATTGATGCATCTGAACTGTGGTGTTGGCAAAGAATATTGACTATACCATGGACTGTCAGAAGAATCAACAAATCTGTCTTGGAGGAAGTACAGCCAGAATGATCTTTAGAAGTAAGGATGGCAAGACTTCATCTTGCTTACGTTGGACTCATCATCAGAAAATATAATTTCTGGAAAAAGATACCAGGTTTGGTAAAGCAAAGGGTCAGCAAAAAGGAAATCCTCCATGAGATGGATTTGCATAAAAGCAGCAACAATGGGCTCTAACGTACCAACAAATGTGAGGATGGTGTAGACCTGGCAATGTTTCCTTCTTTTACACATGGTATTGCCATGAGTTGGAGCTGACTCAGTTGCAACTAACAATGACAACATGGTGGGAACAAGGTGTACAGACTAAAAAAAAGGGAAAATTATGAGGTACTGGGGGAATATTAGGCATGGAAATGGCAACCCAAGCTGTGGTTTAGTGACCAGAGATTGCATCCAAAGCAAGCTTAGAGAATTCAGCACATTTTTAGGTAGCCATATATTGCAAGGTTCAAGGAGGAGGTCAAATCGTGAGGATTCTGACAGACAGAGATAATGGTAGTAGGGAACTCCTACTGACTGCAAATATGTCAGGAAGGAGAGAAACAAGGCCCTGTGTAACTAGCATAACAAGTCAAAGGAATGAAGTGGGGCCAGGTGGAATGGTAATGTGAAAATATCTGAAGTCCCAGGCAGGAGTGTAGGTAGGGTAGCCTGGTCCTGTTAAAGTTTTTTCTCACAATTTATGATTGCATTTCCGAGTTTGTTTGTTTTCATTCTTCTTGCTGGATAGGGAAGCATTTATAAAATGCTTGGATTCAAGAAGAGGAGAGGGAATCAACTAATGCTTGGGTGTTCAGTCTTTACTGTTGCAATCAAGCTAGCATGGGGACAGAGCGGGGTGGTGTTAGGTGATGAGCAGGTATTACTAAGTTTGATGCAGTCAGTCTTGATGTACCTGACCCTTTGATGAGATGGTCCCATATAAGTACAAACCATGCAAGTGCTCCTGGAAGGAAAACACTGAGCTAGGTTTTCCTGAATCTCTTGCCGATGCTCTCTGTTCTCTCTTGTGTTCTGCTATGTGCAGCTCCTTCTGACTGCTGCTGTTATTGCTGAAATAACACAGCTCCTGCTCCCACTTTCACTACTTCTGGATCTGAAGACAATTGCTCATCAAGTAATTAGCTGAAGATGGTTGGATAACGTCACTACATTGAGCAAACTTGTTTAGAGCACTTCATAGTTAGGTTAAGGGGCCCTAGTGGCATGGTGGTTAAGGACTCGACTACTAACTGAAAGGTCAGCGATTTGAACCACCAGCTGCTCCACAAGAGAAAGATGTGACAGTTACAGTCTGTAAAGATTACAGCCTTGGAAACCTTATGGAGCAGTTCTATTCTGTCCTATAGGGTCACCATGAATCGGAATTGACTCCACGTCAATGAGTTTGTTTTTTGGATTAGTTTAAGTTCCCTCCCACTGGTATAGTGACATGGATTTCAAACTCTCCTGTATCTGGAGGTTCTGGAAAATACTTGAAATGCATGCCTATCAAATCACTTGTCCTTCATAGTCTGTCTTATCTTCTTCATTTTATTGTAAACTCATTTTGAATCCCACTTCCAATTATATTGAATATATTTTATACATTAAGACCCACTTGTTAAGTCTTTTTTCAAATGTTCATATTCATATGTTACAGATGTTTCCATTTTACCTAAACAGTGTCATGATAGTAATTAAGTTACTTCTTATTTTCCCTGTTGGTTTCAAATATAATAGATGTGTCTGTATAGAATATTGACTAACAATGGCTGCCTGGTTGCTTACCTTTTAAAGAGCTATCACATATTTGGGATTAATATTTCAGATGGAAGGAAAAGACACCAAGGCTTGATATGACAGTAGTCATTGAATCCTTCCCAGTGTTTGCCTTGATGTTATTAACATTTTTTAAAGGTTAAGTATTTGTTTTTATTTTTTCTTTATTCTTCTATTATCTGAAAGAAATGTATTATTCTGTAGTTCTAAGAATCCAATGATTGAACAAGTCAGTTTCATAAATTAAAAGATTTCAGAAACTGTGGCCTTAAATATGTTACCATAGTTATATTATTATTTATAGTTCTGTAAATTAATTTCCACTCACATTAATAAATAATCTATATGAATGATTACTGTTGGTATAGTAGAATTAATTACACGTAAATTAGCTTTTCATGATACAGCTTTTCTGTCATCAGTATATTTTCAATAACCTATTGATATTTAATTTCTATTAATAATTTACTACTCAATCTCCATTAAAATCTGAATAAGGTATTTTGTTAAAATTCAGCAGAGCTAGCAGCTACTTTATTTAGAGTCAATGCTTCTTAAAATATTTTTGTTGTTTTCTATTTGTTCTGTAAGCCTTCACCTGAAGTACAATTAAAAAAAAAAAATTTTTGTTGTTTTAAAAGAGACATTATAAAAAATGAAGAAATGAACATAAACAGTAAAAAGTTATGAAACAATATACCAGTTAAATTATAATAATAAACCATTTTAGTATTTTATGGCAAAGATTAAGAAAAACAAGAAAAGGAAGATATAACCAATGAACTAACCAACTAAAACAGGCTGTCTACTATAACCTATAATGGTAAAGATAAAGATTAAACATTTAAGAAATGTCCTTGTTGCTGTGTGCTGCTTTTAACTCCTGCATGGTATTCCATAGCATATTCCCACAAAACCCTACATTTGGTTTCCCCTTATAATGGATATTTAAGTTCTACCATCATGAAAATGAGTAGTTTCATATTTTCTGACCTACCAGGGAGAATGTCTCTGGGGTAAACTACTCACGAATGAATTTCTAGGCCATCAATACACGCAACTAAATATATTCACATTCTGTAACTTTTTTTTTTAAGAATGTAGTGTCAATTAACAATCCTACTATGAGCCACTAGTTTCCTACATTCCTACATTCCCAACATTGGATATCATATTTAGTTTTTGCTAATCATTATTATATTAATCTGAACTTCTTAATGTGAATTTACTTGAATTTGAAGTTTTGAGTTTTAATTCAATTTAACATGACGTTTCTGCTTTAGTTTAACTCCTCATCATGTTCCCATTGTTTACTCAATTCCCTATTGTTTTTCCTGTCTCATTTGTTAATTTGCAGAAGTTTCTCCTATATTCCTGATGCTAATCCCTTGCTGGTTGTAGATGTTGTAAATATCAAAGCTCAGGCTGTCACCCCATCTGTTAATTTCATTTCTGTGTTTCATTGAATAGAATGAATCTTGAGATTTGTACGTTGTATAGCTTTGATTAGAAAAATTTAGAAGATTCTCTCACCCCCGAGTTCACAAAGAGGGCTTCTTCCAGTCTAAGCAAAGAAAAAGAATAGATTCCTTTTCACTTCATCCTTCAGTCAGAGCCCATAGCTTTTATAAAGGCTACATTTTCCCAAGGGACTTTATTGCTACAGGTGTTCTTTTCACAGGAACCATCACACAAATGCAATAAGCTGGTGTCTCCCACAAGCTACAAAGCCCCTACTTTATATGCAATAGTTGTAATGGTTATTCTTAGGGAAGAAATAAACTTGGCAACTGTCATGGATTGAATTGTGTTCCTGCAAAAATGTGTGTATCAATCTGGTCAGGCCATGATTCCCAGTGTTGTGTGGCTGTCCTCTATTTTGTGATTGTAATTTCACATTAAAGAGGGTTAGGGTGGGATTGTAACACCACCCTTACCCAGGTCACATCCCTGATCCAATGTAAAGGGAGTTTCCCTTGGGTGTGGCCTGCACCACCTTTTATCTCTCAAGAGGGAAAGGGAAGCAAGCAGAGAGTAGGGGACCTCATACCACCAAGAAAGCAGTGCCAGGAGCAAAGCACGTCCTTTGGACCCAGTGTCCCCATGTGGAGAAGCTCCTCGTCCTGGGGAACATTGATGAGAAGGCTGATGGAGAGAGAAAGCCTTCCCCTGGGGCTGATGCCCTGAATTTGGACTTTTAGCCTACTTGACTGTGAAGAAATAAATTTCTCTTTGTTAAAGCCATCCACTTGTGGTATTTCTGTTGTATCAGCACTAGATGACTAAGACAGCAAGAAAGTGCTGTTGCTAATGGAACATCTCATTGAAGTGCTATTTGGTGTCCTTGAGTGAAATTTGTCCATGAAACCAGTGTATACAGAAATCAATACCATTCACAAGAAAACACAATAACAAATACTTGCTGCCTTCAGTTATCACCTATATGCAGATGACTCAGAAGTTCATTTTCAAAATTTACTTGGCTTCAGTTTTGTTTCTTCAAATGAATACTTCTGTTTAGATATCGATAATCTCTTATAATGAAAGAAGTAAGAACTTGAGAGTTAGAAACATTTGTGTCTGAGTATTGACTCTACCACTTCCTAAGTAATCTTGGGCACTTGAGCAATTTACTTAACCTCTTTTATTCTGAACTTTGCCACATACAGAGTGGAGATAATAATATTGACAATGATGTTCATGAGAAAAAAAAAATTGCATTTGCAATAAATCAGACATTTTGTTAAGTCTTTGACATGCAGTAGTGTAATTTGTTATTAAAATAGTACCACGAGGGAAATCATCAGTTCTGTTACAGGGCTGAAAAAAGTTTTAGAGAGACTAAGCAATTTTCCATCCAGCACTTGCAACCGCAGTATTCAAACAGTGAAGGAATGATTCACATCTGCTTCTGTCCAATTCCCATGTTTGTGGTTTTAAAAGTCATGCTGCGCTGTTGCTTATTTTTAATAAGCAGATGTTTCACCAACATCTAAACTTAACAGAATATCTCATCAACTCCTTCCCCTTCCCACCCTCCGCTCTCTCTCTTAGCACCTCAATTCCTATCAATTACTCTTAAAATGGTGTTGTTTTATAATCACCTTGCAAGCTTATAAACATGGAATCTTGTATGGCTTCTTACTCTTCTCTGTGTTCACTATCTAATCAGTAATTATCTTCTGATGATTTTATATTTAAACATTTCTAGAATCCAATCAATCTTTACATATATATAATTTTTATGTTATATAGTGTTATACATATATATATAGCCATTATATATATGTAACATATATATATATATATACATTCAGGTACAACACCACATAATTGAGAACAATAGCCTCTAAACTTTTATCTATGACTGATTTCTTCTACATTCGGTTCATTTTGCACTCCTGAGTTTTAGAATTCTTTCTGTGCCACTTATCTCATTGCTCCATCTGCAAGAATCATTTACTCTCTGTCCCATGAAATTCAAGATAATTTTAACTTCTGGTACAGACAATCAAGGTTCTCTATAATTAGCATCTTATATACAGAAAATTATTTATTAAAGTTTTATTGAGATATAATTTATATATCATATAATTCACCCTCAGGCCACACTTGAAGATTTGTGCTGGTGAGTTTAGCACTGTTTGAAGCTTTCTTTAAATGAATGAGAGAATAAACAAACAAACAAAAAATGAAGATTACCTTGAACCCTACATTTTCCAATGTCTTGAAAGAATTAGGTAATCACTGCTGAAGAAAGGGAGTCAACATATTTTCTAATCTGTGTGTGTGTGTATTTGTATGAATGTTGCTGCTCTTTAGTTTATAAGTCTGAAAATAATATTGAGTGAATTAGTCAAAATGCAAAGGTATCTGTATTAAATAAATAGCATAAAATGATGTCTATTTTATAAGCTACAAATATATGCTTCTACATTATATTATAACATATATTGATTGAGCCAATGTCCTTTCTATGGGGTAACTTAATGAAAAACATATGCCATCCAAACTCAGGGCTGTATCATCGTCTTTCAAAAGGACACAGCTTTTATTGCGTATTTTTAGGTCCACAGATTTTTAGTAAATACTTTTTCTTCAGCAAAGATCTAGCCTTAATTCTAAGGTCATACCAGTAACCTTGAAGCAGGAGGTTGCAAACTGCCTGTTCTTCTTTCAAACCGTATCTAACGAAATGAATAAAAACTGGGGTACATTACAACCTGCCACAGAATGAGGCATATACTTTTTGAATAAAGAGAAAGAGAACAAATTTAAAACTGTCTTCAAAAATGCTTCATAATTTTAACTACCCTGTTTCTCTCATCTCCTTCTTTTCATGACTTTTCATTAGAGTGATCTTCTTGCTCTAACCGCAGCCAGACTCTTAATTGTCTTTTCAAATGTTCACATTTTTCTTCACATCTCTGTGGGAACCCCACAACACATTTGGGGATGGAAAGTTTGTCCATAACTTTCTAAGTTAAAACGAGCCGTGGTCTTGAACAACTGAATATTGGCCTCTGTCTTTTGATTATTTTTGTTGTTTTAACACAAACATATACAAATGTGCACACATGCCCACATATTAAGTTAACCAAAAGAAAATGAGATAATAAAGCATTCAAAAGAAACAAATAATACTGCAGGGATTGGTGAAAGGCTGAAAGTATGAAAAAATGCGTACTGAATCTTGATGAAATCACAAAGATTTTTTTTTTCTGCCATGACTTGCACAAATACAGCACAAAATAGGGGGAAAAAGTTTCTAAAACATAATTATTAAATCTGGTACTGTTACTACAGGCATTTGTGAGCATTCAGATACTCACAAGAACAAAACAAACAAAAAAGCCTCCAAATTTTTAAGTTTTTACCAAGTACAATAATCAGGAGTAGGGGATGGGAGATGGTGGTGGGAGAAGGTTTGAATCTTTAACATGCACTTCAATTCTTATCCTTTCAATTCTACCCTTATAATCAGTAAATCACTGAGCTTGGTGATAAGACATGCATATGGAAAAGGACTAATTTATTTTCATGAAGTCTATTAAAAGGTTGCAGAGAGAAAAAGTAATTAACTATTACTTCCAGACTTATAATAACCATAAACTTATTAAAACTCTCCTCAGTAATATTTAAAGAATACTGATGCAATATGTCTTTGAAGATCAAATTGTACTTGTCATGCATGCAAATCCTTAAGAGTTTAATTAAACTATGAATTTTTTTTTTATTCTGACACTGATTATATTGTCAGAATAAGTTCTAATTATTAGTTAAGCATCCTATTCTTTCTTTTTTTTGCCTAATTAGCCTTGCCTATCTCGAGCGGTCAAAAGTTTGAAGCTCCTACTAGAGACACTAGAGACATTAGTATGGATACAAAGCTAGAGAAAAAAAGTTTCCCCACTGTTTGTTTCAATAATGAAAGTAACAAATTTACCCTTTATTCTGTGTGTCCTATGTTTATGTTGCATTTTTAAGGTTAAATGTAAGGTGCTTTAACTTTTCTACCTACCCTAAGGATACTTTGGGAGTAGACAGATATTGAGCTTACAACCAGAAGGGAGCAATTAGTGATACTAGGTTATTTTAGTTGATAACTCTAAAACTCTATGCCTTAGTATCTGTATCTATATAATTAAGATAAAATTTGGCATTGTTATGAATTGAATTGTGTCTCCTAAAAAGATACGCTGAAGTCCTAACTCCTGTCCCTGGGAATGTGACCTTGTTTGGGGAAATAGGATCTTTCTTTGACAATATTATGAGTTAAGTCACACTGAAGTAGGATTGGTCCTTGTCCTAATCCCTTTTAAGTGATGTCTTGTAAAACAAGGGAACAGACATGAAGGTAGGATCACACACATTGGAAAAGCAGATACCATGCGAATGATGGTGGCAGCTGCATCTATAAACAGCAGAAGGGCATCAAGGATTGATGAGGTCACCAGAAACTAGGAGAGAAGCATGGACCAGTTCTTCTCTCAGTATCCTCAGAAAGAATCAACATGGCCAGAACCCTGAATTCAGACTTCTACCCTCCAGAAATGTGAGAAAATAAATTTGTGTTGTTTAAAACCAACCACTTTCTGGTATTCTGTTATGGCAGTCTTAGAAAACTAAGACAGGAATTTTCCAGGTTATCCTGAAATACACATACAGATGCATGCACATATAAGCTCAAAATAGTTTTCTTCCTTGATGGATAAGCTATCACCCCAGCAACCTCAGTATGGCTATAGGGCCCAATGTACTTATCATTCTACATGCAGCTGAGTCTGTGTTCTAATATCAATATGCACTAGGAAATATTTGGATAGAGGTCACTAATCAACATCATAAATATTTATACTTTTACTTATTTATTTATTTCATTTACTATTGTTTATTTTTTATTGTAACTAAACTTTAGCAAGTTAATTAGCAGTGAAACTGTGTTTGCATTTATGTCTAAATATAAGCAAGTAACATAAATTAGTAAAGTCATATCTTTTTTTAAATATTTTGATTGCAGACATTGGTTGTGCATCTTCATAATGTGAATCATTCTTAGAATACAATACCAGTTAGTGGAATAAGTTGCACATGAATGGCCCTAAGCTAGAATCATATCCCCTTTTTACACCCTAGCTTTTTGAAAAATGATTAGTAAACATTCAGAATTAAATTAACAAATGGAGTTAAAAAAGGTTTCACTAAAAGAGATCGCCTGATGTCTATTTTATAAGAAATAGCTGACTTACCCAACATTGGTAATGGCAGTATTATGCCTGGTTCTGAGGATTTAAAGATAAATGAGATGTTCACAGAACTTGAGAATATTTTTTCTCCCTAGTCATGGAAAGAAAGAATGAAAGAAGAAAGGAAGAATGTCACCATTTCTTCTATGGTCTGAGTTGGCAGTTTTTGGTTTTTTTTTTAAGGACAAGATTCACATTGTTGTCAAACTCTTTTTAAAAGTTAGCCAACATATACTGATCGCATGATCCAGTTATTCCACTGTTAGATATTTTAGAGAAGTATAAACTAAACTTCACACACAAAAAAACCTGTCCACAAATGTTTACATCAGTGATATTTACAATTACCAAAAATTAGAAATGAAACAGATGTTCTTCAGTGGGTGAATGGATAAACAAACCATGATGCAGCCATACAATGGAATACAAATCAGTACTAAAAATAACTCTTGGTACACAAATAATTGGAATAATCTCAAAGACATTGCACTTAGTGAAATAAGCCAGTTTCAAATATTTACAAATTCTATGATTCCATTTAAAAGACATTCTCACAAAGACAAAACTATAATCAGTTAACCAGTTGCTGTATTCTGACTCATGTTGACCTATAATGCTTCTGAGAAGAACTGTGCTCCATAAGATTTTCAATGGCTGATTTTCAGAAGTAGATAGCCAGGCCTCTCTTCCAAGATACCTGTGGATGAATTCAGACCTCCAGTCTTCTGGTTAGCAGCTGAGCATTTTAACCATCTGCACTACCCAGGGACTCTGATTAAACTATTATGAGAGAGAAAAGATCAGTCGTTGCCAGGGGGTAGATACGGGAGTAGGGTATGACTGCTCACAGAAGATTCAGGGGTTTATGGAAATGTTCTCTATTTTTCTTATGGTGGTGGTTACACAAATCTATACATATATTAAAATTCATAGAACTCTACACCAAAAAAAAGAAAATTTTATGGTGTGTTCATTTAAAATATAGACAAAAACTTTAACAATCTGTGAAAGATACATCACAGATAAAGGGCTAATATTCCTAATACAGAAAGAATTATTAAAAACTTGAGGGAAACAAAGACCAAAAATGGTAGAAAAATACACAAAGAAATAAAGAGACTAGCTACTAAGTAGATATTAAAAAAATGACTCAAACATAAGAAGTTTTTCTAAATCCTAATAAAATACATATATAATTTAAAATTACATTCAGATAATATTTTCACCTATCAGATAGGCTAAACTTAACATGTGTAACCAAACACTCTGTCTACAAACAGCTGGGAAAACAGGTACTTTAATTCACTACTGACGGGAAGGTAGATTGATATAAACTTTAGGCAAGGAAATTTGGCAAAATCTTATCAAACTACACATACTTTACTTTTTGCCCAGAAATCCTTATAGGAATTTACCCAGATGATACACATTTAACATGAAAAAAAAGAAAAAAGAATATTGCCACATTTATTCATTACAGTACTGTTTATAATTACAAAAGATTGGAAATAACTTATATGTCCTTACATAGAACTGTAACTGAATAAGCTATGTCACAGCCACACCAAAAAATACTGTGTAGCTATAAGAAAACATAAGATCCTTATGAAGCAAAGTGGAGTGATTCCCAGAATATAGTCTTAAGTGAAAAAAGTAAAGTGAGAAAGAATATCTGTAGTGTGATTCCCCTTATGTAAAAAAGAAGGGAATTTTAGAAATATTTGTGTCTGTTCTACTAGCCAGAAGGTTGGCTGTTCAAAGCCACCCAGAGGAGCCTCAGAAGACAGACCTAGTGATCTGCTTCCAAAAGATCACAGCTTTGAAAACCCTATGGAGCAGGTCTACTCTGTACACATGAGGAATCCGCTTAAGGGCAATTAACAACAATATTCATTTCTGCAAAAAGAAACACAGGAGGGATAAACCAAAGACCAATGAGGTTTTTTTTTTTTTTTTTCCCATCAGAATATGGGTGAGAATGGGGTGAAAATAATAGAAGGAAGGGAAAGGAGCATATACTTAGGCTCTGGGTATAAGTTTTTGTACAATTTATCCAATATTATCAGGTTACTGTTTCAATTATTGAAAAATACCTAAATAAAATAAAAAAGTATGGTGACAATTTTAAATGACATACATCATAGTCTAACTGTAGAAAAATACAGAATATCAGAGAGAACTTAAGATATGTTCTGTAGTGTTAAAGTCAGCTTCATATCTTCCGGTAACTTTTATAGGTGATGACTTTTCATATCCCCAGAGGAGAAAACCTGCATTATCCTAAAAAACTCCTAATAAGAGCTCTAATATACCATCTATACAGTAATTTCAGAATTATCTACTTTGGTCTAAAAAGCTAATAAATTGAAAATTGCTAGGCTTATTTACAAGAAAATATTATATCAAATGGTATATAATTCACCTGGTTTAATGCAGATTTTACAGCCAGTTTTCCCATCATGGAGCCCTGGTGGCACAGTGGTTAAGAGCTCGGCTGCAACTCTTCAGACAGGGATTGGACTGGACTGTGGGACATAAAGTGATACTCGTAAAGAATGTGCCTCTTAGATAAGTAGATATAAGAGACCAAAGGGGTGGCTTCTGTCCAGAGGTTAGAGGGGAAGGCAGAGAGAGTAAGGAGCTGGTTGAATGTTCATGGGGAAGCAGGGGCAGAGGGGATGAGTATGCTGTTGCAGAGTGGGATGAGCGGTTGGGGTCTCTATTTTTTCCATTCTCCGAATTTCAGGTATACTTTCCTTATTTCAATCTCATCAACTCATCATTCTATCCCATTCACAGGATCATTTTTGACAGTCATTTCTGGAACAATAATGATATCTCTTTAGGTTTCTGCTCAATTCCAGAATGATAAGGAGAAAAGTGTCAAGGAATATTTCATGTATGTTAAAAAAAAATTCTGTATGGGAGACTAACTTGAAATGTAAACTTCATTTAATTACATCAATTAAAAAAAAAAAAAAAAAAGAGCTCGGCTGCTAACCAAAAGGTTGACAGTTAGAATCCATCAGCCGCTCCTTGGAAATCCTATGGGACAGTTCTACTCTGGCCTATAGGGTTACTATGAGTTGGAATCAACTCGATGGCAATGAGTTTCCCATAATGCATTGTATTTTTTTTTGCATAAACAAAGACATTACATAACTTTTACCAAATACCAAAGACTTACCTGAAAATACAGAAAACAAAATTTGATGTAACATGTTTAAGCTTAGAAAAAACAATTTTAAATGCTTACATTTTTGACTCCATTACTAACTATATTAAATGAATGACTTATACTATTTTTCTATATGAAGGTTATTTTTATTTTTATAATTACCTTTGTGGATAAACCTTATTCTCTAGTGTTGCCACATCTTTGCCCCTACTAAAAGATATTTAGGTAATAAAGCATAAAACATTATTCATCACATCATGCAATGAAAATGTTAAATCATGGAAATATTTTTATTTAAACTTGTGAAGATTAGCCAAGCAATTAATTACGCTAACCATAAAATATATTCCTTCTCATGTTCCTTTCTAACTATATGCATTTTATTAAATTCTGAGAGATTTTTCTCTGCTCTTTACAGCTAAAGACCTTGAAGATATGAAAAAAGCTCATGGCTATTGTACTATTAAATCCTAGTAAGAAACCAGGTCCAGAGTCATGAGTTTTAAGAGCTCCTTAGAGAGAGACAGCAATAATTACTGAGTTAAGGAAAACATAATTCTGGTCTTTAACAGGAAGAACTAGGATGAAAACCAAAACTAGAGGCTTGTCTGACTTTGAGGAAATGATTTAGGACATTTATTCATTAACTTAAAAAAATGCTAGTAATGAAGAAAAGTTCACGTACATGACTTTACGTAGAAAAAAGTTAAGAAAATCATCAACCACAGTAATACTAAACTGGATTTTTAAGATATTTGTTTTGGTTATCTAGAAATATCACAAGTGATGACTTTAACAAGGAGAAACTTATTTTCTCACAATATAGTAGGCTAAGAGTCAGAATTTAGGGTGCCAGCTACAGGGGAAGGCTTTCTGTCTCTGTCGGCTCTGGACAGAGGTCTTTGTCTTCAACCGTCCCCTGGTCAAGGAAACGCTCAGCGCAGGAACTCTGGGTCCAAAGGATGTGCTATGCTCCCAGTGCTTCTTTCACGGTAGTTTGAGGTCTTCACGTCTCTCTGTTCATTTCTGTCTTTTATATCGCAAAAGCAATTGGCTTAAGACACAACCTAATCATGTAGATTGAATCCTGCTTGATTAACATAACTGCCACTAATCCTACCCCATTAACATCACAGAGGTAGGATTTATAATACCCATAGGGAATTCAAATCTGATGACAAAATGATGGACCATCATACACTACTGGGAATCATGGACTAGTCAAGTTGACACACGTATTTGGGGGACACAATTCAATCCATAAGAACATCAAAGACTTGTGAGAATTTTTTCATTCATCGTTCATTGTTATCTGGAAATATATATCCAACATGAGCTGTACTTATCAGAGATCATGTATGTGTGAATGCGTGTGCTGTATATATTAAGTCTTTAGCTTCTCAGGAATCCTGGACCAAACAGATTCTTGGTCAAAGCCTCGATTCTAGGTTCTATGACTTAAGGCTGATTCAGATTTCTCAGTCTTTTTGAGTTTTCGAGTAAAACAGATTTTATTTTTTAGACCAAACGTCAGGTATGATTGCAAACTAAAATGACTTTATTTAATGAAGGACAAGTCATCTCTTGCTTTTTTTATGGTATTGTTGATTTTCTCTCTAGTCAGTAACAACCCAGTGTTCCATTTCCATTTTAAAATTTGTTATATTTCTGAAGTGGGATTTTTTTCTGATCTTTTTTAATGCTACTTTTCATATGGGAACCTCTTTGTTACACACTTCAAGCTCCTCTGCGATATATCTTTGCATTAATCTAAAAAACTCATCCTATGGTTTATTTTTAAAATGTTTGAACATGTTATTTGGTTCTTCTGAACTCTCTTCAATTTCAAAAGAGAATCACTTTCAAGCAGAAGGCATTAATTACCTCTCTTGGCTAACATGTGCTGATTCTATTTGAATACCCAAATACAAGGCTGAATTAATTACAGTAATATTTTATTGAGTCCTCTCTAGTTTGTTATATTATTACCACAGTTATATGATAGACTACCCATGTCCTAGATTATTCAGAGTCCCCATATACTATTTTATATAGTGTTTTAGGAATTCTAAACAATTCCCTGAATTCAAATTACATTTTACACTAAAACTCTCACACAGAAGTAAATTTAAATAAAATTTTAAAATGCTACTCATTATCAGGTAACAGAAGCAAATGACAAATTATTTTAAATTAGAAGGATTTTTAAATCTGATACAATCAGTTGTTTATTTCAGGAAGCGTGATCTCTGGGGTATGTGTTTACCATATGAGCTGCTCAAACTCCAACACTTTCTACATTTACATATAAAACGTGAATGATAATCACAGATTCTCCGATTCATGTTAATGAGCACAGAAATGTTCCACTAACATCTAGGAGATTCAATCTCATTATTTAAGCTCTGATTACTAAACAGAAAAGTTATTAATACATTTTAGAGAAGGTTTCAAGAAGTATCAAACCAAAGAGGTTTCTGCAAATTTTGAAGAAACAAGTATTTTCACTCTAATTAAATTATACCTCATTGAAATCTTAATTTATATTCATTAAGTCATTAATTCATTCAACAAACATGTAAATAATCTTAGGCCTTACATCCTTCCTGTTACATCAACCTTGATGTCTTTCATAAAACTTTCCAAGAATGATCCGTAGTTTTCCACATAAAGGATAAGCTCACACATGATTAGCACAAACCAACAAAAAGTACATCGAGCTTCAAAGATTCTGAATAGAGGTGAAATATTCATACGATGAAGTTCTCCTAGTTGTCTTCAATTCTAAAGTCTCACAGATTTGCTGGACTGGGTATACCTGTCAGAATGTGGATTGTTTGCTGAGTTCAATTCTGTGGCAGGCAGAAAGTTTTTATGGGTTCTTAGCACACTTTGAATCTCTGAGAAGATGCCTGCCAACATTGTCCTATGCTGAAATTTTTGCTACGTAGAGCGTGAAAATGACATATTAGTGTAATAAGGTGTATCTGCATATATTCATCGTATTAATATAGATTTGTTTGGTCAAAATATATACTCCACTATTTATCCTATGGGCACTGCCCTCATGAGATTAGGCAATCACTACACACCAACCCTTACTACACATGTGAAATAAACATCTATTCCCAGCTGTTTGGTATACTTTCTTCTTTCTGATTTAAAAAAAAAAAAAAATCCATCTTATTCAGTTGTCTGCAATGCTTCCTATCCTGCCCATATTAGGGATCCATTCACAACATAATCCTATTCAACCAAGACCCTTACATTCACCTTACCATGATTGGTTGGCTCAAGAATGGAAACATGACATAAACCTGAACAATCAGAACTCTCTCCAGGTTTGTGATGAAACCACTGAGAATGATACACTTTATTCTCGTTTCTGGATTCACTATATGTAAGGAAGATACAAACCTAGAACTGTTATTGGCCAATCTTTGACGCCATTGAGAAGAGACTCCCTGAAAATGAAGTTTTCTGAGAAGAGAGAAGCTAAGAGATGGGGCAGGATTATGATCCACCAGTGCAAGCCTAAATCTAGTCAGTTCTGAAGCCAGGCTCTACATGTGGTGTTTCTTACTGTGTCAGCCAATAAATTCCCAGATAGGATAAAACTGGTTTAAATTAAACTTCTGTTATTTGCAACAAAAATATTTCATATATGTATCTCTTACATGTATGCATGTAAGAGAAAGACAGAGAGAGAGAGAGAAGGAGAGAGAGAGAGTGAGTCAGTGTTTTGGTACTCTTTAATACAGAATTCATTCACACTACTTGACTTTAAATAAAAATGGCATAGTTTACAGAAAGTCATTCATATATATGAGATAACATCAACATCCTGGACTATGATGTTATAGGTAATCCTCTCTTCTAGACTTTAGAGGAAGATTACATGCATTTATGAACAGCAGGCCATAAAAGAAAGTCGTTTTAATGAGGCACAAAACAAAATACTAATTTTATTCCAGTTCTGATATGTAAAGTGCTGGAAATTGTCACTCCCATCCTTACAATAGAAAAAAGAAAAAAAAAAAAAACAACAACAACTAAAAATTGATCACTTTTCTTCAACCCATTATAGAAATGAGGTGGCAGGGCAAGCCACTCCAACATTTGGATATAGCTGACTTGAACAGCACTATCAATCAGTTTGATCCAATTGACAGTTATAAAATACCCCATCCACAATCAGGAGAATATACATTCTTCTCAATATCACATGAAAAAATTAACTCAGATGGATCACATTTTAGGAGATTAAACACACCTTAAAAAATTAAAAATATAGAAATCAAGTATGTTCTCAGACTCAAATTAAATTAAACTAGAAATAAATAATAGAAATATAGATGGAAAATCCCAAAGTATTGGAGAGTAGACCACACATTTCTCAATAACACATGAGTCAAAGAAAAGAAAACAAAACGATCTCAGGAGAAATTAGAAATATTTTGAAGTAAATGAAAGCAAAAATACAATTTATCAAGATGTGTGGGAAACAGTGAAAGTGGTGCTTATATGGAAATGTATAGCATAAAATGCCTACATTGGACAAGATGATCTAACAATCAGTAACTTAAGCATGCACCTTAGGAAATGAAAGGAAGAAGAACAATATAATCCTAAAGCAAGCAGAAGAAAATAAATAATGAAAATTAGAGCAGAAATAAAAACAAATTGAAAACAGAAAAACTAGAGTAATCAACAACAAAAAAGCTGGTTCGTAGAAAAATATAAATAAAATTGATAAACCTCTAGCCAAGATAACTAAGATACAAAGAGAAAACATCTAAGTTATCAATATTAAAAAAGAAAGAGTGGCCATCACTACTGATCCCATAGATAGTAAACATGTAACAAAGACATACCCTGAACAAAATTGCCCTAACAAATTTGTAGGATGGTGGATCAAGTGTTACAAGGGAAAGAGAGGTCAGGAGGACACAGCACGCCATGATGCAAGGTCATGGTGGGGGTTGCATATAGGGAAAAGGTAACAAACTGAAATTGTAGGAGATGGCATATATATGGCAAGCAGGGTAGAGTTAGCTAGGATTTACTGGCTTCCTAGAGATTAGGCATTTTGAATAATTTTGTAAATTTAGGGGGAATAATGGCTGTCTCTATTTGTTGGGTACCTGACCCCTGAGGGAATTAGGATGGGTGCATAATGGCCCAGGAGTGTAAGAACCCAAAAAAGGGAGTGTTTGGCAAGTGGATGTAATCAGCTCTCAAGAAGGAGAATGGATGGGCCGCCAGTCAGAGACCAAAAACTGTGTGAAGAAAGTATTTAAACAAAATGATATTGCAAAAATTGTGCACACAAATTTTATGACTTGGATGAAATGGGCCAATTCTTTGAAAGACGTAAACTACAAAAATTCACACATTCAAAAAAGCAGATAAACTGAATAAGTTTTATGTCTATTAAAGAAATTGAATCAATAATTGCTAACTTTCAAAAAGAGAAAGTACCAGGTTCAGATGGGTTTATCGAAGAATTCTATCAAATATTTAAGGAAGAAATTGTACAAATTTTCTATAATGTCTCCAGAAAATAGAAGCAAAATTTATTGACAAATGCATAGTGTCATGTATCCACATTATATGAGTTTATCATTACCATAATATCAAAACTTGATAAAGATATTACAAAAAAGGAAAATTTTGGATCAACATCTGTCATAAACAAAAATGTAAAACTGCTCAACAAAACATGAGTAAATCAAATCCAACAATACATAAAAATAGTTATACATGACAACCAAGTAGGATTTATTTCATGCATGCAAAGCTGATTCAACATTTAAAAGTCAGTAAATGTATCCACTACATCACCAGGCTTCAAAAGAAAAATATCAGTCTCATCAATTGATGTAGAAGAAACATTTGACAAAATCAAACATTCATTCACGATAAAAAAAAAAAAAAAAAAAAAAAACTTGGTGAACTAGGAATGAAGAGGATTTCCTCAATTTGATAAAGAATGTTTCCAAAAACCTCCAATAAACATTATACTTAATAGTAAGGAATAAACACTTGCCTGCCATTATTGGGGAAAAGGCAAAGATGGTCTCTCTCACCTCTTTCATTCAACATTATACTGAAAATGTCCCTACCTTCTGGGAAAACAAAACCAAAAATCACACTCATTGCCATTGAGTCAATTTCGACTCCTAGTGACCTTCCAAGACAGAGTAGACCTGCCCCATAGGGTTTCCAAGGAGCAGCTGGTCGATTTGAACTGCTGACCTTTTGATTAGCAGTCAAGCTCTTAACCACTGTGCCATCAGGGCTCCACTTTTTGTGAAAAGAAAACAGTAAAAAGAAAAATATATATATACAGACTCGTAAAAAAAGCAATAAAACTGCCACTATTCACAGATGACATGTTTTTTTTTTTGTTTTCTATAGAAAATCCCCCAAATTAAAAACAAACAAAAAAACCTTCTGACCACCCTCCATGTGATATCAGTTATACGACGTCCTGGAAAAACAAAATGTAAGAGACAATATAAAGGTGAATGATTTCCAGTGTTTGAGGTAAAGAACCGAGTGTTGAATGAGTGAATCAGGATTTTTGTAGAGCAATGAAACTATTCTGTATGACACTGTAATTGCGGATATATGACACTATGCATTTGTCAAAACCCTTAGAACTTTACATCACAAAGAGTGAACCTTACTGTATGCAAAATTTTATGAAGTCATTTAGGAGGTCAGAGCCTACCAAGATGAAATGTAAATGTGACAAAATGTATTGAAAAGTGTGATATGATAAGAGCAGATCACTGTGCCTAAACTGTGCAAATAATATGGTTTCTGTTGAACACCTGCTATCCTCTGGGAGCCCAAAATGTTGGTGTATGCTAGGTAGAGGTTGCTTATGTGGACAACTCCTAATAAAAACCCTTGTACTAACCCTCTAATGAGCTTCCTTGGTACAAAACATTTCACACATTTTCATAATTCATTGTTGGAGGAATAAAGTGCTTTCTGTAAGACTACTGGCAGAGGACTCTTGGTAGCTTTCCTTTGGATTTCATCCCATGTGCCTTTTCACTTTGTTGATTTTACTTTGTATCCTTCTGCTCTAATAAATCATATCTATGGATACTACTACACGTTGAGTCCTGTGAGATCTCCTAGTAGATTATCAATACTGACTGTGGTCTTCGGGACTCCTAGCAACACAAGTTAGTACACACACATAGGTTTCCTCCTTTGGGAAAAAGAGCCTAGAACCAATGGCATGGCAGTAGCAATGAGCACACTCAGCACCCGAGACCTTGGTATTTAGTACCATTCTACAGTGAAAAGGAGCAAAGACTCCTTGGAGAAATGGCTGATTCTAGGAGTGGGGAAGGAAATATACAAGATAATCATGGAGCATCTTATAGTTCCAGAAATAAGGAAGTGCTAAGAAAAAAAAAAAGAGTCTCAGAGTGATGAGATTATGTCAAAGGGACACAGGAGCCACTGAAAGAGCTCCAAATGTCCAAAGTTGAAACATCCGGGGCAACAAAAATAAAGTACTGTTGGAGTTATAACCCAAAGAATTATATAAATATCTGTCTCTACTGATTAAATAAATAATAAGCAAATAAATGGGGTGAAGAGATGCATTTCATGTGCAGAAAAATTCTAAATTTTAGTAGATAATCCCCAGTGGTACAGTGGTTAAAGAGCTTAACAACTAACAGCAAAGGTCAGTGGTTTGAACCTACTAGCCGATCTGAGGGAGGAAGATGTGGCAATCTGCTCCCATAAAAATTACAGCCTTGGAAACCCTATGGGGACTCCACGGCAACTAGTTTGTTTTTTGGTTTTTTGGGACTCCAACCTCAGGGTGGTGGAGCATAACTCCTACTTCTGAAATGTCCATGTTAGCTTCCTTCAAAAGAGTACAGGATGTAAAGATGAGGTGGAAAAAGAGCAATTTTATAGTGTAGAAACCTGACAAACGCTGTCTCAGCCAGGTGATCTAGGTTGACATCAGCAGTGATAAAACATGTATGAGTGAAATGATATGATAGAAATAAAGTTTGGTCTTTAATAAAAATGTATCAGTATTTTCTGATTAATTGTTAAAATATTTCATATAAACGTAAGGTGTTAATAACAGAGGAGATTGGGTACAGGATACATGAGAACTCTACAGTGTTGCTGCGTTTTTTATGTACATATGAAACTGTTCTAAAATAAAAAGTTTATACATAAAATAAATATATAAACATACCCAGGATAATGAATCAGTGTAGAGTCAATGCACCAATGATTACAGTCAAGAACACCCCAGTGTCAGGGAGAGAAAAAGTTAAATTTTTCATTTCAGAGCTGGAATTTCTTATTAATATAGATTCTTAATGGGAGGGCTAAAAGATATCTCCCAAATAACGACTTTATTCTGAGACACACAGGAAAGATACGCATTTAATCTGGAGAGCTGTTTATTTTGTAATGATAAAAAGATAAAGGGACTTCTCATAAATGTTTGTTTAGTGGTCAATAATTTAAACTTACAACATGACAGAAAGCAAAGTGTTTACTAATCATAACACTACGGGAATATTAATCAGATGTGAAGAAATCAGAAAATCTACTGACATCCATACGATATATTAAGAACAAGTATTCCAGCTGTTGGGGGAGAAGGAAAATTGCTAGAGATGAAATAATTTAAAGCGGGAAGAATGCCCTTCTCCTACAAAAATAATTCCTAATAACAAAGAACACTCAATATAACTACAGGAAAGAATTGTGAAATATTTAACAATAAATATACTCTGCATGTGGGTATGGGGAAGAATATAGCATTTTAGTAAATATTATATTAAAAAATAGGTATGGAAAACCATTCAACAGAATGAGTAAACATTAGTAAATGAGAAAAAAATATACAACACAATATATATAATATCATTTGGTGGAAACAACACAAAACACTAACAGAAAACCAAATCAACCATACAAAGGAATAAGAAATTCCAACTTAGTTTTTTAGTCTTTGAAAAGTAAATACATGAAAAATTCCAATTCATACTTAATAATTTTAAAACAAGAGAATGGATTTTGGGTAATTTCCATCTTTTAACATTGGGTAGAAAATGTGTATGATATAACATATATCACAGAAAGTAGAAGCTCATCCCTATCCAGGGTACAATTTTTTGTACAATGAAACATAACAGAGATAATGTCATTCTAAGTGTGACTATTGTACCCCTTGATTATACTTCTGTTTTCCAGATGTATATTGCTAATCCTCAAAAAAGGCATTGAAATATAACTTTTATATTCTGTGAAAATTACTACATGGAAATTGTCATAGGAATCCAAACTTGTATAAAAGAATAACATACAGGGATTATCAAATGTGATGACAACTTGAGTAAATATTTCTTAATTCACTGATTTTCATGTTTACATATATATATATAATTCAAAACTGGTTTTGAAAGAATACTATGTTGACATATTGAACGATGTTCACCCCCCAGGCTTCATAGTACCCCATGCCATCTCTTCCCAGCCGATTTAATTTTTTTCATTTTTATTTACAAATGTTTTCATCAGTCTTGTTGTTGTTAGGTGCCCTGGAGTAAGTTCCTACTCATGGAGACACTATGTACAACAGAATGAAACACTGCCCACTTCTGCACCATCCTACATTGTTATGCTTGAGTTATTGTTGCAGCCACTGTTTTCAACCTATCTCGTTAAGGGTCTTCCTCTTTTTCGCTGACCATCTGCTTTACCAAGCATGATATCCTTCTCCACTGTTCCCTCCTGATAACATGTCCAACCTAAGTGAGGTGAAGTCATGCCATCCTTCCTTCTAAGAAGCATTCTGGCTGTACTTCTTCCAAGACAGATTTTCGTTCTTCTGGTAGTCCACTGTATATTCAATATTCTTAGCCAACACCATAATTCAAAGGCATCAATTCTTCTTCAGTCTTCCGTATTCATTGTTCAGCTTCCACATGCATATGGGGCGATTAAAAACACCATGGCTTGGATCATGCACACCTTAGTCCTTAAAGTGACAAATTTACTTTCTAACACTTGAAAGGGAACTTTTGCAGCAGATTTGCCCAATGCAATATGTAGTCTGATTTCTTCACTGCTGCTTCCATAGGTGTTGATTGTGGATCCAAATAAAATGAAATCCTTGACAACTTCAACAGTTTCTTCATTTATCATGATGTTGCTTCTTGGACCAGGTGTGAGAATTTTTGTTTTCTTTATGATGAAGTGTAATCACTACTGATGTCTGTAGTCTTTGATCTTCATGAGCAAGAGCTTCAAGTCCTCTTCACTTTCTGCAAGCAAGGTTGTGTCATTTCTGTATCACAAGTTGTTAATGAGTCTTCCCCTAATCCTGATGCCTCATTCTTCTTCATATAGTCCAGCTTCTCAGATTATTTGCTCAGCATACAGATTTAATAAGTATGGTGGAAGGATTCAACCCTGAAGCACACCCTCCCTGACTTTAAACAAGGCAGTATCTCCTTGTTCTATTGGATCGACCACTTTTTGGTCTCTGACAGGTTCCTCATGAGCACAGTTAAGTGTTCTGGAATTCCCATTCTTTACAATGTTATCCATAATTTGTTATGATCCACACGTCATTGCATAGTCAATAAAACACAGGTAAACATCAGTCTTGACAGGTAGGCAATGTTGCCCTAGCAGAATAAAAGATAAAATTCTTTCCCACATTTTGATAAATATGACCCCAATGAAATTAGTCCCAATCCATGACTTTCTTTCTAAATGTATGGCTGTATATCACTATATCCAGACATATCTCTTGCAATACTCATTTTAATACCTCTCCAATAAGGGTAGGAGTTCCTGGATGGTACAAATCGTTAACATGCTCAGCTGCTAACCAGAAGGTTGGAGGTTCAAGTCCATCCAGATGTGCCTCTGAAGAAAAGCCTGGTGATCTACTTTTGAAAAATCAGGCATTGAAAACTCTGTGGAATACAGTTCTATTCTGACTCACATGGGGTCACCATGAGTCCTGTTGACTCTAAGACAACTATTATTTATTTATTTATAGGCTTATATAGTCTTTTCATTTATATCTAGGAAATTGATTTTCTTGTTTCTCTTCCAATTAGACTCTATGAAATCATTCCCATTATGGTATTAACAAATATTTGAAGACTTTTATTACGTTTCATTCCAGCACTGTTTAAGCATAGTATGCATTTTTAATCTGTTCCATGAAACAGCAGTGCTATTCTTTACTTCCTCTTATCTGAGAGTACGTGATCTTTAAAATTAACCTAAATTAGCATATTATTATTTTTCTTACCTATAGTCTGTAGTATCAATTTACATTTTGATATATTTTCCCTGCTAATATTCCCCCTTGATTTTAATATTGAATTTTAATATCATATTTTGTATCACAGCTAACATGTTCCAGGATTTTTTCCTCCAATGGTAAACTAATATATGTTAAAGATATGAGACATCTGTCAAGCATTACATTTATTTTGAGTGTCTTGAATTTTGCAGGTGTTTCTATATTTATTTTTCATTAGTGATAGTTTATTTTTGAGAATAAATGTCAATATGCCAATTCTGGATGAGCCTCAGTAGCTGGAGACTGAGTTTATAGGACTTAGCCCATAATTAACTCTTGTCTAGTGAATCTATGACTGAGGGAAGGCCACAGAATTCTTGCCACTGTACCACAGAGAACAATATTTCATATAGAATAAAGCAGCTCTGCCTAAACTTATCTGATCTCCCTTTAGAATTCAGGGACTTTATGAAGAAATGTTTAAACTGACATAATTTCAGATAGAAAATTTTGAGAAGGCAGTCCTCAGACAAGCCAAGCAGTCTTGGTTTTCCCCATTCCTCTTCCTGCTGGCATCTTTAGGCCTCAGAAAAAACCACGATCTCCACTGAGGCCTGATGTTTGTTGGAAGGGTTAAAAACAAACAATTAGTACCTGGGCTTTGGAGTATAAAACTGGGTGGGGAAGGCCCTGCTTTTTCCTCAGCTACGGTGTTAGTGGGGCACTTGCAGTATTAAGTTTACAGTCCACTTAATGGGACCTACCAGGCAAGGGGGATACCAGCAGGAGGTAAGGTACCATTTAAGTCTTTAACTCACTGCACAAAGTAGGGTGCCCATGGAAGAGTCATTATTCCTCCCCTGCCCTTGCCCACGGCCTTCTCAAACTGGAGGGATGCTCAAAAATAGATTCACATTTGTTTAGCTGTGCCGTGTGCTCCTTATTGTTCATAATAAAAGCTACTTTCCTAGTGCTAACACTTTCAGAGAGTCTGGAGGGTTCAGACTCTGATCAGAAAGATGTGATATACGTGGTGTAATCAATATTGGTGATTGATGCACTATTTCTAATGGCTTTCTTTCTAATTAGAAATTTGGGGGAAAACAAGTGTCTTGTAAAACCTAGTCAGATAATGAGACTATAATTTAGTGGAGGGAAAATCCTACCCTTTAAATAAAATGGGGAAGATTGTCCTCAGGGTGCTACACAAGAGAACCATCCTTGTGCGTTAGGTAGAGCTGAATATGGAATGCCCTATATCATACAAAGGGGTTTTCAAACTGATAAATCAAAACTTTATGGTTTATTTTACATTAAAAAAAACCTTTACTGTTTTATTAAGATTATATAAGTAATGTATTTATTGTAGGATTGAAAAACAAAATAGTTATTTATATCAATATGTCTCCAAATACATATTTAGTTCACATAGTATGGGGAGCAAACTGAATACATCAGTTCAATTCTGCTTAATTATGTACAATTACATGTCGAAGTTGTTTTGTTCATTCAAAATTTTTTAAAAATATATTTTACTGCAGAGGGGGCAAGATGGCGCTCTAGGCAGAAACACCACGCCGTCCCTCCACAGCAAAGATCCGAAAAACTAAGCCTAACAGAGAATCAACAATCCTGAAACCCTAGAACACCAAATGAAGAGATAAAGAACTCAGCCAAACACCAAACGGAGTGAGAATACTAAAAGAGAACGGAGAGCGAGGAGAGACTCAGGCAGAGATTCCTTACCAGCTAACGCAGCGCGGATCCACCATCTTGGATTCCTATCGGAGACCAGCAAACGGGAGAGCAGCCTTGCAGAGCATCTGGTCGGAGACATAACGACCGGTAAACTGCGGTGGGCACTCTCCCACCACCCACCCCTCTCCGCCTCAGCTGGGGATCCCCTGCTTTCCGTGGCCAGGGTCCCTGGGCTGGGGGGTGCTGGTGCTTGGATTCCGCGCGCCTGGGCTGGCGGCTTTCTGGGAGCCGTTTGCTGGCAGCTAGCGAACCTTTTTCTGCCGCCTCCCCCTCCTTTTGCCTGGGTGCCTGGTTCCGAGTGCCGTCTCTGCTCTCCCCTGCGGGGCTGTAGGGCTGCGTGCGGGCGTGTGGCTGTTTCTAGGTCTGGGCTCCCGCGTGGGTGGGATCCCGGGGCCTTTGTTCGTTCGCCCCTCTGCTTTCCGTGGCCGGAGTCCCTGAGCTGGGGGGCGCCGGTGCTTGGATTCCGCGCGCCCGGGCTGGAGGCTTTCTGGGAGCCGTTTGCTGGCACCTAGCGAACCTTTTTCTGCCGCCTCCCCCTCCTTTTGCCTGGGTGCCTGGTTCTGAGTGCCGTCTCTGCTCTCTCCTGCGGGGCTGTAGGGCTGCGTTCGGGCGTGTGGCTGTTTCCAGGTCTGGACTCCCGCGCGGGTGGGATCCTGGGGCCTTTGTTCGTTGGCCCCTCTGCTTCCCGTGGCCACGGTCACTTAACCCCGAGACTATCGGCTTCTTGGAATTCGCGCCCCTGAGTGGGGGCTCTCTGGGTCCCATTTGTAGGCACTGACTGCTGGTGTTGCCCTTTTTTTTTTCCTCAATTTTATTTTTCTTCCTTTTTTGATTAGTTTTGTCATATTTTACCTCTTTTTCTCTTTTGTCTTTCTTCATTGCTTAATTTCTTGTCTCTCTATCTCTTCCTTCTCTTTCTGATCCCTGAATACCAGGCGATGTATGCCTCTGTACCTTCTGGCCAGGCTGAGCTGTGAAAATTGAGACCGACTCCCCCAGACCTCATAGCTGCATCGGTGGGATCCCTGGGAACTTTGCAGTTCTTTAACTTTTCTGATTTTTATTTGGTCATTCTTTCCTTTTCTTTCTCTTCCCCCTTCTAGTTTCCTCCATCCCATAGTCTCTCATCTGTACATTCCAACGACAAACTCCCCTAGCATTCTTTTATGTTTGTACGCTTTTTGCTCCTCCTCCTCTCTCCTCTCTCCCATATCCAGCTTAGCTTCACACATAACCATCTTCCCGCTGCACCCTACCTACCTGCACCGTGCACTAGACATCACATCACCAAGCGGTGCAGGCACGCCCTATTGGAACCTGCCCAGCACTGACTACCGACCGTCCTGGTGGCTGCGGTGAGTGCCACAAGCAACCCATCCCAGTGGCTCCTCCTCAACTAGATCTGCCCAGCTATACCACAAGAACGAAAAAAAAAAAAATCTACAATCAATAAACGAGAGAAATATCTACTGAATGCCCCGAAAACAGCAAACAATATCAAAACATTTACAAAAACAAGACAAGATGGCTCCAATAGGCGTCCAAATTAAAACACCAGATAACTCTCCTGTGGAAGAAAATGCACTAGAAGTACCTGATACGGAACTCAAATCACTAATAATCGGAATTTTCCAAGAACTGAGGCAAAAAGCTGACAAACATGAGGAAAAAATAGACAAATTTATGGAAAATACAGACAAAAAATTGGAAGAATTCAGGAAGATGATGCAAGAACAAAATGCCAAAATAAATTCACAACTCGAAATTATACAAAAACAACAATTAGAAATCCAAAAGATAAACAACAAGATTTCAGAAATGGACGGTGTCATAGAAGGGCTGAGAAGTAGATTTGAAAGCATGGAAGACAGGATCAGTGGAACTGAAGACAAACACTTGGATACAACTCTGTTTCAGGAAAACTCAGAAAAAAGAACAAAGAAAAATGAAGAGACCCTGAGAGTTATGTGGGACACAATTAAAAGCAAAAACTTACGAGTGATTGGCATACCAGAACAGGGGAAGAAAACAGAAAACACAGAGAGGATCATTGAGGAACTGCTGACAGAAAACTTTCCCAATATCATGAAAGATGAAAAGCTGGTCATCCAAGAAGCTCAACGAACCCCATATAGAAGAGACCCCAAAAGAAAATCACCAAGACATATCATATTCACACTCGCTAAAACTAAAGACAAACAAAGAATCCTGAGAGCAGCTCGTGAAAAACAAGAAGTCACATACAGAGGAGAAACAATAAGACTAAGCTCAGATTATTCAGCAGAAACCATGCAGGCAAGAAGGCAATGGGATGACATATATAAAATCTTGAAAGAAAAAAATTGTCAGCCAAGAAAAATATATCCTGCAAAACTCTCATTCAGATTTGATGGTGAAATTAGGTCATTTCCAGATAAACAGAAACTAAAGGAATATGCAAAAGTCAAACCAAACTTACAAGAATTATTAAAGGGAGTTCTTCGATCTGAGGACAAACAGCTTAAGCCCTCAGGCAGGACCTAGGACCTAGGATGCAGGTTAACATGAACCAGATACCATTCTAGGAACTGAACTACAGACGACTTTCCAAAAACAAAAGATATACAACAGGGAATCAGAGAAATCAATCAAAGGATGACAACAACATCAAAACAATGAAAGAGGGAACAAACGGCATAGGTATAGAACCTTCTAAAGGAGAAGAAGGCAAGGCGATACCAAGTAACAGTAGACTGCTTCAAAATTATAAAGATAAGGGTAAAATTCATGGTAACCACAAAAAAAGTTAACAAACCAACTCATAAAAATAAAGACGTAAAACATAAAGTCTCAACAAAAACAAAACCTACAAAAACAAAAGAAATGAACACAAAATCCACAAACAAAAGTAACTCAGCACAAGAGAGTAAGAAGAACAAAGAAAACTTCAGCATCACAAAAAAAAGCACTACAAAATGACAGCAACAAACCCACATCTATCAATAATTACACTGAACGTAAATGGACTCAATGCACTCATAAAGAGACGGAGAGTGGCAGAATGGATAAGAAAACAGGATCCATCTATTTGCTGTCTACAAGAGACACATCTTAGAAACAAAGATGTGAATTTATTAAAAATCAAAGGTTGGAAAAAAATATATCAAGCTAACAACTATCAAAAAAGAGCAGGAGTGGTAATTCTAATCTCAGATAAAATAGACTTTAAAACAAAATCTACCATAAAAGACAAAGAAGGACACTATATAATGATTAAGGGGATGATCCATCATGAAGACATAACCATAATCAATATCTATGCACCCAATGACAGGGCTCCAAAATACATAAAACAAACTCTAACAGCACTGAATAGAGAAATTGACAGTTCCACAATAATAGTAGGAGACTTCAACACACCACTCTCAGTAAAGGACAGAACAACTAAAAAGAAACTCAGCAAAGATACAGAAGACCTAAAGGACACAATCAGCCAACTGGACCTCATAGACATATATAGAACAATCCATCCAACCGCTGCAAAGTACACATTCTTTTCCAATGCACATGGAACGTTCTCCAGAATAGACCACATCTTAGGCCACAGAGCAATCCTCAACAAGATCCAAAATGCTGAGATAATTCACAGTATCTTCTCTGACCACAATGCCATCAAGGTAGAAATTAACACTAGAAAGAGCAAGGAAAAAAAATCAAACACATGGAAACTGAATAATAATCTGCTTACACATCAATGGGTAATAGAAGAAATCAGAGATGGAATTAAAAAATTCCTAGAATCAAATGAAAATGAAAACACATCATACCAAAACCTTTGGGACACAGCAAAGGCAGTCCTCCGAGGACAATTTATAGCAATAGATGCACATATCAAAAAAGAAGAAAGGGACAAAATCAAAACATTAACTACAGAACTCAAACAAATACAAAGAGAACAACAAAAAAAGCCTACAACCACCGGAAGAAAGGAAATAGTAAAGATCAGAGCAGAAATCAATGAAATAGAGAACAGAAAAACAATAGAAAGAATCAACAAAACCAAAAGTTGGTTCTTTGAAAGAATCAACAAAATCGACAAACCACTGGCCAGACTGACAAAAGAAAAACAGCAGAGGGCACAAATAACCCAAATAAGAAATGAAATGGGGGACATTACAACAGACCCAACTGAAATAAAAAGGATTATAACAGAATATTATGAAAAACTATATTCCAACAAATTTGAAAACCTAGAGGAAATGGATAAATTTCTAGAAACATACGGCCTACCCAAACTACAACAAAGTGATATTGAAAATCTGAACAGACCCATAACAAGAGAAGAGATTGAAAAGGTAATAAAAAAACTCCCAACCAAAAAAAGCCCTGGCCCAGATGGCTTCACTGGAGAATTCTACAAAACATTTACAGAAGAGCTCGTACCAGTTCTACTCAAGTTATTTCAGAGCATAGAAGAGGAAGCAACACTTCCAAATTCATTCTATGAAGCCAGCATAACGCTGATACCAAAACCAGGCAAAGACATCACAAAAAAAGAAAATTACAGACCAATATCTCTCATGAATATAGATGCAAAAATTCTGAACAAAATTTTAGCCAATAGAATTCAGTATCATATCAAAAAAATAATACACCACGACCAAGTAGGATTCATACCAGGTATGCAAGGATGGTTTAACATTAGAAAATCCATCAACGTAATCCACCACATAAATAAAAGGAAAGAAAAAAATCACATGATTATCTCAATTGATGCAGAAAAGGCATTTGACAAAGTCCAACACCCATTCCTGATAAAAGCTCTCAATAAAATAGGTATAGAAGGGAAATTTCTCAACATAATAAAGGGCATCTATGCAAAACCAACAGCCAACATCATTCTTAATGGAGAAAGGCTGAAAACATTCCCCCTGAAAACAGGAACAAGACAAGGATGCCCTTTATCACCACTCCTATTTAACATTGTGCTGGAAGTTCTAGCTAGAGCAGTAAGGCAAGAGAAAGAAATAAAGGGCATCCAAATTGGTAATGAAGAAGTTAAACTCTCCCTGTTTGCAGATGATATGATACTATACATAGAAAACCCTAAAGACTCCACGAGAAATTTACTGGAAGTAATAGAAAGATTCAGCAGAGTAGCAGGATACAAGATAAACATTCAAAAATCAGTTGGATTCCTATACACCAGTAAAGAGAACGATGAAAAGGAGATCAGGAAATCAATACCATTTTCAATAGCCCCTAAAAAGATAAAATACTTAGGAAGAAATCTGACCAGGAATATAAAAGACCTATACAAAGAAAACTACAAAACACTGCTGCATGAAACCCAAAGGGATCTACATAAATGGAAAAACATACCATGCTCATGGATAGGCAGACTCAACATTGTGAAAATGGCAATTCTACCTAAAGCAATCTACAAATACAATGCAATTCCGATACAAATACCAACAACATTCTTCAAAGAGATGGAAAAACTAATTATTAACTTTATATGGAAAGGGAAGAAACCCCGAATAAGTAAAGCACTACTGAAGAAGAAGAATAAAGTTGGAGGACTCACACTACCTGACTTGAGAACCTACTATACAGCTACAGTACTCAAAACAGCCTGGTACTGGTACAACAACAGAGACATTGACCAATGGAACAGAATTGAGAACTCAGATGTAAATGCATCCACCTATGGTCACCTGATTTTTGACAAGGGCCCAAAATCCATCAAATGGGGAAAAGACAGTCTTTTTAACAAATGGTGCTGGCAAAACTGGATATCCATTTGTAGAAAAATGAAACAGGACCCATACCTCACACCATATACAAAAACTACTTCAAAATGGATCAAAGACCTGAATATAAAGCCTCAAACTATAAAATTCATAGAAGAAAAAATAGGACCAACACTTCAGACCTTAATACATGGCATTAACAGGATACAAACCATAAACATCAACACAAAAAACCCAACAGATAAACTAGATAATTGGGATCTTCTAAAAATCAAACATCTATGCTCTTCAAAAGATTTCACCAAAAGAGTTAAAAGAGAACCTACAGACTGGGAAAAAATTTTTGGACAGTACAAGTCAGACAAAGGTCTAATCTCCATAATCTACAAGAAAATCCAACACTTCTACAACAAAAAGACAACCAATCCTATCAAAAAATGGGCAAAGGACATGAACAGACACTTCACCAAGAAAGACATTCAAATTGCCGACAGACACATGAGGAAATGCTCGCGATCACTAGCCATTAGAGAAATGCAAATTAAAACCACAATGAGATACCATCTCACCCCGGCATTACTGGCACGAATCAAAAACACTGGAAATAACAAATGGTGGAGGGGCTGCGGGGAGACGGGAACTCTTATACACTGCTGGTGGGAATGCAAAATGATACAGCCATTTTGGAAAATGATATGGCGTTTCCTCAGAAAGCTAGAAATAGACGTACCATTCGATCCAGCAATCCCACTCCTAGGAATATATCCTAGAGAAATAAGAGTCATCACTCGAATAGACATATGCACACCTATGTTCATGGCAGCATTATTCACAATAGCAAAACGATGGAAACAACCTCGCTGTCCATCAACAGACGAATGGATACACAAACTATGGTACATACACACAATGGAGTACTATGCAACGAGAAAGAACAATGAATCGGTGAACCATCTCATAACATGGATGAAACTGGAGGACATCATGCTGAGTGAAATAAGTCAATCACAAAAGGACAAATATTGTATGAGACCTCTATTGTAAAAACCCATGAAAAAATTCACATGCAAAATGTAACAATCCTTGTTGGTTACCAGGGATGGGAGGGGGGGGGGGAATACTAAATAGGTAATAGGTAAGTGGTAACTTGGGTGAGAGATGAGATAGTACATAGTACAGGGGAAACTAACACAACCTGCACAAGGAAAGGTCATGGAGGCCCTATAGACACATCCAAACCCCCCGAGGGACTGAGTTGTTGGACGGAGGGCTCTGGGGACCATGATCTCGGGGAACATCTAGCTCAATTGGCATGACACTACTTATAAAGATAATGCTCTACATTCTACCTTGGTGAGTAGTGTCTGGGGTCTTAAAAGCCTATGAGCGGCCATCTCAGATACTCCACTGATCTCATCCCTTCGGGAACAAGGGAGAACGAAGAGAACAGGATACAAGGAAAAGATTAGTCCGAAGGACTAATGGTCCACAGCTACCAAGGCCTCCACGGGACTGAGCCCAGTACAGCTGGATGGTGCCCGGCTACCACCAATGACTCCTCTGACCAGGATCACAACAGAGGGTTCTGGGCAGAGCTGGAGTAGGATGTAGAGCATAATTTTAACTCCCCAAAAAAAAAAAAAAAAAAAAGAAGACCTGATATACTGGCCTAAAGAATACTAGAGAAATCTCGAGAGTGTGGCCCCCAGACACCCTTTCAGCTCAGAGGTGAAGTTACCTTCAAGGTTCGATGTTAAGCCTGGGAATGGACACCCCAGTAAAACTAAATGGGACTAACGATGTACAGGAGTCCGGTGACAAGGGCCAGAAGGCAGAGGGAGAGTAGGAAACTGATGATAAGGAACACAAATTGAATAAGGACACTGTTGATGTATTGTGAGATTGTTGACCACTGCTATAGGGCAACATTTGTAGTAACTATTAAATGGGAGGCTGTTTTGTCCTGTAAGCCTTCATCTTGGGCGAGAATGGCAGCACAATTGGAAGAGCATAGTCAATATCACTTAAATGTGTAAGTAAAAAGTTTTGAAATGGTGTTTAAATAAAATAAAAATAAATAAATAAATAAATAAACAAATGAGACTAAAGAGGTACAATAGTCCACTGACAAGGTCCAGAAGACAGAAGGGGACAGGGAAGCCCCCTGGTGATAGGGAACACAAGGTGGAGTAAGGATATTCTTGATGTGCTGTGAGATTGTTAACCATTGTCATAGGGCAACATGTGTAGTAACTGTTAAATGAAAAACTATTTTGTTCTGTAAGACTTCATCTTAAGTGAGAATAACAGCACAGTTGGAAGAGCGTAGTCAATGTCACTGAACTGTGAATGTAGAAATTTTTGAAACGGTGTATCTTTGGCCATCTGTAATTTTCATCAAAAAAAAAGGTTGAGAATTTAGAGGCTTAATACGTTGTGGGGTTGTTAACCAATGTCAAAAAACAACATGTGTACTACTATTTCATGAGAAACTATTTGCTCTGTAAGCTTTCACCTGAAGTACAATAAAATATATATAAAAAAAATATATATATATTTTACTGATTACACAATATTCTACATAATTTTACTATATTACTGCAGTATATTTTATTAAGAATTACCTTATTAATAGGTATTTATATTACTTTCAGTTATTTTCTCTTAGAATTCTATTTTAATAAAAAATGTTTGTATTCCTTTGATTTTTTATTTATTTTTTATGAAGTTGGAACTATTAGGTAAATATTTTTAATTGTTCTTATTTATCATGTATTTTCCCACCAGATTCCCTTCCTTCTCTTCCCTTCCCTTTCCTTCCTTTCTGTTCCCTTCACTTCCCACCATGAGATCTTAACAAATATTTGCCAATGATTTATTAGATTTAATTTTTAGCTGTTATATCCATTTGAATATTATGTTCAAATAGAGTGTAAGCTGACACTATAAGTTGATATTTTTGAAATATATGATTGATTTTATTAGAATCAGTATTGATTAATTTCTTCATCCATTGACCCAAATATCACTTAATCATGCAAAAAGTTTTAATAAATTTATAGTTTTCTATCATACTCTTTAACTAATATAGATTTTTTTAAATCAGGTTTTAATAGCCTATGATACCATGCTTATTACTTTGATTTTTAAAAATTTCTTCAGAGTTCTTAAACAGTTCTTTTCCAGAATGACATATGATTAGCATAAGCAGATACCTCCATAAATAGAAATTGATTTTTAATTGAGTTTGCAATAGAAACCTGAAATTTAATCGAGAAAATTTTCATCTTTACAATTTTTATTCTTCCAAGACAGAAAGAATACATTAATTTAAATAATTCAGTGCATTACTTGTTAATGTACCATGGTGAAGTTTTGTGTGATCTTTCATAAACATCTTGCATTTTTTGATTGATTACTAGATTATATTATCATGAATTTACCCTATGCTGTGCCCCATTCTTAAATATAACACACTTAATGATCACTACAACCCCAAGGTGCCTGTATTATTATTATCCGATTTTATAGCTGTGAAAACAGAGACACTGAGAGATTGTCTAAATCAACTAAGGTAACAGAGCCAGACAGTGGTGGAGTCAGAATTAAAAAATAAATAAATAAGCTTGTTTCAGTAAACACTGATATATTTTTGATAAATGTATACACCAGCGGGGAATTCTGGGCACATGGCACTATAGACAGAAACACCATGCTGTCCTTCCACAGCAAAGACCTGAAAAACTAAGTAAAACAGAGACAGACATCAATCCTGGATCCCTAAGCATCAAATGAAGAGATAAAGAACTCAACCAAGAACCGAATGATATAAGAAACTGACCGAGAACAGAGAGCAAGGAGAGTTATGAGTGGAGGTCCCGTATCAGCTAATGCAGCACAGAGCCACCATCTTGGACTCCTGCTGGAGATCAGCAGACAGGGAGTATGGGAAAGCATATTCAAGGAGCTCCCAGCAGGACACAGAGCACCCCCAGTAAGCAATGATACACGCTTTCCCACCCACTATCCTGCCTCCCGCTGCTCAACATTTGCCATTTACCGGCTAGCTGGTCCGCTGCTTCCCAGTAGGCAGGTCCCCAGCTTCCCTGAAGGCCAATTCACTGCTTCCTGGTGAACAGATTCCTGGCCTCCTGGACAGCTGATCCACTGGTTCCATGCTGTGTGAATTCACCCTGCCTACACTGGCTGGTTTCTTCAGTGCCATTTCTTAGTGGCTGCTATTGCTTTTTCAGCCGCTTTTGGTTTCTTCCCGGCCTCTCACCTTCTCCCCCTCCTTTCTCTCAAATACCTGACTCCGTATGCCATCTTAGCTTCTTCTTGACAGGCTGTGAAGTGCTGCTCAGCTGGGGAACAGCTTCTCAGGTCCGTTTCCCCAGTCCGTGCAGCCATACTGGTGGGATCCCTGGGGGCTTTTTTAAAAATTTGTTTTCTCTTTCTTTTTTCCTTTTATCTTTCTTCATTTTTAGGTTTCTCATCTCTTTCTATTTACTGCCTTTTACTGTTTCCTGAATACCTGTCTCTGTGTATCATCTCCACCCCTTATCGCCAGGCTATACTGCACAGCTTGGGAGCTGCTCCCTGGTCTGTGTAGCTGCTCCAGTGAAATCCCGGGGACATTTTTTTTTTCTTCTAAATTTTTCAATTAATAATCATTAGTTTTTTTTCCTTTTTGTTTTTCTCCATTTCTTGGTTTCTTGTCTCTCCACTCCAATGGCAAGCTCCTTCTCATTTTTTTTTTTTTTTTTTGCTCCTGTTCCTCTCTCCTCTCTCTCTTCTTTTCCATACCCAACCTAGCTCCACACATCACAACCTCCCCCTCGCCCTACCTCCTGCCAATCTGCACCATGTGCTGAACATTGCACTCCCAAGAAGCACAGGCATGACTTACTGGAACCTGCCCTGCACTGATCACTGGCTCATCTTGTAGGCCCAAGTACGTGTCACAAACAAACCATCCCAGCCCCTCCACTTCAGCTGGACCTGCCCTGCTATGCCACAGCTAAACGACTGGCCCTGCCCATTGGACAAGGAGGTGAAAAAATATTGTGTCCACAGACGAGCAAACAGCAAAGAATGCACAGCCCACATGCTCAGACATAACCAAATAAAATTTTAAAAAGGGCCAAAAAAACAAAAACCTACAATCAATAAACAAACAAAATAACTACTGAATGTCCCAAAGACAGCAGACCTTATCAAAACATATTAAAAAACAGGACAGGATGGTTCCAGTAGTCATCCAAAATAAAATACCAGATGAATTTTCAGTAGAAGAAAAGGCACTATAACTACCTGAGAGGGAATTCAAATCTCTAATATTCAGAGCTATCCAAGAGTTGAAGCAAAAAGCAGACAAAAATGAGGAAAAAATAGACAAATTCATGGAAAATACAGACAAAATAATGGAAGAATTCAGGAAAATAATACAGGAACAAAATGCCAAAATAAATTCAAGACTAGAAATCATACAAAAACAACAATTAGAAATCAAAAAGATAAAAAACAAGATTTCAGAACTGGACAGTGTTATAGAAGGGCTGAGGAACAGGTTTGAAACAATGGAAGACAGGATTAGTGAAATTTAATACAAACGGATACAACTTTGTTTGAGTAAAATCAGAAAAAAGAACAAAGAAAAATGAAGAAACCTTGAGAATTATGTTGGATACAATTAAAAGCAAAAATTCATGAGTGATCAGAGTTCCAGAACAGGGAGAGGAAACAGAAAACACAGAGAGGATCATTGCACAATTGCTAACAGAAAACTTCCCTAATATCATGAAAGATGAAAAGCTGACCATCCAAGAAGTTCAATGAACCCCATATAAGATAGACCCCAAAAGAAAATTACCAAGGCATATCATAATCACACTCACTAAAAGCAAAGACAAAGAATCCTGAGAGCAGCTCGAGAAAAACGAAAAGTCACATACAGAGTGAAAGAATAAGACTAAGCTCTGATTACTTGACAGAAACCATGCAGGCAAGAAGGTAATGGGATGACCTACAAAATACTGAAAGAAAAAAAAATTGTCAGCCAAGAATAATATATCCTGGAAAACTCTCATTCAAATATGATGGTGAAATTAGGACATTTCCAGAAAAACAGAAATTAAAGGAATATGTAAAAACCAAATGAAACTTACAAGAATTGTTAGAAGGACTCCTTCAGTTTGAGAACAAACAACATCAGATGACAACGTGAATCTAGGACACAAGATTGCACCAGCCAGTTAACAACCTAGGAAATGAACTCTCAAGGACTATTAAAAACAAAAAATTTACAACAGGCAATCAGAGAGGTTAATCTGCAAATGACAACATCAGATCAATAAAAGAAGGAATAAATGTTGTAGGTATAGAACTTTCTAATGGAGAGGAAAGCAAGGTGATACCAAGTAATAATTGACTTGTTCAAACGTAGGAAGATAAGGGTAAATTTCAAGGTAACCACAAAGAAAGTTAACAAACCTACTCATCAAAATAAAGAAGAAAAACATAAAGTCTCAGTAAAAACAAAACTTACAAAAACAAAAGAAATGAAAAAAAAATCCACAAACAAAAGGAATTCAGCACAGGAGAGTAAGAGGAACAAACAAAGAAATCATCAGCACCACAAAAAAAGCACTACAAAATGACAGCAAGAAACTCACATCTATCAATAATTACACTGAATGTAAATGGCTTACATGCACCCATAAAGAGACAGAGAGTGACAGAATGGATAAAAAAAAAATGATCCATCAATATGCTGTCTATAAGAGACACATCTTAGAACATCTTAGAATGTAAATTTTTTAAAAATCAAATGATGGAAAAAAAATATATCAAGCAAACAGCCACCAAAAAAGAGCAGGAGTGGCAATACTAATCTCAGATAAAATAGACTTTAAAACAAAATCCACCATAAAAGACAAAGAAGGGCAATACATCATGATTAAAGCAATGATCCAGCATGAAGACATAATCATAATAAATATCTACGCACCCAATGACAGGGCTTCCAAATACATAAAACAAACTTTAACAGCACTGAAAAGAGAAATTGACAGGTCCACTATAATAGTAGGAGACTTCAACACACCACTCTTGGTAAAGGACCGAACATCTACAAAGAAACTGAATGAAGATACAGAAGATCTAAAGGCCACAATCAGCCAAAGTGAACTCATAATCATATATAGAACACTCCAAACAACAGCCGAAAAGAACATATTCTTTTCCAACGCACATGGAACATTCTCCGCAATAGACCACATCTTGGGCCACAAAGCAACCCTCAACAAAATTGAAAACACTCAGATAATACAAAGTATCTTCTCTGATCACAATGCCATCAAAGTAGAAACTAACAGCAGGAAGAGCAAGGAAAAAAAATTAATTACATGGAAACTGAATAACATCCTGCATAAGAACCACTGGGTAATAGAAGAAAACAAAGATGGAATCAAAAAATTCTTGAATCAAATGAGAACGAAAATACATCATACCAAAACCTTTGGGACACAGCAAAGACAGTGATCAGAGGTCAATTTATAGCAATAGATGCACACATCAAAAAAGAAGAAAGCAAACAGTGTAGGTATAGAACCTTCTAATGGAGAGGAAGTCAAGTGATACCAAGTAATAATAGACTAGTACAAATCTAGGAAGATAAGGGTAAATTTCAAGGTAACCACAAAGAAAGATAACAAACCTACCCATCAAAATAAAGAAGAAAAATATAAAGTCTCAGTAAAAACAAAACCTACAAAAACAAAAGAAATGAAAAAAAAAAAAAATCCAGAAACAAAAGGAACTCAGTACAGGAGAGTAAGAGGAACAAAAAAAAAAAAAAAAAAAAAAAAAAAACACCATCACTATTAAAAAAAGCACTACAAAATGCAATCCTACTCCTAGGAATACATCCTAGAGAAATAAGAGCCATCACACTAATAGACATATACACACCCATATTCACTGAAGCACTGTTCACAACAGCAAAACGATGGAAACAACCTAGATGCCCATCAACAGATGAATGTATAAACAAACTATGGCACATATATACAATGGAGTACTATGCAACAATAAAGAACAATGATGAATCTGTGAAGCATCTCATAACATGGATGAAACTGGAGGACATTATGCTGAGTGAAATAAGTCAATAACAAAAGGACAGATATTGTATGAGACCTTTACTGTATAACTCACGTAAAAGTTTACACACAAAAAGAAACAATCTTTGTTGGTTACGAAAGATGGGAGGGACGAGGGGGGAATGAAATAGATAAGTGGTAACTTTGATGAAGGGTAAGACAGTACACATTACTGGGGAAGCCAACACAACTTGTACAAGAAAAGGTCATGGAAGCTCCACAGACACTTCCGAACTCCCTGAGGGACTGAATTACTGGGCAGGGGACTGTGGGGACCATGGTCTCTTTTGAACTTCTAGGTCAATTGGTATAACACAGTTTATGAAGACAATGGTCTACTTTCTACCTTGGTGAGTAGCGTCTGGGGTCTTAAAAGCCTGTGAACAGCCATCTAAGATACTCCACTGGTCTCACCCCTTTGGGAGCAAGAGAGGATGAAGAGAACAAGATACAAAGAAACGATTAGTCCAAAGGACTAATGGACCACAGCTACCATGGCCTCCACCAGACTGAGTCCAGTACAGCTAGATGGTGCCCAGCTACCACCACTGACTGTTCTGACTGGGACCACAATACAGGGTCCTGGACAGAGCTGGAAAAGGATGTAGAACAGAATTCTAACACACACAAAAAAAGAGACCAGATTTACTGGCCTGACAGACTGGAGAAACTCCGAGAGTATGGCCCCCGGACACCCTTTTAGCTCAGTGACAAAGACCCTCCCGAAGTTCACCATTCAGCTGGGGATTGGACAGCCTCATAAAACAAAACAGGATTAATGAGGCACAGTAGTCCAGGGACAAGGACTAGAAGGCAGGAGCGGACAGGAAAGCTGGTGATAGGGAACCCAAGTTTGAGAAGGGACAGTGTTGACATATCATGTGGTTGTTAACCACTGTCATAGGGCAATATGTGTACCTACTGTTTAATGACAAACTCTTTGTTCTGCAAACCTTCATCTAAGGTACACACACGCAAAAAGAATTATGTATGTGAGATCAAATTGACAACAGCAACTCAAAAGGTTTGATGGGAAACCTAGGGGACAGTGAGTCGAAGATAATGGTGATGGAATAATTTGGAAAAGGATAGTGAGAATAGCAGCACAGCTGGAAGAATGTAATCGATGTCACTGAATTGTACATGCAGAAACTTTTGAAATGGTGTAACTTTGGCTATGCATATTTTCACCAAAAAAAAAGATCCTCGAGGTTGAGAAGGGAGAGTGTTGACACGTCGTGGGGTTCTTAATCAATGTCATAAAACAATATGTGTACTGACTGTTTAATGAGAAACTATTTGCTCTGTAAACCTTCATCTAAAGTACAATAAAAATATTTTTAGAAAAAGAAGAAAGCAACAAAATCAAAAGATGAGCTACACAACTAGAACAAATAGAAAGAGAACAGCGAAAGATGCCTACGGCCACCAGTAGAAAGGAAATTAAAAAGATCAGAGCAGAAGTAAATGAAATAGAGAATAAAAATACAATAGAAAGAATCAATAAAACCAAAAGTTGGTTCTTTGAAAGGATCAACAAAATTGACAAACCATTAGCCAAACTCACAGAAGAAAAACAGGAGAGAACTCAAATAATCCAAATAAGAAATGAAATGGGGGACATTACAACAGATCTAGCTGAAATAAAAAGGATCATAACAGAGTATTATGGAAAAATATACTCCAACAAATTAAAAAACCTAGAGAAATAGACAAATTTCTAGAAACACACTACATTTCAAACTATTACAAATTGATGTTGAAAATATGAACAGATCCATAACAAGAGAAGAGATTGAAAAGGTAATAAAAGTAACTCCCAACAACAACAGAAAAGCCCTGGCCCAGATGGCTTCACTGGAGAATTCTACAAAACATTCAGAGCAGAGCTTACACCAGTACTACTCAAATAATTGCAGAGCATACAGAAGGAAGGGATACTTCCAAATTCTTTCTATGAAGCCAGCATAACCCTGATACCAAAACCAGGAAAAGACACGAAAAAAAAAAAAAAAAAGAAAATTACAGACCAATATCTCTCATGAATACAGATGCAAAAATTCTCAATGAAATTCTAGTCAATAGAACACAGCATCATATCAAAAAATAATACACCACAACCATGTAGGATTCATACCAGGTATATAAGGATGGTTCAGCATTAGAAAATCAATCAACATAATCGAACACATAAATAAAATAAAGGAAAAGAATCACATGATCATCTCATTTGATGCAGAAAAGGCATTCGACAAAGTCCAACACCCATTCCTAATAAGAACTCTCAATAAAATAGGTATAAAAGGGAAATTCCTCAACATAATAAAGGGCATCTAGGCAAAATCAATGGCTAACATCATTCTAAATGGAGAGAAGCTAAAAACATTCCCCTTGAGAACAGGAAGGAGACAAAGATGTCCTTTATCACCACTCCTATTTAACACTGTGCTGGAAGTCCTCGCTAGAGAAATAAGGCAAAAAAAAAAAAGAAATAAAGTGCATCCAAGCTGGTATTGAAGAAGTAAAATCGTCCCTATTTGCACATGATAAGACACTATATATGGAAAACCCAAAAGACTCCACGAGAAAACTACTGGAACTAATAGAAAGATTCAGCAGAGTAGAAGGTTACAAGATAAACACACAAAAATCAGTTGGATTCCTATACACTAACAAGAGAACCGTGAAACGTAAATCAGGAAAACAATATCTTTTATTATAGCCCCTAAAAAAATAAAATACTTAGGAATAAATCTAAGCAGGGATGTAAAAGACCTATACAAAGAAAACTACAAAACACTACTGCAAGAAACAAAGAGATCTACATAAATGGAAAAACATACCATGCTCATGGATAGGTAGATTCAACATTGTGAGAATGACAATTCTACCCAAAGCAATCTACAAATACAATGCAATCCCGATCCAAATACCAACAACATTCTTTAAAGAGATGGAAAAAGTAATCATCAACTTTATATGGAAAGGGAAGAGGCCATGGATAAACAAAGTATTATTAAAGACGAAGAATAAAGTAGGAGGACTCGCACTACCTGACCTCAGAACCTACTATACAGCCATGATAGTCAAAACAGCCTGGTACTGGTACAAGGACAGATACATTCACCAATGGAACAGAATCAAGAACTCAGAAGTAAATCCATCCACCTATGGTCACCTGATCTTTGACAAGGGCCCAAAGTGCATTAAATGGGGATAAACGGGGAAAAGACAGTCTTTATAACAAATGGTGCTGGCAAAATTGGATGTCCATCTGCAAAAAAATGAAACAGGACCCATACCTCACACCATACACAAAAACTAACTCAAAATGGATCAAAGACCTAAGTCTAAAATAAAAAACTACAAAGATCATAGAAGAAAAAAATAGGATCAATGTTAGTGACCCTAATACACTGCATTAGCAGGATACAAAGCATAACTAACAACATACAAACTCTAGAAGATAAGCTAGACTACTGGGATCTTCTAAAAATTAAACACTTAATGCTCATCAAAAGACTTCACCAAAAAAGTAAAAAGAGAACCTACAGACTGGGAAAAAATTTTTGGATATTAAAAATCCAGCAAAGCTCTAATCTCTAAAATCTACAGGAAAATCCAATCACAAATAAATAAATAAATAAATAAATAAATAATAAATCCAGTTAGAAAATGGGCAAAGGAAATGAACAGACACTTCACCAAAGAAGACATTCAAGCAACTAACAGACGTATAAGGAAATGCTCACGATCCCTAGCCATTAGGGAAATGCAAATCAAAATCACAATGAGATGCCATCTCACCCCAATATTACTGGCACGAATCAAAAAAAAAAAAAAAAAACAGAAAATAACAAATGTTGGACAGTCTGTGGGAAGACTAGAACTGTTATGCACTGCTGGTTGGAATGCGAAATGTTACAACCATTGGAAAATGATATGGCACTTCCTTAGAAAGCTAGTAATAGAAGTACCATACGATCCAGCAATCGCACTCCTAGGAATATATCCTAGAGAAATAAGAGCCATCACACAAATAGACATAGGCACACCCATGTTCATTGCAGCATTGTTCACAATAGTGAAAAGATGGAAACAACCTAGATGTCCATCAACAGATGAATGGATAAATAAACTATGGTACATACACAGAATGGAGTATTATGCAATGATAAAGAACAATGATGAATCTGTGAAGCATCTCATAACATTGATGAATCTGGAGGGCATTATGCTGAGTGAAATAAGTCAATCACAAAAGGGCAAATATTGTATGAGACCACAACTATAAAAACTCATGAAAAGTTTTACACACAAAAAGAAATAATCTTTGATGGTTATGAGGGAGGGTATGTGTGGGGGAACAGTAAATAGACAATAGATAAGTGGTAACTTCGGTGAAGGATAAGACAGTACACAATACTGGGGAAGCCAACACAACTTGTCCAGGGTAAGGTCATGGAAGCTCCATAGACAAATCAAAACTCCCTTAGGGACTGAATTGCTGGGCTGAGGGCTGTGGGGACCGTGGTCTCAGGGAACATCTTGCTCAATTGGAACAACATAGTTTATAAAGAAAATGTTCTACATTGTACTTTGGTGAGTAGTGTCTGGTGTCTTAAAAGCCTGTGAGCAGCCATCTAAGATACTCCACTGGTCTCACCCCTTCAAGAGCAAGGGAAAATGAAGAAAACTAAGGACACAAGGGAAAGATTAGTCCAAAGAACTAATAGACCACAGCTACTATGGCCTCCACCAGACTGAGTCCAATACAAGTAGATGTGCCCAGCTACCACCACTGACTGCTCTGACAGGGATCACAATAGATGGTCCTGAACAGAGCAGGAGAAAAATGTAGAGCAAAATTCTAACTCCAAAAAAAGGCCAGACTTACTGGCGTGACAGAGACTGGAGAAACCCCGGGAGTATGGTCCCCGGACACACTTTTAGCCCAGTAATGAAGTCCCTCTGCAGGTTCACCTTTTAGCCAAAGATTAGACAGAGTCATAGGACAAAACAAGACTACAGAGGCACACCAGACCACGGGTAAGGACTAGAAGGCAGGAGGGGACAGGAAATCTAGTAATAGGGAACCCCGGTTAAGAAGGGAGAATACTGACATGTCATGGGGTTGTTAACCAATGTCATAAAACAATATATGTGCTGTTTAAAGAGAAGCTAGCCTGTTCTGTAAACCTTCATCTAAAGTTCAATAAAAAAAGGTATTACACCAACATATAAACATATAATCCATATTATCTATGAGTATATATTTGTAAATTATATATATATATATATATATATATATATATATATATATCTTTGAAAACATATTTGTGTGTGTGTGCGTGCACTCACAAATATGCTTTCATTTTGTTATTGCTATGGCATAAGAAAACTATTATTTATTTATTACCACTTATGTCACATGATTGTCATACTAGTTCTAATAATTTTCAATTGGCTTTAGTATGTTTATATTTACTAAATAACTCCTTGGTAAGCAGCCAAACACTTAACTACTGGCGCCCCCAGGGCTCCAATTTTTTAACATTTTGACCTTATATACTTTGTGTCTAAGTGTGTTAGCAAATTCTTCAATCAAAAATGTTGATGATGGCAATGATATTATATCTAATTCCCTTGTCTTCACTATAATGAGGCTCCTATAGTGGTATCCCCCAAAAAATAACAAAACAAAATCTGTTGCCGTCTAGTCAATCCTGACTGATAACAACCATATAGGTTAGAGTAGAACTGCCTCCATAGAGTTTCCAAGGCTGTAAACTTTTATGGAAGCAGACTGCCACATCTTTCTCCAATGGAGCAGCTGGTGGGTTCGAACCCTTTCCTTTACCAGCCAAGCACATTAATCACTGTGCCATCCAGGCTCCTTTTATAGTGATACACAGGCTGTTTGTTTTGTTTTGTTTTAGAGAGAATATCCATGTTAAGAGAGAATAACCATGTTCTTGACCATCTAAACTCTTTCAAGAAATATTCTGAATATGATCAATGTTCTCATAGCATCTATTAAAAAAAGATAGAAAGATTTTCTCTTTCATATTAAATATATTTATTACCTCTGTGATATCAGTGTATTTTTATTAGCCAACTATTTTTGTATTTCTGTGGTAAACTTTTTAAAATTATGATGTAATAATCTCATAAAGGTCGGCAGTTCAAACACAAGCAGCAGCTCTGCAGAAGAAAAGACTTGGCTATCTGCTCCTATAAAAATTTCAGCCTTGGAAACTCTGAGGAAATTCTACTCTGTCATATAAGGTTGCTATGAGTCAGAATCAACTCGATGACACACAACAACAAAACAACAATGGATATGTTAGTAATAGAAGGGGAATTGAGACAAGTTATATGGGAATTCAGTACACTTTTTGTGCAGTTTTTTGGTATACCTAAAACTGCTCTAAAAATAGTCTATTAATTTAAAAAAAAAAGAATGAAGTACCGATACATACTACGGCATGAACACTGAAAACATGCTAAGTGAAAGGCAGATACAAAAGTTCACATATAGTAGCATTTCATTTATATGAAATGTCCAAAATAGGCAAATCTATACAGACAGAAAACAGATTGGTAGTTGCCAGAGACTGGGGGGATGGAAGAAATACGGAGTGACTCCTTAATGAGTAAGTGGTGGGATTTTTTTTTTAGAGGTAATAAAAATGTTCTGGAATGAGATATTAGTAATGATTGCACAACATTGTAAATATACTAAAAGCCACTGAATTTTACACTTTAAAATGTTTAAAACAGTGAATTTTATTTTGTGAATTTTATCTTAATAAAATAAAAAAGAAATTATTAATGCAGTAATGTCTACAAAACTCCAAGAAAAGAGAGTGTGAACAAATAATTTAATATCAAAAATCTCATTAAATATAATACAAATGCAAGGTTTCAGAGAATACACTTATTCTTCCTTATTCGTTGTCAAGCTTTCAGATGCGTATGAGGCAAACGAAAATGCCATGGCTTGGGTCAGGAGCATCTTAGTCCTTAAAGTGACATCTTTGCTTTTTAACACTGTAAAGAGGTCTTTTGCAGCAGATTTGCCCAATGCAATGTATCCTTTGATTTCTTGACTGCTGCTTCCATGGATGTTAATTGTGGATCCAAGTGAAATGAGATCCTCAACAACTTCAGTCTTTTCTCCATTTATCATGATGTTGCTTGCTGGTCCAGTTGTTAGGATTTTTGTTTACTTTATGTTGAGGTGTAATGCATAATGAAGGCTGTGGTCTTTGATCTTCATCGGTAGGTGCTTCAAGTCCTCTTCACTTTCAGCAAGCAAGACTGTGTCATCTGTATATCACAGGTTGTAAATGAGTCTTCCTTCAATCCTGATGCCCTGTTCTTCTTCACGTAGTCCAGCTTCTGGGATTATTTGCTCAGTATACAGATATAGTAAGTATGGTGAAAGGATAAAACCCTGATGCATATCTTTCCTGACTTTAAACCATGCAGTATCCCCTTGTTGTCTTCTAATGACAGCCTCAGTCTAAGTACAGGTTCCTCATGGGCACAATTACGTATTCTGGAATTCCCATTCTTCGCAATGTTATCCATAATTTGTTATAATCCACACAGGCGAATGCATTTACATAGTCAATAAAACATAGGTAAATATCTTTCTGATATTCTCTGCTTTTAGCCAGGATTCATCTGACACCCACAATGATATCCTTTGTTCCATGCCCTCTTCTGAATCCGGCTTGAACTTCTGGCAGTTCTCTGTTGATGTGCTGCTGCAATCACTTTTGAAGGATCTTCAGCAAAATTTTACTTGTGTGTGATATTAATGATATTGATCTATAATTTCCATATTCTGCTGGATCACCTTTCTTTGGAATGGGTACAAATATGGATCTGTTCCAGTTGGTTGGCCAGGTAGCTGTCTTCCAAATTTCTTGGCATCGATGAGTGAGCACTTTCAGCACTGCATCCATTTGTTGAAACATCTCAACTGATATTCTGTCAGTTCCTGAAGCCTTATTTTTTGCCAGTGCTTTCAGTGCAGCTTAGACCTATTCCTTTCGTACCATCGGTTCTTGATGATATGCTGCCTCCTGAAATGATTGAATGTTGACCAATTGTTTTTGGTACAGCGACTTTTTGCATTCTTTCCATCTTATTTTGATGCTTCCTGCATCTTTTAGTATTTTCCCTGTAGAATCTTTCAGTATTGCAGCTTGAGGCTTGAATTTTTTCTTCAGTTCTTTCAGCTTGAGAAATGCCGAGGGTGTTTTTCCCTTTGGGTTTTCTAACTCAAGGTCTTTGCATGTTTGTTATGATACTTTGTCTTTTCAAGCTGCCCTCTGAAATCTGTTCAACTCGTATGTGAACTAGCTTTTAAACAATTGGTATGAATTTAGAAGATTTAATTTGCTCTGTCTTAAGGTTTTCATTTAGAAATAAAAGCAATCTGATAATAATAATAAGACCAATGATAAAAATTGTAATAGCTAACTTCTCTGTGATTATTAATTTTCAGAAAAATATTGAGTATTTTATATATATGTGTAAATCCAATAAAAACCTGTAAATTAAGTGTTTTGCGCTCTGCATTTTATAAAGAGAAAAATTGAGGTGGAGTGAAACTGAATTGCTTTTTTTGGTCACCTAACTAGCAAGAACTGTAGCTATGATATAATCCTAGCTCTTGCTGGCTAGGTACTTAAAATTTTAAGAATGAGCTTCTAGAGAAATAGAACTATGTTGAAGTGATCATCTTAGGAATTCTGCTTGATGAAGAGGAAACAAAAGATTTTTAAAACATTACCACATATCCAAAACCTTGTGTTGAACTCTATTTTATTTATTTACCATTGAAAGTGTCACCCAAGATGATTGTATGGGAATTACTTGGAATTTTTAAGTTAAGAAATCATGAGAAGAAGGAGCACTTTGAATCTGGGATCAAAAGACTGTGCAATAAACTAGCTATATGGTCATGGCCTAATGCCAAGCTCTCTGGGCCTTCCAAAAAACTAAAAATGAGATATATGTACATTGTATAGCAAAGTAGAAAAAGTGTTATTATCATTATGTTTCAGAGCCTTGGGGTGGTGAAATTGGTTACGCACTCAGTTGCTAATCAAAAGGTTGGTGTTTGAGTCCACCCAGTAGCACATCAGAAGAAAGACCTGGTGATTTACTTCCAAGAAATCAGCCATAGAAAGCTCTTACGGAGCACAATTCTACTCAGACATACATGGGTTCACCATGAGTTGGAATCAGCTTAACAGCAACTGGATTGGTTTTTTATTTTATTATCATGTTAACAGAATCACACTGTGCTTCCTATACACACCACTTCTAAGTGAAGGGACTCATTTGGGGGTCATTCTTATTTGTTAAAATCCTGAATAAAATATTAGTGTTGTTTCTTTAGTTCTTCCTCAGTAGATCTCACTGTGTACATTGTGTTTCAGAGAGTTTTTCCTATGCACACTGACTGAAAGAAATGACTTCTTTTATTGGCACTTTCAGGCAAGTAACATTAACTCTTTTTTTATTATTAGGTCCTCTCCTTGCTGAAAACCCTCCAGATGCAACAGTAAAATATCATTAATTAGACGTGAAAAAGTAATAAAATTTCAAGATAAAATCCAGCAGCAACAAGTAGTAAGCAATAAAAAGGGTTAAAAAAAAAAAAAATCCCTAGAAACTACAGACCAGAGAAGTTATCTCAAATACGGTGATTTTTTCCTAAAGATATTTTAATACCTATGATATTCTTATATACTATAAAGAAATTTGGAGTTTTGAAATATGTTGTAAACTCTTTTTAATGTTTTAGGATAATTAAACTTTATTTTTTCATAATGGATGTCATGAAAATACTCCTAGGGCATAAACATACATAGGCATTTTACACACACATGTTATTTCACTTTTTTTTTTCTTTTTTACAATATCTAAACTGAAGCTTTTGCATAATGCATGATTTATTGATATTTATGGGAGCAAAAACAGGTTGCCAAAATTTAAATTCCATACTAACTCACTGAAATATTTCAAAACCATATCAGAGTAGATTAAAAAAAAAAAAAGCAGTTTTCTCAATCATAAGTTATGTCCTTTATTTAGGAAGGGAAAAATCAACTTCTCTGGTCTTCTACCTCCTATTATACACACTAGGGAACTAGCCAGCTGTTGCTTCCTGGTCCAGAAGTGAGATCAATTCTCTTAATCTAAGTACTGTATGTGTAGTTAAGTAACTCCTACAGAAATGTAGTAAGCTTGCATTGCATCCCTGAGTGGATTCAATAACTGTGCCTGACTCTTTTCAATATAGACCTGGTAGTCATAGCTCTACTAGTTGTGCATGCTAGATAGAGTGCTGTTGAGGAGCTGTTGACTTCATCAGTTCATGTCTGGCAACATCAGTAGTATGTGCATTGTATGCCTATGTGTAGTATGAAACTGTATGGTAGAAGCAAATAAACATATGTCTAGCCTATATTTGCATATAACTCAGATACAATTGTTAACATCGAAGTCTCAATAAACAAGTTGGCAATACTAATTAACACACTTACCCTCTTCTATTTCCAACTAACCCCCAATACACACACACACACACACACACACACACACAGAACCCAAGGACTTAAAATATATCTTTTTAAGTGCTCCAGGATATGCAAATGATGTTGAGGACAAGGAGATCACAATACATAATAGTTGGGTGTTTTCTTTTTTATGTTAAAAAAGACTTATTCTTCTTAAGTAACTGCAAAATTTTCTCTTTTCCTGGATGTCCAAAATTTTTGTATCAGTTTCTTATCATAGGACATTTAGGTTGTTTCCATTTATTTGGGGCTTTTACAAAAATACTGCCATGAACATTTTTTTTATAGATACTTGCACACCGGCATAAATATATTTGCAGGATAAATTCATAAAAATAAAAGGTTTGAGTAAATGTGTACTCATAATTAATTACAGATCGACAAACAGTCCTCTCTGAGGAAGTTAAATTCTCATTTTAAAGCATTAGTATGCACAGTGGTGTGCTAGTAAATGTTTCACAACTAGTTCTCTGGATTCAAAAACAACAACCGCAAACCACCCTTACTGGTAGCGACTGACAATTTCCATGGTGTAAATATCCCCACCATTGCCAGTTTCAAGACACCTGCATGATGTTATTCAACTCAGAGTTGGGTAAAAAATGAACACAATCAGCTATTGTGAGCTGATAAGAACAGGCTCCAGCTCAACACCAATTATGCTTCCCTACATCCTGAATGGAGCCCTGATGGCACAGTGGTTAAGAGCAATGGCAAGCTACGGCTGCTAACCAAAATGTGGGCAGTTCGAAAATGACTTAAGCTCTAGGCTACCAGCCAAAATGTTAACAATTTGTACGCACCCAGAGACAGCTGGGAAGAAAAGCCTGGTGAAGACCTTGTGATCTGCTTCTGAAAGATCACATCCTTTAAAACTCTATGGAGCAGTTCTGCTGCACACATGGGATTGCCATGAGTTGGAATGGACTCAAGGGTGACTGGTGACAACTCCTTTCACATCCGACTGTTGTATCTTGTTCATTGGTATATGAACGGGGTATTTATTTTCATTGTAACTTGCATTTCTTTAATAAAAGATAAATAATGTTTCATAGGTTAATTAGTTATTTAATTTGTTTTTCTGTTAGATGTCTGTTCATGTCCTATGCTCCATTTCTACAGGATAGTTAATCTCTCTACCATTGATCTGAGTTATGTCTGTCTTTAGGAAGGAAAGTATTCTTTCTCCTATATGCTGTCAATATTTATTCCATTTATCATTCATATTTTAAATTTTATTATGATTTTTTGTGTGCTGCAGTTTTTGATTTTTATGAAATCAAACGTGTTAGTATTTTCTTTCAGGATTCCAAATGTGATAATTATCCATGAAAACATGATTAAATTAAATAATGCCTTTAGGCATCAGTTTTCTTACCTGTTAAATACAAGCTGATGGCTAACAGATATGTCTTCACAGTTCAAATGTATATAATCCTTTATAAACATTTCTACTTTTGTTTCTATTAGCCGGTTAATTTCTCTGAGAATCAATGCTTTTTCACTAAAGTTCATTCAGTGGAATAATCTACCATTCACTAGCAATACACTTGAAAACAGATCTTCAGTTGTATCCTGTTCCTATTTCTTGCCAGATGTATTAGTATGTGGAAATTTCCCAACGAAATGACTAGATCCTTTCTTAAAGTGAAAGTGGTCACCATGTTATTGTAGTTCTAGTGGCAGGAGGGGGTGGAAGGCTCTTTCTCACAGATGTGTCTTCTTACGTTCAACAAGAATTTCTCTTTGTGAAAGCTCACTTACGTTCTTCTATAGCGTATTCTATTACTCCTTCTGTAAAGTTTCTATACTTTTTTTCATAAAATAAGAGACAAGAAGATATATAAACATAAGAAATTCTCTAATCATGATATTATCAGTTGTATATGAGCTGCTTTGTCTATACAGATACATGACCAGCAATCTTATATTTATTTCCAATTTACCCCCTATTTTTCTTCCAGTATATCAGGATCAGAGGATGCAAGATGATGGACTATGTTACAACACATAAATAAGATACTGTCATGCCGGAAACATAGATAAGATATTACATATACTATCTATTTAGTTACAATCTGTTCTCAACTTGAAAACTAGTTGTGTTGGAATATGTCATTCATAATTTTGGAATTAAGAATGTATTTACTTAAAAAATACTGTGGGTTAATTTTCCTGTTGAGTTCATAAAATTATATTTGGCAAACAAAGTGTATAAAAGAAAAATACTAGAAGAATGGTCAAGAACAGAATGTGGATTCTGGGAAGTTAAGTTGCAGTAATTGAAGGTGGTTTTCTCTCTTAGCTTCTTGTTCCCATTATCATTGTTGCTGCTCAAGGTTATCAAGACAACCCGCAGAGTAACGTGCAGATGAATGAAATGGATTACTAATAGTAAGAGGAAAGGGGGAGATACAAACCAAGTCTTTTATATATTCATCCTACCTCAGAGTTCTGAATTGGTTAACTGGCAGATGTAGGATCTAAAAATAGTGATATTTCCTTTCTTTTTCTTTTCTTCCTCATGTCTTCTCTTCTTTCCTTCTGCTCCTATCCTAGAATATCAGAGTCGAATTTCAATTCATTTGCACTATTATTGCAAGATAAGAAATGAGAAGCAGGCTAGCAGGGTGAGAAAGTGGATCTTACAGGAAGAGGAACTGCAGTGATTAGGGGAAAGATGACAGAGAAGGAGCGACTCTGCAGAGCAGAGAGAGGGAAGAGAGGTAGCTGTTCCTCTGTAGTACAGAAAAGCAAGTGTTTCAAAAGGCTTTTAAATGTTATACTAAATTGTGTAAGCAAGTCTATACTTCAACCCAAGATTTTTCTATTTATCTTAAAGCTAGGATATATTAATATTTTATATTGAATATTACATGATTTTATCCTCTCTTGAGCAGCATACTACAGAATGAAGTGAAATCATAAAACTTTTAGTGTTTAAAGTAGCTTTAAGTCCATTTGTACAACAATATCTCACCAAATTCAGGAATTCCCTCTAAAAATACTTAGAAGTCAACACATTGCTTGCATAATATCGTTTTTTGAGACACTTTCTCAATGGGGGTCATTCTAATACTCAGCAGCAAAAAAGAAGGCAGTAAAGTAAAGCACGTAGGCTCAGAGGCAGATTGTCTTTTTTAACTCCAGAAATAACAACTTTCAGTTTTTTAAAGATAGCAGATTCCAAACTCTCTAGTAAAACTCTCAAGTTTTCTAAAAGAGAACGATTCCTCTTTGGTGATGTTTTATAAGTATTTGACTGGACATAAAATTAATGACAGTTCTTGAAAGACTTGACTTTTTTCAGGAAATATCAGGGAACCATACATTTATTAGGGTCATTGTGCTATTTTTTAAAACCAGATTGTGTTCTTATCTTTCTTTGTAGCAGAATTTAAGGGCTCAACTTGTTATCATTCTTTTTTTAAAAAAACTACTTCCCAATCTATCTTTTGAAGTTCTTCTCCCAATAGTTGCTGTAGTTTATGTCAATATCTGCCCAACCCTGTTCCTTCTCTGCTGCCCTCGGATGTAAGCATAAAATGGTCAATTAATTTTAAGAACCTCATTCTGTTGTACACAGAGTCCCTATGAGTTGGAACCTATCTGATGGCACCTAACAACAACAACAGTAGGAAACACTAATGGGATGTTGTAACCAAAATAACTGGAAAAGTACAAACATCAGCAAAAAACAATGCCCAAATAACTAAAGAAAGCTTCCACATCATAACCCCCTTACTCAAGAGCAAGTTTATTTAAAATTTCCTATTTTCTTTTCTAATAAAATGTTCTGAAATTGATTTTGGTGGTCACCATAAAATGCTCTTCTCTGATTTTTCTTTTTTTAATTGTGCTTTAGGTGAAAGTTTATAGCTCAAGTTAATTTCTCATACAAAATTTATACACATTGTTATGGAACACTAGTTGCAATCCCTATAATGTGACAGCACACTCCCCCTTACCAACCCATTCAACCAGCTCCTGTTCCTTTCTGTCTTTTCATCCTGCTTCCAGACAGGAGCTGCCAATTTAGCCTCGTATATTTATTTGAACTAAGAAGCACACTCTTCACGAGTATTAATTTGTTTTATAATCCAGTCTAATCTTTGAAGAGTTGGCTTTGGGAGTGATTTTAGTTCTGGGTTAACAGAGTCTGGGGACCATGTCTTCGAGTCCTCTAGTCTCAGTCAGATCATTAAGTCTGGTCTTTTTACGTGAATTTGAGTTCTGTACCACGCTTTTCTCCTGCTCCATCAGGGACTCTCTGTTGTGTTCCCTGTCAGGGTGGTCATTGGTGCTAGCTGGGCACCATCTAGATCTTCTGGTCTCAGGCTGATGGAGTCTCTGGTTTATGTGGCCCTTTTGTCTCTTGGGCTAATACTTTCCTTGTGTCTTTGGTGTTCTTCATTCTTCTTCACTCCAGGTGGGTTGGGACCAACTGATGTGTCTTAGATGGCTGCTTGCTAGCTTTTAAGATCCTAAACACCACTCACCGAAGTGGGATGCAGAACATTTTCTTAATAAACTTTGTTAGGCCAATTAATAGAGATGTCCCCCAAAACCATGATCCCCAGGACCCAACCCCTGCTACTCTGTCCCTCAAAGTGTTTGGTTGCGTTCAGGAAACTTCTTAGATTTTGGTTTAGTCCAGTTGTGCTGACTTCTCCTGTATTGTGTGTTGTCCTTCCCTTCATCTAAGATAATTCTCGTCTACTATCCAGTTAGTGAATTCCCCTCTCCTTCCCTCCCCACCCCTGTAATCATCAAAGAACGTTTTCTCCTGTGTTTAAACCTTTTCTTGAGTTCTTATAATAGTGGTCTCATGTAATATTTGTCCTTTTGCAACTGACTAATTTCAGTCAGCATAATGCCTTCCAGATTCATCCACGTTATAAGATGTTCCATAGATTCATCATTGTTCTTCATTATTGTGTAGTAATACATTGTGTGTATATACCATAATTTGTTTATTCTTTCGTCTGTTGATGGGCACCTAGGTTGTTTCCATTTTTTTTCTATTGTGAGCAATGCTGCCATGAACATGGGTGTGAATATGTCTATTCATGTGATGGCTCTTACTTCTCTAGGATATATCCCAAGGAGAGGGATTGCTGGATCGTATGGTACTTCTATTTTTAGCTTTTAAAGGAAGCGCCAAATCAATTTCCAAAGTGGTTGTACCATTTTACATTCCCCCCAGCAGTGTATGAGTGTTCCAGTCTCTCCACCACCTCTCCAACATTTATTATTTTGTGTTTTTTGGATTAGTACTAGGCTCATTGGGGTGAGTTAGTATCTCATTGCAGTTTTGATTTATTTTTCTCTAATGGCTAATAATCATGACATTTCCTCATGTGTCTGTTAGCCACCTGAATGTCTTCTTTGGTGAAGTGTCTGTTCATATCCTTTGCCCATTTTTTAATTGGTTTATTTGTCTTTTTGTTGTTGAGGTTTTGCAGTAGATTGTAGATTTTAGAGATTAGACGCTGATCAGATTTGTAGTAGCCAAAACGTTTTTCCCCAGTCTGTAGGTTGTCTTTTGACTCTTTTAGTGAAGTCTTTCGATGAGCGTAAGTGTTAGATTTTTAGGAGCTCCCAGTTATCTAGTTTCTCTTCTGGTGTTTCTACATTGTCAGTTATGATTTGTATTCTGTTTATACCATGTATTGGGGCTCCTAGCATTGTCTATATTTTTTCTTTCATGATCTTTATCATTTTAGATTTTATATTTAGGTCTTTGATTCTTTTTGAGTTAGTTTTTGTGCATGGTATGAGGTATGGTTTTTTTTTTTATTTTTATTTTTTGCAGATGAATATCCAGTTGTGCGGCACCATTTGTTAAAGAGACTGTCTTTTCCCCAATTAACTGACTTTGGGACTTTGTCACATATCAGCTGCACATAGGTGGATGAATTTATGTCTGGATTCTCAATTCTGTTCCATCGGTCTATGTATCTGTTGTTGTACCAATACCAGGCTGTTTTGACTACCATGGTGATATAATAGGTTCTAAAATCAGGTAGTGTGAGGCCTCCCACTTTGTTCTTCTTCTTCAGTAATGCTTTACTTATCCGAGGCCTCTTCCCTTTCCATGTAAAGTTGGTGATTTGTCTTTCCATCTCGTTAAAAAATGTCCTTGGAATTTGGATCAGGATTGCGTTGTATCTGCAGTTTTCTTTGGGTAGAACTGACATTTTCACAATATTGAGTCTTCTTGTCCATGAGCAAGGTACAGTTTTCCATTTATGTAGGTCTCTTTTGGCTTCTTGCAGTCGTGTCTTGCAGTTTTCTTTGTATAGGTCTTTTACATCTCTGGTTAGATTTATTCCCAAGTATTTTGTCATCTTGGGGGCTATTGTAAATGGTATTGATTTGGTGATTTCCTCTTGGAAGTTCTCTTTTTTGGCGTAGGGAATCCAACTGATTTTTGTATGTTTACCTTGTATCCTGATACTTTGCTGAAATCTTATATTAATTCTAGCAGTTTTCTTGTGGATTCTTTGGGATTTTCTGTGTATAAGATCATATCATCTGCAAATAGGGATACTTTTACTTCTTTCTTACCAATTTGGATGCCCTTTATTTCTTTTTCTTGCTGTATTACTCTGGTTAGGACTTCCAGCCCAATACTGAATAAGAGTGGTGATAAAGGCATCCTTGTCTGGTTTCCAGTTCTCAAGAGGAATGCTTTCAGACTCTCTCCATTTAGAATGATGTTGGCTGTTGGCTTTGTATAAATGCCCTTTATTACGGTGAGGAATTTCCCTTCTATTCCTATTTTTCTGAGAGTTTTTATCATGAATGAGTGTTGGACTTTTGTCAAGTGCCTTTTCTGCATCAATTGATAAGATCATTTGGTTCTTATCTTTTTTTTATTTATGTGATGGATTACATTAATTGTTTTTCTAATGTTGAACCATCCCTGTATACCTTGTATGAATCCCACTGGGTCATGGTGAATTTTTTTTTTTTTTTGATATATTGTCAAATTCTAATGGCTAGAATTTTGTTGAGGATTTTTGTGTCTATGGTCATAAGGAATATTGGTCCTTAAATTTGTTTTTTGTTGTTGTTTCTTTATCTGGTTTTAGTAGCAGGGTTATGCTGGCTTCATAGAATGTGTTCAGAGTATTCCATCCTTTTGTATGCTCTGAAATATCTTTAGTAGTACTGGTATTAACTCTTCTCTGATAGATTGGTAGAATTCTCCAGTGAAGCCATCAGGGCTAGGTCTTTTTTTGTTGGGAGTTTTTAAATTACTTCTTCAATTTCTTCTTTTGTTATAGGTTTATTTAGTTTTCCTACCTCTGTTTGTGTTATTTTATGTAGGTAGTGTGTTTCTAGAAATTTGTCCAGTTCCTCTAGGTTTTCAAATTTGTTCAAGCACAATTTTTCATAGTATTCTGTTATGATTTTTTAAATTTCAGTTTGGTCTGTTGTGACATAGCCTCTCTCGTTTCTTATTTGGGTTATTTGCTTCCTCCCCTGTTTTTCTTTTGTCAGTTTGGCCAATGGTTGTTCTATTTTGCTGATCTTTTCAAAGGATCAGCTTTTGGTCTTGTTAACCCTTTCACTTGTTTTTCTATTCTCTGTTTTATTTCTGCTCTAATTTTTATTATTTCCTTTCTTCTGGTACCCAAGGGCTTCTTTTGCTCCTTTTTCTATTTGGTCGAGTTGTAGAGTTAATGTTTTGATTTTGGCCCTTTCTTCTTTTTAGATGTGTGCATTTATTGCTGTAAATTGACTCTGAGCACTGCTTTTGCTGTGTCCCAAAGGTTTTGTAGGATGTGTTTTCATTCTTATTTGATTCTGTGAATTTCTTTATTCAGTCTTTGATTTCTTCTATAACCCACTAGTTTTTGAGCAAGGTGTTTTTCAGTTTCCATGTACTTGATTTTCTTTCCTTGTTTTTTCTGTTATTGATTTCTACTTTCATGGCTTTATGGTCAAAAAAGATGCTTTGTAATATTTCAGTGTTTCGGATTCTGTTAAGGCCTGCTTTGTGCCCTAAAAGGAGGTTTATTCTGGAGAATGTTCCATGTGCCTTGAAAAAGAAAATATACTTGGCTGCTGTTGGGTGAAGTGTTCTGTATACGTCTACAAGATCAAGTTGGTTGACTGTGGCATTTATATTTTCCACGTCTTTATTGAGCTTTCTGGATGTTCTGTCCTTCACCAAAAGTGGTGTGTTGAAGTCTCCTGCTATTACTGTGGAGCTGTCTATTTCTCTTTTCAATGCTGTTAATGTATTTTGCAGCCCTGTCACTGGGTGCATAAATACTTATTATGCTTATGTCCTCCTGGTGTATTGACCCTTTAATCATTATATACTGTCCTTCCTTATCCTTTGTGGTAGATTTTGCTTTAAAGTCTAATTTGTCAGAGATTAGTATTGCCACTCCTGCTCTTTTTTGATTGTTGTATGCTTGATATATTTTTTCCATCCTTTGAGTTTTGGTTTGCTTGTGTCTTTGAATTTTAGGTGTTTCTCTTGTTGGCTGCATATGGACAGATAGTCTTTTTATCTATTCTGCCACTCTCTCTTTATTGGTGCATTTAGTCCTTTTACATTCAGTGTAATTATCGATAGGTATGAGTTTAGTGCTGTCATTTTGATGTCTTTTTTTGTGCGTTGTTGACAGTTTCTTTGTTCCACTTAATTTTCTGTGCTAAGTCATTTTTCTTCATGTATTTTGTTTTCATCTTTTTCATTGTTGTTGATTTTGTGTTTGCTGAGTCTTTTATGTTTTTCTTCTTTTTTTATTTTGATGTGTGGGATTATTAGTTTCCTTTGTGGTTACCTTAAAATTTGCCTCCATTTTTCTAAGTTTAAACCAATCTTTTATTTCTTGATATCACCTTCACTTCTTTTCCATATGAAAGTTCTATGGCTACATTATTTAGCTCCTCTTTTTTGTTTTAATGTTGTCATATTTTACATATTGACGTCTCTGTTTCTCTATTTTCAGTGTTTTAGCTTTGACTTATATTTGTGACTTCCCTATGTGGGTTGATATCTGGTTCCTTCTGTCCTATGTTCTAGTCTTCAGTTGTTATCTAATATTATTGATTCTCTAACTGGAGGACTCCCTTTTATATTGCTTGTAATTTTGGTTTGGTTTTTACAAATTCCCTTAACTTTTGTTTATCTGGAAATGCCCTAATTTTGCCATCATATCTGAGAGACAGTTTTGCTGGATATATAACTCTTGGCTGGCAGTTTTTTTTTTTTTTTCTTTCAAGGCTTTATATATGTCATCCCATTGCCTTCTTGCCTGCATGGTTTCTGCTGAGTAGTCAGTTTAGTCGTATTGACTCTCCTTTGTAGATGACTTTTTGTTTATCCCTAGCCACTCTTAAAATTCTATCTTTATCTTCGGTTTTGGCAATTTTGATTATAATATATCTTGTTGACTTTCTTTTGGGATCTAACTTGCGTAGGGTTCGATGAGCTTCTTGAACAGGTATCTTCTTGTCTTTAATGTTATCAGGGAAGTTTTCTGCCAACAAATCTTCAACAATTCTCTCTGTATATGCTGTTATCTCCCCCTGTTCTGGTACTTCAATCACTCGTAGGCTATTCTTCTTGACGGAGTCCCACATAATTCTTAGAATTTCTTTATTTTTTTAAATTCTTTCTATAATTTTTCCTCAAATAAGTTTATGTCAAGTGCTTTATCTTCAATATCACTAATTTTGGACTTCCATTGCCTCAATTCTGCTCCTATTACTTTCTACTGAGTTGTCTAACTCTGAAATTTTATTGTTAATCTTTCAGATTTCTATTTGCAGTCTCTCTATGGATTCTTGCAGCCTGTAAAATTTGTCATTTTGCTCTTGTATAACCTTCTTAAGTTCCCCTATTGCTTTGTCTGTGTGTTACTTGCCTTTGTCTGTGTTTTTCTCCATCTACTTACTAATATCTTGAAAATCTCTGTATAGTAATCTTTTGAATTATACCTCAGGTAATTCCAAGACCGTCTCTTTCTCTGGGAGGACTTTTCTGGTTCTTCGTTTCGATTGCTTGAGAAGCCATGATGGTCTACCTCTTTATGTGATTTGATATTGACTGTTGTCTCTGAGCCATCAATAAGTTCTTATACTTATTTATGCTTGTTTACTGTGTCCTAGCTTCTCGTTTTGTTTTGACATGGCCAAATACACTGGTCATGTGAGCTACTTTGATTATTGGTGTCTTTGAAGCTCTCATGTCCTGTCACCAGGTTTTTATAGCTACTACTAGGTATGGGAGTCCAGGAATCCATTTACTTTTCTTGTGTGGATTCAGCTCAGGTGTCCAGGTTGTTGGTCACTGAGTGTGTGGTACAGGCTCTCACCTACAGTCCTAGATGGGCAGGGCTATGTAGGGGTGCTTGGAGTAGACACAGGTATCTGGCTGCAGTAGGGGGTTATGTCCTGAGCAAGGTAGGGAGATGATGGCTGCACCTGAGTGCCTAGGTGGAAGGCATGTCACTGTTCCTTAGAGCGCTTTGATGGTGAGTTTTGCAGCCAAACTTTGAGCACCCAGCACTATAGGCTGTAAGGTCTGGGAGGCACCATTTATTCTCAGACCCTTGTTGTGGGTGGCTAGGTGGAGTGGGTGGAGCCGCCAATCCTCAGGCCCGTTACGTGGGTAGGTGAGCGTCCTGCTTAATGGGCAAGGCAGTGTCATATGTCTCAAATCTGCCACTCCTCCTTAGCTGCTGCAGTTGAAAATAGGCTTCAGGTATATGCCGTTACACTATGCTAATGAGGGCCTACGCTACTGAAATGTGCCCACACTGTCTAGGCACTGGTGAAAGGCACTCAAAGTCCATGGACCCCTTATGCCTGAGCCTAGGCAAAGGGGCTCTGCCTGCCCTGAGGTCCCAGCTTAGGAGAGCTAGCAGGTTATTTTTTCCTGTTCATTATTTGTTGATTTGTTCCCTCTCCAAAGCTGGGAGAATGGCTCGGGGAGAGCGACAGGTTCTACTTCCAGCCCAGGGGGCACGGCCATCACTGAAGCAGGACCTGGACTGTAGCAGAGTGGGGAGGGGGTGGGTGAATGGGAGAGAGGTACATCCCAGAGGGGCAAGAGTTTTTTTTGATCCTGTGCAGTAGGTTAAACAGTTGCATTTATCTTTCGCATATCTGGTGCTGCATTACCCTGGTTCTGCAGGCTTGTGCAGACTCTACACTGTTTGATTTCTCTTGGTGTGGAAAACGCATCTCGAGAGGTACTGCTTGCCTCAGCCCATGTGCACCAGCTGATTCAGCCTGCAGGGTGCCAGCCATGTCAGGTCTGGCAAATCCTCACTGCTTCTGAAGAGTCACTCCCTTCTCCGGCTACTCAGTCCAACTCCTCAACTTTATCTTTGATGTTCAGGACTCCTAGATTGTCATATATAATTGATTCATTTGTTTTTTCAGGTCTTTGTTGTAAGAGGGACCACAGGAGGCATCTGACTACTCCACCATCTTGGCCCCACCTCTTCTCTGATTTCTGATGACACAGAATATAATTGATTAAAGGCCTGAGTTGCTAGATTCTGAGATCCATAAAGAAGTTTGTGTTGCAGCTCCTCTGCCCATGGCCTGTGCCCAGATGATGAATGACAGCAGAGATCCTAAGGCAAGCCTATGGCTGTAAGGTGCATATGTCCTTGGACAGGCAACTTGGGCTTTAGGACTCTTTAGCAACTGTGCTGAACACTCTACAACTCCACAGCATTCTAACACTCTTCCACCCAAAAGTCCTTCCTTCCCTCTCTTTTTCTCAAGAGTCAAATTGCATTGTTGTCTGTTAGCTTCCCCAGTTAATAAATTTATTAAGGGTACTCCTGTGAAGGCAAAGAGCAAACTGGTTTACTATTTGCCTTCACATGAGTTCCCCTAATAAATTTCTTGCATTTTTTTTTTTTTAATTCTTGTAATCTGCATCTCAGGAGATCTTCACTTCCACAAGTTTGCATCAAAATTTATCTCAGTTTGTATCTGAGAATAAGAATGCTTACTTAGATTTTTTAAATGTGTGGGAAGAATAAAAAGAGCAAACTATTGATAGGATGTTAATGGAAATATACACTACTTAACCTGAAATCTTCTAGGAAAATGAATCAGAGATACTTGCTTATAAGTTTGCATTATGTATTTCAGTAATTATTCGCATTTACTGAATATTAAAAATCATGCAGACATAGGTGGCATTGCAATTTAGAAATTTTTTTTAACAGACAATTGATAATTGTATAGCAATGTCATATAAAAACTGAAGTCACATAACAAGAAAAACAAAACTGTTTGTCCTTGTTTTTGGAAAAAGTGGACAAAATACCATAATTTAAGAGAAGATTAAAAGTGTCCATAAAAATGGCAGGTTTCACTATCACAAATTCTGTCTTTGTTCTGTCATTTTTGTTATGTTAACTAATCCTTGCTGTGTTTCCAACTAACCGTTGATCTTATCTCAACCATAAACTGCTTGCAAACAGGAAGGGAAGCAAAAATTGACAAACCACGTATAGTGCGGTCCTATCAGGAAAGTTTAAAACCACTCTACCTTCTGTTCCATTACCAGAGGCAACCGGCGGCATAAAACATGTCATAGGGAATGCCACTTGCTGGATTAATTTATTTCACCTCTGTTGAAAAACAACAGCCCATATGAGGATCCTGATACTTATTGCTCTGAAAAAATGTAAATCAAACAGTCCTAGTTCCAGGTATATTTATAATCACAAAATAGAAACGTTAACTAATGGTCAAAAAGTTTTAACTGTTATCATGAAGTACAAGAAAAGAAAAATAGTAATTTGTGCAATGATTCAAAACAAAATGACTGGAATAAATAAAGCACAACAATAATCTTTAATATGATTAAATTCGGAGCATTAAAAAAAATACAGTAATTCCTCTAGATTATGGAAAATATAGTGATGAGGGTATGTAAAGTAATTTCGAGTAGGAGAAATCTAGTAGACTTTGAGATGCACATCTAGAGAATCAAATAAGCTTAGCTGGACGGGGATGAAAGTTCATGATGAATGCTTTTAGGAAATAAGGTTGAAAAAGACAGTTAAGAAGAGTTTTTAGATGTTGAAAAATCACAATTTAGCCCGTAATTTTTATTCTTTAAAGCAGTGTTTTCCAACCAGGATGCAGTCTATTTTACATGCCAGTGAGGGAATGTGATCGGTACAGCTCAGTTTGCTGGAAAGGAAGCATATGCAACAGGTTTCAGTGAGTTTTGTTTGCTCATGAGAAATTTTCATGTATTTGAGAGTTTGTTTTATTTTAGGTGATTTGATGAGATCTAAAATTGATGGCCAGTGTATTCCAGTCAGCCCTAAGATGTATTTTGTTTGTCCAAAAGTATGTTTTTAAGTATTTTTAAAAGGGGGCAGTATTTTTTAATTGTAAGATTGTAATACAAAATATGAATTTTTGCCTACTTTTCAGAGCAAAAGAGAATTAGAAGGCACTATATAGCACCTGTTCAGCATGTATAAATGGCAGCACTCAGTGAAGCTGACTAGAGCTACACCTGTGAATAAGGCACATACTAGAATTTGCCAGTTTCCACTTAATTGCTTTGGTGAAGTATCTTATATGCCTAGATTTACTAGCTTTATAGACATCAAAATCTGTATCAGACAATGGAGACTCAGTTACGCTCCCTAACATATGAGCTTCAGACATAATGTGGTAAATTGGAACAGGGATAAAGGAAATGAGACTATTTAACTTTTAAAGTAAAGAGGTTCTGAACTAAAATGATAAAAGTACCAATGCAGAATGGAAGTTGAAAGCAAAAAGATCAGAAGTTACAAAATTTTTATTTCAGAAGAAGACATTATAGGACTTAGAAACTGATTGAATATAAAAGATGAGAAAAGTGAAGAATGGTGCAAAGTGGTGAGAATTAATAAGTAGGTTTGGAAATTTGGATGATTGAACTGGAGCTTAAGAGAGAAGTCAAGGATAAACAGGAATATTTGAAAATCATTTGAATGGGGGTGGAAGATGAGGTTATTAGAGTAGATGAAATTTTCAAGTAAATTGATAATAGGGAGATCCAGGATCAGATCTTCAGGGGACTCTTATATTTAAGCCCTTTGAAAAGAAAAGTCGGCAAATTTATAAAAGAAAGGGTGGTCAAGAAGCCAGGGAGAGAAGAGATGGTGTGAAGAAATAAAAGATGGGGACCACAGGTTCATTACTGTTGTACGTGTCTGAGGTCACGTGGAAAGGTCTGAGGAAAGGATTCAAAGAATAGCAACAAAACCAACCAGTTGCCATCCAGTTAATCCCAACTCATGACGACCAATTGTGTGTCAGAGTACCACTGTGCTCCGCAGGGCTTTCAATGTCTGATTTTTCCAAAAATCGATTGCCAGACCTTTCTTCTGAGGTACCTCTGGGTGGACCCGAACTTCCAACTTTTCATTTAGCAGTGAGTGCATTAACATTTGCACCACCTAGGGACTCCAAGGAATGAAACACTATTATTTACCCTGTGTCAAGAATGGTGGTAAGGGATTTATATTACATTCATTCATCTTGTTTAATTATCATAGCAACCACATGCGTGGTTATATCCATCTTGCCTGTGAGGAATGACAGCTTAGAGAGGTTAAGTAATTTTTCAAAGTTACTTGTAAGTAATAGGGTCTGGATTCAAATTTAAGTCTGTGGGATGTCAAAGCCTGTTTTTTAACCACTGCATTATTTCACAGGATTTGTGTCTTTTTGTAAGCTGAATAAAGAGTTTAGTAAGTAAGTGCTCAGAAAATGAAGCAACTGGAACAGACTTTTCTTTTGAGAGGCTTAAGGCTAAGAAGAAAAAGGATACAAACTTGAGAGAGTAGCAGGATCAAAGAAGTCAGATTTTTTGTGTGAATCATGTTCATTGCTGTTATTGTTTACAGATTAGTGTGTGTCTCTTATGTCTCCAGTCTTGCTTTTCTGAACACTTTGTCCTTCTGAAAGTGACTCTTAACCACTTGGCAATGTGTCCTTGCTCTTATCTGTTTTTCTTTTCTGTATTCAGACTGCCCATTTCAGATATAACTAAATTTAATACAAGCCATTGCCTTTTTTTTTTTAAATGTTTTGTGTTACTTTAGTTAACATTTAATAACACTTTTGTATCTTTGGGGCCCTGGTGGTGGTGGCGCACTGATTAAGAACTCAGCTGCTACCCAAAAGGTGGGCAGTTCGAACCCTCCTTGGAAATCCATGGGGCAGTTCTACTCTGTCCTATAGGGTTACTATGAGTCAGAATTGACTGGATGGCAACTGGTCTTTTTGTTTTTCTTCTTGGTTTGCATCTTAACCAGAACACCTCTGTCTTTTACCAGTAATTGAGGGATGGGGTTTCATATTTCTATTATTATTCATCTGTAAGCAATGCAGTGTTGGACAAGATACATTGTCTTTATTTCTTTCTAAAAAGCAATAACACAATAAAATAAAAATAAAGATTCTGAATACGTGTAGCCTTTAAGGAAAAGTCCAAGACTGTGTTAAACACCCAGATTGCCTTAAAGGCTGTCTCCAGATCCCAAGTACTCACCAGAGTGCTTGGATGAGAATTCCACCCAGTGGTACCAATCACTCCATAGGTGTTCTGTCCATTCGTCCTGATCAAGTCCTACACAGGAGACACATACACATGTTGGCAATAATGAAAGCCCTTTTAATTACTCACAGACAATAGACAGGGTAAAATAAGAAAAGTTCTGTCACTAACACTCCTCCCTGGCTCAAAAGCTGTCCAGGTGGCATGGAAAACTTCCACACACTCTCCCTCTCTTTGCATAGTGGACGAAGGACCCTAAGGCTCTTCCTCCATCCAGTTTTATATTCCAGGGTTTGTATATTTCACTGCACAGAGCACATTGCAAGTTTATCAGAAAAGGAGGGTAGTCAGACATGAGGCGCCAGCCTAGAATTTTATCTCTTTAGCCCTGTTTCTTAGACAAACCATTAGGCTCAGAAGAGGAAGGAGGCGCAACAGTTTATTTAAAGCCTTGAAATACTGGGGAGGATGGAAGAAACAGAGAGTAATTATAGCCATTTGGGACATCAGAAACCCTTCTCTCAAAAATCTAATTCCAAATGCAAATTTTCAGCTCCAAAGAAGAAATGTAACTGGAAGAAACAATCTTCCCAAATGGACTACCCAGAAGGAGAAAGAATTTGAAGAAAAAAATGAAGATCAGAGGGGAGAACATCCCTTGGGGAACGTAAAGGTTGAGGCCAAAAGAAAGCTGGAGCTAAGATCCACAACCTGTTTCAGTTTCTTGTCAGCGTTTACTTCGAGCCATGCTGCCTAGACATGAAGCAGGGAAACTAGCGGCATTTGTGCAATTCAGAGTTGTCCAGTTCATCTAGCTTTCCCACAATCTGTGAATCTCCTACAATCACAGGAAAATGATGTTCCTATTCAGCAAGGACTGAAGCCTTTACTTCTTCTGTCTTTGCACCCAGGTTCTCTGCCAAAGAATCTGGAATATGAAAGGCATTCACTAATCGTAAGGTAAATGGATGAGGACCCAATGTTTTTGAAACAAAAAATGATGGACCATGTTAAAAAAATGTGAACTGCTATAAAGAACAAATTTTTCTGGGTAGTGCAAATGGTTTGTGCTTGACTACTAAAGTCCAAGATTGTGTTAAGTAAAGGACCCCTGGTAATGAAGTGGTTAAGTGTTCTGCTGCTAACTAAAAGGTCCACAGTTCAAATCCGTTAGCTGCTCCTTGGAAACCTTATGGGGAAGTTCTACTCTGTCCTGTAGGGTTGCTATGAGTCAGACTTGACTCAACATGATTTAAGCCCACCCAGAGGTACTGCGGAAGAAAGACCTGGTGATATGCTTCTATAAAGATCGCAGCCAAGAAAACCATATGAAGCAGTTGTACTCATGGAGTTGCCATGGGTCAGAATCGACTCAATGGCAATGAGTTTTTTGTTTGTTTTTGTTGTTGTTCATAAAGAACAAACCTCTATATATTTGCTCTTTAACATAAGACACTTTATTTCTTTTTACTAACCAGCCCAATGCCCTTCTTGCTGACAGGAAACACCACCAAGTGATCTTTGAGAGAATCTGGCTATAATTTGGGGCTTTCCTCTTTTCAACACGTTCCTCCCAAGAATGTCACGCTCCTCCACACCAAGTCACAGAAAAGGAAGGCATGGATGACCATGAGGAAAGATTTTTATGGGCATGATCTAGAAATGTAATTTATTACTTTCACTCACATACCATCGGCTAACATGGCTACATCTAAGTGCAAAGGAGGCCAATAAATGCATGCCAAAAACAAAGGGAAGGTGACTGGCAGTCTGCCAAGAATAGGACATTTTAAGGCTATTAATAGTAAATTTTAATTCATTTTCAGGCCGCAACTGTTTTTTGAATTAATAAGAAAAATGAATAGGCTTTTTTTATGCAAAAGGAAAGCTAAATTTTAAGCTACTATAATGTAATTCACAATAATGTAAAAAGTATACCTTGATTTTGGACTATTTGCATTTCTAAAGCTTATTAGTATTTTGTTTTGAGGTAGGCAGGAGACTGTGGATAGAAAATAACACTTTCCTCTATCACTGCAGTAATCTAGAGAAGGAGAAGGTAGAAGTCAGGATCAAAACTTTACCACAGAGGGAGATAAACCGGCCCTTGCCATCTGACAGCAGGAGAATGGACAATAAAGTGAGAGAGAGCCAGAAAAATTCACCGTGTAAAGAGTCTTCATTTGTGGTATCCAGGAGAATTTATGGGCCCTGTCTTGTTCTAACATTTTCTTTTCTCAGTTGTAATTTCTTCCTGCTATCTCCAAGCTTCACTGAAGTTTTGTTTAGAGTTACAGCTTGGACTAAGTGGAGTTTCTGTAGAATTAAGGGAGATATCAGTTTTCGTGTTCAGGGTGAAGAACTATGGGTAGACTGACGACAGGGTGGAAAAGCAAGTAACTAGTCAGTCTCCAGGAGTTGGGGGCACAAGTCAGAATCATTTTGCTGGTGACAATAACAAGATTGTGGCTCGGAAATTCTTGGGCAGTGGAACCCTAAAAGACCCCGAGCTTTCTGTAGTCACATAACATGACATTCCAAAAATATATTTCTTTGTTTATGAAAAAGGGCTTACCTGTTGATAGTAGAATATCTAGGATACATCAGATTTAAGGTATCATGGAATATGAATGGGGTCGATTGCACACCCACCATCTTGAATAAGCAAACGGTGGTGCCTGCCGTTCCTATGTGATATGAAAACTAATTCCTTGCAAGTAAGCTATCTCCTTATTAGGTAATGTAGGAACTAACCCCCGTCTTTAAGTTATCTCCTTCTTTAGGTATACTTCTGGTTCCAGCTCAGTTAAGAAAAACAAGAGACTGGAGTCTCAAGACCAGTCAAAGCTGATTTGGAACCAGGTTTTGCCTGCCTGACATGCGCAGTACCAACAACCTTGTCCCTTGGATGACCTATTGACGTCAGAGGCCAAAAAACACACCCCCATCTATGCCCTGGATGTGGGCAAAACATCATCTTTGCGGCCCCCGTCTTAGACCAAGCAGATGCAGAAGATTGGACCACCCGAGGAACACCCATGGGCCAAACAAATCAGCAGGCTGCCTCTACCTTGGGGCACCCCTGAAGATCCCAGACCCAGTTTTACTCTACCCATAAAAACCCCTTGGGCCATTGTTCAGGAAGCCACCTTGGTGACACAAGTCCTGGTGGGCTCCTTTACTTGGCCAGCTAAGTAAAGCTTCTTCTTCCGTTTTTACCACTCCATGTCTTTCTAGCCCCGCTGAGCAGACCTGGAAGCGTCTGGTTACGTAAGAAATATGATTCTAGTACTATAATTGAAGTTTATTTTTTTGATGAGATTGGGCAACACACTTCACCACTGTTAGGACTCAGTTTCCAAAAAATAGCATAATAATGCCTAACTCATATTTTGTTTTCCGGTAAGAGAGGGCATATGAATGTTTCTGTGAACTTTAAAGCACTATACAGGCATAAGGAATAAGCATCCATGCTGCAACTTCACAAATATTCCTATATATTAAGTAGTATAACAAAAACCTAACTTGTCGCCGTCAAGTCAATTCTGACTCGTATATAATGCCTAATAAAAAGGTAGATTTTCTTTTTTAAATCTTTCTATGATTTTAATTAGACAGGCCTTCTGCCCCTGCATCATGGAAGTCAACAATAAAATTTTCTTGTTGAAGTTAAAAAAAAAAGTGTCCTGGAAATTTTTTTTTTTGGATTGTCTCAGGTAAGGAAAAGTTGCTTACAGCCACTATAAGAGGAAACATTTGTCTCTGCTGAATCATTAAATAGTAAAGGTGTTAATCAGAATTGTATCCAGGCTGTTGTAAAGGTTAAAGTCTGCTTAAAGCAATAAAAATAATTTCAATAAAAAATGGCAACTGCTCTAGCCATGTTGCTCTGTATACTTTCAACTCGAAAGCAAAAATGTTCATTTTAAAAATGTTATGGAGTTATCAAAGTAGAATGCAAAAATATGATATTTAGGTAGAAAAGGTCAAATTAAAAAAAAGCAGGAGTCTCAAAAACTTGAAATGTCAAGATTCTGGAAAAAACTATGAAATAATTCTTTAAGCTTACTATTTGATTGACTGAAACTACTTCTTATGAATTGTCAAGGAAATGCAAAATATCACATGTTGATACAGCCATTTGTAAAATGTTTGCCTGGTGTATTCTCTCCAAGGAGTAATATTGGTGGAACGGAGGTTGCAAGGTATGTTTAAAAGTATGAATTTGAATAGTAAATGCTACTACTTCGGCGAGCTTGGATTTTATGAAGTAATTTGTTATCTCTGGAGTTTTTAATACAAAGATCTATAAATATGTATGAAAATACACTTACAGCTACTCAATATCTTTCTTCTTTAAAATGTTATGTGAAAAGTATTGGCTTGGCTACAGGAAGGTGTTAATTATTGATGAGAAATAGAATATGCAAATTGAAAATCCAAAATAATAACTTTGCAGAATTGCTAAGAACACTCTTAGAAGCTCTAGGCTGCAAAATAAATACTCATGCAAATTGTAGAAAATTTTGTTATCAGTTTTGTTCATTGATTGCCAATGGTACTAATGCATAGACTTGATCCCTTAAGGACAGCTTTATATATTTCAGAAATTGTGAAGTTCTCCATTTCACTTTGGAATGGCACCTCGCAGCCCTCATGAAGCTTACAGTCTACTTCTTTGTGGATTTTAGGGTATTCAGAATGCAACTGATCTAGGATTCTGGATGACATCAAAGTTCAATAAGAAAGGAGAAAACAAATGAGAATAAAATTGTGACAAAAGTTATGCTAGCTTTTTATCTGAAAGGGATTTTCCCCTCTAAGATTTCAGGTACCTGGCTAACCAAGTGGGAGAGATGCATATTTGTGCCCATTTCAAAGACAGGTGACCCAACAGAATGTGGAAATTATTGAACAATACCATTAATATTGCATACAAGTAAAATTTTGTTCAAGATAATTCAAAAGCAGATGCAGCAGTACATTGACAGGGAACTGCCAGAAATTCAAGCTGGTTTCAGAAAAGGATGTGGAACAAGGGATATCATTGCTGATGTCAGATGGATATTGACTGAAAACAGAGACTACCAGAAATATATTTACCTGTGTTTTATTGACTATGTAAAGGTATTTGACTGTGTGGATCATAAGAAATTATGGATAATATTGCTAAGAATGGGAATTATAGGACGCTTAATTGTGCTCATAGGACACTTAACTGTGCTCATAAGGAGATTTACATAGACCAAGAGGTAGTTTGTTGAACAGATCAAGGGGACACTGCATGGCTTAAAATCAGGAAAGATGTGTGCCAGGGCTGCATCCTTTCCCCATACTTATTCGATCTGCATCCTGAACAAATAATCTGAGAAGATGGACTATATGAAAAAGAACACTGCAACACTACTGGGGGAAGACTCATTAACAACCTGTGATAAGCAGATGAGAAGACCTTGCTTGTGGAAAGTAAAGAGGACTTGAAGCACTTACTGACAAAGATCAAAGACTACAGCCTTCAAAGACTACAGCCTTCAGTATGGATTATACCTTAACATAAAGAAAACAGAAATTCTCACAACTGGACCAATAAGCAACATCATGAGAAATGGAGAAAAGATTGAAGTTGTCAAGGATTTCATTTTACTTGCATCCACAATCAACACTCATGCAAGCAGTAGTCAAGAAAGCAAACGACATATTGCATTGGGCAAATTTGCTGCAAAAGACCTCTTTAAGGTGTTGAAAAGCAAAGATGCCACTTTGAGGACGAACATGCGCCTAATCGACACCAAGTTATTTTAAATCGTCTCATATGCATGTGAAATCTGAACAATGAATAAGGAATACAGAGGAAGAATTAATACTATTGCAGTATGATATTTGGAAAGAATATTGAATATACCACAGACTGCTAGAAGAAGGAACAAGTCTATATTGGAAGACATACAGCCAGAGTGCTTCTTGGAAGCGAGGATAGTGAGACTTCGTCTCATGTACTTTGGACATGTTATCAGGAGAGATCAGTCCCTGGAGAAGGATATAATGCTTGGTAAAGTAGAGGGTCAGTGAAAGAGGAGGACCTTCAATGAGATGGATTGACACAGTGGCTGCAACATTGAGGTGAAACATAGCAATGATTTTGAGGATGCCTCAGGACCTGGCAGTGTTTCGTTCTGTATACATAGGGTCACTATGAGTAGGAACCAATTTGACAGCACCTAACAACAGCAACAAGATTTCAGGGAACAAGTAAAATTATCAATGAGAAAAGGAGCATAATTTGTCCTTTGAGAAGATATTATCCATTTCCACTATGGGATATGATCTGTATAACACCAGACAAAGCAGTAAGTGCTGCCTAAAATTTTACAAAACTCATTTCCTTGTATTATGATAAGCAAAGCCTTTACCATGCAACTTATCAAGGAGTGATATCTCATTTTTAGTGAATAATCTGTATCATTTCCCCACCCAAAACTCAGATACAGTGAAGGAACTGAAGAAACACTTGATGATCTGAGGGAGAATTGAGGAGAGGGGCATAAAAGAAGTAGAAAATTTGACCTAAAGGAAATAAAACGTTTTCTGCTTTACAATTTCTCTTAGAGCTGCTGGTATGTCATGTTAGCTTAAAACTGACAACTGATGTTTCTAAGTTTAGGAAGTTTACTTTCTCTATTACCCTTTTTAGTTTTTGGGATAGTAATCAAAGAGAAATTCATTAAGACTTCTTAAATGTGGACGGATGATTTCCTGATTGACAACATTATGTATAAGGTTCAAGAATCAAGTATAATCTTTGTCTTACCTTTTGAGAAAACATCAATATGTTTAAAATGATATTTCTCTAGAGGTGCAGCCACAAAAAAATCTCTCATCAAGTACTATATTGTTTAAAACTATGGGTTCAGTTTGTGGGAGTGGTGGAATAAATGGGATAGAGAGACAGACAGATTTTTTTTGTGAGACATTTTCTAAATACTTGAAAGATATTCCTCATCCTTGTACACCAGCTTCACCACTCCCCTTCTTTTGATAAATGCTCTCCTCAATTTTTTACAGTCCATATCATTCATACCATCTTTTTAGGAAGCTTTCCTTAATTCTCTCTTCCTTAGCCTGGATGACAGGTCCTTTCTGTTTGTTCTCAGGTTCTCCAATGAACTATGAGCTCCAGGAGGCCAGCCACTGCATCTTTAATTATTTATACTCACTACCAGAAAATGTGGCTGGCATGATAAATGTTGTTATTGTTGTTGTTAGAAGCATAATTCATAATATCCCTAAACTGAAACCAACTCAGATGTGCTTTAACATTGTATTGATATATTGCTATACAGCAATTAATAAACTTAAGAACTATATTGTTGTTGTTAGGTGCTGTCCAGTCAGTTCCAACTCATGGAGACCCTATGTACAACAGAAAGAAACACTGCCAGGTCCTGGGCCATCCTCACAATCATTGCTGTGTTTGAGCCCATTGTTGAAGCCACTGTATCAATACATCTCATTGAGGGTCGTCTTTTTTTTCTCTGACCCTCTACTTCAGATTCAAGTTGTTGTCTGATGTTGTTGATTCTCTAACCAAAGGAATCTCTTTAATAATTCTTGTAAGTTTGTTTTGGTTTTTACAAATTCCCTTAATTTCTGTTTATCTGAAAATGTCCTAATTTTGCCATCATATTTGAGAGAGAGTTTTGCAGGATATATTATTATTGGTTGGCATTTTATTTCTTTCAAGGTTTTATATATATCCTTCTATTGCCTTCTTGCCTACATGGTTTCTGCCAATTAATCAGAGTTTAGTCTTATGGCTTCCCCTTTGTATGTAACTTCATTTTTTCTTGAGCTGCTTTCAGGATTCTTTCTTTGTCTTTTGTTTCAGCGAGTGTGATTATAATATGTCTTGACTTTCTTTTGGAGTCTATCCTACGTGGGTTTGTTAAACCTCCTGGATGGTCAGTTTTTCATCCTTCATGATGTTAAGGAAGTTTTCTATCGGCATATCTTCAATAATCCTCTCTGTGTATTCCATTTTCTTTCCTGTTCTGGAACTCCCATCGTGGGCATTTTTTTGCTCTTAATAATATCCCACATAGTTCTTAGGTTTTCTTCATTCTTCTTCGTTATTTTCTCTGATTTATCCTCAAACAAAGTGGCGGCCACGGATTTGTCTTCAATTTCACCAGTTCTGTCTTCCATTGTTTCAAATTTTCTCCTAAAACCTTCTATTGCGTTGTCCATTTCTGAAATTTTGTTTTATCTTTTGGATTTCTAATTTCTGGTTTTGTATGATTTCTAATTGTTTATTGATTTTGGCATTTTGTTCTTGTATTATTTTCTTGCATTCTTCTATTACTTTATCTGTGTTTTCCTTGATTTTGGCCATGTTTTTGTTAATTTTTTCTGTGTTTTCCATGATTTTGTCTGCTTTTCCTTGATCTCCTTCTTAGTCTCTTGGACAGCCCTGGATAGTAGACTTCTGAATGCCCTTTCCAGTGCCTTTTCTTCTGCTGAAAGGTCAACTGGTGCTTTATTCTGGTCACTTACTGGATCCATCTTGTCCTGTTTTTTATGTGTTTTAATATGGTCTGCTGTCTCTGAGACATTCAAGTGTTATTTTATTTATTGATTGTAAGTTTGTTTTGTAAGCTTGTCTTTTATTTATTTATTTTATTATGTCTGGGTGGGTGGGCCAGGCATGTTTTGTTGCTTGCTTGTCTGTGGGCATGATAGTTCTCACCACCTTGTCCTCGTGTGCAGGGCTGGTTGCTCAGCTATGGTGCAGTAGGGAAGGGCCAGCAGTAGGGGAAGGGGTGGAGATGGGTTGTTTGTCTGCAGCATGAACCACGATGCTGTCTGCAGGGGTAGTTCCAAGACTTCAGGGAAGGCCCTCAGGTTCAGGCTGGGTCCCCTGGATGTGGCAGTGGGTGGTGGAGAGGTCTGAAGCTGGCGGAAGGGGATCTAGTGTCCTGGCCAGTTCCCTTTGGTGCTGCTGTGGATAGTGGGAAGGGTCCAGAGCAGGCAGGAAGGGGCCTGGGGTCTGGGCCAGGTCCCCTGGGTGCCATGGCAGGAAGCAGAAGGGGTCCAGAGCCAGCAAAAAAGTGATACTCTACATTCCCAAGCATGATATCCTTCTCCAGGAACTGGTCTCTCTTGCTAATATGTCCAAAGTACATGAGACAAAGTCCTGCCATCCTTGTTTCCAAGGAGCACTCTGGCTGCACTTCTTCCAAGACAGGCTTGTTCATTCTTCTGGCAGTCCATGGTATATTCGATATTCTTTGTCAAGACCATAATTCAAAGGCATCAATTCTTCTTTAGTCTTCCTTATTCATTGTTCAGCTTTTGCACATATATGATGCTTTTCAAAATACCATGGCTTGGGTCAGACCCACCTTAGTTCTCAAAGTGACATTTTTGCTTTTTTAAAGTTTTAAAGAGGTTTTTTGCAACAGATAATAAATATACAATACACATATATTGAACATATAAATATAAGAATTACTGAATATGCTTGTGACTTCTTCCCTCATTTTATCCTTTAAGACCTACTTTTAATTTCCTTCTCAGGCAGTTATCCTCTCTGGCACTTCATCCATATCTCTAATATTGTACTGGTCTTATTTTATGATAAATTAAATTTATTGTCTCCCCATTGACTAGGACATCCTCATCTATTTTATTTCTCTTTTTTCCCTAGAGGTGTCTAGTAACACCAGAGTGTAGGCACTCTAGATGTGCTTAAAAAAGAGTGAGGACAAGTAGCACAGGTAGAAATTATGAACTTAAAAAATTTGTTTTTCAATATGAGTCTGGAGTCTGACCTTCTATACAATTTGCTTTGAAATAAGAATTCACAGTTAATAAGCTAAAGAGGATGCTGTATTTTAAAAGAAATTGTTCTTGGTCCATCAGTTCCAGAGATATGTGTGTGAAAATTTTCTGGTATGATTGTGGATTTACCTACTTCTACTTTTAGTTCTAAGCAGCCTGGTTGGTGTAAGTTGTTTGCAATCTGCTGCTAAACTAAATGTTGGCAGTTAAAACCTACCCCGTGGCACTGAGGAAGAAAGGCCTGATGATCTGCTTCCATAAAGATTACAGCCAAGAAAACTTTTTAGAAAGGTTCTACTCTGTAACATATGGGGTTGTCATGAGTCAGAATTGACTCTATGGCAAAGAAGTACGGGCACTTGTAGTTACATCAATTTTTGCTTTGTATCTTTTGAAGTTACATCATTAGGTGTATACAAAATTAGAAACATTATATACTTTCGCTGGAAAAAAAAAATCTTTCATCATAATATGGTGAACCCCACTGTGAATCAAGGTGCAATAAGAAAGACAAACCATTATAAGTGATTCAAACACAAGGAATTTAACGCCAACAATTACACAGGTGATGAAAGAGTTGAGTCAAAAGGGGATTTTGAAGCATCCCAGGTATTAGCAACAGAAGGAAGACATAGCCATGCTTAGATTGGAGGGGAATGGGAGGAGATGGAGTTACCAGAGCCAGGAGCCATGACAGACCTATCCAGCCAGATCTGCAACCGCAAAGGGGAGGAAGCCACTGGCAGAGACATGGCCCAATACACAGAGGGAGAAGGGGACATACCCTGACTTTTTCCTTCTTCCCCAGCTCATTGTTCTGCTGTTGCAGTCCTTTGATCAGGTGACATGGAACTTGGGAGGTGAAGGCTCCAAGGGCCAGAACCCCTGTACCAAAAGGGCACAGAGAGGGAGAGCAAGAATTGGATCTGAGGGAAACAGCTGAGATTTAAGCACATCCCCCTTATTTCTAGTGTAAAAAGCAAATTTTATCTCATATTAAAAGCTCCGTTTTAGTTAGTTTTTGTTTGACATACATTTACCATCATTTTACTTTTGACAGTTCTTTATCCTTGTTTTGGATGTTTTTAAATAGAGCTCTTAGTAAGCAGCATATAGCTGGATTTTCTTTTTTATCCTTTCTCTGACAATTTTGTCTACAACTAAACATTTTTAGTTTTTGTAATATTTGAACTTATTTATACCATCACTTTTATGTGCTTTCCATTTGTTCTGCCTATTCTATGCATTGATTTTCTCTTGATTCCTGTGTTCTTTTGTATTGAATGTTTTTTATTTTTTTACATTCCGTAATTTCACTCATCTATTTTGGGAGTTATATATTCTATTCATTTAGTGGTTACTATAGAAAATGTAAAATGTTCAAACCTAAATGTTAAATATGTTCAAAATCTAAATATTCATTTGTCTTTTAATCCTTGCCCTGCTTATTAAAAATCTTAATAGCCATTTATGTTTTAATGCCTGCCCTCCACATCAAAATACAAAGACCTTACTACATTTTATTTCTAATAGTACCTCTTTCTATTTATATGCTATATTTATTATTTTAGCTTTATATTATTTTTAATCCTGAATAACATTATTGTTTTTGTTCTATTTAGTTAGTAGTTGTTTAGGTATACTCATATACTTACCAAGGCCTTTTTTTTTTCCCACTTCTTTTTATATTATCATCACATAATTATTTATTTCTTTATGAAGGACATTCCATAGAAATTTATTTTGGTAATATCTGTTGGTGGCAAGCTTGGAAAGTTTTGTATATCTGTAATTAATTAAAATTTTTTTCACCTACTCTCTTAAATATATTATTTGTCTTGCCTACTCCCATTTCTAACAATCTTTTCTAGCTGAGCAGAAGTTAAGGTAATGATTAATGTCGCATCTTGCAAAATACAGCTTACAGCTCACTGTCTATTAAAATTCTATGCTTTCCATTGATGACTGGTTTGTTTCCAGCTTTATTTTTCCCTAGTAAGAAAGCTAAGTAGAACAATTAAGAAAAGGAGATTCGATAGCCTCTACAATTTCAAATCACCAAGGAGAAGAAAGTGGTCTATCTCTATCATTATAGCGAAAATATCCATTTGTGTCTTAACTGGCGTGAAATCACAGAACAGACCATTTCACTTAAATATAGAGTCAGTCAGCTGGGATTTTCACATGACAACCCTCAGGGCAGAATCGTGAGTCCAGTTGAGTGAGCAATTAAATACAGTTAATCTTTTTAGGTAATTGCAGTTGCTGCTCTGGCTGCTTCTCAAAATAGGCAATATGGGATAAATTGGGGACTGAGGGTATTGTCATTTTATATACTAGAATTAAAGATAATCTACCATTAGCGGAATCATCTTTCTCAACTGTGCCATAGAACATACAACAAATAAGTCCAAAAAGGCAAGACTGCAAGGTAATTTAACGTATTAAATCTCCTACAATCCAGGAATCATTTACTTTGGAGATAATGTCTATTTAATAAAATGGGTAAATGAAGATGTTCTGGTAATTCTTTATTCTCTAACAGCATTTCAGCATTTACAAAGCAGAAGGGATATTTCAGGGAAAAGTGTGCTATTTCATTTTCTGGTAGTTTGGCCTAAGGTGCTCAAAAACCTGAGTCTAAGAGTTATACATAATCAGATTATGCTTTAACATTGGGAGTTTAAAAATAAAGCATTTACAAGGCCATATATTTGGTTCTTAAAGTAGTGGTGAAGATAATAATTCATTCAAATATAAATTAGTATTTATTTAAGTATATTTTAAATGACATGGAAATAGTATGTATTTATATACTATAAACATTAGACATACTAATTTATTTACTGTTAAGACACACTAGGATAAAAAATAATGAAATATATGATGACTTTTTTTAACATTTTATTATTCTTAAATTGGAAAATACATATTCTGATAAATATTTTGCTTTTACTAGATATTTTGTGGTTTATCCAGCTCTTTAATTCATAATATGATCAAATAAATGCATATTTGGCAGAAAATAATAAATTAGAGACTGCACAGATAGCAGCTATAATCTTCATTTACCGTGCTTCTGACATGTGGTAAAGCAGGTTAGACAGCTAATATTTTCAATGAAGAAATGCATGTATTTTCACATCAATAATATGAAGCTTGTGTCATCCATCATCCTTCATATTCTGTAAATGTCAGAGTAGCTCTAAGGATATTTGAAAATGGAATGGCTGATAATTTCTGTATTTCTTCAATATTTTATCTGTACTTTTCTTTCTTCAGAACCTAACTAAGATCAGTCTGTCAGAGCCCATATCCCAAGCAGTGACCTGAAATGGTCTTTAAAATTTAAAGACATAGCTGGTGATATCCCATTAGACAGCAGTGAGAGTCTCACCATCTGCTCAGTCATATTTTGAGTTAGATTGAAAATGGAGCTTCACCATTTGGAAAAACTCTACATCAGCTCTGTCAAGATGAATTTTACTGTACTTTTTACTTTAATTAAAAAGCTACATATCATTGAATCACAACATCAATTAAAGATGGTATTATAACTTTGGAATAATATATGCGATACCTTTCTATTGGTCTATGGTATTTCAACATTTTTTGCAAATCTCCAAATAGCTGTATACTTTTTTCAAAAGCATGTTATAGATTTCAAAACATCAGCAAAAATACTGAGGTAGAAATACAATAAAAAGGCAAAGAAAGAAATATAATTTAGATTTATTTCTCATGTTATATACTTTAAGAATAATCTATTTCTCCTGTCTTATTAATTAGTTTCAAAGCTAAGCAATCAGAAAACATTGATTTTGAACCTCTTCTATCCATCATGTAAATAACACAAAACTATAACTCTTATCATTTGTACATAATACATGTGCTTTTTTAGCCCAGGTGATATGCACTTAGGATAATACTATGCAGAAAACCTCATAAGATTTCGAAAGATGCCACCTTACATTTTAAAATATTCTTCTTTACTCCTCTGGATTGAATTTTTTAGTAATTCTATTTCACTCATATGATAACACATAGAAATGATATATGTAGAGTCATTCTTATATGTAAACTAAAGTCATAGTGACTCTATAGGCCAGATTAGAACTGCCCCATAGAGTTTCTAAGGCATAAATCTTTCCTGAAGTGGACTGCCACATCTTTCTCCCATGGAGCAGCTGGTGAGTTTGAACCGCCAGCATTTTGGTTAGCAGCCGAGCACTTTAACCATGCACCACCAGGGCTCCTCTGTAAGTAAACTGAGTGATAGAAATTACTTGCATCAGATGATTTATCAAGTCAGTCAGCAAATATTTATTGTGAATTTACTATTTTCCAGATATTTTCATGGCACTGGGGATATAGCAATGAAAAAATTAGACATTGTCTTTTTTCTCATGGAACTTACATGAGAAAAGAAAGACTAAAGAAATAAATAGAAAATGGCAATGATGATGATATTCATGAAAACTATAGACAAATAAATAAGAGTCTGATATGGAGAACACACAGGTTGGCACATATGCCATGGGTATTTTGCATGGCACAACTCCAAAGGGCATCAGTCATACGGTCTGTGATGGAAATAATGTATCCAGAGTTGCAGAATCTGCACAACCAGCCAGCACAACCTGTTCAAAGAGGCAGCCCTGAAAGACAGGGTCTATTAAGAAGAGGATAAGGTTGCTATGTGAAATGTAAGGAGAACTTCCAGGCAGACAAAACAGCATGAAACAAACACCCAATGAATGAATTTAGAGTGTTCCAACAACTAAACAGTGGCTGTTGTAGATAGATCAGAAAGAGTGATGATTTGAGGAAAAGACTATTCAAGGAGAAGCCATTAAAGGGGACAGAATGAGCTAGTTTACCTTTTAGAAGATGGCTCTTCCTGCTGTGATGAGAATGTGGTTGTTAATTGCTGTGAGTTGATTCCTACTCATTGCAACCCCATGTGTGCAGAGTAGAACTGCTCCCAGGGGTTTTCAAAGCTGTGATCTTTTGGGAAGCAGATCAACAGGCGTTACTTCCAAGTTGCTTCTGGGTGGGTTTAAGCTGTCCATCTTTTGGTTAGTAGTCTAGTGCTAAACCATCTGCACAACCCACGGACTCCTGTGATGAGAGTAGATTGGTGTAAAGACAGTGTCTTAGTTATCAAGTGCTGCTATAACAGAAATACCACAAATGGATGGTTTTAACGAAGTGAAGTTTATTTCCTTACAGTAAAGTAGGCTAAAAGTCCAAATTCAGGGTGTCAGCTCCAGGGGAAGGCTTTCTCTCTCTCGGCCTTCTGATCAGTGTTCCCCCAGACTAGGAGCTTCTCAGCACAGGGAACCCTGGTCCAAAGGATGCACTCTGCTCCCAGCACTGCTTTCTTGATGGTATGAGGTACCCCTCGTCTCTCTGCTCACTTCTTTCTTTTATATCTCAAGAGATTGCCTCAGGACACAATCCAGTCTTGCAGATTGAGTCCTGCCTCACCAACACAACTGCTGCCCATCCTCCCTCATTAACATCATAGAGGCAAGATTTACAACATGTAGGAAAATCACACAATACCGGGAATCATGGCCCAGCCAAACTGACACACACATTTTTGGGGGGACATAATTCAATCCATGAAAGACAGGGATCTGGAAAGATGGAGCTGTGCAAAGAATAGAGGACCCGGAAGGTGATGTTTCAGTAATCTAGCCTCCCCTCCTCCCAAAAAAGAAAAGAAAATTGAAAAACACAAAAGCAAGCAAACTAACAAAAATATGATGGAAACCCAAGCAGTACTTATAAAAATGTAGATGGTGAAAAATGAATGGATTGAGCTGATTTTCAGAGATACATTCAGTGGTTTGGGGTGATGTATTAAATGTACAAATTGAGGGAAGGCTGTATATCTGGATTAACTCCTAGGGTGCTGGCCTGAGAAAATGCATAGAAAAAGACATCATCACTTAGATGAAATAGATTAGTTAGTGAAGAAATGTGTAGGTGGATAAATTTCATAGTCCTGTTGGGGATATGTTAGGCTGTAAGTTTGAAATTCTATGGAATTTTATGGTGTTTGAGTATCCCTCCCCCTAGCTCATAAACACAAGTCAAGCACATGCTCATTCACACACACACACACACACACACACATACATACACACAATATCATGCATATATTTTATCAAGATATAATTAATTTTGAAAAGAAAATTTGCTCCCAAGCACAAAGGTTATTGACCATTGCTTAATTTACACTCAGTATTATAAAGTTTTTTTTTTTTCTTTCAATTGTTTTCTCTTCTTTTTCTGCACAGTGGGTATGGATAACTGTTGTTTAATAATAATAATTTTTACTTTTACCAAAAAAAAAAACCAACCAAACCCATTGTCATTGAGTCAATTCTGACTCATAGCAACGCTACAGGAAAGAATAGAACAGCCCCATAGGTTTTCCAAGGAGCACTTGGTGAATTCGACCTGCCAACCATTTGGTTAGCAGGCAAACTCTTAACCACTACATCACTAGGGTTTCCTTACTTTTACAGTAGCTATTTATAATAGCTACAGGTGTACTGTTCTTTCCTAAATTACCTGAATTCAACAAATCAAGAATTATCAGAATATTTGAATGCAGCAAAGTTTGTATCTGCTATAATTTTCTGTAGTCAGTCATAAATTACTGTGAATCCTGAGCAAACCTCCCACCTTTGTAAAATTTTCACTACTTTTTTGGTGCTTGAAAATGAATTTGAATGCTTTTAAAAGTTATTTCTTCAGGATATAATGCAATCTAGTTGTCTCTCTGGCAGAATCTCATCCACAGTTTTCTTTTTTGTTTTGTTTTCGATAATGAATATTCAGACATATGGTAGCCCTGTTAAGTGACCAATACGTTGAATTTCAGACATATATACTGAATTTTGCAAACACATTTGCAAGTCTGCCAAGATGAAGGCAAACAGAAAAATGAATAAAAACAAAATCGACATAAGATACTGGGGCAAGAAAAGCATAAAAGATTTATTTATAAATTTTTTTTAAATAAATTACCATCGACATGTAAGTATCAGTGTTTGATTTATTTTCTTATTTCTTCTTTTTTATATTTTTATGTTCTACTTGGTTCTTCCCTTCAATGACCTTGACCCTGGAAGTAATCCTCTGTCTATCCAAATTTCCTTGTCAAGACATAAAGAACATCTTGTAATACTTTTAATGGATAGCTAGCGTGTAATTTTTTTTAACTGAGCAACAATCTTGGTGCAATTTTACAGGGAATGAATACCTTCTTCTTTTTACAATCACTGAGAAATCACTTCGCAATCATTATCATGAAAGTTTCTCTGAGATAATTTGGCCATTATTTGATAATATTAATCTACCAGAATATTTTTCTTTATATGCTATAAAATAAAGTGCAACTTTTAACATATTAAGAAATACATTACCTTTAGCTATGTTATGCTGTGGTAAAAGCAAACTTTCCCTACAACACAATTGTTTATAATAAGAAAGGTTTATTTCTCCTTCATGTAATATGTCCACCATGGATTTTCTATGCCTCTGCTCCATGCCATCTTCATTTTGACAGCCAGACTGATGTACTGATATGGGCCATTGCCAGTACTGGGGCAGGGGCAACAGAACATCATGGTGAAGCACTTGCCACTTCTCTGAGCTTCCACCCAGAAGTGGCTCCCATTATTTCCTCACAAATTTTACTGACCAAAACACACCACGACAATAACAACTACCACAGGAATACTCTTCCATGTGATTTTAAAACCTGTTAAGTAATTTTGTTTTTTCTGGGTAAAGTGATGGGAATCTTTTAAAATAAATCCTTACTGCCAGTTCCAGAAAAAAAGAATGCCCATTCAAATCAAAGTAGTTTAGTCAGGGGAAATTTAGATAATTCAAAGTAAGTAGTAACAAAATTAATCAGTAAATACTTGATTAATGAATCAATGCAAAATAATAAGCCAATTGATTTTACATTTCTTAATCAAACAAGGAGGAAGATCTGTTTATCTTCAGTTTTCTTTTGTTCTCTCTGTCCTCTCTGTATCTCTTCTCCTATTTATGTATACATTCTAAATGGACTTGGATTCAGCATAGATATAAGAATCTTAATCAATACATAAAAAAATCAGTATTCACAAGATTTCCAAGTGTATAAATTATATATTGATTATAATAAAGCCAAGGTCTTTGAGATTTATAGTCTATTTATAAGTTATATGTATATATATATATATATATATATATACCAGTTATTTAATATTTTGGTGGTTTCTCCAAGTTAAAATAAAAATTTCTGATTGCTTCATAAGTTTTTGTGATTCTCTCAGGCTCAGTAAATATTGTTCTGTAGTCTCTATTCTAAAGTCACAAATAACCAAGGCTATCTTTTTCTCTAAGTGATTACAAAGAAATTCCATAGTAGTTTTGTTTTATAAAGAAGAGTGTTATGCAATGAAATGAATACTTACGCTAATGATGATTCAGTGAACCTAAGTAGTTGGAAACAATTGTAGTAGTTTTCTCCTTATTATCACCACCTACTTTCCAGGTGTTCACTCCTCAGGTGTTCAGATCCCATCGTCCCTCCAGATATTCCCTCTGTGTACCTCAGAAAGGCTAGTTAGCTCTCCATCAGCTAGTAATGTAGCCCCTTCCTCACCACTTCTTCTAATACCATTTTGATTGCCTTCTTCTTTCCAGTTGCTGTCATGGAATATATATATATATTTTTTTCTTACAAACTGATGCATATACATTCAATACTGATAGATTAATAACCTGCTTTGGTTATGGGGGAAGTGTTTCTAAACTGAGAGCTACAAGATCAGTTTCAGGCAGCTCTAGGGACCACCCTAAATCAAATGCAGAATATGGTATGAATGAGCACTTATGTGTATATGCTTATGTATTTTTCTTGCAAAAGGGTTTGTGGGTTCAATCACATGTTCAGGGGAGCCTCTCACCATGAAAAGGTTAAGAATTAATAATCTTCATGTTATTAGTTATATGAGCAACAAATGAGAGGGTGAGTTTGGGCAGAAAGTATCAAAATAGAAGTAACACTCTTGCCCGGGATCTAAAATTTACTAACAGTATTCCTAAATGTTTGGGCAAGGCACTGTAGTCAAGGAGCATGAACTCGAAAGCCAGGCGGTGTGGGTTTGTATCTTTGACTCACCATTAATTAGCTCTGTGATCTTGGGCAAGTTATTTAATCTTTCTGTGCTTCAACTACCACATCTGTAAAATGAGTATAATCATAGTGCTTATATCATAGGGTTGTTGTGGGGAATGGCTAAGTGGATATATGTAAAGATCTTGGACAGTGTCTGGCATATTGCAAGCACTACTTCAGTGTTTTATTTAGTAAGTTGTGGCATTACTATTTGAGGAAAAGAAGTATACATTACAAATTAATTTTTGCAATGTTTTTCATTAAAATCTTATGAAAATTACCTACCCCGATTTTTGAAGGACAAAATATTTTAAGCATTCATAATGCCTCAGCAAGATTACATACAATTCACAGTTATTCTCATTTACTCTGATGTCAGCAGTCAGTGATTCCATGCATAAAAAAACCTGTTGCCATCAAGTCAATTCCAACTCATAGTGACCCTATAGGACAGAGTAGACTGCCCCATAGAGTTTGCAAAGAGCATCTGGTGGATTTGAACTGCTGACCTTTTTGTTAGCAGCCCATCGCTTAACTCAACTGTGCCACCAACGCTCCATAGGACACTAATAAAACTATATCGCTTTTTACATATTTTATAGTTTAGTTTCCACTAATTCAGTTGGCCTTCACCTAATTATTTCAAATTATGAGGCTGCATTGTTTAAGAGATATACAGCATTCATATACAATAAGCATCCATAGTGTTTTCAACTAATGAGAACAAAATATATAATTGAAACATTTCAAGTTCATTCAATAGTTCCGATAAGGACAGGCACAAATATCAAAGTATTTCTACTGTGAAATCAGCAGCCTAGCACTGAAATAAGAGTATATTAAGAACATGTTTCTTCATGTGATTAGGAGTGGGTAAGTTGCTTAACAAGGGATGACTTCTTGCTATTACTGACTAATTTTAATAGATTAACTGAATTGCATTAATGCTAACCTTTGAACTGTTAAACTGCTGTCTATTCTTTGTGACCTGAAATTGTCCTCTTTTAAATCCATTAAATAAAGTGATGTGACACTGAGCATAATTAATTACACATACTCAGCAGCAGAAAATCAGGCATATAAATGGAATATTGATTTTCAAGAAGGATGTTGCCTTATAGCTCTGAAGAAATTAGCCACAGGTATGTTTTGCAAGCTATGGTAGATAATTATTAATAATAAACCCAGGGCTTGTAGTTAATTAAATCTGTTACAAAAAAGTGTTTTACCAAAATGCTACCAAGCGCTTAAACACTGTTTTAAAAGGGTAAATCATAATCTCCTCTATATTTACCTGCGTGTGTGACAAAAGAAGGGAATAAAAACACTGAAAACTAATAAGACCTTCATTTTAATGGCTGTCATCTTATATTTCATTTGCACCTCACTATAGCCATGATGCTGACGTCACTAACTGATTATAAAACATTGGTGAGCTGTGCTTGAGACATTTTTGTTATTTCGTATAATTTGTTCTCTAAGCAAAATATAAAGGTCATGTTACTTTTCAATTTTTCCTGACCTTTCATTTTCAACATAATCGTATATATGAATTAAAGTCATTTCTCTTACCCAAATTTTATATTTTCTGGAATAAATCTATACTTGAAAGTGACGAGGATCTTAGGAAAACATATTCCATTGCTTAATGTATTCAGTCTATAAAATACGCACAAATGTTGCTTACCTTGTAGTTTCTAAGGCTAAACCACAGTTGTCTTAGTTCATTAATATCTACTCTGCAAGTACTAATCACTTTTTAATAACTTTAAAAACAATTAAATATTGAAAAAAGAGCCGTTCAGTAATATAATGATGACTTTTTTAAAGCAATTCCCCTATTATCACATGAAATGGCTTGGAGTTCCTTTCAATTGTTCTTGAGTGCATTAGTTGAAATTGAATTACTTTGTGTTTTTAGTTCTGACTACGGATCCAAAGTAATCAATCAGTGAATTTTTTAATAGCATGCAATAATTTTCTGGTGCTTTACTCTTCCAACCCAGCAAATCCCACAGCAGGATATCTGCCTTTAATGTTTTCAAATAAGCAGTTACAGGTACGGTCTAACTATGGTGTAACTTCCCCTGGGATATGTAACACCCATAGTTGCTGTGTATAATTCTGTAGGTATGTACTGCACATCTCCAGAAGGGACTATTTGCATTGTATTGAATGGCACAGAAGTGTCCATGCACAGCAACATCTAAGCCCTTTAAAAAATTTTTTTAATTAAAAAAAGTAACTTTTTATTTAGAAATAATTATAGTTAGGTCTCGTGTATCCTCTACCCGGTATCCCCTATGATTATATCTTACATGACTATAGTACAATATCAAAACCAGGAAGTTGATATTGGTTAAAGTTGTGTGTATGTAGTCTCTTATCACATGTAAATTCTTATGCCTAATGCAATCAAGATACAGAATTATTCCATCACCGCAAGAATCTTCCTCACGTTATCGCTTTACACCAGTACCCAGCCCTTCCCCCAACAATCCCTAACTCCTAGTAACCACTAATCTGTTTCTCATCTCTATAATTCTGTCATTTTGAGAATGTTATATAAATAGAATCATACATTGCGTGACCTTTGAAGATTGGCTTTTTCATTCAGCATAATTGAGATCCGTCCAAGCTGTTGTGTGTATCAATAGTTTATTCCTTCTCATTGCCGAGTATTCTGTGGTGTGAATGTACCACAGTTTAACCATTTACGTATTAAGGAACATTTTTGTTGTCTCCAATTTTGGGTTATAACCAATAATGCTGTATGAACAATCGTGTATAGGTTTCACACAGATAAAAGTTTTAATTTGTCAGGAATAAATTCCCACAAGTAAAATTGCTAGCTAGTATGGTATGTACATAATTTTTTTTTTCTTTTTAAGAATCAGCCAACTATTTTCCAGAAAGACTGTACAATTTTACATTTTCGTAAGCAATGTATGAGTGATCCAGTTTCTCTGTATCCCTGCTAGAATTTAGTGTTGTCCCATTTTTTTTTTTTTTTATTTTAGCTATTCTTAAAGGTATGGTGATACTCCACTGCAGTTTTAATCTGCATTTTCCAAAGTCTTAGTGATGTTGAACATTTTTTCATGTGCTTATTTGCCATTCATACATCCTCTTTAGTGAAATGTAACTTCATATTTTTTTTTTCATTTTTCTAGTACAGAGGTTTTTTACATATTACAGATTCAAGTCTTTTATCAGATACTAGTTTGCAAATATTTTCCCCAAGCATGTTGCTTGTCTTTATATCCTTTTAACAGGGTCTTCACTGAGCAAAATTAAATTTTGTTACAGTCCATTTTATCAGTGTTTTCCTTTATAGACCATATCTAAAATCTCTTCACTAACTCCAGGTCTTGATATTTTCTTCTATGTTATCTTCAAAAAGTTTTATAGATTTATGGTTTACATTTAAATCTATGATAAATTTTGAGTTAATTTTTGTGTAAGACATGAGGTTTAGGTCAAGATTTTTTTTTTTCCTCTCTGTGCATATTCAATTGCTTCAGCATCATTTGTTAAAAAGGTTATACTTCTCCATTGAATTGTCTTTGTAACTGTCAGCAAATCATTTGAGCATATTTGTGTGGATTTACTTACTGGTTTTGTATGCTGTTCCATTGATCTATGTACTGTTCTCTTGGCTAATAACACATTTTTTTTTATTACTGTAGTTTTATAATAAGTCTTAAAATCAGGTAGTGCCATTTCTCAATTTTTACAAAATTGTTTTAGCTAATCTACTTCCTATGCATTTCCACATAAGGTTTACAATCAGCTTGTCTAAATATGTACCAAAAAATCCTGCTGAGACAGATTGAGTGATTGAAAAAAATTAAATCTATAGATTAATTTGGAAAGAAATGATATCTTAATAATTTTGAGTCTTCCAATTCATGAACACAGAATATTTCTTCATTTATTTAGATCTTCTTTGATTTCTTTCAACAGCAGTTTGTAGTTTTAAGCATACAAGTCTGTACATGTTTTGTTAGATTTCCACTTATTTATTTCATTTTTTGAGCAATTGTAAATGACATTAGATTTTTTTTTTTAATTTTGTTTCCCACATGTCCTTTCTTTCTTTCTTTTCTTTTTTTATATATTTTATTGTACTTCAGGTGAAGGCTTACAGAACAAATAGTTTCTCATGAAACAGTAGTACACATGTTGTTTTATGACATTGGTTAACAACCCCACAACATATTAACCCTCTAACTTCTCAACCTTTTTTTTTTTCTTTTTTGGTGAAAATACACATAGCCAAAGATACACCATTTCAAAAATTTCTACATACACAGTTCAGTGACATTGACTACGCTCTTCCAATTGTGCTGTTATTCTCACTTAAGATGAAGGCTTACAGAACAAAATAGTTTCTCACTTAACAGTTACTACAAATGTTGCCCTATGACAATGGTTAACAACCTCACAACACATCAACAATATCCTTACTCAACCTTGGGTTCCCTATCACCAGCTTCCTTGTTCCCTTCTGCCTTCTGGCCCTTGTCACTGGACTCCTGTACCTCGTTAGTCTCATTTGATTTTACAGGGCTGTCCACTCCCAGGCTGAACAGTGAACTTCACCACTGAGCTAAAAGGGTGTCTGGGGGCCATACTCTCGAGGTTTCTCCAGTCTCGTTTAGGCCAGTAAATCTGGTCTTTTTTGTGTGAATTAGAATTATGCTCTACATCCTTCTCCAGCTCTGTCCAGAACCCTCTGTTGTGATCCTGGTCAGAGCAGTCAGCGGTGGTAGCCGGGCACCATCTAGCTGTACTGGACTCAGTCCGGTGGAGGCATTGGTAGCTGTGGACAATTAGTCCTTTGGACTAATCTTTTCCTTGTATCCTGTTCTCTTCATTCTCCCTTGCTCCAGAAGGGATGAGACCAGTGGAGTATCTTAGATGGCCGCTCACAGGCTTTTAAGACGCCAGACACTACTCACCAAGGTACAATGTAGAACATTGTCTTTATAAGCTGTGTCGTGCCAATTGAGCTAGATGTTCCCCGAGACCATGGTCCCCACAGCCCTCTGCCCAGCAACTCAGTCCATCAGGGAGTTTGGATGTGTCTATGGGGCTTCCATGATCTTTCCTTGTACAGGTTGTGCTAGTTTCCCCTGTATTGTGTACTGTCTCACCCTTCACCCAAGATACCACTTATCTATTGCCTAGTTAGTATTCCCCCCCCCACCCCTCCCATCCCTGGTAACAAAAAAAGATTGTTAAATTTTGTGTGTGAACTTTTTCATGGGTTTTTACAATAGAGGTCTCATACAATATTTGTCCTTTTGTGATTGACTTCTTTCACTCAGCATAATGTCCTCCAGTTTCATCCATGTTATGAGATGGTTCACAGATTCATTGTTGTTCTTTCTCGTTGCATAGTACTCCATTGTGTGTATGTACCATAGTTTGTTTATCCATTCATCTGTTGATGGGCACCTACGTTGTTTCCATCGTTTTGCTATTGTGAACAATGCTGCCATGAACATAGGTGTGCATATGTCTATTCAAGTGATGACTCTTATTTCTCTAGGATATATTCCTAGGAGTGGAATTGCTGGATTACATGGTATGTCTATTTCTAGCTTTCTGAGGAAGTGCCATATCATTTTACAAAATGGTTGTATCATTTTGCATTCCAACCAGCAGTGTATAAGAGTTCCCATCTCCCCGCAGCCCCTCCAACATTTGTTATTTCCAGTATTTTTGATTCGTGCCAGTAATGCCGGGGTGAGATGGTATCTCATTGTGGTTTTAATTTGCATTTCTCTAATGGCTAGTGATTGCGAGCATTTCCTCACCCCATGTCCTTTCTTATATTTAGAAATCCAAATGTTTTTTTGTATGTTGACCTTGTATCCTGTGGTTTGCTAAATTCATTTAGTAGTTATAGAAATAGTCTGTGAATTCTTTGGAAATATCTACCGACACTGTCAAGTCATTTGCAAATAAGGACACTTTTATTCCCCCTTTTCTAACATGTCTGAATTTTATTTTCTTATCTTGCCTTATTGTGCTGATTAGAACTTCCTACACTATGTTGAATTAGAGTGACTTGTTACTGGTCTTAAGGGGAAGCACTCAATCTTTCAACATTAAGTATGATGTTAATTGTAGATTCTTATAGATATTCTTTGTCAAGCTGAGGAAATTCCTCTATATTCCTAGTTTTCTGAGAATTATCATGACCATAGCTTTCTTGTATATCTTAGAAATGTGTAGTATGAGTCTCACAATTTTTTTCTTCTTTACAAAATTGTTTTGGCTATTCTATTTTCTTTTCCTTTCCATATAAATTTTATCATCAGATTCTCAAGATCTACAAAAAACTTGTTTGGATTTTTTTAGAAATTCCAATAAATTTATACATAATTTGGGGATAATTGACATCTTAAATAAGTTGAGTCTTCTAATTCATGAACATTGTATGTTTCTCCAGTTAGGTCTTTTTTTTTTTTCCAGCATTTTTTTTTTCAGTTCAAACTATTCCCGATTTTCCTTGATACTTTTCTTTTTAACTAAGTATTATTTATGCATTTCATTCATTTTCTAAGTAATTGGGAAAGTTTCCACATAGCTTTCCATTATTCATTTGTAGTTTGATTCCGTAGTGGTTAGGGAACATGCTTTGTATAATTTCAATTACTTAATTTTTTTTAAGATTTGTTTTATTACCTAAGACATAGTTAATCCTAGTTAATGTTTCGTGTTCATTTCCCATGTGTACTTTATTTGCACTTGAGTATAATATTCTTCAGTATCATATGTATTCAATTTTGTTTGATTGGGTTCTATAAGTTTTAATGAGCTTAAGGTGGTTGAACAAACAATAACTACTTAATAAAGTAAAAAAATACAGTGCAAGACTTTGTATCAAATGATAAAGTCTTGCCCTCCCAGTGTTCTTCACAAAACATCAATGCTTCAATTATAATTATTAAGTGTTTACTATGCATCAGAAAGTGTTTGGAGTGCTGGGCTGCAGTAAATCAATCAGGCTAGGTTCTCACTATCATGGCTAATACATTACATGAGAGACAATGCAGGCAATAACTGGAAAATATAAATAGTAAAATAAATATTAAATGGTGATCTGCTGTAAAGAAAATAAACTAAGGTAATATAATAAGGAATCACAGTAGTAGTAGGGGTATGGTATATATAACATGGTAGGAAAGGCTTATTTCTTAAGAAAACAGCATAATGAGATTTCAGAAGAACATTTTGGGCAATGAACACAGAAAATGCAAAGGCTAGATATGGAGAATTCAAAATATTAGGTAATTTAAAAAATTTAAAAAGTAAATAAGGAGAGCGAGGGGGAGTAATTTTCTAGATGGTAGACAATTGTTATTTTTGGTGATGGGAAAGGCAATACCAAATCTGGATGAAGTCTGCACAGCTTGACCAGGGTAGATGACGACATTAAGAAGTACACAAACATATGGGCTATTTTGGTATATGTTATAGCATAGACAATTTTACAAGAACAGCAGTATCAACCAAGGAATATATGTGTGGTTGTACAGGTAATACGTATACATATATGTGTATAAGAAGGTATATGTGTGTACATAGTACGTACGTGTGCATGTATAGCTATATCTGTAGGCATAGCTATATACATGTTTGTGCTACATATTTATTCATATGCATAATAATGCACATGGGGCATAGTTAACTGATACTTACTAGACATAACCAAACACCTCACAGGACTGGTTTATTGGGTTTGAAGGCCTAGGAGCCTAGTCTTATGGGACAACTCAGACAATTGACATAACATAGTTCATAAAGTTTATGTTCTACACTCTAGTCTGGTGAGTAGTGTCTGGGGTCTTAAAAGCTTAAAAGCAGCCATCTAAGATACAACTATTGATCTCTACTTGTCTGGAGCAAAACAGAAAGAAGGAAACCAAAGTCTCAAAAAAGAAACTATTCTTTAAGACTAATAGCCCATACAAACCACAGCTTTATCTATCCTGAGACCAGAAGAACTAGATGATGCCTGGCTACCACTACCAACCATTCTGACCAGAGACACAATATATGGTCCCAGATAGAATGGGAGAAAAACGTAGAACAAAACTCAAATTGTTTAAAAAGCCCAGACTTACTGGCCTGGTAAAGATGAGGAATCCTTGAGACTGTTGCCCTGAGACACCCTTTTAACCTGGAATTGAAACCACTTCCAAAGGTCACCTTTCAATTAAATAACAGATTAGCTCATAAAATAAACAATATCCCTCATGAGTACTATGTTAAAAAAAATAATTATATAAAACAAAAAGGTCAACATTTACCCAAAAGAAAAGATGAGAAGGTAAGCAGGGGTAGGGAAGCTAGATTAATGGAAACAGAACAACCAGAATGGAAATAATGAGAATGTTGACATATTGTGGAAAATGTAAACAATGTCACTGAACAATACGTATAGAAATTATTAAAAGGGAACCTAATTTGCTACATAAACTTTCACCAAAAGCATAATATTATTTTATTTAAATATAGGTAGGAAAGTTGCTTCAAGGATTTTGCTATAGGAAAATAAATTAACAGTTTATTAGAAACAGCAAAATCATGCCAAATGTAGTTAACTAAATGAGTAATATCTGGCACTTTTTTTTTTTAAATTATAAAATCAATAATCCTGCAAGAAAGAGAGTAAGATTTTGTTTGGATGTTGATGGTATGTTCTGATAACTCAGCAGCAGCCCCTGTATTGTTGTTTTTCTATAATGCTTATCTCTGGCTACAGAAGAGTCAGAAGATTCTCTAGAGCTTCTCTCTCCTTTTTGGTCCTTCCTAAGAAAACCTTGATAATTTTTGATGTCATGGTAGTTGTAATTGTTTATTGTCTTATCTTCAGGAAGTCTTTATTGTTCATCCTTCCCACTATTTAAAATTGTATATTTAAGCTCTTAGGAAAAACAAATATTATGGCTCAGCTTGCACAGAGCTAATAAAATTATTTTTTTAACAACCTGGCACTACTGAAATTGAAAGACTGAGCACAAAAAAAAAAAAAAAAGCTCAATGTGTGATATTTTTTTAACAGAATTTCATTTTAGGACTAATGATCCGAGTTTTATCATTTATGTTGATCCTAACAGGTGTCGGTAAGAAAATTAAGGCAAGACTATGCACACTACATTGAGTGCAACCTGGTTCATTTTTCTGGTTTTCATTTTTTTGAAGTCCTTCCTATTTGTTTGCTTCATCTATCTTTTTTTCACTTAGATGTGGATACATCTGGGAAACTGCTTTGCACACAGAACAACTAGATTTTAATTTTCAGGAAAGCAGGAGTACAGGAGGAGACAACCATCATAGAACTCTTACCTAAGTCTTGAAACTTTTATTATTCCATAACCAGAGCTGATTTTCCTGATCCAATGTAAGGGGAGAAGAATTTCTGAGGACTTTTTTTTTTTTTTTTTTTTCCAGATAATATGTTTTAGAGCAACTGAACTGGTTAGTTGTAAGAAAGAGATAAATACAAAAAAATTACATAGGTACGATCAGACAATCATGGATGTCTTATTCACTCTGCAAACCACATTTTCATACAATTACAATTATACTCAGAATTCATCCAGTTTTAAATGCACTTAATAAACAGAAGAAAAATATAAAGGTTAATGTTTCCATTAAAGAGATGAGAAAACGTTGCTCTGACTAGCTTATTTTAAATGTATAACTTTGGGCTTGCATTAAATGATTCCATTTCAGTTACTTAACAGAGTATAACAAAAAACAAAACAAAACAAAAAAGCAACCAACAAAGATCATCCAAAACTACATATATAAGTTATCTAAAACTACATTAATAAAATACACTATAATGTAAAATTATATGGCTGCACTGTGTAACAATGTCATGAGTATGTTACTTTTAAAGCTACTTTATTTTTTACTTTTATTGGCTAAAAAGATGGTTAATTTTGAAATATGATCTATTTCATTGTGTTTATTACTAATCATTCCTTAAAATAAGATTTTTTTCCACATTAAGAACAAGACAGAAAATATTTCATATTGCACCTAACTTGGAATTCCAGATTTTCAGCAGCAGCTTTAAGACTCACAGATACAGTGGTTAGCAAAATAGATAAGATTCGCCCAATCATGGAGCATATAGTCTACTGGCTAAAATTATGTTAAACAAGGTTTCATTACAAAGGTATCATGACAAACCATGACAACAATTTTGAAGGGGAAAACAGGGAATTCATTGGAAGAATTGGAGGACCTTGGTTTGGATTGAGGAGATGTTCTGAAAGACCACTTTGCAAAAATTACATTTATGCTTCAGAGTGGACTTTAAGAAGATTTTAACCTTCATCAAAGGCAAAGCAAGTAGGGGGTTGGTCAAGAATATTCCAGGCAGAGAAAACAGCATCTGGGAGGTGCCTGAGTCAGAAAAGTGCTTGATGCATTTGGAGTACTGAGAACAGACCAGATGTCTAGAGAGTTTTGAAAGAGGAAATGATTTGGAAAAACAAAGCTGTAGAAGTGGCCAGGGGCCAGATGATGCCAGCACTTAGAGACAACATTAATGTTTTGACAGGATTTGGTGTTGGTTTCTTTCTATGTGAACAATTGACAGGGGAGCCCTCGGATTTGCACTAACATATCTGGCCTGAGGCATAGTGGTTAAGAGCTCAGCTGCTAACCAAAAAGTCTGCAATTCGAATCCACCGGCTGCTCCTTGGAAACCCTATAGGGCAGTTCTACTCTGTTCTATAGAGTCACTATGAGCTGGAATAGACTCAAAGCCAAAGGGTTTGGTTTTTGGTTTGTTTGGATCTGGCTTGAACAGAAACCTAAACAGATGGTTGTTGTTGATCTTAGTGACCATCAAGTCGATTTGACTCATGGTGACCCCATGTGTGCAGAGTAGAACTGCTCCGTAGGGTTTTCAAAGCTGTGATCTTTCAGAAGGAGATTGTCAGGCCTGTCTTCTGAGATGCCTCTGGGTGGGTTCAAACTGCCAATCTTTTGGCCAATAGTCTAATGCTTAACTGTTTGCATGTCATTAACGAGAAAAGAAGTAACTCCAGCATGGGGAAGAGCAAGGATTTATTTTTCTGCATATTATGTTTGAGATGTTCGGAGAAGGAGGTAAAAAAAGGCAGGCAAGGTAAATCGATTCTGAACTCAGATGACTGAATATAATTTTTATCATATATAAATGATACTTAAAGCCATGGAAATGACTGAGGAGGTTTAGGGCAATAGTGTTGGGTAACTAGAATTGAGAACTGAGATCATAATATTTAGAGGTGGAGTTGAAATGGAAAAGCCTTCGAAGGAAATTGAAAAGGGGCAGTGAAAGGGATGGAAGAAAAACTGAAGGATATGATGTAATAAAACTCAAATAAAGTGTTTCCTGAATTCTTCCCTTTTTTCTCCTTTTCTCAGATGCCATAGTGATGACTTAATTTCACTTAGAAAATAGGTATTCTCAATGCCATGCATCTCAGTCCAGATGCTGCTTTCTTATCTGTTAGGATCTGTCCTTATTAGAGGCCTAGCAGGAGGTCCTGAGACCTGGAGGTAGACAGTAGGAGCCTTGGCAAAAACAGGGCCCTCTGCCAAACATGGCAAAACTTCCACCCACCTTCTTACTTCTCAGACTGTTGCACCTACTCTCAACCACCCTCCAGCCAAAAGCAGTCACTTAATCTAACCTAGTTGAGCATCAAAACACTCAGGCAGAAATATCATGGGGAGCTGAGACAGGCTGAATTTTACTTGTTCCTCAGTGGAGCTCAGTGTTTTCATCATTATATCAAAGTCTGCACCAAAAAGACAGGCAGGATCTCAGTCACATGCATCCACTTCTATATAGCTTATTATCCCCACTAATGTCAAACATAATTGTTTTATGAGAGAAACTATCGTAATAGACTGAATTGTTCCACCCCCTCCCCACTTCTACTCCATTCCTCTCCATCCCATTCTCTACATAGGATCCGGAGTTGTCTTTATAAAATATAAATGAGACCATATAAATGAGACCATATAAATCCCTTACTAATAACCTATCAGTGGCTTCTTTTCATATTTCTTGCCTTGGTCTATGATATACAGACTCCTGTATATCTCCCCAACCACATTTCATACCATGTTTCATTTTTGTCCTTGTACAGGGTCACACTGGCCTTTTGTAAGTCCTAGAACATACCAAGCTCTTTCCCATTGTCATGGATTGAATTGTGTGCCCCCAAAATATGTGTATCAACTTGAGTAGGTCATGATTCCCAGTATTGTGTGATTTCCACCATTTTGTCATCTGATGTGATTTTCCTATGTGTTCTAAATCCTATCACCATGATGTTAATGAGATGGATTAGCAGCAGTTATGTTAATGAGATCTACAAGATTAGATTTTGTCTTAGGTCAACTGATTTTGAGATATAAAAGGGAGAAGTGAGCAGAGAGACAGGGGGACCTCATACCATCAGGAAAGCAGCACCAGGAGCAGAGTGAGTCCTTTGGTCCTAGGGTCCCTGCGCTGAGATGCTCCCAGACCAAGGAAAGACTGATGACTTTCCTCTAGAACCAACAGAGAAAGCCTTCCCCTGACACTCTGAATTTGGACTTTCAGCCTACTAGATGGTGAGAAAATAAATTTCTCTTTGTTAAAGCCATCCACTTCTGGTATTTCTGTTACAGTAGCGCTAGATGACTAAGACACCCACCTTGTAACCTATGAGCATAATGTTCCCTGAAACAAATTTCCCACTGTTCTTTTCTGATAAGTTCTTTCTTATCTTTAGTTTCCTTCCAAATGTCAGTGTCACAAAGAGGTCTTTACAGACAACCCATTAATCTCTATAGCAGTACCATCTTTACTTTTTCCGTTTAATAGTTGAACATTTTATTGCCTATTTTCCTCACTGAAATGCTGGTTCTGTAAGGATGGGAACCCTGTTGACATTTTCATAATATATCCTAAAGAGATAGAATAGTCATGGGATAGAGTAGATGCTCAAAAAAATATTTTCCAATGAATGAATAAATTAAAGATCAAAAATGCTATGTCATTCACTGGCATATATGATTCATAATTACAAACTTAGCACACATATTAATTAAAAAGATCTTATTAACAATATTATTAGTATTAAGCCTATAAAAAAAATCATGGCCAATTTTTGCAATATCACCGCAATTTATATCCTACAATGTTAAGTAGTTTTTACATCATAAAACATGTTTTGAATGATGGATGTTTGTTCATCAAAAACAATCAGCTTATTCAGGATACTTTTTCTTTCTATAATTCATTTTTTGTTCTTGGCTGGTTAAGTCTACCAAATATTTAAGCTAATCTTTATTAATAAAAACAAATTTAATTTTGGTTTTGACTTATTTAATACATTTCTAAAAAATGTGGTATGGATGATGTGGATTCTAATTTAAGTTCTGGTGTTAACTATCAATACAGTATTTTTCTAGCTATTTAGAATTAGTATAAAATGAATGACTTGTACATCAACCCTATTATTCTGAAAAAAATTTTTCTTCTGGACAAGCCAAGATGAAATAACAAAAAAAAAAAAAAAGAGAAAAAAGGGAGAGAGAACAGAATTTATCTTCTTACTGAAAAAAACCACAAAACCAGGCAAAATATTTGACACAATAATTCTCAAGATACTGGACATCAAGCAATGGAAGACAGTGACCCCTGAGAGAGGAGAAAAAGTGATTTAAGACATACAATTTCCCTTGCCTACTGCCTGAAAAGGGGCACTGGTGGCTCAGTAGAATTATCACCTTCCATGCGGGTTACAGACCTGGGTTTGATTCCCAGCTAATGCACTTCAAGCGCAGCCACCATTCATCTGTCAGGGGAGGTTTCAGTGGAGCTTCCAGACTAAGACTAGGAAGAAAGGCATGGCAATCTACTTTCAAAAAAAATCAGCCAAGGAAAACCCTATGAATTGCACAAGTATAATTTTGTTGTGCATGAGTTTGCCATGTTTGGGAGACAAAAGGATGGCAGCTAACAACAACAACAACAACTGCCCTGAAAGAGTGTCCAAGCCACAGTATAAGAAGGGGAAACCCAGGAAGAGCCCGGAGGTCCTCATTTGTTTATTCAACAATATGATGAATGCCTATAATATTTAGAGGCAAATAAGCAGTGAGCAAGTTTTCTATTCTTGCCACTTGAGACATTAGATAGGAGGAAGCAGCCAATTGCAGTACAGTGACATTCCCAATAATATGGTAATAGCATAAATCACACCATCTGGTTGCTCAGGTTTGGTTTGGTTGAAACCTTGTCATTTTAATTTATTCTATAATCTATTGTTTAAACTCATCTTATACCTAAATTCCTTAAAATGTCTAACTGTATCACTCAACTTACTTATTTTCCCATTAGCTTTGCACATTGTAGGTACTCAACAATTTATTTGGAATTATTATATATTCATATAAAAAGATAGATTCCAAAAATCAAACCAAACCCATGGCCGTCAGGTTGATTCCGACTCAAGGTGACCCTATAGGACTGACTGGAACTGCCCAATAGGATTTCCAAGGAGCAGCTACTGGATTCAAACTGCTGACCTTTTGTTTAGCAGCCAAGCTCTTAACCACTGTGCCACCAGGGCTCCAAAGATAGATTAGTAGGTTTTAATATAGCTTTGTATATGTTTATGAGTAATGTTATTATTGTTATCATTTTGAAGAAATAAATATAGCAAAATCTGAATAGAAACCTTCCAGGAAACCAATTTCTGATGGAAAATAAATTTTTTGTGTATGTGTATGTGTGCTCAAAGTTGAATCGATAATTAATAAATGAGTATGAAACAAAAACTATAAAGAAAAGTAAAATGTAACTGTTGCTGTTATACTTTTTAAAGTTTTATGTATTAAAAAGTTTAGAAGATAGAATAATTTGTAAAAGAAAAAAGTTTTCTACATGTTAAAAATCAGGGAGATAGATGTGATAATATCACTTCCGACGTTTTTATTAAAGGTAGCAAATCAGAAAATTTCATCTTCATTCTGTCATAACCACTGGTCTAATAAAATACTTCCTTGATTAATGTATCCATGCCATTTTTATTAGGTGTCTCAAGATTTACTTTAGCTTGTGCTCCATGAATGGACAAATTTATCTGAAGCAAACACTAAATAAGAGTTTGGATGGTTGTCTTTCAAAAGTGTAATTATAACACACAATACCTAAAAAATAGTATATTTTAGTTTATCTGAAAGATTTCATTTATGATTTGTATGCCTTTCATTCTTCCAAGAACACTCCCTATAAAGCAAACAAGTTACTGTCCAAAAATTATATGCAATCTTGAATCCTGTTAATAATTATGTATATATGTATATGTATACATATATTTCACGCTCATATCAGTGAATTAGCTCATTCTTACTCATTATAGCAGTGTATTTTCAAAAAGGTTTCTTGGGTTTTGAAATACCGTCTGCATTTATATAGAACAAAATATCTTGGAACAGAAATTAACTAACAGTAATTTAAAAAAGTTTAATATATGGAGCATAGCTATATGATATTAATGCCAAATATGACAACTGGAATGCATTCATGTAGTCATTAAAGCATATGAAACATACATTTAAAATTGTTTTAAAATTTTATTTTAACTGCAATATATGTTCTCTAGAATTCTGCTGTCATTTTATCAAGTTTGGAATTGAAAGAATGAAAATAAGTTTTTATGAAGAATTCACTTGATGATTCATGCGTAAAGAAAGTGAAGTTGGCCAATTTTCAAAGCAGGATATAAATCTTGTTTCTATTATATGAATTGTGTTAAGGTATAGTACACAAGTTGCTGTTGTAAAAAATACATTGTCATTCTTGTTATTGGTATTGTTTTCTTCCCCTTGTGTTTTGAATGCTTTGAAGATTGCAACCATAATCAAAGCAGGTACACTTATTGCTCGTTATAGAAAAGAAATAAAATCCATTCCTCTGCAATTCTAAACACTTTCCATTAAAGAAACTGCCAGTTACACCAAATGGAGGCCATATCACATGCATCTACATTCAGCAATCTACTTTTATTAAGCTATCCTAGGATATTTCCTAGCTGTGAGAGATAGAAACCATAGATTTCAAAAGGCAGAGGGATGATATATTTAAAGTGCAGAAGAGTAGAGAAATGTTCAGATTACCTCAGATATAGAGGGTATATGACACTAATTTAAGGGGGAATTAGACAACAGATTGTAACATCTCTGCATTTACCGGCCTCAGACAGGGTAGGATTTTAATACAGGAAACAATAGTAGATAATACCCTGGGTCCAGCTCCAGCGATTGCCAATCTCGTGACTCAGCTTCTCTCTCTTTTCATAAGCCTCTCTCTGACTCCATCAGCTCCCACAGCCATTATGGCCTGCTACTCTCTCTGTTTGCCTACATTTAGATGAGCTGAAAGAAAATCCACTGAGTCTGCTAATCACTATGAAATTGAAGCATGCCATGGGCGGATGCACCACATTATGAGCCCCACTCTAGCCAATTATTGTGTAAAAGTTCTGCTCTGTGACATATGCTCTTGGCCTACTAATTATATAGATATTCTTCCTTTAATAGCCATTATGGACATTTAACCTAGATCTAGATTCCATGAAATTAATGTATATTAGCTTCCTACTCCACTTCATCTATCTGGTAATGACTTGAATTTGTCCACCTGAGGTGTTTTCTACTTTTAGGTTATCTGAAGAGACTCTTTAATAAATTATGCTTTTTAGCCGTATGTGATAATTGTGCCAAAGGTCATACCTAGAAGGAAGTCGTGACATTCTTTATTTTGAATTCTATATAGAAATTAAGGAGCCTGGGTAGCATAAAACAAATAAAAAACACACACACAACAAAACCTCTTGCCTTGAGTCCAGTCCAATCCATAGCGACCCTATAAGACAGGGTAGAACTGCCCCATAGGGTTTCCAAGAAGCAGCTGGTGGATTTGAACTGCTGATCTTTTGGTTAGCAGCCGAGCTCTTAACCACTGCACTACCAGGGCTTCCTGAGCAGCATAAGTGGTTTGCAATCATTTGCTAACCTAAAGGTTGACAGTTTGAACTCACCCAGCGGCTCCATGGATGAAAAGCTTGGCCCACTACTTTTGTATAGATCACAGCGAATAAAACCCTATGGAGCAGTCCTACTGTGTAACACTTAGGGTAGCCATGAGTCAGGATCTACACAACGTCAACGGGTTTTTGTTTTGTTTTTAATACAGAAATTAGAAAAACTATAATTGTAATTTAAAGTTGCAACTTATATGCTTTTTTTAAAATTGTTCTTATTAGGCACCTAAGAAGCACTTGAGCCCTGGTGGTGCAGTGGTTAAGAGCTCGGCTGCTAACGAAAAGGTCAGCAGTTCAAAACCACCAGCTGCTGCTTGGAAAGCCTGTGGGGCAGTTTTACCCTGTCCCGTAGGGTCTCTATGAGTTGGAACCTACTTGACAGCACCTAACAACAATAACAAGAACTTTATATTAGCATGCTAGATTATGATTACTTTTACTTATTAAGAAAGTGTGTATATGTATATATGTATATATATTTATGTGTGTGTGTGAAATAACACGTAGAACTAAATCTTGAACTTGACAACTTATATTTCAAAACTCTGAAAAGGAACGAGGACTTCCTTCTGTCATGTACTGCACCGCGGCACACATTTAGTACTCAGTAAATCACAAAATAATAATAATAATAAATGTGTGTAATAAAAGTGGTCACAGAGGGAAGATTGGTGGCAGGAGAATCTAGTGCAGTAATAATAATTGATGTAATCTAGTCTCTGAATGAACATGTAATTTTCCAACTCTTTTGCCCCAGGAGCCTCCTAAAATTATTCAGGTGAAATCTGATTCACAGAATTTAAGGGTATGTAAATGCAAGAATTTATAGACTAAGTTTGATGTAAGTAATGGGTCAGTGCACTTCTGGGAGAAAAACTTAAAAGAACGGTAAGATTGGGAGGTATTATTTATCGTTTATTTGGGCATTAATTACATCTAAATCGGTGCCTAATGCAGACTAAGGATGAGAGTCGTCAGCCTTTCAGGGGTACCACTCTCCCAGAGAGAGGAACTCCTGAGAGTCCACTTCAGGCAGAGTGATAAAAAGATTAAAAAGCTCCCTAAAAACATGAACTTTTTCAGCTCTTGTTCTGTACATTTGTATAACATCCCTGGATGAGGCATTCTTCCCATTACTCAGTGCCCTTCATCTTCCAAGCTTAGTGGACTTTTAGATATCTGCACATACACGTGCACATACACAACCAAGACATCATCCGAGTTCAAATTAATATTCTACAATCAAGGTGACTAAATATCAACCTGAACATTTTCTAAACAAAATGTTGCTGTTATGTTCTTAGGTGCCATTGAGTCGATTGCTACTCATAGTGACCCCATGTACAACAGACCAAAACACTGCCCAGTCTTGTGTCATCCTCACCATCACTGCTTTGCTTCAGCCCACTGTTGCAGCCACTGCGTCAGTCCATCCCATTAAGGGTCTTCCTCTTTTCCGCTGACCCTCTAACTTATCAAGCATGATGTCATTCCCCAGGGACTGGTCCCTTCTCATAACTAGTTCAAAGTACTTAAGGTGAAGTCTCTCCATTCTTGCTTCTAAGGAGCATTCTGGCTATGCTTCTTCCAAGACAAATTTGTTCATTCCTCTGGCAGTCCACGGCATATTCATATTCTTCGCCAACACCGTAATTCAAAGGCATCATTTCTTCTTAGGTCTTCCTTATTCATTGTCCAGCTTTCACATGCATATGAGACAATTAAAAATAGCATGACTTGGGTAAGGCGCACCTTAGTCCTCAAAGTGACGTCTTTGTTTTTTTACACTTTAAAGAGGTTTTTTACAGCAGATTTGCCCAATGCACTATGTTGTCTGATTTCTTCACTGCTATTTTCTCTGGCGTTGATTGTACATCCAAGTAAAACGAAATCCTTGAAAATTTCAATCTTTTCTTCATTTAGCATAATGTTACTTATTGGTTCAGTTGTGAGGATTTTTGTTTTCTTTATGTTGAGGTGCAATCCATAGTGAAGGCTGTGGTATTTGATCTTCATCAGTAAATGCTTCAAGTTCTCTTCACTTTCAGCAAGCAAGGTTATGTCATTTGCATATTGAAGGTTGTTATTGAATCTTCCTCCAATCCCGATGATGCATTTTTATTCATGTAGCCCAGCTTCTGGGATTATTTGCTCAGCATACAGAATGAATAAGTATGGTGAAAGGATATAACCCTGACACACACCTTCTTGACTTTAAACCACACAGTATCTCCTTGTTCTGTTCTAAAGATGGCCTATTGCTCTAGGTGCAGGTTCCTCATGAGCACAATTACATGTTCTGGAATTCACATTCTTTGCAAGGTTATCCATAATTTATTATGATCCTCACAGTTGAATGCTTTTGCAAAGTCAATAAAACACAGGTAAACATTTTTCTGGTATTCTCTGCTTTGAGTCATAATTCATCTGACATTAGCAATGATATTCCTGGTACCACACGTCCTCTTCTGAATTCAGCCTGAACTTCTGGCAGTTTCCTGTCGATGTACTGCTGCAACTGCTTTTGAATGATCTTCAGCAAAATTTTACTTGAGTGTGATATTAACGGTATTGTCAGATAATCTCCACATTATTTTGTATCAGTTTTCTTTGGAATGGGCACAAGTATAGATCTCTTCCAGTCAGTTGGCCAGGAAGCTGTCTTCCAAATTTCTTGACATACACAAGTGAGCAACTCCAGTGCTACATCTTTTTTGTTGAAACATCACAATTGGTATTCTGTCACTTCTTGGAGCCTTGATTTTTGCCAGTTCCCTTCAGTGCAGCTTGGACCTTTTCCTTCAGTACCATCAGTTCTTGATCATATGACACCTCCTGAAATGGTTGAATGTCAAACAATTCTATTTGGTATAGTGACTGTGAATTTCTTCCATCTCCTTTTGATACTTCCTGTGTCATTTAATATTTTGCCTGTAGAATCCTTCAATATTGCAACCCGAGGCTTTTATTTTTCCCTCAGTTCTTTCAGCTTCAGAAATGCTGAGCATGTTCTTCCCTTTTGGGTTTCTAACTCCAGCTGTTCACACATTTCATTATATTACTTTACTCTGTCTTCTCCAGCCGCCCTTTGAAATCTTCTGTTCAGCTCTGTTACTTCATCATTTCTTCTGTTCACTTTAACTATTCTACATTCAAGAGCAAGTTTCAGAGTTTCTTCTGACATTCATTTTGCTCTTTTCTTTCGTTTTAATTACCTTGCTTTCTTCATACATGTTGTTCTTGTTGTTATGCCACAATTTGTCTGCCCTTTGGTCATTGGTGTTCACAGCGTTAAATCTATTCTTGAGATAGTCTCTAAATTCAGGTGGGATGTACTTGAGGTATTATTTTGGCTCTCATGGACTTGCTGTAATTTTCTTCAGCTTCCATTTGAACTTGCATATGAGCAATTGATGGTTTGTTCCCACCCCTGGCCTTGTTCTGACTGATGATATTGAGCTTTTCCATTTTCTTTTTCTTCAGATGTAGTAGATCTGATTCCTGTGTATTCCATCCAGTGAGTTCCACATGTACAGTTACCCTTTATGTCACTGAAAAAAAGGTATTTGTCTTTTTTATCTGTCATTGGTTTTGAAAAATTCTATCATGCAATCTTCAGTATCGTTCCTATCACCAAGGCTATATTTTCCGACTACTGTTCCTTCTTCTTTTTTTGCAACTTTCGCATTCCAATCACCAGTCATTATCAATGCATCTTATTGCATGATTGACCAATGTCAGACTGCAGAAGTTGTTAAAAATCTTTACTATCCTTATATTTGTTATTAGTGGTTAGTGCTTAAATTTGAATAATAATTGTATTAATTGGTCTTCCTTGTAGGTATGTGGATTTTATCCTATCACTGACAGAGTTGTACTTCAGGATAGATCTTGAAATGTTCTTTTTGATGATGAACACAATGCCATTGCTATTCAGTTTGTCATTCCTGGCATAGTAGACCGTATGATTGTCCGATTCAAAATGGCCAATACCAGTTCATTTCAGATTACTATTGCCTAAGATATCAATGTTAATGTGTTTCATTTCATTTTTGACAATTTCCAATTTTCCTAGATTCATACTTCTTACATTACACGTTCTGTTTATTACTAGATGTTTGCAGCTATTTACTCTTATTTTCAGTCATGCCACATCAGCAAACGATGGTTTCAAATGCTTTATTTCATCTATGTCATTAAAATAGTACCTACTTCGAGGAGGCAGCTCTTCCCCAGTTTTATTTTGAGTGCCTTTCAACCCGAGGGACTCATTTTCCATCACTATATCAGACAATGTTCTGCTGCTACTGATAAGGTTTTCACCGGACAATTTTTTCAGAAGTAGCCTGCCAGGTCCTTCTTCCTAGTCTGGCATAGTCTGCAAGCTCAGCTGAAACCTGTCCACCATGGGTGACCCTGCTGGTATTTGAAATACGAGTGGCATGGCCTCCAGCATCACAGCAACACGGAAGCCATCACAGTACCACAGACTCACAGACATTTGGGCTCTAACCAAATTAGGAAGAAAAAATAAAAAGACCAATTTTGCGATAGAGATTTAAAAATAAATATGCAAGCAATGTCAAGGCAGATCAATTTTACTTATGTTAAATTAAGGGATGGTGAGGGAATGTGGGAAGATTTTATAGAGATTGGCTGGGAAATTATAGGAAATCTAAGAGGTAGAAGAGAAGAAGAGCATACCAAAAACAGCCTTGAATAAAAACGCATACGTATGTTGTCCATGCTTTATAAACTACCAATGAGGCAGGAGAATTAACATACTGGATCTACAAGGAGAAGCAATTGCAAATGAGTCTGAAAAAATTGCCTCAAGTCAAATTGCTAACGTTCCTAAATACCAGGCTCAGGAGTTCATAATTTGTTCTCTAGTCAATGGAGTATCATTGATAAAATTAAAATAGAAGACCATTGCAATCAGATAGATATCTTGACAGATTATCTCTAACAAAACATAAAAGATAAATGGGAAACAAAAAAGTCAGAGACTAAGGAAATATCCACTGAGAAGGCGTGAGTGTGCCTTGAAAGGGAGGATAGAGGCAAAGGCCTTGAAAACAATTGAATTGGAAGATGAGGGAGGATAAACAGCCAAAGGTGATTTCAGGTTTCCAGCAACTGTATGTTAAGCCATTCACTGAAATATATAACGTAGACTTAAGAAAAGTCAGAGTAAAATAAAGACTTTAGTTATTACACTATGTTAGATTGCATTGCCAACACACTGGGATAACCTCAGATAATACAGGACGTTAAGGAAATACAGAACAGAAACCATATCATCAGGACCCAGAGAGAAGTGGGACCTTGTGATCTGATCACACAGAAGGTAGATGGTGTCTTTTGTTTACTACATGGATGATCCTCACAATGGAGACTTGGCTTTCCTGTGTCACTACTTTGGTTCCTTCTGTTGCTGCCAGTTAAACAGTCTCTCTGGCTCTCCTTTTTTTTTTTTCACATGTCTGATTGCATATAATCTACTTCTATTGTCATTTTATTTTAATACTAAAGAACAAAGAAAATAAAATTAATGGATTGTAGCAATCAATTTACAAGACGCCCTCAAAGGAAAGTCCAAGTCAAAAGGACTTTCAACAGAAGGTGTCAGGCACCTGCCTTACTCTTCTCTTAGTTACTCTAAGAGATTCATTCTTCCTTGGCTTTTATGACAGAAATAACAACCTGAACCTGGTTAATGTGTATTGGACTATTCATTTAATAAATAAATAAACATGAATCTGCTTTCAGGTTTCTTAACAAATTGCTCAATGTGCTATGTACACTGAAAATGTGTGCCAAATTTCCCTCACTTAAATCTTACATTTCAAAATGTGGTAGGCAGAAAACGGCCCCCTAAAGTTGCCCACATGCTAACCCCCAGAACTTTTGACTATATTATGTTGTAAAGTAAGGGGCAGAGGGGAAATTAAGGTTATAGATAGATAGAAAGTTGTTAGTTAGCTCATTTTGAAATGAGGAGATTATCTTGGATTATCCAGACTGGCCTAATGTAACACAAGCTTCCTTACAAGTGAGAGAGGTAGAAGAGTCTGTCTCAGAGTAATGTGATATGAGAAAGACTCAACCAGTCATTGCTGGATTTGGTGATGGAAGGGGACCACAGCAAGGAAAGCAGGCAACCTCTAGAAGCTGGAAAAGCAAGAAAACAGATTGTCCCCTAAAATTAAAACAAACAAACAAACCCATTGCCATTGAGTCGATTTTGACTCATAGTGACCCAATAGGACAGAGTAGAACTGTCCCATAGGGTTTCCAAGGAGTGGCTGGAGGATTTGAACTGTCAATCTTTTTGGTTATCAGTCATAGCTGTTAACCACTGTGCCACCAGGACTCCGATTGTCCCCTAAACCAATCTCCAAATTCATTGCTGTTGAGTCAATTCTGACTCAGAGTGACCCTACAAGACAGAGTAGAACTGCCCCATAGGGTTTCCAAGGAGCTCCTGGTGGATTTGAACTGCCGACCTCTCGGTTAGCAGCCGTAGCTCTTAACCACTATGCCACCAAGGTTTCCGATTGTCCCCTAGAGCTTCCAAAAAGGAAAAAAACTGATTTCCCAGTAAGAGCCATTTCAAACTTCTGATCTCCAGCACTAAAATAAATAAATTTGTGTTATTTTAAGCCACTATGTTTGTGGTAATTTGTTACAGCAATGAGAAACAAACATACTATATATATATATATATATATATATATATATATATATATATATATATATATATATAAATCCTTTGATTTTTAACTATTGGACAACTGAAATATAGTAAGTCAGCACATGACTTTAATGTATTTGAAAGTTTCAAACTCTGTACTAAAGGTCTTGCATTGAATGGCAAACTGTTTCTATAAATTAATTTTTTTGAGTGGAAAGGTTTTCCACTTTTTCTTCAGTCATCTCAAGTACCCTCATCTACATGGAGAAGGAATCATTCAAAGTCTAATTCAGGATAGAATTCTAAGGCAGATACTACACAACATTTTATTCCCTGAAACTTACAGCTTGTGGTGCTCAAACAAATGGCCATAGGCCTATCAATACATATATTTGCCACTTGAAGGTTGATGAATGAAAAATGATTAACCATAGTAGATAGTACCTAAAATGCCCCTCTTGGCGTTCAGGCCCCTGAGTAACCCTTCCCCCTTTTGGTGACTTACTTCTAATGAGTAGACTATGGGAAAGTAATGGGATGTTATTTCTCTTACTATCTTCCTTGCTTGCTTAGAAAGATGTTGCCTTATGGAAAGGGCTAAGTGGCAAGGAACTGATGTCTCTGGCCAATGACCAGCAAGGGCCTGACGCCTGCCACTAATCAAATGAGTGAGTTTGCCAGTGGGTCCTCCCCAGTCATGTCTTGATATGACTGCATCACAAGCCAATCCTTTGATGGCAGCTGCATGAGGGATGCTGAGCCAGAGGATTCAGTGCAGTCATACCGGAATCTCTGATCCACAAAAACTGAGACATAATAAATATTTGTTGTTTTAAGCAGCTATGTTTTGGGGTAATGTGTTATACAGCAATAGATTATTAAGCATTGAGGGAAATGCATAGAAAGTAAATGCTATACATATATAAGAATTAAGGTAGAATTTGGAACCCTACTATTTTGAACATCCTAATTAAAAACTTCTTGCTCCATAGATAGAACCATAACCAAACTATCAATATCTTATATGTTATGTTTAAAATGCCAAAATATATATTTTTGTTTAATTTTTTCGATCTCTATTTCTCCACCCTTGATGATTTTGAGTGAGATTTGAACCCATTAGAAAATGGCAAAGAAGATAAAAACGATGAGGAGGAACCAATTGTTACACTAAATTGTGTGAGGAATTCCCAGAGAATATTTGTCTTCTAATCACACCTTGGTAAACTCAGAGTCATACTGAATATATTTGGATGTGATTTTTGAATAAGCAGTTTAGAGATTATTTTGTACTGGTCAGCATGAGCCCATCACTGAAATGTTTTGATCCTCAGCTATGTTTAGGGAAACTAAACTTTGTCTTCCTAATAAAGAAAAAGTAATAGAGTCCATAGTAGTAATAATACTTTGCCTACTCTTAGCATTCAGGCATAAAAGAGTTAAATTAAGTCAGTTCCCGAGTCAGATATAAGAACTTCAACAGAGAGGTTGTGATCTGAGGGACAAGAACATTCGATGTGAGAGGTCTGGTCAGGGAGGACTGCTGGGTACACAACTCACTTACTCATTGGGAAAGACCTGCTCTCAAAGGGTTCTGGACTTCACCCCCGCCACCCCTTATCTTTAATCAGAACTTGAAGTCACATCCTAAATAAGGAGTAAGCTCTGATGCATAATAAAATATTAAAAATAGGATTCTAGAACAAAATAATAGGTAGCAAGGATTCTATAGTCCAAAATTTGAAAGTAGATTATCTATGAAGAACCTGCAAATGAAGTGGTTGAAAAAATGCTTTACATCTGGTATTTTTCAAATACTAGCCTAATACCAACCTAATGGGTATACAGATTTGATGTGTTGATCTGACCAGATAAAAATATGACTTATTTGGAGAATGTTGCTGGAGTGCTATGAAAATATCCTTCTTTTCCTCCAATGAGGGAGCTCAAGCCTTCTAAAAGACTACTTAGAGAGCTTGACATATGTCCCCTGTGGTTTAAGAATCACATTTGACTGGTGTCTGATTAACACCCATAAATCTACAGGTAAGAGACAGGCTGGAATTGACTGTGGAAGCAGAATAATGGGAGCAGCGCAAAGATGTATTTTCAGTTAGGCAACATGTGGACCCTGGGGGGAAGTTAACTAGGTCATTTTGGAAAGTGTCACAGCACAAGGTGTTATTCTCCCAGATTAATCAACTGCAGCAAAAGAAATTAGAAATGGATTCAGAGGTGCCAAAAAGGGAACCAATCTAAAAGAGACATTGCCTATCAAAGCACCCTTCAGTCGCTGAACGGAGACTTTCGACTTCAGGAATTTTTTATTATCTAAGACTGATCAAAACAATGTGAAATCTAAACTCAGGATTAAAGATCCACAGAAAAGATTTACAGAGATCCCTGGAAGAAAGGGATAGATTGCTTTATGACTGTACACAATTGAGTTCTGGTCTTTCAACATAAGGTTTGCAGCTGGGATCCTAGTTTAATGGTGTCCTTGTGGTAGATACAGGTTCCTGGGTAGCACAAATCCTTTGCTTTTGGCTACTAACTGAAAACTTGGTGTCTTAAACTCATCCAGTGGCACCACAGAAGAAAGGACTGGCAGTCTGATTCCATAAAGATTAATCCCCCAGAACAATCCAAACCCATTGCCATCAAGTTGATTCCAACTCATAGCAACCCCATAGTGACCCTATTGGACAGAATAGAACTACACCACAGGGCTTCCAAGGCTATAATCTTTACAGAAGCAGATTGCCATATCTTTCTCTTGTAGAGCGCTGGTGGGTTCAAACAACTAAACTTTTGGTTAGCAGCTGAAGCCTTAACCACTGCGCCATCAGGGTTGCTCCCTTAAAGATTGTATCCAAGAATATCCTGTGGAGCTCATTTCTACTCTGTACCACATGGGGTCACCTTGAGTCAGAATCAACTTGAGAGTAATTTTTTTCTCTCTCTCTCTCTCTCTCTCTCTGTGTATGTTAGAGGCATCCTGGTAGGGAGGACTCAGATATGTGTAAGAGGAGTTCCTGAAAGAGAGTACATAAAGGAGAAGTCATTTCTCAAAGCCAGGAATCATGTTCTGCTGACCACACTCCAATTTAGATCCATTGAAACTGAATCATCTAAAATCAGATTCACCAGAATTGGTTATTCTAATTGTTGAATTCTTCCAGACTATAAACTCTGGACTTTCTGCCTGAATTTCTACTTCTCATATATTATAGGGCAATAATAATTTTCTGCAACTCTGTGCTGTCCCTCTGAAATACAAAAATAACAACAACAACAAAATTGAAGACTATCACTCTTAGCAGCATGCAGACATAATATTATAGAATTCAATGACAATTTTTGGCAGTAATACAATGTTAAATCTATACTTTTTCGATTACTCCCAGTTTTAGTGTCTACTTTTTGATATTGTAATGCCTTTAACTTATATAATTATGGTTAAGGTCAAGCACATTTTTAAATAACATAATGTAAAGCTTATTTAAGCTTGGGTTCATTTTAAGTAAAAACCCATAACTGAAGTGGAAAATTCATAAGTGGATTATTTCCTGTAAATAGATGTTTACAGGAATAGGCCATCTGTAGACCAAAAAATAAAAAGCTTCAATCTGCAAAGGGTCAGTATCTGATCTTTTCTACACTAACATGGCTTTTAAAAATCAATATTTTTCATTTTCTATACCTGAAAGGAAAGCACTAAGTTAGTACCCAGAGACTTACTGTCTGGATCTATTATTGTGATTGCTTTCCTAAAGTACACCTTGATATTAATAATTTAAAGGACACATTCAAATATTTTTCTTTTAAAAGCAAAGAAAATAAAATCATGAAAATGATTAAATTTTTGGATAAAATAAGAACTCTGCTAAGACTATAGAATATCCAACATTTGTTTACATTTTCCTAAGAAAATGTATAGGAAGATTGTGCTTAGTTGCTACTGAATAATAAATAGATGGATGCTGTTTGAAATATTCTCTTAGATATTGAACAACAATGTGACTTAACCCACAAATAGGCAGGTCTTTGGAAAGAATCTTCTCAGTAGAAAAAACAAACTATAATGGCCTTCCTGACACAGTTTTTTTTTTTTTTCCTTCAAAATTAAACAGTTGAACAAATATAAATCAATGGATAAATATTAAATGAATTGCTTAAGTCTTTATAGTGAAATGCTGTGCAACCGTTAGTCCTATTTTTCTGACAATTCACTGGCACTGGGAAATCTCATGACATAACACCATGGCACGATGATCCCATTTTGCATACACACAGTGATGGTGAACGTTATGTCTCAACTTGGCTAGGCTATGGTTCTCAGTGGTTTGGCAGACACTATGTGATAACCTTCCATTTTGTGACCTGATGTGAGCAGCCAATCAGTTGAAAGGGGAGATTCCTTGGGAATGTGGCCTGCCTCCAGTATATAAACGAATGTTATGGAAAAGCACTCTTTCTTTCTCTCTATCTCTCTGTCTCTTGCTATCCTGCATGATTCTCATCGCTGGATTTTTGGTTCCAAGATGTTAGTCACCAGAAGCTTTCAGGCTGTCAGCTGTCCTGTAGATTGTAGGTTCATCAACCCCTGCAACCACATACACCTATGGAAGGCTTCAGCACACCGCCTGACCTACAGATTTGGGACTTGGCAGCCCCTACAATTGCATAAGCCATTTCCTTGAAGTAAGTCTCTCCATGTATATTTATGTATATGCTTCACTGGTTTGGCTTGTTTAGAGAACCTAGGCTAAGACGCACATGTGAATAGATTCATGTGTGACTACTTGGGATGGGTGGCTACACACCAAGTATTTGTTCTTTATATCTGGGATGCAAAATATGTATTTCTATTTTATGTTTTATACTTTTTATTATATTCTAAGTTTTCTACAATGAACATATATTTATTTAATATTTTAAAAACCAATAAATATTCAAGAGGAATGGAGCTAGATAGGTTTCAATAGAAGAAAAAATATATATAAGCCAACTATAATTGTTATCATGATAATCACATGAATAGTATTATAACTTTTATTTTGACCATATTTGCCTAGTAAATATATTACTATGTTGCAATAATGTGAATATTTTCTGGATTTGGCAGGAGTCGTAGAAAAAAAAAATGTCTTATATTCTGTCTTGAACTTAGGTATCAATCAAGTGATTAGTAGCATCTCAATAGTACAAAACAACAACAACAAAAAACATTACCATCAAGTCGATTTTGACTCATGGTGACCCTATAGGACACAGTAGAACTTCCCTATAGGGTTTCCAAGGCTATAAATCTTTACAGAAGCAGATTGCCCCATCTTTCTCTCACAGAGTGGCTGGTGGGTTCAAACTGCCAACCTTTCAGTTAGCAACCAAGCACTTAACCACTATGCCATCAGGACTCCTGTTCAACAGTATACCAGAGGCAAAATTATTAGATTTACTTCAGACATGCAAAACTAAGAATACTAGGGAGATACTGCTTAATAGCAAATGCTGCTTTTAAAAAGCTATAACTATGTAGTTAAAACAAATGCATTCACTCCATTTACCACATCTAAATATGAAATTTCCAATAGAGAACAACGTCATTTTTTCAGGTAACATTTTTGAGTACTTTGACACACACTGTATCATTCGTTTTTTAAAAGTAATATGCTGATTTTCAAACATCTGGGAAGCACTGATCATTCTGGTTATTAATCATTATTTTATTTCTTTTGACTTAGGTGGAGTTCTTGAGCACAATTTAAACATGGTCATTTATCAGGTTTCAATTTCCCTTCAAATAATTTCAAAAGAATAAATTATCCTAATACAAATCAAATATCTCACTTGTCACCAGACGCCCAACCTCATAATCTTCTATCATCTTTCCTTCTTTTATCCTTTCAGTAATGATGGTAATACAAGGAGGATACAAGGGAAAAGAAAGAGAGGGAGTGGGGTAAGAAGAAGGAAGATCAAGAGGAGAAGAGGAACAGGAAAAAGAAAAGGAAATAACCTTTTAATTAAAAATACCTGCCTTATAATTGTTGTTAAATGCTGTTGAGTTAGCTCTAACTTCTAGAGATCCAACATACAACAAAACAAAATACTGCCCAGTCCTGCGCCATCCTCACAGTCATTGCTATGTTTGAGCCCATTGTTGCAGACACTGTGTCAGTCAGTTTAGTCAAGGGTCTTCCTCTCATAATACCTTACTTATTGAATATGTATGCTGAACAAATAATCCTAGAAACTTGACTATATAAAGAAGAGCATGATGTATGGATTGCAGCGAAGCTCATTAACAGTCTATGATATGCAGATGACACTACCTTGCTTGCCAAAAGTAAGATGACTTGAAGCACTTACTGATGAAGCTACACCTGAGTATAAAGAGAAAAAAAAAATCCTCACAACTGGACCTATAAACAAGATAATGATAAGTGGAGAAATTGAAATTGTCAAGGATTTCATTCTACCGGGACAAACAATCAATGCCCATGCAAGCAGCAGTCAAGAAATCAAACAGTGCAATGCATTGGAAAACATCTGTTGCAAAAGAACACTTTACAGTGTTAAAAAACAAAGATGGCACTTTTATGACTAAAGTGAGCCTGACCCAATCTTCTCAAAAGCCTCATATGCATGTAAAATATGGACAGTGATAAAGGAAGATGGAAGGAAAATTGAAACATTTGAATTGTGGTGTTGCCAGAAGAATAAGCAAACCTGTCTTGGAGGAAGTACAGTCAGAACGCAACGCTCCTTAGAAGTGAGGATGGTGAGACTTTATCTTGCTTACTTTGGACATGCCATCAGGAAACACCAATCACTAGAAAAGGACGTCATGTTTGGTAAAGTAGAAGGTCAGCAAAAAACAAGGAAAACCCTTGTGACATGGATTGACATGGTGACTACAACAATGGGCTCAAACATACCAAAGTTTGTGAGGATGGCATAGGACAGGGCAATGTTTCCTCCTGTTATACGTAATGTATGCGTGAGTCAGAGACATCTCAACTGCAACTAACAACAACAACAACATAATAGGATGTTTATAGAAATTATCTTGTTCAAATGTGGTCCGTAAAACCAAAAAAACCAAACTTGTTGCTGTGGAGTCGATTCCAACTCACAGCGACCCTATAGGACAGAGTAGAGCTGCCCCATAGGGTTTCCAAGGAGCCCCTGGTGGATTCAAACTGCTGACCTTTTGGTTAGCAGACACGCTCTTAACCACTGTGCTATCAGGACTCCAAAGTCATTCATATATATAATGAAATATTACTCAGCCATAAAGAAACATGAAGTCCTGATACATGCTACACCATGGATGAACCTTGAAAACATTATGCTGAGTGAAATAAATCCATCGCAAAAGGATAAATATTATACAATCTCACTTGTATCAAATGACAAGAAGAGCAAATGCGTAGAGATCAAAGTTAATTAGTAATTACCAGGGATGAGAGAGAGGGGTACGGGAGTCATTGTTTGGGAAGCTGTGTGTTTTTGTTGATGGTGAAGAAAAATTGGGCATTGATTAAGGATAATGCATGCACAATATAATTAGTGTAGCTGATGTCACTAAATGGCACACCTGAAAAATGTCGAATTGGCATATATTGTGTTACACATATTTTTGCAACAATAAAAAAAAAAAAAACTTACCCAAGAGAAGTAATTATTTTGTTCAATCTACATAATTCTATGAAGATTATATTTGTATTTGCATTTTACAAATGAGAAAATAAATGTTCATAGAGGCTGAATAACTTGGTAAAGGTCACAGACAAATTAGCAAAGCTGAAATAGAACCCAGATTTTCTGACTCCCAAGTGCTTCCTATTTCACAGGCTTTGAGGTTTCCTTCTTTTCTCCACTCCTTCCTTTTCTCATCTCTTTTCCCTGCACTCAGTAATGTAAGCTACCTTCAGAAGGAACAAGGTCGCAGAGCTCTAAAGTGACTGACTCCTTCCCATCTATTCTAGATTTCCATCTCTCACAGATGCTGAAAGCTTTTTCTTTGCGGTAATTGTTAAGCCATGCATTTTTGTGCATATATTTGTATATAATTTAAACAAAATAAAGTGTGAAACAATGTTAATTTGTAATAAGCTAGGCACATTTATTCATATTTGTAAAACGTTGATGTTAAATGTTCATTAATCTTCTGACAAAGTTAAGTAGAAGTTTTAACCTTGATTTTACTGTGCAACATGAAATAAACATAACTATCTGTGTAATTTATGTGAAAAATGTAAATTATTTTACCTTTCTGAGGGTGAAGTTTGTGAAAAACTTGCTTAAGTTATTAACTTATTCACTTATTTCAATTTTTCTTTTTACTCTCTCTGTTTTTTTAAACTGAACCAATTATGCAAAAGACCTATGTGTTCAGATAAAATCAATACAATATGAAGTCATTCTGTAGGTAATTTAGCTGAAATACCTTTTGGTTTGAATTATCTGATTAATGTTCATTTGAAGAAACATATTAAGCAATCAATAAAGGTATCTTCTGTAAAATTATTAATTATGCATGCATTTTATATTTTAACTGTTAAAAATATGCATTTGCATAGCTTGAGCTAATTTAATTAAAATGTTTACATTTACTAGCCTATAATAAAATAGATATAGCTTTCAAGGTATCTATTAAAATATGTCATTTTCACACACCAGCTATACCCTATTATGACATTTATCCCAAGCTCATCCTAAAGATTATGAATAAAATTACAAAGTGATATACCTTCAGCTTCGTTCTATTTAGAGTTACCAAATATTTTTGAGGGAAACAAAGTAAACATCTCATATAATTGTAAGATAATGTTTAATAAAGAATCTGATGGACTTTGAGTTCTGGTCTATGGTTATATTGATATAGTAACTCATATTGTTGATGACAAATCAAAGATAATACATATCCTTCTTCTGTACATCATTGCTGGGTGCTGTTGAATTGACTTCAACTTGTAGTGACCCCATGTGACAGAGTAGAACTGTCCCATAGGATTTTCTTGGCTGTAATCTTTATGGAAGTAGAACACCAGGTCTTTCTCCTGTGGAGCTGCTGAATGAGTTCAAACATCCAACCTTTTGATTAGCAGCTGAGCACTTTAATGTTGCTCCTCCAGGGCTCCTTTTCTGTACATTCCATTTATTTATTGATTTTTTACAAGTAATATATGTTAGCATGGTGTAATGAATTATTTAATATGGCCCTTCTAGCCGTGGTCTTTGTGACTCACACGCAATGACTGAGTGGGACTATGCAAACAAGATATATGGAACCTGTGATAGTTGGGGTTGTGTGTCAACTTGGCTAGGCCACGATTCCCAGAATTGTGTGGCTGTCTTTTATTTTATGTGTTCTGGATCCTGACCTCTAGGTATTGATGAGGCAGGATTGGTGAAGGGTGTGTCTTGGATTGCAGCCTTGCAGGAGGTTGTGGCTCAAGTCCCACTCTTACTCAAGTTATGCCATTCCCTGGGGTGTGGCCTGCATCTAAGATATATGTGTGTGTCCTGGCAGGGCTCTCTCTCTCTCTGCATCTGGATCCTGCATCCTGTTCGTAATCAGTTGACCTCTGGTTTTTGGGACTCAGGTGAGAGGCGTAATGTCTAACCTGCTGATTCTGGGATTCACGGATCTCCACAGCCCCTTGGAGCTATTGTATGACCTGATTTGCCAGCTTCCGTAGCCTTGTGAGCCAGCAGCCTGTGGTCTGAACTGCCAGTTCGGGTTGGTCAGCCCCGGCAGCCTCATGGGTCAGGAGAAGCCATTTCCTTTTTATGGTTCCTGAGTTCTGTGAGATGTTGCATCGAATTAGGGAACCCAAGATAGGAGGGAGATTACTAAGGGGTGATGGAGTAGTTGATGTTAGAGATGATGGAGTGGTACAGCAGCTTGGAAAAGTTAGACATTTGGGACATCTTTAACCTCTGCCTCATAGGAACCACCTTTGTGCTGATACTTTTAAAGAAAGTATTGATTTAGTTAGCAAACCAGCTTTTTATAAAAATTAAAATTTAGACATATAAATATTTAATTATTAAATGGAACTGCATGTGCACTAAAATTCAATCAATGCATAATGCATTTTACTCACCAACTATTAATGCAGAAAGCATGAAAACAAACTAGGTTTAGCATGATAATTTTTTTGTTTTTACAAAAGAGAGCAAAAAGTCAATGCTTTTACATTACACATATACCAGAATTATAATGTTGGTCTGATACTAATGTTGAGTAAAATAAATGGAAACATTGAATGAAATATCTAATAATTATTACCTGACTTGATGAGTTATTACATAATTATTTAGTCATCATGAAACTATGCTTTGTTTGATTTTTTATCAGTCAATTTGGAGAATTGTGAAAATCAATGTGTTTAAAAAACATATCAATAATCAATATAAAGGATACTAATTCAGGGAGGAAAATATCAGTACACACATGATCAAAGTGAAGAATCAAATCAGGGTCCCTTTTTAATATATTGCATTTGGTGCAAAAAATTACAAACTAAAACATTTCTTAATCTACATAAATGTATCTCCTAGCTGGGTTTACTGGTATTTCATTTTGTGTTTTGTTATTATTGTTTTGGCTATAAAACAAATTTACAGTAAATGACATAAGTTGCTCTAATGTAATCCATGCGTATCAAAATAATCCTTAAGAGCTCAAAAAATAAGAATCAAAATACAGAGAGCAAACAACTCAATACATTAAAAAATAGTACAAACTCTTCGGAAACCAACAACAAAATGTAAGGTTTACATTTAACAACCTCTTTTACTTTGAGAAAGACATAAAAACTGCTTTCCTAGTTGAGACTTTATTACTGTTGTTTGAATTGTGTCAAATAAGATTTGATTATCACTAAAACTTTCTAAGACTATATGGGGTAAAGTTGGAACTGTCTCTACCAAAATAACAGGTTCTCTACCTTCATGTTGGGTGAGATACACAGAAATTTCCAAACCTATTAGTGCAAAGCTCAAACGCAAAATAAGAATTCATAACTGGTAACAAAGGTGGCATCAAGAAGGTTGATTTTAAGCTATAAACTAGGTAAATCTTGAAGGTGGATTACTAAATTTGGAAAGTTTTTGTGTGTGGGTGTGTCTGTGTATATAGATAAAAATTTACATATATGCTTACAAATATATCATATAATTACACTTAATTGTGTATATTCTTGATTTTATGTGGATAAAGATCCAATGTTAAGAGACAGATAGAAGGAATACAGGGAAGGAGTGCAAAAGAGAAAGAGACACAGACAGCAAGTTTAAAATTTTGAGGGAGATATTTATTCACTTTAAAAATGTCTAACCAAAAGTTTTATATTACACACAATACTGGGGAAGCAAGCACAACACGTACAAGGAAAGGTAATGGAAGCTCCATAGACACATCCAAACTCCCTGAGGGACTGAATTGCTGGGCAGAGGGCTGTCGGGACCATGGTCTCCGGGAACATCCAGCTCAATTGGCATAACACAGTTTATAAAGAAAATGTTGCTACATTGTACCTTGGTGAGTAGCGTCTGGGGTCTTAAAGGCCTGTAAGCAGCCATCTAAGATACTCCACTGGTCTCACCCCTTTGGGAGCAAGGGAGAATGAAGAAAACAAGATACAAGGAAAAGATTAGTCCAAAGGACTAACAATTACCACAGCCTCCACCAGACGGAGTCCAGTACAACTAGATGGTGCCCGCTACCACTGCGGACTACTCTGACCAGAAGGTCCCGGACAGAGCTGGAGAAAAATGTAGAACAAAAATGACCAGACTTACTGGCCTGACAGAGACTGGAGAAACCCCGAGGGTATGGCCCCCAGACACCCTTGTAGCTCCATAATGAAGTCTCTCCCGAAGTTCACTGTTCAGCCAAAGATTAGACAGCCCCATAAAACAAAATGAGACTAATGGGGAACAACAGTCCAGGGACAAGGACTAGAAGGCAGGAGAGGACAAGAAAGCTGGTAATAGGGAACCCAAGATTGAGAAGGGACAGTGTTGACATGTGTTGGGTTTGTTAACCAATGTCATAAAACAATATGTGTACTTACTGTTTAGTGAGAAACTACTTGTTCTGTAAACCTTCATTTAAAGTACAATAAAAAAAATTAAAAAAAAAGAATATTGAATATACTATGGGCTGCAAAAAAAGTTTTATATTGTAACAAGTAGTTCTAATACATATTAATTAAAAAAGGAAGTGACTTTGCACTGACTATTATCAATGACTGCTATAGTCATTGCATATTTAGTTTTCCATAGAATAGTGAAAGAATTTTTTTCTTTAAATACAACTAGTAGTCATTTTTATGATTTGAATTGTGTCCCCCAGAAATGTATAGCGACTTGGCTAGGCCATGATTCTGAGTACTGTGTGGTTGTCCATCATTTTGCAATCTGATGTGATTATCAAATGTGTTGTTAATCTTAACCTCTATGCTGTTAATAAAGCAGAATTAGAGGCAGTTATGTTAATGAGGCAGGACTCAATCTATAGGATTAGATTATATCTTGAGTCAATCTCTTTTGAAAATGAAAGAGGGAATAGTGCAGAGAGAAGGGGGACCTCATACCACCAAGAAAGTAGTGCCAGGAGCAGAATGTGTCTTATGGACCTGGGGTCCCAGCACTGAGAAGCTCCTAGATCAGGGGAAGATTGATGGCAAGGACCTTCCCCCAGCACTGACAGAGACAGAAAACTCTGCCCTGAAGCTGGCACCCTGAATTTGGACTTCTAGCCTTCTAGATTGTGAGAGAATAAATTTCCATTGTTAAAGCCATCCACTTGTGGTATTTCTGTTATAGCATTGATAGATCACTAAGACAGTCATTTATAACACAGAATTTTCATAGTACCTTTAACTAATATAGTATTTTAGCCTATAACAGAACTTTTAAAAGACTTTTAAAAGAAAGAATAAACTATTTGAGCTTTAGAAAATATTTACAAAGCCCCTTTAAAGAAAAAAGCAATCAGTGCTAGTATTACCCCTTATTGTCAGTATAGCTTTTGACTAGACAGCAATGGTTTTTTGTTTTTTTTTATCAGAACAATAAACCCGTATGATAGAGATTACTCCAGAATTTCAAATGTTGTCCATGTAAAAAGACATTGAAAGCTACATTCCAGACTTTCTCAATATCCTCATAGAACTAATGCATTCTGAGCACAAATCTCTAGTAGAATTCCCCTTTCAGCTTCTGCTCTTATTTTTATCGTGTGATCATCCTGTATTCTAGAAGAGTACTGCTTTTTCTTATTAGATATTACATTAAAATCCCAATTCATAAAGGAAGCTGGAATTCTAAAAATAAAGAATTTTAAAAGGGTAATTTTACAATTACCAGTTCAAAGAAAACAAACATCTAGGCACATGTGTGGAAAATTCTGAAGTTTTAAAATTAACTAACAAAATAGCTTATTAATGTATCTCAGTCTCAAAAATAATGAAAATTTATAAACTCCTCAAACATGCTTATTGTTTGTTCAGATATTTGTAAGAACACAGTTTCATCTGACAACAAATATAACTTATTTTTGAATGGTGTTGTTTGTATCATTAAAAATTATTAACAAAAGCCAAAGGTTTTGCAATTTAATATTTCAAAAAACAAAAACCAAACTTGTAGTCACTGAGTCAATAGGACAGGGTAAAACTACCCCATGGGGTTTCCAAGGAGCGGCTCATGTATTCAAACTGCTGACCTTTTGGTTAGCAGCCAAATGCTTAACCACTGCACCACTAGGGCCCCTTAATATTTCCAGAAATAGAAAAAAAAAAAAAGTGAATCAATTGACATAAGTCTGAAACGAGGTGATAACGAAACGAGGTGATAACGAAATTATTTTGGTTATTTGAATTGGCAGCCAAAACGAGACAGCCCTCTTTAGATACTGTTGTTGTGTGCATTTGAGTCAATTCCAACTCATAGTGACCCTACCATACAAATAAAAGCTTCCATACAACTGTTGAAGCTTCACTTGGGAAGAGCTGAGCAGCAGGAGTGTTAGAATCACAGCAGGAGATTCAATGCTGTCCAGTTTATCCTGTGATCTTAAAAATGACATTGATCATATGCAGCAGATGCAGCTCTTGGTTATTCTGGGCCCCTCCACTATCAAAAGCTTCCCTGGCTTAAATGCAAACTTTACCCTCCCACATTGGAAGCTCTATTCTGATTGACCTTGTCTATCTTCCCAATGCCTTTACTACCCCTAGAGTTCCTGGTTCTCCCTATTTTTGCTGCTTCTCTTCCTACTGCACATTTCTGAATTATTTTTCTCCAGGCTTTCAGTCTTCAGTTTTCTCTTTTCATCTTACATTGAAGTTCTCATGCCTATATTCTCTGATGCTTCCAGTTAGAGATTCCTTAAGCATAAATGTTTATGTCCAACATTTGAAAGTAGGGAATGAAGCATAGCCAATAATGAGATGTAAGATTAGCTGGTGCACGATTCTAAGTTGATAGATCTCAGTTCAGAGAAAACTGCAAAGAATAAAAATATGTTTGCTTGTTTTATTTTTCCTTCTTCCATTTTGCACCTTCACTTTGCCTTATAAAGAATCTTTGACCTCAGAGCTCAGGAGCTCTTTCTTCCTTTTCAGGAAAGATGTCCCATCATAATCCTCCTTGAAGCCTTTCACATTAAAGGACTCAGCTAGTCTATTCCACATTTGCTCAGGTTTTCGCTTGGAGAACAGCAAGCTATATGAGTAAAATAATTTCAGCAAGTGTAACTGAAATAGTTTAATGTGAGAAACCACCCAAATAACTTTTGAGCAGCCAATTATTAAAAATGTGTTCAGTTGCTAAAAACTAGAAATTAAATTACCATTTTGTATACAGTATCAGACGATTCTGATAATATGGTGGTTTCTCATACTGATCAGAGCCTCCCAGTGGGATGTTTTTCCTATGAATGTCCTCCCACCTCGCCTCCCCCCTCCATCCCTGTCTCCTTCTCTTTAGAACAACCTGGCAGGTTCACACTCTTCCCTAACTCTCTGCTTGGCTGACATGTCACAAACTCACTGGCACATCCTAAGTGTTATTTTAGCCTTTTGCATATACCTCTGTTAGCACTTACCTCACTCTTCAGCAATTACTGAATATATCTGTACCTCCACCACATGATTGTGAGCTCTTAATGCACCTGAACTTTTTATCATTGGCAAAAGTAATTATTAAAACATTGTTTGGTAAATGAATGAATAAATAAACGAATAAGGATAAAAACTCAATCTGAGGAAAAAGATCTGTAAAGGTGCTTATGCCATTGCCTTTTCTATGCTGCCATTTATTTGTTATATGAACAGTACATATTATTCCTATAGAATATTGACTCTAGTCATCATTATAGTGAAATAATTTTATCATTGAGACTCAAACTGATATTATGATTCTATACATTTAAGAGTAATCACATAGTGCTGTCATATTTTTTATTCCATAATCCTTCACTATCATCCACCACAACTTTGAAGAAAAATTAGATTTCTTTTTACAAAATAAGGATCAAGGGATCTAGCTCTCCTCCATGGCCAGTGAGAAAGAAATATAACCTCAATAAAACCTTTTCAAAATTGCTAATCTTTGAGCAGCATTATTCTGTTTCACATAGGTAAACTTAGCATAATAGAAAGACATATATGGGCTGTTATAAAAGCAACTAAGTATGTAATAAGGTTAAAAAACTATAAAATGAAATTTAAATGCTATTTATCGAGAAAACAATTTTGTCTATAGAAATATGATTAAATTCAGAGTCAAGGTTTTGGGTCTGGATCCTAGATCATCTGATGATTTGGAACCTTTGGGCAGGTTATTTAAGCTTTTAGTATCAATTGCATCACCTGTAAAATGGACATAGTAAAGCCTCCATCTTAAGATGGATGTGAGAATCAAATAAGATAAAAGCCCAGTTAAAGTGAAAAGCACAATGCAAATATTATCTATTATATTGTCACAGCAGCCAAATTCCCAAAACAGTTACTTAGCTATTATTCATATATTATCTGTAGATTTTGTATTTTTTTAGATTTTTACTTTTATCACATATTGTGATATATGTTATTATTTTCGCCCCTTTCTTATAGGAGGATTATACATCATTACCTATTGAAACGTGATAAGCAGTGCCTTCTTGAGAGAAGAATATCCTTTTCCACCCCAGTGACGACAAGTGTGGCCATGTGACTTCCTATGACCAATTAAATGTGAGCATACATGACACTGTGCCGTCTTGTAGCAGGAATTCCAAGAGCCATTTTGTGTTTCTGCTAGCCTTCTTTCTCTTCCTCTTTTGTCATAAAAACAGCATGTCCCAGATTGAACTGTTCCTTCAGCTCAGATTCTGAACTAAAAAAGAAACAAGAAGCAGTAGCGTACCTAGCACTGACCTCTATTTTTAACATGAGCAAAAAATAAATCCTTTTGCCTTAAGACATGTTGACAGTATAATTTATCATTTGGACTAGGAATCGTTTGAGAATGAATGGTGTGCTGTTAATAATTATACCAGAACAACAGATATAAACATGGACAGTAATGGACAAGTAGGATGAATGTTCACCTTAATCACATACAAATAGTTTAAGGAGTTAAAAGTTCTACAAGGAGTAATACAAAAAGAGATCAGTATTACACCGAATCTTTTCCTTAACCCTTTCCATTTCCGTTAAGGTTTTATTGAAATCTGGGTAGGTCAATATAGCATGTGTTAACATTATTTTGACTCTGTAAGTACTTTTCCTTCATGATTACGTATAATAAGTTATTATTATTAATTTCCTGCCTAATTTCTCTCCTGGAATTAATTATCCTTTTTAGTCTTTTCCTAATTATTCTGTAAATCTGTCACTAATTCAACTCTGAAGTTTCTTTTTAATGTTTAAATCTCTTCTCTATACATTCTTGTGCATCAGAAATTTCATTAGCTTAATTTTCTTGACAAAATCTCCTCCAGAAGCTTCTGGCTTTCTCTGGACTGAACTGGAGGTCCTCTACCTGGGATACATTTGTCATCAATCGTCTCCGGTTCATCATCATCCTGTGTATCCCCTTGGTTTTTTTCCCTCCTGAATTAGGTCTACTGTTTTCTATAGGTTTCTTCTTTCTAGGCTTGCACTCTTGATTTGGGAAAGCACATCAAATAGCTCCCTGGAGAAAAAATAATGGGAAATATTGTTTGACATTTGCATGTCTGAAAATATCTTTATTCTAGTTTTATTCTTAACTGATAGTCAAGCTATGTGAAGAATTTTAGTTAGAAATAATTTTCTATAAAATATTTTAAAGTATATTTCCATTGACTTGACTTTTAGTGTTGTATTGAGAACTTCAAACCATTATTATTTCTAACTTTTTTTGTGAACAATACACCTCCTTCTCTCAGAAAATTGTACAACCTTTGTCCCAGAATTATACAATTTCACAATACCGTGTGTCTTGATGGATCTATTTTCGTTCATTGTGCTCGCCTATTACTGGAAATGTCTAAATATTTATTTGATTTTTTTGTGCTGATCTATTTTCTCTATTTTCTTTGTTCAAGAAAGCCAAAATACAGAACTTGCTGGGAAAATTGGATAGAAGAATGAAGCTTGGATCTGAAGCCAAGCTCTGATGAATTGAAGTTACTCAGACCTGAAGCAGGAAACTGATTTAAGCTACAGATTCTGTAAAAGGCAGAGAAGGCAGGAAAGGGACACAGCAGGTCCATTCTTCACCTCTCTATTATAAAGAGACAATATGTACAATTGCCTGTAGAAGGATATAGGTAACTAACAAAGAGGATATCAATGCCATCCATTAGTAAATTGTGGCCTAGTGTATGTTGAATTCTGTTCTTTGAGATCAACCATTCATCTGTCTTTATGGATGATTGACTTAGGATGGAGGGGTCAATATTATTCAGTCCTTTTTTGGGGAGAAATAGGATGGTCCATACCCGTAAAGAGAAGTTTAGTGTAAGGCCAGGTCACTCCACAGATTTGAAGAAGTTTGAAAGAGAACACCACTGTTAAAGAATAGAAGATGAAGAATTGCTTTGGTGAATAGGAAATAATAATTAACACAGGATAAATTTAGGCCTAAATCTTAGGATAAAAATAATTCCTGAAGTTGAAAAACAAATTTAGTTTTAAGGCAGTAATTCACATAATTTCATTCTTGATTTAAATGAACCATACCTTTTTTTTTTTTTTTTGTTAGTAAATATATCAGGAACATATATTTCCTGGAATTCTGGGAGAATTTATCATTTGTTTTTTGTATAAAGGGATTGTCCAATCTAATACAGTCCCAGGTCACATTTTGGAGGATGTTGAAGCAGTTTTATAAGACTTTTTACCGTATCAAAAACGAAACATAACTTGTTGCAGTCGAGTCGATTCTAACTCATAGTTATCCTATAGAAGAGAGTAGAACTTTCTCATAGGGTTTCCAAGGAGAAGCTAGTGGATTGGAACTGCTGACCTTTTGGTTAGCAGCTGTACACTTAAACACCGCACCACCAGGGCTCCTTTTACTGTATAAACCAAAAAAAAAAAAAAAACCCTTTGCCGTTGAGTCCATTCCAACTTATACTGACCATATAGGGCAGAGTAGAACTGCCCCATAGAGTTTCCAAGGAGCACCTGGTGGATTTGAACTGCTGACCTTTTGGTTAGCAGCTGTAGCTCATCACCACTATGCTACCAGTTTTCCTTTACTGTATAAAAACTCTATATAAGAGTCTTCGATGACAATTCTGTCTATCCTACTATAGTATAATGTGTCATTGGCTAGTTTAGGTGTTACAGAGAAAACGAAAGCAGGGTAAAGGTATAAGTGAACAGGTGCTTAAAGTGGCTTGAAGTTTCTTTACATCAATGTAGTTACACATGATGTATGTAACTTGAGATATATGGATGTAATAGTGAAGAACTTTTGAGTCAGATTGAACAGCAAATGCAAAGGACCCAGCTGGGGACTTTGCTTGGAATGTGCAAAGAACAAGAAGAATGGCAATGCTGATGCAACTCAGGAAAGTGACCGAATGTTGGAGGATGAATTAAAAAAATAAAATAGCTCAGTATATGGGAGGTCAGATCAACCTTTTTTAGGACTTTGAATTTTACTCCTCTTGATGTGAGAAGTAATTGAAAGTTCATGAACTCATCTACTGTAAAATGTTTGCAGAATCACTCTGAAGTGTTGAGAATAGCATGTAAAGGAACTTAGCACTGAGGCAGGGAAATCAGTTAAATGAATATAGGGATAATCCAAGTGAAGAATAATGGTAAATCAGACCAAGCTAGAAGCTGTGAGAAGATGAAGAAATTGATCAATTTTGTATATATATATTTTTTAATTGTTGTAGCAGGATATGTTTATTGATTCTGTGTGTGGTATATGAGAGAGTTAAGAAAGGACAACTCCAATGTTGTGACCAGCAAAGATAGAGTTGCCATTTACTGGTTTAGGAAATACTGTGGGAGAAGTAGGTTGCAATAGGAGAGGAATCAGGATTTTAAATTAACATCTGAGATGACTTTTAAATATCCAAGTGGAGATGTAGATAAGACAAGTGTGATGCATGTGTTTGGAATTGAGCAGAGAGGTGAACACTGGATCAGCAGTCAAACTGGTGAAGAATTCAAAAAAAGTAATATCCAAAAGAATACAGATGCACTGAAGTCTCAAGATAATCAAAGGTCAATATCACCACTGAGGTGAGTTACCAGCAATACAATCAAAGCACAGGAGATAGCAAGGCACATGAGGGAATATTCAGCAATGGACATGGCAGGACTAATTGGTTCTAGAGGCACACAGAAAGATGAGGACTGAGATCCTGTCACTAGAGGTGGTATAAGGAAAAATACAAATTGAAATAAGAAGTGTTAATTCTCCCTGTTGAAAACAAGGGAAGAGGCTCCCCTCCTCCCTTGTCCTTTCAGAATTCACCACATATAACTTGGAATCATAAATTCTTTCTCTGTCTCTTTAAAAAGTGTATAGATCAAGGATATTTCCTCAAGGATCTAGCAATCATTTGTTTTGAAATGTAATCATCAAGGAAGATCACACTCCTGCCTCTCAGTTTTGTCGTGAGACTCACATAACTTCATGTATTCTACTATAAAGATATTAGACAATTAGCAATTTTATCTTAAAAACATGTATGTAATGAGTTATATCCACTTAGCTATATAAAGGGATAGATTTATTCCTGTCTTTACAATCTCTTTAAGGGATTTCCTATGATGTATTACATTCTGGTTTAATGCTTATTCAATAATATAACTTTTCATTCTCTTCTACATTTGTAGAGAGGTTTTCTGGGTTGGGAGACAATTTTGTTTTTAATTGTATTTCCCCAACAGTAGGAAGAGAAAACTTGGTAAAGTGAAATTTCCAAAAACCTCTATTCAAATGATGAGTTGTTCTGATGGCCATTTGGCTTATATTCATACATATCAAAAAATTAAAGCATCCCAAATATTTAATAATACATGACTGGCAAGATAAGTGCTAGTATATTCATAGAAACATAAAATATTTTATGACCTGGATAAATGTTTTGAGTCCTGACACCATCCCAGAACAACCAGACCTAACTTGTAGACACCTATGAGAACCTTTGGGGAAATCACTGGAAATGTTATGGAAGACAGATATTGTATACTGGAATTTCTACAGTCAAATAGCCTTTTTGTTACCATTGGGTTAATGATAGACCTACAACTTTTTATACCTCTGGACCTTGGAGGTAAGGAATTATTCCAGTTCTGATGCATTTAGTGTCAAAGAGGATCCCTTTGGAATGCTGGAATCTCAGCAGACCAGAGTTGGAGCCTCATTGTTATGTGAGTTGAGCATTCTATTAGGTGATGCTACCTGGATGTGTTACTTTTGTGATCGTTTGCATTTTTTTCCTTTATTTCTGTAAGATAAGTCTTGCAAGCATAATCATTCCTGTGTGATCGTTAGGGGGTTCTGATGAGTTAGTTTTGGTTTTTCTATGTCATATTTGGAAAACTAGAGTTTGCCTATTTAACCTAATGGAAAGGGCGCCACAATAAGTTATTTATATAGCTCTCATTGGTATATTGTCATTCCACAGATCAGTAGTGCCACAGTGTCACTTGCCACATCGGTGGCATGTACTACCAGTTCGTATTTCTCAAAACCCAAAAATGGCGCTCTAGGCAGAAGCACCACACTGTCCCTCCACAACAAAGATCCGAAAAACTAAGCCGAACAGAGAATACAACAATCCTGAAACCCTAAAACATCCAATGAAGAGATAAAGAACTCAGCCAAGCACCAAATGGAGTGAGAAAACTGACAGAGAATGGAGAGTGAGGAGAGATTCATACAGAGGTCCCCTACCAGCTAATGCAGGGTGGTTCCACCATCTTGGACGCCTATCAGAGACCAGCAAATGGGGGTACAAGAAAGCAGCCTCACGGAGCATCCAGCGAGAGATAAAACAACCAGTAATTTTCAGTGTGCGCTTTCCCACCCCCCACCCCTCTTCAACCAGGCTTGGCCTCCTCTGCTTCCCATGGCCACAGTCTCTTGACCCGGAAGCGCCAGCTGCTTGGATTCCACACACCCAAGCAGGCGGCTCTCTGGGTGCCATTTGTTGGCTGCTAGTGTTGGTTTTTTTTTCTGCTTCTTTGATTTCTCACTTGCCTCTCGCCACCTCCCCCTCCTTTCACTCGAGTGCCTGGCTCCGTGCACCATCTTTGCTTCTTCCTGAGGGGCTACAGAGTGCCGGCAATTTGTGATATACGCTTTCCCACTCTCTACACTTCTTCACCCACACTTGGCCTCCTCTTCTTCCCACGGACACAGTCTCTTGTCCAGAAACACCAGCCCACACTAGCTGGCTCTCTGAGTGTCATTTGTTGGCAGCTGGTGTTGCTTTTTTTTTTTCTGCTTCTTTTGATTTCTTGCTTGCCTCTCGCAGCCTCTCCCTCCTTTCGCTCTGGTGCCTGGCTCCGTGTGCCATCTTTGCTTCTTCCTGAGGGGCTGCGGAGCTCCATTCGAGTGTGGAGCTAGTTCACAGTCTGGGCTACCACACTGGTGGGATACCAGGGCTTTTGTTCATTTGTTCATTTTGAATTGTTTGTTTGTTTCCTTTTCCTTTTCTTGAGTTGGGAGCCCTTTCTGGCCAGGTGGAGCTACGTGGCAAGGAACTCCCTTTCAGCTTCTACAGACGTGCAGAGGGATCCCTGAGAGTGTTTCTTTTCTCATTGGTTTTTTTTCTTTCTGTTTTTTGGGGGGGCCTTTCTTGTTTTTTTTTTTTTTTTTTTTTTTAATTTGTTTTGTTTTCTTTTCCCTCTTTTTCCCTTTTTGTCTTTCTTCACTGCTCAGTTTCTCATCACTCTATATCTTCCTTCTCTTTCTGATCCCTGAATAAGAGGCATTGTATACCTCTACGGCTTCTAGCCAGGCTGTACTGCGACACCTGAGAGTGACCTCCCCAGACCTAATAGCTGCATCGGTGGAATCTCTGGGACCTTTGCAGTTCTTTAATCTTTCTGATTTTAATTTATTAATTTTTTTCTTTTCTTCCTCTTCCTCTTTCTGTTTTTCTCCATTTCATAGTCTCTCATCTCTCCATTCCAACAGAAAGTGCCCCTAGCATTCTTTATTGTTTGTATGTATGTTTTTTGCACCTGTTCCTCTCTCCTGTCTCCCATATCCATCTTAGCTCCACAAATAACTATCTCCCCCACTGCATTCTGCCAACCTGCACCATGCGCTTGACATCAAACCACCAAGCAGCACAGGCATGGCCTACTGGAACCTGCCCAGCACTGATTACTGACCTTCCCTGGTGGGTAATAAGTGCCACAAACAACCCGTCCCGGTAACTCCTCTTCAGATAGACCTGCCCTGCTGTACCATAGCTGAGTGACTTATGCTGCCAGTTGGAAAAGGAGGCAAAAAGTATTGAGTACACAGATGAGCAAACAACAAAGAACACACAGTCTGCCTGCTCAGACATAGTCAAATTATTTTTTAAAAAAAGGGATGAAACAAACAATTCTACAATCAATAAACGAGAAAAATAACTACTGAAAGCCCAGAAGACAGCAGACAATATCAAAACATTTACAAAAACTGGACAGGATGGTTCCAGTAGGTGCCCAAAATAAAACACCAGATGATTTTCCAGTAGGAGAAAAGGCACTAGAAATACCTGACAGGGAATTAAAATCTCTAATACTTGGAATCCTCCAACAACTGAGGTAAAACCTGACAAACATGAGGAAAAAATAGACAAATTCATGGAAAATACAGACAAAAATTTGAAAGAATTCAGGAAGATGATGCAGGAACAAAATGCCAAAATAAATTCACAACTAGAAATTATACAAAAACAACAATCAGCAATCCAAAAGATAAACAACAAGATTTCAGAAATGGACAGTGTCATAAGAGGGCTGAAAAGCAGATTTGAAAAGGTGGAAGACAGAATCAGTGGAATTGAAGACAAACATTTGGATACAACTCTGTTTCAGGAAAGCTCAGAAAAAAGAACAATGAAAAATGAAGAGACCCTGAGAGTGACGTGGGACACAATTAAAAGCAAAAATTTACGAGTTATTGGCATTCCAGAACAGGGGGAGAAAACAGAAAACACAGAGAGGATCATTGAGGAACTGCTGACAGAAAACTTCCCCAATATCCTGAAAGATGAAAAGCTGGCCATCCAAGAAGCTCAACGAACCCCATATAGAAGAAACCTCAAAAGAAAATCACCAAGGCATATCATATTCACACTTGCCAAAACCAAAGACAAACAAAGAATCCTGAGAGCAGCTCGTGGAAAGCAAGAAGTCACACACAGAGGAGAAACAATAAGACTAAGCCCAGATTATTTGGCAGAAACCATGCAGGCAAGAAGGCAATGGGATGACAGATATAAAATCTTGAAAGTAAACAATTGTCAGCTAAGAATAATATATCCTGCAAAAATTTGATGGTGAAATTAGGTCATTTCCAGCTAAAGAGAAATTAAGGGAATATGTAAAAGTCAAACCAAACTTATAAGAATTATTAAAGGGAGTTCTTCGATCTGAGGACAAACAGCTTCAGCTCACAGGCAGAACCTAGGACACAGGATCATACGAGCCAGATACCAATCTAGGAAATGACCTCTCGAGGACTATCCAAAACCAAAAGAAATACAACAGGGAATCAGAGCAGTTAATCGATGGACGACGACAAAATCAAAACACTGAAAGAGGGAATAAACGGCATAGGTATAGAACCTTCTAATGCAGAGGAAGGCAAGGCAATACCAAGTAATGGTAGACTGCTTCAAACTTAGAAAAATAAGGGTAAAATTCATGGTAACCACAAAGAAAGTTAACAAACCAACTCATAAAAATCAAGACGAAAAACATAAAGTCTCAGCAAAACAAAACCTACAAAAACAAAAGAAATGAAAAAAAATCCACAAACAAAAGTAACTCAGCACAAAAGAGTAAGAAGAACAAAGAAAAATTCAGCACCACAAAAAAAGCACTACAAAATAACAGCAACAAACTCACATCTATCAATAATTACACTGAATGTAAATGGACTCAATGCACCCATAAAGAGATGGAGAGTGACAGAATCGATAAGAAAACAGGATCCATCAATATGCTGTCTACAGGAGACACACCTTAGAAACAAAGACGTGAATTTATTAGAAGTCAAAGGTTGCAAGAAAATATATCAAGCTAACAAATACCAAAAAAGAGGAGGAGTAGAAATTCTAATCTCAGATAAAATAGACTTCAAAACAAAATCGACCATAAAAGACAAAGAAGGACAGTATATAATGATTAACGGGATGATCCATCATGAAGACATAACCATAATAAACATCTACACACCCAATGACAGGGCTCCAAAATACATAAAACAAACTCTAACAACACTGAAAAGAGAAATTGACAGTTCCACAGTAATAGTAGGAGACTTCAACACACCATTCTCAGTAAAGGACAGAACAACTAAGAAGAAACTCAGTAAAGATACAGAAGACCTAAAGGGCACAATCAGCCAACTTGACCTCATAAACATATATAGAAAACACCATCCAACAGCTGCAAAGTACACATTCTTTTCCAATTTACATGGAACGTTCTCCAGAAGAGACCACATCCGACGCCCCAGAGCAATCCTCAACAAGATCCAAAATGTTGAGATAATTCAAAGTACCTTCTCTGACCACAAAGCCATTAGGGTAGAAATTAACAATAGAAAGAGCAAGGAAAAAAAAATCAACTACATGGAAACTGAATAATACCCTGCTTACACATCAGTGGGTAATAGAAGAAATCAAGATGGAATAAAAAAATTCCTAGAACCAAATGAAAATGAAAACACATCATACCAAAACCTTTGGGACACACCAAAGGCAGAACTCAGAGGACAATTTATAGCAATAGATGCATACATCAAAAAAGAAGAAAGGGACAAAATCAAAACATTAACTACAGAACTCAAACAAATAGAAAGAGAACAGCAAAAAAAAAAAAAAAAAAAAAAAGCCCACCATAACAGCAAAAAAAAAAAAAAAAAAAAAAAAAAAGCCCACCACCACAGGAAGAAAGGAAATAGTAAAGATCAAAGCAGAAATAAATGAAATAGAGAACAAAAAAACAATAGAAACAATCAACAAAACCAAAAGTTGGTTCTACGAAAAAATCAACAAAAGCGACAAACCACTGGCCAGACTGACTAAAGAAAAACAGGAGAGGACACAAATAACCCAAATAAGAAATGAAATGGGGGACATTACAACAGACCCAACTGAAATAAAAAGGATTATAACAGAATATTATGAAAAACTATACTCCAACAAATTTGAAAACCTAGAGGAAATGGTTAAATTTCAAGAAACACAAGGCCTACCCAAACTACAACAAAGTGATGTTGAAAATCTGTACAGACCCATAACAAGAGAAGAGATTGAAAAAGTAATAAAAAACTCCCAACCAAAAAAAGCCCTAGCCCAGATGGCTTCACTGGAGAATTCTACAAAACATTTACAGAAGAGCTTGTAACAGTACTACTCAAGCTATTTCAGAGCATAGAAGAGGAAGCAACACTTCCATATTCATTCTATGAAGCCAGCATAACGCTGATACCAAAACCAGGCAAAGATGTCACCAAAAAAGAAAATTACAGACCAATATCTCTCATGAATATAAATGCAAAAATTCTGAGCAAAATTATATCCAACAGAATTCAGCATCGTATCAAAAAAATAATGCACCACGACCAAGTAGGATTCATACCAGGTATTCAAGGATGATTCAACATTAGAAAATCAATCAACATAATCCACCCCATAAACAAAAGGAAAGAAAAGAATCACATGATCATCTAAATTGATGCAGAAAAGGCATTTGACAAAGTCCAACACCCTTTCCTGATAAAAACTCTCAATCAAATAGGTATAGAAGGGAAATTCTCAACATAATAAAGGGCATCTATGCAAAACCAATAGCCAACATCATTCTTAATGGAGAGAGGCTGAAAACATTCCCCTTGAAAACAGGAAAAAGACAAGGATGCCCTTTATCACCACTCCTATTTAACATTGTGCTGGAAATTCTAGCTAGAGCAAAAAGGCAAGAAAAAGAAATAAACGGCATCCAAATTGGTAATGAAGAAGTGAAACTGTCCCTGTTTGCAGATGATATGATACTATACCTAGAAAACCCTAAAGACTCCATGAGAAATCTACTGGAACTAATAGAAAGATTCAGCAGAGTAGCAGGATACAAGATAAACGTGCAAAAATCATTTGGATTCCTATACACCAGTAAGGAGAAAGATGAAAAAGAAATAAGGAAAACAATACCATTTTCAATAGTCCCTAAAAAGATAAAATACTTAGGAATAAATCTGATGAGGGATGTGAAAGACCTATACAAACAAAACTATAAAACACTAGTGCATGAAACCCAAAGGGATCTACATAAATGGAAAAACATACCATGCTCATGGATAGGCAGACTCAACATTGTGAAAATGTCAATTCTACGCAAAGCAATTTACAAATACAACACAATCCCGATCCAAATACCAACAACATTCTTCAAAGAGTTGGAAAAACTAATCATTAACTTTACAGGGAAAGGAAGAAGCCCCAAATAAGTAAAGCACTACTGAGGAAGAAGAATGAAGTTGGAGGACTCACACTACCTGACTTCAGAACCTACTATACACCTACAGTAGTCAAAACAGCCTGGGACTGGTACAACAACAGATACATTGACCAATGGAACCGAATTGAGAACCCAGATGTAAATCCATCCACCTATGGTCACCTGTTCTTCAACAAGGGCCCAAAGTCCATCAAATGGGGAAAAGACAGTCTTTTTAACAAATGGTGCTGACAAAACTGGGTATCCATCTGCAAAAAAATGAAACAGGACCCATACCTCACACCGTATACAAAAACTACTTCAAAATGGATCAAAAACCTGAATATAAAGCCTAAAACTATAAAGTTCATAGAAGAAAAAATAGGACCAACACTTCAGGCCTTAATACATGTCATTAACAGGATACAAACCATAACCATCAACGCACAAACCCTAATAGATAAGCTAGATAACTGGGATCTTGTAAAAGTCAAACACCTATGCTCTTCAAAAGACTTCACCAAAAGAGTCAAAAGAGAACCTACAAACTGGGAAAAAATTTTTGGACAGTACAAGTCAGACAAAGGTCTAATCTCCATAATCTACAAGAAAATCCAACACCTCTACAACAAAAAGACTAATAATCGCATTAAAAAATGGGCAAAGGAAATGAACAGACACTTCACCAAAGAAGACATTCAAATGGCCAACAGACACATGAGGAAATGCTTGCGATCACTAGCCATTAGAGAAATGCAAATTAAAACCACAATGAGATACCATCTCACCCCGGCATTACTGGCGCGAATCAAAAACACTGGAAATAACAAATGTTGGAGGGGCTGCGGGGAGATGGGAACTCTTATGCACTGCTGGTGGGAATGCAAAATGATGCAACCATTTTGGAAAATGATATGGCATTTCCTCCAAGCTAGAAATAGACATACCATTCGATCCAGCAATCCCACTCCTAGGAATATATCCTAGAGAAATAAGAGTCATCACTCGAATAGACATATGCACACTTATGTTCATGGCAGCATTGTTCACAATAGCAAAACGATAGAAACAACCTAGATGCCTATCAACAGATGAATGGATAAACAAACTATGGTACATACACACAATGGAGTATTATGCAAAGAGAAAGAACAACAATGAATCTGTGAAGCATCTCATAAAATGGATGAAACTGGAAGATATTATGCTGAGTGAAATAAGTCAATCACAAAAGGACAAATATCGTATGAGACCTCTATTGTAAAAACCCATGAAAAAGTTCACACACAAAATGTAACAATCTTTGTTGGTTACCAGGGATGGGAGGGGTGGGGGGGGAATACTAAATAGTCAATAGATAAGTGGTATCTTGGGTGAAGGGTGAGACAGTACACAATACATGAGAAACTAGCACAACCTGTACAAGGAAAGGTCAGGGAAGCCCCATAGACACATCCAATCTCCCTGAGGGACTGAGTGGAGGGCTGTGGGGACCATGTTCTTGGGGAACATCTAGCTCAATTGCCATGAGACAGCTTATAAAGACAATGCTCTACATTCTGCCTTGGTGAGTAGTGTCTGGGGTCTTAAAAGCCTGTGAGCGGCCATCTAAGATTCTCCACTGGTCTCATCCCTTCGGGAGCAAGGGAGAATGAAGAGAACAGGATAAAAGGAAAAGATTAGTCCAAAGGAATAATAGTCCACAGCTACCAAGGCCTCCACCGGACTGAGTCCAGTACAGCTAGATGGTGCCCAGCTACCACCACTGACTGCTCTGACCAGGATCACAACAGAGGGTTCTGGATAGAGCTGGAGAAGGATGTAGAGCATAATTCTAACTCAGAGAAAAAATACCAGATTTACTTGCCTAAAGGAGACTGGAGAAACCCTGAGAGTATGGCCCCAGACACCCTTTTAGCTCATTTGTGAAGTTACCTCTGAGGTTCACTGTTCAGCCTGGGAGTGCACAGCCCCGTAAAACCAAATGGAACTAATGAGATACAGTAGTCCAGTCACAAGGGCCAGAAGGTAGAAGGGAACAAGGAAGCTGGTGATAGGGAACCCAAGTTTGAGTAAGGATATTGTTGATGTGTTGTGAGATTGTTAACCATTGTCATAGGGCAACATTTGTAGTAACTGTTAAATAAGAAACTATTTTGTTCTGTAAGCCTTCATCTAAAGTGAGAATAACAGCACAATTTGAAGAGTGTAGTCAATGTCACTGAACTGTGTATGTAGAAATTTTTGAAATCTTATATCTTTGGCTATGTGTATTTTCACCAGAAAAAAAAGTTTGCGAAGTTAGAGGGTTAATATGTTGTGGGGTTGTTAACCAATGTCATAAAACAACATGTGTACTACTGTTTCATGAGAAACTATTTGTTCTGTAAGCCTTCACCTGAAGTGCAATAAAATATTAAAAAAAAATCCATATTACTAACCAAATATTTAAACACATGAGGGCAGAGTCTACATAGCAGTATATACAGAAGCACCATTCTGTCCCTCGGCAGTAAAGACCTGAAAAACTAAAACAGATACAAACATCATTTCTGGAACCCTAAGCATCAAATGTAGGCGTAAAGAACTCAATCAAGCACTGAAAGGAATAAGAAACTGAGAGAGAACAGAGAATGACGAGAGCTACTGAGTGGAGGTCTCCTACCAGCTAATGTGGCATGGATTTGCCATCTTGAGTAATAGACACCAAGGAAACCAGGCAGGGAAGATGGGAAGACAACTTCACAAAGCTCCCCTACAGGAGACAGAACACCCAGTAACCAGGGATACACGCTTTCCCAGACCCAACAATTCTTCCCTGTTCATGGCTTCCGTCACTTTCCAATGGATCACAGTTGCTTGGCCAGAGAGACACCAGCTCACTGCCACCCAGGTCCACCCTACCCCTACCAGCTGGCCTCTTCAGCACCATTTTTGTTTGTTTGTTTTTTGTTATTATTTTTTTTTTTTGGCTTTTTATTGTTGCATCTCTTTCTTTCCTTTCCTTCCTTTATTTTCTCCTGCCCAGTTAGCCCGGTGTGCCATCCCCTCCCCTTTTTGATGGGCTGTGCCACACTGCTTGTCTAGACAGCCACCAGCGCACAGTTGACTAAGATTTGCACCACTCCTGCTGGCAGGCTCCCTCAGTGTCATTTTTTTATTTTATTTTATTTTTTTCCATTTTCTTCTCTCTCTCTCCCTTTTTTCCTTTCCTTTCTCCTATCTACCTGGCTCCATGTGCCATACCCACCCCTTCTTGACAGGTTTTGCTGCACCACTTGGCTGGGGGGCCACCAGCACACAGCTTCCCCAGGTCTCCATTACCCCCACCAACCAGCTTGCTCAGTGCTGTATTTTTTGGTTTGCTTGCTTTTTTTTTTTTTTTAATTATATTTTTCTGTTTCTTCAATCTCTCTCCTTTCCTTTCTTTCCTTTCTCCTGCTCACCTAGCCCTGTGCACTGACCCTGCCCCTCCTCAAGGGGCCGAGCTGCACTACTAAGCTGGAGAGTCTCTGGTGTGTGGCCTTCCCAGGTCTGCACTGCCATCACTGACCAACTCTCTCAGCACCATTTTATTTATTTGTTTTTATTTTTGTTTTTGTTTTCTTTTTCTTTTCTTCTTTTGTTGTTGTTTCCTCTCTGTCTCCCTTGTTTCCTTTCCTTTCTCTTATCCACCTAGCCCCATATGCCACCACCCCCAACTCCTTCTTGATGGGCTGTCCTATACCACTCAACTGGGGAGCCTCTGATAACAGCCTCCCCGGGTCGGTGCCGTCTCCACATGCTGGCTCCCTCAGTGCCATATTTTTTATTTTTCTTTATCTTTCCCCTTGTCTCTTTTCCTTCTAGCTCCCACCTAGGCCCTGAGCTGCCTCTGCCCTTTCCTGATGGGCCATGCCATGCTACCTGGCAAGAGAGAAATCAGCTCGCTGACACCCCAATTCTACCCTGCCCTCAATAGTTGGCTCCCCCACCACCGTATTTACTTAGTTATTGTTGTCATTTTTATTTAATTTTATTTGTTTGCTTTTTATTATTCTTTATCTTGCACCTCTTTCTTTTATCCTGCCCATGTACCCAGTGTGCCACCCATGCCCCTTCCTGATAGGCCGAGTGACACTGCTCGGCTAGAAAGCCAGTGGCATATGACCTCACTGGGTCTGCCCTGCCCACACTGCCAAATCCCACCATGCCATCGTTTTATTTACTTTTGTTTCTGTTTCTTTTTTATTCATTTTTTCTTGCTATTTTTGCTTTTGTTTCTCTTTTCTTTTCTCTTCTTTCACTCACCCACATAGCTCCATGCATCACATCTTCTCCTTTCCCTCCTGCTTGTCTGCACTGTGTACCAAACGTCACATCCCCCAACAACAGCAATGCAGTCTTCTCCCAAACCCCTCCCTGCACTGTCCCCTGTTCCTGCCTGTTGGCCCCAGTTCATGTCAAAAACTACCCATCCTCACCCCTCCTCCCCATCTGGACTCACGCTTCTGCACTATAGCTGAGTGACTAGCACTGCCCACCTGGACAAGGTGGTGAGAAGTATCATGCACACAGAGAGCAAGTGACAAAACACTCCCAGCCAGCCTCCCCAGATGTAACCAAATTAAAAAAAAAAGCAGGATGAAATAAATAATTCTACAATCAATAAATGAAGAAAACAATTCCTGAAAGTTCCAGAGACAGCAAACAATATTAAAACATACCAAAAAGACAGGACAGGATGTTTCCAGAAACATCCAAAATGAAACACCAGCTGACCTTCCGATAGAAGGAAAGGCACTGTAACTACCTGATGAGGAATTCAAAACGTTAATGTTCAAAGTTCTCCAAGAGACAAAGGAAAACACAGACAAAAATAAGGAAAAAATAGACAAAATCATGGAAAATACAGAAAATATCAGGGAAAACAAAGACAAAGCAATGGAAGAATTCAGGAAAATAATATAGAATCAAAATGTCAAAATAAGTAAACAACTAGAAATCATACAAAAACAGCAATGAGAAATTCAAAAGATATATTTCTTAGTCATCTAGTGCTGCTATAACAGAAATACCACAAGTGGATGGTTTTAACAAGGAGAAGTTTATTTCTTCACAGCCAAAGTAGGCTAAAAGTCCAAATTCAGGGCATCAGCTCCAGGGGAAGACTTTTTCTCTCTGTCGTCCTTCTCATCAGTGTTCCCCCAGACTAGGAGCTTCTTGGTTCAGGGACCCCAGTCTGAAGGACGGGCTCTGCTCCCAGCACTGCTTTCTTGATGGTATGAGGTCCCCCTGTCTCTCTGCTCACTTCTGTCTTTTATATTTCAATACATTCCCTCAAGAAACAATCCAATCTTGTCGACTGAGTCCTGCCTTACTAACACTACTGCCGCCCATCCTCCCTCATTAACATCATAGAGGCAGGATTTACAACATATAGAGAAACCACACAATACCAGGAATCATGGACTGGCCAAAATGATACACACATTTTTGGGGGGACATAATTCAATCCATGACAATATACAACAAAATTTCAGAAATGGACAATGTCATAGAACGTTTGAGGAGCAAATCTGAAAGAATGGAAGACAAGACCAGTGAAATCGAAGACACAACCCTGTGGATGTGGGATACAATCAAAAGCAAAAGTTTGTGTGTGATCAAATTTCCAGAATAGGGGAACAATGGAAAACACAGAGAGGTCATTGAAGATTTGCTGACAGGAAACTTCTCTAATATCATGAAAGACCAATAGCCAACCATCAAAGAAACTTAACGAACCCCATACAGGATAAATTCCAAAAGAAAATCACCAAGACATGTCATAATCACACTTACTAAAAACAAAGACAAGGAAAGAATGTTGAGAGCAGTGCAAGAAAAATGAACAGTCACATACAAGGGGGAAACAATAAGATTAAGCTCTGATTACTCGTCAAACACCATGCAGGCAAGAGGGCAATGGGATGGCATGTAAAACACTGAAAGAAAGAAAAAAACAAACAAACCACCAACCAAGAATAATATATACTGCAAAACTCTTGCTCAATATGAGGGCAAAATTATGACATTTCCACCTAAACAGAAATTAAGGGAATTTGCAAAAACCAAATCAAACTTACAAGAATTGTTAAAGGGAGTCCTTTGGGAAGATAATCAACAACGTAAAACAGCAGCCTAAATCTAGGACACAAGACAGCATCAGCTAGATGCCAACCTAGGTAATGAACTCTCAAGTATACAACAAAACTAAAAGATTTACAACAGAGAACCAGAGAGGTCAATCTGTAAATGACAACAACATCAGAACACTAAAAGAATGAATAAACAGTGTAGGTATAGAACTTTCAAATGGAGAGAAAGTTAAGACAATATCAAGTATAAAAGACTAGTTTGAACTTAGAAAGATGGGGTAAATTTCAAGGTAACTACAAAGAAAGTTAATAAACCCACTCAAAAAACTAAGAAAGAAAAACATAAAGTCACAGTAAACACTAAATCTACAAAAATGAAAGAAATTAAAAAATAAAACCCAAAAACAAAAAGAATTCAGCACAGGGGAGTATTAGGAAGAAATAAAATATCAGCATCACAAAAAAAAAAAGAAAGAAAAAGAAACACTACAAAATGATAGCAATAAACTCACACGTATCAATAATCACCCTGAACATACGTGGCTTAAATGCACCCATAAAGAGACAGAGAGTGATAGAATGGACAAAAAGATGACCCGTCATTATATTCTCTACAAGAGATACACCATAGAAACAAAAACATAAATATATTAAAAATCAAAGCCTGGAAAAAATATATCAAGCAAACAACAACAAAAAAAAAACAGCAGGATTGGCAAAATTAATCTCAGATAAAATAGACTTTAAAACAAAATCACCATCAAAGACAAGGACAGACATTATATAATGATTAAAGGGACAATTTACCATGAGGACATAAGCATAATAAATATCTACACACCCAATGCTAGGGTCCCAAAATACATAAAACAAATTCTAACAGCACTGAAAAGAGAAAGTGACAGTTCCACAGCTGTCTTGGTTATCTAGTGCTGCTATAACAGAAATACCACAAGTGGATGGCTTCAACAAAGAGAAATTTATTCTCTCATAGTCTAGTAGGCTACAAGTACAAATTCAGTGTGCCAGATCCAGGGAAAGGCTTTCTTTCTCTGTTTGCTCTGGGGGAAGTTCCTTGTATTCAATCTTCCTCTGCTCTAGGAGCTTCTCAGCACAGGGACCCTTGGTCCAAAGGACACCTGCTCCTGGCTCTTGTTTCTTGGTGGTATGAGGACCCCCATGTCTCTCTGTTCACTTCTCTCTTTTATATTTCAAAAGTGATTGACTTAAGACACAACCTAATCTTGTCAATTGAGTCCTACCCCATTAACATAACTGCCTCTAATCCCACCTTATTGAAATCATAGAGGTGGGATTTATAACACATAGGAAAAGCACATCAGATGACAAAATTGTGGACAATCACACGATACTATAAATCTTGGACTAGCCAAGTTGATACACATTTTTGGAGGGACATAATTCAACCAAATATTCCACTGTTTGGCCCAAAAAAATTCAAGTCCTTCCCACATGTAATACACATTCACCCCAACATATCATAGCAAAGTCTTAATTCAACTCCAAGTCCAAAACCTCATCTGCAAAATTCCTCTTCATCCATGAAATCTAGAATAAAAGTCATCTGCTTCCAAAGTACAATGGTGGATTAGACACAACGTAGACATTTCCATTACAAATGGGAAAAATTGGAGGGAAAGAAGGGATAACAAGCACCAAGCAAGTCAACAGAATACATTACTTTAGTCCTCAAGGCTTGAAAATAATCTTCTGTTTTCTGAGACCATTTACACAATGGCCCTGAACTCCAGACTGTAGGTATTGGCCACATTCAGGATCCTGGGTGGAGGCCCCTTCGCCCTGAGCTTCAGCTCTGCCTTCCAGGCCCAATGGAATGGCAACTCTGCTCCCTCGCATTTGGGTGACCCCATTCTCCTAGCCCCTCTGAGTGGCAACTTCATCCTTTGAGACCCCAGAGGTTATGGCCATACACCTTAAGACTGAGGCAGCTCTGCTGCCTGTGTTTCTTATCTCTTCAGCTTCTGCTTCCTGTTTCTTTGACCTCTTGGCCCCTTGGGCCTTTGGTCCGACCAGCATCTGCTCTGCTCGCGCAAGTGTCCCAAAGCTCCATAGCTCCACTGATAAGTCCCTAGAGGCACCCTACTCTGCCAGTAAAATTTGGCCAGAAGGCACTCTGCTCTCTTGCTCCATGGGTCTGCAAACCTAGCTCCACTCTTCAGTGACCAAAGGCACTCCAAGTTCATTGCCATCGAGTTGATTCCAACTCATAGCAACCCTATAGGACAGAGAAGAACTACCCTATAGGGTTTCCAAGGAACGCCTGGTGGATTCAAACTGCCTATCTTTTGGCTAGCAGCCATTGCTCTTAACCACTATACCACCAAGGTTTCTAAAACCACTTCACCAGAAAGCCTCCTGGGCAAAGGCACTCAGCTCCCTAGATCCATGGTTGGCTTGCATGTCATCTCATGCTGGCTTCCTGATTCAGCTGCTGCTGTTTCTCTGCTTCTGCTGCTTCTTGCCATCTGTGCCGTCTCCAGTGTAGCAGCTTTCCACATTTCCTTCTGAGTTCTCACTAGAATTGTCTGACGTCCATAATTCCACCAATAGTCTCTTCAAGGCAATCTAGGCTTTTACTTTAGGCTTTTTAAAACTCTTCCAGCCTCTATCCATTCACAGTTTCAAAACTGCTTCCCCATCATTTTAGGTATCTATTACAGCAGCACCCTACTCTTCCTGTACCAATTTCTGTCTTTGTTATCTGTGATGCTATAACAGAAATACCACAAGTGGATGGCTTTAACAATGAGAAATTTATTCTTTCACAGTTTTGGAGACTATAAGTCCAAAGTCAGGGTTTCAGTTCCAGGGGAAAGCTTTCTCTGTTGGCTCTGGGGCAAGGTCCTTGTCATCAGTCTTTACCTGTTCTAGGAGCATAGCAGCACATGGACTCTGGGTCCGAAGGATGCATGCTCCTGGCTCTTGTTTCTTGGTGATATGAGGTCCCTCATATCTCTCTGCTCACTTCTGTTCTATATCTCAAAAGAGATTGACTTAAGACACAACATAATCTTGTTGATTAAGTTCTGCCTCATTAATATAACTGTCATTAAAATTACTTCATTAACAGCATAGAGGTAAGATTTATAATACACAGAAAAATCACATCAGACGACAAAATGGCGGACGATCACACAATGCTGGGAATCATGGACTAGTCAAGTTGATACACATTTTTGGGGAGGACACAATTCAAACCATAGCAACAATAATAGTAGGAGATTTCAACACACAGCTCTCAGTAAAGGACAGACCATCTAAGAGGAAACTCGACAAACAAACAGAAGATCTAAGGCCACAGTCAACCACCTTGACCTCATAGACATATATAGAACACTCTACCCAACAGCAGCAAAGTACAAATTCTTTTACAAAGCACATGAAACATTCTCCAGAATATACCATGTCTTAGGCTACAAAGCAACTCTGAACAAAATCTAAAACTCTGACACAAAACAAAGTATCTTCTCTAATCACAACACCATAAAAGTAGAAATTAATAACAGGAAAAACAAGTAAAAAAATCAAATACATGGAAACTGAATAATACTCTGCTTAAAAACAACTGGATAATAAAAGAAATCAAAGATGGGATAAAAAAATTCCTAGAAATAAACAAGGATGAAAATACATCAGACCAAAACCTTTGGGACACAACAAAGGCAGTGCTCAGAGGTCAGTTTATAGCAATAGACACACACATCAAAAAAGAAGAAAGGGACAAAATCAAAATATTAGTTATACAACTTGAACAAATAGAAAGAGAATAGCAAAAGGAGCCCACAGCCACCAGAAGAAAGGAAATAATAAAGATCAGAGCATAAATAAATGAAATAGAGTATAGAAAAACAATAGAATCAACAAAACCAAAAGTTGGTTCTTTGAAAAGATCAACAAAATCAATAAACCACTGGACAGACTGACAAAAGAAAAACAGGAGGAAGATGCAAATAACCCATATAAGAAATGAAATGGGGCATATTACAACAGACTAAATGAAATAAAAAGGATCATAACAAGAGTACTAGGAAAAACCATACTCTGACAAGTTTGAAAACATAGAGGAAATGGACAAATTTCTAGAATACACTACCAACCTAAACTAACACAAACTGAGGTAGAAAATTTCAGCAGAGTCATAACAAGAGAAGAGATTGAAAAGACAATAATAATAATAATAAAAAGCCCAACAACAACAAAAAAAGCCCTGGCCCAGATGGCTTCACTGGAGAATTTTACCAAACATTAAGAGAATAGTTTGCACCAATACTACTCAAACTATTTCAGAACATAAAAAGAAAGGGATACTTCTAAATTCATTCTATGAAGCCATCATAACCCTGATATGAAACCCAGGCAAAGATACTACAAAAAAAAAAAAAATCACAGACCAATATTTCTCATGAATATAGATGCAAAAATTATCAACAAAATTCTAGCCAACAGAATTCAGAACCATATCAAAAAAATAATACACCATGACCAAGTGGGATTCATACCAGTTATGCAAGGATTGTTCAACATTAGAAAATCAATCAACATAATCCACCACATAAATAAAACAAAAGAATCACATGATCAACTCAGCGGACGCAGAAAAGGCATTCGACAAAGTCCAACACTCATTCCTGAAAAAAACTCAATAAAATAGGTATAGAAGGGAAATTCCACAACATAATAATGGGTACCTATACAAAACCAAGAGCCAATATCATTCTTAATGGAGAGAGGCTGAAAACACTCCCCCTTAGAATAGGAACAAGACAAGGAAGCACTGTATCACCACTCCTATTTAACCCTGTGTGGAAGTCCTAGCTAGAGTGATAAGGCAGGAAAAAGAAATAAAGGGCATCCAAATTGGTAAGGAAGAAGTAAACTATCCTTATTTTTGAATGATATGATACTATACATAGTAGACAACCCAGAGTACTTCACAAGAAAACTACTGGAACTAATAGAAATATTCAGCAGAGTGGCAGGATACAAAATTAACATACAAAAATCTGCTGTATTCCTATACACCAGTAAAGAGAACTACGAAAAGGAAATCAGGAAATCAATACCATTTATAATAGGCCCTAAAAAAATAAAATATTTTGGAATAAATCTAACCAGGGGTGTAAAAGATCTATACAAAGAAAACTACAAAACACTACTGTAAGAAACCAAATGAGACCTATATAAATGGAAAGACATACCATGCTGATGGATAGGTAGACTCAATATTGTGAAAATGTCAGTTCTACCCAAAGCAATCTACGAATACAATGCAATCCCAATCCAAATACCAACAGCATTCTTTAAGGAGATGGAAAAACTAATCATTAACTTTATATGAAAAGCAAAGTGGCTCCAGATATGTAAAGCACTATTGAAGAAAAAGAATAAAGTAGGAGAACTCACACTACATGACCTCAGAACCTACTATACAGCTACTGTAGTCAAAATAGCCTGGTACTAGAGCAACAACATGAATAATGGAACAGAATCAAGAGCACAGATGTAAATCCATCAATCTACAGTCACCTGATCTTCAATAAAGGCCAAAAGTCCATCAGGTGAGAAAAAGACAGTCATTTTAACAAACAGTGCTGGTAAAATTGGATGTCCACCTGCAAAAAAATGAAATAGGACCCGTACCTCACACCATATACAAAAACTAATCCAAAATGGATCAAAGACCTAAATATAAAACCAAAAACTATAAAGATCATAGAAGAAAAAATAGTCAATGCTAGAGGCTCTAATACATGGCATAAATAGGGTACAAACCATAACTAACAATACACAAACACCAAAGATAAGCTAGATAACTGGGATCTTCTAAAAATTAAACACTTAGGCTCATCAAAAGACTTAACCAAATACAGTAAAAATAGAGCCTACAGACTGGGAAAAAAATTTTGGCTATGACAAATCCAACAAAGGTCTAATCTCTAAAATCTATAGGAAAATCCAACACCTCTACAACAAAAAGACAAATAATCCAATTTAAAAAGGGATAAAGGATATGAACAGACACTTTACCAAAGAAGACATTCAGGCGGCTAACAGACATATGAGGAAATGCTCGCAATCACTAGCCATTGTTGTTGTTGTTAGGTGCCATCAAGTCTGTTCTGACTGACAGCAACCATATAGCACAGAATAGAACTGCCCCATAGGGTTTCCAAGGAGCGACTGGTAGATTCGAACTGCCGACCTTTTTGGTTAGCAGCCGCAGCTCGCCATAGCTCTTAATCACTGTGCCACCAAGGCTCCATACAAACATTAGAGAAATGCAGATCAAAACTACAATGAGATACCATCTCACCCCAACCTGGCACGAATCAAAAAAAAAAAAAAAAAAAAAAACCAGACAATAACAAATGTTGGAGAGGCTGCGGGGAGATTGGAACTCTTATGCATTGCTGGTGGGAATGCAATATGGTACAACCATTTTGGAAAATGACATAGAGCTTCCTTAAAAAGCTAGAAACAGAAATAACATACTATCCAGCAATCCCATTCCTAGGAATATACCCTAGAGAAATAAGAGTTACCACACGAATAGACATATGCACACCCATGATCAGGGCAGCATTATTCACAGTAGCAAAAAGATGGAAACAATCTAAGTGCCCACCAACAGAGGAATGGATATACAAACTATGGTACATACATGCAATGAAATACTGTTGTTATTGTTAGGTGCCATCAAGTTGGTTCCAACCCATAGCGACCCTATGTACCACAGAAGGAAACACTGCCCAGTCCTGCACCATGCTCACAATCATTGTTATCCTTGAGTCCATTATTGCAGCTACTGTGTCAATCCAACTCTTTGAGGGTCGTCCTCTTTTTTGCTGACCCTGTACTTTGCCAAGCTTGATGTCCTTCCCCAGGGACTGATCCCTCCTGACAATATGTGCAAAGTGAAATACTATGTAACAGTAAAGAACAGTGATGAATCTGTAAAATATCTCACTACATGGATGAATCTGGAGGGCATTATGCTGAGTGAAATATGTCAATCACAAAAGGAAAAATACTGTATGAGGCCACTATTATAAAAACTCATGAAAATGTTTACACACAGAAAGAAACGATTTTGATGGCTACTAGGTAGGGAAGGGCTAGGGAAGGAAAAACACTAACTAGACAATAGATAAGTAGTAACTTTGGTGAAGGGTAAAACAGTAGACAATACTGGGCAAGTCAGCACAACCTGACCAAGGCAAGGCCATGGAAGCTTCATAGACACATCCAAATTCCCTAAGGGACCAAATTACTGGGCTGAGGGCTGGGGACCATGGTCTTGGGGGACATCTAGCTCAATTGGCATAACATAGTTTATAAAGAAAATGTTCTACATCCTACTTTTTGGGTAGCCCCTAGCTCCTTAAAAGCTTGTGAGCGGCCATCTAAGATACTCCACTGGTCCCACTCCATTTGAAGCAAGGGAGAATGAAGACAACCAAAGACACAAGGGAAAGATTAGTCCAAAGGACTAATGGACCACAACTACCCCAGCCTCCACCAGACTGAGTCCAGTGCAACTAGGTAGTGCTGGCTACCACCACTGACTGCTCTGACAGGGATCAAAACAGAGGGTCTCGGACAGAGCTGGAGAAAAATGTAGAACAAAATTTTAACTCACAAAAAAGTCCAGACTTACAGGTCTGAGAGAGACTGGAGAAACCCTGAGAGTATGCCTCGGACACCCTTTTAACGCAGCACTGAAGTCACTCCTGAGGTTCACCCTTCAGCCAAAGATTAGACAGGCATGTAAAACAAAATGAGACTAAATGGTCATACCAGCTCAGGGGCAAGGACAAGAAGGCAGGAGGGGATAGGAAAGCTGGTAATAGGGAAACCAATGTGTAGAAGGGGAGAGTGTTGACATGTCATGGGGTTGGCAACTGTAAAAATGGCTTGAGGGCAGTGTCTGACCTCTTCCAACTTCAAGAGGGGGAAGGAGAACCAAGATCAACCATACATGGCTCCCATGAGTCAGAGGACTGACAAACCTCCTCTCTCCGCCATCTTTACTAATTCTGACACCAACCATCCCTCATACAGCACTCTCTACTTCTCTGCTGGGTTTGATAATTCATTGCAATAGCCACACAGAACTCAAAGTCCACAGTCACGATTATGGGGTTTATTATAAGGGAAGTAACAGTTATAATTCAGGCTCAGGAACACTAAGGATACAGTTCTTTCTTTAGAATAACCTCTCCCCAGCCATGCTCACAGGCACAGCTCTCCCTGGCCCTCAGTCTCTGCCCAAAGGCACTCAGGTTTCTCTCTCCGTGGGCCAGGAAGCCCACTGCACCATCTACTGCTGCCGGGTCTCTGCTGCTGGGTCTCTCTTGTTCTCTCCTTCTTTGGTGGTGATTGGCTTCTCCTCTTTGTTCTGGAATTGGCTATCTTTTAAGGCAAAACTGACCAATCTGTTTGTTGTTGGTGTTAAGGGCTGTCAAGTTTGTTCTGACTCATACCAACCCAATGCACAACAGAACGAAACACTGCCCAGTCCTGTGCCATCCTCACAATCTTTGCTATGCTTGAGTCCATTGTTGTAGTCACTGTGTCAATCCATCTCTTTGAGGGTCTTCCTCTCTTTTGCTGACCCTGTACTTTACCAAGCATGATGTACTTCTCTGGGGACTGATCCCTCCTAACAACATGTCCAAAGTATATGGAACATAGTTTCGCCATCCTTAGAACCATTCTGGTTGTCCTTCTTCCAAGACAGATTTGTTCCTTCTTTTGGCAGTCCATGGTGTATTCAATATTCTTCACCAACACCACAATTCAAAGGCGTCAATTCTTCTTTGGTCTTCCTTATTCATTGTCTAGCTTTTGCATGCATATGAGGTGACTGAAAACACCATGGCTTGGGTCAGGTGCACCTTCGTCTTCAAGGTGACATCTTTGCTTTTCAACACTTTAAAGAGATCTTTTGCAGCAGACTTGCCCAATGTGATGTGCTGTTTGATTTCTTGACCACTGCTTGGTAGGCCACAATTACCCTATCACACAATCACCCGGATGGGAGTTACAAGACCATGGCTAGAAAGGCCACACACAAAAGTAACTAACTGCACAGCAGGAACCAATGTCATAAAGCAATATGTGTATTAATTGTTTAATGAGAAACTAATTTGCTCGTAAATCTTCATCTTAAGTACAATAATAAAAAAATTGTTAAAGCAGAACCTAATTTGCTGTGTAAACTTTCACCTAAAACACAATAAAATATTAATTAAAAAAATTTTAAGCACACTCAGTTAGTAAGCATGCATTCCAATACTGAAAATACATGTCACAAAAAAAAAATTATGGAGAAAAAATATAGTAACGAAAGGGAAAACTGAGATGCTCAGAGTAGTAAAAATTTGCCTAGTAAATGTTAATATTACCACATTTGCAATCATGACCCATTAAAATTTAGGGCATACGAGTTAACTGCCGAAATAGAAAATGGGACTGATGCTTGAATAAGCATGTATTAGTCATGATAGTTTAAATCTGTATATGATAGATTGTTTGAGCCAGGGAGTTAGTAGTGAGAAACCATTTTAATTCCCCTGGATTCCAGATTTCTGGGTCCATGGAGTTGAGGTGACCCATCCAGATCATTTGTCCTTATGCATCCCTTTAAACTTTGAAGAAACTGGTTTCCTAAAGTCACATGTCAGTCAAACAATGGCCTAATAAGCAGCTTAGCAGAGAAAGTTTTGCCTTATGCATTGCACTCTTTTTGAAGAATTATCTATGTGTGGTCAGTTGGGAGAAACAGGAGCTCCAGGGTCTGAATGAAAGTTGTATTTTAGGGTAAATTGTTATTATAAAAACACTGTTCTGCCCTGTTTCTGTGACAACATTGATGAGGTGGGGTACAAGAATTTCTGGAGGTTGTCTCATCTTTCGAACTCTCCTCTGACGTCCAGACCCAGCATTCCCCATTTCATGAACTGAAAAATACAGCTAATGAGTGCATATATAAATTTAATATTGTGAAAATTTTATTTTTGACAACAGATTCCTTCTCTCCCCTAAACACAAGTTTTAAGAAAGTAAAATTGCTTCTTTGTTCCGTATAAGGTTTTGCAATTGAAGAGACCATTTTGCCAGTTCAAATCCTTATCCCCCGATCTTGAGGTTATACTTTTGTGTATAATCAAATATATAGACAACATAAAAATAAATAGAACAAATTTAAGAAGAAAATAAAATTCAATTTCGACTTGTTCAGTGATTGATTTATAAAGATGGAAGTTTTGCCAAATACACCTACTCCTCACTTATCTATCTCGTTATACATTTTGCATTTATGACAATAGTAAAAAATCTAATATCTGACTGTTCTGCACATTCATGAGGAGCCAGGCAAGAGGGGGAGGAGGAGGATAGTGAGTTTTGTGAGAGGAAATATGGAGGCAGGGGGAGGCAGAACTCCTGGAATCTGATTGAGGGCTCAGAAGTCTCTTCTTCCAAAGAGGCTTTTCTGCCACCTCCGTAGCCTCCACAGTAGGAGGTGGCTGGGCCTCACCAGCCTGCAGGTCCTGGGAGCCACCTGCTGCCGAGGCCTGTCTTTGGGGCCAGTGGAGCAAACATGGAGAAGCAACGCGCAGTGGTCTGTACAGAGGCCTGGAGCAGGGTCAGGTGATGGTGGGCCCCTGCTGCTCTGAAAGTGGTGGGCATTTCCAGACCACCACCACAGTGGTAGGGAAGGTGTGCTGGGGAAGAGGTTCCTGCCGTGCCATGCACATCCAGAGATGCACAGGGGGTGCCTGACAGACAGTGAGCAAGCAGGAGGGAGACTGGTGCAGAAGACAGAGCACAGCCCCAACTCTAGCATTACACTTATTTTCACATAACAACTTGGTCTTTGGAACCTAATCACGTCAGTAAGTGAGGAGTGGGTGTATTTTCCTCTGTTACCTGTGCATATAATATATAAAGTTCAAAAGACTGTAGAATTTATAAGAGCTATTTCATGTTTGGAAACCCTGGTGGCGCAGTGGTTAAGAGCTATGGCTGCTAAACAAAAGGTTGGCCGTTCAAATTCACCAGGCGCTCCTTGGAAATCTACTCTGTCCTATAGGGTAGCTGTGAGTTGGAATCCACTCGACAGCAACGGGTTTGTTTTTTTTGGTTTATTTAATCTTCACATACGTACCTTACAGTCTTTATTGCCAAATATCTGGCTTATTTTATGTCCCAGGTTTCTCAGTATTAGTCTCTCACATTCTAACTAGAAAGAATGTGGCCAGCCTGTTATTGTTAGGTGTCATCAAGTTGGTTCTAACTCATAGCAACCCTATGGACAACAGAATGAAACACTGCCCAGTCCTGTACCATCCTCACAATTGTTGCAGCCACTGTATCAATCAATCTCCACAAGGGTCCTCCTCTTTTTCACTGACCCTCTACTTTACTAAGCATGATATCCTTCTCCAGGGACTGAGCCCTCCCGAAAACATGTCCAAAGTATGTGAGACGAAGTCTCACCATCCTGGCTTCAAAGGAGCATTCTGGCAGTATTTCTCATTGAGCTTTTTGTATGTTGGAATTGTAGATAAAAAAGCTTAAGGATTTCTGTTACAACACACACACATGAATTTTCCTATACATAGGTTTCTTCTTTATTTCTCTGAACTATCTAAATTTTCCTGGGTTCTAGCCCATTTGGATATAGCAATGAACACTTAACAATGTTTGATAATTAGGTGAAACTTGGACTATCCCAAGCTCTTAATCATTATCAAAATATTAGAAACTATCACTAAACAATTCAGAGAGGCTGATAAATATGAGGTAAAAGAAAATATCCTTATTAGGCTAGGGAAATAAATCCAAACTCAGGCAGAACCTGCTCAAATGCTTTTACGTTTGTTTGCTTTTCTATAATCTCATAACTAATTTCTCAGCTGTAGTTCTTTTTCTGTGTTTTAAATTATGTTACTGAAGTTTATGCCATCCTATCTCTTATCTGTATGATTACATGTATCTTTGTACTTATCTATACAGCCTGTTTCAAAGTGTTTCTAAATCTGTAGATTGAATAAAATGCTTTCTATTTTCTATTCTTGTCTTTCTTTTTTTCTTTTTTTTTTTCATTATGTAGGCTATCTTATATCACTCCAGATATGAGCAAAAGCCTAGTTAGAAAATTACTTTTTTTTTTCTGCCTTGTTTGTTCTCATAGGAGTAAAACATTCACAATAATTTTACTTGGGTGAATAAAACACAATAGAAAACAAAATGTGTCCTATAGGTTAATCTTAGTATTCTCAACTTTGGGCAGCAAGACAGAACAAAAATACAGTGTCGTCACTGACCCCAGAAAATCATACACCTGAAGCAATATATTTTGATTATGGAATTCAGGAGGAGTGGGAGGGAAAGAGCAGTCATCAGAGTAAAGTCTACTTCTGTCCAGTTAGCCTAATGGGTTGACCAGGACATTTTCAAGAAGAGAAGAGGTTATAGAATTGTAGAGGATTGAGATTGAGCCAAATTCCTGGAAGACATTATGTACCTCAGCGGTATCAGCACATATTCTACCATGGTAGATTCATGGAGCTCTATGACCATTTAGGCCAGGAAGCTGTCCTTGTACTTTCTTTCAGGTCATATATCCTCCACAAAAGCCCTATGATCCAAATCTACATCTTCTTGAATACTCTTGGGTCATGCATGTGCCTTCACAGTCATCTTTCAGCAGTTTCAGTAAACACTCAAAGATATTACTTCCGGATTTTGTAGAACTTTATGAAGCATTTGTGATAATAGCTGGTACATGTTTTCACTTAAGGTTCACTATAAACTAGGAGCATCCTCATTTTGTAGACAGGAAAAGATAAGCTTGAGGAGTTAAGTAACCTGCCCAAGGTTACACAAACTTGTAAATGGTGGAGTAGGAGCTTGATGCCAGTTCTCTGATGCTAACTATTCAGCTTTCACTTTCAGTGATTCCATGGATATTACAAAAGTTACATTTTGGTGAATTGAGACTTTTATTACCCCATAATAATTGCCTTTCCATGAACCATGAATTTATTAGATCTACAGTGCCATCTATAATATATGCACCAGTATTATATGTACCACTATAAAAAAAGGCATGGGAAGTGGACTCTGCTACTTTAACTATGACGGTATTTTTACATCACATAGTTTTTATTATATTCTTATTGAAATAGCTCTTTCCTTAGTCTTTCTAAGACTAAAACTTCTTTACATTTGGAGTCCAACTTTTTGATTGAATTATCACTCTTTTTTTCTTCCCCCACACACAAACATCCTCTGTGACAACATAAACATTGGTGAGTCAGCATTTATTAAAAGAATACTGCACTATTTTCCCCAGGATTTTCATCCAAAATGTTGACTCCCATTCTATAATTTTTGATCCATCAGCGCAGGCAATGATAACTACATCGCATCTGCTCCTGGGTGACAGCAATTATAAGTTACTCAAATTCATTCATGTTAAAATCTGGGAAACTATACATCCGTGAAATAATGCAGTAACATTTTATCTAGAATTGTTGCTTCTCCATCACCATAAGCAAAAAATGGATATGTCCAGGATTCTTCCGTATAGAACTCCTGATCCAGTGCTGATGTATTTCCTATGGTCAATGATAATATTCCACGTGTCACTGAGTTCTGGTGGCAAAGGACACTAATGTCATAAGTTTTTCTTGGGACCTCATGTCCTGCACACACATACTTAGAACTATTTTATAGTTTATCTGCTATGGAGAGGTTTGTTAACTGATCAAAACCTGTTCGTGATTTTCTGCCCCCACTGTTAGCAAATTAGGGGGTTTGGTAATTGTCCAGGAACCAGTGCTTGTCTAATGTAGGCCTTCCTGTGAGAAGAGGTGAGAAACTACCTATCCTTACTTTCTGTTGCCTCTGATGGCAGGAGCTATCCTGATGGATATGTATATCATGTCTACCAATAACTTCTATTTCTCAGGTTATGGCTCCAGATTTGCAATGTGCCCCCTTTATTTGAATGTTCACAGAAAGAAACACTCAATCATTTTTATGTGTGTTTGGCCACCTTCACTGAAGATTTGAGGAGCTATAGAAAGTGTTCCATCAAAACAAAACCAAAAGTCTTCTGCTTATAGGTAAGAAGGACAGTTCATGGAGGTCAATGGTCCCAATGAAAACATCAGGAAGATAAAGAGAAAAATACATTCTGTGATATAGAGGTTGCTCCAAAGGAATGGATGTGATAGAATACTTCCTAATCCTAATACAGCTTAAAACTTTAGGCTCTCTCTAAGAAATGCTTGCTGTTTTATTGGCATCCAACAATGATTGATATGGAGTTGGTATACAGTAAATATCTTTTGAAGACTTGGATTATTCCAAATGATTTAATGTAAATTAAGCTCACTTTGAAGAAGGAAGGAAGGAGTTTATTCTCCCATTAAGCTCTTCAGAGACCTTGCACAGGTCAAAAACAGAAACTTGTCGAAATGCCTTCCAGAGAAAATTCCTTGATTTAGGAGATGCTTATAGAGGGTTCTCTGATCACCTCTGCATACCCATTTCAGAGGAACTGAGAGTCACACTTAGTGGGTTAAAGTTCTTTCAGGGTAATGACCATTTCCAAGAAATTTCAAATAAGTATTTTCTCCATAATGGAACTTCCCAATGGAGCCTTGGTGAAGTAGTGTAAGCACTTGGCTGCTAATCTAAAGGTCAGCAATTCCAACCTACCTGCTGCTCTGCAGGAGAAAGATATGGCAGTCTGCTTCCGTAAAGATTTACAGCCTTGGAAACACTATGGGGAAGTTCTACTCTGTTCTATGATGTCGCTGTGAGTCAGAATTGACTCTTTGGCAATGCATTTGGTTTTTTGTTTTTAAACTCTTTCTTGTCTACATATTCAACTGAACACTCAGTCTAATCTCTGGAAACTTCCAGTTTTCAGATAACACCGTATCCATTATTTTACAGAAGGAGCTCCACCCTGCTGATGTGCAACACTTGCTTGCATTCAATTCCACTCTTTCTACTCCCAATAAATCATTTTCTCTTTAGGTAAGCTCTTTGTGTTTTACTGAAGATAATTTTTAAAAGGTTGCAGCAGTACATCAACAGGGAACTGCCAGTATTTCAGGCTGAATTCAGAAGAGGATGTGGAAAGAGGGATATCATTGCTGATGTCAAATGGATCTTGACTGAAAACAGAGAATACCAGAAAGACGTTTACCCATGTTTGATTGACATTCAGCTGTGTCATTGACAGTCTTCCTTTTTCACAGACATTCTATATTTCCGAGCATGATGTCCTTCACCAGGGACTAGTCCCTCCCAATAACATATCCAAGGTACATGAGATGAAGTCTCAACATCCTCGCTTCTATGGAGCATTCTGGCAGTATTTCTTCCAAGACAGATTTCTTCATTCTTCTGGCAGTCCATAGTATATTTAATGTTCTTCACCAACACCATAATTCAAAGGCATCGATTCTCCTTTGGTCTTCCTTATTCATTGTCCAGCTGTCACATGCATATGAAGTGACTGAAAATACCATGGCTTGGGTTAGGTGCACTTCAGTACTCAAAATGACGTATTTGCTTTTGAACACTTTAAAGAGATCTTTTGCAGCAGATTTGCCCAGTGCAATACATCGTTTGATTTCTTCACCACTGCTTCCATGTGCATTGATTATGGATCCAAGTAAAATAAAATCCTTGATAACTTCAATATTATCTCCTTTTGTCATAATATTGCTTGTTGTTCCAGTTGTGAGGATTTTTGTTTTTGTTAGATTGAGGTGTAATCCATACTGAAGGCTGTAGTCTGATCTTCTTCAGTAAGTGCTTTAAGTCCTCTTCACTTCTGGCAAGCAAGGTTGTGTAATCTCCATACTGCAGTTTGTTAATGAGTCTTCCTCCAATCTTGATGCCCCGTTCTTCTTCACATAGTCTGGCTTCTCAGATTATTTGCTCAGCATACAGATTGAATAAGTATAGTGAAAGAAAACAACCCCGATTCACATCTCTTCTGATTTTAAACCATGCAATAGCCCCTTGTTCTGCTCATATGAATGCCTCTTGGTCTATATACAGGTTCCTCATGAGCACAATTAATTGTTCTGAAATTCCCATTCTTCACAATGTTATCCATAATTTGTTATGATCCACACAGTTGAATGCCTTTGCATAGTCAATAAAACACAGATAAAACATCTTTCTGGTATTCTTTGCCTTCAGCCAAGATCCAACTGACATCAGCAATGATATCCCTCATTCCAAGTCCTTTTCTGAATCCAGCTTGCATTTCTGGCAGTTCCCTGTAGAGGTACTTCTGCTACCATTTTTTTATTTATCTTCAATAAAATGTTACTTGTGTGTGATATTAATGATATTGTTTGATAATTTCCACATTCTGCTGGATCACCTTTCTTTGGTATGCCCACAAACTTGGATTTCTTCCAGTTGGTTGGCCAGGTAGCTGTCTTTCAAATTTTTTGGCATAGATGAGTGAATGCTTCCAGTGCTGTATCCGTTTATTGAAACATCTCAGTTGGTATTCTGTCAATTCTGGAGCCTTGTGTTTCACCAATGCCTTCAGTGCAGCTTGGGCTTCTTCCTTCGGTACCATCAGTTCTTGATCATATGCTACCTCCTGAAGTGGTTGAACATTGACCAATTCTTTTTGATACAGTGAATGTATATTCCTATCATCTTCTTTTGATGCTTCCTGTGTTGTTCAATATTTTGCCCATACAATTCTTCAACGTTGCAACTCGAGGCTTTAATTTTTTCTCCAGTTCTTTCAGCTTGAGAAATGCCAAGTGTGTTCTTCCAAAGGTATGGTAGAACTGGCCATATTTCATATGCACTTTATTTTTACCTCTGTAGCTCATTCTTTATAGGTCATCTGAGCTATATTTGGCAATTCACCCCTTAATTTGTATTTTTATTTTGGTTTCCAATTATTGAATCAAAATATATCATAAATGAAATATATCTTGATGACCACCCATGTATATAGAAAAACATTAATTAAATATTTTGATTTTCTCCTACCATTTGAATTGTAAGCTCCTTTAGGGTAGTTTCTGATTGTTTAAAATTCTTTTCTTTATCTCCAAAATCCTCTTATCCAATGAAAAGATTACACAGAATATCACTAAATAATTTAAAATAATTTTGATCACCAGATACATTTTTAAATTTCTTTTCTGCTAAATATTTTGGCAAAACTGAAAAAGATTACATGCATTTACATATTCTTACATGTTTATCTTAAGATGTTGCTTCCCAGAGGATTCACAACGTTAAAGGTATTAAAAAAACAAAAAACAAAAAACTCATTGCCATCCAGTCAATCCTGACTCAGAGCAACTCTGTGTGGACAGAGTAGAACTGCCCCACAGGGTTTCCAAGGAGCGCCTGGTGGATTTGAACTGCCAACCTTTTGGTTAGCAGCCATAGCTCTTAAAGGTATGGAGACAGTTATTATAATAATAATGATTTTACATAAAAGCAACCAACTTGTAATCCTTTGATTCTAGTTCAGTGTATTATTTCAAATAGTATTTTAAATGGAATGATTAATGAAGTATACTTACCTCACAACTAAGAGGGCTCTCATTTCAAGGAAAATTTTTAAGTCGTAGATAACATCTAGAGAAATAAGTGCAATAATTTAAACAATTCAAGTTTAGATATGCTTGTTTTAAGAATATTGTTTTATTTCTTTCAAACGTGTCTAAGTTGATTGATTATATTATCTTCAGAATAAGAAAATTGTCGTCTTAGCACTTATATGGCCTGTTTTGTATATTTGGTTAATCAAGCATAAAATCTAAGTATCATTTCTATTTCAAAGAGATACCTTACTTCAATGCCTATGATTTACAAATGAGGGTTCTCTGTCACAATTATGGAGGACATAATTAAAGCATGTGGAAAATAAAAATTGATTTAATTTTCCCTAAGATACCCGGTCAGAAACACTGGCACAGATGCAGCTGTGCAGCCGCATATTTTTAGTATATTTTTTATTGTCTCCTGTTCTGTGAAACATCTGCTTCATTTTCCAAACTTGTAAAAAGTCTTCAAGCCCTATTAGACTCCACACTGAGTTTATGGATCGTATTAGTTGAGTTATTCTTTTCCCGTTATTCATCTGAGGAACATCTTTCTCAGAAATCAGTGTTTAACTAGATAATTTGGTAGGATGATTGTTGAAATTCCTCAAATTTTTAAATCCTTCAAATTTTTGTTTAAGATGATTCCTTTCTTTTTAAATTTAAAACTGCTAATTATTTTAACAAATGTCCAAACACTCAAATATGGGACATAGAATTGGACTATTGGAGCCAGGGCATGGGTAGAGGGATATTTTATTTTATTTCTTTCCTTCTCAGTGGATTAATTTTTCTACCAAACATGTATTAGCTCATAATAATTTTAAATAAAAATTTATTTCTTGCTAAAATTCCCTTAAAATGGGACAATTTTCTTTGAATCTACATCCTTATGTTTCAATACCATGAGGACCTTTACAGATATCCTTAAAGAGGTCAGGCTCTGTAGTGCAGTCACTTAGTTTAGGTAACACATATCAGCTTTATAATGTTGAAAATCTTGCTTAATCTTGCCATGCTTCTGTTTATTCACCTGAAAATGAAAATTAAAAAAAATTACATACATGTCAATATGGCCCTGCGAAGATTAAATAATATGACATGCCTATCACTCTTAAGGCGCCTAGGTTCTGCAAATGGTATGTGCTTGACTACTATCCTAAAGGTTAGGGGCCAAACCCACCAAGTGATACTGTGGAATAAAGGCCTGGTGATAGGCTTTCATAAAGATTATAGCCAAGAAAACTCTGTGGAGCAGTTCTACTCTGTAACACAGGAGGTGACCATGAATCAGAATCAACTCGACAGCGACAACGGGTATCACCCTTAAAACAGCATTGACCTATAGGAATCATCCGTAAAAGTTGTTAGTATAATTATTTTATTACAGTTACATTTATTGTTTGTTTTTATTAGTGATAGTATCTCCATAATGCTGTCTAAATGATGTAGTTACAGTGATTACTCTTTGTTCTCCACATTCAACATTTAGGATTTGGGACTTTTGTTATTAGAAAACTAAAATACCTACTAAACTATATATTGATTCTTTTTCTAATAATCAATCTTGTTTGTTTGTTTGTTTTTCACATGCAGCCTTGTACAGCTTTAATCTGACCTAGTCATTGACATTAAGTATAGGCATTGCCCATTCTTGCAGACAGAGTACATGGTATCCATATTAGTCCTATTAATAATGCAGGGTTATATTACAAATCACAAAATGTAATAGCATCAAGAAATGGGATTCTAAAATATTAGATACTGGGTGAACGAAGTTTTTCAATTTCTTAGAATTTGGTAGGGAGTAATTACTTTAGAAATATCTCTTTCTGTCCAAATATTACTAAATTTATTACTCAAATCCCTATGTGTTTGGAAAAGTGTTTTAGATCTTCAAGCCTGACTCACTAAGATTGGAAGATGCCAGCTGTTGATTGTACTCAAAAAATCACAATTAAATGTGTTTCAAACTGACCTAAGGTATAAATGAACAAATTTTATCTCAGAAAACTTACATTTTCATACTAAGCTGAAAATAGCTTCAGAGCGAGCTTACACATCTGATAAAAATATTAGATTATCTACACATATTTAAAAAATACACATTCATGCATGCTTTTAACTAATATACATGCACACACACAGTATCTATACCTAAGTATATGCATTAAAAGAGAGAAAAAGGAAGAGAGAAAAAATCAGAAAAAAAATAATTAATGGTTGAAAAAGCAAAAGGTTTTTATTAAGTCATGATTTATGCTACATAAAGCTTTGACATAAACTTTACTACAAAACCACACTGATTTACTACATTTTAAAACATTATTTCAATAATAATGTTAGAATTGCTTCACTAAAAATTGAGTTATCTAACTTTCTATAAATGGTTTGTGTTGCAGCATAGGGAATCATCTAAATTCTTGAGGGATAAGAATCAGAATTTGCACAAAGCTGGTTCCTATGAGGTGGATGTCAGACATATCGCCACTCTCCAACTTCTTCACCATTTCTGACATCAGCCATTCCCCTCTATGGCACACTCTACTTCTCTGCAGGGTTTGGTAATTCTTTGCAATGGTCACACAGAACTCACAGATTGTACTCACAGTTATGTGGTTTATTAGGGAAGTAACAGATTACAATTTGGGATCAGGATCAACTTGGAAGTAAGAGGAACAACTCTGGACCAAGATCAGGAAGCAGATAGGCAAGGTCTGGAAAGCTCCCTCAAAGAGAAAGCACATTCCTCCTTTCTTCATGCAAGACAACTTCCAACCAGGACAGCTCCCTCAGCTCCTCTCAGCCATGCATGTGCAGGCCCTTCTCTCATCATACAAGCAGGTAGACTTCCCTATTAGCCAGGAAAGCAGGCAGGCTCCTCTCTCAGCCTTGCAAGCAGGCAGACCCTTCTTTAGGCCATGCACACCCTTCCTTGGCTATGCAGACCTCCTCTTGGCTGTGCGCACCCCCTCTCAGCTGTGCATGCCTCCTCTCTTCTCCCTCAAGACAAGCTTCCTCCCAGTCGCCTCAGGAGAGGCCTCTCAACCACCTCAGGACAGGCCCCCTCTTAGCCTTAAGATTGCAGCTTTCAGCACAGCCAGGGCATCTGCCACTGCTAAAAGCATGCCAGGTTGGCCCTCACATTTCCTTCAGCCTCTCCTCCGCTAACTGGTAAGCTCACAGTCAGTATAGCAGTTTACTCAACTCTCTTAGCTGTTTTCCTAGCAGCGGTTTTCTGCTGTCACCACCAACTCTGCCCCAGGGCCCTTTCTAGGCCTTTCACTGCCGGCTTTGCCACTGGGCCCCTTCTGGGTTCCTCACAGCCTTCAGTGTTATGGCCCTTGACCTGTATTAGAGTTCTTTTAGGAGGTTTCTTGTCTTCCTCTCTCCTTCCGCTTCTTCTTTCTTCTTGCCTCTAAATAACTTCTGTGGGGTTGACTGCTTATAAAAGAATACTTGTTGCTATCAAGTCGATTCCAACTCATAGCGACCTTATAGGACAGAGTAGAGCTGCCCCATAGGGTTTCCAAAGAGCAGCTGGTAGATTCAAACTGCCGACTTTTTGGTTAGCAGCCGAGCTCATAACCACTATACTACCAAGGCTCCTGTATAAGAATACTCCTTGTCAATTTCAAGGTATGGCCATCCCAGCAGGGCTGCAATCCAACCAATCCTCTTGGTGGACCACAGTCACTCAATTTACATAGTAAATTGACCAATTCCTGCAAGGGGCAGACAGAAGTATCAGACCACCAAGCTGTTTACAGCTTACCCAGGAAATGTCAATCAACTTTGACAAAAATAATAAATCCTCTGGAATAGAAAACGACCTGGGAGCTCCCTCCTCCTCGCACCAAACTGCTTCTTCAAAGAACTAGGGCATAGGTATCCCTCAGCGCTTAAAGGGGAAATCACTAAAGCTGTTTTTTCTAAAGAACCAAGGCAAAAGGCCACATAACGTAATTCATTTCACCACAGGTTAAACAGAGCTTTCAATTTTATAATATTTTCTAGGAGATAGCTAGGTTCAATATTTATAAAATATAATTATATAAATGTTCATATAAAAAACAGCAAGTGGTTAAAAATGTGGCTTCAGGAGTTAGTCTACCACTGCTTAAATCTCAATTCTAATATATAACTTACTAGCTGTACCACAATAGGCATGGTGCTTAATTCTTCTAGCCTCATTTTTTAAATCTGTAAAATGGACTAAGAACATTACCTCAACTTGTTGGTTATTCTGAGGATTATTAATCTAAATAACACATGTAACATACTTGAAAGAGTGATCACACAGCAATCGTTTATTATTAGTAGTAATCTTAGTACTATTATTATGTGTTGGATGGGGGTGCTAATTAAAGACAAGGGACAAAGAAGTTGTAGGCAAGTAAAGAGGGAAAAAAAAGAAAGAAGATTAACAGCTCCGCCCACCGATGTTGCCACATAAAATACAGGATGCCCAGTTAAACTGAAATCGCAAAAGAACAAGAATGATTTTTTTTAGTATAATTATATCCCATGAAATATTTGGGACATCCAATAATAAAATTTATTTTTGTTTCTCTGAAATTCTAATTTAAGTAGATATCCTATTTTTGAGTATTTTTGTTTGTTTGTTTTTTGGCTGAATCTGGCAACTCTTTGCCAGCCCTGAGTAAAATACATATACCATGTATGAAAATAGCCAGTGTATGCAAAATAATATATCTGTATATGTTCATTTTTGTGTACATATGTAAATGAGATTTTTTTTAAAAATCTATATCCATTAATTTGTAGGATGTCCATTATATGTGGTCAAGGGGGTAAAAGACATAGTACAACTTACAGTACGATTCTGTCACAGTACAGTAAAATCAAATAAACATAAAACTAAATTATTTGTATACGTACTTGTATGTTCTAAAAAAGTAAGTAACCTTAAGGAAAAGGAAATATTCTATGATGTTCAAAATCTATTCATAAAATGAATCTCAGAAGGCAGGTTGCATTAGTTTTACACAGAGTAGGATTGGAGAGAGTTGTGCTAATTCTGATATTCCCTAAAGCTAACCTTTCAAATCTAGGTATAAGGTGTATGATGAATGCTGGTTCCGAAATGTATAATTAAATTTTTTACACCTAGATATGCAAATTAGTTTATATAAGCATAGCTGATTCACTGTGATGCCCACATTGATCTACAAACCATCTCTTTACATTTAAAGAATAGGCTAGTACAGTGTTATCATTTGGGTTTCTTTTAAACTAATGAATAGGAAAGGTGGACCAATTCACTTAATTAATTACAGATGAACACGTGAGAATTTCACCTATGCACCATATAGTCAGTTGACCCAAAATTATGATCTCAAGTCCTCTGAGAACAGCTTTAGGTAAAGCCCTGATGAACTGACTACAGCCACTTAAGGAGAAATTCAGAAATTGTACTGAGATTAGCTGTTCACTTAGTTTTCATTTTTGAAGAGTAATACTCTTCCAATTTCCTCCATGCAAGCAACAACTCTTTCTTTATTAAATTCTGACTGACTCTATAACTCATTATAATTTCTGGTGTTTTCTTTTGCTTTCCTTCACTTTAATACACAAATTTAACACAAATCAAATCAGTGAAGGTAAAAATCTAGTTTCATTCATATATAGTATTTGACTGCTGTCATTAATAATTTCCAGCAGTTCTGCTACAAGTTTATAACATAAAAGTAATTATTCTAATTACATGAGAAACTTTGTTAGTTGATGTCTCTTCTTTGTGCAGTTACATAGAAAACAGATATCAGATAATCAGAACAATTAAAATGGTGGTGTAATTGTTGAGGAATAGAAATTAGTCTTCAGATTTCAGAATTTTAACAAAGATTTAATTTATGCTCCAAAATACTTAAAAAAAAAAAAAAAAGAGTTGTAAAAGAAAAAGAAACAAAAAGGAGTATTATTTTTGTCTTATTATAAAAAATTATACCAGGTCTCATGTAGAAAGATGAAACTAGTGACCCATCATAAGTAAAGTACAAAATTTGAATTATTTTTCTAAAGAAGTCATCGTTTTACAAAGATGAAATCTCACATTTTAATTTAGTCCCTGTTGTAGTTAATGAGAGGAACCCTGGAAGTGAAGTGGTTAAGCACTCACTGCTAACCGAAAGGTCAGTGGTTCAAACCCCCCAGCCACTCCTTGGGAGAAAGATATGGCAGTCTTCTTCCATAAGGATTTACAGCCTTTGAAACCCCATGGGACACTTCTACTCTGTCCTCTAGTACTGCTATGAGTTGGAATTGACTCAAGGGCAACGGGTTTTGTTTTGGGTTAAGCAGTTAATGATACATAGCAGTGGTGACTAATTGAGTTAAGAAGTCCATCTGTGGTCATTTAAATGGTTATTTATATTTTTTATTTTTGTTTATTGTTGTAGTTTAAATGAAGTTTACATTTCAGGTTAGTCTCCCGTAGGAAAATTTATACATTCATTATTATGTGACTTTAATTGCTCTCCCCACACTGTGACAGCACACTCCTCCTTTCCACCCCTGATACCCCATGTCCATTCAACCAGCTGCTAAGACCCTCTGCCTTCCCATCTCACCTCCAGACAGAAGCTGCCCATTTAGTCTCTTTTATCTACTTGAGCTAAGAGGCACACCTCTCACAAGTATCACTTTATGTCCCACAGTCCAGTCCAATCCCTGTCTGAGGAGTTGGCCTCTGAAATTGTTTTATCTCTGGGCTGATAGAGAATCCAGGAGCAATGCTTTCCGGGGTTGCTCCAGTCTCATTCAGACAATTAAGTCTGGGCTTCTTACTAGAATTTGAGTTCTGCATCCCACCTTTCCTCTGCTCCATCAGGGACTCTCTGTTGTGTTCCCTGTCAGGGCAGTCACTGGTAGTAGCCAGGCACCATCTAATTCTTCTAGTCTCAGGCTGATGAAGTCTCTGGTTTATGTGGTCCTTTCTGTCTCTTTGGCTAATACTTTCCTTCTGTCTTTGGTGTTCTTCTTTCTCCTTTACTCCAGGTGGTTGGGACCAATTGATGCATCTTAGATGGCCGCTTGCAAGCTTTTAAGACCCCAGACACCACTCATCAAAGCAGGATGCAAAACATTTTCCTAATAACATTTATTATGCCAATTGACCCATATGTCCCCTGAAAGCATGGTCCCCAGACCCCGCATCCCTGCTACTCTGTCCCTCAAAGTATTTGTATTTGTATTGTATTTGTATTTGCACTGTATTCAGGAAACTTCTTAGCTTTGGTTTAGTTCAGTTGTGCTGAGTTCCCCTGTACTGTGTGCTGTCCTTCCCTTCATCTAAGATAATTCTTGTCTACTATCTAGTTAGTAAATAACCCTCACTCCCTCCCCACCCTCATAACCATCAAAGAATGTTGTCTTCTATGTTTAAACCTTTTCTTGAGTTCTTATAATAGTGGTCTTATACAATATTTGTCCTTCTGTGACTGACTAAATTCACTCAGCATAATGACCTCCAGCTTCCACGATGTTATATGATGTTTCACAGCTTCATCATTGTTCTTTATCATTGCATAATATTCCATTGTGTGGATATACCATAGTTGTTTATCCATTCATCCATTGATGTGCACCTAGGTTGCTTCCATCTTTTTGCTGTTGTGAACAGTGCTGCGATGAACATGGGTGTGCATATATCTATTTGTGGGATGGCTCTTAATTCTCTAGGATGTATTCCAAGGAGCGGGATAGCTGGATCGTGTGGTACTTCTATTTCTAGGTTTTTCAGGAAGTGCCAAATTGATTTCCAAAGTGGTTGTACCATTTTACATTCCCACCAACAGTGTATAAGTGTTCCAGTCTCTCCACAACCTCTCCAGCATTTGTTATTTTGTGTTTTTGGATTAATGCTAGCCTTGTTGGTGTGAGATGATATCTCATTGTAGTTTTGATCTGCATTTCTCTAATGGCTAATATCGTGAGAATTTCTTCATGTGTCTGTTAGCTGCCTGAATATCTTCTTTGGTGAAATGCCTGTTCATATCCTTTGCCCATTTTTTAATTGGGTTATTTGTCTTTTTGTTGTTGTAGTTTTGCAGTATCTTATAGATTTTAGAGATTAGACCCTGATCGGATTTATCGTAGCCAAAAATTTTTTCCCCGTCTGTAGGTTTTCTTTTTACTCGTTTGGCGAAGTATTTTGATGAGCATAAGTGCTTGATTTTTAGTAGCTCCCATTTGTCTAGTCTCTCTTCTGGTGCTTGTGTATTGTTACTTATGGTTTGTATTGTCTTTATGCCTTGTATTAGGGCTCCTAGCCTTGTCCCTATCTTTTCTTCCATGATCTTTATCGTTTCTGATTTTATATTTAAGTCTTCAATCCATTTTGAGTTAGTTTTTGTACATTATGTGAGATATGGGTCTTGCTTCAGTTTTTTGCATATAGATAGCCAATTATGCCAGCACCATTTGTTAAAGAGACTGTCTTTTCCCCAATTAATGGACTTTGGGCCTTTGTCAAATTTTAGCTGCTCATAGGTGGATGAGCTTACATCTGGATTATCAACTCTGTTCCGTTGGTCTACGTATCTGTTGTTGTACCAGTACTAGACTGTTTTGTCTACCGTGGCAGTATAATAGGTCTTAAAATCAGGTAGTGTAAGGCCTCCCACTTTGTTCTTCTTGTTGAGTAATGCTTTATTTATTCGGGGACTCTTCCCTTTCCATATGAAGTTGGTGATTTGTTTCTCCATCTCACTAAAAAATGCCGTTGGAATTTGGATTGGGATTGCATTGTTTGGGTAGAATTAACGTTTTCACAATGTTCAGACTACCTATCCATGAGCAAGGTATATTTTTCCACTTATGCAGGTCACTTTTAGTTTCTTGCAGTAATGTCTTGTAGTTTTCTCTGTAAAGATCTTTTACATCTCTGGTTAGATTTATTCCTAAGTATTTTATCTTCTTGGTGGCTATTGTAAATGGTATTGATTTGGTGATTTCCTCTTCAATCAAGCCAACTGATTTTTGTATGTTTATCGTGTATCCTGAAACTTTGCTGAAATCTATTAGTTCCAGTAGTTTTCTAGTTTTCTTGTGGATTCTTTGGGGTTTTCTGCATATAAGATCATATCATCTGCAAATAGAGATACTTTGACTTCTTCCCTACCTATTTGGATGCCTTTTATTTCTTTTTCTAGCCTAACTGCTCTGGCTAGGATCTCCAGCACAATGTTGAATAAGAGTGGTGATAAAGGGCATCCCTGTCTGGTTCCTGTTCTCAAGGGGAATGCTTTCAAAGTCTCTCCATTCATGATGATGTTGGCTGTTGGTTTTGTATAAATGCCCTTAATTATACTGAGGAATTTCCCTTCTATTCCTATTTTTTTGAGAGTTTTTATCACGAATGGGTGTTGGACTTTGTCAAATGCCTTTTCTGCATCGATTGATAAGATCACATGGTTCTTGTCTTTTGTTTTGTTTATGTGATGGATTGCATTGATTGTTTTTCTAATGTTGAACCATCCCTGCATACCTGGTATAAATCCCACTTGGTCATGGTGAATTATTTTTCTGATATGTTGCTGAATTCTATTGGCTGGAATTTTGTTGAGGATTTTTGCATCAATGTTCATGAGGGATATTCGTCTGTAATTTTCTTTTTTTGTGTCTTTACCTGTTTTTGGTATCAGGGTTATGCTGGCTTCATAGAATGAGTTTAGGAGTATTCCATGCTTTTCTATGCTCTGGAATACCTTAGTAGAAGTGGTGTTATATCTTCTCTGAAAGTTTGGTAGAATTCTCCAGTGAAGCCATCCACGCCAGGGCTTTTTTTTTTTTTTGTTGGCAGTTTTTTAATAACCTTTTCAATCTCTTCTTTTGTTATGGGTTTATTTAGTTGTTCTACCTCTGTTTGTGTTAATTTAGGCAGGTAGTGAGTTTCTAGAAATTTGTCCATTTCCTCTAGGTTTTCAAGTTTGTCAGAGTACAATTTTTCATAGTAATCTGTTATGATTCTTTTAATTTCAGTAGGGTCTGTTGAGATATCACCCATCTCATTTCTTATATGGATTATCTGCTTCCTCTCCTGTTTTTCTTTTGTCAGTTTAGCCAATGATTTATCAATTTGATTGATCTTTTCAAAGAACCAGCTTTTGGACTTGTTAACTCTTTCCATTGTTTCTCTATTCTCTTTTTCATTTAATTCTGCTCTAATTCTTATTATTTCCTTCCTTCTGGCACCTGTGGGCTTCTTTTGCTGCTCTCTTTCTACTTGTTCCAGTTGTAGGATTAATGCTTTGATTATGACCCTTTCTTCTTTTTTGCACGTGTGCATTTATTGCAATAAACTGACCTCTAAGCACTGCTTTTGCTGTGTCCCAAAGGTTCTGGCAGGGTGTGTTTTCCTTCTCATTTGATTCTATGAATTTTTTTATTCCATCCTTAATTTCTTCTATAACCCAGCAGTTTTTGAGCAAGGTGCTGCTCAGTTTCCATGTGTTTGATTTTTTTCCTTGCTTTTTCTGTTACTGATTTCTACTTTTATGGCTTTATGGTCAGAAAAGATGCTTTGTAATACTTTGATGCTTTGCATTTCGTTAAGGCTTGCTTTATGTCCTAATATGTTGTTTATTCTGGAGAATGTTCTATGTGCATTGGAAAAGAAAGCATACTTGGCTACTGTTGGCTAGTGTGTTCTGTATATGCCTATGAGATCAAGTTGATTGATTGTAGCATTTAGCTCTTCCGTGTCTTTGTTGAGCTTTTTCTTGATGTTCTGTCCTTTACCGAAAGTGGTGTGTTGAAGTCTCCTACCATTATTGTGGAGCTGTCTATCTCTCTTTTCAAGGCTGTTAGTGTTTGTTTTATGTATTTTGGAGCCCTGTCATTGGGTGTGTAACTATTTATTATAGCTATGTCCTCCTGGTTTATTGACCCTTTAATCATTATATAGTGTCCTACCTTACCCTTTGTGGTGGATTTTGCTTTAAAGTCTATTTTGTCAGAGATTAATATTGCCACTCCTGCTTTTTTTTGAGTGTTGTTTGCTTGATACATTTTTTCGATCCTTTGAGTTTTAGTTTGTTTGCGTCTTTAAGCCTAAAGTGTGTGTCTCTTGTAGGCAGCATATAGACGGATCATGTTTTTTTTATCTGATCTGCCCCTCTCTGTCTCTTTATTGGTGCATTTAGTCCATTTACTTTCAGTGTAATTATGGATAGGTATGAGTTTAGTACTGTCATTTGGATATCTTTTTTTGTGTGTTGTTCACAGTTTCTTTATTCCACTTAATTTTCTGTGCTGTGTTGATTTTCTTTATGTATTTTCTTTTCATCTTTTTCATTGTTGTTGATGTTGTATTTGCTAAGTCTTTACATTTTCCAGTTTTTTATTTTGACTTGTAGGATTGCTAGTTTCCTTTGTAGTTACCTTAATATTTACCCCTATTTTTCTAAGTTTATACTCGTCTTTTATTTCTTTATATCACCTTGATTTCCTCTCCATATGAAAAATCTATGTCTACATTTTTTAACTCCTCTTTTCTGATTTAATGTTCTCATCTTTTACATATTGGCATTTGTTTCCCTATTTTCAGTGTTTTAGCTTTGGTTTATTTTTGTGACTTCCCTATCTGGGTTGATATCTGGTTGCTCTCTCCTGTGTTCTAGTCTTGGGTTGTTATTTGATGTTATTAATTTTCTAACTGGAGGACTCCCTTTAGTATTTCTTGTAATTTTGGTTTGATTTTTGCAAATTCTCTAAACTTCTGTTTATCTGGAAATGCCCTAATTTCACCATCATATTTGAGAGACAGTTTTGCTGGATATGAAATTCTTGGCTGGCAATTTTTTTCCTTCATGGCTTTATATATGTTATTCCATTGCCTTCTTGCCTGCATGGTTACTGCTGAGTCGTCCGAGCTTATTCTTATTGACTTTTCTTTGTAGATGACTTTTCATTTATTCCTAGATGCTCTTAAAATTTTCTCTTTATCTTTGGTTTTTGCAAGTTTGATTATAATATGTCTTGGTGACTTTCTTTTGGGATCTATCTTATGTGGGGTTTGATGAGCATCTTGATAGATATCTTCTCATCTTTCATGATATCAGGGAAGTTTTCTGTCAACAAGTCTTCAACAATTTTCTCTGTATTTTCTGTTATCGCCCCCTATTCTGGTACTCCAGTCACTCATAGATTATTCCTCTTGATAGAATCCCATATAATTCCTAGGTTTTCTTCATTTTTTAAAATCTTTTTATCTGATTTTTCCTCAAATATGTTCTCATCAAGTGGTTTATCTTCAATCTCACTAATTCTGACTTCCATTGCCTCAATTCTGCTCCTATGACTTTCTATTGAGTTGTCTAATTCTAACATTTTATTATTAATCTTCTGGATTTCTGATTGCTGTCTCTCTATGGATTCTTGAAGACTGTTAAATTTGTCATTATGCTGTTCTCTAATCTTTTTAATTTCCTTTATGGCATGTTCTGCATTTTGTTTAATTTCCTTCTTAATTTCTTGAAGAGTTCTGTATATTAATCTTTTGTATTTTGCCTCTGGGAATCCCAAGAAATTTTCCTCCTCCAGAAAATTTCTAGATTCTTTATTTTGGGAGCTTGCTGAAGCCGTCATGAATTGCCTCTTTATGTGATTTGATAGTGACTGTTGTCTCTGAGCCATCAATAAGTTATTATATTTATTTGTTTTTTGTTTGATTACTTGTCCTACTTTCTTGTTTTGTTTTGATATGCCTGAATAGGCTGCTCGTGTGAGCTAGTTTGATTATTGGCACCTTTGAAACTCTAATGTCCTGTCACCGCGTGGTTAGATATGCTACTAGGTATGCGAGCTCAGGAGTCCACCCACTCCTCCTGTATGGATTCCGCTCGGTTGCCCAGGTAGACAGCCACCAAGTGTGTGGTGTAGGCTCTCACCTATAGTCCTAAACAGGCATTTGTGATTGATATAGGCACAGGCATCTGGCTGCAGCAGGGGGACACACTCTGAGCAAGGCAGGGGGCTGACAACCACCCCTGAGTGTCCAGGAGGAAGGCATGTTTCCTAGTGTTCCTAGGTGGGTGGGTTTTGCAGCCAGACTATAAGCACCCAATGCTGTTGGCTGTAAGGACTGGGGGGAACCTCTTATTCTTGGGCCCCTATCGTTGGTGGCTAGGTGGTGTAGATGGAGCCACCAGTCCTCAGGCCCCTGATGTAGGTAGGTGATGATACTGCTTCATGGGTAGAGCAGTGTAAAATGTCACGAACCTGACACTTCACAGCTGTTGAAGTTAGACTTCAGGTATATACCCCGCTGTATTGCAGGAATGAGAGCCTACACTGTTGAAATGGGCCCATACAAGTCTATTCAGGGGGAAAGGCACTCAAAGTCCGTGACTCCCTTTTGCCTATGCCTAGGCAAAGAAGCTGTGCCTACCCTGAGTTCCTGGCTTAGGGAAGCTGGCAGTTTATTTTTTCCCCTGTTTGTTAATTTATTCACCCTCCAAGGCTGGGAGAAAGGCCCAGGGCTTGTGACAGATCCTACCTCCAGACCAGGGGACTCAACAATTGCTGAAGCTGATCCAGGACCCAGTGCAGAGCAGGGAGCAGGGAGGTAAATGGAAAAGAGGTTTTTCCTTAAGGGGGATGTTTTTGATCCCCATGGTAGGCCGGACGGAAGTACTTATCTTTCACTGATAGAGGGCTGATTCTCACTGGTTCTGGGTGGCCAAGGTGACCCTCTGCCCCTGGGTCTCTCCCAGTGTGGAATATGCCTCCCGAGCACTGCTGCTGGCCTGCCTCACCGCTCACCCATGAGCTGATCAGGCCTGAAGGGCTCAGGCTCTTGCCCGATCAGATGTGGCAACCTCTTGCTGCTTCTGAACCATTTCTCCCTCCCCCTACCACTCAGTCTGGTTCCTCAACTTTGTCTTTGATGTTCAGGGCTCCTAGATTGTAATATATAATCATTTACTTGTTTTTTCAGGTCTTTGTTGTAAGAGGGGCCACCAGAAGCATCTGACTCTCCACCTTCTTGGTCCCGCCTCCCTTGGTCATTTAAATGGAAAGGAGCCAACTATAAACTCTGTGTCTACAGCCTCATTAGTACCCTGCCCTGATCAATTAAATTAACTAAATTCAATGAAGATACAGTTACCAATATTATCAAATATATCAACAAAACAATTAATACTTACCGAATGTTTCTATGGTCTCTGAGATAGCACACATTTATTTAAAAAAATCATTTTAAACATTTAGAAATCACTCAGACAATTACTTTGTCTATAATGGGGCCTCTAACTGATTTGTCTTGATGATTCTTATTTTAGAATGATTTGGACACAGTGTAATGAGAAGTTGGGCTTTTTTAAAAAAAAAACTTTATAAAAAAGATTTGTTCTCAAGAAACCCATGTACTTGACCACAGATTTTCCTGTCTTTGGTAACTTTAATTTCTTGGCCTACCCACGGCTTTTTTTGGTTTCAATAAACAAAGATCCATTCAAATTTCAGGAAAAAAAAGAAAAAAGTGGATGAGAATAGGAAGAAAATTTATTATAAGGTCAGCAAGATCCCACAGAAATGAAGAACCAGAGAAGTATTAAAACTTGATATTCTGGAAGAGCTAAGTCAGGAACACAGGGCTAATCTCCTCATCCATCCAACTAAGGAGTCCTCTTCTCTATTCCTCTTTCCTAGCACTTCTCTTTACTTCTGTGATCTTTTGTCTTCTCTGTATCCTTAGCTAATGCCATGAATTTAGAATATAAATTTTTTGTTCTGTTTTCTTTTGTTTTGTTAATCAGAATGTGAGATAATTCTTCTCTGTTCAAATGAAAAAGTTTTAGTTCAGCTCATGGGTCTTTGGATCTTTGCCTCCCCTAATCCAGTAGGTATGATTAGGGTGATCATGTAGTCATTGGGACTGTGGGTAAGAGAAGTTCCTGCAGCACTTAGCTATGGACAGAATTGCAGAAAACTAAAAGGAGAGTGGCAATAGCCAACCTTGAGAGATTGTAAGGATCCACAACTTTTTGACTATGTTAAGAATTTGGGTCCTCATCTTAAAATCAGTGAACGAATTTATCATTCTCAATGCAACTATCATTAAACTTATATCCTGACTGCAGGGTTGAGAATGGATTGAAGAGAATAGATATAGTACATTGAGACAAATAACTAGGCTATTGCAGAACTTCAGGCAAGTGTTAGTGATAACACAGGCCAGGTTGGTAACATCAGTAATGGAGTAAAATGGGGAGGCTTGAAAGGGATTTGGAATTAAATACAACAAGGAGCAATGATTCATTAGATCAGGGACAGTGAAAAGGGGATGCCTCTTAGGTTTCTGGTTATAGATAGAGGAATAGTGCTATTCTCAGAGACAGAGATGCTAGAAGAGGCCATTGTCAGAGACAGAGAAGCAAGAAGAAGAGCTGTGCATTGTATCTTAAACTTTATTTCCCACCTCTATATATTGACACAGTGGCTGCAACAATGGGTTCAAGCATAACAATGATTGTAAGGATAGAGCAGGACTGGGCAGTGTTTTGTTCTGTTGTACATAGGGTTGCTATGAGTTGGAACTGACTCGACCGCACCTAACAACAACAACATGTAGTATTGCCTAGCACAGCTCTAAATCCTCAGAAATTATATTATGACTCAAAATTCGCTAAGCAGTTCTGAATAAACTGGTAATATAATCACCATTTATGTACAAAGAATTAGAAGCTTTGAAAATTTAAGCAGTCTGGTTGTGATTATAATAGACTGCATAAAGTTAAACAAGAAATGTAACCTAGCAGTCCTGGACCTGATTCAGTTTCTTTCTCATCACATCTTAAGGTTGTTATTAGGGTGTATAGTAGGCTGAAAATGACCAGCCAAAAGATAACCATGTTCTAATCCCTGTAACCTGTGAATGTTACCTTATACGGCAATAAGGGTTTTGCAGATGTAATCAAATTAAGGATTTTTAAATGGGCAGATTATCCTAAAAAAAAAACATTGCTGTCGAGTAGATTTCAACACATAGTGACTCTATATGATAGAGCAGAAACTGATTCCCTGAGTTTCCAAGGCTGTAATCCTCATGGGAACAGGCTGCCACATCTTTCTCCCATGGAGCAGCTGGTGGGTGTGAACCACTGACTTTTTTGGTTAGCAGCTGAGTGTTTAACCATCGCGCCACTAGGGATCCTTGGTTCCTGAAAGCAATCACATGGATTCTTGTAAAATGAAAGCAGAGGGAGATTTGACAGAAGAGGAGAAGAAAATATGACAGTGGCGGCAGAGACTGGATTGATGTAGCCACAAACTAAGAAATGCCAGAAGTCACTAGAAGCTGGAAGAGACAAAGAACGGATTCTCCCCAAGAGTCTCCATAAGGTGTGTTGCTCTGCCAACTCCTTGATTTCAGCCCCATGATACTGATTTCAAATTTCTGGCTTATAGAATTGTAAGAAAATAAATTTTCATTGTTTTAAACCACCAAGTTTGTGGTAGTTTGTGGTAATTTGTTACAATGGCCATAGTTAACTAATACAAGTAGCTTTCTGAAAATTGCTTTTCTTTTTAACATACATACCTTTTGATATAAGTACCTTGTGATAAGTCATTAAAAAATGTTTCATTCTAGCTAGGATAATCTGTTTCACTGAAATATATCTGCAGTTCTAGTGCTCTATACAGCCAAAACCATGTGATGTAGGCTCTTCAGAGATAATTTAGTCCCAGAACATTGAAGACAAGTGTCTTGCATAATTGAAAATTCTAACTGTAATTATTAGCACAAAGTTGAATTTCAGATACTGCATTTTTGGGTAAAATAAAGTGAAAAGTTGCATAAATTTCTAATAAGTGCAATTTTATTGAAACCTACTTTCATAATTTAATCCAAACTCCTTTTTGGAAATCTGATAATTTGCTGAACTCTTCCATTAACATTACCATCACAGATGCAGCCCCAGCACACCAAGGCTAGGAGCATTGTTGTTAGAACTATAATTCCAAAGATTTACTTTATTGTTTTGGATTGTTTTTAAAGAATATCAGTTTTGGAAACATATTTTCAATTATTTTTAGACTCATCACATAGCAGAAGTCTGAAATATAAATTATGAATATAAAGTAGCATTAAAACTGAAGTTCTCTGTGTAGCATAGTTTATGGGTAACAAATAAGTCAATAGACGTTAAATAATAAATTTTCAGCTGGTACATAAACAATAGAAGAAAATGAGATAGTGTATTGATATGCAGAACATGAGGGAAGGTAAGCAAATAGCTGTTCTTGCTAGGCTAATATGTATATTTGCAAGAGATATTTTTTTCAGGAGTTTTTCTTGGCATGAATTCTGTGTAAGAAGCAACTAATCATAAACTACAGTTCCAGGAAACATACTGTTCCACAAGATAGGTCCCAAGTGATGTTTATAAGCTGATAAATGACCTTAAACTATTTGAAGCATTGATGATAACGAAGTCAAGTGTAAAATTTCAGCAGAGATTTTTTTATCTTGTGCATTCGATCATTTTTTTCCTAGGTTAATAATTAAATAGAAAACATATTTCTTTCTATGTATCATATTGATGATTGCATTTCACTGTTATTGTACCCCAAAGAGACCAGAAATGGCTCTGCAGGTATGCACAAACTAAAACAACTAATGCTGGTTAACAGACACACACACACACACACACACACACACACACACACACACACACATATATATACGGAATTCTAATACATCATGAAACTGCTTCTGAAAATACTAGGATGGGAAAATGTTCTCTTTTCTAGAATATCCAGGTATTTAAAGCTTTGGCTACTGTGATGTTTAATGCTATGTCAGCTTGGCTAGGTCATTATTCTCCGTGGTTTGTCAAACACTATGTAATCATCTTCCATTTTGTGATCTGATGTGAGCAGCCAGTCAGTTGAAAGGGATGTGGCCTGCCTCCAGTATATAAATGGATGTTGTGGCAAAGCTCACTTTTTTCCTCGATCCTGCACTTGTTTTGTTGCTCGATCTCTGCTTCTTGGGACAAAAGCTTGCAGAAGTCTCTGGCCTGCTGCCTGACCTGCATATTTGGGATTTGCCAACCTCAGAAACCTTGTGAGCCAGCAGAGGCTTCCAGCATGTCACTTGACCTGCAGATTTTGGGTTTGTCACCCCCTGCAACCAAGTGAGCCAGTGGAGGTCTTCAGTCTATTGCCTGACTCATTGATTTGGGACTTGCCAGCTCTGACAATTGTGTGAACCATTTCCTTCTTTGGTTTTGCTTCTCTAAAGAACCCAGAATAAGAGAGCTAATCAGTTCCAAAGTGATTAGTCAATACATTAATACTTCATTCAAAGATATATATCCCTTTGGAAGGAAGATTCAGATAAACTGATTGCAAGACTTGCCTATACATAATATTCATACTGGAATTTAGAGAATTTTTAAAATCCTTTGTATTTTTTAAGTTTTATTATCCTTTTTTTTTTAGCTTACAATTTGTTCATTATTTTATCCTTTAATTAGCAGTCCTTAAATCATGTTTATAAAGTAGGTAGAGAGAAAGAGGAAGGGAAAGACAAAGACTGAGGAAATGAAAAAGTATATGCAGTAAAATGCAAACATTTTCAAATCTGGGAGAAGGGCATATGGAAATTCTGTGTACTATTTTTGTGACTTTTCTGTGAGTCTAAAATTATATCAAAATAAAAAGTTAAAAGAAAAAATCCTTTTGTTTACAGAGAATATCAACCTCCCTCAACACTCACACACACCAACACTTCCACCACCACCTCTATCAAAGCATAGGCACAAGCTTAAGTGTTGTCATTTTACAATTTTCATTCCTTTTGAAACCTATGGATTTCTGTTATTCCCTGCCAGTTCAGCTATAGTTTATCAGCATATTTTTAATATTTTAAGAGGTTTTCTTGTGTGTGTGTGTTTTAACAGAAGTTTTTTCAGTTATCTGATTTCCTATAGGGCTAAACATGGAAGGTCTCTTATGTTCTTTAATGGATGTATTGCTGAAACCACTTCCCAACCCCAAATAACTTGAAAGATAGTTATTATATTTGTTTTAGTGATTTACCGTCTCTTCCATTGACTGTGTTACCAGTGGGTAAATTCTGCTTCAAATGTTTGGTGCACATATTTCATACTGTTCTTTTTTTCACTTTAAATAATTGGTGATTCTTGTTTCTCTCTTTATATTTCCAAGTAAGGTGTACACTGAATAGTGTCGGCAACTGGAGAGTTATCTGGGGCAGGACCAATTAAGAAACTATCAGAGTGGATTAAAAAACAAGACTTAACTATATGTTGTCTACCAGAAACCCACTTTTAAACATATACCATAACAACAGATTAGAAGTAAAGGGGTGGAGAAAGATGTATCATACTAACACTAGTCAAAAGAAAACTGGAGTAGCTAATTAATTTCAGGCAGAGTATATTTCAAAGCAAGGAAAATTATCAGGGATAAAGAGGATCACTACATAATGATAAAGGAGTCAATTTTCCAAGAAAACAATAATCCGTAACATGTATGTGCCTAACAACAGAGAATTAAAATACACGAGGCAAAAATAGAACTGCAAAGAGAGATCAACAAATTCACTATTATAGTTGGAGACTTCAACACCCCTCTATCAGTAATTGACAGATCTAAGAGGTAGAAAATCAGTAAAGATATAGTTGAACTGAACAGCACCATCAATAAACTGGATCAAATTTACATGTATAGAATAGTTCATCCAACAATAGCAGAAGAGTAAATCACAAACATTCTCAAGCTGAATAGAACACTCACCAAGTAAGACCACATCCTGGTCTGTAATACGCGCCTTAACAAATGTAAAAGAATAGAAATCATATAAAGTATGCTCTCAAACCACAGTGGAACTAAACTAGAAATCAATATTAGAAAGATAGCTTAAAATTCCCAAAATAATTGAAGATGAAACAATATACTTCTTAAGAACACATGATTCAAATAAGTAGTTTCAAGAGAAACTTTAAAATATTTTGAATTAAATGAAAATAAAAATACAACTTATCAAAATTTGTAGGATGCAGCAAAAAGGGTGCTTAGAGAGAAATTCATAGCATTGAATGTGTATATTAGAAAATAAGAAGTATCTAGAATCAGTAGGCTAAGTTTTCACCTTAGCAAACAGCAAATTAAATTCAAAGAAAGCAGAAGAGAACAAATAATAAAAATTAGAGCAGAAACCCATGAAATTGAAAACAGCAAATTAATGGAAAAATTGAAGAAAATCAAAAGCTGTTTTCTAAAAAAAATAATAAAATTTTGAATCTATAATGTTTAGCATAATCCTTCATACACTGTAACACACCAAACATAAACTATGAAATAAATGAAATAATTTCATAATGTGAAATTAAAATGTCATATTTAGTCAACATACATTAAATTTCTACCATTTGTGATGCATACTGCCAGGTACTAGACGTGATCAATACACTCTCATAAACAGCATTTTAATAGAGTAGATGGATATTATATATCTAATTGCACCATTTATTATTATTATTTATTATTATTATTATGAAGACTACTTGAAACACTGATGTAGGTGAAAGACTACAGTCTTAAGTATGGATTACACCTGAAGCTGAAGAAAAGGAAAATCCTAACAACTGGGCTGATAAACATCATGATAAATGAGGAAGAAATTGAAATTGCCAATGATTTCATTCTAAGTGGGTTAACAATCAATGTCAATGGAAGCAGCAGTCAAGAAATCAAATGACATACTTGGTCAAATCTACTGCAAAAGGTTTTTTTAAAGTTTTGGAAATGGGAAGATGTTCCTTTGATAACTAAGGTATGCCTGACCCAAGTCAAGGTCTTCAGTCGCCTTATATGCATGTGAAAGCTGGACAATGAAAAAAAATGACAGAAGAGGAGTTTACTCATTTGAACTGTGGTTTTGGTGGAGAATATTGAACTGCCAGAGGAATGACCAAATCATTTTTAGAAGAAATACAACCAGAATGTTCTTAGAAACGAGGATGGTGAGACTTCAACTCCCTTACTTTGGACAAGCCATAGGGAAAGACAAATCACTAACAAGGACATCATGGTTGGTAAAACAGAGGGTCAGCAAAGTTGAGGGAAACCCTCAGTGAGATGAACTGACACAACAGCTGCAATAATGGACTTAAACACACCAATGATCATGAAGAAGATGCAGGACAGGACAACATTTCATTCTGTTATTCATAAGGTCACTATGAGTCAGAGGTGACTGTAGGGCACCTAATGATAGCAACATAAATATGTGTTACTAAAGAAAACTTAAGGTGCCATGCGGAAGTAAACAAAAGGGTAGTATGGGTGGTTAGGGGATGTTTCTTTGAAGAAGTAAAGTCTAGGAGAAGTTTGAAGGGTGGGTAGGAATCAACCAACCAACTTATGCAGGACTCTTTCAAGCATGAGGAATAACATTTCCTACAGCCTTGAGACAGAAAGCATTCTGATATGATCCTAGAAATGCAAGATGACTTTTGTGACATATGCCAGGGAAGAGTATGGCATAGAAAAAAAAGTGTGGGTTATTTAGATTAAGGTTTTGTGGGCAGACATAAAGAAATAGGCTGATTCTAGAAAAATGTAGGAGTTAAGATCAACTGACTGTGGAGAATTAATTGGGAGCAAGCAGAAGTAGAAACAAGGAGACCAGTTCAGAAGCCACTGCTATATAACACAGGCAAGAAAAATGATGACTTGGTCTCATGTTAAGTTATGCCAACAAAGATGTAGGGAAGTGCATAGATTTAAGAAATATTTAGAGGTATAAATTTCTTCAGAGAAAATTTGTTCGGGAGTCATAAAACAAGGGGAAAAAAGTGCATACTATAACTATCCAAAGATGTTCCTAAAGGAAAAACCAACTTAAAAGACACTGAAAAGGAAGATTATGAGGAGATCTAGTGCTCAAAAATCTGCAAAAGAGAAAATAGATAATGAGGGACAAGGAATTTCTGAAAATTACAAAGGCTCAGAGGATCTGGCAGGCAGCTCAAGTGCCCCAGATCCACACAAATCCTTAGTGCATTTTAGCCATTTACACATAAAACCAATCAGGACACAGTATTTATGAAATGGACTGCTATTGAACAATTCTTTTTAGCCATTCTATGGTATTTTTAGAGATGCGATATAGGTGTATAATTGGTACATTTGTCAAAATTTAGCATAAAAGAGATAGGTGATAATTTTCAATCAAGTTTACTGTAATTCTATTTTTTTTACATACAAACAAAATCCATACATAATAGGTAGTATTTAACTTCATTGAAAGGGTCAGAAAGCACAGCACTGACTTCAATTTTTATTGGAGCACATCTGTTTTGTGATGGAGTAGGGAGAACTAAGGATAAGGAGTGATGAAAATTGAGTTCTTTTTCATCCTGGCGCTACTATTGACTAGCTGGAAAAAATTGCAAGTTCAGTTGAACTCTCTGAATCATATATTCCTCATATTTAAGACACAAGGAATAAATGTGTAATAAATTATTTGTATGGTATTTAATGTTAATGAGCATTAATTTTAAACTTGCAATTCAGGTTTATAGACCATTTAATATTTTTTAGTCATGAATCTATTTATCTGATTTAACTATAAAGAGTCACATATTTGCATTATGTGATGGTTAAGATTGTGTGTCAACCTGGCTGGGCCATGATTCTCAGTATTTATATGAGATCATTCCCATGATTGAATATGCTGTGAGTAGCCAATCAGATGAAAAGGAGTTTCCTTGGGGGTGTAGCCTGCATCTGAATATAAGCAGACATTCTGGCTTTTTGCTCACTCTGGATCCTGCGGCTGCCTCCTGTCGTCTCACCTCCAGTTCTTGGGACTTGAGCTGTCAGCTTATCTGCCAACCTTGGGATTCGTCAATCTTCACAGCCTGTGCGTGGGAGCCCTGCTCTCCAACCTGCCAATCTTGGGCTTGCCAGCTTATGCGACTGCGTGAATTGGGAGCAGCCTCTACCCTGATCCACAGATTTGGGACATTCTAGCCTCTACAATTGCATGAGCTGTTTCCTTGATATAAATCTCTCTATATATGTATTTATACACTTCACTGGTTTTGCTTCTCTAGATAACCCAGCCTAAGACACATTATATTCCTTATTTTGTCACTACAACAGATTAAAAAATAACTATTTTGCCAGTAAGAACATCCACATTTTCGATTGCCAGAAAAACAGGACTATAGAATCATATTACTATTTTAGTTTCCTTAAGGTATGACAATATCTTTCATGTCTAATTCCCTTGAATTCAACAAATTACTTTCACTGTTTACCACATGTAAAAGGCTAAGTATTTCCAATGATAAATAGATCAGTAACTAAGAGATACCTAAAAGGTGTGTGCTATTGAGGATAATATGTAAGCATGTGTAAGCCAGATTATAAAATAAAGCATCATTAAAGATGCAGGAAGAGAGAAAAAGTGAGAAAATGTCTCATGGAGATGATTCCCTTTGAAATAGCTCATCCACTAGACTTATTTGAACAGGTATTCAAACAAGAATTTTGAGAAGGGTTTGGAAAAGTTCATTACGATTCCTTTTTTACAAAACCTTGTAAGCTATTCTAAGAAGTTTGTACATAATTCGCTATACTTTAGGAAAACTAATTGGGACTTTTACCTGTTTTATTGACTACACAAAGACATTTGACTGCTTGGATCATAACAAACTATGGATAACGTTACAAAGAATGAGAATTTCAGAACACTTAATTGTGCTCATGAGGAACCCGTACATAGCTCAAGAAGCAGTTGTGCAAACAGAACAAGGGGGTACTGCGTAATTTAAAGTTAGGAAAGGTGTGCGTCAGGGTTGTATCCTTTCATCATACCTATTCAATCTGTATGCTGAGCAAATAATCTGACAAACTGGACTATATGAAGAAGAAAGGGGCATCAGGATTGGAGGAAGACTCACAAACATCCTGGGATATGTAGATGACACAACCTTGCTTGCTGAAAGTGAAGAGGACTTGAAGCACTTACTGATAAAGATCAAAGACTACAGCCTCCAGTATGGATTACATCTCAACATAAAGAAAACAAAAATCCTCACAACTGGATGAATAAGCAACATCATGATAAATGGAGAAAAGATTGAAGTTGTCAAGGATTTCATTTTACTTGGATCCACAATCAACACCCATAGAAGCAGCAGTCAAGAAATCAAAAGACACATTGCGTTGGGCAAATTTGCTGCGAAAGACCTCTTTAAAGTGTTGAAAGACAAAGATGTCACCTTGAGGACTACGGTGTGCCTGAACCAAGCCATGGTATTTTCAAATGCATCATATGCATGTGAAAGCTGGACGATGAATATGGAAGACAAAAGAAGAATTAATGCCTTTGAATTGTGGTGTTGGTGAAGAATATTGAATATACCATGGACTGCCAAAAGAGCAAACAAACCTGTCTTGGAAGAAGTACAACCAGAATGCTTCTTAGAAGCAAGGATGACTAGAGTATGTCTTACGTACTTTGGATATGCTATCAGGAGGGATCAGTCCCTAGAGAAAGACATCGTGCTTGGTAAAGTAGAGGGTCAGTGAAAAAGAGGAAGACCCTGAACAAGATGGATTGACACAGTGGCTGCAACAATGGGCTCAAACATAACAATGATTGTGAAGATGGCACTGTACCAGGCAGTGTTTCCTTCTGTAATACATAGGGTCACTATTAGTCAGAACTGACTCGACGGCACCTAACAACAACAAATTATTATCCTTAGGGGTCCCTGGGTGGTGCAAATGATTAAGTGCTGGACTACTAACTGAAAGGTTGGAAGTTTGAACCAACCCACAGGGGTCTAAGAAGAAAGGCCTGACAATCAGCTTCTGAGGGATCACAGTCTTGAAAACCCTATGGAGTACAGTTCTACTCTGTACGCATGGGGTCCTCATGGGTTGGAATAGACTCAATGGAAATGTGTCTGGATTTATTATTATTATCCTTGTTTTACAGAACAGAAAACTGAGAACTGGTAAATGGCAGAGAGACTCCTAACCCACATGAGCCTGTGATGTGAACAAGAAATAAAATTCCATTCAGTTAAGCGACTGACATTTTTGAGTTGCTTTTCACAGAAACTATTCAACACAATATACAATGCTGCATTTTTTTGTATTTATTCAACAAAATCTTATGTGCATATGTTCCAAGGAATTATTCCAAGTGCTTTATAAATACTAAATAATTTATAACAACTCCATGAGATAAGTAATACTAGCCACATTATACAAAGGAGGAAGCAGAGTCACAAGTTCGCACAGTTAGTAAGAAGCAGTCATGTTTCATCCCAGGTACACTTAGATTCTTTTTACAATCTAAAGTTAATTAAGTGTTCTCTTAAAGAATATAAAAATTTATGGGATCTACAGTTTCCATATTCCTGAGTACTGTAAGAGCTTTGTATGAGGGCTAATTATGGAGAAGCTACAAGGTCATTTGACCCGAATCTCACATTCAAGTGCCTCAAAGTTAGACTTGTTGATATTTCCAAACAAGGTTACATTGGAAGCCATGGTATTTTGTGTGGTTATGGTTGAATTAGTTAAATGTAAAATATTAAAATTTTATAACTCTACTTTCAAATGTCTTAATTTTCTTTCAGTTTACTAGAGATTATTAATGATTGGAAGTGGGCTGGGCTGACTCTTTGCCTTTGAGAACCATTGTTTTGCACACTCACTAGTGAATATCTAAAAGAATTAGTCATAAATTCTGTGAAGCTCTTAATGTACTTAACACAAAGTCTCACTGAGTATCCACAAACTTGTAGAAAATTCTTAAAGGAACATTCCATATCAACATCAAGTAAGCTTCAAATGATACTGCAGTAGTCAGAAATAAGAGGCAAAGTAGAGAGTGGGGTGGAAAAAGCTAAGTCACTCGTCCTGATATAAACTTCAGAAACCTTTTATGTTCATCTAATTCTGGAAAAAAATACAGAGTTCAATGTTTTCTATATACCATAAGAAATTGTTAGGCTACATCTAATCAGAGGTTGTGTTATTGACAAAGGAAATATTGGCTAGGGCACCTGGGTCGCCTCTGGCTTATTTTGAAGAGAGTCATGGGATCTGTACCTTTTACTTAGCTCTACCGAAAAGAAATGATCTGTAGCTAATGAAATGTCAAACATGTAACATCTCTAAGGGTTTGGCTCATCCCTTCAGGGTGCATCAGAGGGTCAGAACCATGCTTAAATTTAAATCCCTACACAAGCTAAGAGTTGTGCCTTGTGAAGAGTATTTGTTTTTGTTTTTTGCTTTATCTTTCTGTTAGCCTTTTTTTTTTTTTTTTTTTTTTTTGCTCTCCTAAACTTAAATTATTTCTTTCTTTATGGAATAATTTTAACCATGGGGTTTGGGATTACTGTGAAATGATTCATGTGTTTTGCTGTCATTTTAACTATCTGCATAAGTGGTATGCTGTCACAAGTGCTGTCTTGACCCACTTTTGAGATCATGGCTGAAAAACTCTCAATTCTTTTTTGCAGGCAGTTTGCTAAGCCTACAATCCAACTACTTCCTTGTCAGGGTCTAACACTCTTCGGCTACATCACACAGAAGTTCCCAGATGTCCAACGTCCAGGGACAACCCCTTCTTTTTTGGGTCCATAGAATTACTCAAAATATCCAATCCATAGAAAGTCTGTGAAACTTAGCCAACCCTACCCTACTTAGTGTACATAAACTGTCTTCTACAACTCTAGCTTGCAGTTACCCAGTCCCTGGGTGCAAAAAATGGTGTGGTCCTGCCTGGTAGTCTTTTCTCCCGGAGAGTTGTAAATAACAACGTGTCTGCCTTTCATCTATCAGATATCTTGTGTTGTGTGCCCCCATCCAAAGAACCTATAACCAACCACCAACCAACCCACTGCCACTGAGTCAATTCTGACTAATAGCAACCCTATAGGACAGAGTAGAACTGCCCCATAGGGTTTCAGAGGAGCACCTGGTGTATTCCAACTGCCAATCTTTTGGTTAAACAGCTGTAGCTCTTAATCACTAGGCCACTAGAGTTTCCAACCTATATATAAATAACCCATAATTATAGGTAATATCATATAATTAGAAAACACACACACGTGACTTTTTCAGATAGCTTTTATAGTCCAGAGCACCACTAGTAAAATTGAACAGCAGCCCCTTGCTTATCCATGGCGGATAAGTTCTAAGACCACCCTCCACCCCGGCATGGATGCCTGAAACCGCAGATAGTACCAAATCCTGTATATACTATGTATTGTCCTATACATACATACCTATGATAAAGTTTAACTTATAAATTAGGTACAGTAAGAGATTAACAACACTAATAATAAAACAGAACAATTATAACAATATACAGTAATAAAATTATGTGAATGTGGTCTCCTGGTGGGATGGAGTGGGAGGGCGTTAGATTTCATCCTGCTATTCATTTAACATTTTCGTACTGTGGTTGACCACTCATAAACCGCAGGAAGTGAAACTGCAGATAAGGGGAGGGCTACTGTATGTGCTTGTGTTTATTTTTGCTTGTCATAGTTTATTAATTTTAATTATTTCGACCCTTCTTCCATATGCAGAACTACTTCTAATATAATTTTAACTCTATTTATTGTTTTATTGGTCACCTAAATAGATCTAATCAGGGAAATTAATCAATTGAGTAGGGATCTCTTAAAAAAATGTCTTGCTGGCATCATAAAAAGTCCTAGGAATTGAGGTTGAATGGTCTGGGTTTGAGTTCCAGAACTTTTCCCCTAATATTTGTATGAAATTGAGCAAACTCTTGAAATTTTCTGAGCCTCAGTTTCCTTCTCTGCTAAATCAAGAATCCACAGCTGACACTATTAGTATAATGTAAATGAAGTAATAATATATGTTAAAATACATAAAGTACTATTGAGTGAAAATGTCAGTTTTATTTTTTTAATTTATTATTTATACAATAGTAAATATATGAGCAAGAATGTACAGGCTGTCATAGTATGATGAAGGTCATTATTACTATAAAAATGTCCCACTTTAATATTTTATAACAAAATACTATGTATTAATGTTTTTAAATGCTCTCACTAAGTAACTATTGAATGTGTTTAACACTACAGTAAAGATTTTTCAGTGTTTTCCTAAAGTTTTATTCATTTGTCTATGTTGCCATTGAGTTGGCTCCAACTCAGGGGGACCTTACATATAAAAAGACAAAACATCGCCAGTCCTGTGCTATCCTTACAGTTGTTGGTATGTTTAAGTCCATAGTTGGCAGTTATTGTGTCAATCCATCTTATTGAAGGATTCCCTTTTTTTTCTCTGACACTCCACTTTACCAAACCCAATGTCCTTTACTAGCCATTGGTCTTTTCTGATGATGTGTTCAAAGTAAGCAAGACATTTCTCGGCATCCCGGTTTCTAAGGAGCGTCCTGGATGTACTTCCTCCAAGACAATATCCCTCGTAAACAAAGGTCTAAGAATATAGATATGGTATTATTTAATTTTAAATATTAGAGACTTTAAATCAGAATAATCTATTTCCTTGAATACTGGAGTAATTATCCACTTGGAAATATATATTCATCGTTCAACAAGACAACTTCATATTGAGTATTAATATGTGGTTGAAAAAATATCTATTTTATAATGAATAGATTTCTTATAATTTATTTCTTAAAGACTCAATTGCCTTGAATTGCCTTGGTCTTCATTTTACTGGTATTTTCTCAAACAGTTTAACATAGTCTAACTCACTAATCATCCATTGTAATAGAGATGAACCATACCCAAATTGTAGAAAAACTTCGTGTACAAAATGTGGCCACAGTATTATTCTTCTGAAATAAAAAAATAAAATAAAAACTCTTTTTTAATAGGTACATATACTCTGCTGTGTTTACTGGGCTACAATTGTTTGAAAAGAGAAAAATTACTCAAAGAAAATGAAAATGAGAAAAAGAGATCATAATAGTAAAATTTGAATTAAGATAGCTTAAACTTTTGAAATTAGTCAAATTGTTAAATAAAGGCATAATGGCCCACTATCTCTTTATGTTCCTATCTCACTGAATGATCCAATTTCTGTTTTAAAATTTCGGTAATTCTCTGATTTTAATTTAACATATTTGAAATGGTAATAATGCTATGTAAAAAATTAGTATGCATTTTTAATTTTTATTTTGGTTCTCACCTTTTGAAGGTGATTTATTTTGTTCAGCATCCCATGATCTTTTCAGAGAATGCTTCTGAATTTCCCAATGAGAAAGAAATATAATATTGTGAACACAATTTTTCTAAAAGCTATAACGGATATAAAATTATTGAAATACATGCTATCTTCATTTATACAAAATGGAACCAGAAAACGCTTGCTACCTTTAGAATTTTCCAAAAGAAAAAGAAGGATTTGTCTGAAAATATTAACTCTTTAATGGTCAAATTATGTTTAATCGTGTCTTTCTCTCTGGATACATAAGAAACTTAGGTTCTCACATTCAAGTATTGAGGGGTTTTGTTTATTTATTTTTTTTTCCTGCTGAACTATGGATCATATTTAACTTCTGAGTCAGTTACAATGACCGTGGAGTCAAGTAATAATTGGGAGATTACTTTATCAGCTCATTAAATTAAGCCTGTGTCTTACTTGCAAGCACTGAGGGTGGCAGGTTAAGCAGGGTAAGATCGTTCCAGAGTGGCATTGGAGGTTGTTTAAATTGCAATTATGCTTTATAGCGCAGCTGTTAAAATCTACCAAACCAAATTTTCAAAATGACCTTTACCATTTATCTAAGGAATTTGGCCAAATGTTTAATTCGTAGGCACCTCACTTGGACTCTTCTCCAAATATATACCTTTAAATGAATTATCTCATCTTTAGCTTTCACACATGAAATTAAAAGTCTGTAGATGATCTATAACCTCAGTGGAGTTAACTCATTCTGCTTCATATACATGATACTTTCAGATGTGTAAATTTCATTTAAATAAAAGGAAAAAAATCACTAACTTCCCTGAAAACAAATTTGATAATTTTTAATTATATTTTTCAACCGCCAGGAAGTAAACATTATCTACTTAAGTTTTTCATTTAATCAAAGAGTTCCAATTAACCAAACGGGAGGATGCTATTTGAAAACTGATTTAGCGATAGCCTATCTTGCTATCAAAATGGGTCAGTTCTATATTACAGCAAGCAAGTTGGACAAGGGTGAAAAATGTGGTTAATTTAATTAGCCACTCTTCTTTTATAGGTCAGGAAATGGTGATGAATACCTGCAAGCCTCAGTCTAACTACCCTTATTATAAGTAAAATGGCCTTCTCTATATCATTCTAAGTATTCAACCTGAGCTCTATTCATCCATTAACTATACTGCTATATTGTCAGAATAATTAAATGCTAAAACTTTTAAGTATAGAATCTCAGAATCAATAAAACCACTTAGAGTCTACATTCAAACTTTGGTAAAACAAGATATATGAATGAGAAATTGAGCAGGTTTATTTTATAGTGGTAAAAATGAGGACTCAGATGCTTTCAGTTTAAATTTAGTCTCCACCACATTGGAGCTATGAGACTTTGGCAAAATTGTTTAACCTTTCTAAACTTAAATTTCCTCATCTGAAAAGTGAGAATACTAACCTGCGCATCAGGGTTTTTGGTAGAAAAATAGCAAATAATGAACATTAAGCTCTCAGCACAGGCAAATTGCAAACGCTATGTAAATGATAGGTACCCTTACAAACTAAAAACGCATTGTCCTCAAGTCGATTGCAACTCACAGCAACCCTACAGGACAGAGTAGAACTGCCCCACAGGGTTTCCAAGGAGCAGCTAGTAGATTTGAACTGCCGGTCTTTTGCTTAGCAGCTGAGCTCTTAACTACTGTGCCACCAGGGCTCCAGTGATCACTATAGGTAAAATAATAGTTAATTTAATCAGACAATATTCCTACAAAGAGGGTTTGACTGACAAAAGGAATGTATGCATCCAATACCCACATAAATAGTCTAAATAATCTTACATATTTAGGACATTGTAATTTCATTGTCTGCAAGGTCAAGTGTCTGAGGTTTGGAAGTGGATGATTTTGAAACAAAGTGAAACATGCATAAAACCTGTTGCCATCAAGTCGGTTTCAGCTATTAAAAAAAAACTGCTGTGGAGCTGCTTCTGACTCATAGCGACACTATAGGACAGAGTAGAACTGCCCCATAGGGTTTCCAAAGAGCGGATGGTAGATTCCACTTGCCAGCCTTTTGGCTAGCAGCAGAGCTCTTAACCACTGTGCCACCAGGGCTCCTCATTTTGACTATAAACCAAAAAACCAAACCCACTGCCATCAGTAGATTTCAACTCATAGCGACCCCATAGGGTTTCCAAGGCTGTAAATCTCAACAGAAGCAGACTGCCACATTTTTCTCCTTAAGAGCCTCTTGTGGTTTCGAACCTCTGAACTTTTGGTTCACAATCCAGTGCTTTACATTCCAACTGTAAGAGAGATAAATTGAGGTGGGGTGGAAGACGGTAGAGAATAATTACATAAATCTTACTGGGTTCTAGGCACTACTATCCTCAGACTTTGTATGCATTATCCCAGTTAATGCATGTGTTAGTGCATGAGGAGCCCTGGTGGCTCAGTGGTTAAGAGTCAAAAAGTTGGCAGTTCGAATCCACCATCTACTCCTTGGAAACCTTACGGGGCAGTTCTACTCTGTCTTATAGGTTCGCTATGAGTCAGAATAGACTCCAAAGCAACGGATACGGGTATCCCAGTTAATGTTCAAATTCAGAATTAGGTTGAACTATTGCGATTCCTTTATATAAATGAGGAAACTGGGATACAGAGAAGCCAATTATACTACCTCCAATGAATAATTAGCTAGTGGAGAAGAAGGGATTCGATTCCTAGTCTGTCTAATTCTGACCAGATTAGACCCATACTGTTTACACCTATGTTATACGGCCTGTCTTAAACATATATTTGGACAGAGTTGTGGTTGGAGAAATAAGGACATAGATGATTTAACTAAAGAGAGAGTCATCTCTGACAACTGAGGGAGAGAAGGTGGAAGAGCACTTTCAGTGGATTACTGCCTAAAGCAATGAAGCCTTGACAGCTTGCTTGGGCTTTACATAAAATGAACTTAATTTACATCCTAGCTGTAACAATGTCTTTCAGTATAACATTGGTCAGGGACTTTCATTTCTCAAAACCTCAGTTTTCCTATCCTTAAAATAGAACTAATAACTTTATCTTTAAAGCTTTTAGCACATAGTATAGTAATGTGGTTATTTTATTGTTGTTGTTGTTACATTAAGTAACAAAGGTAGTTCATGACCTGAAAGATAAAGCACAGGTGGGAGAGCTTAGTACAGAAGAACAGGAGCAATATTCTTCATTTGTGAGCACAGATGTCATAGAAACATGGATGATAAAGTGTAAACATGATCCAATTACAATTCAGACAGGCATTTCAGATATTACAGTGTTAGTGAAATTAATCTACATAAACACATATTGGATATTTACTTTAAAAAAATATAAAAAACCCACATGGAACATTATCCAGAATAGACAGATATTAGGTCATAAAGCAAGCCTTAACAAAATCCAAAACATCGAAATATTACAAAGCATCTTTTCTGACCATAAAACCATAAAAGTGGAAATCAACAACACAAAAAGCAAGGAAAAAAAATCAAACACATGGAAACTGAAAAACACCTTGCTCAAAAACTACTGGGTTATAGAAGAAACTAAGGATGGAATAAAGAAATTCATAGAATCAAACGAGAATGAAAACACATCTTACCAGAAAATTTGGGACACAGCAAAAGCAGTGCTCAGAGGTCAGTTTATAGCAATAAATGCCCACATCCAAAAAGAAGAAAGAGCCATAATCAAAACATTAACCTTACAACTGGGACGAGTAAAAAGAGAGCAGCGAAAGAAGCCTACAGGCACCAGAAGGAAAGAAATAATAAGAATTAAAGCAGAATTAAATGAAATAGAGAATAAAAAAACAGTTGAAAGAGTTAACAAGTTCAAAAGCTGGTTCTTTGAAAAGATCAAGAAAATTGATAAACCATTGGCCAAATTGACAAAAGAAAAACAAGAGAGGAAGCAGGTAACCCACATAAGACATGAGACGGGTGATAACACAACAGACCCAACTGAAACTAAAAGAATCATAACAGACTACTATGAAAAATTGTACTCTAAAAAATTTGAAAACCTAGAGGAAATGGACAAATTTCCAGAAACTTACTACTTACCTAAATTAGCACAAACAGAGGTAGAACAACTAAATAAACCCATAACAAAAGAAGAGATTGAAAAGGTTATTAAAAAACTGCCAACAACAACAAAAAAAAGCCCTGGCCTGGATGGCTTCACTGAAGAATTCTACCAAACTTTAAGAGAAGAGCTAACACCACTTCTACTAAAGGTATTTCAGAGCACAGAAAAGGAAGGAATACTCCCAAACTCATTCTATGAAGCCAGCGTAAACCTGATACCAAAATCAGGTAAAGACACCACAAAAAAAGGAAATTACAGACGAATATCCCTCATGAACATTGACACAAAAATCCTCAACAAAATTCCAGCCAATAGAATTCAGTAACATATCAAAAAAAAATAATTCACCATGACCAAGTAGGATTTATACCAGGTATGCAGGGATGGTTCACCATTAGAAAAACAATCAAAATAATCCATCACACAAATAAAACAAAAGACAAGAACAACATGATCTTATCAATTGATGCAGAAAAGGCATTTGACAAGTCCAACACCCATTCATGATAAAAAAAACTCTCAAAAAAATAGGAATAGAAGGGAAATTCCTCAATATAGTTAAAGGTATTTATACAAAGCCAACAGCCAACATCAACCTAAATGGTGAGACTTTGAAAGCATTCCCCTTGAGACAAGGCAGACAAGGATGCCCTCTATCACCACTCTTATTCAACATTGTGCTGGAGGTCCTAGCCAGAGCAATTAGGCTAGAAAAAGAAATAAAGGACATCCAAATAGGTAGGGAAGAAGTCAAAGTATTTCTGTTTGAAGATGATATGATCTTATACACAGAAAACCCCGAAGAATCCACAAGAAAACTACTGGAACTAATAGAAGATTTCAGCAAAGTATCAGGATATAAGATAAACATACAAAAATCAGTTGCATTCCTTTACACCAACAAAGAGAACCTTGAAGAGGAAATTACCAAATCAATACCATTTACAATAGCCTCTAAGAAGATAAAATACTTAGGAATAAACCCAACCAGAGATGTAAAAGATCTATACAGAGAAAACTACACGATACTACTGCAAGAAACTAAAAGAGACCTGCATAAGTGGAAAAATATACCTTGCTTATGGATAGGTAGACTCAACATTGTAAAATGTCAATTCTACCCAAAGCAATCTACAGATACAATGTAATCCCAATTCAAGTTCCACCAACATATTTTAATGAGGTGGAGAAACAACTTCACATGGAAAGGGAAGAGGCCCTGAATAATAAAGCATTACTCAAGAAGAAGAACAATGTGGGAGGCCTTACCCTACCTGATTTTAGGACCTATTATACCACCACAGTAGTAGAAACAGCCTGGTATTGGCACAACAACAGATACATAGACCAACAGAACAGAGTTGAGAATCCAGATATGAGCTCATCCACCTATGAGCAGCTAATATTTGACAAAGGCCCAAAGTCCATTAACTGGGGAAAAGACAGTCACTTTAACAAATGGTGCTGGCATAATTGGATATCTATATGCAAAAAACTGAAACAAGACCCATACCTCACACCATGTACAAAAACTAACTCAAAATGGATCAAAGACTTAAATATAAGATTGAAAACAATAAAGATCATGGAAGAAAAAATATGGACAAGGCTAGGAGCCCTAATATATGGCATAAACACAATACAAACCATAAGTAACAATACACAAGCACCAGAACAGAGACTAGATAAATGGGAGCTCCTAAAAATCAAACACTTATGCTCATCAAAAGACTTCACCAAAAGAGTAAAAAGACAACCTATAGACTGGGAAAATTTTTTTGGCTACGACAAATCTGATTAGTGTCTAATCTCTAAAATCTACAAGATGTTTCAAAACCTCAACAACAAAAAGACAAATAACCCAATTAAAAAATGGGCAAAGGATATGAACAGGCATTTCACCAAAGAAGATATTCATGTGGCTAACAGACACGAGGAAATGTTCACGATCATTAGCCGTTAGAGAAATGCAGATCAAAACTACTATGAGATATCATCTCAGCCAACAAGGCTAGCATTAATCCAAAAAACACAAAATAATAAATGCTGGAGAGGTTGCAGAGAGACTAGAACACTTATACACTGATGGTGGGAATGTAAAATGGTACAACCACTTTGGAAATTGATTTGGCACTTCCTGAAAAAGCTAGAAATAGAAGTACCATATGATCCAGCTATCCCACTCCTTGGAATAGATCGTAGAGAAATAAGAGCCGTCACACAAATAGATATATGCACACTCATGTTCATTGCAGCACTGTTCATAATAGCAGAAGGATAGAAACAACCTAGATGCCCATCAACGGACGAATGGATAAACAAATTATGGTATATTCACACAATGGAATATTACGCAACGATAAAGAACAATGATGAAACTATGAAACATTCTATCACCTGGTGGAAGCTGGAACTTACTATGCTGAGTGAATTTAGTCAGTGACAGAAGGACAAATACTGTACAAGACCACTATTATAAGAACTCAAGAAAAGGTTTAAACACAGAAGAAAACATTCGTTGATGGTTACCGGGGTGCGGAGGGAGAGCGAGGGTTATTCACTAACTAGATAGTAGGTAAGAATCATCTTAGGCAAAGGGAAGGACAGCACACACTATAGGAGAAGTCAGCACAACTGGACTAAACCAAGGCTAAGAAGTTTCCTGAATACAATCAAATACTTTGAGAGACAGCGTACCAAGGGTAGGGGTCTGGGGACCATGCTTTCAGGGGACATCTAGGTCAATTGGCATAACAAAGCTTATTAAGAAAATGTTCTGCATCCTACTTTGGTGAGTGGCGTCTGGGGTCTTAAAAGCTTGCAAGCGGCCATCTAAGATGCATCAGTTGGTCCCAACAACCTGCAGTAAAGGAGAAACGAAGAACACCAAAGACACAAGGAAAGTATTAGACCAAGAGACAGAAAGGACCACATAAACCAGAGACTTCATCAGCCTGAGTCCAGAAGGACTAGATGGTGCTCAGCTACCACCAATGACCGCCCTGACAGGGAACACAACAGAGAGTCCCTGATGGAGTTGGAGAAATGCGGGATGCAGAACTCAAATTCTAGTAAGAAGTCAAGACTTAATGGTCTAATTGAGACTGGAGGTACCCCAAAAACCATGGCCTCTAGACTCTCTATTAGCCCAGAACTAAAACAGTTTTCAAGGCCAACTCTTCAGACAAGGATTGGACTGGACTGTGGGACATAAAGTGATACTCGTCAGGAGTGTGCCTCTTAGTCAAATAGATACAAGAGACTAAATGGACAGCTTCTGTCCTGAGGTGAGATGGGAAGTCAGAGAAGGTTAGGAGCTGGTTGAATGGACATGGGGAATCAGGGGCGGAAAAGAGGAGTGTGCTGTTGCAGAATGGGGTGAGCAATTATGGTCACATAACAATGTATGTATAAAATTTTGTATGAGAGACTAACTTGAAATGTAAACTTCATTTAACTACAACAATTAAAAAAAATGTGAAAAACTTAAGGAACTGTTGACTGCATTAATAATTTCACAGCATCTGGATACTTGGCTGAAATAATGCTGCTATCATCTGCATGGTGAAGTCAAATTTTCAGTATTATGCACCTTTATCCTTAATGTACTGATGTCTCACAGATTAAACAGTGATTAACTGAATTAGTCTGATGAATTCATTCATCTTGAAGTATTAGTTATAAAGACAGCAATCACAGAGATTATTTACATACTGAGAAGTCTCTAATGGTCCAGTTTATACTTCGTACACAGTAATACTCTCTGGATAAATATCCCTGCATTTAATTGTATTTCAGAACCTTTGATAGGCAAAGAGAATGTAAACAGTACTATTTCTTCATCTTGTAGTGATCACTGGATATAAATGTATGAAGAGTTTTGTGATACACCTATGGAGTAAGGTAATCTGAGAAACTGAGGGGAGAATGGAAGCTATCAATGATGTCTCCAATATCCATGTCTTACCCTTTGTCTGCTATAGCTTCTGAACAGAAGCCCTTGAGAAGAACTTCACTCTGTGACCTAGTCAGCCAGAAGACTTCTTGAGAAGCTATTCGAATCTGCAAAGAAGGGTATTGATCTCAAGGAACAAATGAAGACTTGGATATAAAATCTGTGGCGAAAAGATTCTGGGTTCTGGATTTAGATCAGTATTTCAATTTTAGCCCTGCCACTTAGAATCTTTGCAACCTTGTCAAAATTAACTGGTCTTTTTAAGCTTAAATTTCTGCATCTATAAATCATATTAGTAATAGTAATGTAGAATTGTCCTATTCGTTAGTTTAGATGATAACATTATAGTTGTTAATAACACAGTCTAAATGTCCTTCACATGTGCCCAGACTGAGTTCCTTTGGTTTATAAAAATCTGTTCCAGTTTTTATTAGATTGGAACAGGTAGCATTGTTAATTAAATTCATGCTTGTCCTATAGTAATCACTCAGTATATATTAACTTTTCCCAAAGCTACAAGATTAGAAGGTTGTACTTCTACTAAGTAGATATATAGAAGCTTAAAAAGAAAATAAATTGATTATGGAAGCTTTTGATATCAATCAAATAGCTAATAAGTTTATGATTCTTCTTTGTTTTTTTAATAAGTACAAAGAAGAGAAAATCTTGCTTATTTGACTTTTAAAAAGCCCAGACTACATGATCTTATACAAATGGAAAAATAGAGAGTACAACTTCAAATGCTAGTAGGATTTTAGTGCTATATATGGAGCAAAAAAATCAAAATCATTATACTGTGGAACACACTGGTAATATTACTTTCAGTTTTAGTCAAGACTGTTCAGCACTGGAGTACGGAAGGTGATTTACCATAGATATCAATTTTATTTTCTGATATGGCCTTTATTGAAATTTTCACTAGAATTTCTCCCTTTATGGAAATGCTCCTTCCTCTTAGGAAAGCTATGAAGAAATTGTTGACTGTTTGTCATGTAGAATACTTATATAATTAGATTCTATTGTCTGTGAAAAAAATTCTTTCTACAGCCTAAAATTTAAACCTTAAATTCTTACAGCAGAGAGAACTTAGGAAATGAAATAGAAATGAAAGTATAGTATTTCCAATTATCAGTTTTTGGGGAAAAAAAAATAAAGACCCAAGCCCAAAACACAGAGGTCTTTTATAGCCACATACAAATAGAGGGGAAGATAGAAAGAATATGTTCATTCGCTGAAAATGAAGACAAGAATAAGGAAGTATTATGACTTTCAACTCTCATTTGCAGTGCTTCTACCTCAAAGCATCGGCGCACATCACATATCATAACTTCATGTTCTGCAACAGTAATGACGCAGTTTCGAATATAATGGTACAGGAAAGTGAGCAATATGAAAAAGCAGCAGGAAATTGTTATGTAGAAATACAACTTCTTTTAGGAAAAGGACTTAATAGGAATTTCACCGTGCATGAAAACAAGTTATTTAGACATAGGTACATTGACATTTCAGTCGTTTCAGGTCTTCGAAGCTTGGGAACAGATATTATCTCCCATGTGAATGGAATTCTTAATAGTTTCTAGCATTATCGTATGTGGGATATATGGTTAAAAGAGACCATGTGATGAACCATGCAAACAGTGAAATAAATGTATTTTGGAAAAGTTTTTACTTATTTTAACTTGCATGTGGTCTGAATATACGCAGGAAGACTATCAGATACGGTCTTTTGCTATTATCCTGTGGAATATTTTAAAAGGAGAAATTCAGAAGAAAAAAACCCCAAATGATATTTACCTTCTCCCTCAATTTTGCTGTGAGTAGAGCTTGGTTCTCAATTTGCTTTAATACAGAACAAGCAAAAATACGTTCTGGGTTTTTTTTTTTTTTTTTTTTTAATCATCCTTATTGTGATACAATAAATTTGCATATACTTAAATAAACCATTATAGCATTCAGTTTGTTTCTAATTTTGAGCTATTTGTGACTAAAGCAGCTATGTCAATTCCTGTACATAGCTTTGGATCAATACACATTTTTATTTATTGTGGTTAAACATCTAGACGTCGAATAGCTGGGCTGTACAGTATGTATTTGTTTAACATTTTAAGATACTGTTAAATGGTTTTGCCGGAAAGATTATACTATTTTACATTCCCACCCACTGGATATGACATTTTCATTTGTTGCAAATCCTTACAACATTTTGAATCGTCAGTCTCTTTAGTTTTCTTCAATCTGACGCTTGTATAATGGTATCTCCTTGTGCTTTTAAATTCCATTTCCCTGGCAACTAATGATGTTGAGCATTTTTTCACGTGCTTTTTGGATATATATGTCATCTTTTGTGAATCGTCTGTTAAGTATTTAGCCCACTACCAAATTTCGGTATTTGTCTATTTATTGTACTGGATATAATTCCTTTGTCAGCTATATCATTTCAAATGTTTTCTCCTAGTTTGTGTCTTGCTTTTTGTTTTCTTAACAGTTATTCAAAGGACATGAATTCTTAATTTTAACAAAATCCAATTCCTCAAGATCTGGGGTCATTTTAAAACAGTTGAAAATTGTTTTTCCCAACGTTGTCTAAATCAGTATATAGATATTCATGTTTCTCATTCAAATGTGAGCTTATTCTGCTTACTTATTACTTCTTCCAGCCATTTTCCACTTTGTCTGACATACTTTACCTCTCTGAGCCAGAAGAACGTAAGTCTCTGTTAGCAGCTGACACTCTAATAACTCATGAATTCACAACCCTTCCCCCACCCTGACCCAAGAAGGTATTAAGGGAAGAGAAAAAAACAGCCCACTCCATTTCCTGAAGTTTTTTTGTCCATTTTGATTAGATCCAACTTTTTGAATGCGTGCAGGTAACCAGAACCAGGACCGATTTTAAACAAGCCGGGGAGAAGGTACTCTAGCGATACCAAATATTACAATTTAAAGCACATATAATAAATCAGTGCAAAACAGGAGCAAGCATAAACAAAGAGCACAAAACTATAGAATAAACAGAAAGAGCAACAAGTGTCCACATATAGAAGAGGAAAGATTTAGCATGATATTCTGTAGTATATTGCGATCTGGAGAGGTATTCATATACATTATAAATTAGATAATTAATCACATAGTTATAGAACATAACAAGAAGAGCAAGTTCTAAGTGGACTTCAATTTAACCATAAAAATAATGGAATAATTATATTATGGGAGGAATAACAACTATTTAACATTATCACACTTGATGTAACTAAATCAACCATAGAAAAAATATTAGCAGCTTTAAATAAATAAACAAATTATTTTTGTACAATGAAAAATAACAAAATTAAAAGAGAAGAACCACACTCAAATATATTAACCTCAAATATGAGAGTTAATAGCCATAATGAATAAAATGACTATATTTATGTAGATACAAACTGATGAAACATACAAATACATATTATTAAATACAAATTTTTAAAAAAGAAATTAAAACAAAGTAGACTTACAATGTACATCATATTAAAAAAACACATTAAAAATTATGTAGTATGTAATGGTGAGAATGTGATAGAATCAGCACATTTAAACACAGGAGTTTATGTTATAAATATGTGTAGTCATTTTGGAAAACCTTGGCAATATATATGAAGAAAAATCATAATATACATTATGTTTGATATTAGAATTGATCTGAAGTACAGGAGTCTCAGTTTACAGATGAGATCCATTCTTTACTGTGTCTTTAAGTCGAATTTGTAGGTATGCTGGAAGAGATGCATACGGTTCTTATTTAGCCCTACATGTACTTTAGGCAAGAAAAGGCTTGAAGCCTTTTCAATGATATAAAAGCTGCTTGTGTAGCAAGTAAAGGTTATTGTGATGAAGAATTTGTTATAAGCAGGGATTGGTTCAATCGTTTCAAAGTGAGGCAAATTTACATAACATTAAAGGGCAATTAAGATTTGCCAGTAAGTCAGACATTCATAACCTGGAGACTGCCTGTAAATGATTCAACTGAAGGAAAAAAAAAAGGGGGGGAACGGAAGTTCCTATGTATCCCCATCTACAATATTAATATAATATATTATATCACATGATATAATAATAAAATAATCTCTAATCATATATATCTAAAAACCTAACCAAAGAAAAATCTATCAGTCTCCAGTAAGACTATGGCCAATTAAATTTTGGCACACCAGCTTAACAAAAATATTATCCAAGTTTTTCAAATAATAACTACCAAGATGGTGTAGAAAATGGAAAATGATGGCTAACATTAGTAAAAACTACCATCTGTATAGTGATTTCACTTAGTACATATGACTGATTCTCAATAGACTGTACAAAATAGTCAAGAGTAATATAGCATAGTGTATAAGAGATTGGACACTAAAAGTAGACTGACAGAATTCAAAGCCCCAGGTATAAACTGTGTAACCTTAGGTAGATTATCCTTCCTCTGTCTGATTCTTGGCTTTCTAATCTGTAAGAATGAGAATAATATTCAGACCTACTCGTATAGAATTCTTTTGAAAATTAAATAATATAAGGCTATAAATTTATTATCCAAAACCCAAACCCATTGCCATCAAGTTGATTCTGACTCATAACAACCCTGTATGACAGAGTCTAACTGTCCCATAGAGGTCCAAAGGAACATCTGGTGGATTCGAACTGCTGACCTTTTGGTTAGCATCCACAGCTCTTAACCACTACACCAACAGGGCTTCCTTAAATTTGTTATAAGATGCTATTATTGCACTGTTCAGATAATGAAACTGGTCCTCAGAAAATATATTGACTTGCCTAATAATATTTATTAAGTATTTGAAGCTTCCTGGGTAACGCAAACAGCTTACATTTGATTTGTAACCTAAAGGCTGACAAAGCAACCCAGCAGCACCAGGGAAGACAGGCCTCATGATCTGCTTCCAAAAAGATTACAGCCAAGAAAATCCTGTGAAGGAGTTCTACTATGTAACACACAGTATCACCATGAGTCAGAATCAACTTGATGGCAACGGTTTTTTTTTTTTTGTTTGTTTTGTTTTTCTGGGTTTTTTTTAGTATTTGAGTCAGATTTTGAATACAGGCATTCAGATATGATAACTTTCACAAATGTGACATGCTGCTTTCTACTGTGCATAGTTATGTCCACCACTCGTCTGTCAGTTTGTCATACTATGGTGGTTTGCATGTTGCTGTGATGCTGGAATCTATGCTACCAGTATTTCAGATACCAGCAGGTCACTGATGGTGGACAGGTTTCAGTGGTGCTTCCAGACTAAGACAGACTAGAAAGAAGGATCTGGTGATCTACTTCTAAAAAATTGTCCAATGAAAACCTTATGAATAGCAGAGGAAAATTGTTTGATATAGTGCTAGATGAGTTCCTCAGGTTAGAAGGCACTCAAAATACAACTGGGGAAGAGTTGCCTCCTCAAATTAGACTCGACCTTAATGACATGGATGGAGTAAACCTTCCAGTTCTTCATTTGCTGATGTGGCATGGCTCAAAATGGGAACGGCTGCAGACGTCCATTCAAAAAAAACCAAACCCATTGCCACTGAGTTGATTCCTACTAATAACAAACCTATAGGACTGAGTACAACTGCCCCATATTGTCTAGAGGGAGCACCTGGTGGATTCAAACTACCAACCTTTTGGTTAGGAGCTGTAGCACTTAACCACTACGCCACCAGGGTTTCCCTGAAAGTCATCAAAAATGAAATGAAACACATAAAGACTGATATCCTAGACATTAGTAAGCCCAAATGAACTGGCAATGGCTGTTTTGAATCAGTAAATCATGTGATCTACTATGCCAGCAATAACAAATTGAAGAGAAATGGTGTCGCATTCATCATCAAGAAAAACATTTCAAGATCTATCCTAAAGTTCAAGGCTGTCAATGATAGGATAATATTCATATGCCTACAAGGATGACCAGTTAATACTACTATTATTCAAATTTACACACCAACCACTACTACCAAAGATGAAGAAATTGAAGATTTTTACCAACTTCTGCAGACTGAAATTGATTAAACATGCAATCAAGATTCATTGATAATTACTGGTGATTGGAAAGTGAAAATTGGAAACAAAGAAGAAGTATCAGTAGTTGGGAAATATGGCCTTAGTGATCACAATGGCACCAGAGATTACATGATAGAATTTTGGAAGAACTACTTATTCATTGCAAATACCCTTTTCAACAACATAAATAGTGACTATACAGGTGGACTTTGCTGGATGGAATACACAGGAATCAAACTGACTACATCTGTGGAAAGAGATGATGGATAAGCTCAATATCATTGGTCAGAATGAGGCCAGGGGCTGGCTTTGGAATAGAACATCAATTGCTCATATGCAAGTTCGAACTGAAGCTGAAGAAAATTAAAATGAGTCCACAAGAGCAAAAGTATGACCTTGAGTATATCCCACCTGAATTTAGAGACCATCTCAAGAACAAACTTGATACACTGAACGCTAATGACCGAAGACCAGATGTATTGTGTGATGACATCAGGAACATCATACATGACGAAAACAAAAGGTAATTAAAATGACAGGAAAGAAAGAAAAGACCAAAATGGATATCAGAAGAGACTCTGAAACTTGAAAGTAGAGTAGCTAAAGTGAATAGAAAGAATGATGAAGTAAAAGAGCTGAACAGATTTCAAAGGATGACTCCAGAAGACAAAGTAAATTATTATCACGAAATTGTGCAAAAACCTATTGTTAGAAAATCAGAAGAAAAGAACCCGCTTGGCATTTCCCAAGCTGAAAGAACTGAACAAAAAAATTCAAGCTTTGAGTTGCAATATTGAAGGAATCTATGACATGGAAAGCATCAAAAGAAGATGGAAGGAATACACAGAGTCACAGAATACCAAAAAGAACTGGTCGACGTTCAACCATTTCAGGAAGTAGGATATGATCAAGAACTGATGATATTGAAGGAAGAAACCCAAGCTGCACTGAAGGTATTGGCGGAAAAAAAGCTCCAGGAATTCACAAAATACTAACTAAGGTATTTCAACAAACGAATGCAATACTGGAAGGGTTCACGCATCTATACCAAGGAATTTGGAAGACAGCTCCCTAGCCAACTGACTGGAAGAGATTCATATTTGTGCCCGTACTAAAGAAAGTTGACCTAACAGAATATGGAAATTGTCAAATAGTATCATTAATATCACATGCAAGTAAAATTTTGCGGAAGATCATTTAAATGTGGTTACATCAATACATCGACAAGGAACTGCCAGAAAGTCAAGCTGGATTAGAGGAGGACATGGGATGAGGGCTATTATTGCTAATGTCAGTTGGATCTTGGCTGAAAGCAGGAAATAGCAGAAAGATGTCTACCTGTGTTTTATTGACTATGCAAAGGCATTTGACTGTGTGGATCTTAACAAATTATGGATAACATTGTGAAGAATGGGATTTCCGGAACACTTGATTGTTCTCATAAGGAACCTGTACAGAGAAAAAAGGGCAGAGGTTGGAACAAAAGAAGGGGATACTGTGTGGTTTAAAATGAGGAAAGGTGTGGGTCAGGGTTGTATCCTTTCACCATACTTATTCAGTCTGTATTCTGAGCAAATAATCTGAGAAGCTGGACTGTATGAAGAAGAACACAGCATCAGGATTGAAGGAAGATTCATTAACAACCTGTGTTATGCAGATGACACAATCCTGCTAACTGAAAACGAAGAGAACTTGAAGCACTTATTGAAGATCAAAAAGACTACAGACTTCAGTATGGATTACACTTCAACATAAAGAAAACAAAAATCCTCACAACTGAACCAGTAAACAGCATCATGATAAATGGGGGAAATACTGAAGCTGTCAAGGATTTCACTTTACTTAAATTCTCAATCAGTGCCAATGGAAGTAGTGTCAAGAAATCAATGGATATATTGCACTGGGTAAATCTGCTGCAAAAGACCTCTTTAAAAGTGTTCGAAACCAAAGATGACACTTTGAGGGCTGAGGTATTTTCAATTTTCCCAAATGCGTGAGGAAACTAGGCAATGAATAAGAAAATCCAAGAAGAGTTGATACCTTTGACTTATGGTGTTGGCAAAGAACGTTGAAAATACCATGGACTGCCAGAAGAAAGAACAAATCTCTCTTGAAAGATATACAGTCAGAGTGCTCTTTAGAAATGAGGATAGTGAGTCTTTGTCTCAGGTACTTTGGACATGTTATCAGGAGGGACCAGTCCCTGCAGAAGGACATCATGCTTGGTAAAGCAGAGGGTCAGAGAAAATGAGGAAGACTCTCAATGAGATGGGTTGACACAGTGGCCGCTACAATGGGATCAAACATAGCAATGACTGTGTGAATGGTGCAGGAGCTGGCAGTGTTTTGTTCTGTTGTACATAGGGAACCCGCTTGATGGCTCCTAACAACAACGACACCATAGTTATGTACTTTTCTACCTCAGTAGAAAAATGTAGCTCCTGAAGAAAATGGAATCATAGCTACATTTATGTTTCCTCCAGCATCTAGTAGCATGTGATACATGTAATATGAATAAATGTACCTTGAATGAATAATGTTTATTAAATGATTATTCCTTTGGCATGGATATTGACAAAATGATTGAGATAGTTTAAAGTGCCCCAGCATAGACTTCCTCAACTTACTCCGCTTTCACATACAAATCTCTTTATAGATTCATCTTTCTTCATTATTTCTTGTAAAGACAAATCTGTATTTTAATGGTGATTTATTTCAATTCCTCCATATTAGAAAGTTCTCATTCCTCTGCTTATCAGAAAAAAAAAAAAAAAAAACAACCTTTTGCCATGGAGCTGATTCGACTCATAGCAACCCTATAGGACAGAGTAGAACTTCCCCATAGGGTTTCCAAGGAGTGGATGGTGGATTTGAACTGCTGAACTTTTGGTTAGCAGTCATAGCTCTTAACCACTGAGCCACCAGGGCCACTTGTCTGTTAGGCTGCTTCAATTACATGCCTTATAATAAAAATAGGGGATTCACACTGTCAATTACATAAAATATAGGGCATGCAGAAAATGATTGGAAGGCAATAAACAGAAGGCAAGTGATTGCTGTTTCAGAGTTATGAGACAATACGCCCAATTTTTGTTTAGTGCTATACCATTTTAAGAGAAAAAAAATAAAAAGGCATGGGAGGGGGAAGAAAAGACTGGTAAGAGACATAATAAATAATAACTGCCTATATAGCTTGCTGTACTGTGAAAACTGTCTTTTTTTGGCACAAAGATTATAAAGTTTTATATATGATTTATTTTCATTTTATGGTTGTATGTTCTCTATCAGTTTTGTCCATTTAAAATTTTTCCTACATCATTTTCAAAATCAGTGGACATTTTACTGCATGAAGATAACGTTCATGAAATGTTTTAAATGTGTGGTTTCTTTTTACTATTACTGTAGAATTACTACGATGCAATACAGGAGTAGTCATTGTAGGATAACTTCAAATGTTTCACTTTTCTTTACTGGTTCACAGAGCCCATATCTCAATGGTAGAAAAGGTTATATCTATTTTAAGTAGATCCCAATAATTCATTTCATAAATATGAAAATGTTATTGAAGTGATATTGTGATGACCCATGTAAATTGTTAGGAATAACAGTTTGTGAATTGACTTACCTGAATTTGATTCATTAAATGTGAGAAGATATGATAACCGATATAAGAGTTTACTTTTGACTTAAGTCTTTTCCCAGAAAAATTATCTTTAAAAAAGAACTTCTTTTTAACACAAAGCCTACATAACTGTGTCAGTAGTGAAATGGAATAATCCTTAAACTGGAAAATGATTTTAATCATATTAGGGCCCAATGACAATTCTTGCAAATGCCCTGGATGTTTGCGGTTATCGTTGTTGTTTTTCCTTTCAGGATCTAGGTAATATTAATTACACAATACTTGAACAAATTGTCTTCTACACAATTCTAGCACAAAAGAAAGGGGAAAAGATGTTAAACTCTACCTCAACTTCAAAACATTTGGGGGATATACAGTTTCGGTTTCTTGTCTAAGGTCAAAAGCAATAACTACATTTATGAGTTTAATATTTAATGTGCTCTATCTAGAATATATTGCTAAATGACTTTTTTATTCTTGATCCTATTAACTCCTATAACTGTTTAATGTACTTCTCAGGACATTTATTATACATGAATACAATATTAAGTTAGAAGCATGATTTATAAAATAATTTATATTCCATAGTTTGGGGGCAATACGTATCTTGTTTACATTTTGTATGTAAATTTTGTATGTAATTTTACCTTACCTGCCATCCCTATGACTCTTCTCAAAAAAATCTGTTTTCACAGTCACTACTGGGTGGACAGTGAAACACATGACCCAACAGGTTGGCCATACCAAATTGCATCATGGGTAGAAACCTGACAAAATTTGGGCTAATCTGATACTCTCAGCTAAGAATTTGAAAATTAGACTCAGGAACAGAAACTTATTTCTAAGGGTAAATAAACTTGAGGTGGTGAGTAAGGTGAAATTTGGACACAAATATTAAGAGAACATGGATCCTATTATGTAAACCAAAAGAATCAACAGGCACAGGGAAACAGAAAAGGTAACAAACATTCAGTGAGAACAAAGATGAAAGACCAGGTAATTCCAGAGACAGTATAAGATGGAGGAAGAGTTTGTCTTGGATTCTATGGCTTACAATTCCAGTTACCCTGACTATTTATAATACATTTTTTTAACTTCAGCCACCAAATAAACTCTCTTGAAAACAGACATAGCTACCACAGCACCTAATGCAATGCATAGTTTTAAACAATTGTCACACATTGTATTACACATGTATATTTGTCATACCAAGTTTAATTTCCAACCAAACCGGTCTGCAAGAATTATCACATTTCCATATTTCCTTTAAAGTAACTGTGACGGGAGTTTTTTAGTTGCCAACTTGGCCATAGTCCCCAGTTATTCAATCAAACTCTAACATAGGTGTGGCTCTGAAGATATTTTATGAATTTGAACAACATCTACAATCAACTGAATTTAAGTAAAGCAAATTGTCCTTGATAATATGTGTGGGTCTGATCCAATCAGTTAAAAGATCTTAAGGGCAGAACTTAGGTTTTCTTAGAAGAAATTTCACATGTGAACTGCAGCAGCAGTAGCACCTGCTCAAAATTTTCCAGTCTGCCCTTCCTGGCAGCCTACCCTAAAGACTTTGGACTTGCCTAGCCAATTATTGCAATGCTTTCTTCTTTCTCTGTCCCTCTCTCCCTCCCCTCCCTCCTCTCTTTTATGTTAATATTCATATATCCTTTTCACCCTGTTTCTGTGGTAAAATTCTGACTGATACAGCAATTCAAGAGGAATAGACCTTAAGGATGAGTTTTCTTTACTGGTTCTGGGATTTTTGGAATTGATTCTCTAATCTGATTAGTTTTAAGGGCAATAATGGCTCTATTTCCAATGGTAAGATGATACTGGTTGTCCATGGTATGATGTGACAATAGAGATATGAAAAATAACATCATTGGATACTCCTAATCACTTACCTGTAAAAATCAAGGCTTGGGTGGTCAAAGTGAGGTCGATGGTTATTCCTAACTGGCTGAACAAAGTAAGAAAAGAAAAGAATGCACTCAGAGCTTCACATTTCCAGCTCAACCTCCACATAAATTACCTGAAAATTTCTAAGTCTGCTCTGAAAGAGACACTTACTCCCTATAAAAAGCCATTGCTATTGAGTAGATTCCAATTCATAGTGACCCTATTGGACAGAATAGAACTGCCCTTATAGGGTTTATAAAAACAAACCCAGAGTCTAATCCTTCCAGTGGCTATATTACAATGCAAATTAAAATCCCAACCTGACAGGTTTTCTAGTGTTAAATTGGGGGCCTAAATAGGAAAGGAATGAGATTCTAAAAATATGAATGGGGAATTATGGGGACACCCCAATGACACTAGGGACATTGAAAACCTAAATTATTTGCTAGTAGAAGCAGCCCTTTTATCCCTGTCTGAGAAAATAAACCCTGATTTTCCTGAGGAAACTGTAATGGTCTCCCCTGTGGTAGTTACCTTGCAAGGCACTGCTGATTCTTTTCACAATCTAACCCCGACACCCCTTTTTGCATCTAGACCAATACCTAAATTCAAGTCTCAGAAGGACCCAAAGGGTGTGGTAAAATCTGTGACCCTTGAAAGGTCCACTACACACCAAAATAACTGCATGATTTTTCTAACGCATGCAGACAGAGATTTGGGATGTATGTGTGAGAATGGATAGTAAGGATATGAGCCATGGTTCAAGGAACATATAGTCAGATCAGGCCAAATTTAGTGTTATGGGACCATTAAACATAAATTCTAGATTCAGTGTTTTAGCTCAAGGGATTAAAAAGGACTGTAAGGAAATGTTTAATTGGTTGGCTAAAACATGGAAAAGACCACTAGAAATAGTTTGCTTTCAGCTGGCAAGGATAGCAATACACCTTCACTGTCCTATCTCAAGGATATATAAACTCATTAGCCCTATGTCATAATTTAGCCTACAGAAACCTTGATCTCTTTTCCTTTCTACAAGACATCACACTGGTTTATTACCCTTATAATACTATGCTGATTAGACCTAGTGAGCAAGAAGTAGCAATTGCTCTAGATATATTGGTCAGACAATTGCATGTCAGATGCTGGGAACAAAATCTAACAAATATTCAGGAGCTTTCCACTTTAGTGAAATTTCTAGAGGTCCAGTGGTGGGGAGCACACTGAAATTTCTCTTCTAAGGTAAAGAACAAGGAGTTGCAACTGACCCCTCCTACAAACATAAAAGAGGCGATATACCTACTGGTCCTCTTTAAATTTTGGACACAACTTATTCCACATTTGAGTTTCCTACTCTGACCCATTTACCAAGTGACCCAAAAAGTTGTGAGATTTTAGCTGGGCTCACAATAAAAGAAGGCTCTGCATCAGGTTCAGGCTGTTACTTAAGCCCCTCTGCCACTTCACAGCAAAGGAAGTGCAGCAATGCTCAAAGCAGATCCTATGATCTAACAGATCCTGTGGTGTTTGATCTATCAGTAACAAATGGAAATGTTGTTTAGAGCATTTTCCAGGCTCCTATAGGTGAGTTAGAGAACAAGCCCTTAAGATTTGGAGCAAAGCCCTGTCATCCTCTGCAGATAACTACTCTCCTTTTGGGAAAAAGTTTTCGGCTAGCTACTGGGCCTCGGTGGACACTAAATTCTTAAGCATGGCCCACCAAGTTACCCAGAACTTGAGCTGCACATCATGAACAGGGTGTTGTCTGATTCACAAAGAGATAAAGTTGGGCTGCACAGCAGCACTCAGTTATGAGAGTAGTATATACAAGATCGGATTCAAGCAAGCCATGAAAGTACAGGTAAATTTCATGAGGAAGTGACACAAATGCCTATGGCCCCTGTTCCTGCTAAATTACATTATCTTTCCCAGCCAGCACCTACGGCTTCATGGTGAGTTCTCTACAATCATTCACTGACTCTCTACTTTACTAAGCGTGATGTCTTCTCCAGGGACTGGTCCCTACCGATAACATGTCCAAAGTAAGTGAGAAGAAGTCTCACCAAACTTGCTTCTAAGGATCATTCTGGCTGTACCTCTTCCAAGACAGACTTGTTCCTTCTTCTGGCAGTCCATGGCATGTTCAATATTCTTTGCCAACACCACAATTCAAAGGCAACAATTCTTCTTGGGTCTTCCTTATTTGTTGTCCAGCTTTCACATGCATATGATGTGATTGAAAATACCATGGCTTGGGTCAGATGTACCTTAGTCTTCAAGGTGACATCTTTGGTTTTCAACACTTTAAAGAGGTCTTTTGCAGCAGAACGTTCAATGCAATGCATCTTTTGATTTCTCAATTTCTGCTTCCATGGGTGTTGATTTTATGGAAGTGTTCCAGTGTAATATACCTGCCACAGAGTAATTGGCTGATTACCCTAGTGTATGATGCCTTACTGGGGACTCAGCGTTGGTCTCTGCTGCTAGAAGATTTGGAAATCAGCAGTAGCTGTAGCCAAGTTGGCTTTGATTAGTGAAAGTTCATGTTGTTGAGCAGATGCTTATCCTTCACCCCTGCCACCATGGCTTCTTTGTTCATGAGCCCATTGGGCGATGACAGGGGTGGTTGAGGAAAGAGGTTGACTAGATTCTATAGAAGGGGTTTCCTACTCACTTGACTATTAAATCCTCCTTTCCTGAGATCACTGTTTGGTGAACACTCACATAAGACATAAATATCTTCATTTTTTTTGCACATTCAGAGAACTGTATCTACTTAATCTCTTACCCAGACCTCCTTGCCACCAGTTTTCCAATCGTATCTTTCCAAGTTCCTAGATGGACAAGCCATTGGCCATATCCCATGAGATGGAATAGACGCATACCTCTAGCCATTTTTTCTTCCAAGCAAAATGAACAACTAGGTACACTGCTTGAAGTTCTGCTCACTGCAAGAATTTTCCTTCACCACTTTGCTTCAGTTCCAGAAAGGGGCTATAGTGCTGCAGCTGTTCACTTTTAGATGTTGAATACATATTGTGTGGAACCGTTAATAAACCAAGCATGAGTTTTCTCTTCCTCAGTCAAATGATTGTAGAGAACTCACCATGAAGCCGTAGGTGCTGGCTGGGAAAGATAATGTAATTTAGCAGGAACAGGGGCCATAGGCATTTGTGTCACTTCCTCATGAAATTTACCTGTACTTTCATGGCTTGCTTGAATCCGATCTTGTATATACTACTCTCATAACTGAGTGCTGCTGTGCAGCCCAACTTTATCTCTTTGTGAATCAGACAACACCCTGTTCATGATGTGCAGCTCAAGTTCTGGGTAACTTGGTGGGCCATGCTTAAGAATTTAGTGTCCACCGAGGCCCAGTAGCTAGCCGAAAACTTTTTCCCAAAAGGAGAGTAGTTATCTGCAGAGGATGACAGGGCTTTGCTCCAAATCTTAAGGGCTTGTTCTCTAACTCACCTATAGGAGCCTGGAAAATGCTCTAAACAACATTTCCATTTGTTACTGATAGATCAAACACCACAGGATCTGTTAGATCATAGGATCTGCTTTGAGCATTGCTGCACTTCCTTTGCTGTGAAGTGGCAGAGGGGCTTAAGTAACAGCCTGAACCTGATGCAGAGCCTTCTTTTATTGTGAGCCCAGCTAAAATCTCACAACTTTTTGGGTCACTTGGTAAATGGGTCAGAGTAGGAAACTCAAATGTGGAATAAGTTGTGTCCAAAATTTAAAGAGGACCAGTAGGTATATCGCCTCTTTTATGTTTGTAGGAGGGGTCAGTTGCAACTCCTTGTTCTTTACCTTAGAAGAGAAATTTCAGTGTGCTCCCCACCACTGGACCTCTAGAAATTTCACTAAAGTGGAAAGCTCCTGAATATTTGTTAGATTTTGTTCCCAGCATCTGACATGCAATTGTCTGACCAATATATCTAGAGCAATTGCTACTTCTTGCTCACTAGGTCTAATCAGCATAGTATTATAAGGGTAATAAACCAGTGTGATGTCTTGTAGAAAGGAAAAGAGATCAAGGTTTCTGTAGGCTAAATTATGACATAGGGCTAATGAGTTTATATATCCTTGAGATAGGACAGTGAAGGTGTATTGCTATCCTTGCCAGCTGAAAGCAAACTATTTCTAGTGGTCTTTTCCATGTTTTAGCCAACCAATTAAACATTTCCTTACAGTCCTTTTTAATCCCTTGAGCTAAAACACTGAATCTAGAATTTATGTTTAATGGTCCCATAACACTAAATTTGGCCTGATCTGACTATATGTTCCTTGAACCATGGCTCATATCCTTACTATCCATTCTCACACATACATCCCAAATCTCTGTCTGCATGCGTTAGAAAAATCATGCAGTTATTTTGGTGTGTAGTGGACCTTTCAAGGGTCACAGATTTTACCACACCCTTTGGGTCCTTCTGAGACTTGAATTTAGGTATTGGTCTAGATGCAAAAAGGGGTGTCGGGGTTAGATTGTGAAAAGAATCAGCAGTGCCTTGCAAGGTAACTACCACAGGGGAGACCATTACAGTTTCCTCAGGAAAATCAGGGTTTATTTTCTCAGACAGGGATAAAAGGGCTGCTTCTACTAGCAAATAATTTAGGTTTTCAATGTCCCTAGTGTCATTGGGGTGTCCCCATAATTCCCCATTCATATTTTTAGAATCTCATTCCTTTCCTATTTAGGCCCCCAATTTAACACTAGAAAACCTGTCAGGTTGGGATTTTAATTTGCATTGTAATATAGCCACTGGAAGGATTAGACTCTGGGTTTGTTTTTATAAACCCTATAAGGGCAGTTCTATTCTGTCCAATAGGGTCACTATGAATTGGAATCTACTCAATAGCAATGGCTTTTTATAGGGAGTAAGTGTCTCTTTCAGAGCAGACTTAGAAATTTTCAGGTAATTTATGTGGAGGTTGAGCTGGAAATGTGAAGCTCTGAGTGCATTCTTTTCTTTTCTTACTTTGTTCAGCCAGTTAGGAATAACCATCGACCTCACTTTGACCACCCAAGCCTTGATTTTTACAGGTAAGTGATTAGGAGTATCCAATGATGTTATTTTTCATATCTCTATTGTCACATCATACCATGGACAACCAGTATCATCTTACCATTGGAAATAGAGCCATTATTGCCCTTAAAACTAATCAGATTAGAGAATCAATTCCAAAAATCCCAGAACCAGTAAAGAAAACTCATCCTTAAGGTCTATTCCTCTTGAATTGCTGTATCAGTCAGAATTTTACCACAGAAACAGGGTGAAAAGGATATATGAATATTAACATAAAAGAGAGGAGGGAGGGGAGGGAGAGAGGGACAGAGAAAGAAGAAAGCATTGCAATAATTGGCTAGGCAAGTCCAAAGTCTTTAGGGTAGGCTGCCAGGAAGGGCAGACTGGAAAATTTTGAGCAGGTGCTACTGCTGCTGCAGTTCACATGTGAAATTTCTTCTAAGAAAACCTAAGTTCTGCCCTTAAGATCTTTTAACTGATTGGATCAGACCCACACATATTATCAAGGACAATTTGCTTTACTTAAATTCAGTTGATTGTAGATGTTGTTCAAATTCATAAAATATCTTCAGAGCCACACCTATGTTAGAGTTTGATTGAATAACTGGGGACTATGGCCAAGTTGGCAACTAAAAAACTCCCGTCACAGTTACTTTAAAGGAAATATGGAAATGTGATAATTCTTGCAGACCGGTTTGGTTGGAAATTAAACTTGGTATGACAAATATACATGTGTAATACAATGTGTGACAATTGTTTAAAACTATGCATTGCATTAGGTGCTGTGGTAGCTATGTCTGTTTTCAAGAGAGTTTATTTGGTGGCTGAAGTTAAAAAAATGTATTATAAATAGTCAGGGTAACTGGAATTGTAAGCCATAGAATCCAAGACAAACTCTTCCTCCATCTTATACTGTCTCTGGAATTACCTGGTCTTTCATCTTTGTTCTCACTGAATGTTTGTTACCTTTTCTGTTTCCCTGTGCCTGTTGATTCTTTTGGTTTACATAATAGGATCCATGTTCTCTTAATATTTGTGTCCAAATTTCACCTTACTCACCACCTCAAGTTTATTTACCCTTAGAAATAAGTTTCTGTTCCTGAGTCTAATTTTCAAATTCTTAGCTGAGAGTATCAGATTAGCCCAAATTTTGTCAGGTTTCTACCCATGATGCAATTTGGTATGGCCAACCTGTTGGGTCATGTGTTTCACTGTCCACCCAGTAGTGACTGTGAAAACAGATTTTTTTGAGAAGAGTCATAGGGATGGCAGGTAAGGTAAAATTACATACAAAATTTACATACAAAATGTAAACAAGATACGTATTGCCCCCAAACTATGGAATATAAATTATTTTATAAATCATGCTTCTAACTTAATATTGTATTCATGTATAATAAATGTCCTGAGAAGTACATTAAACAGTTATAGGAGTTAATAGGATCAAGAATAAAAAAGTCATTTAGCAATATATTCTAGATAGAGCACATTAAATATTAAACTCATAAATGTAGTTATTGCTTTTGACCTTAGACAAGAAACCGAAACTGTATATCCCCCAAATGTTTTGAAGTTGAGGTAGAGTTTAACATCTTTTCCCCTTTCTTTTGTGCTAGAATTGTGTAGAAGACAATTTGTTCAAGTATTGTGTAATTAATATTACCTAGATCCTGAAAGGAAAAACAACAACGATAACCGCAAACATCCAGGGCATTTGCAAGAATTGTCATTGGGCCCTAATATGATTAAAATCATTTTCCAGTTTAAGGATTATTCCATTTCACTACTGACACAGTTATGTAGGCTTTGTGTTAAAAAGAAGTTCTTTTTTAAAGATAATTTTTCTGGGAAAAGACTTAAGTCAAAAGTAAACTCTTATATCGGTTATCATATCTTCTCACATTTAATGAATCAAATTCAGGTAAGTCAATTCACAAACTGTTATTCCTAACAATTTACATGGGTCATCACAATATCACTTCAATAACATTTTCATATTTATGAAATGAATTATTGGGATCTACTTAAAATAGATATAACCTTTTCTACCATTGAGATATGGGCTCTGTGAACCAGTAAAGAAAAGTGAAACATTTGAAGTTATCCTACAATGACTACTCCTGTATTGCATCGTAGTAATTCTACAGTAATAGTAAAAAGAAACCACACATTTAAAACATTTCATGAACGTTATCTTCATGCAGTAAAATGTCCACTGATTTTGAAAATGATGTAGGAAAAATTTTAAATGGACAAAACTGATAGAGAACATACAACCATAAAATGAAAATAAATCATATATAAAACTTTATAATCTTTGTGCCAAAAAAAGACAGTTTTCACAGTACAGCAAGCTATATAGGCAGTTATTATTTATTATGTCTCTTACCAGTCTTTTCTTCCCCCTCCCATGCCTTTTTATTTTTTTTCTCTTAAAATGGTATAGCACTAAACAAAAATTGGGCGTATTGTCTCATAACTCTGAAACAGCAATCACTTGCCTTCTGTTTATTGCCTTCCAATCATTTTCTGCATGCCCTATATTTTATGTAATTGACAGTGTGAATCCCCTATTTTTATTATAAGGCATGTAATTGAAGCAGCCTAACAGACAAGTGGCCCTGGTGGCTCAGTGGTTAAGAGCTATGACTGCTAACCAAAAGTTCAGCAGTTCAAATCCACCATCCACTCCTTGGAAACCCTATGGGGAAGTTCTACTCTGTCCTATAGGGTTGCTATGAGTCGAATCAGCTCCATGGCAAAAGGTTGTTTTTTTTTTTTTTTTTTCTGATAAGCAGAGGAATGAGAACTTTCTAATATGGAGGAATTGAAATAAATCACCATTAAAATACAGATTTGTCTTTACAAGAAATAATGAAGAAAGATGAATCTATAAAGAGATTTGTATGTGAAAGCGGAGTAAGTTGAGGAAGTCTATGCTGGGGCACTTTAAACTATCTCAATCATTTTGTCAATATCCATGCCAAAGGAATAATCATTTAATAAACATTATTCATTCAAGGTACATTTATTCATATTACATGTATCACATGCTACTAGATGCTGGAGGAAACATAAATGTAGCTATGATTCCATTTTCTTCAGGAGCTACATTTTTCTACTGAGGTAGAAAAGTACATAACTATGGTGTCGTTGTTGTTAGGAGCCATCAAGCGGGTTCCCTATGTACAACAGAACAAAACACTGCCAGCTCCTGCACCATTCACACAGTCATTGCTATGTTTGATCCCATTGTAGCGGCCACTGTGTCAACCCATCTCATTGAGAGTCTTCCTCATTTTCTCTGACCCTCTGCTTTACCAAGCATGATGTCCTTCTGCAGGGACTGGTCCCTCCTGATAACATGTCCAAAGTACCTGAGACAAAGACTCACTATCCTCATTTCTAAAGAGCACTCTGACTGTATATCTTTCAAGAGAGATTTGTTCTTTCTTCTGGCAGTCCATGGTATTTTCAACGTTCTTTGCCAACACCATAAGTCAAAGGTATCAACTCTTCTTGGATTTTCTTATTCATTGCCTAGTTTCCTCACGCATTTGGGAAAATTGAAAATACCTCAGCCCTCAAAGTGTCATCTTTGGTTTCGAACACTTTTAAAGAGGTCTTTTGCAGCAGATTTACCCAGTGCAATATATCCATTGATTTCTTGACACTACTTCCATTGGCACTGATTGAGAATTTAAGTAAAGTGAAATCCTTGACAGCTTCAGTATTTCCCCCATTTATCATGATGCTGTTTACTGGTTCAGTTGTGAGGATTTTTGTTTTCTTTATGTTGAAGTGTAATCCATACTGAAGTCTGTAGTCTTTTTGATCTTCAATAAGTGCTTCAAGTTCTCTTCGTTTTCAGTTAGCAGGATTGTGTCATCTGCATAACACAGGTTGTTAATGAATCTTCCTTCAATCCTGATGCAGCATTCTTCTTCAGATAGCCCAGTGTCTTGGATTATTTTCTCAGCACATAGATTGAATAAGTACGGTGAAATGATACAGCCCTGACGCACACCTTTCCTGACTTTAAACCACGTAGCGTCCACTTGTTCTGTTCGAACAATTGCCTCTTGATCCATGTACGGGTTCCTTATAAGCACAATTAAGTGTTCTGGAATTCCCATTTTTTGCAATGCTATCCATAATTTGTTATGACCCACATAGTCAAATGCCTTTGCATAGTCCTTAAAACACAGGTAAACATCTTTCTGGTAGTCTCTGCTTTCAGCCAAGATCCATCTGACATCAGCAATGTTATCCTTCATTCCATATCCTTTTCTGAATCCAGCTTGAACTTCTAGCAGTTCCCTTTTGCTGTACTGTTGCAACTGCTTTTAAATGTCTTCAGCAAAATTTTACTTGTATGTGATATTAATGATATTGTTCAATAATTTGCACATTCTGTTTGATCACCTTTCTTTGGAATGGGCACAAATATGGATCTCTTCCAGTCAATTGGCCATGTAACTATCTTCCAAATTTCTTGACATAGACAAGTGAGCATCTCCGGTGTTGCATTCATTTGTTGAAACATCTCAGCTGGTATTCTGTCAATTCCTGGAGCCTTGTTTTTGGCCAATGCTTTCAGTGCAGATTGGACTTCTTCCTTCAGTACTATAGGTTCTTGATCATACGCTACCTCCTGAAATGGTTGAACATCGACAAATTCTTCTTGGTACAGTGACTTTGTTTATTCCTTCCATCTGGAAGGAAGAAGAAGAATGTAATCAGACCACTTTGAAGAGTTAAAAAGCAAAGATGACACTCTGAGGACTAAGGTGCACCTGACCCAAGCCATGGTGTTTTCGATTTCCTCATATCCATGTGGAATCTGGACAATGAATAAAGAAGACTCAAGAGGAATTGATGCCTTTGAATTTGTTGTTGGTGAAGAATATTGAATACACTATGGACTGCTAGAAAAACAAATAAACGCGTCTTGAAAGAAGTATAGCCAGAATGCTCCTTAGAAACAAGGATGCTGAGAGATCATCTCATGTACTTTGGCTGTGTGATCAGGAGGGACAAGTCCCTGGAAAAGGATAGCATGCTTGGTAAAGTATAACCTTGGTGAAAAAGAAGAAGACCCTCAATGAGATGAATTGACACAGTGTCTGCAACAATGGGTTCAACTGGCAACAGTTTTGAGGTTTGAGCAGTGTTTTTTGTTTTTTGTTTTTTCTGTACATAGGGTCACTATGAGTCTAGCCCACTTGATAGCACCTAACAACACAACAACATAGAATGTATTTATTTTTCTTGTTGTCTTAGAAGAGAAACACCCTTAAGCCTAACAAAACCAAAACCAAACCTACTGCATTTTGAGTCAATTCTGACTCATGGTGACCTCCTGTGTTATAGGGTATAATCTCTTCATAGGGTTTTCTTGGCTGTAATTTTTATGGAAGCAGATCACCAGGCTTTTCTTCCACAGTACCACTGAATGGGTTTGAATCACCAACCTTTAGGTTAGTAGTTAGAGAGCAAGTTTTCACCACCAAGGGACCTGTTGGCAACCCTGGTGGTGTAGTGGTTAAGAGCTACGGCTGCTAACCAAAAGGTCAGCAGTTCAAATCCACCAGACACTCCTTGGAAACCATATGGGGCAGTTCTACTCTGTCCTATAGGGTCACTATGAGTCAGAATCAACTTGATGGTAACGTGTGTGTGTGTGTGTGTGAGTGCGTGTGTGTGTGTGTGTGTAGGGACCTGTTAAGCCTAATAGCATCCACCTATTCTCCACTTGAGTGCAGCACAAATATATATATACATATATATACATATATATATATATATATATATATATATATGTATATATATATATAGGATAGAGTCCCACTTTCACAAAAACATATTTAATTATCCAAATCTAGGGCAAACGACCAGATATATTTAAAAACTCCCCAAGTTATTCTAATCCACAGCAATTGTTGAGACTTCTGAGCCTTTGTCTGGAAAAATGTCCCCAACAATAGCAGACTGAGATTTGTGGTTCTCCTGCTCAGCTGGTGAAGACAGCTAGTGGAGGCAACTGGTATAAGCAGAGTTTAGAATGGAAAGCAGTTAGGATGACATTAAACACAATCTCTGTGTTTCTTCACTTGGAGGACAAATAGGTATTCTGTAATTCTAACCAATTTCAATAGAGAGTTTGAAGAAAGGAACCAATCTCTGTTTGGATTTCCTTACTGGAATGCCCTCAGGGTTGCTATGTTTAACAGCTTCATAAATATTCTAAGCCCATTCTTCCCTTTGAGGCCTAATAATTTGTATGGTTGGAACGTCTTTGAAAACAAAACAAAACAAAACAAATCTGTTGCCAAAGAGTTGTTGCTAACTCATAATGAGCTTATAGGACATTATAGGACAGAGTACAGCTGCTCCTGTAGGATTTCTGAGGCTGTAATCTTTACAGAAGCAGACTGCCACATCTTTCTCCCTCAAAGGGGCTAGTGGGTAAAAACTGCTGAGCTTTTGGTTAGCAGCAGAGCTCCTAACCACTGCAGCACTAGGGCTCCTTCAGAACTTCTTTGGTGGAGGTTTAGTTAATGAAAGAATGTGGATCTTAATAGAATTAATTTGGTGGGATTTTTCAGTGTCTTGAACAGGATTTGAGATCACCAAATACAGTTAGAGCAAAATCTAGGTCACATTAAAGGGCATATCTTTGGGAGTAGAAATGACAAAATGCAAAATATTGGGATTCAAGGGAGCGCTTAGTGATATTTATGGTACCAAAGTATCACTAAAGGAATGAATATTAAAATTCTGTTGTCATTACCAGTTATGTTACATTAATGATCTAGCAATATATTATCTCCTAGAAGTAAAATTGTAACCTCCCAACACTTGAAAATGAGTGTTACATTGAAAAAAAAAAAAAAATCATTGACAATGTAAGAAACATTTATGTCTATAGAAAAAAAGTCTCATTTGCAAGTTATTAAGTGCTTAAGAGGACATGGATTCTAACATAAATATATGGCATTTCTAGTCAATGAGATAACAGTGCACAACCACCGCAATGGAGACTTTTAAAAAGAATTACAATACCAACTTCTGGCAAGGATGCGATGTAACCAAAACATGCCTGCAATGTCGATGATCTGTAAATTACTATAATCACTTTGGGAAACCATGTGTCAGTTTCTACTAGAACTAAATATGTACCTACACGATGACCTAGCAATTTTACTTTTTAGGTATATTCCAAGGAGAATTAAGCTCATGTGTCCACCAATAGACCTGAACAGGAAAATAGACAATGGCTTTATTCATTGTACCCAAAAATTAAATACAATCCAAGTATCTCATATCAATGGAATGTGTAATTGTTTATTAACACAATGTAATATTAGCAATTTTATAAAATTTTAAAAATAAAAAAATAATCAAGCTGCTATTAGACCTAACAACAGAAGTGAATAAAACAGACATAATGATTAGTGAAAAAAATCAAACACTCCCCCAAAAAAGTATACACTGCATGATTCTATTATTTGGAATTCAGAAACAGGCAAAACTGGGTAAATGGAAATATTTATCATTTTGACTTAGGTGGTGATTTCACAGGTGTATAAATAACCCACTGCCATTGAGTCGACTCTGACTCAGAGTGGCCCCATCTGAGTAGAACTTTGTTCTTTAAGGTTTTCAGTGGCTGATTTTTCAGAAGCAGATCACCTGGCCTTTCTTCCAAGATGCCTCTGAGTGGAACTTTTGGTTAGCACTCAAGCATGTTAGCTGTTTGCTCCACCCAGACATTTCCTCACAGGTGTATAGATATATCAAATCTAATCAAATTGTATAATTCAAGTATGTGCAGTTTATTGTACTCCAATTATATCTCTATAAAGAACACACAAACAGACACAAAAATACATCCAAAACTAATCATCTATAATAATAAAAGAATAACGATTACATCTTAAGGAGGCTTTTGACTAGGAAAGAGTCCAAGGAAGGCTTCTAGGGTGCTGATAATGTTCTATATATTTATTTAGAGTGTGTGCATATTTGTGTGTATGTGTGTGTGTTTGTGTGTGTGTGTTCACCTGAGCTATTTACTGAAATTGGAGAATAATGGATCAGAAACAGGTATGTGGGGGTAGGTGTTTTTTTTAAAACCTTCCCTCTTGAAAATGTGATTTCAAGAAACTATTAAATATCCAAGTGGATATGATGAATAAGAAATTGGATGTATGAGTCCATCTTTCAGCAGAAATATTAGAACTGGAGATAAAAATCCAAGAGCCAAAAGCATGTAGATAGTGTTTAAGACCTTGGGATTCAATGAGCTCACTTAGAGAGTTTGTTTTCAAGGAATGAATGCTGAGGTACTCCAACAGTTAAAATTAGGAAAGTGTAGTAGGATTTTTCAGGGGCAATGTTGGTTCAGTGGTAGAATTCTCTCTTTCCATGCAGGAGACCCAGATTCCACTCCCGGGTGATACACTTCAAGCACAGCCACCACCCATCTGTCAGTGGAGGCTTGAGTGTTCCTATGATGCTAAGCAGATTTCAGCAGAGTTTCAAGACTCTGACAGACTAGGAAGAAAAGCTTGCTGATCTATTTGTAAAAATCAGCCAATGAATACCCTTTGGATCACAACAGTCCGATCTTACTGTGTGTGGGGTCACCAAGAGTCAAGGGCCGACTCAACATCAACAGTAGAATTTTTCCAAATCAATCAGGAAGAGACGTCTGGCATAACAAAGCTTATTAAAAAAAAGTTATGCATCCTACTTTGGTGACTGGTGTCTGGGGTCTTAAGCTTACAAGCGGCCATCTAAGATGTATCAGTTGGTCCCAACCACCTGGAAGCAAAGGAGAATGAAGAACACCAAAGACACAAGGAAAGTAGTCACCCAAGAGACAGAAAGGGCCACATAAACCAGAGACTTCATCAGCCTGAGACCAGAAGAATTAGATGGTGCCTGGCTACCACCAATGACTGCCCTGACAGGGAACATAAAAGAGAGTCCTGGATGGAGCAGGAGAAAGGTGGGGTGCAGAACTCAAATTCTAGTAAGAAGACCAGGCTTAATGGTGTGACTGAGACTGGAGGAACCCCGGAAAGCATGACCCCTGGATTCTCTATCAGCCCAGAACTAAAACAATTTCCGTGGCCAACTCTTCAGACAGGCATTGGACTGGACTGTGGGACATAGAATGATACTTGTGAGGAGTGCGCTTCTCAGCTCAAGTAGATACAAGAGACTAAATGAGAAGCTTCTGTCCAGTGGTGAGACGGGAAGGCAGAGAGGATTAGGAGCTGGTTGAATGGACAGGGGTGGAAAGGAGGAGTGTACTGTTACAGTATGGGGAGAGTAATTAGGGTCACATAACAATGTATGTATAAATTTTTGTATGAAAAAAAAAAGAAGAGATATCTGCAGATATGGAAAGAAAACAAGGAGGGTACAATGTTCCAGAATCCCACTGGGACATTGTTTAAAGGAGGAATTCCAGTAATTCCAATTTGATACCTGTGTAATTAAAGAATGCTAGCTATTATTATAAGAACACTTTAAAATCTTGGTGTTTTACATACTAAAAGTATATTTCTAGTCTATGCTATGTCCAGTTCTTGGTAGGTGGGGAGGGGAAGAGCCCAAAGCAAAAAGAGGCTTTGTCTTCTCTGGTGTCATCTTCTAAGATAGCCCTGAACACCAATAAACAGCTGGTTTATGGGGGAAAAGAAAGAAGATCAAATGCGGAAAATTTTTGTATCGAACCTACAAGTGGCATATATCACTTCTGCCCACTTATCCCTGGCCAGAGCGCAGCCAAGAGCAAGACAAGCTGGGCAATAGAGTGCAGCTGTGAGCCCAGGTGGCCAAATAAACTAGTATGGTGAGAAGGAAGCCAGTCTCTGCAACAAATATCTTAATTGCCTTAGAGACTTATTAGTATAAATGAAAATAAATTGTTTTTCCTTCTTTGTGTCCCTGTACTCTCCTATTATATTTTATGTGATTTATTCAATAAAATAAAATATCTATTTGTAACAAATGCATTTTAGTCTTTATCTACATAAGCCCAAGCAAACAAATTATTTTAGAATAGAGAGTTTCCTGATGACATTTTAATGATGATCTAAGTTAGCACACAATTTTGCTAAACACGTCTGGATGGATCTTGTAGTTTGGCCTCAGCAAACCATTCTAAGTAGTGCTGTGTCACAGTGCATTTAATTTTGTTATATACACATACACAGAGAGAATGACTTCACTGGTTGAGATTCTTTGAAAGAGACCACAAAGCTTTTGAAAAACAAATGGATCCTGTCTGAACATTTGGACCTCTGACACTTCAATAGGCCTACCCTAATTAAATTTAGACCAAAGAAGAAGGATAATTCTTGATTTGTGTGTGTGTGTGTGTGTGAGTGTGTGTGTCTGTATGTCTCTGTGTGGTTGATCTGAAGGAAAATCCAAGCAATGAAAAGTTCTGTATCCAATAGAGCATAAGAGTCACTAAAAGAAGGCCAGAAAGACCACTGGGCTTATGACCAGTGTAATAGAGTCTCTACTTCTCCAATTACTGGCTTAGCAAACTGGGAAGATGCACTTAACCTCTGTAAGTCATGAAGTAGAATAATGATTCCACTTTATGGGGCTGTTGCTGAATATTAACCGTGGTGATGTAAAGAAAATCTTTTTCAAATTACAAAGAAAGAGTTCAAGAAATTGTCATTTTAGGACTTCCGGCAACATGGCACTCTAAGCAGAAGCACCACACACTCCCTCCACAACAAAGATCTGAAAAACTAAGCCAAACAGAGAAAACAACAATCCTGAAACCCTAAACATAAAATGAAGAGATAAAGAACTCAGCCAAGCACCAAATGGAATAAGAAACTGACAGAGAACAGAGATCGAGGAGACATATATGCAGAGGTCCCTTATCAGCTAACGCAGCACGGATCCGCCACCTTGGACTCCTATCAGAGACCAGCAAATAGGGGGTACGAGAAAGTAGCATCACTGAGCTTCCAGGAGGAGACAGAACAACCGGTGACTGGCGATATACACTTTCCCACCACCTCACCCTTCTTTACCCCCACTCGGCCTCCTCTACTTCCCATGGCCACAGTCTCTTGGCCAGGAAGCACCAGATGCTTGGATTCCACCCACCCACACTGGCCAACTCCCTGAGTGCCATTTGTTGGCTGCTGGTGTTGCTTTATTCTGCTTCAATTGATGTCTTCCTTACCTCTCACCACCTCCCCCTCCTTTCGTTCAAATGCTTGGCTATGTGCGCTATCTTTACTTCTTCCTGAGGGGCTGTGGTGCTCTGTTTGAGTGTGGAACTGCTTCCCAGTCTGTGCTGCCATGCTGGTGGGATCCTGGGGCTTTTTTTGTTTGTTTGTTTGTTTGTTTTGAGTTGTTTCTTTGTTTTCTTTTTCCTTTCTCAACTTCGGAGCCCGTTCTGGCCAGGCAGTGCTGTGCAGCTTGGGACCTACCACCTCAGCTTGTGCAGAAGCACAAAAGGATCCCTGATGGTATTTCTTTTTTCTTTTTTTTTTTTTGTATTGGGGGGTTTTCTTGTTCTTTTTTTTTTAAATTTGTTTTGTTTTCTTTTCCCTCTTTTTCCCTTTTTGTCTTTCTTCATTACTCAGTTTCTCATCTCTCTATATCTTCCTTCTCTTCCTGCATGCTGAATACCTGGTGCTGAATACCTCTAAGCCTCCTAGCCAGGCTGTACTTCAACACCTGGGAACAACTTCCCCAGATCTCGTAGCTGCACCGATGGGAGCCCTGGGAGCTTTCCTGTTTTTTTTTTTTCCCCCCAATTTTTATCTGATCATTTTTCTTTACTTTTTTTATTCTTCTTCCCCTCTTTGTTTTTCTCCATTTTATAGTCTCTCATCTCTCCACTCCAATGGCAAGCTCCCCTAGCAATCTTTTTTGTTTGTTTGTATGTTTTTGGCTCCTGTTCCTCTCTCCTTCCTACCGTACCCATCTTATCTTCACACATCACAATCTCCCCCCTCCATATTGCCTACGTGCACTGTGCACTTAACATCACACCACCAAGCAGCATAGTCACAGCCTACTGGAACCTGCCATGAACTGATTACCTACCAGTGCTGGTGGCTGTAGTGAGCGCCACAAACAACCCATCCCAGAAACTCCTCTTCAGCTAGACCTGCCCTGCTGTACCATATCTGAGCGACTGAACCTGCCAATTGGAGGAGGAGGTGAGAAGTATCATGCCCACAGACAAGCAAATGACAAAGAACACACAGACCACCTGCTCAGACATAGCCAAATTAAAAAAAAAAAAAAAGAACAAAACAAACAAATCTACAATCAACAAATGAGAAGAATAACTACTGAATGCCCCAAAGACAGCAGACAATATCTAAACATTTACAAAAACAGGACAGGATGGCTCCTGTAAGTGTCCAAAATAAGACACCAGATGACTTTCCAGTGGAATAAAAGGCACTAGAACTACCTGATAGGGAATTCACATCTCTAATACTCAGAATTATCCAAGAGTTGAAACAAAAAAGCAGACAAAAATGAGGAAAAAATAGACAAATTCATGGAAAAGGCAGACAAATTCATGGAAAATACCAATTAAAAAAATGGAAGAATTCAGGAAAATAATGCAGGAACAAAATACCAAAATAAATTCACAACTAGAAATTATGCAAAAACAACAATTAGAAATCCAAAAGATAAACAACAAGATTTCAGAAATGGACAGTGTCATAGAAGGGCTGAGGAGCAGATTTGAAATGGTGGAAGACAGGATCAGTGGAATTGAAGACAAACACTTGGATAGAACTCTGTTCAAGGAAACCTCAGAAAAAAGAAAAGAAAAATGAAGAGAGCCTGAGAATTATGTGGGATACAATCAAAAGCAAAAATTTTCGAGTGATTGGAGTTCCAAAACAGGGGGAGAAAACAGAAAACACAGAGAGGATCATTGAAGCACTGCTGACAGAAAACTTCCCCAATACATGAAAGATGAAAAGCTAGCCATCCAAGAAGCTAAACAAACCCCATATAAGATAGACCCCAAAAGAAAATAACCAAGGCATGTCATAATCACACTCACCAAAACCAAAGACAAAGAATCCTGAGAGCAGCTAGTGAAAAACAAGAAGTCACATACAGAGGAGAAACAATAAGATTAAGCTCAGATTATTCAGTAGAAACCATGCAGGCAATAAGGCAATGGGATGACATATATAAAACCCTGAAAGAAAAAACTTGCCAGCCAAGAATAACGTATCCCGCAAAACTCTCGTTCAACTTTGATGGTGAAATTAGGGCATTTCCAGATAAACAGAAATTAAGGGAATATGTAAAAACAAAACCAAACTCACACAGCTCATTAAAGGGAGTCCTTCAATCTGAGAACAAACAACTTCAGCTCACAGGCTGAATCTTGGATGCAGGATAGTACCAGCCAGATACCAATATAGGAAATGAACTCTCAAGGACTATCCAAAACCAAAAGAAATACAACAGGGAATCAGAGCAGTTAATCTGTAAATGACAACAACGTAAGAACAATAAAAGAGGGAATAAACGGTGTAGGTATAGAACCTTCTAATGGAGAGGAAAGCAAGGTGATATTAAGTAATAATAGACTGCTTCAAACTTAGAAAGATACGGGTAAATTTCACAGTAACCACAAAGAAAGTTAACAAACATACCCATAAAAATAAAGAGGAAAAACATGAAGTCTCAGTAAAAACAAAACCTACAAAAACAAAAGAAATGAGAAAAAAATCCACAAACAAAAGCAGTTCAGCACAGGAGAGTGATAAGAACAAAAAAAATCTATGAATCTGTGAAGCATCTCATAACATGGATGAAAGCGGAGGACATTATGCTGAGTGAAATAAGTCAATCACAAAAGGACAAATATTGTATGACACCTCTATTGTAAACACTCATGAAAAAGTTTACACACAAAAAGTAACAATCTTTGCTGTTACGAGGGATGGGGGCTTCGGGGGAATACTAAATAGGCAATAGATAAGTGGTGTCTTGGGTGAAGGGTGAGACAGTACACAATACTGGGGAAACCAGCACAACTTGTACAAGGAAAAGTCACGGAAGCTTCAAAGACACAACGAAACACCCTGAGGGACTGAATTGCTGGGCAGAGGGCTGGGGGACCATGGTCTCCGGGAACATCTAGCTGAATTGGCACAACACAGTTTATAAAGACACTGTTCTACATTCTACCCTGGTGAGTAGCATCTGGGGTCTTAAAAGCCTGTGAGCAGCCATCTAAGGTACTCCACTGGTCTCATCCCTTTGGGAGCAAGGGAGAACGAAGAGAACAGGATACAAGGAAAAGAGCAGTCCAAAGGACTAATGGACCACAGCTACCAAGGCCTCCACCAGACTGAGTCCAGTACAGCTAGATAGTGCCCAGCTACCACCACTGACTGCTCTGACCAGGATCACAACAGAGGGTTCTGGACAGAGCTGGAGAAGGATGTAGAACAAAATTCTAACACACACACAAAAGGCCAGACTTACTGGCCTGAAAAAGTCTGGAGAAATCCCAAGATTATGGCCCCCAGACACCCTTTTAGCTCAGTGGTGAAGTCATTTCTGAGGTTGACCATTCAGCTGGGGATTGGACAGCCCCATAAAACAAAATGGGACTAATGAGGCACAGCAGTCCAGGGACAAGGAGTAGAAGGCAGAAGGGGACAGGGAAGCTGGTGATAGGGAACTCAAGCTTGAGCAAAGACAGTGTTGACATGTAGTGGGGTCATTAACCATTGTCATAGGGCAACATGTGTAGTGTTTAATGAGAAACTATTTTGTTCTGTAAACCTTCATCTAAAGTGAGATTAGCAGCACAACTGGAAGAATGTAATCAATGTCACTGAACTGTGTATGTAGAAATTTTTGAAATCGTGTATCTTTGGCTAAGTATATTTTCACCAAAAAAAAGGTCGAGAAGGAAGAGGGTTGACATGTCATGGGGTTGTTAACCAATGTCATAATACAATATGTGTACTGACTGTTTAATGAGAAACTATTTGTTCTGTAAACCTTCACCTAAATTACAATAAAAAAATAAATTGTCATTTTATCCATTCTTGTCATTTTCATGAGCAGGTTCTCTTTTTAAGACCAGATGTACTTGTTTGAGTTTGTATGATTGCTAGTATACATACACCCCGTCGCCCCTTTAACTTGATTTATACTATAATACTGCACACATATACCATACTAATGCTGCATAGACCTAATTTAGTTTACTTCTCCAAGGACAGAAAAACAATAAATATTCTGCTTGCTTCCTGTCAAAAAACGACAATAATTTATCCTTATTATTGATAGTTTGATGAGCTTGTGATGTATTGCTAAAGTGATACCCATGGAAACACAGACTCTTTGATATTTATAAGCTCTGATTTACTGAATGAGTAACTAAGAAAATACTCTTGGTGCTTATTATAAATTTAATTTCTTATAATTAAATAATTAATTAAATAATCAAGAACATCATACATGAAGAAAGCAAGAGGTCATTAAAAAGGCAAGAAAGAAAGACCAAATTGGATATCAGAACAGACTCTGAAACTTGCTTTTGAATGTTGAGTAGCTCTAGTGAAAAGAAAAAATAATGAAATAAAAGAGTTGAACAGAAGATTTCAAAGGGTAGCTCAAGAAGACAAAGTAAAGTATTATAGTGACACATGCAAAGACCTGGAGTTAGAAAACCAAAAGGGAAGAACACACTCAGCATTTCTCAAGCTGAAAGAACTGAAGAAAAAAATTCAAGCCTTGAGTGGCAATAGAGAATGATTCTCTTGACAAAATACTGAACAATGCAGGAAGCATCAAGAGAAGTTGTCAGGAATACATAGTTACTGTATCAGACAGAATTGGTTGACATTCAATCTTTTCAGGATGTAGCATATGATCAGGAACTGGTGGTACTGAAGTAGGAAGTCCAAGCTGCACTGAAGAAACTGGTGAAAAACAAGCCTCCAGGAATTGACAGAATACCAATTGAGATATTTCAACAAAAGGATGTAGCGCTGGAAGTGCTTATTCATCTATGCCAAGAAATTTGGAAAATAGCTACCTGGCCAACTGACTGAAAGATCCGTATTTATGCCTCTTCCCAAGAAAAGTGATCCAATCGAATGTGAAAATTATCGAACAATATCATTAATATCACCAAACAAACAAACCCATTGCTGTCAAGTCAATTCTGACTCATAATTACACTAAATGACAGAGTAGAACTGCCCCATAAGAGTTTCCAAGGAGCATCTGGTGGGTTCAAACTGCTGACCTTTTGATTAGCAGCTGTAGCTCTTAACTACTTCACCACCAGGGTTTCCATTAATATCACACGCAAGTAAAATTTTGTAGAAGAAATTCAAGCTGGATTCAGAAGAAGATGTAGAACCAGAGATATCATTGCTGATGTCAGATGGATTATGGCTGAAAGCAGAGAATAACAGAAAGAAGTTTTCCTGTGTTTTATTGACTATGCAAAGGCATTCGACTGTGTGGATCATAACAAATTGTGCACAACATTTTGAAGAATGGGAATTCCAGAACACTTAATTGTGCTCACGAGGAACCTCTGTGGTTGGGGGAAAAAAAAAAAAAAAACAAGCAGACACTGCGTGGTTTAAAGTCAGGAGAGGTGTACATCAGGGTTGTATCCTTTCACCATACTTATTCAGACTGTACGCTGAGCAAATAATCCAAGTAACTGGACTATGTGAAGAAGGACACAACATCAGGATTGGAGGAGGACTCATTAACAACCTGCAATATGCAGATAACACAACCTTGCTTGCTGAAAGAAAAGAGGACTTGAAGACTTACTGATGAAAATCAAAGACCATAGCCTTCAGTATGGATTACATACACCTCAACGTAAATAAAATAAAAATTCTCACAACTGGACCAATAAGCAATGTCATGATAAATGGAGAAAAGATTAAAGTTGTCAAGGATTTCATTTTACTTGGATCCACAATCAATGCTCATGGCAGCAGCAGTCAGGAAATCAAACAATTCATTCAATTAGTCAAATCTGCTGCAAAAGACCACTTTAAATTGTTAAAAAGCACAGATGCCACTTTAAGGACTAAGGTGTACCTGACCCAAGCCATGGTGTTTTTAATCACCACATATGGGTATGAAAGCTGGGCAATGAATAAGGAACAGCAAAGAAGAATTGAAGCCTTTGATTATGATGTTGGCAAAGAATATTGAATATACCATGTACTGCCAAAGGACAAACAAAACAGTCTTGAAAGAAGTACAGCCAGAATGCTCCTCAGAAGCAAGGATGGGAGACTTCATCTCACATACTTAGGACATGTTATCAGGAGGGATTAGTCCCTGGAGAAGGACATCATGCTTGGTAAAGCAGAGGATCAGAAAACAAAGAGGAAGATCCTGAATGAGATGGAGTGACACAGCAGCTGCAGTAATAGGTCATGCATAACAAAGATCATGAAGATGGCACAAGATTGGGCAATGTTTCCTTATGTTGTACATGGAGACGCTATGAGTCAGAACCAACTCAATGGCACCTAACAACAAGAACAGTATTGTTTAAAAATTATTTCAGTATGTTGTTTTCTATCTACTCTTTCAAGCTGCTGTTGTCAGTTTGATCTCATGTAAATATTGTGGTTAGATGCCCTCAAGTTGTTTCTGACTCTTAATGAAGGAAGCACTGCCCAGTCCCAGGTCCTCCTACCATGTTTGAGCCCACTGTTGAAGCGGCTTTGTCAATCCATCTCATTGAGGCTCTTCTTCTCTTTTGCTGACCCTCTACTTCACCAAGCATGATGTCCTTCTCCAGGGACTGGTCCCTCCTAATAACAGGCCCAAAGAACGTCTCGTCATCCTCTCTTCTCAGTAGCATTCTGGCTGTACTTCTTCCAATACATATTTTTTAGTTCTTCTGGCAGTCCATAGTATATTCAACATTCTTTGCCAACACTGTAATTCAAAGGCATCAATTCTTTTGTCTTCCTTATTCTTTGTTCAACTTTGGGATGCATATAAGGCAATAGAAAAGCCATGATTTGGGTCAGGCACAACTTAGTCCTCAAAGTGTCAGCTTTGCTTTTGAGCACTTTAAGGAGTTCTTTTGCAGCAGATTTGCCCAATACAATGAATCGTCTGAGTTTTTGACTGCTACTTCCATAGACGTTGATTATGGATCCAAGTACAATGAAATCCCTGACAACTTCAGTCTCTTCTTAATTTATCATGATGTTGCTTATTGGTCCAGTTGTGAGGATTTTCACTTTCTTTATGTTGAGGTGTAATCAGTACAAAGCCTGTAGTCTTTGACCTTCATCAGTAAATGCTTCAAGACCTCTTTCTTTCAGCCAGCAAGCTTGTGTCATAGCAGGTTGTTAATAAGTCTTCCTCCAATCCTGATGCCACGCTCTTGTTTATATGGCTCAGCTTCTCAGATTATGTGCTCAGCATACAGTTTGAATAAGTGTGGTGAAATGATACAACACTGACATACACCTTACCTGATATTAGACCACACAGTATCCCTTTATTCTGTTCTAATGACTGCCACTTGGTCTATTTATAGGTTCCACATAAGCACAATTAAGTATTTTGGAAGTCCCATTCTTCAAAATGTTATCCATAATTAGCTATGATCCACACAGTTGAATGCCTTTGCACAGTCAATAAAACACAAGTAACCATCTTTCTGGTATTCTCTACTTTCACCCAAGATCCATCTGATACCAACAGTGATATCCTTTGTTCAACATCTTCTGAATCCAGTTTAAATTTCTGGCAGTTCCCTGTCAATGTACTGCTGCACCACTTTTGAATGATCTGCAAAATTTTACTTGTGTGTGATTTAATCACATTGTTTGATAATTTATTCATTCTGTTGGATCTCCTTTCTTTAGAATTGGCACAAATATGGATCTCTCCAGGGGGTTGTCCAGATAGCTGCCTTCCAAATTTCTTGATATATATGAGTGAGCATCTCCAGCATTGCATCTGTTTGTTGAAACATCTCAGTTGGTATTCTGTTAATTCTTGGAGCTTTGTTTTTTGCCAATGCTTTCAGTGAAGCTTGGACTTCTTCCTTCTGTACCATTGGTTTTTGATCATGTGGTACCTCCTGCAATGATTATCGACCAATTATTTTTGATACAGTGACTCAGAGTATTTCTCCCATCTTCTTTTGAATCTTCCTGCATCGTTCAATATGTTCCGCATAGAATTCTTCACAATTGCAGCTTGAGGTTTGAATTTTTCCTTCACTTTTTTCAGCTTGAGTAGTGTTGAGCATGTTCTTCCCTTTTCATTTTCTGACCCCAGGTCTTTGCTCATTTCATTATAGTATTTGATTTCTTGAGTCACCCTATGAAATCTTCTATTCAGATCTTTTACTTCATAATTTCTTCCATTCACTTTAGCTACTCTATGTTCAAGAGCAACTTTCAGAGTCTCTTATGACATCCATTTTGGTCTTTGCTTTCTTTCCTGTCTTTTTAATGACCTTTTGCTTTCTTCATGTATGATGTTCTTAATGTCATTCCACAACTAGTCTGATCTTCAGTTATTAGTGTTCAGTGAGTCAAATCTATTCTTGAGATGGTCTCTGAATTCAGGTGAGATATACACAAGATGTATTTTGGCTCTGGTGGACTTGCTTTAATTTTCTTCAGCTTCAACTTGAACTTTCATATGAGTAGTTGGTAGTCTATTCTGTATTCAGCCCCTGGTCTTATTCTGAGTGATGACATTGAGCTTCTCCATGGTGTTTTTCCACAGATGTAGTTAATTTCTGTGTATTCCATCTAGTGAGGTTCATGTGTATAGTCACCATTTATGTTGGTGAAAAAAGGTATTTGCAATGCAGAAGTCGTTAGTCTTGCAAAATTCTATCATGCAATCTCCAGTGTCAATTCTATCACCACGGCCATATTTTCCATCTACTAATCCTTCTGATTTGTCCCATCTTTCACATTCCAAACACCAGTAATTATCAATGCATATTGATTGTATGTTTGATCAATTTCGAACTGCAGAAGTTGGTAAAAATCTTCAATTTCTTCATCTTTGGCTTTAGTGATTGGTGCATAAATTTGAGTAGTAGTATTAACTGGTCTTTCTTGTAGGCATATGGACATTATCCTGTCACTGACAACATTGTACTTCAGGATAGATCTTGAAATGTTCTTTTGGATGATGAATTTAACTCCATTCCTCTTCAATTTGTCATTTCCAGCATAATAGACCATATAATTTCCTGATTCCAAATAGTCAATACCAGTCAATGTCAGCTCACTAATCCATATGATATCAACTTTTATGTGTTCCATTTCATTTTTGATGACTTCTCATTTTCCTAGATTCATCCTTCATACATTCCATGTTCCAATTATTAATGGATATCTGCAGCTGTTTCTTCTCATTTCAAGTCATGCCACCTCAGCAAATGAAGGTCTCGAAAGCTTTACTCCATCCATGTATTAAAGTTGACTCTACTTTGAGGAGGCATCTCTTCTTCAGTTGTATTTTGAGTGTCTTCCTACCTGAGGGTCTCATCTTCCAGCACTATATTAGACAATGTTCTGCTGCTATTCATAAGGTTTTCTCTGGCCATTTTTTTTTAAGAAATAGACTGCCATTTTTCAGAAATAGCTTCCTAGCCTGTCTTAGTCTGGAAGCTCTGCTGAATCTTGTCCAACATGGGCAATCCTGCTGGTATTTGAAATGCTGGTGGCATAGTTCCCAACATCACTGCAACATGCAAGCCACCAGAGTACAACAAACTGATAGATGAGTGGTGGGTTGCAACATACTTGTTCTTAATTGGCTTGTGAATTCATTAGTTAAAGTAATGTATTTATTTATTTGTGAATTTAGTTATATAAACATATGGCCTTTTAATACAGAAATTTCAGACCACAAAATGCTAATAGAATACACACAAATATACATATACATATGCATATACATGTACATATACACACACATTTATGTATACACATATGAAACTGTATTGATATATAATATTAAAATAAAAATATGATTTATTGATCAAACACAATCTATAAAATTGAAATTCAGCCAAATAAAATTCAGTCTTACCTTGTTAATGAAATTAAACAGTAAATGTAATTCCAGGGGGAAAATATATATACAGAGACATATAGAAAGTAACTAATAGTTTTCCAATCATTTGAACCATCTGGATACTCTTTTATAAATGAAAAAAGATATTACTCTTAATAAATTTGTTTTTTATAATCACTGAAGCAGAAAAGCACACACGTTAAATATAATATTGGGGTAATTTCAAGGGCCTCATGGTTTTCTAACTGGCCTCTCAATGTATGCATATCTTGTCTTAAAGAAAAGTTTTTCTTGGCAGCAAGCCCTGTTGAAGTCTGTAAATAATAAATAAATGCTGCTGAGGAGAAATAATGAAAACCGTAGGTAGAGTGTAGGAGAAATTGAGAGAAATAATTTGATAAAATAAGTTATGAAGTACAGTAATATAATTTTGCTATTTCTGTGTTCTATCAATAAACAATACAGTATCATACATTAAATTAGAGTGGTATAGTCCCTCTATTACATTTTCAATTTATTTAAAGACAGACAAATGGCAGAAATAAAATCACTACAGCAATCTTTTTTGTGCAGGTTACAATCACACATACTATTTTTTTGTTTCCTATTTAGTTCTATAGCAGAGTTGTTCTACAACATAGAAATCGCTTGTCACAACATAGGTGAAACCTAACCTTAATGGAACATTTCTCAGTTCACCACTTCTTTTTGTCCAGGCAGTGTTTATTTAAGACTTTTGAAATACTGCCAATTGTCAAATCATTTTTATAACACATGCAGATGGAATATATACTAGAAGTTTTTGAAAGTCCCATAAAAAATTAAGGTCAATTAGTAACCCCAGTAATTGTGTACTGACCTTTAGAATACAATAAACCTGTATTTGGTTTGCTCATAAAAAAATGGGGTAATACTTGTTACAGACTTATGCCTAGTAGCAGTAATGATGAAGCACCAGTGGTTGTTATAAGACAAGCTAAGTAGGAATTAGGAAAGGATTCCACTTTTCCTGACAAGAAATGCTATTGATTTGCTACACATTGACAGTAAGTGCATGTGTTGGAGAAAGGGAATACATTAGCTTAGTCAGTTAACTCTTCATTGAGTGTCACAAGATTCAGGTGCACCTAGACTTGGAAAGAAAAGAAATGAATTTTGGAATCCAAGTTGTGCCATACACAGCAATTTATTCTTACTGTTTTACATAGTTTAAAAATACTATTTGTATTATTTTCCTATTCCTTATGTAACAAATTAACACAAACTTGGTGGCTTAAAATAAAACAAGTGTACTACTTACAATTCTAGAGGTTCAAACCACCAAACCCACTGCTGTTGAGTCGATTCCCACTAACAGCAGCCCTGTAGAAGGGAATAGAACTGCCCCATAGAGTTTCCAAAGCCGTAAATCTTTACAGAAGCAAACAGCCACGTCTTTCTCCCACGGAGCTACTGGTGGGTTCCAACTGCTGACCTTTAAGGTAGCATCTGAGTGCTTTAACCATTGAGTAACAAGGTCTCCTCTTCTGGAGGTCACAAATCTTAAAATCAAGGTTTCAGGAGGGCTGTACTCATTCTGGATGCTGCAGGGGACAATCTACTTCCTTGGCTTTTTCCAGCTTCTAGAGACTACCTACATTCCTTGGCTTGTGACCCTTTCTTCCATCTTCAAAGCCAGCAGTGTGTCATCTTCTTTCCTCTCTGACTCAATTTCCTCATCCTCTCCCTGACTCTAATGTTCCTTTCCTCCTCTTATAAGGACACTCGTGATTATGCTGGGCCCACCTGGATAATCCAAAATAATTTCCCCATCTCAAGATCCTTAACTTAGTCATATGTGCAAAATCAGGAATGGTAACTGTGGGGTGTACCAAAATCAGGAATGGTAACTGTGGGGTGTACGTTAACTTTACTCAAAGATTTTGATCTTTGTCTTTGATCCCTGAGAACCTTTAAAACCATGGCGTTTCCTCAGTGATTGAAGTATCTTTGATGAGGGCTCCAGACCTCACCCAAGGGTTTATGGTAATGAGGTGACTCAGCTGGTGATTGTCCAGGCCAGAAAGACCTACCTTGATTCAGCTGACCTTAGAGGAGGTGGGATGATTCAATCAATCATGGCTATGTAATGAGGTCCCAAGAAATGCTCTGGATATGAAAGCTCCATAAGCTTCCTGTTTGGCAAAAGACATCTCTGGGTTTGGAGCCTTCCAAGATCTTGCCCTATGCATAACTTCTTTATGCTGATCCTGATTTGTAACCTTTACAGTAAAGCTGTAATTTTAACTGTTGTGCTTTCCACAAGTTCTGTGAGTCCTTCTAGTGAATGACTGAACCCAAAGAAGTAGTGGCAGCCAGTGTGTCAGAAATCAGGGGATTGGGGACTTTCTCAGTTTCTGGCTATTATCTTGAGGGTGTAGAGAAAACTGTCAAATTTGGAGCCAGCAGCTCAGAGGTGAGGGGAGACCTGGGGACTCTCAAGCTTGTGGCTGGCATCTGAAGTCTTGGGTCAACTTGGCAGTCTATAGGAGTGTGTTCTTCAACTTGTGAGTTCTGACCTAGCTCCAGATTGTTATGGTTAGGGGGAAAAGTGCTTCCTGTGCAGCTGGTGCCAGAACAGAAATGGCAGAGAAGTGAAAAGTTGGGATTTGATATATTCTTACAGTAACATGGAGCCCTGGTGGTGAAGGGTTAAAAAGAGCTCAGGCTGCTAACCAAAATGTTGACAGTTTGAATCCACCACGCTTTCCTTGGAAATCCTATGGGGCAGTTCTACTCTGTCCTATAGGGTTGCTAAGAGTCAGAATTGTCCTAATGACAATGACATATTCACTGATTCCAGGGATTAGGATGTGGACATCTTTGGGGGCCTTTACTCAGCCTGGAAACCTTGGTGGTGTAATGGTTAAGAGCTATGGCTGCTAACCAAAAGGTTGGGGGTTCAAATACACCAGGCACTCCTTGGAAACTCTATGGGGCAGTTGTACTCTGTCCTATAGCGTTGTTATGAGTCGGAATTGACTTGACAGCAATGGGTTTGGTTTGGGTTTTACTCAGCCTACCTCACTATGTAAGAAAATATGATCATTTAAATTTAACTATGACAATGACCTTTCTTTATTTTGCAGCTCAAGTTTTCCATTAGCCATTCTGAATTTTTCAGTATCTGACAGTGAAGCCTGGTGAAATCTGGAGTCTACAGTAAGCTGCATTTCAGCCTGTTTAATTTGTTTCATTTAATGAAGGAACTCCATGAGCAAAAAAAAAAAAAAATGCTGCTCTTAAAAATTTGTCTTCAGACCAATACAATCTAACTTATTTACTACTAAACAGAAGTTATTTCAACTTTAAAAATAAATTCCCTTCATCAAATCTATGTTATCCAGATATGAGGTGAAGCTTACCTGTACATCTATCTGGCTTCTGCGTTCATGATTAGTTTTTCTCTTCCTCTGACTTTTATGTGTGCAGAACTCAACACCCTCAACAACCAATTTCCACAAGAGTTTCACTCACACCAAGTATTTCACAGTTTGAGTTGTAGCTGAGAAGGCCCCCTCACCCTCCACCAAGACTAAGATATTCAATGTCTCTCAAATTCCTTTGTTTTTTATTCTCTTCTCACTTACCTTCCCATCCCTTTTCAGAAGAAACACAAACCTCTTCCCTGATCTTCTGCATCAAAGTTTAGAGGCTATTTTTTCATCAAACCTATTAGAGGTTTTCAAAGTTGTTTTTTTTTTTTTTTTAATTCTAAACAATTAGCCAGGTTGAATAAACTTCTCTTCTTCTACCACATTTCACATAATATATCCAATGGATTTAGTAATGAGAGGAGCAGATGAGAAAACCATAAAATACTCACTGCTTGTTTCTTCAATTTTTAGACTTTGAACGTTATGCTAGAAAGAGAAAATGTTATCAGCAGTGTTAACATTTGTGACCCAGGGAGTCTCAGGGAGAATTTAAGCCTTTGGTAATTATCTTGAGTGATTGGAAGAGGAGTTTTGAAATTATTTGTTATTGGAGAGCTTCAAAAGTAGGGACATTCCATGTGAACACTATTGGAAGAAATAAATCATCATTTAATGTTTTCTTCACTACTATTTTAATGGTTTCAATGTTTTCAAAATAAGGAAGAAATTGCACAATCCTTTAAAGTTATTCATTGATAAGAGTCAAGCTTGCACAATTACTCAAATAACCACGGAAAAGACTGTTAGTATTTTTAATTTTCAAAAAGTATATTACAATTAGCTAACTTCACAAATATTAAATATTAGTTACAAATGCTCTTGGGAAATAGAGAACATCTCTAAATATCAGGAAATATTGTTTTCTTCCATTCATTTAGTTTTATGTTATCATTTAATTTCTGAGTTATAGAAGTGTCAGAAAAAATTAATATAAAACAGTTTATGTGTTTCTCTTCTCAGTGATAAGTAATGAAACATTTCCAGAATTTTGAAGAATCTAAATTATAGATTTACCATGGAAGGCACAATGACTGGCTATCCAAAATCATCCTTAACTTGGGTTTCCCTTGGCTTCTTCTATTATAATGCCACTAAGAGATTAAGCATTAAGCTTCCCATATTTGCACATGAGATCGCCAAGGATACAGTTCTAGAAAATAGGCAGAAATTGCTTGGTGAGGCTCCTGGGAAAGCATTTTAATGGTGAACAATGATAGCAGGAATACTCCCCCCATTCCCTTTACCTTTCCCACTTCTTCCTCCCTGCATTAGAGATCTGATGCCTACAGGTTAAATGCCCAGCTTTTTTTTTTTTTTAAATAAAATTTTAGACAAATTGTGCTGGCTTCCCAGTATTGTGTACTGTCTTACCCTTCTCCAAAGTTACCACTTATCTACTGTCTATTTAGTGTTTTTCCATCCCCACCTGTACCCTCCCTTGTAACCATCAAAGATTGTTTCCTTTTGTGGGTAAACCTTTTCATGAGTTTTTATAGTAGTGGTCTCAGTAGTGGTCTTCATGATTGACTTATTTCAGTCAGCATAATGCACCCCAGATTCATCCATGTTGTGAGATGCTTCGAAATTTGTCATTGTTCTTTATCGTTGCGTAGTACTCCATTGTGTGTATGTACATAGTTTGTTTATCCATTTATTTGTTGATGGGCATCTAGGTTGTTTCCATCTTCTTTCTATTGTGAACAGTGCTGCAATGAATGATGATGATCCCAGTTCTCTAGCTTATCTTCTGGAGTTTGTGTGTTTTCAATTATGGTTTGAATCCTGTTAGTGCTGTGTATTAGGACCTCTAGCATTGATCCTATTTTTTTCTTCTATGATCTTTACAGTTTTTGGTTTTATATTTAAGTTTTTGATATATTTTGAAGTAGTTTTTGTATACGGTAGGGAGTATGAGACCTGTTTCATTTTTTTTGCAGATCGATACCCAGTTTTGCCAGCACCATTTGTTAAAAAGGCCGTCTTTTCCCCATTTGATGATGGACTTTGGGCCCTAGTAGAAGATCAGCTGACCGTAGGTGGATGGATTTACATCCGGGTTCTCAATTCTGTTCCATTAGTCAATGTATCTGTCATGGTACCAGTACCAGGCTGTTTTGACAACTGTAGCTGTATAGTAGATTCTGAGGTCAGGTAGTGTGAGTCCTCCTACCTTATTCTTCTTTTTCAAAAGTGCTTTACTTATCCAGAGCGTCTTTTCTTTCCATATAAAGTTAATGATTAGTTTTTTCAACTCTTTAAAGAATCCTGTTGGTATTTGGATCAGGATTGCATTGTATTTGTAGATTGCTTTGGGCAGAATTGACGTTTTCACAATGTTGAGTCTGCCTATCCATGAGCATGGTATGTTTTTCCATTTACGTAGATCCCTTTGGGTTTCTCACAGTAGTGTTTTGTAGTTTTCTTTGTATAAGTCTTTTACATCCCTGGTTAGATTTATTCCTAAGTATTTTATTTTTTTTAGGGGCTATTATAAGTGGTATTTTTTCCCTGATTTCCTTTTCATAGATCTCTTTATTGGTATATAGGAATCCAACTGATTTTTGTATGTTTGTCTTGTATCCTGCTACTCTGCTGACTCTTTCTGTTAGTTCCAGTAGTTTTCTCATGGAATCTTTTGGTTTTTCTATGTATAGTATCATATCATCCTCAAATAGGGGCAGTTTTACTTCTTTGTTACCTACTTGGATGCCCTTTATTTCTTTTTTCTTGTCTTATTGCTCTAGTTAGGACTTCCAGCACAATGTTAAATAGGAGTGGTGATAAAGGGCATCCTTGTCTTGTTCCTGTTCTCAAGGGGAATGTTTTCAAGATCTCTCCATTAAGAATGATATTGGCTGTTGGTTTTGTATAGATGCCCTTTATCACTTTGAGGAATTTCCCTTCTATACTATTTTATTGAGAGTTTTTATCAGGAATGGGTGTTGGACTTTGTCAAATACCTTTCTGTGTCAATTGAGATGATCATGTTATTCTTTTATTTTATGTGTATGGTGGATTACTTTGATTGATTTTCTAATGTTGAACCATCATATCTGTCTTCATCTCGTGTGAGGTAAATAAATCCCTCATTTATGTAAGTCAATAAGTTAAGTTTTTTTTTGCTTACATCAGAATACAACCCTGATAATGGTTTTTATTTATTTATTTTAAATTTTTTTCCTAATTCCATATTTGTGGGTAGATGTGTGTATGTGTGTGTGTGTATTTGTAAATGTTTTTATTATTAGGTGCTGTCGAGTTGGCCCAACTCATAGCAACCCTATGTACAACAGAAGGAAACACTGCCAGGTCTTATGCCATCCTCACAACTGTTGTTACATTTGACCCCATCGTTGCAGCTACTGTGTCAGTCCATCTTGTTAAGGATCTTCCTCTTTTTCACTGACCCTCTACTTGACCAAGCATGATTGTTCTTATCCAGGGACTGGTCCCTCCTGATAACATGTCCAAAGTATGTGAGACGAAGTCTCACCATTCTCACTTCTAAGGGTATTTGTAAATAAATATCTGTAATTGCTAGAGAAAAAATAAGTTGCACAAACAGCAAATAGGTTTCTAAGTTTACATTATTTTATGTGAAAACTGTTTAAAATATTTTCCTTTTTAAAAGGAAAGTCACAAGATTTTATGTGTAAAACCATAAAAATAAATAAGACTGGTCAAATTGAAGTCACCTGAAAGGACAACACCCCTAGGCACTGATGAGCCCCTTGTTCTCACTTTTGCACAGCCTGAGACACTTCTCACCAAACCCTAGAGTTCTGATGAAATCTAAAACATTGCCCTGGTCAAAGGTAGTTGCACTATGAGCATGGCTTACATTTCTGACTTTGAGTTCAATACCCAAAGGACACGTAAAAGTATGAGTTGAGTACAACAAAATTTAATAAATGATTTTATTTCCATTTCATCTATACTTGCATGTAGAACTAAACTTAGAGTCTCAGAAACATTTACTTTTATTCAGGCCATTTAGTAAGAAATATCTAGTAAGTACACTTCATCATTCAGCTGCAGTGATTACTGAGGCAATTGGCTTTTGAACTTTTAGGAATTTCTATATTAGAATCCAAATGACATCCTGAAGTGAAGTGTTCCCTATATTACTAGACATTTTATTATTGACAAATATTACTACTCGTTGAAAAATGTTATTTTTTAGTAAACTCTAAAGGAACTTTTCTAATCTACCACATCAAAATTTACTGGTTCCAGTGTCACTGTTACAATTTGGGAGGGTTTTTCTACTATGTGTTGGAAACCTTGTTAAGAATTTGATTCCAATTTGCTTTTATTCTTTAAATCTTAGCTTAGAGATACTAAGCAATTTACTCAATTTCTCATGATTAATATGGGACTGATCCAGGATTTTAATGGCATCTGACTCCAGAGACAACTTCCTTAAACCCTGCACCAAAACAGCCCTGTCTTGCAAAAATTGCTTCCCATCTTCCATAGAAATTCACTCTTTACCATTGCTATATTTCACAGAGTCTGTGCTCTACTTTTTCAATGATTCTATAAAAACAGTTTCAGGATTTAAATAAATGTTGAACTCTTCTTTCCTCAAATTTCTCCATCCAATTTCGTTTTACAAAAGAGGGTCCTTCAATTACTCTTTCATTGGCATAACCTATATTCTTTATTGTTGTTCTAACGTTAATATAGGTTTGTCAAACTGTCTATACTCAGGTCATTTATGGCAGCAGAGAGGTACACATTAAAATAAATTAAAGTATGATATCAATAGTAATTTAAAAACTTTCTCCAAAATCTAGCCTGACTTGGCTGTTTCTAGTTAGTGGCTGTGCAGATAATGTGGGGGCCTTCCAGGCTGCCCCCTCAGCACTGAGGCACTTGATCCTCCAGCACCTAGTAGGCTGCTGTCTGCTCATGGCAGTGTCCCTCTGCTGGAATGGCCCTTGGCCAGTGAAGGAAGCTACCTCACCCAAGATACCACACCCTCCCTGGGGAATAGCCCTCAACCAGTATCTGGCTGGGGAAGTACAAAGACCCTGCCCCTTGCCTCAGTTTAGGACTCTTCAAGGCCACCCAGCTCCAGGGCTCCTTTAGGATCTGCTGAAACTTCTGCTGCCATTCCAAGACAGGCCTTCTTCTTCCTCTGCCCAATCCTGCTTCCCCCACTTTCTCCAAGTGCTGTTCTTGCACCGAACTTCTCAATAAACCAGCTGCACACAAATCTCCATCTCAGAATCTATTTCCCAGGGAACTGGACTTTTTCTGGGCCAGAGCTTTCATTGTTGAGTAGATTTTCAACTCATAGCAACCTCATGTGACAGAGTAGAACTTCCCCACAGGGTTTTCTAGGCTGTAATCTTTACAGGAGCAGATCACCAGGTCTTTCTCCTTTGGAGCAGCTGGGTGGGTTCAAACCACCTACCTTTCTGTTAGCTTCTGAGTGCTTAACTAATCTGCCGCCAGAGCTCCTTGGACCAGATCTAGAGGGAACAATAAAATTTACATTGTGACCAGGTACACATATGTGTTCTCTCTATGTAAATAAATTTCCACATACCAATATGAACCCTTAAAAAAAAAAAAAAAAAGTTTTCTCCTAACATACTTTTTAAATTTTAGACTTTGGCATTTTATAAGAATATGGTGTTATTTCAAAAACATTGTCAATTTTTGCTGCTCCCAAGGTTTCATCTTATCTACAAATTAAATTATTGACAGGCTTTGTATAAAGTTGCTTGAAATATTTCATGTTATCAAAATGTTGGCAGTGAGAGGCTAAGGAAAGCAATTATAAAGGATGTGGAATTCAGAGACCCTTATCAAGAAGTCCAGATCCATGTTTGTTTCTAATTTTTTTAATGTTTTTACAGAAAATAACTTGCATATTATAGTAGTTTTTTAATCACTTAAATAGTTTCAAACTTAATTTTTTCCTGGAATAGAGCTAAGTTATTTGCTTATGATTTTGAATCATAACATTCTTGAGACTTAGAACAGCAATTTCAAGACTGCTGAATGAGAATTTCTGCCTAAATGTAGACATAAGAAAGTAATTTAGGCATACTAATTTTTGAAATTTTTACATTTTTCACTGATACATAGATACACACTTACACATATTTATGTGCATATGTATATATGTATGTGTGTAGATGTGTGTCTATATGTATGTGTCTACATGTGTGTATACAAATACATACACACAAACACAAATACACATATTAAGTCTGTTTTACTTGAAATTATATGCAAGTGGAAAATTGTATGGCACTTTACAAGGCAAAGAATTCTGCATACCTAGCAGTAGTCCCTGATCCACAGAACAATTTTTCCATTTTTCTCCTTCACCTATCTAGACTTACAGTAAAATTCTACTGACTGCTTAAAATATGTACTGGACAATTTAAATCCTCAACTGATTTTGAACCACTATCTCTCACTCATTAACTTAATCCCTATATACTATAAAACACTATAGTGTTATGGTTGATTCTGGTGAAAGGCCACCTAAGTTTGAAATACATGTTTGTTGTTTTTTGATTGCTTTACATTTGGTAAGTTACTCAAACTCACCTGTCTCCATTTCCTCCTCTGTAAAGCAGAGACGTAATACGTGACTTCTTATTTTAAGGTCATGATCATGGCCACAGCTAACCATAAGTGCTGTCCAGACAATGTACTTTCTATCTTGAGTCATATATACTACTGAAAACCAGGGATGACTGATGTTTGGTTACAACCATCAGGCTATATTCAATACAGTAGCAGACAATGGTCCTTTCAAATTATAACTCAGATAGTGCCATTCCTTTACTTGAAACTTTGTAATAGCCCCCATTTCACTCAGATAAAAGTCAAAACCCTGCCAAGAATCAACCTGATGTTAAAGCTTACAGGGTCGCTGTGAGTCAGAATTGACTTGATGGGAATGGGTTTTATACCACCAGTTCCTGTCAAGTCAATTCCAACTCATGGCAGTCCCGTCTGTGGTAGAGTAGAACTGCACTACATAGGGTTTCCATTGGCTGATTTTTTTTTCTTGGAAGTAAATCACCAAGGTACCTCTTGGTGTTCTCAAACCTCCAATATTTTAGTTAGCAGCCAAGAGCATTAATGTTTTGCACCACCCAGGGATTCCAAGGCTTACCATAAAGTCACAGTAATCAAGACAGTGTGGAACTGGCGGAGAGATACACACATAGATCAATGGAACAAAATAAGAACCTAGAAATGGTCTCACATAAATATATTCAACTGATTTTTCACAAAGATGCAAAAAGAATTCAATGGAGGAAGGATAATCTTTCCAACAAATGATGCCGAAGCAACTGAATATCCATAGACCAAAAAAAAAAGGGTTTTACCCTAAACCTTGCACTTTATACAAAAGTTAACTCAAAGTGGATCACAAACTTAGATGTAAAACATAAAACTATAAAATTTTTAAGAAGAAACTTTTCAGGATCTAGAACTATACAAAGAATTGTTAGACTTGACACCAACAGCACAATCCATAAAAGGAAAATGTATACATTGGACCCGATCAAAATATTAGTATTGTTTACTGGTGAAGGCCCTGTTAAGAGGATGAAAAGACAAGCCACAGACCAGGAAAAATTTTTTAAAAAATTGTAAGCCACATATCTGACAGGGAGTAGGGTTTAGAATACGTAAATAACTCTCAAAGCTTAGTAAAATATAAAAATAAAACAACAATTCAATTAGACAATGAGCAAAATACATGAAGAGACATTTTATCAAAGAGGATTTACAGATGGCAAATAAGCACAAGAAAAATTGCTCAATGTCACTCGTCATCAGGAAAATGCAAATTAAAAAGACAAAGATATAACTAAACCTCTATCAGAATGACTGAAGTTACACATAGTGGCAAAACCAAGTGAAGGCAAAGATTCCAAGAAATTATATCACTCATACATTGCTGGTGGGAATATAAAATGGTACAACAACAATTTGGCAGTTTCTTATAAAACTGATCAAGTAATTATCATACTAGCAACAACTGCATTTGTGAGCATTTATCCCAATGAAAGGAATATTCATGTTCTCACAAAAATTTAAACAGGAATATTCATAGCAGCTTTATTCATTATGACCAAAAACTCAAAACAGCCCAGATAACCTTCAGTAGGTGAATGGTTAAACAAACTCTGATATATCCGTACTGTGGAATACTAATCAGTAATAAAAAGGAGCAAGCTATTGATACTTGAAACTATTTGGATGAATCTCCACAGAACTATGCTGAATGAAAAAAAAATCTAGTGCCAAAAGATTACATGCTGTATAATTCTATTTATATAACATTTTTGAAATGATACATATTAGAAATGGGCAACAGATTAGCAGTTGCCAGTGGTTATGGATGGGTCAGGGACAGAAGGAGTTTGGCATAGTCATAAAAGAGCAACACAAGGAATTCTTGTAGTGATGGAAATGCCCAGTATCTTGACGTGGTGAGGGATACAACAATCCACACATGTAATAAAACTGTATAGAACAAAGCATGCACGTACACTCACACTCACATACACACATGACTACAAGTAAAAGGAGAGAAATCTGAATAAGATTGCTTTCTTGTACTAATGTCAATATCCAACTTTATAGTATTGTAATATAGTTTTGCAGTATGTTAACCATTGGGAGGAAACTGCGTGAAGTGTATTAATTCTTACAACAGCGTGTAAATCTATAAGTATATCAATAAAAATTTCAGTTAAAAAAGTCAAAATCTTATAATGGCCTATAATGACTATGGGTTCTGCCCCTCCATGTATTGTCTAACCTTATTCCTAGTACATTCCACATCGTTTATTCTCTCCAGTAACAGTGCTATTCCTTAAGCATGCCATCCTGCTGCAGGACCTTTGCACTTGCTGTGTCTTCTGTCTATAATGTTAACTCTTATATAAAAAGGGCTAATTCCCTCAAGTCCTTATAGTATTTGTTGAAATATCACACACTTGATGAAGCCTACCCTGACCATGCAATTTAATAATATAAACCCCCATCACTCCCAAACATTTTACATGTTCTACTTTTAAATTTTCTTTGTATAGCCGGCACTTACCACTATCAAACAGTCCATATAATTTATTATATTATGCTTATTATTATTGTTTGTCTACCCTCACCATTTTGTTCCCTTTTGAACCTTAAAATAGCTATCAAATTGCTTTGCAACTTGTAAGCACTCTCTCTCTCTTTTTTCCTCTCAAATTTAACTATTTGAACTTAAGATTTCCTTTTCCAAATGTAAGTTTCTAGAATTTTTAAGATTTTAAGCATTTCATAAATATCATAAGCTTATAAATATTTAAAACTTGGGTTTCTGGGGGAAAATGCATGTGTATATATATATATATGTATTAATTTACTATAAATTTTGCTAATATAAAGTACATGTCACACACAAATTATTCCTAATGATAAATTATGCAATGCACTTTATTGAATAGTCCATATATACTTAAAACTTTGAATTCAATTATTTCTTTCAAAATTCACTATTCTAATAATTCTACTGTTAACAATTGTGTCTCAAAAGCAGGTTATAGACAAATGCTTAATCACTATCCAACTCACATCAATGATGAACAAGTATAGGTCTGACCTAAATGCTGGTTGCTCTTTTTGTTTATGTTAATGAGTAGGAGAAAGTGAAATAATGAAGAATGTCTTAGCTTCTCTTAGTCAGTGACTCGAGTGATTTTTTTCTTCTTTCAGTAAATCAGATACTGGAAGAAAATTTCCTAGATTTTCTGTGCTATTCACCATGTAATGGCTATAGACACAGTATCATGTTAACACTATGAGCACACATCATTTTAAGTTTTATCTGTATAATTACATTTTCTCCATTACTTTCATACATTAAGAGGAATCAAGGAAGCAATAAATAAGTCACTTATTTGTAGCATCTGATCTGCTATGTCCAGGTTGTAAACACTTCCACCATGACCAAGTGGAAGTCACCGACAGGACATCACTGAACATAGGGTTGGAAAGTGATGCCCAGTAACACATCATTACATAGTACTATCACTATACTGATACCATAGACATAAATAACTCAAGAGCATATCTAATGGTAAAATGTAGTTAAATAATTAGTAAGTGATGAATTTAAAATATTTATTTTCTTTGTTTTTTAATATAATTTAATTGTAAATACATATAATGTAATTTTTATAAATGAGAAGGTAGAAAGGATCACAAAATTTCCTAGTCACCCCAGTCTCATTTTCTATTCCAGCTCTAAACTTTCTTTCCACAATAAAGAGAGGGATGATGACTCTCAGTTTTAGAATCCCTCAGTGGACAAGATGCAAAAGAAACTTGCGATTTCTTAAGAGAGCCCTTCAGGAGTGATGTGCTGTCTGTTTTTTACAGTTGTCTCATCAGTAGCGTGTCAGTGCCAAATGATGTTGCCTTTCAATATTTAACATCCATTGGATTTGATGACTAGTTTGATGATCATTTTACACCTCCCAACATCAACTAAAATATATTGCAGAGGAAGTAACCAAACACAAGTGGCTGAAAGTTTCAAATCTCTTTCTCAAAACAATCATTTTTAGAGATCAAACTCACAGATGAACATGGATTCGTTTTTAAAGGATGATTCTCACTTTAGCTTAATTGGCTGGCCTGTAAGTCTTGTAAGTCAGAATGTGGCACTCTTCTTTTGTTTTAGCCTTAAGCAGAGGCTAACATTTTTCACTCTTCTGCCTCATAAACTCCAGCAGATTGGACTATAGATACTAAATTAGTGGGATCCGCTGGCAAATACTGTAGTCTCTGCCCACTTTCCAATTTTTGAGGATTTCTTTTCAGAGGACTTCTAGCCTACTACAGTCCTTTGAAGTCACAGGCTGCAGGCACGGTCTTCCAGCTGTCACTGAGTCTCACACTTCCTGTCTTTGTCTTTTCTCCAGTGGTGCAGATCAAAAATAGGAGACATGCAAATGTCTCAACTTAATCAGAAAACATAAAAACCAAAAAAATCAAACACGTTGCCATAGAATCGATTCCAATTCCTGGCAACCCCATGTCTTACAGTGTAGAGGTGTGCTCCATAGAGCTCTATTGACTGTAATCTTTATGGAAGCAGATCACCAGGCTTTTCTTCTGCAGTGCAGCTGGGTAGGTTTCAACTTTCAACCTTAAGATTAGCAGTCCAGAGCAAACTATCTGCACTACTTAGGGACCTTCAATAAGAAAACACAAGGACTAGATAAAAATGTTAGGTACTTCCATTGCAAGAAGATTCTGGACTTGGAAAAAACCCAGTCATTGGAATTGGGGCAGTTACTCTTTGGGGATCAGATGGAGAGAAATGAGGATTTTTAACACGAGTTGGGTGTGAAAGAAAGCTAGTCCTTAGCACTTGCAATGGAATCAGTGCTAGCCTTCTGAAAGAAATGGAGAGTTTTGAAGTTTACTCTCTCTGTTTGAAGCAATTTATGTAACCATATGAAAGTCACTTAAAGCTTCTGTCTCAGATATTTCATTAGTTTAAAAAAATTTGGAACGGTATGTTTTACAAAATTTCTTTCCAGGTCTGTGATTTCATTAAAGTGTTTTTAGTGTGTTTTTATTCCCCAAATCTGGAGAGCTATGGTTGGGAATAACAGGAGTTATCTTCCTTAAATAAGAGTGTAGTTAGTCAGGCTTATTGTTAAATAAGTGAACCAAACAATATTATTAATATCACACACAAGTAAAACTTTACTGAAGATCATTCAAAAATGTTTGCAGCACTGTATTGACAGGGAACTGTCAGAAATTCAAGCCTTATTCAGAAGAGGATGTGGAATGAGGGATATCATTGCTGATGTCAGCTGGATCTTGGATGAAAGCTGATAATACCAGAAAGATGTTTACCTGTGTTTTACTGACTACGCAAAGGTATTTGTGTGGATCATAACAAATTATGGATAACATTGCAAAGAATGGGAATTCCAGGACACTTAGTTGTGCTCATGAGGAACTTGTACATAGATGAACTGGCAATCATTTGAACAGAACAAGGGGATACTGTGTGGTTTAAAATCAGGAAAGATGTAGGTCAAGGTTGTATCATTTCACCATATTTATTCAATTGCCATGCTGAACAAATTCTCTGAGAAGCTGAACTATATGAAGAAGAATTCTGCATCAGGATTGGAGGAAAACTCATTAACATTGTACTCAGATGATACAATCTTGCTTGCTGGAAGTGAAGAGGACTTGAAGCACTTACTGATGAAGACCAAAGGGTACAGCCTTCAGTCTGGATTACACCTCAACATAAAAAAAACAAAATCCTCACAACTGAATCAATAAGCAACATCATGATAAACTGAGAAAATACTGACTTTATCAAGGATTTCCTTTTACTTGGATCTACAATCAATGCCCATTGAAAGCAGCAGTCAAGAAATCAAATGATGTATTGGGCAAATCTGCTGCAAAAGACCTCTTTAAAGTGTTGAAAATCAAAGGTGTCACTTTGAGGATTAAGGTGAGCCTGACCCAAGCCATGGTATTTTCAATCCCCTCATATGCATGTGCAAGCTGGAAAATGAATAAGGGAGAACAAAGAAGAATTGATGTCTTTAAATTATGGTGTTGGCAAAGAATATTAAATATACTATGAACTGCCATAAGAATGAACAAATCTGTCTTGGAAGAAATACAGCCAGAGTGCTCTTTGGAAGCAAGGATGGTGAGACTTTGTCTTAAGTACTTTGGACATGTCATCAGGAGGCACCCGTCCCTGGAGAAGGACATTATGCATGGTAAAGTAGAGAGTCAGTAAAAAAGACGAAGCCCCTCAAAGAGATGGACCGACACAGTGGCTGCAACAATGGGCTCAAACATAGCAATGATTCTGAGGATGGCACAGAACCTGGCAGTATTTGGTTCTGTTGTACATAGGGTCGCTATAGGTCGGAACCAACTCAAAGGAACCTAAGAACAACAATAGTGTAAGGTTATTCTATGGTGATATTTTTGAAATCAGAGCAATTCTTTAGAAAATTATGATTTAGCAAAATTTGTCTTGTAGCATTCCTCATCTTATTTTCAATGCCTTCCTCCTCAGATGGCACTACATTTATGTTGCATTTAAAAACAGTCTTGTACTCAGCTAATAATTAATCATTCTAATGTAGCCGAAAACTGACTTTTCTGAATAAAAACTTACATGCATGCTGCACGTAATTATAATACAAAAGAAAAAGAAAAACCAAATTGCCGTTGAGTTGATTCAACTAAATGGACCGTACAGGACAGAGTAGAACTGCCCCATAGGATTTCAAAGGCTGTAAATCTTTACAGGAGCAGATTGCCACATATTTCTCCCTCAGAGTGGCTGGTGGGTTCCAATCGCCAACCTTTCATTTAGCAGTTGAGCTCTTAACCACTGCACCACCAAACCAAAACCAAATTCACTGCCATCAAGTTGATTCTGACTCATAATGACCCTATAGGACAGAGTAGAACTTCCCCATAGGGTTTCCAAGGCTATAAATCTTTATGGAAGCAGACTGTCACATCTTTCTCCCACAGAGTGGCCGATCTTTCAGTTAGCAGACAAGCTCTTTAAGCTCTGTGCCACCAGGGCACCTACTATGTTACCAGGGCCTCCTAATTATTAATAAAGTAAATGTTTTAAGTTTCTAAATAGGGAATTACCACCACTTAAAGATGACAAATCCAAGATCAGAAGTATCAGAAGACTGCACAGTTTCTTTTTTCTTTTTTTATTGTTGTAGTTTAAATGAAGTTTACATTTCAAGTTAGTCTCCCATACAAAAATTTATACATACATTGTTATGTGACCCTAATTGCTCTCCCCATACCATGACAGCACACTCCTCCTTTCCCCCCCTGATTTCCCATGTCCATTCAGTCAGCTCCTAACCCTCTCTTCCTTCCCATCTCACCTCCAGACAGAAGCTGCCCATTTAGTCTCTTGTATCTACTTGAACTAAGAGGCATACTCCTCACGTGTATCACTTTATGTCCCACAGTCCAGTCCAATCTCTGTCTGAAGAGTTGGCCTCAGAAACTGTTTTAGTTCTGGGCCCATAGAGAATCCAGGGGTCATGCTTTCTGGGGTTCCTCCAGTCTCATTCAGACCATTAAGTCTGGTCTTCTTACTAGAATTTGAGTTCTGCATCCCACATTTCTCCAGCTCCATCAGGGACTCTCTGTTGTGTTCCCTGTCAGGGTGGTCATTGGTGGTAGCTGGGCACCATCTAGTTCTGGTCTCAGGCTGATGAAGTCTCTGGTTTATGTGGCCCTTTCTGTCTCTTGGGCTAATACTTTCCTTGTGTCTTTGGTGTTCTTCATTCTCCTTTACTCCAGGTGGTTGGGACCAATTGATGCATCTTAGATGGCCACTTGCAAGCTTTTAAGACCCCAGATGCTACTCACCAAAGTGGGATGCAGAACATTTTCTTAATAAGCTTTGTTATGCCAATTGACCTAGATAGTCCCTGAAAGCATGGTCCCCAGACCTCTACCCCTGCTACTCTGTCCCTCAAAGTGTTTGATTGTATTCAGGAAACTTCTTAGCTTTGGTTTAGTCCAGCTGAGACTGCACAGTTTCTGAAGGTCAAAATTTTAAAGGAACTCAAGGTCTTATAACATAGGCAGTAGTTGTTTCTCTTTCTTCTGCATCATGCTGCCTCCAGATTCAAAGTAAAAAATAATAAATACATTTAACCTGAATGTGAATGTTCCATAATAATGGTGAGGTGGGGGCAAAAGCCATTATGCTGTTAGGTTGTTGTTAGGTTGTTGTTGGAGTTGGTTCTGACTCATAATGACCCTATGTACAACAGAGCTAAACATTGCCCAGTCCTGTACCATCATCATGATTGTTGTTATGCCTGAGCCCACTGTAGCAGCCACTGTGTCAATTCATCTCATTAAATGGTCTTCCTCTTTTTCACTGACCCTCCTCTTTACTAACCATGATCTCCTTCTCCGAGAACTGGTCCTTCCTGATAACACATCCAAAGTATATGTGTTGAGCTCCTGTCAACCTCTCTTCTAAGGAGCATTCTGGTTGTACTTCTTCCAGAACAGATTTATTCATTCTCTTAGAAGTTTACAGTATATTCAATATTTTTTGCCAACACCGCAACTCAAAGCCCTCAATTCTTTGGTCTTTCCTATTCATTGTCCAGCTTTCACATGAATATGAGGTGATAGAAAATACCGTGGCTGACTTCCGGGCAACATGGCACTATAGTCAGAAGCACCATGCGGTCCCTCCACAGCAAAGATCAGAAAAACTAAGTCAAACATAGTCACACCTCAATCCTGAAACCCTAAGCATAAAATGAAGAGATAAAGAACTCAGCCAAGCACTGAATGGAATAAGAAACTTACCAAGAACAGAGAGCAAGGAGAGACACATGCAGAGGTCCCCTATCAGCTACTGCAGCACAGATCTGCCATCTTCGACTCCTATCAAAGATCAGCAAACAGGGGGTATGAGAAAGCAGCTTCACTGAGCTTCCAGCAGGAGACAGAACAACTGGTAATGAGTGATATACACTTTCCCACCTCCCAACCTTCTTCACCCCTACTCAGCCTCCTCTGCTTCCTGCGGCAACAGTCTCTTGGCCGGGAAGCACAAGCTTTACCCCAGTGTCCCTTGGATTCCACCTGCCTGCCTGGATTCCACTCTCCCTGAGTGCCATTAGTTGGCTGCTGGTGTTGTGTTGCTTTTTTACACTTCTTTAGATTTCTTCCTTACCTCTCACGACCTCCGCCTCCTTTCTCTTAAATACCTGGCTCCATGTGCCATCTTTGCTTCTTCTTGAAAGGCTGCATAATACCACTCGACTGTGAAACTGCTTCCCAGCCTGTGCTACCATGCTGGTAGGACCCTGGGGGCTTTTTTTGTTTGTTTGTTTGTTTGCTCTGATTTGTTCTGTTTTGATTTGTTTGTTTGTTTGTTTTCTTTTTCTTTTCTCGGCTTGGGAGCCCCTTCTAGCCAGGCAGTACTTCTTGGCTTAGAAGCTACTCCCTTAACCTGCACAGACACGCATTGACATCCCTTGGGGGCGTTTCCTTTTTCTTGTTTTTGTTTCTTTCTCTTGTTTTCTTCTCTCTCTTGCTCGTGTTCACTAGCCATTAGAGAAATGCAAATTAAAACCACAATGAGATACCATTTCACCCCGGCATTACTGGCACGAATCAAAAACACTGGAAATAACAAATGTTAGAGAGGCTGCAGGGAGTTTGGAACTCTTATGCACTGCTGATAGGAATGCAAAATGATACATCCATTTTGGAAAATGATATGGTGCTTCCTTAGAAAGCTAGAAATAGAAATACCATATGATCCAGAACTCCTACTCCAAGGAATATATCTTAGAGAAATAAGAGCCATCACACAAATAGACATATGCATACCCATATTCATTGCAGCACTGTTCACAATAGCAAAAAGATGGAAACAACCTAGATGCCCATCAACAGACGAATGGATAAATAAACTATGGTACATACACGTAATTGAGTAAATGGAGTATTATGCAAAGATAAATAACAATGCTGAATCTGTGAAGCATCTCATAGCATGGACGAAACTGAAGGACATTATGCTGAGTGAAATAAGTCAATCACAAAAGGACAAATATTGGATGAGATCTCTACTGTAAAAACTCATGAAAAAGTTTACATATAAAAAGAAACAATCTTTATTGGTTATGAGGGATGGAAGGGGTGGGGGGGAACTAAACAGACAATAGATAAGCGGTAACTTTGGTGAAGGGTAAGACAGTACCCAATACTGGGGAAACCAGCACAACTTGTACAAGGAAAGGTCAAGGAAGCTCCATAGACACATCCAAACTCCCTGAGGGACCGAATTGCTGGGCAGAGTGCTGAGGGGAACACAGTCTCAGGAAACATCTATCTCAACTGGCATAACACAGTTTATAAAGACAATGTTCTACATTCTACCTTGGTGAGCAGCATCTGGGGTCTCAAAAGCCTGTGAGCAGCCATCTAAGATACTCTGCTGGTCTCACCCCTTCAGGAGAAAGGGAGAATGAAGAGAACAGGCACTTACAAGGGTAAGATTATCCAAAGGACTAATGGCGCACAGCTACCACGGCCTCCAGCAGACTGAGTCCAGTACAGCTAGATGGTGCCCGGCTACCACCACTGACTGCTCTGATCAATATCACAACAGAGTGTCCTGGACAGAGCTGGAAAGGGATGTAGAACAAAATTCTAACTCACAAAAAAAGACCAGATTTAATGGCCTGATAGACTGGAGACACCCCGAGAATATGGCCCCCAGACACCCTTTTAGCTCAGTGGTGAAGTCACTCCTGACTTTCACTGTTCAGCCGGGGATTGGACAGCCTCATGAAACAAAACGGGACTAATGGAGGCACAGCAGTCCAGGGACAAGGACTAGTAGGCAGGAGAAGACAAGAAAGCTGGTGATAGGGAACCCTCCCCCTCAAAAAAAATACCATGGCTTGGGTTAGGCCAAAATGACATCTTTGCTTTTGAACATTTTAAAGAGCTCTTTTACAGCAGATTTGCCAAATGCAGTGCGTCTCTTGATTTCTTGACTGGTGCTTCCATAAGTGTTGTGTGTGGATCCAAGTAAAATGAAATCCTTGACGACTTCAATCTTTTCTCCATTTATTATGATGTTGCTTATTGGTCCAGTTGCGAGGATTTTTGTTTTCTTTATGTTGAGGTACAATCCAGACGGAAGGTGTAGTCTTTGATCTTCATCAGTAAGTGCCTCAAGTCCTCTTCACTTTCAGCAAGCAAGGTTGTGTCATCTGCATAACACAGGATGTTAATGAGTCTCCCACAAATCATAATGCCCTGTTCCTCTTTATATAGTCCAGCTTCTCAGAATATTTGCTCAGCATACAGATTGAATAAATATGATGAAAGGATACAACCCAGTCACACAGCTTTCCTGACTTTAAACCACACAGTATCTCCTTGTTCTGTTCAAAAGACTGCCCCTTGATTTATGCACCGGTTCTTCATGAGCACAGTTAGGTGTTCTGGAATTTCCATTCTTCAAAATGTTATCCATAATTTGTTATGATCCACACAATTGAATGTCTTTGCATAGTCAATAAAATATAGGTAAACATATTTCTGGTATTCTCTGCTTTAAGCCAGGAGAAATTATTTTCAATTCTTTTCACAACTGGTAACTTAATTTTATTATGGTAGATATATGCAACAAAACATTGGCAATTTCAACGTTTTTTACATGTACAGTTCAGTGACATTACCATTGCATCGTGTTGTTCAACCATCATCGTTATCCATTTCCTAATGTTTCCATCATCCTTAAAAGAAATGTCCCCTAAACAAAGAGGCCACCTATTGTCCTCCCTCTTGCTTGCCCCTGGTAACCTCTAATAAACTTTGATCTCTATACACTTGCCTATTCTAGATATTTCGTGAAAGTGAGATAACATAGCTGTGCTTTTTTTATTTAACGTGAAAAATTCACTTTGTTATTGGGAGTGAAGGAAAATAATAACTAAATATTTCACTCTTAAACATGTTGTAGTTAAGCTTTAATTGTAATCTGTTTAACAACTGTTTCTTTTATTGTACTTTAGATGAAAGTTTACAGAGTAAATTAGTTTCTCATTTAACAATTAATACACATATTGTTTTGTGACACTGACTGCCAACTCCACAACAAGTCAACACTCTCCCCTTGGGTTCCCCATTACCAACTTTCCTGTCTCCTCCTGCTTTCACGTCCTTGCCCCTGGGCTGGTGTGCCCATTTAGTCTCCTTGTTTTATGAGCCTGTCTAATCTTTGGCTGAAGAGTGAACCTCAGTAGTGACTTCAGTACTCAGTTAAAAGGGTGCCCAGGGACCATACTCTCAGAGTTTCTCCAGTATCTGTCAGACCAGTAAGTCTGGTCTTTTTTTTTTTTTTTTTTTTTTTTTGTGAGTTAGTAGTTTGTTTATATTGTTCTCCAGCTCTTTCCAGGACCCTCTATTGTGATCTTTGTCAGAGCAGCAGGTGGTGGTAGCCAGGCACCATCTAGTTGTGCTGGACTCAGTCTGGTGGAGGTTGTGGTAGCTGTGGTCCATTAGTCCTTTGGACTAATCTTTCTCTTGTGTATTTGGTTTTCTTCACTCTCTTGCTCCAGCTGGAGTGGGACCAGTGAAGCATCTTAGATGGTCACTCACAAGCTTTTAAGACCCCAGAGGCTACTTAAAAAAGCAGGATGTAGAACCTTTTCCTTATAAACTTTATCAATTTCTTTATGCCAATTGAGTTAGATGCTCCAGAGACCATGGTCCCCTGTCCTCAGCCCAGTAATTGGGTCTCTCAGGGAGTTTAGATGTGTCTATAACGCTTCCATGACCTTGCTTTGGTCAAGTTGTACTGACTTCCCCAGTATTGTTTGCTGTCTTACCCTTCACCAAAGTTACCACTTATCCATTGTCTAGTTAGTGTTTTTCCTTCCCAACCCTCCACTCCCTAGTAACCATCAAAGATTATTTCTTTCTGTGAGTAAACATTTTCATAAGTTTTTATAATAGAGACCTCATACAGTATTTGTCCTTTTGTGATTGTCTGATTTCACTCAGCAAAATGCCCTCCAGATTCACTCGTGTTGTGAGATGTTTCGTAGATTCATCGTTGGTTTTATTGTTGAGTAGTATTCCATTGTGTGTATGTACCATAGTTTGTTTAACCATTCATCTGTTGATGGGCACTTAGGTTGTTTCCATCCTTTTGCTATTGTGAATAATGATGCATTGAACATGGGTGTGCATATGTCTATTCGTGTGACAGCTTTTATTTCTCTAGAATATATTCCAAGTAGTGGGATTGTTGAACTGAATGCTATTTCTATTTCTAGCTTTTTAAGTAAGCACCACATTATTTTCCAAAACGGTTGTACCATTTTATATACCCACCAGCAGTGCATAAGAGTTCCAAGCTATCCACGGTCTCTCCAACATTTGTTATTTTCTCTCTTTTAGATTCATGCCAGTAATGTCGGGGTGAGATGATATCTCATTGTAGTTTTGATTTTCATTTCTCTAATGGCTAGTGATCACAAGAATTTCCTCATGTATCTGTTAGCTGTCTGAATGTCTTCTTTGGTGAAGTGTCTGTTCATATCCTTTGCCCATTTTTTAATTGGATTATTTGTCTTTTTGTTGTAGAGGTGTTGGATTTTCTTATAGATTTTAGGGTTTAGAATTTTGTTGGATTTGTCGTGGCCAATTTTTTTTTTCCCAGTCTGTAGTTTCTTTTTACAATTTTGGTGAAGTCTTTTGATGAGCATAAGTGTTTAATTTTTAGAAGATACCAGTTATCTAGCTTATCTTCAGGTGTTTGTGTATTGTTAGTTATGGTTTATATCCTATTTATACCATGTATTAGGGCATCTAGCGTTGATCCTAATTTTTCTTCTATGATCTTTATAATTTTTGGTTTTATATTTGGGTCTTTGATCCATTTTGAATTCACTTTTGTATATGGTGTTAGGTAATGGTCCTGTTTCATTTTTTTCCAGATGGACATCAAGTTTTTCCAACGCTAGTTGTTGAAAAGACTGTCTTTTCCCCATTTAATAGACTTTGGGCCTTTGTCAAAGACCAGGTGTCCTGAGGTGGATGGATTTACATCTAGGTTCTTGATTTTGTTTCTTTGGTCAATGTCTCTGTTGTACCAGTACCAGGGAGTTCTGACTACCTTAGCTATATAGGAGATTCTAAGATCAGATAGTGAGAGTCCTCCTATTTTATTCTTTTTCTTCAATAGTGCTTTACTTATCCACAGCCTCTTTTCTTTTCTATAAAGTTAATGATTAGTTTTTCCATATCTTTAAAGAATGCTGTTGGTATTTCTATCAGGATTGCATTGTATTTGTAGATTGCATTGGGTAGAATCGACATTTTAACAATGTTGAGTCTACCTATTCATGAGCATGGTATATTTTTCCATTCATGTAGGTCTCGTTTCATTCTTGCAGTAGTGCTTTGTAGTTTTATTTGTATAGGTCTTTTAAATCACTGGTAGATTTATTCCTAAGTAGTTTTTTTTTTTTTTTTTTTTTAGGGGCTATCATAAACGATATTGCTTTCCTGATTTCCATTTCATAGTTCTCTTTATTGGTGTATAGGAATCCAACAGACTTTTGTAGGTTTATCTTATATCCTTCTACACTGCTGAATCTTTCTATTAGTTCCAGTAGTTTTCTTATGGAGTTTATTTAGTTCTCTATGTATAGTACCACATCATCCACGAATAGGAATCATTTTTCTTCTTCCTTACCAGTTTGGATCATCTGTATTTCTTTTTCATTCCTTATTGTTCTAGACAGGACTTCCAGTACAATGCTATATAGGAGTGGTGATAAAGGGCATCCTTGTCTTGTTCCTGTTCTCAGGGGGAAAGTTTTCAACCTCACTCCTTTAAGAATGAAGTTAGCCATTAGTTTTGTATAGATGCCCTTTATTATGCTGAGGAATTTCCCTTCTATACCTATTTTACTGAGAGTTTTTATCAGGAACTTGTGTTGTACCATATCAAATGCCTTTTCTGCGTTGATTGAGATGATCATGTGATTATTTTCTTTTATTTATGTGCTGGATTATGTTGATTGATTTTCTAATGTTGAACTATCCTTGCATACCTACTATGAATCTCACTTGGTTGTGGTATATTATTTTTTTTTATATGATGCTGAATTCTATTGGCTAGAATTTTGTTGAGAATTTTTCAACCTATATTCATGAGACATACTGGTCTACAATTTTCCTTTTATGTAGTATTTTTGCCTGGTTTTGGTATCAGGGTTATGCTGGCTTTATAAAATGAATTCAGAAGTATCGCTTCCTTTTCTATGTTCTGAAATAGTTTGAGTAGTACTGCTGCTAGCTCTTCTCTGAAGGTTTGGTAGAATTCTTCAGTGAAGCCATCGTGACAGGGCTTTTTTTGTTTCAGTTTTCTAAAATTTTCTTTTCAATATATATATATTTTTTTGCACTCTTTTTTTTTTATTGTACTTCAGGTGAAGGCTTACAGAACAAATAGTTTCTCATGAAACAGTAGTACACATATTGTTTTATGACATTGGTTAACAACCCCACAACATGTCAACCCTCTAACTTCTCAACCTTTTTTTTTTTTTGGTGAACATACACATAGCGAAAGATACACCATTTCAAAAATTTCTACATGCGCAGTTCAGTGACATTGACTACGCTCTTCCAATTGTGCTGTTATTCTCACTTAAGATGAAGGCTTACAGAACAAAATAGCTTCTCTTTTCACAGTTATTACAAACATTGCCCTATGACAATGGTTAACAATCTCACAACACATCAACAATATCCTTATTCATCCTTGGGTTCCCTATCACCAGCTTCCTTGTCCCCTTCTGCCTTCTGGCACTTGTCACTGGACTCCTGCATCTCGTTAGTCTCATTTGGTTTTATGGGGTGTCCACTCCCAGGCTGAATAGTGAAACTTGGAGATAACTTCACCAGCTAAAAGGGTGTCTGAGGGTCATACTCTCGAGGTTTCTCCAGTCTCTTTTAGGCCAGTAAATCTGGTCTTTTTTTGTGTGAGTGAGAATTATGCTCTACATCCTTCTCCAGCTCTGTCCAGAGCTGTCTGTTGTGATCCTGGTCAGAGCAGTCAGTGGTGGTAGCCGGGCACCGTCTAGCTGTACTGGACTCAGTCCGGTGGAGGCCTTGGTAGCTGTGGTCCATTAGTCCTTTGGACTAATCTTTTCCTTGTATCCTGTTCTCTTCATTCTCTCTTGCTCCTGAAGGGAAGAGACCAGTGGAGTATCTTAGATGGCCACTCAAAGGTTTTTAAGACCCCAGACACTACTCACCAAGGTAGAATGTAGAGCATTGCCTTTATAAGCTGTGTCATGCCAGTTGAGCTAGATGTTCCCCAAGACCGTGGTCCCCACAGCCCTCCACCCAGCAAGTCCTTCAGGGAGTATGGATGTGTTTATGGGGATTCCATGACCTTTCCTTGTACAAGTTGTGCTAGTTTCTCCTGTATTGTTTACTGTCTCACCCTTCACCCAAGATGCCACTTATCAATTGCCTATTTAGTATTTCTCCCCGACCCCTCCCATCCCTGGTAACCAACAAAAATGGTTACATTTTGTGTGTGAACTTTTTCATGGGTTTTTACAATAGAGTTCTCATACAATATTTGGCCTTTTGTGATTGACTTATTCCACAAAGCATAATGTTCTCCAGTTTCATCCATGTTATGAGATGCTTCAAAGATTCATTGTTGTTCTATCTCGTTGAATAGTACTCCTTTGTATGTATGTACCATAGTTTGTTTATCCATTCATCTGTTGATGGGCATCTAGGTTGTTTCCATCGTTTTGCTATTGTGAACAATGCTGCCATGAACATAGGTGTGCATATGTCTATTTGAGTGACGACTCTTATTTCTGTAAGATACATTCCTAGGAGTGGGATTGCTGGATCGAATGGTATGTCTATTTCTAGCTTTCTGAGGAAGCACGATATCATTTTCCAAAATGGTTGTATCATTTTGCATTCCCACCAGCAGTGCATAAGAGTTCCGATCTCCCCGCAGCCCCTCCAACATTTGTTATTTCCAGTGGTTTTGATTCGTGCAAGTAATGCCAGGGTGAGATGGTATCTCATTGTGGTTTTAATTTGCATTTCTCTAATGGCTAGTGATCGCGAGCATTTCCTTATGTGTCTGTGGGCCATTTGAATGTCTTCTTTGGTGAAATCTCTGTTCATTTCCTTTCCCCATTTTTTAATAGGATTATTTGTCTTTTTGTTGTAGAGGTGTTGCATTTTCTTGTAGATTATGGAGATTAAACCTTTGTCTGACTTGTACTGTCCAAAAATTTTTTCCCAGTCTGTAGGTTCTCTTTTTACTCTATTGGTGAAGTCTTTTGAAGAGCATAGGTGTTTGATTTTTAGAAGATCCGAGTTATCTAGCTTATCTATTCGGGTTTGTGAGTTGATGGTTATGGTTTATATCCTGTTAATGCCGTGTATTAAGGCCTGAAGTGTTGGTCCTATTTTTTCTTCTATGAACTTTATAGTTTTAGGCTTTATATTCAGGTCTTTGAAACATTTTGAAGTAGTTTTTATCTATGGCATGAGGTATGGGTCCTGTTTCATTTTTTTGCAGATGGATATCCAGTTTGGGCAGCATCATTTGTTAAAAAGACTGTCTTTTCCCCATTTGATGGACTTTGGGTCCTTGTTGAAGATCAGGCAACCGTAGGTGGATGGATTTACATCTGGGTTCTCAGTACTGTTCCATTGGTCAATGTATCTGTCGTTGTACCAGTACCAGGCTGTTTTGACTCCTGTAGGTGTATAGTAGGTTCTGAATTGAGGTAGTGTGAGTCCTCCAACTTTATTCTTCTTCTTCAGTAGTGCTTTACTTATTCGGGGCTTCTTCCCTTTCCATATAAAGTTAATGATTAGTTTTTCCATCTCTTTGAAGAATGTTGTTGGTATTTGGATCGGGATTGAGTTGTATTTGTAAATTGCTTTGGGTAGAATTGTCATTTTCACAATGTTGAGTCTGCCTATCCATGAGCGTGGTATGTTTTTCCATCTATGTAGATCCCTTTGAGTTTCATGCAGTAGTGTTTTGTAGTTTTCTTTGTATAGGTCTTTTACATGCCTGGTCAGATATATTCCTAAGTGTTCTATCTTTTTATGGGCTATTGAAAATGGTATTGTTTTCCTGATTTCCTTTTCATCTTTCTCCTTACTGGTGTATAGGAATCCAAATGATTTTTGAATGTTTATCTTGTATCCTGCTACTCTGCTGAATCTTTCTATTAGTTCCAGTAGATTTCTCATGGAGTCTTTAGGGTTTTCTACGTATAGTATCATATCATCCTCAAATAGGGGCAGTTTTACTTCTTTGTTACCTACTTGGATGCCCTTTATTTCTTTTTTCTTGTCTTATTGCTCTGGTTAGGACTTCCAGCACAATGTTAAATAGGAGTGGTGATAAAGGGCATACTTGTCTTGTTCCTGTTTTCAAGGGGAATGTTTTCAGCCTCTCTCGATTAAGAATGATGTTGGCTATTGGTTTTGCATAGATGCCCTTTCTTATGTTGAGAAATTTCCCTTCTATACCTATTTTATTGAGAGTTTTTATCAGGAATGGGTGTTGGACTTTGTCAAATGCCTTTTCTCTGTCAATTGAGATGATCATGTGATTCTTTTCTCTCCTTTTATTTATGTGGTGGATTATGTTGATTGATTTTCTAATGTTAAACCAAACTTGCATAGCTTGTATGAATCCTACTTGGTCGTGGTGTATTATGTTTTTGGTATGATGCTGAATTCTATTGGCTAGAATTTTGTTCAGAATTTTTGCGTCTATATTCATGAGAGATATTGGTCTGTAATTGTCTTTTTGTGTGACGTCTTTGCCTGGTTTTGGTATCAGCATTATGCTGGCTTCATAGAATGAATTTGGAAATGTTGCTTCCTCTTCTATGCCCTGAAATAGCTTGAGTAGTACTGGTAGAAGCTCTTCTGTAAATGTTTTGTAGAATTCTCCAGTGAAGCCATCTGGGCCAGGGCTTTTTTGGTTGGGAGTTCTTTTATTACCTTTTCAATCTCTTCTCTTGTTATGGGTCTGTTCAGATTTTCAACATCACTTTGTTGTAGTTTGGGTAGGCTGTGTGTTTCTAGAAATTTATCCATTTCCTCGTGGTTTTCCAATTTGTTGGAGTATAGTTTTTCATAATATTCTGTTATAATCCTTTTTATTTCAGTTGGTTCTGTTTTAATGTCCCCCATTTCATTTCTTATTTGGGTTATTTTTGTCCTCTCCTGTTTTTCTTTTGTCAGTCTGGCCAGTGATTTGTTGATTTTGTTGATTCTTTCAAAGAACCAACTTTTGGTTTTGTTGATTCTTTCTATTGTTTTTCTGTTCTCTATTTCATTAATTTCTGCTCTGATCTTTACTATTTCCTTTCTTCCCATTGTTGTGGGCTTTTTTTGCTGTTCTCTTTCTATTTGTTTGAGTTCTGTAGTTAATGTTTTAATTTTGTCCCTTTCTTCTTTTTGGATATGTACATCTATTGCTATAAATTGTCCTCTGAAGACTGCCTTTGCTGTGTCCCAAAGGTTTTTGTATGATGTGTTTTCATTCTCATTTGATTCTAGGAAGTTTTTGATTCAATCTCTGATTTCTTCTATTACCCAGTGATGTGTAAGCACAGTGTTATTCAGTTTCCATGTGATTGGTTTTTTTTTTCCTTGCTCTTTCTATTGTTAATTTCTACCTTGACGGCATTGTGGTCAGAGAAGACACTTCGAATTATCTGAAAGTTTTGGATCTTGTTGAGGATTTCTCTGTGCCCTAAGATGTGGTCTATTCTGGTGAACGTTCCATATGCATTGGAAAAGAACGTGTACTTTGCAGCGGTTCAATGGAGTGTTCTATACATGTCTAAGAGGTCAAGTTGGCTGATTGTGCCCTTCAGGTCTTCTGTATCTTTGCTGAGTTTCCTCTTAATTGTTCTGTCCTTTACTGAGAGTGGTGTGTTGAAGTCTTCTACTATTATTGTGGAACTGTCAATTTCTCTTTCCAGTGTTGTTAGAGTTTGTTTTACGTATTTTGGAGTTCTGTCATTGGGTGCGTCAATGTTTATTATGGTTATGTCTTCATGATGGATCCTCCCCTTCATCATTAGATAGTGTCCTTCTTTGTCTTTTATGGTAGATTTTGTTTTAAAGTCTATTTTATCTTAGATTAGAATTGCCACTCCTGCTCTTTTTTCATAGTTGTTAGCTTGATATATTTTTTCCAACCTTTGACTTTTAATAAATTCACATCTTTGTTTCTAAGGTGTGTCTCTTGTAGACTGCATACTGATGGATCCTGTTTTCTTATCCATTCTGTGACTCTCCGTCTCTTTATGGGTACATTGAGTCCATTTACATTCAGTGTAATTATTGATAGATGTAAGTTTGTTGCTGTCATTTTGTAGTGCTTTTTTTTTGTGGTGCTGAAGTTTTCTTTGTTCTTCTTACTGTCTTGTGCTGAGTTACTTTTGTTTGTGGATTTGTTTTCATTTCTTTTGTTTTTGTAGGTTTTGTGTTTGCTGAGACTTTAGGGTTTTCCTCTTTTTTTTTATGAGTATTTTTGTTAACTTTCTTTGTGGTTACCATGAATTTTACCCTTATCTTTCTAAGTTTGAAGCAGTCTACTATTACTTGGTATCGTCTTTCCTTCCTCTCCATTAGAAGGTTCTATACCTATGCCATTTATTCCCTCTTTTATTGTTTGGATGTTGTTGTCATTTACTGATTAACTGCTCTGATTCCCTATTGTGTTTCTTTTGGTTTTGGATAGTCCTCGAGAGTTCATTTCCTAGATTGGTATCTGGCTGGTATGATCCTGCGTCCTAGATTCTGCCTGTGAGCTGAAGCTGTTTGTCCTCAGATCGAAGAACTCCCTTTAATAATTCTTGTAAATTTGGTTTGACGTTTTCATATTCCCTTAATTTCTGTTTATCTGGAAATGACCTAATTTCACCATCAAATTTGAACCATTGTTTTACAGGATATATTATTCTTGGCTGGCAATTTTTTTCTTTCAAGATTTTATATATGTCATCCCATTGCCTTCTTGCCTGCATGGTTTCTGCCGAATAATCTGAGCTTAGTCTTATTGTTTCTCCTCTGTATGTGACTTCTTGTTTTTCATGAGCTGCTCTCAGGATTCTTTGTCTGTCTTTGGTTTTGGCGACTGTGATTATGATATCCCTTGGTGATTTTCTTTTGGGGTCTCTCCTATATGGGGTTCGTTGAGCTTCTTGGATGGCCAGCTTTTCATCTTTCATGATATTGCTGAAGTTTTCTGTCAGAAGTTCTTCAATGATCCTTTCTGTGTTTTCTGTTTTCTCCCCCTGTGTTTGGAATTTCAATCACTCAAAAATTTTTGCTTTTGATTGTATCCCACATAACTCTCATGGTCTCTTCATTTTTCTTTGTTCTTCTTTTTGAGTTTTCCTCAAACAGAGTTATATCCAAGTGTTTGTCTTCAATTCCACTGATCCTGTCTTCCACCGTTTCAAATCTGCTTCTCACCCCTTCTGTGAGACCATCCATTTCTGAAATCTTGTTGTTTATCTTTTGGATTTCTAAGTCTTGTCTTTGTATAATTTCTAGTTGTGAATTTATTTTGGCATTTTGTCCCTGCATTATTTCCCTGAATTCTTCCAATTTTTTGTCTGTATTTTCCATGAATTTGTCTGTTTTATCCTCAGGTTTGTCAGCTTTTTGCCTTAGCCCTTGGAGAATTCTGAGTATTAGAGATTTGAATTCCCTATCAGGTAGTTCTAGTGCGTTTTCTTCCACAGGAGAGTCATCTGGTGTTTTATTATGGACACTTACTGTAACCATACTGTCCTGTTTTTATAAATGTTTTCATATTGTCTGCTGTCTTTAGGACATTCAGTAGTTATTTTTCTCATTTATTGATTGTAGATTTGTTTTTTTCGTCCCTTTTTGAAAAAAATTTTACTATGTCTGAGCAGGCTGACTGTGTGTTGTTTGTTGTTTGCTCCTCTGTGGGCACAATACTTTTTGCCTCCTTCTCCAATTGGCAGGGTTAGTCACTCAGCTATGGTACATCAGGGCAGGTCTAGCTGAAGAGGAGCTACTGGGATGGGTTGATTATGGCAATTACTACAGCCACCAGAGTGGGTTGGTAATCATTGAAGGGCAGGTTCCAGTAGGCCCTATCTGTGCTGCTAGGTGGTGTGATGTCAAGCACACGGTGCAGGTAGGCAGGATGCAGCAGGGAAATTGGTATGTGTGGAGCTAAGATGGATATGGGAGAGAGGAGAGAGGAACCGGTGCCAAAAATATACAGACAAACAAAAAAGAATGCTAAGGGAGCTTGCCTTTGGAGTGGAGAGATGAGAGACCATGAAATGGAGAAAAACAGAAAGGGTAAGAGGAAGAAAAGAAAAGAATGAATAAATAAAAAACGGAAAATTTAAAGAACCACAATATTCCCAGGGATCCCACTGGTGCAGCTGTGAGTTCTGGGGAAGTCGCTCTCAGGTGTTGCAGTACAGCCTGGCTAGAAGGCGTAGAGGTATATAACACTGGTTATTCAGGGAACAGAAAGAGAAGAAAGACATAGAGAGATGAAAAACTGAGCAGTGAAGAAAGGCAACAAGGGAGAAAGAGGGAAAGGAAAAAAAACAATTAAAAAAAAAAACAACAAGAAAGGCCCCCAAAAAAAGAGAAAAAAAAAAAAACAACGAATAAAGAAATGGTCTCAGGGATCCCTCTGCACATCTGTGCAAGCCAAGGGGGAAGTTTCCTTGCCACGCAGCACCCCCTGGCCAGAAAGGGCTCCCAACTCAAGAAAAGGAAAAGAAAACAAACAAACAATTCAAAACAAACAAACGAACAAAATCCCTGTGATCTCACCAGTGCAGCAGCACGGACCGAGAAGCAGCTTCAGACTCGAATGGAGCTCCACAGCCCCTCAGGAAGAAGAAACGATGGCGCACGGAGCCAGGTATTTCAGTGAAAGGAGGGGGAAGTGGTGAGAGGTAAGGAAGAAATCAAAAGAAGCAGAAACAAAAGCAACACTAACAACCAACAAAAGGCACTCAGAGAGCCGGCCCATTCGGGTGTGTGGAATCCAAGCAGCGGGTGTTTCCCGGTCAAGAGATTGTGGCCACGGGAAGCAGAGGAGGCCGAGTAGGGGTGAAGAAGGGTGGGGGGTGGGAAAGCGTATATCACAAATTACCAGTTGTTTTGTCTCCTGCTGGATGCTCCGTGAGGCTGCTTTCTTGTACCCCCATTTGCTGGTCTCTGATAAGAGTCCAAGATGGCGGATCCGCACTTCATTAGCTGGTAGAGGACCTCTGCATGAATCTCTCCTCCCTCTCCGTTCTCTGTCAGTTTTATCACTCCATTTGATGCTTGGCTGAGTTCTTTATCTCTTCATTTAATGTTTTAGGGTTTCAGGATTGTTGTTTTCTGTGTTCGGCTTAGTTTTTCAGATCTTTGCTGTGGAGGGATGGCGTGGTGCTTCTGCCTAGAGCGCCATTTTGCCAGAACTGTTCTTTTCAATTTTTTTATTTGTTATCAGTCTGTTCAGATTTTCAGCCTCAGTTTGTGTTAGTTTAGGTAGGTAATGTGTTTCTAGAAATTTGTCCATTTTCTCTAGGTATTCAAGTTTGTTGGAGGATAGCTTTTCATCATACTCTGTTATTTCAGTTGGGTCTGCTGTAATACCCCCCATTTCAAGTCTTATTTGGGTTATTTGCTAACTCTCTTGGTTTAGTTTTGTCAATTTGGCCAATGATTTGTCAATTTTGTCAATCCTTTCAAGGAAACATCTTTTGACTTTGTTGTTTCTTTCCATTATTTTTCTATTCTCTATTTCATTTATTTTTGTTATCTTTATTATTTCCTTTCTTCTGGTGGTTGTGGGCTACTTTTGCTGTTTCTCTTTCTATTTGTTAGAGTTGTATAATAGTTGTGCTTTTGAATTAACTTATTTAATTCAGTATAATGTTTTCAAGACACATCCATGTTATAATATCTATCAAAACTTCATTTTTTTAATATGGCTGAGTAATATTACATTGAGGAGCCCTCGTTTCCCAGCAGTTAAGTGCTTGGTGTCTAAATGAAAAGTGGGTTGTCTGAACCCCCCAGCCTCTCCACAGGAGAAAGATGTGGCAGTGCACTTCTATAAAGTTTTACAGCCTTGTAAACCCTATGTGGCAGTTCTACTCTATACTATGGGATCACTATGAGTAGGAATTGACTGGACAATAAGTTTGAATATTGTGTTGCAAGCATGTAAAACATCTAATAATATTTAAAAGATTATAGTTTAAAATATGTAGTTGTTAGGTGTCATCAAGTCAGATCCAGCTCAGAGAAACCCTATGTACAACAGAACATAACTCTGTCTGTTCCTACACCATCCTCACAATCATTGCTATGTTTCAGCCCACTGTTGCAGCCAACGTGTCAATCCATCTCATTTAGGGTATTCCTTTTTCTCGCTGACCCTCTACTGTACAAAACATGATGTCCTTCTCTAGTAACTGCTCCCTGCTGATAACATGCCCAGAGTATGTGAGATGAAGTCTCACTATCCTTGATTCTGGGGAGCATTCTGGCTGTATTTATTCCAAGACAGATTGCTTGTTCTTCTGTCAGTCCATGGTATATTCAATATTCTTCACTAACACCATAATTCAAAACATCAATTCTTCTTCAGTATTCCTTATTCATTTTCCTGCTTTTGCATGCATATAAGGGCACAGAAAATATCATGGCTTGGGTCAGGCTCGCCTTAGTCCTCAAAGTGACATCTTTGCTTTTTAACAATAAATAAATAAATAAAACCAGTTGCCATCGAGTTGATTGCAACTCATAGCGACCCTATAGGACAGAGTAGAACAGGCTCATAGATTTTCCAGGAAACAGCTGGTGGATTCAAACTGCCAACCTTTTGGTTAGGAACTGAGTTCTTAACCACTAAGCCACGAGGGCTCCAAACCAAACCCGTTGCTGTTGAGTCAATTCTGACTCATAGGGACCCTACAGGACAGAATCAAACTGTCCGATAGGGCTTCCAAGGAACAGCTGGTATATTCCAACTGCAGACCTTTTGGTTAGCAGCCTGAGTTCTTAAAGAGTGTGACTACAGTGGTCTTTTTAGCAGATTTGCCCAACACAATAGGTCATTTGATTTTTCGGCTCTTGCTTCCACGGGTGTTGATTGTGGATGCAAGTAAAAGGAAATCCTTGACAACTTCAATCTTTTCTCCATTTATTATGATGTTGCTTATTAGTCCAGTTGTGATGATTTTTGTTTTCTTTATGTTGAGATTTAATCCATACAGAAGGCTGTAGTCTTTGATTTTCATCAGTAAGTGCTTCAAGTCCTCTTCGCTTTTGGCAATCAAGTTTGTGTCATCTGCATATCACAGGTTGTCAATAAGTCTTCTACCAATTTTGGTGCTACTTTCTTCTTCATATATTCCAGCTTCTGAAATATTTGCTCAGCATACCTATTGAATAAGTATGGTGTAAGGATACAACCACGACACACCCTCTTCCTGATTTTAAACAATGCAGTATCCCCATGTTCTGTTTGAACTACTGCTTCTTGGTCCATGTACAAGTTTCCTATGAGCACAGTTAAGTCTTCTGAACTCCCATTCTTTGAAATGTTATCCATAATTTGTTATGATCCACCTAGTCAAATGTCTTTGCACAGTCAATAAAACACAGGTAAATATCTTTCTGATATTCTCTGCTTTCAGGCTAAATCCATCTAACATCAGCAATAATATCCCTTGTTCCATGTCCTCTTCTGAATCCAGCTTGGATTTCTGACAGTTTCCTGTCAATTTACTGCTGCAGCCGTTTTGAATTGTCTTCAGTAAAATTTTATTTGCATGTGATATTAATAATATTGTTTGATAATTTCCACATTCTCTTGGATCATCTTTCATTGGAATGGGTACCAATATGGATTTCTTCCATTCTGTTAGCCAGGTAGCTGTCTTCCAATTTCTTGGTAAAGACGAGTGAGCACTTTCAGTTTTACAGCCATTTGTTGAAACATCTGTTAGTATTCTGTCAATTCCTGGAGGCTTTTTTTTTCTGCCAATGACTTCACTGCAGCTTGGACTTCTTCCCTCAGTAGCGTTGGTTCTTTATCATGTGCTACCTCCCGAAATTGTTGAACACTGACCAATTCTTTTTGGTTAAGTGACCCTGTGTATTCCTTCCATAATCTTTTGTTGCTTCCAGTGTCATTCAGTATCTTGCCCATAGAATTGTTCAAAATTGCAACTCGTGCCTCGAATTTTTTCTTCAGTTCTTACAGCTTGAGAAATGCCATGTGTGTTTTTCCAGTTTAGTTTTCTAACTCCAAGTCTTCACACATTTTATTATATTTTACTTTCTCTTTTCGAGTCTTTGACATCTTCTGTTCAGCTCTTCTACTTCATCATTTCTTCCATTTGCTTTAGCTGTTCTATGATCAAGAGCAAGTTTCAGAGTCTCTTCTGACATCCATTTTGGTCTTTTCTTTCTTTCCTGTCTTTTCAATGACCTTTTATTTTCTTCATTTATGATATTCTTGATGTCATCCCACAACTCATCCTGTCTTTGGTCATTAGTGTTCAATGAATCAAATCTATTCTTGAGATGGTCTCTAAGTTCAGGTGGGATATACTTAAGGTTGTACTTTGGCTCTTGTGGACTTGTTTTAATTTTCTTCAGCTTCAACTTGAATTTGCATAAGGGCAATTGATAGTCCGTTCCACAGTAGCCCCCTGTCTCATTTTAACTAATGACTTTGATGTTCTCCATGATCTTTTCCCACAGATGTAGTTGATTTGAGTTGATTTGATTCCTGTGTATTCTGTCCAGCAAGATCCATGTGTCTAGTCATTGTTTATGTTGTTGAAAAAAGGTATTTCCAATGAATAAGTCGTTGGTCTTGAAAAATTCTCTCATGCAATCTCTTGCGTCATTTCTATCACCAAGACCATATTTTCTAACTACCAGTCCTTCTTCTTTGTTCCCAACTATCACATTCAAATCACCAGTGACTATCAAAGCATCTTGATTGCATGTTTGATCAATTTCAGACTGCAGAAGTTGGTAAAAATCATCAATTTCTTCATCTTCGGCATTAGTGGTTGGTGGGTAAATTCAAATACTAGTTGTGTTATCTGGTCTTCCTTTTAGGGTTGTGGATATTATCCTGTCATTGACAGCATTGTACTTCAGGATAGATCCCAAAATGTCCTTTTTGACCATGAATGTGGCATCATTTTCCTCTTCAGTTTGCCATTTCTGACATACTAAATCATATGATTATCTGATTCAGAATGGCCAGTACCAGTCCACTTCAGCTCATTAATGCCTATGACATCTATCTTCAAGTGTTCCACTTCATTTTTGATGGCTTCCAATTTTCCTAGATTCGTATTTCATACATTCCATATTCCTGTTATTAATGGATGTTTGCAGCTGTTTCTTCTCATTTTGAGTTGTGCCACATCAGCAAATGAAGGCCCAGAAGGTTTTACTCCATCCACATCATTAAGGTCAACTCTACTTTGAGGAGGTAGCTCTTTTCTAGTCATGTTTCAAGTGACTTCCAACCTGAGGGGCTCATCTTCTGACACTATATCAGAAAAAATGTTCTGCTGCAATTCATAAGTTTTCTCTGGCCCATTTTTTTAGAAGTAGATCACTAGGTCCTTCTATCTTGTCTGTTTTAGTCTGGAGGCTCGGCTGAAACCTGTCCACCATGGAGAACCCTGCTGGTATTTTCAATACCGGTGGCATAGCTTCCAGCATCACAGCCACATGCAAGCCACCACAGTATCGGAAACTGACAGTTGAGTGGTCAATTTGAAATATATGTATGTAAATAAGTCATGTCCGTGTGTTCGTTCAGGTGTGTGTCTTCCATTACTATCATTTAAAACTAAACTAACATTTTTCAGGAGAAAAAGAAAGGATGGAGGTTTCCAGAATAAAATAAAACATATATTTTATATTATTTTTCTATTACTATATTTGACTGATTTGTTTTCATTCATAGATTATTTATTAATTGTTTCTGGTGCACCAGAGACGAGGCTAGATATTTATGCTACAGTAGAAAAAGAATTAAGGTCCCTATCCTAAAGCAGCTATTCGTCTTGTTAGGGAGACGGGTATTAACTAGTTAATCACACATTTTAATGTAAAATTACAAGTGTGGGATAAAGTAATACTAATACTAATAACAGAAAGTAACACAAGTTTAAAAAATATTCGTTCCAAAGTAGGTGCCGTTTACACACATATGTAACTTTGGTGCATTGTTGAATTCCTTAATCAAGTGATGATATGTAATTATTACTTAAAAAATAAGGAAGAACGACTGATTTATCTGCCTTAATATAACCTAGAAAATACAGAGGAAAGATTACACTAGGCTGTCTAATAATGCCAAGTAAGCATGTCTTCTACCAGAATTATTGTATGATGTATAAAAAGATTCTTAAACTTAGCTTGAAATTTTTTCAAAAAAGTGTTTTTGATTATGAGTTAGGTTTCCTTTTCACCTTTGTCTGAAAATAATGTAGCAAATGAAACCCACAGACATGTATCAACCCATGACCCAAGACAAAGACATTATAATTATCTAGGAAAATAAATTGAGACATAGTGGTTAGGCGTTTTAATAACTATTTTAATCAGATTTTGAAATATCTTTAATAGCTTCACTTAGGCATGGGCAGAAATGGTCTTTGGATTAATGATGTTCCTGATGTTCCTTGATGTTTCTTACTTCCTGAATTAATGAGATGGAATAAACTGCCGCAGTCAGCACTAGATGTAAATATTGTACATCAGTTCAAGAGACAACTCAACAAGTTTCTCTATAAGAAATGCAGCAAAGTTATTGTAAATTTTTCTTTTAATTTTGTTTTCATTTTTTTGAGAATAAGAAAATGGGATAACTATACTTCAGCTTTTCTACTTTAGCAACGAACAATATAGGTTATTTACTTCCTGTATATTATTGTGTATATTCTAATGGAATTTGTTTTATCATCTGTGGATGTCAATTTTCTGACAAGCATAGGCAAGATTAAAGTTTTCAGAGGGATATTTATTATCAAGTTTTATTAAATTAAATCTAGTGATCCAGTGATACGTTTTTTAAAAATTTTTTATTGTACTTCAGGTGAAGTCTTACAAAACAAATAGTTTCTCATGAAACAGTAGTACACATATTGTTTTATGACATTGGTTAACAACCTTACAACATGTCAACCCTCGAACTTCTCAACCTTTTTTTTTTGGTGAAAATACACATAGCCAAAGATACACTGTCTCAAAAATTTCTACAAGCACAGTTCAGTGACATTGACTACGCTCTTCCAATCGTGCTGCTATTCTCACTTAAGATGAAGGCTTACAGAACAAAATAGTTTCTCATTTTACAGTTAGTACACATGTTGCCCTATGACAATGGTTAACAATCTCACAACACTTCAACACTATCCTTACTCAACCTTGGGTTCCCTATCACCAGCTTTCCTGTCCCCTTCTGCCTTCTAGTCCTTGTCCCTGGACTGCTGTGCCTCATTAGTCCCATTTGGTTTTATGGGGCTGTCCACTCCCAGGCTGAACGGTGAACCTCGGAAATGACTTCACCACTGAGCTAAAAGGGTGTCTGGGGGCCATACTCTCGGGGTTTCTCCAGTCTCCTTTAGGCCAGTAAATCTGGTCTCTTTTTGTGAGTTATAATTTTATTCTACATCCTTCTCCAGCTCTGTCCAGAATCCTCTGTTGTGATCCCGGTCAGAGCATTCAGTGGTGGTAGCCGGGCACCATCTACCTGTACTGGACTCAGTCTGCTGGAGGCCCTGGTAGCTGTGGTCCATTAGTCCTTCAGACTGATCTTTTGCTTGTATCCTGTTCTCTTCACTCTCCCTTGCTCCCGAAGGGATGAGACCAGTGGAGTATCTTAGATGGCTGCTCACAGGCTTTTAAGACCCCGGACACTACTCACCAAGGTAGAATGTAGAGCATTGTCTTTATAAACTATGTTATGCCAATTGATCTAGATGTTCCCCAAGACCATGGTCCCCACAGCCCTCCGCCCAGCAATTCAGTCCCTCAGGGAGCTTGGAAGTGTCTATGGAGCTTCCGTGACCTTTCCTTGTACAAGTCGTGCTGGCTTCCCCAGTATTGTGTACTGTCTCACCCTTCACCCAAGATACCACATTTATCTATTGCCTATTTAGTATTCACTCCCCCACCCCTCCCATCCCTGGTAGCCAACAAAGATTGTTACTTTTGCTGTGTGAACTTTTTCACGGGTTTTTACAATAGAGGTCTCATACAATATTTGTCCTTTTGTGATTGACTTATTTCACTCAGCATAATGTCCTCCAGTTTCATCCATGTTATGAGATGCTTCACAGATTCATCATTGTTCTTTCTCTTTGCATAGTACTCCATTGTGTGTATGTACCATAGATTGTTTATCCATTCATCTGTTGATGGGCATCTAGGTTGTTTCCCTCTTTTTGCTATTGTGAACAATGCTGCCATGAACATAGGTGTGCATATGTCTATTCGAGTGACGACTCTTATTTAATTCACATCTTTGTTTCTAAGGCGTGTCTCCTGTAGACAGCATATTGATGGATCCTGTTTTCTTATGCATTCTGTCACTCTCCATCTCTTTATGGGTGCATTGAGTCCATTTACATTCAGTGTAATTATTGATAGATGTGAGTTTGTTGCTGTCATTTTGTGGTGCTTTTTTTGTGTGTGTGTGTTGCTGACGTTTTCCTTGCTCTTCTTACACTGCTGTGCTGAGTTACTTTTGTTTGTGGATTTTTTTTTTCATTTCTTTTGTTTTCGTATGTTTTATTTTTACTGTGACTTTATGTTTTTCCTCTTTATTTTTATGAGTATGTTTATTAACTTTCTTTTTGGTTACCATGAGTTTCCCTTTATCTTTCTAAGTTTGAAGCAGTCTATTATTACTTGGTATTGCTTTGCCTTCCTCTCCATTAGAAGGTTCTATACCTACACCGTTTGTTCCCTCTTTTATTGTTCTGATGTTGTTGTAAAATATATTTTCTTTATGATGACAACATATGAGCCCTGTTCTTTCAACATACTGTATATAAGCTGCTTTTCTCTTGCTTGAAAACAAATATGATCCATAGAAAAACCTCCTTCTTTCTCATATTCCCTCAGACATTTCTCTTACTAACCTGTTTGTATTGATTTTCTCTGACTACTTACATCCTTGATTAAACATTGGCTTCTTATTTCGAACAAAGTTTCTGGGTAGTGCGAACAGTTCGTGCTTGGCTGCTAACAGAAAAATCCATCCAGTAGCATCATGGGAGAAAGGCCTGGCTATCCACATCCTTTGAAAATCCAATGGATTTCAGTTCTACTCTGAAACCCCAGGGGTCGCCATGAGTCGGAACTGACCAACTTGGTTTGGTCTTTGGTTATTTTAAACAACTCCTTTTTCAGTTTTTTCAGTCTTTGCTTATTGAGCTAGGTTTCTGATTAGCACAGCTCTTCAACACCAAGTGTATGTAATTGTAGAAGAGAAATGTTCTTACTGCCCACTGAGCAATGAGTCATTCACTGAACTAGGCAGTGCCTCCCGCTCTGTAAGTGGAGCAACCCTCACAGAATATTACTGACCTTTGTACATCTAATCCCAAAACTGGTTTAGAAAAACTAATCTGAGTAGCAAGAAAAGCTACATATCAGGCCAATAAATGATATATACTTCCTCACTTGATCTGGCCTCTTGCCTCTCTTTACTAAAAAACTAAAGAAAGGGCTGTCCTTTACAGAGTTGCTTGATTTTCTATTTTATTGGATTTTATTTTATTTTATGACTTAAATGAATAAAGACTGCTCTGATCATGACATTATAAGTCATATGAACAAGATTTTTTTTCCAATAGATGAAATTTGTTCTTTAAGCATTTCGTAACATACAGAATTAAACTGTCAAGGTTCCCTCACCTAATAGTATATTTTGCTCAGTTCACCATTTACATCTGTATGGGGAATGCACATTCAACAGCATCGCCAGCCAGAGCACACACAGAAAAAATGATGGTGTCGCTTTGGAAACTGAAGTGTCTATTAAATCTGCTGTGGATTTTTTTACATTGTGTGCAAGAAACCAAAATTACTGTCCTAGTCTTTTATTTGAAATACTGATTCTGTATTTAGGCAGTTTCAGTGCATATTAACAAATTTTTAAAGGGTGATAGAAGAGACTATCTACTCTGAAATTTAATGAAGAGTTGACTTCAGTTTGTGTTGGGCAATAGGCACACATTCTCATACTTGTGCAATGGAACTGGAGTGTTTACACAGTGTTCATTAATATAGGGGCAGGTCATCTGGAGACAACAGTCCCGAGGACTGCTGTAGCATCAAGGTTGTGAGAGAGTTAAATCACCTATCACCTCTCCTGCAGAGTTTCTCCTCTTTGATTGCTATCTGCATTGTTCTCCTCATTTTCCATCTGAGGAAAGGGAGCTATCATCAGAAAGGAAGAACCAAAGGGGCCAACTGGGAGACTAAGGAAGCCTTTTTTACTTTCCCGACCATTTGAAACCTAGTGTTTTTTTAGCTAAAGTCAACTATTACACCACTCTCTGCTTACTACATATGCCCCTCCATTTTCTGAAACAGACATTGTCCCCCAAGGCAAATATCCTTTTCTTCCCTTTTTCTAACAACCATGCCACACCCTCCAAGAAATCTGTGATTACCTCTCTCTGTCAAAGTCAACTCTTACCTTCTGAGCCACCTCCAGATATCAATCTCTGTCCATCTGCTGGAACTTTACTACCATATACATTGTATTACACAGCAGAGTTTATGCTCTTCTAAAGACAGTGAACAGAGTTCGGCTGCTAACCAAGAGCTCAGTAGTTCGAATCCACCAGCTACTCCTTGGAAACCCTATGGGGCAGTTCACCTCTGTCTTATAGGGTCACTATGAGTGGGAATCTACTCGACAGCAACAGGTTTAAAGACAGTGAATGTGGTGAAAATTATATTTGAGGCTAGATAGGTTCTTGAAAATCTCAGAAATCATCTCTAAAGTTGTTCAATATTGAATCATCATTCAATAAATCCAATGCAGGAAACTTTTTCCTGTAATTAGAATAGATGGTTCATTCGTAGTTGAATATTTGATATAAGGGTCCAAGTTTTGAAAAAAAAACAAATGCCATATGAAACCCTTAAAGCATCTGAACCACAGCAAGATACACATCCTGGGAAAGGGAGGGGAACTGAAAAAGAAGACAGCTGACTCCTGCAAAATTTCCTCGACAAGCAAATTTACCAGAATTTATTTATTTAAATTGTCTCTCTCCTTCTGCCTTCTTCTGTCCAGTTTGGTTTTCTCTCTCTGTCTCTCTCTCTCTTTTACTTCATCCATCTCTCCTTCTCACTCTTATTCTGAGTCATAGTAGATGTTCTCTGGCTGAAGTTTTTTATGTGCAACTATTATCTTTCTGCTAGACTTCAGGCTTTTCATGGCTAAAGCCTATATCTGAGCTATTGTTTTATTTCCACAAATGCTTAGCAAAGTGCCAAGCAAAGAATAGGCATTCAAAAAATGTTCACACTTTCTGGATGTCAATATAATGGTTCTGAAGTTATCTGCATTAAAATTTTGCCAGGATGAGTTTTTAGCCTTAGAATACTTGCTAAAATTCAATCTTATAAAAAATATGGATGAAAGCAGAAATGCAAAGGTTGAAAGAAGAATGTGTGTGTTGGTGGGAGAGGGAGGAACTGGAGGCCAGCTTAATTATCCCTGTTCTCATTTGGTGGCCCTTAAAGGAGCCTTGCAGAGCTCTCAAATGTTCAAAACTTCCAGTTGGAGCATCACCGTTTTATTGTAACTACTTATCTGTATAGTAAGTGTTATGCCTTGTGAGAAGGTAAGGAAACATGAACCATTAGACACCATCAATAAGATGGAAAGCATTTTTTTTTTTAAATTATAGTAGATTAAAAAAAAAAAAGTATTGGCTTTTGGCCTAAATTCTCAAACAAATATTCAAGCTATATTCTCTGTACTTGGAGTCCCTGAGTGGTGGTGTAAATAGTTAACATGCTCAGCTGCTAACTGAAAGGTTGAAAGTATGGGTCAACCCAGAGGCACCTGAGAAGAAAGGCCTGGCAATCTACATCTGAAAAATAAGCATTTGGAAACCCTCTGGAGCACAGTTTCACTCACATGAGGTCACCATGAGTTGGAATTAACTCCGTGGTTTATGCTGTATATATACTTCATGTAGAAATGGCATGTGAGTTAAGCCCTTTGAATGATTTGGAAATGCATCTCCAAGAGGAGAAAAAAAGTGTTATTGTAGGAATTCTATTGCATAATATTGGAAACCCTGGTGGCGTTGTAGTTAAGTGCTATGGCTGCTAACCCAGAGGTCGGCAGTTTGAATCCCTGAGGTGCTCCTTGGAAACTCTATGGGGTAGTTCTACTCTGTCCTATAGGGTTGCTATGAGTCAGAATCAACTCTACGGCAATGGATTTTTTTAGTTTATTGTATTATATTACATCTTATTATGTAATAAATTAGAACAAATAATATAATTTCTAGGACAAGTTATAATAACATATTTCCTATAGACAATATTATTTAACATCACTAAGCCTCAAGTTTTCTTAGATTAAGAAAGAAAAAAATGGTACCTATTCTGCATCATCAATAAAATGCAAAGCAATGATCTATGACATAGTATGCATGTGAATTTTTTTGAAAGAAGGGGGGGATTTAAAATATATTATCAACGTCATTATTGATATAAGAAATTAAAACTTTGAAAATTAATCAACCGACTTATCTAAAGGGTATAAACCGAGTCTCATCTTTATACGTGACTTCATAAATTTTCGAAAAATAGATAAATATCATATATTGTGTTTCGACTGTGTTGAAAAAAGTTTACCCTAAGCTATATAAAGATGGATAAATTTCAAAAGATCAATGTAGATGTGCCCATGATTTATTAATAATCAATTTAAAAACATGATGTTGGTTGCAAAAGCACATCCAAAAATAAAAGTGGACCAATATTGGCCTTACAAGCATCTTTGTTTTCACACATTTATTCCCTTTGCCTTTATTACGCTTGATAGGAACTACCTATTTAAATCCGCCAGGTCTGTTTCTCTGTTTCCCAGAGCCGCCAGTCTCTAGTCAGTGGTTTCTTTCTCACCTCCCCGCTCAGTGACTTTCTTTTTAGAATAACCCTTCTTTATCACGTTTCCAATTAACTTCTTTTTCAAGCAGCTAGAAGAAAAATAAAAGTGCCTTCTCATGGGCTTGTCTTTGCTTTTCGTAACAGAAGCATATTCCGCTGCTGTGTGGGCTCCATTGTTTCCAGTGAGTCACCCCATTCCTGACTCTGGCCGAAAATGATGGCACATGACTCAGCAGCTCTGCTTTTTTGTGTGTATATTTGAACACACCAACATTTTATTATGGAAATGTTCCCTACACACACAAGTGTGGCCATAAAAGGACACCTATTTCAGCATGCATCAGTCTTTGCCAATCTTAATTTTATCAATTTCCTACGTTTTTTTACTTCAGTATTTTAAAGCAAAACCCTAACATCATAGAATTTCTTCCGTTAGTACTTTACTATGTAGTAGCTAACAAATAAAGATGTATATGTTAACTAAACAGAACACCATTATCACACTTGCCAAAATGAACAGTAATTATTTAATGCTAATTCATACCTAGAATGTGTCCAAATATTCTTGTTTGTCTCCGAATTTTTTTTTCATGGTTGATTTGATCAAATTCGGATCTACATCCGGTGCACATATTGCATTTTTTGATATATGCCTGAAGTTTCTTTGAATCTGTAATGTCTCCCACTCTAGTTATTTTTTATAACATTTATTTGTTGAAGACTAGCTCATTTGCCCTGTCGATTTCCCCACATTCTGGATTTGTACCATTGCTTCCTCATGGGAACATTTAACATGTTCTCTTAGCCCCTGCATTGCCTGTAAACTGGTAGATAGATGTAGTAGCATGGTAAGATTCAGATTGGATTTTTTGGCAAAAATATATCGTAAGTACAGGAGTCCGGTGACAAGGGCCAGAAGGCAGAGGGAGAGTAGGAAACTGATGATAAGGAACACAAATTGAATAAGGACACTGTCGATGTATTGTGAGATTGTTGACCACTGCTATAGGGCAACATTTGTAGTAACTATTAAATGGGAGGCTGTTTTGTCCTGTAAGCCTTCATCTTGGGCGAGAATGGCAGCACAATTGGAAGAGCATAGTCAATATCACTTAAATGTGTAAGTAAAAAGTTTTGAAATGGTGTTTAAATAAAATAAAAATAAATAAATAAATAAATAAACAAAGGAGACTAAAGAGGTACAATAGTCCACTGACAAGGTCCAGAAGACAGAAGGTGACAAGGAAGCCCCCTGGTGATAGGGAACACAAGGTGGAGTAAGGATATTCTTGATGTGCTGTGAGATTGTTAACCATTGTCATAGGGCAACATGTGTAGTAACTGTTAAATGAAAAACTATTTTGTTCTGTAAGCCTTCATCTTAAGTGAGAATAACAGCACAGTTGGAAGAGCGTAGTCAATGTCACTGAACTGTGAATGTAGAAATTTTTGAAACGGTGTATCTTTGGCCATCTGTAATTTTCATCAAAAAAAAAAGGTTGAGAATTTAGAGGCTTAATACGTTGTGGGGTTGTTAACCAATGTCAAAAAAAACAACATGTGTACTACTATTTCATGAGAAACTATTTGCTCTGTAAGCTTTCACCTGAAGTACAATAAAATATATATAAAAAAATAAATAAATAAATAAAGTACGACACAATAAAAAAAAAAAAAAAAATATCGTAAGTAGTGTTGTGTCCATCCATCTATCATATCAGGGGGCACTTAAGTCTGCTGGTTCCAGATTTGTTGTTTTGTGGCATTGAGTCAATTCTGACTCATAGCAACCATATAAAACAGAGTAGAGCTGTGCCAAAGGGTTTCCTAGACTCTAATCTTTACAGGAACAGATTACCAGGTCTTCTCTCCGGCGGAGCGACTGGTGGGTTCAAGCCACTAACCTTTCAGTTAGCAGCTGAGCACTTAGCCATTGAGTCACCAAGGCTCCTTCTGTCCCACATTTAGAGATGTTAAAATTAGTCAGTGGGTTCAGGAGTTGTCAGTCTAATCTAACACATTGCCTTTGAGTTAATTCTGACTCATAACGACCCTATAGGACAGAGTAGAACTGCCCCACAGGGTTTCCAAGGCTATAATCTTTACTGAAGCTGACTGCCACATCTTTATCTTGAGCAGGGGTGAGGGGTTCGAACCACAGCCCTCCTGGTCAGCAGCCGATTGCTTTAACCACTGTGCCACTAGGGCTTCTTTAATCTAATCTATCCATCCATTATAATGCCCCTGAATTGCAAAGGTATTATTATTATTATTGTTTTTACTATAATTTCCTCTGCATTTATTAATTGTTTTTTTTTTTTTTTAATAAAAATTTTCCCATGTCAGCTACATTTGTTACCTTTGAAATATAGTTCACAGAAGAGAAGCAAAATAAATACTTGGTTATTTCCTTGTAGGTATCAATCTTGGTTTCTAACTTTTCTGTAATTATGTAATTACTGTAGTTAAAGTGATTGACTGCTAACCAAAAGGCCAGTGATTCATACCTGCCAGCAGCTCTGAGAGAGAAAGATGTGGCAGTCTGCTTCTGTAGATATTTACAGCCTTGGAAACCCTATGGGATTGCTGTGAGTTGGAATTGACTAGATGGCAGTGGGTTTTTGTTTGTTTGTTTGTTTTATAATAGCAACACCAAAATTATTAATGTCGGCAGTATCACTGAATGCAGTTTAGGATTTTTTTGATCCTTTTTTTTTTCCCCCTAAGAATTATTCCACTTTTGTATTTCAAAAAGCTCTTGCAATAATCAGCCCCTGGTAATTATGCAGAAACCCTGGTGGTGTAGTGGTTAAGAGCTATGACTGTTAACCAAAAGGTTGACAGTTCAAAACCACCAGGTGCTCCTTAGAAACTCTATGGGACAGTTCTACTCTGTCCTATAGGGTTGCTATCAGTCAGAATCTACTCAAAGGCAATGGGTTGGGTTTTTTTTCTTTTTTGATGATTATTTATGCCACCAACTGACAACCAATTAAGTTTATTTCATTTAACAAATTTTTATTCAATTTTCAGGCAATTTTTAAAATTCCATCTTGGTTTTGAATTTTGTAAGTCACTAATACAGTTTCCATGTCAAAATGATAAAAGAAACTAAATTCAGAAAAGTCTTACTTCTTACATGGTCTCCTTCAGGTTGTCTCCCCCCTCACCTGTATGTAACCATTCTTGTTAGTTTTTTGGTTATTCTTTCTTTATTTCTTCTTGGAAATATAAACTCTGTGTGTGTGTGTGTTTGTAGGTGTGTATACTCATATTTCCCCATCTTTTTTTACATAACCAGGAACACTCTATAGTGACCATCCTTCCATATTCATTTTATAGTGTTATATTTTGTGGATTATACGTAGGCTCTGATCGTTTATTCCTATGAATAAAGCAATCGTGAATAGCCATGTGCATATGATATTTCATATTTTTGCCATCATATGTTTGAGTAAATGTCATTGCTGAGTAGAACATTAAATTGATATGTAATTTAGCTAGGTACTGCAGCCCCAGTACTGGTTGTACCATTTTACATTTCCAATAGCAGTGTGAGAAAGTTCCTGTCTCCCTACAAAGTCGCCTTATAAGCAGAGTATGCCATCAAGCTTTTATGTTCTCAATCTGACTGATGAAAAATGGTTTATTGATGCAGTTTTAATTTGTGTTTTTGTTATAATGAGCTAGATTGAGTATCTTTTCTTACTCTTGGGGATATTTGTATTCCTTATTCTGTGAAGTATGTATTTATATATTATGCCAATTTTTATCAGATTATTGATCTTCACAATATTTAGAGACTTTTTTATACAAGGAATACAAAGCCTTTTTGATATAAATTGCATTTTTTTTTCCTTTTTGTCATTTTTATTTTAGAGTTTTTATGATACGTTTAGTTTTTGATTGTTTATGTAGCTAAATCTTTGAAGCTTTTCCATTATGGTTTCATTATATTCTATTTTTAGATTTCAGATGTATTTGATATTTATACTTTTGGATTATGGGAAGAACTAATACAATTTTATATTTTCCATTTGGCTTTTCAGTTGTTCCAACACTATTTATGGATTTTGGATTTTGAGTCACAGAAAAGTTTTCTACACTCCCTGGACAGATATTTATATATTATGCCAATTTTTATCATATTTCTTGTTATGTTTAAACCTAGTTTATTTTTTTGTATGTGTGCAGAATATTATCTTCCACTGTATCATCTAACTGTTTATTATCTGTGTATATGATAATAGGAACCAAATTATTTCTAAACAAAAACATCAATCCATATTTGATCATTAGTGAATTTCTGCAAACTTACGGCTCATCATGGTTCTTCTATGTAATCAAACTTATTTTTCTTAAAGATGCATACTTTCAAAAAGCCCCAAACAGAAATTGTTAGGCTATTTCTTATTTTAAATTACAGGTATAAATAATAAATATACAGTTAGATATGCTGAAGTACAAGCTTTTAAAGTCTACAAAAACATACTGAAAAATTCCTTTAATAAAGTTTCAAATTTAATGTAATGTATTAAAATGGATTAAAAAAAATTAAGTTGTCACTGAGTGGATTCCAACCCATGTGTTTCAGAGTAGAACTGCACTCCAACAGGGTTTTCAATGGCTATGCCCTTTTGGATATAGATTGCCAGGCCTTACTTCCTACACACCTCCAAGTGGATTCGAACTACAAACCTTTCAGTTAGTAGCCGAGTGCTTAACTGTTTTGTCACCCAGGGATTCCTTTAAATGGATTACTCACTTAAATTCTCTTTATTGAAATATATAGAAAAATCTATTCAAAAAGGAAGATAAAATATCTCATAATTTTACAATTTTCATGAACTAGAGAGCATTGATATTTTCTGATGACAGGAATATTATCAAACAATTTGGACAGTGAATCAGGAAAAAGAAACTTAACAAGAATTTAAGAAAAAGATGATTTAGTTGGGCTGATTGGTTTTTAAGGCTGACAATCATTAAAAATATCTATAGATCACTGGATAAATTCAAACATTTTGTTTGCTTTATTATTTTTGGATTAATTTCCAATGCATGTAGAATTATTGTTGATAATAATATCTGTACAGAGAAAATATTTTTTATTTTAATAATAATTAAATTAATATTGATAGGTATGATATATGTAGCGACAACATGTTTTTTAAAGTATTGCTTTCGTTTATCCAGTACTCTCATTTGCCTTCATTTGCTTAAAATGTCTGTCTGAATTCACATAGGAAGTTTAAAAGGGATATAATTGTCTTTATAGGAAAATCGCCTATGAATATTTTCCTAATTCTAATGTTACATGGCATCTCTAAACAATATTCACTATTTGTTTTGCTTGTAATGCTTGCAGCCATAAGTTTTCTGTAGTGGGAATAACGTATCAGTCCACTAGCCACAAATACAACCGCTGTCTAAAGTAATTCAACCTGGTGGACAATGGGTAAAGGACCATTCCATACTTAATGAAGGTTTGTTCCACCTCCCATGACTAGTGTACCACTGAGGATAATCATCAGCAAATATATATTAAGAATTGGACTCTGTATTGCACCAGAGACTTAACAAAAGAGCTGAGGGTAGAGGGTTCTTTTCTTGTAGTTACAAAGAAAAGAACTGCCAGAGTTCTTGTCTTGCAAATAATCTAATGGTTATTTCTTTAATTCTGGCTAATGAGATTAAAAAAAAAAAAAAAGCTCCATCAGGGCTCCATAAACATGAGAAAATATTTAAGTATAGCTGTAAAAATATATTCCTGTAAATAAATAAATGTCACATTAACATCATAAAAAGTTAATCTTTGCCTTTTAAACATTCAAGGATCTGTACCTATAGATGTAAGGGACTTCAAAGGATAATTTTGACTATGACAAAATGTCTGAATTTAGTACCTAATTCATATGTAAAATATACTTCAATTGCACATGGAAACAAGACTTTGGACAGGAACAAAATGGTCTTGTATGCAGGATATGCAGTAGGAGGTAGTATTTTCTCCCCATATAGACCCCTAGTCTCCCCTGGTGGTCATCATGTTGGCAGCTACGCTTAACTAGAGAGCATAGAGTTCATTAGACTATAGTTTATAACCCCTTGCATCTCATTCATACCCTAAACGTGGTGGTGGTGGTGGAAACAATCAAATTGAAGGATGTCTCTGCTCATTTATTCTACGAGAACTACTGGTTGATAAATTAAGCTAATCCTCTACAGAAATGTTCCAATCCTCTCTGTAATTACTATATGGAAACACAATGAATGTGGCCTTAATTACTCTGCTGTAAGATACGAAATTTGAAATGCAGTGTTGTCTACATAAAATGGAAAAGCACTGTGCATTCATGAAATCTAAGATTATATTTAGTGTGCAAAGGTTTTGAAGGTCGTAAGCAACCCTGCACATTAAAAATAGCTGATAAGACCTATTCTCACATGTTTTCCCTCTGATATAATGGCATAAATAGTTTAGATAGAAAAGCCTTATTTCCATGGCTAGAATTTGAAATCAATTAAAATTGACTATGCTGAAATTCCTAGTCACATGAAAAAATTTAATATTCGGTTATTATCTTTAGCATTTTCTACTTTAGTCTACGTGATTCAGTCTATCATAGAAAATGGAGACACTCTAAATTAAGGCCAGTGGATTAATAATTCTGACTTAGTGAAGAAGCAATTTTAGCCTGACTTATTTTTCTTTTTTTCCTTTTTTTTATATTTTATTGCACTTCAGGTGAAGGCTTACAGAACAAATAGTTTCTCATGAAACAGTAGTACACATGTTGTTCTATGACATTGGTTAACAACCCCACAATATATTAACCCTCTAACTTCACAACTTTTTATTTTTTTGGTGAAAATACACATAGCCAAAGATACACCATTTCAAAGATTTCTACAAACACAGTTCAGTGACATTGACTATGCTCTTCCAATTGTGCTGTTATTCTCACTTAAGATGAAGGCTTACAGAACAAAATACTTTCTCATTTAACAGTTACTACAAATGTTGCCCTATGACAATGGTTAACAATCTCACATCAACAATATCCTTACTCAACCTTGGGTTCCCTATCGCCAGCTTCCTTGTCCCCTTCTGCCTTCTGGCTCTTGTCACTGGACTCCTGTACCTCGTTAGTCTCATTTGGTTTTACAGGGCTGTCCACTCCCAGGCTGAACAGTGAACCTTGTAGGTAAAAGGGTGTCTGGGGGCCAAACTCTCGAGGTTTCTCCAGTCTCCTTTAGGCCAGTAAATCTGTTTTTTTTTTTTTTTTTCTTTTTGTGGGTTAGAATTATGCTCTACATCCTTCTCCAGCTCTGTCCAGAACCCTCTCTTGTGATCCTGGTCAGAGCAGTCAGTGGTGGTGTCCGGGCACCATCTAGCTGTACTGGACTCAGTCCGGTGGAGGCCTTGGTAGATGTGGATAATTAGTCCTTTGGACTGATCTTTTCCTTGTATCCTGTTCTCTTCATTCTCCCTTGGTCCTGAAGGGATGAGACTAGTGGAGTATCTTAGATGGCCGCTCACAGGATATTAAGACCCCAGACACTACTCACCAAGGTAGAATGTAGAGCATTGTCTTTATAAGCTGTGTCATGCCAATTGAGCTAGATGTTCCCTAAGACCATGGTCCCCACAGCCCTCCACCCAGCAATTCAGTCCCTCAGGGAGTTTGGAAGTGTCTATGGAGCTTCCATGACCTTTCCTTGTACAGGTTGTGCTAGTTTCCCATGTATTGTGTACTGTCTCACCCTTCACCCAAGATACCACTCATATATTGCCTATTTAGCAATCCCCCCCAATCCTCCCACCCCTGGTAGCAAACAAAGATTGTTACTTTTGCTGTGTGAACTTTTTCATGGGTTTTTACAATAGAGGTCTCATACAATATTTGTCCTTTTGTGATTGATTTATTTCACTCAGCATAATGTCCTCAAGTTTCATCCATGTTATGAGATGCTTCACAGATTCATCGTTGTTCTTTCTCGTTACATAGTACTCCATTGTGTGTATGTACCAGAGTTTGTTTATCCATTCATCTGTTGATGGGCATCTAGGTTGTTTCCATCATTTTCTTATTGTGAACAATGCTGTCATGAACAAAGGTGTGTGCATATGTCTATTCGAGTGACGACTCTTATTTCTCTAGGATATATTCCTAGGAGTGGGATTGCTGGATCGAATCTTATGTCTATTTCTAGCTTTCTGAGGAAGCACCGTATCATTTTCCAAAATGGTTATATCATTTTGCATTCCCACCAGCAGTGCATAAGAGTTCCCATCTCCCCGCAGCCCCTCCAACATTTGTTATTTCTAATGTTTTTGATTCCTGCCAGTAATGCCGGGGTGAGATGGTATCTTATTGTGGTTTTAATTTGCATTTCTCTAATGGCTAGTGATCGCGAGCATTTCCTCATATGTCTGTTGGCCATTTGAATGTCTTCTTTGGTGAAGTGTCTGTTCATTTCCTTTGCCCAATTTTTAATAGGATTACTTGTCTTTTTGTTGTAGAGGTGTTGGATTATCTTGTAGATTAGGGAGATTAGACCTTTGTCTGACTTGAACTGTCCAAATATTTATTCTCAGTCTGTAGGTTCTCTTTTTACTCTTTTGGTGAAGTCTTTTGAAGAGCATAGGTGTTTGATTTTTAGAAGATCCCAGTTATCTAGCTTATCTGTTGGGGTTTGTGAGTTGATGGTTATGGTTTGTATCCTGTTAATGCCATGTATTAAGGCCGGAAGTGTTGGTCCTATTTTTCTTTCTATGAACTTTATAGTTTTAGGATTTATATTCAGGTCTTTGATCCATTTTGAAGTAGTTTTTGTATACAGTGTGAGGTATGGGTCCTGTTTCATTTTTTTGCAAATGGATATCCAGTTTTGCCAGCACCATTTGTTAAAAAGACTGTCTTTTCCCCATTTGATGGACTTTGGGCCCTTGTCGAAGATCAGGTGACCGTAGGTGGATGGATTTACATCTGGGTTCTCAATTCCGTTCCATTGGTCAATGTACTTGTTGTTGTACCAGTGCCAGGCTGTTTTGACTACTGTAGCTGTATAGTAGCTTCTGAGGTCAGGTAGTGTGAGTCCTCCAACTTTATTCTTCTTCTTCAGTAGAGCTTTACTTATTCGGGGCTCCTTCCCTTTCCATATAAAGTTAATGATTAGCTTTTCCAACTCTTTAAAGAATGTTGTTCATATTTAGATCGGCATTGCATTGTATTTGCAAATTGCTTTGGGTAGAATTGTCATTTTCACAATGTTGAGTCTGCCTATCCATGAGCGTGGTATGTTTTTCCATCTATGTAGATCCCTTTGGGTTTCATGCAGTAGTGTTTTATAGATTTCTTTGTATAGGTCTTTTACATCCCTGGTCAGATTTATTCCTAAGTAGTTTATCTTTTTAGGGACTATTGAAAATGGTATTGTTTTCCTTATTTCTTTTTCATCTTTCTCCTTACTAGTGTATAGGAATCCAAATGATTTTTGAACGTTTATCTTGTATCCTGCTACTCTGCTGAATCTTTCTATTAGTTCCAGTAGATTTCTCATGGAGTCTTTAGGGTTTTCTAGGTATAGTATCATATCATCTGCAAACAGGGACAGTTTAACTTCTTCATTACCAATTTGGATGCCCTTTATTTCTTTTTCTTACCTTATTGCTCTAGCTAGAACTTCCAGCACAATGTTAAATAGGAGTGGTGATAAAGGGCATCCTTGTCTTGTTCCTGTTTTCAAGGGGAATGTTTTCAGCCTCTCTCCATTAAGAATGATGTTGGCCATTGGTTTTGCATAGATGCCCTTTATTATGTTGAGGAATTTCCCTTCTATACCTATTTTCTTGAGAGTTTTTATTAGGAATGGGTATTGGACTTTGTCAAATGTCTTTTCTGTGTCAGTTGAGATAATCATGTAATTCTTTTCTTTCCTTTTATTTATGTGGTGGATTACATTGATTGATTTTCTAATGTTGAACCATGGTTGCATACCTGGTATGAATCTTACTTGATCATGGTGTATCATTTTTTTGATATGATGCTGAATTCTATTGGCTAGAATTTTGTCCAGAATTTTTGCATCTATATTCATCAGAGATATCGGTCTGTAATTTTCTTTTTCTGTGACGTCTTTGCCTGGTTTTTGTATCAGCGTTATGCTCGCTTTATAGAATGAATTTGAAAGTATTGCTTCCTCTTCTATGCTCTGAAATAGCTTGAGTAGTCCTGGTACAAGCTCTTCTGTAAATGTTTTGTAGAATTCTCCAGTGAAGCCATCTGGGCCAGGGCTCTTTTTGGTTGGGAGTTTTTTTATTACTTTTTCAATCTCTTCTCTTGTTATCGGTCTGTTCCGAATTTCAACATCACTTTCTTGCAGTTTGGGTAGGCCATGTGATTCTAGAAATTTATCCATTTCCTCTAGGTTTTCAAATTTGTTGGAGTATACTTTTTCATAATATTCTGTTATAATCCTTTTTATTTCAGATGGGTCTGTTGTAAGGTCCCCCATTTCAATTCTTATTTGGGTTATTTGTGTCCTCTCCTGTTTTTCTTTTGTCAGTCTGGCCAGTGGTTTGTCGATTTTGTTGATTCTTTCAAAAAACCAACTTTTGGTTTTGTTGATTCTTTCTATTGTTTTTCTGTTCTCTATTTCATTTATTTCTGCTCTGATCTTTACTATTTCCTTTCTTCGCATGATTGTGGGCTTTTTTTGCTGTTCTCTTTCTATTTGTTTGAGTTCTGTAGTTAATGTTTTGATTGTGTCCCTTTCTTCTTTTTTGATGTGTGCTTCTATTGCTATCAATTGTCCTCTGAGGACTGCCTTTGTTGTGTCCCAAAGGTTTTAGTATGATGTGTTTTCATTTTCATTTTATTCTAGGAATTTTTTGATTCCATCTCTGATTTCTTCTATTGCCCAGTGATGTGTAAGCAGGGTATTATTCAATTTCCATGTATTTGATTTTTTTTCCCTGCTCTTTCTGTTGATAATTTTTACCCTGTTGGCACTGTGGTCAGAGAAGATACTTTGAATTATCTCAGCGTTTTGGATCTTGTTGATTTTTGCTCTGTGGCCTAAGATGCTGTCTATTCTGGAGAATTTTCCATGTGCTTTGGAAAAGAATGTGTACTTTGCAGTGGTTGGATGGAGTGTTCTATATATGTCTATGAGGTCCAGTTGGTTCATTGTGCCCTTTAGGTCTTCTGTATCTTTGCTGAGTTTCTTCTTAGTTGTTCTGTCCTTTACTGAGAGTGGTGTGTTGAAGTCTCCTAATATTATTATGGAACTGTCAATTTCTCTTCTCAGTGTTGTTAGAGTTTGTTTTATGTATTTTGGAGCCCTGTCATTGGGTGCGTAGATGTTTATTATGGTTATGTCTTCATGATGGATCATCCCCTTAATCATTATATAGTGTCCTTCTTTGTCTTTTATGGTAGCTTTTGTTTTAAAGTCTATTTTATCTGAGATTAGAATTGCCACTCCTTCTCTTTTTTAGTAGTTGTTAGCTTGATATATTTTTTTCCAACCTTTGACTTTTAATAAATTCACATCTTTGTTTCTAAGGTGTGCCTCTTGTAGACCGCATATTGATGGATCCTGTTTTCTCATCCTTTCTGTCACTGTCTGTCTCTTTATGGGTACAGTGAGTCCATTTACATTCAGTGTAATTATTGATAGATGTCAGTTTGTTGCTGTCATTTTGTAGTGCTTTTTTTTGGTGGTGCTGAAGTTTTCTTTGTTCTTCTTACTCTCTTGTGCTGAGTTACTTTTGTTTGTGGATTTTTTTTTTTATTTCTTTTGTTTTGTAGGGTTTGTTTTTGCCGAGACTTTATGTTTTTCATCTTTATTTTTATGAGTTGGTTTGTTAACTTTCTTTGTGGTCACCATGAATTTTACCCTCATCTTTCTAAGTTTGAAGCAGTCCACCATTACTTGGTATCGCCTTGCCTTCCTCTCCATTTTAAGGTTCTATACCTATGCCGTTTATTCCCTCTTTTATTGTTTGGATGTTGTTGTCATTTACTGATTAACTGCTCTGATTCCTTGTTGTATTTCTTTTGGTTTTGGATAGTCCTCGAGAATTCATTTCCTAGATTGGTATCTGGTTCGTACGATCCTGCATCCTAGGTCCTACCTGTGAGCTGAAGCTGTTTGTACTCAGATCAAAGAACTCCCTTTAATAATTCTTGTAAGTTTGGTTTGACTTTTACATATTCCCTTAATTTCTGTTTATCTGAAAATGCCCTAATTTCACCATCAAATTTGTATGAGAGTTTTGCAGGATATATTATTCTTGGCTGACAATTTTTTTTTTCAAGATTTTATATATGTCTTCCCTTTGCCTTCTTGCCTGCATGGTTTCTGCCGAATAATCTGAGCTTAGTCTTATTGTTTCTCCTCTGTATGTGACTTCTTGTTTTTCATGAGCTGCTCTCAGGATTCTTTGTTTGTCTTTGATTTTGGCAAGTGTGATTATGATATGCCTTGGTGATTTTCTTTTGGGGTCTCTTCTATATGGGGTTCTTTGAGCTTCTTGGATGGCCAGCTTTTCATCTTTCATGATATTGGGGAACTATTCTGTCAGCAGTTCCTCAATGATCCTCTCTGTGCTTTCTGTTTTCTCCCCCTATTCTGGAATTCCAATCACTCACAGATTTGTGGTTTTGATTTGTATCCCACATCACTCTCAGGGTCTCTTCATTTTTCTTTGTTCTTTTCTGAGTTTTCCTGAAACCATGTTGTATCCAAGTGTTTGTCTTCAATTACACTGATCCTGTCTTCCACCATTTCAAATCTGCTTCTCAGCCCTTCTATGACATCATCCATTTCTGAAATCTTGTTGTTTATCTTTTGGATTTCTAAGTCTTGTCTTTGTATAATTTCTAGTTGTGAATTTATTTTGGCATTTTGTTCCTGCATTATTTTCCTGAATTCTTCCAATTTTTTGTCTGTATTTTCCATGAATTTGTCTGTTTTTTCCTCAGGTTTGTCAGATTTTTGCCTTAGCCCTTGGAGAATTCTGAGTATTAGAGATTTGAATTCCCTATCAGGTAGTTCTAGTGCATTTTCTTCCACAGGAGAGTCATCTGGTGTTTTATTTTGGATGCCTACTGGAACCATCCTGTCCAGTTTTTATAAATGTTTTGATTTTGTCTGCTGTTTTCAGGGCATTCAGTAGTTTTTTTCTCGTTTACTGATTGTAGATTTGTTTGTTTCATCCCTTTTTAAAAAAAAAAAAAATTAACTATGTCTTAGCAGGTGGACTGTGTGTTCTTTGTTGTTTGCTCATCTGTGTGCTCAATAGTTTTCACTTCCTTCTCTAACTTCCAGGGTCAGTCACTCAGATATGATACAGCAGAGCAAGTCTAGCTGAAGAGGAGTTACTGGGACGGGTTGTTTGTGGCACTTACTACAGCCACCAGGGTGGGTTGGTAATCAGTTCAGGACAGGTTCCAGTAGGCCGTGCCTGTGTTTCTTGGTGGTGTGATGTCAAGCGCATGGTGCAGGTAGGCAGGATGCAGCAGGGAGATTGTTATTTTTGGAGCTAAGATGGATATGGGAGAGAGGATAGAGGAACAGGAGCCAAAAACAGAAGAACAAACAAAAATAATGCTAGGGAGCTTGCTGTTGGAATGGAGAGATGAGAGACTATGAAATGGAGAAAATCAGAAAGGGGAAGAGGAAGAAAAGAATGAATAAATAAAAATCAGAAATGTTAAAGAACCGGAAAGTTCCCAGGGATCCCACTGGTGCAGCTATGAGGTCTGGGGAAGCTACTCTCATGTGTTGTAGTACAGCTTGGCTAGAAGGCATAGAGGTATACAATGCCTGGTATTCAGGGATCAGAAAGAGAAGGGAGACATAAAGAGACGAGAGACTGAACAATGAAGAAAGACAATAAGGGAAAAAGAGGGAAAAGAAAACAAAATAAATTAAAAAAGAAAACAAAAGAACAAGGAAGACCCCCCAAAAAAACAGGGAAAAAAAAAAAAAAAAACAGAAAAAGAAATGCCCTTAAGGATCCCTCTGCACGTCTGTGGAAGCTGAAGGAGAGTTCCTTGTCACGCAGCTCCACCTGGCTAGAAAGGGCTCTCAACTCAAGAAAAGGAAAAGAAAACAGACAAACAATTCAAAATGAACAAACGAACAAAAGACCCGGGATCCCACCAGCACGGTAGCCCAGGCTGGGAAGCAGCTCCACACTCAAATGGAGCACCGCAGCTCGTCCGGAAGAAGCAAAGATGGCACACGGAGCCAGGCACTGGAGCAAAAGGAGGGGGAGGCAGCGAGAGGCAAGCAAGAAATCAAAAGAAGCAGGGGAAAAAAAAAAGCAACACCAGCAACCAACAAATGGCATGCAGAGAGCCAGCTAGTGCAGGCTGGTGTTTCTGGACAAGAGATTGTGTCCGCGGGAAGCAGAGGAGGCTGAGTGTGGGTGAAGAAGGGTAGAGAGTGGGAAAGCATATATCACAAATTGCCGGCACTCTGCAGCCCCTCAGGAAGAAGCAAAGGTGGCACACGGAGCCAGGCACTCGAGTGAAAGGAGGGGGAGGTGGCGAGAGGCAAGTGAGAAATCAAAAGAAGCAGAAAAAAAAGCAACACTAGCAGCCAACAAATGGCATCCAGAGAGCCGCCCGCTTTGGTGTGTGGAATCCAAGCAGCTGGCACTTCCTCGTCAAGAGACCCTGGCTGCTGGAAGCAGAGGAGGCCGAGCCAGGGCAAAGAGGGGTGGTGGGTGGGAAAGCACACACCTCAAATTACCGGTTGTTTTGTCTCCCACTGGACGCTCTGTGAGGCTGCTTTCTATTACCTCCATTTGCTGGTCTCGGATAGGAGTCCAAGATGGTGGCTCTGCCCTGAGTTAGCTGGTAGGGGGCCTCTGCATGAATCTCTCCTCACTCTCCATTCTCTGTCAGTTTTCTCACTCCATTTGGTGCTTGGCTGAGTTCTTTATCTCTTCATTTGATGTTTTAGGGTTTCAGGATTGTTGTATTCTCTGTTCGGCTTAGTTTTTTGGATCTTTGCTGTGGAGGGACAGCGTGGTGTTTCTGCCTAGAGCACCATTTTGCTGGAACCTCTAGCCTGACTTATTTTTCATATCTGCTCAATTAACCTCACAGTGCTTTAGAACAAAAGACAGCAGGACAAGTGTCATTTAAATTAAACAAATGCCTTTTATTTGTCAAGATATTGACTGATATCAGCCACTCTAAGCCAAGACCACAACAACAAATGGGGTGGACAAGCAGTGAGCTGCTGGGATTTAATTCTCTATCAATTCAGAAATCATGCATGACATAATATTTGAAGCTTGCCATTTAATGAGATCTTTGAGATCATCCACAAAGTAGGACCAAGTTATCTACCCAATAGCATTTGTACAATATGTTATTTTATATTCTACTGTTACCTCTAACACTGGGGAGAAGCACCGTCTTTGGAAAGTGGTGTCAATGTAATTAAACATAATACTCCTCATTTTATATTCAAGGCATTTATTTTCAGAGACTGGAAAACAGATATCATTATACTGGCTTTCTGAATATCTTTCTATTTAGCAGTTGCAGTCTTCAGTGTTGCTTTCCCAATAAAGCATTTCAGTCCCAACAAGATAAAAATTTTGAAAATATATTAACTGAATACCATTATAATTTACTAGACAAAGGAATTGTTCCTACTTAGCATGCATACTGCTTAGATTGTGTAGTGTTATACATTTTCAAATAATTATCTATGCTTTCATTGTTAATAATTTATTTTAGTCTGATCTCTGTTCCAGTAATGTAAAGAATAAAATCATCAAATCAAAACCAGAATAAATATTCACTAAATATCATTTTATAGAGAACTTAACTATATTTTGAATTACTTAGCATGAAATATCAAAATGCATTTTTTGACACAGAGCCATTTTGGTCTCTTTTCATGATTTGAAATTGTCTTTACTGGACTCATATGAGAACATGCTAGCCTATGACTGCTTCTAGACTGAGAGCTAGCTGTGTGTAATAAACATGTCTAATGAAATAGTGAGGACAGCAAAGCAAGGATCTGTACAGAAGAAGGACCTAGCAACTTCCTGGATTTGGTTTAAGCTAGGAGACAAGCATCAGAAGGGAAGGATGATTATATGTCCCTCAGCACTGCCCACAAATAGTTACTATGGAATCAAGCCTAACACAGGAATCAAGTTTCTGTGAACTAAAAGATCTCTCTCTCTCTAAAACTTCTGTGGAATATTGAAAATCAAAAGGTATTACAACTTGTAGGTAGCAGTTATGCTGCTGCTGATGGGCATGACGCTAATGATGGTTCTTCAAATAGTTCCACTTCAGTGTTTGGGGCCCTGGGAACTGGCAGCACCAGAGCAGACACCATGATCTCCTTCTGATATCATAAAAATTAGTAATTTTAGAGAACTTTAGGAATGGATCTGCCATTTTGGGCATCTATAATACATAAATATAGCACTAGATTGGGAAAGGAGGAATGAAGAATCCCGTCTTTGTAGGCTAGAGATTGAATTACTTTAGCATATTTCAGAGAATCACTCAAATACAATTCTAAGAACCATATGAGAAGAGCTTACATGGGACCAGAGTTCCTAAAGGGTTCATGGGGGCAGGACTAGAGAACTTCATTGCCATGAGTGGTTCTGTTACTCAATATTTTATTCCCTTGCAACAGTGGACTAGATAATAGCAGTTAGTCCAGGAAACTGGTGTTATTATTTATTTATTTCTACAGGATAGCACATAAAGACTAATTAAAATTATTTTGTAAAACTGTTTATTATCTTATTAAAATATGAAACCTTGAGTCTAATCTCTTAGAAACAACTCTTTTCTAAAAATCTGAGCAACACTGAATCTATTGAGGATATATTCAAATAGACTTTCTTCAAATTTTGCTAATGCATGCCAGTATGAGGTTCACATGCATTTAATATTAACACTAAATGGCTAATAATTTTTAAAAATGTAAATAACGTAGTTCTTCACAATTACTAGGAAATGCAATTTTTTTTACCAAGTTTGTAAATAATTTTTTAATAATTATTTTTGTTTGCTATGAATTTAGAGGGGAAATTTTATAATTGAATTTTTTTTTTTTTTGCTTGGGGATAGATTTAAATATTTATGTGCATCCATAAAGAAGAAACCACTATATAAATATTGTGATATTACGGGCAACAACTTACACTATCTCAAAATGTTGGCTCTTCTTTAATCATTCTAGTTTAGAGCATCATTTCTTCATGATATCTATTGCATAAATATGTTGTCCTTTAAGGATAGCACTTTGTTCTATTTCATTTATTGTTGTTTATAGATTACTTTATTAGATTGGCAGACATAAAGCTAAATTCCAGGTAAATAGGATAAGGAATAACTGGATTTTGATAGAACAAGACAGAGGGAAGAGCTATGACAGAAAAACGTAAGAATTGGGTGGAGAATTCAATCTCAGATGGGATCTTGGTGGATCATCATCAAAAAAAAAAAAAAAAGAAAAACCTAGGCTAGAAAGAGTAAAAAAAAAGATTAAAAAAAGTAGTGGAGTTGTGCATATATAAAAACATTAAATGTTTAGTTTTGCTTAAAGACAGGATGACTAATAAGTGTTATTTTGTTTGCCAACCCTGGTTTTTAATTGTTGTTTTAAGAAATAATTTAAAGTGGCATTGAGAAAGAAAAAAAGAGTACTATAATCAATAAATTATCAATGTATTTCATTGATAAAAGAGAAGGTAGAGTGGTGTAGGGATTGAGCATTTGAGCTTCCTGGTTTAGGATTTCTTCTACATAAGAAAAACTCAAAACATATCATGATTTCTATAATTATACTTCTCAATGTTATCAATACTTTCTATTACATAATTCTAAAGAACCCTGGCCGTGCAATAGTTAAGCACTCAGCTGCTAACTGACAGGTCAGCAGTTCCAACTCACCAGCAGCTCCGAGAGGAAAAAAGAGTTGACTATCTGCTCCCATTAAGATTACAGCCTAGGAAACCTGACAGGGCAGTTCTACTCTGTCCTATAGGGTCGATATGAGTCAGAATCACTTAACAGCACACAACAACAATAATAATTATATAATTTTAGGCTTAGTTCTTTAGTTCTTGTATTTAGACACTTTTTCTGTTCCAGGAAACATAGCAGCAATAGATATTTTCAAAAATAACAAAAATACACAAAAAGATTATAACCATATAACCAGTTTTTTTAAATCACTGTTTCTCTGTGAACCAGAAATGGACCAGGAATAAAAATGGACATGTCAGTGGAATTGAAACCACAGGTCTGTTGGCTCTAGGTTTTCTTGAAGCACATTCCAAGGTGAGGTTTTCTTAGACTAATGGAGAAAAAAATTCTCTATGCAAGGCAAGAGTTCAGAGTCAGGTTAATGCTTTAAACCAAGGTTGAGATGGGACTCTAAGGTTCAGTAAAAATGGCTGAATAAATTTACCACAAACATTGGCCTAAAGCTATGGTTATGTAAGGCTGCTGGCCTGTGGAGTCAGGAGGAAGGAGTAGTCTCATAACCAGGAAATGAAACAGTTCACTTCTTATATCAGTGACCAAATGAGGAAAATTTCCAACATAATAGTAGTTCAGGAGCAAGAATATATTAATAAAATACCTATTATAATATTTGGGGCCAAAAGAGAACAGGTAAGAATAATTGCCAAACCACAGATGATATGTTAAGCCTACAGAGAAAATGAGAGAGAGAATGGAATGAGCCTGCACACAAGAATTTAGACACAGAAAGAAGTATAATGCCATGAAAAACAGTAAATAAAATGGATATTTGTAAATTAATTTATTCCAGATAAAATTAAAATCTTAGAAATTTTGATAGAGTTTTTTTTTAAATATGTATTTCAGGCATACAGAGATAAACAAATAAACAAAAAGGTCCATAAAAAAAGAAAGACATCATGAAATGAAAATAGGCAGAAATAACAAAAAGTAGTAAGAAAGAAAACACTAATTAAAAATCTTGAAAATGATCAACATATTGTCATTAAGATAAAAAGTCCAAAGATGGTTTAAAGTTTAAAATGAACACAGGAGAGAGGGAATCAGTGTGTCAGAAAATAGAAATTGAGAAAATCATGGTAGGTAACATGAAGGACAGAATAGAAGTGAGACACATAGAGTTATAAAATGGTCAAAGGAAATAAAAAATATAGAACAAAAAGAGGATCCACTATAGGCATAATTAGAGTCTTGGGGTGGGGGTACTAAATACTAACGATAACAATTATTTTTAAATACAATTCAATATACTTTCCAAAAATAAAGATATAAATATTCATACTGGAAAGGCTAACATTCTCCAAAGAGGACAAATGACACTGAAAAATTATCAGAAATACTTAATTACTTTATTTTGCTGATATTTAACTTACTTTAATAAATTTTTGAATTCCAAAGGAAAATGAAGAGCAATTTGGTCATCCAGACAAAAGAATCAAGTAACATCTAAAGATAAAATGGTTACACTGTCCTCAGACTCTTCTACTGGAATATTTAACTTTAAAAATGAATGAAAAAAATCAGTGGCATCAGTTAAAATTGTAAAGTAGGCAGAAACAATGAGGAAAATCTAACATTATGCTAATACCTTAAGAGAGGCTCAGAGCAAGAGAACAATATTGTATCTTAGCTCAATTACACCAGATGCCTGAAAAGGTGGAGCCAAGACAACTCCTGTTTTTGGAATCTGACAAGATCAGATGGAAGCCTGTAGCAAGCTGGAGTGACTTCAGCCTGGGAAGAGTTTTTGTCCTACAATATGATGATGGACTGATGCTAATTTCTGATGGCTACTATGCCAGTATCTTTTAACTATCATTTTTTAGGTTATAGTATAACACTGAATACTGGTGTTGATGGTCATATGTATAAGGAAGGGGTAATCCTCCAAATATTAAGCATGTAAAAGAGCACCACAGCCAAAAACCAGAGGGTAGATTATGGGGTAAAAGAAACTAACTTTACCCAAAGTAAGGTGGCCTTTCTCCTTGGTTTCTGAGAAATAACCCTGGGAGTAATTGGGATGCCTTAGTCTTGGACTTCCAGGTCACACCTAAGGACTTGTGCTGGCAAGTGGGGGCTGGCCAGACCAGAAAAGACTCACCTCAAAGGCAGATGTCAATTAGATTCAGGAAGCATGATTTAGTCTATCATGCAGGACTGGCCAATAAAAGCCTAGAACATGAAGGCTCAGAGAGTTTGCTGGTCAGCCAAGGGAAGGTGATGCTCACTCTTTGAGATATGGAAGCTCCACATTGGGGACACTCCCAGACCATGCCTGTGCATCTTTTTTTTTTTTTAATATCAATCTTGATTTGTACATTTTTGTTATAATAAATTTATAATTGCAGGTACAATACTCTCTGTGAGTTCTTTGAATTATGCCAGCAAATTACTGAATCCAAAGGAGAAGGGAGAGCCAGCAGGTAAAATTGAGGGTGTCATGTGGACTCCCAAACTTAAGGCTGGTGTCTGTCTCCTTGACAGTATAAAAGATGGTGTCCTTTTATCCTGTGAGATCCGACATATGTGGCTAGGGTGAAAGAGAGAGTGTACCATGTTGGTAGCGGTGTCCAAAATAGTTGAGAAGTGGAAGGCAGAGACTGGATCAATCTCCACATTTTGAGGATTAGATTCTTGCTGATTCTTATCTACTAAGTTATCCACGAAGCATCCAACTCCTGCCCTTTCAAGTCTCCCTGTCTTAATTAAGGGAGACAGAAAAAAGCAAAAAAATCTGAGAAGCAGAGATGGCTTAATATGGTGGCTTAATGACAAGCACCATGCAGCCCACTTAAAGCAAAGAATTAGGAAACCAAGTGATACAAATACAGATGACAACCTGGAAATTCAAAACAACAGAAGGAAGGATGAGGAATTAGAACACCAAAGGGAAGGAGAAACTGAATGAAAACAGTGAACTAGGAGATTTATGGACTGTAGATGCCTTTTCAGCTCGTCCAGCAGAGCGTGTCCATCTTGAGACAAAGTCAGCAGCATTCACAGGTTAGAAGCACAGGAAGGCAATTTCACGGGATCCCCAATAGGAGACAGAGATACTGTGTAAACAAACCTGGAATCAAGCAAGGTAACAGAACATGAACTGGATCTAAAGAAGGAAAGTGGAAGAAGGTGGGCAAAAACCCTAGGGATTCAAGCAAAGAAAGCCTAAGAGTTATAGGTAACAATATCAAGAAAAATAATTTGTGCATAATAGGAATTACAGAACAGGAGGAGAATAAAAAAGTACAGACTATTTTAAACTTAGGAAGATAAAGTTAAATTGTAGAGTAACCACAAAAAAATTACTGAATCTACTCACCAAAACAAAGAAGAAAATAAAAAAGACACAGTAAACCCCAAATCAACAACAATAAAGGATACAAAAAGAAAATCCATAAACAAAAAGAACTCGGCTGAGAAAATTAAGCAGAATGAAGAAAATGTTAACACCACAAAAAGTAAAAGGAAAATAAAAGCATAACAAAATGGCAGCAGTAAATTGATACCTATAGATAATCACATTGCGTGAAAATGATTTAAATTCACCAGTCAAGAGACAGAGTAGTAGAATGGATTAAAAAAACATGACCTATCAATATGTTGTCTATAAGAAACACATCTTCGACACAGACATAAATAGGTTAAAAATCAAAGAATGGAAAAAAAAAAATCAAACCAACAGTAACCAAAAAAGAGCTGGAGTGGCAGTAATAATCTCTGATACATAGACTTTAAGTCAAAATCCATTGTAAGCAACAAAGAAGAGGATTATATAGTGATTAAAGTGTCAATCCACCAAGAAGATATAACCATAATAAATATTTATGCACCTTAATATACAGCACCAAAATACATAAGACAAACTCCAACAAAACTGAAAAGGGAAATACAGACTTCTACAAAAATTGTATTAGGCTTTAACACATCACTTTCGATGACAGAGAGAATTACTAGAAAGAAACTCAGCAAAGATGCAGAATATTTAAATAACACCATCAACCAACTCGACCTCATAGTCATGCAGAACACACCACTCAACAGCAGCACAGTACACATTTTTCTCCAATGTACATGGATCATTCTCCAGAATGGATCATATTTTAGACCATAAAGGAAGCCTCAATAAATTCAAGAACATTGAAAGAGTACAAAACATTTTCTAGGATTATAATGCTATAGAACTAGAAATCAATAACAGAAAATAAAAAGAAGGAAAAAAGTAAATAAGTGGAAACTGAATAACACCTTATGTAAAAAACCATTGGGTAATAGAAGAAATTAACAATGAAATTTAAAAAATTAGAATCAAATGAAAATAAAAACTCAACATTCAAAAACCTTTGGGACACAGCAAAAGTAGGGCTCAGAAAGGAATTTATAGCAATAAATGCACACATAAACAAAGAAGGGCCAAATTCAATAGCGTTAAGCTCAAACAAATAGAAACGGTGCAGCAAAAGAAGTTCACAGTCCAGAAGAAAGGAAATAAACAAAGATCAGTGTAGAAATAAATGAAATAGAATACAGAAAAACAATAGAAAGAAGTATAAAAAAACTAGTAGGTTTTTTAAGAGGATCAATAAAATTGACAAGCCACTGACCAAATTCACAAAGGGAAAAGATGAGAAGATGCAAATAACCAAAATAAAAATAAGATGGGTGACAATAAAACAAAATCAACTGAGATAGAAAGGATCATAACAGAATATTATGAAAAATTGTACTCCAACAAATTTGAAAACCTAGAAGAAATGAGCAAATTTCTATAACCACACTACCTACCTGACCTAAAACAAATAGAGGTAGATAATGTGTACAGACCCATAACAAAAGAAGAAAGTTAATCTGTCATTAAAAAAAAAAAAAAAAAAAAAACTCCCAATAAAATAAAGCCCTGCCCCAGATGGCTTCCCTGGAGAATTCTACCAAACATTAAGAGAAGAATTGACACCAATTCTATTCAAACTATTCCCGAGCATAGAAAAGAAAGGAATACTCAATTCATTCTATGAAGCAAGCAAAACCTGATACCAAAGCCAGGTAAAGACACCACTAAAAAAGAAAATTACAGGCCAATATCCCTCATGAATATAAACACAAAAATTATCAACAAAATTCTAGCCAACATAATTCAACAGCATATCAAAAAAATAACCCATCATGATCAAGTAGGATTCATACTAGGGATGCAAGGATGGTTCAACATTAGAAAAGCAATCAATGTAATTCACCACATAAATAAAACAAAGCAAAAGAATCACATGATCATCTAGATCAATGCAGAAAAGACATTTGATAAAAGCCAACCATCTTTCTTGATAAAAACTCTGAGCAAAATAAGAACAAAAGGGAAATACATCAACATAATTAAGGTGTATATGCAAAACCAACAGCCAAAGTTATTCTCAATGGTGAAAGATTGAGAGTATTCCCTTTGAAAACAGGAATGAGACAAGGATGTCATCACTCTTATTCAATATTGTACTGGAAGTCCTAGCTAGAGCAATAGGGCAAGAAAGGGAAATAGTGTCCAAATTGGAAATGAAGAAGTAAAACTATCCTTATTTTCAGATGACGTGATCCTATACATAGAAAATCCTGGAGACCACACAAGGACATTACACTAATAATAGGAGTATTCCACAAAGAACCAGTGTACAATATCAAGACACAAAAATCAGTAGAATTCCTCTACACTAAGAAGGAGAACTAGAAAAGGAAGTTGAGAAATCAATACCATTTATAATAGTCCCAAAAGTGTAAAATATCTAGGATTAAAACTAACCAAGGACATAAAATACTTATATAAGAAAAACTATAAAACACTACTGCAAGAAACTAAAAGAGATCTACGTAAATGGAAAAAAATTCCATGCTCACAGTTTGGAAGACTTAACATTGTGAAAATATCAATATCACCAAAAGTGATCTATAGATATAATGCAGTACCAATCCAAATCCCAACAACATTCTTTAATGAAATAGAAAATCAAATTTCTAACTTTATATGGAAGGGATGTAAGCCCTGAATAGCTAAAGCAATATTCAAGAAGAACAAAGTAGGAGGCCTCATACTTCCTGATCTCAAAACTTAACTATGGAGTCACAGTAATCAAAACAATTTGGTATTGGTTCAATGACAGACACACAGACCAAGGGAATAGAAGTGAGAACCCAGAAGTAAATCCACCCATCTACAGATAGCTTATCTTTGACATAGGGTCAAAGTCCATTCAATGGGAAAGAAATAGTCTCTTTAAAAAATGGTGCTGGCAAAACTGGATAGCCATATGCAGAAAAATGAATCAGGATCCATACCTCACACCACACACAAAAACTTACTAAACATTGAAAAAGACCTAAATGTTAAAACTATAAAATTCCTGGAAGATAACATAGGGTCAAAACTAGGAGACCTAATTTTAGGCATAAATAGCCTATCAAACAAAACAAAAGATGCACAAACAACAGAAGGTAAACTAGATAACCAGGATTTCTTAAAAATTAAATACTTATGCTCATCAAAATACTTTACCAAGAGAGTAAAAAAAGAACCTACAGACTGGGAAAAATCTTTGATAAGTGTCTAATCTCTAAAATATATAGACAACTTCAATGACTCAACTACACAAAGACAAAATAGTCAATCAAAAAATGGGCAAAGAACATGAATAGGCACTTCACTAAAGAGGACATGCAGGTCAACAAATATATGAAAAGATGATCATGATCATTAGCCATTAGAGAGATGCAAATCAAAAGTATGGTGAGATACCATCTCATCCCTACAAAAAAATGGCAATAATAAAAAAAAATCAGAAAGCAACAAATGCTAGCGAGGTTTCCTGAGGATTGGAATTCTTACATATTTCTGGTAGGATTGTAAAAGAGTACAACCATTATAGAAAACAGTATGGTGCTTCCCAAAAAAGGTAGAAAAAGAAATAGCTTATGATCCAGCAATCCCACTCCTAAGTATATATCCTAGAGCTATAAGAGCAATGACATGAATAAACTTATGCACACCTATGTTAATTGCAACTTTATTCACAGTAGCAAAAAGATGGAAACAAGCTAAGTGCTCATCAGTAGATGAATGGATAAACAAATTGTGGTTCATACATACAATGGAATACTATGCAACTGTAAAGAATAATGAGGATTCTGTGAATCATCTTATAAAATGGATGAATCTGAAGGACATTATGCTGAGTGAAATAAGTAATCACAAATAGACAAATAGGGTATGATCTCACTGTTATAAAAAGTCAAAATAGATGTATACAGAGAAAGCAAAGTTCTTTGATGGTTACCAAGGAAGGGAGAGAGAGGGACGATGAATCATTTTATGGATAGTAGACACTTGTTACTTCTTTTTTTTTTTAATGAGCTTATTAATTTTTTATATATTTTATTGTACTTCAGCTGAAGGCTTACAGAACAAATAGTTTCTCATGAAACAGTAGTACACATGTTGTTTTATGACATTGGTTAATAACCCCACAACAACATATTAACCCTCTAACTTCTCAACCTTTTTTTTTTTTTGGTGAAAATACACATAGCCAAAGATACACTATTTCAAAAATTTCTACATACACAGTTCAGTGACATTGACTATGCTCTTCCAATTGTGCTGTTATTTTCAGTTAAGATGAAGGCTTACAGAACAAAATAGTTTCTCATTTAACAGTTACTACAAATGTTGTCCTTTGACAATGGTTAACAATCTCACAACACATCAACAATATCCTTATTCAACCTTGGGTTCCCTATCACCAGCTTCCTTGTTCCCTTCTGCCTTCTGGCCCTTGTCGCTGGACTCCTCTACCTCGTTAATCTCATTTGGATTTATAGGGCTGTCCACTCCCAGGCTGAACAGTGAACCTCAGAGGTAACTTCACCACTGAGCTAAAAGGGTGTCTGGGGGCCATACTCTCGAGGTTTCTCCAGTCTCCTTTAGGCCAGTAAATCTGGTCTTTTTTTTTTTTTTGTGAGTTAGAATTATTCTCTACATCCTTCTCCAGCTCTGTCCAGAACCCTCTGTTGTGATCCTGGTCAGAGCAGTCAGTGGTGGTAGCCGGGCACCATCTAGCTGTACTGGACTCAGTCCGGTGGAGGCCTTGGTAGCTGTGGACAATTAGTCCTTTGGACTAATCTTTTCCTTGTATCCTATTCTCTTCATTCTCCCTTGCTCTAGAAGGGATGAGACCAGTGGAGTATCTTAGATGGCCGCTCACAGGCTTTTAAGACCCCAGACACTACTCACCAAGGTAGAATGTAGAGCATTGTCTTTATAAGCTGCGTCATGCCAATTGAGCTAGATGTTCCCTGAGACCATGGTCCCCACAGCCCTCCACCAAGCAATTCAGTCCCTCAGGGAGTTTGGATGTGTCTATGGGGCTTCCATGACCTTTCCTTGTACAGACACTTGTTACTTTTGATGATGGGAAAGGCAATACCAACCATGGGTAAAGTCAGCACAACTTGACCAATGCAAATAAAGATACTAAGAAATACACACACACACACACACACACACACACACAAAAGCTGAGAAGTAATTGGGCAGGTCACAGCCCACGGGCACAGGCCCGCTAAAAGTCTAAAAGCTAATTATAGGAATATAGAAAATGTCTCCTCCCCAACAAATTACCCCTACATCGATGGGACTCCTGTATAATATCAAGGTATTACAGCTGAAAAGAACTACAAACAGCAACTTTATTAAGAAGGTGTTATGGATTGAATCGTGTCCCCCTAAACCACGTGTCATCTTGGCTAGGCCATGATTCCCAGTATTGTGTTGCTGTCCACCATTTTGTGATCTAATGTGATTATCCTATGTGTTGTAATTCCTAACCTACATGCTGTTAATGAGGCAGGATTAGAAGCAGTTATGTTAATGAGGCAGGACTCAATCTACAGGTTGTATTTTGAGTCAATCTGTTTTGAGATATAAAAGAGATAATTGAGCAGAGAGGAGAGGAACCTCATAACACCAAGAAAGTAGAGCCAGGAGAAGAGTATGTCCTTTGGACTCAAGGTCCTTGTGCTGAGAAACTCCTAGACCCATGGGAAGATTGATGACAAAAACCTTCCCCCAGAGCCAACAGAGAGAGAAAGCCTTCCCCTGGAGCTGGCAATCTGAATTTGAACTTCTAGCCTCCTATACTGTGAGACAATAAATTTCTGTTCATTAAAGCCTTCCACTTGTGGTATTTCTATTATAGCAGCACTAGATAACTAAGGCTGCAGGGGAGTCTAGGGAATTGAAAGACAATAGGTAAGACAAAAACAAGGACATTAGAGAGAATTTTAGTCATATAGAGGTACATAAAATAGTAAACACAGCGTAAATCTTATCCAGACAAACATAAAACTTCACACTAATAGCTGTCTACCTCAGTTCCTTTACCCAATACATTGTACCTGGCTTTCAACAACAACAAAAAATTACAAGACATCATGATAAAAGGAAAAAAACACAGCATGAAGAAAAACACCAAGCATCAGGAATACTCATATGGCAGAAATTTTGAAATTATTAGATAGGGAGTTTAAAATGACTGTGATGAATTTGGAGCCCTGGTGGCACAGTGATTAAATATTTGGCTGCTAACCAAAAGGTCGGCAGTTCGAATCCACCAGCTACTCCTTGGAAACCCTCTTGGGCAGTTCTACTCTGTTCTATAGAGTCGCTATGAGTTGGAATCAACTTCACGACAATGAATTTGGTTTTTTGTTTAGTAATGAATATGTTAAGGTTTCTAACAGAAAAAGACAAAATGAACGAACAGATGTGTAACATAAGCAGAGGTGGAAACTCTAACAAAGAATCAAAAGGAAATGATAGAAATTAAAAAAAAATGTAACAAAAATGAAGATATCCTTTGGTGAGATTCAGAGAGTTTGAAGATATGTCAATAGAAACTTTACAAACTCAAAAGCAAAGAGAAAAAAGAATGAGAAAAAGTATAACAAAATATCCAAGAACTGTAGGCCAATTACAAATGGGTAATAAAAATGTGAGAAAACCAGACGAAATAAGAGAAAGGAATCAAGCAATATTTGAAGAAATAATGGTTGAGAACATACCAAAATTAGTAACAGACACCAAACCACAGATCCAGAAAGCTCAAAGAACACCAAGTAGGATAAATACCAAAATATCTGTTATTGTCATTGTTAGCTACCTTCCAGTCAGTTCCAAATCACAGGTACACCATGTGCAACAGAACCTAACACTTCCTGGTCCTGTACCATCTTCACAATCCTTGCTATGTTTGAGTCCATTATTGTAGATACTGTGTCAGTCCATCTCATCAAGTATCTTCCTCTTTTTTGCTGACCCTCTATTTTACCAAGCATGACACCCTTCTCCAGATAACATATCCAAAGTATGTAAGACAAGTCTGGTCATCCTCTCTTCTAAGATCATTCTAGCTGTACTTCTTGCAAGACAAATTTGCTCCTTTTTCTGGCAGTCCATGTTATATTCAATATTCTTTGTCAACACCATAATTCAAAGGCATCAATTCTTTGATCTTCCTTATTCATTGTCCAACTTTCAAATGCATATGAGGCGGTTGAAAATACCATGGCTTGAGTCAAGTGCACCTTAGTCCTCAAAATAACATCTTTGCTTTTTAACACTTTAAAGAGGTCTTTTGCAGCAGATTTGTCCAATACGTCATTTTGTTTCTTGACCAATGTTTCCACAGCCTTTGATTATGGATCCAAGTAAAATGATATCTTTAAAAATTTCAGTCTTTTCTCCGTCTATCATGACGTTGTTTATTGGCCCAATTGTGAGAATTTTTGATTTCTTTACATTAGGGTGTAATCCATACTTAAAGTTGTAGTCTTTGATTTTCATCGGTAAGTGCTTTAAGTTCTCTTCAGTTTCAGCAAGCAAGGTTGTGTCATCTACATATCACATGTTGTTAATGAGTCTTCCTCCAATTCTGATGTCATGTTTTTCTTAATATAGTCCAGCTTCACAAATTATTTGCCCAGCATACAGATTGAATAAGTATAGTGAAAGTATACACCACTAACATACACTTTTGCTAATATTTAACTACTCAGTATCCCCTTCTCCTTTTCCGCCTCTCGATCTATGTATAGGTTCCTCATGAGCACTGTTAAGTGTTCTGGAGTTCCCATTATTCACAATTTTATACATAATTGGTTATGATTCACACAGCTGAATGTCTTTTCATAGTCAATAAAACACAGGTAAATATCTCTCTGGTATTTTTTAGCTTTCAGCCCAGATCCATCTGACATCAGCAATGATATTCTTCATTCCAATCCTCTTCTGGAAACAGCTTGAATTTCTGGAAATTCCCTGTCAATAAACTTCTGCAACAGTTTTTGAATTATCTTCAGCAGAATTTTACTTGCATGTGATATAAATGATGTTGTTCAATAATTTCTGAATTCTGTTGGATAACCTTTCTTTGGAATGGCCAAAAATATGGATCTATTCCAGTCTGTTGGCCAGATAGCCGCCTTTTAAATTTCTTGGCATAGAGGAGAGAGAGCTTCCAGCATTGCATCTGTTTGTTGAAACATCTCAATTTGTATTCCTGCAATTCCTGAAGCCTTGTTTTGTACCAATTCCTCCAGTGCAGCTTGGACTTGTTCCTTCAACACTATTGATTCTTGATCATGTGCTGCCTTCTGAAACGGTTGAACATTGTCCAATTCTTTTTGGTACAGTGACTTTTTGTCACTGTATCATCTTCTTTTGATGCTTCCTGTGACCTTCAATATTTTTCCAACGGAATCCGTAAATATTGCTATGCAAACTTGAATTTTTTCTTCATTTTCTTTCATCTTGAGAAATGTCAAGCGTGTTCTTTCCTTTTGGTTTTCTAACTCCAGGTCTTTGCACATTTCATTATAATTTGTTTTCTTGAGAAGCCCTTTCAAATCTTCTATTCAGCTTTTTTACTTCATCATTTTTTCCTTTAGCTTTAGCTATTTTTCCATCAAGAGCAAGCTTCAGAGTCTCTTCATACATTCATTTTGATATTTTTTTCTTTCCTGTCTTTTTAATGACTTCTTGCTTTGTTGATGTATGATCTCCTTGATGTCATCCCACAACTCATCTGGTCTTCGGTCATTAGCGTTCAATGCATCATGTTTAGTCTTGAGATGATTTCTCAATTCAAGTGGGATGTACTCAAGGCTGTTCTTTGGCACTTTTGGACCTATTTTAATTTCCTCAGGTACAACCTGAACATACACATGAGAAAGTCATTGTGTGAAATCTTGGCAGCTTAGAGGTTAAGAGCTACGGCTGCTAACCAAAAGGTAGGCAGTTTGAATCCACCATGTGCTCCTTGGAAACCCTATGGGGCAGTTCTACTCTGTCCTATAGGGTCACAGAATCAACTCAATGGCCATGGGTCTAGTTTTGGTTCCACAGTCAGGCACTGGCCTTGTTCTGATTGATAATATTAAGGTTCTCAGGCATTTCTTTCCACAGATGTAGCTGATTTGAATCCTCTGTATTCCATCTGACAAGGTCTATGTGTATAGTCACAGTTTATGTTGTTGAAAAAAAGTATTTCCAATGAATAGGTCATTGATCTTGCAAAATTTTATCATGTGATCTCTGACATTGTTTCTATCACCTAGGCCATATTTTCCAACTACCAATCCTTTTTCTTTGTTTTCAACTTTCACATTCCAATCACAAGTAATTATCAATCTATCTTGATTGCATATTTGATCAATTTCAGACTGCAGAAGTTGGTAAATATCTTCAATTTCTTCATCTTTGGCATTAGTGGCTGGTGTGTAAATTTGAAAAACAGTCATATTAACTGATCTTCCTTGTAGGTGTATGGACAGTATCCTATCACTGGCAGCATTGTACTTCCTGACAGATCTTGAATTGTTCAAGATCTAAGACGTATCGACCTGAGTATATCATATTCAAACTGTAGAAATCAAAAACTAAAAGCAGCTACCAAAATCCTTTCACTAACATTATTCTTAATGGTAAGAAGCTATATGCTTTCTCCCTAAAAACAGGAATAAGGCAGGAATGATTCCTCTCACCAGTCATATTTTACATTGTATTTGGAAGTGTAGCTAGTACAATGAGACAAGAAAAAGAAACAAAAGGTATACAGATAGGGAAGAAAGAAATAAAATTGCCTTTATTTGCATATAAGATGAATATTTATGCAGGAAATCTCCAAAAATGTATCAAAAAAACTACTGGAAGTAATAATTGATATAACAAGGGTGTGAAATACAAAGCTAATAAACCAAAATCAATTGTTTTCCTATATACCAACAACGAACAAATGGAATTTGAAACTAAAAACACAACACCCTTTACACTGTTAGGTGCCGCCGAGCTTTTTCCAACTCATAGTGACCCTATGTAGAACAGAAGGAAAAACTTCCAGGTCCTGTGCCATCCTGACAATCGTTGCTATGTTTGAGCGCACTGTTGCAGCCTCTGTATCCATCCATCTCATTGAGGGTCTTCATCATTTTTGCTGACCCTCTACGAAGCATAATGTCCTTCTCCAGGGACTAGTCCCGCTTGATAACATTTCCAAAGTACATGAGACAAGTCTTGCCTTCCTTGCTTCCAAGGAGCACCTTGCCTGTACTTCTTCCAAGACAGACTTATTCATTCTTCTGGCGGTCCGTGGTATATCCAATAGTTTTTGCCAACACCATAATTCAAAGGTATTAATTCTTCTTCAGTCTTCCTTATTAATTGCCCAGTTTTTGCATGCATATGAGGCATTTGAAAATACCATGGTTTGGGTCAGGCTCACCTTAGTCCTTAAAGTGACATTTTTGCTTTTTAACACTTTAAAGAGGTATTTTGCAATAGATTTTCCCAATGCAATACGTAGTTTGATTTCTTGACCTCTGCTTCTATGGCCTTTGTGTGTGGAGCCAAGTAAAATGAAATATATGACAACTTGAATCTTTTCTCCTTTTATCATGATGTTGCTTATTGGTCCAGTTGTAAGGATTTTTGCTTTCTCTATGTTGAAGTGTAATCCATACTGAAGGCTGTAGTCTTTGATCTTCAGCGGTGTCATGGATTGAATTTTGTTTCCCAAAAATATATGTCAACTTGTATAGGCCATGATTTCTAGTATTGTGTGGTTTTCTTGAATTTTGTGGTCTGATGTAATTTTCCTATGTGTTGTAAATCCTAATCTCTGCCTATGGTTGATGAGTCAGGATTAGGTTACATTAAAGTGGATTAGTGTGGGATGCAACACCCTTACTCACGTCACATCCCTGATCTTATGTAAGGAGAGTTTCCCTGGGATGCAGCCTGCATCATCTTTTACCTTACAAGAGAAAAAAGGAGAAGCAACCAGAGAGGAGGCAGACCTCATGCCACCAAGAAAGAAGCTCTGAGAGCAGAGTGCTTCCTTTGGACGGGGGTCCCTGCACTGAGAAGCTCCTAGACCAAGGGAAGATCAATAACAAGAACCTTCACCCAGATCCAACAGAGAGAGAAAGCCTTCCGTGGGAGCCGGCACTCTGAATTTGGAGTTCTAGCCTCCTAGACTGTGAGAGAATAAATTTCTGTTTGTCAAAGCCATCCATTTGTGGTATCTCTGTTCTAGCAGCACTAGATAACTCAGACGGTAAGTGATTCAAGTGCTCTTAGTTTTCTGCAAGCAAGGTTTTCATCTGCATATCGCAGGTTGTTAATGAGTCTTCCTCCAATCCTGATGCCCTGTTCTTCTTCATATAGTCCAGCTTCTTGGATTACTTGCTCAGCATGCAGATTGAGTAAGTATGATGAAAGGGTACAACCCTGATGCACACCTTTCACGATTTTAAACTACTCAGTATCCCCTTGTTTTGTTCGAATATCTGCCTCTTGATCTATGTACATTTTCCTCAGGACAAAAATTAAGTATGTTCAGGAATTACTATCCTTTGCAATGTTATCCATAATTTGTTATGATTCACACAGTCAAATGCCATGGAATAGTGAATAAAACACAGGTAAACATCTTTCCGGTATTCTCTGCTTTCAGCCTATATCCATTTGCCGTAATGATATGCCTTGTTCCACATCTTGTTCTGAATCCAGATTTAATTTCTTGCAGTTCCCTAGCTATGTACTGCTGCAACCTTTTTTTGAATTATCTTCAGCCGAATTTTATTTGTGTGTGATATAAATTATGTTGTTCAATAACTTCTGCATTCTTTTGGATAACCTTTTTTGGAATTGCTTGGGTCAGGCACACCTTAATTCAGTGTGACATCTTTGCTTTTTAACACTTTAAATAGGTCTTTTGCAGCAGATTTGCCCAGTGTAATATGCGTTTTGATATCTTGACCACAGCTTCCATGGCCTTTGATTGTGGATTCAAGCAAAACGAAACCTTTGACAACTTCAATATTTTCTCTGTTTATCATGATGTTGCTTATTGGTCCAGTTGTGAGGATTTTTGTTTTATGTTGCGGTGTAATCCATACTGAAGGCTGTAGTCTTTGATCTTCATCATTAAGTGCTTCAAATGCTCTTCACTTTCAGCAGACAAAGTTGTGTCATCTGCATATCACAGGTTGTTAATGAATCTTCCTTCAGTACTGATGCCCCATTTGTCTTTATATAGTCCAGCTTCTCGGATTATTTGCTCAGCATGCAGATTGAGTAAGTATGGTGAAAGGATATAATCCTGATGCATGCCTTTCTTGACTTTAAACCATGCAGTATGCCCTTGTTCTGTTTGAACGGCTGCCTCTAAGGCATCAATTCTTCTTCAGTCTTCCTTATTCATTGGATGGAAAGACTCAATATAATTCAGATGTCCATTCTTTGCAACTTTATTTACGTATTCTCTACAATCCCAGTGAAAATCCCAGTATGTTATTTTGTAGATATTGAGAAACTTATTCAAAAGTGTAGATAGAAAGGAAGAAGTCCCAGAATAACTAATACAATAGTGAAGAAGAAGAACAATGTCGGAGGACTGTTACGACCCAACTTTAAGGTTTATTAAAAAGCTACAGTAATCAAGACATTGTGGTACTGGCAAAGCAATAGACAAATAAATCATGAAAAAGAATAGTGATCCCAGAAATAGACACACAGAAACATAGTCAACTCATTTTTAACACAGGAGAAAAAGCAATTCAGTGAAGAAAAGATAGTCTTTTCAACTAATGGTGCTGGGACAACTGGAAATCCAAATGCAAAAAAAATAAATAAATCTAGAAACACACCTTACACTCACAAAAATCAACTCAAAATGGATCATACATCTAAATATAAAACTGCTAAAAGATAACATAGGAGAAAATCTTGGTAATGTTGGGTTTGGCAATGACTTTTTAGAATGTAACAACAAAATAAGATCCATGAAAGAAAAAATTTAAAAGTTGAACTTCATTAAAATTTCAAACTTCTTTTCTATTAAAAATTCTGTTCTGTGATTAGAGAACTAGACACAGACTGGGAGAAAATATTTGCAAAACATGTATTGATAAGGGACTTGCATTGGAAATATATATTTTCTATGGGTGGTTTGCTTTGTTATAGTAATTGTGTGTGTGTGTTTTCTTTGGAAGCATGTTTTATCAGCTGGATAATGTATTGACTTGGCGGCAATGAGTTTGGTTTTGGGGCTTTTTTTTTTGTAATATTTGCCTAAACTAAATTGAATAGTATGTTTTTCAAGTCCTGCTGTATGTTTTGGAGCCCTGATAGGACAGTGATTAAGAGCTCGACTGTTAACCAAAAGGTCGGCAGTTTGAATCCACCAGCCTCTCCTTGGAAACCCTATGGGGCAGTTCTACAGTCTCCTATAGTGTTACAATGAGTCGGAATCCACTTGAGGGCAATGGGTCTGGTTTGAGTTTATTGTATCTTTTATTTCTTAGGCCAAAATTCTGCTGCAAAATGTTATTCAATTAATTTGATATTTTGTTTGTTGGGTTTTTGTTAGGTATTATATTCTCTATTGAGTACCTTGTTATAATTTATTTTTTAGAAATATGCCTTTAAATTCTGATCCAGTACTTGCAAAGAATAGTCTTCAAATTGCTTAACATTTGTTAACATTGCCTTAAAGTTTTCGTTAGAGCAAAAACATTGAAGTTTCACACACTACAGAAGTTTTCCATAGCCAATTCCAAAGACAAGATTTTTGGGATCTATCTTATTAGTCTTTACTTTGAATAGCATCTACTTATGCATCTCTCTTCCTCAGGAGACTTAATTTCTTAGTGCAGAAACTGATACTTTATTTTATTCACTGTGGTAGTGGCTGATATAAAAAGTACTTGAATAAGATTTTTTAAAATCTTTTTTATTAAACTGACTGAATTTTTTTTCCAACAAAATAAGAAAGGTTTTAGGATTTATCTTGCTTTTATGGAGGTTTAAAATATATAGGTTTATTATGATTATGAAAAAAAATTTAAATATCTATCAAATGTTTCCTAAGTACAAAATAATCTGCTAAACTCTTCTTAGTGTAGGTACATGTATGTATGTGTATATATTTATGTACAAATACTTTTCTCCCTAGTATATTAAAAAAAAGAAAGCATTTTTTTCAGCGGCAATTATGAGTGCTCTACACAATTACCAGAGACAAGCAAAAATCTCTTAATATCACTAAAATTTGTACTTAATTCATTGTTCTGTGTGTGTGTGTGTGTGCATAAGTGTATGTGTGTGTGGTATCAACCCACCTGTACAGTGATTGTCATTATTCTGGATCATTCTTTTTCATACCATCTATTTCTTGTAATACATAAATACGAACCTATGAAAGGATGTGGGTGTGTATATTTTTCCCAATTTGGAAGATGTTCTTTCTATTGCTACCTATACCTAATTTAAACCAAGCAGTATTCACTTGCTCTGTTCAAACAACTGCCTCTTGATCCAGGTACAGGTTCCTCAAGAGCACAGTTAAATATTCTGGAATTCCTATTCTTCTCAATGTTATCCATAATTTGTTATGATCCACACAGTTGAATGCCTTTGCATAGTCGATGAAACAGAGATAAACATCTTTCTGGTATTCTCTGCTTTCAGCCAGGATCCATCTGACATCAGCTATGATATCCCTGATTCCGTGTCCTCTTCTGAATCCAGCTTAAATTTCTGACAGTTCCTTGTCAATACATTGCTGCAGCCACTTTTGAATGATCTTCAACAAAATTTTACTTGTGTGATATTAATTATATTGTTTGATAATTTCTGCATTCGGTTGGATCATCTTTCTTGGGAATAGGCATAAATATAGATCTCTTCCAGTTGGTTGACCAGGTAGCTATCTTCCAAATTTCGTTTCATAGACTAGTGAACACTTCCAGTGTTGCATCCGTTCGCTGACACATCTCAACTGGTATTGCATAAATTCCTGGAGCCTTGTTTTTCACCAATGCCTTCAGCGCAGCTTAGACCTCTTCCTTCAGTACCATAGGCTCCTGATCATATGTTACCTCCTGAAATAGTTGAATGTCGACCAGTTATTTTTGGTATAGTGATTCTGTGTATTCCTTCCATCTTCTTTTTCTGCTTCCTGAGTCTTTTAATATTTGCCCCGTAGAATTCAATATTGCAACTTGAGGCTTGAATTTTTTCTTCAGTTCTTTCAGTTTGAGAAACGTTGAGTGTGTTCTTCCCTTTTGGTTTTCTACCTCCAGGTCTTTGCACATGTCATTATAATACTTTATATTACCACAGACTGCCAAAGGAAAGAACAGATCTATCTTGCAAGAAGTACAACCAGAATGCTCCTTAGAAGCAAGGATGGTGAGACTATGTCCCACATATTTCAGACACGTTTTCTGGAGGGATCAGTCCCTGGAGAAGGACATCATGCTTGGTGAAGTAAACGGTAAGCAAGAAAGAGGAAGACCCTCAACGAGATGGGTTGACATAGTGGCTGCAACAATGGGCTCAAGCATAACAACGATTGTGAGGATGGGGCAGGACTGGGCAATGTTTCCTTCTGTTGTACATAAGGTTGCTGTGAGTTGGAATCAACTCAACAGCACCTGGCAACAATAACAACAACCTATACAATATAAGCCAAAGCTTCATGTCCTGTAGACCGCTACTTAAACAATTGTCCTTCCATTTTTCCTCTAAATATATTGTATATTGTAGCCACATTATTTTGTTTATCTCACAATTTTAAAATTGTTCACTTCAGAAAAGTTAGAGAGGGATCTGGTAAGTTATTCACTCTTCCAGCCAAGCTCTTAACCACTGTGCCACCAGTGCTCCTTAGAGAAAGCATGAAACTGCAAAAAACCAATGCCATAGACTATTGACTCTGAGTGTGCTAATGGAAGACACTATCTCAGTGATCTCATCTGGACTAATGGAACAATATCACAAATAACATAAAAGATCAGCCACTGCAATGCCAACATTCTTGAAATTTGGCACTGCAAGGTATTTATGTTTACATTTAAATGTGGGCTTATCTAATATTCTGGGAATTCACACTACTTCAAACAAAATAAGGAGGTTATTTGGTCTTTCTTCAATCACTTCTCACCATTAGCTGTGTTATCTAACAAACCTCCTTTATTTGGTATTCTTCTTACATGCATTAAACTTTCTCACCTTCTACTTTCTAATCTTGCATTTCCTTCTTCCTGGAATACGCTGTTCTCTTCACTCTTATCTTGAAAACTTTTCTAGGATGAATTTCCTCCTAGAGTCACACTCTAACTTAATCCTTCTCTGAACTCCTATAGTGTTTAAAGTAGCAGTCATGTATTAGAAATATAATACAAGCCATGTATGTAATTTCAAATATCTGAATATTGTTTATAAATAATAGACAACAAACAAGTGAATATATTTAATAATATATTTTATTTAGTTCAATATTTGCAAAATATAATTTCAACATGTAATCATAAAAATTATTATGAGGTATTTTACTTTCTATTTTATTTTTTGTTCTAAGTCTTTGAAATCCAGTGTGTATTTTACATTTATAGATTTATACTACAACACGATTTTGGACTAGCTGTTATTCAAGGGCTTAGTAGTCACATGTAGCTAGCAACTACTCTGTTTGACACCAGTGACTTAGTACCGTATATGTAAAATTTATTTTCCATGAAGAAATTTTTCAGTGTACTTTAAAAGCAACTTTATTAAGTTGTAGTATATATACAACTAAATGCACAAGTTTTTATTGTAGACTTTAGTAAGTTTTGACAAATTTATACACCCATGTAACAATCAGCTTGTATTAGTTTCCTATTGCTGATATAACTAATTACCACAAAAATAGTGGCATAAAACATCACACGTTTATTATCTTAAATTCTTGAGTTTAGAAGTCTAAAATGAGTTCTATGCAATTAAATGAAGGTGTCAGCTGGGCTGTGTTCCTTCCAGAGGATTCAGGGGGAGAATCCATTTCCTTGTCTTTTCCAGCTTCTAGAGGTTTCTTATGGCATAATCCCTTTCTCCATATTCAAAGAACATCACCACAACATCTGTTTCTCTTATGACATCTTTTCTGACTTTAATCATTTAGCATCCTTTTTACAAGGATCCTTATAATTACATTGGGCTCACTTGCATAATCCAGTGTTCTTCCCATCTCAGAATCCTTAACTTAATCACATTTCCCAAGTTCCTTTTGCCATGTAAGGTAACATATTCACAGGTTCCAGGGATTATGATGTGGACATCTGTGGTGGCCTATTATTCTCTTTACTAAACACCGCAAACAAAAAGGATATAGAGAACATATCCTGCACCATAGAAAATTTATTTTTGTTCTTTACAATCAATCCTTACCACCACCAGACCTGAACAATTATTAATATGATTTCTATAACCTTAGACAAAGTTTTCCTATCATATAACATCATATAAATAAAATCATATAGTGTATACCCTTTTGTGTGTGGCTTCTTATATGTAGCATAGCATTCTCTAAGTTCACAGACAATTTTGTGCATATCTGCTATTTCTTAATCTTTATTGCTTAGTAGTATTCCGTTATATGAATATAACTTTTCTCTTTTTCCTGTGCATTTCCCCATTGATGGACATATGGGTTGTTTTCAGTTTGTGGCTATTATGAATAAAACTGCTATAAGCATACATGTACACATACATTTGTGGACATATTTTCATATCCCTGTGTAAATATTTAGAAGTAGAATTCTTGGGGTGATGAGGTTAGATACATATTAAACTATACAAGAATCTGTGAATTTTGGTTCCGGCAAAATGGCACTCTAGGAAAAAGCACCATGCCGTCCCTCCACAGCAAAGATCCAAAACACTAAGCCAAACAGAGAATACAGCACTCCTGAAACCCTAAAACATCAAACAAAGAGATAAAGAACTCAGCCAAGCACCAAATGGAGTGAGAAAACGGACAGAGAACAGAGAGCGAGAAGAGATTCATGCAGAGGTCCCCTACCAGCTAACGCAGTGCGGATCCGCCATCTTGGACTCCTATCAGAGGCCAGCAAACAGGGGGTACAAGAAAGCAGCCTCACGGAGAGTCCAGTGGGAGATAAAACAACTGGTAATTTGTGATATATGCTTTCCCACCCCCCACCCTTCTTCACCCTGAATCAGCCTCCTCTGCTTCTCATGGCCACAGTCTCTTGAAGGGGAATCACTGGCTGCTTGGATTCCACACATCCAAACGGGCCGGCTCTCTGAGTGCCATTCGTTGGCTGCTGGTGTTGCTTTATTCCGCTTCTTTTGATTTCTTCCTTACCTCTCATCAACTCCCCCTCCTTTCGCTCAAATACCTGGCTCCGTGCGCCATCTCTGCTTCTTCCTGAGGGGCTACAGAGCTCCAGTATTTTGTGATATACGCTTTCCCACTCCCTACCTTTCTTCACCCACACTCCACCCCTTCTGCTTCCCGCGACACAGTCTCTTGTCCGAGAAACACCAGCCCGCACTAGCTAGATCTCTGAGTGCCATTTGTTGGCTGCTAGTGTTGCTTTTTTTTACTGTTTCTTTTGATTTCTTCCTTACCTCTCACCACCTCTCCCTCCTTTTGCTCAAATACCTGGCTCCGTACGCCATCTTTGCATCTTCCTGAGGGGGTGTGGAGCTCCTTTGGAGCATGAAGCAGCTTCCTGGTCAGGGATGCCACGCTGGTGGGATACCGGGGCTTTTGTTCATTTGTTTGTTTTGAATTGTTTGTTTTCTTTTCCTTTTCTTGAGTTCGGAGTTCTTTCTGGCCAGGCGGTGCTGCATGGCAAGGAGACTTCCCCCTCAGCTTGCACAGATGTGCAGAGGAATTCCTGAGGGCATTTCTTTTTTCTTTGTTTTTGTTTTTGTTTTTGTTTTTGTTTTTTCTGTTTTTTGAGGGGTATTTATGGGTCTTTTTTTTTTTTTAATTTCCTTTGTTTTCTTTTCCCTCTTTTTCCTGTTTTGTCTTTCTTCATTGCTCAGTTTCTCATATCTCTGTATCTTCCTTCTCTTTCTGTTTACTGAATACCTGGCATTGTATACCTTTACACCTTCTAGCCAGGCTGTACTGCAACACCTGAGAACAACTTTCCCAGACCTCATAGCCACACTTGTGGGATCCCTGGGAACTTTGCTGTTATTTAACCTTTATGATTTTTATTTATTCATTCTTTTCTTCCTCTTCCCCTTTCTGTTTTTCTCCCTTTCATAGTCCCTCATTGCTCCATTCCAACGGCAAGCTCCCCTAGCATTCTTTTTTGTTTGTTTGTATGTTTTTGGCTCCTGTTCCTCTCTCCTCTCTCCATATCCATCGTACCTCCACACATAACAATCTCCCCGCTGCATCCTGCCTATCTGCACCATGCACTTGACATCACACCACCAAGCAGCATAGGCACGGCCTACTGGAACCTGCCCTGCACTGATTACCAACCCACTTTGGTGGCTGTAGTAAGTGCCACAAACAACCCATCCCAGTAACTCCTCTTCAGCTACACCTGCCCAGCCATACCATATCTGAGTGACTGACCCTGCCATTTGGAGAAGAAGGCAAAAAGTATTGTGCCCACAGATGAGCAAACAGAAAGAACACACAGTCCATCTGCTCAGACATAGTCAAATTTAAAAAAAGAAAACGGGGGACGAAACAAATCTACAATCAATAAATGAGAAAAATAACTACAGAATACCCTGAAGACAGCAGACAATATCAAAACATTTACAAAAACAGAATAGGATGGTTCCAGTAGGCATCCAAAATAAAACACCAGATGACTCTCCAGTGGAAGAAAATGCACTAGAACTACCTGATAGGGAATACAAATCTCTAATATTCAGAATTCTCAAAAAGCTGAGGCAAAAAGCTGACAAACATGATGGGAAAAAAGAGAAATTCATGGAAAATACAGACAAAAAATTGGAAGAATTCAGAAATATAATGCAGGAACAAAATGCCAAAATAAATTCATAACTAAAAATTAAACAAAAACAACAAATAGAAATCCAAAAGATAAACAATAAGATTTCAGAAATGGGTGGTGTCATAGAAGGGGTGAGAAGCAGATTTGAAATGGTGGAAGATAGGATCAGTGGAATTGAAGACAAACACTTGTATACAAGTCTGTTTGAGGAAAACTCCGAAAACAGAAGAAAGAAAAATGAAGAGACACTGAGAGTTATGTGGGATACAATCAAAAGCAAAAATTTGTGAGTGATTGGAGTTCCAGAACAGGAGGAGGAAACAGAAAACACAGAAAGGATCATTGAAGAACTGCTGACAGCAAACTTCCCCAATATCATGAAAGACGAAAAGCTGGCCATCCAAGAAGCTCAACGAACACCATATAGGATAGACCCCAAAAGAAAATCACCATGGCATATCATAATCACACTCACCAAATACTAAGACAAACAAAGAATCCTGAGAGCAGCTTGTGAAAAACAAGAAGTCACTTACAGAGGAGAAACTATAAGACTAAGCTCATATTATTTGACAGAAACCATGCAGACAAGAAGGCAATGGGATGACATATATAAAATCTTGAAAGAAAAACTTGTCAGCCAAGAATAATATATCCTGAAAAACTCTCATTCAAATTTAATGGTGAAATTAGGGCATTTCCAGACAAACAGAAATTAAGGGAATATGTAAGAGTCAAACCAAACTTATAAGAATTATTAAAGGGAGTTCTTTAATCTGAGGACAAACTACTTCAGCTCACAGGTAGAATTTAGGACACAAGATCGCACCAGCCAGATACCAATCTAGGAAATGAACTCTTGAGGACTATCCAAAACAAAAAGAAATACAACAGGGAATCAGAGCAGTTAATCAGTAATGACAACAACATCAAAACAATAAGAGGGAATAAATGGCATAGGTATAGAACCTTCTAATGGAGAGGAAGACAAGGCAATACCAAGTAATGGAAGACCGTTTCAAACTTAGAAAGATAAGGGTAAAATTCATGGTAACCACAAAGAAAGTTAACAAACATATTCATAAAAAAAAGATGAAAAACATAAATTCTCAGCAAAAACAAAACCTGCAGACACAAAAGAAATGAAAAAAAAATCCACACACAAAAGTAACTCAGCACAAGAGAGTAAGAAGAACAAAGAAAACTTCAGCACCAAAAAAAAAAAAGCACTACAAAATGACAGCAACAAACTCACATCTATCAATAATTACACTGAACGTAAATGGACTCAACGCGCCCATAATTAGATGGAGAGTGACAGAATGAATAAGAAAACAGGATGCATCAATATGCGGTCTACAAGAGACACACCTTAGAAACAAAGATGTGAATTTACTGAAAGTCAAAGGTTGGAAAAAAATATATCAAGCTAACAACTACCAATAAAGAGCAGGAGTGGCAATTCTAATCTCAGATAAAATAGACTACAAAACAAAATCTACCATAAAAGACAAAGAAGGACACTATATAATGATTAAGGGGATGATCCATCATGAAGACATAACCATAATAAACATCTTCGCACCCAGTGACAGGGTTCCAAAATACATAAAACAAACCCTAACAACACTGAAAAGAGAAATTGACAGTTCCACAATAATAGTAGGAGACTTCAACACACCACTCTCAGTAAAGGACAGAACAAATAAGAAGAAACTCAGCAAAGATACAGAAGACCTAAAGGGCACAATCAGCCAACTGGACCTCATAGACATATATAGAACACTCCATCCAACTGCTGCAAAGTACACATTCTTTTCCAATGCACATGGAACATTCTCCAGAATAGACTACATCTTAGGCCACAGAGCAAACCTCAACAAGATCCAAAATGCTGAGATAATTCGAAGTATCTTCTCTGACCACAGTGCTATCAGGGTAGAAATTAACAATAGAAAGAGCAAGGAAAAAACATCAATTACATGGAAACTGAATAATACCCTGCTTACACATCACTGGGTAATAGAGAAAATCAGAGATGGAATCAAAAAAATTCCTAGAATCAAATGAGAATGAAAACACATCATACCAAAACCTTTGGGACACAGCAAAGGCAGTCCTCAGAGGACAATTTATAGCAATAGATGCACACATTAAAAAAGAAGAAAGGGACAAAATCAAAGCATTAACTACAGAACTCAAACAAATAGAAAGAGAACAGCAAAAAAAGCTCACAACCACCTGAAGAAAGATCAGAGCAGAAATAAATGAAATAGAGAACAGAAAAACAATAGAAAGAATCAAGAAAACCAAAAGTTGGTTTTTTGAAAGAATCAGCAAAATCAACAAACCACTGGCCAGACTGACAAAATAAAAACAGGAGAGGACACCAATAACCCAAATAAGAAATGAAATGGGGGACATTACAACTGACCCAAATGAATAAAAAGTATTCTAACAGAATATTATGAAAAACTATACTGCAACAAATTTGAAAACCTAGAGGAAATGGATAAATTTCTAGAAACACACAGCCTACCCAAACTACAACAAAGTGATGTTGAAAATCTGAACAGACCCATACTAAGAGAAGGGATTGAAAAGGTAATAAAAAAAACACCCAACCAAAAAACGCCCTGGCCTAGATGGCTTCACTGGAGAATTCTACAAAACATTTACAGAAGAGCTTGTACCAGTTCTACTCAAGCTATTTCAGAGCATAGAAGAGGAAGAAACATTTCCAAATTCATTCTATGAAGCCACCATAACGCTGATACCAAAACCAGGCAAGGACGTCACAAAAAAGACAATTACATGCCAATATCTCTCATGAATATAGATGCAAAAATTCTGAAAAAATTCTACTCAATAGACTTCAGTATCATATCAAAAAGATAATACACCATGACCAAGTAGGATTCATACCAGGTATGCAAATAGTTCTACATTAGAAAATCAATCAACGTAATCCACCACATAAATAAAAGTAAATAAAAGAATCAAATGTTCATCTCATCTGACGAGGAAAAGGCATTTGACAAAGTCCAACACTTATTCCTGATAAAAACTCTCAATAAAAAAGGTATAGAAGGGAAATATCTCAACATAATAAAGGGCATCTATGCAAAACCAATGGCCAACATCATTCTTAATGGAGAGAGGCTGAAAACATTCCCCTTGAAAACAGGAACAAGACAAGGATGCCCTTTATCACCACTCCTATTTAACATTGTGCTGGAAGTTCTAGCTAGAGCAATAAGGCAAGAAAAAGAAATAAAGGCCATCCAAATTGGCAATGAGAATTTAAACTGTCCCTGTTTGCAGAAGATATGATACTATACATTGAAAACCCTAAAGACTCCACGAGAAATCTACTGGAACTAATAGAAAGATTCAGCAGAGTAGCAGGATACAAGATAAACGTTCAAAAATCAGTTGGATTCCTATACACCAGTAAGGAGAAAGATGAAAAGGAAATCAGGAAAACAATACCATTTTCAGTAGCCCCTAAAAAGATAAACTACTTAGGAATAAATCTGACCAGGGATGTAAAAGACCTATACAAAGAAAACTATAAAACACTACTGCATGAAACCCAAAGGGATCTACATAGATGGAAAAACATACCACGCTCATGGATAGGCAGACTCAACATTGTGAAAATGACTATTCTACCCAAAGCAATTTACAAATACAACGCAATCCTTATCTAAATACCAACAACATTCTTCAAAGAGATGGAAAAACTAATCATTAACTTTATATGGAAAGGGAAGAAGCCCCGAATAAATAAAGCACTACTGAAGAAGACGAATAAAGTTGGAGGACTCACACTACCTCACTTCAGAACCTACTATACAGCTACAGTAGTCAAAACAGCCTGGTACTGATACAACGACAGATACATTGACCAATGGAACAGAATTGAGAACCCAGATGTAAATCCATCCACCTACGGTCACCTGATCTTCAACAAGGGCCCAAAGTCCATCAAATGGGGGAAAAGACAGTCTTTTTAACAAATGGTGCTGGCAAAACTGGATATCCATCTGCAAAAAAATGAAACAGGACCCATACCACACAGCATATACAAAAACTATTTCAAAATGGATCAAAGACCTGAATATAAAGTTCATAGAAGAAAAAATAGGACCAACACTTCAGGCCTTAATACATGGCATCAACAGGATACAAACCATAACCATCAACTCACAAACCCCAATAGATAAGCTAGATAACTCGGATCTTCTAAAAATCAAACACCTATGCTCTTCAAAAGACTTCACCAAAAGAGTCAAAAGAGAACCTACAGACTGGGAAAAAAATTTTGGACAGTACAAGTCAGACAATGGTCTAATCTCCATAATCTACAAGAAAATCCAACACCTCTACAACAAAAAGACAAATAATCCCATTAAATAATGGGCAAAGGAAATGAACAGACACTTCACCAAAGAAGACATCCAAATGGCCAAGAGACACATGAGGAAATGCTCGCGATCACTAGCCATTAGAGAAATGCAGATTAAGACCACGATCAGGTACCATCTCACCCTGCATTACTGGCACGAATCAAAAACACTGGGAATAACAAATGTTGAAGGGGCTGTGGGGAGATCGCAACTCATGCACTGCTGGTGGGAATGCAAAATGATAAAACCATTTTGTAAAATGATATGGCACTTCCTCAGAAAGCTAGAAATAGACATACCATGTAATCCAGCAATTCCACTCCTAGGAATATATCCTAGAGAAATAAGAGTCATCAGTCGAATAGACATATGCACACCTATGTTCATGGCAGCATTGTTCACAATAGCAAAACGATGGAAACAACGTAGGTGCCCATCAACAGATGAATGGATAAACAAACTATGGTACATACACACAATGGAGTACTATGCAACGAGAAAGAACAACAATGAATCTGTGAAGCATCTCATAACATGGATGAAACTGGAGGACATTATGCTGAGTAAAATAAGTCAATCACAAAAGGTCAAATATTGTATGAGACCTCTATTGTAAAATCCCATGAAAAAGTTCACACACAAAATGTAACAATCTTTGTTGGCTACCAGGGATGGGAGGGGTGGGGGGGAAATACTAAATAGGCAATAGATAAGTGGTATCTTGGGTGAAGGGTGAGACAGTACACAATACAGGGGAAACTAGCACAACCTGTACAAGGAAAGGTCATGGAAGCCCCATAGACACATCCAAACTCCCTGAGGGACTGAATTGCTGGGTGGAGGGCTGTGGGGACCATGGTCTCGGGGAACATCTAGCTCAATTGGCATGACACAGCTTATAAAGACAATGCTGTACATTATACCTTGGTGAGTAGTGTCTGGGGTCTTAAAAGCCTGTGAGCATCCATCTAACATACTCCACTTGTCTCATCCCTTCTGGACCAAGGGAGAATGAAGAGAACAGGATACAAGGAAAAGATTAGTCCGAAGGACTAATTGTCTACAGCTACCAAGGCCTCCACCGGACTGAGTCCAGTACAGCTAGATGGTGCCCGGTTACCACCACTGACTGCTCTGACCAGGATCACAACATGGGGTTCTGGACAGAGCTGGAGAAGGATGTAGAACATAATTCTAACTCACAAAAAAAAGACCAGAATTACTGGCCTAAAGGAGACTGGAGAAACCCTTAGAGTATGGACCCCAGACACCCTTTTAGCTCAGTGGTGAACTTATCTCCGACGTTCACCGTTCAGCCTGGGAGTAGACAGCCCAGTAAAACCAAATGGAACTAATGAGATACAGTAGTCCAGTGACAATGGCCAGAAGCCAGAAGGGGACAAGGAAGCTGGTGATAGGGAAACCAAGTTTGAGTAAGTATATTGCTGATGTGTTGTGAGATTGTTAACCATTGTTATAGGGCAACATGTGTAGTAACAGTTAAATGAGAAACTATTTTGTTCTGCAAGCCTTCATCTTAAGTGAGAATAACAGCACAATTGGAAGAGCATAGTTAATGTCACTTAACTGTGCATGTAGAAACTTTTGAAACGGTCTATCTTTGGCTATGTGTATTTTCACCAAAAAAAAAAAAAAGGTTGAGAAGTTAGAGGGTTGACATGTTGTGGGGTTGTTAACCAATGTCATGAAACAATATGTGTACTACTATTTCATGAGAAACTATTTGTTCTGTAAGCCTTCACCTGCAGTAGAATAAAAAAAAAATGTTAAAAAAAAAGAATCTGTGAATTTTTTTGCAGAGCAATTTTATTTTCCTACCAGCAATATACATGAGAATTCTAGTTTTGCCACATCCTTGCCAACATTTGATATTTTCAGTCTTTAGTTTTAGCCATTGAAATGAATGTGTAGTGGAAGATCATTGTGGTTTTAATTCACATTTCTTAATAACTAATGATTTTGAGCATCTTTTCAAGAATGATATTTATTTATTTTTATTATTGTACATTTATACTTTGTAATGCCAATCAAGAGTTTTGTTATTCTTTTATGTATTTTGTTTTCTTACCACAGAGTTGCAAGCTTTCTTTACATATTTCACTAAGAAGTCCTCTCTCAGATATATTTATTTTAAATAGTCATTTGCCTTTTAAGAAATTAAGAAAAAAGGGAAAAAACATTATTTTTATTTAACTGCACACTTAGCATTTCTGGCACTCTTTATTTTTTGTTGTAGATTCCAGTTTCCATCCTGTTCACTTTTTAATAGCCTGACAAACTTCTTTTAGTATTTCTTGCAAGATAAGTCTTTTGGCAACATATTCTCTCAACTTTTGTTTATATAAAAAATGTCTTTATTTCACTTCAATTTTTGGAGGATATTTTTACTGTTTATACAATTATTGATTGACAATTTACTTTTTCTTTTCAGGACTTTGTATATGGTAATACATTTTCTTTTAGCCTCTAGTGTTTCTGGTGAGAAATAAGGTATTGCTTTTAATGCTGTGTGTTTTATTTAATGTATTGTTTACTCTGACAGCTTTCAAAATTTTCTCTTTATTGCTATGTATGTATATGTCCTGTCCATGTATGTGAGATGTGTGTGTCTCCTTCAGTTTGACTATGATATGACTAGGTGTTGTTCTCTTTATATTTAATTTATTCCACTTGATTTCAGTAAGTTTCTAGGATTGATAGGTTGATATTTTCACAAATTTGAGAAATTTACTACCTTATTTCTTCGATTTTTTACTGCCCAGTTTTTCTTTACTTTCCTTCTAAGACTTCAAATTACAAGAATGTTAGACTGGCTGACGTTTTCCACAGGTCTTGGAAACTAGTTTATTTCTTTTTCCAGTCTTTTTTTTTTTTCCTCTCTGGTTTTCGGACAGTATTTTTAAAATCGGTGTTCAATTTCACTAATTATAGGTTTCGTCTCATGTATTTCCCTTCACTCAGTGATTTCACTCCTGAATGTCCTATTATCCGATTTCTGAAAATTGTTGCTTAATATGTTTTATCCTGTTTCATAATTGGGTGTGGTGGGAGGGCAAGTTCAATTATATTGACTTCATCATGGTCAGAATTTGAAATATGTTTATAAAAAATTTTGCAAATATATATAATCTTTCCTTCTAGATTTTCTTGTAGGAAAGTAAGAATGGTATTTGGCAGGACTGTGTAAACTATAAAGCATTTATATGTGAGACAATATGGAATATGTGGTAAGTCAGTGAGTAAGTGAACAAATGAATGATTCAGGATTAATTCATAAGTTATTCAATTTTATATCCTGTCCCTTTTGCCAGTTTCTTATCTCTTGTTCCATGACTGTTTTCATTGCATCTCAGGCTAATAAAAATTATCTCTCATGATATTTGCTTCTACATTGCCTTGTTCCAAAATTTCTTTGAGTGGAAAGTCCACAAGTTTTTAAGATCTTCTCATCAGACTCCTGCTGGTTAAAACAACAACAACAGCAACAAACAAATATTTAGTAATGATTAGACTGAGTTCCTAAAATTTTTTTTTTTTTTTAATGCCAGGTGATTTGCCCCACAAATTCTTTTCCCTTTGCTGACTGCGGTGCAGTGGATTACTTAATATGAACTTTCTAGCCATAATCTTTGTGACTCACACACAATGATTGAGTCGGACTATGCAAATAAGGTATATGGAACCTGTGATGGTTGGGGTTATGTGTCAACTTGGCTAGGCCATGATTCCTAGTATTGTGTGGTTGTCCTCCATTTTATGTGTTGTGTATCCTGACCTGCACATGTTGATGAGGCAGGATTGGTGTAAGGTTGTCTTGGGTCACAGCCTTACAGGAAGGTGTGACTCTAGTCCCACACTTACTCAACTTATGTCCTTCCCTGGGATGTGGACTGAATCTAAGATATATGTGGGTGTCCTGGCAGGGCTCTCTCTCTGTATCTAGATCCCACATCCAGTCCATAAACAATTGATCTCTGGCTCTTGGGACTCGAGTCAGAGGCTTGATAGCTGACCTGTCAATTCTGGGATCCCCTGGTGTCCACAGCTCCTTGGGCCGGCAGCCTATCCTGCGACCTGATTTGCCAGCTTCCGCATCCTTGTGAGCCAGCAGCCTGTGGTCTGAATTTCCGGTTTGGGTTCTTCAGCTCCTGCAGCCACATAGGTCTGAAGAAGCCTCTGCCTGACCCATGAATTTAGGACTTTTGAGCCTCCACAGCCACATGAGCCATTTCTTTTATACAGTTCAGTTCACAAGTTCTGTGAAACGTTGCTGCAAAGACAGAGGGAGAGAGTACTGAGGGGAGAGGGAGTAGTAGATGCTAGAGATGACGGAGTGGAACAGCAGCTTGGAAAAGTTGGACACTTGAGGTATTTTTAACCTCCACCTCATAGGAACCAGCTTTGTGCCAATCCTTATAAAAGAAATTATTCGTTTATCGACAAGGCTACTGATAATTACTCTCTTATAGCATGTTGAAACTTCTTATGACATCATAAAACTGAGATTCCGTTTGAAGGCTACATTTACAAAACATCGTTTGCATATTCAAGAATGCTTGTAGAAAGTAGATTTTCTATGTATGTTTGCAAGTACTATGTGAAACTAAGTTCAATTTATGCCTGCTTTATTTGGAAATACATCTTCATATAATACCTAGGCTTTCCAAAGCATTCATATTCTGATGGCTTTCTTAGAAAGTAGCTTCACTATGAATGATGTATATCAAAATATTTAACAGATTCTGCAGATTTTGTCCCTATTTGTTGTGGGTGATTTCCTTGCTAAAAAAAAAATTCCATCAGTCCTATTTATTTCATTTCTTAAAAGAGGTTTATTGTTGCAGCGTACAATCTAATGTGAAACTGCAGAATGCTGGTTCATTTCTCGTTTGAATAAATCACCACATTGTATCTTTTATTCAAAACACAGTTTGGCATCTGCACAATTGAGGTCTATGGTTTTCACAAACCAAATATACTTAGAAAGCTGAAAAAAACTTCAGGGTTCTTTAAAAAAAGTGATATCAAATCTGTCTATATTTCACAGAAAATTCCTAGGAGTCATTTTAATTAAAGAACATTTCCTGAAAAAAAAATGTGACTAAGGAGATCCAGATTGAAGTTGAAATTTTAACTTTTTTGGAAAATTCAGTAGAAAGACCATTTTATATTTTAGTGATTACATTAGATTTAACACTAACCATGATATTGACCCTTTCTTTTATAAGTAGGCTAGAGTTTTCAGAGATCCTTGATATTTTCATTTTTTTCTCCAATAGAATATACAACACTCATTTGAGTGGGACTTACAAATACTTCACTGTCTCTATGCGTTCTTTCTGTTAAAAGTAGAAAAGGATCTCTTAGCCCAAATTATCTCCCTTGCAACCTACAAAAGCTCCTGAAACACCAATACCTGTGATTCATTCTCTTGGATCTTTAAGATTATATCAATCCTTGTTTTTATGTGTTTCCTTTAGAGTTCCTTTATCAATTAGCCAAATAGCTATTGAGCACCAACATTGTGTCAGATTGTACAAAGTCTCAGATCTCATAGAACTTTCATCCTAGTGTAGGGGGAGAAAAAAGTGATATGCAGAAAAGTAAGGCAAGGTATGGAGGAGCTATTTCATGTAAAGAGGTCACCTAGGTCTAGATGAGGTGACATATGAAAAAACACAAAAATGATATTGAGGATTGAGCCATTTAGTTAACTCAGGAAAGAGAATTCTAGGAAACAGGACATACAGAGACCTTGAGACGGGAGCATGTTTGAGAAATAAGGGGCCAGTAAAGCCAGAGCAGAATGAGTGGTGAGATTGTTAAAAAATGAGATCAGAGACCCTGGCAATCACATATGAGGAACTAGAAATATTGGAAGAACTCCCAGTACCGTACCTACCTTCATTTTCCTCATCAGCTAAATCTAATCAATTCTGTCAAATCAGCTGTTAATTCTTTAACTATATCTCAGAACCAGTGTTTGACTCAACCCTCCTTCTGCATGTCCCCTTTAACTGTATTAGTTTAATTTGTTCACCTTCGTGCTTAGCTATTGAAAAAACCTTTTAACTCAGTGTCTTCCAAAATTACATGACCAAAAGGAAAACTGTTAAACACCAGATCTCGTTGCCACAAGCCTAAAATCATTGAGTCATAAACTTAAAGGCAGGGCCCTGAAAAGGCATTTTTTAAACAAGCATCTTGGCTAACCCTTATGTTCAGAGACGCTTGGAAACTACTCATATAAATGTTCTACCTGCTTCCTGTTTCTTGGAATTTTAGTCTTTCTTCAATATTCCTGCCAGAGTTAATCATCCCCTACTCTCAACAAAAATATTCTAATCTTGTAGCTTTCTGATTCTTCTCTTATTTAAATACCTTAAACAAGAGGGTTTACTTTAATATTCTTAGATATTCATGTAAGTCTTTTCACAATTGAATTCAATCTACATTGGTAGCATCACCTCCCGATGATGATGATGACATATGCATCTTGCAGTGATTATCAACAAAACTCTAGTAGGTTCTCAGATTTTTTTTATGGCTCTACATCTTTGTCTTCCCTCTGTTCTCTCTAAACATATGCATATGCATATATATGCTTGTGTCTACTTTGCCCTTTAGTCAGCTGGGGAAAAAACACTTGAAGAATCAGTTCAAATATTTATTTTTCTATTTAGAAGACTTTCTTGTCCTCCTTTTACAATTGACAAGGTTAGTTGACCTTCATTGTATTCCGTGTCTGTTATAACATTTTTCACATTGCCCTATTATTTTTATGTAAATTAATCAATTCTCCACTGGAGTGTGAACTTCTGGAAAGCAAGACCATATGTGTTTTATTTTTGATTTGGAATTATTAGCAGAATTTGTAACCCAGCTACACACTCATTAAATGTTTGCTAAATGAATGAATGAATTTACTAGGTTAAATAGGCAAAGATTTGAGGTGCTAAAATTCAGACAGTATTTTCCGGAGTCAATAATCATTTCAAACTAAGAATGATGTTGTAGAATCTTTTACTAATATAAGGATTCTAATTTTTAGAAGAAGGTGGCATCAGGATTGGTGGAAGTTGGATCCACAATCAACGTCCATGGAAGCAGCAGTCAAGAAATCAAACAATGTATTGCGTTAGGCAAATCTGTTGCAAAAGTCCTCTTTAAAGTGTTAAAAAACAAAATGTCACTTTAAGGATAGAAGTGCACCTGACTCAAGCCATAATGTTTCCAATCACCTCATATGCATGTGAAAACTGGACAATTAATAAGGAAGATCGAAGAAGAATTGATGCCTTTGAATTACAGTGTTGGCGAAGTATACTGAATATACCATGGATTTCCAGAAGAATATACAAGTCTGTCTTGGAAGAAGTACAGCAAGAGTGCTCCTTGGAAGCGAGCATGATGAGACTTCATCTCATGTAATTTGGACATGTTATCAGGGGGGAACCAATTCCTGAAGAAGGACATCATGCTTTGTAAGGTAGAGGGTCAACAAAAAAGAGGAAGACCCTCTATGAGATGGACTGATACACTGACTGCAACAATGGGCTCAAATGTAGCAATGATTGTGAGGATGGTGCAGGACCAGACAGTGTTTTATTCTGTTTTACAGTGTCACTATGAGTTGGAACTGACTTGATAGCACCTAACAACAACAACAACAATTTTTAAGACTTAACTTCTGAGAAAATATGTTATTAAATCTATATGCACAGCAGATATAAATACTTGCTGTTAAATATAGTTGATTATATTAACCATTTCCAACTCAAATTTATGTAATGTTATTCACTGACTTTAAAAAAAAAAAAATCCCCCTTTTATGTATTGGGAGTTTTCACCTACGACTGTAAATCCAGGATTTATTTTTACAAATCTTTCAGCATCTGTTTAGGAGTAGTCTCATATATTTGGCTTACTTTGGAAACACCTGGTTAATGACAAAGGGAGTATTTTGGGGGAAAAAAATCTGAAGAGGAATAAAAAGAAATAGAACAAAGCCCAGGGAAAAGTGCTGTAGTCCAACCAAAGGAGGAGATGCTATATAGAAGGACACTGTCACAAGTTGCAGAATAAAATGTGCACTGGTGGTTATGTAGGTAGGATGAATGAATATTAACTCTACTTCAAGAACCATAACTGTGGAGAGTGAAGAGAAAACAGTAAATTGCAGACATAATTGAGGATTACATATTTGAAAAGTTGTTTTAAGTTTTATTTTGCTTTATTTTGTTTTGACATATATGATTTGATCGTATTTTCCATACCAAAAAAAAGAAAAGGAGACAGAACAACAAAAAAGATGCTGGAGTGATAAGTTAAAGCTATAGTTCTGAAAAGATAATATTAACAGTGTCAGGATTTGGAGTAATGAGACATGCACACAAAGGGGTGAAGGCTAGGGTGAAAATCATTCTAGAACACAGAATGAGGGAATCACCTTGAACAGGAGATTTAAGAAACAAAACAAGTCCTATGAAACCTTTTTATGTATCTCACATCACAATTATTTTTGCTATATTGCATTGATGAAGCAGCCTCAGCTTGGATCCATTAAGATTACTTGAACTTTTGTCTGCAATTCAGTCATGTAGCATCTACTCAATCTATGTCTGCATCCATATCTTTCACTGGAACTAATTCTTATTAAATTTTAAAACTATTTCATAGTCAGATTCTCAAGTGCAACCATCAAAGATAACATTCTGAGAGACATTTTGTTCTACAATATGGTGTCAATGAATTTGAAACCAATAGACTTGGGGAATATACATTTATTACTTGGAAGATACAGTATCTGATTTTAAGACCCATTATAAAGCTACAAAAATCAAGACAGTGTGAAATTGCTATAAGGATAGATAATAGTATAACAGTAACAAGATGGATGGTGCAGAAATAGACTGACACATATTTAGAACATTTATTTTCCACAAATGTTCCAGTATAATTTAAATATTAAGGAAATTTTTTTTGTTTTGTTTGTTTTTCACTTTCACATCTGGCTATCTCTAAAGAAAGAAATAAATTTTAACCCCTACCTCACACCATTCATATTAATTTGAGATGGATCATAAACAGAAAGGTGAACAGCACAACTACAAGGTTCTTATAACAAACTGAAAAGAATATGTTTACAACCTTGGGATAGGGAATATTTCTTAGACAGAGAAATTATCATATAAAAAATTATTAATTGTACTTGATTAAACTTAAAAATTTATGTTCATCCAAATACAGCTTTAAAAAATGAAATGCAAGCTACAAATGGAAGAAAATAGCTATACAATAGCCGGCATTGCATCAGGATATACAAATAACCCTTATAAATCATTAATAAAATGATTTACAACCTAAGAAAAATAGGTACAAACTTAAACAAACATTTCAATTAGGGCACATACGATGGTCATAACCACATAAAAAGTCTCTCAACATCATTAGTCATCAAGAAAATGGACATTAAAACCACAACAATACCATTTGGAAAATAGGTTGACAGTTTCTTATAAATATAAACATAATTTATGACCCCCAAATTGCAGTCTTAGTATTTACTCAAGAGAAATGGAAAGAAAAAGTTGACACAGGAATGTTCATAACAGCTTTATTAATAATAGCCAAAACCAGGAAACAACTGAAATGTTCAAAAACAGGAGAAAGAATAAACTATTTGCAGTTTTGCTATATACTTGAATACTACCAAGCAATAAAAAGGAATGAATGACAGACATGCAACAACATGAATGAGTTTTAAAAACATTATATTGAGCAAAAGAAACCAGACACCGAAGAGTATACAATGTATGGCTGGATTTATGTGAAATTCTAGCAGAAAGTTCCACCTATCAGCAGCTGATATTTGACAAAGGCCCAAAATCCATTAATTGGGGAAAAGACAGTCTCTTTAACAAACCTTGCTAGTATAACGGGATATCCATCTGCAAAAAACTGAAGCAAGACCCATACCTCACACCGTGCACAAAAACTAACTCAAAATGGATCAAAGACCTAAATATCGAATCGAAAACAATAAAGATCATGGAAGAAAAAATAGAGAGAACGCTAGGAGCTCTAATAAATGGCATAAACAGAATACGAACCATAAGTGACAATGCACAACCACCAGAAAGAGACTAGATAACTGGGAGCTACTAAAAATCAAACACTTATGCTCATCAAAAGACTTCACCAAAAGAGAGAAAAGAAAACTGACAGACTGAGAAAAAATTTTTGGCTATGATAAATCTGATAGGCATCTAATCTCTAAAATCTACAAGATACTGCAAAACCTCAACAACAAAAAGACAAATAACCCAATTAAAAAATGGGCAAAGGATATGAACAGGCACTTCGCCAAAGAAGACATTCAGGCAGCTAACAGACACAAGAAGAAATGCTCATGATCATTAGCCATTAGAGAAATGCAGATCAAAACTACAATGAGATATCATCTCACCCCAACAAGGCTAGCATTAATCCAAAAAACACAAAATAATAAATGCTGGAGAGGTTATGGAGAGACTGAAACACTTATACATTGTTGGTGGGAATGTAAAATGGTACAACCAATTTGGAAATCGATTTGGGGCTTCCATAAAAAGCTAGAAATAGAAGTACTGTACAATCCAGCAACCCCGCTCCTTGCAATATATCCTAAAGAAATAAGAGCCATCACATGAACAGATATATGCACACCCATGTTCTTTGCAGCACTGTTCACAATCGCAAAAAGATGGAAACAACCTAGGTGCTCATCAACGGACAAATGGATAAACAAACTATGGTATATCCACACAATGGAATACTATGCAACGATAGTAAACAATGATGAAGCCATGAAACATCTCATAACATGGAGGAATCTGGAAGGCATTATGCTGAGTGAATTTAGTCAGTCACAGAAGGACAAATATTGTATAAGACCACTATTATAAGAACTCAAGAAAACATTTAAACAGAGAAGAAAACTTTCTTTGATGGTTATGAAGGTGGGGAGGGAGGGTAAAGGTTATTCACTAACTAGATGGTAGACAAGAATTATTTTAGTTGAAGAGAAGGACAGCACACACTACAGGGGAAGTCAGCACAACTGGACTAAATCAAAGCTAAGAAGTTTCCTGAATACAATCAAACACTTCGAGGGACAGAGTAGCACGGGCAAGGGTCTGGGGACCATGCTTTCAGGCAACATCTAGGTCAACTGACATAACAAAGTTTATTAAGAAAATGTTTTGCATCCAACTTTGGTGAGTGCCATTTGGGGTCTTAAAAGCCTGCAAGCAGCCATCTAAGATACATCAATTGGTCCCAACCACGTGGAGTAAAGGAGAATGAAGGACACCAAAAACACAAGGAAAGTAGTAGCCCAAGAGACAGAAAGGGGCACATAAACCAGAGACTTCATTAGCCTGAGACCAGAAGAACCAGATGGTGCCCAGCTACCACCATTGACTGCCCTGACAGGGAATACAACAGAGAGTCCCAGATGGAGCAGAAGAAAGGTGGGGTGCAGAACTCAGATTCTAGTAAGAAGACCAGACTTAATGGTCTGACTGAGACTGGAGGAACCCTGGAAAGCATGGCCCCCAGACTGTCATCCCAGAACTAAAACAATTTCCGAGGCCAACTCTTCAGACAACGATTGGACTGGACTGTGGGACATAAAATTATGCTTGGGAAGAGTGTGCTTCTTAGCTCAGGTAGGTACATGAGACTAAATGGGAAGCTTTTGTCGGGAGGTGAGATGAGAAGGTAGAGAGGGTTAGGAGCTGGTTGAATGGACATGGTAAATCAGGGGTGGAAAGGAGGAGTGTGCTGTCACAGTATGGGGAGAGCAACTGGGGTCAGATAACAGTGTATGTATAAATTTTCGTATGAGACTAACTTGAAATGTAAACTTTCACTTAAACTACAAAAGAAGAAACTTTCACTTAAACAAAAAAAGAAATTCCAGCAGAAGTAAAACTATTCGATGCTGATAGAAACCAAAACAGAGATTGTGATTGGCTAGGGGAGGGGCGGTGGTTGACAGAAAATGTGAAAATTTTCTTGCTGTTATTGAAATAGTCTGTATCTTGAGTGAAGAATTGAGGCATATCCCTTTGAAAATTCCATGTGGGTTTGCTGGACTGGGAAATTATCTCTTTTTGTGTTGATATGGTATATTACTATGCCCTCTGAGAGTACAGCTATTTCTAATCTTGCTGTGAAAAGAATATCACATGTATTTGTGATAAAGTATTGCAGACAAAGACATAGTTATATTTTTATATATGTAGGTACTTTTCCGAGGAAACAAAATTGTGCTTTGGGAATATAATTATGTGTTGATAAAATTATATTGATATATATCAGGTGTGTTTATGTATATGTTTGTGCACGTGTGTGTGTGAAAGAAAGAGAGAAACTATGTTGAATCAAGGGACAAATTCTTATCTCCTTAAGTCTTTGGTATGATGATGATATGAATGTGCAATCAACAATACTTGTTAAGGACATTCAATTAATATAATAAACCATGATTAACTAATGCAAACTGAATTAAAGACATGTAATTTATTCCTTCATTCATTTACTTATGTGAACAAACATGCAAACATGTACTGAGTGCCCAGTGATTCCAGGCACTTTTCTTAATAGTCCAGAATGAATGAGGCACAGCATTTACTCTCAAGAAGTACAAAATTGTTGGAAGGAAACAGGCATATAAACAAATAAATTAAAATTTCACATGCAAAGAACCAGGAAAACTATTTTAAAAGCAAAATCAAAGATTTGTGAAGACATGAGTTAAGTAATTTCAATCTCTGGAGGAGCTTCACAAAGTGGCAATTATTAAAACTAAGTAAGAACTTCTAGTAAGAATTTACTGGGTAAATTAAGGGTAGAAGAGATTGCGGAGAGAGATACCACTTTTATCTGCATGAATGTCTCCCTTTCCTTTTTTATTTACCCATGTTGTTTCTTAGAGTAAATTTTGTTGTATTTGCAAGAATCCATTCACTTTAGGCTTTTTTTTTTTTCAAAATCAAGAAATCTGTTGCTTATAATTCAAATTTAACAATATTCCTCTCCTTTAAATAATCATTTAAATAAAGTAGTATCCATTTGATGTATTTACACTACCGTTTGTAAAATGATAGCTAAAACAGTAACCTGTCCTTAATGCCACATGTTGAGATTTATTTTCAAACTCCAGAATAAAATATCCTCCTTCCAGCTTTCCGTTAGCGAGCAATGTATGATGCTTTGTAGGAATTAGCCTTTACATGAAAAGCAAAAACAAAAACAATTACCCTTTAGTGAAGCAAGTAAAGATAGCAGTAGGTTACCTTTTGAATTAACTTTTGTTTTAATCTTAAATGGTATCTTCACAGAAGTACAAAGTTTGTCAACAAAAAGATTAAATTTTTGAGATAAGACTACCATTATGCAACAAGTCTTATACTCTATTGTTTAAATCACAAGAGCTATTAACATTAAAGTTATGAAACTCCATATAAAGAAAAGCAAAATGCAATCTTTCTTAATGATTCAAACCTGAAGTGAAGGATGCTCAGTCATCTCATAGGGCCTCACTCCTTCTAGATTGAAATTGGGCCACAATTCAAAATTTGACATTTCTGTTCCTGTATACCAACAAAGATTTATAGAGTACTCATTTAAAGAATTCTACAGATCTCTTTTAACCGATTTTAAATCGTTAGGAAGTATTACCATGTTCAAAGAACATTTAAATGGTTTAAATTATCGTAATCCCCAAATTGTAAAAAAAAATCATGTACCTATGAAATTTGAATAGTACTGTTTTCTGAATGAATTTTTTTGTTCTACTTTGCATTGTTGTTATTTAGTTGCTTGTTTCAGATTTCCTTCTTCTTCATAGTTCCTGAATATGAAGGCTCATTTCAGCTCTAGTTCTCATTGTCCCTAAATCTTAGCACATAGTAGTCACTTAATAAATGTTTAATAAACAAACATGCCTTGAAAACAAGAAAGACAACATAAATACAACTTATTACATCCCCCTGACGACAAACACATGTGCTAGTGGGAGCTAACAGAAATGGTTAGCTAAAATTAATGAACAAACCTTAAAGTTAAGAGAGAGACGTTACCTAATGGTTTATGTTTTATGGAAACTAGCTAGTGGATTTTGGCATTTGATAGATATGTAGACACATGAACATACACAGTATTTGGTGTAGTCTGTGTGAATGAATATTTATAAGGGAAGCCTTAAAGATTTATCCCACCTGTTCATAGATTTCACAGGATTTCACTTGTTTACTCATTGCTTTGGCTTGTCTGAATATTACTCATTTACTCAAATGTTTTGTTTTTATCTGCCTCAGGCCCTCCAACCTTAACTTATATTAAAACTATAAAAAGTTTATTTTTAAAGCTATGCAAAGAAAACACTACAACGAAACCATTAACACACACCTCAAACAGAAAACGTGCATATCTTCATTTGTCTCTCAGCTCCTTTATGTCGGCCTGTATCTTACTGGCAAAAATTGCTTTCCAGCTCCAGATAATCTAATTTGACTGCGATACTCTCTGGCACTTGACTATTACAGTGCTTCCTTGGCTAAAGTAAAAGATTTGTAAAACTAGTTCAGAAACTTTATTATCAGGGCAGAGCATCAATGTGTTCCTGGGACATTCATCACAAACAGAATGTGTGAGAGCTGGGGGAGAATGAATCATCCTAGATTACCTATCTAGTACTTGAGAAGCCTACCACAGAACAGCAACAACAGAGATTAACTTGCTGGAGTTCCCAGGAAATTTACAGAGGCTGTTCTGTAGAGAAATAGAAACCCCATTTGCAAGATCCTTACCTGAGAAAGGTATCTTAAATCAGAGGAAGCCTGGATATGATAATTCTGCGAGCGTGCCCCATAGGTCAAGGTAATCCTGATAATCTTTCCAACAATCTTCCTTTTCATTGGATGCTCTTAATCTTTGAAAACATATGTGGATTCAAATACAGAATAGTTTGACGTAGGAATGAAAATTTACTAACACTGGTGTTACCCATGAGAGTATTTCAAGAGTCTTGGAAAGATATTCAGATAGGTGGCCTAAATTCCATGCTTTTACTTAGAAAAAGGAAGCATGCTCTGAGATATTTTTACCTCCTTTCTAGTACCCTATTTTCTGCAGTCACTACTGGGAAACTGATCTGCTTAGACAGGGCTACAGGTTTGTACATTGGAATTCTCAACTGGTTAAAATCTTAGCCTTTCTCTATCCAGATCATTTTTCCAATTTCTTCTTCAGTCACTTGCCTCCTGGCCTTACTTTGAAAGAACCCAAAGCAGTTAATCATTGTTCAGGAAAATATTTGGCGATTCTTGTCCCTCTGTAAGCAAAATAGGTACCAAAAAACATATTCTTCCTCTCATACCCTAAAGATATGCCTTTGCATTTAACATTCTCTTGAGAAATTTACTTAAACTAAGGTGCAGAGAACATTGGATAAAATTTTTGAGCCCTATTTTAAAATCCACATTAAATATATGAAACTAAGGTTGAAAGGCTACATATAACTGTAGTGCCATTGTGGTTATTTTAGGAAACCAAAGATTCTCACATTCATCATCTACAATCTGTTATGACTTTGAACAAAGTATGCAATTCAATAACATGTAATTTAATGTTAAGAATAGACTTCTACATGATATGTATTCATGAGCATCAAAAGGCATCCTGGGCAAACACCATTTAGAAGCAACATGTGAAGGAAATAATTCCCTATTTATTTACTTATATCTCAGAATATAGGTAGCTAAACAGGCCCAAGAACTGCTGGTGGCTCAGTGGTTAAGCACTCAGCGACTAACTGAAAGATCAGGGTTCGAACTCACCAGCAGCTCCACTCGAGAAAGACCTGGTGATCTGCTCCCATAAAGATTATATCCTAGGAAACCATATGGGGCAGTTCTACTCTGTCATATAGGGTCACTATGTGTCAGAACTGACTTGGCCTCACACAACAACAAACAGGCCAAACACTGATCACTATATAGTTCATAACTGGAAGATGATAAAGCAATCTGCTAAGTTCTGGTGCTCTGGCTAACAGAAGTAACTTAAGAATCCCCCTATTCCTGAAGTCAGCACAATCGGACTAAACCAAAGCTAAGAAGTTTCCTGAATACAATCAAATACTTTAAGGGACAGAGTAGCAGGGGCAGGGGTCTGCGGACCATGCTTTCAGGGGACGTCTAGGTCAATTGGCATAACAAAGCTTATTAAGAAAATGTTCTGAGTCCTACTTTGGTGAGTGGCGTCTGGGGTCGTAAAAGCTTCCAAGCAGCCATCTAAGATGCATCAATTAGTCCCAACCACCTGGAGTAAAGGAGAATAAAGAATGCCAAAGACACAAGGGAAGTATTAGCCCAGAGACAGAAAGGGCCACATAAACCAGAGACTTCATCAGTCTGAGACCAGAACTAGATGGTGCCCAGCTACCACCAATGACTGCCCTGACAGGGAACACAACAGAGAGTCCCTGATGGAGCAGGAGAAAGGTGGGGTGCAGAACTCAAATTCTAGTAAGAAGACCAGACTTAATGGTCTGACTGAGACTAGAGGAACCCCGGAAAGCATAGCCCCTGGATTCTCTATCGGCCCAGAACTAAAATAATTGCCAAGGCCAACTCTTCAGACAGGGATTAGACTGGACTGTGGGACATAAAGTGATACTCCTGGGGAGTTTGCCTCTTAGCTCAAGTAGATACAAGGGACTAAATGGGCAGCTTCTGTCTGGAGGTGAGATGGGAAGGCAGAGAGGGTTAGGAGCTGGTTGAATGGACATGGGAAATCAGGGGTGGAAAGGAGAGTGTGCTGTCACAGTACGGGGAGAGCAATTAGAGTCACATAACAATGTATGTATAAATTTTTGTAAGGGAAAAAATTAAAAAATAAAAAAGAATCCCCCTATTCCTTTTAGTTGTGTATACCCCTTTTATTATGTTATTCCCGTGGTGCTTCCAGACCGCTTGCTTCTTCTGTGTCTTACGTTGTTTATTTTCCTTTGTCATTATGTCAAGCGTAAGCTCTCTGTCAAAAATGAAAAACAGAGAAGTCTTATTACTTGGATATAAAATATCATATTACTCCGTAAGTAATAATACATTGTTGCAACACATTTATCTGGATTCTCAGAATCAATAATTCGCTGTTGTTACTATTATCCTAAAGTGCATCCATGCTTTTTTTTTAATGCTATCTAAGAAACATATTTTGGTTAGAAATATATTGAATGTTAAAGTCTTTTTCTCCTTCCTTAGATGACTACATTTGTTGCCTTATTATTTCTCTGTTAAGCATTTAGAACATTAAAGTAGGCATCAACTATTCTTGATGAATATTTAACTAATTAGTTCTTCCCTACATAATTAAGAATGCTTATTTCTGGGTGTTATTGAAAACAAATAATTCTCTTAGCCATTCATAATCCAGACATATACCAATTTAAGTAGACATTGTTGAGTCTGTTCAGGAGTCTTGAGCTCTTCAAGTAGCTCTAATTTCTCACAGTATAAACTTCCCAAGATACCAGCAGGAACAATTAGAGATCAAGTATTAGTTGACACTGAGATTTTAAATGACTATGAAATTCCTCATCCCACCTTAAATTGACGATTGATTGGGTTTCTCTATACTACATTAGCATTAATATTTTCTCTATTTCTATTTCTGAAACTGAAATGTAGTAGATTTCTTTCTTTTTTTTTTTAAATAAGAAAACTTCACAATGGAACAAATAGGTAAAATACCACCACCTTTGCTGAATCACTAATGAGGGAAATCAGAACTTAATTTATGCCAGAAACCAACGTCTAGACATGGTTGTACAACAAACATTACTAGCAGCATCAATCAGCCCATGAGTTAACTTGAAAATCCTGAGTGCTTACTTGATAATAATCCAGGCTTCTGATTCTCAACTTCAAGGATGTTTTCATAATTTAAAACATATGGGTCCTACCACAGCAAAGAATATATTAAATAATTCAGGGAAGGAGATACGGATTCCAATTTCAAATTTACAAATACATTCATATGTGTATCTCCATCCAAACCCATTGTAATTTCTATGGTCTACAAAAAGAACATATGTAATTTTTTTTCTTTGACATTCTTGGCAATTATCTTTGACAGCTTTGGATCTTGGAGGGCAGTATTTGCTCCCTTACTTATCCTGATGCCAAAATGAACTATTCTTTCTAATACCTCCATCGCTATTCTTTCTCACTCCCCATACTGTGTTCCATCTAGGATTATAGAAAACTCACCTGACATTGTTTGTGTATTTATGTCTTAACATGGTTTTTAAATATCCATTAAGTGGAAGATGGCCTACAGCCTACATACGAGGGTAAGTCAGAAAGTACTGCTACAAAATCATAGAAACCTTAATTAAACAAACATATCAAAATGTGAAGCTATTGTTTCTAGATATATCCTCCATCTAGGTCTATACACTCCTGAAGTTGATGTTTCCATCTCTCTAACCCTTCCCCAAAGAATCCTGGACTCTTGGATTTACGCCACATCAAAATGACAATTTGGCACCCTTCACGGACTCAAATCAGTTACCTTTAGATATTCTTTGAGTATTGGCAACAAAAGGTAGCCTGAAGGGGCAAGATCAGGGCTGTAGGGTGGATGGGGTAAGGTTTCCCAACAAAATTCTCTAAGTGTTTCTGGGAAATGCGAGTCCTGCTAAGCGTGACTCTGTCAAGCCAAAAGACAGAGACCAGAGCTGGGGGGTTGAAAGGCGACTTTATTTCATTGGCCAAGGAAAGAACAGCTGCGGCTGCAGGCCTCCCAGGCTGCTCAGAGGCAGCTTGCTGAAGCTGGTTTGCACAGGCAAGATCAGTTACAGTAGTTAAGACGGCCCCCACATTGGTGCAAATCAGGCAAGCAGGTTTGTGGTATGTGCGAGCTGGTCCTCAGAAGCTGTTTAACTGCCGCCACTTCGACCCCCTTACATCCTGGTGATTTTCTCAACTCAGGGACTGCACTTCGAAACCTCATGAAGGAGGAAGTGCTTAGTTCTCTCGTGCACACACGGGCACCCAAACTGGTTTTGGTCAGTTTTGGAGGAAGCAAGGGGTTCTCCTGTGCATGTGCAAGGCACTTAAAATAGTTTAGGCTGGTTTCTAGAACAAGCTTTCTCAAGATAAGTCTTAGAAACAACTCCAGGAAATGGGCGGGGCTAAAGAGAGAGAGGGCCCCAGGCTTATACAGACAAATAACTCCAGGAAATGGGCTGGGCGAGGGCCTGTCCTAAGGCGGCAAATGATTCTAAGAAAATGGCTCTAGCCCCATCTCAGAAGGACAGCCCTTGCTACACTCGAAGAATGAGCAGGTGCATTGTTGTGACAGAAAAAAATTTGTCGGCGCAACTTTCCTGGCCTTTTTCTCATCAATGCAGTCTTTGATTGTCTTAAAACTTCTTCAGAATAAGCTTCCGTGATCGTCCTGTGCCCTTTGAGAAAATCTATCAAGATCACCCATTTGGAATCCCAAAAAACAGTCCCATAACCTTCTGAGTGCCCTTCCCTCTTGGCTCATCTTTGACTTCTTCCCGACCTTCCTTAAAACGCTTGATCCAGCTAAAAATTGTTTTATGTGGGGCAGCATTCCCATAAACTTATTGCAAAACTTCAGTAATTTAGGAATATGTCCATTTGACTTTTGTTACCAATTTGATATTCTCCCTGACCTCAAAAAGTTTTTTTTTTTCCCCCATTGCACAAAAAGTATCCTCTTTTTTTGAAGGCACCCTAACTAGACTAAGACAAGTATATTACTGAAAGAACTTGTCTGCAGCCATCCAGTGATTGTAGAGACATGTTTAAACATGTTTTGTTTGGAATAAACCCTTGCGTATATGAACTGGACCCCCAGTAGCAATACTTTTTGGCTTAGCCTCATATATTGGAGGTAAAGGTAAACATCCAATATCCCTTGACATCTAGTTGATTCTGACTCGCAGAGACCCTATAGGACAGAGCAGAACTGTGCCATGGGGTTTTTGAGGCTGTAATTTTTAAAGAAGCAGACTGCCACATCTTGCTTGTATGGAGCAGCTAGTAGGATCGAACCACAGACAGTCTGATTAGCAGCCGAGTGCTTAACCACTTTTCCACCAGGGCTCCTTCTCCAACGTAACAGTGATATTTAATTATGATTTATATTAAAAAGAACTTAAAGACTTTTGTAACAGACTATGTCTATAAAATAGAAATTATAATCTATTTTTTTTGATTTAAAACTAACATATATATATTATAGAAAATGTGGTAACTAAAAATGGTTGATATAAAAGCACCCAAAGAGAAAAACAAAAAACAGAAAATAATACTCTTCATGCTATGGTGTGGTGGCACAAAAAAAAAAGTTATTTATCTGATGAAAACTCTTCATATATATTATAAACTCATCAGCATTCTCAAGGGGAGAAAAAGGATCAGTAACGTGGCTTTGTCTGGATAATATACAGCAACACCAAAGCCCACTTTATTTCTGATGTCTGACAAAAATACGTCATATGTTGGCAGTGACAAATCTTCTATTAGATTTTTAGCTGTAGTTATAATTAAGAAATTAAAATTCCCTAGCCAGTGGTTTATTGTACCACCTGCACTATTGTGCAGTGTTGCACTCTTGCACCTACACTCTGTTGCTTTATTTCTGAAGTTAAATACAGTCTCCAACTGTTTAAAGTTGAGTTTAATACACATGCCATTCCATCTCTTCAGAGGCAACTAGTTAATAATGTTTTGTTATAGCTACCACTTTGATACTTTTCAGTCTGTGTTTAAATGGGAAGAAAATTGTAGAGATAAACTAAACTTTAAAAGAAATTTCTTGAAATTCTTCTATGTGTCTGCAGTTATGGTAGTAGAAAACATGAGAAATGTGACAACGAATTTGGTTTCTTTTTATGTCTCTGAAGTTAAATGCTGAGATTTACAAACTAAATAATCAATATATAGCAGAGTAACAATACTTTGGTAAGTCAATTCAGATGTTAATATGTGGAATATCAATTGTATGAAATATTGTACTGATTACTTAATGGCCTTCAACTAGTGTATAATTTGATCCACAGTTACTTCAATATCAGTGAACAATTAAATACTTCTAGCTTCTAATTTGAGTCTGGAGAAATCTTGAGTATAATTTTAAGAAGTCTGATTTGATAGGAGTGACACTAATAAAATAAACCCATAGAATAATTTCAACCTCTTTAACTCTCTTTCTGTATACTTCAAAAATGAAAAAAAAAAAATCTTATTTCTACAGATTAGTTCTACTAATTTTATTGAAGACTAATGTATACACCTATTTTATGTACTCCTTTCTAATATTTCCTTACTAAAGTTCCTCTTTTCTCATTTGTTTTTCTCAATGTCTTTAAAATTACAAAGTTTTTAATAACATAATTTTTGGCATACATGGATTTAGTCCGTAGTTTATAAAAGGCATATCAATGCATTCACAGAATTTTTAAATATCCTTACATTTCTTGAAAGTTCTCTCTCTTTTATCTTATTATCTTTTGCAATGTTTAGCTGCTCAGTGCATAAACACATGTTGCCTCCTGTTCCTTCCCTCTGTTTCATGCAAAGGTAACATGCAGCATGCACAGATGGTTCATTGATGGTTCTGTGGTAGAATTTTTGCCTTCCATGGAGACCTGGGTTTGATTCCTGGCCAAAGTACTTCATGCACAGCCACCATTCCTCTGTCAATGGAGGCTTACACGTTGCTATAATATAGCTGAACAGGTTTCCGCAGAGCTACCGGACTAAGATGGAATAGGAAGAAAGGCCTGGCAATCTACTTCCAAAAGTCAGCCAGTGAAAACTCTGTGAATCACAGTGGTCCAATCTGCAAGGTATCATGGGGATGACACAGGACCAGGCAGCGTTTTTTCCAGTTGTGCACGGGTTCACCATGAATCAAGGGCTAACTAACAATAGAAACAGCTATTCTATCCATGCATTCTGTGAACTAAAATAGTCAGGTAGGTGCCACCCAATTAGATATCTATGAAAACTTCTTGCATTTGACGCTTTTGTTAAAACACCTCCCTAGTTAGCATCAAATGACTAAAAACACACAGTTTCCTACAACGTCTGCACCATGATACACAATGAATTCCAGTATCAGTATATAGTCTTTTGTTTGTTTCTTGTTGGTTAAACTCATAATTAGTGTCAACAAGGTGATCAAAGGGGAATAGTTCTAGTTTACATGGCATTCTTCTTCTAGGCTCTGGGGATCAACTATTCTTCCCTGTGTTATCCTCCTGAGAATCTTGTACCCTTGAATGTCTGCTACTTTCCTTAGGGGCTTTGTGATTCAATTCTTGAGCTTTACTCATGCAGTTTCTCCAAGTTTATTTCTTGAAAACTGAGTCATTGATTTCTCTGAAAAACATTGCTTCCTGTCAAAAAAAAAACAAAAACAAACCCAGTGTTGGCAATAATGGCTGCTCGCTTCACCTGTTAATCGTAGAATGGTGAAGATCACTGATTCTTCTTGTATATTGAATGCTGAGCTTTCTGGGCCTCTGCCTTTCCCTAGTAGGATTATCCCTGCCACAATTTGTTACATATTTTAGTCACAAAGGGGACAATGAAAACCTTTTTGAACCACCTGAAGGAACAACCATTACCTCTTAATAGAAAGGAATTTAATGCCGCAAATGATTACCCGTTTTCTCAGAAGCAATAGGTAATGCATATTAGCATTTAATTGTCTCCCTTCCCATGTTGTCAAGTTACATTTAAACAGCTTTAACTATACAAATGTAACTCATAGATTATATATCTTTAGCAGCTGCCGTGTTTCCATAATTGGTTCATTTCACATTTTATTACTTTCTCTTTGTAAGTTTTTCGAGGTCTGAATGAATTTTCTGGAGCAGTGGTTCTCAAATTTGAGCAGGCATCAGCATCACCAGGAGGGTGTGTTAAGACACAGTTTGATGGCCCCACCCCCCAGTTTCTGACTCAGCAGGTCTGGGATGGGGCTACAATATTTAGTTCTATAACAAGTTCTCAGGTAATGTGGATGTTACTCAGTCTAGGGACACATTTCAAAAACCACAGCTCTGGAAGAAGAGGCAAAGCAGTTCTGTTCTCTGAAGAGAAAAACTTTACCTACATATAATCAATAGTGACTCTTATATTGACTTTTTATAGTTATTATCTATAAGCTGTAAATATTCATAGGTCCACAAAGCTAAAATGTATCTTAGGTTTTCTGTTTTGTAATTTACTTGTTTTGCATAAGAGAAACTAGAATGTTTAAGTGCCAATGACGAAGCTGAGATTAAAATTAAGGTTTTCTGAGTCTCAGTTCACAGGTCTTTCTCCCACTGAATTTTCTTTATTTTATCTAGTTAATAGTATGCAATGTCAATAAGATATCAAATGCCAATTTCAGTTACTAGAAAACCTTGTTTTTTCAGAGTCATAGCATGCATTTTTCTGTAGAGTGTGTTTAGACACAATCGCTAAAACACAAGATTATCATAATTTTAATGATTTCTTTGAGTGATGATAAAATTATGGAGATTTACTAAAACACCTTCATAAGTTTTTATACAGGAAAAGAAAAAACCAAACACCAAACCCATTGCCATGGAGTTGATTCCGACTTACAGTGACTTTATAGGACAGAATAGAACTGCCCATAGGGTTTCGAAGGAGCGCCTGGTGGATTTCAACTGCCGACCTTTTGGTTAGCAGCAGTAGCTCTTAACCACTGCACCACCAGGGCTTCCAAAGGGTGCAGTGAAAACAACACTGGACAAAAAATCAGGTAACCAGAGTTCTACGCTTGACTTTATTACTAATCAGTTGTGAAAGAACTTGAGCAATTAACTCTCCTTTTCTAGGCAGTTTCACTTTTAGACTCTGCCCTGAGCCACTAGCATCAGAGGACATTAAACACCTCAAACTAGCCCCAGGGAAACACTTCACTGTCTGTTGCCCTATATCTTTGACACAAAGCAACAGTATCCAGATGATGTGAAGTGTGTGGGGTGTGCCACCACAAAAGTGGGACAGGGTTTCATAGTGTGGGGAGGATTTGAATCGCAGAAATGTATAGACAAGAGACAAATTATCAAATTCTTCCTCTCTCAGAGGATGAATGCAATAGCTTATTCCATGAACAGTGTCGTTTTCTCATAGTGATTGGTGTCCATTTTTCTTGTCCTTTTTGTTTTTTTAAGGTTCTACAGGTACTATGGAGCCCTGGTGGTGCAGTGGTTAAGCATTTGGCTGCTAACCAAAAGGTTGGCAACTGGAATCCATCAGAACCTCCTTCGAAACCCTGTGAGGCAGTTCTACTCTGTCCCATATGGTCGCTATGAGTCAGAATCGACTAGACAGCAATGAGTTTTTTTTTTTAAGAGGTACTAAAAATTAATATAGTATTCTCAATGTTAATACTTGATGACTAAGCAGTATTTATATTATAAATTACATTGTTCTTCCCTAGATGTAACATTTTTGAAGAATGATATCTATCCTTATGTTAGCAACTGAGTGAATATTGAACACAAGAATTAAAAACAATTTTATACTGAATAAAATTTAATTTAATTTAAAGAACAGGTTTAAAACCTCAACAATATTTAAAATAATTAAAACATTATTGAGGGGAAGATTCCAAAAATGACATTGACTTGGTTGGCATTTTGATCCCAAATCCAGAAGCATTGTGTATGTGTGTGTGTGTGTGTGTGTGTGTGTGTGTATACATACTATGTAGCACTTTTATTTTAAATTTGTTTCTAAGATATATAGGCTTAGTTGTGCCTATAATAATTACATTTTGGAAACAATTCATATATTAAAGTATATTCTGAATCAGCCCCAAAATGAAAAATCTTGATAAATGAAACACATATCATACTTGACCTTATAGGCCCTCTCAGACACAAAACACAAATGTAAACTAAATGCTGTTAAAGAAATTTAACTTAATCAAGATGCACAGGAAAAGTTACTGAAATGACATACAGTTCTTAGATCAAGGCTAAATTGCAGTTTTTGACTCTAAATGATACCCATGTGTTATTTGTGCTATCCATAGTGATTGGGTATGAACTGTTGCTTGACTGTTAATATCGTTAGGGAAAACATATTTTTAAAAAAGCTATGTTTGGTTACTTTTCTTAAAATAATTGTTTAAATAATTATTAAACGTTTAGAGAAGACAGAGAATTTTTTTTTAGAGAAAATAAAGACCCGACCAAGTGACCTTTCAATATAAGAAAATAGAGCAAGGAAATAAAAATATTTCTATGACTATGGAAGCAAAGATGCTTATACAAGTAATCCTGAAACTAATTTCTATAGACACCATTATTTTTGCCATTACAAATCAAGGTATATTCCTGATTGAAGAATGATTTCAACAGGCTGCTCTTTTTTTAAAATTTTCTTTGTAATATCCCAGTATTGAAAATTTTGAAAGGACTTCAGAAATATTGTGTGGTGTGATACCTTAAGTGATATGAAAATTATTGGACAAAATGAAAATATTTTGTTTTCCTTGATAATAAATAAGATTTAGATATATAAGCCCATTTACAATGTTTGTACATAATTTTAAAATGATTGGTTAATTTCCAAATCTAACTATGGTTATGTTTATTTTCTTGTTCTTGCAGGTGCATTGCTTCACCAGAGTAAAGTTTTGCTATCCTAAATTTGATACTAATAAACTGTCTAAAAACTACAATGACGCAAAAATTTTTTTCTAATTTTGCATTAATCTCAACAGAGTGCATGTTACATGGATATCTTAATTATAACAACATAAATTATGTTTTTTTCTGGAAGTAAAACAAAAACACCTAAATTTAATGGAAAATATAAAAGATAAATATGAATTATATATCTCTTTATTTTATGACTCATCCAGACATCGCCAGAATACACAGACATGTGCATCAATAATTAAATTCAATTCTTTGGACTATTTTACTGAGTCTAATTCATATTAAAACCATAGGTTTTCACGTATCATTTTGTCATTTGAAGGTTATTTGTCAAGGAAGGAGGATGTAACATATTTTATTTAAAATTTATGGCTTAATTCATGACTCAGGTAAGATTTAGATGTATATAGGTCTCTACTCCCTTGCCCAAGGCACTGCAAATATTAGGGGCAAGTCTGTCCTCATGCCTTCAGTGAGGAGACTGAGTCTGATAATCTCTAAGGGCATCATATGTATATGTACTTTTCTATGTTCATAAAGACAAAAGAATTACCACTGGCCTTTCCTGGAAAAGCCAACTGACTCTCAGGCCCTCAAGCCTCCCATGGACTGAATGGAGGTGTGATCACAGCCAACTGTACAATGTAGTGATGATTATCAAGCTCTTTTATTTTGCACATCCTTGGTTCTGCAAAACAGCTTACTTATCCCTTAGTACACTGTTATCTTCCCTGACAACCATGCAGTTGATTAAAAATAATAATAAGATTGCAGCTAACAAATTTCCCTAGAACATTTATGGTAAAAACAAAAACGAACAAAAATCATGATTTTTCTATCTTGATGTTATTTCCTTAGCTATATTGGAATTATCTTAAAATATTTTCTTTAAATGAAGTATTCTCAAGGCATTTGTGTTTGAGTTTTATTTTTATTTTTTTGGTTCAATAAGCAAACACAGCTCCAGTTTTCTACTGAAGACTATGCCTGCTGGTGATAACTGTATGTAGTAGCACAGAACACAATTTCACTTAAGCATTTTATTTTAAATGATAAGGACAGATGTGAACGTTTGCAACTCTGGCATGAGTAAAAAGAGGATTTAAATGGGATTTTTTTTATCAAAGACTGAGCCTCATTCTTCAGTTTCCAATCCTGGAAACATGCAAATAATCAACGAGACTTCCTTTGTTTAAAGTAACTGGATTCTCCTGGGATGTATTTGCATAGTTTTACTATCAAGCCAATTGCAGGAATAAGCCATTTTCTTTGAGGATGTCAATAGAGAAATAACTAACTTCTCATTGTGGAATTGCTTCAGGACTCTTGATGCAAACGGAATTTTCTGGTTTGCTGCCAAGGGCACCATCCCCATATTAATAATAGCCGCTGAATGGATCCAGTAGCTGCAGATTTTTCCATTTATATTGTTTCTATTTTTAATAGCTTTACAACACTACAAGCGTGTTTTTCTTTGTGATTATTGCACTGTTCTGATGACTGAAATCATTTACGCTCTAGCCTTCACTCTTATAAATATTCTATGGAGCCAGAGAAAAGTACTTGCTGTTGATGTCTTATTGCTCAATTATGAAGCACAGAAAACGCTCCTCCATGAGAATTTCAAGAGCAAAATGGGCTCATACATAATAAATCAGGAAGTAAGCCTTACGGGTATTAGTAGAATTAACACGCAGAAAACGAAATCATAGATGGATTTTTTTTTCCAGAGAAATTGCATTTTTTATTAATTAATTTTGAAAATAAGAAAGCCTATATTGGTCCTAAAACACTGATTAGGTACATTAATTAGGAAAATAAAGCTTAAATTAAGAAGTTGTTCACTGAAGGATCATACTAAGAGAGAGGAGAAAGAAAAAAAGATTTTTAAAAAGATGAATTCACATCTCACTTTATTTAATTACAATAAGCTACATAATCGGTACAGTCAGACTCTCAATATCACAGTCAAAATCTACTAAATTCTAAAATCCTGCTTTGCAAAACTACCTAGGAGAAAAGTTTTGGGGTTGAATACAGTCATCTTTCAATGAGTTCTTTCCATGGACTCACATAAAGTCTTATTTATTACCTTATTATTGCCTGTTTGGCCTGAAGCAACCTCCAACAGCACAATTTCAGCTGATTTTTTCTTTTTCCTCTTCCTATCATGCTCAAATAGATAACGAAAGTTTCTTTCCAGTCATGTAAATTGCTACAGAACTGTAGGCTTTTTGGTCTGAAAGAAGTTAGGCCTCGTCTAAATTTCTGTCAGCTAGAAAATTTACCATTACAACTGACACCAGGACTCAGGAATCTTTATTAAAGTTATCAGTTCCTTTACTGACACATCTTTCAATACTCTAATGTTAAATCCAGCTTACTGTACTGATAATCAGCATAATTTTCCCATACTCATTTTTAGAATCATTTTTGTTTTTGTTTGCAGGTTTGTTCATTGCCTATCCCCTCCAATGTGATATAATCTCAATGTCTGCCTATTCGTACCATTTTCTTGGCACTTGGCACAATGCTTAGCACTGATGTAATGAATAAAGGAGTAAGCAAGTAAGCTTCTAATAACTTGAGCCACAATAGTATTTTCTTTAATTTTCAAGTTTCATTACACTAAGATTAAAGGTAAATTTCACTTTGAGAGAAGACACTCTTAGATCGTTTTTGATAGTATTCCTAGATCTTATATGCTTCTTTGTCTGATTACTAAAAATTGGGTTGTTACAAGGCCTGGGCTTTTTCTGAGGAAGAATTTACCTTAGTATGCATGATATAGTAACTGAAGGTTGACTGTTACAGTGCCAAAATATGAGCCCCTCACGTAGCAAGGCACTCAAAACAAAACTGGGGAAGAGCTGCCTCCTAAAAGTAGAGCCTACCTTAACGATGTGGACAGAGTAAAGTTTTCAGGACCTTCATTTGCTGATGTGGCACAATTCCAAATGAAAAGAAAAAGCTGCAAACATCCATTAATAATCAGAATGTGAAATGTACGAAGTATGAATCTAGGAAAACTGGATGTTGTCAAAAAATGAAATGGAATGCTTGAAGATAGATATCCTAGGCATTAGTGAGCTGAAATGGACTGGTATGGGCCATTTTGAATTGGACAGTCACGCGGTTTAGCATGCTAGGAATGACAGACTGAAGAGGAATGGCATCACAGTCATCATCAAAAAGAACATTTCAAATCTATCCTGAAGTACAATGTTGTCAGTCATAGGATAATATTCATACGCCTACAAGGAAGACCAGCTAGTATGACTACTATTCAAATTTACATGCAAACCATTAATGCCAAAGATGAAGAAATTGAAGATCTTTAGCAACTTCTGAAGTCTGAAAATGATAAAAAAGAAAAAAATGCAATGAAGATGCACTGATAATTACTGGTGATTGGAATGCAAAAGTTGGAAACAAAGAAGAAGGATCAATAGTCAAAAAATATGGCCTAGGTGATAGAAATGATGGCAGAGATCCCATGATAGAATTTTGCAAGATCAACAATTATTCATTGCAACGTAAACGATGACTATTCATGTGATCTTCACCAGGTAGAATACACAGGAATCAAATCGACTACATCTGTGGAAAGAGACAATGGAGAAGCTCAATATTATCAGTGAGAACAAGGTCAGGGTCTGACGGCAGAACAAACCATCAATTGCTCATATGCAAGTTCAATTAGAAGCTGAAGAAAATTAAACTAAGTCTATGAGAGCCAAAGTATGACCTAGAGTATTTCCGAGCTAAATTTAGAGACATCTCAAGAAAAATTTGATCCATAGAACACTAATGAACGAAGATCAGATGAGTTGTGGGATGACACAAAGGACATTATACATGAAGAAAGCAAAAGATCATTTAAAAGAAAGGAAAGATAAAAATAGATGTCAGAAGAGACTCTGAAATATTCTTGTGAATGTAAAGTACATATAGAAAATGGAAGAATGACGAAGTAAAAGAGCTGACCAGAATATTTCAAAGGGCAGCTCAAGATGACAGAGTAAAGTATTATATTGAAATGTGCAAAGACCTGGAGATAGAAAACCAAAAAGGAAGAAAATGCTTGGCATTTCCCAAGCTGAAAGAACTGAAGAAAAAATTCAAGCCTTGAATTCCAATATTGAAGGATTCTATGGGCAAAATATTGAACAACACAGAAAGCATCAAAGATGGACGGAACATACAGATTCACTTTACCAAAAATGATTGGTCGATGTTCACCCATTTCAGGAGGTACCATATGATCAGGAACCAACTGTACTAAAGGAAAAAGTCCAAGCTGCACTGAAATTATTGTCGAAAAACAAGGCTTCAGAAATAGACAGAATACCAACTACTATGTTTTAACAAACAGATGCAATGCTGGAAGTACTCAGTCATCTACGCCAAGAAATTGGGAAGATAGCTACCTGGCCAGCCTACTGGAAGAGATCCATATTTGTGCTCATTCAAAAGAAATGTGATCCAACAGAATGTAGAAATTAATATCACACACAAGTAAAATTTTGATAATTCAAAAACAGTTGCAGCAGTACATGCACAGAAAACTGCCAGAAATTCAGAAGAGGAATTGGAACAAGAAATATCATTGCTGATGTCAGATAGATCTCGGTTGAAAGCAGAGAATACCAGAAAAATGTTTACCTGTGTTTTATTGACTATGCAAAGGCATTCAACTGTGTGGATCATAACAATTTATGGATAACATTGTAAAAAATAAGAATTCCAGCATACTTAATTATGTAATGAGGAAACTGTACATAGACCAAGGTGGTCGTTCAATAGAAAAAAGGGATATTGTGTGGTTTAAAATCAAGAAATATGTGTGTCAGAGGTGTATCCTTTTACCATACTTATTCAATTTGTATGCTGAGCCAATAATCTGAGAAACTGGACTATATGGAGAGCAATATGTCATCAGGATTGAAGGGAAACTCATTAATAATCTGCAATATGCAGATGACACAACTTTGCTTGCTGAAAGTGAGGAGGATTTGAAGAACTTACTGATGAAGATCAAAGACTACAGCCTTCAGTATGGATTACACCTCAACATAAAGAAAACATAAATCCTCAAAACTGGACCAAAAAACAGCATCATGATAAACGGAGTAAAGATTGAAGTTGTCAAGGATTTCGTTTTACTTAGACCCACAATCAATGGTCATGGAAGCATCAGTCAAGAAAACAAAGGATGTATTGCATTGTGCAAATGTGCTGCAATAGACCTCTTTACAGTGTACAAAAGCAAAGATGTCACTTTGAGAATGAAGGGAAGCCTGACCCAAACCACGGTATTTTGCAATTGCCTCATATGCATGTGATATCTGGACAATGATTAAGGAAGACCTAAGAAGAATTGATGCCTTTGAATCATGGTGTTGGCAAAGAATATTGAATAGACCACGGACTGCAAGAATGATAAACAAATCTGTCTTGGAAAATGTACAACTAGAATGCTCCTTAGAAGGAAGGATGGAGATACTTCCTCTTACATACTTTGGACATGTTATCAGGAGGAATCAGTCCCTGGAGAAGGACATCATGTTTGGTAAAGTAGAGGGTCAGCGAAAAAGAGACAGACCCTTAATGAGATAGACTGACACAATAGCTGCAATAATGGGCTCCAACATAGCAATGATTGTGAGGATGGCACAGGACCAGTCAGCGTTTCGTTCTGTTTTACATAGGGTCGCTATGAAGAGCATAGTTTGCTCCTACTTAACGAGACAGTATTCTGCCTTATACTGATGAAAACTGGCTAAATATTATGTATTTTTACATTTCTTTGTTAGAGTTTGGAAAACGGGAGCTTGGGAAATTTTTCATTTCTATAATGACCACCGTGATCAAATTCACAGACCACTATAAGTCGTTAGCTCATTCATTCCATGTGGTATTATCCACCTTTTCCTTGAATTAAATTATACCATTTGAGAGCTTCAGATTTGAACTACACCATTTGGGTCTTTCATAATTCTTTTTTATGAAGTTGAGTTTTGGTTTTATGCTACCCGCCAACACTGAAGGACATGAGAAATTATTGATGTTAGGTGCCATTGTGTCATTTCCAACTCATAGTGGCACCATGTACAACAGAACGAGACATTGCTCAATCTTGCAGAATTCTCACAATCTTTGCTATGTTTGATCCCACTGTTGCAGCCACTGTGTCAATCATTTACGGTTTTCCTCTTTTTCATTAACCCTCTACTTTACCAAGCATGAAGGCCTTCTTGAGGGGTAGTCTATCCTGATAACATGTCCAAAGTAAGTGAGACGAAGTTTCAACATCTTTGCTTCTAAGGAGCATTCCGGCTGGACTTCTTCCAAGACAGATTTGTTTGTTCTTCTGGAAGTCCATAATATATTCAATATTCTCCACCAATACCATAATTCAAAGGCATCAATTCTTCTTGGGTCTTCCTTATTCATTGTCCAGCTTTCTCATGCATATGAGGCAATTGAAAATACCATGGCTTGGGTTAGGTGCACCTTAGTCCTCAAAGTGACATCTTCGTTTTTAACATTTTAACTTGAGAAATAGTAAATAATATAAACTGATAATTAGGTCTATTAAGAACATTCTGCAGTGTATTACACAATGTCTTTTTTATAAGGACCCAGAGCAGAAATTTATCTCAAATATTTTAGAAAAAGTCCATTTTTAATAGCTGTTTACTTTTTACATTTTGAAGGCTTGGAAACTTGCAACTAACCGCCTTTTTTTTTCTTGTTTTTCATCTGGGAGGTTCTATATCTCATCAATATTGGGAATCTTTCACTTCTTTGCCTTTTCTTCTCTTTTTGCATTCAACACACTTAGAGTCAAACTTGACTCTCCTTTTTAGTGACTGTGTACAGGAAATATGTTATGCATTCATTTTTGCTAGTTTAGTCCTTGGTGTTATCATATTTTACTTTCACCCTGATTCAATAAACTATTTATTTCATTATTTTTTACTATCTTTTTCTAAGACATGCCAAATCTGTTCATGCCATATTCTTCCTTAACAAATTTTAAAGTCATATGTTTGCCTGCAAGATAAAGTCCACATAACTTCATAGCATATAAGACCATCCATGAACTTGCCATCTTAATCTTATCTCATCTCTTAATAACTTCCCTCTGCCTTACCCTCAGCTGGATAATGAATAAGGAATACCGAAGAACTGACACTTTTGAATTATGGTGTTGGTGAAGAATATTTAATATACCATGGACTTCCAGAAGAACTAACAAATCTGCCTTGGAAGAAATACAGCTCGAATGCTCCTTGGAAGCAAGGACAGAGAGGCTTTGTCTCACATACTTTGGACATGTTATCAGAAGGTAAAGTGGAGGGTCCGCAAAAAAAGAGGAAGACTTTCAATGAGATGGATTGATACAGTGGCTGCAACAATGGGCTCAAGCATAACAATACTTGTGAGGATGGTGCAAGACTGGGCAGTGTTTCATTCTCTTGTAAGTAGGGTCACTATGAGTCGAAATTGACTCGACGGTGCCTAACAACAAAATAACTGCTTTATCCTCACTTCCCACCCCTGCACATTCTGTTTCAAGTCATTCCTCATAGAGTTCCTCCAGGAACCATGTTGTTCCATGACTCTGTGCTTTGATTCAAACTCCCATATTATCTTGGTGATGTCATCCTCTCCTGATCTTCTTTCTTATCTTTTATCCCCCTATTAAGTAGAGCCACCCCTTTCTCCTTTGTTCTACCACCATATCCTGTATAAATTCCCATCTTATAAATAATACAGACACTTTGATAACTATTTTTTCACCAAGTCTCTCCCTGTCATTAGACAATTAACTCTATAAACATGTACAGTGTTGTTTTTATAAAGATGCCTAAATTTACACATTTCCATAAATGTAGATAGATCCTGTCTGTTTCTAAGGTTGTTTTGATGTTCTGGGAGCTCACCACCATCTTACTTTTTTTTTTTTTAAATTGAAATAAGTCATCTGGAATGATGTTTTGACCCATATGTCACTGAAAAAAAATGTAAGGGTTTGAAAATCAAGTGAGGGATGTTAGGTAAATTCAGTGATTTGGTAGAAGAAGGTGATACCTGCAAAACACATCTGAAAGTTTCACGCTGTCGACTATTGATCTCTATCAAATAATTCTATTTCCAAAGAAAGCCAATACTTCTGTCTTCGGATGTGAAGGAGTAGCAATTTTTTCAATACATTTTTCCTTTAAAAGCATTCTAGAGAGGCATTGGAATGTAACTTAACCCCACTATATGTTGAAAAACATTTTTAAAAACTACCTTTTACTACTTGACTTCATACCTTTGTTCCATTAAATATGATTTTTAAAATGTTTAACAATGTATGTAGCCTATCAGTCTCCTCTGGTATAAGCAATATTCCTCAGGTGACAATCCCTTTATTCATTGGTTATGAGATTATATAATTTTAGATATTGTTCTATATGGAATAGAGTTTATGGATTAGTCTAACTACCTTCATTTATACTCATGTAGTTGAAGCCCAGATTATTTAAGCAACTGATCAAATCTTTCATAGCTTTTACAATTATGAAAAGAGAAAGTATATACCCAGGTTTGGGTAAATGCTTTAATTTTATAACTGAAGAGTTTACATCAATTGTTTGTTCATATGGTAGTATATTAGTTAAATGGCATCATATGTGTAAATCACACAAATTAGGAATATATATTTTGAACCTTTGGAGGGAGTGTTAGCATCCATAATATGGGATTTATATTTTACATACTTGGTAATAAATATTAATATATGAAATGTATGTATGTAGTGGTTCTCTTCATTTTTCTCAGAATTAATGATATTTAATGTTTCTTTTTACCTCTCTATATTCTTTGAAACTTAAAAATCCAGGAAATGTTATTGAAAATGTCAGTAACCCTTAAGAGCACACAAATTGAAACATTATTTCTTGTAATACAGTAAATAATTACAAGACCCACAGGAAAGGAAGTAAACATATTATAGGATTAAGGCTTACATAAGATATTTGAAACTAGAAACTGATTACATACACTAGCTATCCAGTATTAGTGATGATCTTATATTTGTAAGTATATCTTTCCTTTATTCATTAGAAACACTAGGGCCATTGCAATCATTTTCAGGGGAATGATGAATGTGAATTTCATGTAATTTTAAATTTTGTATTATTTATAGTTAAACCCTCTACATGTTTCTTTCCTCTTAATTCTAAATCACTTAGTTATCTTAAAATATCCAATAACTAAAATGAAACTCTACATAGAGGAAGGCCACCACAGTGTAAAAGATGTGGTATACAGCTCAGCATCTGAAGGAAGCTTATAGGAAAAGAATCACGAGCTGCAATAATAAATTGAGAATCACATACACTGAGGTTCCAACATTCCTATCATACTGTTTAGTTCCTTAGAAAAATCACTGAACCTCTCCTTAGACTTTTTTTACTTCATGTGCAAAATGGGGATATTTATCATCTAGAAATATAGTGAATCTATATACATAAATATTGTGAAAAGCACAGAGAAGTTTAATTCTACAAACACACCCACCAGCATCAGGTATATATGAAATAAAAATGTATGTGAAAAACTAATAGCAAATTTGTTGCAAATTTGTTGAAAACTAGGCTGTATCAAATTTAACACAGAGAAAAATCTTTATAAACTCCTATGTGCAAACTTAAAATTTTAGTTAATTTTAGCTTTTCCACAGGTAATTAGATTTTTTTTTCTTTTGCATTTAAAGGTCAAGACTGTTTTTTAATAACCCTATAAATTAATTTTGTTCCTAAGAAGGATTTTATTTTATAACAGGGAACTCTGAAACCAATGATCTCTGAAAACAAAGTAGAGAATGAAAGAAAATTAAAAATAAAGTGCTCTCTGATGAAAGCGTAGTATTTGAAACCACACTTACTTTGACCTCCTGCCTTTCTAAAGTTTATTGGCAAGAATTGAAGCTCCTTTAACAGCTTTTAAAAATCTCCTCCTCTCACATATTTCTGTCCTTTTTTTTTTTTTCGTTTTCGCTTTGCAAATAGATTTAATGCAAAACGTGTGCTGTAAAACATGTTTTAATAAAAGTGACACCTCTAATGGATAGCCCATAATGGAGGTCATTGTTTCTAAGAAAATTTTTCACATTTTAAATCTTCCAGTGTAAGTTCTTTGCTAAGTGACTTGACTAAAGTTAATATTTATCAATAAATTGAATTGGCTCAAATTAATCAGTTTTCTTATATCTTTGTCCGTTTATTTTCTAAAGAAGAAAAAGAAAAAAAAAGTTTTTTTTTTTTTAAACCAGAGAGAAGCACATACCATATTTCTGTTTGTCTTTGACTTCTTACTTTTAGAGTAAAGTGTATCCTGAGGACTCAGGTACTTACAAAGTTGTGTAGGGAAATGGAGTGGCATTGTAAAAAGGAATAAATCTGGACACCTGAATCAAGGTTGCAAAAGAGCTCCCACTTTCTAGACCTCTTTCCTTCCTTCATCCTCAGAATGCAAATTCAAGGAATGCAAACTCTGTTTCTTGATTAATCCAAACATTCCCTCAAGAAATATTTAAAGCCATCCTTTACCTCAATTACCAAGTCATTAGAGAGGACTTACAACTCCCAAGCCTTTATATAATAACCCACAGACCACTTAAAGGTACTACTGAGAGTAGAAGATTAGCACTAGAAGATTTAGTCACAGATGGTAAATGGAATTTCCACTGTCTGCTGCTTCCCATATACAGAGATTAAATCTCTCTCTCACATTTCTCTCCACGTCTGTGAAACAATTTTTTGTCTCTATGAAGTTTGTTTTGTTCTGCAGCAGTTTTAAATGTTAGCATCTGAAGAGAGTGATACTTTCTCATTTTCTGAGGAGGAAGAGTGATAGATTGCCTTTGTAAATGAACACTCATGCTGTTATTATCTACTGTTTGGAATAGTCATGTTAGATTAAACAGCATTCTATTGTGGCCCCCTTATTAATTATGATGCCCCTGCTGCCATGCTGATTCTTTTTTTCTGATGTCTCCACTTTGGGAAAGCACAGCTTCTTTCAAAAAAGCCTATCACAATGCAAGCAACTCATTAACTTCAGCCTTCCTCCCAGTTTCCTATGATAGGATGAAGAACCTTCCCTAACTAACTTGAGGGAGAGATAATAAAGTTTTATTTCCCTTTCACAGCAATTGAAGGACAGTTTATCATATTTTTTTTTTCTTTCAGACAGAATTTTGAACAGAAGCAGAACTCGGAACTATTTTTTAATGTTCTAAATGTCACTAAACTGGAAGTTACTGTAATGACCAATAATTCCTTACATTTGGCAGTTTTCATATTTTATTTCTAAAAAATTGTGAGCATGTTTTTGCATATATTTCCCCCAGAGAATAATGAAATGAAATGAAATCCTGTGGCTGTCTTCCCAAATTCAAGTTACTTAGCTATTTTTCTTTTGTTTTTTTCTTTTCTTGGTTTGCTGACAAGCAGTAGAGCATTTGCCTAATGTGGAATCTTTCAGTTATCGCTAAGGATTCTTGTACTCTAAAATTCCATCATTGTAAATTCTTTCCTTTGAATTGCCCTTTTCAGCTTTTTCTCAAATTGTAAATATCTTTAGAAGTGGGTACATATCTGACAGATTTAGTGAATACACTTGATTCAGTCTTAGTAGGCTCTGTTATGCTGTAATAACAGATAGTCACCAAAGTCTAAGTTGCCAAAACCACAAGAATGTATTTCCCTCTCATACTACTTGTCCAGTGTGGGTTGGGAGAGGTCTTTGCCCGTCGGTGACTCAGGGACTGAGGCTAATGGAGACTCCTGCTCTTCTCATGTCCCCAAGACAGCTGGAGTCAGAAAAGGGAGGGCATTACACTGAACACTGACTTTCAAATTGTCTTCCTGGGGGAGGCACAAGTCACTGCTAACATTCAGCCTGACAAAATAAGTCACATGACCGTCCTTAACTTAGAGAGGAGTGGAAAAGAGCAATCCTACTCAGGCAGAGAGGGAATGGAACATTTGTGAAGATCCCCCATGATTAATACCACCATACTGTTGTAAATTAGTTCATTGCACAACTTTCTGGCTGACGGTGGGGATGAGGACTGGAAATTTGTATGTGAGGTCTAACAGAAAAAGATTGTTTTGGAGCATACCAGCAAAGCCTAAAAAAACAACCCATTGCCATCCAGTCTATTCTGACTCATAGAATTACCCCATAGAGTTTCCAAGGAGCACATGGTGGATTTGAACTGCCAACCTTTTGGTTAGCAGCTATAGCACTTAACCACTATGCCACCAGGGTTTCCAAGAAAAACTGAGGAGGCCCAAATTAGTAGATGAAACATGAGGCTAAGCACCTATATAGGTGATAGAAGGAGTTACACAGAACCAACTGCCTAACTCAGCAGCCTTCAGATTTCTTTACTGAAATTAGTTATTCCCAACCTAGGCAAATAATTTTCTAAATAATAAAACATAATACATTCTGTCAAAAAAGATACCGGATGAATTAATTAATGCCTAGTAAATACCATTTATGAGGCTTTTTTAAAACATAGTTTTTTTTGAGAGGAAACACAGTAAGTTGTTGGTGATGAAATAATTGGGAACTACTGACCTACAATATAGGATTGACAATCCCCTATGAGCAGGGGTTGTATCTTACATTTCTCTGGGTCTTCAGCTGATAAATTACAGCTGACAATATTCATTATAGAGCAGAAAATACCATAGTGTGGGCATTAAATAGCCTGAGTTTGAATCCATTCCCTGTTACTTATTTGATGAGTAACTATAAGCAAGTAGCTATTGATCATGCCTACTTAGCACCCATTTCTTCTTCTGGTAGGAACATCAGTATACCTACACCCTTTGGAGGACATCAACACATTCATTTAGTGCATGTGGTTTCGTTGGCGTTCCATCTCCTTGCTTCTGGGATGACACATATCCCAACATAGCCCATCATCATGACCACAGTTTTTAGTACAGAGAGGGATACGTGTTCAAAGTTTCCTGTTGGGTGACAAAGTTTTACATCAGGAGACTTTTTTTGTAACCACTGGGAAAGAAAAGCTAAATTTTCATCTGATGGCTACTGAGGGGGCATGATGTAAATCTAGAGTGGTTGACTGCTATATTGCCCACAAAAAGGAAAAACCTGTCTGAGAATGGAGCCAGCACAAAAAAACTCCAAACTGAGTAGTGAAGATAGAGTAATTGATTGATGATATTGATTGAGCCTTAGATGATTTGACTTTTAACTTTAGACCTTCCAATTATAGGGCACAACTCATGCTCTTTTGACTTATTCTGGTTTGAGTTGGGCTTTTTGAAACAGCAACCTCCTGACAAATAAACCTTCCTCAGCCTATTTCTTACATGAATAAAATGAAGTCTTGTCACAATAGTATGTGGATTTCCCAAAAATAACTAAAAATCCTTAAAAATGCTAGGTGCTGCCAGTTCGTGAAATATTATAAACGCAGTTTTAGAAGTGTTGAGTTTGAGATGTCTGTGGTATACTTTAGCAGAAATAAATATTTCAGAGTTGGATATCCTAGTTAGGAGCCCAGAAAATATATACTAGAGGAAGATATATATTTAAGAGTCAACAACATAGAAATGGTAATCAAAGCCAAGGTGATAAATAAAAAGCCCAGTTAGAATATGTCTATACCATAAGGAGAAGAAAATATTGTGTGTTTTAAATTTGCTAAAGCATAAACTACAAAGCACTGAGGAAGTAGGCTTGTTTTGCCTAAGTTTGACAATAAAATACAGTGGAAAGTTTATGTAGGACCTAAAGTGAGTTGCTAAGGAATTTATCATTTATCACTTAGGGAAATAAATGAGAGTCGATGAAGGGTTTCAAGCAAGAGACCGAAAAGTATTTTAACTTTTATTAAGATCACTCTTGTGGAAGAAGTTTGTGATCTGATGGGTTTGTCTTCCATTTTCACATAATGACAATGTTTGTGTAACGACCTGGTCTTTGGAACCTAACCATGTCAATAAGTGAGAAGTGGGTGTAATTATTTTATTTTATTTTTTTTTATTGTACTTCGGGTAAAGGCTTACAGAACAAATAGTTTCTCATGAAACAGTAGTGCACATATTGCTTTATGACATTTGTTAACAACCCCACAACATGTCAACCCTCTAACTTCTCAACCTTTTTTTTTTGGTGAACATACACATAGCGAAAGATACACCATTTCAAAAATTTCTACATGCACAGTTCAGTGACATCAACTACACTCTTCCAATTGAGATGCTATTCTCACTTAAGATGGAGGCATACAGAACAACATAGTTTCTCATTTAACAGTTACTACACATGTTGCCTTATGACAGTGGTTAACAATCTCACAACACATCAACAATATCCTTACTCAACCTTGGGTTCCCTATCACCAGCTTCCTTGTCCCCTTCCGCCTTCTGGCCCTTGTCACTGACTACTGTACCTTATTAGTCCCATTTGGTTTTACGGGGCTGTCCACTCCCAGGCTGAATGGTGAACCTTGGAGATAACTTCACCACTGAGCTAAAAAGGTGTCTGGGGGCCATACTCCCGGGGTTTCTCCAGTCTCCTTTAGGCCAGTAAATCTGGTCTTTTTTTTTGTGAGTTAGAATTATGCTCTACCTCCTTCTCCATCTCTGTCCAGAACCCTCTGTTGTGATCCTGGACAGAGCAGTCAGTGGTGGTAGCCAGGCACCATCTAGCTGTACTGGACTCAGTCCAGTGGAGGCCTTGGTAGCCGTGGACAATTAGTCCTGCGGACTAATCTTTTCCTTGTATCCTGTTATCTTCACTCTCCCTTGCTCCAGAAGGGATGAGACAAGTGGAGTATGTTAGATGGATGCTCACAGGCTCTTAAGACCCCAGACACTACTCACCAAGGTAGACTGTACAGCATTGTCTTTATAAGCTGTGTCATGCCAATTGAGCTAGGTGTTCCCCGAGACCATGGTCCCCAGAGCCCTCCACCCAGCAATTCAGTCCCTCAGGGAGTTTGGATGTGTCTATGGGGCTTCCATGACCTTTCCTTGTACAAGTCGTGCTGCCTTCCCCAGTATTGTGTACTGTCTCACCCTTCACCCAAGATACCACATTTATCTATTGCCTATTTAGTATTCACCCCCCACCCCTCCCATCCCTGGTAGCCAACAAAGATTGTTACTTTTGATGTGTGAACTTTTTAATGGGTTTTTACAATAGAGTCTCATACAATATTTGTCCTTTTGTGATTGACTTATTTCACTCAGCATAGTGTCCTCCAGTTTCATCCATGTTATGAGATGCTTCACAGATTCATCATTGTTCTTTCTCTTTGCATAGGACTCCATTGTGTGTAGGTACCATAGATTGTTTATCCATTCAGCTGTTGATGGGCATCTAGGTTGTTTCCATCTTTTTGCTATTGTGAACAGTGCTGCCATGAACATAGGTGTGCATATGTCTATTCGAGTGACGACCCTTATTTCTCTAGGATATATTCCTAGGAGTGGGATTGCTGGATCGAATGGTATGTCTATTTCTAGCTTTCTGAGGAAGCACCCTATCATATTCCAAAATGGTTGAATCATTTTTCATTCCCACCAGCAGTGCATAAGAGTTCCGATCTCCCCACAGCCCCTCCAACGTTTGTGATTTCCAGTGTTTTTGATTTGTGCCGGTAATGCCGGGGTGAGATGGTATCTCATTGTGGTTTTAATTTGCATTTCTCTAATGGCTAGTGATCACGAGCATTTCCTCACGTGTCTGTTGGCCATTTGAATGTCTTCTTTGGTGAAGTGTCTGTTCATTTCCTTTGCCCATTTTTTAATAGGATTATTTGTCTTTTGGTTGTACAGCTGTTGGATTTTCTTGTAGATTATTGAGATTAGACCTTTGTCTGAATTGTACTGTCCAAAACTTTTTTCCCAGTCTGTAGGTTCTCTTTTTACTCTTTTGGTGAAGTCTTTTGAAGAGCATAGGTGTTTGATTTTTAGAAGATCCCAGTTATCTAGCTTATCTGTTGGGGTTTGTGCGTTGATGGTTATGGTTTATATCCTGTTAATGCCATGTATTAAGGCCTGAAGTGTTGGTCCTATTTTTTCTTCTATGAACTTTATAGTTTTAGGCTTTATATTCAGGTCTTCGATCATTTTGAAGTAGTTTTTCTACACAGTATGACGTATGGGTCCTGCTTCAATTTTTTGCAGATGGATATCCAGTTTTGCCAGCACCATTTGTTAAAAAGACTGTCTTTTCCCCATTTGATCGACTTTGGGCCCTTGTCAAAGATCAGGTGACTCTAGGTGATGGATTTACATCTGGGTTCTCAATTCTGTTCCGTTGGTCAATGTATCTGTCGTTGTACCAGTACCAGGCTGTTTTGACTATTGTAGCTGTATAGTAAGTGCTGAAGTCAGGTAGTGGGAGTCCTCCAACTTTATTCTCCTTCTTCAGTAGTGCTTTACTTATTCGGGGCTTCTTCCTTTTCCATATAAGTTAATGATTAGTTTTTCTATCTCTTTGAAGAATGTTGGTATTTGGATAGGGATTGTGTTGTATTTGTAAATTGCTTCGGATAAAATTGTTATTTTCACAATGTTGAGTCTGCCTATCCATGAGCATGGTATGTGTTTCTGTTTATGTATACCCCTTTGGGTTTCATACAGTAGTGTTTTATAGTTTTCTTTGTATAGGACTTTTACATCCCTGGTCAGATTTATTCCTAAGTAGTTTATCTTTTTAGGGGCTATTGAAAATGGTATTGTTTTCCTGATTTCCTTTTCATCTTTCTCCTTACTGGTGTATAGGAATCCAACTGAGTTTTGAATGTTTATCTTGTAACCTGCTACTCTTCTGAATCTTTCTATTAATTCCAGTTGATTTCTCGTGGAGTCTTTAGGGTTTTCTAGCTATAGTATCATATCATCTGCAAACAGGGACAGTTTAACTTCTTCATTACCAATTTGGATGCCCTTTATTTCTTTTTCTTGCCTTATTGCTCTAGCTAGAACTTCCAGCACAATGTTAAATAGGAGTGGTGATAAAGGGCATCCTTGTCTTGTTCCTGTTTTCAAGGGGAATGTTTTCAGCCTCTCTCCATTAAGAATGATGTTGGCCATTGGTTTTGCATAGATCCCCTTTATTATGTTGAGAAATTTCCCTTCTCTACCTATTTTATGAGAGTTTTTATCAGGAATGGGTGTTGGACTTTGTCAAATGCCTTTTCTGCATCAATTGAGATGATCATGAGATTCTTTTTTTTTCCTTTTATTTATGTGGTGGCTTACGTTGATTGATTTTCTAATGTTGAACCATCCTCGCATACCTGGTATGAATCCTACTTGGTCGTGGTGTATTATTTTTTTGATATGATGCTGAATTCTACTGGCTAGAATTTTATTAAGAATTATATAGTGTCCTTCTTTGTCTTTTATGGTAGATTTTGTTTTAAAGTCTACTTTATCTGAGATTAGAATTGCCACTCCTGCTGTTATTTGGTAGTTGTTAGCTTGATATATTTTTTTCCAACCTTTGACTTTCAATAAATTCACAGTTTTGTTTCTTAGGTGTGTCTCTTGTAGACAGCATATTGATGGATCATGTTTTTTTTATCCATTCTGTCACTCTCTGTCTCCCTATGGGTGCATGTAAGCCATTTACATTCAGTGTAATTATTGATAGATGTGAGTTTCTTGCTGTCATTTTGTAGTGCTTTTTTTGTGGTGCTGAAGTTTTCCTTGTTCTTCTTACTCTCTTGTGCTGAGTTACTTTTGTTTCTGGATTTTTTTTTCATTTTTTTGGTTTTTGTGGGTTTTGTTTTTGCTGAGGCTTTATGTTTTTCCTCTTCTTTTTTGATTATGTTTGTTAACTTTTTTTCTGGTTACCATGAATTTTACCTTTATCTTTCTAAGTTTGATACCATTACTTGGTATTGCCTTGCCTTTCTCTCCATTAGAAGGTTCTATACCTATACCTATGTTGTCTTCATTTACTGATTAACTGCTCTGATTCCCTGTTGTATTTCTTTTGGTTTTGGATAGTCCTCGAGAATTCATTTCCTAGATTGGCATCTGGCTGGTAAGATCCTGTGTCCTAGATTCTGCCTGTGAGCTCAAGTTGTTTGTCCTCAGATCAAAGAACTCCCTTTAATAATTCTTGTAAGTTTGGTTTGACTTTTACATATTCACTTAATTTCTGTTTATCTGGAAATGACCTAATTTCACCATCAAATGTGAACAAGAGTTTTGCAGGATATATTATTCTTGGCTGACAATTTTTTTCTTTCAAGGTTTTATATATGTCATCCCATTGCCTTCTTGCCTGCATGGTTTCTGCTGAATAATCTGAGCTTAGTCTTATTGTTTCTCTTCTGTATGTGACTTCTTGTTTTACATGAGCTGCTCTCAGGATTCATTGTTTGTCTTTGGTTTTGGCGAGTGTGAATATGATATGTCTTGGTGATTTTCTTTTGGGGTCTCTCCTATATGGGGTTCGTTGAGCTTCTTGGATGGCTATCTTTTCATCTTTCATGTACTGGGGAAGTTTTCTGTCAGCAGTTCTTCAATGATCCTCTCTGTGTTTTCTGTTTTCTTCCCTGTTCTGTAATTCCAATCACTTGCAAATTTTTGTTTTTGATTGTATCCCACATAACTCTCAGGGTCTCTTCATTTTTCTTTGTTCTTTTTTCTGAGCTTTCCTCAAACAGAGTTGTATCCAAGTGTTTGTCTTCAATTCCACTGCTCTTGTCTTCCACCATTTCAAATCTGCTTCTCAGCCCTTCTATGACACCGTCCATTTCTGAAATCTTGTTGTTTATCTTTTGGATTTCTAATTCTTGTCTTTGTATAATTTCTAGTTGTGAATTTATTTTGGCATTTTTTTCCTGCATGATTTTCCTGAATTCTTCCAATTTTTTGTCTATATTTTCCATGAATTTGTCTATTTTTTCCACATGTTTGTCAGCTTTTTGCCTCAGCTCTTGGAGAATTCTGAGTATTATAGATTTGAATTCCCTATCAGGTAGTTCTAGTGCATTTTCTTCCACTGGAGAGTCATCTGACATTTTATTTTGGACGCCTACTGGAACCATCTTGTCCTGTTTTTGTAAATATTTTGTTATTGTCTGCTGTCTTCGTGGCATTCAGTAGTTATTTTTCTCATTTATTGATTGTAGATTTGTTTGTTTCATCCCACCCCCTTTTTTTTTTAAATTTGACTATGTCTGAGCAGGCGGACTGTGTGTTCTTTGTTCTTTGCTTGTCTTTGGGCACAATACTTTTCACCTCCTTCTCCAATTGGCACGGTCAGTCACTCAGATATGGTACGGCTGGGCATGTCTAGCTGAAGAGGAGTTACTGTGATGGGTTGTTAGTGGCACTTACTACAGCCACCAGAGCGGGTCAGTAATCAGTGCAGAGCAGGTTCCAGTAGGCCGTGCCTGTGCTGCTTGGTGGTGTGATGTCAAGCGCACGGTGCAGGTAGGCAGGATGTAGCGGGGAGATTGTTATGTGTGGAGCTAAGATGGATATGGGAGAGAGGAGAGAGGAACAGGAGCCAAAAACATACAAAAAAAAAAAAAGAATGCTAGGGAGCTTGCCATTGGAATGGAGATGAGAGACTATGAAATGGAGAAAAACAGAAAGCAGAAGAGGAAGAAAAGAAAAGAATGAATAAATAAAAATCAGAAAGGTTAAAGAACCTCAAAGTTCCCTGGGATCCCAGTGGTGCAGCTATGAGGTCTGCAGAAGTTGCTCTCAGGTGTTGCAGTACAGCCTGGCTAGAAGGCATAGAGGTATACAATTCCAGGTATTCAGGGAACAGAAAGACAAGGAAGATATAGAGAGATGAGAAACTGAGTAATGAAGAAAGACAGAAAGTGAAAAAGAGGGAAAAGAAAACAGAACAAATTAAAAAAAAAAAAAGAGCAAGAAAAGCCCACAAAAAAACAGAAAAAAAAAAAATGAAAAAAGAAATGCACTCAGGTATCCTTCTGCACATCTGGTCAAGCCAAGGGGCTAGTCTCCTTGCCACACAGCACCGACAGGCCAGAAAGAGCTCCCAACTGAAGAAAAGGAAAAGAAAAGAAACAAACAATTTAAAACAAAGAAACGAACAAAAGCCCCAGGATCCCACCAGTGCAGCAGTCCAGACTGGGAAGCAGCTCCACACTGGAACTGAGCTGCACAGCCCCTCAGAAAGAAGCAAAGATGGCGCATGGAGCCAGGTATCTGATGAAAGGAAGGGGAGGTGTTGAGAGGTAAGGAAGAAATCAAAGCAACAGAAAAAAGCTACACCAGCAACCAACAAATGGCACTCAGAGAGCCAGCCCGTTCGGGTGTGTGGAATCCAAGCAGCCAGTGTTTTCCAGACAAGCTATTGTGGCCAAGGGAAGCAGAGGAAGCCGAGTGGGGGTGAAGAAGGGTGGGGGGTGGGAAAGCATATATTGAAAATTACTGGTTGTTTTGTCTCCTGCTGGAAGCTCCATGAAGCTGCTTTCTCGTACCCCTGTTTGCTGGTCTCCAATAGGAGTCCAAGATGGTGGATCCATGCTGCGCTAGCTGGTAGGGGACCTCTGCATGAATCGCTAATACCTCTCCATTCTCTGTCAGTTTTCTCACTCCATTTGGTGCTTGGCTGAGTTCTTTATCTCTTCATTTGATGTTTTAGGGTTTCAGGATTGTTGTTTTCTCTGTTCCACTTAGTTTTTTGTATCTTTGCTGTGGAAGGATGGCGTGGTGCTTCTGCCTAGAGCGCCATTTTCTATTTTAGTATTTTTTGAATCAATGTAACTTCAAGAAATAGGATATATAAAAACATCAAAATATTCAGCCTATATACAAACCTACCAAAATTGAAGCAAAAGTTACATAGATTTTACAAGTGAGATTAGTTTAGTTAACTTGACTTTAAGCTTCTGCAAACTTCTCAAGGGGTTCCTCATGTGAGCCATAAAATACAGAAAATTTTTTCAATTCTGCCAAGGGTGGTCCATAATTTGCACTATTCTAGATTCACAGGAGGTAATTCAATTCATTATATACAATGTAATGAGTCCAGGATGTCGTCTGAAACTGCCACTGTCAAGATTTAGGATGTCCTTAGTACGTGTTCTTTTAGATCATTTTTGCTATTTGTGGATATTTTAGAATTCAAAGTAAAGGGTTTAATTATGGAATAAATCTAAGATGTTAATTTAACAGCATTTTTTGTACGCCAGTAAGAAATGTTACTCTTGCTTTTTTATGTATTTTCCACTTTTCCAAAAATATTTTATATGCCTTTCTGTACAAGTGTCCCCATATAGAATGAATGATGTCGGTCTCCATGAAATATATTCACAATAGTTCCTATCAAAAACCACAAACTCATGTTACAGTAATAAAATTGGTTTTAAAAATGACAGGAATAGAGTACATTCTAGATTTTTCCACCCCCCCCCCCAAGAAATCATGCTATCCATTATTTCTGTCTTTTGATAGTCAATCACTAACATTAAGTAACATTTTTCTTGATGACTAAATTTATCTCAAACCATAAAATAAATGCTTTTGAAAGCTGCATTACTATTTTCACGTGGTTGGTCTACTACTGATTAAAAGAAATAGAGCATTTCTGGGAATAACCATTACTCTTTGTCTTAGTTTCCTAGTGCTGCCACAGCATTAATACCACAAGTGGGTGATTTTAAAAAACAGAAACGTATATTCTCATAGTTCTGGAGCATAAAAGTCCAATACAGAGTTTCAGTGGTGGTGTCAATTTCTTTCTTGTCAGAAGCCCCAGGGGTTCTTTATTTCCTTGGCTTGTAGATAATCCTCTCATGACATCTATCTTCCCCCTAGTGTGTGTGCCTCAGCATCTAATTTGCTCTTTTTATAATTCAGAAATGATTAGATTAAAAACCCACCTACTCTGGTATGATCTAGTTAACATACTAAACAAAATCCTATATTCAAATAAAATTCCATCAACAGATATAGGGATTAGGATACCAATTTGTCCTTCTCTACCCTAATTCTGTTAGTAACATCAACATTCTAAAGAATCATTCACAGGTTCCAAATACCAGAGCCACGTTTGCTTCCTTCCTTTCACTTGTAATTCCCAAACACAGTATCTCACACCATGAATGGAGAAAAAGCCTTGCCAATTATGTTTTTTTGTATAGCTCTAACAAATGCCCCCTAATTACTATTCCCACTGGAGCCAACACACTTCACATCCTTAACAATTCATATCCAGACAATTCTAACGGTAGTCTGAATGTTCTTCCTGCCCAACTGTCCAACTCCTTGTTCAAAGTCCTCCAAGAGAATGCTCCATTTACTTTTTATTGTTAACAGGGATGATGCTGATAGAGAAGACTTTAAACTCTAACAAAAAGATTGTTTCCAAATGTATTTACATTTTACTGAATGTCAAACAATTTTATTGCTTTTTGTCTCATATCTTTTTGATTTGTTATTTAAATACTATTTATTTTTTTCTCCAATTTGTTTACTAATATCAATGAATTACATTTCCTTTATATCCATCTGAATTTGATTTGATGGTTAAGTGAATACATGAAATCACGACAGATTTATCTATGATAGTTTCCTCATTCTAAAATGAGAACAGCAATAGAGTTATTATAAAGGTTAAATGAGTTAATACATGTAATGAATTAGAACAGCATATAGGAAGGGTTCAATAAATGTTAGCTATAATATATTAATAAAATATTATTATCTTACTTTCCATTCTATTGACTTGCTGTAAATTTGGATTAGTCGGCTCTTGTGTTGTCCATTTCCCATAAGTACAACCAACAGTGCATATGGATTTAAGGCCTGAGTGGATTATTGGTTTTGGGATATCTGTCAATCAGAGCTAAAGATTTCAATTGCTGTATATAGGTATCTCTGGAGCTCTGGTGGCACAGTGATTAAGAATTCAGCTGCTAACCAAAATGTCAGCAGTTTGAATACACCAGCCACTCCTCAGAAACACTATGGGGCAGTTCTACTCTGTCCTATAAGGTTACTGTAAGTCGGAATCGACTCGACAGCAGTAGGCTTGGGTTTGGTACCCAAGACAGTAATTTGATTATGGTCTTATGTTTTGTCAACTGAATTAACTGGAGACATAATTTATTTTGGAGCAGCAACTAACTGATAAGTGCTGGATTGCATTAAAGAAATAAAAGGACTTTCAAGGCTGCCTAACAGTATATGTGAAGAGATTTGGATGGGAATAGTTCATTTGTTTTTTCCTTTTGGCAAAATGTGCCAAGTTCTTGTGGGAAGATGGAAACTAAAGGGATGATGAACATTTCATAGGAATTGCCTTCCACTTCCAGCCAAGATGGATCAAAGGTTTACTGTCTGTTAACAACCAGGACATGGACAAATATGAAATAATAATTTTCTAGACAATAGACATCAGTCAATGAAAGGTAGTGAACAAACCAGGTGAGTCATACCATTGTCCTAGCTTTTTGCCTTGAAAAAGTTTCCAGGTATGGCACAGTGAGATGAAGCCCAGCGGACTCCATGAGATGAGGAGACAGGGCTGAGAGTCCAAGCAATGAGAGTTCCTAGGTCAGAGTACCTGGGAAGAGCAACACCACATCATGGAGTAGTAGGAAACTATTAGACCTAGATTGAGCACTGAACCTGTCCTCTACAGCGAATTGTAAAAGCAAGTCCTGAAAGGACCAAATTACCTCCAAGCAACTTAACTGTCCCAGAGCAAAGTTCCTGAATCTTAATGTTTTTGTTGTGTGCATCAAATTTAATCTAACTCATAACTACCCCATATGACAGAGTAGACCTGCCCCATAAGGTTTCCTTGACTGTAATATTTATGGAAGCAGATTGCCAGGTCTTTCTCCTACTAAGCCACTAGGTTTGTTCAAACCTCCAACCTTTTGGTTAGCAGCCTTAACCATTGTACTACCAGGACTCCTTTGAATATTTATAGGAACATAAAAATATCCAGAACCCAACAAGGTAAAATTCACCATATCTCACACTGATCAAAAGTTACCAGGCATGTAAATAAGCTGAAAAATAAAATTGATAACAAGGAAAAAAATTAATCAACCAAAATTGAACCTAGAATGGACATAACTGTTAAAATTAACAGAAAACTTTTAAACAATTATAATTGTATGACATGTACAAATGTTTAGGTAAAATCATAGAAGATATAAAAAACAAATAGAACTTTTAGAGATGATAAATACAAGATAAGGATGAAAAATATTCTTGATGGATTAACAGTAGAGTAAACACAGACCAAAAAAAATATGAACTTGAATACACAGCAAGAAATAAGACTAAGATGCTAGACTAATGTGCTAGCAATACTGCTCATTAGTTCTTTTGGAGTACTCCCTCAACATCCATTCCTGATCAACATTATGTCCCTGAAACATAGCATTAGCTACCAGATCTACAAAGCACTGTTCCTAAACATCCCCTACTCCAATGAACTGTCTTCTCAGGATCTTCATATAAGCTAGTTAGGTTGTTGGGGATAAAAATAGCATAGAGGATTGTGACATCTTAGTAAACCTTAGAACCTGGCAATGCCTTGAGCCTTTCTTTAGAATAATGAGCTATTTATGTACTATGTTACTTACTTTTGGATCTTTAGGGAAATCATTAGAAAACAGAAAAATTCTTTTGGCAACCTGTTACAAATGCTTTTCATTTTTATTTTGAATTTTCCCACTGTATCATTAATTTTTCATAGTCACATAAGAAAATGTTTAGAAATGTATTGTTTTACTCATTAAAAATGTTCATATTGTTATATAAATATACGCAAACACCTGACATAGCACTATGTCTCCAAGTGAGGTATAATTACCAGAATTACAAAAGTAGCAGAGTATTACGTGGTTTTAAATGGGGGAAACACTAGGAAAGTACTAAGGACAATGACAGAAAATGATATGATTTTAACCTCTATGCATGAATAGTAACCAACCTTGAGATAACGAATATAATGTTGGATACTGGAAACCACTTAAGTGTGTAATAGAATCCTACGTAGATTGAAAACATGGCCACATTATTTTATAGCTTCTCCACTAAGTCTTTGTATCCCTACCCTTTAAAGCTGAGCGTGCCTTGTGACTATTTTGACCAGTGGAATGTGGCATAAGTGAAGCTGTGTGAGTTCTGGAATATAGAGCTTAAGAGCTTTGTAGCTTTTACTCTTGTCTGCTTGAAGTGTTGCCCTGAGACCTCCATGTAAGAAAGTCAGTCTAGCCTACAGGAGGATGAGAGGACATAGAGAACCGAAGTGTCCCCCAGTCGACAGCATTAGCTGTGATGTATGAATGAAACCTTCATGAATCTTCCAGCACAAGCTGATTCTCTAGCCAAATGCAGTCACTACATGAATGAGCCAGGCAAAATCAGTCAACAAACTTCCCAACCATTCACAGAGTCATGAGAAATAATAAATCATCGTTGCCCAAGTCAATGAATGTTTGGGTGGCATGTTATATAGCAATACCAGTTAGTAGTTGCATCATACAACAATAGATAACAGAAAAAAAATCCCAACTTATTCCAGTCACATAATATAATTTTACAAATATGCATTCCATTATGTGGTAGAAAACACACTGTTCTATGATTTAGGAGACCTGCATTCAAGTAACTAAGTAGTTTACTGGTTTTTTGGTAACTCACTTAACCTCTGTAGGCCAAATTTCTTATCGATTCATAATTCTGGATGCAATCCATGTACTAGGCTTTTTCTGATCCTTCTTTCACCGAGAGAGAATGACTGAATCCCACTACCAAAGAGAGAAAGATAATCAAGATAAACAACACTAACATTCCTCTGGCCAGGTATCCTTGAAATATTCTAACCCTCACAGCCCAGTTTGTCACTGTTCTTAAAGAGGGACCTGGCTTGGGGGAAGGACGTACAACACACATTTCTGTCCATATAAATAAAGCATACAAATGCATATCAGAAGAAATTTTATGTAGTTTTTCTGCATTAAGACACTGACTCAACACAATAGAAAATTAAGGAGAGCCCATATAGATTTAAAATACAGGATATTTCAGGAGGAGAGTACTTTGGTTTAAAAAAACTCCTTACCGTTGAGTCAACTCTGACTCATAGTGACCCTAAAGGACAGAGTAGAACTGCCCCATAGAATTCCAAGGCTGTAAATCTTTACAGAAGCAGAATGCACCATCTTTCTCCAGCAGAGCAGCTTGTGGATTTGAGCTGCAGACTTTTGGTTAGCAGTCAAGGGCTACAACCACTGCACCACCAGGGCTCTTGTTGTTCTTGTTAGGTGTCGACCAGTCATAGGGAGGCTATGTACAACAGAATGAAACACTGCTTGGTCCTGTGCCATCCTGACAATCATTGCTATGCTTGAGCCCATTGTCGCAGCCACTGTGTCAATCCATCTTGTTGAGAGTCTTCCTTTCTTTTGCTGACCCTCTACTTACCAAGCACGATGTCCTTCTCCAGGGACTGGTCTCTGTTGATAACATGTACAAAGTACATGAGACAAAGTCTCTCCAGCTTCACTTCTAAGGCATATTCTTGCTGTACTTCTTCTAAGGCAGATTTGTTCATTCTTCTGAAAGTCCATGGTATATTCAGTATTCTTAACCAACACCACAATTCAAAGACATTAACTCTCCTCTGGTCTTTCTTATTCATTGTCCAGCTTTTGCATGCATATGAGGTGATTGGAAATACCATGGCTTGGGTCAGGTGCACCTTAGTCCTCAAAGTGACATCTTTGCTTTTAAAGAGGTCTTTTGCAGCAGATTTATCTAATGAAAGATGTCATTTGATTTCTTGATGCTGCTTCCGTGGTCGTTGATTGTGGATCCAAGTAAAATGAAATCCTTGACAACTTAAATATTTTCTCTGTTTATCCTGGTGTTGTTTATTTGTCTAGTTGTGATGATTTTTGTTTCCTTTATGTTGAGGTGTAATCATCTTTGCTTTCAGCAAGCAAGGTTTTGTCATCTGCATATCACAGGTTATTAATGAGTCTTCTTCCAATCTTGATGCTTCTTCTTCTTCTTCTTCTTCATATAGTCCAGCTTCTTGGATTATTTGCTCAGCATATAGATTTAATAAGTATGGTGAAAAGACACAACCCTGAAGCACACCTTTCCTGATTTTAACCACACATTAACCACTTGTTCTGTTTGAACAACTGACTCATCTATTTTCACTTTCCTCATAAGCACAATTAAGTGTTCTGGAACTCCCATTCTTTGCAATGTTATCCATAATTTGTTATGATTCACACAGTCAAATGCCTTTGCATAGTAAATAAAACAGAGGTAAACATCTTTCTCTCTGCTTTCAGGCAAGATCCATCTGACATCAGCAATGATATCCCTCATTCCACATCCTCCTCTGAATCTGGCTTGAATTTCTGGCTGTTCCCAGTCAATGTACTGCTGCAGCCTCTTTTGAGTTATCTTCAGCAAAATTTTGCTTGCATGTGATATTAGTGATATTGTCTGACAATTTCTGTGTTCTGTTCTTAGGAATCCATAATTTATTGACCCTGTTGCTATAAAGAGAACAGAGACTCTTTAATGTTTTAACTCTCAATTATGAGAAGATAGCCCTTCTAATACATGTTTGTAGTTTAGATACTTCATTTGGTCAGCCATGATACTGTTATTGTTGTCATCTGTCATCTCCTTGGCCCCCAACTCATAGCAACCTCATGCACAACTGAACAAAACACTACCAAATCCTGCATCATCCCCAAGGTTGGTTGCAGTCTGAACCACTGTTATCCATAGGGTTTTCATTGGCTGATTTTTGGAGGTAGACCACCAGGCTTCTCTCCCTAGTCTATCTTAGACTGGAAGCTCCACCGAAATCTGCAACATCATAGCAACGCACAGCCTCCGCTGACAGACGAGCCATGGCTTTGCATGAGGTTCATTAGCTAGGAATCACAATTGTTATTGTTGTTGTTAGGTGCTGTAGATTCTATTTCGACTCATAGCTACCTAATGTGACACAACAGAACTGTCCCATAAGGTTTTCTTGGCTATAATCTTTATGGGAGCAGAGTGCCAGGTCTTTTCTACTGTGGAGCTGCTGGGTGGGTTCCAACTGCCAACATTTTGGTTAACAGGCAAGCGCTTAACCAGTATGTCACCAGAACTCCTTGGATCTCTCATGTGGAAGGCTGGAATTCTACCACTGAACCATCAATGCCCTGCATTCATGACATTACATTTGTCAAATATGAATACCCACCAACTTCCAAGTACTCTTCCCATCTGTGAAGTTAACTGTCTAGTAAGGAGGCAGATATAAAGACCAAATAAATTACAGTATTGCACAAGTGTTATACTAGGTGGACAAAGTGCTATACATGGGCAGACAAGGGATTAATGAGCTTTGGAATATTAAGGAAAAGCTTTCAGAAAATGTGATATTAAAATTTGTCTTAAGTGATGACTATGACCTTGGTAAGTAGAAAAGGGGATACATAGCATCTATCCTAGCAGTCCATGCTTATGGGGGAAATTAATCAGATTAAGTGTATTTGCCATGAAATAAACTCAGATGCATGGATTCTATTATGGTTTTCACTGTCTAACTAAATATATACTCACATAGGATAGATTTCTGGTCTTAAATCCTATTAAAATGTCTTGACCTAAGACTTACAATAAATCCTGTGGGCATTAGATAACATCAAAACCTATTAAAATGCTAAACTGAGCATTTAATGTATAATACAGTATTTAATGTATTTTAATACTTCCCTTTCAAAGAGATAAAATATCTATATCTTTGTATCATGGAGGACTGCTCCTTATAGGTAGACAAGCTATAAACCTGTACTCTCTAGGTATCAACTGTGAAAGATTCTTAATATATTTTTATTACACGGAACTAAAAATAGTAAGATTAATTTTAATTTTGCTAACTACCCTAATGTCACATATTTGTCTAGGTGTTTTAGTTCAAATAGAAGCAAGAAAGAAAGAAAAAAAAATTTTTGAAAGGTTTAAGTTTATACCCAAAGAAATAGTTTGGTTATAAGAACTCTGTTTATAAAGTATTTTTGGCCATGTCATATTCATTTTATCCTTTAAATATACTCAACTTGACTAATAAAGATTTATATCAGATTTTAATCAAAATTTTCCATTATCAAATGCTGTAAAAATTCCTGAACCTTCTTCTCATCTTCACGAAGAATCAGTAAGCTGGAAATTGCATAGTAATACTGGTGCACGTATTCAGATTCTCAGCTGGATATTGTCATGCCCCGTTAACTTCAGAGAACTCAATGAATTTTCTAAAATTAAGTTTTCAGAATACTTTTTAAAACTAGTCAACCTGTCCCTCAAGCAGATCATTCAAATTATTCATACAAATCAAAAATTGATCTTCTATGTTAGAGACAGTAAATACATGAGAAACTTTTGCCATACTTTGAACTGAACCATTTTTAAGTCCACAAAAGGTTATTTTTCTCTTCTCCCAACTACAGGACTTACAGGTTGGATTCTGACTCCTTTTTTGCTCACTTGTACTTTCTTTGTTCCATTTTCTATATTTCATCTTTCTGTCTCTTAACACATACACACAAACAAACACACACACACAAACAAACAAACAAACAAACAAAAAAAACCAAACCCATTGCCGTCCAGTCGATTCGGACTCATAGCGACCCTGTAGAGTAGAACTGCCCCATACGGTTTCCAAGGAGTGCCTGGTGGATATGAACTGCTGATCTTTTGGTCAGCAGTCGAATTCTTAACGACTACGTCACCAGGGTTTACACACACACATAGACACATACACACACAATTCAGTTCATATTTTTGAATCAACTTTGTTTTAGCCTTTTATCGTCTACAAAATTTATAATTTATTTTAAATACATTTATTTACTAAAGTATGTACATACAGTAGAACCTAAATTTGGCTTGGGACCAAAATTTTAACTTTTGTACTGGAAAGCCTTCTGTATTAAATGTCAGCACCATCTAAACCATACACATTATATGAATGTTTATCATTGTTAACATTGAAAATATTCTAAAACAAAGAGAAGCTGAAATTTTCTATGAAGCTGAGAATTTAGAGCCAGATTAATCCTAAACTAACTCTCTCTCTCTCCAAATATATATATATATATATATATATATATATATATACATGTGTGTGTATACACAAACATATCTATATATTACACACATATATATACACACAGATATATGGTATATGTATGTGTGTATGCATATATTGTTGCTATTGGTTGCCTTCGCATTGATTCTGACTCCTGGCAACCCCATCTGTGCGGAATAGAAGGGTAGAATTGCTCTATGGAGTTTTTGAAGCTGTGACTTTTTGAAAGCATACTGCCAGGCCTATTTTTTTAAGGCGCCTCTAGAAGTGTTGCTATGAGTCGGAGTCAACTCGATGGCAACGGGTTTGGTTTTTAACAGGTTTCCTAGATGGGTTCAAACTGCCAACGTTTTGGCTAGTAGTAGAGTGCTTAACCATTTGCTCCAACCAGGGACCTTCTCTCTCTCTCTCTTTCTGTCTACACACACACACACACACACACACACACACACACACACACACACACACACATATATGTGGTGAGTATATGTGTATGTGTGTGTTATAATTAGAGAAAATGGGATAGTGGGATAGAGAGAGGAGAGGAGAGTGTCTGTAATTCAGAAAATGGTAACAATTATCACCAGTGTGTGTTTGTACTGGCTTTATTTCAAAGCTCTTGATAAGTTTCATCTCAAGGGAATGTAGTGCTCTCTCCACACCTGCTCCCCCTCAATGAACAAGTCTTATTTTGCAATTAAAGACTGAAGCAAAATGCAAAAAATCTTACTAGGTAACTCTGCTACATACTAACTCTAGTATATAAAGCGAGGTGGTAATAGCCTATTTAAAATAATTTAATATTAGTAATCTAAAACTATCATTTTCTGCCTTTCATCCTTGGTATTTTTGCTCTAACAAGGCCTCTTATTTCTTTTATTGCTTCTTTTCCTTTTCTTCCTGAGAATTAATCTTTCTTCTCCCATCATACACCAAACTCCAAATTCCCTTTAAGAAGATTCTAAATTATGGTTCACATTTTACCACGTTGTTCTGCACACAACAGTGCCCAAAATGGCACAGTTGGTGGTAAGAGATAAAAAAATCAAAATAAGAAGAAATTTGTGCTTTCCTTAAAATGGAAATAATATTTATTTAAAAACAAGCATTTCCTTTACCTGAAGTCTCTCTAGCTCATTTGTTCTCCATGTCTTATTCAGTTTGCAGATGCATTGGCTATAAAACATAGCTCTCATATTCTGGCAAACCAATTTTGTTCAAGATGTCAATAAATGCTGAGACCAGATATTTCCCAATACTAGGACCTTTTAACTGTGATCAAGTGAAGCAAAAGGAAAGCAACAAGTTTCATCCCACAAACATATTTTATTGGCTCTTTGGGGCTGACCCCAAGATTCCCAAACTCCAGATCAGAAAAAGCTGCTCCCTAGGTCTCCTATAATCACTTTCTTTCAGAGAAGAAATAGTTTTTAAGATATAAGCATTTTGTATTACAATATTAACAGGTGGCTCAATCACTCTGTTATTTATTTAAAAATTACAAAAGTAGAAAAATCTAGGTTGTTGTTGTTGCTGTTAAATGTCGTCGAGTCAGTTCTGACTCATAGCAACTCTGTGTACTACAGAAGGAAACACTGCCTGGTCCTGCGCCATGCTCACAATCGTTGTTATCCTTGAGCCCATCGTTGCAGCCACTGTGTCAATCCATCTTGTTGAGTGTCTTCCTCTTTTTTGCTGACCCTGTACTTTACCAAGAATGATGTCCTTCTCCAGGGATTGATCCCTCCCCATAACATGTCCAAGTTATGTAAGATGTAGTCTCGCCATCCTTGCTTCTAAGAAGCATTCTGGTTGTACTTCTTCCAAGACAGATTTGTTCATTCTTCTGGCAGCACATGGTATATTCAATATTCTTCACCAACACCACAATTCAAGGGCATCAATTCTTCGGTCTTCCTTTTTCATTGTCCAGCTTTTGCATGCATAAGATGCAATTAAAAATCCCATGGCTTGGAGAGTCCAGTAAAATGGTGCTCTAGGCAGAAGCACCACGCCGTCCCTTCACAGCAAAGATCCGATAAACAAGCTAAACAGAGAATACAACAATCCTAAAACCCTAAAACATCAAACAAAGACATAAAGAACTCAGCCAAGCACCAAATGGAGTGAGAAAACTGACAGAGAATGGAGAGGGAGGAGAGATTCATGCAGAGGTCCCCTACCAGCTAAAGCAGTGCAGATCCACCATCTTGAGCTCCTATCAGAGACCAGCAAGCAGGGGGTACAACAAAGCAGCCTCACGGAGCATCCAGCAGGAGACAAAACAACCAGTAATTTGTGATATATGCTTTCCCACCCCCCACCCTTCTTCACCCCGAATCAGCCTCCTCTGCTTCCCACAGCCACAATCTCTTGACCGGGAATCACCAGCTGCTTGGATTCCACACACCCGAGCAGGCTGGCTCTCTGAGTCCATTTGTTGGCTGCTGGTGTTGCTTTTTTCAGCTTCTTTTGATTTCTTCCTTACCTCTAAACACCTCTCCCTCCTTTCACTCAAATACCTGGCTCTGTGAGCCATCATGGCTTCTTCCTGAGGGGCTGTGGAGCTCCGTTCAAGTCTGGAGCTGCTTCCCGGTCTGGGCTGCCACACTGGTGGGATCCCAGACCTTTTGTTCGTTTGTTTGTTTTGAATTGTTTGTTTGTTTTCTTTTCCTTTTTTTGAGTCTGGAGCCCTTCCTGGCCAATCGGTGCTGTGTGATAACGAGACTTCACCCTTGGCTTGCACAGACCTGCATGAAGATCACTGAGGGCTTTTATTTTTTTGTTGGGTTTTTTTTTTCTTTTCTGTTTTTTTGGGGGGCCTTTCTTTGCCTTTTTTTAAAAATAATTTGTTTTGTATTCTTTGGCCTCTTTTTCCCTTTTTGTCTTTCTTCATTGCTCAGGTTCTCATCTCTCTATATATTCCTTCTCTTTCTGTTCCCTGAATACCTGGCATTGTATAACTCTATGCCTTCTAGCCAGGCTGTACTGCAACACCTGAGAGCGACTTCCGCAAACCTCATAGCGGCACCGGTGGGATCCCTGGGAACTTTGAGGTTCTTTAAACTTTCTGATTTTTATTTTTTCATTCTTTTCTTTTCTTTTCTTCCTCTTCCCCTTTCTGTTTTTCTCCATTTCATAGTCTCTCATCTCTCCACTCCAACGGTAAGCTCCCCTAGCATTCTTTTTTGTTTGTTTGTATGTTTTTGGCTCCTGTTCCTCTCTCCTCTCTCCCATATCCATCTTAGCTCCACACATAACAATCTCCCCACTAAATCCTGCCTACCTGCACCAGGCGCTTGACATCCCACCACCAAGCAGCACCGGCATGGCCTACTGGAACCTGCCATGCACTGATTACCAACCTGCTCTGGTGGCTGTAGTAAGTGCCACAAACTTACTCTTAATAATAACTCCCAATAACTCCTCTTCAGCTAGAACTGCCCTGCCGTACCATGTCTGAGTGACTGACTGTGCCAACTGGAGAAGGAGGAAAAAGTATTGTGCCCACAGAGGAGCACACAACAAAGAACACACAGTCTGCCTGCTCAGACATAGTCAAATTTTTTTTAAAAAAAAGGGGGGGATGAAACAAATCCACAATCAATAAACGAGAAAAATAACTACTGAATGCACCAAAGACAGCAGAGAGTAACAAAACATTTACAAAAACAGGACAGGATGGTTCCAGTAGGCATCCAAAATAAAACACCGGATGACTCTCCAGTGGAAGAAAATGCACTAGAACTACCTGATAGGGAATTCAAATCTCTAATACTCAGAATTCTCCAAGAACTGAGGCAAAAAGCTGACAAACATGAGGAAAAAATAGTCAAAATCATGGAAAATAGAGACAAAAAATTGGAAGAATTCAGGAAAATCATTCAGGAACAAAATACCTAAATAAACTCATAACTAGAAATTATACAAAGACAACTAGAAATCCAAAAGATAAACAACAAGATTTCAGAAATGGACGGTGTCATAGAAGGGCTGACAAGCAGATTTGAAACGGTGGAAGACAGGATCAGTGGAAATGAAGAAAAACTCTTGGATACAAATCTGTTTCAGGAAACCTCAGAAAAAAGAACAAAGAAAAATGAAGAGACCCTGAGAATTATGTGAGATAAAATCAAAAGCAAAAATTTTTGAGTGATTGGAATTCCAGAACAGGGGCAGAAAACAGAAAGCACAGAGAGGATGATAGAAGAACTGCTGACAGAAAACTTCCCCAATATCATGAAAGATGTAAAGCTGGCCATCCAAGAAGCTCAACAAACCCCATATAGGAGAGACCCCAAAAGAAAATCACTAAGGCATATCATATTCACACTCGCCAAAACCAAAGACAAACAATGAATCCTGACAGCAGCTTGTGAAAAACAAGAAGTCACATACAGAAGAGAAACAATAAGACTAAGCTCAGATTATTTGGCAGAAACCATGCAGGCAAGAAAGCAATGGGATGACATATACAAAATCTTGAAAGAAAAAGTTTGCCAGCCAAGAATAATATATCCTGAAAAACTCTCGGTCAAATTTGATGGTGAAATTACGTCATTTCCAGATAAACAGAAATTAAGGGAATATGTAAAAGTCAAACAAAACTTACAAGAATTATTAAAGGGAGTTCTTCGATCTGAGGACACACACTTCAGCTCACAGGCAGAATCTAGGATGCAGGATCATACCTGCCAGATACAAACCTAGAAAATGAGCTCTCGAGGACTATCCAAAACCAAAAGTAATACAACAGGTAATCAGGGCAGTTAATCAGTAAATGACAACAACATCCAAACAATAAAAGAGGGAATAAATGGCATAGATATAGAACCTTCTAATGGAAAGGAAGGCAAGGTGATACCAAATAATGGTAGACTGCCTCAAGGTTAGAAAGATAAGGGTAAAATTCATGGTAACCACAAAGAAAGTTAAAAAACATACTCATAAAAAGAGGAAAAAAATAAAGTCTCAGCAAAAACAAAATCTACAAAACGAAAAGAAATGAAAAAAAAAAATCCACAAACAAAAATAACTCAGCACAAGAGAGTAAGAAGAACAAAGAAAACTTCAGCACCACAAAAAAAAAAAAGCACTGCAAGATGACATCAACAAACTCACATCTATCAGTAATTACACTGAATGTAAATGGACTCAGTGCACCCATAAAGAGACAGAGAGTGACATAATGGATAAGAAAACAGGATCTATCAATATGCTGTCTACAAGAGACACACCTTAGAAACAAAGATGTGAATTTATTAAAAGTCAAAGGTCGGAAAAAAAATAAAAATAAAGCTAACACCTACCAAAAAAGAGCAGGAGTGTCAATTCTAATCTCAGATAAAATAGACTTTAAAACAAAATCTACCATAAAAGACAAAGAAGGACACTATATAATGATTCAGGGGACGTTCCATCATGAAGACATAACCATAATAAACATCTATGCACCCAATGACAGGGCTCCCAAATACGTACAACAAATTCTAACAACACTGAAAAGAGAAATTGACAGTTCCACGATAATAGTAGGAGACTTCAACACATCACTCTCAGTAAAGGACAGAACAACTAAGAAGAAACTTAGTAAAGATACAGAAGACCTAGAGGGCACCATCAGCCAAGTTGACCTCATAGACATATATAGAACACTCCATCCAACTGCTGCAAAGTACACATTCTTTTCCAATGCACATGGAACGTTCTCCAGAATAGACCACATTTTAGGCCACAGAGCAAACCTCAACAAGATCCTAAATGTTGAGATAATTCAAAGTATCTTCTCTGACCACAATGCCATCAAGGTAGAAATTAACACTAGAAAGATCAAGGAAAAAAATCAACTACATGGAAAATGAATAATACCCTGCTTATACATCACTGGGTAATAGAAGAAATCAGATGGAATCAAAAAATTCCTAGAATCAAATGAGAATGAAAACACATCATACAAAAACCTTTGGGACACAGCTAAGGCTGTCCACAGAGGACAATTTATAGCAATAGATGCACACATTAAAAAAGAAGAAAGGGCCAAAATCAAAATATTAACTACAGAACTCAAACAAATAGAAAGAGAACAGCAACAAAAGCCCACAACCACTGGAAGAAACGATAGTAAAGATCAGAGCAGAAATAAATGGAATAGAGAGCAGAAAAATCAATAAAAAGAATCAAGAAAACCAAAAGTTCATTCTTTGAAAGAATTAACAAAATCAACAAACCACTGGTCAGACTGACAAAAGAAAAACAGGAGAGGACACAAATAACCCAAATTAGAAATGAAATGGTGGACATTACCACAGACTAAACTGAAAAAAAAAAGGGTTATAACAGAATATTATGAAAAACTATACTCCAAATATATCCTAGAGAAATAAGAGTCATCACTCGAATAGACATATGCACACCTATGTTCATGGCAGCATTGTTCACAATAAGAAAATGATGGAAACAACCTAGATGCCCATCAACAGATGAATGGATAAACAAACTATGGTACATACACACAGTGGAGTACTATGTAACGAGAAAGAACAACGATGAATCTGTGAAGCATCTCATAACATGGATGAAACTGGAGGACATTATGTTGAGTGAAATAAGCCAATCACAAAAGGACAAATATTGTATGAGACCTCTATTGTAAAAACCCATGAAAAAGTTCACACACAAAATCTAACCATCTTTGTTGGTTACCAGGGCTGGGAGGGGTGGGGTGGAAATACTAAATAGGCAATAGATAAGTGGTATCTTGGGCGAAGGGTGAGACAGTACAAAATACAGGGGAAACTAGCACAACTTGGACAAGGAAAGGTCATGGAACCCCCATAGACACATCCAAACTCCCTGAGGGACTCAATTGCTGGGCAGAGGGCTGTGGGGACCATATTCTCAGGGAACATGGAGCTCAATTGGCATGACACAGCTTATAAAGATAATGCTCTACATTCTTCCTTGGTGAGTAGTGTCTGGGGTCTTAAAAGCCTGTGAGCGGCCATCTAAGATACTCCACTGGTCTCATCCCTTCGGGAGCAAGGGAGTATGAAGAGAACAGGATACAACGAAAAGATTAGTCCGAAGGACTAATTGACCACAGCTACCAAGACCTCCACCGGACTGAGTCCAGTACAGCTAGATGGTGCCCGGCTACCACCGCTGACTGCTCTGACCAGGATCACAACAGAGGGCTCTGGACAGAGCTGGAGAAGGATGTAGAGCATAATTCTAACTCCAAAAAAAAAAAAAAAAAAAAAAGGCCAGATTTACTGGCCTAAAGGAGACTGGAGAAACCTCAAGAGTATGGCCCCCAGACAACCTTTCAGCTCAGAGGTGAAGTTACCTTCGAGGTTCACTGTTCAGCCTGGGAGTGGACAGCCCAGTAAAACTAAATGAGACTAACGAGGTACAGGAGTCCAGTGACAAGGGCCAGAAGGCAGAGGGGGAGTAGGAAGCTGATGATAAGGAACACAAGTTGAGTAAGGATACTGTTGATGTGTTGTGAGATTGTTAACCACTGTTATAAGGCAACATTTGTAGTAACTGTTAAATGGGAGGCTATTTTGTCCTGTAAGCCTTCATCTTGGGTGAGAATGGCAGCACAATTGGAAGAGCATAGTCAATGTCACTTAAATGTGTACGTAAAAAGGTTTGAAATGGTGTATCTTTGGCTATGTGTATTTTCACCAAAAAAAAAAAAAAAAGAAAAGCTGAGAATTCAGAGGGTTAAAATGTTGTGGGGTTGTTAACCAAAGTGATAAAACAGCATGCGTACTACTGTTACATGAGAAACTGTTCTGTAAGCCTTCACCTGAAGTACAATAAAATATTTAAAAAAATAAAATTTGAAAACCTAGACGAAATGGATCAATTTCTAGAAACACACGGCCTACCCAAACTACAAAAAAGTAATGTTGAAAATCTGAACAGACCCAGAATAAGAGAAGAGATTGAAAAGGTAATAAAAGAAATCCCAACCAAAAAAAGCCCTGGCCCAGATGGCTTGGCTGGAGAATTCTACAAAACATTTACAGAAGAGCTTGTACCAGTACTACTCAAGGTATTTCAGAGCATAGAAGAGGAAGCAACACTTCCAAATTCATTCTATGAAGCCAGCATAACGCTGATACCAAAACCAGGCAAAGACATCACAGAAAAACAAAATTACAGACCAATATCTCTCATTTATATAGATGCAAAAATTATAAACAAAATTCTAGCCAATAGAATTCAGCATCATATCAAAAAAATAATGCACCACGACCAAGTAGGATTCATACCAGGTATACAAGGATGGTTCAACGTTAGAAAATCCATCAACATAATCCATGACATAAATAAAAGGAAAAAAAGAATCACATGATCATCTCAATAGACGCAGAAAAGGCGTTTGACAAAGTCCAACACCCATTCCTAATAAAAACTCTCAAGAAAATAGGTATAGAAGGAAAATTTCACAACATAATAAAGGGCATCTATGCAAAACCAACGGCCAACATAATTCTTAATGGAGAGAGGCTGAAAACATTCCCCTTGAAAACAGGAACAAGACAAGGATGCCCTTTATCACCACTACTATTTAACATTGTGCTGGAAGTTCTAGCTAGAGCAATAAGACAAGAAAAAGAAATAAAGGGCATCCAAATTGGTAATGAAGAAGTTAAACTGTCCCTGTTTGCAGATGATATGATACTATAGCTAGAAAACCCTAAAGACTCCATGAGAAATCTACTGAAACTAATAGAAAGATTCAGCAGAGTAGCAGGATACAAGATAAACATTCAAAAATCAGTTGGATTCCTATACACCAATAAGGACAATGATGAAAAGGAAATCAGGAAAACAATACCATTTTTAATAGCCACTAAAAAGATAAAATACTTAGGAATAAATCTGACCAGGGATGTAAAAGACCTGTACGAAGAAAACTACAAAACACTCCTGCATGAAACCCAAAGGGATCTACATAAATGGAAAACCATACCATGCTCATGGATAGGCAGACTCAACATCGTGAAAATGACAATTCTACCTAAAGCAATTAACAAATACAACACAATCCCTATCCAAATACCAACAACATTCTTCAAAGATATGAAGAAAGTAATCATTAAGTTTATATGGAAAGGGAAGAATCCCCAAATAAGTAAAGCACTACTGAAGAAGAAGAAGAAAGTTGGAGGACTCACACTACCTGACTTCAGGACCTACTAAACAGCTACAGTAGTCAAAGCAGTCTGGTAGTAGTGCAACGACAGATACACTGACCAATGGAACAGAAATGAGAACCCAGATGTAAATCCATCCACCTAGAGTCACCTGATCTTCTACAAGGGCCAAAAGTCCATCAAATGGGGAAAAGACAGTCTTTTTAACAAATGGTGCTGGCAAAACTGGATATCCATCTGCAAAAAAACGAAACAGGACTCATACCTCACGTCATACACAAAAACTAATTCAAAATGGATCAAAGACCTGAATATTAAGCTTAAAACTATGAAGTTCATAGAAGAAAAAATAGGACCAACACTTCAGGCCTTAATACGTGGCATTAACAGGATACAAACCCTAACCATCAATGCACAAACGCCAATAGATAAGCTAGATAACTGGGATCTTCTAAAAATCAAACACCTATGCTCTTCAAAAGACTTCACCAAAAGAGTAAAAAGAGAACCTACAGACTGGGAGAAAATTTTTGGACAGTACAAGTCAGACAAAGGTCTAATCTCCATAATCTACAAGAAAATCCAACACCTCTACAACAAAAAGATAAATAATCCTATCAAAAAATAGGCAAAGGAAATGAACTCACTTCACCAAAGAAGACGTCCAAATGGCCAACAGATACATAAGGAAATGTTTGTGATCATTAGCCATTAGAGAAATGCAAATTAAAACCACAATGAGATACCATCTCACCCTGGCATTACTGGAATGAATCAAAAACACTGGAAATAACAAATGTTGGAGGGACTGCGGGGAGGTCGGAACTCTTATGCACTGCTGGTGGGAATGCAAAATGATACAACCATTTTGGAAAATGATATGGTGCTTCCTCAGAAACTAAAAATAGACATACCATTCGATCCAGCAATTCCACTCCTAGGAATATATCCTAGAGAAATAAGAGTCATCAGTCGAATAGACATATGCACAACTATGTTCATGGCAGCATTGTTCACAATAAGAAAATGATGGAAACAACCTAGATGTCCATCAACAGATGAATGGATAAACAAACTATGGTACATACACACAATGGAGTACTATGCGACAAGAAAGAACAACAATGAATCTGTGAAGCATCTCATAACATGGATGAAACTGGAGGACATTATGCTGAGTGAAATAAGTCAATCACAAAAAGACAAATATTGTATGAGACCTCTATTGTAAAAACCCATGAAAAAGTTCACACACAAAGTCTAACCATCTTTGTTGGTTACCAGGGCTGGGAGGGGTGGGGTGGAAATACTAAATAGGCAATAGATAAGTGGTATCTTGGGTGAAGGGTGAGACAGTACACAATACAGGGGAAACTAGCACAATTTGGAGAAAGAAAGGTCATGGAATCCCCATAGACACATCCAAACTCCCCGAGGGACTGAATTGCTGAGCGGAGGGCTGTGGGGACCATGGTCTTGGGGAACATCTAGCTCAATTGGCAAGACACAGCTTATTAAGACAATGCTCTACATTCTACCCTGGTGAGTAGTGTCTGGGGTTTTAAAAGCTTGTGAGCGGCTATCTAAGATACTCCACTGGTCTCATCCTTTCGGGAGCAAGGGAGAATGAAGAGAACAGGATACGAGGAAAAGATTAGTCCGAAAGACTAATTGACCACAGCTACTAAGGTCTCCACTGGATTGAGTCCAGTATAGCTAGATGGTGCCAGGCTACCACCACTGACTGCTCTAACCAGGATCACAACAGAGGGTTCTGGACAGAGCTGGAGAAGGATGTAGAGCATAATTCTAACTCACAAAAAAAAGACCAGATTTACTGGCCTAAAGGAGACTGGAGAAACCTTGAGAGTATGGCCCCCAGACACCCTTTTAGCTCAGTGGTGAACTCATCTCCGAGGTTCACTGTTCAGCCTGGGAGTGGACAGCCCCGTAAAACCAAGTGAGACTAACAAGGTACAGGAGTCCAGAAGGCAGAAGGGGACAAGGGCCAGAAGGCAGAAGGGGACAAGGAAGCTGGTGATAGGGAACCCAAGGTTGAGTAAGGATATTGGTGATGTGTTGTGAGATTGTTAACCATTGTCATAGGGCAACATTTGTAGTAACTGTTAAATGAGAGACTATTTTGTTCTGTAAGCCTTCATTAAGTGACAATAACTGCACAACTGGAAGAGCGTAGAAGTGTGCATGTAGAAATTTTTGAAATGGTGTATCTTTGGCTATGTGTATTTTCACCAAAAAAAAATGTTGAGAAGTTAGAGGGTTGATATGCTGTGGGGTTGTTAACCAATGTCATAAAACAATATGTGTACTACTGTTTCATGAGAAACTATTTGTTCTGTAAGTCTTCACCTGAAGTACAATAAAAAAAGAAAAAATATCCCTTGGCTTGGATCAGGTGCTCCTTAGTCTTCAAGGTGACATTTTTGCCTTTCAACACTTTAAAGAGGTTTTTGCAGCAGATTTGCCCTGTGTAATGCATCTTTTGATTTCTTGACTGCTGCTTCCTGGGTGTTGATTATTGATCCAAGTAAAATGAAATCCTTGACAACTTTAAACTTTTCTATGTTTATCATGATGTTGCTTATTGGTCCAGTTGTGAGGATTTTTGTTTTCTTTATGTTGAGGTGTAATCCATACTGAAGGCTGTGGTCTTCGATCTTCATCAGTATGTGCTTCAAGTCCTCTTCACTTTCAGCAAGCAAGGTTGTGTCATCCTCACATCCCAGGTTGTTGATGAGTCTGTCTAATCCTGATGCACCATTTGTCTTCATATAGCCCAGCTTCTTGGATTATTTGCTCAGCATACAGATTGAATGGGTATGGTTAAAGGATACAACCCTGATGCACACCTTTCTTGACTTTAAACCACACAGTATCCCCTTGTTCTGTTCGAACAACTGCCTTTTGATCTATGTACAGGTTCCTCATGAGCACAACTAAGTGTTCTGGAATTCCCATTCTTTGCAATGTTATCCATAATTTGTTATGATCCATATAGTCAAATGCCTTTGCATAGTGAATAAAACACAGGTAAACATCTTTCTGGTATTCTGCTTTCAGCTGGGATCCACCCGACATCAGCAATGATATCCCTGGTTCCACATCCTCTTCTGAATCTGGCTTGAATTTCTGGCAGTTCCCTGTCCATGTACTGCTGCAGTCGCTTTTGGATGATCTTCAGCCAGATTTTACTTGCTTTTGATACAGTTTTTGCTTAAAGATATAAGCATTTTCTATTGTAATATCATCAGTTAGCACAATCATTCTGTTATTTATTTATAAATATAAAAGTAGAAAAATCTGGGTAGAAAAAGGAAAATTGAAGGCTAAAATTTCCTTCTCCAGTGCTAGATTATAGACATAAATTCATTAAGTAAAAGTGACTACAATATTATTCCTCCAGTCTAAGCATTTAACATTTTACATATATTTATAATAAGTATATAATAAATATACATATCTTAAATAAATGTGTATTAAATAAAAATATATTCATATACATATATATATGAAATCAGAGTTATACACTTAACTACATGGCCTGATACCTCAAATGCCAACTGTAATCAAGGAAAACTATAATAAAATTACTGTCACTTGTGAGCTATCTTAATGAAAACAGCCATTATTATTGTGAACAGAATAAATATAAAATGAACCAGAATCTAAATCTTTTATTAATGGAAACTTTAGTGCCTCAAACAAAAAGCACTCAGCAGAACATCAAGGGCTGAGCACATGCTCTCAGCACAACTCTGTGAAACATAAAGAATAATTGTATCTGATATCTATTTATTATGCTTAGATTAGAAATACAGCTCTTGACACATTGCACTCATTACAGCTGAAGCTTAAATAATAGGAAGGAAAATAGCAAGGGAGTTACTTTTCACAGACAATAATAACTACACACTTCTTGTTGATACAGGAACCACTAATTACCATCAAAATTGCAGATCAATGTGCACTGCCTAGATTATTTTGATGTCTGCTTTTGGCATGCTCCTGTCAGGAAGAAAACAGAAAACATCAACAAAATTCAAAGCAAACAATTCTTCAGGTGTTTTAGCTGCCATTCAATACTTCCATATAGCTCCAGGGAAAGGAAATTATGGTGGAGCACGGCTATATTTTTTGAAGAAAAATTAAACAAAGAGGAGAAAGAGAGGCAGAGAACGGGAGGGAGAAAGACAGGAAGAATAAAGGAAGAAAAACAGGTAGCCAGGAAGAAAAAATAAAAGGGGAAAAAGCAAATTATAACAATTCTATGACATTGATATTTGCAAAATGTATTATTTGCTACTATTTTTAAAATGTTCTGTCATCATTAGAGACAGTTAGTTTACTTTTCTCCTTGATTGCCTTTGATCAGCCATTGGCCATCAAGGGAAGACTTAATTTTAAGTTTCCAATCTATGTAGTTGTACATGTGAATGTAGTAACTAGATTTCTGACTATAGAAGTGTACAATTTCAAACCAGGGTTTTCAACTGGGGGTTAAGTACTGCCGAAAGCTTTACCAAAGTAAACGAAGCCTAAAGGGATTTATTATTTAAAAGGGAAGTTTTTTAACAACTGCAGAAAATCAGTCAGCTGCCTCAAATTCTCACAGAAAAGCAGAGTAAAAGAAATAGTAATAAGAAATTTCTCAAGTGCATACTTAACTGAGCCATTATATACATTTTTTTTTTTTAATTTTGAAAATAAAGATAATCTTCAATCTCCTTACCTTCTTCTTATTCCCCCTTTGCCCGCTGTATTTAATATGGCATGACCATGGGCTTTCCTTACCTTCCTCTCTGATTTTACACACTTACATTTTAGTATAAATTTAGGAAGAATGTGCTACCAGAGATATTTCCATTTAATTTTTTAAAAAACTATGTATTGAAAGTGATTTCATAGCTCAAGGATACCAAAATGTAACCTATGATAAGGGATGGATTTTAGGTAGCCATGTGTCTTACTTGTTATTCTTGAATTCCTATCAGAAAGGCAACCACTTTCCAAAGGAGGACCACCCACTCACCAGCTATGATCATGGGATCTTTCTCCATATCTGGGTTTGTTCCTCAAAGCGGCAAGAAAAATCATTACTGACGCAACATCCATAAGAGTTGGAAGTAAAGGCTCACTAACGTTGCATGGATATGGGCAGGACCACCCCCAAATAATATAAGACATGTGTGTATCCATGTTTCACTTCTCCATCCCACTGCTACAACACCAAAACCCTATAGAACAGGGCTGTGCTGTAGAAAGAAGCTGCAATGGGAAAGAGGAAGTCAGTCTATTCTCCTTAATGAACTTGCAGGCCAGTAACAAGAAAGACCTTTACAAGCAGCATCAAAGAAGGAGGGTACAGGTATCTCCTTCTCCTGTGCCTCAGATGGAAGAAATTATAACCTTGCTATTAAAATAAATTATTTAACATATTGTCTTAGTTACCTAGTGCTGCTATAACAGAAATATCACAAGTGGATGGCTTCTAACAAAGAGAAGTTTATTCTCTCACAGTCTAGTAGGCTGCAAGTCCAAATTCAAGGCATCAGCTCCAAGGGAAGGCTTTCTCTCTCTGTCAGCTCTGGAGGAAGGTCTTTGTCATCAGCAGGCTTCCCTCGGACTAGGAGCTTCTCTGCGCAGGAACCTCAGGTGCAAAGTGCGTGCTCTGCTCCTGGCACTACTTTCTTGGCGGTATGAGGTCCCCATGTGTCTCTGCTCGCTTCTCTCTTTTATATCTCAGAAGAGATTGGCTTAAGACACTATTTAATTTTGTAGACCTCATCAATATAACTGCCGCTAATCCATCTTATTAGATCATAGTGATTGGGAATAATAGTAATAGTAATGCATATTTTTGTCCCAGACAGTTGTAGCAAGACCACATTTAGATTAAGACAATTCCTTTTTCTACTCTGATGCACACAACCTTTTAAAATGCCTGCAACACAGACACAAGGATCAATATGAATTGCAAATAAACTTTTAAAGCTTTAAACTATTGCTTTTATGTCGTAAGTCATTGCGAAGTTTCACAGTAGGAAATTTTTTTGCTTTTCAATGTTTTCATACATGAACATTTACATGAATGTATTACTTTGCATATCTAATACAATATTCACATATGCACATGTTCATATCTATGCACTGCTTTAAAGACATAAACATCATGTTCATGCAAACAAAGTACAAAATGTTCTTCAGAGTGCCTTCAGTGCCAAGAAGAATCCTCCAGCTCTTCAATCACCCCTATAAGCTGTCTGCAGAACATCACAGCAGGGTACCAATGGCAACTGAATGTCATAGACAGAGACTAGTAAACATATGATGAGTAAGAAGTGACAGGCAAACTCATATGCTTAAATTCCAATTCAAGAAAAACTGTTTGCTTATCCTAATCATAACAGCGAATATACAAAATTTGAGCAGCTAAAAGGAAGACTTTCTCTTCTCCCAAGAATCAAGAATGAAAAGGCATTAAAAAATAACAGACTTAATAGCATATTTCCAGGAGTCTTGATGGCACAGTGGTTCAGCACTGGGTTGCTAATCAAAAGGTAGGCGGTTTGAACCCACCATCTGCTCTGAGGGAGAAAAGACCTGACAATCTGCTCCTATAAATATAGGGGGCAGTTCTATTCTGCCCTATAGGGTCCTGTGACTCAGAATCAACTGGATGGCAAGGGGATAGCATATTTTCACCCATTATGACTAATTATTAATATTCAGAGTAAATAAGCCAGTCACACAATCAACGAATATATATGTATGTATATACACACATACACATACACACACACACACACACACACATATATTTGTTTATTTATTTATATATGGAGCCCTGGTTGCTCAGTGGTTAAGAGCTTGGCTGCTAACCAAAATTCAGCTGTTCAAATTCACCAGCCACTCCTTGGAAACCCTATGGGGTAGTTTTACTCTGTCCTATAGGGTAGCTATGAGTTGGAATCAACTCAACTACAACGAGTTTGGTGGTTTACGTATATATATAATCAACCTAAAAATATAGTACTCTACTTGTGTGGTACTAAATACTAAAGAGGAAATGCACAAGACTTAATAAATTGGATATTTTATGACCAAACCAAGAGAGAAAAACAAACCCATTGCCATTGAGTAGATTCCAACTCACAGCCACTGTATAGGACAGAGTAGAACTGCCGCATAGATTTTCCAAAGAACTCCCGGTGGTTTCGAACTGCCGACCTTCTGGTTAGCAGCTGTAGCACTTAACCACTATGCCACCAGTGTTTCCTATTTTATGACGGGACCCCTTATGTTAATTTTATTTGTAAGTTATGGAAAATGTTATTTTAAAACATGAGCGTTCTGATAATTTTAATAGGTTGTAGTAAAGGAGCTGGCAGAGTACAGAAATGGAGTTGCTGGAAATAGGAGAAATACTTGATAATCATGATAGAAAACATTGTGTTCACCACTAATATAAGCATTTTATATATATTATCCATTTAATTTTTACAACAATACTCTGAGAGACATGTCATTATTTTCATTTCCCTTTCACAGATGAGGAAACTGACATAAATAAAGATTATGTAACTGTCTTCATGGTTAATAAGTGGCAGAGTAAGGATTAGAATCCAAGCAGCCTAATGCCACAGTCCATGGTTTCCACCTCTAGACCTCATTCATCCAGAAAGACATCACAGAAATGGAACTCAAAAACATACAGGGCATAAAAAATTAAAAAAATCAGGGAGGACTTTAGCCTTGGAAGGAAGAGGAAAGTCAACCTCGCTTTAGTAAAGAGATTTAAAAAAAAAAAAGAAAATGTCCTTGTGGTAAGAGAAGGGTAAAGTTAGATCTTGGAGTCTGGATCTTTTTGAAAGAATACTGGGGGATTTTAGTTAAAGAACTTGGCTATCAAAGCGCACAATTTGCTATCAATGGGGATAAAACACAACTGAATACTATAGTGGGCAATAAGGAAGACAGAGAAAGCTGAAACACAAGGCTTTAGTCGTCAAGAGAGGTAGAGTGTACTAGGGAAGTTAGAGGAAATAGTACAAATGTGGAAAAGACTGATGTTTGTGCACTAAAATTTAGATTCTGACTCCATTGTGTAATGTGGGACTTCAGAACAGTGAACCTTCTGAATGACAAAGAAGGTGATATTGACACATCCAAAGATGGAATTGGTGAACATTACCTTCTCTTTTGAAAAGTCACAGGCAATATGAGCCAAAGTCTTGGAACAGGCTCCTTGGGAAAGCGTTATTTTGGGATAATGTGTGGGTTTCAGATAAAGAAATGTGGTAGATGATGGGGAGAATATTTCTGGAAGAATTTTGTTCTCTTCGTATGGGAGTTGAAGTGGAGAGAATTTGTTCATTTGCGGTAAGCAGCACCCCCTATTTACAGCAGAGTAAAGGGGTGGACATGTTATCAGGAATGATCAGTCGCTGGAAAAAGACATCATGCCCGGTAAAGTAGAGGGTCAGCAAAAAAGAGGAAGACCCTCAATGAGATGGATTGACACAGTGGCTCCAACAAGGGGCTCAAGCTTATCAAAGATTGTGAGGAAGGCACAGGACCAGGCAGTATTTCATTCTGTTGTATGTAGGGTCGCTGTGAGTCAGAACCAACTCGACAGCACCTAACAACAACAGGGGATGGAGAACTCATCAAGGAAGAAATGATAGTTCAGGAAAGAGAGCAAATGACTAGAATTTTGCCAAAAAAGACAAGTATAGCTAATAGTGAGCAAGTACAACTAGAGGTTTGAAGTTGACTGAAGGGTAAGAGAAAAACAACCCAGCCAAAATGTGTTAGTAAAAGGGATTGAAGTGTAATTGATTTACATTGAACTGAAATATTTGGGTGCTAATTGAAGAAGCAGAGACAGTGAAGGGTAACACTCTAGAAGTATGGGTTACAATGGTCCTGGGACATAGAAGGTTACTTTAAACTATTTAAATAAGGAGAAGAAGGCTGGCTAATGACTGTATTGTGACAGTGTTGTGAGCTACAGAACCTGACTTTCCTGCATTTCCAAGGCACCAGTGAAGATGCCTCTAGCCAACAGTAATTTTAGAATTCTTTAAAATTATTATTTGCATTCATTGATGTTTTAAATGTTTTAGGTCTAGGGACCAACGTGAAAATTACTTCTGATATTTATGCTCTAAAGACTTCATTTGACTCAAAAATAGTCAGTGACACTATATCTCATATATGTTATGCAGTATCAGTAAATGACCTCATGATAAAACTTTTGCTACAGAAATCCTTTTTTCTTCCTTTTTCTTTGAATCTTTCATCTCACACAGAGGTAGTTTCATGTAACTACAAAAGAAAATTTATTTTGAGCAATATTATTTCCACATTTTATTTGCCTCTGTAAAACATCAAAGGAGGAATTTTTCATCATTGGTTCAATTTTTCCAAGTGGGTTGTTTCTGTGTTTGCCCCCAAGACTCTTTAAAGTTTTTTTTTTTTCTCTGCCTGGGCTGATATTTTGAAATTCTGTGATTTCTGTCACCTAAGCCATGTCTACATGACAGTAAACAAATGTTTCAGCAGGAATAATTGGCTCCTAGAGGAATTGGAGGCAGCATCCGATGCCAAAACAAAATCATTAAAGCAGTTCTTTGCATTTGGAAAAATTGAAGGGAATGTTTCTGGACCAAATATTTTATAGCATTTCAATAGTCAAAAATATTGTATAATCTTACCATGAAGCTGAGCAAACTCCATGTAGTATCAGAGTCTCTCTGAGCCCACACCTAACACTCCTACCAGCACCTTTCTGGAGACACCTATCCAGCTTTCTCCCACTCCACATCTTTATCATTCTCTCCCCAGTACTAAAATCTACCTCATAACCTGAATTAACACTTTAAATTTTAGTTGGTAAGAATAAACATCACGAATTTTCCATTATTTTGGCAGGATTCAAATTTCTCTGGTGATTCATTAATCATTTTACTGAGCATGGCGTGGGATAGTGAATATACTGATTGAAAGTCAAGAAATAAAGCTTAATTGTTTAATGTCAAACTCTCAGGGAAAGATTTCAGGTAGTTGCTAAGAAGCCTATTCACATGAGTTTTAAAATATAAGCACTTGATCTAGGTTAAACTAGAGACATTTTCCAATTATTTGGAAAGGGCTTCTAGAGCATACACTCCAATTTGGATTAAATAAGAAACTTAAATAAAGCTATTTGCCAGATTGTGAATAAAATTTTAATTAAAGTCTGGTCCAAAATTACAAAAGTGCAAACAGACTACATTTTATGCAAAAAATAAAAGAAATTGCACTGTTAAAAACACATATTAAAAACAAATTATACCCTCAAAAGAAAGCAGTGCCTATTACCTATTTTGAGGACAGACTTTGTTTTTAATATATGCTTTTAGAGCAACAATTTATTGTTGCATTATAGCGTGCATGAATATGATAATGTCTTTAAACTTTCAAACTGAGCAGAGAAATTTTAAAATTTTAGTCTCAGTTTGGGGTGACCCTAATTTCTATTAAAACATATAAATAAGCAGGGGTAGGTAGGGAAGGAAGGGGAAAGCAAGGCATGACAGTAGACACTGAGCTCTTATTAAGGGTGATGGAAAATTTTGGAAATGGTTAATGGTGATAGTTGAACAACGTGATGAACATAATGAATATCACTGAACTATACATGTGAAGTTTGTAGAAATGGCAAGGATTTTGTTACCTATATGTTTACTGCAATGTTTTTTTTTTTTTTTTTCAAGAATGGGGAAAAATAAGCAAATTGATAGGGTCTACATATATCAAGGTAATTTTACATACTTTGATATTTTTTCTCTATCTTAAGTTTAAGAAATGACAGAGTACGAGCAGACAGGTATGGAGTACTTTGAAATTTAAGGCAATTACTTTATAATGCAAAATTCTATATGTTTTAATAGTCACTTCTATTAAGAATAACTTCCATAGCTCTAGTTCAAGCTCAGATATATTTCTGCAAATTAAGTTTCACATCTCCACCTGCCTTCTAGGCCTTTCCACCGCATGTCTTACCAGCACATCAATTTCAACAGTTCCCAAGCGGAAATTTTAATACAGCTTCTCCCACAAACCCCTCCCCCTACTCTGTTTTCTACCATATTTCTGCTAATTGTACTAACCTCTGTCATTGCACATGATTCACGATTCAGTTTGTTATTGAATGTTGAGTGAAAAAGTAATTTTCAGAGATTAAATTAATCATGATTTCATTAATTTATAATTTAAAACATTTACATAAAAATATAAAATACTTCAAATATAGGAATAGAAAAATGGATAATATACATCAAGTTCATGATAGAAGTCCCTACTGGGAGGATGGTGAATAATGCAATCTTTAGTTTTATTCAATGTTTATTTCTTCATTTTAAAGATCAAAAAATAAAACACCAATTTTTAGAATTAGTTTTGTACAGTAAGAATATAGATGCCTAATATATTGTTTTTAATATCATTTTACTCTTTAAATTCATTTCTCCAAAAGGGGGGAAGAAAAGATACATACAGCTAACACAACAGCATCAAAGACTAAAGAAGAAAAGGGAACAGAAGTATTGTAGAAGATGATCAGTCTATGAGAAAGTCACTACCCAATGGCAAAAACCCTTTTCTGTGCACACTAAGCAGTTGCCAAATTCCTTCTCTGTAATATGTTTGATCTTTGCCTGTTCCCACCATTCCCACTACCCCTCTTCTGTTTTCCAACCTCATTATCTCCGTTGTCTGGAGAGTGACACAAAGCCTTCCAACAGGTCATCTTGATTGTAATCTCTCTTCAATCCAATGCAATTATTACATAATGACAGATTATCCCTTTATATTTTCTATTACTCCCTATTGCAAACATAATGAACACCTTATTTCTAACTCAGTATTCAAGGCCTTTGGTGATCTGGCACAAGCCTCCCTTTACATCCTTTTGTTTCTCCCAGCTCCAACCTTTTCACAACACTGCTCTCTAACTCCTTTATCTGTTTTATATTCTCTCTTTTTTTACTCAGTGTCCTCAATCATGAGTCCCTTGCCCTATGTCTCCACCCATCATTTACAATTCAAGGCTTAAGATTTTACTCAAATGCCATCTCCTTTATAGAATCTTTTCCAGTTGCAAATAATAGATGTAATATCCCCATCATCTGATTTATTATTTTAAAAATAATCTATACATTTGGTGCATAACAGTTTCTGCTTCATAATATTATGGTTAGTATGTATAACTTACTTTTTTCCTAGCATGTAAATCTCGGAGGATGTTTTGTATACATATTTACTTACGTATTCCCTAAAGTGCACACTGTTGTGTATTTAACTTATGGAGTTATCAGTAAATATTTCTAAACGTATTTTTGTTATCCAGAGGTGTCAGGAAATGTCTGTTGTCACAGCAGCAACGGTTGTCAGGGCAGCGGTGACAGTAACAAATGCCACAACTCTTACAGAGAAGTGGGGCCAGGAGGGTTACTCTGAGTAGTCGAACGCCCACTCCAGTCCCAGGAGTTTATTTATATTCAGCAAAATAAGCAGTGGAGCAAATCATAGAACAATGGGTTTTAGGTAGATAACAATCAGTTTCGGGTAAGGGAGAATGGGCTATAGGTAAGCAAGTTAATCAGTCAGGGAACAGTGGGTTATAGAAAAATAAGTCGTGCCTAATCTCTCACGCATAGCTGACAGGTGTCCAGCATGACGTGTACAGTATAGAGGCCTGTGGGAGCTGCAGTTGACAATAGTGCAGCCATGTTTAAATGGCATATAGCCCCACAGTCTGTAGATTCGGCAAATGTCATACCACTCATAACACCCCTTTCCCTGAAAATCCAAGCAACATATTGAGTCCTGGTCACCAACAGAGTCCACTCAAAACCCTTTCATATAATAAATTCTTCTCCGGGGAGTATTTGTATCTATTTCTGCTCATCAAATCAGCAATGCCTTCTTTGTCAATCACTAGAAATATTTCAATGACAGAAAAATTAAATAAAGAGAGTGGGAAACTGTTAACAATTTTGTCCCAAGAGACTCTTTAACCACCATGCGAATTTCCCCTTAGTGCTCTTAGAAATCACTGACTTTTCATTATATAAGTAAAGGTGTGTTGCAACATTTGCCAAGCCAAAAATTCCACCTAGTCACATTACTGTTTGAGATAGAAGTTAAAACATTTTTTACCTAGTAATTATGTTAATCTTGTAATAGTCTCCAGTCTCTTTTGTAATTAAAAAAAATCAACACTGTTGTTGAAAAGTAATTTTTAGTGTATGAACACAGAACAGTGAGTCTACTTGCCTATTCTTTCCACATGCATTCATAAAGTTACTTAAAAAGAGTAATTTAACTGAACCATGTTATCTCAGGTTCACTACCTGAGAAATAAAGCAGCACTTAGCTCAGTTCACTTCTCTTCCAGAATAGTGTCAGTAAGTCTATCCACTTAACCTAAACGACTTTGGTTTTTTCAAGGCACTACTTTATGTATGTGACGAAGTTTTATCAGCACACCACCATGAATTAGGTGAGAGAGAAATGACATTGACAAATGAGGAAGCTCACAAAAAGAGAGTTTAACTGGCTTGCCTAAGTTCATTAGGCATAGGAGGGTCAAAAGAGAAGACTGCCTCACATCTCAACACTAATCCCAGCATTCTCTCAGCCTTTTGCTTTCTTTCCCTTTTGGCATGTCATCTTGTTACTAGAAAATAAACTTCTTAAGAGCTGAGATCAGTTTAATCTCTGTTTATTCCCCAGAGCACTTGGAACATAGGAAGATACAATAAATACATTAATTTATTATATTAAGCAGAAAAATATCCCCTAATGTTCTCCAAAGGTGTTTCTTTCATATTATCCCCATCTGAATAGGAAAGACAAATGTTTCCCTGGGAGCTAACACAGAAATCCAGTATCCATCCTCCTGAAATTATTTCAAAAGTATCACAAGAAAAATTTCACAAAGGGCATATATAATTTAGTTATTTTTGCTGTTTCTCAAATAAAAATGAAATATCTATTCATTAGTCATCCTCCTGAAATTATTTCAAAAGTATTACAAGAAAAATTTCACAAACGGCATATATAATTTAGTTATTTTTGCTGTTTCTCAAATAAAAATGAAATATCTATTCATTAGAGAAATTTATTTAAAAATTATATATAAAATAAAACGAAAGACATCTATACTTTAATTACACAGAGATATATTTTTTGGTATATAGAAAGGTAATAATTATATATATATATATATATATATATATATATGCATACATACATACACTCACATGAATACATACATACACATAAAGAGACTCTGGGTGATACAAATGGTTAATCGCTAGACTACTAACCAAAAGGTTGATGGTTCAAACCTACCCAAGACTCTTCAGAAGATAGGCCTGACAATATGCTTCTGAAATGTCCCAGCCTTGAAAACCAAATGGAACAGTTCTGCTCTGCACACATGGGGTCTCCATGAGTCTGAATCAACTTGATGACAAGTAACATACACAATATATAACACACATACACAAACACACACACATGCATATATATTTCTAAACAAAATACAGATCAGACTCAGTATACCATTTTGAAGCCTACTTTTTCACTTGCTCACTTAATATTTTATAAGCACTTTTAGATATTATTGACAACAGCATATATGACAAAGAAAATATTCAAAGCACCTAGTTGAGTATAGTTTCAGATTTACATTTTCCTGACTGGTATTCAAGCAAAAAGAAGTCACTTCATTCTATTTGGGTTATATATATATGAGTTTCCTATTTCAGAATAGGGTGGTATAATTTCTTAGGCAATAATAGTCAGTCCTCAAAACGCATCAGTTCATGCTTGGCACTTCCTAAAATACAGATTTCTTATTGAGAACAATAGATCTGAAGCTCAAAGTGGCTAGGTGAAAATTTTCTGTAGGATCTTTTGTTTCTTGTAATATAATGGAATATGTATTATGTAAACTCTCCCGTATGCATGCTCTTCATATGCATGCAAAAGTTGGATAACGAAAAAGGAAGACAGAAGAAGAATTGATGCATTCCAACTGTGATGCTAGTGAAGAATATTGAATATATTGTGGACTGTCAAAAGAACAAAACAGTCAGTCTTGGAAGAAATACAACCAGAAATTGTTCCTTAAAAGTGAAGGTGGCAACTCCTAGGAATATATCCTACAGAAATAAGAGTTGTCACTCAAATAGACATATGCACACCTATGTTCATGGCAGCATTGTTCACAATAGCAAAACGATGGAAACAACCTAGATGCCCATCAACAGATGAATGGATAAACAAACTCTGGTACATACACACAATGGAGTACTATGGAACGAGAAAGAACAACAATGAATCTGTGAAGCATCTCATAACATGGATGAAACTGGAGGACATTATGCTGAGTGAAATAAGTCAATCACAAAAGGACAAATATTGTATGAGACCTCTATTGTAAAAACCCATGAAAAAGTTCACACACAAAATCTAACCATCTTTGTTGGTTACCAGGGATGGGAGGGGTGGGGTGGAAATACTAAATAGACAATAGATAAGTGGTATCTTGGTTGAAGGGTGAGACAGTACACAATACAGGGGAGACTAGCACAACTTGGACAAGGAAAGGTCATGGAACCCCCATAGACACATCCAAACTCCCTGAGGGACTGAATTGCTGAGCGGAGGGCTGTGGGGACCATGGTCTCGGGGAACATCTAGCTCAATTGGCATGACACAGCTTATAAAGACAATGCTCTACATTCTACCTTGGTGAGTAGTGCCTGGGGTCTTAAAAGCCTGTGAGTGGCCATCTGAGATACCCCACTGGTCTCATCCCTTCTGGAGAAAGGGAGAATAAAGAGAACAGGATATAAGGAAAAGATTAGTGTGAAGGACTAATTGTCCACAGCTACCAAGGCCTCCACCGGACTGAGTCCAGTACAGCTAGATGGTGCCAGGCTACCACCACTGACTACTCTGACCAGGATCACAACAGAGGGTTCTGGACAGAGCTGGAGAAGGATGTAGAGCATAATTCTAACTCACAAAAGAAAGACCAGATTTACTGGCCTAAAGGAGACTGGAGAAACCTTGAAAGTATGGCCCCCAGACACCCTTTTAGCTCAGTGGTGAACTTATCTCCGAGGTTCACTGTTCAGCCTGGGAGTGGACAGCCCGTAAAACCAAGTGAGACTAACAAGGTACAGGAGTCCAGAAGGCAGAAGGGGACAAGGGCCAGAAGGCAGAAGGGGACAAGGAAGCTGGTGATAGGGAACCCAAGGTTGAGTAAGGATATTGGTGATGTGTTGTGAGATTGTTAACCATTGTCATAGGGCAACATTTATAGTAACTTTTAAATGAGACTATTTTGTTCTGTAAGCCTTCATCTTAAGTGAGAATAACAGCACAATTGGAAGAGCGTAGAACTGTGCATGTAGACATTTTTGAAAAGGTGTATCTTTGGCTATGTGTATTTTCACCAAAAAAAAAAAAAAGGTTGAGAAGTTAGAAGGTTGATATGTTGTGGGGTTGTTAACCAACGTCATAAAACAACATGTGTACTACTGTTTCATGAGAAACTATTTGTTCTGTAAGCCTTCACCTGAAGTACAATAAAAAAAGGGAAAAAAAAGTGAAGGTGGCAAGACTTCAATTCACTTACTTTGAAAAAGTCATCAGGAAAGACAAATCACTGGAGAAGGACCTCATGTTTGGTAAAATAGAGGACAAGCAAACACGAAGGAAAGCCTCAATGAGATGGATTGAAAAAATAGCCAGAAGAAAAACATTTTTAAAACAGAAAAAATAGCCACAACAATGGACTCAGACATGCCAACGATCATAAAGATGGAGCCGGCTGGGTAAAGTTTCGTTCAGTTATACATAAGGTCACCATGAACTGGCGCTGACTTGATGGCAACTGACAACAACAAGAAAATTCTCCCACAATGAAACACTGAAAAATGATAGTTAAGTCTAAAACCATCATTTTAACCCTTTCATTATTAGATTTTTATTTTAAAAAAAATTGATGTTATGTGTTTTCACTAATTATGATATGCTGATTGAAAGACCGATTCAGAATTTTTTATATGAGTTGTGGATTTTGAGATACATGATCTGGTAATACAAGCCATCAATAAGGCAAGTAGCACTGTGGTGTCACAATCTGTGGTATGACAATATGCCAATAAAAACTAAATAGATAGTTTATTGCTAGTGCCTTTCCATTAGGTTACATGGGGAACCTCTGGTTTTCCAAATATGACACAGAAAAAACAAAACAAATCCTACAGGGCTCCCTAACTATCACATAGGAAAGACATAATCATGCTTGCAAGCCTTATCCCACAGAAATAAAGGCACAAGAAGGCAAAAGTTTACAAAACTAACACATATAGAAAACATCACCTAATAGAATGCACAACCACTCATGAGGCTCCAACTCCATTCTGTTGAGCTTCAGGCCTTTCAAAAGGGATGCACCTTGAAGCTAAATGTATTAGAACCAGAATAACATACTACTTATGAGGTCCAGAGGCATAAAAAGTGGCTGGTATACAGTTATACCAATAGTAGTAAAGGGTTACACTCATAATTAACCTTGCAACAACAAAACAAAAACAAACAAAAAAACCTTCATAGCCAAATATCAATCAGGAGCATAAATTCAAAGTGGTAAACAAATATCAAAGCTAGTGGCTGACCTGGCATTGCATGTTGCTCTCCAATAACATGGAGCCTTCAGTAGCAATAGCCACAGGGACTTCAAAAGAATGGCTTTAGGTTCATGTAAGTTTAGGAATTAAGATCCCTGAGTAAAACAGGAACGATTCAGTGAAAGGATAGACCAGAAAAAAGAAAAAAAAAAAAAAAAAACTACTAAAAGTAAAGTGACAAGAAAATATGCTTTTCTTGGCCTTGGCACTAAGAATATAAAAATTCTTCCAAAATATTTGCAACCATGTTGTTAGCTACAGTCATGTAGGCTCCAGATTCATGAGTATCCCGTGCAGAGAGGTCCAAAATACTGCCTGGCCCTGTGCCATGCCCATGATTAGTTGCAGATTGGACAGTGTGATCCATAAGGTTTTCATTGGCTGATTTTTCAGAAATCATAGCAACAGGCAAGCTTCCTCTGATAGATGGGTGGTGGCTGCACATGAGGTACATTGGCTGGGAATTGAACCTGGGTAGCGGTTTGTGACCATAGACTGATACTTATTCATGTTTGTTCAAATTCATACTAAGCTCCCTGGAGATCTTAGTAAGCTCTAAGTCAAGGAAAAAAAATCATATTTGATAATGCCCTGAGGTAGCTGATAGATGCAGATGCAAATCTTCTAATGGAAGACGGATGATGCTATTCTTCATGGCGGAGGATCTTCTTATGTAGCACTTACTCAACACAGGTTTAATGGAGTATTCAGAGATCAAGTGTAAGCACATATGAGCTCACAAACACAATAAATCACAAACCACTTTGATTAAAAGTCAACAAAAATACACATTGCCACCATTGGCACTGCCTACTCAGGATTTCAAAATTATAAATTTGGTATACAAAATGCAAAATAAATTTGTCAACATTTTTAAATAATTAAGATGATCAAGATGAGAGTTTTAAAAACTGGAATAAAGGCAGATTTGAAAATATCATGCATGTAAATTAGTTAAATTAAAAATCCAGAAGTGATCAAAGAGATACATGAAACAGTTCACAACAATTAGTGAACTGAAAGAACTGAATAAATAATCCAGAATACAGCCCAAAAACTGAAACATCAGAATATTTAAAAGACTGATTATAAGACTTGGAAGATAGAGTGAGAACATCTAAAAAATGAACGAAAGTAAATATTCCATAGGCAATGGCTAAATTTTTCAGTTGAAAAAACACTTACTTAAAGTTAGCAAATACAATGACTCCACAGAGGATAAGTAAAAATAAATGTACAACTAGACACAACATTTTAAATTTAGACTTTTTTTATACTGTGCTTTAAGTGAAACTTTACAGTGCAAGTCAGTTTCTCATACAAAATTTATACACATTGCCATGTGACCCCAGCTGCTCTCCCTCCAATGTGACAGCACACTCTTCCCTTTCACCTCGAATTTCCCATGTCCATTCAACCTTCTCTTGTCCCTTTTTGCCTTCTCATCTCCCCTCCAGACAGGAGCTTCCCATTTAGTCTCATCTATCTACATGAGCTTGGAAGCACTCTCTTCACGAGTATCATTTTATGTCCCATAGTCCAGTCTAATCTTTGCCTGAAGAGTTGGCTTCAGGAATGGTTTTGGTTCTGGGCAAATGGAGGGTCCAGGGGCCATGTTTTCCAGGATCCCTCTAGTCTCAGTTGGATCATTAAGTCTGGTCTTTTGACTAGAATTTGAGTTCTGTCCCCCATTTTTCTCCCGCTCTGTCAGGGACTCTCTGCTGTGTTCCCTTGTCAGGGTGGTCATTGGTGGTAGCCAGGTACCATCTAGTTCTTCCGGTCTCAGGCTGAGGCAGTCTCTGGTTTATGTGGCCCTTTCTGTCTCTTGGGCTAATATTTTCCTTGTGTCTTTGGCATTCTTCCTTTTCCTTTGCTCCTGGTGGATTAGGATAAATTGATGTATCTTAGATGGCCACTTGCTAGCTTTTAAGACCCCAGACGCCACTCATCAAAGTGGGATGCAGAACATTTTCTTAACAGACTTTGTTATGCCAACTGACCTAGATGTCCCCTGAAACCATGGTCCCTAGACCCCCATCCATGCTACTTTGTGTTTGGTTGTATTCAGGAAACTTCTTAGTTTTTGGTTTAGTCCAGTTGTGCTGACTTTTCCTGTAGTGTGTGTTGTCCTTCCCCTCACCTAAGATAATTCTTATCAAATATCTAGTTAGTGAATACCCCTCTCCCTCCCTTCCCACCCTCGTAACCATCAAAGAATGTTTTCTTCTGTGTTTAAACTTTTTCTTGAGTTCTTATTTTAGTGGTCTCTTGCAATATTTGTACTTTTGTGACTAATTTCACTCAGCATAATGCTTTTCAGATTCCTCCATGTTATGAGATATTTCACAGATTCAGCATTATTCTTTACTGTTGCATAGTATTCCATTGTGTGAATATGCCATAATTTGTGTATCCATTCATCCACTGATGGGCACCTAGGTTGTTTCCATCATTTTGCTGTCATGAACAGTGCTGAAGTGAACACGGGTGTGCATATGTCTATTCGTGTGATGGCTCTTATTTCTTTAGGATATATTCCAAGGAGTGGGATTGCTGGATCACATGATACTTCTAGTTCTAGCTTTTTAAGGAAGTGCAAAATTGATTTCTAAAGTGGTTGTACCATTTTACATTCCCACCAACAGTATATAAGTGTTCCAGTCTCTCCACAACCTCTCCAACATTTATTATTTTATGTTTCTTTGGATTCATGCTAGCCTTGTTGGAGTGAAACGGTATCTCACTGTAGTTTTGATTTGCATTTCTCTAATGGCTAATGATCGTGGGCTTTTCCTCATGTATCTGGAAGCTGCCTGAATGTCTTCTTTGGTGAAATGCCTGTTCATATCCTTTGCCCATTTTGTAACTGGGTTATTTGACTTTTTGTTGTTGAGGTTTTGCAGTATCTTATAAATTTTAGAGATTAAATGCTGATCGGATTTGTAGTAGCCAAAAATTTTTTCCAGTCTGTAGGTTGTTGTCTTAGGCTGGGTTCTCTAGAACAGCAAAACCAGTAAAGCACATAAATATATATATAGAGAGATTTCTATCAAGGAAACAGCTCATGCAATTGTAGAGGCTGGAATGTCCCAAGTCCATGGATCAGGGTAGAGGCCTCTCCCAATTCATGCAGCCACAGAAGCTGGTGAGCCCAAGATTAGCTTGTCACAGAGTAGGGCTCTCGCTCACAGGCTGTGAAGGTCAACAAATCCCAAGTTCAGCAGATAAGCTGACAGCACAAGTCCCAAGAACCAGAGGTGAGATGACAGGAGGCAGCCACAGGATCCAGATCCAGAGTGAGCAAAAAGCCAGAAAGTCTGCTTATATTCAGATGTAGCCACACCCCCAAAGAAACTCTCTTTCATCTGATTGGCTACTCACAGCAAATTCAATCATGGGAGTGATCACATATAAACACTGAGAATCATGGCCCAGCCAAGTTGACACACACTCTTAACCATCACAGTACACCCCTTGTCAACTTGGCACATGTACACATCTCCTTAAACCATAGATGATCTCTGAATAAAGACAATTAGAAAGTCATACTTGTGCCTAATATGATACCACTAACATGCATACAATCCAAAATGCACTAGCCCCATTTACATCTTATATTTTATAAGTGAAGGAAACAAAAATATTTGATGCATATATACAAAGCAGAAATACTCATAACAATTACAGTCCCTGTTTCTGCAACTGGTCACTTGGCCATAACTGGTATTTAGAACTACCTTCTTCCACCACCATTCCATATTCCCTTTGCCCTCCACAAGCACATCGGCTGGTTGTGGTTCTTTGCCTGGTGGGGTGACCTAAACCTTCATTCCTGAAGGGTCTGGTCATTAGTAGTCATGTTGGAAATAGGTTTCTGTAGTTTTCATTGACTTTAATCACAGGGCATGGCAGTACTACAAGATGCCCTAAGGAATCTTCTGCATTCCAGACATGCTCTTCTTTACCTCCATTATGTAATATCAATCCAATTTCCTGCTGGTAATCAGGATCAATCACACCAGCTAGTATTGTAACTCCCTTTTTTCCCTGTTGATCTAGAGGCATAAGGAACCCAAAGTGGCCAGGTGGCATTCTTAACTTCCTGTTCAATTGAATCAGTGATGTGTCTCCAGGTGGGAGCATTCCTCCCTTTGGAACTAAGACCCCTAGGCCTGCAGAGCATAAGGTCATGGGGACTGGAAGCAAAAATCTTGCAAGTGTGTCACCAGGGGTAATAGAGAGTGGTGCCACTCCCATTTCTACTCCTTGATTCCTGGACCCATGAATCCTGGCTGTGGGAGAAACAGCACCATATATTGGATGCCGGTTTAGAGAATATACAGCCGCCTGGAGAAGATTGCCCAACCCTGCAAGGTATTGCCACCTAGCTGGCGCCATAATTGTGTCTTTAGAAGGCCATTCCATTGTTCTATCAAGCCAGCTGCTTCAGGATGATGGGGAACATGGTAAGACCAGTGAATTCCATGAGCATGGGCCTACTGCTGCACTTCATCTGCTGTGAAGTGAGTCCCCTGATCTGAGGCAATGCTGTGTGGGATACCATGATGGTGGATAAGGCATTCTGTAAGTTCATGGATGGTAGTTTTGGCAGAAGCATTGCGTGCAGGGAAGGTAAATTCATATCCAAAGTAAGTGTTTATTCCAGTAAGGACAAAATGCTGCCTTTTCCATGATGGAAGTGGTCCAATGTAATCAACTTGCCACCAGGTTGCTGGCTGATCACCTTGAGGGATGGTGCCATATCGGAGACTCAGAGTTAGTCTCTGCTGCTGGCAGATTGGGCAGTGGAAGCCCATGCTGTTGGACCCATGCATAACCTCCATCCCTGCCACCACGGCCATTTTATTTATGAGCCTATTGAGCAATGACGGGAGTAGCTGGGGAAAGAGGATGACTGATTTCCACAGAACACATCATCCTATTTACTTGATTATTAAAATCATCCTCTGCTGAGGCCACCCTTTGTTGAGCATTCACATGAGACACAAATATCTTCACTTGTTTGGCCCATTCAGAGAGGTCTATCCACATACTTCTTCCCCATAAATCCTTGTCTCCAATTTTCAAATCATGTTCCTTCCAAGTCCCTGATCATCCAGCCAAACCATTGGCCACAGTTCATGAGTCAGTATATAATCCCACATCTGGCCATTTCTCCTCCCAAGCAAAGTGAACAACCAGGTGCTCTGCTGGAAGTTCTGCCCATTGGGAGGATTTCCCTTCACCACTGTACTTCAGGGAAGTCCCAGAAAGGAGTTGTAGTGCTGCTGCTGTCCACTTTCCAGTGGTGCCTGCATATCACGCAGAATCATCTGTGAACCAGGCACAAGTTTTCTCTTCAGTCAACTGATCATAAGGAACTCCCCATGAGTCCATTAAGAAAATGTTCTACATCCTACTTTTGTGAGTGGCGTCTGGGGTCTTAAAATCTTGCAAGCAGCCATCTAAGATGCATCAGTTGGTCCCAACCACCTGGAGTAAAGGAGAAAGAAGAACACCACAGACACAAGGAAAGTATTAGCCAAAGAGACAGAAAGGGCCACATAAACCAGAGACTTCATCAGCCTGAGATCAGAACTAGATGGGGCTTGGCTACCACCAATGACCACCCTGACAAGGAACACAACAGAGAGTCCCGGATAGAGCAGGAGAAAGGTGGGGTGCAGAGCTCAAATTCTAGTAAGAAGACAAGACTCAATGGTGTGAATGAGACTGGAGGAACCCCAGAAAGAATGGCCCCCAGATTCTCTATCAGTCCAGAACTAAAACAATTTCAGAGACCAACTCTTCAGACAGGGATTGGACTGGACTGTGGGACATAAAGTGATACTCCTGAGGAGTATGCCTCTTACTGCAAGCAGATGCAGGAGTCTAAATGGCAGCTTCTGTCCGGAGGTGAGATGGGAAGGCAGAGAGGGTTAGGAACTGGTTGAATGGATATGGAGAATCAGGGGTGGAAAGGAAGAGTGTGCTGTCACAGTATGGGGAGAGAAATTAGGGTCACATAACAGTGTATGTATGAATTTTTATATGGGAGACTAACTTGAAATGTCAACATCATTTAAACTACAACAAAAAATAAAATAAAATACAGAGAGAATTGTTGAAGATTTGTTGGCAGAAAACTTCCCTGATATCATGAAAGATGAGAAGGTATCTATCCAAGTTGCTCATCAAACCCCCACATAAGGTAGCTCCCAAAAGAAAGTCACCAAGACATATTATAATCAAACTTGCCAAAACCAAAGACACAGAGAGAATTTTAAGAGCAGCTAGGGATAAGCAAAAAGTCATCTACAAAGGAGAGTCACTAAGAATAAGCTCAGACTACTCTGCGGAAACCATGCAGGCAAGAAGGCAACGGGATGACGTATATAAAGCCTTGAAGGAAACAAAAAAATGCCAGCCAAGAATTATATACTAACTTAAATTGTAAACTTTCACTTAAAGTACAATTTAAAAAAAAATCATTTTTGCCCATGGCACAAAAAGTAACCTCAATAAAAGAATGCATCCTGTGGAGACTCCCAACCAAAAACCATTGCCATCAAGTCGATTCTGACACATAGCCACCTTATAGAACAGAGTAGAACTGTCCCATAGAAATTCCAAGGAGAAACTGGTGGAATCGAAGAGTTGACCTTTTGATTAGGAGTCAAATGCTTAACCACCGCACCACCAGGGCTCCATTAATGAAGCTAAGACAAGTGCATTACTGAGAAAACTTGTCTGCAGCCATCCATTGATTGCAGAGACATATTTAAACAAGTTTTGTTTGGAATTAACCTGTTTATTATGAACTGGAACCCTAGTAGCAATATTTTTTTACTTACTCTCATAAATTACCTAGAAAGAGATAAATGCACAGTTCTCAATAACAGAAACAGAAATGAGAAGATAATGAGAGAATTTCTTCAAAATGCCAAGAGAAAATACTCATTACTGAGATCGATAAACAAAAAGAGAAAAAAAAAAAACTTTAAAAAAATGAGATACCTCTCTTCTGCACTATCATAAAAATATAACCATAGGACCCAAGATTCAAAGAGGTAAAATAATGGATGATGCTATTCCTTTTGGTGGAGCATCTCAATGGAAAACATCTTACCAAAGGTTTGAATTTTACATCACTAAACACTTCTCAATATTTTTTAAAACACATATAAGCCTCAGATCACACAACTCTTCCACATTAGATTATTCTCCTAACACTTTAGATTTAACTTTATTTACACACAATTTACATTATTGCATTACTTCACCTCACATACTTTGGACATATTATCAGGAAGACCAGTCCCTGGAGAAGGACATCATGCTTGGTAAAGTAGACGGTCAGCAAAAGAGAGGAAGACCCTCAATGAGATGGATTGACAGTGGCTATAACAATGGGCTCAAGCATAATGATTGTGAGGATGGTGCATGACTGGGCAGTATTTCATTCTATTGTACATAGGGTTGCTATGAGTTGGAACCAACTCAATAGCATCTAACAACAACAATATATGTTTTTATAGTTATGTTTAGGCTTAAAGGATTATTATTGTAGATCCAGAATATATGATTTACAATCCCAATATACTATATTTACATGAACAAATAATATTTAATTTTTGTATTGAAGTATATCAAAGATATTTTCAATACATATATAAGGGGTAATCCAAATTTTTAAATAATTCTTCATAAAATTTGGATACACCTTTAATACCTGTGTATTTGATATGCCAGCAAATATATTATTTATGTGTCTGTGTTCCAATTAACTTTTAAGGTACTTGAATTGTCTTCTCTGTATCTCCAATGTCTAGAACACTCTCTGGCATACAAACCAAAAAACAAGTCCGTTGCCATCGAGTTGATTCCAACTCATAACAACACTACAGGACAGAGTAGAACTGCTGCATAGGGTTTCTAAGGGGCAGCTGGTGGATTCGAACTGCCAATATTCTGGTTAGCAGCTGAGGTCTTAACTACTGTAGTACTAGGGCTCTGCCTCACAGTAGGCACTTAATAATTTATTAATTCAAATATTGGATAAATCATAGGGAAGCTGTTTGCATTCCTCTTTTATGCTGATAAATTTTTATTACCTAGTCTAAAATACCATTCCAAGTCAAATTTATCATCTTAAATACAGTTTTTAGTATTACACATAATTTTTAATAATATAAGTTGTATTCTGTATCAATAAAAATAACACTTTCATTGTTCTCTGAATAAGGCAGCCACGGAGATTGCTTTTGATTTTGTGCTAAATGAAATAAATAAAGTAGTTATTTGAAAATTCCTGTTAAATTTGATATACACACGTTTCTAGATATGTGCTTCTTTTGATAATGTTCTCACAGTTTTATTTCTTAAAAATGCTTAGGTTTTTATTTTTAAATTGAGATAGAAAGTAGGAAAATCAAAGTCAACTGATCAGACAACTGCTTTATAGAGAATTCCCTATCACAGGGCATCACATCTACCTTTGTTATTCCATCTTCTCATTTACAATGAAGAGCTGAGCGTATATCAGTGTAGGCTCCTATCATGTCAAAATTGACACTTATTAATAAGTGTCTAAGCATTGGCAGTATTTCTAAGGCAAGAAAGTACTATAGTTTTACCTGTTTTTATCTAGTACATTCCAAAAGGGAGAAAAAGTTTTAAACATTACCACCTTTTAAAGGGTAGCTTTCAGCCTTGATTTATCTTTCATTATGTAGTATATGGCTAATACCAGTCCATTTTAGCTCAAATATGCATAGGATATTGATCTGTTTGCATTTCATTTCATTTCATTTTTGAGGACTTCCAAATTTCTTAGATTCATATTTCACACATTCCACTTTCTGAATTTTAATGGATGTTTGCAGCTGTCTTTCCTCGTTTTTGAGTCATGCCTCCTCAGCAAATGAAGGTCCTGGAAGCTTTATCTATCCACGTTACTATGGTCAACTCTACTTTGAGAAGACAACACTTCCCTGGTCATATTTTGAGTGTCTTCCAACCTGAAGGGTTCATCTTCTGGAATTATATTAGACAATGTCCCATTGCTATTCATAAAGTTTTCACTGGACAGTTTATTCAGAAGTAGGCTGCCAGTCCTACTTCCTAGTCTGTCTTAGTCTGGAAGCTCCGCAGAAACCTATCAACCAAGGGTGACACTACTGGTATTTGAAGTACCAGTAGCAAAGCTTACAGCTTCACTGCAACATGCAAGCCACCGCAGTACACAAACTGACAGACACATGATAGATCAATATCCTAGGCATTAGTAAACCCATAAAAATCAAAATCCTTGGCATTAGCAAGCTGAAATATACTGGTATTGGCAATTTTGAATCAGACAATCTTATAGTCTACTATGCTGAAAATGACAAATTGAAGAAGAATGGCGTTGCATTCATTGTCAAAAAGAACATTTCAAGATCTATCCTCAAGTACAATGCTGTCAGTGAAAAGATAATGTCCATATGCCTAGAAGAAAGAGCAGTTAATACATCTATGATTCAACCATTAAGGCCATAGATGAAGAAATTGAAGACTTTTACCAAATTGTGCCATTTGAAATTGATCAAACATGCATTCAAGATGCATTGATAAATTACTAGTAATCGGAATGTGGAAGCTGGAAACAAAGAAGAAGGATCAATAGTTTGAAAATATGGTCTTGGTGAAAGAAACGATGCTGGAGATTGCATGATAGAATTTCGCAAGACCAACGACTTCTTCATTGCAAATACCTCTTATTAACAACATAACTGACAACCAAACAGGTAGACCTCAAGGGATAGAAAATACAGAAATGAAATCGACTACATCTGTGGAAAGAGACGATTGAAAAGCTCAATATCATCTGTCAGAAAAGTCCAGGGACAACTGTGGAACAGATCATCAGTTGCTCATATGCAAGTTCTACTTGAAGTTGAAGAAAATTAAAACAAGTCTGCAAGAGCCAAAGTACGACCTTGAGTATATCCCACCTGAATTTGGAGACCATCTCTAGAATAGATTTGACTCATTGAACACTAATGACTGAAGACTGGACAAGTTGTGGGATGATATCAAGGACATCATATATGAAGAAAGCAAAAGGTTATAAAAAAGACAGGAAAGAAAGAGAAGACCAAATTGGATGTCAGAGGAGACTCTGAAACTTGCACTCAAACACACAGTAGTTAAAGTGAATGGAAGAAATGATGAAGTAAAAGAGCTGAACGAAAGATTTCAAAGGGCAGTTTGAGAAGACAAAATAAAATACTATAATGAAATGTGCAAAGACCTGGATTTAGAAAACCAAAAGAGAAGAATATGCTCAGTATTTCTTAAGCTGAAAGAACTGAAAAAAAATATTGAAGCCTCAAGTTTCAGTTTTGAAAGATTCTATGTGCAAAATATTGAATGATGCAGGAAACATCAACAGCCAATGAAAGGAATACACAGAGTCACTGTACCAAAAAGAATTGGTCTATGTACATCCATTTCAAGACATAACATACAATCAAGAAGTGATGGTATTGAAGGAAGAAGTCCAAGCTGCACTGAAGGCATTGGCAAAAAACAAACTCCAGGAACTGAGGGAATACCAATTGAAATGTTTCAACAAAAGTATGCAGAGCTGGAGGTGCCCACTCATCTATGCCAAGAAATTTGGAAGACAACTGCCTGGCCAACAGACTGGAAAAGATCCACATTTGTGCCCATTCGAAAGAAAGTTGATCCAACAGAAAGCAGAAATTATTGAACAATATGATTAATATCACACATGAGTAAAACTTTGCTGAAGATAATTTAAAAATGCTTGCAGCAGTACACAGACAGGGAACTGCCTGAAGTTCAAGCTGGATTCAGAAGAGGATGTGAAATGAGAGACATCATTTGTGATGTCAGATGGATCTTGAATGAATATTAGAATGCTGTCTATCTCTATTTTATTGACCATGCAAAGGCATTTGACTGTGTAGATCCTAACAAATTATGATAACCTTGCGAAGAATGAGAATTCCAGAACACTTAACTGTGTTCATGAGGAACCTGTACATAGACAAAGTGGAAGTCATTGCAACAGAGGAAGGGGATACTGTCTGTTGTAAAATCAAGAAAGATGTGCCTCAGGGTTGTATCCTTTCACCAGACTTATCCAATCTGTATGTTGAGCAAATAATCCGAGAAGGTGGACTATATGAAGAAGAATGGAAAATCAGGATTGATGTAAGACTCACTAACAATCTGCAATATGCAGATGACACAATCTTGTTTGCTGAAAGTGAAGAAGACTTGAAGCACTTACTGATGAAGATCAAAGAGTACAGACTTCAGTATGGATTACACCTCAACATAAAGAAAACAAAAATCCTCACAACTTGACCAATAAGTAACATCATGATAAATGGAGAAAAGACTGACATCATCAAGGATTTCATTTTACTTGGATCCACAATCAATGCCCATGGAAGCAGCAGTCAGCAAAGCAAAGGACATATTTATTTGCTTTGACCAAGTCTGCTGCAAAAGACCTCTTTAAGGTGTTAAAAAGCTAAGATGTGCCTGACTCAAGCCATGATATTTTCAATCATCTAATACACATTCAAAAGCTGGATGATGAATAAGGAAGACCATAGAATTGATGCCTTTGAATTATGGTTTTGGTGAAGAATATTGCAGATACCATGGACAGTCAGAAGAACGAACAAGTCTGTCTTGGAAGAAGTACAGCCAGAGTGCTCCTAGGAAGTGAGGATGGCGAGACTTCATCTCACATACTTTGGACATGTTATCAGGTGAGATTAGACCCTGGAAAGGTACATCATGCTTGATAAAGTACAGCGTCAGGCAAAAAGAAGATCCTTAATGAGATGGACTGAAACAGGCTAAAACAATGGGCTCAAACTTAGCAACGACTGTGAGGATGACACAGTACTGGGCAGCATTTCGTTCTATTGTGCTTGGGTGGCTATGAGCTGGAACCAACACGACAACACCTAACAATAACATTTACTATATAGCAGAAATCAAATATTGATGAAATAATTGAGATTTTATAAAGTATTTGTTTTTCTTTCTTCATTGTGCTTTAGGTGAAAGTTTACAGAACAAATTAGTTTTTCATTGAACAATTAATACACATATTGTTTTGTGACATTGGTTGCCAACTCGACAACATGCCCACTCTCCCCTTCTCGACTCCAGGTTCCTGATGATGATTTTCCAGCTTTCCTGTCCCCCTCTTCCTTTTCATCCTTGCCCCTGAGCTGGTGTGTCCATTTAGTCTCCTATACATGGTTGAACTATGTGTGTTGTTGTTTTATATGCCTGTCTAATCTTTGGCTGAAGGGTGAACCTCAGGAGTGACTTCAATACTGAATTAAAAGCATGTACGGAGACCATATTCTCAGGGTTTCTCCAGTCTCCAGTAAGTCTGGTCTTTTTTTGTGTGTGTTTGAATTTGGTTCTACATTTTTCTTCTGCTCTGTTAGGGACTCTGTTGTGAACTCTATTTGAGCAGTCTGTGGTGGTAACCAGCCACCTTCTAGTTGTGCTGGACTCAGTCTGGTGGAGGCTGTGGGGCAGTGGTCCATTAGTCCTTTGAACTGATCTTTCCCTTGTGTCTCTGGTTTTCTTCATTCTCCTTTGTTCCAGACAGAGTGGAACCAGTAGACTTATCTTAGATGGCTGCTCACAAGCTATTAAGACCCCAGAGGTTACTCACCAAGGTAGGATGTAGACTATTCCTTTATAAACTATGTTATGCCAGTTGAACTAGATGTTCCCCAAGACCATGGTCCCCAGCCCTCAGCCCAGTAACTCAGTCCTTCAGGGAGTCTGAATGTGTCTATGAATCTTCTCTGACTTTGCCTTGGTCAAGTTGTACTGACTTCCCCAGTATTGTGTACTGTCTTACCCTTCACCAAAGTTACCACCTACCTACTGTCTTATTAGTGTTTTTCCCTTCCTGCTCCTCTCCTCCCTCATAACCATCAAAGATTTTTTTTCTTTTTATGTGTAAACGTTTTCATGAGTTTTTATAACAGTGGTCTCATTCAGTATTTAAGGTTCTGAGTGGCACAAGTGGTTTGTGACTGGCTGCTAACCTAAAGCTCGGTGGTTCAAACCGACCAAGAGACTCTGCAGGAAAAAGGCCTAGTGAACAGCTTCTATAATGATTGCATCTAAGAAAACACTATGGAGCAGTTCTTCTCTTTAACCCTTGAAGTCACCATGAATCATAATCGACTCCACAGTGACATTTTTTTAACATAAGTTTACTAAAAATATAGTAAAATAAACAATAAAAAATTAGTGTTTTTTTAAAGTAAGCTGTAGCCTGTCAGTGTACACCAGAATATAAAGTAAATAAAACAGTAATTATGATATAAATGGGCTATTTTACCATACAGTGTAACCCAAGCATTTTTTTTAAATACATAATTCCATCATTGACATTTCCCAAAACAGTGTGCTGCTTAAAGTCAAGGTAGTATCATTTTCATTTAATATAAATATTTCTTAACAACTTACATAATTCACTTAAAATATGACCTATTCAATCTTAAATGTATAATAAATATATAATACAACATCTTTTTAGGCTTCCACCTACTGACAAGTATAGATTGAGAAAGGATGGGAAAGCCAATTAGGGCAATCGAGGCTTTTACTAAGTGTTTGGCTTAAAGCACAGATATTTGTAATGAACTTTCCAGTATTTGACCAATCAATGTCATCTTGCACACAAAGTGTTAGGTAGTGTGAAGTATTTGTTTAAAGCCATCATCAATTTGACTGACTAAATGCTCCCTAATCTGTTTAAATTTAATATTTTGTTTATAAAATGGATGATTGTTGTATACCATTTCTTTATCATACTTGCCAAAATTATGTATGAATCATCAATATCAATAAATGTATATTGTAAAGGTTGCAAAAGTACTAAAAGAAAGAAAGAAAACACCATGTAAAAATGTAGAAATGTAGGGTTTTTCATAATTTAATAAATTAAGTCATTCATATTATCTCATCTGATGGTTGTTGAAAACCACAGCATATATTCTTGTAGTTGTATTGTAGCTAAAGAAGAAACAATAACAGTCCATGTGACTATACCTTTAAACAACTGAGCTGTCTGGCAACTTTTATACCTAGGGATTTAACTTCCGATTTTCAAATTGTGTTTGCTTAAAGATCACAGAATTCTCAAAATCACTATATATTTTTAAAATTTAGTTAACTACAAGACAAATTAAAGGATTGATTTCATACATAATGTCAGTGAAACAGAGACCAATGCCTTCCTGTTGTTTTCCTTTGACTAATATGCCATGAAAGGAAAGACCCATATCTTAGTACACATTGACTCAAGCAGCCCTGCTACCTTGAAAGCAGACACCCAACATTCAGAATTGAGGGGATATGCTGCCAAAGGTACAGAAGGGCTTGGCAGTGAAGAGCAACGTTTTGCATATTTGTACTATGCCCATTGCAGTGACAGCTGCTGAGACAGATTTCAAAGTCTTTATACTGCCAGTTACCCACGTATTTCTATCCTGGGCACCCCTTCCAAGAACAGAAAATACCAGCTGTTCCTTCTGGCCACCACGGCAGTGCCTGGAATTGCTTCCTCCCTCAAAATAAATAAATAAGAAGTAAATAACAGTGACAGGATGTAAAATCTAAGTTGAGATGGAGAATAACCAACAAAAAAGGTTTCATTTGCACTTCCAACTAGTACGTGAGTACTTTTGACTCACTCTTTACCCAAAACATTGTACTGCTCCTAATCTTTTCTGAAAATACAAATAAAACTTTTTTTTTTTTTTTAAATACACTAATAGCCTGGATGTTATGTTGTTGAGTGCTTGGAGAGATTTCAGCATGTCCCTTAACGAGTGCCAGAAAATGTAAATACCCTACGAACCCTAAATAGTCAGTATAGTAGTTCCATACAAGCTTTGTTGGTTGAATACAACAGCTTTTCAAAAACTACTACTATTGTATAATAATTGAAATCTAGGTAATGGGGGAAAACAGCTTTCTCAAATAACTGGGGCATATGAGAATGACCTAGATAAAAGAGTCTGTGGGTATATAAGTCCTTTCTTATTCAATATAAACATAGCACTGATAAAAACAGAGGATTGTGTCATGTTTAATTAAGCCTCAAAGTACTCATCTATTGTTATTAAGACCACCATGAATATTTAATAGACTTTCTGGTCTCCTCTTTATAAATACTATTTTTCACACTGTTTTATCTTTCTGATTTAAAACAGAATCATAAATAAATTAGCAAAACATGGAAAATTTATTCTGATTTAACTCCTACAGTCTGTCAGTAAAAAAAAAAAAAATTAAAACCTCCCAGTTAGATTTTAATTTCTACCTTGTAAGTGCATAAGTCTTGCTATCATTTGGCTAAAATCTCATAAAGAATATTGTGATAGCTGTTCAAATTAAGCAGATAAACATTTTTAAACATTCCCCTCACTGATTATTTAAGATGTTCCTAGGATACCTATCACATGTGAAATGTCAGTCCTAAATCGACTGAGGAAAATGAGGATGTAATTGATTATTTTTATGTTTTTTAATTCTTGGTTACATTTCATTTTCATACTTTCTATATTAAAGGAATATGTAAAGTATGGACAATCAACAAAACAGATGAGTCAGTGGCCCAATAATATGAACACACCCTTAAAAAATGATTCTGCTACTCATTTAAACTGTTTTAAACTCCATTCTTCTTTTAGATGCATTCTGGAAAATAGGAAAATGTACTGTAATATTTGTTGAACATCTGGGATTAAAATCAGGCTGTATACTAAAAAATCTAAATAATATCCAAGGGTTGAAAAATGTTCTTTTCACTCCAGCTACTTCCTGCCAGGTTGTTGGGTATTATTTTTATTGTTTTATTTTCTTAAAAGTTGCCCAGTTTTCTCATTTCAAGGGAGTTAGACATTTATTCATCCAACACTTCATCATTTCTTCTCTTTAGACTGTTTATTCATCTCATACCTATTCAATCCATTCTTTACTCCTCTCAGAATTGAAAGTTTGCCTATTTCTCAATTTGCTTTGACAATAGCTATCATATTACATTATTGGAGGGCAATAAGGGCTCTCTCTATCTAAATCTTCTCTCTCTCTCTCAAAGTTCCTACCATTTGCCCTTGACCATACTCTGAATCATGAAGACCCTATGTGTGTCAGAGTAGAGTGTGCTCCATAGGGTTTACAATGGCTGATTTTTTAGGAAATAGACTGCCAGGTCTTTCTCCTGAGGCCCCTCTAGGTGGACTTATGCCTCCAACCTTTGGTTAGCAATCAAGCATACTAACTATTTTTACTATCTAGAGACTTTCAATGCTCCCACAGTTTGTAGATATTCTTAAAATTCACAAGCATGCAAACTTCAAAGTTGAGTCAATTGGTTTAAAATGCCCTTAATATTACAGATATATAAGAAATATTTACATATCAGATACTATAAGGAATGCCAACTCTCAGATTCAACTCTTATTAAATAAAAAACCCTGGCCATAGGAACACTCATGGTTTAAGACACTTGAGCCACTGGTTTAGCATCTAACATTCAGGGAAGTTTATGTGAATTTCTTTAAACATCATTTTGGAGCTATCTTTATTATCTATATCTTTTTAACAAAAATAGTTTGAAAATGGCATATTCAATTTAGAATGACATGAGTTTACTAAATCCATCTGCTTTTGAATTTGGATTCCCCTTCAGCTGGACCTGTCCTGCTGCACCATAGCTGAGCGACTGGCCCTGCTCAATGGACAAGGAGATGAAAAATATTGGGCATGCAATCAAGAAAGCAACAAAGAAAGCACAGGCTGCCTGCACAGACATAACCAAATAAAATTAAAAAGCAGGATGAAACAAACAAATCTATAGTCAATAAACCAAGTAAATAACTACTGAATGTCCTGAAGGCAGCAGACTATATCAAAACATTAAAAAAAAACCTCAGAACAAGATGGTCTCAGTAAGGGTCCAAAATAAAACACCAGATGACATTCCAATAGAAGAAAAGGCACTAGAACTACCTGATAGGGAGTTAAAATCTCTAATATTCAGAGCTATCCAAAAGTTGAAGCAAAAAGCAGACAAAAATAAGGAAAAAGTAGATAAATTCAAGGAAAAGGCAGACAAATTCATTGAAAATACAAACCAAAAAAATGGAAGAATTCAGGAAAATAATACAGGAACAAAATGTCAAAATATATTCACAACTAGAAATCATACAGAAACAACAACTAGAATTCCAAAAGGATAAAACAACAAGACTTCAGAAATGGACAGTGTCATAGAAGGGCTGAAAAGCAGGTTTGAAACAATGGAAGACAAGATCAGCAAATTTGAAGACAAACTCTTGGATACATCTCTGTTTGAGGAAAAATCAGAAAAAATAGTGAAGAAAAATGAAAAAACCCTGAGAATTATGTGGGATACAATCAAAAGCAAAAATCTGTGAGTGATAGGAGTTCCAGAATAAGAGGAGAAAACAGAAAACACAGAGAGGATCATTGAAGAATTCCTGACATAAAACTTCCCTAATATCATGAAAGATGAACAGTTGACCATCCAAGAAGCTCAACAAACCGAATATAGAATAGACCGTGAAAGAAAATCCCCAAGGCATAACATAATCACACTTGCTAAAACCAAAGATAAAGAAAGAATTCTGAGAGCGGCATGAGAAAATTGAAAAGTCACATACAGAGGGGAAACAATAAGACTAAGCTTGGGTTATTTGGCAGAAACCATGCAGGCAAGAAGACAATGGGAAGACATATAAAAACACCGAATGAGAAAAATTGCCAGTCAAGAAAAATCTATCCTGTAAAACTCTCATTCAAATATGATGATGAAACTAGAACACTTCCAGGTAAAAAGAAATTAAGGGACTGTGAAAAACGAAACCAAACTTACAAGAATTATTAAAGGGAGTTCTTTGGTCTGAGAACAAACAACATCAGACCACAGCCTGAATCTAGGATGCAAGATTGTACCAGCCAGATACCAACCTAGGAAATGAACTCTCAAGGACTATCCCAAACCAAAAGAATTAAAAGAGGGTACCAGAGAGGTTAATCTGTAAATGACAACAATGTCAGAACAATAAAAGAGGAAATAAAAGGTGTAGTAGAGAACTTTCTAACAGAGGGAAGACAAGACAATATCAAGTAATAATAGACTAGTTTAAACCTAGGAGGATAAGGGTAAATTTCAAGGTAACCACAAAGAAAGTTAACAAAACTACTCATCAAAATAAAGAAGAAAAACAAAAACTCTCAGTAAAAACGAAATCTACAAAAACAAAATAAATGAAAAAAAAAAAAAAACCACAAACAATATGAATTAAGCATGGGAGAGTAAGAAGAGTAATGAAAATGTCAGCACCCCAAAATAAAAAAGCACTACAAAATGACAGCAATAAACTCAGACCTATCAATAATTACACTGAACATAAATGGCCTAAGTGCCCCCTTAAAGAGATGGAGAGTGATAGAATGGATAAAAAAAAAGGATCCTTAAATATGCTGTCTATAAGAGACACACCTTAGAAACAAAGACATAAATTTATTAAGTCATAGGATGGAAAAAATGTATCAAGCAAAGAGCTACCAAAAAAGAGCAGGAGTGACAATACTAATCTCAGATAAAAATAGACTTTAAAACAAAATCCATCATAAAAGACAAAGAAGGACACTATATAATGATAATGGGATGATCCGTCATGAAGACATAACCATAACAAACATCTACTCACCCAATGACAGGGCTCCAAAATACATAAAACAAACTCTAACAACACTGAAAAGAGAAATTAACAGTTCCACAATAATAGTAGGAGAACTCAACACACCACTCTTGGTAAAGGACAGAACATCTAAAAAGAAACTCAACAAAGATACAGAAGACCTAAAGGGCACAATCAGCCAACTTGGCCTCATAGACATAGAACACTACACCCAACAGCTGCAAAGTACACATTATTTTCCAATGCACATAGAATGTTCTCCAGAATAGACCGCATCTTAGGCCACAAAGCAACCCTCAACAAAATCCAAAACATTGAGAAAATACAAAGTATCTTAAGGTAGAAATGAACAACAGGAAGAGCAAGGAAAAAAAAATCAAGTACATGGAAACTAAATAACACCCTGCTTAAAAACCACTGGATAATAGAAGAAATCCAAGATGGAATAAAAAATTCCTAGAGTCAAACGAAAATGAAAATACATCATACCAAAACCTTTGGGACATAGCAAAGGCAGTCCTCAGAGGACAATTTATAGAAATAAATGCACACATCAAAAAAGAAGAAGGGGACAAAATCAAAACACTAGCTACACAACTCGAACAAATAGAAAGAGAACAACAAAAAAGCCCACAGCCACCAGAAGAGAGTAAATAATAAAGATCAGAGCAGAAATAAATGAAATAGAGAATAGATAAACAATAGAAAGAATCAACAAAACCAAAAGTTGGTTCTTTGAAAGGATCAACAAAATTGACAAACCACTGGCCAGACTGACAAAAGAAAAACAGGAGAAGACTCAAATGACCCAAGTAAGAAATGAAATGGGGGACATTACAACAGACCCAACTGAAATAAAAAGGATCATAACAGAATATTATGAAAAACTATACTCCAACAAACTTGAAAACCTAGAGGAAATGCACAAATTTCTAGAAACACACTACCTACCCAAACCAACACAAAATGATGTTGAAAACCTGAACAGATCCATAACAAGAGATTGAAAAGGTAATTAAAAAAAAACTTTCAACAAAAAAAGCCCTGGCCCTCAGACGGAAACAAGGAAGCTGGTGATAGGGAACACAAGGTTGATTAAGGATATTGTTAATCTGTTGTGAGATTGTTAACCATTGTCATAGGGCAACATTTTGTAGTAACTGTTAAATGAGAAACTATTCTGTGAGCCTTCATCTTAAGTGAGAATAACAGCACAATTGGAAGAGCATAGTCAATGTCACTGAACTGTGTATGTAGAAATTTTTGAAATGGTGTATCTTTGGCTATCTGTATTTTCACCAAAAAAAAAAAAAAATGTTGAGAATTAGAGGGTTAATATGTTGTGGGGTTGTTAATCAATGTCTTAAAACAACATGTGTACTACTGTTTCATGAGAAACTATTTGTTCTGTAAGCCTTCACCTGAAGTACAATAAAATATTAAAAAAATTAAAAAAAAAAAAGCCCTGGCCCAGATGGCTTCACTGGAGAATTCTACCAAACATTCAAAAAAGAGCTTACACCAGCACTACTCAAAATATTTCAGAACATAGGAAAGGAAGAGACACTTCTGAACTCATTCTATGAAGCCAGCATAACCCTGATACCAAAACAAGGTAAAGACACCACAAAAAAGAAAATTGCAGACAAATACCTCTCATGAATATAGAAGCAAAAATTCTCAACAAAATTCTAACCAACAGAAATAAGCATCATATCGAAAAATAATACACCATGACCACGTAGGATTCATAGCAGGTATGCAAGGATGGTTCAACATTAGAAAATCAATCAATGTAATCCACCACATAAATAAAAGGAAAGAAAAGAATCACATGATCATCTCAACTGACAAAGAAAAGCCAGTCCACCATCAGAAGTCCACCATCCATTCATGATAAAAATTCTCAAATAAATAAGTATAGAAGGGAAATTTCTCAACATAATAAAGGGCATCTATGCAAAAAAATGGTCAATATCATTCTTAATGGACAGAGGCTGAAAACATTCCACTTGAGAACAGGAACAAGACAAGGATGCCCTTTATCTCCACTCCTATTTAACATTGTTCTGGAAGTTCTAGCTAGAGCAATAAGGCAAGAAAAAGAAATAAAGGGCATCTAAATTGGTAATGAAGAAGTTAAACTGTCCCTATTTGTGGAAGATATGACACTATACATAGAAAACCCAAAGGACTCCACTAGTAAACTACTGGAACTAATAGAAAGATTCAACAAAGTAGCAGGATACAAGATAAACATAAAAAAATCAGTTGGATTCCTATACACCAATAAAGAGAATGATGAAAAGGAAATCTGGAAAACAATACCATTTATAATCGTCCCTAAAAAAATAAAATACCTAGGAATAAATCAAACCAGGGATGTAAAAGACTTATACAAAGAAAACTAGAAAACACTACTGCAAAAAACCAAAAGAGATCTACATAAATGGAAAAACATACTATGCTCATGGATAGATAGACTCAACATTGTGAAAATGACAATTCTACCCAAAGCAATTTACAAATACAATGCAATCCTGATCCAAATACCAACAACATTCTTTGAAGAGATGGAAAAAACAATCATTAACTTTATATGGAAAAGGAAGAAGCCCCGGATAAGTAAAGCACTACTGAAGAAGAACTACAAAGTTGGAGGAGTCGCACTACCTGACCTCAGAACCTACTATACAGCTACAGTAGTCAAAACAGCCTGGTACTGGTACAATGACAGATACATTGACCAATGGAACAGAATTGAGAACGCAGATGTAAATCCATCTCCCTATGGTCACCTGATCTTCGACAAGGGCCCAAAGTCCATCAAATAGGGAAAAGACATTCTTTTTAACAAATGATGTTGGCCAAACCAGCAAAAAAATGAAACAGGACCCATACCTCATGCCATATACAAAACTAATTCAAAATGGATGAAAGACCTAAATATAAAGCCAAAAACTATAAAGTTCATAGAAGAAAAAATAGGATCAATGTTAGAGGCCCTGATAAATGGCATTACCAGGATACAAACCATAAACAACTAACAACACAAAAACTCCAGAAGATAAGCTAGATAACTGGGATCTTCTAAAAATTAAACATTTATGCTCATCAAAAGACTTCACCAAAATAGTAAAAAGAAAACACACAGACTGTGAAAAATGTTTTTGGCTATTTCAAATCAGACAAATTTCTAATCTATAAAATCTACAAGAAAATCCAACACCTCTACAACAAAAAGACAAATAATCCAATAAAAAAATGGACAAAAAAAATGAACAGACACTTCACCAAAGAAGACATTCAAGTGGCCAACAGACACGTGACGAAATGCTCGCGATCACTAGCCATTAGAAATGCAAATTAAAACCACAATGAAATACCATCTCACCCCGGCATTACTGGCACGAATCAAAAACACTGGAAATAACGAATGTTCGAGGGGCTGCGGGGAGATGGGAACTCTTATGCACTGCTGGTGGGAATGCAAAATGATTCAACCATTTTGGAAAACGATATGGCACTTCCTTAGAAAGCTAGAAATAGAAATACCATATGATCCAGCAATTCTGTTCCTAGAAATATATCAAGAGCCATCACATTAATAGACATAAGCACATCCACGTTCATTGCAGCATTGTTTACAATAGCAAAAAGATGGAAACAACCTAGATGTCCATCAACAGATGAATGGATAAACAAACTATGGTACATACACCCAGTGGAATACTATGCAACGATAAAGAACAATGATGAATCTGCAAAGCGTCTCATAACATGGATGAATCTGGAGGGCATTATGCTGACTGAAATAAGTCAATCACAAAAGGACAAATATTGTATGAGGCCACTACCGTAAAAACTCATGAAAAGGTTTATGCACACAAAAAAACAATCTTTGATGGTTTCGAGGGATGGGAGAGATGGGAATGGAAAAACACTAAATAGACGATAGATAAGTTGTAACTTTGGTGAAGGGTAAGACAGTACACAATACTAGGGAAGCCTACACAACTTGTACGAGGCAAGGTCATGGAAGCTCCATAGACACATCCAAACTCCCTGAGGGACGGAATTGCTGGGGTGAAGGCTGTGGGGTCCATGGTCTTGGGGAACATCTAGCTCAATTGGAATAACATAGTTTATAAGGAAAGTGTTCTTCATTCTACTTTGGTGAGTAGCATCTGGGGTCTTAAAAGCCTATGAGTGGCCCTCTAAGACACTCCTCCGGTCTCACCCTTTTGAGAGCAAGGGAAAATGAAGAAAACTAAAGATACGAGGGAAAGATTAGTCCAAAGGACCAATGGACCAAATCTACCACAACCTCCACTAGACTGAGTCCAGTAAGACTAGATGGTGCCTGGCTACCACCACTGAATGCTCTGACAGGAATCACAATAGAGTGTCCTGGACAGAGCTGGAGAAAAATGTAGAACAAAATTCTAACTCACAAAAAAAGACCAGAATAGCTGGCCTGGCAGAGACTGGAGAAACCCAGAGAATATGGCCCCCGGACACTCTTTTAGCTCAGTAATGAAGTAACTCCCAAGGTTCACCCTTCAGCCAATGATTAGACAGCCCCATAAAACAAAATGAGACTAAAAAGGCACAACAGCCCAAGGACTAGGACTAGAAGGCAGGAGAGGACAGGAAAGCTGGTAATAGGGAACACAAGGCTGAGAAGGGAGAGTGTTGACATGTCGTGATGTTGTTAACCAATGTCATAAAACAATATGTGTACTGTGTACTAACCGTTTAATGAGAAACTAGTTTGTTCTGTAAACCTATATCTAAAGTACAATAAAAAATAAATAAAACTTCAATAAATAAATAAGCCTGGCCTATAGGAATACTCATGGTTTAAGACACTTGAGCCACAGGTTTAGCATCTTAAATTCTGGGAAGTTTATGTGAACTTCTTTAAACACCATTTTGGAGATATCTTTGTTATCTATTTCCTTTTCACAAAAATAGTTTGAAAATGTCACATTGAATATAGAATTGACTTGAATTTACTAAATCCATGTAGTTTTTAATTTGGATTCCTTTTTGCTGGTATGATAATTTAAGACCTGAAGTCCATTCTTATAATTTACTCAACAGTTTACAATTTGATAACTTGAAGTTTTATTTTGCTTTTTTTTTTTTTTGTCTCTGATACAAAATTTTTTTCACACTGTCCCTGGCTTTTGTGCCAGAGGCTTTTTTTGTTATAGTGAAGCATCCTGTGTCATGGAGAAATGTGATTTTCAACCTCTAGGATTCTTTCTAGAGTTCTGACATCAGGAAAACCTGCCTCTCGTTTATATATTTTTTTGAAACATCCAAACAAACTTACTAAGCTGTGTTTCTTTGCCTTCAGGTGAGAATCTATGACCTTTCGTGATGTCACTGTGACTAAGAGCTTGGCTGCCAACCAGATGATTGGCAGTTCAAATCTACCAGTCACTCCTTGGAAACTCTCTGTACTATAGAGTTGCTACAAGTCAGAATCAACTCAAGGGCAGTGGGTTTGGTTTTGGTTTGGCTTCACCACACTTTTGCATTGTATGGTTTCTTTAGTAATTACTGGTATTTATTAAGCATCTAAAATAAAAAACAAAAAACAAACTTGTTGCCATCCAGTCGATTCCCACTCATAGCAACCCTATAGGACAGAGTAGAACTGCCCCATAGGGTTTCCAAGGAGCACGCCACCAGGGCTCCATATGTAACAGGCGTAAAAATTCATAACCAGCCTGTGTTTTACGGTTAAGGACACTGCAACTTAGAGAACCTAAGAGATTTTTCCTGGAACACATAGTAATTTAAAGACAAGGTTTTGAATTCAGATTTACTTAGTTCCACAAAGTATGTTATCTCTCAACCTTATTACTTTGCCTTATAGTTTATTATATTTTTAATTCTAAATATGATGTGGAGAGGAGGGGAATGGATTTAGGCATTGGTAGCTATAGGAAACTTCAATCATATCAATAATTAAGTTTTCATAAGATAAAATTATGCCCTATTCTTGATTAAAAATGAATTAAATCGTATACTTTGAAATATTAGTTGGTCTCAGGGTTTATGAAAAGTTACCATTTTAATAGCTGAGACAGAAAGAATGTTTCTCCATAAAACTCTGAAAGTAGAACTAAGTATCTTGTGGTAAATCATGGGCTAGTTTAGCTATAATCATCTGTTTGAGTGAAGCAAAACTGAGATCTGGCTTTAGTTTTATGTAAGTACAGATTCTGCCTTGAAAGGAAGTGTTATGGAAGAATATGGTTTTTCTCTAGTTCAGAAATAGACATAAATAATAAGCAACCTTTTTTTTTATGAGAAAGATATAACTTGAGATCCAAGGTTTTTCCTTCATGGTAACTCAAGACATACTTAACACAAGCATTTCATGCTTTGGAAATTTCTTTCTCTGTACATTTAATTCCCTGGGTATTATTGCCCAAGCTCTTGGCCCAATCTAAGCCAGCAAATCCTTTGTGTTTGTATGTATTTTTCATAAAAAGTTTTTGGCTTTACTGTTTTATGTGTCCTGTAATTATACCCAATCACAAGATATTTCAGGCAAGAAACATTACACTATAGTACTAAAATCATGTAAATAATGAATGCCTGATGAAAGTGGAAATTGTAAACTTCTTTCAATCACTGTTAAGCCCCAACAACATGCAGCCTCTCATTATCAAGGATATTCAATAGCAAAGATTTTTTTGAAGAGATTTGTAATTGGAATTTTCGGGGAACCAAGGGATGGATAAAATCATATGCCTGTCATATTGTGGCCTGAGATTGTTTCAGTTCTCTTAGGGGGAAATTAAAAAGTACATCAGTGCATGTAACCCTTTCACAACAGAGAAATACACCAGCTATGATAGATATCATCACAGCGGAATCAGCAGGGATAGACAAAGTAGACACAGTCAGCAACCAGGAAGGTCACAAATTTGGGATTTTTGGTGTTCTACTTTTCGTCTATCTATCACTAACACTCAAGAATTGGGTTTGGGTTTGTTTCCTCAAACTGGAACACATATCCACAATCAGTACAGAAATTTTAACTACAGTTGGTTGAGTGGAGGAAATAATGGAAAGTATCCCAGATCAAGAGCAAAGTGCATCAAGACAATATTAACTTTATTTCTAAGTCAGAATTTTAAACAGAATATGAGACTATTGATTACTTTTAATACTATTCAAAAAACTTCGGAGGCATTCAGTCATCTGTGCAGAAAATATGGAAAATTATTTTCCTTAGCTATATTCTTAATTGAAAATTTAGTTTTTATCATAAATAATAAATCACACAATGGATTTATTATGAAGATATGAAAGCAGATTTACATATCCTCTAAATAAGAACTAATCTGAAATTTAATGCATGATAGAATAAAGCTGAAATTTCAAATTCTTTGAATAGATTTTCATTTCTTATTCCTATATGCTAAATTTATCTGGTAAATAATTTATTTGTGGCTTTTCCTTTAAGGATTTGACTTACAGCTCAAAAATCATGTGCTTTTCTTGGAAACGTCCTCACCACCACATGGATTACTGAAACTCAGTTCACAAGCCATAATCATTCCATTTGTTCAAGGATGTAAAAGAAGACAGCTTGATTTTGTAAAGCTAGACTGCTAAGAAGCAAAATAGCCATGCTTCAGCTCATGATTGTAGCTAATGAAATCAGCAGTTAGAGAATAAGCAAATCAGATTATTTCTGAAAGGATAGCTTGGAAAATCTTCACCTCCAGCCACCCTTTGATCACCATATGAAGTCATTCCCATAAAAGGCCAAGTTTATGTCCATTGCAGCAAACTATCTTTGGTTGTCTCTATTATTGCATATGATGGAATAATGAACTTACATCATGTTCGTTAAGCTACATGTGTGATTCATCTCAGAGGTTAATGTAGTAAGATTAAAGGCAGCCAGGGAATAAAGTGAAATCAGAGAGTTTCAAGACCTTTGATTTACTATCTCACAATACAGTAGTGGAAAATGAAAGTGATTGTTTTCCATCTGGTAGATACATAATACGTTTTGGTATGCATGTGTATTTAATGGGAACATTTATCATCCTTTACACATCAACACATTAACAATTATTATCCATCAGCTAGTCTCATTTACAATTACCCTACTTACCTCCTGACTTCTTAAATACAGAACAAAATTATTATACTATGAATGTCTCAAACAACATTTTAGGTTAACTAAATTTAGGTTAACTAAAATGTCAGTGGCATTGATTAGATTTTACCTTATCTAAAGAGGTAAATGTACAAAGTACGAATGAATGCAATAAAATCTAGAATGAACTTAGGGTTTACAGAAATCAGGACAAAAACAGGCAAGAATTCCTGCACAAGTCAGTTAACACCACTGATGACGCAAGGCAGATAGATAGTGAGAAAACTAAAAAAGCTTGGACTGTCTTCATATGAACATGTACTTAAAGCCGTGGTGTTTCTGTTTATGAAGAAGCAGCAACTGGATTGACTGCTTTTGAAATCTGTAGTACATACCGATGTTAATTACATTAACGGCCCGGATTCTGTCCTCAGATCACTTTATGCTGTGTGTCTTCATATTGATTCACACTTACTAATATATATCTTTAACTAGAAAGTGAGAGGTCTAGAAAAGTATACAGAGGTATGATATAAGTAATTGAAGCCACAGATTAAACTCAAGACATTTTCTAGTAGCAGAAATTAAGAATTTTTTTATATAAAATATGCTTGAATATACGATGGAGTACATGGGAAAATTACATGGAATTATAAGGTAAGACCTTAAAATAGCTTGTGCTTCTAGCTAGGCACCCAAAGCAAGGAGAAGTTTTCGATCTTGCTATTCAGAATAGTTTGCTGGGAAATTTTTATAAGCACTGTTTGCCATGAACATTGTTATTGTTTGCTTCATTTGTTTTTTGGTTTTGTGGCTTTTGTTTTTTTCTGGAATATAAACTGCTGGAAACAATCGTTTAGTTTGCGTTGATTTTACCAGTTTTATACCCTTCCAGCTCTTGAAGTGAGGAGTAGGAAACAAAATTCTGGAGAAAACAGCAGCCAGATACATGAGTTTAAGTGAAGGAGTATTAGGTTTTCTGCAGCAGCAACAGCCATGGTGAGTTCAAGATGTAGAGGTAGACAAAAACCATCTCTACCAACAGTAAATTCAGCAGCTCATTTAGATGGATTGCCTGCAATGTGTTGGTCTTTACTTTGGCTACGCTAATTTATTTGTACAATTTGTGAATAAGAGATATCTTTGTGATATAAATCCTGGTAACAATTTTCCCATCCTTTATTTGTGTGTGAAAGCTGCATAACTGAGGCACTTCACCCTAGTAAAACGGCTGGTCTGGGTCTCAGTTCAGACTCCATCTTAACTTCTACTGACTTAACTAGCAACCATTAACCTCTGATACAGATTTAAGCCTATAGTTAAGAAAATATTTTTCTCCGTGGTTAAGCTAAGCATATAGAAAAAAATATTTCCAAATGGGGTCTCGATGTAAATGGCTTATTAGAAATCTACTAAGTAGCCCTCAGGAAACATTATGCTCAAGAAACTATTTTAACAGAATAGTCTCAGAAAGAATGTCCTGTGATTGTCTTGTGACCACCCTGTGTGTCCCCCTTCAGTCACGTACTTCTTAATTTACGAATGTAACCACTCCAAATAGTCCACCTATATGCTTTCTAACAATCCCTTTCGATTCTCTGCTTCGAGTGATCCTGTCTCCCATTTCCCTAAATCACTGAGGACCAAGCAGAAGTATTGCTCTGTTAGTTCCTGATTTTACCATATAAATATACCTGTGTACCTTCAGCCCAGCAGACCGTTTTGTTTCATTTTGCGAGACTGAACATTTCCCCAGTTCGAACTGTTTTGAACCTTCAGTAAATTTCTTTGCTTTTATTTTAACTGAGTATGAATTCTTTCTCTTTGATAGTTGTTATTATTATCCTGTGAAATAATGAAATATTCACATCCATCTTATGATATACCTGAATAAAAAGTGAAGGCGATGTGACGTCACAATTAAGAGTCTGGGTTGGAATAGTGGCTATTGGCGTTACAGTTGTGTATTCTTGGGTAAGCTATCTCTCTCTCTAAACCTCAAGTTCCTCATCTGTAAACTGGAGAGATGCAATAATTAACTCATGCGCTTCTAAGTGGTAAGTTAGTATATGAAAAAATGTTTAGCTCAAGATATGACACATTTTACGTAAAGGGGTAGACATTTTCATTAATACTATCCATATTATGAAGTAAATGAATTACTGTCATATTCATTATATCATATTGATGACTTTGCCTGCAATTAAACGTCAATACTTCACTCTAATCAATTTTCTGTGTATGTATATTATTTAAACAAAAGCAAAAATTTAATATTTAAGGAAGCAGGGTGTGTTCAAGAAGGCAGGTTAGTATTCAAGAAGGTAGAATTGTATATTGAAAATGACAATGTAGGGAGAGGTCAGACACACTGATTGCAGTCTGGATTCAGTTTGAAGAATCCATGTAATCTTCAAGAAGTCAAGCACCTTCTCTGGTTAATGAAGGAGTTGGTCAAGCACAATTGTACCTACCCTGGAAAAGTGGGATTCCAAGAAGCTCATGAAGGTAATAACGGATATGTACAGCTGTTTTCATATATAAACTGGAAATTATAGATATTTACATAATTACATTTACTAAATCAAGAATGGTGAAAAATTCATTACAAGCAATAACTAATTTATTTGGTAGACCAAATAAATTATTTCCAAACATGAGGTCCAGTATTCTTTTCACTACTCCTTATTGTTTCTATGATAGTATAATCCACACTTCTCACCCTTATTTACATAATTTGATGACTCAACTCTGACTCATTCCTTATTTTTTTTTTTTGGAAATATCCATATTAGAATCTTATAATCTGTTGACCCTCTCTCATAGTGCAAAAAATCCTGGCTACTGAAAATATATGTGATGATCATAGAGTTTACCTTTCTGTGCTATAAAGAGGAAGATAGAATTCCTACTCCTATGGTATTTTCAATCACCTAATATGCATGCGAAAGCTGGACAATGAATAAGGAAGACCTAAAAGAATTGACGTCTCTGAATTTTGGTGTTGGAGAACAATATTGAGTATATCATAGACTGCCAGAAGAACAAACAAATCTGTCATGGAAGAAGGACAGCCAGAGTGCTCCTTGGAAAGGAGGATGCAAAGACTTCTTCTCACATGCTTTGGACAGGTTTTCAGGAGTGACCAGTCCCTGGAGAAGGATACCATGCTTGATGAAGTACAGGGTCATCAAAAAAGAGGAAGACCCTCAAAGAGATGGATTGACACAGTGGTTGCAACAATAGGCTCAAACACAGCAACGATTGTGAGGATGGCCCAGGACTGGGCAGTATTTTGTTCTGTTGTACATTGGGTCACTGTGAGTTGGAACCAACTTGATGGCACCTAACAACAACAACAACATGGTAAAAATATTCTATATTGAAGCAGCTGAAGATGCTGCCACATGCTTGGGAAAATATCACTGACAAACACTGACATCTGGATTACAGTAAATGACACTGAGAAAATTGGTCAAATTTCCAGATAGACTTCTGATAAAGCCAATCATGTGAATATGTCAAATCAGTTGTGCCACTATTTCAACTTAAATCTCAACCATAAAATATATTCCCACACTTAGGACTTCATTGTGTATACAAAAACATTGAATAATAATTCATAAGGCTGTTGGGAAAGCTAACTTTCAATAACGTGCTGTTACTTGTTGATGCATTTTTGTCATCTTACCTTCCGCCAACTTTTAGTGAAATTGCTCTTTAGTGAAATTTATTCCCTAATGTATTTTGTTTTGTTTTTTTCAGCTTAATTTCTAACTCTGTTTCAAAATATTGATGATTAGATCCTTTAGGGATGTTTTCTAGAATCTATATCCTGATTTACAGTTATTATGGTTACATTAGCTTCCCACTCTATCCTTTTGCCAGACAATGCAGAGATAGAATTTGTTGCCTAGATGAAGGTGTGTTCATTGCAGTTAACAGTACCTTTAGGACTCTGGAAGGTGAATATAACACTTGATTAATTGTGTACTAATAAAATACGTCAATTAAAGATACATGGTGCAGTTGCATAAGTGGAGAATATGAAATTTGACAGAATTTAGATTTAGGTACAGAATTTAACCACAGAATTAAGCAACAGAAAAAATATGGAGGCCTGTAAAGCACCAGAAGCCTAAATAGCTAAAACAAATGAATAAACTTAAAGACTTCCTTTCTTTCCAATGACAAAAGAAAAAACCGGGTTTAAAGTGAGACTTTTAAAATTTAACACAAAAGACACAATCAAAGAAATCGTCCAACTTACTTAAATCCCAAAGTGGGTAAAAAATCATTTTGTCTTATAGTGATGTATCTGTACGCTACAACCTATCTTTAGCTACCTATCCTTAGAAAGTACTCATTTGTGGGTTTTTATATCTTAGTGACATTTTTTTTTGCTCTTAAAATGAAATAATTACTGTTATTTTTCTCTATTTTTTCTCTGATCTCTTCCTAAATTTTGTTGCATCCAATTCATAATTTTTCATTTGTTTGATAGGAGTATTGTATTTTTACACAAATAATGACATCTTCTATGTTTATTTGCCAATCGTGCCCTCCCCGCAAGAGGTATTTTCATAATCTCCGCCAAGCTAATTTTTTTTTACATGTTAATGCGAACATGTAAAAAAAGATTAGCACAGCATGCTTACAAAAATACCTGTGGGAGGAGGTTGTGGTTGGCAAACAAACTTAGAAAACGTGCATTATTTGCATAAGAACACAGATATTCTGATCTTTATTAGACCACTGTGATGGTTAAGGCTGTGTGTCAACTTTGCCGGGCCATGATTCTCAGTAATTAGGCAGTTATGTAATGATGTAGACGGCAGTTATCTGGTGATGTAATTTAGCAGTTATGTAATGATGAAGTCATACTCCATGATGTGATCTATATAATCAGACAATCATTAGGGAAGTTTCCTCAGGGTTGTGGCCTGCATCCAATATGTATACGGATGTTTTAGCTAGGCTCACTTGCTTGCTCTGTATCCTGCATCTGACTCATCATCATCTGACCTCTGGCTCTTAGCACTTGAGCCAGCAGCCTGCCATCTTACCTGCTGATCTTGGATTCATCAGCCTCTGCAGCTTGTGAGCCAGTAGCCTGCTGTCTGACCTGCTGATCTTGAGTTTGTCAGCCCCTGCAGGTATGTGATTCAGAAGAAGCTTCCAAACTGACACCAGACCCAGAGATCTGGGACTTGCCAACCTCTACAACTGTGTGAGCAATTTTCTTGAGAAAAAATTTATCTCTCTTTCTTTCTCTCTCTCTATGTATATAATATGCTTCACTGGTTTTATTTCTTTACAGAACCCAGCCTAAGACAACCACCTTTCATAGTATATGGTGACTGTGCTTGTGCACATGTGTCTTTGTCATTTGGTTGTGAACTCCTCAAGAATTGATCCATGTCTTACTTATATTTACACTCTATTCTCTCCTCTACTACCTAGCACAGGGTCTGGCACAAAAAGTTATCCAATAATATGGCTTCCATTTCCTCTAGACAGAAAGTGATTTGTGAATATTTACGTTTCAAAGACACAGACTTTTTTTTTTATTACAATTACCTTTCACGTATAAACAGAAAGTCAAATAAGTAGTTATATTCTGAAGTTGGCAGCACTGTAACTTTTGACTCTTGGCCTCAGCCTCTAGAAAAATTCTGCATGAGTTATGTAATATATAGTGAAACCACATATAAAACATCCATGGTATAATTTCCAACCACAATCTTTGGCTCCAGGCAACATGCCAAGGACTCACTTTGAATTAACAGTGAGTCAACTCACTCCTGTACCATTAGGCCACAAAATGTCAGTACCTGAGCAAAAAGACTTCTCAGAAATTTTAATTGCTTACTTAAGAGGAAAAATAAGGAAGAAAAAATTTTAAAATAAAGTATCTGAATTAAGATGAATAAAGTATTAACTAACCTTCTAATTCTTCCAGTAAGATTTCTGTGAGTGCCACACTTGTTCTGGAAAACCTAAATTTTTCAAGTGTCATAGCTGCCATTGATTGAATTGTGTCCCTGAAAAATAATATGTCATCTTGGCTAGGCCATGATTCCCAGTATTGAGTGGTTGTCTTCCATTTTGTGATATGATGTAATCATCCTCCATTTTGTGATGTGTAGTAAATCACAACCTGTATATGTAAATAAGTCAGAATCAGTGTGGGGTGTATCTTGAGACACAACCTTACTCAAGTCACACAGTTACCTAAGTCACACCCTTACTTAAGTCACACACTTACTTAAGTCAAAACCTTGCTTGAGTCACACTTTTTATCTTACAAGTGGTAAAAGAGAGAGAAGCAAGAAGAGAGGGGAGGTATCTCACTACCACCAAGAAGGAAGAGTCAGGAGTGAAGTGTGTCCTTTGAACATAGGATCCCTGTGCTGAGAACCTCCTAGGCTCAGGAGATGTTTGATACCAAGACACAGGGAGATCTCCAAGGAATGCTGGGCCCATAGATGTTGTAAGAAGACAAGGACCTTCCCCCTAGAGCCAATAGAAAGAGAAAGCCTTCTCCTAGAGCTGGTGTCCTGAATTCAAACTTCTATCCCCCTATACTGTGAAAGAATAAATTTCTGTTTGTTAAAGACATCCAGTTATGGTATTTGTGTTATAGCAGCACTAGATAACTAAGACAAATTTGGAACTGAAAGAGTGGAGTGCTTCTCTAACAGATACCTAAAATGTGGAAGTGGTTTTGGAATTGAGTAATGAATGAAGGCTGGAAAAGTTTTATGGTACCTAATAATAAAAGCCTAGATTGCCTTGAAGAGATCACTGGTAGAATTATAAACATCAAAAGCAGTCCTGGTGAGGGCTCAGAAGGAAGTGAGGAGAGTAATAGAGAAAGTCTCTGTCATCTTAGAGAATACATATGGTGCCAGCAAAAGAATGATGATAGAAATGTGGATGTTAAATGTGTTTCTGGTGAAGCTTTAAAAGAAAATGATGAACATGTGATTGGACAATGGAAGAAGGCCTATGCTTTTTATGCAGTGGCAAAGAACTTGTCTAAATTATGGTCAAATATTTGGTGGAAAGTAGAATTTTTAAGTGATGAAATTAGATATGTAGATGAGGAGATTTCTAAGCAAGATCTTAAAGGAGGTATGTGGTTTCTCCTTGCTGTTTATAGTAAAATGTGAGAGGAAAGAGATGGACTTAAAAATGAACCATGCAAAATAAAAGCTAAATTTAAAGATTTGTAAAATTTTGTTGTATAAACTAAAGACATGGATCCTAGAGCTTTCACTAAGAACATGGCTACACAATCTTTTGTTAAAGAGATTAAGCCTGTGACTGATGGTTCTAACCAACTGCCACAACAGAAAACTATCAGCTAAGACTGAAGGGGACAGAGAAAGGACAAAAGGAAAGAAAATTGTCTGCCTCTTAGAGTTCTACAGGCAGGAAACAGGCCAAAAGAGCTACATCTGTCCTCCAAGAAAAGAAAAGGACCATCCCTGGAGCAGCTTGGAGATCAATAGAACTGTTGGAAGGAGCACAGGAAGCCAGGTCTTCTTGATTTTAAAGGGTGGGGCCATGATCTCCTGGATCTCAAAGGGTGGGACCACAGCCTTCTAGGTTTCAAAGAGTCGAATCATTGCCAACTAGTTCTGAAGTGTGGGGATGCCATTATGATAAGCCAAGGAGTTGAGGCCACTGTCCAAAGATGAGGGGGTGGGGCTGCCATGCCAAAGGAACAGAGGAACAGGGCCTGCTGGGGCCAAGGATGTGAGCTCGCCACTCAGATGGAATAGGAGAATGGGGCTGCCCAAAGCTGAGGGAACAGAGTTGCCATCCCAGTGGGCCTGGAAGGCAGAACTGATGCCCAAGGCTGAGGGGCCTCCACCCAGAATCCAGAGAGCATGGCCAACACCCAGAGTCTAGAGGGAGGGCCGTTGCCTAGATGGTTTCAGAAAAGAGAGGATTATTTTCAAGCCTTGAGAGCTAATGTAAATTGTTCTGGGTTTTTGATTTCCTTGGGATCCATTCTCCCTTCTTTCCCTCCAGTTTGTAATGGAAATGTCTACTTTGTGCTTGTTACACCGTTATACTTTGTAAACACATAACTCGTAGTCTAGATTTCTCAAGTTCACAGATAAAGAGGAATTTTACCCCAGGATGGAATACTCCTAAAGTCTCATCCATATTTTAATTAGATGATTCAGAACTTGAGATTTTGGACTTGGAGTTGATTTAAGACTTTTGGGATGATATGATGTGGTGAATATGTTTTACATGTGGCAAGAACATGAATTTTAGGGAGACAAAAGGGTGGAATGTCATGGATTTAATTGTTTCCCCCCAAAATATGTATCAACCTGACTAGGCCATGATTTTCAGTTTTGTGTGGTTGTTCTCCATTTTGTGATCTAAAGTAAATATCCTCTATTTTTTGATGTGTTGTAAATCTTAACCTCTATAGGTTAATGAGGCAGGATCAATTGGGGTATATCTTGAGTCACAGCTTTACAAGAGGGTGTGACTCAGGTAACATCCTTACTCAAGTCACACTGTTACTTAAGTCACATTCTTCTCAAATCACACCCTTGCTTGAGTCATACCTTTTATCAAACGAGATAAAAGAGAGAAGCAAGGAAAAAGGGCAGGTACCTCACTACCACTAAGAAAGAAAAGCCATGAGTGAAGCACATCCTTTGGACCTGGGGTCCCTGTGATAAGAACCTTCTAGACCCAGGGAAAAATTGATGCCAAGACACATGGAGAACTCCAGGGAACACTGGGCCCACAGATGTTGAAAGGAGACAAGGACTTTCCCTCACAGCTAACAGAGAGTCTTCCCCTAGAGCTTGTACCATAAATTCAGATTTCTAGCTTCCTAAACTGGCAGATAATAAATTTCTATTTGTTAAAGCCATCCACTTGTGGTATTTCTGTTATAACCTTAAAAAAAAAGAAAAAAACTTGTTGCCATCAAGTCAATTCTGACTCATATTTCTGTTATAACGGCAATAAATAACTAAGGCAATTAAGAAAGTTTAAACAATGTATTTTTTTAGACAATTCTGCTGTTAATTTGATTCTACTTAAGACTAATATATGCTAGTAAGCCAGTAGGGATATGTCATAGGGAAGTTAAAATGGATAATGAAAAATAAACTATGGGAAAAAGGAGAAGAAATTATAGAAAAATTCTAACCCTTCTCCTTGCATTCTACAAAATTGAGATAAGGTGATCTAACAATTAATTATGGTGACATTCTAAGATTTATTGGAAAATATTCTGTATTTCTCCTTATTTTCATAGCTTATATTATCAGGCTCAAGCATAACAACGATTGTGATGACGGTGCAGGACCAGGCAGTGTTTTGCTCTGTTGTACATAGGGTCATTATAAGTCAGAACCAACCCAACAGTCCCTAACAGCAGCAACATATTATTTAAAGTGCTGCCTGCTAAAAATAAGTGATAATAATATTATAAAGAATACAATAATTTTGATCACTGAATCATTTTTTAACAATATAGTTTTTACAGTCTGTAGAAGACAATCAAACATGTAAGTTATGAAATCTTTCCTTATCTTTTTTCTTTATGTCTTCTGAGTAGAAATATTGATATCAATTGTTAGAGCTTTAGTTGATAAATTTGGTTCTCACAAAAGGGCTTTTAATTCCTTCAAAGCTGTTACTAAGAGAAATGATAAAAACCCTTTGGTCTAATAATTGATTGCGATGAAAGTATTTCCAACACTAGTTTGGCTGCCTAAGAGACTGCCACCATTTCTTTCAGAATGATCCAGTTCTGGTTGACATTTTCTGCAAGCAAGCTGATTCCAGAGAAAAATGGCCCATCAAATCTAACCCAGCCTTCCAGGTATGCTAAGAAGGCCTAGTAATGAGAGAAGTGAATTAAGGTAAATGATTAATTAATATGTCTTGCCATCTAACCCACAGCGTCTTTTGCTATTGAGTATTTTGTTTTTGTTCTATTAATATATCTTTTTTTTCTGGTCATAAAGATATAATGCTTACTGGAATCATAGGATGATTAAACTATGGTATAAAACGAATGAAAGAGAATTGTAGGGTGATTCATTAGATCAACATCAAATGACTGTTCCAATCAACTGTTGTGCAACACACCACCTCAAAACTTAATGACTTAAAACAACTTTAATCACTTTTCTCATGAAATCTGTAATATGGACTAAGCTCAATGGGGAAGGCTCATCTGTACTCCATGCAGCATTAGCTAGTGCTGTCAACTGAGAACAGAAGGATCCACTTTCAAGATGGATCACTAATATGATTGGAAAGTTGGTGCAGAATGTGGCTGACAAGTACTGAGGGCCAGGGGTCTCATTTTCTCTTAAGTAGGCCTGTCCATGTACCTGGGCCTCCTCACAGCATAGTGGCTGGGTGTCAAGGTCAAGCATTCCGAAAGGGAGTTGGCAGAAGCTCTTTCACTTTCCATAACATGGCATCAGAAGTCTCAGTAGTCACTTCCATCATACTTTATTAGCTGAGGTAATCACAAAGTCTCTCCCAGTTTCAAGATGAGGGGATATAAAATCTATTTCTAGATGGGGGAGTAACAAAGTTCCAGAAGAGCATATGATGGAAAAATATTGTTAAGGTCATTTTTGGAAAATAAAATCTGCCACAGAACCGTTCAAAGGATAGATTTGTTATGGGGATTAGACTTTAGGCAATCATGGGAGCTGGTTAAACAGTTGATGTAAGTCTGAGCCCTTGAATCCAGTGGTGAGTCTGAGTCTGGAAGGGAAGACGGATGTGAAGTGGAAGAGAACAGGTACAAACTGCAACTCCTCAGGATGAGCTGGAACTCTTGGGAATGAACTAGAACTCACACCAGCGTCTCCCCAGAATCTGTATAGTCTTTCACTGCCTCCAAGCCTACCAATGTGATGATGTGAGGGAACTGCAGAAGAACTAGTGCACTTTGCCAAACATAAGTACACAAATTGGCCCAGGAATTGGCAAAACTGAAGGAGGACCATGTCCAGCATGAACCGAAGGAGCTGAGGACCCAGCTGCTACACCATTGCAACAAAGTAAGCCAGCAGTTCTCTGACAAGGTTCTTGAGCTGCCCTGAACTTCTGAGTATAAACCTTGTTGTTTCTTCAATTCCACGCTCCAATTCTCTCAGCGCTTTTCTTGTGGCTAAGACTAACCCAGAACCATACAGGGAAGGGAATTGTAATCCCAGTTTAGCTAAATCTGAGAGAATATAAAACCACTATTGTAGCTTAGAATATGGTAATTTTTTATTAATGTGCCACATGCATTTGAAAATAGGCTGTATCATCTGTGAGACCTACTTCATTATGTGTTTAGATCTTCTATAATCTTACAAATGATTTTTCATTTGCTGTATCTTGGGTTGAGTGGTAGTATCCTATCATTAGTGTATTTCTAGCATATCCTATTATTAGTGAGCTTGCATAGTTTCTGGTTTCTGTTTTAAGAAAGTCCTTAGTTTGTTGTGTCCATAAATATTAATAAATGTATCTTCATTATGAATTGTAGCCTTTAGCATTATAAAGTGTTCTTTGTTTCTTTTAATGCTTCTTGTCTGATTTCTGCTTAATCAGATATTAATATTATAACCCCTTCTCTCCCTTTAGTTGCATTTCCCTTGTATATCTTTGTCCATTCTTTCTATTTTTAGCTATTCTGAATATACTTATGTGTGCCTCCTACACATGTTGAATTAGCTTTGTTAACCAAACACCAATCTGAAGATCTTAGTTTTTTTATAAGGTGAGTTAAGTCAATTTATATTACTATACTTGGTCCATTATGTCATATTGTTTTATTTTGTCTCTCTCCTTTCTTAAGGGTGAGGGGGTGTCTGTATCTTGTTATTTTTAGGAATTTTTTTGTTTTTATTCCAATTGTTAATTTTAGATTAATAATTTAATATAATATCCTTAACCCTCTCTTTTATCTCTATTTTTATGGCTCCCTCATATGAGCAATATTGAAATTAGCTATTCTTCTTTCCACTCCACTGGGTCTCCACAGCATCTGAATTTAAGTGGTACACTTATTATCCCAGCTAATACCTGCATGTGTTCCCCATTCTTCCTTCATTTTTAACAGATTTAGCATATACACCCTGGTAGAGCATACAGCTATTACACACTTAATTATTTTCCTTATAGCCACAATTTACTCTTAAACAGGTAAAAATACATTTAATGATCACCATTACTTTTTATGTCAATGTTTCTACAGCTTTTTTGTCTACATGAATTTTCTTCTCTAGTAGATTCATCAATAAGGACTTATGGAAATATCTTTGCACACTCAGTCTATATAAATTGAATTTATCTGAAGCCTACATATTTAAAGTTCATTTTGACTGATAATAAAATTCTATGGCTCACATTTTCTTTCACTGAGCACCTTAAATACGTCACATTAATGTCTTCTGACATGAAGTGTTGGTGTTGAAAAATATAATGACAATGTGATCTTTCCCTTATAAATGACTTGTGTTTTATTCCTGGATGCCCAGAGAAAATTTTTTTTTTTTTCATTTTTCTTTAAAATCTGAGCTTGACGGTAATGGTCTTGCCATGTTCGAATGATTTTAGCAATACTATCCCACTGTGTAGCTTTAAGTTGTCTTTTATGTCAGGAAATTTTTCATGAGTTATGTTGTTGCTGTTGCTGTTAGTTTTTGTCCAGTTCATTCTGACTCACAGCGACCCCATGTGTGCAGATTAGAACTACTCCATAAGGTTTTCAAGGCTCTGAATTTTTGGAAGCAGATTGCCAGGCCTGTCTTCTGAGGTGCTTCTAGATGGGTTCAAATCACCAAACATTTGGCTAATAGTAGAGCGCTTAACTGTTTGCACCACCCAGGGGCAGTACTTGTTCTTTTTCATTGTTTCGGTTTTGGTTTTCATTGCATATCTTCTATAACTATTTTTTCAAATTTGTTTTCATCTCTTTATTTTTTATTTTTAAAACTTTTATTATTTTGTTCTTCTTATTGTTTCTTTTCCTCCAGGTATCATCTATCTATTTATGTTCATGTTCCCTTTTATTTTAAATTCAATTTCTGAAGTTAAATTTTATTTTATCACCTGAGTTCTACTTCCTCTTTTCAAATCTTCTTTTCCTTCATTTTATTTCTAAATTTATTTGTGTTGTTCTTTCATAGCATCTATAATTTTTTAAATTCATTTTTGATCATCTTAAAATATTAGGTTCCAGTTTTCATCTGTTTTTGGGTAAAATTTTCTGGTGTGCTTTTATTGTTTATTGAGATGTTATTCTGATTCTTATTCTATTTTTTTCTGATTATAAATTCTGTATAGAATTTGACTCTGCAGCTTTCTGCTGCTTATTTTTTGCATGACATTAATTTCTCTGCACTCTTAGAGTGTGTGGGTGGGCCAGGTGAGCTTCACTGTTCTTCATTTGTTTGTTTTTGCTTGTCATTTCTGTTCTTGTTTTGTTTTTTAATCTCTATAGTTACCTCTTCCTTTGCTTGACAAAGAGATGAAAATAATACGGTTGTGTACTTTCTCAGAATTACCTTTTCTACTCCCCTCACCCACTTTTATCTGAATCTTCTTTGTCCTATTGTCCTTATACTGCTCATTTTTAATTTAACACCCAGCAGTTTCTCCTTGGCATAGGGCTTTGTCTTGTTAGTTTCAATATTTCAGAGGACTAGATTTCTGCACCACTGTGAGAACTTGTCACGTCACTGCCTTTTCACTCACCCAGGGTCATGTAGATGTTGGTGTTTTGCACTCACTTACTGGTATATGAAGCCATGGGCATAACTTGTTACCTAGTTCTTGTATATATTGTCCAACTGTTATTGATTTAGCCTTCCTAGTTGTTTTGCCTGTTTTTATACAGGGATTGGATGAATTCAACTCTGTCCCAGTCACAACTATCTTTCCAGAATCCATCTGGATCTTTAAAAATGAAAATCTGATCATATCACCTTAGTCTTAAATTTTCCCTTTAGGAAAAATATTAAGAGACTGTACTCTTCATACTAATAATATAACTTAGGTAACTGGTTTAATAATGATACTTTAATCAGGATTACAGGAAGTCTTGGGAAAATTGTCTTTGAAATGACTACAGGGTATTAAGATAGACATCTGAGCAGCAGGACATACTGTTTTGTTTATGCTCTATTCTCAGTTTCTAGAAAAATATTTGAAAAGTAGTAAATATTCAGTAAGTATTGTTTGAATAGTCTGAATCAATTAATTAATTAACCAATCAATGTGAGTTTGAAGCTTAGTTGAGAATTTGGAGAAAATAACATTAATTTGGGAGTTATTGTGTACATATGTTTATGGTGGAGCCCTGGTGGCACAGTGGTTAAGAGCTTAGCTGCTAACCAAAAGGTTGGCAGTTTGAATCCACCAGCTCTTTCTTGGAAATGCTGTGATGCAGTTCTACTCTGTCCTGTAGAGTCGTTATAGGTCAGAATCTATTCAAAGGTAATGGGTTTGATTTTGGTATGTTTATGGTAAATAAATGTTAGTTGAAGGCACTAGAGGAGCAAAATTTTTCCTTTAGGGTGTGTGGCAAGAAGAAGAAAACAAGGGCTAGGAAGTAAATCTAGGAAGCACTATCAAATATAGAGAATCTTGAGTTTTAATAAAAAAGTCCATTTTCTTGGTAAAATTTTCAACCACTAGGATTTTTGTTAGAAATTCCAAGCATAACTATTAATATATTTTATTTTGTTTTATGACATAAGACCTTTTCTTCATCCTCCAGCAAAAGAATGGCTAGAAGCTCAATATATAGACCAGATAGTGGAAGAGCTTCTCTGGAAGAAGTGAATGTTTAGAACCAATTGTTCTTGGATGAGCCTCTCCTCCTAGTTCTGTCTACTTATGCTCTGCAAAGTCTAGATCCCAAACACTAAACCTGAAAGAGTAAATAAATTATCAATACTCACCTTAGTTATCGAAAATACACGGGCCTGGTTAATGTAGATTTTCTACCCACTGACCTCTGAGAAAGAAAACCAAAAGTAGTAGCCTGTTAATTTAATGTTGCCTTTCACACTCGGAGCCCTGGTTGTGCAGTGGTTAAGAGCTTCACTGCCAACCAAAAAGTCTGCAGTTTGAATCTACCGGGTGCTCCTTGGAAACACTATGGGGAAGTTCTACTCTGTCTTACAGGGTCGCTATGAGTCAGGCTTGACACGACGGCAACGGATTTGGTTTTGGTTTTTTGTTTTCATACTTAGTGACAATTATTACCTCTTATTTTTCACAAAATATGTAAAATAGATATCAACAGAAGCAAAATAAAAAATGTTAACGCTAATAAAAAGAAACTAAGAACGGCAAAAATTATAATAAGTAAAATTAATCTCACAATAATTTTTATCATACAATGATACCTACTGCTGCCAACTCTATTCCGACTCATGGTGACCCTATAGGACAGAGTAGAACTTCCCCATACACTTTCCAAGGTTGTAAATCTTTACAGAAGCAGATTGCTACATCTTTCTCCTATGGAGCCGCTGGTGGGTTCCAACCATCGATCTTTTGGTTAGCAGCTGAGCTCTTCGACCAGTGTGCCACCAGCGCTCCATATAATGATAGGAGGTTTTAAAACAGATTGAGCACAGGGTTTTTTAGGGCAGTGTAATTATTCCATATGATACTGTAAAGGTGGACACATGACATTAAGCATTTGTCAAAATCCATGGGACTATACAATACAAAGGGCCCTGGTGGCAGGTTGGTTAAGAGCTTGGCTGCTAACAAAAAAGTTGGCAGTTCAAATCCACCAGCTGCTCCTTGGAAACTCTATGGGGCAGTTCTACTCTGTCCTATAGGGTCTCTATGCGTAGGAATCCACTGGATGGCCACAAGTCTGGTTTTTGTTTGTTTGTTTTTGGTTTATACAACACAGAGAATGAACCCTAGTGTAAACTATGAACTTCAGTTAATAATAATGTATCAATATTGTTTCATTAATTGTAATAAATCTACCACGTGGATGCAAGATAGTAATAATAGAAAAACCAGAGTGCAGGCCAGAGAGGAGGTATATGGGTACTATCTATACATTCTGCACAATTTATCTAAAACTGCTCTAAAAATTAATTTAAAAAAAAAATTACCTCTATAAAAGTTTTTAAACAAATTCATGGAGAGACACCAGGTGATAATATTCTGCAAGATATACAATAAAAATTAGCCTGTAAAATTTTTTACAGATAAGTATAAGAACATTCTCTTTTTATTAAAGAAATTTGGCAGAGACTGGCGACAAGAAAGGTGTGCGTCAGGGTTGTATCCTTTCACCATACCTACTCTATCTGTATGCTGAGCAGATAATCCAGGAAGATAGACTATATGAAGAAGAAAGGAGCATCAGAATTGGAGGAAAACTCTTTAACAACCTGTGTTATGCAGATGACACAACCTTGCTTGCTGAAACTGAAAAGGATTTGAAGCACTTACTGATGAAGATCAAAGTCTACAGCCTTCAGTATGTATTACACCTCCACCCAAAGAAATCAAAAATCCTCACACCTGGACAGTCAGCAACATCATGATAAATGGATAAAAGATTGAAGTTGTCAAGGATTTCATTTTACTTGGATCCACAATCAACACCCATGGAAGCAGCAGTCAAGAAATCAAACGACACATTGTATTGGGCAAATCTGGTAAAAAGACCTCTTTAAAGTGTTAAAAAAAAAAAAAAGATGTCACTTCAAGGACTAAAGCACGCCTGACCCAAGCCTTGGTGTTTTCAATTGTCTCATATGCATGTCATAGCTAGACAATGAATAAGGAAGACTGAAGAAGAACTGATGCCATTGAATTATGGTGTTGGTGAAGTATATTGAATATCATGGACTGCCAGAAGAACAAACAAATGTCTTGGAACAAGTACAGTCAAAATGCTCATTAGAAGCAAGGGTGGTGAGACTACTTCTCACATACTTTGGATATGTTATAAGGAGAGTCCAGCACCTGGAGAAGACATCATTCTTGGTCAAGTACAGGGTCAGCAAAAAAGAGGAAGACCTTCACCATGATGGATTGACACAGTGGCTGCAACAATGAGCTTAAGCATAACAACAGTTGTGAGGATGGCGCAGGCAGTGTTTCGTTCTGTTGTACGTAGGGTTGTTGAGTCAGAACTGACTAGAAAGCACCTAGCAACAACAACAACATAAGAATGTTCTCTTTTTATTAAAGAAATTTGACAGAGACTGACAAGAAAATACTTTTTATCCAAAACAAATTTGTTCCACAACTCAAAAAATAAATGACTCACGTTCATATATTCTCTTCTTTCCTCATTCATATGTTTTTAATGTAGAGCCCTCCTTTTTAATTTATGAATAAGTGAGTATCTTTAAAAAGTATTTTGACATGACTGAAAAGATGACATACAAAAGTTAAGCTTATATACAAAGAAAGAAAAAAAATTATGAAATCAGAGTTGCATTTATTTAAAAATGCATTGTCAAGTAGAATTATTTACAAAGAAATATTTTTAAGATATAATACTAATATCCAGAAATTTCTCATTTTCTCTACACATGTAATTTATTTGAGGATAAAGCTAAATTTCCTTACTTAACTGCTTATTTCAAAAGTAAATATCTCCACTCATCAAAATAACAACTATTAAGTTAACAACTATATTTATTTTTTAGACTGATGGTTTGACTAGGTTAAATTGTTCCTTTTCCAAATTAGTTAGTTGATGAAGACATGAGCATAATGGATACATGCTTACAGGAAAAAAAAAAAAATGTCATAAGTATAAAAAGGATTTAGTAATCAACAGTTTGGCAGAAAAATATGTCCCTATTGAAATTTTAAGTATAATAAAACATACACTTAACATGAAAGAGTTATAGGACAGTTCATAATTAAATGAAAGATTCCTAGTGATATTTTGAAATTCAGAAAATCGAAGGATTAAAATACTGTCAGATGAACTATGAGGTTTTTTGAGGCGCCTCAAAACTGAAAAGATATTTAAAATTAATACTCATTGTATAAGTACAGCTCTGAAAGATATATGTGAGTCCCCTGTTTATAGATTATAAAATAGGATCAAATTTGGTTAAATAACTATATCATGGTCAATATCTAACAAGTGACAATATTAGTATTTAAATCCAAAGACTTCTTAGGGAAAAATCCATTTCTTTTTGTTTTATCATTATACTGCTTCAATATATGGTACTAGTTATGGATTGAATTGTGTCCCCTAAAAATCTGTGTCAAGTTGGGTACACCATTATACCCAGTATTGTTTGATTGTCCACCGTTTTGTCATCTGACGTGATTTTCCTATGTGTTGTAAATCCTACCTCTATGATGTTAAGTAGATAGGATTAGCAGCAGTTATGTTAATGAGGCAGGACTCAATCTACAAGATTAGGTTGTGTCTTAAGTCCATCTCTTTTGAGATATAAAAGAGAGAAGTGAGCTGAGAGACATGGGGACCTCATACCACCAAGAAAGGAGAACCAGGAGAATAGTGCCTCCTTTGGACCCAGGGTCCTTGCACTGAGAAGCTCCTAACAGGAGAAGATCGAAGACAAGGACCTTCCCTCAGAGCCAAAAGAGAGAGAAAGCCTTCCCCTGGAGATGGCACCCTGAGTTCAAACTTCTAGCCTACTAGATTATGAGAGAATTAATTTCTCATTAAAGCCATCCACTTGTGGTATTTCTGTTATAGCAGTCCTAGATAGCTAAAACAGAATTTGGTACCGAGAGAGTGGGATGCTGCTCTAACAGATACCTAAAATGTGGAAGTGGTTTTGAAACTGTGAATGGATAGAAACTGTAAGAGTTTTGAAGTGCCTGATAGTAAAAGCCTAGACTGCCTTGAAGAGACTATTGGTAGAATTATGGACATCAAGGACAATTCTGGGTGAGGATTCAGAAATGAGGAGAGAGAGCTATTACACCGGAGATGGCGAAGATGGGAAAGAAGTAGCAACAGAGAAACAGCAGCAGAGAACCAGGAGACCAGCACAGGAGAGTGCCGGAGCTGACGCATGGAGTGAGAGCTGAGTGCCTTGGCACAGGAGGCTTCCTGGCAGAGAGGAGTGCCTCCAAGCACTTATCAGTGGAGCTAGGCTTGCCAACCCATGAGCAGGAGAGCTGCGTGTCTTCCTCCCAAAGTTTACTGGCTGAGCAGGGTGCCTCCAGGCACTTATTGATAGAGCTCCAGAGCTTTGGAAAACTTGCCTGATCAAGGCAGATGCAGGCTGTGTGGCCCGAGGGGCTAAGAGGCCAAGGAACCAGGAAGCAGAAGCTGAAGAGACAAGGAACAAAGGAAGCAGAGCTGCTTCAGTCTCAAAGGATGGAACTACGGCCTCTGGGGCTCTGAAGGGTGGAGCCACAGCCTCTTAGGTTTCAAAGAATCAGATTTTCACAAACTTTGTTCTGGAGTATCGGGCTGCCATTCACGAGTACAAGTGGGATGGGGCCAGATCTGCTGCCCAAAGCTGAGGGGGCAGGGCTTCCATGCCCAAGGGGCAGAAGAACGGGGCTTGGTGGGGCCAAGGGGGTAGTGTTGCCATTCAGATGGACTAAGAGCATAGTGCCACCCAAAGCCAAGGGAGCAGAGTTGCGATTCCAGTGGGCCTGAAAGAGAGAGCCCAAGGCTGAGTGGCCTCCACCAAGAATCTGGAGAATGTGGCCAACACCTAGAGTCTGGAGGGCAGAGCCATTGCCTGAATGGTTTCAGAGAGCAGAGGTTTATTTTCAAGGCTTGAGAGTTAGTGTAATGTGTTCTGCTGACTTGCTTGGTCCTGTTGTCCCTTCTTTCTCTACAATTTCTCCCATTTGTAATGGAAATGACTAGCCTTGCCTGTTCCACCATTGTATTTTGGAAGCAGATAACTTGTTTTCTATATTTCACAGATAAAGAGGAATTTTTAGATTTTGGACTTGAAGTTGATTTAAGACTTTCACTATGATATGACAAGCTAAATGTGTTTTACAAGGGGAAAGGACATGAATTTTGGGGGGGTCAAAGGGTGGAATGTAATGGATTGAATTGTGTCCCCCCAAAATTTTTGTCAACTTATTTAGGCTGCAATTCTTGGTATTGTGTGATTGTCCACCATTTTGTCATCTGATGTGATTTTCCTATATGTTGTAAACCCTACCTGTATTATGTTAATGAGGTGGGATTAGCAGCAGTTATGTTAATGAGGCAAGACTTGATCTACAAGATTAGATTGTTTCTTAAATCAATCTCTTTTGAGATATAAAAGAGAAGTAAGCAGAGAGACATGGTGACCTCATACCACCAAGAAAGCAATGCTGGGAGCACAGTGTGTCCTTGGACCTGAAGTTCCTGCACTGCGAAGCTCCTAGACCAAGGGAAGATAGACCACAGGGACCTTCCTCCAGAACCAACAGAGATAGAAAGTTTTCCCCTAGAACTGGCACCCTGAATTTGGACTTCTAGCCTCCTAAACTGTGAAAGAATAACTTTCTTTGTTAAAGCTATCCACTTCTGCTGTTTCTGTTATAGCAGCACTAGATAACTAAGACAGTACCTGTCTAAAATGTAGAACTTCTGGATTAAGATATAGAATTCCTGGCAAAAATGAAGAATTTCCAATAAGAGATGAGGATATTTCACAGGAGAGAATGGTATGTGAAAACCAGACTGAACATTATCCAAATGGGATATAATACAGAGGTCATTCTGTTCAAATTAATGTGTACATGCTGGAGAGTCGTAAAAGTTAAGTCTGATACAAAGGGCCAATATGCTTCTGAATTATTTTTTAATTGTTTCTTTGATAAATATACCTATAAAACATTATTTATTTATTATCCTTCAGAAATGTAATACTTCTATTTTTGATTGGGTTCTATAATTTAAAAGTGATTCCAGGATAATCTGAAGCAGAAGAACAATGGAAGATATCTGATAAGTCACCTTTCAAAATTCCCTTTCCAAGTGATACAAAAAAATTTGACAATTATATTTGATTATGTATAAATTAAAAATAAGTAAAAAATTTCATGAAAAAAACAAACAAAGTCAAAAGACAACTGACACAGGGAGAAAATATTTGCATTGTATGCCACAAACAAAGGGCTAAAATTTCTAATATGTAAGAAGCTCTTAAAAATTGAGGGATAAGGAGCCAAAGACAAATACAAAAATGGAAGAGACACAAACAGACCATTAATACACACAAAAAAAAAAAAATACAAAAAATGACTCCAAACATAAGAAAAAAATAAGTTGAGATACCATTTCTCAACTTGTAAAAAATTTTTAAAAAATTAAAATATGACAACAACATATTCTCATTCATAGCTAGTACGGATGTAAATTGGAAACACTTCTGGAGGGAAATGTGGCAACATCTAACAAAATTACATAAGACTTACCTATCAACACAGTAACCCGACTTCTGAAGATATACGTCCAGCAATTAAAAAATACACAGTCAAGAAAAAAATATTCACTGCCACAGTTTGTAATTTCAAAATGTTGGAAATAACACAAATGTCTACACACAAACCTCTTGAGTTGATACACTGAGAAGAATCTAACCTCTTTATTGTGTTATTTTTGCCAAAATTGCATAAACTTTTTCAATCAGGAGGAAACTTCAGACCCAAATTGAGGGTCATTGTACAAAATAACTGATCAATGCAGTTTAAAAGTGTCATGTCATGAAGGATGAGGAAAGACTTGGAAATTGGTAGAGACTTGAGAAATTAAAGAGAAACAACAACTGAATGCAACGTGTAACCCTTGGTAGGATCCTGGGACAGAAAAAGAATGTTAGAGAAAAAAATTGGTGAAATTTGAATAGTATCTATAGTTAATAATATTATATCAATATTAGTTTTATGTTCTTGATAATTACCTTATAGTTTTTATAAGATGTCAGAATTAGCAGAAACAGGGTGAAGGCTATAAGTGTACTCATGAAAATATTTTTAAAGCTTTTCTGTGAGTCTAAAACAGTTCGTGGGAGATGGTCCAAGATGCCAGCATAATCAGACACACCATGCCATTCCCCACAACAAAGACCTGAAAAACCAAGTGAAACAGAAAAAGGTGACAATTCTGGAACCATGAGCATCAAAGAAAGGATGAATTAGATCAAACACTGATTAGAAAGAGAAACTGAATGAAACAGCACATGAGGAGAGTTACAGATCAGAGGTGCCCTTCCAGCCAGCCCGGCACAGTGTGGCTATCTTGAGACAAAGCAAGCAGCAACCCCAGGTGAGGAGTACAGGAAGGCAACTTCATGGAATTCCTATAAGGAGACAGAGAAACTATGTAGACAAACCCAGAATGAAGCAAGATGAGCAGGACATGAACAGGATTTAAGAAGGCAAAGTATAGGAAGGCAGACTGCAGGGATCCTGGTGACAACAGAGCAAGGAGGGAACCAGAGACAGGACTACTCACCAGCAGCAGCCCCTGACCATTATGGTGAGTGGCACACACATGGTAGTATATCCATGTTTTTTTGATAAATACACCTAGAAAATATTTATTTATTGACATCCATAGTGTCAACTAGAGGTCTTCCCACTGACCAGACTGCAGGCAGCCCCACCCCTCCTCACATTTGGATAAGGCAGGTCCCAACTGCAAGCTGGCACTTATATTCAGTGATCAGAGGAGTGTGCTCCTCCTCTCTCCACACCATCCCAGTGACCAGTGGGATGAGCCTACCTGCAACACCACTGTTCTGCCCATCTGGGAAGCATCGTACAAGGCCCCCCACCCCACCCCACCCCACTCATGACTGGCAAGTGCCTCTGCTCCACCCCCTCCACTGCACTGCCCATCAAGTGAGAAACAGTGCGCTTCTTTTGTGCTACCAGACTAACAACCGGTGGTGGTACGTGGCCAGTCTGACACCCCTACCCGCTGCCCCACAAATTCAGTGAGCAGCTGTGCACACCTATGCTGCCAGACCAATGACAGGCATCAGGGGCACACCCACCCTGCTGACAACCCCTCCATCATCCCACTAGCTGGTAAGAGGCAGCATACACTCCCATGCCACCAGACTGATGACCAACAGTGGTACATACCCACCCTGCCTGCCCCCACCACAGCCCTACCCACCCAACGGGTGGCAGTGCATATTCCCATGTCACTGGACAGATGATCAGTGATGGTACACACCTGCCCTGCTTTCCCTCTGCCACCATCCTGCTCACCCAGTGATAGGTGGCAAGTGCTCTCACGCAGCCAGACCATTGATCAGCGGAGAACACCAGCACTGTCCATCATGATATAGCAAAACAAAACAAACAGATCAGGACAAAACAAACGAACATACAGTCAATCAATATATAAATAAATAAAATGTTTCAGAGACAGAGGACAATAAAAAATCATATGAAGAAAAAGGATAAGATAGCTCAAACAAATGAGCAAAACAAAGGGAAAGAAAAACTTCTTGAGGAAGAAATGATGATAGAACTACCTGAGAAGAAATCCAAAAGACTTATATTTAAGATTGTTAAAGAGATCAAAGAAAGTACAGGGAAAAAAAAAAAAAACCTTAGAAGAATTCAGGGAAACAACGCAAGAACAAATGACAGATTCAACAGACAATTAGAAACCATAAAAAAAAAATTTAAAAAAACCTAGAAATTCAGAAGATTAACAATAAAATATCAGAAATAGATAACACAATGGAGGGGCACAGAAGTAGAATTGAATCAATGGAAGAAAGAATCAGTGAAATAGAGGACAAATTCCTTAAGACTAATTTATTTGAGGAACAATTAGAAATAGAATGAAGAAAAATAAAGAAACCTGAGAGTTACATGGGTCACCATCAAAAGGAATAACTTATGCATAATAGGAATTCCAGAAAAGGAGGAGAAAAAAATTACAGAGAATTTTTGAAGATATATTGGCAGAAAACTTCCCAAATATCATGAAGTTGAGGTTTCCATCCAAGAACTCCAATGAACCCCATGTAGATAAACCCCAAAAGAAAGTCACCAAGACACATCATAGTCAAATTTTCCAAAACCAAAGGCAAAGAATTCTGAAAGCAGCTAGTGAAAAATGAAATATCACTTACAAAGGGTCACCAATAAGACTAAATACCCAGTTCTTGTCAGAAACAATGCGGGAAAGAAGACAATGGAATGACATACATAAAATGCTGAACAAAAAGAATTGCCAACAAAGAGTCATATATCCAGCAAAACTGTCTTTAAAGACAATGGTGAAACGAAGACATTCCCAGATAAGCAGAAATTAAGGGACTGTGTAAAAACCAGACAAGTCTTACAAGAAATATTAAAGGGAGTCCTTTGAGTAGAGAACCAATGACATCAACAATAACTTGAAATAAAGACACATGACAGAACCACCCAGATGCCAACCCAGATAAAGGTTTCACAAAAGTAAAATCTACAAAACTGACTACAGGAAACTAGAGGTGTTAAGCTGTAAATGACAACAACTTCAAAACACAAACCAAACTCTTTGCTGTTGAGTCGATTCCAACCCATAGTGACCCTAAGAGGACAGAGTACAACTGCCCTATAGAGTTTCCAAGGAGTGGTTGGTGGATTTAAACTGCCAACCATTTGGTTAGCAGCCATATCCCTTAACCACTGTACCACTAGAGTCCCTGAAAACACATAGGGGGAATAAAAGGTGTAGTTACAGAACTTCCAAATGGAGAGGAAGTCAAGACAATTTCAAGATATAACAGACCATTTTAAATTTAAGAGGATAAAGGTAAACTTCAGGGTAACCACAAAGAAAATTAATAAATCACTCACCAAAACAAGAAGAAAATAAAAAAAGACTCAGTAAACACAAAAACAACAGCAATGATTGATAGGAAAATAAAATCCATATATGAAAAGAACTCAGCACAGAAAAATAAGAGGAACAAAGAAAAACTGTTAAAACCACAAAAAATGTATAACAAAGTGACGGCAAGGAATTTATATCTATTGTTAGATACACCGAATGTAAATGGATTAAACGAACCAGTAAAAGAGGCAGAGAGTGGCATAATGGATTAAAAAAAAATGACTCATCAATATATGGTCTACAAGAGACACACCTTAGACACAAAGACATAATTAAGTTAAAAATCAAAGGATGGAAAAAAGTATATCAAGTAAATAGTAACCAAAACATAGCAGGAGTGGCAATAATAGTTTTGAATAAAATAGACTTTAAGTCAAAATCCATTGTAAGAGACAAAGGACATTATATAATGATCAATGGGTCAATTCACCAAGAAGACATGATGATAATAAATATATATGCACTCAATGACAGAGCTCCAAAATACATGAAACAAACCCCAACAGAATTGAAAAGAGAAATAAGCAGTTCTACAATAATAGTAGGAAACTTTAACACACCACTTTTGACAACAGACAGAAAAACTAGAAAGAAGCTCAAAAAAGATACAGAAGATCTAAATGACACAATCAACCAACTCAACCTCATAGACAATTACAAATCACACCACGCATCAGTAGCACAGTACACATTCTTCTCCAACACATATGGATCATTCTCCAGAATAGACCATATTCTAGGCCACAAAGAAAGCCTCAATAAATTTTTAAAAAATTGACATAATTCAACGCACCTTCTCTGACCATAATACTGCAAAGCTAGAAATCAATAACAGAAAAAGCAAGAATAAATAAGTAACTACATGGAAACAAAATAATACTTTACTTAAAAACGGTAGGTTCATAGAAGAAATTAAAAACGAAATTTAAAAAAATTCTTAGAATCAAATGAGCATGAAGACACAACATACCAAAACTTATGAGACACAGTAAAAGCAGTACTCAGAGGAAAATTTATAGAATAAATGCACACATCAAAAAAGAGGAAAGGTCCAAAATGAATAACTTAACCCAACAACTTCAAAAAATAGAACAGGAACAGCAAAAGAAGTCCATAGACACCAGAAGAAAGGAAATAATAAAGATCAGAGCAGAAATAATGAAATAGGAAAACAACAGAAAGAATTAACAAGACTAGAAGTTGGTTCTTTGTGAGGATCAATAAAATTGACAAACCACTGGCCAAACTGACAAATGAAAAAAATGAGAAGATGTAAATAACCAAAACAAGAAATTAAATGGGCACATTACAACAGAACCAATGGAGATAAAGAGAATTATAACAGAATATTATGAAAAATTGTACTCCAACACATTTGAAAACCCAGAAGAAATTGACAAACTTCTATAAACACACTACTTACCTAAACTATCACAAATAGAAAGAGAAAATCTGCAGAGACCCATAACAAAAGAAGAAATTGAAGATGTCATAAAAAAAAAAAAAACTCAAAACAAATAAAAAAGCCCCCACCAAGATGGCTTCACTGGATAATTCTACCAAATATTCTGAGAAGAGTTGACACCAATTTTACTGAAACAATTCCAGTACATTGAAAAGGAAGGAATACTGCCTAATTCATTCCATGAAGCCAGCATAACCTTGATACCAAAACCAGTCAAAGATAGGGGAAAAAAGAAAATTATAGACAATATCCCTCATGAATATACATGCAAAAATTCTCAATAAAATTCTAGGCAACAAAGTAAAACAGAATATCAAAAAAATAATACATCATGATGAGGCAGGATTCATACCAGGGATGCAAGAGTGATTCAACACTAGAAAATTAACCAAAGTAATTCAACACATAAATAAAACAAAAGAATCACATGATCATCTCAATGGACACAGAAAAGACATTTGACAAAATCCAACACTCTTTCCTCATAAAAACTCTCAGCAAAATAGGAACAGAAGGAAAATTTCTCAACATAATTAAGGGCATACGTGCAAAACGAATAGCTAACATTATTCTCAATGGAGAGAGATAGAAAGTATTCGCCTTGAGAATGGGAATGAGACAAGGATGAACATTATCACCACTTTTATTCATTATTGTGTTGAAAGTTCTAGATAAAGTAATAAGGAAGAAAGAGAAAGGGTTCAGCAAAGTGGCAGAGCACAAGATCAACATACAAAAATCAGTGTGATTCCTGTACACTAACAAGGAGAACTCCAAAAAAGGAGATCAAGAAAACAACATTATTTAAAGTAGCCCCCAAAAGGATAAAATACTTAGGAACAAACCTAATCAGGGATGTAAAAGAGTTATACAAGGAAAACTACAAAACACTGCTGCAAGAAACCAAAAGAGACCTACAAAAAAGGAGAAACATTCCATGTTTGTGGATTGGATGACTTAATATTGTGAAAAAGTCAACACTACCTAAAGACATTTATAGAGATAGTGCAATCCCAATTTGAATCCCAACAGCATTCCTTAATGAAATGGAAGAACTAATCTCCAACTTTATATGGAAAGGAAAGAGGCCAGGAATAGCTAAACAATATTGAAGAAAAAGAACAAAGTGGGAGGCATCACATTTCCCAATCTCAGAAATTAGTCTACAGCCATGGTAATCAAAACAGCCTGGTACTGGTACAATGACAGACACATAGACCAATGGAACAAATTGAGAACTTAGAAGCAAATCCATCCATCTGTGGAAAGTTGATTTTCAATAAAGGGTTGAAATCTATTCAATGGGAAAGAGACTGTCTCTTTAACAAATGGTACTGGCAAACCTGGATATCCATTCACAGAAAAATGGAACAGGATCCATACCTCCCACCACACACAAAAAACTAACTCTAAATGGATCAAAGACCTAAACGGTAAAGCTAAAACTATAAAGTTCCTGGAGGATAACATAGGGACGAAGCTACGGGTCCTAATTTTTGGTATAAATACACTATTAAACACAACTAAAGATGTATGAACAACAAAAGATAAACTAGATAACTCAGATCTCCTAAAAATTAAATACTTATGCTCATCAAAAGACTTCACCAAAAGAGTAAAAAGAGAACCTGCAGACTGGGAAAACATTTTGGTAACACCATATCTGATGAGAGTCTAATCTCTAAAATACCTCAACACTTCAACAACAAAAAGACAAACAATTCAGTAAAAAATGGGCAAAGAGCATGATCAGACACTTCACCAAAGAGGACATTCAGGCAGCTAACAAACACATGAAGAGATGCTCATGATCTTTAGTCATTAGAGCGATGACTATCAAAATTAAAAAGAGATCAAGAAAAAGTTTACACACACACACAAAAAATGCATTCTTTCAGGGTTATGAGCTTGAGGAGGGAGGGAAAGGGGAAATCACTGACTAGATAGGAGAAAAGTGTCAGCTTCGACAAATGGAAGGCCAAAGTACAATACAGGGGAAGTCAGCACAACTGGACCAAAGCAAAAGCATAAAATTTTCCTAGACACATCCAGACACTTCGAGGGACCAAGTAGCTGGGGCTGGGGCCTGGGGACTATTGTCTTGGGGGGGGGGGGGGACTTCTAGGACAATTGGTATAACGTAGTTCATAAAGAAAATATTCTACATCTCACTTTAGTGAGTAGCATCTGAAGTCTTAAAAGCTTGTGAGTTGCCATCTAAGATACATCTATTGGTCCCATCTCATTTGGAGCAAATAAGAATGAAAAAAATCAAAGACACAAGGAAAATATTGGCCCAGAGAACTAAAGGACCACATGAACCAGAGACTCCACCAGCCTGAGACCAGAAGAAATAGATGGTGCATGGCTACCACCAAATGAGGACAGAATTCAAATTCATGAAAAAATACCAGACTTACTGTTCTGACAGAGACTGGAGAAACCCTTGAAACTATGGCCCCTGGACACTCTGCAAACCCAGAAGTGAAACCATTCTCAAAGCCCACTTTTCAGACAAAGATTGGACAGATGTATAAAACAAAAAAATAACACATATGAGAAAACTGCTTGTTAGTTGAATCAAATATAGAAGACCAAATGGGCAACTCATCTCCAAAAGCAAGATGAGAAGGCAGGAAGGGACGGCAACTGGATGGATGGGCACAGGGAACCTGGAGTGGAAAGGTGGAGCATGTTGTCACACGATAGGGATTGTGACCAATGTCGCAAAACAATGCGTGTATAAATTTTGTATGAGAAATTAACTTGATCTGTAAACTTTCAGCTAAAGCACAATTTAAAAAAAAAGAAAAACCTACAATGAAATACCATCTCACCCCTGCAAAATGGCACTGATCAAAAATACAGAAAACAACAAATGCTGGCAAGGTTGTGGGAAGATTGAAACTCACACCCTGCTGGTGGTGTAAAATGGTGCAACCACTATGGAAAATGGTATGGTGCTTCCTTAGAAACTACAAATAGAAATATGTTATGATCCAGCAATCCCAATCCTAGGTCTCTCCTAGGTATATTAGAGATATAAGAGCAGTGACATGAATAGACCTACGCACATCCATGTTCGTTGCAGCATTATTCACAATAGCAAAAGGAAGAAAACAACCAAAGTGCCCATCAAAGGATGAATGGGTAAACAAATTGTGGTACATACATTCAATGGAATACTTAGCAACGATAAAGAATGTTAAGTCCGTGAAAAATCTTATGACATGGTTGAATCTGGAGGACATTGTGCTGAGTGGAATAAGTCAAATACAAATGGACATACATTGCATGATACCACTTTTATAAAAAGTCAAGAATAGGTACATACACAGAAAGCAATGTTTTTTGGTAGTTACCAGGGATGTGAGGGGGAAGGAGTGGGAATCACTTACTAGATAGTGGACATGTATTAATTCTGGTGATGGGAAAGGCAATACACAAGATGAAGTCAGCACAACTTAACCAAGGTAAATGAAGACACTGAGAGGTAAGCAAGAATAAAGGAAACTACAGTGAATGCTATAATGTATATAATTTTGCAACAATAATAACAAGCAAAAAATATGTGAGTGGTTACACAGGTAGATATGTATGCTAGATGGGTGTGGGAGGGCATATAGGAGTGCACACATGTACCTATATAGGCATATTTGTGGACATATGTATATACATGTTTGTATGTGCTGTGTATATATTCATAGAAACAATAAAGCACATGGTAGCACAGTTATGGATACCTCCTAGACATATCCAAACACCTGTGAGATTGATTGATTTACTGGGTTTAAAGGCTCAGGACCATAGTCTCATGGGATAACTAGATCAATTGGCATAACTTAGCTCATAAAGTTAATGTTGTACATCCTAGTTTAGTGAGCAGCATCTGGAATCTTCAAAGCTTTTGAGTAGCAAGGTAAGCTACAACTATTGCTCTCTTCCCATCTGGAGCAAAGGAGAGTGAAGAAAACCAAAGACTCAGGGAGGAAATTACTCCACAGAACCACATGTGAACCACAGCCTCTTCTAGCCTGAGACCAAAAGAATTAAATGGTGCCAGGCTGCCGCTATGGACTGTTCTGAGCAGGGACACAAGAGACAGTCCTGTTAGACTGCAAGAAAAATGTAGAACAAAATTCAAACTCATAAAAACGACCAGACTTAACTGGACTTTTAGAGACTAGAGGAACCTCTGAGACTATTGCAGTAAGATATTACTTTAACATGGAACTGAAGCCACTCTAGAAGGTCACCTTTCAGCCAAATGATAGATTGGCCTATAAAATAAACAATATCACCACTGTATCTTGAAGTCTTTGTTTAATGATTTTATGCATAGAAAGGTATAATACATACGATATACTAAGAAAAACACTTGACTTACAATAGATATGAATGCTACCTAACTTTTCTGACGTAGGTACAAATTCGATGTAAAGGCAAACTTAAGAACAGAACTCATTCTTGATCTGGGGACTGCCTGTACATCAAAAGTGATGGAATGTCATTTTCAAGATTAAGACTATAGAAGACTATGGCTTTCATCTTGCTGGCATTCTTTCTCTGGTCTTCTCACATTCTTGCCCTCATGAAGAGAGTAACTTAGCAAGGAACTGAGGGTGGCCTTGATGAAGAGCCAGCAAATAATTCAAGATTTAAGTCAAAAACCTGAAAATAATGGAATCCTGCCTACTAACACTGAGTAAGCTTGGAAGGGGATCCTGATCCAGTTGAAACTTGAGATGACTGTGACTCTAGGCAAAACCTTGGTTGCAGCCTTGTGAGACCCTCACTTAGAGGACCTAGCTAAGCCATGCCTAATCCATGACCCACAGAAACTGTGAGTTGGTAAATATGTGTGGTTTAAGCTGCTACATTTTGTATAATTTGTTACACAGCAATAGATAACTAGTATCAAATTCAAACCAAACCCTTTGCCGTTGAGTCAATTCCTACTCACAGGGACCTGAGAGGACAGAGTAAAACTGCCTCATAGGGCTTCCAAGGGTTTACTGGTATTGTAAGAATAAGAAAAAAATATCTAGGAATCTGAAGACTATGAACCCAAATGTGAAGAATTCGCAGTGAGAGAATTAAAATCAATAACAGACTCACAAGAAGGAAAAGGCTGCATTACCTTGGGTACAATTTCAAGAGAGCTTGAAGAAAACGCAGAAGACAAGGTTTCAGACTCTCCACACACCCATGGTTCAAAATTGACTCAATCAGATTCCAAAGAAATTACTGTATATACTTCACACTTTGGTATTTAAAAAAAGTATTTTTCAGTCACATTCTGTTTATTATTATTATTATTGTGGTAAACATATATGTAACAATCATTTGCCATTTCAACTTTCTTCACCTGTACAAGTCAGTGATATTAATTATGATCTTAATGTAATTAAAAGGAATGGGTTTTTTTGTAATGTAAGTAAAAGGAAAGGATTTCAGGTCACGAAGCCTTGGTCCTGTGGTGTACTTTCTTTTTTGTTTTAATTGTGGTAAGTATATATGTAACAAAACATTTGAAATTTCAACAATCTTCACATGTATAGTTCAGTGACATTAATTATGTTCATCATGTTGTTCAACCACTACATTATCCATTCCCAAATTATGCCATTACCATTAACAGAAGCTCAGTGTCCTCTAAGCATTGAAGCCTTCTTTCATGATTTTTTTAAATTTGAACCCCCCAGAAAATTATTTATTACAAATTTCCAATTCAGTTTCTTTTATTTTTTAAACATTTAGTTCGATATCTTTATTTCAACTTTGGACTATCTCTAATATGTCTGGAAACTCTGGTGGCATAGTGGGTAAGAGCTACATCTGCTAACCAAAAGGTCGGCAGTTTGAATTCACCAGGTGCTCCTTGGAAACTCTGTAGGGCAATTCTGCTCTGTCCTGTAGGGTCTCTATGAGTCGGAATTGACTCAACAGCAATGGGGTTTTTTTTGTTTGTTTGTTTGTTTGTTTGTTTTTGCTAATATGTCTAAATTGGTGGAATTCTTTTCTTTTATCCCAGGTAATAATAACCTTTGCCAGGTTAATTATATCTCTACATGATGAATGTGGACTGTCGGTAGTCTTTTATTAAATCCCATTAAATAATGAGTAAGCTCAGTCACCATCAGAAAAAAAAAAAAAAATCATCAAGAAAACACCAAACAGACATAAAAAACAACCTCGGCTAATTTTCAATTTTCCATGCAATATCCAATTTTGCTGATCATCAGTTTTTCTCTGGGGGCAAAATATGTTCTTAACCTAGGTGAACAATTATGCTCTAGGGATACTAGGGAAATAATGGCATGGTAGAGCACATGGCTGTATTGGCACAAAATTCTCACCACTTTAGAAAGTCTCCTTCAGCATGAGCATTTGTGTAGGTGAGATATAAAGGATAATATGCTTCATTCACCTCTCACTGTGATCCTGTCTATGAAGCCATAAAATCACCTTGTGTCCTCTTACAGACTCTGTTGTTGTTGTTGTTAGGTGCCAACTGATAGTGACCCTATGTACAACAGAACAAAACACTGCCTTGTACTGCACTGTCTTCACAATCTTTGCTATGTTTGAACTCATTGTTGCAGCCCCTGTGTCAACTGATCTCCTTGAGGATCTTCCTCTTTTTCACTGGCTCTCTACTTTGCCAAGCATGATGTCCTTCTCTAGGGACTGGTCCTTCCTGATAACATTTCCAAAGTATGTAAGACTAAGTCTCGCCATTCTCCCTTCTAATCAAATGAAGCTCTAGATGATGCTCAATATTACATAGAATTGTGCCATTCAGCCTTACTACATACTTAAAGGAGCCCTTGTGGTGCAGTGGTTTAGAGCTCAGCTGCTACAGCAGTTCAAATCCACCAGCCACTTCTTTGAAACTCCATGGGGCAGTTCTACTCTGTCCTATAGGGTTCCCGTGAATCAGAATAGACTCAACGGCAATGGATTTGTTTGGTTTGTTTGTATATATACTTTAAAATTGAGCCATAGCAAAGAATATCTCCTAATTTTAAAATATTAATTAAAAAATTGATCTTCTAAACTTGAATCTGCCATCAGTAAACTACTTGAATAAGAAGCCACACTTCTTTCTCTGATCACTTCATGCACTTTTTGTATAAGTCTATTCAATTGACCATGGAAAGTCAAAAAAAGTTACCACTACTAACTCTTCCAAACCTAGCAAAAATTCAGTATTTCCTTAATTTACCTCATTTGTTTTAGATTCTTTACAGTACCCTGCTACATATATTTTTTTCATTTCTAGAAAACACCTCCACTGTTTCTGGAGGAAATTCCACTTAAGCACAATAGGGTCCAATTCCCTAAACCCTAGCTGACTGAATTTGGTGTGAGGATGAGCTCCAAGCTGGGACAAGGAGTTAGCTTCTCTTAGAAATTCTGAACTTCAGTGTGGAACAGTAGGAATAAATGGGACCTCTTGAATCAGATTGATGAGTTTGATTCCCTTCTTTATCACTTAATAGACGTGTTACCATAGGTTACTTATTAACCTCTATCTGTTTCCACATGTGTAAACTGGTGATAATAAAAGTACTTACCTCATAGGGTTTCTGTGAGGATGGTATTGGGTAAATTTGTATAATGTGTCTGGCATTTAGTAAATATTCAATGACTAATGATTGTTTTTATTTTTTTATTTTTGTTTTATTGTCACACTGGGCATTATGAACCCAAAATTAGAGAAATGCCATTTAAGAGAAAATAATGAGCTAAGAAACAGACAGCCTGATGGCACAGAGCTCTTGCCTTTGGTCTTTGATTTGGTGAATCCTTTGCCTTCATTTCCATGAGCCACTCCTCTCATCTCACAATTTTATACATATATATATATATATATATATATTTGTTAAGGTTACTAGAAATGTAACTATTTTCATGCAGAAGAGTTGTATCTAATATGACAATCCTACATGGACTTAGAATATTTTGTTTGATGTCCTTTATGATAATAATTGTATACTTTATATCTAGACACCACAGTTACTTATCATTCTATCCATCTACTTTCAAATTCATCAACCTGTCTCAAAGGAGCAGCTAATGAATGGACACTTGTGATATTGAGTAATTATTTGGAAGCTACATGATTTTAATAAACACATCATTTTAAACATTATCATCTGTCCTTTGCTTTAATTATAGCTACAAGATGAATATAATTCTGAATTACGTCACAGAATATGGCACAAATGATTTAAATGTTTTACATTTTTAATCAATGGTTATCATATAGTATATACCTACTCCTCCTTTATGGATGATCTAGATATCTGACATTTCACATTTATGACAATAATAAAAAATCTACTATCCGACTATTTTGTGAATTACCAAGGTACGTCTGACAGTAAAAAATGCTGAGGTGCAAGGTGAGAGTAATACTGGCTGTGATGGTTAAGGTTATGTGTCAATTTGGTTGGACCATAATTTCCTGTAGTTTGGCAGTTACGTAATGACATAATTTGGCAGTTATGTGATAATGTAATTTGAAAGTTTTTTAATGATGTAGTCATCCTTCATTTTGTAATCTGAAGTGGTCATCCTCCATTTTTGCATAATGGCCTGGTCTTTGGAAATTAACCAAGTTGATAAGTGGGGAGTGGGTATATTTTATTCATTTTTTGAGAAGTAAAAATAACAACCTATAATTGGAAAACATTTTTAATTTCACGCAAAAGCGGAATGTTTAAACACATTATGAAACATCCAAATAATGCAATATTATGAAGTGATCAATAGTGGTGATATTAGGTCACCAGTGTCATCAAGGTCACTCATAGTGGACAGGTTTTACCAGAATTTCATGACTAAGACAGACTAGAAAGACCTGGTTATCTACCTCTAAAAAAAAAATTGGCCAGTGAAAACCTTATGAATAGCAGTTGGACATTGTCTGATACAGTCCTGGAAGATGAGCCTCTCATGTTGGAAGGCACTCAAAGTATGACTGAGGAGGAGCTGTCTCCTCAAGGTAGAGTCAGCCTTAACTTCCTTTACTCATGGAAGTAGTAAAGCTTTCAGGATCTTAATATGCTTATGTGGCATGACTCGAAATGAGATGAAACAGCTGCAAACAACCATTAATAACAGTAACATGGAATGTATGAAGTATGAATCCAGGAAAATTGGAAGTTGTCAAAAATAAAATGGAACACTTGAAGATAGATATCCTAGCCATTTGTGAGCTTAAATGGACTGGCTTTGGCCATTTTGAATCGGAAAATCATATGGGCTACTATATTGGAAAGGAAAAATTGAAGAGGAATGATGTCACATTCATTGTCAACAAGAATATTTCAAGATCTATCCTAAAGAACAACACTGTCAGTGATAGGATAATGTCCATATGCCTATAAGGAAGACCAGTTAATACGATTATTATTCAAATTTACACCCCAACCAATAATGCCAAAGGTGAGGAAACTGAAGATTTTACTAACTTCTGCAGGCTGAGATTGATCAAGTATGCAATAGAGATGCACTGATAATTACTGGTAATTGGAATGCAAAAGTTGGAAATAAATAAGAAGGATCAGTAATTTGGAAATATGGTCTTCATCATAGAAACAATGTTGGACATCTCATGTTAGAATTTTGAAAGACCAAAGACCTATTCATTGGAAATACCTTTTTTTTAATAACATAAACAACAACTATGCTCATGGACCTTTCCAGACGAAATACACAAAAATCAAATCGACTACATCTGTGGAAACAGATGATGGACAAACTCCATATAGCCAGTCAGAACAAGGCCAGGTGCAACTGCCGAACAGACAATTGTTGATATGCAAGTTCAAGTTGAAGCTGAAGAAAATTAAAATAAGTCCATGAGAGCCAAAGTACTACCTTAAGTATATCCCATCTTAATTTAGAGACCGTCTCAAGAATAGGTCTGACACATTGAACACTAATGAACGAAGACCAGACAAGTTGTGGAATGACATCAAGGACATCATAGGTGAAGAATGAGAAAGATCATGAAAAAGACAGGAAAGAAAGAAAAGACCAAAATGAATGTCAGAAGAGACTCTGAAACTTGCTCTTGAACGTAGAGAAGCTAAAGTGAAAGGAAGAAATGATGAAACAAAGAGTTGAACAGAATATTTCAAAGGGTGGCTCACAAAGGCAAAGTAAAGTATTATAATGACAGGTGCAAAGACCTAGAGGTAGAAAACCAAAATAACACACTTGGTATTTCTTAAGCTGAAAGAAATGAAAAAACAATTCAATCCTCAAGTTGCAATGTTTAAGGATTCTGTCGGCAAAATAGTGAACGACTCAGGATGCCTCAAAATAAGATGGAAGGAATACACAGAGTCACAGTACCAAAAAGAACTGGATGATGTCCAGCCATTTCAGGAGGTAGCACGTAATCAAGAACTGGTGGTACTGAAGGAAGAAATCCTAGCTGCACTGAAGGCATTGGGGAAAAACAAGGCTCCAGGAATTGATGGAATACCAATTAAAATGGATGCAGCCCTGCAAGTGCTCACTCCTAGAAATTTGAAAGACAGCTACCTGACCAACTGACTGGAAGGTATCCATATTAGTGTCCATTCCAAAGAAAGATGATCCAACAGAATGAGGAAATTTTCGAACAATATCATTATTATCACAGCACGTAAAATTTTGCTGAAGAAAATTAAAAAATGATTGCAGTAGTACATCAACAGGGAACTGTCAAAAATTCAAGCCAGATTCACAAGAGGACATGGAATGAGGGATATCTTTGCTGATATCAGATGGTTCTTGGCTGAAAGCAGAGAATACCAGAAACATGTTTACCTGTGTTTTATTGACTATGCAAAGGCATTCAACTGTGTGGATGGACCATAACAAATTATGGATAACATTATGAAGAATGGGAATTCCAGAACACTTAATTGTGCTCACAAAGAAACTGTACATAGATCAAGAGACAGTTTTTAAAACAGAACAAGGGAATACTGCATGGTTTAAAATCAGGAAAAGTGTGTGACAAGGTTGTATCCTTTCAACATACTTATTCAGTCTGTATGCTGAGCAAATAATCTGCGAAGCTGGACTATATGAAGAAGAACCCAGCATCAGGATTAGAGGAATACTCATTAATGATGTGTGATATGTACATGGCAAACCTTGTTTACTTAAAGCAAAGAAGACTTAAAGCACTTACTGACAAAGGTCAAAGATTTAAGCCTTCATTATGGATTATATCTCAACATGAAGAAAACTAAAATCCTCACAACTGGACCAATGAGCAGCATCATGATAAACGGAGAAATATTGAAATTGTCAAGAATTTCATTTTATTTGGTTCCACCAGCAATGTCCATGGAAGCAGTAGTCAAGAAATTAAAGGACATATAGCATTGGACAAATCTGCAGCAAAAGACCTCTTTAAAGTGTAAAAAAGCAAAGATGTCACTTTAAGGACAAATATGCACCTGACACAAGCGATGGTATTTTCAGTCACCTCATATGCATGGGAAAGCTGGACAATGAATAAGGAAGACTGAAGAATTGATGCATTCTTATTATGGTGTTGGCAAAGAATATTGAATATACCATGGACTGTCAAAAGAACGAACAAATCCTTCTTGGAAGAAGTATAGCCAGAATGCTCTTCAGAAGCGAGGACAGTGAGACTTTGTCTCATGTACTTTGGACACGCTATCAAGAGGGACTAGTCCCTGGAGAAGGACATTAAGTCTGGTAAAGTAGAAGGTCCTCGAAAAAGAGGAGACCCTTAATGAGATAGATTGACATAGTGACTGCAACAATGGGCTCAAATATAGCAATAATTATGAGAATGGCGCAGGACAGGACACTTGTACTTAGGGTCACTATGAGTCAGAACCGACTTGATGACATCTAACAACAATAACAATAACAAAATGACACATTTAAGTGTGTGTTTATACACCTGCATATACATGGTATATACTATGAAGTGTGTGTATGTACATGTGTATGTATTTGTGTATGCATATCTATATCTATATGTTCATGCATAGATATATAGATGCATATATATATAGCTATATAGATGTATAGAGGTATATAATCTACTCTGGACAGCTCCAGAGCTAATTCTGAGAGAAGGATTTGAGCATGTTGTAAATTTTGAAGGTGTAGCACTTATCTAAGAAGTTCCTGGTTGGTGCAAATTTTAAGCACTCAGTTACTAACTGAAAGATTGGCAGTTTGAATCTACCCAGAGTTGCCTCAGAAGAAAAGTCTGGCAATCTACTTCCATAAGTTCATAGCCATTGAAAACCCTAGTGCAATTCTAACACATGGGATCACCATAAGTCAGAATCGACTCTACAGCAACTGTTTTTTTGTTTATTTTAATTACTTGTCTATTACTACATAACAAATTACCCCAAAACTTAGCCACTTAAAACAACAAACATTTACTATCTCACACAGTTTCTGAAAGTCAGAAATACAAAAATGGCTTAACTGTGTAATTCTGATTCAGGGTCACTCCTAATGCTGCAGTCAAGATGTTAGCCATGACTATAGTTGTCAGAAAGCTTGACTAAGACCAGAAGATCTACTTTCAAGATGGTTTACTCACATAACTGTGCCTGGAGTCCTCAGTTCCTCGCTGGCTCCCTATAGAACATACCACCAGTTCTGCCACATTCTCTTGATTAGAACTGTGTAACTCATCCTAACCCACAGTCAAGGAGAGAGGAATTAAGCTCTACCTCTTGAAAGAACTATCGAGAACTTTGTAGACATAATTTAATATCATCAATAATGTAATCTCAGTAGGGGTAAATAGAAATGAGACAGGAATGAAAAGAATTTGAATCAGAGTGTGTTAATTTGCAGGTTAATAACTGTTCCAGACTAATAGACTCAATTCCCCCTGGGAGCCTATGGGAGAAGGTATGGAACATTCTTGTGTTAGTTTGAAGGATAAAGGGGATAAAGTAAGAGTAGACATGGAGAATATTTAGAATGCAGTGCAATGCAAGTCTGACTACTGTGAAAGGAGGGAGGAAGGAAGGAAGACCTGACAGGGAGAGCCTCAAACAGCAGTGCAGTTCTATGAGTTTCAGCCAGGCCCAGTGGGAGTCCTCAAGCCAAAGATAACCATTACAGGAGTATTTGTTCCTGCAAGAATGGGCTGAAAGTAGAAATCCATCATACTCAGTCATTCACTTGGAGGAGCCTTGGGAAAGCAGGCTGTGGAACAAATGCAGCAGTGGATCCAGAAATGTGACAGCTGGAGCTATCAGTCAACTATGTTCCCTGTGGCACGAGATTTGCACAATGTGTTTCTACGGACACTACAGTTCACCCACTGTACTAAGCAAATCTAATCCTCAACGCAGGTTCAAGGAAAAGCTCTACCATGGTTTCTATGGCCTGCTTTTTTTGAGAGGAAACTTAGAAGACAGAGATAGACGGTAGAAACTACAGCACTCACCATTGCAGTTGATCTCATGATAAGTTGTACTCGTCCTCCCTCTCCTCCATGACCCATTCTAAAATGCCCTCATCCTCAGCTATCTTATTAGAAGGTTTGTGGCTAACCTGGTGTTGTGACCCAAACCTTAATTCCCAAGGGATATAAGCCCTTATAAATTATATGCTTCTTGGGACATGGTTACAATGTCCATAAACTGTCACAATGGGTACAAGGGTACCCAGAGAAGCCCAAGTGGATTACTCAGGTTCCTTACACATCTAGCTGTCCCCAGTTGTATAAAAACAGCCTTACTCTTCTGCTGATCCGGGTCAATTACACTGGTCAAGATGGTGACTCTTCTTTTCACTTGGTGTTCAAAGTACCCTGGTGGCATCTGTAACACCTAGTTTAATGGCATAATTGCACCAATGGCAAAAATATACCTCCTTTGGGGACTAGGACCTCTAGGCTGAATAGCTTAGAGTTGTGGAGACAAAAAGTACCATGTACCCTAATGGGTCACTGGGAGTGATGGCAATTGAGGTCACTTCTGTTTCCACTCTTTGGTTTCTGGGTCCGTATTTTCTTGTTTTGGGGGACACAGTGTCATACAGATGACTCTAATTTAACGCATATGGGTTGGAATCGACTCAATGGCAACAGGCTTTTTTTTTTGGTTACTGTACACTTAAGGATGACACATAGTCCTTTAAAGTACTGCCTCTGAGTAATACTTTAGTCATGCCTTAAGATGTCCATTCCAGCCCTCTGTGATGCTGACTGCTTCTAGATGGTACAGAATCCAAAGAGGGTTGGCCAGGAAGAGACTCTTTATGCTTCAGCCAGGCTGATGGTGAGTCTTCCAGCCTTAGTCACCTTATAGAAGAATTTCAAGTCTTATACAAATGAATTACCACTATGTTTTACAGTCATTCCACCTGAGTTTTGAGGAAAGTGAGACTTTCATTCTTTACCTCCCATCATTATAGACCAAGGACTAGTCATTTGGGCATTGACTCAGTACTTCCAGCAGAAAAAAAATTCTCAGGCAGAGAATCATGGGCACTTTCAAGAGGGCATCATGGCCATGTGCCAGGGGGAGTCTGAGGGATATTTGCGGGGCACCAAGAACATTTCCCATAAATATGTATATGTTCACTCATATATTTAAGAAAAGTCTAAAATCTGTAAATATAATGTTAACAATAATGCTGTCTGAGTGGTTAGATTTCAAACATCTGTATAGCTTTTCAATATTTTTTTACTTCAACTATTTTTGTAATATAATTTAATTATAAAACTTACTTTTAGTTAGGGTTAAAATACAGAATACAAAGTGCTTATGTATATTGTTAATGGGAATCAGGAAAACACAAAGGGCATTAATTAAAGCTATGTAAAATATATTTAAGCAAATGCACGAGGAAGGAACACTAAAATGATGATTATATTGGATGATTATAATTTTTATTTTCTTTTTATTACCACAAACAGGAAATTTATTGGCACAGGTAAATAAAGAAAGAATCTATAAAAACAAAAGTTTGTACATTTAGCAAACCTTAGATGTATACATACCTCACAACTTTCCATCAATACTTTTACTTTTTAACTTGGTTAGAATGCAATAATTCACATTTGGATAAAGAATCTAGTTGAAATATAGTAGTGCTGATGTTATTGCAAAAAAAAAAAAAAGTCTGTAGTAAACTGCAACAGAATTAGCATTTCAATAACCTCAGAAGAAAAATACCAAAGGGGATTACTACAAAGGTAACTCTCCTTCAGAACACTATGAAGGCTATGTTCCCACTATCATCATCTTTCTCTGCAGGAAGATCACATAGTTAAGCCATTCCTTCCTCCTGCAGGCTGCTCCTTTCCTATTAGCTTTCTTTTCTGTTAGTGGAGGGTGGGGTTGGGAGTGGGAGTAGACACTCTGCTCCATGATCACAAAATAAAATAAAAGAGAATGAAAACCATCTCAAGTTTAGATAAAAGTCAACTCACATCAAAGGACCAAGGCTTGGCTGCCAATCAAAACTGCATCCCCAGAGAAGAATTTTGAACATATTTGACCTTTTCTTCCTTCTTTAATTTGCTCTGAAATCTGAATTGATTAGAAGTTGTATAGCTTGCTTTTAACTCTGGTTATTTTTTATTCAGTCTTAACCCCAGCCCACCCTTCATTCCACTTTACCTTCCTCCTAACATTGTCCCTGAAATTAACATTGCTTTTTTTTTCCTTTTAAAAAGAAATAAAAGAGGCTGAATTTTAACTACTTTTGTCATTTTTATAATGTCAACTTGCTTGTTACTTTGCAAATTTCTTTTCTAAATTTCTATTCTAACTCTATATTCTGACTCTATGTTTGAGGAATCTTCCCTTTTGCTTTTATATTTTGGTTTACTTTGTGATTCCGTTTCTCTTTACTGACATGTTCATAGTCTGGTAGGTGTTAGTTTTTTATAATTTTTTTTTCTGTGTTTGGTTTATAAACTCTTTAATATCCCTGAACTGAGTTATGGAGCTTCCTAGGGTATTCTAAACATATTCTTATGATCCCTGATTACTCAATAATAAAATCCTTTAAAAAATAATTTTAAACACATTAGATCATCTGGATGCCTGTCTATGACCAAACATCACTGCATTTAAACGGCTACATTTGTGTTTATTATATGAGTACGTTAGCAAAGTACTACTTTACCACAAGTATATGAGAAAAGAATAGAGTGGACACAATAAAACAATTCATTCCAAGAGAACAGTAAATGAAGTCACTTCTCTACACATAAAAATCTTATCATACTTTGAAATTGAAAATTTTATGACGGCTTGTTTGGAAAAGTCTGTGACTAAGGAGCTAATATTCACATCATAAAAGGCAATTTAGTTTCAGCAAAACAACATCATTTGTCACACAAAACTGATATTGTTAGTTTGAATTTTATTATTTTTTAGAGTATATTTAATTTGTAAAATTGTTTGGCTTCATAATTTTGTGAGAGCTATAAGCACAAGGGACTTATAGCTAGTTCAATTTTTTTTACCGTTTTAAGTAGCATTGTAATTTAAATATTTTATATCAGTACCGTAGGTTCATTTTCTTCCCCTTTAAAACTGATATGTATATTTTGCAAGAAGCATTGGACTAGAATATAGCTATAAATATATATTCTGAAACCTCAGAGTAGAAATAAAGTAATGGATCTAGCAGTACACATGTGTAGATTTCAGTTGTTTTCCTCATACCCGCTAGGAAATTTGTGGACACAGATTTACTGTGCTTAATACTTCTCTGTGATCTCTCTCAGAGACTCTGAAAGGCACGAATTAGTTAACTTCTCTAATAATACACAAACCAAAACCCATTGCAGTCGAGTTGATTCCGACTCATAGTGACCCTATAGGGTAGAGTAGAACCGCCTCATAAGTTTCCAAGGGGCGCCTGGTGGATTCTAATTGCCAAATTTTTGGTTAGCAGCTGTAGGACTTAACCACTACTCCACCAGGGTTTCCATTCTAATAATGTTATCAATTATTTTTCTTCCAGTGAATGATTAGGCTTACATTTTCATCTGTAATCCCTTTATGTCAAACATGTTTGCATAATAGTTTCCAACAACCCTTTTAATATCTAATTTGTCTTTTTTTCATGCACTTCTTCAGTTGCCTGTGTTTCTTTTGATAATGATTCCCCACCCCACCTCATTGCCATCGAGTCCATTCCGACTTACAGCTACCCTACAGGAGAGAGCAGAACTGCCCTATAGGGTTTCCAAGGAACAGCTGGTGGATTCAAACTGCCGACCTTTTGGTTAGCAGCCCAACTCTTAACCACTAGTTGGTGATAAAAGTAGCCATACTTTGAAGCTATCAGTGTTCATTGTACTTATCCCCTGTTAAAGCTTCAAAGTTGCCACAGTGTTCATTCACGACACTTACAGAAACATTTTAGGCTATAATTGACCTCCACGTTTTCTCTGGAAAATTAAGATAAAGGATTATTCTATGTCTAAAAATGTTATTGATACATAATGAATAATATTTTCCAAATACTATAATATAAAAGATAAGTATCTTCTTTGGAGGAAATGATATAAACAAATGGTAATTTTTTTAATATTAGCAGAATAGAATGGGAATTACTTGGAGAGAGTAGATTAATACAAAATACAGCCATCATTGTAAACCCATTAAACTCAGTCAGGAAATTGAATACCATCATTTCTTTTCTCAAAACATTCACATTTTATGGAGGATACATCATTAGATTTCTCTTCATTAAACAGAAAGCATATATCTCTCCTGAAAAGATATAGCATTGCTTATTCTGAAAATTATATGGTTCAAGAATATAAAATTAAAATAAAGCACACAGCATCACTACCTAAACCATTGGTATCGATAACTAATACATTTATTCTCATAATTAATATCTCTTGGGATCTCAGGAAAAGAAAGTCAATGAAGAAAGGTCAATTATATGAATCTTACCCATTTTAAAGCATGCTTTAATAAATGAGGTACATATGTGAATGTAAAATCTTCAAATTAAAAATCTGTAAAAAGGGGATTGTATCATTTAAAAGAAAAAAAACGTGGAAAATGTAATCACAGAAAATGAAAAATGTAAAATATCTTAAGAAATATTGAAGTAGAAAGGCAGTTTATATTAGTGCATAAAATGAAAAAAAAAATTTTTGTTTGACTATACAATCATAGTAATAAAAATAAAACACTGGCCATCTATTCAGTGCCTCTAAGGTAAATCTCTACATTGATATCTGTCATATATGAGAGATCAGTAAGTGTTCTCAGCAGCTTGAATAATAACAGGATAATTGATGTTTATGGTGATGACCCATCAAGGACTCCAGGAGCTCTAATTATAATTCTTTCCTACAATGTTACCTTTGATACTATAATTTTAATACTTCATTTATTCTGTGGCATTTCTAATTAGGATCCCTGGGGGTGCAGTGGTTAAGAGCTTTGCTATTAACCGAAAGGAGGGCAGTTCGAATCCACTAGCTGCTCTTTGGAAACCCTGTGGGGCAGTTCTATTCTGTCCTGTAGGGTCACTGTGCATCAGAATCTACTCAACAGCAACAGGTTTGGTTTGGTTTGTTTTATTTCTAATTATGTGAAAAATCATTAGTATATGGCAAGTCTATAAAATAATTGATTAACCACAAACTCCATGCCTTCCGCCCCTGATAATTTTAGCTTATAAAAGTCTTATTGTAGATCTGGGAAGGTAGATGAAAAATAGCATTGCTTTACTGAGAAAACTGAAGTTCCAGAAAATCTAAGACATTTTTTCAGAATTTCTTCTACAAAACTAGAATTTCCCCAATTCAGTCAACACATTTCAAGTTGCCACTACTTGCAAGGCATTGTTTTGTGTGTTTTTAGTGATACAAAGATTAAAATGACAAGGTACTTCTCTCCCAGAAGGTTGCTGTCTAATGGGTGCACCTGAATACCTGGATATAATCAAGTAAAATTCAAGAAACTGCACCTGCCCTGGGTCTTTACATGACGCACTTTGCTCCTATTGCCTCACCATTGTCCCAGAGCGATTCTTGATACACAGACTTAGACCAGGTTTGAGTTATTATCATTGTTGTTAAGTGTCACTGAGTTGTTTCTGACTCATAGTGACCCTATGTACACCAGAACAAAGCACCGCTCTGTCCTGCGCCATCCTCATGATACTTGTTATGCTTGAGCCCATTGTTGCAGCCACTGTGTCAGTCCATCTTGTTGAGGATCTTCCTCTTTTTCCACGAACCTCTACTTTCCCAAGCATGATGTCCTATTCCACGGACTGATCCCTCTTAATAATATGTCCAAAGTATGTGAGACAAAGTCTCACCATCCTCGCTTCTAAGGAGCATTCTGGCTGTCCTTCTTCCAAGACAGATTTGTTCGTTCTTTTAGCAGTCCATGGTATATTCAGTATTCTTTACCAACACCATAATCCAAAAGGTGTCAATTCTTCTTTGGGCTCCTTATCCCTTGTCCAGCTTTCTCATGCATATTAGGTAATTGAAAACACCATGGCTTGGGTCAGGCGTATCTTAGTCTTTAAAGTGACAGCTTTGCTTTTTAGCACTTTAAATAGGTCTTTTGCAGCAGATTTGCCCAATGCAATGCGTTGTTTGATTTCTTGACTGCTGCTTCCATGAATTATTACAATCTAATAGAATTCACAGAAAATTTGCAATTAATAATCAATGTTGATGTTAAAAGCTTCTATTATCAAAAACTTAAGAGAATGAAGAGACTCAAATAATAGAGGTATCAAGGACATGGTACAAATCAGATACTCTTTTAATTTTAGTATATGCACTGCTGAAGTGAGCACTAGATACTCATTTAATATTACAAGAATGGTTAGCTGTTAGTTCAATTGATTAGAATATGGTAATGAGACCATAGTCAAAGACGGAATCTTTCTTAGGTCAGAATAAAGCAAGTATTCCAAAGCCTGTTTAATGCAAATGCATAACCTTGCAGAAAGGGGAGCTGAAGAGGACCATGCATAATACTCCAGGCCAACTGAACCCATCCTTGTCTGTAGAAACACGTGTGCTATTAATTGTGTGTTGGCAATACCGTCACTTAAGAGAGACATCACTTCCACACAGAGGATTGTCATCATCTTGTCAAAAATAAACTATAGAATTAAGAAATCCTGACACACAATGATGAGTAGCAGATAAACATGAGAAATGTCAGATTTCATTTTTTAATTTGTTCTGGAATGTGGAAAACTAAGTAAATTCCATTTCGTAAATAAGTTGACATTGATTCTTTCTTTTTTCCACCTTTAGGTTGATGAAAGAAACAATGTTTATTTACATATTCACCAGCAGAAGTGGTAAAAAGTAATAGATGAGCATGTTTTAATATCATATTTTCTTTAAGGAAATAAAAAGCAAAAATGACAGTCAGATTCTGTGACACAATGCTATTTCAGAAAACTCAGGCACTTGCCATTACTCTGCGCTGCTTCGAAGTGTTTGCTTGTCTATTTATTAATAATATGAAGGTTACTTTGACACCTTTGTCAACAAGTCACATTTTTCCTGTCTGAGAAACTAATGCACTTTTTACAGAAATGTTAGCTCCACCAGTATAAATATTCTGCATGTATCCATTTTTTTTTCTTTCACAGTGTTTTAAGAGAGCTATTTACTGGTTTTATGCCTCAATTTTCTCAATACTTTTTTACTTTCCATTACCACCATGCTCTAAGTAACAGCTGTCTTCCAAAAGTAACCAAGGGAAAAAATAGTTATGATACAAAGAGATGGAATGGGTGCTTAAATGAGACAGATGCAGTAAATGTGGGGCTTTTGTTTTTGTTTTTGTTTTCCGTTTCTTTGCCACTAAATCAGGCAGAAGTAAAACCACAGCCTACTATGTAGAAAAACTATTAGAACAGTGATACCGTCTTTCCAGCAAGAAATACTTGATCAGTTTGTGATATTTTCATAATTCCACTTATACCTAACAAAATTATAGGCATATACTTTTCTAGTGTTGACTATATAACTAATACACTTCAGCTGACAACCCAATGCGTTCGTGAAAAGAGACAGACTGACAAACGTGGAGAAAATAGCTACCGCAAAAGTGTATTTGGAAGCTGTTTTTCAGAGTCAGAAAGGACTGTGATGTGTAGGGCCACTGAAGTCTAATGCTTTGGATCAGTGCTGGAAATGTGTAATTACCACCGGGGGCATGATTCAGAGTGGTGCAAAGCATGGGAGAAGCACATGGTTATTTTTCAACATTCATTCCCTATCTAACTGTAAACAAAAAGGACAAAAGCATCTAGAATTTGACAGTTCCATGGGCATTTTATAATAAAAGAATCAGTCTTTCCTATTTAAACTTAAATTATGGTGGATATTGAACACATGAAGTTGAATCATCACGGGCATAAGTAATCAATAATTAAAATAACTTTTTCTAAAATTTCTTTCTTTTAAGAAAGAAGAAAATAGTTGGGGAACACTGCTGATCCCTCTGGAAAAACTAACAAAAAAGAATGAAAGAAAGTATGAGAGGGAAAGAAAACATATTTAAAACCTTATTTTCCCTGAGCCTATAAGCCTTACGTATAATGCAATTACATTTTTGAAGGCAATTAAAATGAATATAAATTGCCAGCAAACTTCACCTAATTTAAAAAGTCAATATTCAGTCTTCAAAATGAATGCTAAATACAGTAATACTCAGGAATCTATTAACAATTTTCTATCAGGTCTCCTACACCTGGGGAAACTAGAGCCAGGGATATTTGTGTATTTTCCTTTAGTACCACTGAAAAGCAAGCAATTTTATTCTTGAACAGAACCCTTTTAAAGGAGGAAGTAAAATAAAATAAGCATGTGTTCTATCCTTATCCCAACTTCTGTCTGATTTTACTTTGTTTTCACCTCGATAGAAGATCATTTTGAAGTTTTCTTCAAGTAGAAGTGTTTACTAGGAAGTTACTGAGAATTAAAGAGAAACAAGTTCTTTTGTTTGTTTGCCTGTTTAACATTCGCCATTTTCTTCACATCAAAGGCCTCTTGGCTCTAAAACTAAGCCTCAAGTCTATAAAATAGTAGCAAATGTAATTTTTATCCACTGCATACATTCAAGGAGCCCTGGTAGCACAGTGGTTAACAGCTTGGCTGCTAACCAGAGGTTGGCAGTTTGAATCCACCAGCCGCTCCTTGGAAACCCCGTAGGACAGTTCTACCCTCTGCTATAGGGTCGCTATGAGTCTGAATCAACCCAGTGGCAATGAGTTTGGGTTTTTTGGGCTACATTCTACAAATTGTCATTCCACCTTCTTATTCTTCTGTTTATTTAGTCATATGCTCACATTAGCTTCAAGAGAACAGTCTAATTTCACTATACGAACCTTAATCTTACTCCTGCTTCCTTTTGCCCTACCTGCAAAGGGATTTTTACTTCACCTGTGACATCCATTACCACTAAAAGTCTTTCATTTACTTATTTTTCTTGTTTTTCTTCTTGTTTTACCCATCTATAAATAATAACAGAAACCAAAATCAAGTCAATGAAAAAGAGCAGGGAATTTTTTTTCCCCTTAACTTAAAGTGTGATAAAGTGTATTTCTTGCTTTTCCAAGGGTTTTTAGAATATGGTAAACATTTGATGGTTCTCCCAATACAACCTAAGCTAGGTACTATGTCGGTCCACTTTTACAGATGAAAAACTAAGGCGAAAGTGATGATACGATTCATCTGTATTGCTCAGTTCCTGAGATATTGATCTGGGTTTTAAACCCTGCACACGGGACTCAAGGGTTTGAGATCATACTCCATATCGGTTGTATGCTGTAGAGTGGATTCCAATAATACTCACCCCTGGTGGCACAGTGGTTAAGATCTCCACTAGTAAACAAAAGGTGGGCAGTTCGAATCTACCAGCCTCTACTTGGCAACCCTGCAGGACAGTTCTACAATGGGTTGGGTTGGGTTTATACGATAAATAGAACTGCCTTGTAAGCTTCCTAAGCCGTTATCTTTAGGGGAACAGATCACCACGTCATTTCTCCTGTGGAGCTGCTGGTGGGTTCGAACTGCCGAGATTTCAGTCGAGCGCTTAACCATCGAGCCACCAGAGTTCCTTTATGCCATGTCTACTGCCTCATTACAACACTTAGAGTAATGGATCAGAATCATCTAATTATGTGTGAAGTGCAGGCATTATGTCTTCTCTCTCTTTGTACACCTGCATAGTACTTTACATATGGTGTGCAATAATCACATGAACACGTGACTAAATGAATGATTCTAACATATCTTCCTTTCACTATTAGCAGCTGCTCTTTAGAGCAGCTTGGTTGCCATTTTCAAATTTCTCTTGGGTACTACCTTTTCAGATTTTTATCAGATTTTCATCAGGCATGTTTTAAAATATCTTCGAATATATGTTGCTTGCCTGGAGAACTTGTTTAAATACAAGTTTTATAACTAAACACTTAAGCCTCAAATAATTGCAGTAAACAGCTCAGAGGAATACTTGATTTGTAATCCCAAGTATGTAACATCTAGAAAATGATAACAGATTTTTATTTCATACCTTTTTATACACTTGTATTATAAATTAAATGTTCAGACCACATTTTTACAAGCTAGGTGTTTATGCATAGCCATAAGGGGTTAATTGAGCATGGACAGCATACACTTGGGACAGCAATTGAATAATTTGGTTTGTAAATAAGTACTTAGTGTACAAGAAGCCATTATGCATGCAATTATCTGTCTTCAATTAATTGTGTGCATCTCTAAGGATAGACTTAAGAATGTTTGTTTCAGTTTTACTGGCTATAAGACATGGTATCTATAATCATTTATTTTACTTATGCTATAGCGTTCAACTTTAGAAAAGTACACTGCTAACAGCAGTTATTATGGTCCTGTGAGAAAAAATCGAGACTGGAATAATCATACTCCAGGTTTAAGTCTCCTCAGTCAACCAGCCCTCCTCTTCCTCCACAGAAACACACATACTCAGAAAAAAAATCAAGGTCAATCTTTTTCACTCAGATGGCAAACCATACTAAGTAATCTATATTTGAGAAAGTCTTTATTCTGAATGCATTCTCCATCCCACCATGGGAATAACAGAAGCCTAGTTTTGGTTGTTTTGTTCCCAATGCTATCAGTCCTATAATGAACTAGACATCAATTGTGTCAAAGCTGGTTCAAGGGTAAGACACAATCTGGGCCTTGGAAAATGGCTCCAAAGCTAGTATTTTAGGGATAACTTTAGAGAGAGCTCTCCTCTCTCCATCTCTTTGGTTGTAAAAGCACATTCCTCATTTAGCTATTAAGAAAACCCATTGTTCTCTATGGTTTCTGTTTGCTTAGAAATTTAGTTTCCTTAACTTCATATGTATCCTCCTCCTACCCTTGATCTCCTGTCCTCTTCCACCTCCACCTTCTCCTCATCCTTGTCCTTCTCCTTTGCTTCTTCCTCACATCACAAAGTGGGCAATTGTGACTTTAAAACAGGCAACAGAAATGACTCTCCAAGGACTCCACAGGCCTCCTAAATGAGGCTCAGGTCTTATTTATCTTTCTACCCGAAACTTCTAAATGAGCAATTGGCACATTCATAATAACCAATGAATTATAGCTAAATGAATGAATTTCCTTCTCTTAAACATCAAAATGGCAATGTCATTTTAATAATCTTTTCTGAAACTACCAATCTGGATTTGCTATTTTTCTACCTGTTCTTTTATTTTCTATATTTTTAGAAGTTGTCTGTATATTCAACTTTTCACATTAAATTATAACTAAATTTTCATTGTCTATCTTCATCACATATTGAGGACCAGACCAAATCCGTTTCCCTCAAGTTGATTCTGACTCATAGTGACCCTATAGGACAGAGTGGAACTGCCCCATATAGAATTTCTAAGGTTGTAAATGAGTGTGGAAGCAGACTGCCACATCTTTCTCCCACAGAATGGCTGGAGGGTTTGAACCATTAACCTTTCGGTTAGCAGCCAAGCTCTTAACCACTGCACCACCTGGGCTCCTCATATAGAGGACAGAAACTATTATAGCCATGACCAACATAAGCACAAAAGGCTATGGACCCTGTGGACAAATCAACCTTAGATCCAACTCTTGTAACAATGGCTATATTATTGATATGCTAAAGAGAACCATTCATTCAACAAATACTGTTTGAACACCTATTATGTTCCAGGCCTTATTCTTGGTGCTAAGGAATCAAGAGTGAATAAAACAGACAAGAACTTCAACCTTCATGAAGCCAGTCTATATATAGTTTAGTGGGGGAGATGGAAATTAATATTAATATGTAAAATTAATATGTAAATTAATATGTAAAATATTGCTCTTATTGCTGTAGGATATATTCCAAGGAACAGGATAGCTGGATAGTATGGTACTTCTATTTCTAGCTTTTTGAGGAAGCACCAAATCAATTTCCAAAGTGGCTGTACCATTTTACATTCCAACCAACAGTGTATAAGTGTTCCAGTCTCTCCACAACCTCTCTAGCATATATTATTTTGTGTTTTTTGGATTAGTACTAGCCTTGTTGGGGACAGATGATATCTCATTGTAGTTTTGATCTGCATTTCTCTAATGGCTAATGATCATGAGCATTTCTTCACGTGTCTGTTAGCTGCCTGAATATCTTCTTTGGTGAAGTGTCTGTTCATATCCATTGCCCATTTTTTAAATGAGTTATATGTCTTTTTGTTGTTAAGGTTTTGCAGTATCTTGTAGATTTTAGAGATTAGACGCCTATCAGATTTATCACAGCCAAAAATTTTTTCCTCAGTCTGTTGGTTTTCCTTTGACTCTTTCGGTGAAGTCTTTTGATTAGCATAAGTGTTTGATTTTTAGGTGCTCCCAGTTATCTAGTCTCTCTTCTGGTGCTTGTGCATTGTTACCTATGGTTTGTAATTGTTTATGCCATGTATTAAGGCTCCTAGTGTTGTCCCTATTTTTTCTTCCATTATATTTATCATTTTCGACTTTAAGTCTTTGATCCATTTTGAGTTAGTTTTTGTGCATAGTGTGAGGTATGGGTCTTGTTTCAGTTTTTTGCTGACAGATATCCAGTTATGTTAGCACCATTTGTTAAACAGACTATCTTTTCTCCAATAGTGATGGTTAAGATTGTGTGTCAACTTGGCTGGGCCATGATTCTCAGTGTTTTAATGTAATCACTCCCATGATTGAATATACTGTGAGTAGCCAATCAGATGAAAGGGAGTCTCCTTGAGGGTGTGGCCCTCATCTGTATATAAGCAGATGTTCTGGCTTTTTGCTCTCTCTGGATCCTGCAGCTGCTTCCTGTAGTCTCATCTCCCGTTCTTGGGACTTGAGCTGTCAGTTTATCTGCCAAACCTGGGATTTGTCGATCTGCACAGCCTGTGAGCAGGAGCCCTGCTCTCCGACCTGCTGATCTTGGGCTTGCCAGCTTCTGTGGCTGTGTGACTTGGAAGAGACCTCTACCCTGATCCACAGACTTGGGACATTCTAGCCTCTACAATTGCATGAGCTGTTTCCTTGATATAATCTCCCTCTCTATATATATTCATACACTTTACTGGTTTTGCTTCTCTAGAGAACACAGCCTAAGACACCAATTAATGCGCTTTGGGCCTTTGTCAAATATCAGCTGCTCATAGGTGGATGAATTTATGTCTGGATTCTCAATTCTATTCTGGTCTATGTATCTGTTGCTGTACCAATACCAGGCTGTTTTGACTACCATGGCAGTATAATGGGTTCTAAAATTATGTAGTGTCAGGCCTCCCACTTTGTTGTTCTTCTTGAGTAATGCTTTATTTATTCAGGGCCTCTTCCCTTTCCATACAAAGTTGGTGATTTGTTTCTCCATCTCATTAAAAAATGCTGGTGGAATTTGGATCAGGATTGCATTGTGTCTGTAGATTGCTTTGGGTGAAATTGACATTTTCACAATGTTGCGTCTACCTATCCATGAGCAAGGTATGTTTTTCCACTTACGCAGGTCTCTTTTGGTTTCTTGCAGTAGTGTCTTGTAGTTTTCATTGTACATGTGTTTTACATCTCTGGTTAGATTTATTCCTAAGTATCTTATCTTCATTCTTTTTAATTCTTTTATCTGATTTTTCCTCATATAAGTTGGTGTCAAGTGCCTATCTTTCCAATGTCACTAATTCTGACTTCTGCTGCCTCAGTTCTGCTCCTATGACTTTCTATTGAGTTGTCTAATTCTGAAATTTTATTGTTAATCTGGATTTCTGATTGCTGTCTCTGTATGGACTCTTGCATTCTGTTAAAGTTGTCATTATGCTCTTCTCTAATCTTTTTAATTTCCTCTATTGCACATTCTGTGTTTTGCTTAATTTCCTTCCTAATTTCTTGAAGAGTTCTGTATGCTAATCTTTGGTATTATCCCTCTGGTAATTCCAAGAAAATTTCCTCTTCTGGAAAATTTCTAGATTCTTTATTTTGTGAGCTTTGTGAAGCCATCACGGACTGCATCTTTATGTGATTTGATATTGACTGTTGTCTCCTAGCCATCAATAAATTATTATATTTACTTATTTTATGTTTGCTTACTGTGTCCTAGCTTCTTGTTTTGTTTTGATATGCCCAAATAGGGTGCTCATATGAGCTAGTTTGATTATTGGCATCTTTGAAGCTCTAATGTCCTGTCACCAGGTGGTTAGATCTGTTACTAGGTATGTGAGCTCAGGAGTCTTACCACTCCTCCTGTATGGATTCAGCTCAGATGCCCAGGTAGATAGCCACCAAGTGTGTGGTGTAGGCTCTCACCTACAGTCCTAGACAGGCATGGGTGATTGGTGCAGGCACATGCATCTGGCTGCAGTAGGAGGACACACTCTGAGCAAGGCAGGGGGCCTACGGCCACCCCCGAGTGTCCAGGAAGAAGACATGTCCCTGTTCCCTAGAGCGCATAGGTGGGTGGATTTTGCAGCCAGACTATGAGCACCCAGTGCTGTTGGCTGTAAGGACTGGGGGGCACCTCTTATTATTAGGCCCCTATCGCAGGTGACTAGGTGGCATGGGTGGAGCCACCAGTCCTCAGGTCCCTGATGTCAGTAGATGAAGACCCTGCTTAATGGGAAGAGCAGTGTCAAATATCACAAACCTGCCACTTCACAGCTGAAACAGTTTAAGTTAGACTTCAGGTATATACCCTGTTGTAGTGCGGTAATGAGAGCCTACACTGTTGAAATGGGCCTACACAAGTCTATGCAGGGGGAAAGGCACTCAAAGTCCATGGATCCCATTTGCCTGTGCCTAGGCAAAGGAGCTGTGCCTACCCTGGGTTTGTGGTTTAGGGGAGCCAGCAGTTTATTTTTTCCTGTTTGTTAATTTTTTCCCTCTCCAAGGCCGGGAGAATTGCTCAGTGCATGTGACAGATCCTACTTCTGGCCCAGGGGACTCAGCAATTGCTGAAGCTTGTCCAGGACCCAATGCAGAACAGGGAGCAGGGAGGTAAATGGGAGAGAGTTTTTTCCCTAAGGGGGTGTTTTTGATCCACGTGGTAGGCCACACACAATTACCTTTCACCGATGGTGGGCTGCTTCTCACTGGTTCTGGGTGGCCAAGTAGACTCTCTGGAGTTGGGTCTCTCCTGGTACGGAAAACGCACCTCCTGAGCACTGCTGCTTGCCTGCCTCACCACTCACCCATGAGCTGATCAGACCTGAAGTGCTCAGGCTCTCGCCAGGTCAAGTCTGGCAACTCCTTGTTGCTTCCAAACAGTCTTTCCCTCCTCCTGCCACTCAGTCTGGTTCCTCAACTTTGCCTTAGATGTTAAGGGTTCCCAGATTGTCATATATAATTGATTCGCTTGTTTTTTTGGGTCTTTGTTGTAAGAGGGTCCATCAGAAGCATCTGACTTCTCCACCATCTTGGCCCCGCCTCTTCATCGTAGTTTTGATCTGCATTTTTCTAATGGCTGATGATCGTGAGCATTTCCTCATGTGTCTGTTAGCTGTCTGAATGTCTTCCTCGGTGAAGTGTCTGTTCATATCCTTTGCCCATTTTTTAATTGGATTATTTGTCTTTTTGCTGGTGAGGTGTTGCAGTACCTTGTAGAATTTAGCAATTAGACCCTTATCAGATATGTCATAGCTGAAATTTTTTTCCCAGTCTGTAGGTTCTGTTTTTACACTTTTGGTGAAGTCTTTTGATGAGCATAAGTGTTTGATTTTTAGGAGCTCCCAGTTATCTAGTTTCTTTTCTGGTGTTTGTGCTTTGTTAGTTATGGTTTTTATACTATTTATGTGATGTATTAGGCCTCCTAGCATTGTCCTTATTTTCTCCTACATGATCTTTATCATTTCAGAGTTTATATTTTCTGTGATCCATTTTGAGTTAGTTTTTGTGTATTGTGTGAGGTATGGTCCTGTTTCATTTTTTAACATATGAATATCCAGTTATGCCAGTACCATTTGTTAAAGAGACTGTCTTTTTCCCATTTAATGGACTTTGGGCATTTGATGAATACCAATTGCTCATAGACGGATGGATTTATGTCTGGGTTCTCATGTTCCATTGGTGTATGTGTCTGTTGTTGTACCAGTATGAGGCTGTTTTGCCTACCATGGCAGTATAATAGGTTCTAAAATCAGGTAGTGTGAGGCCTCCCACTTTCTTCTTCTTCTTCATTAATGCTTTACTTATCTGAGGCCTCTTCCCATTCCATTTGAAGTTGGTGATTTGTTTCTCCATTCCATTAAAAAATGCTGTTACGGGAGAGAGGGGCAAGATGGCGCTCTAGGCAGAAACACCACGCCGTCCCTCCACAGCAAAGATCCGAAAAACTAAGCCTAACAGAGAATCAACAATCCTGAAACCCTAGAACACCAAATGAAGAGATAAAGAACTCAGCCAAACACCAAACGGAGTGAGAATACTAAAAGAGAACGGAGAGCGAGGAGAGACTCAGGCAGAGATTCCTTACCAGCTAACGCAGCGCGGATCCACCATCTTGGATTCCTATCGGAGACCAGCAAACGGGAGAGCAGCCTTGCAGAGCATCTGGTCGGAGACAGAACGACCGGTAAACTGCGGCGATGTATGCCTCTGTACCTTCTGGCCAGGCTGAGCTGTGAAAATTGAGACCGACTCCCCCAGACCTCATAGCTGCATCGGTGCAATCCCTGGGAACTTTGCAGTTTTTTAACTTTTCTGATTTTCATTTGGTCATTCTTTCCTTTTCTTTCTCTTACCCCTTCTGGTTTCCTCCATCCCATAGTCTCTCATCTGTACATTCCAACGACAAACTCCCCTAGCATTCTTTTATGTTTGTACGCTTTTTGCTCCTCCTCCTCTCTCCTCTCTCCCACATCCAGCTTAGCTTCACACATAACCATCTTCCCGCTGCACCCTACCTACCTGCACCGTGCACTAGACATCACATCACCAAGCGGTGCAGGCACGCCCTATTGGAACCTGCCCAGCACTGACTACCGACCGTCCTGGTGGGTGCGGTGAGTGCCACAAGCAACCCATCCCAGTGGCTCCTCCTCAACTAGATCTGCCCAGCTGTACCACAAGAACGAAAAAAAAAAAAAAATCTACAATCAATAAACGAGAGAAATATCTACTGAATGCCCCGAAAACAGCAAACGATATCAAAACATTTACAAAAACAAGACAAGATGGCTCCAATAGGCGTCCAAACTAAAACACCAGATAACTATCCTGTGGAAGAAAATGCACTAGAAGTACCCGATACGGAACTCAAATCACTAATACTCGGAATTTTCCAAGAACTGAGGCAAAAAGCTGACAAACATGAGGAAAAAATAGACAAATTTATGGAAAATACAGACAAAAAATTGGAAGAATTCAGGAAGATGATGCAAGAACAAAATGCCAAAATAAATTCACAACTCGAAATTATACAAAAACAACAATTAGAAATCCAAAAGATAAACAACAAGATTTCAGAAATGGACGGTGTCATAGAAGGGCTGAGAAGTAGATTTGAAACCATGGAAGACAGGATCAGTGGAACTGAAGACAAACACTTGGATACAACTCTGTTTCAGGAAAACTCAGAAAAAAGAACAAAGAAAAATGAAGAGACCCTGAGAGTTATGTGGGACACAATTAAAAGCAAAAACTTACGAGTGATTGGCATACCAGAACAGGGGAAGAAAACAGAAAACACAGAGAGGATCATTGAGGAACTGCTGACAGAAAACTTTCCCAATATCATGAAAGATGAAAAGCTGGTCATCCAAGAAGCTCAACGAACCCCATATAGAATAGACCCCAAAAGAAAATCACCAAGACATATCATATTCACACTCGCTAAAACTAAAGACAAACAAAGAATCCTGAGAGCAGCTCGGGAAAAACAAGAAGTCACATACAGAGGAGAAACAATAAGACTAAGCTCAGATTATTCAGCAGAAACCATGCAGGCAAGAAGGCAATGGGATGACATATATAAAATCTTGAAAGAAAAAAATTGTCAGCCAAGAATAATATATCCTGCAAAACTCTCATTCAGATTTGATGGTGAAATTAGGTCATTTCCAGATAAACAGAAACTAAAGGAATATGCAAAAGTCAAACCAAACTTACAAGAATTATTAAAGGGAGTTCTTCGATCTGAGGACAAACAGCTTAAGCCCTCAGGCAGGACCTAGGACCTAGGATGCAGGTTCACATGAACCAGATACCATTCTAGGAACTGAACTACAGACGACTTTCCAAAAACAAAAGATATACAACAGGGAATCAGAGAAATCAATCAAAGGATGACAACAACATCAAAACAATGAAAGAGGGAACAAACGGCATAGGTATAGAACCTTCTAAAGGAGAAGAAGGCAAGGCGATACCAAGTTAAGGTAGACTGCTTCAAAATTATAAAGATAAGGGTAAAATTCATGGTAACCACAAAAAAAGTTAACAAACCAACTCATAAAAATAAAGACGAAAAACATAAAGTCTCCACAAAAACAAAACCTACAAAAACAAAAGAAATGAACACAAAATCCACAAACAAAAGGAACTCAGCACAAGAGAGTAAGAAGAACAAAGAAAACTTCAGCATCACAAAAAAAAGCACTACAAAATGACAGCAACAAACTCACATTTATCAATAATTACACTGAACGTAAATGGACTCAATGCACCCATAAAGCGACGGAGAGTGGCAGAATGGATAAGAAAACAGGATCCATCTATTTGCTGTCTACAAGAGACACATCTTAGAAACAAAGATGTCAATTTATTAAAAATCAAAGGTTGGAAAAAAATATATCAAGCTAACAACTATCAAAAAAGAGCAGGAGTGGCAATTCTAATCTCAGATAAAATAGACTTTAAAACAAAATCTACCATAAAAGACAAAGAAGGACACTATATAATGATTAAGGGGATGATACATCATGAAGACATAACCATAATAAATATCTATGCACCCAATGACAGGGCTCCAAAATACATAAAAAAAACTCTAACAGCACTGAAAAGAGAAATTGACAGTTCCACAATAATAGTAGGAGACTTCAACACACCACTCTCAGTAAAGGACAGAACAACTAAAAAGAAACTTAGCAAAGATACAGAAGACCTAAAGGACACAATCAGCCAACTGGACCTCATAGACATATATAGAACACTCCATCCAACCGCTGCAAAGTACACATTCTTTTCCAATGCACATGGAACGTTCTCCAGAATAGACCACATCTTAGGCCACAGAGCAATCCTCAACAAGATCCAAAATGCTGAGATAATTCACAGTATCTTCTCTGACCACAATGCCATCAAGGTAGAAATTAAACTAGAAAGAGCAAGGAAAAAAAATCAAACACATGGAAACTGAATAATAATCTGCTTACACATCAATGGGTAATAGAAGAAATCAGAGATGGAATTAAAAAATTCCTAGAATCAAATGAAAATGAAAACACATCATACCAAAACCTTTGGGACACAGCAAAGGCAGTCCTCAGAGGACAATTTATAGCAATAGATGCACATATCAAAAAAGAAGAAAGGGAGAAAATCAAAACATTAACTACAGAACTCAAACAAATAGAAAGAGAACAACAAAAAAAGCCTACAACCACTGGAAGAAAGGAAATAGTAAAGATCAGAGCAGAAATCAATGAAATAGAGAACAGAAAAACAATAGAAAGAATCAACAAAACCAAAAGTTGGTTCTTTGAAAGAATCAACAAAATCGACAAACCACTGGCCAGACTGACAAAAGAAAAACAGCAGAGTTTTGTCCTGTAAGCCTTCATCTTGGGCGAGAATGGCAGCACAATTGGAAGAGCATAGTCAATATCACTTAAATGTGTAAGTAAAAAGTTTTGAAATGGTGTTTAAATAAAATAAAAATAAATAAATAAATAAATAAATAAATAAACAAATGAGACTAAAGAGGTACAATAGTCCACTGACAAGGTCCAGAAGACAGAAGGGGACAAGGAAGCCCCCTGGTGATAGGGAACACAAGGTGGAGTAAGGATATTCTTGATGTGCTGTGAGATTGTTAACCATTGTCATAGGGCAACATATGTAGTAACTGTTAAATGAAAAACTATTTTTTCTGTAAGCCTTCAGCTTAAGTGAGAATAACAGCACAGTTGGAAGAGCGTAGTCAATGTCACTGAACTGTGAATGTAGAAATTTTTGAAACGGTGTATCTTTGGCCATCTGTAATTTTCATCAAAAAAAAAGGTTGAGAATTTAGAGGCTTAATACGTTGTGGGGTTGTTAACCAATGTCAAAAAACAACATGTGTACTACTATTTCATGAGAAACTATTTGCTCTGTAAGATTTCACCTGAACTACAATAAAATATATATTAAAAAAAAAAAAAAAGAAAAAAAGAAAAACAGCAGAGGGCACAAATAACCCAAATAAGAAATGAAATGGGGGACATTACAACAGACCCAACTGAAATAAAAAGGATTATAACAGAATATTATGAAAAACTATATTCCAACAAATTTGAAAACCTAGAGGAAATGGATAAATTTCTAGAAACATACGGCCTACCCAAACTACAACAAAGTGATATTGAAAATCTGAACAGACCCATAACAAGAGAAGAGATTGAAAAGGTAATAAAAAATCTCCCAACCAAAAAAAGCCCTGGCCCAGATGGCTTCACTGGAGAATTCTACAAAACATTTACAGAAGAGCTCGTACCAGTTCTACTCAAGTTATTTCAGAGCATAGAAGAGGAAGCAACACTTCCAAATTCATTCTATGAAGCCAGCATAATGCTGATACCAAAACCAGGCAAAGACATCACAAAAAAAGAAAATTACAGACCAATATCTCTCATGAATATAGATGCAAAAATTCTGAACAAAATTTTAGCCAATAGAATTCAGTATCATATCAAAAAAATTATACACCACGACCAAGTAGGATTCATACCAGGTATGCAAGGATGGTTTAACATTAGAAAATCCATCAACGTAATCCACCACATAAATAAAAGGAAAGAAAAAAATCACATGATTATCTCGATGCAGAAAAGGCATTTGACAAAGTCCAACACCCATTCCTGATAAAAGCTCTCAATAAAATAGGTATAGAAGGGAAATTTCTCAACATCATAAAGGGCATCTATGCAAAACCAACAGCCAACATCATTCTTAATGGAGAAAGGCTGAAAACATTCCCCCTGAAAACAGGAACAAGACAAGGATGCCCTTTATCACCACTCCTATTTAACATTGTGCTGGAAGTTCTCGCTAGAGCAGTAAGGCAAGAGAAAGAAATAAAGGGCATCCAAATTGGTAATGAAGAAGTTAAACTCTCCCTGTTTGCAGATGATATGATACTATACATAGAAAACCCTAAAGACTCCACGAGAAATTTACTGGAACTAATAGAAAGATTCAGCAGAGTAGCAGGATACAAGATAAACATTCAAAAATCAGTTGGATTCCTATACACCAGTAAAGAGAACGATGAAAAGGAGATCAGGAAATCAATACCATTTTCAATAGCCCCTAAAAAGATAAAATACTTAGGAATAAATCTGACCAGGAATATAAAAGACCTATACAAAGAAAACTACAAAACACTGCTGCATGAAACCCAAAGGGATCTACATAAATGGAAAAACATACCATGCTCATGGATAGGCAGGCTCAACATTGTGAAAATGGCAATTCTACCTAAAGCAATCTACAAATACAATGCAATCCCGATACAAATACCAACAACATTCTTCAAAGAGATGGAAAAACTAATTATTAACTTTATATGGAAAGGGAAGAAACCCCGAATAAATAAAGCACTACTGAAGAAGAAGAATAAAGTTGGAGGACTCACACTACCTGACTTGAGAACCTACTATACAGCTACAGTACTCAAAACAGCCTGGTACTGGTACAACAACAGAGACATTGACCAATGGAACAGAATTGAGAACTCAGATGTAAATCCATCCACCTACGGTCACCTGATTTTTGACAAGGGCCCAAAATCCATCAAATGGGGAAAAGACAGTCTTTTTAACAAATGGTGCTGGCAAAACTGGATATCCATTTGTAGAAAAATGAAACAGGACCCATACCTCACACCATATACAAAAACTACTTCAAAATGGATCAAAGACCTGAATATAAAGCCTAAAACTATAAAATTCATAGAAGAAAAAATAGGACCAACACTTCAGACCTTAATACATGGCATTAACAGGATACAAACCATAAACATCAACACAAAAAACCCAACAGATAAACTAGATAATTGGGATCTTCTAAAAATCAAACATCTATGCTCTTCAAAAGATTTCACCAAAAGAGTTAAAAGAGAACCTACAGACTGGGAAAAAATTTTTGGACGGTAGAAGTCAGACAAAGGTCTAATCTCCATAATCTACAAGAAAATCCAACACCTCTACAACAAAAAGACAACCAATCCTATCAAAAAATGGGCAAAGGAAATGAACAGACACTTCACCAAGGAAGACATTCAAATGGCCAACAGACACATGAGGAAATGCTCGCGATCACTAGCCATTAGAGAAATGCAAATTAAAACCACAATGAGATACCATCTCACCCCGGCATTACTGGCACGAATCAAAAACACTGGAAATAACAAATGTTGGAGGGGCTGCGGGGAGACGGGAACTCTTATACACTGCTGGTGGGAATGCAAAATGATACAGCCATTTTGGAAAATGATATGGCGTTTCCTCAGAAAGCTAGAAATAGACGTACCATTCGATCCAGCAATCCCACTCCTAGGAATATATCCTAGAGAAATAAGAGTCATCACTCGAATAGACATATGCACACCTATGTTCATGGCAGCATTATTCACAATAGCAAAACGATGGAAACAACCTCGATGTCCATCAACAGACGAATGGATACACAAACTATGGTACATACACACAATGGAGTACTATGCAATGAGAAAGAACAATGAATCGGTGAACCATCTCATAACATGGATGAAACTGGAGGACATCATGCTGAGTGAAATAAGTCAATCACAAAAGGACAAATATTGTATGAGACCTCTATTGTAAAAACCCATGAAAAAATTCACATGCAAAATGTAACAATCCTTGTTGGTTACCAGGGATGGGAGGGGGGGGGGAATACTAAATAGGTAATAGGTAAGTGGTAACTTGGGTGAGAGATGAGATAGTACATAGTACAGGGGAAACTAACACAACCTGCACAAGGAAAGGTCATGGAGGCCCTATAGACACATCCAAACCCCCCGAGGGACTGAGTTGTTGGACGGAGGGCTCTGGGGACCATGATCTCGGGGAAAATCTAGCTCAATTGGCATGACACTACTTATAAAGATAATGCTCTACATTCTACCTTGGTGAGTAGTGTCTGGGGTCTTAAAAGCCTATGAGCGGCCATCTAAGATACTCCACTGATCTCATCCCTTCGGGAACAAGGGAGAACGAAGAGAACAGGATACAAGGAAAAGATTAGTCCGAAGGACTAATGGTCCACAGCTACCAAGGCCTCCACGGGACTGAGCCCAGTACAGCTGGATGGTGCCCGGCTACCACCAATGACTCCTCTGACCAGGATCACAACAGAGGGTTCTGGGCAGAGCTGGAGTAGGATGTAGAGTATAATTTTAACTCCCAAAAAAAAAAAAAAAAAAGAAGACCAGATATACTGGCCTAAAGAATACTAGAGAAACCTCGAGAGTGTGGCCCCCAGACACCCTTTCAGCTCAGAGGGGAAGTTACCTTCAAGGTTCGATGTTAAGCCTGGGAATGGACACCCCAGTAAAACTAAATGGGACTAACGATGTACAGGAGTCCGGTGACAAGGGCCAGAAGGCAGAGGGAGAGTAGGAAACTGATGATAAGGAACACAAATTGAATAAGGACACTGTCGATGTATTGTGAGATTGTTGACCACTGCTATAGGGCAACATTTGTAGTAACTATTAAATGGGAGGCTGTTTTGTCCTGTAAGCCTTCATCTTGGGCGAGAATGGCAGCACAATTGGAAGAGCATAGTCAATATCACTTAAATGTGTAAGTAAAAAGTTTTGAAATGGTGTTTAAATAAAATAAAAATAAATAAATAAATAAATAAACAAATGAGACTAAAGAGGTACAATAGTCCACTGACAAGGTCCAGAAGACAGAAGGTGACAAGGAAGCCCCCTGGTGATAGGGAACACAAGGTGGAGTAAGGATATTCTTGATGTGCTGTGAGATTGTTAACCATTGTCATAGGGCAACAAGTGTAGTAACTGTTAAATGAAAAACTATTTTGTTCTGTAAGCCTTCATCTTAAGTGAGAATAACAGCACAGTTGGAAGAGCGTAGTCAATGTCACTGAACTGTGAATGTAGAAATTTTTGAAACGGTGTATCTTTGGCCATCTGTAATTTTCATCAAAAAAAAAGGTTGAGAATTTAGAGGCTTAATACGTTGTGGGGTTGTTAACCAATGTCAAAAAACAACATGTGTACTACTATTTCATGAGAAACTATTTGCTCTGTAAGCTTTCACCTGAAGTACAATAAAATATATATTAAAAAAAAAAAAATGCTGTTACGATTTGGATAGGGATTGCATTATATCTGTAGATCACTTTGGGTAGAATTGACATTTTCACAATGTTGAGTCTTCCTATCCATGAGCATAATATGTTTTTCCACTTAGGTGGGTATCTTTTGGTTTCTTGCAGTAGTGTTTTGTAGTTTTCTTTTTTTTATTTTAGTGTTTCTTTCTTTTTTATTTTATATGTTTTATTGTACTTCAGATGAAGGCTTACAGAACAAATAGTTTCTCATTAAACAGAAGTATACATGTTGTTTTATGACATTGGTTAACAACCCCAAAACATATCAACCCTCTAACTTCTCAACTTTTTTTTTTTTTTTTTTGGTGAAAATACACATAGCCAAAGATACACCATTTCAAAAATTTCTACATGCACAATTCAGTGACATTGACTACGCTCTTCCAATTGTGCTGTTATTCTCACTTAAGATGAAGGCTTACAGAACAAAATAGTTTCTCATTTAACAGTTAAGACAAATGTTGCCCTATAACAATGGTTAACAATCTCACAACACATCAACATTATCCTTACTCAACCTTGGGTTCCTTATCACCAGCTTCCTTGTCCCCTTCTGCCTTCTGGCCCTTGTCACTGGACTACTGTACCTCGTTAGTCTCACTTGGTTTTACAGGGCTGTCCACTCCCAGGCTGAACAGTGAACCTCGGAGATAACTTCACCACTGAGCTAAAAGGGTGTCTGGGGCCATAGTCTCAGGGTTTCTCCAGTACCCTTTAGGCCAGTAAATCTGGTCTTTTTTTTGTGAGTTAGAATTATGTTCTTCATTCTTATCCAGCTCTGTCCAGTACCCTCTGTTGTGATCCTGGTCAGAGCAGTCAGTTGTGGTAGCCGGGCACCATCTAGCTGTACTGGACTCAGTCCGGTGGAGGCCTTGGTAGCTGTGGACAATTAGTCCTTCCGACTAATCTTTTCCTTGTATCATGTTCTCTTCATTCTCCCTTGCTCCAGAAGGGATGAGACAAGTGGAGTATGTTAGATGGCCACTCACAGGCCTTTAAGACCCCAGACACTACTCACCAAGGTAGAATGTAGAGCATTGTGTTTATAAGCTGTGTCATGCCAATTGAGCTAGATGTTCCTCCAGACCATGGTCCCCACAGCGCCCCCACAGCAATTCAGTCCCTCAGGGAGTTTGGATGTGTCTATGGGGCTTCCATGACCTTTCCTTGTACAAGTTGTGCTAGTTTCTCCTGTACTGTGTACTGTCTCACCCTACACCCAAGATACCACTCATCTATTGTCTATTTAGTGTTTCCCCCCCACCCACCCATCCCATCCCTGGTAACCAACAAAGATTGTTACACTTTCTGTGTGAACTTTTTCATGGGTTTTTATAACAGAGGTCTCATACAATATTTGTCCTTTTGTGATTGACTTATTTCACTCAGCATAATGTCCGCCAGTTTCATCCATGTTATGAGATGCTTCACAGATTCATTGTTGTTCTTTCTCGTTGCGTAGGACTCCATTGTATGTATGTACCATAGTTTGGTTATCCATTCATCTGTTGATGGGCATCTAGGTTGTTTCCATCGTTTTGCTATTATGAACAACGCTGCCATGAACATAGGTGTGCATATGTCTATTCGAGTGATGACCCTTATTTCTCTAGGATGTATTCATAGGAGTGGGATTGCTGGATTGAATGGTATGTCTATTTCTAGCTTTCTGAGGAAGCGCCATATCATTTTCCAAAATGGTTGTATCATTTTGCATTCCCACCAGCTGTGCATAAGAGTTCCCATCTCCCCGCAGCCCCTTCAACATTTGTTATTTCCAGTGTTTTTGATTCATGCCAGTAATGCTGGGGTGAGATGGTATCTCATTGTGGTTTTAATTTGCATTTCTCTAATGGCTAGTGATCGCGAGCATTTTCTCATGTGTCTGTTGGCCATTTGAATGTCTTCTTTGGTGAAGTGTCTGTTCATTTCCTTTGCCCATTTTTTAATAGGATTATTTGTCTTTTTGTTGTAGAAGTGTTGTATTTTCTTCTACATTATGGAGATTAGACCTTTGTCTGACTTGCACTGTACAAAAATTTTTTCCCAGTCTGTAGGTTCTCTTTTGACTCTTTTGGTGAAGTCTTTTGAAGAGCATAGGTATTTGATTTTTAGAAGATCCCAGTTATCTAGTTTATCTATTGGGTTTTGTGCATTGATGCTTATGGTTTGTATCCTGTTAATGCCATGTATTAAGGCCTGAAGTGTTGGTCCTATTTTTTCTTCTATGAACTTTATAGTTTTAGGCTTTATATTCAGGTCTTTGATCTATTTTGAAGTAGTTTTTGTATACGGTGTGAGGTATGGGTCCTGTTTCATTCTTTTGTAGATAGATATCCAGTTTTGCCAGCACCATTTGTTAAAAAGACTGTCTTTTCCCCATTTGATGGACTTTTGGCCCTTGTCAAAGGTCAGGTGGCTGTAGGTGGATGGATTTACATCTGGGTTCTCAATTCTGTTCCATTGGTCAATGTATCTGTCGTTGTGCCAGTACCAGGCTGTTTTGACTACTGTAGCTGTATAGTAGGTTCTGAAGTCAGGTAGTGTGGGTCCTCCAACTTTATTCTTCTTCTTCAGTAGTGCTTTACTTATTCGGGGCTTCTTCCCTTTCCATATAAAGTTAATGATTAGTTTTTTCATCTCTTTGAAGAATGTTGTTGGTATTTGGATTGGGATTGTGTCGTATTTGTAAATTGCTTTGGGTAAAATTGTCATTTTCACAATGTTGAGCCTGCCTATCCAGGAGCATGGTATGTTTTTCCATTTATGTAGATCCCTTTGGGTTTCTTGCAGTAGTGTTTTGTAGTTTTCTTTGTATAGGTATTTTACATCTCTGGTTAGATTTATTTCTAAGTACTTTATCTTCTTGGGGACTATTGTAAATGTTATTGATTTTGTGATTTTCTTTTAGAAGCTGTTTGATGGTATAGAGGAATACTACCTATTTTTGTATGTTTATCTTGTATTCTGATACTTTGATGAAATCTTCTATTAGTTCCAGTAGTTTTCTTATGGATTCTTTGAGTCATGTTGATTTTTAACTCATAATGACACCATGTGATGGAGTAGAATTTCCTCATGGAGTCTAGGCTGTAATCTTCATAGGAGGAGACCACCAGATCTTTCTCCTGTGGAGCCACTGGGTGAGTTTGAACCACCAGCCTTTCAATTAACAGCCAAGAGTTTAACTGTTTATGCCACCAGTTCTTCTTAATAAATGTATACATATTATACAAACCAAAAGCAAAAACAAAAAATCCTGTAGCCATCAAGTCCATTCTGACATCTCAAATAACAGGAAGATAATTTAAATAGGATGATGTGATAGAGGAAAGCCTGGTGGTGTAGTGGTTAAGTGCTACAGCTGCTAACCAAAAGGTCAACAGTTTGAGTCCACCAGGTGCTCCTTAAAAACTCTATGGGGAAGTTTTACCCTGTCTTATAGGGTCGTTATGAGTCAGAATCAAATCAACTGGATGGCAATGGGTTTTGGTTTTGATGTGATAGAACATGATGGGATGGAGTGTTCTGATTAGGGAGGTGAGAGGTGACATTAATTTTGTCAAACAACATGAAAAGGCAGCTAGGTAAATATCATAGGAAATATCACTCTTAGCAGAGAGAGAGATAGTACAAAGATCTTAAGTTGGAAATATGTTAGATGTGTTAAAGGAAGTAAATAAAAGAACAAAAAAAAATGGCCAGTATATCTACGAAAGGCACAGTAGCATGAAATGATGTCAGAATGTCAGAGATGTAATTAGATGCCAGATTATGTGGAGTTTGTAAACTAGGTTAAGAAGTTTAAAATTTATTCTGGTGTAATGGAATGCCATTAGAGTTGTAATAGGGGAGTCCGACATCATGTTTTGCCATTTTTTTATGAATATTACTCTGATGTTCAATATAGACTATATGTAGGTGGAGGCAGAAGCCAAAGCATGGAGATAAATTAATAGGCCATTTCTGTAATCCAACCAAGATGATGGCAACTTGGCAAGAATAATAGCAGTGAAGATGGAAAAGTAGGTGTTCCGCTGTTAGAAATGGATATGTTTTGGATGTCAAGTTGACAGGGCATACTGATAGACAGACTATATGTGAGAAAAAGGAGAGAATTCCTAGATTTTTTTACTTCAAAACTAGGATGGATGATTGTACCATTTACAGGAGGAGAAAAAGATAAGAGGTAGTATAACTCCCAATATTCTTGCTCGGGAGACTGAGTGGATGGTAATATGCATAGCATGGATACATAATCTATACGTAAGAGAAGCTTTCTATGGAATAAAATGAGTTTATACTTAAACAAGTTGAGTTTTAGCTATCTGAATATGTAGTTCCAGAAATTTATCTCTAAGTCCAGGGAAAATTTTGTTTTCCATGGAAAATTAGGAAAACCACGTTTAAAAACAATATTCGTAGCTGGATAATGTTTATAAAATAACTCTGTGTACACTACAAACTATATGGAGATAAGGACTTCTTAGCCCATCTAGAATATATTCACATTTAATTAGAATTATCTTTACACAATGATCAGACTTCTTTTCTTGCCAATCTTTCACGAGTATTGATTGTAAGGATTTATATTCAACTTTACATTTACAATTACAATTAATCCATTTTTTAAAAAACTGACCTTCTAATAAAATAATAAATATATTCTTAATGAAATTCTTTTGAAATTATAGGCTGTAATTTTCAAAGCTTGACAATTGAGAGAAGACTTATAGCTATAATTCTATATTCTTAATAAAAATGTCAGAATTTGGTGTTTTGATACAACTAAACAAAAATATTTCTTTTTTCTTTTTTTTTTTTGGTAAAAGTGGAACAAATATTTCAAATTAGTTTTAGGTAACACTATGTATGGTGACTCAAATTCAGATACCTCATAAGGAGAGTATCTTTCTTAGTTATTTCTTTTTTCTACCCCTTGGGTTAAAATTGTCTCACTCTGTGTCATGTTGACAATGTTTTCACTCTATTCTTAGTGGTCATCCATGAAATCCAAACCTGTTATTGACATTTAAAATTGAAGGACTGCTAGAATTTCAAATTTACTTAAAAGCTATGGCTGACTTTCCATTTCCAACTGCCACTATCTGCATCTTTGTGCCTAAGGACTCTTTTTCCCAAAACTGCAGAAGTGCTCTATGAGGACAAAAATGCTGAGAAATTAATGCCATTCAACTAGTGACTACTGTTGTTGTTGAGTCAATTCCAACTCACGGCCGCCCCATGTGTTGCACAGTAGGACTGTCCTCCATAGGGTTTTCAAGGCTGTGACCTTTTGGGAGCAGATCTCCAGGCCTGTCTTTTGGGTGAGTTCGACCTGCCAACTTTTTGGCTAGTTGTCAGGGGCTTAACTGTTTGCTCCACCCAGTGGCTCCTCCAGTGTACCTCAGCTTCCTCATGGCTAAAAGTGGGATAACACATTATGGTACATATACACAATAGACTACTATGCAACAACAAAGAACAACGATGAATCTGTGAAACGTCTCACAACATGGGTGAATCTGGAGAGCATTATGCTGAGTGAACTTGGTCAGCCGCGAAAGGATAAATATTGTATGAGACCACTATTATAAGAATTCAAGAAAAGGTTTAAACACAGAAAAAAGTATTCTTTGATGGTTATGAGGGTGGGGAGGGAGGGGGAAGGGAAATCACAAACTAGATAGTAGACAAGGATTAACTTCGGTGAAGGGAAGGACAACACACACTACTGGGGAAGTCAGTACCACTGGACCCAAGTAAAAGCTGAGAGATTTCCTGGACACATCAAAACACTTTGAGGACAGAGTAGCTGGGGCTGGGCCTAGGGACCATAGTTTTGGGGCACATATAAGTCAATTGGCATAACAAAGTTTATCAAGAAAATGTTCTACACCCCACTTGGGTAGAACAAAACTCCAATTCATGTAACAAGACCAGACTTAACGGCCTGACAAAGACTGGAGGAGTACCAATACTATGGCCTCCCCATGCACTGTTAACCCAGAACTGAAACCATTCCCGAAGTTCACACTCTTGAGACAAAGATTAGACAGGATTATAAAAGAAAAAATAGTACACGTGAGGAATACGCTTCTTGGTTCAATCTGATATATGAGACCAAATGGGCAGCTCCTGTCCAAAAACAGGATGAGCAGGCAGGTAGGTACAGGAACTGGTAGAAGGGACACAGGGAATCCAGGGTGGAAAAGAGGAGTGTGCTGTTGTTACCAAATGCAATGGGTTTGCCGCTTCTACTCCCATGCAGAATAACTAAGGGTTAAGTAGATTTAAAGCAAGGCATAGTTTATCACTCGCAGTGAGTAAGGAGACAGGAGGATCACTCTCAAAACACTGTCTCCCAAAACAGGAGAGAGCTGGAGGAGGTTTTATACTATGTGGGAAAGGGGAAGTCATACATATTCATTAATTTCATACATATTCAAAAACAGGTCAGGCTAGGATTTGGCACAGAAGTGGCTGACGTACTTCTCGCTTCTGAAATGGGCTTGGACACCACTTGATGATGTATGTCTGGTGATTTTGGTTCCTTGGCATGGGTTAGGCAATACTTATTATGGGATGGGACCATCTGGCAGTCAACCTGGTCTCTTTCTGCTCATGCCCAGGATTCTAGTTTTAATCGGTTGATCTGAAGGAGAGCTGCAAGCGGAAAGTTTAGGAGGAAGCAGACATTGCAACGCCATTCTTCTTCTAGAAAATTTTTAACTGACATAACTTGCTGTTTAAGGCCTTTCTGTCTCTAGCTGTTCTCACTGTCACATTGTGGGGACTACAACTAATGTCACAAAACAATATGTGTATAAATTTTTGCATGAGAAATTAACTTGAGCTGTAAACTTTCACCTAAAGCACAATTTAAAAAAGGTAAATATAAAAAAAAAAATACAAATCAATATAATTCGATAACAAAATAACTGAACAGCACTCAACAACAACATGTATTTCTTTATTACATAGTCGTGTACTTATTTATTTTACATATTGTTTGTCTTTCCTCTCCTTATTGTATGCTCCGTGAGAGCAGTGTCTATGTATAGGTCAGTGCTCTATCCCCAGTTCCTAGACTAAAATTTCTCAACCTCATCAGTATTGACATTTTAGACCAGCCAATTCTCTGTTATGGAGAGGAGTGGGAGGCTGTTCTGTGCATCATAGAATGTTTAGGGGTGCCCCCGGCCTCTGCCCACTAAATGCTAAATGTCCTTAGCAACTCTCCCCCACCCTACCTACCCATCTTAACAATCAAAAATGCCTCCAGAGATATTGCCCAATGTCCCTTGGGGGAAAAATTGCCTCTGGTTGAGAGCCACTGTTCTAGACTATTGCCTCACACATGTTGTTGAGCTACCATAGAGTAGCTCATTGTGACCTCAAGCAAAATAGGATCAGACTGTATGATCCATAGGATTTTCACTGACTGATTTTTTAGAAATATATCACCAGGCCTTTCTTCCTCTCTTAGTCTGAAAGCTCTGATGAAACCTGTTTAGCATCATGGCAACATGCAAGCTTAAGGTGCATTGATCGGAAATCAAATGTGTGTCTCCTGCATGGAAGGCAAGAATTCTACCACTGAACGACCACTACCCCCACCTCAGGCATAATAAGGGTTTAATATTTATTGAATTAATAAATAAATTCTATTTTATCTTAATGTTTTTATATTTGGAAACTGAAATATAAAGAAGGCAAGTAACCCAATCCCACACAACTAAGAAGAGGGCAGGTATCCAGGGCATGCTTGAAACCCAACTCTCTCTGACTTCACAATCACAGCTCTTAAAGATGATGCTCTATACAGCCTCCAGGTTAATCAGATTCCTAATTAACCTCTGCCCCACCACAATACCTTACACATAACATCTTCCTTTGCATTAATCATGCTCTATACCAATTATTTGCTTCTGTTTTCCCCTTACCAGTCTGAGAGATTCCTGGGTGAGGGGTCATAGGTTACTCACTGATTTTGGAGACTAACAGTCTTTGGCACAAAGCAATTGCTCAAAAATGTTTGGTAAATTTAATTAGTGGTTATTCATCCAAAGATGTAGCTACATTTCTAAAAACTACCATTTTGAAGAATTGCTTAGGAAAAGCATCTTTGAATCTAGGGTGCCTGAAAGGATATTTCCACTTGTCCTTGATGACAAATACTAAAGTTAAAAACTGGTTTATCAAGTTAGTTAATTGTAAACTATAACACTTTGGCAGGTGCATAGAACCTTAAGGAAGATATTGTGGATCCAGTTCACTATATTGAGGAGTAGTATTGGGATCTTGAAGAGACCTTCCACAGGGAGTAGGAACACAGATGGGAGAAAAATGCTCATGGTGGGGCAGGAGAACACATGAGAATGTGGAACCTTGTACAGAAGTCACTTTATATTATATTCATATATTCTATTGGTATGTCTGTCTCCCTAACTAGAGTGCTAGTAACTCCAAGGAAGGGACCATGCCTTATTCATTTTTAGATCTCTGTTGCCTTGTGCAGTGCTAGCCGCTATTTAGTTGTTGAACAAATATATGCACCTGAACTGAAATGAACCAAACTCCTTTTGGAATGGGAGGGGAGAGCGGAGAGTGATCAGGGAAGTTTCTTATAGATTTTGTTTAAAAGATCTTAAAAAATGAGAATTTTACCAGGTAAAGTGTAGGATTGTGTCATCAGAAAAGCATTTCAATTAATGTAGCCACTAACAGCACAGCCATGGTGTGTGCTGGAAACCTCAAGCAGTTTAATGTTGCTGCAGCATCAATAGGGAATGAAGAGAGACAAGGCTGGAAAGGTAACAGGAGTAAGATCACAGAAGGCCTCTAGGCTCCATTAAGGATCCTGGATTTTATATTTTGGTCGGGGTGGGTGATCAAGACTCCTTAGAGAATCTGATAAAAGCCCCGTATTTCCTTCAGGAGAAATAAAAACCACTTTGAAGCATTTTAATAACATTTTGCATACAATTTTTCATACAATTCAAAACATTTTGCGTACAATCTTATTGACCTCCTGAACTCCATTATTAGACTGAGGTTAAAATTCCCTACCAGAGTCCTTTGGAGTCACTGAAGGATAATAATCAGTGTGGCCTTTTAAATAATGCATCATAGTAGCCGCCTTTGTCCATAGAATGGATACGGGAAACATAATATTGGAGGTAGGAAAAATGATTAGGAAATTATTCAAGAAGTCCAAAAATGATGAGAGAGGAAATGATCATTCTGAGACACATGTTATTCATCAACTGATGGCCACAGGAACTAGTGATGGATTGCATATGGGGAGTGATGAGGAAAGAGAAATAAATCTCCAGGTTTCGGGCATGGGTTCCTCATATATTTCACGTTATTTTGATTTTCCTCTGGCTACCTTTAACTCATATTACTGATGCCACCTATTGCACAATAAATCATATTCTATTTTACATTATATTTGGACTTAAATAGTTTAAATGCTTTTGAGTGGAGAAATAATCTAGGCACTCAGTAAGTATCTTTTTAATGATTTAATATTTTCAAATACCAAAAAAAAAAAAAAAAAGATTCAATCCCAGTATACTAAAACTGTATTCAGCTATTATCAAGATGTTGCCACATTCTCTTCATTCATCACTTTGTTCTTTGCTGAAATGCTATGGGAGCTATTTACACACGTGCATTTGCGTTCCTGTGCCTTCCTAAAAGATAGAGATATTTTCTCTACAACTGCAATGTCATCATCACAACTAGCAAAATTAACAATAATTTTGCTGAATCATCTAACACAGTTTCTCTATCAGATTCCCCCATTGTTTCAAAAAGATCCGTTTATTCCAGTTAGGATCTGAAAATTGTGATACAATTTCCTATAAAAAGTCTCACATTTCTGCTTTTTTTTTTTTTTCCTGCATGCGTCTTTATAGTATCATTTGGCATGTCCTGTATCTCAGGGCTGCACATAATGCGGATGGGTATCAGCAGCATGGACACAGCCAGAGAGCTCATTAAAATGCAGAATCTTGGGCCACACCCCAGGCGAAAATCATAATTTGCATTTTAACAGGATCCTCAGGAGATTTGTATGTATGTTCAAGTTTGAAAAGCTCTTCTCTATTCCCTGTATTTCCTTTAAATGAAAGCTCCATAGGCTTGATTACATCAAGTTTGTCAAAAGCAGTGCTTTGAACCAGTTCAGTGTGGTTGGAACCCCTGCTGTTAATTTGCATTTCTAACAAGTTCCCAGGTGATGCTAATGCTGCTAGTTAGGGACCAGTTCCGAGAACCAGTAGTAGAGCAGTGGTTCTCAAAATTTATTATACATAAAAATCACCTGGGGATCTTATTAAACTGTAGATTCTGATTCAGTATATCTGGGGTGAAAATGTAAATTCTTGGCAGGGGTTTGAACCAGAATGAACTGCTTCGAAGCACTGCTGAAAAGTGATTCTCAACCTTGACTACAATTTGGGATCACCTGGAGAGATTTAAACCCCCCTGAGATCTGATGTAATTGGCATTAAGATGTGCTCTGGATTCATTCTCTCTCTTTAATGCTACCCTAGAAGCTCTGATGTACAGCCAAGGTGGAAAATCATTGTTATATCTGTTGATCCCACCCCTAAAACCCACTGCTGTCGAGTCAATTCTGACTCATAGTGACCATATAGGACAGGCAGAACTTCCCCATAGGGTTTCCAAGGCTGTAAATCTTCATGGAAGCAATTGCCACATCTTTTCTCCCGGGGAGGCTGGTGGGTTTGACCGGCTGACCTTTCGGATAGCAGCCGAGTGCTTAACCACTGTGCCACCCCTAGTGACCTAATGATGCTAAGAAGTATCAGTGGGTTCACAATGGGACAGCCAGTCACTCCTTTGCAATGTTCCCCATCCACCTTTGAGCTAATAGAATAAGTATTTTTTGAATCGAACTGAATTTAGAATCTTAAATCAGAAGTCTATGAAGCCAATAACCAAACTGATTTATTATTGTCTGTTCTTTTAGTGCACTAAAGGACTCATGTTTTTCCCCCAAAATGCTTACTGTAATCCACAATTGAACATTTAAAACAAAGCTTCAACCACACATACACAATTTTGACTTTTAAAGAGATTTCCTTAAAAGTATTTTTTAATTCCAATTGAATCTTAATAAATGTAAAAAAAAAAAGACAACAAAATTATTTTGAAGATAAAATATTACTCTCAGTGCCTGAGAAAACAGACTCAAATAGATGAGATTACTGTAAAATCTTCAAAACAGGTAATAATGCTAAATGCATAAAAAACTCATCTTAAAGAAGAGTGTAATGCTTTAAAACACCACATATTTTAAAGTATGTAGATGAAAATTGACCTGCTGGGAAAACTAAAACATAACATTCTTTTAACTTACACTTTTTAGTTTTGCATTTTGTGTTATAATCTGACTTGGGAAAAAATTACATTTTACTTAACTTTACAAGTTAGAAGTTTAAATAAATGTTCACCTTCATCTGTGGGCTCTATGCTGTCATTTGCTGGAGCAGAAGAGAAGCTGAGGAAGACTTTGCAAAACCATCAACACACTTTAGAGATTTGCCATTGGAGAACAACTTTATCTGTCCTGCCTTCTGTCCAGGACTTAGTGAATAATGACATACTAATAGGTCATTTTATTATTATAGATATTTATCTAGTACAAGTTGCTTTTCAGTTAGTTATGCCATTTTAGCCTCACAATAACTTATGAGTTAGATAGGGCTGGTATTATTATTCCTAAGGAATCAGGAAAAAAATAATAAAACACAAAAACCAGTTGCTACCAAGTCAAATTCAACTCATGGTGACCCCATGTGGCCCCACCTATGTCAGAGTAGAGCTCTGCTCCATAGGATGTTCAATGACTGATTTTTCATAAGTAAATTGCCAGATCTTTCTTCCTAGGCTTCTCTGGGCAAACTCGACTGCAACCTTTTGGTTTAGCAGCCAAGAGCATTAACTCTTTGGAATAAGCCAGGGACTCTAGCTGGAAGGAAACTTATGTTTAAACATTTGCCTTGCCCAAGGTTACAAATCTTGAACATTTTGAGATTCATATCACTATAGACCAAGAGATTTGAAATATGATCAGTATGCAGATGTAAGGACCCAGGCTTATTGTAGTGTGAACTGTATTTGCATCTGTTTTACATTCAAAGAGGAGATCTATGAATAGCTCTTGCTAATGCTCTCTGTATTCTCTATATAAAAGTTCCACAAAATGGAAAGAGTCACAATACAAACTAAGAGGAAAAGTCATACAAAACAACCTACGAATAAAAAGTTAGAAATGGATGTATAGGCATATTATTCTTTAGATTCATAGCAAAAAAAAATTGAAAAGAAAACAGAATGGGCATAGGTTATAGACTTGTACATAGTAATAACCAATACATTTTAATAAAACTGTAAATAAAGGCAGCATGGCCTGTGGATGCAATTATCTCTGCCTTGGAACTCTAGAATACTACCTATTCCAATGGAATACAGCTCACTTTCTTTTAATTGAATGAACATGTCTAGCTGGAAACACTTCTCTGACAGTTATTCTGTTGAAGTTCTGTTAAGTCTCACTATCTTTGTGAATTAACTGAAAGATATGTCCTAGAAAGAAAAAGCAATGAGACAAGGAAAGCCAGAGAATTGGAAAAGAGGAGTGATAAGGAAACAAGCTAAACAAAGCAGGCAGTGGTTAAGCACTCAGCTGCTAACTGAAACGTCCGTGGTTCCAACCCACTAGCCACTCTGTGGGAGAAAGTTGTGACAATGTGCTTCTGTAAAAATTACAGCCTCAGAAACCCTTTGGGGCAATTCTACTCTGTCCCATAGGGTCGCTATGGGTCAGAATTAACTCAAAGGCAGCAGGTTTTTATCCATATATATTAACTTGGGGGTGTATCTATTACATATTTATTGAATGCAATTTAGAATGGAATAAAATTAGAGCAAATTCTACCTGTTTCATTACTTTGAATGGACACAGCTTCAACTTAAAAAGTTTTCTATCTCCTTTTGTTGGTTCCATAATCCCACTTTGAGGTGGGATTCATGGGCTAGCAATCTCAGAGGCTGTAGAGTTATAACTTGGGGAAAAGAATTCTTTTGCAGGTGAACGGAAAGAATGAAATAATGTGTTCCGAGAACAGAGTATGTCATAGAGATGAAGCCATGGAGTCTGCTTAAAGTAAAGCATTTTTATCGAAAAAAAAAATTGTGAATTGGGAAAACACAAAATTGAGGAAAACTGTGTTCTGCAGTCTCTATCGAGTTAGCGAGTGAGAGGTTTTTATACACAGAGAAACAAAGGAATGGTAGGGGTTAATGATTAATTTTAGATCAACTTTAGATTGAAGTCCTGTGAAATATAAAAGCCGGCCACCTGGACAGAGGAGACTGAGCCAGCAGGTTTGGTTATTCTTGATGGTGAATTATAGTCAGCTGTTCATGATTGCCGTCGTTCATCTGTCAGAGTCTCGTACTGTGGTGGCTTGTGTGTTACTGTCATGCCAGAAGCTATGCCACCGGTATTTCAAATACCAGCAGGATCACCTATGGTGGACAGGATTCTGCAGAGCTTCCAGACTAAGTCAGACTAAGAAGGACCTGGTGATCTAATTTTAAAAAATTGGCCAGTGAAAAGCTTATGAAAAGCAGCAGAAAATTGTCTGATATTGTGCTGGCAGATGAGCCCATCAGGTTGGAAGTCACTCAAAATATGACTGGAAAAGAGCTGCCTCCTCTAACTAGATTCAACCTTAATGAGGTGACTGGAATAAAGCTTTTGCCACCTTTGTTTGCTGATGTGGCACGACTCAAAATGAGAAGAAACAGCTACAAACATCCATAAAAAATCAGAATGTGGAATGCATGAATTACAAATCTAGGAACACTGAAAGTTATTAAAAATGAAATGGAACACATAAAGATAGATATCCTAGACATTAGTAAGCTGAAATGGTCTGGTACTGGCCACTTTGATTTGGACAATCATACGGTCTACTCTGCCAGGAATGACAAAGTGAAGAGGAATGGTATCACATTAATTGTCAAAAAGAATATTTCAAGATGTACCCTGAAGTATAACGCTGTCAGTGATAAAATAATACTCATAAGCCTACAAGGAATGCCAGTTAATATGACTATTATTCAAATTAACCTACCAACAACTAATGCCAAAGATGAAGAAATTGAAGATTTTTAACGTTTGCAGTATGAAATTGATCAAACAGACAATCAAAATGCATTGATAATTACTGGTGATTGGAATGTGAAAGTGGGAAACAAAGAACGATCAGTATTTGGAAAATATGGCCTTAGTGAAGGAAAGGACACTGGAGATCACATGACATAATTTTGCAATACCAGTGACTTATTCATTGCAAATATCTTTTTCCAACAACATAAATGGTGAATACACAAATGGATATCAACAGATAGAATAGACAGGAATCAAATCGACTACATCTGTGGAAAGAGAAGATGGAGAAGCTCAATATCATCAGTAAGATAAGAACAGATCTCAACTGTAGAACAGATTAGCAATTGCTCATACGCAAGTTCAAGTTGAAGCTGAAGAAAATAAAAAACAAGTTGATGAGAGCCAAAGGATGACCTCGAGTATAATCCACCTAAGTTTAGAGACCATCTGAAAAACAGATTTGATGCACTGAACACTAATAACCAAAGACCAGATGAGTTGTGGGATGACATCAAGGACATCACACATGAAGAAAAGTAAAAGGCCATTTAAAAGACAAGAGAGAAAGAGAAGACCAAAATGGATGTCAGAAAAGACCCTGAAACTCACTCCTAAACATAGAGTAGCTAAAGCCAACAGAAGAAATAATGAAGTAAAAGTGATGAATAGAAGATTTTAAAGGGTGGCCTGAGAAGACAAAGTAAAGTATTGTAATGAAATGTGCAAGGACCTGGAGTTAGAAAACCAAAAGGGAAGAACATGCTTGGCATTTCTGAAACTGAAAGAACAGAAGAATCAATTCAATCTTCGAGTTGCAATATTGAAGGATTCTATGGGCAAAATACTGAATGACACAGAAAGCATCAAAGGAAGATGGAAAGAATACACAGAGTCACTGTACCAAAAAGAACTGGTTGACATTCAACCATTTCAAGAGGTAGCATATGATCAAAAATGGATGTTATTGAAGGAAGAAATCTAAGCTGCAACAAAGGAATTGGTAAAAAAAAAAACAAGGCTCCAGGAATTTCTGGAATATCAAATGAGATGATTCCCCAAACAGATGCAATGCTGGAAGCACTCAGTTGTCTATGCCAAGAAATGTGGAAGACAGCTACCTGGTCAACCAACAGGAAGAGATCCATATTTATGCCCATTCCTAAGAAAGGTGATGCAACAGAATGTGTAAATTATCAAACAATATCATTAATAACACATGCAAGTAAAATATTGCCAAAGATAATTCAAAGATGGTTGCAGCAATACTTTGATAGGGAACTGTCAGAAATTCAAACAGGAGAGGATGTGGAACAAGGGATATCATTGCTCATGTCAGATGAGCCTTAGCTGAAAGCAGAGAATACTAGAAAGATGTTTGCCTGTGCATTATTGACTATGCAAAGGCATTCAACTGTGTGGCTCATGACAAATTATGGATAACATTGCAAAGAATGGGAATTCCAGGAAAATTAATTGTGCTCATGAGGAACCTGTGTATTAGAACAGAACAAGGTGATACTTCATGGTTTAAAATCAGGAAAGGTTTTCGTTGGGTAGTATTCTTTCACCACACTTATTCAATCTGTATGCTGAGCAAATAATCTCCGAAGATGGACTATATAAATGTTTCAGGCTTGGTTCTCTAGCAAAGCAAAACCAGTAAAGCATATAAATATATATATAGAGAGATTTATATCAAAGAAACAGCTCACTTGATTGCAGAGGCTGGAATGCCCCAAGTCTGTGGATTAGGATAGAGGCTTCTCCCGATTCACATAGCCACAGGGGCTGGTGAATCCAAGATCAGCAGGTCAGAAAGCAGGACTCTACTTACAGGCTGTGAAGATCAACAAATCCCAGGATTGGCAGATAAGCTGATAGCTCAAGTCCTAAGAACTGAAGGCCAGAAGAACAGGAAGCATCTGCAGGATCCAGAGTGAGGAAAAGCCAGAAGGTCTGCTTATATTCAGATGCAGGCCACACCTCCAAGGAAACACCCTTTCAACTGACTGGCTACTCACAGCTTATTCAATCATGGGAGTGATCGCATATAAACGCTGAGAATCATGGCCCAGCCAAGATGACACAGATCTTAACCATCACAATCAAGAAGAATGCAGCATCAGGATTGAAGGAAGACTCATTAACAACCTGCATTATGCAGATGACACAACCTTGCTTTCCGAAAGCAAAGAGGATTTGAAGCATTTACTGATGAAGATCAAAGACTCCAGCCTTCAGTATGGATTACACCTCAATGTAGAGAAAAGAAAAATCCTCACAAATGGACCAATAAGCAACATCATGGTAAACGGAGAATACATTGACGTTTTCAAGGATTCATTTTACTTGGATCCACAATCCACACCCACGGAAGCAGCAGTGAAGAAAATAAATAAGATCTTGCATTGGGCAATTCTCATTTATGAGACCTCTTTAAAATGTTAAAAAGCTAAGATGTCACCTCGAGGGCTAAGGTGCACCTCATCCAAGCCATGATATTTTCAATCACCTCACATGTATGTGAAAGCTAGATAATGAACAAGGAAGACTGAAGAACTGATGCCTTTGAATTATGGTGTTGGGGAAGAATATTGAATATACTGTGGACTTCTGGAAGAAAGAACAAATCTGTTTTGGAATAAGTACAACCATAATACTCCTTAGAAGTGAGGATGGTGAGACTCCGGCTCATGTACTTTGGACATATTATCAGGAGGGACCAGTCCCTGGAAAAGGAAATCAACCTTGATAAATAAAGGATCAGTAAAGAAGAGAAAGACCATCACAAGATTGATTTATACAGTGGCTGCAACAATGGGCTCAAACATAGCAATGATTGTGAGTATGGCTCAGGACCAGGCAGTGTTTCATTCTGTTGTACATAGGGTCACTATAAGTTGGAGCCAATTCAACAGCACCTAACAACAACAATATTTACAATTCTAGTTGATTCCAGGAGAAAACTGTTCACATATTCTTCTCAAACTGTTTACTTCCTGACCGGTGCGATTAGTTGTGAACATATTCTTCTGGAGAACAATCATTTACATCTTCACGTACTCTTCCTACATGATTTTACATCTTGATCTTTTGTATACTTGTGTCTTTGCTGGATTCTCTAGAAAAGCAAAATCATTGAAGTGCATATACATATACATACACACATATGTTTATATGTATGTATACAGAGAGAGAGAGAGAGAGAGATTTATCTCAAGGAAATGGCTCATGCAGCTGTAGAGGCTGGTATGTCCCAAGTCTATGGATCAGGCACCAGGCTAGAGGCTTCTCTGGACTCACCTAGCTGCAGGGGATGGCAAATCCAAGATCAGCAGGTCAGATGGCTGACTACTTATTCTTGGGTTGCACGGGTCAACAAATCCCAACACAGGCAGTTAAGCTGGCAGGCTACTGGCTGAAGTCCAAAGAACAGGAAGTGAGAAGATGATGAGCCAGATGCAGGAACCAAAGTAAGCAAGTAAAAGTCAAAAAAGAATGTCCATATATATTGGATGCAGGACATAACCCTGAGAAAACTCCCCTTACAACTGACTGCTGATCACATCAGATCACATCATAGAGGATGACTACATCATTACATCACTACCAAATTACATAATTACATAACTGTAGAACTACATCATTGCATAACTTACAAACTACATCATTAAATAACTGCCAAACCACTGAGAATCACAGCCCAGCCAAGTTGACACACAACCGTAACCATCTCAGTCCACCCCTTGTCAACTTGGCACCTGTACACATCTCCTTAAACCATATACAATCTCTAAATAAAGACAACTACAAAGTCACACTTGCACCCAGCATGATACAGCTAACATGCATTCAACAGAAAACGCACTAGTCTCGTTTACCTGTTATGTTTTATAAGTGAAGAAAACAAAAATATTTGATATGCACATACAAGGAAAAAATACTGATAACAATTACATTCCTTGTTTCTGCAACTGGTTATGTGGTTGTAACTGGTGTTTAGAACTACCTTCTTCTACCACCCATTCCATATTCTTTTTACCCTCATCAAGCACCTCAGCTATTAGTGGTTTTTGACCGGGGGTGTGACCCAAACCTTCATTCCTGAAAGGTCTTGGACGTTAGTAGTCACTTCAGAATTGGGTTACTGTAGTTTTCCATTAACTTTAATCACAGGTAATGGTAGTACTAAGAGACACCCTAAGGGATCTCCTGTATTCCAGACATACTTTTCTTTATCTCCATTATGCAACACCAATCCTATTTCCCCTTGGTAGGTAGGATCAATCACACCAGCCAATATGGTAACTCCCTTCTTCCCTTGTTGATCCAGAGGCACGAGGAGCCCAAAGTGGCTACTTGGCACTCTTAACTTCCAGTTCAGTGGAATCTGTGTTGTGTCTCCAGGAAGTATTCCTACCTTAGAACTAAGACTTCTAGACCTGCAGAACATAGAGTCACGGGGACAGGAAACAAAATATTTTCGAGTGGTTCACTGGGGTAATAGTGAGTGATACCACTCCTATCTTCACCACTTGATTCCTGGAACTATGAATCTTGGGTATGGGAGAAACAGCACCATATACTGGCTGCTATTTTAGAGCACATACAGCCTCTTAGAGAACACTGACAGTCCTGCAAAGTGCTGTCACCTAGCTGGTGCTATAATTGTATCTTTAGAAGGCCATTCTATCGTCCGATCAAGCCAGCTGCCTAGGATGATGGGGGACATGGTAAGTCAAGTGAATTCCATCAATGTAGGCCCATTGCTGCACTTCATTTGCTCTGAAGTAACTCCCTTCATATAAGGTGATGATATGTGGGATACCATGATGGTGGATAAGGTATTATATGAGTCCATAGAAGGTAGTTTTGGCAGAGATGTTGTGCGCATGAAAAGGCAAATTCATATCCAGAGTAAGTGTCTATCCCATAAAAAGTAAAAAGCTGCCCTTTCCATGATGGAAGCAGTAGAATGTAATCAATCTGCCACCAGGTTTCTGGTTGATCACCTCAAGGAATCGTGCCATATCAAGGACTCAATGTTGGTCACTGCTCTGGCAGACTGGGAATTCTGCAGTGGCTGTAGCTAAGTTGGCCCTGGTGAGTGGAAATTCATGTTGCTGAGCCCATGCATAACCTCCATCCCTGCCACCATGGCCGCTTTGTTCATGAGCTCATTGCACAATGAAGGGAGTACCTGGGAAAAGAGGATGATTGGTTTCCACAGAATACGTCATCTTATCCACCGGATTGTTAAAATCCTCCTCTGCTGTTTTCATCCTTTGGTAAGCGTTCACATGAGGCACAAATATCTTCACTTCATTGGCCCCTTCAGAGAGGTCTGTCCACATACCTCTTCCCCATACCTCCTTGTCACCAATTTTCCAATCATGTTCTTTCCTAGTCCCTGACCATACAGCCAAACCATTGGCCACAACCCATGACTTCTCACCATTTCTCCTTCCAAGCAAAGAGAACATCCAGGTGCACTGCTTGAAGTTCTCCCCATTTAGAGGATTTTCCTTTACCACTGTCATTCAGGGAAGTCCCAGAAAGGGGTTGTAGTGCAGCTGCTCTCCATTTTCAAGTGGTACCTGCAAATTGAGCCAAACCATCTATAAACCAGACACAAGTTTTCTCTTCTTCAGTCAACTGATGATAAGGAATTCCCCATGAGACCATAGGTTCAGACTGGGAGAGGGCAGGTAATGTGACAGGAGTGCAGACCATGGGCATTTGGACCACATCCTCATGCAACTTACAAGTGCCTTCAGGTCCTGCTCAGGCCCTCATATATACTACTTCCATTTAATGATGGAATGCTGCTCTGCACGTCTGACCTTATGGCTCTTTGGGTCAGACAACACCTAGTTCATGATGGGCAGAGCAGAGTGCATGGTGACTTCATGGCCCATGGTTAAGCATTCAGTTTCTATTATGTTCCTGTAACAAAAGCTGTCTCTTGGAAGGAGAGTAGTTATCTGCAGAAGATGGCAGGTCTTTTACTCCAAAATCCTCAGGGTCTGTGCACTGTTCACCAATAGAAGCCAACTGAAGACTCCAAATAGCATCTCTATGTGCCACTGACACTTCAAACACCATTTGATCAGCTGTATCATATGGTCTGAGTGGCAGAGCAGCTCGCATGGCAGCCTGAACCTATACACAGAGTGTACTCTTGTTCTGGGCTCCACTCAAAACAGGCAGCTTTTCAAGTCACTTGATAAATAGGATGCATTAGCACACCTAAATGAGGGATATGTTGTTTCCAAAATCCAAAGAGGCCTGCCAGCCATTGGGCCTCCTTTTTAGTTCTAGTAAGGGCCACATGTAACAACTTATCCTTCACTTTAGAAGGAATATCTTGATATTCCCCACATCACTGGACTTCTAGAAATTTCACTGAGGTGGAAGGTGGCTGAATTTTTGTGGGATTAATTTCCCACCCTCTAGCTCTCAAATGAAGGAGGCCTGGAAGCACACAGGTTAAGTGCTCAGCTACTAACCAAAACGTCAGCAGTCCAAACCCACCAGCCACACCATGGGGAAAGATGTGGCGGTCTGCTTCTGTAAAGATTATAGCCTTGGAAAACGTATGAGGCAATTCTACTTTGTCATATAGGGTTGCTATGAGTCAGAACTGACTGGACTACAATGGGCTTTTTGTTTTGTTTTGCTTTGTTTTGTTTTTTAGCATGCAAATATTTTACCAATAAATCCAGTGTAATTGACTCTTCTTCCTTACTGGGTCCAATCAGCACAATGCCATCAATGTAATGGATCAGTGTGACATCTTGTGAATTTGAAAGTCAATCAATGTCCCTTCAGATTAAACTATGACATAATGCTGGAGAGTTGATATACCCCTAAGGCAGGATAGTGAAGGTGCATTGCTGGCTTTACCAGCTGAAGGCAAAGTACTTCTGGTGTTCCTTCAAAACTAGAATCAAGAAAAAGGCACTGACCTGATGCCCTGAATTTGGACTTTTAGCCTACTTTACTGTGAGGAAATAAACTTCTCTTTGTTAAAGCCGTCCACTTGTCGTATTTCTGTTATAGCAGCACTAGATGACTAAGCCAGCAGCAATGGGATTTTTTTTGGTATTTTCCTAGGTAGGGGCAGTTCTAATGGTTTCTGCTTGGCTTTTCCTACCATAATAGCCCTTACTTCATTTGTCAGGGATCCAGTGTGGGGATTCTGCCAGTTGCTGAGTGTATCTATTCCAATTATGTATTTTGGAACTGGGGAAATCACTACAGAATGGGTTCAGGGACACACTGGACCCACTGCAAGGTAGATCTGAGCTAAAACTCCATTAATAACCTGACCTCCATATGCTACCTCTCTTACTGGTGGGCCACAGTGACATTTTGAGTCTCTTGGAATTAGTGGCAGTTCAGAGTCAGTATTCAGTAATCTCCAAAAAGTCTGATTATTCTCTTTTCCCCAGTGAACAATCACTAGTAAAAGGCCACAGATCCCTTTAGTGGAGGCTGGGAGAAAGATTAACAGTATAAATTTTTGGCATCGTACTGGGGTTCTTCTTCAAGGAGGACTGGTCTCCCTCTCATTCAAGGCATTGTGTGTCTGTAAACTGGCTCAAGTCTGGGAATTGACTGAGGGGCCTTACTCTCTATTCTGTAATTCAAGTTAGACTGTGGTTCACTTGACCTATAATTCTTCCGCTTGCACAGATGAAGTAAATATTTAGTAGATTTCCCATCTATTCCGGCCCTAGGGACACCATGACTAAGTAGCCAACACCATAAGTTCATATGAGTCAGAAAATTCTTATTACTGCTTTGACTTCGCTGTCCATTATGGTAACCTTGCTCACCTTGTCTTTGTCGATTAAGTGCCACCACTTGGCCTGTACCACCCCTGGGTTGTATCATCCCCACTGCACTTAAGTGTCTTAATTCAGTTAGGGCAGCTCCCACTGTAATCTGACTTACATAAAATAGAAATCACAACAGTCTCTGAGGATGATGGGGCTCCCTTCACAAATTTGTTTCCTCACTATTGTGGTAAGAGGTATGTCCTTTAGGTACTCCATGTGTGGGTCTGTGAGACTAACCTGATAAATCTGCTCTAACAAGCCAATTTACCTAAGCCTTTGGATACCTCTTCTACAGTATACCAAGCCAGGTCTGGTACTTCAACTTGATTTAGTGTAGGCCACCACATAATCCATGCTTCAATGAACCAGTCAAATAAACTATTAGATACTCTCCTAACCTCTTGAGTTGAAGCAAATAATGAAGAATCTGTGCTTAGTGGGCCCATATCAGTAAACTCAGACTGATCCAACTTTATGTTCCTTGCACCGTTATCCCACACTCTTCATAGCCATTCCCACACATATTCCCCAGGTTTCTGTTTCTAATATTAGAAAAGTCAAGCAGTTCTTTTGGCATATAGCATACCTCCTCCTTGGTCACACTTTGTACTTCATCTTTTGGGGCTTGCTGGGACTTTAGTCATAGGTGTAGAAGCGAAAATGGTTGGTTAGCATGTGTTTTGAGAACATTCAGCAATGTCCTGTGAGGCATCTGTCTCAGGTGATACTCCAGAAAATGACTCAGATACCTCCCAAGTTGATGTCTCAGACACTGCCCCAGGAGATATCTCAGACAAAGGCTCTTCAGACACAGCTAGGTTAATCTCATCAGATGGGAGAGGAGGAGATAATGGTTTTACTGCAGAGTGTGACTCAGTAGACGAAGATGGAATGATCTCTTCAGATGGAAGTAAGAGGGCTTGTTCTGTTGGCAGGAGTGATTGAACAGAATTTAGGTGCTCAGTGTCCCCAGCTTACTGATTATCTGCCCATGTGTCCCCAATTCAAGTTTAAGGATCCCATTTCTTTGCAATCAATGTCCTCACTTTAACTTCTGACATCATTTGAGGTTGGGAATTCAGTTGATGTTGTAATTCAGCCACTCTTACGGTAAGACTCTGAGGTTAGTTTTTGGCAATATCAACTCTGTTACTACAGCAAATAAGGCTCTCTTTCAGGACACAAGTGACAAATTTCAGGTCTTTTATGTGACACTTGAGCCGTAATTCTGAAGCTCTGAGCTCATTTTGCTCTTTCACCACTTTGTCTAGTGAAAGTAAGACCAACCAACCAGTTTCCTATACTTCTCATTCTACTTGGATCCACAATCAATGCCCATAGAAACAGCTGTACTTCACTGGGCAAATCTGCTGCAAAAGACTTCTGTAAAGTGTTAAAAAGCAGGGATGTCACTCTGATCACCAAGGTGCACCTGATGTTTGCTTCCTCTGGATCCTGCGTCTGGCTTGTCATCATCTGACCTCTAGTTTTAGGGACTTGAGCCAGCAGCCTGCCATCCTACCTGCTGGCCTTGGGTTCATCACTCCTTGCAGCTATGTGACTATGTGAGTCAGTAAAAACCTCCAGCCTGACCCAAACTATGGCTTTTTCAGTCACCTCATATGCATGTGAAAGCTGAATAATGAAAAAGGAAGACAGAAGACAAATTGATGCATTTGAATCGTGATGTTGGCAATGAATAATGAATATGCTGTGGACTGCCAGAAGAATGAACAAATCACTTTTAGAAGAAATGCATCCAGAATATTTCTTAAAAGCAAGGATGTCGAGACTTAGGCTTGCTTACTTTGGGAATGTGATCAGGAAGAACCAATCCCTAGAAAATGACATCATGGTTGGTAAAGTGGAGGGTTGACAAAGGCAAAGTGAGATGGATTAACACAGTGGCCAAAACAATAGAATCATACAAAACAACAATCATAAAGATGATGTAGGATAAGGCAATGTTTTGTTCAGTTATGTATAAGATCACATGAGTCGAAGTCAGTTCATCATCAACTAATAACTGCAGCAACTATCACCTTCATTCTCATCTTTTTCACGCAATCTTCCTGGTCAACTGCAGTTCATTCAGTTTTTCTTCTGAGCTCATAGATCCTTCTAGACTCACTAAGTATGAAATCTAATATATCATATTTTACATTTTTTATTTAACTTCTCATGGGTTAAATTGTATTTCTAAAATTAGGCCATAACTGTTGCAAGAGCAGGTGCATGCATTATTTTTTGCTTGATTATAATTTTTAGGATTATTTGATTGGATTTTAAAAACAAATGTGGGATAATGATGAACTCATATTGCCAGGTTTCTTTCACTGCTTCTTCTCCCACTGTAGTTCATCTTCCATCTTTCTACTCACCTGGACAGTAGAAAAGATGGGATTGTGTAAGAATAACAAGCTGTAATTAAAACAATTAGAGTAATTAACATTTTAGTTCCCTACTCTGGGCTTTGTGTTAGGATTTCACATACATTTTATCATTTAGTCTTTACAACAATCTCATGAGATGAGTCTTATAATTTTCATTTTAGAGCTGTGAAAACTGAGGCTCAGATAGTTAATTATCTAGCTAAGTACAAACCAGTTGCCATCAAGTCAATTCTGACTCAAGGTGATCCCATGTGTGTCAGAGTAGAACTGTGCTCCATAGGATTTTCAATGACTCTGATGTTTAGGAAATAGTCCCAGGACTTTCTTCTGACACTCCTCCAAGTGGGCTCAAACCACCAACATGTTAGTTAGTAGCTGAGCATTTAACAATTTACACCACCGAGGGACTGTACACAGCTAATAAATGGCCAAAGCAGGATAATGTCCAACCTGCGAACCTAACTCTACTCCTAACTCTCCTCTATTGCCTCTCCAATTACTTCTGCTATCTGAAATCATTCACCAAATGATTTTCTCCTTTCATTAATAAGTTTGATAAGTTTATTTCTTCAAATTATTTTCTTGATTGATCATACTGAAATAGGGTATTTCCTTCAGACTCTAGGAGACTATAGGTTTTTAAACTTGTTTCCACTTTTAACTAGTTGCATTTAACTCTTCTCCAAAGCTGCAATAAGCTCATCAATACGCTTTGAAACTTAGATTTTGTCCAAAATATTTTAAACACTGTTTGTAATATTTAAAAAATAAATGACACAGTTGTAATATCACATCAAAAATAGAAAACATTGGCTTAAATTGTTACAGATGTGCTATTTAAAATTGTCTTAAAAATCTTGGCGGACAAAGGAGCCCTGGTGGCATAAGCGTTAATGCTCCATTGTTAAATAAAACGTTGGTTGGGGGGACCTACCCAGCAGTTCTGCTAGAGAAAGACCTGGTGATCTGATTCCATGAAGATTACAGCCAAGAAAACCCTATAGGGTAGTTCTAATCTGTCACATGTGGTTGCTATTAGTCAGAATCAACTCAATGGCAACCAACAAGAACAACATCTTTAAGGTAAGACAAAGATAATAAAAGGAAGATTTAAAAAAAAAATCTTTTTGGACAATTCATAATGTTTCAGTAAGTGATAGACATACCTACACCCTAGTTCTTCAAGTTTCACTCTCTATCTTCCTATTTATTCTCAGCCATGGCAGATACTGCTCCTCCATTATCTATTCTCTCCTTCTTCCATAGGAATAACCAAAAAAAGTCAAACCTGCTGCCATCAAGTTGATTCTGACTCATAGTGACTCTATAGGACAGAGTAGAACTGCTCCATAGGATTTCCAAGGAAACAGAATCCTTCAGTTATTATTCTGGAGACCACATTCCCCAAATCCCCTTGTTGCTAGATGAACCCATATACTATGGTCTGAAAACTGAGTCGTAAATAAAGGAAAGGTTTTTTCAGAGGCTTCCAGAAATCATTTTCAAGAGACAGCAATCAAGCACCCATATTCTTGCCTTCTCTGTTCCTTCTACCCTACAGCCTGAAATACAGTTGCTACCATCTTTGACCTTAAGGTCTTACCATGAAGCAATATGAGCGCTTGAGTCCCTGATCCTGTGTTGCAACCTTCAATACCTAAGACTACTTATCTAACTTAACAGAGAGAAATACACATCTTCCCTTACACTTCTCTTATGCTGGATTTATTTATTTATTTTTTAATTTATTTTCTTAACACACAGTTTAACCTAACGTCTTAGTCTGTGTTCTAGAGAGGAGCAAAACCAGTGAAGCATATATGTAAATATATACAGAGAGATATTTACTTCAAGGAAATGGCTCATGCAATTGTGGGGACGGGCAAGTGCCAAATCCCTGGGTCAGGCAGCAGACTAAAGGCTTCTGCTGGTTTATGATCCAAGAACCAAAAGTCAGGCAAGCTAAAGCGTGCAGGGTCCAGAGAGCACAAGCAAGCCTTGCCAGAACATCCGTTTATATATTGGAAGCAGGCCACATACCCAAGGAAACTCCCCCTTCAACTGATTTGCTAAACACATCAGATCACATCATGGAGGTGATTATATTATGGAAGAGCAATCTGTCTAATGTCTGCCAAACCACTGGGAAGCAGAGTTTAGCCAAGTTGACAAATAACATAGAGACCTGGTGGCATGGTGGTTAAGAGCTACAGCTGCAAACCCAAAGATCAACAGTTGGAATCCACCAGCTAATCATTGGAAACCCTATGTTGTTGTTAGGTGCCGTCGAGTCACCTCCGACTCATAGCCACCCTATGTACAATAGAATGAAACACTGCTCAGTCCTGTGCCATCCTCATGATCTTTGTTATGCTTGAGCCCATTGTCGCAATCACTGTGTTAATCCATTTCCTAGAGGGTCTTCCTCTTTTTAATTGACCCTTTATTCTACCAAGCATGATCCCTCCTAATAACATGTCCAAAGTATGTGAGACAAAGCCTTAACATCCTTGCTTCTAAGGAGCATTCTGGCTGTACTTCTTCCAAGACAGATTTGTTCGTTCTTTTGGCAGTCCATAGTATATTCAATATTCATTGCCAACTCCATAATTCAAAGGTATCAATTCTTCTTCAGTCTTCCTTATTCATGTCCAGCTTTTGCATGCATATGAGGTACTTGAAAACACCATGGCTTGGATCAGGTGCACATTAGTCTTTAAAGTGACATCTTTACTTTTAAACACTTTAAAGAGGTCTTTTGCAGCAGATTTGCCCTATGCAATGCTTCCTTTGATTTTTTGACTGCTGCTTCCATGGTGTTGATTGAGGATCCAAGTAAAATGAAATCCTTTATAAAATGCTTCCTTTGATTTTTTGACTACTGCTTCCATGGCATTAATTGTGGATCCAAGTAAAATGAAATTCTTTATAACTTCTATACTTTCTCCGTTTATCATGACGTTGCTTATTGGTCCAGTTGTGAGGATTTTTGTTTTCTTTATGTTGAAGTGTAATCCATACTGAAGGCTGTTGTCTTTGATCTTCATCAGTAAGTGTGTGAAGCAAGTCCTCTTCACTTTCAGCAAGCAAAGTTGTGTCATCTGCTTATTGCAGGTCATTAATGAGTCTTTCTCCAATCCTGAAGCTGTGTTCTTCTTTATGCAGTCCAGGTTCTTGTATTATTTGCTCAGCAAACAGATTGAATAAATATGGTAAAAGGGGGGATACAACCCTGACGCACATCTTTCCTAACTTTAAACCACACAATATCCCCTTGTTCTCTTCGAATGACAGCCTCTCTATCTAAGTACAGCTTCCTTATGAGCACAATTAAGGGTTCTGGAATCCCTATTCATCCCAATGTTATCCATAATTTGTTATGATCCACACAGTTAAATGCCTTTACATAGTCAATAAAACACAGGTAAACATCTTTCTGGCATTCTCTGCTTTCAGCCAAGATCCGTCTGACATCAGCAATGATATTCCTTGTTTCATGCCCTCTTCTGAATCCGGCTGGAATTTCTGGCAGTTTTCTGTCAAAGTACTGCTGCAAATGCCTTTGAATGATCTTCAGCAAGATTTTACTTATGTGTGATATTAATGGTATTGTTTGATAATTTCTGCATTCTGTTGGATAACCTTTCTTTGGCATGGGTACAAATATGGATCTCTTCCAGTTGGGTGGCCAGGTAGCTGTCTTCCAAATTTCTTGACATAGACTAGCAAGCACTTCCAGTGCTGCATCCATTTGTTGAAACATCTCAATTGGTATCCCCTCAATTCCTGGAGACTTGTTTTTAGCCAATACCTTCAGTGCAGCTTGGACCTCTTCCTTCAGTACCATAGGTTCTTGATCATATGCTACCTTTTGAAATGGTTGAATGTCTACCAATTCTTTTTGCAATTAGTGACTCTGTGTATTTCTTCCATCTTCTTTTGATGCTTCCTGCATCATTTGTATTTTCCCCATAAAATCCTTCAGTATTGCAGCTCGAGTCTCGAATTTTTTCTTCAGTTCTTTCAGCTTGAGATATGCTGAGCATTTTCTTCCCTTTTGGTTTTCTATCTCCAGGTCTTTGCACATTTCATTATAATACAAATACAAATAACAAAGCCCCCACAGTAAGACAAACTGACAGACAAGTAGGGGTGGAAACCACATGGGGCAGTTCTATTCTGTCCTATAGGTTCGCTATGAGCTGGAATTGACTCCACGGTAACGAGTTTGGTTTTTTTGGCTTTACCATACCTAATGTTATGGAGTGAATTGTGTCCCCCCTAAATATGTGTTATAAATCCTAACCTCTATGCCTGTAGTTATAATCTCATTTGGGAATGGTTTGTCTTTGTTAGGAGCCCTGGTGGTGCAGTGGTTAAGAGTTCAGGCTGCAAACCAAAGAGTCGGCAGTTTGAATCCACCAGCAGCTCCTTAGAAACGCTATGGAGCAGTTCTACTCTGCCCTAAAGGGTAGCTATGAGTCAGAATAACTCATGGGTTTGTCTTTGTTATGTCAATGAAGCAGGACTAGTGTAGGGTGTGTCTTGAGTCAATCTCTTTTGAGATATAAAAAGAGATTAAATGTAAACTAGAAAACAGAGATGGGGTAAGACAGATGTCAAGACACATGAAGAAACCAGGAAGCAGAAGATGAAGAGGCAAGGACCTTTCTCCAAAGCAAACAGAGAGAGAAAGCCTTCCTCTAGAGCCGGCACCCTGAATTCAGACTTCCAGCCTCCTAAACTGTGAGAAAATAAATTTCTGTTCATTAAAGCCACTTGTGGTATTTATGTTATAGCAGTACTAGATAACTAAGACACCTAACATAAACTGATTTAAAACAAAAATGCTTGCCATGTTCTCACAATCTTCTTCACCCACATTAGCACTATTATGTCTTATTAAAGAGCCTATATATTCTTTCAGTAACTTTGAAGGAACTCTGCAAAATAAACCATCTAATTGTATATTCATTTTTAAATAAAGTGACCTACAAAAGTCCATGTCATTCTAAACTTTAATTTTTTTTTTTTTTTTTTTTTGTCTACTATTGAGGTTGGTGATACTCTTGTCTTGCCTGGTAACTTTTATCCTGTGGCTACCAAGATCTACTTCTCTTGATTAAGAACTTTCTACACAACAGCAGGTTAATCTGAGACAATTGCTGAATAGCTGAGAAGTCTCTCATGTTGCAGGATATTCCCACTGTATTTGTTTCCTAGGAATGCCATAACAAAGTACTACAAATTGGATGGTTTATAAGAATAGTTCTGGAGGCCAGTGTAGTTGGAATTCAGGGCTGCAAAACCATGTTATCCCTAAAGGTTCTAGGGCAAAATCCTTTCTGGTTTCTAGGGCTTCTATTAGCTCCGCGCATTTCCTGGCTTGCAGCTGCAGCATAACCCAATTGTCACATGATCTTCTTTCTTTTGTCTGTCTTTCTGGGTCTCATCTTCTCTTTTATAAGACACTGCTCACATTGTATTAGGATCCACCCTACTCTGGTATGACCTCACGTTAACTGATGACATCTTCAAAGACCCTATTCCAAACAAGGCCATGTTCACAAGTACCAGGGATTAGGATTTCAACATAAATTTTGAGGGACACAGTTCAGTCCTTAACACCATCTACACTAGCCTCCAGAACTAAAACTACTTTGGATTTTAAGAGTTTGTTTAAAACTTTGGCCAACTGACTTCTGGACTGTTTTAAAGGGTGGAATCTCTGACTCCATATGCTTCAGGTTAGAATATGCTAGTCTCCTTTAGAATTTACAGAGTATTAATTAGGAGCCCAAGGAGCCCTGGTGGTGAAGTGGTTAAGCACTTGGCTACTAAGCAAAATGTCAGATGTTCGAACTCACCAGCCTTGGAATCTAATTGACAGAAATGGGTGTCTAGTTTGTGTTTGGGAATTAGGAGCGCTGGTGGCACAGTGGTGAAGTGCTCGGCTGCTAATCAAAGGGTCCATGGTTCTTAAAGATTACCAAAAAAACACAAAAAACAAAAAACAAACCCATTGCTGTCCAGTCCAACTCATAGCAACGCTATAGGACAGAGTACAACTGCCCCATAGGGTTTCCAAGGGTATAAATTTTTACAGAAGCCAACTGCCACATCTTTCTCCTGCAGAGCACTGGTAGGTTTGAACTGACAGTCCTTTGGTTAGCAGTCGAGCACTTAACCACTGTGCCACTAAAGGCTGTACCCTAAAGTCTTGGAAACCCTATGGGGCAGTTCTACTCTGTCCTATAGGGTCACTATGAGTTGGAATCGACTAGATGGCAACAGGTTTGGTTAATTAGGCTCCAGACAAGAAGACAAGACCCAGAAAGACAGAAGAAGGAAAGAAGATCATGTGACAATGGGGTTATGCTGCAGCTGCAAGCCAGGGAATGCCCGGGGCTAATAGAAGCCCTAGAAACAAGAAAGGATTTTTCCCTAGAGCCTTCAGGGATAACATGGGTTTACAGCCCTTAATTCCAACTACACTAGCCTCCAGAACCATTCTTATTTAAAAAAAGTGCTAAATAAAATGGTATCTTGATTATTAGATTGGAGACCTTATAAATGTGAAAATTAAATTTAAAATCAAGAGGCATTAACTTTTCCTTATATGTGTGAAATTCTAACTGGTGAGTGTGGAAATAAGTGCCTTCACTGCAAGGAGAGTGTTTTATGTGCCTTTAAATTCTAAACTCTCTATGAATTGAATGGAGATGTCAGGAGAATGCATCTGTTTAGCAACTTGCACTTTGGGAAATATTCCTTAAGAATACTGCATTAGCATTAAAATGACAAAGTACAGATTGAAAGGATATCATAATGGTTTGCAAAGTCTCGCCCTCCTTCACTTAAGAACAAAAAGGAAAGAACAAGAAGCCATCTGGATTGGGAGCTGTTGGTTGTCTATGTTCTGCTGTTACTGCTGTTGATTGCAAAGCAGAAAGAAAAGAAAAAATGAAACAGTTTCCCTGTATATGCCCTCCAGTTGAAGGAGACACCAAACCCAACAAGTCAAAGAGATAGGATTGAATTATGAGCATTCAAAGCCCATTTAATAAGTAGTTGGGGTTAGTGCTGTCTCTTAAAAAATGTTGCCTTGAGTTCAGGGCTCTATTTGTGGAAGAGAAATGAAGAATAACACAAGCTGCTCAGTAAATGATAAAGAAATAGAAAATAAGAAAAAAGCCTAGAGCCCAAGGCAGGGAAGTTGGCTTAAGGCTAAATCATAACTTCCCTTTCATAACCACTGAAATGTGTAAAAGCCATTTCTCAATGTCTCCGTGCATAAAATGTACTGACATTATGCCAAGCTATACATTTACAATCAAAGGTACATGAGATGATAATGTGATGGTTTTGAACCCTATTGCACCTTGCAGAGAGAGGAGCACCTCCAATTTAGAGCACTGGTTAACAAATTAGAATTACTTGGAATATTAACAACAACAACCAAAAAAAAACAGCTGATGGGTAGACTCAGACTCATGGCAATCCCATATGTGACAGAGTAGAACTACATTCCAGTAGGGTTTCCAAGGCTATGATCTTTCTGTAGCAGATGACTAAGTGCCTCTGGGTGGATTTGACCCACCAATCTCTCTGTTCGTTTCTATCACTTAGTCATTTGTACTACCCTGGACACACCTGGAATACTGCCAAAAAAACTTAAACCCATTGCCATGAAGTCAATTTCCACTTATAGAGGCCCCCTGTGTGGTACAGAGTAGAACTACTCCATATGGTTTTCTTGGCTGTAATCTTTATGGCAGCAGATCACCAGGCCTTTCTTCTGCAGATCTGCTGGGGATGGGAGAGTTTGGACCAGCAGCTTTTGGGTTGGTTTGTTTGTTGTTTATTTGTTTGTAGTGTGCTATCAAGTCAATTCTGACTCATTGCGACCCCATAAGACAGAGTAGAAGTGCCCCGTAGGGTTTCCAAAGCTGAAATCTTAATGGGAGCAAATTGCAAGGTTTTTTCTCCCATGGAGTTATTAGCCAAGCACAAATCACTTGCAGTACCCAGGGACCTCCTCACCACAACAGAGAACTAACTGGTCTAAAATGTCAATAGAGCTGAGGTTGAGAAACTTTGGTTTAGGAGATAAGGATACAGCAGTGACCTATGCATACATAGACATTGCTCTCATGAAGCTTACATTCAAGAGAGGGAAGACATGCAATAAGTTAAATAAATAAATGTATGAATGTGTAATAAATAAATACATACATAAGTTGTTAGTTGCTGTTCAGACGATTCCGAGTCATGACAACCCAATGTGTGTAGAGCAAAACTGCTCTATAGGGTTTTCAAGGCTATGACCTTTCACAAGCAGATCTCCAGGCCTGTCTTCCAAGGTGTCTCTGGGTAGATTTGAACCACCAAACTTTTGGCTAGTAGTTGAGTGCTTGACTGTTTGCACTACCCAGGGACTCCCTGGAATATTTAGGCACACACAAATATACTATTCTCTCCCACATTGTCAAATTTATTGAGTAGGGAGCTGTGATTCTTTATCCTGTTACTTCCACAGTGTATATAATGGTACCTTGGAGGCACCTTCCTAAGAACCTGATTTGCTGTTGGTCAGCCATCTGATCTAGCTCCTAGTATGTCTGATTTTAACCACACTGTGCTTCCATCCAGGTAGCTATGAGTCACTCCCAACAGAACAAAAAGCAATTTCTTAGCACTTGGGGGTCAGGCTGCACTGTAACATTTTAAGTGATCATAACTCATATTTTAACAGGAATTTGAAGTTCAAAGTGTGCTATCATTTACATTATCTGATTATTTGATTATAGGCTGGTTTGCCCCTGCGTGTATTTAATACGAACTCGGGAAGTACTTGTGGATTGATTAACTATATAATCTTCTTGCTAATGTGAGCAGTGAAATGTTCAGTAACCCTGGTTACATCATTACCTCAGCTGTCAAGTCCATCTCAATAATTTCTACAGGGAAACAACCTCAGTATGAATACCAGTCTTGCTGAAAATGGGGGGAAATGTCTACCCTGGCAATTAGAAAATGGTGTGGTTTTTTTGTATTGTACAAAGACAAAGGCTGCTGCTTTGTTTACCTGGTGTGCCAAATTCTGTACCTGTAGCCACTTTGAAGTCATGGCTTGTTCCATTTATATCCCAGTCACAATGATTTGTTCTTACCACATTTTTCATCATGCTAAGCAATACTTAAGTATCCTTTGGCAAAGGCTTGCTTTTGGGTTTTATTTCATAATGTTTTCATTAAATGTGTATGCTAAAAGGGGAATGAGTCAGGGAATAGAAATTACCATTAGAAAATTGTAGCCAGGCAGACTTCACAAATAATGCTTTGTTTTTGCTACTGATGTCAATCCAACCAAGCTTTTCAATGCCTATCTTTGTTATTCTGAATGCTGCAGTTGCTCACACTGGAACTCACTTTCTTTCATTGTCCCTTTTTGTAAGAAAATGCAGATAGAAGGATCGTATAGGAAACCATTTCTGGAGATCAAAAATATATTTTGCTACCAAGGGAGAAGACCTCAAGATACGAATAAATGCAAAATAGAACAAATTGTAAGTTTATTTTCTGTTCCCATTAGTAAAACAAGAATAAAAGAAAAAATATAATTGTGAGCAAAGTGGAAGCTATTCACACAAAATGCAGTAAGTAAGATTAAAAAAACCAAACCCTTTGCCGTCAAGTTGATTCCGACTCATAGCAACCCTATAGGACAGAGTAGAACTGCCTCATAGGGTTTCCAAGGAGTGCCTGGTGGATTAGAGCTGCCTACCTTTTTGGTTAGCAGCCATAGCTCTTAACCACTACGCCATCAGGGTTTCCAAATAAGATAAAGGTGCTTGTTTTTAAATAGTTAAAGGAATTAGTGAGAACGGAAGTCCTTTAATATATCCGAAACTATACTGCAATGCATACTTTGATATCCATACATGAAATCTGATAAACAATATGCGAAAATAAATATGTGCTTAGTCCTATTATGCTTGCACCATGTCATTTAATTCTGAGATTGAGAATATACTCATTAAGCGCATATGGCAAACACATCGTAAGGTGACCCACCAGTGAATCATGTTGTCGTTGTTAGTTGCTATCAAGTTGCTTCCAACTCGTAGTGACACCACGTACAACAGAATGAAACACTGCCCGGTCCTATGCCATCCTCATGATCTTTGTTATGCTTGAGGCCATTGTTGCAGCCACTGTGTCAATCAGTCTCATTGAGGGTCTTCCTTTTTTTTTTTTTTTTTTCCACTGACCCTCTACTCTACCAAGCATGATGTTCTTCTCCAGGGACTGAGCCCTCATGACAGCACGTCCAGAGCATGTGAGATGAAGTCTTGCCATCCTTGCTTCTAAGGAGCATGCTGGCTATACTTCTTCCAAGACAGATTTGCTCGTTCTTTTGGAAGTCCACGGTATATTCAATATTCTTCCCTAACACCATAATTAAAAGGCATTAATTGTTCTTTGGTCTTCCTTATTCACTCTCCAGCTTTTGCATGCATATGAGGCAACTGAAAACACCATGGCTTGGGTCAGGTGCACTTTAGTCTTTAAAGTGACGTCTTTGCTTTTTAAGACTTTAAAGAGATCTTTTGCAGCAGATTTGGTCAATGCAATGAATCATTTGATTTCTTCACTGCTGCTTCCATGGCATTGATTGTGGATCCAAGTAAAAAGAAATCCTTTATAACTTCCATACTTCCTCCATTTATCATGATGTTGCTTATTGATCCAGTTGTGAGGATTTTTGTTTTCTTTATGCCGAGATGCAATCCATACTGAAGGCTGTAGTCTTTGATCTTCCTATAAGTCCTACCCTTACATAATCCCTTTGCTTAGACTATGGGAGGATCCTGTGACTTGCTTGTAGCCAACTGAATATGGTAAAAATGATGCGTGTTTAGGTACAGAAGACTACATCTTAGCTGACTGGAGTAAAAGAATCTTCTGCTGGCTTTGATGAAGCAAACAGCCATGTTGTGAACTACCTACAGAGAGGGTCACATGGCAGGGAACTGTAGGCAGCCTCTAGCACCTACAGTAGCCTCCAAACAACAGTCAGCAAGAAACTGGGGTCCTCAGTCACACAGCCACAAGGAAATGGATTTTACCAAACATGAATGACCTTGGAAGAAGATTCTTCCCTAGTCAAGCCTTCGAATGAGAACACAGTCCTGTCAACATTTTAACTGATGCCTTTTGAGACTCTGAGCATAGGACCAAGCTAACCCATTTTCAGACTTTTACTCCCTGGAAAATGTGAGATTATAAATGTGTGTATTTTAAGCCCGTATGTATGTGACAGTTTGCTGAATGGCAAGAAGAAATCAAAAGTTTGGAGATTTGAGTCCCCCCATAGGCACCTTGGAAGGAGGGCTTGGTGATCTACTTCTAAAAATCAGCCACTAAAAGCCCTATGGAGCACAGTTCTACTGTGACATACTTGGGGTCAGGGTCGCCATTAATTGGAATTCACTCAACGGCAACTGCTTTTGGTTTTAATAGAAGATTAATACAGCAGCCAGTGCTACCAAATTGAGAAGGATTACATCTGTAGTGCATATATACTACTGCTACTACAGAGCAATAGAATTTGGTGAATGGTCTTTCCAGAGTAGGTTGACTTTTTTCAGGGTAAAATAAATGGTGGTACCATTTTGAAATTAAAGAAGATAAATTCAAAGAAGTGCAATTACTTGCTAGTTTCCAGTAGAATGAGGGTAAAGTATTGGCTGTTATACATTATATATTAAATGATACTAATATAATGCTACTATGTTGAAAGCTAAATTGGTATATTACAAAAATATTTATTATTGGAAAAAAGAAAATAGGAGCAGTGTGAACTACTGGACGTTTGAAAAAACATGATTGGGTAAAATTAAAGGCAGCTAAATCTTAAAACTAGAAAAACATTCTCTTTCACAGCCTTTTTACCCCCACTCCCCATCTTGATCTCAGACTGCCCATGTTTTCTTAGATCTATTATCTTGAATAAATTGCCTATCTAATTTCTTTTCTCAAATACTTTACCTGAAAACAGGGATAACATCTCACAGAGATGATGTCAGGATAAAATAGGGTCGGTCATAGGTGTATAGTACTCAACATTTTCAGCTTTTTATTCCATAAATATAGTTTTAAATTATGACTTCCAAAGGGTCCAAATGTTTACTCATAAAACTTTGCCACAGAGACACTAGCTTTTTTTGGAAATTTCCAGGAATAAAAGTTTTACTGCACCAGATTCAATAGCAGATTCAATAAAATACGAATGCTCACATATTTTAAACACTGACATCTTTTGAACTTTTCAAAAATTATCTGTAAGCTTAAAGAAACTACTGCTGATCTTTGCTTGTATCTTAAATTTACAGGTAAAGGTCTAGAAGATCAATGGTCTCTTATTTTCCCACTTCTTATATTTGGTCACATTAACAACTACAGGGACCTAAGAGTGGTAAAATAACAGAGCAGATTAAAATGTCTACTACTGCTCTGATGTGCTGGCTTTCACAAACTCAACACATGAAATATTGTATTAAGTTGAAAGACCAACTATGTCCTCTTTTCAAAGCATCTACCATTCCCCCTTTAATTCTCTTAAACAAATGCTTACATAAGTGTGTCATTTAGTAATACTTGAGTTTATTATTGTTTAAATTTTAATCTTTTCCACTTTCCTCATAATGCTGGTGATGACATGATTAGATAAAATTTTTCTGCAAAAAGCACGAAGATACATAGATCATCATCTACCAGTTAAGCTAATAATGAAATAGAGGAGGCATTAATGTTCTATGACAGTGGAAAGTCTATATTATGAATTCAAATAATGAAGGTTAGCAAAGCACTTTTTAAGATGTAATCTTGACTAGATGAGATCAGTGAACATTAGTGTTCAAATTTCATTGTAGTTTCCTGACAACCATCCCAAAATTCTAATGAAATGTCTCAAAATTCAGTTGGCACAGTAGTTTTGTAATTTTTCCATAACCTTACCCCCTGAGGTTTTGACTGACTTCTTTGGGCCTTTATCTGACTGGAAATGTATGCCAGTATAATTTCTGTAATATAAAGGAGAGAAGAAAGACAAAATTTAGAAACACCTTTCTTTCATGTATTTTAGAAATAATTTATTACTCTTAAAAATGGTCTCTCTAATGTTGGAGCTAGCCACGTAGGAGAAGCACAGATAGGCAATAACAAATTAAGAATAATTGCTCCCTGCATTAGATGTAGTCATAATTTGGATGCAAAAGAAATTTAACACTCAAGAAGTACTTAAAGACCAGAGTAAGAAGGGCAATAATGATGAGGTTAAAATTCTGAATGATGAATATACTTCCCCCCAAATCAACCATTTCTTCTTGTTGTAACCCTAAGTCTATTAATTTTTTTTTTTATACTGAACCCAATCTTGTTTCTTGGCATTGATTTAGCTTGTCTTATAGGTAGTAAAAAAAAAACTATTGCCATCAAATCAATTTTGACTCATAGCGACCCTATAGGACAGAGTAGAACTCTTGGTATGAGTTGGAATTGACTCAAGGGCAACAGGTTTGTTTTTTTTTTTTTTAATAAGTAGTAAAACCATGTTTCTTTGCATTATAAATATGAAGACAATTGACAGGTTCCTCAAATCTTTTTTCAACACATCTTTCAACACTTTTAACTATTTTCTATTGTATTTTCTTTCTATGTTATATTGTATTTTCTGTATATTGTATCAAGATTTTGTATCTTGATTGGTTTTAAATTTGTTTTCTCATATATTACCTTGTTTCAGAATTAAAGAGGGAGGGGGAGGCAGAGAGGCAAGAGGAAGGAGAGAAGAGGGGAGAAAGAGAAAAAATTAAGATTATGAAGATGAAAAACCAAATAGAAGATTAGGTTTCCTTTTTAGTTTGGTATCTTATTTAGAGTAAATAGTTAACCTTGAATTCTATTGTTGAAGTGGAGTAGCAGTGAATAACAGGATCACCATCAAACCCAAAGAAGCAGAAAGAAAAGATTAAAAAAGGAAATAATAAAGGAAAAGAAAAAGTAGAGTTGGCAAACTGGAAAGGAGGAAAGAAAAAAACTCAAAGCAATAAAGTAATAATAACACCTAGAATTCATTGCGACTAATTCGTATTCTGGTCATTTCATGTTCACGATAATTCTGCAAGCTCTGCATCTTTAATTTTGCAAATCAGGATATTTAGTCTCAGTGGGTTAAGTAACTTACTTAAATATCACATTGCTACTATGTGGTGAAACCAGAATCTGCAAATATAACTGTCTGATCCCAATGTCCCAGACTGACATCAATAATTACATTGTTTATTCTTTTTTATTTTCTCAAGAATCTTTCCTTGGCTTTCATGATAAAAACAATTCTTGATAAATAAAATTTCATTGGAATAAAGAATCACATAGCTTCCAGAAATAACTGCCGAGGCACATTAATGTATGGTTGACCTTTTGTGTAACTCTGGCTATAAATTTACATATAACAACGCGTGGTTTTAAATTCTTAGATTTGTAGTTTTATAAACATTAACACAGTTTCACACCTGAGTATATGCCAGTCATTTCAGAAAAGAGAATTGACTTTTAATCAGCCAGTAGGCCTTAAAATTATATTGTCTAAGATTTAAAGAATTTATTATAATTAATATTAAGACAATTTAAATGCTATGGACCTTTTTTAGACATTCAGAAAATGTGTTTGTTAATTCTTTAAGTGAACCAAAGGGCAAAATTAAAGCATGCAACTGAAAATAGGAATTTCAGGAGTCTATAATAAATTCAGCCTTTGAAATTTACACTGCTATCTCTATGTGTGTTAAGCAATGAAGAACAGGCTGGGGGATATTTTAGATTTATGACATATCAATTAGGTGATAAGTGAATCTCTACAGATTTCATGGAGTTTTGATAAGCACCTAAGGTTTCCAGAAGTTATTAGAATTTTATCTCAACTCAAGTAAAATGTTAGTCAAAATAATAAATCACACTCAATATCCTATGAGACTAAGCTCTTATACCTAAATTTGGGTAAGTCTTACATATAATCGGGAGGACAGATGCTTTTTCTATTAGTAATCATTCATTTACTTATTAACTAAGTACCTATAATGTCAGTGGCATACGGCTCAGGCAACGGGGACAGAGATTCAAATAAGATATGGCCATTTCCTTTCAAATAGCTCAAGATCTCATAAAAGTAACAGTCATGTGAATAATATTACACTTCAGAGAAATGCTAATAGAGGATATGGATAGGATTGGATTTGGAGGATAGGTATTCCTGCCAGGCGTTGTGGTTGAGGAAAAGTCATTAGCTAGGAAACACTCTTATAAAGAAATGGCATTTTAGCAGAGTTTTGAGCATATTAATTAGGTAACATTCACAGTTTTTATCCAAATTCTTAATTCAAGAGCCTTTCCCTTTTTGGTGGTATTCTGAAAACAGAATTTTGTAAGTCCTACATTATATTTTCCCCCCAAATATCTATGTGTTCTGGGAAACCCTTTAAAAGCTTTTTTTTAGTAAGGTGACTTAATATTTGCATGACCTTCCATGAAAACCCATTGTTTGACTCATGTGAAGTTTTCTTCTTGCTATTAATCAAAAATGTTAAGTTATAGGCTTATTCACATACCATACATAGAACTTCCAAGACAGGAAGCACACCATAGCCCACAGTTGAGCACCCAAGCAATTTCTGATCCTGAGATTTGTCCAGCAAGGAGCCTATAAGCAGTTTTCCATCTTCACATGAAAGAAGCATTAGGACATGTCTCTGAATCTGTTCAGGCATACTTAGCCTTCTAGACCTACCCTACACCACTCTTTTCTCTAAATTCTTATTTTCACTCCCTCAACTTTGATGTCTCCCTGGTTCTAAACCTTGTTTTGATCTCTTGCAGCTTATTTCAGTTTGGGAGACTAATAGAATTTTCCTGTAATGGCTCTCCTGGCTTTATACACTCCCTGCTTCCTAGAATTCAGCCAGACTATACCAGCTCTGTAGGCAGGATGCAGACATGATTCTGGTGACTTGAACTTCCACAGACTTTCATATTTTGGCTGAAGGCATATTCAAAGCAACCTTTATTATAGTCACAAATGGAATCCAGATTTTAATTCTTCTGTAGAACTACGTATTTTAGTTCCATTTTTATTTCTCTGGAAAGGGCATTATAACCAAGACACATTGATTTGAAAAAAAAAAAAAAAGAATTCCTAAAGTTGTGAAGAATGAGTTGAGAAAGTTTACTTTTCAACATATTAAATAGAAGAATAAACTGATTATAAGAGTCATGGAATTTCAGAACTTGGTAAAACTCAATATTATTCCCCCCAACTCCTCTCTTTTACAAATGTAGAAACTGAGACTTACAGAAATTCTATACCCATATTTTTATTCAGTGCAACTTTTTCTTTCTTTCTTTCTTTTTTTTTAAACTTGGTAGCTCTAAGTTTACAGCATGATTTTCAAACTTCCTTTGAATAAATTGAATTCTTATCATTCAAATTTTTATCATCTATTAGGAACTGAATTATGTCCTCCAAAAATATGTGTGGGGATTTTAACCCCTATATCTATGGATGTAATCCCATTTGATTTATGTTTCATTGTTATGTTAATGAGGTCATATCAGTGAAGGGTGTGTCCTAAAACAAATCATCTCTGAGTGATATAGGAGCATCATAGACACAGAGACAAACAAGCAGAATGGGGGAGGTTAGATGCCAGGCAAATGTCTCCAGTAACTAAGGAGCCAGAGGTGAAAAAGACAAAGATTATCCTCCAGAGCCAACAGACAGACAACTATCCTCTAAAGCCAGTGCCATTAATTTGGACATCTAGACCCCTGAATAATGAGAAAGTAGACTTCTGTTCTTTTAAACCATCCACTTGTGGTATTTCTGTTACAGCAGCACTGAAAAACTAAGACATTACCTGTTCACAGAATGAAAAGACAACCCACAGTGTGAGAGAAAATATTTGCAATACACATATCTGATAAAGGACTTGTATCCAAAATATACAAAGCACCCTTAAAACTCAACAAGAAGAAAGTCAACAACCCAATTACAAAGAGGCAAAATATGTGAACGGACACCTCATCTGAGAAGATATACAAATAAAAGGAAGCCAAATAAAAAGATGCTCATCATCATATATCATATCAAAAAACAAACAAACAAAAAACCTGTTTGTCCTCGATTTCCATTCTGACTCATAGCGACCCTTTAAGACAGAAAAGAACTGCCCTGTAGGATTGCCAAAGAGCAGCTGCTAGATTTGAACTGCCAACCTTTTGGCTAGCAGTTAAGCTCTTAACCACTGCACCACCAGGGTTCCTTCCATATGTCATAGGGAATTGCAATTTAAAACAATGAGATATCACCAGGCAACTATTAAAAAGCTTAAAATCCAAAACAGTGGCAGTAACAAATGCTGGTGAGGATGTGGAGCAACAGGAATTCTCGTTCATTGCTGGTGGAAATGCAGAATGGTACAGCCACTTTGGAAGACAATCTGTCAGTTTCTTATAAAGCTAAACGTAGGCTTACCATATGATCTAGCAATCATGCTCTTAGGTATATACCCAAATGAGTTAAAAATATATGTCCACAAAAAAACCTACAGACAAATATTTATAATAGCTTTATTCAAAATTGCCAAAAATTGGAGGCAACCAAAACTCCTTCCATAGGGGAATGGATAAACAACTTTATTCTTCTTCTTCAGATTAGTTTTTCCATCTCCTTGAAGAATGTTGTTGGTATTTGGATTGGGATTGCATTGTATTTGTAAATTGCTTTGGGTAGAATTGTCATTTTCACAATGTTGAGTCTGCCTATCCATGAGCATGGTATGTTTTTCCACTTATGCAGATCCCATTGGGTTTCTTGCAGTAGTGTTTTGTAGTTTTCTTTGTATAGGTCGTTTACATCCCTAGTTAGATTTATTCCTAAGTATTTTCTTTTTAGGGGCTATTATAAATGGTATTGTTTTCCTGATTTCCTTTTCATTGTTCTCCTTATTGGTGTATAGGAATCCAACTGATTTTTGAATGTTTATCTTGTATCCTGCTACTTTGCTGAATCTTTCTATTAATTCCAGTAGATTTCTCATGGAGTCTTTAGGGTTTTCTATGTATAGTATCATATCATCTGCAAACAGGGACAGTTTAACTTCTTCATTACCAATTTGGATGCCCTTGATTTCTTTTTCTTGCCTTATTGTTCTAGCTTGAACTTCCAGAACAATGTTAAATAGGAGTGGTGATAAAGGGCATCCTTGTCTTCTTCCTGTTTTCAGGGGGAATGTTTTCAGCCTCTCTCCATTAAGAATGATGTTGGCCATTGGTTTTGCATAGATGTCATTTATTATGTTGAGAAATTTCCGTTCTCTACCTATTTTATGAGAGTTTTTATCAGGAATGAGTGTTGGACTTTGTCAAATGCCTTTTCTGCATAAATTGAGATGCACATGTGATTCTTTTCTTTCCTTTTATTTATGTGGTGGATTACGTTGATTGATTTTCTAATGTTGGACCATCCTTGCATACCTGGTATGAATCCTACCTGGTCGTGGTGTATTATTTTTTTGATATGATGCTGAATTCTATTGGCTAGAATTTTGTTAAGAATTTTTGCATCTATATTCATGAAAGATATTGGTCTGTGTGATAGTTAAGATTGTATGTCAACTTGGCTATACCATTATTCTCTGTGTTTTAGTAGTTGTATAATGTGATCACCCCCATGATGGAATCTGCTGACTGGTACTGGTGGAGGCGGGGCCTGTGGCAGCTCACCACCCTCTCAGTTTCATCTCTCTGACTTCCACTGCTTACCTTCTGCCTGCTCATCTTGCCAAGGTTTATGGCTTGTTCCAGAATCAGCAGCTGCCTCTTGTCTCACCTCCAGTTCGTGGGACTTGAGCTAGCAGCTTACCTGTTGATCTCGGAATCTTTCGAACTTCTCAGCCTGCAAGCAAGAGTCAGGTTCTCTGAACTGCTGACCTTGGGTTTGCCAGCCCCTGCAGCTACGTGAATCAGGAGAAACCTGATTGTCTTGTCTGCTGATCTTGGATTTCACTGACTTTCACAGCCTGTGAGCAGGAGCCCCTATTCGACCTGCCGACCTTGGGTTCACCAGCTTCTGCAGCTACTTGAACTGGGAGAAGCCTCTACCCTGATCTGTGGACTTGGGACATTTTAGCCCCTACAGTTGTGTGAGTTATTTCCTTGATATAAATCTCTCTATGTATGTATTTATACGTTTTACTGGTTTTGCTTCTCTAGAGAACCCAGCCTAAAACAGTCTGTAATTTTCTTTTTTTGTGACATCTTTGCCTGGTTTTGGTGTCAGCGTTATGCTTGCTTCATAGAATGAATTTGGAAGTGTTGCCTCGTTTTCTATGTTCTGAAATAGCTTGAGTAGTACTGGTACAAGCTCTTCTGTAAATGTTTTATAGAATTCTCCAGTGAAGCCATCTGGACGAGGGTTATTTTTATGGTTGGGAGTTTTTTTATTACCTTTCCAATCTCTTCTTTTGTTATGGGTCTTTTCAGATTTTCAACATCACTTTCTTGCAGTTTGGGTAGGCCATGTGATTCTAGAAATTTATCCATTTCCTCTAGGTTTTCAAAGTGGTTGGAGTACAGTTTTTCATAATATTCTGTTATAATCCTTTTTATTTCAGTAGGGTCTGTTGTAATGTCCCCATTTCATTATTTATTATGTTTATTTGCATCCTCTCCTGTTTTTCTTTTGTCAGTCTGGACAGTGGTTTGTCGATTTTGTTGATTCTTTCAAAGAACCAACTTTTGGTTTTGTTGATTCTTTCTATTGTTTTTCTGTTCTCTATTTCATTTATTTCTGCTCTGATCTTTACTATTTCCTCTCTTCTGGTGTCAGGCTTTTTTTGCCATTCTCTTTCAATTTTTTTGAGTTGTGTAGTTAATGTTTTAATTTTGTCCCTTTCTTCTTTTTTGATGTGTGCATCTATTGCTATGAATTGTCTTCTGAGGACTGCCTTTGCTGTTTCTCAAAGGTTTTGGTATGATGTGTTTTCATTCTCATTTGATTCTAGGAAGTTTTTGATTCCATCTCTGATTTCTTCTATTACCCAGTGATGTGTAAGCAGGGTATTATTCAGTTTCCAAGTAACTGACTTTTTTTCCTTCCTCTTTCTGTTCTTAATTTCTACCTTGATGGCACTGTGGTCAGAGAAGGTATTTTGAATTATCTCAAAGTTTTGGATCTTGTTGAGGATTACTCTGGGGCCTAAGATGTGGTCTATTCTGGAGAACGTTCCATGTGCATTGGAAAAGAATGTGTACTTTGCAGCAGTAGGATGGAGTGTTCTATATGTGTCTATGAGGTCAAGTTGGCTGATTGTGCCCTTCAGGTCTTCTGTATCTTTGCTGAGTTTCTTCTTAGTTGTTCTGTCCTTTACTGAGAGTGATGTGTTGAAGTCTCCTAGTATTATTGTGGAACTGTCAATTTGTCTTTTCAGTGTTGTTAGAGTTTGTTTTATGTATTTTGGAGCCCTGTAATTGGGTGCTTAGATGTTTATTATTGTCATCTCTTCATGACGGATCGTCCCGTTAATCATTATATAGTGCCCTGCTTTATCTTTTATGGTGGATTTTTTTTTTAAAGTCTATTTTATCCGAGATTAGTATTGCCACTCCTACTCATTTTTGGTTGTTGTTAGTTTCATATATTTTTTTCCAACCTTTGACTTTTAATAATTTCACATCTTGTTTCTAAGGTATGTCTCTTGTAGACAGCATATTGATGGATCCTGTTTTCTTATCCATTATGTCACTCTCTGTCTCTTTATGGGTGCACTGAGTCCATTTACATTCAGTGTAATTACTGATAGATGTGAGTTTGTGGCTGTCATTTTGTAGTACATTTTTTTGTGGTGCTGATGTTTTCTTTGTTCTTCTTACTCTTTTGTGCTGAGTTATTTTGTTTGTGGATTTTTTTTCATTTTTTTTGTTTTTGTTTTTGTAGGTTTTGTTTTTGCTGAGACTTTTTGTTTTTCCTCTTTATTTTTATGAGTATGTTTATTAACTTTCTCTGTGGTTACCATGAATTTTACCCTTATCTTTCTAAGTTTGTAGCAGTGTACCAATACTTGGTATCACCTTGCCTTCCTCTCCATTAGAAGGTTCTATACCTATGCCGTTTAGTCCCTCTTTTATTGTTTAGATGTTGTTGTCATTTACTGATTAATTGCTCTGATTCCCTGTTGTATTTCTTTTGGTTTTGGATAGTCTTTGAGAATTCATTTCATTGATTCGTATCTGGCTGGTATGATCCTACATCCTAGATTCTGCATGTGAGCTGAAGTTGTTTGTTCTCAGATCGAAGAACTCCCTTTAATAATTCTTGTAAGTTTGGTTTGGCTTTTACATATTCCCTTAATTTCTGTTTATTTGGAAATGACCTAATTTCACCATCAAATTTGAATGAGTGATTTTTAGGATATATTATCCTTGGCTGGCAATATTTTTTCTTTCAAGATTTTATATATGTCATCCCATTGCCTTCTTGTCTGCATGGTTTTTGCCGAATAATCTGAGCTTAGTCTTATTGTTTCTCCTCTGTATGTGACTTCTTGTTTTTCACAGGATGCTCTGAGGATTCTTTGTTTGTCTTTGGTTTTGGTGCATGTGCTTATGATATGCCTTGGTGATTTTATTTTGGGGTCTATCCTATGTGGGTTTCGTTGAGCTTCTGGCCAGCTTTTCGTCTTTCATTATATTGGGGAAGATTTCTGTCAGCAGTTCTTCAATGAGCCTCTCTGTGTTCTGTTTTCTCCCCCTGTTCTGGAATTCCAATCACTCGTAAATTTTTGCTTTTGATTGTATCCCACATAACTCTCAGGGTCTCTTCATTTTTCTTTGTTCTTTTTTCTGAGTTTTCCTGAAACAGAGTTGTATCCAAGTGTTTGTCTTCAATTCCACTGATCCTGTCTTCCACCGTTTCAAATCTGTTTCTCAGCCCTTCTATGACACCATTCATTTCTGAAATCTTGTTGTTTATCTTTTGGATTTCTAATTGTTGTTTTTGTATAATTTATAGTTGTGAATTTATTTTGGCATTTTGTTCCTGCATTATTTTCCTGAAGTCTTCCAATTTTTTGTCTGTAGTTTCCATGAATTTGTCTATTTTTTCCTCATTTTTGTCTGCTTTTTGCCTCATCTCTTGGATAATTCTGAGTATTAGAGAATTGAATTCCCTATCAGGTAGTTCTAGTGCATTTTCTTCCACAGGAGAGTCATCTGGTGTTTTATTCTGGATGCCTACTGGAACTATCTTGTCCTCTTTTTGTAAATGTTTAGATATTGTCTGCTGTCTTCAGGGCATTCAGTAGTTATTTTTCTTGTTTATTGACTGTAGCTTTGTTTTTTTTGTCCTTTTTCTTTAATTTGGCTATGTCTGTGCAGGTGGGAAGTGTGTTCTTTGTTGTTTGCTCATCTGTGGGCACAATACTTTTTGCCTCCTTCTCCAATTGGCAGGGTCAGTCACTTAGATATGGTACGGCAGGGCAGGTCTAGCTGAAGAGGAGTTACTGGGACAGGATGTTTGTGGCACTTACTATAGCCACCAGGGCGGGTTGGTAATCAGTGCAGGGCAGGTTCCAGTAGGCCGTGCCAGTGCTGTTTGGTGGTGTAATGTTAAGCGCACGGTGCAGGTAGGCAAGATGTAGTGGGGAGATTGTTATATGTGGAGCTAAGATGGATATGAGAGAGAGGAGAGAGGAACAGGAGCCAAAAACATACTAACAAACAAAAAAGTATGCTAGGGGAGCTTGCTGTTGGAATGGAGAGATGAGAGACTATGAAATGGAGAAAAACTAAAAGGGGAAGAGGAAGAAAAAAAGAAAAGAAAAGAAGGAATAAATAAAAATCGGAAAGGGAAAGGTACAGCAAAGTTCCCAGGGATCCCACCAGTGCGGCTATGAGGTCTGGGGAAGTTGTTCTCAGGTGTTGCAGTACAGCCTGGCTAGAAGGCATAAAGGTATACAATGCCAGGTATTCAGGGAATAGAAAGAGAAGGAAGATATAGAGAGATGAGAAACTGAGTAATGAAGAAAGACAAAAACGGAAAAAGAGGGAAATGAAAACAAAACAAATTTAAAAAAAAAAAGAACAAGAAAAGCCCCCAAAAACACAGAAAAAAAAAAAAAACCCCAACGAGAAAAGAAATACCCTCAGGGATCTCTCTGCATGTCTGTGCAAGCTGAGCAGGTAGTTCCAAGCCACGCAGCACCACCTGGCCAGAATGAGCTCCCAACCCAAGAAAAGGAAAAGAAAACAAACATACAATCCAAAACAAACAAACAAACCAAAGCCCTGGGATCCCACCAGCACGGCAGGCCAGACCGGAGAGCAGCTCCACACTCGAACAGAGCTCCACAGCCCCTCAGGAAGAAGCAAAGATGGCTCACGGAGCCAGGTATTTGAGCAAAAGGAGGAGGAGGTAGTGAGAAGTAAGGAAGAAATCAAAAGAAGCGATAAAAAGCAACACCAGCAGCCAACAAATGGCACTCAGAGAGCCAGCCATTCAGGTGGGTGGAATCCAAGTAGCCGGTGCTTCATGGACAAGAGATCGTGGCCGCAGGAAGCAGAGGAGGCCGAGTGGTGGTGAAGACGGGTGGGGGGTGGGAAAGCATATATCGCAAATTACTGTTTGTTTTGTCTCCTGCTGGAAGCTCCGTGAAGCTGCTTTCTCGTCCCCCTTGTTTGCTGGTCTCTGATAGGAGTCCAAGATGGTGGATCCACACTGTGTTAGCTGATAGGGGTCCTCTGCATGAATCTCTCCTTGCTCTCCGTTCTCTGTCAGTTTTCTCACTCCATTTGGTGCTTGGCTGAGTTCTTTATATCTTCATTTGATGTTTTAGGGTTTCAGGATTGTTGTTTACTCTCTTCGGCTTAGTTTTTTGGATCTTTGCTGTGGAGAGACGGCATGGTGCTTCTGCCTAGAGTGCCATTTTGCTGGAAGTCTTTACTCATTTTTTAATGAGGAAAAATGAGACTTTTTCACACTGAGTAGGGGTAGTTTTTCAGATTAAAACATTTACATTATTCTCATGGGCTGTCAATCAAGGGAACTAAGAACAACACTTTATCAAAAATATTGACTGAATTAAAAGGGTAGTATCAATTTATTTAAGAAATACAATCCACATTTCCACCTTCTCAGCATGGCATCTCTAGCATGAATCTTTTTATGTTTTAAATCACTGAAATCACTTGTTTTAAAAAACTACAAGCAGATGACATGACAACCAGAAGAACAATTGACCAAGTGGCAATGTATTTTTTACTCTTTTCAAAGTGTTAAAAAATTTCAGATATCTCATGTTACATTTTATTTACCAAAGTCAAATCCAATGATTATTGTTTATTAAACAGAAGTGTTCCATGCATAATCCCAACGTTTGAGAGTCAAGAACTTTTTGAAACATATGATGATTGCGCATCTGAAAATCTAAGAAAACGTGTTGTGGATATATTTTAAGTGTATTATAAAATAAATTGATACACTCCGTTCTTTTTGATAAAATATGGAACATGATAAATGGAGAAAAGATTGAAGTTGTCAAGGAGTTTATTTTACTTGGGTCTACAATCAACACCAAAGAAGCAGCAGTCAAGAAATCAAATAACACATTGCACTGGGAAAATCAGCTGCAAAAAGACCTCTTTAAAGTGTTAAAAAGCAAAGATGTCACCTTGAAGACCAAAGTGCACCTGACCCAAGCCATGTTTTCAATTGCTTCGTATGCATGCAAAAGCTGGGCAATGAGTAAGGAAGACCAAAGAAGAATTGATGCCTTTGGATTACAGTGTTGGCAAAGAATATTCAATATACCATGGACTGACAAAAGAACAAACAAATCTTTCTTGGAAGAAATACAGCCAGAATTCTCCTTAGAAGCGAGGATGGCAAGACTTCGGCTCACATACTTTGGACATGTTATCAGGAGGGATCAGTCCCTGGAGAAGGACATCATGCTTGGTAGAGTAGAGGGTCACTGAAAAAGAGGAAGACCCTCCATGAGATGAATTGACACTGTGGCTGCATCAATTGGCTCAAGCATAACGATTGTGAGGATGGTGCAGGACCGGGCAGTGTTTGGTTCTGGTGTACATAGGGTTGCTATGAGTTGGAAGTGACTCAATGGCACCTAACAACAACAACAACAACCAATAATTTTACGCTAATTACTAAAAATTTAATGTGTTCTTCATATTTTCTCCTCAAAAATCTGTCTACCCTGCCTTAGAAAATGGTAAACTGTTGATAAATTTTATGTAAAGAAGCACAGTATTTCAGATTGATAAGATTAATTGACTCATGGAGAACAACATTCCTTTTTTACGTTCCTGTACTTTGGAAATGTTTGTTTCCTGTTTCAAAGGTGGAAATTTTTTTGAAGAAAAATACACCAAATACAGAATTACTTGAATACAGTAGTTTCTTCTAATCTTATACTAAACCATATATTAAGAAAATTTATAAAAAAGAAATTCAGGCTATTTCATAAATAGTATTTTCGAATGTGGAAAAAGTGAATTGCACTAATAAGAGTATATGGAAGCATTATTTTCCTAATCTAAAAATGATTCCATATACCAAATGCTTTGCACCTAATTCAGCCTCCAATGGAATAAAATATTTTAAGTTAATGTAGCCCATATTAAAACATATTGTATCTGATGAGTCATTACAGATTTCGTGTGTGTGTGTGTGTGTGTGTGTGTTTGTGCATGTATGGGAGTGTTTTGTATAGCAGTCACTCTGTGTGGGGGGAAAGATGGGGTGATGGTGAGTGTCTCTGTAAATGATGTGTGATCAGAAAGAGAGTGAGGGAGACTTAAGACATGTCCTCGGGTCTGTCCTGTCCTGCATAGGGAGTCTGTCTGGTAGCCCACCCTGGGTGTTCATGACAGGTGGACCATCACTGCCTGGTGCACAGGATGGGTCCTTTGCTTTTCCCACAGAAAAAAAAAGAGAGAGAGAGAGGGAAAAAGGACCATTCTGGGAATGAGCCTTGAGCTTACTGAAAAAGTACAAAAAGCACAGCAAGAGAACTCGACAGCAAGCTGGAGAGAGAACAGGTCTGCGTGTTTGTCAAGTGAGGGAAACAATGCCAACAAAACTACTTCATAAAGTTGTTATTTAAACATTTGGTCATTGATCCACATCCCTTCTAGACCATTGCATTGTGATTAATGCTGTGTGTGCACACATGCTTTAAGATATTACTCAGAGACATAATCTATGATTTTTGTTTAAAACAATTTGATGAGCTAGAACCTGTAGTACCAATGCTATTAGTATTTCAATCTAATTCTTGTTTTTTTAAAAATATTTTATTGTGGTTTAGGTGAAAATTTACAGAGCAAATTAGTTTCCCATCAATCTAACTCTTATTCTTTTCTGAGATAGTAGGAAAAAAAAAATTCTAAGTAATGTTCATTATAGGAATTGTCACCAAAGAATCAATGCAGTAATTTAAAAGTAATAACTCAGAGCCTGAGTCCTAAATGCCACTTCTTAAGTATATTATTGTAGCAGACCTAAAACCAGGGTGCTTGGCATGACTAAGACAGACAGACCCAGATCAAAATTAAACTCCATTTTGAATTTAAAAAATGTCACTTAGCCTAAAAAGCCTTTGCTTTTGCTCTTCCTAAGACAATTCAGCTTCCTGTAAAAGTTTAACTGCTCATAACACAAAGAGAGTAAGGGTCAAGGCTTTAGTTTATGTAGAGAACTGTTTGTTAAAAAGGTATTTGTCAAGAATGTTTGTGAAGCTTAGCTTAGAGAAAATACTTTGTTCAACAGGAGGTTAGGAAGTAGAATTGATAATGAAAATGGGGCCTGCAATTGTCTAATAACTCTGTAAGCCAGAGGAGGTAGACAGCAATTAACTAAGTCTTAGTCAAACTTCATTTTCATTCACTCACTGAGACCTTGGCTCCAGTTCGGCTGACTCCTTTAAATGTGTAATTAAGGTAGAAGAATAAGCTTGTTACTTTAAGAAGAAAAGGAAATTGTGCAGTTGTTACAGAAAACTGACTCAATTGTTCCTGACAGGATATCTTGTTATCACAAGAGTTTAACAAATAGACTTACTGATGATAAATGTTTAAGAATGTAGTTTAACTTTTTGTCTTATAAATTTTTGCCACATACCCCCTGCCATAGTGTGCCTTTGAACACACAGGCTTCATTTGCTTCACTTGATAAAAATCTCTGTATCCCTGCAATTTGGAACACAGTGCAGCATCCTGCCCGGGTACCTGTGTGTCTCCCATTTCATGAAAAGTTTTATCCTTCAATAAAACTCTTTGTTTTTATTTCTAACACACTGTAAGCCTGGTGTTTAACTACAATGTTATAAAATTATTGTATTTTAACCTAAGTTCTCGGAATTCATTCTCATTTCCTCCATTGCCTTTTCCATATATGAAATGTTCAGAATGCTAAAATTACTGTAGTTTCTTATGAAAAAATTTGATATAAAAATTCACCTTATGTTTCCTGATTTTTATAGTTCCTTTGTTGTCTCTACTCCAAAAACTGAGCTTAGAAACATTTGGGAAGTCCTGAGAGCATAAGATATGTAATCATTACTTACCAACAGGCTCCCAGTTGATAATAACCTCCAAATTAATAAAATAAAAACTCTGGTGTTGTGAAATGCTTTCAGTGTTTTGATAACACCAAACTTTCCCTGTCTTCATTTACCTTATATGGTGTTATATTTGTCTTTTCATATGGTATGAATATTTAAGTCTATTCTATAATTGATTTTATATTTGGCTTCTAACATGAAGTATTTCTAAACTGGCTAATAAATCAAACATTTCTCATAGAATTTGTGAATATTTAAAAATATTATCAAAGAATGATGGCTCTCATATCAAATTAATATCAGACAGTTAGATATCATTTTGTCCTTCTGACAGGCTATGCAGATGAGAAGAAGATCTAATTTATTTTTTACCAGAAAAGGGAAATGCTTGTGTCAGAAAGTATAATTAAAATGTAACACTTGCCTGTTAGTGGAATTGTGCAGAATAGATGGGAACTTGGAAAGTAAGCTCTAGGTGATAACCTATTATGCATATGCTCTCTAATTTGCCCTGCTCAATCATTTTCAAATAGTGATCACCCAAAGTAAAAGTGGAACAACTGTTATTAGTATCCAGTGGTGTGAAAAAAAAAAAGATACATTTGACCTGAAACTCTGGGAAAAGCTGAAATCTAAGCCCATTTTAAGTTTAAACAATAAGTTAAAAATTTAAGCACATGATTGACTAAAAAAAAAAATAGAAATATAATTTGCTTCTAAGGAACAAGATACATAGTACTGAATAGATTATCAAATAAATCTATTTTTAATTATGTGAAGTTGAAAATATTACCGTATGTTTCATAGGTAATAAAGAAGAAATACTTTAGGAAATAGAGAAGTTGATTATTTTATTTAATACAAAATCAGCCCTCATGACACAATAAAAATACTAATTATTTTTAAAGGATCATTGTGATAAAATATAACTTTATCCAATGCACTAATATTAAGTGTTGTATTAGTTTTCCATTGCTGTGTAACAGAAACTTAGTGACTTAAAACAACCCTTATTTATTAGCAGTTCTCTAGATCAGAGGTACTAGAGTGGCACAGTGGTTAAGAGCTACCAACTGCTAACCGAAAGGTTGGCAGTTCAAATTCACCAGCTGCTCCTTTGAAACCCTGTGGGGCGGTTCTACTCTGTCCTGTAGGGTTGCTATTTGTTGGAATCGACTCGATGGCAACGGCCCATAAAGATTACAGCCTTGGAAACCCTGTGGTGCAATTCTACTCTGTCCTATTGGATCTCTATGAGTTGGAATCGACTCAATGGCACACAACAACAACAACAATAATGTTTACTGACATATTTTATTTTAATCCTTACCCAAAAGAAGCATATGTGTTACTCATATCAAGAGGACATGTTTGCCATATCAAGAGAATGAACAAACAAAGGGGAAACACACAACTCCATCACACCAGATGGAAAATGCTTCTGTAATTGGGACAGTTAGGGTATTTCTATTGCAAATAGTCAGGGCAAACTCTGTTTTAACACTAGCATCTACCACATCTACACAGATACCAACATCTGTAACCAGATGTTCCTTCTTCGTATAGGTCAGTTACCTTCATATATCTACAAGAAAAATGCCACTAAATCTTAGATTACCTAGATAAGACTTGCTAATCTAGAAATTAGAGAATTTAGACTCACGAGAGACTTTAGAGAAGATAATCCAAGGCTTTCCCTTCTCAAAGGAGAAAATGAGTTCTGCAGAAAATGAAGTAAGTTTCCCCAAATGGCACAGTGATATAGCCACTCAGAGAAAGTAGGACCTAGGTGTCCTGATTTCCAAACAAGTGTTTTTACATTATGCCAGGAAACAGATATTTATTCCATAACACCATAAGTATCTTTTATTCTGTTTTTTTAATTATATTTTCTTACCATTTAGAACCATAGTGTAATTTTCTGATAAAAAATTTTGAACTTTTTGCTAATTTAAATAATGAGATAATTCTTTCACCCATTCAACATTCAATAAATATTTATCAAATATCCGCAATATGTCAACCCCTGTTTTAACATTAAAGATACTGCAGTAAACACAATAGATGATGCCAGTGTTCTCATTGAGCTTAAATCGAATAATATAGTTTCCTCATATCAAGGATAACTTATAGCTACTCTCAAGGAACATTCCTTCTTTTTTTTTTTTCGCTCATTCCAAGAATACTCAGCACTAGACAAAGTGCTGGGGTTTAAATCTTATTTATGTTCTGTTGTTTTGTTTGTTAACTTCATTTTGTTGGTTTAAATTTTACTGGTGGCAAAGGGGAGCCCCTATACAGTTTTAAGCAGAGTATTGACGTAATTTGAGTAAACTTATTGTTTTGGGATTTTAAAATACTATGGCTAAGAATGAATTTAGAAAGAATGAATTGGTGGGAGAAGGCAATGCTGGAGGCAGAGAAATATCTTAAAAGGTCCGTTTACAAGACTCTAAACATAATCAGAGTCTAAATTAAAGAAATAGAACTAGATATAAATAGAATTGGATACAATCAAGAAATATTAACCATGCTGAATTGACAAGACATGGAGACTGGATGTAGAAAGTGATGGACAAGGATAGGTGACAGATGTTCCATCATTAACACTGGGAATACAAGATGGCAAGCAAGATTATGGATTGAGCAGGAAGGAGTGTTATTGATTCCGATTTTCCCTGGTTAAATCTTAGGTCATTATAAAGAAACCCAAAAGGCAATTGGAAATATGAAATGTAAAGTTCAGGGGAGAGATCTTAAGTGAATATATAGATTAAAAATGTCCTTCTTCTTCAATTTCCTTCATCTATTGATTTTAAGTGTTTTGACTCCTTTATTTCATTCAGTCTTCAACTTAAATATCATTTCTTCTGAAGGATCTTATCATCCAATCTAAACATAACTATTAAACTACACAAATATATTTGTGTTTTTATTTACTTTATAGTTTATACTACTATATAGTTTTTCCTTCTTTCCGTATTTCCTTTGTTACTTCCTTATTAGAAGGTTCAGGAAAGCAGGGTTATTATAGAACTGTGTATGACCTGAGAAACCACTACCTAACTGTGATCCTTAGGAATTTCCAGAGGACACTGCCTTCACTAAGGGAGTAAGAAATGCACTAGTGATGGTGGTACCAGCATCGCTGAGATACTCAGTAGAAGCTGTTCTCTGGAATCTGACACTTATGGCAGAGCTGCTAGTCTGAAATATCAGGAAAAAATTGAATGACACAGGAAGCATCAAAAGAGCATGGAAGGAATACAGATTCACTGTACCAAAAAGAATTGTTCGATGTTCTGCCATTTCAGGAGGTATAATATGATCAAGAACCAATGGTACTGAAGGAAGAAGTCCAAGCTGCACTAAAGGCATTGGTGAAAAACAAGGGTCCAGGAATTGACAGAATACCAACTGAGATGCTTCAACAAACAGATGCAACACGAGAAGCATCACTCATCTATTCCAAGAAAGTTGGAAGACAGCTACCTGGCCAACTGACTGGAAGAGATCCATATTATTTCTCATTCTGAGGAAAGATAATCCAATGCAATGTGAAATTATTGAACAATACCATTAATATCTCAAGCAGTATATCCTCACCTGGTTTCCATATCTAAGCCAGGTCAAAGTTTCAGATGGGCTTGCCTCACAAATGCAAACACACACATTGATGTTATGAGTGTTCTACAATAAAATTAGTAGAAAATTTCAGAAAAGAAATAGATGTAATATGACATATTCTTATTTATGAGGAAAACATTAATGAAGATACAAACAAGCTGTGTTCTAAGACTTAGGAATTTGGAGACTAAAGACTGTGTTTTAAGTTTTAAGGGAATATTTTGCCATAGATTTGTTTAGGACAGATCAAGGAGTCACACTCCTGGAAAAAGTATTAAAGAGAAAGTAAAAGAAAATTGACCAGTGTACATTATTTAAAAAAAAAAAAAAAATTAAGTTAGTGTGATACATTGAAACTAGCCAAAATACTTTGCTTCTTATCTCACTGAAAGATAGAGTCTAATTCCCTTCTGTTTGAATTTAGATAGTTATTATTGACTTCCATGACCAATAGAAGGCAACAGAAATGAATTCTGGGTCTTATGAGATTATTGCAGTTTCAGCTTAGTCCTCTTGGAATGCCCACTCTTGAGGTGTTCTTGGGATGCTTCCTTTTAGAACTCAGCTGCCATGCTGTGAGAAGCCCAAGCTACTCAGAAACAGTCCAGCCTTCAGCTCCAGTTGAATTCCCAGCTATTAGCCAGTGAGTGAGCCATACTGCAGTTCAACCCAGTCAAGCCTTTAATTTGTTATAGGCCTGCTGACATCTCACTGTAACGTTATGAAAGACCCAAAGCAAGAATTGCCCTCCTGAGCTCATTCAATCTATAGAATCATGTGAGATGACGATCATTTTTTAAGCTAGTGCGTTCGTTCTCTGTGGGTGCTACAACAAATTACCACAAAGTGGGTGGTTTCAAACAACAGAAATTTATTTTCTCACAATCCTGGAGGTCAAAAGTCCAAAAACAAGGTGTCACCAAGGCTACACTCACTCTGGAGGCTCTAGAGGAGAATCCATTTGTGATGGTTAATGTTATGTGTCAACTTGGCTAGTCTATGAATCTCAGTGGTTTGGCAGACACTATGTAGTCACATTCTATTTTGTGATCTAATGTGAGCAGCCAATCAGTTGACTTGGAAGCTTGATGGGGGCATGGCTTGCCTACAGTATACAAATGGATGCTGGCAAACTTACTCTCTTTCTTGACCTATCACTCCCCTCATCATCTGACCTCTGGTTCTTGGGATGTAAACCTGCAGAAGTTTCTGGTCTGCCACGTGACCTCCAGATTTTGGGTTAGTCAGCCCCTGCAAATATGTGGGCCAGCTGAGATTTTCAGGCTGTCATCTGATCCATGGATTTAAAATTTGCCAGCACCACATTTGCATAAACCATTTTCTTGAAGTAAATTTCTCTATATATATATGTTTATATAAATTTCACTGGTTTTGCTCCTCTAAAGAATCCAGACTAAGACACCATTCTTTGCTTCTTCCAGCTTCTAGTGGCTGTTGGCATTTCTTGACTTGTGATCACATCACTCCAATTTCAACCTCTGTATTCACATAGCCATTTCCTTTTGTCTGTCCAATCTCCCTCTGCCTCATTCATATGAGAACATTTGTCATTAGATTTAGGGTTTACCTAGATAATTTGAGAATAAGTTCTTTTTCTTGGCAGCTTATTTGTGATCAGCCCCAGGACCTGACAACTCTCTTATTTCCTTTTTAACTTTCTATTCCTTCTTCTGACTTCCTATAAGATCTTTAGGAGACCGTTCTTAATTCTTCCTAGAGGATTATTTTCTCCCTTCTACTTGCTCTGAAAACTCCCCTCTCCAAAATCAACAATTCATGTCTGTTTTTCTTTCAAAATAAATCTTGGCGGCCATTGATTCCATAACCTAAACCAAACTGAAAATTAGCTTCTATTTTCTTTAGGGCAGGGAGTTCTTAATATTAAATTGGTCTAATGCATCAAAGACAGGGAAAACATAAAAGTTTCTATATTAAAACATTATAAACATTTATAGTCTACTACAATACATCTTGAAATAAATGACCATAAATAAGTTACTTTTGTATCTTCTTTTTATTGTAAAGAAATGAGACAAAGACAGCTAGTAACATTATATGACCATGGAATCCATGTAGCATCTTACTGCATGGGAAAAAGAGAAATTAATTGCTTAAATCACCACCATATTCTTTTCAAATAAGTTGAAGACAACTAATAAAGTTTTTCAGTTTTAGGTGCTTAAATGAACTAAGAAAAGCCAAAAGATTTTAGATGAAAAAGTCACCCTTCCCCTTTGACAAAGAGGCTTTTAGCTCCAAGGAAAGAGAAAAAACGCTGCAGTCTGCTCCTCCTTTTATAGAAAGCCTAAATTTCCTCCCCTTTCCTTCTGTGATCTTTTTTAATTTTAATTCACAGGTACAAAGTTTTGTTTAGTCTGTCTAGAGGGGATGATTCCATAGATAAAAATAAATATTTCTTTCATCCCTTTTTGGTTTAAATTTTTTATTGTTTTGCTTATTGTTAAAAATAGTAAATGAAGAAGTGTTCTGTTGAGGGCATCTGACCTTTTTGTGTAGAAATGAGAAGAGCAACCTTGTAGCTGTTTTGTACCATTATACAGCACTAGAGTATCCAAGTCAAAATTCAAGTATATTACATATTTGGGTGTGGTTTCAGTTTGTACAATACTTTGAAAAAGACCAAGTGAATCAAGATATCCTTAGATAAGAATTTGTCTACTCAGTCTTTGCTAAGTACATTCAGGTGTAGGTCAAATGACGGCAAAATCAAATGTAAGCTAAAATGGAATCAATCTCAATACTATCTTCTGTACAAATAAAACATTTTCGGTCCTCAAGACAACTTGACAACAAGTGGAAGAAACTTTAGATGATTACTGTAAATTAGTTTCAGGATGATAATTGTCAGGTAAGGAAAGAGCTATATTACCACTTTTTAGAATTCACTGCCACAACATCTTTTAACCTTTACATTTACGCTCTTGTTAAATACCTCACATCACAAAGACTTGTAAGAACAACTTAGCTTTACGTATTAGAGCAGAAGATTGTGAAAGTGTCATGATAAATCATGAAACTAACTTTTTTTCAGTTGATTACTGATGACAAAGTTAGTGTTGTCTTGGCTTCTGCATTGATCTGGATTAGAAATGCATTTATTTATGAACAACTTCCATAGAAATTGTCACTGGGATTCTAATCTGCTGTGTAAACTTTCACTGAAAACAGTAAAATATTAAAAATGAAATGCTTTTGTTTAAAATTTTGGATATGCTTTTAAACGACAGGCAATAGAGTATTGCAAAAACATTATAAACCTTCCCTTTAAGTGTTTTTCTCTAGCATTTCTTACTAGAGACATCTTACATTTGGCAATGAATATTTTCAATTGACTAACAAATACAATATGTATAAATCCCTCAGCAAGAAACTCTAAAACCCAGCAATAATTAATAGAATTCTAAAATCAAAATCCTGCCCCACACCACCAGTATATGACCATCTAACTAGTACTACCATTTTGGAATAAATGTACTGGCTTGAAGTCCAGAAGTATTGATGAAACTGGGGTTTCTTCATTTTTATGGTTACTACTGCCACAAGGTTGCAGTATGGTTGCTATTATTAACACCATTTCTTACCAAAAAATTGTAAGTCTGAGTCTACTATTAAAATTGCTTATATGATTTTTGTCTAGTCATTTACATCCATTATGCTCCAGTTTCCTTATCTGCAACAAGAAGGAAGGATTTTAGATAATATCATTAGTATAGGAATTTCTCATTTAAAATATCAGCAAATATTCGTTGTTCAACAACATGAGAGCACTGTATAAAAAAAGAAATATACTGCTGAAAAAAACCATACTTAAGAACATTAATTTGTCTTTAGAAGAGTTCTGACACAACATCCTGTCCATCTCCATACTATTAGACTTCTATGCCTGCTTTTTTAGAATGTCAGATTCTATGACCAAACTCTCCTCATAACTATCACATCTAATGACTCATAAACTATCTTCAGAATCTGTGTTAGATCCAAACAAAATTGAAACCACACCTGAGGTTTTCTGTCTGATACTGAAGTTGTTGTAAGATCTCCTTGTTGCTACTTCTCCATATCCGCTAACATTTAACATCCAATCTTCCACCTTTCTTGGCCCTCTCACATCTTTGCACATCTTGATTTGTAAGTATTCTTTTTGTGTGCAGGTCTGATCCTATCTACACGTCTAATTTTTTACACACACTCCACATCCTAAGACTGACATTTATTATGAATTTAATTCTGCCATCCTTTCAGTGTGACATGCCTGAATTTTCTACAGTGTGATGTAATATTTTGAGTTTAGGAATGAAATAAATGAATACTTCTTTAGACTGTTTACAATTATTTCCCTGACAAGAAGTTGGGAATATCTAGTCTTAGAAATAATCTTCAATCTCAGACCCATAGCATAAATTCTTGATTCAATACAAATGCTCTTAATACCTTATATGTACCATTAGTTAATAATATCCCATATTATTAATTACAAATAAATAGCAAATTTAAGTTTGACAACTAGATTTTTGTGGTTTAAGAGAAGCTTACTAGCGATGTATTTAAATTGGTTAGATATACAAATGCTCTGTATTGCTCTAGGGTATCTAAAATTCTCCTATTGGGAAACCCAATTTTAGGCTGAATTCCTAATGCAGAACTCTATACTCTGAATCCTTCTCTTTTTGTGTCATTCCTATAATCTTAATTATAAGCAACTTGAGTGGATGATCTAGTTCTAAGGTTGCTCTCCACCTTCATAGTTATTTTTAAAACATTTTATTGAAATATAAATGATATATAGTAAATTTTATCAAGAAATGCATCTAGAATTTATGTTTAATCAATTTTAGACTGGAGAAATTGGTTAAAATCTTAAATTTTTTCATCTTTGGCATTAGTGGCCGGTGCATAAACTTGAATAATGGTCATGTTAATTGGTCTTTCTTGTAGGCATATGGATATTATACTAACACAGACTGTTGTATTTTGAGATAGATCTTGAAATGTTCTTTTTGATGATGAATGCGAAGTCATTCCTTTTCAATTTGTCATTTCCAGCATAGTAGACCATATGATTATCCAATTCAAAATGGCCAATACCAGTCCAATTCAGCTCACTAATGCCTAAGATACTGATCTTTATACAGTCCATTTCATTTTGGCGACTTCCAGTTTTCCTAGATCCATACTTCATACATTCCATGTTCCAATTATTAATGGATGTTTCCAGTTGTTTCTTCTCATTTTGAGTCATGCCACCTCAGTGCATGAAGGTCCTGAAAGCTTGACTCCATCCACATATTAAAATTGACTCTACTTTGAGGAGGCATCTCTTCCTCGGTCGTATTTTGAGTGCCCTTCCAACCCGAGAAGCTCATCTTTCGACACTACACAAGACAGTATCTCATCGCTATTCACAAGGTTTTATTGGCCAATATTTTCAGAAGTAGATCACCAGGTCCTTCTTCCTAGTCTGGAAGCTGTGCTGAAACCTGTCCACCATGGTTAACCCTGTTGGTATTTGAAATACTAGTGGCATAACTTCCAGTATCACAGCAACACACAAGCCACCGTAGTACAACAAACTGACAGATGTATGAATAATAGATGACTATTTTCAAATTTACTGGTCAATCATTAATGCCAAAGATGAGAAAATTGAAGATTTTTACCAACTTCTGAAGTCTGAAATTGATCAAACATGTAATCAAGATGCACTGATAATTACTGGTGATTGGAATATGAAAGTTGAAAACAAAGAAGGATAGGTAGTTGGAAAATATGGCCTTGGTGATAGAAACAATTCCAGAGATGGACAACAGAACAAAACACTGCCAGGCCCTGTGCCATCCTCACAATAGTTTTTTTACTTGAGCTCATTGTTGCAGCCACTGTGTCAATCCATCACGTTGAGCTTCTTCCACTTTTTCGCTGAGCTGCTACTTTACCAAGCATGATGTCCTCTCCAGGGACTGATCCCTCCTGATAACATGTCCAAAGTATGTGAGATGTAGTCTCGCCATCCTTGCTTCTAAGGAACGTTCTGGTTGTCCTTCTTCTAAGACAGATTGGTTTGATCTTTTTTCAGTCCATGGTATACTCAATATTCTTACCAGCACTACAATTCAAAGGCTCCAATTCCTCTTCCGTCTTCTTTATTCATTGTCCAGCTTTCGCATGCGTATGAGGTGACTGAAAACACCATAACACTTGGGTCAGGCACGCATTAGTCTTCAAGGTGACGTCTTTGCTTTTCAACGCTTTAAAGAAAGAAAGGTCTTTTGCAGCAGATTTGCCCAATGCAACGTGTCTTTTGATTTCTTGACTGCTGTTGAATATTCCCTTCTCTTTGGTGAAATGTCTATTCAAGTCCTTTCCTCATTTTTGTTGGGTTATTTGTCTTTTTGTTGTTAAGTTGTTAAAGTATTTGTATTTTGGTTATTAGATTCTTATTGAATATATGGTTTCTGAAGATATTCTCCCTGTCAGTAGCTTGTTTTTTCACTTTTTGGGTAAAGTCTTTTGATGCACAAAAGTTTTTAACTTTTATGAGGTTCCATTTATTCATTTTGCCTTTTACTGTTTGTGCTTTTTAAAATTATGTTAGATAATCTATTGGAATTTTTATCAGGATTGTATTGAATCTATAGTTAGCTTTGGGTAGTATTGATGTCTTAATAATACCAAGTCTTACAATACATGAATACAAAATATCTTTCTATTCATTTACACCTTCTTTAGTCTCTTTCAGTAGTGTTTTATAATTTTCATTGTATAAGTCTTTCATATCTCTGGTTAAATTTATTCCTAAATATTTTATTCTCTTAGATGCTATTGTAAATGGATTTGTTTCCCTAATCTCCTTTTCAGATTTCTCATTACTAATGTATAGAAAGCAGCTGAATTTTTGTTGTTGTTGTTTGTTTGTTTTTATTGTTGTTGACCTTTGCTAAATTTCTCTATTAACTCTAGAAGCTTTCTTGTGGATTCTTTGGGATTTTGTATGTATAGGAATATGTCATCTTTGAATAGAGATAATTTTACTTCTTCTTTTCTGATCTGGTTACCTTTTCCTTCTTTTTCTTGTCTTATTGCTCTGGCTAGGACTTCTGATACAATATTGAATACAGAGTGGTGAGAGTGGGCACACTTGTCTTGTTTCTGATTTCATGGGGGGAAGCTCTCAGTTCTTCTCTTTTAAGCACAATGTTGGCTGTTGGATTTCCTCATATGCCCTTAATCATATTGAGGAACTTCCTTTCTATTCCAATCTTCTTGATAATAATCTTTCATCAAGAAAAGGTACTGGATTTTATCAATTGCTTTTTCTGCATCCATATAGATGATAATATGGTTCTTTACGTTTGTTCTGTTGGTATGGCATATTACTTTGACTGATTTTCTAATGTCAAACTATCCCTGCATTCATTGAATAAATCCCACTTGGTAATGGTATGACTCTGTTAATATGCTGTTGCATTGTGTTCACTAATATTTTGTTAAGGATATTCTACCTATCTTGTAATACACTAAGTCAAGGTAATAAATTAGCCAGTAAATGAAACATCTTTTTAGAAGAATCCCAGCTATTAAAGGTAAAAAGAATGAGGAAATTTAAAAATTACCGTTTTTAACCCTTAGTGAAATAATTTTTCTATGCAATGATTATTAGTGAAAGCTAAACCCATTAAGTGAAAGATTGATGGAGAACTTCATAATGTATAGATAAGGCTGTTACCATCTGAATCCATTGATTAATAGTTGTGTCACTAAAATTGGGGAAACTACACATTATGTACCCCATGAAGTGATGCAACAGAAAATACACAGATTCTCCTATAAATATTCAGACTTAGAAATTAAACTTGAATCTAATCAAGCTTTAACATTATATAGGTGCAAGGACCTATATAACCAAAGCATTTCTCTTCTTTCCTACGTCCTTCTCCCACTGTGATACATGCTCTCCTATCAAGCAAGTCACCCATTTTTCAGATGCTAATTTTTAGTAAACTCATTAATGTTTCTATCTTACACTCTTTTATTTATTTTTTCCTCTTGGCAATAGATTCCACTGTGATCTACTCTCCCCACCTCTCTGTTTTGGTTTTGGTTTTTTGCTTTCATTTTTGTTTTCCCTTAATGTAATAAAAGACATATAGTACCAACTTAACACCACAGGGACCAAAAAAAAAAATTCAGGATGTGGAACATTCTATAGAATTCTATGACAAATAACTGAGTATCTCAAACAAACCAACGTGGAAGAGCACTTGGAGAGAATATTCTGGAAAAAGACAGATGAGTCAAAAAACCAAATGACCTTTTTGGATCTTCATTAAAACAACACAACTATAAAAAACAAGCAAACAAAAAAACTCAATGGAAGTATTGAATATGGATTGAGTATGAGAAGAGATTAATAAACTATTGTTAACTGTATTAGATGTAACAATGGTATGGTGGCTATGTAAAAAAAGAAAATTTTCCCCTCATTACTTTTCAGATACACGCTGAAATACTTAAGAAAGAAATGATGCAATGTCTGCACTTTATTTTAAATTTCCCTTTAATAAAACAAACTTGAAACCTTGAAATAATTAGCAAAATGGTAAAACAAGTTAAAGTCAAGTAATATACATACATGTTTTTATTATATTTTCATTTATTTTGTGTATGTTTGAAATTTTCTATAATAAAAATTAAAAACAAAAGACTGTATTAGTCAAGTTTCTCCAGAGAACAGAACATACGTATGTGTGTGTGTGGTGTGTATATGTATACATATATATATATATATATATATGTACTTACATATGTATATAGAGAGAGAGATTTTAAGGAATTGGGTCATTCATTTTTGGAGGCTGCCCAGTCAGAAATTCTTAGGGCAAGTGGCAGGCTGGAAACTCTGTTAGGATTTCTATGTTACAGCTTTGAGACAGAATTTCTTCTCTGGGAAACCTCAGTTTTTTGCTCTTAGCAGTTCAACTGATTGGATGAGACCCTCCCAGGGGTAATTTTTGCTTAAAGTCTTATTGTAAATGTTAATCACATATACAAAATATCTTCACATAAACATCTAGACCAATGTTTGACCAAACAACTGGGCACCATAGACTAGCCAAGTTGACACATAAAATGAACTATCATAGACTACCTTGTCTTTCTATTATCTTTCTTTTATCTTTTATTGTCTTTTATCTTTTATTGTCTTTCTTTTATCTCCTAACCAAGTGCTCAGTAATCTCGTTTGACCCTCTGAGGAATCAAGGCATTTCACTTCTTTCTTTGTCCTTCTCTCGTTGTGATACATGCTCTCCTGTCAACCCAAGTAACCCATTTTTTTTCTGATGCTAATATTTGATAAACTCATTAATGTCTCTATCTTACACTATTTATTTATTTTTTCCTCTTGGCTGTAGATTCCACTGTAGTCTACTCTCCCCACCTACCTTTTTTTTTTTTTTAACTTTTGTTTTCCCTTAATAAAACAAAAGTAGTAGATCATATTTATAAATTAATAATAATTGCATTTTACATTTACTTTAGTTGTCTTAGATGTGTTAAGATTTAAATGAAATATGTACAGAAGATTCATTAAGTATCAGAATGCATACAGACCACAACTGTACAACACAATAGACATTCTACTTTAAGTGAGTTTCATGAAAGTAAAACATCAGGTTCAATTTTCTGGTGCCACAAAAAGAAATTGCTGGCAAATATTTGGGATCATCCAAATCAGACAACAGCGATGTGTGACTATCATTAAATAAAATACAATATTCCAAGTATGTTGTTGTTAGATGCTGCAGAGTCACTTCTGACTCATAGTGACTCCATGTACAACAGTATGAAACACTCTCCAGTCCTGTGCCATCCTCACAATTGTTGTTATGCTTAAGCCCTTTGTTGCAGCCACTGTGCCAATTCATCTCGTTGAGGGTCATCCTCTTTTTCGCTGACCCTGTATTTTACCAAGCATGATGTCCTTCTCCAGGGACTGATCTCTCCTGATAACATGTCCAAAGTATGGGAGACGTAGTCTCACCATCCTTACTTCTAAGGAGCATTCTAGTTGTACTTCTTCCAAGACAGGCTGTTTTGTTCTTTTGTCAGTCCATGGTCTATTCAATATTCTTTGCCAAAACCACAATTCAAAGGTGTCAATTCTCTTCAGCGTTCCTTATTCATTGCCCAGCTTTTGCATGCATATGAGGTACTTGAAAACACCATGGCTTGGGTCAGGCACACTTTACTCTTCAAGGTGACATCTTTGCTTTTTAACAATTTAAAGAAGTCTTTTGCAGCAAATTTGCCCAAGGCAATGCATCGTTTGATTTCTTGACTGCTGCTTCATGGGCGTTGATTGTGGATCCAAGTAAAATGAAATCCTTGACACTTCAATTTTTTTCCATTTATCATGATGTTGCTTACTGGTCCAGTTGTGAGGATTTTTGTTTACTCTGTGTTGAGGTATAATCCATAGTGAAGGCTGTAGTCTTTGATCTTCATCAGTATGTTCTTCAAGTCCTCTTCACTTTCAGTAAGCAAGATTGTGTCAGCGACATAACAGAGTTTGTTAATGAGTCTTCCGCCAATCCTAATACCCTGTTCTTCTTCTTCTAGTCCAGCTTCTCGGATTATTTGCTCAGCATACAGATTGAATAAATACGGTGAAAGGATACAACCCTGACACATACATTTCCTGACGTTAAATCACACAGTATCACCTTGTTCTATTCAAACTACTCCCTCTTGGTCTATATACAGGTTCTTCTTGAGCACAAATAAATGTTCTGGAAGTCCCATTCTTCACAATGTTATCCTATCCAGAATTTGTTATGATCCACACAGTCGAATGCTTTGCATAGTCAATAAAACACAGGTAATCATCTTTCTGGTATTCTCTGGTTTCAGCCAGGATCTGTTTGACATCAACAATGATATCCCTGGTTCCATGTCCTCTTCTGAATATGACTTGAATTTCTGGAAGTTCCCTATTGATGTACTGCTGCAGCCACTTTTGACTGATCTTCAGCAAAATTTTACTTATGCGTGATATTAATGATATTGTTCGATAATTTCCGCAGTTGGATCACCTTTGTCTGGAATATGCATAAGAATGGAACTCTTCCAGTGGGTTGGCCAGGTAGCTCTCTTCCAAATATCTTGGCATAGATGAGTGGGCACTTCCAGCTCTACATCCGTTTGTTGAAATATCTCAACTGGTATTCTGTCAGTACCTGGAATTTTGTTTTTCAGCAATGCCTTCAGTGCAGCTGGGACGTTTTCCTTCAGTACCATTGGTTCCTGATCATATGCTACCTCCTAAAGTTGTTGAACATCAACCAATTATTTTGGTATAGTGACTCTGTGTATTCTTTCCATCTTCTTTTGATACTTCCTATGTCGTTTAATATTTTTCCTGTAAAATCCTTCAAGATTGCAAATCGAGGCTTGAATTTTTTCTTCAGTTCTTTCAGCTTGAGAAATGCTGAGAGTGTTCTTCTCTTTTTGTTTTCTGATTCCAAGTCTTTGCACATGTCATTATAATACTTTATCTTCTAAAGTGGCCTTTGAAATCTTCTGTTTAGCTCTTTTACTTCATCATTTCTTCCATTTGCTTTAGCTATTCTAAGTTCGAGAGAAAGTTTCAGAGTCTCTTCTGACATTCATTTTGGTCTTTTCTTTCATTCCTGTCTCTTCAATGATCTCTTGCCTTCTTCATGCATGATGTCCTTGATGTCATTCCACAACTTGTCTTGCCTTTGGTCATTAGTGTTCAATGTGTCAAATTTATTCTTGAAATGGTCTCCAAATTAGGATGGGATACACTCAGGTTTGTATTTTTGCTCTTGTGGACTAGTTTTAATTTTCTTCAGCTTCAGTTTGAACTTGAATACCAGCAACTGATGATCTGTTCCACAGCTGGCCCCTGGCCTTGTTCTGACTGATGATATTGAGCTTTTCCATAATCTCTTACCACAGTGGTAGTACATTTTATTTCTGTGTTTTCCATTCGGCGAAGTTCATGTGTATAGTCACTGTTTATGTAGTCGAAGAAACGTATTTGCAATGAAGAAGTCGTTGGTCTTATAAAATTCTATCATGCCATCTCCAGCATCATTCCTATCACCAAGACCAAATTTTCCAATGACTGATCCTTCTATGTTATCAACTTTCACTTTCCAATCATCAATAATTATCAATGTATACTGATTGCATGTTCAATCAATTTCAGACTGCAGATATTGATAAAAATCTTCAATTTCTTCATCTTTGGCCTTAGTGATTGGTGCATACATTTGAGTAACAGTTGTATTAACTGGTCTTCCTTGTAGGTGTATGGATATTATCCTATCACTGACAGCATTGTACTTCAGGATAGATCTTGAAATGTTCTTTTGGATGATGAATGCAACACCATTCCTCTTCAATTTGTTATTCCTAGCATAGTAGACCATATGCTTGTTTGATTCAAAATGGTCAACACCAGTGCATTTCAGCTTACTAATGCCTAGAATATAGATGTTTATGTGTTCCATTTCATTTTTGACGATTTCCAATTTTCCAAGGTTCATACTTTGTACACTCCATGTTCCAATTATTAATGGATGTTTGCAGCTGTTCCTTCTCATTTTGAGTCATGCCACATCAGCAAGCTAAGGTCCCAAAAGCTTGACTCCATTCACATCATTAAAGTTCCCTCTACTTTGAGGAGGCAGCTCTTCCTAGTGATCTTTTTTTTTTTTCTATTTTATTTTATTTCTTTTTTATATTTTATTGTACTTCAGGTGAGGGCTTACAGAACAAATAGTTTCTCATGAAACGGTAGTACACATGTTGTTTTATGACATTGGTTAACAACTCCACAACATATTAACCCTCTAACTTCTCAACCTCTTTTTTTTTTTTTGGTGAAAATACACATAGCCAAAGATACACCATTTCAAAAATTTCTACATACACAGTTCAGTGACATTGACTACCCTGTTCCAATTGTGTTGTTATTCTTACTTAAGATGAAGGCTTACAGAACAAAATAGTTTCTGATTTAACAGTTAAGACAAATGTTGCCCTGTGAAAATGGTTAACAATCTCACAAAACATCAACAATATCCTTACTCAACGTTGGGTTCCCTATCACCAGCTTCCTTGTCCCCTTCTGCCTTCTGGCCCTTGTCACTGGACTCCTCTACCTAGTTAGTCTTATTTGGTTTTATGGGGCTGTCCACTCCCAGGCTGAAAAGTGAACCTCAGAGGTAACTTCACCACTGAGCTAAAAGGGTGTCTGGGGGCCATACTCTTGAGGTTTCTCCAGTTTCCTTTAGGCCAGTAAATCTGGTCTTTTTTTTTTTGTGAGTTAGAATTATGTTCTACATCCTTCTCCAGCTCTGTCCAGAACCCTCTGTTGTGATCCTGGTCAGAGCAGTCAGTGGTGGTAGCCGGGCACCATCTAGCTGTACTGGACTCAGTCCGGTGGAGGCCTTGGTAGCTGTGGACAATTAGTCCTTCGGACTAATCTTTTCCTTGTATCCTGTTCTCTTCATTCTCCCTTGCTCCAGAAGGTATGAGACCAGTAGGGTATCTTAGATGGCCTCTCACAGGCTTTTAAGACCCCAGACACTACTCACCAAGGTAGAATGTAGAGCATTGTCTTTATAAGCTGTCTCATGGCAATTGAGCTAGATGTTCCCCGAGAACATGGTCCCCACAGCCCTCCACCCAGCAATTCAGTCCCTCAGGGAGTTTGGATGTGTCTATGGGGCTTCCATGATCTTTCCTTGTACAGGTTGTGCTTGTTTCTCCTGTATTGTGTACTGTCTCACCCTTCACCCAAGATACCACTTATCTATTGCCTATTTAGTATTCCACCCCACCCCTCCCATCCCTGGTAACCAACAAAGATTGTTACATTTTGTGTGTGAACTTTTTCATGGGTTTTCACAATAGAGGTCTCATACAATATTTGTCCTTTTGTGATTGACTTATTTCCCTCAGCATAATATCCTCCAGTTTCATCCATGTTATGAGATGCTTCACAGATTCATTGTTGTTCTTTCTCTTTACATAATACTCCATTGTGTGTATGTACCATAGTTTGTTTAACCATTCATCTGTTGATGGGCATCTAGGTTGTTTCCATCATTTTGCTATTGTGAACAATGCTGCCATGAACATAGGTGTGCATATGTCTATTCGAGCGACGACTCTTATTTCTCTAGGGTATATTGCTAGGAGTGGGATTGCTGGATCGAATGATGTGTCTATTTCTAGCTTTCTAAGGAAGTGCCATATAATTTTCCAAAATGGTTTTATCATTTTGCATTCCCACCAGCATTGCATAAGAGTTCTCATCTCCCCACAGCCCCTCCAACATTTGTTATTTCTAGTGTTTTTGATTCCTGCCAGTAATGCCGGGGTGAGATGGTATCTCATTGTGGTTTTAATTTGCATTTCTCTAATGGCTAGTGATCGTGAGCATTTTCTCATGTGTCTGTTGGCCATTTGAATGTCTTCTTTGGTGAAGTGTCTGTTCATTTCCTTTGCCCATTTTTTAATAGAATTATTTGTCTTTTTGTTGTAGAGGTGTTGGATTTTCTTCTACATTATGGAGATTAGACCTTTGTCTGACTTGTACTGTCCAAATTTTTTTCCCAGTCTGTAGGTTCTCTTTTTACTCTTTTGGTGAAGTCTTTTGAAGAGCATAGGTGTTTGATTTTTAGAAGATCCCAGTTATCTAGCTTATCTATTGGGGTTTGTGCATTGATGGTTATGGTTTCTATCCTGTTAATGCCATGTATTAAGGCCTGAAGTGTTGGTCCTACTTTTTCTTCTATGAACTTTATACTTTTAGGCTTTATAGTCAGGTCTTTGATCCATTTTGAAGTAGTTTTTCTATACGGTGAAAAGTATGGGTCCTGTTTCATTTTTTTGCAAATGGATATCCAATTTTGCCAGCACAATTTTTAGAAAGACTGTCTTTTCACCATTTAATTGACTTTGGGCCCTTGTCGAAGATCAGGTGACCGCAGGTGGATGGATTTACATCTGGGTTCTCAATTCTGTTTTGTTGGTCAAAGTATCTGTCATTCTACCAGTAGCAGGCTGTTTTGACTACTGTAGCTGTATAGTAGGCTCTGAAGTCAGGTAGTGTGAGTCCTCCAACTTTATTCTTCTTCTTCGTTAGTGCTTTACTTATTCGGGGCTTCTTCCCTTTCCATATAAAGTTAATGATTAGTTTTTCCATCTCTTTGAAGAATGTTGTTGGTATTTGGATCGTGATTGCCTTGTATTTGTAAATTGCTTTGGGTAGAATTGATATTTTCACAATGTTGAGTCTGCCTATCTATGAGCATGGTATGTTTTTCCATTTATGTAGATCCCTTTGGGTTTCATGCAGGAGTGTTTTGTAGTTATCTTTGTATAGGTCTTTTACATCCCTGGTCAGATTTGTTCCTCAGTGTTTTATATTTTTAGGGGTTATTGAAAATGGTATTGTTTTCCTGATTTCCTTTTCATCGTTCTCCTTATTGGTGTGTAGGAATCAAACTGATTTTTGAATGTTTAGCTTGTATCCCACTACTCTGATGAATCTTTCTATTAGTTCCAGTAGATTTCTCATAGAGTCTTTAGGGTTTTCTATGAATAGTATCGTATCATCTGCAAACAGGGACAGTTTAAATTCTTCATTACCAATTTGGATGCCCTTTATTTCTTTTTCTTGCCTTGTTGCTCTAGCTAGAACTTCCAGCATAATGGTAAATAGGAGTGGTGATAAAGGGCATCCTTGTCTTGTTCCTGTTTTCAAGGGGAATGTTTTCAGCCTCTCTCCATTAGTAATGATGTTGGCCATTGGTTTTGCTTAGATGCCCTTTCTTATGTTGAGAAATTTCCATTCTATACCTTTTTATTGAGAGTTTTTATCAGGAATGGGTGTTGGACTTTGTCAAATGCCTTTTCTGTGTCAATTGAGATGATCATGTGATTCTTTTCTTTCCTTTTATTTATGTGATGGATTACATTGATTGATTTTCTAATGTTGAACCATCCTTGCATACCTGGTATGAATCCTACTAGGTCGTGGTGTATTATTTTTTTGATATGTTGCTGAATTCTACTGGCTAGAATTTTGTTCAGAATTTTTGCATCTATATTCATGAAAGATATTGGTCTGTAATTTTCTTTTTTTGTAACGTCTTTGCCTGGTTTTGGTGTCAGCATTATGCTGGCTTCATAGAATGAATTTGGAAGTGTTGCTTCCTCTTCTATGCTCTGAAATAGCCTGAGTAGTAGTGGTACAAGCTCTTCTGTAAATGTTTTGTAGAATTATCCAGTGAAGCCATCTGGGCCAGGGCTTTTCTTTCGTTGGGAGTTTTTTTATTACCTTTTCAATCTCTTCTCTTGTTATGGGTCTGTTCACATTTTCAACATCACTTTGTTGTAGTTTGGGTAGGCCATGTGTTTCTAGAAATTTATCCATTTCCTCTAGGTTTTCAAATTTGTTGGAATAGAGTTTTTCATAATATTCTGTAAGAATCCTTTTTATTTCAGTTAGGTCTGTTGTAATGTTCCCCATTTCATTTCTTATTTGGGTTATTTGTGTCCTCTCCTGTTTTTCTTTTGTCAGTCTGGCCAGTGGTTTGTCGATTTTGTTGATTCTTTCAAAGAACCAACTTTTGGTTTTGTTGATTCTTTCTATTGTTTTTCTGTTCTCTGTTTCATTTATTTCTGCTCTGATCTTTACTATTTCCTTTCTTCCCGTGGTTGTGGGCCTTTATTGCTGTTCTCTTTCTATTTGTTTGAGTTCTGTAGTTAATGTTTTGATTTTGTCCCTTTCTTCTTTTTTGATATGTGCATCTATTGCTATAAATTGTCCTCTGAGGACTGCCTTTGCTGTGTCCCAAAGGTTTTGGTAAGATGTGTTTTCATTCTCATTTGATTCTAGGAATTTTTTGATTCCATCTCTGATTTCTTCTATTACTCACTGATGTGTAAGCAGGGTATTATTTAGTTTCCATGTAGTTGATTTTTTTTTTTTCCTTGCTCTTTCTATTGTTAATTTCTACCTTGATGGCATTGTGGTCAGCGAAGATACTTTGAATTATCTCGACGTTTTGGATCTTGTTGAGGATTGCTCTGGGGCCTAAGATGTGGTCTATTCTGGAGAACGTTCCATGTGCATTGGAAAGGAATGTGTACTTTGCAGCAGTAGAATGGAGTGTTCTATATATGTCTATGAGGTCAAGTTGGCAGATTGTGTACTTTAGGTTTTCTGTATCTTTACTGAGTTTCTTCTTAGTTGTTCTGTCTTTTACTGAGAGTGGTGTGTTGAAGTCTCCTACTATTATTGTGGAACTGTCAATTTCTCTTTTAAGTGTTGTTAGAGTTTGTTTTATGTATTTTGGAGCCCTGTCATTGGGTGCGTAGATGTTTATTATGGTTACATCTTCATGATGGATCATCCCCTTAATCATTATATAGTGTCCTTCTTTGTCTTTTATGGTAGATTTTGTTTTAAAGTTTATTTTATCTGAGATAAGAATTGCCACTCCTGCTCTTTCTTCGTAGTTGTTAGCTTGATATATTTTTTTCAAACCTTTGACTTTTAATAAATTCACATCTTTGTTTCTAAGGTGTGTCTCTTGTAGACAGCATATTGATGGATCCTGTTTTCTTATCCATTCTGTCACTCTCCGTCTCTTTATGGGTGCATTGAGTCCATTTACATTCAGTGCAATTATTGATAGATGTGAGTTTATAGCTGTCATTTTGTAGTGCTTTTTTTGTGGTGCTGAAGTTTTCTTTGTTCTTCTTACTGTCTTGTGCTGAGTTACTTTTCTTTGTGGATTTTTTTTTTTCATTTCTTTTGTTTTTGTTTTTGTTTTTGCCGAGACTTTATGTTTTTCGTCTTTATTTTTATGAGTTGGTTTGTTAACTTTCTTTGTGGTTACCATGAATTTTACCCTTATCTATCTAAGTTTTAAGCAGTCTAACATTACTTGGTATCGCCTTGCCTTCCTCTCCATTAGAAGGTTGTATACCTATGCCATTTATTCCCTCTTTTATTGTTTTGATGTTGTTGTCATTTACTGATTAACTGCTTTGACTCCCTGTTGTATTTCTTTTGGTTTTGGATAGTCCTCGAGAGGTCATTTCCTAGATTGGTATCTGGCTCGTATAATCCTGTGTCCTAGGTTCTGCCTCTGAGCTGAAGCTGTTTGTCCTCGGATCAATTAACTCCCTTTAATAATTCTTGTAAGTTTGGCTTCACTTTTACATATTCCCTTAATTTCTGTTTATCTGGAAATGACCTAATTTCATCATCAAATTTGAATGAGCGTTTTGCAGGATATATTCTTCTTGGCTGGCAATTGTTTTCTTTCAAGATTTTATATATGTCATCCCATTGCCTTCTTGCCTGCATGGTGTTTGCCGAATAATCTGAGCTTAGTCTTATTGTTTCTCCTCTGTATGTGACTTCTTGTTTTTCATGAGCTGCTCTAAGGATTCTTTGTTTGTCTTTGGTTTTGGCGAGTGTGAATATGATATGCCTTGGTGATTTTCTCTTGGGGTCTCTTCTATATAGGGTTCGTTGAGCTTCTTGGCTGGCCAGCTTTTCATCTTTCATGATATTGGGGAAGTTTTCTGTCAGCAGTTCCTCAGTGATCCTCTCTGTGTTTTCTGTTTTTCCCCCTGTTCTGGAATGCCAACCACTTGTAAATTTTTGCTTTTAGTTGTGTCCCACATAATTCTCAGGGTCTCCTCATTTTTCTTTGTTCTTTTTTCTGAGTTTTCCTGAAACAGAGTTGTATCCAAGTGTTTGTCTTCAATTCCACTGATCCTGTCTTCCACCGTTTCAAATCTGTTTCTCAGCCCTTCTATGGCACCATTCATTTCTGAAATCTTGTTTTTTATCTTTTGGATTTCTAATTGTTGTTTTTGTATAATTTATAGTTGTGAATTTATTTTGGCATTTTGTTCCTGCATTATTTTCCTGAAGTCTTCCAATTTTTTGTCTGTAGTTTCCATGAATTTGTCTATTTTTTCCTCAAGTTTGTCAGCTTTTTGCCTCAGTTCTTGGAGAATTAGAGTATTAGAATTTTGAATTCCCTATTATGTAGTTCTAGTGCATTTTCTTCCACAAGAGTGTCATCTGGTGTTTTATTTTGGACGCCTACTTGAACCATCCTGTCCTGTTTTTGTAAATGTTTTGATATTGTCTTCTGTTTTGGGGGCATTCAGTAATTACTTTTCTCATGTATTGATTGTAGATTTGTTTGTTTCGTCCCTTTAAAAAAAAAAAAATTTGACTATGTCTGAGCAAACGGGCTGTGTGTTTTTTGTTGTTTGTTCATCTGTGCACTCAATACTTTTCACCTTCTTCTCCAACTGGCAGGGTCAGTCACTCAGATATGGTACAGCAGGGCAGGTCTAGCTGAAGAGGAGTTACTGGGACGGGTTGTTTGTGGCACTTACTAGTCACCAGGGCAGGTCAGTAATCAGTGTAGGGCAGGTGCCAGGAGGCCTTGCCTGTACTGCTTGGTGGCGTGATGTCAAGTGCACGGTGCAGGTAGGCAGGATGCAGCAGGGATATTGTAATGTGTGGAGCTAAGATAGATATGGGAGAGAGGAGAGAGGAACAGGAGCCAAAAAATAGAAAAAAAAAAGAATGTTAGGGAGCTTGCCATTGGAATGGAGAGATGAGAGACTATGAAATGGAGAAGAACAGAAAGGGGAAGAATAAGAAAAGGAAAGAATGAATAAATAAAAATCAGAAAGGTTAAAGAACTACAAAGTTCCCAGCGATCCCAGCGATGCAGCTATGAGGTCTAGAGAAGTCGCTCTCAGGTGTTGCAGTACAGCCTGTCTAGAAGGCATAGACGTATACAATGCCTGGTATTCAGGGATCAGATAGCGAAGGAAGATACAGAGAGACGAGAAACTGAGTAATGAATAAAGGCAAAAAGGGAAAAAGAGGGAAAAGAAAACAAAACAAATTAAAAAAATAAAATAAAACAAGAAAGCCCCCCCAAAAAACGAAAAAAAAGAAAAAAAAAAAAACCAACAAGAAAAGAAATGCGCTCAGGGATCCCTCTGCACGTCTGTGGAAGCTGAAGGGGAGTTCCTTGCCACGCAGCTCCTCCTTGCCAGAAAGGGTTCCCAACTCAAGAAAAGGAAAAGAAAACAAACAAACAATTCAAAATGAACAAAAGCCCTGGGATCCCACCAGCACGGTAGCCCAGACCGGGAAGCAGCTCCACACTCAAATGGAGCTCCACAGCCCCTCAGGAAGAAGCAAAGATGGCGCACAGAGCCAGGCACTCGAGCGAAAGGAGTGGGAGGCGGCAAGAGGCAAGCAAGAAATCCAAAGAAGCAGAAAAAAACAAAAAAAAGCAACAACAGCAGCCAACAAATGGCACTCAGAGAGCCAGCTAGTGCAGGCTGGTGTTTCTGGACAAGAGACTGGGTCCGCGGGAAGCAGAGGAGGCTGAGTGTAGGTGAAGAAAGGTGGAGAGTGGGAAAGCGTATATCACAAATTGCTGGTGCTCTGCAGCCCCTCAGGAAGAAGCAATGGTGGCGCACAGAGATAGGCACCCGAATGAAAGGAGGGGGAGGTGGCAAGAGGCAAGTGAGAAATCAAAATAAGCAGAAAAAAAAAAGCAACACTAGCAGCCAACAAATGGCACCCAGAGAGCCGCCCACTCGGGTGTGTGGAATCCAAGCAGCTGGTGCTTCCTGGGCAAGAGACTGTGGCCGCAGGAAGCAGAGGAGGCTGAGCTGGGGCAAAGAGGGGTGGTGGGTGGGAAAGCGCACACCGCAAATTACCGGTTGTTTTGTCTCCCGCTGGACTCCCCGTGAGGCTGCTTTCTCGTATCGCCATTTGCTGGTCTCCGATAGGAGTCCAAGATAGTGGATCCGCACTGCATTAGCTAGTAGGGGACCTCTGCATGAATCTCTCCTCGCTCTCCATTCTCTGTCAGTTTTCTCACTCCATTTGGGGCTTGGCTGAGTTCTTTATCTCTTTATTTGATGTTTTAGGGTTTCAGGATTGTTGTATTCTCTGTTTGGCTTAGTTTTTCAGATCTTTGCTGTGGAGGGATGGCGTGGTGCTTCTGCCTAGAGCGCCATTTTGCCAGAACTCCCCCAGTGATCTTTTGAGTGCCTTCCAACCTGAGGGGCTCATCTTCCAATGTTATATCAGTGTTCCACTGCTATTCATAAGGTTTTCACTGGTTAATTGTTTTCAGAAGTAGACCGCTAGGTCCTTCTTCCTCGACTGTCTTAGTTTGCAATTGCAGCTGAAACCTGTCTTGTGTGGGTGACCCTGATGGTATTTGAATACTGGTGGCATAGCTTCCAGCATCACAGCAACAAGCAACCACCCACAGTACAGCAAACTGACAGACTCATGGGGGATTCTAAGTATAGCCCACATGAACTCTAGTAGCAGCTATTTCAAGGGTCTCTATGAATCTGAATCAACTCAACAGCGGTGGGCTTTGGATTTCAAGTTTTCTACTTTAATTTTCATAAGCTAATATATTTGATAATTCTTTGAAAATTTATTTCATATTGAGTCGAGGAATAATTACATAACTGAAGTGTTTATTGTTTGTTTTTAGCCATAGGCATGTTATTCCAGAACAGCTTCTTATTTAGACTCTCAATAAGATCTACACTTAGGTCTATTGTGGAGTGTCAGGATGAATATTTGTGTATTTCTCGATTAAAAACACTATTCAGTCTTTAGAAGATGCCCTGCTTAATCAGTAGCTATTTTGTTATTTTAAATCACTGTCTACATGAATACATTCCTTTAAAGTATTTGAAAATATAAGCATTCTGTTCCTGAAAGTACTTGCTGTCATGGTTTGAATTGTGTCCCCCAAAAAATATGTGTAGCAACCTGGCTAGGTCATGGTTCCCAGTATTGTATGATTGTGTAATCTGATGTGATTTCCTTCTGTGTTGTAAACTCTATCGGTATGATAAGGTTATATGCGATCTCCTTATGTGTTATAAATTCTATCATTGTGATGAGGTTATGCTGATGTGGTTTACAAGATTAGATAGTGTCTTAATTCAATCTCTTTTGACATATAAAAGAAAGAAGCGAGCAGAGACACATGGGAACCTCATACCACCAAGAAAGCAGTGCTGGGAACAGAGCATGTCCTTTGGACCTGAGGTTCCTGCGCAGAGAAGCTCCCAGACCAAAGGAAGATTGATGACATGGACCTTCCTCCAGAGCTGACAGAGAAAGTGTTTGCCTGGAGCTGACCCACTGAATTTGGACTTGTAGCCTACTGGACTGTGAGAGAATAAATTTTTGTCTTTGCTAAATCCCTGCAGTTGTGGTATTTCTGTTAGAGCAGCACTTGATGACTAAGACACTTGCTAAAAAGGCTTTTATTTTCACAGAGCTACTTACTTAATTACCAAAAGCAAAGAACAATCAAATTAATTAAAGAAATATCAAATTCCTCTTATGAGTACACTGACAATATCGAGTAACATAAGAGATTCTTTTTGATGGTAAAGAAAATATTATTTTTCAAGGATAGAAATACCTTTGGAAGGTGCAATAATGTTTTGTTCTTTCCTCTATAGGGATAAGACTTTTGAGAAGAATATAAATTTTTAATAAATAGAATAGAACAGAGACTATTGTCAGGAGGGTCATTAGACATGGTTGAGTTTGGGAAGTCCAATTTCTTCCAAAGGTCCAAAACATCATAACTCGTACAATCACTCACTATAACTCATTCTTGAAAATTGAAATCATGGAGGAGTTTTAAGTAGTCTTCTGGGAAGAGCTATTTCTAATAGCTTGCTTTGAAAAGTTAATGATTCTATAAGGAGTCAAAAATATTTATGTAACATTAACATATATCATTTGCTGCATTGATATTCAGGCATATTTTGATCATTAAACATTTTCAAACAAATTATGATTCACAAATGATCCAAAACTCATGCCTTAACTTTGTTGTGATATACGTAGTTAACCAAAAAAAAAAAATTAGGATTTACCAACAAAAATTCAAGCTACATAGAATTAGTCTAGTCTGGAAAAACTTGTCTGAAATATAATTTTGTCAGTTCAATATCAAATATGTTTTCAATTAATTTATAGCCTTGATGGAATTTTCAAAAAAGCCATAAATAGTGTATTTCCAAGCTCACTGCTTTATTGAAAAATCACTTTTAGTATGATTAGAAGTCTCTAAGATACATTTTATTGTATCCTCTTTTAGCATTTAAAATTACATATACACAAAATGTTCAAACATTCCACCTATTTATAATTAGAAATAACTTCAGTACAGAAACAAAGCAAACAATATCTTTTCTGGTACAAAAGAATCAAAAAAGCCATACACCAAATTTATTTAAGCACCACAAATGTACTCTGATTTAGTTCCTTCTATGCTTAATCTAAATTTTATGGGCATAAAAGACTGGCTATGAAAGTTTGACCATCCCTGGCAAAACTAGGCACTCAGTCATAGCTGTCTCGTTATATCATCTAGAGAGCTGTTTGGCAAAGTGTTAATATTTTCTATCCCCATCCCCACCATAGGCTGAGAACCATTTATTTTCAGATAACTAGAATCCCTTATGATACTAAAGAGTGAATCTCTCAGCACACTTTCTTTAGCGTTAATTTATATTACTTCATTTGTGTCTGAATCTTCAACTCCCTTCCCAAATTATAGCCATCCTATTTAACTGATTGCTTAGATTATATATATGTGTGTATATAGATATAGATATAATATGTATTTATTCTTTTATTTGGCTTTGAGAACATGTTAATGCCTCTTCTCTTTACATCTCTACATGTCACATGCTCATATCAATATTTTATAACATTTTGAATCTTTTGCCTCATTTAGTTAGCAAAACTCTGTATTACTTTCCACATCTTTCTCCCTTCTGAAAAGTCCACAAATTTTACAGATATTAAGATGAGCTCCAATTGGATTTCACATATCTCTCGTTACTTCTCCTGACTCTGGAGTCAAACTCTAAAACCATGCTGTTAGCAGCAATAAATATTTAACTAGGGTTGCAGCTGAGCCTCAAGTGGTATTCTGAGCTTCTTTGTTTAACAGGCACCCTAGCATAAGATACCCTGCCAGAGATTAAAGTTGTTTTCGTTTTTCCTCTTTTCTAGTGAAGGGATTTCCAGAAAAAACTATCTTGGAATCATTAAAGGCAGTCTTCCATAGAAAGTGTGAGAAGCAAGGTATCTAATTAGGCCCTTTTAATTTTGAGAGAGTGGAATCTGTAGTGAATAAATTCATGTTTCTGATCTTTTTAGTAGGGGATACTTCTGGAGCCAGCGGGTGCCCTTGCAGATGGGAACTAAGACAATCTGAATATTAAGAGCTATAACCCTGACTGGGATGGCCAGTGGTGAAGCACAGAATAATGTTCAAGAGGCAGGCTAATTACACTGGACCATACACTCAGTAGCAACATATTTTGCCATTGAAACAATATCAACAATGGATTGATCAGATTTCAGGGCTTTCTTTGCTTATCTCTAGAAGCTGGGATGATCACTTTAGAATTGTTTAAGCCATTAAAATATTTGGACAATTCGTGGGGCTCCAAAGAGAGAGTTGATGGTTTCTTAGGCAATGAATTAGAAAAATAAAAGGGAGGTGATCTCTTCTGCCTTTAATTTAACAACTAATTACCTGAGAAATTAATCTGAGAAGCTACCATATTCCTGATCCCTAAATATCTAATTGCTTGAGGTGACATGAATGCTGGGAGTAAAGTTTTTCTAGTTTTGTGATCTGGACAATGCATCACAAAACAAGGAAAATAATGTCAAATAGAATGTCTTCCCCCAGCCTGACCTCAGGGACTAAGTAAGGTTGGACTTCCAAGAGAGAATAAATAAGAGCAGAAGGTGAGGAGACTGTTTTCAGGAAGCACATTTTGAAGTTTTGACACAAGCAGTGTTGATTCAGAGTCTATGTGCCCTTTTCCCCCACTGTTGCCCCAGGCATCTGCACAGCTTTGGCAGCTGGGGGCCCAGCATGGCTACCATGGGAGAAGAGGCATTGCCACACTGGATAGCACTGATCAGTATTATAGCCACTGGTGTGCCCAGCAGAGCAGTGCTACAATAGAATACAGAATCAGAACAGACTTCTTTCTCAAGCCAATCAGACACATTCTAGAGGCTCCCAGAAATAACTGAAAGATATTTGGAAGAAGACATTGATTCCCTGAAATTATGCAAAAAACAAGCTAGCAATATGTAGAAATTTATATTTGTGACCTTGCTTGGACTTGTAGGCTGGGGAGGCATCAAGACATTCCAGTCACAAACCAGTTATTGAATATTTATGTACAGTTCAAGGTATAATTGTTTCTAGCACTTTTCAAGGGTGAATGAACGTTCTGTTTTGCTTTGACTTTTTAAACATAATTACTTAACATTGATTTAGGAAAGGTCATCTCAGTGTGAAGAGTTCCCTATCTGTTCTACTTGGTGTCATAAATTATATTCCTAAAGCTGCTCAATAAATGTTTATTATTTTGAGATGCAATATGCTGGAAAATCTGAGACACCACAGGAAAGTTCTCATGAAGGAATTTAGGGAATAGCAGCGCAGTTTTCCAATAACAAAAATTTGGGGAAGGAGAGTTTTCATATTTTCTTTGATAGGAAAATTTTGTTGTTCACTATTAAGCCCTAATTATATCGAAAGGTCCCAGGGTAGCACAAATGACTTGAACTCAGCTGGTAACCAAAAGGTTGGCAGTTCAAACCCACCAGCGCACCCTGGAAGAAAAGCCCTGGTGATCTTCTTCCCTAAAGATTGCAACTAAGAAAACCTTATGGAGTAGTTGTAGTCTATAATGCATGGGATCATCATGAGTTGGAATCAGCACAAGACAACAACCACAACAATTAAAGTACTATTGGTTCCTTATGTATAAGTATTAGGTAATACTAGCTAATTATTATTGAATGTTATTATATGCCAGACACTGACTAGGGTAATTTAAATTTTTAAATTCTGTCAGCAATCCTGATGTAGGACTATTTTTATTATTATTAAAAGTTAAGATACTGAGAAACATTGTGGTTTAATACTTTGGCTAGGGTACCTGTCAGTAACTGTGATGGGTCTGAGATTTACCCTTATTGCAAGCTAACTTATTGGCATGCCACAGTTTCATACACTGCTATTCATAAGGTTTTCATTGACTAATTCTTTTCAGAAGTAGACCACCAGTGCTCACTCATCTATGCCAAGAAATTTGGAAGACAGCTACATGGCCAGTCAACAGGAAGAGATCCATATTTATGCCTATTACAAAGAAAGGCGATCCAACTGAATGAGGAGATTATCGAACAATATCATTAATATCACCCACAAGTAAAATTCTGCTGAAGATCATTCAAAAGTGGCTGCAGCAGTACATGGACAGGGAACTGCCAGAAACTCAAGCTGGATTCAGAAAAGGAAATGGAACCAAGGATATCATTATTGATGTCAGATGGATCCTGTCTGAAAGCAGAGAATAGTAGAAAGATCTTTACCTATGTTTTATTGACTATGCAAAAGGATTTGGGTGTGTGGATTATAACAAATTATGGATAACATTACAAAGAATGGGAATTCCAGAACACTTAATTGTGCTCACGAGGAAGCTGTACGTAGATCAAGACGCAGACTTTCGAACAGAAACGTGAGGAAAGATGTATGTCAGGGTTGTATCCTTTCATCATACCTATTCAATCTGTATACCGAGCAAAGAATCTGAGAAGCTGGGCTATATGAAGAAGAACGGGGCATCGGGTTGGAGGAAGACTCGTTAACAACCTGCGTTATACAGATGACACAATCTTGCTTGCTGAAAGTGAAGAGGACTTGAAGCACTTACTGATGAAGATCAAAGACCACAGCTTTCAGTATGGATTACACCTCAGCACAAACAAAACAAAAATTCTCACAACTGGACCAATGAGCAACATGATGATAAATGGAGAAAAAATGGACTTTGTCAAGGACTTCATTTTACTTGTATCCACAATCAATGCCCATGGAAGTCAAGAAATCAAATAATGCATTACAGTTGGGCAAGTCTGCTGCAAAAGACCTCTCTAAAGTGATAAAAAGCAAAATGTCACCTTGAAGACTAAGGTGCAACTGACCCAAGTGATGGTGTTTTCAGTCACCACATATGCATGCGAAAGCTGGACAATGAATAAGGAAGAGCAAAGAAGAATTAACCCCTTTGAATTGTGGTATTGGTGAAGCATATTGAATATACCATGGATTGCCAAAATAATAAACAATTCTGTCCTGGAAGAAGTATAGCCAGAATGCTCCTTATACGTGGGGATGATGAGACTTCATCTCACATACTTTGGACATGTTATTAGGAGGGACCAGTCCCTGGAGAAGGACATCATGCTTGGTAGAGTAGAGGGTCAGTGTAAAAGAGGAAGACCCTTAACAAGATGGATTGACACAGAGGCTGCAACAATGGGCTCAAGCATAACAATGATCATGAGGATGGTGCAGGACCATGCAGTTTTTCATTCTGTCGTACATAGTGTTGCCTAGGAGTCAGAAGCGACTCGACACCACCTAACAACAATATCAACATACTTTCATAGATGCTGGCAGAAGACACAGGATTCCCAGAGAGACAAAGGACTTTATTATTTATTGAACAGAAAGCAGTGTGTGCTTCATAATTGTCAATTCCTTTTGCCCCCAAGTCCCACAAGGGCAAAACAAGGGATTCAGTCAGATGCTGCACACACAGTGGGTCTCTGTCGCATCTGAGGAAATCCAAACCTAGAGAAACTGAACCTCTTATAACGAGCAATTAAAATGGGCCATAAGCTAACCTGCTTGACCTTTGCTATGGAAAGAGATTTTGTCTTTATTTTGCTGCACTTCAGTTTCCTTTATCTTACTCTGTTTGGAAGAAAATACTCTCTATATATTCGAAGGCTGTTCACTGTACAAATATCCTTGAAAAAATACCCTGGAATAAAAGGGTGCTTCTGCTTGCAAAAGGCGCAGAAACGAGAGTGATTCTTTGAGAAATTTCCTCCCAATAATATCTAATGCTCATTTCTATACCATCTTGCCTTCCAGTGAATTTTCCCATGAGAAAGCCACTCTGTTAGCCGGTCTGATTAATACCCACTTCTCAATAGTGGAGCTAGGAAGCTGAAATATGGGAGCTGAAGGGGGGAAAAAAAAAAGAAAAAATGAACTTTAAGAGTATGATTCATTTCTTCTTCCTCAAGGAGTTTGGACTCTGGCAGCCTTCAGAGGCTTTGTCTCTCCAGATTCCATCCTTAGGGGTTTTCTAAAGCTGACAGATTTCTGGGACTCAGGGAAGGAGACTTTGTTCCCCCCAGGATAGCCATTTAAATAGAATCAAACAATTTTCATCTTTGTTTCTTGGCCTTTTATAAATCTTTTTACAAAGAAAGAAAAGTACTCTGAACACAGCAGTTGTTCCTTAACTCTTTGGGGGCTAGAAGAAGGAAATAGTTTTTTTTCTTTTTTCAGTGTTCTAGGTATCTTGCCTTAATCTTAAGTTTGGATCTCAATTAATTTTTTATTTGATATGCCTTTTAAATCAATCAATAGATGTGTTTAATATATGTTTCATATTTGATGAATTGTTTTGTTATAATTATAAATATAGATATATACATATACGTTTATATATACATATACAATTAAAATGACTATTTTTCAAATTTACACACCAACCATTAATGCCAAAGATGAAGAAATTGAAGATTTTTACCAACTTCTGCAGTATAAAATTGATCAAATTGACTGGAATGCAAACATTAGAAAGAAAGAAGAAGGATCAGGAGTTGGCAAATAATGGCCTTAGTGATAGAAATGACACCAGAGATCTCATGAGAGAATTTTGCAAGATGAGCAACTTATTCATTGTAAATACCTTTTTTCAACAACATAAACAGTAACTATACACGTGAACCTCATCAGAGGAAAAACACAGGAATCAAATCAACTACATCTGTGGAAAGAGACAATGGAAAACCTCAATATCATCAGTCAAAATGAGGCCAAGGGCCCACTGCAGAGCAGAACATCAATTCCTCATATGCAAGCTCAAGTTGAAGCTGAAGAAAATTAAAACGAGTCCGCAAGAGCCAAAATACGACCTTGAGTATATCTCACCTGAATTTGGAGGCTATCTCAAGAACAGAGTTGAGGCATTGAACATCAACAGCCGAAGACCAGAGGAGTTGCTGGATGACATCAAGGACATAATATATGACGAAAGCAAAAGTTCATTAAAAAGACAAGAAAGAAAGAAAAGATCAAAATGGATGTCAGAAAAGACTTAAACATGCTCTTGAATGGAGAGTAGCTAAAGCTAGTGGAAGAAACGATGAAGTAAAAGATCTGAACAGAAGATTTCAAAGGGTGGCTAGAGAAGACAAAGTAAAGTATTATAATGAACTTTGAAGAGACGGATTCAGAAAACCAAAAGGGAAGAACACACTCAGCATTTCTCAAGATGAAGGAACAGAAGAAAAATTCCAAGCCTCAAATTGCAATTTTGAAGGATTCTATAGGTAAAATATTGAACGATGCAGGAAGCATCAAAAGAAGATGGAAAGAATACATACAGTCACCGGACCAAAAAGCATTGGTCAATGTTCAACCATTTCAGGAGGTAGCATATGATCAAGAACCGATGATACTGAAGGAAGTGCAAGCTCCACTGAAGACACCGGCATAAAACAAGACTCTAGGAATTGGCAGTATGCTAGTTGAGATGTTTGAACAAATGGATGCAGTGCTGGAGGCACTCACTTTTCTATGCCAAGAAATTTGGAAGACAGCTTCCTGGCCAAGTTACTAGAAGAGGTTCATATTTGTGTCCATTCCAAAGAAAGGTGATCCAGTAGAGTGCAGAAATTATCAAACAGTATCATTAATATTAAACATTAGTAAAATTTTGCTGAAGATCATTCAAAAGTGGTACATCGATAGGGAACTGCCAGACATTCAAGCCTGATTCAGAAGAGAAGGTGGAATGAGAAATATCAATGCTGATGTCAGATGGATCTTGGCTGAAAGCAGAGAATACCAGAAGATGTTTACCTGTTTTATTGACTATGCAAAAGCATTTGACTGTGTGGATCGTAACAAATTATGGATAACATTGTGAAGAATGGGAATTCCAGAACACCTAATTGTGCTCATATGAATCCTGTACACAGGCCAAGAGGTAGTCTTTCTAACAGAACAAAGGGATAGTGTGTGGTTTAAAATCAGGAAAGGTGTGTGACAGGCTCATATCCTTTCACCATAGTTATTTAATTTGTATGCTGAGCAAATAGTCAGAGAAGTTAGACTATATCAAGAATAACCTGCAACGTGCAGATGACACAAGCTTTCTTGCTGAAAGCGAAGAGAACTTGAAGCACTTACTGATGAAGATCAAAGACTGCAGCCTTCAGTATGGATTACACCTCAGCTTAAAGAAAGCAAATATCCTCACAACTGGACCAATAAGCAACATCATGAGAAATGGAGAAAAGATTGAAGTTGTCAAGGATTTCATTTTACTTGGATCCACAATCCACACCCATGGAAGCAGCAGTTAAGAAATCAAACAACATATTGCATTGGGCAAATCTGCTGCAAAAGACCTCTTTAAAGTGTTGAAAAGCAAAGATGTCACTTTGAGGACTAAGGTGCGTCACACCCAAGCCATTATATTTTCAATCTATATATATGCATACGAAAGCTGGACAACGAATAATGAAGACAGAAGAACTGATGCGTTTGAATTATGGTGTTGGTAAAGAATATTGAATGCTCCACGGACTGCCAGAAGAATTAACAAATATGTCTTGGAAGAAGTACAGCTAGAGTACTCCTTGGAAGGGAAGATGTAAGACTTCGTCCTAAGTACTTTGAACATGTTATAAGAAGGGGACAGTCTCTGGAGAAAGTTATCATGCTTGGTAAGGTAGAGGGTCAGCAAAAGAGAGGAAGATCTTCAGTAAGATGGATTGACACAGTGGCTGCAACAATGCGCTCAAACATGCAACGATTGTGAGGATGGTGCAGGACCACGCAGTGATTTCTTCTGTTGTACATAGGGTTGCTATGAGTTGGAACCAAACAGATGGCACTTAACAATAACAACACACATTTGAATGTGTATAATACGTATATATTAAATAGTGTTGAGAATAAAATCTAAGAGGAAGTACAAATTTTCACACAGAAGAGTGATGAAGGATGTTCCTCTCTATATATTTAGAACACAAACAAAAGGGGCAAATCACTTTCTGAAATGATGTACACGAATGTTAGAGATTATTATGTTTTACAACATAGTTCCATAAAACAAGGATAAACTGTGAATACCATCATTTCAATTTTGTAGAGTAGTTCTAACTTATACCAACCATACTTCAACATATTACAGTGCATAATTTGCTATCAGACAATTCACTACAGTCACACGTAGAGATGACTTAGTGCTATGAAGTTTATCATCAGCACACAGAAACATAAGATAAAAGAGGAATATAGCTCAACAGATTCAAAAAATAAAAAAATTCTATTTCTCCTAACTCTTTGTGAAAAAATTGGCTTAATTAGAGCAACTGGAAATTTTTCTAAGCAGTCTTGGAGACAGCAACGTGGTGGAAAACCTCTAAAATTAAAGGTTTTATTGCTTTGGTTTGATGCTAAATAAGCACCTTGACTGGAAAAAAATAAAGTCAATTCAGCTTTAACTAATCCAGCATTCTCTAGCACACTTGCTCTGGACTAGGAAAGAAGTGAGTTTCATCTTCCTTAAATGGAGCACTTTTGTTGTTAGTGGTAACCATTGAGTCGATTTCAACTCATGGCGACCCCACGTGTGCAGAGTGGAACTTCTTCATAGAGTTTCCAAGGCTGTGACCTTTCAGAAGCATATCACTAGTTCTGTCTTTTAAGGCATCTCTGGGTGGGTTCAAACAGCCAACCTTTTGGTTAGTAATTGAGTGCTTAACTATTTGCACTAGCCAGGGACTCCTTAAGGGAACACTATGAGAGCAATTTTAAGAAAAATGGCATGGGGGATGTGGAGTAGATTTTGGAACCCCTTACATAGAGCCCTGGTAGTATCAGTGTTTAAGAGCTCAGCTGTTAACCAAGAGGTTGGCAGTTCGAATTCACCAGCTGCTCCTTGGAAACCTTATGGGGCAGTTCTACTCTGTCCTACAGGGTCACTATGAGTAGGAATCGACTCGATGGCAACAGGTTTTTGGTTCCTCAAAAATTAGCTATGAATTTATGTTGTAGGGGAAAAACATCACAAATTTTAGTAAAGTAAAAAGAAAGTTTTATTTGGCATATATTCAAAGGACAAAAGTGGGAAGCGGACAAGCATGCTGCCAGAGCTAGAATGTCTGCCCGAATCCAAGGAAATATCACAGAACAGACAAAAGTGGGAAAACGGACAAGCAAGCTGCTACGGCCATGTCTGCCCAACACCAAAGAATATTACGGAATAGGCAAGAATGGAAAAACGGACAAGCATGCTGCCACAGCCATGTCTGCCTGAATCCAAGGAACAGTTACAGAGCCATCAGTATATATCAACATCACAAAATGGGTAGAAACATTGAAAGCGTCACCTTTTCACTGATTGGTTAGAAATTGTAATCTTACATTTTAAATCATCTTTCTTAACAATCATTGGTACGGGTTTCAGTTATGAAAGTCAGGAGGGTCTTCATTGGTCCAATAATGTTAATAGAAAAAGACAAAAGGTGAGAAGTCCTTTGGGTTAGGTTTTATTGCCCTTTTGGGAAAACTTCCTTAAGATAATTTCTGAGATTGTCCCATCTGTCGTCTTATCTCAGGGCCCAGCTGATGTGTCTCTGAGAGTCTGTGAGGGCCCAGCCCCAGCTGGGTCACAGTTCTGCATGCTCAAGGTCAGGAAATAATGATTCCAAATATTATTTCTAAATCATGTAACAGGCACCAAGGATATCCTCGACTTGTTATTCTATCCATTCTGTACACACAGAATGGAGAGAGAAGGAAACCTGTATTCCTATCTTTTCTCTATCTATGTTTGTATCAGTTTTTCCCTCTTGAGTCATGGGAAACTATATATATATATATATATACATATATATATATATATATACTTCATTGGTTTTGCTCCCCTAGAGAACCCAGCCTAAGACAGGTGCCATACCAGTTTGCTAAGAACTTCTTAACTTAAAAAATATATATACATGGTTTTATTTAAAATTGTTAATTAACATATATAAACCTATTGCTGTCGAGTCAATTCTAACCCACAGCGTCCCTAGAAGACACAACAGAACTGCCCTATAGGGTTGACAAGGAGTGGCTGGTATATTTGAACTGCTAACCAAAAGTTTAGCAGTATCACTTAACCACAGCGTCACCAGGGCTCTAATTAACATATATACATATACCAAAACATTTATCACCTCTACATTTTTTAAGTGTACCATTCAGTGACATTAATTATCTTCATCTTTTTGTGTCTTCACTTTTTCCACGGTATGGATGTATCAAACTTTATTTAACTAGTCAATTACTGATGGGTATTTAGGAGCTTTGTTCTGTTTCCCAACCTTTTGCTATTCCAAATAATGTGAAAAAAATTAGTTTGTATACACCTTATTACAAAACTTACATTAATCTGGAATTATTAAGTCAAAGAGCACTTGTGTTTGTAATTTTGATAGCTATAAAATTGTCTTCGGTGGTGGCTGTGTCAGTTTAAATGCCTATCAGCAACATGTAAAAATTACTTTTAGTTAAAACCTAGTCAGAAGCACAGCTAGAATGCTCCTTAGAAGCAAGGATGGCAAGACTAAGTCTCACATACTTTTTCATGTTATCAGGAGGGATCAGTTCCTGGAAAAGGACATCATGTTTGGTAAAGCAGAGAGTCAGTAAAAAGAGGAAGACCCTCAACGAGATGGATTGATACAGTGGCTGCCACAACGGGCTCAAGCATAACAACAATTGTGAGGATGGCGCGGGACCTGGCAGTGTTTCCTTCTGTTGTACATAGGGTGGCTATGAGTCAGAACTGACTCGACCGCACCTGATAACACCGACAGCAAAACCTAGTCAAAACAGTACGTTACCAAATTATTTGATATTTGCAAATCAGGTGTGTGGGAAATGGGTCCTCTTATTAACGAGGAGGTTTAGCATCTATAATATGCTTTAGAGCTATTGGTATTTCTATGCTAGTGAATTGAATTCATATAATTTGCCCAGTTTTATTGGGTGTTATATCTCTTTCTTATTAACTTGTAAATTTAGATTGTGAGAGTCAAATTTATCAAAATATAATATATTGAATAAATTGGCCCTTTATATATAATATAAATTGCAAATTTTTACCAGTATGTGTGTGGTTTTCAATTTTTATTATGCTATGATCTTTGGGGTTTGTGTGTGTATGGTATACCTTTCTGTATTTTAGTAAAATCTATCAATAATTTATGTTTTGGGCTCTGCATGTTGTATCATTGTTAGAAAGGCTTTCCTCATTCTGAGTTTATAAAGTAATTTTCTGGTACTTTTTTCTTGCACTTTTATGGTTTCATCGTATTTAAATCATTGAAATTTTTTCATAAGGTAGACAGGTAACTATCCTATTTCATTTTTTCCAGATGGCTACTCAGTTGTTCAACAATAATAATAGAAAAAGGTGGTTTTGTTCACACAATTCTTAGATGTATTTGTGTCCCACTTCTACATTTCAGTCCTAATTCATTGTGTGTTCTTAAACTACAATTTTAATTATTGGTGGTTTATGATTCATTTTGACAACAGTCATGAAGATGGCACAGGACTGGGCAATGTTTCCTTCTGTTGTACATAAGGTTGCCATGAGTTGGAGCCAACTTGACAGCAGCTAACAACAACATGATTCATTTTATTATTTGTAGAACTTTCATTATTCTTTTTTTCCCCCCAGTTTGATGATAATGAGCACACTTGCCCTGGTCCTGATTCTACATTTAGGAAGATGCCAGTTATGAATTAAATTTATGGATTAGATACATGTTATTATTACATTTTTCAATAATGGTGTTATTAAGGATTTTTAACAAAAACAGTCTAAACATGAAAATAAATGACCAGTAGCATTTCATCATGGCACATGTAAAAATTTATAACAGTTTTCTGTCCCCCATCTTTTCTTCTTCTCGTCCAATCTCCGTGTAGCTATTACACATATTTTCTCAGAACGCTAAAATCAGAGCACTGCTCTCTATCAAAACAACTCAAGTGGCTTTTTTGTATGGCAGTACCCAAACCCTTCAGTGAGTTTAAGATAATGATAGTATAATAATTTGGAAATGATAGCACAACTTTAAGAATGTAATCAATATTGCTAAATTGTACATGTGGAAATTGTTGAAATGCTATATTTTGGCTGCATATAATTTCACAAAAATAAAAAATATCATCATAAAATATATTAATGTATATATTTAAATTAATGTCTCCATTAAAACAAAAAGTCATATATGCTAGAGAGAAGTGAGAAACATTTTTTGTTTTGTGAAAAAGACAAGTGCTTAATACAGTGCTTAATACAAGTGCCCAAACTTGCCTCGACATCAGTCAGTTAACATAATTTAAAGATCTTGATGAGAAGAACTGTGAAATGTCCAATATTTTACTCTACTTACAAGCTAAAAACTTTAGCTTATCATAATTTCATGAATATTTTCATAAGACATGAGCTCCTGAGTCAAAGACAAAAGCCTTCTGTTAAGGGTGATAGAAAAATGTAGAAACAGATAGTGCTGGTGGTTGAACAACCTGATGAATCTAATTAATGTCACTGAATTGCACAAGTGAAAAAAATGTTCAAAAGTCAAATTCTTGGTTCAATATATATTTACCACTGTCATAATAAAAAAAGAATCGTAAGGAAAGGAATACATCAACCTGTTTCGCTCACCAGTATATCTCCAATATTCCTCACAGTGATTGGCATTTAATGTTCTAATTGTGGTTAGGTGAAGTCAAGTTAGTTCAGACTCATAGCAACCCTAAGTACAACAGCACAAAACACTGTCTGTTCCTCTACCATCCTCACAATTATTGCTCTATTTGAGCCCATTGTTGCGGCCACTATGTCAATCCATCTCGTTGAGGGTCTTCCTCTTTTTAGCTGACCCTCTACATTACCACGCATGATGTCCTTCTTCTGATGAGTGGTCCCTCATGATAACATGGACAAGGTATATGGGGTGAAGTCTCACCATCCTTGGTTCCAAGAAGTATTCTGGCTGTAATTCTTCCAAGACTGATTGGTTCATTCTTCACGAACACCATAATTCAAAGGCATCAATTCTTTTTCAGTTTTCCTTAATCTTTGTCCAGTTTCTGCATGGACACAAGGTGACTGAAAATACCATGGCTTCGGCCAGGCACACCTTACTCCTCAAAATGACATGTTTGCTTTTTAACACTTTAAAGAGGTCTTTTAAAGCAGGTTTGCCCAATGCAATATGTTTGATCTCTTGATTACTGCTTCCATGGACATTAATTGTGGATCCAAGTAAAATGAACTCCTTGAAATTTCAATATTTTCTCCATTTATCATGATCGTGCTTATTTGTCCAGTCGTGAGGATTTGTGTTTTCTTTATGTAATCCAACTGAAGGCTGTAGTCTTTAACCTTCATCAGAAAGTACTTCAAGTCCTCTTCACTTTCAGCAAGTAAGGTTGTCTCCTCTGCATATCACAGGTTGTTAATGAGTCTTCCTTCAATACTGATGCTGCGTTCTTCTTCATATATTCCAGTTTTACTGATTAATTGCTCAGCATAGAGACTAAGTATGGTGGAAGGATACAACACTGACACATATCTTCCCTGATTTTAAACCATGCAATATCCCATTTTTCTGTTCTAATAACTGTCTCAGTCTATGAACAGGTTCCGCACGACCACAATTAAGTGTTCTGGAATTCCCATTCTCTGCAATGTTATCCATAATTTGTTATAATCCACACAGTGCCAATAAAACACAAGTAAACATCTTTCTGGTATTCTCTGCTTTCAGCCAAGATCCATTTGACATCAGCAAGTACATCCTTTGTTCACGTCCTCTTCTGAATCCCGCTTGAATTTCTGGCAGCTCTCTGTTGATGTACTGCTGATTTTGAAGGATCTTCAGAAAAACTTTACTTACATGTGATATTACTGATATTGTTCAATAATTTCTGCATTCTGTTGCATCACTTTTCTTTGGAATGGGCAAAATTATGGATCTCTTCCAGTTGGTTGGCCAGGTAGCTCTCTTCCAAATTTCTTGGCATAAACAAGTAAGAATTTCCAGCTTTGCATCTGTTTGTTGAAATATTTCAATTGGTATTCCATCAGTTCCTGGAGCCTTGTTTTTGCTTTAGTGCCTTCAGTGCAGCTTGGACCTCTTCTTTCAGTACCATCAGTTCTTGGTCATTGCTACCTCCTGAAATGGTTGAACGACAACCAATTCTTTTTGACATAGTGACTCTGTGTATTTCTTCCATCTTCTTTTGATGCTTCCTGCATCATTCAATATTTTCCCCATAGAATCCTTCAGTATTGCATTCGAGGCTCGAATTTGTTCTTCAGTTCTCTCAGCTTGAGAAATGCCAAGTGAGTTCTTCCTTTTCAATTTTAAAATTCCTGATGTTTGCACATTTCACTGTAATAGTCTTCTCGAGCTGCCCTTTTATATCTTCTGTTCAGTTCTTTTATTTCATCATTTCTTCCGTTCACTTTAGCTACTCTATGTTCAAAAGCAAGTTTCAGAGTCTCTCCTGACATCCATTTTAGTCCTTTTTTTTTTTTTTTTTTTGTCTTTTTAATGTCCTTTTTTCATGTATGATGCCCTTGATATCATCCCACAAGTCTTCTGTCTTTGGTACTACATTACTGTTTAACATGTCAAATCTATCCTTGAGCTGGTCTCTAAATTCAAGTAGGATATAATCACAGTTGTACTTTGGTTCTTGTGGACTTTTGTTCTAATTTTCTTCAGCTTCGACTTGAACTTACCTATAAGCAATTGATAGTATTTTCTACACTGGGCTCCTGGCCTTGTTTTGACTGATGATATCTAGCTTCTCCACTGTCTCTTTCAACAGATGAAGTTGTTTTGATTCCTGTGTATTGCATCTGGTGAGGTCCACGTGCATAGTCACTGTTTATGTTGTTAAGAAAGGTATTTTCAATGAACAGGTTGTTGGTCTTGCAAAATTCTATCATGCAATCTTAGGAGTCATTTCCAACTACTGATTCTTCTTCTTTGTTTCCAATTTTTCAAATTCCAGTCACCAATAATTATTGATGCATCTTTATGACATGTTTGATCAATTTCAGACTGCAGAAGTTGGTAAAAATTTTCAATTGCTTCTTTTTTGGCATTAGTAGTTGATGAATAAATTTGAATAATAATCGTATTAACTGGTCTTCCTTGTACACTTATGGATATTATTCTGTCCCTAACAGCAGTGTAATGTGGGATAGATCTTGAAATGTTCTTTCTGAAGATAAATGTGATGTCATTCCTCATCAATTTATCATTAATGGCATAGTAGACCGTATGATTGTCTGATTCAAAATGGCCAATACCAGTCCATGTCAGCTCACTAATGCCTAGGGTATCGATCTTCATGTGTTCCATTTCATGTTTAATGATTTCCAGTTTTCCTTGATTCATATTTTGTACATTCCACATTTCAATTATTGATGGACTTCCTGGAGACTTAGTGGAACAGTTGTTCAAGTTCAGCTGCTAACTGAATGGTTGGCAGTTCAAACACACCAGCTGCTCAGAAGAGAAAGATGCGGCTGTCAGCTTCTGTACAGATTACAGCCACGGGAACCCTGTGGGGAAGTTCTACACTGTCCTATAGGGTTGCTGTGGCTCAGAATCACTTGGCAGACATCAGGTTTGTTTTAGTTTATTATTATTAATGGATGTTTGCTGCTGTTTATTCACATTTTGAGTCATGCCACATCAGCAAATGAAGGTCCCAAAAGCTTTACTCTATCCATGTCATTAAAGTTGTCTTTTCTTTGAGGAAGTTTTTCTTCCCTGGTCATAATGTGAATGCCTTCCAACCTGAGGGGCTCACATCTGGCACTATATCAGACAATGTTCCACTGCCATCTATAAGGTTTTCACTGGCCAATTTTTTCAGAAGTAGATTGCCATGTCCTTCTCCTCAGTCTTTCTTAGTCTGGAAGCTCTGCTGAAACCTGTCCACCATGGATGACCTTGCTGGTATTTGAAATACCATTGGTATAGCTGCCCATATCACAGCAACATGCAAGACACCACAGTAGGACAAACTAAGAGTTGAGTGGTGGTGACATTTAGTATACACCTGAATTATAGGGTTGTTAAATTAATTTTAAAAAATGAAGAAACAAAACAAAATAAAATTGAGCATGAAAGCAAACTTTTAAATTTCTCTATTGTGTAATATTAAATCAATATTTTTAAAGTAATGTCACAAAACCCTAGAAGGTGAATTCTTGTCTGGCACACTCAGACTTGCCACTAATCTGGACACCGGTCTTTGAGAAAAGGAAAGTAACTTTATTGCAATGTGCCGAGCAAGGAGCCGGAAGGTAGTTCCTCAGATCCAACTTCCCAAGCTATGGGGAACCAAGACTTATATGTGATTTGGGCAGCAAGATGGCGGCCACACAGGCATATGGGGGAGAGAAAACTCTAGAAGGTAGCCAGGAAACAGGAAGTGATGTGGCTCTTGTTGGACCTCTCACTTCGGAATAGGGTCCCGGGGATAATTTTCCTTCTCATTCGTTCCACACGTTGCTGCGTCCTCTGTTGAGGTCAATTAGTGGTCACAGCTGGCCCTTCTGAGTATGCAAAGCAGGCCAAGTCTGGCTTGGGCTAGTTTATGGACTTATGGAAATATACTGGCATTCGAAGGGTCAGGTTACAGTGTTATAATATCATTGCTCTCAATACACATAAATATCTTACTTATTTAATAAAAGTAGTAATATTGGAATATTTAGTAAGTACGATAAAAATTTTAAACACTGGAGAAAAGAAAAGAAAATAGTCTTGAAAATACATTCTGGAATAAAAGTAGCCAGTCCTTCTGCTTGGAAGATGTGCACAGACTCATGAGACCAGTGGAGAATTGCTTCTCACTTTTGTCTAATTTATTGTATACCGATGTGTTTAGCACTGAACTCTTACACATTACATCCTTCTATAAATGTTATCACACCATATTCAACTTTAGATAAGCACTATATTTCTTTTTTGTTTTCATCACATTATCTAGAAGGAGCTAGTCTTTCCTAATTCCATGTCTGTATTGTTTCTTGCCTTGGTTTTTTTTTTTTTTTTTTTTTTTTTCCCTTCTTTTTTTCCTTCTTGTTCCTCATTAAGAAACATGAACTTTTTCTACCCACTGGATACCATTCAAAGTTTATTAAGGTCAATTTGATTTTTATTCTTGTTTTAAAGGCAATAACTTCAAGGTCATCCAAACATTGAATATTTAAGAATTCCTTCCCTAAATCATCTGATTTCACATTGTGAAAAAGTCTATTTTCTATTGTGAATAGACACTGTAAAAGGTTAAAAAAAAAGTTAGAATATAATCTCCTTAAAGCCTAAGGAGGACAGGTAAAATAAGGAAAATAAAATTTTATTAAAAAGTACCTTATCTGAATTATGGCAAAATGGCGCTCTAGGCAGAAGCACCACGCCATCCCTCCACAGCAAAGATCCAAAAAACTAAGCCGAAGAGAGTAAACAACAATCCTGAAACCCTAAAACATCAAATGAAGAGATAAAGAACTCAGCCAAGCACCAAATGGAGTGAGAAAACTGACAGAGAACGGAGAGCAAGAAGAGATTCGTGCAGAGGTCCCCTACCAGCTAATGCAGCGTGGATCGGCCATCGTGGACTCCTTTCAGAGACAGCAAACAGGGGGTATGAGAAAGCAGCCTCTCAGAGCGTCCAGTGAGAGACAAAACAACCGTCTCTCATCTCTCCACTCCAATGGCAAGCTCCCCTAGCATTCATTTTTGTTTGTTGGTATGTTTTTGGCTCCTGTTCCTCTCTCCTCTCTCCCATATCCATCTTAACTCCACACATAACAATCTCCCCACTGCATCCTGCCTACCTGCACCAGCCACTTGACATCACACCACCAAGCAGCACAGGTGTGGCCTACTGGAACCCGCCCTTTACTGATTACCAACCCGCCCTGGTGGCTGTAGTAAGTGCCACAAACAACCCATCCCAGTAACTCCTCTTCAGCTAGACCTGCCCTGCTGTACCATAAATGAGTGACTGACCCTGCCAGTTGGAGAAGGAGGCAAAAAGTATTGTGCCCACAGATGAGCAAACAACAAAGAACACAGTCTGCCTGCTCAGACATAGTCAAATTTTTCATTAAAAAAGGGACAAAACAAACAAATCTACAATCAACAATGAGAAAAATAACTACTGAATGCCCTGAAAACAGCAGACAATATCAAAACATTTACAAAAACAGGACAGGATGGTTCCAGTGGATGTCCAAAATAAAACACCAGATGACTTTCCAGTGGAAGAAAAGGCACTAGAACTACCTGATAAGGAATTCATATCTCTAATACTCAGAATTCTCCAAGAGCTGAGGCAAAAGGCTGACGAACATGAGGAAAAAATAGACAAATTTATGGAAAATACAGACAAAAAATTGGAAGAATTCAGAAAAATAATGCACGAACAAAATGCCAAAATAAATTCACAACTAGAAATTATACAAAGACAACTATTAGAAATCCAAAATATTAAAAACAAGATTTCAGAAATGGATGGTGACATAGAAGGGCTGAGAAGCAGATTTGAAACCGTGGAAGACAGGATCCATGGAATTGAAGACAAACACTTGGATAGAACTCTGTTTCAGGAAAACTCAGAAAAAAAAACAAAGACAAATGAAGAGACCCTGAAAGTTATGTGGGATACAATCAAAAGCAAAAATTTGCAAGTGATTGGAATTCCCGTACAGGGGGATAAAACAGAAAACACAGAGAGGATCATTGAAGAACTGCTGACAGAAAACTTCCCCAATCTCATGAAAGATGAAAAGCTGGCCGTCCAAGAAGTTCAACGAACCCCATATACGAGACACCCCGAAAGAAAATCACCAAGGCATATCATAGTCACACTTGCCAAAACCAAAGACAAACAAAGAATCCTCAGAGCAGCTTGTGAAAAACAAGAAGTCACATACAGAGGAGAAACAATAAGACTAAGCTCAGATTATTCAGCAAACACCATGCAGGCAAAGAAGGCAATGGGATGACATATAAAAAATCTTGAAAGAAAACAATAGCCAGCCAAGAAGAATATATCCTGCAAAACCCTCGTTCAAATTTGATGGTGAAATTAGGTCATTTCCAGATAAGCAGAAATTAAGGGAATATGTTAAAGTCAAACCAACCTTACAAGAATTATTAAAGGGAGTTCTTCGATCTGAGGACAGACAGCTTCAGCTCACAGGCAGAACCTAGGACACAGGACCTTACCGGCTAGATACCAGTCTAGGAAATGAACTCTCGAGGACTATCCAAAACCAAAAGAAATACAACAGGGAATCAGAGCAGTTAATCAGTAATGACAACAACATCAAAACAATAAAAGAGGAAATAAACGGCATAGGTATAGAACCTTGTAATGGAGACGAAGGCAAGGCAATACCAAGTTAATGGTAGATTGTTTCAAACTTAGAAAGATAAGGGTAAAATTCATGGTAACCACAAAGAAAGCTAACGAACATACTCATAAAAAAAAGAGGAAAAACATAAAGTCTCAGCAAAAACAAAACCTAAAAAACAAAAGAAATGAAAAAAAAAATCCACAAACAAAACTAACTCAGCACAAGACAGTAAGAAGAACAAAGAAAACTTCAGCACCACAAAAAAAGGCACTACAAAATGACAGCAACAAACTCACATCTATCAATAATTACACTGACTGTAAATGGACTCAATGCACGCATAAAGAGATGGAGAGTGACAGAATGGATAAGAAAACAGGATCCATCAATATGCTGTCTACAAGAGACACACCTTAGAAACAAAGATGTGAATTTATTAAAAATCAAAGGTTGGAAAAAAATATATTAAGCTAACAACTACCAAAAAAGACCAGGAGTGGCAATTATAATCTCAGATAAAACAGTCTTTAAAACGAAATCTACCATAAAAGACAAAGAAGGACACTATATAATGATTAATGGGACAATCCATAATGAAGACATAATCATAATAAACATGTACACACACAGTGACAGGGCTCCCAAATATATAAAACAAACTCTAACAACACTGAAAAGACAAATTGACAGTTCCTCAATAATAGTAGGAAACTTCAACACACCACTCTCAGTAAAGGACAGAACAACTAAGAAGAAACTCAGCAAAGATACAGAAGACCTAAAGTGCACAATCAGCCAACTTGATCTCATAGACATATATAGAACACTCCATCCAACTGCTGCAAAGTACACATTCTTTTCCAATGCACATGAAATGTTCTCCAGAATAGACCACATCTTAGGCCACAGAGTAATCCTCAACAATATCCAAAACGTTGAGATAATTCAAAGTATCTTCTCTGACCACAATGCCCTCAAGGTAGAAACTAACAATAGAAAGAGCAAGGAAAAAAAATAAACTACATGGAAACTGAATAATACCCTGCTTACACATCAGTGGGTAACAGAAGAAATCAGAAATGGAATCAAGAAATTCCTAGAATCAAACAAGAATGAAAACACATCATACCAAAACCTTTAGGATACAACAAAGGCAGTCTTCAGAGGACAATTTATAGCAATAGATGCACATATCAAAAAAGAAGAAACGGACAAAATCAAAACATTAACTACAGAACTCAAACAAATAGAGAACACCAAAAAAAGGCCACAACGACTGAAAGAAAGGAAATAGTAAAGATCAGAGCAGAAATAAATGAAATAGAGAACAGAAAAATAATAGAAAGAATCAACAAAACCAAAAGTTGGTTCTTTGAAAGAAGCAACAAAATTGACAAGCCACTGGCCAGACTGACAAAAATAGGAGAGGATGCAAATAAACCAAATAAATAATGAAAGGGGGGACATTACAACAGACCCAACTGAAATAAAAAGGATTATAACAGAATATTATGAAAAACTATACTCCAACAAATTTGAAAACCTAGACGAAATGGATAAATTTCTAGAAACACACAGCCTACCTAAACTACAACAAAGTGATGTTGAAAATCTGAACAGACCCATAACAAGAGAAGAGATTGAAAAGGTAATAAAAAAACTCCCAACCAAAAAAAGCCCTGGCCCAGATGGCTTCACTGGAGAATTCTACAAAACATTTACACAAGAGCTTGTACCACTACTACTCAAGCTATTTCAGAGCATAGAAGAGGAAGCAACACTTCCAAATTCATTCTATGAAGCCAGCATAATGCTGATACCCAAACCAGGCAAAGACGTCACAAAAATCGAAAATTACAGACCAATATCTCTCATGAATACAAATGCAAAAATTCTGAACAAAATTCTAGCCAATAGAATTCAGCATCATATCAAAAAAATAATACACCACAACCAAGCAGGATTTATACCAGGTATAAAGGATGGTTCAACATTAGAAAATCAATCAATGTAATCAATCACATAAATAAAAGGAAAGAAAAGAATCACATGATCATCTCAATTGATGCAGATAAGGCATTTGACAAAGTCCAACAGCTTTCCTCATAAAAACTCTCAAGAAAATAGGTATAGAAGGGAAATTTCTCAACATAATGAAGGACATCTATTCAAAACCAATGGCCAACATCATTCTTAATGTAGAGAGGCTGAAAACATTCCCCTTGAAAACAGGAACAAGAGAAGGATACCCTTTATCACCACTCCTATTTAACATTGTGCTGGAAGTTCTAGCTGGAACAATAAGGCAATAAAAAGAAATAAAGGACAACCAAATTGGTAATGAAGAAGTGAAACTGTCCCTGTTTGCAGATGATATGATACTACACATAGAAAACCCTACAGACTCCACGAGAAATCTACTGGAATTAATGGAAAGATTCAGCAGAGTAGCAGGATACAAGATAAACATACAAAAATCAGTTGGATTCCTATACACCAGTAAGGAGAACAATGAAAAGGAAATCAGGAAAACAATACCATTTTCAATAGCCCCTAAAAAAATAAAATACTTAGGAATAAATCTGACCAGGGATGTAAAAGACCAATACAAAGAAAACTACAAAACACTACTGCATGAAACCCAAAGGGATCTACAGAAATGGAAAAACATACCATGCTCATGGATAGGCAGACTCAACATTGTCAAAATGTCAATTCTACCCAAAGCAATTTACAAATACAACGCAATCCCAATCCAAATACCAACAACATTCTTCAAAGAGATGGAAAAACTGATCATTAACTTTATATGGAAAGGGAAGAAGCCCCGAATAAGTAAAGCACTACTGAAGAAGAAAAATAAAGTTGGAGGACTCACACTACCTGACTTCAGAACCTACTATACAGCTACAGTAGTCAAAACAGCCTGGTAATGGTACAATGACAGATACATCGACCAGTGGAACAGAATTGAGAACGCGATGTAAATCCATCCACCTACGGTCACCTGATCTTCGACAAGGGCCCAAAGTCCATCAAATGGGGAAAAGACAGTCTTTTTAACAAATGGTGCTGGCAAAACTGGATATCCATCTGCAAAAAATTGAAACAGGACCCATACCTCACACCGTATACAAAAACTACTTCAAAAATGGATCAAAGACCTGAATATAAAGCCTAAAACTATAAAGTTTATAGAAGAAAAAATAGGACCAACACTTCAGGCCTTAATGCACAGCATTAACAGATTACAAACCATAACCATCAATGCACAAACCCCAATAGATAAGCTAGATAACTGGGATCTTCTAAAAATCAAACACCTATGCTCTTCAAAGGACTTCACCAAAAGAGTGAAAAGAGAACCTACAGACTGGGAAAAAAATTTTGTACAGTACAAGTCAGACAAAGATCTAATCTCCATAATCTACAAGAAAATCCCACACCTCTACAACGAAAAGACAAATAATCCTATTAAGTAACGGGCAAAGGCAATGAACAGACACTTCACCAAAGAAGACATTCAAATAGCCAACAGACACATGAGGAAATGCTCGCAATCACTAGCCATTAGAGAAATGCAAATTAAAACCACAGTGAGATACCATCTCACCCTGGCATTACTGGCACGAATCAAAAACATTGGAAATGACAAATGTTGGAGGCACTGCAGGGAGATCGGAACACATATGCACTGCTGGCGGGAATGCAAAATCATATAACCATTTTGGAAGATGATATGGCGCTTCCTCAGAAAGCTAGAAATAGACATACCATTCCATCCAGCAATCCCACTCCTAGGAATATATCCTAGAGAAATAAGAGTCGTCACTCGAATAGACATATGCACACTTATGTTCATGGCAGCATTGTTCACAATAGCAAAAAGATGGAAACAACCTAGATGCCCATCAACAGATGAATGGATAAACAAACTATTGTACATACACACAATGGAGTACTATGTAATGAGAAAGAACAACGATGAATCTGTGAAGCATCTCATAACATGGATGAAACTGGAGGACATTATGCTGAGTGAAATAAGTCAATCACAATAGGACAAATATTGTATGAGACCTCTATTGTAAAAACCCATGAAAAAGTTCACACACAAAATGTAACAATCTTTATTGGTTACCAGGGATTGGAGGGGTAGGGGGGAAATACTAAATAGGCAATAGATAACTGGTATCTTGGGTGAAGGGTTAGACAGTACAAAATACAGGGGAAACTAGCACAACCTGTACAAGGAAAGGTCATGGAAGCCCCATAGACACATCCAAACTCCCTGAGGGGTTGAATTGCTGGGCAGAGGGCTGTGGGGACCATGGTCTCAGGGAACATCTAGCTCAACTGGCATGACACAACTTATAAAGACAATGCTCTACATTCTACCTTGGTGAGTAGTGTCTGGGGTCTTAAAAGCCTGTGAGCGGCCATCTAAGATACATCACTGGTCTCATCCCTTCAGAAGCAAGGGGTAATGAAGAGAACAGGATACAAGGAAAAGATTAGTCCAAAGGACTAACTGTCCACAGCTACCGAGGCCTCCACTGGACTGAGTCCAGTACAGCTAGATGGTGCCCGGCTACCACCACTGACTGCTCTGACCAGGATCACAACAGAGGGTTCTGGACAGAGCTGGAGAAGGATGTAGAACATAATTCTAACTCACAAAAAAAAGACCAGATTTACTGGCCTAAAGGAGACTGGAGAAACCCCGAGAGTATGGCCCCCAGACACCCTTTCAGCTCAGTGGTGAAGTTACCTCCGAGGTTCACTGTTCAGCCTGGTAGTGGACAGCCCTATAAATCCAAATGAGATTAACGAGGTAGAGGAGTCCAGTGACAAGGGCCAGAAGGCAGAAGGGGACAAGAAAGCTGGTGATAGGGAACCCAAGGTTGAGTAACGATATTGTTGATGTGTTGTGAGATTGTTAACCATTGTCATAGGGCAACATGTGTAGTAACTGTTAAATGAGAAACTATTTTGTTCTGTAAGCCTTCATCTTAAGTGAGAATAACAGCACAATTGGAAGAGCGTAGTGAATGTCACTGAACTGTGCATGTAGAAATTTTTGAAATGGTGTATCTTCGGCTATGTGTATTTTCACCAAAGAAAAAGGTTGAGAAGTTAGAGGGTTGATATGTTGTGGGGTTGTTAACCAGTGTCATAAAACAACATGTGTACTACTGTTTCAAGAGCATCTGTTTGTTCTGTAAGCCTTCACCTGAAATACAATAAAAAATTAATTAATTTTAAAAAAGTACCATATCTGTATTTAGCTCATACATTTCATTTGTATAGTTAAGCACATACACAAACACACAAGCACACAAACTCACATGGAAGCATACATAGAAACTCAGACACCTGTAAAGTCATTATATTTTTAGTCTCTGGAGTCAGATTACCCATGTTCACATCCCAGCTCTGCCACTCAGAGCAGAGGGACCCCAGTTTCTTAATATGTAGGAATGGAGTCAATAGTAGTACCATACACATATTCCAGAATTGCTGTGAAAATTAGATGAGATAATATTACTGCCTTTTATGTATTGCTTACACCTAGTAAGTGCTCAATAAATGTTGCTTATTACTGTAATGCAGAGAGATACAGAAGAAGAGCTAGATCCCCTGTTATCAGCTAGCAAAATGAGTAGTATTGTAGTAGTTGATCTCTTATATTCAATCTAACATCAAGATTCTGTTATTCAGTGGCTATATTTATCTATGAAGTTTGTCCTGAAATGTCAGCATTATAGTGGAGTTCAATCATGAACAACCACCATAAAAACTATTGCTGTAATTTTTATTGTTGAAGTTATTCTTATTCAGACAACTGTGATTATTATTGTGACTGCTAGAGCTTATTTAGTATTTTCTCACTACTAAATAGTAGTGCTTTGGAATCATTATATCATTTGTACCTCAGAAAAATTTATCTGAGTTAAATACTATTATCATTTCTGTTTTACAAATGAGGAAACTGAAGCTTAGATGGGATATATGAATTGACTAAGCTCAGGTAACTGGAAAGTGCTAAGAACAAAGCCTTGGGAATAGTAGAATAGGAATGCAATCAAAGAAATACTAGGATTATTTGGATAGTGGGCATGGATCTTGAAATCAGTGCTTTCTATAGAAACTACATTGTAAACTTTTGGAAAAAAAAAATCTCTTTCTCAAAGGCAAGAACTATTTGGTTTGGTTCTCAGTTTCCTTTATAATATCTATAAAAAGAGTAGACTCTGAATGAAAACATAACAACTGTGTAAGTGAGTCAGTTAGCATTTCTCCTAGCATTATCTTGATAATATATTTGTTTCTCAAGGGATATGAGTAGACTCAAGCCATGAAGGAACTGTATTAAGGAAAAAAAAAAATTATGTTACTAAGGGAATACAGAATAGTAAGCCTTGGAGGCAAACAGAACCTAGCATATTTATTTCAAAAACTCCAGCTACGAGTGTTTTTTGTATAAAGGAAATTTTGGCTCCACATTGATAGGAATCATTGAATTCCTGTGTGAACATCAAGTGGTTGGCAGAAGACATACAAAGTGGGGATCAGTGCTTAGTGCAGAAGGCTGAGTTAGACATCTGTCGTTGCTAAAGACATATCATGTCCTGATGAACTGTGGCAGACCTAGAATATCAACAGTATCCCTGGAGTTAAACAAATATCTGGCAGAATTTAGAGTATCTCTGTCTTAGATAGAGGATTTTTTTTTTTTAATTTGAAGTGATGATTCCTAAATTGCCTCAAAACCTCAATTACATGTACCATTTTCTGATTTGGTTTTCTTCTTTTTTTTTTTTTTTTTCTCTTAGGCTTATGTGGAAAAACACAAATACTACTAAAATAAAATAATCACAAATTGGGAGTGGGTCTTGTTGACAAAATTTAATTTTCCTTCCAGCTCTTAACATGAATATTGAAATGATAACCAGGTTTCCCAAATCACAGAAACAATATAGAATATCAACCGTATAGGACTGATACGCAGACAGTCAAACAAATGCAAACCTTTCATTTGTTTAACCAAAAGCATATTATGTAAAAATAGGAGCTCTAGTGTTGTTTTACTTAAGATGTTTTTACATTTCTCTTCCAAAGCTTCGTAAAGCATTTAAAATAGTCAAGAACAAAATTGGAACCAAAAATTGACTTATGACTATCAGAAAATATATGGTCAATCATTCTATTGGCAATGATATCAACTACTACCTTCTGAGATCATAATTTATGGGTGACATCACGCTAATCATTTGTCATATACAATTTCTATATTATCCCACTTTAGAAATAAAGAGCGTGGCCTTTGGAGAAATTAAATAATAGGCCAAGATCACCCAGTTGGTACCTGAGCCAGAATAAGCATCATTAAGATCTGTGTGACTTCAATGCCTGTATAGGAACAGTATCATGTGGTCATCCATAAATTCATATGCATTTCAATAAATACTATCACAGAGGTATTATGGGGCTATGGAGGACCCTCCAAAATAGTACTTGTTGATCTTGTAGCAAAGACAACACAAAAATAATTTCTTACAAACAGACTTTCCAAGTTCTGTTCTGCCTTTTATTTAGTTGGGGTATTGGGAGGCATTCCTAAAACATAAATAAGTAAATTAATATATAAGTAAATAAATAGAAAATATGTAGGAATATTTAAGTTATAAAATAGCTATTATGTATATTTAAGAAATGAAAACACTAAACTTATTTTTAATTCTGTGCTTGTTATTAGGTCTTTAAGAAATGGTGTGCCATTGAAACAAGCTTGGAAGTTATGCACGATACACCTATGGGGAAAGCCCTGAAACTCCGTTTATAAAGACTGTATATATCATCTACTTAGTTAGTATTGTTGGTCTGTATTTTGTATCTTTCCTTATAATTTCAACATCTTTTTGTAATTTTTTATGTTTATTATATACTAAATGGTTATTTTATTAAAATGTATTGTTCATTGATCCAAGGCACTAAGATGTTTCAAATGTGAAGTCTTATAGTTCTAAAACTGTGTTTGAATCAAATATACAAAAGTCAGAATACATCCTCTAATTTCCAGTAAAACTGAGGTAAGAAGCCTAAGATGAAACAATTAATGACTTTAGGAGCAGCCTTATTCATGAGCATTGTAAATATGCATTTTGCTGCCTTTCTCCTTTTTCTGAAAGCATATACCTATGCAAAACAGTTATTCTTACAAGCCACGATGAAAGTGAACACTATAACTGCTGCATCTAATTCAAATGTTCAATTCACCAACATTATTGTTAATATAAAATGGACAGGTGATACAACATAAAAATGCTTTCTCATAAAAATAACATTTGAATTTTGATTTTTATATCAAAAATATAAATGCATAATGGTTCCATTTATTTCGATAGTTTTTTCTAACTAAATAAAAATAGTTTAATTTGTATGTCTGCAGTTTATATGGTTTACTTGTAAGTTTTTGTTCATTTTTATATTAATTGATTTGTTTGAGACTTACCATTTGCTGTCTAACTGAATAGAAATATGTATCATATTTTCCTAATGTTATTTCTTCTACATAACGTAAATGGAAAAAGATCTAAGTTAAAATAATCTTAGGGAAGCCGCTTGTGGTAGACAGAATACTACAGTGTACATGCCCTGCAGAACCCACTCGCCTTTTGCCTGCCTGCTCTGGATCTGTCGATATGACGGGAAATCACTCCCATGATTAGGTTATACAGCGAAGGTGAAGGGATTTTTCAGATACAGTTATGGTCCCTAAAGAGTTGACCTGAAGTCAATCAAAAGAGATTAACCTAGGCAGGTCTCTCGTAATCAAGTGAGACCCTTAAAAAAAGGTCAGCAGGACAGAAACTCATGACTCAAAGTCAGAAGTAGGAAATTTGAAACAGCACAGTCACTCTCTTGTTGGTCTTGAAGAAGCAAACTGCCAAGTTGTGGAGAGGGTCACGTGGCGGGGAATATGGGCAATCTCTAGAAGCAGAGGATCTCAGTCCTACGACTGCAAGGAACTGAACTCTGCCAACAAACTGTGGGTTTTGAAGGGGATGTCAAGATTAGATGAGATCACAGCCCTGACTGATATTTTTTGTGTAATTGTGGTAAAATATATCTAACATACAATTTTCTATTTTAACCATTTTAAAATGTACACTTTAATGGCACAAAATTGTGCTACCATTACCACCATATATTTCTAAAAATCATTCTTCACCACAAACAGAAACTCTGTACTCACTGAGCAATAACTCCCATTACTCCCTCCCCCATCTCCTGGTAACCTCTAATCTGCTTTCTGTCTTGATGAATTCACCTATTCTGGATATTTCATAAAGTGAAATCATATAAGCATGTCTTCCAGTTTTTGTGTCCTTTTGTGTCTACTTATTTCACTTAGAGTAATGTTTTCAAGGTCCATCCATTAACATTTATCAGAACTCCATTCCTTGTAATGACTGAATAATATTTCATTTTATGTACCACATTTTGTTTTTTTCATTCATTTTTTGATGGACAATTGGGTTGTTTCCTCCTTTTGCTACTGTATAAAAATACAACTGATTTTTGGTGCTGATTTTCTGCCCTGCAACTTTGCTAAATTCCATTATTAGCTCTAAGAGTTTTGTAGGGATTCTTTAGGGGTTTCTATATACAAGATCATTTCATCTGTGAATATAGTTTTACTTCTTCCCTTAGATTTAGATGCCTTTTGTTTCTTTTTCATGCAAAATTTTTCTGGCTAGAAATTCTAGTACTGTGTTGAGTAAAAGTGGCAAAAGCAGGCACCTAGCCTTGTTTCTGATCTTAGTGGGAAAACTTCCAGTTTTCATCAGTGAAACTCTGGTCCTATGCTTTCACCATTTAGTATGATGCTGTTTCTGGGTTTTTCATATATGACTTTTATCATGTTGATGAAGTTCTCATCTGTTCATATTTTATTGAATGTTATTTTTCATGAAACAGTGTTGGGTTTTGATAAATGCTTTTTCTGTGTCAGTTGAGGTGATCATGTGTTCTTTTTCCTTCATTCTGTTAACGTGGTTTGATAACACTGATTTTCTTATGTTGAATCACCCTTGCATTCCTGGGATAAACCCACTTGGTCATGGTGTATAATCTTTCTGTTATGTTGCTATAATTTATTTGCTAGTACTTTGTTGACAGTTTGCATATATATACATATATACACACATATATATGTATATGTATATATATTATATGTACATATATAAGGGATATTGATGTATAATTTTCTTTTCTTGTAGTGTCTACCTGGCTTCAGTATCTGGATAATGCTGACCTCATAGAAAGAGTTAAGAATTGTTAGAAGAGGGTAGGAGGGACTGGTATTAATTCTTTAAATGTTTAATAGAATTCACCAGTGAAACTATGGTCCTATGCTTTTCTTTATCTTGAGGTTTTTGGTTACTGATTCATTCTCCTTATTGTTTATAGGTCTATTCAGATTTTCTAATTCTTCTTGATTCAGGTTTTGTAGCTTATGTGTTTCTAGGAATTTGTCCATTTCATCTAGCTTATCTAATTTGTTGGTACACAGTTATTGAGAACTGGACATTTTGATTATTATAATGTGGTAACTCTGGAAATCAGATTCTCCCCCTCCTCAGGATTGCTTGTTGAGGACTGCATTCATCCCTTTGTATAGTGACATTTCTAAACTATTACTGCAAAGTCTGTATTCCTTGTTGCATATGTCACTGAAATTTCTGCTCTGTTATCTCTGCAGTCAGCCTGTGACTTGACAGAGATTTTCTTAAATGTATACATCAAAAACAAGCAAAAGTATGTATGTTTCTTTAAATGTTCCCATAGATGCCTTCCTCCTCCCACCCCTCAGCCACTGCAGCTTAACTGGGCTCAAAATATAGGTAACCCTTTACACATGTCTGTCAGGGAATCTTTATACCAACCAAAGCATACAACTGAAAATTTTTGGAGGACAACGTCCTTACTGTCCACTGTGTCACTAGCCAGCCACTCTAGTAACACAGGCCACTGTTACCACCCCTGCGGTGAAAAATGGTAGCTGTTTTTTTCACACTGCTTTCAAAAAGTTCAACAGCCTCTCCCTTCATCAAGCACTCTCCTGATTACTGTGTTTGATTAAGTTCTAGAGTTCCAAAACAGTTGATTCTGATCTTGTTTTCCATCTTCCTGGTTGTTTCTGTGGAGGGACTGATTCCTGGAGCTTCCTACGCTGCCATTTCCTCTGATGTCACTCTCCAGGCTGATATCTTGAATTCAGTCTAGTAAGACCCGGAGTTGAGGACCTAAATGACCCTGTGTGCATGCTCCTCCTGCTCCACAGAAACTGGGAAATAAGAAATTTGTTATGAGTTTAGCCATTAAATTTGCAGTAATTTGTTACACATCAATAGAAAACTAATAGTGCTGCCAGTAAGTATTTTCTCTGATCCTAAATGATAAAGAAGTCATTTGTGTGCTCCTTGTATTATGTTGTTGTTGTTTCCTGCCGTGGAATTGCCCAAGTCGTGACAACTCCATTCACGATGGAAGGAAAATTTATCCAGTGCTGCGGATCTGAATATTGTAATCAACAGGGGTTTTATTGGCTGATTTTTGGAAGCAGATCACCAGGTTTTTCTTCCAAGTCCATCCTTGTCTGGAAGCTCTGCTGAAACCTTTTAAGCATATAGCAACACACAAGCCTTCACTGACATATGGGTGGTGGCTGCACATGAGGTGCACTTGTCAGAAATAGAACCAGGGTCTCCCACATAGAAGAAAATTCTATCACTGAACCACCAATGCCTCATCCTTGGATTATAAACCCATTGCTGTCAAGTCAGTTCTGACTCATAGCAACCCTGTAGGACAAAGTAGAACTGTCTCATTGGGTTTCCAAGGAGGGGCTGGTGGATTTGAAATGCCAACCTTTGGTTAGTGGCCAAGCTCTTAACCACTGTACCACCAGGGGTCCATAGGCATTATAGTGGGGAGAAAGTAATTACAGATGAGCATTTATACCTCTGCATTGTTATTAAATAGCTCTACTTTCACCTTTCAACACTGTGTATTCTATCCCAGTTCAAACATCAAAATTAAATAATTGAAAGTTTGTTCATTCCAAATCAAGCTCCAGAACAGTACTAGCTCCTCCCCCTCCCCCCAAAAAATACTCACAAAATGATGGTAGGAAGGCAATAATAATTTTAGTTCACTTAACCCTGAGTGGTGCAAATGGTTAATGCACTTGGATGCTAACAAAGTTTGGAGATTCGAGTCCATCCAGAGGCACCTTTGAAGAAAGGCTTGGTGACTTCCAAAAATCAGCCACTGAAAACCCTATGGAGCAGTTTTACTCTGACACACATGGGATCACCACAAGTCTGAGTCAACTCATCCACAGCTGGTCTATCCTATAGCTTCAAGTCCCATCCCAATATTCTGAGAGACTGAACTTGAGTTTTATTTCATTTTCAAATTCTTTAAACTATGAAATATATCTCAAAATTCATTCATTTTAAACAATCATTTCAACTGGACCAACTAATTCAAATGCCTCATGGGATTCCTTTTACGGTGATGACAGTCTACGCATAAGATGAAAATATGACTTATTAGCTGTGCTGAGATAAATCACTTGTCCTTTGGTTTTTCCAGTTATGATATCTGTGACTCACTCAACGACATAATGAGCAGTATTCTAAGTATGATGATTTTGATGTTTCAAGCCAGCTTCAAAGGTATTTTTGAATTATGCAATAGAATCCATTTCTAAAGTGATTCCTTTTGTAAAGCTGAGTTTTGTAAATCAAATATCATCTCTGTATCGATTTTTAGAAGTACATTTCCAGATGGGAAAATGACCATAAAACTACCATACTTTCTGAAAAGTGCCATGAGTGTTCTTTTTAAAGAAGTCATAATTTTAATACAGATAAAAATTTGAATACATTTTTTAAATAATCCTTGTTGTTAGGTGTCATCGAGTCAGTTCTGACTCATAGTGACCCTATAGGACACAGAGAACTGCCCTATAGGGTTTCCAAGGAGCTTCTGGTGGATTTGAACAGCTGAGCTCTTAACCAGGGCTTCTAGCTAAGTCTAATGCCTTGTGGATATGACTGACTGTTTCAAAGACTTATATTAAGTTATTTAATATGAAATTTTAATCTCAGACAGAATCAATACAATTAATTTAGCTGCGTGTGATTACATCTCTGTATGTTTAGTGATTTTGACCTGCCTTTTATGTTGAATATTAGATATTAGAACTTCATGAATATATTTGTAAATTGTTAAATATGTGAATATGTGAAATGGAGATAATTCTTATCTTGAAGAGATAATAAATCATTTTTAGTAGACATTTATGAAAGGGTAGATAGAAGATCTGGTGACACAATAAGTACTTGGCTGTTAACCGAAAGGTTGGCGATTCGAACCCTTGCCTAGGTCAGGCCATCTGTTACAATTTCCCAAGCATCTTCCATTGTTTTATCAATTGTTCGACTATATTTTAATTATTTCTAACGTCTAGCTCCATTTCCCACCACAAGCTTGTGTGCATCTTTAAGATAGAGAACATATCTGTCTTGTTCACCACAGAATATTAGGAGCAAAGCACAGGGTATAGCACCAAAAACATACTTCATGGAAGGACTATCTAACCAAAGAAGGGAAAGAGCGAAGAAAGGAGAGAGGGAAAGGGAAAAAAGAGGGAGGAAGGCAGGAAGGAAGGTGGGAATAAAAGAAAGAAAGAAAGAAGAAAGGAGGGAAAAATATCATGAATTTAAAGAATAATCCATTTCTCAACAGTAATAAAAGCATAGTCATCGTCATTGTTGCTGTTGTTAGATGCTGTCGAGTCGATTTCCACTCATAGCAACCTTACGTCACAGAGTAGAATTGCCCCATAGAGTTTGCTAGGCTGTAATCTTTAGAGCAGCAGATGGCCAGGTTTTTCTCCCTTGTTGCCGCTGAGTGGGTTCGAATCGCCAACCTTTCAGTTAACAGCCAAGTACTTATTGTGTCACCAGATCTTCTATCTACCCTTTCATAAATGTCTACTAAAAATGATTTATTATCTCTTCAAGATAAGAATTATCTCCATTTCACATATTCACATATTTAACAATTTACAAATATATTCATGAAGTTCTAATATCTAATATTCAACATAAAACTCAAAAATTGGTGTCTTGGTTTGTCTCTTCTGTAAAATGAGGATATAACAGCACTTACAGCACTGAATTTTTGAGAATTAAATAAAAAACTAAAAAAACTTAGAACAATGCCTGAAGCATAGTGAATGTTCAATAAATATTATTAATTTTACTGTTGTTACTATAATAATAATTATTATTATTAGATTGAACTTAATCTGAGGAAGTTTCTACCTTAAGTCTCACTCTAAGTGGCATCATGCTGGAATTCAATAAATGTAGGTTTGCTCCAAAGTCATTCTTTTTATTAAAATTAGCTGCAGACCTAGATGTGACCACTTGGATGTCAGAATGATTCAAACTATGTTTCGCTATATCCTTAATATGAGTGTTATAATTCAAAAGTATATTCAAGACATTCCAACATCAAATCTATATTATTTGGAGATTATTTGCGTTCCTAGCCATTTCTGTGGATACTGTCATTTTCTTAAAGCTAAGGGGACTGAATGACTTGCAGTTGATACATGATTATAAAATGAAATGAATGACAAATCTTATTGCTAACTTCTTCCTATGGAAACATGTCTTTTATTCTTATTTGCATAAATATTTCCCAAGAACCCAAGGAGTTGGAGAGTGAATTTGCCCTCGCTAGAAATCTGCTTGATCAAATTTAAAAAGGAAAAAGAGACAATGAAGGGTTTTTTTTACTTAGTTTTTTAAAAACTAAGAGTTTAAATCCATATAGCTATTCTTCTCCAGTGACTATGGATAACAGTTAACATTATTTGAAATTTTGCGTTTTAGTCTTTTCTGCTTAAGTCCTTAGATGAGATCATCATGCCCTGGTTTACCATTGAATCATCCATGTCATTTTGACCTCAGGTAATGCTAGATGCTTCCGTAAGAGAACTAAATTGAAAGCTGCTCCCAGAGAGGTCACCAGTTCTCCAGGACACAGATGCCTACAATTGTTGCAGTTTCCACACATAGTCAAAAAGCCTGCTTAGACAAAGCTTTCACTCTAGGACTAAACCTAAGATGTACAGGTATTTACCATAACACAATGTTATTATTTCATTTATTTGCTTCTGAGATAGTACCCCTACTCCTCACTTATCAACTATCTCATTATCCAATATTTTGCATTTAAGAGTAAAAAATCTACTATCTGACTATTTTGCACATTAATGATGTAGTCTGGCAGTAACGAACACAGAGGTGCGAGGCAAAATTAACACTGGCTGTGATAGTTAAGGTGCTTATGTGTCAACTTGATGGGGCCAGTGTTCTCAGTGGTTTGGTAGTTATGCAGTTATGTAATGATGTAATTTGACAGTTATGTAATGATGTAGTCATCCTCCATTTTGTGATCTGATGTGGTCATCCTCCATTTTCGCATAATGCCAATTTTGCATAACAACCTGGTCTTTGGAACCTTACCATGTCAGTAAGTGAGGAGTGGGTGTATTTACAATCAAATCTCCTGTTTCTATTAAACTCTAAACTCTGTCAGAGTAAGATTCATGGCTGGCATATATTTGGATCTCCCAAATAGACAATTAGAGTAACTTTAATTTTGTAAAAGTTTGATGAAAACAGTATTTATGCCCTATTAGACCATACCTAGGACTGTTCCTGATATATATGTGTATATATATGTACATAAATAAATATAAATGTAAACCCTATAGGACAGAGTAGAAGTGCCCCATAGGGTTTCCAAGGAGCAACTGGTGAATTTCAACTGTCAGTCTTTTGGTTAGCAGATGTACCTCTTAACCACTGCACCATCAGAGCTCCAAAAAAATATGGAACATTTCATATAGGCACATATATAAGTACATATCTATATATGTATATAGTCTCAAATAAGTGAGTGAAACTTGCTTATTTTTAATACTAAAAAAAAAAAAAAATGCACCTGTCTCTTCTTTAATGACTTTAGTTGGTTCCTCAAAAATCAAGCCTCTAAAATGGAAAACACATGGGGTCGCTATGAGTTGGAATTGACTCAACTAATAGCAACAAAAGAGTACAAAAGCGCTTGAGTGGGAAATAGTCCATTAATTTTAACGATAAATATTATGATGCTCTCAAACCCAATCTAAGACATTTGAATACTTTTCACGATATCAGTTGTATTTCTATACACAATTAACAGCAATTTAAACATAAACAGAGTGTGTACCAAAAAATGTACCATAAGGAAGGTATCTTTTACTTGCTACAGGAGAAAGATAAACCTTGATACTAGGCCATAAAGAGAAGTACAGAGTCAGTCCTTGGAAGATGCTTCTTTCTGCACTTTTTTTTTTTACCAATCCATGCTCATTGTTAACTGTACTTACAAATTACATTTAAGACAAAATTGTAGCTTAGACAAAAACATTTAAGGAAAATAAAACCAATAAAAAGAACCCTTGAAAACATGTGGAAGTAGTAGAAATTGCTACATCTTTATCTCTCTTGCTTAGTGTACAAAGCAAGCCATTTTTCATTCATGCAAATATGGCACACAATTAAGTTTTGTTCCACATGGTTTTCTCTGGTTAGAAACAGTACTATGAAGTTAATTGGTGTGTCTTCTTTCTCCCTGAAGGCATAGTGTGGAAATATTACTTTTTATAGTATATTTATTTGGCGTCTTGTGGGGTGAAAAAAACTATACTGAATAAATTAGTTATTGTCAAAAAAATGGTATGACTTTTGAAGAAATGTCATAGCAAATCATGATTAACTGACCTATGATTTGAGACAAGTCTACTTAAACTAAAATAATACCAAAATCTATAGCTTTCACAATATTTTAGTAAATTCTGCCTAGAAAATAAAGATGATCAATATTTAGCTTACCCTGGCTTTTCTCACCCAATATTATAGTACTTGCTTACAACTCAAACTTCACTTTACCTCCTGGCTGCTTCTTCTCAGTGCCTAAAAGCCTTCTCACAGTTTCCTAAGACTGTTTATAAATCCTAATTCTTGTCTAGACAGTGAATGTCAAAATATGGTGTGAAGTTGGCTGCTTTGGTGTCATTTTTTTTTTTTTAACCACTCTAGTTACTGCACTTAGTACCTTATCTGTGTGTCAAAAACCTGTCTCTCTTTTCAATAAGTGGCTCAACACTGAACACCAGTGTAATGACGTGGAGCCAGATTTTCACTTTTCTTCTCTTCAGAAGAGTTCGTTCCATCCGTTTCATCTTCAGTGTGATTCTGGAGTCCCTGTTTGCCACCTAATCTTGAATAATAACATTTATATTTTGTTACCATATTTATTGGTATTCTATCAAACATCTCTGAAATTTTCAGTTTCATTCATTTTTTTTTTCTTCATAGTTTTTCTTAAAATGGACAAACCCTTTTTCTTTTATTCTACAAATAAACAATTCCAAAATGAAACAACTGTCTTTAAATGATCAGAATAGGTTAATGATTCTACAATGGTCCTTTCATCTTGCTTGTGCTTCCTTTTTTAAATCTGCCGTCTACTTCCCAAAGATTTAGCTTGGTAGCCAAGGCAATTATCTCATCTTGATCTTATAAACTCTTTTTCATCCTTAGCTTTTCCATAAAAATCTTCAAAAACATTGCATGTATCCACTCATGCACACACAGATGTAAAAGCTGAGATTAATGTGTGTGTGTGTATGGGTGGGCGCATGGGTTTTCCTTTCTGCTCAGCAAAATGATCAACCACATTTTATCAAATATAAACTTAAGGACTTTAAAAATTTTTCTTTTAATCATTCTTTTTATTATTGTGCTTTAGGTGAGAGTGAACAGCTCAAGTTAGTTTCTCATACAAAAATTTATACACACATTGTTATGTGACCCTAGTTGCTATCCCTATAATATGACTGCACATTTGTCCTTTCCACCACAGATTCAAAGTATCTATTCAGCCAGCTCCTATCCCCTTCTGCCTTCTCATCTCACCTGTGGACAGGAGATGACATTTAGTCTGTTGTATCTGCTTGAATTAAGAAGCACACTCTTCAAGAGTATCATTTTATGTCTTATAGTCCAGTCTATTCTTTGTCTGAAGAGTTGGCTTAGGGAATGGTTTTAGATGTGGGTTAACAGAGAGTCCGGGAGCCATGCCTTCTGGGGTTCCTCCAGTCTCAGTCAGACCATTAAGTCTGGCCTTTTTACTAGAATTTGACTTCTGCACCCTACTCTCTCCTGTGCCATCAGGGACTCTGTGTTGTGTTCCCTGTCCGGGCGGTCATTGGTGGTAGCCAGGCACCATCTAGTTCTTCTGGTCTCAGGCTGACGAAGTCTCTGGTTTATGTGGCCCCTTTTGTCTCATGGGCTAATATTTTCCTTGTGTCTTTGGTGTACTTCATTCTTCTTTGCTCCAGGTGGGTTGGAACCAATTGATGCGTCTTAGATGGCCGGTCATTAGCTTTTAAGATTCCTCTTACAGGCCACTCACCAAAGTGGGATGCAGAATATTTTCTTAATAAACTTTGTTATGCCAGTTGACCTAGATGTCCCCTGAAACCATGATCCCCAGACCTCTGCCCCTGCTACTCTGTCCCTCAAAGTGTTTGGTTATGTTCAGGATACTTCTTAGCTTTTGGTTTAGTCTAGTTGTGTTGACGTCCTCTGTATTGTGTGTTGTCCTTCCTTTCACCTACAATAATTCTGGTCTACTGTCTAGTTAGTGAATTACCCTTTCCCTCCCTCCCCACACTTCCAACCATCAATAAATGTTTTCTCCTGTGTTTAAAGCTTTTCTTGAGTTCTTATAATAGTGATCTCATATAATATTTGTCTTTTTGTGATTCACTAATTTCACTCAGCATAATATCTTCCAGATTCATCCATGTTATGAGATGTTTCGCAGATTCATCATTGTTCTTTACGGTTGCGTAGTATTCCATTGTGTGAATATACCACAATTTGTTTATCCATTCAACCTTTTATGGACACCTAAGTTGTTTCCATTTTTTGCTATTGTGAACCGTGCTGCAAAGAACATGAGTGTGCATATATCTATTTGTCACCTCTTATTTCTCTAGGATATATTCCAAGGATTGGGATTCCTGGATCCTACAGTGCTTCTATTTCCAGATTTTTAAGGAAGCTCCAAATTGATTTTCAAAGTGGTTGTACATGTAACATTCCAGCCAACAGTGTATAAGTGTTTCAGTCTCTTCACAACCTCTCCAACGTTTATTATTTTGTGTTTTTTGGATTAATACTAGCCTTGTTGGTGTGAGGTGGTATCTCATCGTAGTTTTGATTTGCATGTCTCTAATGGCTAAAGATCATGAGCATTTCCTCATATATCTGGTAGTCACCTGAATGTCTTCTTCGGTGAAGTGTCTGTTCATATTCTTTGCCCGTTTTTTATTTGGATTATTTGTCCTTTTGCTGATGAGGTATTGCAGTATCTTGTAGATTTTAGAGATTAGACCGTGATCAGATATATTGTAGCCAAAACTTTTTTTCCCAGTCAGTAGGTTGTGTTTATACTCTTTTGGTGAAGTCTTTTGATGCACATAAGTGTTTAATTTTTAAGAGCTCCTGGTTATCTAGTTTCTCTTCCAATATTTGTGCATTGTTGCTTATGGTTTGTATTCTGTTTATGCCAAGTATTAGGGTGTTGAGGATTGTCCCTATTTTTCTTCCAAGATGTTTATCATTTTAGATTTTATATTTATGTATTTGATCCACTTTGAGTTAGTTTTTGTTCATGATGTGAGGTGTGGGTCTGTTTCATTTTGTTGCAGTTGGATATCCAGTTATGCCATCACCATTTGTTAAAGAGACTGTCTTTTCCCCATTTAATGGACTTTGGGCCTTTGTCAAATATCAGCTGCTCACAGGTGGATGAATTTATGTCTGGATTCTCACGTCTGTTCCATTGGTCTATGTATCTGTTATTGTACCAGTACCGGGCTGTTTTGACTACTGTGGCGGTATAATAAGTTATAAAATCAGGTAGCATGAGGCCTCCTACTTTGTTCTTCTTCTTCAGTAATGCTTAACTTATCTGAGGGCCTCTTTCCTTTCCATATGAAGTTGGTAATTTGTTTCTCCAACTCTTTAAAATATGCCATTGGAATTTGGATTGGGATAGCACTGTATCCATATATCACTTTGGGTGAAATCGACATTTTCACCGTGTTGAGTCTTCCTATCCATGAGCAAGGTATGTTTTTCCCCTTATGCAGGTCTCTTTTGGTTTCTTGCAGTAGTGTCTTGTAATTTTCTTTCTATAGGTCTTTTACATCTCTGGTTAGCTTTATTCCTAAGTATTTTATCTTTTTGGGGGATATTGTAAATGGTATTGATTTGGTGATTTCCTCTTGGAAGTTCTCTTTGTTGGTGTAGAGGAATCCAACTGATTTTTGTATGTTCATCTTGTAGCCTGATACTTTGCTGAAATTTTCTACCAGTTCCAGTAGTTTTCTTGTGGATTCTCTAGGGTTTTCTGTTTATAAGATTATATCACCTGCAAATAAGAATACTTTTTCTTCTTTCTTACCAATTTGGATGCCCTTTATTTCTTTTTCTAGCCTAATTGCTCTGGCTAGGACCTCCAGCACAAGGTTAAATAAAAGTGGTGATAAAGGTCATCCTTGTCTGTTTCCCGTTCTCAAGAGTAATGCTTTCAGGTTCTCTCCATTTAATATAATGTTGGCTGTTGGCTTTGTATAAATGCTGTTTATTATATTGAGGAATTTCCCTTCTATTCCTATTTTGTTGAGAGTTTTTATCATGAATGGGTGTTGGACTTTGTCAAATGTCTTTTCTGCACAGATTGATAAGATCATGTGGTTCTTGTCTTCTGTTTTATTTCTGTGATGGATTATGCTGATTGTTTTTCTAATGTTAAAACAACCCTGCATACCTGGTATGAATTGCACTTTGTCATGGCCAATTGTCTTTTTTGATATGTTGTTGAATTCTACTGGCTAGAATTTAGTTGAGGTTTTTGCGTCTAGGTTCATGAGAGATATTGATCTGTAATTTTCTTTTTTTTTTTTTTTGTGGTGTCTTTAACTGGTTTTTGTATCAAGGTTATGCTGGCTTCATAGAATGAGTTTGGAAGCATTCTATCCTTTTCTATGCTCTGAAATTCCTTTAGCAGTAGTGCTGTTAACTCTTCTCTGAAAGATTGGTAGAATTCTCCAGTGAAGCCATTAGGGTTAGGGCTTTTCTTGTTGGGAGTTTATTAATTATCTTTTCAATCTCTTCTTTGGTAATAGGTTTATTTAGTTGTCCTAACTCTGCTTGTGTTAGCTTAGGTAGGTAGTGCGTTTCTAGAAATTTGTCCATTTCCTCTAGGTTTTCAAATTTGTTGGAGTACAATTTTCCATAGTATTCTGTTATGATTCTTTTAATTTCAGTTGGGTCTGTTGTGATATTGCCCATCTCATTTCTTATTCGGGTTATATGCTTCCTCAGCTGTTTTTCTTTTGTGAGTTTGGATTATCAATTTTGTTGATCTTTTTCAAAGAACAAGGCTTTTGTCTTTTTTTTTTTTTATTGTACTTTAGATGAAGGTTTACAGAACAAATAGTTTCTCATTAAACAGTACACATACTGTTTTATGACAATGGTTAACAATCTCATGACATGTCAACACTGTCCCTTCTCAAACTTGGGCTCCCTATTACCAGCTTTCCTGTCCCCTCATGCCTTCTAGTTCTTGTCCCTGGACTGTTGTGCCCCATTAGTCTCATTTTTTTTTTTTAGGGACTGTCTAATCTTTGGCTGAACGGTGAACCTTGGAAGTGACTCCATTACTGAGCTAAAAGGATGTCCGGGGGCCATCCTCTAGGGGTTTCTCCAGTCTGTCAGGCGAGCAAATCTGGTCTTTTTGTCATTTTTCTCCAGCTCTGTCAAGACCCTCTGTTGTGATCCCAGTCAGAGCAGTCAGTGGTGGTAGCCAGGCACCATCTAGTTCTACTGGACTCAGTCTGGTGGAGGCAGTGGTAGTCGTGGTCCATTAGCTCTTTGGACTAGTCTTTTCCTTATATCTTGTTTTCTTCATTCTCTCTTGCTCCTGAAGGGGTGAGACCAGTGGAGTATCTTAGATGGCTTCTCACAGGCTTTTAAGACCCCAGATGCTACTCACCAAGGTAGAATGTAGAACATTGTCTTTATAAACTGTATTATGCGAATTGAGCTAGATATTCCCCAAGACCATTGTCCCCACAGCCCTCTGCCCAGCAATTCAGTCCCTCAGGGAGTTGGGATGTGTTTATGGAGCTTCCATGACCTTTCATTGTTCAAGTTGTTCTGGCTTCCCCGGTATTGTGTACGGTCTTACCCTTCACCAAGTTACCATTTATCTATTGTCTATTTAGTATCCCCCCCCCCATCCCTCATAACCAACAAAGATTGTTTCTTTTTGTGTGTAAACTTTTTCATGAATTTTTACAGTAGAAGTCTCATACAATATTTGTCCTTTTGTGATTGACTTATTTCACTCAGCATAATGTCCTCCACTTTCACCCATGTTATCAGATGCTTCAAAGATTCATCATTGTTCTTGATCATTGCATAGTACTCCATTGTGTGTATGTACCATAGTTTGTTTGTCCATTCAACTGTTGATGGGCATCTAGGTTGTTTTCATCTTTTTGCTATCATGAACAGTGCTGCAGTGAACCTGGGTGTGCATATGTCTATTCGTGTGATGACTTATTTCTCTAGGATATATTCCTAGGAGTGGGATTGCTGGATCGAATGGTATGTCTATTTCTAGCTTTCTAAGGAAGGCCATATCATTTTCCAAAATGGTTGCATCTTGTTGCATTTCCACCAGCAGTGCATATCAGTTTCGATCTCCCCCAAGCCTCTCCAACATTTGTTATTTCCAGTTTTTTGGATTCATGCCAGTAATGCCAGGGTGATGTGGTATCTCATTGAAGTTTTAATCTGCATTTCTCTAATGGCTAGTGATCTCCAGCATTTCCTCATGTGTCTGTTGGCCACTTGAATGTCTTCTTTGTTGAAGTGTCTGTTCATTTTCTTTACTTATTTTTTAATTGGATTATTTGTCTTTTTGTTGTAGAGGTTTTGGATTTTGTTTACATTTTACAGATTAGTAACTTTGGATGACTTGTAATGTCCAAAAATTTTTTCCCAGTCTGTAGGTTCTTTTTTCACTCTTTTGGTTAAGTCTTTTGATGAGAAGATCCAAGTTATCTAGCTTATCTTCTGGAGTTTCTGTGTTGTTGGTTATGGTTTGTATCCTGTTAATGTCGTGTATTAGGGCCTCCAGTGTTGACCCTTTACAGTTTTGGCTTTATATTTAGGTCTTTGATCCATTTTGAATTAGCTTTCGTGTATGGCATGAGGTATGGGTCCTGTTTCATTTATTTGCAGATGGACATCCAGTTTTGTCAGCACTATTTGTTAAAAAGACTATCTGTTCCCCCATTGATGAACTTTGGGCCCCTGTTAAATATCAGATGACTATAGATGGATGGATTTACATACGGGTTCACAATTCCGTTCCACTGGTCAATGTATCTGTCGTCATACTAGTGCCAGGCTGTTCTGACTACCATAGCTGTATAGTAGGTTCTGAGGTCAGGTAGTGTGAGTCCTCCTACTTTATTCTTCTTTGTCAATAGTGCTTTACCTATCCGGGGTTTCTTCCCTTTCCATATAAAGTTAACGATTACTTTTTCCATCTTTTTAAAGAATGTTGTTGGTATTAGGAACAGGATTGTATTTTATTTGTAAATTACTTTGGGTAGAATTGTCATTTTCACAATGTTGAGTTTACCTATCTATAAACACTGTATGTTTTTCCTTTTAAGTAGATCCCTTTGGTTTCTTGCAGTAGTATTTTGTTGATTTCTATGCATAGATCATTTACATCCTTGGTTAGATTTATCCCTAAGTATTTTATTTTTTTTAGGGGCTATAATAAATGGTATTGTTTTCCTGATTTCCTTTTCATCGTTCTCTTAATTGGTATATAGGAATCCAACCGATTTTTATATGTTTATCTTGTATCCTGCTACTCTGCTCAATCTTTCTATTAGCTCCAGTAGTTTTCTCGTGGAGTCTTTAGGGTTTTCTATGTATAGTATCGTATCATCCACAAACTGGGACAGTTTAACTTCTTCATTACCAGTTTGGATACCCTTTATTTCTTTTTCTTGCCTTACTGCTCTAGCTAGGATTTACAGCACAATGTTAAATAGGAGTGGTGGTAAAGGGCATCCTTGTCTTGTTCCTTGTCTCAAGGGGAATGTTTTCAGCCTCTCTCCATTAATAATTATTTGGCCATTGGTTTTGCATAGATGCCCTTTGTTATGTTGAGAAATTTCCCTTCTATACCTATTTTATTGAGAGTTTTTATCAGGAATGGGTATTGGACTTTGTTGAATGCCTTTTCTGCATCAGTTGAGATGATCATGTGATTCCTTTCTTTACTTTTATTTATCTGGTGGATTATGTTGATGCATTTTCTAATGTTGAATCATCCTTGTATACCTGGTATAAATGCTACTTGGTCGCGATCTATTACTTTTTTGTTATGATGCTGAATTCTATTGGCTGGAATTTTGTTGAGAATTTTTGCATCTATATTCATGAGAGATATTGGTCTGTAATTTTTTTTCTGTGTCATCTTTGTCTGGTTTTTGTATCAGGGTTATGCTGGCTCATAGAATGAATTCAGAAGTGTCACTTCCTTTTCTATGTTCTGAAATAGTTTGAGTAGTACTGGTATAAAATCTTCTCTGAATGTTTGGTAGAATTCTCCAGTGAAGCCAGCTAGGTCAGAACTTTTTTTGTTGGAATTTTTTTATTACCGCTTCAATCTCTTCTCTTCTTATGGGTCTGTTCAGATTTTCAACATCATTTTGTGTTAGCTTGGGTAGGTAGTGTGTTTCTAGAAATTTATCCACTTCCTCTAGGTTTTCAATTTGTTGGAGTATAGTTCCATAAAGATCTGTTATTATCCTTTTTATTTCAGTTGGGTCTGTTGTAATGTCTTCCATTCATTTTTTATTTGGGTTATTTGCATCTTCTTCTGCTTTTCTTTTGTCAGTCTGGCCAGTGGTTTGTCAATTCTGTTGATTGTTTCAAAGAGCCAACTTTTGGTTTTATTGATTCTTTCTATTGTTTTTCTGTTCTCTATTTCATTTATTTCTGCTCTGATCTTTACTATTTTCTTTCTTCTAGTGGCTGTGGGCTTTTTTTGCTGTTCTCTTTCTATTTGTTCAAGGTGTGTAGTTATTATTTTGATTCTGTCCTTTTTTTTCTTTTTTGTTGTGTGCAACTATTGCCGTAAGTTGTCCTCTGTTGACTGCCTTTCCTGTGTCCCAAAGGTTTTGGTATGATGTGTTTTCATTCTCGTTTGATGCTAGAAATTTTTTTTATTAGATGTGTGATTTCTTCTGTTACCTAGTAGTTTGTAAGCAGGGTGATATTCAGTTTCCATGTATTTGATTTTTTTTTTTTTTATTTCTCTGCCTGTTGTTAATTTCTACCTTGATGAAATTGTGGTCAGAGAAGATACTTTGCATTATCTCAACGTTTTGGATCTTGTTGAGGATGGCTCTGTGGCCTAAGTTGTGGTCTATTCTGGAGAACGTTCCATGTGCATTGGAAAAGAATGTGTACTTTGCAGCGGTTGGATGAAGTGTTCTATATATGTCTATCAAGTCAAGTTGGCTGACTGTGGCCTTTAGGTCTTCTATATCTTTGGTGAGTGTCTTTCTAGATGTTCTGTCCTTTACTGAGAGTGGTGTGTTGAAGTCTGCTACTATTATTGTGGAACTGTCAGTTTCTCTTTTCAGTGCTGGTAGAGTTTGTTTTATGTATTTTGGAGCCCTGTCAGTGGGTGCACAGATGTTTATTATGGTTATGTCTTCATGACGGATCATCCCCTTAATGATTATATAGTGTCCTTCTTTGTCTCATATGGTGGATTTTGTTTTAAAGTCTATTTTATCTGACATTAGTATTGCCACCCCTGCTCTTTTTTGGTAGCTGTTTCCTTAATATATTTTTTCCATCATTTGATTTTTAATAAATTCACATCTTTGTTTCTAAGGTCTGTCTCTTGTAGACAGCAAATTGATGGATCCTGTTTTTTTATCCATTCTGTCACTTCTGTCTCTTTATGAGTGCATTTTGGCCATTTACATTTGGTGTAATTATTGATACATGTGAGTTTATTGTTGTCATTTTGTAGGGCTTTTTTCTGTGCTGCTGACATTTTCTTTGTTCTTCTTACTCTCCTGTGCTGAATTCCTTTTGTTTGTGGATTTTTTGTTTGTTTGTTTCTTTTGTTTTTATAGGTTTTGTTTTTACTGACACTTTATGTTTTTCTTCTTTATTTTGATGAGTAGTTTTGTTAACTTTCTTTGTGGTTACCTTGAAATTTACCCTTATCTTCCTAGGTTTGAACTAGTCTATTGTTACCTGGTATCATCTTGCCTTCCTCTCCATTAAAACGTTCTATACCTACAGCATTTAGTCCCTTTTTTATTGTTCTGATGTTGTTGTCATTTACAGATTAACCTCTCTGTAATTCTTTTTGTTATGGATAGTCCTTGAGAGTTCATTTCCTAGGTTGGATTGTGGCTGGTATGATCCTGTGTCCTAGATTCAGCCTGTGCTCTCATGTTGTTTGTTCTCAGATTGAAGGACTCCCTTTAATAATTCTTGTAAGTTCAGTTTGGTTTTTCATAGTCCCTTAATTTGTGTTTATCTGGAAATGTCCTAATTTCACCATCATATTTGAACAAGTTTTGCAGGATATATTAATCTTGGTTGGCAAGTTTTTTCTTTCAAGGTTTTATATATGTCATTCCAGTGCCTTCTTGCCTGCATGGTTTCTGCTGAATAATCTGAGCTTAGTCTTATTGTTTCTCTTCTGTATGTGACTTTCTGTTTTTCTCAAGCTGCTCTCAGGGTTCTTTGTCTTTCTTTGGTTTTAGCAAGTGTGATTATGATATGCCTTGGTGATTTTCTTTTGGAATCTAACATATATGTGGTTCTTTGAGCTTTTTGGATGGTGAGCTTTTCATCTTTCATGATATTGGGGAAGTTTTCTGTCAGCAGTTCTTCCATGATCCTCTCTGTGTTTTCTGTTTTCTCTCCCTTTTCTGGAACTCTGATCACTCACAAATTTTTGCTTTTGATTGTATCCCACATAATTCTCAGGGTTTCTTTCTTTTTCTTTGTTCTTTTTTCTGATTTTTCCTGAAATAGTCTTGTATCAAAGTGTTTGTCTTCAATTTCACTGATCCTGTCTTCCATTGTTTCAAACCTGCTCTTCAGGCCTTCTATGACACAGCCCATTTCTGATATCTTGTTGTTTATCTTTTGGATTTTTAATTGTTGTTTTTGTATGATTTCTAGTTGTGAATTTATTTTATCATTTTATTCATGCATTATTTTCTTGAATTTTTCCATTTTTTGGTCCCTATTTTCCATGAATTTGTCTGCCTTTTCCATGAATTTATCTATTTTTTCTTAGTTTTTGTCTTCTATTCTCTTCAACTCTTGGATAGCTCTGAGTATTAGAGATTTGAATTCCTTATCAGGTAGTTCTAGTGCCTTTTCTTCTACTGGAAAGCCATCTGGTGTTTTCTTTTGGATTCCTACTGGAACCATCCTGTCCTGTTTTTGTATAAGTTTTGATATTGTCTGCTGTCTTTGGGACATTCAGTAGTTATTCTCCTCATTTATTTATTGTATATTTGTTTGTTTTGTCCTGCTGTTTTGTTTTAGTTTGTTATGTCTGAGTAGGCTGGCTGTACATTCTTTGTTGTTTGCTCATTTGTAGGCATGATTCTTTTCACCTCCTTCTCCAATAAGCAGGGTCAGTTGCTCAGGGCACGTCCAGCTGAGGGGAGATGCTGGGATGGACTGTTTGTGGCACATAGTAGGGCTGACAGGGCAGGCCAAGAATTAATGCAGGGCAGGTTCTGATAAGCCATGCCTATGCTGCTTGGGGGTGTGATGTTCAGTGCACTGTGCAGGAAGGCAGGAAGGAGGGGGAAGATTGTGATGTGTGGAGCTAAGATGGGTATGGGAAAGAGGAGAGACGAACAGGAGCCGAAAACATACAAACCAACAAATAAAAAAGAGTGCTAAGTGAGCTTACTATTGGAGTGGAGAGATGAGAGATTGAGAAATGGAGAAAAACAAAGAAAGAAAAAGAAAAAGGTAAAAGAAAAAAAATGAATAAATAAAAATTAGAAAAAGAAAAAGAAAAGCCCCCAGAGATCCCACCAGTGCAGCTGCGAAGACTGGGGAGTTGCTCCCAGGCCATGAAGTACCGCCTGGCTAGAAGGGGTAGAGGTGTCACACAGTGCCAGGTATTCAGGAGACAGGAAGAGCAGGTAAATATAGAGAGATGAGAAACTGAAAAAGAAAGAAAGATAAATGGAAAAAAAGAGAAACAAAAACAAAGAAACAAACCAAAAAAAAAAATCCCTCCCACACCCAAAACAAAAAACAAGAAAAAAGAAATGCCTGCAGGGATCCCGCTGAGTGCCTGTGCAAAGTAAGGGAGTAGCTCTCAAGCCACGCAGTACTGCCCAGGTAGAAGGGGCTCCCAACTCAAGAAAAGAAAAAGAAAACAAACAACCAAACAAATCAAAACAGAGCAAATCAGAGCAAAGAAACAAGCAAAAAAGCCCCAGCTAACCCACCAGCTTGGCAGCCTGGGCTTCCCAGTCTAGTGGTGTTTCTCAGACTTTCAGGAAGAAGCAAATATGGCACACGGAGCCAGGTAGTTGAGAGAAAGGAGAGGGAGGTGGTGAGAGGTAAGGAAGAAATCAGAGGAAGTGGAAAAAAGCAACACCAGCAGCCAACAAATGGCATTCAGGGAGCCAGCCAGTGGGAGCAGGTGGAATCCAAGCAACAACAGGGTGAAGCTAGTGCTTCCCAGCCAAGAGACTGTGGCCGCAGGAAACAAAGAAGGCCAAGTGGGGGTGAAGAAGCATAGGGGGTGGGTAAGCATATATCACTGGTTACCGGTTGTTCTGTCTCCTGCTGGAAGCTCCTTGAACCTACTTTCTTGTACCCCTTGTTCGCTAATCTCCGATAGGTGTCCAAGATGGCAGATCCATGCTGCGTTAGCTGATAGAGGACCTCTGCACGTATCTCTCCTTGCTCTCTGTTCGCTGTCAGTTTCTTATTCCATTCGGTGCTTGGATGGTTCTTTACGTCTTCATTTGATGCTTAGGGTTTCAGGAATGACGTTTGTCTCTGTTTTATTTAGTTTTTCAGATCTTTGCTGTGGAGGGACTGCGTGGTGCTTCTGTGTATAGCACCATGTTGCCTGGAAGTCCAAGCATTTGGTCTTGTTAACTCTTTCAATTGGTTTTCTATTCTCTATTTCATTTAATTCTGCTCTGATTCTTATTATTTCCTTCCTTCTGGCACCTGAAGCCTTCTTTTACAGTTCTCTTTCTATTTGTTCCAGTTGTAGGGTTAATGTTTTGATTTTAGCCCTTTCTTCTTTTTTGATGTGTGCATTTATTGCTATAAATTGACCTCTGATTACTTCTTTTGCTGTGTCCTAAAGGTTCTGGAAGGATATATTTTCATTCACATTTGATTCTGTGAATTTCCTTCTTCAGTCATTAATTTCTTCTATAATCCAATAGTTTTTTAGTAAGGTTTTGTTCAGTTTCCATGTGTTTGATTTTTTTTCCTTGCTTTTTCTGTTATTGATTTGTACTTTTATGGCTTTATAGTCAGAAAAGATGCTTTGCAATATTTTGATGCTTTGGATTCTGTTAAGGCTAGCTTTATGGCTTAATATGTGGTCTATTCTGGAGAATGTTCCATGTGCGTTGGAAAAGAAAGTATTCTTGGCTGCTGTTGGGTGGAGTGTTCTGTATATGTCTTTAAGGTCAAGTTGGCTGATCATGGCATTTAGCTCTTCCATGTCATTACTGAGCTTCTTTCTAGATGTTTTGTCGGTCACCGAAAGTGGTGTGTTGAAGACTCCTACTATTATTGTGGAACTGTCTATTTCTCTTTTCAATGCTATTAGAGTTTGTTTTATGTATTCTGGAGCCCTGTAATTGGGTGCATAAATATTTAATATGGTTATGTCCTTCTGGTGTATTGACCCTTTAATTATTATATAGTGTCCTTCCTTACCCTTTGTGGTGTATTTTGCTTTAAAGTCTATTTTGTTAGAGATTAATATTGCCACTCCTGCTCTTTTCTGAGTGTTGCTTGCTTGATATATTTTTTCCCATCCTTTCAGTTTTAGTTTGTTTGTGTCTTTAAGTCTAAGATGTATCTCTTGTAGGCAGCATACAGACGGATCATGTTTTTTTATCCAATCTGCCACTCTCTGTCTCTTTATTGGTGCATTTAGTCCATCTACATTCAGTGTAATTATTGATAGGTATGAGTTTAGTGCTGTCGTTTTGATGTTTGTGTGTGTGTTGTTGACAGTTTCTTTGTTCCATTTAATTTTCTTTGCTGAGTCATTTTTCTTTATGGATTTTCTTTCCATCTTTTTCTTCGTTGTTGATTTTTTATCAGGTGAATCTTTATCTTTTTCTTGTTTTTTATGTTGATGTGCAAAATTGTTAGTTTCCTTTGTGGTTACCTTGATAGTTACCCCTACTTTCATAAGTTTAAACCATTATTCTATTTCTTTATATTGCCTTGACTTCCTCTCCATATGAAAGATCTACGACTACATTTTTTATTTTAATTTTGTCATCTTTTACATATCGATGTCTCTGTTTCCCTATTTTCAGTGTTTTAGCTTTGATCTATTTTTGTGACTTCCCTATCTCAATTGGTATCTGGTTGATCTGTGCTGTGTTCTAGTCTTGTGTTGTTATCTGATGTTATTGATTTTGAATCCAGAGGACTCTCTTCAGTATTTCTCATAATTTTGGTATGGTTTTTGCAAATTCCCTAAACTTTTGTTTGTCTGGAAATGCCTTAATTTCAACATCATATTTGAGAGACAGTTTTGCTGGATATATTGTTCTTAGCTGGCAGTTTTTTTTTCCCTCAAGGCTTTATATATGTCATCCCATTGCCTTCTTGCCGGCATGGTTTCTGATGAGTAGTCTGAGCTTAGTCTTATTGACTCTCCTTTGTAGGTGACTTTTCGTTTATCCCTAGCTTCTCTTAAAATTCTCTTTTTATCTTTGGTTTTGGCAATTTTGATTATAATATGTCTTGGTGAACTTCTTTTAGGATCTACTTTGTGTGAAGTTCTATGAGCATCTTGGATAGATATTTCCTTACCTTTCATGATACCAGGAAAGTTTTCTGCCAGCAAATCTTCAACAATTCTCTGTATTCTCTGATAGCACCCCCTAATCCTGTACTACAATCACTTGTATATTATTCCTGTTGCTAGAGTACCACATAATTCTTAGGGTTTCTTCATTGTTTTTAATTCTTTTATCTAATATTTCCTCAAATAAGTTGGTGTCAAGTGCTTTATCTTCAATCTTACTAGTTCTGACTTCCATTACCTCAATTCTGCTCCTATGATTTTTCACTGAGTTGTCTAATTCTGAAATTTTATTGTTAATCTTTTGGATTTCTGTTTCCTATCTCCCTGTGGAATCTTGTAGTCTGTTAAATTTATCATTGTGCTCTTGAATAACCTTCTTAAATACTTCTATTGCTTTGTCTGTTTGTTCCTTGACTTCTTCTGCATTTTGACGGATCTCTTTCCTGATATCTTGAACAGTTCTGTGTATGAATCTTTTGTATTCTACCTCTGATAATTACAAGAAGTTCTCTTTCTCTGGAAGATTTCTTGATTCTTTGTTTTGGGGGCTTGCTTAAGCCATTATGGTCTGCCTCTTTATGTGATTTGATATTGACTGTTGTCTTCAAATGATCAATAAGTTATTATATTTATTCATTTATGTTTGCTTACTGTGTCCTATCTTCTTGTTTCCTTCAATTTTGATGTGCCCAAATAGGCTACTCGTGTGAGCTAGTTTGATTATTTGTGACTTTAAAGCTCTAACTTCTTGTAGCTAGGTGGTTATATCTGTTACCAGGTATTTGAGCCCAGGAGTCTGTTTACATTTCTCGTATGAATTCAACTCAGTTGTTCAGGTAGTCAGTCACCAAGTTTGTGGTATAGGCTTTCAGCTACAGTCCTAGACAGGCAGGGATGACTGGAGTAGGAACAGATTGCTGTAGGTGTTCACATGCTGCTCAAGGCAGGGTGCTGACTGCTGCCACTGAGCCTCTGGGAGGAAAGCGTGTCCCTGTTCCCTAGAGTGTGTAGGTGAGTGGGTTTTGCAGCTAGGCCATGGGCACACAGTGCTGTTGGCTGTAAGAACTGGGAGGCACCACTTATTCTTGGACCCCTGTTGCAGGTGATTAGGTGGCATGGTTGGAGCTACCAGTCCTCCAGCCCCTGATGTGTGTAGGTGAGGATCCTGCTTAATGCATAGAGCAGTGCCAAATGTCACAAACCTGCCACACTACCATATAGTTGATACAGTTGAAGTTAGGCTTCAGGTACATTCCTTATTGTACTCTTCTAATGACGGCCTACACTGTTGAAATGGGCTCACACAGGTCTATGCAGGGGTGAAAGGCATCAAAGTGCATGGACCCCTTATGTCTGTACCTAGGCAAAGGGACTGTGCCTGCCCTGAGTTCTCAGCTTAGGGGAGCTAGTAGATTATTTTTTCTTGTTTGTTAATTTGTTCCTTCTCTAAGCTGGGAGAATGGTTCAGGGTGTGCAACAGGTCCTACTTCCGGCCCAGGGAAAGCAGCAATCTCTGAAGCTGGACCAGGACCTGTAGCAGAGCAGGGAGAGAACAGGTAATTGGGGGAGAGGTATTTCCCAGAAGGAGGGTTTTTTTTTTTTTTTTTTTTTTTTTTGGTCCATGCAGTAGGTTAGATGCTTGTATTTATCTTTTGCCAATCAAGCACCATTTCTTGCTGGTTCTGGAGCTTTAAACCAACTCTTCGCTGCTCTGTCTCTCCTGATGTGGAAAATGCATCCCGAGCACCACTGCTTGCCTCAGTGCTGGCCCCCATGGATTCAGGGTGCCTATTCCATGTGGGTTAAGTCTGGCAACTTCTTGCTGCTTCTGAACCCTCTCTCTCTCCCCCTGCTGTTGAGTCTTATTCCTCAACTTTGTCTTTGATGTTCAAGGCTCCTAGATTTTTGTATATAACTGATTCCCTTGTTTTTTTCTTGTCTTTGTTGTAAGAGGGGCCACAGGAAGCATCTGATTACTCTGCCATCTTGGCCCTGCCTCTAAAAAAACATTTTTAGTGGTGATTAATTATCATCTCCTACCAACCTTCTCCCCTCACTCATAACCACAGTCTTGATTCATCCTCCTTCAGATCTCTTTGGGGTGGATCTGTTGGAAGGCTGCTGGAAGGATGATTTCCTAAAAACTAATGTTTTATTTAGATTAACATATGTGAATTGTCTCCCTTGTAAGCAGTTTTGAGACAATGAACAGATTGTTCCAGATTGTTTACTCTGTGAAGGCACTGTACTAGGCACTGTGAGGAAGAACTATAACCATTACCCTTGGTTGTCTTAACAGTTTCATATAGCTGACCCCAATTTGCTACAGGAGATGGAAAAGAGGGGTGGGGGCAGAGAAGCTCTAGGACAAGAGCAGTTGTGAAAGCTTCTACAGAGAAAGAGAGAGAGAACTAACCCTTACATAAATAGTGTACATAATGACATAATTTGATTATGTACATTTCATCTTCTCCACCTTCATGATCAAACCCCACTTTACTACCTCTGATCCTGATTCTCCCCTGTGCATCTGGGAAAGATAAAAATTGAGGAGGAAAAAAACAGCTTTTATTTCTTTTTCTTTTTTTTTTTTTTTTGTACTTTAGATGAAGGTTTATGGAACAAATAGTTTCTCATTAAACAGTTAGTACACATATTGTTTTATGGCAATTGTTAACAACCTCACAACACGTCAACACTGTCCCTTCTCAACCTCGAGTTCCCTATTACCAGCTTTCCTGTCCCCTCCTGGCTTCTAGTCCTTGTCCCTGGACTGTTGTGCCTCATTAGTCTTGTTCTGTTAAAAAAAAAAAATAAAAAAAACTTTTAAAACTCTGCTTTGCATTCATTTTTCCATCAGGGCATACCCTGATGCAGGATACTTATCATTCCCCCAGTAACCTGCACTGTCAAGAAAGAATTGTTCTTCAAATCACTTTTTGGTGATGCAGAACGAAACCTTACTAGATTAGCACCCTATGTTAAATCACTATCTAGATATTATGCTGTTACTCTACTGATGGGAACAACATAATTTTGCCCATTCACATAAAATGCAAAATTAATTAATTTAGAAGCTTATTTACTAATATATTCCACAATTACAAATTAAATGTCCTGGGGTTTACAAACTGAACCAGACAGGCAAGTTCAACAATTTTTATTACACTTTTGAGGGTGAGGAAAAATTATTTTTTAAATAAAAAACTAATTAGAAAATTAACGATTAGCAAATAAATGTATCAGATGAGGGTGAGTGATATGTAGAAATTTAAAACAAAATGATTAGAAAGTTACTTTGAATTGAATGGGAAGCCTTTCTGAAGGTAAGATATTTTAGCTTGGATCAGAATGATGATTAAGAATCAGTCTTTAAATATCTGAGAAAGATCATTCTATACAGATAATAGGGCTACTGCAGAGGGTACAAGGTAGAATGATTTTATCATTTTCTATAAATGAAGAAATGAGCCTTGATGGTGCAATGGTTAAGAGCTAAGCTGCTAACTAAAAAATTAGCAATTGGAACCCACAAACTGCTCCTCAGGAAAAAAGGTCTAGATATCTGCTCCAGTAAAGATTGCATCCTAGGGAACTCTATGGGGCAGTTCTACTGTGTCATATAGGGTCACTATGAATTGGAACTGAGCTGATGGCACACAACAACGACAGGAATGGAAAGAAAGCCATTGTGTCTGGATCCTAATGGTGGAGAAGGTTAAATGTGCAATATGAGTTTGGAGAGTGAGTTGAATGGTTACTCCCCTAAAAACATGTCCACCTCCAAATCCACTGAGTCTGTGAACGTTATCTTACCTGGAAAAAAGATAACAGTTGTGATAAAGTTAAGGATCTTGAGATGATCTGGAATTATCTAGTTGGGTCCTAAATCTAATTACAAATGTCCTTATAAGAGACAGAAAATGAGAAGATGACGTGAAGACTAGGGTAGAGATTAGAGTCATGTGGTCACAAGCCAAGGAAGCCAGGAAATGCTGAATAGGCAAAGTAGACTCTCCCCTTGTGACCACAGAGGGTGTGTGGCTTTGCTGACACCTTGATTTTGGACTTCTCATCTGCAGACCTGTGAGATAATACATTTATGTTGTTTCAAACTACAGTTATTGTAATTTTTTTTTTTTTTTTTTTACGGCAGCCCTGGAAATAAATACAGAGAGATATGCAGACGACAGAACGTTTAGAACATTGAAAGTAAGAGTAAGGAGTTTGCAATTTTATCTAAAAATTGGTGGCTTGAGTGAGGGATGGAGGGTGAGGGGTTGACAGTTAGAGGCTGAGATGATTTAATTTTCATGGAGGCCGATAAATATCAGCTATCAGCTTATGCTAGACCCTAGTCTCCTTTGGTTTGAATCCTGACGTCTCTGTATATTAGCTCTATATCAGCTGAGTGACAGGGGCAAAGTATTTCAAACATTGGTGCCTTAAGTTTTCTCATCAAGTTGATGATAATAAAGATAGCCTGATTCATAGGTTCACTATGAGGATTCAATGAACTTAAAATGTAAATTACTTTGGGACAGTGTCTGACTTATTCATAAGTATTTAATAGTACACAGTGACTGCAACAATGGACTCAAGCATAAAAATGATTGTGAGGATGGCGCAGGACTGGGCAGTGTTTCATTCTGTTGTACATAGGGTTGCTATGAGTCAGAACCGATTCGACGGCACCTAACAACAACTTAATAAACATTAAATGGAACCCTGGTGGCGCAGTGGTTAACAGCTATGGCTGCTAAGCAAGAGGTCAGCAGTTCAAATCCACCAGTTGCTCCTTGGAAGACCTATGGGGCAGTTCTACTCTGTACCATAGGGTTGCCTTGAGTAGAAATCGACTCGACAATAATGGGTTTGATTTTTTTTTTAAATGTTAGATACTGTTGTTACATTTTACAAAGCCCACTAAAGATACTAGATTTTAGGAGGATAAGAGGTGAAACAGGGAGAAAAGGGGGGCACGTAAATGCAAAGCAAGATAAAGGCTATAATACTGGGAATGAAGAGAAATTAATAGGTTTAAAAAATATTCTGAAGACAGAATGTGTTCTTCTTGGATCTGTGAGATTAGGAAAAGAGGTAAAGAAAATGCCTAGATTTTCTATTTGAATTTTCTATTTTTGGAATATTGTGAAATCATATTCTCAGAAGGTCCTAAAAGGAACAGGATTTTTTAGGGGAAAAGAAGAGTTCTGTTTTGAATATATTGAATTTCAAATACCTATTGAATATACAAGTTGATGTGTCAAGAAGGCATATGCATGCATGATTGTGAAATATAGGGAGATCTTTAATTTGAAGTTTTTGAATATAAACTTGAGAATCAGAAGTCTATAAATGGTCTTTAAACTGTGGAACTGGATGAGATCACCTATGGAGAATATGCAGATAGAGATTAGAAGAGTGCTCAGGACCAAGCCCTAGAAGATAATATTTAGAGGCTACCAAAAGAAGTGAAGAGGAGTAGTCTATGAATTAAAAGAAAACAAGAAAATATGATATCATATAATCCAAGAAAATAACATGTGTCCAGAAGAAAGGAATTATCAAATTACAAACGCCGTTGATAGGTCAATCAAGAAGAGAAAACCAGCCTTTGATATAAGACTATCAGGAAAGATTGACTATTCTTCACAAGTCTTATTTGAGTGTTGGGAACAGAAGCCTATGTGCGCATTAGGGAAATATTATAAAATGAGAAATTGAAAATAATGAGTACATACTAGTCTGTCAAGCAGTTTTACTACTACTAAGCAGAACAGAAAAATAAGTTTTTAGCTTTAGAAAGAAATATAAGGTAAGGCAGTGGCGTGATGGTGCCATCCTGTACCAGCTAATGTGAGCTGACTTGTATTTTCAGGAATTATACTTGCTGGTTGTTAAGCAAAGCCATTATTTTTGAAGTAAATTGTAAAAATTACAAATAAATTATCTTAAAAAAAGGTGCAATCCAGCCATTTGTATATATTCACAGAGTTGTGCAACAATCACCAGAATCTTAGAACAGATCATCACCTAAAAAAGAAAACATCTCTTACCCGTTAACATCCTTTCTCCATCTCATCCCATCCACTCTGGTTCCTGGAAACCCCTAATCAGTTCTCTACTTATGTACTTATATTTGCCAATTCTGGACTTTTTTTTTTTTTTATTATACTTCAGGTGAAGGCTTACAGAACAAATAGTTTCTAATGAAACAGTAGTACACATATTGTTTTATGACATTGGTTAACAACCCCACAACATGTCAACCCTCTAACTTCTCAATCTTTTTTTTTGGTGAAAATACACATAGCCAAAGATACACCATTTCAAAAATTTCTACTTGTGACATTGACTATGCTCTTCCAATTATGATGTTATTCTCACTTAAGATGAAGACATACAGAGCAAAATAGTTTCTCATTTAACAGTTCCTACAAATGTTGCCCTATGACAATGGTTAACAATCTCACAACACATCAAGAATATCCTTACTCAACCTTGGGTTCCCTATCACCAGCTTCCTTGTCCCCTTCTGCATTCTGGCCCTTGTCACTGGACTACTGTACCTTGTTAGTCTCGTTTGGTTTTACAGGGATGTCCACTCTCAGGCTGAACGGTGAACCTCGGAGATAACTTCACCACTGAGCTAAAAGGGTGTCTGGGGGCCATACTCTCGAGGTTTCTCCAGTCTCCTTTAGGCCAGTAAATCTGGTCGGTTTTTTTGTGAGTTAGAATTATGTTCTACATCCTTCTCCAGCTCTGTCCAGAACCCTCTGTTGTGATCCTGGTCAGAGCAGTCAGTGGTGGTAGCCAGGCACCATCTAGCTGCACTGGACTCAGTCCGGTGGAGGCCTTGGTAGCTGTGGACAACTCGTCCTTCGGACTAACCTTTTCCTTGTATCCTGTTCTCTTCATTCTCCCTTGCTCCCGAACGGATGAGACCAGTGGAGTACCTTAGATGGCTGCTCACAGGCTTTTAAGACCCCAGACACTACTCACCAAGGTAAAATGTAGCGCATTGTCTTTATAAGCTGTGTCATGCCAATTGAGCTAGATGTTCCACTAGACCATGGTCCCCACAGCCCTCTGCCCAGCAGTTCAATCCCTCAGGGAGTTTGGATGTGTCTATGGGGCTTCCATGACCTTTCCTTGTCCAAGTTGTGCTAGTTTCCCCTGTATTGTGTACTGTCTCACCCTTCACCCAAGATGCCACTTATCTATTGCCTATTTAGTATTTCCCCCCACCCCTCCCATCCCTGGTAACCAACAAAGATTGTTACATTTTATGTGTAAACTTTTTCATGGCTTTTTACAACAGAGGTCTCATACAATATTTGTCCTTTTGTGATTGACTTATTTCACTCAGCATAATGTCCTCCAGTTTCATCCATGTTATGAGATAGTTGACAGATTCATTGTTGTTCTTTCTCGTTGCATAGTACTCCATTGTGTGTATGTACCATAGTCTGTTTATCCATTCATCTGTTGATGGGCATCTAGGTTGTTTCCATCATTTTGCTATTGTGAACAAGGCTGCCATGAACATAGGTGTGCATATGTCTATTCGAGTGACAACTCTTATTTCTCTAGGATATATTCCTAGGAGTGGAATTGCTTGATTGAATGGTATGTCTATTTCTAGCTTTCTGAGGAAGCGCCATATCATTTTCCAAAATGGTTGTATCATTTTGCATTCCCACCAGCAGTGCATAAGAGTTCTGATCTCCCTGCAGCACCTCCAACAGTTATTATTTCTAGTGTTTTTGATTTGTGCCAGTAATGCCGGGGTGAGATGGTATCTCATTGTGGTTTTAATTTGCATTTCTCTCATGGCTAGTGATAGTGAGGATTTCCTCAAGTGTTTGTTGGCCATTTGAATGTCTTTTTGGTGAAGTGACTGTTCATTTCCTTTGGCCATTTTTAGTAGGATTATTTGTCTTTTTGTTGTAGAGGTGTCGGATTTCCTTGTAGATTATGGAGATTAGAACTTTGTCTGACTTGTACTGTACAAAAATTTTTTCCCAGTCTGTAGGTTCTCTTTTTACTCTTTTGGTGAAGTCTTTGAAGAGCATAGCTGTTTGATTTTTAGAAGAGCCAAGTTATCTAGCTTATCTATTGGGGTTTGTGCATTGATGGTTATGGTTTCTATCCTGTTAATGCTGTGCATTAAGGCCAGAAGTGTTGGTCCTATTTTTTCTTCTGTGAACTTTATAGTTTTAGGCTTTATATTCAGGTCTTTGATCCATTTTGAAGTAGTTTTTGTATACGGTGTGAGGTATGGGTCCTATTTCAATTTTTTGCAGATGGATATCCAGTTTTGCCAGCACCATTTGTTAAAAAGACTGTCTTTTCCCCATTTGATGGACTTTGGGCCCTTGTCGAGGATCAGGTGACCGTAGGTGGATGGATTTACATCTGCGTTCTCAATTCTGTTCCACTGGTCAATGTATCTGTGGTTGTACCAGTACCAGGCTGTTTTGACTACTGTAGCTGTATAGTAAGTTCTGAGGTCAGGTAGTATGAGTCCTCCAACTTTATTCTTCTTTTCAGTAGTGCTTTACTTATTCAGGGCTTCTTCCCTTTCCATATAAAGTTAATGATTAGTTTTTCCATCTCTTTGAAGAATGTTGTTGGTATTTAGATCAGGATTGTATTGTACTTGTAAATTGCTTTTGGGTAGAATTGTCATTTTCACAATGTTGAGTCTGCCTATCCATGAGCATAGTATGTTTTTCCCTTTATGTAGATCTCTTTGGGTTTCATGCAGTAGTGTCTTCTAGTTTTCTTTGTATAGGTCTTTTACATCCCTGGTCAGTTTTATTCCTAAATATTTTATCTTTTTAGGGGCTATTATAAATGGTATTGTTTTCCTGATTTCCTTTTCATCGTTCTCCTTATTGGTGTATAGGAATCCAAGTGATTTTTGAATGTTTATCTTGTATCCTGCTACTCTGCTGAATCTTGCTATTAGTTCCAGTAGATTTCTCATGGAGTCTTTAGGGTTTTCTATGTATAGTATCATATCATCTGCAGACAGGGACAGTTTACCTTCCTCATTACCAGTTTGGATGCCCTTTATTTCTTTTTCTTGCCTTATTGCTCTAGCTAGAACTTCCAGCACAATGTTAAATAGGAGTGATGATAAAGGGTATCCTTGTCTTGTTCCCATTTTCATGAGGAATGTTTTCAGCCTCTCTCCATTAGGAATGATGTTGGCCGTTGGTTTTGCATAGATGTCCTTCATTATGTTGAGAAATTTCCCTTCTATACCTATTTTATCGAGAGTTTTTATCAGGAATGGGTGTTGGACTTTGTCAAATGCCTTTTCTGTGTCAATTGAGATGATCCTGTGATTCTTTTCTTTCCTTTTATTTAAGAGGTGGATTACGTTGATTGATTTTCTAATGTTGAACTATCCTTTCATACCTGGTATAAATCCTACTTCGTCGTGCTGTATTATTTTTTTGATATGATGCTGAATTCTATTGGCTAGAATATTGTTAAGAATGTTTGCATCTCTATTCATGAGAGATACTGGTCTGTAATTTTCTTTTTTTGTGACTTCTTTGCCTGGTTTTGGTATCAGCGTTATGCTGGCTTCATAGAATGAATTCAGAAGTGTCACTTCCTTTTCTATGTTCTGAAATAGTTTGAGTAGTACTGGTATAAAATCTTCTCTGAATGTTTGGTAGAATTCTCCAGTGAAGCCAGCTAGGCCAGAACTTTTTTTGTTGGAATTTTTTTATTACCGCTTCAATCTCTTCTCTTCTTATGGGTCTGTTCAGACTTTCAACATCATTTTGTGTTAGTTTGGGCAGGTAGTGTGTTTCTAGAAATTTATCCATTTCCTCTAGGTTTTCAAATTTGTTGGAGTATAGTTTTTCATAATATTCTGTTATAATCCTTTCTATTTCAGTTAAGTCTGTTGGAATGTCCCCCATTTCATTTCTTATTTCAGTTATTTGTGTCCTCTGCTGTTTATCTTTTGTCAGTCTGGCCAGTGGTTTGTCGATTTTCTTGCTTCTTTCAGAGAACCAACTTTTGGTTTTATTGATTCTTTCTATTGTTTTTATGTTCTCTATTTCATTTATTTCTGCTCTGATCTTTACTATTTCCTTTCTTTCAGTGGTTGTGGGCTTTTTTTTTGCTGTTCTCTATTTGTTTGAGTTCTGTAGTTAATGTTTTAATTTTGTCCCTTTCTTCTTTTTTGATATGTGCATCTATTGCTCTAAATTGTCCTCTGAGGACTGCCTTTGCTGTGTCCCAAAGGTTTTGGTATGATGTGTTTTCATTCTCATTTGATTCTAGAAATTTTTTGATTCCATCTCTGATTTCTTCTATTACCCACTGATGTGTAAGCAGGGTATTATTCAGTTTCCATGTAGTTTATTTTTTTTCCTTGCTCTTTCTATTGTTAATTTCTACCTTGATGGCATTGTGGTCAGAGATGATACTTTGAATTATGTCAACGTTTTGGATCTTCTTGAGGATTGCTCTGTGGCTTAAGATGTGGTCTATTCTGGAGAATGTTCCATGTTCAATGGAAAAGAATCTGTACTTTGCAGTGGTTTGATGGAGTGTTCTATACATGTCTATGAAGTCAAGTTGGCTGATGGTGCACTTTAGATCTTCTGTATCTTTGCTGAGTTTCTTCTTAGTTGTTCTGTCCTTTACTGAGAGTGGTGTGTTGAAGTCTCCTACTATTATTGTGGAGCTGTCAATTTTTCTTTTCAGTGTTGTTAGAGTTTATGTATTTGGGAGCCCTGTCATTGGGTGCGTAGATGTTTATTATGATTATGTCTTCATGATGGATACCCCTTAATCATTATATAGTGTCCTTCTTTGTCTTTTATGGTAGATTTCATTTTAAAGATTATTTTATCTGAGATTAGAATTGCCACTCTTGGTCTTTTTTGGTAGTTGTTAGCTTGATATATTTTTTTCCAAGCTTTGACTTTTAATAAATTCACATCTTTGTTTCTAAGGTGTGTCTCTTGTAGACAGCATATTGATGGATCCTGTTTTCTTATCCATTCTGTCGCTCTCCGTCTCTTTATGCGTGCATTGAGTCCATTTACACTCAGTATAATTATTGATAGATGTAAGTTTGTTGCTGTCAATTTGTGGTGCTTTTTTTGTGGTGCTGAAGTTTTCTTTGTTCTTCTTACTGTCTTTTGCTGAGTTACTTTTGTTTGTGGATTTTGTTTTCATTTCTTTTTGTTTTGTAGGTTTTGTTTTTGCTGAGACTTTATGTTTCATTAGTAGAATGTCTAGCCCTCAGTGCAGTTGATGCTAACAAGTTCCATTAGAGTTTAGGGCACTTGATAAAATACTCTGTTTCTAGTACCCAGATGTAAAAATTAGAACCTGTTATCTGTAAAAATGGTGCAAATTTCAGCTACTGCATGGCCACTGAGAGAATAAGTAATCCCTAAAATAATAAATCTCCAAATCCTTTAGAGCTTAAACCTCCTAACTGGAAATTGCTGTCAGATGAGAATATACCAGTTGAGCATGATATTCAAGGCAGATAGAAATCTTTCACTTTTCATTAAATTGCTTTCCCTTGCCAGTGATTGAGTCCCAACTTGGATATTGTGGTTTTACAATTGTGATATAAATTACCATTAGAAATTTTTCTGATATCTGCATATTACTCACAAGATAATCAGCATAGTCTGAACTAATTTTGAACTGTTGGACTAGGATAAGACTTTTCACGTGACTGGAATAATTTCATTTCTTACTAGTTGAATACTGTTAGTAAAAATATAAAAATATGCCAGTTCTATGAAGAGAGGATTTTTTAAAGATATCCTACAGCATAGATATTGTGTCACAAGTCTCTAAGGAAGCCACTCATGAGTCAAATAAAACATTTTCAGTAGATTGGTTAGGTTATTTAACTCGGATATCCATCCAGGTTAATTAAAGTGAGGGAGATTATCTTAGATATATATATGCAAAGCAATAAAGGAGGCAGAATCTCACAAAAATTAAGAATAGGAAGTCCAATTAGGATGGGTGTCATGCAGAAACAGTGTTCTGGGTCCAAAGTATTTTATTACATCAGGAACAGGAGATTCTAACCTTCCTTTCCAATGCTCTAGCATTAACCTGACCCACATATTCTTTGGATGTCATTTGGGCTCTCCATTCACTACCTAGGGGCTTCTTCACACTATATTCTGTATATTTCACAAATATTTAATAGTTTGCTTCATTCAATTAATAAATGTTTGCTGAATTTCTCTTCTATGCCAGGCAGTGTACTTGGCAACAGTAAGCAAAGTGGAAAAGGACCTTGCCTTCAAAGAGTTTACCTTCTTTTGGGAAGTGGAGAGTAAACAAGTAATTCAAAAACAAGTAAGATTAAATACCGATCATGGAAATTTCTAGGGCAGAAATAAACAAGATCTTGTGATTAAAAAGGGGCCTGGGAGGGACACAGCAGGTGATGAGTGATGGTGATGGACAGCACTACTTTAGATAAAGTGATTCAAAGGCGCTAGCTACTCAGAAAGTTGGGGAAGGGATGATTCAGGTACAGGGTATGAGGTGGGAAGATTTAGTTTAATAATCACTGTAATGATTTAATCATAATCTCCAGTTCACTCATAGCCCGTCACTGCAAGTACTCTGACTATTCATTGATTCTCCCCTTAGTGGTGGGCAATATGATAGCTGACCCAGACAGCAAAGCCATGCATTTCTGACATAATTGATACATTATATGATTATGTGATTTGCAACTCCATAACTGACTGGATTATATGAAGGTGGGGACTTGTGTCTGTTTTGCTGACTGCTATAACTCTGGTGCCCAGAACAAATTTTAACACACAGTAGGAATTCAAAAAATATTGATGGAAGGAAGTGTTCATTGAATGAACTTTTGGAAAATGGAGAGATAAGAGGATGGATGAAGATGATATCAATTTAGGCAGGAATAATGCACTAGCAACTTAAGAGCTTTTTCCCCGAGTGAAGTTTTCTTGAACTGTCTTCGATGTTCAATTTAGAGTTTCATGATTTAAAAAAAAGAATATTAAAATCGTTGCTTGCATTTATTTAGGTACATATCATAGAACCATCGAGGACTCAAAAAAATATTACTACTAACAATACAATCTATGTTTATACATTCCAAATAGCAATACAGTGCCTATAGTTAGCTGGTGTTTAATAAATAGCTGTGGAGCAAATTAATGGATGTACATATACATTTTTATTTCCTTTGTTTTGACATTGACTTGGAAAAAGAAATATAGACTTATTTCTACTAAAATACATTGTAAGTCTGATATAGTGTAAGATTAAACATGCAGAATGTTTTCACTTGTAGAATTAATGATATTATTCATTTTATATTTTCCCCTTAAATCATAACTTTTGAATGAAGGTTTCAGAACTTTTTTGCAAAGTTATGTGTCCTATGAAATGAAAAACTAATTATCTTCACAGCTATCACCCACAAAAAAGCAGTCACAGAACAGATGAACATTTAATTAGGTTTTTAAAATATACTTCTAGCAATATATTTTATTTTATTCATTAATCAGTTAAAAATAGTTTTTTAATATTACTTACACCTCCACACTGTCAAATTCTGATGGGGATTTTTTTTTAGATTGAATCATAAACAGACATCTATTATAAATATATTAAGAAAAGATTTCCAACTCTAACAAACAATTCAGATTTTCTTTTGACAAATTGGTATAGGTTTTCTCCACAGAAATCTAAAAATTTTACTTTGTAAATTGTAAGAATATGATGCAAGTTGTCCCTCTTTCTCTGGAGACATGAATGCTAATTGGACTAATGATTTCCGGTGTCTAACCACAAATAAATTCCGGGCTAAATATGTATCTCTATAGCCACCAAGGGAGACGAAAAGAAGTACACCACCTCCCCCTCCTTTCTCTCAAATACCTGGCTCCATGTGCCATCTTTGCTTCTTCCTGAAAGGCTGCAAAACACCACTCAACTGTGAAACTGCTTCCCGGCCCATGCCGCCACACTGGTGGGACCCTGGGCATTTTTTGTTTGTTTGTTTTTTTGTTTGTTCTGATTTGTTCTGTTTTGATTTTTTTGTTTTCTTTTTATTTCCTCTGTTTGGGAGCACCTTCTAGCCAGGCAGTACCACACGGCTTGGAAGATAGTCCATTAGTCTGCGCAGATGCACAGGGACATCCCTGGGGCATTTCTTTTTTCTTGTTTTTTGGTTTTGTTTGTTTGTTTGTTTTTGGTTTTTGTGTCATTTGTTTGTTTAGCTTTCTTCTCTCTCTTATTCCCTCTTTGTCTTTCTTCATTTCCTGTTTCTCGATTTATTCATTTTTTTCTTTTATCCTTTTCCTTTTTTTTTCATTTTTGTTTTTCCCCATTTCTCAGTCTTTCATCTCTCCATTCTAATAGCAAGCTCGCTTAGCACTCTTTTTTGTTTGTATGTATGTTTTTGGCTCCTATTCCTCTCTCCTGTCTCTCATCTTTCCCATACCCATCTTAGCTTCACACATCACTATGTACCCCCTCCTTCCTGCCTACCTGCACCACGCACTAAACATCTCACTCCCAAGAAGCACAGGCACGGCATACTGGAACCTGCCCTGCACTGATTCCCAGTCCGCATTGTCACCCCTGGTATGTGCCACAAAAAACCTATCCCAGCAACTCCCCTTCAGCTGGACCTGCCCTGCTGTACCATACCTGAGTGATTGACCCTGCCCTTTGGAGAAGGAGGTGAAAAGTATCACGCCCACAGACGAGCAAACAACAAAGAATGCACAGCCCACCTGCTCTGACATAACAAAATAAAACAAAAAAACAGGATGAAACAAACCTACAATCAATAAATGAGGAAAATAACCACTGAATGCCCCAAGGATAGCAGACAATATCAAAACATTTACAAAAACAGGACAAGATGGTTCCAGTAGGTGTCCAAAATAAGACACCAGATGACCTTCCAGTAGAAGAAAAGGCACTGGACCTAACTGATAGGGAATTCAAATCTCTACTCTTCAGAATTATCCAAGAGTTGAAGCAAAAGATGGACAAAAATGAGGAAAAAATAGACAAATTCATACAAAAGGCAGACAAACTCATGGAAAATACAGACAAAAAAATGGAATAATTCAAGAAAATAATACAGGAACAAAATGCTAAAATAAATTCACAACTAGAAATCATACAAAAACAACAATTAGAAATCCAAAAGATAAACAACAAGATTTCAGAAATGGGCTGTGTCATAGAACGGCTGAGGAGCAGGTTTGAAACAATGGAAGATAGGATCAGCAAACTTGAAGACAAACACTTGGGTACAACTCTGTTTGAGGAAAAATTAAAAAAAAGAATGAAGAAAAACGAAAAAATCCTGAGAATTATGTGGGATAAAAATCTGTGAGTAATCAGATTTCCAGAACAGGGAGAAAAAACAGAAAACACAGAGAGGATCATTGAAGAACTGCTGACAGAAAACTTCCCCAATACCATGAAAGATGAAAAGCTGACCATCCAACAAGCTCAACGAACCTCATCTAGAAAAGAAATTTCTTTCCCCAATCTTCAGTGTGGGATCTTCTGTCTCTTGTGTATAATATCATCCTTCCTTCCTTCTTTCCTTTCTTCCTTTTGTTTATATATTTGGTTTTTATGTTATTCCTGTTTTTGTCCAACTACTTCCTTTGATGGATCACGCCCTCAGATAACTTTCTGAGAAAGTGTCAGTGAGAAGCAAAATTTTAAATATCTCACCCTCTCATTTGGTTGGTAATTTGCTTGATTATAGATGTCTAGCTTGTGAATACTTCCCTTAGAATTATGAAAGTATTGTTCTAGTATCTTCTAGCTTCCATTGTGGCTACTGAAAAATCTTAAGCCATTTTGATTCTGGTCTTTTGTTTGAGATTTGTTTGTTTTTCTTCTGTGAGAAGCTCTCTTTGATCCTGGTAATCTAAAAGTCACAATGATTTGTGCCTTGTGAATATCTATTTTTTTCCTTCTTTTTCTTTTAATTTTTGGTGAAGATATACAGAGCAAAACACATACCAATTCAACAATTTCTACAAGTACAATTTAGTGACATTGGTTACATCCTTTAAGTCATGCCACCTTTCTTGATATACTTTTCTGAGTTGTTTCACGATCATCACCACAAATTCACTGCCCCCTAAGATTCTTATCAAACCTTCAAGTTGCTATTGTCCATTTGATCTTATATAGATAATTCTTTAAAATCACACAATGCTCAAGGCAGACATTCTTTTCTAATTAAGCTAAACTGTTGTTTATTTTAAAGATGACTTCAGGTGATAGTTTTAGTTTAAGGTTTACAGATTTCCACAAGGCAGTAGTTTTGAGGGGGGAGGGGGGTCACTCAGCCTCAATGGCTCCAGAAAGTCTGGATTCCTTAAACTTTTGAGTTTTGTTCTGCATTTCCCCACTTTTTAGTCCTGATACTTCTATAGAATCTTAGACCAATTCATTCAATAATGGTAGCTTGTCACCATCAAGATCTTCTGGTTTCATGGCAAAAAAAACAGGGCTAAAGTTGAGAGAGCAGGACTTTAGTTACTTTTATCTGTGCTTCACCAGGGTGACATATCTAATGTAATTATTGCTAATATTTTCTGAGGAAGCTGTAAAATCTATGTATAGGATTACATGTGCATTATCTCAATTAATCTTCACAGCCACCCCATGAGGCAATTACTATTATTTGCACCATTTTACAAACGAAGCATCTGAGCCTCAAGAACTGAATTACCCAGTCTTGCAATTAGTAAGTGACTCAAACACACACATGACATAGAAACTATGCTATTAAAATTTATGTTCTGCCTCTACTTTTTATTTTATTTATTTTGATTTATTTATGTGTATTTATATACATGTGGGTATATATATATATAAAATGTTTCAGAACCACTGGATCACTCATTACAGAACACCTAACATAACGTTCATTCCAAGTTGCCTCAAGAGTAAGCAGATTATTTTTTTTTATTAAATTAAATAAAAAAAAACACACACTCAATTTTTAGAAATATTTTGGAAGTAAGGATTTACCCACCTATTATGTTCTAATATATTTTTTTAGTAACATGCAGAAGGTACAAACAGATACCAGCTCTTGGGGGAGGGGAGCATTTATTTATTTATTTATACCACCACAGAAAATTAAAGACTCATAGTTACTTTGTAAAGATATATATATATTAAAATAAAACTTTCCCCAATAAATTTTGCAACAAAATTTTGAAACAAAATTCCCCAAGCTTTCCAGTACTAAAATACCTTAAAACATCAATTCTTTAGAGTACTCCATATTGCTAGTAAAGGAAAAATAAACAGTGATACTGTTTATGTATCAGTGTAATAAAAATAAAAGTGCTGCGTTAACAAAGACATTTTGTTGTTGACTTAAATTTGAAGTATAGCTGTCATTTCGTCTTGGGATAGAATTATCTAGCTAGGATTAGTGTTAACAGAGAACATTTAAATTTTTATTTGCTGAAAATATTTTAGGAAAATACCTTAAAAGACAATGAAATAAATGAAAAAGGATATTGTCAGTAGGCATAACACTGCTTCAGGTATCTCATACTATTCATGGCTTAGTAACTACCTCCTTAAATTTTCTGGAATAAATCACTTACATTTTGTCATAGTTTTCAAATCTTTGGAATATAATGAATAAGTTAAATCATATTTATGACGATGTTAGGTTACAATATAAAAAAAACCAAAACAAAACGAATTACCATTGAGTCTATCCCTACCCACAGAGACCGTAAGTAGTAAAGTTTTAAATTTGTAGGGAAAAAGCCTAATATATAATAAAAATATTGTGTTGATAGAAATACATTCTAATATGCTTTTTATTTGCTGTACATTTATTTGCTGTGTCATGACTCAGTGAGAAAAAAATGATCATAGTGAATGAATGATTGTTCATAGTCACTGGATTTCTTCCTAGAAGATGAAGCATCCATTAGACTGGGGTACTGGTGATGAAATTATGTGATCTGCTAGAACTATCCCTGAAGCCTTTAAACCACTGAAGCTTTTAGTCAAAAATAATAATAATGGTGACAAAAATAATGACAATGATAATACTAATTAAGGATATTTAGAGAAGTAATAGATATTAGAAGTATCCAACCTAACCTTCTTTCTTGGCAAGCAATGAAACTAAGGCCAAGGAAGTTAATTTACTTACATGTTGACATAGAGCAAGATAGAAGTTGCCTTTTTCTTAGCTTTCTTTCTAAATTCCATGTTACTGTTATTTACATTTATGTTAAAAATTATAGCATCCTATTGTCTTCACCTTGAGTGGCCATATTTTAATGTGATAAAGTTATAATGGCCATATTTTATGAATTATAAAAGCTTTTACTAAAATGCTGATAAGCACAAATCAAGCATGATAATGCTTCAGTTTATGTCATGTGTGGCTTTTAATAAATTTCACTTTGTATTTGTGGATTGAGGATTTTTCTTTTCCAAGGATATGAGTCATAGAAACCCTAAACCAATGTAAGAGTTTGTTTTCCATCCCTATGTTACCTAGTAATCACCTAGCTATTTACCAATTATTTTGGTTGGTTGAAAATAATGACCATCTTAGAAAATATGAGTCATTAGCATAACTTAGGATCTTTGATGTATATGTGAGGAATACAACATGGTTGTTAAAACCTCCAGCTAGCTGTATATGTCAGGGATATAGTACATCATTGTGCTTTGTAAAATTATATGTTATCTAAATTATAGGTCAAAAAAATGCCCACATGTATTAAATAAAAGAGCTTTCAAAATTCTGGTTTTATATCAAATACATGATAAAACATTTTGAGGCCAGAGCACTTTGCCCAGCTAGTAAAATAATTTACACTATATTTATGAATTTTAAGTTCTTCAGGATACTTGTATGTGAACTCAACTGCTCATTCAGTAGCATTTATATGTGACAGACACAAGAGATACAACCAATAATCAAATGACACAGTCCTTTGAGGTATCAAAAGTCTTATCTACTACAAGACATTTATTTGATTTACAGATACCTGGCTCAGGAATAATTTGAATGGGCAAATATAGGTTTTTGTAAGTCTGTATTAAGTGTGAACTTCCAGACTTCATCTGACACCATTTGTGTCTTGATTAAAACCAAGCTTATAGCCGTAGAGATGTTTCATAACTTGTCAAATCCTAGAATCTACCAGTATTTTTTTCTGATATTACAGATACATTCAACATTCAATTTGATGAGCTATATTTTCTTATCTCATGTTCCCTACCAATAATGAATCACAGCATAGCTTTTCCATCACAAGGAGATTGCACTTTTGGTGCATATTTGTATATGCCAAGCAATTATTTTAGATTCGTATGTGAAACCTTAGATCATGAGCCACAGTATATTTTTAGCTTTAAAGGTGTTAAAATTCCAACACTCAATTTCAATGATTTCTTTATTAAAATCAAGATATACTTCTAAAAAGAAGTCATAAACTGAAACTTCATAACCCGCTATATTTCAAATCCAATAATTTACTTTCAAGTAAGATTAAACATTAGTTAGACCAAAAAATGTTTTTTTCTCCAAGTGTATTCTACTCTAATTTTTAAAACAACTACATTCAATTATTTAAGCACATAAAAAGCAATAAGCATTCATTCTAATAATAAGAGTTTCACGTTTTTTGAATTCTTACTGTAAACAAGACCAAATAAACACACATACTCATTTCCCCATTCCCAGGCACTGTTTGTGATGGAATGCCTATAAAGGTAAAAACAGTATTCAGCAAAATGCTTACAACAGCAGAAACTAACCATAGTACAGTGTCAAGGACATTCAGTTACTTCCCTGGGACCCACTACTGAATGTAAAAATGAAAGTTGCTGAATTTTTTTCAGAGTCTTGTGCATCTCATGTTTTGATGTTTGATGGGCGATATCGTAACCTTAAAAAATCCCTTACCTATAGCAAATCTTTTTAATGTGGCTCTTTGGTGACTAGGAAATTAACAAGAGTATGTTCTTTCTCATGTTAAAAATGCTTCAGAGTGATTCTGCAAGGTCATTTAAATGAATTTGAGTTCTTGTGGTAAGTTTATTGGGATTCTGGGCTTGCTACTTTGTTCCTTGGAATAGTTATTTCTTCTCAAAGCACTATTAAAATGATCATTTCCCATTTTCTGGTGAAAATGTCTTAGCTCCATTGCTCAAAAAACAGCTGTGGTGTAACATATTAAAACAGGTACAGAAAAAAAAATGTTGATGATAATTATTACAAAGACAATTGTTACAAAATAAACTCTGACGAAAATAATTCTGACTTGCTTTAAGAAGCAAACTAGAAATCACATCTCTGTCTAGACCAAATTTCAAATACCAGTTGGATACTTCTGGCCTATCTGTCTAACCTGCAGAATGCCAAGAACTTGGACAAACCAGTCTTGCCTTTCACTTAACTATTTTGAGGAGATACACTTGCATAGATAAACCATGTCTCTAATTACTCATTGGTTGTTTAAGTTCCTTTAAGTTAAGAAGTTTAAGATTTCCATTAGATGCCAGTTTTTTGTTTTTTGGGTTTTTTTTTTTTTTTTATATTTAAGTATTAGTCTAAGAATATTTAGCAAAATAAGCAACAGATATCTAGATTCTCCTTTGTTCTAACTGATTAAACATAAAATGTCAGATTCACCCCAGTGCCAAAGTTTCACACTATTTTAAGTGCTTAGGGAGTTACATTAGCTATTCTAGGCTACTTGGATATCATATAGTGCACTTTAGCTATAATGATTTAGGAAGAATTAAATGCCATATCCTGAAAGTTAAAAAGTTCTTTGTTCCTTTGAGCCACTTTCATGCCAGCCCTATAGATAATTTCCTTTAGCTAAAATAGACTATATCATAGCAAAGATCAGTCACTGCCATTATGTACATAACAAATCATAATATAAATGACTTCCTAACATTTGCACTGTGGATAAAATTCTATAGGGTATACCATTGTAAATATATCTGAACAAAAGTTTAGTGTTGGGAGGCACAGAAACATGAGAAATCTAGAGCCATTAATTATTTTAGTGTTGTTGGAAATTTTGTGTCATTGGCTATTTCTAGCATTATGTGCTATAATACTTCCAGCCATTTAAACTTTATGCTATTTATTTTAACAAAAGAAAAACGCACAGTAGTTTGTATGGTTCAAGGATTAGTTAATAGAGTACAAATCTTTGTTACTACCATATAATCTGGCTATGAAATTATTTGCATAGTCAAATAAACAATTAAGTTATTGCTATCTGGAGATAGAATGCCAGTCATTACATTATGATGTGATGTTTTTGGGTAGATGATTTTTTGGTTTGGTTTTATTTGGTTTGGGTTTTACCAGCTGCACCTTAGTGGCATGGTAATAACCAAATCTAAGAATTTGACATTAATCCCAGAATAACCATGAGCCAGATGGATAGCTTGAGCTATTTCTTAGCTATAATTCCATAGATTAAACGAATTCAGGCTGATAAATACTTAATTCATTAATAAATCTAGGGATGCTTGATGAATATCCCCAAAGTTTTAAAAATTACATCTTTAATGTTAAACCTGGGACAGAGTGTCTCAAAAATCAATCTAATCCATTATTGCTTTTCTCTATAAAGGAAAAAGCTTAAGCTTTTCATATACAAAGAATATTTGAAAAATAAAAGAATGCTTAGAAAATGCTACAGTATTTTAAAATGAAAATCAAAATAATAATTATGCTAACTGAACTGAGAACACACATTCTATATTAAAATTCTTCAAGGACAATGAGTATATTCTGAAGTCATTATATTATTATTCAACAGCCACTAATGTAAAGGACCAAGTTTGCTTGCAAGCTCAATGATTAGTAAAACCCCCCTCCTCCTCCTCGTTCTCCTTTTTCTCCTTCCCCTTTTCCTCCTTCTCTTTCAGATATTCCTTCTCCTTATTCTCCAGTTAAGTTGATGCCGCACCATCTACCCAGTCATGCAAATGATAAACCCTGGAATAATTATTATTGATTCCTGTATCTCTCTTTCTGTCTGCACAGTCAGTAAACCTTAGCAATTGTCCCCAGTCTTGGCAATTTTACCTCCTAAATATTTTTTATCCATCCCTTCATCATTAGTAGTACTATCCTTGGTCAGGTCCGAAACATCTCTCTCCTGGACAACTTCAACACTCCGCTATCAGCTCTCCTTGCTTCTAATCTTATCCTCTCAAATCTATCTTCTGCACCACTGCCAGGGCAGCCTATTTAACACATAAATCATTTGCTTAAAACAATTGCTAACCTTTCAATGTGTCTCTATTTTCTATAGGATGAAGTTCAAAGTACTTCATATACCACAACAAACTTACGTTGGACTAGACACTTTCTATATCTTCACTGTTACCTGCTTAAACTTTATGATTTAAAAATGCTGAGCTGCTTATAGTTGCCCACCCACATTATGTTGTTTTCTGTCTTCATGGCTGTCCCCTATGATGGGAATGCTCTTACCCCTACTCTTCAACTTGATAGTTCCTACAAGGTTTTTTGCTTGTTTTTATCATTCAGGTTACATGTGTCTATCGCTGAGTTTTCCCATTATTTAATAAATAGTGGTGTATATACATTCTTTTCCACAGCATCTTAACTATGTTTACCTCTCAGGGATCTAGAATAATTACTGGAATAAAAAAACTCACTACATTATTATGAATGAATGAAAGGATTCAAATGAATCTATCAATTTCAAAATGCTTAATCCATGTTAACAGAAAATGTGAATAACTCAACCTGATCTTTATACTTCAGCCAGACCTTCATTCAGCCATCTAGTGAAATGCCAAAGTAGATCCCAGGAATTATTGTAACTCATTTGCAATTTAGAATGTGATCACCCTATGCTGGGTGAACGAAATATACCCCAAGCTTGTGTTGAAATTTATCTGCTTACACATGGGAATATGCTATTCAGTACACTGAAATGCAACCTTTAAATATACTGTGGGTCTTTTAGAGATAAGAGAAAGGGTGAAAGACACTCACTCCTTCTCGGTGTATAAATGGTACATTGCTTGAGTATTTTAAAACCCAATATCAGGTTATACATGATTTCATGGTTAAAAAATGAAGCAACATTAACCATACTTATAACTAAGAAAATTATCATATATATTGAATTGCAGCTAAAATATTGGCCATTTCCTTACAATATTGAAACAATGTCTTTCCAGGCTAAATTTCAATAAGGAAAACATATTTATATATTTGGAGTCCAGTCATATGTTTATTTAATATTCAATATTGTTTTCAATTTATATAGTCTGTCAAACTTTCTTGACAGGTGCCCATCTATGCACTTCTTCTGTAGCCCAATAATGTGTTAAAGTCAATGCAATATTTGTTAACTGCTTGTGAATTTATCTTTCACCTGTTATCCTTTTCATGGAAAAGGTTTTGCCTTTTCAGATCTTAAAGGTAGTAGAGCTTTCATTAACAGAAAAGTGAGGGTTACATAAATTCTTCCTACCTATACTATAATTGCTCAGGTTCCATTCAAGTTAAATACCTCTCCAACAAGAAGTTAATATGCCAGTGGAAGCTTTAGCAAGACACAGCCTCAGCATAGAGCCTTTTTTCTCAGTTCACACAACATCTTGTAGTGAAAGTGATGATGTTAGAGGAAAAAACTGATTTCCATTCAAACAGGATGTTTAATTCCTATGGGATTTCTTTCCTTGTTGAGTTATGTTTTGTAGGAAACATGAATTGGAAGTCAAAGAACTAAACTCTATTCTCAGTTATGTCACAGTCTCGTTGCTTTAGGTTACAGGATGTCACCAAAGCAATTATGTCTGTTTTTCTACACGTACAAAGAGAGACATTAATTTTGGCTATAAATAAATGGAAAGAATCAGTTAAGAAAAAAGTAATTTCCCTTTATTAAACTTCGATATTCTGGACTACAGGATTTAAAGGCATTGTCAACAATATTTCATTTGCTTGGTATTTTTGATCACTGTGTTAAGTCTAGGAGTCAAGTTGGGAGAATATAAATCTGAATGAGGCATACTCCCTGTTATCAACAAGTTCACAGATCTGAGGAGAGACAGATGCACAGCAGCACACCTCATGACACGAGGGAGACAATTACAAAAAATCAGAAGAAATCCAAAATGACTATAGCATGAAGTTCATTGGGATTGGGTCAGAATTAAGGCTGAAAGTTTAAAGGAACTGATATAGAGGGTTCTTGTATACCATGCATACCATAGTTTGTTTTGGGAGTAATGGGTCTAAATTTTGAAAAGTAGTTTAGGTCTAGATTATGGAAAGTCTTGAATAACAGCCTAAGGGGTTTGGACTTTTCCCAATGGGAAGCAGGAAGTACATCATGACCAATTGTATATCAGAAAGGTTTATCCTGGGTTAGGCTGGAAAATGCAGAGAATGAAGGCAGAAATCCCAATTCGCATTCTTATCAGTTTTCACATAATATGATTATTATTGTCTGATGTGGTGCCTTGGGTTGAGGAAGGACATGGAGTCTTAGAAATGAGAAGTAGTATGAATGAGTGTTATGGATGGAATTGTGTCCCCAAAAAAATATGTGTCAACTTGGCTAGTCCATGATTCCCAGTATTGTGTGATTGTCCATCATTTTGTCATCTGATATGATTTTCCTAAGTGTTGTAAATCTTACCTCTATGATGCTAATGAGATGGGATTATCAGCAGTTATGTTACTGAGGCAAGTCTCAATCCACAAGATTAGGTTCTGTCTTAAATCAATCTCTTTGGAGATATGAAAGATAGAAGCAAGCGGAGAGACATGAGGACCTCAAACCACCAAGAAAGAAGCACCGGGAGCATAGCGCATCCTTTGGACCCAGGGTCCCTGCACTGAGAAGCTCCTCAACCAGAGGAACATTGATGACAAGGAACTTTCTCCAGAGCAAAAAGAGAGAGAAAGTCTTCTTCTTAAGCTAGCACCCTAATTAGGACTTTTAGCCTCCTAGACTGTGAGAGAATAAATTTCTGTTTGTTAAAGCCATCCACTTGTGTTATTTCTGTTATAACAGCAATAGATAACTAAAACAATGGGATTTAGTGACTGCATGAATAAGGGTGAAAGAGGAACCTCTGAAAGTAGATACAGTTTTTAAAAGATGTAGCTAACTAGATGGCTTGAATTTGAGTCCTGAGAAATGCCTGTATTCAGGAGGTAGTAGAAGGATGTAGATCCAAGTAAAATGAAATCTTTGACAACTTCAGTGTTTTCTTCAATTATCATGGTGTTGACTATTGGTTCAGTTGTGAGGATTTTTTTTTTTTTTTATGTTATCATCCATACTGAATGCTGTAGTCTTTGATCTTCAACAACATGTGCTTCAAGTCCTCTTCCCTTCCAGCAAGCAAGGTTGTGTCATCTGCATATTGCAGGTTGTTAAGGTTGTTAATGAGTCTTCCTCCAGTCCTGATGCCCCATTTGTCTTCATGTAGTCCAGTTTCTTGGATTATTTGCTCAGCATATAGATTGAATAAGTATGGTAAAAAGATAAAACGCAGGAGCTCACCTTTTCCAGTTTTAAACCATACAATATCCCCTTGTTCTATTCGAACAATAGTTTCTTGGTCTAAGTACAGGTTCCTCATAAGCACATAAGTGTTCTGGAATCCTCATTCTTTGCAATGTTATCCATAATTTGTTATGAGCCACACAGTCAGATGACTTTTACTTGAACCCACAATCAATGCCCTGGAAGCAACAGTTAAGAAATAAAATGAGGTACTGCACTGGGCAAATAAATCTATGCAAAAGACCTCTTTAAAGTGTTAAAAAGCAAAGATGTTACTTTGAAGACTAAGGTGCACCTGACCCAAGCCATGGTATAGTTAATTGCCTCATATGAATGCAAAAGCTGGAAAACGAATAAGGAAAACAGAAGAAAAAATGATGCATTTGAATTATGGTATTGGCAAAGAATATTGAATATACCATGGACTGCCAGAAGAATGAACAAATCAGTCTTGGAAGAAGTACAGCTAGAATACAGCTAGAATACTCCTTAGAAGCAAGGATGGCGAGACTTCATCTCATATATATTGGAAATATTATCAGGAGGGACCAGTCCCTGGAGAAAGACATCATGCTTGGTAAAGTAGAGAGTCAGTGAAAAAGAGGAAGACCTTCAAAAAGATGGATTACACAGTGGCTGCAACAATGGACTAAAACATAGCAATGACTTTGTGGATGTCACAGGATTGGGCACTGTTTCATTCTGTTGTACACTGGGTCACTATGAATAAGAACAGACTCAACAGCCCCTGACAACAACAAAAGAAGGATATAAGCCCAGTTAAAATTATAAAGAAAATTCAGCAATCTGGAAGAGGAACCAGAATGATGAATGTGGCTGAAACCAGGGAAACTATCTTCCAGACAACCTCCCTGATAAGATTCTACTACATATAGCCTTGGATAGGGCTCAAGAACAGATAGAAGAGGGTTGTATGTCTGTGTAAAATTGGGAGAGAAGTGGTATTAAATGGTTGGATATTCCATTTAGGTCGAAGAGTAGGCTCACAGGAGTAGTCGCAGAACCAACAGGTGTGGAACCTGTGGCTGGAAAGAGAGGATATTAAGTTCAAAATATGGAAGGTAAAACAATGCTGGATAACAACATTCAGATTGTAGACTGGTGTGAAGAAGTCCATCAGGTTATACTGTCAGTGCTGACAGCCACCCATGCTAGAATGCAGCCAGCTCTATTCCATGCAAACTGGCAGGTACTTCACAATTTGCTCTTTCCTTCTTTGCCATCACCATTCAAAATCTACACAAATTCAGTCACAGTGCATGCTGAAATCTCAGTAGATAACAAGAAGAGAAGTCAGGAGAAATCCATAAATGAATTGAGTCAAAAAATAGCCTGACTGAAGAATTAGCCTCCAAAGGGAGTTATCATCACCAGTGCAAAGCACAGAATCCTAAGGAGAATCATAAATTCAGACTTAATCTAGGTGACTTGAGTTGTCTCCAAGAAGTGATGACATTCATAGTCACATAAGTGGCCATATAGTAGTGTTCTATGTCTTGTCCATCCATTTGAAACAGAACCCGAGCCAGTATCTGGAGGTATGGGAGAGAGTGGTCAGTCCTGAGGGTTATGTAGTTAATACGAGCAAAACAGTTGACAGAATCTGTCAAAGAGCCTGTGATTTATTACCAGCTCTTAATGTACAATATAAAATCAAATTCTTTGGCAGGTATAGTAAGAAATCAGAGAAAAAGACACAAATAAAGAAAAGATAGAGATGTCTGTGTTCCATACATGACACCCAATACTGGATTTATGAGTAGAAAATGTTAGGGAGTTCCACAGGCAATGTGGAAGCGTGTCTGGGATAAGAGACCTTCTTTCTGAAATAGCATATAGAGGAGTATTTTACCCATCTGTATCGCTAGTCATGGACCTTCCCTAATGAAGAGGGACTGCACTAGAAATGGCCATCCTTTTTTCATGAGAAACCCACCCTCATCCATTCTGAGAGAATGCCTTCCCAGAGTGACCTCGCTATCTGCCCCTTGACTGTGTACCTCTCTACATCACAACTCATTGGTGCTGGGTTGATCACCTGATTCAAAGAACTGACTTTATAACTCAAAGTATCTAGTTTGCCTTTGTTTGGCCCTTGAACTAAGTAAGAAGCTATGCGAAAGCCTCCACTGAGGCAGCCATATGTGGGGCACTTATGAGTAAAGATAAAGGAGGTAGTCTAGAGAGAAAGACTAGAAGAAGCAAATGTACAATGATAAGCAGTAAATAGAGGTGAAACTATTTAGTCCTAGATATGGCTGCAGAAAAGAGAGAATATGAATGAATGGCAACCTGTTTAACTCTAGGCCCTAGGGAGACTCAGGTGGTTTTTCTATTTTTGGGTAATATGGTACGCACCTGCCAAATATCTACCTTTTTTGCTTAAGCTACCTTGCGTTGCTTCTTTTCCTTTAAATCAAATAATCTATGTCTAAACCAATAGGCCTTTACCTTTTCAGCACTGATTTCCCTTACAAATACTAAATCATTTATAAGAAATCAATTTAAAATTATCTCATATCATTTAATGAGCAAAACATCTAATGATGAGCTAATAGCTGTGGTGCGGTGTTTAAGAGCTCAGCTGCTAACCAAAAGTTATCAGTTCAAATCCACTAGCCACTCCTTGGAAACCCTATGGGGCAAAGGGTTTTGTTTTTTGGCTGCTCAAGTATATAAATTAATAAATTCATAACATGGGGTTAAAGATTGAAATAAGTGTTTCAAGATTTTTTTTTCTCCTCTCTATTTCCTGTTTACCATTTCCCACTGAGAAACCTAGGAAGTATGAGAGAAACGTATTTGTATTATTTACTAGATATTCAACCCTGTTTAAGAAAAAAGAAGTAATGACTTGCCTAGTAAAATCTTCTTTGTTTTGCAAGGTATTTTTATTTAAAAAAACAAAACAAAACTTTGATATAGACTTCTGAAGGTTATTTTGTTTATACCCAAAAATGATAAATGAGGATTTTTATCCTGGCATACAGTTAAATGTTCTTTATTTAAGAGAAGTAAACAGCCATAAGATCTGCACTATATTCAAATAGATGAGTGTTTTAAACATTAATATTCTCTCTTGGTTCTATAAGCAATTTCTGTCAATTTCTATTCTACCCAGGGATTGATTTAGGTATAAATAAACAAAAACTCAGAAAAGGTGGAATTTATTGATGTATTACTAGTGTTATGGCTGTGACAGCTTGTCATATGCTTTGCAAAGAAAGTCATTAGCCAAATGGAAATTTAGGTCAGCTAGCATTTCTGAATGATATTTAGGGGATCACTGAAATTATTGAAAATATGCTTCATATTTCATCATGCAAATGTCAAACTCGATTCCTCATTCATTTATTTACAGTCATGTTCCCAAACGTACCTGAATATGCAGCTAGTCAATCTCTGTCATTTAATAAAACTTTACTCCCCTGCAGTTCTGATTCTCAACAATTGAGGTAAATCACTGTATCTCATGCCTTTGAATAAACCCTCTCTCACTCTCGGTCTCTCTCACACACATAAATGAATATGCTTATTATATATACATGAACATATGTGACAGGGACTAAATATACGAAAATATAAACACAATTTTTTTTCATTTTATGCCTTTTAAAGAAAATACGTGATCTGTGCTGCATAATGGGTGAAGATACAAACGCAGAAGTCTCAGGAGCCCCAGTTTGCCTTTCAGCTTCATCAAGGTGACCAGATAGTAAAGGATGTGAAATAATACGAAAGAGAACCAAGCCAGCACGTTTAAGAAGTTAGAAATTCAATGGGCAAAAAAGTAATTAAGAGAACTTTTAAGAAGTTTTGCTATAACTCCTCCTTTATAATAATCCCCAAGAAAACCTACAGTAAAGAGCTTCTGTAATCTTCAAGGTTTTCAGAGTCAGAATTGTTTTTCCTTTAGATGTTTTACCATATCGATAGTGGCCTTGGTGCAAGAAAAAGATAACATAATATTATTTGAGCTACATACATGTGTATATTTGCATATGTATTAATACATTTGAGTACTTAGTATAATAGAATAGTATTCTGTGTTTTAATTTTAAGGCAAAGGATAATTTAAAACTATATGTGAATATTACAGGCTTACATTTTATCAATTCTGTGAAAGTATGGACAAAGCTCAGTGCAAATAATTTCTGATTACTTCAAATTCTCAAAATACTCATTTTTGGTTACTTGATCTTATTGCCAATGATCTTGTTTGTCTCTTCCACAGTCAATTCATTCCCATGATCAGGCTTTACAGCTCACTATCACTAATAATTGGAAACCCTCCATCCCTGCATAATCTCAGTTATAAGCATCCAGCTTTCCACTTTTTGCCTTTTTTTTTTTTTTAGTTCACACTCTCTAGTAACCTGATTCCAATAATACTTTGACATCATCGAAATCTCCCCTGTATTGATTCTACCACCTGTTCATTCTACTTCAACTGCTTTATCTGGCTTAGTTCCATATCAATCATCATACTACTCCTCTGCAAAGAATTTCCAAATAAAGGAAAGTACTTTCCTTTCCTTTTCTCTTTCCATTATATTTGCTCAGGAAAATTCCAACCATGGTTTGCTCTAACTTTATATTTATCGTTTGCTTTGAGAAATATATGTAAGTACACTCAAAATCAATTTATGACCATAAACCTTGAGTAGGTCTGTAATGCTGCCAGTCAATCTTAGGACCCTCTTCTAGATGAGTATTTCATACCTTCCCTACCGTCCTCAAAATACTAAGTCTTCCCTCTCCACACTTTCAATTGATTATCTTAATTTCTATTTCATTTATAAAATAGAAGTGGATAGAAAAAACATTCGTTATCCTTTCACGGTCAAATTCTCTACATGCAATGTCCTCCAACCCTTCTCCAACGATGTAAATTTTCTAAGACTAGTTTGTTTTGTTTTGCTCTTGTTGTTTCCTGGTGTGTCCCAAGTACCCAGAACAATAATGAACGGATACCAAAAAAAAAACCCAAAAAACATCAAGTTGATTCTGACTCATAGCAACACTGTAGGGCAGAGCAGAATTGCCCTGTAGGCTAGTGGATTTGAACTACCAACATTTTGGTTAGCAGCCGAGCTCTTAACCACTGTGCCACCAAGGCCTCTGTGGACAAATAGTAGCCCATAAGTAATTTTGGAATGATTATGCATTCAGCCTATTCTCTGATGTCTTCTACAAGCATGATATTGTGCTACAATATCTGAAATTTTTTCTTCTATGTTTCATATTTTTAGTACATAGAACAGTACCAGCATATATTACGTCATCAAAATTTATGGGCTATAAGCATGTTTGAATTTTCAGAATATTTAGCCTGAGTTACCCCAATAACATCAACTAAAATCAGATTTTATTATGCCCTGTCTTGGTAAGGTTTTATTCTAATCGTAGCTTAAGTGATGTGCAAAACATAAAAGTCGACCTTCAATTAATCAGAAAATGCAATGCACGGCATTCTCTTAGAATTCCAACTTATTCAAGGTCAATAATTAGATGTTTGTTGTAACTGATTTTAAAGAAAGCACCCACTTTGTATGAACCGCCTATATTACTTAATATTTTTTATACTATAGACTGCAAAGTCTTTGTAGTAACAGGCAAATAACAAAGGCATATTGAATAAATTCCAGTTAAACCAAGCACTTTGTTCCTAAGAGGTCAGCTTCCTTCTTATTGGTCTTAACTTTCATTTGGTCTGCATGTTTTTCAGATTCAAGAGGTACATATGGAAGCTTACACATCACAAAACTTACCCAGATTCCCCAGTTAAAGCCTGGGTCCATAATTCAGGCCTTAACGATATTTTATAGGCTTTAAACTTGCATGTGTTTGTGAATGTCTTAACCCAATATTAGACTTTTGTACTTGAGTTCTCCCTGTAATGAACTTTCTTTCTCTATACTTGACAGTTTCTGGCTGTCATTTTATTCTTTATTAAGTTCATTGGTGAAAATGGCAGATAAAGAACACTCTCTAATACTGTCTTTACATTTATTGACATAAATTGTTCAGCAGATTTTACTCAATAACAGTTTCCAGGTTTCTTGTTTTCCTCATCTGTTCACAGTCCACAACATTACAGACAACTGGCATCATGCCATTTTGAACATAAAACTAAAATCAAAGATATATACCTTTGAGAAATAAATTAAAACAAAGCAGCTTGGTTTAATGTATATTATATATATACACACATATATATATGTAAAAGAAATCCTTATTTTGAGGGCAAAATAAATTCCAGGAAACATGCCAAAAAATAATATTCACTAAGTACTACATATTTTCTCCAATAACAGAATTTTATTAAAAAGTTTGGTACCTTACGAAGGCAGTGGTGTAAATCACAGACATAATCAACCATGGATGATGAAAGTAGAGATATGCCCTAGTCCTGATGGCTAAAGCAAAATAGAATGTAACTATTTTTTCTTCCACCTAATAGTCGTTCACATATTTGAAGAGCACTAAAATATGTCATTGCCGCAGTTTCCTTTTCTCCAAATTAAAAATGCTCACATTCTTTCTATACTGTTCTATTTTTTCCACACACTGAGTTTACTCTTTCTTAAAGATCCAGATCAATATCACCATCTTTAATCCTTAAATTCTTTCACCTCCAAAAAAAGAATCATGTCCTGTGCTTTAATTGGCACAACCCTAGAGTAGACTTTATGTCCCTCTGACTTGTACTACAATTTGTGGTATCTCCGTGTCTGCCTCCAGAGTAGAGATTCTGTCTTCTCCCCCTTGTTTAGGGTACAGTAGGGTTCTCGGGTGCTTAATAGGTGCTCACCTTTGTGTTCTAAATAGAATAGACTCAAGTTCAAGCGTATTTCAAGATCAATGAAACAAAAAAAATTAACTTTAATAGAAGGATACATCTTAATTCAGGTCTAGTTGTTTGAATACATATATTGCTGTCATAAGATAATTTAAAAATTAACATGTTTGGGTTTTTTATTATTTATTATTTTTACTAGAAACATATTTTCTTATAAATATTAGAAATACAGATAAGCAAAAAGAAAATAATAAAAACCACCTGAAAGCCTAGCATACAAAGGTAAGTACAAATAGCCCCTTTAGTATGCATCATTCCAGATATTGTTTTCAAGATAGTTTCTTTATTTTGTTATCAATGCAGAGAACAAAAGACATGGGGCCAGGTCAAAATAACTAAAAGCAAACTGTGGTCAAGTAGTCTTCTGAAGCTACTACTATATAGGTGACAGTATGAAAAGTGGATTTTTAAAATTCCATTAATCTCTATTTTATCTTGTCTCTTACCAACATTTTTCATTGATCATATTCATGCAGAAAAAAAGAGTTGTCTCAAGACTTTAATTTTCTTTTATATTACTCTTACTGTTATTCAAAAAGCCCAGTCAGGGATATGGAATGATTTGCCAAAGTAAGAAACTCGTTTATGTTAATTTTATCTAATATATTTAACTCTTTTACATTTTTGAGATACAATGTATAATTAACCTACAATTTTAAATCTTGTCAAATTATATTACCTCATAGTTAATACAATCAAATGTTATATATTTTAATAAAGTCATTAATTTCTCCATTGATCCATATAGGTACGGATAGCGAGTTGCTAATTTTTAGACAATGTGCTCTCATAGATTGTAAAGAATTGCTTGGCATTCAGTTCAAATTGGTTACTATGGAAGTTTTATACATTTTTCAATCCATTTGACTATTTTACATCCCTATCCTCTCATAAATGATAAATATGTTTAATTTTTCATTTACCTTATGACATATACTTATGACCTGCTCCTCGTCCAAGGCTTTCGTTCACATTCTCTCTAACAGATGTTCTCCTAAGGAGCGCCGTTTCTTTAGAGAGAAGAGTACTTATGTTAAAATTCACCTTCAGATGTTTACCTGTCCTCATCATCAAGGATTAATAAATTATCTTCCTAAAAAGAAGGTAAAAGAAACTAGTCTAGACTGCGAAAGGTTAAGGAAAGAATGCTTGGTGAGAAAATGGCAGGTTCTTATCTGATTTAGAAGAGTTTCTTTACAATAACAGTAATTATAAAGGTTGTGGAGAATGATAACCCAGCTGTCAGTACTCTTAAACCTGAAAGGAACTCAGATGGTTTCACAGAGCAGGCTGTATTGAAATAAGCAATGGCCTTTAGTCAAGGGACACAGTTGCCTGAGATGACTTCTGAAGGAGAAGTTGGGGGAATAAACACTCTACTCTCATTCCCGCCTTTCTCTCTAGTCCATTCTTGGCCAACTGAAGTGATGCCAGAACACATGGAAACCCACTAATATAGTTCATTCATGGTGGAGAAGGTTAAAGTCTAGATCTGGAGGAAAAACAGAAAATAACGAGAACAATTAGTAAATATAAGGAAAAAAGCAGGTATCCAGCAAGCACATTAAATTCAAGAGAAAAATTGTTCCTTTCTTTTATTATAAGAGAGTCTAGTACATACTGGTGGAAAGAGGGGAAATAAGAAATTGAAAGAGAATGAAGAAAATATGCAGAATCATTGAGTAAACAAAGATTTAGAGCCAAGAGCTGCATTGACAATGACAAATATAAGTCCAGAAAGATAAGGAAATTATATATATTATGAATATATATATATGTATCCTTTCCTTGATAATTTATACGCACATTATATTTATATACACACACACACAGGTGGTCTCCCCTACTAAACTTTAGGTTTATTTGGGTGGCATCTATATCTTTAATTCAACAAATGTCTTGAATATCTATTATATACAAGGCACAAATATGCCACACAAAAATAAATAAGATAGACTCCTAATATCTAAGAATTAAAAATATTCTGAAGAAATACAATATGTAAAACTCTTATAATTCAAACTACTCTGGATAAGTACTGCGTGATAAGAAAATCTAGGAGAATGGAAGAAAGAATAATTTTGATGGGAAAAGTTTCACAGATAAGGTGCTATGTGAGATGTGCCTTTAAAAATAGATAAGATTTTAACTGGTAGAGAACAGTGCAGGCATATTTTAGATAGGGGGAATTACAAAGAGGGAGCAAAGTCAAGGAAATATGAAAATAGTGTGGGAATGGTGAAGGAGTTCTGTATAATAAACATAGGGTACATATGTAGAGAACATGGTATGGACCTCTCATTACTTATCCAATATCCATTCTTGTTTGCTTCCTTACTAACATAATTCTGATTTTATCTGTGGATAAAATATTCCCAAATTAATAATGATATTTAAATCCCAGCCACCTTGCAGACAGGGGTGACCATCAGATTAGATTATGGCTAAAATTGTGTAAACTATAGGCAAACATTCTTTAAAAGGAAGTTGACATCTAGCAGGCAATTTTTGCCTTTCATCTTTTCCCTTCTTCCTGCCTGGATTACAGATATGAAGGGTGGAGCTTCAACTGCCGTCTTGTGACCACAAGACAGCAAGCACATCCTACAGGAGGGTAAGTGGAAGAATAAAAATTTTCTCTGTCTTGATGACACCACAGTGTCACTGTACCAGCCCCGAACTGCCTATTTCAAGACTTCACAGTCTATTTTTATATATTCTTTTGAAAAATAATTTCTTGTCCTGTTAAGCCATTGGTCTCTGGGTCTCTGTTGTCAGAGCTAAATGCAGTTCTTAACTGATACATGTGTAGCTCAGAGTGAAAGTGTCACTTATATTGAGTTCATACAGTGCCTAACAGTTTCTTTTATGTTGTAAATTCTACTGATATTCTAAATGATATTTACCAAAAGTGTGAATGAACGCAAAAATTAATTAACTGATTAATTACTTAATGGTGTGTCCTCCAATAAAGTCTGTATGTTTTAGGAAGAAAAAGGAATAAGGGAAATTCTTCTCTAAGATTCTAAAATAGTTTATACTAGATATAGAGATGAGTAGGTTTATGATGAGACTAAATTCACTCCTCAAGGAACATATTAAGTGAAATTAAGAACAGTTGCGTTGCATCCCTATTTTTTAAGGTGAATATTGGGGAAGAAAACTACTATATTCTAGATATTTATAATAGAGAAAATGTAGAAGCTAGATGTACCACTGATCTGATCTTGAATGACATTCCTTATGCTCTTGTATGCTATGCTATTAAGATGACGACTTATCTCATTTTTAAAGGTCTCTAACCTTCTCTTGTTACAACTAATTCCAGTGTTTAACAGCTCACACTGTCAGGAACATTTTCTTTACATCTAACTCATATCCCTTGTCCAGTTCATAGAAGAGATGGAGAAAAAAATGTCCTTATTCTCTGAATAAGAACCCTAGCATAGCTCAAAGTTACATTAACTTTCTTAAAAAGCAACAAAAGGAGAGGGGCAAGATGGCGCTCTAGGCAGAAACACCACGCCGTCCCTCCACAGCAAAGATCCGAAAAACTAAGCCTAACAGAGAATCAACAATCCTGAAACCCTAGAACACCAAATGAAGAGATAAAGAACTCAGCCAAACACCAAACGGAGTGAGAATACTAAAAGAGAACGGAGAGCGAGGAGAGACTCAGGCAGAGATTCCTTACCAGCTAACGCAGCGCGGATCCACCATCTTGGATTCCTATCGGAGACCAGCAAACGGGAGAGCAGCCTTGCAGAGCAACTGGTCGGAGACAGAACGACCGGTAAACTGCGGTGCGCGCTCTCCCACCACCCACCCCTCTCCGCCTCAGCTGGGGATCCCCTGCTTTCCGTGGCCAGGGTCTCTGGGCTGGGGGGTGCTGGTGCTTGGATTCCGCGCGCCTGGGCTGGTGGCTTTCTGGGAGCCGTTTGCTGGCAGCTAGCGAACCTTTCTCTGCCGCCTCCCCCTCCTTTTGCCTGGGTGCCTGGTTCCGAGTGCCGTCTCTGCTCTCTCCTGCGGGGCTGTAGGGCTGCGTGCGGGCGTGTGGCTGTTTCTGGGTCTGGGCTCCCGCGTGGGTGGGATCCCGGGGCCTTTGTTCGTTCGCCCCTCTGCTTTCCGTGGCCGGGGTCCCTGGGCGGGGGGGCGCCGGTGCTTGGGTTCCGCGCGCCCGGGCTGGGGGCTTTCTGGGAGCCGTTTGCTGGCACCTAGCGGACCTTTTTCTGCCGCCTCCCCCTCCTTTTGCCTGGGTGCCTGGGTCCGGGTGCTGTCTCTGCTCTCTCCTGCGGGGCTGTGGAGCTGCGTGCGGGCGTGTGGCTGTTTCTGGGTCTGGGCTCCCGCGTGGGTGGGATCCCGGGGCCTTTGTTCGTTCACCCCTCTGCTTTCCGTGGCCGGGGTCCCTGGGCGGGGGGGCGCCGGTGCTTGGGTTCCGCGCGCCCGGGCTGGGGGCTTTCTGGGAGCCGTTTGCTGGCACCTAGCGGACCTTTTTCTGCCGCCTCCCCCTCCTTTTGCCTGGGTGCCTGGTTCCGAGGGCCGTCTCTGCTCTCTCCTGCGGGGCTGTAGGGCTGCGTTCGGGCGTGTGGCTGTTTCCAGGTCTGGGCTCCCGCGCGGGTGGGATCCTGGGGCCTTTGTTCGTTGGCCCCTCTGCTTCCCGTGGCCACGGTCACTTAACCCCGAGACTATCGGCTTCTTGGAATTCGCGCCCCTGAGTGGGGGCTCTCTGGGTCCCATTTGTAGGCACTGACTGTTGGTGTTGCCCTTTTTTTTTTTCCTCAATTTTATTTTTCTTCCTTTTTTGATTAGTTTTGTCATATTTTACCTCTTTTTCTCTTTTGTCTTTCTTCATTGCTTAATTTCTTGTCCCTCTAGCTCTTCCTTCTCTTTCTGATCCCTGAATACCAGGCGATGTATGCCTCTGTACCTTCTGGCCAGGCTGAGCTGTGAAAATTGAGACCGACTCCCCCAGACCTCATAGCTGCATCGGTGCGATCCCTGGGAACTTTGCAGTTTTTTAACTTTTCTGATTTTCATTTGGTCATTCTTTCCTTTTCTTTCTCTTCCCCCTTCTGGTTTCCTCCATCCCATAGTCTCTCATCTGTACATTCCAACGACAAACTCCTTTAGCATTCTTTTATGTTTATACGCTTTTTGCTCCTCCTCCTCTCTCCTCTCTCCCATATCCAGCTTAGCTTCACACATAACCATCTTCCCGCTGCACCCTACCTACCTGCACCGTGCACTAGACATCACATCACCAAGCGGTGCAGGCACGCCCTATTGGAACCTGCCCAGCACTGACTACCAACCGTCCTGGTGGGTGCGGTGAGTGCCACAAGCAACCCATCCCAGTGGCTCCTCCTCAACTAGATCTGCCCAGCTGTACCACAAGAACGAAAAAAAAAAAAAAAATCTACAATCAATAAACGAGAGAAATATCTACTGAATGCCCCGAAAACAGCAAACAATATCAAAACATTTACAAAAACAAGACAAGATGGCTCCAATAGGCGTCCAAATTAAAACACCAGATAACTCTCCTGTGGAAGAAAATGCACTAGAAGTACCTGATACGGAACTCAAATCACTAATACTCGGAATTTTCCAAGAACTGAGGCAAAAAGCTGACAAACATGAGGAAAAAATAGACAAATTTATGGAAAATACAGACAAAAAATTGGAAGAATTCAGGAAGATGATGCAAGAACAAAATGCCAAAATAAATTCACAACTCGAAATTATACAAAAACAACAATTAGAAATCCAAAAGATAAACAACAAGATTTCAGAAATGGACGGTGTCATAGAAGGGCTGAGAAGTAGATTTGAAAGCATGGAAGACAGGATCAGTGAACTGAAGACAAACACTTGGATACAACTCTGTTTCAGGAAAACTCAGAAAAAAGAACAAAGAAAAATGAAGAGACCCTGAGAGTTATGTGGGACACAATTAAAAGCAAAAACTTACGAGTGATTGGCATACCAGAACAGGGGAAGAAAACAGAAAACACAGAGAGGATCATTGAGGAACTGCTGACAGAAAACTTTCCCAATATCATGAAAGATGAAAAGCTGGTCATCCAAGAAGCTCAACGAACCCCATATAGAATAGAACCCAAAAGAAAATCACCAAGACATATCATATTCACACTCGCTAAAACTAAAGACAAACAAAGAATCCTGAGAGCAGCTCGGGAAAAACAAGAAGTCACATACAGAGGAGAAACAATAAGACTAAGCTCAGATTATTCAGCAGAAACCATGCAGGCAAGAAGGCAATGGGATGACATATATAAAATCTTGAAAGAAAAAAATTGTCAGCCAAGAATAATATATCCTGCAAAACTCTCATTCAGATTTGATGGAGAAATTAGGTCATTTCCAGATAAACAGAAACTAAAGGAATATGCAAAAGTCAAACCAAACTTACAAGAATTATTAAAGGGAGTTCTTCGATCTGAGGACAAACACCTTAAACCCTCAGGCAGGACCTAGGACCTAGGATGCAGGTTCACATGAACCAGATACCATTCTAGGAACTGAACTACAGACGACTTTCCAAAAACAAAAGATATACAACAGGGAATCAGAGAAATCAATCAAAGGATGACAACAACATCAAAACAATGAAAGAGGGAACAAACGGCATAGGTATAGAACCTTCTAAAGGAGAAGAAGGCAAGGCGATACCAAGTAACGGTAGACTGCTTCAAAATTATAAAGATAAGGGTAAAATTCATGGTAACCACAAAAAAAGTTAACAAACCAACTCATAAAAATAAAGACGAAAAACATAAAGTCTCAACAAAAACAAAACCTACAAAAACAAAAGAAATGAACACAAAATCCACAAACAAAAGGAACTCAGCACAAGAGAGTAAGAAGAACAAAGAAAACTTCAGCATCACAAAAAAAAGCACTACAAAATGACAGCAACAAACTCACATCTATCAATAATTACACTGAACGTAAATGGACTCAATGCACCCATAAAGCGACGGAGAGTGGCAGAATGGATAAGAAAACAGGATCCATCTATTTGCTGTCTACAAGAGACACATCTTAGAAACAAAGATGTGAATTTATTAAAAATCAAAGGTTGGAAAAAAATATATCAGGCTAACAACTATCAAAAAAGAGCAGGAGTGGCAATTCTAATCTCAGATAAAATAGACTTTAAAACAAAATCTACCATAAAAGACAAAGAAGGACACTATATAATGATTAAGGGGATGATCCATCATGAAGACATAACCATAATAAATATCTATGCACCCAATGACAGGGCTCCAAAATACATAAAAAAAACTCTAACAGCACTGAAAAGAGAAATTGACAGTTCCACAATAATAGTAGGAGACTTCAACACACCACTCTCAGTAAAGGACAGAACAACTAAAAAGAAACTTAGCAAAGATACAGAAGACCTAAAGGACACAATCAGCCAACTGGACCTCATAGACATATATAGAACACTCCATCCAACCGCTGCAAAGTACACATTCTTTTCCAATGCACATGGAACGTTCTCCAGAATAGACCACATCTTAGGCCACAGAGCAATCCTCAACAAGATCCAAAATGCTGAGATAATTCACAGTATCTTCTCGGACCACAATGCCATCAAGGTAGAAATTAACACTAGAAAGAGCAAGGAAAAAAAATCAAACACATGGAAACTGAATAATAATCTGCTTACACATCAATGGGTAATAGAAGAAATCAGAGATGGAATTAAAAAATTCCTAGAATCAAATGAAAATGAAAACACATCATACCAAAACCTTTGGGACACAGCAAAGGCAGTCCTCAGAGGACAATTTATAGCAATAGATGCACATATCAAAAAAGAAGAAAGGGACAAAATCAAAACATTAACTACAGAACTCAAACAAATAGAAAGAGAACAACAAAAAAAGCCTACAACCACCGGAAGAAAGGAAATAGTAAAGATCAGAGCAGAAATCAATGAAATAGAGAACAGAAAAACAATAGAAAGAATCAACAAAACCAAAAGTTGGTTCTTTGAAAGAATCAACAAAATCGACAAACCACTGGCCAGACTGATAAAAGAAAAACAGCAGAGGGCACAAATAACCCAAATAAGAAATGAAATGGGGGACATTACAACAGACCCAACTGAAATAAAAAGGATTATAACAGAATATTATGAAAAACTATATTCCAACAAATTTGAAAACCTAGAGGAAATGGATAAATTTCTAGAAACATACGGCCTACCCAAACTACAACAAAGTGATATTGAAAATCTGAACAGACCCATAACAAGAGAAGAGATTGAAAAGGTAATAAAAAAACTCCCAACCAAAAAAAGCCCTGGCCCAGATGGCTTCACTGGAGAATTCTACAAAACATTTACAGAAGAGCTCGTACCAGTTCTACTCAAGTTATTTCAGAGCATAGAAGAGGAAGCAACACTTCCAAATTCATTCTATGAAGCCAGCATAACGCTGATACCAAAACCAGGCAAAGACATCACAAAAAAAGAAAATTACAGACCAATATCTCTCATGAATATAGATGCAAAAATTCTGAACAAAATTCTAGCCAATAGAATTCAGTATCATATCAAAAAAATAATACACCACGACCAAGTAGGATTCATACCAGGTATGCAAGGATGGTTTAACATTAGAAAATCCATCAACGCAATCCACCACATAAATAAAAGGAAAGAAAAAAATCACATGATTATCTCAATTGATGCAGAAAAGGCATTTGACAAAGTCCAACACCCATTCCTGATAAAAGCTCTCAATAAAATAGGTATAGAAGGGAAATTTCTCAACATCATAAAGGGCATCTATGCAAAACCAACAGCCAACATCATTCTTAATGGAGAAAGGCTGAAAACATTCCCCCTGAAAACAGGAACAAGACAAGGATGCCCTTTATCACCACTCCTATTTAACATTGTGCTGGAAGTTCTCGCTAGAGCAGTAAGGCAAGAGAAAGAAATAAAGGGCATCCAAATTGGTAATGAAGAAGTTAAACTCTCCCTGTTTGCAGATGATATGATACTATACTTAGAAAACCCTAAAGACTCCACGAGAAATTTACTGGAACTAATAGAAAGATTCAGCAGAGTAGCAGGATACAAGATAAACATTCAAAAATCAGTTGGATTCCTATTACACCAGTAAAGAGAACGATGAAAAGGAGATCAGGAAATCAATACCATTTTCAATAGCCCCTAAAAAGATAAAATACTTGGGAATAAATCTGACCAGGAATATAAAAGACCTATACAAAGAAAACTACAAAACACTGCTGCATGAAACCCAAAGGGATCTACATAAATGGAAAAACATACCATGCTCGTGGATAGGCAGACTCAACATTGTGAAAATGGCAATTCTACCTAAAGCAATTTACAAATACAATGCAATTCCGATACAAATACCAACAACATTCTTCAAAGAGATGGAAAAACTAATTATTAACTTTATATGGAAAGGGAAGAAACCCCGAATAAGTAAAGCACTACTGAAGAAGAAGAATAAAGTTGGAGGACTCACACTACCTGACTTGAGAACCTACTATACAGCTACAGTACTCAAAACAGCCTGGTACTGGTACAACAACAGAGACATTGACCAATGGAACAGAATTGAGAACTCAGATGTAAATCCATCCACCTATGGTCACCTGATTTTTGACAAGGGCCCAAAATACATCAAATGGGGAAAAGACAGTCTTTTTAACAAATGGTGCTGGCAAAACTGGATATCCATTTGTAGAAAAATGAAACAGGACCCATACCTCACACCATATAGAAAAACTACTTCAAAATGGATCAAAGACCTGAATATAAAGCCTCAAACTATAAAATTCATAGAAGAAAAAATAGGACCAACACTTCAGACCTTAATACATGGCATTAACAGGATACAAACCATAAACATCAACACAAAAAACCCAACAGATAAACTAGATAATTGGGATCTTCTAAAAATCAAACATCTATGCTCTTCAAAAGATTTCACCAAAAGAGTTAAAAGAAAACCTACAGACTGGGAAAAAATTTTTGGACAGTACAAGTCAGACAAAGGTCTAATCTCCATAATCTACAAGAAAATCCAACACCTCTACAATAAAAAGACAACCAATCCTATCAAAAAATGGGCAAAGGAAATGAACAGACACTTCACCAAGGAAGACATTCAAATGGCCAACAGACACATGAGGAAATGCTCGCGATCACTAGCCATTAGAGAAATGCAAATTAAAACCACAATGAGATACCATCTCACCCCGGCATTACTGGCACGAATCAAAAACACTGGAAATAACAAATGTTGGAGGGGCTGCGGGGAGACGGGAACTCTTATACACTGCTGGTGGGAATGCAAAATGATACAGCCATTTTGGAAAATGATATGGCGTTTCCTCAGAAAGCTAGAAATAGACGTACCATTCGATCCAGCAATCCCACTCCTAGGAATATATCCTAGAGAAATAAGAGTCATCACTCGAATAGACATATGCACACCTATGTTCATGGCAGCATTATTCACAATAGCAAAACGATGGAAACAACCTCGATGTCCATCAACAGACGAATGGATAAACAATCTATGGTACATACACACAATGGAGTACTATGCAACGAGAAAGAACAACAATGAATCTGTGAAGCATCTCATAACATGGATGAAACTGGAGGACATCATGCTGAGTGAAATAAGTCAATCACAAAAGGACAAATATTGTATGAGACCTCTATTGTAAAAACCCATGAAAAAATTCACATGCAAAATGTAACAATCCTTGTTGGTTACCAGGGATGGGAGGGGGGGAGAATACTAAATAGGTAATAGGTAAGTGGTAACTTGGGTGAGAGATGAGATAGTACATAGTACAGGGGAAACTAACACAACCTGCACAAGGAAAGGTCATGGAGGCCCTATAGACACATCCAAACCCCCCGAGGGACTGAGTTGTTGGACGGAGGGCTCTGGGGACCATGATCTCGGGGAACATCTAGCTCAATTGGCATGACACTACTTATAAAGATAATGCTCTACATTCTACCTTGGTGAGTAGTGTCTGGGGTCTTAAAAGCCTATGAGCGGCCATCTAAGATACTCCACTGATCTCATCCCTTCGGGAACAAGGGAGAACGAAGAGAACAGGATACAAGGAAAAGATTAGTCCGAAGGACTAATGGTCCACAGCTACCAAGGCCTCCACGGGACTGAGCCCAGTACAGCTGGATGGTGCCCGGCTACCACCAATGACTCCTCTGACCAGGATCACAACAGAGGGTTCTGGGCAGAGCTAGAGTAGGATGTAGAGTATAATTTTAACTCCCCAAAAAAAAAAAAAAAAGAAGACCAGATATACTGGCCTAAAGAATACTAGAGAAACCTCGAGAGTGTGGCCCCCAGACACCCTTTCAGCTCAGAGGGGAAGTTACCTTCAAGGTTCGATGTTAAGCCTGGGAATGGACACCCCAGTAAAACTAAATGGGACTAACGATGTACAGGAGTCCGGTGACAAGGGCCAGAAGGCAGAGGGAGAGTAGGAAACTGATGATAAGGAACACAAATTGAATAAGGACACTGTCGATGTATTGTGAGATTGTTGACCACTGCTATAGGGCAACATTTGTAGTAACTATTAAATGGGAGGCTGTTTTGTCCTGTAAGCCTTCATCTTGGGCGAGAATGGCAGCACAATTGGAAGAGCATAGTCAATATCACTTAAATGTGTAAGTAAAAAGTTTTGAAATGGTGTTTAAATAAAATAAAAATAAATAAATAAATAAATAAATAAATAAACAAATGAGACTAAAGAGGTACAATAGTCCACTGACAAGGTCCAGAAGACAGAAGGGGACAAGGAAGCCCCCTGGTGATAGGGAACACAAGGTGGAGTAAGGATATTCTTGATGTGCTGTGAGATTGTTAACCATTGTCATAGGGCAACATGTGTAGTAACTGTTAAATGAATAACTATTTTTTCTGTAAGCCTTCATCTTAAGTGAGAATAACAGCACAGTTGGAAGAGCGTAGTCAATGTCACTGAACTGTGAATGTAGAAATTTTTGAAACGGTGTATCTTTGGCCATCTGTAATTTTCATCAAAAAAAAAGGTTGAGAATTTAGAGGCTTAATACGTTGTGGGGTTGTTAACCAATGTCAAAAAACAACATGTGTACTACTATTTCATGAGAAACTATTTGCTCTGTAAGCTTTCACCTGAAGTACAATAAAATATATATTAAAAAAAAAAAAAAAAGCAACAAAAATTGTAGCAGAATATTTAATTGATACGACTCAATAAAAAAATCTATCCAAATATTCTAAAATAACATAGAAAGTGATTGGAAGAGGAGATTCAATTAATTTAATGATCAATTGTTACAGTGTTACCATACTGTCTTTTATTACTTTCATTATTGAATCCTTTCTTATGCAGAAAGCTTTGTGATGTAACATAATCCAATTCAGTGTCTGTTAACCGTCTGAATAGTTATGTGGACTATTGCTTTAAAAAGCTGACAGATAGTTACCAACTCAATCGTGAAACGTATACTGTTGGAAAACTTAAACGTAATATACTGAAATAGTTATATTTCTTCATTATATCTATCTATATAAAATTGTTCCAACTACTATTAACTTTACTGAATCATATCTGTTTTTTCCCCCTATACCAAACATATCTACTAGAGTACCTCATATTTGAAGGCATTCAATAATAACTGAGTTTACATGATTGCATGTATATATTACTTAAACATGTAATATACTGAAATAGATATATTTCTTCATTATGTCTATATGCAATGGAGAAATGGAAATGATCATGACATTCATGAAGACAGCAATGCTAATGCATTTTATCTGCATTAAAGTCTCACAAGTATATGTTGCAATTACAGTACTTTTAGTGCATATATATGTATATATATATAGACAGATGTAAGGAAAAAATATATCTATTGCAGTATATTACTTGTTTAAGTAATATATACATGCAATCATGTGAACTCAGAAATCATATATTGAATGTCTTCAAATATGAGGTACTGTAGTAGGTATGTTTGGTAAATGGAAAAAAACAAATGTGATTCAGTATAGTTAATAGCACAGTTGGAACAATTTTATAAAACACTAAAATATATCTGAGAACTCAAAAAACCATATCTACAAATATAATATGCTATAAAACGAGTTCTTATTTTGCCTTTAAAAGTGGGAAGCTAATTCACTTCTCACACACACACACACAAAAGCACTCTATCATATTACTACTTTTTAGTTAAATTAGATAAAATATTTAAAGCACTCAGGACAGAACCTTGCATGAAGTGGTAACTAAAATTTATATATTAATTTTATTTTCTATTAGTTCCAAACACATCTCAAATTACAAATAGGAAGTGATGTTAAGGCTTAGCCTTTTTAAACCATTCTTTTATTTGTCATTCCACTTCCCAGATAAACAGCCTGTTTGGTTATTTCTTTCTGTTCTAACATCAAAATGCACAGGCAAAGTCCACAGCTCTCCACAGTCTAGCTCTTCCTCAGCTATATAGCATTATTTCTACGTTGTCCAGCATTTACCCTCTAATTCTGTCTCATTGCTGTCTTCATGAATGTCATGATTATTCCCACTTCTCCATATTTATCCACTTCTTCACATTTACTTTTTTTGGTACCTGAAATGCTTTTCCGCATATAGAACCCATTTATCAAATCATACAACACCAACAGCAATACCAATACTAGCACCACTACCAATTCAACGCCGACGCCAATATAAGCGTTAATAACACTAAAAACATGAATACCGATACCAATATCAACCAGAATCAGTAACAGTGAAAATGCCAACACCAGTATCAATACAAATATAATGACAATACCTTTAATATGTTTTATGTCAAGGAGAAGACCGATGTATTTTATCTGCATTAAATTCTCACTTCAGATATATGTTGCAATTACAGAACTTTTAGTATTTTTATTTTAAGATGAGGAAACTGAGGCTCAGAAAGATCAAGTAACTCAGTCAATGTCTTAGAATTAGAAAAGTGGCAGAGTCAAAACTGATTCTCAAGTATGTCTAATTGAAACAGCTAAAATACACTGTAATCTTATTGTATTAGTTCTGAATCATTTAAGAACAGTGTATTCTCTGTTTTTTCCCCATGTTTGCTTTTTTCTTTAAAATTATACAGATGTAAGCTTCCTTTTAGTTTTCAGAAAGAGATTAACATATTCATTAAATTTTATTTAAATTTTTCTACTCAAATTGCAAAAATGTTCATTACTGATTGTTCCTTTAATGATTACTATATATAATTGCTCATCTAATCTCTCATTAGAGTTTCAACAGGCCCCAGTGCTTCAGCCATAGTTGAAGAATTTATTAAAATATATTTGAGAAACACTTTTATACTTAGATTTTTAGCACTGGGACTTAGGGTCACAAGTCTTCTCTTGCTAAACTGCCAGTACATTTAGATATTAGTTTTGAATGAGTCCTCAAGGATCATGATACTCAGGTACATCAGTGAATCAAGCATTACATTAGTTCATTCAGGGTGGACTTTTGTTCACATTTCTTTGACACAGTCAGGGGAGTTGGTTTTGCCTCCTAGATTATCTCATACCTTCTAGGCTTTTAAGTCTTCAAAGACCCCACTTATACAGGTGTCCTTGTAGCTCCCCAATAACTTCTGTAAGTCCTCTGAAGCTTATAGACCACATTAAGGAATATAACCTAATTTCTTTCATTGTGTTTGTATATTACCTTGTATTAAACTTTAATGACATAGCAAAGGAGGAAAAAAACCTTGAAGTTCCAGGTATATAGAGAAATTCACATCAATAAAATCAAAGTGGGATTCTAATGCATTGTTTTATCTCAAGGCAATCTCAAACAGTCGTTTACTGAAGTGTGGTCCGTGCTTGGGTAGATACAGCCTCTGCTCCATTGTCCAACTGCTCATATTATTTAATATCTGTCTCAACCTCTCTGAACTTCGGTCTCCTCACCTTAAAATAAAGATACTAACAGGAATTGCAACATATATTTGTTGTGAAAATTTAATGAAGATAAATTCATTAGCTTTGTCCTTGACAGAAAATAACTTAGAGATATTGGCATTGTATTTGCACTGATACTGGAGTTGGTATTGTTATTGGTATTGATTCTGGTTGATACTAGGATTGGTATTCATGTTACAGTGTTACTAGTGTTCATGTTGGTGTTGGTGTTACACTGATACTGGTATTGGTGTTGGTACTGGTGGTATTCATATTGATACTGGTATTTGGTGTTGAATTAGTGTTTTTGTTGGTGTTGGTATTGGTGTTGGGGTTGAGTTGTTCTTGGTGTTGTTGTTGGTAATGGTGTTTGTTGGTGTTAGAACTGTTGCTGGTGTTGATAGCAGTGTTGATATGTGTATCGGTGTTGGTGTTGGTAGTGGTGTTGTACTTGTGTTGGTATTGTTATTGATGTTGGCACTGATATCACTACAAGGTGTAATCTGAGGGCAACTATTAGGACAATAGGAAAAGAAGAAATAGGCCCATATTTCAGTCATCAGTGAGGGCTAGAAGCTATAAAGAAACAATATGGGACAATTTATTTTTGACAATTTGAAAAATGAACACTTTTCCAATGAAAGGGAAATGAAAGCTCCCAAAATCTGTTAATAAAACAATGCATGGATACAAAGCTGCCAGCTTGTGTGGATGGTAGTGTAAGCTAACTGTTTTAAAGGATAATAGTGTAGATTAAATTAAACAAATATCCACATTAAGCCTGGCACAGGCTGGCAGAGAGCTTAGAATTATTATTTCACCATCGACTCTCTCTTGCCTATGTAGATTCATCTGTTTTTTTCCCTCCTAACTGCAAAGGAACAAATCAACTGAAGCCCTGTCTACTCTGCTGAATTTTCATTTTCTGTGGAAATAAGATTTTACTCACCCTCTTAAAATTAAAAAAGAAGTCATTATATGTGAATAAAGAATATAATAAATTCCTAAGTCAAAATAATTTTAAATAGTTCTTTTTATACAAGGGAATGCTTTTATAATAGGTGCAGTCAGGAGAAATGGCTACTAAAAAAACTCTATTCATTCTCTTTTCCTTCAGCTGATAAATAAAAACATCTATTAATTTTAAAGTATCTTAAAACAAATTTGAAAGATATAGGTTAAAAAATGCAGCTGCTTAAAGATAATTTCTGATTTCAATAAAAAACATGGACTTAGTGTTTGTTATTTTTAGAAATTGGGAAGACAGGCTCATGGATTAGGAATTTAATAGCTGTGTTAATTTCCTCCTGAAAGCTGAAAAGAGGATTATGACTGTATAGTCCTAAGAAAAAAGCCAAAAAGAAAAAAATAAATAAGACTGAGTTCATCTCTTTGGCCAATATAGAATGAAAGATGGATAATTTTAGCAACAGTCCTGCATAACTGATGTAAAAATATGACTGTCAAGAATTATTAGAACTATTATCCATTTTCTGATTTCATTATGTTTCTTTTACTTTGATACCTTTAACAATTTACAAATGTTAATATAGCTTTATATTAGTTATTCATATATAACTCACCATCTAGACTACAAGCTTGAATAGAGACCAAGTATTGTTCATACTCTATTCTCTCAAGTTTTTAGAAAATAGTTGTCAGTATATATATTTAACTGAACTGAATTGTGCAGATTTGCTATGAAAATGGGCTTGAATTAATAACTTAAGATTTTTATTATAATTTAAGCATAAAGCTAATGACTTATTTTAAATTTTACAATGATTTTTTTGAAAATATATGGTATAATAATGAAAAATATTTTTTTCAATTATGAACCAGAGAAACATTAGGAGACTTGTGGTGAGTTTTGTGCAAAGTTTTAAAGGAAAACAGATCAATTGCTTAGAGGATAGAAGTAGGTTTTTATTTGTTCTGTTAATTTGTGTTTCTTTACTAACAAGTAAACCTGGAACAATGTTTGGAAATGCTATAAAGACTATAAGAAATTAGGGATGCTGAGCATGTTTGCCTCGATGAAAAGGAGCTATATCCAGGCATATAACTGAACAGTTTCATTAGTAAGGGTGGAGTCAGCTCTGAATACCAGGACAAAAAAACAAAATTTCCTTAATTGCTATAGTCTGCCATTTTTCCCAAAAAGAATACTAAGATTAAAAGGTGTATGGAAATGTGAATAGCCACCATTGACAGTATCCTTATACTTGGTCACCCTGGTCAATTGTAAAGGTGTAGTAGTAAAGGATAGAGATTTTGAAACACACTATGAGATTTCAGGTTCATGAAGGACTTTTCCTGGAACTACCAGTAGTTGAGTGTCATTGAAGCCCAAACACTGAATTTTTAATAACTTTGTTATAAAACTTCTTTCTCATGAAGCTTCTGGCTGGGGAGTGTCACTACAAGTCGGTTTTTAAAAAAAGCAATTGCGAAATATTCATAATCATTAGTTGCGGCACTCTGTCCCTCACATACACACGCAAACACACACACACACACTCATTGGGGCGAGAGCTAAAATTCTTAGCTTAAACACTTAGGAAACCACCTAATAATCGTGTGCTTGATATTGCCTAAAAATCATGGAAATAAATATCGTTTACTCTATATTCTCCAATTCATTTCCAGGTGATAATCTATTTGACTTAGCATGGTAGGTATAAATATGAAATAAGATGTTGGATAAGTTATTTTAAGAAATTATACAGGATTTCTAGTCTGTGCTAAATAAATGCTAATGCATAATCTGCTCTGGCACAGAGCAGGCCTAGACCTAAAGTCTTAATTTGGATTGCAGATATCTGTAGACATTCTCAGAGCTCTGGTTGGTACAGTGGTTAAGAGCTCAGCTGCTAACCAAAAAAAAGGTCAGCAGTACAAATTCACCAGCTGCTCCTTGTCAAACCTATAAAGCAGCGCTACTCTGTCCTATAGGGCCACTGTGAGCCGGATTAGACCCAATGAAAACTGGTTTTGTTTTTGGTAGCCATTCTCACTCCATCAGCCATAGACCTCCCCCTATTTTCCTATACTCCCATATCCAAGCCTAGAAGACCACATTATTACTTTTTAGTTAAATTAGATAAATATTTAAAGCACTCAGTTCAAAGCCAGGCATAAAGTCGTTACTAAAAAATTACTTATCAATTTAAAATTTTCCATTAGTAGCCAACACATCTCAAATTACATGTAACAAACAATGTTAAGACTTAATCTTTATAAAATATTTTTATTTATTGCTTATCATTTCACTTCCCTGATCAACAGCTTATTTGTAATGAAATACCTGATTAAAATAGTTTAAAGTTCAGTTATTTCCAAGTTAATTTTAAAAGTCTACTTATTCTATACCCATAATATAATCTTAAACATAACTAATTACCATATTTTCTGGAACTCTGACCAGAATTGCACTTTACATACAGAGGACTTTAGAGTCATCACGTAAATGATGGTTGTTGATGCTGGCAAGTATTGTCGTGGATGTGGGAGGTCTTCTTGTAGTAATGATTCAGTGTCCATTCTCCAACTTCCTAAATCATGTGTACCAATTCTGTCACCATCAATAGCAACAGGCATTCTAATTTCTTAATTCTTAGTTGGAGCCCTGGTGGCGTAGTTGTTAAGAGCTCAGCTGTTAACCAAAGGGTTGGCATTCGAACCCACCAGCCACTCCTCGGAAATCCCATGGGGCAGTTCTACTCTGTCCTATAGGGTTACTGTAAACCGACTAGATGGCAGTGGGTTGTAATTCTTAGTGCTTTATTTCCCCAACTCCAGAGTATTAGAACAGGGACAACAATAGCAGCAGATTCTTATTCCAACATGATTCTAGTGGAGAATCAGAGATAGCAGCTCCCCTGGTAGAACAGTTTTGGATTATTCTGGAAATTATTCTACAGTTAGCTTCGTCCTGTGACCTCCTAATTTATTTGTTTCTTGTTTCCTAAGTATTTTTTGTTGCCTGTATTGAATCTTGACTGGATATCAATGACAAAACAAAACAAACAAACAAAAAAAAACCTTAACTCAATGCCATCTAGTCAATTTCAATTCATAGTGACCCTATAGGACAGAGTAGAATGCTCCATAGGGTTTCCAAGGAGCAGGTGGCAGATTCAAACTGGTGACCTTTTGGTTAGCAGCTGAGTTCTTAACCACTGCGCCAACAGGGCTCCAACGACTAAAGGAAGGGAAAATTATTTTCTTGTAGGTTTTGTAGCTGTAGGTACAGTTAAAGAAAGATCATTTGCATAGATTTTCAATAAATATTTAAGATACTATAAGTAAGTATTGATGAAGTATTTCATGCATAAATGGAGAGGGTAGAAAAGATGCATAAAAATAGGAATAAAAGGGGAAAAAGAAGTATGTGATCTGAAAAGAAAGAAAGTATTGTAAAAACATTCTAGAAAAAAATGTTCTGCTAAAGCACACATTATAAATCAAGCCTCTGACATTATCTGCCAACAATAGAAAGAAAAAAATAATATACACCCACATCTTTTTAATAGATAAATGGCTTCCTATTTTGGAAAGTGGATATATTCTTTTCCTAAAGAATTATTTTGAAAGCCTGAATTGTTTTCTCATTTAATAAAATGCCAACCATCTAACACACGAAGTATATTGCTTAGTAGTCCAGTAGTAGTTATCTGGTTATTAATCACTAATATAGTCTCAGAACTTTCTGTGTGCTGTAGATTAGCAAGTGAAATCTGTCCTTCTTTCAGTGGTCAGTTTAATAACTCTTTTACCTTGTACAGAAAACCTAAAGGATAAGCTCAAACATTTAAATGGATGTATCCAGTCTGGTCAGAACCATTAGAAGGGAAGTTCTGTGAACGGTGTACAGACAGCCATTGAGGGAACCAAAATCAAACCAAACCAGTTGCCACTGAGTCTACTCTGAACTTGTGGCCACCTCATGTGTGTCAGAATAGATCTGTATTTCAGAGGGTTTTCAATGGTTGATTTTTTTGGAAGTAGATCACCAGACCTTCTTCCAAGGTGACTCTTGGTAGGCTCAAGCTTCCAAACTTTTGGTTAGCAGCCAAGCACAGTAACCATGTACACCATTCAAGGATTCCAGCAGCCCCTAGTCCTACATAGAATGGGTTAAGGGGCATGGAAAGCAGCTCTATACAGAGGTCTTAGCCTTCATATGGGTCCCAAGTAGATTCTGATCTAGGGAAACAAAAAACTGTGACACAAGTAAAAAATTCCATTAAAAGCATAATATGATATGAAAGAGAGTTTATATCGTGTTTGTAACAAGGAATTGAAACAATTTTACTTCCTTAAATATATTGGTTTGAAAATATGCAGCAGGGGATGCTTAAATATTTTTGGTTTCCAAACTAGTTCAAAAATTGAGTGAAAGTTATGGACTCCTTTCCCCAGGAGAAGGCATATGTATGCAACATTTTAAATATAATTTCAGAGAATACAGGCATGCTCTGAATTCCAGTTTAAGAATCCTCATTCAACAGGGTTTTTTTTCTGGTTTACAGCACTTCGATGTTTCAATCAATTTTCTGTATTGTATGGAATAATGTAAGAGAAACAATGCTACAAGATGGTCCTCAAGCAAGTCCAGACAAAAGTTAATTCTCTGGATCTCTACTGTTATATGCTGGACGCTAGGCTCAAAGACTTTTTTGGATTCTGGGGGGATATAATGAATACTTAGGAGCTGCTTTATTCATGCTTGATATTGCAATTCAGTTTCATAAAAAAAGAAAAAATATCTTTAACCTAAAGATTCTCTCAGTTATGTACATAAGGAAATGTGATGTTAAGGAATGTTATTTATGTTACTGATTATGGTAGCAAATCATTGGAAACATTCTAAACACCATCTTCAGGAAATAGTAAAAATGATTAAGGTACAGTTAGAAAGATCTATGGTGATAAGCTTTTAAAATTATTATAATCTTTTTAAATCGTTAAAAAGGGATACCTACAATATCACACCATTTTAATATATTTTAATGACGTATAATCCAGTACTGTACATTTTTAATTATATAAATATTACCATTCCTTAGGAAAAGAACTCAGCAAAACAGGGATTGAAAATAACTTCCTCAAAAAATTGGCAACCAACATCTAAGATAATCCACTGGTCTCACCTCTTCTAGAGCATGGGAGAATGAAGATAAAAGATACAAGGGAAAGATTAGTCCAAAGGACTAATGGACCACAACTACCATGGCCTCCACCAGACTGAGTCCAGTACAACTAGATGGTGCCCAGCTACCACCACTGACTGCTCTGACCAAGCACAACAGAGGGTCCTGGACACAGCTGGAAAATGATGTAGAACAAAATTATAACTCACAAAAAAAGACCAGATTTACTGGCCCGACAGACTGCAGAAACCCTGAGAGTATGGCCCCCAGACACCCTTTTAGCTCAGTAATGAAGTCACTCCTGAGGTTCACTGTTCAGTGGGGCATTGGACAGCCCCATAAAACAAAACGGGACTAAGGAGGCACAGCAGTCCAGGGACAAGGACTAGAAGGCAGGCGGGGACAGGCAAGCTGGTGATAGGGAACCCAAGATTGAAAAGGGATAGTGTTGACATGTCGTGGGGTTGTTACCCATTGTCATAGGGCAAAATGTGTACTGAGTGTTTAATGAGAAACTATTTGTTCTGTAAACCTCAACCTAAAGTACAAAAAAAAAAAAATTATGTGAGATCAAATTGACAACAGCAACTCAAAAGGTTTGATGGGAAGCCTAGGGGGCAGTGAGTTGAAGATAATGGTGATGGAATAATTTGGAAAAGGATAGTGAGAATAGCAGCGCAACTGGAAGAATATAATTGATGTCACTTAACTGTATAAGCAGAAATTTTTGAGATGGTGTATCTTTGGTTATGTATATTTTCACCAAAAAAAAAAAAAAAAAGGTCCTCCAAGGTCAAGAAGGGAGAGTGTTGACATGTCGTAGGGTTGTTAACCAATGTCATAAAACAATATGCGTACTGACTGTTTTTGAGAAACTAGTTGTTCTGTAAACCTTCATCTAAAGTACAATAAAAAATAAAATAAAGTAAAAATTGGTAGCCAAGAATTATATATCCAGCAAAACTGTCTCTCAAATACAATGGTGAAATTAGGGCATTTCCAGATAAACGCAAGTTTAGGGAATTTGCAAAAAACAAACCAAAATTACAAGAAATACTAAAGAGAGTCCACTGGTTAGAAAATCAATAACATCAGATAAGAACCCAAGACTAAAACACAAGACAGAGCAACCAGATATCAACTCAGAGAAGTTAGAAAAATAAATCAAAGCTAAAACACTGAAAATAGGGAAACAAAGATGTCAATATATAAGAGATGACAACATTAAAACAAAAAAGAGGGACTAAAAAATGTAGACATAGATTTTTCATTTGGAGAGGAGGCCAGGGCAATACAAAGAAATAAAACACTGGTTTAAACTTAGAAAAATAAGGGTAAATATTAAGGTAACCACAAAGGAAATTAACAATCCTACACATCAAAATAAAAAACAAGAAAAATATGAAGACTCAGCACATACAAAATCAACAACAATGAAAAAGATGAGAAGAAACTACATAAAGAAAAATGACTTAGTGCAGAAAATAAAATGGAACAAAGAAACTGTCAGCAACACACAAAAAAAGACATCAAAATGACAGCATTAAACTCATACCTAACAATAATTACACTGAATGTAAATGGACTAAATGCACCAGTAAAGAGAAAGGGAGTGGCAGAATGGATAAAAAAACATGATCAGCCTATATGCTGCCTATAACAGACACACCTTAGACGTAAAGACACAAACAAACTAAAACTCAAAGGATGGAAAAAATATATCAAGCAAACAACTTTCAGAAATGAGCAGCAGTGGCAATACTAATCTCTGACAAAATAGACTTTAAAGTAAAATCTACCACAAAGGGTAAGGAAGGACACTACATAATGATTAAAGGGTCAGTACACCAGGAGTACGTAACTATAATAAATATTTACTCACCCAACAATGGGGCTGCAGAACACATGAAACAAACTCTAACAGCATTGGAAGAGAGATAGACAGCTCCACAATAATAGTAGGAGACTTCAACACACCACTTTCAGTGAAGGACAGAACATCCAGAAAGAAGCTCAACAAAAACACAGAAGAGCTAAATGCTACAAGCAACCAACTTGATCTCATGGACATAAACCAACACTCCACCCAACTGCAGCCAAGTATACTTTCTTTTCCAATGCACATGAAACATTCTCCAGAATAGACCATATATTAGGCCATAAAGCAAGCCTTAACAGAATCCAAAGCAACAAAATATTACAAAGCACCTTTTCTGACCATAAAGCCATAAAAGTAGAAATCAATAAGAGAAAAACCAAGGGAAAAAATCAAGCACATGGAAACCTTGCTCAAAAACTACTGGGTTACAGAAGAAATTAAGGATGGAATAAAGAAATTCATACAATCAAAAGAGAATGAAAACATATCTTAAAAGAACCTTTGGGACACAGCAAAAGCAGTGCTCAGAGTTCAGTTTACAGCAATAAATGCACACATCCAAACAGAAGAAAGGGCCAAAATCAAAACATTAACCCTACAACTTGAACAAGTAGAAGGAGAGCAGCAAAAGAAACCCTCGGGTGCCAGAAGATAGGAAATAGTAAGAATCAGAGCAGAATTAAATGAAATAGAGAATAGAAAAACAACTGAGAGTTAACAAGACCAAAGGCTTGTTCTTTGAAAAGATCAACAACATCAATAAACCACTGGCCAAACTGACAAAAGAAAAACAGGACAGGAAGCAAATAACCCGTATAAGAAATAAGATGGGTGATATCACAACAGACTCAACTGAAATTAAAATAATCATAACAGAATACTATGAAAAATTGTACTCTAACAAATTTGAAAACCTAGAGGAAATGGATAAATTTCTAGAAACTCAATACCTATCTAAACTAACACAATCAGAGGTAGAACAACTAAATAAACCTATAACAAAAGAAGAGACTGAAAAAGTAATTTAAAAACTACCAACAAAAAAAAGTGCTAGCCCAGACAGTTTCACTGGAAAATTGTACCAAACTCTCAGAGAAGAGTTAACGTTACTACTACTAAAGGTATTTTAGGGCATAGAAAAGGATGGAATACTCCCAAATTCATTCTATGAGGCCAGCATAACCCTGATACCAAAACCAGGTAAAAACACCACAAAAAAAGAAAATTACAGAGCAATATCCCTCATGAACATTGACACAAAAATCCTCAACAAAATTCTAGCCAACAGAATTCAACAACATATCAAAAAAATAGTTCACCATGATCAAGTGGGATTTATACTACATATGCAAGGATGGTTCAGCATTAGAAAAACAATCAATGTGATCCATCACATAAATAAAACAAAAGACAAAAACCACACGATCTTATCAATTGATGCAGAAAAGGCATTTGGCAAAGTCCAAAACCCGTTCATGATAAAAACTCTCAACAAAGTAGGAATAGAATGGAAATTCCTCAGCATAATTAAGGACATTTGTACAAAGCCAACAGCCAACATCCTCCTAAATGGACAGAGTTTAAAAACATTCCCCTTGAGAATGGGAACCAGACAAGGATGCCCTTTATCACCACTCGTAGTCAACATTGGGCTGGAAGTTCTAGCCACAGCAATTAGGCTAGAAAAAGAAATAAACACCATCCAAATTGATAGAAAGAAGTTAAAGTACCTCTATTTGCAGATGATATGTTCTTATACACAGAAAACCCCAAAGAATCCGCAGGAAAACTACTGGAACTAATAGAAGATTTCAGCAAAGTTTCAGGATACAAGACAAACATACAAAAATCAGTTGGATTCCTCTACACCAACAAAGAGAACTTCCAAAAGGAAATCACCAGATCAATACCATTTACAATATAATATTTATATTATATATTATATTAAATATATATATATTTATATTATATATTATATTAAATATATATATATATTTATATTATATATTATATTATAATACAATAAAATATTTAGGAATAAATCTAACCAGAGATGTAAAAGACCCATACGATGAAAACTACAAGACACTACTGCAAGAAACCAAAAAAGACCTGCACAAGTGGAAAATTATACCTTGTTCATGGATAGGTAGACTCAATATTGTGAAAAAGTCAATTCTACCCAATGCTATCTACAGATATAGTGCAATCCCTATCCAAATTCCAATGGCATTTTTTAATCAGATGGAGAAACAAATCATCAACTTCATATGGAAAGGGAAGAGGCCCCAGATAAGTAAAGCATTGCTGAAGAAGAAGAACAAAGAGGGAGGCCTCACACTACCTGATTTTAGAATCTATTATACTGCCATGGTAGTCAAAACAGCCTGGTACTGGCACAACAACAGATACATAGACCAGTGGAACATAATTGAGAATCCAGAAGTAAATTCATCCACCTACGAGCAGCTGATATTTGACAAAGGCCCAAAGTCCATTAAATGGGGAAAAGACAGTCTCTTGAACAAACGGTGCTGGCATAACTGAATATCCATCAGCAAAAAACTGAAACAAGACCCATACCTCACACCATGCACAGAAACTAACTCAAAAGGGATCAAAGACCTAAATATAAAATCTAAAAGAATAAAGATCATGGAAGAAAAAATAGGGAAAATGCTAGGAGCCCTAATACATGGCATAAACAGAATATGTACCACAAGTAACAATGCACAAACACCAGAAGAGAAACTAGATAACTGGGAGCTCCTAAAAATCAAACACTTAGGGTCATCAAAAGACTTCACCATAAGAGACAAAAGACAACCTACAGACTGGGAAAACATTTTTGGCTATGACAAATCCAATCAGCTGTTAATCTCTAGAATCTACAAGTTACTGCAAAACCTCAACAAAAAAAAGGGAAATAACCCAATTAAAAAAAATGGGTAAAGGATATGAACAGGCACTAACCAAAGAAGACAGTCTGGTGGCTAACAGACACATGAGGAAATGCTCACGATCATTAGCCATTAGAGAAAGGCAAATCAAAACTTCAATGAGACACCATCGCACCCCAACAAGACTAGCATTAATCCAAAAAACACAAAATAATAGATGGAGAGGTTGTGGAGAGACTGGAAGACTTATAAATGTTGGTGGGAATGTAAAGCAGTACAACCACTTTGGAAATCAATTTGGCACTTCCTTAAAAAGCTAGAAATAGAAGTACCATACAATTCAGCAACCCCACTCCTTGCAATATGTCCTAAAGAAATAAGAGCCATCACACAAATAGATATATGCACACCCATGTTCACTGCAGCACTGTTCACAATAGCAAAAAGATGGAAACAACCTAGGTGCCCATCAAGAGATGAATGGATCAATAAATTATGGTATATTCATTCAATGGAATACTACACAAAAATAAATAACAAGGATGAATCCATGAAACATAACATGGAGGAATCTGGATGGCTTTATGCTGACTGAAATTAGTCAGTTGCAAAAGGACAAACATTGTATAAGACCACTATTATAAGAACTCAAGAAAAGGTTTAAACACAGAAGACAACATTCTTTGATGGTTACGAGGGTGGGAAGGGAGGGAGAGAGGTATTCAGTATCTAGATAGTAGACAAGAATTATCTTAGGTGAAGGGAGGGACAGCATACACTACAGGGCAAGTCAGCACAACTGGACTAAACCAAAGCTAAGAAGTTTCCTGAATACAATCAAACACTTCAGGGGACAGAGTAGTAGGGGTGGGGGTCTGGGGACCATGCTTTCAGGGGACGTCTAGGTCAATTGGCATAACAAAGTTTATTAAGATAATGTTCTGCATCCTACTTTGGTGAGTGGCGTCTAGGGTCTTAAAAGCTAGTGAGCAGCCATCTAAGATGCATCATTTGGTCCCAACCCACCTGCAGTAAAGGAGAATGAAGAACACCAAAGTCACTAGGGAAGTGTTAGCCCAAGAGACAGAAAGTCCACATAAACCAGAGAGTCCATCAGCCTGAGATCAGAATAACTAGATGGTGCCTAGCTACCACCAATGACCTACCTGACAGGGAACAAAACAGAGAGTCCCTTATGTAGCAGGAGAAAATTGGGATGCAGAACTCAAATTCTAGTAAAAAGACCAGACTTAATGGTCTGACTGAGACTGGAGGAACCCCAGAAAGCGTGGCCCCCAGACTCTCTGTCAACCCAGAACTTAAACCATTCCCATGGCCAACTCTTCAGACAAAGATTAGAGTGGACTCTGGGACATAAAATGATACTCGTGAAGAGTGTACTTCTTAGCTCAAGTAGATACATGAGACTAAAAGGGCAGCTCCTTCCAGAGGTGAGATGAGAAGGCAAAGAGGGTCAGGAGCTGATTGAATGGACAAGGGAAATCATGGGTGGAAAAGAGCAGTATGCTCTCATAGTATAGGGAGAGCAATTAGGGTCACATAACAACGTATGTATAAATTTTTGTATAAGAGACTAACTTGAATTATCAACTTTCACTTAAAGTACACAATAAAATGAAAATAAATAAAATTATTACAGAAAAAGTTTTTTAAAAAAGTTCTGCATCCCACATTGGTGAGCGGCATCTGGGGTCTTAAAAGCTAGTCAGCGGCCATCTAAGATGCATCAGTTGGTCCCAACCCACCTGGAGCAAAGAATAATGAAGAACACCAAAGACACAAGGAAAATATTAGCCCAAGAGACAAAAGGGGCCACATAAACCAGAGACTCCATTGGCCTGAGACCAGAAGAACTAGATGGTGCTCGGCTACCACCAACGACTGCCTTGACAGGGAACACAACGGAGAGCCCCTGATGGAGCAGGAGAAAAGTGGGGTGCAGAACTCAAATTCTAGTAAAAAGACCAGACTTAATGGTCTGAGACTGGAGGAACCCTGGAAGACATGGCCCCCGGACTCTCTGTTAACCCGGAACTAAAACCATTCCTGAAGCCAACTCTTCAGACAGAACAGACTGGTCTTTAAGACATAAAACTGATACTTGTGAAGAGTGTGCTTCTTAGGTCAAGTAGATATATGAGACTAAATGGGCAGCTCCTGTCCAGAAGAGAGGTGTGAAGGCAAAGGGGGATAGGAGCTGGTTGAATGGACATGGGAAATCTGGAATGGACGGGGGCATGTTCAGTCACATTGTGGGGATGACAACTAAGGTCACATAACAATGTGTGTATAAATTTTGGTATGATAAACTAACTTGAGCTTTAAACTTTCACCTAAAGCACAACAAATAAATACATAAAAATAAAAATATCTGTTCTACATTATGCTCTTTTAAAAACTATCTATATGGGATCAAATAGACAACAGCAACTCGAAAGATTACACAGGAACCTAAGGGAGTAGTGATTTTATGTTAATGGGGAAGGAGCAACTCAGAATGGTTGTACAATCAAAGGATGTAATCAGTGTCATGCAGAAACTGTTGAGTTGGTACATGTTTTGCTGTATATATATATTCTCAACAACAACAGCACAATAAATAACATTTAGAAAAGAAAAAAAAGTCTGCTCCTTGAAATATACTGTCAAGGGAATGAAAAATAAACCACAGACTAAGAGAAAATATTTACAATATACATATCAATGACTTCTATCCATAATATGCAAAGAACAGTTAAAATATAACTATAAAAAAACAATAAATTGGATTTAAAAATGAGCTAAAGGTCTAAACAGACATCTCATCAAAGAAGATATTATAGATTTGTACATAGATGGCAAATAAGCAGATAAAAAGATGGTTAACATAATATGTCATTTAACCACTGCCGTCAAATTGATTCTGACTCATAGCAATCCTACAAGACAGAGTAGAACTGTCCCATAGGGTTTCCAAGGAGAGGCTGGTGGATTCAAACTGCCAACCTCTTGGTTAGCGGCCTGAGCTCTTAACCACTGCACCACCAGGACTCCAGTATGTCATTAGGTAATTGCAAATTAAAACAATAATGAGAGCACTATACACCTATTGTAATAGCTAAAATTCAAAACACTGCCAACACCAAATCTTAGCAGGAGTATGGAGCAAAAGGAACTCTTACTCATTACTGATGGGAATGCAAAATGGTGCTGCCGCTTTGGAAGACTGTTTGGTAGTTTTTTACAAATCTAAATATTGTCTTACAATTTGATACAGCAAGTGATTGTGCCCATGTGATCATACCCCTACGTATTTACCCAAGTGATTTGGAAACTTATGTTCATACAAAAACCTGCTTCCAAATGTTTATTGTTGTTGTTGGCTGCCATTGAGTCAGCCCTGGACTCATGGAGAACCCATGTGTTACAGAGTAGAACTGCTGTGTAGAGTTTTCTCGTTATAATCTTTATGAAAGCAGATTGCCAGGCCTTTCTTTGGCGATGTCTCTTTCAGTTTGCAGCTGAGCAAAAACCATTTGCATCACTCAGGGACCTTGTAGAACTATAGTGCTTTTAAGTATTGGAATGAGCTTTGTATAGTTTTTGTTTCATTAAAATTATGACTTACGTATCAGTGTGACTCTTGCAAAATTACATCCTAAGGAAACTAATTTTGGTTTCTCTGTAAATTTGCCACTTAATTATTCCTAATGGGAAAGTTTATTGTTACTTTTATACATTCACTCATTCAGATAATTAAAAGAAGAAAGAAAACTCATTTAATTCAGAAATAAGGCCCTTCATAGTGTAAAGCTCTCCAGCTCCACCTCACGCCTTGCTTGTCTCGGCTTTCTGCACTGACCTTTGAGCTTCTGTGTCATACTCTGAAGCCTATTAGGAAACTTTCCAAAAGCAGAGTGCTCCTGTACTGCTGATACCTATTGCTGATACCAAGAACCCTGGAGCCTCAACGGTTAAGCAATTGACTGCTAACTGAAAGGCTGGTGATTCGAATGCACTCAGCTGCTCCATGGGAGAAAGACCTGTCAATCTGCTTCCATAAACAGTTGGTGGTAGGTGCCAGTGGAGGCAGTTCTGACTCATAGCGAGACTATGTACAACAGAAGGAAACATTGCCCTGTCCTGTACCATCCTCACAATCATTGTTATGCTTGAGCTCATTGCTGCAGCCGCTGTCAGTTCATCTCCTTGAGAGTCTTCCTCTTTTTCTCTGACCCTCCACATAAATAGTACAACCATGAAAACCGTATGGGGGTAGTTCTACTATGTTACATATGATACTATGAGTTGGAATCGACTCGATTGTGCCCAGCAACGGCATTGCTGATACCACAGTTGCTGCTGGAAATGCCACCTGTGACTGACTACCAGAATTAATGGTCCCAATTTTTCACACATCTCTACACTGATGCTTTTCAGTAGCATCCTTCCACCCTGACTCTGGGCCTGGCCATGTAACTTGTTTTGGCTAAAGGAGAAATAGCATATTTGCAACGCATTGAAGGTTGGGAAAGCAATTGTGCCTTCTCGTTTCTTCTCTTGCTCTTCTGCTGAACCAGCTAGAAGATAAGGGAACTGGTGCAGAACTGAATTACTCCAGTTTTCATAGTTGAGGCCTCTTTAGACCTGCTGACCAGCAGGTAAAAGAGCCCAGTCAAGATAAACAGGGCCTTCTCACAGATACTCTGCTGAGCACAGACCAATGAATAAGCACAGTTGAGGCCAGAAGGAGCACCCAACCATCCTGAATATTTGTGAGTTAAAGAAATACCTATTGTTCTAAGCCACTGAATGTTGGAGACAACTTGCTATGAGGCACTATCTGAGCAACAGATAAGTGATACAGTGCCCTAGACTTCAAAGGTTTTCTTTGTTGTACACAGCAAGAATCAGAGACATGAGCCATTGCAACCTTCTAACTTGAGGTAATCCCCATGTTTTAGTAACTGATTTTGCAGAAAGATATCAGCTATAACCTCCAACTATAGATAGAAAATTGAAACCTCAGATTTTTATCATCAAAATTATCACTTATTGGTGAAGGGTGAGACAGTACACAATACTGGGGAAGCCAGCACAACTTGTACAAGGAAAGGTCGTGGAAGCTCCATAGACACTTTCAAACTCCCCGGAGGACTGAATTGCTGGGCAGAGGGCTATGGGGACCATGGTCTCAGGGAACATGTAGCTCAACTGGCGTAACACAGTTTATAAAGACAGTGTTCTACATTTTACCTTGGTGAGTAGCGTCTGGGATCTTAAAAGCCTGTGAGCAGCCATCTAAGATATTCCACTGGTCTCACCCCTTCAGGAGCAAGGGAGAATGAAGAGAACAGGATACAAGGAAAAGATTATTCCAAAGGACTAATGGATCACAGTTACCAAGGCCTCCACCAGACTGAGTCCAGAACAGTTAGATGGTGCTTGGCTATCACCATGGACTACCCTGACTGGGATCACAACAGAAGGTTCTGGACAGAGATGGAGAAGGATGTAGAACAAAATTCTAACACACAAAATAAAAGACCAGATTTACTGTCCTGAAAGACACTGGAGAAACCCTGAGAGTATGGCCCCCAGACACCCTTTTAGCTCAGTGGTGAAGTCACTTCCGAGGTTTACCATTCAGCTGGGGATTGGACAGCCCCATAAAACAAAATGGGACTAAGGAAGCACAGCAGTCCAGGGACAAGGCCTAGAAGGCAGAAGGGGACAGGAAAGCTAGTGATAGGGAACCCAAGGTTGAGTAAGGACAATGTTGACATGTAGTGGGGTTGTTAATCATTGTCATAAGGCAACACGTGTACTGTTTGATGAGAAACTATTTTGTTCTGTAAACCTTCATCGAAAGTGAGAATAGCAGCACAACTGGAAGAATGTAATCGATGTCACTGAATTGTGCATGTAGAAATTTTTGAAATGGTGTATCTTTGGCTATGTATATTTTCACCAAAAAAAAAAAAAAAAAGGTTGAGAAGGGACAGGGTTGACATGTCCTGGGGTTGTTAACCAATGTCATAAAACAATATGCGTACTAACTGTTTAACGAGAAACTATTTGTTCTGTAAACCTTCACCTAAAGTACAATAAAAAAAAGAAAAAAAGATCACTTATTTCCTATTTTCCATTGGATTTAAGGTTGACAATTTTAATCTCAGTTTTAGACACACACATGAAAGTAGTAGCTACTCCTTCCATCCATACACAATGTATATCCCAACAATTTCTTCTGCCCAGTGCCACTTCATATACAGTTTCCTATGTTCACAATACATACATCTACTTTTTCTTTAGACCTCAGCTCACTCATAACATCTTGGAAGACATCCCTGACTTTCCTATTTAGGTTAAAAAAAAAAAAGTTGCCTATGACCCCATGTGTGTCAGAGTAATACTGTACTTCATAGGATTTCCAATGGTTCATTTTTTTGGAAGTAGATTGCCAGGCCTTTCTTCCAAGGCACATTGGGGGGACTCCAGCCTATAACCTTTTGATTAGCAGCCAAGCACATTAACCATTTATACCACCCAGAGACTTCTTATTTCCCCATGAACTTCTCCTTTGTAGCACTCATCACATGTAGCAATTTTACATTTATTTGTTCAATTCTTAGGTTAACTATCTGTCCTTAACTAGATTTTAAGCTCCATGAAAACAGAAACACTATGTATTTTTGCTCACCATTTTATTCTACCATCTAAAACAATGTCTAATCCCTAATAGGCAGTCTATAAATATTTAGTGATTGAATGAATAAATTCAAGCTAATATCATATCTCCTATTCATGATACAATTTATGAAAAATTAAAACTGACTGATGCATTTGTACATTTAATTTAATTCCATAAGAAATATTTTTATTCTCTGTCACTCTTCCACAGGAAGAAAAGTGAATACATTTACTATTTCACACACACACACACACAAACAATATGAATAGTAAGTAAAAAAAAAAAAAAAAAAAGCCTAGAAAGACTCTGCAAGCAGAGAAAAGATTTGAATTTGAAACTTTGAGAGCTTGAGATGCATAATAAATATTATTAATATTTTTTGGAATCAATATACTGCACCTCAAAAATTGTTGAAAATAAAAAGATTGCAAAGAGACCCTATACAGCAAATTAATAAACCCATTCCAGGCTCATTTAAGTGGTAATTTAATAACAAAACAATGCAATGATCATATTACATTTTAGTATCATACATAATCATTTCAGTTATTTGGCTGGTATCAAAACAAAGTTTTCAAGGCAGAATTTTCCTGTTTAGTGTCAATATGTATTCCCTTCCATTTGCTGTTCAATTAGATTTTTAATAGAAAGTAGAGAGTTGAAATAATTACATGGATTATGTCAACCACTAAATCATCCTCAATATTGTTAAAAATAACTTAGAAATGTAAAGGAATGAAAAGATATTAATTTCAATATAACCATTTACACTTCAATGCTATAATGTACTAGAATATATATCAATGTTATACTAGAATTACTTGGTAATGTTTTTCTGTGTCTGCTAGAACTAAACCTACTTATTAGATGCCATCATAATATCTACTCTGATACATTAATATGAAAATTTCTGAGCCCATAATATCAAATAGTAAAAAACACATACCACATAATAATTGTTATCATCTAATAAGCATATTCGATACGTCTATATTCTGTTATGCTCTTAACACTTATGGTCTCTGGGAAATAGATGTTCTTAAATCCATTGTACAACTGTTAAAATGAGACTCAGAAAGACTGAGTAAACCTTCCCATGAGTACAGTCGTAAGTGGTATTATAAGGATGTTAATCTGGATACTTTTTTCTTTCAAAACTTGTTCTCTTTTCATTGCATTTTTCATGCCATCTCCCAAAAGAACGTAACTATGAGTGAAAACACACACATATGTTATCATAAGATGGTTTTGGAAAACATATCCTTCAAAAATTGGTTATTAACGAAAACTACTTAATTATAAAAGCAAATTGACTTTTTAAATAATTTATTTTGTTGTTGTTGAAAATGTACACAGCAGAATATATGCCAATTCACCAATTTCTACATGTATAATTCAGTGAAATTGACTTTTAATAATGATTAAACAATTATAATTAATTATAATTAATTGTGGAAGGTTCTTCCAACTTGTGCTTCATAAGTACTATCTACAATGTACAAGACTACTGGGATTATTCTTATTTAGCAATGAGCAGATGGTGATCACAATGGTTAGATGATTTAGCCTGAGGTCACGTCAGAAAAGCTGTCTCAATTTGACAGTTCATAAACACACAGATTTTGACGTTTTCACCACTATAATCCCTGTACCTAACAGTGCCTAAAAAAAGAACAAACCCATTGCCCTCTAGTCAATTCTGACTTATAACGACCCTATAGGTCAGAGTAGAGCTGCCCTATAGGGTTTCCAAGTAGCAGTTGGTAGATTCAAAGTGCAGACATTTTGGTTAGCAGCTGAGCTCTTAACCACTGTGCCACTAGGGCATAAACGGACACTCATTAGTTTTTTTTTTTTTTAATATCAAAAATAATTGTATATAGACAATAGCAGGAAACCCTGGTGGCACAGTGGTTAAGAGCTGTGGTTGCTAACCAAGAGTTCGGCAGTTCGAATCCACTAGGCACTCCTTGGAAACTCTGTGGGGCAGTTCCACTCTGTCCTGTAGGGTCACTGTGAGTCGGAATCAACTCGACAGACAACAGGTTTGGTTTTTGGGTTTAGTCAATAGCAAGGTTCTCAAACTGTCATCCCTTTATTAGCATAACCAGCATCTCCTGGGAACGTGTTGTGTTTCTGTTTTTGCCAATGAGTCGGCTCTGACTCATGGTGACCATCTGTATAACAGAACAAAACATTGCCTGATCCTTTGCCATCCACACAATTGTTGGTATGTTTGAGCCCCTTGTTGCAGCTATTGTGTCAATCTTTCTCACAGAGGGTTTCCCTCATTTTCACTGACCTTCTGTTTTACCAAACATGTTGTCCTTTTCCAGCAATTGATCTTTCCTGATGACATGAACAAAATAAGCAAGACGAAGTCTCATCATCCTCCCTTCTAAGGAACATCCTGACTATACCTCCTCCATGAATGATTTGTTCATTCTTCTGTCAGTTCATGAGATATTTAATATTCTTTACCAACAGCACAATTCAAATGCTTCAATTCTTCTTTGATCTTCCTTTTTTATTATCTAGGTTTCTCATGCATATGAGGCAATTGAAAAGACCATGGCTTGGGTCAGGTGCACCTTAGTCATCAAAGTGATTATCTTTGCTTCTTAGGGAACATGTTAGAAATGTAAATATTCAAGCCACATCACAAACCTACTGAATCAGAAACTATGAGGTTGCGCATAGCAATCTGTGTTTAATAGTCTCTCAGGTGAATTAATACATTCTAAAGTCTAAGAACCACTGGTCTAGAGAAAGGTGAACAAATTGAAATATTAGGATAATTTTATGGATGTGTTTAACCATCAATTAGAAATACTTATTGAAATAAATCAAGTTTATGAAAAGAAAATTCAGGCAACAGAGGAAAAGCGTGGAGTTCTAGTGCAACAAATCTGAGAATTTAAGGTTCAATTATCTGCCTATTGAGTTCCTATAGATAGACATTACTTTCATAAAGTATAGTAAACCAGTATGAAAGTTTAAAACAGAAATAAAATGAGAATTTTAATGAGATTTTCACTTTTACTATAATAATATAAAATGTATAAAATTTTAAAGTCTTTTGGGAGCAGCCTGTTAAAATAAGGGGCGTTGTTATATTGCTTATCTACGCGTGCCCTACCTTTTAATCAGTACTTATGGGCCTACCCAAGCACATTAAGGCTTTATTTGACTCAGTGAATATCTTAGTCACAATCTCATTAAAACTTTCCTTAATATTCTACAGAAAGACTCAACCTACAGGAATGTATTTTATAGGTGTATAAATGGATATGTCCCAACGCAGATTCATATTCATCTATGACCTTCACTTCCTAAGTGTGTCTTTGCTCTCTCTCTTTGCCATGGTGGGTTATTCTCTTTCTACTTGTAATCGTTCAACACTATTACATTTACCTGATAAAGAAATTTATTTAACCTTTATCATCACCTCTAAAGAAAAGACATGCTTATTCCTACTATTTATCCTTGGTCTTGCATAAAATACAAACTTGTGAGAATTATAATGAACTTACTTACCAAAATAATGAGACCCTCACATTACAATTTGTGTTCTGACCATCTTTCTCAAAATCTAGAATAATGTTAGCTATTGACTAGAAGTCTTCCTTATTCAGGTTACGCTGAATAAGGAAGACTGAAGAAGAACTGATGCCTTTAAATTTTGGTATTGGTGAAGAATATTGAATATACCATGGACTGCCAAAAGAATGAACAAATTTTTCTTGGAAGAAGCACAACCAGAATGTTCTTTAGAAGCAAACGTGGAGAGACTATGTCTCACATACTTCAGACATATTAACAGGAGGGATCAGTCCCTGGAGAAGGACATCATGCTTGGTAAAGTAGAAGGTCAGAAAAAGAGGAAGAGCCTCAATGAGATGGATTGACACAATGGCTGCAACAATGGGTTCAAGCATAACTACGATTGTGAGGATGGCTCAGGACCGAGCAGTGTTTCCTTTCGTAGTACACAGTGTCGCTATGAGTCGGAATCCACTCAACAGCACCTAACAACAATATTGACTAGAAGAAGCAAAAAATGAAATGCTCCAAATGCAGGTTTTTGTTTACTTTTTCTTATTATGAAGATGAAACTGAGTTAGGTTGCTGAATATGAAATAGAAAACCAGTGACTGTAAAACACACTTAGGAGAAATTCCAACAATCTACAATTTGTTGTAGGCACTGCTTATTTTAACAAGAATAGATTACATCAAAACAGATTTAAATATTTGACTGAAAGTAGTAGTATAAATATTGTCCACATGCCTTGAAACAGTAGGTAATCAATAGATATGTTTTGAAAGGCTGAATTAAAAAATGAAGAACAACAAATATGAAGTATCAGACTTCTGAATAGACCTATGCTGAGGAAGATATTACTTCTCTATAATATACAAGTAACATTTTATTTTACATAACTTACTTTTATTTTTAACAATGTTATGCATGCACATATTATAAAGAATCAAATATTTTATATAATGTTCAATATGAAAGGCAGGCATCTCATGCACACTACTCTTCACTCTCCCCAGTCAAGTGCCCTCATTTTCCACTAGCCAATATATGTAAAACTTTTTACTAATTTTTTGGTATTTTATTTCATATCACTGGGTAAAATAATTTACATATATTACTATTTTCTTTATTTTTCAGGTTAGGAGATATTTATTAACTTCAATTAGTAAAGGTAAGAATTTACCTCTCTTTGACCACCTCTTTCCCATTGCATGTAGAATTTACACACATAATTCCTTTCTTTCTATTATCCTAATATAATTATGTCAACATTTTGATTAGACTGATAACCAGTATTTATATCATTAAGAGTAATTTAATGACCTTCATATCAGAGTCCGTAATAGTCTAGAATCACTTTTCCTACACAATTTTTGTTTCTCCCAAGATTAATATTCACCTGGTTTTAGTTTCTTTGTCTTTATCATTAAGTCTCCCCCTGTTATATAAATCTCTACTCAGTATTCATACATATTAAGTACTCTATTTCTTTTATCTTCTTGAAGAAATATTTTGTCATGGATTGAATTATGTCCCCCCAAAAATGTGTGTATCAATTTGACTGGGCCATGATTCCTGGTATTATGTGATTTTCCCATGTGTAGTAAATCCTGCCTTTATAATGTTAATGAGGGAGGATGGGTGGCAGTTGTGTGAGGCAGGACTCAATTTATAAGACTGGATTGTGTCCTGAGGCAATCTCTTGAGATATAAAAGACAGAAGTGAGCAGTGAGACAGGGGGACCTCATACCATCAAGAAAGCAGTGCTGGGAGCACAGCACGTCCTTTGGACCAGGGTCCCTGCACAGAGATGCTCCTAGTCTGGGGAACACTGATAAGAAGGCCAACAGAGAGAGAAAGCCTTCCCCTGGAGCTGACACCCTGAATTTGGACTTTTAGCCTACTTTACCGTAAGGAAAACTTTTCTTTGTTAAAACCATCCACCTGTGGTATTTCTGTTATAGCACCACTAGATAACCAAGACAATTTTTTACCATATTTTTATTTGTTCCAATTTAAACCATTTCACAGCTGTCCTCTAATGATATCTCTTCATCATCATCAAGGAGATTTTCATTACTATGCTCAGGTTGGATCTCTTATTTTTCTGAACATTAGAGTATCCCCTTTGTAGATTACCCCATCATTTTGTTGAAGCATATTTTCTTATAATTTTCTACAAGAGAGCACAAAGGAGGTAAATTTTTTGAGACCAAGTATGTATAGAAAATATCTGTATTCCAGATTTATACTTATTTATAGTTTAGCTGGATATACTAGTTTAAGAGGGAAGTCATTTTCCCTCAGATTTTTGAAGAGTTTTTTACATTGTCTTCCAGTTTGCATTACTGCTGTTGAGAACTCTGGTAATATTCTGATGCTTAATTAATTTGTACAAAACCTATAAAATTTTTTCTCCTTGTAAGTTAGTAGTATCTTCTTTTTGTCTCCAATAATTAAAAAAAAAAAAATGCTGCAGTAGTGTTCCTTCTGTTAGTCAGTTTCTTCCATTTTGCTAGGCACTTGGTGATTACTTGGTGATTCCTAACAATTTGAAAACAGGTTCCCTGAAGATATGGAAAAAAAAAATTATTTCAGTAATTATTTGAACTGTTTTTTTGATGATTTATTTGCATCTCTTTTTCCTCTTCTCTCTCTGGGACATCTTTTGTTTAGATATTGGACCACTGGACTAGTCCTCCCCTAGTTTTGTTAATGCTGTGACTTTTGTTCCACTTTCTCAGAGATTTTCTATTAATCCTTCTGTGGCATTTTTCTTTCTTTTTTTGAATCACATTTCATTGCATTTCAATACTTTTTGTTTGCTTCATGTTCTTTGTTTTATATAGTATTCTGTTCTTGTTTTATGACTGGAATGACTTTTTTTATCTTTTAAGGATAATAATTATAGATTTTTTGGACGTTTGATTCTCTCTGAATATTCCTCATTCTTTAAACTTCGGTTTATCTGTGTATAATATCAATTTCTATTTCTGATGTGAGAAGCTTTCCTCTCACAGAGAAGTCTTTGGCTGGCTCCTCATATTTATGAGATATTTAAGAGTTGGCCACTATAAGGATAATTAAAAGCTCTTTGCTTTTAAGTGGGACATAACAATATAGGCTTCACTGTAGAGTGACCTGACAGCAATTTAATTTCGAAGCACCATGTTTTGAATCTTTACATAGTTTCTAAAGGCAGGTTACTTTTACCAAACAGCATTCTTCTAATATCCTGCCTGGGTGTATATAGTTCTAACTGCTGATGGGAGAAGTTGAGGAAGTCTTAACATTCAACATGTGAACTTTCACCATATTTTAATGTGGTATATTTACTCTTAAATATTTTAATGTCCATTGGGATATTTCTGTGAGTTAGAAATAATGTGTTTTGTTTCAAACTCACATTTTGTAGTTGCTTGTTACATAGTATGGTTGTTATTGTTGTTGTTAGGTGCCATAGAGTCAGTTCCAACTCATAGCAACCCTACGTACAACAGAACGAAACACTACCCAGTCCTGTGCCCTCCTCACAATTGTTTTTATGCTCGAGCCCATTGTTGCAGCCACTGTGTCAACTCATCTTGCTGAGGGTTTTCCTCTTTTTCGCTGACCCTCTACTCTACCAAGCATGATGTCCTTCTCCAAGGACAGGACACTCCTGATAACATGTTCAAAGTATGTGAGATGATGTCTCACCATCCTCGCTTCTAATGAGCACTCTGATTGTACTTCTTCTAAGACAGATTGGTTCATTCTTCTAGCAGTCCACAGTATATTCAATATTCTTTGCCAACACCAAAATTCAAAGCCATCCATTTTTCTTGGTCTTCCATATTTAATTGTCCAGCTTTCACATGCATATGAGGTGATTGAAAACACCGTGGTTTGGGTCAGAATTTAAAGAGGTCTTTTGCAGCATATCTGCAAGATGCAATATGTCATTTGATTTCTTGACTGCTGCTTCCATGGGTGTTGATTTTGAATCCAAGTAAACAGAAATCATTTACAACTTCAAACTTTTCTCTGTTTATCATGGTGTTGCTTACTGGTCCATGTGTGAGGGGTTTTGTTTTCTTTATGCTGTGGTCTTTGATCTTCATCAGTAAGTGCTTCAAGTCTTCTTCACTTTCAGCAAGTAAGGTTGTGTCATCTGCATAATGCATGTTGTCAATGAGTCTTCCTCCAATTCTGATGCCCCGTTCTTCTTCAAAGAGTCCAGCTTTTTGGATTATTTGTTCGGCATACAAATTGAATAAGTACTGTGAAATGATACAACCTTGAAGCACACCTTTTCTGACTTTAAACCACAAAGTCTCACCTTGTTCTATTCTAATGACTGCCTCTTGGCCTAAGTTCAGGTTCCTCATGAGCACAATTAAGTGCTGGAATTCCCATTCTTGGCAATGTTATCCATAATTTGCTATGATCCACACAGTCCAATGCGTTTGCATAGTCAATAAAATACAGGTAAACATCTTTCTGGCATTTTCTGCTTTCAGCCATGATCCTGCTTCCAGCCATGATCCATCTGACATCAACAATGATATCCCTCCTTCCACATCCTCTTCTGAATCTGGCTTGAATTTCTGGCATAGTGTGGTAGGCAGAATAATATCCTCCAAAGATGTCTATGTCTTAACTCTGGAATTTGTGTCTCTGTTACATTACAGGTCAAAGGACAATTAATGTTTTCAGATGGAAATAAGGTTACTAATCAGCTGATCTTAATATATTAACATTGTCCTAGATTGCATGGGTGGACCCAAGGTAATCACAAGGGTCCTTAAAAGGGTTAAGATAAGATGTGACTGTGATGAACCAGAGATGTCAATATGAGAAAATATATATTCCACTGTTTCTGTCTTTGAAGATGAAGAACAGTGACTACAAGCCAAGGAACACAGTTGACAACAAGAAAATAGAACAGGCAAGGAAAAATATTACTCAAGAGTCTCCATAAGGAATGCAACCCTGCTGACATCTTGACTTTAACCCAATGAGACCCATTTCAGACTTCTAAACTCCAGAAAGGAGCCCTGATGGCACAGTGGTTAAGTGTTTTGCTGCTCCATGGAAGAAAGATGAAACAGTCTGTTTCTATAAAGATTTATAGGTTTGGAAACCCTATGGGGCAGTTCTACTCTGTCCTACAAGGTCACTATGAGTGCTCAAAAAGAACATTTCAACATCTATCCTGAAGTACAATGCTGTCAGTGATAGAATAATATCCATAATCCTGCAGGAAAGACCAGTTAATATGACTATTATTCAGATTTATGCACTGACCACTAATGCCAAAGATGAAGAAACTGAAGATTTTTACCAACTTCTGTAGTCTGAAATTGATCAAATATGCAATCAAGGTGCATTGATAATTATTGGTGATTGGAATGCCAAAGTTAGAAATAAAGAAGAAAGATAGGTAGTTGAAAAATACAACCTTGGTGATAGAAACAACACTGGAGATCACTGATATAATTTTGCAAGACAAATGACTTATTCATTGAAAATACCTTTTTTCAACAATGTAAACAGTGAGTATACACATGGACCTTGCTGGATGGAATATGCAGGTATCAAACAGACTACATCTGTGGAAAGAGACACTGGAGAAACTCAATATCACCAGTCAAAACAAGGCCAGGTGCCCACATCAGGACATGCCATCAATTAGTCATATGTAAATTTAAGTTGAAGCTGAAGAAAATTAAAACAAGTCCACAAGAACCAAAATACAACCTTAAGTGTATTCCAGCTAAATTTGGAGACCATCTCAAGAATAGATTTGACACATTAAACACAAATGACTAAGGACCAGATGAGTTGTGGAATGACATCAAGGACATCATACATGAAGAAAGCAAAAGGTCATGAAAAAGACAGGAAAGAAAGAAAGCACCAAAATGAATGTTAAAAGAGACTCTGAAACTTGCTCTTGGATGTAGAGCAGCCAAAGCGAATGGAAGAAATTATGAAGTAAAAGAGCTGAAGAGAAGATTTAAAAGGGTGGCTCAAGAAGATGAATTAAAGTATTACAGTGCAATGTACAAAGACCTGGAGTTAGAAAACCAAATGGAAAGAACACACTCAGCCTTTCACAAGCTGAAAGAACTGAAGAAAAAATTCAAGACTCAAGTTGCAATATAGAAGGATTCTATGGGCAAAATACTGAATGACGCAAGAATCATCAAAAGAAGATGGAAGGCATACACAGAGTCATTGTACCAAAAAGAATTGGTCGATGTTCAACCATTTTGGGAGGGAGCATATGAACAACAACCTACGGCAGTGAAGGAAGAAGCCCAAGCTGCACTGAAGGCATTGGTGAAAAGCAAAGCTCCAGGAATTAGCAGAATACCAACTGAGATGCTTGAACAAATCGATGCAGCACTGAAAGTGATCACTCTTCTCTGCCCAAAAATTTGGAAAACAGCTAACTGGCCAACTGACTGGAAGAGATCCATATTTGTGCCCATTCCAAAGAAAGGTGATCCAACAGAATGTGGAAATTGTTGAACAATATCATTAATATCACTCATAAGTAAAATCATGCTGAAGATCATTCAAAAGTGTTTGCAGCAGTACATGGACAGAGAACTGCCAGAAATTTAAGCAAGATTCAGAAGAGGACATGGAACCAGAGATATCGTTTCTGATGATAGATGGATCTTGGTTGAAAGCAGAAAATACCAGAAAGATGTTGTGATGGTTAAGATTGTGTGTCAGCTTGGCTGGGCCATGATTCTCTGTGTTTTAATGTAATCACTCCCATGATTGAATATACTGTTAGTAGCCAATCAGATGAAAGGGAGTCTCCTTGGAGGTGTGGCCTGCATCTGTATATAAGCAGACATTCTGGCTTTTTGCTCTCTCTGGATCCTGCGGCAGCCTCCTGTCATCTCATCTCCCGTTCTTGGAACTTGAGCGGTCAGCTTATCTGCCAAACCTGGGATACGTCAATCTGCACAGCCTGTGAGCAGGAGCCCTGCTCTCTGACCTGCCGCTCTTGGGTTTGCCAGCTTCTGCAGTTGTGTGACTTGGGAGAGGCCTCTACCCTGATCCATGGTCTTGGAACATTCTAGCCTCTACAATCGCATGAGCTGTTTCCTTGATATAATCTCTCTCTATATGTATATTTATACACTTCACTGATTTTTCTTCTCTAGAGAATCCAGCCTAAGACAGATGTTTACCTATGTTTTATTGACTACACAAAGGCATTCGACTGTGTGGATCATAACAAATTATGGATGACATTACAAAGAATGGGAATCCCAGAACACTTAATTGTGCTCATGAGGAACTGGTACATAGACCAACAGACAGTCATTCTAACAGAACCAGGGGATACTGCATGTTTTAAAATCAGGAACATTGTGAGTCAGGGTTGTATCCTTTCACTATATTTATTCAATCTGTATGCTGAGCAAATAATCTGAGAAGCCAGACTATACGAAGAAGAAAGCACCATCAGGATTAGAGGAATACTCATTAACAACCTGGTATGCAGATCACACAATCTTCCTTGCTGAAAGTGAGGAGGACTTGAAGCACTTATTGATGAAGATCAATGACCACAGCCTTCAGTATGGATTCCACCTCAACACAAAGAAAACAAAAATCCTCACAACTGTACCAATAAGCAACATCATGGCAAGAGGAGAAAATATTGAAGTTGTCAAGGATTTCTTTTTCACTTGGATCCACAATAAACACTCATGGAGGCAGCAGTCAAGAAATCAAACAATATATTGCATCGTGCAAATATGCTGCGAAAGACCTCTCTAGAGTGTAAAAAGCAAAGATGTCACTTTGAGGACTAAGATGCACCTGACCCAAGCCATGAAGTTTTCAATCACCGTATATGCGTGTGAAAGCTGGACAACGAATAAGGAAGACCAAAAAAAAAAAAAAAAAATCAATGCCTTTGAATTATGGTGTTGGTGAAGAATAGTAAATACATCATAGACTGCCAGAAGAACACACAAATCTGTCTTGGAAGAGGTACAGCCAGAATGCTCCTTAGAAGTGAGGACGGTGAGTCATCTTGTCATGTACTTTGGACATGTTATCAGGAGAGAAAAGTACCTGGAGAAGGACATTATGCTTGATAATGTAGAGGGTGAGGGAAAGAGAGGAAGACCTTCAATGTGATGGATTGACACAATGGCTGTAAAGATGGACTCGAGCATAGCTAAGATTGTGAGGATGACACGGGACTGGATGGTGTTTCATTTTGCTGTACATAGGGTCGCTATGAGTCGGAACTAACTCAACAGCACCTAATGGCAACATTCACTTTCTTAGTGTCTATTACATTCTTTAGCACAAATTTTAATTAATCTGTTTTTACTGTATAATAAAACTTTTATAACAAATAACAAAAAACACTTCGGAAGGTGAGTTATTGCGTTCCCTATCAGTCACCACAGACACAAACAATGATTTTAGCTCACTTTTAAAGACATGATAAAGATCCACAAACTGTACAAAAGTATAGTTGGAAGTGGTCACACTCCTGGGAAAATGCTCTATTTTTAGAAAGATTGTAGAACTGTGTTCATTTATGGTGATAACAGTCTTTCAAATAATTGCTGAAATGGAAGTATGGTTCTTGTGTCTCTATATTTTGAAGTTGTAACAAAGTTGTTCATGCTAAATGTTTATTTCTCTAGTCCAGTTCATTGAAGACCATCAGCTCACACTACAATTATCTAGTTTAAACCATTTCTTCAGTTGTTAATCATTCTAACACTCTTTTTGCTGCAAACAAAATACAAAGTGACTGTTAGAGAACATAAGATCCTCTGAAAAGAATAAATGTCTAAACTAAAAGTTTAGTATTAGAGTTTTTTTTGAAGATTGTACCCTAACTGGGTGTTTAGTTTATTACTTGATTTCATTGCATATGGAAAGTTAAATAGTTTATAATTTTCTGTCAGTCAGTATGTATTTGAGTTGTCTACTTATCTGACTGCTCAATGATACATAAAAACCCAGGATAAATAATGGTTTATGCCATCTTCACAGAATCTAAACAAGAATTTGATAATGTAATCAGGCTTCTTTGGGGAAAAAAAAAAAAAAAAAACCCTTTGATGAGAAGTTTTATTGGGCATATCCAATCTACAATTTAGATAATTATGTGAAACTTTTAAATCTGGTTGATTTTTATTTTATTGCCACTAAGCAAGCACAAACTTCTGTAATTTTGAAACAAACTTATGGAAAAGTTGCAAAGCAAGTACAAACATTTCCTTTCCTGAAAACAACACCCTCCTTATCTGGCTTGGGCTTTGACTCCCCATGCCAGGCTGCCAACCACACAGAAGCCAACCTTGTTCTGCACACATAATGGTATTAGAACAAAATTATTCAGGAAAGGAAGTGGAATGGACAGCTGTAACTATACTTCTGGATTTCTTCTGTGGTCAGCTTGGTGTGCAACAGTTAAGAGCTTGGATGCTAACCAAAAGAATGGCGGTTCAAACCCACCAGCAGCTCTGCAGCGGAAAAGACCTAGAGATCTGCTCCCATAAAGATTGCAAACTAGGAAACCCTATGGGGCAGTTCTACTCTGTCATATATTGTCTATATGACTCAGAATCGACTCGATGGCACACAACAACAGGTTGGTTAAGGGGTGCATACTGTGTGATTGAATATAGCATAATACCGAGAAATCTTCATTAAGTATTACTCCAGAAAATGGCAATTCAGAATATATTTGCTTTGTTTTATGTACTTGAACACCCAGCCTTGAGATTTCTTATGTAAAATATGCTAAATCTCACAAACAGCAGAATTAATCATGTAAAAGCGTGAATCACCATATTTTATGACTGTTATATATTCTTATAGTATTATGTATGTCACTGTACAGCCTAAAATTGATAACATTGTACAACAATTTAAGACATTTTGAATGTATTTTTAATTAGCCTAGGTCCAAACATCTGAATATAATTTTCCTATATATTTTTTTGAAATTCTCAATGATGCTTAGTCATGTTCATTTTTATTCCTATTGTTCATTTTGCTTATTTTTAGTTTTTAATTTTACAAGCTAATTTATTTTACATAGACATTTTAAAAAATGATAGACCTCAAAGCAAAAATAAACACATTGGAAAAAGATAGCCTGTTCTAAAATAAAAATATGCCTGTCTTCATCACTGAAAAACGGTTTGTTTTTGTAGCATAAGGGGCAGAGAGTAAGCCATGCTATTAGTACTAAGTGCATTTTCTATGAGCAAACCACAAAAGTGCTTTTGCGAATCAATATGTTCTGAAAAAAAAATATTTCTTTTAAACCTATCCAAAGCAGAAATCATTTCCAAAATCAAAGGATAGTGGAAAATGATGGGCACCACAAGGTCTCTCTTCCTTTCTGTTCAGAATACCCCTGTATTCTCTCATCCTGGAGATAAAGGCATTAGATGAAGGGACCACGCAACGGAGGAATAAACAGCTCAGTAATCCTGAGATGGCGAGGTTGGCCACGGAAGCTGCTACAGTGGTGGAATAATATTTGGTTTGCCTTTATAAATCCATTCCAGACTTTTCTGTGAGATTTTTCTGATGTGGTATAAGTGTTACATTTTAGAAATAATTTTCTCCTACTTTCTACTCTGATTTTCCTGCAATAATGTATTTATATGTCACAATCTTGACAACAATCAGTACATATGTTTTGAAGCTATTTGCTTTCCTCAATGGTTTTATTTAAAGGCAATCATGTAATATAGTTCACTTTGCCTGGACTAATTGTGCATGTCGATACTTTTCTTGTTTGTGTAATGGGAGGGACATCATGGTGGGAGGGGAATCAGCCACTTCAGTTCAGAATCATATGGCTACTAAGAAACTAGATTGTAAGTATTTAGATTGAACCATTATCCTCTGACTGTTCATTCAACAGGCCAACATTTATTGAATAACTGCTTTCTGCCACACAACTGCAAAGTGATGACCCCAGGAATTCAGTAATAAATGAGACCACATGTGGGCCTTAGTAATATTAAGAGCCTAGTGTGTGCCTTCATAGATCAGCCTTTAAAATGTTTGGAAAATTGAAATTTAAAGTCATTCTATCATGTTCTGTTAATATCTATGAGAAGGGAACACTCACTTTAGAAAGAAAGAAATTGTGAGAGTCATTGCACCTATAAAGCATTCATTGAATATTAATAGTTTTCTACAATACATTAAAAACAAATAGACGTAGGAATCAACATTTCGTGCATTAAATCATAAAGGATCTAAAATATTCAAAGAGGGAGTTTATAAATTCTATGAGCATGAACTCTTCTGTTTTAACTTAAGTAGTTACATTCTAGCTGTAAAAGATTTAGAGAATTAATCAGATATATGATTAAAATCTCAACTCATTCTAAGTCTCTTCTGTTTCCTTAACTGAGGAGATTTTAAATATTTACTTTAATAGGATAATTGCCTTCACCTTACACTTTCCTTTTCCTTTGTAGACATCCTGTACAATTGTAATTGTCTGATAAAATGGTATACCTCATTGTAAGCTTTATTTATTCAAAAATACTGACTAAATGTGTACCTTCAACAAGTAATAAAACTGCTCACATTCCATTTGGCTAATGGATAGCCTCTCTTTCACTTTTGTTATGGCACCTCTCAATAGAGTTAAATGTTGATAGTACCATTTAAAAATCAATAAATTCTAGACTGATTTTCAACTACTGTATCTTCTTGTGTCCTATTATATGATTTAGTAAGAGTAAGGAAATATATCAGTTATCTATTGCTATACAAGAAAGCACTCCAAATCTTAATAGCTTACAAGGACAACATTTTTCAAAATTCTGTGGGTTGGTTGAGTAATTCCTCTGTTGATTTTGCCTGAGCTTACTCATGTGGCTGCATTCAACCAGAGGGTGGCTAGGCCTGACTGTCCAAACAGCCTCAACCACGTATTTGACAGTTGGTGCCATCTGTCATCTGGGACACCTTGGTTTTACTCCACTTGGCCTTTCATCCTCAAGCTGGCTAGCCTGAGCTTCTTCCCAAAATGGTGGTCTCAGGGTTTCAAGACAGGGAGAACAGAAGCTCCAAGGCCTCTTGTGGTCTATGCTCCAAAACTCACAGAACATCACTTCTGCCACATTCTCTTGACCAAAAGAAGAAATCAAGACTAGCCCAGATCCAAGAGGATGGAGAAATGGCCTCCACACCATTACATACACAATGAGTGTGGCATCAGTGTCATATTGCAAAGGGGTATGAACTCAGGAAGGCATTAACTATTTATGTACATTATTAAAATTTTATATTGCAGTATAAAATAATCATGCAATTCCAGGTACGAGAATACCTCTTCTAAACATAAAAATCCATAAATTTATAGGAATTGAATACACATTTAGGACAAGATGAACTACAGATTTAATGGGCACATTCAACTGAAAGTTTATTTCTCAAGGGTAATGATTGCATATTTCAGTTAAAACACTGGTTCCCAACAAATTATCTTTTGGAACCAATCACATAAACTCATAGAGCACATTAAATAAAATAAAGCTTCATGAGGTATTTGGCAGTTTTGTTGTTTATTTTGTTGTTGTTGTTATTTTGTTTTTTAAACCACTGTATCCTCAGCACCAAGCAACCTGACACATAGTATGGATTGAACTGGCATAACAAATGTGCTAAGATTTTTTTGTTTGCTGTGGGATTTTTTTCATTGTTTTGATTTAGTTTATTTTTCTGTTGGTTGATTGCTTGTATTTGTGCTTGAAGGTTGAATTCACGTGTTTATAAATGAGAATATTGATGCCCAGAAAACTTTAATTAATTATCCGTTAAATACTTCAACATTTAATTTAATTTAAACATTTCGAGTACAACAACAATTTCATTAAATCTCTTAATATTTTTCCCTTATGGTAAAGTTTTGTATCCATTATTTCCTTTCATAATCCACTCCTGATCCCTTACCTCTTTTAGATAATAAAGAGAAACTAAACATATCTCCTTAATTAAAGATGCAAAAAAATTTAACAAGGGGGATCTAATAAGTAATCAATTTATTTTTTATCTTATTATTCTTACTATTTTTAAACCATTATTTTTATTGACAGATACACTTCCCATAGAAAGAGTACCAGGACCAGTTGCAATCAAATAGATTTCGACTACTGGTGACCCCATGTGTGTTATAGTAGAACTGTATTCCATAGGGTTTTCAGTGACTGATTGTTTGGAAGTAGATTGCCAGGCCAACTAATTAAATAAGCATGTATTTCAATTTTGGTTCATTATATTTTACTTCTCTAAATCCAGTCATAGCCATAGAGAATTTCTCATATCTATTCTATGACCCGTCTACAAAACACGCACTCATATAGGTGCTATACCCAGACAGGAATACATAAAAAAAAAAAAAGGAACTGATTTAATATTGGTATTGCCACTACAGAATTAATGTCATACAAAATTAATTAAAATCTTATAATTGCTTTAATTGATTATATTTTAAGGCATAACTTATTTTAATTTTAACACAATATCAGAATAAATATCTACAAGGTTCATAATTTTAAAGGTCATTGCACATGCAAACATAAAGCTATTTAATTACTTTCAAATCCTGAATCAATAGTTGATTTTTAAAATACAAGTTAAACAGCATTATATTTTAACATTGGAAATTAATTTTAATCCCATGGTAAAGATGATTTCAAACTTCTTATGTATCATTTTTCAAAAACTATATTTTGGCATGTTTGCCTTTGCACAATCTGGATAATGAAATATTTCATATTTCAGAGAAGTGATGGAGCATGTTTAAATACATCTATCTTTTCTTGTACAGTTGTGTAACCAAAGACACACATCTCCTTGGCAGCTTTGGAAAGCTCTGGATATTAAAAAATTCTTCCTTTTACTGGACTGAAAGCCTTTTTCTGGTAACTTTTACACAGTATTTCCATCAAAGCACTTCCTAGAATGCTCTGTCCACAATGGAACCCACAGCTCTCTCCATTCCATTACTTAACATCTTCTTTTTGTATGTGGAAAAGGCACATTTGGTGCCAGTGGTTATTCTGGTGGTTTTTTGCAAACCCTGATGAGAGAAGTTATGATCCCTGGATGGATGGATTTGTCCTGTGCTCTGGGTATCATTCTTCTAAGGTCTGTCCAAGGCTTTGGCCCCTTTCCCTGACTCTAATGGGATGTATACACCCCTGAAATGATGGTTAAGGCTTGAAGGAGATTACCACAGTTATATGCTAACCTTTTACTGCCCAAAAGAAAATCTCAAAATAGATTTCTCTCAAGAAATAGTTTATCAATAGGTCATGTGAAATATTAATTAATAAAAATCTGGAAGTAGATCTTTTTTATTATTATATTTTATGTGCATTTTTAAATAAGACAGTGAAACATACATTTCACATAAATCAGCCTGAATTAATTAAAAATAGGAACTTAAGCTCTAAATTATTATGCACATCTTCTAAAATAAGTATGGTTAGAAATGCATTCTAGAATTTCAGTCACAAGGTTGACAGCATTCTTTTTTCATCCCATTTCTTATATTGCCTAACAAAATTCCCCTTCCCATTTTATCACAAAATCAAATTCCCTGAAATGAAATAAAGGAAGAATAAGTACAGTAAACTGGGAATTAAGGAACAGTATTATTTGTCCAAAGGAGCCCTGGTGGCACAGTGATTAAGTGCTCAGCTGCTAACAAAAAGGTCCGCAGTTTGAACCCACCAGCTGCTCTGAGGTAGAAAGACATGGCAGTGTGCTTCCATAAATATTTACAGCCTTGGAAACCCTATAGGGCAGTTCTGCTCTGTCCTACAGGGCGGCTATGAGTCAGAATTGACTCAGTGGCAACGGGTTTTTTGGCTTTATCTTGTGTCCTGCATGAAATTGCTTGAAGGGTCGTCTAATACAGAATACTTAAGGCAATCACCTTATCAATATTACTAAGAACATGAAAGATTGCTCATTTTTAGTATTGAGCAAAATAGTGTGATAATATTGGAAGAGTATTAATAGGACAGTCTGATCAAAACCTGATAATACTAGAATTTTCATACATATTACCTCCCAAAATAACAAGCCTTACAATACTTTTATGTAGATATTATTTCTTTCATTTACTGAAGAAAGTGAAGCTAGCTTAACAAGCGTGCCAAATGATTAGAAACATTAGCTTGTTTGATTCAAAGTTTACACCCTTTCCTTAACACCACAAACCAAATCACTGTTTTTCCAGACCCACAGGAGGAAAATCCAACGGGTACTGGGCTAATTTGCGGTTGCTCTTGCAGTGTAGCTTAACAGCAAAGGCAAGGACTGTGAGTCAGGCGATCTGGTCTTGAATTTTCCCTTCACGAGCTGGAGGACTTCAAGTGACTCATTGTGTGTCATGTTTCTCGTTTTCCTTATTTATAAAATACAAAGTTTAAACTAGATGATCTCTAATTCTCATTCCAGATTTGAGGATGTGTGATTCTCTCACGCTTCTCTAAGTTATATTTTCCTTTTAAATCAGGAGTTATCTGGTTTTAGATAGTTGTAGTTATCTTTTATGTCAGCTGTTACAAACATTTGTAACATGGTAGGCTTTACTCTGCAACATATTGACACTATTCTGTAATAACCTTTCAAAGTCTTCTTATGCTGATACTGAGTGTATATTTCAGCATAAGCAATGAGTGAGTGAAGATCTTTTGATGCTAGGAATTCTCTTCTGACTTGGGACTCACAAGGTCCTTTGGCTCATCTGTACAGTTAATGAAATACGACAGAGCTCCATTTTATACTTTTTTGTAATTCACTGATTTGATCATTGAAAGTAAAGAGCTGTAATGTGATTAAAACTAACAATATAATATAAAAACTGAAAAAAAGGTTGGGGATGTCCACATACAATTTATATATAAATGTATGCATGCACATAGAGACACACAAGCACACACACACAGGCTGATGCACTTTTCTTTTTGAGACTAAAATACCATATTTTGTATGTATTTTTAAAGAAATAAAGCCAAATTACTTATACTGATTCTAATACCTATCTCTTTAATGTCATTGAAATTGTCTTTTACTTTTTTAATGAGAAGTGAGGATATTTTCCAGTCTTTCTTCTTGTTATTATATATTTTAGAATTACTATTCGTTCATTTTAAAAGATACAAAATACAGCTAAGCAAAAAGAAAACCAATTTTTTAATCTCTTTGTATTTATCCTTCCAAACTTGCTCTAAGCATTTGCATATGCATATAAGTCTGATTATACTGTGCATATTGTTTTACAACCTTCTTTATTTTGTACAATATTTCATATTAATAAATAAAAGTATAATTTTCAATGCTTCCAAAATATTTCACTGTATGGACATAAAAATTATTTAACTAATTATTATTCATCATTTGCGAGTGACCCAAGCCATGGTGTTTTCAATCACCTCCTATGCATGCAACAGCTGGACAACGAATAAGGAAGTGTGAAGAAGAATAGATGCCTTCACATTATGATGTTGGCGAAGAATATTGAATATAACATGGTCTACCAAAAGAACAAACAAATCTGTCTTGGAAGAAGTACAACCAGAATGCTTATTAGAAGCGAGGATGGTGAGACTGTCTCACATACTTTGGGCATGTAATCAGGAGGGACCAGTCCCTGGAGAAGGACATTATGCTTGGTAGAGCAGACGATCATCAAAAAAGAGGAAGACCCTCAATAAGATGGACTGACACAGTGACTACAACAATGGACTCAAGCATAACAACAATCATGAGGATGGCACAGGACCGGGCAGTGTTTCTTTCTGTTGTGCACAGGGGTTGCTATGAGTTGGAACTGACTCGATGGCACCTAACAAGAACGACATCATTTCTTCATATTATAAACAATGTACAACAAACATTTGTTTATTCATCTTTGATCGTTTTTCCCTTTACAAGAAATTTTAATAAGTGAATTTATTAGTAGAAATGGTGAAACATGTTTAATAGTTTTGATATATACTGTTAAATTTGTCTACACATTTTATTATTTTACATTTTTGCTTATTTACCCACACTCTTCCCAATTCTAGAATTCTCTTCTTTAAATAGCATTTGAATATTTTGATCACCTTGTTAACATTTTATCCATATGTTCACACAAAACCTACAACTTTATAAATTATAAAAGTTTTAAAAACAAAGCCCCACAATTTCCCAACTGCTATTTATCTTTCTCCATAAAATGGAAACCAACTGCTTTTTACCACCTGTAAACTATTTTACCTTCTTTTTATTATGTTTCATTTTCCTTTTGGGGAATGACCCATCCTTACTTTCAGTCTATGTGCCTTAGTGAAGCTGATTCCATTCAGGGTGCATATGTGCCCTAGGCCTCAGCCGTACAGTGTGTTCCCTTTTCTCTTCAACAGAGGTTAGTTCACGGATGGGCTCTTACCTCAAAAGGCATCAGCCATTGAGATCAAGGCTTTTGTCCAAATTGATGGAGAAGAGATGTTGTTTTCATATATACCAAAACCTGTAATGATAGGAGGCTGGAACTTCTACCAGCCCTCTTTCTACCAGCTGGTGTCCAACTGGAGCCAACACACAGGCAGGCGGAACCAAGAGATAGTGAGAAAGCCAGTGCTGATAACTATAGTTGATCCCCTGAATCTAGCCATAGCTGGATTGTGTAAGATGCTTGGATTTTAATCAGATAAGTAATAATTTCCCACATGAGTTGAGTGTTTGTTATGCTACAAGTTAGAGACCAAAACTAACTGACAAATGTTCAAATAAATTTTTGAAGCTTTAATAGCTGAGTCTTCACCAAATTTTTTTCAGTTATAGATTAATCTCTGAGTCTTTCAGAAATTGGTGTTTCCTTCCTGTTTCTTTGCTCTCTATAGTCTATACCACCTCCATATTATGGACACGCATGGTAAGTTACTCAGTGCCCTACCCTCTCTCTCAGCTACAGACACTCAACTATTAATTTTTCCTGCTGGTAAAAACACATGAGCAAAAAAAAAAGCACCAAAATGACAACAACAGAACTCTCAATATTCACTGTTGAACTACATATTTGTAAATTCTTCTTACTGCATCATACTCCTAATTATCTTCAAATATTATAGCCTCTTCCCCTCTCCTACACACAGACTGTGAGCTGTCAAAAGATAGATTATGATTCTTATATTTCTTTGTATTACCCTCAGAATATTGTCTTTTACAAAAACAAGAACTCAATAAAAAATGTGTTGAAGGATTGGAAACAAGAATTTAGTGCCAAAGGGAAGTAGCAAAAGAGGTTCTTTTCATAGGGTAGCTGATAGCCCCAAAATCCCACACATCTATATCAAAGATAAATTGAACTGCAAAACTCTGCAGGCCACACCAGTTACACCATCTCAAAGATTAGTGACATCATTTTCATAAACAATCCCACATTACATAAACTATAAAATCTATAGAGATAATAAGAGAACTACACTAGCCCAGTTCCATTTGGGGTATGCTGTTTTATTCACTTGCCTTTGAAATTCAAAAGTGTGCTGCTTTTTTTTATCTTTGAAAACAGAAAAACCACATTATTTTACTAGGAGTCTCGGTGTATTCTTCACATTAAAAGGAATAAATGAACAGTTTCACACAAATAATTAGTGAAATACATTATTCTGTTTCTAAAAAGAGTTTCACTTATCCACTCTTGACACATATTTTAGATAGAGATGAAGCCTTTATTACAAACTCAGGGGGATTTCACAGAATAGCAGGTAAGCCTCAGATTATCATCTGTTTCATCAAGATTTAGCTCAAAAAAAAAAAAGTAGAAAACCCACAGGCTTATCAAGATACATAGAAATACTGTAAAACTGATGCTGGAGTCAAATAACTTACATAAAAATAACACTGAATAACAGGAGGATTATATGAACCACATGGGTTTCTACTATATGCAACTTTATATTATTTTGTGACTGACATGCTGAACATCATATATTTTATTATTTAAAAAATAAAAAATAGTTTTATAATTGTACAACATATTTCAAAAAGCAATATATACACTGTTGAAAATTTTTAAATAACAGTATTTTTAAATTTAAAAATACTTAGAGATAACTTTTGCTAGCATTTTGATGAAAACCTTCTGAAATGTTCCCTATTCAATGACGAGCAAATGTTTACAAAAATCACGGTATTGAATTAATTTTGAAAATTACTTTTATGTTCACTGAATCATGATTATTTTCCTGTATAAATGAATATTTTTCTATGCTACAATAGTAAAGGTCACATGTAATCCATTTCTGGGAGTGACATTATTGAATCAATCAATCAGATATTTACATATATTAAGCCTATTAACACTAATTAGTTATTAGAAACAAAACTTTGATAAATAAGAGTAAAGTTTTCATTCCTCTTTAATAAGACTTATATTTGTTCACCTCTTAAGCCGTGTGCTTGGTTTACATGGTGTCCACCATGAACCAGAATATCTAGCTCTCTAGCATCAGTTCCTCCCTTAGTCTACCTTTTTGTTTCAAAATGTTTACAGAAAATTCAGGGTACTGCTCATATTACTGAGCAAATGACTTATTTCTTCTGGGAAATGACAGAGCAATTTTACAAGTTTATCTTAGTTCTCATTAGAGATGAATTTATTCTGATGCTTATGAAGCTTAAGTTTCAGGGCCTCTCATTTGCACCAGGCCCTTCCAAGGCCCTGGGAGGAACCTGGCAATGTGTTCATATGTTCATATACTTTTATAAAATTTGCAGAAGTATTGCAACCACTATCTCTTTCCAATCCAACTCCCTCTTGTAGAAAATTCTGGTACTCTGATAATGGGATAGGAGCCCTGGTGGCACAGTGGTTGAGAGCTATGGCAGCTAACCAAAAGGTCAGTTGTTCTAATCCACTAGCTGCTCCTTGGAAACCCTATGGGGCAGTTCTACTCTATCCTATAAGGTCACTATAAACTTGGAATCAACTCAATGGCAACGGGTTTGATTTTTTTGTTTTAATAATGGAAAAGTTGAGTTGGGGATACATTATTTGGGATAAAGTGGGATATAGTCTTATGGTTTGCTATCATCTCTACCTATACTAAGTAACCGCTCATTGTTGTATTGTAGCAATGACCCTCCCACCATCCACTGAGCTGACTAATCCAAAATTGTAATAGTAAAATACAAGGCCATAGCACATGAAGGCAGCCAGCATCAACAGTACAAAGACAGTGGAGTAGAAACACAGTTTGAAGTATAGCTATCCAGGAGCTAGCTTGTGGAACATTCTTTAAAATCTTACAGTTTCTTTATAGAAGAAATTTGATGGAGTTTCATGAAATTTAATACCAATTCTAAAAGTTTATGGCTACTGAACCTGAGTGGTGAAGCATACATAAATTTAACTAAACTACTAGTTTAAAAAAAATTTATTAATCATGCTAAAGAAAAGGTCCAACTATCCTTCTAGTCTCTCCATAGACATACATGCTAACAAATTGTTAAATGAAGAGGTGATCAAAAAGTGTATATCCTAAAAAAACTGAGAAAATATTGTAAGAGATGTGCCAAAAATGTTAATTATTGAATATGTTTTATTTTGTCATGTTTGCAACTCTGAGATAATTCTCAGCTTTTGTAAATTTAAAAATAATTTTTGTCACTCTAAATGAATACTCACATATTTAGGGTTTTGTATTATTTTTCTTAAGGAGCCTTGGTGGTACAGTGGTTAAAGCATTCAGTTGCCAGCTGAAAGATCATTGATTTGAACCCACCAGCTGCTCTGAGGTAGAAAGATGTAGCAGTCTGCTCCCGTAAGTGTTTACAGCCTTGGAAACCTGATGGGTCAGTTCTACCCTGTCCTATAGAGTCGCTGTGAGTCAGAACCAACTCGATGGCGACTGATTTGGTTTTTTTGGTATTATTTTTCTTAGAGAGGGCTAGTAACATTGTATAAGCATCAGATCCCACATACATGGATCTACTCCTGGTATCACTCATCAACGCAAGCAGGGGGAAGAAAAAGACTGATGATAACAACATAGACTCTTGTCTGTCTTTGACTTTTCTTATTTCATGTATGGAGAAAATAGATTAAGTGTTAAAGTACATGTGAAGAGTTTTGAAAAGGATGATAACATTTTTCAGATATAAGCATGCATTGTCAGTCTCCTGTGTAGTAGGTTTCAAATTTGCTAGGATTGGAAATTGTTTTACTAGGTCAACGTTTGTATTTATTTTTAAGGTCCCTCATGCATATTACTAAATTGCTTCTTACAAAGGTGGAAACAATTAACATTCCCACTAGTAGTACTTGAGTCAGTCATCTCTTGGAGATGTTCTTCCCACTTTGATGTTTATGATTTAATTATCCTTTATAATTTTTTATGCACAGATTTTTTAATTTTTATGAGATAAAAATTGGTCTCTATTTAACTTTTCCTTACTTTTATTTTTAAAATCTTACTTATACAAAAATTAGATTAAAATATTGACCTAATTTTTTCCATTTTTGGTGGTTTGATATTCAAGAAAATTAGGTTTTATTTTCTAACTTATTTTTTCAGTTATTCAGATGGAATACCTTTCCCTTTTTTCCTTCAAAAATTAGTCAATTACTAGAGGTGTATTTACTTTATTTGATTTGCAGAAATATTTTGTTACTCCTGTACATTAAAAATTGGAAAATTCATATTAAAATTTAGTTTTTGAAAAATTGAGGAATGGCTACATTGAGCCCATAATTCCACAAGGTAACAATTGGCTGTAGTTGAGGAGCTGCTCTTCTCTGGATGAGCATGCATTTTCCAATTTGCCATTACCCTTAATGTCTTCACTTCTATATTTGGCCTGCCTCAGCATGATAGGCATTTAGTTTGATCATTTAAAATAATAGATTAGATAGGTGTTCACAGAGAATTCCAGGATTTACCTGGGCTCTGGTTTCCTTATGAAACTATATTGTCTGTGATGTCAATGGGCTCTAATGTTTCTTGAGTTCAAGTGAATATGTAGTCCTGACAGATCAGCATTATGAGTATGTGTGGAGTCGTGGGGATGTATGCTGGTAAATTTAGTCAGGATAAGAACTTACTGGAATATTTTGGCTGTACATTAGCCCTGGTAAAGGAAAGTATATCTCGGCATTTCACAAGCTTAAATTCACTGGTTTAGAAGAAACTGTTTGGCATAATACCTGAGACATAGTATATGATAATTTAATATTTGTATAGTGAAAGAGTTGATTAGTAATTGAATGCCCTATGCTTAGACTTCATTACTGGTAAGAGGGATATTAATTGAGGATGAGATCAAACCAAACACCCTAAAAAAACTTAAGTAGTTCTCAGAATAAATGAGGAGGAAAATAAAGCTAAGTGACAAAGGAACTGCTAATGTTTGTCACGGGTCACACTGCTGTTAGGACAAGATTCATTGTTGAATTGATCAGAGAGACAGATTGAAGAGAAAATTTGATTAGTAAAAACAGTATTAGGTGATGTTCCAATCAAGGAAAACAGGAAATAATGTTAGACCACTTATTGTTAGTGTATTTTTTGAGAGGTAGCTCAAGTAAATGCAAACAAACAAACAAAAAAACAGCTTCCTAGTAATCCTAAGGAATACATCCATAGTACTTTTGCCACTCTTCTAGTGAGAATCAAACTTCACTTGACACATTCACTATGAAGGAAATAAAAGCATATTATACTAGACAACCATTACTTCCACCTGCAAGAATTCTTGATGGAGACATTCTGTACAGTGAAGTTTCAGAAGCAAAAAATAATTCAGGAAACCTTAAATTTTTAGAATGCAAATGAAAGGAGACAATACCCACAATGTCTAATTTTTTAAATAAACTTTTTAAAGATCTCCTCTTGTGGATGCATGAGTTTCATGGAGTCTGAGATTTCTGCTTTTGTGATAAACTATCCAGGTATTTGACTTCCTAACTTCTGCTGACTGTTCTACTTCCCTTCCTTCTAAGATCATACAATGCCTCCTTCTGAGTTCTCTCCAACCTCTTCCATTCCAGTGTGTACTCTGTGCTTCTATGTGTATATATGTGTGTGGGTGTGAATGTTGTTGTTAGCTGACATCAAATTGTCCCCCAAATTATGGTGATCCCATGCACAACTGGTTCAGACGGTAGCGATCTCTAGGGGTTTTATTGGCTGATTTTTCAGAATTACATTGCCAGAACTTTCTTCCTAATGTATACATATATATTGGTTGCCATGAAGTAGTTCCCAACTCATGGCTACCTCATGCATGCCATTGTAGAAATGTGCTCCATACAGTTTTTAAAGGATGATTTTTCAAAAGTAGATTGCCAGGTTTTTCCTCCAAATTGCCTCTGGGAGCACTCAAACCTCCAACATTTCTGTTAGCATAAAAAAAAAAAAAAGCAAGAAGAAAACAATGGCTTAAAGAAAAACTGGCAGAACCAAAGGTGTTCGTAAGGATGACAAGTTATATAATACAATAGCTTTCTAATATATGGGGGAAAAATCACTTAAAAACATGTTACTCATGGGACATCCCAGTCAATTGGCCGTATATCGTTTTTAGTTTTTTCTACCGCCTAGTTCATTATGTAGTACCTGGGGTCTTAAAGCTTGCAAGCATCCATCCAAGGTACAAACATTGGTCTTTATTCACCTGGTGCAGCAAAGGAAGAAGAGGAGTCAGGAATCAGAGGAAGAACTGGAATGCACGTCTATTCGCCTCCAGGAACAACTGCCTCCTTTGCCATGAGACCAGAAGAACTGAATGGTGGTGGGCTACAGTCACTGAGCATTTTGATCAGATTCTATAGAAGAATCACGATAAACAGGGAGAAAAATGGGGAACAGAATTTCACATTCTCATGAAATTCAGGCATTCTGCAGTCATTGAGACTGGATGGCCTCTCAAAATTACTGCCCTGAGATAATCTTCAAACCTTCAATTGAAACTATTACTTGAGGTTAATTTTAAACCAAAAAATAGTTTAGCATAATTAGTAAAGAATGCCTGCTTTGAGCCTCGTGCTGTTTTAAAGAATTTTCTATATGTGATCAAATTGACAATAGGTTAGATGAGAAGTTTAGGGGCTGTGATGGTTAAGATTGTGTGTCAAATTGGCTGGGCCATGATTCTCAGTGTTTTAATGTAATCACTCCCATGATTGAATATACTGTGAGTAGCCAATCAGATGAAAGGAAGTCTCCTTGCGGGTGTGGCCTGCATTTGTATATAAGCAGACGTTCTGGCTTTTTGCTCTCTCTGGATCCTGTGGCTGCTTCCTGTCGTCTCATCTCCCGTTCTTGGGACTTGAGCTGTCAGCTTATCTGCCGAACCTGGGATTCGGCGGTCTGCGCAGCTGGTGAGTGGCAGCCCTGCTCTCTGACCTTCCGATCTTGGGCTTGCCAGCTTCTGCAGCTGTGTGACTTGGGAGAGGCCTCTACCCTGATCCACGGACTTGGGAAGTGCTAGCCTCTACAATCACGTGAGCTGTTTCCTTGATATAATCTCTCTCAACATATATCTTTATACACTTTACTGGTTTTGCTTCTCTAGAGAACCCAGCCTAAGGCAGGGGCCAGTGAATTTATATTAATGATGGTGGAAAAATTTGCAAAAGGAGACCGAGAATGGTTGCACAACTTGAAGAATGTAATCAATGTCACTGAATTGTACACATGGAAATTTTTTAATTAATGTATATTTTGCTGCGTATATTTTCACCTATGATAATGTTTTTAAAAGAAAACATAATGGAAAAAAGGTATAATTCACACTGCAAAAAAAATATATTATAGTATTTTGAACAAATGTAATAGGCATTTGAAACAGAGAGAAAAAGAGAGGATCCACAAAACTTTATCAAAGGATATGTAAAAAGCTAATAGGTAGAAAGACGTATTTCAGATCAAATGAAATACTTCTGTAAGACAGAAGCTATTTTCCATTGACTATACAATTAAAGTGAATCCATCAAATTTCAAAGGGACATATTTTAATTTAAAAAAGGCATCTAAGTTCATCTATTAAAGTAAGGATGTAAAAATAGCAAGTAGGACTCTGAAGAACTGTTTCTTAACCTAGTAGATATTAAAATGTATTAGAAATTCATAAAAATTATACCAAAGAGGGGGCAAAAATAAAAATTATGCAAAATCTCAAGTTTATATAAGAATTAATGTTTAATAAGGATGAAATTTTAAATCAGTGGATTTATTAAATATTTGGTTCAAGGGAAAATAAATTTCATATAGCTGAAGGAAGAAACCATACAAAAAGAAACATCTTAAAACTTCAGAATAAAATAGGAATTCTGATAGAACATTTGCAGCTTATAAGACATTTTGTGGAATGGTTATTTTTAGATATATATCTACAAAGGAATTACTATGACTTCTGATTTCCTTTTCACCCCATACTAAGGGTCGAATGAGTGGCTTGGTCACTGTCCGAAAGTTATCTTTAATTCATGAATTCCTTTATGAAGGACTAAGTGATCTTAGAAATTAGAAAGCAACAATACTCTGGTTGTTACCCTAAGCTGCCTGTGAGTTGATACTTATTGCTCCCATGGGACGGAATCCTCAGCCAGCAGTTCCAGTGAAATCCAGGAGCAGAGATTTAAGGTTGGTGCTATCTGCTTCCTCCCCTAACTGTCTCTTAGGCCAAAGGTGCCATCTGGGACTGAAATGGAGATCCATTTTAAAGCTTTAAAATGGACTTTGCTGAACTAATTAGAAACAAAAGGACTGCCAATTTCCTCTGCTAGGAATGTGAGCTATTCAGATAATTCATTAGCTTATTATTCTGCATTTGAAGGTATAAAAATTTGAAAAGCTAAGAAAAATTTAATGATCAACAATAATAATGTAAGTACAGAAAATGGTAAAGCAGATAAAACAATGGAAGAATTGCTGTGGTTAAAAAATATAAAAAGTAAAGAGCCTAGCAACTCCTTTTATTTAAAACAAAGTGGCTAAAAGGTGTGAATCAGAGGGCTAGCCACTTAATTTATCAAAACCAAAGTTTTTCTAAGGAAAAAACTTCCTGGTATTTTTCCTCCAAGGTCCCCAGGCAGTCTTGGACAGAACTAAGTCACCAGTTCAAGTCATAGCCCAGAGTGACACATTATTTAATAGGGGAAAGAAAAATGTTAAAATAATGCAAGGGTGTTTTCAGCTGATGCTGAGTCAGATCATGCAAGGCAAAACTAGAAACGTTTCCACTCCTCATCCTAGACACTATTATGATGTTTCCTACTCATAAACAAAAGGATTAGAGTTGGCATACCAATATCCCTGTTAATTTTATTTAAAAAGTGGGCAAATGCTATTTTAAAACTTTTTGAAAAGTGTATATATCTTCCATTTTGATGTACTTTTACTTTACTCATGCATGTCCAATTTCAATATCTAAGGGATCTTCTAAATCATTTAAAAAAAAAAAACGATTTTACATTGATTTGTAATCTCTACTTTCAAATTCACGTTAATTTTTCATTAAATTATTTTATACAAAACACATTCAAGAATGTATTCCTCATAATAAAAGGGTGAATGAAAATAGAAAATTATTTTCCTTCCATTTTATTTGTTGATGATAGCAAAGTTCCATATTGCCATGGATTTTGACTATATAATTAATAACCTTCTGGTTTAAAATACCCATTTCACTATATATTAGATAACAAATTGCATTACATAGCAGGTTGCATACATATACTCTTAAGAAAATTATAATCATGTGAATTGAATCAGAAAGCTCTGAATTCTCTAAGGATTTAACAAGGCAAAGGTGCATTTCACATTATAGTCTCTTATATATGCTTTATATTATTTTTTCTTGAAAATGAAAGCTCCCCTATGTTAATCCCCATACCACTAAATAAAGCAAGAAAGGCATGCTGTCATTATATTTTTTAAATGTTATAAAGAATCACTTGATAGAAATTATCATTTTTGCTTTGATCACTCTCACAAACATAAGACTGAGATACTATAATTTTCTTCATGGTAAGAGCTATGATATCTCTTTCATCCTCCCAGTTTTAATATAGACATTACTGTTTCTCAAGAATTGTATGAATTTAAAACATTTATTCAAAGTTTCTTATAACAATACAATAATTTAAGAAAAATTATAACTGATATGAGACATTCATATTATTTTATTTTAATGAAATATTAAAAATTACTATACATACATGTTAGGGAAAATATTCTAGGATCCTTTTATCTACAGAAAGGATTAATATAATTGATACCAATATTAAACACTTGAAATCAAATGTTAATCTCCTCCCGGTTGAAGATATAAGCCACTTATTTTATATTTCATTTGACAAAATACCATATTTTAAAATATTTTCCATCTTAATTTTTTATCTTTTTCTTCCATAAAATGGCGATTGTGAAAACAGATGATTTTTTATTGACAGCTTTTTTTCTTTTAAGTTGCAGCCCTTTATTGAACCAAGAAAATCCAAGAGGATCTTATCTATTCATAATTTTGACATTTATTTATGAATAGTATATGCTTTTTTATATAGATTTCATTTAGGTTTATATCTGGTCCTGTTAGCATGCTTGAAACATTAACCCAGAAGTTTGGCACATCTTAAATAAATAAATCTCTGGTTCAAATTTTAGCAGTGCTATAAAGAGGAGAAAAAAGGAGAGAAATGCCAATAAAAACTAGATAAAGGGGAAAATACTCCAAGATTGTGTTTTGGGTTCTCATTATATGACTTTTTTTTTTTTTTAATACAGTTAAACATATATTTAAACAGCTATTGTTATGGTGGGTGTGAAAGTTGCTATTATTGTCTTATTTTAAATCAGGAGACATTGAGTTCAGTTTTCTGTTAAATACTACCTCAAAGTTTAGGACCTCCAACCCACTGAACTTTTATAAGCCCTCTTTCTTTTCTATTAAAGAAACTAGTCTTTTTTTCTTTTATCCTATCTTGTACATTCATAAATGCTTAATTCCTTTCTATTTTGGTATCAATGTCTGCATTCCTTAAAATTATTTTTACAATAAATGCTGATAGGTCAAAATACATAGAAAATGGTTGTAGTACCTGCACAGGGCACACGAGATGAGAGGACAGGTGTAGTGCCCACAAAGGGTCAGTGGAGTTGTCGCATTAGACTCAAGAACAAAACAAGCACGTCCATTTACTTAGCCCTTAATTAGTATCGGTTATGACAATTTGACGGAAAAAAGAAATAGGAAGTATGAAAATAGGAGGCAAACCCCAAAAGAATTAGTAGAAAAACTAATATAAAAAGTAACAGACTTTGATAAAAAAGACTGGGTACAACATTAATATACACACACACACATACATTAATAACCTTTGTATAAACATAACCTTTGTATAACATAAAACAAATTCTTGAAAACATAAAAGTTTTAAAAATATAATAAAAAATTCACTCAGGTACTTACAGAAAAAGGTAAAATACATAAGTAGAAACTTAACAACAGGAACTTAAAAGAAAACTTGAGTACTGCCAAGGATTGAATTGTGTCTCCAAAAAAATACATTTATCAATTTGTCTAGGTCATGATTCCCAGTATTGTGTGATTGTCCCCCATTTTGTCATCTGATGTGATTTTCCTATGTGTTGTAAATCCTATCTCTATGATGTTGATGAGATGGGATTAGTGGTAGTTATGTTAATGAGGCAGGACTTACTTTACAAGATTGGATTGTGTTTTAAGCCAATTTCTTTTGAGATATAAAAGAGAAAAGTGAGCAGAGAGACATACGGACCTCATACCACCAAGAAACAAGATCCAGGAGAAGACTGCATCCTTTGGACCCAGGGTTCCTGCATGGAGAAGCTCCTAGTCCAGCGGAAGACTAATGACAAAGATCTTCCTTCAGAGCCGACAGAGAAAGCCTTCCCCTGGAGCCAACACCCTGAATTTGGACTTCTAGCCTACTAGACTGTAAGAGAATAAACTTCTGTTTGTTGAAGCCATCCACTTCTGGTATTTTTGTTACAGCAGCACTAGTCATTTATACTATACTATAGAAGAAAGTATCCAAAGGCTTAGGGATATTCGCATGTGTCTTAGTCATCTAGCAGATATTAAATCAACAATAATTAAAAGAGTATGGTTCTGGCACATGAATAGATACACCAAGGAAACAATCAATAAGGGCACCAGCAGAGCCAAATATACACCCACTCCTCACTTATCGACATGGTTAGTTTCCAAAGACCAGGTCGTTACGTGAAAATTTGCATTATAGGAAAATGGAGGATGACCACATCAAATTACAAAATGGAGGATGACTACATCATTACATAACTGACAAATTACATCATTATATAACTGTGAAATTGCATCATTACATAACTGCCAAACCACTGAGAATCATGGCCCAGCCAGGTGGACATATAACCTTAACCATCACAACCAGTGTTACTCTCACCTTGCGCCTTGGTGTTCATTACTGCCAGATGTACATCATTAATAGATAAAAATAGTTGGATAGTGGATTTTTTACGATTGCTAGAAATGCTTAATGTCAGATAATGAGATAGTCAATAAGTAAGGAGTAGGTGTATAGGAAAAATTAGTATGTGGCTATGTTGGCAAGTCTTACCAGTGAAAGAGACATAGATTAGTCAACAAAATGTTTTGGTATAACTGAAAGCTTTTTGGGGAAAAGGGTAAGATCCATATCAGCTGTTTATACAAAAATCAAAATCTGTTGGATAAGAATTTTAAACACACACATGAAAACACAAAACCCATAAAAGTACTGTAAGAAAATACGAGAATATGTTTATATACTCAGAATGGTGACAGCATATCTTAGCAGGGAAAAAAACAACATAGAAAATATAAAGTACAGGTGGATAAATTTCATCAACCAAAATATAAAACATTTTAGAACAGTAAAATCAAACAAAACATCTGTAAGTAGGTTAAAGAACAAACACCAGATGGATACATTGTTTGATGTAAATTTGGCACACAATGGGCTAATTTCTTTAATATATGCAGAGAACCTACAGCTCAGTAAGAAAAGTTCAACAGTCCAATAGAAAAAAGAATAAAAGACATGAAAATGCCAGGTCACATAAAGAAAATACAGGTTATTTTTAAATATGTGAAAAGTTGCTCAAAATTATTCATAATAACAGATGTCCAAAACCATGAAATACCACTTTTAATCTGTCAGAATGACAACACCAAAGACTGCTAACACAATGTATTGGCTAGGATGTAGGAAGACAAGCTCTCTAATGTGCTATAGGAAGAAGTACGAATTCATACATTCTTTATGGTTGGCAATTTGGCAATATCTATCACAATTTTAAATGCACATACCCTCTGACCAACAATGCAACTTCAAGCAATCTAACCTACTGAATTTATCTTGTACACATGTGTAAAAATGTCTGTTCATTATAGCATTGCTTGCAATAGCAAAAGATTGGAAGCAACTTAAATGTCCATCAAAAAGGATTTACAGTAGAAAAATACTATTGAATACTATACAACCCCTGATACAATTTCAGAAACATATAAAAAAAGCATGATGCATAATGGTTATATAATTTAGTAACATTTGTGAAAAGTATATATGCATACATATATATATGTATGCATAATATATTTATGTATGTGTGTGCGTATAACTATGTATATATTTGTATATATCTAGAATATCTTCAGAAAGATACACAAACAATAGCTACTAGCTAACAGTGGTTGGCAAGGCGCTCTGGTGGTACAGTGCCTAAGTATTCGACTGCTAACCTAAAGGTCAGCTGTTTGAACCCACCAGCTGCTCTGAGGGAGAAAGATGTGGCAGTCAGCTTCTGTAAAGATTTGCAGCCTTGGAAACCCTAGGGAGCAGTTCTACTCTGTCGTACAGGGTCGCTAAGAGTTGGAATTACTCTAGGGCAAGGGGGTGGTTGCCCCTGGGGTGGCAATTCTGTGTAAGGAGGGAATCTCATTAGGAAGGAAACTTTTATTTCCCTGTACACCCTCTTGCAACTTTTGAACTTTTATTATGTACATGTATTAATTATTCAACAATATTTTAAGACGCTAATAACTAAGTCACTGAAATGCGTTGAGCAGAAACATAGGCATGTTTAACAGAAACTGGAGGGAAAGAATTAGAAGCACCAGAAAGTCCTCTCACCAGAGTCAGACTCTGAAGGTGAGTCTGTAAATGGCATCCATCAGAGGATCAAGCAGGGAAATCCTGGAACTAGGTATTTGGTATAAAGCTTGTAGTCTTAAAAATTAATTTTCCTTAGTGTTCAGAGAGGATTGAGGAAGTTTCGAATTAACACTCAGCTATGTTTAAAGCATGCGGTTATCTAAACGGCAGGAACCATTTATAATTCTTTGGAAAGATAAGGCTAACACAATGAAACAATTAGAGAAAAATGCAAAGCAGTGGTAATTCTAAGAAATGATGGGGCTGTGGAGCTGGAATAATTCAGGGCTGTTTGTGGGAAGATTGAAATTCAGCTAGTAGGATTTTAAGAAGGCATTTGAGGTGGGGATAAAAAACATGAGCAGAGGGCTGGAGAAAAGATTTATCTTGGCTCTTAAGGGGAATATGAAAAAAAGGTTATGAGATATGCTAATATATTAAAGAATTTAAAAATATTCTTTCGACTCATTCAAGTAAACTACTTTCTAAAATAACACAATAAACTCAGAGAGAACATAGAGTATACAAAAAATGACAATTAAAATTACAGCTACTTAAATTAAAAATATAAATAAAGTTAGACCACTGTCTAAACAGGTGCTGCAACATAATACATATGAAAATTGTTTCTGGAATCAGACCAAAGCTCAGGCCCTGGCTCCATCCTTTACTGCCATTTTGATCTTGGACAGTCTACTTAAATGTTTTGATCCTTGGTTTTGTCAACTGTAAAATGGAAGTAATAATATTTACCTCATAAAGGCTGTGGAGATGACTAGTAAAACAAATACATGTAAAAATGCACTAGTGTTTAGCATACAGTGGATCCTCCATAATTGTTGGCAGCAGAGTGTAGTAGACTCTGGAATCAAACTTGAAGTTCAATTGCTGGCTCTAAAACTTACTAATTTTGAAAGCTTGGGCTAGCTAACAATTTACCTAACCACTCTGCTTTATTTCTTCTCTGGAAAAAGGGGCTGATAACAGTGACCTACTCTATTGGTTTTCTATTGATACATATAGCAAATTAACACCAACTTACAAGTTTAAAGCAATACAAATTTATTAGCTCACAGTTCTGTAGGTCAAAAGCCCAGGTGGGTTTGGCTGGGTTCTCTGTGTTGGGTCTCACAGGACTGAAATCAAATTTTTAATTTTGATTTAAGGTTTAATATCCAAAGATATTAAATAAATTTTTGTTTTGAAGATGAAAAACAAAGCATAAAAATACAATGTGATAAAAAAAATTATTAGTAATACTGAGTGTAATTTGATACAATAATCTGATTCTTCCTGTATACATTTCATTTTAAGATACCATTCAATAATTACAGAGATAAGATATGCTGCCTTTAGTGTTAATGCTGGATAAATTAAAAGGAATGTTAAACATTATTAAGATCATTTAATGCGGTGGGGGAGGAGTGGAGATAATTAGCTATTGAGGAACATTCTTTTAGGATTCTGTATATGATTATTAGATCTTCTCATTCATCATCACTCTCATCATCACGGTGTGCCTGGTACTGTGCTAAGCCCTTTTTCAGCCTACTACTATGAGTTCAGTGCTATGACTAACTCCATTTTACGGATGTAATTACTTAGCAATTAGCTGATTTGCCACTTGCCATTTATATTGGTAGAGAAAGAATTCCAATTCATATATGTCCTATTCCATAATCCAAACTCATAACCAGTAAGAATAATTCTGGAAGACAAACTTTCCACAATGCCTAGTTTAGCTTGTTTTGCTGAAACTTTTCTTCTACTTTAAAGCAACATGTCCTAAGGTTTTTTATTTTTTTATCTTATAGCACTAAATCTACAACATGCTAAAAGTTATTTTGAGAAAAAAATCTTCTCATACTAAAAAAATAAATAAATAAAAGTTTGCAAAATGATGGAATAAACACTGTTGGAAAACTTTCTTAAGCACAGGATCTTCGAAGTTTTTAATATTCATCATGCATCTCCAAGAGGCTGCTCTAATATGAAATATTTCCCAAAATTATTTGACTGTAGAATTCTTTTTTCTTTTCTTTTTAGGAACCTATTAACATCTTGGGGAAAAGTAGGCCTGGAAAACAGTTCCGGATAAGCTGTCTTCAAGTGATGTATAGATTCCTTTTTGGCAATTTAGACACATATTTGGAGAAGCTATAAAACTGTAGGCTGAATTATACATGATTAGTAAAGGCTCCTTAGCACTTTATATGAGGTAGAAGATTCATAAAAGAGTGTTGTCCTTTCTAACTTTTTAAAAAGATCTGTTTTTTGTGATCTTTTAACATGTCTTATATTCCACTTCTGCAGAGGCTATATATGGGTTTAGTAAGAGTGAAATGAGTCCTATAAATATAAATACAGTGAAGTACCTGGAACCGTCAGAAGGAAAGGCTTATTGGTAGATGATCATTATCAATAAGGGATAAAAAAAAAAAAAGATGTAATTTTGCACAATGAGGTATGGATTCAAGACCATTTATCAAATTTAGATTGGAAAATGGGACTTAAGAATGTAGAGGCATCTAACATGCAATGTCTTTCAAAATGTATCTACCAGGTAATGCAGAATGCCATTTACTGTCACCTCTCCAGGTATTTGGGCATAGAATATGCATTTTAATGTAGTATTATGCCCTCTGGAGTTGTGAAAAACTAAGTATTCTTAAATTAAAATAGAAAGATGAATTGTTAGCAACATACATTGCTGTAAAAAAAAAAAATCCTAACATGCTTATTACACAGCGGCTGCAACAATGGGCTCAAGCATAGTAACAATTGTGAGGATGGTGGAGGACCAGACAGTGTTTCAGTGCTTCGTTCTGTTGTACATAGAGTTGCTATGAGTCGGAACCGACTTGATGTCACCTAACAACAACAACAACAACATGCTTATCAAGATAAGATATTATAGAAAAATTGAAAACAGGAAACAAAACAAAACTCTTGACCCATTCTTCAATTCTTCCTCAAATTCCCTATTAGAGAGAGACTGGTTTCTGATTGCACATTTTCAGGTTTAGTACTCATCCTTTAGAAATAATACCTTATAGCTAAAGATAGACATTTCATTTCAAAATATTAAAAAGGTATTTTATGATGAACATGTCACAACATAACTGAAAGCATACTTTCAAAATTCAGTAATAATGATGTACCAGAAAATGGGAATTTGTTTGTTTGTTGTGGAAGCTACTCTGCTACAACTCTGTACAGTGCTGTCTTACTCTAACATCCAGGGCTTTTAGCATAAAAATAGACAGTAGAATTATGATTCTTTCTTTCCTTTGCAAAGTAATTTTTTTTTAACCCTCCAACCCCACCTGGGATCCGAACAAATTCTGTTCTGAAAGTTTTTTTGTTTTGCCAGTGATACAATGCCTTAGCTCCTGGCTAGGAGTATGTAGTATTACTTTTCCATCTCCACTTACATCCTTCATCTCACTTCAAATTCCAGAAAAGGAAGGTAGAAATTCAAGTGTAAAGGGCTCAAGGCAGCAAACAGAGATGAATTTGCATGACCATTTGATCACTGCTATCTTTTCCTTAGTAAATTCTCCATTCACCTACTTGCCTTCAAGACTGTTTCCTCAGGGTCTCTTCTGTTTCTGTCTGTCTTACCACCTCCCTCTCTAGGAGAAATTTAAAAAGAAAAAAAGAGCCCTGTCCCATATTGGCGCCTGCAACTGCAGGAATAGAGTTGAATCCACGTACAGTAAGCAATCGTTCTAACAAAAAAAAAAAAAAAAAAAAAGGAGAAAACATTATTGTAAGCCATAGGCTGTATTTTTGGTTCAACCACTTTCACTGCAAACCACTCCAATACCGGTTCCTTTATTTGATCCCCCTTAGTGAGCTTTAAGAATCTGACCCGGCCTTCTTTTCTCTTGCACCCTCCCCAAATTAGCCCCACAAATTTTCATCTGAAACACTTGTCGGCTTAACCGGTGTCTTTTACTGGCTTGCCATCAGCCTTCCCCCTTTTGCCCCTGTGAAGAAATGCGCCCTCCCCAGCCCAAGAACTAACTAAAGTGCAGACTGAACTGCAGAGTAGCCCTGTCTTTACTGGTTAGAGTCCGGCTGCTGACTAGGTTGCATTTCCTAAGATATCCAGGACAGTTCACTTTGCAGGGCTCTGTCTCTCAAGCTTCAGCCTTCGTGCCCCAAGAGCCACTTTTCAAAATCTCTTAACTTCCTTTTCCTAGCTATATACTGAGACGGAACTTCAGGGAAATCCTTAACGTGGTTAATTATAAAGTCACCGCTGAAAACCGAGAGAATCTCTTATACCAAGTGTGCCCCCTTCCCTTAACCCTAGAGTCGCCAGCCTGTGTGCAGACGGTATAGGCAATGTAAGAACTTCAGAAACATTGGCAGGTGCCAGGGTGTGGCGGTGGTTGTCTCCCTTTTCTCTTCCAGCAGAAGGAGCCACCTTTGAGAGAGAGAGAGAAGACAAGACTGGGGGGGAGGCGAGAGGGGGGATAAGAGGGAGGGCGGCGGGGCACACGGGGAGCGGGGAGCGTGCCTGCGAGGCTCGAGCTCGCATGCACGCCGCATCTGTTTGTACACAGTGCAGTCCCCGCCGCCTGCTCGTTCCCCGCCTGCTCACGCTTCATTGTTCTCCAAGTCAGAAGCCCCGCAGCCGCGGCGGCGAGAGCAGCGCAAGCCAGCGCTCCCGCCGCCAGTCAGTCCTTCCGCCCGCGCGGGTGACCCAGAGCCACCGCGGGAGCCCGCGCCCCGCCCCGCCCGCCTCGCTTCGGCCGGGACCCACCCGGAGCAGAGGGCTGAGTGGGCCGGCGGTTCCAGGAACCTCGCCCTCCTCCGTGCGCCCGAGCGCCGGCGCGCAGGCAAAGAGGAGGAAAGATTGGCCACCACTCTTTCCAGCCCTCTCAAAGAATTTAAGGAAGCGCTGCAGGAAGAAGACATCTGGAATTCTCTGGCAGGGGCGGGTCTGCCACTGCCCCGCGGTGCCATCTCGGCGACAGTGCCCTCCGAGACGAACCCTGCCTTGTTGGGGTCACGTTCGGGAGACAGGATCATGACTCACTCGGTGGTCGCCTGGCTGTTGGTCGGGCTCAGCCTCTGTGCCCCCCAGTTCTGCAAAGGTGAGGCGGCGGGGCTCGGGCTGCTGAGTAGGAAGCGGGCGAGTGAGGTCCCCTGGGAAACGCTGCGCTGGGGCCCGCGGCCGTCCCCGGGGCGCGCCGGGAGTAGCGAGCGCCGCGGGCGGTGCGGAGAAGGGGGCGCGCCCTGGGGACCCCGGGAAAGTGCTCTAAAAGTCAGCGGAGTGCGCCAAGCTGAGCAGGGCGGAGGGTGAGAGGTACCGGGTGAGACTGAGAAAAGAGGGGAGCGGTGGATAGGCAGGAGGGGACGGCCCTCTCGGAACCAGCTACTCCGCTGCTCTCTCAGCCATCGGGTCACCGCTTGAACCCTCACTGAGCAATGCCAGCGATGCCCACCGCGGGCGCCAGGCAGGGGTTGGCCGGGGTGGGGGTGGGGGTGGGGGCAAGCCGGGAATCGAGTGCGCCCGGGATGTCATCTGGTAGATGCGGACGGAGGCTGGAGAGCCGCAGGGCCGTCCTCCACTAAACGCGGTTCTTCGGCGTGGGGTTGAAGTTGAGTTGTTCCTCAACTGGGGCTAAGAGTTTCGGCCGCGGGTAAAGTGGAACTGGTCTAGCAGTTCGCCTTTCTCCCTCCTCCACATCCAGGGCTCTCAGCAACGACCACACAATAATCTAAGGATCCCCCGTGGGCCTCGTGCTTTGCTCTGCACTCCCTCTGGTTACGAGCGCAACTCTTGCTGATAGTGCCGAGCATGACAACCTTAGCGCCCCGGCCCTGGAAGGGAAAAGTTGTAAGAGCTGGTCTGATCGGGCTTTCCATGACTTGCATGAAATACATAATCTAATCTTAAAAATAAATAAATAAATACAGGACTTCGACGGGTCTTTTGCTGAGCTGTATGGGTGACGACTTTCAGGTCCTCTGCAAGGTGTGACTTGTCAATACAAGCCTTGGTCTGAGCCCGGCTCTTAGGACAAGCCTGGGCCGAAGTGGCGTCGGAGAAGGCCAGGGGAGCAGCGGGGACTCTGACAAGGCCAAGCGATCTGGAGCTGCGCGCCTCCTGCCCTCACTCATGCGGGCGGCCCCTTCTGAGGGTTCCACGGGTAATAAAACCCTCCGCAGGCTGTTTCAAGTGGAGAGCTGAGTGTACTACAAGGTTTAAAATGCTGTGCCTTTAAAAACAGTACTTGGATTAAAAAATGTGTTAACTGGAATGCACTTGAGATTAGACATTGCATAAATATTCTACGCCATGCATCCATGCACCTATCCATCTATTTGTCTTAGAGGAAAATTGTGGACTCTTGGGCCACTGTTCACCCCAGGAGTCGAAAAGTCGGGGGCTGCTGGCTTGATAACCTGGCTGTCCTCTCAACAGAGCTCCATGGCCGCGCATTTCCTTGGCTTCCCTCCCTCTCCTAGAATGTGCCTGTTTTCCCCAGTGTGTAGGCATGTGGGTAGGTGTGTGCCTCGGCTGCGTTTACAAAGTGTCCTTCCAGTTATCAGGGAGACGCAGCCACTCCACTGAAGGTTAAGGAATGGTAATGGCTGTGTAGTTGCTGGCATGAGTTCTCCAGCGATATGAAAAAGACCGTGCTCCCATCACCGATATTTTTCCTTTATCTTATCTCCTGTCTAGATTCCTTCTCGACTTTGATCTCTTAGTAGAAAGGGAAGAGGGAGACTGCAGGCACTCCCCTCTCCTCCTCCGTTACACGCCTCTGTCGTCCCCCCCCCCCACGAAAACACACACACTAAACCCACTCATACGCACCTACACGGTGCCACCGCCGCTATCATCTGCTCCCACGCGGAGGTGGAGGGCGGCGGGGTGGGGAAGAAAGTGCGTCTAGCATCTCTGGTTGCGCTTGCCTCCCTCGGTCTGGTTGCAGGAGCCTAGGGGCACGAAGAGTGCCGGCTCTCGGCAATCAGGGGCTTGGCCTGCTATAGATACCTCGCCAAGAGCACTGACTATACTCTGTCTGACAATCCAAGAATGGAGATACTGTTCAGGCTTTCCATTCCATTCCTGCTGGACAATGCTCCAGAAGCTGTGTACTGCATATTCTTCAGTAGATTTCTCCCTTTTCAGCCAGCCTGTGGGGAGAAAGAGGGCTTTAGGAAAGAAACGGACCATTCTGCATTAGTTCTTTTTGTTAAATTTACACCTCTCTAATTTATTCTCCTTCAGCCCTCCAGAAGACAGAGTGCAGCTTGCGTGAAAGCTGCAATTAAACTCTGAGCAAACTTACTGAAGCCAGTGTTAACACTGACAAGTTTCTTTGCCCCCGCCGAAAAGGCATCATGTAATATGTCCTTTTAGAAATTGGTATTTTCCCAATATGTGGGTTGCAGTTTACCTGCATTAATGTCTGGGATTTGATCAGGATATGTAACTCCTTTTAGTAGTCGTTTCTGTTTTGAAATTAAACCAATGGATCAGTCAGATTGAATATTTTATTAACTCTTAAATTATTCATCGTTATGGGTTGCTCTAAAAAATCCAATAACATGAATACAGTTGCAGCAAGCACGTGACATCTTATGCAATCTGTTCCTGTGTCTGCAGTTTGTGCCTGAAGTCTTTAAGCAAATGGCACTGTCTAAAAATGGCTAGACATGTCCTAAATACTATGAATCATTGGCATTTGCATTTCCTTTTTTTAAGTCAGTGGCGATTTTTTAGTTACTTTTACATGAGAATAAATTAGTACCTGAACACTCTCACTCCAGATAACACTATACTTCTTCAATTGCTATAGCAATATTTATGTTCAAGTAACGAGCTTTTCATGTTACTTATTATTATACATTAGTGTCTACATTGCCAAATTTACATGAGCAATAATTTTATACTTTAAAAATAAGTGCCAGCTTCAGATTCCAGGTGAAACATTTAAAAAATAATTTTAAAATATTGAATTAAAAATAATAATTAAGCAAAGATAAGGTATTGTTCTGTGACAGTTTGATGCTAATGCAAAAGCTTGGTCATGTCATAGCACTGCCATGATGTAACACACATTTTTTTCTTCTGGTCCTGAAACAGGTTTTCAAAATTATTCCTAAAATGTTTCCTTGGAATTGAAATGTAATTTGGTTTAAATACATGTGGTTTTTGGAAAACATTTTTAATAGTAAAAAATAGTGGTAAAAATTAAAATGGTATGTTTTTCAGTCTTTGGTCTTGAAGTTGTGAAGATCTCCAAATCTGGGAAATATATTGCATTGCTGAACTATTCTCTAAATTAAAACTCTGTTGTATTTTTCTCAAATATATTGATAGCAATGTTGATATTAAATATGTACTAAGGATCTAGGATATTTTTGATAAATATATTAACAAAGCCTGTGTTTTCACTAGGTATATATATTTCCATCATAAAATTATAGGAACATAAAGTAAAGTGATGAAATATACATGACTAAAATAAAATAGCATATGACTCAATACCATTACAAAATATGAGTTTTACAGTTTTTCAGGAGTCTAGATAGGTAGTCCAAAGTCTTTATTTCACTAATGTTAATTAAGATGAAATTTTTAATTAGAGGCAGTTTATTTTAAAAACTTTTCATCTTCTGAAAGCTTTTGAATAATGAGACGGACTGTGTATGTTATCATTTGCGTACAATTTTAAAAACTTCCCTTATCTGAGAGTTTTCTAAAGCCTAAGAAAGTAATTCTGATATTTGTTGTTTACTGAACACACTTGCAGGTGCAATAGCTTTGAGTATGATTTATGAGGTAGTAGGTTCACTGAATCTGTGCCAGAAAAAACCGAAAACAACAAAAGAAACAAACAAACAAACAAACAAATAAAAACAATGCAGGCTTCAGAACTCAGTTCAAGCTAGTAGCGAATCAGAACTAGTAGGTAATGAGAAAAAAATGATAGTAAATTTTGCAAATATTTAATTAGTGTAATGCCTTCTATTATAGCTAATCCATTTACTCTCTATATAAAACCAAACCCATTGTGATTCTGACTCATAGCGACCCTAGAGGACAGAGTTGAACTGCTCCTTAGGGTTTCCAAGTAGCGGCTGGTGGATTCAAACTGCTGACCTTCCGGTTAGCAACCAAGCTCTTAACCACTGCTCCACCAGGGCTCTACTCTCCATATATTTGGGTTTATTTCATAAGTAATCTGAAAACTGGTGTCAATGTTGGAAAGAAAAAAAAAGACGGAAAACCAAATAAAAGACAAACCATTCATATTATTCAGTTCTCATTTGTGTTTTAAGGAAGATATCTAGTATGTTTGTTTGTTATCATAGCCCACATAATGATTTTGGTCGATCAAAACAAACGTGTTTATAGGGAAAGAGTCAAATGGCTGCCATGTGAAGTGATTATTAAATTTTTCCCATGGTTTCCTAAGTGATATGCCAGACATTAAGCAGTGTAATACTTAAACTGAGTGACTTACCACATAATTGTCATGGAAAATACCCCTTAAAGGTCTTTGATTTGAGAGAATTGTGGAAAGAAGTAGGCTGGAGTCAGCTGTGCCCTCACCAGCAGGTGTCAGGATAATCAACAGAGCTCACTTAAAGGAAAGATGGAAAAAATACAGGACATGAACTAGTAAATGCAAGTCTTCAAAACAAGTAACTTTATAATCTATATGAAACATACTATTTGTTAGCTTTCAGTGCTTCCCTGAGACAGAGGTGGTGAGTTTTAAGGACCTACTCTTTGTACCAAATGATTTTAAATTGGAAGCATAGTTGCTTTAACTGCCACAGACAAACGCACGTCTGTGTGGAATCTTTAGTTTTTAGAAGTCTGAGTATCTTCCGGTGGAAATGCCCATAGAGCTATGAAGTGCTCATAGAAAAACAATTACTAGAGATTTTCAGCAGACTTTGTATGTTTACTGTTCATACCAACTATAGATTTTATAAACATAAATCCTAATATACTTATCTATATGGATATAAACATTCAACTATATATTGTACGCATCTATCACACTTTAAAAAAATATGTATGCATATTTTTTTATCCATCAAGATGATAAAATATACATTTCCTAGAGCTCGCAGGTCTCTTAAGAACATGCTAAAACAAATCCGGTGGTCAGGAGAGACTAAATAACATCATAAATAAAGCTTATCATTTTGACCATCCTTATGTATTACATGCCTATTTTGTATCAATAACTGTCAGTGATTTGACATCATTTATTTGTATTTAACTGTCCTTTAACAGATAGCCTTTCCTCTCAAATTATTTCTAGCATCTGCTGATATAGCCCTTAAAGCCATGTTACAGATTTGCCATTACACCCTTTCTATAAGTCCTGTCAGTTTTTCATACAGTCACTGGCAACATGCCAACCAGTCTTTCTTCAGTGACATCCTTTCTGTGCCAGAGCCCTCCTAAAATAAAATGCTTACTTGCTCTCTCTCTCTCTCTCTCTCATTTTCTTGTTGGATAACAACTAGGGCATATCATCCAGTATGAAATTGATATGGCTTTCTGTCATCATTACTAAACCCGTTGCCTTTGAGTCGATTCCAGTTCATAGCGACCCTACTGAAAGGGTGCAAACATTGTGAAATTTGTAATTTAGCACCGTGTGCGTGTGTGTATGTGTGGTTGTGGGAGTGATAATGTGAAACTTCTGCTCAGGTCCTAAGATTTAAAGCATAAATACAAATAACATGACATCTGAATTTTGGAGCAACTCAGAGTCTTTACACCTTAATTTGATCACAGTGCCCTGGCTAAAATTATCAGCTATAAATAATTTATATCCACACCACTTACAGAGAAGTCACTTGCCTTGCAGCTCCATCCATGTAGAATATAGCTGAGAGTCTAGATGAAAGCATCAGAAACTCCTGGCCACCCAAAATAGATGTCACATTTGGATCTTAGATTGTAAATTCTTCCTTGGTTTTCAGGTTCCTGAACCCCCCATAAACTGGATAAAGAAGATATGAGGTAGTAGGTTAGGCTTAATTAGAGCAACAAACTGTGGCAGCTGTTAGACAAAGTGGAGATGGAAAAAAATTTCTGCAAAAGTCAGTGATGTCTTACAGGGCAAAAAATTGGGGACATTTAGTGTAAATGGAGAAGGGTAGAGTGGAGTTTACAGATCTGAAAGCATTACTGTATGAGAGAGTATTATAATTGATGCTAATAATCTTGCATCCTAGAGAAAAGCTCACTTAAATATGGTCAGCATTTTCTGGGTACAAGCCAAAGCAGTAAAGTGGATATATTATTTAAAAAGATTTTGTCAAAAATCTTTAAAGTTGTAAACATATGCTTAATGGTGTAATCTTCAGATATGTGAAGAATTTACTTATTCGAAAATTTTTATTTTTCCATCATGCTAGAGAAGGTGTTATTATATTTTTTATTGATTTTTTTCTAAAGTAATGAATGAAGGTATCACAAAACACATAACTCTGTTTTATAGGAAAAAATAGACATCATAATGCAGAAAAAATATCCTGCAATTATTTGATTATATTTTAGGAAATAATGCACTGCTATTTTATTGTGAAAAATGCATTATTATAGTGATAACGGCTGTGTAGGATTTGTTCAACAGAAGATTTAAAGTGCATGAAGTAGAATGGAGGATTTGAGTACTGAATGTAGGTGAAGGCTTTTTAAGCGCTAAAGCAGTTTTGAATGTGATTGTTACTATGGGGAAAGAAGATTGACTCTATGGCTTAGCTTTACTTTTTCTATTTTCTAAAACAGGTCAGTATCAAACTGATCTCTTTTTAAGATAATTCAATATAGTATACTATTCGATAAATGGAAAGCCCTAGATTTTGATCTCTTGTTATACGATGATGTGCTTAATTTGAAGGTAATCTCTAAATGGGGTTAGGTGACCATGCATTCCGTAAGGTTTATGCTTGGTGTTTGACAAAGCAGTTTATTTTGGAAAAGTAAATGATCCTTTAAGTCCTTTCTTATGTTTAGGTTAGGATGACCAGTTACATTTTACTAACACTGGAGATAATGTGCGGACACCCAGAGTAAAATGGGATCATGACACTTGAGCAGAAAAAACCAAAATAGTCAAGTGGAAACACTGGAGAATGTTTTTATTTGAAATAAGTTAACGAATCCCTTTCTGTAATGTACAGCAGACTCCATCCTTCAGTGTAAGTCTTCAGTGTTCATATCTATGATGTTCTTCTTCTCTCAACTCACATTTTTCTCTCCAGATACTACTGGAACTCTCATTTTATCCACATTATTTTTCCTGTTTGTTTATTCATCTTCTCTTTTCCATAGTTTAAATTTTGTCTTGTAAATGCTACCTTTTTTAAAATTTTGCTTATAGGTGCACAAAAAGCAAATTACCATTAGAACTGCTTTAGTGTTTATATGAGAAGCTCGTTTCATATTTTGTGCTTCATACAGAGCTCGAGCTCAAAACAATGCTATGCAAAACAAAACAAATGTAAACTAAACAAACAAAACAAAAACAAATGAACAAAAAACTCAATACAGACTCCCAATGTATTTTCCTTTACAATATTAATGTTCCATAAAAAGTACCTAAACATTTTAAACAGCAGTATCATTTTTATGTAAAAAATACATCAAAAGTAGTTTCAGGAATATTAAAAGCTTTGTTTCTCACATTCTTACATAACTTTCTTACAATGTATGTTGTAGAATGATGAGCCTGCTCTGAAAGTATTTCTCAACAACTTTGCAAGAGCACTGTTAAAAATCTAATTTTAAAGTGAAGGCTGGATATAAAGGGCTTTCTGTTTGTTATCCTCCGCTCGTCTGTCAGCTTGTTGTATTGTGGTGACTTGCGTGTTGCCATGATGCTGTGGTGACTTGCGTGTTGCCATGATGCTGGAAGCTATGCCACTGGTATTTCAAATACCAGCAGTGTTACCCATGGTGGACAGTTTTCAGTGGAGCTTCCAGACTAAAACAGACTTGGAAGAAGGACCTGGCGATCTACTTCTAAAAAAACTGACCATTGAAAACATGATGAATATCAGTGGAATATTGTCTCATATAGTGCTGGAATACGAGCCCCTCAGGTTGAAAGGCATTCAAAATACAACAGGGGAAGAGCTGCCTCCTCAAGGTAGACTCAATCTTAGTAACGTGCATGGAGTAAAGCTTTCAGGACCTTCATTTGCTGATGTAGGGTGACTCAAAATGAGAAGAAACAGCTGCAAATATCCATTAGTAACTGGATTGTGTAATGTACAAAGAATGAATCTAGGAAAATTGGAGATTGTCAAAAATGAAATGGAATGCTAGATGATCGATATCCTAGGCATTAGTGAGCTGAAATGGACTGGCATTGGCCATTTTGAATCAGGCAATCGTATGGTCTGCTATGCCGGAATTACAAATTGAAGAGCAACAGCACTGAATTCATCACCAAAAAGATCATTTCAAGATCTATCCTAAAGTGCGCTGTTAGTGATAGGATAATATGCATATTCGTATAAGGAAGACAAATTAATACAACTATTATTCAAATTTATGAACAAACTATTAATGCCAAAGATGAAGAAACTGAAGATTTTTACCAACTTCTTCGTCTGAAATTGATCAAACATGTAATCAAGATCTACTGATAATTACTGGTGATCAAAACGTGAAAGTTAGGAAGAAAGATTGGTAGTTGAAAAATATGGCCTTGATGATAGAAACGACCCTGGAGATTGCATGATAGAATTTTGCAAGACCATGACTTATTCACTGCAAATACCTTCTTTCAAAAACATAAACATCAACTATACGTGTGGACCTAGCTGGATGGAATACATAGGAATAAAATCAAGTACATCTGTGCAAAGAGAGGATGAAGAACCCCAATATCATCACTCAGAACAAGGCTAGGAACTGGCTGCGGAACAGACCATCAATTGCTCATGTGCAAGTTCAAGTTGAAGCTGAAGAAAATTAAAAAAGTCCACAAGAGCCAAAGTATGACCCTCAGTGTATCCTACCTGAATTTAGAGACCATCTCAAGATTATATTTGACACCTTTAACACTAATGACTGAAGACCAGACGAGTTGTTGTATGACATCAGGACATCATACATGAAGAAAGCAAAAGGTCATTAAAAAAAGACAGCAAAGAAAGAAAAGACCAAAATAGATGTCAGAATAGACTCTGAAACTTGCTCTTAAATGTAGAGTAGCTAAAGTGAATGGAAGAAACGATGAAGTAAATGAGATGAACAGCAGATTTCAAAGGATGGCTCCAGAAGACAGAGTGAAGTATTATAAAGAAATGTGCAAGGACCAGGAGTTGGAAAACCAAAAGGGAAGAACACACTCAGCATTTCTCAAGCTGAAAGAACTGAAGACAAAATTCAAGGCTTGAGTTCAGATATTGAAGGATTGTGTGGGCAAAATATTGAAGGACACAGGAAGCATAAAAAGAAGATGGAAAGAATATACTAAGTCACTGTACCAGAAAGAATTTCAAGAGGTAGCATATGATAAAAAACTGATGGTATTGCAGGAAGAAATCCAAGGTTAAGGTATTGGTGAAAAACAAGGCTCCAGGAATTGATGGAATACCAATTGAGATGTTTCAACAAATGGATGCAGTGCTGGAAATGCTCACTCATCTATGCCAAGAAATTTGGAAGTCAGCTACCTGGCCAGCCGAGTAGAAAAAATCCATATTTTTGCCCATTCCAAAGAAAAGTGATCCAACTGAATACTGAAGTTTTCCAGCAATATCATTAATGTCACGTGCAAGTAAAATTTTGCTGAGGATCATTCAAATACGGTTGCAGCAGTACATTAACAGGGAACTACCAAAAAATAAAAAATTTAAAAGAGGACATAGAACAAGGAATATGATTGCTGATGTCAGATGGATCCTGGCTAAAAGCAAGAAATGTTTACCTGTGTTTTATTGACTAGGCAAAGGCATTTGATTATGTGGATCATAACAAATTATGGATAACATTGGGAAGAATGGGAATTCCAGAACACTTAATTGTGCCCGTGAGGAAACTGTACATAGACCAAGAGGCAGTTGTTCAAACAGAACAAGGAAATACTGTGTAGTTTAAAATCAAGAAAGGCATGCTTCTGGGTTGTATCCTTTCACCCTACTTATTCTGTCTGCATGCTGAGTAAATAATCCCAGAAGTTAGATTATATGAAGAAGAATGTGGCATCAGGATTGGAGGAAGACTCATTAACAACCTGTGATATGCAGAGAACACAACCTTGCTTGCTGAAAGGAAAGAGGACTTGAAGCACTTACTGTGAAGATCAAAGACCACAGCCTTCAGTATGGATTACACCTCAACATAAAGAAAACAAAAATCCTCACAACTGGACCAATAAGCAACATCATGATAAACGGAGAAAATATTGAGGTTGTCAGGGATTCATTTTACTTGGATCCACAATCAGTGTCCATGGAAGCAGCAGTCAGGAAATCAAACCATGTGTTACATTGGGCAAATCTGCTGCAAAAGACTTCTTTAAAGGGTTAAAAAACCAAAAATATCACTTTTAGGACTAATGTGTGCCTGACCCAAGCCATGGTATTTTCAGTCACCTCAGATACATGTGGAAGTTGGACATTGAATAAGGAAGATCAGTGAAGAACTGATATCTTTGAATTATGGTGTGGGGGAAGAATATTGAATATACCATGAACTGCCAAGAGAACAAACACATTTGTCTTGAAAGAAGTATAGCCAGAATTCTCCTTAGATTTGAAGATGGTGAGACTTTGTCTCATGTACTTTTGACATGTTGTGAGATGATCTTATTATTGTAAAACACATACATCATGTCTAATCACTATTTAACTGGTAATTGTTTTGGAAAGAATGAGTTTTATTTATTATCTTAGGATAATATTTTTAAATTTTTCAAAAATTTGGTTGGTATATGTATCTTTTCTTTTCACATTTAGAAATAAAGGTTGGAGTAGGCTCTTTGGTCAGAAAAAGATAATGTGCCTTTAAGAATGTAACAAAAAAGGCAAAGCTGGGAGGAAGTAGAGTAGCACTTATGAAGTGATTCAAAATACATTTTCTTCAATACCTTGATATTTAATTTTATTTCAACATAATTTTTATGATTTATTTTGTTTTTCTAGGATTACACCGTTCTTCTATATTTTTCCATTGTTATTTGATGTGATGTGTGGGAATATGCTTAATCTATCATTTTTCTATGCATAATAAAGGACCACATGATGTCAAAGAGTACCAAGGTTTTTTGCTTTTGCTAGTTTAATGGAGGCATTTAATTTGCCTTACATCCCTTCGTCATTTAATTTTATTTCTTTGTAACCTTAATAAAAAATGTTGGCCAAGCAAAATCACCAAATGGTCTCAAACTGCATCAGATAGAAAATTATTTTTTCTAGTTCATTTTAACGGCAAAAATTTAACCAAAATATGGTTTCTTGTTTTAAAACTAGAACTTAACTTTAAATATTTTACAAAATAATGAAGATCACAGCATCTAATATGAGATCATCCTTATTAATATCTTTTTTATACAGTTGTACAATATTTAACAGTTGAAATGGACATCTATACACTTTTATTTACTCAGTTATAATAAAAGTAATAAAACAATAATTAAAATTTCTTCAACATTTTTTCTCTCATTCTAGGAAATATAAGTGAAGAAGGTGTTCTCAGTCTTATTTAATACATTAGGAAACTGAGGTTCAAAAAAGTCACATGACCTGTAATTGAACATTACCTGTAAAGTTGCAAATGACTGAGTTTGAACTTGAACGTAAGTTTTCTGATTCCAACTTATTTTTTATTCTTTTGTGTTATACCATAATGCTTGGGGTAATTATGGTTGTGCTTTTTTCTCAGCCCTTAGAGCCACAAGGTGAGAAGGTGAGATTTGTATAATACTTGTTTTTTCAAAAACTAGTTTAAATCACTTTTGAGTCTAACATTAAGAATTTCTCTCTTGCCATCAGCATATACCACCTCCTTTCCTTTTTAGAGCCCACTACTAACCTCATGGAGCTTTGGTGGCACAGTGGTTAAGAGCATGGCTGCTAACCAGAAGACTGACAGTTCAGTCCACCAGCTGCTCCTTGGAAACCCTATTGGGCAGTTTTACCCTGTCCTATAGGGTCACTATGAGTTGGAATTGACTCATTGGCAACGGGTTTTTTTTTGGACTAACCTCATGACTGAACTTCTTCAATGGATTCAGAACTTTATTTCTTCTCTAACAGATGTTCCCTTAAAAACTGTGAGCTTGTGACCCTTTCAACACTCTGATATTAAACTCCTGTAATTTCCCAATATTTAGTGATCTGCATCTCTACTTCTTAGCTACCCACAGTCAATGATATTCATTAAACTTTCTCATCATGTGAAATTGTTCAGCTACCAGTTAAGTTAAAATTTCTCAGGCTTTCCATCTCTTAAGAGAATTTTCTGTCTTTCTACCTTTCCTCATCCTTCACTTATACTACCCTATTCTTGTCACTACTCTAATTTCCAGTACTTCTTCTTATTGTTCTTCTTTCCTGCATTAGTTTCCTAGAACTGCCATAACAAAATATCACAACTTGGGAGGCTTATGTGACAGAAATTTATTTTCTCACAGTTCTGGAGGCTAAAGTCCAAATCAGAGTATTGGCCATGTTGGTTCTTTCTGAGGGCTCAGAAAGAAAAACTGTTTCATGACATTCTTCTAGCTTCTTGTAGCTTTCGGGATTCCTTGGCTTGCAGATGCAGTGTCACATGGTTTTCTTCCTCTATCTCGTTCTCTCTGTAGCTTCTCTTTTATTACAAAAAAAAAAAAAAAAACCAAACCTGTTGCCATCGAGGTGATTCTGACCATAGCAACCCTATAAGTAGACAGAGTACAACTACCTCATAGGGTTTTCAAGGCACAGCTGGTGGCTTTGAACTACTGACTTTTTGGTTAGCAGCCAAAAGCTTAACCACTGTGCCACCAGGGCCACCAGTTATATAGGGTTAGGATCCACCCTGCTCCAGTATGACCTCATGTTAACGTAATAAATAACATCTTCAAAGACCCTATTTCCAACAGAGTGACATTCACAAATCTAGGGGTGAGGGCTTCAACATACCTGTTTGAGGGATACAATTCAATCCTTAACATGTCCCAACTTGATCTCCGTGATTATCTATTTCAAGAGGTACTCAATCATTTATGAATTTCTCAGGCTTGTATGAATTCACCATTTTTGCTTTATTAAATTCCAGACTAAGATACTTTCCCAAGTCTTTTCCCCATCCCTGGCACTAAAAAACTGATATGCTGTCAAAAAATGATAGGATGAGTTAATTGGAGGTCCATGTTTTAGGCTGGGTTCTCTAGAGAAGCAAAACCAGTAAAGTGTATAAATGCATACATATAGAGAGAGATTATATCAAGGAAACAATTCACACAATTGTAGAGGCTAGAACATCCCAAATCCATGGATCAGGGTAGAGGCCTCTCCCAAGTCACACAGCCGCAGAAGCAGATCAGCAGGTTGGAGAGTAAGGCTCCCGCTCACAGGCTGTGCAGATCGACGAACCCCAGGTTGGGCAGATAAGCTGACAGCTCAAGTCCCAAGAACGGGAGATGAGACGACAGGAAGCAGCCACAGGATCCAGAGAGAGCAAAAAGCCAGAACGTCTGCTTATATACAGATGCGGGCCACACCTCCAAGGAGACTTCCTTTCATCTGATTGGCTACTCACAGTATATTCAATCACGGGAGTGATTACATTAAAACACTGAGAATCATGGCCAAGTCAAGTTGATACACAATCTTAACCATCACAGTCCAGTAGGGCTAAAAGGTTATTTGAGTTGGGGTGCTAAAGGGAATGAGCTAGAAAGATAGAAGGTGATGGTCTGAGGAATAAAATTATGTGGGTATTACAGTAATTATAATTAAATATAATTGTTTTTGGGGAGCCCTGGTGGCACAATGGTTAAGTGCTTGGCTGCTAACTGAAAGATCAGCAGTTCGAACCCACCAGCCACTCCTTGGGAGAAAGATGTGGCAGTTTGATTATGTAAAGATTGTTGCTGTTGTTAGGTGCCGTCCAGTCAATTCCTACTCATAACGACCCTATGTACAACAGAACAAAACACTGCCCAGTCCTGTGCCATCCATCGTCACAGTCGTTGCTGTGTTTGAGCCCATTGTTGCACCCACTGTGTTAGTCCACCTCACTGAGGGTCTTCCTCTTTTTTGCTGACCTTCTGCCTTACCAAACATAATGTCCTTTTACAGGGACTCGTCCCTCTTGGTAACGTATCCAAAGTACGTGAGACAAAGTCTGGCCATCCTTGCTTCTGAAGAGCATTCTGGCTGTACCTCCTCCAAAACAGATTTGTTTGTTCTCCTGGCAGTCCATGGTATATTTAATATTCTTATGCCAACACCATAGTTCAAAAGCATCAGTTAGTTCTTGTTCGGTCTTCCTTATTCACTGTCCAGCATATGAGGTGATTGAAAGTACCATGGCTTTGGTCAGGCATACCTTAGTCCTCAAAGTGACGTCTTTACTTTTCAACGCTTTCAGGAGGCCTTTTCCATCAGATTTGCCCAGTGTAATATGTTGTTTGATGTTTTGACTGTGGCTTCCATGGGCATTGATTGTGGATCCAAGTAAAACGAAATCCTTGACAACTTAATATTTTCTCCATTTATCATGATATTGCTTATTGGTCCAGTTGTAAAGATTTTGTTTTCTTTATGTTGAGGTGTGATCCATAGTGAAGGCTATAGTCTTTGATCTTCATCAGTAAGTGCAGTGGGTTTTGGATTGTTGTTTTGTGCTGTTGAGTAGATTCTGACTCATGGTGACTCTATAGGACAGCGTACAACTGCCCAATAGGGTTTTATAGGCTGTAATCTTTATGGGAGCAGATCGCCAGGTTTTCTCTCCTGTGGAGCTGCTGGTGGGTTTGAATGCCCATCTTTTGGTTAGCAGCTGAGTGCTTAACTATTGTGCCACCAGAGCCTCTTCAGTTAAAATTGCTAGGAATTGTAAAATCTGGAGTATGACCATGGGAGTTATGGCTGAGGAAGGGAGGAAGACAGATCTTTGAAAGAGAAGAGTCAAAGCACTGAATGATCCGATTTTGGAAAAAGTCATCTGTGTGCTTTGGAATTGCAAACTAAATTATTCCAGGAACATGTTGGAGAGAATGTCAGTGAAGCAGAAGTAGAAATTTCAAGAAATGAGGGGATGTGATATAGAGACCAAGAGATTACTATAATCGGGATAAACTGAGGAATACAGATCTAAGAAAGTTAAACTGGGTGTTTTTAGAGAGGAAGGAGCAAGAATGTTCAAGAAATGTCACTGAGGAGCAAGGTTTACTTATACTACACCTTCAGGCCTAGAAGTTATGGGAGAGAAAACAGTTTTCAATTAAGAGGGCGGCAGGGTAAGCAGTGATCCAAAAGAGAACTGGTTTCCTTCAGAGCAGGATGACAGATATAATAGCCTCGTCCCCGGCATCATTCTCTCTGACAGTCCTCATCCTATAGCTTTGACACGTGGAGCTCATCATAATAATTGATATTGATATCTCACTAAGAGCAGTGCTTTTAAGTACATAAAATATGTTTTTACATGCAACAGCTCATTCAAAGCTCACAACAACCTAGGGGATTATTATTGTCCCCAGTGTCAGATGAGGACCCAAACTGAGAATTGAAGAAGAGATCAGCATACAAATCTAGGTCTTATAGATACAAATCCAGGGACCTTTTCACTATAGCACAATTACAGAGCGAAGCCTCTAATCCACTGAGGATCCCTTCTCAGTTTAAAGCACAGCTGGGGGATAGGAGGATTTCTGCAATTGTGCTCTGACCTCCCATGCCCTGTTCAGCTGGGCCTCTGTGTATTTTGAGGTCTGCATAGTTTAGGTTACTATGAATGTTAGGAAGTCTGTCTAATAGTCTCAATACTTGTCCATCCTTGAATCATTTGTCCAAAAGGTTGTTACTGGAAAACAATTAACATTACTGCTGGGGATTTTTTTTTTTTTCCTTTTTAATATACTCACAGTTGTGCCACCTTGTACACAGCTAAATAATTTGGTTTCCTCAAATTTACATGTTTCAAGTGTTTGTAAACCGTAATGTTCCTTTTCTAGTTCCTGACTACTGTCCTTGTAAACCACTCCTTCCATCATTTTAGTTTTTTCATTTGGAATCTGTCCAAGAAGCCTACATATTTATTCAGCAGGCTTGCCAAAAACTCAACAGAGAATTCCAGGGATGTGCTTCCCTAAAATGTCACACACATTAGTCTGTATTTTCTAATTTTGCAAACACATTCTAAATTTTTAATCTGTTCTTTTGCTAGTTTTTTTTTTTTTTTTTTTTTTTGTATCAGCCCATGCTTTTCTAACCAATACTTCATTATAACATGAGCCCTGGTGGCACAGTGGTTAAGAGCTCAGCTGCTAGCTAAAAGGTCGGCAGTTCGAATCCACCAGCCACTGCTTGGAAACTCAATGAGGTAGATCTTCTCTGTCCTGTAGGGTGTCTATAAGTCAGAATTGACTCAATGGCAATGAGTTTTTTGGTTTTGACATGAATTTTTTTTTTTTCATAATTTCACTTTGAATTTGCCTTCTCTGGAATTCTACTTAATTTTTATCTTTCTATACTTAGTATAATTATTATTACTACTATCATATGGTAATACTCTACCCATACAGGTCTAAAAAAAAAAACTGACTTCATTTCAGGAAAATGATAGTATGCTATTTATTGCTATTTTTATATTATATGTCTATTTGCTAAATAATAATGCAATGCATGACTTTCTATTCTTCGCTTTGTTTCATATTTATTTTGTGGGAGTTTTTAAAGTACCTGTTGGCTTCTTAAAACAATCTAGATCCTCTTTTTTTCTATTTCTTTATTTCTACCTATCGCCCTTGCTATGGAGTCCCTGGGTGGCGTAAATGGTTAAGCACTCAAAACCAGCTGAAAGGTTGGTGGTTTGAACCCACCAGAGGTGCCTCAGAAGATAGGCCTGGTGATCTGCTTCTGAAAGGTCACAACCTTGAAAACCCTATGGAGCAGTTATACTCCGCACACATAGGGTCGCCAGGAGTTGAAATCAACTGTACAGCAACTAACAACAGCTGCAACCTTGTATATACTGCTATTTTTCTGCTACCAGCTCAGTCCTCAGTTTAAACTGCACTTGCTTGGAGGACTTCTCTGATCACCTTGTCTAAGTAACCCACACCCTCTCCCCAACACACAGATTTACACACCATATCGCCCTGCCATTGTTCTCTATTACTCTGTCCTTTTTATATTATAGTGCTTAAAAAAAATCATTATATAACCATTTATTTATTGGCTTGTGTACTTCTGTCTTGTTTCCGTTAGATTGTAAGCTTCATGAGGGCAGGGAGCACGTCATGAGAGCAGGGAGCACATCTGGTTTGTTCCCTAATGTGTATCCAGCAGTGACCATGGTACCTTACACTTACTTTCAGTGAATACTAATTGGTTGAATTTATGCACAAATGAATGTAACCAAGAAAAACAACTCTGCTGGCTTGTAAATCTTTTTCTGGATAAAAGATGTATTTGTTTGGTAAACCCATTAACTCATTTAATAAATTGTTATCTACATGATGCACGGATGCAGTGATGTTTGAATCATGGCTGAAGTGATACATTTTTTAAAAGCAATAAATGCTTAGTAGTGGCAAACTCTAAGAGCTGACTAAATGAACGACCTACTTGTTTCTATAGCTGTCTAATTTAGAAATACCTTAAAAAAGGAAAATCTGATTTTATCTTACATTATCAAATAGCAATAAAACAGTAGTAATTGTATATGGAAGATAGGAATAAACTTTAGACTGTCATTTTATTACCAAAGATTGGCAAGAAAAGCATGTGCAACAGAATCAAAGCACTTGATGGCGCTTTTAATTGTCAGGTGGAGGCGCTGCAGGTAGTCCTTTGATCTGCTAATTGCCCCAGTGCCCTGGCAAGTACTCCCTTGAGCTCCACCAGCAGTGACTTTCCTCTAGCCTTAACTTCTTTCCCTCCTCCCTCCATGCATCCACACCTGCTAAACCCAGACATATTTGACGGAGAGGAAAAGACAACACCTGGGAACTGTATTTGCCCCAGGAGCTGAGAACTTTTGAAACAGCTCTGTTTAGAGATGCTTGTGTAATGACAATCTGTAAGTCACAGCAAACTGCTGTTTATTTCCCTTTGGGGAAATACACAATACTTCTCCCTTTCTTAAATGCTCATTTGTTATAAAACAATCTGTATGCCTGTGACCCTAGTGATTGTGTACTTCCCAATCTTAGTCTGAAAGCTCTAGAAACAACGTGTCCTTCTAAAAAGGTATATGATGGAAATAGATTGTACAGAAACTGTAAAATATAATGCTCCTTTTTAAGTAATAAAAAAGAACCTTTGGTAATTACTTTTTTTTTTTTTTGGTAGGAGCAGTTAATTCCTCATACTTGTTTTAAAGTTTGAATTATTTTTTTGAACCTATACATTCACTGAAGAAAAGTTATAATAGTGACATTTGTCTGCCTATATTTAGGGCTTGTTTTCATAAATAAATATATCTGAGTAATATTGTTTAACCATAAAATGGATCATAGCATATAGTTTTAATATTTGTTTATTCAATAACTTTTTACTGAGCACAGATAGATGCCATGAACTATCCTGGGTGGTGGAATTACAACAATGACCAAAACAGATGAAAATCCTTAGCTCACATAGATCTTACATTCTAATGAAGGGAGACAGAGTGTAAAGATAGTAAATTGTCTAGTAGATTAAAAGCGAGGCATAACACTTTCAGGAATAAATTTAATTTTTATGTATGATGCTTAGATCGTGTTCAAAAACATTAAGGTGATGAGGTATGTTACAAGTATGCTGTCTCACATTTAATTTGCCCCTACATGCTACTTATTATGTTTGATTTGAAAAGTTAAAACAAATTAATTCAGTAAACTATGTCCTGAGTCCTGGTTGCATAGTGGTTAAGAGCTCAGCTGCTAACCAAAAAGTTGGCAGTTCAAATCCACCAGCTGCTCCTTGTAAGCCCTATGGGGCAGTTCTACTCTGTCCTATAGGGTCACTGTGAGTCGAAACTGAATCGATGGCACCTAACAACAAACAGCAACTATGTCCATCTTTTATTTTTTTAAAACAGAAACCTGAAAAAAGTTTTACTAGGTAAGGATTTTCACTCAAAGTAGACAAAATACTGTACATCGTAACCCCAAACCTGGAGGATAGCAAGTTAATAGATACATTTTCTTAGTTTCGGCCTGTCCAACTACAGTAATATCATTTCTGGGTGCAGCATAAAATTACTCTCGTGCATTTTTAAAGTATTAGTCCAGTTGTGTTTTCTCTTATTTTAATTTCTCCTCTACATTTACAGTATTGGCAACATCGTCGCGTGAATTTTCTAGAATGTCTTCATTTAATCACCTTTTCGATGTTTACTTGTATTAACCTCTCCAGCTGTCTGTGCCCTGGGCATGTCCGTTAGCAGGTCATTTCCTAGGGACTGACTGTTACTCAGTAGTTTTGCCTGCCTTCTTTTCAAGGCCAGTTGTTTATTTCTCTCAATTATTTGTTGTTGCACTCCTGTAAGGCTTCTGTTTGACTCAGAAGCAAACCTCTTACTTTCAGATGAGTTTGTCAAAAAAGGATCTAATTCCGTAGCAGTTACACAATCACCATTATTTTCCCCTACTTCATTATTATTGTTAACAAAATCTTCATGTAAAATATGAGATCAAGTCGAATTCGCTTTAAGCAGGTCTGAATTTACTTTTTATTTCCCAGATATTCAACTCTGTCAGTAAAATCCTCAAACTGCAGTTTAGGGAATAGCCTATGTGCCCAGTGCTCCATGTGTCTGATTAGCTTCTTCAAGCCTTCAGTCTCACGACCTTTACCCTTGAATTTTGCCTTTTCAAAGACATGCCTTAAGGGTGGAAGCTCTCTCTCTGAAATTAATCTCTGAGCATCCAGTTTGGGTATATTCCTTTAACTGTTCTCTTTGGAGGCACATGAATAGGTACTCGTCTCTCTGGCTGTTTGTCTTAGTCATCTAGTGCTACCATAACAGAAATACCACAAGCGGATAGCTTTAACGAAGAGAGATTTATTTCCTCACAGTAAAGTAGGCTAGAAGTACAAATTCAGGGCATCACCTCCAGGGGAAGACTTTCTCTCTCTGTTGGCTCTGGAGGAAGGTCCTTCTCATCAGCCTTCCCTTGGACTAGGAGCTTCTCCGCACGCAGGAACCGTGGGTTCAAAGGACGTGCTCTGCTCCTGGTGCTGCTTTCATGATGATATGAGGCTCCCGTCTCTGTTCACTTCTCTCTTTTATATCCCAAAAGAAAACTGCTCAACACACAATCCAATCCCATATATTGAGTCCTGTGTTATCAACAAAACTGCTGCCCATTTCCCCATGATACACACATTTTTGGGGGACATAGTTAAATCCATGACATTCTACTCTTTGGCCCTCCCAAAATCATGTCTTTACAACATGTAAAACATATTCACCCTATCATATCATGGCAAAAGTCTTAACTCCAAGGCCAAAATCCAAAAATTCCTCTTCATCTGTGAAATCTAGAATACAAGTTATCCGCTTGCATAGGTACAATGGCAGAACTGGCACAAGCTGGACATTTCCATTACAAATGGGAGAAACTGGAGGGAAAGAAGGGATAACAGGCACTAAGCAAGTCAGCAGAACATATTACATTAGCCCTTAAGGCTTTGAAAATAATCCTTTGTTCTCTGAGACAATTTACACTATGGTCCTGCCCTCCGGACTAGGTATTAACCACACTCTCTGGATTCTGACCGGAGGCACCTTATTTCTGGGCTTCAGCTCCACCTTCCAGGCCCACTGGGATGGCAACTCTGCTTCCTCAGCTTCAGGATCACCATTCTCTTAGTCCATTTGAGTGGCAACTCTACTCTTAGAAACACCAGAGGCCATGGCTCCAGCCTTTGAAACACCAGAGGTCGTGGCCATACCTTTTGGGACTGAGGTGGCTTGGCTTCCTGTGTCCCTTGGCCTCTTGGTCCCTCAGGCCTCACGACCACATCTGCCCTGCTGGGGCAAGTGTTCCAAAACTCTGTAGCTCCACTTACAAGTGCCTGAAGGCAGCCTACTCCACCAACAAGCCTCCTGCACATAGACACTTAGCTCTCTTGCCCGTGGGTCAGCTCCAGCGCTGTCTCGCACCCGTCTCCTGGTTCTGCTGTGGCTAGTTCTCTGCCACTGCTGCTTCTCTGCTGCTACTGGTCCTCTGCTGCTGCTTCTCACCATCTGCGCCTTCTCCGGTGTTAACAGCTCCCCTCACTTCCTTCTGAGTCCTCTATCCATTCAGTTTCAAAACCACTTCCACATTTCAGGTATCTGTTAGAGCAGCACCCCACTCTCTTGGTACCAAATTTTGTCTTAGTTATCTAGTGTTGCTGTAACAGAAACACCACAAGTAGATGGTTTTAACAAAGATAAATTTATTTCCTCAACAGTGAAGTAAGCTAGAAGTCCAAATTGAGGGTGTCATCTCCAGGGGAAGGCTTTCTTTCTCTGTCAGCTCTGGAGGACGGCCCTTCTCATCAATCTTCCCCTGGACTAGGAGCTTCTCTGTGCAGAAACCCCAGGTCCAAACGACGTGCTCTGCTCCCGGTGCTGCTTTTTTGGTGGTATGAGGTCCCCGTGTCTCTCAGCTTGCTTCTCTATTTTATATCCCAAAAGAAACTGGCTCAAGACACAATCCAGTCCTGTAGATTGAATTCTGACTTATCAACAGAACTGCTGCTCATCCCTCCTCATTAACATCATAGAGGCAGGATTTACAACACAGGAAAATCATGTCAGATGATAAAATGGTAGACAGTCACACAATACTGGGAATCATGGCCCAGCCAAATTGATACACAAATTTTTAGGGGACACAGTTCAATCCATGATACTCTTCATCCGGTTCAGCTCCTTCACCACGTTCCCTCTCTGGAGAAGCTGGAGTTGAGAAAGGAGGGAAAGTTTCATCTTCCATGTATTCCTAATCTGGTAGCTCATTCAAGCCATTATCCTGTGGTTCCAGCATCTTTTCCTCTCATACAAACTGCAAGCAGCCATAGCCCTGTGGTTGGCATGGCCTAAAATACGTCCATCTTTTCATTTTTGATTTCTGCCTTTGGCATTATACAAAAGTGTATAATAATTCCACTGTGTTTTTCTCAACAAACGGTTAGTGTTCCAATACCACTTATTACAACTTATTCCAACAACTCTGCCGTGGAAGAAGTACAGCAAGAATGTTCCTTAGAAACAAGGATTGCAAGACGTCGTCTCACATACTATGGACATGTTATCAGGAGGGACCAGGCCCTCGAGAAGGACAGCGTGCTTGGTAGAGTGGAGCATCAGTGAAAAAGAGTTAAGACCCTCAAGGAGATGGACTGATACAGTGGTTGCAACAATGGGCTCAAGCATAACAATGATCACGAGGATCGTGCAGGTCCAGGCTGTGTTTATTCTCTGGTACACACGGTCTCTATGAGTCAGAACTGACTTGACGGCACCTAACAACAACAACAACAACATTGCAACTGTTAGAAAATGAAGCGTGTATCCTGTACTAAATTTTTTGATATATTTGTATCAGTTCAGGAACTTACTGAGTTGTTTCTCTGTTAGTGTGACATTAGCAAATTGTTTCAATTATTGTAACTTTGTAATGTGTTTGTCGTATAAAATTACTTAGAAATATTTTTTAATATGCCTTGCCAATATTTTATTTGAGATGTTTGCATCTGTGTTCTTTAGTATTATTTTATGCTATGTATGTCAGGTTTGATATTAAGGAAGTGCTAGATTTGTAAAATTAATTGAGGACCTTCTGTTCCCTGGAACACTTTAAGTACTAGAAGTGTTTTCTGTTTCTTGAAGTTTTGAAATAACTCACCTACTCAGCATTCGGATCTGTTTAATGGATAATTTTGTGAAAATTCTTTCTAGGGTCTTCTATAACTAGTACAGCACTTGCTTGTTATTGCTTTTTCATTTCTGATCATTAAAATTTATCATTTCTAACAGCAGAATTTTATGAATAGTTTATCATTTATTAGCATATACTTATATGTAGTATTAAAATAATGTTTGTGAAGAGTGACATATTTATAGCATAAAAGAAAAAATATACAAGACAAAAAACAGATTACATAAATCTGTATATATTATGATTCTTATGAAGTAAAAGAAGTAGACATAAGAGGAAGTAAAGCTCCCAGGCTTAGGAGTCTGGTTTTCAGCTTCAACAGATGACCAATCCATATTTTCTTATCTGTAAAATGGGGATAATAATAGGACCTAGCTCATAGGACTATTGTGAAAAAGTAGTAAGATAATACAGGTTAAGGGCTTAGAACAACTCCTGTAAGCCATGATGAATATTATGATGATGATTATAAGGATAGTTTTGTATCTCCAGTGCCATACCACAGTGCTTGACACACATTGTGATTTTAAAAAAGCTAAATGAATTGAGTTCTAATCAATTATTTTTTCATTTAATTAATATTTTACTTCTTGGTACAGTATTTATCAAGAAGATTTATTTCTTCTAATTTAGCTATAACTTGCAGACATATTGTTAATATGTATGGGTTAATAGCATGGTCTTGGGAATTAGATAGACTAGAAGTTGGATCCTGGCTGAAAATTTATTAGCCCCGAAATCTCCTATAATTTACCTACCTAGTCTATTTCCTCCTCTACAGAATATGGATAAAGCAACACCAATCTAATAGGGTCATTGCAGAGATTAAAAGATATAGCTCATGTAATGTTCTTACAGATCCTGGTGAAGTATAATCCCTGAATAAATGTTAGATATTATTATTTTTAGCTGTTGTGCCTTTTACTGAAAAGGGGACAGTTACTCTGAGACACATTCCAAAGAAGAATGATAGAGGGAGGAGATGGGAACCTAGAGTGATCTGACAAATTGGCTGACCAGCAAAGTTTAGCACTCCTTCAGTTCATGTTAAATATGTCTTGGTTATGTTTCTGCCTTTAAGTTACTGCATTTCTGAAATATTTAGTTAACTAAAACATAATATCCTTCAGTGTCTCTTAGAAGGTCCACATTTCCTTGCTTCCTGTATATTCTTCCCACATAGATGCACTTACTTTCTACTCTAGACTGTAAGTTGTGTCCTGATTTATACTTTAGAATGTAAACTTCTAAAATATTTTTTTTTAATTATTTCACATTTTTCTTTAGATGTCTCAATTGTAAATGTGGTATATAAAGAAGTTGAAAAATAATTTAAAATATATCTTTATTATATCCCTGGTGGTGCATTGGTTAAGAGCGTGGCTGCTAACCAAAAGGTTGGCAGTTTGAATCCACCAGCCACTCCTTGAAAACCTTATGGGGCAGTTCTACTTGGTCCAATAGAATAGACTCCACAGGTTTGTTTTTTTGTTTTCTTTGTTATAGAGCTAAGTTCCTGAGCAACAGACTCAGATTTTAAAATGAAGGTGACAACAGCATGAAAGTTTTGTGTTACCTGCTTATTCACAGTTGGTGGTATCTGTGGTCAGTAGTCAGAGCCCTGGTAGCACAGTGGGTAAAAGCTTGGCTGTTAACCAGAAAGTCAGCAGTCTGAATCCTCCAGCTGCTCCTTGGAAACTCTACAGGGCAGTTCTACTCTGTCCTATAGGGTTGTTATGAGTTGGAATTGACTAAACAACAAGGGGTTTGAGTTTTTTTTTTTTTTTTAGTGGTCGGTATTCAGTACTCAGAACATTTTTTTTTTTTTTTTAACTATTCCCTGCCCTTCAGCATTCAAATTTATTTTAATTTCTTTTCTCCCCCTCCCCTCAAAACGACATTTAAGTGCTGTTGTTACAGATATTTAACATCTTGAAGGCAATTTTAACAGAACTACAGATCGGGCTGAAAGTTTTAAAACAAAAGAATTCTGCAGTCAAATTTTAAGAGTTGAATTTACGACCAAAAAACAAAAAACAAAATGTCTTTCATTAAGAAAAGACATTTAGATCAACATATAAATATACAAACATGTTTTAAGGATTAATGTAGTTCTTGGTTTTCTAGCACTACGATACTATGCTAATCTTAGATTAGATTGACTTCCTGGCATACGGATACTTAACTTGATGAAGCAACAGACAGAATCAAGTGGTTCAGATGAGTTAAGAAAGATTAAAGAATTAGAGCAGAAGATTGCTAGGTCAGTTTCTACTATTTTATTTCCAAAGTAATATATATGAATAAAGTTAGCTGATTGCTGAAGTAAACAGGATTCCACATGGATAAACTTGGTTTAAAACCCTTGAGACTTAACAAGTAAACACACTCCGTATGGATTATTTCCAGATCAGTTTATCATTTGTAACATTCCGTTGAATGTTATATTAATGTTTCCATCAAAAAGCATTTGTGATGTTCAGATTCCGTATTATCTCCCTATTTTAAGGTCAACTGATCAGTAATCTTAATTCCATCTCCCTTTTGATATGTAACATATTCATGGGTGTAACACCAGGGGATTAAAATTATAGGGACCCAAATCCTCCATGTCACACTTGTTGGTATACACAATACCATGTTGGTGCAGGTGTGTGTAACACTTCATCTGTAGTATGTTCCTGTGTTACAGTTTCCAAAGCAGTGTGGACCAGTTTAGGTGTTAAAAAATGTCGTCCTGGCTCTACCAAGTACTAGCTTCATGACTGGGCAAACCTCAGTCTCTGAACCTTAATTTCCTTATTGGGCAAAAATAGAGATAATGTGGCTTGGTGGTTAAGCGCTGGATTGTAAGGTGGGTGATTCTATCCTACCAGCTGCTCCTCGGTAGAAAGATGTGGCGGTTTGCTTCCGTAAAGATTGCAGCCTTGGGAACCCTATGAGGCAGTTCTGCTCTGTCCTATAGGGTCGCTGTGAGTCCGAATAGACTCAGTGGTGATAGATTTGTTTGTTTGTTTCTTATAACACCTGTTTTTTTTTGTTGTTGTTGGTTTGTTTGTTTTTGGCTATTTTTTTTGTTTTTGGCCATTGTAGTTATCAAAATAAAAATGAGATAATAAGTAGGAAATTATTTAGGAACTTGAAAACTGCTATACAAGTTGTCTGTTTTTACAGTTTCTTCAAATTCTTGCTTCATTTGCTACACCTTTATTGAATCAGGTAGTACTGGAACCAGTGAAAATACTTTCAGATGCTATGAAAATTTTGATTACAATTATTTGGAAAATGAATACATACCTACTAAAAATGATAGTAGTTGTTGAACTGTGAGAACTTAACTGATAATGATCAAACTTATGACTCTTAAATGTTAAAATGGGGATATTGATATCTCATGTTCCCGTATTTTCATGATCTCACCAGCCCTTATCAACTGTAAATTCAGATCATAGAATCGGCTGACTTTGAAAATTCTTTTTTTTTTCCCTGCAAATGTAGAATGTTAATAATTGTATTACTCTCTGTCCCTCCTGGGGAAAAAAAAAAAGTCATCTCAAAACGAAGGATGGTCATATTTTCTCTTACTCTGTACCTGCAACCCAAACTTCAACCTCTTCTGGTCCCAATGCCAGTCCACAAAAATTTCCTTAAATATTATACCAATAACACTATTTAAATATTTTAACTAGTATTATAGAATATGCATGTATATGTTATATAGAGAATTGATTCTATATATAAAATTTACAGGATTGTTTCTAGAAAAACATGAGTTTTATTTCTAAAAAGCTCAATTTAAAATGATTTATGGGACACAGCTTATTTTTGAATTGGTAGTTTCTTGATCGTACCTCTTAACTCAAGAATTATGATAGCTTAGATTTCAACACCAAAATGCAATGACATTATTAGGACCCCTCTCCCCAGTAACTATAAATATATGTTTTTATGTAAGTCTCTAATACTTTATTATAAAAGTGTGTAAATAAATTAGAAGAATAAGTACTTTAATTAAATGACATTTATAGTCATATGAATTGTATGGCAATTGCTTTTAAAAATTAGACAGATTTGGCAGTCCAATTTTCAAATAAAAAAACAGAAGTATAAGTAAACTTGTTGCTAAAAATAATTTCTGTCTGCTGTTTGAGAAGTAGCTTATGTCAACTTGACGTAGTATTTCTCTGTTACTTCTAATGTGGTTATTTTGCACTGTATTCCCAATAATTCAAGAATCCTTTGAAATATTTAAAATGTTATTACTGATAACAGCTGTACAGTAAGCCTGTTTAGAGTTGGAGTTTTCAGGTCGCTGATTTAACTTTAATTGGGGATATGGTATAAATTAAGTGAATTGACTTTGGAATAACAAGAGGCGGGAACAAATCTTCCAGGATTGTTTGTGAAGTCAATTACTGTGAACAAAGCCTAGACTATGAGCCAGGGCAACTGGAACACACAAACTTTAACAGTGACTTCCTTCAGCTAGCTTAAATTGGTGTATCAATCAGAAAATATACTTTTAATATGAAAATGCATTATAGAAAACTTAATAGAGAGGTAGTTTGGCAATACTAGGAATGTAAACCATCATTCCAACATTTGATAGGAGGAAGTCATACCTATACATTGTAGCTTAGATACACCATTTTATTTAGTTAAGAAATCTTAGGAACACACTGCCTATGGATTTTGTGGCTTATTCAGTTGGTTCAATAGTTCCCTGACTCCTACAGAAGGAAATTAAAGCAAAATGAATGGATGAATCATCTGTATGCACTCCAGGAACTTAAACAATGTTGTTCTTTTGTTGGAGTAATAACAAAGGTGTATAATAAAGCAGAAAATATTATTGTATACTTTTAAAACTGTTAACCTGGAAATTAAACTGAAACCTACTTCAGGAAACCTATTAAGACATGTTTATAATTAAAACTAGATTCATTTGATATTAGTGCTCTTTGGGGAAATTGAGTCATTCATATTCAACATTAAGTTTATTTCATTATATATCTACATATGATTGGTATTGTAAGGCATGTTACTCATACTGCATCTGTAAAGCTATATACAGAAAACTCATGTGTAACTAAAGAATATTTATGAGTTTCAGTTTTGGTTATTAGACTAATATGTTGGGATTTTCAAAATTGGTTCTTTTAGTCAATGAAAATTACTAATATATCTGCAATGATAAAACGGTTCTATAAATTTTTTAAGAGACATAATTTATAAGTCAAAAGTACACAATTATGTTTATTTCATTTTTATAAAATTGCTTGTATAGCCATTTAGTCACTACCTGAAACAAAATATAGAACATTTTCATCACTCTAGAAATTTCTTTCATGCTGTTCCAATCAAATTCCATCTCTACCCCTCCTCTCTCCAACAACTGCTTTCTGATTTTTATCAAAGTAAATTCATTTGCCTATTCTGGAAATTTATATGAATGTTATTTATTTATTTATTATGCTTCAAGTGAAAGTTTACAGTTCAAGTTAGTTTTTCATGTAAAAATTTATACTCACATTGTTATGTGACCCGAGTTGCTCTCCCTATAATGTGACAGCACACTCCTCCTTTCCACCCTGGCTTTCCAAGTCCATTCAACCAGCTCCTGTCCCTTTTTGCTTTCTCATCTCGCCTCTGGACAGGAGCTGCCCATTTAGTATCCTGTATCTACGTCAGGTAAGAAGCACTCTCTTCATTTTATCATTTTATGTCTTATAGTCCAGTCTAATCTTTGAAAAGTTGGCTTCGAGAATGGTTTAAGTTCTGGGCTAACAGAGATTCTAGGGAATATGTCTTCCAGGTTCCCTCCAGTCTCAGTTAGACCATTAAGTCTGGTCTTTTTACTAGAATTTAGGTTCTGCACCTCACTTTTCTCCTGCTCCATTAGGGACTGTCTGTTGTGTTCCTTGTCAGGGCAGTCATTGGTGGTAGCCAGCCACCATTTAGTTCTTCTGGTCTCAGGCTGATGGAGTCTCTGGTTTATGTGGTCCTTTCTGTCTCTTGGGCTAATATTTTCCTTGTATCTTTGGTGTTCTTCATTCTCCTTTGCTCCAGGTGAGTTGGGACCAATTGATGTATCTTAGATGGCCGCTTGCTAGCTTTTAAGACTCCAGATGCCATTTTTGCAAATGGGATGCAGAACATTTTCTCTAATAAGCTTTGCTATGCCAGTTGACCTTGATGCCCCGTGAAACCGTGGTTCCCAGACCCCTGTCCCTGCTACTCTGTCCCTTGAAGTATTTGGTTGTAGTCAGGAAACTTCTTAGCTTTGGTTTACTCCAGTTATGCTGACTTCCCCTGTATTGTGTGTTGTCCTTCCCTTCACCTAAGATAATTCTTATCTACTGTCTAGTTAGTGAATAACCCTCTCCTTCCCTCCTCATCCTTGTAACCATCAAAGAATGTTTTCTTCTGTGTTTAAACCTTTTCTTGAGTTCTTATAGTAGAGGTCTCATACAATATTTTTCCTTTTGCAACTGACTAATTTCATTCAGCATAATGCCTCCCAGATTCATCCATGTTGTGAGATGTTTCATGGATTCATTGTTGTTCTTTATTGTTGTGTAGTATTCGATTGTGTGAATATACATTTGTTTATCCATTTGTCAATTGATGGGCACCTAGGTTGTTTCCATCTTTTTGCTATAGTGAACAGTGCTGCAATGAACATGGGTATGCATATATCTATTTGTGTGATGGCTCTTATTTCTCTAGGATATATTCCAAGGAGTGGGATTGCTGGATGGTATGGTACTTCTATTTTTAGCTTTTTAAGGAAGCGCCAAATCAGTTTGTAAAGTGGTTGTACCATTTCACATTCCCACCAAGTGTATAAGTGTTCCAGTCTCTCCACAGCATCTCCAGCATTTATTATTTTGTGTTTTTTGGATTAATGCTAGCCTTGTTGGGGTGAGATGGTATCTCATTGTACTTTTGATTTGTGTTTCTCTAATGGCTAATGATCCTGAGCATTTCTTCATGTGTCTGTTAGCCACCTGAATGTCTTCTTTGATGAAGTGCCTTTTGATATCCTTTGCTCACTTTTTAATTGGGTTATTTGTCTTTTTGTTGTTGAGGTTTTGCAGTATCTTGTAGCTATTAGAGATTAGCTGCTGATCGGATATGTCATAGCTAAAAATTTTTTCCCAGTCTGTAGGTTTTCTTTTTACTCTTTGGTGAAGTCCTTTGATGAGCATAAGTGTTTGATTTTTATGAGCTCCCAGTTATCTAGTTTCTCTTCTGGTGTTCGTGCATTGCTAGTAATGTTTTATATTCTGTTTATGCCAAGTATTAGGGCCCCTAGAGATGTCCCTGTTTTTTCTTCTATGATCTGTATCTTTTTCGATTTTATATTTAGGTCTTTGATCCATTTTGAATTCGTTTTTAAGCATGGTGTGAGGTATTGGTCTTGTTTCAGTTTTCTGCAAATGAATATTTCTGTTATGCCAGCACCATTTGTTAAAGAGACTGTCTTTTCCCTAATTGACAGACTTTGGGCCTTTGTCAAATATCAGCTGCTTGTAGGTGGATGAATTTATGTCTGGATTCTCGATTCTGTTCCATTGGTCTAGTATCTGTTGTTGTACCAGTACTAGGCTGTTTTGTCTATCATGGCAGTATAATAGGTTCTAAAATCAAGTGATGTGAAGCCTCCCACTTTGTTCTTCTTCAGTAATGCTTTACTTATCTGGGGCCTCTTCCCTTTCCGTATGAAGTTGATGTTTGTTTCTCCATCTCATTAAAAAATGCTATTGGAATTTAGATTGAGATTGAATTGTATCTATACATTGCTTTGGGTAGAATAGACATTTTCACAATGTTGAGTCTACCTATCCATGAGCAAGGTATGTTTTTCCACTTACGTAGGTCTCTTGATTTCTTGCAGTAGTGTTTTTTAGTTTTATTTGAATAGGTCTTTTACATCTCTGGTTAGATTTATTCCTAAGTATTTTATCTTCTTGGGGGCTATTGTAAACGGTATTGAGTAGGTGATTTCCTCTTTGAAATTCTGTTTGTTGGTATAGAGGAATCCAGCTGATTTTTGTATGTTTATCTTGTATCCTGATACTTTGCTGAAATCTACTAGTTCCAGTAGTTTTCTTGTGGATTCTTTGGGATTTTCTGTGTATAAGATCATATCATCTTCAAATAGGGATACTTTTACTGCTTCCTTACCAATTTGGACGCCCTTTATTTCTTTTTTTAGCCTAATTGCTGTGGCTAGGACCTCCAGCACAAAGTTGAATAAGAGTGGTGATAAAGGGCATACTTTTCTGGTTCCGTTCTCAGGGGGAATGCTTTCAGCCTGTCTCCATTCAGGATGAAATGTTGGCTGTTGGCTTTGTATGAATGCTGTTAATTATGTTGAGGAATTTCCTTCTATTCTTATTTTGCTGTGAATTTTTACCATGAATAGATATAGAATTTTGTCAAATACCTTTTCTGCGTCGATTGGTAAGATCATGTGGTTCTTGTCTTTTGTTTTATTTCTGTGATGGATTACACTGATTGTTTTTCTAACAATGAGCCATCCCTGCATACTTGGTATGAATCCCACTTGGTCATGGTGAATTATTTTTTTGATATGTTGTTGAATTATATTGGCTAGAATTTTGTTGAGGATTTTTGTGTCTAGGTTCATGAGAGATATTGGTTTGTAATTTTCTTTTTTTGGGGTGTCTTTACCTGGTTTTTGTATCAGGGTTACACTGGCTTCATAGAATGAGTTTGGGAGTATTCCATCCTTTTCTATGCTCTGAAATACATTTAGTAGTAGTGGTGTTAAGTCTTCTCTGAAAGTTTGGTAGAATTCTCCAGTGAAAATGTCAGGGTCAGGGCTTTTTTTTTTTTTTTTTATTGTACTTCAGGTGAAGGTTTCCAGAACAAATACTTTCTCATGAAACAGTAGTACACATATTGTTTTGTGACATTGGTTAACAACCCCATGACATGTCAACCCTCTCGCTTCTTGACCTTTTTTTTTTTTTTTTTTGGTGAAAATATACGTAGCCAATGATACACCATTTCAAAAATTTCTACATGCACAGTTCAGTGACATTGACTACGCTCTTCCAATTGTGCTGCTATTCTCACTTTAGATGAAGGTTTACAGAACAAAATAGTTTCTCATTAAACAGTTAGTACCCATGGTGCCCTATGACAATGGCTAACAACCTCACAACGCATCAACACTATGCTTACTCAACCTTGGGTTCCCTATCACCGGCTTTCCTGCCACCTTCTCCCTTCTGGCCCTTGTTATTGGACTGCTGTGCCTCATTAGTCCCACTTGGTTTTATGGGGCTGTCCACTCCCCGGCTGAACGGTGAACCTCGGAACTGACTTCACCACTGAGCAAAAAGGGTGTCTGTGGGCTATACTCTCGGGGTTTCTCCAGTCTCCTGTAGGCCAGTAAATCTGGTCTTTTTTTGTGAGTTATAATTTTGTTCTACATCCTTCTCCGGCTCTGTCCAGACCCTCTGTTGTGATCCCGGTCAGAGCAGTCAGTGGTGGTAGCCGGGCACCATCTAGCTGTACTGGACTCAGTCTGGTGGAGGCAGTGGTAGCTGTGGTCCGTTAGTCCTTTGGACTAATCTTTCCCTTGTATCCTGTTCTTTTCACTCTCCTTTGCTCCCGAAGGGATGAAACCAGTGGAGTATCTTAGATGGCCGCTCACAGGCTTTAAAGACCCCAGACACTACTCACCAAGGTAGAATGTAGAACATTGCCTTTATACATTGTGTTATGCCAGTTGAGCTAGATGTTCCCCAAGACCATTGTCCCCACAGCCCTCTGCCCAGCAAATCATTCCCTCAGGGAGTTTGGATGTGTCTGTGGAGCTTCCATGAACTTTCCTTGTACAAGTTGTGCTGGTTTCCCCAGTATTGCGTTCTGTCTCACCCTTCACCCAAGATACCACTTATCTATTGCCTATTTAGGATTTCCCCCCCACCCCTCCCATCCATCATAACCAACAAAGATTGTTACTTTTTGTGTGTGAACTTTTTCATGGGTTTTTACAATAGCGGTCTCATACCATATTTGTCGTTTTTTGATTGACTTATTTCACTCAGCATAATGTCCTCCAGTTTCATCCATGTTATGAGATGCTTCACAGATTCATCATTGTTCTTTCTCGATGCATAGTATTCCAAAGTGTGTACGTACAAGAGTTTGTATCCATTCATCTGTTGATGGGCATCTCGGTTTTTTCCAACTTTTTGCTATTGTGAACAATGCTGCCATGAACATAAGTGTGCATATGTCTGTTCAAGTGACGACTCTTATTTCTCTAGGATATATTCCTAGGAGTGGGATTTCTGGATCATATGGTATGTCTATTTCTAGCTTTCTAAGGAAGCGCCATATCATTTTCCAAAATGGTTGTATCATTTTGCATTCCCACCAGCAGTGCATAAGAGTTCCAATCTCCCCACAGCCCCTCCAACATTTGCTATTTCCAGTGTTTTTGATTAGTGGCAGTAATGCCGGGGTGAGATGGTATCTCATTGTGGTTTTAATTTTCATTTCTCTAATGGCTAGTGATCGTGAGTATTTCCTCATGCGTCTGTTGGCCGCTTGAATGTCTTCTTTGGTGAAGTGTCTGTTCATTTCCTTTGCCCATTTTTTGATAGGATTATTTGTCTTTTTTTTGTAGAGGTGTTGGATTTTCTTGTAGTTTATGGAGATTAGAACTTTGTCTGACTTGTACTGTCCAAAAATTTTTTCCCAGTCTGTAGGTTCTCTTTTAACTCTTTTGGTGAAGTCTTTGAAGATCATAGGTGTTTGATTTTTAAAAGATCCCAATTATCTAGCTTATCTTCTGGGGTTTGTGTGTTGATGGTTATTGTTTGTATTCTGGTAATGCTGTGTATTAAGGCTTGTAGTGTTGGTCCTATTTTTTCTTCTATGAACTTCATAGTTTTTGGCTTTATATTTAGGTCTTTGATTCATTTTGAATTAGTTTTTGTATATGGTGTGAGGTATGGGTCCTGTTTCATTTTTTTGTAGATGGATATCTAGTTTGCCAGCAACATTGGTTAAAAAGGCTGTCTTTTACCCATCTGATGGACTTTGGGCCCTTGTTGAAGATCAGGTGACTATAGGTGGATGGATTTACATCTGGGTTCTCAATTCTGTTCCATTGGTCAGTGTATCTGTTGTTGTACCAGTGCCAGGCTGTTTTGACTACCGTAGCTGTATAGTAGGTTCTGAGGTCGGGTAGTGTGAGTCCTCCAACTTTATTCTTCTTCTTCAGTAGTGCTTTACTTATTCAGGGCTTCTTCCCTTTCCATGTAAAGTTAATGATTAGTTTTTCCATCTCTTTGGAGAATGTTGTTGGTATTTGGATCAGGATTGCATTGTATTTGTAAATTGCTTTAGGTAGAATTGTAATTTTCACAATGTTGCATCTACCAACCCATGAGCATGGTACGTTTTTCCATTTATGTAGATCCCTTTGGGTTTCTTGCAGTAGTGTTTTGTAGTTTTCTTTGTGTACGTCTTTTACATCCCTGGTTAGATTTAGTCCTAAGTTATATTTTTTTAGGGGCTATTATAAATGGTATTGTTTTCCTGATTTCCTTTTCATCATTCTCCTTACTGGTGTATAGGAATCCAACTGATTTTTGAATGTTTATCTTGTATCCTGCTACTCTGCTGAATCGTTCTATTAGTTCCAGTAGATTTCTCGTGGAGTCTTTAGCGTTTTCTATGTATAGTATCATATCATCCGCAAACAGGAACAGTTTAACATCTTCATTACCAATTTGGATGCCCTTTATTTCTTTTTCTTGCCTTATTGCTCTATCTATAACTTCCAGCACAATGTTAAATAGGAGTGGTAATAAAGGGCAACCTTGTCTTGTTCCTGTTCTCAAGGGTAATGTTTTCAGTCTCTCTCCATTAGAATTATGTTGGTCATTAGTTTTGCATAGATACCCTTTATTATGTTGAGAAATTTCCCTTCTATACCTATTTTATTGAGAGTTTTTATCAGGAATGGGTTTTGGACTTTGAGAATGCCTTTTCTGCATCAATTGAGATAATCATGTGATTCTTTTCTTTCGTTTTATTTATGTGGTGGATTATATTTATTGATTTTCTAATGTTGAACCATCCTTGCATCTCTGGTATGAATCCTACCTGGTCGTGGTGTATTATTTTTTTGATATGATGCTGAATTCTATTGGCTAGAATTTTGTTCAGAATTTTTGCATCTATATTCATGAGAGATATTGGTCTGTAGTTTTCTTTTTTTATGGCGTCTTTGCCTGGTCTTTGTATCAACGTTATCCAGGCTTCATAGAATGAATTTGCAAGTGTTGCTTCCTTTTCTGTGCTCTGACATAGATTGAGTAGTACTGGTACAAGCTCTTCTGTGAATGTTTTGTAGAATTCTCCAGTGAAGCCATCTGGGCCAGGGGTTTTTTTGGTTGGGAGTTTTTTATTATTACCTTTTCAATTTCTTCTCTTGTTATGGGTCTGTTCAGATTTTCAACATCACTTTGTTGTAGTTTGGGTAGGTAGTGTGTTTCTAGAAATTTATCCATTTCCTCGAGGTTTTCAAATTTGTTGGAGTATAGTTTTTCATAATATTCTGTTATAATCCTTTTTATTTCAGTTGGGTCTGTTGTAATGTCCCCCATTTCATTTCTTATTTTGGTTATTGGTGTCCTCTCTTATTTTTCTTTTGTCAGTCTGGCCAGTGGTTTGTCAATTTTGTTGATTCTTTCAAAGAACCAACTTTTGGTTTTGTTGATTCTTTCTATTTTTTTTTTTCCTCTATTTCATTTATTTCTGCTCTGATCTTTACTATTTCCTCTCTTCTGGTGGCTGTGGGTTTTTTTTTGCTGTTCTCTTTGTGTTTCTTTGAGTTGTGTAGGTAATCTTGTGATTTTGTCCCTTTCTTCTTTATTGATATGTGCATCTATTGCTGTAAATTGTCCTCTGAGGACTGCCTTTGCTGTGTCCCAAAGGTTTTGGTATGATGTGTTTTCATTCTCATTTGATTTTAGGAATTTTTTGATTCCATCTCTGATTTCTTCTATTACCCAGTGATGTGTAAGCAGGGTATTATTCAGTTTCCACGTAATTGATTTTTTTTCCTTGCTCTTTCTGTTGTTAATTTCTACCTTGATGGCATTGTGGTCAGAGAAGATACTTTTTATTATCACAACATTTTGGATCATGTTGAGGACTGCTCTGTGGCCAAAGATGTGGTTTATTCTGGAGAACGTTCCATGTGCACTGGAAAAGAATGTGTACTTTGCAGCAGTTGGATGGAGTGTTCTATATATTCTATGAGGTCAGGTTGGCTGATTGTGCCCTTTAGGTCTTCTGTATCTTTGCTGAGTTTCTTTTTAGTTGTTCTGTCCTTTACTGAGAGTGGTGTGTTGAAATCTCCTAGTATTATTGTGGAGCTGTCAATTTCTCTTTTCTTTGTTTATTAGAGTTTGTTTTATGTATTTTGGAGCTCTGTCATTGGGTGTGTAGATGTTTATTATGGTTATGTCTTCATGACGGATTGTCCCGTTAATCGTTATATAGTGTCCTTCTTTGTCTTGTATGGTGGATTTTGTTTTAAAGTCTATTTTATCTGAGATTAGAATTGCCACTCCTGCTCTTTTTCGGTAGGTATTAACTAGGGCTTTTTTTTGATTGAGAGTTTTTTAATTACGTTTTCAATCTCTTCTTTTGTTATAAGTTCATTTATTTGTTCTTCCTCTGTGTTAGTTTTGGTAGGTAGTGTGTTTCTAGAAATTTGTCCATTTCCTCTAGGTTTTCCAAATTTGTTGGAGTATAATTTTTCATAGTATTCTATTATGATTCTTTTACTTTCATTTGGGTCTGTTGTGATATCGCACATCTCATTTCTCATTCGGGTTTTCTCCTTCCTGTCCTGTTTTTCTTTTGTCAGTTTGGGAAGTGGTTTATCTATTTTGTTGATCTTCTCAAAGAACCAGCTTTTATTCTTGTTAACTATTTAAATTTTTTTATATTTTCTGTTTCACTTAATTCTGTTCTAATTTTTATTATTTGCTGTTTTCTGGTGTGTGAGGTTTCTTTTGCTGCTCTCTTTGTATTTGTTTTAGTTGTAGGGTTAATGTTTTGATTTAGGCCCTTTCTTCTTTTTGGATGTGTGCATTTGTTGCTATAAATTGACCTCTGAGCACTCTTTTTACTGTGTCCTAAAGGTTCTTGTATGATGTGTTTTCATTCTCATTTGATTCTGTGAATTTCTTTATTCAGTTCTTAGATTCTTCTACAACCCAGTAGTTTGTGAGCAAGGTGTTGTTTAGTTTCCATGTTTTTGAGTTTTTTCCTTGATTTTTCTATTACTGATTTCTACTTTTATGGCTTTATAGTCAGAAGAAATGCTTTGTAATATTTTAATGCTTTGGATTTTGTTAAGGCTTGCTTTATGGCCTAATATGTGGTCTATTCTGGAGAATCTTCCATGTGTGTTGGAAAAGAAAGTATTGTTGGCTGCAGTTGAGTGGAGTGTTCTGTATATGTCTATGAGATCAAGTTGGTAGATTGTGGCATTTAGATCTTCTGTGTCTTTATTGAGCTTCTTTCTGGATGTTTTCTCCTTCACCAAAAGAGGTGTGTTGAAGTCTCTTACTATTGTCGAGCTGTCTGTCTCTCTTTTCAATGCTGTTAGAGTTTGTTTTATGTATTTTGGAGCCCTGTCATCGGGTGCGTAAATATTTATTATGGTTATGTCCTCCTGGTGTATTGACCCTTCACTCATTATGTAGTGTCCTTCCTTATCCTTTTTGGTAGATTTTACTTTAAAGTCTGTATTGTCAGAGATTAGTGTTGTCACTCCTGCTCTTTTGTGATTGTCATTTGTTTGATATATTTTTTTCCATCCTTAAAGTTTTAGTTTATTTGTGTCTTGAGGTCTAGGGTGTGTCTCTTGTAGGCAGCATATAGACAGATAGTGTTTTTTTATCCATTCTGCCACTCTCCTTCTCTTTATTGGTACATTTAGTCCATTTACATTCAGTGTAATTATTGATAGGTATGAGTTTCATGCTGTCATTTTGATTTCCTTTTGTGTGTGTGTGTGTGTGTGTGTGTGTGTGTTGTTGTTGTTGACAATTTCTTTGTTCCACTTAATTTTGTGTGCTGAATCATTTTTCTTTACGTGTTTGTTTTTCATCTTTTTAATTGTTGTTGATTTTGTATTTGCTGAATCTTTATGTTTTGCTTGTTTTTCATTTTGATGCGTAGGATTATTAGTTTCCTTTGTGGTTACCTTTATATTTAACCCTGTTTTTCTGCATTTAAACGAATCTTTTGTTTCTTTATATTGCCTTGACTTCCTCTCCATATGAAAGATCTACGACCACATTTTTTAGTAACTCTTTTTTTGTTTTAATGTTATCATCTTGCACGTATTGATGTCTCTGTTTCCCTATTTTCATAGTTTTACCTTAGATTTATTTTTTTAGCTTCCCTATCTGGGTTTATATCTGGTTGACCTGTCCTATATTCTAGTCTTAGGTTGTTATCTGATGTTATTGGTTTTCGAACTGGAGGACTCCCTTTTGTATTTCTTATAATTTTGGTTTGGTTTTTGCAAATTTCCTGAACTTCTATTTATCTGGAAATTCCCTAATTTTGCCATCATATTTGAGAGATAGTTTTGGTGGACATTTAATTCTTGGCTGGCAGTTTTTTCCTTCAGGGCTTTATGCATATCATCCCACTGCCTTCTCACCTGCATGGTTTCTGCTGAGTAGTCCGAGCTTAGTCTTATTGACTCTCTTTTGTAGGTGACTTTTCATTTATCCCTAGCAGCTCATAAAATTCTCTATTTATCCTTGGTTTTGGCAGGTTTGATTATGTCTTGGTGACTTTCTTTTGGGTTCTACCTTATATGGGGTTTGATGAGCATCTTAGATGGATATCTTCTCATTTTTCATGATATCAGGGGGAAGTTTTCTGCTAACAAATCTTCAATAATTCTCTCTGTATTTTCTATTATTCCCCCTGTTCTGGTACTCCAGTCACTTATAGATTATTTCTCTTGATAGAGTACCACATAATTCTTAGGGTTTCTTCATTTTTTAAAAAATAGTTTTATCTGATTTTTCCTCAAATAAGTTGGAGTCAAGTGCTTTATCTTCAATCTCACTAATTCTGACTTCCTTTGCCTCAGTTCTGCTCCTATGACTTTCTATTCAGTTGTCTAATTCTGAAATTTTGTTGTTAATCTTTTGGATTTCTGATTGCTGTCTCTCTATGGATTCTTGCAGCCTGTTAAATTTGTCATTGTGCTCTCCTATAATCTTCTTAAGTTCCTCTGTTGCTTTGTCTGTGTGTTCCTTGGCTTGTTCTGTGTTTTGCCTGATGTCCTTCCTGATATCTTAAGAGTTCTTTATATTAATCTTTATTATTCTACCTCCAGTAATTCCAAGAAGTTCTCTTCCTCTGGAAGATTTCTTGATTCTTTGTTTTGGGAGCCTGCTGAAACCATCATGGTCTGCTTCCTTATGTGATTTGATATTGATTGTTGTAGCCAAGCCATCAATAAGTTAGCATATTTATTTATTTTATGTTTGCTTACTGTATCCTAGCTTCTTGTTTTGTTTTGTTTTGATATGCCTAAAGAGGCTGGTCACATGAGCTAGTTTGTTTATTGGCGCCGTTGAAGCTGTAACGTCCTATCACCAGTTGGTTAGATCTGTTACTAGCTATGTGAGCCTAGGTGTCTGTTTACTTTCTTGTATGGATTCAGCTCAGGAATCCAGATAGTTGGTCACTAAGTGTGTGGCGCAGGCTCTCACCTACAGTCCTAGATGGGCAGGGGTCATTGAGGTATGCACCAGTATCTGGCTGCAGTATGGGGTCACATGGTCAGCAAGGCAGAGGGCTGATGGCTGCCCCTGATTGTGAGGAAAGCATGTTCCTGTTCCCTAGAGTGCATAGATGGGTGGGTTTTACAGCTGGACTATCGGTACCCAGTGTTGCTGGCTCTAAGGACTGGGAGGCACCACTCATTCTTGGACCCCTGTTGCATGTGGCTAGGTGATGTGGGTGAAACCATCAGTACTCAGGCCCCTGATGTGGTAGGTGAGGACCCTGCATAATGCACAGAGTAGTGTCAAATATCACGAACCTGCCACTCCACCATTTAGCTGATACAGTAAAGTTAGGCTTCAGGTATATACCCTGTTGTACTGTGCTAATGAGGGCTTATGCTGTTGAAATGGGCCCACACAGGTCTATGCACGGGTGAAAGGCATTCAAAGTACATGGACCCCTTATGCCTGTGCCTAGGCAAAGGAGCTGTGCCTGTGCTGAGTTCCTGGCTTAGAGGAGTTGTCAGATTATTTTTCCTGTTTGTTAATTTCTTCCCTCTCCAAGACCAGGAGAATGGCTCAGGGTGTATGATGGGTCCTGCTTCTGGCCCAGGGGGTGCAGCAGTTGCTGAAGTCGGTCCAAGACCTGGTGCAGAGCGGGGAGGGTGCAGGTAAATGGGAGAGTTGTTCTTCCCAAATGGGGTGTTTTTTGATCAAGGTGGTAGATTAGATGCATGTACTTGTCTTTTGCTGATTGAGCACTGCTTTTCACTGGTTCTGGAGGCTTGAGTAGATTCTCTGCCGCTGGGTCTCTCCGGATTTGGAAAATGCATCCTGAATGCCACTGTTTGCCTCACCGTGCACACCAGCTGATCCAACCTGCAGGATGCCGGTTCCCACCAGGTCAAGTCTGGCAACTTCTTGCTGCTTCTGAACTGTCTCTTCCTCCCCCTTCCACTCAGTCTGATTCCTCAACTTTGCCTTTGATGTTTAAGGCTCCTAGATATATTATCAATTTAGTTGTTTGTTTGGGTGTTTCTTGTAAGAGGGACCACTGGAAGCATCTGACTACTCTGCCATCTTGGCCCCACCTCAAATGTTATTTTACACACACACACATACATATGTGTGAGGTTTTTTTTTTTTTTTTTATTTTAAAGCTGGTATCATTTACTCAGCATGATAGTGTTGAGAATATTTTTTTTATTGCATGTATCAGACATTCATTCATTTTTATTATTGAGTATTTTTCTATATAAATAAAGCACAACTTGTTTATCCATTCTCCAGCTGATGGACATTTGTGTTGTTTCCAGTTCTTAGCTATTATGAATAAGTATGCTGTGAACAACTTTACAGAAGTTGTTTATTTATTTAAAGGCATATGATTTTATTTCTCTTGAGTAAATACCTAGGAATTGAATTGGAGAGTTATAAGCATATGTATGCTGATTTGATGAAAAATTACCCAAAAGTCTTCCAAAGTGATTGTATAATTTTGCTCCTCCACCATTTATCTATTAAGAGTCCAGTTGTTCTATACTTTCACCAAAATTTGATACTGTCATTAATTTGATTGTGGATATTCTAGTGTATATGGAATAGTATCTCACTGTATTTTAATTGGTATTTCCCAAATGACTAAGAATGTTGATCACATTATCTTGTGTTTATTGGCTTGATAAGAATTAGCTTATGAATATCTTTTTTGCAGATACTGTTATTTTTGTTTTTCTTTTTATTTTAAATTTGATTTCTAGATATGAGTACTATGCTATATACTTGTATGACAGATATTTTTCCTGGTCAATAGTGTAATATTAATTTTTGTAATAGTGTCTTTCGATGAGTAGAACTTTCTCATTTTAATGAAGTGCATTTTGTCATTTTGTTTCCTTTTATTGTAAAGCCTTTTGGTATCCTAAAAATTCTTTGCCTACCCCAAGGTCACAAATATACTCTCTGATATTCTAGAAATCCTACAGTCTGGCTTTTACATTTGGTTCTATTATCCTTCTTGAATCAATTTCTGTGTATGTCATGAAGGATAGATTGAGGATAATTTTCTCCATACGGGCATCTGGTTATTCCAGAACCATTTATTGAAAAGACTTTGCTTTCACCATCGCATTGACTTGATGCCTAGGTTGTGTGTATTCCACGTTTTTAATCTGTTTCTGTATGCTACACTAATAACCACAGTGCCTTGTTTACTGCAGTTTTATAGTAAGTCTTGAAATCAGGTAATGTAATTCCTTCAAATTTATTCTATTCTAAATCTTTTGTAGTTTTATAAATTTTAGAATTAACTTCTCAATTTCTTCAAAAAAAAGTCAGTTGGGATTTTGGTTAGGATTGTGTTAAATTTATAGATCTGTTTGAGAGGAATGGGTATATTAACAATATTATGTTTTCAGTCTGTTAAGATCTTACACTGTTAATTTTTATGTCTGTCGAGATCCATATTTAACAATAAGTGCCATTTTTTTTTAAGTTTCTAGGGCTTTATAAAATAAAAGCATTTTTATATTGATCATCTTATTATTCATACTTTACTATGTTTTGAAACAAAGATTAAATCTGAAGAGTAGAGACTGTTCAGCACATTGGTATGCCCTACAGTGTTTACAAAATGCACTTTGCACTGAGGATGTACTTAATATATAAATTGCATTCCCAGAAAATGATTTTATTATTTTATAAAATGACAGAGAGTTCTGTTAGGAAAAAAAAAAAAATCAACGTTTCAAAACTAAAATAAACGTTTTAAGAATATTCAGGTGTCTAGAAAAATAAACTGAGGTTCATAGCAATCTGGCATATTAAAAGCTGAAATAACAGAACCCTTAAAACAATAGGAAGTAGCTAAGGTGATCAGAGAAGTTTAAAATACTCGTCATCAGTTCAGTCTCCTAGAAAAAATATTGCACTTTACCTTAAGTTAGATAAGAATCACTTCTATTTTTAAAGATATTGATAGTTGTCCTATTCCTAGCTCTTTACAGAATAGTCAGGCTCATAGGCCGAGAAGACGTTGCACAGAGGTTTCATCCTGTTTTAGAAGCTTAAAGAATGTGTGCGTGTGAGAGAGAGAGAGAAAGAGAGAGAGAGTGTAAGTGTGTGTATCATAATGGCTTCATCTCAGAAAGACTTTACTTTGACTGAATCCTTTGGATCACACCAAGTCCAGACTAATGAGATTTTTTTTTTTTTTAAAATATGCTAAGCAAATACCATCCATCTCTATCTTTTCTGTTACTACTCATTTAAACCTTAAGTGGCAGGTGAAGGGAATCCAGCACTGACTTAGGAAAAAGGATCAAACCTATGTTGAGAGGCAAGATACATGACTCTGAGCTACCTGTTGATGTCATTTTTTTTCAGCACATTCAAAAATATTTGATATGTTAATATGATGCCTAGAACATTTTAAGGAATGAAATATTCCTAGAAGCAGTCTGCTATATCATTGTCAGGCATTCCTCAAGTAAATTATTTTCTATTTTATAAGAGGATTAAACACTTGATTGAGTTATTGGAAAAGGGCCTGCCTGTTTCTTGCTTGAGAGGCCATTATTAGCAGTATATTTATACTCACTGCCAGCTCCGGTGGTTTCGATTTGCCACAGTATGATTACAGTAAAATGAATCAAAATCTCATGAAGTACTGCTTTTGTCATGCCAATCTGTGATAAGATTTCTCAGATCTGTACCAAGTTCTACACTTAAATTTGCTTAGGTCCTTTTCCTTTCAGTATTTACTGATGTTCTTATTTAGGTAATTACCATTTGGAGGTGATAACCTACACAAGTGATGGCATTACTTATTCCTTCTTCACTAATCTAATAGGAAATGACTGATAAAGGTCATTCAATTTATTTACTGGATTTATATTAAGAGGTTTTTTGGAGGGGGCAGTGATTTATTTCCAGACTTTAAACACCTTGACCTTCAATTTGTCAAACTTTAATCTTTAAATAAATTAGTTGGTTCTATCTGAATTAATTGAACTCTGGGAAGGCTAACCAAATAGTTACTCCTGTCTTTTTTTTTTCCCCCCCCCACGCATTTCTGTAAGATCCAAAGTGTTGGAAAACAATTAGATTCTGAATTACTCAGTTATCCACACAACACCCGTTCTTTGGCCTCATAAAAATGTCTCTGTTTCCTCTATTAACCATCTTACTTCCTTTTCTTATTTTTCTATCCAGCTTATATCCTTCTGCCTTTTAACCACTCTCATGTGAGTCTTCAGTTCCCCTGATCAGCTGGCCTTGAGCTCCCTCCACCTTGGTAGTAGTCAAGGCTTGGATGCTCAATCTGTATTTTGCAGAAACATGGTTTGGTCAGTTCACAGACAGTGGATTCATCTCCTAGGTGTGAACTTCCAGGGATATATAATTCACAAAAGTATAATATCAGTGTCATGGTTTGAATTATGTCCCCCCAAAAATGTGTGTATCAATTTGGCTAGGCCATGATTGCTGGTACTGTGTGATTTTCCTGTATGTTGTAAACGTGCCTCTGTGATGTTAATGAGGGAGGATGGGTGGCAGTTGTGTTAGTAAGGCAGGACCTGATCTACAAGACTGGATTGTATCCTGAGGCAATCTCTTGAGATATAAAAGACAGAAGTGAGCAGTGAGACAGGGGGACATCATACCATCAAGAAAGCAGTGCCAGGAGCACAGCGCGTTCTTTGGACCAGGGTCCCTGTGCGGAGAAGCTCCTAGTCTGGGGGATCACTGATGAGAAGACCAACAGAGAAAGAAAGCCTTCCCCCAGAGCTGACACCCTGAATTTGGACTTTTAGCCTAACTGTGAGGAAATAAACTTCTCTTCATTAAAACCATCCAGTTGTGGTATTTCTGTTATAAGAGCACTGGATAACTAAGACAGAATTTGGTACTGAGAGAGTGGGGTGCTGCTCTAACAGATACTTAAAATGTGGAAGCGGTTTTAAAACTGTGAATGGATAGACGTGTGGCAGTGGCAGAGAAGCAGCAGCAGAGAAGCGGCAGCAGCAAAGAACCAACAGCAGCAGAACCAAGAGACTAGTGCCAGACAGCACTGGAGCCGACCCACGGAGCGAGAGAGCTGAGTGCCTGTGCGCAGGAGACTTCCTGGCAGAGTGGGGTGCCTCTGGGCACTTATACCGGTGGAGCTACAGAGCTTCGGAACACTTGCCCCAGTAGGGCAGATGCGGGTGTGAGGCCCAAGGGCCGAGAGGCCACAGGAAGCAGAAGCTGAAGAGACAAGGGACACAAGAAGCTGAGCTGCCTCCGTCTCAAAAGGTATGGCCATGACCTCAGGGGTTTCAAAGGATGGAGCCATAGCCTCTGGTATTTCTAAGGGTGGAGTTGTGCCTCCGATGGAGCAGGAGAATGGTGCACCTAAAGCCAAGGGAGCAGAGGTGCTGTCCCAGTAGGCCTGGAAGGCAGAGCTGAAGCCCAGGGCAGAGGGGCCTCCACTCAAAATCCAGAGACTGTGGCCAATACCTAGAGTCTGGAGGGCAGGGCCATTGTGTAAATTGTCTCGGAGAACAGAAGATTATTTTCAAAGCCTTGAGGGCTAATGTAATGTGTTCTGCTGACTTGCTTGGTGCTTGTTATCCCTTCTTTCCCTCCGGTTTCTCCCATTTGTAATGGAAATGTCTAGCTTGTGCCTGTTCTGTCATTGTACCTTTGGAAGCAGATAACCTGTATTCTAGATTTCACAGATGAAGAGGAATTTTTGGATTTTGGCCTTGGAGTTAAGACTTTTGCTATGATACGATGGAGTGAATATGTTTTCCATGTGGCAAGGATGCGATTTTTTGGGGGCCAAAGGGTGGAATGTCATGGTTTGAATTATGTCCCCCAAAAAAATGTGTGTATCAGTTTGGCTAGGCCATGATTGCTGGTACTGTGTGATTTTCATGTATGTTGTAAATGTGCGTCTATGATGTTAATGTGGGAGGGATGGGTGGCAGTTGTGTTAGTAAGGCAGGACCTGATCTACAAGACTGGATTGTGTCCTGAGGCAATCTCTTGAGATATAAAAGACAGAAGTGAGCAGTGAGACAGGGGGACCTCAAACCATCAAGAAAGCAGTGCCAGGAGAAGAGCGGGTTCTTTGGACCAGGGTCCCTGTGCGGAGAAGCTCCTAGTTTGGGGGATCACTGATGAGAAGGCCGAGAGAAAGAAAGCCTTCCCCCGGAGCTGACACCCTGAATTTGGACTTTTAGCCTACTTTAACTGTGAGGAAATAAACTTCTCTTCATTAAAACCATCCAGTTGTGGTGTTTCTGTTATAGCAGCACTGGATGACTAAGACAATCAGAATATGAATTTTTAATTCCATATTGGTAATTATAACCACTGAGGATACCAGAATTGATGTGGGACTTCTGGTCAGTTCATTTCCTCCTTGTTGGTCATGGAGTCAGACAAGAGGAATTAGTTGAATGACTTCAGTGTTTAAGGTAAAGTGGCCTGACTACACCAGGTATACACCTGTCTCCACCATCTGTGTTGTAGTTCCTGTTCTCCCGATCAGTGTTTGAATAGGCAATGCTCAGGTTAGCCTCTCTACCTCTTAAATTTTGTTGCTTTACTTGCTGAATAAGTTCTTTTTCCCATCCCATTCATGTTCCATTCATCCACCAAAGTATTTTAGCTTGATGTATTCTTTCTTATATATGGTAATATATTCCCTTAGTTCCAAGTCAACTTTTGTGGCTTGGAAGCCAATCTCTTCTACTTATTGGAATTTAAAATTTTAATCATCAGATGGCAGTTTTATTTTCTAGATTTCCAAGTTCTTAGGGGATCCCCAACTTGTTTAAAATTGCAACCTCACTTATGAGGGAACCATATAACTAGAAGCCACAATGTTGAAATTTAAGTCTTGGGTTTGTTATTTATTTCTGAAATAAAACTGTATGTTTTAGAAATGCAACGTGTCCTTTTACATTTAATGATAAGCAATGTTTTATAATAGGTAAATTATCTAGATGCTTATCTGATCAAATTTTGTACAAAAGTTAAGCACCAGACATGACATGTATCCAAATTCTTGCTGTGTTGAGTAAGGCTGTCTTACACATTTTATGATAATGCTATAAAGACAGAACAGTCTGGTAATGTTTTAATCAATTAAATGGTTGATTTAAAATTTTTATTTCTCATATTTAAATCATCTTAGACTTAAACCACAAGCTATAAAACATTAATCTTAATATGTATGGAGCAAAGCAGCAATAACATTGAAATAGCAGTTTTTAATAAACAAACCCAAATTTCCACACCTACATGATTGTTATCCTTCAAAGTAATTGCCCAGGGAGTTTTATGCCTTTTTGTCCCAATTAATACCAAAATTGCTCAAAGAGTATTTTAAACTCCTTGGAATTGTCTTTAAAGCCATAGAATAAAAATGAGTGCCATCTTTTTCATGCCATAATTACCATCTATCCCAAAAGCGATTACTCAGCTTCATCTTTAACTTCGTCACTAGGCTTGATGCTGAGAAATGTTTTACTCCTTCTAAAAATCATATATAACGTAACATGATCAAAGTTGCCACCATTTAAGTTCTTCAGAATATTATCATACAATATATGGAAGTCATTTTGAAAGAGAACTGCTTGCAGTTTGAGAGCAATGTCTATGTCACCCGCCTCAATTCACTTTGGTCTAGATATTCGCAATTATGAACAGCACTTTCCTCAGGGTGTTATAGTTTACATAGGATTAGTGGGAACTGCCCCTTTTGGGACTAAGGTAAGGAGAAGATGCAGTGAATAGTTAGAGAAGACCAGTATTTCTAGAATGCACAGTCTCCATTTGTAATGCATTCACTGGAACTGGCCTCTAAACCCAAAAATTATGAGGTTCCAGGGTATACCAAAGCTAATTATTGCATGTGCAGAACACCCTTTGACTGTGTGAAGGATTCTTGTGGTTAGTCTGAGTTTTCTCTGGATCTTGCTTGCTTGAGCCTGCCAGAGTTCCTAGTAATTCTACTGTTGTTGTGTGCTGTTGAGTTGATTGTCAACTCATAGTGACCCCATATGATAGAGCTGCCCTGTAGGGTTTTCTAGCCTGTAATCTTTACAGAAGCAGATCACCAGGCCTTTCTTCCATGGCAGTGCTGAGTGGGTTCAAACCACCAACCTTTTGGTTAGCAGCCAAGCACTTAAGCTTTGTGCCACCAGGGCTCCTTCTAGTGATTATACACCTCCATTATATTCATAGGAAGAAACAGAATTAGATAATCTGTTGGGAGTTCCCAGTGCTGCAACTAAAATTGCAACCAGACATCAGAAAGATGTCTCTTGTTCACTCAAAGTCCTAAAAGCCAAATAAATGGTATTTGAAGAGTCAAATCCAGAGTCATTTATATAATGAGCATTAGAAGACAGTGAGTATGATTGGTTAGATCTAAGAATATATGGGAGCAACATATATGGAAATAGCAGACTTAGGTTATCTGACCATGGTAGGTAGAATGATGGCCCCCCAAAGATATCTAGGTCCTAATCCCCTGAACCTGTGAATATTTTTCTTCCATGTCAAAAGGGACTTTACAAATATAATTAAGGATTTTAAGATGGGAAGATTATCCTGGATTAATTGACTGGGCCCAATGTAATCACACGGAATCCTGGTGGCCCAGTGGTTAAGTGCTCGGCTGTTAACCCAAAGTTCAGTGGTTCAAACCCACCAACCCGTCTAGGGGAGAAAGCTGTGGCAGTCTGCTTCCATAAAGATTAGAGCCTTGGAAACCCTATGGGGCAGTTCTACCCTGTCCTATAGGGTCACCATGAGTCAGAATCAACTCGAAGGCAATGGGTTTGGTTGTTTTTTTTTTTTATGTAATCACATTATAACTGAGAAAAGGGAAGCAGAAGATTCAGAGAAGGAGATGTGAAGATAGAAGCTGAGACAGAGTGATGTGATGTAAGAAATACTTGACTGGCCTTTGCTGGCTTTGAAGATGTAGGAGGACCACGAGCAAGGAATGCAAGCAGCCTCTAGAAGCGGAAAAGGAAAGGAAACTGATTCTGTCCTAGAGCCCCCAGAAAAAAGTACAGTCCTGCCAACATCTTGATTTTAGCCCAGTGAGACTCATATCAGACTTCTGTCCTCCAGAACTATAAGACAATGAACGTATGTGGTTTTAAGCCACTATGCTTGTGATTGTTACAGCAGCAGTAGGAAACTACTTACACACTGATGAAGAGAATCTCCCCTCCTTATATAACCCCAGGTGTTCCTTCCTTATCACTTTTTTCTTTTTGTATCTTGAATCCTGAGAATAAGATTATTTTTACATGATTTTTATGTGATTGATTAAAGCTTATAAAACATTCATAGGGTGAATTTATTAAAAAAAAGCAGTTAAATTATAGAACAATGTGATTAAGCATATATTCATCAATTCCTTTAAAAGAACATAATAGTGATGGTGAAATAGATTACATCGAAAGTTGATTGATTATTCTTAATTTTAATGTGAAATTATACTTTCCAACACTTCTGTAACATTTTAAAAATGAATCCTAAAAGGTGTCTATATAATCTCACAGTACTAAAATACTTTTATATTCCATATTGCCAGAGATAAATGGGCCATCTGCTCTGATTTGAAAGCATTTTTTTTATATAGTGATCTATACATATGGAGTATTCATTTAAACAGAATTTGATAGGTGATTTTTAATGAGGTGCTTAAAATATCAGGCAAACATGAACCTAGAGGTAGTTAGCCCGTTGCTGTCAAGTCAATTCTGACTCATAGCAACCCTATAGGACAGAATAGAACTGCCCCATAGGGTTTCCAAGGTTGTAATCTTTATGGAGGCCAACTGCCACATCTTTCTCCTGCCGAGTGGCTGGTGGGTTCAAACCACCGACCTTCCTGTTAGCAACCGAGTGCTTTAATGACTGTGCCACCAGGGCTCCTCCTCTTGAGGTAGTACCATGATATAAAAAGTTTTATAAGGTGATGAAAAAATTATTAAGATGTAAAAATTACATAATGTAAAGTTCTGTACTAACTATGTCTTGACTGTTTTCCAGATATAGATATTTGGGGAATTGTAGCACATGTAAGCTACAGAAAACATGAAATTAATTTTATGTAAAAAATGCCTTTCTGAATGATAGATATTAAACTATCATTAATTGGTTGGGCAATTTTTTATTTTTAGCTGTAGAGCTGGCAGCTATGGATTTACTTCCTTTTCTTCTTGCTCCCTCAGAATTGTTACCACGGAAAAAGCAGGGAAAGAGTTCCTAACGTGACTTCCTCCTCAGTGTTACTGGGTGTTCTCCTATTCGAGGATGGGGATCTGCCCTTCCTGCTTGGTGATGTCAAGTGGAAGTCTCAAATAGAATATGGCTTTTACTACATACCTATTATGTTCTAGTTGACATTATTTCATTTGGTCTTCACTAGAACCACAGATGAGAAATACTAAAAAATACAAAATAAATACAATGCTAACCCACGGCAACAGGACATCAAATGAGAATGGTATCAATAGCAAAGAATTAAGAGAAGTCCTTAGGGTGACTGATGAATATCTATAATGCTGTTTTATAAAAATGACCCCCTCTCTATGTGTGGTGTCAGAGTCACCCATGAAATTAAAAATATCCTCTATGTTATCATACAATCTTTTTTGAAAAAGTAACGCAAATTCTCATCCTTTCCCATCAATCCTTGATAAATTTTTGCTCTGAATACTAGAGCAATTGTAAGTTAATTTTGCTAAGTATAATATGAACTGAAATTACTTTTGATTCAAACTTATGTTTTACTATAATGTTGAGATATTTGGGTACTATTCATTAGATACATTTAAAATTCCTTTATCCTGAAATAATTATCCTTGGTTAAGAAACTCCTTGTAATTACACCCTCATTTTACAGATGAGAAAGCTGTAGTGTGGTGAGTTTAATTTACTTGCCCAAGGCAAGAGCTTCAGTGACTTTTACAGGGTCATCCAACTCATCAGCAACAAAACAGGTTATGAACCCTGAAAAGTCTTTAGGACTGAAAGCCTAGTTCATGGTTTTGCCTACACCATGTACTTCCTACCAAGATGAAAAAAAGGCAGTATGGATTGCTCAAGTTCAGATACCTGATCAGTGACATAACCGGGGCCAGTACTCAGTGTTTGAAAACAAAAAGTCTTAAAATAATGCCGGTAAATGTAGATAGAGTTTGGATCAAATAATATTGCAAAATAAGAATGATGCTTCAATTTATTGTCTCAATAGTCTTGGGAAGAGTCAAGGTAGATACGAATGTGCAAACAGCACTAATTAGGAGCATGCAGTTTCCCAGAACCAACTATCCTTCCTTGCTGACCTATACACATGTTTTTAATGCTCCCAAAGCGCTTTCTTAAAAGAAAAAGAAAAGGGGAAAAAAGATTTTATTGCTGAAAAAGGCTAGAGCTGCATGGTTTAATATGGTAGTGATTTGCCAAATGTGGGTATTGATTACTTGAAATGTGGCTAGTCCAAAGTGATATGTGGTGTGAGTGTAAAACACACACTGGAATTCAAAGAATAATATAAAATATTCATTTTTATATTGACTACATATTTAAATAATATTTTTAAATGATTAATATATTGATTACATGCTCAAGTGGTAATTAAAATTATATTATTAAATTAATTTTAACTGTTTCTTTTTCCTTTTTTAAATGTGGCTGTTAGAACATTTAAATGTACATATGTGGCTCCCATTTATCTTTATTTGAACAGCTTTGGACTAGTGTTCGAGTTAGCACAGTAAATATTCAAATCGTAAGTGAGCAGAATCTGTCCATGGAGAACCTCTGTGTGTGGGTTTAAAAGATGCATAGTATGACTGGCCTTTGAAGATAATTCTTGCTCATTGTTCTTTAAAAAGAAGCCTGGTGGTGCAGTCTCAGCTGCTAATGGAGAATTTGGCGGTTCAGACCCACCAGCCACTTCACAGGAGAAAGATATGGCAGTCTGCTCCTGTAAAGTTTACATCATTTGAAACTCTATGGGTCAGTTCTACTCTTGTCCTATAGGGTCGCTATGAGTTGGAATCCGCTTGACGGCAGGGATTTGGTTATTTAAAAAAACTGGATAACAGGATATTATTATTTCAGTAATATTTTCGTTATTTCAAAATTAAACCTTATTGATCTATTCTGAATTGTTGGAGAAATGGTAAGCCAATGTTTAAGTATAGGTAGTCCCAACTTAACGATGTATTTGAGTTACGATGAACCATCCTTATGAATGTCTTTTTTTTTTTTTCTGGTACATCTTATGTTTAGTAATATGTACTACATACAGTGTTGTAGCACATTTGATTGTGTTGTTATTCTCAGATGTTCACTGGCAGACGTTCAAAATTGAATTTATAAAGATACTGATAATAAAAGCCAATAATAATGAAAACTAAAAAAAAAAAGAAATACTTGACTTACATCTGAACCGACTTACGATGGCGTCGTCAAAAGAGAACCCAGTCGTAATTAGGGACTACCTGTATACACAAGTTTGAGAGGTTTAAATATAGTTATAGTCATGTGGTTGTCCTATGTTCTTTTACCTGAATAAGGCATCCATCTAAAATGACTAAAAGATGTATTAAAGAATACTCAACCTCACTAGTAAATAAATGCAAATTAAAATTACATGATTAGTAAGGCAAAAATTAGAAGTTTAATAATATCTAGTGTTATCAGGAAAGTCATCAGGCAAGACAAATCTCTAAAAAAGGACATCGTGTTTGGTAAATTAGAGGGTCAGCAAAAATTAGGGTAACCTTCCATGAGATGGATTGACACGGTGGCTGCAACAATGGGTTCAAACATACCAAAGATTGTGAGGATGGTGCAGAACCAGGCAATATTTCCTTTCATTATACATAGGGTCGTCATGACTCAGAGGCAACTCCACAGGAACTTAACAACAACAACGATGATATTTTGGGCATGGATTGCCAGAGAAAGGGTAAACCGATTCAAATTTTCTGGTGGGAAAATTGATAATAGGCGTAAGAATTTAAGGAATTTAACATAAGAACTATATAAGGCATAATACTGAGAGATAAATAATCAAAGGGTAACTTGGTGTAGTGGGTCAAAACACAAATCCTGGAGCTGGGCTGCTTCTTCTGTTTTCTAGTTGTGTGACCTCAGTGCCTCAGTTTTCTCATCTGTAAAATGGAGGCTATAATAGTATCTACAACAATAGAGTTGTTATGAAGATTAAATAAGTTAATATTGTTAAGGTTTTTGGAATGGTGCCTTGCACATAGTGAATTACGTATTTTTTTAAGTTGATAAAAAATATTTTCTAAGATATTGTACATACAAATAGTCCATAATATTGCAGGAAATATAGACATTGAAGGTGAGTAGTTAAATGAATAATGGTATATCTGTGCTAGGGGATGATGTTGTTGTTAGGTGCGTTGAGTCGCTTCTGACTCACAGCGACCCTGTGTACAACAGAATAAAACACTGCCCGGTCCTGTACTATCCTTACAATCATTGCTATGTTTGAGCCCATTGTTGCAGTTACTGAGTCAACCCATCGTGTTGAGGATCTTCCTCTCTTTGTCTGACCCTCTGCTTTACCAAGCATGCTGCCCTTTTTCAGGGACTGGTCCCTCCTGATAACATGTCCAATGTATGTGAGATGAAGTCTCTCCATCCTTGCTTCTAAGGAGCATTCTGGCTGTACTTCTTCCAAGACAGATTTGTTTGTTCTTTGGAAGTCCATGGTATATTCAATATTCGTCGCCAACACCATACTTCATATGCATTGATTCTTCTTCAGTCTTCCTTATTAATAATATTCATTCATTAAAATGATGTAAGCTATGTTTATTGACATGAAGAGTGTTGGTGGTATATGAAGAGAAAAAAGGTCATGTAACAGTACATAATATTCTGTTATGTATATGCATAGAACAGTGACTATAAGCATGGGTAAGCATGAGTATACTTGGAAATGAAATTTTGTTTTCTAAAAATTGGCTTATTTTTATTTTTCAAAATAATCCTGAATTATATTTGTTATAAAAATATCTTTTACAATGTAGGTCACAAAACATTAGTTTTTTCTTCAATAATGAATCACGTACTCTTGGAATCAACAGATGCTGAAGAACATTACTATTGTTAAATTACCTTTTGGGATATGAGAGTTAGCTGGTTGATCTCCTTACTACATCAGTCCATTACAGTCTATCCTAACCCGTAGCTCCAGGAATGAGGAATAAGCTGAAACAAGCTGCCACAGGTTGAACAAGGCCAGGGAACATGGGTGGAAGGGCTGTCTCTAGTTAGACTCTTCTGGACAGTGAGTTTGCCACAACACAAGGCTGCAGAAATGTATGGTGTACATTGAGACCCTTGTTATTCTTTATAAATTAGTTGGTAATAAAACATGCTTCTAACTTTGGAATATAACTTAACAATATTATTCAGCAATTTAAAAGGCTGCTATATTACATAGGGAAAAAAAGTGAGAAAGGGGCTATTATTTTGCTGAAATACTGGAAATACTCATATTCAGGAGTAATTAGGATTATCGGTTGGGGCTACGAGATAGCTTAACTAGGAATCACGTTTTTGTTTGTTAAAGTCATAATTGAATAAAAAGTAATGAAATATGACTTTCATTTAATGAAACCTGAAAGATGTTTGAAATGTAACATTGCTAAACAAACACTAGCTAGAAATATGAATTTCATAAACTTTGAAGTGGTACGTTAAATATTCTGAAAACATTAGCTTACTTTTATCTTCAACAGACACTGAGGACCTTTCATGAGCTGGTGAATTTTCTGCATGTCAAGATTAAAGAGGAAAATTTAACACATTGGAAAATCATTAATGTGTCTTAATTTATGCATCTTTAATCCAAGTAGCCATGCATACCAAATTCACAATTACTTTTTTGGTAGGTGGATATTTTTGCCACATGGGAATTTAACAAAAGTCAAAACAGGAAAATCAGGTGACAGATGGAAAAACTGAAGAGAGATAGAGAGATAGAATCATTAAAGATTTTTGAATGAGGTAGTATGCTAAGAGGAGTGATTTTTAGAATACTGTGTTGGAAAAGTGGAAAGGAGAGAGGCAGATACACATAACAGATCTTGTTGGTGCCCCACCCATATCCCCCTGGCAAGGCTGTTTTGGGGTGTTTAGGATGATGTCAGTTGCCACACCATTTTTATACCTAAAGGCTTCTTCTGAAACTGATAGAATGGAAACCCAGGAATTGATTTCCCTTGGGCTGAATCCCTAAGTATGACTGCTGTAGAGTGTTGGTATATAAAGATTCCAACTCTCTTTGTCAGGATAGTGTAATTCTCTAATGTATATTTACTACCTTTTCCAGAGTTTTCCCCTGTGGACTGTAGAATTTCTCAGTCACCCTCTGCAGTAGCTTATTTATTGTGTTGTTGTTGCTGGTTATTTGGTGTTTGTTCGTCCAAGTAGAATGAAATCATTGACAACTTCAATTTTTTTTTTCCTCCATTTATCAGGATGTTATCGTTCCGTTTGTGAGGATTTTCAATTTCTTCACGTTGAGGCGTAATCCAGACTAAAGTTTTTTACCTTCATCAGTAAATGATTCAGGTTGTCTTTATTTTGGGCGAGCAAAGTTGTCTCATCTGTGTATCACAGGTTGTTAATGAGTTTCCCTCCAATCTTGATACTGCGTTCTTCTTCATATAGCCCATTTTCACAGATTATTTGCTCAGCGTACACAGTTACTTGTCAATGTACAGCTTTAGTCATTTTTGAATTATCTTCAGCAACATTTTGCTAGCATGTGATATTAATGATATTGTTCAGTGATTTCCACATTTTGTTTGGTAGCCTTTCTTTGGAATGGGAACAAATGTGAATCACTTTCTGTCTGTTGGCCTGGTAGCTGTCTTACAAATTTCTTTTTTTTTAAATTTTTTTTCTTGTACTTTAGATAACGGTTTACAGAACAAATCGTTTCTCATTAAACTGTTAGTACACATATTGTTTTATGACATAGGTTAACAACCCCAGGACATGTCAACACTCTCCCTTCTCAACCTTGGGTTCCCTATTACCAGCTTTCCTGTCCCCTCCTGCCTTCTGTTCCTTGTCCCTGGGCTGTTGTGCCCCATTCGTTTCGTTTTGTTTTATGGGCTAGCTAATCTTTGGCCGAAGGATGAATCTCAGGAGTGACTTCATTACTGAGCTAAAAGGGTGTCTGGGGGCCATACTCTCAGGGTTTCTCCAGTCTGTGTCAGGCCAGTAAGTCTGGTCTTTTTTTGTGAGTGAGAATTTTGTTCTACATTTTTCTCCAACTCTGTCCAGGACCGTCTGTTCTTACAAATTTCCAGAAATACATAAGTATACACTTCCAGCGTTGTATCTATTTGTTGAAGCATCTAAATTGGTGTTCTGTCAGTTCCTGGAGCCTTGTTTTTTTGCCAGTGCCGTCAATGCCTTCCATGCAGCTTGAACACCTTCCTTCAGTACCGGCAGTTCTTGATCATATACTACCTCCTAAAATGGTAGGAGCCCTGTTGTTAACCAAAAGGTCATCAGTTCAAATCCCCCAAGCAGTCGTTAGAAACCCTATGGGAGGGTTCTGTTCTGTCCTGTAGGGTTGCTATGAGTCGCAATTGACTGGATGGCAACAGGTTTTGTTTCTAAAATGGTTAAACTTCTACCTCTTCTTTTTGGTCTGTGACTCTGTGTGTTCCTTCCATCTTTTTTTGAAGTTCCTGCATAATTCAAATTTTTGCCCATAGAATCCCCTTAGTAATGCAACTTGAGGCTTAAATTTTTCTTCAGATCTTTCAGCTTGATAAATGCTGATCATGTTTTTCCCAGTTATTTAGTAATTACCCTTTATTGGCTGCTTTTCCTCTCCTGGATCACTCCCCAGCTCCCTTGCCATTGCTTCCTTTATCTGGGGCTCGAACCTGGTGTCAGGGTCTATAACTGGGGAGTTTGGATGAGATAACAGGATGTAAGGCAGGAGGTAAGGAGGGTATTTATTTTTGTTCATTCAAAATCATGGTGCTTGTTTTCAAATTCTTTATGACATAGATGTGGGCAAAAAATCTGAATGTCTTATAAATAAAAGAAAGTGAATTAAGTAGATATTGAGTCATTTTTATGTGGAAGGAACTATGATAGCCCTTTCAAGGGTTAAAACTAGTGAGACACATCTCCACCTTTAAGAAAACCGCAGTTTAACAGTGGGAGAAAAGGCTAATATAAAGGTGATTGTAAGATAAACTAGTACAATATATGAAATCTACTTCAGGAATTACTCCTATTAAATTTTAGACCTTAGTAGGACTAGACATTTCCAATTGTGTTTGAAGTAACTAATAGACTGTATCTGAGATTATAGGGGAAAAAAGCCACAATACGGTTATATATATGTGCGTAAAGACTGTCAATAGCAAAACCAAAAAACCAAACCAAATCCGTTGCTGTCTAGTTGATTCCGCCTTATAGCGACGCTGTAGAACAGCGTAGAACTGCCTCGTAGGGTTTCCAAGGAGTGCCTGGTGATTTCGACCTGCTGACCTTTTGGTTAGCAGCCATAGCTCTTAACCACTACACCACCTTGTAATTAATAATGTCAGTACAATGCATTATTATAAAATTAAATGCAGATATAACTGGAAATGTCAATTAGCTGTTCCCAAATGGAGCATAACATTTTTTCCTCTTATACGTATTTCAGGTTTCTTCCTCTGCTTCATGATATGAGATCTGTAAATTAATTAGAGTAGTGTGAGATGAGTAACTTTTCCAACAAGAGAACAGAAAAAAAATAGATCTTTATATATGACCAGGTATGAATAGATTCACAGTTTTACTGTTTTCCTTCCATTTATGTAATTAATGCTGCCTGCTATATAACAGGAGTCCTTGGGTGGCCTAAACAGTTAAGCACTTGACTACTAACCTACAGGTTGGCGGTTCCAATCCAACTGGAGGTACCTAAGAAGAAAAGCCTAGTGATCTGCTTCTGAAAGGTCACAGCCTTAAAAATTGTATGGAGCACAGTTCTGTAACACATGGGTCACCATGAGTTGGAATTGACTCAAAGGCAATTAGTTGGTTAGTACAGAACATAAGGCAAAGGAACACTATGTTACAATCTCTCGTGTTCTGAATTTATACAGGTGAAGAAACCAAAGCTCACCTGTTCAGCTTAAGTTCCAGAGCTAGGACTTAGAAGGCTTAACATACTATAGTAATTTCTTGATATATTTTTGCCAGTACTCTTTGCATGCAAAGGACCGAAAACCAGTTTAAACTAGCTCAAGCAAAAAATAAAGGGAATGCATTGTCTCATGTTATTTAAATGGTCCTGGCTTCAGACACAGCTAGACCGAGGGGCTTAAATAATGTCATCATGACTGAGTCTCACTCCATCCATTGATTTTGTGTTGGTTTCATTTTCAAATAGGTTCCCCTCATACAGAGTCAGGATGGTTATTAATGGCTGTAGATAAACATCTTATTAGTTTGAAGTCTAGTAGAAAGAGTATGAGATTTGTTTCTGAAGAGTTCCATAAATTTTCTACAATAATTATCACTGGCTCTAATTATCTTGGTTGGTTCATACTCCCATCCTTGAAGCAAACACTATGGCCAGGACTGAATCATCTTTACAGCTACTTAAAAGATGAAGACCACTTGGGGAAGAGTCTTTAAGGAACATCAGGGAGCTAATAACAGAAGAAAATAAATGAATTCCAAGCAAGCAACAGCAAAAATGTCTGCTATAATTCTACCAAAAGAGAATACTCATGAAAATAAGCGAAAACAAGTTGGCAAGTCCTGTTCCAAGAAATAGAGCAAGAGTAAGTAAACTATAGCCCATGGAACAAATCTTGCCCCACAGCCTGTTTTTTAAATAAATAAAATGTTGCTGGAACACAGCCAGGCCCATTTGTTTATATATTGTGTCTCTGTTTTTTGCTACAATGGCAGAGTTGAGTAGTCTCCACAGAGACTATACAGCCCTCAACATTTACTGTATGGCCCTTTATAGAAAAAGTAGTAGTAGAGGGTTTGGGGACAAACCTTGAAGTAGAGGGCTTGGGGACAAATAATAGAATTAATTAGGTGAACTTGAAAGGAGCAAATAAAATTGGAGCAAGCATTGCTTTTTAAAACATCACCATCACTACTACCACCACCAACAAAAGAACAAATGTGTGCTTTTTGAACCTGTCCCACTAGGCAATTTTCTTGAATCACCTGCCTCGGTAGTTTAGGAAACATTGCTGTGGTTGCATAGGATTTGCTGAGTGAGATTCTCTCCTAAGTTTTGTTATTTTGTCTATACGTATTTTTAGAGTTTTTGAACCAGCTTTTCTTGGCTTGAAATTTAACCTTTTTTTATACCTTCATTTGACTGCATTTAATTTTTTAATGTTTTTTAAATAGTTTTTTCAAAATTGTGAATATATACGTAACAAAGCGTTTGCCATTTCAACAATCTTCCCAAGTACCGTATAGTGACATTAAATATGTCCATCATGTTGTTCAACTATCACCCTTATCTGCTCCCAAGTTTTTTCATCACCCTTAACAGAAGCTCAGTGCCCGCTAAGGACTGAGTCCTCCTTTCTTCCTTCCTCCCATCCACCCCTGGTGACCACTTTGGTCTCTATATACTTGCCTATTCTAGATATTTTATATAAGTGGGATCATACAATATTTGTCCTTTTGTAACTGACTGATTTCATTCAGCATGTTGCTTTTAAAGTTTATCCATGTGCTTACATGCTACATCATCATTTTTTTTTTTTTTGTCTTGGAAAAATGCCTGGTTAGTTGTCTAGACTTTTTATAGATTGTATCACTGCATAGGTATATTTTCCCCAGCTTCTAAATATCTATGTACATCAATAAAAAAAAAAAAAGGTACATAAACACATCATCTCTTTCTGTACCACCCTGAGACCCACCCAACTGGAGAGCAATAGGTAATTACATAATCTTTTTTAAAGGGGATCCTACTAAACCATTTGTAGGAAAACTCAGATTTTAGATTTTTTTTGATACATACAACTGCAATATCTCAAAACTAACATTTGACAGAGTTGTGGTTGGAGAGAATTGTTATGCTATATTTTAATTCTTAAATAAACTGAACCTCAGTGGTAGCTTTTAGCAAGTTTCTGGCATTTTTGGTATCTCTCTCTTTTTTATTTTTTTTCCTTATTGCTATTTTCCCCCACCTACAAACTGTCCCAAGTATAGTTGATATTTTGAAAAGACCATGTAGGTAATTCCCTTTCATTCTTTTTGAAAGTAAGTGAGTTCAGCTGACATCTGTTTTTTTGGCACAATATGTTTCAAATGTCTCCAATCAGTAGGCTTCTATCATTCTATGGCAAGAAAACTAGTGGCATGTGTTACCCAATAATATAATTACAGAAGGATGTAAGTGGTTAGGTATTTCCTCTGTGGTGAAATGGGAGGTAATACAATATAAATTTATAGTATAGAGCTAGCAGAATTATATTTGTGTGAGCCCAGAAAACGAGCTACAGGAAAGATGAGAGAATAATAATTTGGTCGTTCAATTGTTTGTGGGAAAATACATAATCCTGTTAAAATGCTTCGTAAGCAATTACAAGAGTTTTTAGATTTGCACTGCTAGTTTGCCTTAAGTATAAGTAATATGACTGATTGGTTGAAAATGATACTGTAATTTTGAAGCAACATGAAATGCTTAAATCAAGAACCATAGCATTTGACACAGTAAATGGTTTATTATTGTCTAGGTAAACTCTATTCAATAGGATTGTAATGTCAACCACATATTAATTTAAATTTTTTTAGTAACTACATTAAAAAACCAAAAAAAGAAATAGTTGAAATTAATTTTAATAATTAATTTTATTTAACTGAACATGTAAAATATTACCATTTAAACCTTTACCAGTATAAATGTATTAATGCTAAATATTGCATTTGTTTTATTCTAAGTACTTGTAATCTGATGTGTATTTTACACTAAGCCATTGCTGTTGAGTCCATTCAGACTCATGGAGAGTAGAACTGCTCCATAGGGTTTTCTTGGCTGTAATCTTTATGTAAAAAGATCACCAGGCCTTTCTTCCATGGCACTGCTGGGTGGGTTGAACTGCCAACTTTAGGTTAGTAGTCAAGTGCAAACCATTTGCGCTACACAGGGACCTTTTTACAGTAATAGTATACCTCAATTTAGATGTTAAATTTTCATCAGAAATACTTTGTCAGTATTCAGATTACATAAAATTTAAAGTTGAAAAAGGAGAGTCACATACTTGTCTGTGAAAACACATTTACCATTTTTTCAATGGTTAACTTGAGTATTTCTTTAATTTAAATTTAAATTAAATAAAATTTAAAATTTAGTTCCTCAGTCACACTAGCGATGTGCCCAGTAGCCACATGTAGCTAGTGTATACTATTGGACAATACAGACTCAGGACATTAATCAGTCATATAGGTCAAAGTTTTCAAGTACTTGCAATTTATTTGCTTATAATAACAGAGCATGTAGAAATGAATTTCTATAGCATCCCAGTTGTAATAAAGTGTATAAAAATAAATTTCTACAGTAAAAATTTATCACATATTCTGTAGGGATTTGGGATTTCTCCTCCTTCTGGATCTGTACCAAAACTCATTGCCATCAAGTCAATTCCAACTCATAGTGACCCTGTAGGACAGAGTAGAACTGCCCCATAGGGTTTCCAAGAAGTGGCTGGTAGATTCGAACTGCCAACCCTACTGTGCCACCTTTTTTTGCCAAGCAGTAGCTCCTCTTCCATGATTACATGATCTCTGCTACCACAAATGTTCACTTTCAAAGATAAATGGCTACTTTTTTTTCAAAAATTAAAATTTCCTATATTGTAGAAACATTTCTCTGAAGCATATTTTTCCTCTTTCACCAAATGTTAAACATAATAGTAGTTTGTGTAAGAATCCTGGTGGGACCTCAGTCTTATCCTCTATCTGAGCCTAGCTGCAGTGTGACTTCAGTAATGGAAGCAGGATACCCTGTGTCATGGATTGAATTATGTCACCCCAAAAATGTGTGTATCAATTTGGCTGGGCCATGATTCCCAGAATTGTGTGGGTGGCCTCCATTTTGTGATTGTAATTTCATGTTAAAGAGGATTAGGGTGGGATTGTAACACCACCCTTACCCAGGTCACATCCCTGATACAATGTAAAGGGAGTTTCCCTGGGGTGTGGCCTGCACCACCTTTTATCTCTCGAGAGATAAAAAGAAAGGGAAGCAAGCAGAGAGTTGGAGACCTCATACCATCAAGAAAGCAGTGCCAGGAGCCAAGCGCATCCTTTGGACCAGGGTTCCTGCACAAAGAAGCTCCTAGTCCAGGAGAACACTGAAGAGAAGGCCAACAGAGAGAAAAAGCCTTCCCCTGGAGCTGACGCCCTGAATTTGGACTTTTAGCCTGCTTCGACTGTGAGGAAATAAACTGCTTCTCGTTAAAACCATCCACTTGTGGTACTTCGGTTAGAGCAGCACTAGATGACTAAGACTCCCTGAGACTTTATGACCAATGGTAGAGTGCTTCCAGTAGGAGAAAAGAAGTACTTACTTATTTCCCAGATTCTGTTCCAAGCCAGAGGATCTTCCTAGAGACTGTAACTTAGATTGAACAAGAGTTCATAAAGATTCTGTGTTTTCTTTGGATGTATCAGCCTAAATCAATTTATAGCTACTGGCAGTATATATGGAATATACTTTAACGTTTGGTTTAGGTTGGTTCTCTGAAACTCTGAAGTGGAAAGAGATTCGCTTGGAGATGTTTCATGTCTTGTTAATTCTTACAATTTTCTAAGAATTGAATGAATTCAACTGTATTTCCTACTGTATGGTATGGATAAGCTGACCCATCTTAAAATAGATAAACTAGAAAATTATATTTCTCCTCTAAAAAAAGAAAGAAAAAAGAAATTCATTAACAACATAGCGTGAATGTCAAGCAACTCTTTTTATTTTACGTTAAAAGGACTTGAAGACCTGACTGATTGTTACAGCAGTTCAGTAAGGTAACCAAGAATAGAAGTTATGCCAAGCACATATTTTTTTTTTTAATTGTAAATGTACCAAGAACTCAGCTAGTGTTAATAAAAGAAAAACAAGTACATTTACAAGTGCCAAATTACATCAGATAAAAGTTTCCTGCTTAAAAAAAAATAGTATTAACAGGCAAAGAACATCTCAGATTTTAAATGGGCCATATTTAAATTAACTTCTCAATACCTCTTACAGTTTCTCTCTAAAGAAAATAGAGGAGAGGCAGATACTTTATTGCCCCTTGCATTATAGCCATTGACAATTTCAAGATACATACATTCCCTGACCTTTGGTTTTGAAAATGTAGAAAAGTATGATTAGGTATAATGAACATTTTAAGCAATACAGTGATTTATAAAAAGTAGAAAGTAAATTTTACAGGGAATTAAGAGATTCTTTTTTTTAATTCTTTTTTATTGTACTTTAGATGAAGGTTTATAGAACCAATAGTTTCTCGTTAAACAGTCAGTACACATATTGTTTTATGCCATTGGTTAACAACCCCACGACATGTCTACATTCTCCCTTCTCAAACTTGGAGGACATTTTATTTTTTTTGGTGAAAATATACATAGCCAGAGATACACCATTTCAAAAATTTCTGCAGGTACAATTCAGTGACATAGATTACATTCTTCCAGTTGTGCTGCTATTTTCACTATCCTTTTCCAAATTATTCCAACACCATTATCTTCAACTCACTGCCCCTTAGGCTTCCCATCAAACCTTTTGAGTTGCTGTTGTTAATTTGATCTCACGTAGATAATTCTTTTTTTTTTTTTTTTGTACTTTAGATGAAGGTTTACAGAACAAATAGTTTCTCATTAAACAGTTAGTACACATATTGCCCTATGACAATGGTTAACAACCCCACGACATGTCAACACTGTCCCTTCTCAATCTTGGGTTCCCTGTCACCAGGTTTCCTGTCCCCTCCTGCCTTCTAGTCCTTATCCCTGGACTGCTGTGCCTCACTAGTCCCATTTTGTTTTATGGGGCTGTCTAGTCCTCGCAGAACAGTGAACCTTGGGAGTGGCTTCACCACTGAGCTAAAAGGGTGTCTGTGGGACATACTCTCGGGTTTCTCCAGTCTCCTTTAGGCCAGTAAATCTGGTCTTTTTTTGTGAGTTCGAATTTTGTTCTACATCCTTCTCCAGCTCTGTCCAGAACCCTCTGTTGTGATCCCGGTCAGAGCCTTCAGTGGTGGTAGCCGGGCACCATCTAGCTGTACTGGACTCAGTCCGGTGGTGGCCATGGTAGCTGTGGTCCTTTAGTCCTTTGGACCAATCTTTTCCTTGTATCCTGTTCTCTTCATTCTCCCTTGCTCCCAAAGGGATGAGAGCAGTGGAGTATCTCAGATGGCTGCTGACGGGCTTTTAAGACCCCAGACGCTACTCACCAGGGATTCTATTCTTGACTTTCCTATAAATGCCTTCCTTTAGAATGTTAAGGTTCTTTGAACAGGTAATTGTATAAATAGAGCCCACTAATGGCTGAGAAGGTCAAGGAAAATACTCTCTATGGTACAAGAAGTCCTATCACATTTGAAAGAGAACTTGCTTACACATTTGAGAATAGATAATTTATAAGTTTGCTCTCAAATCTAGAAGTTTGTAAGTCTCTTAAAAAGGAGAAACCAGTGAAAAATGAGGGAAAACATTCATATAAACAGCTTGATTCTAGGTAAATATGTGAACTTCAAATTGAGGTATAATACTGAGCAATCAGGAAGGTTAAACAATCCATCAAGCAAAGATGGACTCACTGCTGTGTCTCTAAAGAAAAAATGAAAGAAGTGCTTATTATATTTTAGTTCTAGGAAACTGAGTAGTAATAGTTCACACATTTTATTGATGAAATTACTTTTAAAGGAAAAAAAAATACCCATTATGTTTAAAGCAAGGCACATATTGATTATAATCCTTCCTCATTCAAAAATGGGAAGAAAGACTCACATTTAGCTAATGCTTAATGATGGTGGAAGGAAAAAAACAAACATGCATTGATAAGGCATTTGATGTGAGTTGACCTTCTAAGGATAAATAAGCTGTATTAAAATATGCTACAATATTTGCATTATATTTCTGGTAGTACACATGGACAAAGGCAGTCCCTGGTTTACAAACGAGTTCCATTCCTAAATATGTCTTTAAGTTGAATTTGTATGTAAGTGGGAACATTTAGGTACGGTTCGTATCTAACTTCAGGTAGTCTAATGTTTGTCTTAGTATATAGTAAGTACCTTCCTACGTATAAAAAACATTAAAATCTTCCAGATACGCTAAAACAACTTTAAGATAATAATGCAGTAATAATAATAATGTTTTAATGTGCATCGCAAAGTAGTGCCCATTTGTTATTACAAACCATTGTATGTACCTTAAATGTTTAACGTAATAGTCTTTACAGGGGGTGGTTTGTAACTACAGGATGTATGTAAGTCAGAAGTTTGTAACCTGGGAACTGCCTGTATTATACTTAGATGCTCATTTGGAGTTTTTCATATGAAACATGATAGTTTGCCAGTGGCTAAAAAGAAGAAAATCTTCAGAACTCCTTCACCCACCAAAAAGTTGAAAGTGTTTTACAAAATGTAACTAGTTGAAATGTAATGAGTTTTCTGGTTGACCCTATCTCTGGTTATATTAGTTTGCTCTGGTTATCAAACATATTTAAGGGACTACTTTCAAAAGGCAAGGAGCCCTGGTGGCACAGTGGTTAAGCCCTTGGTTGCTAACCGACCCGTCAGTGGTTGGAACCCACCAGCCCCTCTGTGGGAGAAAAATGTGGCAATCTGCTTCCATAAAGATTATAGCCTAAGAAACCCTATGGGACAATTCTGCTCTGTCCTATAGGGTTGCTGTGAGTTGGACTCAAATAGAAAGCGTGGGTTGGTTTTAGTCTCAAAAAGGTTTCGGGTGATTGTGCGAGACGTCTGATCCATCAAACAATAACATGAGCAAGAGAAGCAGTTCAAACTTATTTTACAAAGCCTTACAGAAAATTTTAACAAAACCTTATAGAACTATTAGGAACATTTGTCTTTTCTGTTAATCTGAAAGAATTTTTGTCTTTTCCTTGGGGTCTTGCTGAATTATTACCACCACTGCTCCTACTACTGCCGCCGCTGCTGTTACTTCTCCTTTTTTTGCAGTTACGAACTTCTGTCAAACAACTGTTCTTTCAGCTAGAATATAAAGTCCACTAGAGCAAGGATTTCTTTGTTTCTTTTGTTGACTGCTCTATTGGATTCTAGAACATTGTACATACTAGGAACTTATTTGATATTTTCTCAAATATGTTATGCAGAATATTGAGCTATGTGGATAAATTAATGATAAATGTACACATTCTGTAAATAGTTGTGAGAACCTATTTTGGCAAAAAGATGTGTTTTAATTCCAATCCTGATGTATCTATCAGAGAAGATAAACATTAATGAGGGAATAAATACAAGCTGAAAAGGAAATGGGATGGGTGCTTTGAGAGCAGAGACTTATGTGACTAGAGGGATCACAGTAGTCTTAAGTTCTCTCAGAGTTGACTTTACTAAAAAAAAAAAAAAAATTGTAAATTATCTATAACATAAAATTTGCCATTTTAACCACTTTTAAGTGTACAATTCATTGACATTAATTACATTTCCAATTTTATGCAGCCACCATCACTATCTATTTCCAAAACTTTGTCATCATTTCAAACGGAAACTCAGTTCCCATTAAACTTTAACCACCGTCCGCACCTCCCCGAGGTCACTTAATCTTCAGACAGCCCTCTTCGTCTTGCATTCCCTTTCTAGGATGCTTCTGACACTACATTTGGGAGGGCAAATCAATTAACTTTGACTGCCTCTGAGAACTGCACAACAGGAAAAAATAGGGAAAAGGAAGGTATTTGGGTAAAATTAATACTTCAGTAGTGCCAACGTGGAGACCAGCCAGGGTCAATCTGCCTGCTGAACTGCCTATGTAAAGTAAGACAGTTAAATCACTATGCTAGTGACTTAAAATATTTTCTCTTATTTGATTTTCACCACAGTCATTGAACCTAGATATTATCACCTAACAACCATTTTTCTTTTTAACCAGTGAGGAAAGTGAAGTCCAAGGAAATTAAGTATCTTGTTCAAGATTTTATGCCTAGTGAATCAGTCAGCTTTTTCCATATTAATGCTGCATAACAAACACCCACAAACTCAGCAGCTTAAAAGAAGCAGCATTTGATTTTTGCTCACGTGTGCAGATTGGCTGGTGCTCAGATCTGCTTCATACCATAGATTGCCTTGGCTTGACCCAAGGCTTCAACTTGAAATCAGCTCTGTTTCATGTGTCTCTGGTCTTTCACAGAATGGTCTTCTCACTGCAAATGTCATGAGCACATGGAAGCTGCACAAGCATATTTTAAAGCCCTTGCTTACATTACACTTGGTTGCATTCTATTAGACAAAGCAAGTTACAGAGACTCTGAAACTTGCTCTTGAATTTGGAGTAGATAAAGTGAAAGGAAGAAATCGTGAAGTAAAATAGCTGAACAGAAAATTTCAAAGGACCATTTGAGAAGACAAAATACTACAATGAAATGTGCAAAGACCTGAAGTTAGAAAACCAAAAAGGAAGAACAAGCTCCGCATTTCTTAGGCTGAAAGAACCGAATTAAAATTCAAGCCTCGAGCTGCAATATTGAAGGATTCTATGGGCAAAATATTGAACTAAACAGGAAGCATCAAAAGAAGATGGAAAGAATACACAGTCACAGTACCAAAAAGAATTGGACGACATTCAAACGTTTCAGGAGGTAGCATATGATTAAGAGCCGATGGTACTGAAGAAAGAAGTCCAAGTTGTACTGAAGGCATTGATGAAAAATAAGGCTCCAGGAGCTGACTGAATACCAGTTAAGATGTTTCAGCAAACAGGTGCAGCCCTGGAGGTGCTCACCGATCTGTCACGAAATTTGGGAGACAGCTACCTGGCCAACTGACTGAAAGCGATTCATATTTGTACCCATTCCAAAGAAAGGTGATCCAACAGAATGTGGAAATTATCGAGCAATATCATTAATATCACACAAGTAAAATTTTGCTGAAGATCATTCAAAAGTGGTTGTATCAGTACATCAATAGGGAACTGCCAGAAATTCAAGCCAGATTCAGAGGAGGACATGGAACGAGGAATATCATTGCTGATACCAGATCATACTTGTCTGAAAGCAGAGAATACCAGAAAAATGTTTACCAGTGTTTTATTGACTGTGTAAAGGCATTTGACTGTGTGGATCATAACAAATTATGGATAACATTGTGAAGAATGGGAATTCCAGAACACTTTATTGTGCTCAGGTGGAACCTGTACATAAACCAAGAGGCAGCAGTTTCAACAGAACAAGGAGATACTGCGTGGTTCAAAATCAGGAAAGGTGTACATCACGGTTGTATCCTTTCACTATACTTATTCAATCTGTATGCTGAGCAAATAATCTGAGAAGCTGGGCTATATGAAGAAGAACAGGGCATCAGGATTGGAGGAAGACTCATTAACAACCTGCAATATGCAGATGACACAACCTTACTTGCTGAAAACTAGGAAGACTTGAAGCACTTACTGATGAAGATCAAAGACTACAGCCTTCAGTATGGATTACACCTCAACATAGAGAAAACAAAAATCCTCACAGTTGGACCAATAAGCAACATCATGACAAATGGAGAAAATATTGAAGTTGTCAAGGATTTCATTTTATTTGGATTCACAATCAATACCCAGGGAAGCAGCAGTCAGGAAATCAAAAGATGTAGCGTATTGGGCACATCTGCTGCAAAAGATCTCTTTAAAGTGTTGAAAAGCAAAGATGTCACTTTGAGGACTAAGGTGTGCTTGACCCAAGCTATGGTATTTTCAGTTGCCTCATATGCATGTGAAAGCTGGACAATGAATAAGGAAGACTGAAGAAGAATTAATGCCTTTGAATTGTGGAGTTGGTGTAGAATGTTGAATGTATCATGGATTACTAGAAGAATGAACAAATCTGTCTTGGAAGAAGTATAGCCAGAGAGCTCCCGGGAAGTGAGGATGCCGAGACTTCGTCTCACATACTTTGGACATGTTATCAGGAGGAACCAGTCCCTGGAGAAGGACATCGTGCTTGGTAATGTAGACGGTCAGTGAAAAAAGGAAGGCCCTCAATGAGATAAACTGACACAGTGGCTTCAACACTGGCCTCTAACATAGCAAGGATTGTGAGGATGGTGCAGGACCGGGCAGTGTTTTGTTCTGTTGTGCGTAGGGTTGCTATAAGTTGGAACCGCTTCAATGGCACCTGACAACCCCACCAAACAAGTTACAGGATCACTCAAATTCAGTCAGAAATGGGCTTCTTAAGGAATGATCTCCTCAGTCCTTCTCATCCTCCCAACTTGTAATATGAGTTGTAGTGATGGCTAATTATGGAGTCTGAATGATACTATTAATAAAGAAAATAAGATTTTTAATTAATATAAATAAAGATTTAACTTTCTAAATATGTTTCTATATCTAGTTATTTAACCTCTATGTGAATATATCTATACATCTAGATCAGTATTTAATAATTTAATTTAATAGTTATGAAACTTCAGAGAAGCATAGAAGCATGTCTCAAGTGGAAAAAATATGCACATTCTTATAAAGTTGATGACTAATAGCCTCTTATTATGGTACAAAAAAAGACAACTTCATAGCTTTTGCATATGATTATGATTTCTTATTCAGTACAGAATTATAGATTATAGTTCTATAGTAAAAATGAAATATTCACACCATTAAAAGAAAATCACTTTTATGATTATGATTCATCATTTACCAAGACCAAAAATAGTTACAGAAAATATTGAAGGTCAGCCTGGATGTAATCATTTAGTCATCAAATTGTAGGTAATATAAAATAAAACCTATATGGTGCCAAAAAAAAGAAAAAAAATTTTTTGTTGTATATGAGTCGCACTCTATGTGCGTGTGTGTGTATGTATATATATGTATGTATATATATATATAAAATATATTCTCTAAAGCCATGCCCTGGGTATGGATTCACCCCTCTCCCCCCTTCTCCTCCCCGTTTCAGAACTACCATGCCCTAAAGATGCATATATATATTATTTGTATTTAATTTTAGTCATACTAGAATAACTCGAGTTTTTATTATAAGATAACTATGTCCTATAATTTGGGGGTATAGCTACTATTTGAAACTGAGCACAGTAAATTCCCAACTCAGTAATCTTTTACATATAAATTCAGAGTTACTCCCACCTTCTCCCTTCCTTCCTTAAGCTTTGAGATAGTTTCCCTTTGCTGTTTACCAGTGAAGATCAACATGTTCTTAGTCAGAGCAAGTTCTGAAAATACAGTGGATAAGGAGGGCCACCTGAAAGCAGTAGGTGGCTATGTTACCTTTGTCCAGATTTGAATCACTCAACCCCTTTAATAGGACAAAGCTCTGAGGGTGCATAGCTTTGTCAGAGGGACTATTTTATAAATAAGGAAAAAGCCCCTACTTATCCTTTTATATGCAAGCTTGGGTCAGTATATAGGATGTGGCCAGTGGAGCATAGGCTGACATTCAGCCCCACTTACTCACTTCGCCAGGAGCCCTTTAGCAGTGAACAACCTGCTCAATTGTATGGAGGCCTTATGGTTAAAAGAACTATCCAGTTTAGGCAAGAACTAGGTTGGAATGCCTCTGCTACTTAGTAGGTAAGTGACTGAACAAGTCCCTTCAATTTCAAAGACTTTTTTTTTTTTTTTTAAATTTCTCTCAGGATTAAATAAAATCTCACTTCAGGAGAGACTGGTGGAGACGTGTCTTTGGCATCTCATTTTGGAACTTTATTGCATTGCCTAAGAGAAGTAAAGTCAAAGAAAGTTGCTATTTTTATAGTGTAATTTAGTATTCTGTCAACTATATTATGGAATAAATATATCTAAGTTAAAGACACCACCATTCACCCTGTGGACCAAGCTTGAATCCAAGGATTCATGAATGACTGCCTTCTTCACCATCTCCACCATCCCAATCATAGTTACTGAGCCTTATTGAGGCCCTTTCACTGTTAACTGACCTGCTATACTGGAAAACCTTACTTCAGTGAGTGAGATGTTCACCTGATTTTATGTTAAGTGCGAAAGCTGCTTATTGTGTGGAGAGCTGCTGCACACTGAGGCTCTGCCTTGTGGACTACTTGGTGTTTACAGAGGCAATGACTGCCAAGGTCCAGGCTGTCATTATAAAACTGGCTTTTCCTCACAGCATTCTTCACCAACGGGGCCTCTCTTAATCACAGGATCCTTATCCTGACCACTTCATAGCCCTAGAAAACCTGCTGGTGTTCACAAATAAGAAGAATCAGTTGAGGAACCCCCTTACAAGGACATTGTAAGACCTTTCCTCAGTTTCATTATAATTGAGATGATCATGAGTCAGAATTACAATGAAAACTAATGAAAATTACTTCATATATAATTCTCATTTAATTTATCTCCTTCACAGTTATTTTATGCTCTCCAACTTGGAGAATAGAGCTGGAAAATGCCCTCTTGCCCACATTTGGTTTAAATGCCAGTTGCACAAAAGGCACGTAAGACAAATGTTTAGTAGTGGTTAATTAAAGTGTTTAAAAGAGACAGTATCTGTTAAGGAAGAATTTAAAAGAAGAAGTGATTTTAGGAAAACACCTACACAAGTTGATAATTGAGGCTCAAGGTAAATAAAGAAAACTATGACATTGAGGTACAAGGTAAATAAAGAACACATGAATATGAGTTTGAGAATTGCATCAGAAAACAGTGGCATCTCATGACCATGGTAAGAGTCTGAACTCAGTGAGTGCAGAAATAGAGTTTGTTTTCTCCATTTTTGCCCAGCACAGTGCCTGTCATGTAGTATGCATTCAGCAGATAATCTGTTAAATCCGCAATAGATGTGTGTCTCCGAAAAGGAGGCTAGGAGATTAAAAGTAAAAGGCTGAAAAGACACAATGAATCAGAGCACGTTGGCAACCAAGTCTGTATGGGGATGGTTTGATTTGAGGTTAACATGGAGAAGATAGTAGAATTTGGTTTCTTGAACTTTAAGAAAAACCATTACTTTTTTTTTTTTCTTCCAATTGCTGTATTGGAAGGATAAAATACTTCTTTCATCCCACATGGCCCCTGTGCAAGGACATCACTCTTACGTGAAAAGATTCAGGATGAAAGAAATTCAATGTCTACTGATACCTACTTCTGTTTTTCCGGGCAGGAAGAAACATATCCTACAATTATTGCACTTTCTGTGTCACAGCCCCTAAGCACTTAAAAGGTTACATCCTCAGTAGCTTTGGTTTCTCTATCTTTCATAAGACAGCACTTCAGAAATTCTTTCCAAATATGAAAAATGAGTGCAGTAAATTACTGATTTTTATGATTAAGATTTTGAGGTGGAAGTTTGCGTCAGTATTTTTTCCTATTGAGTATTTATAGTAGAAAATATAATGTGCTGGCATATTTATGGTTATTTATAGTGTACTTGACTGTTAATTCATTTTAAGGCCTTGTGGTCCACATAATCAGTGAGGAGTATATGTTTCCAAGATTAAAGAGGAAAAAAAAAAAACCAGACTTTTGGCATGGGAAAATTTCATGTTCTTGAAAAATATCTACAATTATTTATTTTTTGACATGGAAATTTACCTTCCAATACCAAGTAACTCTTCCATTTGTTTGTGCTTTTTGATCTTGTTTGCTAAAAATGATAACTAATCACTTTATTGTTGTGAATATTTTAGCTCCCCAATACTACTACCATAAAATTATTTCTTAGTGAAATGTTAATTTTATACATGTAAAGATCTTCCTTTTGTTTCTCCCTAGGAAGCTATGCATTTTCTTTTTCTTATCTAATTTATTATACATAAATTTCAATTTGCATACTCAAGTAATATATTATTTAGTGGTACTCTAATGTTTATAATTATTTTGCTGTTTAATGTATATGGTTTCAGAATGTATATAGTAACTTACCCTCAAAACTCCCTATATAAACAGTAACTGGTCTAAAAACTATGTTTTCCTCATAGTTCCTTCATAAAAGGATGCAGGTTTAACAGTATTGTACAGGTTTTCTTTTAATATATCTATCAAGCTACATCATTAGCTTGTTTATTTGAAATCAACTAAATAGAGTATGTATTAGTGCATGCATTTGTTACCTGAGATCTTAATTTTTTAGTCAAAGAAGTTTTTAATATTTTTTTCTCTATCAAAAACTGCTGTGAATCCTTTCATCCCCAATTTTTAATGGCAGCTTATATTATTTTCAAGTAGAGACAAATGATGGTGTTTGAGCAAGTAACATGGATAGCTTTATTTGCTGTTATGTTCTTATTATAGCTGCACCTCTTGATGATCAATTTTATTGTTTGCAACTTGGGTATAAGAAATTGATTATGATTTGCTTATTCACAACCAGAAGTAAGGAGAGACACAAAACTCCCCAATCATATATCAGTAGGAGTGCAGACCTGGGCTTTGATATATTCTGTTTTCATTTTCTAAATATATATATATAGTTTTAATATATATTTTCTTACTGCTCACTGTCTTTGCCATCTCGTCTTCACAGTTCTTCTGATTTTCATTCTTATATATGTATATCCATGTCTCCATGTATCTGTGTGTCTATGTATGTATCTGTGTATCTATCTATCATCTGTGTGCACACACTTCTAAGATAGCCCAGTTGTCCCTATCTGTAATGCAGTGAGGAATAAGTAGGCTATCAGGTTTTGCTCCCACTCTGCAATATATCGATGGAATTGTCAAGGTGGTGTTCACCACAGGAAGCTCATTTTCTTCATCACAGTCTTTTGCGGATCTGTGGGGTTATTTACAGAAGTGTTACCTCAGTTGCCAAATATTGAGTGAATCAGTGACAACCACCAGTAGTGCTAATACAACAACACTTGCCCTGGATCATCCTTGTGCAGGACCTTATGTCTGTGTCAGTTGAAATCCTGGCATGTCTTCTACACTAATGAAAGAGGAAAGGTGCTCTTAAGTCCTTACTTGACTTCAAGAAATCTTGTTCTGTCTGAAAGCTAAGATTTATAATCAAAACTCTTTTTGAAGTCTCTGAAATGACTTTCATTTGAGTTAGGAATTCAACGATTTGAGTACTCTGTCTGCTTTATTTCTTAGGACAAGTCTGATATTTCCTCTCCTATCAGAAAATATCCCTCCACAGATTGACTGGAGAGGCTTTCAGGCATTCATCTAATGGGAAGAATGTATCCGTCATTAACAAAGTATTTAGCAATTTACTCCTAACTCTACCTTCTACTACTACCCACTGCCTTCGAGTTAATTCAAGCTCATAGTGACCCTAAGAAGAGAATATTTGAGTAATTCTTTGGGCTCATATAATTTGACTTTTCTTTTTCATCAAGTGTTGATTGAGACTCCACTGTGTCCCATTCCTGATATGTGCAGGAGGCATTAAAAAAATGTAAATGGATAACCCCCGCACCCAAGTACATCCAACTCTTAAAGGAAAAATAGTATACAGAGAAAAAATTGTTTAACTGGTCTTAAAGACATTTTTTGAAGATAAATCGAGAAGAAAACAAAATGAAATAAAACAACAGAGAAGTTGCTGTAAGCAATGGGATGCCAACCCCTTCCTGATCGATTTTTCTTTGCCTCCCAATATTCTATGTGCATAGAACCAACAGTGCGCTTTATTGCTTTTAGCTGAAGGAAGCTTTGCTACCCAGGGAGGGTGAGCTTGATGACAGGCATATATGCAACCCTCTTTAGTGGTCCTACCTACTTAAAGACAAGCAGAACTGAGAGGCTGGAGTATGGGAATTTTATTGATACTTTATCTTTGTATTGTAAATATTGATCACAATCTTATAAGTCTCTTCCTTTATCTAGATAATGTTTCCATTGACTTATTAAAGACAGATAAAGAAAGATAGCTGAGTATGAGGAAGCATCCTATTAATCAAGATGGTATTTCTAAAATTTGTCCTTCTGGGAATGGGCATGACTGTATATAAAATATATATCTAAAGTTTATAAATTTAAGAGATACAATTTTTCTAATTCTACCATAATAAATGTGTAGGCTAACTTAATTCTCTTGGAGTTTTAATAACAAAGACTTTTGTGACTTTGAGAAGAAAATGTGCACACATACAGAAATACAGAATTGCTAGTTAAAAAATTAAAATTAACCCTTCTAAAATTTTTGTTTAAATCTTTGCAGAGCGACCCTATAGCACAGAGTAGAACTGCCCCATAGGGTTTCCAAGGAGAGGTTTGGTGGATTCAAACTGCCGACCTTTTAGTTAGCAGCCAAATGCTTAACCACCGCACCACCAGGGCCCAGTAAATTCTTTGCATACTTAACCATAAAATCAACCAGTTGTAGCTCTCAGGAAGTATTTTTGATAACTCATTGTAGTGTGTAGCTTGACTACACCTATCTTATTCTTGCTTGTTTATTGCCATCTGAATGAAAGGAGGGTATACTCTCCTACATGTCTGAGCTCCAAGCATTACAGACCAGTTTCAGAACACTTTTTTGCAGCTGTTAAATCTTTTCTTTTTGCACTTAGAGGAGAAACTGATCATTGTCCAGCAGTCTCTCTGCTCATTTTACTCACTTATATTTCACATTTATTTGGGATGAATTAGATATTTGCAGGTGAAAATAAGGGCTTAATAACTGTTTATAATCTCATTTATATATAAAATTATGTGCTCACTTTCTAATGAACGACTTTAGAAGCATATATTTAGATACCTAGGTCTATATTTTAATTAGATATTTGAAAATCAATCTGATGGTAAATTGGTACTCTCTGAAATGGACTTCCTTCTACAAATTTGTAAATGCCTTACATAAAGAAAATACAAGTTGTGTGATCTTGGACTGGTTATCTGAAAATTCTGAATGTCTGTTTTTTCTTTTTAGTTGACAATATTTTTGTGAATAGTGTATTTAAAAATGCTTTGGAAAATGCTAATTGTTATAAGTTTATCATTTTGGAAAATGAAAATTGGTATAAGTATCAATAATAATTTTTATTTTTTTTTTAAATGATCTTTACTATTATGATGATAATGGTTATAAATGGCAGTTACTAGAAGAAATTGTCTAAGAATTTATGCAGGAGAATGAAGACACAAAATAATACTGTCTTAGTCATCTAGTGCTGCTATAACAGAAATACCACAAGTGGGTGGTTTTAACAAAGAGAGGTTTATTTCCTTACAGTAGAGTAGGCTAAAAGTCCAAATTCAGGGTGTCAGCTCCAGGAGAAGGCTTTCTCTCTCTCGGCCTTCTCATCAGTGCTCCCCCAGACTAGGAGCTTCTCCACACAGGGACCCTTGTCCAAAGGATGCGCTCTGCTCCCAGCACTGCTTTCTTGATGGTATGAGGTCCTCCTGTCTCACTGCTCACTTGTGTCTTTTATATCCCAAGAGATTGCCTCAGGACACAATCCAGTCTTGTAGATCAGGTCCTGCCTTACTAACACAACTGCCACCCATCCTCCCTCATTAACATCATAGAGGCAGGTCTACAACATACAGGAAAATCACACAGTACCAGGAATCATGGCTAGCCAAATTGATACACACTATTTTTGGGGGACATAATTCAAACCATGACAAATACCAATAATAATTTATTAAGCATTAATTTTACCTTGAAGCAGCAACAGAATATATAACTCAGGAACAGAGACTAGCAGTTTACACAACAGGTAGTACAATCAGTATACACACATCCAAGAAAATTACATAATAATGTAGCACAGTGTCACAGAATGCAGTTAGATAACTTATACAACTGAGAAGCCTTTCATTGAAAGCATTGTGAACAGCATACTATAGCATGCATTTTTACATTTACAAGTGAGGAAATAGAGTTAAAGTGTTTATTTCTAATATTCAGGAGAGATCTTACTATTACAGAAAAACACTAGCACACATTTAATGGAAACTGCCTAATTTTCATTGACTTCCTTTTCTGTCTTATAGTATAGGATGTTGATGCCATTCAGCTAATAGATATGGCATTTAGTTTTTCCAACAAAGTAGTTGCAGTGAAGGAGGGGAAAAGTTTCTCCTTTTCATGCATTTTTCCTCGTTATTGAGAAAAACAAAAGAAAGAAAAAGTTTCCTATTCTCAAAGCAGTTATACTCTTCTTCAAAATTTATTATAAGAAAGAAACATGTAGAGTAGTGATACTTAGCATAAAGTCATTTAGTATGCACATAGTGAAGTTTCTTTCGTAGTGGTGAGAGGGGTTCAGTGCTGACTTGCTTTTCAGCTTTAGTACGACTGAGAGTTTGGTGGCAAAGAAGTGTAGTTCTTTCAGAAGGTGATCTCTCTCTGAAGGGTCAAACATACAGAGAAGTTGAAAGTTCCCTAAGGAAAATTTCAAGTGTTTATAAGAAACTTTACAAGTATCAGCCTCTTCTCCTTTCCCCAACAGAAATAATCTTACAGATGCAGTGAGAGATAATATGAAACACTGACAGTTGCTTGAATTTTACTTCATTCGGGCTACTGCACTTCTTTTAGTGATGGAATGATATGAGCCATTTTACCTCACTTAAATTCTGGTGCTTTTTTGGGTTAAAGAAATTTCCCATTTTCTGCACTGAAGCAGAGGCATGGTAAGACGATAGATAGCTGAACTTTGTATTTCTGTAGAGCCATTTATAATACACATGTGGTGACCCTAGGCACATAGGAATCGTCTGTCCATTTCAGAAATATTTGATTCAAGTTTCAGAGATCAAAAGTCACCTAAAGCATTTATTGCTAGATGAATTACACTACTCAGTGTAGACATGCAAAGGTTTATTTCCTTGAAGATATTAAAGCTCATTCTATTATAGTAATGGCCGCATCTTTCCAGAGAGTGTAGCAGCAGTAGAGGTGGGGGAGAGCTGAGTGGTAGTGGTGGGTAGGATTTTTTGTATGTCCACTATCACCATGGTATAGAAGTTCACAAAATACTATATACTTGAATTGATTCTCTCTGTATATGTATATGTATAATTTACAACTCTCGTTGCCATCAAGTCAATTCAGACTTACAGCGGCCCTGTGGGACAGAGTAGAACTGCCCCACAGAATTTCCAAGGAGCAGCTGGTGGATTTGAACTGCCGACCTTTTGGTTAGCAGCCATAGCTATACATACATACATACATACATACATACATACATACATACATACATACATACATATATATATAAAAGAGCCCTGGTGGCACAGTGGTTAAGAGTTCAGCTGCTAACCAAAAGGTCGGTAGTTCGAATCTACCAGCCGCTCCTTGAAAACCCTATGGGGCAGTCTACTCTGTCCTACAGGGTGGCTATTAGTCGGAATCAACTCAACGGCAGTGGGTTTTATATATATATATGTATGTATAAAACTTCTCATTCTATGGAAGATGATTACTGAGAAAGGCTGAAATGTTTAAATTGTATAGAACATACTTCTACAGTGATGTTTTAGAGAAGTTTCCATATTTCTCATCCTTTTATAAATCTTGTTCATTGTTGGCTTCTTTCGCATGCCATTACGGTAAAAGGAAATGTTTCTGAACAGTATTACTAAATTTTACTGAAGTGGTAAATTTGATATTGGTAATAAATTCTGTTTGAGAAGAATCCGTTTGTACATTTAACAAATAAATACAGACTACTTCCTGTGTGCTAGCAAGACCTCCATAACCTATCCTCATATAAAACTGACATTAAAACCTTTAACTGAGAGAATTAGGAACAAACCCAGCTTTCTTGATCTTGGCAGTGAATGGGAAAAGGTAAAATAATAAAAATAAAGTGTGTTTCCCTGAGAATTACTGATCATGGTCCCTCCTTCATAGGTCATTGCGACCACCATTCACATGAATTCCATGGCTGCAAAGACTCCAAACCTATATTGTAATATAGAGTGGTCTAGGGAAGTCGGTGTCCTACATGTGAGAGCAAAGCAAATTCAAAACCATTCTGTAGGAAAAAAATTTGAAATATACAAATCTAAGGATTCTTGCAGAAGAAAAGGTACAAATATTATGAAGTAAAAACAAAAATAATACTAGCTATATAGAGAAGTAAAAACCAGAAAACCCTTTGTCATCAAGTGAATTCTGACTCATAGCGACCCGATAGGACAGAGTAGAACTACCCGATAGGGTTTCCAAGGAGCTGCTGGTGGATTTGAACTGCTGACCTTTTGGTTAGCAGCTGATCTGTTAACCATGGAGCCACCAGGGCTCCATATAGAGAAATAATCCACTATGAAAAAAGTTTTGAAAATACAGATTCAAGTTTGCAAAGGCTTTACGTATTAGAATTATTTTATACACTATATAAAATTAATATCTTTAATCTCTTTAAACAACAACAAAAAAAGAGATATAGTTAAAATATGACAAAGGAATACTGCCAGCCCGCTCCCCAGTTGCCCTCCAGTCAATTCTGACTCACGACAACTCCATGAGTTACAGAGCAGTGTTGGAGACAAGTCTCTAGAACTACTCCATAGAGTTTTCTGGGCTGTAATCTTTACAAAATCAGATTGCCAGGCCTTTCTTCCATGATACTGCTGGGTGGGTTAGAACCACCAATGTTTGGTTAGTGACTGAGAGCAAATCATTTGTGCTATTCAGGGACCTGACAAAGGAATAAGAGACTGTAAAACAATTTTTATATTGGAAATAGAACTAAATTGAACTTCTGGAAATGAAAAATAATAGTTGAAATTAAAATGAAAAACTGAAGAGTAGCAACAATTAAAAAGATTTAGGAAACAGGAAGATATATGTAAACAAATTATCTAGATTTCATCATAGAGATGAAAAAATTAAAAGAAATCCAGAAGACTTAGTGATAAATAAGTTCCAACATATATTTAATTGGACTTTCAGAGGGAGAGAATATAAAAAATGATGAAGAAATAATATTCAACACAAAGTAATTGAAACTTTCTAGAAGTGATGAAACATACAGCAAACTCAAGGAAACAAAGCTTTATTTTTTTTAATTAGATGAAATAGACTTTAAGGCAATAAACAGTACTAGGAATTAAGAGGGTTGTTACATGTGGGAAGGAGCCCTGGTGGCAAAATGATTAAGGGCTTGACTGCTAAACCGAAAGACTGGCTGTTCAAACCTACCAGCCTCTCCGAGGCAGAAAGATGTGACGGCGTACTTCCGTAAAGATTATAACCTTGGAAACCCTATGGGGCAGTTCTACTCTGTCCTATTGGATCACTATGAGTCAGAATCTACTCGATGGCAAAGGGTATTGCATACTGGTAAAATGTTTAAATTTCTAGTCACATATAATAATTCTGAACTTGCTGAATTAGTAATAGTTTCAAGACATGTGAAGTCAAAACTAAGCAAGGGTAAGTTGACAGGTCAGCTGTTGAAGCAGATTTTAAGTTTCATGTTCTAGTAATTGACAGACAGTCCAAGCAGATCTCCTCAAAAAAATCAGTAAGTGTGTAGAAAATATGAAGAACATAAACTTGATCTAAAGGACGTATATAGAGCACTGCAGCCAACAAATAGAAAATATATATTATTTTCAACAATACAAAAAAAATTAACAAAAATTATTCACATTGTACATTATAATGCAAGTATCAACATATTTTAAAGAATCAGCATTATGAGAGTATATTCTCAAAACATAACAACTTTAGTTGAAAATCATTAAGAGTTAACTAGAAAAATGCCATGTATCTGGAAATTAAAAAAATACATCTCTAAAAAAACTAATGCATCAAAGAGGTAATTAAGTAATAAAAATGTTAAATGAATAATATGAAAATACCACATGTTCACTTGAGGGAGGTATCTAAAGCAATAATTAGAGGGAAATATATATCTTTTAGAGTATCAGAGTATGTTAAGAAAGAAGAAAAAGGTTATAATTATGTAAACATTCTGCTTAAGAAGTTAGGGTAAAAAATAAATCCAAGCAAAATATAAGTAAAGAGATAATAAAGATAAGAACAGAAATTAATAAAATAGAAAACAAAACTACAGTAGGATCAAAAAGGCTAATAGTTTGTTCTTTGACATTCCTAAGAAAAGGTGTTAAAACCTTTTCATATTCATCAAGTTAAAAGAGGAAAGGCCCTAATAAACAATATGAGGAGGAAAAGCGTGGACATAATTTCTGATACTTAGGTAGATTAAAAGATAACTAGAGAAATACAATGAACAAATATTACAAAAATACATTTGCCAAAATTCACTGAAGAAGAAATAGAAAATCTGAATAGTCCTCAAACTGTTCAAAATAATTAGAGGGAAATTTATATCTTAGGGAAGATATTATAAGATAGAAAAAAAGAGAAAATGTTTCATATTTTTTTATGAGGCTTATTTAAACTTTGCTTCGGAGATCTGGTGGTGCGGTAGTTAAGCGTTTGGCCACTAACCAAAAGTTCTGCAGTTCGAATCTACCAGCTGCTCCTTGGAAACCCTATCGGGCAGTTCTACTCTATCCTATAGGGTTGCTATCAGTCAGAATCGACTCTATGGCAATGGGTTTGGTTTGGTTTGGTTATTTAAACTTTGATGCCCAAACCTGAAAGAAACAGTGGGAGAAAAATTAATTACAGGCCAGTCTCACTCATAAAAATAAATGCAAACATGCTAAACAGCACTTAAGCAAATTAAAGCAATGTGGGAAAAATAACACATTGTAACCAAGCTGAATTTATTCCATGAATATGATCTGGTTCCAACTTTGAGTTGTAGAAAATCATAATAATTTCCAACAACTATTCATGATATAAATTCTTAGCAAACTAGGAATAGAAGGGAAATTCCTTAACTTGATAAGAATTCTCTACCCAAAACCTTAAGCAAACCTCATACTCATAAGAAATGGTGGAGTTGCATGCATACTGCCTTTCCTTTTCTTCCTGTTGGCATCTCTGCGTGGAAGAAACTTTGGTGGAAGTTCTTTTTAAGTTTGGTATATCTTGGAATCAGAGAAATTGTGGCAATCTGAGACGTAGATTGCTTTTCTTGCTTGTCCTATCAGCTTGCACTACTATCTGCACAGAGGCAGTCAGTATTGTATAAGACGTTATTATAATATAGTAAAATAGAAGGACATAGAAGGCCTCAATTCTGATGTGTCTCAGATTAGCTGTGAGGTCTTCATAAAGCCTAGAGGCCACAATTTCCATGTCTTATCAATGAGGGTTTCCAAATAGATTATATTTAACATCTCTTTCCCGGGGTGGGCCAGAGCTGGCATATGTACTTCTCAAACTTCAGTGGATATAGCAATTCCTGGAGCTGTCTTTAAAATATAAATATGATTCATCAGATTTGGGCTAGGGTCTGAGTTTCTGCCTTTTTAACAAGCTTCCCCTGATGGCAGTGCTGCTCATCCACAAATTTTCAAGTAGCACATTTTAAATAGCAAAGTATTAAAGAAAAAAGTATTTTAGGATAATTATTTTGAACAGCACACTTTATTTACTGAACTTAAAAATGGATCTAATTTGTAGGAAAATGAGATACAGGCAACTTTTTCAAAAAGATTAGTTACATTAAATTACTTTAATTAGCTGTTTGTTATAGTTCTTCTCACAGATACATTGGAAACAGCTAAGTGCTTTGTTTTATTTTATTTATTTATTTCCATTCTAGCATGAAAGGGGATATCATGGTATAATGGAAAATGAACCAACAAAAAACTCTGAATCTGGTAATTGTGAGACCTGGGTGCTAACGGCATCTCTGCAACTAATGGCTATGAATTAAGTTTTCCAAATCTTAGTTTTTTGAATGAGCTGAATGATTTCTCTGGATTGCTCTAACTCTAAACTGACGTGATTATAGAACTTTTGTAATTATAGGAGTTTTGAGGTAGCTCATATGTGGTATTTGAAATCATTTATACATAAGCCAAGCAACAAAGTAGAGTTGAGTCCAGACAATTAGCTCAGTCATTGAGAAACTTAGCATTTTCAATTGAGTTATCAATATTGAATACTTTAGTTCATCAAATTCACTTGAAATAGATTAGTTCACAGTTTTATATTTGTAGTCATAGCTATAAACTCTGCTAAACCAGAGTTAAATAAAAATGAAAAATTGCAATAAAAATATTCATGCATTGTGAACATTTAGTAACCTCACATCCCACTCTCCATTATCCTTCTTCTACAACTACCATAGAAAGAACAAAAGGAAAAAGATATTTATATTTGAATTTAAGTTGTTTGAACTACTTGAAGAAACGAGGATAGCCTAATAATTTTCTTGAGATTTCTTTCATTCCTGAGATTGATTCATTTAAGATATTGCATAAGCAGACATATTTTTAAAATTAGGAGTTTATAGCTTTGAAGTTTATAGCTTTGAGGATTGCAAAAATTTATATCCCGTAATGTCTTATTTGGGACAGTATAGAAAAATTATATTTTATATATTTTAAATATTTCACATTATAAAGCAGGAGAGCTATATTGGAATTAATGAAATGATGACAGCTTTTCTTCAGAGTACTTTGGAAGGGAGATTGATGTTCTTTCCTGCAAAGGTAAATTGGCCTAATAATTTTAGCATGGTGAAATTTATGAAATTTAAGAAGCCTTTTAAATTATATTTCTGTACATCTATATTAATAAAAGATTCTCCATAGCCTAAAATAGACTTTCCTTTGCATGCATTTATTATATGAAAGTCACATGCTAAGTTGAAAAGGACAGAGAATAAAGTAAATTGGGCATGAAGATAATGCAGATGGTTCTGACACTGTAAATACCTACTAGAGTGAGTCAAAGTTATGATGAAAGAGATTTGTCGTTGGAATACCACCTGCTGTTCCTACCACCTTCTCCAAGATCCCTGCTTCTCAAATCACCACATTCTAATGTGGACTCCCATCTGGTTCCCACTGTGGTCTTTCATTCTTTTCTCAACCACCAATCCCTAGTAAAACCCCACCTGCCATAGGACAGAGTAGACCTGTCCCATTGGGTTTCCAAGGAGTGGCTGGTGAATTTGAATTGCTGACCTTTTGGTGAGCAGCCAGGCTCTTAACTACTGAGCCACCAGGGCTATCTACCTGCCATATGTTCTCTCTATCTTTAGTATATAGAGATTGTAAGTATCCAAGTATTCTAAGTATTTACAATTTGGCTAAAATTCCAAATCACATTAGGGGCTTCAAAAATACTGGAACCTGAGTCATACCCCAAGAAATGCTGATTTAATTAGTCTGAGACATGACCTGGTATCATGGTTTGAATTATGTCCCCCCAAAAATGAGTGTATCAATTTGGCTGGGCCATGATTTCCAGAATTGTGTGGTTGGCCTCCATTTTGTGACTGTAATTTTATGTTAAGAGGATTAGGGTGGGATTATAACACCACCCTTAATCCAGGTCATATAACTGATCCAATGTAAAGGGAACTTCCCTAGGGTATGGCCTGCACCACCTTTTACCTTACAAGAGATAAAAGGAAAGGGAAGCAGGCAGAGAGTTGGGAACCTCATACCATCAAGAAAGCAGTGCTGGGAGCAGAACGTGTCCTTTGGACCGGGGTCCCTGCGCTGAGAAGCTCCTGGTCCGGGGGAACACTGATGAGAAGGCCGACAAAGAGGAAAAGCCTTCCCCTGGAGCTGATGCCCTGAATTTGGACTGTTAGCCTACTTTACTGTGAGGAAATAAACATCTCTTTGTTAAAGCCATCTACTTGTGGTATTTCTGTTATAGAAGCACTAGATGACTAAGACACCTGGGCATTGAGATTTCAAAACACTTTCCAGGTTATTAATGTATAGTTGAGAACCGCTGAAATATACCAGGAAGTCTACATGGCATTTTGTAATCACAATCTAGTTTAATATTCCAAATAAGCATTTTGGATAGGTAGTATATATACTGTACAAAAAAGGCAATGGAATCTCAGAAAAGTTAAATATTTGTTGCTGTTATTACTATCTTCCGTTGAGTTGGCCCCAGACTCATGGACACCCCATGCACAATGGGATTGAATCATTGTGATCCATAAACTTCTCGTTGACTGATTTCCAGAAGTAGATCACCAGGCCTTTCTTCCTAGTCTGTCTTAATCTGGAAGATCTATTGAAACCTGTTTCAGATTGCAACAACACACAAGCTTCCAATGACAGGCAAGTGGTGGCTGCGCTTGAGGTGCACTGGCTGGGAATCATACCCCGTTAAATAACTAACCTAAGGTTAATACCCTAGTACACGGTAGCTACAGGATTCTATCCAGACTCTCAACAAAGCCAGTCTCTTTTCTTGCTATATTGTGATATTGCTAAACAATAGCCTTCATAAAAATTTAAGAAACTGTATTTTATGTATAAAACCAACTCTCTACATTGTTAATGGTATGATAGAATGATTTAAAGCATTTTTCTCAAAGCTGCAGCAGTTCATTAGAATCTAAATTAGTATGTCTTTTAACCTTACCAGCAATGCCAATGTAGTTATTTGATAGTTCTTGTGTATCATTTGCCTATTGCTGTCAAGTCGATTCCGACCATAGGGACCCTATGGGACAGAGTAGAACTGCCCCATAGGGTTTCCAAGGAGCGGCTGGTGGGTTCGAACTGCCACCCTTTTGGTTAGGAGCCAAGCTCTTAACCACAGCACCAACAAGGCTACATATTTCATTTAGTGACAAATTCTAATCTTCTCTTACTTAATTTTAGTTACACACTTAAAAATATGCATGTATTTTCAGTATCGTGGGTCCGATCATTAAAACCAGGCCCTTTCTGTCAGTAAATCCTGTGATTTTATGGCAGAAGCAAAATGCCATTCAAAACATTTCTGGGAGTTGTTAAAATTATATTTTTCTGTCAAACATTCTTATATTTATTCAAAATATTCCGGTATTATATTTGATTATGGATTTCCTTTCTCATTATGTATGCTAAAACTGATTTTTATATTTAAATTATTCATTTGTTAAGGAAAGAGACATTCTAATTTAAAGAAGAGCACTTTGATGGATTGTTTCATGTACAGATGACAAAAAGTATAATCTAATAACAGAAAGGATTCATTCTACTAAGAGTGTTAAAATGTTCAATAGAAAGTGCGTTGAATGATGGGAGGGTAAATTGGTACAACTTCTGGGGAAGCTGTTTTCCATTACCTACTAAAGCAGTGTATGTTAAATAAATTATAACTAATTAAATAAATAAACATAAATATAACCTAAACCAGTAACAACTCATGGAGACCCCATATGCATAGAGTAGAACTGCACTACATTGGGTTTTCAAGGCTGTGACCTTTCAGAAGCAGACGGCCAGGCTTTTCTTCCTAGGTGACTCATGGGTGGTTCAAACTGCCAACCTGTTGGTTAGTTGAGTACTTAAACATTTGTACCACCCAGGGACTCATATATAACCTCATACTAAGAAATTTAAAAAAAAAAAAAGGAAACATCCCAAATGTCCATCAACAAAGGAAAGGATAAATAAATTGGTATATCCATCAAGGAAATACTATACAGACATGAAGAAAAACAAACCTACTACATGCAATGATATGGATGAATATCAAAAATATAATGTTAAGTAAAAGAAAGATACACAATAATGTATTCCATTTATATGAAATCTAGGAGCAAGTAAAACAAATCTATGATGATGATGGTCAAAGAGTAGTCACCTTTGGGGGATGGCCACTGACTCGGGTGTGAGCAAAAGGGAGCATGCTGGAGTGTTGAAAATGACTTGTTATTTTGATTTGGGTGGTTATATTCATGACTATGTCTATATTCATGAGCTGCACATTCATGATTTGTGGACTTTACTGTATGGCAGTCATACCTCAATCAAAGTACATTGTATATATGAATGTATATGTGTGTATCTTTTTTAATGTAAAATGACACGTTCTGAGCAAGGAAGACCTTATTGTTGTGTGCCATCAAGTGTATTCCTTTGGAACCCTGGTGGCAAAGTGGTTAAGTACTCTGTTGCTAACTTAGAAGGTAAGTGGTCAGGGGTAGATTAACCACTAAACGCGGTATGCAGTGGCTTACAGTAAACAAGGTACGCAAGGGGTTCATTGTGTTTACTTACTAATCTGTAGTGAACAATTTCACATGGCTTTTATGTGGTGAAAACCAGGTGAAGTTGTGCACTACAGGTTAATAAGTAAGCACAATTAAGCCCATGCCTGCCTTGCTTATTGAGTAGTCCATCCTTGTCGGTGGTTCAAACTCACTAACTGCTCTGCAGGAGAAAGATGTGGCAATGTGCTTCTGTAAAGATTATAGCCTCGGAAACCCTGTGGGGGCAGTTGTCTGCCCTATAGGGTTGCTAGGTGTCAGAATCTACTTACCAGCACATAACAACCAGAACAACAATCTTTAAAGCATTAGGTTGCTAGATCTTTTCTCCTATGGAGCCACTGGGTGGGTTCAAATCGCTGACCTTTCGGTTAACAGCCAAGTTTTTAACCATTGTGCCACCAGGGCTCTTTGAGCAAGACCTTAGAAGACAGCAAATGTTTGTAAAAGGATAAAGAAAAATTGATTGTGACCTCAGATGATTTAGAATTTAGCACCTATGTTAGTTTCCCAGAGCTGCTGTAAATAAATACCACAATTGGGTGGCTTATAAGAACAGAAATTTATTGTCTCACCAATTTGGAGGCCAGTAGTTCAAATATTCAGCATATTGGCAAGGCCACGTGCTCTCCATACTCTAGGGCAAGATCCTTTCCTGTCTCCTCTGACTTCTGGTAGACCCAGGCTAACTTGGCTTACAGCTGCAGCGTAACTCCATCACATGGCTGTCTACTCTCTGTCTCTCTTCTCTTTATAGACTTCACTTAGATTATATTGGAACCCACCCTACTCCAGTGTGTCCTCATGTTAACTTAACTGATAACATCTTCAAAGAAACTATTTCCAAACAAGGAGACTTCACACGTACCAAGGGCTGTGACTTCAACGTAAATTTTTGGGGAAAGCAATTCAATCCATAGCAGCACCCTAGATAGCTGTGTCACTCATCTTAGTGCTTAGGTAACAAATTTGTTTTTCAACAGTTCTTGCCTTATTGCTGTGTGTAAATTCTTCAAATGAGTTAAAATTGCAAAACGGAAAATGAACATACTGTTTTTAGTCTGCATGATTTTAATTCTAATGATAGCAGTGTTTGAAACTTCATGTTATCCTAATGCAGTTTTCCCCTCACTTAAAAATATATTTGTTTTTCACTTATACTTACTTTATATAAATTATTCAAAACTATTAATCTGAAGATTTCTAATATGACAACATCATCATCTTTATCATGCTGTACAACAGTAACTATTTATTAAGTGCTACTCTGAGACAAAGGAGCCTTGCTTAAGCTCAGCTACTAATCAAAAGGTAGACAGTTCAAACCCACTCAGTGGCTCTGAGGGAGAAAAGACCTAGCAAGCTGCTCGCATAAAGATTGTTGTTGTTGTTAGGTGCCGCTGAGTCGGTTCCGACCTATAGCGACCCTATATACAACAGAACAAAACACTGCCCAGGCGTGTGCCATCCTCATGTTCCTTGTTATACTCGATCCCATTGTTGCAACCACTGTGTCAGTCCATCTCCTTGAGGGTCTTACTCTTTTTCGTTGATGCTCCACTCTACCAAGCATGATGTTCTTCTGCAGGGACTGATCCCTCCTGATAACATGTCCAAAGTATATGAGACGAACTCTCGCCATCCTCTCTTCTAGTGAGTATTCTGACTGTACTTCTTCCAAGACAGATTTGTTCCTTCCTTTGGCAGACCATGGTGTATTCATTATTCTTCACCAACACCATAAGTCAAAGGTATCGATTCTTCTTCATTTTTCCTTATTCATTGAAAACACCATGGCTTGGGTCAGGCATACCTTAGTCCTTAAAGTGACATCTTTGCTTTTTAACAGTTTAAAGAGGTCTTTTGCGGCAGTCTTGCCCAATGCAATGTATCCTTTGATTTCTTGACTGCTGGTTCCATGGGTATTGATTGTGGATCCAAGTAAAATGAAATCCTTGACAACTTCAATCTTTTCTCCATTTATCATGATGTTGCTTATTGGTCCAGTTGTGTGGATTTTTGTTTTGCTTATGTTGAGGTGTAATCCATACTGAAGGCTGTCATCTTTGATCCTCATCAGTATGTGATTCAAGTCCTCTTCACTTACATCAAGCAAGGTTGTGTCATCAGCATAATGCAGGTTGTTAATGAGTCTCCCTCCAGTCCTGATGTTCGTTCTTCTTCATATAGTCCAGCTGCTCAGATTATTTGCTCAACATACAGATTGAATCAGTATGGTGAAAGGATACAACCCTGAAACTTTAAACCACACAGTATCCCCTTGTTCCGTTTGAATAACTGCCTCTTGATCTACGTACAGGTTCCTCATGAGCACAATTAAGTGTTCTAGAATTCCCATCCTTCACAATGTTATCCATAATTTGTTATGATCCACATAGTCGAATGCCTTTGCATAGTCAATAAAACACAGGTAAACATCTTTCTGATATTTTCTCCTTTCAGCCAGTGTACATCTGACATCAGCAGTGATATCCCTTGTTCCATGTGCTTTTCTGAATCTGGCATGAACTTCTGACAGTTCCCTGTTGTTTGCTGCAGCTGCTTTTGAATGATCTTCAGCAAAATTTTACATGCCTGTGATATTAATGATATTGTTCAATTTATGCATTAGGTTGAATCACCTTTCTTTGGAATAGGCATAAATATGGATCTCTTGTAGTTGGTTGCCTCCCAAATTTCTTGGCATAGATGAGTGAGCACTTCCAGCACTGCATCCATTTTCTGAAACATCTCAGTTGTTATTCAGTCAATTCCCAGAACCTTGTTTTTCTCCAGTGCCTTCAGTGCAGCGTGGACCTCTTCCTTTAGTACCATTGGTTCCTGATCATATGCTACTTCCTGAAATGATTGAATGTCAACCAATTCTTTTTGGTATAGTGACTCTCTCAATTTCTTCCATCTTTTGGTGCTTCTTGTGTTGCTTAATATTTCTCCTATAGAATCCTTCAATATTGCAAATCAAGGCTTGGATTTTTTCTTCATTTCTTTCAGCTTGAGAAATGCCAGGTGTGTTCTTCACTCATGGTTTTCTAACTCCAAATCTTTGCACATGCCATTGTAATACTTTACTTTGTCTTCTTGAGCCATTGTTTGAAATCTTCTATCCAGCTCTTTTACTTCATCATTTCTTTCATTTGCTTTAGCTACTTGACGTTCAAGACCAAGTTGCAGAATCTCTTCTGACATTCATTGTAGTCTTTTCTTTCTTTCTTGTCTTTTTAACTACCTCTTGCTTTCTTCATGTATGATGTCTTTGATGTCATTTCACAAGTCACCTGGTCTTCGGTTGTTAGTGTTCAATGTGTCAAATCTATTCTTGAATGGTCTCTAAATTCAAGTGGGAAATACTCAAGGTTGTACTTTGGCTCTTGTGGACTTGTTCTAATTTTCTTCAGCTTCAGCTTGACCTTGCATATGAGCAATTGATTGTCTGTTCTGCAGTAGACCCCTGGCCTTGTTCTGAGTGACAATATTGAGCTTTTCCATTGTCTCTTACCACAGATGTAGTTGATTTGATTCCTGTGTATTCTATCGAGCAACGTCCACATGTATAGTTGCCATTTATGTTGTTGAAAAAAGGTACTTGCGATGAAGAATTCATTGGTCCTACAGAGTTCTACAATGTGATCTCCAGCAAGGCATCTATCACGAAGGCCATATTCTCCAACTACTGATCTTTCTTCATTTCCAATTTTCACATTCCAATCACTAGTAATTATCAGTGCATCCTGATTGTATGTTCGATCAATTTCAGACTGCAGAAGTTGGTAAAAATCTTCAGTTTCTTCATCTTTGGCCTTAATGGTTGGTATGTAAATTTTTATAATAGTTGTATTAACTGGTCTTTCTTGTAGGCGTATGGGAATTATACTATCATTGACAGCATTGTACTTCAGGATAGATCTTGAAATGTTCTTTTTGATGATGAATGCAATGCCATTCATCTTCGGTTTGTCATTCCCGGCATAGTATACTATATGATCATCGGATTCAAAATGGGCAATGACAGTTCATTTCAGGTCGCTAATGCTGAGGATATTGATGTTTATGTGTTCCATTTCATTGTTGATGATTTCCAATTTTCCTAGATTCAGACTTCATACATTCTACGTTCCAATTATTAATGGGTGTTTGCAGCTGTTTTTTCTCGTTTTGAGTGGCGCCATATTGGCAAATGAGGATCCCAAATGCTTGAGTCCATCCACGTAATTAAATTCGACTCTACTTTGAGGAGGCAGCTCTTCCGCAGTCATTTTTTGAGAGCCTTCCAACCTGAGGGGCTCATCTTCCAGTACTATCTAAGACAATGTTCCACTGCTAGACATAAGGTTTTCACTGGCTAATTCTTTTCAGAAGTAGACTGCCAGGTCCTTCTTCCTAGTCCGTTTTAGTCTGGAAGCTCAGATAAAACTTGTCCACCTGCAGGTATTTGAATACCAGTGGCATAGCTTCCAGCATCACAGCAACACACAAGCCCTCAGAGTATGACAAATCCTATGGGGCAATTCTACTCTGTCACATTGGGTCAGTATGAGTCAAAAATTGACTCCATGGAACCTAACAACAACACTCTGATATAAGAAGCTTTTCTGAAAGAATATCTAGATTTCAAGATTCAGTTATTTTCTTTGTCAAGAGAATTATTTTAGAGTATTATTTTAAAGTATGATCTAGGTTTTAAAAATTCAGTTACTCATTCCGCATGAAAATCTTTCTCTCTTAATACACATTTTCTATTTCAGTTTTGTAGGACATCTCTGGAATTGAGGGAAAGCAGTGATAGCATGGAGTGATTGTGTTTAAAGGACTGAGGAAAAACATCATTATGAAATAAAAACAAAATTGTTGGCTTGAGAAACAAAAGGAAATAATAGCATTTTTTTATGAAGTTTTCAAAAAAGTGGACAGGAAAGATCGAAAGGGGAAAATCTGTTAGGAGGTAATTATCTACAAAGTAATTATGACACATGAGCTTGAGCTTACTTAAAAATTGTGATCTTAATATATAGCACCAGATTCATAGTTCATGAAAGGAAATATTGTTGTTCTTAGGTGTCGTCAAGTTGGTTCTGACTCATAATGACCCTGTGTACAACAGAATGAAACATTTCCAAGTCCTGTACCATCCTCACAGTCCTTGCTATGTTTGAGCCCATTGTTGCAGCAACTGTGTCAATCTGTTTCACTGACCCTCTACTCTACCAAGCATGACTTCCTTCTCCAGGGAGTGATCCCTCCTTATAACATGTCCAGAGTACGTGAGATGAAGTCTCACTATCATTACTTCCAGGGAGCACTCTGGCAGTACTTCTTCCAAGACAGACTTGTTTGTTCTTCTGGCAGTCCATGGTGCATTCAGTATTTTTTGCCAACACCGTAATTCAAAAGCATCATTTCTTCTTTGGTCTTCCTTATTCATTGTCTGGCTTTCACATTCATATGAGGCAGATGAAAACACCATGGCTTGATTCAGGTACACCTTAGTCCTCAAAGTGACATCTTTGCTTTTCAACACTAAAAAGTGGTCTCTAGCAGCAGATTTCCCAGTGCAGTACATCATTTGATTGATTGACTGCTGCTTCCATGAGTGTTTATTATGGATCCAAGTAAAATGAAATCTTTGACAACTTCAATGTTTTATCCGTTTCTCATGATGGTGTTTATTGGACAAGTTGTGAGGATTTTTGTTTTCTTTATTTTGAAGTATAGTCCATAATGAAGGCTGTAGTCTTTGATCTTCATCAATAAATGCTTCAAGTTGTCTTCACTTTCAGCAAGTAAGATTGTGTCATCTGCATATCATAGGTTGTTAATGAGTCTTCCTCAATCCTGATGCTGCGTCTTCTTCACAGAGTCCAGATTCTCAGATTATTTACTCAGCATAGAGATTGAATAAGCATAGTGAAGGAATGCAACCCTGACACACTTCTTTCCTAATTTTAAGCCATGCAGTATCCCCTTGTTCTGTGTGAGCGGCTGCCTCTTGGTCTATGTACAGGTTCCATATGAGATAATTAAGTGTTCTGGAATTCCCGTTCTTCACAATGTTATATAAACACATTATATTAAGCCTTATATTTTTATATAAACTATGAAAAATAGTTTATTTGACAAAAATGAGAATATAATATCTCATTTTGTACACCCTATAAAAATCACACAGTTTACATAAATGATCATTAATTCTACTGGGTTTAAAATTATGCAGCTGAGTGATTGGCAATGAAATTTGCTCACTTACATGATGAAAATGTTGTAATGCCTCTCCTCACTTATCCACATGGTTAGGTTTCAAAGACCAGGTCATCATGTGAAAATTGGTGTTATTTGAAAATGGAGGATGACCACATCAGATCACACAATGGAGGATGACTACATTATTATATAACAGTGAAGTTACATTATTGCATAACTGTCAAATTACATCATTACATAACTGCCAAATTATATCATTTGGCTTAAATTAAGTAAGCCAAACCAGTGAGAATCATGGCGCAGTCAAGTTGACACATAACCTTAACTATCACAGCCAGGTTACTCTCTCCTCACATCTCTGCATTTGTTACTGACAAATGTACATCATTAATGAACAAAATAGTTGGATAGTAGTTTTTTTTACCATGGTTGTAAATGCAAAGTATTGAATAACAAGATAGTCAATAAGTGAGGAGTAGATGTGTTGAATCTCCTGAGGGCTCTTTATTTGAAAAATGTAATATATCAATGTAATTTTTAAAAATTCCTATCATATTGTAAGAAAGAGTAATATGGACAAATTGACAGAAATGGTATAATTTTTAAAAGATAATGTTTGCTTCTAATATTGAGTCATCTTGTACTGATAATCAAGGTATTAAACACAATCAAAACTCAAAGAAATTGAGCACTTATTCTGCATGCACATAGGGAGTCCATTCTGATCCCAAAAGAAAGCAAATGGCTTTTGAAGTAGGCTGGTTACAATGAAGTGCATAAAGAGAGAGGAAGGAGAAAAATAGAGCATCAAACATTGTCTGATTTTAACCTGACTGATTAAACCCTGCCCTCCCCCTTTTTTGAATCTACTTGAGGGCAATGGGTTCTCTCCCTTTTAACTGGAATCTGTTGAGATCAGATCACAAGGTGGTCTCTGGCCCTCCACCTACCTGCAGCCATGATAACTTTTGAAATTTAAATTAAGTAAGCCTGGCTTCAGGCAGGAAAGAAAAGATAAGCAAGCAACTTTGGGTGAAGAAAACCAATGGCGGGAATAATTTTGGGTCAGGAATTTTTTTACAGTTGTTTGGTTTCACGGGTAGGAAAAACTTTAAGATCAAAGTAAGATGTATATTATTAATTTTTCTTTTTGACAAAAGATTATTAGTATTTTATAATATCTGAATCCTAAAATAATAATTTACTTGTTATCGTATTTTAATATTTCTTAAAAATTGCTAGCTGTGATGTAAAGAGTATTACATCAGTGGTTAAGAGCTTGGCTGCTAACCAAAAGGTTGACAGTTCGAATCCACCAATTGCTCCTTGGAAACTATGTGGGGCAGTTCTCTGTCCTATAGGGTCGCTATGAGTCAGAATTGACTTGGTGGCAACAGATTCTTTGGTATGGCCAGAGAAATAAAACTTCTTCCCAATAAAGTGTAACCAATCTGAAACATAATAGAGGGCATTACGTATCATAAAGAAATCAGTTACAATTCAAATGGTTACTGGTTTAGATTGCGCCCCAGGTGATTAGGAAAAAAACTTTATTTGGCAAGCTAGCACAGGAAACATTAGCAATACTCATGCGTGAGTTGCCCTAAGCTTTACAGTCATATTTACAAATAGCCACTACTACTTTCTTCAGGATTCCAGATACAAGTTAATAACTGTCTGCCTGGGTAGTCTGCAGATATTTCACACAAAGCATTGCCAAACCATGTTCTGGAAATCTCTGCCAAAAGTAGATCATTTATTTATAATATAGGCCAGAAAGCTAGGAGTTATCTTAGCCTCTAGGTGATATTGATTCTATATACCAATTGTCTCTTCACTTCCCCTCCTCTTCATTCCTATGTCCATTCTTCTCATCTTACATTGAACAATGTAGATGATTCAAAATTTGTCTACCTGTCTCCAGCCTCATCTGCCCTCCAGTATTTTCTTTACATTGTTGGCCAGGATTGTTGTTCTAAAATACAAATCTAATCATGATTGTTCAACATCTTTTAGTGTGTTAAAGGAGAATGCAAGAATCCTGAAAAGTTCTTCATGATCTGGCCTCAAGCTACCTTTCTGATTTCTCTTTATATCTGAGCCATTCTTTTCAAAATATAATTTGCCTTTTCTTCCCTCCTATTTCATATTCTCCACCATGTCTTCACTGCTCTGTACGCTAAAGACCAGACTTTTTATGTACTGCACTTTCTCTTTTCTCTTGCTATATTTTTTATATCTCTCTCCTGTACGAGCTCTAGCTAATTGTGGACTTCCGTCTGGTTTGGCCTTGCCCTGTCCTTTTTTCTCCTCTAATAGCTCCCACAGAGATTTCATTTGCTCTCAGAGCTTTAACTGCCACCTCTGTGCTTCTGGTGTCGCCTTGATCCAGTACATTCAGCCTACAGCTGCTAGTATAACCTTTCTAAAACGTAAGTTTTGACAAGCTATTTGCCTCCTCAAGAACCTATAGTGATTTTTTTTTAATTGCTCATTTGTATAAATGGATAGAGCTAGTGTAAGCACCTTTTTTTTAAATAACTACAGCTTATACCATGTTACTTAGTTTTACTCATTTCTCCTTACTGAAACTACTCAACACCCACTTCCTACTCCATGTGGTAGATTTTTACATCTGTGACTTTTCTTCTTCATCTCTCTGCCTGGAATATTCTTCCTCCATTTTCATATTAATCTACATCCTTTATTTAACTCAAGGCCCGGAATTGGTTTCGGCTACTCCATGAAACCTTCTTTGACTATCCCTACTTCTTTCCTATTGATTTGCGGTGACTTGTAATCTTTTACTGTTTTAAATGTGTATTTTTCTTTTGGTTCTTTAATTGTACTTCCCTGACTGGATTATCCACTGCCTATTTTTCAGTTTGTCATACTATGGTGGCTTGTGTGTTGCTGTGATGCTGGAAGCTATGCCATTGGTATTTCAAATACAAGCAGGCACATCAATGGTGGACTTGTTTCAGTGGAGCTTCCAGACTAATAAGACAGACTAGGAAGAAAGGCCTGGCGATCTACTTCTGAAAATTAGCCAATGAAAACTCTAGGGATCACAACAATATTGTCTGATATAGTGCCAGAAAATGAGTCCCCTAGGTAGGAAGGCACTCAAAATACATAGTGGCCATAACAATAGACTTGAGCATACTAACAGTTGTTAAGATAGTGCAGAACTGGGCGATGTTTCATTCTGTCGTACACAGGGTCATTATGAGTAGGAGCTGACTCAATGGTAACTAACAACAAAAACAAATTATATATCTGTTATGATCACATCATTTATGTATTTGTATCTCTAGCATCTACTATGCAGGAGGTACACACTTAGTTGATGTGTGCTAGAACAATATATAAATAATAGTTAACTCTTTTGGGGCACTTACTGAGTCAAATACCTTTTGAAGCATTTTGCATAGATCATCTCGTGTATATCTCATAAAGCCCCTAAGAACTGACACTATGATTACTCTCATTTATTCAAATAGGGAAACGAAGGAACTGGAAGTAGAATGGCTTGTCACAATGGCTTGTCCAAGATTATGTAGGTGATGAGTAGTGAAGCTGGGGTTGGGAGCCTATGCTGCATCACTAATTTGGTTTGGAAAATGTGACTTGAAAGGGCTACAGAAAATGATGCTTACCATTAAATCTTCTCAGGAAGTGAAAGGAGCATGTCTTATAATGCTGACGTTTTACCATCCACTTTGGCATCACAAGATAATAAAACAGAGGCACTGTGAAATAGTTACTTTCACTAGAGATTGATTTCTTTCGTGTTTGACACTTGACACATGATTTAGGACTAACCTACTGACTATACTCTTAAACTTTACAGATACCATCCAAGCATTACTGGGCAAGAGAAAGTGGAAGGTAGTTTGACTGTAGGATAGAACAAATCCTGTTGCCATAATCCCAGATCTCAAGGAAGATTCTGTTTAGTTCCTAGAAGATGTATTGTGAGGGCAAAACTATTACTATTTATTTATTTAATTAATTTTTTTATTGTTATAGTTTAAATAAAGTTTACATTTCAAGTTAGTCTCCCATACAAAAATTTATACATACATTGTTAAGTGACCCTAATTGCTCTCCCCATACTGTGACAGCGCACTCCTCCTTTCCACCCCTGATACCCCATGTCCATTCAACCAGCTCCCAACCCTCTCTGCCTTCCCATCTCACCTCTGGACAGAAGCTGCCCCTTTAGTCTCTTGTATCTGCTTGAGCTAAGAGGCACACTCCTCATGAGTATCACTTTATGTCCCACAGTCCAGTCCAATCCCTGTCTGAAGAGTTGGCCTTGGAAATTGTTTTATTTCTGGGCTGATAGAGAATCCCAGGGCCATGCTTTCTGGGGTACTTCCAGTCTCAGTCAGACCGTTAAGTCTGGTCTTCTTACTAGAATTTGAGTTCTGCACCCTACCTTTCTCCTGCTCCATCAGGGAACTCTTGTTGTATTCTGTCAGGGCAGTCAGTGGTGGTAGCCGGGCACCATCTAGATCTTCTGGTCTCAGGCTGATGAAGTCTCTGGTTTATGTGGCCCTTTCTGTCTCTTGGGCTAATACTTTCCTTATGTCTCTGGTGTTCTTCATTCTCCTTTACTCCAGGTGGTTGGGACCAACTGATGTATCTTAGATGGTGGCTTGCAAGCTTTTAAGACCCCAGATGCTGCTCACCAAAGTAGGATGCAGAACATTTTCTTAATAAGCTTTGTTACGCCAGTTGACCTAGATGTCCCCTGAAACCATGGTCCCCAAACCCCTACCCCTACTACTCTGTCCCTCAAAGTGTTCGATAGTATTCAGGAAACTTCTTAGCTTTGGTTTAGTCCAGTTGTGCTGACTTCCCCTGTAGTGTGTGCTGTCTGTCCCTTCACCTAAGATAATTCTTATCTACTATCTAGTTAGTAAATAACCCTCACCCTTTCTCCCTACCCTCCTAACCATCAAAGAATGTTTTCTTCTGTGTTTAAACCTTTTCTTGAGTTCTTATAATAGTGGTCTTATACAGTATTTGTCCTTCTGTGAATTACTAAATTCACTCAGCATAATGCCCTCCAGATTCCTTCATGTTATAAGATGTTTCATGGCTTCATCCTTGTTCTTTATCATTGTGCAGTATTCCATTGTGCGGATATACCATCATTTGTTTATCCATTCGTCTATTGATGGGCATCTAGGTTCTTTCCATCTTTTTGCTATTGTGAACAGTGATTCAATGAACATGGGTGTGCATATATCTATTCATATAATGGCTCTTCTCTAGGATATAGTTCAAGAAGTGAGATAGCTGGATCTTATGGTACTTCTGTTTCTAGCTTTTTAAGGAAGCACCACATCGATTTCCAAAGTGGATGTACCATTTTACATTCCCACCAACAGTGTATAAGTGTTCCAGTCTCTCAACCACCTCTCCAGCACTTATTATTTTGTGTTTTTTGGAATAGTGCTAGCCTTGTTGTGGTGAGATGATATCTCATTGTAATCTGCATTTCTCTAATGGCTAATGATCATGAGCATTTCTTCATGTGTCGGTTAGCCACCTGAACATCTTCTTTGACGAAGTGCCTATTCATGTCCTTAGCCCATTTTTTAACTGAGTTATTTCTCTTTTTGTTGTTCAGGTTTTGCAGTATCTTGTAGATTTTAGATATTAGACACTAATTACATTTGTCATAGCCAAAAATGTTTTCCCAGTCAGTAGCTTGTCTTTTTACTCTTTTGGTGAAGTCTTTTGATGAGCGTAAGTGTTTGATTTTTAGGAGCTCCCATTTATCTAGTCTCTCTTCTCGTGTTTGTGCATTGTTACTTATGTTTTGTATTGTGTTTTTGCCATGTATTAGAGCTCCTAGTGTCCCTATTTTTTCTTCCATGATCTTTATCGTTTTCGATTTTATGTTTAAGTCTTTGACACATTTTGAGTACATTTTTGTGCATGGTGTGAGATATTGTTCTTGTTTCAGTTTTTTGCAAATGGATATTCAGTTATGCCAGCACCATTTGTTAAAGAGACTGTCTTTTCCCCAGTTAATGGACTTTGGGCCTTTGTCAAATATCAGCTACTCATAGGTAGATGAATTTATGTCTGGATTCTCAATTCTGTTCCATTGGTCTATGTATCTGTTGTTGTACAAGTACCAGGCTGTTTTGACTATATTGGCAGTATAATAGGTTCTAAAATCAAGTAATGTGAAGCCTCCCACTTTGTTTTTCTTCCTTAATGCTTTACTTATCTGGGGCCTCTTCCCTTTCCATATGAAGCTGGTGAATTGATTCTCCATGTCATTAAAAAATGCCATTGGAATTTGGATCAGGATTGCATTGTATCTGTAGATTGCTTTGGGTAGAACTGACATTTTCACAATGTTGGGTCTTCCTATCCATGAGCAAGGTATGTTTTTGCACTTATGCAGGTCTCTTTTGGTTTCTTGCAGTAATGTCTTTTTGTTTTCATTATATAGGTCTTTTACGTTTCTGGTTAGATTTATTCCTAAGTATTTTATCTTCTTGGTAAATGGTATTGGTTTGGTGATTTCCTCTTTGAGGTTCTCTTTGTTGGTGTAAAGGAATTCAACTGATTTTTGTATGTTTATCTTGTATCCTGAAACTTTTTTCAAATCTTCTATTAGTGCCAGTAGTTTTCTTGTGGATTCTTTGGGGTTTTCTGTATATAAGTTAATATCATCTGCAAATAGAGATACTTTGACTTCTTCCCTACCAATTTGGATGCCCTTTATTTCTTTTTCTAGCCTAATTGCTCTGGCTAGGACCTCCAGCACAATGTTGAATAAGAGTGGTGATAAAGGGCATTCTTGTCTGGTTCCTGTTCTCAGGGGGAATGCTTTCAAAGTCTCTCCATTTCATATGATGTTGACTGTTGGCTTTGTATAAATGCCCTTAATTATACTGAGGAATTTCCCTTCTATTCCTATTTCTTTGAGAGTTTTTATCATGAATGGGTACTGGACTTTGTCAAATGCCTTTTCTTCATCGATTGATAAGATTATGTGGTTCTTGTCTTTTGTTTTATTTCTGTGATGGATTATATTGATTGTTTTTCTTATGTTGAACCATCCCTGCATACCTGGTATAAATCCCACTTGATCATGGTGAATTATTTTTTTGGTATGTTGCTGAATTCTTTTGGCTAGAATTTTGCTGAGGATTTTTGCATTAATGTTCATGAGGGATATTGGTCTGTAATTTTCTTTTTCTGTGGTGTCTGTACCTGGTTTTGGTATGAGGTTTATGCTGGCTGCATATAATGAATTTGGTAGTATCCCATCCTTTTCTATGCTCTGAAATACCTTTAGTAGTAGTGGTGTTAATTCTTCTTTGAAAGTTTAGTAGAATTCTCCAGTGGAGCCAACTGGGCCAGGGCTTTTTTTTGTTGGAAGTTTTTAAATTACCTTTTCAATCTCTTCTTTTGTTATGGGTTTATTTAGTTGTTCTACCTCTGTTTGTGTTAGTTTAGGTAGGTAGAGGGTTTCTAGAAATTTGTCCATTTCCTCTAGGTTCTCAAATTTGTTGGAGTACAATTTTTCATAGTCTTCTGTTATGATTCTTTTAATTTCAGCTGGGTCTGTTGTGGTATCACCCATCTCATTTCTTATACAGGTTATCTGCTTCCTGTCCTGTTTTTCTTTTGTTAGTTTGGCCAATGGTTTAAGAATTTTTTTTATCTTTTCAAAGAACCAGCTTTTGGTCTTGTTAACTCTTTCAATTGTTTTTCTGTTCTCTATTTCATTTAATTCTGCTCTAATTCTTGTTATTTCCTTTCTCCTAGCACCTGAGGGCTTCTTTTGCTGCTCTTTTTCTTCTTGTTTCAGTTATAGGATTAATGTTCTGATTATGACACTTTCTTCTTTTTGAATGTGTACATTTACTGGCATAAACTGACCTCTGAGCACTGCTTTTGCTGTGTCTCAAAGGTTCTGGTAGGATGTGTTTTCATTCTCGTTTGATTGCATGAATTCTTTATTCCATCCTTAATGTCTTCTGTAACCCAGTAGTTTTTGAGAAAGGTGTTGTTTAGTTTCCATGTGTTTGATTTTTTTCCCTTGCTTTTTCTGTTGTTGCTTTCTACTTTTATGGCTTTATGGTCAGAAAAGATGTTTTGTAATGTTTTGATGCTTTGGATTTTGTTAAGGCTTGCTTTATAGCCTAACGTGTGGTCTGTTCTGGAGAATGTTCCATGTGAGTTGGAAAAGAAAGTATACTTGGCTGCTGTTGGGTGGAGTGTTCAGTATATGTCTGTGAGATCAGGTTGGTTGATTACAGCATTTAGCTCTTGCGTGTCTTTGTTGAGCTTCTTTCTGGATGTTCTGTCCTTTACCAAAAGTGGTGTGTTGAAGTCTCCTACTACTCTTGTGGAGCTGTCTGTCTCTGTTTTCAGTGCTGTTAGAGTATGTTTTATGTATTTTGGAGCCCTGTCATTGGGTGCGTAAATATTTATTATAGTTATGTCCTCTTGGTGAGATGACCCTTTAATCATTATATAGTGTCCTTCCTTATCCTTTGTGGTGGATTTTACTTTAAAGTCTATTTTGTCAGAGAGTAGTTTTGCCACTGCTGCTGTTTGTCGAGTGTCGTTTGCTTGATGTATTTTTTTCCATCCTTTGAGTTTTAGTTTGTTTGTGTCTTTAAGATGTGTCTCTTGTAGGCAGTATATAGACGGATCATGCTTTTTTATCCAATCTGCCACCCTCTGTTCTTTATTGGTGCATTTAGTCCATTTACATTCAGCGTAATTATTGATAGGTCTGAGTTTAATGCTGTCATTTTGATGTCTTTTTTTGTGTGTTGTTTACAGTTTCTTTGTTCCACTTAATTTTCTGTGCTGAGTCATTTTTATGTATTTTCTTTTCATCTTTTTCGTTGTTGTTGATTTTGTGTTTGCTGAGTCTTTATATTTTTCTAGTTTTTTATTTTGACTTGTAGGATTGTAAGTTTCCTTTGTGATTACCTTAATGTTTACCCTTATTTTTCTAAATTTATACCAGTCTTCTGTTTCTTTACATCACCTTGACTTCCTCTCCATATGAAAAATCTATGTCCACATTTTTTAGGTCCTTGTTTTTTGTTTTAATATTGTCATCTTTTACACCTTGACATCTGCTTCCCTATTTTCAGTGTTTTAGCTTTGATTTACTTTTGTGACTTCCCTATCTGGGTTAATATCAGGTTGCTCTGTCTTGTGTTCTAGTCTTGGGTTGTTAGCTGATGTTACTGATTTTCTAACTGGAGGACTCCCTTTAGTGTTTCTGGTAATTTTGGTTTGGTTTTTGCAAATTCCCTAAACTTCTGTTTATTTGGAAATGCCTTAATTTCACCATCATATTTGAGAGACTGTTTTGCTGGATATATAATTACTGGCTGGCAGTTTTTTTCCTTCAAGGCTTTGTATATGTCATCCCATTGCCTTCTTGCCTGCATGGTTTCTGCTGAGTAGTCTGAGCTTATTCTTATTGACTTTCCTTTGTAGATGACTTTTCATTTATCCCTAGCTGCTCTTAAAAGTCTCTCTTTATCTTTGGTTTTAGCAAGTTTGATTTTAATATGTCTTTTTTGACTTTCTTTCGGGATCTACCTTTTGTGGGGTTTCATGAGCATCTGGGATAGATATCTTGTTATCTTTCACGATATCAGGGAAGCTTTCTGCCAACAAATCTTCAACTATTCCTTCTGTATTTTTTGTTATCCCCCCCGTTCTGGTACTCCAGTCACTCATAGGTTATTCCTCTTGATAGAGTCCCACATAATTCTTAGGGTTTCTTCATTATTTTTTTTAATCCTTTTATCTGATTTTTCGTCATATAAGTTGATGTCAAGTGCTTTATCTTCAGTCTCAGTAATTCTGACTTCCATTGCCTCAGTTCTGCTCCTATGAGTTTCTATTGTGTTGTCTAATTCTGAAATTTTGTTGTTAATCTTTTGGATTTCTGATGGCTGTCTCTCTATGGATTCTTGCAGCCTGTTAAATTTGTCATTATGCTTTTCTCTAATCTTTTTTAATTTCCTCTATTGCGTGTTCTGCATTTTGCTTAATTTCCTTCCTAATTTCTTGAAGAGTTCTGTATATTAATCTTTTGTATTCTGCCTCCAGTAATTCCAAGAAATTTTCCTCCTCTTGAAAATTTCTAGATTATTTCTTTTGGGAGCTTGCTGAAGCCATTATGGATAGCCTCTTTATGTGATCTGATATTGACTGTTGTCCCTGAGCCATCAATAAGTTATTATATTTATTTATTTTATGTTTGCTTACTGTGTCCTAGCTTCTTGGTTTGTTTTGATATGTCCAAATAGGCTGCTCATATGAGCTAGTTTGATTATTGGCATCTTTGAAACTCTAATGTCCTGTGACCAGGTAGTGAGATCTCTTGCTAGGTGTGTGAGCTTAGGTGTCCATTTACTTTCTTGTATGGATTCAGCTCAGGAATCAGATAGTTGGTCACCAAGTGTGTGGTGCAGGCTCTTACCTACAGTCCTAGATGGGCATGGGTGATTGGTGTAGGAAGAGGCATCTGGCTCTAGCAGGGGCACACTCTGAGCAAGGTAGGGGGCTGACTGCTGCGCCCAAGTGTCCAGGAGGAAGGTGTCTCCCTTGTTCCCTGGATCACATAGGTGGGTGGGTTTTGCAGCCAGAGTATAAGCACCTAATGCTATTGACTGTAGGGACTGGGGGACACCTTGTATTCATGGGCCCCTATTGCAGGTGGCTAGGTGGCATGGGTGTAGCCACCAGTCCTCAGGCCCCTGATGTGGGTAGGTAAAGACCCTGCTTAAAGGGCAGAGCAGTGTCATATGTCAAGAACCTGCCACTTCACAGCTGAAAGAGTTGAAGTTAGACTTCCGGTATATACCCTGTTGTACTGCTGTAATGAGGACCTACGCTGTTGAAATGGGCCCACACAAGTCTGTGCAAGGGGAAAGGCTCCAAGTCTGTAGATCCCTCATTGCTGTTCCTAGGCAAAGGAGGTGTTCCTACCCGGGGTTCCTGGCTTAGGGGAGCTGGCAGTTTATTTTTTCCCTTTTTGATAATTTGTTCACTCTCCAAGGCAGGGAGAATGACTCCGGGCATGTGATGGATCCTACTTCCAGCCCAGGGAACTTGGCAATTGCTGAAGCTGGTCCAGGACCTAGTGCAGAGCAGGGAGTGGGGAGATAAATGAAAGAGAGGTTTTTCCCTAAGGGGGGTGTTTTGGATCCACGCTGTAGGTGGTACACAAGTACTTATCTCTCGCTGTTCTAGGGCTGCTTCTCACTGGTTCTTGGTGGCCATGTAGGCTCTCTGGCACTGGTCTCTCCCGGTGCAGAAAATGCGCCTCCCAAGCACCGCAGCTTGCCTGCCTCACTGCTCACCCCTGAGCTGATCAGGCCTGAAGGGCTCAGGCTCTCGCTGGGTCAGGTCTGGGAACTCCTCTGCTTCTAAAATGTCTCTCCCTCCCCCTGCCACTCAGTCCAGTTTCTCAACTCTGCCTTTGATGTTCAAGGCTCCCAGATTGCCATGTATAATTGATTTTCTTGTTTTTTATGGGTCTTTGTAGTAAGAGGGTCCACTGGAAGGATCTGACTACTCTGCCATCTTGGCCCTGCCTCTGAAACTATTACTATTTATGACAGTAATGTTTATCAGTATGGTGTCATCAGTAAAATGTGTCCGAATTTTAGAAATATATTATGAGCATTAGACCTGAATGAGATTGCATGCTATTGTTTCTAAAATTAACCAAATCTCATGATTTAAAAAGAATACAATCTCAAAGGCATCATCAGTCTGGTTGCTGTTATGATTTGTCCTCCCCCTGTGTTTCAAGCTAGTTCTCATGGCTTGACCTTTTTACATAGCAGGGGATTCTAATACTTCTCTGCAAAACAGTGAGAGACATGTAGGGCGAGAAAGGATCACTTATGCCTAGGATAATTTGAGTGTGATTTGATGCTTTCGTCTGGAAAACCAGAAAGTTAGGTAGAAAACAACAACTTTCACCACAAAAAAGAAAAGCATTTCTATTCCTTAGCTAAATCTGAAGAGATATTTGTTCAAATTCACAGGTCAGACAGTGTGGGGGACATGAGGTGAATGAAGAGATGCACACACAATGTATCTTGAAGTCAATTTTTAACTCGAGTAATAAGATTCACAGTTTGGAATTGTACAACATCACACTAAATCAAACTCTGTTGAGACCCGTAGACAGGCCTTGCTTCAGTTAGCTAGCAGATTACAGCCTATAACTAAAAAGGCTCCTGGGACCAAGGACAAGAGCACTAATATGAGCCTTTGGGAGTGATTACAGAAAAACCAGTAAGAGCTAAATTTTGTAGAACAATTGAAACAAAGGGTCGGCAGAGAAAATAATTGCAAGTTGGTACAAAGAAACACTTTTACCTTCAAGAGGGAGAGATGATTAATGTAATTGTTCAAATGTATATTATGGGGAAATGAGTGAAATTAAAAAAACAAAGTTAATAAAATTTAAATGCACCTTATCTACGAAGTTTGGATTACTTAATTACTGTTAAAGCCCCGAATATGTTAATTTCAGATTTATTTTATTTTTGGCTGCTTAATTTTATTCTCCTTCTTAAATAGTGAGGGTTGTTTTATTTTGTTAGTTTACTCCAAAGTGTTTCAAAAAAACCCCAAACTCATTGCCATTGAGTCAATTGCAACTCATAGCGAACCTATAGGACAAAGTAGAACGTCCAAGGAGTAGCTGGTGGATTCGAATTTCTGAGCTTTTGGTTAGCAGCTGAGCTCTTAACCACTGGGCCCCCATGGTTCCAAAATGTTCCAGTCTAATTTATTGATGTGCTTCTCCAAGAGCTTCAGAATTATTTTTGACCAGGCAATTTAAATTTTTTTTTCCCATCTCTGGGATTATATTGATAAAAGCTAGTTTTATTTATTTTTAATAAGGGAAATACTTGCTTTTGATAAGTGTTTAAAATGTCTTACCATGTACAAAGTGAGAGATTTATTTTTACATTTTAAAAAGTGAGAATTTTCATCCTGCCTGATGCTTTCTGGCTTAATCTACTGGTTGTACTTTTTGAATGCTTAGATTTGTTTACGTTGAGATGACTTTTCAAAGATTTATTCATAAAGATGTAAGACCAATTAGTGGATTTCAATGAGGCTTATCCCAAGATGATATGTATCATTCATCAGATCCTCACTGTGATATTCAAAACATAATTTCACTATGTGCACTTAATTGATCTCAATAACAATATGTTCTAAGTTTGGTCTTCAAACTCTCAGTTAGGATGCATAAAATAAGAAATTTTTCTCGAGCATTATGTGTCAGCCCCACTAAGGCAAGAATAGTGGAATAGAGGCTGCCTGTCTAAAACTACAAAATGCAATCTGGCATTCAGTATTTTGTGGTCTGTCATGCATGTCAGTTAAATGACAAAAATGCCCTAAATGTTCTGTAACACATTGAGAAAGCTCCATACTCCAACTAAGAAAATTTTGGTCCACCCTGGGTGGCTTTGTGTATAAAGCCCTTAGTTTGACATTCTTGTCAGTCCACTGACATAAACCACAAAATGCAGCCCCGCTTCTTGTATTATGTTAAAACTGGAGAGTCTGTTACCAATTCAGTTTCTACCTAGAAAATATTCCTGCTACTCAGTGGTGAAAATATTAAGTATGAGCTATATTGTTTACTGGGCCATCTACTTCTGTGTATCCTCACATTTTTACTATTGTAGTTGATTTTAGAGCCGCAGAATGTTTAAATAAATTATGGTTTGTCCACACAGGTGAATACATTAATCTGTGTCCAGTAAAATGATGTGATAGATTTTTATGGGTTGACATGGGAAGATGCCCAAGATACATTGTTAAGTGAGAAGGCTAGTTGTGAAATAGTATATCTGGCATGATCTACTTTATCCAAAACTGACACACGTATGTATATATGCACACACACATGCACACAAACACACAACTGTACAAGTGGTTGCCTCCAAGAAGTGGGATTGAAGAGTTGGAGGAATTGAAAAAGGAATTTAAAATTGTCATTCTATGCTTTTCTCTACAGTTAAATTTTAACTATGATTTTTAACTATTTTGGAATAAAAATAATTAATTGACAGCATTTTTAAGAATATGACATTGAGTGTGTACCATGTGTCCACATCTCTGTTAGTCATGAAATAAATCGAGAACATAATAATACACATGAAAATCAGAATGCAGTAAATTACTTATTCATACATGGTAGTTCAGAATGTTATAGATTAGCAATTCAGAGAAGGGAGAAGGCAGAAAAGGCTGGAGTACTTCCAAAGGTATGATCACCATGTTTGTTGATGGTTATAAGGCAGGTTAGAACAGCAAGGCTAGGATGAGTACGTGCTCAGGTTAACAGGTATGTTGGTAATTCTCAGTTCTCTAGATACATTAGTGCTTTACAGGCAAATGGAGTGTGATGAGTATGGAGCTAGGACAGAAGTAGTAGAAAGCATATTCCAGATACACTACAGCCATTGTTTAGATATTACACATAATGAAAAGAAATCGGGTGGAGGGGTTGTGAACAAATAGCTAAGAAAGAGGGCAGGGAATGGATACCAGAAAAAATGAGAGACAGCAACTTGGACCAATTATGAGTACACAGGTCCATCCTGATTTTCTTTCATAAAGGATATGACTAGTGACCCAGGAATGCGTGCCAGATGACTGCAGAAATAAAAGGTAGGCAGCAATGAGAAGGAATGAGACCTAGAGTACAGGTGGAGAAGAAGAAACAAAGCAATCTCTGTGATGTGGCTTAATTAGGGTCTCCTTAACTATACTGCAACCATAATGAAGGCACACTGCAAAGAACATGGTAGACAATGCATAAAATATTTACTGAAGAGAGAGAGGTTATGGGTCAACCTTGAGTAAAAATAAGTTTTGAGGATTGAACATCTTCTGCTTTGATTCCTTTTTAGTATTATCCTTGTGGCCTCAAAATCACCAGTAGGGAAGATAATGATATTACCTAGAATATAAAATATGTAATAGAGACAGATAACTCAGGAAAGACTTTGGAAACTACATTTCATGGAAATTTTGGGAAATTAAAAGGATAAATCCATGCCAAATCTTCTACAGGTTACAAGGGTTCCGTTTAAAAATAAGTATTTGAGATTTTGAGGGTTTTTTTTTTTTCTTTTTTTAAATCATGTGTGGTTAATGTGCTAATGCAAGCTGCAGAAAAAAAAACTAGTAAAAAATTAAAGTGGAACTGATAAAATCATAATTTGGTTGCTGTATGACTGATGTTAATTATCTCAGGAAGTTACCAATAAGATTTAAATTGTAGTAAAAGGCTGGTTTTTGAGAGAGAGACATGTGAAAATATATACTATATATAGTCAATACTCTTTCTAGAGCAAATATCTGTATCAAACATTTTTGTTCTAATACTGGGATATGCAACAATTTCAAGCCTTAGGATAGGATAGATTTTTACTTTCTGTGTTTCATACCTACTTTGATAATATGATGAAAACTGTGAAATGTCTAGTCGGGAAAAAAAAAAAGTAAAAACACACACACACATCTGGACCCCAGGTTAAGAAACAGGTTTCCTGTTTCTTTTTCATTTTCTTATTATTTTATTTATTTGGACCAATCAGTGCTAAAGAATTACTGACATACTCCATGAAAGAAGTAGCCAAAATCATCATAAAAGGAAGTGTATTGTTCTTGTTGATTTTTAAAATGCAGGATTTATTTGATTAATGATTCCTTCACAAAGTCTTAAGTAAAAGCAGTCTAAAACTTGCTTTATAGTTGTAGTTTTATTTTTTACTCTGAGTTCGACAGCCTTTTGTCAAAATAATGATAATTGTGATCTATATAACAAGATGGAAGCAGATGTATTTTATCAGGGAAGAATTTGACAATTTTATTTCTGTATTTGGCCCACTGTAACAAACACTAAGGCTTGTAAGAAGGTACTGTATCACATATGAATTAATTTAACAGGATATCTTGAGATGGGCAAGTCTAAAATTTGTCCTGTCCTATTAACTATCTTTTACAGTTCATGCTGTGGTGTAATGCTGCTTCATGAGTTACATTTGACTGTTCCTTACTTCTGATTTCATATGATTCTATCAAATTTCTGAATTAATTTTATAAGACATATGCTTACAATTTATTGGAGTCTGTATACTTGGATTCTAGTTCTCATCTGGGTTCTACTGCTTCACTATGGCACAGAAATATCGCAGTGATGTAACTGTTATCATAGCACATCATATAACCTTTGTCGGTTTTCTTGTCTATAAAATAGAGATTCAGCAATTTAGCTGAGAGTGTAGTTGTGTTTGTTTGAGATAACATGTAAGATTGCATTGTAAATAATAAAGCATTACACAAATGAGTTGTTATTTACATTTATTCTTAATCAACAAACATTTTAGTACACATTTCCCTCTATACTATTTTTTAGACTATACGTTTAATTTTCCATATAACCATAAACAGTTCATTTGTGCATTAAAGACATTTAACTCAGAAAAATAAAATTATTTCCTTAGATCATAAAACACGTCTATTATTCCTAAGAGTTTTTATGGATAATATTGAATCAGAGACACTGCGTAGAGTAGTCAAAATAATGGCCTTCTAAAGATGCCCACGTCCTAAATAAACCTCAGAACCTTACATATGTTACTTTGCCTGGTAAAAGTCATTTTGAAGATGTGATTAGGTTTAAGCATCTTGAAAAGGGAAGATTATCCTGGATGATCAGGGTGGCCCCAACTTAATTACCAGAACCTTTCCCAGCTGAATTCAAAGGAGAAGAAGTGACTTCCGAAGAATAGTCAGAGATGCAAGCTTGCTGCCATTGAAGTTGAGAAAGGGGGCCAAGAGCCTTGGAAATTAAGTGGTCTCTGCAATTTGGATAAGGCAATGATATAGATTCTTCCCTAGAGTCTCCAGGAAGGAAGGCAGCCCTGCTGACACCTTGATTTTAATCCAGCGACAACAATGTTGAACTTCTACACAACTGTAAGACAATAATTGTGTGTTATTTTAAGCCACTGAATTTGTGGTGGTTTGTTATGGCGACAATAGAAAACTAATACATTTGGAAATACTGGTAAATTCAGACCAAAAAGGGCATATTATATGTATGTATGTATATGTGCGTGTGTGTGTGTGTGTGTGTGTACACACACATATATATATACTTTAAAACCCAAAACGAAACCCACTGCCCTCAAGTCGATTCTGACTCATAGCCACCCCATTGGGTTTCCAAGGCTGTAAATCTCTATGGAAGCAGACTGCCACATCTTTCTTCCATGGAGCAGCTGGTGGTTTCGAACTAATGACCTTTCAGTTAGTGGTTGATTGCCTTAACTACTGTACCACCAGGGTCACTTTATACATTAAAACAATGTTTCCAATATGTTATGATCTATCAATATTCTAAACTTACTGGCTACTAATGATTATAAATAAATGAAAACAAATTCTTTGTGGTCAAGGTAGCTAACTAATCATATGTGTTCACCTTGTATTCATTCAGAGATCTAAATAAATACAAGTATGCATAAAAAATCATTAAGTAGATGAAAAAAAGCAATTACTAACTCCAAGTTAAACCAAACTTTGTACCTAAAAGGAAAGATAATCATTGCAGACTATTTGGAAGAGCAGAAAACAAGGATTATGTCATAAAAATCAAATAATTGAATATGAATTTAATTAAATTTATATTGGGAGAATGGGGATGGATTAAAAATATAGACAAAAGATTTTCTGTTATACAAATAAAGTCAACCTAAGGAGGTAGAAATGTTGGGCCAATCTTAAGGTTAATATAAATTTTTGTAGGGGGATAAGAGAGTGGACACTTCATTTCTAAGGGTTATTATACCTGAATTAACTGTTTCAATACTATTTTTAATACAAATTGCAAATCATCTCTTTATTTTTAAAGATATACTGAAGTATGCTAAAAGTCACAATAGAGGAGACAATCCCCTGCCGCCCACCCCGGTTGTGCTGTTGTAGGCATCACCACTTTCACCTGTGTTAGCTCTTTCTTCTAGTATTAACCTGCATAATTTTAAAAAATGTGTACATACCACTGTCTTAGCTCAGCAACTTTGGACATAGAATTCCTATTATGTTTGATGAGGATTACACCTGTCTTTCTGAACATTACCTGTTAGTGGTTTCCAAAGGCGGATCCTCTCTTACCTTTACTACTAATTGCTAGCAGAATATTCTATACTAAGCTGTCCTCCACAGTATTTTATTTCCCTGCATGGACTCATCTGTTTACCAGACATATGTTAAATATTTTGTCAGCTCATTACGGCTCCCCCGTTTCAGTGGTATTGTAATGAGACAGGGGAGGAAACCAGTGGATGGTGGCAGCCAAGAGAGGAGAGTGGTTTCAGGGAAGGTAAAAGAGGTTGGTTATGTTCAAAGTGCAAGGAGGACAAAGATGTGAGCATGGCTTTCACTGTACGGAAAGCATATATGACCTCAGCAGGAGCAGTTTTTGTGGAGTCACGAAGCCATTTGAGTGTGTTGAAGAGGAAACTAGTGGCCAGTTTCCTTTAAGTGTGTTGATGTAAAACATCAACCTAAACCACAAGTTTGAGTTTCGGTGGCATAAAACAAAAACATGAACTTTTTTTTATTAGTTCTACCAGTTTAAAAACACGTTGTTTTCTCCAAATGAGACATAAATGCCTTATGGTTCAGATGCAGATACAGTTTCATTCAATTTTAAAATATGTATTTAATGTTCACTGAGTATGCCTCGCTTTTATAGATCCTGTGGGAAATACAAAATAGAACTGACATTTTCTGGAATTTAAATTTTATCAGCAAAAATCACCAAGATATCAAACTAAAAGTGAACACTGATACAACAGTAGTAAGGTGCCTTATTTAGCTAGTCTGAACTTCACTTCTTGGAGCTCCAAGTATGCAGCAAGCTGGAAGGGAAGATGAGTACCCTGGGGCAAGGATGGAGGGCAGGCTTTTACTGCCTTTCCTATAACTACCTAATGCTTGTTAGAATTGAATAAAAGAAAGGAACTAACGTGTATAAATTGCCTACTGTGTGTTAGGTACAAAGTTTGTTGCTTTTTATGTAATATACATTTATCCTTTTAAATTGAAGTAGTAACTTTAATTATTTCTTTTTCACAAATGAGGAAATTGAGACTAGAAGAGTGTCATGAATTTAATTATGTCCCCCGAAAATATGGGTCAACTTGGTTAGGCCATGATTCCTAGTATTGTGTGGTTGTCCTCCATTTTGTGACTAATTTTATGTTAAAGAGGATTAAGGTGAACTTGTAACACCCTTGCTAAGGTCACATCCCTGATAGAATGTAAAGGGAATTTCCCTGGGGTGTGGCCTGCACCACCCTTTATCTTACAAGAGATAAAAGGAAAGGGAAGTAAGCAAAGAGTGGGGACCTCATACCACTAAGAAGGAAGCACCAGGATCAGAGCAAGTTCTCTGGACCTGGGATTCCTGCATAGAGAAGCTCCTAGTCCAGGGGAAGATAGATGACACAGGCCTTCCTCCAGAGCTGACAGAGAGAGCAAGCCTTCCCCGGGAGCTGACACCCTGAATTTGGACTTGTAGCCTACTAGACTGTGAGATAATTGATTTCTCTTTAAAGCCATCCACTTAGGTATTTCTGTTATAGCAGCACTAGATAACTAAGACAAAGAGGTAAAGTAACTTTTCAGATTTGGTCCAGACATAGAGTGGGCTGCAGATATACTAACTTCACCAACAAGCCTATAATAACAGGTATAATTGCTGATAACCTGAATCACTGTTCATCAGATGAAGATACAGTCTTTGGGAATTCAAAATGTTTCTATTACCATATAGGACATGGTGTTTGTATACCAGTTGAGCAACACTGAGGAATAATTCAGTCCTATTTTTTGCGTAATAAACAATAGCAGTAAATAACAGTCTGTGTTATTGTATTGTAAGAAATTTATGAAAGGACAGCAACACATGAAAAGATGCTTAATGTCATTTGCCATAAGGGAGATGCAAATCAAAACCACTTCACTCCCCCTAGGATGGCTAAGATTAAAAAACAAAACAAAAACAAAAAAAAAGAAAAAAAAATGTTGGCAAGGATGTGCAGAAATTAGAACCCTCATCCATTGCTAGTGGGAATATAAAATGGTACAGCTGCTGTGGAAAACAGTGGCAGTTCCTCAAAAAGTTGAACATAAAGAGCTACCGTATGACCCAGCAATTCCACTCTTAGGTATATAACCAAAAGACCTGAAAGCAGCAATGTGAACAGACATATGTACACCAGTGTTCATTGCAGCACTATTCACAATACCCAAAAGGTGGAAATGACCCAAAATACCCATCAACAAATGAATGAGTAAACAAAATGTGGTAAGTACACATAATGGAATATTACTCTGCTGTAAAGAGAAATGAAGTACTGATACACGCATGTGGATGAACCTTGAAAACATTATGCTAAGTGAAATAAGTCAATCACAAAAGGGCAAATATTGTGTGATCTCACTAATATGAAGTACATAGGATAGGTAAATATGTAGAGATCAGAGTTTAATAGGGATTACCAGGGATGGGAGTGAGAGAGGAATGATGGCAATTTTTATTTAGAAGCATTGAATTTTTGTTTATGGGAATGGAAAATTTGGCAAAGGATATTAGGGATGTTTGCACAACATGATTGATGTAATTGATCTCACTGAATTGTATACATGAAAAATGTTGAATTGGCAAATGTGGTGCTATATATATATTTAGAACAGTTAAAAAAAAAGAAATTTAGGAAGATTTTGGAGTGTGCCTCTTAAGAGTCTATTTAAATACAAGAACCACATCCTTAATTATTACTTTTATTGCTATTTTAAAAATGATGTGATAAACTCTGACTATAGCTCTTTGAAATTAATCATTAAATTTAGGAAGTGTTGGTAGATTTGCCTTCTCCCCATTTTACACATTAATTCTTTGTTGAATATTCAAAAGAATATTTAAGTCTTAAAATTAAATTTATTTAATCTTTATGTTGGGTATGATTTAATGCCCCTACTGTTACGATGACAAGCTGCCTTGTTGCTCTAGTAATAATTGCTTGATTTCTTAGATTGTAAAAAGATCTACCTGAAAATACCATTGTTTGAATTACCTTAGATCATTTCATTCTGTGGTTCGAATTCTTAGAACATGAATTACATCTAACATTATTTTGGGGAGGAGTAAAAATCTTTCTTCAAAATAACATACTAATCAAATATACAGGTTAAAACAGACACGTACATATTCACGTCTACATAGTTACTATTTTTAGAGATTACAAATGCAACAACAACAACAACAAAAAAAAAAACCCACTGCCATCAAGTCGATTCCGACTCATAGTAACTCTACATGACAAAATAAAACTGCCCCATATTTCCTTTAATTTCCCTTATGTTATAATGTGTGGCATAGGAAGAGAAAAAAATACTAAAATTTTCCATTTTCTCGTGAATATTGAGTCTTCTGCTTTTTTTTTTTTTTTTTTTTCCTGTCCACTATCTTGTATTCAGTTTCCTGCACAACATCCATAGGGAACTAGATAAATGATCCAGATAAACTTCTGTTTTATTCAAATGTATAAATATTAAGATACATTATGCTATAATGTATATTATGCTCAGTTAACTGGCACACTATAGTTTTGTCATTACTTCAGTGTAGTGATGTAATGTCTTAGAAATAGAGCTTCTTTGGTCTAAATCCTAGAGCCAACATATACCAACAGTACAATTTGGGCAAGATAGTTATGCTCTAGAATCTGTAAGATGAGGATGATAATGGCTTAATTCAGTAATGGGGCTTAGAGAGTGATACAGTGCCTGACACATAGTAAGTACTCAATAAAGATTAGCCAACAAATGTTGGCTACAAATGTTGGCAACAAATGTTGGCTAATAGATTTCCTAATTGGAAAACCCACATGGCTCTTAAAAATGCTTTCAGATAATATGAATAGGTTCTGGTTTGTAGTTATTTTTTAAAAATATACATTTAATTGGTATAATATTTGAGTGATATATACATGTATGTATGTATATATGGATACATCTGCCAAAATATAAAATCTTATAATAAGTTAGTTTCAAAACCTATATTTTTTAGTGAATACTTGTGGAACATACATATATGACTAGTTGAAAATTCTCCCAGATTTTTTACCAGATGATAACTTACTTTGTGATCATAATGGTATATGCAGTTTTTAAGAGGACTGTGATTTTTCAATGTGTAAGTTTGATTTACTTTAGACACTGCCATACTTTATGTATTGCATATAAATACTTGCAGATAGGATATACAGTATTGTTCTGTTTTCAACAAACCCGAAAGATGATATGTGTTTGTGTCTATATATTAACTTTTTGTTAATATATAGAAAAGTGAATAAAAATAAACATACATCTTGATGAATTAGTTTAAAGAGAAAATTCATGTAACCATCACCTGGTCACCTCTGCAAAGAAATCACTGTCTTCATTTTTAGGGTAATCACATCATTGATTGCTTTACCACAGTGCCACATGAAAGTTATCCCTAAAGTTTATAGATTTGTCATGTTTTGAAGTTTATGGAAAAATTTAACTGGAGCACTTGTGGACTGAATTTAATATAGCTTATTTTTCCCTGTGTATACCTATATGTAAGGAGCCCTGGTGGTGCAGTGGTTAAAGCAATTGACTGCTAACTGAAGGTCAGTAGTCCAAAACCACAAGTGACTCCACAGGAGAAACATGTGGCTGTCTGCTTCTGTAGGTAGAGATTTAGAGCCTTGGAAACCCTATGGGGTCACTATGAATCGGAATCAACTTGATGGCAGTGTTTTTTTTTTTTTTTTTTAGTATACCTACATGTGAGTAACACTTGAAACAGGTGTTAGCAGAGCCACTTACAAACTAAGCCATAGCTTAGTGGTTAAGAGCATGGAATCCAAAGCCAGAGAACCTGGCTACAAACCCTGGCTCTGCCTCAGTAACCTTGAGAACGTTATTCAATCTCTCTGTACCTCACGCTCCTCAACTGAAAAATTGGGGTAATAATAGTGCTAGCTCATAGGATTGTTTTGAAAATTAAAAATTAAAATAAGTGGCATTTGTAATGTGCTATGTAAGTATTTATTAAGCAAATGTGTCAACAGTTGCAGTTGTGTTGCTAGTGATAACCCTTGATTTATTCAGTATCCCCATGGTAACTAGTGCCTGGCATATCCCTTAGTCTGTGAAATCCCTAAAAGTGTATATAGTCTGAGAGTCAAGTAGTGTAATAGTAGGATATTTTTAAATTCCTAAAAGAGCAAGGATACAATTATAGCATTACTCTTTATCTTTTTTTATCTTCAACCATTAACAGCAAACACTGACAGCATCTCTTCTGCCTTGGAGAATTTGTATCCTTGGCTGTTTGCTTGACCATATGCTGCGCTAATCTGTGCTATGCCCTTGTTCTGTATCTTCCACACACAGCTGAGAAAACTAAACAAAACAGGCTTTTATAAAGAGTCAGTGCTTTCCTGGCTCCAGAACTCCTATTCAGCATGTGATAGATTCCTGTATTTTGAGTACCTTGTAATATTTTCCTCTGAAACCAAGTTCTAAATTTTGAATGTTGTAATTTTGAGATTTTTTTTTTCCAAATAATTTGATCAGTATTATTGAGATCCACAATCATTGTTGGTACATAATATATAAGGGAAGGCATGATATAACAGAAAAATGACAAGCTTGGGTATCAGGTTACAAAGTTTCTGATTCTGTTTTCCAATAAAAATAGATTTTAGTAAGACATTTAGCTGGTCTAATCTACCTAAAATTTTCTTCCAGTTGTGATATCATGATTTATCCAAATTTATATAAATGTATATTATCCCAAGAAACCGACATTCATATAAATATTTATTTTAAGTATCCGTTCTGTGATGAATGGGAAAGTTAATCTTTTCCTTTTTTTTAAAGTAATTTTAACTACACAATTAATCCCTGAATGCACTCTTTTTTTTTTTTTTTAATCATTTCAAGTAACACAAAAGAGTGACTTTGTCATCGATGACTACTCCAAATTCCCGTTTCTTCTCTGTTAAAAGTTTGTAGTACAGAACAAAACTTTTCAATAGAACTTTCTGAAATGTTCTATATCTGGTGTGTCTAATATGGTAGTCACTAGCCATATGGCTATTGGACATTTAAAATGTGGCCAGTGTGACTGAAGAACTGAATTTTTAATGTTATTTAACTTTAATTAATTTCTATATATTTTATTATATTTATTTAGCCATTTGTGGGTAGCACTACCTCATTGAAGAATGCAGTTTTAGAACTTTTTCTAATTTGTTTTGTTTTTTAAAAACTATATATGGATATATCAGTGGTACATGTGCTTGTGTGTGTATGGGGTCTATAAAAACATAATTCACTGTTCTTAACATTTTGTATGATACATTTCTTCAGTTATTATTTTAGATATAGCAAAACTGTCTATGTGTATACATGACAGTTAGTGTTCTAGCTTCTTGGTTAATTGTCATTATTGTTGAAATCTTGTATAGATATTTGTCTAAAATTCAATTTGGTTTGATACTTACATTGCTTTTTTTTTAAAAAAATAGAATGTCTTTGGTGTATGCATTCCATGATGCTATTTTTTACCCTTTGGGGTTGTTTTGCTTTAAATGTACCTCTACAAAAGGACATATAGCTGGATTTTAAAAAATTCAATCGGATAACTTCTGTCTTTTAAAAAGTGAGGTTACTCCCTAGTTCAAATATTCCTTATATTTAAGCAAGCCAGTTGTGTGTGTGTGCACGCGCACACGCACGTGAATATAGCTAAAATATAATTAAATGTCTCAATATCATTTGGCCAGCATTTTTGTGCAAATAATGAAAATCAGTTTAGTTAGGAGAAACAGTCTTAATTGATTTAACTCAATATAAAGCTATGAGCTCTTTCCTCTCTGTAGTTCTGTTCAATTCTAGAAGCAGCTATTGAGTAACTTGTAGGATTCTAAATGTCATGTAATCTTACTGTTGCGCATACATTGCTTTGCATTTTTTTTGGTATCATTTGTTGAAATTTTAAATGATTATCAAGAAGATAATAATATGAGCAAGCTCTCCTGTTACAATGTTCCATTCTGGAGAATATTTTTATTAAAATTTTTCAGTCAGAGTAAAGCCAAAATAGCAGGTTTTCAGTAGGCAGTCTGTACAACGATTGAAACTGAGCCACTTGAAATAGCACAAATATTCCTTATCTTTAGTATTAGAGGTGATGTGTATCTAGATGGGATTTCCTGAGGACCAGAATCTGAAATGGAGATTTGCATGTAGGAAGGACACTTGGAGAGAGTAAAGGGAAACAGGATTGGGTAGAGGGAGAGATTGCATATAAGAGGTCTCAGCTGATAGCACCGGCAGCTTTGATGTGGGTTTCCCCAAAGGAGATGTTGCCTGAATGAGGCAACTCCCTTGGCCCAGGCAGTTACTGGCAAGGAACTAACACGTAAGCTCTCAGCAACCAACATTCCTGGCCTGTTACAGGGGCAATAAGTGTTTTATTCCTGAACAGAAATTTGGGAGGCCCATCATAACATCCCCTACAATATTTTATTTAGAACAGGAAGAGTATACTTTTAATTATTCTTATTTGGCACAGGGTATTAAAATATTACTTAAAATTGACAGAATGTTTTTGTGGAAAGCATATACAACTCATTTTTTTAAGGTTTTCATTCCCTCAATACATCTTAGTGCTTAAGCAGTTTCTTAAGAGTTGGAGTTGTCTGAATTCTTTTCTTAATAACGTTATTTGTTTCTGGTCAACAAACAAAGTCAGAAAGAGCACCTAGAGAGATCACCTGGAAGTATGGAAAGAGAAAAGGTAGTGAGTGGTATCAAGAAGGAAAGAGAAGAAACAGTGGTCAACCACATCAGTTAGTTGTTCACAGAAAGTCAGTTAAGAGAAGGACTGAGAAATACCCATGAGATTCACAACAATGTGACTCTTGGTCCCCTTTTTAGGTGAGGAACTGGAGACAAATCACAGCTTGCAAGGAATTAAGTGAATGAATGAATTATAGAGGAGGATGTGTATCTGACAATTTAGGGAACCAGCTTGTGAAGGCAGACAGAAATAATGGGAGGATTAAAGAACTGACAAATCTCCCACTGTTGAGGAAGTGAGAAAGGGTAAGTTCTGGAAGCGAAACATAGTGTACAAAACTCCAACAGCTGTTTGTTTACCTGATTAATCTCTTTTGTTAATTTAAAGGAAGAAAAAAATAAACACTCTGTTATGGTTAAGGGTCATTACAAGTTTATTATGACAAATTAACAGAATGTTAAATGGGTAACATTAAAATCAGAAAGTCAAGCTTATTCTATGTATTTATTTTTTCTATGTGTAGCTTCATTTAGAAATCCAAAGGATGGAAACTGTTTAATTTAGCAGTTTTCCTGGAAAAAACAAAAACTTAATGTAGTGTTTCTGGATAGGAATGTTTTAGTTGCAATACTCAAGCCTTGATCTGTTCTTAGCTCTAAACTGTATACATTTGATTCATTCATTCATTCAGTTTAATTCACCAGATATTCTAGAGCATCTATTATACATAGACCACATTCTAAGTAATGGGTATAGCAATAAAAAAGTCTCCAAAATTTCCCTACCCATGTGGGGATTCATTCTAGTGGGAGAGAGAGAGACAATACATATTTAAGTAAAAATTGTAGGACAGTCACTGGTGATAAGTGTTATGAATAAAGTGCCAGGATTTGGGGTGGGGGAGCTTACAATTGTGAGTATTCAGCAGAAGCCTTCCTGAGAAGGTAATATCTGAGTAAAGACCTAAAGAAGGTGAGGGCATAAGGCCTTCTTGTGTCTGGAGCAGGAGCATTCCAAACAGAAGTATTTTAGATGCAAGAAATCTGAGACAGTACCTGGCTGAAGTATTTAAGAAATAGCAAGGGGACCTATGGGCTGGAACAATATGAGCAATGGTGAGACCAACAGGAGATGAGGTCAGAGAGATGACAAGGGGCCAGACCTTGTGGGGCCTCCTAGGCCATTTTATTAACTTTGTCTTTTACTCTCAATGAGATGGGAAGCCATTGGAGTGCAGTTGATATTTGGTTGGTGGGTATCAATCCAGTATTACCAGGTTGCCACTGGCATCCATTTCAATTGGCTAAGGCCCATGTTATCCTCATTAAAATTTTTGAATATCATTCCTACAGTGAGAGGAGTAACATCATCTGACTTATGTTTTAACAACATTATACTTGCTGACATGTTGAGAAGATACTGAAGGGGGGTTAAAGGTGAAAGCAAAGAAACCAGTGAGGAGGTTGTATTTCAATAATCTGAGCAAAAGGTGATTGTGGACTGAACGTGGGTGTTAGCAGTGGGAGGTGTGAGAAGTGGTCAAATGCTGGATGTATTTTGAAGAAGGAGCCAACAGGAACTGCTGACAGAGAGGATGTGGACGATGAGAGACAGTAATGAGTCACAAATGCCTCTAAGGCTTTTGGTGTGGGCAACTAGGACAATGAAGTTGAAATGAACTGAGATGAGAAAAAAAGACAGCAAGAAAAGTAGGTATGGAGGAGATGATCAGGAGTTTGGACAGGTTGAATTTAATGTCCATTAGTCATGCAAGTGATTTTGCAGTCATAAGTCTGGAGTTTTAGGAGACATGCCAGGCTAGAAATATAGATTTAGGAGTCGCCAATCTATAGATGATATTTAAAGCCAGGAGACTGGATGAAATCACTAAGGAAGTGAGTACAGATAGAAAAGTCAGAAAGTACAAGGACTGAGACCTGGGGCACTCTAAAGTTAAGAGTTAGGGAGGGAGAAGAAGAGTCTGCTGAGGAAGGAATGGACAGAAAGGTAGGGGAAAACCAGCAAAAGAAATGATTAGAAAGCAAGGTGAAAAAAATATTTAAGGAGAAGGCAGTGCTCAACTGTGTCAAAATCTGCTGACAGGCCAGATAAGGTCTAAGAATTGACAGTTGCATTAAGCAATATTTTCAAATTCAATTTTAAATTTTATTTTCAAAGGGTTCACTTTGTTTTCCCATATGACCATGCAAAAACCAGGCCTGTGTATATGTGTGAAACAGAAATATTTGCATTTTAATTCCTACTGCTCATTAAGTTCATGTAATTTTATTGATTGCTATCAAAATTAAATCTGAATTCCAAACAACATTAGCGATCATTTTGGCAAATATCTAAATGGTGATTCGACCTCCAGATTTAGTATCCCAACTATTCATAATCTGTAAAGCAGTATTGTTGTTTTATTCACATTTGTGAAATTTAGCTATATTAATGTTGATCTGAATATACACCACAGAGAAGACCAACACCCTTGAAATTCTAAACCCCATATCTTACATTGTCAATAATTTATTTTTTCTTTTTAAAATAACTTCCCATATCTCATTACATCTAAAAGTAAGCTCTTATTCCTATTTAAAGGATCAGAATAGCCTATTTTCCTTTAGAAATAAGATTGCTATTTATAGTATATAGAAATAAGGCAAGTGGATAGGCACAGACTTAAATATGTATTACTCTATAATTTATCAACATGTGCATATTTATATCATGTAACAATATTACATAAATCATTTGCCACCTCAAAAGTCTCTGTACCTCCTGTTTGGCAGTTGTTATTCAGAAGAGCACCAATGAAACGTGACCTAAAACATGAAGCAGGGTTCAGACAGTCCTCTCTAGCCTTCTCCAAGCGTGTGGCTGAGACACTGTGACCGGTTCAAAGGCTGGGTATGTAGGAAGGGGAAGGGGGGGTGCATTTATTGTCAAACCCCGAGTTCCCAAAGGTCAGCCTGAGCCCCAGTAGGAAGAGCAGGTCTGCTGAGAATCCTGAATGCTGAACAGCTGAGCATCTGCCTAATTGATTCTAACCTCAAGTGCAGGGCCCTGTTTCATGACTATAGAAGAAAAAAAAACAATAAGAGAAAGCACTGTATCTGAAGGCTTCAGGAAGAATAAATAAATTCTGCTTTATTCCATGTATTCTATTGCCTTATTTAAATTTATAAGCTATGAATTATATAAAAAGAACAACCAGTATTCTCTTCTATAAGGAATCCAGCTAAACATATAATGTTGTGGATCTTTGCATTGAGATTAAAAAAGAAAGCAAGCACACCCAGAGTATGTGCTAAATACATTGTCTTGATCCATAATCTCTGCTAAATTCCTTCAGGATAGGTTTGATAAGTTTAAGGACTGCATATTAGCCTATGCTGCAAGATTGATTGCTGAATTGTTATTTTTCTGCTTTTTAGAGAATGTTTTACTTATTATATTTCCCATTAGTAAACCTTCTGTTCTTTCATTTGAATATCTTTGTGTGTGGTTTTTTTTTTTTTCCTTTTAAATAAGGGGCAACTACTCTTACTTCCTACCATTCCTTTCCTCTAAAAGTATAGGATGAGAGGAAGGGTACAGCAAAGTAAAATACACATCATTTTTATTATTATTTGTTTTATTTGTTGGTGAAAATACGGGGTATCATAGAATTAAAAACATTTTTGAAATCCTGAACTGTAATCTGCTGCCTCTCTTACTCTCAGGAGAGCTTGGCACACAAAGCAAAGCTCAAGAATATTTATGCAGGCTGACTGTAGAGTTCAAGGTAAGCCTAGAGCTAAAGCAAGAATTTAAAGATACAAGACAAGAGTTTCATCTTCGGTAAATCCATGGAAAAATTCCCATGGAATAATATAGGTTGAGATTCTGGCTGCCAGCAATTATGTTCAAAAAGGTAAAAAACGAGTACATGTATAATATATTTTCCAATTCTGTGCTCTCTGTGGCTCCACATTTCCATATAAAGTACCAGCTCCGAAATTAATCAGTGCCACTGGATCCCTCATGCCAGTGACAGAACAGTCACCCTGACACTTTTCCTGTAAAGACTTTCTGTCTGAGGCCTTCCACGGTCCATCACTCCTCTTCATTAAATCCATGGTGGAAGCAGCAGCTACCACTGTAAGTGCAGTAATGCATACCAAGTGATTCAACACATCCCACTAACTACATGCAGAATTTATTTTCAGCAGCCTGCAAGTCCCAATCTAACAGAAGCTTATCTTTTTATTATTATTTTCTTTTGTGAATGTATTTTGTCTCAGGTAATATCATTAAGACTAATTTTATAATATTGTAATGAGAATGTGTTTTGGTTCATTCTTTGGCCATGTATTGCATACCTACTATGTGCTGGGCACAGAGAATGCAGAGTTCCCAATACCTGGTGCCTGCTTTCTAATCAGTAACCTTTCATATATATGAGATACCAGTAGTTCCCAATTGGCTTCAGATTAGCAAATCCATATGTGGGCAAAGTAGTATTTGAAGGCTAAATAACTACAGTTTGACACACATGTGCGCACACACACTATTACTTTTTAAAGCTACATGGGAGCTGTTGGGATTAGAAAATTTAAATGTAGTTACTTAATAGTAGCAATTTGCCATGAAGTTTTTTCTAAGTGATCATTAAAAGTACAATGCAGATTATGTGAGAGTTCATGATTTTCTTTACATTTAAAAGAATCCCACTTATTCAGAAATGTTCAAGTTGGTGGTTATACAGATTTATGTATATAGTTTAAATATACTCCACTCATAGTGCTATTTGACACAGAAATACTTACATGTGCCTTTAGAAAGAATCTTGTAGATGTTGACTTCTTGTGAAAGTTGTTCGGTTTGTTTGTTAAATTGCAACCCATCAAAGAGCTTTCTCTAGTACACTGAAAATGTCACTGAAAATAATAGTTTTTATAGATTTTTTTTCCCATTGTCTCCTGAATGGCAACTGATACTTAACTACAAATAAAAAAATAAATCCTTCAAGAAGGAATGAAACAGTGTTTTCTTTGTTGCACTGATAACAAAGGTAGCATTACAACAGTATGCTGGGGTGTGCATTTCCAGTTATGCTTTTTGGTCTGTGATTCCTCAAGACTTTTGTTTTTATTACACTTCTCTTAATTACCCTGTTAGGGCAAAACTATTCAGAGACTTTTTGGAACTTAAAATCATTGTTATACTATTAAGATATAATTCCTCTGGCAAAGGTGAATGTGCAAGGTAAAAAATACTCACATTGCTGTCAAGTTGATTCCAACTCATAGCAACCCTATAGGACCAGTGTTATATTAGAGCTGAGTTAGTCCTCAAATGATAAAACTTAGATTAATTTTTTTTTTCTGATACTTGAAAAAAAATAGATTGATACATAAAGCAGAAACATTAGTTAAAAACAACAAAAGAAGAAAACCAAACAAGTGACCTTACCACCATTTTCCTTAGAAAGATCCATTTTGTTAGATTTATTAGAATCAATTCTAGAGAAAACATTTTTTGAACACTGAGGATGGAGGTGGCAATGTGTACTGAGCTCAGTACTGGGGATAAAGTGATGAAGGATAGGACTTTGTACTCAAATATTTCTTCTTCCAATGGGAAGGTGCACCAGAAAACAGAATGGGTCCGGTAGCAGTTCCTTAGGAGAAGTGCTGTGGGGTATCTGTGAAGAGTTATCTCACTAGAAACAAGTGTGAAGGGCAGGCAGAGAAGGTAGTACACAGTTCAGATATGCAGACTAGACGGGGGTATTCTTGTCAAAGGAAAAAGCAAAAGCACAGAGGTATGATGATGGTGGTGACAGTGGAGGTAAAGAGAATAAGCTGATCCAGAATCATTTAGGAGGTATAGTTCAAAAAGGACTTGGTGATAGATTGAATGCTAGGGATGAGGGAGGAAGAAGCTCATATAAGTGGTCTTGTCTTTTGCAGCTGGATGAACTGTGGTGCTCTTCCCTGAACACTGGAAAAAGACAGATTTTGGTAGGTGGTTAGAGGGAGCATACATTCAACTTTGAATGTAGTAAATTTGTGGCTCCATGGAGATACATAAACTGAGATGTATAGCTGGCAAAGAAAACAAATTAAAAATGGTCTGAGAAGTAGGAAGAAAACTAGGAATGTCTGATAAAAATAGAAATCAAAGTGAAAGGTGCTTCTAGAAGAGGTAATGCTCAGTAGGCCTGAATGATGATGAGAGATTGAGAAGAATTTGAGAATTACAAGTAGTTTTATATGGCCAGAGATGTGGACAAGAATTTATGTGCAGTTCTAAATATTTGATATCTTTGTTTTAAAGTCAGTGATACACTACTGATGGATTTTAAGCCTCAGATTGGTTTAGGTAAATATAGTCTTTGAAGGAAACATAGGGTCACAGTTAGCTTTAAAAATAGGAGCCCTTAAAGAAACCTCAGCAAATACAGACAGTTATCTCTATTTATTCTGATAGAATAAAAGTGGAGTTAGGGTAAGGAAAATTGCATATTTAAAAAGAGAGCAGTGAATTCTAACCACCACAGTTTCTGATTCTAACTCTTAGACATAAATATAGATAGTTAACTGATCTTAAAATTATTATAATGAGTATCACCATGACATTATGATTCTTTTTATCAGCAACTGTTTATTAGTGCCCACGTGGGACTTTATAATTGAGAAGAAACTGTAGTCTTGATTCATGATTTCATATAGTTAGTCCTTTAATAGCTCTAATACTCTCGGTTTACTCCTTTAAGTGAATACTGATCATTTAAACTCAATGCAAAATTTTACAACCTCATCTTTTTTTCACAGTGACATATTTCTCAAGTAAATTAAAAAAAAAAAAAGAATAGACCATGTGATGGTTAAGGTTGTGTGTCAACTTGGCTGGGCCATGATTCTCAGTGGCTTGGCAGTTATGTAATGATGTAGTTTGGCAGTTACATAATGCTGTAATTTGGCAGTTATGTAATGATGTAGTAATCCTCCATGATGTGGTCTGATGTGATCAATCAGTTGTAAGACAAGTTTCCTCAGAGGTGTGGCCTGCATCCAATATATATATATGGTTGTTCTGGCAAAGCTTGTTTGCTTGCTCTGGATCTTGTGTCTGGCTTGTTATCATCTGACCTCTGGTACTTGGGACTTAAGACAGCAGTCTGCCATCTTACCTACCGATCTTGTAAGCCTGTAAGCCAGCAGCCTGCCTTTTTATCTGCTGAGCTTAGATTTATCAGACTCAGTGGCCTGTGAGTAAGCAGCTTGCCATCTGACCTGCTGATTTTGGTCCATCAGCCCCTGAAGCTACGTGAGTCAGGAGAAGCCCCCAGCCTGATGTCTGACCCACAAACTTTGGACTTGCCAACCTCTACAACCGCATGAGCCATTTCCTTGAGATAAATACATCTCTCTCTCTCTATGTGTGTGTATATATATATATATATATATATATATATATATATATATATATATATATATCTCCTTCAATGGCAATGGTTTTGCTTTTTCTAGAGAATGCAGCCTAAGATATTTGGTACCAAGAATGGTTCTATGTAAACAAAATCTTAAGGATGTGTTTTCTAAATTGGTTCTCAAGTCTGACTAGTCTTAAAGGTGCTGATGACTCTGCCTCCAGTAGTACAGAGGGTGCTGTTAATCCATGAATGAGGTGGCAATATTCATATGCAAAATAGTCACCACCAATAGATCAAGTATTGGTGAGAAACGAGGCTCTGGGTGATCACATGTTTGATACTTTTCTACAATTTTGTCAGAATTAGAAGTATAGGGAAGCTGGTTGGTTGTTCCTACTTTCTCTAGACAAAGTGGTCAAAGAAAGAGATGAGCGCAGGGCTTCAGAATCACAGCTCAAACGCCACATAAAAGACCTCAAAGTTGCTACTTGTGCCCTGAAAGAAACCCTTATTTCTTGTAGTAACAGAGCTGATACTGCCAAAAACCAAACCCAGAGTGTTACTGTAAGAGTGGCTGAATTACAATACCAATTAAACTCCCAGACTCAAATCGTGTCTGAAGTTAAAGTAAGGGCATTGATTGGGAAGAAGTAGGATCCTGAAACTTGAGAGAGGGACATATGGGCAGATAATCAGGAAGCTGGGGATACTGAGTCCCTAAATTCCATTGAATCACTGCTGCCAACAGAACCAGTCCTCTTACTCCCATCTGGAGAGATCATTCCATCTTTGTCTGCTAAGATACCATCCCCAGTAAAGCCAGTGTCCCTTCCACCCTCAACTAATGAGATTAACCCAGCTGAGCTTGAAAAGTGTTTGTCTGAGATATTTCCTGGGGCATCACTTGGGGTAGATGTCTTACAAGACATTGCTGAATGCTTCCAGAACTCACACTCACCACCCATTTTTGGTTCTAGACTTATAATTAGACTTAAGTCCCAGCAAGCCCCAAAAGTTGAAGTACAAAGTGTGACACAGGAGGAGGTATGCCACATTCCAAAAGAACTGCTTGACTTTTCTAATGTATACAAACAGAAACTTGGGGAATATGTGTGGGAATTGCTATTTAAGGGTGTGGGATAATGGTGCAAGGAACATCAAATTGGATCTGTCTTAGTTTATTGATATGGGCCCACTCAGCACAGATTCTTCATTCAGTGTTTCAGTCTGAGAGGATCTAATAGTTTATTTGGTTGGTTCATTGAAGCATGGATTATACAGAAGGCTGCACTAAATTAAGTTGAAGTACCAGACTTGGTTGGTATACTATAAAAGAAGACATCCAGAGGCTAAGGGAAATTGATGTGTTAGAGTGGATTTATCAGATTAGACTCACAGACATGGAGTGAGTGCTCAGAGGACACACCTATTACCACAATGGCAAGAAACGGAGCCCCAGTATTCTTGAAGACTGCTGTGGTTGCTATTTTATATAAGTCAGATTTGACTGTGAGAACTTTCCTAATTGAATTAAGACACCTAATTACAGTGGGGGTGATTGGACCCTGTGGTGGTAGGGGCCAAGTGGTGGCACTCAGTTGACAAAGACAAGGTGGGTGTGGTTACCGTAATAGAGTGGAGTCAAAGCAGTAGTCAGAATAGTCTTGATCATTATGGATTTCTGGTGTTGGCTACTTAATCATGGTGTCCTTGAGAGTTAAATATATGGGAAATCTACTAAATATTTACTTGATCTGTACAAGTGGAAGAATTCTAGGTCAAGCAAATAGCAGTCTAACTTGAATAGCCAGAATAGAGAGTCACAGACCGTCAGTCACTTCCCAGACTTGAGTGAGTTTATAGACCCACAACCCCTTGAATAAAGGGGAGGCCAGGTCCCCTTGAGGAAGGACTCCACTACACTGCCAAAAATTTATACTGTTAATCTTTCTCCTAGCCTTCCCCAAAGGGATCTACGACTTATTACAAAGGTGACAATGCATTAGGGGAAAGAAAATAATCAGACTTTTTGGGGAGTACTGGATACTGGCCCAGAAGTGACACTAATTCCAGGAGATGCAAACGTCACTGTGGCCCACCAGTCAGAGTGGGGAAGTATGGAATTCAGGTTATTAATGGAGTCTTAGCTCAGATCCATCTCACAGTGGGGCCAGTATGTCCCTGAACCCATCCTGCAGTGATTTCCCCAGTTCCAGAATGCCTAATTGGAATAGACGTACTCAGAAACTGGCAGAACCCCTACACTGGATCCCTCACAAGTGGAGTAAAGATGGTTACGGTAGGAAAAGCCAAGTGGAACCCATTGGAACTGCCCCTAACTAGGAAAATAGTAAACAAAAAATAATACCACATTCACGGAGGGATTGCAGAGATTAATGTCACCATCAAGCACTTGAAGGATGCAGGGGTGGTGACTCCCACCACAACCCCATTCAACTCACCTATTTGGCCTGTGCAAAAAACAGATTGATCTTGGAGAATGACAGTGAATTATCATAAACTTAACAAGATGGTGAATCAAATTGTAGCTGCTATTCCAGATATGGTTTCATTGCTTGAGCAAATTAATACATCTCCTCTTACCTGGTATGCAGCTATTGAACTGTCCAATGTCTTTTCCTTGATTCTGTTTTTGAAGGAACACCACAAGCAGTTTGCCTTCATCTGGCAAGGCCAGCAATACATCTTAATTGTCCTACCTCAAGGGTATATCAACTCTTCAGCTCTGTGTCATAATTTAGTCTGCAGGGACCTTAATCGCCCTTCCCTTTCACAAAACGTACACTGGTCCATTACATTGATAGCATTACACTGAATGGACCTACTAAGGGAGACGTGTCAATGACTCTGGACTTACTGGTAAAACATTCCCATGCTAGAGGGTGGAAAATTATTCTCACAGAAATTCAGGTGCCTTCCACCACAGTGAAATATCTAGGAGTCCAGTTGTATGGGGCATGTCAAGGTATTTCACACAGGTAAACATCTTTCTGGTATTCTTTGCTTTCAGCCAGGATCCATCTGACATCAGCAGTGATATCTCTTATTCCACATCTTTTCTGATTCCAGCTTGAATTTTTGGCAGTTCTCTGTCAATGTACTGCAGTAGCCACTTTTGAGTGGTCTTCAGCAAAATTTTACTTGCATTTGATATTAATGATGTTGTTCAATAATGTCTGCATTCAGTTGGATCACCTTTGTTTGGAATATGCATACATATGGATCTCTTCCAGTCAGTTGGCAGGTAGCTGTCTTCTAAATTTCTTGGCATAGACAAGTGGGCACCTCTAGCATTGCATCCATTTGTTGAAACATCTCAGTTGGTATTCTGTCAATTCCTGGAACCTTGTTTTTTGCCAGTGTCTTCAGTGCAGCTTGCACTTCTTCCTTCATTACCATCGGTTCTAGATCATATGCTACCTGCTACCTCCTGAAAAAATTGAATGTCAACCAATTCTTTTTGGTAAAGTGATTCTGTGTATTCCTTCCATCTTGTTTTGATGCTTCCTGCATAATTCAGTATTTTGCCCATAGGCTCCTTCACTTTTGTAACTTGAGGCTTGAATTTTTTTTTTTTTTTCCAGTTCTTTCAGCTTGAGAAATGTCAAGCATGCTCTTCCCTTTTGGTTTTCTATCTCCATATCTTTGCACATGTCATTATAATATTTCACTTTGTCTTCTCCAGCTGCCCTTTGAAATTTTCTGTTCAGCTCTTTTATTTCGTTTCTTCCTTTTGTTTTAGCTACACTGTGTTCAGGAGCGAGTTTCGGAGTTTCCTCTGATATCCATTTTGGTCTTTTCTTTCTTTCCTGTCTTTTTAATGACCTCTTGCTTTCTTCATGTGTGATGTCCTTGATGTCATCCCACAAGTTGTCTACTCTTGGTTCATTAGTGTACAATGTGTGAAATCTATTCTTGGGATGGTCTCTAAATTCAAGTGGGATATACTCAAGGTCATATTTTGGCTCTCATGGACTTGTTCCAATATTTCTCATCTTCATCTTGAACTTACATATTAGCAACTGATGATCTGTTGTGCAGTTGGCCCCTGGCCTTATTCTGACTAATGATACAGAGCTTTTCCTTTGTCTCTTTCACAGATGTAGTCTATTTGATTCCTGTGTATTCTGTTCGGTGAGGCCCATATGTATAGTCTCCGTTTATCTTGTTGAAAAAAAGGTGTTTGCAATGAAGAAGTTGTTGGTCTCGAAAAATTCTGTCATGCAATCTCTAGCATCATTTCTATCACTAAGGTCATAATTTCCTACTACCTGTTTATCAATGTATCTTGATTACATGTATGATCAATTTCAGACTGCCTACATATCATGCAGAACCATCTGAAATGGGGTACCTAGTTTACAGATGGTTCTGCGTGACAGGCAGGCACCACTAGAAAGTGAACAGTGAAAGCACTGCAACCCCTTTCTGGGACCTCCCTGAAGGACAGTGGTGAAGGAAACTCCTTCCAATGGGCAGAACTTTGAGCAGTGCACCTTGGTTGTTCACTTTCCTTGGAAGCAGAAATGATCAGATGTTCAATTGTATACTGATTCATGGGCTGTGGTCAATGGTCTGGCTGTGTGGTCAGGGACTTGGAAGGAACATGATTGGAAAATGGGTGATAAGGAGATTTGGGGAAGAGGTATAGACCTCTCTGAATGGGCCAAAAAAGTGAAGATATTTGTTTCTCATGTGAATGCTCACCAGAAGGTGACCTTGGCAGAGGAGGATTTTAACAATCAAGTAATTAAGTAGACCCGTTCCATGGAAACCTGTCATCCTCTTTCCCCAGCTACTCCTGTCATTGCCCAGTGGGTTCATGAACAAAGTGGCCATGGTGGCAGGGATAGAGTTATGCATGGACTCAGCAATATGGACTTCTACTCACCGTGGCCAACTTGGCTACAACCACTGCTTAATTCTCAATCTGCTAACTGCAATGACCAACACTGAGTCCCCGATATGGCACTGTTTCTCAAGGCAATCATCAGGCGGTGTTCTTCAGGAGGCTGTATGTGCTCTAAACCAGCATCCAATATTTAGTGCTATTTCTCCCATAGTCAGGATTCACAGTTCCAGGAATCAAAGGGTGGAGATGGGAGTGGCAACACTATTACCCCTAGGGATCCACTAGCAAAATTTTTGCTTCCTGTCCCCATGACCCTATGCTCTTCAGGTCTAGAGGTCTTAGTTCCGAAGGGACAAATGCTCCCACCTGGAGACACAACACAGATTCCATTGAACTGAAGTTAAAAATGCCACCGGGCCACTTTGGATTCTTAATGCCTCTATATCAGCACTATATCAGATAGTGTTCACCTGTTGTTCATTAGGTTTACACTGGCTAATTTTTTCTAAAGCAGACCACCAGGTCCTTCTTCCTAGTCTGTCTTAGTCTGGAAGCTCCACTGAAACCTGTCTACCATGGGTGACCCTGCTGGTGTTTGAAATACTGGTGGCATAGCTTCCAGCATCACAACAACATGCAAGTCACCACAGTATGACAAACTGACAGACACGTGGGAAATTTGAGAATAGTTGGTAGCATATCATTTGACCCAGAACTCCATGTCTAGCTACACTCCTAAGAAATTTTTAGATAGTAAACAAGGAGATACATACTAAAATATAGTTAGAAACTGGAGAAACTCAAATTGCATATATTCATCATCAGAGCAATGTGTAAATAAATAAATGCTCATGGTATATTTATACAATACAATGCTATAAAGCAATTTAACTGTATTAGTTGGAAGTTTTTGAGTAAACAGATAAATTCCCAAAACACCATTTAAACCAAAAGCAATATGTGGAAGAATACATTTGGTATGATGCTACCTGTACAGTTTAAAGAGTAAAATAAAACTAGATTTGTATGGATACATATTTATGCAGTAGAAGTATAAATCATGTATTAAAAAGATAAATAATATTACATTAGTCCTTCTGCAGAAGAGGGGAAGGAGAGGAATGGAATCAAGAAGAATGCACACAAAGTTACAATTATGTCTTTAATGCATTGCTTCTAAAAAAAATTGTAACAAAAGGGAGGAAATGCTAAATTTTGGCAAAGGTAGATGGAAGACGTGGCTGTTCATTATATTATTATCTGTGATTATGTGTATTCTTGAAATACTTCATAATTTGAAAAAAAGTACTTGCATTGCCTGAGGTTACCATTTATTGCTAACAGAACCAGGATTAGAGAGCATCTGGTTGTCATAGTCAGAAGAGAACAAGCCAGAGTCAAGTGTGAGCACACAACTGCCCATGCAGAAAAAGACAAAGTGCCATGCCCACACTGTGATCACAGGGGTAGCCTGCAAACCACTTTAACAACTAACATTTTAAGCACTGATTCGATACTTTGCTGAGTGCTATATGTGGATTATGGCAGTAGGGTAAAATGAAAATGTGAGTCACATATTTAAATGAGATCTGAAATGCATTATGGTGGACTGCCCCTTACTGAAAGAAAATGTGGGTTGCAGAAGGCATTCAAAAGGTGGATGAATAATGTGTTTGGGTATGAAATGCTGTCAGACAGGGTAGATTCCACTCTCCTATTTGTAGTATAATACTTTTTCCACCTTAAACTGATTTAGATGGTAGCTATGCATAAAAAGTTAACAAATAATATATTGGATGAAATAATCAGAAATATTGAAAAGCAGATTTATGTTGGTCACAGCAGAGGTAAGAAATAGAAGGAAGGAGAATGAATTGGTAAGAGAAGAGGAACATATAACACTTCAAAAAACATAACCAAATCCGTTAAATAGAACAAGAAAAGTTGGTAGTTGGTGGTAATAGTGGTTGTTTATTTTAATTCTTAGTATGTGCCAGCCATTCTTCTAAGGACTTTGTAGAAATTAATTCATTTAACTCTCACAATGACTCTATAAGTTAGGTGCTTACATTATTCTCCTTTACAGAAAATAAATAAATGAGAGCACAGATTTTACATGATTTTCCCAAAGTCATGAAACTAGGCTGTGGTGAAGACAGGATTCCAGAGATGATGTTCTTAAGTGCAATGCAATATTGATAGTCCTGGTGTGAAAAAAGTGGTAGGAAAAATACATTTGTGGAGAATAGATCAAAAGTGAAGAAAGACTATGCCATCACTTAACAGCCTGTATAAATGTCTGCATGCAACTTACACAGACAAATAGAATGAAATGAACAGAAAACTATGCAAAGAAGCTAGACCATTAGAATGCACTACTAAAGTAGTAGCTACCATCGATTGAATGCCTGCTGGATGCTGATTATCTTATTTAATGGTATCCATTTCAAGGAGATGGAATTGAACCATAGAGATTAATTGACACATGTGGTGTTATGCATCTAATGTTTGGTGTAGCCTGCATTTCAGTCTTTGTACTACACTACGTATTATTTGGTAATTCATGTTCCTCACTGTGTCTGGTAGGAGCATTGTGAGTTGCTACTGTTATCTTCCTTACAGTTCTAAATGATAGTCTCCCCACCCGTTTACTACTCAGTGCAAGTGAAGGAAGGGAAGGCCAGAGGGGGACATGAATTCCGGCATGCCAGTATTTAGGGACACAACAAAGAAATAATTCTTCCCTGGGTATTGTAGAGAGACTGAAGACACAGAAACATTTTGCCTTACCCTCACTTAGCCTTTGTCCTTCAGTGATACAAGTCATGTGGGAAGAATGAAAAAGCGATGTGGCTGAAGCATCAAGCACCATAAAGCAAAGGAAATGTTCAGCTTTCAGTCTTCTGTGAAAACTGAACAACATCAATTCTTGAGCAGTAGTACGTTAAAAAACAGGAAAGAGACCCCAGGGTTTAAGTACTGGGTGTAGCAGTCCACTGGCAGTAAAGGAATGCTTATTTTAGTACAGAATTCCTCGGTGTCCGTGGGGAATGGATAACAGTAGAGAATTCAAACAGTTTTTGAAGGGAGTTGGAAAAGAGTGTCAGCAGAGCAGGCAGGAGGAAAATCTTAAGGAAGCGTCAGCACTGTGATTTTGCTCTGGGGTCTGGTCACAACAGTAACAAGAACAAGGTAGAGCAACAGAGAGAGGCAAAGCTCTTTTCAGACTAAGACATCCATTCAAATTAGAATCTGAAAAGCAGTGTAACAAACAGCAAAGTGCTCTGCAGAGAGTATCATTGGTTGCAAATAAAAAAGAAACAGTTATAAGAAACACACAGTATAGTATAATGTGTTCATAAAGTATCAGTCATTGTAGATTTAGCAGTATACAGTGATAGTAATCTCTGTAAATACCATCCTCTACTTATAAAAAATGCATACATAGTATGTAGACGGCTGTATTTTTATAAGGTGAGGTTCTTAAGGAAAAATATAAAAATATGGTTTTAGCAGATCAGTAGGATGCTGCAGCTGTTTCTCTAAGGAGAGTATGTACAGGTTTTCCTTTACTGACAGGGTTTACCAAGACTAGATGTGGATTTCTCCACATAAATTTAAATTATTCCTCCTCACAGAAGGAAGATGGACTTACTTTTTAGTTTAGTCCAGCATTTGAATAATTTTTCTTTCACTAAAAAGAAAAAGGGAATTCATAGCCAGTGCAGATCCTCATTTACCTATGAAAAGACACCTAAGCAGGCAAACATGGTAAGCACTGACAGTCTACATCATTCTTTTTCATTTTATGAAGAATTTATTTCTCTTTGAAATAAGTTAGAATCTAAGAAGTAACAGCAGACTCACATATGTTAATATCCCTTTTCTTCAATGCCTGGAACCATAATACTGTCTTTCCTGTCCCCTGTACCTATCACAAGGAGCCCTGGTGGTGCAGTGGTTACGGGCTTGGCTACTAACTGAAAGGTCGGCAATTTGAACCCACCAGCTACTCCACAGGAGAAAGATGTGACAATCTGCTTCCATAAAGATGACAGCCTTGGAAACTCTATGGGGCAGTTCTGTTTTGTTCTACAGGGTCACTATGAATTGGAATCTACTTGATGCCAAAGGGTTTTGGTATTTTTATATGTGACATAGTATTGGGCCCATGGTAGGTCCTCAGTATATTGGTATATATTGAAAGGAACTAATGAGAAAATAAGAATTTTCAGCCATGACTAGAGAAGTGTTTGACTTTCAGGAAGTAATCTTACCATTTGATTCTTTAGAATTTTAGATATTTTTTGAGTTCGCACTTTTTGACAACTTAATGCTAGAAAACAAAGACAAATAGACTCTGTCCATGTGTTCCAGTCTGCATTCTCTATTTAGTAACAGAGGCAGTATTTTAAATGACTGAATGAATGGATGAATGAGTGAATGATTGAAACAAATATGCTGTGAAACACACAATGAGGGATACATACCCCATTATGTTACATTTCTATTCTTTTGCACATGTTGCTTGAAATCCTCTTTCCACACTTTTATATAATCTTATAAACTCTTATCCACACTTAAAATCCTTATCATTGTTTTTTTCTATTTCTATACAACTTTTCTAGCTATAAAATAGAGATAACAGCCTAAAATATGCGATTAATAAGGATTATGAGGGGAAAACATGTATTTGTATAAGTGCTTTGAGTTATTTGGGGAAAATATGCTACACACAAACACGTATTATTATAATTCTAGTCACACTGATAAAAAATCAAACCCGTTGCTGTCAAGTTGATTCTGACTTATAGCAACCCTACAGGACAGAGTAGAACTGCCACAGATAGGGTTTCCAAGGAATGGCTGGTGGATTCCAACTGCCAGCTTTTTTAGTTAGCAGCTGAGCTCTTAACTACTGCACCACCAGGGATAGAGACATGAAAAGGTTAAGTCTTCAGGGATAGTACTCATTCTTATAATATTAATAGAAAGGCATACCTTATTTCCAATAATTACACTATGATGTAAAATAACTTCCAAAATAAGGGGTTCAATTGCATGCATTGAAACTAACTTCTAAATTAACGAATGTGTTTTAACATTTTTTTTTTAGCACAATACAGTCAAAAAAATTCACAACAACTCCAAGTAGATAGTAAAAACTATATTTGTGACATTATAAATTTTTATTTCACTATGCAAGGCTCAGAGTAGGTGCTTTAAATATATATGTTGAGAGAATGAGTGAATGAATGAATAAATGAAAAAATGAACTATGTTTTAGGAAAAATTAAGAAGTCCATAGTCTAAGATACATTTGAAACACTGACCATAATAACCTTTTGTAGCTATATATTTGAATGTGAAGATCAGTGAATGGTAATATTTTTACAGAAGTGCTTTTCTTCATGTAACATAAAATAATAAATATCAATAACTGAAATTTTAATAAAGGAGAATGTGACATCAACTTTTTACTTTAAAAAATATTTATTTAACAAATAGCATTTTATAGACTGTTGTTGTTAAGTGCCCTTGAGGCAGTCCCAACTCATAGTGACCCTGTGTACAAGAGAACGAAACACAGCCGGGTCATGCACCGTCCTTAAAATTATTGCTGTGTTTGAGCCTATTGTTTCAGCCACTGTGTCTATCCATCTCATTGAGAGTCTTCTTCTTTTTCACCGACCCTGTACTTTAAGAAGCATAGTGTCCGTCTCCAGATACTGGTCCCTCCTGATGACAAATCCAGAGTAAGTGAGACAAACTCCTGCCGTCCTCACTTCTAAGGAGCATTCTAGCTATACTTCTTCAAAGACAGATTTGTTCATTCTTTCGGCAGTCCATAATATATTCAATATTCTTTGCCAACACCATAATTCAAAGGCATCAATTCTTCCTTGGTCTTCCTTATTCATTGTCCAGCTTTCACATGCATATGAGGTGATTGAAAATACCATGGCTTGGAACAGGCGCACCATAGTCCTCAATGTGACACCTTTGCTTTTTAACACTTCCGCAGCAGATCTTTTGCAGTAGATTTATCCGATTTGTCCAACTCAATACGTACTTTGATTTCTTGACTGTGCTTCCATGGGCATCAATGGTGGATCAAAGTAAAATGAAACGCTTGACAACTTCTGGGTTTATCATGATGTTATTTTCTCTGTTTATCATGATGTTGCTTGTTGGTCCAGATGTGAGGATCTTTGTTTTCTTTATGTTAAGGTGTAATCCTTACTGAAGACTGTAGTCTTTGATCTTCAACAATAAGTGCTTCAAATCCTCTTCACTTTCAGCAAGCAAGGCTGTGTCATCTGCATATCACAGGTTGTTAATAAGTCTTCCTGCAATCCTGATACCGCGTTCTTCTTCTTATAGTCCAGCTTCTCGGACTGTATGTTCAGCACACAGATTGATAAAGTATGGTGAAAGGATACAACCTTGACACACACTTTTCCTGACATTAAACCACACAGAATCCCCTTGTTCTGTTGGAACAGCTGCCTCTTGGTCTAAGTATAGTTTCCACATTAGCACAATTAAATGTTCTGGAATTCCCATTCTTTGCAATGTTATCTATAATTTGTTATGATTCACACAGTCGAATGCCTTTGCATAGTCACTAAAACTCAGGTAAACACCTTTCTGGTATTCTCTGCTTTCAGCCAAGATTCATCTGACATCAGCAATGATATCCCATTGTTCCATGTATTCTTCTGAATCTGGCTTGAATTTCTGGCAGTTCCCTGTCGATGTACTGCTACAACCATTTTTGAATAATTTTCAGAGTAATTTTACTTGCATGCAATATTAATGATACTTTTTGATAATTTCCACATTACATTGGATCACCTTTCTTTGGAATGGGCATGAATAAGGACCGTTTCCAGATAGTTGGCTGGGTAGCTCTCTTCCAAAGTTCTTGGAATAGACTTGTGCTTCCAGTGTTGCAGCTCTCTGTTGAAACATCAATTGGTATTCTGTCATTCCTGGAGGCTTGATTTTCATCAATGCCTTTAGTGCTGCTTGGACTTCTTCCTTCAGTACCATTGGTTCTTGATAATATGCTTCCTCCTGCAATTATTGAATGTCGAAAAATTCTTTTTGGTACAGTGACTCTTTGTGAATTCCTTCCAATTTCTTTTGATACTTCCTGTGTCATTCAATTTACCCATAGAATCCTTCAACACTATAAATGAAGGCATAAATTTTTTTCTTCAGTTCTTTCAACTTGAGATATGCCACACATGTTCTTTCCTTTTGGTTTTCCAACTACAAGTCTTTGTACATTTCATTATATACTTTGTCTTCTCTAGCTGTGCTTTGAAATCTTCTGTTCAGCTCTTTTACTTCACCGTTTCATCCTTTCACTTTAGCTACTGCATGTTCCAGTGCAAGTTTCAGTCTTTTCTGACATCTTTTTTGATCTTTTTTTTTCTGTCTTTTTAATTACCTTTTGCTTTATTTATGTGTGATGTCTTTGATGTCATCCCACAGCTCGCCTGGTCTATGGTCATTAGTGTTCAATATGTCAAACCTGTTCTTGAGAATGTCTCTAAATTCAGGTGGGATACACTCTAGGTCATACTTTGGCTCTCGTGGACTTGTTTTAACTTTCTTCAGCTTCAACTTGAACTTGCATATGAGCAATTGATTGTCTGTTCCACAGTCAGCCCCTGGCCATGTTCTGACTGAAGATATTGAGTTTTTCCCTTCTTACCACAGATGTAGTTGATTTGATTCCTGTGTATTCCATCCATTGAGGTCCATGTGTATAGTCGCCATTTATATTGTTGAAAAAAGTATTTGCAATGAATACGTTGTTGGTCTTGCAAAATTCTATCTTGTGAACTCCAGTGTCCTTTCTATCACCAAACCCGTATTTTCTAACTCTCTACCCTTCTTCGTTTCCAACTTTCTTTCACACTCCAATCACCAGTAATTTTCAGTGCCTCTTGATTGCATGTTTGATGAATTTCAGACTTCAGAAGTTGGTAAAAATCTTTGATTTCTTCATCTTTGGCCTTACTGTTCGGTGTGTAAATTTGAATAATAGTCATATTAACTGGTTTTCCTTATAGGTGTATGGATATTATCCGATCACTGACATCGTTGTATTTCAGGGTCAGTCTTGAAATGTTCTTTTTGAAGATGAATACAAATCCATTCATCTTCAGTTTGTCATTCCCAGCATGGTAGACAATATGATTGTCTGATTCAAAATGGGTAATACCAGTCCATTTCTGCTCACTAATGCCTAGTATGTCAATCTTCAAGCGATCCCTTTCATTTTTGATAATTTTCAGTTTTCCATGATTCATGCTTTGTACATTATACATTCCAATTATTAATGGATGTTTACAGCTGTGTCTTCTCATTTTGAGTCGTGCCACATCAGCAAATGAAGGTCCTGAAAGCTTGACTTCATCCAAGTCATTAAGGTCAACTCTACTTTGAGGAGGCAGCTCTTCCCCAGTCATATTTTGAGTGCCTTCCAACCTGAAGGGCTCATCTTCCCACACTATATCAGGCAATGTTCTGCTGCTATCCCTGAGGTTTTCACTGGCCAATTTTTTCAGAAGTAGATCACCAGTTCCTTCATCTGTCAGTTTGTTGTACTGTGTGGCTTGCATATTGTTGTGATGCTGGACGCTATGCCACAGGTATTTCAAATACCAGCAGGGCCACCCATGGTTGACAAGTTTCAAGGGAGCCTCCAGACTAAGCCATACTGAGAAGAAGAACCTGTTGATTTTATAGACTACTGGTATTACTGGACCAAGATTAAAGAATAATAATAACGAAGCAGTGATTTTTAAGTAATATGTTTAGTAAAAGTCTAAGTTGTTAAAAAGATGCCTGATTCAGTTCATTTGTTCTTAAAGTGTGCTAGGAAAAACTAATATTACTTGATATGAAAATAAAATCAAGAAGTACATCACCAAAGTAAAGACTAGGAGGAAATGAAGACATTGATAAACAAAATAAATTAATCAATTAGTGTTGACAGACTGTGAAGGAAAGGATTATCAAATCGAGAAAGCAATTAAAGCACAGTTAGATAGTAAGTAAATAGGGAAAATTAAGAAGCAAAGCTGAAAATTCTGAAAGCACATCTTGAATTTGCTAGAAACTCATAAACAAGAAAATGTAAATATTTTCTAAAATTAACCTGACTGTAAATTTTGACACACCCTTGTACTCTACCCTTTTGAAGAGACATATTTCTTATTTTCGATTCCCTGTGTGACACTGAAAGTTCTACATGCAAATGCGCATGACTAAGCAGCCTGCCAGTGTGATAGCTTACAATAGGGTGAGATACCAGAGGAGCTTCCCATAAAGGCCCAAAGAGATGTGTGAGAGGGAAAACAATGGATGACTGAGGCTTGCTTCTTTAAAAGACTCAGAGATCCCACCAAAACAAGGGGGAAACGTACCAAATACTCATGCACGAAAAATGCATACCAGGAAATCTTCCTGCAGCAAGTATATAAATACAATGAATATTGTATTTGAAGCCCTAAACTAGTGATAACAGTTCTGTTTGACAGGTAAAGTGTTAATGCTTAAGATTTACCTATTAGATCTTTGTTTTTGAACATTATTTCTCAAAACCATTCACTACCTCCCTCTAGGGAGTCGGTTTATATGTTTACTTAGTTATTACTATCTTCTTATAGTCACTATCTGTGAATAATGATGCTTCCTTATTCACTTATTTGAGCTAAAACATTCAAGATTATCACCTCTATGGTTCTTTAAATTACTTTAGGACTGAAACTGAAGAACTTCCCAGAGTGTTCTCTTAAGATCCAGCACAGATAACACCTACTAAAACCAACTGGGTTAGTAATAAGGGGGCAACATTCAATGGTAATTCAATTTGTAAATGAAACCAACGAATTACGTTTTACATAATTGAGAAGGATTGCTAAGAGTCTGTTAATACTGTTTTATAGATCTGTCTGATTTCCTTATTTGGCTGCTAAAAGAACCTACTATTTCAAATGAGAGTGGTATAGTAGGAAATTAAAAAAAAAAAACTAATGCAAGACTTTTGGGATAATCAATTCTTTTTCACATTTGACAAAGAGAAAACTCTACTGAATATAAACGGGAAAACAGAGCTTAATATATTCTCATCTTTGTGGCCTAGAAGATAGTAGAAATATGGGAGTTGACTCATTGAACTGGGTTTAAGTCCCTCATTAGTACTACAGCTTCAATTTTTTCACCCTTTTAATGAAAGTTAACTGTAGAGTGTAGGAGCAGGTGGTGTGGTACTATAAAAACAAACAAATGAACAGAAAAAACATCTGGTGTGAGAATGAGGGGATTAAGATTCCAATACAAAATGTGCACCATCTGGCTGCGTGACAAGTCACTACATTTCTGTTGTTAAGTGCCGTCAAGTCAGTTTCAACTCATAGTGATCCTGTAGGACTATAGGACGGAGGAGAACTGCCCCATACAGTTTCCAAGGACTGCCTGGTGGATTTGAACTGCTGACCTTTTGGTTAACAACCAAGCTCTTAACCACTGCTCCACCAGGGCTCCACTACGTTTCTAGACCTCCCTTTATTCATTTAAAAGCAAGGGAAATAGGTTATACAGTCTCTGGTGTCTTATTTATCTCTGAAATTTTATGGATTTAATCTGTGTTAAATTAGAGGTTTATTTTGTGAGATTTAAAATAAAATGTACATTTCTGAATGTATGCTGAAAGAATTAAATTGTTGTAAAATGCAATGAATTCTTTATTGTTACCACTCTGGTGACTATTGTGCTCTGAAGGTCTCTCTCTCTCTGTGTCTTTTCTTTCTTTTTTTGGTTGTGTTGTTAATTTTAATTACTGTACAGTGTTTCCAAAAGTCAGTCACTTGTTATGACAGCTAGGATTTTTACTATATATGATTATCAATATTATTAAATAAAAATTATTTAATATTTTATTTAAATTGACTAAAATTTTAAACTGGAAAGAATATTAACTAGTATCAGAATTATAATCAAGGAGTGAATGATTGTGCAGGTATGAAACAAGGTGACTTAACCTCCTCCCATATTATAAAGACATGGGAATACAAGGAAATGGTCTACAGAACTACTTGGGGGCCTGATAGAAGGCAGCACCATGGGACTTTCCATGGAAATAAAGCATCCTAGGTGAGGAGCATGGTAGAATCCTGGATGGAATAAAATTAGAAAATAAAGAAAGGCAAGCAAGGAGTTTACATAAGTAAAAATGAAACAAAATAGTTGCTGTTAGTTCCTACTCATGGCAATTCCATGTGTGTCAGAATAGAACTGTGTTCCATAGGATTTTCAATGGCTGCATTTTTAGAAGTAGATTGATATCGCCAGGTCTTTTCTTCCAAGATGCCTCTGGGTGGACTGAAACCTCCAACCTTTTGGTTAGTAGCTAAGTTTGCATCACCCAAGGACTTAAGAGGAAAAATCCAGTTTTCCAAGGGAAAACTCCACACTATAAATAGACATCTTACGAGAATATATGTGTGTGTGTGTGTGTGTATACATATATATATATATATATATATATATGTACTCATATCTTACTGGTTCTGTGTCTCTGGAGAGCCCTGACTAAGACAGGGCCAATAAATAGTGAGGGAAAATTAACAAGTGTTCTGGAAAAGAAATTACCTTGCTCTTAACAGAAAGTGCTTATCAGAAACACTTTCTCCTGGATATTGTGGTTTGCGGTTGTGAGTAATGCTATGACTCTGTTCTTTTTGGCACCTTCTGAGAAACCTTCTGAGACCTACTGGCAACAAGCAAAGCCAAGAGAACTGTAAACAAACACTGGCCCCTCTGAAGGCACCCCACCCCTGATCCCCCTGAAGTCAATACATTTCCGAAATGACTCAACAATGTAAACACAACACGGTAATCATATACTCCATTTCTCTTAGGAAATAATCAAGTTATCCATAGTGCCAACTTTCAAACAAGAAAGTAATAATACATGGGGACCATGGTCTCGGGGAACATCTAGCTCAATTGACATAATAGTTTGTAAAGAAAATGTTCTGTATCCTTCTTTGGTGAGTAGCGTTTGGAGTCTTAAAAGCTTGTGAGTGGCCATCTAAGATACTCCACTGATCGTACCCTGTTGGGAGCAAGGGGTAATGAAGAAAACCAAAGACACAAGGGAAAGATTAGTCCAAAGGGCTAATGGACCACAGCTACCACAGCCTCCACCAGACTGTCTACTAGATGGTGCACGCCTACCACCACTGACTGCTCTGATAGGGATCTCAGACAGAGCTGGAGAAAAATGCAGAACAAAATTCTAACTCACAAAAAAAGACCAGACTTACTGGCCTGACAAAGACTGAAGAAACCCCAAGAGTATGACCCCCGGACGCGCTGTTAGCGTGGTAATGAAGTCACTCTTGAGGTTCACCCCTCAGCCAAAGATTAGACAGGCCTATAAAAGAAAATGAGATTAAAGGGGCACACCAGCCCAGGGGCAAGGACTAGAAGGCAGGAGGGAACAGGAAAGCTGGTAATAGGGAACTAAAGTTCAAGAAGGAGAGAATATTGATATGTCATGGGGTTGGTAACCAATGCCATGAAACAATAGGTGTACTAATTTTTTTAATGAGAAGCTAGTTTGATTTGTAAACCTTCATCTAAAGTACAGTAATAAAAAAATAAATAAAAAGAAAGTAATAATACATTTGTACATTTTATATTTGCTAAAGTAAGTATGATTTTCATATTGCTATTTTAAAGAGGTTTTCCTATAGCAACCACCACTTCTCTCTAAATGTTCACATTCAAGGGGTTTCAGAGCACTTGACACCCTACCACAGAATTACGGATAGCTCAGTTGCTTAGAACATGGAATCAGTCAGCTTAGTGTTTGAAATTTAATTTTGTTATTTAGGAATTGTGTTATTTGGGCAAGATTCTTAACCTATTAACTCTCATTTTGCTTACTTGTGAAATGCTAACAATAATGCTGACCTCGTATGTTATTTTGAATATTAAATGAGAAAATATATATATAAGGTTAGGAAATATACTTCCTGGTACATAAAAAGTGTTCAATAAAAATTTGTATTAATGTAAATAAATCTTTGAAAAATAAATGAAAAAATCTTAGAATTAAAAATTTGATTTTAGCATATGTTTCTCTTTCAATTTTTATAACAAGTATGTGAGGTAGTTACAATTTTCATTTCTGTTTTATACTTTAGGAAAACGAAGTTCCATAAACTAGGTGGATTTGGAGAATTTTACGTAGGTGGTAACTAGAAGACTGTGGATTTAATTTATGTCATCTGTTTTCTAGATTTTTTAGTTGCTTCTTAATCCTTATAGAAAATGACTATATTTAACTTCAAATGGAAATAATAATATCTTCCTTAACTACCAAAAAAAAAAAAAGTTATATGAAAGCTGTTGCAAACTACAAAGTCTAAGTGTGAAGTATTATCATTGCTGTAGTCTTTGATCCTTCTTGAGCTTTTGACTTCCTGTCCTTAGACCCATATAAATTGTATTATTAGTAATTCCAGATATTTTCTCTTTTAGTTCAAGCACAAAACAAATTATTAAAATGAAAAAAGTTCTAAGGAAAGCTTCTGAGAAAATGGCAGTAGCATTGTATAAGCAAATCTGAATCATCCCCCAGTTGAAATGTGGTCTGTAATTCCTTTGATGACAGTGAATTATGCCATCTCGCTAAAGAGTTTCTATATTGACCCTGGAAATGCATCTAGATTTTATTATGCGAGTAAAGTTACTAAAATGGAATTCTATTGGCCATAGTATTAGAATGCAGCTGATTTAGTAATTAAGTAATTACTTTAAAAAGCAGGAGACATAATTTCATTAATCAAAGTTAAAAACTTGATCAGGGGTTTTTAAATGAACATAAAATAGATTTTCTTTTCCAGAAGTAAACTAAATCTTAGTAGATTACAAGCTTAAAGCATATCACTAACCAGGAGTTTCATGGGAGAAAATCAAAGGCACATAAATCATTCACAAGGAATCCTGTGAACATCGGCTTTAGTTTTCTTTCTGTAATAAACTAAGTCCCTTCATTATTTTAAGTGACAATTAAAGGGGCATTCTAATTCCACATTAAAGTCCATATTAATAATTTGATATTTTCAAATAGAGTCATTTTTATCTATTTCTCTTAGAAGACTCAGAAAATTTGAACTTTAAATTGTCTAGATAAAATTCAGAGACTTAGGTAGACCCAGACTGCATCATAAATTTGTGATGTGTAACTCTCACGCCGATTAACCCTGTGTCTTGAATCTAGTAGTAGCACAGTAAATTTTCTTTGAATGGATGGATGGATGAGTAGAACTTTTTTCTGGTTTTGTCTGTATAAGTGATCCAGACTATTAGTTATGTTTCTGTAATGTTTTCTTTTCTGTCTGTTGCATGGATATCACCCCATTCTTTCTATCAGGTGCTGGGTCATAGAATAAGAAATCAGATTACGTGGGACTGAATAGAGGTGACATTACCTGTGAAACTTAGAGTGAGCTACTTATCCTTTTTTTTTTTTTTTTTTTGCCATTAACAGTCTTTTTAATTACCAAAAATGGTGATAATAATAGTATCCATGTCATATGATTGTTATGAAGTTTTCATGAGATAATATCTAGAAAGTGCTTAGAACAGTGCCTGTCTTATAATTAGTGATCAGTAGTTACAGTAGTTATTAATGTCATTATTCAATTTTGAAAATTAAATTAAGTAAGTACACAAAAGTAAAAATATTAGCCTCTCTGGATAAGCATTCATCAAAATAAAAACAGTATTAAAATTGATTTAGGCATTTATTTTGCCAACAATATTGTGAGTTGATGAAGAACATCATAAGATAAACAAAAATACCAGTGTACTCTTAAGTATCCATGTGTCCTCAGGCAGGCTCATGAATTTCACAGCTAGAATAAACCTTGAAAGTTTACACCTGTAATGTGACTATGAGGAGAACAGGTTGTGATCATGAAGATCACACTTTTAGTTATTTCCTGCACTAAGTAAACATTAAGCATGCATGATCCATCATAATACTCATTAACCTCTTTTTTTCAATTCAACCTTGGTAGTTATTGTTTCTGCTTCTACCTAGCTGTTAATTGGATTTACAATGCTGTGAATTTTTAATTTTTTTTTTTAAATTACAAAAAAGGAGTGCATATCATTGTGGAAAACATCAGAAAATAAATATAAGCATGATAAAGATATTCAGGAACAGCTATGACCTTTGCTACCTAGGGATAGCCACTGGTGACTCCTTTGTATATATCCTTCTAGAGCTTTCTCTCCCTCACTCTAACGAATGAAAGAGAGAGAGGGAGATCAAGAGAGACCATAGAGTACGTACTGCTTTTTCATTTTACAATGAGTTTTGACAGTATTCACTAGTCTTTTTGCATTGGCCCCATGCTTACAAATTCTGATGCTCTCCTGGAAAGAAGTATGCCAGGCTCAAGGTCTGGGTGGAAGGATGGAAGAGTATGGGGGTAGGGGCGAGGGCATGGATAACAAGCCAGGCCATCTGAGACTTTTTAAGTGTCTACTGATACGTTTCTTGAGTTTCCTAATCCCAGGTCTGGGAAAGTGGCCAACGACAGTCACACTAACTTCGGGGCCAACACTCAGAATAGAATTAAAGCTTTAAGAAACCCCAGATTTGTGTTATCTTTTGGATTAGTTAAGCAATTAAGTAGCAGATGATCCTCTATTATTTCTTCCCAGGTGACAAGAACTCAGGGTTTATCCTGTTAGAACCAACTGTGTAAAATGCGTCAGTTAAGGAGGAGCATAAATCATACGTACCTATTGCTTACAGTAGTGTAAATTAATTTGGAAATAGTCCCAGAGATACATTGTGAGCGATATTCTAAATTGAGATATATTTTTTGAAGGATATTAAGTAGTATTAATAAAAATTTTGAAGCATATTTCCACTTCTAACATTATAGTCTTAGTACAAGTAAAAGTTCACAAAGGTGTTTGTACAGGAGTGACTGATGCATAATAGTTTGTAACAGGAAAAAAAAATGAACCTCCTAAATGTCCAGTGGTATGAAACCACAAATAAATTATGGCATACTCATATTAGGATGCCATGTATTTGCTAAGTAGAACATAGTGAGGTTATAGCTCCAAGATATATTGCAAAGGAAAAAAAGGGAGTATGGAACATACACAGTTTCTGTCCACTTGTGTAAAAAAAAAAACAAAAAGCTAGCAATAGTTACTTCTCAGGAATGAAAGGCAGGAAAAAGAGTAACATTTAAAGTTCATGTAATCAATTTTTAAAAAAACTTTTTGCCTTTATTACTTTTTTTGTTTTATAATTTAGTTTTTTTATTAAAATGAGAGCTGAACAGGGAAAGGTTTTATGGGATGTAATTCAAATTAATAGTGATTATAGCTGAGGGATGGAATTATAGAGAATTGAATTTGTACTTTGTTTTCTGTATTTTTTTAGTATTTGAACTGTTTACAATGAACATACAATATTTGTAGGATTAGAAAAAAATGTTGAATTTTAGAACAGGACAGTATAAGTAGTGATTAATAGCTAAAACTCCTGAATTATACTGCCAGGGTTCAAAATCTATGAGTATACGCAATTTTCTTAGTTTTCTCCAACCAATAAAAGTACTTGGATCATACATAGTAGATTCTCAATAAAACAGAGTTGTTATTATCGTTGTGGTTATCATAAAACCTAAGGTAGAAACTTTATGTTCAGAGCAATTTTATGTGTAATGCTGATTAATTAGGTTAATAGCGGTGCAACCACTCTCTCTCAATAAGGATTATCTGAAAGAAGTGGATCACAGGATCAGAATGTCCAAAATGTTCACTTTATTATTTTAAATCTGAACTCTCTTATATTTAAATTGTCATTAATGAACCATTTTACTTTCATGTGAGATGGGAATTATCATATTTTTTTCTAAACATAATATTGATTCAGAGAGGATTGGTGTTTGCACAGAGAAAATGCACAATTGACTATGTTGCTTAAAGTATCCTTCATAAGGAAAACAACCAACCAACCAAACAAGAAAACAGTCATAAATCACGTAGTCCAGAAGCTGTTCATTACTCCTGTGCTCCATAGGATTTTCAATGGCTGTAATCTTACAGAAGTAGATCACCAGGTCTTTCTTCCTAAGTGCTGCCGGGTGGACTGGAACCACCACCCTTTCTATTAGTAGCTGAGCACAAATTGCTTGCACCATTCAGGGACTTAAGCATTGGGTTAGAGCTGCATAAAACATTCCTCTTTTTTATGTCTGGGTTGCTCTAGGCACTGAGGATGAGCTGGTAGGTATTAAAGGGTCATGAAATGAGGACAGGAGAGATGCAGAGTTTGAATATGAGGTAAGGCCTACAGGGTGTGATCCAGTGCAGAATTGAGACTTTTGGTAGGATGGAGGTAATGAGTTTTGAATGAATTCAGATTCTCAAAGAGTTGTCCATTTCTGTGCTTAATAGCTCCTTTTAGCAAGTCACAGTTCTATTTGACAGGCTAGAGAGGTAACAGAGTCCCACTTCCTAAGTACTTCCCTGGTCTATTTAGTATAAAAGCACTAATATTCTAAATGGACTTCCATTATGGCTTCCAGATCTCTGAAGAACGAGCACTTTGCTTCCAGCCTTACAATCAAGTTGTTCCCTGTAAAGATGCTAATTAGAGTGTTAACAGCAATAACCTGAAACCTGTTGAAAACCAAGAGGACAGCAAGAACACACATAATTTCTGACTTCTGCTGAGTTAATTGCTCAGCTGTCTTCCGTTGTTAGGCAGTCTCTCACATTAGGAAAACACAATGGCCATCTAGCCATTAAATCTGAATAACAGATTCCATGTTTGTTAAAAGAATTAAAGAGCTCATTTGTTCTCATGTTTATCAGTGAGCATCTCTATAGATGGGATCCCTCTAAAAGTGATTTACGTTCCTGCTCCCTGAGACTGTTTTGGCTGAGGATAAAAAAATTTAAATTATGAAATTTTAGAGATTATCTGGGATTAGAGCATTCAGTGGCTACTTTATTGTTTTTATGTCAAAATATTTCTCTAAGAGATGAACATGACATCATTTTCTTTTTATAAAATTTAGTTAAGATCTAAATCTGACTTTTTAAATATGACCCCATTCCATTAATTAACTAGGTGCCTACTGATTAGTTTTAGTTGGAAGAGGGCCCTTTTTAATATTTGTGGTGCTTTTGATTTTTTTTTCCTCCAGCCACCAAATGGATAAACTTACACAGTCAGGTTTGGTGGCATCATTTGTAAACATGTTATGTACTGAGATGACCGACTTTAAAATCCTGGCCATAAATACTTGAGATTGAATTCAAAACAGTAAAATATAGATTTACATAATGTAGTTTGAAACTAGATTATTCTACTGCTGTCTTAAATGATGACTTTATGACAAAATTAGAGATAAATGCAAAATTAGGCTTTGCAAGTTTATTTTTGTAATTTTTTTTTTGACATATCCAGTCTGCCTAAAAACTAGATAAAACAGGTTATCCAGAGATTACCAAAATGTCCTGTTTTTCCTTTGGGTCATTATGCTTCATAAATGGTCGGCTTAGTAGGCTTGTTTTAGACTCATTTTCCTTGGAGGTTATTTTCAATGGTGCCTGACCAGCTTTACAGTTAGAAAAGCCAATATTCATGACCTAAATAGACAGACACTGAAACATCCCCATTTGGACATGGCACCAAATTTCATCTTCTGTGTATCACCTGATTGTTTTTATAAAGTCAGTGTGAGTTTGTGTTCTTGACAAAGATTGATGGACTAAATGTTACCATTATGATGTACTGTATTATTTGTATACAGCAGCCAAATTCTATCTTTTAGCTTGTCCTTTGCTGTCAGCTAAAGAACTGCAATAATCTCTGAAAGAACAATTCACTGGGTTTGTAATTTTTGCGTAACCTAAGAGTATAAAATTCAGTAAGCTATTTTATGCATTTTTTCAAAAAAATCAGAAGCTGTCGTGTGTCATTTACTCCTATGCCCCATTAACCCTCACCACCCCAGTCTGGTAGAACCTCAAGTCTGGACCAGCTGTCTGCTCTAGGCCTGTTCTTGCTCCAGCTCTTGAGTTCTAACCAGATGCATGGTTAGGGACATGGACCATTATAAATTTTTGTCTCCAAGCTCAACAGGGCTGTCAGTGCTTCCCTTCATCTTCTTTTCTGTTTCTCCAGGCTGCAAGAAGCCTTCTGTTTTCTGCAGCTGCAGAGCAGGATCTTAAGTCTGGCCTGCCTAACTGTGGCTCTTAAGCATGATGGTATATCCCACATAACAAGCTGTTAATGCTTCAGTCAAACTCTTTAAACAATTGTTAAGAGACTTTATTTCTAACTATCCACTCTTTTACTCTTAAACCACTGCAGACTGACATCTACCTCCACTGCTCTCATGAATGTATCCCCATTCAGGTCACCAAGGACATCATCACCTTTCCTAAAATGAATCAACACTTCTCAGTATTTCATTAACCAGAGCTCTCAGCAATATATAACACTGGTGCTAACTCTCCCTCTTGAAAAATACCCTTGCTTTAGTTTCTACGACTTCACACACCTTTTCTTCTTCTAAAGTTTTTGCCCTAATTCTGCATCCTTTAAATGGCTTACACTTTCAGCTCATTTTTAAAATGTTAGTGTTTCTCAGGATTTTTTGTTCATATTTAAAATGTTGATTGGACACTGATTATGTGCCAGGCACTATCTGAGGTACAGGGGAGAATTTGGTGAATAAGATGAAATGATTACAAACTTCAGAGAGTTCATGGTCCAGGAATATGTATCCTCTTCTCAGCCACCTCTCTATACACTCTTCCCAGAATTTTTGTTTTCATTCCCATTATTTAATCATCATATCTATGCTAATTTCTCTATCTCTAACCCAAACCTTTCTTTCCATATTCAAATTCATAAAGCTAACTTCTCACTGAACATCTCTTAATGGTTGTCCATAGGCACTTTAGTCCAAGCATTTGTAAATCTGATTCTTCACCATACTTCTTACTCTGTGGTTTCTATCAAAATGAAAGACATTGGCTTCTGCTGAATTTTGAAATGTGGGTTGCATCTTTGGTTCTCCTTTTTTTCTTCTACCATCACATCCAGTCAAATATGAGACCTGTATATTCTGCCTCCCAAAATATCTCTTGGAATCAACCTCTGCATTTCCTCTGAATATTCTAATACAGCCGGCATTTCCTTCTGCCAGAATAACCTTTACAGCCTCCTAACTTTCCTGCCACACTCAGATTTGCCTCTTTTCAATCCATTTTCCTCAAGCAGTCAGGGTGAATTATCTGATGTCCAAATCATGTCACTCTCCTGCTTAACAGCTTAAAATGGCTGTCCTTTATACTCTAGAATGCCCAAACTCCCTTAAAAGTGTTGTAAAAGGCACTGCATATCCTGACCACTGCCTATTTCTTCAGTCTTATCTCTTGCCATGTTGTCTTTACTCCCTTCTCTCTAGCCAAATGGAGTTTCTTCCTGTTTCTTAAACACATGGTTTATCTCTTCTCTCAGAATTTACACATACTGTCCCCTCTATCTTGAATCTCGTCCTACCTCCTTGCCTGGCTAGTTTCTAGGAATCCTCTGGTCTCTGCTCTGGGAAGGCTTGGTGCCTGTCCCCTTTTTGTGCCAACATATACATGTGCTTCCTCTCAGAGAGCCCTCACATCCAGTGGTAACTGCCTATTCACTTACTTATATGTCCCATAAGACTCTAATGGGTATTTGTCTATGATGGGCCCCATTGTATGCCCAGCAATTATCACATTATCACAGTTAGTGGCACATACAGGGGCTTCAGTAATTTTTAGTTGGATAACTGGGTGGATATTCCTCACAGGTAGATATAAGTAGTCAATAAGAACTTAGGAATTCCACTATAAGGTTGAATTTTCTGGTGATTTCAAAAATTTCAACTAATTATTTTAGTAGGGATTCAGTATATGTTAATATTAAATAGTAGCTATCCTATTCTCCCAAGGAACCCTGGTGGTGCAGTGGTTAAACAGCTTGGCTGTTAACCGAATGGTCAGTGGTTTGAACCAACCAGCTGCGCCGTGGGAGAAAAATGTGGCAGTCTGCTTCCATAAAGATTTACAGCCTTGGAAATCCTATGGATCGGTCCTACTCTGTTGTATGGGGTTGCTGAGAGTTGGAATCAACTCAGTGTTTTGTTTTGGTTTTTTATCCTATTTCTCCCTAGTGAACATCCTTATTTTTGATGTGCAGTTCTAGCCTTCTGAAAGGAAACATTTTTTTCATAACTCATAGTGCACTACAAAGAAAGCTAGTCAGATGAGTACCCTCCCTCGTTTACCCCTCTCTCAACTCAAGTCAGGAAAATACAAACTAACTTCTTCCCTTATTCCTTCCTCTTTTCTTGGCTTTCCCAGGGTCTCCCTCCTTTCTTTCCCTTCTTATTTTCCCCCTATAATTTTTCCTTCTCCTTTAATAAATGAAATCTTTGGAAGAGCTTTTTAAAAATACTGAGGTCTGGGTCCCACCCCTAGTGATTGTGATTTAATTGGTCTGGGCTTCAGGAATTTGAAAAACTCTTCAAGTGATTCTGATACGCAGCAAAGTTTGAGAAGCACTGAGTTAGATCATCCCTAATGATCCTTTCAGTTCTAAAAGATCTAAGTTCTTTTATTTAAGGGACTCTACAGAGTTTTTTAAAATACAAAATATGCCAAAAGATTTTCTTTCAGAATGTTTGTGCCCCAAATATTTTTGTCTTTTTATGCAGTCTGCCTTGATTGAAGCTATGTATTATAGGATGTAAAATTCAAATAGTCAACATTAAACTATTGTTGCTGATTTTCTTTGAATTCTCTACAGTCCAGGGTGCCGTTAGCATTGAAAAATTATCTAAAAAGAAAAATATCTTCAAAAATACTGAGATAAACCAGTGGCTAACAGCTGAGGGACATCCTATTTTAAATTAGCATTAGCATGGCTCTGAATGAGTCTAAATATAAGAAGTTTATTTATTTGATTTGTGTCTTCCATGGCTAAACATGGTTACTTTTGGGCCCCATGGAAACCAAAATTGGATGGTCTTTTGTTATAAGGATGCCCAGTGATTTACCAATGAAGTATGAGATCTTATCAATACAGATAAACATTCCTACTGGCATTTTTATCTTCTCATTTTCTTCCCCCCTTCTACTAATTACATGGTGGTATGCAGTATCAACTAGAATGTTTTTTTAAAGACCATATGAAGATGAGTATCAGATCACACTCATTAACTTACAGATTTTTTGAAATTTAAAGTGGCCACACTCATAAGCTTTAGTTTGTGAGAGAAGGCTTTAAAATAAAAATCCATGTATCAAACTCATTAGAATGTACAACTGATATTTCAGTACAGGCAGTCCTCGGATTATGAATGTCCAATTTATGGACAACTAGTACGTAAGAATGGGCTGCTATAAAGAGACTATTGTATTAAAAATTTAAGTTAAATAACACTGGTTTGTAATAACGAATACACACACTGCATTGTGACGCTCATGAAAACATTGTACCATTTGGAAGTGTTTACTAAGTGTTTTATATGCATGGAAAGGTATATACTAAAACAAACATTTGACTAACTGATGCTAAATAAGAACTGTATGTTCCTGTTCTGCCTTACCTACAAATTTGACTTAAAGACAGACTTAGGAACGGATCTCCTTCGTAACCTGGGGATTGTATGTATTCCATACAAATGGTCTCTCAAGAGGCATCCAAGTAAATTGAGATGCCTGTTGTTGATTCAAAAAGTGACATTTATTTTGCTCTGCACATTTTCACAGGCAGTAAGTCATAGGCTGTTAACATTTTCTTTGAGTTTTAGCCACTGAGTATGCAAATTCTCATGAACTTTATCTCATCTTAACTAGAGTTATTGCTCACTTGTGTACTAAAGTTGGCTCATTCTGCCAAGTATTCTGTTTACATATTGTTCAAATTCTGACTTGTGCAATTGAAGGCAAAGCTTTTATTTTTGTTCATTTTTTTAAATGAAATGATAGGAGTATTGCTGCCAACTTCAATGGGAGAGCAATAAATTGAAGACAAGGTTGTAACGCACAGATCTGCCTTGCTGTGGCTATGGAGGATGAATTTAAGTGGTCTCTGTGTTTTATTTCCTCTTATATAAATATGTATTATAATACTTTTACCATCTAGTTTGTGGCGATATTGAAGAAATTAAAAAATATATTGTATTAGTGAAGTAACATGCTTGAGTGATATGCTGCCACTTCTTTGCTTTTAATTTTACATCCGTGTACAAATTTGTTTACAGAAATGGAGAGGGGGCAAGCATAAGGGTGCAGACATATTCTAAGTGGCTGCCTAAAGGGACAGAGAAGACAGAGAAGTAAGCAGTCATCCAGATAAATTCTTAATATATTTATATTACTGTGTAAATGCATTAATATATTCACAGTACTGTGTAAACACATTAATACAGTAATATGTAAAAATATCAATGTATAAATACATAAACATGCAAATACAATATGTTTTCAGTAGATAGTTGATACGTAAAGGATAAGCTTAGCAGAAATTCCTTTGATTATTATGAGGATAGAGGATCAGATATGGAGATTGAAATTATAAATTAGTTCCTATTAAAACTGTGTTGTTGACAAAAACAATTAGTGACATTTTGTTATTGTTATTATGTACTTATTACACTGGCCTCCTTTCCATTCCTTGAATTCATCATTGTCTTGACTCTCTAGAGCTTCACACTTGCTGTCTTCTTTGCCTATAATGCTCTTTCTTAGCTTCTAACATGACTAGCTCATGCTCATTCAAGTTTCGTCTCAAGTGGCATCTCCTCAGAGAAGCTTTACTTGACTGTCTATCCGAAATAATCAGTTCTATTTATTATCTTTCTCATCAAACTTTTTTCTTTTTCCTTTTCGTTCATGGATTTTATTATAGTAGGCAACTACCTTGCTTATGTATCTGTGAGCTTTACATTATGTATCTTCTCCACTACAATATAAGGTCTAAGAGGGCAGGTATCTTCTGTGTCTTTTCAACTATGTTCCCAATGTTTAATTTGGAGCTGGTACACGAATATGTGATGGATGAATCAGTGATTCGCTGATCTGTGAACTAGATACAGATACTAATGTATAAAGAAAACTGAGCACATAACTATCTGAGAGTTTGCATGTCGGTGACACAAATCAGCCGTCCTGTTCCCCTTACTCCCAGAGCAGTGCCAACATAGAATTTTCTCCTTTACGTAGCGTTAGACATTGTTGCTTAGTTGTAGACTGAGCTCACAGGAAAAGCACAACCACAACCATAAAGGTACAGATTTTAGTTTGTGTGTGTGTGTGTTATGCAGTGCTATACAATATTCTATAGATGCATACATACTTTGCTATCTAAGTTAAAAGATCATGGATTGCAAACTGATAATTGCAAAGTGAAATAAGACAGTGCCTGAATTACTTTGAACATGAGGTGACTAGCAACAGAAAGCGTTAGTGAAGAGAATAAAGCCATCCTTCAGTACCTGCAGACTCATCCCAGTCCAATCCAAACTTTGGAGAGTAGGTGGAAAGAGCAGGTAAACAGTAAGTTAAATTTAGCCTACAGTGATTTCTTGCCTCTGGGAAAAATAATTGCTTCATTCTATTGCCAAAAGGCAAATCAGCATTAGCTTCATTTGCCTGAGTCTGCCATAAACTGCAGATGGAGTATAAAACATAGTTAGATTCAAATTAAACACATCTGTCCTAATCTAAAGTAGGTGAGGCCAGCCAGCCAGGAAACATCAAGTATCAACACTGCTCACAGATTACACTACGCAGCGGTATATTTTAGGAGCCTGCTGACAATAGCACATAGAACTATGAAATCTTGTACCGTCCTATTTTCCTATATTTGGCCTGCATTCTTGTACTGGTTGCCTTTTAGAATTAAAAAACTCTGCTAACATATCCACTGGGAAACAGACAAAAACACTGATTTGAAGTCCAGAAGTCTATTGCATTTTAATCAGGATTTCTTACCTGAGTTGTTGTTTCCTAAGATTAATTGAAATTACAGGGAAGTAGAAGACTTCTCAGTGCATTCTCTAATTAGACTTGGAATTCGAGACTGTGAGAGTTTATTTCTACTGAAGGTAGCAGCGCAATTCTGTACTACCTACTGAAATAATGGGTGTGGAGAGAAAACAAAAGGCTAAGATATGATGGTTTTGAGCAAAATAACCGTCTAACTTGCCCCAGCCAGGACACTTTTGAAGTTGTAAGGGGATTGTGGCACCCATGGAGGTGCTACGCTCTGATATCACTTCAAAAAAGAATATGCCGTTCAGCTGCAAGGAATGCAGTTAGCTGACAACCTCCATCTGCAGCACCTTCAGGATTCCACATTAGCTTTAGAGCCTCAGTCAGCCTGGGCAGCCCCCATCCAATGATGGAACACGGTGAGGGTCTTCATGCTTGGCCATTTCTGCCATAGAAGGGATTCCTCTGAAAAGGGTACACTTCTCTGAAGCTCCCTCATTGAGTTGCCCAAGACTGCATCCATCATGTTCTGAGGCCGTCCCTGCTCAATCCTGCTTCTAACTCCCCCTTTCTTTTCAGAGATTTCAGAGCTGCATCACAGAATGAAGGCTTCCTTGCCCATTTCTGCTGCCTCCTCATTTTATCATTCTCAGGCATTACTTCTCAAAAATCTTCTTGCCCTACTTACTTTGTCTTAACCTCTGCTTTCCAGAGAATCCGTCTAATCCAGGGATGCTATTAATAGTTCAGCATGGGGATGACAGGTTTAAACCTGGACCTATGATCACCCTAATTATATTTGATGGGCTTCTGGTCTTCATTCTCTAGTTCATGTTCAAGGCCATAACTTTTCTTTCTGCTGGCATTGTTCACCTAATACATTTACATGTGGGGGCCTTTATTAATCTCAAGCAGATGTTGACATACTAAACCCTAATTGAGTAAATTGAATATTTATGTTGTAGTTTTCAGCACTAATTTCCTTCTTTTTCTACTTCGAATGATCTTCCTTCTTTGTCCTCACTTACTTGGTGTGCCACAGAAGCTATCCTCTTCACTCCCTTCCTCCCCTCCTTTGTCCTTTTTCTACCATACTCTAATGACTATCACTGGAATACATCGTTCACATCCAAAATCACCAATACGTGTTGCAGCAGAACCTCTTCAGTACTGTACCTGTTTATTCAATAGCTTATTGCCCATTTACACTTTGGATGTACCGGAGACTTCTCAAACAACAATTATTTTAAACCCAATATATTTCCTTAGGAAAGATGGCTGCTTAATATACAGACAATAGCTCTAGAAATCAACTCAGACTCCTTGCTTCCCCTCAGTTCCCACCTCAATTTGGTCATAATGTTATCTTGATCCTACATCGTAAATTTTGATCAGACTGTTATCTCATTTTTACCTTTCAAAAAGATACTGAGAGTCAATATCAATGATGGGGTAAAATAAAAGATGACAATTCACAAGTTTTAGAGTATATTAGGAAAAAATAGACATAAGCAAAAAGAACAAAATGTACAAGGACAAGTGAGAAAAGACAGATCAGCTAAACAGCAGCTGGCATCTACAAGATATAATGAAGACTAAACAGATAGTCCTGTATCATCTTGATCACAGAAGCATTATATGACTGGCACACACACCTGGTAGAAATAGGTTTCTTTCTACATAATAGGTTTACAGATGCCAAGAAAGGTTTCTTAGGACATCAAACACTCCCCATAATAATGGAATAATCAAAGGTCCAGAAATGCAGGCCTCATGAGGTCCTGGGAATATCAGGACTGTGATCCTACATTGAAGCCCCTGGGTGGAGAAAATGGTTAAGGCACTCAGCTGGTAACTGAAAGTAGGAAGTGGGAGTCCACTCAGAGGCACCTCAGAAGAAAGCCCTGACAATCTTCTTCTGAAAAATCAGCCATCGAAAACCCTAGGGAGCACAGTTTTACTCTGAAACACAAGGGGTTGCATGAGTTGGGGTTGACTCAATGGCAACTGGTAGTAGTGGATCCCACATCGGTAAATATACTATGCAGGAACTTCCATGTAGGAGATAGAGGGATCAGAATGAGAGGCTCTTGATTTTGGATAAGTATGTAAATCCAACCTTGTATGCTTGAGAACCTCTTTGAGTACTGCTCACATCTTTCTTTTCTCTCAAAGAATTTGCTGATGTCAGTGTAAATAAACCAATATACTCATTGTTGTCGAGTTGATTCTGACTCATAGCAACCCTACAGGACAGAGTAGAACTACCCCAGAGGGTTTCCCAGGAGCAGCTGGTGGATTCGAACTGTGGACCTTTTGGTTAGCAGCTGAGCTCTCACCCACTGTGCTACCCTTGATCTGTTGACATTGCTACACCAATAGATTCTAGTCTGGGAGATAGAGAAATTTCCCTTTTGGTAGTATTGAAAATGGAATTATGACTGGTATCTTATAAAAAATATATGTTTGGGGTTATTACTCATTTTTATGCGATATGTGAAACATGTAGATGACTGTATTGCTAGTCTGACTGTATAAAGCTGTGCTGCTCTGTTGACACCAGAGGCAGAGAGGCATGATCCCAGGTTTAACCTTATAATTGACTCTTTCTATAAAATCTCAATAATAACACTTTGCTTTTGTCTGAATTGATTACCAAGGACAATGATTGTGGGAGACTTTTCATTTCTCATTCTATTACTTAGTATTTATAAACTGGATTGGGATAGTACCTCCATTACTTTCCCTGTCCATATCTACCTCTTGATCATTAGAGGGTCAGGAAAATCCTCATCATATATTCTGTGACTGCCTCAAAATATTTATGCCTAATCCATTGCCCTCAGCCTTGCCTCCCTCCATTTGATCCAAAACAATGTTGCTTGAGTGATTATTCTAAAATGCTAATGTGGCTATATACTTCCCATGCTTGAAGTCCTTTTATGATTCTCCAATACTTAAAGATAGAATCCAAAATTTTTGGCACAGCGTACAAGGCCATTATTTCTATGACCTTGCTACCATTCTGACCCCATCTCTCTGTTCCACATTCACATCTCTGCTCTAGCTATAGAGGGCAGCTTGAAGTTCCTGGAATGAGCATGATCTTTTTTTTTCCTTTCTACATGTTAATTCCCTTTGCCTGGGTTGTTGAGCATGTACCCACTTCTCTATCACCTGGGTAGCTCTAAATTCTTTTGGAAGTCTTGTTGACCTCTTAAATTATGACCCCATAATTTAGATCGTGTATCAGACCTCTTATTACTATGCAGTGTAATTGTTCCTGGCTTTTTGTCTCTCATATTAGGCTTTGCACTTCTTGATGGTAAAGACGTGTCTTCAGTTTCTTTATGTTTAGCACTTAGCTTAGTGCCTAACATTCAGTGGGCACTCAAGGAATGGAAGGCTTTGAGTGAATGTATAGATAAGCTGAGGGCTGCCTGGATGGCTGGCTAGCTAGATAAGTAAAAAGCTAGAGAGTAAGTCTATTGAAATATCTTTTCTACAGTCCTCAACCTCCCCATTCAAATACACTGTTTGAAGTGCTGCTAGGGTTATCATCCTAAAATACAGATCTGACTGTGCCCAACTTTAAAATTGTTTAAAACATCAATGACATTTTAGTTTATAAATGACAATGCCACCTTTTACTGTTCCTGATCTGACACATCGACTACACATTCTTCAGTCATTCCCAACCAAGCACTCCATGTTCCAGCCATGCTAAATTCTTTGGTATTCAAAAATATACTCATTCATTCATTCATTCACTTCAAAGCACTGTCTAAGATCTGTCTCATTGTTAATGTAGTATTTTTATTTATCATCTTAGTATGACTAATGACTTGCTATACTTGACTAAAATTTTAATTACTATTTTCATTTTCCTAAAATGGAAAAATGTTCGTTCATCTGGGGTAGAGGTGAAATAATTCATTTGACAGTTCTTGTAAGTGAATAAAGTTCCTAAGAAATACAACATAGGAAGTTGGGGGCCCAAATGCCTTTTTAAATCTTGAAAAATCTCATTCCTTTTTAGTCCAGAAGGTGATACTTTCATCTATAAAACCAGTTGTCTCACTGCAACCCATGTGTGTCAGAGTGGAACGGTGCTCGGTAGGGTTTTTCAGTGGCTGATTTTTTGGAATTATATCACCAAGCCTTTCTTCTGAGGTGCCTTGGTGTGAATTTGAATCTCCAGCCTTTCAGTTAGCAGCTGAGTGTGTTAACCATTTGCACCACCCAGAAACCCCCTTTCACCTTTTATGAATCTGATTCAAATCCTCTCTGTGTAGTAAAACCTCACCCATATTGTCTTTAGCATTCTTTACACGCCAGATTTAATCATTACTACTTTGGACATGTCAGGCTGCTCTGAGACAATACCCTTAAGATTTCTAGAAGCCCTTCTGTTTAGCTGAGAGGATCTTTTAGGTCTCACTTTAATTCTTTAGGAGCCCTCTCTGGTGGCTCAGTGGTTAAGAGCTCAGCTATTAACCAAAAGGTTGACAGTTTGAATCCACTAGCCGCTCCTTGGAAACCCTGTGAGGTAGTTCTCCTCCGTCCTATAGGGTCGTTATAGGGTCTCTGTGAGTCAGAATTGACTCGATGGCAATGAGTTTGGTTTTTTTGGTTTTTTAATTCTTTAGGAGTCCCTGGATGGTACAGTTGTTTAACACACTTGGCTGCTAACTAAACGGTTGCAAGTTAGAGTTCATCCAGAGGCATTTCAGAAAAAGGCTTCACAGTATATTTTCCAAAAAATTAACCATTGAAAACCTTGTAGAGTGCCAATAGAATACTATGCAACAATAAAGAACAAGGATGAATCCGTGAAACGTAACATGGAGGAATCTGGAAGACATTATCCTGAGTGAATTTAGTCAGTCACAAAAGGACAAATATTGTATAAGACCACTATTAAAAGAACTCAAGAAAAGTTTTAAACACAGAAGAAAACATTCTTTGATGGTTATGAGGGTTGGGGGAGGGAGGGAGGGGGCTATTCACTAACTAGATAGTAGATAAGAATTATCTTAGGGGAAGGGAAGGACAGCACACACTACAGGGAAAGTCAACACAACTGGACTAAACCAAAGCCAAGAAGTTTCCTGAATACAATCAAACACTTCAGGGGACAGAGTAGCAGGGGTGGGGGTCTGGGGACTATGCTTTCAGAGGACATCTAGGTCAATTAGCATAACAAAGTTTATTAAGAATATGTTATGCATCCGACTTTGGTGAGTGGCATCTCGGGTCTTAAAAGCCAGTGAGTGACCATCTAAGTTGCATCAATTGGTCCCAACTCACCTGGAGTAAAGGAGAATGAAGAACACCAAAGCCACAAGGAAAGTATTAGCCCACGAGACAGAAGGGACCACAAAAACCAGAGGCTTCATCAACCTGAGACCAGAAGAACTAAATGGTGCCCTTCTACCACAAATGACTACCCTGACAAGGAACACAACAGAGAGTTCCCGATGGAGCATGAGAAAACCGGGGTGCAGAACTCAAATTCTAGTAAAAAGACCAGACTTAATGGTCTGACTGAGACTGGAGGGTCCCCAGAAAGCATGGTCCCTGGACTCTCTGTCAACCCAGAACTAAAACCATTCCTGCGGCCAACTCTTCAAAGATTAGACTGGACTGTGGGGCATAAAATGATACTCGTGAAGAGTGTGCCTCTTAGCTCAAGTAGATGCATGAGACTAAATGGGCAGCTCCTGTCTAGAGGTGAGATGAGAAGGCAGAGAGGGTCAGGAGCTGGTTGAATGGACACGGGAAATGATAGGTGGAAAGGAAGAGTGTGCCGTCACAGCATAGGGAGAGCAATTAGGGTCACATCGCAATGTATGTATAGGTTTTTGTGTGAGAGACTAGCTTGAATTGCAAACTTTCACTTAAAGTGCAACAATAAAAAAAAAAGAAAACCTTGTGGAGTGCAGTTCTACTCTGACACACATGGGTTTGCTATGAGTTGGAGTCAACCCCATGACAAGTTGTTTTGGTTGTTTATTAAAGTAATTCTTGAATTCAGAGATATCTAGGTTAATCTTCTTTAACAAATTAGATGCTTTATTCACATGTAATGAAGAAACCCCAAACTGAATTATTAATTTAAAATACGAAATGTTTGAATTATAAACTTTAATTTTTTACCATGTTATATACCACCTCTCTTAAAAGCACATGGTTTCAAATGGGTCTTGCATACCTTATATGTATATCTCAGTAGAACAGTGACTTACTTTCTCTAATGAAGATCAGTGGGTATGAGAAATAGTATATTTCAGTGTCCAAGACCAAATAAAAGTAAATTTCTGTTTCTTTAACCCTCAGGTGATATTTGTGATCCCAATCCATGTGAAAATGGAGGTATCTGTTTGTCAGGATCAGGATTGACCAAGGATTCTTTTTCCTGCGAGTGTGCAGATGGCTTCACAGATCCCAACTGTTCTAGTGTTGTGGAGGCTGGTAAGTGCAAGATTTAAACATTTCCGTAGTTATCTTTTTTGTTTTCAAGTGACTGACAAATTTGATTGGGGTTCATTTTGAGTAATCCAAATAAGATTACTTTATGTTACTAAATTAGTTTACTGCAGCACAGGACTATCAGTTTTTGCCTTTACTGGCTTATACTTAAATTATATTTTTATGAATTGTATCCTAAAATAAATCATTGTTTATATTTTTAGTTATTCACATTATACTTAAAGGCACTTGGATGTAATAAATTCCTTTTATCTCTAATAATAATATAAATTTAATATTTTATTCTTCCTGGAAAATAAACCCCATGTCAATCTATTCCAGTTAGTCACTGTATATGAAATAGGAGTTATTTTAATCATGCTAATATCCATTAATATTTTATAGATGTTCTATTCATTACTTTTCTGAGAATATAAATACATAAAAGAAGAAAATATTCCAACTACAGTGATCTTTAAAGTCTTTTCAAAAACTTTGCTTTGTAAACATTAATCAGATTCGATGATCACGTTGAAAATGTTTTTTCATCTTTAAAGTACTTCTTTGGCATGCATAGTTACGGATTCAGGATAACTTCCATAATTTCCAAATAACTCTCCATTAAGGAAATAGCTGTACTTTAAAATAAGTTAACACTGTATAAATTTTCTCTCTGAAGGTAATTCTGTGATTAAGTTTGAAAAAATTTCTGTGTTTTTCCACATCAGTATCAAGAAGAGTACAAAATAACTATATATATTCAGTATAAGAAAACCAAATATGATTTGGATTGAAGTTCTGCCAACCAGCATACACACTGGAAAACTTGAAGATTTCAAGGACTTTGAAAAATAGATTTGAAGAATAAAAATAGTAGTGTAGGGGTTAGTTTAAGTTACCCATCATTATACAGATGTGCCTAACCAGGTATTTTATGCATATAGCTATTACTTGAATGAATGAAAAGATTATTAAATAAAACCATTAACTTGCCATTATTGGCCATGAAAAACCAAAACAACCAAACCCATTGCTGTAGAGTCGATTCTGACTCATAGTGACCCTATAGGACAGAGTAGAACTGCCCCATAGGGTTTCGAAGGAGCACCAGGTGGATTCAAACTGCTGACCTTTCCGTTAGCAGCCGAACTCTTAACCACCACGCCACTAAGGTTTCCTATTGGCCACTAGTTATTGGATTTTAGTATGTTATATTTTTAAAAATCTTTTCCTCCTATTTTTTATATTACCTTAGTATAATTTATTATTTCTGAAAGAGTCCCATTATATTACCGAAAGATAGTTTGTTCATTTAATTCATTTCAAAGACAATTCTGTCTTTTATGTTATTATAACTTGATATTTTAGGGAGATTGATACAGTGCCATAGAAATAAAACTGTAGTAACCCTTTTGGTCCAGTCTCCAAATTACGTAAGTTTTTCAGAGTTCAAATATGAGAATTGTATCTTCAGAAAAGATTTTTTTTTAATTTCTGAAGAAAATTATAGCCATAAATATTCCTAACAGGAATGTATGAGTAGAATTCAAATTTAGTGTTTCATTTTAGTCCCATTAACCCCAAGTTGACAGTGCCTTAAATTTTTAGTATGTGATGTTTTTGTCACTACTCTGGAAGAACCGAATTTGTAATTCAAGAGACAAATACATTTGAGTAATGAAGAAACCAGTATCTTCTAAGTGAATACTTTTAGACCATATTTTTAAATGTTAATTCAACATTCATCATTTATCATAAGAGTGATATTATGGGCAGCAACATTTAAAGCACATTCCTCTAGTCCATTCATTGCAATGAGATGTTGGGGAATCAAATGCTTACAGAGTAAAATTGTATTCAGATGCATTATTTTATATTACTGCAACACCTCACATATTGAGAAATAGGGTTGTTATATCACCTGAAGCGATATGCTTTTACTACCTATTTCATGCAGTCCTAACCTTTTATAAGTTATATTTAGGAATTTTTGGAAGAAATAGGTCTAATTTGCATTTGCTTTGATAGGGTCGCTGTGAGTTGGAATCGACTCTACAGCAACGGGTTTGGTTTTTATAATTTAGCATAGGATGTTAGTTAGACCAGTTCTAATGTCATATACTGCTTCTATAGCATTAAAATATTAGAAAACCAATGCCCTAAAACTTTAAAATGCCCATAGTTACTTAAATACAACTTTTCTATATTTTCAAATAATTTTTTAAAGAGTGAGAAAATAAGGGGAAGTTAAATACAATTTTTGGGTTAGATATTTCTTTAGGACAAGCACTTTATCTTACTTGCCTTTTAGCTAGCTCTTTCTGAACCCTAGATATTCTTGCATATAAGGACATCATTAATATTTACTGAATACTAGTACTTAATGGCAGTGGCTTTAATATCTAGAGAACTTTTCCTTAGGTTTTTTTTTTTCCTTCATATTTTTGAAACAAATTATTGGGACAAGATATTTGAAACATTCAGTCATTAAAGACTCTCTTGCCTTTTCATTTTAAAAATCAACCACTTGCCAGTATATTGTTTTCTTGTAAAATAAGTGTTTCCATGTTATTAGGTAGGACCCATGCAGAAAGCACAGAGTGCACTGAGATTTTATACAAACAATCAGTAGGTATTTTAAGATAATATATTAAAAGACAGCATAAAATTTGAGCTGTCATCATAGGTATATGTGTACTTAATACATTGATCCCCTCAAAGATGGAGAAGCGTGTAAGTTTTCTTGTAACCTTCTGAACCATATAAATTTTATGATTATATGAAGTTCTAATCCTCTTTATTTTCGATTTCCAAATAAAACAATTTTGTTTATATTTGCTTAGAAAAAGTTGTGTTTTGATCCCAATTTAAAACATTATTTTTACTCCATACATGCTACAATCAAACATATACTCTTCTCATTGTAGCCTATCTGGAAAGGACAATTTTGGATGCATGCTATTCTTAGCGATAAAAATCACTTCATGATTTTAAACCTGAACCTCGTTACTTTCAGTAGCCTTGTTATCACTTTTGATGATACCTATTTCAAATAGCTTCTCAGTCAATTTTGTACTTTTCTCTTTCCTCCCAAAGCATCTAAAGTCGTATAACACAAAACACTTTACCATATTTGCAATCAATCCTCACATCACCTGCATTCCCATATTATGTGTGGAATCTTAGAGAAATTGACTTGCTCAGGTTTGTGCACTTCATTCGGTAGAGAATACTGCTTTCCTTTGGGCTCTCTTGTGTCTACTTCAACATCCATCTCTCTCTCTCTCTCTTCATATACATTAACACACTTTAGTCTCCTTAGCCTCTTAGAATTTTTAAGATTCACTTTTGGTATCCACAGAAAACAACAATAACACATCACTGAGCAAAGGAAAGAAAAAGTCCCCATTTCACATCCTCAAATTTTAAGACATCAGCCAGGTTAGCCAGTGTTTGCACAGATGTGCACTGGACATTGCATCCCTCTCCGGGGGCTTGTAGGCAAACAATCTTGCAGCTAAGCCCCAAGTTACTTCCCAGTTACCTACTCATGTTTCTGGATGGTGCTGTGAAATTTGAAGCCAAACATTGACATTTATTTCATATAGAACTTTCCTATTACCAGGGAACATTATATAGTTTATATATGGAAACTTTGTTGTTGTTGTTGTATGGAAACCTTGGCAATTATTGAATTGTTCATGTTTGTTGGCATAATTCTCTGCATGTAATCCGAGCAATCCAGTAAACTAGTAACAAGTAACAGATTTTTACAACTCAAATAACCAGCTTATTAATGTAATCAAAGGGGGGGAAATGAGTGATCAGCATCTTTTTTTACTATGATAAACAAATTCACACAAATTGCTATCTAACTAGGAAAGCAAATAAATAAATACATAAATATGGTGGGTGTTATGATAGGAGAAGCATAGGGACCTAACCTGGCTGCCAGGCAATGCATCCACCACCATCACCATTTGCCACTGAGTCAGTTCCAACTCATGGTGACCCCATGTATGTCAGAGTAGGCCTTTCATCTGAGGCACCTCCGGGTGGATTTCAACAGCCAACCTTTCGGTTAGTAGCTGAACTCTTAACCATTTGCACCACCAAGGAACTCCAGACTTACCTAAAAAAAAATTCTAAAAATAATTTGGATTTATCAGGAGGAATGCTAAAAGTATTACAGAGGAAATAATGTGTAGAAAAGTCATGATATGAGACAAATGGTGGAGAAAAAGCATGGTGAAGCCTATGAACTGAATGATGAAGGTCACTATGGCCAGAGCTTGAAGGGGAGAAAAGGGGTGGCGAGCAGTGAGGCTGAGGATGCCAGATTCTGCAGAGTCTTGCATGATGTCTTGAGGACTTGGACTTTACACTAAGAGCAAAGAAGAGGATTTGTACTTTTGGAAGATTACCATGACTGCAATACTAAAATATATAGGAGCAAAGTAAGGCAGGGGGACAGTTTGAACACCACTGCAGCAGATCATTTTACTCGGATCCACAATCAACGCCCATGGAAGCAGTAGTCAAGAAATCAAACAACACATTGCATTGGGCAAATCTGCTGCAAAAGATTTCTTTAAACTGTTAAAAAAGCAAAGATGTCACTTTAAGGACTAAGGTGTGCCTAGCCCAAGCCATGATGTTTTCAATCGCCTCATATGCACGTGAAAGCTGGATAATACATAAGGAAGAACTAGGAAGAACCAATGCCTTTGAATTTTGGTGTTGGTGAAGAATATTGAATATATCATGGACTGCCAGAAGAATGAACAAATCTATCTTGGAAGAAGTACAGCCATAATGCTCATTGGAAATGAGGATGGCAAGACTTTGTCTCACATATTTTGGACATGTTATCAGTCCCTGGAGAAGGACAACATGCTTGGTAGAGTAGAGGGTCAGCAAAAAAGAGGAAGACCCTCAATGAGATGGACTGACACAGTGGCTGCCACAATGGGCTCAAGCATGACAACAATTGTGAAGATGGTGCAGGACCAGGCAGTGTTTCGTTCTGTTGTACATAGGGTTGCTATGAGTCGGAACTGACTCGAAGGCACCTAACAACAACAACAGCAGCAGATTAAGCCAGACATGTTCTTGGCCTATATCAGCATATTGCAAGGGGATGGAGAGAGTAAATAAATATAGAATACAAGATATACTTATAGGTTATTTATGGAGTATTGAAGAAAAGGGGCTTGGAGGAGGGGGGAGTAAAGAAGAAGCATCCTAGTTTCTGACCTAAGAAACTGGGTGTCATTGACTCAGATATTGTAAATTGAGAAGACACAGGTTTGGGAGGCAGAAAATGAGTACAGTATTTTACATATTGAATTTGTGAAATTCTGTTTACCTATATAGCTAAGAAGTCAAGAATCAGGTGGAAGCACATGTTGGGAAGTCATGATCATGCAAATGGTTTTGAAGCCCAGGGAACAGATAAATCTGCTACTCTGTCCTCATGTTTTCATTTCATAATGCTAAAATGGTTACATTTACCCCAGGATATAAAGATGGTCCTACAAAATAGAAAAAGAAGAAGAATTGTGAAAAGAATAGAGGACCTAGAGATGGAAACATCAAAGAAGGCCATCAATATTTAAGGAATAAGTAGAGAAAGCTTAATTTATTAAAATAAAAAAAAAGTCTAAGAAGGATTAGTCAGGGTGATAGAAGAAAAATCAGGATAGTGTTGCTTCCCAAAAGTTATGGGTAAAATGTGTTTCAAAGACTGGCTGATCAGCAATGTCAAATACTGTGGAAAATTTGAGAAAGATAAGGATTTACATTGATTACTTGTGATTTACAGATGATATTGCCAACATCAGTTTTGCTGGAGTTGTGGGGAAAGACCTAGACTTTCCATGGAATAATTAGTGGAAGGTTAAAAAAAAAAAGAAAAGCTAAAACAAACACCTGTGTATTCATTTATTTATTTATTAGTCAGATATTTGTTGAGCATCTACTGTGTGTCACATATTCTTCTTGGCATTGAGGATACAACCAGTAAAAAAAAAAGGGGGGGGGGGGAGAGGGGCTTTGTCTTCATGGATCTTCTATTCAAATGAAAGCACTAGGCAATAAACAACCACACTTATGATAGGTTCTATAAAGGAAAATAAAGCCAAATGTGAGGTAAAGAGAGAGGAGGTATATCTTTGGATAGAATCATTAGGAAAGACTGAGAAGTTGATGTTTGAAAGACTGAGAAGTTTTTGTTTGAACAGTGAGTGCAACTGAAACAACTTCATTGTGCAGGGATAGAGGGAAAGGACAGTAGCTGAAGGGGAATTTGGGTCAAGGAAGACTTGTTCTTTAAGATGAAAGACTTTGCAATGTCATTATGATTCATAAATATTATGTAAAACCTTAGCCTGTGTTGTATTATAAGCTATTTAGATGACTCATAGAGAAATTTCAATACTATTTAGCATACATTTAACTTACTAAAACAGTCTGAAAACAAAGGATGTAAACATTCAAATTTGGTAGTAGCATAAAAGCAATCACCACTTTTGGAAAAATAATTCAGAGTACTTTTAAATTTAAAGTAGTTCAGTACTTTTATTCAGGAATAACAAAGTCAGTGTGTCATTTCATTTATAATTTTCTCTCTTTATCCTCTCAGTAGTTGCATTGGCTTCTGACTAGGCTTTCTTATTTAGAAAAAATAAGTATGAAGGTGTTTTATTCTGAGTCATCCTCTCATATTCTATCCGTAGCATCCCCTCCAAATCTATTTCTCTTTAGTAATTGGTATCCTTTTTCTATCATGAATTCAGATACTGTTAAATTTGTGACCCTAAATCCCATTACTGCTAATCTGTCCTACTGGTTCTATTTTATTATGAAAAACTGGTTATATTTACCCCAGAAACATAAAGACTGTCCTACATTTAAAAAAAAAAACAAAATTACAAGTTCCACTGCGTATTTGCTCCTATAAGTAGCCATTCATTTTTCCATTCACAGATCACTTCTATACTCTGTTTATATTTTAGAAGGTGATCGGTGTCAGAATACCAAGTAGTATAACAGAGGCTGACTCTGTTGAAAAGATTTCCTGTTAGTGATTATGAAGTATCAGAATGTTAACAAGCTTTAAGTAGATCTCTTGGGTGGTGAGAGCCTATTTTTAGATCCCCCTACTTTGGTTGCCAAATGAGGGATTTGGTAAATTTCAGTTAAATTATTAACGTAGTAAATGAAATTATGAGCAGCTATTAGGATTGCCCCCTCTTTAAGATTACTTCTTAGAGTAAAGAAGGATAGCTAATGATTGAATCCATCTCTCTAGAAATTATCGTCATGTGAACTATTCTGCATGAATTAAAATAATATCTCAAAAACTGATAGCTGTAGGTGATTGCTAAGAAAGTTTACAGTCAACTTGAGTCAATGGGATTTATTCTGAGTTGTATTTACCTACTTTTATAATACTAAGGACTTACTATGTCTTTATACAAACAAATAGAAGTGTACAGTTAAGATGATAGAATTAATAGTTTAAAGAAAAATTGTATTTATTTTGCATATATTACAGAAAATTGTTTTGTCTTTTATGTATAAAAATCTCTACAGTATAACTTATAAACCCATTATCTTATTGATTTACAACTCTATTTTATTTTTAAACTCAGTGAGTAGAATTGTTAGCTTGCAATTCAAAACTATAGCAACTGTATGGTAACTTTAGAAGAAAAAAAAAAAGAACTACAAGCGATTTTGAAGTTATCAAGTCCAGAAACCCCCACATTCCCAGTCCAAGGACCAAAACCAGTTTATGGTAAAGCTTTTATTTTTAAGAAGGGATAGTGTAACACATTCCAAAAATTAGATGTATGCATTTGAACCACTGTCTTTTCTTCTGAGCATGTACCCTTCTTATTAATTGTGGATAATACCTTTTCTGTATGAAGTGATTGTGGATATGAATCAGTAAGTTCTCTTTGTGTAACAAATTTTCAGCATGCAGTGAATTAAAACAACAGTCCTTTATCTCAAAATTCTGTGAGTCCACTAAGTGATTCTTTTGGTCTGGGACATCTCCTTAGATCTTTGCTGGACACTGTCAAAGAGAAAAATATTAGTCTGTTAAAAGAAAAGAGTTTTATTGAGGGAGATAAAGTTCATGAATCGGGCAGTACAAAGCAAAACCACAATGTGCTGTGAAGCTCAATGGTGCGGAGGGTTTTTATGTAATAAGTACGTGACCACAACCATACCTTGCTTAACATCAGCTAAGTTATTTCTGAACATGACATTTAATAATCTCATCATGTGCTATTGTGACATACATCTGTGCTAACATTTTTCCTGGAATTGTTCAGACCTTCCTGGAACATGTCATGCTGTGGTCACAAAAACAACTGCCACATCCTTGAGCAAACATAACCACATTTTTTTAAAGTTGTTTTGTAGGGTACAGGTACAGTGGACAGTTACAGGGATCAGATGGTGGATTCTTAAAACAGAAGTTAAATACGTAATCATAATGGAGATTAACTCAGACCTAAGTTCAGCCATCTTTTCATATCAGGCACCTGAAAATTTTAGATTACTCTCTCACATTGCCCCCTTTTGATCAGGAATCTTTATGAAACAGATTCCTTGATCAATGTTAACTCTTCCCTTTGCCATTTCTAGGAGCCTCATCTTCAGGGTGAGCAGATTCTTAAGTCTACTTTAGGGATAGTAATTGCCTACAAAGGAGTATCACTTCTTCTGCAAGGGCTTAATCATAGCATTGATGTTGCATACCAGAGTGTGAAAGAGATATAGGGCCACATTCAAAACGAACAACTTGACATTCTTAGAGGGCTGGACTTAAGGAGTGAAGTGAAACTCATCTGAAAAGGTAATATATATTTTTTTAATTTATAATTTTCTTCATAGGGGTAGAATTTCTGGCTTGATTAAAGGCAGTAGACATACATTTCAACATGCATTTACCTAGTTCAATAACAGCAAACATAATGATTAAAAATGATTATGCCAGTTTGTAGTATTGAACAAAGCCAGGAGCCAGTGCTAGAAGGTCGCCAACTAAAAATCTAAAAAGGGAGAATCAGGCAGGGAATTTATGGAGCTTAGCCAAGTAGCTTGCTGAAGAATTCTATCAATGTCTTGCTCCATTTCTCCAGTGGCATTTATCCAGGTGAAACATGAGTTATTAGCAACAGCACAGATTCCTTCTTGCTGTGCTAATAGAAATCTAAAGTATTCTATTTCTAAGACTACTTAGCAGGAGATTCTAAACTTCTGCTGAGCTGACATCGCATCTGTGGTGTCATCGGTGATTTGAGCCATTGTAGCAGACAAATTACAAATAGACTTTTCATTCTGAGGAAAAATAAGGCCTACTTGAACCTTCATGGTGAATAAACTACCAGGAAATAAGACCATAGGCATATATTAAGGCCAAGAGCATAAGGATAGCTACAACTATTAAGCAAAGTCCACAAAATTCATCAACATGCATAGGGCCTTGTTCCATGATCTTGGGATTAGCTGTTTACCTCAGATGTCATCTCTTCTGGCAGCAAGGACGTTTGTAGGTAAGTTTAAATCTCCAAAGGGCTAACTAGTCCAAATAAGGAACAGGGTCCTCTTGAATTGTGATAGATGGAGCCAAGGTTTAACCTCTTTAAGTTTAGCTTCATAGGGATTGGTGAGAAGAACTAAATATAGTCCTTTGAGTCAGAATCGACTCGATGGCAACAGGTTTGGTTTAGTTAAAGAGTTTTTTAATTGATGTCTCTTCCAATATACATATTCTCCCAGAGCTATGTTAGGCAGGCTTCAAAAGTCAATTTTTTTGTTCATTAAAGATTCTCTCACCTCTGAATGATACTCTTCAGAATATTGGGTTAAAGATTGGATACTTTAGCAATTCAGAGTGTACAATATTAAGGTCCGTACAAGTAATGTAAGGAAGGACCATACGCCTACCAGCACTGTTTCTGTTGAGATATTTTGGTCAAGCCTTTTCAGTGAATCAGCAAAGGAAAACTTATCTGCAGAAGACAACTTAAAAATATCAGTGGTTAACTTAAAATAATTGTTCTTAAAAATGAAAGACCTGATAGTAATTAATTACACAACTAATACAAAGCTAAATAAAGTCAATTAAAGAAAAAAGACTTTAGATGAAAATATCTGTAAACATAATGACTAACCTTATTTTCAAAGAGCTTTAGATATAACTTATAATAATCTGGAAGCATAATATTAGTCAGGATATACCAAGAATATACTGAGATTATCAAGTCTCTAAACATCTGAATAGTAAATAAAAAATTCCATAGGTAAATGATATGAATTCCCCAGTTAGAACTATTGGCTTTGATGATATTAGATTCAAAGGAAACAAAGTTGTGACCAAGTTAGCAATTGAAATAATAAAATTATTACATAATATTATGTGCTTTTTGTTAAATATCAGGCAGACATCATTGACATATAAATTTTAACTTAAAGAAAATTTGGCATTTCTCCTGATTTGACAACACATTTCATGTAACTCATAACATATTAAATAAACCTTTTTAGCATTTTTTTCTTTATAAAACAGAAACAAATCTTTTGTCTCTTTACACAAAGTTTTAAAATTGTTAGGAGTTTATCATAGGTCACTGAGAAACAATACTTGAGTTATTTAACCAAAGAACTTAAAGGTTAAAACCTTGTTTTTTTCCCAAAGCCATGTGGCTTAGTTTTTGACTCAGGAATTTATTCTGTCAAACCCTTACTTTCAAGGCAGATTGCACAGAGAATAAACTAATGCTTCAACTTAGTAATCAAATAAAATTTTGTTATCTTAACAGTGAGTAACATAGTTCTTTCTTTATTTGCTATTAAAGCTCCTAAAAATTGTCTTAAACTAACCCATCAAACTTTTGGGTGCAACAAATAAGGACTTTGACCATATCGAATAAATTTCCTTTTAATGAACTTTTAAAATTCCATGTCTTTGTTACATATGTCTTACAACTGTTTTAAGTGGCAAAAATGAACAGTCATTATTAGATTAAAACATATATAACTGTATTCATTCTCCATGACATAAAAAGATCCTATAAACTTCAATTATAATGAGTATCCATTAACTCAATTTAATATCAGTAAGTTACCTAAAAACCTTGGAAATTAATTTAAGGCCTGTGTACTACAAAACATAATTATTGCTGAAGTAAAATTCCTTTAAGCAGTCTCTATTTCTATCCAATTTTTTTTTTCTTTTTTTTTTTTTTTTACCATTTCTTATGTTCTTTTCAATTTAACCTTAGATTGATCCATGGATTTTTTATGTTGGTTACCTACCCAATTTCTGGTAACTGTATTAAAACAGGAGCTCTGGTGGTACAGTGGTTAAGAGCTTGACTGCTACCAAAATATTGGCAGTTCAAATCCACCAGCCACTTTTTGGAAACTCTACGGAGGGAGTTCTGTTCTGTTCTGTCCTGTAGGGTCACTATGAGTCAGAATATACTCGATGGCAATGGGTTTAATTTTTTTTTTTTTTATATTAAGACAACATTTTTCTTATTTTATAACTCATTAATATTCACATTATTTATCTGATTTTCTTTCATCTTAGGCTTCCATCTGGTTGGGAGGGGTCTTTTCAAAACCTTCTTTGAGTAGTGTGGGTATCAGAAGCTCATTATTAAAAAAGAATCAGTTAATCTCAATTCATTTACATATTTTAAGTTGGCCTAGGTATTTTGGAAGACAAGACATAACTAAATGATTTTCCTTCTAATTTTTATTATTCTCTTGGTAAACAGTTTAACCTTCTTTCTTCTCATTCTGGAATTAATAAAAATTACTCCCTTTCTCTAAATAAAGCACGTTTCATATAATAACTAGCTTCAGTTACTGAGAAAAGTTTGCTTTCAAGATTGACATAAACGTAAAAATCTTTGTTAGAATGAATTGATTTTAATTAATTCCTAGGAATATTAGGACTATCTAACTTACATAAGTGCTTATTTATCATTAAACTGATTAGAGTAAGTTCTTTGAAGAATTATTATAATCTAATTTAATAATAATATCTGGAGGTAGGGAATTATTTCATTTTCATAACCTTGTCTTTTTCATGCTTTATACAATCCTTTAAAGAAGCAATTTAGAATAATTTGCCCTTTTTCAGTGAACGTTTCAAATAGACTAAATTATATCAAAGTTTCTTAGAGTAGTTACTAAAAGCCCTGATTATCATGCGATAGGTGCAAGAAGCAGTTTTTCTTGGAAGAGAAAAAACAGAAAAACAACTAAGACTTAAAAAACTGCCTCATAAGGAAAAAAAAAAAGTCAGTCACAGCTTCCTGAGACAAGACAGAAACTCAAGACATAAATCGAGACAGAAAAACCACATAAATTCACCTGTCTGTGAGACCAACTCAAAAATCATGCTTATACAATACTATATAATACAAACAACCTAGTTTCTTAAAATGTTTACAGTAAGTCTTTGCCAAGATCAACCCAGCTCCGCAGAAAAACAGGTGCTGGGTAAAACTTATTAACGTGCCAGAGTTTCAGATGGAGGGATTTCAGATCCTCTAACAAAACCTGAGGATCAAACAAAAGTTCCCCAGAGGAAAGAAAAGACAATGCAAATGGGAACTCGTTTTCTTAAGGTGATCACTGAAATTCCAAATTACTTTTAGTATATTGAGTTTATAGTGTTTTTGAACATGAACCCCAAACCAGCATCTCAGTAAAGGGGAAATCCAGGCTCATGTATAAAGGGTGTTAAGAATAGGTTAAAATTTTCACTTCCCAGAGACAAAATTCGTATCAGGGAGTTTGCCACATGTTTTGGTCAGTGTTTTGTTTAACAGTTTGCCTTTGTTGCATGAGAGTTTTCTTGTGACTGGTGGGCAGCCTAATGCTCTCGCCCAACTTATGTCTCAGCTTATCCTTTCATGGGTGTCTTTCTGTTGGTGGCAAGTGCAGTAGAGGCTTTTAAGATACTCAAACATGTGCACACATTTTTTTTTAACCTCTTAAAAACTCTGGGATTTTTTTATAACAGTCATATGAAACCTGGTTTTGTTCTTTTTGAACCTAATTCACTCTGCTGGCAAGATACCTCATTTCTTATTTTAGAACTTAAACGTATTAGTCTCTCCAGTTGGAAAGTATGCTAAAGTGGTGACTGATTTAACAGACTGTTGTTAGGGTGCTCAAATAAAAATCCAAATACAAACAAGGCTTTCTAACTTACTGTGCAGAAAAAGGAAAAGGTCAGAAGACCCCCCACAGAGGCCACTGATGTTCCAACTGTCCCTAGTGGGATTATGCCAATTACTTCATGTTGTAGACTGGGTTCTCTAGAGAAGCAAAACCAGTAAAGCATTTAAATATAGATATATATCTATATATTTAAATATATAGATATATATCATATATATAGCATATCATATATATCAAGAAAATGGCTCACGTGATGGTAAAGGCTGGGATGTCCCAAGTCCATGGGTCAGGATAGAGGCCTCTCCTGATTCACATAGCTGCAGGGGCTGGTGAACCGAAGATTGGTAGGTCAGAGAGCAGGGCTCTTGTTCACAGGCTGCAAAGACTGGAGAATCCCAAGATCAGCAGGTAAGCTGCTAGCTTAAGTCTCAAGAACCAGAGGTCAGATGAATAGGAGCCAGCTTCAGGATCCAGAGTGAGCAAAATCCCATGAGCCTTGCCAGAATGTCTACTTATATTTGATGCAGGCCACACCCCAAGGAAACTCCCTTTCAACTTATTGGCTACTCACAGCAGATCCCATTATGGAGGTGATCCCATTATATCAAATCCTATCATGGAAATGATCACATCATAACATTATAACTGCCAAACTACTGGGAATCATGGCCCAGCCAAGTTGACACATAACCTTTATGATCACACTTAAGAATGAGCATGTTATGGGAATAAAGTGCTGGTTCGTATAACTAATGGGACTCTCAGAAGGGAACTCTCCATTATTCAGTTTGGCATTACCCATTTTCTTGCAAGAAACAAATGTGCATGGAAAGAATTCAGAATTTGAAAGTGGATCATTACTTTCAGTTTCTCAGAATCAAGACAAATTCCTACTGGGAGAAGAAGACACAGAGATTGCTTGTAATGATTTCCACCAAGCCAATTAGTGCACCAAACCTAGGTCAACAATAGTAAAAAGGCAACCCCTCAATTAAAACAAAGAGAGCTTCAACACAAGGAAGCAGAGCTCAAATCTGAGAGGTTATTTACCCTAGGTGACTCCTAAGAGTTCTGTGACAGTGGAGGGCCAAATGGCTCCTTCGGTACTTTAACCTGAGTCCTGAGCATCACGGGCGTTGCTGGAGATAGTGCACCTTCAGATCCCAGTATCCTGACACCAAGAAATATCAATGAGAAAAAAACTCTGAATCTCTTAAATGTAAAATCAAAGAGTTTTATTGAGGGAGATACAATTAGTGAATCAGGCAGCACAAAGAGAAACCACAATGTACTCCAAAGCTCAGATGGTGCAGAGGGTTTTTATATAACAAAACAAGTTTGTGACCCCAACCATATCTTGCTTAACATCAGCTGACTTATTTATGAACATGACGTTTCTTAAGCTCATCATGTGCTTTTGTGACATACATCTGTGCTAGCATTTTTCCTAAAATTGTCTGGGCCCTTCTTCCTGGAACATATCACACAGTGGTCACAAGAACAACTGCCACATTCTTCAGCAAGCATAAGCACATTTTTTTTGTTTTTTAGAGTTATTTTGTAGAATACAGGTACAGTGGAAGGTTACAGGGGTCAGAAGTTGCATTCTTAAACCAGAAGTTAAACTCATAATCCAAATGGAGTTTGGCTCAGACCTAAATTTAGCCATCTTTTCATGTCAGGTGCCTGAAAATTTTGGATCATTCTCAAAAAACATACACCTGAGTCTGTAGTCAGCTGGTAGGTTGATGTTGACTGGCACTGGGTATTTTAAGATGGCTCCACTAGGGTAGTTCCTCTCTGCTAGATCAGGCTTCCTTATGTAGTGACAGTAGCAAAGATCCCAAAAGCAATAAGAAAGATCAAGCCTCAATGTGCAAGCACTTTTCAAACTTAGCTTGTGTCACATTAGCTAACACCATTTTTGATGGGAAGATCTGGAAGTTCACATTGCAAGGATGAGGTTACAAGAAAGGGAAGATTCTGTAGACAGTTTTAGGCTCTACTAAGGGTCCTGGTAGGTCGGAATCTACTAGAGTGCACACAACAAAAACAACAATAGGATGTTAGTTACCTTTCCTTTTCGATTTATTTTTTAAGAGCTCTTATTGGCAATACAAAAAATGTTCATAAACATAGGTATGTTTGTAGATGCTTATTTTTATGCTACTGACTGTGAAAGCACAAATTCTAGTAACACTGGTTTTATGTCATCACCCCTAATTTTCATTCTTCATAAGGGAGGACTGCATTAAAAAGAAAGAAAAAAGAGCAGTCTCAAAAAAGGAAACACTTACTTACTATTTTAGGAAAATATATTGAGTACTCAAATTAGAAAAGGGAAAATTGAAAGTGACATGAAATTGTCCTTTGTTTCAGATTCCAGATGGAGCTGCATGAAGCCAGTTGTGGCACTGCCAAGATGCACAATTCTATATATCTATGAAAATAAAAATATTCTCATTTATGAAGTCATAGGCCATAGTGAGAAATTGAGCATTAATCTCTGGAAAAATTTTCTCTTCCCAGTTCAGCGTTTCATGTAACAGAGGTTTACAGAACTCTCACAAATGACTTGTAAACTATTTAAGACATACAGAACAATCTTTAAAACCCCCCATCCTGTTACTTAGTTTTATCTTCTTCATTGATTTTCAACTTGACCCTGTGTCTGGACTCTAGGAAATTATACCTATTGTTTTCTTTCTTTACAATGAGTTAATTACACACCAATCTATGGTATGTAGAATAGAATGAGTCATTAAAAAATAATGTTGATTTTTTAAGCAATCAAGGTGTGTTAAAATTTTATCATTACAGGGAAGTTGATATGTTGCTGTAGAATGAACAAAATGTTCTTCCTATGATTTTAATAGAAGTAAACAGAAAAAAAAAAAAGGATACTTTTCTCTGGGTTGAGTTATTGAATGGCTTCAGCAGGAAGAAAAATGAATAGTATATAGACTGTTTTTGTCTTGGGTATAAGCAAAGTTATTTAAGAATTTATATTTTACATAGAATTTATCTTGTTTATCAAAAAAAGTAATATATAAAAGTTTAGGAAATACAAATAAAAGGAAGAAAACAAAAAGTATTATCATCTTATAATCCTCAGTTTACAGAATATATATATATACTTTAGATTTTCTCTTTTATTTATATTTATCAGTCTATGTATATATCTATAACCATATGCAATCATATAAAGAGTGATAGAAATTTAAGTTGAATACTTCATATAGAATTTAGTGTATCTGTGTGTTTATGGGAAATCCTGATGGCGTAGTGGTTAAGAGCTACAGCTGCTAACAAAAGGTCAGCAGTTGGAATCCACCAGGCGCCCCTTGGAAACTCTATGAGGCAGTTTTACTTTGTCCTGTACGGTTGCTATGAATCAGGATCAGCTCGGTGGCAATGGGTTTGGTTTTTGTTTTGTTTTTTTATTCACAGTATGTTTATGTGTATATGTATGTGTATATAAAACTTGTTATATACATAGTTCATATTTTTCATTGATCGGTTTTATTGTTTTCATTTGAGGTATAGCATTTCTGTAAAATTAATATCTTTCCATTTCATGAAAAAATTCTTTCATAACATCATTTCAAACAGCAAGATAACATTTCAGCATTTACTACTGTTTATTCAACCAGCCCCATCCCTGAGTGGTGCAAACAGTTAAGCACTTGACTGCTAGCTAAAAGGTTGGTTGTTTGAGTCCAACCAGCCGCTCCTTGTAAGAAAGCCCTGGCGATCTACTTCTGAAAAATTAGCCATTGAAAACTCTATGGAGTACAGTTCTACTCTGACACACGTAGGGTGGCCATGAGTGGGAATGGACTCCCTGGCACTGGGCTGGTATTTTTGGACATTTACATTTTACGCAAATTCCCCCTCTTATAAACATTTTAGTAAGCACTCTTGTAACTAAATTTCATGTACCTTCAACCGTCTCCTTAGAATAAGTTGTTAAAGGTACATGGCTGTGATAAGAGTTATTTGAAAACCTTTAATATCACAAGGCTTATATAGGAGAGGATAAACATTTCTATCATGATGGATTTATAATGAAAAAAAAGCTTAACAGACTTAGGTCCACTTAACCATCGTGATGTAGATTTGAGTTATTGTACAGTAGGAGGAGATGAAAATACTGGAAAGCAAAAGAAGAGACAGTTTTATCATTATATTTTTTAATAGCATATGAAAACTTCATCTCCTTTTATTTTCCCCTAAAAACTTAAATTATTATGGGAAGCCATACCTGTTGCCGTTGAGTCAATTCCGACTCACAGCTCATTGAAAAAGGACAAACTATAAGCAATCATATATAAAGTCCAGTGTGACTTTGGCTTCCCAGGTGATGGCTAAGTTGGGGTGCATCACAGAACAGCTTCTGACTTCTAAAATGGTATTTCATTAATTATTCAAGTATGGAGGTCAAGATACATTATGCTTCACAGTGATTTCTTAACCCAATACTGTAAGGTTTACCTCACAGCCAGCTATACCAGTTACCAGATTATCACAGTATGAACATTGAAAGGGTGGTACAGATAGTATTGTATACAATATAACAATCATCATAATGCCGAGAACATTTTTCTTAAACCTTTCCTCTCATAAAAACCCTCGGCCATCAAGTTGATTCTGACTCATAGCGACCTCATAGGGGTCGACCTCATCTTTCTCCCATGGAGCCGCCGGTGGTTTTGAACTGCCAACCTTAAGGCTAGCAGTCAGTCCCTTTAACCACTGCACTACCAGGTCTCCTTTCTCCTCTTATAGTGCCTTATATTTTTCCAGTATATTACTCATGAAAATGTTAGTATAGTCTTTGTAATAACATTGTGAAATGAACAGGTGAACTGATGCCAGTCCCAGTGTTAGATGGGAGAAGTGATTCTGTGAGCCATGCAATGACTAGACCAAGGTCATAGATTCCTGCTCAGTGGCAGAGCACTGTTAAAGTTGAAATCTTTGTCCCATGATTTTTCCACAGTTTAGTGCTTGTGTTAAAATTAAGCTGTGTCTGTACACATATGGGGATGGATACTTTGAAACAATAATAATAGTAATAGTACTTTTAATTCTAGTGTTCAGCACGTGCTCAGCATCTTCTCTTGGAATTCTGTAGTGTATAGGTATCTGAAGAAGAATATTCTCTAAAGGAGTGCATCATGGTGTCATGGTGTTGCAGTTAAGAACCTACCCAGACTGACTGTTCAAATCTTGATTCTTCTATTTAGTAGTTCTCTGAGTTTAGGCAAGTTGTTTAACTTCTCTGCGCTTATGTTTTCATCTGTGAAATGGGGACAATAATAGTACAATCTCAAAGGATTTTATGTAAATTATATTAAGTGTAAGGTTCTTAGAACAGTGCCTGGCTTATAATAAATGCTATACAGTAGTCATTAGATAAGAAAATATAAGTAATCAAACCTTACAGGCAATTAAAAAGCTGCATGAAGCCATCAGATATCAAGGTCGCTGAATATTCTTCCATCATTTCAGTCATTAATAACATTATTGAAGTGTCCAAGAAATTCTGACCTGTTAATTTTTGTGTCAGGATTTTTTCTGCTTGTGCTTAAATATGCAAACTTGGGGCAATTTAGCTATCAGTTTTTAATTTTTTAAAAGAATTTCTTCCCTTCAGCATATAATTTGACAAATCACCTCTCTTGGTATGAGAAAGAGTACCCTATGTTTCATTATTTGAAAATTATAATGTAAGTAACGCTTGCATAATTAGAAACCAGCCTTTTAGGAGTATAGCTTTCCTTATGCTTAGAGCAAATAAATTATGAATTGGTTTTTCTTTATAAGATTGCAAAATGAGAATCCTGTAAAGGTATAATAAATATCAAGTTGAAATTTATGACAACATATTAATATTAGGCTCTTAGATTTGATAAATCAACAATAAGCGCCTTGTGGCTTTGCATAAAGATAGAATCAAAGAGTGGAAAAGAACACTAAGATCTTCCATTTAACAAACGTGTACTGAGTGAGTATCCCTGGAAAGCTTTTCCTGACCTGCAGAAAGTGATATACCCTTTCTCTATCACCCAAAGTGTCTTAGTCCAGGTTCTCTAGAGGAGCAAATCCAGTGAGAGAGAGAGAGAGAGATTTACTTCAAGGAAATGGCTCACACAATTGTGGTGGCTGGCAAGTCTCAAATCCGTAAGTCAGGCAGCAGGCTGGTGACCTCTTCTGGCTTATGGGATTGCAGAGGCTGACAAATACATAATCTGTAGGTCAGGGCCAGGCTGGAGACTTCTGCAGGCTTACATCCCAGGTACTGGAAGTCAGGCAATGAGAAGAGTGTAAGATTCAGAGAGAGCATGTTTTGCCAGAACATCTATTTATATTCAGGAGGCAGGACACACCCCCAGAGAAACTCCCCTTTCAACTGATTAGCTGATCACATCAGATCACATTATACCATGTTATAGAAGAGCAACCATTTCAGTGTCTACCAAACCATTAAGAATCATAGTCTAGTCAATTTGACACAGCATTAGCCATCATATCAAGATAAAGGGCCTGTCCTTGAGATACTTAAAATTGAGAAAGAGTTGTAAGTCACACAGATCAGTAGTTATTACACAATGTGGAAAGCTGTAGTCTTAGGAGGGGTACAAAGTGCTATGGGTATCAAGAGAAGGAAAGACCATTTTGAGTTCTCACAATCAAATTTTATGACTGAAGTGGTCTTTGAGATTAACTGGAATAGATGTGTATAGTTCGTCAGTGGAAATAATTGCATGAGAATTTTTCAAGCAAAAGTTTACAGGATGATTAAAAAGCACAAAGATAGGAAATTTGAGAATCTGCTGGAAGAATTAGCATTGATAGCTGCCTAGATTATAAAGTGTTTATAGGGAGAATTAGAGGGCAGTGGTATTTTGGAAGTAGAATTTTTGCCTTCCATGTGGGACACCTGGATATGATGCCCCTCAGTCACCACCTGTCTGTTAGTGGAGGCTTGCATGTTGCCACGATGCTGAACAGGTTTCAGCAGAATTTCCAGACTAACAGAGACTAGGAAAAAAGGCCCAATATATTTCCAAAAATAAGCCAGTGAAAACCCTATGGATCTTGGTCTGATTCTGCAGTGCATGGTGTCACTGTTAGTCAGGGCCAACTTGGCAGCAGCTAACAATAGGGAGGATTGGGAGCAATAGCCGAAAGGCAGTTCAGACCCATATTGTATAGAGCCTCTAGTCATCTCTTTGAACTGTTTCCATAATATAGTTTCCAATATCATTAGCGAAATTATCTCATGAACATGATTCTGTAATCTCTCTTGATAATGCATTATGAAAGCATCCATTCATTATAAAAACAAAACAACACTAAACTTTTAACTGCCTAATATTTGAGATAATTTTAAAGTATTACCTCTGGGTTCCCTTTTGAGGATTAAATTGTTTAAATGGTACTTTTTTTTTCTGTTATAGTTTTATCTTCCCTTCAAGATAGATCTATTATTCAACTCATTAATTATTTTGGTGACTTTCAATAGGACTTGGTCTAAGAGACAGTTGATTTGGAAAGAGATGGGTTTGACTCATTGGCTAAAATCAGTTAATGCTAATTTCAAGCCTAGAATTTCTAAACACAAATTAATTGTTGGGGAAATCAACCATAAAGGCTTAGATAGTTTCCAAGAGACCTCCCTACAATTAGAAATGTCAATTGACAGCTGGAAAATCCCATGAGAAGCCACGAAATATTTATATTTACCTGAATAGACACCTAGTCATTGACACCAAGGAAACTTTCAGTGAAGACAAATGTTTGATCTTCTATCTGTGAACGTTTATCAATTGTGTTTTTAAGCATGCAAACTAGATTCTTTGCTAAAAGAAAAAGTAAAAGATTAGAAGAGTGCCCTTAAGGCTTTGCTTGGTTTAAAAAGTTTGCAGTTCTTTCCCATTGCCAGATATTTTTAACATTACACTTTCATGTCAGTCATATTCCCCCCTCACAAGTCCCCCTCCCCCACTCAGCATGACCTCCTTATCCTATATTCCGCACCCACCCCCACTTTTTTCTCCCTAACAGTACTTACCCTCAGACAGGAAGGAGATAAGATTAGGAGTTCCCAGTGCTCTAGGAATTGGTCCATAATGTGGATCTGAAGGCAGAAGACCAAACCGAAAAAACAAACCTGTTGCCATCCAGTTGATTCCAACTCACAGCGATCCTATAGAACAGAGTAGAGTTGCCCTGTAGGGTTTCCAAGGAGTGATTGGTGGATTCAAACTGCTGACCATTTGGTTAGAAGCCAAGCTCTTAACAGCTGCACCACCAGGACTCAGAAGGCAGAAGGGAGAGGGAATTAATTTTCTACTATTTTGTTGTGTACCGTTGAGTTGATTCCGACTCATAGTGACCCTATAGGACAGGGTAGAACTGCCCCATAGGGTTTCCAAGGAGCAGCTGGTGAATTCAAACTGCCGATCTTTTGGTTAGCAGCCTAAACTCTTAAACACTTCGGCACCAGGGCTCCTCTACTATTTTAATAGCTAATAAAATGTTTGATTGTTAATTGTAATATAACAGCCAATATAGAAGGCAAGTAATAGTAACATTGTATTTTGTGGTAGTCAGATCACATTGAAGTATTATTTTCATTGTCATGCTATATTTTAAAAGACATCGGTAGAGTTGAATTTATGCAGAGGAGGTTAACAAAAATTAATGATCAAGATGCATACCATAATGTAAGTGGGGATGTTTATTTTATTTAAGAGGAAATTTATGGGAGATATGACATCTATCTTCAAATATTTGAAGAGCTAGCACGTCAAAGAAAGAGCCACACTATTTCATTGTGTTCCAGAAGCTAACGCTGGGAGAGAGACATGATATGTTCCTTTGTGAGATTATGAGTTCCCCATGACTGGAAAATTTGAAGCAATAGCTAGATTATTGGTTGGTGAGTTGGACTGTGTGACCTCTAAATTTGGTTTGGACTTTAAATTCCATTTTTGAAAGTTGCTTACATCTTGTTTTCTAAAAAGTCTGTTCCCTGGCCTGTTTCTCAAAGGTTTTGGAAGACTAGAAGTTAATAGCTGAACATTAACAACATAAAACAACCTGAAGGATAATAAGAATGGGGCTTGGGCCCATCCTGAATAGCACTACACCTTTATTCAGTTTCATTGTCTTAAAGTTAGACCTGTCCACCTTTTTATCAGTTGAGTCCTTTAAAGACATTCCAATTAAGGAAAAATTTAGCCTAGGGAGACCAGTTTTGCAGAGAGGGAAATTACATTGTCAATGTCATTTGATTAACGCTTCAATGTGGATACACTGTTTAATTTTAAAGAAGATCCTAATGATTCTGAAAAGAAAGCATTTAATTTTAGCTCCGATTTTAACTGGCAGGGGAAAAAATGTCCTCTATAGCAGTCATTAACTCACTGCTGAATAAGTCAGCCACACATTAGATTAGTTGAGCTCTATATAGGCAAGCAGAGATGTGCTTTATCTCTTTATAGTTGGTGTCCTTGGGATGAGTTCAAACCACATGGGTAAAAAAAAAATCCACTTGACCAAAGAGAAACAGAAAGATCCAACAGAAATATCTAATAATTTCTTTTCAAGATGATCCTTCTGACACTTTTTTGTTGTTGTTGCATTTTTTGAATTTTTAAAGATATTTTAATTAAACCAAATGTGTGGATCTATGTTTTGAAGAACGAACAAATCTGTCTTGGAACTACAACCAGAATGTTCCTTAGAAGCGAGGATGTCTCACATACTTTGGACATGTTATCAGTAGGGATCAGTTCCTGGAGAAGGACATCATGGTTGGTAAAGCAGAGGGTCAGCGAAAAAGAGGAAGACCCTCAACAAGACGGATTGACACAGTGGCTGCAACAATGGCTCAAGCATAACAATGATTGTGAGCATGGTGCATGTCTTGGGCTGGGTTCTCTAGAAAAGCAAAACCAGTAAAGTGTATAAATATATATAGAGAGAGAGATTATATCAGGGAAACAGCTCACGCGATTGTAGAGGCTAGAACATCCCAAGTTCGTGGATCAGGGTAGAGGCCTCTCCCAAGTCACACAGCTGCAGAAGCTGGCAAGCCCAAGATCGGCAGGTTGGAGAGCAGGCCTCCTGCTCACAGGCTGTGCAGATCGACGAATCCCAGGTACAGCAGATAAGCTGACAGCTCAAGTCCCAAGAATGGGAGATGAGAAGACAGGACACAGCCTCAGGATCCAGAGAGAGCAAAAAGCCAGAACGTCCGCTTATATTCAGATGCAGGCCACACCCCAAGGAGAATCCCTTTCATCTGATTGGCTACTCAGTATATTCAATCATGGGAGTGATTACATTAAAACACTGAGAATCATGGCCCACCCAAGTTGACACACAATCTTAACCATCACAGTACAGGACTGGACAGTGTTTCCTTCTATTGTACATAGGATAGCTATGAGTTGGAATTGACTGGACAGCACCTAACAATAACAACAACATAGTTTCAAAGCCATTAAAACAAAGCAATACCAGTGCCATCGAGTTGATTCCCACTTATAGTGAAAAGTTCTAAGTTTCTCTTTGGAATAAAGCCATTGATAAAGGAATGATATTTTGGTAGAAGACTTTTCACAAAGCTCGAAAGTGGTAAAAATGTCATGTTTTAAATAACTGTAACTATATGAAATATGGAGCCCTGGTGGCGCAATGGTTAAGAGCTTGACTGTAAACTAAAAGGTTGGCAGTTGGAATCTACCAGCTGCTCCTTGGAAACCCTATGGGGTTCTGCTCTGTCCACTAGGGTCAATATGAGTTGAAATTGACTTGATGACAGTGGAGTTTTTCGTATATGAAATATCTGTGTGTTTGAACACACATGCACTCACACACACATGTTGCTATTGTTAGGTACCATCAAGTTGGTTTCAACTCATGGTGACCCTATGTACAGCAGAATGAAACACTGCACAGTCCTGTGCCATCCTCCTGATCATTATCATGCTTGAGCCCATTGTTGCAACCATCATGTCAGTCCATCTTGTTGAGGATCTTCCTCTTTTTTGCTGACCGTCCACTTTACCAAGCATGATGTACTTCACACATGCAGGTACACATGTATATTATATTCCAAGATTTGTAATAAAGAACCGTCTCTGTCTTCAGTTAGTCATCACATTATATAAAAAAAAGAAAGTTGATATTTTATGTCAGTTATATCCCAGAAGGTACAGAATATTCAGGATTCAAACATAAGCACCCCTAGTGGGCTGGGACTAACGGACTAAGAACTCTGTTAATCAGGCTAAGGCTCCATCTGCAGAGGCGCACAGCTCAGCCATTTCTTTGTGTCTTGTGCTGCTTAGACATGGACATTGGGAGTTTTACTCAGACTCTATTAATGATAACTTTATTGGAAGAGAGTAGCTCTGTCAGAAAGAAGAAACAAATATAATTTATCTGATATATTTAAGAAGCATATTATTAAAGATGGACTAATATAAAAGAGGATCACTTAAAAGCCTTGTGTACGAAATTGAATATTTTGTATTGTGTTTAGGATTATGGGCTCTTGTTTATTTAATGAAAGTATTTGGTATTTTATTATTGTTTCATGTTTCTACTATTATTCAAATAGAATCTGATTAGTCATTGAAACATTATTTGTAAGAGAGAAACCTTAGAATCTGCCCAAATATCATTTAATAGGGATGTAATTAAATAAGTTATGATATATCCATAAAATGAAATATTATGCAGTTCTGTCCATATTAACTGATTATATTGACACAGAAAAACATGCCCAGTATATTAGTGAAAAAGCATGTATTGTATAATCTTGGTTTTATTTATTATATTATAAATAAATAATTATTACTATACATATGTATGGGAGCACTGGTGGTGCAGTGGTTAAGTGCTTGGCTGCTATCTGACAGTTTGGTAGTTCGAACCCACCAGCCGCTCTGTGGGAGACAAGTGTGGCAGTCTGCTTCTGTAAAGATTATAGCCTTGGAAACTCTATGGGGCAGTTCTACTCTGTCCTGTAAGGTCGCTATGAGTTGGAATCGACTTGATGGCAAAGAGTTTGATTTGGTTGTTATACATGTGTATATACATATTCTGATGTTTAAAAATGTTACACCAATATTCCATTTGTGGCAAGTGTTTATTTGTCAGTATAGATGATTTAATAACACATTCTGATATTTAAAAATTTTACATCAATATTCAATTTGTGGTGTTTGTCAGTAAAGATGATTTTAATAAATATACTTCCATTTTCTAATGCAAACTGTAACCTATTGCAAGAATGAATATTTTGCTAATACCCTCAGTTACTAAGGTCTCTACTGGTATTAACATTTTATGTCCAGTGATTCTGTGGTTTCCTTAAGCTGATAGTGTCACTGAGATTTGTGCCAATATTGCTGATCTAGCCATCACTTTTTAATGTTTTTGTATAGTTGGTTTTAACGTATTTACTTTTTAGATCAGCTCATTTGTCCAGACTTATGACGATTAATTCAGATTAAATTGAGCAGCTTCATACACACAAATAAAGCAGGAATCCATAGAAGATGAGCCTGATGGCATCAGCTTCCCTCTGTTAGGTGCTGAGAAACAAAATACAAATTAATATGTGGTGAGCATGTGATTTCGGCTTCATAGCTTCTCTGGTCAAATTAAACAGCATTCTCTTGGAGGAACTATTAACCCCTTTTCTTCCTATGTTAAATTTTTAAATGGACTGTGACTTTATTAGTTTTATTGAAAATTGATAAGTCTGAGGAATCATTTCTCTTAACTTCAGATCTCCTTTTTCCCTTATTATTTGCCTGTGAATTTTCTTAGGATACCTTAGATTTAATTTGCAATCCACTTTGTACATAGCTCACACTCATGTAAAAGCAGCCCTTAAGCTCACTTAAAAAAAGCAAAATACCCATTGCCGTCAAGTCAATCTTGACTCATAGCCACCCTATAAGACAGAGTAGAACTGCCCCATAGGGTTTCTAAGGAGTGACTGGTAGATTTGAACTGCCCACCTTTTGGTTAGCAGCTGAGTTCTTAACCACTATGCCACTCCTTGTCTTTATTTTCTCATCTCTGAAATTTGACAGCTTTCCAAAAATGTTTACTGAGTACCAGTGATGTACACTACATAAAATTAAAATATAATCCTTGCCCTCAAAATAAACACACTGCCCCTTTTGGGAAACTAGACTGGAAGTACTATGCGCCATTTTGTTTAGAACTGGCTTTAGGTAACACAACCCAGGAGGGAGGGGTGAGTGGGGAGACATAACTTCATAAATCTGGAGACCAGAATAAATGCTAAAGAATTGAGGTTGATGAGACTAGAATTCAGTCTACCAGAATGGGATGAATTTGGATAGGAAGGGAGGGAAGATTGAATAAGCCAAGGATGTTAGAGGACAATTGAATGGATAAAATGAAATACTGATTTATAATTTCAGTTGCTTTGCCATGTCAAATCACCTAGCTTAAAGAATGTTGCTGCTTTCCTAGTAGAAAAATGTGTTCCGATTATGTTCCTCAAAGTCTCTTTAATACTACCTGGTTTGATGGTCTGACTGAGACTGGAGGTACCCCGGAAATCATGGCCCCTGGACTCTCTATCAGTCCAGAACTAAAAAAATTTCCAAGGCCAACTCTTCAGACAGGGATTGGACTGGACTGTGGGACATAAAGTGATGCTCGTGAGGAGTCTGCCTCTTAGTCAAGTAGATACAACAGACCAAAGGGGCAGCTTCTGTCTGGAGGTGAGATGGGAAGGCAGAGAGGGTTAGGAGCTGGTTGAAAGGTCATGGGGAATCGGGTAGAAAGGAGGAGTGTGCTGTCACAGTATGGGGAGAGCAGTTAGAGTCACATAACAATGCATGTATAAAATTTTGTACAGGAGACTAACTTGAAATGTAAACTTCATTTAACTACAACAATTTAAAAAAAAAAAAAAAACATACTACCTGGTGATACAAGTATAAGCTACCTGGTGCTGTTACTTCCTAGCTTTCCAGTACTACGGCTTAGCTTTACAAAAATCTCTATTTTTTGTAGGTTTTTTTTTCCTCTCTCTCTGTGGCAAAATTAATGAAATTACAGCTTCATTTAGTCTTTACTGTTTTCCCCATTTGAACTTCCTTTTAAAAGGAGAAAACACCAATGCACTGCTAATTGCTATTATTAATGCTATAATATTGATTCACTTTATAAATAACTCATAAAATCTATGCAAGCTGTATCACTACTAAATGTAGGAAGTGTACTTTGTTTCTATTTTAATGAATCTATTTAAATTAATAAACTATACTTTCGTGCTTTTTGACTCAGGTTAAAATTCACAGATTTACTTTTTCATGAGGCCATCATTGGTCATTATAGAATCATTCTCTTTTTGACCATTATTTGTTTTTCCTTCTCCCCCCAACACAGAAAATCTAATTTTTTAAACTAAAACAAAAACTTGATAAAGAATAAGGATTTGTTTTTTATAAGACTTGTATTACAATGGGTGGTTTGAACCCACCAACGGCTCCTCGGGAGAAAGATGTGGCAGTCTGCTTCTGTAAAAATTTACTGTTTTGGAAACCATATAGGGCAGTTCTACTGTGTCCCGCAGGGTCGATATGAGTTGGAATAGACTCGACAGCAATGGTTTGTTTGTGTTTTGGTACAGTGTTCTAGGCACTATACTTAAAACTGGATATTAGACTGGTGAGCAAAAAAGACAGTCCTTGCCCTTACGTAGCTCCTAGTCTAATTGGAGAGACTAATAAACAAATACATACCTAGATACTAACTACAGTGTACCTAATTATATTTTATGTGTCATGTATTACTAACTGTACTTAAATAAATGCTAGCCTCCAATCTAACACTGGAGTGAAAGTACACATAAAAGACTAATAAAAGAGAGGAGATTTTGTAATTTTCTGACATTTTCTGTGCAAATACAGTGTCTGATGCTCCTCACCATGACCGAAATATTCTACAAGAGTGTAAAATTGACCACATCATATGCTGTTTGAAATATTTGACCAGAGACTAATACTTATTTTTATACTTTCGCAAGGAAGAAATTGGTAATACCAACTTTTATGTCATGAGGCGTGCCCTCATTGGGGCATAGGCTGAGAAAAACATACAAGAGCAACAAAGACAAAACAAAAACCTGTTTCTAAATACTTCTCTAAATACTTTTAAAGGCAACTCCACAACCTATTTTAATGAGCGAATTCACAAATTATCAACTGATAGTTTATATCCAATGAAAACATTTGATATCAAATTATAGATATATGTAGGTATAGATATCTGTATCTATAGATATCAAATGTATCAAATGATACATTTATCAATTATATATCTATATTATATTCATATATTAGTATGGATATTGGTTAGTGATTTCTACATATTATGAGGAAGCACCGTTAAGGAGACATTGTGTAGAAAAAAAAAAACTTTACAGAGTAGTGTACCCTTATTTAGTGACCTTAATACTATTATTCTGTCACAAATATGCTTTCAGGTATTGTAGGCTCAAGTGTAGGTTAACATACTGCTTGTCCTATAGACTTTGGTTTTAAAAGGTTCTAATTTCTATGAGGAAACCCTGGTGGCATAGTGGTTAAGAGCTACGGCTTTTAACCAAAAGGTCAGCAGTTTGAACCTACCAGGCGTTCCTTGGAAACCCTATGGGGCAGTTCTGCTCTGTCCTATAGGGTTGCTATGAGTCAGAGTTGACTTGATGGCGATGGGTTTTTTAATTTCTATGAAGGAGGCCCGGTGGTGCAGTGATAACGGCTGCTAACCAAAACATCAGCAGTTCAAATCCACCAGCCACTCCTTGGAAACCCTATGGGGCAGTTCTTCTGTGTCGTAGAGTCACTATGAGTTGGAATTAACTTGGCAATGGGTAATTTCTATGACTTCTATAATTTTGGAATTTTCTCTACTTCTGTACTTTCTAGTTCTTTCCTAAAATTCCTTTCTTATATGCACAAAACAGAGTAATGAAATTTTAGTATACTTCTAATCTTTCTTCCTTTGACATCTAATCCTTAGGGTACTTGGTCTGTACCCGGATTGTAAAAGAGATAAAGAATTATACAGGGAAGACTATCCTTTCTTAAAGGATTTCTCCTCTCTGTCCCTGCATCCAGTTCTGGTTGTTTTTTTTTTTTCCCCTTATGCTGAAGTCCAACTAATGTTGTCAGTTATATAGCCAGGCCTCTTCCCGTGAGCGAGTACTTATAAGTAATAGGGACCGAATTTCAATCTACTGTGCGTCATTTAGTTTTTCCTTTTCTAAGTAGATACTGACTGAATCAACACTTCGTAAGACAGTAAGGCATGGAAGAGAGAGTTTGTTTTTTAAAGCCGCAAAAACATGAGCTCAAATGCAAATTGGCCTTAGACAAAGTGCTTAGTCACTATGAACCTCTGTATCCTCATCTATCAAATAAGAATAATTTCTGTCTCATAGTTTGCCTTGTGAGTTAAATGAGCTCACACACACAAATACAAGTTTGCTTTCCCATTTTGATACTCTATAATTTTACTAACAACAACCCATCCAAACCAGCACTTCTATAAGCCCCTGTGGTATTTTCTTGGAATTCCTGGAAGCTACTGACAGTTTTCTCTTTGAACATTTTACGATATATTTTATGAATGATAAAGCAGCAAACAGCCTTTTAAATATTTATGTTCTCCATGCCATGCATTCCAACTGTTTGTTTGCTCTCTTTATTTCTCTATGTGCCAAGGAGACACGCGAAACAGTGTGAGAGGAAAATACTGTCAGGACACAAAGTTAGCATGTCTAATGCGTTTTCTGTGCAGATGTGACCTTAATGGCAAAGACTGGAGACCACTCCCTGGTTACACAGTGATACCTTGATTAATGAATCAGTTGGGAACAAAGATCCTTTATAAGCAATTCAGCTGTGTAAATTTTTATTTCAAAACTTCATGAATCAAGTGAAATAGTACTGACTCATGTCATATAGTTCAACGGTAATATTCTGGGTAAGCTGTGCTTGTGCACAGAGCAGAAATACCTCCTTTCACAGTGTGTGTCTGTAGCTATAAAGGTAAATAGGTGGATTCTAGGCAAAACTGTGAAGCTACTTCAAATAAACTCATTTGTTCACTCTAACTGCCATCCTCCCTCCCTCACATAACACGCAGCTTTAGGTTATTGCCCTCAGAGTCTTGCTGATCTCAAAACTGTATTCCCTCTTGCAACAGAAGTCGAAATGATTCACACTTTTAACGACTGACATTTAATGTTACTTAATATTGACATTAATTAGTAATATTCCAATCCTGGCTGTATGGAAGTATCTTTTAAAGATATTCTTGTTTAACTGGTTTGAGGTGGGGCTCATGGGGTTTGTATTCTAATATGCATCTAGGGTTGTGAACCACCAGTTTATATAAAATTGTGTTTTCATATTGTGGTCCCCTTTTATAATATCCTACTTATCCATGTATGATCTGCAGAACACTCGGGTCAAAACCACCTGGAGTCCTTCTTTAAACTTCAGGTTTTTGCACCCTCACTACAAAACTACTGAATCCTGAGGCATGTTGAGCGCGTGAGTGAGTGGGAGGAGGGGAGAAGAAGAGTGAGAGAGAGACAGAGAGCTCTAGGATCTTATATATAGGTACCTGGGTGGCACAGTTTACATTTAACTACTAACCTAAACATTGGTGATTCAGACTTACCCAAAGTGCCACAGAAGAAAGCCCTGGTGATTGGCTTCTGTAAATATTACAGCCAAGAAAACCTTATGGAACAATTCTACTCTCTGTAACACATAGGGTCTCCATGACTCAGAATTGATTTCATGATAATGATTTGGTTTTTATACACACACTCACACACACATACACCCACAGTCACTTATAGCTCATGGAACAAAATTTTGACCATAAAGAACAAGGGTTTTTTTTTGTTTTTTTTTTTTCCTTTACTTTTAATAGACTTCATTTTTAGAGCACTTTTAGGGTTATAGAAAAAATCGTGTGGAAAGTACAGAAAGTTCCTATATTCCCTCAACCCCCTGCACACTGTTTCTCCTGTTTTAACATCTTGCATTCCTGTGGTATATTTGTTATAGTTTATGAACCACTATTGATACACTGGAGCCCTGGTGCCACAGTGGTTAGAACTACGGCTGCTAACCAAAAGGTCAACAGTTCAAATCCACCAGCTGCTCCTTGGAAACCTTGTGGGGCAGTTCTACTCTGTCCTATAGGGTTACTATGATTCGAAATCAACTTGATGGCAATGGGTATTGATACTATTATTGACCAAAGCCCGTAGTTCACACTAGAGTTTGTTCTTTGTGTTATAAAGTGCTATGGGTTTTGAAAAATGTGTATCCTTTGTCCACCATTACAGTATCATATAAAATAGTTGGTCTGCCCTAAAAATGCCCCGTGCTCCATGTATTCACCTCTTTCTCCCTACCCGGGAGCCCCTGGCAACTACTGATTTTTCCTTTTCTCCATACCTTTCATTTTTTCTATCTGGAGAGAAAAACGTTTAACTCCTTATTCGTTATAGAAAATTCTAATAAAGTAATGGGGTATCTTATATGTAATTTATATTTTTAAATAATATTATTTATAATAATTTACAATAGTTTACATTGGAGTTAACTAAAGCCAATTTTGTTGGCAAATGGAAGGGAAAATCAAATTCAGACAATAATAAGTGTCTTTTCTAATAGATGCATATTTTAAAGTATAAGCATGTAGAAAATTTAATTAAATACCCATAATATTATCTAATGACAAATTTGTAACATAACACAAAGTTACAAGTCAGGGATTTCTAGTCATTTTTGGAAATGTGGAATATAATCTCAATCTCAATCTCTCTCTTTCTCTCTCTCCTTTCCATTTCCACCCTCTCCCTGCCCCTACTTTCCTCACAGCAGCAGATGAAGCAGAGCCAACTTTGGCAGGTAAAGTTGCTATGTTTTGAAGATTATTTCTGTTTAATTTAATGCCCTTAATAGTGAGACTCAATTAACTTTTCGAAGTGTATTTCCCAGGTTTCAGCCGGAAAACTGGTTACAGTTTTATTTGAATCCCTAAATTACCTTGTAAATGGTTAGTGCTGATGAGTGTTTTTTGTACTGATTTGGAGAGAGGATGCGTAGTATGTCGTATCTGCTTTTCTAAACATGGAAATATTTCCACCTATTGAATAAGGAGCATCCACTTCATAATGGTTTCCATTCTTAGAATGTTCTGATGGAATGCGTTAGCCTAAAGGAACATGTTTTGTAGCATTTGACTTATGATGGCAGTTTCACTTAACACCTGCTTCTGTGACTACTGGAAACTTCTTTTTATTTATCCCAGTTTAATCTTATGTTCAGGTATTTAAACATCTTATTTCACTGAGTATAAAAGCATAAATTTAATTAAATACTCATAATAATGTTATTGAATGGGATAAACAATGAGTATGAAAACATATCCATGAGCTGTATAAGAGAGTCCTTCAAGCTAGTGTATAATATTCAAAGATCTAATTATAAACTAATGAGGTTTATATTTTTAAAATAGCCATAGCAGATACTGTACTTCCAAATGAGAAAAATTACCTGTAGAGGTGATATATTTAATACAATTATATTGCTATTACTCAGGTAATTTCTGGAAGCTCTCTTTTGAAAATTTATTTTGAATTTGTAAGATTGCAACAAATTATTCCTTTATAGTCTTAGGTAGTACTCTGCTACTCTGTTAATCAAACTTTATCTGAGAAATATGCCTTCAAAAGCAAACGTTTGCAACCATTAAGAAAGCATGTGTGTACCCATGTGTTTGTGTATGTGTCCATAGGTTTGTGTATGTGTGTTTTTGTGGTTATGAAATGTAGATAAGTTTACAGTTTGATTAAAAACATTTGTTTGAATATATGATCGCCTGCATTTTTAAAATTTTAGAAGTATAGATAACACATTTACCAATTCAGCATTTTTCACTTGTACAATTAATTCATCACCAACATCCACTGCCAAATTTTCCATCCACAAAAACAAACTCAGTGAAGGTGGTTACATAGTAATAACGTTAAATTTAATAAAGTAATGCTTTTTAACAAAGTTAATTCAGAGGCTATTTCTCCTGTATTGCACAAATTGAATTTCAGTTATCTTCTATTTAAAGTCCTTAATAGAGATTGAAGCATCATCATAGAACCTGCTGTATGACTAAAATGGTGTTCATTTTATAAACCGATTATATAAATACTTGTTTCTATGTAATTAAAAAAAAATTAAGATCTACTGACATTAGAAAATTGACTGCTACAAATTAATTAATGTAAAATGTACATTATTAACTATAAGGTATATCAAATCAAATTTATTCTCATACAAATTTCCTCATTGCTCTGAATTTATTTTCAGTCTTGTTAACTGTTCTTTTATATCTAGGTAACATTTATTGATCAAATTAATAAAATCTTTATAAGAATTAAAATATGATCAGAAGTGGAAAAATGTTATTGAATGGGATCCAGATCAGTCAGAAAATGATAGTAGAGGTCCAGTAAATCAGTGATTAAAATTAATCAAAACCACAAATCATTGTTTTGTTCATGTCACCTCAAATACAAGGCTTATTTCTTTTCTCCCCCAAGTGGAGACTTTCAATTGCTTTAATCTTCATTTTCTAATATCAAAGTGAGGGACTGAATTTGGATTTATATAGATGTATCAACCCTGGATTAACTCACATAAGAACAAAAAATTAAGATGAGAAAAAATGGAATTTTCCAGTGAATGTAATAGATAAAATCTTTTGGCAATCATAAGCTTTATTAAAACACCAAATTACAAAAGCCATGTGGTTCTACATATGCTTATCATGTTAAATATTTTGTAATTTACTCAAATGTAAAACTGTGTATAAGACCTTTTAACAGTTGATCCCAGTTGGTAGTGATGATAGAGGTTATTGCCTGGATAATACCATAGTTATTGCAAACACTGTGATGTCCATCGGAGATGAAGACAGCAGTGATTCAGCAAATTAGTGTTTCAATCATGTTCCCTCATTCCTTGTAAATCTTTTAATCTTTTAAATTATCAGTCTGGTCATTGAGGAGGTACACCTAAGAACACTAATAAGCTACACATATATAAAGGTTTATAATGCAGTAGAGTACTGTGTAACACTAGTAAAGATTTGAAACTATAGTTTTATATTAGCTATTTAAAATGCAGTTAAAAAAAACACATGTGCTATATATCTTGTACAGTTACACATAGGACACAGAGTGATTAGATATTATGCCCTAACTTTTGAAATGTTCCATTTTAGTCTTAAAAAACATTACTTTTTTATACAGTGAATTTTGTGATTTTAACTATGCCACAGATTTCTTTTAGAGCTCTTCCATTTTGGAGAGGAGTTATACTTCTGTGTAGCAGGGTACGCTCAATTACTACAACTCATGCATTTTGAAAAGGAAGGTGTCTTATCATATCGTTTTCTAATGAACGAGAGTTGCTTTTGCATTCTGATCTCAGCACTTTATTTCCTTGGGGTCTGAAATAGAGCTTCACATCCTCTTATTTTTTCACTACACATTTGTTATAAATTTTCTCCTTTTATACAGAAATGCACATTTTTCTCTCTACTGCCTGGAGCAACTTTACTAATTATTTTATCAAGTATATTCTTGTTCATAAGTATATGCTAATTAGGCTTAAATATTAAAACTTAATAAATAAAAACCAAAACGTTTATTGTTACACTCTTTAAAAAACAGAAGTCAGTATCAGTGGAATAGGGAAGAAATCATTGCTTGTAAAGATTTGATTTTGGTCAGTTTACTAAGAATACACTAATGAAAAGACGAAGCATTATTAGACGTGTGATAGTAGGTGTTGTGCTGTGTGAAAAATGATTGTATATTAAATTCCTGTTATGTGTAGATTTTTTTTTTATATTTTTACTAAGATAAACTGCACACTAGTACAGAATTGTGGTACAAAAAAGGAACTTGGTAGATTGCATTTGCATACTTCATATCTTTAAGAATTAAGCCACCACAGAAGGGAAATAATACCTATATATTTATATCTACGTATATATCTATGTATAAAAAACAATTCTGACTCATGGTAGAACTGTGCTCCCTAGTGTTTTCAATGACTGATTTTTCTGAAGTAGATCACCAGACCTTTCTTCCCAGGTGTGTCTGATTGGACTCCAACCACCAACATTTTGGTTAGCAGCCAAGCATATTACCCATTTGCCCTACTCATATCTATGTATAGCTATAGATATAGCTACATGTAGATATATTTATATAGTTATAGATAGATATATAATCTATCATATTTCCCAAAGAGTGTAAAACTTGACTCAAAATAAACAGTTAAAATCCTAAGATTTTATTGTCAAGAAATACTTAAAAAAAAGTAATACATGAAATAACTAAAATCCCTCTACAGCTTGATGTCATCAGTTCTTCAGAAGTATATTTTAATATCTAGCAATGCAAACATTCAAAAAATCATTATTGTGTATTGTGACATAATTCTTTTAGTCTAAGTAACAAAAAAGCCAATTTAATCTTGCTTCAACAGTAAGGGAATTTATTGGCCCACAGAATTGAGAATGTTTGGCTCAATGATGTTGCCCAAAAAAATTTTTTTTCTTTGTTTTTCTTTCCCCTGTCTTTTTGCTCTGCCTTTTGTGGTATAAGATTTACCTTCATCTTAAAGAGAATTTTGCTTGTGGTTGTGATAGGTCTGTCAGCCAACAGCTACTGTGGCTGTATGAGAATCCTTCCATGTCCAGAGAGGGTAATGAAACATCTGTGTCCCTTGCCTTCAAAGCAAGAGGTCTGAGATCCACTCTGATAGGACAGGCTTAGTTTCCTTCTGCCAGCCTTGAATCAAGACAAAGATGGAGTTGATTTAGCTCCTATGAAGATCATATAGCTGAGGGGTGGGTACCTGAATTAAAATTAGGGAAAGTAAGAAATGGCTATTAGGTAGATGATCAGCAAAACCCACAGGAAGTGGCTGTGTCACTTCTTTAAAATGTTGCCTCTTTAACTCTTAAGTATCTTCTTAGCTATTTTCTTACTCCTTGTATGTTCTTCATATTATTTTATAAAAATTCCAGTAAGACACTGGAAATCCGGTTGTTGAGAAAGAAATTCGATGCACATCTCAGGAATATGAAATTCTATATTCTTATTTGCAGTGCTTTGTGTTGTGACTTTAAAATCTCAATTTCACCATAACCTTTATTTTTACCTCACGTGCATAAACATATTTTTTATGGTTGCCAAAATTGTGCATTTTCTGTGCTGTACTGATCTTTCCTTTTTGCACTTTAATGATCTGTTTCTACAGAAACTACTAAACTAATTCAGCTGTATTTCTTAGGTACTACTGACTGTAATCCTCTCTCCCATATTTCAAAAAGTGATAGTTATGCTAAATTGTATTGTCCAGAACTTTCCTAAGAATATTAAATAATGTCATTAGTTAGGTTACCAGTGACTGATAGTATCTTAATATAGATAACAGTTTTTAAATCATGAACCTACCACTAAAACACAATAATTTTATGTTTAAAAATTTAAAGAATGACCATTCAAATTTATTCAAATTTTTAAGCTTGGAAAAAAATAAGTGACTTAATCTTTGCGTATATATTGTTACAGAATTAAAAATTCAACCTTTTGGAATTCTGAATTACCTCAGTCATAATGTTGAAAGAGATGTAGATCAAATGTTGATTAAACATTTGTAGAAACTTCATGATTTTATGTCAATTAATAATAGTTGAGTTCTGTGCGGTTGACATTTAGAATGTCAGAAAAAAACTAAAAATAAACCCAAATTAATATTAATATCAAGTTCTGGAAAAGCATCAGAGTTAAAAATAAATAAATAAAGGCATATGTATGGAAAAGGGGAGCTAGGAATTTAAATAAATGCAAAATATCTTAATTTCTAAAAATTTTATTTCAAAGGAAATAGATCAAGCTTTATTTCCAAAGTTTAGTAACAATGAATGTTGCCCTACTATGTGTACACACTTAGACTTTAGAGGATACTTTAAGTTCTAGTCCTTCCTGTGTCAACTGGATTCATTTTTAAGATTGTCTCCAATTTTCTGGGTCAATTTTGTTTTGCTACCTTGAGCTTCACCCCACAGTTTAATACAAATGGAGCACTAAGAAGAATTAAATATTTTGGGGATTTGTTGGCTCAGGGAAAGCATTAAACTCTCTGGGTCTAGAGGGACAGGATAAAACCCATAGACCTGCAGGCCTGAACCTATGCCTTTAGGTGCTTGTATCTTCAGATAAGTAGTTATCTCCTACCTGTAAAGTATTTTCCTTCTACAGGATTAATTTACTCCTCTGTAAAATGGGATGATAATGGTGCAACCTTAGAGGGTTACTGTAGGGATCAAGCATGGGGATAAATCTAAAGTGCTTACTGCAATGAGGTCAATCCTATAATAAGTACAGAGAAATCTACACATTTATCATTTTTACTGCCATCCTCATCAATATTGTTTTGCCATATTAGAATTATTATTATGATTTTGATTATGATCATTAGTCAGGGGACATACTGAATGCTCTATTTACACTAATTTAATTTTCACAATGAAACTAATAATTTTATACAGACACACAGACACGTACGCATAAGGTCCCTAGGTGGCACACATGGTTTGTGCTCGACTACTAACCTAAAGGTTGGTGGTTCGAATCTACCCAGTTGCACCATGGAAGAAAAGGTTTGGCGATCTGTGTCCATAAAGATTCCAGCCAAGAAAACCCTATGGAGCAGTTCTGCTCTGTAACATATGGGGTCACCATGAGTCACAGTCGACTCAGCAGCAACTAACAATAACACACGCATACACACACACACACACACACACACACACACACACACACACACACAGATCCTATTTAAACAGGTAGACACTGAATTTTAAAGCATGTATACAATATGTCCAAGGTTGCATAATAAGCAAGTAACAGAACCAGGATTCAAATTCAAGTTTCCCTAGCAAAAATCTTGTTCTTATTCTACTGTAGCGTACTCTACCTTTTAATTCACTTATAATGCGTTCTAAATGACATTTATTTCAGTTGTAAAAGTTATGTAAGAGTTTTTCAAGTTTCAATTACAGCTACTTTATAATGTACATAAAAGCATTTTCAAACTTTGATATATTATTGTAAATGACTGTTTATCTGATTACTACAGTAATTTATGGACCTTGTAGAAATCGTTGAAAAGAATAAAATAGGGTATGAACATTTTCCAGAGTCCCATCATTTATATTGTATATTTGCATTTTTTTCATATTCTTCCTCAATCCAGGTTCTCCTTCAGTCTTCTCCATCTCAGTGGCTCAAGCCAAAATCTTTAGTGTAAACTTTGATGACACCTTCCATATCCGTACCTCACCAAATCCTATTAGCTCCATCTTCAAGATACTTCCATAACCTAATCTCTTCTTGCCATCATCCCTGCCACTACCCTAGTCCAAAGTACCATCTTCTCACATCTGGATTATTATTGTAGTGGCCTCTTACTGGTCTTCTTGCTGTCACCCTTGACCGCTTGCAGTCCATTCTCAACAGAACAGCCACAGTGATTCTTTAACAATGCTAGTCAGATCCTGTCACTCTTCTGCCCCAAATCTTCTAGCACCTCTCATCTAACCCTCTAATGATGGGAGCACTGGTGGGTCAGTGGTAGAATTCTTACCTTCCATGGAGAAGCCCCATGTTTAAGTCTTGGCCAGTGTACCTCAAGTACAGCCACCATCTGTCAGTGGAGGCTTGTGTGTTACTATGATGCTGAACAGGTTTCAGCAGGCCTTCCAGACTAAGACTATGAGAAAAGGCCTGGTAATCTATTTGTGAAAATCAGACAGTGAAAATCTAATGGATCACAATAGTCCTATCCCATTGTGTATGGGGTCGCTATGAGTTGGAGCCTCCACTCCGCTGCAGCTAACAACGGTAACAACAAACTCTCCAGAAGCTCTGTTCTAACTCCAGTAGACTTCTCCGTTCCTCTCTGGCAACATTTCCTACTACCCCTACCTCTCCTTCCTTTTCTATAAAACAAACACAAATCCCTGGCCAGGGCTTTGCACTCAGAGACCCATTGCCTAGTGGGCTTTTCCAGCTGGAATCTGCATGACTAATTCCCTCATATTCTTCACATTTTGACACAAAAAAAGGTCTTCACATAACATCCTTCCCTGGCCACCTTAACTAAAAAGTTTACACCATTGTCCACCTTGTCATGGCCCCTGCCCTGCTATGTTATTTATTGTTAGCCCCTGTTAGCACATCCTACTCGTGTAGCTTGTTTAGTTTCTGTCCAGCTCAATATAAAGGAGCACTGGTGACAAAATGGTTATAAGATTGGCAGTTCGATCCCACCAGGTGCTCTGTGAGAGAAAGACCTGGTGGTCTGCTCCTGTAATGATTACAGCCTAGAAAACCCTATGGGGCAGTTCTGCTCTTTTATATGGGGTCTCTATCAACGGGCTTTAGGGCATCCAGCAACAACAACAAAGCTGAATATAAACCCTTGAGGATTGGGATTTTTTTTTTTTTTTTTTGGTCTATTTTATCTGTTACTGAATCTCTAGCTGCTGGAACAAATGCCTGGTACATGGTAGGTGATTCATAAATATTTGTTATATGATTGAATTAATGAATAAGTTAAGCCATGTTGATTTTCTGCTGATTTTAAGACATTGTTAACCCAAGAATATACACAATTCTTACATGTAGGATGATATAAACAGGGATGATGAAAGATACATTTCCCAATTTAAGTAATAAATAAATAAAAGGGTATTTAATAAGAATTTAATAAGAGTTGTAAAGATGCTTTACATTTTTATTTAGTTGTGAGGAGAAAAGGACATTACATTGATCTTTGTTTCTCTGCTTTTGTTTAGTGATTCTTCCAGCATGGTGTCCTCACAATGTCAATAATTTAGCCATTGTTAGTAATTACTACAAAGAAACCACAACAGTGGTTGTAACAAACCTCAGACATGACCATAAACAACATCTAGTGACGGGTATGGGTGGATGCATTGGGGGCAGGTGGTACAGGATCATGCACTGGTGACCAGGCGTGCAACTCCTCTTGGCTTCCTGAGTTTGAGGTCCAAGAGGAACAATTTTTTTTTTTTTTTAATTACACTAACTTTTGCATTAAACGGGAAACCCTTTAATGAGAGGGACTGACACAGTGGTTACAGCAATAGGCATAAACATAGCAAGGATTGTAAGGATGGCGCAGGACCTGGCAGTGTTTCCTTTTGTTATACATAAGGTCATCAGAGTTGGAGCCGACTGGATGGCAAATTACAAAGACAGCTGATTCACTGCTCATTTAGGTAATTCTATTTTCAAGGTTAAATGGATGATAGATTTCTTTAAGTCTTTGACTGATATATTTTAAAATCTAATCTGAAGCAGATCTTCAACTGCCAGAATTCACCAAGATTTAGAGACAAGCTACTTATCTACTCAGTTTTTTTTTTCTGTGCTTTTCTAGACATAAATCTAAATGAAAAGAAAAACTTTTTTTTAAATATAATTTAAATAACATGTTACAACATTGTTGGTTGTTTTGAAAGTTTAATAGAGGTTAGTGAAAAAGAATGAACAATATAGTTTCAAAAGTAAATCAAAAATAAATAAAAACCACTATACATACCAGCTGCTGGTTATGTCTTCAAAGACCATTATGATACCTGTCCAAAACTGAGATCCTCTTTGATTATTTCTTCCCATGCTTGTGGGAGGAATTGTACAAGTACTAAGCTACTACTAAAAATAAAGCTAAAATAAGAATAATTAGAAAGAGAATGGGCAGGGATTTATATATATATGATCATCAAGAAACTTCTGAAAATTCTGATCCATGCCAATCCCTAGTCTGATATTTTTCAGTCAGAATGCTCAAGCAAGTTGTCTAACTTTATATTTCTGAGAATTTATGGAGCTATAGAAGAGGGAGATTAGTATATTTTTTTAAGTATCTTGAGTTTTAGATAGTGATTTTTCTGTCTCCCTTTGCTTGTATCGTCTAATTACTCTTGTGCTCCCTGACACTTGGCTGGTGAGGTATGTTTAAGAAATAAAACTATTGATTCACACTTAATTTTATTCTTATTCAGGAAAAGAGGAAACCAATAAAAACTGGCCTCTCAGGCATCCTTTCATTCTGCTCCATAAAACTGCTCTTGGTTTTTAGGACCCAGTCATACATATGCACACTCCCCCTAGGAAGCACAACAGTGTCTTCTATTCTAAGTTATACATGCTGTGCTCATTCTTATTTAAAAACTTTAATTTCTGTCGGTCTGTAGTGTTTCTGCTGCTAACCAAAAGGTCAGCAGTTTGAATCCACCAGCTGCTCCTTGGAAACCCCATGGGGCAATTCTACTGTGTCCTGTGTGGTCACTATGAGTCAGAATTGACTCATCAGCAATGTATTTTTTTGGTAGTGTTTCTATCCTAAATCAACTAAATTAGGAGCATGCTCTTCTTTCCCTTTTGAATCTCCAGAACCTATCTGTCCTTTGACACTCTTCTCAGGCCCTATGTCTCTTATCCACTTTAGCCTATACTGGCTTTTCTTTTTGCAAATTCCAATGTGTGTATCTGTTAGGAATGTTTTCTGTGGCAGGCAGCAGAAAATAACATGACTGGGGAAGGGACCTGCTCTCCATGAGCTCCCAAGTTCTCCACTACTAATTTTCTACCAAATCATGTTTCCATTAGTATGAAAGAAGTGGCAGGGTAGAGTTTGGTGCGGGCTGGGGAAGCAATAGTTTCTGTCACTGCAGGGATTTGAGTTCCTTCCTCATGTACATAAGGTAGAATTTTTTCTCCACCTGGACTGGAGAGAGTGACTGTGACTCATTTCTCTATTGCATTCTCAGCAATGCTGAAGACATAATTAGAGATCAACACTTGTTAAGTGGTTGATAGGTAAATATAATTTAAAGTAATATCATCTTTTTAGATTAAGTAGTAAAAAATGAGAGAAATTGAGAGATCACAGTGCTTTTAAAATAGATAAAATATGTACACTCTTCTGTGATCCTGTATCTTCTTGGATTTTTGCAAATTACAGTCATGTCAGTCATATTTTTTGATATACATCATCCCATAATCACTTCTGAAAAAACTGACTAGGAACAAGGTCCATCGGTCTATTTCTGGAAAAATTTAGCCAGTGAAAATCTTATGAATAGCATCAGAACACTGTCTGATGTAGTACTGGAAGATGAGCCCCTCAGACTGGAAGCCACTCAAAATACGACTGGGGAAGAACTGTCTCCTCAGATTAGAGTCAATCTTAATGACATGGACAGAGTTAAGCTTTTGGAACCTTCATTTGCTACTGTGGCAAGACTCAAAATGAGAAGAAACAGCTGCAAACATACATTAATAATCAGAAAGTGGAAAGTACAAGTGTGAATCTAGGAAAATCGGAAATCATCAAAAGTGAAATGGAATGCATAAACATCGATATTCAAAGCATTAGTGAACTGAAATAGACTGGTATTGGCCATTTTCAATCAGACAATCATATGGTCTACTATGCCAGGAATGACAGATTGAAGAGGAATGGCGTTGCATTCACCTTCAAAAAGAACATTTCAAGATCTATCCTGAAGTACAACACTGTCCTTGATAGGATAATATCCATATATGCCTACAAGGAAGACGAGCTAATACGACTATTATTCAAATTTACACACCAACCAGTAAGGCCAAAGGTGAAGAAACTGAAAATTTTTACCAACTTCTGCAGTCTGAAATTGATCCAACCTGCAATCAGGATGCATTAATAATTACTGGTGATAGGAATGAAAAACTGGAAACGAAGAAGGATCAGTAGTTGGAAAATATGGCCTTGGTGATAGAAACAATGCTGGAGATCACATGGCAGAATTTTGTAAGACCAAAGACTTCTTCATTGCAAATGCCCTTTTCAACAACATAACTGGCGACTATACATGTGTACCTCACCAGATGGAAGACACAGGAATCAAATTGACTACATCTGTGGAAAGAGATGATGAAAAAGGTCAATATTATCAGTCAGAACAAGGCCAAGGCTGACTGTGAAACAGACCATCAATTGCTCATATGCAACTTCAAGTTGAAGCTGAAGAAAATTAGAACAAGTCCACAAGAGCCAAAGTACAACCTTGAGTATATCTCACCTAAATTTAGAGACCATCTCAAGAATAGATTTGAGGTGCTGAACACTAATGACTGAAGGCCAGACAAGTTGTGGAATGACATCAAGGACATCATACATGAAGAAAGCAAGAAATAATTAAAAATACAGAAAAGAAAGAAAAGAGCAAAATGGATGCCAGAGGAGACTCTGAAACTTGCACCTGAACATCCAATAGCTAAAGCAAGTGGAAGAAAAGGTGAGGTAAAAGAGCTGAACAGAAGATTTCAAAGGGTGGTTCTAGAAGACAAAGGAAAGTATTATAATGAAATGTGCAAGGAACAAGAGATAGAAACCAAAAGAGAAAAACATGCTTGGCATTTCTCAAGCTGAAAGATCTGAACAAAAAAATCAAGCCTCAAGTTGCAATATTGAAGGATTCTATGGGCAAAATACTGAACAACACAGGAAGCATCAAAAGAAGATGGAAGGAATACAGTCACTATACCAAAAAGAATTGGCTGACGTTCAGTCACTTCAGAAGTTAGCATATGATCAAGAACCGATGGTACTGAAGGAAGAAGTCCAAGCTGCACTGAAGACTGGCAGAAAACAAGGCTCCAGAAATTGACGGAATAACAATCGAGATGTTTCAACAAATGGTTGCAGCACTGGAAGTGCTCATTCATCTATGCCAAGAAATTTTGAGGACAGCTACCTGGCCAACCAACTGGAAGAGATCCAATTTATGCCTATTGCAAAGAAAGGTGATCATACAAAAGCAGTTGTACATTGACAGGGAACTGCCAGAAATTCAAACCAGATTCAAGGGGACCAGGAATGATATCATTGCTGATGTCAGATGGATTCTGGCCAAAAGCAGAGAATAACAGAAAGATGTTTACCTGTGTTTTATTGAGTATGTAAAGACGTTCATTTGTATGGATCATAACAAATTATGGATAACATTGGGAAGAGTGGGAATTCCAAAACACTTAATTGTGCTTATGAGGAACCTGTGTATGGATCAAGAGACAGTCATTCGAACAGAGCAAGGGGACACTGCCTGTTTTAAAGTCAGAAAAGGTGTGCATCAGGGTTGTATCCTTTCACCATACTAATTCAGTCTGTATGCTGAATAAATAATCTGAGAAGCTGGACTATATGAAGAAGAATGGGGCATCAGGATTGGAGGAAGACTCATTAACAACCTGCATTGTGCACATGACACAACGTTGCTTGTGGAAAGTGAAGAGGAAGCACTTACTGATGAAGATCAAAGACTACAGGCTTTAGTAAGGATTACACCTCAACATAAAGAAAACAAAAACCCTCAGAACTGGACCAATAAGCAATATCATGATAAATGGAGAAAAGATTGAAGTTGTCAAGGATTTCATTTTACTTGAGTCCACAATCAACACCCATGGAAGCAGCAGTCAAGAAATCAAAAGACCCCTTTAAAGTGTTAGAAAGCAAAGATGTCACTTTAAGGACTAAGGTGCACCTGACCCAAGCCATGGTATTTTCAATCGCCTCATATGCATTTGAAATCTGGATAATAAATAAGGAAGACTGAAGAATTGATGCCTTTGAATTATGGTGGTGACAAAGAATGTTGAATATACCATAAGTGCCAAAAGAATGAACAAATCTTTCTTGGAAGAAGTACGGCCAGAATATTCCTTAGAAGGGAGGATGGCGAGACTTCATCTCACATACTTTGGAGATGTTATCAGGAGGCACCAGTCCCTCAAGAAGGACATCATACTTGGTAAAGTAGAGGGTCCGTGAAAAAGAGGAAGACCCTCAAACAGATGGATTGACACAGTGGCTGCAACAGTGGGCTCAAGCATAGCAACGACATGAGGATGACACAGGACCGGGCAGTTTTTCCTTTTGTTGTACATGAAGTTGCTATGAGTCGGAACTGACTCGAAGGCACCTAACAACAACCACATAACCACTTCCACTATCTCCAGCAAAAGTAGATGTGCTACATGAAGTTAAGACAGATTAAGTAAGCAATTTTATGAACCTGTAATTTTTTAGTAAATAACATGTACATGATCCAGAAGAATGGGTAGAATATTTATTCTTGTACTTCTGATTTTTGAATTTCCTAGATTAAATTCTGGGTATAAATATAATGATGAAATAGTAGTTTACTCAATAAAGCAGCAGAGATTCCATATATAAAGCCTGTAGATACTTTCAAAACCTCAAACAATACAATTCAGTAAAGATGGGGCTAACCTTGATTTCTGTGGAAATTCTGCTTGCTCTAAGAAGTGAGTTCTGGGTAAAAAATTAGACAGCAACTATTGTAATGTATATATCATTTTAAACTTGGGTATTTTTAAAGAACATATGAAGATGGAAGGCAAACATAAGCAACAGTTTAAGCACATTATATGGTAGCTCCCTTTTAAAGAAGCAAAAGTAATACATATTTCATCTTAATATTTTAACATAATTTTACAATTACTTGATGTTACATATGCTCTCAAACTGTAATCTTGGATTCATTAATTTGTGAAAGCTTGAAAAAAGAAAAGCAGAGCTTCTAATTATAGAAACCTAAAATGAATTTATTTTATCCAGTCTGCCTAGTTAGAGTAACACAGAATTACAAAACATGAACTTAACACTTACCTTATTGCCATCACAGTTTTATCAGTTACTGGAAGATCAATATGGTTTATTTGTTTTGAACAGAAACAAATATTCACTGTGGTAAATTAGAACAAGCCCCTGTCCAAGTGCATTTTAGCAATTTGGAAGCCAAAGCTTAACCTTACTATAATGAATATGTGGACTTTTAATCTATTACTATTTTAAATGTTATTTACATGCTAATTTTAACATATAAATTTTGTTAAGCCAGTATTTTTTTACACTTTGAAAATGTCCTTGGAAGGGGATGGCCATGAAGGATAAATTAGAATGTGCTTAGACATAGGTCTTAGTTCTTTCTAGATTCAGGTAACAAGAGACAGATGTCTTGCTGTGATGTGGAAAAGACCTCTGGGAAATCATCATGTTGAGTAACTTGAGGAATAGAGCAGAAAATACCAGTAGATTGCTGTGAAAAATGTGTCAAGAAAACATTTTAACGGAATTTTTTCCACTTTATTTACCAGTGAACAGGACACACAATGAATACGTGTTATTCTACTGCTGAATGTTCTTGCATTGCCAACTTCTCTATCCCATGATTGATAGAAGTTGAGAATAGCCTTATTGTTCACCATCTGTCATTAAAGAGTCAAGTTCTTTCAGTGGACACAGCTTCCTTGTAAGATTTTAGATATTACAGCTAACACACATTTCATATTACCGTTGTGAAAGAGATACAGAGTCTTTTAAAATGACAAATCTGACCTTATTGTTTTTATTGCTCCTTGTCAGATTACTGTCCATTCTCATTTGTGCTTTTTATTTAAATGTTTTTAGCTTATTTCATGTATTTTGAAGCTGTTTAAAATCCTTCCTAGAACAAAGTGGGGCATAGATAAGTACATACTTAGATATCTACATAGAAAGTTATTATTTTTAATTGCCAAGTCTGCTTACAGGAAATATGGCAGTTTAAAATTACATAAAAATCAATTTCTCTTTTAGGTCATGCAGCCATGTATTGATAGTTGACTTTGGGCCAATTATACTTATAAATGGGTACAAGAGGAAAGTGAAAAATTTAAGAACTATTTTGAGACCACTTACTTATAAGATACTTCAAAGAAGAGCAGAAGACTCTTTGAAGGATACTGACTTAGCAGTCATAAGGGGCCCACTGAATTTCCAAGTTAATTGGAACTCAAGCACAAGAGGGAGGAACAGGCTGTGTGAGGATCTAGAGATGGGAAATGCTTGGATGATGGCTAAAACTAAAAGTTCAGTAGAGGTGTATGCAAATTTTAAAATAGAATTGAAAAAAAGTGAAGAATTTTTCAATTAAATAAAGAATATACTGAACATCAAAGACATGGAACTTGGTTATAAAAATACTTCCTCTTGATTACAAAAATTCAGTGTTATTTTTTCATACATTTTGAGGAGAATAAAGGAAATAATTTCTGTGCCAATGATAAATAAGGTAGACAGTGTTCAAAATCTTTTAATTTTAAATCTGTTGAGTTCTGTGATCATTTCTCTCAGAAATACATGAGAATGAATTTGGCTGACAGTATAGAATAGTATGGTTGCCATCGAGTCAATTCTGACTCATAATGAAACTGTAGATAGAGTAGAACTGCCCCATAGCATTTCCAAGGAGGGGCTGGTGGATTTCAACTGCTGGTTAGCAGCCATAGCTGTTAACCACTATGCCACCAGGGTTTCCATTTGGCTGACAGGGCTGTACAAATGTGTAGTTTTTGCTTGGAAAACTAATACTTTTTAACGATGTATTTTAAATAATTTTGTAATGCTTGTTATTAGGTGTGTTTACTGATATCCAATAAATGCTTTAAACATTCTTCCCTAAGCCCCCAGACACCCTTTTAGCTAAGTAATGAAGTCACTCCTGAGGTTCACCCTTCAACCAAAGATTAGATAGGCCCATAAAACAATGTAAGACTAAAGGGCACACCAGCCCAGGGACAAGGACTACAAGGCACAAGGGGAAAAGAAAGCTGGTAATAGGGAACTCAAAGTAGAGAAGGGAGAGTGTTGACATGTCACAAAACAATATGTATACTAATTTTTTAATGATAAGTAGTTTGTTCTGTAAACCTTCATCTGAAGTACAATAATAAAAAAAAGAAGAGGAAAAAAAAATCTTCACTAAGTTTTGCTTTCACTAGCTATTTTAGTATAAAAGTAATAAAAGAACAAAGTAAGGAAAGTGGAGATCTCTATGGAACAAATGGGTCAATCAAAGCAATTTTTAAATAATAGAATTCAGTGATAGATCAATAGAATTATTGATCATGTCCAGGGAATTTAAAACTCCAAATTAAAAAAAAAAAAATCACTCCAGATGTGCACCTTCCTTACTTAAATTCTTGCCTATTTCTGAGATATTTAATTTGAAAAATGCACATTTTTTTCTCTTAAGATATGTTTTTGGTTTGGGTTTTTTGTTTTTTTTTTTTTCCCTTGGAGAAATTCTGACACTTTTTTATAAGAGTATTGTCTTGTTAAAAATCTAGAAATGTGATGAGCCCATGACCTAAAGTTCTTAGCTGTCACTACTGAGAGTGTAACACTTTAGTTATGTTATAGATTTTACAATAGTCACTCACCTATTTGACCTTTCAATTAAATTATTGGAGTGCATTCTAACTCAGAATTTCCCTGAAGATCGCTTTGAATATTCAGCCAATTCAGAGGTCCTCATGCATCTCATTAAGCATGATGACCCACCAGGATCATGTACCGTAGGCACTCCGAAGTCAGCAATGAGATTCAGATTCCTTTGGAGAGCTATTTGTGGAATTAATTTACCTATATGATTTAGACCTATTAAGGCATTCTTTCAACATCTGCTGCGTCATTTTTGCTAGAGGATTTTTATCTGGAGAAATAAAAAATATTCCTAGTGGTAGTATTTACTTAATTCCCTAGATTTTAATTTAGGCAAACATGAGAAGTAATGCTCATAAAATGCCTCATCTTTGAGATTTGCTCAGCTTAATAGTCTTCAGAATATTGATATATTAAAATCTAGTATTTTTTAGCTTTTGCCTCTTGCTAGTCAACCTTTTAGAGGCAAAATTCAGTAATTTGAAAGTGAAGAATTTACTTAGCTTTCTCTGCAGCATACAGCATGTAGTTACCCAGTGCTTCTTGACATTTTCCCTACACTGTCAGTTGGCTCCAAAAATGTCTGTTTCCTTTGCCTACCCCTTGAATATGTTGTTGTTGCTCTTAAGTTCTGTCAGGTTGGTTCTGACTCGTAGCGACCCCATGAACAACAGAACGAAACATTGCCCAGTCCGGCACCATTTTCACAGTCATTGCTGTTTGAGCCAATTGTTGCAGCCACTGTGTCACTCCATCTTGTTGAGGCTCTTCCTTTTTTTTGCTGACCGTCTACTTTACCAAGCATGCTGTCCTTCTCCAAGGTGGTCACTCCTGATAACATGTCCAAAATACATGAGACAAAAGTCTCACCATCCTCACTTTTAATGAGTATTCTGGCTGTACTTCTTCCAAAACAGATTTGTTCATTTTCCTGGCAGTCCCTGGTATATTCAATATTCTTTGCCAACACCATAATTCAAATGCATCAATTCTTCTTCAGTCTTCCTTATTAATTGTCATGAATACAGTCTTCACTATGTCCTGGGCCCTCTTCTCTGTAATCTCTCCCAGGTATCTCTTAGTTCCTATATAGAATAAATCGGGATAGCTAAATCTATTTGTGCCTCAGTTATCTCATCTGTAAAATTGTTGTTGTTGTTAGTTATTGTTGAGTTGGTTCTGACTCATAGTGACTCTACAGGACAGAGTAGAACTGCCCCATAGGGTTTCCAAGAAGCAGCTGGTGGATTTGAACTGCCGGCCTTTTGGTTAGCAGTCGTACTCTTAACCAGTATGCCACCAGGGATCCTATAAAATGGTGAAATTGTAATTGTTAGGGGATATGTTACATGTAAAATGCCTAGAAGAATGACTGGCTTATATATGAGGCTTCTTTCCCTTTTCTCTCTTCTCTAAAGCCCTGGTCTCTCTCCTGAATTTCAGGCTTCCATTTTCAGACATCATAGAGACACGTTTAATTCCCGTTGTGCAAAAATGAATGTTCTTAACTTTTCCTCTCAGTCCTAATGTATTGCCTCTCTCTCTTTAAATCATGACACTACCAATTTCTTTGGCATCAAATATCCAAATCACCTTTAATTCCACTCTCCTCTTCAACATTACCTTCTCCTACACCCATTTGGTTCTTTCTCTGCAATATTCTCAAGCCCATCCTGTCACTATGTACTCTCAAATGACATACTGCACTACTCAAATTCTGTAAGTTTGCGGATGTTTTCTGGCCCTTTGTAGTTTTAAAAATGTTACAAAACGTATGCGTAGGAATCCCATTGCCCTTTACTTGCTCTGTATTTCATAATGAGCTTGGTTATGCCTCAGGAACAAGCTACATCCAGATCTCAGTGGCTTTACACAAACAAAAAGCTCTTAATCATAGTGCACGCCCAGTGTGGGTCAGCAGGGTTCTCTGCTCACTGTAAACACTCAAGGACCCATGCTGACAAAGGTTACTTCTCAACACTTTGTCCCCACAGTCGCCAAAGTAGTGAGAAGCAAACGTATTTAATTACTTACTGTTCTTACAACTTCTGTCAGAAATGACACACATTACTTTTTCTCACATTATTGGCTAAAGAAATTCACATGACCACTAATAACTTGAAAAGGAGTGGGGAAGTGCAATCCTACCACGTGCCTAAGAGAACTGGAATATTTGTGAATAGGCTTAATAGCAATAATCCGGACACTTATGTGGACCTCTTAACTGGTATCCTTACCTATGTTGACCTCATTCCTTATATCATTTACAACAGAATTATCCATCCATTTACTTCTTTCAGTATCTGTCATTGTGTACGTCACACTTTACTTAGTGTACCATAACCTATGCTCCATCTTTTTGCATTTAGTAGAATTCCATGTAGATTTTAGCAAATAATGCCATTGTTTTCATAATTTAAATTTTACATGTAAAGAACATTCTATCTACTTCATAGTTATGATATAGATTAGCATTCCCCAACTCATGGGCATTTGGATTATTTTAAGTTTTCACTCTTATTCTGTACAACATTTTTAAAGAGTTTGATGAAATAGAATTGAACTAATTTAAAGGACTGGATTGTCAAATCAGCCTTACACAAATCTGAGATCTTCCCCAGCATCAAGTAAAACCTACAACAGCCAGAACCCATGTAAGGTGGAAACTTGTCAGAGAAGGAAAATTCAAATAGTTTCCACTAAAAGGAGTGATAGAAAAGTGGAAAGACTGCACCCTGTCGAAGGTGGAAAACCTGGGAGACCCGGAAAAACTGGGTACTCACATCAAGTTCCAGCTCTCACAGGGTTCACTGTAATAATTTCGATGATACATGCAATCAAGAACAATGGGAACTTTGAGGATAGCTCCCTAGAACATTCTTCCCAACACACACCCTCTGAGCCAGAATTTTGCACATTGGGAATGAAATCCCTAAGTAGGGTATGTTGGTTACCATGTGTAAAGGGGGAATTTAAGTTATAAACTTTTTTCATATAATTGTACAGCTTCTGTGATATTTTCCTTGAAGCTATGCCTTATAAATCCATACTCTGTAGGTTTGTTTACTATAAACAATCGTAAACTAGAGACATCCTGCTATAAATATTCACAGATAAAGATTCTCCTTCTAGCAAATATTTGCCAGCAGATTTAGTTATCAGCATGCTTAAAAGGAACTGAGCTACCTGCCTTCTTTCTTTCCCTTGGAGCATCTCCCTGATAACAGCAAAGAAATGCATCATAATGCAGCTGTTTAACTGCTTTCTCCACAAGACTCAAGTGGTATGTATTTGTGAATTAGTATTCATATCCCAGATTATTTCTTGGAGAAAAAAGGCACAAGAAATTACATTTTATCATTATCCAAACAAATATACCTAAACCAAACCAAACCCTCTGCCATCGATTCAGTTCCTACTTACAGAGACCCCATAGGGTTTCCTAGGCTGTAAATTTCTATGGAAGCAGACTGCCACATCTTTCTGCCACAGAGCCACTGGTGGGTTTGAACCACCGATCTTTTGATTCGTAGTCCATTGCTTTAACACTGTGCACAAGAGCTCATTAAACAAGTACAAAAAAAAAAAAAAAACCCATTGCCATCATATCGATTCTGACTCATAGCAACCCTATAGGACAGAGTAGAACTGCCCCACATGGTTTCCAAGAAGTAGCTTTCCAAGAAGTAGGATTTGAACTGCCGACCTTTCTGTTAGCAGCCTAGCTCTTTTTTTTTTTTAATTGTGCTTTAAGTGAAAGTTTACAGTTCAAGTTAGTTTCTCATAAAAAAATTTATACACACATTGTTATGTGACTCTAGTTTCTCTCCCTATAGTGTGACAGCACTCTCCTCCTTTTCATCCCAGATTTCCCGTGCCCATTCAGCCAGCTCCTGTCCATTTTCCCTTCTCATTTTGCCTCTGGACACAAGCTGCCCATTTAGTCTCATGTATCTATTTGAGCTAAGAAGCACTCTCTTCACGAGTATCATTTTATGTCTTATAGTCCAGTCTACTCAATGTCTGAAGGGTTGGCTTCGGGAATGGTATCAGTTCTGGGATAACAGAGAGTCCAGGGCCAAGTCTTCCGGGGTCCCTCCAGTCTCATCAAACCATTAAGTCTAGTCTTTTTATTAGAATTTGAGATCTGCACCCCACTTTTCTCCTGCTTTGTCAGGGACTCTCTGTTGTATTCCCTGTCAGGGTGGTCATTGGTGGTAGCCAGGCACCATCTAATTCTTCTGGTCTCAGGTTGATGGAGTCTCTGGTTTATGTGGCCCTTCCCGTCTCTTGGGCTAATATTTTCCTTGTGTCTTTGGTGTTCTTCATTCTCTTTTGCTCCAGGCGGGTTGGGACCAATTGATGTATCTTAGATGGCCACTCGCTAGCTTTTAAGACCTCAGGTGCCACTCACCAAAATGGGATGCAGAACATTTTCTCTAATAAACTTTGTTATGCCAGTTGACTTAGATGTCCCCTGAAACCATGGTCCCCAGACCCCTGCCCCTGCTATTCTGTTCCTCGAAGTGTTTGGTTGTATTCAGGAAACTTCTTAGCTTTTGATTTAGTCCAGTTGTGAGCAACAGAGCTCTTAACCACTGTGCCACCAGGGCTCCCCTTAAACAAATATATTCTATTAAAATGTTATAAAACATCCAACTCTATGCTGCCCCATGCCTGAGTGACTTTAGCTTAGCTTCATTAGTATGAAAGTATATATGCTTATCTGTATACAGTTATTTGTTGTATATAACTTTCTTAGGTTTTCTTGTGAGGATGGATTATGGTGGACATTAAATAAACTTGAAGATATGTCACTCTGTCTTTCTCCATACGAGATCAGTCATCCAGTTTCTTTCCAGTTATGCCAATACTTGCCAAGGAAACTGTTTTCTCACTGTCAATGTCTATGTAATTAGTAATGTCTGTTTTTTACTAACATTGGCCTAATTTGGACTTAAAAATTTATTTTTGTCCCTTTTAAAATGAGTTTCAGTTCCATTACAATAGATGACTAATCACTTCAATTTTGTTAAGACAAGTATAATGTATCACTAAACTGTGTAACAAATTTAATAATTTGGATCTGTCATACAAAAATAAACTCCTACTCTACATCTGAAATCTCATCAATTAAAATATGTAATGATTTAAAATGAAATAGTAATTCTTTATGCATGCTGTGATTCCTTTTGAATCTTGTAGTATTTGAATCTCATGGTTTTGAATCCTGTGGTATTATTTTAGCGCTAGGGAGAAGGCATGATGTATTTACTTCAATTACTCATAAATATGAATTAACTTTTTATGTCCAGTTTGGTTTGCCAAAAACAAATGTGTTTCATTGCTTATGTGTGTCTGAAATCTTTATATATAGTCATGATTAATACCTGAGAAAATCTGAACTCATTAGGTAGATTGATTAATACTCTGCCTTTTTCCAGAATAATTGTATAAAGGCATCTTTAAATTCATATGTAAATCACACAGTATTTATAATTCATATACTAAGTAAATTCGTTCAAGAAAACAAATCCGTTAATGTAATCCTGATTGCAGTCACCTGGGTTTCGCTAAGTCCTCAGGCTTCTGGAGCACTTGTAGCAATAAACTATTAAACATCAGAAAATCTATATAGTATTTGGAAAGGGCTTGGTTTTCCTCAGTCATTAGACACTGCTTGCTTTGGTGGCCCTCAGCTTGGCTGTCAGCCTTGTTCACTTTGCAGAGAGTCCCAGGGTGAATTTCCGGGGCTTATGCTTTCTTTTATACGCCACTGCTAACGGAGCTCAGGACTCAGCTGAGATGTGATGTAAGGAAGCCTTATTTCTTTATTATTGCCCACCACTGACGTCTGTTCAGTTACACCAACACAACAGCTTTGTGTTTCAAAGACTTTGTTGGACATTTGTGGCTACCTGGAGGAAATTAAAATGACAAACAAATAAAAAAATAAACTTAATGTTTAATACGATGTTTTCACAAATCCAGAAAAAATGAAACACAGTTAAACTCTTCACATTATTTCTCCTTATTGGCACACTCCATTCCAAGCCTTGATCCTCTACCTCAATGTCCATGTCTTTCTTTCTTGCTCTGAAATCTGCCCCTTGTTAAATCCTCTTACTGCAAATCTCTTGCTTTCACGTAACGGCAGGGACCCACCTAAGTGTAAGAGATGAATATCATTAGAAAACCTTGCCAGGCAAAATTCACATTTAGTGACCACTTGTCTTCCCTTCTCTGATATTTGAATATTCAAGACATGCAGTATAGAACTTTGCCATTTTTCTTCTAAAACCAGTTAGAAAGGGAGAGGGTGATTGTTCTGGTTGCATGTGACTGGAAAAGGAAAACAGGACAAAGTAAAAGTTCAGAGTAATCAAATTATGATGAAATTAGGGTGAGGTCTGTGTATAAAGCGTTGGCACACTCCTAGCATTGGCTTGTGTGATAGAGGTGAGACTGGAATTTGGCTCTAAACTGCTTTCATAGAGGCTGTTGCTGGTTTCAAAATTTAATAGCTCCTAATAAACTAGGCAATCTTTCCACCTACCCACCAGTATAAAGACTCCTTCAGAAGCAAAATCAATAGAAGTTGCAATCTGCTCTTTACACAGATGTCTGAGTCTTCCCAGTGTTTAGGACACTGTTGGTGATCTTTATAGCCAGATAATCTCATTCCATCTAAGAAACTTAATATCCTTAGTCACTACAAAAACTGAAAGCCTTTCTGGCCAGTGGTCTTATTCACTAGTCCACATTCTCATATAGCTCTGCACCCTTTTGTCTGATCCAAATTTCTGCTGCTCGCAGTTTTCTTGGAATTGAAGAATCTTATTCCGTGGCATACAAATTCCATTACATGCTCAGCATCTTTCCAGAAATTTCCCTTGCCTTAATACAGTGTTTCCAAAAGTGGGACGCTCATGAATGGTTAGTGGGAATTAACGCCGTATGATTTCAGGTGATGACAAAAAAGACATTATCTTGATTGTCATAGTGAGAAAGTTACTTTCTTGTTAATTCTCCTTTTTCTCCTTTTGATCATGTCAAGAATGACTCAGTGTGTGTTAATCTTTAATACTTCTTGAACACTTTATAAATATATATCCAAAGTGCATTTATGCATATATTCTGTGATTGCACTACAGTACTACTTTTTTAAAATCTAGATCTCATTTGCTTTCTATAAATTCAAATAATATTACAGTCAACACTGTTTTTATTGCATCAGACAAATTTTGGTAAGCTGTATTTTCATTATCATTTAGTTCAAAATATGCATGTTTTAAAATTTCTCTTGAGACTTCTTCTTTGACCCATGCATTATTTAGAAGCGTATTGTTTAATCTCCAAATATTTTGGGATTTTCCAGCTATCTAATAGGGTTGATATGAATTGGAATCGACTCAGTGGCAGTGGGTTTGGTTTTTGTTTTTGTTTCGTTTTGTCTGGGTTTCGATTTAATGTCTAGTTAATTCCATTGTGGTCTGAGAGCATACTTTGTGTAATTTCTAGTCTTTTAAATTTGTTAACATGTACTTTATAATCCTGGATGTGGTCTATCTTGATGAACGTTCAATATGAATTTGAGAAAATATGTATTCTGCTGTTGTTGGATGAAGTATTTTATAAATGTCGATTATACCCAGTTGATTGATAGTGCTGTAGGCTAACACGTCCTGCTTGACAATGCCATAACTGTAAGACAACACTCCAAATCTGTATGGTGCTAACACAGTGTAGCCAATTTCTATAGAGGCAGCAGACCATTAGAAAAAGGTTAGTAATAACTAATATGAATTGCTTCATAAACATCACATCCTTCCGATCAGAGACTGAACACGTTAGCACATGGAAAATAGTTTTATTACTTACAAGAATTAGACAAAATACAATAAGAAGAGTTCTATCTGAGCTGTGCCTCCTGGCTCAAAAGCTGTCTGGGAAGAGATGATGTCTTTTCTATATATACCCCACTTCGTGCCACGGGTGGGGGGCTTAAATGAGACCCTACCTACTGCCGTTTCCTCCTGGGCAGGTAGGTCCAATTAGGTGAACTGTAAGCTTATGCTATATGTGTCCCACCCACACCATACCTTAGGAGATAAGAAGACTTCCTCTCCCAGCTATTTTATACCCCCAGCCTAAGTGACTAATTGTATTTTTTAAATCTCGATAACAAACATCAGGCCTCAGTGGGGGTGGCTGTTTGTTCCGAGACCTAAAGATGCCAACAAGGAGAGGAACAGGGAAAACCCTGGCTACCTGGCTTGTCCAAAGGACTTTTCTCCGCACAAGCGCTGTTCAGTTCAACCATATTCTTACTGATTTTCTACCTGCTGGATCTGTCAGTTACTAACAGGAGGGACATTGCAGTCTCCAACTGTGATAGTGGATTTGTCTATTTTTCCTTGAAGTTATATTAGTTTTTACATCATGTATTATTTTGATGCTACGATGTTATGTCTTCTTACATAATTGAACCCTTTATCATTATATAATGCCCCTCTTTATCACTGAAAATTTTCATTGCTTTCTAGTCAGCTTAGCCTAAAATTAACAGAGCTACCCCAGCTTTTCTTTCTCTATCTCTTTACTCCTAATCTATGTCTTTATATTTAAAATAGAAATTTTGTATTTAATTGGATCTTGGTGTTTTTTTTTTTTTTTAATCACTGATAGTTTCTGTTTTTTAATTTGTATTTAGAGCAAATCTGTATAACTTATCTTCTTTGTGCCTCAATTCTTGTATCTATCAAATGATGAAAGTGTAACTGTTAATGGAGATGTTATATGTAAAATAACTAAAAGAATGACATTAGTTAGGAAAAAAAAAAAAAAAAACCTTGCCATCAATCAATACTGACTCATAGCAACTCTATAGACTTGTCCCAAAGGGTTTCCAAGGAGCAGCTGGTGGATTTGAACTGCCAACCTTTTGGTTAATAGCTGAACTTTTAACTACTGCACCACCAGGGCTCCTGACATTTGTTAGGCTCTGGTAAAATAGTTCCTTGGGGGCAAGCCTTTATTAAAGAGGAAAGAATGTTCTGGTCATATTTCAAAATGGTTGTTTTAGGTTTCCTGCTGGAAGCATGAGATTTTTCTCTGATTTTCACAGTGAGAACCTGGTGAACCTCTTGGCAGTAAAACTCAGGATAGTGTGCCCCACTTGCCCGTCCCACATGGCTGGGGATTCATGAGTTATCTTTGAAGCTAGTCCCTGATCAGTCTCCAGAAATTAGTCAATTACTCTTTAAGTATTTCTGCCCAATGCTGGGTCTGATGGTGGATTCAGTTGCTGCTTCTGGTAAACTATGATTCTCTGTATCCTCTTGTCTCTAGTTTTCAGGGTAGCTGTTTGCCCTGTGACCTCAATTATCTGATGAGTCTAAGAAGAGTTTTTGATTTTCAGTTTCTTCAGCTTTTTTCTTGTTGTGAGTATAGGAGTGATGACTTCCAAGTTCTTTGCAAATTGTACTGAAAACCCTCATTTGGTTTCTTAAACTACACCTGTTCTTTCATCTTAGCTCTCCAATCCCTGTGTCCCTCCACCCTTATCTTTCAACTCCTTAAAGCCCAATCTCCCTTTCTTATTATCCAAGACCACCATATTTGTCATTAATGTCTAAATGTGTGTATCTCTTACACACATTTTCATTTTCTTTCCCTCGATATTCCTGAGACACTTACATATAGAAAACCTCTAACCTTGGATTAATGTTATCATCATTCTACTCTGCTGAACACAGCAGAAGAAATGCCACCCCGTGGCAGAGATTGGTGCCATTACAGTTCCTAGTCTCCAATACCAGCTGAACACCAACACTCCCCAGCAGTTCTCTGACTCTACTCAGATGTATCCCATGCCCCATGTTGCTATTTAAAATGTCTCTACTTCCTTTCCTATCACATTACCTCCCATCATTCTTTCTACTCATGAGAGAGACATTCTTTGTAGAGGAAATGGAAACTATCCCCTAGTAATTCCTCCAGTGGCTAATTCCACACCTCCAGTTTGTGTGCATCTGATCACTCATTGTCTGGTTAAAACTCTTAAATAAATTCATGTCTCCCTCAGGATAAAGTCTAAATTGTTAATGTGACTTGTGAGGCTTATAATAACTAGGCCCTGCTAATCTCTCTGGCTTTTTCTCCTACTACTTCCCCTCTTAAACACTCCATGCTGCTGTTATATTGAACTTTTTGCAGATCTGCAAATTGTCCACGCTTTACTTTGGGTCTTCATGCATGATGTTTTATATGCCTGGAGTGTATAATCCACTTCCATTATCAGCCAACTTCTGTTTATCCTTTGGGCTTCAGCTTTTGATGTTAATTATTCCAGGATGTCATATCCAAGTCCCCGGTATTAAATTAGGCATTCCTCCTTCATTATCACAAAAATCTCTATACTTCTCATGTATTAGCACTTATTTCAAGGAACCCTGGTGGCACAGTGGGTAAGCGCTCCACTGCTAACTGAAAGGTCTGTGATTCGAAACCACCAGCTGCTTTGCAGGGAAAAAAGACCTGACAATTTACTCCTGTAAAGATTTCAGCGTAGGAAACCCTATGGGACAGTTCTACTTTGCCCTATATGGTTGCTATGAGTTGGAATCGACTTAACAGCACACAACAACAATGGTACTTACTTCATTTTACAGAAGTTGCCTATTTACTTGTCTGTAATGCCCATGGGAACATAAAATTCTTGAAGCCCATAGACTATATTTTGACATTGTTCACTGTACCCAGTGCCTGGCATATCTGGTGCTTAATGAGAATCTCATGAATTAATGATGTTATACTTAAAGTATCTGTAAGAATAAATTAGACCTGCTGCTCATGAGAAACAATATATTCTTGGTCCCAAGGTCAGAGATGTTATTTCTTGGATTGTGGATAATATAAATCCTTACAGTGAATAAAACAGGGTAGTTTTTCTAAAGTCTCTTGATGTAGGTCAATAGGATAACTACATTACAAGCCTATTAAACCACTTATTTGTCAGCATGATCCTATGTGCATGGCTAACTGCTATTCTGGCATAACACAGGGCTAAATCCAGCTTTTGATCAGCATTGAGTGGGAGGAACTTTAAGGTCCTACTCCCTGATGAGTACTTGGAAAACTTTGTCACTTAAATGCCTAGATATATTCAGTCAACAAAGATGTACTGAGTACAACATTACTAGGCACTGTTCAGTAAACTTGGGGAGTATCAGTGAACAAAACAATGTTTGGTGCCCCCATGGAGCTTACATTCTAGCAGGAAGAGATGTATAATAAACAGCAATCAAAAACATAATAAATTGCATGTTATGCTATTGAGAAAAGAGAAAGATCACAGTAAAGGGAGAAATATAAAATTGGGGTTCAGTTTGAAATTTTCAGTAAGATGATTCAGGGTAAGTATCATTGGGAAGGTGATTTTGAGGAAAAATCAGGTAGTGTTAGCGGAACTTCATAGGTGGAGGAAACAGTCAGTGCAAAATATCTGAAGTGAGAGAATGGCTGCCACATTCAAGGAACTGCAGCTGGGGCTCTGTAGAACCAAATTATTTCATTGTATCATTGTTCAAGAGAACAAGGAATTACTTCATAGTTTAAAATCAGAAAAAGTACATGCCAGGGTTGTATCCTTTCACCATACTATTGAGTCCGTATACTGAGCAAATAATCCAAGAAGCTGGACTATAAGACAAACAAATGTGGCATCAGGACTGGGGGAAGAATCATTAACAACCTGCGATATGCAGATGACACAACCTTGCTTGCTGAAAGTGAAGAGGATTTGAAGCACTTACTGATGAAGATTAAAGACTACAGCCCTCAGTATGGGTTATACCTCAACATAAAGAACACAAAAATCCTCACGACTGGACCAATAAGTAACATTATGGTAAACAGAGGAAATATTGAAGCTGTCAAGCATTTCATTTTACTTGAATTCATAGTCAACTCCCATGAAAGCAGCAGTCAAGAAATCAAATGACACATTGCATTGGGCAAATCTGCTGAAAAAGAACTCTTTCAAATGTTAAAATGCAAAGATGTCACTTTGAGGACTAAGGTGTGCCTGACCCAAGCCATGGTGTTTTCAGTCGCCTCAAACACATGTGAAAGCTGGATAATGAATAAGGAAAACTGAAGGAGAATTAATGCATTTGAATTATGGTATTGGCAAAAAATATTGAATATACTATGGACTTCCAGAAGAACAAAAAATCTGTCTTGGAAGAAGTACAGCCCAAATGCTCCTTGGAAGCGAGGATGTTGAAACTTTGTACTTTGGACATGTTATCAGGAGGGACCAGTCCCTGGAGAAGAACATCATGCTTGGTAAAGTAGAGGGCCAGTGAAAAAGAGGGAGACCCTCAATAAGATGGATTGACACAGTGGCTGCAACAATGGGTTCAAAACATAGCGATGATTGTGAGGATGACACAGGACCAGGAAGTTTTTTGTTCTGTTGTACATAGGGTCGCTATGAGTCAGAGCTGACTCGACAGCACCTAACAACAACTCAATGCAATATTAAGGAATTATTCATTGTGAGTATCTGCCTATGTTTCCTGGCTGTATGGCCATGCAACTTTTAGAGCCAGAAATCCTTGATGAGTTGGGTGCAGGATGGACACATATATAAACTTATGCTCTGAGACGCAGCATAGGCAGGGGTAAACATGACATCCTCTTATAAAAGTTTAGAGGCCTAATAAGTACATGTGTCTGAATCTAAGAGTTCCTTTTTCAGTCCAGAGTGGGACTAAGGCAGCTTCTGGGGGAGGAGTTAAAATTCTCCTCAAGAATTCTCAGGCTACCCTCTAAGCACATTGATCAAAGAGAATTTAGGGCCTTCAAATTTTATAATATAAAGCATAGCCAAAATTATTTTATCCTGAGCAATATTAAAGCAAGTGTAATAGAATCTCTACCGCAGTTATGGGGGAGGGGAGTACTCAGTCCATTTTCATAGGATATTTAATTTTGAACAGCATGGTTATCCTTGAATGCCTAAATTAGAGATACATTTGCTGCTTGTCAATTTTACTTTAGAATTCGACACATCGTGCCAATCGAAGTACCATGGCGTCCTGTACAGTTATGTACTGATATTGTTTAGCTGCTTCAGAAATTGCCATGTCTGTATATTTACAACTGATTTTTTAGCACTACGTAAACAATCGTAAATCTCTTCATTTCATTGTGTGTAACGTGCTTCAATTAGAATCATAAACCATTTTAAAAGGCTTTTTGCAGGAAAAATAACACTAAAAGCTGTGCTATATTGACCAAGTATCAAACTCATATTAAGTTATTTTGTGTAAGCTACCAGTTAATCTGAAACACGTTTGCACTGTATACACTGATCTTGAATAATGACAGTTCAGACCTACTGTCTTTAAAAAAGAAGATTGAAGAAGAATTGATGCATTTGAATTGTGATTGGCGAAGCCTATTGAATATGTTGTGTACTGCCAGAAGAGTGACCAGATCAGTCTTGGAGGAAGTACCACCAGAATACTCCTTAGAAGTGAGGGTGGAGAGATTTCATCTTGTTTACTTTGGACACATCATCAGGAAAAAACAATTGTTAGAAAAGGACATCATATTTGGTAAAGCAGAGTATCAGCAAAAATGAGGGAATACCTCCATGAGATGGATGGACACAATAACTTTAACAATGGGCTCAAACCTGCCAGCAGTTGTGAAGATGGCCAGGACCTGGCAACATTTTGTTCTGTTATACATGAGGTCATTATGAGTCGGAGCCGACTTGATGGCAGCTAACAACAACACCAATGTTTAAATAGCATGATGGTAAATAAGTAATAACTTATTTAATAATTCATTTAAGGTATTCATTTATTGACTAAAGGCTTGTCTAGTGCATATAATTTCTCTGTACTATAATCACATTTCTTCTAATGGCAATTGTATTGAAAATAAGAAAGGGTGGACAACAGAAATAACTGGAGGCATTTTGTACTGCAGATGTGGAACTCAGCTTTTTTGTCCATCCAGATGGTGACATCTTGATCATTTTAATAAGCATACTTTATTTGGATCATGAAAATGCTATAAATATTAAATCACAGAGCAGTCAAACCTGGACTATTGCCACTGCTTTTAACGACTATATGACCATATTCTATGTAGTATTAGATGCAGTGTCATAGTCCAAAGATAGTGATAATAGTTATTTTTATTATTATTTTGATGAAGCTGAGGAGCGCTTAAACTACTAATAACTTTCCTGAAGGAAGCCTTGCCATTTTATGAAGTATAGTCAATCTTTAACAATATTCACCACAAAATTGTCAACAAAAATGATTTCTTTTATGGGAAGTACAGTGATTACCATAGCGCCATCTAAAATTGGCCCATACATATTCCTGTGATTAACGTAACATAGAATTTATAAATTTAAATGCATAATGCTGGAAAAGTAGAAATAAGTAGAAAAAAGTAGAAATATAGTAATGTAAATCTGTGCTGCATACACTGAATACTTTCATGTGTTAGAAAGGGAATTGGTTTTAATTGGGTTTGCAATGAAAATAAATTGTTATACATGTTTTTAAGTGCATTTTCAGATTTTCAAATATTTAACTGCCTACTACATTTTCATGTCAATTAAGAAGAATACAGACAAGTACTTTACACAATGTGTGATAGCATTTTCTCTATGTGTTTTTTTTTTTTTGTTTGTTTGTTTGTTTTTTGGCCCACACACTGCTTATCCCTCTGGACAAATCTTTGTAGATATTTTTTCATTTTAGTGGTAAAGCAGTTTAAGCTGAGTTCTTTAGTCAGAATGATCTTACAGGAAACAGTTTAAATGCATAGTCGAGTAAAAGTTTTTCTAAGGTTTGAAAAATAACAGTGCAACATTGAGAGTAGCACTGGAGAGACAAAGCATGGAAAAACAAGAACAGCCAAAATGATGTTAGGTAAATGTAGAGTGTAAAATGTATATTTCTTTAATATACTCTTTTTCTGTATTTTTTTTTTTTTTCTCCCATTTTGGTCAAATATCACCCTTTTCTTTCTCTTTCATTTTCACCTTTCAGATTCTAAAGACATTCAGATTACTAAATTGTTACTGTTAAAATTTAAAGAAGACTTATTTTGGAAGCAAAAATATTGACAGTTTCTCGAACTTGGCTTCCCCGTTAGTTAAGGGGTGAAAGTGACTCCATAGATAAGTAAAATAATCAAACAGAATGACTTTTTGATATAAAATAATGTCACTTGAAGAACATTTTCCTGAAGTATGTTGCCAGCACAATTGATTCACAAAGTTATGAACATTTTTCATCCATTTGTCAAGTGTTGGTTGTGTGTTAGGAGGTATCAGAAGGAGCCCTGGTGGCGTAGTGGTTAGGAGCTCCACTGCTAACTTTAAGGTCGGCATCTTAAAACCACTAGCCGCTCCATGGGAGAAAGGTATGGCAGTTGGCTTCCGGAAAGATTACAGCCTTGGGATCCTTATGGGGCAGTTCTTCTCTGTCCTGTAGGGACATGATTGCTGTGAGTCAGAATCAGCTCTTTGGCAACTGGTTTACAGGTGGGAGGTACAGGAGGATTTCCTGGGTGGCAAAGATGGTTATGTACTCAACTACTAGTTAAATGGTTGGCGATTCAAATCTACACAGAGTTGCCTCAGAAGAAAGGCCTGGCAATCTGCTTTCAAAAGGTCACAACCTTGAAAATCCTATGGAGCAGGTCTACTCTGCACACATGAGGTTGCCTTGAGTCAGAATTGACTTGATATGAATTAACAACAAAAATAACAGGAGGTATACTAAAGAAATAGAAAACAGAAATCCTGGATTTCCAGAAACTTAGAATCTATTCAGAATGGTAAGATATACACATATGAAACAGTTCATTAAGAATGCAAAGTGGTATATTATTAGTTATACAATGATAGTATGCTTTACCAATTTTTTTCCTGCCTCTCTGGCTGTTGTCTTCTGTGGACCCATTGCAGTCTCTACCTGGTCATTAAATGATTGCATTCCTTGAGTTTGCTCTGTTTTACCCGGTATTGTCTCTTATCTTTCAGTAAGTGACTACATCCATACCCAGTAATTACCAGCCCTGGTGGTGCAGTGGTTAAGAGCTTGGCTGCTAACCAAAACGTCAGCAGTTTGAATCTACCAGCTGATCCTTGGAAGTGCTTATGGGACAGTTCTACTCTGTCCTATAGGTTTGCTTCAAGTCGAAATTGACTAGATGGAAATTTTTTTTTTTTTAATATCCAAGAAAAGGAGGCCCGGTGGTGCAGTGGTTTAGCACTTGGCTGCTAACCGAAAGGTTGGCAGTTCAAACCCACCAGTTGCTGCACGGGAGAAAGGTGTGGCAGTCTGTTTTCGTAAAAATTACAGCCTTTTAAACCCTGTGGGGCAGTTGTACTCTATCCTATAGGGTCTCTATGAGTCAGAATTTACTCAGTGGCAGTGAGTATGTATGTGTGTATGTAAATACCCAGGGACACTGACATTTGTGTCTTCTAGCCTCACTCTTCTCTGCTTACCTGACACCTCCTCTTAAATTTGTCCAAAAGCTTACCCATGATCTTCCCTTCCAGTGCAGGCCCTCTTACAGTGTTTCTCTCTCAGTGAATGGTACCAATTTTTATCCTTCATGATGTGAAGTTCTGAAACTTAGCAGTCACCCTTGACCCTTCCCTCTTAAATATATCCACTTCTCTCCATGTTCACCAGCCTACCACTCTAATCCAGGCTATGTGTCACACTTCACCTGGACTAGTGTGATGGCTTCTAACTGGTCTACCTGCATCTATACTGGTCCTATGAAACGTATTTTCTCTAAGGCACATAGAAACATAGAATCATCTTTAAAAAATGAAATACTGGTCCTGTTATCCTTTTCCTTAAACATGTTAGTGTGCTGGCCTGGCCCTGTCTACCTCCCTATCCTTATGCTTGCTCTGTCCACTTCAGCTACAATGGCCTTTTACCAGACCCTATTCATGCCCTGTTCCTCCTTCTACAGGACCTCTGCAGAAAATACTCATCTTCTTTGACATAGCTCTTACTTGGTTTTCAACTCCTAATTTAAGTGTCACTTCTTCAGGCAACCTTCTATTATAGCCTCTCAAGGCACAGTTTATCTTTCTTTCATGAAACTGGACAGTCCAACATTTGCATTTGTTTATGTATTCGTTTTATTAGTGTCAGTACTCCACTAGACTGACGTTCCATGGAGCAGAAAGAGGATCTGTTTAGCTCACCATTATATTGCTAGCACTTGACCCTGTGTCTGGAACACATCAGGAGCTCTAAGTATGTACCTAGTGAGTGAGTGAGTGAGAGAGTGAATGAATGGGACAAAGTATGTAATAGACAGTAATAGAAAACGTGTTGAAGAGGATAAGAGTAAAGGATAAAGAAGAGTTGATGTAGGATATGAAAAATTGGATAGACTAAGAAGGAAAAGGAGATTTGGAAGAAACAATAGCATGAAGAAACGTGTTCTAGGCTGGGGAATCACATGACCACAATCCCAGGAATAGAAATTATTATCTTTAGGTGAAATAATGGTGACTTAAATAGGTGAAGCACATTGGTTCATTTTTGTGAACAATGGAGGTAAGATTGACTGTACAAAATTATCCCAAATTTATGGCCTTTGGGATATCAGGCATTAAGAGACAACAGAATCTCCTGATTAGGTTTGTGTGTTGGGTGGTTCTGGGGGTGGTGTGTAAGAGTGGGAGATCAGCTAGGAGAATGTCTCAATACTACAGTTTGTAAAGTACTCTATTAAGTATATGTTTGAAGGAGAAGATGTTTCTGGTTTTACAATTGTCAATTATTATGAAGGAAAAGCTGCTTTCACAGAATAGGGTCCTTCCACTGATCTTAAAAAATAAAAGAAAGTGTTTTGACTGTTCCATTTCTGCTTGGTGTTATTCTTGGAAAGTATTTGGAAAAGCTTGACGTTAATGACTATAATCTTAAGTGCCTTCCATTCAGATCAGGATGATAAGGCCCCTGAGATATTTTCTTAGTTTCAAAATTCTTCTTTAGTTTGTCTTTATACTTTGATTATGCATAATGGGATAGTAGCAACTGTAATGATAATAACTACCTTCTTTATAATCCTTCCATTTTCTTTTATTTGACATGGATTCAATATGACTGAAAGTAAAAATGGTAGAAAGAAATTAATTGTTATTGTTTTGTTTCTATTTTTGTTGTTCTTTTTTTTAATTATTGGTTTGTTTTGGTGACCTTTTCTGTGTTGGGAAAGCATCCCCTAAGCTTCTATCCACTGATTAAGAAGCAGTCATTATGTACTCTGTTTGACATGGTCATTACTTAATGCTCACTTAACAAAATTCTACAAGACCAAATTATCACAGTGGGTAAAGAAACAGATGGCCAGCTGGCCAGAATCCATGCCTGCTTTGTTTTATGCCTTCTTAAGTCTGCCATAAAGAAGTCACATGTGAGACCTGAGGAGGCAGTCCAAACAGTAACTCACCTGTCCAGCTGTGCTTCCAGTGGTCTCAGCTGTGATATCTGGGTAGGCACTGTTCCCATCTGAGGGCGGCTGGAACATCTCCTACAGGGATCCCTCTGCTTCATGATTAAAATGACAGTCACAGAGGACAGATTCCAAAAGTAAAAATAGAAATACTCTCCCACACCTCCTGTCACTGCCTTCAGGATCAAAATCACTATGCTAAATTTTATGAGAAAGCGCTATGGTTTTTTGTGGGAGCAGTGCACCCATTTTCAGCACCTATTTGTTTGTAATTATAAGGTTATGCACAATCTGATATTTAATAAACTGGTACAGCATTCAACAAAGAAAATTGGACTTGGCCCCAGCTTTAAAATTGGGTTGTTGAAACCTGCTAAGTGTGAATGAGAAAGGCCTATAGATGAAAATGCATCCAGTCTCTAACTTTAGGATTTGTTATAGATCATGATTAATAGTGTGGGTTATATGTGGAAATTCCTAAAATTAATCATAGTCTTCAGCCCATCAGCACATATTTATAAAGCAAAATCAAAGTATGCAGCCCAACACTTCATCATATTATATGGGGGTACAAAATATAAAGAGTAGTGATTATAAAATACAAAAGAGCGGGTATAAAATATAAAGCATAAGTAGTTTATAATCTAGCAGGGAGACAAAGGAGACCCATGAAATAATCAGAGAATGGAACAATATACAGCGAAATGTGAATCATGCAGTAGAGACAGCAAGTGCAGCAGGAGCCTGAAAAAGGTGAAGAGCTGTGAAAGAAAGATTGATGAAGAACCTGGAAATTTTGTACCAGCTTAGAGACACCATGGGAAACAGTGAGATTGCTTGATGCTTCTAAGCCCTGAGCTCAGACATTTGCTTATAGTAATATACACAGCAAACACTGGTCTCTGCTGTGTCTTTAATCTGTGCCCTGTCCTGTTGACATGTAGAAGATGAAACAAACCATGGTAGCTAATGGCAGACTTGAATAGTATCTTCCTGCTTTGCACCACATGCTGACGTGTATTCTTTTCAAGCTTGCATTGTATTTTGCAATGAATGATATATGAGTTCTGACAGATGCACATTTGCAGAGTTTTGTTTGGAAACATTTCCTTGACTACGGAGGGATTGTTTAGGAAGTAGAGAGTAATTGTTTTGAGTTCATGGAGGTAAGAAAAACTGACTTTCTGTAGCTACTCGGAAGAGAAAGATTTTTTTCCTTAGATTGAACAAAAAATGACTGAATGTCAAGTCTTATCAATTAACTTGAATTGCATTTATGGTTAATGAAGTGTCACAGAGATTTTCACATGGATTATTCTCATCCTAGTGTCATCTAAAAAAATGAAAATATGCTCATTATCATGACGGCTCATGATTTTGTCAACTATATTTCTCTTGGATTTTAGGAGTGTATCCCATTGGCTCAAGATTTCAAGGTACACTTGGTCTTATGTTACCAATTTCAACAATAATAAAAACCTAATTTAATATATTAAAAAAAAGACCAAACCCATTGCCGTCGAGTCGATTCTGACTCACAGCGACCCTACAGCATTCATTAATTTATAAAAGGCCTCAGTATGCCAACTTTGATGTTCATAGGCATGTTACGCCGGGCTTAGTTTTTTCACTCTTAGAAAGAAAATCAAAGGGCAACATTATCTTTTATCTTGAATCTACTACGTACAGTTCTATAAATGATAATATCACAGTCAGTCAGGAAGTCTCATTGGCTACCCAAAATAGCACGTTTTGGAAGATGAAAAAAAAAAAATGTGTGCAGTGTGACTACAGAGTAACGAGGTAGATTTCTTTTTGGGTAATAAAACATTCTGAGCTTAGAATTTCCATTATGCAAGTGGTAGTTTAGGCAACGTGTTCTGGCAGCAGTGTGCAAGACAAATGGACAGGGAGAGAACGGGAAACTGTGCTTCATAAGCTTAGCTGTAGCAGTAGTTACTGCTTTCTAAAACGATAGATCCTTTTATGGTGTTTTATTAATCCTTTAAAAATCATACTAATGTTTAAAACAATAGTTATTTATATGTGGAGGAAAGAGAAGATAACTACTGAGATGTAAGCGATTATATGTGTTTATAGAAATAATACATATAAAGACTTTCTCAAAATGTTGGCTGCCTCCCTGAAAAACATTTTTCATTGCCATTGGCCAGCCTGACTAAGCAAAAGTTTCAAGTGGATAAAGCTCAACCCTTGGAATCTTTGTTCTTTTTTCCATAATCCCTTCTATCTTGCAGTGCCAGGACCTCTTTGATGTCATCTAGGTACCTGTTTCTGGACTCTTTCTAGGTGCTGCTCCAAATTTATTCTCTTTTAATCCCCAACACCATCAAAACTCATCTGCCATTGCTTTGTGATAAGAGCCAAGTGAAATTAATTTTAGCTAAAGTATTAATTGTTAATAAATATTAGTGCTTTGCTTTCCAACTCTAACAATAAAAGAGTTCTGTTTGTTTGTATTTTAATCAACTCCACTGTCATAAGAAAACAACCATTTGAGACTCTGGTGCACGCTTTCTAGACACTGGTCGTCTCAGTGCCTTCCTGTAAGCAGTTGTATATAAAGAAGGTCCATTATTAATTGTCGTGGAGAAAAAAATCAATAGCTATTAAAAAATATTACTGATTAGCCTCAGATTTCAATTTTTTATAATCTGTCTAAATGCTTTTATGTTTAAAGTACTTGTTAAATTTGCTGATTTTCCCCTAACATGGAACATTTTAGATTTTATTACAGAATAATTTATCTCTTTACATTAACAAAATATCCATAGAAAACATGTCTCCTCAGATGGCTGAATTTTGAACATTTGCATTTAAAAAGAAGGAAGAGGAGGAGGAGGAAGAGAAACATGTAAGAAATAGTTTGAGAGCATCAACCGTGTGGAAGTTCCCAGAATAATTCCCTTTCTTCAGCTGCTTTTAAAATAAGAGTAACAATAGTTCAGATTAGCAACTGCAAAAACTGTTCAAACCTTATTAAATGTAAAGCAACTCTGTAAGATAACTTTGAGATTTTAAGGCCGGAAATTGGAATGAACTTCAGGATCGTAACTATACCCATTTCATTGTACTGCTGTAACAAGTGAAACTGTGCTCTTATAATTGCCTTATTGGCATTTTCTTATCACATGATTTAAAATATGCATTTATTTGTGATATCTAACTTTTAGTGTGTTTGGGGCATAATTTGTAAAACTGACCAAGTCTATGTATGCATTATCACAGAAGAGTATTAACCTATTTACTTCCTAATAATCTGCTTCCACACTGTAAGGAATTCATGATTTGGGGCATAAAATCTAAATGTGCTAAAAGCTAACCATGTTACACATACAGAAATATGAGGAAGTAGATGTAGAAAAGTAACAAACTGTATAAATCTATTGCTTTTGTGAGCAATTAATCTTGTTGACATACTTATATGAGCTTGCATAAAAATGCCTGGAAAGCATGCTGTTGAATTCAGTTGTTCATTAATATGGATCATATGATGTCCCCATTGTGTTAGGAGCTACTTAAAGATTACCTACAGAAGTATTACAACATTATCGAATTTAAAACTCCCCGAAGCTTCTTGTATCTTGAACGTCAGTTTATGCTTTGATTGTTAAGAGTGATATTGCCAAATGTTTTTGTGTAATCAGATAATTTGGACTCTTATGCATACAAATCAGAACTAAAAATTGTAGCCGTCACCGTAAAGGCTTACTCTTTTGTACACCTGTAATGAGAAAATAAACTCTTTTAAAGAGATCTTTGAAGAGGAAAGGAATTGAGATCACCCTTCTGTTTTATTTTTGTTTTTACAATCTCTAAGTGATTGAGTAACGCCCATCTGTTTCCAAACTTTGCTCTACTATTAAATTGTTTTCAAAGCTCTGTCTAAGCTGTTTGTATATATTAGCACTGACATGTTACAGAAAGGAATTGAGACGCTTCAAACATTACAAAGTTTTTGCTCCAAAAGTTAATGACGTGGCCATATTGTTAATATGATGCCACTAGGGAAATCCTAGAATTCATTTTCCAGAACCAATTACCTAAACAGAGAATTGTATTACTATAAAGTGTAGGATATTCAGAGTAAAGGATAGCCATTAAAATTACCTTGAAAAAATGAGATTCGTAAACGGGATGAACTAAGTGTTTTCTTGTGCCATGAGTTTACTCTTTCAGCTGCTGACAATTTTAATTCTGTTAAAGCGTTTATCACATATTACTAACAAAGTGCTCATCACATCATAGGTCCCTAATGAATAAATGTTATTTAACCGGAAATTGGGAAAAAAAAGTCTTCATTTCGATCAAGGTCAATTTCTTATTTTCACTGTACAAGCAGCATTATATGCTGAAGGTGATAATTATTGTTGATAATAATGTACCAAGACCTTAAAATAATACTTTTAATACCAAAATAGAGAAGAATATTGGTTGATGGAAAACACAAAGACAACCAAGAGCTTCTTAGAATCTGTAATTCGGATACAATTAGCACATCTATCACTTGGAGAAAGAAACCTGCAAACTGTTGGCATTTGTATTAGTCCTGATAGTAGAGTGGCAGGATTCTCTCCTTGTTTGCAGGAGACCCAGGTCCAGTTCCTGGCCAGTGCACTTCATGTGCAGCACCACTCATCTGTCAATGGAAGGTTTTCTGTTGCTCTGATGCTGAACAGGTTTCATTGGAGCTTGCAGAGTAAGCTGAACTGGGACAAAAGGCCTGGCAATCTACTTCCAAAAATCAGCCTAAGAAGACCCTGTGGATCACAATGGTCTGATCCATAACCAATCGTGAGGGTGGCACAGGATTAGGCAGCATTTCGTTCTGTTGTGCATGGGGTAACTGTGAGTCGGGGGCCGACTTGACAACAGCTAAGAACATTTCACATCAAACACAAAAGCTTTTGTTTACCAATCACCTTTTGTGATTTAGAACTTGGACTGCATTTACTAGGTTATCTTTATGTACTAACTTGTATTCTGATTATTTCATCTTACTCATGCTTTAAGTAAATATATTTAATTACAGAAGAATTGTTAAATTAGGAGACTAAAGCACTGTTAATAAGATTATATAAGGTTACATTTTTATTGATTATATATTTGCCAAAGAATTAAGATACATGTAATCACTATGGAAATGTACACATTCTAATGGTCTGCTACTTACTATTTGATCTAACCCTTGAAGCTTAAGCCATATATTAGACTAGAAACATTATAAGTTAATTATAAATTTAAAGAACATGAGCTTCAAAGGTATAAAAAAGTTACAGAAAGTATTCAAATTAATAACTGAGTGAAAAGCCAAAACATACTGATGTTTTGCAAACCTAAAACTAGGACAGGGTTTGATTTAGGCAATAGATATAATTGTTATCACTCATTATTGCCGTACCCTTGTTTATTCAAAAGTATCAAGAACCTACTGTGGTGTTTTCCACAGAGAATTTATGATTGAATAGGAAAAAGTGGCATGGAACTACTAATTTCAAGACTCTGACAGACTACTCCAAGAGTATGTACAAGACACAAAACATCAGTCTCACATAATAATATTTATCATGAAATAATACTTGGGAAATGCCCATATTTGACAGTTGGTTTCAAACATAGCTGAAATGAAATGGAGTTTTGTTAGCATAACATAGCCTATCAATATTGCTAATTTCTAATATACACTGACCTGTTTGTTGAAAATACTCTGAAATATTTCCATTTGGGGAGGCTTTGGATAGCTGTATTATTTATAAGAATCTGCTTGGTGGATTCATGCTGATTCTGTTTTCTTCTGTCAAGACTAACATTAGTATGCAGATCTTCAACATGGCAGGAAGTATAGTTTAATGGAAAAGGCATAGACTTTGTAGCCAGATATATTTGTAATTTGCTTAATCTCTCTGAGCCTGTTTTTTGCCTCTAAAACAAAGGTATGTTCTTATAAATCATTATAAAGAATAATAGGTGTACTTCATGTTGCATAGCATATGAGACACTGTAGAAAGGTTAAATCTTGCCCCATTTTGCTTCATCCCATTCCCATCCTTTAAGTGAAAAATCAGTGAATTTCTTGGGGCAGAGAAAATAACAGCAGCGATGACCTCTGTACACAGGTAATCTTTTTCCAAAACCCAGATGTCAGCTAGGTCATGCTGTCCTTTGGTATGTAAATGAAATGAGCTCCAGTTCACTAACTCACATCTTTTGGGAATCCCAGAACCTGGCCCAAGATTGCTGGACGGGCTTCACCTATGACCTCAGGAAATACCCAGAGTATCTGAGTCTTCAGATAGCCCCTTCAGCTCTGGCTTTTGGTTTCTGCATCACCTAGATCCTTGAATCCCTTGGGTGTCATGTGCTGTAGCACTTCTTCCTTTCTGCAGGGATGAGCCAGATGAACAGCACAGCCCTTTCTCCTTGATTTTCCCAAACAAACACCACTCACATGTTTGTGTGTTAAGCAGACATGAATGTAGATCTGGTTGCTCCAACAGGGAAAATTCACAAAACAGTTGTGCAAACAACTTAAACCTGAATTTTGAACATCAAAATTTCTTACTAGCTGTTTATCTTCCCATAGTACAGCTCCCAGCAAATTGCTTGAGCCCCCGTCACTCCCTGAAGATTTTTCTCCCAACTCTGTTTTTAGGGTCTCCTCTACGTGGTTTTCCCCCAACCCCTTCCTCAGTTCTTCTCTTTATTATACAGAACAATTTAACTGTCCTGCTCTACTTTGTTTCCAGCCATGTTATGCTTTTCCAAAGATGCAGTTGGCTCAAGTAAACAGATTAATCTATTCCAGGCTTATCTTTGCCCCTTGTTCCTCAGAGTGACTTCCATTGACCAGCTTTGTCCAAATTGCTGCTTTAACTGCTCCCAAGAACTGGTATAAACCAAAAAACCAGGTGCTGTTGAGTTGATTCTGACTCATAGCAATCCTATAGGACAGAGTAGAACCACCCCGTAGGGTTTCCAAGGAGTGGCTGATGGATTGAAACTGCTAACGTTTTGGTTAGCAGCCAAGCTCTTAACGACTATCACCAGGGATCCAAAACCGTACTATTTCAGCCTTTTAAAAAAATTCCTTCCCTAGAACAGCACACACTACAGGGGAAGTCAGCACAACTGGACTAAACCAAAGCTAAGAAGTTTCCTAAATACAATCAAACACTTTGAGAGACAGAGTAGCAGGGGTAGGGGTGTGGGGACCATGCTTTCAGGGGACAGCTAGGTCAATTGGCGTAACAAAGCTTATTAAGAAAATGTTCTGCATCCTACTTTGGTGAGTGGCATCTGGGGTCTTAAAAGCTTGCAAGCAGCCGTCTAAGATGCATCAATTGGTCCCAACCATTTGGAGTAAAGGAGAATGAAGAACACCAAAGACACAAGGAAAGTATTAGCCCAAGAGACAGAAACGGCCACATAAACCAGAGACTTTATCAGCCTGAGACCAGAAGAACTAGATGGTTCCAGGCTACCACCAATGACCACCCTGACAGGGAACACAGCAGAGAGTCCCGGTTGGAGCAGGAGAAAGGTGGGGTGCAGAACTCAAATTCTAGTAAGAAGACCAGACTTAATGGTCTGACTGAGACTCGAGGAACCCTGGAAAGCATGGCCCCCGGATTCTCTATCAGCCCAGAACTAAAACAATTTCTGAGGCCAACTCTTCAGACAGGGATTGGACTGGACAGTGGGGCATAAAGTGATACTCGTGAGGAGTGTGCCTCTTAGCTCAAGTAGATACAAGAGACTAAAGGGGCAGCTTCTGTCCAGAATTGAGATGGGAAGGCAGAGAGGGTTAGGAGCTGGTTGAATGGGCATGGGGAATCAGGGGTGGAAAGGAGGAGTGAGATGTCACAGTAAGGGGAGAGCAATTAGGGTCACATAACAATGTATGTATAAATTTTTGTATGGGAAAAAATAAAATTTAAAAAAGGATGAAAATGAGGTTGCTGTGAGTTGAAATTGACTTGACGGCAGCGGTTTGGTCTCAGTGAGATGGATTGACACAATAGCTGCAACAATGGACTCGAACATGCCAGCAGTCATGAAAATGGCACAAGACTTGGCAACATTCGTGCCTCATGAAGGAAGAAGGTGCCACCCAGAATCATCTGGATGTGCTGCCTCATTGACCTGTGTAGCTAGTTTTGATATTGCTCAGTGATCTTCCAGAAAGCAAGCCCGTGGGAAAGTGGATAACTTCCTCTCATCCAGGTATGAAGTCCTGCCTGACACCAACTGCCTAGTTCAGATCCCACCTTCTGTTAGACAAGTCACAGGACAACCTCTCTATAATCACTCACCTCATCTGGAAAATAAGGTTTAAAATAGCACTAGTATCAGAGCATTGTTCTTAGGATTAAACGGAATCCATGGAAAGCACTTCGTGAAATACTGGGCAGTTAGTTAGCATTCACACATATTAGTTATTAGGAATAGCATCTGCTTTTCCCAGCATAAGGGCAGTCCTTCACTTATAATCAGATTTACACCTTTGTTCATTTATTTCTTCAGTCCACAAACACTTCTTAACTGCAGTGCTATTAGAGCACAGACACGCATCTAACTTGACCTTCAAGGTTAGGGGAAGATCCACTGAAGAGGTGGCTCAGAGAAATGAAGTGAGGAGGTGTGTTCTTGGCAGAGAGAACAATATGGATTACGGTCAAGATGCAGGAGGAGTTATGACACACTCCAGGGAACAAGTAGTTCATTTTTAAAACGTAAGTCAGAGCACATCACTCTCAGGCTCAGAAGAAGCCAAAGGTTTTCCATCTCCAAAAAAACAAAAACCAAACCATTGCCATGGAATCAATTCCAACTCATCGCGACCCTACAGGACAGAGCACAATGGCCCAATAGGGTTTCCAAGGCTGTAATCTTTACAGAAGGATACTGTCACATCTTTCTCCCGTGGAGTGGCTGGCGGGTTCAAACCACTGACCTTTCGGTTAGCAGCTGACTGCTTAACCACTGCACCACAGGGCTCCTTTCCAGCTCACTTGGAGTAAAATCCAAAGTGGTTTCAGTGGTCTATAAGGTCCTATATGATCTGCCCCATCCACTCCCTCTCTCCCTCTCTCTCAATGCTTCAGTCATACTAGCCTTCTTCCAGATTTTCAGTTACCTGAGGGCCCTTGCACTTACTGTTCCCCCTTCTGGATCATTCTCTGTGGTGAAATGAGTTCCTTTATGTGGCCTTTTGTCTTGGTTCTTTGGAAAAACAGCTTGAGAGATTTCTTTCCCCTAAGCCCTGAGGAGTTACCTTTGCCCTAGTTTCTACCCTAGAGGGTTTGTTACTTTTGTCCAGGTTGACACATTTCCTGGACAAGCTGTAAACAGCTTGACTTTTTGTTTGGCCCAGGGCTGAAGTCTGCCCTGTGATTGTATGCACCTTGCAGGGATTGGTCAATATTCTATGTAGATGAAGTGACTATAGACTGTGCAAATGAAGTGTCTGTAGCCTTCTATGCAAATGAAGTGTCTTTGGCATACTAAGAGGGGATTGGTCAGTTCATGGACCTGGTGGGAGGTCCATTCCTTGAAATTGATAAAGTGTTTGTTTATGTGTGCAGCCACCCCCACAGAGGTTGGCAGACAGAAGCAGAAGAAAGAAAGGAGAGAAGATGCAGAGAGGGAGGTAGCAAGAAACCTCCTAAAAGAGCTGTAACACAGGTCAAGAGCTGTAACACTGAAGACACTGTGAGGCTCGAAAGAGGCCCTGCAGCAGAGCTGGGAGCAGCAGGCCTAGAAGGGGTCCTGTGGCAGAGAGGCCTGTCCTCAGAGGGCTGAGAAAAAGCTTGTCCTCATGGGGCTGAGAGGAGGACTGTCCTCAGGAGGCCGAGAGGAGGGCTGCCCTGAGTTGTAGCCTATTAATCTTGATCCTGTATTGTACCCTGTTACTTCCTTAATAAACCATTAACTGTTAAAAAAAAAAAAAAAAAAAAAAAGTCCTTCCCTCACCCAACTCTGTAAGAGGAAAGAAGCATGAAAGAGATTTATTTTCTCTAGTATAGATTATGACACTCTCTTGAGGGGGCAGAAATAGCTTCATCAGTTTTGATTTTAATAATTATTTTTTCCTCCTGTGTACTTGAAACCTAATTTTCTTTATACTAAGAATGTGGGGTTTTTTGTTTGTGTTTTGCTTTGTTGTTAGAGACAACACTGAATTCTTCTTAGCTTTTGTTTCATTGTCTGCAAAAATGAAACATTGGATTAGATGATCCTCTTGTGTGTTTATATCATTCTTTGACTTTAATCAATTTTGTTCTTTAACAATTACATGCATGGATATCAATTATCAGTTATTAAAAATCGGAGTCATGGTTTTTTATTTATTTTTTTATTTTTATTTTATTTCATGTCCGTCTCTCTCTAATTAGTTAGTTGTTTAGGGAATGCAAGTTTTGAGTCAAAGATTTTTAGTTTGAGGCCTAAATGTGTTGTCTTAGTTTGTGTTCTCTAGAAGAGCAAACTCAGTGAGACATGTATGTGTACGTGGCAGAGGAGGGGTGCTGGCAAGTATAAAATCCGTAGGTCATGCGGCAGGCCAGAGATCTCTACAGGCTTACATCCCAACATCCGTAGGTCAGGTGATGAAAGAGTGCAGCGTCAAAAGAGAGAGACAGAGAGTGAGATCTGCCTGCCAGAATATTCATTGTATTCTGGAGGCAGATCACAGCCCCAAAGAGACTCCCCTTTCAACGTATTGATTGATCACATTAGATCGCAACATGGAAAGTGATTACATTACATTATGGAACAGCAACCAGTCCAGTGTCTGCCAACGCACTGAGAATCATAGCCTAGCCAAGCTGACACATAGAATTAACCATCACACGTATCACTTCCTGTTAAGGAAAATTATCTATGTTTTCTGAACTTCAATTTTTTTTCAACTGTAAGAGAAAATGTTAATTATAACCATCTTACTGAGTTATTGTGAGGAATAAATGAAATCATTTATATGAAAAGTGTGTGAATTTTAAGACACTATCAAATGCTAATTAACTTGAGAGGAGGAAAGAAGAAACTGAGAAGAAGGGGATGGAGAGATGGGTTCTGTAGTATGATTTGCAACTCTTCGCAGTGAATTTCTGCCCCAAAACTGGCCATTGGTCTTGCACCTTGTTCCCAATATCAAGCGCTGGCAAAGTATCACCTCAAGGGCAGGTGTTGGTTAGTTTAACTGACTTGTGTTACATAGCACTAAAGGAGCCCTGTTGGTGCAACAGTTAAGTGATCAGCTGTTGACTGAAAGGTTGATAGTTTGAACCCACCCAGTGGCTCTTTGGGAGAAAGACCTGGTGATCTGCTCCTGTAAAGAGTATAGCCTACAAAACTCTATGGGGCAGTTCTACTCTGTCGTATGGATCACTATGGGTGAAAATCGACTTGACAGCACCTAATAACACCACGCAGCACTATGTTTAAATAAATTTACTAGGTTTTTAATTCGTGTAGAGATGTTGTTGGGTGCCAGCAAGCTGATTCTGAAGCATAGCAAACCCATGTGACAATATAGAACTGTCCCATGGGATTTTCTAACCTGTTGCACCTGCAGGGCCCCTTAGTGAGGAGATAACTGGGAAAAATCAAAGCTCTGCTGATTTCTTTTCACTTTTGAAAGCCAGCCTTATATGGAAGCAATGGTCCAGGCACTATCGACTTGCCACATTCTTTCTCAATTACATACACATTCTTTTTAGACCCTGCAACCATTGAATTAGACAAAATTTTATGTGAAAGAAACTGTGTGTCAGAGATAGCTGTTTGGGGAAGAGATAGAATCAGGAAGTCTTGTGCCAGTGTAGGACAGCTTTGCCCGACCCCTAAATGCTTCCCGTGGTTGACTTGCTGTTGCACTGCTCAAAGTGATGATGATAAGTTCCTTTTCTCTCCCTAAGTCCTTAAATACCACTGACTAGTGCATGAGTAGCCATTCACTACTGCACTCCTTGACAAGGTTTTCCTGGTGGACTGGTGGAGCTCCCCCATACACACACACCACGGTTGCCTCAGGTCATCAGTATGCTCCTATTCAACTCTTCCTTCCTTCTAGACTTAGCTAAAGGCACTTGCTCCTTTTTTTGACTCTTCCTACCCCCAACCAAAAAAAAAAAAAAAAACCCTTGTTGTCCAGTCAATTGTAACTCAGCAACCCTGCAGGACAGAGTAGAACTGCCCCATAGGGTTTCCAAAGCTGTACATCTTTACAGAAGCAGACTGGCACATCTTTCTCCCACCGAGTGGCTTGGGTCTGAACTGCTGACCTTTCAGTTAGCAGCTGAGGGCTTAACCTCTGCACCGCCAGAGCTCCTCATCCTTCCCCAGGACTCTGGAATTCGTCTTTGCTTTTCTAGTATGTGTAACTTTCTCTCCAGTGACTCGTATTTCATTTATAAATGTGATCTACTCTTTCCAATTAAAAAAAATAAAGCCAACATTAGAGAAAGCTATATATTCTTTTGCTTGGTCTTTCTTCACTGCCCAGGGAGACCTTTTCCTTTCTTTGACTTGTCTCTTTATTTCTCCACAATCTCCAGTCTGGATTCTGTGTTGGGTCAATGAGCCTCCTCCAGGAAGCAGACTTTAAGACAGAACGAGAAGTGCAAAAGATTTATTGGGGGAAATGTCTGTCATGGACAAAGGGCAGAGGGAGCAAGAGTAGGCAAGATGAGCCTTCAGACTACGACACAAGCCTATCGCCTAGGAAGGGGAAAAGGAAGGAAGGATGATTGCATAGAAACAGCTTCAGACTGCCATTTAGCTTTGAGAAAATCTTGGCCGCACACTGGGAAGCCCTAGAGTAAAGAATACCCATTACAGGAGTCCTGGGTCAGGTAGGACTGGTTCAGCTCTAGTACCCCACGGTGCTGAGTCGAGCTGCCCGGGGAGTGTGGCTGCGGCATGAATGCTGCTGCAATAGATTCAGCAGTGGAGTGGCTGGATGTGGTCAGCTAGCTACATTCCTGGAAGCAGATTCTCTCCGAGGGAGATCTGAGCACCACACGTGCATTGGCTGCCACAGGTGCCAATCACTCAGCTGAAGCTACTTTCTCAAAGCTTAAAAATAGTTATGTGCCTCTCTTCTTACTTTTTGCAACTTTTGATGAGCTACTCCTTTTAGATTGGCAAAAATTTTTGCTTCTCCAGAGGCATGCCCACCACGATCTCATAAATAGTCTATAAAAGTGTTGCAACTAGGTATCTACTTTGCTTGGTCTGTATGTCTATATACTTACAAATGTATGCTACTTACACCAGCAGAGGACAAAAGCTCTTCATTGTCCATGACTCAAGACTTTGCCATTCAGTATTACTTTTAAACCATGTAGAAGATGTTCTGCAATTCAATTATAATATTTTATTTAGTGCTAATATTTTGAGTGCTTCATAAGTGACTGAGACTGTTCTGAGTATTTTAAATATGAACTTTTTTCATCAATACCATAACCCTTTCTAATAGATTCTATTAGTATAGACATTTGACAGAAGAATAAATTGAGGCACAGGGAGGTTAAATAAGTTCCTTAGGACTGCATAGCTAGAAAGTGGTGACACCAGAATTCTAACCCAGGCTGTTGGTCTCCAGAGGTTGCACTGAACCACTGAACATTCCCTGTATATCCAAAACACTTGTTTTTTTTTTTTTTAAAATAAAATTCTTAAAGGAACAATGTTGACACAGTATCTACTTTAAAGCATATGTATCATGCAGCAATATTTTGTTTTATGTCTTTCAGGTCCCTGCATTCCTAATCCATGCCATAATGGAGGAACCTGTGAAATAAGCGAAGCATACCGAGGAGACACATTCATAGGCTATGTTTGTAAATGCCCTCGAGGATTTAATGGGGTTCATTGTCAGCACAGTAAGTTATTCTTGGTCATTGTGGTTTTATGATTATTGATTGCAGAGTATACAAGTCGTTATCGTTGTATGTAGCGGAAGCATTGAAACTTAGAGGGACAAAGGGCCCTGGCGGTTGGCTAATGTCACTTCTCTCTCACTGAAAACAACACAGATCCCAGCTGATGACTCCTAGACTGTGTTTGGGATTGTCATGGGGGCTAAGCAGTCTTCTAATTAGCCATTTCTATGATTGTTCATCTATGCTTGCTAAATGCTGTTCTTTATATTAAATCACTAATAACTGTTTCTCACTTCCATACTTATCCTGAAGCTGCATTCTTCAAGCTTCCCAGTATTTATTCTGGTTCAGAATACAAAACAAAAAAAAAAGCAACTCCCCACCCTGTCCTATCTATAAGCCAGTATCCAAGTCCTATCTTGTTCTCATTTTAATGTGAAAATCTTTGAAAATTCAAGTATGTTATCTGTATTTCTTTCATTTATCCCCATTCTTCTTTATCCTGGGAATTTGAGCAAAATAGATCCACTTGTGATGATTTCTTCTTAGTAGCATGGCTGAACATAAATTCCAAAGGAGAGATGTGACCACTTAGCTGCTGCAGTTCAGGAATAGGGAGGTCACAGGGAGCTAGAGATGTTGAAAAAGGCTCTCATACAGGCTGCCACTGGGACCTAAATCTTGAAGGAGGGATAGGGTATTGGTCAGTGGGAGGGGAATGGCATATGGTAGGAAGAGTGGGAAGGGAGCATCTGAGCCATGAACACTGGAGTGATCATTAAGAGAATGTGGTGGGAATGAGTAAGGCAAAGCTGGATGTATCTGCTAGAGCAAGATTTCCAACCACTAGCAAAAAATATAGAGTGAATCCTGGCTCTGAGAGTTTGGAGTCTTTGTATTTTCTGGAGATTTGCCATGGCCAGGAGTTTGTAGACTTTCTGTGGAAGCCTGTTACAGAACTTGGACATCGGTGTTCCTTGAAACTGGCACCTAAATCCTTATAACTATTTCTAAGAGCTCAGATTACCAACTAAGAAGTGAGAGGCCCCTGATTTCTCTCAGGCTGAGAGTCAAGAGGGGTTAAGGCTGATTTTCTCTTATTGTAGCGTTACTGCTCAGCCTTCACATGTAAACACCTTGAAATAGCCCTGGAAAGAGACATGGGATCCCTGAATCTTGAAATTTATGCAATGTTGTGGTGAAAAGTATATTACTAGCCGTTAATTTCTTACTTATCAAAATCTTGTGATATGGTGTTAGAAGCAGTGCCAGAGGGGAAGACAGCCAAGCCACCACACTTGAGTCTTTCAATTCTGAACTGCTTGTATACCACGCACGCTTAGAGAGCAATCCCCTTTGAAATGAGAACAGAATTTTCATGATGGGCTACTGTTCAGTGTTCAGAAGCAGGCCTTGAACCCAAGGCCATGTGATCATATACAAACAGCCATTAGGCTGGAACATGACTGGGAAATGTTTTGTTCTGTTTGCATAATGTTACCATGAGTCAGAGTAGACTCAATGGTAACACAACAAGAACTTCAGGGAGGTAGAAGGTGAAAGTATACAATGCCAGATTCTTACTGTTCTGAATCCTTAAAGGGCTTAGAAGGAGAGTATAGGGAGGGCATGTATAGACCCCTAATGCCACTTCAATATTTCACATTTATTAACCATCTCACGTGACCTCCTGCTGAAGTCAGTGTGAACTTGGGGCTGACTTAAAATGGAGATTGGGAAACTCCCTATCTAAGTTCCCAACCAGTAATATCTGTATGATTATGCAACATTCTTTTCACATCTGTGGGCCTTGTTTCCATCATATTGTAAAGGTCAGTTTGGCTTTAATTATCATTAGTGGATTTGAAGTCCTATTAAGGCACCAAGTTATCTACCCCTATATAATCAAGGTTTTGTTGGGAAGGAGTTACTGGAGAATTGTCTACCTGCTTCTGATTACCACACATGGTTGGCTTTTTTTTTTTTTTCAAGACTTCTGCAGGTTTGGGGAAAATAGAATAAATTATTCTTATCCCCACTCTCCACATGGGAAATCTAAGTCTCTTCTCTCTACACTTACATCATGCTTTAAAAAGCTTCTAAATTCACATGATTGTGTTGAAACTCAAGGCTTGTTTTGAAGCACAAAGAAACCCATCCCCTTACTGCACCCAAACCCCTATAAGACCTCAAACCCATGTTGGGAATTGCAGTGTGAAGCCTGAGACAGAGAGATTCAGTTTGAAATGGGGTTTATTGTGGTCTAAACAACCTAGACCCTAGTCTCTGGAGTGCATAATTATTAGAGGCAACCAGCAGTGAATGAAAAAGCACTGGATTTGGAATCAGAGACCTGGATTTAAATCCTGACCTTTTCAGTTATTAGATAAGTGACCTTGAGCCAGCCACTTGACCTTTCTGCAGTTGAAGACATATAAATTGAAGGAATTGAACTAGAAATAGATGATCTTTTGTTCGTACCAGCTTGCAGAGTATTATGGCTAAATGGGTAGCTTGCTCACTGTACAGAGTTTATCAAGTCTTCCTCTTTATAGATGAAATTTAAAAGGATTATATATTGGGAAAGCAGATTTAAAGTGCTGGGAGGCCTTGAAAGCTCCTTCTGGCATTAGAAACAGAGAAAATCAAACCTGTTGCCGTCGAGTTGATTCTGACTCATAGTGATCCTATAGGACAGAGCAGAAGTGCCCCGTAGGGCTCCCAAGGAGCAGCTGGTGGATTTGAACTGCCTTTTGGTTAGCAACCGAGCTCTTAAGCCACGGCGCCACAAATACAGGCAGCCCTTTAATCCCTGCAAGAACTACTAGGTATTTGGGTTTGTTTTTCACAGTTGTACAAATATTATGGCCTGATAAGCTCTAGAACCTTACTATTCAAAGTGTAGTCATACATAAGCATCACCTGGAAGCTTGTTAGAAAATCCAGATCATCAGGCACCACTGTAGACCTGCTGAATCAGAATTTGTATTTCAAAATGATGCCAGTTGACTCCCACACACACTGAAGTTTAAGAAATACTATGCAAACCTTTTAATAGCCAAATGTGATCATTTCTTAGATTAAGGTGGCAACTTTTTCACTGAGTTACATAAAAATAGATCATAGGCAAAATATTCATTATGGTTTTTGCAAATCAAAACTATACTGCAAGTCAATGAAAGTAAAAGATATAAGAAATATAATATGAACATTTCATTTGGAAAAAAGTGGAAAAAATCAGATAGCCATATTTAGGGGGTTTATTAATTTAGTGCCGTGTGACAAAATGTTAGTTAAATATCTTTTCAAATATAGCTAGGCATTTAAAGACATTTCATGATTAAAGAATTCATAGTATATAATTATTAGGTTAGTTTAACAACTATTTTGTCAGTAAGCTACAGATTAGAAAATTGTCTCCAGTCCCAGATTTAATATTACTTACATAAGCTTTTTGTAAGTAGCATGAGGTTATAACATTATAAGAATAATAATGACTAGTATTGGATTTTATTAGAATTCCCACATTATACATGGTTTTAAAATACCATAGAATAATGTGAAGAATAGATATATACGTATATGTATAGTAATATGGTAAGTTATAGGATGAATTGAGCACCAAAATTGGCTAGAGATGAGACTTTTTTTTTTTTTTTTTTTTAGGTTTTTTTTTTTTTTTTTTTTTTTTAAATATATTTTATTGTACTTCAGGTGAAAGCTTACAGAGCAAATAGTTTCTCATGAAATAGTAGTACACATGTTGTTTTTTGACATTGGTTAACAACCCCACAACGTATTAAGCCTCTAAATTCTCAACCTTTTTTTTTGATGAAAATTACAGATGGCCAAAGATACACCGTTTCAAAAATTTCTACATTCACAGTTCAGTGACATTGACTACGCTCTTCCAACTGTGCTGTTATTCTCACTTAAGATGAAGGCTTACAGAACAAAATAGTTTTTCATTTAACAGTTACTACACTTGTTGCCCTATGACAATGGTTAACAATCTCACAGCACATCAAGAATATCCTTACTCCACCTTGTGTTCCCTATCACCAGGGGGCTTCCTTGTCACCTTCTGTCTTCTGGACCTTGTCAGTGGACTATTGTACCTCTTTAGTCTCATTTGTTTATTTATTTATTTATTTATTTTTATTTTATTTAAACACCATTTCAAAACTTTTTACTTACACATTTAAGTGATATTGACTATGCTCTTCCAATTGTGCTGCCATTCTCGCCCAAGATGAAGGCTTACAGGACAAAACAGCCTCCCATTTAATAGTTACTACAAATGTTGCTCGATAGCAGTGGTCAACAATCTCACAATACATCGACAGTGTCCTTATTCAATTTGTGTTCCTTATCATCAGTTTCCTACTCTCCCTCTGCATTCTGGCCCTTGTCACTGGACTCCTGTACATCGTTAGTCCCATTTAGTTTTACTGGGGTGTCCATTCCCAGGCTTAACATCGAACCTTGAAGGTAACTTCCCCTCTGAGCTGAAAGGGTGTCTGGGGGCCACACTCTCGAGGTTTCTCTAGTATTCTTTAGGCCAGTATATCTGGTCTTCTTTTTTTTTTTTTTTTTTTTTGGGGAGTTAAAATTATGCTCTACATCCTACTCCAGCTCTGCCCAGAACCCTCTGTTGTGATCCTGGTCAGAGGAGTCATTGGTGGTAGCCGGGCACCATCCAGCTGTACTGGGCTCAGTCCCGTGGAGGCCTTGGTAGCTGTGGACCATTAGTCCTTCGGACTAATCTTTTCCTTGTATCCTGTTCTCTTCGTTCTCCCTTGTTCCCGAAGGGATGAGATCAGTGGAGTATCTTAGATGGCCGCTCATAGGCTTTTAAGACCCCAGACACTACTCACCAAGGTAGAATGTAGAGCATTATCTTTATAAGTAGTGTCATGCCAATTGAGCTAGATGTTCCCCGAGATCATGGTCCCCAGAGCCCTCCGTCCAACAACTCAGTCCCTCGGGGGGTTTGGATGTGTCTATAGGGCCTCCATGACCTTTCCTTGTGCAGGTTGTGTTAGTTTCCCCTGTACTATGTACTATCTCATCTCTCACCCAAGTTACCACTTACCTATTACCTATTTAGTATTTCCCCCCCCCCCATCCCTGGTAACCAACAAGGATTGTTACATTTTGCATGTGAATTTTTTCATGGGTTTTTACAATAGAGGTCTCATACAATATTTGTCCTTTTGTGATTGACTTATTTCACTCAGCATGATGTCCTCCAGTTTCATCCATGTTATGAGATGGTTCACCGATTCATTGTTCTTTCTCGTTGCATAGTACTCCATTGTGTGTATGTACCATAGTTTGTGTATCCATTCGTCTGTTGATGGACATCGAGGTTGTTTCCATCGTTTTGCTATTGTGAATAATGCTGCCATGAACATAGGTGTGCATATGTCTATTTGAGTGATGACTCTTATTTCTCTAGGATATATTCCTAGGAGTGGGATTGCTGGATCGAATGGTACGTCTATTTCTAGCTTTCTGAGGAAACGCCATATCATATTCCAAAATGGCTGTATCATTTTGCATTCCCACCAGCAGTGTATAAGAGTTCCCGTCTCCCCGCAGCCCCTCCAACATTTGTTATTTCCAGTGTTTTTGATTCGTGCCAGTAATGCCGGGGTGAGATGGTATCTCATTGTGGTTTTAATTTGCATTTCTCTAATGGCTAGTGATCGCGAGCATTTCCTCATGTGTCTGTTGGCCATTTGAATGTCTTCCTTGGTGAAGTGTCTGTTCATTTCCTTTGCCCATTTTTTGATAGGATTGGTTGTCTTTCTGTTGTAGAGGTGTTGGATTTTCTTGTAGATTATGGAGATTAGACCTTTGTCTGACTTGTACTGTCCAAAAATTTTTTCCCAGTCTGTAGGTTCTCTTTTAACTCTTTTGGTGAAATCTTTTGAAGAGCATAGATGTTTGATTTTTAGAAGATCCCAATTATCTAGTTTATCTGTTGGGTTTTTTGTGTTGATGTTTATGGTTTGTATCCTGTTAATGCCATGTATTAAGGTCTGAAGTGTTGGTCCTATTTTTTCTTCTATGAATTTTATAGTTTGAGGCTTTATATTCAGGTCTTTGATCCATTTTGAAGTAGTTTTTGTATATGGTGTGAGGTATGGGTCCTGTTTCATTTTTCTACAAATGGATATCCAGTTTTGCCAGCACCATTTGTTAAAAAGACTGTCTTTTCCCCATTTGATGTATTTTGGGCCCTTGTCAAAAATCAGGTGACCGTAGGTGGATGGATTTACATCTGAGTTCTGAATTCTGTTCCATTGGTCAATGTCTCTGTTGTTGTACCAGTACCAGGCTGTTTTGAGTATTGTAGCTGTATAGTAGGTTCTCAAGTCAGGTAGTGTGAGTCCTCCAACTTTATTCTTCTTCTTCAGTAGTGCTTTACTTATTCGGGGTTTCTTCCCTTTCCATATAAAGTTAATAATTAGTTTTTCCATCTCTTTGAAGAATGTTGTTGGTAGTTGTATCGGAATTGCATTGTATTTGTAGATTGCTTTAGGTAGAATTGCCATTTTCACAATGTTGAGTCTGCCTATCCATGAGCATGGTATGTTTTTCCATTTATGTAGATCCCTTTGGGTTTCATGCAGCAGTGTTTTGTAGTTTTCTTTGTATAGGTCTTTTATATTCCTGGTCAGATTTATTCCTAAGTATTTTATCTTTTTAGGGGCTATTGAAAATGGTATTGATTTCCTGATCTCGTTTTCATTGTTCTCTTTACCTGTGTATAGGAATCCAACTGATTTTTGAATGTTTATCTTGTATCCTGCTACTCTGCTGACTCTTTCTATTACTTCCAGTAAATTTCTCGTGGAGTCTTTAGGGTTTTCTATGTATAGTATCATATCATCTGCAAACAGGGAGAGTTTAACTTCTTCATTACCAATTTGGATGCCCTTTATTTCTTTCTCTTGCCTTACTGCTCTAGCTAGAACTTCCAGCACAATGTTAAATAGGAGTGGTGATAAAGGGCATCCTTGTCTTGTTCCTGTTTTCAGGGGGAATGTTTTCAGCCTTTCTCCATTAAGAATGATGTTGGCTGTTGGTTTTGCATAGATGCCCTTTATTATGTTGAGAAATTTCCCTTCTATACCTATTTTATTGAGAGCTTTTATCAGGAATGGGTGTTGGACTTTGTCAAATGCCTTTTCTGCATCAATTGAGATAATCATGTGATTTTTTTCTTTCCTTTTATTTATGTGGTGGATTACGTTGATGGATTTTCTAATGTTAAACCATCCTTGCATACCTGGTATGAATCCTACTTGGTCGTGGTGTATTATTTTTTTGATATGATACTGAATTCTATTGGCTAGAATTTTGTTCAGAATTTTTGCATCTATATTCATGAGAGATATTGGTCTGTAATTTTCTTTTTTTGTGATGTCTTTGCCTGGTTTTGGTATCAGCGTTATGCTGGCTTCATAGAATGAATTTGGAAGTGTTGCTTCCTCTTCTATGCTCTGAAATAACTTGAGTAGAACTGGTACGAGCTCTTCTGTAAATGTTTTGTAGAATTCTCCAGTGAAGCCATCTGGGCCAGGGCTTTTTTTGGTTGGGAGTTTTTTTATTACCTTTTCAATCTCTTCTCTTGTTATGGGTCTGTTCAGATTTTCAATATCACTTTGTTGTAGTTTGGGTAGGCCGTATGTTTCTAGAAATTTATCCATTTCCTCTAGGTTTTCAAATTTGTTGGAATATAGTTTTTCATAATATTCTGTTATAATCCTTTTTATTTCAGTTGGGTCTGTTGTAATGTCCCCCATTTCATTTCTTATTTGGGTTATTTGTGCTCTCTGCTGTTTTTCTTTTATCAGTCTGGCCAGTGGTTTGTCGATTTTGTTGATTCTTTCAAAGAACCAACTTTTGGTTTTGTTGATTCTTTCTATTGTTTTTCTGTTCTCTATTTCATTGATTTCTGCTCTGATCTTTACTATTTCCTTTCTTCCGGTGGTTGTAGGCTTTTTTTGTTGTTCTCTTTCTATTTGTTTGAGTTCTGTAGTTAATGTTTTGATTTTGTCCCTTTCTTCTTTTTTGATATGTGCATCTATTGCTATAAATTGTCCTCTGAGGACTGCCTTTGCTGTGTCCCAAAGGTTTTGGTATGATGTGTTTTCATTTTCATTGGATTCTAGGAATTTTTTAATTCCATCTCTGATTTCTTCTATTACCCATTGATGTGTAAGCAGATTATTATTCAGTTTCCATGTGTTTGATTTTTTTTTTCCTTGCTCTTTCTAGTGTTAATTTCTACCTTGATGGCATTGTGGTCAGAGAAGATACTGTGAATTATCTCAGCATTTTGGATCTTGTTGAGGATTGCTCTGTGGCCTAAGATGTGGTCTATTCTGGAGAACGTTCCATGTGCATTGGAAAAGAATGTGTACTTTGCAGCGGTTGGATAGATTGTTCTATATATGTCTATGAGGTCCAGTTGGCTGATTGTGTCCTTTAGGTCTTCTGTATCTTTGCTGAGTTTCTTTTTAGTTGTTCTGTCCTTTACTGAGAGTGGTGTGTTGAAGTCTCCTACTATTATTGTGGAACTGTCAATTTCTCTTTTCAGTGCTGTTAGAGTTTTTTTTATGTATTTTGGAGCCCTGTCATTGGGTGCATAGATATTTATTATGGTTATGTCTTCATGATGGATCATCCCCTTAATCATTATATAGTGTCCTTCTTTGTCTTTTATGGTAGATTTTGTTTTAAAGTCTATTTTATCTGAGATTAGAATTGCCACTCCTGCTCTTTTTTGGTAGTTGTTAGCTTGATATATTTTTTTCCAACCTTTGATTTTTAATAAATTCACATCTTTGTTTCTAAGATGTGTCTCTTGTAGACAGCAAATAGATGGATCCTGTTTTCTTATCCATTCTGCCACTCTCCGTCGCTTTATGGGTGCATTGAGTCCATTTACGTTCAGTGTAATTATTGATAGATGTGAGTGTGTTGCTGTCATTTTGTAGTGCTTTTTTTTGTGATGCTGAAGTTTTCTTTGTTCTTCTTACTCTCTTGTGCTGAGTTCCTTTTGTTTGTGGATTTTGTGTTCATTTCTTTTGTTTTTGTAGGTTTTGTTTTTGTGGAGACTTTATGTTTTTCGTCTTTATTTTTATGAGTTGGTTTGTTAACTTTTTTTGTGGTTACCATGAATTTTACCCTTATCTTTATAATTTTGAAGCAGTCTACCGTTACTTGGTATCGCCTTGCCTTCTTCTCCTTTAGAAGGTTCTATACCTATGCCGTTTGTTCCCTCTTTCATTGTTTTGATGTTGTTGTCATCCTTTGATTGATTTCTCTGATTCCCTGTTGTATATCTTTTGTTTTTGGAAAGTCGTCTGTAGTTCAGTTCCTAGAATGGTATCTGGTTCATGTTAACCTGCGTCCTAGGTCCTAGGTCCTGCCTGAGGGCTTAAGCTGTTTGTCCTCAGATCGAAGAACTCCCTTTAATAATTCTTGTAAGTTTGGTTTGACTTTTGCATATTCCTTTAGTTTCTGTTTATCTGGAAATGACCTAATTTCACCATCAAATCTGAATGAGAGTTTTGCAGGATATATTATTCTTGGCTGACAGTTTTTTTCTTTCAAGATTTTATATATGTCATCCCATTGCCTTCTTGCCTGCATGGTTTCTGCTGAATAATCTGAGCTTAGTCTTATTGTTTCTCCTCTGTATGTGACTTCTTGTTTTTCAAGAGCTGCTCTCAGGATTCTTTGTTTGTCTTTAGTTTTAGCGAGTGTGAATATGATATGTCTTGGTGATTTTCTTTTGGGGTCTCTTCTATATGGGGTTCGTTGAGCTTCTTGGATGACCAGCTTTTCATCTTTCATGATATTGGGAAAGTTTTCTGTCAGCAGTTCCTCAATGATCCTCTCTGTGTTTTCTGTTTTCTCCCCCTGTTCTGGTATGCCAATCACTCGTAAGTTTTTGCTTTTAATTGTGTCCCACATAACTCTCAGGGTCTCTTCATTTTTCTTTGTTCTTTTTTCTGAGTTTTCCTGAAACAGAGTTGTATCTAAGTGTTTGTCTTCAGTTCCACTGATCCTGTCTTCCATGGTTTCAAATCTACTTCTCAGCCCTTCTATGACACCGTCCATTTCTGAAATCTTGTTGTTTATCTTTTGGATTTCTAATTGTTGTTTTTGTATAATTTCGAGTTCTGAATTTATTTTGGCATTTTGTTCTTGCATCATCTTCCTGAATTCTTCCAATTTTTTGTCTGTATTTTCCATAAATTTGTCTATTTTTTCCTCATGTTTGTCAGCTTTTTGCCTCAGTTCTTGGAAAATTCCGAGTATTAGTGATTTGAGTTCCGTATCAGGTACTTCTAGTGCATTTTCTTCCACAGGAGAGTTATCTGGTGTTTTAATTTGGACGCCTATTGGAGCCATCTTGTCTTGTTTTTGTAAATGTTTTGATATTGTTTGCTGTTTTCGGGGCATTCAGTAGATATTTCTCTCGTTTATTGATTGTAGATTTTTTTTTTTTTTTTCATTCTTGTGGTACAGCTGGGCAGATCTAGTTGAGGAGGAGCCACTGGGATGGGTTGTTTGTGGCACTCACCGCAGCCACCAGGACGGTCGGTAATCAGTGCTGGGCAGGTTCCAATAGGGCGTGCCTGCACCGCTTGGTGATGTGATGTCTAGTGCACGGTGCAGGTAGGTAGGGTACAGCGGGAAGATGGTTATGTGTGAAGCTAAGCTGGATATGGGAGAGAGGAGAGAGGAGGAGGAGCAAAAAGCGTACAAACATAAAAGAATGCAAGGGGAGCTTGTCGTTGGAATGTACAGATGAGAGACTATGGGATGGAGGAAACCAGAAGGGGGAAGAGAAAGAAAAGGAAAGAATGACCAAATAAAAATCAGAAAAGTTAAAGAACTGCAAAGTTCCCAGGGATCCCACCGATGCAGCTATGAGGTCTGGGGTAGTCGGTCTCAATTTTCACAGCTCAGCCTGGCCAGAAGGTACAGAGGCATACATCGCCTGGTATTCAGGGATCAGAAAGAGAAGGAAGAGATAGAGAGACAAGAAATTAAGCAATGAAGAAAGACAAAAGAGAAAAAGAGGTAAAAGATGACAAAACTAATCAAAAAAGGAAGAAAAATAAAATTGAGAAAAAAAAAAAAAAGGGCAACACCAGCAGTCAGTGCCTACAAATGGGACCCAGAGAGCCCCCACTCAGGGGCGCGAATTCCAAGAAGCCGGTAGTCTTGGGGTTAAGTGACCGTGGCCACGGGAAGCAGAGGGGCCAACGGACAAAGGCCCCAGGATCCCACCCACGCGGGAGCCCAGACCTAGAAACAGCCACACGCCCGCACGCAGCCCTACAGCCCCGCAGGAGAGAGCAGAGACGGCACTCGGAACCAGGCACCCAGGCAAAAGGAGGGGGAGGCGGCAGAAACAGGTTCGCTAGGTGCCAGCAAACGGCTCCCAGAAAGCCTCCAGCCCGGGCGCGCGGAATCCAAGCACCGGCGCCCCCCTGCTCAGGGACTCCGGCCACAGAAAGCAGAGGGGCGAACGAACAAAGGCCCTGGGATCCCACCCACGCGGGAGCCCAGACCTAGAAACAGCCATACGCCCGCACGCAGCCCTACAGCCCCGCAGGAGAGAGCAGAGACGGCACTCGGAACCAGGCACCCAGGCAAAAGGAGGGGGAGGCGGCAGAGAAAGGTTTGCTAGCTGCCAGCAAACGGCTCCCAGAAAGCCGCCAGCCCAGGCGCGCGGAATCCAAGCACCAGCACCCCCCAGCCCAGGGACCCTGGCCACGGAAAGCAGGGGATCCCCAGCTGAGGCGGAGAGGGGTAGGTGGTGGGAGAGCGCGCACCGCAGTTTACCGGTCGTTCTGTCTCCGACCAGATGCTCTGCAAGGCTGCTCTCCCGTTCGCTGGTCTCCGATAGGAATCCAAGATGGTGGATCCGCGCCGCGTTAGCTGGTAAGGAATCTCTGCCTGAGTCTCTCCTCGCTCTCCGTTCTCTTTTAGTATTCTCACTCCGTTTGGTGTTTGGCTGAGTTCTTTATCTCTTCATTTGGTGTTCTAGGGTTTCAGGATTGTTGATTCTCTGTTAGGCTTAGTTTTTCGGATCTTTGCTGTGGAGGGACGGCGTGGTGTTTCTGCCTAGAGCGCCATCTTGCCGCCCAAGTTTTTTAGAGATGAGACTTTTGAAAGGCATTTTTAAACAAGCAGTTTTCTACTGGAAGCTGTGTTTTGGGCTGGGTAGAAGTAATCATGTTTGATTTGTTGCATAATAATAAATATAGTGCCTTAAGGAAGGACTGCTTCTTCATTCCCAGAAATCTTTGCCCATCTTCCCACTCAAGGCATTCTGTGAGTTCTTCCCTACCTCTGTACAGCTCCATGTTCTTAGCATTCTTTAAGAAAAAAATTTCTGAGTGCATATTCCACGAGGAAGGGCACCTGATCTAGGAGCCTAATAAGCCCTACAAAAAGTGGACTGGTTTAAAGAAGTGGCCCAGGTTATCAGATTAGTCCAAGATAAAATCCTCTCTAGTTCTTTCCCCCACTGATTTCATTACTCAGAAAAACAGTGTGTAAAAATTTACTTGTTATATTAAAAACAAGGTTACTCTTCATTTTATATTATTGATTAATGGATTCATACATTCCACAAATATTTATTGAGGTCACGAGTCATTTTACTTGTGTGTTCCATATTTTTACACAAATAATGCATGCCTTCTACATTTGTTTGCTAACCACTCCCTTGCCCACGAGATATTTTCATAAGCACACTATGCTAATTTTTTTACAGCAACATGTTAAAAAAAAGCAATTACTTGCTTTCTCTGGTAGGTGTAGCTTGTTTAGCATGCAAGTTTCTAGTCCCAATTCAGCCCTATTAAATCAGAATCTTTGAGTGGTACCCTGAATTTAGTTAAAGTGCCTGGATGATCTTTAAGCACACCAAGTTTGAGGACCACTGCCATGAGGTATGATCATTTACCTTCAATGTTCTTACCAATCTCCAGTATGTACTGGAGGAAGGATGCTGTTATGGGAGGGATCCTGGATTAGACCCGGAGTTTTGATGCAAGCTCTATCTTGATCAATTGATGTAGAGTCAGTTGTTACTTTATGGTTCTGTGCCTCTGCTTTCTCATTCAGCAATTCAATACATGGTCTTTTGGGCTGGAAATATCTTCTCTGTAAAACCTGGAACTAATAATCCTCTGGAAACTCTGGTGGCATAGTGGTTAAGAGCTACAGCTGCTAACCAGAAGATCAGCAGTTCGAATCCACCAGGCACTCCTTGGAAACTCTATGGGGCAGTTCTACTCTGTCCTATAGGGTCCCTATGAGTTGGAATCAACTTGACAGTAATGGGGTTTGAATAATCCTTTGGTCTATGCGCAGGTTCTTTGAGATCATGATTAAGTGTTCTGGAATTCCCATTCTTTGCAATGTTATCCATACTTTGCTATGATCCACACACTCAAATGCCTCTGCATTGTCAATAAATATCTTTCTGGTATTCTCTGCTTTCAGCCAAGATCCATCTGACATTAGCAATGATATAACTTGTTCCACATCTTCTTCTGAATCTGGCCTGAATTTCTGGCAGTCCCCTGTAGATGTACTGCTGCAACTGCTTTTTAATGATCTTTAGAAAAATTTTACTTGTGTGTAATATTAATGATATTATTTGATAATTTCCACATTCTGTTAGATCACCTTTCTTTGAATGGGTACAAATATGGATCTCTTTCAGTTGATTGTCCAGGTAGCTGTCTTCCAAATTTCTTGGCATACACATGTGAGCACTTCCAGCACTGCATTTGTTTGTTGAAACATCTCAGTTGGTACTCTGTCAATTCCTGGAGGCTTGTTTTTGAATTGCCTTCAGTGAAGCTTGGACTTCTTCCTTCAGTACCATTGGTTCTTGATCATAGGCTACCCCATGAAATGGTTGAACATTGACCATTTCTCTTTGGTACAGTGACTCTGTGTATTCCTTCCATCTTCTTTTGATGCTTCCTGCATCATTTAATATTTTCCCCATAGAAACTTTCAATATAGCAACTGGACGCTTGATTTTTTTCTTCAGTTCTTTCTGCTTGAGAAATGCCAAGCAGGTTCTTCCCTTTTGGTTTTCTAACTAAAGTTTTTTGCACATTTCATTACAATACTTTACTTCATCTCCTGGGGCCGCCCTTTGAAATCTTCTGTTCAGTTCTTTTACTTCATCAAGTTTCAGAGTCTCTTCTGACATCCATTTGGGTCTTTTCTTTTTTTCCTGTCTTTTTAATGACCTCTTTTTCTTCTTTATGTATGATGTCCTTGATGTCATTCCACAACTCATCTGATCTTCGGTCATTAAAGTTCAATGTGTTAGATCTCTTCTTGAGATGGTCTCTAAATTCTGGTGGGATATACTCAAGGTCACACTTTGGCTCTCATGGACTTGTTCTAATTTTCTTCAACTTGAACTTGTGTATGAGCAATTGATGGTCTGTTCCACAGTCAGCCCCTAGCTTTGTTCTGACTGATGACATAGAGCTTTTCCATTGTCTCTTTCCACAGATGTAGTCGATTTGATTCCTGTGCATTTTATTTGGCAAGATCCACGTGTATAGTCACCATTTTTGTTGTTGAAAAAAGGTATTTGTAATGAAGAAGTTGGTGGTCTTGCAAAATTTTATCGTGCAATCTCCTGAGTCTTTTCTATCACCAAGGCCATATTTTCCAACTACCAATCCTTCTTTGTTTCCAGCTTTCACATTCCAATCACCAGTAATTATCAGTGCATCTTGATTGCATGTTTGATCAATGTCAGACTACAGAAGTTGGTAAAAATCTTCAATTTCCTCATCTTTGGCATTAGTGAGTGGTGCATAAATTTGATTAATAGTCATATTAACTGGTCTTCTTTATAGGCATATGAATACTATCCGATCACTGACAGCATTGTACTTCAGGATAGATCTTGAAATGTTCTTTTGGATGATGAATGCAATGCCGTTCCTCTTCAAGTTGTCATTCCCACCGTAGTAGATCATGTGACTCCAGTTCAAAATAATCGATGCCAGTCCATTTCAGCTCACCAATGCCTAGGATATCAACCTTTATGCATTCCATTTCATTTTTTGATGAAATCCAATTTTCCTAGTTTCATACTTGGTACGTTCCATGTACCAATTATTAATGGATGTTTACAGCTGTTTCTTCTCATTTTGTGTCATACTGCATCAGCAAATGAAGATCCTGAAAGCTTGACTCCATCCCTGTCATTAAGAATGACTCTATTTTGAGGAGGCAGCTCTTCCCCAGTCCTGTTTTGAGTGCCTTCCCACCTGAGGTGCTCATCTTCCTGCACTATATCGGACAGTGTTCCTCTGCTATTTATAAGGTTTTCATTGACTAATTTATTTGAAAGTAGAGCCCCAGGTCCTTCTTTCCAGTCTGTCTTAATCTGGAAGCTCAGCTGAAACCTGTCCACCATGAGTGACCCTGCTGGTATTTGAAATGCTGATGGCAGAGCTTCCAACATCACGGCAACACACAAGCCACCACAGTAAAACAAACTGACAGATGTCTGGTATGCTCACTCACAGAGATTTCAATTTAACAGCTTTAGTTTTGGATCCCCTCCTCTTAAAAAAAGAAAACATTGCCATCAAGTTGACTCTGACCCTTAGCGACCCTAGAGGACAGAGTAGAACTTCCGCATAGGGTTTCCAAAGAGTAGCTGGTGGATTTGAACTGCCAGTCTTTTGGTTAGCAGCCATATCACAACCACTGCTCCACCAGGGCTCTGTTTTGGATCCAGGTCTGCTTATTTAATAAGAACCCCAGTGAAACTGATGCAGATGGTCTTAGAACTTTGTTCTCAACCTTGGCTGCACATTATAATCACTAGGGGAGCTATAAAAAAAAGTACTAATGCCTGGATCCCACCCCAGAGATTCTGATTTAATTGGTCCAGGGTACAGTCTAGGCATTAGGAGTTTTTCAATCTCCCCAGATGATTCTAAAGTGCAGCCAAGGTTGTGAAGCAGTGTTCTAGAACCAATGTGAGGAATTACAATACCTTAAAGAAACTAAGTAGAGAACTGCCCAATTAGAAAAACTTATGATACATAAATATAATCCCATTGGATTTTATATTCTCTCAAGCTTATTGATTTTGTCATTCAACCTTTGCTTAATATAATGGTAATCACCTTACAGCAAGAATCCCTAGCTAATTGAAAGAATCAGGCCACAAGAAGATGTTAGCTCACTGTTTATAAAATGGGATGTCCGAATATTTGTCTCCAGTAGCCAGAGTTCCAAGGCATTTTTATTTCCTGGTGTTCCTTCTTTGACTGGAACCTTACAAAGAGCATTATCCTGGCAGATGTATATACTGAATATTTGCACAGAGTCACTATTTAAAGTAGAGCTAATTTTGATTCTTGCAATGAAATGCTCAGATTTTCAAAAGCTCAAAATGTTTGAAAATTGCTACTTTAAATGAAGTAACACATTTTGTTTCTTTTTTATTGTGATTGTTACTTTTTAAAAGAAATTTGTCAGCAAAACGATAAACTCCGAAGAGAGATACATTACAAAACATTGCCAGGTTATACTCATGAAGGTGGTACATTTATACTAATAGGTACAAGCTTCTAGAATTGATGCACACTTAACTTTATATCTCTTCAGGAATAGAGATATAAATGCATTAAAATGCATTAAAATAAAATAAAAAAATAAAAACCTTCAAAATTTTTTTGAAGTCTTCCCTAGTCATGTCAGGAAATCATTTGTTCATCTACACATTTAATAAGTATTTCTTGAGAGTTTACTTACTGTTTTGCCAGGTCTGTGTGTGCACTTAGAAACAAGTACTAGCAGGTTTCCACATATGCTTCGAAACAAGGACTAGCTCCCTGATTGTGCTGCTGGTCCCACCTTGAGGCTACTGTTTCTGAGGTAGGCTATTCTGTCCTCTGCTAGTGGCTGCCTAGCAGGCTGAAACCATGCGTGATCTGAGGTAACATTAGGGCAAGCCTAGATGTTTTAATGACATTGGGTTCTATGTTGTTTCTTTTGACTGAATGCCATGCAGCTTTTTCCAGATCCTCTCAGATCCCTGTACGAACACAGTTGCTCTACCTTCCTGCCCTACCTGCTCTTTTATTTAGAACTCAAACCGATGCCTCAGTTTGTGGGGAACAGGTGCCGTAGATACACTTGTCTTATTCTTATCTCTGCCACCTTTTCCAGGGAGCATTATTTTAGAATTATCTCTCCACAAGTTGTGCAAAAAGCAAATGCATCTGTGCACATGGGACTACATCTCCAGAATGATCTGAAACTCACTCATCTAACACATATCTAATAAGTCTGTACTCTGTATCAAGCACTGTTGTAGATACTAGGATACACAGCATTGAACCAAATAGACCAAGTTCCTATGGTCATATGATTTTCATTCCAGTGGGAAAAAGGATAATAAAAATATAATATATACACTTGTCATACAGCCCAACAATTGCTCTCTTGGACATTTATCCTGGAGAAACAAAAACTTAGGTTCCCACAAAAACCTCTACACAGATGTTCACAGCAGCTTTATTTGTAATAGCCACAAACTGGAATTAGACCAGATGTCCTTCAACAAGTGACTGGTTAAATAAGCTGTGGCATACACAAACCATGGACTTATACTCAGCAGTGAAAATAAACTAACTGTTGATGCACATAGCAACTTGAATAAATCACAAGGCAATTATACTGAATGAAAAAAACAGATCCCCAAGGAGTTGTACAGTATGATTCCATTAATATAACATTTTTGAAATTACAACATTTTATAAATGGAGGGAGATTAGTGATTGCCAGGGAGTAAGGAGTCGGGGAGGGATGTGAGTGTGGTTATAAAATGGTAACATGAAGGATACTTGGCGGTGTTCGCACTGTTCACTTGTTCAGTTTATTGACTTCGGTGATGGATACATGAGCATACACATGTAATACAATTGTACAGAACTAAATAAATACACATGAATATAGGTAAAACTGGGGAAATCTTAATAAGATTGGAAGATTGTATCAATGTCAATGTCTTTGTTGGAATATTTGCAATATAGTTTTGAAAAATGTTATCATTAGGGGAAACTAGATGAAGTGTACATGGATCTCTTTGTACTATTTCTTACAAATTTGTGCAATTTACAATAATCTCAATGGAAATATCAGTTAAAGAAGATAACACAAGAGTATATAATGTTGAGTATTGATATGTTTTAAGAATAAGGGACTAGGGACTGGAGGTGCATCAGTGCTAACTGAGAGGATGACCAAAGGAGTTTTCTCTCTCTAAGTGACATTTGAGCAGAGATGTGAATGAAGTCAGGGGCCCGCCATGGGAATCAGCAAGAGTAGCAAATGTTAGAGTCCTAAGGTGGGTATGTGCTCGGTGACGTGGCTGGAGCATGGTGAGTGATGAGGAGAGGAGACAAGAGAGACCTGAGAGGCAGTCAAGGGCCAGATGGCATAGTGCCTTATCAACCATATAACGGAAGAAAAAAAAAAAAAACCATTGCCATCGAGTCAATTCCAATTCATAGCAACCATATAGGACAGAGTAGAACTGCCCCATAGGGTTTCCAAGGAGCAGCTGGTGGATTCAGACTGCCAACCTTTTGGTTAGCAGCCAAGCTGTTAACCATAGAAACCTTTTTATTTTATTGTAATTGTGGAAGGACACCTTTGGAGAGGAAGAGCAAAATTTGTGAACTAATTTATGTTTGGAGAATGACTGTGGCCGCTGGTGAAAAGTTGGCTCTGTTGGGGGCAAGACTGGAACCCCTGAGACCAGAGGAGATGATGATGACTTGGAGCAAGGTGTTAATAGAAAATTGGGAGGAGCTGATAAATGTTTTAGATTTGGAAAATATTATGAGAGTATATTACACTGGCATCATAAGTATTTCTTTTTTGCTAATGGAATTTAGTAGCATTATAAACATTTCTTTATTACTTAATGTTTTGCCATAGACTTGCACAGTATAATTTATTGTTATAATTTCCAGTATGTTTTGTTATTGCCATTTGTCTCTAGTTTTCAGAAGCATCGTTAGAATTGGATCTAGAATTTTAAAGATAAGAATATGTCTGTATACACATACAGGTATATGCATATACATATATATTCAGTGTCTTAAATATATGTGATCCTATTTAAGATATTAGAAGCCCTGGTGGCATAGTGGTTAAGAGTTCAGCTGCTAACCAAAAGATTAGCGGTTCAAATCTACCAGGAGCTCCCTGGAAACCCTGTGAAGCAGTTCTACTCTGTCCTATAAGGTTGCTGTGAGTCATAATTGACTCAACAGCAACAGGTTTGGTTTTGGTTTTATTTAAGATATTAAATTTTCAAATTTTGATATTTTTAAAAGACTCATAAAACTGGTTACTTTTAGATGTATTGTTTTCCTTTTTTTTCCACATCAGCTAAATCTTAATAGTGGAATACAGTTTATTCTAAAGAAAATATTATAAAAGAAATGGGATGTAAATCAAGACTATTATAATTACATACTGAAATATAATAATGATTTTGAAAAAGAGTACATAATTTGCATTTTAATGGGAGGATATAAAAATCACAATTGAGTATTTACTAATGTCAGTCTTTAGAACCTAACTTGATTGATTTTTCTCTCACAATTCCTGATTGATTTTGTAATCATGCCATAGCTGAAAAGTTCAGAAAAATTTAAGAAACACCCATTGGAAATAAATTAGCCTTAGATTTTCAGAACATTTTAATCATTTTATAAGATACATCTCAAATGAGAACATTTCTAAATTAGATTTCCCCCAACCCTTGCTTAGCCCATCTGAAAAAGACTGCATTGGTGGTAAGTACAGAAATTGTTCCTGATCTTCTCAAAATGAAATGAGTATAGTTTATCTTAACTTAACTTAACTTAACATAAATGTAGAAAAGGTCCAAACTTCCATCTCTGGTATGCTTTTAACAAGCTGTATCAATTTGAGCTAATGCTTATTGTAAGTCTTGCTTTCCCCATCTTTAAAAATGGAGCTAGCTCTAAATGGAACTAATTCACTTACTCTTAAGTCCAGGTTGGTGATTCCCAGGAAATTTAATATGTGTAAAGGTGTTTTGTACAATTAGAAGTTCTATACATACACAACCTGTAATTATCTATGACTGGATTTCAAAATATTTTTTAATCATGGAAGAAGAAATTGAAACTAAAATAAACACTGATTTTATCTTATCTAATAATGCACCAGAGAGGATGGGAATACTAGATGCTTCTTTTTATAAAGCAAGATTTTATAATTAAGAGTACATGTCGTCTCAATAGCTGCGGTGAGAGAGGAAAAGAAAGGGAAAACATATTAATGCTACTGTTCCCATTTTCTGTTTCCCAACACAAACAAAAAATAGAGGAGTTGTTGTTAGCTGCTGAGGAGGGTCCCTGACTCATGGCAACCTCGCACAACAGAATAAAACACTGCCCAGTATTGTGCCATCCCCATGAAGGGAAGAAGATTTGATTGTTGTGATCCACAGGGATTTCATTGACTGACTTTCTGAAGTAAATTTCCGGGCCTTTCTTCCTAGTTTGTCTTAGTGTGAAAGCTCTGTTGAAACCTGTTCAACAACATAGCAACATGACAGATGAGTAGTGGCTGTGCATGGGTTCACTGTAAATTGAACCTAGGTCTCCCACATTTCAGGCAAGAATTCTACCTCTGAACCACCACTGCTTCACTGTAGAAGAGTTATCTACACTCAGTATTTCTAGTATGCTCTGTTATTAGTTTTAGAATATATCCACATTCTGACCTCTTCCACTTCTTACTTAAGACCTCATTATTGACCCACTATGACACATTCCTTAATGGTCTCCCTCTCTGTACACTTGTCCCTAGTCTATCCTCAGAACAACAGCCAGAGTAATCCTCTTAAGACATAGATCACATTAGGTAATTTCTGTGTTCAAAACCCTCCAATGGATACTTAGTTCACTTGGAGTAGAATCCAGAGTCCTTACAGTAACCAACAACAAGTCCTTACATGTTCCATTCATGGCTGTCTCTCTGACCTTATCTCCAACCATCCTCCATCATGCTCATTCCATCTTGAAGACATGGATAGAGTAAAGCCTTTGGAACCTTCATTTGCTGATGTTGCAGGACTCAAAATGGGAAGAAACAGTTGCGAACATCCATTAATAATTAGAATGTGGAATGTGCGAAGTATGAATCTAGGAAAATTGGAAGTTGTCAAAAAGGAAATGGAAAGCATTAAGATCGATATCCTAGGTGTTAGTGAACTGAAATGAACTGGTGTTGGTCATTTTGAATCAGACAATCATATGGTCTACTATGCCAGGAATGACAGATTGAAGAGGAATGGTGTCCCATTCATCGTCAGAAAGAACATATCAAGATCAATCCTGAAGTACAACACTGTCAGTGATAGGATACTATTCATACACCTATAAGAAAGACCAGTTAATATGACTGTTAATCAAATTTATGCACCATCCACTAATGCCAAAATAGAAGGAATTGAAGATTTTTACTAACTTCTGCAGTCTGAAATTGATCAAACATGCAGTCAAGATGCATAGATTATTACTGGTGGTTGGAATGAAAGTTGAAAGAAAGAAGAAGGATCAGTAGTTGGAAAATATGACCTTGGTGACAGAAACATCACCAGAGGTCTCACGATAGAATTTTGCAAGACCAATGACTTCTTCATTGCAAGTATCTTTTTTCAACAACACTAACAGTGACTATACACATAAACCTAGCCAGGTGGAATACACAGAACTCAAATAGGACTACATCTGTGGAAAGAGACAATGGAGAAGCTAAGTATCATCAGTCAGAACAAGGCTAGGGGACAACTGTGGGACAGACCATCAATTGCTCATATGCAAGTTCAAGTTGAAGCTGAAGAAAATTAGAACAAACAAGTCCATGAGAGCCAAAATATGATGTTGAGTATATTGCACCTGAATTTAGAGACTGCCTCAAGAACAGAGTTGACACATTGAACATTAATGACCAAAAACTAGAGGAGTTGTGGAACGACGTCAAGGACATGATATATGAAGAAAGCAAAAGATTGTTGAAAAGGCAGGAGAAAAAGAAAAGACTAAAATGGATATCAGAAGAGACTCTGAACTTGGTCTTGAACATAGAGTAGCTGAAGTGAATGGAAGAAATGATGAAGTAAAAGAGCTGAACAGAAGATTACAAAGGACAGCTCAAGAAGACAAAGTAAAGTATTATAATGAACACCTGGAATTAGAAAACCAAAAGGGAAGAACTTCGCTCAGCATTTCTCAAGCTGAAATAACTGAAGAAGAAATTCATACCTCGAGGTGCAATATTGAAAGATCCTATGGGGAAATATTGAACGACGCAGGAAGCATCAAAAGAAAATGGAAGGAATACACAGAGTCACTGTACCAAAAAGAATTGGTCAAAATTCAACCACTTCAGGAGGCAGTGTATGATCAATAACTGATAGTATTTGAAGGAAGAAGTCAAGCTGCACTGAAGGCACTGGAGAAAAACAAGGCTCCAGGAATTGACAGAATACCAATTGAGATATTTCAACAAATGATACAGTGCTGTACGTGCTTGTTCGTTTATGCTAAGAAATTTGGAAGATAGCTTCCTGGCCAACTGACTGGAAGATGTCCCTATTTGTGCCCATTCCAAAAACAGGTATTACAAGTGAATGCAGAAATTATGGAACAATATCATAAATAACACACAAGTAAAGTTTTGCTGAAGATAATTCAAAAGCAGTTGCAGCAGTACATCCACAGAGAACTGCCAGAAATTCAAGCCAGATTCAGAAGAGGACATGGAACAAGTGATATCATTGCTGTTTTCAAATTGATCTTGGCTGAAAGCAGAGTATCAGTAAGATATTTACCTTTGTTTTATTACCATGCAGAGGCATTTGACTGTGTGGACCATAACAAATTACGCATAACATTGCGAAGAATGGGAATTCCAGAACACTTAATTGTGCTGTTGCGGAAGCTGCACATAGACCAAGAGGAAGTTGTTGGAACAGAACATGGGGATACTGTATGGTTTAAGTCAGGAAAAGTGTGCATCAGGGTTGTATGCTTTCACCATACTTATTCAGTCTGTATGCTGAGCAAGTAATCCGGGAAGGTAGACTGTATGAAGAAGAACAGGGCATTAGGATTAGAGGAAGACTCATTAACAACCTGTGATATGCAGATGACACAACCTTGCTTGCTGAAAGTGTAGAGGACTTGAAGCACTTAATGATGAAGATCAAAGACGACAGTCTTCAGTATAGAGTACACCTCAACATAAAGAAAAAAAAATACAACTCGACCAATAAGCAGTGTCATGATAAACAGAAAAGATTAAAGTTGTCAAGAATTACATTTTACTTGGATCCATAATCAACACCCATGGAAGCAGCAGCCAAGAAATCAAAAGATGTATTGCATTGGGCAAATCTGCTGCAAAAGACCTCTTTAAAATGTTAAAAAGCAATGATGAATTGATGCTTTTGAATTACGGAGTTAGTAAAGAATATTGAATATCCCATGTACTTCCAGAAGAACAAACAAATTTGTCTTCAAAGAAGTACTGCCAGAATGCTCCATAGAAATCAGGATGGTGAGACTTCATCTCAGGTACTTTGGACATGTTATCAGAAGAGACAAGTTCCTGGAGAAGGACATCATGCTTGGTAAAAAGAGGATCAGCGAAAATGAGGAAGTCCCTCAACAAGATGAATTGACACAGTGGCTACGACAGTGGGCTCAAGCATAACATCAATTATGAGAATGGTGTAGATCTGGGCAGTGTTTTGTTCTGTTGTACATAAGGTCGCTATGAGTCGGAACTGACTTCGACAGCACCTAACAACAACAAAGAAAGCCATGGTGAATTGTAACAGTTGTTGTTGGATGCCATGGAGTCAGTTCAGACTCATCTCAACTCCATATGACATAGTAGAACTGCCTCATAGGGTTCTCTTGGCTATAACTTTAGAGAAGCAGATTGCCACGTCTTTCTCCCACTGAGCTGCTAGGGGAGGGGGAGTTCAAATTGGCATCCTTTTGGTTAGCAGCTGTGTGCTTAACTGTTGTTGAGCCATGTGTTGTGTTGTGTATCTGAGTGCTTAACCATTTGTGTTATGTCTCTGTTTTACTTACTAATTTCTCTCTTATATGTAGCCCGGTGACTCTCACGTAGATGTTTAATAAATATTTGCTGAGTGAAAGAGAGTATGAATAAATTAATGTGAGGATATTTGCCAACAGTATATTACTTACACTAATAAAATTTTATTTAAGTTCAGGGACACACGCTTCTCTTTTCTGAGATATGAGGATGCTCACTGTTACTGGGTAATAAGAACTATAATGCTGTTTTGCTTGTCTGACAGACACAAACTTAACGTTCAAATCCAGTAAGTATCTTATTCTTATTGCAATTTTTTTCCCACTTCACTATATAGTTTTGTATGTCTATTTTTAATTTTAACTATCTTAGTATGTAGGGATTTTACTGCAAGATGTTTCAACTGCTTTGTGGAATAAGCAGGGTATATATTAAAAATAAATAATTATTTCAATTTTTTCCAAAATTCCTCTGAATATGTAATAAGAAAATCACAGCACAGCATGTATAGCAATAAAGAAAATTCCTTTATGGCCAGCTTCAGAGATCGAAGCCAGCCTTCTTAGATCCAAGCCAGCTTCTTAGACTCATCGCCATTGCCACCAAGTCAGTTCTGACTCGTAGCGACCCTATAGGACAGAGTAGAACTGCCCCATAGAGTTTCCAAGGAGCAGTTGGGGGATTCGAACTGCCAACTGCAGTTGGATTCGAATTGCTGATTCAACTGCAGCCAAGGTCTTAACCACTATGCCACCTGGAGCCATGTATAAATGATTCTACCATATTTGAGTAAAGTAGGCAAGGGAATTCACTCACGAGTTGATATTGTATTATTTTGGCGACAGTACGGCTAGCATTTTCCAAAATAATTATTTGTTTCCTCTTTTAAGATGAACCTCATTCGCCCTGTATTTTATATGCAAGTCTGCACATAGATTTGTTTGCTAAAACTTGCCATGTACATTTTTCTGTCTATAAAAGATGACACAATGTCCATGTTAATACTTTACTACCAGAGTTATCCTAAATTTTACAAATGGATTGGCTCAGAGTGGCTGATTCTTCTTTATCTCTAGATACATTGGATAACCTTTTAAGTCCTGTTAGGTAAGTTCCTGGACTATCAATGCCTTTTTTTTCTTGAAAGTCATCTAAGACATCTAAGACATTGCATTGATAGTCCTATCTGCTAAAACTAAACAAATGTGAAATTACTTATTCCCTTACGGTAGTTTAATTTATAATGGGATCTATTTTTTTTAATTGATATTTTAAACTCATAGGAAATATAACTTACTTCAGTTTTTCTTTAACTATAGTTCTCGTAAGAGTGTAAATGATATTTTTATCTGAGAATATAGTATTTTTTCTTTCCTCTTACAGAGCAATTGAATTGAGGAAAAATATTTATTGCCCGCTCTCTTTCTGCTGTTGTTTATGGCCTGCCATTATCAAACGGTTTGCAAAGTATATTTTAAATGAACCTCCTGGTCATTTACTGTTTTTCAGGGACCTCAGACATGATTTGGTTTTGTCATTTGAAAGAATAATCACTTTCTGAGGCTCAAACTTCTTGCCCAACTTTTATTTTGAAAGCCTTCTTGAGTATAAAACTCAAGAGCCTCTATGGATTTTAAAAGCAAATCATCTTTTCTCCCCAAAAACATTTATTTAAAAAGAGCATGCAGAACAGAATTTCAAATTATCATGTACTCCAGACTTTCTGGAGCCATGGAGGGTGGATGAACCCCTGAAACTATTGCCCTGAGATTATCTTTTATTTTTTATAATTTTGAGAACACCTCCCTGGTATGTATATTTGTTTATCAATTATATACACAGGCCACTGTTCTGATATACATACATACATATATATATATATATATATATATATATATTTTACTTAGTCAAATTTTTTATCTTTATTTTATTTTAAAAAAAATTTATTGTACTTTAGATTGAAGGTTTACAGAACAAATAGTTTCTCATTAAACAGTCAGTACATATATTGTTTCATGACATTGGTTAACAACCCCACGACATGTTAACACTCTTAACTTCTCGACCTTGGGTTCCCTATTACCAGCTTTTCTATACCCTCCTGCCTTCTAGTCCTTGTCCGTGGGCTATTATGTCCCGTTAGTCTCATTTTGTTTTATTTTCTGGGGCCCATACTCTTGGGATATCTCCTGTCTCTGTCAGGGCAGTAAGTCTAGTCTTTTTTTGTGAGTTAGAATTTTGTTCTACATTTTTCTCCAGCTCTGTCTGAGACCCTCTTTTGTGAAACCTGTCGGAGCAGTCAGTGGTGGTAGCCAGGGACCATCTAGTTGTACTGGACTCAGTCTGGACTCAGTCTGGTGGTCGTCGTGGTCTATTAGTCCTTTGGACTAATCTTTCCCTTGTATCTTGTTTTTTCATTCTCTCTTGCTCCCGAAGGGGTGAGACCAGTGGAGTATCTTAGCTGGCTGCTCACAGGCTTTTAAGACCCCAGACGCTATTCACCAAGGTAGAATGTAGAACATTGTGTTTATAAACTGTGTTATGCCAATTGAGCTAGATGTTTCTGGAGACCATGGTCCCCACAGCCCTCCGCCCAGCAATTCAGTCCCTGAGGGAGTTTGGATGTGTCTATGGAGCTTCCATGACCTTTCCTTGTACAAGTTGTGCTGGCTTCCCCAGTACTGTGTACTCTCTTACCCTTCAGCAATTTTACCACTTATCTATTGTCTATTTAGTGTTACCCCTCACCGCTTCCCTCCCTCGTAACCATCAAAATGGTTTCTTTTTGTGTGTAAACCTTTTTGTGAGTTTTTATATAATAGCTTTACTAGTAAAAAAAAGTCTACTTTGAGCATTATGCTTTTTTAAGAACTATCTATATGGGATCAGATAGACAACAGCAACCAGAAAGATTAGGAGCAGTAAGTTTATGTTAACGAGGGAAGAACAGCTCAGAAAAGGAGAGTAGAATGGTTGTGCAGCTGAAAGAATGTAATCAGTGTCACTACATTGGACATGTAGAAACTGCTGAATTAGTGTATGTTTTGCTATGTATATTCTCAGCAACAACAAAATAAATAATATTTAGAGAAAAAATGGAAAAAAATCATGGTTAATATTAAGTAAATTATTGCAGATAAAGAAAAAATATATCTTGGGGAGTTTAGAATGAAAGATAACATTTAAAATTTTTTTTCCCTTTTATTATTGTGATGCTTTATATTAAATTACATAACCAAAAAGTGTTGCCGTCAAGTCGATTCCAACTGATATCAACCCTATAGGACAGTAGAACTGCCCCATATGGTTTCCAAGGAGTGGCTGGTGGATTCGAACTGACAGCCTTTTGGTTAGCAGCTATAACTCTTAACCACTACACCACCAGGGTTTCCATTAAATTACATAGAGACTAGTAATCTACCAGTTTCCCGGGAGGTCCAGAGGCTGTGGGTGAAGCTGTCTTTGCCTGATACAGAGCAAGAGCAGGAGACTGCTTGGAGAATTAATTGTATTTCCAGAATATTGTAGAGAAAGAATGTGTGTGGGTTTCTTATGGGCCAGATGTGGAACTCTCAAATCCAAGCTGGGCTCTGTTAGGAAGAATAGACCCCAAGAAGAAGGCCTGGTGAAGTTCACTGACCACAGGCAACCAGGGACAGTGCTTAAGTGGCCTATCAGAGAAGGAAGCTAGAGATGAGGAATTCCCAGTAATAGGAATGTCTTCAAAGAACCCACACAAATGTCTCAGTAGAAAAAAATCCACATCCAGGGATCACCATTTTAACTGAACCATCAAAGATTTCAACTCATTCCTCTTATACTGGACAGATCAAAACCCAGCTAAAGAGTTGGGGATGAGTTAGAATGAGAGAGAAGAATATGACCTTACCCCAATCCTAGTACCTTTCCTAGACTCTGCCATGAGTGGCCTCTGCCCTGAGTCCCTCTCTTTAGAGACCTCTATTCCAGCCTTCCTCTGTCATCCCTCCCCATGGGGCAAAGAGTCCATACACACAAGAGAGCATCTCCACCTGGATCCCATATCCCCCCTTCTCAACCATGTTTAAGGTACTTAGGATCCCAGAATACTCTGCCCACATACATCCAGCATGATTCCAAGGCCTATGTGAGCTTCTTTTCCATCTGTTCTCGCACTGATGGGCTGTGTCACTACTGTGCACACCCTTAGGTTCAGTGATGGTCTAAGAGGCAACTAATGCTGGATGGGGAGTCAAAACTTGGGTGTTCGGGCTGGGGTATCCATAGAGATGAGGTTGGGGGCCGAAAGCCATTTCCCAGTGCCCTGATTTTATTTCCTGGATCTCGAGTTTTCGGGGAGTTTAAATTCTAGCGTAGTCTGAATGCAAGCCTAGGAAGGTATATCTTAACAATTTATTAAATTTATTTGTAAGACTCTATTTATATTTTAAATATTCATACAGGTAAGAGGGCTGTCATTTTTTTTTTTTTTTTTTTTTTGTCTCTGACCTTTCTTCTCCCCACTGCAATTTCCATCCTAATGTATGCCTAAGTTGGGAAAGATATGTTTCAAAGTGTATATGATTATGGTTATTTAGATGCTACAGGAGTGGACTCGTTTTAGTATGCAAAATGTGACACTGCATTAGTTGGAAGTAAGCTAAGAGACCTTATAATACCTAAAAATAAGCAGAAAAACTATTTTTAAAAAATTGCTTCAATTTTTGATCCAGGGTCAAAGAAAAACAGATTTTTAGTATTAGGTAAAGGATATTTTTGTTTTGTCTTAAATCCTATTTTCTGGGAAATTTTTCTGTGTAATGAGGAACCCAATGTTCATTTTCTGGTTTTGGTGAATCCTTCTCTTACAGTCACCCTATGATCTTGTCTTCTGTTCAAGATATATAGGCCTGAGTGCGGGATTAGTCATACTAAACCCAGTTTTTAAAAAGCCAATTCATCCTTAATCTAGCCTGAGAAATTTATTTTTTCTGCTTCCATAAAGATTACACACGAAAAACCCTATGGGGCAACTCTACTCTGTTATATGGGGTAACTGAGTTGAAACTGACTCCATGGCACCCAACAACAAAAAGTCTCACCAAATCCACAGTTAGCCTAAAAATATTCCTGCAGAGAAACTTTAGATTGAAGAAAATACCAAAATGCAAGCAGAGACAAAAATAGTGGCTAAATTTTTCTCCATCACTCGTTTGTCAGTTTGTCATACTGTGGTGGCTTGCATGTTGCTGTGATGGTGGAAGCTATGCCACTGGTATTTCAAATACCAGCAGGGACACACACAGTAGACAGGTTTCAGCAGAGCTCCAGACTAAGACACACTAGGGAGAAGAACCTGGCGATCTGCTTCTAAAAATATTGACCAGTGAAAACCTTATAAATAGCAGGGGAACATTGTCTGATATAGTGCAGGAAGATGAGTCCCTTGGATTGGAAGGTACTCAGAATACAAATGAGGAAGAGCTGCCTCCTCAAAGTAGAGTTGACCTTGACATGGATGGAGTCAAACTTTTGGGAGCTTCATTTACTATTGTAGCAAGTCTCAAAATAGGGAAGAAACAGCTGCAAACATCCGTTAATAATCGAAACATGGAATTAGTGAGTTGAAATCGACCGGTATTGGCTATTTTGAATAGGACAATCATATGGTCTACTACGCCAGAAATGACAAGTTAAAAATGAACAGCATCACATTTATTTGTCAAAAAGAACATTTCAAGATCTGTCCTGAAATACAACACTGTCAGTGATGGGATAATATCCATGTGCCTACATAGAGGACAAGTTAATATGACTATTATTCCAATTTACTCACTGACCACTGTTGTGGAAGATGAAGAAATTGAAGACTTTTACTAACTTCTGCAGTCTGAAATTGACCAAACATACAATCAAGATGCATCAATGATTACTGGTGATTGGAATGCGAAAGTTAGAAAGAAGGATCCATAGTCAGAAAATATGGTCTGGGTGATAGAAACAACACCAGAGATCATATGATAGAATTTTGCAAGACCAATGACCTATTCATTGGAAATACCTTTTGTCAACGTCATAGACAGCAACTATATACGTCGACTTCACCAGGTGGGATACAAAGAATTCAAATAGAGTACATTCATGAAATAAGGAAGTGGAGAAGCTCAATATCATCAGTCAGAACAAGGCCAGGGACCAACCGTGGAACAGCAATTGCACATATGCAAGTTCAAGTTGCAAATGAGGAAATTAAAATGAATCCACGAGAGCCAAAGTACAACCTTGAGTGTATCCCACCTGAATTTAGAGACCATCTGAAGAATAAATTTGACGAGTTGAGGGCTAATGACTGAAGACTAAACAAGTTGTGAGATGACATCAAGGACATAATACAAGAAAGAAAAAGGTAATTAAAAAGACAGGAAAGAAAGAAAAGACCAAAATGAATGTCAGAAGAGACTCTGAAACTTGCTTCTGAACGTACAGTATGTAAAGCGAATGGAAGAAATGATGAAGTAAGAGCTGAAAAGAAGATTTCAAACGGGGCTGAAGAAGACAAAATAAAGTATTATAATGAAATGTGAAAACACTTGGAGTTAGAAAACCAAAAAGAAGAAGAATATGCTCGGTATTTCTCAAGCTGGCCAAACCCAAACCAAACCCGTTGACGTGGAGTCTCTTCTGACTCATAGTGACCCTATAGGACAGAGTAGAACTGCCCCATAGGGTTTCCAAGGAATGGCTGGTGGATTCAAACTGCCAGCTATTTTGGTTTGCAGCCGATCTCTTAACCACTGCACGACCAGGGCTCCTCTCAAGATGATAAAACTAAAGGAAAAATTCAAGCCTTGAGTTACAATATTGAAGGATTCTTTGGGCAAAATAGTGAATGACACAGGACGCATCAAAAGAAGATAGAAGGAGTACGCAGATTCAGTATACCAAAAAGAACTGGTTGATGTTCAGCTATTTCAGGAGGTAGCATATAATCAAGAACCAGTGGTACTGAAGGAAGAAGTCCAAACTGTACTGAAGGGAATGGCAAAAAACAAGGCTCCAGGAATTGATAGAATACCAACTGAGATGTTTCAACAAATGGTTGTAGCACTGGAGGAGCTCACTTGTGTTTATGTCAAGAAACTTGTTAGACAGTTACCTGGCCAACCAACTGTAAGAGGTCCATATATATCTGCCCATTTCAAAGAAAAGTGATCCAGCTGAATGCTGAAATTATCAAACAATATCATTGATATCACACACAAGTAAAATTTTGCTGAAGATAATTTAAAAATGTCTACAGCATTAAATCAACAAGGAATTGCCAGAAATTCAAGCTGGATTCAGAACAGGACATGGAATGAGAGATACCATTGCTGATGTCATATGGATCTTCGCTGAAAATAGAGAATACCAGAAAGATGCTTACCTGTGTTTTATTGACTACGCAGAGACATTCAACTGTGTGGATCATAACAAATTATGGATAACATTGCCAAGAATGGGAATTCCAGAACACTTAATTGTGCTCAAGAGGAACCTGTACATATACCAAGAGGCTCTCGTTCAAACAGATCAAGGGGATACTTAGTAGTTTAATATCAGTAAAGGTGTGCATCAGGGTTGTATCCTTTCACTATACATATTCAATCTGTGTGTTGAGTAAATAACCCAAGAACTAGACTATATGAAGAAGGACTTGACATCAGGATTGGTGGAAGACTCATTAACAACCTGGGATATGCAGATGACACAACCTTGCTTGCTGAAAGTGAAAAGGACTTAAAGCACTTATTGATGAAGATCAAAGACCACAGCCTTCAGTGTGGATTACACCTCAACATAAAGAAAACAAAAATACAACTGAACCAGTAAGCAGCACCATGATAAATGGAGAAAAGATTGAAGTTGTCAGGGATTTCATTTTACTTGGATCCAGAGTCAATGCCCATGGAAACAGCAGTCAAGAAATCAAGCAATGCATTGGGCAAATCTGCTGCAATAGATCTCCTTTAAGTATTAAAAAACAAAGAAGTCACATTGAGGACTGAGATGCTCCTCACCCAAGCTGTGGTGTTTTCAGTCACCTCCTATGAATGTGAAAGCTGGACAATGAATATGGAAGACTGAGGAAGAATTGATGGCTTTGAACTGTGGTGTTGGTGAAGAATATTGAATGTACCATAGATTGCCAGGGGAAGGAACGAATCTGTCTTGGAAGAAGTAAAGCCAGAATGCTCCTTAGAAGTGAGTATTGTAAAAGTTTGTCTCATGTACTATGGACATGTTATCAGGAGGGACCAGTAAAGTAACAGTAAAACAGAGGTCAGTTAATAAGTGGAAGACTCTCCATTAGATGGATTACAGTGACTGCTACAATGGACTCAAATGTAGCAATGATTGTGAAGATGGTGCAGGTCTGGAGAGTGTTTTGTTTTCTTATACGTAGGGTCACTATGAGTTGGAACCGAGTCCATGGCACCTAACATCAACAACAACAACTTTTCTTTTCCTTGTCTGAGTAAGCATAAAACCTTGTGAGATAAAACTGGTGAATTTATTATATCTGACAAGAGACTGACTCCCCAAAATGAAATTATCAGCATGATATATAATATGGATTCCCATCCACCATTATTATTGGTGAACTCACTCAGAGTGCTCTGAGATATTAGTTAATAATTATGTGAATCTTCAGTTAGAACGATGCTTTAAAAGGTGTTTAACCCATTGCCATCTAGTTAATTCTAACTCACAGCGACCCTGTAGGATAGAGTAGAACTGCCCCATAGGGTTTCCAAGGAGCAGCTGGTGGCTTCGAACTGCCAACCTTTTGGTTAGCAGCTGAGCTCTTAACCACTGTGCAACCTAGGCTGCAAAAGGTTTTATTAAAAGTTTATTTCATCTTTTCAAAATGTTCTATTTTTACATGCATATTATAATATGCATAATGTGTTCATTTATAATTGTTAAATACTTAACTATACACTTTTAGGAAGTGCAAACCACAGTTAGATTTTTACTAACAGGGATAAACAGCAATTTCAACATCATGTTTAGAAAGAACTAAAGAATTTTTTGTTGTTGTTGTAGTAAATATATAGATAACAAAACATCTGCAACTTCAGTATTCACATGTTCGGTCAGTGACATTAAATATGTTCATCATGGTGTTCAACCATCACCATAAATTTTTTAAAGAAAAAAATACACTCTTATGAACTCATATGTAAGCTTGAACTTGTAAGAGTAAGCAACAAATGAATGTCTAAATATATTTTAACCCATTTCCTCTGCAAACTTGTAGTCTTCTTATGATTATTGAAACAGTATGAAATCTCAATCAAAGAGATTTATAAAGCCCTGGAAAAAATACTTGTAACAATGTCTGTGTCCAGTGATTTAAGATGTTCTAACTCATAAATCCACTGTTTATTTATAATGGTTAGCTAGCTGCCTTTTAACATTATTGGTAATGGAAGTTTCTACCCTTAATTTATAATGCAGAATGGCAGAAAGAGGATCTCTGGAGAGGCCTGTGGCTGACTGTTTCCACTTGGTTGTGTATGCTCAGGCAACAGGGATGTCACTAAAATATAATAAAAATGTACATTGTTTCTTTTTATTGTTCTGTTTATTTCTTTGTAATCTGCACCATAGGGGATGATTTTATGGATTTTATAATAAATGAGTTGGGGGGGCATAAAATGACTATATATATATATATATATATATATATATATATATATGTATATGGGAGAATAGAGTACTATTATTAGATCAATACCCTATATACTGAAAATGGAACTGAAATGCAGAAACATGGAATGGCAGAATTAAATTCCTTGACCTGAAGGTTTCAATAATTAAGATAAACACTGTGTTACAGAAAAGGAGAGAATTTGCCCCAAATACATTTTTTTTAAAGCAAGTGTTTTTCTCAGTATCGCAGTTTCAGGACATAAAGACCAAAGCTTTTTGTGTTTATGTGCTCTTCTACTTTTAACTATCCATTTTTACCATGTAATTGAGGGATAAATAGCAAATAAATGCAAAGCTGACTTTGTAATGAGGTAGTACTTGTACATTATGTAACTACAGAAATGCAAATAAATCTTCTATATGCTGGAAGCACTTTAAAATTATTTTTTAGTAATGGATGTATTTCTGTGTTGATGTTCTGAATGCTCTCTCATCTTCCAGGTACTCTATTTTGCAGCATAATTCAGGACATGTCTTGGAGAAAAGCTGGCATATTTAGATATGTATGAATGCAGTTGAATTTTTGTGTGTTTTGCTAGTGGGAATTGGATAAATTATTTTTCCAGCGTTCACTTTAACTTCCTTTAGTGCAGATACTATTCTTTAAAATAACAGATGTGTTCACTTTCAGAATTAAGAAGTAAATTGTTAAAACCCATAAGGTTACCTATTTTTGTGAATTGTTGGGTGAAAGTAGAGAAAAGAGAATGCCAAAATGTTACTTGACTTCTTTGCCCAGTATAATTGGTAGATTTATAAACCAGTCAGGTTTCAATTTGTTTTTACTTGTAGTCACTAGGATATCTGGTTTTACAAATGCGTTGTTTTTTATCTTTCTTCATATGTAATGAAGCTTGTTGTACCTAACAGTATTGTCATTATACAATTTTAATACTTTAATTATATGCAGCATGCTGTTTCATTATAGCAACACTTCTTTGTTCAGTAATGTATTCTAGCTATCATTTTCTAGAAAATTTCAGAAAAGTTCCCTTTTATTTGACACCACAATATGCCATATTCTAAGGCTGAAGTATTGTTTTATTTTACTTATCACCTCTGAATATTTATGCATTTAGTAACTTATACATTTAGCTTCCTATATGCTATTATTTTTAATTCATAGCACATCTCTCTAAGAAACAATTACAAGGAGAAAGCAAATTTGCCACCAAGAATTCAGAAGAATTAAAAATACTTGTCACCATCTTCTATATCATTCTCTCCACAGGCTTCCTAACAAACATCACACAGATTGCCAATTCTGCCACTGTGAGGAACGCTGAGTTATGTTATGTGGGCAAAATGGAAAGGGCCCAAGAATTAGATTTTGAGAAAACATAGTAAAACTTAGGTTAAAATGACGGTGTTCAAGAAAATAGGATTTGCGTAAATAATGCCAGAAAGTGTATATATTATTTTACTTTAAAAAGTATTATTTGGGCATCTCATCTCCATGGTCCCCAACCTTTTTCTTCATTTTGATTTGTATAGCATATTTTGAATATTATTTACTGAGCTCCTTATATCATATCTGGAATTTATGTAAAAGTGTTTTAGAATCAATGATGTGAGTAAATTTTCCACTTCATTTTAAAGAAAGAACCAAAGGGTTAAGTAATAATAAATAAATCATCAGGTTTATAATAGAAACAAGATCTTATACGACATATTCTTAAAACTTCATTAAGAATCTGCCATTCTTTTTCTAAGAAGGTAGATAGAAAAAAAATTCTAGGTAACAGTTAATTTTTGGCAAAAAAATTTGATGAGGGTGGATCTGGAGAAGGAGACCCAACTGTTTTTAACTTCTTTACCTTTTCTCTTTCTGTATGACATGAGCTAATGGTACAGTGGTCTGCTGTCCCAAATGAATACATGCTGGAGAAAGATTTTTTCCAGTGGATGGCCTCATACAGATTCTAAATAAATGATGCTAAATTTAAAAAAGAATAACTTCTCCTAAAGCTTTCCTAAACAATCTCTGGGACCAAACCATTGCACTCTGGGAATATGCTTCTGTAACTTTACTGAGAGCTCAGAAGAAATTATTTTGTGTGTGGCACTGCCACTCTCCCCAGAGCGCCATCTTTAAGCCAAAGGCCTATGACACAAGCTTGTTTTCCAAATGCTAAAATATCCTCTTTGCTAACAACTTTGGAGTAAACAGTGAACATTTTACTTAAATTGTTTGGAAAAAGGATGCCCTAGTGGATTTTTGCCTTCTTGTTTCCACCTTAAACATATATATATATATGGTGTGGGCAAAGAATACTGAATATACCATGGCCTGCCAAAAGAACGAACAAATCTGTCTTAGAAGTACAACCAGAATGCTCCTTAGAAGCAAGGATGGCGAGACTACATCTCACATATATTCGATGTGTTATCAGGAGGGATCAGTCCCTGGGGAAGGACATCATGCTTGGTAAAGTAGAGGGTCAGCGAAAAAGAGGAAGACCCTCAACAAGATGGATTGACGCAGTGGTTGCAACAATGGGCTCAAGCATAACAATGATTGTGAGGATGGTGCAGGACTGAGCAGTGCAGTGTTTCGTTCTGTTGTACACAGTGTTGCTATGAGTTGGAATCGACTCAATGGCACCCAACAACAACATACACACACACACGTATATATGTATATATATAAATATATATTTTTATATATATACATATATATATTTATATATATACATATATATTTATATATATATACATATATATGTATATAACTTCAAGATGGCAAACTGTACATGCATAGTTAATACCCTTTAATGTTCAAACTTCATTGAAATGACAGAGAAGATTAAATAAAATTAAGCAAAAGAGAATATGTCTTTAACAGCCTAAAAGTTGTTTTTAGGACTATTAGAGGCCCAGTGATTCCTTTCCATATTCTACATAAAGGAATATGGAAAGGAATCATGTTGATAGAGAAGGGGAACCAGAGCCTATGACCCTAAACTGGGAAAGGTCGAAGTGGAAGTAGTGGCTGTTCTGTCTTCTCATATTAGAAAAGATCCGAGTTAAGAGTCAGTACAAATGAGTGGACAGAAGCCACATTAGTTAATTAAGAACTCCGGAACAGCTGCCCCAGTTACCCACCTCTCCCCTTTTGCTATCCCCTCTTCATGATTTTCAAGGCTAAAACTAGAAGACTACTGTCCAAAGAAATCTAAACGTTTGTTTGGAGAACACTTGGACTTCTAATGCGGAAGTTGGCATCACTCAGCAAAACCCTCCCTGTTATGCAGGATGGGAGTAGCCTTCCTGCCTACTCCCTTTCTGTGCTTAGAGGTTGCAGTCAGTCCTTCCATGAAGGAGAGAAGCCTGTTGATGAAAATAAATCAATTAAAAGACTAAAAAAGAAGAAGAAAGAAAACTCAGTTAAGTATATTAATCAATGTACTCTTTATTTATAAGTAGGCACTCATACTCTTTTCATGAATATTACCTGAGATGTTCTATGGTAAATGAAAAGAGGATGTAAAAAGAAGAAACATAGGGTCGAAGTACGGTAGAAAAAGACCAGGGGAGCCGGGAAAAGAAATCCCAGGATGTAACTTGCAGCAGGCCTGGAAATCCATCAGCCCAACTGGGAACAGGAAATCAGAAGGCTCCTAGAGAATGTCAAGAAGCATGAAATACATTTTATTCAAAATTTGGAAAGATCTTGATCGTGTGGTGAATTAATTTATACTGTTCTTCTCTCAACAAGAAAAATAATTAGACATTTCTTGGAAAAAATGTAAATCCCTTTGTTGGTATGAAGTATCTAATGTGACATGATTTTAAACAATTGATAGAATATATATATATATATATATATACATAGCTTTTTTTTTTTCTGACCTTGATGCTAGAGGAGCCTCCATAGTGTGACACATTTCAAGTGAAAGACAATGATATTTTTTTCTCTGTGGATACAATCACAGTACTTGGTTCTACAGTGAGTAATATTTAGATAAACATATTACATATTATTGTAAATGGAGCCCTGGTGGTGCAGCGGTTAAACATTTGGCTACTAACCAAAAGGTCAGCAGTTCGAATCCACCACCTGCTCCTTGGAAACCCTATGGGGCAGTTCTACTCTGACCTGTAGGGTCACTATGAGTCGGAATCAACTTGACAGCAACGGGTTTTTGGTTTTTTGGTTATTATTGTAAATACTCTTCTTTTTTTCATTTTTTGCAATTAATTATAGGCAATAGAAAAATTAACGTGCAGATGGTATTTATGCCCCAATTCTTCTCCCCTCCCTGCATTCTCACCCCTTGTCATATAATTTTAGAATGCTTCCTGTTAAGGAAGAATATATTTCTCTTGCTCCTAGACTTTGGGTTTGGACATATGACTTGATTTGATCAATTGAATGAAGCAAAGTGCCAGTGCACCAGTTCTGAACCTAACCCTTAACAGGCATTTCGGGTTTGCTTCCCTTGTTGAACTTCTATGATCACCATAGCAAAGGTACGAAAGACAGCTGCTGCCTCCTCAGCTACCACCCAGAATGATCACACAGGGAGCTGACCTGAGTGCAAATCTTAGTGAGGAGCAGAGCCCAGCAGGATCTTTAGCTTAAAGCAGAGCTCCTCAGTGTAGCCCCCCTGCCCCCTGAGATATGTTGCCATCTCCCCTACCTCTGGCACTCAAATGCTTGAGAAATGCATGCTTATTTGTATATGCCATGGAGGTTTTGTGATTATTTGTTACACAGCCTTACTGTAGTGATTGTTGGCTGAGCCACATAGATCATTAAAACACAATGCATTATAAAAACGTTAATCAAATTTTGACAGTAAAAAAATTAATAGCAGAACTGTAATGGCAGGGAAGAAACGTGAAGGGTGATATAGCAGCCGTGATGTCTAAAGCTCATGAAAAGGCAGCAAGTTTATATTATTTAAGATTGTAATGGAAATCCATAGAACAACTAAAATAATATGCAAGTAATAAAATTCAGGAAGGGATGGGCTGAGAGGAGGCAGTTTTGGGGAGATCATTTTTTCATTTGTCTATTGATACTGAAAAGAATAAATATGAAGCCAGGGGCTAAATAATTGCACACTCACAATAAATAAATAAATCAGCAAGTAAATAAATAACAGATAAGTAGATAAAATAAGGTGCCAGTCATATCCGTTAACTATGCACAATTATAATAACCTCTAGATTTCAGTAACATATCAATTTGTTATAGTTTAGTGAAAGTACTGATAAAGTGTTCTATAAGTTTCAGAATTATAATTGTATATTCAGGAAGAATCATCAATAGATTTTGGTCTTTCTCTACCTCAGCATGATTTAACTAAAATATTATAAATATTGTAGTACTTTGTGGATGGATTCTATTTTGGGAAAATATTAATATCACCTCTGAATATAACTCTGTAGCCCATTTAATTGAGAAATACATAAGCCTTCCTTTATCCTCTCAAACATAGGAGAATGAGTTTTAATGAGTCTAGGGAAGTAGGATGCTGCATAAACCCAAATCATTATACTCAGAGCCAAATTAAGTGGATGGGGTTACACTTATACCTAGTATTTACTAACATTAGTCCAATTCTCAAGTCATTGGATTGTATTAAAAGGAACTGAACTTTTTTTTCTGCATTCATTTTATAATAGCATAACACAGCAAACAGTTTCTAGTAAGACCCATTCCTCTCTGACAGAATAGGACAATTTGTTAATGCACTTGTTATAGAAATAGATAATTATTTTAGTCAGGTTCATTGGAAATGATGGAAATTGTTGCCCTGAAGGCTTACTTTTACAGTGTTAAATTACATGGTAGGTAATTAATGGGATTGAGATTTTCATTTAATGTAAGAAATTAATAATGAAAATTTCCTTTTTAATATATGTATTAGTTTTTAAAGTCACACCTCTCACATAGGAGCTAAGAGAACTAGAGAAAGTTATTACATGGTTCCAATATGAAAGTTGGTCTTTTGAATAGATCATAAGAGTGAAAAAACATGCACGTCAATATGCTTGATAGACTTGCCTCAGAAAAATTTCTGGCAAGTGAGAACTACTATGGAACATATGGGTAACCTTAGTTATAGTTTAACACACTTCAGATTTCTGCTAGCCAACTAGATAAATAAATTCAATCTGACACCAGAATATAAGAGCAATAGAAAATCTTGCAGCTATTTTTTTTTTTTTTCCATTCATCTTGATTTAAGGCTTCCTGTAAAGCCTTTCTTGAGTGATAGAAATAATCTGCAAAGGAGGAGGTGAACTACCTTGAAAAAATTTAGTATTTTTGTCATTTTTATGAATACAAGCTCTTGCTTTAGTATGTTTTATTAAACTACTCCGTCTTTCCAATAAGACCTGCCTTGTTTCACTTGGGCTTCATGCTTCTCACTTTGTGGTATGAATGTAAAAAAAGCTCTCTGATGTGAATTTGGGGAGGTCAGTGTTGCCCATTAATTTTATGTTTATGTTCTTGTGATACATTTTCTGTGTGTGTATGCGTGTGTAGTTCTAAGTTCACAGACAATAAATAGGTTATAAAAAGAATCTTGATATGATCACCTTTTTAACAGTTTTGTTAAGGTATAATGGAAGTACACTGAACTACACGTATTTAAAATGTACAATTGGTAAGTTTTGACATATACATACACCTATAAAACAGTAATTTTACTCAAAATAGCATACATTTCCAGAAGTATTTTCCTACCTATTGTAATCCCTCCCTCCTGCCTCTCCAGTATCTTCCCAGACCAGCACTGATCTGCTTTCCGTCACTATAGATTCCTTTGTGTTTTCTAGGAATTTACATAAATAGAATTATACAATATGTTCTCTTTTCTGTCTGGCTTGTTTCACTCAGCATAAATATTTTGAGATTCCTCCATGTTGTTATTTATATCTGGGTTTTTTTGTGACTGAATAGTGTTCCATTGTATGGATAGACTACCACTTGTTTATCCATTTGCTGGTTGATGGGCATTTGGGTTGTTTCCAGTTTTTTACTATTACAAATAAAGCTGCTATGAACATTCATACATGTATGTGTGTGTGTATGAACATATGCTTTCATTCCTCTTGGGTAAATAACTCGGAGTAGAATGGCTAAATTATATGGTAGATATATGTTTAAATATCTGATAAAGTGCCAAATTGTTATCTGAAGTGGTTGAATTATTTTACATTTCCACTAGGAATGTATGCGAGTTTCAGTTCTTCCAAGTACTTACCAACACTTGATATGGTCAGTCTTTTTAATTTTAGTCATTCTAATAGGTGTGTAGTAATACTTTATTTTGGTTTTAATTTACATTTCCCTAAGGATGAATGATGATGAGTATCTTTTCATATGTTTATTTGCCATTCTTACATGTTCTTTGGTGAAGTCTCTGTTCGAATCTTTTGCCAACTTTTTTTTTTTTTTAAACAGAGTTGTTTGTTTTCTTATTATTGAAATTTGAGATTTCTTTATACATTCCGGATAGAGGTGCTTTATCAGATATTTGATTTGAAAATATTTCTCCCAGTTTGTGCCTTTAGTTTTCATCATCTTTGTTGTTAAAGAGCAGAAGTAGTGAATTTGGTAAAGTACAATTTATTAAATTTTCAGTGGCTCATGATTTTGATGTTATATTAAGAAGCCTTTGCCTAGCCCAAAGCCAAAGAGATTTTTCTACTATAATTCTTTTTTCTAGAAGATTTATAGTTTTAGGTTTTACTTTAAAGTTTATGATCCAATTTAATTTTGTGTATGATGTGAGGTATGGATATATGTTATTTATTTATCTAATTTTTTTTATTTTTTGCATATAGATATCTAATTGTTCTAGCATCATTTATTGAAAATACTACACTTCTCTACTGAATTACTTTCATATCCTTTGTCATTATGATATGCTTTTGGGTTTTCTTCATGTTTCTTGTGCTTGGGATTCACTGAGCTACTTGGTTCTGTGAATTTATAGTTTTCACCAAATTTGCAATTTTTTGACCATTATTTCTTCAAATTTTTTCTTCTGTAAACATTCTTTTTCGGGGACTCAATTACATGTACTTTAGGTTGCCCATATGTCTCAAAACTCACTGATGCTCCAGTTTGGTTTGTTTCTTTGCTTTTGCTCTCTGTGTTTCATTTTGTATAGCTTCTATTGCTGTGTCTTCAAGTTCACTAATCTTTTCTTTTTCAATGTCTAATATTTGTTAATTTCCTCAAGTGTATTTTTCATCTCACACATTGTAGTTTAAACTTTAGAAGTTCAATTTGGGTCTTTCTAATATTTTCCTTTTCTCCACTCAACATTTTCAATATATGAAATAAAATTACAGTAACCATCTTAATAGCCTTATCTGTTAATTTTAACTTCTGGTTAGTTTTGGTTGATTGACTTTTCTCTTCATCATAGGTCATATTTTCTTGTTTTTTGTGTGCTTGATAATCTTGATTGGATGCCCGACATTATAAATCTTACCTTGTTGAATGTTGAATATTTATTTTGTAGTCCTATATATATTCTTGAGCTTAGTTCTCCTACATAGTTAAGTTATTTGGAAATAGTCTGTCCTTCTGGGTCTTGCTTAGATGATTTGTTAGGAGATACCAATGAGATATTTATCCCAGGTCTAATTATTTCCCACTACTGAGGCAAGATCCTTCTGAGTACTCTTCCCATTGCCCCATGAATTAGAGGAGATTTTCTAGTCTCACTGGTGGGAACTGCCATGTTTCCTGGCTCTGTGTGATCTCCAAAAATTGTTCACTCTAATCCTTTCAGATGGTTCTTTCCCAAGTAGTTTCCATATATTCCTGCACTGACCAGTCCTCTGCTGGATACTTGAGGGAACACGACAGTGTTTAGATGTACTCTGTAGAGGTCTCTGGAATCATTCTTGGTGTAACCATTTCCTTTCTGGAACTTTGTCCTGCAAACTCTAGCTGCCCTGGTCTCCCCAGATTCTTAGCTCCTTCTCTTTAACTCAGTGCCTGCCAGGCTCTGCCTGGCTGCTTCCTCTCTGTGCCACAACTGGTGATCTACCCCAAAGCAGTAGCTTGGGGCAATTGTAGGGCTTACCTCATTTGTTTCCTATTTCTAAGATTTTAGTGTCCTTCATTTCCTTATGTCCAGTGTCTTAAAAACCTTATGTGTGTATGTGCTGGTGTGTGTGTGGTTTTTTGTTTGTTATGGTTGCTTCAGTTGGAAGGGTACACCTGGCCCATGTTACTCTGTCTTGCCCAAAAGCAGAATTTCTCTTGAATCTCAATATTACCACTTTTAATGAAGAAGGAATATGAATTTGTATACTTAACAGTACATATGAGAGAAAAAAGTAAAATATGTAAATTAATGGCTTGGAAGCAGTACTTTTATGCACTGAGCAGTAAATTGGTTGCTTGAAATGTATTCCTCCTTGCTGGCCTTGAGTGTGGCAAATATTCTGATGTCTCTTGCTCTGCCAGGAAAATATGCAACTTCCTGTAAGTATGTAGACAAGATTCTGAAATAAGGGAATTTTAGCTACTGAGCTCTTTCACCTTGATGGGGACTGAAACTTCCAAGAATTTAAAAGGGAGTGATCTCTATAAATATCACCCATAATCTGTGTCTATCAGCTGTAAATCTCCGTGATCTATTGGCCAGAATTTATAGCATTAATGTACTAGTGTCCAAAAAAAAAAAAAAAGTAAAGGTCATCATTTTATAAAGAAATATATTAAGAATATTTGTTGAATGATTCCATTCAGTGGATTAAGATTCCATGGGCTTTGTATGGGGGTAAACACTGTCTTTCATTTTTCTCCAAGGAGGGACTGCTCTTCTGTAGAATATTTGTAAAAATTCTACCTGTTTATTTATACTGATGGTAACCCCAAAAGTAAAAATATCCATGTAGAGAACACCTCATCAAAATTTACCTACATTTCCATTCAACCACAAAACCGTGAAGCATTCTAAAGCACAAAATAAATATAGTCTAGCCTATTTTATAATCATAAGGTGAATTTATTTTCACAGTCTTTGAAGTTTACAAGATATTTTTCCTGTAAATTATCTCATTTCATCCTCACAGTAACTTTCAAAGTGTAATAGAATTCATAAGTTAAGGGGCATCATTTTTGTCTAATTATGTCTATATCAATATAAAACTTCAAAGATATCAAAATATACATCCGGGAAGTCATTTTTGCTTTACTATCTTATTAATTTTTTTTTTTTACTATAAAGTTCAAATATGTGCAAAAATAGAAGAAAATGCTTACGAATGTGTATTTAAGTTCCAAAACTATAAATTATGCAAATAGTGAAGGTATGATTCCAGCAATAAGGATAATACATGAGAGGTGATTTGTAGTGCTACTTTTAAGATTTTTAAGACAATAATTCTAGGGTTAAATGAAATTATCTTTCTGTATACACAAAATGTAACTATGTAGTAGTGCCTGTTATTTAAATGTAAAAAAACCAGACAAAAACAAAAAAACAAGCCCCAATTGCTTATATGCACATAATATAGTACCTTGAAGACAAGACAAGAGTGAAGGAATAGCGAAGAAGGAATACTGATATTTCCTGGACAGTGGTAAAGTGTGCTTGTCAATAGCATAGATTCTTGAGACAAATTATCTGGGTTTTAATCTCAGCTCTACCGCCTCTTTGCTGTGTGAGCAGTGAAGCTCAGCTCCTGCAGGCAAAGTCACTGCCTCCTCTACGATCACTGTACTTTTTGCACGTAACGCTATTGTGGCATGTATTTCACTATAGTTCATTAAACTTCTCTCTCTCCCAAGTAGAAGATGAAATCTCTTAGGACAGAAACTATTCTTATTCATTGATGTACCTGGTTATGTATTTTAGAAAATACTTATCAAAGTTTTAATGAATAAGTGAGTGAGTGAATGAATGGGTGAAGATAGCCATATTAATCATAGCTATGCTTCCAATGTGGCTTCTAGCCAGTTACAGGTTTCTGGTGATTCACAGAAAAAAATCCAAAATAGTTCGCCGTCAGTGTTGATCTCTGAGACTAGTGAGTGCCCGTGAATTATTTTGCCGTGCAGCTCTCAGAATAATGGTTAATTTTGAATAAAGCATCATGAATCTGCAAACAATATATGAATGATAACATAGCATAATAAAAGTAGGAAACCAAAAAATATAGACTTTACATATATGGAGTAAAAATCTATGGGACAAAAAAGGAGTCACTCTCAGATCTACAGACCACTAGTATTAAAAAAATAAGGAAATGCATGTTAATTAAAAAAAAAAAAAAGTCACTTTATAGAGTTAATTATTTATAACTCCAGATAAACTCAGGGGCATTTTTACCCCAGTCTCATTTAAAACTCAGCATTCCCTAGGCTTCTAGACTGATTTACTTCTTTGGAGTTCCTTTGAGAACTGTGCATTCTCAGAGCACTTTTCACTTTGAACTGTAACTGATTATTTCCTTGTCTGTTTACTGTACTGTAAAAACCTTGAGAAAATTCAGAGAGCATGACATATTAATACTTTTATTGTTAGCACCTAGCACAGAACTAAGAATGGATGGATGAATGGATGAGTTGATGGATGGATGGATAGATAGATGGATGGATGGGCTTCATATGCAGAGGTTCAGCTCAGTGTTTGTCAACCCTGGATAGCCTTTAGAATCCCTGGACTCTTTTTAAGAATATGTTATTGCCTCCATTCCACCCAAGACCATTAAAATCAGAATCTGTGGGTATGGGATGTTTACATTGCTATTTAAAAACTTTTAAAAGAACCACTGATCTAACTCCATTTTTCCTTAATAAGAACACTTTTGAAACAGCCTGGGACACTTGCTGGACACTCACTATTACAGAACATATTTGATGATCCCCTAGGTCTCTAATACTTCCATTTTTTTCTTAAACCAATCCTAACCAGTCACTTGAGTTGATTCCAACTCATGGCAACCCCCCCCCCCCCCATATGTGTTATTCCAAATCAGCTCCATAGGATTTTCAGTGGCTGATTTTTTGGAAGTAGATCTGGGGCACCTCTTGGTAAACTCAAACTGCCGAGCTGCTTAACTCTTTGTGCCACCCAGAGACTTCTTTCTTACCAATCAACAAATATTTATTGTAGGTTAAGGTACTATGCTGCATACACCTGAGATAAGATCTTCTGAGATAGTTTTCCCTTTGGATAAAATTTTCATTGAAGGAGACATCTGTTCTTTTTTGGCTTCAACTGTATGTTTTTCGTGTAGCTTTTATTTATGATTTTTCAAGTTTTCAAATATTCAAGTTATAGAGAGAGGCTGTTGCTGTTGGGTGCTGCCCAGCTGATTCTGACTCATAGTGACCTCATGTGACAGAGTAGAACTGCTTCATAAGATTTTCTTGGCTATAATCTTTACAGAAGCAGACTGCCAGGTCTTTCTCCTACAGAGCCACTGGGTGACTTAGAACTGCCAACCTTTTGGTTAGCAGCTCAGAGTGTAACCGTTGCACCACCGGGGCTCCTTATAGGGACACTTTCTTGAATACCTCTACTTCAACCCTCTTTCAACTCCTCTTGCTTTGGCTTTGTAAGTACCTTGAAATAGCACCCTATCTTACTGGCCAAATGTCTGCTTGAAGGCAAATAAAGCCTTAACTAGAATAATTTTATGTAGAAACCTCCCAGAGAATTGACTCTTCCTGGATAATAGTAAGAAAAGTGTTTGCATCTAAATTGGGATCTCAAAATAAATTCTAGGATGCTAGGATAGAGATTGGCAGATTGACCTTTATTATACAGTGACAATGGCTAAACTCTTCTTGCATTTGAGGCATTTTTTACACTAATGTTCTTGGTAAGTAAAAGTTATCAATAAATTATAATAAAAGGTTTATGTTTCATATATTCTGACTGAAGAATGCTGATTTTAATTGGCTACTATAAAATGAATTACTAGTAATACAGCAGAGTACCAGATCAAAAGGGAGTTCAAACACACAAGATTAAAAATCTACTGAACTGGTCCCAGAAATGACTGGGGAAGATCCTCTAAATTCTGGTTATGGCATAATTAAATTCAGCATCTGAGTGGGAGAATGTAATTCCTAGAAATCGTCATAGTGTTATTCGGTCTTAAAAGGGAAAGTGAAAAACCATAGCCTTTAGATAATAAAAAAAAATTAAAAGGTCAAATTTTAAAAGGTAATCACTCACAGGAGGTCTGGTGAATATTTAGTAGCTAATGGGGAGCCCAGGGAAGATGTGTTGTTAAGGATCAGAAATAGCAGGCTCTTGAAAATAAGCTCTGCCTGGCTAATTAGCAGTCAATAACAATATTGTGGAGAAGGAAAGACAGCCCATGGGAAAGGAATAAGGAATTCGTGAAATTATGTCTTTACAAAGAAAGAAAAAGACTTCATGGTGGTGTCTTTTTAATATAACAATATGAGGGTTCCCTGCTAAAGGATCATTTTTCCTTCCTAATGCCCATGGGGCCTGTATACACTTGGGGATGAAAAGGAGATAGATTCATGACTGAATTAAGTTGTTTGTCTTGGTCTCTACTAAGGAGGGGGTTAGATGGATTTCTGTTGCCAGATAGATTGGATGTTCTCCTGTAAATGGTAGTCATTGTTCAAAATATTCTAAGCCAGGTTAGCAAAGCAAATGTAGCTAAACTACCAGGACCAGATGGCATCCACCTGAGGAGTTCTAAGGGAACTCAGAAATGAAATTGGGACTCTGATGGCTCAGGAGTACAGCTTGCTATCTTTGCCACTCTGCAGATTGCAAATGTGAGCCAGTTCAAATAAAGGAAAAGAGGGATGGAGGGAGAAAGGGAGGAAGGAAGGAGGAAAGGAAGGAAGGAAGGAAGGAAATCTCCAGAGGCAGCCCTAGGAAATGAGCCTCCAGAAATTGTCATTTCATCTGTTGTCATCTGGAGGAGTCTCTAATGACAAATAGGATTACTGAGTATTTAACCATAATTATCTGGGGGAAACAACGTGGTTTCTAGGGGAAGAAGTTATGCTCAGACAATTCATTGTTTTTTGAGGACATAAAAAAGTAAGTAGTAAATATAATTTAGATTTTTCAAAAACTCTTTGACAACCTACCACTCCAAAGGCAATTTTAGGTTTGGGGATATAATTTGGGCAGTGATAGATCTGACAAAGATCCAGGATAAAGATTAGGAGTAGCTGAGCACAATTCAGAATGCAGATATTTATAAGGTAAACTACCAAAGAGATCAGTACTCAGAATGATCTTAATGAATACATACATTTGTCAGTTAGTGGAGGTGGGCTTGCACAGTAAAGTCTCCAGAGCGTTCATGGGTTAACATTATTTATGTTCCTGAAAAACTAGGTTAAAGAGGGAGAATACCAATGCACCTTTACAAGTCTTCAGAAAATTAGTTATGTGTAACATAATACTTTAAAAGATAAAGGGTCCAAGTTGCATCTATAAAATGAACAAGTCTGTGTAATTAGTTTCAACAGAGGCAAGGACCTGAGCATCACTGTAAGTTATTTTTTGGTTAAAAATGCTTCTGTGACCAATAATTTACCCTCTCCATCTTCTTTTACTTGCTTTCTTCTTCCTTCACCAAAAACATAAAAACGAACAAATGAACAAAAACACCTCTCAGGAAATGAGTGAGTCATGAGTTCACATCTGCAAATCCGTGTGCAGCTTTGCTCAATGTCAGTGTCGCACTAGAGATTAGAGGGTTAGCAGCAAAGTTTTGTTTACAGAGTGAGGTATCACTGCCTAGCTGAGTGCCTTGATTAGAAAATCCAAATTTTAATGCAACTTTTTTTTAAAATAGTTTTCTAAGGCAGTCATAGAGATGGCCCAAGATGACAGCTTAGTCACATACACAATGCCATCGCCCTATAGCAAAGAACCTAGAAACCAAGTGAAACAGATATAGATGACAATCTGGGAACCCAGAACAGCAAACAGGATGAATAATTAGATCGAACACCAAAGGGAAGGAGAAACTGAATTAAAGCAGGAAATGAGGAAACTTATGGACTCCAGGTGCCCTGCTAGCTAGCCCAGCACAGCATGACCATCTTGAGACAAAGCCAGCAGCATTCCCAGGTGAGGAGGATAGGAAGAAAACTTCATGGAATCCCCAATAGGAGACAGATATACTGTCTAGACAACACCAGAGCAAAGCAAGTTGAGCAGAACATGAACTGGATCTAAGGAGGGAAAGTTCAGGAAGGTGGGCAAGAGCCTAGGGAACCAAGTGACCATGGATCAGGGAAGGAGCTAGAAAATAGGGACAGAACTACTCACCATCAGTGGTCCCTGATCATCTGGGCAGGTGGTGCAAGCAGCATGGAGGATCCTTGGAGTGGCACCTAGAGATCTCCCACTCAACCGGATTCTGAACAGCTCCCCTTCCTCACATTTGTTAGGGTTGGGTCCTGATTGCTGGCTGCACTGTGCCAGAGACCAGGGGAACACACTCTGTGCCCGCACCATAGACTGGGGGAACATCCCCCTACCTCCCCCTTCCCTCTCAGTGACAGGAGTTGTGCCCCCTCCACACCCCCGGTGATCCATGGCACTCATTCCTGTGCCATCAGACCTGCAGCTGGAGGCTTGCATCAACTCCACCCAATCCCTCACCACTCCACTCATACTGCTATCATGGACTGTGAGACCAGCGACTGGCGGCACAAGACCCCCCTGTCCCCACCCCCAGCACCCCGTCTGCTCAGCAACCAACAATGCAAGTGACCAGCAAGAATGCTCCCTGCACCCATACCCCGGTGACCAGCCAGACACATCACCTCATCAACAATGCCAGTCACATCTGCACAGGCATTATCTGCATCTCTGCAAAATGATGAGCAAGAGAAACTAGTTCCCTCAGTCAACGTCTGCCCAGCTGCACATCACACATCCCACACCCAAACTGTTCCTGCAGGCCATCTGCACTTGCACTGAAACCCCTTAATACCCCACCACCTATGAGGTGCCAATTCATGCATAGACAGTGGGCATGTCCAGTCCATTTAGGTAGCTCTCCCTCACAGCAGATACAGAGACATCTTTCCCTGACCTCCAGAGAACACCTTAACTGCTAGTACCAACCTGGAAGGACTCCGTGGTCCCACAATGGCTGTGGAGGGATGCTGACCACCCAACACTTGTCAAGTAATGTCAGGGAAAGAACCTGCTCTCCCACATCCACTCAGTAAGAGAAGACATACAAGCCTAACCATAGAGAACTCACACATGGGTGTAACCCACTATACCCATTAGTGAGAAGAAATCACACCCAGCCAACAGAAACCATGAAAGTCACACATATATCAGAACCACAAAACAACAGCAATTAAAATAATACAAAGGAAGAAAGTCATTCTAAAGAGAAAGAGAAGAAACAAAGCTCCAGATACATTACAACAAAAATAAGCACAAAACATACCTACAATCAATCAATCAATATATAAATAGATAAATTAACAACTTAATGCCTCAGAGACAGCAGACAATAACAAATCATATGAAGAAACAGGATAATATGGCTCAAACAAGTGGGCAAAATAAATGGGCAGAAAACCTTCCTGAGGAATAAATGATAATAGAACTACCTGATAAGGAATTCAAAAGACTTATATATAGGATCCAAAGAGATCAAGGAAAACACAGACAAAACCCTAAAAGAATTCAGGAAAACATTACAAGCTCAAAATGACAAAATAAATAAACAACTAGAAACCATACAAAAACAACTAGAAATCCAGAAGATTAACAGTATAATATCAGAAATAGATAATGGAAGGGCACAGAAGTAGAATTAAATCCATGGAAGACAGAATCAGCAAAATACAGGGCAAATACCTAGATACTGATGTGTTTGAGGAATAATCAGAAAAAAGAGTTAAAAAAAAAAAAAAAGCCCAAGAATTATGAGGGGCACAGTCAAGAGGAATAATTTATGCTTAATAGGAATTCCAGAATAAGAGGAGGAAAAAAAAAGTGAAGAGAGCAATTTTAAAGATTTATTGGCAGAAAGTATCCCTAATATCATGAAAGACGAGAAGGTTTCTATACAAGAAGCTCAGTGAATCCCACACAGGATAGACCCAAAAAGAAAGTCACTAAGACATATCATAATCAAACTTTCTAAAACCAAAGACAAAGAATTCTGAGAGCAATTCATTAAAAAAAAAAAAAAAAAATCACCTACAAAGGGGGAGCAATATGACTAAGTGCTCATTCCTTGGCAGAAACCAAGCAGGCAGGAAGGCAACGGGATGGCATATATAAAACTCTGAAATAAAAGAATCATGAAACTAGAATCACATATCCAACAAAACTGTCCTTCAAATACAATGGTGAAACTAGGACATTCCCAGATAGGCAGAAATTAAGGTGATTTGTAAAAACCAGACCAATTTTACAAGAAATTTTAAATGGGGTCCTTTTAACAGAGAGCCAACGACATCAGACAAAAATCTGAGATTAAGCCACATGACAGCATCACCCAGATACCAACCCAAATAAACAATTCTCAAAAGTATAATAAAGCTGTGAAACTGAAAACAGGGAACCAGAGATGTCAATCTGTAAACAACAACTTCAAAACCAAAAGGGGAAATAAATGATAAAGTTTTAAAACTTCTGTATGGAGAGGAAGTCAAAGCAATATCAAGATATGGCAGGCTGTTTTAAACTTAAGAAGGTAAAGGTAAACTTCAGAGTAACCACAAAGAAAATCAATAAATCTGCTCACCAAAATAAAGAAGAAAATCAAAAAACTCAGTAAACACAAAATCAACAACAACAAATGATACAAAAAGAAAATCCATAAGCAAAAAGAACTCAGCACAGAAAATTAAGTGGAACAAGGAAACCATTAACACCACACAAAAAAAAGCATAACAAAATGGCAACAGTAAATTCATACCTATCGATAATCACGTTGATGTAAATGGTTTAAATGCACCAGTCAAGAGACAGACAGTGGCAGAATGGATAAAGCAACATGACCCATCCATATATTGCCTACAAGAGACACATCTTAGACATAAAGATATAAGTAGGTAAAAATCAAAGGACGATAATATATATATGTGTGTATATGTATATATATATAAACAGTAACCAAAAGAGAGCAGAAGTGGTAATAATAAACTCTGATAAAATTGTCTGTAAGTCAAAATCTGTTATAAGAGAAAAGGAAGGACATTATATAATGATTAAATGGTCAATCCACCAAGAGGATATAACGTAAATAATAAATATTTATGCATCCAATGACAGAGATCCAGAATACATAAAACGAACTCTAAAAGATTTGAAAAGGGAAATAGTTCTACAATTATAGTAGGAGATTTTAGCACATCACTTTTAATGATGGATGGAACCACTAGATAGAAACTTAACCAAGATACAGAAGATCTAAATAACATAATCCACCAACTTGAAATCATAGACACATAGAGAACACACCACTCAACAACAGCACAGTACACATTCTTCTCCAATGCTCATGGATCATTCCCCAGATAAGACCATATTTTAGGCCAGAAAGCAAGTGTCAATGAACTCAAAAACATCAAAATAATACAAAGCATCTTCTCTGATCATAATGGTATAAAACTAGAAATGAATAACCAAAAGAATAAAGAAAAAATTAAATGCATGGAAACTGAATAACACCTTACTTAAAAGCTATTGAGTAATACAATAAAGTAAAAATGAAATTAAAAAATTCTTAGAATCAAATGAAACTGAAAACATAACATACCAAAACCTTTAGAACACAGCAAAAATGATGCTCAGATAAGAATTTTTGGTAATAAATGCACACATCAAAAAAGAAGGGCCAAAATAAGTAGCTTAACACTAAAACTTGAACAAATAGAGAAGAAGCAAAAGAGGTCCACAGTCAGCAGAAGAAAAGAAATAATAAAAATCAGAGCAGAAATAAATGAAATAGAAAGCAGAAAAATAAGTCTAGAAGTAAGTTCTTTGAGAAGATCAATAAAATTGGCAAACCACTGGCCAAACTGGCAAACGAAAAAAAATGAGAAGCTGCAAATAACCAAAATAAGAGATGAGCTAGGTGACATTGCAACAGAAACAACCAACTGAGATAAAAAGGATCATAACAGAATATTATAAAATATTATACTCCAACAAATCTGAAAGCCTAGAAATTTCTAGAAACACATTAACTACCTAACCTTACACAGAGATAGAAAATTTGAACAGACCATAACAAAAGGACAAATGGAAGATGTCATTAAAAAAACTCCCCACTACAAAAAAAAAAGAAGACCCAGCCCAAACAGCTTCACTGGAGAATTCTACCAAACATTCAGAGAAGAGCTAACACCAGTTCCACACAAACTGTTCCACAACATAGGAAAGGAAGGAATATTCCTTAATTCATTCTAAGAAGCCAGTATAACCCTGATACCAAAGCCAGGCAAAAACACCACTAGAAAAGAAAATGACAGACCAATATCCCTCATGAATATGGATGCAAAAATTCTCAACAAAATTCTAACCAACAGAATTAAACATCATGTCAAAAAAATAACACATCATGATCAAGTGGGATTCATACCAGGGATGCAAGGATGGTTCAACATTAGAAAGTCAAACAACGTAATTCACCACATAAACAAAACAAAGGAAAAAATCACATGATCATCTCAATCACAGAAAAGGCATTTGATAAAATCCAGCACTGTCCCTAATAAAAACTCTCAGTAAAATAAGAATAGAAGGGAAATTCCTCAACATAATTAAGGGTATATATTCAAAACCAACAGCCAATAATATTCTCAATGGAGAAAGATTGAAAGCATTCTCCTTAATAACAGGAATGAGAAAGGATGCCCTTAATGACCACTTTTATTCAGTATTGTACTAGAATTCCTAACTAGAGCAATAAGGCAAGAAAGGACAATAAAGTGTATCCAAGTTGGAAAGGAAAAAGTAAAACTATCCTTATTTGAAGATGACATGATCCTATAAATAGAAAATCCCTGAGACTCCACAAGGAAGTTCCTGAAACTTATAGAAGGCATCTTAGTTATTTAGTGCTGCTATAACAGAAATACCACCAGTGGATGGCTTTAACAAACAGAAGTTTATGCTCTTCACAGCTTAGGAGGCTAAAAGTCCAAATTCAGGGCACCAGCTCAAAGGAAGGCTTTCTTTCTCTGTTGGCTCTGGAGGAAGGTCATCAATCTTCCCTTGGTCTAGAAGCATCTCAGCACAGGGACCCTAGGTCCAAAGGATGTGCTCTACTCCCAGCTCTGCTTTCTTGGTGGTAGAAGGTCCTTCTGTCTCTCTGCTCACTTCTCTCTTTTGTATTTCAAAAGAGATTGACTCAAAATACAACCTAATCTTGCAGATTGAGTCCTGCCTCATTAACACAAATGCCTCTAATCCTGCCTCATTGACATCATAGAGGTAGGATTTACAACACAAAGGAAAATCACATCAGATAACAAAATGGTGGATAATCACACAATACTGGGAATCATGGCCTAGCCAAGTTGACACACATTTTTGGGGGAGACAATTCAATCCATAACAGAAGGATCCAGCAAAGTGACAGGGTACAAGATAAACACAGAAAAATCAGTTGAGTTCCTCTACACAAACAAGGAGGACTCTGAAAAGGAAATCGAAAAAACAACATCATTTACATTAGCCCCTAAAAGGCTAAAATACCTAGGAATAAACCTAACCAGGAACATAAAAAACTTATCCAAGGAAAACCATAAAACACTACTGCAAAAAACTAAATATTCTGTATAAATGGAACAACATTCCATGTTAATGGATTAGAAGACTTAACATTGTAAAAATGTCAACACTACCAAAAGCCATCTAGAGATATAAGCCAGATTCAAATCCCAACAACATTCTTTAATGAAATGGAAAACCTAATCTCCAAATTTATATAGAAAAGTAGGAAGCCTCGAATAGCTAAAGCAATATTGAAGAAGAAGAACAAAGGAGGAGTCCTCACACTTCCCTATCCTCGAAACTTGTTATACAGCCAAGGTAATCAAAAGAGTCTGGTACTGGTTCAATGACAGATACATAGACCAATGGAAGAAAATTGAGAACCCAAAAGTAAATCCATCCATCCACAGGCAGCTGATCTTCGACAAAGTGTCAAAGTCCATTCCGTGGGAAAGAAACACTGTTTAACAAACGGTACTGGCAAAACTGGATATCTATATGCAGAAAAATGAATCAGGATTCATACCTCAGTTTTTTGATGGTTACCAAGGATAAGAGGGAGAGGGAGGGGGAATCGCTTTCTACATAGGAGACACTTACTACTTTTGGTGATGAGAAAGACAATTCCCAATATGAGTGAAGTCAGCACAACTTGACCAAGGTAAATAAAGACACTAAGAAGTACCTGAGAAAAAGAGACAGTTTTGGTAAATGCTATAATATATACAATTTTGCAACAGCAGTAAAAACCAAAAAAATATATGTGTGGTTACATAGGTAGATGTGGATGCACATACATGTGTATAGGAAGGCATATGCAAGTAAATGCATATATAGGTGTATCTACAGGCATAAGTATATACACATTTGCATGTGCTGCATATGTATTCACATATATAAGAAACTACATAGGGGGCACAGTTACGGAGGCTCCCTAGACATATCCAAACAACTTGCAGGATTGATTACCTGGGTTAAACGTCTTGGGACCATAGTCTTCGGGAACAACTTAGTCAGTTGGCATAACATAGTTCACAAAGATGATGTTCTACATCCTAGTTTGGTGAGTAGTGTTTGGGGTTTTAAAAGCTTGTAAGCAGCTAACTAAGGTACAATTATTGGTCTCTACTCATATGAAGCAAAATAGAATGAAGGAAATCAAAGGCTCAAAGAAGAAACAAATCCACGGGACTAATAGCCCACACAAACAACAGCCTCTTCTAATCTGAGACCAGAAGGACTAGCTACACAGCTACCACTACTAACCATTCTGACCGTGGACACAATAGAAGGGCCCGGATAGAATGACAGAAAACTGTAGAACAAAACTCAAATTCCTAAAAAGGCCAGACCTACTGGACTGATAGAGGCTAGAGGAACCCCTGAGACTACCATCCTAAGATACCCTTTGAACTTGAAATTGAAGCTATTTCTGTAGGTCACCTTTCAGCCAAATAATAGATTGGCTTTTAAAATAAACAGTCTCACCTGTTAGTAATGTTCTCCCTTAAACAATTAACTATATGCAGCCAGTCAACATTTACAAAAAACAAAGATGAGAAGGCAAGAAATGGAAGGAAAGCTAGATCAATGGAAACAGAACAAACAGAATGGAAATAATAATACCCATTGTAAAAACTGTAACTAATAGCACAGAAAAATTTGTGTAAAAATTGTTAAATGGGAACCTAATTTGCTATGTAAACTTTCACCTAAAACACAATAAAATATTATTTTAAAAAAAAAGTCAAAGAAGCGCAGGCCTAAAAAAATGATATTGATTATTACTGTAAATGAACAATAAATATGACCAAATATGAAAATCCAATTTATATGAGAACAGCTGTGTCAGACTTTTCTTAGTTGCAAAAATAACCTAGGACATTGCAGTGTATTTTGAATAGAAATAGACTTTTTTTCTGGGAATGATAATCTCTTGATCTATCACAAAACGAAATGTATGTGGTCTATTACAAAGATGTTTAATTTTCGTTTCATTATACTATGTTCTGTGAACATTTATATCAGGTCTTAAGTAAATATGATTTATACAAATTGAGGTCGGTTTTTATTTAGATTGGCTGAAACATTAATCATATCACAGATAGCCTTTCTGCAGTTAAAGAAGTCCTGCATTACTCTGATCTACAAACCTTTCTCTGTAATTTGCATCTGTTTTCTAGCCTGTGTTTTGCTATATATGCACATATGCAAAAATATTTTATTAATTTTTCTAATAAATATAAGTTTTCATCCATTATATTGAAGAACATGGTGTCATTTAAAATGTTTTTTGAAATATTTTTATGAATTTAGATTATGGTAGTTTTTTGGCTTAAAAAATGAAAAATGCACATGTAAACCATGAAAAGGTCATTCTTTATCACAAATTGAGTATGACTGTAAAAGCATTTTCACCTCAGCAAATGCAACTCCAATTCATTCCACCTTTATGTTAACCTCTGGGTAAAAGTGTTAACTGCTGTTTCTTTTAACAATCAGATGTTCTTAATTATAACTTGCTTTGGTGATGATTATCTGGCCTAATGAGCAAATAGCTGGAAGGTTTAAAGGTCAATGTCTCAATTAGATTCATATTTACATCCTTTAAATACTATTTATAGTGTTAAGATTTGGAAGATTTAATGAGGCAAAGAACAAAAATGCCTGCATATCATTAATAGCATCTATAATGGCTCCTGATTGTTCTCTCATTGCTGACTATGAAAACTTCCCTCTATTAACATTTCAAAGCAGCAAGAGCTGGACTTGGTTTTATTCATAATATATTTCAGGCTTAAAATGAGAAAATGCATAGAGCCTCTTACCTGATAATTAAAATATATGTTGTACCTTTTAGCATCAAATATTGTGTGAGTTTCTAGTCTGCTTTCTTTTACTGATTTTTTAAGACTTTCCCAAATACGACTTTTCTAGGGGCTGACTTGACAGCAGCTAACAACTATAATAAGGTCTTTCTAAAGTACTAGGGTATAGGGGATACTTTCCTATCCTGCTCCAAGTCTTCAGTGCCAAAGAATAAAAACTGGTTCCCTCAGCTGTTTCTGGGGGTTTATCATGATCTTGTCTCTATCTATATCCTTGGACTTGGATCCCAGCTCTTCCCTTTAGAAACCCCCTGCTCCAGACAAACTGGACTACTTTTGTACCTGAATACAGATCATGCCATGAGCATTCCTCTTCAGAGTTGTGATTCATTCTGGCCTCCTGCTTGGAAAAACGCTGTCATCTCCTTCCTATGCTTATTAATCCTACCTTTCCTTCAAGTCTAAGATCAACTTATATTTCCCTTATGTCGTCTTCTAAAGATATCAGTACTCAATTTCATCTCTATAAATATAAGAAAATAACTTTCTATGTCTAACGTTACAAAATAATGCAATGCATTTTCTCTAAGACGTGAAACTTATCAACCATTGACATGCTTTCATCTAAGACAAATTTTTAACAGATATGATACAAGGGAAAGACATATTAAACATGTTCCAGAGTAGCCAAAGTAATTGATTTACACCAGGGCTTCCAACTAGCTCATTCCAGTTTGACCCCCTGCTGAGAATTTGCATTTCCAGCCCAGATATACTGAATTAGAATCTACATTTTCACAAGATCCCCAGGTGATTCTTACAGATCCCCAGGTGCGTCTTATGTATACATTACATGTTAACATGTAGATTCTGATTCAGTATATCTGGGGTGGGAATATAAATTCTCAGCAAGGAATCAAACCAGAATGAACTAGTTCAAAGCCCTGATTTACACAAATTGCATTCTATTAACACATCATCATTGCTTTGCGCTGAAGTGGCAACAAAATATACAGCAAGATGATTTTCAAGCCAATTTTAAATTTCAGTGAAAATATTTTGTATGTTAGTCAATATGAATAAAGCCTAAGTCAAATTTTGATGACTAAAAAGAGTTAACTATTTTATCAGCTTAGAAGAGTAATGACTTACGCTGTTTCTTTCCCCTTCCTTCCTTCCTCCCTCCCTTTTCCCTCCCTCCTTCCCTTCCTTCCTTCCTGCCTTCCTTCTCCTTGTTAAATATTTGGGAAGCTATCATATTTTGCAGTTCACAGCTCATTTTAGTGATTATCAGATTCTGATTTTATCCTATTATTTAAAATAATACTTGAGTTATTTAGATTTTTTTCTGAATCACAGTCATGAATTGTCCCTACTGTCAACCTGTAACAGTTGATCATATACTAGAAAGAACCACAAAGTCATTACCTGCATAAGAAAATTGAGTCCATATTTTCTACAGTGTATTTAGAATGAGAGAATAGCAACTCTACTTTCAGGAGGGGATGCTATTTAAAAGAAAGAGATTGAAAGAAAGGGCAAAATAGAGAGTTTTCTAGCTTTTTTTTTCTTTTTTCTGCTCTTTAGAGGGTAAGTTAATGATAGTATTACTTTAAGCACTATGATAACCCAGCATTTCAGAAATATCTTTTGACACATCGTGCATCAGAAGATCCATTATAAATCCCAAATAAATGTCTTTTTGAAATTGTGCATAAGGCTAATTATACTCTTTTGTTGTTGTTGTTACGTGCCGTCGAGTCAGTTCCGACCCATAGCAGCCCCACGTACAACAGAACGAAACACTGCCCAGTCCTGTGCTGTTCTCACAGTCGTCATAGTTGAGCCCATTGTTGCAGCCACTGTGTCAGTATATCTCGTTGAGGGCACTGCCCTTCTACTTTACCAAGCATGATGTCTTTCTGTAGGGACTGGTCACTCCTGATAACATGTTCAAAGTAAGTGAGACACAGTCTCACCATCCTTGCTTCTAATGAGCATTCTGCCTGTACTTCTTCCAAGACAGATTTGTTTGTTCTTCTGGCAAATATTCTTCACCAACGCCATAATTCAAAAGTGTCAATTGTTCTTCTGTCTTCCTTATTCATTGTCCAGATTTCACGTGCATATGAGACTATTGAAAACACCATGGGATGGGTCAGGAGCACCTTAGTCCTTAAAGTGACATCTTTGCTTTTTAACACTTTAAAGAGGTTTTCTGCAGCAGATTTGCCCGATGCAATGCGTCTTTTGATTTCTTGACTGCTGCTTCCATGGGTTGATTGTGGATCCAAGTGAAATGAAATCCTTGACAACTTCAATCTTTTCTCCATTTATCATGATGTTGCTTATTGCTCCAGTTGTGAAGATTTTTGTTTTCTTTATGTTGAAGTGTAATCCATACTGAAGGCTGTGGTCTTTGATCTTCATCAGGAAGTGCTTCAAATCCTCTTCACTTTCAGCAAGCAAGGTTGTGTCATCTGCATAATGCAAGTTGTTAAATAAGTCTTCCTCCAATCCTGATGCAGCATTCTTCTTCATATAGTCCAGCTTCTCGGATTATTTTGCTCAGTATACAGATTGAATAAGTACGGTGAAAGGATACAACCCTGATGCACACCTTTCTTGATTCTAAACCATGCAGTATCCCCTTGCTCTGTTCCAACGACTGCCCCTTGGTCTATGTATAGGTTCCTCCTGAGCACAATTAACGGTTCTGGAATTCCACTTCTTCGCAGTGTTATCCATAATTTGTTATGATCCACACGGTAGAATGCCTTTTCATAGTCAATAAAACACAGGTAAACATCTTTCTGGTATTCTCTGCTTTCAGCCGTGATCCGTCTAACATCAGCAATGATATGACACGTCCTCGTCTGAATTCAGCTTGAATTTCTGACAGTTCCCTGTCAATGTACTGCTGCAACCCTTTTTAAATTTTGAAATATTCAAAATATTTCAAAATATTTGAAATATTCAAAATATTTCAAAATATTTGAAATACCAAATTGCAAAACTTCCAGTATCACAACATTCAAGCCACCACAGTACGACAAACTGACGGACACACGGTGGATACTCTTTTAGTAGAAGGCTTGTCAAGAAATATTTGTTGGGCAATAGCTGTCTTCCAGATACAGTGTGGCATTTACAAGGGAGAAAAAGAACAGTGCAGCACTAGTGCTGTATTTGTGAAATTCTCAGTGTGACTAGGTGAAAGGCCACAGCATGAGAACTGACAATTCTTAAGTAATGTCATTTAGGTCTGTGAGAAGTTAAAAAATGAAAATTGTAGGAATAAGAGCAGAGAAGGGCTTGAATTTGAGTAGATGTTAGTTAGAAAGATAAAGATAGAGGCAGTGATGTGTGTTCTCCAAATACTCTAATAGTTCCCACAGAATCTATTCTGTCTGGTGCTGTGCTTAGAGAGAATGATGTGTAAATATTGCTTGTCGATATTTCATTGAATTGTTGTTATAAGTTGCTATCTAGTCAGCTCTGACTAAAGATGACCCCAAGTACAACAGAACAAAATGTTGCCTCGTTCCGGGCCATGTTCACACAGTGGTTGCTATGCTCGAGTCCATTGTTGCGGCTTCTGTATATTTTGAGTGCCTTCCAACTTTCGGTCTCATATTCCAGCACTATATCCGACAGTGTTCAGTTGTGATCCATAGGGTTTTCATTAGCTAATTTTCAGAAGTAAATTGCCAGTCCTTTCTTTCTAGTTTGTCATAGTTTGGGAGCTCTGCTGAAACCTGTTCACCATGAGTGTCCCTGCTAGTATTTGAAATAACCAGTGGCATAGCTCCCAATATCATAGCTAAACACAAGCCACCACAGTACAACAAATTGACAGATGGGTGGTGGTTGACTGAATTCGCCATTATTTATTTATTTATTGGAGGCGTGGTGGCCCAGTGGTTAAGAACTTGGTTGCTAACCAAAAGGTTGGCAGTTGAAATCCACCAGCCTCTCCTTGGAAACCTTAGGGACCAGTTCTACTCTGTCCCATAGGGTTGCTATGAGTCGGAATCAACTTGAAGGCAACGGGTTTGGTTTTTTGGTTATTTATTATTGTTCAAAATCATTTTCATTTTCTGTGCTGTCCAAAATTAGCATGGAAATTAAAATTTTCTGAGCGTTTTATATTTCATATGATTTTGCGTTAGGTGTAATAAAGATATATCAAAGGTAAGCCCCTTCAGTCATCCTAACTTTAGAAACACTTGAATGAGATTAGGAAGTGATCATCATTTACATTTATTACAGTTTGCATGTAACGAGCTGCAGCTATTAACTCTAATTTGCTTCTCATAGCATTCATCAAAGGCGAACTATTTAGAAACTAAAACATCTCTGTCAGTTAGAATGTTAATGAATTAAGATGAAATGAGATGGAGTTAATTGGCAGTTGTTGCTGCAGGGGACGTTGTAGATCTTGTAAGTGATAGCAATTCATCTCTCTATCAGGGTTAATTTGTTTGATTTAATTCTATGGATACACTAAATATTTCCCCAAACCACTCATATTTATTTTCAGAATTGCAGAGTGGTTTGGTTTTGTTGGTCTTTCATCTGGATTCTCTATTCCATTTGAATTTGATTTTAATTTTATTGTTAACAAATTGTTGGTGTTAACTAGGACCTGTATTATTGACTTAGTACACACACCCAATAATAGCATTTTATAGATCTTCTTTTAATGAAATTGCCTAAAATTCTATAATATCTAATCAGTTATTTCACTAAGAGTTTTCTTCCTCTGTTCTGTTTTCCTCAGACATAAATGAATGTGACGCTCAGCCTTGCAAAAATGGTGGCATATGTACAGATCTTGTTGCTAACTATTCCTGCGAATGTCCAGGTGAATTTATGGGAAGAAATTGTCAATATAGTAAGTATTTAAATACATATTATTTTGTTCATATGGCCTTCATTGATTATGGAATGCGCCAAATTAACCGCATTTGCTTCCAGAGTTCATAAATTACTGAAATAGCACATTTCAGATTTGTTATTCATGTTATCGATGTACATGTATTTGCCAGGATCTGTCTCACTTTGTGGACTGTATGAGTAGGTGTAGGTAATCATCTACATACTGTGTGATCTGAAAGGAGTGGCAATATTGCTCAGATACCCAGCCCTACCTCTCCCATAAATCCTATTTTGGCTTGTGAATATACGTATGGCTTAAATTTCTACAGACAGAGTGCTGATTCTGTTTCTGACAATATATTCAGGTCACTCTAACCAGATATTCTCTATCACAAATAAAAGGTGGAGTAAAAGGAGATGCATGTTTATATGCCCCACACATTAGCAAGAGTTTTACACATTATTTATCTTCTTGGAAGCCTAAGACAGTAGACTCTTGAGATGATAGATTTAGGGAGAGGAGAATTTGTCTGAGGTATTTACAATGAAGATAGAAAGCACACCCCTCCCTAAAAAAAACAAAACAAACAAACAAACAAAACAAATGGGAAAAAGATAGTAGCAGGAGTAGAGTTAGTGGAGTGGGGCCTAAATTGGGCCCCAACACATGTTAATGAGGACAATAATGATACAGCTTTATAATTATTGGGGACTTATAGAAATTTAATAGTGTTAGTGGTTTGAAGTGTGTTATACTAATTGAGCATCACAGCACTACTATGCAAATTCAGATGCAGATGCAGGTGTGAATTCAGATGTAGAAACTAAGACACATATGTGTATGGTTTTCCCAAGATCTCGTAACTAGGGACAGAAGCCTAGAAAGAATGCATATGTTCTGACTCCCAGCTCAGTGTATTTTCCTATAAATCAAGATGCCTCTTTAGTCAAAAATAAACCACATAAATATGAACACACACCTTCCTTTTCAGCCGTAGTAATTTTATTTCTCACTTTCACTCTCTTCCTTCCCTTTCTACTGTGGTAATTTATAAAATAAAACAGGGACAATTATTGAAGCATGTATTTGGGTTGTGTATATAATCAAAACAGTAATTTAAATATGAGATGCTAATCACCCTGCTTCTGAAAAATTTCATGAAAATAATGGAATTCTTGGTTTAGAAAGAAATACCTAGGTTAGGGGGAAAAAAACTCTCTAAGCTTAAAAATAATTGAAGAGGAACATTAGACATGAGTTTATGGAGGAAGCTGCAGGGCATGGATGGACAGAAGAAAGGGTAGGTTGAGCAAGCAGGTGGACCAGATAACCAAATGAACAAATAGCCACCCAACTAACTAAATGAGCAGCCTTCTTATGAAGCACTTAACTGACCACCCACTAAGTTAACTCAGACTCAGGTCCAGCTGGTACCTGGCATCACCTGCTACAGCTGCGGTGGCAACCACACGAGCAGCCCTTGCATCCTTCTTTTCTTTGGTTCCTGGGATTTGAAGATGGCTACAGAGTCAGCGCCAAAAGTTGTGCCAAATGAACATTTTATTAATATGATAAAGAACAAAACACTGATGCCGGTGAGTATGTGATCTTCATGCAGCAAAAATAGAAATTTAAAGTTAGCTAGAAGCCCTCCTACACAACTCTGGGACTTAGCACAGATTAAATCCATGCCTGGATGAGAGTATCTTCTAGACACAGTAATGCCCCCTCTAGCCCATAGGGTCCCTGTCCAGGGGAACAATTGGGAGATGAGAACTGCCCATTATCCTATCCTAAAAAACTACTGTGTGGGGGACATGCCATGAGAACCCTGCTTAAGGATGGGTGCCACTCTGAGGTGAGGAAGCCCTAGCTTGCCGAATGAGCTTAAGAAAAAGTAGTGCCTGAGGTTGTGGCCATCCTGGGAGAGGAGACTGAGGGTGTGGAGCTAAGGCATGAAGAAATTGGGGTAGAGGTCAGAGTTGGTAGAATGGGGATGATGGGGGCTTATGAGACAGAGACTAAGGCCATACATAAATGACGGAAAGATGCCGTTGTCCTCCTATGCTGACCATAGAGCAACAGGACAGCCAGCTGGATGCATACATGTCAAAAATCAAAAGAGACCTGTATGAGGCAAGTCAGATGTTGAAACCAATGACTGAAGGCTACCCATCCTCCCATCACAGACTTTTGTTGAGGTCACCATGTTTAAAAATCTGTTTGAGAAGAAAGAAGCCTGGTTGATTATGGAAAGACCTGTTGAACTAGATCCTAATTATCATCAGCTGGTGCCTAGTGTGTGCGTTCTTTTCAGTTTTTGATATTGTTGAATATAGACTTTTTTTTTTCTCTGACTTGATTTACTAATATAGAGAGACAAGAGAGATAGGTGGAAATATAGACAGACAGGACTTACAGAATGTGTCTATATATATAATATATGTAATATATATATGTTTTATGTATATTATATATGTATTTTAAACTCAGACTTCTCCTTGAACATAAATGTGACAGCAAGGTGGCTAGGACTCCCTATTTGCACCCCTGCCTCCCTTAACCTGTCACATGCTCTTTCATTCTAGCGTTTCCTGTTTTCGTCTCTGTGCCCTCACAAAGGTAAAAAATGTCACTCAGGGTGCCCTCTACAATCTGTTTCTATTGGGGTGTTTTTTTATTTTGTGGAATTGTAAGCGTTTGTAATCAATTAACGATCTTTTTGTCCCTGTTGTCAAAGTTTCTTAGGATATGACTTTTGTTCTATATACTCTTCAGTAGTCTCTTAGAATTTTTAAAAAATCCAGAACAAGAAAATGCATTCTACCATGTTGACAATTTAGTTTGCTCAGCTACAGGGAAATATAGTAGCATTTTAGGTTACAAATATAGGTTATAGGTGGCCCCAGCTCTAATTTGATTGAAGGTAGTTATCTTAGGGGTTGACATCACATAGACTATCACTAAAGCTTCCACCTGAAGGAAGATTAATAAGCTCACCTCTGGGCTTTGTATCATGTCCCAAAAAGGCACCATTGGGCTGGCTTTCACCTGAGTAGTGGCAGGTAAATTAGCAGATACTTAAGAAGACAGAAGAAAGGGGAAATGAAAGTGACTAACTACTGGATGAGGCCAGAGGATGCCCTGTACTGAAATGCCCTATCCTTGTGTTTGAATCCAAACCTTCTTAAGTCCAAATCAGTCTTGGGCTTCTCTTCTCATATTTGTTTCACTTATTCGAATTCTTTCTTATTTCCATTCAAGAGTTCATTAAATTCAACACATATTCTGTCAGTTTTAGCGGAATTTTTTATTCTTGATATATTTTAACATGAATCCATTCTCAATATTCCCTAAAGTAATAAATGATAATAGAAGATACTGCAAAGAAATAGAATTAATAAAAATAAATACACTCACTCCTCATTTATCGACATGGTTAGGTTCCAAAGACCAGGTCACTATTCAAAAATCAGTGTTATGTATAAATGAAGGATGACCACATCAGATCACAAAATGGAGGATGATTACATCATGACATAATTTCCAAATGACATCATTATACAACTGCCAAGTTATATCATTGTATAACTCCAAACCACTGAGAATCATGGCCCTGCCAAGTTGGAACATAGTCTTCACCATTACAAGTTGCCTCACACCTCTACGTTCATTACTGCCAGGCATGTGTCCTTAATGTACAAAATAGATAGATTTTTCACTATTGTTGTAAATGCAAAATGTCAGATAACAAGATAGTTGATAAGTGAGTGGTAGGTATAAATGAAATACCTGTACAAAAGTAGTAAATAAAGGGTAAACAATAAAACTGGGGAAATATTTACAATAAGCATACAAGTCAAATATTAACTGTCCTTAATTTTTTATATCTTTTAATTCAACAAAACTAAGCACAACAGAAAAACAGCAAGAACTTGAACAGAACCTTCCCCCAAAGGAATTGAGTAATTTAATATTTATTCTATTATAGTTGGTTTTTGTCTTTATTTTTATGCTTTCCGTATATTCCATATTTTCAAATGTAGGCATATATATTACTGTAAGTCTGAAAAAAATCATTATGTTTTAAAAATGAACATTTACTGAGAGAGCACTAACTTTGTGAAGAGTGAAGACTTGACTGATCATGCATCTTCTGCTGTGTGTCTCTCTCCCCTTGTGTTTGTCCTCCCCCTCATTGTATGATAAAAGTGAAAGTCGAATGCAGAAACAAAGAGCGACATCGATAAAGAGAAATGAATGAAATGGAGAGGAGTAGAGGCTAGCTGGCAAACAGAACATTGAAAGGATAAAGGAGGGTGAGGCAAAAGAGTTGAGAGCTCTTGAATGAAGGCTTCATGATAAACATAAGGCTCCATAGGAAGGTTTGATGTACACAGCACACGTGCACACACACACACACACACACACACACACACTGTGCCAGCACACACACTAGCACATGAACACTCCATGGGGAATTTGTCCTTAATCATGGGGAGAAAGCTGTAAAGTCAAGGAGATGACAAAAAGATTCTCAAAGGCAAAAATGTACCTACTTTACAATTGTATTTAAGAAAGGTTCTTCCCTGTTTCTACATATGCTTCTTTCAGTCTATTCTCAGCTCAGCTGCCAGAGTGATCTTGTAAACATGTAAGTCAGACTGCATCACCTCACAACTCAAAAGCTTCCACTGCCTTCTTAGCTTACACGGAGTGAAAGTCACTGAGCTCATCTCCCATAACTCTCCCCTTCTTATGTACTACGCCAGCCCAGCCGTGCTGACTTCCTGGCTGCTCCTGCATACAGCTGGGACACTCTTGCCCTGAGTGTTTCTTTTCCCATTTCACTTTTTCTGCAGTACTCTCTTTTTGTGGTGTACTCCTATACTTTCTTCAGGTCACTACATCTTCTCAATGAAACCTTTCCTGGCCTTCCCTATATCTATATACTGAAACACATACTAACCCACTTTCTGCTTTATTTTTTTCTCCTTAACATTAACCATTAACATATCATATTTTTACTTTTATATATTGTCTTATTTTATATATTGTTCATTGAGAGTTGCTACAATAGTGCTGGCACACAGTAAGTGCTCAATAAAGGTTTGCTGAGTGAGTGAATGAACCTAGCACCCTGAGTCCCTTAAGTGTAAGGATGATATCTTATTTTTCACAGTGTCTTCACCTAGTATCAAATTTTTTTCATCTGACTTATAATTTTTAAGCAGTATTCTACAACTTCCTTTGCCAGTATAATAGAATGGAATTTACATATTAGTGGACTCTCAATAAATGTTGTTTGCCGCTTGAATTATTTTTCTTTTACTAGATAAAACCTTTGTAACTTTACATTTCAATGAAGTTATACAAATGGATTAAAATAAGAGAGGTAAACAGAGACCCTGTTTATCTTTTTAGATCCACTAGCACATGTGAGCATCTTGATAATTTTGCTTATAGTGCTTATTTATTTCTCATCCATTTTAAAGAAATCAGCAAACGTACTAATGTTGTGATCTGACTACTACCACTAACAAGCCTTAAACGTACAAAACTGGTAATTTTTGAGGTAATATTTTTCATGGTATAACAGACTGATAGTGGTATCTTTCTACTTTGCATCAAAAAGTATTTTCTTTTCACATCTTAACCTTTCTCTGCCTTTCCCTTTGTTTTATCTGACTTTTAATTTTAAGCAATATACTATGCCTATCCTTGCCAGTATGATAAAATGAAATATTTTGAATATTAATAATATAGCACATTTTAAAAACCTTAATGGATTGATTCATATTTAGGTTAAACAATTAAAAACAAAATGTTTATGATGAGATATTGGTTTAATATATATTACAAAAAACTCTATGTGAATTATATATTATAATATATCCCTTTAATTAATATAGCTATTAAGAACTTTTACTTATAAGGATAAGAATTTATATCCCTATCTATTGTGGCATGATGCCTAATTATGTGCTAATAATTATTATTATACAAATCAACCACCTATTAAGCATTTCCAATAGCAATGTAATTATTTCAAAAGTTAATTACAAGCCTTTTAATAATTTGCAAAAAATCTGCCTATCCTTTCTCTGGTAATCATTTATTAATTATAAGTAGGTGAAGGCAATAGTACCTCTAATTTAAATAACTTTACTTTTAGATTTCCAAATAATTATACAACTTATCATTTATTATCAACTTATTATTTATTTTTGAATATCAGTTATTTTTGTTTCATTTTTCATTTAATTATTTTAGGAGATTTAATTATATTTGATTATTAATTGAAGTTACTTTTTGATTGATATGTTAAAATAGTTTACATGTTCCCATAGTATTCATTACAGTAATTCTTGTAATTAAAGTCCTAATTTAGGTCCCCTTGTTGCTTTTAAATGATACAGACTCAAGTGTTCAGACAGCCATTTTCATAAACAGCTTGAAAGGAAAATGATGATGAACTGGAATGAGAACCTTATTCACATAAGAACAGATAAGCTTTGCCTTGTACATTTAACAGAACATGGTGTTTAAACTAGAGTAAGTGCAATGGAAATTGATAGCACTTTAGTTAACTAATCTAAAAATAACTAGGATCGTTTTCATTTATTGGGCTATGTGGCCCACAATAGTCATCTACATTTCCCCCTGGGTGCTTAAATGTGACATAATTAAATTTCAGGAATGGCACTGAAGTTCATTTTCATCGCTGACACTATTTCTAGAAATTAAGATCATTACCAAGGGAGCTCTTACTATGCAACATTCCCAAACTACTGTGCCAAAAGAATAAGGACTTGGATGATTGCAGAGGGTTTTATGAAAACTAAAAACTAAAATCTTCAGAGGTAGAAAACTGATGTTTCCGAAAGTCAAAATTTTCCAAGTCTTTTTTTTTAATTTAATAAAATAATCTAGATAATTCTTTAGCCCTTTGTGTAAAGAATTCTGTCTATAATGTTAGAACAACAAAAAATGATGATAAACATGAATATTGTTTGAAAACTGTAAATTAATATGTCATCATCTTAACTTTGATCAACTGTAACTCTTTAAGGTTTTATTACATGTGCACCAGTATTTATAAATATACACACAGCCACACATGTACTCATTAAGTACTATATTTAGTGAGTATAGATAAATGTTTGTGTTTGTGTGTGTGTGTATATATATACACTTTCTTTTGATAATAGAGTGTACATTTGTATAAGTACAGTGAAAATTGCTAAAACAATTTATAGATAAATAAATGCTGCATTATGTATTTTTATGGGCTCCATACTTATTTATTGCTTTTATAAAAAAGCATTTGTAATTAACTACAAACACATTTTTTTTATTATTAAACTATATCTTAATACCTTGTCACTAACTAATTGTCACAGGATAATTTGCTTTTAATTTAGACTTTTAAATTATCACGTGCCAAGCACCACGTAAGTACTTTAAGTATTAATTTATTTATTGCTCTCAACAATCTTTGTAATAGGTACTATGTATCACTGGTTCCATTTTACAGAGGAAACTGAGTTGCTGAGTGATTTAACAATTTGCTTAGGTTCACATGACTAGTCAGCTGCAGAGCTGGGTCTTAATCCCAGGCATTCCAACTGCAGGGCCTGCCCTACTAACCACAACACGATCCTGCCCCTGGTAGGCTAAAAGGAACACTGTGTATTGTTCATACCCACTAAAAATTCTTGATGAATGACAACACAATAAGAGGAAAGTCAAATGGATGCTAAACAAATAGTCAAACACAACTGGGCTTTAAACCGTAAATTTATCTTTTTGTATCTATATCCTGGACAAACTAATTGCCTTTTCTGAGTTTCAGAATCCTCATCTGTAAATGAAATTAATAATGCCATTTACTTCATATTTCTGGACAGATTAAAATTAATAGTATATGTAAAGTACCTGATAAAATACCTAGGTTGATAAATGCTATAAACAAACAAATACATAAATATATAAATAGAAACACAGCTGTTTTAGTTATTTGAAAAGCCAATACCAGTGTACCTCATCTTTACTTTTGCAATAATTTTATGCAGTTTGAAATTTATTATTCAAACAACTCACCTATCCTTACTTCGAAACCAAAAACCTATTGCCGTCAAGTCGATTCCAACTCATAGCAACCCTATATACTAGAGAACAACTAATGAAGCAGTCATCTCTATTGCCCTGCACACCATATTTTACAAATGTATAGATTTAGGAAATCCTGTGGCATTAATATAATTTTTAGCAAATAAATAGTACTAATCTAACCAAAATCATTATAGAAGATTGGAGTTGCTATGGTTCTTGAAAAATATGACATCATAATACACTTTCCAACCACAAATCCTAATTTGATTTTTTAATCTGTATTTTTTGTTTTCAATTATTATAAGCTGTCACCATTATTTCATCAAGTTTTTTAGTGAATGACAAACAGAAACTAACAGTGGAATGAGTAATTCCAGTATTTTCTTACCCTATATGTGTGGTCAAAGATTATGTATATAGTCAAAGAGTAGTGACTGTTTAGTCTGTTAAAGTAAAAGCAAAGATATTTATTGAAGGTTCGAAAGCAGTCTGGACCAGGGGAACATCTGATCTCACAGAGTGAAACCAATGCTCCCAAGAAGGGGAGGGAGAAAGGGCATATTTATATGGTTGAATCATGAATTAACAGTGCAGAGTTTATGATTTGTGCTTGTTGAGTTAAGGTAGTCAGAGGTGGGATGTCTGGAGGCGGGAACTAAAGGAGATTGGTCTGGAGTACATGTGGGGGTTATCTGGATTGGTTATACAGGATAACTGCAGAAATACGCAGCTATAGGGATGTACAGAGTGGTTACAAGATGCCTACAAAGCATTGCATTCCAAGGACAGTTGGTTTAAAAAAATAGCTAGGAGATCAATATATTTCTTGAGAATGGACAGCTCTGGCCACGTCTAATAAGCTTAATGGCATCAGGACTCGTGCAGAGACATTCTTCTCTTATCCTTAACTTAACTACAAAGAGAAACTTTTTCTTAGTTACAGGCTCTTAAGTTCACACAAAGGTCGCTGAATGTTAGAGAAGTTAGCAAGCATTAAGACAGAGTTTGGGCTCAGACCCAGACTAGCCATTTTACTAGCGTCAAGCACATCCAGTTTGAGGGGCTCCTATGCATTGTATATGTAAAGAGAGAGAGAGAGGCAGACAGAGAGACAGAGATTATATAGATACAAAAAACAAAATACAAAGAGATTCTCACATGATATTAAGAGTTTTTTTTAAAAAAGAGGTTTTCATGAGGAAGTGAAAATGGGAATTAAGGCACACATAAGTTTAATAAGAAAATTAAATAGATTCATTGTCATGAAATAGTGAATGTATTCAATTATTTGATCAAATAAACTAGCCACAGATATTTACTGAGTGTTTCTTAGCAGAATAATGTACTAGGTATTTAGAATATATACATGAATGAATTAATTCATCCACCAAATTGCATCAAACAGTAGCCACCCTCTAAAGCTGGGGCAACAATGATAATTAAATAGATTTACTACTTTCATGGAGTATAAAAATTAGTGGGAGAGAAAAGCAATGATTACATATTATCTGTATCAGAATTTTCTGGAGAAACAGAACCAATAGAATATATATATATAAATAGAGAAATTTTATATATATATATATAAATAGAGAAATTATATATATAAATAGAAAAATTATATATATATAGAGAGAGAGAGAAATTATATATATATATATATATATAAATAGAGAAATTTTAAAGAATTGGGTCACAGAATTGTGAAGGTCAAAAATCCATAGGACAGGCCCACAGACTGGAAACTAAAGAAAGAGTTGATGTTGCTGTCTTGGGTCCAAAATCTGTAGGGAAGTCTGGCAGGCTGGAAACGGGCAGGATTTATATGTTAGAGTCTTGAGGCCGAATTCCGTCTTTCTAGGAAACCTCAGTTCTGCTCTTAAGACTTTCTGCTGATTGTACTAGGCCTACCCACATTATCCAGGATGATCTTCTTTACTTAAAGTCAACTAATTGTAAATGTCAATCACATCTACAGAATACCTTCACAGAAACATCTAGACTATTATTTGACAAAGCAACTGGGAACCACAGCCTAGACAAGCTGACACATAATGTTAACCATCACAGTATCTAATCCCAAAGTGCAATGAGTGCCATGAAGGAAAGGAAGAGGGAGCTATGACAGGGACACCTTCTCTTATTTGGGAGTTGGGAAGTGACATTTGAGCTGAGACCAGAAAAATATGTAGTGATTACCTAAACAAAAAGAAGAAGGGTGGTAGAGATGAGAATTTTACAAAGAGAGGGACCATATGCTTAAGGATAAATAGACCCCCTTTGTCTTTAGTAAGCTTGATACTTGTTTTTGTTGTTGTTGGGTGTTGTCAAGTCAATTCTGACTCATAGTGACCCTATATGACTGAGTAGAACTGCCCTCTATGGTTTTCGAGGCTGTAATCTTTAGGAGAGCAGATTGCCAGGTCTTTTCTACCATGGTTAAGTAAAGATTGCTTTTTCATCATCATATGGTGGAGTTCTCGGAATGATCACTTATCTTTAGGCTTTCATGATGTATAGTTACGAAATTTCACGTTGGAGTCATGACCAGTCCATTGCATATAATAGTAACATATTAAACATCTATCTTATAAATTTTATTTTTGTGCCACTACAAAAGATTTTAAACACCAGAATAAGCTTTAACGTCTGTAAAGTTAGCAATAAATCACAGAGACACAAAGAAAAATAATCATTTAATTCTAACCTTATTTTTTGTCCTGATGATAGATACATGTTCTGTTTCAGAAATTTGGAATGGAGTACTGAGCAATGAGTTTTGTTTTTGACAGCATTGCCTGATACAAATTTTAGATTACTCCACTTTGCTTGAAATGCATAAAATAGGAATTAATCAAGAACTCCAGTATGACAGGACAAAGACAGTTTACCTCAGGTTGACATCTTTTGTGAATATAAAAGAAAATAAAGAAATTAACTATGGGTTGATAAAAGTATTGTATTCAAGATTAATTTTGTAATAATTAAATACAAGATAACATTATATAAAATGTGCCCATATGTGTATATATAATCTCTGTTATACCTATTATATCAGATCATAAATACTTCAATATAGATAATTATTTTTACTAATTTTTCATTCTTTTTAAAGATGTGACAATACATTAAAAAATAAAAAACAAAATATTGTGCAAGCATATTAATGGGCCTCAAGGAGAGAAATGATCCCAATGTTAGTTCAAGATAGTTTTTGCAACAATAAAAACACAAAAAATTGACTCAATGACAGAACTGAATTTGATTTTCTGTGTTTAACATGGAAATTCTATCTTTAATCAGCTGCCTGTGGGTATATTTTTTCAAATATTGAAAAATTTACAGTATTGTATACAAATTTCACGTTTTGAATGTTCACCTGTTATACCTTAAAGTGACAGTGTAATGAAGGAGAGACAGGGGAAAAAAAAAAAAAACTACAAAATGTTCAAACAGACCCCTTAGGACTTGTTAAATACCTCTAAGAAATTGAATCAGATTCTCATTACCTGACAGTTTTGTATTTGATTACAAATAATTACTGAAATATCCAGTAAGACCTTCTTGATTTTCAAATTATGTCAACATTCCCATTATGTGCTAAGCTTTATTTGTCCAGGGATTATAATTTAGTGTTGCATTTATCCTCCAGGCTAAAACTCACTCCAATATTTCCTAGTTCAAAGACAAAGAAAGATGAAGCACTCAAAGAAGGAAATTGGACAAAGATAACTTGATTTAGTACTCATAAAATTTAGAACTGTAGTATCTGATTAAAAATATTATTCTCAGACTGAAAATATCAATCATTTCAAGCATAACCCCCAACCTTCACTCTTACAAAAGAGGGGAGAATCTAATTAAAATATATACAATATACAAACACAAAGATCTCTCCCTACTAGAAAAAAATCATCATAGGGTTCAAAAATTGAAACACGTTTCAAATATATTTGTGGGCCAGTCATTATCCTCTACACATGTTAACACTGCTTTCTTGAGTGTTTAGGTCAAATTTTGGGTCAGACTATCAAAGTGAGGCTGAAATGGTTATTTCAGAATGCGGAAATTACAAGCATAAACCATAGCAGTTTCTACTTTTACCACACAGAATAGATAAATGTCTTTCTCAAATAGGCAAAAGAAATGAATATACATTTTTTCCTGGTCTTTTACCAAAATGTGCGTAATTTTTCAAATGACAGAATGATTTCCTAAAGTCGCAAGAGTTTCAAATGGTTGCAGTGAAATTTTATTGGCAGCCATAGTGCTGAGTTGGGAGTGGTAGCAACAACAGCTGCGGTCTTCAACCGAATCAGTACATTTAGAAGTGCTCATCTCCAGCAGCATGCAAGACCAAGAGCCAGATATATGCTTTGGGTTCCATATTCAAAGCAGTCTTCAACTGAAGGATCGGGGCACGGTACACTTTTCTGCATAGGCGTATTGACTCCTGGATGCAATTGTGACCTCCTAGTGAGGAAGTAAGAAGCCCTGGTTGTGCAACAGGTCAGCGCTGGGCCGCTAACCCAAAGGTTGGTGGTTTGAACCCATCCAGTGGCTCCTTGGCAGGAAGACCTGGTGATCTGCTCCCGTATACCCTATGGGGCAGTTCTACTCTGTTACACAGGATCCCCATGAGTCAAAAATCTACCTGACAGCACCTAACAACAACAACAGTGAAGAAGTAGAAGTCCCTGGGTGATGCAGCCAGCGATGTGCTTGAGTACTAACTGAAACTTTGGTAGTTTGAACCCACTCAGAGGCACCTGGAAAGAATGGCCTGGTAAGTTGCTTCTGAAACTTCACATCTTTCAAAACCCTATGGATTGTAGTTTTACACTGCACATATGTGGTCACCAAGAGTCAGAATCAACTCAATGCAAATCAACTCATCAGCAGCTGTTTTTTTTTTTGTTATTTTTTAGTGAAGAAGTACACCTGCTTCTCATGTATTGGCATGGTTAGGTTCCAAAGACCAGGCTGTTATGTGAAAATCAACATTATGCAAAAATGGACGATGACCACATCAGATCTCAGAATGGATGATGACTACATCATTACATAACTCCCAGATTCCATCATTACATAACTGACAAACCATGAGAATCATAGCCCAGCCAAGCCAACCATCATAGCCAGCGTTACTATCATCTCGCACCTTGGTATTCGTTACTGCCAGGCATACGTCGTTAATGCGCAAAATAGAGAGTAGATTTTTTACTATTGTCGTAAATACTAAATGTCAGATAACGAGATAGTCAATAAATGAACAGTAGGTGTATAGCTGGTTATTAAAATGAGATGACAGCTTAAGGAAGTATTGGTAATGGAGGTTTAGAGTTAAGGATCAGATGAAAGGTGAAATGGTGTGATTGCATGTCACAGGGAGAAAATAAAGGATAAGATTTCTGAGGGTAGAATTTAAGGCAGTTGCATGCTTGCTTGCTAACTGAAAGATTGGCAGTTCAAGTCTACCTGGGGGACCTTGGAAGAAGGGCCGGGCAATCTACTTCCAGAAATTAGCCACTTAAAATCCTATGGAGCACAGTTCTACTCGGACACAAATGGGGCAACCATGAGTCAGAATTGGTGGGAACTCATTTAAAGAACTATTATAGGCAAAGTTACAAAAAGAAGAATAACCATAAAAATCGAATCAGAACCATAACTTAGAACAAGGAAAGAACATTTCCAGAATAGAAGCTGGTCAAGAAAATGGAGCCTAAAAAAATACATTTTTTTTTTTTCCTTTTATTTGAAGGCTTGAGGTACTCATGGCCCTTACATAATCCTGGTGGGAGATGGAAGAAAATGCCAGATTGCAAGTGTTTCAGATTGAGCAGATGCTGAGTAAGAAATGATAGTCACAGGCCACTCCTCTTGGGTTATGGTGTTCTCTACTTGGAGCATATCTTAAACCCCAAAGAACTGTTTAGGTGACCACAGATCTAAAAATAAATTTCATAATAGTTACTTTAGTAGCTTTATGTGGTCAATAATGCACTTTTTTTTTTTAAAGCTCTAAAGGGAATGGACACATAAATATCCAACTTAAAAATAAATTGAACTTGAAGAATATGGTTCTATAAAAAGAAGTAAAGCCAGAGAAAAGTCAGTAAATCCAATACTAAAATTCAAAGAAAACAGGAGCAGGGACAGAAAATAAACTATTCTGACAAAAATGAATAGAACTATAGTTATATAAGGAAGCCTATAAATACTCAGCACTATTATCTAACTATAAAACACCAAGAAATTGAAACTGCAGCTCTCAGTTCAGAGAAATCCAGAGATATTTGTGGTGCGTTTTTCAAAATAAAATTCACTTTATATTTCTCTGGTACACTCGTGCAGAAACACAATTTTGTTAAACATCTATAAAATGACTACTTGATATATAAATATTGCCTCATATCCGCTCGGCAGTAACCTAATAATGCCATTTCCTTTCCCATTAGAATTATTCCTGGATTCTACCATTGTTAATAGTTTTCAGTTTAACAGGACACAAGGACTTTCCTACAGAGATTAATATAAGGACATTCTCAGTCCTGCCCTTTAAGTGTTTATTTCAGTGGTTTTTAATCTAGAGTACAGGACCCTTAAGCACTGAACAGAGTCTGTGTCCTTTAATGAGAAACAAAATATTTTTATTAATGAGTACCTGAAATTTAGGATGTCCATCAATTATGAATGTAGGAAATAACCCATCATAGTATTAGCAATATCTGTTACTTTGTCACTGACAGAAATCACAGACATTTTCATATCACATTATACTTGTTGCAAAGATCTCAATATATAATTTGCATTCATCACTAATCTGTAATTATTGTAGTACTTCCGTGGTGGCGCAGTAGTTAAGAGCTGCGGCTGCTGCTCTTAGTCATCTAGTGCTGCTATAACAGAAATACCACAAGTGGATGGTTTTAACGAAGAGAAGTTTATTTCCTCACAGTTAAAGTAGGCTAAAAGTCCAAATTCAGGGCGTCAGCTCCAGGGAAAGGCTTTTTCTGTCTGTCGGCCTTCTTCTCTTCAGTGTTCCCCCGGACTAGGAGCTTCTCTGCGCAGGGACCCTGGCCAGAGGACACGCTCTGCTCCCAGCACTGCTTTCTTGACGGTATGAGGCCCCCATTCTCTGCTTGCTTCCTTTTCCCTTTTATCTCTTGAGAGATAAAAGGTGGTGCAGGCCACATCCCAGGGAGGCTCCCTTTACATTGGATCAGGGATGTGACCTGGGTAAAGGTGGTGTTATAATCCCACCCTAATCCTCTTTAACATAAACTCACAATCACAAAATGGAGGCCAACCACACAACTCTGGGAATCATGGCCCAGCCAAACTGATACACACATTTTTGGGGGGACATAATTCAAACCAGGACAGCTGCTAATAAAAGGATTGTCAGTTTGAATCCACCAGCCACTCCTTGGAAACTCTGTGGGGCAGCTCTACTCTGTCCTATAGGGTAGCTATGAGTCGGAATAGACAGGATAGCGATAGGTTTGGTATTTTGAGTTTTTGGTGGTACCCCCACTAGCTCTTATTATTTAATGTGGTGGTAGCTAAGCAAATATAATGCTACATCACATTTTAAAATATTTAATAATGACTTTGTATTTCTGTGTGTTTTATTCTATGCATTAAAAGACATTATTCTGAAAAACTTCCTCAGCTTCACCCAACTGACAAAAGTATCAGTACATAGCACAGAAAAGACTCAGAATCCTGAGTTAATGGTTTCTTGGTTTCAAAAGATGTTTTCCCCCTGTATAATGTGGATGAGGCTTTTGGAACTAAAAGCTATCAATGAATTATTTTCTTTTTTCATTGAATGGCCATTCCTGATCTTTTGGCTAAGTTTTGTTCTCCAACAATATGTATAAAAACATGTAAGTAAAATAGCAGAAAATGATACTACTAATCCACATTTTTTGTCATTGTGTTTACAGAGGTTTTATTAGCAGTGCTGAGTTTTTATTGAACCCATTTCTGCTTCTCACCAACAGTGTATATTTAGAAAGATTGTAACCCTGTAGAGAGGTGATGTATCCCAAGTTACCTCCTGTATGGACAAAGAACCCATATTTAAAAGGCAAAGAAGAGGAGGTAAACCAAAGAACACTCCCCAAAGAACACTCCCTGGGGCCAGGGCTGGCTGCCTGAAGTTGAGCACCTTCAGTCTGCCTTTTACCAGAACCTTTTCAATTTCCCTAAAACCAATTTCACCTACGGATAAGTTCATAGTCATTTTAGTTATCTGAGTTGTCAGTGCCTTAAAACCTAACACACAGTTGCATTACAAGCTTGCAGCTGGTATATGAGTTAAACAAAAATCGCTGGTCATCCAGAATCATAGAGTCATATACAAGGTAATGGAGATACCTAAATACCTAGCGGGGGCGGGGGGAAAGAATTCCAGTCTGTTAATTTGGTGTTTCTTTCCTTTTTTTTTTTTTTTTTCCCGGTTAATGTGCATATCAGTTTCAAAGCATCAAGGTACTGTCACTAAACACATAATTAATTCTATTTTTGATTTTGGTTCTTTCTTATATCTAAGTATCCTTGCACCTAGAGTTATTTTAAGCAGTATATGCTTCCCAGATATAAAAGATTCTATCATTTACTTGACCTTCTTTTCTTAAGGAGGATAATTATGCACAAACCTCTGTAGGTCAGACAGGAGTAAAGAAGCCGAACTGACTGGTCATCTAAGAAGTTGTATTTTTTGTGTTATACTGTGACATGGCCAGATGCTTAGACAAATATTAAAATATAAAAGATAAGATCCTTGATGTTAACACAATTATAATATTTCACTAAGATATTTTATTTTTATTCCAAGAAAAACAAACCTATTTAATTTACCGTAATCAAAAGAGGGATGCTTTCAAGATGACATATGAACTAGAGCTATGATGAGAGTTTGCGGACTACTTGGACATCCCTCTTGCCTTCTCATTCTTTCATTATTTTTGTTTCTAGGTCACATGGTCTCTCACAGAAGTTTGGCTTCTCCCTATGGTTTTATTCTATTCTCCTCTCTCTACATTGTTCTGCTTTCTCACACTTTAGTTTCATAGCTTTTCATTTACATCAGAGACCGCTTCCTTATTTTACCTACAATTTCAATTCTGACTCTAAACGCATGTCAGCCTTGCCCTTCTGTATCCATTCACCTTTGGGTTCTTGGTGTTCTTTTCTTCATGAGACACACATGCACAGAGAGAGAGAGAGAGAGAGAAACTGTAATGGCTTAGTTCATCTCATGGCAATTTATATATATATAGACTGGCTGTCCTTGGGCAAGTATTTACACCTAATCCAGTCAGTTGTGACGAAAGTACAAAATGACTTGATAAAAAATGTGGCTCCTATGTTGCAGGAGAGCCCTGGCAGAGAAGGTTCTTTTGGAAGGGAGGGATACCATGGCTGGCCATGGTTCACTTTAAAGCCTTCTTAGTTGAGGGAAATATTCCATATATGTATTCAAAAATGCCTCATCTTGCTAGGCAGTGAGGGTAGTGAATGAGTACTAGAGAGTAATAGATATGAGGACTAGAGTCTTGGAGGACTTTAAAGGAGAGAAAACATCTTCAGCAGGATAAATCTGGGAAGGTTCTACTGAAGAGGTGAGATTTGGCCAGAACATGAAACAAGAATACAATTTAGTTTGGCAGAAAAGAAGTGAAATTAGGGAAATGATATAAGCAGAGGTGCAGAGGCAAATAAATAGAAAACACATATGGATGAATTGAGGGTCATTGAATCAAACATTCTGAAAATTTATCTGGTAGGTATACATTACAGGGAAAATGGATTGGTTGGTAGACTCCTAACTAGTACAGTAGCACGGAAAGGGAAAGAAAGAAACAAGTCAAATGTAACACTGAAGGTTAAACCTAGTGTACTGAGAATGTCATGACCAAGATTTACGGGAGTAGTGAAAACTGGAAGAGGAAGGACATGATTTTGGGAGAGAAGAGGAGAGTTCAGTTTAAACATGCTTAGTAAAAGTTATAATTACAGTTCATTCATTCAGCGTTATGGAGAGATGACAATATGTAAGAAATTTTGCTAGGCTCTGTAATTGGGCTATGATTTATAAAAAATAGTCATTTACAAGTTAGATTTTAAACTGCATGTACAGTTAATTCTAATTGTTTTAGTAAGTATTTGTAGCTTTTCTGACAGAGTTTGAACTCTGTTTGCTGCTGCCTACTGCCTGGTATATGTTCAGAGAATATAATTAAATATTAATATTGGCTTAAGCAAATTTATTAAATAAGTAAGTTCTTCTACAAACAGTATTAAATTATGCATACCAAAGATAAATATCATTGATCTTTGCATTATCAATGTCACACCATTAATATGGATATCAAGAGGTGACAAGGTAATGGCTTTCTTGGCTCCCTGTCTCAGAATCTGTTTAACCCTAGCTGCTGGGTCTACTTAACCTCCACCTGTAGAGTAAACACAGACCCAGACTTTAGGGTATATCATAGATACAGTCAGGAGAAAGGTATCAAGCCATTTTCAGTCTTCCTTTTTGTCCTGACCATAGAATCACGGATATCAGAACCTACATTACTGTCTTTGTAACCCAGTTACCCTTTCCGTGTTCTCTTCTTATAACCCAGTCAGGCCCACATAGTCGAGTTTCCTTCATAATTGCTTGTCCCTGCAGTCTTTGATTAATATCTTAATTTGTAACCCAAGGCCTGTGTCTGCCCTGAGGTATACGTCAACATGTAGATGGATTGACTACACATGAGGCTAGTTTTCTACCACCCTTGCCAGCTTACCAGTAATTTCTACACCTGTGCTTGACTACGTATCTTGGATAATCAGTTCAAGTTTAAACTAAGTAATCAAACCTTTCCTTTTTTGTTTTGTTTGACTAATATTCTGATACTGGATATGCTTTTTATATTCTAGAAAATTTGAGTTATGGACAATTGAGTTATAGACAACTGTCTGGGCTCTTCTCCTGTTCCATTTATAACATACAGCATACAAGTTTCAGCTTTTCAACATCACATTCCCATTAAATTGTATTATATATCTTTTTAGGGTTATAGCCTTATTTTAACTTTTCTATGCAACATGTAGTTTGAATATGTATATAATATTCAAGATAGTGCTCAATTTGATTTGAAATGCAAAACTGTCCAAGATGTCATCTCTGCTTTTCAGGAAATATACAATATAAAAGAAAACACAAGGCAATTCCTATATTACAGCCAAAACAATATATACTTATTAAGTGGTGTATGATTGACGTTAACTAACTTCCTATAGGTTAGTCCAAGAAAAGATATAATACCACTGAGCTGATAAAGAAGTGATCATTCTAACCATCCATTTTACTTACTATCTGCAGTGGTTTCCCAGTATCCTCTAGATAAAGTTCTAACTCCATTTCCTGGCAAACAAGAGGTGCCATGGCCTATGCCTCTGGCCACAGTTCTCATTACATCCCACCTTCCCACTTTCCAATACCTCACACCCCCCACCCTGCATAGGATGTTGCCATTGAGTCAATTCCAACTCATAACAACCCTACAGGACAGAGTAGAACTGCCCCCATTGGGTTTCCAAGGAGCGCCTGGTGGATTCGAACTGCCAACATTTTGGTTAGCAGCCATAGCTCTTAACCACTATGCAACCAGGGTTTCTGCACAGAACATTACTCACTTGCTTAACTGAACTACTTGAAACAATCCATGATGTCACTTATCTACAGGGTAATGCTTATACTCTTCCCTCTTGTCAGAGTGCTCCTTCTCTTCCACTTGCTCTATTATCTCATGATTTACTAATCCCTATTCTTCCTTAGCCTTGGTGGCATAGCCGCTCCTTGGAAACCATATGGGGCAGTTCTACTCTGTCCTATAGGGTCACTAGGAATCAAAATCAACTCAACAGCAACTGATTTTATTTTTCCTTAGATGTTTTTTTCCTGAAATATTATCTGGCCTTTTAGTTGGTTTATGTGCCCAATCAACTTCGGGGACAACTGATCCCCAAGAAAGCCTTATACTTACTCACATAGGTCCCTTATTTTTCTCTAAGATCTTTCAGTAACTGTGATAAGTCTTCTGGACTCTAAGTTCCTTGAGTTCAATAAATATGTCTTGTATACCACTGCACCTCCAGTATCCAGGAGAGTGACTGAGATATAATATCCACTCACTACATAATTGTCAAAAGGGTGTTTTTTGAAGCTCAAGTCTTTTTAAACATTTAAAATGTAATATTTTATATATACTATAGTAGATAAGGGGCCCTGGTGGCTCAATGGTTGTTTGGCTGCTAACCAAAATGTTGGCAGTTCGAATCCAGCAGCTGCTCCTTGGAAACCCTATGGGTCAATTCTACTCTGTCCTATAGGATCGCTATAAGTTGGAATCGACTCAACAACAACAGTTTTTTTTTTTTTTAAATAGTAGGTAAAAGAGTTAGAAGGGATGAATTAAAATTTATCCAATATGATTCCTCTGTTACAACAATATTTTCACTTAAGGTAGTGTCTTTTAGTAAATCTAAGTAGTCTAATGGATTCTATAAGAAAAGTTTACTTACAACACAAAGAAAGCAGTCACTTAGCTTTTAAGTGTACCTGAGAAGGAAAAATAATTCAGTGTTTCTCAACTCTTCTCCCTAGCAAAGGAAAATACCAGGTTTTATGCACAGTTAACCTTTTGAGTAGTCGGGTGGATTTTATCATAGCTGCTTATGGTAAGTTCATTCATTATGTAGAACACTACAAAAGTCCCGACAGAGCTGTTAACTGTGCCCTTTTTTGGTGTTTGGTCCAATCATAAAAAGAAAACTATCTTTTATATAGTGTGGGTGATGGCATTGTTAGACTGCAAATCTTACAAAGTGATATATAAAAGTCTAGTGAAGTGAATAAGCTAATATAATGGGGGAAAACAGCTACTTCATTTTCCCAGTCCTGAGATAAGCCCTCAGGATTTTTTTTGTTTGTAATAGAACTTAGAAGAAAAATGCTGTTCTGGTTTAACTATACCAATTGTAGGACTGCTTTATGTCTCTATATTGCATTCAGCAATAATAATTCAGGAATAAGTAATTTGTTTTAAAAAAATCACCCATAATAGAAAAACAAATAAACCCAGAACACATATTTCCTCGCATGCCTTTTTACTCAAACATGTAAACAACTCTGGAATTGAGATGTATCTTAAAATCATGGTATGTTAGTGGTATATAAAATAAGGGTACATCTTATAATCAATAGGATCTTAGTCTCAATGAAGTCTTAAATAACAATAGGGTAGACGTTTAGGTAACATAACCATTCAAATGGTGTACTTCCAATAGATATTTACACCTAAGCTAAGCCAACCCAGTAATTGTTATAAATCCACAGAATAAAATATGGATTGATACTGAAGTCAATGATGTGTGAATTTAGGTGTCCAGTTGTATTTCACTAGTGGATATGAGGAGCCCTGGTGAATATGAATACTTTATCATTATTTATGTCATGACACATTTTTAGAAGCTAGCCTGTTTGCTCACAGGTTACTTTACCCAATGTGGAGGCTTGTTTAGAAGAATTCAGATTCAGTAAGATCACTAAGTAACATTTCACAGACACACGCACACACTGCACACACACCCTTGATAAGAAAATAGCTCAGTTTTCTTTTTCTAAATCATCATAGCCCATCAACTAGTTTCTAATGAGTATCTCTGTGCCACTTAGCAACAGTCAATAGCATCTCTGATTGTCCACTTTGAAAACAGCTGACATTTCATTCATTTGAATGACCCTTAAACATTTTTTTAGGATTACAAAAGTTATGTATATCTGAAAGAGAACAATGGGAAAATGCAAAATTAATATTGTAATTTTTGTTTTATTCTGAAATGAAATTTGTTTGAATCTACCACAGGTAGCATATAACCAAAAGTTATGTATATAACACTTAGTTATTATTACTTTGGAGTCCTTGGGTAGCCAAAATGGTTAAGTTCTCGACTACTAACCTAAAGGCTGGCCATTCAAACTCACCCAGAGGTACCTCAAAAGAAAGGCCTGGCCTTCTGCTTCACAGCCTTGAAAACCCTATGGAGTCTAGTTCTACTCTGACACGCATGGGGGTGCTATGAGTCAGAATCAACGTGAAGGCAATTTTTGTTGTTTTTGCTTTATTCTTTCTGAAGTGTGTCTTCATCGTATCTGGTTGGCCAAGCTTCTTCTTAGAGCTAAAGTTTCTCAAGAAAAGATACTATTTCTCTAATTAATTTCCCCTCCTCATCTCTGTAAAACCTAAAATACCTGTACGGATAAATCAGGCATTTGACAAACCCAGACAGCTGAGTGGCTGACTAAAATTTTTTGGAGTTTAGTAAGAATTGTCTAATTAATAACAGCTGTCTTCATTTATTTTGATTAACATAAAAATGAGAAGCAGATTATCAATTACTTAATCATAATGAGCAGACCAATGATTTCCTTATTCCAAATTTAAACTGTATTTTAAAAAAGAAAACTATTAGAAATTTCATTGAATTGGTCTTATACCTTCTAACAAAATATACATAAAAATGATGTACTGTTATTATATTCTAGCCACAGCTCCTCCACTCCCAAAAATATAACAGTACATGCAATTTGTTGTTGTTCGTTTTAATTTCAGGAGATGCCTAGCGAAATGAATTGTCTATGTGGTTGCTTTTATTACTGGCTGAAATGATTTTTTTTTTTTTTTTAGTATTCCACCTTAACCAGAGAGTACTTGGTCAGAGTTAAAACTTGCAAAAATCATGTTTCAGTTAATAATTCACATTATTAATTAATCACGCTTTTGATAAATGTGATAGAGCTAAAACTAAATTTTAAAGTCATTGCGAGGTGTGAGAAGTAAATAATCAACGGCTTTATTTTACTCATGTTTACTCTTTAATCTGTCAGCACAGATAAATATGACAGAAAAGAGAAATACACTGGGGCAATGCTAGTATATGTGCACTCGAATGCTTGATTTATGTTTGCTTATTTGTTCTAAGAATTCCTGTGCACCTACTGGAAATGAAAGTTAGCAGCAACTAGAAAAATAATCCTGGATTGGGACATAAAGTTCCTGATAAAGTAATGACCAAGATTTTGAAAATTTAGTTGAACATACATTAACTTTTACCTTTTTATTCTAAATTAGGCTAATTGTTGTGATACTTGCTCAGATGCTAATCTCATGTTTGAATATGTTAACACTGAAACAAAAGTCCCTACAATTTGTCCTGAGGCTTTTTATTAAACAGAGAAGACTGCCCTTTGCCGTGATTGACTTTCTTATAAGTGAAAATATGAAAACAGCTCTTATATTGTAGAGAGAAAATAAACAGTGAGAGAGAGGAAAAATAAAACTGTAGAAATCCTTGAGGTAGGCAGTTCACCGTAGTACTTATTCATGGGTCTCTAGCGATAAAATGATGCTAACTTTAAACTAGTTTCTACTAAGCTGCACCAAGTTGTCAAATCACTTTGACTCCCAAAAGACTAAAGTTTTAAAAATTGTACCACTGCTTTGCACAAGAAAAGGCTCAGCAAATATTTGTTAATTGTTGAATGAATAACAGTTTATGTTAAACTGTCAGTCCAGAAGCAATGGCAGAAACAACAGACAATACAAATTGAGTTAGGTCCTTATTCTACATCTTTATAAAAGTGATGGCCAAGTGCCCTGCTTATCATTTTTTGTAGCTTCTCTATACTCTTTAAGGCATATGCAGCAAATAGAATATCTCAAGCATATCATATAACAATGTTTATTATGACCCTTAGATTCTGGGTCGCTATGAGTCAGAATTGACATGATTGGCACCCAACAACAGCAACAGCTCCTGGCCCAAATCTTGGCTGTGTGACTTTGGTGTAGTTACTTAACTTCACTGGGCCTCAGTTTACTCATTTAAAATTTGGAATAGAAAAATTATTCATAGGGTTACTTTGAGGCTGAAATACCTGGCATATATTTCATCTATAAATATGTTCAGGCTTCAGTTTTATTATTCAGAAATGTCTGTGAGAGAAGAGAACGATCCAAATCTTTCGAGGTGGGGCAGGGAAGAGGTACAGAATGTTCACCTAAAGGGAATCAGACCATTTAAACATTACTTCTGTTAGTCACTGGGGAGAAAGATATTAAAATAGACATACTGGTGAAGCATGTCTGAAGTAAAAATGACTAAAACGCCGTGAGTGTACTGCAAGGTAGGGAACCACTCTAGAGAGAGATGTTCTCTGTTATGCTGAACCTCAGTTGAATTAATCAAACATATGTTTGAGCGTCTATCACTACCAGGCACTACGGCAAACACAGGGAATACAGCAGCTTTCCAGACAGGACCCAGACATAACCCCTGCCCTGGAAGAATTTACAGTCTAATGTGGAAGACAGATTCATAGATAAAAGTGCATTTAAATGCCAAGTGTTAATGTGTGATAGAAGTATGCTTGGAGTGGTTTCGGAGCTGAAAATCAGCACAATTAATTCAGCTTGCAGGAAAACGTGTTACAGGGAAGAAAATAACAGGGACATGAGTTGCAGAAATATTTTATACAACACCATGGAGGTAAGCATTAGTTTGGATCTGGCATTTGCTATTCCTCTAAACAGCCAAGATGATCTTTATTTTCTGATTAATGGGGACTCATTGAAAACAATATAACAAGAAGTATGAGGCAGTCAGATTTCAGAAAGTTTATTTTTAATTTAACGTGCAGGATCAGTAAGGAGGACTATGTCTAGAAACAGGGGGCAGTAGTACAGGCAGTGATTTTCTGAGCTATTATGGTAGCGCTGGTTGAATTGGAAAAGAAAGGACAAATGCAAGAATCCTTTAAGCAGTGAAATTAGCCACAGGATTTGATAGCTATTATAGCTAATAACATTACTATTGACCGTGCATAAACTTTTACATTTTCCAGGCAGAAACCTCTGTTTTCCAATCAGAAACCTCTCAATTAATTATCGGTATTTTTTTTTTCCAGACAGAAACTTCTGAATCAATTATCAGTATTTTAAATTCTCCCTTTAGCACCCATGCAGACAGATGTTGACTCCCTGGGTGGCGCAAATGGTTTGCTCTTAACTACTAATCTAAAGATTAGCGGCTCGAACCCACCCACCCATGTTGTGGAAGAAAGGCCTGGTGATCTGCTTTTATAAAGATTACAGCCAAGAAAGCCCTGTGGAGCAGTTCTATTGTCTAACACATGAGGTCACCATGAGTTGGAATTGACTCGACAGCAATGGGTTGGGTTTGATTTTTTAATAGACATCAACAAAACATGGAAGTAGGACAGGTTAGATCCAGATTCTTCAGTATTGCTGAAAGTATATACTCCCAGAGTATAAAGACTGAAGTAGCTCCACCTCTTTAATAAACTTTAATTGTACAAATACTTTACACTATAAATTCTAGCACAATATAATCCTAAACTATTAAGGCAGTTTGATTTGTTCATGAGATTGCAGTTGACTCTGTCACTCATTTGTATGTATCTGTACATAATCTCATTCAGTGGCAATCTTTTTGCTAAAAATAGTAGACTTTTTAGAAAAGCAGTTGTTAATCATTATCATTATCCTTTTACTTACCATCTCTTTTATATTTTGTAAGTTAATGCTTAGTATATTTAACACTTAACAGCTTTCAAACACTTCAGTCATACTTTAAAAGTATCACATTCATGGCAATTCTTTATAACAAAGAGCTAGGTGTAAAGACATTTTCCTCTAGTTTCATATGGTTAAATTATCTATGTTTTTTTATGCTACTGACATATACTCAGTAGAAGAAAAAATTCTTTCTTTGAGTCAGATTAACATTTGGATATATCCAAGAACAAAACTAATAGAAATGTTAAGGCTTTCTAATTTTTTAATCACTAAAAGTGGAATTTTTAGTCATGATAAGTATTTATCAATGACAAAAAAATCAAAAAACAAAAAACCTTAAATGGTTCACATGCCTTGACATTTATGTGATCTGAGAGAGTAAAAACAGAACCCTAAATTCCAGGCATTATGTTAACAACCATTATAGAAACGGTATGATATTTAAAGAAGTAGTATTTTCTCAAGCTTCCTCCCCTCCTGCTCCAGCCAGTAGTCCGCCAAGCATTAGGCACTATTGAGTTTGATGGCTTACAGGGAAGATGCAAATGAAGGAGGAGATGAACACTCAACTCCCTAGAGACTTTTAAGTGTATATTTGATGCCCTGTTGACTTCTGCATCAGAATGTAAGACGCATTCCTCTATAAAGAACAAATAAATCAGAATTTTCATAGTAGTATCTGAAGTTTTTTGCCATGTGCAGTTGATAACCCTTTGTGCAAAGGTGTACATTTCCTGAATTTATCATACATTTGTTTTATTCCAAAACGGTCTCTTAATTTTACTTTCTTTATATGACACAACATAAGAAACAAGTGTCCATGCGTGATTTCTTGTGTTTCAAAATCAGATCGTAATAAGTTGTTTGGGTGCTGAGTGGCTTTTCAGGATTTTTCTTTCAGTAGTTTGCCTTTATGTCCTTGGAAATTTGAAACAATAAATATTAAGACTGATAGCATTGCTTGGAAATTTAAGTGATGATTAAATCAGAAGAGGATATGCTGAAGATATGGGAACCAGGTATTATTCAATTTGGAGGGAAATGGTTTGTTATTTTACTCTCAGTTATAGACTTGAGGAAATGAGATTCCTTTGATTACTGCAACTAAATTGCCAGCGGCCAAGACTTCGTCTCAATCTATACTAAAGCTAGAATTACTCAGATATTAAATTGGGGGAGAAAAAATCTTGATTATAAAGGCATTTTTCATGGTTATAATCTGGTTTATGAAAGTGTTAATATGAGAATTTTCCTTAGGAGATCCAATTTTTTATCACAGTGAAGAAAAGTGCCTGCCAGACACATACCTGTTTTAAAATAGAATTATTTAATTAGTTATTTTTATTTCCAGGGAGTCTAACAATGCACTTTGGGGAATCATTTAATTGTCATTCATTACAAGAAGCTACAGCTTATATTTCCCCTAGGCAAAGAGTTTATCTGACAATTTGAATGCTTTGGTGACAGAAATGTCTGATGATAAATAATGGCATTAAGGAGATGACAAGTGACATAACAGACTAATTTTCAGTAATTTCTAGTGATGAATAATTGTTCTTGTGTGTATATTTATAATTTTTATTAACTAACATTTTACATGTGACGTGGGAGTAGATATCCTACTCTTTATTGCTTTAATAAGAAGTAAATATGTACAAAACCTGGCAAATCAGAAACATGTTTAAACCATGGATCTTCAGATAGTCACAGCAGATGTCATTCTCTCCCATGCATGTCTTTTTACCCCTTACATTTACTTTACAACAATAAAACAACAGCAACTTAAGAGCCACCATTTCTAGGGTATATTAATTGCCATATAGTTTAATATGTGGTTACATGATAGTTTCTAGTCTATGCAGCAGTCCTGTAAGGGGGGGTGTTATCCTACCTGTAAAGCAGATTATTAACTCTGGCAGTTCCCATGCTTTGCTGAGCCTTATTATCATCATCTGGGATATTTAAAAAATACAGATGCCTGGCTTCTATGCCAAGGCATTCTGATTTGATTGGTATGAGGTGTGACCTGGCACTGGGGGTTTTAAAATCTTCTCTAATGTGCAGTAAAATTTGGAAATCACTTTGTTTAAGTCTCTGTTTAGGTTAGAGATGTTTTAGAATTGCATTTGCCTTCATGCCTTTAACCAAAATTGCAATGAAGAGCACTTCTGATGGATTGATATAGTAGAAAATGTGCCAAGACTCAGTATGGTGCTTTACCTATATCACAAATCACCAATATATTACACTTAATTTTTACTTTAATTATTTCTCAAATAAATTACTTACATTTGTAAATTGTATGATATTATGAAAATTGTGCACATTTAAATCTATTAATATAAAACAAATTTTTTTTTCCTTTTTTATTTCTGCAGTTCTAGTTTAGCTAAGCAAAAAAACTTTTCACAGTGCTAAGTCACCAAGTAGATATTGTCATAACCTTCTGCCTGAGCAATTTATAGCTTTATAGCTCACGCAGTTATTTTTTGTTGTTTTTGTTTGTTTGTTTTGTAGTTAGACAGGATCTTGGTACTAGAAGAAAAATATTCAACTGGTGAAATCTTTTCTTAATAATGTAAAATACGACGTATATCCTTGGCTCTCTCCCTGTATTTTTATGTTATTTATAGTTTCTTTGTATTAAAAATAGTGAATTTTTCTTAGTGTATACTAGTGACTAAGGAATTAGAAAATAAGTGCTTTTACTACTTTTTGAGACATTTAATTAAAGAGAAATATTTCTAAGAAAAGCAAGTAACTAATTTTGCTAATCGTACATAAATTTTTAGAAATCAAATTTATTTCACCATTTCCATTTTATGTTAATGAGTGCATTATTTTATATTTGTGATTTGATGGTCCTTGTCTGATTCCTGGTTAATCCTATAAACAAACATAGTGGAGTGGTGAACTATCAAACATAAGGAAGATGGAAAAATGGAAGCTTCTGGAAAACCTAATCTTTTTTATAATTCCAAAAAAAAAGGTAATATTATGTTCCCTTTTAATTAAAACTTATGGAAAAGCATGAAATTCTAGTTGTTTTTTTTTTTCTGACATTTACAGCATTGTAATTGACAAGCATAGGATTATTTGTAGCTTAAGCCTTTTTATGTATGACATTGTGGTTTTGATTTGCATTTCCCTAATGACTAATGATTTTGTGCAACTTTCAATGTGCTTATTGGCCACTTGTATAGCTTCTTTGGAGAAATGTCTATTCAAGTCCTTTGCCCATTTTTAAGTTAGGTTGTTTGTCTTTTTGTTGTCTAGCTGTGGAAGTTCTTTATATATTTTGGATATTAAACCCTTATCATGTATATGATTTACAAATATTTTCTCCTGTATGTAGGTTGTTATTTTCACTCTCTTGATAATATTCTTTAAAACACAAAAGTTTTTAATTTTGTTCAAGTCTGATCTATTTATGTTTTATTTTGTTGTTTGTGCTTTTGGTGTCATATCTAAGAATCCATTTCCAAATAAATGCTCATGAAGATTTATTCCTATGTGTTTTTCTAAGAGTTTTATGGTTTTAGTTCTTATATTTATGTCATTGATCAGTTTTGAGGTTATTTTAAATGTAATTACTATCATCTAGTGGTCTTTAATTTCAACCTAAATGAGTCCCTTCAGTATTTCTTATAGGGCAGGTCTAATGGTGATGGACTCCATCATCTTTTCGTTATCTTGGAATATCTTAATTTCTCCCTCATTTAAAAGTACATTTTGTTGGATATATAATTCTTGGTTGACAGGCTTGTTTTTGTTTTCTATTTCAGCCTTTTAAATATATCATACCATTGCCTATTGGCATCATGTTTTCTGATAAGAAATCATCTGTTAATCTTATTGATGATTCCTTGTACATCATGACTCGCTTCACTCTTGATGTTTCAAGATTCTTTCCCTGTCTTTGTTTTGACAGTTTGAATTAGGGCTTTGAACCAGTTCATTCTGGTTCAAACCCCTGTTGAGAATTTGTATTTCTAACAAGTTCCCAGGCAATGCTAATAATGCTGCTGGTTAGGGACCGATTCTGAGAACAACTGGTAGAGCCAGACAAAAAAAAAAAAAAACCAAACACATTGCAGTCAAGTCCATTCTGACTGATAGCAACCCAGTGGTTCTCAAAACTTACTATACATAAGAATCACCTGGGGATCTTGTTAAACTGTAGATTCTGATTTAGTATACCTGGGGTGGAAATGCCAATTCTCAGCATAGCTTCAAACTGGAATGGACTGGTTGGAAGACCTGGTTTAAATATAACGGGTCTTAATTTGGAGCTGTTTGAGTTTATCCTATTTGGAGTTTGCAGAGCTTCTTAGATGTGTAGATCATGTCTTTCATCAAATTTGGAAAGTTTTTGGCCATTATTTCTGCAAATATTCTTTCTGCTTCTTTATGTATGTGTTTTCCTTCTGAGACTCTTATGTTGATCCTCTTGATGGTGTGCCATGGTCCCTTAAACACTGTTCACTCTTCTTTGCTCTTTTTCTTTCTGCTTCTCAGACTGGATAATTTTAATCATCCTATCTTCAAGTTTGCTAATTCTGTCTTCTGTCTGCTCAAATCTGCTGTTGAACTCCTCTTGTTTTGTTTTTGTTTTACCTAATTTCAGTCATTGTATTTTGCAGCTCCAAACTTTGTTTGGTTTCTTTCTTTCTTTTTTTTTTTTTACAATTTATATCTCTTTATTGATAATCTCATTTTGTTCATACATCATTTTACTGAACTTCTTAGTTCTCTGTGCATGTTTTCCTGTAGCTCTTTGAGCATATTGTGATAGTTATTTAAAGTCTTGGTCTATTTAGTAAGTCTAGTGTCTGGGCTTCCTCAGGGACAGTTTCCGTCACTTTATTTTCTTCCTTTAAATGGACTATACTTTCCTTTTTCTCAATGTGTCTTGTAATTTTGAGTTGAAAACTGGGCATTTGAATATTATAATGTGGTAACTCTGGAAAACAGATCCTCCGTTTTCCCAGGGTTTGCTTTTTTTTTTGTTGTTGAAGTCTGTAATGATCCATTTGTTTCGTGATTTTTCTCAAGTACTTTTTACAAGACTGTGTTTCTTTTCATATGTGATCACCAAGGTGTTTGCTACTTAGCTTGTGTTTGACTACTGTTTTGACAGAGATTTACTGAAACAAACAAACAAAAATACATTTCTCAGTCTTTTCAGATTAACTCTGTTCTGGAGCCCTTTTCCAGCTCTTAGCCAGGCTTATACTGAGCATGCATCTTGTCCTGAGCATGTACTTGGCTTTCCAAATCCCCCCTTTCTTTTCATTTCCCAAAATTACTATCTCCAGCTTTTCCTTCCAGGCATTAAACAGTCTATTATATGTGTCAGTGTAACCTTTTGCCCCAGATACCAGCAGGTTGTTTCATTTTAAAATGTTTTTGAACAGTGCCTGACACTTTTTCAGCCTGGGGTAAGTTGTGAATTAGTTGAAACAAACTTAAGCACTTTGGAGCAGTCGATCTGTTAGGTACCCTCCCCCTTAAAAGCTTAGAACAGACATATACAATAATTTTCTAATAAGGTCTGTTCTGCTTCTTCTGCAACCAAGGACAAGGGTTCCACACTTAGAACACAGCTGATGTCTTGAATACTGCTTCAGAGCCTGGGAGGGAGTGGAGCAAGAACAAGTGAAAACACCACAAAGCTTTCCTGTCACTTTGAATTTGATTTTTTTCTTCATTCAGCATTCACTTGATTGCTGTAAACCTTTGGCTGTTTTCCAGAATTCTGATAAAGTTGGTCTGACAATTTCTGCTTATTTCAAGATGTTTTAGTGAAGAGACAGGAGCTTGGAGCTACCTGTTCCACTATTTTTTCTGATGTCATCTCCATGTCACATATTTTAATATAAGCGTATAAGTTTCTAAGAAGTATAGTTATTCACTTAATTATTAGACTGAATTATATGAAATTGCTCTTTCTGTAAATTAAAAACTGTTGAATGTCATTCTTTTCCTGTGGTTCAACCTTTAAAGGTAAATTCGAATATAGATTACAGCTTCAAATTTGTTTATATAATTCATACTCAGTACTCACTGATAGGAAGCATACGAACCAGCTAATACATCAAAATAATTAAGATTTGCTGTTTAATGTCATGCTCCTTCAGCTCAGTACGAATAATAATAATGTAACCTGTTGTAACAAATCAAAAAATAGCAGTTATTCCTATTACAGATGATTTGATAATCATGCTTAATATTTATATAAGCAGCTGAATATTTGAATCCAGATTTAAGATTTGTAAATACTTGTCTAAATGTATGCATGTGTAATTGTTGCTGTTGTTAGTTGATTCTGACTCATGGCGTCTACAGGTGTGCCGAGTAGAACTGTTCCATAGGGTTTTTCAAGGCCATGACATTTTGGCAGTAGATTGCCAGGCCTGTCTTCCAAGTTGCCTCTGGATATGTTTGAACTGCCAACCTTTAGGCTAGTAGTCTAAGGTTTAATCAGGGACACCTGCATGTATTATTAGCAAAAGTAACACAAGTTTTAGAGGATTTTTTCTTTCAAATATTTCCCAGCAAAAATAAATATTTAATCTGGAAACCACATAATATCAGTGTCTGTTATTAAATATAGTAAATTTAAAAAGTAACAAAATCAAAATTTCTATTTCAGTAGACTGATTCATTTTCATTACATTATAAAACAGAACTGGTATGAATCTTTATTGAAAGAGAGATAATGCATAAAAGCTGGCTTCGCTTCTACAACTTATTAATAAAACTGTTACTCTGTTAAATTCTCCTAGCGTTATTTCTTTCGAATCAGTAACACATTCTTTGTTTTAGTAGCTTTTCATTTGTTATGCTTAAAATTCTGTGGGGAATTTTTCTATTTAGGATGACCAAATTCATTGCAAATGTAATATCTAAAAGCTTTTTGTTATTTGGTTCTGTCGGAATGTTCGATTATTAAATATATATTATCAAGAACTCACCCTTTGTTTCAGCTCTAAACTGGAAATGCTAGCAAAACATTTAAAAAAAAAAGTATGAGGAAAAACAACAAAGCTGAGCAAAGATGAAGCTGTGAGTTAGAGGGAAGATTTAAAAATTATTTGTAAGGATTTTTAGTTCCCTCCCCACCCCAGTACCTTTCTATCTGTATGGGTATTACCTAAGAGTTAATTCATAATAAAGATTTGTCTAGAATTCAAATGGAGAAATCATCTACTGTAAAATTCCAGGCTCTGTTTTGCTCTCTGTTCTTTGTTCCGCTGTCTTCCAGAGTGTCCCAACATTAGAGGGACTCATTATGCCACACCTGACCATCTGCAATGGCTCCTGCTTTAGTGTTTTGGACTTCCTTTGACCTTCAGAACGCTAAGACTTCGTACTTGACTTGAGATAGCATCCAGTGCGATAAAAAACATAACCACATTGTATACAAAAAAAAATGACTAGATGGCTGATAATTGGGTTTGGGACTATGATTTATCTCTAATAATAATCAGTGTTTGATATGGCAGTAATATTGCTTTATAACAAGACATCAGAGGCAATACCATGTAGTACTTATCCTGATGCGCATTTACCAAAAATAATTTTAAAAGATGTAAATAATATAAAAGCATGGAAATGTTTCTTCTGTATAGCATTTGAGTAGTTACATTTGGTATTGGACTCATGTTTCTTGAAGCAATTGAATTCGACCTTTATCATCTTACCTTGGCATTATACTCCGTTTTAGCTCTTGTGTAGATGTGTGTTCTGTCAGAAGGCAAGAATAGGTATACATCTGCAAGTTTTTGAATTGCATGCAGGCTTTTGGCTATAGAGGCAAGTGTTTCATCAAACCATGTTGTTATCTTCATATTTGGTAAGAGACAGATTATGCAGTTTAAGTAAAAGCCTGAGTACAAGCTACCAAAATCTTGCCTGGTCGCAACAGTGCATCCAACACTTGAACAGCCCATATGCTCTTCTCTTTTGAAAAAATGCATCTTAAGCAAACTGGAATGCACTCTTTTATTGTCCTACAGCAAATGTGTTTACTGTGTTAGGATGATTATCTTGGTAGGTTTTTTTGGCTTTTGTGAATTATCTCATTAAGATTTTCAGCGTTTCAATACTAGAGTGCATAGGCCCTCTTATTTAAATAAAACCATCATTCTTCAATACACTCACAAATCAGATTTCGTAAATATTAATGGACAATTTCTTATTACAATTAAGTTTATTCATGGGTTTAATTTTTTCTGCACTAAAAAATTAATTTAAACTGATAATATATCATAATTGACTTGAGATAACATACAGTGTGAAAAAAAGCATAACTACATTTTACAGAAAAATAGCTAGATGGCTGATAATTGAATTTTCAACTTTATGAATGCTGGTTTTTATCCTAAATATGAAAATCATCTTACCCCCTAGAGTGGTTTCTTACATATTTTCAAGCATTCCAGCAGACCAAGAAAGTATTTCTGATTTTAATATCCACCAAGTATGTGGAATCCTTAGGGTGATACTATCTGTATGCAGAAGATTAATTCAGTTACAAGAAAGGAAGTAATTCAAAAAAGTTATAATTTGTTTTAATTTACTTTAACCCACAATATTGAGAACTGACAGTTTTTAAGTGCTGCATTGTTTTGGAAACATTAATGCAAAAGTCATGGTCCCTACCTTTACAAAGTTTTATTACCTAAGAGAAAAAATATGCACAAATAGTTTCTTTCTCATCCTGTACTGGACATTGCATAGGCTTTCCAGTATGGGAAGATAGTAAAATATAATTTCTAACAGAATGGGGGAAAAAGCTCTAGTGGCCACATACAACAGAATAACCATCTTTAGAACTGTGAAGAAACAGTGTTTAACTAGGCTAAGCAGAACATCTGCTGCAAATAAATAACCTTTTCTCTAAGATGCACATTCATTTTATGTGCAAATCAAATAAGCTTAACTAATTTTTGAAAAGACTTTAGATGATTCAGCAATTACTAGTTTCCCTAAACAAGATTACTACAGCCAAATATGAAGTTGGTGCTCTGATACAAAGAAGCCGTTTCTAGGCTTGAAGAGAAACAAACTTCATCATACAGGATTTTAACTGTAAGCCCTTTTAAAGTTGTTATTCCCAGTGCCATGTCCAGAGGATGACACCCAAGACGTGCTCTGCAGGAACTGGTGAATGATTGCATGAAGGGAAGTCTGCATTGTGCATGTCCATTTTCACAGCTCACACAATGTCTAGGAAGCTCCTTGCCATCATCCCTGTAACCTAAGGCCAAACCAGCGCATTCAGGCCATATTTCTGAGATCAGTCCTTCTTTAATATCCTGTCTCCATTCCATCTCTTGCTTTCTTTCTTTTTGCAAAAATTCCGTAAAACAAAAAAATCAAGCCCACTGCCATCGAGTCAATTCTGACTCATAGCTAATCCATAGGGATCCCAAGGCTGTAAATCTTTATGGAAGCAGACTGCCACATCTTTCTCTCCTGGAGCCCCTGGTGGTTCCCAACTGCCAACCTCTCGCTTAGCAGTTGCTTGCTTTACCCATTGCTCCACCAGGGCTCCTTAAAAATTCCCTACAGAAGAAAAATGATAGCCTTGAGAGAAATCAAAGAAAATATGTGGGGGCTTAAATGACAAGACTTACCAGGGACAAAAAACTCTCAGGGCTCCTTTTAATCCCCAGGCTACAGAATGAGGAATGGTGGCCTTGATCCATCCCTCACCAATTTAGAGCCTGATCTGGAGACAACCCTTAGATAAAACAAACGCTAGGAATAAAGAAAGGGTTGTAGTCCAAATGACACAGAGGGAAGCTTATGCTTGAATCAGCGTTAATTTCTGCAGTATTGGAGGTCATCAGAAATACATTATCCAGAGCTTGTATTCAGCACAATTATCATGCTATGCTAAGCATAGCACAGGACTCACACTCCTATAAGAAGATGAGATACTCAGAGAAAGAGAGAACTGGTGATGTTTAAAGGAGATTTGTTTCTTACATGGCTTTAATTTGAAATCCTTTCATTATGAAAATGTTTGGTATCGAGATAGAGCACATGAAAGCAGTACATCCCTGTTATGGATTCAGTCTTGCGTCTCACTTATTTGAAAGGCGTAATCAGCACACTCAGGAACAAGATGTGAGACATCTTGAGGCACTGCTTACTTGTCAGCTCCAAGATCAATAAAATGCAGACGCTGTTCTTTGCACACTCCAGAGAATGAGTTTGCAGAGTGAGGAGGACTTTACTTTGAAGTGATTGTATTCACATCTTATTTGGCAAAGAAGTTACTCTCTGGAGGGCACATGAGGCTTGGCCCCAGCTGGCCCATCTGCTCTTGCTTAACATGCCAGGTGACATCACTCACTTGCTCAGTGTTAGTGTGCACAGCAGGGCCCCGGGTCAGAAAGCACTTGCAGTGCTTTCAGGCAATGCAATTGTTTTAATTGACTATGTAAATGATGGCTGAAAGCCTTAGGTAGTCAGTGTTGATTGGACTACTTAATTTAGGATTGTTGCTAAACCTGACAATACAAGCAAAATACCAAAGATTCATAAACACAGATCTAGCAGCCAGGAAATATAGAAAACCCTATTTTACACCTACAAAGAAGACCAGTTAATACAACTGTCATGGTTTGCATTATGTCCCCCCAAAAATGTGTGTATCAGTTTGGCTAGGCCATGATTCCTGGTACTGGGTGATTGTCCTATATGTTGTAAACCTGCCTCTATGATGTTAATGAGGGAGGATGGGTGGCAGTTGTGTTAGTAAGGCAGGACCTGATCTACAAGACTGGATTGTGTCCTGAGGCAATCTCTTGAGATATAAAAGACAGAGGTGAGCAGAGAGACAGGGGGACCTCATACCATCAAGAAAGCAGTGCCGGGAGCAGAACGCGTCCTTTGGACTGGGGTCCCTGCGCCGAGAAGCTCCTAGTACAGGGGAACATTGATGAGAAGGCCGACAGAGAGAGAAATAGCCTTCCCCTGGAGCTGACGCCCTGAATTTGGACTTTTAGCCTACTTTGACACTGAGGAAATAAACTTCTCTTCGTTAAAACCATCCACGTGTGGTATCTCTGTTATGGCACCACTAGATGCCTAAGACAACAACTATTATTCAAATTTACACACCAACCACTAATGCCAAAGATAAAGAAATTTAAGATTCTTACCAACTTCTGCAGTCTTAAATTAATCAAACATGGTATGGATATGCATTGTTAATTACTTTTGATTGGGATGCAAAAGTTGTAAACAAAGAAGAAGGATCAGTAGCTGGAAAATATAGCCTTGTTGATAGAAATGACTCCAGGGTTCATATGATAGAATTTTGCAAGACCAATGACTTATTCGTTGGAAATACTTTTCTTCAACAACAAAAACAGTGACTATACACGTGAACGTTGTGAGATGAAATACAGAGGAAATAAATCAACTACATCTGTAGAAAGAGATGATGGAGAATCTCAATAACGTCTGTTAGAACAAGGCCAGAGATCAACTGTGGAACAGATCGTCAGTGGCTCACATGCAAGTTCAAGTTAAAGCCGAAGAAAATTTAAACAGTTCATGAGAGCCAAAGTATAACCTTGAGTATATTCCACCTGAATTTAGAGACCATCTCAAGAATAGATTTGATTCATTGAACATTAATGATTGAAGAACAGACAGATTGTGGGATGACATCAAGGACATCATACAAAGAAAGCAAATGGTTATTAAAAAGAGAAAAAAGACCAAAATTGATGTCAGAAGAGACTCTGAAACTTGCTCTTGCAAGTAGAGTAGCTAAAGCAAAAGGAAAAAACAATGAAGTAAAAATGCTGAACAGAAGACAAAGTAAATATTATAATGAAATGTGCAAAGACCTGGAGTTGGAAAATCAAAAGGAAAGAACATGCTTGGCATTTCTCAAGCTGAAAGAACTGAAGAAAAAATTCAAGCCTAGAGTTGCAATATTGAAGGATTCTGTGGGGAAAGTATTGAACGATGCAGGGAACATCAAAAGAAGATAGAAGGAATACACAGTCACTAAACCAAAAATAATTGCTTGACCTTCAACCATTTCAGGAGGGAGCATATGATCAAGAACCAGTGGTACCGAAGGAAGAAGTCCAGGCTGCACTGAAGGAGCTGGCAAAAAACAAGGCTCCAGGAATTGATGGAATACTGATTGAGATATTTCAACAAATGGATACAATGCTGGAAGCACTGACTCATCTACACCAAGAAATTTGGAAGACAGTTACCTGGCCAATCGACCAGAAGAGATCTGTATTTATGCTCATTCCAAAGAATGGTGATCCAACGGAATGTGGACATTATCGAACAATATCATTAATAACACAAGCAAGTAAAATTTTGCTGAACACAATTCAAAGATGGTTGCAGCAGTACATCGACAAGAAACTGCCAGAAATTCAAGCTGGATTCAGAAGAGGATGTGTAATTTAAGATATCATTTCTGATGTCAGATGGATCTTGGCTGAAAGCAGAGAATACCAGAAAGATGTTTACCTGCATTTTATTGACTATGCAAAGATTCAGTTGTGTGGATCATAACAAAGTATGGATAACATTGCCCAAAGGATGGGGATTCCAGAACACTTAATAGTGCTCATGAGGAAATTCTAATACAATAGAAATTGAAAATTCTAACATAATATGATAAATGAAATGTTATGATAGTGAATGCATGAGATTCCATAGGAGAGCCTATGTGAGTTTTCCCCCCACTGAACTGAAAGCTCTTTGAGGAAACCAGCGGATACCTATCACAATAACTTTCTCCTGCTTCTCTTTCAGACATCAAATTTAGTGTCATCTCTCAGAAAGATCTTCGATCACTTGACACACACTCACTTGGTTTACCCTTTTCTCCTTCGTCACACTTAACCTCTTTCTGCTATTTTCTTGTTTATTCAGGTGGTTATTTATCATTTGTCTCTCCACTAGAATATGAACCTTTGATAGGAGAGACCATTTCTGCCTTGTTCATCAGTGTATCGCCACAGCCTAGGAGAGTGCCTGACACATAGTAGATATTCAATAAATATGTATTAAATGAATGGAAGATAGTAAATATGTATTAAATGAAGGGGGGATGGATGGATGGATGGATAGACACGTAGTAAGAAGTCAATAAATTTATTGGAGCCGTATTAGCCTATTCACGCTAGATAAGAAATATCTAGCAATGATGGTATCCAGGTCAACTATTTTTTTTTAACATCTCAGGGAACACAGGCCACTATACACCCTCAATCTTTACTTCTGTAACTCACTGCCATGGACTGTCATCTACTCTTCTAATGTATCTCAAGTTATGACAACTCTGTCATATCCTGAATGCAAATTGTGATATTCAACATGTTCCCATCCTCTCTGAGCATGTATTAGTACCCATCCCTACATAAAACAACAGTAGCAGCAGATGATCAGAATCAACTTGTGAAGAATTACTGAACTCTCTTCACTCTCTCAATTGATAACTATTCGTTGTGATATGAAGCAGAGCATTTGGCTCACATTCTAGCCTCATCTTTTACAGGTTTAACTTCTCTCCTCACAAGTTTCTTCATTTATTAAATAGATGTGATAACCTCTTTACCTTAAAATATTGCTGTGATCATGGGAGAAGAACATGTGGATGGGCTCTTCAGTATCAGCGTGTGCATCTAATATTATTTATTTTATCAATTATTATTTCATATGCCTTCCTTCATTTATTGATAACAATATTTGTTGCTATCCAGTTGTTTCCAGCGATAGCAATATGCATATCCCTATTATGTTTTTAGGCATCTTAGGGTTAATTGCTTAAGGTCACTTAATCTTAGGTATGTAATCATTTGCATTCTGAATTGCATCCCCTTCATTAGTTTTTATTAACTGTTGAATTTAATAGGACAGTGGGGATGTGATAGCACAGGCAAAAGGAAATTGGATTTTGGACGTTTTATCATGATGACATCCATTTGATTGTGGTCCAAATGACTAGTAAAGAAAAGCTGCTGTAGTGACAACTTTCCAGTATGAAATAAAGTATAGGGCTTGGATTGCTTATTAGTTTACTGTTTATTAAAAAAACAAAAAACATAACCTTCAGCACATATTAACTGCGCTCTTCCTATGTACAAGCCACTGTGAACATAAAAGGATGCAGCAGAGAAAAGACACAGAGTCTGCTCCAAAGGAAATAAAACGCCAGAATTATCACCTCCATTGGGATCCTCTAAACAGAGGCGTGCAAGTGACCTTAGAGAAACAGGCTCATTATTTTTTAACGATTCATAGTTACAAAGGTAAAATACTGTTTTACATTTTGTTCCCTAAAAACCGAACCAGTTGTCACTGAGTTGATTCCAACTCATGGCAACCCCATGTGTGCATAGTGGAACTGCATTCCAAAGGATGTTTAAGGCTGTGATATTTCAAAAGCATATCACCAGGTCTTTCTTTTAAGGTGCTTCTGGGTGGGTTTGAACCACCTTTCGGTTAGTAGTAAAGGGCTTAGGGACTCCTTTATTCCCTCATCCTAAATCCAATTTTACAAATGAAGAAAATCAGGCTCACTAACCAGTCAGGAAGCTGATACCTCACAGAGTCATGCTTCATTCAAAGGCCAGCACACATCCACTTTTGCCTCTGATAGGCTTTTCTGATTGGCAACATACAGTATGTAAATGACTGTTATAAAAATTGATTTGAAAAAGCATGTGGGATTGAGGACTGGGAAAAAAAAATACTTGTGAAGCTGACATCACAGCAATGAGCTAACTTATGTAAAAATACTTTGTAAACTGTAAAGCCCTAGCAATATAAAAAATGTAGGATGTCAATATATATTTTTTGAATTGTGATCTTTTTCCTCAATGAATGAATGTGCATGACTAATGAGGACATGATGAAGATTGTGAGTCTTCATATTAACTCATAGCAGAGTAAACTATGCAAATATGTTTTCCAAATCTGCTCATTGGTGTTTGGCTTATATGATAATGCAACAGTTCACAGACAAAGTATTTGTGAGTATGTTAGCTAATAAGCGGAGGTTGAGTGGTTAAGAGTACTGATGAAGGAGACTTACTGAATAGTCTGGTTTCATACCTAACCTCTCTTTTAAAATGGTTACAAATTCTGTAAGGGTGTCCAGTTCAGTAAAATGTCTTGAGAAGCCCACAACTAAATTGCATTGAGTTACTTCTAAGGCTGTCATGCAGTTTAATTAATCAAGGCTGGCTCTCTAGCTCTGCCAGTCTACTTACTGGCCTACAATTAATGGCACACTGCCTGCTCCGTTTTTCCATCCAAACATTCCACATATCAATGGTAATGATCATAGAGGCTCGTTTAACAACAATATCCCTAAAAAGCCAGGTTCCTGCAGTTGTTTAAAATTGGTGTCATCATGAAAGTTTCTTAGTACTTTTATGAAGTCTGCAAAGATTTTGAAGTTTAAAATGGAAAGCAAAACAAAAATCCAAAGAAAGCATTTTGTTCTTCAGTGTTTTTTTTTTTTTTTCCCAGAATGTGAAAGTCAAGAATTACCTGCAGCTCCTAGTATTGCAGCTCTAAAAATGAATGGCTTCTTAATCCAATAACTTCATAAAGAGTTAAACAGTTCTAACTGCATGATAAAAAAAAAAAATTATTATCTAGATTAACTTAGCAGATGAATGATTTATTTATTGTCAATTGCAAAGGTTCACTTTTTGCTGAATTAAGTTCATCTTTACTAATAAAGTTTGATTAAGATGATTACTTATCCATATACTTTATCCTTTTAAAAAAAATGTTTACAAGTTTAAAAGCCATTAGAGAAATGTTAGTAATATGTTTAGAGCTATGTAGTGCCTGAGCATGGAACAGGAAAGGAAGTATGTTTATGACTTAATGAAAAAAAAGTGGTTGCCGATGAGAAACATCTTCTTCTCTTTTAAAAAATATTATAATCCAGCTCTGGAATTCTTCCTTCTAATTTTCAACCTCAATCTGAACATAAAAATTTAATTACTGACAAATGTTGGACTTCAATAATAATTAAAATCTAAAATGTGCTCGATGGCAATCACTGATCCAGTTTTCTGACATGTTAATAGTGTACTCCTCTTGTATGTTCAGAAATTCTGACAAATTATTTCAATATATTTTTTAATAGGATAATCATACTTATTATACAAATCTAAATTGGAAAAAATTGCATATAGTATATAAATTGTTAATGATATTAAGAAAATCAATTATTACTTTTCATTGTATCAAAACCCTGAACTTTTTGTGAATTTTCAAAACTGAATTTAAAATAAAATGTATTGATTGCACAACATAATTGATGTAGTTGCTTTTATTGACTCGTACACAAGAAAAATGTTGAATTGGTAAATGTTGTCTTCTTTGTATTTTTACAATGAAAATTTTTAGAAAATAAATTGCACTCTGATGAAATTATATGAAATAATTAAGAAATTTTGTATCTATATTTACATAGATATAATGTTTAGATAGAATTTCATTTTCATTTCTAATTTAAAAATGGAAAATGTTTGGTATCTGAAATGTGACCTTCAAGTAATTTATGCTGTAATCATAGTATTTTAAATATTTATGACAAACTTTTATGAAGTTTCAAAATGACAAATCAAAAAAAAGAAGAAAATTAAAATATAACTTTTGTAGAATCCCTGTAGTGAATTTTGAACTAAAAATATTAGAAGTACAAATATTTTAATATTCACCACACATCTGTCATTTTAATGTACTGTGGGGGCTTGTGTGTTGCTGTGATGCTGGAAGCTATGCCACCAGTATTCAAATACCACCAGGGTCACCCATGGCAGACAGGTTTCAGCTGAGCTTCCAGACTAAGACAGACTAGGAAGAAGGACCTGGCAGTCTACTTCTGAAAACAATTAACCAGTGAAAACCTTATGAACAGCAGGGGAACACTGTCTGATACAGTGCCTGAAGATGAGCCCCTCAGCTTGGAAGGCACTCAAAACATGACTGCGGAAGAGCTGCCTCCTCAAAGTAGAGTCAACCATAATGATGTGGTTGGAGTCAAGCTTTCGGGACCTTCATTTGCTAATGTGGACAACTCAAAATGAGAAGAAACAGCTGTAAACGTTCATTAATAATCAGAATGTGAAATGTACAAAGTATGAATCTAGGAGAATTGGAAACTGTCAAAAATGAAATGGAACTCATAATCATCAATAACTTAGGCATTAGTGAGCAGAAATGGACTGGTATGACCATTTTGAATCAGACAATCATATGGTCTGCTATGCTCGGAGTAACAACTTGAAGAGGAGTAGCTTAGCATTCATAGTCAAAAAGAACATTTCAAGATCTATCCTGAAGTACAATGCTGTCAGTGATAGGATAATATTCATATGCCTACAAGGAAGACCAGGTGATACAATTATATTCTAATTTACACACCAACCTCTAAGGCCAAAGATGAAGAAATTGAAGATTTTTACTAACTTCTGCAGTCTGAAGTTGATTGAACATACAATCAGGATACATTAATAATCACTGGTAATTGGAATGCAAAAGTTTGAAACAAAGAAGCAGGATTTGTGATAGAAACGATGCTGTATAGAATGGTAGAATGCTGGATAGAATGATAGACTTTTGCATGATAAATGACTTCTTCATTTCAAATACCTTTTTTCAACAAGAAAAAATGTGACTATATGTGTGGACCTCACCAGATGGAATACACGGGAATCAAATTGACTACATTTATGGAAAGAGACAATGGAAAAGCACAATATCATCAGTCAGAACAAGGCCAGTAACCGACTGCAGAACAGACCGTCAATTGCTCGTATGCAAGTTCAAGTAGAAGCTGAAGAAAATTAGAACAAGTCCAAAAAAGCTGAAGTATAAGCTTGAATATATCCCACTTGAGTTTAGAGACCATCTCAAGAATACGTTTAACACATTGAACACTGATGACAGAAGATCAAGCTAGCTGTGGAATGACATCATACATGAAGAAAGCAAGAGGTGATTAAAAAGACAAGAAAGGAAGAAAAGACCAAAATGGATGTCGGAAGAGACTCTGAAACTTGTTCTTGGACATAGAGTAGTTAAAGGAAGCAGAAGAAATGATGAAGTAAAAGAGCTGAACAAAAAATTTCAAAGGGTGGCTCACAAGACAAAGTAAAGTATTATAATGACAAGTGCAAAGACTTGGAGTTAGAAAACCAAAACTGAAGAACATGCTCAGCATTTTTCATGCTGAAAGAACTGAAGAAAAAATTCAAGCTTTGAGTTGCGATATTGAAGGATTTTACAGGAAAAATATTAAATGACACAGGAATCATCAAAACAAGATGGAAGAAATACGTAGTCACTATATCAAAAAGAATTGGTGACATTCAACCATTTCAGGAGGTAGCATATGATCGTGAACTGAGGTCCAAGCTGCACTAAAGGCTTTGGTGGAAAACAAGGCTCCAGGAATTGACGGAATACCAATTGAGATGTTTCAGCAAATGGATGCAGCACTGGAAGGGCTCACTCATCTATGCCAAGAAATTAGAAAGACAGCTACCTGGCCAACCGACTGGAAGAGATCCATATTTATGCCTATTCCCAAGAAAGGTGATCCAACCAAATGTGGAAATTATTGAACAATATCATCAATATCACACGCAAGTAAAATTTTGCTGAAGAGCATTCAAAAGCAACTGCAGCAGTACAACAGGGAATTGCCGAAAATTCAAGATGGACTCAGAAGAGGACATGGAACCAGGGATACCATTGCTAATGTCAGATGGATCCTGGCTGAAAGCAGAGAATGCCAGAAAGATGTTGTCTTATTTATCTAGTGCTGCTATAACAGAAAGACCATAAGTGGATGGTTTTAACAAAGAGAAGTTTATTTCCTTACAGTAAAGAAGACTAAAAGCCTAAATTCAGGGTGTCAGCTCCAGCGGAAGACTTTTTCTCTCTGTCGGCCTTCTTCTCTTCCATGTTCCCCTGGACTAGGAGCTTCTCTGTGCAGGGACTGCGGTCCAAAGGACGCACTCTGCTCCCAGCACTGCTTTCTTGATGGTATGAGGTCCCCAATTCTCTGCTTGCTTCCCTTTCCTTTTATCTCTTGTAAGGTAAAAGGTGGTGCAGGCCACACCCTAGGGAAACTCTCTTTACATTGGATCAGGGATATGACCTGGTTAAGGGTGGTGTTACAATCCCACCCTAATTCTCTAACATAAAATTACAGTCACAAAATGGAGGCCAACCACACAAATCTGGGAATCATGGCCCAGCCAAATTGATACACACATTTTTTTGGGGACATAATTCAAACCATGACAGATGTTTACCTGTATTTTATTGACTGTGCAAAGGCGTTTGACTGTGTGGATCATAAAAAATTATCAATAACATTGTGAAGAATGAGAGTTCCAGAATCCTTAATTGTGCTCAACAGGAACCTGTACATAGATCAAGAGGCAGTCATTCTAACAAAACAAGGGGATACTGCATGGTTTAAAGTCAGGAAAGATGTGTGTCAGAGTTGTATCCTTTCACCATACTTACTCAGTCTGGATGCTGAGCAAATAATCTGAGAAGCTGGACTATGTGAAGAAGAAAGGGGCATCAGGATTGGAGGAAGACTCATCAACAACCTGAGATATGCAGATGACACAACCTTGCTTGCTGAAAGTGAAGAGGATTTGAAGCACTTCCTGATGAAGATCAAAGACCACATCCTTCAGTATGGATTACACTTCAACATAAAGAGAACAAAAATCTTCACAACTGGAGCAATAAGCAACATAATGATAAATGGAGAAAATATTGAAGTTGTCAAGGATTTCATTTTACTTGGATCCACAATCAACACCCATGAAGCACCAGTCAAGAAATCAAACGAAGGATTGCACTGGGCAAATCTGCTGCAAAAACCTCTTTAAAGTGTCACCTTGAAGACTAATGTGAGACTGACCCAAGCCATGGTGTTTTCAGTTGTCTCATATGCATGCAAAAGCTGGACAGTGAATAAGGAAGACCGAAGAAGAACTGATGCCTTTGAATTACTGGGTTGGCGAAGAATATTGAATATACCATGGACTGCCAAAAGAAGGAATGAATTTGTTTTGCAAGAAGTACAGCCAGCATGCTCCTTAGAAGCAAGGATGGCGAGACTACATCTCACATACTTTGGTCACATTATCAGATGGGATCATTCCCTGGAGAAGGACATCATGCTGGATAAAGTAGAGGGTCAACGTAAAAGAAGAAAGCCCTCCATGAGATGGATTGACACAGTGATTGCAACAATAGGCTCAAGTATAACAACCATCGTGAGGATGGTGCAAGACCAGGCAGTGTTTTGTTCTGTTGTACGTAGGGTTGCTGTGACATGGAACCTCCTTGAGGCACCGAACAACAACAATATCTGTTTGTACATTGTCATGTATAATGTTGTCAGATATTTACTTGCTTTTTTATAAAAATAATTTATCTACATACTTTCTATAATTTATAATGTATAACAAATAATTATAATAATATTTTATGTTGATAGATTTACCATCGTCTGTGAAAGTATAACACTTTGATGATGGTTGTAAAATTTTAAGTTAGAAATCTATAGTGGTGAGAAATGCTAATTTAGTGTGCAAATGCTTTTGATACAAAACTCAGATGTATACTAGTCAAGGATTAGTGGATTAATAGATATTTACTGAGGTCTTACTACTTATGAGGCACTATGCTAATCTCTTCTAATATAAAATATAAGATAGGCCTGTTTAGGACATTATGCATTTGTTGTGACCAGGAATCAAAAGTTAACAGAACACAGTGCATTATCATAATGCAGAAAGGAAGTGCCTGTTAGGTGGTACACTCAAAAAAAAAAAAAAGAAGAGAGATTCATAAAGTGCAAAAGTTATTTAGTGTTACAAACAATAACAGATTACAAATAGATTAAGCTTAAATGGTATGGTGTTACAAATTAAAATCATTTAAAAAATATCTTTAATGTAATAACCTCATTTAAAATCTGAATTATTTCAAGTACCCTCAACTTTTTTTTTTCCTTCTTTATGATTTGTTTTCAGAATGCTCAGGCCCATTGGGAATTGAAGGTGGAATCATATCAAATCAGCAAATCACAGCTTCATCTACCCACCGAGCGCTTTTTGGACTCCAAAAATGGTATCCCTACTATGCACGGCTTAATAAAAAGGGGCTTATCAATGCCTGGACAGCTGCAGAAAATGACAGATGGCCATGGATTCAGGTAACAAATAGGGATGGGACAAAAGAACTGCCAACGAATGATCAGAGCCATTTAAAAAAGAAGACAAATGAGAATCCAGGTTGTGACTCTTCCTCACATTTACAGAGGAAAAGGTGATTAATTGAGTCCAAGTTGGCTATAAACTCTAAAACTGAAGGGAACATGCACAGTCCTTTGGAAAGTATGTTAAGGTTGTTAAAAAGTTTTAAACAATTCTTGGGGTATAAATACCACTGTTTTAAGGTGTATATCAAAGAAGCAGGTTTTTACGTATGCAATGCATTCAGTAACATAATGTTAATCCTTATCAACTTTGGACACTTTAAGGAAGTAAAAATTGCATCTATTCTTTCTCTGTCTCTAAGAAGTGGTTCCACATGTGCAAATTTGAAAAACATGATGGATTTTGATAGCAATACCTCAGATGTCTTCAGTACCATCTTTCAGTATCTGAGGGTGTTTAAATTCTTAGTCTCTTAATTATTCTCATCAATTGGCTATTTTATTTAATAACAGGAGGAAGCAGTGAGATACCAAGGCATTAACTGATTTCTCAAATATGGCATGAATAATAGTAATGCCAGCATCTTATATATTTATCCACTTAAACACTTTTGAGCACTTAGCTGAAACGAGATACTAAACTAGATATTGAAAGGACAGAGAAGATAATCTAAACATGGTTTCTGTAATGGTTATATCTCTGTTAGGGTGAGCATATTAATAACTGTGGAACAAGTCAATGATATATGCTAAAGAGAAGAAAAGTATAGTATATTCTGGGGGTCAGAGAAAGAAAGAATTTATTATTATGAGGAAGTCTCATGAGGATGATAGCATTTGAGTGGGGGCCTTGGGAGAAGGCTTTCAGTAAAGCTTAGAGACCAAGGGAACAGCATCAAAGATGATGGATGAGAATCTGGGTAACATCGTGTAGAAAACCATGACGAGTATAGGGTACTGGAGACCAAAACCAAACCCAACCCGTTGCCATCTAGTCGATTCCTACTCATAGCGACACTATAGGACAGAGTAGAACTGTGTCACAGGGTTTCCAGGAAGAAGCAGGTGGATTTGAACTGCCAACCTTTTGGTTAACAGCTTGAGCTCTCAACCACTGAGCCACCAAGGCTGCATAGGGTACTGGAGGGATGTATTAAAAAATGTATGATTTGGTGTGTGAGTTTGGTGTGCCTTAGAATTCACACTAAAAGGTTTTGGCCTTATACAATTCACATGAGGTGCTATTACAGAATTTTGATTAGTTTAGGTGGCTGATTTGGTCTGTTTACTACAAATTTTGAGTCAGAGGTAAATTTTGACATGGAAATTCATGACCTGATGTTATTAAGTGTAATGTATAGGGAATGCACTTAATAGAAAAGTACATTTAATAGAAAAAGATATTGACTTGTGGCCATTTAGCATGATGTCCATACTCTATGAACTAGACCAAAATCTCTTTTAGATACTTCCACTGCTCAATTTATTGTGAATTCTTATGTACTATATACATTTTTTAAAGTAGCCCTGGTGGCACAGTTAAACTGCTTGACTGCTAACTGGAAGCTCGGCTGTTCGAAACCATTAACAGCTCCAGAGGAGAAAGATGTAGCAGTCTATCTCTGTAGAGATTTACGACCTTGGAAACCCTATGGGATCACTATGAGTCGGAATCGACTTGATGGCAGTGGGTTTTTGGTTTAGTATATACATTTTGTAATCTACACAGTTCCGTGTATCTACTCATTGTTCTTGTTTTTTAAATTTATGCACATGCATTTACAGAAATGGATTTTTAAATTATACTTGATTTTTCTAAACTATAGTCATATAAGGAGCCCTGGTGGCACAGTGGTTAAAGCACTCAGCTGCTAACCAAAAAATCAGTAGTTTGAACCCACCAGCTTCTGCATGGGAGAGAGATGTGGCAGTCTGCTTCTATGAAGATTTACAACCTTGGAAACCTTATAGGGCAGTTCTACTCTGTCCTGTAGGGATGCTGTGAGTCGGAACTGACTCAATGGCAGTGAGTTTGGTTTTATTTTGTTTCATATAGCCATATGTGCAAAGAAAATTCCAGATAGTGGAAATGTCACATCATACTGTTTTGATCGCATGCTAATAATGACCAAATTAAGTTTTAAAATAGACACAGGGATACAAACAAACAAAAAAAGTCTGTATTCTATTTGCTAAAAATCATACTGGAGACATTTTTAATGCACACTAATCAACTATTCTGAAATGCATTTTCAGAATTGCTATCATGATAAAACTTTAGAAATTAAAATTTGTAGCAGAAATTGTAGAACAATTGAGAGATGATGACCCAAGTTGGCATCAAACTTTCTGTTTGACAGATCATGTTTATGAGCTTCGGTGATTGCTATGGTTGCATAAAGAATAATTAACATACTTTTACAATGTTCATTCCTAGAAGTACCTTTTCATCCGTATTTCATGTACTGATATTTTTCACTTTACTTTGTCCCAGCTTATCGCCTACTTAACACTAGGCATCATTCTGTCTTTCAGAGTATTTAAGTTGGCTTTATCCTGGTGATTCTAGGGAAAAATTATCACAGTGGAACATGACAGTGGCTGACTCTCAGAGGAATTTAGATTAAATATGACTTTGTTTATTGTCTTAACAGGATAATGAAATACTTCTTTTTTTTTTACATTAAGGGCAGTGACGTTATTGTGTTTTTTTTTTAGTCTGAATATGATAATGAACTCTTAGAAAAAAATAAAAGCAAATAAGGGGTTTAATATCAGAGGAATAAATCTCATATGTACTGGGAGGAAAACACCCAAATTTACCATTGTTATTCAGTAAATACTTCGTAGTAATTGTGTCAAGGTATATATTTTGCTCTTGTATTCTTTAATAATATCTTATTTTCTAAGTTATCTTTCTAAAAAGAAAAAGTATATCCATTTATTAAAAGAAACTCGTATGTAAGAAGCTCTGGGGAGTCTAATTATGTACTAAATTGTCTGTGTTTGAGCATTCATTATTAATTTTCACTATCACTTAATTTTTTATTTATACTCAGTCCTTCAAAAGAAGCGTTAGAGTACTTTGCTTAAACGCACATATAATGAGCACAGTATTCCCCTAATCTTTCAGGTGTATGACACACATGCAATAATTAGTATTCAATTTTATTGTCTTCCTTTCCTTGATGAAATGAAATTGAAATTGCTATTTTAAATTTACATGCTCAGCATGCAATTACTGATAGCGCCACTCTGCCATAATTGGTTCCAGATTTTAAGTACAATAAATGCAGTTAAACGAGAATATTTTTTTTTTCCTTTTTAAAATTTCTCTGACCTTTACTTCTTTACCTAAATTTTTGCCAACTATTTAATAACTGCCACATTAAACAAACTAGTTCATTAGCAAACTAGAATACCAGTTACTCTTTCTGACTGATGTTAGAAATAGCCACTTTTCTGTATTTATGGAAATATGTTTTGTGTTATCACATATAAAAATATAAAAGCTTATTAAACCTTCTGGGTTCTTTGCTAACTAAAGTCAGTCAGAATGACTACTTGTTATTTATTTTTTATTTCCTTTTTCTTGTGCATTTTTTTCTTTTTTTAAATCGCTATATGGAGTAACATTTTCATTTTATTGTTGTCCCCCCCCCCCACCCAGGTGTATTGTTTTTTGTATATGCATTCTTATGTATTTGATTCTCAGTCATTTATTTATTCATCCACTAAACAAATATTTACTGAATGTCTACTTGTACCATATGCAGGGCCTGGTCTTCCTTGCTCTGCTATACATTTTCATTTGAACCATGATATTTTATTATATAAAAACAAACTATTTTAGTAGAACCTTAATTAAAATAAAAATTACATTAGCTTAATATTTACAGAATATAAGAGGAGAGAAATCCTCAGTATACTATGTATTACATAGCAATATTATTACATGCAGATATCAAATGTATATGGTATACTATAATACTAAGGCAAAGCCGTAATTTTATTTTGAAAGTTAATTTACCAGTAGTTATTTCATTACTAGCATTTTATTACCGAGAAAAATGGGTTTTGATCCCTTTCTTTTAAATAATTCATTACCCTTTTAGAAAATGTAGTAATGATACATATATATATATATATATCATTTGTTGTTAGATGCCGTCTAGTCAGTTCCTATTCATAGCGACCGTATATACAACAGAACTTCAGATTCAGCTCCTTTATTCACTTCTCTAAAAAGTAGTTTCTGGAAGCCCTGCTTCTCTAAGATGGAATTGACTCCACTGTCCCTTTTCCCCACTTTGCCTACTATACATTTCAATCACAGCAGCTAAAATAGCTATAGTCATTTATTTACCTTTCCCTCTCCGTGTCCTAGACTGTAAGCAACTTGAGAGCAGGAATTAAACCTGATTTTAGTTTATTCCCATAGTGCCTTGAACAAAAAACTATGTTGGATATATGTAGATGATTGACTGATAGAAGGATAGTGAGTGTTGAACAAAACAGATGGGATAGAAGGACAGTGTTTGTATTCACATGGAAATTATAATGCACTGGGAGATACTGAGAATGCTCAGACAGCTCAGTTCACACTCCATGTTCAGCTGTTGCATACTGATACATTTGAAGTGTGTGATCTAAGCAGAGCACTGTTGGTGCCAAATGTAGTACATCCGTTGATAATATAAGGAATGCCTTATCCATCTGGGGAGTAGAGGAATCATACTTCCTCCAAATCCCAATGGCTCATATTTTACTGCATGATTACTACAAACCATGTTTACAAGCAACATTAATAGGGCATGGGAAATACTTGTCAGGTGTTGGCCAGAAATTCTGTTAATTAAACCCTATGTTGGAATCAACTCGATGGCAATGGGTTTGGTTTTTTGTTTGGTTCATGTACCATACACAACATTCTTGCCTTCTCTTATCCTGTTAACATTTTCTTCGTACAATGTTGAAAACTAAATGTTTAATTTAACTTCTTGCACACTTTGATAAATTTGTTATCTTAATTCCACCATAAAATATTGGAGACTTTATAGAGTTACTCGTGTTAAGGTAAACAAATCATCTCCCTCTAAGATTAATTTACTTTCGAAAAAACTTTTGAAATACTAGTATCTCTTTAGCTTATGCAATTTGTAATTTTTTGCCCTCATAGAAAAGTCAAAAATATAAAACTACACCTTATTACTATTATTTCTAAAAGGTAGGACATAAGGAATTGCAGAGAATCACTTTATTAAAATTTTTATTATCTATTAAATGTTTAGTAATTAACTAATCCACTGTTTTATTAAAAAAAAGTTTTTTATATGTATGTTATGCATTTTTGCCATGAGGAAGATGGCTTCTGTCTTGACTTCTTTTACAAAAGTTGAGATTTTAAGTGCTTTGTAGTTCATTTAATTTCTGTTACCTCATGAATATTACCAGTGTGATTTTCTAGTTTATGATACTGGTAGGGTGAAATGCAAATAATTTGAATCAATTGAAAATAGCAACTTGATATCGTCATTAAAAAAAAAAATAGCAAGTTTGGAGTCTCTAGTTTCACAATTTACGTAGATCACATTCACTCACGGCAAGCTTACTCTGCTTCCCTCTCTATATCTCTTCATATGACCATCTAGGCAGCCGCTAGGTGATAAATCCCTCTTTCTGGCACTTAAAACTAAAGGCGATAGCAAGAGCTCTGAGTCCCTATTATCTTTCAGAATGTCTTATTCTGACTTTTCTTCTCTACTGCTAAGTGCACTCTTCAGTATTCCCTTGCAAATCTGAATCCAGCTTCAACCAAAGCTGTTAAATCTGCTTATGAGAACTGCCTATGGAAAATACTGATTATGAATTAAAGTCAGTGACTACCTCTAATGTAACTATTAGTCATAATAGGACTGCAGTAGAGCCTCCTGTAAGAACAGACAGGGCTTACTGGCAGCCTGTCCTCATGTCCCTAGAGGTGAGAAATGCAGAGGAGCAGGGAGGAAAGCAAGAGTCTGAGCTAAAGGTTCAATTGTCTCTTGATGTTTTTCTTCTGGGAACGAGTAGGATTGCTATTTGGACTGGGTTGAAGGAATCTCTTATTTCCACAGTAGACACTGAACAAATTTGTTCTGCCCCAATGCCTCACTGAAAACCTCCTTGTGTTGAAAAATGTGACTGAGTATGCAGCCATTTGGCCTAATTCTGTAAGCTTTATTTTCTCGGGGCAGCAATTAATTTGAAAACATTTCCGTTGGGAGGAGTTGGTTGTTGCTGTTTAAAACTAACTGAATGTAGTTAGAATTAAACGTAGAAAAAAATATACTCTATTCACTCATACTTAGGTTAGAAACCAGTTTCTTTAAGCATAGTACTATGTGCTGTTTCCATTGCTTTATATGAATTGACTGAGCAATTCTATATGTAGGTATTGTTCTTATCCTCATATTCAGATGGGGGAAATATAGGCACAGAGAAATATGTATTTTGTCTGCTGAGCTAGAAGTAGTACGATTGGGATTCAAACCAATGCAGCTTATGTAAGAGGCTAGCTCTTAACTACTCCTAACCACTGCACAATACTTTTTATCACTGTACTTGATACTTGTCTTTTATGTTGTGTATGGACACGCAGCTGTGCACGTCTATGCATTGGGTATGAGGAAATCTTTGGTTTCCTTAAGGCTTTATAAACAGACTGCTCTACCCCATAAAAATCTATATTTACCGCTAAGGAAGCAATTTACTTATGGCCTGAGGCAGTGGCTCTCAGCTTCAACTGTTGTTGTTGTTAGGTGCCTTCAAGTCCATTCTAACTCACAGCGACACTGCGTACAACAGAATGAAACCCTGCCTGGTCCTGCACCAACCTCATGATCCTTGTTGCGCTTGATCCTGTTGTTGCAGCCACTATGTCAGTCCGTCTCATTGAGGGTCTTCCTCTCCTTCCCTGATTCTCTTCTTTACCAAGCATGATGCCCTTCTTCTGGGACTGGTCCCTCCTGATAACACATCCAAAGTATGTGAGATGAAGTCTCGCCATCCTCACTGCCAAGCAGTCTGGCTGTATTTCTTCAAGACAGATTTGTTAGCTCTTTTGGCAGTCCATGGGATATTCAATGTTCTTCACCAACACCATAACTCAAAGACGTCAATTCTTCTTTGGTCTTCCTCTATCATTGCTCAGCTTTTGCATGCATATGAGGCAATTGAAAACACCATGGCTTGGGTCAGGTGCACCTTAGTCCTCAAAGTGACATCTTTGCTTTTCAACGCTTTCAAGAGGTCTTTTGCAGCAGATTTGTCCAGTGCAATGCATCATTTGATTTCTTGAATGCTGCTTCCATGGGCTTTGATTGTGGATCGAGTAAAATGAAATCCTTGACAACTTCAGTATTTTCTCTATTTTTCATGATGTCGCTTATGGGTACAGTTGTGAGGATTTTTGTTTTCTTTATATTGAAGTGTAATCCATACTGAAGTCTGTAGTCTTTGATCTTCATAAGTAAGCACTTCAAGTCCTCTTCACTTTCAGCAAGCAAGGTTGTGTCATCTGCATATTTCAGTTTTTAATGAGTTTTCCTCCAATCCTGATACCGCATTCTTCTTCATATAGTCCAGCTTCTTGGATTATTTGCTTAGCATACAGACTGAATAAGTATGGTGAAAGGATACAACCCTGACACACACCTTTCCTAACTTTAAACCACACAGTATCCCCTTGTTCCATTAGAACAACTGCCTCTTGATCTATGTACAGGTTCCTCATGAGCACAATTAAGTGTTCTGGAATTCTCATTCTTTGTAATGTTATCCATAATTTGTTATGATCCACATAGTCGAATGCCTTTGCATAGTCAATAAAACACAGGTAAACATCTTTCTGGTTTTCTCTGCTTTCAGCCAGGATCCATCTGACATCAACAATGATATGCCTCGTTCCAGGTCCTCTTCTGAATCTGTCTTGAATTTCTGGTAGTTCCCTGTCAATGTCCTGCTGCAACTGCTTTTGAATGATCTTTAGCAAAATTTTACTTGCGTGTGATATTAACAATATTGTTCTATTATTTCTGCATTCTGTTGGATCAGCTTTCTTTGGAATGTGTACAAATATGGATCTCTTCCAGCTGGTTGGCCAGGTAGCTGTCTTCCAAATTTCTTGGCAGAGACAAGTGAGCACTTCTAGCACTACATCCATTTGTTGAAGCATCTCAGTTGGTATTCAGTCAATTCCTGGAGCCTTGTTTTCTCTACATTCCCTTCAGTGCAGCATGGACTTCTTCCTTCACTACCATTGGTTCATGATCGTATGCTGCCTCCTGAAATGGCTGAACATTGACCAATTCGTTTTGGTACAGTGATTCTGTGTAGTCTTTCCATCTTCTTTTAATGCTTCCTGCATTGTTCAGTATTTTGCCCATGAAATCCTTCACAATTGCAACTCGAGACTTGTTTTTGTTTTTTTTTTCCTTCAGTTATTTCAACTTGAGAAATGCCTAGCATGTTCTTCCCTTTTAGTTTTCTAACTCCAGGTCTTTGCACATGTCATTATAATACTTTACTTTGTCTTCTCAAGCCACCCTTGGAAATCTGTTCAGTTCTCTTACTTCATCATTGCTTCCATTCCCTTTAGCTACTCTAAGTTCAAGAGCAAGTTTCAGAGTCTTTCCTGACATCCATTTTGTTCTTTTGTTTCTTGCCTGTCTTTTTATTGACCTCTTGCTTTCTTCATATATGACGTCCTTGATATCATTCCACAACTCATCTGGTCTTCAGTCATTAGTGTGCAATGCATCAAATCTATTCTTGAGATGGTCTCTAAATTCAGATGGTATATACTCAAGTTCATACTTTGGCTCTCATGGACTTGTTCTAATTTTCTTCAGCTTCAGCTTGAATTTCCATGTAAACAATTGATGGCTTGTTCCACAGTCAGCCACTGGCCTTGTTCTGACTGATGATATTGAGCTTTTCCATCATCTCTTTCCACAGATGTAGTCGATTTGATTCCTGTGTATTCCATCTGTCAAGGTCCACATGTTAGTTACCATTTATGTTGTTGAAAAAAGGTTTTGCAATGAAGAAGTTGTTGGTCTTGCAGAATTCTATCATGAGATCTCCGGCATCGTTTCTGTCACCAAGGTCATGTTTTCCAGTTACCCATCCTTCTTCTTTGTTTCCAACTTTCAAATTCCAATCACCAGTAATTATCAATGCATCCTGATTTCATGTTCCATCAATTTTGGACTGCAGAAGTTGGTAAAAATCTTCACTTGCTTCATCTTTGGCCTTAGTGGTTGGTGCATAAATTTGAATAATAGTCTCATGAACTGGTCTTCCTTGTAGGTATATGGATATTATCCTATCACTGACAGCATTGTGCTTCAGGATAGGTCTTGAAACGCTCTTTTTGATGATGAATGCAACACCATTCCTCTTCAAGTTGTCATTCCTGACGTAGTAGGCCATATGATTGTTCAATTCAAAATGGCCAATACCAGTCCATTTCAGTTCACTAATGCCTAGGATATAGATGTTTATGTCTTCCATTTCATTTTTGATGATTTCCAATTTCTAGTTTTATACTTCGTACATTCCACATTCTGATTATTAATGGATGTTTGCAGCTGTTTCTTCTCATTTTGTGTCATAGCACATCAGCAAATAAGGGTCCCAAAAGCTTGACTCCATCCACGTCATTAAGGCCGACTCTACTTTGAGAAGCTAGCTCTTCCCTAGCCATCTTTTCAGTGCCTTCCAACCTGGGGGACTCATCTTCAGCCACTATATCAGACAGTGTTCTGCTACTGTTCATAAAGTTTTCATTGGCTAATTATTTTCAGAAGTAGACCACCAGGTCCTTCTTCCTAGTCTGTCTTAGTCTGTAAGCTCAGCTGAAACCTCTCCACCATGGGTGACCCTGCTGGTATTTAATACTGGTGGCATAGCTTTCAGCACCACAGCAACACGCAAGCCCCCACAGTACAACAAACTGACAGACTAACTTCAACTACATAGAAATTAAACAGAGATCCAGACCTCCATCCTTAGAGTTTCTGAATTAGTAGGTCAGGACTGGGAACCAGACAACTGTATAATGAGCAGGCACCCACCAAAAAAATACAGTAATTAGTGCCCTCAAGGAGCTTACTGTCTAGTAAAAGAGACATACTCCACCTTGGTTGTGTCCCCTTTTGTTATTAGAAGCAACTTGCTAAAGTAACCTAGATGTTATTGGAGCACAGTATATTGCTTTTCAAAATGAGACATTAGTGTGAAACATTTAAAGTAATGGATGGAATTAAAACACAAATGCAATACCTAACTACTTAAGCTGCCTTGGTGACATTTTATTATTAACATTCTTGTATTAGTGCCTTCCTTAAGTGGAATGCACATTCCTCCATGAACTCAAAATAATATTGCTTGATTGTTTCCAAAGAATTTTTGCCTCTAACACCAGGCCTTCAATAATTAAGTCATAATTAAATAGTAAAAGAGTTGTAAAAATATCTGCATCCCCATAAGACCAGGCTTTAAATGTTTTATTGTTAAATTCTCAGCCAGATCTTAGGAGTCTTTAAGGAAGAAATACTTATTTTCTTTGCAACCAGAATATATGATAACATCAAAAATACATTTACATTTTAATTATTAAGAATGAATTTAGCACATTAAGCATTCACCCATTATCTTTGAGGATAATGTTAAGAAAGTTATCCAAGGCAGAAGGAACAGATTGAACAGTATCAAAAAAGAGATGGAGAACACTCAAGATACATTAAGAACTGGTCTTATTACACTGAACACTTGGGTATATGTAGGGGGAATAGGAACAAAAAATGTCTTGAAAGGTAAGGAGACACTAGAATGTGAAAAATACACATTGTTGAACTAAGGTAGCAATTTATAGTTATTGAAGAATTTTCAGAAAAATATTGACACTGTCAAAGCTAAGAAGATGACATGTCAGTGGCATGTATTATGAGCACCCAACACAATGCCTAGTACTTACGATGCATTCAGTAAATTTTCATTGAATGAATGTTGAATTGTGCATTAAGCAGTGGAAAACCTAGGAGCAGGGACACCACTTAGGAGCAGCTAACTGCCCAAAGAAAGATGTAAGGAGGGCCTGACTAAGCTGACAGTTGTTGAGATAAAAACAAAAGATAAAATATTAAGCAGGCTTGAGGGAACAGCATTGATAACAGATAGAATTGTGTAATGCTGGAGGGAAGGAGCTAAAAAGAAGAAAAATTAAACACAGTTCCATGGTTTTAAGCTTGAGCATGATGGTGGCATCATGGAAATCAGGAAGAGGAGTTAGTCAGCTTGGAAAATAATTAATTTTGTTTGAGTCATAATGTTTGATCTACTTGGAGGCAATCCCACTAATGAAATCCCAGCATGAAGTTGAAAAAGTGAGCTTGCTACACTGTAAAGAGAGTGGGAAGTGGATAAAGTGGATGACACAACTATGTGACACCTTTCCTTATATGCCATTGCCCATTTGTGAGTCACATGGCCACACCTAGTGGAATGAGAGGTTAAGTGGTGTTCTTTCAGAGTTGAAAGGTACATCTGAGGGAGCAAACAAGTGCTCCAAACTAGAGTGTCTTTCCATAGTGGTGAAAGATCCTTTTTCTCCTGTTTCCATTTCCATCAAAACAGTTTATAAGACAACCACTTCCCCAGGAACACTATTGCCCAGAACCTTCAGGAAAGGATTAACTGAACTTTAAGGTTCTGAATAAGTGTTTCCATTCTGCATCAAGGCCTTTAGCAGAGTATTTTATTTTTATATCATGCATTGGTTACATTTTCTCCATGTGTTTATTTTTTATAGTGTTACTGCTGCTGCTTCTGTTTTTTCCAAAATTCATGTATTCAATTGAAATAGTTGCTGTCTCAGTCTAACATTAGTGTTATTAGACTATATTGAGGCTTTTAGATGTTTTCTTTTGTTGTGATTTTGGTTCTTGAAATTAGTAATAAAGGTCTCCTTTTTTTCTAGAAACTTGGTTTCAAATTTCTTACTTTTATTATATATTTAATGCTTCTATAGTTTTGACTGTTATCTGAGTTCATAATATATAGGCTGTATTTTTATTTCTTAAACATAAAAAAATTATGTTAAACTCAGGTCCCCTTAGTTTATTGCTATCATGAATGTTGTTAAGAAACAAAGTGCTGCTATCCAAAAGTAGATGTACATTTTTTAACCTTACTTCTCCTAGCAGGAGCCTACCCTAAGCCAGTATTTTTACATTAAGACAGTTTTCAAGAAACCCTTAAACTAATAAATGATTACTCCACAGAACAAAACATCAAACAGGACATTTTAATGTAATTGTCAATGGATTTTAGCTTTTGTTTTCTTGAGAATGTTAACCTAGATTTAGAAAAATGTATATAAACTTTTAAAGAAGAGTACATCATCTAATATTTTTTAGAATGTTTTTCTTGGTTTCAAATCTGCAGTGCAATTTTGTTGTTGTTGTTAATTACCATCAAGTTGGCTCCAACTCATGGCTGACTCCATGTATAACAAAACAAAATGCTGCTTATTAACTAGCTTTTTATTGAGCAGCTACAGTTTACAGAGGGCTGCTCAAGCAATATTCACATTTTCTATGCCCATGTGTAGCTTATTTGAGTAGATAAGACATTTCAAATTCTCTTATGTGGCAGATTTCTACTTCATTATGTTTAAGTTTGAGAGGAAAAAAGCTATTTGATTTAATTCAATGAACATTTATTGAACTGTTAGCCATGTGCTGAGGGAAATATAGAGAAAGGACTATGTGAGTTCTATCAACAAGGGACTTCTTGAAGGGCCCTTCTGCTTCCAGGCTTAGAAAAAACATCTTCCAAAGTGACCCTTGAGTCCATTCAAATCATTCATTCATCCATTCATTCAATATATTCATTGGGCATTTTCCCTGTGCCAATCACTGTTCTGTATGCCATTTCCTCAGGAAAACCTTCTCTAATCCTACCCCTCACTCCAGACTAAATGAGGTTCACCTAATATATGTCCTTATAGCTTCTTGTTCTTTTCTTATACAGCACTTAACACAGCTTGTAATTAAATACTGTATGGGAGATTATTAGGCAAGGTCCATGAGGTTAGGAGCATTCTCTGTTTGCTCACTATTTTGTAGTCTCACGAAGGCCAGTGACTGAACCTTTAGTAAGAACAGAGATTCTATCGTAATCATTTTGGTATGCCCAAGGCCTATGACATTTTTTTATTTGCTTAAAAAAATTTTATTAAAGGAAATAATTAATAGTGTGAAGATTTATAAGACACATTACCTGTTGTCTGACTGTTTAAATCTAGGGCAAAAGAAACACGTTTACATAAGTAGTTATATTCTATGGTGAAACAATGAGATGTTCAAGATCAGTAATTCTGGAATCAGCTGGCCACTAACTATGCCATCTTAGGCAAAGTTACTTAACCGCTTTAATATACACCTTTGTTACATATAAAGTGAGAACACAATAGAGTGGCCTCTTAGGGCTGTTGTGAGAATTATGTGATGGGTGTTTAATCACGTATTTGGCCATACAGCAAGTGATTAATTAATGTACATTCTCCCTCATTCAAGAGATATTTATTGAGAGTTGTTGCAGAGACTGTTTACTGTCCCCGACACCCTTTTTACCTATTTCCATAGTAAAAAGATTTTTAGCTAAACATGTGTTCCCAAAATTAAAAGACTATATGTTTCCCAACCTCCTATTCCGCTTGGTATGGTCACGTGACTCACAAATGGCCACTGGCATATAAAATAAAAGTATCTCAAGGCAGTTTGTGAGAACCTTCCTTAAAAGACGGCATCCACAGGTTGTCTTCACCCTTCCTCATCCCTTCCTCCATCGGGATGCCAAGAACTTGGAAGCCGCCATCTTGGACCATGAGATCAGGTTTACATACAGTGGGCAACAGATAGAAGGTGCTGGGGGCCCTGAAATATCAGCCACTTATGCCTACTCACAATTTTACACAAATAAGAACTTAACTTCTTTCTTACTTAAGGCAATTGTTAGTTTGGGCTCTCTGTCACAATAGAACTGAATCGTAACTATTATGGATCTGCAAAATAGCATGTTCAGTACTAGATGCAAGGCAGAATGAATGTGAGAGTGCTATAATAACAATGTTTAAGTGTAAAATGTAAGCACAGAGGAAACCATTTAAAATGAGACTTAAAGAGCAGATATGTTTTCAGTTTGCTGCAATAGGTGAAAGGGACTTTCTGGGTGGATAAACGTAGAGAAAGAAAAAAATTGCCCTTTTCTTCAGCATCACCAGACCCTCACAACACCCTTGCTCAGCAGGTGCTCTCCTTCCCTGGCCTTCTTTCTTGTTCTCTGGGTCTGGAATGACCATTCAAACCCGGAGCTCTTATGGAATGTGATTGCCAACAGATCACTCGACCTTTCTAAGCTTTGGTTTCCCGTCTCCAATTAGTAATAACTGATATTTTCTCTGTATGCCCGTGACAACGTGTATTTATCATTAATAACATTCTGCTTGGTTAATTTGTTTCTGTATCTTTCTCCTCTTTGAATTATATGACACATATGCAAGGAATGTACCTTTTCTGTCTTTGTCCACTGTTTCTGTCATAATATTGTAGACTGTAGACATGCATGAAATACTGGAGGAATTAAATATATTTAATGATTATATAGAGGCGTAAATGCACATATGATAATAGTAAAAGATACAACTGGATAAATAAGTTATGTTGAGCCTGTGGAAACTTGTGAATTCTAGAGTGAAAATTGTATACAATTTAATTTGGTAAGAATAGAAATCCACTGCAGGTTTGTGAATAGAGAAGTGATCTGAGGATGGAGAAATTCTGTAGTTAAATTTATCAAAAAAAAAAAATCAAATACAGATTAGTTTGCCTAATTTTGAACACCCTAAAAGCATGGTTATAGTATTTTGTTTTCTGAAAATTTACATCACTTTTTAAATCATATGAATCTTTAAATTTTGGGTCTATAAATTTTAAATGTAAATATGTGAAATGTATCAATAGTTCTATTCACTTTTCATAAACTTAACTGTAAAACTGGAGCTACAGATATAATTTTCATATGAATACATCTAGTCAGTAGTGAGTATGAGGTAGCTTTTGATCATTAAAAATAACTTGTCTTCTAAATTCAGGTTACACTCTAATGAAATTACAAAAATAAAGGAATGATATACACCCTTTTAGAAATAATTTTTTCTTCAAGATTTAGAAAAGTTTATTACAGCTGTTTAGTTAGGGGAAGTGGAGATAAAACTTTGTAAGACAGTATCCATAATTTCAAAGATTTTCTAACTGCTAACACCTATTCTGCAAAATTATTATTTTAAAGTGTTGAGATAAATCTTAAAATCATTCTCATACATGTTAAACAATTTTATTATTATTGTGTATACACTATATATATATATAGTTAATCACAATTATTTGGTGGTGGTGAAACCATGTTTCTTTGAAAACATGTAAAACTATTATCTTTGTACCGTGTTAGGGAGTATGAGTTGATGCTGGACAAGAGTGCCGTGTGGGGAGCAGTAGAATTTTTTCTGTGGTTGTTTTTGGTCTTTGTATATTCTTCTTTTTACTTCTGAGGGAGCAGAAATGACCAAAATTCCCCATCGTCTTCCTCTGTTTGGCCCATACAGAAGTTTCAGAATTGTCCAATTTATTTCTCAAGGTTAACATAAAGAGCATATGAAGTAATGTATCATGTGTATAAATGAACCTTGAAAAGTACAGCTAATTTAAGAAAATTAATTAAAAAGTCTAGCAGCGTGAATCAAAAGATCATTTTGTTTTGGGGGTTTCCTACCTCCCTTTTAAATTTGATAAATGGAAAACTCAATTTTCCTCTTCTCTGGAAAGGACTGATAATGAGAACAACAATCACTGGGTGCTTAAAGGTGTTAGACACCTAACTGACACATCACCTTTACTAATCAGACAACCGTTGGAGTTAGATAGCATCAATAGTGTCATTGAACAGATGAAGAAATTTTGGTTTACAAAGGTCTAGTACTTGCCCAAGGTCATGTTAGCTACTACAGTGGCAGAAGACAAACACCTAGACCTTCAGTACAATGATCTACTTCTGCCTCCCAGAGAAACTGGAAGTTCATCATTATTTCTTCTAATTTCCCTAGCTTGGGTTAGGCAGGTTGAAGTCTTAGCGATCATTTCACCGCTGATCAGCACCAAGAAAGGAGGGAGAACTCTGCACACCCTACATGCATGCAGAAGAGGACTCCCAATTCCAGGCTTTTACTTCTCATTGCTCTTTGCTGGGACAACCCAGCTTTCTCATCACACTACCGTTCTCCCAAACATCTAATTACGAGAGGTCTCAAAATCAACGAGTCCCATCCCAAAGGTTGGTTCATTGTGAAAAACTTTTGGGATGAAATTCTAGAATGTATCCACTTATAGGAAGTCCCTGGGTCACAAACTGCTTAAGTACTTGACCACCAGACAAAAGGTTGGTGGTTTGAACTCACCCAGAGGCACCTCAGAAGATAGGACTGGTGATCTGCTTCTGAAACGTCACAGCCTTAAAAACCCTATGGAGCAGCTTCGCTCTGCATACGTGGGGTCACCACAGATCGACTTGACAACAACAACAACAACATCATCCACTTACAGCAGTATCCGAAATGTTAAGAGTTTGTGGTATTTAACTACCATGTTTTATTCAAATTAATTTAATATGTAAGTATAGAACCATAATGTTCATAGGTGTTGTTGTTGTCACGTGCCATCAAGTTAATTCCAACTCACGGTTACCCTACGCACAACAGAATGAAACACTGCCCTGTCCTGCGCCATCCTCACAATCATTACTGTGTTTGAGCCCATTGTTGCAGCCACTGTGCCGTTCCATCTCCTTGAGGCTCTTCCTCTTTTTTGCTGACAGTATACTTTAGGAAGAATGATGTCCTTCTCCAGGGGTTGGTCCCTCCTGATAACGTGTCCAAAGTACTTGAGACGAAGTCTTGCCATCCTTACTTCCAAGGAGCAGTCTGGCTGTACTTCTTCTGAGATAGACTTGTTTGTTCTTCTGGCAGTCCGTGGTATATCGAATATTCTTCACCAACACCACAATTCAAATACATCAGTTCTTCTTTGGTCTTACTTATTCATTGTCCAGCTTTCATATGCATATGAGGCGATTGAAAATATCATGACTTGGGTCAGGCACATGTTAGTCTTCAAAGTGACATCTTTGCTTTTCGACACTTTAAGTATACAATGCAAATTAAAAATTATTGCTTACTATAGAAATGTAAAGGAGCCCTGATAACACAATGGTTAAGCACTGGGCTGCTAACTGAAAGGTTGGCAGTTTGAACCCACCAGCAGCTCCTAGGGAGAAAAGACCTAACAATCTGCTCCCATAAAAATTACAATCTAGGAAGTCCTACTTGGCAGTTCTATTCTGTCAACAACATAGAAATACGTAAACAAGTGGAAGGATTAAAAGATATTCTTCTTCTCAGGAGAGTATATTTTAGACTACAATGAATCTTTTGAATTTGAATTTGGTGGCATTTTAAGAAACTATGGAATATTGCTAGCATGTGTCTGATTTTATACTTCATTTAAAACGTATCCCAGCATGTCTGAAATTAGATAATCTCGTTAATCCAGTTAATGACATTCCTGACAGTAACCTGTAGGTCTAGAGTAACAGCTTAATAATAAGGTGAAACAACCAAGCAATATTTAGTTTGTCTGTTTATGCAAATTATTTGAATGATAAAGTTAACTTCTAAAGAAAAACCAGGAAATGTTAAGTCCTTTTTGTTATTGTTCAGAGCATATACTAATCTATTCCAATGTGGCAATGTAATTTAATTCCTAAAATGTATTTATTTAATTTCATTTTTGAAACACAGATGCAAGATTATAGTTACTTAGATTAAAATAACGCTAGAACAACACAAAGAACATGAAATGCTAAGCTATTACTGGGTAATAGCTACTGCATTTGTGTTCCAGAAGCTCCCAAACCTTCTATTTAGCCCTCTTATTTCTCTTTTTCGTTAATTCATTCATGTTGCACAGTGTTAGAAAATAATCATATCCTAGAAAACTTGCCACCTTTTTGCACTAGACCATATGTTGGCTTTGCAGCCTTTTTAATTTTAAGCCCTTTTCCCTCCTCCTCTTTTTTCTTCAGTGCATAAAAATGAAAAGACTCACAGTATTCTCTTTCCCAGAAGTTTCTTTTAACGTTTTATTATGTGATATTTGTTTCTGTCTTGATGCTTAATCAATCCCAAATTGACATTTAAAATTTCAGGCCACTTACTGTCACTGCTATTAGTATCTTCATAAAGGGAAAGGTATAGAGTGTTCTCATAGCAAAACTTGGAAACTGTTCTGTTGACATTGTTGTTAAGTGCAGACTACAACTGGAATACTGAATTAAGAAATATCAGGTAACACAGGGAGAGATACTGCATTTTAGTCTCCTGCTAATCCTTAACCATTGTGGACAGATACCAGAGAATTCTCAGCTTTAGCTGAGACAATACTTAAAGTAATCAGATATCCCATTTTTATTTTTCCTTTCTGATGCACTTCACACTGCCATCAGTCAGATTGACTTTGAAGTCCACTCAGTGTGATGGTCAAAGCAAAGAACATTCATATGGATCCTAAGGTGACATTTGTCCCCCTCATGCCTGGGCAAACTTTCTCTTGACATCTCTCTTTAAAAATATATTTTTAAATTTGGTCTACTTCTTAAAAATTTCAACAGGGCTTATTTCTCTGTTTTTGTTTTATTTGTGTAACTGGTTTGTAATGACTTTTTTTGGTATTTGCCTTTGTATTACCACCTTCACATCAACACAAGAGATATTGCTTGCTGACATTGGCGACCAGTAGGAACCTGAGAAAGTCAAGCCTTTCACATACATTCTCCCTCCTCCATCCCCCGTTCACAGCACGCCCACTGCCCTGTGCTTGTGCATCAAGGACATTGCTTTTATTTTATTTTTTCCAAGTGCACCCTGAATTCTTTGGAAAATATACAGTAGCAAAGTGACCTTGTTTTCGTTGTTTTTAATGTATTTTCTTGGGGTTAGCATTTCTACTCATGTACTGATATCATTTTTTCTTTTTATTGCTGCTCTTGTTACTATACCCATAGCTGCAATGTCCCTCTAAGCCTTTTTTTTTTTTTTTAGGTACATCTCTTTGCACATGATTATTTTTCTCTGTATCATCTATCTTTTTATCAAATCACCAAAACTTACATAAGCTTTTCCTAATACCTATGTTACAGGACTTTGTTCAACCTTATCTCTGAAGGTTATTTTACAGTCCTTCTAGTTCTCCAGTTTACCTTACTCTGATTCTTGCACGAAGTATCTTTACTTTTAACTACCATTGTGTAAGTTTTACTTTTAACTAGTAAAGTTGGATTATAATCAAGTTGTGCTCTTTATTTGCATTGTCAAATTCATTTCTGTTTTACTAATCCTAATTAGATATCTCACCACCAAAAACATAGGCACGTGTAAGTTATTCTTTCAACCTCAGTGAGAATTGTTCAAAAATAGTGAGGTGAAAAATATTACAATCTGAAATACTTCTTTGTCATAACTAAATTAGGTCCAGAAACTACTCAGGTTGGAATGAAATTTAAACTTTCTATCTTATGTAAAACATTGTTACTGTAATAATTACTTTTGAGTTTTTTCTTTCTGAATGTATAATTGATTTCTGTTATTTTGGAGGTATGTTAGCTAGTAATAGATTCTTCTCCAAGAAAAAGACAAGCAAAATCTAAAATTTGGAGTGTATCGACTAAAACCTATGCCTCAGATCTAAACCCTTATTATGAGGTTTCTAGACTATTTTAATCTATACCATTCCATCTAATTAAACACATAGGCTGAATTCTTTAAGTAGGCACACTTCAATTAATTCCAGAATGTGAAGCTATCAGTGTTGGATCAGGTGAAGATGCTCGAACAAAAACAAATCCCAACAAAGGGGAGATGAGCAGAATATCGTCAAAGCCCTTCAGGACCAGTTGGAAATTTGGAGAAAACATTGTTTTGCCAGGCCAGTACTCCTGGAACCGCCAATAGAGTCCAGACTTCGTGTTGTATTGTTCTGTTGCATACTGTTTAGTGACTGGTGCTTTTCACTTTGATTGGAAGTTTTACCAGGTGCAGGGAATCATAAGGAGTTTGCAGTCTTTATGTTTGTGCACGTGTGTTTATTTCTCATCCTTTTCCAAAGAGGACTGTTAAGTTGATGGAACACATGTCAAAGGCTGACGGACATTCAGAACAGTGGAGGTTACTTAGAGACTGTCTTATCTGGAACTTCAGAACTAGCAATTAGTTAATCAAAATCAAAGATTAAAAGAAAAAAAAAGCGTTTAAATTATGCCTCATGTTTCTTGGATGAACCATACCCATGATGCATTATTCACACTTCAGTTTTTGTCATTGCCGAAACATACTGGTGAAGTTATTTGAGTGAAATCTTAGGTATTAATCATTTTCCCCAATAATAGAGACTTTTTTCAGTAATTTGCCTTTCAAGGTATTTCAAAAAAGTTTAATTTTTTTATAGGGAAACAAACAAACAAAAAACTCCCCTTTCCCAGTCAGATCAATTGAGTTTTTTTAATTGCATTACAAAATTTGAATAACAAGCTCAACTTGAGGGGGGGAAAGAAAACAGGATGAAGAACCAACATAACTGACCTCAGTTAGCATGCAGTTCAGCTGGTTAGAACAGAAGAGAATGGGCCTAGCATAGAAAAATCCAGCTTGCCAGGATGTGTAGAGTAGTGTGTTTAACAGTGGTAATGAAGAATGTCAGGTGATAAAGATGTTTGTTATATGGAGGTTGTTTAACAGAGATTCTACTCTAGCAATTGGGACCAATCATACCAAGACTGTGATCTATGCAGCTTTGGTCTGAGCTATTCTTTTCATCCTGACATACGTCAAAGGCCTTCCTCTTAGACACACTCCTGATACTACCCACTGCCCAAGCCTCCACAGATGTTGACAATGTGTTGGAAAAAGTAATCTGTATTAATACAATAATGTGAAAGAACAGGGAGTTCCAATTCTGTGTAATTTTTAACCAGGATTTTTTGGTGATATTGTTCTAGTCTTTGATAATTTTTTAACCCTTTAAGTGACATCTTTACAGTCCAAACCACTGGAGTCAATATTTAGAAATGGTTGACAGACTCAAGTTATTTCTCATATCGCACAAAACAAATGGTTAATTATTCTTTTGGCCTGAGGTTGGTCTGTATTGCCAGCTCCTAACTGAATGTTCTTTCTAGGAGGATCATCTTCACTGTGACCTGTGAAAGCCTGACTATAAATGAAGTTGATTACTTACAATATTGTTGAGAGAAAAAATAAATTATAAATTTTAATACTATCCATGCAAAATCATTATCTGGTAATCTGAACTAAATATCTGTACTCACATAGTACCAGACTCTTGGTGTTAGAAAAAAGATCTAGTTGAGTGCATGTTTTCTTGCCTCAACCTCAGAGTTAGAATGTTTAGTACTTAAAATCTTCTCGTTTAAGATGAAATTATTGTGAATAATGAGAAATTACAATTTTCTTAGGTGCTTTAATTTTCTCCAGTTATACCTTTTCTTTATAATAATCATGCAAAAATACTGTGTTTAATTCAACAGAAGAACAGCTTTGATGCTCAAGGGAAATAGTCATTTCCCAAAATTGAAAGGCAGTTACAGCTGGTCTTTTCTTTCCCTAAGCAATGTGTTGTCCTTTACTGTAAGCATGAATGTGTATATCTAACGTGCAGTAACAGAAAATTGCCTCATGTTATATTTTTAGCAATTCTAGTGATGAAACAAACACCAGCCTTATTCTTTCTTGCAGATTCTTTTATTATTTAATCTTTTACTTGATATTTTTATTATTTATAAAATAATCTACAGCCCTCATCATTAAAAGAGAAAAATATGTACTTCTGAAAATCCCTGTTCACTAGCACTTAGTAGTCAATTTAAACAAATTGCCTGCCTTTTGTGCATGTTATGAAAACGTATCTGTATGCATGATGGATACTCTAGGGTATCATTATGTAAGTACTGCCTATATAGTACTGTAATTGTAATATGCTACCTGATCTTCAAATATCCATTTTTTTATATAGCAACTCACAAACTACTGCTTCTCTGTGTGTGCCTCAGTAATCAAGAAGTAAATGACCTGTTAGTGATTATAATCTGGTTTTCCTAAGAATAAGTCATGAACCACGGATTTATCTTTCTTTCTAATTGATCTTAATTGGCATTGCTTCGTAGAAATTCTTCAAAAATGAATTTGTTTCTCTTCCACTTCCCTAGTACTGAAAAAAAAAAAAGTTTTAAAAGTAAAAAATGAATGCTTCTTTTTTCAATGAAATAAAATAAAGTAGTTCCTTTATGTTTAGATTATTTTTATGTAGGGATACCAGCCACCAGTCAGACCCATATTTGAGTGCACTATTTAAGTATCATATAGGGTTGCTATGAGTCAGAATCAACTCGACGGCAACAGGTTTGGTTTTTGGTTTATTTAAGTATATTACAACTTCTGGTAACAAACTTGAGGTAAAGAAAACCAGTTAGCTCTTCATAAAGCTACTCTTAAAGCTAATTGTTTCCTTAAGTAAGAGCTTTTGCTTAAATTACAACCATAAATAATTTTAAGCATATTAGTATGTAATAAGGGAGCCCTGGTAGTACAGTAGTTAAGCTCTTGTATGCTAACCAAAAGGAAAGCTTCGCAATTGGAACCCACCAGCCTCTCCATGGGGTGGGGTGGAGGGAGTGGGACCTGGTGATCTGCTCCCACAGAGATTACAGCTTAGGAAACCCTATGGGGCAGTTCTACTTTGTTTCATTAAGTCACTATGAGTCGGAATCAACTCCACAGCGCACAATAACAGTATATAATAATTATGTTTGAAATGCTTATGCCCTGTATTTTATACCAGGGAACTAGTCCCTGAAAATTTACTTCATCAATTCTTGATATTATCTGACATTTTATATTTTATCATTCTGTTGATTGTAAATTGATGATTCCTCGTTTAATTTGCATTTCTTTAATTAAGAGGGAAAGTTTCCAAAAAACCCATTGCCATCCAGTCGATTCCTACTTGTGCCAACTCTATAGGACAGAGTAGAACTTATCCCAAGGCTGTAATCTTTTAGGAAGCAGGTTGCCACATTGTTCTCCCATGGAGCAACTGGTGGATTCCAACTACTGACCTTTTGGTTAACAGCTAAGCACTTAACCACTGTGCCATTAGGGCTCCAGTGAAAGGTTAGCTATTGCTATTTCCTGTTCTCTGAACTGCCTTTTGATATCCTTTGCTTCCTTTTCTGTTGGATTGGTTTCTTAGTCTCTTGTGTGTATCTTTGTGCATGTGTCCGTCTATGTGTATAATTTGTAAAAATCCAGGTATATTTCAGACCACTAGTCAAAAATCGACTGGATGGCACATAATAACAAATTCTTAACTGAAAGTGCAGTTCACAGATCCCTTGAGGGGCAGGGGGTCCCCAAGACCTTTGCAGGAGGTCAAAACTATTTCCATCATAATTCTAAGATTTATTTGCCATTTGCACTGATTTCACCAAACAATGGTGAGTAAAACCGCTGATGCCTTAGCACAAATCAAGACAGTGACACCAAACTGTGCTAGTAGTCACTGATTCATCTTCATCATGAACTTATGGGAGGAAAAAATAAAAAAGAGAAACAAACCAAAAGAAAACTAACAAAAAAGATGGTTTCATTTAAGAATGTCCTTCATGAAGCAGAAAAAAAATATTAATGGTGTTAATTGCCAACCTTTGGTACATCTTTAATATTCTGTGTGATGAAGTGGAAAGCGTGCATGAAACCCTTCTGCTGCTAAAGTACACATAATTTTCTTACATATTGCGGTTTGTTTCTGGATTTCTATTCTGTTTTATTGATCTCTATCTATACATGCCCACAGAACTACACTATTTTAATTATTTGTATTATATTTTCAATTTATTATTGCTAGTATAGATTATTTGATGATTTTATATATTAAGCAAACTTGCAGAACTTTTAAATTAGTTTTATTATTTGTTGCTCCTCTTGAATTTTCAATGTGAATTGTTATAACATCTGCCAGTACTGGCAATTTCTTTGCCTTTTAGAAAAGTTTCTATAATCCTATATTCCCACTCACTAGCTTATTCTTCAATTATGTCTCTTTGCTGTTGAACCTGTCTGTCAAAAATTTATTTAAACAACTATATTTTTCACACCACTATCTTTAATTGGTGCTTATTATATATTAGTCCCTGTCATATGTTTCAAAAACCCTTCTGTATCTTTATAGGCATATATTTTATTTTTAACTTTAAAGTCTTAATCTGTTCTATTAGATTTTTTCTAGTATGAGTTCTGTCCTTTGTCTTTTGATCATAAAAAAAAACCAAAAACACAAAAAAACTGTTGCCATTGAGTCAACTACAAATCATGGCCAACTCATACGTGTCTAAGTAGAACTGCCCCACAGAGTTTTCAAGGCTGTGACATTTCAGAAGCAGAGTACCAGCCCTCTCTTCCAAGGCACCTCTGGTTGTGTTTGAACCACCAATGTTTTAGTTAGTGGTCAAGCACTTAACCGTTTGCACCACCCTGGGACTCCTCTTTTTATTATAAACCAAAAAAACCAAACCCATTGCTGTCGAGTCGATTCTGACTCATAGCGACCCTATAGGACAGAGTAGAACTGTCCCCTAAGATTTCCAAGAAGCACCTAGTGGACTCGAGCTGCAGACCTGTTGGTGAGCAGCTGTAGCTCTTAAACCAAACCCATTGCTGTCGAGTCGATTCTGACTCAGTGTAGGGCTTGTATTTATCAGAGAATTGGTTTTTAATATCTTGGCAAGTGGTGTACCTGGAGAGATGAGTTACAGCCACATTCACCAAGATCTTTTCCAGGAGGATTGAGTTTCTACAGCAAGGGGGTGTCTCATGAAAAAGTTAAAATCTCTACTCAACTTTACACTCTCCTCTCCTTGCAAACAAATCTTCCCCAGACAGTGCTATTACCAGGGCTTCAATCCCTCGGTTTTGTCTCCTTAATCCGTAGACTGGGAATGTGGAGTGCAGAAGGTGAAACACTCAGACTTCTTTGTGACAGTAGGCTTCCCATTTCAGCCTGGCCCCACAATTTCCCCACTGCCTCTCACTAGCAGGGGGCTGGAACCCAAACAGCAAAGTGAGAAAGAGAAATGACACATGTATAAAGCTCTTCCCAAGCCTTCTTCCGTCACTGGCCCTTGCAGTTCAACTCCTCATTCTGCTGACACAGAAACATGCACAAGGATCTGCGAACATTCTATTACTCTGAGGGTTTCCTGTAGTTTCTTGTGTTAGAGCTTGATAAATCCTGCTCAGTATCTCTTTGTTCTGGAGCATCTTCAGTGCTAGTCCCAGGAGAGAGGGCCCGGAGTCCACGCTAACTGCTATCTTGTCAGAAACCCATTAATTTCCTCCATCCCCCCATGGTGAAGCCAATGGTTAGATTTGTGCGTGCACACACACACACACACACACTTAAACATAGTAACCCTAAATGTCTTATTTGTACCTAGCTTTGAAAGTTGTTTGAAAAGTTGTCTTCATGTTGTTATTATGATTCTCAATTCTTACAAATACAGTTGTTGTCGTTAATTGCCATCGAGTCGATTCCCATACATGGCCACCCCATGTATAACCCCTCTCCAAATCTAAAATCCCTAACATTAAGTAGGAAGAGCAGAAAAGGAATCTTATTTTACATTTAAAAAAAAACTAAAACCCAAAATTTATTTACTGTTCTAAAAGTTTTTAGATAGCAGATGTTATTAAAATTTTCACATGCGTAATATAATATAATCTTCACATGTACAAATTCTATTAAAACCCTTTTTATAGGGGAAAAATTGAATTTCAGAAAGCTTAAACAACTTGTCCAAAATTATGTAGGTAGGAAGTGAAAAGAGCGAGGAATGAAACCCAAGTCAATTCTTTCTGCCTTCTGCCTAGTTTTAGCATAGATTCTAGCCATTCTAGATTCAGATTATGTTTCTTTATATTTATATCCATTCTGTAGACACCATTTACTCAAATATCTTAGCATGCATATGTCTTTTTTAAGACTACACAGTGCACCTACTACCCAGCAGTACAATAATTTCTTTGATGCCAGATAAATATAAAATATACATTCCATTACGTATCCAAATATCTACCAAGTTCACAGAGAGTAATTTTGAATTTCTGCTGCACATGTTAAATTCCCAGTAGTCCTTTAACACAGTGTCAGAGATGGTTCCTATAGGCAGAGTATACCTAAGGTCATATTTTAGCCATTGTCATTTTTACAAAGAGATCACAAAATAACACTGGAATGGGCTGAAAGGGAATTACTTGTAACAGGTGTTTGTGATGATGTTTCTGAAATAATAAAATAGACTTCTTCCAAGGCTTAGTTTATTTCGTACAGCAATATAGATTCCTGGTCTTAATTTTAAGTATGATCATGATGATGAAATCATAGCACGTTTATATTTAATTCTTTATTATCTAAGTTTAATTGGTCTAGAGGCATGAGAGCTCAAAAGTCTAAAACCTAGGAGTGATTGTTAATAAACTCAGAATCTATATTCTAGAAATCAATTTTTGGTTTTTATTTAATGAAAATTGCACTGATTTTTAAATTTAAAGCAGATACAACCCAAGTTTGGTCATTCTTTACTATTTGTAATTCCATTTTTCTAAATATATATTCAGAGCTTCTTAGAACAAGGTATAGTAATTTTTTAAAACATTATTTTTAATGATTTAGAAAGAAACATGGACTCAAATTTTATTTTTTATTTGGTTATATTTCTAAAATTTAAGCTTTAGAATATTAGTCTACAGTTCATCAGCCAAAACTCTAGCAGAGATAATTTGGCCATCTATAAGAGGTATAAACAAGATAATTGAAACAAGATAAAAGATAATTGAAAAGGGAATGTTCAACAATATCAAATGTGGAACTTGGCTTCCAAAATAGGAGGAAATGTTATTCAAAATACCCACTGGTTATGTTGTATATAATAGGAAGGTTTAAGCTATGAAGAGTCTCAAATTTGTAAAAAAAAGGAATGTCATACATAGACGCTGCAACAGTATTGGTATTCTATAGCCATATGCTAATTTACCTAATATACTGAAATGAAGTGTCTTCTGGAAGTTGCTTATTCTGAATCTCACAGATAAATTCCAAGATCAAACTTTAGAGGACTAACTGAGATAAATATTAAGAGTAGTAAGTAAAATTTACCTTCCTTGGGGATATTATCATATTTCAGCCTTCAGACAGGAATGACTTAAAATGTAATTATGTCAATAATTATTTTGATGTTTGCGCTTTGAAATGAGAAAAGCAAAATTGAATATCTGAGTCAACTCAACATTGTTGGGGGAAAAAGGGATCACGGACCCAGAACTAAAAACAAAAATGCTATTTATAAGATCTGCTTTGCTTGAGAGAAAGAGGAGCATCCTCACCAGTCAGAGGCTGGAGATTACCCTACTCCAGTTCTTTAACTCATCAGAATTCCACACTTGCTTTACACATGAGTAAAACGGAGAACTGCCTTGTGAGCAGCAGTTGGGGAGGGAATTTCATGACATTCAGAGAGGGAAGATGAGACCTTGGGAAACTCAGGAAGAAGGAGCAGGTGGACTTTGCTTGAAGGTAGTCAACTTCTAGAAGCCTATTTGAAAAAGATACTGACTACATAAAGGATTCAGAACTGCCCAGAACACATTTAAGATCTGTATATTCAGGGGAAGAAAACATTGTAGCCCTTTTAATGAAGCATATTGTTTGTTTAAGGTGGGTAAACCTTATGGATTGCTTTCATAGTTCTGATTTTTAACTTTTTGAGTATGTGACATGAAATTTAATTGACTGTAGGGGACAGATTTCCTCATGACCACCATGTACCTTTTCAAATGTTATCTTTCAGAATCACACCAGAGAACGTTGTTGTTAGGTGCCATCGAGTCGGTTCTGACTCATAGCAACCCTATGTACAACAGAACAAAACACTGCCCAGTCCTGCGCCATTCTCACGATCATTGTTATACTTAAGCCCATTGTTGTAGCCATTGTGTCAGTCCATCTTGATGAGGGTCTTCCTCTTTTTTGCTGACCCTCTACTTTACCAAGCATGATGTCCTTCTCCAGAGACTGATCCCTCCTGACATGTCCAAAGTATGTGAAATGTAGTCTCGCCATCCTTGCTTCCAAGGAACATTCCGGTTGTACTTTTTCCAAGACAGATTTGTGCATTCTTTTGGCAGTCCATGGTATATTCACTATTCTTCTCCAATGCCACAATTCAAAGGTGTTAATTCTTCTTCAGTCTTCTTTATTCATCATCCAGCTTTCACATGCATAGGAGGCGATTGAAAACACCATGGCTTGGGTCAGATGCACCTTAGTCTTCAAGGTGACATCTTTACTTTTCAACACCAAAAAGGTCTTTTGCAGCAGATTTGCCCAATGCAATGCGTCTTTTGATTTCTTGACTGCTGCTTCCATGGGTGTTGATTGTGGACCCAAGTAAAATGAAATCTTTGACAACTTCAATTTTTTCCCTGTTCATCATGATGTTGCCTATTGGTCCAGCTGTGAGGATTTTTGTTTTCTTTATGTTGAGGTATAAGCCATACTGAAGGCTGTGGTCTTTCATCTTCATCAGTAAGTGCTTCAAGTCCTCTTCACTTTCAGCAAGCAAGATTGATTGTTAATAAGTCTTACTCCAATCCTGATGCCCCGTTCTTCTTCATGTAGTCCAGCTTCTTGGATTATTTGCTCCGCATACAGATTGAATAGGTATGGTGAAAGGATACAACCCTGACACGCACCATTCCTGACTCTAAACCACGTAGTATCACCTTGTTCTATATGAATGACTGCCTCTTGATCTATGTTTAGGTTCCCCGTTAGCACAATTAAGTGTTCTGGAATTCCTATTCTTCTCAATGTTACCCATAATTTGTTATGATCCACACAGTCGAATGCCTTTGCATAGTCAATAAAACGCAAGTAAACATCTTTCTGGTATTCTCTGCTCTCAGCCAGCATCCATCTGACATCAGCAATGATATCCCTAGTTCCGCGTCCTCTTCTGAATCTGCCTTGAATTTCTTGCAGTGCCCTGTAAATATACTGCTGCAGCCATTTTTGAATGATCTTCAGCAAAATTTTATTTGCATGTGATATTAATGATATTTTTCAATAATTTCCACATTTGATGGGATCACCTTTCTTGGGAATAAGCATAAATATAGATCGCTTCCAGTCGGTTGACCAGGTAGCTGTCTTCTAAATTTCTTGGCATAGACGAGTGAGTATTTCCAGCACTGCATCCATTTGTTGAAACACCTCAGTTGGTATTCTGTCAATCCCTGGAGACTTGTTTTTCGCCAATGCCTTCAGTGCAGCTTGGACTTCTTCCTTCAGTACTATTGGTCCCGTACATATGATACTTCCTGAAATGGTTTTATGTCAACCAATTCTTTTTGGTATAGTTACTCTGTGTAATCCTTTCATCTTCTTGTGATGCTTCCTGAGTCGTTTAATATTTTCCCCATAGAATGCTTCAATATTGCAACTCGAGGCTTGAATTTTTTCTTCAGTTCTTTCAGCTTGAGGAATGCAGAGCGTGTTCTTCCCTTTTGATTTTCCATCTCCAGGTCTTTGCACGTGTCATTTTAATAATGATACTGTTTGATAATATCCTACTTAATTTAAATTTAAAATAACCTGTGTGATTTTGAAGGTTTTCGGTTTTTCTCTGGAAAATATTCTCTGAATTATTGACTTGATATTATAGTATAAGGCATGCTAGATGTTTCTGATTTGTATTTTTGGAGGGGGGAATTTTATATCATTTTGTCAAGAATATTGAAATGGTTCCTTTCTACTGACTTTAAGATTTTATAAACATAAAGGCATTTTAAAGTGAATGGAACAATGTTTAATGTTTACCAAATATGAGAAATATTTTTCTTACCTCAAGGAGTTTAGTTTAAATATTATATAGTAAATATCAAAGGGAGAATTCTGTTTAAATAAAAGAGAAATATTAAATTTTTTAGAGGACTATTACTCTTGTGGCAACCTGTTAAAGGGTGATTTGGAATGCAGAGAAAATAAAATTCATTGCCATGCTTATAGCGACCCTATAGGACAGAGTAGAACTGCCTCAGGGTTTCCAAGGCTGTAAATCTTTATGGAAGCGGACTGCCACATCTTTCTCCCGTGGAGCAACCAGTTTGTAATGCTCCATATAATAAAATGGAGAAAAGCAATTATGTGGTGAAGAACCTGTGGTTGCCTCATGATCTGTGTGTATTCACAGAACCTGTAATGGAGACAGTAGAAAGGACAAAAAATTGAAGATATCCTGTTTTGTTTTTGTTTTTATCATCATCATTGTTGTTCCCTTTACCTTTTCTCATTCTAGTATTAAAAGATCTCAGTGAGACTTTCGTGTTTACTGTCAATAGAAAGTTTTAAAGCCTAATTCAGTTGCTTGAGACACATTAACAGTCATGTTGCCATTAGCATTTCGTAGTAATGACACTGAGGTTCTTTGGACAAGATCCTGTTTCCATTTTTCAGTTTACTAAGTCATACTTCTTTACCATAACTAACCAAATGTTTTCTAAAACTGCTTATATTTTAGGGGCACATTGCACGTGTCAAAGCTTATTTACTTAGAAAAATGTAAACCATTTTAGAAAGAGATTTTGAAGCTAAACCTAATATATACCCATTTTTTAAAATATTTCTCTAAAAATCTGAGCAAAATTATTAGCTTTTTGTATTATTTCTTAAAAAATACACTAATAAATAAAAACATTCCACTCCTAAAATAGGTATTGTCAATTTTGTTACCCTTGGGCAATGTGGTTATCATTGATTCTGCCTTGTCTCCTCAGATAAATTTACAAAGAAAGATGCGTGTTACTGGTGTGATTACCCAAGGAGCCAAGAGGATTGGAAGCCCAGAATATATAAAATCTTACAAAATCGCCTATAGTAATGATGGGAAGACTTGGATAATGTACAAAGTGAAAGGCACCAATGAAGACATGGTAAGGTTGACTTAACCTACTTAATTTAAATGGAAAATCCCACTGTTAATCATCTGTTATCAAATGACCACTGTGTTTTCAGCAGAAGACTTGTGTTGTGGGAAATAAATTTGTGGTGCTTTTTTTTTTTTTTTAATTGGGCAAATGGGATAAAGGAGGTAAGAAATTCTTCTGAGTTGTAAACTTACAAGGGCTGCCATTCATGATTTTCTGAGATTTTAACTGGTAGTTCTATAAAAACTTTGTCACAAGGTAGCATGGTCCTGTGTATGACAATTTTTGTTTTAACAATAGTCAGCTTTCAATTTCATTTCATTGTTTTGACAGATTAGCACTAATTCTAGTCAACAACTTATCAAAACTAATACCTTAGGCAAAAATAGCGCTAAGTTATAGAGAAGATGTACTTGATATCTTTATATGATTTCTTATATAAAAAAAGTTATTAGTAAGAAGAATAAAATATTTTAGAGGAAGTGGATGTACCATTAATGTCTCCTTTGACTCTTCATACAATATTCCAAATTCTTCAATAATTCTTGCTCAGAAACTTTACTTAAAAATATCAGGACTACAGATCATCTTATTTAAAACTGAGCCTTTATACTTCACTCTAATAAATTTTAAGATATATTTTTAAAGTTATCTTATTAAATAAATTTAAATAAAGTTTTCTGGTTACCAGGTTATACCAGATTATAAAATGTAAAAAATGAGGTTTAAAGAAATTTAAAATGACACATATTAGCACTTTATTTTTAGAAATAAGCAATTTTTCACTAAATATGTAGACGAGTCTGTTATCTAATGACTGGCTGGTAAGACAAGAAATCTTGATGGGTCGGACCATAGCATTTGAAAGACTGAATGTTCAGGAAGATTTGTTCCTACCAAAAAAACTATAAATACTAAGTAGTAAAATGAATAGACAAACCCAGGTTAAGTTAAAGAATTTAAGGTGCCCATGTCTCAAAGAAAAGGAGAGAAGCACTCCACTGTCTCTGAAGGCCTTGCCTTAAAATGGAAAACCCAGTTAGAGTACAGTATAGATTATACCATAGGCCATAGTGTTTCATAGCTTTAAGATTTTATCTATGGGTTTTCTGTTCACTGCTGATGGCAAAGTGCTTCCTAAATGCTTCAGACCTCCATATTATTTAATCTAATCCTTGTAGAATTAAGTTGGGTGAGGCATAGGGTTAGTATATGAAATAGGTAAAGAAACTGCTGCAGTTAATACTTTTAAATTCCATATTATCTCCTTACACAGGTTTTCCGTGGAAATGTTGATAACAACACCCCCTATGCTAACTCTTTCACGCCACCCATAAAAGCTCAGTATGTAAGACTCCATCCCCAAGTTTGTCGAAGGCACTGCACTTTAAGAATGGAACTTCTTGGCTGTGAGCTATCAGGTGAGTCTCATATTACCTACTTCTATACCCTATTTAAAGAAAACAAACAAACAAAAAAACACATTTGTTTGTAGTCTGCTGCTAAAATGCAAATTTTCAACACTCATAGATATTCATTTCTGCTACAGAATGTCCAGGCCATGGTTCAATGAGAAACACTGTGTGTTGCATGTGAGATAAACAATTTCTATAACATGCTGCAGAAGAGAATTAAATAGGAGCAATGTATTTTTTGAGGTGTTGAGTGGTCAACAAAAGCATAACAAATTCTCACTGGAAATTCTTGTAAAATTTCAATGTGTTTTATTGTGTTTGGTAGTAACTCTGAATTATATTTTGTGGCAAAGTTTCAGTAGAAACAGGAATCTGCCTGGCTCATAAAGTGCAATTAAGTTTAGGCTACGTGGCATAGAAAAGTAAGGTTTATTTTTGTCTGTCTACCATAAGAACTTGGCTTTTTTCGGTAAGGTTTTGTGAAACATGTAAATTTATCATTTCTCCCAAGGAAACAATACTTCAGTCGCAGGATTGTTTCTATAAATTCATTCTTGGATCTTCCTTAGCTAGAGACCTGCTTATTGTACAAACAGTGGTTATCCATCTCAAGGATAATATATCAAAGGACTTGGAGTTAAAGAATTCTTGTCCTCCAGGAGCAACAGTACTAGCTATAAGGATGAAGACTTAATGTATTGTTCTCACAATGGTCCCCTTTCAATATAACTCGATTGTGAACTAAATAGAAAGTCTTGTCTAGGCATTTTACTGTGTTGTATTGTTGGCAGTTGTTCTTATATTTCTGGCATCAAAATTTATAAACTGTCTTTTCCCTAGTGGCCTGAAATTATTTGGTTCAAACAATATGAAAAAGAAAAAAAGCAACACCTCCTTTTTAGCATATCCTCGAAGCATGAAAAATTCTTTGTCAAACATTCCGCAAATACCATTTAGTTAAAAATAGAAGTACACATCTCTGAAAAGAGACAACTATGCACTTTTTATTAAATTCAAGAGATTGCTTATAGGTTAAAGTGCAAACTTTGTATCTCTCTCCCTTCTTAGATTTATCTTTAACACCAAGAATGATTTTTAAGCATATAAAAATTGCAATTAAGAAAACAACTTTTTTTTAATTATGCCCATTACACTTAAAGGAACTACAGTGATCTGATGAAATGCATGAACTTATTTTAAGAATCACATGTTCATATTATTTATTGGTATCTTTTAAGAAGCAACCAACATACGATTTTAGTGCTATTAATTACCCTAACTGAGTTGTTTTCTCTGTTTTGGTAATTCAAACTGGCTTATTGGCCAGCAGTAAATCTCAACAGAATTATTGCTGTACAGTGTTTGTATTACATGTCACTATACCACCGGAGCCAGTGTCATCCCTAAGCCATTCATCATAAAGCAATCAAGAGGCAGCCACAATATGATGAGGTCTGCTATAAGCTCTATGGTTTTTAGTTGGTTACCATTACCTTCCCCAATTTTTCAGCCTTTTGATTCATGGGGGCCAGTCATTTATACATGGCATAGTTACACTCCTATGGTGTGAATATATTTTACTGTCAAGTTTGACAAGAGGTTACACTTGACATTTTACAGATTTTCTTTTCTCAAAAAGAAGTAGTACCCTATCTCCCAACCCCACAAATTGAATTTGAACTTCCAAGTAGAGAGTAATATCCCTTGCTAGATGTTATAAAACCTGTGGTACTTTACTATAGAAATAGTCAATTTCGTTGTTAAAACTTCATTTTGTTCGGGTGCTATCCACACTAGTAAAAGTTAATTATTTTTTATGTATGAAATCATATGGATGAGAAGGGAAATCTGTGGCATTAGGTACAGTGTCAGAGAGGTTAGTTATAACACTTAGAAATAAACAGTAATATAACATACCAAACTATTTCCCAGAATCCAGTGCAGCTCTGTAAAGCCCAGAGCTACCTTATTGTACTCAATAAACTGTTATAAAATCTCTCAGCCTGCCTAGGAGATCAGTGGTTAATCTTTTCCCAGACACTTAAAAAGAAAATCGCCTAAAATCTCCAAAAGAGATACAATTTAAGATGTTTAGAATGACATAGATCATGCCCATAATTAGAGGAGGCATATACTCCCATTCATTGTTTCAGCAAATAATTATTCAGTATCTCCTCTAGACTAAATACTGGACAACAGATTGGTTATGAAATGGATTCTATGACTAAGCAAAAAAAGTCAAAGTAAAGGAATTCTTGTTCTAGACAGTACTTCAAATATTATATCATAAAAGGAGAAATGCAACAACTTTCCCTTTCCCTTGTATCTTTTCCTCAAAACAAGCAGTTTTACAAAGATGGAGGAGGGAGGGTATTGAGTAACAAGTCAGACATCTGTAATGCAGACAATGCTCATTACCGTATAAACCAAAAATAAAAAAATAAAAACAAAAATACCTGTTGCCATCCAGTTGATTCTGACTCATAGCAACCCTCTAGGACAGAGTAGAACTTCCCCATAGGGTTTCCAAGGAGCAGCTGATGGATTCAAACTGCCTACCTTTTTTTTAAATTGTGCTTTAAGTGAAAATTTACAGTTCAAGTTAGTTTCTCATACAAAAATTTATACACATACACACATTGTTATGTGAACTTAGTTGCTCTCCCTATACTGTGACAGCACATTCCTTCTTTCTACCCCAGATTTCCCGTGTCCATTCAACCAGCTTCTGTCCCTTTTTGCCTTCTTATCTTGCCTCTGGACAGAAGCTGCCCATTTAGTCTAATCTGTCTACTTGAGCTAAGAAGCCCTCTCTTCACGAGTATCATTTTATGTCCTATAGTCCGGTCTAGTCTTTGTCTGAAGAGTTTTGCTTCCGGAATGGTTTCAGTACTGGGCTAACAGAGAGTTCGGGGACCATGCCTTCCAGGGTCCCTCCAGTCTCAGTCAGACCATTAAGTCTGATCTTTGTACTATAATTTGAGTTCTGCACCCCACTTTTCTCCTGCTCCGTCAGGGACTCCCTGTTGTGTTCCTGTCAGGACGGTCATTGTGGTAGCTGGGCACCATCTAGTTCTTCTGGTCTCAGGCTTAAATGGAGTCTCTGGTTTACATGGCCCTTTTTGTCACTTGGGCTAATATTTTCATTGTGTCTTTGGTGTTCTTCATTCTCCTTTGCTCCAGGTGGGTTGGGACCAATTGATGCATGTTAGATGGCCACTTGTTAGCTTTTAAGACCCCAGACACCACTCACCAAAATGTGATGCAGAACATTTTCTTGATAAACTTTGTTATGCCAATTGACCTAGATGTCACCTGAAACCATAGTCCCCAGACCCCCGCCCCTGCTGCACTGTCCCTCGAAGTGTTTGTATTCAGGAAACTTCTTAGCTTTTGGTTTAGTCCAGTTGCACTGACTTCCCCTGTATTGTGTGTTGTCCTTCCCTTCACCTAAGATAGTTCTTGTCAACTATCTGGTTAGTGAATACCCCTCTCCCTCCCTCACCACCCTTGTAACCATCAAAGAATGTTTTCTTCTGTGTTTAAACCTTTTCTTGAGTTCTTATAATAGTTGTCTCATACAATATTTGTCTTTTTGCCACTGACTTATTTCACTCAGCATACTGCCTTCCAGATTCATCCATGTTATGAGATGTTTCACAGATTCTTCACCATTCTTTATCATTGCATAGTATTCCATTGTGTGAATATACCATAATTTGTTTACCCATTAATCCATTGATGGGCACCTGGTTGTTTCCATCTTTTTGCTATTGTGAACAGTGCTGCAATGAACATGGGTGTGCATATATCTATTCATGTGCCAGCTCTTATTTCTCTAGGATATATTCCAAGGAGTGGGATAGCTGGATCATATGGTACTTCTATTTCTAGCTGTTTAAGGAAGCACCAAATTAATTTCCAAAGTGGTTGTACCATTTTACATTCCCACCAGCAGTGTGTAAGTGTTCTGGTTTCTCCACAACCTCTCCAACATTTATTATTTGGTGTTTTTTGGATTAATGCTAAGTTGGGGTGAGATGATATCTCATGGTAGTTTTGATTTGCATTCCTCCAATGGCTAATGTTCGTGAGCATTTCCTCATGTATCTGTTAGCCACCTGAATGTCTTCTTTGGTGAAGTGCCTGTTCGTATCCTTTGCCCATTTTTTAATTGGATTATTTATCTTTTTGTTGTTGAGGTTTTGCAGTATCTTGTAGATTTTAGAGATTAGACGCTGATCAGATTTGTCATCGCCAAAATTTTTTTCCCAGTCTTTAGGTTGTCTTTTTAGTCTTTTGGTGAAGTCTTTTGATGAGCATAAGTGTTTGATTTTCAGGAGCTCCCATTTATCTAGTTTCTCTTCTGGTGTTTTGTGCATTGTTAGTAATGTTTTATGATCTGTTTATGCAATGTGTTAAGGCTCCTAGCATTGTCCCTGTTTTTTCTTCCATGATCTTTATCATTTTTGATTTTATATTTAGGTCTTTGATCCATTTTGAGTTAGTTTTTCTGCATGGTGTAAGGTATGGGTTTTGTTTCATTTTTTGCAGATGAATATCCAGTTATGCCAGCACCGTTCGGTAAACAGACAGTCTTTTCCCCAGTTAATGGACTTTGGGCCTTTGTCAGATATCAGCTGCTCATAGGTGGATGAATTTATGTCTGGATTCTCAATTCTGTTCCATTGGTTTATGTATCTGTTGTTGTACCACTACCAGGCTGTTTTGACTACCATGGCGGTAACTGCTGCACCACCAGGCCTCCATTACCCTGTAACTGCCTGAAAATAATAGTATGCCATTAAGACTGTTAGAACTTCTAGAATCCTTGAAATCTGTTATGATGTTTTGGTCACCCAGAATGTCTATTTAAGTTTTATGGCTGTCTTGATCATAGAGCTTAAAGTATAGATATGCTACCTCTGAAACCTGAAAACATTGTGCTAAGACATAAAATTGGCTAACCCTCCATGATGTTTTTTTGTCATGTTTGCATAGGAAAGGCATTTCCTGGAAAGTGGAGGTGAAGGCAAACATGTAGGAGCCTGAGGAAGGAAGAAGTGATCTAGTGATCTATCTATTGACCAGGATGAAAAAAAAAAGTTATCATTGAGTCAGTTTCAACTCATGGCCGCCTCATGTGTGTCAAAATAGAACTGTGTAGGGTTTTCAATGACATTTTTTTAGAAGTAGATCACCAGGACTTTCTTCCAAGGTGCCTGTGTGTGGACTCTAACCTTCAAAGTTTCTGTTAGGAGCCAAGCACTTAACCAGCATTTAACCATTTTCAACACTCAGGGACTCCTTTTGGCCAGGTCATAGAGCAATAACTTATAGTCAAGAATTATTTATCACTGAAGAGTTCTCAACCACCTCTCCTAGAGCCTAGACTTAAAATGGCAGAATTTTAGAAAGTCTACCCAGTCATAGGATGTTCTTGATTACTTTGTGATATGTTGGCACTTAATACTGCTGTGAGTTAGAATGAGCTTCAGGGAAATTATAAAAATAGTAAAACTTACTGAATGCGAGCTATGTGCTAGTATTGTTTCTAGATATTTTTACAATTGTGAACTAATTTGATAGAACACTTCTATGAGGTAGTTTCTATTATTATTACCATTTTACAGATGTGAAAACTGAGGCATAATGTGGTTAAATAAACGGGTTCAAGGCCACACAGCTAGTAAGTGGGGGACTAGTAGAGTACAAGGAGAAGTCATGGGTTAGAGAAGTCTCCTCTTTTATTCTTTGATGATCAAACTTACTTTGTTTATTTCCTGGCCAAAATATAACAGTTTCACATACTGAAGACTCAACCGCTGACCAGTAAGATACTAATGTCATCCTTCCTATCACAGCCTTTGTGAATGGCATTTTGTACCAATTGAATTCAAAATGTGGAAGTAGTATGTGTATATGTATGTATGTACACACAGACACACACACAAACACATACAACTACACACACACACACGACTTTTTAAGGACAAGCAAACCCATATTTTTCACCTTATCAAACATGAAAATAAATGTGGTAGATTTAAGAATCTCCCAAAAATATCCAAACATTAAACATTATTGAGTGTGATTTAAATAAAAGATATTATATGAAGTTTGTCTGATAATGGTTTTAACTAGTATTAGCTTATTTTCTTCTGTTATCTTACCTATTAGTTTAAATTCTACACTTTCACAATACCTGCACATGACATCCACTGAGGAAGTAGTACTTTCCTGCTTTCCAGAGGAAGCCATGTTGGTGCTATAGGGATCAGTGATCAAGATTAACAGACATTTCTTCAGAAACAAAATGCTGTCCAATTTAGAGTGTAACAGTGGAGCAGCTTGTGACAATGACATGTACTAAGATAATTTTCATTTCCAGTATTATGGAGACAAATACAAGAAAACCAAATATACTTTGTGAGAAAATGTCTCATTTTAAAAAATATTGTGAAACTGTTAAAAGCCAGGGAACAGTCACGAGGCTACCAGTAATATGAGACAGGAGAGCATTTCAGTATTGTTTTCATTTTGCAAAATCATCTATCACAGAAAAGTAGTTTGAATTGTCTGTCTTGTTTTCAATTTTTCCAAAATATATTCTGACAAAATAGCCTGAATTGGCTATCTTGTTTTTCGATTTTGTTCCAGATTTATTTCTGATTATAGTTTTTTTTCTATGAGTTTAGATGCTTTCTCTTTGGGGGAGTGAATAGCATTATGCTTAATCTTCTCTTGCCGATACAAAATAAACACAGAAAACTTCCAGGGTGATAAATTATTTTTCTCATGGAGCTCTTCTCATTTTCTTTCAGGCTGTTCTGAGCCTCTGGGGATGAAATCAGGACATATACAAGACTACCAGATTACTGCCTCCAGCATCTTCAGGACTCTCAATATGGACATGTTCACTTGGGAACCAAGGAAAGCTCGGCTGGACAAGCAAGGAAAAGTGAATGCCTGGACTTCCGGACACAATGACCAGTCACAATGGTTACAGGTAATATTTTCAAAAACTGTGTCTCTATCCATCATCCCTCTTCCTCAGGAGATTACCTATTGGTTAGGTAAATATCAGAGTCATTACCTTCATAAGATTTAAATGCATTTTCCCCTTTGGCTTAGCTAAGTTGATAAAACATAGAAATTCCTTATGAATCCGTGTCCAGATGGTAATTTTACTCTGATGTTGATTTTTAGATGCTTCTGTCAGGTTGATGCATCAGATGACACTATGTATGTGTCAATTTGATCGATTACAACACAATTTGCATTTTAACCCTCCTCTATTGCAATGGCTTGTGTCAATATTGGTTTTGAAAATGTCACAGGAGGACTCCAAGCAGCATTGCAATCAAACCACCGACCTGCAGATTGTTCACAAAGAATCATAATTCATGACTTATTAGCTCTTTACCTGTGGTTGCTATGAGCTGGAATTGACTCGACGGCGTTGGGTACCTGTGGTTGCTAAGCAATGTAGCAATTTGATTATTTTCTCATAACACAGCTTGGTTGTAGAAGGAAAGCTTAGATACTGCAGTCTAGTTAGCATTTGCAAATGAAGTGAGGTCACAGTCAGTGCTTTTTAGAACAGTCTTGTTGAAATGCACTTACTTGTGGAGTGCTTTTGAAGTATGCACAAATTTGTTAATGTCTTTTGTAGCAAAGAAAAGTAATACAGCTTAATTCCGTAATGAGGTCACTGTATTTGAAATATATGAGTTCTTCTCTCACTGATTTTTATACCATATACACGAGTTTCAAAACTATGATAATTCATTGTATTTCTCGAAATCATGAAAACAATTAAAATAGCAAATTTTAATGTGTCAGACCAGATTTGTCACATCTGAAACTAGTATCACCAAGTCACTTGAAATTTCCAATAGTCCGTTCTCAGTCCTTTTTTTATTTGGCCTTACTTTTCCTTATTTTAACTTTTTTCATTACTTTCCTATTACATTCTATCTGGATCCTCATTGGTCTGGAGTTTTATTGTGCTCTTTCATTTGTTACCCCACATTATGGGTAATTATGTATGTCTTTCCCCTATTAACTATTCTATGAGCTTCTTGAAAATAGAGAGTATATGTTATTTTTTATATCCTCTCAGCACTCAGCATGATGTCTTTGTCTTGTAGATAGCAGGGTTTACAAAATTCAATCATTCATTTTGCAATAATCATTGAGTGCTATGAAGCACCATATAACATGATTAATAGCGATGCCACATGAGTGAACAGTACACCATTCATGTTTTTATGACATTACCTCCTTCTTAAGCCATTCCTTTTATTGGCTTCCATTACAGCATACTCTTGTTTTCTTCCTACCTCCTGGCTAATCCTTCTCCGTATCTTCTGTGCCATCCTCCCTCTGTTATTGTCCCGTTAACCACTACCTCCCTTTCTTTAACCAACTCTGCATCGTCATATTAACTGATTTAGCAAGTATTGGTGACTTCAGTTACTAAACAATGATCCAGCTACTCTAAAATCATTTCACCGCAAATATGCAGTCTCTTACTCCCTTGTTTAAAATTCTTTGATGACTTCCTAGCAACCTCAGAATAAAGTCCATACTCCTTAATATATCCTAAAAGTCTTTCCATGATGTGGTCCCATTTTATCTTGTACCACATTTTTCTAATTTTGCTTTGGTTGCAGAAACCAAACACGATTTCTCACTTGTTCCTTTCTAACTGTCCTCTTCCTAGAGGAAAAGCATGGAAAGAATGCCTCTGCCCACAGAATCACTGGCCTTCACTTAGTTAAATCTTTCAACTACAGGTTGGATGTACCTTGCGCTGGTAGGAGTCCCTGGGTGGTGCAAATGGTTATCTCCCTGGGCTGCTAGTCAAAGTTTGTCAGGTTAAGTTCCTTGGGAGAAAAGCCTATCAATCTACTTCAAAAAATCAGCTGTTAAAAACCCAATGGAATACAGTTCTACTCTGATATACATGGAGTCACCATGAGTCAGAGTCAGCTCAACAGCAACTAGTTTTCTTCTGGGAAGTGTTTGCTGTCAGCTTCATCCCACCTCAACCTTGGCTTATGTTCTCTCCTATATGCTTCTATGTCCTCTGTAATTGCTTCACTGGGGCATTATCTCACTGTATTGGAAACTGTGTTTTCATGCTACATTGTTTGCTTCATTAGGTCTGGAAACATGTGTGTCTCATTGACTATTGTATCCCCAGTGCCTTGCTAACTATCTGTTACAATACCTGGTACATGGTAGGCATTCAATAAAAATTTGTTGAATGAATGAATAATGAATTATTAGGTCAGAGTATATTTCAAGTTATTTATTTGGGCCTATGCAGCATATAATTTTGATATTTAATTTAAGAGGCAAACTGCTACATGTCCCCAAAGTTTTTAAACAACATTTGAAAGAGAAATTTGAAGCCTAATATCAAAGAGCTGGCCTTTTTGATAGAGGAACTCAATTTGTATAATACATATCCTTCATGAAGTTTTCAAGTTGTTGATTTGAAGGAAATCTCCCTTCTATTCATTAGACTTTTCAATGTCAAAGTTAAACTTGTTCTTTATTGCTATGATAGTTTCTAAATTGTAAGTATTCCAATCATATTTCCCATTACCTGCAGCTAATATTTTGGGAGTCAAATACCATGTTCTGCTGCTATTCATAAGGTTTTTACTGGCCAGTTTTTTTAGAAATAGGTCACCAGGTCCTTTTTCCTGGTGTGTATTAGTTTGGAAGCTTCACTGAAACCTGTCCACCATGGGTGACCCTGTTGGTATGTGAAATATCAGTGGCATAGATTCCAGCATCACAACAACACACAAGGCCCACAGTATGACAAACTGACAGACTAGTGGTAGACAGCACCTAACAAAAACAAAAATGCCACGTGGAATAAGACAAAATATTTTACACCCCCTAAGTAACTCAGACAGACTGGTGGACTATAGAAATATTTACATCAAAGGACCGCCAGTGGCAAATTTATTTAGAAAGATAAAAAAAAAAATATTTTTACATGAATGAGAGTGTAATATCCACTGCAAACCTCCAACCGTCACTTCGTTGAAGATGGCTTTTCAACTATCTTCTTAAAGTCACTTTCATACTCAAATTGAATCATTCTGTTAATGACAGATTTTCTGTCAATTCAATGACCAGTTCTTCCAGTATATGTCTATTTGTTGTTGTGTCAAAATATATTTAGAAACTCCAAAGGAAAGCAAATTGACATTTTTCTTTTTATTTGCTTTTTCTTTTCTGATATCACACAAGAAAATGCTCCAGAATTGTTACTATTTTTAGTGTTTTCATTTCAAGAAAATAAAATCTGTTCAACTATACATTGTTAGGTTTGCATTTTGCTTGAAAATAAGTTTGACATCCTTACAAATAGCAATGGGATAGAATACTTCTGTTTTTGAGTTGTCCATACAGAGGTCAATTTTTATCTTTAGGTGAGGCTTCTGAATTTTTTAATTTTAGCTGAATTTTTAATTGAAATACATGAATTCTGAGCAATAGCTTTTCAGAACTGAAGAAAAAATTTAAGCCTTGAGTTGGCAATACTGAAAAATTCTACAGAGAAAATATTAAAGGACACAGGAAGCATCAACAAAACATAGAAGGAATAGAGAGTCACTGTACCAAAAAGAACTGGTCAACATTCAGCCATTTCAGGAAGTAGCATATGATCAATAACTGAGGGTACTGAAGAGAGTGGTCCAAGCTACACTGAAGGCATTGGTGAAAAGCAAGTCCCCAGGAATTGGTAGAATACCAATTGAGATGTTTCAACAAACAGATGCAGCACTAGAAGCGCTCACTCCTCTATGCCAAAAAATTTGGAAGACAGCTACCTGACCAACTGACTGGAAGAGATCCATATTTGTATCCATTCCAAAGAAAGGAGATCAACAGAATATGGAAATTATTAAACAATTTCATTAATATCACACACAAGTAAAATTTTGCTAAAGATCATTCAAAAGCAGTTGCAGCAGTACATCCACAGAGAACTGCCAGAAATTCAAGACGGATTCAGAAGAGGACTTGGAACCAGGGATATCATTGTTGATGTCAGATGGATCATGGTTGAAAGCAGAGAATACTGGAAAGATGTTTACCTGTGTTTTACTGATTATGCAAAGGCATTCAACTGTGTGGATCATAACAAATTATGGATAACATTGTGAAGAATGGGAATTCCAGAACACTTAACTGTGCTTACAAGGAACCTGTACTTAGACCAAGAGGCAGTCATTTGAACAGAACAAGGGGATACTGCTTGGTTTAAAGTGAGGAAAGATGTGCATCATGGTTGTATGATTTCACCATACTTATTCAATCTGTAAACTGAGCAAATAATCTGAGAGGCTCGCCTGTATGAAGAAGAATGGGTGATTAGGTTTGGAAGAAGACTCATTAACAACCTTCGATATGTAGATGACACAACCTTGCTTGATGAAAGTGAAGAGGACTTGCAGCACTTATTGATGAAGATCAAAGACCACAGCCTTCAGTGTGGATTACACCTCAACATAAAGAAAACAAAAACCCTCACAGCTGCACCAATAAGCAACATCATGCAAAATGAGGAAAATATTGAAGTTGTCAAGAATTTCATTTTATTTAGACCCACAGTCAATGCCCATGGAAGCAGCAGTTAAGAAATCAAACAATGTATTTTGCATTGGGCAGTTCTACTGCAAAGGATATCATTAAAGTGTTAAAAAGCAAAGATGTCACCTTGAAGACTAAGGTCTAAGGTGTAACTGACCTAAGCCATGGTGTTTTCAATTGCCTCATATGCATGCGAAAGCTGAACAATGATTAAGGAAGACCAAAGAAGTCTTGATGCCTTTGAATTCTGGTGTTGGTGAAGAATATTGACTATACTGTGGACTGCCAGAATAAAGAACAAATCTGTCTTGGAAGAAGTACAACCAGAATGCTCATTAGAAGCAAGGATGGTGAGATTTCTTCTCACATACTTTGGGCATGTTATCAGGAGGGACCAGTTCCTGGAGAAGGACATCATGCTTGGTAAAATAGAGGGTAAGTGAAAAAGAGGAAGATCCTCAACGAGATGGACTGACACAGTGCCTACAACAATGGGCTCAAACATAGCAATGATTGTGAGGATGGCACAGGACCAAGCTAGTCTTTCCCTCTGTTGTACATAGGGTCGTTATGATGACATCTAACAACAACAACAAGCTCTTCAGAGGAGAAATTCTGTCTGTCATTTATATTCCCTTCCTTCATTATCTCTTGCCTATTAATTTTTTTAAAATTTATTTTATATACCAACTCAACTGTACATATGACCCTCTAATAAAAAGAGTTTTATTTCAGTTTAATAATATTTTTTTTTTATAAAACAATGTCATGTAACATTTGGAATTACAATTCTTAGAAATGAAACCAAGAAAACCACCTGTGTATCTAATTGTGATATTTTAGGATTTCTTATGTATTCTTTTGGAGTCCTGGTGACACACTGGTTAAGAGCTATGGCTATTATACAAAATATCGGCAGTTGAAATCCACTAGCTGCTCCTTGGAAACCCTATGGGGCAGTTCTACTCTGTCCTATTGAGTCGGAATAGACTTGGTAGCAACCGGTTTTGGATGTATTCTCTTAAGGATTCTTATGCATTCAAATATTACTCCTCTTCTTACTCTAATGTTTCTTCCAATCTCTTTTATAAGATCAAAATTTCTAAAGTGTCTCAAGCAAAATTCTTGTGTTATTTTTTAGAAGTGATTGTACGTAACTGATAGCTTCCTAGAACTTCTGTGAATCATGCAATCACCATGCTACTCCTATATGAACATCACAAAAATGTGATAGCTCCCAAGAAGCCTTAAATAAGAGACATTTCTCAGACCTCTGAAAGAATGTTATTGTCTTTACTGTGATGCATATGATGTTCTCCAAAACTTTAAAATTTAACTAAATTTTAAGCAACAAGCCATCACTAATGTGTTTTCCAGAAGCCTAAAAAGGTTAAATAGCACTTTCTGACTTTTCAGAATATCTTCTTTATACCCAAAAAACCAAAACCAAACCTGTAGCTGTCCAGTGGATTCTGACTCATAGCAACCAATGTTGAAATATCCTAAACCAAAAATTTCAGACTCATAGTTGGACATTCTTGGCATATGGCTGGACTGGATTTTAATCCCAGTTTTAAAAAATAAAATGGCATTTAATTCACTGAGATTTTTTTAAGATCAGATAATTATTTTCTGTGGTTATCATTTAAACAAAGGAGCCAGAAACTGTGTTGGATTTTAAGGTGGAATAAATAAGATGAATGGCAGAACAGAGAAAGTACACAATTGTTGCTGTTGTTAGGTGCTGTCAAGTCAATTCCAACTCATAGCTACCCTATGTACAACAGAGGGGAAAACTGCTCCTTCCTGCACCATCTTCTTAATCATTGCTATATTTGATCCCATTGTTGCAGCCACTGTGTCAGTCTGTCTCATTGAGGGTCTTCCTCTTTATCACTTACCCTCTATTTTACCAAGCATACTGTCGTTCTATAGGGACTGGCTCCTCCTGATAACAAGTCCAAAGTACGTACATGAGACAAAGTCTCGCCACCGTGCTTCTAAGAAGCATTCTGGCTGTACTTCTTTCAAGACAGATTTGTTCATTCTTCTGGTAGTCCATGGTATATTCAATATTCTTTGCCAACACCATAATTCAAAGGCGTTAATTCTTCCATCTTCCTTATTCATTGTCTGGCTTTCTGTGCATATGAGGTACTTGAAAATATCATGGTTTGAGTCAGTTGCACCTTAGTCCTCAACTTGACGTATTTGCTTTTTAACACGTTAAAGTGGTCTTTTGCAACCAGATTTGCCCAATGCAATAGGTTGTTTGATTTCTTAACTGCTGCCTCCATGGTCATTGATTGTGGATCCAAGTAAAATGAAATCTTTGACAGCTTCAGTATTTTCTCTGTTAATCATCATGATGTTTATTGGTCCAGTTGTAAGGTTTTTTTTTCTCTTTATCTTGAAGTATGTAGTCTTTGATCTTCATCAGTAGGTGCCTCAAGACCTCATCTCTTTCAGCAAGCAAGGTTGTGTCATCTGCATATCGCAGATTACTAATTAATGGGCAACTTCCTTCTTTCTCTTTTTGATAGTTTGTATGATCTTGGAAGGGCATAATCTCACACCATCAATTATAGTCAAGAATGAGAATATGCAAATATATCTTCCTTCAAAAGCAAATTTCCAGTAAAACTATGAAATATAAAGTAAAATATTATTAGATTTGTTACAAATTGTAAATAGTATTGATAGATTACATAAATCTGCAATGGCAGAAAAATTGGAATGTTTTTGTCTAGGTAGCATCAGATTTTTCAGATACTTTGATTTGTTGTTATCAGGTAAGGTCGAGTCAGTTCTGACTCAAAGCAACACTATGCACAACAGAACAAAACACTGCACAACAGAACAAACACTGCCCAGTCGAGCACCATACTCACAATCATTGCTGTATTTGAGCCCATTGTTGCAGCCTCTGTGTTAATCCATCTCGTTGAGGGTCTTCCTCTTTTTCACTGACTCTCTACTTTACCAAGCATGAGATCCTTCTCCAGCGATTGGTTCCTCCTGTTAACATGTCCAAAGCATGTGAAACGAAGTCTTGCCATCCTCACTTCTAAGGAGCATTCTGGCTGTACTTCTTCCAAGACAGATTTGTTTGTTCATCTGGCAGTCCATGGTGTGGTGTATTCAGTATTCTTCAACACCATAATTCAAAGGCATCAATTCTTCTTCAGTCTTCCTTATTCATTGTCAGACTTCTACATGCATATAAGACAACTGAAAATACCAGGGCTCAGGTCAGGTGCACCCTAATTCTCGAAGTGGTATCTTTGCTCTTTTTGCAATAGAATTGCACAGTACATTGTCTGATTTACTGACTGCTGCTTCTCATGGGCGTTGATTGTGGATCCAAGTAAAATGAAATCCTTGACAACTTCAACATTTTCTCCATTTATCATGATGTGACTTCTTGGTTCAGTTGTGAGGATTTTTGTTTTCTTTATGTTGAGGTATAATCCATACTGAAGGCTGTAATCTTTGATCTTCAGCAGTAAGTGTTTCAAGTCCACTTCACTTTCAGCAAGCAAAGTTGTGTTATCTGCATATAGCAGGTTGTTAATTATTCTTCCTCCATTCTTAATGCTGTGCTCTTATCACAGAGTCCAGCTTCTCAGATTATTTGCTCAACACACAGATTGAGTAAGTATGGTGAAAGAACACAACCCTGAGGCATACCTTTTCTGATTTTAAACCCCACAGTGTCCCCTTGTTCTGTTCGAATGACTGCCTCTTGGTGTCTGTACATGTTCAGGATGAGCATAGTAAAGTGTTCTGGATTCTCATTCTTCACAGTGTTATCCATAATTTGTTATGATCCACACAGTCGAATGCCTTTGCATAGTCAATAAAACACAGATAAACATCTTTCTGGTATTCTCTACTTTCAGCCAAGATCCATCTGACATCAGCAATGATATCCCTCATTACATGTCCTCTTCTGAATCCATCTTGAATTTCTGGTGGTTCCCTGTGAATGTACCACTGCAACTGTTTTTGAATTACCTTTAGCAAAATTTTAGTTGTTTGTGATATTAATGATATTGTTCAATAATTTCCACATTCTATTGGATCACCTTTCTTTGGAATGGGCACAAATATGGATCTCTTCTAGTCAGTTGGCCAGGTAGCTGTCTTCCAAATTTCTTGGCATAGACGAGTGAGTACTTCCAGCTTTTCATCAGTTTGTTGATGCATCTCAATTGGTACTTTGTTTCTGGAGACTTGTTTTTCACCAGTGTATTCAGTGCAGCTTGGACTTCTTCCTTCAATACTGTTGGTTCTTGATCATATGCTGCTTCCTGAAATGATTTAACCTTGACCAGTTCCTTTTGGTACAGTGACTCTGTATATTCCTTCCATCTTCTTTTGATGCTTCCTGCATCATTCAATATTTTACCCATAGAATCCTTCAATATTTCAACTTGAATTATGGCTTGACTTTTTCTTCAGTTCTTTCAGCTTGAGAGATACCAAACATGTTCTTCCCTTTTGGATTTCTAACTTCAGGTCTTTGCACATTTCTTTATAATGCTTCCCTTTGTCTTCTCCAGCCACCCTTTGAAATCTTCAGTTCATCTCTCTTACTTCATAATTTCTTCCATTTACTTTAGCTACTCTATGTTCAAAAGCAAGTTTCAGAGTCTTTTGACATCCATTTTGTTTTGTTTTTCTTTATTGTCTTTTTAATGACTTTTTGTTTTCTTCATGTATGATGTCCTTTCACAGCTCATCTGGTCTTTGGCTATTAGTGTTCAATGCATCAAACATATTCTTGAGATGATCTCTAAATTCAGGTGGGATATATTCATCGTCATACTTCGGCTCTCGTGAACTTGTTTTAATTTTGTTCAGCTTCAACTTGACCTTGCATATCAGGTCATTGATGATCTGTTCTGCAGTCAGCCCCTGGTTTTGTTCTGACTTATGATATTGAGTCTCTCCATTGTCTCTTTCTACAAATGTAGTCAATTTGATTCCATCCGGTGAGGACCACATGTATAGTAGCCATTTATATTGTTGAAAAAAAGTATGTATAATGAATAAGTCGTTGGTCATGTAAAATTCTATCCTGTGATCTCCAGAGTCATTTCTATCACCAAGGCCATGTTTTCCAAATACAGATTCTTCTTCTTTGTTTACAACTTTCTAATCACCATTAATTATCAATGTATCTTGATTGCATGTTTGATCAATTTCAGACTGCAGAAGTTGGTAAAGATCTTCAATTTCTTCATCTTTGGCATTAGTGTTTGGTTAGTATGTTTGAATAATAGTCTATTAACTGGTCTTCCTTGTAGGCATATGGATATTATCCTATCACTGATGGCACTGTATTCACAATAGATCTTGGAATGTTCTTTTTGATGATGGATATGATGATGTCGTTCCTCTTCAATTTACCTTTCCTGGCATAGTAGATGATATGATTGTCTGATTCAAAATGGCCAATACCAGTCCATTTTCGCTCACTAGTGTGTATGATATTGATCTTTATACTTTCCATTTCATTTTTTGATGACTTCCAATTTTCCCACATTCATACTTTGTTCATTCCACGTCCCAATTATTAATGGATGTTTGCAACTGTTTCCTCTCATTTTGAGTTCTGCAACATCAGCAAGTGAATGTCCCGAAAGCTTTACTCCATCCACATGATTAAGGTCGACTCTACTTCGAGGAGGCAGCACTTCCCAAGTTGTATTTTGAGTGCCTTCCAACCTGAGGGGCTTATCTTCTGGCACTGTATCAGACCATGTTCCACTGCTATTCATAAAGTTTTCACTGGTCATTTTCTTTAAAAGTACTTTGCCATGTTGTTCTTCCTAATTTGTCTTAGTCTGGAATCTCTGCTGAAGTCTGTCCACCATAGGTAACCTGCTTGTATTTGAAATTCCGGTGGCATAGCTTTCAGCATCACAGCAACACACCACAGTATGACAAAGTGATAGACGAGTGGTGGATGCTTGATCTAAGGTAGTAAAAATAAATATTAATAACAAAGTGAACATTATGTCATTTGGCATTTCACTAAAATCGTTTTCTCACTAGAATGTTTATATGTTTTTATTTTCATTATTACTGGCTTTTCAACAGATTAGGTAAATTCTCTTTTTAGTTATGCTCCAATTAGATAAATTTATTGGGATTCAGTATAATTAAATTGAATAATATATGAAATTGACGTACATATTATTGTACATAAATAAAAATTAAGATATTTAATGGCATTCTATCAGGAGAATTACTGATGGTAATCTTATAGATAGTGAAGAAACATACTGATTAATTTTGGTATGGGGAATAGAACTAAACAATGATAACTCTAAGAATTAATTTCAATTGATTAAAAACTTTTCTTTTTTTGAAATAACACATCATATATTCTCTTATGTTGAATTCACTGTAATGTATCCATCACTTTATTAGTGTTGAATATAGAAAATGGATAATTCTTTCTTCATAACTGAACCTGCTAAAAAATTATTCAGATTTCATAAGGGAGAATATAATATAAATGACAACAGAAAGGGAGGGAGCCCTAGTGGCACAGTGGTTAAAGCACTCGGCTGCTAACTGAAAGATCAGTAGTTTGAACCCATTAGCTGCTCCAGAGGAGAAAGATGTGGCAGTCTGCATCTGTAAAGATTTGCAGCCTCAGAAAACTGCTGGGGTAGTTCTACTCTGCCTTATAGGGTCACTGTAAGTTGGAATCGACTTGAAAGCAGTGAGTAGAAGTAGTAATAACAGAAAGGGAAATGTTACAATGACACCTAGGACATGACCTTTTGATCTATTTCATGAGACATTTGCTAATTTAACTTAGTCTGCATGGTATTTCAACCAAATTAGAATTAATAGAGTTGTTCAAATTTACATTTTAGTGTTGACCTTTGTCAAAACTGCATCTGACCCTACACAGCTTTATTTCAGCACTAATTTTGTAGAATTGTGTAAGAAAGCAAATGAGTTCATGCTTTCAAATTAAATAAGCCTTATTTAATTTAATTCATTTTAGATCATTAAAAAGGGAGTATTCCAGACATAAAATCCCTAACTTGTCTAAAGTCCTCTACTTCGCTTGTCCTGTGGAAAATTTATTTGCAAGAGAGCTGAAGGGAAGATTTTTGAGGATCAAGTGACCTCTAGATTCCTGGGAAACATTTGGCATTTTGAAGGAATGTTTGAATTTACAATTGACCATCTAATATTTCATGTATAGTAAATAGAAGCCTGCACAGGTTTGTCTGTAAAGTAGCTCTAAAAGGTAACAAGTAATGAAATTTATTTTATGGATGATTGCGAAACAGCTTCTATTGTTTCATAATGTTGATATGTTTTGAAGTCTAAGGACTGAATCAAATGATGCCCATACTTAACTCTGAACATAAATCCTAAGAATTTTTTGTAATTTTACATTGTCAAAGGAAATCATCACTAGCTAATTAAAAATCTTTAAATAAGCAAAATGAAATCAAGTAGAATAGTTGTAGAGGAAGTACTAAGACAAAAAAATAATGTGACAGCCAGAGTCAGTGTGATATACTGAGTACATAATTTGAAATCCAAAGGCCTGGCTTTGCAGGATGACAAGTCACATCAACATTCTGGGTTTCAGGGTTTTTTTTTTTTTTTTTTTTTTCTTCCTTTCTTTCTTTTCTCATCTAAAATAAGGATTTTACAAAAAAGATCAACTCCAGGTAACACTCCCTTAAAAAAAAAAAAAAAAAACCCTCATATCCTCATATCACTAAGATTCTAGTATTTAAATGATGATTAGCCAAATCCAAAAAAAATCAGAAATTTATTAGGCCCATCAACTGAGTTCTCTGTAAAGTAACCTAAGTATGAAGTTAGCAAAAATACATCATATAACTCAGTTATTCGTACAAACCTAGTCAGCTAACCTTAATATTAACCTTAAAAACAAAGTTAACTGGTTTTTGTTTTTGTTTTTTTTTTGTAATGTAGAATGTACCTCAAGGAGGCATAGTGGCAAATTGGTTAAGCAATCAGTTGCTGACCAACAGGTCAGTGACTGGAGCCCCCTAGTTGCCCTATGGTAGAAAGAGATGGCAGTCTGCCTGCATAAAGATTTGCAGCTTTGAAAATCCTATGAGGCAGCTCTACTCTGTCATACAGGGTCACTATGAGTCGGAATCAACTCAAAGGTAGTAAGTTTTGGTAGAATGTATCTACTTCTTACCCAAAATATTGCCCCTCCTTTTCCATCCTGATAAAATTTCAAACTCTGAGTCAGTTCTTTGGGTTAGTGTGTTATATCTCTCTAAAAACAGCTTTAAAAAAATCTCTAGGACCAAGTAATAAGGCATTATTAATCACTAACTCAACTAAAAAAATAAAACCCATTGCCATCATGTCCATCCGACTCATGGTGACCACACATATTTCACATCTCTAGCAAAACTTGAAAAATACACAAAGCAGTAACTTCTAATGGAAGCAGGAAGGACTGGATTAGGTTTAGGATGCAGGGCAGTCTTGACAAGGCAAGCCTCAGGTGGTACATAAAAATTGGATGGAAGTGAGAGGGAGTTTGTGATTCAGAGATTTTAAATGATTTCATATTTTTCATTAAAATAAATATATTTGAGGCACCAATTTATAACAAAATACAATATCAGGTGGAAGGAATTGAAAGACATGTTTGTCACTGTGTCTTTCTGCATATTTGATTCCTGATACCCTAATTGTCATGGGTTCAGCGTTCCAAAAGCGATAAACAGAAATATGGAAAGTTGGACATTTCTGCACAGAAACTGTAGTAGCAACCATTAGAAAACTGAACACGTGCACACATGCACACACACACACACCAGTTGTCACTGAGTCCAGAAAACTGAACAGCAGGACTTCTAAGAATTGTGTGTGCACAGCAGGCTCATTCATGTTTTTATGATAATGAGAATAAAATGACTTCTGATTACTTTGTCTGCAAATGAATTTTAATTTGTGATATGTTAGTTTTTGTATTAATGAAATATAAGAATGGTAACCCTTCTCCTCTAAAAATATGGGCAGACAATATGCCAATGGGTAAAATTTAGAGCTTGGGAATGCTGTTTCAAATAAGATGAGCATTTATAGTCTTTTAAATAAAATTTGAGTCAGTTTTAATCAGTGATTTCATTTTGACTTTAAAGCAATCCTCTCAGTGAGCTAAGTGTGTTTTATGAGGCTGCAGATGGTCAGAAGGCTAGCTAAGGATTACCCAGCCAGTCAATGGTTGATGGGAGACTCCACACATCAGGAACCTCACATGACTCTTTACCACATTATTTTGTAGACCACCTAGTGAGTGTCGTGTGACTCTTTTTTTAAGAGATACTTGTTGAGTTAGGAAGCCCTGCCAACACCCAGTCCTGCCCAGCGCTTCACTGACCACTTACCTTGTCTTTAATACTGGCTCATGGTACTTCTGTGGATCGAACTCACCCTCTAATCTTGTGATTCTGAATTTTTAACAGTGCTACTCAGCATTGAATATACACACATACACACAAATTTAAAGTCTACGCTGAGGCAAACATACAGATCATAGGCAATGGTGAACTAGGGTGCACCTCCCTATGCTGAGGTCCTACCCAGATGAGGCCTTGTTGTTGTTGTGTGTCATTGAGTCGATTTTGACTCATAATGAGCATATGTGATGGAGTAGAGCTGCTCCATAGGGTTTTCTAGACTGTAGTCTTTATGGAAGCATATTGCCAGGGCTTTCTCCCACAAACCTCTGGGTGAGTTCGAGCAGCCAACCTTTTGGTTAGCAGCTGAGTGCTTAACCGTTGCACCACCAGGGCTCCTTACACACATAAATTTAAACATATTTGATCAATATATTATATGAAATATATTCAGGAAATTCTCGTGTGTGTGTGTGAAATATTTGAAAAATTAAATTTTGTTTTTAGTTTAAGATAAAACGAACAGGAAATTAAAACAGAAATTCTTATCTTTTCTTCCCACAACCCTATGGTGTATTGTTGTGCGCACGTCTCATTTTAGAGACTATTGTCCTGTCATATACTCTTGGTCATAGTTAAGCTCACCTTGTTTATCCTAGAGATCTTTGTAATTTTTCTTTAGAGCCAGTGATGTTTTAATGAGTAGATAATTCAATTTTATTTACATTCATGATTATAGGTATTTCTCCATTTATGAAATATTTTTATAGCAAATATTACATTCTTCTTTTCTTTCATGATAGAATTAGCATTGTTGTAGGGAGAACATTCCTTAGTGAAGTGCTTTTAAACCTCTAGTGTCTTTCTTTATGCTGTTATTGTAGTTTACTAGCCCTGGAACACAGGCCTGGCAGTCTGCTTATGAAAGGTCACAGCCTTGAAACCCCTATGGAGCACACTTCTACTCTGCTCAAACGGGGTCACCACCAGCTGGAATCAACTCGATGGCAACTAATAACAACAACAGTATACCATTTCTCCTGGAAAATGTAGATCCACCTAGCCCAGCGCTTTTCTGTGTTAACCTTTTGTCTGAATCTTCTCTGAGATCTGTTAAGATGTGGTTAAGGACACATCTATCTGCCTACAGCTTCCAGTTCATCACTCTCTGGAATTAGTTCAGAAGAAAAATAGATATAAATGTCCTTGGTTATGGCGGTATATAACCTCAACATTAAGGCAGACCAGCGTTTTGGCTCTGTAACTCACTGCCCAGATTCCTTGCCTGGGGTCTGTCAAAAACTGCGTGCTGCTCACTCCGCTTGACCTGCCCTCTGATTCTTTGACTTCCTGATGCTTGTCTGATTGCCCTCCTCTCCTGTGTGCTTCTCCTCAAGAGCTTTCCTGGGTCCTTGTTGTTTGGTTTATCTACTCCTTGGTCTTGCATTCCAGCTCCATCCTGCCCTCTGAAGTTAACTGCCTGTTTATCCTCAGCCCACATTTATCTCAGTAGAAATTTCAGGGACTGCCCTGTCTTCTAAACTGACCACATGGTACCACATTGACTTCTGGCTTCTTAGTATACTTGGGCCCAGATTACTGCCATAGCTGACCTCGACCCCCTCCACCATCCTCAGCTCTCTTGAGCCCTAGTCTTTGTCATGCATGTAAAAGTGCTATCACAGCACTCACACTTCCTATTTTTCCAGATGCTTCCTTTTTTCAGACAGTTAACTATCAGAATCGGACCCTAGTCAATACAGACTCAGAATTTCCAAAAAGGTTTTCTTCCTCAATCTGATTATGAACTGATAAAATTAGGATTATGTGTATATATATATATATATATATACACACATACATATATATCAGTTTGTCATCCTAAAAATATAGTACCCTGCTGGATTAGTGGTAGAATCCTCACCTTCCAGGTGGAAGACTGAGTTTGATTCCCAGCCAATGCATCTCAAGCACAGCCATCACCCATTTGTCAGTGGAGGCTAGTGTGTTGCTATGATGCTGAACAGGTTTCAGTGGAGCTTCCAAACTAAGGCAGACTAGGAAGAAAGGCCTAAAGGTCTACTTCCAAAAAATCAGGCAATGAGAACCCTATGGATCACAATGGGACTATTGTGCATAGGGTTGCCATGAGTCAGGGGCTGACTCAACGGCAGCTATCAACAACAACATACCAGGTTTCTTTTCTGTCAAAATGATAAATTTATTAGTATTTCCCAAAATACACTCTGCAAAATACTGCTTCTATGAGGTGTTCCAAAAGAGAAAAAGAAGTTCTATGCTGAAATGTATTTCGGAAATTCTACGTCATCTTCTCTGTACTCACTAATTTATATGTCTATCAGTATAATCAAAGCTGTACAGAATCCTATAGGAAACAATTTTTATTTTATTTTATTTTACTTGGTGACTTCCAAACTTATTTGAATAAAGTTGTCTGTTTAGAATAACCTCCTTAACATCCCCAGGAACAACACTGGAATATTTTGAATTAATTAAATTGCATTTCAGTATCACTTCATTGTTTTCAAAGGGCTTTTCAGATAAGTTTTCATTATGTCCTTATAAAAAATTTGTATAAATTACTCTGACTCAAAAACTGAGAAGGCTACAATTTACAGATGTTACATGATACCCGAACAAAAACTAAACCCGTTGCTGTTGAGTCAATTCCGACTCATAGCAACCCTATAGGTCAGAACAGAACTGCCGTATAGGGTTTCCAAGGAGCGACTGGTAGATTAGCAGCCGAATGCTTAACCACTGTGCCACCAGGGCTCCTAAAACCCTGTAAATGACAGAATTGGACCCAAAAAATCTAGTTTCTCTATTTTCCTTTGAGTGCCGTTTTTTCAAGACTTATCTGTCATCTTGTGTAATGGGACTAACATTAACTGCTTTTTCCTTCAACATTTTTTTTTAGTACAGAAAAATATATGCAACATATTAGTATTTTGAAACATGATTTTCCAATTCATTACATTCTTCTGTTTTTGTTATAGACAATAGAAATAATTTCATAAATTACTATGCCCGTATTTGTACAAGCCATGCATTTGAAATTGCCTACGTGAATTCAAAGCACTGTTTTCACTTTATCTTCAGAAGGAATGTTGCACAGAAGCTACAGTCAGCCCAGAAGTATCTGAAGAATAGCCAGTCCATATCATGAGCAAAATGGACCATATAAATTGACTGCTTTAAACAAGGGAGAAGTAACATGTGAACAGAGTTACTCTTGTGAAGAAGCAGTTCCCATGAAGTAAAGGACTTAGAGTAGTTTACAACAGTACACAAATATTTGTTTGCCAGTCAAGTGGTGGTAAATAATTTCTGCCTTATTTATTAAAATGTGTATTTGATAATTTTATTTCAAACTCTGTTCCTCTCTGGCTTAAAAATGATAGATGATCATTGTTAAAATTTATCTTTAAATATACAAACTATGGATGTTTGTCTTCATGCAAATATTCATATAGTTTGTCTATATCGTTTAATGTAAAGATCTCTCTTCATGCCGAGAGAAGCTTTTGTAGCTGACATGAATTAAACTTTAATATAGAATCCATATTAGGATATTCATTGTTCTATATTAAAATGGAATACCAAATATAAAAAATAGACATATGCAACAGGAAATGTGAAGTATGAAAGCATCATTATTTTACAAATGTGTCCCTTTCACATTTTCCTCATTTAACAAGTCAAATTAGAGCCTCTTTGAATAATAAGATTTCTGTTGTCCTATACATTTTCTCTTCTACATACTCAAAACCAAATATGATTAAAAGGGTTTAATGTAAATGAATAAAATAAAAGCAAAGATAATTGACTTAACTCTGAGTTCTCTTCCTGCCAACCCCCAACATCCTACGACCTATTAGAGGCTCAGTCCTCGATTCTTTCATGAGAAGCTCTGTAGAGTTTCAATCCCCATAGTGTAGGACTTGATAGCCCTTCACATTTACCACAGGACCCATCTGTTCTGTTAGGCTATTGATACGGGAGGAGCTGTATATACAAGATAATGGATCTAAGAGTACTTTAGAATATAATAACACTATATATGTGTATGCGTGTCATCTACATCTGTTCAAATTTCTGTAATAGGAAATAGGGGTAATTCTAAAACTAACGCAGCTTTAAAGCCTCCACTGGGGAAAGGCACACCACCAGCTGTTTGTATCTGCATGTTGGTGTCTGTCTTATTTTGGATTCTCTAGAGGAGCAAAACCAGTGAAGCATATATAAATATGTATACAGAGAAATTTACTTCAAGTAAATGGCTTATGGAATTGTGCGGAAATGGCTCACAAAATTGTGGGGGCTGGAAAGTCCCAAATCTATGGTTCAGGCAACAGGCTAAAGTCCTCTGCTGGCTCACATGGTTGCAGAGGTTGATGAACTCAAAATTTGCAGGTCAGGTGGCAGGTCAAAGACTTCTGCAGGCTTGTATCCCAAGAACCAGAGATCAGGTGACAAGAAAACTGCAGGGTTGAAAAAGAGAGAGCTTTGCCAGAACATCCATTTATATACTGAAGGCAAGCCACACTCCCAAGGAAATTCCCTTTTCAACTGATTGACTGCTCACATCAGAATACAAAATGGAAAGTAATTACATTCTGTCCTCCAAACCACTGAGAATCATAGCCTAGCCAACTTGACATATAACATTAACCACCATAGTGTCAAAACAGTTTTCTCAAACAGTGATTTGGAGACCTCCTGCACTGGAATCAACTGGCATGGGCTGACTGAAAATGCAGATTACCAAATTCCATTCCCAGAGGTAATGTCATGAAGTTGGGATTGGGCATAGAAATTTGCACTTATGGACAAGTGTCCTGGGATTCTTATAAGAGGTGAAGCTTGAGAAAAGAGGAATTGGTTGTTTATACCTTGAGTGACAAACATGTCCATTTAAAGACAACCATCTTATGGGACTGACTTAGATATGTTGAATTGAAAATTATTAGACTAGAAGTCTAATTGCAGTTTAGCAGTAGAGTATTGGGATACTCCAAATTAAAGAAATATCATGTAACCAGTATGAAATTACAAAAATTCAGGCTTATGTTCAGCTGATTTTATTAGATGAATGAGTCTGACACTAAATTTTTAGTTTCACCTAACTCTGTAGAAAATTAGGTATATCAGAGATACACATAAAATCCGATCTAAAAATCTATGAGAGGATCTCTCTTGATTTCTGTATCTCCAGTATTCTCTGGCTATGAAGCCTATATGTAGCATAAAGTTCTATTATATGAAATGATGGAATTTAAGTAATAAGGATTTTTGTTAATTAGCCCTTTGATATGTGTGACACAATAGCAGATATTTCTAACAATGACGATGAGCCACTATCAATTTCAGAAGTATCATTTGAGAGAGTAAAATAGTTCAGTGAAGAGGGAATGTTAAGCTTACTGTTACTGTCTGATGAAAAGGTGTTGCTTAAAGTAGATGTTTGATGCAAGTTGGAAGTTTGTTGAATGATGTCTTTAAAAATTCTCAACCCGTGTGTGGTTTATAGGTAATGTTGAATTAACTAATATATTTGATAAAAGACATTATATGATAATGGTTTGGACAGTAGACTTTATAGCAGAACTGTCTGGGTTCAGACTCCTCTGTGCCACTTACTAGTTGTGTGACAATGGGCAAGTGACTTCACATGATAGTTGTCTCAATGTTCTCATTTTCAGCATAAAGATAATAACATTTATCTTATGAGGTGGTGCTAAGGACAAAATGAATTAATATACGTGAAGTACTTAAAAATAATTGGTATGAAATTGTTAAACCAATAAAATGAGTTGCTGTCAAGTCAGTTCCAACTCATGGTGACTATGTGTGTCAAAGTAAACTGTGCTCCATAGGGTTTTCAATGGATGATTTTTCAGAAGTAAATTGTCAGGTCTTTCTTTCAACACACCACTGGGTGGACTAGAACCTCAAACCTTTTGGATAATAGCTGAACATGTTAACCATTTGCCCCACCCAGGAACTCCCTATGAAAACGTTAGCTACTATTAGGGTTGCTATGAGTTGGAATCAGCTCAATAGCAACTGGTTGGGTTTGGGTTATTCTTATTATTAGACTAATCAGAAGAACCTAGTGCCCAGTGAAACTACATACAACATTTTCTTTTATTCAGAATAACCAGTAGTGGTGCAGTGGGTAAGTGCTCAGCGGCTAACTGAAAGGTCTGCAGTTTGAACCCACCAGTTGCTCCATGAGAGAGAAATGTGGCAGTCTGCTTCTGTAAAGATTTGCAGCCTTGGAAACCCTATGGGGCAGTTCTACTCTGTCCTTTAGGGTTGTTATGAGTCAGAATCAACTCGAGCGCAATGAGTTTGGTTTGAGTTCTAGCCAGATAAAAATGCAGGATGACCAGTTAAATTTGAATTGCAGATAAACTATGATTTTTTTTTAAGTATAATTGTGTCCCAGATATTGCAGAGATATACATACACTAAAAAGAAATATTATTTATCTGAAATTAGAATTTAAATAGATATCCTGCATTTTTATTTGCTAAGTTGTGCGACTCTATTTTACTCATTCCCATTAACTTTGTCCCCTGGTATATTTCATTAAACTAAATAATGAAGCTTATATAGTGATGATTGTTAATCAATGAATAATGGTTTTAATGGATTGCTCATCTGTAATTGTTCTGCAATGTGCTTCTATTCCAGAAAAATAGGTATTGGAAATTTCAATAGTTTATTAACTCCCAAGCAAATATTCTTACATTGACCTCCACCTCAGTATTATTAATCTCAGTTTTGTTCTACAGAAAGTAAGCTCTTCTTTTTTTTTTTTCTTGTGGCTATTCTGTACTTGGCGGACTGCTGTAGATAAGATGAACCCTTTGGGGTCCACGCAGAAAAACAATTGATAAAATCTGGAAGTCAGTCTCAGTACATGACAGACCAGTATAATATTTTCCATCATAGGAATGGGTTGAAGTTGTGAGGAATGTCCCTGAGTGAGTCTTAATGACCTATAGGTTCTTGTGCCTATAGTTTGTAGAGATTGCCACAAGATGGCATTTAAGCTCTTTAGAGTTTCTTAGCTCAGCAGATTCATATTATGAAAAGTAGACTCAGTCTTTAGGATCTGACCTCAAATACTGATCCCCATACCTACCTACTGGTTGTGTGACATTGTGAATGGTATTTTACCCTGACCATCAGTTTCTTCATCTGGGAAGTGTGGTAGTAAATGCCCACTCTACAGGACTGTTTGGAAGATAGAATGTGATTATATCTCTAAAGGATCCTGCATGGTGCCTGGAATGGTGGAAATAGCCACATGAGTTCTCTTCCTGCCTCTTCCTCAGCATTAACACAGAAACTCCAGAGATTTTAGTGCTGGAACTAATGTTATTGTTGCTAGATGCCGTCAAGTCAGTTCTGACTTATACCAACCCTGTGTACAACAGAACGGAATACTGCCGGTTCCTGCGCCATCCTCACAATCATTGCTGTGCTTGAGCCAGTTGTCACAGCCACTGTGTCAATCCATCTCCTTGAGGTCTTCCTCTTTTTCACTGACTCTGTACTTTACCAAGCATGATGTCCTTCTCCAGGGACTGATCCCTCCTGACAGCATGTCCAAAGTATATGAGACGTAGTCTCACCATACTTGCTTCTAAGCAGCATTCTGTCTGTACTTCTTCCAAGACAGATTTGTTCATTCTTTTGGCAGTCTGTGGTGTATTCAGTATTCTTCACCAGCACCATAATTCAAAGGCATCAATTCTTCCTTGTTCATTGTCCAGCTTTCGTATGCATGTGAGACAGTTGAAAACACCACGGCTTGGGTCAGGCGCACCTTAGTCCTTAAAGTGACATCTTTACTTTTCAACATTTTAAAGAGGTTTTTTGCAGCAGATTTGTCCAATCCAATGCGTCATTTGATTTCTTCACTGCTGCTTCCATGGGCGTTGATTATGGATCCAAGTAAAATGAAGTCATTGACAACTTCTGTCTTTTCTCTGTTTATCGTGATGTTGCTTATTGATCCAGTTGTGAAGATTTTTGTATTCTTTATGTTGAGGTGTAATCCATACTGAAGGCTGTAGTCTTTGATCTTCATCAGTGAGTGCTTCAATTCCTCTTCACTTTCAGCAAGCAAGGTTGTGTCATCTGCATATCGCTTCTCAGATTATTTGCTCAGCATACAGATTGAATAAGTATGGTGAAAGGAAAATATGGAGCTAATGTTGACTTAAATCCTGGGACTGTATCATAGTTAATCAAAAGACAAAGGTAAAGGAAGAAACACAAGCCTTGTTGATGCTGTTTCAAACCTACTTCGTGTCATTTGATTATTTCGTATATTCCAAAAGTTACCTAGAGTCGTGGATTTTTCCACAATAGTTCTATTTAACTATTGGTTAAAAATTCTATAAACCCTCCTTCCCCTTCAAAGATTATCTATTGTTTTATAAGCCCCAACTTTCCTTCTTCTGGAGCAGGATCCCAGTCTAACCAGATATTTGTATTAAGAGCTACCCACATAATCATGCAGCCTCCTGGCCGCAGCCAAGTCCTTCAGTAAAGTCCATAACTTCTATGTAGAAGAGGTTTAGGGGAAGCAATCCTGTTGGAATTGTAATGAGGAAGACAGAGGCAGGCATATGGACTTTTCTTTAAGCTGCATCTGTATACCAGGCACACCATATTTTATAATAAAAGTATTATTTGGTAAGGTTTTGTTAGGACTTGAGGGAGGAAACAAAAACCCAGCCCCTGCTCCTTGCAGCCAACACTATGCTGTCAGATGTGAAACTGGGATCTTGTGTTTGGGCGCTGACTGGCCCCAGCCTGCCACATGAGGAAAGCTACTCTGAGAGCATGAAGCAGAGAAGAGAGTCCGAACGCACGTCCTTGTTTCTGAGCTCTCTTCATATTAATGGACATGTTTTTGTTTTTTTTTCTGTCAGGCCATGCTAACCAACAAGAGGCAAGGATGCCTTTTTTTTTTTTTTAATTACAGTTAAAGGCCTGAAATTTTAGAAAAATCTATCCATTGATTTTATTTGGGGTTGTTTTTGTTTGTTTGTCTGTTTGTTTAGCCCTGGAGGTCTGTGGGAGCATAGTACTTGAATCAGAGTATTCCACCTATTAATCAGTTCTTAGGAAAAAAAACACTGAAAAATATAGCACTTAAAAAATTCTGTCTATAAATAATATGAATTCAAGTGCTAATAAGGCTTAAATATAGAAAGTATAGCATCTCTCTAGTAAGTTGTATTCCTCAGGTTTTTTTTAATATACAAAATCTGTTTCTCTAGAGCATAAATATATTCATTCCTAAGGTGAGACAAATAAATGTAAAGATATATTAGAGAAATCTGTCTTATTTCTTAATATTTGCTTTATAATTTTGAAAAGTATACCTACTTTTTATTAGCTCCAAAATAAAAGTGACAGATAAGTTATTTCCCAGCAAAAGTCAAATAAATCAGACATATTATGTTTCTGCCAGTTAACCAAAAGCACAAAGAACCTAGAGAGATGAGTAGTAGCATTAAATAGGCCAATTAATGCTAATTAGGAGACAGCTCTATCCAAGACCTTCAAGTTTCAATTGTAGAACCCCTGTAGCTATTATGATACTATGGTATTAATAATACTATGTTATTAGTGAGACAAGATTATAAAACATCTATATCTCTATATTTTAAATTACGGAGTTTGTGTTTTACAAGGGAATTTAATTATAAAATTTTAGGCTACCAGCTACTTAATTTATCTCAGATTGCATGACCAGTGATACTTATTGAAGAAATCAAATATGGCAGGGTATATTATTGTTTAAAATACTTGCTGCGCCTTCCTGAAGTTTTTGTTGTGAAAGAGAATAAACCTTTCCATCCTACTGACTTGACCCTTGGCCATGTAACTCACCTTGGCCAATGAATGTGAGCAAAAATCATCTTGTCTCTTCACAGGTGTACGAAATGGAAAAACAAGAAAAACATGGTGGCTCCCTGTTTACATTACAAAACTTGGGACAGGAGATGACATCATTTATCTGACAGCTATGGTAGTCTCATGTAGCCAAAAGGATGTCACCCAGCAAATTCTTTAAATGTCTTGAAGCTGGAGTTAAAAAATGCATAAAATAGCACAATAAAATAAGCATAATAATATTTCCTAACTTATAGGGCCATTCTAAGCTTTAAATTATATAATGCAGGTATAATGCTTAGCACAGTGCCTTGTACATAGTAAACCCTCATTAAATAGTTAATGGTAAAGAGAATAATGATGGTAATAATTAAAGAAATGCTACCCCGGACCTTCCCTAAAAGGAGATATTTGTCAGTGAAGTGAAATTGATTGGGATCAGATGAGAAAGCAAAGATTTTATAGTATTAACTGTAACAGTCGCCCACAATGAGGTAGTTTTGCAAACAATGATTTAGCAAGAGACTGTAGTAGACAGGTAGGCCTAGGCTGGATTCAGATTCACCCTACGGTTTTTTGTTGTTGATGTTTTCAGACGGTACTGGGTCCTTTTTTTGAACTTTTTAATTTGAGTGGCTTCAAAGAGTCAAACACCCTCTCATTCACCACAATCCACCACTCTTTTATACCTCTCTCATCTAGCACTCTGATGCATTACCTGCAGGCCCCTGAAGACATTTGGTTTGCTCAGGATGATCTTTAGGCCAGTCTTGATCTATGATACAGAGTAAACAAAACTTCTTAACTTGTAACTTGCTTCTATCACTTCTGTCCTGTTTTAAAGCATAGGGCGGGGGAGAGGTGCAAAGGGGCTGAAGTGCTGTGGTTGAGGGCATAGAGATGGGTATTGTTGCACAAGCTTCTCCATCTGCAGATAAATAACCAAGCAAGTTCAGTTGAGGAGGAAAACAAAAAGTGATAAACAACACTTGAAGATTAGGCAAATAATTGTCAACGAAATAGAAATTCACAAAATACAGCCCAGGTATTAGCAAAGAAGGGGCACGAGGGCTGGAATGCCATCAGTGGCAATTTTATAATCCAAGTCTAATAAGAGACAACTATTCATAAGAGGTCTCTGGATGGTACAAATGGTTAAGCACTTGGCTACTAAAGGTTAGCGGTTGGAATCCACCCAGAGATACCTCAGAAGAAAGGCCTGGCCATCTACTTCTGAAAAATCAGCCATGGAAGGCCCTAGGGAGCACAGTTTTACTCTGACACACATGGGGTCGCCATGAGTCGGTATCGGTTGGAAGGCAATTTTTTTATTTTATTTTTTTTAGTTCATAAGAGAGCAGAATCTCAGCCCTGGAACTATGGTTCTAGGTGGAGAGATAGCCTTGGGCTCAGGAATGATGCAGAAGCTTGCTTAGCAGAGCCAGACTGACAGTGGCAGCTGACACATAGGGATAGCACAGGAGCCCAGTGTGGAGAAAGAAGAGAATACTAAAAACTCACATCAAATGTGAGCTTGGGTCACTGCATGCCCACAGGGCTCATTTGTGCAAAATTGCTCCTTCTTCCTGGTGGGCCAGTGGTGCCAGGGCACGCCTCAGTGAGCAGAGCCTAGAATACTATTCATTACCCACTTGTGCTCTCAGCTGGGTACCCTTGGGCAGCGTGCAGCCATACACTGCAGCCCAGTGTGACCCAATATCAGGCATATGAGGCACTGACAGATGGGAAGACAAGCAGTGTATATACCTACTGCTTCAAGTCAGGTTTGATGTTTTTAGGTGAGATGGAACTCAGCTAGTATTACTGGGGAAAGCAAAGGCTTTTAAGTTTGGCAAAGCCTGTCACCTCTCTATCAAAGACATTGATGTTTTAATGATAAGCAGAGACTAACATCAGAAAAAGAAAGATGCAGTTTAATATGAATGAAGAGATTGTTAGCACTGAAGCAGCTTTAAATAAGGAAAGCTGTTTTTCAGAACTAAGGTTTTGCCATTTTTCAGTTGCATTGTACTAGAATCTCTGAGTCCTTAGTGACTTTTAGAATCACTCCCCATATCAATGCTGTATGTAGGAGTTCTGAAAAACCCTAGGGGTTAGCTCTCTAAGATTTGTTGACTTAGGCAAGAAAGTATTGGATTCCAGAAAATGTCTTAAAATATGATTGTTTAGAAAGGTTTATCTTAAAATCTTACTTGGCTGTGCACTGACTTATTGTAAGCCCCTGGGCAAATGGCCTGCCTTGCCTGGAGCCCAGTTTCCTTATTTTTAAAGTAGAGGTATGTTGTCACAGAAATTAAAGTAAACATATCTGTTTTATTGATGCCCACCTCACGTTCAGAGAGATAAAGTACCGTGCTACAGTTGTGTATTAAGATCATAGCTGATCCAGATGTAGATATCAGAATAATTGTCAAAAGTGAGAATCATGAGTTTGATTGCACTGAATCCACACATACCTACCCCAGGAACCACATACTATGTGCCCTGTTACCATCCCTAGGACAGACAGATCTCCTGGGTATTTAACATAATTATTGAAACTCAGGTTACTCAGGAGGGAATAGCACAAATAGCAGTTATTGGTTTTCATTGAGATTTATCATGCTGTCCTCTGAGATGTTTTTATCCACATGTGCATGTTTTTTGCAGTATGGCTCAGTATCTCTCACCCACTGATTCAGCAGATATTTATTGAATCAATTCCAGGTCCAGACTCTAGAGATGCAGAAATAAAGAAGGAAAATAAAGTTTCTGTCCTGAAGGAGTTCATAGCCCAGAAAGGCAGAGCTATAAACAAGAAATAAAATAAAAATAAAATGAGTATATTCTAGGAAAAATGGAAGGTTCTATTAGAACCTATGATAGAGGGACCGGATCTGGTCTAGGGATCAGAGAAGGCCATCTCAGAAAGTGATATTTAAGCAGAGACCTAAAATATTAGCAAGAGCTAGTTATACCTGCACATAGGAGTAAGGAGGTGGAACAAAAGGAATGATTCAGAAGGAATAGTACGTGTAGTGTTGGGGATAAAAGAAAGCATGATATGTTTGAGAAACTGAAAGAAGTTCAGTTTCTAACAATTTGGTAGAAATTTTTGATATATTAACCAATATACTTCCTGCATATAATTTTAAGTAAATTGAAATAAAGTGATAGCATAATAGTAAAATGAAATTTAGAATGTTTAATGGAATAGTTGTACCAATGAATGACCCCATTTCAAGAAGTAGTCACGTAAATATTTATTATGAATTAAATGAATCTAATGTTAAGGGATCATCATCATTTAAAAAATATAACTGGTTTTATTTCTTAATCTTCTAGCTATGAAAAGTTAAAAATGTATTGTATTTAATATTAAAACTGAAAAAAAAGACCTGTAATAAGAGTTGGAAAGAAGGGAAATGAGATTATGATCCTGCCATTTAGCAAGCTAAATTAATCAGCAGGATCTTTGCCGAGCTTTAGTCATTATACCAACATGAAGGTGAACTTTGCTTCCTGTTGCCTCTTACGTTGCATCAAGCCTAGAATAAAAAGCTCTATTTATACAGATGATAAAGTGAATTATTTTTACCTAGAGCTTATATTAGTAAGAATTTTGATGTGGAATTTAGTTTAATAATTCCCAAAGTCATATTGATATGAGAAATTCATTCTGATTTCATAAACCCAATTTAAGAAACATCAGTATGGTCTTACAGTCTATGATAAAAAGCATGACACAAAAATGCAAAAAATAAATCACCATACAATCTCTCTTCCAAAAACCCAAGTAATGAGTGAAGGTAATACACTCAGGCCTACAGGCTTTATGCTATAGAACTCGATATCATTTACATGGCCCATCTGGCCAAGGCTAGAGAATGCTTGTTGTTTTCCAAAGGTTTCTTGATTGGTGAGGTGGTGAAGCACCAGATATTGGAATCCAAATACTGGGATTCAGATTCTAGCCTGGCTTCTTCCTATCTCCACGAAACAAGGGATACAGTGGACCAATCCCACCTTCGTTGCTAATTGGTAAAAATCAGCATGAATGCAATTCCCACCTGAAAATGGATCCAGTCGTCACCTTCCCCTCTCTCCATCCTTCTCACCAGTCACCTAAGTGGCTGTCTTTCTCCAGCCCCACCCACCAAGAGCAGTAAAGAGCTCACAAGTTAAAAAGGACATTGTTCTTCAGATCAGCTGCCTGTCTGTCTGTGCAGCCCTTCTCCGATCAAGCCATCCAAGCTAAGTCAGAGCACACAAATTAAGAGGACACGACACTACTGACCACCAAGTAGGCAGACGCTGACACTTGCTAGCTCTTACTGACCCTGTGGGTTTGATAGTTCACTGGAACAGCTCTCAGAATTCAGGGAGAGTGTCTATGCTTACAGCTACTAACTGAAAGGTCAGCAGTTCAAACCCATCCCACGGTTCCATGGGAGAAAAGATCTGGCGATCTTCTCCTGTAAAGATTACAGCCTAGAAAATTCTAGAGGCAGTTCTACTCTGTCACATGGGGTCTCTGTGAGTCAGAATCAACTCAGTGGCACATAATGACAATAACATCTTTCAGGAACCAAAGACGAAGGCCAGATGTAGTTCTTTGTCTCACATTGCCCTTATTAGCTGTGGAGCAAATGGATTCACCATTCCAGTGTTCTTTATTTTTTTAAATGGGGCCAGTCTTACTTCAAAGGATTATTGTGGAGCTCAAATGAGATGCCATCATGAATGTTGTTACCATACTGCCTAGCATAAAGCCAATGGACATCTTCCCTGGACACTTTCCCCACATAGATATAGTATGAAAATTACAGCAAGCGCTATTCTAGATGAGTTGAAGAGAGATTTGTTTGCTTTGGTATCTACCCCCATAGAGGTTATTATATGGTGGTCATTATTATGACCATACCATAATAAGCATGAAGCAAGCCTAGCCTATGCTCTGATAAAGCTTCTTTCCATTAATTGCAAATTGACAATTGGTACCTAAAATGTGAGAGGTGGGAGGAAAACACAGACTACATATCCTTTGATCTTTGAGAAAACCAAAGCTTAGTTTACTTTTTTTTAATCCAAAATGTGAAATAAGAAACAGTGCCATTCTTTTTACAGTGACATGACTGCATCGAATTTTGTTGCATGCATCTGTGTTTGTGTTTAAGGGCAAGTTTAATTATGCACCTGCAATGTGCAGCTCTTCTAATTTTAGTAAAATTGATTAAACTATTTAGAAAGTACATAACATATTACTCTTTACAATGAGTAAATTTGAATGCTGGAGGCTTTTTAACTATCTATCAGATTTTTTGGTCTAATTACATCCAGTAGCTGCACACGGATATTGTGTCCGACAGAACAACCTGGATTCTTTCCAGTGGGTTCAGAATCTTGCCCTGCTTTCTGCTGGACTGAGAGTCACTAGATACCAGGCAGTGCCCCCTATTTCCTTCCTGAAGATAGACCCTCTAGATAGGACCATATAGGGAGGGAGCCTTTATTCTTGTGTCGGAAAGATAGCTGTGAGGGTTAAGAGAAGGGACCTTTTTGTCTGGACAGCTATATTAAAATCTAAAGTCACAATACAGATGACTAAGTTAGTATATTCTGCAGAGAGTACAACTATCTGGAGGTAACTGGTGACTCAAGGAAATTGTACCAGAACTCTAGAAACTCACTATATTCTTTGTATTTTTCCAAATCTTTTTTCCCTAGGTGTTACATGCCTACTTGGTAATATTGTGATATATTTGAATTACATGTGTCTTATAGGCAGCCTTAAATTTTGAAAGAAATTTTTTTTTTTAAAAAATGAAGGGAGTATGGAAGTGGAGAAGAAAGCAGGTTATTAATTTTTACTGGTCAAATGATTGGATTTTCATATGCAAAGTTAGTTTTTGGTCATCAGATAAATACGTTGAAATTAATTTTCAAAATAGCAAGGGAAAAATCAGTGCGGCATGCAGGAAGTAAAGACCAAAGCATGCAATCTAGGAGCTGAGGTCTTCAGAGAGGCATCCTACACTTGAATAAAGAATCAGAGAAGCAAATTATGTAAAAGAGAGAACTTGAGGTAGAAACTCTTGGAAACTGCTTGATGGGCACGTGCTGGAGCTGACAGCCCACAGGACTTGAAAATATGGCCTATGGACTAACCAAACCAAAAACCCATTGCCGTCAAGTTGATTCCGACTCATAGCGACCCTATAGGACAGAGTAGAACTGCCCCATAGGGTTCCCAAGGAGCACATGATGGATTCAAATTGCCGACCTTTTGTTTAGCAGCCTAACTCTTAACCACTGTTAGTGCATAGGAAACCCTGGTGGCACAGTGGTTAACAGGAGCAGCCAAACCTGAGAGGGTCCTGGAGTTCCACCATATAGGTGGCCTGATTTTCCCCAGTGATCAAACCTAAAGCCAGACCCCTCGGGTCACCCAGCCCAGCTGAGCACTGCTGAATATTACATTCCGACAACTTCTCAACCTCTCATCCAGTTGTTTTAGCACATGTCAAAATATGTTATTTTTGATGGGAGAAATACAACTGCATACATTTGGCAGGAAACAATATCATGTATGTTCCTTAAAATGTAGACCATATATTAAAATTCCCATTTAAAAAAAGAAAAATTGCTGTGGAGTTGGTTTCTACTCATAGCAACCCCATGTGTGTCAGAGTAAAACTGCTGTATAGGGTTTTCAGTGACTAATTTTTCAGAAGTAGATCACCAGGTCTTTTTTCGGAGGCACCTCTTGGTGGACTCGACCCTCTCATCTTTTGGTTAGCAGCCCAACACATTAACTGTTTGCACCATGCAGGGACTCCCAAAATCCCCGTTAGTGATCACTATCTCACAAAGCAACAGCAGTCAAAGGTCACTTCAATAATCTTTTTTGTCTTTTTCTGATTCTTGAAGTTTTCCTGGATGTTTCAGAAAAGTGCTTGGAAATATAAGCTTTCTTTTCGAATTATTATTGGCATTAATAAAATGTTCCCATGCCCACATAGCTGTGTGACTCAGAAGTTGAAAGCAAATATTTTTAAAACCCTGTCTGAGAATTCTTCCATTTTTAAAAAGGAATGTGGAGACTCAAATTCTTCTTCTATTTATTCAGTGTCCCATTTCCCTAGTCAAAATTTTAATTCTCATTATTTCACCTATGAGAACCTATTTTGCATTCAGAATTCTCAAATTATTCAGAAGTATCAGTTTTCAAATAAGATTCATTAATTCTATTTTATAGATCATTTTAATTTTAAAATGAGCACTAGTAATAAAACTTAGTATATGCTTTTTCTGTTTTGCTGTTTGGATTTTTAAGGAAATACCATATAGATATGATGTAAAGGCCAAGAGTATTTTAAAGGTTATGCCAGTGGATTACAAGAATTGCCTTTCTAATTATGTTCAATATGGAACAGAATGTTAATTGATCTTGTTGGAGTGATCCTCTTAAAGGTTTTTGGTTTAATAAACAGTTCTTAGTTTTAAGCCAATTCAGATAAAACTTTATTTTTAATTAAATAGGGAAAAGCATTTTGCAATCTTTTATGAATTCTCTTCTGAGAAGCTCTTTCATAAGAAAAAGAAAGCACTGATTTTTCTATACCTCAAAAACAAGTATGCTTTTTAAATACAGCTTTACACTTCTCTCTGCTATGGTTCACTAGTCTTTTTAACTAACTTCAGTGAGGTTTTGTCCTCATAAATCCAGAAAATCTGAAATTATAGCTGAAAGTCTTCTGTAGTATTTTAAATTCTTAAAAATGCTTTTGTGTCATCTTTAATTAGAGCTTGGCTGGTAATGACAAGTGGAGAATGGGTAGAATTACCAACTAAGTCATAACCCAAAAACAGTATCTAAGATTTTTCCTGAAAAGGCAGTTTCCTGAAGTAAAATTATTATCCAAGATATCTTCTTTAATTTCAAAGAATTCCTTAATGCAAAAACTTGAAAAGGCTTGAAACATGAATCAAGCAAGTCTTTTATCGTTTCGTGTGAAAATTCAGCTTAGTGTATTAGTATATGTATTTTTAATTACTAAGTCTAGTCAATCATTGTAACAGTCTGTTGAGGTGAGGTGACCTAGGAATATCAGAGCTGTCGTGGAGGTTGTGTGAGGTGAGAGGACAGCAGAGCCAGGAGGGGCAGGCTGCTTCGACTCACCAGGCCTTGGCCCTGGGTGGTCCCCAGATGTTAGGTCCCCTGTGAGTGTCTGCTACTATAGAAATCAGAATCGGTATCCTAGTGTTCCTTTATGGATATAACCAACCTGGAGTGGACAGAAAATGCTACCTAATTCATGGTAAACTCAAATCCCAGAAGATGAAAATACACAGAATTTCAGTATATTCTGTCAAGAGCTCTAAGACACATTTTAAATTAATATACTTTAAGCCCTTTTATATATAATATAAATACATATAAATACACCCCAGGAATAAACAAAAACTCAATATGCATGCCTGTGTGCTGTTTATCGTACTCCAGCTATATTTTGGAAAATTGCTTTGCTTAGTAGATGAGATGTTTTTAGAACAACTCCTGATGCAACTATTCCTTAAGGAAAGCCATTTAACCTCATTCTTAATGCTTGTGAAGTAGAGGTTACAAAGTTGAAAGTATAAAGTAAAATTGTAGATAAATGTTTGGACTTTCTGAGAGATGTGATTTATTTCTTAAAATAATATCATTTTGTCTAGATATGAAAATATATAAAGTATGTTATGTATCTGAAGATCACTGGCACCATGGTGGTTAATCACTGGGCAGCTAACCGAAAGGTTGGTGGTTCAAATCCACCAGCCACTCCATGAAAGAAAGATATGACAGTCTGCTCCTTAAAGCTTATAGACTTGGAAATCCTACAGGGCAGTTCTACTGTATAGTGTCACTATAAGTCAGAATCAACTCAATGGCAACTGGAAACGACAAAGGACTATGAAAGGTTTTCTTGTTGTGTTTTTTCAGTCTTATCAGACCATTGGCGTATACATCCATTTTTGAAAGGAAAATGATGAAAGAAATTGCTTGCTGTTTGAACAACTCTACATAAATTTTAAGATTGTTTTTCTAGTCCAATTACAGGATACCAAAGCCTTTTTTTTTTTTTTACATTATTGTCTTCTCGTGGTTTTCTTCTAGGGCAGATGAGAAAAATGTGCCATTAAGCCACATTAAATTCATTGTGCCATTAAGCCACATTAAATTCATCGTGCCATCTCTTCTTACTGAATCAGCTACCCACACATCCTGCAAACATTACCTTGGGTATTTGACAGCAGATATAAGACTCCATCCATTACCTCCTCTTTCTCCTAGGATATGTTCTTGATACCTTTAAATATTACCACATATTGATGTAGACAGAAGCAGTATGATAAGAAACTGGTGCCTTTTACAAAACCCTCAATAGTTTCCCTGTGCCAGTCCTATAAACTTCCCTCATACTGCATAAAACAGTGCTTTCTTCATAACTAATGAGATCAAGACCATCTCTCCTACTGTTGTTTATTTTCCATTTTATCTCCTATATCTCAAAGCAACTCTATGGATTCAGCCCTGGCTGCACATCAGATTCACCTGAGAGTTTTAAAAAAATCCCCATGCCTGACTCCTACCCAGATTTATTAGATCAGAATCTCAGGGTGGTGCCTAAGAATTGATCATTTTAGAAAAGCGTCTTGGTAATGCTTACGTGCAAACGAGGTCGGAAATCATTGCCACAAATTTATCTCAATTACAGGAATCCTCAATAGAAGAGTACTCCTCCTCTTTATCAAAGCTAAATTCTCCTCCATGCAATCCTCTTCTTCTGCCCCCTCTTCTGCATCCTCTGAGGTTTCAGTTATGTGCCGTTATTCTACCAGTTGAATTTTCACTTCTTCCTACTCATTGCTTAAAACACACACATGTACACACACACAAAAAAGAAAAACTCCCCTTAACATAGGAAAAAAAACAACAACCTCAAATTGTAATCCTATCTTCCTTTTCCTCCCATCACCAAAAGATAAATCGCATTCTGTTCACTTCTCAACTTCTTCTTTACTCCTAGTTCTCTTTCCTTCCAGTGATAGCCACAACTTCTTACCAGTCCTCTTCCCAGAAGTTATCATGTGACATGCCCAAATGGAAATAGAACTTGTTTGGACACTCATCCAAAGTGACAGAGCCAACCTAGTATGCTTGCATGAGGCACCAGAATTTTTTCAGCCCATAATACCTGGGTTCACTTGGTTCAGAAACCAATAACTAACATATCAACGGATTTTTTTTTTCAGTGTATAACTCTATAAGGAAACCAGCAAAGATTCGCTGAAAATAATTAGTTCTGTAGTTAAATTGAATTTTGTTTTCCTTAAAAAATTAATAGAAACACAAATGTGTGTGTATGTGTTTGATATGTGTCTGTGTGTGTGTATGGAAAGAGATGGAGAGAGAGAGAAATTCTTGGTATGATTTTAATCTTAACTTCATAGGCTTCTTACTGAGCAATTGATGGTATGTAGCCATATTAGGCTAAGGAAACATTCAATTCTGATCTTGTCCAGGATATTTGAAAATTCATCACTGTCTCTCTTTCCATAATCATTTTCTTAATAATATGTATTTACCTGATACCTACTATGTACTGTGCTAGGCACTTTACGCACACTATATCATTTAATTTCCAGAAAAGCCTTGTAAAGTAAGATTTTTGAAAGTGAGATTCTGATAAATAACTTTCCCAAAGCTACATAACTAATATATGGTAAATTCAAAGGTCACGTTTACATCTGATTCTAAATCATTTTACCCTTTCCTCACTACATCTCCAGAAGGCAAGATTTAGGAACCATTGAAAGATTTTAAGTCAAAGAGTGACAGGGTTAGATTTGCAGTCCAGAATGATTATTCTGGTGGCTGTGTGAAGGCTAGACTTGGAGAGAATGGAGTCACTAGACATGGAAACAAGTTAGGAAAACACTACAAAGGCAGATGGGAGATAATATGCACCTGAATGTAACAAGGGCAGTGGGAATAAGCCAGGAAAATGATGGGAATGTGAGTTAAGAGACAAAAATGGAAGGCTTGAATGACCAGTAGGACAGGAGGCTGTTTTTGCCTTTCATGATACAGTCACCAAGAAAGAGTATCTTAATTTGGGAAAGAACATGGAGGATTATTCTTGGGACACTGAGGTTCGTATTAGACATGGTAGTAGACATGCCCCATCCCAAACCAAACCCACTGCCTTTCCAGTCCATTCTGACTCATAGCAACTCTATAGGGTTTCTAAGGCTGTAAATATTTACAGAAGCAGACTATCATACCTTTCTCCTGAGAAGCAACTGGTGTGTTCCAACCACCGACTTTTTGGTTAGCAAATGACCACTTTAACCACTGTGCAATCAGGGCTCCTTAGAAATGCCCAGTAGTCAGTCTACATTGATTAAAATGATGTCTGCAGTTCAGGAGAAGGCAAGCTAGAATTTAAAAGTAGTTAACAAATAACATGAGAGCAGATTAAATCCCTAAAGGAGAATGTACAGTGTGAAAAGAGAAGAGGCAGTGAGGGAATCTAATGCTACAAATTGTCTTCAGGATCTATCTTTTTTATTCCATACCAGTTCCTATATTCCTAGTTCCCACCCTGATTACCTCTATAATATTCTATGCGTTAACTTTGCCAAGTCCCAAAAGGTTAATGTGCTCAGCTACTAAGTTTGGCGGTTCGAGTCCACCCAGAGGCACCTCAGAAGAAAAGTCTTGAAATCTACTTCTGAAAAATCAGCCATTAAAAACTCTATGGAACAGAGTTTTACTCTGATACACATGGGGTTGCCATGAGTCACAGTTGACTAGACAGCAACTGGTTAACTTTACTGTCTCCAGTTTCATACCACTTCCTTTTCCTCACCCCATTCCTGCTATCTATTCCCATCTAATATGCTTTTGACTACCAGATTATTTTACAAATAGTTAAATAATTAAAAGTCCTCAGACTCCCCTGCAAAGTCTTCCCACCTTTCCAAATTTACATTCCAATGCTAGCTCATAAACATTTTACACTTAATCAAAATGGATAGTGTCCCAGAAAAAGCCCGAGGCATTTTAATCTGCATATTTGGCTTATGCTGTGCCTTCCAGAAGGATTACCAAGTACTCCATGACACTGATAACTCAGAAACAACAAATTCTTATAGATGTGTTTGAAGATCTATGTGTTTATTATTTCTCTTACTCATTCAGAAAATATGTTGAACAGTTATGATATACCACACGTTTTCCCACAGGAATGAACACAAGTGAGATATAGGCACTACTTTTAAGAGCTTACAGTTCAGGAGAACCTTAATTTATAAATACTTATATTAATCAACACATGCTATTCTTTATGATAATATCTATATGTTGAGCATGTTGTTGTTGTTGTCAGGTATCGTCAAGTCTGTTGCGACTCATAGTGACCTTGCTTACAACAGAACAAAATGTGGCCCGGTCCTGCGCAGTCCTCACAATCATTGCTATGCTTGAAACCGTTGTCACAGCCACTGTGTCAATCCATCTTGTTGAGGGTTTTCCTCTTTATCACTGACCTTCTGCTTTACCAAGCATGATGTCCTTCTCCAGGGACTGGTCCCTCCTGACAACATGTCCAAACTATGTGAGATGAAGTCTCACCATCCTCGCCTCCAAGTAGCATTCTGGTTCCACTTTTTCCTGGATTGATTTGTTCATTCTTCTGGTAGTCCATGGTATATTCAATATTCTTAGCCAACGTGGTAATTCAAAGACATCGGTTCTTCTTAGGTCTTCCTTCTTCATTGTCCAGCTTTCACATGCATATTAGGCAGCTGAAAACACCATGGCTTGGGTTAGGCATACCTTAGCCCTTAAAGTGACACCTTTCCTTCTTCCTTATTCATGTCCAGCTTTCACGTGCATTCGAGGCAATTGAAAATACCATGGCTTAAGTCAGGCAAACCTTAGTCATCAAGGTGATATCTTTGCTTTTTAACACTTTAAAGAGGTCTTTTGCAGCAGATTTACCCAGTGCAATGAGATGTAAAAGAGAGAAGCGAGAAGAGAAACAGGGGGACCTCATACCATCAAGAAAGCAGCTCCAGGAGCAGAGTGCGTCCTTTGGACCTGGGGTTCCTGCATGGAGAAGCTCCTCAACCAAGGGAAGATTGATGACAAGGACCTTCATCCAGAGCTGACAGAGAGAGAAAGCTTTCCCCTGGAGCTGATGCCTTGAATTTGCACTTGTAGCCTACTAGACTGTGAGAGAATAAACTTCTCTTTGTTAAAGCCATCCACTTGTGGTATTTCTGTTACAGCAGCACTAGATGACTAAGACGGGTACAGTGACTGTATGTATTCCTCCCTTCCTCTTTTGATGCTTCCTGTGTCATTCAATATTTTGCCCATAGAATCCTTCAGTATTGCAACTCAAGGCTTGAATTTTTTCTTCAGTTCTTTCAGCTTGAGAAATGCCTATTGAGTTCTTCCCTTTTGGTTTTCTAATTCCAGATTTTTGGACATGTCATTATAATACTTTACTTTGTCTTATGGAACCACTTTTGAAATCTTCCATTCAGCTCTTTTACTTCATCATTTCTTCCATTCGGTTTAACTACTTGATGTTCAAGAGCAAGTTTCAGAGTCTCTTCTGACATCCATTTTGGTCTTTTTCTTTCTTTCCTTTCTTTTTAATGACCTCTTGCTTTCACAACTTGTCTGATCTATAGTCATTAGTGTTCAGTGTTTATGTTGAGCATAGCAAAAGCCAATGTAATCTAATTTGCACTCAAAGGATACCAGAGCTAAAGCAAGATGTTCTTACATGAGCCATTTTTAACCTAATTATGTTAAGACTTTAGAAGACAATACATCATAATAGCTTCAGCTATATAATTTATTTGAAGACAGATATTTGGATCTGATTTTTTCTAATTCGTAATGAAAATTTCTGTTAGAAATAATCAAATAAAATTAAAAGTAGCTGTGGCTAAAACTGAAGGTAGTAAAATTCATATTGACTAAGTATTAATAGAATAATCAAATCTTTTTGACAAAAGTTAGAATTGATAAATTTAAGCCAGTAAAAATGGACTTGGTAGTTGTTATGTGCCATTGAGTTGATTCTGAAGAGACCCTCTGTGACACAATAGAACCGTCCCATAGCGTTTTCTATGCTGTAATCTTTACAGGAACAGAGTGCAAGGTAGTTTCTCCCACAGACCTACTGGGCAAGTTTCAAACCACAGACCTTTCAGTTAGCAGCAGAGCCCTTAACCATTGTGCCATCAGGGCTCCTTGACTTGTTAGTCATGGCCATAAAAATTTAGTGGCAGAAGGTTAAATGGTATAATATGAAATGGAAAAAGCAAAGACGATGTTAATGGAAACTTTTTGTAAAATTTTCCTACAATAGAATTGATCCAATAAGATAATTTTAAGAAAATGAAAAAGAAACAGATTTTCTCTGAAAAGAAAATTGATTAAAGAATTAAATTGGTTCAATAGAATTTGCTTAGGAAAATGTTTTCTTATAAAAATATCAATGTTAGCATAATCCTGATGAAATATTTGTATTCAAAACATTGGTGGGGTCAAAACAGAAATTTTATGTTCTACCAAAGTGGTGCCTTTCAAAATTTAGTGTGCATGTGAATCACCTGGGTGTCTCGGTCAAATGCACATTCTAAGTCAGTAAATCTTGGAGTGAGGCTAGGTATTCTTAATTTCTAACCAGGTCCCAGCTTCCAGGTGATGTGCAATGCCGCTGCTCCAGGGACCATACTTTGAGTAGCTAGACGCTAGCGTTTCTCATGGATCCTAATTTATACCAACTTCATCAGGCAACTAGCCCAAACTAACTAGCTTAGTCCCAGTTCCTTTGAGAAAATCCAATTAATTCAGTTTGAGTGAAGTGGCAAAAGGTGCAGGGGACACTTAGTAAACTAATGGCTACAAAGGACCACTCCTGGGTGTGTGTGGTTTTAGAGGAGCCAACAAAATGTATTCTATTACCTATATTATGCATGAAATGATACCACACATTTGCCTAATATGTTACACTGTCATTATTGCCTTCACATAAGTTTACTCTGATTCTTTTAAGAAACATATGAGGTCAGTGGAGTCGTGGTGGCATAGTGGTTAAGAGTTCAGCTGCTAACCAAAAGGTTAGCAGTCTGAATCCACCAGTTGCTCCTTGGAAACCCTATGGGACAGTTCTGCTCTGTCCTATAGGGTTGCTATGAGTTGGAATCTACTCGACAGCAACTTTTTTTTTTTTCCTAATGATGTCAGTAGCATGAGTACTATAGAGAATGTACTAAGAAAGAAACTGAGGGACTAGAGAAGCAGTACTATAGAGAAAGAAGCTAAGGTTCAGAGAGGTTGAGATGCTTTCCCAAGGTCACTGTAGTAAACACCCCCCTGACCTTTTTATGACTTTTTGTAGTGTCTTCCCTCATGGAGCAGCCTTGTGTTCAGGAAAAATAACCTTAGTTCCAAGTCAAGCATGAACCCTGAATAGTTTGGGTTCATCAAGGCAAACCCATTCTGTGTGATAAGTTTAAGTGTGGTAACATGATCCATTTCTTGCTAATAAGACAGTAAAACATTCTACCTGAGGGCTTATGGGAAATGTTTTTTGGTCAACAATAGAAGGCTCAGAGGAAATGCCAACTCCTCTTCTTTAGTTAAATGTCATTTTGCTTAATGCTGAATGTTGAATGTTGTGTCAGCTGTAGTGCCTGAAATTGTGACAGCCATCTTGGGTTATTAAAGAAAGCTAGTTGGAGTGATAAAATTGATATTCTGAAGACGACGAAGTGAAAGTGAAAAGAAAAAAAAAGTGGCTTTAAAGATTCTAAGGAGCAATTGAATTAACCAATCCTAGAGCTACTCTATTTTAAGACTTCATGTTATGTGAACTAATAAATTGTGCAAATTATTTAAGACAATATGGATTGAGTTTTTCTGTTAATTAGAGCCCAAAACATCACATAACTACAAAGTAGCAAGGTCATGATCAAATCCCAAGTATTCTGGCTCTGTTTTCAGTACCCCTTTATCCTACTCCAGGCTTCACCATCACGTCTGCTTTGCAAAAGAGTGAACTCTAAGAGGACCAGGATCTAGATTTACACAACTATATTCTGAAAAGTGCCTCGCACATGACCTTGTATGTAGTGGTGATTGTCAAATAGTCATTAAATGAAGGATAAATGGATATATTACTAGACAGAAGGGAAGAGCAAATGAGACACTTGATGTTAAGGGAAGTTTATTAAGACATGTTGCCTGGCTCTACTAAATGATGTTTAATTTTAAGATGTTATTTGTTAGATGCTGTCAAGTTGGTTCTGACTCATAGCAACCCTATAGGACAGAGTGGAACTGCCCCATAGGGTTTCCAAGGAGCAGATGGTGGATTTGAACTGCCAACCTCTTGGTTAGCAGCCAGGCTCTTAACCACCACACCACCAGGGCTCCAATTTTAAGATAGACTGTTAGAAGTAATGTCAAAGGACTATATTTTATTTAAAGAGTGATTGTAAATTAATTAACAAATGATATTTTCCCAAAAGTAAATGATACAATACAATATCTTTGAGAATAGTATACATGAAGGGCCTGCTTATCCATTTCATGCCTGAGTCAGGCTAGTTAGGAGTGAAATATAGTTACAAATTTTGCATTGCCCCTGAAGAAGTTTGCTTGGTATAAACACCAAGGCTAATATTTTCTGAAATAATCTCTAAATTCTGGAGATTGGGTTGTAGTCCATCATTAATGTCTCAGAGCAAGTAAAATTTTAATGCACCACATATAAATGAAAACATTAAAATTAATTATTCAAATTTAATCTGCTTTTCAGCTTTACAGAGAGACGTAAGTTTAAATTGTGTTGTTTAAATGGTAATCTTACATATGATTTAAATATTGAGATAATTATTGTGTGTTTGTTTTTTTTCTTGGTTGATAATAAGATAATTTGTCATTTTGCCATATGTCAGGTAGTAATTGGGTCCACAGTGTACAATAAAGAAGAAAAGTGTAATGAGAGAGGTTAATGGGAACCTTAACACCAACAGTTTATTATAAGGAACAAATCTCTTCAGCTTCAAATTTGAGTACAATCTAAGTAGTCAAATACAATTTTTGCATTTACATTACACATGTTTTTACAGGGTGAGTGGGTCAATCTGAATGCAAATAGCCTGTCCCTGAACTTCCTGTACAGTTTTGAAATTGTTAAATAAGTCAAAATATTTATGCCGAATATTGCCTAGTAGCCATAGTATTGCAGAGGACGAGATGATAGGATAGATCGAAAGTCTTTAAGCTAAATTCGTCCTATCCAATAGCTATTTGTTCTTAAAATCATGTAATGTGTAAATCAACAATTTGCAAAAGGTATTTTACATTCTACTTCGTACAGTTGCATGATATAAATAACATATATAATTCCCACAATATGGTAGGTCTTTAGAACACAAAGAATGCCTTTTCAGTCATTTCTTTAGCTTATTTTTTTTAAGTCACTAATTTTATTTTCTAATTTGATAATTTTTATCTTTAGTTTTCATACATTTCTTTTATATTTGACAATTTTTCTCCATGATTTCCTTTTAATTCTTTTTTTAGAATGCAAGTATTATTTTTTCTTTTTCCTTTTTAAAGGTTTGAAAGTGTTGGTATTTGTATGTTTGTGTGTGTGAGATTCTTTAGTGGTTTACTTATGCAGCCTTTCATTTTGGTAAGGAAATGCAAAGGAGAATTAGATGTTTCTCTAATATAACTATGTTCTTAAATGGAAAAGGAGCCATGAGGGCACAGTGGTTAAGACAGCTGCTAAGCAAAAGGTCAGCAGTTTGTATCTACTAGCCGCTCCTTAGAAACCCAATGGGGCAGTTCTGTTCTGTCCTGTATGGTCGCTATGAGGTGAAATTGACTTGAGGGCTACAGGTTTGGATTTCTGTTAAAGGGAAGAATGATTTATTTATATATTTAAACCTTTCTCATCAAATATTACTGTTCTTGCTAGCTATATAGATGCGTCAATCACTGGAATAGAAATCATCACCAAGGTGTGTGTGTGTGTGTGTGTGTGTGTGTGTGTGTGTGCGTGTGCATATGTGATTGACTTGTTACATTCCATTGCAAAGTCCACTGAGAGTTTCTTTTAAAAGAGAGTGACCATTGCAACGTTTTGGTTTTCTTTTTAAAGAGTGACCACTTCAACTTGGTAAAAAATAGTCCCCTCAAAGTTTAAGAGATGCAAAGAAGTATTGATTATTAAGTAGTCAATAACACTGTTCCCTTGATTAGAAATAAAAATGTAACCTTCTCTGGACTTACCTCAACAGCTGCCATTTAGATTGCTAGATTGTAATAAGAAATGAGTTTGACCTGACGTTTTATTCCTTAATTCAGGCAACTGTCTCTGGAGAAATGTCCCATAAGAAAACAATCTACTTAATCTATATTTCTTTTGGGTGAATATATTTGAGTCACTCCCAACTCATCCAAATCACCTAAATTTTATTTAAAAAATTAGTAGCCGGAAATAGCACTCAGATGGAGTATAATCTGGTTTAAGCATCTAAAAACCAGCCCTCTATATGTATCCCAGTAAAAGGGGTATTGTACATATTAAAACAGCGTTTTACAAAGTGTGTCTTTATAACACTAATGCTGGAGGAATTTGTTGTTGTTCTTGTTAGTTGTCCTTGAATCAATATGGACTCATGGCCACCTCCTGTGTACAGAGTAGAACTGCTCCATATCGTTTTTAAGGCTGTGACCTTTCAGAAATAGATTACAGGCCTGTCTCACGTGAGATTAAAAAAGGACAGCATTTTTTTTTTTTTTAACACAAGTAAATTTACATTGTAATGCACTGGTATGCATTATGAATCTTCTGGAAATGGCTACTAGTTGTAGAGTTCCCCACACTGATTTGATCATGAAGCCGTTCGGTTACAGAGTGCTTTTGCAAGACTAGCGTTCTGTGAGGCAGCAGTTCAGTAACAGCCTCCCTAGGAAGAGGAGGACAGTGTATCAGGAAGCTAGAACAAAATTAGAACACAGGCTCCAACAACTCAGGAGCTGACCCAAAGGTTCAGCTAGAACCACCATCAGTACCCCACTTCAGGCTTCGTGTTCAAATTTATGTTTCTAGGAAATAGGATGAAATGAGTTTTACATATTCAGTGCTTCACATGCAATGGCTTGATAGCCCAAGAACAGTGTGTAGGCTCCCTGTATTCTCTCTTCTACACTTGAGAGGAATGATAATCTTTACAAGGTGTATTATAACCAATCCCAGGGTCAAACAAAGTTTCTCTTTGCCTTTTGGGGATTTAGGGTTTTGTCATTTCAGAGCTGATGACTTGCTAAGACCAGTAGAGAAAGGCAGCCCTCATACGACCTCATCACTTCTTTGAATAGGGAAATTTATGAGCTTCCCAGATTACTCCAACTCAAGACAGAGGAGATGTCACAAGGAGTGAGGGAGCCAGGTGCAGATAACGCTTTATGACTCTTGAGAAGAGAACAAGGTTGAGTGTGAGGGCAAATGTGAGAGTGAGGACAGCTGTGCAGAGAAGATTTATTAAGTACTTTGTTCATGCCCCTCCAGCCCAGCAGTGTGTTAAGCTTGGAGAGATAAGAGCAACCAAAACATCCTTCCTGTCATTAAGGGGATTAGTCTGGTTGGGGAAACAGGACTTAAATAATCAAGAAGGTTTCTTACCTATCAGTTCTTCATGAATCTCATTAAGGATTTGTATGGTTGCCTAAAAAATTGACCTTTGTTGAGCACAAAGGTTGCTGAGAAGTGGCACTTGTGAGAGGCTCACGTCTAGCTGCAGAGTCAGCATTTATACTTAGAAAGACACAAACCAATGCAAGTCAGCATATGCTGATTGCCTGCTGCATACTTCAGATGACAAGTGACACAAGAATTCCATGAAGAAAGAACTGTCTATAAGCTTGGATAGCCAGACTGTGGAGAGAAGGAGGGATTTAGTTGGACATAGGAGAGTAGGGCCAATATATGCACAAGTAAGCCAATGATTTATCCTCCCACAGACAACCTTTCATATGATGGTCAAAGAAAGGTGATATCCGTGATGACTCAGAGTGGAATATAACAAGCCTTCTTTGGGAAAGTGTTATTTATTCCTCTGGGTTTATATAGAACCTTTCCAGGAAATGACACATTTATGATCAGTATTAACAGATGATAGAATTAGTAACCACTGAAAATAAAACAGAATGAATTTACTTGGTAATATTTGTAATCCATGTCATGTTGTCCAATGAGTGTACACTGTCATTTTTTCCCAAGTAATGTTTCATTATATATTTCCTGTCCAATGAATGTAGTCCTCATTTGTTACACATTTTATAGAAAAACGTAATTCATAAAACCTGAAAATTTTTGCTGGTATGCTGCACTGTGTTTCTATACCTAAACTGTGAAGATGAGCCATGAATTTAAAATTACTTTGGTCTTTGCTTATTTTCACAAGAATAAATATAGCATCCTATGAAAGGCACTTCCAGATGTATAAGTGAAACTCTGGATATTATGTTCCTAATAAAGACAGAGTTTTAGTTATACATTAGCAAGTGAAACTGCCTTTATAATTATTAATAATAATAATAATCACTGTTGCTTACTGAATCTTTCTAAATACCATACTAAATAACTAATGGAACAATAGGCTGCTCTATAGTAAAACCTTCCATAGCAGCCTGGCACATTGACGAGAAGTTTCTTCATCTGTTTTATTGTTTTGTTTTGTTTTGAAAGAAAATAGCTCCTTCATAGAATCCCGGAGAGGATTAAATTTGTCTTTTTATATATGACAAGTGTTGAACATACTCTCAAGTCTCCTCTTGTAGATGCTCTCTTGACTAGCACTCGGTCTCTGTAACAGCAATTGGGTAGCCTTTTGCATGAAGTACAACAATCCAAGTGGAGTAGATAACTTCACCAGCAAGATTACATTTATCCAGATAGCAAAGACTTCAGGCCCTATGCTTTAACGGTAATAAAGGCCACAAAGCTTTTCTTGTTTGTTTATTTACATTTTTCTTCTTCCCCAGCATAGTATTTTGAACCAACATAACATCTTGTATATCTGCCTTCCTTTTAGCCAAGTATAAAAAGGTCCGTTTATCCTCTTTATAAAATAGTACACTCCAGAAGTTCAGGGTTTCTGGCCTGTTAGGTACAACACAAAGCAAATTAGATCAGAATTCAAGGGAACTTGATTTTGATCTTTGCCCTAACAATAAATGCAAGGATTTTAGGCAGATTCACAGTTTATCTTTTACATAAAAAGGTCAGACAAACAGTCTGAGTCCATTTCAGTTCTAATAATCATATGGTTTTTAAATCATCTGTGATCTCTTACATCTCTTAATAAAAAGCCTTTACACTCAATTAATATTTCTTAACTAGATGAATTATAGCTTCTTTCAAATATAAAATACAATCGGGTATGTAAATTCAGAACGTTAATTTTCACACATTTCACAAGATTGGGATCAGAATGAGGCATTAGAAGAGCTTTATTAGCGCTAGGCAGTGTTTTGGTATGCAAGGAGATAAACTAGTCTTACTCTGAACTGTTGGCTTAAACATTCTCCTTTGGCTAGAAATCTCATCACACACAATTTGGAGCAGATTTACTCTATGAACTGTAACACACATGGTAATAAACAGATTTACGAGATGGTAAAGTATAGGAGAAATGTCGTGCTCTAGAAAAGCTGTAATTCTAAATGGAAACTCTCAAGGCTATTTACCTCTCAAGAGAGCTCCTGTATTTATATAGATCTTTTAACTTCTTAGAGACTTCTCAGCCTAGTTCATTATTTGAAAGAAGTTCCATGAGTTTTTAGTGCCTATTAAAACAATTATTTTTCTCACTGTATGTCAACACCAGATGACTATGTTCTTATCCATGTACTCTTGCAATATTTATCACTATAAATTGGTAGTATACATCCCCGTCTGTCTGCTTTCCCAGCCAAGTGATTTGTTAGTACAATGCTGAGAGTCTTATTGGGAAAATATGCATTTTTTTGATGGGAAACCATCTTTTTTTTTTTCCTAATTTCCATTTCAGGAATGAAATATTTTTATTTAATTGATAGCATGTGCTTATTACAATCTTTGAAAAGGTAGAAGAGCTATACATAGAAAAGAAACTTAAAAATAAATTCTAGAATGAAGCAAGGTACAGTTCTATGCATGAAATAATGGCCTGAGAATCAGAGTCTACAATTTCAGTCCTAGCTCAGCCACTTACTATGTAATAATCTTGCTCATTTCCTCTTTAGAGTAGATGGCTCGTATCATTTATTCCACCTCTAAAATCCCATTGTATCACTGTGATATAGCTGCCTGTTTCTTCAACCTAGATATTGTCCTTCAGAGCACATACTGCTGCACTCACAAATAGTATTTTTCAGTTCCTGGACAGCTATGCTTACAGAGCAGTCACTAGCTATACCCTGTTAGGTTCCCCGTACTAAAGAAGTGTACCACCTACTAAAATCACTCCTCAGCTCATTGACATGTTATGGAGTAGTGAGGGGTTCATTCATCTGTAAAAGAAGAGCAGTTTATTTTGTAGTCATCAGAAGAAGCAAGTCTACAAAACTAATGAATGATACAAGTAACTGTGCACTCTGCAGCCTACTTCTCTTTTTAGCTGTTAATGTTGTCACAGCCAAAATGAAGGACACATCAGTTCCTAGTGCTGTTTGGTTATACAAAGCTGCTTATCTGCTCTTCAGTCAGGCAGGACCCACATTAGACTGACTTTTAAGACACAAAAAAGAAATTTACTTATTAAGTTAATTAGCTGTTTTTAATTCATTTTTTTTCTCCTAGATTCCTTGTTGAAGTGGCATTTCAGCATTTCATTTCACATTACACCTCATTAGACAGTCTGTAATTTTTAGTCACAAATGTGATCAAAGATTCTTTTAAGTTACTTAACAGCACTAAGCAACTGATATGGCAGTTCCATGCACTGAGAATAATTTGAGTCATTCACAAGTGTATGCATTTAATACTGGATTTAGTTTTTCACTCAAGCTAACCAAACAACTGGAGTCATAGTATCTGATTCCTTTGTGTTTACTCAGTGCCCACTCCAAAAGATAGCACATTGAAAAATCCTGCAAGCAAGTGGAGTCAAGAATATTTTGAACTGAATAATATAATATATTGATATCATCATACATCGTTGGTTTATAGAGCTTATTTAATATTAGGGTCCCAGATTTTGAAGCTTGGAAAGTCAAGGATGAAATAAACAGATGCTGGATAATTCTACCATGCCGTATGTTCCCATTGAAAACAAAACAGATAAACAAAAAAGCTCGCTTTGAAATTATCTACAATTTAACTTACCTGATGTAGTGACACAATGTTTTGGCATTTTGTTAGGTCAGCTTGAGTTAACAAAACAGATTTGACTTGCAAAATGTTATATGTTTTGAGAGTTAAACATTTGTGTGTCTTCCATCATTCGTCTTGGGTTTTCTTTAAACTTGAATAGGAACATTTACTTACACATATTGTTTTCTTCACTGCTTTATTACAGCTTTTAGAACCAAGTTTACCACATGGTTGACACTCAATAAACGTTTGTTAAATGAATGAGAGAATAAATGAATGACCTATGAGGCTCATATTCCTCAACTTTTTTCACTTACTATTATAACACCACCCACTAAGGAAACACTATGTATGGCAGAAGAATATTCCTGAAGCTTTTTGATAAATTTCAAATAGTTTTAAACAATCTTTACAATTAGAGAAATCGTCAAGTAATTTTAATAATCAGCCATTACAGCTAACTGTCGCAGCCCTGATCTAAATCGCAAACCACAATTTTACTTTGACCGTAATATTCTAATAGGATGGCCTCTTTATAGTAAACCATATCTCTTATTGTTTTAGATTGAAGATTTGAAAATTACTTTTTGAATTGTCTTAATGTATATTATACTTGTATAAGAAATCATTTAAAAATGGGAGAAACACTTTCAGTTTCTGTTCCTAGAAATAAAATAACCATAATAGGTTAAAACATCCTTCCCTGAAGCATAGAAAGGTTTTCTTATTTAAAATTTTTATTTGTAAAACAATTTAAATCATTTTTTAATTCTTCAAATCTGCCAGCCATATGTTCATTTAATTAGGAGGAAACTCTAGTAAGATTGGAAGTGCACATTTTATCTGAATGCAGTAAAATCTTCATATAAATGGTAATGTACCTAATAGGTTTTATATATGCAGTTAGAGTCATGTAAAATGAAAGCTATTTGTAGGGTAATAAGTTTGACTTCTTCAGTCAGAAAAAAAGATTAACTCATATCTGAAAGGATTTGGAATTTCTTCTATTACTTTATCATGTCTTTGAATAGTTTAGGATAGAGTAAGTATGATTAACAAATATGCCAAAACCATTGAGAATAATAAATTGATAACTTTTGTTTACAGTTACAACTGAAATGTTTTCTATTCAATGAGAAGCTAGTCTACTCTGTTCAAAATGTACTGTGTAATTTACTAAAGTACAAGATTTAAACAAGCTTTGGTATAGTCAGTATTAAGCAGGCATTATTGCAAATACCCTTTGACTGTATTTGTTTTGTGAGCATTACTTTTTGTCACTTAAAAAGCCTGGGTGGTAAAAGCAGTTTGCAATCTGGCTACTAATGGAAAGGTTGGCAATTTCAACCCACCCAGCAGCTTGGTGGAAAAAAAGACTGGCCAGCTGCTTCTGTAGACTACAGACAAGAAAATCCTATGGAGCAGTTATACCCTGTCAAACATGGGGTCACCATGAGTCAGGGGCTGACTCAATGGCAGCTAATAACAACATTTATCACTTGAACTCAGAACGAGATCAGTTTCCTGGACCTAGCACTGCACACCTGACTAGTGATAGTTTCACAGGAATTAACCAATTGCAGTGGCAGGTTAGGATGCTATGATTTCCATATAAGTTATCTTTGATCTTTACAAAAACTATAAAAAATAGGTATTAACATTGCTACTAATAAGTCAAAAAAAAAAAAACAGATTTAGAGCAGTAAGTACTTGCCTAATATTCCATGGTTAGCTAGAATTGATACCTTTGAATTATGGTGCTGGCAAAGAATATTGAATATACCATGGACTGACAGAAGAATGAACAAATCTGTCTTGGAAGAAATACAGCCAGAATGTTCTTTAGAAGCGAGGATGGCAAGACTTCGTCTCTCTTAATTTGGACACATGACCTGGAGAAGGGCATCATGCTTGGTAAAGTGGAGGGTTATCAAAAAAGAGGAAGACCCTCAACGAGATGGATTGACACAGAGTCTGCAACAATGGGTTCAAACAGCAATGATTGTGAGGATGGCGCAGAACCAGGCTGTGTTTCCTTCTGTTATACGTAGGGTTGCTTTGAGTCAGAACTGACTAGAAGGCACCTAACAACAACAACAGCTAGCTAAAGGCGGACTTGTCTTTCTAGCTAGTCCAAGTCCAAATCTAATTCCAAATCATATCCTCTTTCCACTGTCTATCGTTCTGACTCTTAGGGAGACCCTACCTGTCACACCTTCCTTTTCCAAATCCTCCCCGAAGAGATCTGGATATTAATAATAACAGTTTATTCAGTAAACACTTACTGAACAAATGTCATGTGCAAGCATCATATTAGGCACTAGGAATAGAGGGAGGACTAAGACCGACCAAATTCCCACTCTCATGGAACTTAGAGTCTAGTGGAGAAGATGACAATAAATAAACAATTTAAAACGATAATGCTTGGCAGTGAAAAGTACTATAACAGGGTAAAATTGATAAAGTGCACCTGTGTGAGTGTGTGTGTGTGTGTGTGTGTGTGTGTGTGTGTGTGTGTGTACTGTGACCCACACATGGGAATAGGGTTGCTGTTTTAGGTAGGGTAGTCAGAGAAGGTCACTCTGAAGACTTGATGTTAGAACACAGACACTTGGATGAAGTGAGGAATCAAGTCATGCATAGTTCTGGGAAGAAGGGTAAAAGTCGGTTAAGGTTGTGTGTCAGCTTGGCTGGGCCATGATTGTCATTGGTTTGGCAGTTATGACATAGTTTGGTGGTTAGGTAATTATGTTATTTGGCAGTTATGTAATGATGTAATCAACTCCATGTTGAGATCTCCTATGAGCAGCCAGTCAGTTGAAAGGATTTCCTTGGGGGTGTGGCCTGCCTTCAGTATATAAATAGATATTATAGCAAGGCTCTCACTCTGGATCCTGCATATGGCTCATCATCATTGGACCTCCTGTTCTTGGGACTTGAGCTAGCAGCTTACCTGCCAATCTTGGGTTCATCAGCCCCTGCAGCTACATGAGTCAGAAGAAGCCCCCAGCCTGATACCCGACCCTTGGACTTGGGACTTGCTAGCCTCTACAACCACGTGAGCCATTTCCTTGAGATAAGTTGCTCTCTCTCTCTCTCTCTCTCTCTCTCTCTCTCTCTCTCTCTCTCTCTCTCTCTCTCTATATATATATATATATATATATATATATATACATATATATATACTTCACTGGTTTTGCTTCTCTAGGGAACCCACCCTAAGACAGTGCCCTAAGGCAGGAATGGAGCATCAGTGGTTCAGTGGTAGAATTATCACTTTCCATGCAGGAGGCCAAGTTCTATTCTCAGCCAATGCACCTAATGTGCAGCCACCATCATTGTTTGTCAGGGGAGGCTTACTTGTTATTATGATGCTGAACAGGTTTCAGTGCAGCTTCTAGTTAAGACAGACTAGGAAGAAAGATCTGGTAATTTACTTCTGAAAATCAGCCAGTGAAAATCCTGTGGATCACAATGGGCTGATCTGAAGCTAGTCATGGCTCAGGACAGACAGTGTTTAGTTCCCTTTTTCATAAGGTCACCATGAGTAGAGGGCTGACTCCATGGCAGCTAACAACAACAAGGCAGGAATAATCTTGGTGTGTTAGAGAAAAAGGAAGAAAGCCATATTGTAGATGAAATTGGAGAGGTGGGTAGGGCCCAGATCATGCAGGTCCATCCATTCTGCTTTGTAACTGTGAGTGTGATGAGAAGCCATTGGCAATTTTGAGGAAGGAGAAAGTAACCCAAACTCATCTATATTTTTAAAAGATTCCATTAGCAGCTGTATAAAGAACTGACTGTAAGAAGGCAAGAGTAGAAACAGCAAGACCAGTATGGATCATTTAAAAGAATATTAAAATATTCAGGTGATAAATGAGAAAGGATTTTGAACTTCTTTGACAGCAATGGAAGCCAGGAGAACTGGACAGGTTCAAGATGAATTTTAAAGATGGAGTTATAAGATTTGGTAGAAGGAGTGTAGGGGTTTGAAGGCAAAGAGAAATCAAGTATGGGTTCCTCAAAAAGTTAAACAGAACTACCATATGACCCAGAAATCCTAGCCCTAAGTATATACTTCAAAGTATTGAAAGGAGAAACACAAACAGAAGCTTGTACAGCAATGTATATTGTAGCACTACTCACAATTGCTAAAAGGTGGAAATAGCCTAAATGTCTGTCAACAGATGAATGGATAAACAAAATGTGGTCCATACATACAATGGAATAGTCCTCGGCCATAAAGAGACATGAAGTCCTGATACGTGCTACAACATGGAAAAACCTTGAAAACCTTAAGCTGAGTGAAATCATTCAGTCCCAAAAGGACATTGTATGATCCCACTTATACGAAATAGGAAAATATATAGAGACCAGAGTTTTAGCGGTTATGAGGGGTGGGAAGGAGGGAGAAAAGGGAGTGCTGAGTGTCTGTTAACAGAAATGGAATAGTTGGAAAATGATAGTGATGATGATTGCACAAGATAATCAAAGTGGTCAGTGTCACTGAATTGGACATGTAAAAATTGCTGAATTGGCAATGTTTTATTTTATGTATAGGTCCCTGGGTGGCACAGATGATTAGGTTACTAACCTGTAGGTTGGCGGTTTGAACCTGCCCAGCTGTGCCACACAAGAAAGGCTTGGTGATCTGCTTCTGTAAGGATTATAGCCAAAAACCGTATGGAGCAATTCTGCTCTGTAACACATGCGGCTGCCATGAGTCAGAATCTACTGGACAGCAGTGAGTTGTTATATATATTTTTAACCACAATTAAAAAAAAACTCTTTAAAAAGAAAAATCAAGTATAATTTCTAGGTTTTGGGCTGATTACTGAGATAAGGAAGATTAGGGGAAGCTTTGGGATTCTGTGGGTTTGCAGTGGGCAGTGATGTTGCTGACTAAAGACGAGTGCAGACACAGATGCTGTGAAATTTCATTAAGGAGAAAGAATATGGAAACTGAAGGAGATGATATATAAAGCACTAAGTGTTATGTAAAATAGAAAGTCAGAGGCTTGACTTTTTCTATGTCCCTAAGTTATCACTGGGACATAGATGATACCTCCTGCATTGAAATCTGATATGGAGCCGTTCTTCATGGAGGCATTTTGCATTCCATCCTGCTGTTTGGGACATACTTGTTATGCGCTACCTACCCACTGGGATGGGCTTACTTTGAGATTGGATGAAGTCCAGGTCTGTTTTCAAGAAGCAACCTCAGCAGGCCCAGGCTCCCCCCACCTGTCTGCAGTTCTTTCCTATAGGGGAGAATGCTGGTTGAACATAAGTGTGAACTACCTACTAGACATCCATTTACAAAATCCCATGCCAACAGATCCCAAATGTATTCAGTTCACAGAGAACTTGATAGAATTTGCAATACAATGAGAGATGTTATATGTTTGAAAAAGAACAATTAACTGAGATGATGCCTGTGCCTGGTAAACTATGAAGCACTAAATGTATTATAATGTTATTGGCATTAAATAACACCTGAAAAGCTAGAATAATATAATAGAAACTGTACTTTACATTTGTAAAACTTACTACAATTTAGCATTAGAGCTTTTGTAGAGAATAGCTCCTGTACTGGAAAGATACTTTGAAAAATGTAAAACTTTGAAGGAGAGGACATAACCTAGTGAAGAGAACACAGCTAGAGAAAATTATCGGCCTTACACAGTATGTGTGGAAAGTACAAGTAAAATGTTGCAAAGAATGAGAGAGCTTGAATAGAGACTATTATTGTTATAAGGTCTCCAAGCTTCTCATTGCAAAACTTTATAGGAGGTAAGTATAGGAAAGTGTACCTTGATACGAACAGTCTCGATAAGATTCACTCTAGTGCTAAGAAAGAGAAAGAAACTGGGCATTTGGAAGTTAAACATTATACTTCAAACACAATCACAACCATGGGCCAGAGAAATAAGTTCTAAATGAATTCATGAAAGGCAGGTGCCTTGCTGTTATAAGCATTGCCACACTCTGCTTTGAGCCCAGCTCAGTGGTTTGGCAGCTGTGTGACTTGTGCAAGTTACTTAACTTTATGAAGCTCAGTTTCCACCTTTGTCAAATAGGGATATGATTGTACTATAGTGCATAGTCTGCTGCAAAAGATTTTAAAGTGTTTAAAAGCAGATGTCACTTTGTAGTACTAAGGTATGCCTGACCCCAGCCATGGTGTATTCACTCACTTCATATGCATGCAAAAGCTGGACAATGAATAAGGAAGACCCAAGAAGAATTGATGCATTTGAATCAGGTGTTAGCAAAGAATATTGAATATACCAGGGACTTCCAGAGGAATAAACAAATCTGTCATGGAAGAAGTATGGCCAGAGTGCTCCTCAGAAGCAAGGATTGTGAGACCAGTCCCTGGAGAAGGACATCGTGCTTGATAAAGTAGAGGGTAAGCAAAAAAGAAGACCCTCAAAGAGGTGGGTTGACACAGTGGCTGCAACAATGGGCTCAAGCACAGCAAGGACTGTGAGGATGGCACAAAACCAGACGGCATCTTGTTCTCTTGTATATAGGGTCGCAATGAGTTGGAACCCACTTGAAGGTACCTAATAACAACTTAGTGTTGTTACTAGAGAAACATAAATAACATAAATGTTCCAGTGTCTTAATCAGACTAGGGCGGGGACATGGAGTGGAAGGAAAAAAGGACTGTATGGTATCTGATGACTATTCTGCATGGTCAGTGGAAAGTTCCCCCTTCCCACTTCCTGTTGTTGTTATTCTTAGGTGCCCTCAAATTGCTTCTGACTTATAGTGACCCTGTGTATGACAGTCCTGTGCCATCCTCACAATCGTTGCTATATTTGAGCCCATTGTTGCAGCCACTGTGTCAATCCAGCTTGTTGAGGGCCTTCCTATTTTTCACTGACCCTCTACCCTACCAAGCATGATGTCCTTCTGCAGGGACTGGTCCCTCCTGATAACATGTCCAAATTATGTGAGACAAAATCTTGCCATCCTGGCTTGCAAGGAGTATCTGGCTGTACTTCTTCCAAGACAGACATGTTCGTTCTTCTGGCAGTCAATGGTATCTTCAATATTCTTCACCAAAACCATAATTCAAAGGCATCAATTCTTCTTCTGTCTTCCTTGTTCATTGTCCAGCTTTCAGTTTGCATATCAGGCAATTGAAAATATCATGGCATGGGTCAGGCATACCTTAGTCTTCAAAGTGATGTCTTTGCTTTTTAACACTTTAAGAGGTCTTTTGCAGCAGATTTGCCCAATGCAATATGTCATTTGATTTCTTGACTGCTGCTTCCATGGGTGTTGATTGTGGATCCAAGTAAAATGAAATCCTTGACAACTTCAAACTTTTCTCCATTTATCATGATGTTGCATGTTGGTACAGTTGTGAAGATTTTTGTTTTCTTTATGTTGAGATATAATCCATACGAAAGGCTGTGGTCTTTGATCTTCATCAGTAAATGCCTCAAGTCCTCTTCAATTTCAGCAAGCAAGGTTGTGTCATCTGCATACTGCAGGTTGTTAATGAGTCTTCCACCAATCCTGATGCCTCATTCTTCATATAGTGTAGTTTCTCAGATTATTTTCTCAGCATAAAGATTGAATAACTGTGGTTAAAGGATACAACTGTGACACATACATTTGTTGATTTTAAACCAGTAGTGTCCCCTTGTTCTGTTCTAGTGACTGCCTCCTGGTCTATGTGCAGGTTAGTCATGAGCACAATTAAGCCTTCTGGAATTCCCAAGTCCTACAATACTTCAAATGTCTGATTGTTGTTGTTGTTATTAGCTGGCCTTGAGTCAGCACCCAACTTATGATGATCCCATGCACAGTGGAATGAAATGCTGCCGCATCCTGAGCCATCCCTATGATAGGTTGCAGATTGGCTAAATTTTCGGAAGTAGATCTCCAGGCCTTTCTCGCTAATCTTGCTGAGTCTGGAAGCTTGGCTGAAACTTGTTTCTCATCATAGCAACAAACAAGCCTACACTGACAAATGAGTGGTGACTATGCATGAGGTGCACTGGCCAGGGATCAAACTTGTATCTCTCACATGCAAAACAAGAATTCCACCACTGAACCATCAATGGCCTCTAAACGTCTGATTAAAGCCAAAATTTTCAGCAGTACCTGGAGATCTTCCAGTCTCCTGCCATCTACTCTTCCTTTTTAAAGTCTTGCTCTATCATAAAGGCTCATGTTGATGCTTGTGTAGCAGCTGACTCAGGACAGTGTTCTTTACTCTTGACATTTCTCACTGTCATTAATCTGACAACTTCTGAATTCAAACGTTAGCCTCATTAAATTAAATATTAATCTACCTGGAATTTTGCTTAATTGCCTGACAATAATGTTAGGATGCCTGTGGTATTTCTACACTTGAGTATATCACAGATAGATGGTGATTTCAATGTGTTAAAGATATTTGTTATTGAAAAAAAAAGATTTAATAAGGCTTAGGGAGGGAAAACACCATCTCATCATATTGCAGTGTGTGTCCTCCAAGTTTGGAAAGAATGTCAGGAAATCTCACTGGCTCCATCTCTTCTTGGCCCTATGACAAAATGGTCATCGGGTTAATGATTATCACTTCCATAATTTCCCAATTATGATGTTTGTGTAAATCTAACAATCTCAAACAATAATAACCTCATTAAGAGATTTTTAAAAAATTTTTCCCCTTTACAAAAATATTTACATAAATTGTTATCTGACTCTAACTGTTCTCCCCATAGTGTGACAGCACACTCCTGCTTTCCACCCGATTCCACCATGTCCATTCAGCCAGCTCCTAACCTTCTCTGCCTTCCCATCTCACCTCCAGACAGAAACTGCCTGTTTAGTCTCTTGTATCTACTTGAGCTAAGAGGCACACTCCTCACAAGTATCAGTTTATGTCCCACAGTCCAGTCAATCCCTGTCTGAAGAGTTGGCCTCAGAGATTGTTTCAGTTCTCGGCTGATAGAGAATCCAGGGGCCATGCTTTCTGAGGTTCCTCCAGTCTCAATCAGACCATTAAGTCTGATCTTCTTACTAGAATTTGAGTTGTTCACCCCACCTTTCTCCTGCTCCATCCAGGACTCTCTGTTGTGTTCCCTGTAGGCGCGGTCATTGGTGGTAGCTGGGCACCATCTAGATCTTCTGATACCAAGCTGATGAAGTTTCTGGTTTATGTGACCCTTTCCGTCTCTTGGTCTAATATTTTTCCTGTGTCTTTGGTGTTCTTCATACTCCTTTACTCCAGGTGTTTGGGACAAACTGATGCATCTTAGATGGCCACTTGCAAGCTTTTAAGACCCAGATGCCACTCACCAAAGTAGAATGCAGAACATTTTCTTAATAAGCTTTGTTATGCTGGTTGACCTAGATGGCCCCTGAAAGCGTGGTTCTCAGACCCCTACACCTCCTACTCTGTCCCACAAAGTGTTTGATTGTATTCGGGAGACTTCTTAGCTTTGGTTTAGACCAGTTGTGCTGACTTCCCCTGAAGTGTGTGCTGTGCTTCACCTAAGATAATTCTTATCTACTGTCTAGTTTAGTAAATAACCCTCACCCTCCCTCCCCACCCTTGTAACCATCAAAGAATGTTTTTTTCTGTGTTAAAACCTTTTGTTTCGTTCTTATAATAGTAGTCTTATAGAATATTTGTCCTTCTGTGACTTATTAAATTCACTCAGCATAATGACCACCAGCTTCCTCCATCTTATAAGATGTTTCACGGCTTCATCCCTGTTCTTTATCATTGCATAGTATTCCATTGTGTGGATATACCATAATTTGTTTATCCATTCATCTGTTGATGGACATCCAGGTTGTTTCCACTTTTGATGTTCTGAACAGTGCTGCAATGAACATGGGTATGCATATATCTATTCGTGTGATGGCTCTTATTTCTCTAGGATATATTCCAAGGAATGGGATAGCTGGATCATATGGTACTTCTATTGCTAGCTTTTTAAGGAAACACCAAATCAATTTCCAAAGTGGTTGTACCATTTTACATTCCCGCCAACAGTGTATAAGTGTTCCAGTCTCTCCACAACCTCTCCAGCATTTATTATTTTGTGTTTTTTGGATTAATGCTAGCCTTGTTGGGGTGAGATGATATCTCATTGTAGTTTTGATCTGCATTTATCTAATGGCTAATGATCATGAGCATTTTTCATGTGTCTGTTAGCCACCTGAATATCTCCTTTGGCGAAGTGCCTGTTCATATCCTTTGCCCATTTTTTTATTGTGTTATTTATTTTTTTGTTGTTGAGGTTTTGCAGTATCTTGCAGATTTTAGAGATGAGATGCTTATCAGATTTGTCTTAGCCAAAAATTATTTCCCAGTCTGTAGGTTGTCTTTTTAGCCCTTTGGTGAAGTCTTTTGCTGAGCATAGGTGTTTGATTTTTAGGAGCTCCCAGTTAACTAGTCTCTTTTCTGGTGCTTCTGCATGGTTACTTATGGTTCATATTGTGTTTATGCCATGTGTTAGGGCTCCTAACATTGTCCTATTTTTTCTTCCATGATATTTATCATTTTTGATTTTATATTTAAGTCTTTGATCCATTTTGAGTTAGTTTTTGTAGATGGTGTGAGGTATGGGTCTTGTTTCAGATTTTTTACAGATGAATATCCAGATATGTCAGCACCATTTGTTAAAGAGACTGTCTTTTCCCCAATTAACAGACTTTGGGCCTTTGTCAAATATCAGCTGCTCAGTGGTGGATGAATTTATGTCTGGATTCTCAATTCTGTTCCATGGTGTATGTATCTGTTGTTGTACCAGTACCAGGCTGTTTTGAGTACCGTAGCTGTATAGTAGGTTCTGAGGTCAGGGAATGTGAGTCCTCCAACTTCATTCTTCTTCGTCAATAGTGCTTTATTTATTTGGGGCTTCTTCCCTTTCTATATAAAGTTAATGATTAGTTTTTCCATCTCTGTAAAGAATGTTATTGGTATTTGGATCGGGATTGCATTGTATCTGTAGATCACTTTGGGTAGAATTCATATTTTCACAATGTTGAGTCTACCTATCCATGAGCAAGGTATGTTTTTCCCCTTATGCTGGTCTGTTTTGGTATCTTACAGTAGTTTCTTATAGTTTTCATTGTATAGATCTTTTACGTCTCTGGTTAGATTTATTCCAAAGTATTTCATCTTCTTGGGGGCTAATGTAAATGATATGGATTTGGTGATTTCCTCTTCAAGGTTCTCTTTGTTGGTGTAAAGGAATCCAACTGATTTTTGTATGTTTATCTTGTATCCTGAAACTTTGCTGAAATCTTCTATTAGTTCCAGTAGTTTTCTTGTGGATTCTTTGGGGTTTTCTGTGTATAAGATCATGTCATCCACAAATAGAGATACTTTGACTTCTTCACTACAAATTTGGATGCCCTTTATTTCTTTTTCTAGCCTAATTACTCTGGTTAGGACCTCCAGCACAATGTTGAGTAAAAGTGGTGATAAAGGGCATCTTTATCTGGCTCCTGTTGTCAAGGAGAAGGCTTTCAAAGTCTCTCCATTTAGGATGATGTTGGCTGTTGGCTTTGTACAAATGCCCTTGATTATATTTGAGGAATTTCCCTTCTACTCCTGTTTTGTTAAGAGTTTTTATCATGAATGGGTGCTAGACTTTGTCAAATGCCTTTTCTGCATCGATTGATAAGACCATGTGGTTCTTGTCTTTTGTTTTATTTCTGTGATGGATTACATTCATTGTTTTTTTAATGTTTAACCATCCCCACATGCCTGGTATAAATCCCACTTTATCATGGTGAATTATTTTTTTGATATGGTGCTGAATTCTATTGGCTAGAATTTTGTTGAGGATTTTTGCGCCAATTTTCATGAGGGATATTGGTCTGTAATATTCTTTTTTTGTGGTGTCTTTACTTGGTTTTTGGTATCAGGGTTATGCTGGCATCATAGAATGAGTTTGGGAGTATTCCATCTTTTTCTGTGCTCTGAAATACCTTTAGTACTAGCGGTGTTAACTGTTCTCTGAAAGTTTGGTAGAATTCTCCAGTGAAGCCATCCGGGCCAGGGCTTTTTTTGGTTGGAAGTTTTTTCATTACCTTTTCAGTCTGTTCTTTTGTCAGGGGTTTATTTAGTTGTTCTACCTCTGTTTGTGTTAGTTTAGGTGGGTAGTGAGTTTCTAGAAATTTGTCTCTTTCCTCTAGGTTTTCAAATTTATTACATACAATTTTTCACAGTCTATTCTGATTCTTTTAATTTCAGTTGGGTCTGTTGTGATATTACCGATCTCATTTCTTATACGGATTATTTGCTTCCTCTCCTGTTTTTCTTTTGTCAGTTTGGCGAATGGTTTATCAAAGTTGTTGATCTTTTCAAAGAACCAGCTTTTGGTATTGTTTACTCTGTCAATTGTTGTTCTATTCTCTATTTCATTTAATCCTGCTCTAATTCTTATTCTTTCCTTTCTTCTGGCACCTGAGGGTTACTTTTTCTGCTCTCTTCCTACTTGTTCCAGTTGTAGGGTTAATGCTTTGATTATGGCCCTTTCTTCTTTTTGGATGTGTGCATTTATTGCTATAAACTGACCTCGGAGCACTGCTTTTGCTGTGTCCCAAAGGTTCTGGTAGGATGTGTTTTCATTCTCGTTTGATTCTATGAATTTTTTTATTCCATCCTTAGTTTCTTCTGTAACCCAGTAGTTTTTGAGCAAGGTGTTGTTCAGTTTCCATGTGTTTGATTTTTTTTCCTTGCTTTTTCTGTTGCTGATTTCTACTTTTATGGCTTTATGGTCAGAAAAGATGCCTTGTAATATTTCAATGCTTTGGATTTTGTTAAGGCTTCCTTTATGGCCTAATATGTGGTCTATTCTGGAAAATGTTCCATGTGCGTTGGAAAAGAAAGTATACTTGGCTGCTGTTGGCTGGAGTGTTCAGTATATGCCTATGACATCAGGTTGGTTGATTGAAGCATTTAGCTTTTCCTTGTCTTTGTTGAGCTTCTTTCTGGATGTTCTTTCCTTCACGGAAAGTGGTGTGTTGAAGTCTCCTACTACTATTGTGAAGCTGTCTCTCTCTCTTTTCAGTGCCGTTAGACTTTGTTTTATGTATTTTGGAGCACTGTCATTGGATGCATAAATATTTATTATAGTTATGTCCTCCTCGTGTATTGACCCTTTAATCATTATATAGTGTCCTTCCTTATCCTTTGTGGTGGATTTTACTTCAAAGTCTATTTTGTCAGAGATTAATATTGCCACTCCTGCTCTTTTTTGAGTGTTGTTTGCTTGATATATTTTCTCCATTCTTTGAGTTTTCGTTTGTTTGTGTCTCTAAGTCTAAGGTGTGTCTCTTGTAGGCAGCATATAGACGGATCGTGTTTTTTTAATCCAATCTGCCACTCTCTGTCTCTTTAGTGGTGCATTTAGTCCATTTACATTCAGCATAATTATTGACAGGTATGAGTTTAGTGCTGTCATTTTGATGTCCGTTTTTGTGTGTTGACAGTTTCTTTGTTCCACTTAATTTTCTGTGCTGAGTCATTTTTCTTTATGTATTTTCTTTTCATCTTTTTCATTGTTGCTGATTTTGTGTTTGCTGAGTCTTTATATTTTTCTAGTTTTTTATTTTGACTTGTAGGATTATTAATTTCCTTTGTGGTTACCGTAATATTTACCCCTATTTTTCTAAGTTTAGACCAGTCTTTTATTTCTTTATATTGCCTTGACTTTCTTTCCATATGAAAAACCTATGTCTACATTTTTTAAGTCCCTCTTTTTTTGTTTTAATGTTGTCATCTTTTACATATTGACATCTGTTTCCCTATTTTCAGTGTTTTAGCTTTGATTTACTTTTGTGAATTCCCTGTCTGTGTTGATATCTGCTTGCTCTGTCCTGTGTTCTAGTCTTGGGTTGTTATCTGATGTTACTGGTTTTCTAACTGGAGGACTACCTTTAGTACTTCTTGTAATTTTGGTTTGTTTTTTGTAAATTCCCTAAACTTCTGTTTATCTGGAAATGCCCTAATTTTGCCATCATATTTTAGAGACAGTTTTGCTGGATATATAATTACTGGCTGGCAGTTTTTTTCCTTCAAGGCTTTATATATGTGGTCCCACTGCCTTCTTGCCTGCATGGTTTCTGCTGAGTAGTCTGAGCTTATTCTTACTGACTGTCCTTTGTAGATGACTTTTCATTTATCCCTAGCTGCTCTTAAAATTCTCTCTTTATCTTTGGTTTTGGCAAGTTTGATTATAATATGTCTTGGTGACTTTCTTTTGGAGGGTTCGATTAGCATCTTGGGTAGATATCTTGTCATCTTTCATGATATCAGAGAAGTTTTCTGCCAACAAATCTCCAATAATTCTCTCTCTATTTTCTGTTATCCCCCCCATTCTGGTACTCTAATCACTCGTAGGTTATTCCTCTTGATAGAGTCCCACATAATTCTTCAGGTTTCTTCATTTTCTTAAATCCTTTTATGTGATTTTTCCTCAAATAAGTTGGTGTCAAGTGCTTTATCTTCAGTCTCACTAGTTCTGATTTCCATTACCTCTATTCTGCTTTTATGACTTTCTGTTGAGTTGTCTAATTCTGAAATTTTATTGTTAATCTTCTGGATTTCTGATTGCTGTCTCTCTATGGATTCTTGCAGCCTGTTAAATTGGTCATTATGCTTTTCTCCAGTCTTTTTTAATTTCCTGTATTGTGTGTTCTGTGTTTTGCTTAATTTCCTTCCTAATTTCTTGAAGAGTTCTGTATGTTAATCTTTTGTATTCTGCCTGCAGTAATTCCAAGAAATTTTCCTCCTCTGGAAAATTTCTAGATTCTTTCTTTTGGGAGCTTGCTGAAGCCATCATGCATTGCCTGTTTATGTGATTTGATATTGACTGTTGTCTCCGAGCCATCAATAAATTATTATATTTATTTATTTTATGTTTGCTTACTGTGTCCTAGCTTTTTGTTTTGTTTTGATATGCCCAAATAGGCTGCTTGTATGAGCTAGTTTGATTATCGGCACCTTCGAAGCTTTAATGTCCTGTCACCAGGTGATTAGTTTTGTTACTAGATATGTGAGCTCAGGAGTCTGCCCACTCCTCTTGTATGGATTCAGCTCAGGTGCCCAGGTAGATAGCCACCAAGTGTGTTGTGTAGGCTGTCACTTACAGTCCTAGACAGTCATGGGTGATTTGTGTAGGCACGGGCATCTGGCTGCAGCAGGGGAACACACTCTGAGCAAGGCAGGGGACTGACAGCCAATCCCGAGTGTACAGTATGAAGGCATGTCCCTGTTCCCTAGAGTGCGTAGGTGGGTGGGTTTTGCAGCTGGACTATGAGCAGGTAACGCTGTTGGCTGTAAGGACTGGGAGGTATTCTTATTCATGGGCCCCTATCGCAGGTGGCTAGGTGGCATGGGTGGCGCCACCAGTCCTCAGGCCCCTGATGTCGGTAGGTAAAGACCCTGCTTAATGGGCAGAGCAATGTCAAATGTCAAGAACCTGCCACTTCACAGCTGAAACAGTTGAAGTTAGACTTCCAGTATATACCCTGTTGTACTGTGGTAATGAGGGCCTACACTGTTGAGATGGGCCCACACAAGTCTACACAGGGGGAAAGGCGCTCAAAGTCTGTGGATCCCTTATGCCTGTGCCTAGGCAAAGGAGCTGTGCCTACCCTGGGTTCATGGCTTAGGGGAGCCAGCAGTTTATTTTTTCCCGTTTGTTAATTTGTTCATTCTCCAAGGCAGGAAGAATGGCTTCAGGCTTGTGACGGATCCTACTTCCTACCCAGGGGACTTGGCAATTTCTGAAGCCAGCCCAGGACCCAGTGCAGAGCAGGAAGCTGGGAGGTAAATGGGAGAGAGGTTTTTCCCTAAGAGGGGTGTTTTTGATCTGTGCGGTAAGCCGTATGCAAGTACTTTTCTTTCGCTGACGAGGGCTGCTTCTCACTGGTTCTGGGTGGTCTTGTAGACTCTCTGACAATGGGTCTGTCCTGGTGCAGAAAACACGCCTTCCAAGCACCGCCACTTGCTTGCCTAACTGCTCACCCATGAGCTGCTCATACCTGAAGGGCTCAGGCTCTCGCCGGGTCAGGTCTGGCAACTCGTTGCTGCTTTAGAACCATCTCTCCCTCCCCCTGCCACTAAGTCCGGTTCCTCCACTCTGCCTTTGATGTTCAGGGCTCCCAGATTGCCATATATAATGGAATCACTTGTTTTTTGGGTCTTTGTTGTAAGAGGGTCTACTGGAAGCATCTGACTACTCTGCCATCTTGGCCTCACCTGAGAATTTTTTAAAGAAAGCAGCTGTCTTTATTTTTCTTATTGTAGGCAAAAATTTCAACTGAAATAAAATCAGCCAACCTGAGTGGGTCAGCCAAGTTCAGATAGAACTATTTAACAAAACCTGAAGCAGTTTTTTAATGTGGGACTCCATTAAGATAATCTGTGTGTCTCCTGTTTATAGTCAACTCTTGTTATTCTTCGGTGCCATTGAGTTGGTTCTGACTCATAACAACAGAATGAAACACTGCCCAATCCTGAGCCATCCTCACAATCTTTGCTATATTTGAGCCCATTTTTGCAGCCACTGTGTCAATCCATTTTATTGAGGGTCTTATCTTTTTCACTGACCCTCTGCTTTACTAAGCATGATGTCCTTCTCCAGGGACTGGTCCCTCCTGACAAGATGTACAAAGTATGTGAGACAAAGTCTCACCATCCTTGTTTCTGAGGCGCATTCTGCCTATACTTCTTCTAAGACGGAGTTGTTCCTTCTTCTGGCAGTCCTTGGTATAGTCGATATTCTTTGCCACCACCATGATTCAAATGTATCAATTCTTTGGTCTTCCTTATTCATTGTCCAGCTTTCACTCGCATATAAGGCCATTGAAAATACCATGGCTTGGATCAGCAGCACCTTAGTCCTTAAGGTGGTGATTTTGCTTTTTAACACTTTAAAGAGGCCTTTTGCAGCAGATTTGCCCAGTGCAATAGGTCCTTTGATTTCTTGACTGCTGCTTCCATTGATGTTGATTGTGGATCCAAGTAAAATGAAATCCTTGACTTCGATCTTTTCTCCCCTTATCATGATGTTGCTTATTGGTCCAGTTGTGAGGATTTTTGTGTTCTTTATGTTAAGATGTAATCCATACTGGAAGTTGTAGTCTTTGATCTTCAGCAGTAAGTACTTCAAGTCGGCTTCCCATTCAGCAAGCAAGGTTGTATCATCTGTATATGGCAGGTTTTTAATAAGTCTTCCTCCAGTCCTGACGCTGCATTCTTCTTCTTGTAGTCTAGTTTCTAGGATTGTTTGTTCAGCATACAGATTGAATAACTATGGTGAAAGGATACAACCCTGATGCACGCCTTTCCTGACTTTAAACCACGCAGTATCCCCTTGTTCTGCTCAAATAGCTCCTCTTGGTGTAGGTACAGATTCTGCATGAGCACAATTAAGTGTTCTGGAATTCCCATTCTTCATAATGTTATCAATAACTTTTATGCCCACACAGTGGAATGCCTTTGTATAGTCAACAAAACACAGGTAAACATCTTTCTGGCATTCTCTGCTTTCAGCCAAGTTCCATTTGTCATCAGCAGTGATATCCTTCGTTCCAAGTCCTGTTCCGAATCCCACTTGAATTTCTGGCGGTTCCCTGTCAATGTACTGCTGCCACCATTTTTGAATTATCTTCAGAAAATTTATACTTGGCATGTAATATTATTGTTATTGTTTGATAATTTCCACTTTCTGTTGAATCATCTCTTTTGGAAGTGGGCACAAATATGGATCTTTTTCAGTTGGTTGGCCAGGTAACTGTCTTCCAAATTTAAATTTGGTGAATCAATGGTGAACTTCCACTTGCTGTTTTGAGGTTGATGAAGGATTGGAAAATAATGCCCTTTACAGAAAAAGTTTGCTGACTCTGCTCCACAGCAATGAAAATGAACAAATTACAGCAAGAATAACATGGTTGAATTTCACAAACATAGCATTGAGTGAAAAAAAGCCAGACACAAAATCTTACTGGATGATTTCTCTTATATGAAATTCCAAAACTAGACTATAGTGTGTAGGAATGCAAGATGTGATTGCCACAAAAGTAAGTATAATGGCTGTATTGTAGGGGAGGGAGATGTTAGAGATTAAGACAGTGAAATGTTGTACCTCAGGATTAATCTTGAAATGTTGCTTTTGACAATGAATGTGCCACCATTCCTCTTCAGTTTGTCATTCCTGGCATGGCAGACCATATGATTGTCCCATTCAAAGTGGCCAATACCAGTTCATTGTATCTCACTAATACCTAGGATATCAAGCTTCAAGTGTTCCATTTCATTTTTGAAGACTTCCAATTTTCCTAAGATAATACTTCATGCATTCCATGTTCTGATTATTAAAGGATGTTTGCAGCTGTTTCTTCACATTTTGAGTCATGCCACCTCAGTAAGTGAAGGTCCTGAAAGCTTAACTCGATCCATGTCATTAAGGTCACCTCTACTTTGAGGAGGCAGCTCTTCCCCAGTCGTATTTTGAGTGACTGCCAACCTATGGGGTTCATCTTCTGGCACTATATTGGATAATGTTCTGCTGCTATTCATAAGGTTTACACTGGCCAGTATTTTTAAATTGATCACCAGGTCCTTCTTCCTAATGTGCACTAGTCTGAAACCTGTCCACCATGGGTGACCTTGCTGATATTTGAAATACCGGTGCCATAACTTCCAGCATCACAACAACACGCAAGCTACCACAGTATGACAAATTGACAGACAAATGATGGAATAGTCAACTACCTATTCATTATTTTCACTTTTTCACCTCCCTGTCACCTCCTCCTACTCACTCTTCTGCTCCGTCACTCCTTTGAAACTGCTTTCAGCAAGGACACATCAGTAATAAAGATTTTACATTTGGCATTGTTAAAAAGTCACTTCTTTAATAATCTATTAGTTTTCTCATAACAATCTGGCTAAACTTTTTTGATTTTTTTTTTTTTTTTGGATCTATTCTTCCTCTGCCCCTCAAAAGATGGTGTTGTCCAGTGCTCATTCTCCTGCCTTCTTTTCCGTTCAAATTACATGATGTCCCTGAGTGATGTATTCTACTCTTAATGCTTTATTACCAACTCATATTGATGACTCCCAGATTTATAGCTCTAGATCCATATATCTAACTGCTACTAGATATTACCACATGGATGTCCCAAATGTATTTCAAAGTCAACATGTTCAACAAGGTGCTTACCTTTCCTCTCCAAATTCAATGCTTATTTTCAACAGTAGATCCCACCAATTAACCAAATGCCCAAGTCAGATATCTGGGAGTCATTCTGGATGCCTCTTTCTCCCTCTATCACCCCCCTCACCCCCTTGTATTTAATGAACAACCAAATCCTTTCAATATTTTCTCACATTAATATTTCTCGTATTTGAGCACTTCTTTCCACCTTCACTGTCAATGTCTAGTTTGGGCCATCATCCTCTCTCCCCTTAACTAGTGAGTGTTCTCCCTACTCACTACTTGCTCTCATCCAATCATTTCTCCATGGAGCTGCTATTGTGATCTTACTAAAATACAAATCTGATCCTATCAATCATTACCTGAGCAAAGTCCAAACTCTTTAATATAGCGTTATCTCACTATCATTATCCAACCTCTGCACATTTTGCCTGCCTCATTTCCAGACACCTCTCCTGTTACACTCTGCCCTCCAACCTTATTGACCAGAATGTATCTGTAATTCTTAGTACAGAACAAGATCTTTCTGCCTCCAGCCCTTTGCCCATGCTGTTCTGTCTGCCTGGAAGGCTGTCTGCCTGACTCTTCACTTGGCTATTTCCAGGTTGCCTTCCAGAGCAGTGCTTCTGAAACTTTTATGAATCACTTGGGGGTCTTTTTAAGATACCAGTTTGATTCACTGGATCTGGGCTGGGCACAAGATCCTGTATTTTTAACAACTGTTTCTACATGATATCAGTGCTTCTGATTCATGGACAACACTCAGACTAGGAATGTCTTAGAACTCCTTCAGCCACTCTGGAAAGACTTGTCTGATCTCCTAAGTTTGGAAAGGTGCTCCACATTGTTTCATATGGAGCATTTCCCCTCCTCATTGCATTCAAGAACCTCCAATGTGATTTCCTCTGTATTATAATGTTACATGATGATGGACTCAGTCTAGTTGACTGAGGTCATCATTCTAAATCGTGGTATGCCCAGAATCTAGCAAGTACCCAAGAAACCGCTCTGGATCCTCTACAGTTTGTCCCATACTGATATCACTCCATGCCATCACTGCTGCTATATCTACAGTGATAAAAACATTTAGTCTATCACCTGCAATGCTGGCTCTCAGTTTGAGAATACTCACATTCTTTATAGTGAGTGAATTTTCTGGAACCATCAGTGTTTCTACTTCTTTGGTAGCCACATTATCTCTGATGTTCTTCCAGACATTGGGATGAGAAGAGGACTAGTTTAATTTCCTTTATTCAGAGTAGATTCTTTCTGCTTGAACACCATACTGGGAAACATAACTATAATTGTCCAGAAATAATAGGAACCATGAAAATTCTTGTTCAATATTATACTGTGAGATTTTACTGTTTAATCATATTATATTTAATCATATATTATTATATAAAGTTTGTACTTGTCCAGTGGCACTTATGTAATATATTGGCTGGCATGCTTATAGGAACAACTAAAGTTAATCAGAAACACCTTCTCTCTAGATGTTTTGTCTCAAAATATCTTCAGATTTACCAGGGATCATTAAATTTGACTGCTAAAATGAAAGAAGCTTAAGATTACCCATATATAGGTCAGGGAAAAATATGAGCATAGTGGCTGTACTTTATGCTTCCTAATTTATCAATCACAGAAGCCAAGGTAAATTTAGGGTGCACGTTGTCTTAACACACTAAGGATAGAAATGTGACTATCAAGAACATAATCAGACTCATACCTTGCTTACTGGGTAGGAGGAGGAATAAGCCTTCATAAAAACTAAAGCATTTTCTTTTCTGAGCTGGAAATTTTGAGCAGAAGAGGAATAGGCAGATGAATAAAACATGGTAATAGAATGTAATAAAGCAGAAATTGAGACACATCCACTAAGTAAGATCGCAGATAGCGTACAGATTTCACTGACCATTAAAATGACTCATCAGGCAAGATTATGATATTTTTAATCCCTAAGGTAATTATGTGATAAGTCTTACAGAGTTTGGATTTTATTAAAATTTTTAAGAGTATATTAAAATGGATTAAAGCTTCAGCTTCCTGGATTCAACATTCCTTTTTAGCATATAACAGCTCAGCAGTTTTAATGACTATTGACAGATAATTCTACTCTTTAGACTGATGTAGAAGTAACTTCTCAAATTGTTCATCAGTTGTATGCCAGGTACCCATACAGGGACACTATAGAAAGTGGCATTCATGGAATAAATGCCTTTCCTTAGCTCCCTATGCTTCTCCTTTGAAATATATGTGTATATATGAATGTAGTGACTCCAGACCAGGGCCCTGCAAACCCAGCAGTGTTAGGGGAGCAGGAAGGAGGGCTAGAGGGTTTGCTTGGGTACTGTGGATTCCTAACATATGAAATATTGTCTTCAAGCTGAAAAAAATAAATAAAATTATATAGGTACTGCAGTGAGGAATTAAATAAAAATTTAAAAGTGCCACTGGATTCTTAAAAGCTTATTTTGTTATTATTATTATATTTTTTTAATCAATCAATAGATACTAAAACTACTGCTGTAAAGGAAGGGGGCAGCAATGAAACGCTATATATAACTATCTATATAGTGTTGTTGCTGTTGTTAGAACTATCATTGTTAGATGCTGTCAAGTTGGCCCCTGATTCATGGTGACTCCTTGCACAGTGGACCAAAACACTGCCTGATCCTGCACGATCCCCATGATCTGTTGCAGATCAGACCGTTGCAATCCACGGGGTTTTCACAGGCTGGTTTTCAGAAGTTTTCCAGGCCTTTCTTCCAGATTTGTGTTAGTCTGGAAGTTACATTGGTGTTCAGCATTATTGCAACACCAACGCCTCCACTGATAGCTGGTGGTATCTGCCCATGAGGTGCATTGGCCTGGAATTGAACCCATGTCTCCTGCATAGAAGGCAAGAATTCTGCCATTGAACCACACCTCAAATGATCATTCATTGAAACAAGCAATATCTTTCACATACTAACAATCTAGAGAAATACAAGGAATAATGAAAGAGGTAAACTGAGAAGTTAGGAATTATGAAATAAAAAGTCTTGCATATAACGATTGTGGTGCAATGGGTTTCTCTTATGTGGCCTTTCTGGCCTTGTGTTTGCAAATTCTCCCAAAGTGATTGGTCGGCAGCAGTTTTTCCAAGGATTGGTCAATTTGCTATCTGCATAAGTGGCTTACAAAGGTTGGTTGGCTTTCTCTCTACATAAGCAGACTTGGAAGGATTGACTGGCTTGATGTCTCCATAGCAGTCTACCCAATAGGACTGGCAAGTTTATGAAAGCCACACCTTGAAATTGACAACGAGTTTTCCTATATAAGCAGCCAACCCTCACAGAAATTTTTTGGGGACCTTCTGATCACCAAGATCCTGGAGAGGAGAGTGTTCTTTGGACCCAGGGTCCCTGTACTAAGAACCATCTAGATTCAAGTGAAAAAGCTGTTCTGAGCTGATAACACTGAAGACAAAGAGAAACAGCAGTAAGCATAGCAGAGCAAAGAAGCAGAGAAATTGCATCAGTGGTACAAGCAGAAGGAACCACAAAACTGACAGATGGTAGCTGTGGGCTTGTCGGCCCACAAAGAGGATGGTGGTGTTGGACAGAGTTGGCCCACGGAACAGAGCTGGACCCCACCAGGCAGGATGTCACCAGTGGAGCTGGAAACCCAGTGAAGGAGAAGCATCCAGAGTCAGGGCTGTGTAGGGGGACCCCTAAACAGAGCAAGTGGAAGTATGAGGGGTGAACTGGTCTGCCTTTGGCAGCAGCAGATGCCCTGGCTATGCTAAGTGTGGTAACCCTAAGGCCGAGAGGGAGCCAGTCCAGATGGGGTCAAGAGGTGTTCTGTTGCCTGCAGAGGCTTGGGTATACACCATACAGGGGTTGCCTGTAGAACAGTTTTGCCTCAAGACCTGTCGTAATGCCAGCCTCATGGTGGCACTGGCCCAGGATTGTCCCAAAGCTGCTGGTTGAGAATTGGACCAATGAGCATAGAGCCAGCCTAGAAATGCCACAGAGAGAGAGACAGAGAAAGAGAACCAACATAGCCACAACGCAGTCAACCTGAGCCAGAGACACACCTGCTGAGCTGGTACATGATCCATGGCGTGCACACCAAGTAACACAGAAATGGACATGGGTATTTGGGAAGGGTAAGCAGGTTCCCTTTTAGACGTCAGTAAATCCATCTCTTATGGTGTTAAATGGGCTACTTGTGGGGGTGGAAGTGACCAGTTCACTTTAAATCAGTTCCTGTTATTTACTGTTTGGTTTCTACGAGTAATCTGTTCCTGACTACCGTCTACTTTCTATAAATAATAATAACATCTCCAATTGCCAACACTGTGTAAAGTGTCTTTGTGTGTGGGACCCGATTGGATCAGGTAGTAGAATCCTTATCCTGGCAGTCTCCTGGTTGCTTGGAATTTAGAGTATAACCTGTGTATGTATGCACACATGTACACACATGTGCACACGGTTCAATAATGTTTCTAATGTGGCTGAATTTTAATCAAGTAACAAGTGAAGAATTTTTCTATGTACATAATTTAGGTGGAAAAACATCCAGGAGATCCAGGTTTTCTCTCCAGGCAAGAAGTTATTTGGAAAGAACTAAGCAATATGGTGTTGGTAAACAGTGTTTCTCTCTGATGAAATTCCAGCCAAAAAAAAGAGAATCTATAACAATTATCAAACCCCAAATTTAAGACTTTTAAGACTTTTATTAAAATCTTCCATTCCTTCAGCCATTATAATATGTATATATATATACACACATATATATGTGTATATAAAATGGTTGCTTTTTATGCAAGTTACAGGTTAAAAAAAAAAAATGAAACCTTCTAAACAAACTATTTTTTTGCTAACTAAAAACCTTTACACAATTGGTTTAGGCCGGGTTCTCTAGAGAAACAAAACCAAGGAAGTGTGTCTATATGTGTGTATATATATAGAGAGAGAGAGGGATTTATGTCAAGAAAATGGCTCACATGATTGCAGAGGCTGGCAAGTCCATGGGTCATATGTCAGACTGGAGGCTTCTCTCGACTCACATAGCTGCAGGGGCTGACAAACCCAAGATCAGCTGGTCAGATGGCAGTCTGCTGGCTCATGGGCTACAGAGGTCCATGAATCGATCCCAAGGTCAGCAGGTAAACTGATAGCTCGTATCCCAAGAAACAGAGGTCAGATGATGACAAGCTGGATGCAGGATCCAGAATAAGAGCCTTGCTGGAACATCCATCTATATAATGGAGGCAGGCCACATCCCCAAGAGAGCTCCCTTTCAACTGATTGGTTTCTCATAGCAAATCTCATCAGGGAGTTGATTACATCATCTACATAACTGCCAAACTATATAATAACTTCAAACTGCTGAGGATCATGGCCCAGCCAAGCTTGACACACAAGCTTAACCATCACAACAGTAACCTGAAATGGTAAAAAAAAAAATGAAATAGAAAAAAGACTTATGAAATTGTTCCCAGTGTATTTCTGTTAGCTTAGTTCCAGATACTCTTCTAAAAAGTAACTTGATAAAGTAACAAAAATCTCTCTCCTTTAACTTCATCTACGAATGATATAAGTAATGATATGTAATTATTGAAAAATAATTTAGTTATTGGAAATATCCTGTAAATTCAATTTAATACTCTAAACTCTATTGGACAAATCTAATAACTGTTTACACCATAAAGGAACCATAAAATACTTAAATGCAAAAATGATGATGATATATAAATAATTTTCAAGGTTTTTAACTACATCCTAATTTAACATAACTATGTTATGATATAAATCCCTGGGTGGTGCAAGCAGTATGTGATCAGCTGCTAACCTAAAAATTGGCCGTTCGAACCCACTGGTGGTAAGTGCCTCGGAAGAGAGGCCTGGCAATCTACTTCCATAAAGATTGCAAAAAAAACCCCAAAAAACCAAACCCATTGCCGTAGTATCAATTCCGACTCATAGCAGCCCAACAGGACAAAGTAGAACTGCCCCATAGGGTTTCCAAGGCTGTAAATCTTTATGGAAGCAGACTGCCATATCTTTTTCTCACAGAGCAACTGGTGGATTCAAACCTCCGGCCTTTCGTTTAGTAGCCAAGTGCTTACCCATTGCCACTGAGCCACCAGGGCTCCTCCCCATAAAGATTACAGCCAAGAAAACACTATGGAGCATTTCTACTCTGTAGCATATGGGCTCACCATAAGTATGAAACTACTCAACACCAATAGGTTTGTTTTTTTTTTTTTTTTGTAGTTTTGTTTTATTTTGTTTTGTTATATTATTAACACATTACCCTTAAGGGAACTGCATCCAGTTATGAATGACTTGAGGGAGTGGAGTGGCCAAGAGCTGAAACAGAAGAGGAAGGGAGGTGCAATATGAACAACTATAAAATATGTCACAAATATTTTAAATCTGATTTTCTAATTATATTCCTCAGTTGGAGGAATGCCTTGGAGGTCTTGGGTGGGGTGTGGGTGCTGGAGGGCAGAGGGGAAGATTCAGCAGATGAGTCAGTCTCAGTGGCCATGCTTTCACCATTTTGCACAGTCAGAGTCCATGGAAGATTGTGTTTGCAGAAACAGGTCACAGTGGTTACCAGGGGAAGGTGGGAGGGAGGAGGAAAGAAAGACACAGCACTTAGGAGACACTGAGCTTCTGTTAAGGGTGATGGAAAAATTTGGGAACAGTGAAGGCTGATGGTTGAACAACACAATGAACATAATTAAGGTAACTGAATTGATCATGTGAAGATTGTTGACATGGCAAATGTTTTGTCACATATATATTTACCACAATAAAAAAAGAGAAGGGGGCACATACCAAATTTAAAAAAAGAAAAAACCAACAGGTCGTAGGTTAAAAAATATTTGAAAACTACTGGTTTAGAACTTAAGAGGAAAATCTTGTAAGTCTTGTTGTAGGTAGACAAGGGGTTTTTTAGCTATTCTCTGAAGTGTCTCTCCAGTCCTTCTTTATTGTGATTCAAGGATGTCAATTATAAGAGGGAAAGGGTCGAGATGCAGATAGGTAAATGGAGTGCATCCCCAGGGTTTCTGATATTAATGGTGCCTAGAGGAGTGTTTGTGTGGCTTGTAAATCAAATTTTACCTTGGCTTTTTTTTATTTACGGAATTTATTTAAAATTTCAAATAATATTAAGAAGGGTGTAGAATCTCTATGTTCAACAAATGGAGGCATCGTTTTCATAAAGTCAAGAAACTCTGTATTACGCGAGTGAAGGCTTTGTTTAAATGAGAGTTTGTGACCAATGGGGTTCTTCAGATAAACTGAATCTTTCATAGCGGCAGTTGCTACTCCTGCAGATAGTTCAGCAGCGGTCGATTAGGGTCGGAACTTAATCTGGACTAAAACAAAAAACTTGATTGTTGCACATTACCAATACGAAAGAGAAAACTAAAGTAAATTATCATTAGCTAATTAATCAAAAGATTTTATTTTTAAAAATAACCCTATGGTAATCATAACTTTCAGAAAATAACTTACTACTATATTAGGTTACAATAATACTGTAATAATATTACAAATGAACAGATCTGTGTAAGCACCTTTCATTTCTCCAGGCTGTGCTTTAAAATAATTACATAGTGAGATAATTGAAATGTGTGCCGACATCTCAATGTCTCCAGTGATAATATAAACTTAAAAGTGGAATTGGCTGTGGTCTTAATTTTAAAAGTTGGTAACAAGTATATTTTAAGTCTTAGGTGCTTGTAAAAATTTCCTTTTCATGTATTTATTTATTTGCCTCCATTTTTTCCTTGCTACTTTGTTAATCAGTGTCTAGATGGCAACGTTTTGAATAATTCACTGAGATTACCATTGTAAACCATGTATTAAGAAGATAACCTTTGAAAATTGAGGATGGAGTTAGTCTTAATTATGAAGGCTCGTGGAACATATTGTCTAAATCAACCTGATAATTGCCAAATTAGTATTGTGCCTTACAGGTGTCTGTGGGCTAAAACTAGATTTTAGATCGAAGGAATTTATAAAGTGAACTCCAGAAAACAGTTATCATACTCTTGTCATTCTTCACTGTTTTGACCAATTTGGAGTTCAACAGAGTCAACCTTTGGGTGCTTTTATAATCCATGCTGGGAATTTTCACCTAGGAATGGAACACTGGGACAGCTAACTCCTATTACCTACCATCATTCTTGCATCGTTGAGTTTCTGTGTATTGCACTTGCTGCAGCTTTATGAAAGCTCCAAAGGTAGACTAATAAATGGTTGAGCATAACCTGGAAATCTGAATCCACAAATTTGCCAAATGTAGATGACAAATAGGTTCACTGAAGCAGGGGATATGAGGACACTCACATTCCATTGTGGGGAACTTTGGAGAGATAGGTATCTTTCACTAAGACAACAGGAGAAAAGAGAACAGGGAGGAAATCCCAAGTTTTGTCTGTGATAAGGGTGGCAAATACTCAAACACTATGTCGACACTCTGACAAAACCTGAACAATGCAGTTTGATGTTGTGGGTGTGAGTACATACCACCTCAACACTTCCCTCCCCCGCCTTTAGTGCCATCAATGTCGAGTTATCCAGATACCCTACTCCTTGTGACGCTTAAGGTTTGGCTAAGGTTAATTGGCAATGAATGACCTAGACATTGATAGTGTGTGCAGTGTTGAAAGCATGAGAGTGTTAACTCTCACAAGGTTCATATGAAATTAAATAAAAGTGAGAAAATAAGAGGTGTGATCACAGAAGAAAAACATGTTGTTGGATGAAATTTGGAAGCAGATGGTGAATCGATGAGGCAAAAACAGTCAGATAGAGTGATTGGTTACTAGAAAGTACATCTAGCTTTTTCTAATTAAAAAAAGATTTAACAACATTCTACTTTCGTCCTTAATAAAAGAGACTTTTACAATGTCAAACTTCACGGTTTATGTTATTATACAAAATAGTTTCTTGCCGTTCAACTAGATAAGGAAAGGAAGTGAGAGTAGAACGGTTGATATAGGGATTCTAAACAAAACTGTGAAAACTACAAATATTCGATACAGGGATAACACTTAAGAAGTAAGCAACATAAATGTGTAATAGGAAAAAAAGCTTCAGAATCTGAGAAATACAGGATGAACTGAAATGACTTTTCATTCTAAATGCATGCTGTATAGCAATGCTTTACATTCTATTCATAATACAGTACTCTACTCTTTCAAAATAATGCAGAATACTCTTTTGCTGCCCAGTTCCCTTCACTTAACCTGTTTCCTGTCTCTCTATTGCTTGACTTCTAATCATTTTTCAAGGCCCTCTTATTCACTTCCTCCTATTACCTGGTATATTAGATTTCTACTACTGCATAAGAAATTAACACAAACTAAAAAAACACATTTTGTCATATCACAGTTTCTGTGAGTCAAGAGGCCAGGTATACACTGTTGGTGGGAATGTAAAATGGTACGACAACTTTGAAAATTGATTTGGCACTTCCTTAAAATGCTAGAAATAAAAGTACTATAAGATCCAGCAACCCTACTCCTTGGAGTATATCCTAGAGAAATAAGAGCCGTCGCATGAATAGATACATGTACACCCATGTTCACTGCAGCACTGTTCACAATAACAAAAAGATGGAAACAACATAGGTGCTCATCAACGGATGAGTGGATAAAAAAATTATGGTATATTCACACAATGGAATAGTACGCAATGTTAAAGAACAATGATGAATCCATGAAACATCGTATAATATGGATGAATCTGGAAGGCATTATGCTGAGTGAATTTAGTCAGTTGCAGAAGGACAAATATTGCATAAGACCACTATTATAAGAACTCAAGAAAAGGTTTAAACACAGAAGACAACATTCTCTGATGTTTAGGAGGGTGGGGAAGGAGGGAGAGGGGTATTCACTAACTAGATAGTAGACAAGAGTTAGGTGATGGAAAGGACAGTACATACTACAGGGGAAGTCAGCACAACTGAGCTAAACCAAAAGCTAAGAAATTTCCTGAATACAACCAAACACTTCGAGGGACAGAGTAGCAGGGGCGGGGCCTGGGGGCCATGGTTTCAGGGGACATGTAGGTCAATTGGCATAACAAAGTTTCTTAAGAAAATGTTCTGCATCCTACTTTGGTGAGTGGCGTCAGGGGTCTTAAAAGCTAGTGAGCGACCATCTAAGATGCATCAGTTGGTCCCAACCCACCTGGAACAAAGGAGAATGAAGAACACCAAAGACACAAAGAAAATATTAGCCCAAGAGACAAAAAGGGCCACATAAACCAGAGACTGCACAGCCTAAGACCAGAAGAACTAGATGGTGCCTGGCTACCACCAATGACCACTGTGACAGGGAACACAACAGAGAGTCCCTGATGGAGCAGGAGAAAAGTGGGGTGCAGAACTCAAATTCTAGTAAAAAGACCAGACTTAATGGTTTGACTGAGACTGGAGGGACCCCAGAAGACATGACCCCCGGACTCTCTGTTAGCCCAAAACTAAAACCATTCCCGAAGCCAACTCTTCAGATAAAGATTAGACTGGAGTATAAGACATAAAATGATACTCATAAAGAGTGTGCATCTTAGTTCAAGTTGATACATGAGGCTAAATGGGCAGCTCCTGTCTGGAGGTGAGATGACACAGCAGAAAGGGACAGGAGCTGGTTGAATGGACAAGGGAAACTCAGGGTGGAAAGGAGGATTGTGCTGTCACAGTATAAGGATGGCAACTAGGGTCACATAACAATGTGTGTATAAATTTTTGTATGAGAAACTAACTTGAATTGTAAACTTTCACTTAAAGCACAATTAAAAAAAATAAAAGCAGCAGCAGCCGCCAGGTATAGTTTAACTGGTTCTTCTGCTCAGGGTTTCAGAAGGCTGCAATGAGGGTGCTGGTTGGGCTATACTGTCATCTGGAAGCTTGACTTGAGGAAAATCTGCTTCCAAGCCCATTCTGTTGATGAAGGATTCGTTTCCTTGTTGCTGTAGGAGGGCCCTACCTTTTTGTTGGCTGTCAGTTGCAGGCTAACCTCATGCCCTAAAGACCACATGCAGTTCTTAGAGGCTGTCCTCCGTTCCTTGCCATGTTGGCTTCTCAACATGATCACTGACTTTATCAAGCAGGCTAGTAGAAACTCTAGCTCCATTCTACCACACACACAAGACATATATAATGTAATATGATCATAGGAATGATATCTCATTACCTTTGCCATATTCTACTTAGTAAAAGCAAGTCACAGATCCCATCCACACTTCCAGATGAGAGTACAATGGCATGGACACCAGGGAAATGATCATGGGGGCCACCCTAAAATCTGTCAGCCACACCCAAGGTCCATACTTTGATCAAATAACTCCCACAAGATCCATTTATCTCTTAGCCATCCTGTTTCCTCCTCTGCCCTTTGTTCCCTTTCATTGAAAGGACTAATCCTAAAACACATTCTACAAAGACCCTAAAAGAACTATCAGGCACACTCCGTTCCCCCCTCCAAAAAGATAAAGAATAGTACGTATTTCAAGACAGCATCAACAAAGAAAAAAAAAAATTCTTCAGGACAAAATCCTCCATCAGGGAGTCATATACACTCTGTAGAGTCATTGAAAAAGCCTCAGATTTGGGTGTTGGGAGCAAAGGTAACACTAGCTCATGGAGGGATGGTAAGCAGAAAGGAAGTCAGGGAGATGCCAAATCTTTATCTAATGGGACTAATTGTTTCTTGTGTCTGGAAGAGCAGTGAGGAGTAGCTGCTGCTTTCTCTAGCGTTTGCTAAATGAAATAGGAATTATATTTCCCCATAAACTCAGAAGGAAGAACTATCATTCCACTGCTAGGGATTGATTCAGTTATCCTCAACCACATGGAAGCTGAAGTAAGCCATCTGAAGTTTACTTTGTAACCCTGCAAGTCAGCTTGGAAAACAAACCCCTAATATTTGATTTTGTTTTTCTTAAAATTGTCTTTTAATGACATGAAATTACTCCCTGTCAGAAGGCTCTCAATATGAAAGGCTGACAAATTCTGCAAGTAGTGGTACTTGCTCTTGGTTTAGGATTAAATAATGTCATCCTTGGTAATCATAATGTAGCTGCTGTTGCTATTTCTTACATGCTTATACTGGGATTTATATTGGCGACTGTTTTTTTCTCCCCCTGGGAGCCCTAAGAACTCAGCTTATTGGTCTTTACGGGCAAACATGTTTTTGAGCCCTGGTGGTACGGTGGTTAAGTACTCGGCTGTTAACCAAAAGTTCAATGGTTAGAACCCACCAGCTGCTCCACTGGAGAAAGATGTGGCAGCCTGCTTCCGTGGAGATTTATAGCTTCAGAAACCCTATGGGGCAGTTCTGCTCCATCCTATAGGCTTGCTGTGAGTTGGAATTCACTCTACTGCAATGGATTTATTAAGGAAATGTATTTTAAAATATGTCTTAATATAGCATTTTACCTTTAGAAAAATATTTTCATGTCTGTCTTATTTGATGCTACGTATAATGGCATAAGAAGGTCAAGAGCAATTGCTATGATCCCCAGTTTACAGGTAAGGAAACCGTCTCAAAGAGGATACATGGTTGTTAAGGGCTACACAGCTACTAAATGACTTAGGTACTGTCTTAGTTACCTCCCATAAAAAACCAAATCCATTGCCGTTGAGTTGATTCTGACTCATAGCGACCCTATAGTTACCTACTGCTGGTATAACAGAAATACCCCAAGTGGATGGCTTTAACAAAGAGAAATTTATTCTCTCACAGTCTAGAAGGCTAGAAGTCCGAATTCAAGGTGCCAGCTCCAGGGGAAGGCTTTCTGTCTCTGTCAGGTCAGGGGGAAGGTCCTTGTCATCAATCTTCCTTGGTCGAGGAGCTTCTCAGGCGCAGGGACCCCGGGTCCAAAGGACGCGCTATTCTCCTGGCTCTTGTTTCTTGGTGATATGAGGTCCCCCGTCTCTCTGCTCGCCTCTCTGTTTCATATCTCAAGAGAGATTGGCTTAAGACACAACCTAATCTTATAGATTGAGTCCTGCCTCGTTAACGTAACTGCCGCTAATCCCATCTGTCATTAACATCATAGAAATAGGATTTACAACACATAGCAAAATCACATCAGATGACAAAATGGTGGACAATCACACAGTGCTGGAGATCATGACCTAGCCAAGTTTACACATATTTTGGGGGAACACAGTTCAATCCATAACAGGTAATATTGAATCTGCCAATCCCAGCTCAACATAGAGCTCTTCCACTCAACTTCCTGGTTGATGCACTCTGTACATATCTAGAGAGAAACATTAAAGAAGGGCTGTTTTCCACTTGTACTTATGGGAGCAAAGTATTCACTGATCTTTTTTTTAACTTAATAAATATAAAACTTATTTGCACTTGCTTTTAAGAAAGAAATTGGCAGAGTCAGAAAAATATGATTCGTTCCTTTTATGTGTCAGTAGATTTGGTAATTATGCATTATTTTGTTGAGCAGTCTGATAAGCACATAAATCACTTGAAATGTCAACACAAAAATGTGTTGATTTTGGCTGCCTGAAAACTGTCAAGTTACTTTTCTTCTTATGCTCTGAGAAAGAACTTGAAGAGATACCTTTCTGATCAATTTTGGTGTGAATTTGGAATTGTATCTAAATAAGGAGTGTCATTTTCAATAAATGGGAAAAAGCAAGTTGTGAATAAGTGTATCCTGTGTTGTAAGAAGACCATACTATATCTAAGAGAATCTGGTAGATGTTCACTGTGTTTCAGTTTGGTGTCCAAACTAACTTCCATTTTGCTTTCTAGTGGACATTGATTTATATCCTAATAAATGTTATTTGAGGTTTTCCTTAATAAACCGCACACACGCGCACACACATTTATTCCTTCATATAACTTATAAAATTATTTTTCTTAACCCAAAGGAATATGAAAAAAAAATTTTTTTCGCGTTACTCTTGTCAAACTCTGTGTTGGATATGTTAATTACTCCTCTGCATAGACTATCTAACAAAGTTATGGAGGTTTGGGCACAAGTGATGGGTCTGCATAATACTGGACATATATACAGATAATGAGGCAAAAGTTGCTTTGACCATTTAAAAGATTAAGCTATAAGAAGCAAGCACTGTTTGAAATAGAAGCCACAGATACACAAAGGATCTGCACTTTTCAGAAATGGAACATTGATTTTTAGCAGCTGCATGTTTCTAGCACACCTAAAAGGTGATTTAGGAAATTTTTCCCCAGCATTATTCCAGAAATGCTGGGGGAAAATTTGCTACATATCTTGACAAATAGTAAACATTAAAAAGTCCAAATACTAATGTTACCAGAAATTAAAGTTAGACTATTCTTTGCTAGTCTGGCAAAGTCAAAAGATTTAAATTTATCTTACATCACATGAATGCAAGCTACTTTAAAAACAGTTACTGAAATGCACATTGTCACAAATTATGTATTGGGAATAGACTTTTATGCTATTTGTCACTGAGACAAGAAGAAACTAAGCCATCCGCAAATGTCATAGTCTATATAAAAATTGATAGCTAGGACTTGCCCACATTTAGAGATAAACATAAGATGATTGAAAAGCGGAACCATAGTGTTGAAGGGTGGGCCTGGGCAGGTCTAATGATCACATTTTATAGACAAAGGACCTAAGGTCCAGAGAGGTTAAGGAATTTATTTAAGTGGAGTGCATGATGGAAACATTACCTTTACTACTGAAATAGCACATTAAGGCTAAAATCTAAATTCCTTAGATTGTATATTCTTTAAGCTTCCTAATTATGACTAGTTACTAAGAAAGACCCTTCACAGTTTAGCTCAAACTTTCCACCCCAGCCTCTTTCTCCTAAGGTTCTTCCCCCCATACTCTAGCCACATGGAAATTCTTATCCTTCTCTGAGCTAATAAAGCCCTTTGAAGATACAATACCTTTGCAAGTGCTCTTCTCCTGGCCTGGAATGTCCTTCGCTTCTGTATTCACTGTCCAACTCCTAGTCATCCTTCAACACTCATGCTCCCCTTGTCACTGATCACTCTGCACACCCTGCCAGTACTTTTTTTTCATGCCTGAAACAGCTCGCACCACTGTGCTATCAGCTATATACTCGTCAGCCTACTTCTTCCACATACCAGCCTCTCTAGGGGATTTTAGTAACCCAGAGGCCTAGCACGTAGAGATGGTGGTGGTGTTAGCTGCCGTGGAATCAGCCCTCAACTCATGACGATCTGATGCGCAACAGGAGTGGACCCTTGTGATCCATAGGATTGTCACTGGCTAATTTTTCAGAAGTAGATCTCAGACCTCTCTTCCTAGTCCATCTCAGTCTGGAAGCTCCACTTAGCCTTTTCAACAGAATCGCAATATACAAGATTTAAGTTAATTTCTTCCTGTTTTAGTTCTCCATAATACAGTATCTGGTGAAAGAAACATTATTATATAAACTACATCTTGGTTATTTGGAATTATACCAGTTTAAGATTTTTTACAAGTATTGGGGAGCACTTAATGACTGGAATTTTTTGTACAGGGCCATTGTTTTAGTTTTTATTTTTGTGGTAGTTTGCCAATTTTATCCTTTTTTTAACAGACCAAATGAAGTGGTGCTGAATGTTTTGCATGCTTATTTTTAAATCAAGGTGTATAACCTCTCCTTCATGTCCTTAGTAAGCTTTGTTTGTATTTCCCAGGTTTTTCATGTTCTGCATTGAAACCCTACATTTTTAATATAAAATTTATGTTTACTGTTTTGTGATCCTTGAGTGACACTAAAAAGTAAAAGATGCATTAAATCCAGCATCAGGGTGACCCAAAAACAAGACAGAAATCCATTCTTAAAATATTGGTACAAACCTAGTAATACAACTAGGAAAAGCAGATTTAATATTGCATGAATGAATATACTGAATTTTAAAATAATGACTTTAAGAATAATTTTACCTAGCACCAGTTAGGTAAAACACATGAAGCAACCAGTAAGAAAGTCCAGACAATCATAAAATTAAGGCCAGTTTTCTTATTGAAAAAGGTAAGTTGTTTTTTTTTTCCTTTCAGCCAGTAAATGATTTCAGGAGCACGGTAAGCTAGAAATTTTAGAACAGAGGGTGCATGATGTTTATTACTTTGGTATACAGAAATAATCAATTTCCCAAGGCTTTCTGGGCACTGCACCAACATACAGGCACTACAATTAAATTCAGTTAAATCCTGTCACTAAAAACCCTCACTTCATATTCACAACCAAGAGCAAAGTAAAGAATGAGATTCTTTAAGGAATGTTTTGTCCAACCGAAATAATATCTTACATTTTTCTCAGCAGGTATGCCATATGAGGTCTTGATAAACTCTAGAAATCATTATGCCAAAGCAGAGAATTCATGCAATGCCCTATATGGTCATGAGATATTTCAAATTATATTTAGTGTTGACTATTTTTCTCTGGAATAACTGGCATGCAAGGAAATGTAGCATGCAATTAACATGCAAGAGAATCTACAGACACCAAGGAGAAAGAGCCTTTTTCACTCGAGATTTTTCCTTTTACACAGGCTAGGGTGGGAGAGAAAAAATTAAGGAAATGTTTGAGGAGAGACTCAAGGAAGTTTAAAAATTGTAGAAACCATGCTCATTCAGTGTGTATGTGTGTGTGATCCTTGCTTAGTGCTATAGTGTATTAACCTGAAGGTAAGCCCTTCTTCACTCTCTCCTTCACTACCGTACCCACTGTGCCATAGGCAGAAGCTGTCTGAATGTGAATGGGTTGCACGTTATGCCAAGGGCAGGTGGGGGAGCAGATGCCATCTGGTGCAGCTCACCCTTCAGGACCCTCAGCTCCTTAGTGATCTGGATGGAATTCATCAACATAATGTTCTTCCTGGCTTACTGCCTTGCATACTCCCAGCCTCCACAATTGAGAGCACCTGGTCTTGTATTTGCAGGTTCCTCACTCAGAGCCCAGAACTCTGGAGTTAATTTTTTCCCAACACAGTGGACCTTTAAAACCCTGTCATATGAAGTCTGGGCCAGGCATTGTTAGAATTACTAGTGTTCCTCTCTGTCCCTATATGAAGCTTTAATTGCGGAATTCTTACTCTTTTCAACCATACCCTAAATGGTCTCCCAGTTGGTTCTCTGCATGATACTCTACCGCTTCTCAAATTTAGCTTCATCGGTCTTGTCTGAGAAGAGAATCCAACCACTGAGGGACATAGTCTTATACCAATGACTTTGCTCCATGACACAGTGTTTGTCTATGTGCTTGGAACTTTGCCTGTTGTTTTCTGCAAACATCTCCAAAACCGTTTTCAGTCCCCGTTTGATACCCTTTCTTTCACATCTTTCACACACACTCTACTTCCTATACAGCACTCCTTGCTGGACTTCTCTGGTATCTAGAACTTTCTTCTGTCACTCTTGGGGTCCCTGAAATTCCAGCAGCCGGTCTTAGCATCCTAGCTCCCAATGTGCACTGGGGCCAGCTGCCCTGATTTAGCATCTCTTCCTCACTCCTTTGTCTTTTATCCCTCTGGTCTGGCCTCTTCAGCAATTACGGAGTTCAGGTTTGCATAGTTTACCTTTCTGGCTTAGTAAAATACTCAGGAGTATACTGCTCCCCTTACTGTGCTGATTCTGGCACTTGACATGACATTGGACTTTATATTCTACTAGCTTCCCCTACTTGTCTTCCGATCCTTATCTACCCATTTCTGACCTCAGCACGTTAACCCAATCTTGTTCATGAGGGCTATCATTGGCTGTCTTTTTGGTGCTCTTTATCTTGATTAAAGCACTGATTAAAATGAGTGAATGGTGAAAAAAAAAAAAAAAAAGAAAGAGAGAAAGGCCCTGTCCCTTCATTTGTCAGATTGTCTCTAGGTTTTTCATTCTCATTATCACTTTTTGAATCTGAGGAACTTTACCTCATCCTGCATTACTGACGAGAGACTAAAGTCATTCTAACTAACTTTAATCTTGTCCTGCCGAAGTTATACTACCCAACCCTATCAAATTCACAGTGCCATGGAGAACAAACTCGATGAAATTGTTAATACTCCATTTAGAACTTCTCTCTTAGGAGATCTTTTACCTCATCCAAACATTTCTTTAGACATTTACATATCATTTTTTCCTTGCTACTTATCTATGTAGAAATGTTGACCCTCATATTTTTAAACACAAACTCCAACCTGTGGCCCTAACCTAATTTCTTTCTATCTTATTATCTGTCCGTTAATAAGCATTTTCCTGAATACATAATAAATGCAGATCTTGTGATAAATCTTGAAGATGCAAAGATAACTAAAGCATAATTGGCACGCTGAAGAAGGTCAAAATCTTGTAAACAGATTGCTGCAAACACTTAACTATAGTGGAAGGATATGCTAAAGATATTATAGACAGATAGTCAGGAGGAAGGATTCTAGAATCTGACTGTGGCCCATACTACTTCATATGATTCCTTTGAAACTGTTAGAAGCAGGCTTCCTATTCAGAGAATAAATTAAAAGAAGTACCATTTCTTGGGAAGATCACTGAGAAAAAAGTTGCCCTTTCTTCCCGGCTGATGCAGCCACTTGAGAGTGTACAACTTGGAAACCAGAACAAAGAATAAATTTTGCATTCTACCTATGTTCCACCCACCAAGTGTCCTTTTGTAGGGTATAACCTGAACAGCCCCTTGCAGTGGCCATGCATAAGACAGACTTGATGAAAAATCTTGGTTCTGTCACCTATAAGCTATGTAACCCTGGCACAGTCACACAGCTTCCCTGAGGCAAGGAAAAAATAGACGACCATAGTAACTAGCTCAAGGTTAATTGAAGGGATAATATGATATAATATATATGAATACTTATCCCATTTCCTGTTATTCTGTTATCATAGGAAAAAAAGAGCCATACTAAAAGAGTATGCCAGGGAAGGCTTTCCAGAACTTGGTGTGATCCTCATGCCATATCTTCAAACGAGTGTTAGTTTAAGTTCTCAAGGAGAAAAAAGGAGCAAATATACACAAATTGCAGCCAAAATTCTCAACTAAGGTAGGAGCTTAGAAGTGGTGGAGATCGGAGAGACTTGCGGCAGAATGATTGAGGAATTAGAAGATGCTGCCTAATAAAATGCTTAGAGCCCTTTACATTAGACATTTTAATTTAATGCACTAATAACCAAAAAAAAAACCCATTGCCGTTGAGTTGATTCCAAATCATAGTGACCCTGTAGGACAGAGTAGAACTGCCCTGTAGGGTTTCCAAAGCCATAAATCTTTAAGGAAGCAGATTGCCACATCTTCCTCTGCAGAGTGGCTGTGAGTTCAAACCACTGACCTTTAGGTTAGGGGCTAAGCACATTAACCACTGGGCCATCAGGGCTCATATTCATTTGGGCTCATTTGGTAATGAAATAATAAAAACATTATTAACTATATAATAAAAACATTTGCTAAGCACCATGAGATACAAGAAAAGCTGGAAAAAAAACATGCTAGGAAGGTGATAAGTGTTTTTTAAGCACTTTCATTAAATTTTGCTACTGTTATACGTGGTTTTCAAAAAATATCTTTAAAGTATAAGTTAGATTTCAGATGGTAAAATTTATGGGAGATAATTGTATTTAATTTCCATACCATAACAAGTCTACTATACATTATTTAAAGTCTAATTTTATAGTATAATTTATGAAATATGACATATTTCTGTGCCATTACATGTTTTCATGATTTTGTCATATTTATGCTAAAGGCAGCAAAAATATGAAAATAAGTTATGTAAAAAATTTCAGGTAACAGATGAGTAAAATGTTTCTTTAAAATCAGTGACTCAGTGGTTTGACTGCAGTCATAACAAAAAGAAGTCATATGGAATGCAAAAAAATAAATTTTAAAAAGAGCTTTGATTTTAAACACTTAAGTATACTAGGTCTCAATAGGCCTAGGGTTTCTAATCAAGTAGAATTTATCCCAGGAATATATAAAAAGTTTAAACTTAGAAAAATCTATTAATGTTAATCAAAAAAAAAAATCTGTGGAAAATTGTTTAGCCTTATCTTGTAAAGTTGCATATTCACATACAATAAAAAAATTTCACTCCTAGGTATATATTCATGGGAAAAAATTGAGTATGTATGCTAGAAGATAAATAGAAGAATATCTGTAATAGCACTAATTTTAAAAGCCAAAAACTGGTAACAACTAAATACTCATGACAGAAGAATGGAGAAATCTTTTGTCATATATGCACATAATGGAATGTTATTCAGTAGTAAAAATAAATGAGCTATATTACTATAAACAAAGATACAGGGTGAATCTTAGTAATATAATATTGAGTGAAAAAAAGCAAGGTCCAGTAGATTACTATTTGATATTCTTATACATTTTTTAAAAAACTAAAACTAAATCATATTATTTAGGACTCATTCATATCTGTCAAAACTATATTTTTAAAAAGCAAAGAAATAAAAAGCAAATAATGTAGGATTGGGTAACCTTGCCCGGGGGAAATAGGAGAACAAGGTAGAAAGCGTGTGCATAAGTATTGCCAATGTTATTTTTTATCGCTGTTCTTTAGGCATTAATTAATTAAAGGAGAAACCACTATGATCATCTCAATATAAACTGAAATGTAGTTTGATAAATTTCAACACCTACTCATGAATTTAAAAGGTATAGCCAATAAATAATATGAGGAAAAGTTCTTGATCAAATAAAAGGTATCTACAAAAAAAAGATATATCTAAAAGCATTCTTAGTGCAGAAATGTCTGTTTATTGTTGGATTATTTTCAACTGTTGTTTCCATCTTGAAAATACAACCACATAAGTTGTTGTGCCCTGAAAGTTTTCAAAAGAATGTTTTATTTTTAAACTATTCTTTATAACTTCCTTTTTAATCTCCCAACAACGGTGGTATTTCTTGTTCCTAAAGAATATTCTCTACGTAACAGTTTATGTCAGTTTCTGTTGCTTCTTAAAGAAAATATTACTCTACAAAATAGTTTAAGGCAGTGCATCATAAGGCAGTGCATCATAAGGCCGTGTTTGTCAGAATACAGGGCGTTAAAAAGACAGTGAATTATATGCATGACCTCTGCCCTAAATATTCTCTCTCCCCTCATAGAGATGTCAGAGAGCCATTCACGCTGACCTCTAGTGATTCTGTTTAACATATAGATGTGTCAAAGCTTATATTCTGATTCCTAAACTAATAGGTATTTCAGCATTTCATGAAGTGTACCGGATTTCCCAGTGATGAGAAGGATAGTCAAAATTACCTCTTTAGGTACAACAAATCACAAGCTCAAGAGACAAATCTTGTGAGTTGTTTTTTATATTTCCTTGCTGACTGGTTCCAAGTAAAATAATTTTCTGAAATTACACTTTTAGTTTCATTCTATATGGTTATTTTTTTATTTCCTCTTTTATTTAAATTGGCGTTTGAATTTCTTTAAACATGTCTTTGGATTTCAGGATTCTTAAAAGCTTAGAATATCAAATAAAAAGAAATTATATGTCTATTTTCTGTTCACATCTCCCCTTATATTTTTATAAATTGTGTTTAAAATAAGAGTAGCCTTATACCTGAAGCCTCAAATTAGACATAAAGGCATTTTTTTTCCCAATAACATTCAGCTGATAGGAATGTCTCACGGAGATTTAAATTATTCATTTAAATCTGCAAATGAAGCCTTCAGAGAAGTAAGCTGTAATTTAGGAATTTTTTTTTTTTAAATCTTGGATACATAAGCAAAAAATTTAAATAAGCTTAATGTAATGAATTTCTTTCAAGTAATTTATAAATTCCAAACCTAATTTAAGGTTGTGGTTTATGAACTATTTTACAGTAATAGAAAATATATTATTGCATGAATAGGTTTAGAGTTAGGGAATGTGATTTTAAAAATGTGAAGCTGTTTTGAGCTGGTTGCACAAAGAAATTAGGCCTTATGTAAGTTCTGAAACAAGCATATATACAAGAGCCTCTTAAATGTAGTGCCATTTCTCAAGAAAAAGAATGATCATCTTACTCTTCACATGCAGTGAAGAACAGCAACATATATTATGAAGGTTATATGCCCTATGTTTAAGCCAGAACATTATAACTCTTAGGCATTTACCTGTTTTGGCTTCCTTATAGATCTATTCTCACCATAATATACTGTGAGACTTAATTAAAATATGCTCATTAAGTTGTATTCAGATTTTATCAGCAACTTGCACCCAATTTTATATTCTACCACTTAATAAGCTCAAGAGAGCTTGGACACTATATTCAGGAGATTAATAAGGGAGATAGATACTGGGACCAGAAGGGAAAGCTTGATGAGATTTCAAGTATACAACACCTGCTGCTTGTTTCCGCTGAGAACAAATCAAATGAAAATTAGTGTCAATAACAGCCAGAGAATATAGATATTTATAACATAAATAAATTAATATAAGTAAATAAAATATGTTGATTTTTTATGGTTGGTCAATAAAATCTATAATCATGGCTTTTAGTGTGACTCTTTAAAACTATAATTATAATTAGTAGTGACTGTAGTGCGGATAACTAAATAGTCCTGTAAGACCCACTGGAGCCTGGGTTGTCCCTCTTATATAAATATAATGCTGACAGTGTTAGTGACCATGCATTTGAATGGAAATAATTTGTGTCCCTTTCATCCTTACTATATGCATTCTGTCCTTTGGACAAAAGATTTAAAAAAAAAAAAAAATCTGCCTTTGGGGCAGCCCAATTTCTGTGTCAATGGCTCATAACCCCATAATCTGCAGGAAGTTCCATTCCTGCTGAGCCATCTCCCTCCCTTCTCTGCTTCAATTTCTTCAGAGCTCTTTGCTATGTTGTTTTTCAACTGTTGACACTGATGGGAGGTTGCCCCAAGGCAATTTGAAGAATTTACCTCAAGCTGGATTCCTGAGAGGTCATGACCCTTCCTATTTCCTTTAGTAAGGCCAAGGAATTAAAATGTCTGTCGGCATCTAGATTTTCTTATATGGTGTTTACGTTGTTTTAGCCTAAGAATAAATCGCATAAAACGTGCACATATCTAGTTAAGAAAGAAGAATCTAGAATTAAGGCTCTCATGATCTGATGACACAAAATGATATACAGGACTCTGTGTATGATTTTACAAATTGTGGAAATGACAAAATTTTATATCAACATAAAATGCCTAGCTCCTCAAACAAGGTACAGAAAATTATGGTGTTTGTTCTGACAACTCCCCTATTTTTCAAGGGGTTTTTAAGATTTAGAATGTACAATGTGATTTGTTTTATTTTCAGAGTTCTTAAGATTTTGTCACAGAGTAAGATTTATGCAACTATATAAATTGATACATCTTATCTAGATGTTTTGTATATCAGTCTCTAAAATGTATAATCGTGATACAAAATACAAACTTCTTTGATAAAATTATATTTAATAAAATAATTGTCAAAGACATACTCACGCAGCTTTTTCAAATGTAAAAATCCAGTTCTGGCTCCCGAAGTATGTGTGAGTTTGAGGGCCAGTTCACTGAATTCTTGACTTTAGGGAAGATGCTGACACCATGCTTACCTAGGCGCAGTAATTGCACACTGTGCTATTAAAAAGCACTAAATAACAAATTATTTCAATTCCTACTTAAAGGTATATTATTGTTTTCTAAATTACATGTAAATTATTTACTGTTAATTTTCGTTGTTTTCTACTTCATGTGGGCTGTGGCATTGCTCTAATTAAAATATCTGAATAATATTTATTGGATGTCATCATGCTCTTTGATCAAGGACTTACATTAAATCTCAATTAACCAATCAATAATGACTCTATCAATTACAGACTAATTCAATTAGACACCCCCCTGAATTTTTATTCATGGAATAAGTCAAAGTTCCTGGCCTAATCAAATCAGGCTTGAAAGGTAAATAAAGAAGACATGTTAATTCTACTCTCCCAGGGTGATCTTATTTTTGATGGACTCAGCAGGAAGTCACTTTTAGTAACCCAACAAATAAAGTATGATTCTTTTCCCTGAAAGTTTTCAAAGTTTTGTATTTTTCTTCAAACCTGTTTTATTCTTTCTGAAAGAAGATTTGTACAAATTGAGTTAACTTGATGTCAGTGTTAGCTACTTGTAATTCTACTTAAGAATCTTTTTTCAAAACAATTCAAAAATAAAATTTATATAGAATATTACAAAAATCTGCTCTTAAAAAAAAAAAGACAGAAAATCAATATAGTTTTCCTTTATATGCATGATTTAACTAAATCACTACATGGGCCTTAGATTTAATCTTTATAATATTATACTACTAACCTCTGAATGTGTTTATTAATCAGGTTTATAATTTTGGTTGTGTTTGTTTTAAACTTCCTGGAGATTTAATGAGAAGATATTGGTAGGTGGACTTTCATTTACAACTATTTTCACATATGCAGTTTTAGTGAAGCCTTGCTGAATTTCCTCAAATATTTTCCTGAGAACTACATTTGGAAGTTTCCTCTGAAGCTGATAAAGCAGACCTGATTGTAAGTGTTCTTATACTGAGCTTCTGAGGAAATCACTTACATCATTTTTAACTCATTCAACTTCTGAGTCGTGGCTGCTGCAGCCTCTGATTCCTTTCCCATTATCCCTGAGGTGTGCACACAATATGCAACACCAGATGCCAGTTGGTGACTTTCCAGGCTCTGGGCAGAGTCCCTGGTAACTACAGTGTGAGGAGCTCTGACATCTGAATCAGAAGAGTCGTGGCCAAGACCCAGAGCCTGCACTGTGTACTAGAGGGCCTAGCAGTCACTTCACTACCACCAGAAACTACAGGATGTGGCCAAAAATGCTTTCCCTTCCAATGCCTCACCACACTCACCTACAGAGAGAGTACAATACCCAGTAATACAAACTTGGCAAAGGTGAAAGAAAATACACGGTAGATACATGTTAGCTCATTGTATCCTAAAACACGAAAGCATTCATTTTATTGAATTTTATTGAAATACTCCCATGTATGCCAGGTGCATAGTGAACAGCATAGGAACAAGATAGACCAAGTTGTCTGCCCTTATGAAGAATAACAGAATGCCTCAGATTTTGTGAAGTCCCTGAGTGGTACAAAAGATTAACACCCTTGGGCACTAGCTGAAAGTTTGGGCATTCTGGTCTACCCAGAGGCACCTCAGATGAAAGGCCTGGTGATCTACTTCCAAAAAATCAGCCATTGAAGACACTATGGACCACAGTTCTACTCTGACATACATGGGGTCACCATACGTCAGAAACAACTCAACAGCAACTAGTGACGGTGGTGGGTAGTGGTGGAGGCAATCAGATTTTGTAGGAATAAATTATCCTTCCTCTATTCAGAGGAAAACAGCAAAAGTAGGAAAGGCTCATCTTTCAGGCAAGCTGAGCTGTCCTGCCTAAATGTCTGATGGGTCTGGCCCAAACATTGTTGATAGCTGATGGTCTAAAAGAGAAGTCTGACAACTGACTGGTAGTTGGTGAGAGGCAAAAAAGAACCGATGTGATCAGTGTGCCGACAAACACTAGGACTGTCCTCTCTCTGTTCAAGTTAGGTAAAGAAGAATAAAACAAGTCAATAAAGGGTCTATTTTTAAATATACTGCACAAAAACACATAGGAATTATTCTAAAAATATGAAATAAAACTATGAAAGTGAAAAAAGTTTCTTCAGAAACAATATATTAGTAAAAAGTATATGAATTCATTTCTCCATGAAATAATAGAGGAGTAATAATATAGAGGAGCCCTGCTCGGCTGCTAACCAAAAGGTTGGCAGTTCAAACCCACCAGCCGCTCCTTGGAAACCCTATGGGGCAGCTTTACTCTGTCATGTAGGGTTGCTATCAGTCAGAATCAACTTGATAGCAATTTTTTTTTTTTTTTTTGGTACAGAATATAATAGAGGGTGAGATGAATGTTGTGATGAAGATACTTCCGTATCTTAAATAATATTTTTTTAAAAATATAGCAGCAAAAATTGCACTGCTAAAAACAAAATCCATAGTATTGAGGACAAAATGGAGAAATGTTCAGAGAACGCAGAGAAGAATAATAAAAAGATAAAAATGATGAGTGAGATAATATTATAAATTAGGGAACTAGGAAGTAAAAAGCCAGTTTTGGATAATTAGCTTTTTAGAGTTTGAAACCAAAAGAAACAGAAGCAATATTTTAAAATATAATGCAAGAAAAAAATTTTGAGTACGCCTTAACCACCCCCCAAACACAGTCTACAACATGCATGGACTCAACTTTGTTCTAGCCAAAAGCAATAAAAATGGACCCTTGCTGAGATGTGTCCTCCTATATTATTATTATTTAATTTTAAAGAAAATACCTTATAACTCAGCCAGAGGGAAAACAAAGAACATATGGATTATTCAACAAACAGTGTTAAGAAAATTACATTCTTATAAAAAAATAAAATTGGATCTTTACGTCACATCAATATACACACATAAAATCAAGATACTTAGGTATTTTTTAAAGAAGATTTATAGAAGAAATTATAGGCAAACATGTAAATAATTTAACTGATCTAATTAAGTAGAAGGCATTTTTTAGGCATACAGAAAATACACAATCACAAAGGAAATGATTGATATATTTTAGTATAATAAAATTAAAAATGTGTGTCAAAAATTAAATAATGTAGAAAATTAGGAAAAAAATTCAACAAATATAACAAAAGCCAAATATTGTTACTTTATAAATAATCCTTGAAAATTAATAAGAAATTTTCTAACCCAGTAGGAAATAAAGGACATTGAAAAGAATAGATGTAGTATTAGTGTGACTAAATGATTAGGAAAATATAAATGAAATGCCATTTAATGCCATTTAATGTAAATTAAATGTTAAAAATTCTATTTTCAAATTGTCAAGAATGTAAATTTTTTCCTTTATAAAATTGCATTTTATTTTTTTATTGTACTTAAAATGACTGTTTACAGAGCAAATTAGTTTCTCATTAAACAATTAATACATGTATTCTTTTGTAACATTGATTGTCAACCCCATGACATGTTAACACTCTCCCCTTCTCCAACTTGGTTTCTCCATTACCAACTTTCCTGTCCCCTCCTGCCTTCTCGTCCTTGCCCCTGGGTGGTTGTGCTCATTTAGTCTCGTTTTGTTTTATGGGCCTGTCTAATCTTTGGCTGAAGGGTGAACCTCAGGAATGACTTCATTACTGAGCTAGAAGGGTGTCTGGGGCCATACTGTTGGGGTTTCTCCAGTCTCTGTCAGACCAGTAAGTCTGATCTTTTTGTGTGTGTGAGTTAGAATTTTGTTCTACATTTTTCTCCAGCTATGTCTGGGTCCTTCTACTGTGATCCCTGTTAGAGCAGTCAGTGGTGGTAGCCAGGCAGCATCTAGTCGTACTGGACTCAGTCTGGTGGAGACCGTGGTAGTTGTAGTCCATTAGTGCTTTGGACTAATCTTTCCCTTATGTCTTTGGTTTTCTTCATTCTGCCTTGCTCCAGAACAGAGTGAGACCAGTGGAGTATCTTAGATGGCTGCTCTCAAGCTTTTAAGACCCCAGACACCACTCACCAAAGTAGGATGTAGAATCAAGAATGTAAAATTTTATAAGACCTAGGATTAGTGAGTATTCAGAGAAAGAGTTATCATATACTGGAGAGCACTGCAATAATATATATTTCAAATGGGAGGTCCTTCATGCCTATAAGAAAATAATTGCAACAGTGAGCGAAGATAGATATACAAGGAAGTTTATTTCTGTGTTGCTTCCTATGATAAAAGAATTGAGAACAAATTAAATGAACATCAATACAGAATTACTTAAATAATTCTTATCCATTCATGCACCTGTAGTAAAGAATGTTATAGAGCCATTACAAACGAGTATTATTTACCTGTGAAAATATAAATATCCATGGTAAGGGAGAAAATGCAAGTTACAAAGTGCGTGTATATGCAAGCTTATTTTTATGATAATATACGGGAATAGGAATTATCTGAAAAAATTAACATTTAAAAGGAGTTGACAGGGTCAAAGAGGAAGAAATTGAAGATTTTTACCAACTTCTGCAGTCTGAAATTGATCGAACATGCAATGAGGATGCGTTGATAATTACTGGTGATTGGAATGTGAAAGTTGGAAATAAAGAAGAAAGATCGGTAGTTAGAAAATATGGCCTCAGTGACAGAAATATGCCAGAGATCACATGATAGAATTTTGCAAGACCAACAACTTCATTGCAAATACGTTTTTTCACCAACATAAACAGTGACTATACACGGGGACCTTGCCAGATGGAATACACAAGAATCAAATTGACTACATCTGTAGAGACAATGAAAACGTTCAATATCATCAGTCAGAACAAGGCCAGGGGCTGACTGTGGAACAGACCATCAGTTGCTCATACGTAAGTTCAAGTGGAAACAGAAGAAAATTAGAACAAGTCCACGAGAGCCAAAGTACAACCTTGAGTATATCCCACCTGAATTTTGAGACCATCTCAAGAACAGATTTGATGCGTTGAACACTAATGACCAAAGACCAGATGAGCTGTGGAATGACATCAAGGAGCTCATACATGAAGAAAGCAAGAGGTCATTCAAAAGACAGGAGAGAAAGAAAAGACCAAAATGGATGTCAGAAGAGACTCTGAAACTTGTTCTTGAACGTCGAGTAGCTAAAGCAAAAGGAGAAAATGTTGAAGCAAAAGAGCAGAACAGAAGATTTCAAAGGGCAGCTCCAGAAGACAGAGTAAAGTATTATAATGATATGTGCAAAGACCTGCAGATAGAAAACCGAAAGGGAAGAACACACTTGACATTTCTCAAGCTGAAAGAACTGAAGAAAAAATTCAAGCCTCGTGTTGTGATATTGGAGGATTCTATGGGGAAAATATTAAACGACACAGGAAGCAACAAAAGAAGATGGAAGGAATACACAGAGTCACTATACAAAAAAGAATTAGTCAACGTTCAACCATTTCAGAAAGTAGCATATGTTCAGGAACTGATGGTATTGAAGGAAGAAGTCCAAGCTGCACTGAAGGCATTCATGAAAAACAAGTCTCCAGGAATTGACGGAATACCAACTGAGATGTTTCAACAAACAGATGCAGCATTGAAAGTGCTCACTCTTCTATGCTAAGAAATTTGGAAGACAGCTACCTGGCCAACTGACTGGAAGAGATCCATATTTATGCCTATTCCCAAGAAAGGTGATCCAACCGAATGTGGAAATTATTGAACAATATCATTAATAGCACATGCAAGTAAAATTTTGCTAAAGATGATTCAAAAGCAGCTGCAGCAGTATATAGACAGGGAACTGCCAGAAATTCAAGCCGGATTTAGAAGAGGACGTGGAACCAGGGATATTATTGCTGATGTCAGATGGATCCTGACTGAAAGCACAGAATACCAGAAAGGTGTTTACCTGTGTTTCATTGACTATGCAAAGGCATTCAACTGTGTGGATCATAACAAATTATGAATAACATTGGGAAGAATGGGAGTTCCAGAACACTTAAGTGTGCTCATGAGGAACCTCTACAGAGATCAAGTGGCAGTCATTCGAACAGAACAAGGGGATATTGCATGGCTTAAAGTCAGGAAAGGTGTGTGTCAGGATTGTATCCTTTCACCATAGCTATTCAATCTGTATGCTGAGCAAATAATCTGAGAAGCTGGACTATATGAAGAAGAAAGGGGCATCAAGGTTGGAGGAAGACTTATTAACAACCTTTGTTATGTAGATGACACAACCTTGCTTGCAGAAAGTGAAGAGGACTTGAACCACTTACTGATGAAGATCAAAGACCACAGCCTTCAGTATGGATTACACCTCAAAATAAAGAAAACAAAAATCCTTACAACTGGACCAATGCAAAGCATCATGATAAATGGAGAAAAGATTGAAGTTGTCAAGGATTTCCTTTTACTGAGATAAACAACCAACAGTCATGCAAGCAGCAGACAGGAAATTAAAAGACACATTGCATAGGTCCAATCTGTTGCAAAAGACCTCTTTAAAGTGTTGAAAAGCAAAGATGTTACCTTGAAGACTAAGGTGCGCCTGACCCAAGCCATCTCATGTGCATATGAAAGCTGGACAGTGAATAAGGAAGACAGAAGAAGAATTGATGTCTTTAAATTGTGGTGGGGGAGAATACTGAACATACCATGGACTGCCAAAAGAACAGACAATCGACCAGAATGCTCCTTGGAAGCAAGGATGGTGAGACTACATCTTACATACTTTGGACATGTTGTCAGGAGGGACCAGTCCCTGGAGAAGGACATCATGCTTGGTAAAGTAGAGGGTCAGTGAAAAAGAGGAAGAGCCTCAAGGAGATGAATTGACACAGTGGCTACAACAACAGGCTTAAGCATAACAAGGATCGTGAGGATGGTGCAGGACTGGGCAGTGTTTTGTTCTGTTGTACATAGGGTCACTATGAGTTGGAATTGACTTGAGGGCACCTAACAACAACAGCAGAGTTAACAAGAATTAACTCTGAGTAGTACATTTATAGCTAATTTTAACTGTGTTCCCTATGTCTTTTTGCACTGTCTGAATCATTCACAGTGAGTACTTCTTACTTTTATGATCAGAAAAACTAGACTTATTCTTCATTTTTAAAATCATATCTTTTGACCAGGTAACCCTAATTCTATGAATTAATCATATAGAAATAGAGATATGTGGCCAAAATGAGAGGACTTGGATTTTATATGAGTATTAATTTTAATAAAAAATTGAGGAGGTAAAGGTAAAGAAAATGTTCTAAAGTAAGTGAATGATTGTGGTAAATCTTTAAAATGACTTCTTTTAGTCTTAAAAAGTAGTTAAATAACAAAAGTAAGTACTTTTGGCATATTAAGGGAAAAAAGAATTAACTAGTTGTTCTACAAATGTAAACCAACATCTGGTAACTGATAACATTATTCAAATATGATATACAAAATATTAGCCTAAAAAAGGCGTATGTGGGGGAAGAGAAGCATAGATTATATCTGATGTAAGACAGTTTTTGTTTATTTTAAATCTTTTCTATTTTTCTAAAATATTCTACATAGTATATATCACTTTTATATTGAGAAAGATATTTAAAATAAAAATATTCAAAATATAGAATGTCTTTAATGATCATGCTCCCTCTCAAACTCATTAAAGTATGCAGTTTAACAACTTGTATGATTCTAAATAAACCCTTTTTTAAAGTTAAGAGTCATAAACTGACAGCAATCGTGACATGCAGTTCAGGTTGACATATGGCATAGTTCATATCGTAATTGCAGGTCATTGTTAAGTGGAGAATTATCTCAATTTTAAATCCAGATCAGATGATGCCTGGCTATTTGGAATCTCTACAATATGCTAGGTGTACTACAAAACATACTTCTGAGTGATCACTTGCCCTGAGAAAGCTTGTTTATGGCATCGTGCATGTGCTGTAAGTGGTTTTACATGTGAAAGGGCCACCATAAATCATCAATAACACAGAAATCTGCCTCTATCTTTTGAAAGGTTATTTTATGTTTTAATTTGTAAAGTTCTATATGGAAAAAGCAACTGGTATATTTAATATTTTTAAATATTGTTGGAAATTAAAAATATTTTTAGTAAAGGCAATAATGTGATAGTTAATACTAGAATGCATGTATTGTCAGGCCTCCATAGTACTTTGAGGATTCTGAACCTATATTCATAGAGCTAATAGATCAAATCAGATACAGGGCCTAAATAATATTTCATAATAAGTTTTTCATATTAACTAACTGGCCATATTAAATATGGACTAACAGTGTAACTAACATCTTTTAACCAATAATATTGTTCAGATGTCAAGTAGAATTAATGATGTGCCTTAAATGTAACTAGGATTATATATAATTGTTTCATATGAAGTATGGAATTCCATATCAAAACCAAAATGTTATCCAAATATGTAGCCTATAACGTCATTTTTAAAAATTAGACAGTTAGATTCAACAATATTTCTGTTTAATGAGTTAATTTACAAAGCTCCCTGAATGTTAAAATACATATAATCAAAATCACTGCTATAACATATAGGCAAAAACTAGAGCATTTTAGATGCAGCCAAGTGGCACATTTCCATGATAAACCTCTTTGGTCTCTTTGTTCACTTTTCTTGCACCCGTATTTGTATCACTTTTTTTTTCCTCACCCCTTCAGGAATGTTACCATGAAAATCAAGTTATTTTCTCAGATTGCCATATCTTCTTCCAGGCAACCATCTGTCAGGGTGTTATGCAGATGTTGAAATGGAGTTTATTGTGACCTTTCTCAAACAAATACTCTTGGTTTTTCTATGCTGTTTTTCTAAGTTAGACACACTCTTTAAAAATATTTATCCTTTTCTAAAACATTACAGGAAGTTTTACAATAAAAAATCCATAATCCTCATGCAATACTTTTTTATTTAGTTATGTCTCCTTCAGCCCTCTATCCACATATATTACTCCCCTTGTTTAATTCTTATCATTAAAGTGAAACAAATCACTCAATAAAATTTGAATTCTTCTTTCTCCCTTTTAATATTATTTTAGAATCACTTCCCTATAACGACACAATCTTACTGTGTAAGTGGGAATGCAGAATATTACATAAAATTTGCTATAATATTTTTAGTTAACCATTTAACCCATAAATAGGAATGTCACTTGTTTTCGAATTTGTTTCAGATTTTTCCTGCTATCAGTAAAGATGAAATGACGATCTTTTTATATGTCCTGAGAAGATGACCAAAATATGTTATGATCCAGAAGCTGTGTCTAGAACAATCTGGCCACCCCTTCTCTCTGTTCCTATATTTATGCTTCTAGTGATGTGCTCTGAGACTAATATTATTTCTCTTAGATGTATTTACTTTGTTTTATTATTATCAAAGTCCTGTGTATCCTATATATTTTTGTATATACTTACTAAATAGTAACTCAAGTACCCATTGCCATCCAGTCAATTCCGACTCATAGAGACCCTATAGGACAGAATAGAACTGCCCCATAGGGTTTTCAAGGCTGTAATCTTTACTGGAGCAGACTGTCACATCTTTCTCCTGCGGAACAGCTGGTGGATTAGAACTACCACCTCTTGGTTAGCAGCTGGGCGCTTAACCACTGCACCACCAAACCTCCAGAATAACTTACCTAATCCTTATAAAATCTCATGGGGATTACTTGCCTTGTTTTTCAGATAAGGAAATGAGACAGAGAGAGAGAAACAGCTTGCCTAAGAGGGTATAGCTAGTAAGGGCAGAGCTAGTTTGGGAACCCAGAACATTCGCTCCACTAGAGAGGACTGCCTCTCACAATCACATTCCTGAAGGTCAAAGAGAGACTCTAGCTAGGTGCCTTCCCCAGTAAAAATTGGTTGTTACCAGTAGGACACTGTTTCCTTCATCAGTTATGTTACCCACATAAAAAAGAATAGAATGTCAGCTAGCGTTTTCTGCTATGACATGTAACAGCCTCCTTAGCCATGTTTTGGTTTTTGTCTATAGAACCTACTTAGGAAGTAGTTTAAGCTCAGTCCAGCAAAACTTTTGAAGGCATGTTACATGTAAGGTACTTTTAATACAGATCCAGACATGAAGGGCAGTGCACTAAGCCAAATGTCTACCCATGCGCCAGCTCAGTGCCCTACATAGCCTGCTCTATTTGAGTCAAACCCTGGGATGTAAAGGTGTAAAATATCAGAGTATTTAGTCCTGTATGGTTGCAGTTCAACTTTAACCCAACTTTAATCTATAAGAGGACAGAGTGGTCCTAAACCAGGAGCTAGCATTAGGTCCTCAGGATCAAGCTTTTCTGGGATCATCCTGGATGCTGAACACTGAGGTTACCTGGCCCTAAGTGTGTCTCAGGATTAGTTCTGAGCATACCCTGTTGCAACAAGCTCATGTTAAGTGTGAAATTGCTGATTATTTTTGTACTGAAAGAAGGTTTTCTCAGGCATGGTATTCTAAGTTTAATGTAGCAAATTCTAGGACAAAATCCAACTTGAAACAGATTGCTGACTATTAAGTAGAGATGCTGATTTAACTGGGACAAAAAAGAAAAACATTTCTGGATAAAAAAAAAAAAATACTGGAGAAGGAGAGCAGTTAGAGTGAGTGAAAAACATATCTGCTAGAAAGAGCCAAGGCACACAACTTAAGGAGAAAACATCTCCACCCAGCAGGAAACCTAGCTGACTTCAAGAAATATCAAAGAAAGGGAGATGCTGGAAGACTCCTCATTGCATCATCTTAGCTGAGGACTTACAGAAGTTTAGGGCCTGAGGAATCCAGCCCTGGAGGTATTCACATCCTTGGTGACACAGTCTGAGTTCCTGTGTGTTTACAGCCTGTGATGGCAACACAGTGACTCAGAGTTTGGATTTTTTTCCCCCTATCATCTATAGATTGTCAGTAACACTAAGAGCACTTCGAAGAACAGAAGCGTTGTCCAGGTGTCTCACGCAATTAGATTTGGATTTAGGACAAAAAAGCAATCCATATTTTAAACCTAGACAGCTAAAGAACAGAGAGAAAATTCATGATAAAAGACAGGGCTCTCCTGGTATTGTAAATCCAGGATTGTTTTTGTTTAGGGCTTAGAGTTGCTGTCAGTTTGATGAATGTAGTAAGAAGACTTTGAGATTCTTTAGACATTTCTAAGTAGTCACAGAGAACAGGAAGAAATCATTGAGTGAAAATGTGATCCATGTGTTATTCTTTTAAGAGTCAGTATGTATGGTGGACCTTTGAATCAGAAAGCCACGTATTTGAATTTGGCATCATAGGGTCACTATGAGTTGGAACTGACTCGAAGGTAACAGGTTTTTTGTTTTTAAATTTATCTTTGCATCCCAAAACAAGTTATGTCACCTCTCTAGGCATCTGTTCCTGCATCTGTAAAGTGGAGCTACTATCTTACCTCACAAGGTTGTGGTGAGGACCAAATGAGTACATACAAGAAAACACTCAGCACAGTGTGAGGCATCAACTGTTTCCTTCCCAGTATATCCTAATACTTCTGTCCTGCATTGCTGCTGGATACGTATGGTATTTTATATGGTATAAAACATGTTTGGAAAACAGCAACAACAAAAAAGTATTTTCAATTTTCTGATAAACCTTTAGAAATATTTCAGTAAAACATTAAAGGTGGTCTTCTGTCTTAACCAGCTGTCCAGTTTGATCCAAAAGTATTTAAAGCAAGTTCCAAAAATGAACAAAAAACCCAAGTGATTTTTTAAAGGAACCTATTCCTGGGCTATGACACACTGGGAATCTTTTTTTTTTTTTAAATTGTACTTCAGATGAAGGCTTACAGAACAAATAGTTTCTCATGAAACAGTAGTACACATATTGTTTTATGACATTGGTTAACAGCCCCACAACATGTCAACCCTCTAACTTCTCAACCTTTTTTTTTTTTGGTGAAAATACACATAGCCAAAGATATGCCATTTCAAAAATTTCTACATGCACAGTTCAGTGAGATTGACTACGCTCTTCCAATTGTGCTGCTATTCTCACTTAAGATGAAGGCTTACAAAACAAAATAGTTTCTCATTTAACAGTTACTACAAATGTTGCCCTATGACAATGGTTAACAATCTCACAACACATCAACAATATCCTTACTCAACCTTAGGTTCCCTATCACCAGCTTCCTTGTCCCCTTTTGCCTTCTGGCCCTTGTCACTGGACTACTGTACCTCATTAATCCCATTTGGTTTTATGGGGCTGTCCATTCCCAGGCTGAACAGTGAACCTCAGAGATAACTTCACCACTGAGCTAAAAGGGTGTCTGGGGGCCATACTCTCGGGGTTTCTCCAGTTTTTTAACATCTCTGTTGGTTGGCATCTGTGTCATTAAATATGGTCTTATTGCTTTGCATTATCCCTAGCTCTCTCTTCTCACTCATGACCTCTATTTGACCCATGACTGCCTATTTTGGGCTACCTTACATCTCACAGGATGGGAGACCAGAAATAGAAACAAGAGGACATAGTGGTTGAAAGCCACACGGGATCATCACCGTTAAAGTCGATAAGATCAAGGATATAGCAAGGCACTTAGTCATAGGAAGTAGGTGGAAGTAGGTGGCTACTGCAGAAGGAAAGAGGAAGCTATAGATCAAGGAAAATAAATAAAGCAAAAGATAAAGGTCTTACAAGAGTTGTCCACATGCAAAACACAGCTTCCTAGATTTTTTTTTTAGAATTATAAGATGTAAGAACAAATGCATGGGTGAATTTGAGAATGAAGAGGGAAGGTACTGAGCTATTACATATTATGTATTCTTCTTTGATGAAAGTCATCCATGTCTTTTACATTTAATTTAAATTTTGGTGATTTTAATGATTAATAACTTTTAATCATTTATCAGTAATCAATTAATAAGTTTTGTGCCCTTTAAATATTTTTTCACAGGAAAGAGCACATCATGAGCACAGATACTATAAGTCAGAAGTGGGTACTTTTAATCCTCCTTTGTTTTTGAAGGGTGTTGATTCCTACCTCAACATTTTACAACAATTGTTTCTGAAAGAGAATTTTTGATTGGACAATGATACTATTACTCAATTATATATTACTGAATTGATTAAAATTCATGGAAACAGGGTTGACTTTATTTAATGTTTAATTGTGAAACATCTAATACCATTTTTGCCCTGATATGTACACAGTTACAGCAATTTTTATTTTTATTATTATTTAATTGACCAGTAAAGTCAGTAAACTGAATTATAAGCACAAGTTGTAGGAGTTAATGACCAGTTTCAAGAAGGTCAGCCTTGCCAGTTCTGTTCTATTTCAATGACAGCTAGATGAGTCAGTTCAATATAAAAAGGATTTGTGGACTGAAGTTGCCATCATCTTATTTTAAAATGGTCAAAACAGATGTTCAAGGAGCTTGGACTAAGTTTACCCAGTGGCAAAAACAAAATTATAAGCTAATGATAGACTCAGTGATCAGTTTCAAAATATTAATAATTAGGCAGATTTTTTACTTTAGCATGTGTGTTTCTTAATCCCCTGAGTTCAAGGGACTTGCAAAATTATAATAAATCTATTGTTGCATTTAAATTATGTATTTTTCTTCTTTTAGGTGGATCTTCTTGTTCCTACCAAAGTGACCGGCATCATCACACAAGGAGCTAAAGATTTTGGTCATGTTCAGTTCGTAGGTTCCTACAAACTAGCTTACAGCAATGATGGAGAACACTGGACTGTGTATCAGGATGAAAAGCAAAGAAAAGATAAGGTAGGTCATCCAGGTGGTTTGTAAAGTGCACAACTGAGGATCAAATTGTACTCAAATTTGATTGAATGAACTGCTTATACATCTGTACTGAGAATAATGACCACATATACTGTAAAATGGAGTCCTGGTGGTGCAGTGGTTAAGAGATTGTCTGCTAACCAAAAGGTTGGCAGTTCGAATCCACCAGCCACTCCTTGGAAACCCAATGAGGCAGTTCTACTCTGTCCTAGGGTCACTATGAGTTGGAGTCAACTCGACAGCAACAGATTTGGATTTTTTAATACTATAAAATATACATTAAACAAAAGCCTTTAAAGAATAGATCGGTAAAGGAGCTGGTAGTCAAATATGTAATGGTGTAACCTATAGAAAATAAATTACTGGTAATATTTTCCATATTACCAATTATCTAACATCCAACTATGTAAGATTCAGCTTATATTTTATAACCCTAACAGAAACTTGAATAATTTATCACAAGGTACATGTAAAAGAGCACTGTTTGAACAAAGGATAATGTTATTTTTATTATTAAGACAAATTTTTGACTTTAGGAAAAAAGTGTTCTTGGAGAAGAATGTCTCAAAGGTTAACTAAGGTATCTTGAAACATTTTAAATCTCCTTGATTATTTTGACAATTAGGAATTTTAGAAATAGACTAATTTTGATATAATACTTGTTCATCAAAATTTAAAAAATGGGATGTTCCTCTGTTCAGTTTCCTTGATTGTATTTTAATTTATAAATTTGTTAAATTTTTCTTTGGCTTGTATAATCTATGTTTTATTTATACATAAGCTCTTTTTTTTTAAAGCTTATACCATTTTGAAGATTTTTCATAGTATTTACTAGTCTCAATTTCTGTGTGACCTCTGGAGAGAAAGCACTCAAGGGCAATATCAATGACTAATTTCGATTAGATGTTAAAATATGACCTAAGATGGATCAATGAAATTGAGCAGTTTGTTGCTTAGAGTCTTCCTGCAAAAAACACTAGCTTTCTTAAGACATTATCAGAAACAAAATCTCTTCGTTCACAGATTTCTAGGGAAATACTACAAACTTTGCCATGTAGATTAAGTATTTTTGAATTAATAATAGTTTTTCCATGTAATCTAGATATTTTGTTCCTGTTAAACCCATACAGAGGTTGGCAATCTCATCCAGCATGCAAGGCAGAGAATTTATCAATTTTCCCAGAAAGACTAAGCGTGGAATAGGTATTTCAGTCAGTCAACAGAGTCAGAATTCAGTTCACATAAAATTCATTTTAGGGGAGACATATGTTTAGGTTAAGATTATGAAAGCCACATCCATTTACATTTTAACATCTCAGAACACTCATATAACTTCTCAGGGCACAGTCATTTAACATCTCAGAATGCAGGCATTTTACATTTTAACATCTCAGAAATTGGTGTATCTTAAAGTATCACAGTTTAATTGGAAGCCCTTACTCTTTCCTAGAAGAATATAAAAAAATAATTCTATGTTTTATAATCAAGGCATTTTAGATTCAGTGGTTATGGGGTATTTTGTAAGACTGTCTTTGAATTTATTCAATTAGATGTTGACATTGTCTGTCACAATTTATTGTGATTAACCATTTCTGTTTTTGTCTTTCACCTTTTAAAGAAGGCACTCTGATGCTTAGAGAGTGCAAATATCTTTCACAAGATGACCTTATGAATTATAAAGCTCTTGAAATTAACTTTAAGTCAAATAAATATTTCATTCATTAACTATGTAATATTCAATAAAAAGCACATTTATAATAGTGAAACTCCTATATAAGTTAATTTAGGGAAGGAGAGTAAATCTAAAAACATGGCCAAACTATTAAAGTGGTGACCTACTTCTTTGTCTCCCTTTACACTAAATGTGCGACTTAATGATTATATATAATTTTTTTTCTTAATAGAATATACGTTTACATATTAGTGCATTTTATTTCATTATCTCAAGCTGAAATATACAAGTTTTGTGTTAAATTGGTCAAGTGCTTAATAGTGTTCAAGTTTCTATATCCTTCCTGATTTTACATCTACTTGTACTATCAGTTACTGAGAGAGGAGTGTGCAAATCTTCAACTATAATTGTGGATTCATCTGTTTTCTTCTTTTATTTCAATCAACATTGGTTTCATGAATTTTGTAGCCCTGCTATAAGTAGCAGAAATGGTTAGGATTATAATGTCCTCCTGATCAAATAATCTGACATCACAGGAAAATTACTTTATCCCTGGCAATATTTTTTGGCCTGAAATCTACTTTGCCTGATATTAATAGAGGTACTCCAACTTATTTGGATTAGTAGTATCTTGGTATATGTTTTATCATTCTTCTACTTTTAACCTACTTGTGCTTTATATTTGAAATACATTTCTTCTGGGCAGCGTACAGTTCGGTCTTGCTTTTTTTTTTAATCTGACGATCTCTGCCTTTTAATTGGGATACTTAGAACATTTGTATTTGATAAGACTGTTAATGTAGTTGGGTTTAAGTCTGTCAATTTGCTGTATGTTTTCTATTTCTTCCATCTGTTCTTGGTTTCCTTTTTCTTACTTTTCTGCCTTCTTTTGAAATAATTGGACTTTTAGTCATTCCATTTTATCTCTATTGTTGGCTTATTAGCTCTCTTTGTTTTGTTATTTTAGTGATCACGTATCAAAGCCTTTTGTGTTTTTATACCATTTATGTATGGTATAAGAACTTTACTATAGCATACTTCCTTTTCTCCTCTCTCAACTTTTGTGTTATTGTTGTCATACGGTTTACTTTTACATATTTTTAAATTCCACACTACATAAATATCATTTTGTTTAAGCAGTCAATCTTTTTAAGATACTGAAATCATAAAAAATTATTATATATACCCATGTAGTTAGCAACTCCAGTGTTTTTTTCTTTTGTTTTGTTTTACTGTTGTGTAAATATTTTCATCTATTATCATTGCCCTTCTTCCTAAAGAACTTCTTTTAATATTTCCTATAGTGTAGACCTGCTGGTGTTGAATTTTTTCAGCTTTTGTATGTCTGAAAAAAAAGTCTTTATTTCATCTTGATTCTTAAAAGATATTTTGCTGGGTGTAGAATTCTAGGCTGACGTAATTTTTCTTTCAGTGCTTTGATGATATTGCTCCAGTGCTGCCTTCTTGAGAAATCTCATCATCCTTATCTTTGTTTGCCTGTACGTAACATGCCTTTTTTCTCTGGCTTCTTTTATAATTTTTTATTTACCATTTGTTTTCAGTAATTTGATTATGATGTGCCCTGAAGTATTTCTTGTCATCTTTCTTGTGCATGGTGTTCATTGAGGATTCTTGTATCTGTGTGTGGGTTTATAGTTTGGAAAATTTGGAAAATTTGGAAAATTCTGTGTATTATTTCTTCACTATTTTCTTTCTAACCTTTTCTTCAGGGACTCCAGTACATTTGCTTGAATTTATCCCAAAGTTCATTGACGCTCTTCATTTTTTTTTTTTTTTTTTTAATTTCTATTCCCTGCTTCATTGTGGACAGTTTTTATGGCTATGCCTTGAAGTTTACTGTATTTTTCTGCAATGTCTAATCTTCCATTAATTCCATCCAGTGTATTTTTCATCTCAGATGTTGTAGTTTTCATCTCTAAAATTTTTATGTTGCTGAATTTTATATATTGTCTTAGCTTTGTGAATGCATGGAATATAGTTCTAAAAGCTGTTTTAATGTCCTTGTCTGCTAATTCTAATATCTGTGTCAGTTCTGAGTCATTTTCAATTGATCTATCTCCTCATTATGGGTTGTATTCTTCTGCTTCTTTGCATGCCTGATAATGTTTTATTTGTTGCTGGTAAAATTGTGAATTTTAAACATTTTGGATGCTAGATATTTTCGTCTTGCTACAGTTATTCTTGAGCTTTGTTCTGCTTCACAGATAAGTTCTTTAGAAATAGTTGTTTCTTTCAGAACTTGTTTTTAAGCTTTGTTATGTGGGACTGCAGTCTTGGGCTAGTTGTTCCCCAATACTGTACCCAATGTCCTGTGAATCTTGAGACGTTCACTATGGTTAGTGGAAATAGGCACTATTAATATGTTACTACCAGGACCTGTGACTTCTAATCATTTTAGGTATTTCTTTCCTCCACCTTGCGTAGCTTCCTCACACATATTAGGTGATTAGTTTTCAGCTGAATGCACAAGAAGCACTTTTTGCCAGTTTTTGGAATTCTATGCCTTGTTCTATGAACTCTCAATGCTTTGGTCTCCTTGTACTCTCAGCCCTGTCTCCTCAATTCATAGCATCAACCCAGCTCCATCTGGATGTCCCTCATCCCCCGAGTGGCAGCCTGAAAATACTCAGGGCAGTAAGCTGGTGTAACTGTGAGACTCTCCTCATTTATTTCCTATCTCTCAGGGATTACTGTTCTTCATTGTGAGATTTCCAATATCTTGTAATCTTCTATTTCATATACTTTGCACAGTATTTTCTTATTTCAGTTGGGGGGGGTGGTAAATTCAGTTCCCATTATTCCATCTTGGCCAGAAGCATAAGTGACAGAAACTGTAAATGAAGAGTATGGATGACATAGAATAATTGTGAAATCTTAAGTATTAAAAGCACTCCCAGAATTTTAGACTAGGACAGATGCCACTGTTTACTGACTGAATGCTCTCATACACATTCTTTAACACCTCTAAACTTAGTTTCTTCATCTGTCAGATGGAAATAATAACAGTATAATACCTCATAAGTTTGTTGTGAGGTTTATATAAAGTAGTTACCACAGTGTTTGTCACATAAGAAGAACTCATTAAAAACTAGCTAGTAGTATTATTATTAAAAGAAATTTTTAGAACAAGTAAAATTAAATGACTCCAAAATCCTATGAGCCTGTTAATTGGAAATGTAGGATCAAATGATTATAAGAGCCCTAGAAACTTACCTCTATAAGCATGGGCAAAATATATTATAGCTGTAAATCCATGGACTCAGGAACCATATTTATTATAGCATGATTTTGACATTCCCTAGATAAGTATTACTACAAAGAAATAGGCTCCCCCCACTAGGCAGGTTGGAAAATTGTGAGAGTAAATTGATGCATACTATTTACTGAAAAGCACAAAATTCTCACATGAGACAATAAATTGCAGTAATATGTATCCAATGTGAAAATTATTGAAATATTAAGCCATTTTCATATTATAAACCTATGACAACTGGCTACACTTAGCCAGTATAACCAGTGATATTTAAATTTTGCCAGTTTGTTTGAAATATCATAGCCAATTAGATAAGTTTACTATTTATTAATGGAGGAGACAACTAACATCCATAAACTTTACATAAAAATGCAACTATTAAAATTATAATAAATCAGTACTTTATGTAGAAGAAGGAACTAAGGGCATTGGACTTCCCTATTCCTACATAGAATGGAATTTTATAATATAAATGAGAAAATGCTTTGCACAAGTTCTTTGAACACTAGGAAAGATAGGTGATATATATATATTTATGTATGTATATATATATATATATACACACACACACACACACACACACGTATACCAAAAAACCAAACCCGTTGCCATCCAGTCCGCAGAGGAAAGATGTGGCAGTCTGCTTCCATAGAGATTCACAGCCTTGGAAACTCTAGGGAGTCTGATGAGTCGGAGAAGACTCAGTGGCACTAAGTATAGGGTTTCTAAGACCGTAATCTTTACAGAAGCTGACTGCCACATCTTTCTCCTGCAGAGCGGCTAGTGGGTTCAAACTTCTGACTTATTGGTTAGCTGCAGAGCGCTTAACCACTGCACCACCAGGACTCCTACTGTATATATATTTATGTATAATTTTTGTGCTTGGTTATTATCATTAGCTACTTTGGCTATAATTTTAAGTATCCTTCATAAGTGTGCTTTCATTCTTTAGAGTTAGGTGCTATGGAGTTGGTTCCAATCTATAGAAACCTTATATACAACAGAAGGAAACACTGCCCGGTCCTGCGCCATCCTCACAATCATTGTTATGCTTGAGCCCATTGTTGTAGCGACTGTGTCAGTTCATCTCGTTGAAAGTCTTCCACTTTTTCACTGATCTACTTTCCTAAGCATGATGTCATTCTCTGGGGACTGATCCCTCCTGATAACATGTCCAAAGTATGTGACGCATAGTCTCACTATACTTGCTTTTAGGGAGCATTCTGGTTTTACTTCTTCCAAGACAGATTTGTTTGTTTTTTTAGAAGTCCATAGTATATTCACTATTCTTTACCAACACCACAATTCAAAGGCATCAATTCTTCTTCAGTTTTCCTTATTCATTATCCAACATTCACATGCATATAAGGCTATTGAAAACATCATGGCTTGGGTCAGGCGCACCTTATTCTTCAAGGTGACAGCTTTGCTTTTCAACTCTTTAAAGAGGTACTTTGCAGCAGATTTGCCCAATGCAATGCATCTTTTGATTTCTGAACTGCTGCTTCCATGGGTGTTGATTGTGGCTCCAAGTAAAATGAAATCCTTGACAACTTCAGTCTTTTCTCTGTTTATCATGTGTTGCTTATTGGTCCAGTTGTGAGAATTTTTGTTTTATGTTGAGGTCTAATCCCTACTGAAGGCTGTGGTCTTTGATCTTCGTCAATAAGTGCTGTAAATCCTCTTCACTTTCAGCAAGCAAGGTTGTGTCATCTGGATAATGCAGGTTGTTAATAAGTCTTCCTCCTATCTGGATGTCCCTTTCTTCTTCATATAATCCAGCTGCCTGGATTATTTGCTCAGAATACAGATTGAATAAGTATGGTGATAAGATACAGCCCTGACACCCACCTTTCCTGACTTTAAACCATGCAGTATCCCCTTGTTCTGTTTGAACGACTGCTTCTTAATCTATGTACAGGTTCCTCTTGAGCACAGTTAAGTGTTCTGGAATTCCCATTCTTTGCAATGTTATCTATAATTTGTTATGATCCACACAGTTGAATGTCTTTGCATAGTCAATAAAATAGGTAAACATCTTTCTGGTGTTCTCTGCTTTCAGCCAGGATCCATTTGACATCAGCAGTGATGTCCCTGGTTACGTGTCCTTTTCTGAATCCAGCTTGATTTTCTGTCTGTACTGCTGCAGGACTTTTGAATCATCTTCAGCAAAATTTTACTTGCATGTGATATTAATGGTATTGTTCGATAATTTCGACATTTGGTTGGATCCCCTTTCTTGATAATAGGTATAAATATGGATCTCTTCTAGTCGGTTGGCCAGGTAGCTGTCTTCCAAATTTCTTAGCATAGACAAGTAAACACTTCCAAGGCTGCATCTGTTTGTTGAAACACCTCAGATGGTATCTCATCAATTCCTGGATCTTTGTTTTTCATCAATTCTTTCAGTGTAGCTTGGACTTCTTCCTTCAGTACCATTAGTTCCTGATGATATGCTACCTCCTGAAAAGGTTGAAAGTCGACCAATTCTTTTTAGTACAGTGACTCTGTATTCCATGCTTCCTGCATGGTTCAATAATTTCCCCATAAAATCCTTCAATATTGCAGCTGGAAGCTTGAATTCTTTTGTCAGTTCTTTCAGCAGGAGAAATGTGAAGCTTGTTCTTCCCTTTTGGTTTTCTAAATCCAGGTCTTTGCACATGTCATTATAAAACTTTACTTTGTCTTCTTGAGCCACCCTTTGAAATCTGCTGTTCGGCTCTTGTACTTCATCATTTCTTCCTTTTGCTTTAGCTACTTGATGTTCAAGAGCAAGTTTCAGCGTCCCTTCTGACATCCTTTTTGGTTTTTTCTTTCTCTCCTGTCTTTTTAATGACTTCTTGCTTTCTTCTTGTCCTTGATGTCATTCCACAACTCATCTAGTTTTCGGTCATTAGGGTTCAACGCATCAAATCTATTCCTGAGATGGTCTCTAAATTCAGGGGGGATATACTCAAGGTCTTACTTTGGTTCTCGTGGACTGTTCTAATTTTCTTCAGTTTCAACTTGAACTGTACATGAGCAGTTGATGGTCTGTTATGCAGTTGGCCCCTGGCCTTGTTCTGACTGATGATGCAGAGCTTTTCCATCATCTCTTTCCACAGATGTAGTCGATTTGATTCCTGTGTATTCCATCTGGCAAGGTCCATGTGTATAGTCACCACTTACGTAGTTAAAAAACGATATTGGCAATGAAGAAGTCGTTGGTCTTGCAAAATTCCACCGTATGATCTCTAGCATTGTTACTATTACCAAGGCCACATTTTCCAACTACCAATCCTTCTTTGTTTCCAACTTCTCATTCCAATCACCAGTAATTATCTATGCATCCTGATTCCATGTTACAAACTTCTGCAGTCTGATCAATTTCAGACTGCAGAAATTGGTAGAAATCTTCAATTTCATCTTTGACCTTAGTGATTGGTATGTAAATTTCAATAATAGTCATGTTAATTGGTTTTCCTTGTAGGCGTGTGTATATTATTCTATCACTGACAGCGTTGTACTTCAGAATAGATCTTGAAATGTTCTTTTTGATGATGAATGCAATGCCATTCCTCTTCAATTTGTCATTCCCAGCATAGTAGACCATAAGATTGTCTGATTCAAAATGGCCAATATCAGTCCATTTCAGCTCACTAATGCTTAGAATATTGATGTTTATTTGTTTCATTTCATTTTTGACGATTTCCAAATTTCCTGTATTCATACTTTGTGCACTCCACATTCCGATTATTAATGGATGTTTGCAGGTGTTTCTTCTTATTTTAAGTTGTGCCACCTCAGTAAATGAAGGTCCTGAAAGCTTAACTCCATCCACGTCATTCAGGCGGATTCTATTTTGAGGAGACAGCGTTTTTCCAGTGTATTTTGAGTGCCTTCCAGCTTGAAGGGCTCATCTTTCAGCACTATATCAGACAATGTTTTGCTGCTATTCGTAAGGTTTTCACTGGCTAACTCTTTTCAAAAGTAGACCGCTGGCTCCTTCTTCTTAATCTGTCTTAGTCTGGAAGCTCAGTTGAAACCTGTCTGTCATGAGGTGATGTTGCTGGTATTTGAATACCGTTGACATAACTTTCAGCATCACAACAACACGCAAGCCCCCACAGTATAACAACCTGACAGACGCGTGAGGTCTTCTTTAGAAAAGTCCTTTGAATTACCAACACATCTTAGAAAGTAATTTTTCTGAGATTGAACAAGTCATCTTCTATTGATTCTTAATATTTGTTTCTTGTTTTCCATAGTTACTTTCCTAAAAAAAAAAAAAAAAATTCTTAAATATTTACAAGTGCTAGTTCAACTACTGGCTTTTCTTCAAATAAAATAATAAATAAATGGAATGTTTCAGTGCAAAACATGTATCTGGGATGTAGATGCACCTATCAAAATAAATACTTAGAAACAAAGATTTCTAACTCCTTCTGTTTTTATTGACTTCTTGCTTTAATAGATTTTGGGGTAGATGGATGTATAAGTCCAGTAAAGATCCAGAAACTAGATTACTTCAGAAAAATAATTGCAAAATACTAGCAACTTACTAGTTATACTACAAGTAGTGTAAATTAAATCCTAAAAACATAAGAATGCCCTTTCTGTCTGTCATTAGTCAGAACTGACTAAGCCTCAGGAAAGCAATACCAAGGAAAAAATATGTGTACACAAAATCCATTGCTGTCAAGTCAATTTTGACTCATAGCGACCCTATAGTGACCCTATGTCAGGAGAGATCAGTCCCTGGAGAAGGACATCATGCTTGGTAAAGTACAGGGTCAGCAAAAAAGAGGATGGATTGACACTAACACGGTGTCTGCAACAATGGGCTCAAGCATAACAATGATTGTGAGCATGGCGCAGGACTGGGCGGTGTTTCGTTCTGTTGTTCTTAGGGTCGCTATGAGTCGGAACCGACTTGACCACACCTAACAACGATAACAACAACAATAGGACAGAGTATAACTGCCCCATAGGGCTTCTAAGAAGTGGTTGTTGGATTCAAACTGCCGACCTTTTGATTAGCAGCTGAGCTCTTAACCGCTGTGCCACCAGGAAGTGTCTAAATATAAGTTTAAATGTATATATGTGTGTGTACATACACACCAAAAGTCAGTTGAAGAAAAATAAATCTTAGGATAATTTTAGGATTGAGATGAAATAGGATATTAACAGTTTCTTTATTCCAAAGAAAAAAGCTCCTATGGTATGAATTCAGGTTTATTTAAACACCATAATTTTATGAATAATATATTGGATAAGAAAAACCTTTTTCATTTCTAATCTTTCCATATAAGTACTCTTTCTGAAATTAATTATTGCTTTACTGTAGCTTACAACCTGAAAAATTGAATACTAAAAGTGTCTATCAAAAGCTTGCAGTTTTTCTACTAAATTTAGTAAAGAAACCACTCCGAGAGTATAAAACAAATGTGACTTTCACTGAGCAAAGGAACATTTGACTTTCAAGTCAGTAATATATCTGAATCCATGTTGTAGAAAAATATAAATTTAGTTAACTGCTAGAAAATATTGTAGACTAGAAAGAAAGAGAATTGGAATGTATGGACTGTAATTAGACATTGCTAGCACATGCTCAATTACAAAAGATTTAATGTGGAATTTTGCTAAAAAAAATAATAAAACAGACTACTTAAGTAAATTATAAATCCTATGAAAGCTCTGTGAGCGTGGTGAGAAACTGACATCTCAATGAAGAGAACAGACATTTATTTTTCTTCTTGGCTTTGGTGTGTATGTACACATGCATATATATATACATTTAAGCTTATTTTTAGACACTCTTATGTACACATGGGGCCCTGGTGGCACAGTGCTTAAGAGCTATAGTGAGCTAAAGCTGCTAACCAAAAGGTCAGCAGTTCAAATCCACCTGCCCCTCCTTGGAAACCCTATGGGACAGTTCTTCTCTGTTCTATAGGGGCGCTATGGTCGACTCAATGGCAATGGATTTTTGGTTTTGTATGTACACATTTTTTCCTTGGCATTGCTTCCCTGAGGCTTAGTCAGTTCTGACTAATGAGAAACAGAAAGGGCAGTCTTGTGTTTTTTAGAATTTCATTTACACCGTTTATAGTAAATCTAGCAAATTGCTATTATTTTGAGGTTGTTTTTCAGTGGTTATCTAATTTCTGGATCTATATTAGACTTACACACCCATCCACCCCAAAATCTATTAAAGCAAGCAATCAATAAAAACAGAAGGAATAAGAAACCATTGTTTGTAAGTATTTCCTTTTGAAATGTGCATCTACAAAACATCTCACAGATATATGTTTTGCACTGAAATATTCCATTTATTTGCTAAATTTATTTGAACAGAAGCTGGTAGATGAATTAGAATTTCTAAATATTGAATTTTTTTTTTTTTCCTTTAGAAAAGCAACCATGAAAAACAAGACACAAATAATTATTAGGTTCTTTAAGAGAGTGTTTAAAAAAATACTGAAACTTTACCCAGGGTGGAGCCCCGGTGCTGCTGTGGTTAGGCATTCAGCTGCTAACCAGAAGGTCAGCAGTTCAAATCCACTAGCTTCTCCTTGGAAACCCTATAAGGCAATTCTGCTTTGTTCTATAGGGTCACTATGAGTTGGAATAAACTCGACGGCAACAGGTTTGGTTTTTTGGGGAGTTTACACAGGGTAAACCCTCTTTTTAGTCAGATTTTTTTTTTTTAAATAATGCCATGTATTAATCAAGAAATACCCAACAATATCTGGTGTATTCTTTAATTCGGTGGTTTCCAAAATTGTCTAATTATAACACTCATGGGGGAGCTTGTTAAAAACAGGTTTCTGGATATTCTTGTATCCTACTTTGGTGAGTGTTGTCTGGGGTCTTATAAAGCTAGCAAGCGGCCATCTAAAATGCATCAGTTGGTTCCAGCCCACCTGGAGTAAAGGAGAATGAAGAACACCAAAGACACAAGGAAAGTATTAGCCCAAGAGACAGAAAGAACCACATAAACCAGAGACTTCATCAGCCTGAGACCAGAAGAACTAGATGGTGCCCGGCTGATGGTACCACCTATGACCGTCCTGACAAGGGAACACAGCAGAGAGTCCCTGATGGAGCAGAAGAAGGGTGAGGTGCAGAAATCAAATTCTAGTAAAAAGACCAGAATTGATGGTCTGACTGAGACTGGAGGAACCCTGGAAAGCATGGCCCCCGGACTATCTCCTAACCCAGAACTAAAAAAATTCCCAATGCCAGCTCTTCAGACAAAGGTTGGACTGGACTGTGGGACATAAAATGATACTCGTGAAGAGTGTGCTTCTTAGCTCTATTAGATACATGTGACTAAATGCACAGCTTCTGTTCAGAGGTGAGATGAGAAGGCAGAGAGGGTTGGAAGCTGGTTTAATGGACATGGGGAATCAAGGGTGGAAAGGATGAGTGTGCTATCACAGTATAGTGAGAGCAATTAGGGTTACATAACAATGTATGTATAAATTTTTGTATGAGAAACTAACTTGAAATGTAAACTTTCACTTAAACAACAACAATTAAAAAAAGAAAAAAGAAAAAACCGGGTTTCTGGGTCCAGCCTCGAACTCTAGGGATCTGCTGGGAATCGGAATGATTACAGAGGTCCCAAGTGATTTGACTAACATGTAAGTCTGAGAAAGATGACTCTAACTGAAGCTAAAATCAAAATGAAATATTTCGAAACTAAGTGTAATTTTGTATTTTTCTAGTCAGAGCAGAGCTTGTTATACAGGCAGTCCCTAGGTGACTAACATCTGACTTATGTACAGTTACGAACCAACCAACGTAAAGCCTATTATATTAAAAATTCAAGGTACATACAATGGTTAGTATTAACAAACAGCACCTACTTTGCGAAGCACATCAAAACATTATTATTACTACTGTATTATTACGTTAAATATGTTTAGTGTATCTGGAAGTGTTTCTTTAATTTTTTTATGCATAGAGGCTGCACTATATACTAAGACATGAATTTAACTAACTGATATTAGATATGAACCATACCTGTTACAACTTAACGTACAAATTCGACTTAAAGACAGACTTAGAAACGGAACTCATTTGTCATCCAGTGACAGCCTGTATTATGATTCTTTAGGACTTTGGTTGGCCTCTAATTGGCTAGTGAAAGTCAATATAAATCAGTTTCTCAAAAATTAGTTTAGATTTTTAAAAATTTGCCAATTACCTTTTGAAAATCTAAAAGTAAATATGTATTAACTTTAAATAAATATTAAATTGAAATAATAGACTTAAATAGTTCGGAACACAGATTAGGTGGAAGTGCCTAGAAGGATGTGACATTTATATTCATTCAAGGTCAACAGGCAGTTATTGTCTACTCCCCCAGATACTGTGTGGGATAGAAAGTCTGAATGAAACATACTGCCTCAGAAACACTCACAGTCTAATGAGGAGCTTGGGAAAGGTGGAAAATTTTGATACAGCCATCTTATTTTGAAGAATCAGCATATAATCAGCCAAGTGATAGAAACAACTCTAGAGAAGTAATGGAGGCCCTGGGTGGTGCAAGCGGGTGATTGACTATAACCGAAAGGTTGATGATTCAGACCAGCCCAGAGGCACCTCAGAAGACAGATCTGGCAGTCTACTTCCAAAAGGTCACATCCTTGAAAACCCTAAGGAGCAGTTGTGCTCTGCAACGTATTGGGGTGCTTTGAGTCAGAATCAATTGGACAGTGACTGGTTTGGGTTTTGATTTAGGGAAAAAGTAGTACATAAATTATGGCAGTGTCATAAAAGGCCCTGACCCTCCAAGAGAAAAAAGAGTTCTTAGTTCCATCTCTGTACCTCTTTCTCTTTCTCAACATGGGTGTGAAAAATAGAAGCAGCAAACAAACCAATCCTCATTACTAAACTCACCATAATCTGTATTGGAGATTGTATTCAAATCCAACAGTCATTTCAGATACCACAGAACATTCTGTCATTCCCGCTGAAGCTGGCAGTTTCAGGGAGGTGAAATTAAATTTGAAAGTCTAAAGCCTCAAAAGTTCAGCTCTCTAGCGAGGCAGAGGTCAGAGGAGATGTCAGTACGGTAGTCAATAGCCATGCTATTCTTTTGAAATTTGTTCTGGGTGACAAATTTAGAATCTGAAGAATCCCTTAGTACGTAAATAAAATCAAATCCTCTATGGGAATCAGTGAAGAAGATTATAGAAGGGGAAAAAACAAAAGGAGTGAGCTAATCTTTCAAGGTGGAGCAGCTGCATATTTCTGGTCAGAAGAAAAAGGTCAGTTTCTCTCAATATTGCATGGACACAATCAGTCTCATCCACTCTGAGTCTTGTTACTGTTTTCAAGGCAGAGAGGGAAAGAAAAGAAGCTGCTTTTCTGAAAGCAATTTCCAAAAACTAATAAGCTTTATATAAAATACTAAGATTCAAAAATAGCAAGTGAATTGTGATTCCACAGGATAGAGGTTCGTATGTAATCACAATAGTGTACGTAGGTGTTTGGTGAATGACTTAATTAGAACTGAAGTTAGGGAGACAACGATATAGTTTCAGCATTGTCTGAAAATAAGAACAGTGTTATTTAAATAAAAGCCATCCGGTATCAACTGCTATTTAGAACGTTATCTTCCTTCTTCTTTGTCATAATTCAATATTATGGAACCTGAATAGGATACATGTTGGTGTGAGGAATACAGAATTGTCTACATTCAAGGAAAAATGGGTGTTATTGGATTTTTGAATTTAGACAAACCGACTTAAAAATGTTTCTATTTTGGCAGAATGTAAAGTTCAATGATGAATTTATCCTTTTTAGATAGTCCTGCCCAAGTATGGATAGAGGGAGATAATAGCTGATGTTCCTTTTTTAATGCAGTAAAAACTGCATGGATTAAGAGATTAAAAAAAAAAAAAAGGTGTAGTCTTGGGTATTAATGTGGTAATCAAGACTGAATGAAGGCTGACTAAAAAAAAACTGTTCTTGTCAAGTCAGTTCTGACTCATGGCAACCCCACGTGTTACAGAGTAGAACTGCTCCATAGCATTTTCTTGGCTGTAATCTTAACAGAAGCAGTTTGCTAGGCCTTTCTTCCGAGTGGTTGAGTGTATTCCAACCATCAGCCTTATGTTAGCTGCTGATAGCAAACCACTTGTGCCACCTAGGGACCTAGGCTGATAATAGACAGAGACAAAATATTTAGTGAAAGCATGCAAAGAAAGAAACACTAATTATTTCCACTATCTGTGTATAATGACTATCAAATTCAAGGCAATTCTGTAATTTATTTAGTTCTTATGTTTTCTTATGTTTCATACTCTTGCAAAAATAGAATGGGAGGCTGTGGTAGTCCAGCACAACTAGATGGTGCCCTGCTATCACCAGCGACTGCTCTGACAGGGATCACAATAGAGGGTCCCAAATAGAGCAGGAGAAAAATGCAAAACAAAATTCTAACACACACACAAAGTTCAGACTTACTGATCTGACAGAGACTGGAGAAACCCCAAGAGTATGTCCTCTGGACACCCTTATAACTCAGTAATGAAGTCACTCCTGAGGTTCACCCTTTCAGCCAAAGATTAGACAGACACATAGAACAAACAATAATAGAGGTAGCTCAACCATGTACGTACAACTAAATGGGCACACCAGCCCAGGTGCAAGGACAGGAAGGCAGGAGGGGACAGGAAAACTGGTAATGGAGAACCCAAGGTCAGAAGGGGAGAGTGTTGACATGTTGTGGGGTTGGCAACCAATGTCACAAAACAATATGTGTATTAATTGTTTAATGAGAAACTAGTTTGCTCGTAAACCTTCATCTAAAGTACAACAAAAAATTTTAAAAAGAATGCCTAGTATGAAAAAATTCCAAACTAATAATACAGAAAAAAAAAATGGAATGCATGTAAATTTTTCTAAATTCTCTGACCAAGAGCTCCACATCTTAGGAAATATCCAAGTACAAAAGAGTTACTTTAGCAAAGTGGAAGTAGTTTGCAGACCTGGATGGATTGGTAATGGATAGCCCCATTGGACAAATTTCAATTAGGAAAGCATCATATGGTCACCAATGAGTAGTATAACAGCAGTTGTTAAGGCAGGCAGACAAAATGATAAGGGCAGAAGGCTGTATGCAAGTCCAGAGGCAAATAGACTGAGTTGGATCAGCTGCAAGGAGGACTGTATCTCCATTTCCGTGTTTAACATGAGCTCCAGGTATCTCACCTACTGAAAGTGTTTGTCCCTGAACCTAGGGTAGAGAAGGGTATAAGAATGAGAATGGAAGGGGAAAACAGAAAATGGGACTTATTGGATATAGGTGATCAGGAAGTGTGTTATTAATTTATATAATGGCAATTGTAGGTTACAAAGTCTAGTGACTAGGTAGACGCTAGAAATGAAAAGACTAGCTAGAGTGACAGACTAGCCACATGTATAATTAGACACGTTTTTTGTTTTTTAAGGGGAGCCTTAATTTTAAGAAGTCATGCAGTTTATTTGGAAACATCAATGAAAAGGTAGTTGTCCTTCTTCAAGGATGGATTTTGAAGATGCAACAAAAATTTTTCTGAATGTTATTTCACTTTATTTAGTATTAAGACTAGCAATGTAAAGTACACAGTTATTTTTAGAAAATGAAGTATTTAATTTTCTTATGATGGTATTTTTTTAACCTTCTACATAAAAATAGAGCATAATACTTATCTAAGGACACACCGTCAGGTGGGAGAAATAAAACAAGCAAACATCAGGAACAAAATCCATAAAACATCAATTTTGGGGGTGGGTTGCAGCAGAGAGGCAGAAAAACTCCCCTGCCGCCATGACTCATATTTAGTGACAGATAACACACCAGCACAGATGCTATGAAATGCAGTTCTCAATGAGTTTATGGAGAAAAGAGAAAACAATGCAGGGTAATAAAATGCTGAGGAATGGATATATGCTTGTTCTTTTTGTTAACTATCTTAAGTGCCCCGAAACTCAAAATTTCTTTATTTTCGGGGAATTTGATAAACTACCTTAAATGTTGAAACTGTACAGTTTTACTAGTTATCAGATGTTTCTGTGTGAATGGGAAAATGTGTGTGAAAAATACAAAAGATGTGTTGCATAGCACAGTTACAAAGTAACATGTTCATAAATAAAAATAATTAAATTTTTTTTATTATTTCATGCTTTATAGCCTTAATTTCCCTAGTGCTTAAATAACTAAAAACTTAAAATTTCCTAATTTTTTTATCTTCCAAATCCTCTGTCACTCATCAGAAGTTAGTAAAAAAGCTCTCATTGAAAATTCTGAATATCTCATTCTTATGTTTGTTTTATGTATCACTAGACATAATTGTATAATGACAGTACTCCACAATGGAAAGCAAATGTTCCTTCTTTAGTTTGGATCATGCTGCAAGTTACTATTGTGAGGGATCATCAAGTGTTAGCCTAATTGATTGATTAGGCTACACGCTGAGTAAATATGTGAACATATGAAAAATATTGCTTGGTCTTAGATCCCCAGTAGAATGGCCAAGGGTATCAAATTTTGATAATTTTTTTAACTCAAGTATGTTATCATTTATTAAAATGCAATGGTAAATCTAATGAAAGCAGAAAATCTTAGGTGAAAGAAAATTATTAGTATTTTTGCTAAAAAACTTACGGGTTCCTATTTGATATGAATCTGCTAGTTATCATTCTTTCTCTGAAAATTGGGGCCCTGGTTGCACAGTGGTTAAGCTCTCAACTACTAACCAAAAGGTCGGCAGTTTAAACCCACCAGCCGCTCCACAGGAGATGTGGCCGTCTGCTTCTGTAAAGATTTATAGTCTTGGAAACCCTATGGGACAGTTCTACTCTGTCCTATAGGGTCGCTATGGGTCAGAATTGATCAGTCTTGAGTGTGACAGAACCACAGTATTGTTTTAGTTATTGGAAATATGCATTAACCATTGGCAGAGTCAGAAATGACTCAAGGGATAACTGATTTACTGGTTAGAATACAGCAAAAAAAAAAAAAAAAAGTGAAACTTTTTTATTTCTAAATAATCACCAAACAACTAACATTTTTATTATTCAATATAGTATATTTTTAGGATAAAAAAGTCCTCATTGATATTAGTTCTATATGATACATACATCATTTTTACTAGCCACCATTAGCTGCAACATGTTGAACAATTAAAATTCTCTCCTTTAACACTTTCAAAATGACTTAATTAATGTTCCAAACTTTTTTCTACTTTTTCATAGTTTAAATCTGAAAAGAACATAAAAGATACCTATTAGAGTTCCATGTTTATGGGAAACTATAAAAGGATTCCTGAACCTTCCACCCCTATAAAATGACCCATTTGTCAGTGAATTTCAGTGACTGTTCACATACTTCTTTTTGTTGAGTTTTAAGATGAAAATAGATTAATATGTATGGAGCACTCATGAGACAAACACATCTGTACTAAGCCCCTTAGGACCCTTATTAAAAAGTCAACACTTTTCTCATCATACTAAAGCTTCTGGTGTAATTTGAGACCCAAAACTGATCAAAATATTTTTTAAAAAAGATGGACTCAGTGATTATACCTGCAGGAAACAACATTCCTCCCAATTTTTTCTGAAGTTGTGAAGAAATGACCAATTTTCTGTTTTCCAATAAAGCTAGAAACAAAATTAACTTTATACAAATAAATGAAATAGTTAATATTTTATAATAAGTAGTGGAAGGTAATTCTTAAAAATTAGTGAAAATAATGTAACTTTTACATAGACAAAGTGCACTTTTATACATTTTCTTCTTTTTGGTGGTACACCAAAATCTATAAATGATAGCAAAGTTGATATTTTCCTCCTGATATCAAGTATATGTTAATATTCAATATACCCTCAAACTCATTAAGAGAAAAAGACCCAGGATTCAGCTGAGAATAAGGCAGAGTTTGTATCTCCTCAGGTTAAGGCCAGGATTCCGTATTCTGTTCATCTAGGATTGCCAGATTTAGCAAATAAAACTACAAGATGCCCAGTTAAATTTGAATCTCAGATACACAATGAATAATTTTTGGCATAAGTCCATCCTAAATAATTTATCTAGCAAGCTATCTGCCTTATAGATTTCCTCGATCTTCCAGCTGGAGCAAATAGTCTACTGAGAATACTCGGAAAAAAGGAGAGAGGATAAAGGAGAATACACTTCTTTTGTGCCTGGGAAAACACACACATGACACGCACACGCACACACACACCCCTGTTTCAGCTGCGAGATTTCACTTTGCCATCTCATCATCCATCTCCAGGATTCTCTTCTCCCACTTCCACTCTTTTCTCGTAAACAGCCATGTAGCTTGGAAGACACACAGCTGAATGCTTGAATCAATCTGTTCATACATATAGCTCTGTACTAACTCATTTCTGACTGGGATAGGGTGAAACTCTTCAAAGAGATATGGAGTAGGAAAAGGTTCTAATGTGGGGCGGGAACTACCAACGACATCAATTTCTCTACTGCGACATCATTTAGGTATCTACAATGAAGGGGTAGGGCCAGGCTACAAATTGTTCTGATGAAATGGAAACTGCTGGGTGTGATTTAGGAGATTCTGAGAGACGAGCTTTGAGCGTCAACAGAGAAACAGATTACTACGCATTTTATAGAAAAGACAAAAGAAATTGCTACATTATTGATTTTAGACTAAAATGAAAAAAATTGGAGAACTTTGTTTTCTTACTATTCCAGGTAAAATCTCCTGGAGATAGCTTTGAAAAGTAGATTATTTTCCAATTCTTTTTTTTCTGTAGAAATATTTCTTATGGCAGTCAGAATCTGAGTGCTAGAAGGCAGGTAGTTTAAATACATAGCTACAGTTTAGAATGCCATGTTTTATGTTTCGTAAATCTTTATAGGAAATCATTCTATGTGATACATTTCCTAGGATATTCTTGTTACTTAAGAAGACTTTTATCATAAAAGAAGTTTAATATGATTGCGTGTCCTACCTACTGACTTTTAGACTAAGCATTCTAAATATCAGTGGGTTTAGGAGAAGGAAGATAAGTCAACAGGGTAAGAAACTTTGACTTTGACTTTTGCTTGGGTCTTTTTTCCAAGGTCAAACATAATAACAAGAGAACATATGAACCTATCAGTGAAATTATTCTGACTCTTATTTAGAAACTGCCCAGTCTCCAGTTACTTAGAGACTTAGAGAAAAAAGAAACAGTTCACAGAAGGAATGGAGCTGTATACTCTGTACCCACCCTTTCCCCTCTCAGAAGGCTGGATTGGATCTCATCAAATCTTTAGTTCAACTTGTAACTCTCACAGCAGACAAGGGAATCACCAATATTACTTAATGCCAGTTTGCCAGCAATAGAGAAGTTGATACTGATGGGAAGAGTTAGGAGATTTCCTACTCTTAGGCATCTTTGAGTTAGTCAAGTTTTTCACTGAGAATCTAGATGTTACAAGTTCTTAAAAATACTCTCAAGGATGTGCCATTTCATCCACTGTCCTAAGATTCCAAACCCCAAAAGGATCCAAGAAAGAATGAATTTTAGAAACTATCACAGCTCTTTTCCAATCAACAGGTAAATACTAGCCATCTGGATTTCAAGTCACATAATTCTCCTGGAAAACCAAGAAGACTATGTGATAATTTGAAAGGGACAGAAATGTAACCCTTTATTGCCAGCGTAGAAGACAAGTGCACAATGCTTTTTTTTTTTTTTTTTTTGTCCAGTTATTATTGGAATCTCCCATTTTTGCATTGTGGAGGAAAAATAGCCTGCTAGAGAGAGCAACAGAGTACAAATAATACCTTAAGAATTCTCAGTGAAAATCAAATTGGTGGTTTAGTAAAAAATTTCCTGTGATATAATCAGATCTATATACACTAGGAGCATGAAGTAAAGCCAGAGCAGGTCATTGAACTGCAGAATTCCCTGAAGCCAAAGACCTACTTTTTTACATAACTACAATATGGAAAAAACTTTAGAGCCCCAAGAAATCTGAGAACAACAATGGAAGAAGAAATTATTTTCTTGGGGAATCCATATATTCGTTTCAATGTTTTAAAATAATTCATGCCCTACTGAAGAAAGCCTATGGAACTTGCCTCCTTGTGTCTCTTTTTAACTTTCCCCAAGAAGCAAAAATGTTCTATAACTGAACCTTTGAAGTTAAACCTTTGGATACGCAGTTTGAAAGCCTCATGTAATTTCAGTGAAGGAGCTTGGGAAGCAAAGAAATCTCTGAAGCAACCAGGTCCATATTTTTTAAAGGACTTATGGAGCAAAACAACATTTTGAAAGGAACACAGATAAAAATTTCTATAAAATATGAAATATGCTACAGAATTATTTATATATGTCACTATGCTCTGTAGCCTTCAGAAAAAACTAACTGCAGTTTCTCAGGGGATTTCCAATTAATCCCAAATAGACGGCCACAGTAATAGTCTCCAAAGAACTTATAAACCTTTGTAGAAATCATATTAAAGGAATACAGAAGAATAGAGATGTCGATATGTTTTGCTACTGAAATTTGAAATGGGACAAATAATACTAGTCACTAGATATATTTATTAGGCTTGTGTCCGTGAGAATAACTATCATCCAGAAATTAAATGAAAAGAGCAAATAAAGAGAGTAGAGCAAGAGTATTGGGTTTAGAAAGTGTGCCCAAAGGTCACAATAAATAAATTTCGATGGGTTGAAATGTCAGGATTTATTAAAAGAATCAGAAAACAGGTTAAGTTCATAATTAATTTTGAAGCCTCAATGTCTGTACAAACTTAGCACATGATGTCTGAGAAGGTTTGGAAACAATCCCTTCAGATAATTGAGGTCCTTTTCAGACTGATCAAGTATCAAAAAGTCCTCTGTGAAACCTACAGGCCTTCAATACCAATTACTCATATTACACGAAGTTAGATGAACTGTACAGCGCTCTCTAGAATCACATGTGCCTGCAAACACTACGCCCGGACCAGATTTTGACACATCTTGGACTAAACAGAAAAAATTCACTAGAGAAAGCATTGATTAGTCAGCAATTCGTTTCAAGATAGCACACATGAGCAGACTCAAGATTAAGAAGTGTCTCATATACCTTGCATAGAAAATAAGATGATCAACTCCTTTCAAACATGTAGAATAAATAAACTGGTTATCTAATGTGTCATAGCTAGTGGTTGTTATGAAAACAAGGCCTCTTTGCATTGAATCTATAACCTATGGATTTCATGTATTATATTTTTCACAAATTAGGATATGTAACCCTGTCACTATTCCTGGTTCCATCTCAAAAAGAAGTTTCTGTGTGAATCTTTTTTGAATTTCTTCCCCTGTGACTTATATACAGATATGTTCAACTTCTGACAAGTTATTTAGGTTGGTCGTGGCTTTATATCACTTGCAGCTTTGGAGGGCAGTGGTTCTATTCAGGATGCATCCAGATGGAAGACGCACTGATGGCATCCTGTTCTTTCTGTTAATAAGGATTTTTGCTTCAACATTGTTGGGATTACAATAGTGAAGGCTGATCCCCTAACTCATTTTTCTGTCGACTAATGATCAATATAGACTCTTGTTACCACAGTCTCACAATCCACCATGACCAACAAAAGCCTTTTTTTATTCTCTTTCCGCTTGATGCATCTTTCAGAATGTAATTCTCAACATGGACAATTTTCCAAAGGAACTTTCCTAGAATATTGGAATTAACTGGAACCTAGTTTCCTGTTTCCTCATTACAACGGAAAGGCTGCATGTATATTTAAACTAATTTTGTTACCCTGTTCCATTGGTTTACGAAAATGGAATGCAGAGAAAACTATCAGGAATGATAACAGCCATTCAGTCATGAAATGGTTTCAGGATGTTGGTAGATTTTCCTAGAAAATTGAATTCACTGATTGCTAGAGTCTATGTCAGCTAAAAGAATCAAACTTTTGGTTTCAATTTTTTTTTAGTTCAGTTGCTAACAGAAGTTTCAGGCATGTTGAGAAGGGAGAGTGTTGACATGTCGTGGGGTTGCTAACCAATGTCACAAAACAATATGTGTACTGACTGTTTAATGCGAAACTATTTGTTCTGTAAACCTTCATCTAAAGTACAGTAAAAAAAATTTTTTTTAAAGTTTCAGACATGCAAAACTTGCAACAAGAATATTTTTTTATTTGACGTTAGCTCATACCACTAACTGAAACTTTTAAAAAATAATTTTCCACATATTTTAACATAATTTTTTTTTTTTACTTTTTAATAAAAAGGTTTTTTTTTTAATGCTTCAATATAGGGAAAAGTAGAAAATAAATTACAGATTAGCCTAAAACATTATTGACAAACTAGTCATAGAATTAGAAACAACTAAAGTTTCTCTTATAAACACCATATTCAAAAGGAAAAATATTATAATTAACTTTGTGTGTGCATACTAATTCTGTGAAAATTGTTACATAAAGCTTTATATCACTTAAAACATTGATTCAAGTTGCAACCCTGAAATTTTGGCAGTCCAAAAAATATAAGTAATGCTGATACTAAGTATATAAAGATGAGTTTTATGATACTTAACCATAAACTAGTAAGTCTTTTATGTCACCCAAAAAATCAAATTTTATACTCACATAATATATAAATTGTTACTTTATGAAATAGATATTTAAATCCTAATGTCCACTATTTTTTAAATAGCTAATAATTTTAACTAGGAATTACTATTTAGAAAATGTCATGAACTCAATAACATTCAATGAGATTGAGATAAATATAAATTTCTATATCTGTTATATATCTATTATACAGATAAAAATTTGGTAAAATCCTAGCTTCAAAGAAATTTTGTGAAAATATCCAAAGTTTATTTGACTGTAAGATCAGTCATGACCCAAAACATAATAAAATAATTTAAAATATTAATCTTAAACTGCACTGATAGAAGTATTAAATCCATAACGAAGCTCTACTCTACATTTTGAGCTGTCCAGGTCATAACTACATACCAATAAATACCACACTGTAATTGAGTCATAAACCAGAAGATATTCAATGAAATGCAACCAAGATGATGACCAATTTAAAAATCATCTCACATGAGGAATATTTGAAGGAACCAAGAATGTTTAGCCTGACACACTGAACCTGAGAATTTTTTGAGAGGTTGAGCTTAACTATTGTTAAATATATTCGAGTGTTTTTTGCGGGGGGGAGGTGTTTTACTTTATTTTAATGAGCTACACTTGATCTATGCTGTTTGAGAAGAAAGAACTAGGATCAGTAGAGAGAAATTTCAAACTATGTAAATACATACCCACTGTGTTTTATAAAGGCTTGCCATGGATAGGCTAAAAGCTCCACGTTAGCAATGTCAGAAAGGGAAGCTGGTGCTAGCAGGTCTCTGAGTTCCTTTCCAAGTTTCGGACTCTTCCACTGAATGTGTAGAATTAGATAAAAACAGGGTTTTTGAAAAATCAGAGTAGAACACACTGTTCTTATAAAAGTCTTAATAAGCACTTTGAATGAAAGAATAAATAATTGAAATTTCATATGCAAATAAATTACTCGAAGCTTTCAGTCAACACACACACACACACACACACACACACACACACACACACGCATACACACACTGCCCTAGGGAAATGGATTTTTGTCTTTGCCTTTATTCCTTAAGGATGTCAGGTCAGCATACTGAGGCAGTCAAAGTCAACAGTATGTTTAATGCCATTGACAAGTGCAAAAGAATAAAAGCTTTAAAAAGCTTTATTCAACCTTTGTATTTCCAGTATATATTAGAATCCCAGATATGATTCTAATCTCCACAGATCAGAAGAGAAACAGTGAATTCTAGCAGCCAGAAGACTAGAATGATGAAGAGATGGAGACTTAGGACCTTGATAAAATACTAAGACTCTTTCACCTAGAAGTCAAACGGGCTGCATAAAAATGCTTAAAATCACTTCCTGTCTGGATGACATGAACACAAATTCCAAAAGATTAAACACTGGAAACCACTTTAAAACTTCTAATGAGATAAGTTTAGAACAAATAAAAACCAGATGATTTTCCAAAGAAATGGTATGGGCAAGAACTTCAAAAAGGATTTCTGAATATTTTGTGAAAAGTATAGTTATACATGGAGTCCCTGGGTGGCACAAATGATTAAGCACTGCTAACTGAAAGAATGGCAGTTTGAACCCACTCAGAGATGCCGCAGAAGAAGGGCCTGGCAATCTGCTTCCAAAGGTTACAGCCTTGAAAACCCAATGGATTGCAGTTCCACTCTGCACACATGGGATCGCCATGAGTCAGAATGGACTCAACAGCAACTAACAACAACAAATAGTTATACATTTGCTAAGAGAGGGCTAAGAGAAGCTGAAATATACCCACCTCTCTGACTGATGTCACAGAGGATAATCATGTCTTCCTCCACTATCCTTGGCAGTCTTCTGTTGACGGCATCCATACTGGTCTGAGTAGACCAGGACCCCTAACCAAGAATGACAGGTTTCTTCTTACAAAGAGTGCAAAAATGTTTCTGGAAATCTTTAAGTGTTTTATTTTAACTGATATTCTCTCCTTGTTAAAATGTGAATCCTCACTAGAATTATATTTGGGTTTTAACTAGTATCACAGGAGAGTTGACATTAGAAAACAGAATCTGAGATCTCAGCAGTGGAAAATAGCCTGGTAGAGGCAGTTCTATTTCTTTTCGCTCTTATCTTTTCATACATTGTAATTATGTAAGCCTCTTCAACATACCTTGAATACCTTTTTTTTTGAGGCCCTATATGATTGGAAAAAGCCTGAGAGACTGCTAAACGTTATTATGTTTGAATGCATCAGCAAACTTGTCATCAGCTAATATAGCCAAGCTTCCTCCTCAAAGTTCTGAATCCTACTAAAATCTTGTAAATCAAACCATGTCTTTCTTATATACAATGTTTTCACTTCTATATGAAGATTTAGTGTTCTCCATCAGTCTTTTCTGATTTTGATTTCAAACAAGGTGGATATTACCCTAAAGTGTGCATGTGAAAGCACTTTTCCAGAAATCTTGCCAGTTTTATAAACTAAAAATACTAAGTTTGTAATCTCTTGCCAGGTAGAACATAGTAACTGAATTCATAACCAGGGTCTTCCTAGTGCTGGGGATGAGAAAATAGCACGTGGACCACATGTTTGCACAGCAAGTACAAGATGTCACGCTGAAATTAGCAATTATGTGCTTTTTGTTCTGTGCTGTCATTACTGAGAGACCTCTGAAAATAATAGTATGTTCTCAATTCTTTCAGATCATGATTTGGGTGATTCCAATGTAGATTTTAGCTGTTTCTTGTGAACATTTTTTGTTTTTAAAATTAGCCTGTCTTATGAAACTTCATTAATTTTTTTCATGAGCATCCAAATATCTATGACTTTCACACATTAAACCAGAAATTTCACACATTAAACCAGCAATTTCAGAGCTGATGTAGTTTCTTGATGTGTATCCTCCGTTATAGCCGTAACTAATAAATCAAGAAATGCTTTGTGCGTTGATAATTTGTTATTGAAACTGGTGCTGGAGACCGTGGCTTAACAGAAAATTGTTTCTCCCTAGATTTCCTTCCCAAGATGCAGTGGGTGGTATAACACTGTATTTTGGACTGTTATAGATCTTCTGATGAAAGTTAATGAATTGCAACCCTGTTATTCCAAAGACATACATTAAGTTCTATAGCAGGGCTATAAAATTGGATTTTAGATTCTATATTAAATTGTAATACTACAATCCCAGTGAAGCATTTGAATTCAGCATCATATGTCAGAGAGAATGTCAGGAAACCATAGCACATACTCTCTTATTTTCTCCTGTCGCAATGACAATACTCTCTCAAGATTTTTGGTGAGTGTTTGCATAGTATGTCTATGTTAGGCACATATGGGCTTTTGCTACCAGAGACATTGTTACTTAGTAACATCTCAATCTAGAATCAGTTCCTCCTTGATAAATACAGGCCAGAGCATTGCTGAAGATAAAATTCCTGTTAAATGAACATGGATTCAGATATGCCAGGATGAGTTCTAGATTAGTATTCTCTTTTCTAGCAAGTATTTATTCAGAAATAGCCTTGGAGATATGTTTTGTGTCACACTGAAAAATGATTCCCCCACCAGATAGGGATGGAACTTTACATTTGCCCTCAACTGTAAATAATCTTTTTGTGGAACCAGCAAAAAAATTATTCTACCTTGTTTCTGGCTTCTATTAATCAGTGCCACAGTTTCTGATACTTTAGAGGAGGATATCTGTATTTTTTTCTTTCCAAGAAACCTTTTATGATCGTGTTGAACTGAGCCAACTTATTCTGGAAGGCTATTTTTAAAACATTTCTTTTAATTTCAGAATGTTTGAAAATGTGAATTAAGAATCCTGCCATATGATGATACAGTTCCTGTTTTTTCTTTCTCTTTTTTTTTTTTGGAGGGTGGGAAATTTTATTTTCAGGTTTCCCTTTAGCCATATAGTCAGGTTTTGATCTCAAATGAGAAAGAAAATTATCTTCCAATTATAAGATGCCTCATAAATTTAAAAGGGAAAATCTTGAAGAAATTTTCACTATTTTACTTGAGCTAAAATAAAAATGTAAACATAAAAGTTAGAAACGTCCTTAATAAGAGATATTAAGAATCTATAGAAAGAAAATGGTGAAATTTCCAGGTAAAGACTAAATATTACAAGTGCATCAATTCCTCTCATAGTTTTTTATACTTTAATGCAATTCTTATCAGGATCTCAGTATTTTGATTTTGTTTTTCTAAAGCAGGTGGTTGTTAAACTTATTGTGAAGGTCTTTTGGGAGAATTGTACATAAAAAAATTTTTAAAAAAAACCTCTGAAACAAAAGAACAAATCAGAGTAGCCATGCAATGCAAAAAATGTCAGAGTATTATAAGTCACAATGACAACAGTGTTGTACAGATTCAGAAATTAACACAGAATCCCCCTCCCCCAAAAAAGTTTAAAACAGCATTGACTAGGTTGTCTGTCTCTCTTGAGGACGGGTCAGTTGTGTTCTCTACATGAAAAGAAGTGAGCAAGAGACAGTGATAGAAAACGTTAGTGTTCACCAAATATCCATGGACTCCTCTACATTTCCCAGCTTCCTTTGTAGTTAGGTGTGGGTCATATCATGAGTTCAGGTCAAGGGGATGTAACCTGAATTGATATAAACTGCTTCCATAGCTTGTTCTTTAAAATGTCCTACACAATCTACCAACCCTCTCTCCCTTTGCCTCAGTGAACACAGAAGCCACGTGTTCCAGATGAGGGCTTGTGATTTGCAAGCAGCCTAGATCTCTGATTGATTCCTTGGAAGAGAGAACTGTCAGCAATCTGCCTGGCCAACATCAGAAGCAAAAAATAAATAAATAAATATTGGTTGAATTAAAAGAAAAAAAAACACATTGAACTATCAACAGATAAAAATGATAGGTCTATAATATTCTTGCCTTAGACAATCGATTCTTGCCTTAACTCTTTAGATATTGATTTACGATTTAGTTTTTAAAAGATTATTTTTAAAAAGTCACAATATATTTTGAAGAAGATGAAAGCAAACAGTTTTCAAATCTTAGGTTTGGGAAAAATTCTCCAAACGAGAAATAATAAAAAGAATACCAAAGAAAAAGAAGGCTGTCTGATAGATGTTCTTTGTTTTTCTTTATTAGGTTTTCCAGGGCAACTTTGACAATGACACCCACAGGAAAAACGTCATCAACCCTCCCATCTATACAAGGCACATAAGAATCCTTCCTTGGTCCTGGTATGGGAGGATCACACTTCGGGCAGAGCTGCTGGGATGCACAGAGGAGGAGTGAAGAGGCCTTGCATCCCAAAACCCTTCTACTTCCCCAAAAGTATCTCCATGTAATGAGCTGTGCAAAATCTGTAGAAAAATGAATGGAGTTTTTTCATGAAACAGTGCTCAGTTTATGGTAGGCCACTTCTTTAAGGATGTCTAAACCTGCCTTTTCAATGCTTCAATTTGATTTTTTATTGTTTATATTTCTTTAGTAACATCACATTAACTGTGAATTACTTTTCTCATTGTTTTCTGAGTGATTCATACTGGTTGAAATATATTGGGGAAAGAAAGTAACATTCTTTTTATGGCAAAGGTGAAGAGAAATCTCATTAAATAACAAGAGTTGACAGAGCTTTTACAATCAATACTCAACCAATTCTTATAAAAGGAATACTGCAATGTTAGCAATAAGTATTTTTTTCTTCTTTAATGACTCTACATTACTCTAATTGTTTCCCTGTGCCTACCAAACACTGTCAGTGTTTATGACAGACTTTTGAAGAAGAATCTGTAATATGCAGTACTATCTGATATTATAATCCTCCTTTTACTTTCATTATTTCTAATCAAAGATTATTGATTTTTATTTTTGTTCCACTCTATATGCTTTATATTTTATACTGCCTGAATAAGTTTTTTTTTTTTTTCAGTTGAATTTCTTTCTATCATTTGCCTAAAAGAAGAGTCATGTTTATTTATGTATAGGAACATAATTGAATATTTGTGGATTGATCTGTATTTCTCATCAGTAGATTAAATCTATCGCAATTTTATATTTGAAGGAAGCTGTACCTGTATTATTTCCAAATGCTTCCTTTGTAGAGAATCACATCCTATCATCTGGCAAAATAAGCAACCAAAAATACATATTCTGTCTCTTTAAAACTAAATTCAATCCTTTGTTTTGATGGTTTTTACATGACCTTCTCTTTCTTTTAAAATAATAGAACCATGAATTCGTTCTAATTTTTTTTAGACAAGCAAATACTAGCATAGTGCTGCATAACTTGGCCAAACGTACTCATAGTTACTGTGTTCACCTCTGCATTTCTTGTGAAACTAAAATTTATTGAGATTTGAAACTGGTGGTGGTTTCCCAGGAAAGCACATTGTGTGAGCAGAAAAGTATTTACTAATGACAAAGTAGTAAGATATTTTCAAGATGAAAATTGATTTCTATTTATTTTTCTTCAAAGGTCCTGAGAAAATAAGCAATTATCATAACAATTTGTTATTGATAATGGAGGTTTCATTGACATGTCTCTCAAATTAAAGCTCACACTGCCTCCATAAAAGTCCTCAACACCTAATTTATACATCTCACAAGTATTAATTTCATAAGGCTTAGACACAGAATTATCAGAGTTTTAAATTAAGGGCCCTGGAAAAGAAAGTGTGGTATGTGTATGAAATGTTGAGGTCCTGTGCAACACTGCTAAATTTTTTTTGTGTGTGTGCTGCATAACAAAAGCCACTAGACTGTTACTGTCTTGTCTGTTCACATGTTAACAGCGTTTCTTAATGATGTATATATGGAGTGGGCTTCAGTCATTGTGAAGAATTTAAAGAGAAAATCAATCATAAAGGCATTTTTTGTAAAAGTAAAATTGGTTGATTTTAAGGGGACTGGTTTGTCCTATTCCCATACACTTTCCACTTGATTCTCTTATTATGAAATTGTTGGTTTGAAGCATATAAAATGGTAATCAGTTTTCAGCACCTTTCAAAAGCAGAATTGCTATGTCTTCAATATCGCCTTTTTAAGATAACTAAAATTAGGAATTTAGAATGCTTTTAATCAGCTAGTTTTAAATTCATGTTACAATTACTTAGGTCCCAAAATATACAAACATTTAATGTCTAGCCAATGGTCCTAATTTCTTTCAAAGTTTAAAATCACATTTCTGTCCCATCAAAGTTCTAGTCACTCTCCTTTGCAGATCAGCCTGAATAGTAATGTTTAAAAATTATGATAATGCTTTGTGATGACTTACTTTGACAAAATTATACATGGCTTCATATGCTATTTTGAATTCTTTATTGACAGCTTTTTAAAAACAGATTATTTTCCAAGGAAGTTGCTTAAAATTATATTTGTTAACTTTTAGAAATACATTAAAATGGCTTTCTCTTGCTTGCACATTTTCTTTACTAGATATGCTGTTCAACAGCATGGCAGGTCCAATGGGACATCTACTTTCTCCTAAGATACCCAAAATTGATGACAGCAAAGGGACTCACACATGTGGAAATATTGTCAAGTAGTCAGTAGCTTTTATGTCACTTGTATCAATGACACCAAACTGAGTAAATTTATTCTATTTAAATTCACACTAAACCAAGTAAAATCTCACAAGCAGAATACACAGAAGAATCACCCAGTCTTCACCATACTGAATCACTATAACGTGCTAATTTTATAATTTAAGAAATTAAATCCAAACATCTCCATTTTATTTATGTCTTATTAAAAACATTTATCAGAGTCACGAATTCTTATTTTAAGGTTGACTTTCTCTTTCTGAATGACTTCATAAGGGTTAGTGTGAATATTGAGGACGGGGTACTAACGATTGTATCTTTGCTGGTCAACAAAATATGAACTATAATACTCAATGCTGGCATCTGATGTGTCAGTAAGTACAAAAATAACTAAGACACAAATAATCTTTGCAATCTTTCAAGCTGTGTAGTATTCCAATGTTGTTTTTTTTTTCTTTGTATATATATACTTAAATCACGTAGGATGTTGTAAAATCAGTATGACCTTGTCTAGTCTTCAAACTTAAAATAAAACTTTTGAAAATCTGGGATACCTTTGAAGCAGTTGTAATTAAACACATTTATAACAATACACAAATTGTCTGAATGTGAATGCCCACTACTCTTAACTACATCTTGTTTTTGTTTTTGTTTTTTTTCTCTTTTTATAGGACAGCTAAACACAAAGAAATTATAATATCCTATAGCAGCTTTCCATAATTATTAAAAGGTATGCATTCCTCCCATTCCTTTTGACAGTGAAAATTTCCCTGAAATACTAATAATTCAAAGTTATTTTTTGCCTCATCTGTATTTAAAATGTTATGTTCCAGAACCAATCTGCCCATTAGTAATCAGATGCTATTGCTATTGTTTCCATTGTTTGTTCAGTTCATGTTACTCAGGAGTATAATGAAGAAGTTCAGTCAGTCCTAAGCAATAATACAACAGTAATAATATATTTATCCATTGACTTCAGATAATGCTAAAAGAAAATAATAATACTTGGCTTTTTATAAGCCCTATTTCTGTCACTGGTGAAATATTAAGTCTGTGTACTTCCCACTTGGGAGCCTTGGTGGCAGAGTGGTAAAAATCTCAGCTGCTAACCAAAAGGTCAGCAGTTTGAATCTACCAGCCACTCCTTGGAAACCCTTTGGGGCAGTTCTACTCTGTCATTTAGGGTCCCCACTATGAGTCAGAATCGACTCGATGGCAACAGGTCACTTCCCACTTTATAGATACTTTCTTAAGATTCAAAAAATTTAGAAAAGAAAATTAAGATATCAAATATTGGCTCCTTAATTGAGCTACAGTAAATCTCCAATAGTTCTTAGTACTAGCTTATTATATGCCTTTATGCATTTGCACATGTACCTATATTACTGCATTTCAGTGTGAAGAGTTCAAGAGACTTTCATTATTTGCCTTATTTTTGCACACACACAAACATACATGGATGTCAATAAGACAATAAAAATCATTACAATAACTAATCAGGGTAAAAATTTGCTGTGACTGCAGAATAATTACTCAATAGAAAATTTTCAGCTATGAGGCTTTTAAAACTACTGATTTAAGATGTAGATAACAGAAGTATACAGAATTCAAGAAGAAAAATCTGACCTTGTTGAAATTTGCTTTTTTAAAAAAAATTGTATTATGAATAACTCCATGAATAGAAAATATTTTCTCTCAATAACCTAAAATTTAAAAATATTTAACACTTCACCATTGAATGCATATCTTTAAGTATAGATTTTCATAAGGTAACATTAATTTTTACTGCCAGAAATGTAATGCTTCCTATCTCTCTTCCCAAAGTCTAATTTAAAAAAAAAAATTAATAATTAGTATATTTCTTTGTGAAAAATATTGCCTCTAGCCTTTGAGATGCAAAGGAACCTTTTTACCTGAGCAGGTAAAATGGTGAATTAAACCACTTTGCTAGGTGAAAAATGTCTGAACTACTCTGAAACAGAATGCATTGTCATCTGTTTTCACAAAGAAAAAGAATACCTACTAGCAATTTTTCTATTGATTTTGAAGGGGAAATAGGATTCCTTGATTCTATTGCAGTAAATGCCTATAATTCATATCGGATGTTTCAGCACTGCTGCCAAATAAAGTGTTTTCCATAGTAGGCAAGTGGTACTTAAAGAGTTATTTCTATTAGATGAATCTGGTAGCAGAGGGAAACATTTTTGGAAAAGGCTCCACATATAGATGTTTTTTTTTTTTTTCCTGCATATCTTGGCAGAAGTTGATTGAGTCATTTGAAAACACAAATGCTGTGGAAATATGGTGTAGTAACATGAGCAAATGGTCACCATATTACATGATTAAACATTGCATATGGTGATGGCCTCTGATGTAATTTTATTTTAACCTCCTTAAAGGCATGAACCACAGTCTTCCATATTTATGTAAAATTCCCAGAGTGCCTCTTGCAATTCCAATGCATAAACATGCTAATAATGATGATGAATTGCTGGGTAAGCTCAGCTTGCTGCCACCCGTAAAGGAAGAGGCATTGCCACTGATATGCCTTCCAATAATGCATCCCCCATGGCCAGTACAGAAACGGCAATAACGTAAGTAAGCATTGGCCAAAACACTGTAAAGAATGAAAGCAAAGGCAGCTGGGAGGATACTGCATGCACATAACACAAAGAGAGAAGGAATATTTTCGGTGATAAGTGACAAAGTGACAAATTAAGCATGGATTTTCACATATTTATAATTGTCCCACTTTTTAGTCATTATGTAGGAGATTTAAAGACAAAAGATACATGGATGGCACAAACGGTTTGCCCTCAACTATTAACCTAAAAGTTGGCGATTTGAACTCACCCAGTGGCACCACAGAAGAAAAGCTAGGCGATTGACTTTCATAAAGATTACAGCCAAGAAAACTCTATAGAGTATTTCTACTGTATTACACACAGGTTCACCACCAGTCACAATTGACTCAGTTGCAAGGGGTTTGGGTTTTGCGTTTTGCCTTTCAGGAAGAGAATCATTAGCAAGCCAGTGGCTCTGATAAACATAATCAGCAGTTTCTGTCTGAACTCAGGAAAGAAGAATTGAACAAATTGGTTAAGAATAACATGTCTCAAAGGAAACAACCTCAAGAAGTTTCCCCTTCTCAGTTCTTAAGTTTCTTTAGCAAAATATAGAGAAATGCTATTTTTTCTTAAACAACAGAGCATCCCTAAAAGAAAACGTGGTATTAGTCATACAAATATCTTTTTAGGCTGCTTGGAACGTGAACTGAAACCCCAGAAGTCGTATTTAAGTGATAATAAAATAATGTTTTTTTAAACTGTTGGTGGAGAGAAAAGGATAGGTCAGGACCAGCAGTTTTTACTTAAATACACTAGGACAGAGGAGAGGAGAAGAGAGGAGGAGAGAAGGGGCGGGGGGAGGGGTCGAGAATGAGTCTATTAGAAAAATTCTTTCGTAAAGTTTTTTTTATTTTAATTATATTTATGTGTTTCTACGTGTTCTTGATCACATTATAAATTATTTGTCTTACTCCAAGACACAGCCATAAAGTTTGCAAACCACTGCAACATGGTCATTAAACTGCTTTCTAAATGGGTTGGTGTGGGCTAGCTGCCTGGTTTTGGTTTGCTGGGCTGCCTGTGCAAGTTCAGAGCCAGAACTGGATGGATTTGGTCAATAGGAGGCTTTTAGAGGCTTGGTTTGGAGAAAAAAAAAAGGCATGGTGCTGAAGGCCTAAGAGGCTTTTCAGGAGAAAGAATAAAGGTGCTAAACAGAATTGTGTGGATTTTTTCTACGTGGTGGGTAAACCCTTTGCTCTTCTCTCAATAAAATATCCTAATAAAATAATAGTTTCTCTTCATTACATTTCATTGTTGGTTCTACTAGGGAAGGTGCATTCCAGAGCTGAGTATGGCCAGAAGATGGGCTTGCAACATGAGCCAAGGCTGCCGGGAGTGGGGGGACCTGCGACTTTGAGTTAGACATCATGCAGATCCATGCTTTCCTTTTTTTGTTTAGTTAATAGACTTTGATCTATTTTTTTTTTAATGGATTTTTATACTTTCACCTCTGATTTACAAATCCATAATCTGATTCCCTCACACCCTCATTCTAGCCTCCTAGCCCTAGCTTTCAGAAACTCATGCTAATAATTCCTTGCTTTAGGGTTTTCCTACCTAAGCCAAATATCACGAACACTTACGCCTACGAATTGTAGCATTAGGCTGTAATTCAAGTCCTGTAAAATATTAAACTATGTTTTCACTAGAGATGTAAATAAAACTAATTTCTTTCATAAATAACACACTGGAAAAAATGATGTATTAGTTTTAAGAAAATGTTGAGTTTGACCAAACTATTTTTTTTTTAAATCATTCTTTAAGCAAATTTAAGCATCTATTTTGTGCCTGCCACTATGCTAGTTTCTAGAAATACAGAGTTAAACAGACTGATTTTCAGGAGCTCATGTCCTAGAGGGTGAGGGTGCAAGTAGACAAGACAGCCAACAACTTTCTTATGATGGATGCTATGACAAAAATACACTCAGCATGCAAAGAGAATTTAGAATAGAGGTGCCTGTAACGGTCAATGAGGTAGGTCAGGGAAAGCATCCTGGGACAGGTGACATCTGACAAGCCTCATAGTCATCGTAGCTAAACCATCCAATTTACTATGCTTGATAACCTTAAGAAGAATGGATTGACATGCTCTCTGTATCAGGGTTTTTCAGAGTACGGATCCATAGGGGATATATATAAGTAATATACAGTAAAAACTGCGAAAGCCTGAACCTGTGTAAAACAGAAACCTGTCAGAGAAGGAAAACTAAAATATTTTCCACTGAAGCAAGCCATAAGACTTGTTTTTTTCACGTAAAGTCAACTAATTGTGTCAATTGCATCTGAAAATACCTTCACACAACTTTATGGATTGAATTGTGTCCTACTAAAATACGTGTTGTTATAATCCCATTTGGGAATGAGTTTTCTTTGTTATTTTAATGAGATAGTGTAGGGTGTAGAGATTAAACAAGCAAGCAAGCAGCAGAAGTGGGTGAAGACAGATGCTACATCACATGAAGATCACCAATGAACCAGGACTTGCCCGCAGAGCCGGCAGAGAGAAAACATTCCCCTAGACCCTGAGCCCTTAATTCGGACTTTTAACCTCCTTAACGTTGAGAAAATAAATTTGTGTTTGTTAAACCCACCCACTTGTGGTATTTTAGCTATAGCAGCACCAGATAACTAAGACACAATGTGAAAAAACCGGACACCATAACATAGCCAAGTTAAATAAAATTCATTGTCACACTCTCTTTATAAGAAGAGGAAGATAACCCCAAAAAGATTACTTAGATTTTCCCATGTTGCAAGGCTATGACATCCTGTGACATCTCCCCACCACAGTTGAATACTCCTTTTCTTCTTTTAAGTGAAAAGGCTCTCAAAATGTGCCTCATTGAATACTAGCACTGGAATAAAAGGCATGTTTTCCCTCCAGCCAAGCAACCACCTATGGTTTATTCTGCAATTTTTCATATTGTCCTAAATAACTTAATACACCATTATTACCTAATAACATATATTTGAAGAAATTGATCAATGGCTGAAGTGTTACTCATCACATGAATATATAAAGAAAAATCCACAAATGACTGAACAGCTAATGAACTACTCTGGTGTCTCTTTCTTTTTTTAATTGTTCTTTAGGTAAAAGATTACAGCTCAAGTTAGTTTCTCATACAAACATTTACACACACATTATTATGTGACCCTAGTTTCTCTCCCTATACTGTGACAGCACACTCCCCCTTTCCACCCTGGATTTCCCGGGTCCATTCAACCAGCTCCTGTCCATTTCTGCCATCTTATCTTACCTCCAGATAGGAGCTGCCCATTTGACTCATGTGTCTACTTGAACTAAGAAGCACACTCTTCACAGGTATCATTTCATGTCTTATAGTCCAGTCTATTCTTTGTCTGAAGAGTTGGCTTCAGGAATGATTTTAGTTCTGGGTTAACAGAGAGTCCATGGGCCTGGTCTTCTCGGGTTCCTCCAGTCTCAGTCAGACCATTAAGTCTGGTCTTCTTACTAGAATTTGAGTTCTGCACCCCACTTTTCTCCTGCACTGTCAGGGACTGTCTGTTGTGTTCCCTGTCAGGGCTGTCATTGGTGGTAGCTGGGCACCATCTAGTTCTTCTGATCTCAGGCTGATACAGTCTCTGGTTTATGTGGCCCTTTTGTCTCTTGGGCTAGTATTTTCCTTGTGTCTTTTGTGTTCTTCATTCTTCTTTGCTCCAGGTGGATTGGGACCAACTGATGCATCTTAGATGGCCACTCGCAAGCTTTTAACACCCCAGACGTCACACACCAAAGTGGGATGCAGAACATTTTCTTAATAAATTTGGTTATACAAAATGACCTAGACATCCCCTGAAACTATGGTCCCCAGACCCCAGCCCTGCTGCACTGTCCCTCCAAGTGTCTGGCTGTACTCAGGAAACTTCTTAGCTTTTGGTTTAGTCCAGTTGTGCTGACTTCTCCTGAATTGTGTGTTGTCCTTCCCTTCATCTAAGATAATTCTTGCCTAACATCTAGTTAGTGAATTCCCCTCTCCCTACCTCCCCACCCTCATAACCATCAAAGAATGTTTTCTTCTGTGTTTAAACCTTTTCTTGAGTTCTTATAATAGTGGTCTTATACAATATTTTTCCTTTTGCAGTTGACCAATTTCACTCAGCATAATGCCTTCCAGATTCATCCATGTTATGAGATGTTTCACGGGTTCATCCTTGTTCTTTATTGTTGCGTAGTATTTCACTGTGTGAATATACCACAATTTGTTCATTCATTTGTCCATTGATGGGCACCTAGGTTGCTTCCACATCTTTGCTATTGTGAACAGTGCTACAGTGAACATGTGTGTGCATATACCTAATCAGGTGATGGCTCTTATTTCTCTAAGATATCCAAGGAGTGCGATTGATAGATCCTATGGTACTTCTATTTCTAGCTTTTTAAGGAAGCGCTAGATCGATTTCCAAAGTGGTTGTACCATTTTACATTCACACTGGCAGTGTATAAGTGTCCAGTCTCTCCACAACTTCTCCAACATTTATTATTTTGTGATTTTTGGATTAATACTAGCCTCGTTGGGGTGAGATGGTATATCATTGTAGTTTTTATCTGCATTTCTGTAATGGCTACTGATCGTGAGCATTTCTTCATGTGTCTGTTAGCCGCCTGAATGTTTCCTTTGGTGAAGTGCCTGTTCATATCCTTTGCCCATTTTTCAATTGTGTTATTTGTCTCTTTGTTGTTGAAGTTTTGAAGTATCTTGTAGATTTTAGAGATTATACCCTGAGTGATAGGATATGTTGTAGTCAAAAATTTTTTCCCAGTCTGCAGATTGTCTTTTGACTCTTTTGATGAAGTCTTTTGATGAGCATAAATGTTTGATTTTTAGGAGCTCCCAATTATCTAGTTTCTCTTCTGGGGTTTGTGCATTGTTACTTATAGTTTTTATTCTGTTTCTTCCCTGTATTAGGGCTCCTAGTGTTGGGCCTATTTTTTCTTCTATGATCTTTATTGTTTTAGATTTTATACTTAAGTCTTTGACCCATTTTGAGTTAGTTTTTGTGCATGGTGAGGTACAGGTCTTGCTTCAATTGTTGGAGATGGAAATCATTATGCCAGCACCATTTGTTAAAGAAACTGTCTTTTCCCTAGTCAACAGACTTTGGGCCTTTGTCAATTATGAGCTGCTCATAGGTGGATGAATTTATGTCTGGATTGTCAGTTCTGTCCCATTGGTCTATGTATCTTTTGTTGAACAAATACCAGGCTGTTTTGACTACCACGGCAGTATAATACATTCTAAAATCAGGTAGCATAAGGCCTCCCACTTTGTTCCTCTTGAGTAATGCTTTACTTTTCCAGGGCCTCTTCCCTTTCCATATGAAGTTGTTGATTTGCTTTTCCATCTCATTAAAAAATCCATTGGAATTTGGATTGGGATTGCATTGTATCTGTCGATTGCTTTGGGTAGAATTGACATTTTCACAATGTTGACTCTTCTTATCCATGAACAAGGTATGTTTTTCCACTTATGTAGGTCTCCTTTGGTTTCTTGCAGGAGTGTCTTGTAGTTTTTTTATATAGGTGTTTTACATCTCTGGTTAGATTTATTCCTAAGTATTTTATCTTCTTGGGTGCTATTGTAAATGGTATTGATTTGGTAATATCCTCTTTGAAGGTCTCTTTTTGGTTTAGAGGAATACAACCTATTTTTGTATGGTATCTTTTATCCTGATACTTTGCTGAAATCTTCTGTTAGTTCCAGTAGTTTTCTTGTAGATTCTTTAGGGTTTTCTGTGTATAAGACCATATCATCTGCAAATAGGGAAACTTTTAGTCTTCCTACCAATTCAGATGACCTTTATTTCTTTTTCTAGCCTAATTGCTCTGGCTAGGACTTCTACCACAATGTCCAATAAAAGTGGTGATATAGGACATCCTTGTCTAGTTCCCATTCTCAAGGGGAATGCTTTCAGATTCTCTCCATTTAGATAATGTTGGCTGTTGCCTTTGTATAAATGCCCTTAATTATGCTGAGGACTTCCCTTCTATTCCTATTTTGTTGAGAGTTTTTATCATGAACGGATGTTGGACTTTGTCAAATGCTTTGTCTGCATCGATTGATAAGATTATGTGGTTCTTGTCTTTTGTTTAATTTATGTGATGGATTACACTGACTGTTTTTCTAATGTTGCACCATCCCTGCATACCTGTCATAAATTCCACTTGGTCATGGTGAATTATTATTTTTTGATATGTTGTTGAATTCCAATGGCTAGAATTTTGTTGAGGATTTTTGCATCAATGTTCATGAAGGATATCAGTCTATAATTTTCTTTTTTTTGTGGTGTCTTTACCTGGTTTTGGTATCAAGGTTATGCTGCCTTCATAGAATGAGTTTTGGAGTATTCCATCCTTTTCTATGCTCTGAAATACCTTTAGTAGTAGTAGTGTTAACTCTTCTCTGAAAGTTTGGTAGAATTCTCCAGTGAAACCGTCAGGGCCAGGGCTTTTTTTGTTGGGAGTTTTTTTAACAACCTTTTCAATCTCTTCTTTTGTTATAGGTTTATTTAGTTGTTCTACTTCTGTTTGTCTTAGTTTAGGTAGGTAGTGTAATTCTAGAAATTTTTCCATTTCCTCTAGGTTTTCATATTTGTTAGAGTATAATTTTTCATAGTATTCCATTATGATTCTTTTAATTTCAGTTTGGTCAGTTGTGATATCGCCAATTTTATTTCTTATTCAGGTTGTTTGCTTCCTCTCCTGTTTTTCTTTGGTTGATCTTTTCAAAGAACCAGCTTTTGGTCTTGTTAACTCTTTCAATTGTTTTTCTATTATCTATTTCATGTAATTCTGCTCTAATTCTTATTGTTTCCTTTCTTCTGGTGCCCAAGAGCTTCTTTTGCTGCCGTCTTTCTACTTGTTTGAGTTATAGGGTTAATCCTTTGATTTTGCCCCTTTCTTCTTTTTGGATGTGTGCATTTATTGCTATAAATTAACCTCTGAGCACTGCTTTTACTGTGTCCCAAAGGTTCTGGTAGGATGCATTTTCATTCTTGTTTGATTCTGTGAATTTCTTTATTCCATCCTTAATTTTTTCTATAATCCAGGAGTTTTTCAGCAAGGTGTTGTTCAGTTTCCATGTGTTTGATCTTTTCCCTTGCTTTTTCTGTTATTGATTTCTACTTTTAAGGCTTTATGGTCAGAAAAGATGCTTTGTAATATTTTGATGATTTGGATTCTGTTAAGGCTTGCTTTGTGGCCTAATATGTGGTCTATTCTGGAGAATGTTCCACGTGTGTTGGAAAAGAAAGTGTACTTGGCTGCTGTTGGGGGCTGTGTTCAGTATATGTCTATGAGATCAAGTTGGTTGATTGTGGCATTTAGATCTTCCATGTCTTTATTGAGCTTCTTTCTGGATGTTCTCTCCTTCAAGGAAAGTGACATGTTGAAGTCTCCTACTATTATTGTGAAGCTGTCTATCTCTCTTTTCAATGATGTTAGAGCTTGTTTTATGTATTTTGGAGCCCTGTCTTTGAGTGTGTAAATATTTATTATGGTTATGTCCTCCCGGTGTATTGACTCTTTAATCATTATATAGTGTCCTTCCTTATCCTTCGCAATGGATTTTGCTCTAGTTTATTTTGTCAGAGATTAATATTGCCTCTCCTGCTCTTTTTCTGACTGTTGTTTGCTTGATATATTTCTCCCCATCCTTTGAGTTTTAGTTTGTTTGTGTCTTTAAGTCTAAGGTGTGTCTCTTGTAGGCCATATATAGACAGGTCATGTATTTTTATCCATTCTGCCTCTCTATGTATCTTTATTGGTGCATTTTGTCAGTTTACATTCAGCATAATTCTAGCTAGGTATGGGTGTAGTGCTGTCATTTTGAGGTCTTTTTTGTGTCGTCGGCAGTTTCTTTGTTCTACTTAATTTTCTGTGCTGAGTCGTTTTCTTTATGTATTTTATTTTCATCTTATTCCTTGTTGATTTTTGTGTTTGTTGAGTCTTTATGTTTTTATTCTTTTTTATTTTGATGTGTAGGATTGTTAGTTTCCTTTGTGGTTTTATCTCTATCTTTCTAAGTTTAAACCAATCTTTTATTTCTTCATATTGCCTTGACTTTCTCTCCAAATGAAATATCTATAGCTACATTTTGCAGTCCCTCTTTTTTGTTTTAATGTTTTCATCTTTTACATGTTGACGTCTCTGTTTCCCTATTTTCAGTGTTTTAGATTTGATTAATTTTTGTGACTTCCTTATCTGGGTTGATATCTGGTTGCTCTGTCTTGTGTTCTAGTCTTGGGTTGTTATCTAATGTTATTGATTTTCTAACCAAAGGGACTCCCTTTAGTATTTCTTGTAATTTTGTTTGGGTTTTTACAAATTCCCTAAACTTCTGTTTGTCTGGAAATGCCCTCATTTCACCATCATATTTGAGAGACAGTTTTGCTGGATATATAATTCTTGGCTGGCAATTTTTTTCCTTCAAACCTTTATATATGTCATCCCATTGCCTTTTTGCCTGCATGGTTTCTGGTGAGTAGACAGAGCTTAGTCTTATTGACTCTCCTTTGTAGGTGACTTTTTGTTTATCCCTAGCTGTTCTTAAAATTCTCTCTTTATCTTGGGTTTTGGCAAGTTTGATTATAATATGTCTTGGTAAGTTTCTTTTGGGATCTACCTTGTGTGGGGTTCAATGAGCATCTTGGATAGATATCTTCTCATCTTTCTTGATATCAGAGAAGTTTCCTGCCAACAAATCTTCAATTTTTCTCTCTGTATTTTCTTTTATTCTCCCCGTTCTGCTATTCCAGTCACTCATAAGTTATGCCTCTTGATAGAGTCCCACATAATTCTTAGGGTTTCTTCATTTTTTCAAAATTCTTTTTCTGGTTTTTCCTCAGATAAGTTGGTGTCAAGTGCTTTATCTTCAGTCTCACTAATTCTGACTTCTTTTGCCTTGATTCTGCTCCTATGACTGTCTATTGATTTGTCTAATTCTGAAATTTTATTGTTAATCTTTTGGATTTCTGTTTGCTGTTTCTCTGTGGATTCTTGCAGCCTGTTAAATTTGTCATTATGCTCTTGAATATCCTTCTTTATTTCCTCTATTGCTTTTTCTGTGTGTTCCTTGACTTGTTCTGCATTTTGCATGATCTCCTTCCTGATTTCTTGAAGAGTGCTGTATATTAGTCTTTTGAATTCTACCTTCAGTAATTCTAAGAAGTTTTCTTCCTCTGGACAGTTTTTTGATTATTTGTTTTGGTTACTTGCTGAAGCCTTCATGGTCTGCCATTTTATGTGATTTGATACTGACTGTTGTCCCAGAGACGTTAGTAAGCTATTTATTTTATGTTTGTTTCCTGGGTCCTAGCTTCTTGTTCTGTTTTGTTTTGATATGCCCAAATAGGGTGGCTGTGTGAGCTAGTTTGATTTTTGGCATCTTTTTGAAGCTCCCACGTCTTGTCTCCAGGTGGCTAGAGCTGTTACTAGGTATGTGAGCCCAAGAGTCCATTTACTTTTCTTGTGTGGATTTAGCTTACATGTCCAGGTCATCTGTCACCGACTGTATATGCAGGCTGTCACCCACAGCCCTAGAAGGGTAGGGGTGATTGGAGTAGGCACAGGTATCTGGCTGCAGTAGGGGGTCATGCACTGATCAAGGCAGGGTGCTCACTGCTGCCCTTGAGTATCTGGGTGGAAGGCATGTTCCTGTTCCCTAGAGCATGTGCGTTGGTAGGTTTTGCTGCCAGACTAAAGGCAGCCAGTGCTGTAGGCTGTAAGGACTGGGAGTCACCACTTATTCTTGGACCCCTGTTATGGATGGCTTGGTGGAGTGGGTGAAGCCATCAGTCTTCATGCCCCTGATGTGGATAGGTGAGGACCCTGCTTAATGGGCAGGGAGGTGTCAAATGTCATGAATCTGCAACTCCCCCTTATAGCAGATATAGATGAAAATACGCCTCAGGTATATACCCTGGTATGCTGCGCTAATGAGGGCCTATGCTGTTGAAATGGGCCCACACAGGTCTACGCAGGAGTGAGAGGCACTCAAAGTCCATGAACCCCTTATGCTTGTGTCTAGGCAAAGGGGCTGTGCCTGCCCTGAGTTCCCAGCTTAGGGAAGCTTAGGGAAGCTGCCCTGAGTTCCCTGTTTGTTAATTTGTTCCCTCTCCAAAGCGAGGAGAATGGCTCAGGCACACAACAGGTCCTCTTTCGGCCCAGGAAGTGCAACAATCTCTGAAGCCAGATCCAGGACCCTGAGCAGAGTGGGGAGGGAGCACATAAATAAGAGAAGGGTATTTTCCAAAAAGAAGGTTTCTTTTGATGCTCGCAGTAGGTTAGACGCTTATACTTATCTTTCATTGATCATGTGTCATTTTTCAATGGTTTTGGAGATTTGAGCTGACTCTCTGCTGCTCGGTCTCTCCCAATGTAGAAAACATGTCCTGAGCACCACTGCTTGCCTCACTGCTCATGCCAGACAATCCAGCCTACAGGGTGTCAGTTCCTGCCAGGTCAGGTCTGGCAACTCCTCACTGCTTCTGGTCTGTCTCTGCCTCTCCCTGCTGCTCAGTCCGATTCCTCAACTTTGTCTTTGAGGTTCAGGGACCCTAGATTGTCATATACAATCAATTCACTTGTTTTTACAGGTCTTTGTTTTAAGAGGGACCACAAGAAGCATCTGACTACTCTACTCTCTTGGCCCTGCCCCAGACATTCATTTCTTAAAAGGTGAGTAATAAACTCAAGATGTCAAAGCATCTGCTACAGAAAGAAACAGTAAATGGACTATTCCTACGTGGAGAGCATGAAACCATTTATGAAATAATCAAAAAATTTATATTTGAGAAAATTTTGAAAACAATCCGCTCTAGATAACAGAAATCACAGGCATTTCCAATTTTTAACTAATGATAATATTAACCCTCAAAACTACCATGTCTGAAATATCATTTCCCAGTACTTAAATGCTAACATACTCTCGACTAGAAGGAAGCTGAGAAGTTGTTAGCGATTGAATTACGCCCCCAGAAATATGTGTTGTAAATCCTAATGCTTATACTTGTTAATAATCAATTTTCTTATTGCTGAACCAGAATAAACTGAAAGTATTTTAGACAACCAGGCTTAAGGGACCACTGATGCATTAATTTAAATGTTTATTTCCATAGTGGTACAGTGGTTTAGACCTCGCCTGCTATCCAAAAGATTGGCAGTTTGAATCCACCAGCCACTCCTTGGAAACCCTATAGGGCAGTTTATCCTGTCTTATGAGGTTGCTATGAGTCAGAATCAACTCAATGGCAATGGCTTTGTTGGTTTATACCTGCAGATGTACTCCCATTTGGGAATAAGATTTTCTTTGTGATGTTAATGAGGCCATATCAGTGTTTTAAACCAATCACTTCTGAGATATAAAAGAAGCAGATTAGGCACAGAAACAAGGAAGCACAAATGGGAAAATATTGATGCTACTTGGAGATCACCAAGGAACCCACGATCAGAAGCTGAAAGAGACAAAGATTTTCCTCCAGGGCCGACAGAGAGCCTTCCCCTAGAGTCTGCTCGCTGAATTCAAATTTTTAATCTCCTAAACTTAAAATAAGTTTTTTTGTTTTTGTTTTTTTAAATAAGAGAAAATAAGTTCTGTTTGCTAATGCCACACATTTGTAGTATTTCTGTTTCAGAAGCACTAAGAAACTAAGACAAAAGCAAAAAAATTTTGGGTGCTAACACATTTAAAGAATCAACTTCTTAACAGTGAAAGGATGGCATTGTCTTCTTCATTCTCTGGTGACTTTTCAATTAGTTTAATTAGGAGCTTAATCAGTGATGAATAACCCTGGGCAACCTCATGTAATGGGTAAATTAAATTTCCACAACTTGATTTAAATAGTCAATTTTCTGTCATTTTTTTTTAATCTCTGAACCAGAATAAGCTGAAAGTATTTTAGACAACTGGACTTAAGGGACCACTGACTCTAGGATGCATTTGTTTAAATGTTTATTTCCCTAGGTCATATTTATCCAATATCTAAACATGTTCAAAGATTGATAGTATAACCTAAGTAAGTCTTTCACAATACTAATAACTAATGAATTTTATCCCTTACGTTTGAATTATAATCCATTCACTAAATTCACTAAATCCATTTCACTAAAATCAGAAAACTAGTAGTTACGCTGCTTGTATGATTACTTTATTCTTGTCTTTTCCAGGAAAATAAAAATATATATATATAGAGAGAGAGATCCTCTCTCCTTTCATCTCTTTTCATTTTTCGTTTAATGTACTTAATGTTTTTATTAGTCTTCTGAAAAAGTAAAGCATGAAAATAGATAAGACAGGCTGAATGTGGTGAAAACATCATTTTGCAGCCTTTATGTTGTTTAGACTTTAGTACACTTAATAAACATCAGCGCCTGTAATGTTCATTCTGTAGTCTATTGAGAGTAAATGATCATCTCTAGTGTATTTCTGTATATTAAGTTATACCAGATCTTGGTCCAGGCAAAAAGCCTTTTCCTTCCTAATCACATAGTCATATGTGTATTCCTATTTATTTTTTAAGTCATTTCCACAGTAAATATTGAATTGAAACTTGACCTGCAAGCATTCTTTCATCTTAGGAATTTACCAAGTGTATACTAAAGGCAGAATACTTAATTGTGTTCATCTGGAACCTGTACAAAGACCAAGAGACAGTAGTTCGAACAGAACCACGGAGTACTGCCTGGTTTAAAATCAGCAAAGTTGTGTGTCAGGGTCGTATCTTTTTACCATACTTATTCAATCTGTATGCTGAGCAAATAATCTGAGTGTTATGGATTGAAATTGTGCCCCCCAAAAATGTGTGTCAACTTGGAAAGGCCATGTTTTCCAGCATTGTGTGGTTGTCCGCCATTTTGTGATTTGATGTGATTATGCTATGTGCTGTAAATCCTAACCTCTGTGATGTTAATGAGGCAGGATTAGAGGCTGTTATGTTAATGAGGCAGGACTCAGTCTACAGGATTAAGTTGTATCTTGAGTCAATCTCTTTTGAGATATAAAAGAGAGAAGTGAGAAGAGAGGAGAGGGACCTCATATCACCAAGAAAGTAAGTGCCGGGAGTGTAGACTGTCCGTTAGACCCGGGGACCCTGTGCTGAGAAGCTCCTAGTCTAGGGGAAGATTGATGACAAGGACTTTCCCCCAGAGCTGACAAAAAGAGAAAAGCGTCCCCCGGAGTTGGCATACTGAATTCGGACTTTCAGCCTACTAGACTGTGAGAGAATAAATTTCTGTTTGTTAAAGCCCTCCACTTGTGGTATTTCTGTTATAGCAACACTAGATAATTAAGATACTGAGAAACTGGACTATATGAAGAAGAATGAGGCACCAGGATTTGCGGAAGGCTCATTAACAACCTGCGATATGCAGATGATGCAACCTTGCTTGCTGAAAGGGAAGAGGACTTGAAGTACTTAGTGGTGAAGATTAAAGACTACAGTCTTGAGTATGGATTACACCTCGACATAAAACAAAAATCGTCACAACTGGACCTATAAGTAACATCATGATAAATGGAGAAAATATTGTAGTTGGCAAGGCCAAGTCATAGAAGCTTCATAGACACATCCAAAATCCCTGAGGGAATGACTTCTTGGGCTGATGACTAAGGATCATGGTCTTGGGGGACATCTAGCTCAACCAGCATAACATAGTTTATAAAGAAAATGTTCTACATCCTACTGTGATGAGTAGTGTCTGTCATCTTAAAAGCTTGTGAGTGGCCACCTAAGATACTCCACTGGTCTTATCCCATCTGGAGCAAAGAAGAATGAAGAAAACCAAATACACAAGGGAAAGATTAGTCCAAAGGACTAATGGACCACAACTACCACAGCCTTACCAGACTGAGACCAGAACAACTAGATAGTGTCCGCCTACCACCACTGACTGCTCTGATAGGGATCACAGTAGAGGGTCCCGGACAAAGCAGGAGAAAAATGTAGAACAAAATTCAAACTCACAAAGATCAGACTTACTGATCTGAGTGTAAATGGAGAAACCCTGAGAGTATGACCTCTGGGCACTCTTTTAAAGTCAGTACTGAAGTCACTCCTGAAGTTCACCTTTCTGTCCAAGATTATACAGGTCTATAAAACAAACAGTAACATAGTTCAACCACGTATTCGAGACCAAAAGCAAAGACGATAAGGCAGGAAAGGGCAAGAAAGCTGGAAGAATGGAAATGGGAAACCTGAAGGCAAGAAGCGGGAGAGTGTTGACACATCACGGGGTTGTCAACCAATGTCACAAAGCAATCTGTATATTGTGTAATGAGAAACCAATATGCTCTATAAAATTTTACCTAAAGCACATTTTAAATAAATAAATATTTTTAAAAATTGTAATGATAGATCACTTTGCTATTTTTGATATAAAAATCAGAGACAGTTAAAAAAATTGAGTGGTTTTGTTAAAACATACTTATCTGCCTTCTGGCATGTCTATGCATTTATGTGAGCAAAGTAGTTCATTAATTACATTTTAAAACACAGTAAGTAGAAACAGAATTGTTGCTGAAGGCTCTCTTATTCTAGCAAAAGGTCATCTTTATCCATAGATTCATGAACTGTTTAAAAAAAAGAAGCCTCATCTAACCCATTAAAGATTCTTTTTGAATAAAAACAAAGAAAAAAATCCTCACAACTGGACCAAGAAGCAGCGTCATGATAAAAAGAGAAAGTATTGAAGGTGTCAAGGTTTTCATTTTACTTGGATCCACCAATGCCTATGGAAGCAGCAGTCAAGAAATCAAAGGACGCATTGCATCGGGCAAATCTGCTGCAAAAGACCTCTTAGAGAGTTAAAAACAAAGATGTCACTTTAAGGACTAAGGTGTGCTTGACCCAAGCCATAGTGTTTTCAATCACCTCATATGCATGCGAAAGCCTGACAATGAATAAAGAAGACCAAAGAAGAATTGATGTCTTTGAATTATGGTGTTAGCTAAAAGTATTGAATATACCATGGATTGCCAAAACAACGAACAAAAATCTGTCTTGGAACAAGTACAGCCAGAATGCTCCTTAGAAACAATGATGATGAAATTTTGTCTCACTTACTTTGGGCATGTTGTCAGGAGGGGCCAGTCCCTGGAGAAAGACATCATGCTTAGTAAAGCAGAGGGTCAGCAAAAAAGAGGAACACTCTCAACGAGATGGATTTACACAGTGGCTGCAACAAAAACAAAAAAAACCAAACCCGTTGCTGTCGAGTCCGAGTCATAGCAACTCTATAGCACAGATTAGAACTGCCCCATAGGGTTTCCAAGGAGCAGCTGGTGGATTCAAACTGCCGGCCTTTAGGCTAGCAGCCATAGCTCTCAACCACTGCACCACCAGGGCTCCAAGGCTGCAACAATGGGCTCAAATATAGGAACCACTGTGAGTATGGTGCAGGACTGGGCAGTGTTTCCTTCTATTGTACATTGCGTCACTATGAGTCAGAACTGACTCGATGGCATCTAACAACAACAATTAAAGGCAAAATAAAACTATCCAAAAGAAATGTAGGGATAAAGATTTATGTTATTTGAGCAGTTTGTGGCCTGCACAAAGCAACCAGGACGAAAAGCACGAGTGTGAGCTGAAATCCAGCCTCTTCTCCATTTGGTAAGCTCAAGTCCTGAGGAAAGTCTGTCCACAGGTAGTGCCTTTGTGTATATCGTCTTCCCAGAGGGAGCTACTTTTTCTAATTAGCAATTCATGGGGGAAGATTATCCATATTTTACAATTTTGCAATTAATTGAACAGTCTGAAATTTTCCTACCCTAATAAAACCTTGGAGTCCATGGGTGGCACAGAAGGTTAAGCGCTCAGCTACTAGCCAGAAGGTTAGTGGTTCGACCCCACCCAGAAGGTACTGTTGGTATATCCTCTGCTTCTGAAAGGTCACATCCTTGGAAACCCTATGGAGCAGTTCTACTCTGCACACACGGGGTTGCCATGAATTGGAGTTGATTCAACTGCAACAAACAATAACAACAATAAAACTCTAAGCATACAAGTAAAAATTCCAGCTTTTGCTTCCGTATCCTCTCCACTAATGCCTATGGAAATTGCCCCTAAAATGAGTATGGAAGTTTCTCTCTCTGCTCCTCACTCACTCTTAAAAAATGACTAGAACAGTTACAGCACAGATGTATCAAACCACTTACATATTGGACAGAAAAAGAAAACACAATTTTTAGAATTTTTTTAATTCATTCGATCAATTTTTATTACGTGGCTAAGTGTACTAGGGTTTGAAGACCCAAGCAACCAGAACAACAGACTGCTTCAACTCAGAGGGCTTGCTAACAATCATGGTGGAATTTTGGGTTGGAAATGCAGAGTAAGGGGCTGATGCAAACCACTCCTCCCTTTTATAGAAAAGCTGTTTGATTGCATCAACATCATCACATGTTTGTCTTTCACCCTTCCTGAAGAAAATATTTTTAGCTTGTAAAATATTGAATCTGTCAAGATTTTTTTCATGCTGTCTGAAAAATATTTGAATTACTTTTTCCTTCAAAGCATAGTTATTAATTTTTAACAAAATTTCTTTACAGAATGCAAATTAAGCAATATTTGTACATTAGTGTTATCGTGTACAACTCATATTGTGTATTACCAAAAAGAAAATGGATTGAAAGGCAGAATGTTGTGTTTTTGCAAACTTGATTTGAAAGGGGATTCCATTGCAACTTTCATTAGGATATGCCCCTGAACTACTGGGAATTAAGTCACTGACTGATATTCTACAGGAATTCTTAAGGTAATAAGAACACATGTCTCTTTTTTCTTTTTTTTTTTTCTTTTTCACATGTCTCTTAAGTTAGCCTCTGATTTGAGTACGTTTACTCCTCACAATCATGTGGCAATAAAAAGCAATGGTTTCCCTGTACAAGTCATATTTCTTCCTGTTGACGTATCCTCTGGTGTTTTCAGAATTTATATAACACTGCCTAAATAAAAATGTAATTGGACCTTATCATAAAATAGAGCCTTGAAACTATAAAGTGTGGCTCAGCTGAAATTTACTTTAGCATTGAGAACATTTATTAGAATAGATTCATTCCAGTGAGGTGGTTTCAGTATTATGAGTTAACTTTTAATAAAAATAGTAATCCATCTGAGAGTCGTATTCTTACCTCTGCTACTTATTTCATATCCAAAGAAAGTTAGTTATTCACAAGCTCAAACATTCTGACATTATTCAAAGACTAGAAATATATAAATTTTGATATCATTAGTGTATTCTAGGTTTGGCATTTTAAATTGTAAATTCTATCCGCAAACCTAAATTTCTCACCTATCCCTAAGGAGTGCACTGGATTTTCTTCAGGTTTCTGCAGCTCCTGTTGACAAGAGTCAGATTCTTTCATTTCAGGGATACACCCTCCTTAGGTTTATACACCCAAGGCACCCAAGTGTGCAAAAAATTAGTATCATTAGTGCCATTAGTTAATGACACTAGACTTTTTTTGCTTTTGAGGGTTTTTTTCCCCCTCTTAAAGAAAAATTTCAGGTTTTGGAATCACATAGCCCTGGGTTCAAATTCTCTGTGCAGCTTACTAGAAATTTTTCCTCTGGAAATCTCTTGCCTTTTCTGAACCTCACTTTCCTTATCAGTAAAATTGGCATAATAATGCCTACCTTGTATGACTGTTGTAAGAATTAAAGTATATACAGGTGCTCAGTAAATTTCAGTTTTTTAAATGTTGTTTTTGTTTTGGTCATGTGGTAGACATAAATTTCACAGATCACAGGCTTAGGTGGAGAAATATGTTACTGTGATGGTTAATTTTATATGTCAACTTGGCAGGCTGTGATTCTCAGTGGTTTAGCCAAATATTGGTCTGGTTGCTGTTCCATAATGTAATGGAGCGTAGTGTAGTGTAAAGTAATCACTGTCTATCATGTGATCTGATGTGATGAACCAATCAGTTGACAGGTGACTTTTCTTGGGGGTGCCATCTGCCTTCATAATATACAAGGATATTCCGGCACAGCTGCTCTTTCTATCTCTCTCTCGCCTCTGCACTCTTCTCATTACCTGACCACCGGATTTTGGGACATAAGCCTGAAGAAGTCTCCAGTCTGTCACCTGGCCTGCAGATTTTGGATTTGCCAGCCCCCTGCAATCCTGTGAGCCAGTAGAGGTCTCCAGCCTGCCTCCTGACCTGTGGATTTGGGACTTGCCAGCCACCACAATTTCATGAGCCACTTTCATAAAGTAAATCTCTCTCTCTGTCTCTCTGTCTCTCTCTCACTCTATAAATACACATTTCACTGTTTCTGCTTCTGTAAGGAACCCAGACTAAGGCATTTTGATACTGAGAGAGGTTCCTGGTGTTCCTCAGTTGCTTGGAGATCTCCAGCCGGCATCTACCTTTCCTCTATTTGTGGTTTGTTTGTTTTTTTTTTCCTTCTGTACCTAATCTGCTATTTTTATATTTCAAAAGTGATTAGGTTTAAGACACACCTTACACTGATAATGACCTTACTAATGTAACAAAGAAAACTCTATTCCCAAGTGGGATTACATCCACAGGTACAGTGGGCAGAATTCCAACATATATTTTAGGAATACACAATTCAATCCATGACAGGGAAGAAACTCACTCAGCAAGGGCACTCCTCAAAATATTTCTGTGTAACACCTAGACGATGGCTTTTTTGTTTTAACTTAAAAGTAAAGAACTGGGAGAATATCATTTAAAAGTATGGAGGCCTGTGGGGAAGGGACACATCAGTTAAGAACTCATGTACCATTGAGCTACATTCGTGAGCAAACATGTGTTACCTCTCTGAGCTTCAGTTTCTTTATCAGTAAAACAAAGTGGTTGAGTAACTTGCAGTTAAATAAAGCCCTGGCATTCAGGAAATTTAATTAAAGTACAGTGAATTATGACACACAGTATAGTTTTGATTCTTTACTGTTCTTAAGTGAAATTGGCAGTAATTCTCTTTTTTGTAACTACGTGTAGGAGTATGTAGTTCAGAAAATATATGAGAATTCTTAGTAATTGTATTCTGTGAGAAAAGGATGGTATAAGAAGATATTTCCATTTCTAGAAATAAATTATTATTTTTCATCTTTATAGTTACAATTTAATGCAGTGGGAATTGAATAAATGAGGATAAACTAAAAGAAATAAAAATATTTTGACCTTTAAAACTATTTCCATAGATTTCCCTTTGATTGTGCTCTCCCTTTTTTCTTGTTTGTTGACTGTTTCTTTCTCTCTCTCTCGCTGCATTTGTCACTCTTTCATTCCTCCAGTACTCACCTTTGATCCTGAATTTTTTCATCTGTATATTCAACAGTACCTTGTTAGGCAAAAAATCAACTAAGATTTGCAAATATCCAGCTGACCTAGTTCTGAATTCTCTGAAGTCTCTATCTTTTTAGTTTAGAAAAGTAAATCCTGACATGAGTGTCAAAATATAAATATAAATTTTAACACATCAAAAAGTGTTACAGACAGTTTTACTTCATCCACAGGTCTGGAAAAAGCCTATTGCACACAGACTCCCTCTAGTCAAGTTTGTTCCCATGGCAGACAACCACAACTTTCAAGGAGCCATTCATAGGGCTGAAGGGAGTGTTCATTGTGGCGGCATTTTTCTACCGTTTGCAGCACCAGAGCCGTGCCAGCCGTAACTTTCAGCAGGAGCCATCACTTACATGCCTGTCAGTTACTTCACCATGCAGAAGGCTGTGCCAGCCTTAATGGAATGGTTTTCTAAAAACCGTCTTTCTGAGAGGTTGCAGACTAGTGTTACTGAAACAGAGCTACACAGAAATTTGGCATTTGTGATGGAATTCTCTCCTAGGAATATGAGGAAGAAATAAGTTAATTTTTAATATTTTTCACTTGCCCTTTGTCACTCTTGTTTAACCAGGGAAAACATGAGTTATATGAGGGGAAAAATCATGAATTGGACATATTGGAAATGGAGAGTTATCATATCTGAAGCTATAAATACCTTGCGTTTATGACAAGAAGTGTAGATAATATTTTATCTTTATATGCAAACAAAATATTGAAGATATTCTTTTCAATGTTACCCTATATAACATGATTTTAATATAGCATCAAAATATAGCATCAATACAGTAAATACAATTCAGGTCCTTTGAGCAGAATCCTGGAACGTCTGGTCTCTTCAAGTCCTCCCTTTCTGGCTCAAAGAGGGCTATGGAAGGGTTCATCTATGCACCAACATTTTTTTTTTCTTTTCTTCCATCTTGTGACATATACCATTTCCTCCATCATTCTGAAAACTAATAACTTGGTCTTCTAGATTAGTTTATTATAGCTGCTCCTAGACGCTGCCCCAACAAATCCTAGAGTGACACTGACAAAGATAGCCTGTACTGCTTGCTCACAAGAAATATGATTTGTTTCCCATATAAGCCATGTTTTCTTTGGTAAAAAAAAAGAGTGAGAAAGGGTAAGAGCTCTTACTCCATCAGTAGACCACCATCTGGTGCTGATCTCATCCCAGAGGCTACGGTCTCACACTGGGGCTTCCTGTCACTCAAGTTTCCAAATCTAGACTTCCATAACCTACGACTAGAGATAACCATAAACAAAAAAAAAAAAAAAAAAAAAACGCTTGCCCTTACGCTTGCCCTTGAGTTGCTTCCAACTCATGGTGACCCATGTGTGTCATAGTAGAACTCAGCTCCATAGGGTTTTCAATGGCTGATTTTTGGGAAGTTGATCACCAGGCCTTTCTTCTGAGGTGACTCTGGGTGGACTTGAACCATCAGGCTTTCTGTTAGCAGCTGAGAGCTTAACTATTTTTGCCACCCAGGGACACCAGATGCCCGCCTTGCCATATTAAAAAATTTCCTCACCCAGCAGTCAAGGAGTACCCTTGTGTTCATCTCCTTTTAAACCATGACCATTTCCCTATTTCTACTGTGACAGTTCTTTTCCTACCCAGCAAACTGCCCAGACAGGAGGGCAGCCTTTGTGACCCCTGCATGCAGGGAATATTAGTCCTGCAAACCTGCTACCCTCTACGTGTCTTGCGTGAGGCTCCTGAAGTTCCGCAGAAGCTCACTCAAAGAGCTCCCCCATGTGGCCTTGCTGATTAAGACCTATCTGAATTAACCCATCGCAGCTGAGTTGATTCTGACCATAGCGACCCTATAGGATGGAGTAGAACTGCCCCATAATGTTCCCAAGGAGTGGCTGGTGGATTCAAACTGCCGACATTTTGGTTAGCAGCTGAATGCTTAACCACTGCTCCACCAGGGCTCCAGTGGCTAAACAAGATTTGATGGTGCAAATGGTTAACCTACTCAGCTGCTAAGCAAAAGGTTGGAGGTTCAGGTCTACTCAGAGGAACCTCAGAATAAAGGCCTAATGATCTACTTCTGAAAAAATCAGTCAGTGAAAATCATACGGAGCATAATTATACTCTGACACACAGGGCATCACCATGAGTTGGAATCCATTGGATGGCAACTGGTTTTGGTTAAACAAAACTGAGGCTCTTGTTCAGGAATTCTTTTTACACTGCGTGTTATTACTGAGAAGCATAGAAAACAAAGAGGTTCAAAAGGCATCTCAAAGAAACTAACAAGAGAAAGAAAGTCTGTTTTTCCTTTAAAAGATGGAGGTAATCGATGTCTCCCTTTAAGATCTCATTACATGACACATTTTGTCAGATCTCTTAGGCTAAGCTAGTCATTTCACTAGTTACAGTTCTTCATCTTGGCAAATTGTGTCAAGAATTTTGGGGGTCTTTAAAAAAAGAAGTTGAGAGAATACATGGGGTGAGGAGTGGCGTTAGCATGTTAGTCTATCAGAGGAGATATAAGAGAGTGTTCTACAGTTTGAAAAAAGCCTGCTCATAGTGATAATATAACTTTCTGCTTTGAAGGGAGGGAAAACTAATTTTCCAGTGGCTACAAACTATGTAAATTAAGGCTACCTAGAATCTTCACAGTCAAGGCACCACTGAGGTAGGGTAGGGGAAGTGTGAAAGGAAGGAAGATAACCAGAAGAAGGGAGGGGGCTATCACAAATCTCTTTGAGTGGAAGGGTGGATGTGAGAAAAATACGTTTATTAAAAGCAAGTACGTGTTTAAAATAAAAGATACCAACTGAAGCATTTAGTTAGTGAGGTTTTCTGTGGCCCTATACACCTAGGTCTTGTCCTCCAAAGGGTTTTATTCCCGGAGCTCCCTAGCTTCACTACCACCACCACCACTACTAACGCCTGTATCTAGAGCAATAACAGTTCCTTCTGCAAGCAATAAAATTCTCCATCTTGTCTACTTTGCTCCTTTGTAAAGATTTCTCACCCTAAGTTGCTCCACTGGGGAAGGAGTCAGCCATCCACAGCTAGTGAAACCAGTTCCTAGGGAGTAAGTCTGTGCGTGTGTGTGTCTTCTGCACTCATTTCACGTAGTGGAATATACTTCTTATATCCCATCAAAAAATCAGAACAGACTGTCATTTTGCTCACAGAAAGGCTTGGGGTGCAATGCTAAAAACTCCTGTTGGGGATCTTTTGGTTTGTAATGTATTTTGACCTGAAGTGAGCTTTTTATCTCTGCCTCGGTAACCTTAGCCTTATCACTCAGCAGGAGCCAGCTGCCTTCTTTCAGGTGCCATTCTGACAGGCACAACAGACAGCTTTTTCCCCTCCTATCACACATTTATCTAGACTTCCTTGGAGTGAGGAAGCTTTCTCGGGCTATTTAGTCTCAGAAGCAAAGGGAAAGTCTTTGCTTCAAAGATTGAGCTGCTATTTCCTGCAGTCAGCCCCACACAGGCTGGATGAAAATGCTGAAGCATGGTAATGAGAGATGCCTTCACGCTCCACATTAAATAGTGACATGCATGGGGTTGTTCAAAAGGAGCACAACCCAGTATATTTCATTGCAATATCTATACATTAATGTAGTTGAAAGTGGATGCGGAAGTGAGGGATAGATTTAAAGTACAGCCTCGTGACTCTGCATGAATTGGACTGGTTTAGACCAGTTTGTTCTAGTCGTGCGGAGCCACAGCAATAAACAAGCCATTCCTAAAGCATAGAGTGGCTGTTCATTGTAGCAGCATATTTTGCTTAAAATCTTTTAAATTATGCCATGAAGAATTTGGGCATAAATCCACTTCAAATCCTAGTACTGTCTCAGGGGTGGCCAAGATAGGGCATGTATGTCAAAAATGCTGTGTGGGTTAATTCTCAGAGTCCTTCTCTGCCACCACATTTATGATTTTATCCACCTACAAAAATCCATCATAAGCTAGGTCTATTCCCACCTTCACAAGCTCAACAGAATAGAACCTCCTTCTTTTACAAAACCCAATCTAGAGTCATTACACATTCTCCCAATTCACACCTTACCATGTCATAAAATGTATTGGATTCTTGACATTTCCTTTTTATAAGGTCACTGATCCCTGCAATAGGAAATGATTTTTGAAACAGCCCATTGTCGCAGGCTGAGTAAGAGGTCAAGAGAAGGGAGTATTAGTTGAAAAATGAATGTTACCTAAAATAATAATGGATAGATCTAATTTTTATTGTATTTACCGTGTGCCAGTGCTGAAAGAAGGTCTGATACATTTATTTCGTTTAATTCTTTTAACAGGGCTACGAGATAGACAGTAATATTTTTCCCATGTCCCATATGAGTAAACTAAATCCCAGCAAGTTTAAGTGTCCTGCTGTTATAGGACGGAACGAGACCATGAGCCCCTACAACCCGACCCCAGAACTTTTACTCTTAATCACTATGTTTCTATGACAATTTCCCATCCATTCACCCAATGATCTTCTGCTCATACAGTGCTAAATTTATTCATAAGTTGAAGAAAAACCCAGAACTAAAATTGTATCACTGGTTTTTGTTTCAAAGTTTTTTTCAGAATCAGTCTGTAACTTTAGATATACAACATTGTTTCCTCCGATGCCTCTCAATTTCATATAACTAGAATGCATAAAACTCCATTTTCAGACCCTTCTCATAGGGAACACTGGTGTTGTAGTGGTTAAGAGTTGGCAGTTCATACCTACCAAGCGCTCCTCGGAAACCCTATGGAACAGTTCTACTCTGTCCTATGGGGTCCATATGGGTCAAAATCGACTTGATGGCAATGAGTTTGTTTGTTTTTTCCATAGGGCTTCGGTATTTAGAGTACCCCTCAGGCAGACTAGCATTTTTTAATGAATATTTATACAGTTCCTTTATTTGCAAATGTTGAAGTCTGAGAAGGATAAACCATTCTTTGTTTAAGGCAAAGAGCATGGAATGGGATAAGGCAGATTAAACTCAGACTTATTGGCTGTGGCTTCTCACACTCATTCAGTGGGCCTGCAGTGGTCAGATATATCAGGAAGCAGTAGTGTCAAAGGGGGGATGTCTATGCAAGATACACCAGAGGACATCTCCACATCTAAAGAAACAAGGTATTCCTGTTCTCAGAGACTACCCTGACCCAGTTCCTTCCTATGCCCTATGGGGCTAATCTACAGGTTTCCTCCTTATCTTTCAAACTTCTAGAAATACACAATAATGACAGTAGCCTGTCAGGAACTGTTTTTCCAGCTTGAATCCAGTAACCATAGGCATCTGCCCCATGCTGTTTTGTATCCTGGTTCCCTACAAGCCCTAACTGTTACAGCAAAGTCTACCAGCCCAAAAGATGACAAACAATTAATTATAACCACAATAACCTCTGATAACTAAACCAAAAGAATCTGAAACTCAACAATGTTTTTATTCTATTGACTCGGCTTTGTTGGTAGTTCCTTAGGCATCCTGCAACAGGGGAGCTTCTCTCCTGTTTGGCCAGGAATTAAAGAGGAATAAACATTTAGGTCCTCTACTGTATCTTCAAAGAAGACCAACAGTCAATAATTCTTGAGTGAAAGGGATGTGTTATACATAAAATCTATCTGAGAAGAGGATTCCAAAGTCTCCTTCAGGCATCTAGTGCTGACTGATGCATGTTTGTTGGTTTTTTACTCAATCATTCACTCATTTATTTATTCATTGGGAGCCTGATAGGCCCTAGACTGTTCTTGGTTCCAGAGTTACAGATTTGAAGAGAGCCAGTGTCCTTAATCTCCTAGAGTCCACATTACAGTGGAGGAGATAGGTAATAACAAGTAAATAAATGAGCAGGAAAAGCTCAGATAGTGATAAATGCTATGAAGAAAGGAAAAAGAAAAAAGACTATGAGGAAGCAAATCTGGAGTGAGCTGGTTATTCAGATAGGTCAGCTGGGAAAGGCCACTGTGAGCCAGTGATATTTGAGCTGAAACTTGACATAGAGAAAGAAGCCAGATGTGCAACATTCTGGTGGCAGAGCACTCCAGGAAGAGGTCATGCCATGTACAAATGTCCTGAGGGTAGAAGAAACTTTTGCATGTTCCATGGATAGAAATAAGACCAATGTGGCTGGAGAGTAGGTTAACAAGGGGGGTGGAGAGGAAGAGGAGCTACCCAGAGAGGTAGGCAGAAGCTATAGTAAGGGGTTTAGCTTTTTCTTTTTTTTTTTTTTTTTTAAGAGCCATGAGAAGATACTGGAAAGCTTTAATTAGGAGTGATTTTAATTTTATCTGGTTAATATTTTTAAAGGATCATCCTGGGTGCTGTGTAGAGAGTAGATTTATAATGAGGCAAGGGTAGAAACTGAGAGTCTAGTTAGAGGCTATTATTGCACAGTTCAGGTGAAAAAGAAGGTGCCTTGAACTAGAATTTTAGCAGGGAAGAATGAGAGAAGTTTTTCAGGTAGAGTCTACAGGAATCGTTGATTAATAAAATGCAAATTGTGAATGAAAGTTGAGGCATCAAAGATGATTCCTCAATCCAGGCCTCAGCAAACAAGTGGGTTGTAATAGTGTTTACCAAAATGAGAGATACCAGGGGAAGAAGGAGAATTTAATATTTAAATACACTTTAAATCTTCAATATTTAAATTTGCGATCTTAGTGAAGACATGTGAAAGTAGTTGGATATGGTAGGGAGAATCCTTGGAAAGAGATATAAGTTTGAAAGTCTTGTACACACAGACTTTCAGAGCTATGTGCCTATAGGAGATCACTTACGGAGAGAATATAGACAGAAAAGAAAGGAAATTAGATGCCTTATATTCAAAATTTTATCCACTCTGATTCTGACATTTTTTCTCCATGTTTGAACATAGCTAGTAATTTTTATTTTTTGTATCTGCAAACTGTTTTCTCTTACTTCAAGATACTATCTTGGCACAAAGTAATGGATAAGAGTGAAGGAGTTGGAAGATCTGAATCCAAATAAAAGATCTGCCACTTTCTAGATTTGTGTCCATTGATAAAATGCCCTTTATAAGATTTGTTTTCCTCTCCAAATAGGGATAATGCCAATGCCAATGCAATAGGATTGTTAAAAGAATGAAATAATGCATATAAACCATTTAGCATAGAGAATGGACTCAATGAGTATTATGTTATTACTATGGACTCTAAATGCCCTTGTCCTGAAGATTTTAACTGTACTGTTGATTTATCAAGATGATTTGGAATTATAATTCTATTCTACAGCCTATTTAAGAGCTAACATTTTAATTTCATGTTTGCTCCCCCATTAATTAAGTGAATGACGGAATCAAAGAATATCTGTTTCTTCTCTCTGCTCCCTATTTTATCCCCCCTTTTCCATTTTTTAGCACTTATCTCACAATCATCTATCCAGTTGTCTATCTCTGTCACTAGATTTTTGAAAACAAAGTCTGTATGTTATTTAAATTTGTATATACTATACCTTGAACAGTACAAAATAGGTATTCCATGAATGCATATTGATTGAATTCATCAAAAAATAAGACCATATTCCAGGAAGAATAATGACCCTGGAAATATTTAGTCCTAAAATAGTAATGTTATGGTCAAAAGCCATTTAGTTGAAAAGAATGGAAAACACCTCCAAGCCTCCATTTCCCTACAAGAACCCCAATTTCATCCAGGTATGCACTCCACAGGAAAGACAGTTTCCTCAGTTTTGTGTTCATCCTGATTATCTACTGTTATCTTCGCCTGTGACAAGAGAAGAACGTAGGCAAGAGTAAGGTCTACTTCTGGCCAGTAAGATGTAATGGAATAATCAAGGACTTGTCTTCAAGTTGTTCAACGTCTAGTGAGGAAGATGAACACAAATTCTAATGCATGAAACTATAGTGAAATGTAATTCGAACACACATAAAGTACTCTGAAAGTACTGAAGAAGAAGAAATTAAGTCAGCCAAGGAAAATCGTTGTAAGAAGTCCAGGAAACAAACACAAAGGTAGTTGAAGGATGAGTGGGAACCTCTTTTTTTTAAATGGGAGAAGCATTCTAAGAAGAGGGAAGAAGATACATAAAGGCCCCAAGAAGGTGTGTTTGGTGAAAGGAACAGACTAGTGTGGCTAGAGAAGTGCAAGCTGAAAAGGCAGACTGAACCTAGATTTGGAAGAAAGTTAAATGCACTCCTAAGGGAAATGGACTTATCTTTAATGGATGGGGAGCCAATGAAGACTTTTAGACAAAGTACCTTAGACTATAGATTTTATTGCTACAATGAAGATCAAAATAGTAGTGGTTAAAACAATATGAAAGCTATTTCTGTCTCATCAGTAATCTGAAAATAAGCAGCCCAGGGCTGATAGGGCAGTGCTGTGGTGTTGGAGCCCTAGACTCCTTCGATCTTGTTGATCCTCCATCTTAAACACATAGCCTAATATGGTTGATCCAGTTCCCAACATCACATCTGATTTCCAGTCAGTTGGAAAAGGAGAAAGAAAGAGGAAGACAGATTCCTTTCCTTTTTAAGTCTTTAAACGAGAACTTGCAACCATCAATTCTTTGCACATTCCCTTGGACAAAATCTAGTCACATGGCCACACCTGTACAAGGGAAGAAAGGAAATGTAGTCTTCAGCTAAACATCTGTTACATTTAAGAAGAGGAGAATAGCTAGAAAAACAGCTAGTAATCTCTGCCTTAAAAAAGAATGGCATCATCATAACTGTGTTTGAAGAACATGGCTTTTAAAAAGTGAGTGAAGAGTCTGGAGGGAAAGAGGAGATTAATTAGGAGAATATTAAGCAGCCTCAGTGTGGGCTGATGAGGAGCTGAGTGAAAGCAGTGACTGCAGAAATAGCAATGAGGGAAACAATGTTGTAGATCATAGATCAGAAAGACCTAGAAACTGGCATATCCAGGACTGAAGCAAGTATTGCCAAAAGCATGACTTCCCTCCACTTTACTAAATTGCTCTACTGAGCAGCAACTTGAGAACAGCTACTTCAGGCAATATTCTTTTGTGATCCAATATTATCTTATGCTCTTTTCTTGTCACTGTGAACCCAACTGCTATTCTCCTTTGTTCAATATCACAGTGCCCTCCTGAGCCCAAAGCTGTACTTGGGGTTCAGGCTAGGTTGATGAGCATATTGAACACAGGTGGCAATTACCAGTAGGCTCTTTGTGCATCATTGCCTTGGGGGCACTTCACTCTGTACAGTGATTCTAGCCAAACCATTACCAACATTTTTTTTTTTCCTACTGACTGATAAAATCCACTCTGAATTATGAACTCATATACCTACTTATTCCTGTTCTTTAGTATACAGGGGGAAAAGCATAACCATCCTCCAGCTGTCTAATGATTCCCAAGGTTTAAATTAATCATGCACGTTCATGTATCACTGCTAGTATTGTTTGACTGCAAGTCGAGTTCTTTCCCTCTCTTTGTGTAACTGAAAATAATAATTTAGAAAACAGTTATATTAAAAGTGCTGTGTGCTTTCAAATACTGTTTCAAACCATTGGTTTATATTTTATAAGGAATGTGCTTGCATTCTTAATTAAGTGATTGGTTTTATGATTGTAAACCAATATTGAACTTATACAAATATCTAATATTATTAAATATATTAAGAAGCTGCCGTACAGAGAGGACATTTATCTAGGATAGAGCATAACTTCACTTGTCCTTGTAATAAACATTTACTGTTGCCACTATTTCTAAAGCAACAATTGGGTTAGTTTGGCTCAAAGGCTTTTCATATCCCTGAGCCTCTAATGAAGCTGTTCCCAGTGCCTAGAATGTCTCTCCTCACTTTCTTCATCTGGAAAAATCCTACCCATCCTTATTCTGACATAAAAATAAGTCATCAGATTTTAATATCAGTTAATTTAAGGTACAGGAAGTTCAGGCAAATAAGTCTAGTCTCACAGTTCCTTGAATTCTTCATCCATTATGACTGCACAGTGAGGAATCATCTTACCAAAAAGCAATTTGGCCTATTTCTCCTGATTTCAGAACCCTGCCTGTTGTTGTTAGCTGCCACGCCTTTGAGATGGTTCAGACTCATAGTGACCCGTATGTGCAATGGAAAAAAAAATTGCCCTGTCCTGTGTCATCCTTACAATCATTCCTATGTTTGAGCCCATTGCTACAGCCACTGTGTCAATCCATCTCATTGAGGGTCTTGCTCTTTTTCGTTGACCCTCTACTTTACCGAGCATGATGCCCATCTCTGCAGATGGGCCCGTCCTAAAAACATGGCCAAAATAAGTGAGACAAAGTCTCACCATCCTCGCATCTATGAAGCACTGTGGCTGTACTTCTTCAGAGACAGAATTGTTCATTATTCTGGCAGTCCATGGCATATTCAATATTCTTCATGAACACCATGATTCAAACACATCAATTCTTCTTCGGTCTTCCTTATTCATTGTCTAGCTTTCACATGCATATGAGGAAATAGAAAATACCATAACTCTATGGTCTCGGGGAATATCTAGCTCAATAGGCATAACACAGTTTATAAAGACAATGTTCTACATTCTACTTTGGAGAATAGTGTCTGGGGTTTTAAAAGCCTGTGAGAAGCCATCTAAGATACTCCACTGGTCTCACCCTTTCGGGAGCAAGGGAGAATGAAGAAAACAAGACACAAGAAAAAGGTTAGTCCAAAGAACTAATGGACCACAACTACCATGGCCTCCATCAGACTGAGTCCAGTACAACCAGATGGTGCCTGGCCATCACCAATGACTGCTCTGACCAGGATCACAACAGAGGGTCCCGGACAGAGCTGGAGAAAAATGTAGAACATGATTCTAACTCATAAATAAAGACCAGACTTACTGGCCTGACAGAGACTGGAGAAACCTCAGGAGTATGGCCCCTGGACACCCTGTTAGCTCAGTAATGAAGTCACCCCCAAGGTTCACCGTTCAGTCAAAGATTAGACAGCCCCATAAACAAAACGAGACTAATGGGGCACAATAGTCCAGGGACAGGGACTAGAAGGCAGGAGGGGACAGGAATGCTGGTAATAGGGAACCCAAGGTTGAGAAGGGACAGTGTTGACATGTCATGGGGTTGTTAACCATTGTCATAAAACAATATCTGTACTGTTGAATGAGAAACTACTTTTTCTGTAAATCTTCATCTAAAGTACAATAAAAATAAATAAATAAGAAAATACCATGGCTTGAGTCAGGAGCACCTTACTCCTCAAAGTGACATCTTTGCTTTTTAACACTTTATACAGGTCTTTTGCAGCACATTTGCCCAATGCAATATGTCATTTGATTTCTTGACTCCTGCTTCCATGGGCATTGATAGTAAATCCAAGTAAAATGAAATCCTTAACAACGTCAATATTTTCTCCATTTATCTTGATGTTGCTTATTGGCCTAGTTGTGAGAATTTTTGTTTCTTTTATGTTAAGGCATAATCCATACTGAAGGCTGTAGTCTTTGATCTTGATCAGTAAGTGCTTCAAGTCCTCTTCGCTTTCAGCAAGCAATGTTGTGTCATCTGTATATTGCAGGTTGTTAATGAGTCTTCCCTTAATCCTGACGCAGCATTCTTCTTCATATAGTCGAGCATACAGATTATTTGCTCAGCATACAGATTGAATAATTATGGTGAAAGGATACATCCCTGATACACACCTTTCCTGATTTTAAACCACACAGTACCCCCTTGTTCTGTTTGAACGTCTGCCTCTTGGTCTATGTACAGGTTCCTCATGACCACAATTAAGTGTTCTGGAATTCCCATTCTTCGAAATGTTGTCCAGAATTTGTTGTGATCCACACAGTCGAATGCCTTTTCATAGTCATAAGACACAGATAAACATCTTTCTGGTATTCTCTGCTTTCAGCCAAGATACATTCGACATCAGCAATGATATCCCTGGTTCCATGTCCTTTTCTGAATCTGGTTTGAATTTCTCGCAGTTCCCTGTCAATGTACTGCTACAACCATTTTCTAAATTTCGTCAACAAAATTTTATTGGCCTGTGATATAAATGATACTATTTGATAATTCCCACATTCCATTGGATCACCTTTCTTTGGAATGGGCACATATATGGATCTCCTCCAATTGTTTGGCTAGATAGCAGTCTTCCAAATTTCTTTGCATAGACAAGTGAGAGCTTCCAGTGTTGCATCCATTTGTTGAAACATCTCAATTGGTATTCCACCAATTCCTGGAGGCTTGTTTTTTGCTAATGCCTTCAGTTCAGCTTGGACTTTTTCCTTTAATACCATCAGTTCTTGATCATTTGGTACCTCCTGAAATGCTTGAAAATTGACCAATTATTTTTGGTACAATTGACTCAGTGAATTCTTTCTGTCTTCTTCAATATGGCAGCTCCAGACTTGATCTCCCCCCCCCCCCCCGCCCCAGTTCTTTCAGCTTGAGAAATGCTGAGCACGTTCTTCCCTTTTGGTTTCTAATTCCAGGTTTGTGCACATTTCACTATAATACTTTACTTTGACTCCTCAAGCCTCCCTTTGAAATCTTCTGTTCAGCTCTTTTACTTCATTGTTTCTTCCTTTTGAGTTAGCTACTGTACATTCAAGAGTAAGTTTCTTCTGACATCCATGTTGGTCTCTTCTTTCTTTCCTATGTTTTTAATGACCTTTTGCTTTCTTCATGTGTGATGTCCTTGATGTCATCCCACAACTCGTGTGGTCTTTGGTCATTAGTGTTCAATGCATCTAATCTATTCTAGAGCAGGTCTCTAGATTCAGGTGAGATATACTCAAGGTCATACTTTGTGGACTTGTTTTAGGTTTTTTTGGCTTCAACTTCAACTTGCAAATGAGCAAGTGAAGGTCAGTTCTGCAGTCAGCCACTGACCTTGTCCTGACTGATGATGTTGAGCTTCTTCATCTTCTCTTATCCCTGTATGTGATTCCTCTGTATTTGATTTGATTCCTCTGTATTCTGTCTGTCAAGGTCCATGTGTATAGGCATCATTCATGCTGTTGATGAAAGGTATTTCCAATTAATAATTCATTGATCTTTTAAAATTCTATCATGCAATACCTGTTAGGTTGTTGTACTGTGATAGCTTGTGTGTTGCTGTCATGCTGGAAGCTATGCAAATGGTATGTCAAATAACAGCAGGGTCACCCATGGTGGACAGGTTTCAGTGGAGCTTCCAGACAAAGATAGACTAAGAAGAAGGACCTGGCAATATACTTCTAAAAAAATAGGCCAGTGAAAACCTTATGAATAGCAGCAGAATATTCTCTGATAGAGTGCTTGAAGATGAGCCCCTCAGGTTGGAAGCCACTCAAAATACAACTGGGGAAGAGTTCCCTCCTCAAAGTAGTGTCAACCTTAATGACACGGATGAAGTAAAGCTTTTGGGACCTCCATTTGCTGATGTTGCCTGACTCAAAATCAGAAGAAAAAGCTGCAAACATGCATTAACAATAGAAATGTAGTATGCATGAAGTATGCATCTAGGAAAATTGAAAATTGTCAGAAACAAAATGGAACGCATAAACATTGATATCCCAGGCATTAGTGAGCTGAAATGGACTGGTATTGGCCATTTTGAATCAGTCATATGGTTTACTATGCCTAGAATGACAACTTGAAAAGGAAAGACGTTGCCTTCATAGTCAAAAAGAACATTTCAAGATCTATCCTGAAGTACAACACTGTCAGTAATAGGATAATATTCATGAGCTTACAAGGAAGGCCAGTTAATATGACTATTATCCAAATTTATACACCAACCACTAAGGCAAAAAATGAAGAAACTAAAGATTTTTACCAACCTCTGCAGTCTGAAATTGATTAAACATGCAATCAAGATGCATTGATAATTACTGGTGATTGGTATGCTAAAGTTGGAAACAAAGAAGGATCAGTAGTTGGAAAATTTGGCCTTCATGTCAATATGAGGCAGAATTGACTCAATGGCAATAGATTTGATTTTATGTAGAAACGACCCTGGGGATCGCATGGATTGACTGGGAAGCCCTGCCTCATAACTGACGTTTACCCAGATTTGCTGGGGAACCCACTCAGTATGACCTACATTTATTAATTCTGTGACATCAGAAAGAGAATCCTCATGATCTCTGTCCCTGAGATTCCTTATACGATAAATAGGAATAATAACAATAATAATAATAATAAATATTCATTGTAGGTTTTTCTGAGGATAAAATGGATTACCAAGTACAAACGTGCTTATTACTCTACTGGATACATTAGCAATCACCTACATTCCTACTTTCCAGTTATTATTCTGGGTAGCAAGCCACCCCAAACTAGTGGTGTAAATAATGGTGTAAATAGTAATTAGTGGTGTAAATAACAATTTTGTTATGATCATGGATTCTGAGGGTTAGGAATTTGAACAGGGCACAGCAGGGAAGGCTTGTCTCTGCTTCATCATGTAGGGACCAGAGTTGGAAACACTGAAGTGGCTGGAATGTTTTGAACAGCTGGGCTGGAGAATCCACTTCCAAGAAGACTTCCTTACTCACATGCTGACACCTTGGCTGGAATGGCTAGAAGGCTGGGTTAGCTAAGCCTGGGGTACCTACGCACGGCCTCTCCAGCATGGTGGCTTTGGGTAGTTGGGCTTCTTACATGATTCCAGGAGCAAAAGGCAGAAGGTGCCTGACATATTTTGACCTAGTGTTCAGTTCTGCCAATTTCTATTGGTTAAATCAGGCACAAAAACCCCAGATTCAAAGGATGATATATCTCCAGGGCTGTCAAAGAATTTATGGCCATGTTTTAAAACAACTACACCCATCAGCTACTGAAAAATGTTCTGAAGACTACTCTATATATTTAACTCCAATAGCAACTCTATGAAGTAGCCATCATCAGCAATATTTTATGAATGAATAAAGAGAGGCTTAACAAGGTAAAGGAACCTGTCAAAGGTCAAACAACTAGCTAGTGATTAAACCTGGATTTTAAAGCCCTTCCTATAAATATCATACCCAACAAACATGAATCTTTCTTCACCCCCTACAGTCTTTTCTCTCTTTCTATTGAATTTCCTCCCATTTTAAAAAATAAATAAATAAAAATAAAAGCTTTGCCCTCTTCCACTGTTGTATGTGCGTGTGTGTGTGAGAGAGAGATAACTTTTACTGTCGAACTGTCTGAAAGGATTTTTTAGACTTGTAATGTCTATTCCTCATTTCTCAGCTGAGTCCTAAATCTATGTGTGATGGTTAATGCTATATGTCAACTTGACAAGGCTAAGATTCTCCATGATTCGGCAAAGACTATGTAATTATTTTCCATTTTGTGATCTGATGTGAGCAGCCAATCAGTTGAAAGGGGAGTATCTTTGGAGGTGGAGTTTGCCTCCAGGATATAAATGTATGTTCTGGCAAAGCTCACTCTCTTTAGGTACTGCACTTTCTCATCACTTGACCTCTGGTTCTTGGGATGCAGGAGGCCTTCAGCCAGCTTCATGACCTATACATTTCAGATTTGCCAGCCTCTACAACCGCATGAACCAGCAGAATCCTTCTAGGGGGGCGTAGGGGGTGCAGACCACACTGGTGACACTGTTAGAGGGGGTGACACCAAAATGACTGTCTATAAAAGTTTTTGTGCAGTGTTTCAGCAGAAATGTATTATTTTTTATAAAAATATCCCTGTAACTAGTTATAACAGCAAAAACATTTTTTGTAAGCTCAGCTTACATGTATCAATATACCTACAAGGCTAAAATTCTATGCTAATCTACTTTTTGAATCTTCTAACGTGCTCTGGAAACCCTGGTCGTGTAGTGGTTAAAAGCTACGGCTGCAAATCAAAAGGTTGGCAGTTTGAATCCACCAGGTGCTCCTTGGAAACTCTGTGGAGCAGTTCTACTCTGTCCTATAGGGTCGCTATGACTCAGAATCCACTCGATGGCAATGGGTTTTTTTTTTTTTTTTTTGGGGGGGGGGTAATGTGCTCTGATCAGAGCTGTCATTATTACCCAATTACAATGACGCTTCCAATCACATGGTTTCCTCTGCACCTGCTACAAGTATGCGCTATTGTTTTGTTGCTGCCAGAGTTTTTTACAGTCACTGATTTTGTCCAATTTTCTGGTGTTTTAGTTACAATATTGTGGTATTTAGTATTTGTGAACCTATGTTAATAACTTTTCTGAGAATGAAGAAGTAATTACAGGAAAAGGAAAAAATCAAAAAAGGCTTACACTCAGTTACAAATAATATTGTAACTAATAATGTTGTAATTCAATGTAGAAAGATTTTACAAAACAATTTTGTTGTTGTTGTTCAGTGCAGTCAAGTCAGTTCAGACTCATAGCGACCCTATGTACAACAGAACAAGACATTGCCCAGTCCTGGGCCATCCTCTCAGTCACTGTGATACTTGAGCTCATCTTTGCAGCCACTGGGTTAATCCATTTCATTGGGGGTCTTCCTCTTTTTCACTGACCCTCTACTTTACCAACCATGATGTCCTTCTTCAGGGACTGATCCCTCTTGATAACATGTCCAAAGTACATGAGATGAAGTCTCACTATCCTTGATTCCAAGGAGCATTCTAGATGTACTTCTTCCAAGACAGATTTGTTCATTATTCTGGCAGTCCATGGTATATTCAATATTCTTTGCCAACACCATAATTAAAAACATCAATTCTTCTTCAGCCTTTCTTATTCTTTGTCCAGCTTTTACATGCATATGAGGTGACTGAAAATAACATGGCTTGGGGCAGATGCACCTTAGTCCTCAAAGTGACGCCTTTGCTTTTTAACACTTTAAAGAGGTCTTTTGCAGCATATTTGCCCAATGCACTATGTCCTTTGATTTCTTGATTGCTACTTCGATGGGCATTGATTGTGGATCCAAGTAAAACAAAGTCCTTGACAACTTCAATATTTTATCTGTTTATCATGATGTTGTTTATTGGTCCAGTTGTGAGGATTTTTCCTTTCTTTATGTTGAAGTGCAATCCATACTGGAGGCTGCAGTCTTTGATCTTGATCAGTAAGTGCTTCAAGTCCTCTTCACTTTCAGCAAGCAAAGTTATGTCATCTGCATATCGTAGGTTGCTAGTAAGTCTTCCTCCAATCATGATGCCACATTCTTCTTCATATAGTCCAGCTTCTCGAATTATTTGCTCAGCATACATATTGAATAAGTATGGTGAAAGGATAAAAACATGACACAGACATTTCCTGACTTTAAACCTTGCAGAATCCCCTTGTTCTGTTTGAACAACTTCCTCTTGGTCTATGTACAGGTTCTGAGTAAGCACAGTTAAGCGTTCTGGGATTCCCATTCTTTGTAATGTTGCCCGTAATTTGTTATGATCCACACAGTCGAATGCCTTTGCATAGTCAATAAAACACAGGTAAACATCCTTCCAGTATTCTCTCCTTTCAGCCAGGATCCGTCTGACATCAGCAATGATATCCCTTGTTCCAAGTTCTCTTCTGAATCCGGCTTGAATTTCTGGCAGTTCCCTGTGAATGTACTGCTGCAACTGCTTTTGAATGATCTTCAGCATAATTTTACTTGTGTGTTATAGTAATGATATTGTTAGATAATTTATGCATTCTATTGGGTCACCATTCTTTGGAATGGTCATAAATATGGATCTCTTCCATTTGGTTGGCCAGGCAACTGTCTTCCAAATTTCTTGGCATAGACAAGTGAGCACCTCCAAACTTGCATCCGTTTTTTGAAACGTCTGAATTGGTATTCTGTCAGTTCCTGGAGCCACGTTTTTCACCAATGCCTTCAGAGCAGCTTGGAATTCTTCCTTCAGTACCAATGGTTCTTGATCATATGCTACCTCCTGAAATGCTTGAATGTCAACCATTTTTCTTGGTACAGTAACTCTGTATTTCTTCCAACTTCTTTTGATGCTTGCTGCATTGTTCAATATTTCCCCTGTAGAATCATTCAGTATTGCAACTCGAGGTTTGAATTTTTTCTTTAGTTCTTTCAACTTGAGAATGCGGAGCGTGTTCTACACTTTTGATTTTCTAACTTAGGGTCTTTGTACATTTCATTATAAAACTTTACTTTGTCTTCTGGAGCCACCCTTTGAAATCTTCTGTTCAGCTCTTTTACCTCATCATTTCTTCCTTTTGCTTTAGCTACTCAGTGTTCAACAGCAAGTTTCAGAGTCTCTTCTGACATTCATTTTGCTCTTTTCTTTCTTTCCTGTCTTTTTAAATGACCTCTTGCTTTCTTCATGTATTATGTCCTTGGTGTCATTCCACAACTTATCTTGTCTTTGGTCATTAGTGTTCAATGCATCAAATCTATTCCTAAGATGATCTCTAAATTCAGGTGGAATATACTCAAGGTCATATTTAGCTTTTGTGGGCTTTTTCTAATTTCCTTCAGCTTCAATTTGAATTTGCACATGAGTAATTGATGTTCTGTTCTGCAGTCTTCCCCGGTCTTGTTCTGACTGAAGATATTGAGCTTTTCCTTCGTCTCTTTCCACAGATGTAATTGATTTGATTTCTGTGTATTTCAGCCGGCAAGAACTATGTGTATAGTCGCCATTTATATTGTTGAAAAAAGGTATTTGCAATGAAGAAGTCATCGGTCTTGAAAAATTCTATCACAAGATCTCCAGCATCATTCCTATCACCAAGGCCATATTTTCCAACTACTAATCATTCTTTGTTTCCAATTTTCCCATTCCAATCATCAGTAATTATCAATGCGTCTTGATTGCATATTTGATCAATTTCAGACTACAGAAGATGGTAGAAACCTTCGATTTCTTCATCTTTGACATTAGTGGTTTGTGCGTAAATTCGAATAATAGTCTTATTAACTGGTCTTCCTTGTAGGTGTATGGATATTATCCTATCACTGACAGTGTTGTACTTCAGGATAGATCTTGAAATGTTCTTTTTGACAATGAATGAGATGCCATTCCTCTTCAATTTGTCACTCCTGGCATAGTAGATCTTCTGATTATCTTGTTCAAAATTGTCATTACCCATCCATTTCAGCTCACTAATGCCTAGGATGACGATCTGTACGTGTTCCATTTCATTTTCAGTGGCTTCCAATTTTCCTAAATTCATACTTCGTACATTCCACGTTCCTATTCTTAATGGATGTTTACAGCTGTTTCTTCTTATTTTGATTAGTGCCCCATCAGCAAGTGAAGGTCCTGAAAGCTTGACTCCATCCATGTCATGAAGGTTGACTCTACTTTAAGGAGGCAGCTCTTCTTCCCCAGTTGTATGTTGAGTGCCAACCTGAGGGGCTTTTTTTCTGGCACTATATCAGACAGTGTTCCACTGCTATTCATAAGTCTTTCACTGGCCAATTTTTTCAGTCAGTTAGTTGTTGTTAGTATTCATATAATCTAAGAAATACTACATTTAAGCAATTTACAACTATATTTATCACATATTATTCTATGATTAAAATTGATAATAAATATCACTAAGGATTGTGTAATATCTAGTACAGGATGAGGTCCAACACGGGGTGAGGTGATGTATGAGTTACTCAACAGGGTGACATCAGCCCTAGTGATGCCACTGCCAGAAGTCTTCAGTCTGCCACCTGACCTACAGATTTGGGACTTGCCAACCTGCATGATAGTATGAGACATTTCCTCACAATTGAGTGAGCCATTATCTTGAAGTAAATTTCTCCATATGTATATATGCTTCACTGGTTTTCCTCTCTAGAGAACCCAGACTAAGACACTATGTTAAACTGGCCTCTGACTCTGCTATTGCTCTAATATTATCAATGACCAAAATGATCATCAAATCCAGCCTTTAAGTATTTAATCGATTTGATTATTCCTTCATAAACTTTATTTGGAGTTTTTCATTTACCAAATGATAACTCCTTCCTTGGGCTTCTCATAAACAGCCCCAGTGGTGCAGTGGTTAAGCTCTCAGCGGCTAACCAAAAGGTCTGCTGTTTGAACCCACCATCTGCTCCAAAGATGTGGCAGTCTGCTTCCATAAAGTTTTATAGCCTTGGAAAAACTGTGGAGCAGTTCTTTTGTGTCCTATAGGGTTTCTATGAGTCAGAGTTGACTCAACGACAACGGGTTTTTTTGGTTTGGGGCTTCTCATGCATTAATTCAACACATATTTGTTGATTGTCTACTATGTCCTGGGCAATGTTTCAGGTGGTGGGGAGTGATCAAGAGACAGATACTCCTGCCTTCCTTGACCTTTCATTCTAGTAACATCTTATTATATAATTTATTATTGAATATTGTTATAACTGGGTTTAAGTTGTCTCAGAAATATCCTAGCTTTTGATAATAGATTCCATTTTTTTGTGGTAGTTTGGATATTATTCTGATTTTTTTTCCAAGTTGTGGCTGATGTAGTTTGATAAGTGCACTTACTATCCACCACACTAAACTTTGTGCATCCCAAGTACATGGAACAAGGTCAGGTAAACCACAATAGAAGAAACCAAGATTTAGAATAATAGATTGACTCACTGAGCTCTTCTAAATAGAAACAACACAATCTATTCAGAAGACTTGACTTAAAATCTTCACTCCAAATCCAATAACCACACACTCATTGGCAGTTTAAAGACTCTCCACTTTTATCCTCTGTAAAAATATACATTCTCTAGTAATCAGAACATTCTGAATGCAAATTAGCTAAAAATATAAAATTAAAAAAATCATAGAGCATTCAATTTATTTCACATCGTATGTTATCGTTAACAGAAATGTATATAGTTTAGAATCATTAAGTCATTTGCATTAAATAATTTATTTTTTTATAAAAGAATATCATTGTGTAACCACAGGAGAAGGATCTATTGACACACTAACTTTCACTCAGAGTAAATTTAATTCTAAAGGTTACATTTTCTAAATATTTCCTTTGAATTAAATGCAGACTTTTACGAACAAAATTAAACTAATGGACCCTCTGATGTGAGTAAAAATAATCTGTAAACTGAGATTTGACCAAAGGGTGTATGCAGTGTGTACCTATAAATACAGTGTAGGGAATATGAACTGCAAAATCAAATAAACTCACTGTGACTGAAAAAAAGTTGCATGAAGACTTACACAAAGACATTTTAGATGTTCTTAAACACTGAGGTACTTTTGCCTGGCGGGTTGGCCACAAGTATTTTCCATTTAGCCACAAAAATGTAATGGGGTTGGATGTGTGTGTGTGTGTGTGTGTATGATGTGTGTGTATGTGTTTCTGGAGATAGAGAGAGAGTCAATTTGAAGGAAAGGACAAAAAAATCATCTAATAGAAGTGAAGGATTTATTTCTTTTTCAATATAGAAGCTTAAACCAAATCTCTAGAAGACACCTTATTACTGTCCTTATTTCATAAGTGGCAATGAAGCATGACAGAGGAGAGGCTTGATGAAGATCATGCAGCCTATTAGTGCTGGAAAGGGAATTGAATTCAGGTCGCCTAACTGCAAGTGCAAGACTTTATCCTTACACTAACACTTGTACATTATGAAAAATGCAATAAAAGAAAGCCCCAAAGCTCACTGAATTAAAGTCAACAGCTGTTCTTCAGTCATTAGTTTAACGAGAAAATGTTACATTTCATAGGAAGTCTGTTTTCAAATTTCATATACCATTTCTGGAAATCTGGCCTCAGGCTTTGTCCTCTCTTGCTCCACAGGGTGAAATACCATTTCCTTGAGTCTGTCAGAAAGAAGCCCTGTCCCACCGTCAATCCTGGCCTTGGACTCTGGCCTTTCCTTTTGCATTAGTTTGCCTTGAGAATTAGCAAGATTCCCACACCAGCATACAAGCAACAAGCCTACGCTTTTGAGCCTAACTTTATGTGTGACTTCTGGAAATTAAATGTAGATATTACAGATGCAATTTGTACTTAAGCATCGTATGGGCTTCCAGGAAAAAACAAACAAACAAATGAAAAACAGGTTTTATGTTGCAGATGCATAACGATGGGAAGACATTCTTGACATACAGTTTAGGTGTGGTCCAGGGGATTAAACTTTCTGAGATTGCTAGTCTCTCAGGTTCTTGGCAAGGGAAATTTGTCTGATCGTTATAAAAAAAAATAGACTTCCGAGTAAAATGCAAGAAAACTTTAATTTAATGTATTTCATACAGTAATGTGTCCATACAAGATGAAAATGAACATTTCAACATTTCGTTTGGCATCTTCTTTACACATTCCCAATGGTTTTGATGTTTGTCTTTGCTGATGTGTACAAGTACTTCATCATGTTATCACAGTTTTCATCACATTGATAACGACTGAACAATTCCTTTCACAAATAAATATTTAGCAAATATGTAATATGCAAAAAGGTACAGATATCAACCCTACCCACTAGAGTTACAGTCTACCAACAAACTTGATGTACCTACGAATCATAATTATTTAAAATAGAATACAATTATTTCTCTGGGAAGCTTTACATTGTTTTATTTTCAAAGTTAATATTTTTCAACCATTTTACATATTTCCATATGATAAGATTTCTCATGTTTAAACCAAAAATTGGCTTAAAGTTAAAATGCTGTGTTATATATATATATTTAAAACAATAAACAATGGCTTAAAATTTTAGCTTAACTCTTAAAAATTCAGTTTTGCCACTTCCAATTCTGTTAATAACAGAAATATCCAATCTACTTCTTGAAAATCTCCAAGTTTTGGGGAGCCAAATAAATGATTTATTTTTAGGTAAAACACACATGCAGGTAGAAATCAGATTATTTACTGTTGAACACTTACTCTGTATTATTTCTCAGCATGGAACTTCAGTAGATAGAAATGACAGAGAAAGAATTTGACCCAGTATTTCATAACCTGGGATCTTTGAATAGAAAACTGGCTGCACAATCAAAAAGGCAAGTTTTCAATATTACAGTAATCATTGCAAATGCGATGCCTTGTTCATCTCTACACTGTTTACTATTATGTATAGACAGCTTCAGCCTTCAGAATGTAATGCACTGCTATTTTCTTCAATTGTATATTTCAGGGCAGGTGAAATTAAGTCAGCAGATATCAGAGATTTTAGTTTATTCGTTCTATAGGCATACAAGAGTATTCCAACCCACATTAGAAAGTCAATATACTATTGCAACAGTATCACTACATGATGAAATATTTCTTTCAGTTCAATTTTGCAATTCTTAGTGAAATTATACAACAAAATGAAGCTTTTTTGTTAACATGTATATGGCATCAATAAAATGATTAAATCATACCTCAGCTTTTGAAGTAGGATCTTAAAAAAGGAGTTTCTGGGTGGTGCAAAAGATTAACACACTTGTCTGCTAACTGAAAGGTGAGCACAGTTCTACTTTGACACACGTGAGGTCGCCATGAGGGGGAATGGAGTCAACGGCAACTGGTAACTGACATCTGAAAACAGCAGTGGGTGTTTCTTTTCGACCCCATGCGTGCTCACCTCTCCTACATATAAATATTATAATACTTTGGTCGCAAACTCCAGTTTTATAAGACTATCTTAGCTTTTTAATAGCTAGTGGATCTTTTGTTGGATTTGCAGAATATAGACCTAAGACCACCCCATTCCTCATTATTTTAGTTTTCAATATAGTTCATTTACCTAATGAAGAAAAATTACATAACACAATAATATGCTGATTAAGGTTTCCCGCTGAGTGGTGCGAGCTCATTTTGAGTCTTTGGTAAAAATACTTTTTTTTTTGTAATTTTCATAAAACATTAAGGAATGTTTTAGGCTTTACTAATTGATTATTCAAAAGCTACATGTGCCAACTGGTGTTTTTATACCTTCAGGCTTAAGTGAAAATGAGATAAGAAATCTCAGTTGGATTTTTCCTGATGTTGTTATTCTATTTTAATGGAAATTATTATTACCCACATTATTCACAAAGCCTAAAACATTAATTTGTCGTGTTATAAAAGATTGTCTTTAATGTTAGTTACCTTGTAACATGATGTAATATGTATATTTACCTGAAACGTTGCTTTTTCTATGGCTGACATCTATCATTTAATTACACAATCAAACCCACTACAACTGTGAAAATATTTTGCATCCAAAGAGATGGTACACACCCCTGGGCTCTACCTTTCTTGGTGAGGTCAGCAAGGATTGCAGAGAGACTTTTCCATAAAATCAGAAAATATATAGTGAGCAGTGATGACATGCTAAGCAATTGGGTTCTTATAAAGAAAAGAAAGTTGCAGTCAGTGCCTTCAAGTGCTCAAGAGCTGGATGCAAGACTGGCTACATAACTTGTGGGCTTAGTACCAAATGAAAATGCAGGGCCCCTTGTCAAGTATTATTAAGAATTCCGAGACACGACAGCAGAGTGTTAAACCAAATACCGAGTACTTCTGAGAAGAAGGCCCTCAGTGATTGCGCAGGTTGCACACTTGTGAAGTTGACTCTGGCTCTGTGATTAAATAATAGCAAAGAGGAGACTTTTTTAGGGAATTTCACTGAATAGAAGTTGGAAAGAAGACTTTTAAAATATCTTCCAACCATAAGATACTAGGGGCTTCAAGATTCTAAGAAGTTTGTGCAAGAGAAAAAAAAATACACATGATAAGATAAATATTAAAGCAAGATATTCATAGAAAAATAGGAGCTTTCTTAAGACACCTGAAAGACAACTTTGCAAATACAGGTCTCCTAGTGTTGTGTTAAGTATCAAATGAATAAAGCTATACCAGTTGCCATCAAGTCAATTCTAACTCACGGTGACCCAATGTATGTCAAAGTAGAACCACCATGTTTGTCAGAGTAGAACCATCAATGTAGCTTTGGAGGGACTCAAATCACCAATCCTTCAGTGAGCAGCCCAGCGTGTTAACTATTTGCACCACCGAGTCACTCCACCAAATGAATAGTATGGAGGGAAAAGTAGCATTAGATGAGAAGGAGGAAGGGTCGTTCTGGGTTGGAGTGTGCAGGAAATGCTTTCTGGAGTAAGTGAGACCAACCTTTGTCTTTGAGAGAGGAGCTAGGTTTAGCTAAGTTCACACTGATTAGATATATAACAGTTTTTATAATTGACAGCATTTTTGTTTCCTGAATACAAACACTTTCTAAAGTCCTTAAAATATTTGAATACGTCACAACGTCTCCAAGATAGAAATTTCGAAAACACTAACCTATAATAAAGTCAGTATGAAGCAAATTTCTATCACAGACTTCAGTGAAATTTATATTCATATAAACATTTCATAAAAAATAAATGTGTTATAGTAAATTGTTACCCAGAGGCCTAGGTTGAGTCAATATGAATTAATTTAAATTTAAGATCAAATTCATTCACTTTCTGTCTTTAGAGATGTGAAATACAAAATACATCGTTTCTTTTTTTTGCATTGTACTCACTAACAAAATTTATCAGGAAGAAATAGCACTTCATTCCATTTTCCAACCTTTGAGCACATATCTGCTAAATGTGTACATTTTTTAACTTAGGATCTTACCAAAACAAAAAACCTGACTACACTTTCTACCTCTACAAACATGTCTTAAGTGTAACTTTTACTTTTCCAGCAAAGGACAACCAGTGCAAGTAGTGCTGGATGCTTAAACAGTGGTATGCTATTAAATGTTTAAAAGCCTTTCATGATCCATGGGACATATGGTATCCTGCCCACTTTTTCTGGCTCTCAGATTGTTTGGGAGTATACTTATCTCACTAAAAATATTTTTGCCCTCCAGTGGAGACTTGCATAATGACAAAAGGCAAAAGAAACATTAGTTGAAGCAAAATATGAGGGTATGTGTCTTGCAAGTGTGGTAGTGCAACCAGGAAGTGTGATTGGGTAAAAATTTTATCTCTTATGGTTTTTGTACCTCTACATAAGCATATTTATGGTTTCCTGTGTGATAGTTAGGGAGCCCTGCTAGACTTGGTTTTGTGCCATATCTGGAAAACCAAAGGCTCCCTGTCTTCAGCTGGGTTCTCTAGAGAAGCAAAACCAGTAAACTGCATAAATATATATATATAGAGAGAGACTTATATCAAGGAAACAGCTCACACAATTGTAGAGGCTAGAACGTCCCAAGTCTGTAGATCAGGTAGAGGCTTCTCCCAAGTCACTCAGCTACAAAAGCTGGCAAGCCCAAGATCAGCAGATCAGAGAGCAGGGCTCCTGCTCACAGGCTGTGCTGATAAACTAATACCAAGTTTGGCAGATAAGCTGACAGCTCAAGTCCCAAGAACTGGAGATGAGGCAACAGGAGGCAGCAGCAGGATCCAGAGAGAGCAAAAAGCCAGAAAGTCTGCTTATATTCAGATGCAGGCCATACCCTCAAGGAGACTCCCTTTCATCTGATTGGCTACTCACAGTATATTCAATCATGGGAGTGATTACATTAAAACACTGAGAATCATGGCCCTGCCAAGGTGACACACAGTCTTAACCATCACACTCCTCATGTAACTTAATGGAAGGCGCCAAACAATACATTCAGCAACCACGGGTCCTTGGGTAAGATGAGTGCCCAGCAATCAACATGCCCAAGAAACCCAAACTTTCTGTGGTGACCATGTAATCCGAGATAATATTTCTCAAAATTCATATTACCAACCAAAAATTTAAACACACTCCATGTCTCAGCATCCTTCCATTAATGAAAACACATAGTACAAACAAAAAAATCAAAGCAGAAAATAACAGAAATTGAAAGGGTTAACAAACAGAAAGTGAGGAGGATCGAGATGGGGAAAAGGGAAAAAGTCAGAGTTCTGATTTTAATATTTGCTGCTGATTTCTTCCCTGCAAGAATACACACGAACTCTCTGTTCTATGCTTCCAACTCTTCTGTAAATCAAAAACTATTCTAAAACTAAAAACAAAGCACAGTTGCTATAAAGTGTATTCTGACTCAAGGTAACCCCATGTGTATCAGAGTAGTACTGTGCTCCGTAGGGTTTTCAGTGGCTCATTTTTCAGACGTAGATTGCCAGATCTTTCTTCTGAGTACCTCTGGGTAGACTCAAACCTACAACCTTTTGGTTAGCAGGAAGTACATTAACACTTTACACCATCCAGAGACCCCAATTATAAAATAAAAGTTATTTAAAAAGAACTCACCCTATGACCAATTTCAAGTTACTAACTTGACATTACTGAACATGGACTTGAACAGAGATAAATACAATTACCTCTCAAGAGAAGGGGGCTCAGCCAGCAGGGCCAAGATGGCAGAGTAGTCAGATGCTTCCTGTGGTCCCTCTTACAACAAAGACTAGAAAAAATAAGTGAATCATTATAAATGACAATCTAGGAGCCTGGAACTTCAAAGGTAAAGTGGAGAAATCAGACTGAGTGGCGGGGGAGGGAGAGACAGTTCAGAAGCAGCAAAGAGTTGCCAGAACTGACACAGCAAGAGTTGGCACCCTTCAGGCTGGATTGGATGGTGTCTGTAGTGAGGCAAGCAGTGGCGTTGGGATGCATTTTCCACATCAGGAGAGACCCAGAGGCAGAGAGTCTTTTTGGGCCTCCAGAACCAATCAAAAGTGGCATTCAATTGACAAAAGATAAGTACATGCATCTGACCTACCGCGCGGATCAAAAAACTTCCACTTTGGGCAAAAAATCTCTCCCATTTACCTACCTCCTCCCCACTCTGCACTGGGTCCTGGGCCAGCTTCAGGGATTGCCTCATCCCCTGGACAGAAGTAGGACCCTTCATGCACCCTGAGCCATTCTGTGGGCCTTGGAGAGGAAACAAATTAATAAACAAGAAAAAATAATCTATCAGCTCTCCTAAGCCAGGAACTCAGGGCAGGCACAGGTCTTTGCCTAGGCACAGGTATAAGGGATCCATGGACTTTGAATGCCTTTCACCCCTGCACAGACCTGTGTGGGCCCATATCAACAGCATAGGCCCTCATTAGCACAGTACAACAGGGTATATACTTGAAGCCTAACTTCAGCTGTATCAGCTATATGATAGAGTGGTAGGTTCATGACATGTGACACCGCTCTGCCCATTAAGCAAGGTCATCACCTAACCACATCAGGGGCCTAAAGACTGATGGCTCCACCCACTCCACCTAGCCACCCATGACAGAGGTCCAAGAATAAGTGGTGCCCCCCAGTCCTCGCACCCAACAGCACTGGGTGTTCATAGTCTGACTACAAAACCCGCCAACATCCATGCTCTAGGAAACAGGGACACCTTTTCCTCCTAGACACTCAGGGGCAGCAGCCAGCCCCCTCCCTTGCTCAATGCATTACCCCCTACTGCAGCCAGATACCTGTGCCTCCACCAATCACTCCTGCCTGTCTAGGACTGTAGGTGAGAGCCTGCACCACACACTTGGTGATCAACTACCTGGTTACCTGAGCTGAATCCACACAAGAAAAGTAAATGGACTCCTGGACTCATATAACTAGTAACAGATCTAACCATCTAGTAACAGGACTTTAGAGCTTCAAAGCCACCAATAATCAAACTAACTCACAAGCAGTCTATTTGGGCATATCAAAACAAAACAAAAGAATAAGCTACGACACAGTAAGCAAACATAAAATAAATAAATATAATAACTTTTTTTTTATTGTACTTCAGGTGAAGGCTTACAAAACAAATAGTTTCTCATTAAACAGAAGTACACGTATTGTTTTATGACATTGGTTAACAACCCCACAACATACCAACCCTCTAACTTCTCAACCTCTTTTTTTTTTGGTGAAAATACTCATAGCCAAAGATACACCATTTCAAATATACAATAACTTTTTGATGGCTCAGAGACAACAGTCAATATCAAATCACATAAAGAGGCAGATCATGATGGCTTCAGCAAACTCTCAAAACAAAGAATCAAGAAATCTTCTAGAGGAAGAGAAATTCTTGGAATTACCGAAGGTAGAATACCAAAGATTAATATACAGAACTCTTCAAAAGATCAGGAAGGAGATTAAGCAAAATGCAGAACAAAGCAAGGAACACACAGACAAAGCAATAGAGGAACTTAAGAAAATTAGAGAAGAACACAGTGGCAAATTTAACAGGCTGCAAAAATCCATAGAGAGACAGCAATCAAAAGTCCAGAAGATTAACAATAAAACTTGAGAATCAGACAACTCAATAGAAAGTCATAGAAGCAGAATTGAGACAATGGAAGAAGAAACCCTAAGAATTATGTGGACTCTATCAAGAGTTATGGGTGATTGGAGTACCAGAAAGGGGGAGGGGGGCATAACAGAACATACAGGCAGAATAGTTGAAGATTTGTTGGTAGAAAACTTCCCTGATATCGTGAAAGATGACAAGATATCTAACCAAGATGCTCATCGAACCTCACATACAGAAGATCCCAAAAGAAAGTTACCAAGACATATTATAATAAAATTTGACAAAACCAAAGATAAAGACAGAATTTTAAGACTGCTAGGGATAAACTAAAAGTCATCTACAAAGGAGAGTCAATAAGACTAAGATCGGACTACTCAGCAGAAACCATGCAGGCCAGAAGGCAATGGGATGACATATATAAAGTCTTGAAGGAAAAAAACTGCCAGCCAAGAATTACATATCCAGCAAAATTGTCTCTCAAATATAATGGTGAAATTAGGTCATTTTCAGATAAACACAAGTCTATGGAATTCGCAAAAACCAAACCAAAATTATACAAAAGACTAAGGGAGTCCTCCTGTTAGAAAATCAATATCATCAGATAACAACCCAAGACTAGAATGCAAGACAGAGCAACCAGATCTCAATCCAGATATGGAAGTCACAAAAATAAGCTGAAGCTAAAACACTGAAAATAGGGAAACAAAGACGTCAATATGTAAAAGACGACAACATTAAAATAAAAAAGAGCAACTAAAAAACATAGTCATAGATCTTTCATATGGAGAAGTCAAAGCGATATAAAGAAATAAAAGATTGGTTTAAACTTAGAAAAATAGGAGTAAAACCATAAAGGAAACTAATAATCCTACACGTTAAAATAAATAACAAGAAAAATATAAAGACTCAGCAAATACAAAATCAACAACAATGAAAAAGATGTCAAGAAAATACATAAAGAAAAACAACAGCACAGAAAGTTGAGTAGAACAAGGAAACTGTCAACAACACACACAAAAAAACACATTAAAATAACAGCATTAAACTCATACCTATCAACAATTATGCTGAATGTAAATGGACTAAATGCACCAATAAAGAGACAGAGAGCAGCAGAATGGATAAAAAATACACAATCCTTCTATATGCTGCCTACAAGACACACATGTTAGACTTAAAGACATAAACAAAATAAAACTCAAAGGATGGGAAAAAATACATCACGCAAACAACCATCCAAAAAGAGCAGGAGTGGCCATATTAATTTCTGAAAAAATAGACTTTAAACCAAAATCTGCCACAAAGGATAAGGAAGGACACTATATAATGATTCAAGGGTCAATACGCCAGCAGGACATAACTATAATAAATATTTATGCACCCAACAACGGGGCTCCAAAATACATAAAACAATATCTAACAGCATTGAAAAGAGAGAGAGAGACAGCTCCACAATAATAGCAGGAGACTTCAACACACTACTTTACTTTCTGTGAAGGACAGAACATCCAGAAAGAAGCTCAATAAAGACATGGAAGATCTAAATGCCACAGTCAACAAACTTGATCTCATAGACAAATACAGAACACTCCACCCAACAGCAGCCAAGTACACTTTCTTTTCCAACTCACAGGGAACATTCTCCAGAGCAGACCACATATTAGGCCATAGAGCAAGCCTTAACAGAATCCAAAGCATTGAAATATTACAAAGCACCTTTTCTGACCATAAAGCCATAAAAGTAGAAATCAATAACAGAAAAAGGAAGGAAAAAAGAAATCAAACACATGGAAACTGAACAACACCTTACTCAAAAACTACTGGCTTATAGAAGAAATTAAGGATGGAATAAAGAAATTCACAGAATTGAATGAGAATGAAAACACATCCTACCAGAACCTTTCAGATATAGCAAAAGCAGTGCTCAGAGATCAATTTATAGCAATAAATGCATACATTCAAAAAGAAGGGCCAAAATCAAAGCATTAACCATATAACTCAAACAACTAGAAAGAGAGCAGCAAAAGAAGCCTTCGGGCACCAGAAGAAAGGAAATAATAAGAATTAGAGCATAATCAAATGAAATAGAGAATAGAAAAACAATTGAAAGAGTTAACAAGACCAAAAGCTGATCTTTGAAAAGATCAACAAAATCAATACTCCACTGGCCAAACCAACAAAAGAAAAACAGGAGAGGAAGCAAATAACCCAGATAAGAAATGAGATGGGTAATATCACAACAGAACCAACTGAAATTAAACTAACAGAATACTATGAAAAATTGTACTCTAACAAAATTGAAAACATAGAGGAAATGGACAAATTTCTAGAAACTCATTACCTACCTAAACTAACAGAGGTAGAACAACTAAATAAACCTGTAACAGAAAAAGAGATTGTAAAGGTTATTAAAAAAAAAAACTCCCAACAAAAAAAAAGCCCTGGCCCTGATGGCTTCACTGGATAATTCTACCAAACTTTCAGAGATGAGTGAATACTACTACTACTAAAGGTATCTCAGAGCACAGAAAAGGATGGACTATTCCCAAACTCATTCTATGAGGCCAGCATAACCCTGATACCAAAATCAGGTAAAGACACCACAGAAAAATAAAATTATAGACCAATATCCCTCATGAACATTGATGCAAAAATCATCAACAAAATTCTAGCCAATATAATTCAGCAACATATCAAAAAAATAATTCATTATGATCAAGTGGGATTTATACCAGGTATGCAAGGATGGTTCAACATTAGAAAACCAATCAGTGTAATCCATCACATAAATAAAACAAAACACAAGAACTATATAATCTTATAAACTGATTCAGAAAAGGCATTTGACAAAGTCCAACCCCATTCATCATAAAAACTCTCAACAAAATAGGAATAGAAGGGAAATTCCTCAACATAATTAAGGGCATTTATACAAAGCCAACAGCCAACATCTCCTAAATGAAGAGAGTCTGAAAGCATTCCCCTTGAGAACGGGAACCAGCTAAGGATGCCCTTTATCACCACTCTTATTCAACATTGTGCTGGATGTCCTAGCCAGAGCAATTAAGAAAGAAAAAGAAATAAAGGGCATCCAAATTGGTAGGGAAGAAGTGAAAGTATTTCTGTTTGCAGATGATATGATCTTACACAGAAAATCACAAAGAATCCACAAGAAAACTACTAGATTTTAAACTAATAAGAAATAATAAGAAAACTAATAGATTTTAGCAAAGTTATCAGGATACAAGATAAACATACAAAAATCAGTTGGATTTCTTTACACAAACAATGAGAACTTCAAAGAGGAAATCACCAAATCAATGCCATTTACAATAGCCCCCAAGAAGATAAAATACTTAGGAATAAATCTAACCAGAGAAGTAAAACACCTAAACAAAGAAAACTACAAGACACTACTGTAAGAAACCAAAAGCGATCTCCATAAGTGGGAAAACATACCTTGCTCATGGATAGGAAGACTCAGCTTTGTGAAAATGTCTATTCTACCCAAAGTGATTTACAGATACAATACAATCCTGATCCAAATTCCAAACGCATTTTTTAATAAGACGGAGAAATAAATCACTAATTTCATATGGAAAGGGGAAAAGCCCCAGATAAGTAAAGCGTTACTGAAGAAGAAGAACAAAGTGTGAGGCCTCACACTACCTGATTTTAGAATCTATTACACTGCTACAGTAGTCAGAACAACCTGGTGCTGGTATAATACCAGATACATAGACCAATGGAACAGAATTAAGAATCCAGACATAAATTCATCCACCTATGAGCAGCTGATATTTGACAAAGTCTCCAAGTCCATTAAATGAGGAAAAGACAGTCTCTTTAACAAATGGTGCTGGCATAACTGGATATCCAACTGCAAAAAAAATGAAGCAAGACCCACGCCTCATACCAGGCACAAAAACTAACTCAAAATGGATCAAAGACCTAAATATAAAATCTAAAATATTCAAGATCATGGAAAAAAAAAGAGATGTTAGGAGCCCTAATACATGGCATAAACAGAATACAAAGCATAAAGCATAAGTAACAATGCACAAACACCACAAGAGAAACTAGATAACTGGGAGCTCCTAAAAATCAAACACGTATGTTTATCAAAAGACTTCACCAAAAGAGTAAAGAGATAACCTATAGACTGGGAAAAAAAAATTGGCTATGACATATCCAATCAGTATTTAATCTCTAAAATCTACAAGATACTGCAAAATCTCAACAACAAAAAGATAAACAACCCAATGAAAAAAAAGGCAAAGGATATGAACAGGCACTTCACCAAAGAAGACATTCAGGAGGCTAACAGACACATGAGGAAATGTTCATGATCATTAGCCATTAGAGAAATGCAAATCAAAACTACAATGAGATATCATTTCACCCCAACAAGGCTAGCATTAATCCAAAAAACACAAAATAGTAAGAGTTGGAGAGGTTGTGGAGAGACTGGAACACTTATACACGGCTGGTGGGAATGTAAAATGATATATAAGCACTTTGGAAATTGATTTAGCACTTCCTTAAAAAGCTGGAAATAGAGGTACCATACAATCCAGCAATCCCACTCCTTGGAATATATCCTAGAGAAATAAGAACCATCGCACGAATAGGTATATGCACACCCATGTTCATTGCAGCACTGTTTACAATAGCAAAGAGATGGAAGCAACATAGGTAGGTGCCCATCAGTGGATGAACAAACTGTGGTATATTCACACAATGGAATACTACGCAATGCTAAAGAACAACGATGAATCCGTGAAATACCTCAGAACATGGATGAATCTGGAAGGCATTATGCTGAGTGAATTCAGTCAGTCACAAAAGGACAAATATTGTATAAGACCACTATTATAAGAACTCAAGAAATGGTTTAAACACAGAAGAAAATATTCTTTGATGGTTATGAGGGTGTGGAGGGGAGGGAGTGGGTATTCATTAACTAGATAGTAGAGAAGAATTATCTTAGGTGAAGGGAAGGACAACACACAATACAGGGGAAGACAGCACAAGTGGACTAAACCAAAAGCTAGGAAGTTTCCTTAATACAACCAAACACTTTGAGGGACAGAGTAGCAGGGGCAGAGGTCCAGGGACAATAATTTCAGAGGACATCTAGGTCACTTGACATAAAGTTTATTAAGAAAATGTTCTGCATCCCACTTTGGTGAGTGGTGTCTGAGGTCTTAAAAGCTAGCGAACAACCACCTAAGATGCATCAATTGGTCCCACCCACCTGGAGTAAAGGAGGATGAAGAACACCAAAGACACAAGGACAGTATTTGCCCAAGAGACAGAAAGGACCACATGAACCAGAGACTCCATCAGCCTGAGACCAGAAGAACTAGATGGTGCCTGGCTACCACCAATGACCACCCTGACAGGGAACGCAACAGCAAATCCCTGACAGAGCAGGAGAAAAACGAGATGCAGAACTCAAATTCTAGTAGGAAGACCAGACTTAACAGTATGACTGAGACTGGAGGGACCCCAGAAGACATGGGCCCAGGACTCTCTGTTAGCCCAAAACTAAAACTATTCCCTAGGCCAATTCTTCAGACAAAGATTAGTGTGGACTGTAAGACATAAAATGATACTCATGAAGAGTGTGCTTTTCAGTTCAAGTAGGTACATTGTGACTAAATGGGTGGCTCCTGTCTGGAGGTGAGATGAGAAGGCAGAAAGGGACAGCAGCTGGTTGAATGGACAAGGGAAATCCAGGTAGAAAGGAGGAGTGTGCTGTCACAGTATAGGGAGAGCAACTAGGGTCACATAACATTGTCTGTATAAATTTCTAATGAGAAACTAACTTGAATTATAAACTTGCACTTAAAGCACAGTAAAAAAAAAAAAAAAAAAGAGAGAGAGAGAGAGAGAGAAAAGGGCTCACACGATGGAGCAGGACCAGTAACATGTGAAAGGCAACATCCCCAACACTGCCAGGGTGGATACACTACAAGAAGCCTGTAAATGCTGGGGACTAACTTGCCCTTAAAACTTCCACTAGTGAATGGTTCCACAGCCAATTAATGTAATATTTATCACTAAGCTGTACTGTAGATCTGAAAAATATTGAATTGGCCAATATTGTATTATACGTATATTTACCAAAAATAAATAAATAAATAAATAAAAGCAGCTATTGAAGCTGCTTGTGTATAATCAAACACCTCATAGGATTTGTTTTCTTGATTTTGAGATTTAGGGACATCTCAATCAATTGGCCTAATATTGTTTCTCAGCACTCATCTTCTACCTCCTAGTTAGTTGTGCAGTGACTAGAGTATTAAAATCTAGAAAGCAACCATCCAAGGTACAATGATTGATTTACACTCACCTGCAGCAACAGAGAAAAAAGAAGAGTCAGTAGTTGGAGGAGGAAATCAAATGCCTATCTGGTTGCCTCCATGAACAACTGCCTCCTTTGCCATGCAACCAGAAGAACTGGACAGTGCCCAGGTAACAGTTATTGAACATATCGATCAAAGATTTTATAGAAAAATCCTGATCAAAAGGAGGAAAAATGCAGACTAGCATTTCAAATTCTCAATGGAATCTAGATTTTCTGAAGCCATTGAGGCTGAAAGAATCCATGAACCTATTGCCCTGAGATAGTTTTAAACTTTAAATCTTAAACCAAACTACCCCCTGAACTCTCATTTGAACCAAAAAATAGTTTTTATTAATTAATAAAGTATGTCTACCTTGAGCATTGTGCTCTTTTAAAGAATTATCTACGTGAGATCAAATTGACAATGACAACTTGAAAGGTTGGATGGGAAGCCTAGGGGACAGTGAGTTTAAGATAATGGTGGTGGAATAATTTGGAAAATGGTAGTGAGAATGGTAGCATAACTGGAAAAATATAATCAATGTCACTGAATTGTGCATGTAGAAATTGTTAAGTGGTTTATCTTTGGCTGTATATATTTTCACACACACAAATATATATATATATATGTATTTTAAAAATCTTACACCAGTGAGGATGGTAAACAGCATAGGACTATGGACAGACCTGGTGCAAGTCCTTTTCTGTTACTCAGCAGTCATGTGACTTTGAGAAATTCACTTAGCCTGTCTCAGTCTCAGTTTCCTCATTTTCAAAATGGAAGTTGTAGCAACTCCATGGAGTTGTTTTGCTGAGCAAAACAGGTGGCATATGTAGTACACTTAGTACAAGCTGGCACAAAGTAAGCTCTCAGTATACGCCAGCCAATGTGATCTAGATGATGATTTTCAACTTTGGCTGCATGTAAGCACCGCTTGGGAGGTTTTAAAAATCCCAAAGCCAAGGCTACACACAAGACAAAGTAAATTAGAATCTCTGAGAATGGGGCCCAGGCATTAATATTTTAAACCTCCCCAGATTATTCCAACGTGCAGCTAATGTTGAGGAACACTGAAGTAGACATTTTCAAGGCCACTCAATCCAGCAGCTGCGCAGCTATAATTGTTATACGGATGCCTTTTTAAAAAGGCATAGCAACAACAATCACCATTAGTATCATCAGCAAATATATTCCCAGGAGCCATTGTGTGCAAAATAATAAAAGCCCCTTTTCTAGAGTCTCTTCAAGCACCAGGAAAGATATTTACAAGGATAACCTCTTTGCTTGAACTGTTTGAATTTTTTTTTTCTGTTTATAGTTTCAAGTTGTTAGATGACTTCTTGTCACGTCTGTGTTGTCTATGGTGGGTTGCCAGCTGAGCTTCATCTCCAGAGAAATTACTGAACACAACATTGCTCCGACGCAGGTAACTAAGTGATGGAGGGAAGCATTCTGAATAATTAGAAGGGAAGAGGAGAGAGTGGGACTCCCTTAGGAAAATGCTTCTGTCAGAGCAAATGGAAGCAAATCCTCCAACAAAACAGGGCTCAAGAGGACGAAGCAGGATCCCTCTTCTTGTGTGACAAGGGACAGTACAAAAGGCCCAATTCCGTTTATCTCCATTAACACACAATTTTTGATCACAGGCGTTATTCTAATTTCACCTGTCCCTAAATCTTGAGACTCTGGAGGCATGGCCCATGATTAATCTGCGTGGCAATCATGATTATGGGTAAATGGAAATTAAGATGCTTTATTTCTATCAGTTGTACTCAAAGCTTGCCCCTGCTTTTGCCAATGTGACAGTCAGTTCAACCGTCTCTAAACACTGGATTGAAAGCTTGTTTTATTTTTCAAATCCCTTTACACCATCAGACTCTGAATCAAAAGGCAGCCTGCCATTATGTTTAAGTTAGAGTGATAGTAATTACAGTGACCTAGAATTCCCCACACACTATTTTATCTCGGAAACACAGGTTTACACTTTAGCTATCTGCATAGCTGTCAATCTATCTACAGAAGACACTAAAAGGATAAATTAACTAGGTGACTCCTTCATAATGGTATTGATTCAAAGATATATCGATTGACAACCCACCCTCAGAGGAGGAAGTACCTACTTCCCTTCATGGAATAAATAAATACTTTATAGATCAGTAGCACTGTTGTTTCTGGAGGCCTCTAAGATCATGGCTTTTTACCAAATTGTTGCCATGTTTATGTGCCCTATTATTATGACATGATTATTTTCATTTTATTTCATTTCATGAATTTTACTTGCTTTTACATATAAACAATAGATTTTCTTTCCCTCTCTGGGAGAAAAAAAAATATTTTATACCATAAGAGAAGCACTCACATGAAGTTAGACAGCTTTTGATTTGGGCCATGTTTGCAAGGGCAAATCAAAGCATAACAAGAGGAATGTCGTGAATAATATGAACCATTGGCAAAAATAATGAGATGAAGTGGAAAAAAGAGATGAGACAAAGCTTTAGTGCTCCAATTTGCTCACATTTTATATCACAGGATAAAGCTGATAAATCAAGAAACTGCTATTTAAGTGCATTATTTAAAGTCATAAATGTGTGCATTGATTTTATTTAATACTGAAAAATAGCTTCAACTAATAAATTTTGATGACTTCATTGATATTTATCTTTATAGATCTATATATGTGATATATATTTTATATAATATATATCTATTAATATTATACATATGAATTTTATGTATATATTCACACATATACATACACACATAAATACATATTTCTATATACACACGTCTACATACACACATGCACACATAATCTAAGCAACTATGTAGGTGAAGAAAACTCAGAAATTAACTTTGATGCACCATTCCAAAGGTTAACCTACTGTCCAGGTTGGTAGAACCTCCACAAGATTTATTTTTCCACTTACTCCATTTCTATTCTATAGCCATATTTTCTTTGTTGTTTCTAACTCTGTTTCAAAAATGAAAACACTGGGTATATACAACTCAAATTTTAGACAATGTCAATTCTACTTCTATAGTTAATGATATATTTAGGTTGTGGTTGAATGAAGTAATTAATATATAATGAGAAAATTGTAACAAGATTGATATTAAAAACAAAACAGAAAAAAAATCTTATTAGTGGCATAATATTTTTTTCAGCCCTCTTCTTTTGTGATTTGTCCTTAATAATTTCAATAAAATAGTATATTGCTATCCTTAAAATAACAATGCATAAAAAAGTATATCTGTAGGTATAATGAAAAGATAAAAATAAAGGTTTATATATGTCATCTTCTTCATCTAAGTTCTAACCAGTCTATACAAATACCTGGTCATTTTTACTACTTTACTTTTAGAAGTGTTAGTATTTACATCTTCATATACCCTGTTCATTCATTAAAAGGTAGGCATAGAATCAAATACAATTACAAATGCAAGAGCAGTAGAAGACAAAATAGATATCTGGGACCTCATAAAAACAAACCACTTATGCTCATCAAAAGACTTTATCAAAAGAATAAAAAAACAACTACAGACTGGTAGAAAATCTTTGGGAACAACATATCTGGTAAGAGTCTAATATCTAATAAAATATACAGAAAACATCTACAGCTCAATAACAAAAAGGCAAACACACTTTAGAAGCAAAGACGTAAATTTATAAAAAATCAAAGGATGGAAAAAAATAAATCAAGCAAACAGCCACAAAAAAGAGCAGAAGTAGCAATACTAAATCTCAGATAAAATACACTTTAAAACAAAAGCTACCATAAAGGACACTATATAATGATTAAGGGGAGGATCTATCATGAAGACATAACCATAATAAACATCTATGAACCCAACGACAGGGCTCCCAAATACATAACACAAACTCTAACAACACTGAAAAGAGAAATTGACAGCTCCACAATAATAGTAATAAAGGACAGAACATCTATAAAGAAACTCAGTAAAGATACAGAAGACCTAAATGGCACAATCAGCCAACCTGACCTCATAGACATATACAGAACACTACACCCAAGAGCTGCAAAGTACACATTCCTTTCCAATGCACATAGAACGTTCTCCAGAATAGACCACATCTTAGATGACAGAGCAATCCTCGACAAGATACAAAACAATGAGCTAATACAAAGTATCTTCTCTGACCACAATGCCATCAAGGTAGAAATTAAAAACAGGAAGACCAAGGAAAAAAAATCAATTACATGGAAACCGAATAACACCCTCCTTACACATTACTGGGTAATATAAGAAATCAGAGATGGAATCAAAAAATTCCTAGAATCAAACGAGAATAAAAACACATTATACCAAAGCCTTTGGGACACAGCAAAGCATTCCTCAGGGGACAATTTATAGCAATAGATGCACACCTCCAAAAAGAAGAAAGGGACAAAATCAAAACATTAACTACAGAACTCAAACAAATAGAAAGAGAAGAGCAAAAAAAAAAAAAAAAAAAAAAGCCCACAGAAACTAGAAGAAAGGAAATAATAAAGATAAGAGCATAAATAAATGAAATAGAAAAACAATAGAAAGAATCAACAAAACCAAAAGTTGGTTCTTTGAAAGAATCAAAAAAACCGACAAACCACTGGCCACACTGACAAAAGAAAAACAGGAGAGGATGAAAATAACCCAAATAAGAAACGAAATAGGGGACATTACAACAGACGCAACTGAAATAAAAAGGATTATAACAGAGTATTAGGAAAAACCATACCCCAACAAATTTCAAAACATAGAGGAAATGGATAAATTTCTAGAAACACACTACCTAACCAAACTACCACAAAGTGATGTTGAAAATCTGAACAGAACCATAGCAAGAGAAGAGATTGAAAAGGCAATAAAAAAAAACTCCCAACAAAAAAAAAAGCACTGGCCGAGATGCTTTCACTGGAGAATTCTACAAAACATTCAGAGAAGAGCTTCTACCAGTACTACTGAAACTATTTCAGAACATAGAAAAGGAAGGGGGTACTTCTGAATTCATTTTGTGAAGCCAGCACAACACTGATACCAAAACCAGGCAAAGACATCACAAAAAAAGAAAATTACAGACCAATATCTCTCATGAATATAGATGCAAAAATTCTCAACATAATTCTAGCCAATAGAATTCAGCATCATATCAAAAAAATAATACACCACGACCAAGTAGGTTTCGTACTAGGTAGGACAGGATGGTTCAACATCAGAAAATCAATCAACATAATACACCACATAAATAAAAGGAAAGAAAAGAATCACTTAATCATCTCAATTGACACAGAGAAGGCATTTGACAAAGTCCAACACCCATTCCTGATAAAAACTCTCAATAAAATAGGTGTACAAGGGAAATTTCTCAACATAACAAAGGGCATCTATGTAAAACCAAAGGCCAACATCATTCTTAATGGAGAGAGGCTGAAAACATTCCCCTTGTAAACAGCAACACGACAAGGATGCCCTTTATATCCACTCCTATTTAACACTGTGCTGGAAGTCCTACCTCAATAAATAAGGCAAGAAAAAGAAATAAAGTGCATCCAAATTGGTAATGAAGAAGTTAAACTGTTCCTTTGTGGATAATATGATACTATACGTACAAAACCCTAAAGACTCCACAAGAAAACTACTGGAACTAATAGAAAGATTCAGCAGAGTAGCAGGATACAAGGTAAACATAAAAAATTCAGTTGGATTCCTATACGCCAATAAAGAGAACAATAGAAAAGGAAATCAGGAAAACAATACCATTTATAACTGTCCCTAAAAAAATAAAATACTTAGGAATAAATCTAACCAGGGGTGTAAAAGACCTATACAAAGAAAACTATAAAACACTACTGCAAGAAACCCAAAGGGATCTACATAAATGGAAAAACATACCATGCTCATGGATAGGTAGACTCAACATTGTGAAAATGACAATTCTACCCAAAGCAATTTATGAATACAATGCAATCCTGATTCAAATACCAACAACATTCTTTAAAGAGATGGAAAAACTAATCATTATACAGAAAAGAAAGAAGTCCTGGATAAATAAAGCACTATTGAAGAAGAAGAATAAAGTAGGTGAACTCGAACCACCTGAACTCAGAACCTACTATACAGTTACTGTAATCAAAACAGCCTAGTACTGGTACAGTGACAGATACATTGACCAGTGGGACAGAACTGAGAAGCCAGATGTAAATCCATCTACCTACAGTCACCTGATCTTCAACAAAGGCCCGAAGTTTATCAGATGGGGAAAAGACAGTCTGTTTAACAAATGGTGCAGGCAAAACTGCATGTCCATCTGCAAAAAAGTGAAATAGGACCCATACCTCACACCATATACAAAAACTAATTCAAAATGGATCAAAGACCTAAATATGAAGCCAAAAACTATGAAGTTCATAGAATTAAAAACAGGATCAATGCTAGAGGTCCTAATGCACGTCATTAACAGGATACAAACCATAACCAATAACACACAAACCCCAGAAGATAAGCTAGATAACTGGGATCTTCTAAAAATTAAACACTTATTCTCATAAAAAGACTTCACCAAAAGAGTAAAAAGAGAACCTACAGACTGGGAAAAAATTTTTGGACATTACCAGTCAGACAAATGTGTAATCTCTAAAATCTACAAGAAAATCCAACACCTCTACAACAAAAAGACAAATAATCCAATTAAAAAATGGGCAAAGAAAATGAACAGACACTTCATCAAAGAAGACATTCAAGTGGCCAACAGATGAAGAAATGCTCGCTATCACTAGCCATTAAAGAAATGCAAATTAAAACCATAGTGATAAACCATCTCACCCTGGCATTACTGGCACTAATCAAAAACACTGGAAATAACAAATGTTGGAGAGGCTGTAGGGAGATCAGAACTTTTATGCACTGCTGGTACGAATGCAAAATGAGATAACTATTTTGGAAAATGATATGGCACTTCCTCAGAAAGCTAGAAGTAGAAATATGATACAATCCAGCAATCCCACTCCTAGGAATATATCTTAGAGAAGTAAGAGCCATCACGTGGATAGACATATGCACACCCATATTCATTGCAGCACTGTTCACAACAGAAAAAATATGGAAACAATCTAGATGCTCATCAACAGATGGATAAACAAACTATGGTACATACGCACAATGGAGTATTATGCAATGATAAAGAACAATGATGAATCTGTGAAGTATCTCATAACATGGATGAAACTGGAGGACATTATGCTGAGTGAAATAAGTCAATTACAAGAGGACAAATATTGTATGGGATCTCTACTGTAAAAACTCATGTAAAAGTTTACACACAAAAAGAAACAATCTTTGTTGGTTACAAGGGATGGGAGGGTTGGGGGGGCACTAAATAGGCAACAGATAAGTGGTAGCTTTGGTGAAGGTAAGACAGTACACAGTACTGGGGAAACCAGCACAACTTGTACAAGGAAAGGTCATGAAAAGTCCATAGATACATCCAAACTCCCTGAGGGACTGAATTGCTGGGCTGAGGGCTGTGGGGACCATGGTCTCGGGAACATCTTGCTCAACTGGCATAACACAGTTTATAAAGACAATATTCTACATTCTATCTTGGTGAGTAGCATCTGGGGTCTTAAAAGCCTGGGAGCAGCCATCTAAGATACTCCACTGGTCTCACCCCTTCATGAGCAAGGGAGGATGAAGAGAACAAAATTCAAGGAAAAGATTAGTCCAGAGGACTAGTGGACCACAGCTACCACAGCCTCCACCAGACAGAGTCCAGCACAGCTAGATGGTGCCCAGCTACCACCACTGACTGCTCTGAGTGGGATCACAACACAGGGTCCTGTACACAGCTGGAGAAGGATGTAAAACAAAATTCTAACTCACCAAAAAGACCAAATTTACTGGCCTGACAGAGACTGGAGAAACTCCGAGAGTATGGCCCCCAGACACCCTTTTAGCTCAGTGGTGAAGTCATTTCCAAAGTTCACCAATTAGCCAGGGATTGGACAGCCCCATAAAACCAAACCAGACTAATGAGGCACAGCAGTCCAGGGACAAGGACTAGAAGGCAGAAGGAGACAAGAAAGCTGGAGAGAGGGAACCCAAGGTTGAGAAGGGACAGTGTTGATATGTCAAGGGGTTATTAACCTTTGTAATAGGGCAATATGTGTACTAACTGTTTAATGAGAAACTATTGTTCTGTAAACTTCATCTAAGGTACCAAAAAAAAAAAAAAAAAAAAAAAGAATTACCTATGTGAGATCAAATTGATAACAACAACTCAAAAGGTTTGATGGGAAGCATCGGGGGCACTGAACTGAAGATAATGGTGATGGAATAATTTGAAAACGATAGTGAGAATAGCAGCACAACTGGAAGAATTTAATCGATGTCACTGAACAGTGCATGTACAAATTTTTGAAATGGTTTATCTTTAGCTATTTATATTTTCACCAAAAAAAAAAAAAGGTCAAGAAGGGAGAGGGTTGACATGTCGTGGGGTTGTTAACCAATGTCATAAAACAATATGTGTACTGACTGTTTAATGAGAAAATATTTGTTCTGCAAACCTTCATCTAAAATAGAATTAATTTTTTTTTTTTTTTAAATGGTCAAAAGACATGAAAAGACACTTCACCAAAGAGGACATTCAACTGGCCAACAAACACATGAAAAGATGTTTGGGATCTTTAGCCACTAGAGATATGCAAATCAAACCAACGTTGAGATATCATCTATTCCTGCTAAAGTAGCACAAAAACTGAAAACAACAAATGCTGGTAAGGATGTCAGGAGATTGGATTCCTTATTCACTGCTGGTGGGACTATAAAATGGTGCAACCACTATGGAAAATGGTATGGAGCTTCCTCAAAAAATAAAACTACCTTATGATCCAGCAATCTCACTCCTAGGTATATTCCCTAAACACCTACTAGGAATGACACAAACAGACATATGCACACTTCTGTTCATTGCAGCACTATTCACAACAGCAAAAAGATAAAAACAACCTAAGTGTCCATCAACAAATGAGTGGATAAACAAAATGTGGTACATACATACAATGGAATGCTACGTAACCATAAACAATAATGATGAGTCCTTGAAATATAACATGAATTAATCTAGACTACAATATGCTGAGTGAAATAAGTCAATCATTAAAGGACAAATATTGCATGATCTCACTTTTATAAGAAGACAAAAATGCATACACAGGAGGCGGGGCTGAGATGGCAGAGTAGTCAGATGCTTCCAGTGGACCCTCTTACCACAAAGACTCGAAAAAACAAGTGATTCCATTATATATGGCAATCTGGGAGCCCTGAACATGAACTGCAGAGTTGAGGAAGCGAACTGAGTGGCAGGGGGAGGGAGAGAAGGTTTGGAAGCAGCAAGGAGTTGCCAGACCTGACCCAGAAAGAGCCTGAGCCCTTCAGGCCTTATCAGCTCATGGGTTAGTGGTGAGGCAGGCAAGCGGCGGTGCTCAGGAGGCATGTTTTCTGCACCAGGAGAGACCCAGCACCAGAGAGTCTAGACATCTACCTGGAACAAGTGAGAAGCAGCCCTGGATTGGCGAAAGGTATGTAATTGCCTACAGCCTTCTGGGCAGATCAAAAACACCCCCCTTAGGGAAAAACCTCTCTCACATTTACCTCCCTGCCCCCTGCTCTGCACTGGGTCCCAGACTGGCTTCAGCAATTGACAAATCCCCTGGGCTGGAAGTAGGATCTGTCACACACCAGGAGCCATTCTCCCTGCCTTGGAGAGTGAAAAAATTAACAGACAGGGGAAAAAATAAACTGCCAGCTCCCTTAAGCCAGGAACCCAGGGTAGGCACAACTCCTTTGCCTAGGGATAGGCATAAGGGATCCACGGGCTTTGAGGGCCTTTCCCTCTGCATAGACTGGTGTGGGCCCAGCTCAACAGTGTAGGCCCTCATCACTGCAGTACAACAGGGTATATACCAGAAGTCTAACTTCAACTGTTTCATCTGTGAAGTGGCAGGTTCTTGACATTTGACACTGCTCTATGCATTAAGCAGGGTCTTCACCTACTCACATCAAGGGCCTGAGGACTGGAGGCTCCAACCACGCCACCTAGCCACCTGAGATAGGGGCCCATGAATAAGAGGTGCCCCCCAAGTCCTTACAACCAACAACTTTAGGTGCTCATAGTCCAGCTGCAAAACCTATGTGCTCTAGGTAACAGGGACACATCTTCCTCCTGGACACTTGGGAGCAGCATCAGCCTCCTGCCTTGCTCAGCGTGTGTACCCTGCTGCAGCCAGATGCCTGTGCCTACACCAAACACCCATGCCTGTCTAGGACAGTAAGTGAAAGCCTACACCACACACTTCATGGCTATCGACCTGGGCACCTGAACGGAATCCATACAGGAGGAGTGGACAGACTCCTGAGCTCACATACCTAATAACAGAATAACCACCAGGTGACAGAACGTTAGAGCTTCAAAGTTGCCAATAATCAAACTAGCTCATATGAGCAGCCTATTTGGGCATATCAAAAAAAACAAAACAAGAAGCTATGACACAGTAAGCAAACATAAAATAAATAAATACAAGAACTTATTGATGGCTCGGAGACAACAGTCAATATCAAATCACATAAAGACGCAATCAAAGATGGCTTTGGCAAGCTCCAAAAAGAAAGAATCTAGAAATATTCCAGAGTAGGAAAATTTCTTGGAATTACTGCAGGCAGAATACGAAGGATTAATATATAGAACTCTTCAAGAAATCAGGAAGGAAATAAATCAAAACACAGAATGTGCAATATAGTAAAAAAGAGGAAAAAAGATTAGAGAAGAACATAATGACAAATCTAACAGGCTGCAAGAATCCACAGAGAGACAGCAATCAGAAATTCAGAAGATTAACAATAAAATTTCAGAATTTGACAGCTCAATAGAAAGTCACAGGAGCAGAATTGAAGCAATGGAATTCAGAATTAGTGAGACTGAAAATAAAGCACTTGACACCAACTTATTAGAGGAAAAATCAGAGACAAGGAATAAAAAAAATGAAGAAAACCTAAGAATTACGTGGGACTTTATCAAGAGGAATAACCTATGAGTGACTGGAGTACCAGAACTGGGGTGGGTGGGGGGATAACAGAAAATACAGAGAGAATTGTTGAAGATTTGTTACCAGGAAACTTCCCTGACATCGTGAAAGATGACAAGATATATATATAATGCTCATCAAAACCCACATAAGGTAGATCCCAAAAGAAAGTCACCAAGACATATTATAATCAAACTTGTCAAAACAAAAGATAAAGACAGAATTTTAACACTGCTAGGGATAAACTAAAAGTCATCTACAAAGGAAAGTCAATAAGAATAAGCTCAGACTACTCAACATAAACCACGTAAGCAAGAAGGCAATGGGAAGACATATATAAAGCCTTGAAGGAAAAAACTTGCCAGCCAAGAATTATATATCCAGCAAAACTGTCTCTCAAATATGATGGCAAAACTAGGGCATTTCCAGATAAACAGAAGTTTAGGGGAATTTGCAAAAACCAAATCCAAATTACAATAAATACTAAAGGCAGTCCTCTGGTTAGAAAATCAGTAACAGATAACAACCCAAGACTAGAACACAGGACAGAGTAACCAGATATCAACCCAGACAGGGAAATCCCAACAGTAAATCAAAGCTAAAACACTGAAAATATGGAAAGAGATGTCAGTATGTAAAAGATGACAACATTAAAACAAAAAAGGGGGGCTTAAAAAATGTAGACATAGATTTTTCATATGGAAAGGAAGTGAAGGTGATATAAAGAAATAAAAGACTGGTATAAACTTAGAAAAATAGAGGTAAATATTGAGGTAACCACAAAGTAAACTAACAATCCTACAAGTCAAAATAAAAAACTAGAAAAATATAAAGACTCAGCAAACACAAAATCAACAATAATGAAAAAGATGAAAAGAAAATACATAAAGAAAGACTATTCAGCACAGAAAATTAAGTGGAACTGTGAACAACACACAAAAAAAGACATCAAACTGACAGCACTAAACTCATATCTGTCAAGAATTATGCTGAATGTAAATGGACTAAATGCACCAATAAAGAGACAGAGAGTGGCAGATTGGATAAAAAAGCATGATCCGTCTATATGCTGCCTGCAAGACACACCTTAGACTTGAAGACACAAACAAACTAAGACATACCTTAGACTTAAAGACACAAACAAACTAAAACCCAAAGGATGGAAAAAAATATACCAAGCAAACAACACTCATAAAAGAGCAGGAGTGGCAATATTAATCTCTGATAAAATAGACTTTAAAGTAAAACCCACCACAAGGATAAGGAAGGACACTATATAATCATTAAAGAGTCAATACAACAGGAGGACACAACTATAATAAATATTTATGCACCCGACAGGGCACCAAAATACATAAAACAAAGTCTAATGGCACTGAAAAGAGAGATAGACAGCTCCACAATAGTAGTAGGAAACTTCAACACACCGCTTTCCGTGAAGGACAGAACATCCAGAAAGAAGCTCAACAAAGACAAGGAAGAGCTAAATGCTACAATCAACCAACTTGATGTTATAGACATATAATGAACACTCCACCCAACAGCAACCAAGTATACTTTCTTTTCCAACGCACATGGAACATTTTCCAGAATAGACCACATATTAGGCCATAAAGGAAGCCTTAACAAAATCCAAAGCATTGAAATATTACAAGGCATCTTTTCTGACCATAAAGCATAAAAGTAGAAATCAGCAACAGAAAAAGCAAGGAAAAAAAATCAAATGCATGGAAACTGAACACCTTGCTCAAAAACTACTGGGTTATAGAAGAAATTAAGGATGGAATAAAGAAATTCATAGAATCAAACGAGAATGAAAACACATCCTACCAGAACCTTTGGGACACAGCAAAAGCAGTGCTCAGAGGTCAGTTTACAGCAATAAATGCACACATCCAAAAAGAAGAAAAGGCTGTAATCAAAACATTAATCCTACAAGTGGAACAAGTAGAAAGAGAGCAGCAAAAGAAGCCCTCAGGAGCAAGAAGAAAGGATATAATAAGAATTAGAGCAGGATTAAATGAAATAGAGAATAGAAAAACAATTCAAAGAGTTAACAAGGCAAAAAGCTCATTTTTGAAAAGATCAACAAAATCGATATGCTATTGGCCAAACTGACAAAAGAAAAACAAGAGAGGAAACACATAACCCATATAAGAAATGAGATGTGTGATATCACAAGATCCAACTGAAATTAAAAGAATCATAACAGAATACTATGAAAAATTGTACTCTAACAAATTTGAAAACCTAGAGGAAATGAACAAGTTTCTAGAAACTCACCACCTAACTAAACTAACACAAACAGAGGTAGAAAAACTAAATAAACCCATAACAAAAGAAGAGATTGGAGAGGTGATTAAAAAACTCCCAACAAAAAAAACTTCTGGCCCAGATGGCTTCACTGGAGAATTCTACCAAACTTTCAGGGAAGAGATAACACCACCACTACTAAATATACTTCAGAGCATAGAAAAGGATAGAATCCTCACAAACTCATTCTATGAAGCCAGCATAACACTGATATCAAAACCAGATAAAGACACCGCAAAAAAGGTAAATTACAGACCAATATCCCTTACGAACATTGATGCAAAAATCCTCAACAAAGTTCTAGCCAATAGAATTCAGCAACATATCAAAAAAATGATTCACTATGCTCAAGAGGGATTTATACCAGGTATACAAGGATGGTTCAACATTAGAAAAACAATCAATCTAATCCATCACATAAGTAAAACAAAAGACAAGAACCACATGATCTTATCAAGCTTTGCAGAAAAGGCATTTGACAAAGTCCAACACCCATTCATGATGAACACTTGCAACAAAATAGGAATAGAAGGGAAATTCCTCAATATAATCAAGGGCATTTATACAAAGTCAACAGCCAACATCATTCTAAATGAATAGACTTTGAAAGCATTCCCCTTGAGAACAGGAACCAGACAAGGATGCCTGTTATCACCACTCTTATTAAACATTGTGCTAGAGGTCCTAGCCAGAGGAAGTAAGCTAGAAAAAGAAATAAAGTGCATCCAAATTGGTAGAGAAGAATTCAAAGCATCTCTATTTACAGAGGATATGATCTTATACACAGAAAATCCTAAAGAACCCACAAGAAAACTACTGGAACTGAAAGAAGATTTCAGCAAAGTTTCAGGATACAAGATAAACGTATAGATTCCTTTACAGCAACAAAGAGAACCTCGAAGAGGAAATCACCAAATCAATACCATTTACAATAGCCCCCAAGAAGATAAAATACTTAGGAATAAATCTAACCAGAGACGTAAAAGACCTATACAATGAAAACTGCAAGACACTACCGCAAGAAACCAAAAGAGACATGCATAAGTGGAAAAACATACATTGCTCATGGGTAGGTAGACTCAACATTGTGAAAATGTCAATTCTACCCAAAGCGATCTATAGATACAATGCAATCCTGATCCAAGTTCCACTGGCATTTTTTAATGTGATCAAGAAACAAAGTACCAACTTCATATGGAAAGGGAAGAGGCCCTGAATAAGTAAAGCATTACTCAAGAAGAAGAACAAAGCGTGAGGCCTCATACTAACTGATTTTGGAACCTATTATAAACTCCACGGTGGTCAAAACAGACTGGTACTGGTACAACAACAGTTACATGGACCAATGGAACAGAATTGAGAATCCAGACACAAATTCATCCACCTATGAGCAGCTGATATTTGATAAAGGCCCAAAGTCTTTTAATTGGGGAAAAGACAGTCTCTTTAACAAACAGTGCTGGTATAACTGGACATCCATCTGCAAAAAACTGAAACAAGACCCATAACTCACACCATTCACAAAAACTAACTCAAAATGGATCAAAGACTTAAATATAAAATTGAAAACAATAAAGATCATGGAAGAAAAACAGGGACAATGCTAGGAGCCCTTATACATGGCATAAACACAATACAAACCATAAGTAACAACGCATAAGCACCAGAAGAGAGACTAGATAACTGGGAGCCCCTAAAAGTCAAACACCTATGCTCATCAAAAGACTTCACCAGGACTTCTGGCAAAATGGAGCTCTAAGTAGAAGCACCATACCGTCCCTTCACAGCAAACATCCAAAAAACTAAGCCGAACAGAGAAAACAACAATCCTGAAACCTTAAAACATCAAATGAAGAAATAAAGAACTCAGCCAAGCACCAAATGGAGTGAGAAAACTGACAGAGAATGGAGAACGAGGAGAGATTCCTGCAGAGGTCCCCTACCAGCTAAAACAGCGTGGATCTGCCATCTTGGACTCCTATCAGAGACCAACAAACGGGGTAAGAGGACGCAGCTTCACGGAGCTTCCAGCGGGAGACAAACCACTGCTCCATACATAACAATCTCCCCGCTACATCCTGACTACCTGCACTGAGTGCTTAACATCACACCACCAAGCAGCACGGACAAGACCTACTGGAACCTGCCCTGCACTGATTACCGACCTGCCCTGGTGGCTGTAGTAAGTGCCACAGACAACCCATCCCAGTAACTCCTCTTCAGCTAGACCTGTCCTGCCATACCATATCTGAGTGGCTGACCCTGCCAATTGGAGAAGGAGACAAAAAGTATTGTGCCTACAGATGAGCAAACAACAAAAAACACACAGTCAGCCTGGTCAGACATAGGCAAATTTAAAAAAAAAAAAAAAAGGGACAAAACAAACAAATCTACAATCAATAAATGAGAAAAATAACTACTGAATGCCCTGAAGACAGCAGATGATATCAAAACATTTACAAAAACAGGACAGGGTGGTTCCAGTAAGTGTCCAAAATAAAACACCAGATGAGTTTCCAGTGGAAGAAAATGCACTAGAACTACGTGATAGGGAATTCAAATCTCTAAAACTCAAAATTCTCCAAGAGCTGAGGCAAAAAGCTGACAAACATGAGGAAAAAATAGACAAATTCATGGAAAATACAGACAAAAAATTGGAAGAATTCAGGAAAATAATGCAGGAACAAAATGCCAAAATAAATTCACAACTAGAAATTATCCAAAGACAACAATTAGAAATCCAAAAGATAAATGACAAGATTTCGGAAATGGACGGTGTCATAGAAGGGGTGAGAAGCAGATTTGAAACGGTGGAAGACAGGATCAGTGGAATTGAAGACAAACACTTGGATACAACTCTGTTTCAGGAAAACTCAGAAAGAGGAACAAAGAAAAATGAAGACACACTGAGAGTTATGTGGGATACATTCAAAAGCAAAAATTTGCAAGTGATTGGAATTCCAGAACAGGGGGAGAAAACAGAAAACACAGAGAGGATCATAGAACTGCTGACAGAAAAATTCCCCAATATCATGAAAGATGAAAAGCTGGCCAGCCAAGAAGCTCAACGAACCCCATATAGAAGAGACCCCAAAAGAAAATCACCAAGGCATATCATAATCATACTAGCCAAAACCAAAGACAAAGAGTCCTGAGAGCAGCTCGTGAAAAACTAGAAGTCACATATAGAGGAGAAACAATAGACTAAGCTCAGATAATTCATCAGAAACCATGCAGGCAAGAAGGCAATGGGGTGACATATATAAAATCTTGAAAGAAAAAAATTGCCAGCCAAGAATAATATATCCTGCAAAACTCTCGTTCAAATTTGATGGTGAAATTAGGGCATTTCCAGATAAACAGAAATTAAGGGAACATGTAAAAGTCATACCAAACTTACAAGAATTAATAAAGGGAGTTCTTCGATCTCATGACAAAAAAATCCAGCTCACAGGCAGAATCTAGGACGCAGGATCGTACCAGCCAGATACCATCTAGGAAATTACCTCTCAAGGACTATCCAAAACCAAAAGAAATACAACAGGGAATCAGAGCAGTTAATCAGTAAATGAGAACAACATCAAAACAATAAAAGAGGGAATAAACGACATAGATATAGAACCTTCTAATGGAGAGGAAGGCAAGGCAATACCAAGTAATGGTAGACTGCTTCAAGCTTAGAAAGATAAGGGTAAAATTCATGGCAACAACAAAGAAAGTTAACAAACATACTCATTAAAAAAAAAGAGGAAAAACATAAAGTCTCAGCAAAAACAAAAGAAATGAAAAAAAAAAAATCCACAAACAAAAGTAACTCAACACAAGAGAGTAAGAAGAACAAGGAAAACTTCAGCACCACCAAAAAAAAGCACTACAAAATGACAGCAACAAACTCACATCTATCAATAATTATACTGAATGTAAATGGACTCAATGCACCCATAAAGGGACGGAGAGTGACAGAATGGTTAAGAAAACAGGATCCATCAATATGCTGTCTACAAGAGACACACCTTAGAAACAAAGATGTGAATTTATTAAAAGTCAAAGAATGGAAAAAATATATCAAGCTAACAACTACCAAAAAAGAGCAGGAGTTGCAATTCTAATCTCAGAGAAAATAGACTTTAAAGCAAAATCTACCATATAGACAAAGAAGGACACTATATAATGATTAAGCGGAGGATCCATCATGAAGACATAACCATAATAAATATCTACGCACCCAATGACAGGGCTCCCAAATACATAAAATAAACTTTAACAACACTGAAAAGAGAAATTGACAGTTCCACAATAATAGTAGGAGACTTCAACACACCACTCTCAGTAAAGGACAGAACAACTAAGAAGAAACTCAGCAAAGATACAGAAGACCTAAAAGGCACAATCAGCCAACTGGACCTCATGGACATATATAGAACACTCCATCCAACCGCTGCAAAGTACACATTCTTTTCCAATGCACATGGAATGTTCTCCAGAATAGACCACATCTTAGGCCACAGAGCAATCCTCAACAAGATCCAAAACGCTGAGATAATTCAAAGTATCTTCTCTGACCACAATGACATCAAGGTAGAAATTAACACTAGAAAGAGCAAGGAAAAAAAATCAACTACATGGAAATGAATAATACCCTGCTTACACATCACTGGGTAATAGAAGAAACCAGAGGTGGAATCAAGAAATTCCTAGAATCAAATGAGAACGAAAATACATGATACCAAAACCTTTGGGACACAGCAAAGGCAGTCCTCAGAGGACAATTTATAGCAATAGATGCACATATCAAAAAAGAAGAAAGGGACAAAATCAAAACACTAACTACAGAACTCAAACAAATAGAAAGAGAACAGCAAAAAAAAGCCCACAAGCACCAGAAGAAAGGAAATAGTAAAGATCAGAGCAGAAATAAATGAAATAGAGAACAGAAAAACAGTAGAAAGATTCAACAAAACCAAAAGTTGGTTCTTTGATAGAATCAACAAAATCGACAAACCACTGGCCAGACTGACAAAAGAAAAACAGGTGAGGACACAAATAACCCAAATAAGAAATGAAATGAGGGACATTACAACAGACCCAACTGAAATAAAAAGGATTCTAACAGAATATTATGAAAAACTATACTCCAAGAAATTTGAAAACCTGGAGGAAATGGACAAATTTCTAGAAACACACTGCCTACCCAAACTACAACAAAGTGATGTTGAAAATCTGAACAGACCCATAACAAGAGAAGAGATTGAAAAGGTAATTAAAAAATCCCAACCAAAAAATCCGCAGCCCAGATGCCTTCACTGGAGAATTCTACAAAACATTTACAGAAGAGCTTGTACCAGTATTACTCAAGTTATTTCAGAACATAGAAGAGGAAGCAACACTTCCAAAATCATTCTATGAAGCCAGCATAATGCTGATACCAAAACCAGGCAAAGACGTCACAAAAAAAGAAAATTACAGACCAATACCTCTCATGAATATAGATGGAAAAATTCTGAACAAAATTCTAACCAATAGAATTCAGCATCATATCAAAAAAATAATACACCACGACCAAGTAGGATACACACCAGGTATGCAAGGATGGTTCAACATTAGAAAATCAGTCAACGTAATCCACCACATAAATAAAAGGAAAGAAAAGAATCACATGATCATCTCAATTGACACAGAAAAGGCATTTGACAAAGTCCAACACCCATTCCTGATAAAAACTCTCAATAAAATAGGTATAGAAGAAAAATTTCTCAACATAATAAAGGGCGTCTATGCAAAACCAGCGGCCAACATCATTCTTAATGGAGAGAGGCTGAAAACATTCCCCTTGAAAATAGGAACAAGACAAGGATGCCTTTTATCATCACTCCTATTTAACATTGTGCTGGAAGTTCTAGCTAGAGCAATAAGGCAAGAAAAAGAAATAAAGGTCATCCAAATTGGTAATGAAGAAGTTAAACTGTCCCTGTTGGCAGGTGATATGATACTATACATAGAAAACCTTAAAAACTCCATGAGAAATCTGCTGGAACTAATAGAAAGATTCAGCAGAGTAGCAGGATACAAGATAAACATTCAAAAATCAGTTGGATTCCTATACACCAGTAAGGAGTACGATGAAAAGGAAATCAGGAAAATAATACCATTTTCAATAGCCCCTAAAAAGATAAAATACTTAGGAATAAATCTGACCAGGGATGTAAAAGACCTATACAAAAAAAACTACAAAACACTACTGCATGAAATCCAAAGAGATCTACATAAGTGGAAAAACATAGTATGCTCATGGATAGGTAGACTCAACATTGTGAAAATGACAATTCTACCCAAAGCAATTTACAAATACAATGCAATCCCGATCCAAATACCAACAACATTCTTTAAAGAGATGGAAAAACTAATCATTAACTTTATATGGAAAGGGAAGTGGTCCCGAATAAGTAAAGCACTATTGAAGAAGAAAATAAAGTAGGAGGACTCATACTACCTGACCTCAGAACCTACTATACAGCCACAGTAGTCAAAACAGCCTGGTTCTGGTACAACGACAGATACATTGACCAATGGAACAGAACTGAGAACCCAGATGTAAATCCATCCACCTACAGTCACCTGATCTTCTACAAGGGCCCAAAGTCCATCAAATGGGGAAAAGGCTGTCTTTTTAACAAATGGTGCCGCAAAACTGGATGTCCATCTGCAAAAAAAATGAAACAGGACCCACACCGTATACAAAAACTACTTCAAAATGGATCAAAGACCTGAATATAAAGCCTAAAACTATAAAGTTCATAGAAGAAAAAATAGAACCAACACAACAGGCCTTAATACATGGCATTAACAGGATACAAACCATAACCATCAATGCACAAACCCCAACAGATAAGCTAAATAACTGGGATCTTCTAAAAATCAAAGACCTATGCTCTTCAAAAGACTTCCCCAAAAGAGTAAAAAGAGAACCTAGAGACTGGGAAAAAATTTTTGGACAGTACAAGTCAGACAAAGTTCTATTCTCCATAATCTACAAGAAAATCCAATACCTCTACAACAAAAAGACAAATAATCCTATTAAATAATGGGCAAAGGAAATGAACAGACACTTCACCAAAGAAGACATCCAAATGGCCAACAGACACATGAGGAAATGCTCGCGATCACTAGCCATTAGAGAAATGCAAATTAAAACCACAAGGAGATACCATCTCATCCTGGCATTACTGGCACGAATCAAAAACACTGGAAATAACAAACGTTGGAGGGGCTGCAGGGGGATGGGAACTCTTATGCACTGCTGGTGGGAATGCAAAATGATACAACCATTTTGGAAAATTATATGGCGCTTCCTCAGAAAGCTAGAAATATACTGTTCAATCCAGCAATCCCACTTCTAGGAATATATCCTAGAGAAATAAGTGTCGTCTCTCGAATAGGCAAATGCACACCTATGTCCATGGCAGCATTGTTCACGGCAGCATTGTTCACAATAGCAAAATGATGGAAACAACCTAGATGCCCATCAACAGCTGAATGGATAAACCAACTATGGTACATACACACAATGGAGTACTATGCAACGAGAAAGAACAACAATGAATCTGTGAACCATCTCATAACATGGTTGAAACTGGAGGACATTATGCTGAGTGAAATAAGTCAATCACAAAAGGACAAATATTGTATGAGACCTCTATTGTAAAAACCCATGAAAAAGTTCACACACAAAATGTAATAATCTTTATTGGTTACCCGGGATGGGAGGGGTGGGGGGGAGGAATACTAAATAGGCAATAGATAAGTGGTATCTCGGGTGATGGGTGAGACAGTATACAATACAGGGGAAACCAGCACGACTTGTACAAGGAAAGTTCATGGAAGCCCCATAGACACATCCAAACTCCCTGAGGGACTGAATTTTTGGTCGGAGGGCTGTGGAGACCATGGTCTCGGGGATCATCTAGCTCAATTAGCAATAACACAGTTTATAAAGACAATGTTCTACATTCTACCTTGGTGAGTAGTGTCTGGGGTCTTAAAAGCCTGTGAGCGGCCATCTAAGATACTCTACTGGTCTCATCTCTTCAGGAGAAAGGGAGAATGAAGAGAACAGGATACAAGGAAAAGATTAGTCTCAAGGACTAATTGTCCACAGCTACCAAGGCCTCCACCGGACTGAGTCCAGTACAGCTAGATGGTGCCTGGCCACCACCACTGACTGCTCTGACCAGGATCACAACAGAGGGTTCTGGACAGAGCTGGAGAAGGATGTAGAACATTATTCTAACTAACAAAAAAAAGTCCAGATTTACTGGCCTAAAGGAGACTGGAGAAACCCCGAGAGTATGGCCCTCAGACACCCTTTTAGCTCAGTGGTGAAGTTACCTCCGAGGTTCACTGTTCAGCCTGGGAGTGGACAGCCCCGTAAAACCAAATGAGGCTAACGAGGTACAGGAGTCCAGTGACAAGGGCCAGAAGACAGAAGCGGACAAGGAAGCTGGTGATAGGGAACCCAAGGTTGAGTAAGGATATTGTTGATGTGTTGTGAGATTGTTAACCATTGTCATAGGGCAACATTTATAGTAACTGTGAAATGAGAAACTATTTTGTTCTGTAAGCCTTCATCTTAAGTGAGAATAACAGCACAATTGGAAGAGCGTAGTCAAGGTCACTGAACTGCATGTAGAAATTTTTGAAATGGTGTATCTTTGGCTATGTGTATTTTCACCAAAAAAAAAAAAAAGGCTGAGAAGTTAGAAGGTTGATATGTTGTGGGGTTGTTTACCAATGTCATAAAACAACATGTGTACTACTGTTTCATGAGAAATTATTTGTTCTGTAAGCCTTCACCTGAAGTACAATAAAAAATAAATAAAAATAAAAGAAAGGAGCCCTGGTGGTACAACGGTTAAGCGCTCAGCTGCTAACCGAAGGTTGGCATTTCGAACCACCCAATGGCTCAGTGGGAGAAAGACCTAGTGAACTGCTCCCATAAAGATTACAGCCTAGGAAGCCCTATGAGGCAGTTCTATTTTGTCATATGGGGTCACTATGAGTTGAAATCGACTTGACAACAGCCAACAACAACAACGTAGATAAAAGAAGACTTCTAATTATGCAGTGTTAAAACCTACCCCCAGAAAATCAGATTAATGCAAGGTTCTATGAGTCTTTAAGTTTCCATGTGGGCTGGGGTTCTGTCTTATTCATCTTCAGATCTCCTAGTGCCTAGCACATAGTCAGGGTTTAATAAGAGTGTGAAAAATGCTGTAGCCTACTGCCCTGGCACTGTCAACCTACAAAGTGAGTATATATAAGCAACTTCAAAGTTCTTATAATTCAGAATTCAATCACTCATTCATTCAATAATTTTTTTAAATGCTTACTATATGCCATACCATGTGCTAGTATTAAAGACATAATGATGAAGAAAAACAAAATTGTATTCTCATAGAGTTTACATGCCATTGGAGAGACAGAGAGTAAATTAATAATTAAATATTACAATGTCAGAGAGTTGTAAGTGCTAGAAAGAACATAAAGCAGGGAAAGGGAATAGAGAAGGATGAAGAGGGTGTTGGTTTAGAAAGAGTGTTCAAAAGTTGCTTCTCTAATGAGAGGACTCTTGAGCAAATATTTTTTCTCTGGTCCTCACTGAACAAAGCAGGAAAGTTTGCCTTTATATTTCATAGAGGAAGCTCTACAAAAGCAGGCATCACAGCTGAGTTAGACAAAATCTGAATTGCTCCAAATTCCAGTCTACTGATTCTTTTGTAATTACTGATAAAAAGTGTCAAAACTAGATGTATTGTAGTTATAGAATGAATAAAGCTAATAATCAGAGAAGTTTAGGATGAAAGATGCAATGAAATTCCTGTCAAAAGGGTAATGATCCTTGCAGCAACACACTGATTGCAGCTTTGCTCTGCTGGGGAGGCTAGTCTGCGATGTCAGTCAGGCAGTGGAACCCAGACAATGATGTTCGTCAAGGCCTTAATGCCATGGGGCATTCAGTATAGATGCAAATATATGTTCTTTCCTCATTATTATTCATAACAGCCCCCAACAGACTCTTACAAAGCAAAACATCATTCACTAAGCTCAGTATCCATGAACTTAAAATATGGTTTTTCATTCATGTGTCACTAATTACCACTGAACTAACTAAAATGTATTTATAAACTATTGTCCAGTAGAGGTTACCTCAGACCATTTTAGGAGATGCTTTCCTAGAAGGCATGCTGTTACAAAATTTTAAAAGGGAACTTGAAAACCAAGTAATAGATAATTTTTCCTTTCTCATTAAAATGTCACAGAAAATTCTTAAAGCTTAAAAAAAGCTTTAAAATATTTCAAAACTTTGATGCCAAGCATTTTACTTGCTTCTTTTTTATTTATGAAAAAAATATATATATCCCCACAAACCTCGCTTTTAAATATTATGTAAAATGAAGGATCTGAACCAAACGATCTGTGAGGTTCACTGCAACTCTAAAGTTCTATGACTCTGTTTGACTGGCGTCCTGTTATACCTAAGAAAAGGTAAACGATAAAGGTAAACCTACATGATAAGTATAAGTAAATACAAAATATATGTGATACTGATGGACAGGAAACCATTTTTCAGGTTCTCTCTTTTAAAGTGAGATAGAAATACTCAGCATCATAATGAACATCCAAAACATAGTCTGATCCATTGATGTAATTGAAAGGTGGTATAATAAAACTCTTTGTGATAGTATTCTATTGTATTAAATAAGTTGACTCAACAGTAACACACACACACAGGGAAATGGAAACTAGAGCTATTAGATAATTGAAGCCAAATGAAAATATAGTTAATTATCTACCTCTTTTAAGTAAAAGGAATTGTTGGACTGAAAAATATGGTTAACTTCACTAATTCACCCTTTAGAATTTGTATATAAGTATGCATATTTACATATAAACACATTTATATGTAAATATTTATATTTACACATATATATTTATTATATTTATATATTCATGTATATATAAAATGTTTCTATTTACACACACACACACATATATACATGCATTTTAGCCAATTGGATTTCTTGAGAATGTGTCTATTTTAATGAATGTGCACCTTTTGGTGTATAGTGGGTACTGTCCGCACAAAGATTAAACAAATAGTCTGTCGAGCTTTATTCTCAATCCTCTATTCCAAACAAATTCAAGATATGATGATCTAAGGAGCACCAGAACTAGCAAGGACTATTTATTTCATTTTTACAGGATGACCAGGACTCTCCCTACAACTGAATTGCTTTTATTCATTTCAAAACACCAAGGACACCTTGAGTTTACACAGCCTCATTATGATTCTGTATCTCTGCACAGTACTCTGGGTATTTATAAAAAATATGACCCATGCTCTAAGACAACAAAAGGACTTGTTTACTTTGAAAAAAATTACTACAACTACCTGAATAATGGTTAAGACTCTGCAGGAAACATTTTATATGAACTATCTAGGCTCCTAGATTCTCCTCACGGGAAATGTTACTGAGGATTTTAGTGACATGTATAGACAGAGGCAAATAGTAATGTGTACAGCAACATAAAAATGATATTATGTATATTCTGAACCCTAAAAAGTTTTATGGGGAAAAATGACTATGAAGTCAATAAAATTTTTTTTAAAAAATAAAGAAAGAAACAGGGGCATAGGGATGTGAATTGGGGTATGGGGAATAACTCAAATGAAAGGTGGTTTTATAAACTAAGCATGGAAAACCTAAGGTAATCTTATGGGAATGGAATGGTGAACAAACAGCCCACATATACCTAAAATAAAAATAAAATTGGTTCTGTGTGTTGTATTAGCATATGAATAATGAAAGATTATAAATCTGTCATTCTTATATACAATCCCAGAAGATTTGATGGTGAAGAGGAATATTGGGCTTGAACTCAGAATTCAAGCATAAAAAATTACATACCCTCAAAGCTACTTAATATAACAATGAACTAAGCCAATGGTAGGCCTAGAATTTCAATGACCAAGACAAGTAAAAACGCATTCATACCAGTACTAATTTTGAATTCAAGATCTTTCTGATGAGTTTTATTGCATATCAATGCAATGATGATATTTAATTATAGCTAGCAATTATTGAGCTTCCATCAGATTCCAGGCAACGTTCCGTACTCTTAAAGAACAATACCTATAATTAGAAACAATAGAATTCAGTAGTTAGGCAATTTCTTTCTAGAGTCAGACTATCAAATTTCTAATTCTGATTCTACAATTTGCTAGATATGTGATATTGAATATTACATAACTTCTCTTAACTTCAGTTTTCCATCTATAAATATAATAGTCTTGCTACCTACTTCAAATAATTGTCTCAGGGATGACATAGAACAATATGACCCTTAGCACAGTGCAGGGACACTGAGTGTAATAAGATAATCACTAAATGGTTAATATTATTTTCAGTAATTAGTCCAACAATTTATAAAGTAGGAACTATCATCCCCATATTACAATTCAGATAGTAACAGGTAAAGCTGGGAACTAGATCCAATTCTGTCTGGCTCCAATACCCAAGGGTATTGTTTTGTTTTTTGCAAAACCTGATACTACAAAATTAAGGAATTTTGGCTTATGATACTATTGTCAGTTGCATTTGGTTATTAACTTACAAAGCATCGATTCGTTTTTCTTTTTTCACTCTACACAGTAATTAGAGCAATAAAATGGTAAATACTTTAGATTTCAGATTTTATTAGATTGCAAAAAAACTTGCCATTCATCTTTGCCATTCTCAGCCTTATCTGTTTCTGGTTTCCTGAGGGAGGCCAGGGCTAGATGATGCCTCCACAGCTCACAACAGCAATTCCCTAAATGAGCTCTTGCTCCCTCTGCACCTCTCACTCAAATGTTGCCTCTCAGCCACATCTCATCCAGGAATTTATATTCCTGATTCTTCCCCAGGGAGCCTGGGCCATTCTGCTGCACATCAATTGAGGTAGTAAAGAGGCTTTTCTACCAGCTCTCCTTTATTACTAACCTACAAAGAATTAAAATGTGATTGCTATATAAGAATCATGGCTGCCAGATAAAGAGCAATTACCATAAGCCAGGCACTATTCAACGTATTTTACAGGTAGATATGTTGATGTCGTTGTTAGATGCCCTCAGGTCGGTTCCGACTCATAGTGACCCTGTGCACCACAGAATGAAACACTGCCCCTGGTCCCGAGCCATGCTCACAATCGTTGTTACGCTTGAGCCCATTGTTGCAGCCACTGTGTCAATCCATCTAATTGAGGGTCTTCCCCTTTTTCGATGACCCTGTACTTTACCAACCATGATGTTCTTCTCCAAGGATTGGTCCCTCCTGACAACAAGTCCAAAGTATGTAAGACGTAGTCTCCCCATTCTTCCTTCTAAGAGGCATTCTGATTGTACTTTTTCCAAGACACAGGTAGGTATAGATTTCCCTATTTCCCAGACTGAAGCTCAGAGAAATTAATTAATTTTCCCAAGATTACTGAACTAGTTAGTGGCAGAGCCTGGTCAACTCAGAGCTGTTTCTCTCTTAAGCTTATAAATGCAACCATTGTGTTAAGTTTTTCAGGTACTTTAATCCCCCTTTTACTTTGAGGAAATTGATTGATTTACTACAAATGGACACCAAGTCTTTAAACTCCTAACCACACTCCCTTTCCCTCTGCTTATTGTATTCCTTTGATTGTCTTCATTTATTACCACACTCACATCCTCCCAGTGTAAATTGGAGGAGATGTCTCTCGCAGAAATTGAGTTAAACCTACGATGACTTGGTTAGACCAGTGCACCCCGTAATCCCCTCCGTGTATCACTGATTCACTGATCCTTCTGGTGCAAGTCACCATAGGATGACTTAAGATAGCCTGAGTAGGCCATTTCTTCCCTTGAAATCTGGTCTGATGCTGGAAAGATGCTCTAGGTAAAGGAAACTCTAAACAAAGTTTTGTTCTATTGTATCCTACAAAGTGTACCCAAAGCCCCTGTGGGTTCCAGGCCAGGCTAATCCTGCATCAGAACAAGCTGTGACCCCTGAAAGCAAGTCATACACACAAGTGAATATTTGTCATATGGTGGAATATCACCAATTAAAGGGAGTCCCCTAGTGGTGCAAATTGTTGACGAACTCTGCTCCTGACTGAAAGGTTGGAAGTTCAAGTCACCCAGATATGCCTTGGAAGAAAGGCCTGGCAATGTACTTCAAAACATCAGCCATTGAAAACCTTATGGAGCACAGATCTACTATGACACACATAGGGTTGCCATCGGTAGTATAATGCACTCCAGAAGATTCCAAATTACACAACAAAAATTTAATATATAAGTAAATTGAAGTTTCCAGGAAGGGGGGCAGGGGGTGATGGTAGTGGTGGAAATGAAGCACCAGATAAACTTTCGTAGTGGAAATCAAAGTGTTAGTGACCACACATTCTCTAAGATAAACCATTCGGAAAATCCATAGGGTGAACAGCACTCTTAGAAAATTGTTCACTGACCTTATTAATAGAAGTACATTTTAAATACAAGTAAATCAGCACTGAAAAGTGAGCTTATATGAAAAATAATGCAATTTAAGGCAGATTTTCTACTGTAGTGGGCAAGAAAGTCAAGTTATTTTCCATATTTGCAGTACACGGGACATATAATCTTCTCTTTTTTTTTTTTTAATTTGGCCTGTTTATACATGTCAGTAAACATACAACCTTAACATTTGTTTTAGGGAATTAAAAAAGTGTATTGTTCTAAAAAGAGTTGTAGAATAATCTTTAAAAAAAGAAACTGTTTATTTCACTATGGCAAAACATTTTAGGATGAAGGACTACATTCTTTCAGACTTAAATTCAGGCTACATATTTTCCCAGAGGTTTAATCTATTGTACTACATTGGGCTGATCCCAAGTATGAGATTTTCCAGTAAATATGATTTTCCTCTTTGATCAGCTCTGGAAGAACATGATAGAAGAGCACAGAGAAATACGTGAATCAAATTCTTTTTTTTTTTTAATTTAGTCAAGTAGGCATTTTTCTCAGGCACAAATTAACGTAAATCATGCATTGCTAGAACTCTGACCTTTGAAATTATACTTGCATAGTCAGATTTCCCTAACAAAGTGCATGTTTACAGTATCTTTTTATTTAAATCAATATCCTTTATGCTTGAGCAGAGGAAAGAAAATAGAAAGGCCAACAGCAAATAAAGCGAAGCCAAATGATTTAGCTTAGCAGAGTGGAATAATGAGCCAAGTTCTCCCCAGTGTCCAAGTCACTCTGTGATATTTCGCTAGGCACTTGCCAAAGTGTATAGCTCTTTCAGATCATTAAGATGCCATTTTGTGCATTTCCGTAGTCAACTTGCTCTGCTAGGCAACCAAGTTGCTATTAAGGAATGACTGTAGCAGTGGGGTGAATAAACTGCATGATTAATTTATGGCTTGATTGCAATATTAGTTAACAGGTAGACTTAATTTTCAGGGAGGGAGTAATTATCAGATGTGCATTGGATTGAAATGAGCTGAAGCATTCAGTTGACAGTATGGAATGAAAACATCTTTGTTAGTATCCCTCAAAAACAATGGCATATGTAGAAAGATCCCTGAACTTTATTGACTTATATAGCAATTTTTTGGATACTCTTTACAAAGATGCTAGTGAAAATATTAAAGCATTGTCAGCTTTAACAAATCAAAAAAGTTACACATGTGCCACCCATAGTTCACAAAAGAGCCTTATACTCTTCCCATTTTGCCCATTTTCAGGTATGGAATTTTATAGTATGAGTCTATGGAATTACAATGTCGGGTCCATTTGGAACCTAGCTTGTACTGACCTATCAAAGTCCTAAAGGAGGTTGGTTGGTGTTGGAGTGTGTTAAATGAAAAAAAGAAAAAGAAACAAATGACCAAAAAAAACAACTGAGTGTCAGGGACATGGTCTGGGTTTTAAGCAGCAGTAGTGTCTAGTCTCAGGCTCACCTCTAAGACATACTGAAGCTCTGGAACTTATCCCCATATCCATCAACCTAAATAAACGTACAGGAATGATGGAGCTTCTAGTGTCCTGTTTGCTCCCGAATTTTCCCAAGCAAAACATGGTGGTTACCCTTGCAATTTGCCAATAACCTAGTCATTAAGCAATGGATGAGTTTGGCCACAGAACATTATTTAAATTTCCATATAACTTGTCAAGAATAAGCAACTTCTGCTTGCAAGTTGCTGTCAATGAGAAAATCAGAATTTTATGGGAAGTCCTCGTTGTTGTTAGGTACCATCGAGTCTGTTTTGACTCACAGTAACCCTGTGTACAACGGAACGAAACACTTCCCAGTCCTGTACCATCCTTACAATCATTGTTACATTTGAGCCCATTGTTGCTGCCACTGTGTCAATCCATCTAATTGAGGGTCTTCCTCTTTTTCGCTGACCCTCTACTTTGCCAAGCATGATATCCTTCTCCAGGGACTGGTCCCTCCTGATAACATGTCTAAAGTATGTGAGGAGCAGTATCATCTTACTTGCTTACAAGGAGCATTCAGAGTGTACTTTTTCTAAGAGAGATTTGTTCGTTCTTTTGTCAACCCATGGTATATTCAATATTCTTTGCCAACACCATCATTCAAAGTCATCAATTCTTCTATCTTCCTTATTCGTTGTCCAGCTTTCACATACGTATGAGGTGACTGAAAGTACCATAGCTTGAGTCAAGCACACCTTAGTCCTCAAAGTGACATATTTGCTTTTTAACACTTTAAAGAGGTCTTTTGCAGCAGATTGGCCATGCAATGCATCCTTTAATTTCTTGACTGCTGTTTCCATGGTTGTGGATTATGGATGCAAGTAAAATGAAATCCTTGACAACTTCCATCTTTTCTCCACTTATCATGATGTTGCTTACTGGGCCAGTTGTGAGGATTTTTGTTTTCTTTATGTTGAGGTGTAATCTGTACCAAAAGCTTTGATCTTCATCAGTAAGTGCTTCAAGTCTTCATCACTTTTAGCAAGCCCGATTGCGTCACTTGCATATTGCAATTTGTTTGAGTCTTCCTCCAATCCTGAAAACTCTTTCTTCTTCACATACTCCAGTTTCTTGAGTTATTTGCTCAGCATACAGATTGAATAAGTATGGTGAAAGGATATAACCCTGACACACACCTTTCCTGACTTCAGACCATGGAGTATCCCTGGTTCTGTTCGAATGACTGCCTCTTGGTCTATGAAGAAGTTCAGGATGAGCACAATTAAATGTTCTGGAATTCCCATTTTTTGCAATGCTATCCATAATTTATGATCCACACGGTCAAACGCCTTCACATAGTCAATAAAACACAGGTAAACATCTTTCTGATATTCTCTGCTTTCAGACAAGATTCATCTGATATCAGCAATGATATCCCTGGTTCCATGTCCTCTTCTGAATCTGGCTTGAATTTTTAGCATTTCCTTGGTGATGTATTGCTGCAATCGCTTTTGAATTATTTACAGCATATTTTTTTGTATGATATTAATGATATTGTTCACTAATTTCTGCATTCTGTTGGGTCACCTTTCCTTGGAATAGGCACAGATATGGATCTCTTTCAGTCAGTTGGCCATGTAGCTGTCCTTCAAATTTCTTGGCATAGACTAGTGAGCACCTCTAGGGCTGGATTCTTTCATTGAAACATCTCATTTGGTATTCTGTCAATTCCTGGAGTTTGTTTTTTTTGCCAATGCTTCGGTACAGCTTGGAATTCTTCCTTCAGTACCATTGGTCCTTTGTCATGTGCTACCTCCTGAAATGCTTGAGTGAGTGTTGACCAATTCTTTTTGGTACAGTGACTCTGTGTATTCCTTCCATCTTTTGATGCTTCCTGCATCGTTCAGTATTTTCCCTATAGAATCCTTCAATATTTTGACTCAAGGCTTGAATTGTTTCTTCAGTTCTTTCAGCTTAAGAAATGCTCAGCGTGCTCTCCCCCTTTGTTTTTTTTTAACTCCAGATGTTTGCACATGTCATTATAATACTTTGTCTTCTCGAGTTGCCCTTTGAAATCTTCTGTTGAGCTCTTTTACTTCATCATTTCTTCCTTTTGCTTTAGCTACTCTACATTCAAAAGCAAGCTTCAGAGTCTCCTCTGACACTCGTTTTGGTCTTTTTCTTTCTTGTCTTTTTAATGACTTCTTACTTTCTTCTTATATTACGTCCTTGATGCCATTCCACAATTTATCTGGTCTCTGGTAATTAGTGTTCAATGCCTCAAATCAATTCCTGACATTGTCTCTAAATTCAGATGTAATATACTCAAGGTAGTATTTTGACTCTCATGGGCTTGCTCTAATTTTCTTCAGCTTCAACTTGAACTTGCATGTGAGCAATTGAGATTCTGTTCTGCAGTCAGCCCCTGGCCTTGTTCTGACCGATGATATTGAGCTTCTCCATTGTTTCTTTCCACACATATGGTTGATTTGATTCCTGTATATTTTATAGGGCAAGATACATGTGTATAGTCACTATTTACAGTGTTGGAAAAATGTATTTGCAATGAAGAAGTCATTGGTCTTGCAAAATTCTATCATGTAGTCTCTGGCATCGTTTCCTTCACCAAAACCACACTTTCCAGTTACTGATCCTTGTTCTTTGTTTCCAACTTTCACATTCCAGTCACCTGCAATTATCAATGCATCTTCATTGCATGGTTGATCAATTTCAGACTGCAGAAGTCTGTAGAAATTTCCAGTTTCTTCATTTTTGGCCTTAGTGGTTAATGGGTAAATTTGAATGATAGTCATATTAACTGGTCTTCCTCGTAGGCTGTCATGGATTGAATTGTGTCCCCCCAAAATATCTGTCAATTTGACTAGGTCAAGATTCTCAATATTGTATGATTATCTACCATTTTATCTTCTGATGTGATTTCCCTAAGTGTTGTAAATGTTATCACTATGATGTAATAAGATGGATTAGTGGCAGTTATATTGATGAGGTCTATAAAATTAGGTAGTGTCTTAAGCCAATATCTTTTGAGATATAAAAAAAAGAGGCTACCAGAGAGATGTGGGAACCTCATACCACCAAGAAAGCAGCTCTGGGAGCTAAGCGCATCCTTTGGACCTGAGGTTCCTGCACTGAGATGCTCCCAGACCGAGGGAAGACTGATGCATCACAAAGACTTTCCTCCAGAGCTGACAGAGAGACAAAGCATTCTCCTGGAGCTGATGCCCTTAACTGGGACTTGTAACCTGCTAGACTGTGAGAAAATAAATTTATCTTTGTTAAAGCCATCCATTTGTGGTGTTTCTGTTACAGCAGCACTAGATGATTAAGACATAGGCATGTGGCTATTATCCTAAAACTGACAGTGTTATACTTCAGGATAGATCTTGAAATGTTCTTTTTGACAATGAATGTGGCACCATTCATCTTCAATTTGTCAGTCTTGGCATAATAGACCATAAGATTGTCCAATTCAAAATGGCAAATACCAGTCCATTTCAAGTTACTAATGCCTAGGATGTGCAATAAAATGTGCAAAGGCCTAGAGACAGGAAACCAAAAGGGAAGAACATGGTCAGCATTTCTCAAGATGAAAGAACTGAAGAAAAAATTCAAGTCTTGAGTTGCAATATTGAAGGATTTTATGTGAAAATATTAAATGATGCAGGAAGCATCAAAAGAAAATCGATGGAATACACAGAGTCACTGCACCAAAAAGAATTAGTCGACATTCCATTTCAGGAGGTAGCATGTGATTGAAAACCAACGGTACTGAAGGAAAAGGTCCAAGCTTCACTGAAAGCAATGGCAAAAGACAAGGCTCCAGGAATAAGAGGGAATACCATTTGAGATGTTTCAACAAATGGCTGCAGTGCTGGAAGTGCTCACTAGTCTATGCCAAGAAATTTGGAAGACAGCTACTTGGACAACCAACTGGAAGAGATCTTTATTTGTCTTATTCCAAAGAAAGGTGATCCAACAGAATGCAGAAATTATCCAACAATATCATTAATATCACACACAATTTAAATTTTGTTGAAGATCATTCAAAAGCAGTTGTAGAAGTACATCGACAGGGAACTGCTAGAAATTCAAGCTGGATTCAGAAGAGGAATACCATTGCTGATGTCAGATGGATCTTGGCTGAAAGCAGAAAATACCAGAAAGATGTTTACCTGTGTTTTATTGACTATGCAAAGGCATTTGACTGTGTGCATCATAACAAATTATGGATAACATTACAAAGAATGGGAATTCCAGAACACTTACTTGTGCTCATGAGGAACCTGTACATACCTCAAGAAGCAGTTGTTAAAAACAGAACAAGGGGAAACTATGGTTTAAAGTCAAAAAAGGTGTTCTTCGGGGTTGTATCATTTCACCATACTTATTCAATCTGTATGCTGAGCAAATAATCTGAGAAGCTGGACTATATGAAGAAAAATGTGGCAACAGGATTGGAAGAAGACATTAACAACCTGTGATATGCAGATGACACAACCTTACTGGCTGAAAGTGAAGAGAACTTGAAGCACTTACTGGTGAAGATCAAAGACTACAGCCTTCAGTTTGGATTGCACCTCTACATAAAGAAAACAAAAATCCTCACAACTGGACTAGTGAGCAACATCATGATAAACAGAGAAAAGATTGAAGTTGTCAAGGATTTTCGTTTTACTCAGACCCACAATCAATGCCCATGAAAGCAGCGATCAAGAAATCAAGTGACACATTGCATTGGGCCAAATCTGCTTCAAAAGATATCTTTAAAGTGTTAAAAAGTAAAGATGTAACTTTAAGTATTAAGACTCTCAAGCATAGCAACAATTGTGAGAATGTTGCAGGACCCGGAAGTGTTTCTTTCTGTTGTACATAGGATCGCTATAAGTTGGAACCGACTCAATGGCACCTAACAACAACAACATTAACGTCTAGGATATCAGTCTTTATGCCTGCCATTTCATTTTTGATGACTTCTAATTTTCCTAGGTTAATGCTTAATACATTCCATGTTCCAATTATTAATGGATGTTTGCAGCTATTTCTTCTCATTTTGAGTCATGCCACATCAGCAAATGAAAGTCCCATCCACATCATTGACTCCATCCACATCATTAAGGTCAACTCTACTTTGAGGAGGTAGCTCTTCCCCAGTCATATTTTGAGTGCCTTCGGACCTGAGGGGTTCATCTTCAGGATCCATATCAGACAATGTTCTACTGCTATTCATTAGGTTTTCAGTAGCCAATTTTTTCAGAAATAGACTGCTAGGTCCCTCTTCCTAGTCTTAGTCCGGAAGCTCCACTAAAACCTGTCTACCCTGCTGGTATTTGAAATACCGGTGATAAAGTTTCCACTATCACAGCAACACATAAGCCACCATAGTATGTCAAACTGACAGACTCTTGGCGGATGGGAAGTCCTTAAGAGTATAAATTTTACCTAAGTATCTATAAACATATTGTACTTACCTGTAGTGTATTAGAGATAAAAGCATATTAATGATTGCATTGTGAGTGCTAGAGACAAATTTTCTTACCTATTTATATGTATTTAATTTCTTTCTCACCAAGAGAAGGAGTCATAATATCAAACACTTTCATAGCTTTTAAAATATGTTAGGCCCTATTCTAAGTCCTGTGGCTATATTAATTTAATTAATTCTCTCAACACTCCTTTAGTCTAAATTGTTGTCTTTGAGTCAATTCCAACTCATAGTGACCCCAAAGGACAGAGTAGAACTGCCCCTATAGGGTTTCCAAGGCTATAAATCTTTATGGAAGCAGACTGCCACACCTTTCTCCCGCAGACTGCCACATCTTTCTCCCACAGAGTGGCTGGTGGGTTGGAAGTGCCAATCTTTAGGTTACCGCTAAGCACTTTAAACACTGCACCACCAGGGCTCCTCTCCTTTATATGAGTTTTTTTCTTTTTTAAAATTTTATTGTGCTTTATGTGAAAGTTTACAGAACAAATTGGTTTCTCATTCAAAAAGTTACACACAAATTGTTTTGTGACATTAGTTGCAATTCTCACAATGTATTAGCACCCTCTCCCTTTCCCTTTACACCCTGGCTTCCTCATGTCCATTGGTTCAGGTTTCCTGTCCCTTCCTCCCTTCTCATCTTTGCTTTTGGATAGGTGTTGCCCATTTGGTCTCATGTACTTGATTGAACTAAGAAGCACATTCCTCATGTGTGTTAATTTTTGTTTTATAGGCCTGTCTAATCTTTGGCTGAAAGGTGGACTTCAGAAGTGGTTTCAGTTCTAAGTTAGTAGGGTGTCCGGGGACCATGATCTCAGGGGTTCCTCGAGTCTCTGTCAGACCTGTAAGTCTGGTCTTTTTTTGTCAATTTGAATTTTGTACTACATTTTTCTCCTGCTCTGCACGGGACCCTCTATTGTGATCCCTGTCAGAGCAGTTGGTATGGTAGCTGGGCACCATCTAGTTCTGGGCTCAGGCTGGTGGAGGCTGTGGTTCAAGTAGTCTATTAGTCCTTTGGACTAGCATTTTCCTTGTGTCTTTGGTTTTTTGGTTTTCTTCATTCTCTTTTCCTCCAATTGGGATGGGACCAATAGACGTCTTAGATGGCCACTTGCAAGCTTTTAATACCCCAGACACAATTCACCAAAGTACAATGTAGAACATTTTCTTTATGAATTATGTTATGCCAATTGACATAGATCTCCCCTGAGACCATAGTCCCCAGCCCTTAGCCCCAGTAACTCCATCTCTCAAGGAGTTTGGGTGCATCTAGGAAGCTTCTATGACTTTGCCTTGGTCAAGTTGTGCTGACTTCCCGTATATTATGTGTTGTCTTTCCTTTCACCAAAGTTAACACTTGCTTACTACCTAGTAATTGACTAACTCTCCCCACCACTTTCCTCCCTTATAACTATTAAAGATTGCTTTTTTCTGTGTGCAAACTTTTCTTAGATTTTTATAATAATTGTCTCATACAATATTTGTCCTTTTGTGATTGACTTATTCACTCAGCATATGCCCTCCAGAATCATCCATGTTGTGAGATGTTTTGCAGACTCATCGTTGTTCACTGTCATTGGGTAGTATTACATTATGTGCCATAATTTGTCAATCCATTTATCTGTCGATGGGCACTTAGATTGTTTCCATCTTTTTGCCGTTGCGAATAATGATGCAATGAACATGTGTGAGCATATGTCTATTTATGTGATGGCTCTTGTTTCTCTAGGATATAGGAGTGGGATTGGTGGATTGTATGATATTTCTATTTCTAGCTTTTTAAGGAGGCTGCATATCGTTTTCCAAAGTGGTTGTATCATTTTAAATTATCACAAGCAGTGCATAAGAGTTCAAATCTCCCCACAGTCTCTCCAACATTGTTATTTTCTGAGTTTCTCTTTTTTTTATTCCTGACAGTAATGTTGGGGTGAGATGGTATCTCATTGTAGTATTAATTTCCATTTCTGAAATGGCTAATGATCCTGAGTATTTCCTCATCTTTCTGTTAGCTTTCTGAATGTCTTCTTTGGTGAAGTATCTGTTCATATCCTTTGCCCATTTTTTAATGGAATTGTTTGTCTTTTTGTTGTTGAGGTGCTGAAATATTCTATAGATTTTAAATATTAGACCCTTGTCAGATATGTCATAGCCAAAAAATTTTTCCCAGTCTGTAGGTTCTCTTTTTATTCTTTTGGTGAAGTATTTTGATGATCATAAGTGTTTAATTTTTTTTAACTTTTTAAATTTTTTTCCCATGCAAAAATTTATACATGTATTGTTACGTGACCCTAATTGTTCTCCCCATACTGTGACAGCACACTCCTCCTTTCCACTCATGATTCCCCATGTCCATTCAACCAACTCTTAACCCTCTCTGCCTTCCCATCTCACCTCAGGACAGAAGCTGCCCACCTAGTCTCCTGTATCTACTTGAGCTAAGAGGCACACTCCTCATGAGTATCGCTTTATGTCCCACAGTCCAGTCCAATCCCTGTCTGAACAGTTGGCCTCGGAAGTTGTTTTAGTTCTGGCCTGATAGAGAATCCAGGGGCCATGCTTTCTGGGGTTCCTCCAGTCTCAGTCAAACCATTAAGTTTGGTCTTTTAACTAGAATTTGAGTTCTGCACCCCAACTTTGTCCTGTTCCATCAGGGACTCTCTGTTATGTTCCCTGTCAGGGAGGTCATTGGTGGTAGCCGGGCACCATCTAGATCTTCTGGTCTCAGGCTGATGAAGTCTCTGGTTTATGTGGCCCTTTCTGTCTCTTGGGCTACTACTTTCCTTGTGTCTTTGGTTTTCTTCATTCTTCTATACTTCAGGTGGTTGGGACCAATTGATGCATCTTAGATGGCCGCTTGCAAGCTTTTAAGACCCCAGTCACCATCCACCAAAGTGGAATGTAGAACATATTCTTAATAAGCTTTGTTATGCCAGTTGACCTAGATGTCCCCTGAAAGCATGGTCCCCAGACCCTTACCCTTGCTACTCTGTCCCTCAAAGTGTTTGATCGTATCCAGGAAACTTCTTAGTTTTGGTTTAGTCCAGTTATACTGACTTCTTCTGTAGTGTGTGCTGTCCTTCCCTTCTCCTAAGATGATTCTTAACTACTATCTAGTTAATAAATAACCCTCACCCTCCCTTCCCACCCTCGTAACCATCAAAGAATGTTTTCTTCTGCGTTGAAACCTTTTCTTGAGTTCTTATAATAGTGGTCTTATACAATATTTGTCCTTCTGTAACTGACTAAATTCACTCAGCATAATGACCTCCAGCTTCCTCCATGTTATGAAATGTTTCACAGCTTCAGTGTTGTTCTTTATCGGCTTCATCGTTGTTCTTTATCATTGCGTAGTATTCCATTGTGTGGATTACACCATAATTTGTTTATCCATTCATCCGTTGATGGACACCTAGGTTGTTCCCATCTTTTTGCTATTGTGAACAGTGCTGCAATGAACATGGGTGTGCATATATCTATTCGTGTGATGGCTCTTATTTCTCTAGGGTATATTCCAAGGAGTGGCATAGCTGGATCCTATGGTACTTCTATTTCTAGCTTTTTAAGGAAGTGCCAAATCAATTTCCAAAGTGGTTGTACCATTTTGCATTCCCACCAACAGTGTATAAGTGTTCCAGTCTCTCCACAACCTCTCCAGCATTTATTATTTTGTGTCTTATGGATTAATGCTAGCCTTGTTGGGGTGAGATGATATCTCATTGTAGTGATCTGCATTTCTCTAATGGATAATGATCATGAGCATTTCTTCATGTGTCTGTTAGCTGCCTGAATATCTTCTTTGGTGAAGTGCCTGTTCTTATCCTTTGCCCATTTTTTAATTGGGTTATTTGTCTTTGTGTTGTTGAGGTTTTGAAGTATCTTGTAGAGTTAGAGATTAGATGCTGATCGGATTTATGATAGCCAAATTTTTTTTCCCAGTCTGTAGGTTGTCTTTTTACTCTTGGTAAAGTCTTTTGATGAGCATAAGTGTTTGATTGTTAGGAGCTCCAAGTTATCTAGTCTCTCTTCTGTTACCTGTGCATTGTTACTTATGGTTCGTATTGTGTTAACTCCATGTATTAGAGCTCCTAGCATCCCTATTTTTTATTCCATGATCTTTATCGTTTTCTATTTTATATTTAAGTCTTTGACCCATTTTGAGTTAGTTTTTGTGCATGGTGTGAGATATGGGTCTTGTTTCAGTTTTTTGCAGATGAATATCCAGTCATGCCACCACTATTTGTTAAAAAGACTGTCTTTTCCCCAATTAATGGATTTTGAGCCTTTGTCAAATATTAGTTGCTCATAGGTGGATGAATTTATGTCTGGATTCTCAGTTCTGATCCATTGGTATAAGTGTCTGTTGCTGTACCAGTACAAGTCTGTTTTGACTACCATGGCTGTATAATAGGTTCCAGAATCAGGTAGTGTGAGGCTTCCCACCTAGTTCTTCTTCTTGAGTAATGCTTTACTTATTCGGGGCCTCTTCCCTTTCCATACGAAGTTGGTGATTTATTTCTTCATGTCATTAAAAAATGCCAGTGGAATTTGGATCAGGATTGCATTGTATCTGTAGATCGCTTTGGGTAGAATTGACATTTTCACAATGTTGAGTCTACCTACCCATGAGCAATGTATGTTTTTCCACTTATGCAGGTCTCTTTTGGTTTCTTGCGGTAGTGTCTTGCAGTTTTCATTGTATAGGTCTTTTATGTCTCTGGTTAGATTTATTCCTAAGTATTTTATCTTCTTGGGGGCTATTGTAAGTGGCATTGATTTGGTGATTTCCTTGTGGAGGTTCTCTTTGTTGGTGTAAAGGAATCCAACTGATTTTTGTATGTTTATCTTGTATCCTGTAACTTTGCTGAAATCTTCTATTAGTTCCAGTATTTTTGTTGTGGATTCTTTGGGGTTTTCTGTGTATAACATCATATCATCTGCAAAAAGAGATACTTTGACTTCTTCCTTACCAAGTTGGATGCCCTTTATTTCTTTTTCTAGCTTAATTGCTCTGGCTAGGACCTCTGGCACACTGTTGAATAAGAGTGGTGATAAAGGGCATCCTTGTCTGGTTCCCTTTCTCACTGGGAGTGCTTTCAAAGTCTCTCCATTTAGGATGATGTTGGCTGTTGGCTGTTGGCTTTGTATGAATGCCCTTAATTATACTGAGGAACTTCCCTTCTATTCCTGTTTTATTGAGAGTTTTTATCATGAATGGGTGTTGGACTTTGTCAAATGCCATTTCTGCATCAATTGATAAGATCATGTGGTTCTTGTTTTTTGTTTTATTTATGTGATGGATTACATTGATTCTTTTTCTAATGTTGAACCATCCCTGCATGCCTGGTATAAATCCGATTTGATCATGGTGAATTATTTTTTTGATATGTTGCTAAATTCTATTGGCTGGAATTTTGTTGAGGATTTTTGTGTCAATGTTCATGAGGGATACTGGTCTGTAATTTTCTTTTTTTGTGGTGTCTTTCCCTGTTTTTGGTATCAGGGTTATGCTGGTTTCGTAGAATGAGTTTGGGAATATTCCTCCTTTTTCTATGCTCTGAAATACCTTTAGTAGTAGTGGTGTTAACGCTTCTCTGAAAGTTTGGTAGAATTTTCCAGCGAAGCTGTCCAGGCCAAGGCTTTTTTTCTTGGGAGTTTTTTAATTACCTTTTCAATCTCTTCTTTTGTTATGGGTTTATTTAGTTGTTCTACCTCTGTTTGTGTTAGTTTAGGTAGGCAGTGAGTTTCTAGAAATCTGTCCATTTCCTCTAGGTTCTCAAATTTGTTAGAGTACAATTTTTCATAGTAATCTGTTATGATTCTTTTGATTTCAGTTGGGTCTGTTGTGATATCACCCATCTCGTTTCTTATATGGGTTATGTGCTTCTTCTCCTACTTTTCTTTTGTTAGTTTGGCCAATGGTTTATCAATTTTGTTGATCTTTTCAAAGAACGAGCTTTTGGTCTTGTTAACTCTTTCAATTGCTTTTCTAGTCTCCATTTCATTTAATCCTGCTCTAAGTCTTATTATATCCTTTCTTCTTGCTCCTGAGGGCTTCTTTTGCTGCTCTGTTTCTACTTGTTCCGATTGTAGGGTTAATGTTTTGGTTATGGCCCTTTCTTCTTTTTGGATGTGTGCATTTATTGCTATAAATCGACCTCTGAGCACTGCATTTGCTGTGTCCCAAAAGTTCTGGTAGGATGTGTTTTCATTCTCATTTGATTCTATGAATTACTTTATTCCATCCTTAATTTCTTCTGTAACCCAGTAGTTTTTGATCAAGGTGTTGTTCAGTTTCCATGTGTTTGATTTTTTTTTTTTTCCTTGCTTTTTCTGTTGCTGATTTCTACTTTCATGGCTTTATGGTCAGAAAAGATGCTTTGTAATATTTCGATGCTTTGGATTTTGTTAAGGCTTCCTTTATGGCCTCATATGTGGTCTATTCTGGAGAATGTTCCATGTGAGTTGGAAAAGAAAGTATACTTGGCTGCTGTTGGGTGCAGTGTTCGGTATATGTCTATGACATCAAGTTGGTTGTTTGTAGCATTTAGCTCTTCCTTGTCTTTGTTGAGTTTGTTTCTGGAAGTTCTGTCCTTCTGAAACTGGTGTGTTGAAGTCTCCTACTACTATTGTGGAGCTGTCTATCTCTCTTTTCAGTGCTGTTAGAGTTTGTTTTATGTATTTTGGAGCCCTGTTTTTGGGTGCATAAATATTTATTATAGTTATGTCCTCCTGGTGAGATGACCCTTTAATCCTTATATAGTGTTCTTCCTTATCCTTTGTGGTGGATTTAAAAGTCTATTTTGTCAGAGATTAATCTTGCCACTCCTCTTCTTTTTTGAGTGTTGTTTGTTTGGCATATTTTTTTCAGTCCTTTGAGTTTTGGTCTGTTTGTGTCTTTAACTCTAAGGTGTGCCTCTTTGTAAGCAGCATATAGACGGATCATGCTTTTTTTTATCCAATCTTCCACTCTCTGTTCTTTATTGGTGTATTTAGTCCATTTATATTCAGCATAATTATTGACAGGTATGAGCTTAGTGCTGTCATTTTGATGTCTTTTTTTGTGTGTTGTTCACAGTTTCTTTGTTTCACTTAATTTTCTTTGCTGACTCGTTTTTCTTTATGTATTTTCATCTTTTTCATTGTTGTTGATTTTGTGTTTGCTGAGTCTTTATATTTTTCTAACTTTTTATTTTGACTTGTAGTATTGTTGGTTTCTTTTCCGGTTACCTTAATATTTACCCCTATTTTTCTAAGTTTATGGCAGTCTTTTATTACTTTATATCCCCTTGATGTCCTCTCAATATGAAAAATCTATGTCTACATTTTTTAAGTCCCTCTTTTTTGTTTTAATGTTGTCATCTTTTACATATTGACATCTGCTTCCCTATTTTCAGTGTTTTAACTTTGATTTACTTTTGTAACTTCCCTATCTGGGTTGATATCTGGTTGCTCTGTCCTGTTTTGTAGTCTTGGGATTTTATCTGATGTTACTGATTTTCTAACTGCAGGACTGCCTTTAGTATTTCTTGTAATTTTGGTTTGGCTTTTGAAAATTCCCTAAATTTCTGTTTATCAGTAAATTCCCTAATTTTACCATCATACTTGAGAGACGTTTTGCTGGACATGTAATTCTTGGCTTGCCGTTTTTTTCCTTCAAGGCTTTATATATGTATCATCCCATTGCCTTCTCGCCTGCATGGTTTCTGCTGAGCAGTCCGAGCTTATTCTTACTGACTCTGCTTTGTAGATGACTTTTCATTTATCCCTAGCTGCTCTTAAAATTCTCTCTTTATCTTTGGTTTTGGCAAGTTTGATTATAAAATGTCTTGGTGACTTTCTTTTGGGATCTACCTTATGTAGGGTTGTATGAGCATCTTGGATAGATATCTTGTCATCTTTCACAATATCAGGGAAGTTTTCTGTCAACAAATCTTCAACGAGACTCTCTGTATTTTCTGTTATCCCCCCGTTCTGGTACACCAATCGTTTGTAGGTTATTCCTCTTGATAGAGTCCCACATAATTCTTAGGGTTTCTTCATTTTTTTAAATCCTTGTATCTGATTTTTCCTCAAAAAAGTTGGTTTCAAGTGCTTTATCTTTAATCTTACTAATTCTGACTTCCATTGCCTCAATTCTGCTCCTATAACTTTCTATTGAGTTGTCTAATTCTGAAATTCTATTGTTAATCTTCTGGATTTCTGATTGCTGTCTCTGTATGGATTCTTGCAGCCTGTTAAATTTGTTGTTATGCTGTCCTCTAATCTTTTTAATTTCCTCTATTGCATGTTCTGCATTTGCTTAATTTCCTTTAATTTCTTGAAGAGTTCTGTATATTAATCTTTTGCATTCTGCCTCCGGTAATTTCTCCTCTGGAAAATTTCTAGATTCTTTATTTTGGGAGCTTGCTGAAGCCATCATGAATTGCCTCTTTTGTGTGATTTGATACTGACTGTTGTCTCTGAGCCATCAATAAGTTATTATATTTATTTTATGTTTGCTTACTGTGTCCTAGCTTCTTGTTTTGTTTTGATATGCCCAAATTGGCTGCTCGTATGAGCTAGTTTGATTATTGGCATCTTTGAAGCTCTAATGTCCTGTCACCAGGTGGTTAGATCTGTTACTAGGTATGTAAGCTTGGGAGTCCACCCACTCATCCTGTATGGATTCAGCTTGGGTGCCCAGGTAGATAGCCACCAAGTGTGTGGTGTAGGCTCTCACTTATAGTCCTAGACAGGCATGGGTGATTGGTGTAGGCACAGACATCTAGCTGCAGCAAGGGTTCACACTCTGAGCAAGGCAGGGGGCTGACGGCTGCCCCCAAGTGTCCAGGAGGAAGGCATGTCCCTGTTCCCTAGAGCGAGGAGGTGGGTGGGTTTTGCAGCTGGACTATGCACAACTAATGCTGTTGGCTGTAAGGACTGGAGGACACTTCTTATTCATGGGCCCCTATCGCAGGTGGCTAGGCGGCATGGTTGGAGCCTCCAGTCCTCAGGCCCCAATGTGTGTAGGTGAAGACCCTGCTTAATGGGCAGAGCAGCACCTAATGCCAAGAACCTGCCACTTCACGGCTGAAACAGTTGAAGTTAGACTTCCGGTATATACCCTGTTGTACTGTGGTAATGAGGGTCTATACTGTTGAGATGGGCCCACACAAGTCTATGCAGGGGAAAGGCACTCAGAGTCTGTGGATCCCTTATGCCTGTGCCTAGGCAAAAGAGATGTGCCTACCCGGGGTTCCTGGCTTAGGCGAGCTGGCAGGTTATTTTTCTCCTGTTTGTTAATTTGTTCACTCTCCAAGGCAGGGAGAATGGCTCCAGGCATGTGACAGATCCTACTTCCGGCCCAGGGGACTTGGCAATTGCTGAAGCTGGTCCAGGACCCAGTGCAGAGCAGGGAGCAAGGAGGTAAATGAAAGAGAGGTTTTTCCCTAAGGGGGGGTGTTTTTGATCCACGTGGTAAGCCATACCAAGTACTTACCTTTTGCCAATGAAGGCTGCTTCTCACTGGTTCTGGGTGATTGTGTAGACTCTCTGGCACTGGGTCTCTCCAGGTGTGGAAAACGTGCCTCCCAAGCACAGCTGCTTGCCTGCCTCACTGCTCACCAACGAGGTGCTCAGGCCTGAAGGGCTCAGGCTCTCACTGGGTCAGGTCTGGCTACTCCTCACTGCTTCCGAACTGTCTCTCCCTCCCCCTGCCACTCAGTCCAGTTCCTCAACTTTGCCTTTGATGTTCAGGAATCCCAGATTGCCATATATAATCAGATCACTTGTTTTTCAGGTCTTTGTTGTAGGAGGGTCTACCAGAAGCGTCTGACTACTCTGCCATCTTGGCCCCGCCCAGATAAGTGTTTAATTTTTAGGCTCTCCCAGTTATCTAGCTTCTCTTCTGGAGTTTGTGCATTGTTAGTTACAGTTTGTATTGTAGTTATGCCATTTATTAGGAGTCCTAGTGTTGTCCTTGTTTTTCTTACATGATCTTTATTGTTTTAGGTTTTCTATTTCTTTGATCAATTTTGAGTTATTTTTTGTGTATGGTGTAAGGTATGGATCCTATTCCTTTTTTTTTTTTTACAGATAGACATCCAGTTTTGTCAGCATCATTTGTTAAAAAGACTGTCTTTTCCTCATTTAATGGACTCTGGTCATTTGTCAAAGATCAGCTGACCGTAGGTGGATGGATTTACCCATCAGTTTTTATTCTGTTCCATTGGTCTATGTGTCTGTCATTGTACCAGTAACATGTTCTGAGGTCAGGCAGTGTGAGGCCTCCTACTTTATTCTTTTTCTTCTATAATGTTTTGCTTATCCGAGGCCTCTTTCCTTTCCATATGAAGTTGGTAATTACTTTTTCTGTCTCGTTAGAGAATGCTGTTGGCATTTGGATCAGGACTGCATTGCTTTGGGTGCAACTGACATTTTCACAATGTTGAGTCTACCGATCCATGAGTATGGTACGTTTTTCTATTTATGTAGGTGTCTTTTGGTTTCTTACAATGGTGTTTTGTAGTTTGCTTTGTATAGGTGTTTTATGTCCCTGGTTATATTTATTCTTAAGTAGTTCATCTTTTTAGAGGCTATTATAAATGTTATTGTTTTCCTGATTTCCTTTATGAAGTTCTCATTGTTGGTGTATAGGAATCCAATGGATTTTTGTATGTTGACCTTGTATCCTGATACTCTGCTGAATCTTTCTATTCGTTCCAGTAGTTTTTTTGTGGAATATTTCGGGTTCTCTATGCATAGTATCATATCATTTGTGCATAGGGACAGTTTTACTTCTTCCTTTCCAATTTGGATTACTTTTATTTCTTTTTCTTGCCTTATTACTCTACTAGGATTTCCAGCACCATGTTAAATGGGAGTGGTGATAAAGGGCATCCTTGTCTTGTTCCCATTCTCAGTGGGAATGCTTTCATCCTCTCTCCATTGAGATTGATGTTGACCATAAAAATGTCCTTTATGATGTTGAAAAATTACCCTCTACTATTATTTTATTGAGAGTTTTTATCAGAAATCAGTGTTGGACTCTATCAAGTGCCTTTTCTTCTATCAAGTGTCAATTAAGATGACCATGTAATTCTTTTCTTTTATTCTATTTATGTGGTAGATTACATTGATTGATTTTCTAATGTTGAACCGTCATGGCATAGCTGGTATGAATCCTACTTGGTCCTAATGTATAAATTTTTTGATATGATGCTGAATTATATTGGCTAGAATTTTGTTGAGAATTTTTGCATCTAATTTCATAAAAGATATTGGTGTGTAATTTTCTTTTTTGGTAATGTCTTTGCCTTGTTTTAGTATCAGGGATATGCTGGCTTCATAGAATGAATTCAGGAGTATTCCTTACTTCTATATGCTCTGAAATAGTTTGAGTAGTACTGGTGTGAGATTTTCTCTGAATATTTTGTAGAATTCTCTAGTGAAGCCATCTGGGCCAGGGCTTTATTTTTGCTGAGAGTTTTGTTTTTTAAATTTCCTCTTCAATCTCTTCTATTGTTATGGGACTGTTCAATTTTCTATTTCAGTTTGTGTTAGTTTAGGTAGGTAGTGTGTTTCTAGAAATTTGTCTATTTCCTCTAGGTTCCCAAATTTGTTGGAGTATGATTTTTCATAGTATTCTATTATGATCCTTTTCATTTCTGTTGGGTCTATTGTAATATCCTCCATCTCATTTCTTTGTTTTTTTCATCTGTATTTATTTATTTTTTTGTACTTTAGATGAAGGTTTAAAGAACTAGTTTGTCATTAAACATTTAGTACACATATTGTTTTATGACATTGGTTAACAACCCCATGACATGTCAACACTCTCCCTTCTCGAACTGGGGTTCCCTATTACCAGCTTTACTGTCCCCTCCTGCCTTCCAGTCCTTGTCCCTGGGCTGGTGTTCCCATTTAGTCTCATTTTGTTTTATAGGCCTGTCTAATCTTTGGCTGAAGGGTGAATCTTGGAAGTGACTTCATTACTGAGCTAAAAGGGTATCCTGGGCCATACTCTCAGGGTTTCTCCAGTCTCTGTTAGGCTAGTAAGTCTGGTCTTTTTTTGTGAGTTAAAATTTTGTTCTACATTTTTCTCCAGCTTTGTCCAGGACCCTCTGTTGTGATCCCTGTCAAAGCAGTCAGTGGTGGAAGCTGGTCACCATCTAGTTGTACTGGACTCAGTCTAGTGGAGGCCATGGTAGTTGTGGACCATTAGTCCTTTGGACAAATCTTTCCCTTGTATCTTTAGTTTTCTTCATTCTTCCTTGCTCCAGAACAGGGTGAGACCAGTGGAGTTTCTTAGATGGCCACTCACAGCCTTTTAAGACCCTAGATGCTACTCACCAAAGTAGAATGTAGAGCGTTTTCTTTATCAACTATGTTATGCCAATTGAGATAGATGTTCCCTGAGACCTTGGTCCCCACAGCCCTCAGCCCAGCAATTTGGTCCCTCAGGGAGTTTTGATGTGTCTATGGAGCTTCCATGACCTTGCCTTATACAAGTTGTGCTGGCTTCCCCAGTATCTAGTTGCTATTTTTGTATGATTTCTAATTGTTTATTTATTTTGATGTTTTTTTCTTGTATTATTTTTCTGATTTTTTTCTATTGCTATTTCTGTGTTTTCCTTGATTTTGGCTATATATTTGTTGGTTTTGCCTGTGTTTCCCATGATTTTGCCTATTTTTTCCTTGATTTTTGTCTGTTTCCTTGATCTCGTCCCTAATTTCTTAGAGAGCCCTAAACATTAGTCTTTTGAATTCCATATGAAGTGGTTCCACTGCCTTTTCTTCTACCAGAAGGTTATCTGATTCTTTTGGTCTCTTACTGGAGCCATCATGTCCAGTTTTTTTATGTTTTGATATTGTCTGCTATCTCCAAGACATTAAGTTATTGATTGTCTAATCATTTGGTTTTTTTTTGTTTGTTTTTTCATGTTCTTTTGTTTTCATATGTCATGGCAGGTGGGTGGGGCATGCTTTGCTGCTTGCTCATCTGTGCACAATAGCTCTCTTCACCTTGTCCAGGTGAGCAGGACAGCTGCAGCCAGGGTGAGCCCACTTTGCTGTATGCTGGTTTCATGAGGTGGCTGAGTGGGTGCTGGGTGGGTACTGTCTGCCTCCTGATGTTGGTCCAGTGGTGTGAGAGCTTTCACAGACCCTTGCGAGACAGGCAGCAGTGTCAGATGGGGAGTGGTATGGGCTTGCTTCCCATTGTTTAGCAGCTGGTCAAATTGCAGGAGGAAAGGAGTGGTGCTAGTCTGGTGTGGTGGCAGGCTTGAGGGCTTGGGATACTCTAGCCTCACAGCATGGTGGGGGCCAGCAGGAAAGGGTTGGTGGCTCACAGTGTTAGGTGGGAGGTAGAAAGAAAAAGAAATAATGGTGGCACAATTGGGGCAAACAGATGGGGTTGGGGCATACTCAGGGCAGTGACAGGTCTGTGTGCCAGTGGCACTTTATCCATGGTGGTACAGCAGGGTTTGGCAGGATGGAAGGGGAGGTGGTGTACAAGGCTAGGTGGGAGGGAGAAAATAAGAAAGGAAAAAAGAGAAAGAAAAAATTTAAAAAATGGCAACATGGCAGGGGCTGGTGGGTGGTGGTGGAGTGGATCCAGGAGCTGGTGGGAAGGGAGGGTAGGTAGCTTATGGGGCTAGATGGGAGAGGGGAAGAAAAGAAAGAAAAAAATGGAGGTGCAGCAGGAGCCGAGGGGTGGGGGTGGAGCAGTCTTGGGACGGTGGTGGGCCACTGTCTGTCTAGCTGTGGTGGCATGAGGGTGGCTATCAGGAAGAGGGGGAGTGTCATATGGGGCTAGGCAGGGGGGAGAAAGAAAAGGAAGAAAGAGAAAAGAAAAAAATTTTAAATATGGCAGCATGTTGGGGGCTAGTGAGTGGAGGCAGGGCAGACCTGGGGGCTGGTGGGAAGGGAGGGGAGGTGAAGTACTGGGCTAGGTGTGAGGAAGAAAGAACAAAAATGAAAGAAAATGGCAGCATGGTGGGAGCCACACGCAGGGACAGGGCAGATTCGGAGCAGCAGCGGGCCAGTGTGCGAGTGGTTCTCTAGCTGAGGTGGTATGGCAGGGTCCAGCAGGAAGGCAGGGAGGCTGTGCACAGGCAGAGGTTGGAAGGAGAAAGAAAAGGAAGAAACAGAAAAAATAAAATAAGTTTTAAAAAACTGGCTGTATGGTAGCAGCTGGTGTGTGGGTTTGGGGAGGACCTGAGGACAGAGAGAAAAAGAGGGGAGGTGACTTATGGAGCTAGGTGGGTGGGATAAAAAAGAGAAATAAAAAGCTCCTCCAAAAAATGGCAGCGTGGCAGGAGCCAGTAGCTGGGGCTGAGGCACACCTGGGGCAGTGGTGGAGCAGAGTCTCTCTAGCTCAGGTAGTGAGGTAGGGACAGGCAGGAAGGGGTGGAGGTGGCATACAGGGATAGGTTGGGAGGAGGGAAAAAGAGAAAATAAAGCAGGAGTTAGTGGATGCAGGTGGAGCAGACCCAGGACAACAGTGGGCCAGTGGCTCTCTAGTCATGGTGACATGGCAGGGTCTGATGGCAAAGGAGGAAAGGTGACATACTGGGCTAGGTGGGACAGAGAAAGAAAAGGAAGAAAGAGAAAAAAATCAAAAAAACAGAAAAACTGGTAGCATGATGGAGGCCAGCAAGTGGGGACAGGGTGGACCCGAACGCCAGTGGGAAGGGAGGGGAGGTGATGTACAGGGCTAGTTGGGAGGGAGAAAGAAGAGAAAGAAAAAAAGCAAAAAAAAAAAAAAAGTTACCTCGCAGAGGCCAGCAGGTAGGGGCGGCACAGACCCAAGGTAGTGATGGGCCAGTGGCCCTCTAAGCTGAGATGGTAGGGTGGGTTCCAGCAGGAAAAGGGGGGTGGTGGTGTACTGGACTAGGTGGGAGGGAGGAAGAAAGAGAGAGAAAAAAAAACAGCCACATGACGGCAGGGGGAGGGCCAGGCCCAGAGAAGAGGGCTTATGTTGTGGATCCTGGCTGTGGGGGCTGTCAGGATGGGGGGAGTCTTGCTTCTACTCACCAGAAGGGTAAGGGGCAAGAAAACTTGTTTCTCTAGTTACCAGGTTCTCTGTCTCCTATTGAGAGTTCCATGAAGTTGCCTTCCCATGCTCCCTGTCTGGGGTCATTGCTGGTTATCTTCCAAGATGGTGATGCTGTGCCTTGTTAGTTGGTAGGGGACCTCCACTCTATATCTCTCCTTGTTCTCTGTTGTCCGTCAGTTTCATCTTCCATTCAGTGTTTTATCTAATTCTTCATCCCTTCATTTAATGCTTAGGGTTCCAGGACTGACATATGTATCTGTTTTTCTTAGTTTTTTGGGTCTATGCTGAAGAGGGACAGCGTGGTGTGTCTTTTTAGGGTGCCATGTTGACTCTGCCTCCCCTAGGTTCTATTTTTATCTCCATTTTTGCTGATAAGAATAGTAAGGCATAGGGAGACTAGTAACTTGCCCAAGATTGCATAACTAGTACAACAAGAATTCAACCCCAGGCAGCATATCATCAAGTCTAGGTTTGTGACCACTACACTATAACCCTCTCAATGTCCTTGTAGTTCTTTTGCAGTTGCACCTCATGAGTTTCCATAGCAACCTGCTAAAACTTAATGATTCTCAGTTTTTTTCTTATCATGACACACAGAAAAAATGATCACATTCAAACTTCACACTGGGACAAAAAGCTAAGGCTGCTTGTGGCCGGAGATGACCATCTTAGCACTTCTTCCTGGCCACGCTAAAGCTTGAAAGAAGTCAATATCTCAGCATAATTTTATGCTATTCTAGGCACAGGAGTGTGCCTTAGCACAATGGTTAAGTTCTGATATAATTCTCTATAACCAACTGCTATAGACACAGTTTTCCAAGGCAGAGACAGAATCTGAAATATTCCTTTAAATATTCTACCAAGTTTAGAACCAGGAGGCAATATACAGAAAAGGAGGGCAATAGCATGATGAGGATGAGTTCACATGCAGACAAGTTCAGTTAGGTTAACTATGTTGTTCTGACCCAGAAAATCATCCTAAGCAACCAACACACATAATGGCAAATGTCCTAAAAGTGACACTTAAGTAGGGATAAACATTAAGTGCATAGTAAGTGGATTAATATTTACCTAAGGACATAAAGAAATTTTTTCTGTGAAATTAAAGATATTCCCCACTGTACAGACAATCTTTGGTAAGTACAGTGCTGACGAGGGTGATCAATGCAATCCAGTATAAATAATTTGCAGCATTGCAGGTGGGTCACAGATGGCAGCAGAAGAGCATGCATGTGCACCTGCTCTAAATTCTTAATTTGTTTAGCCAGGGATACCTAATAGAGCAGTTCCAAGTGGCATTATAAAGTATGCTACAGGAGCAGCATAATGTATTGTGGTTTTCTGTCTTCCCTACTGGGTAATTTCTGCCTTTTAGGGTCCTGCCAGAGTTAAGAACAAAGCTAAATATTTATATGCCAGTGCCTTTTTTATACTGAGCCTGTTATTGCCAACCCAGAAGAATTTACACCAATATTCTATGCACTTCCTTTGAAGCGACTAGGTTTAGCATAAACAAGGGGATTCTCTCATCTATGAGGAGAAAGCACTGTCAAGTGACCAGGTGTTCCTGACAAGTATCTGTATCTCCAAGTTTCCAATATTTCTAGAGAGCCTATCTCCCTAACATACTACAGTACTCATAAGTTTCTTTATTTCTGAATTGAATGTAGTTATATACCCAGGAGTCCTGGGTGGTGCAAACAGTTAATATGCTTGGCTGCTAACTGAAAGGTTGGAGGTTTGAGTCTCCCCAGGAGTGCTTTGGAAGAAAGGCCTGATGACCTACTTCCAAAAAATCAGCCATGGAAAACCCTATGAAGCAAAGTTCTATCTACTCTGACACACATGGGGTTGCTGTGAGTCAGAGTCACTGGGATCCCAACTGGTTTTACTTGTTAGTTATATATCCATCTTTCTTAGACAACTTAATTTAGACAAGGTAGAAGTCAATCGAACATTATAGTGTTGTTTTATTCACTCCTTCTCTCATGTAGCATTATTTTAGCTTTTACTAAATAGCAGGCACCAACCAAAAGGTCAGTGGTTGGGACCCACTCAATGGCTCCACGGGAGAAATCTGTGGCAGACTGCTTCCATAAAGATTACAGCCGTGGAAACCCTATGGGGAAGTTCTACTCTGCCCTGTAGGGTAGCTACTAGTTGGAATTGACTCCAGGGCAACAGATTTTTGGTTTTTTAATTCAAGGTACTGGGAGTGCAAAGAGGAATTCTAGTCCAGCCCTCATGGAGCTGGCAACCCAGTGCAGTGAGGTCATGGAAGAGACACGTGTTGCAAACCTTGCAGTAGGTGCTGGTGGGAACAAAATGCTATGAGTGGTGAAGGTGATGGGGTGTCCACTGTTTGCTGTAGATCGTGAGAGTATTTCACACAAGGGACATGTGAACTAGGCCCTGGTGTGTGAGGAGGTATTTTTCAGACAAGCAAGAACGGGAAAGGCATTCCAACCAGAGGGACTAGCATACACAAAAGAAGAGTCCCATGAAAAGAAAAGTGTGCTCAAGAATTGTTGCATATAGAGTTAGAGCATAGGATTTGCATACGAAGGAGTAGAGTGGAGAAAATACATATACTCTCCAGAGGTAAGCCAGAGACGCTCCAGAGAGGAGGAAGAATTTGAAATGTCTTCTTTGCCTTCACCCACCCCAATGATCTGTTTTCATCCCCTAGACTATTATTCTCACTTAAAAAAAAAAAAATTGCCATTACAAAGCAACCTCTCTTCCCCCTCCTTTATGAACTTACCTCTTCAATACCTTAAATATTAATTTTTCAAGTAAATCAACTATTAATCTTGATAAATTACAATGCCATCTCAGTCAGTGGATTCTACCTATTAATCTTAGGCTCCCAGCTCAGTCCTGAATTGTCTAAATCCCTCGGAAGTTTTCTAAGGGGTGTACATCCTTGGTCTATCTGCAGCCAATATTATGGACTAGCTACTACTCCCTCAGAGGCCAGGCATTCAGTCATATTGGGTAGAATCACTCTCACCAAAGGCACATTACACTGGATAAATCTAAGAGCAGAAAAACATCAGCTCTGAAATATATAGGATAGACATAAAGAGTTTTAAAGTCCTAGTTATACCACAATTCCCTAAACTGATTCTGAACTTTCAGCTTCAAAATAATAATTCTTAGCCTGTTCTACTACCTACACAAGTTACTTTGGGTGTTCTCCTGAACTGGTCAAAGCTGTTTTCTGGGTCTCCTTTTTCATAAATGCAAGAATGTATGAGCTTAAAATTTCTTGAGTCAATAATTTGTCATAACACCCTTATTCAGACTCTTACATGAATGTTTTAAAGGAAATAAAAGAAAAACTACATAAATTCATTAAAAATTTTCACTACACAGTAATCATAGGATTACTCAAGAGCTTCCTTCTCACAGCTGCGAGTCTTTAAAATTAATGGACACACACCCACCCCCCCACCCCCCACACACATACTCCTTAGTTATTAGCACCTCTTCTAGAAATGCATTAATGGAAGTGAAAGTTAAGGGAATTTAAATTAATCATAAGCAAAGAATTTGGAGTGTAAGATAATGACATGGGCATAGATGTCTTCCCACCACTCTAATGGATGTCTATGTAAACAAAATAATAAAATAGGTGAAAACTTATACCCGTCTGGAAACTGGGAGGGTACTTTTATGAAATATCTTGATTAGGCAAGTGTATAAAGACCAAAGTTTATTAGTGCTTAGAGACACTGAGCTTCTGCTCAGGGTGATGGAAAACAGATAATGGTAATAGTTGAACAATATGATGAACATAATTAATGTCACTGAGTTGTTCATGTAAAAAAATGTTGAAATGGCAAATGTTTTGTTACATATAAACTTACCACATTAAAAAAAAAAAAAAAAAAAAAAACAATCAAAGATTTGGGCATTTCTCCAAGACAGCGTGAAGGCATCCAAAACCCAAATCAAACCCCATTGCCGTCAAGTTGATTCTGACGCACAGCGACCCTAGAGGACAGAGTAGAACTGCCCCATAGGGTTTCCAAAGAGCAGCTGGTGGATTTGAACTGCCGACCTTTAGATTAGCCGCCGAGCTCTTAACCACTGCACCACCAGGACTCCATAGCTGGACTAAAAGAGGCACAGAGATCTGCAAAAATTACAATTGTCTGGGAAATAAGGTGGGAGAACTTTTAAATGCCCCCCGCCCCTCACCACACAAAATCTCATTTACACAGGGCTGGAGTGCAGGGAGAGAAAGAAGGTCAGGGTAGAACAGATAGCCACACTAAGTAGAATCTCTATGCTTATGGAGCATCTAACCCAGGGTAGGCAGCCATAGGGAGAAATGTCAGCAAAATGGACTTCCTTGACTGGCAGTTGGTTTTACTATTGTTTTTAAAGTCTGTACAGAGAATGCACCCCTTATCACCTGAACTCTGGATCCTGATGGACAGAGTAAGTAGTAGATCAAATCCTGAATAAAGGTGATTTAGTGAAGTAGAAGACAAACTCAGGTAATCAACCCGGAACTTGGAAGAGAAAGAAAAACATTAAAATAATGCAATAAAAAATGTTATATGTGGAGAAAAGAGCCAGAAAAACCAAACTATAATAGGCAGCCCAGGAAAAAGAAGACCCATTTTTAAGAAATCACAAAATCAACAATAAACGAACAATTTCAAAAAATGTTTAAGCTGAAGAGAGACTTGAATCTTTACTAAAAGGTTATTTATAATATTTACATCTTAGATTTGACAACTATAAGATATAAATAATGAAAAGAGACTACATTGTTGAATATCATAGTTACAACTCTTAAATGCCGCAAATTAAAAAGATGAGAGACCTCTCTACTACCTTATAGTGAAGCACATAACCTACCAAAAAAAAAAAAAAAATCAAATGGGATTTAGATGTCTCGTTTCTTGCGCTAATGGCAGGTGATAATCAAGGAATATCTTCATGGTTTTGAGAAAGAATCAACAACAACAAATATTAACCCAAAGTTTATTTATCCATTCTTGATTTTGTTCATTTGAAAAAGCATAGAAAAACATTTTCAGACATTTAGTGGCCAAAAAAAAATCACCTATGACTCTTGAAAATTACTATTTGATATTGTGTTCCAACTCTCAAAGGGATGAAATAGAATGAAAAGAGAGCAAGAAGGAAAAATGATGGTTAATAATAACAAGTTGAAAAGACAGGGAATAACAAACTGAAAAGATGGAAAATAAAGTAAGGTTAAGAGTCCCTAAGTTGCACAGATGGTTAAATGCTACTACTAACCAAAAAGTTAGAGGTCCAAACCCACCTAGAGGTGCCTCAGAAGACAGGCATAATGATCTGCTCCTGAAAGGTCATAGCCTTGAAAATGCTATGGAGTAGTTCTACTCTGCACCTGTGGGGTCGCTATGATTCTCAATCAACTCGATGGCAAATAACAACAAATCTACATTTAACATATTTCTAACTACTGCTTCACTTTTCACATTGAATATTTAAGAAAAACAGTAAGTCCACATTTTTTTTAAATCTCAAGTATAACCTCTAGTAATATACATATATATAAAACTTCAAAATCTGGAAGCAAAAAAAAAAAAAAACACACTTCACATTCAAAAGATAGGCGCCATGAGTAAGAACGGAAGGGTAGGATGGAATCTAAGTAAGCATAAAGAGGAATAAAATGGGAAGATGGTAGTAGGTCCAAACACATCAGATATGATGATTAACGTAGGTAGATTATGTTTCCTATTAAAAATCAAAAACTTCTAGTCTAGGTGAAACAAACAAAAAACCCAAATATATGTAAACAAAATGTCAGGCGAGATCATACTCTTTTGTGAGATTCAAATGAACAAAACAAATGAACAAATGCTTATTGCTTTATCCATATTTTATAGGAAGATATTCTTATAGTTTTTGCTGGGATCAACGTCTTTTAATTCTTGAACTCTAAATCTCACTTACATCTGACCTCTGACCTCTCTAACTCCTATTCCCTGCTGCAAAAGACCTTTTTAAAGTGTTAAAAAGCAAAGATGTCGTTTTGAGGACTAAGGTGCCCCTGACTCAAGCCATGGTATTTTCAATTGCCTCCTATACATACGAAAGCTGGACAAAGAATAAGGAAGATCAAAGAAGAATTGATGCCTTTGAATTATGGTTTTGGTGAAGAATATTGAATATACCATAAACTGCCAGAAGAATGAACAATTCTGTCTTGGAAGAAGTACAGCCAGAATGCTCCTGAGAAGCGAGGATGGCGGGACTTCATCTCACATACTTGGGACATGTTATCAAGAGCGACCAGTCCCTGGAGAAGGACATCATGCTTGGTAAAGTAGAGGGTCATCGAAAAAGAGGGAGACCCTCAACGAGATGGACTGACACAGTGGCTGCAACAATGGGCTCAAGTATAATAATGATTGTGAGGATGGCTCAGGACCAGGCAGTGTTTCATTCTGTTGCACATAGGGTCACTATGAGTCTGAACCGACTTGACTTGATGGCACCTAACAACAACAACAACAACAAATGCAACTGAGCTAGAGATTTTATTTTTCCAAGAATATAAATTATGCAACCACCTGTTCACATACCTTCCCCTAGCTCCTCAAAACAGATGCTGTTTCAGTCAAATTATACTATTTTCCTGTAGTGTAAAAATACTGTTTACATAAGAAGCATCTAAAGTAAAATTAAAATAAAATAAGCATCTAAAGTAAAATAAAAATTTCAAAATGAAAGAGTAAAGACTTACAAGAGTAGTATAAAAAAAGAATGCAGTTGTGAAAAAGAAGCAAATTCAAGAAAAAATATTGTTAGATATCAGACTCATTTTATATTTCTGATAGGTACAGTTCTCAATACATATATAACAGTCGTTAACCTTTGTATGTCACATAATAAAATACCAACATAAATGAAGTAAAACTCTCAGAAATACAAAAAATTTACAAAAACACAATTATGGGGGAAACTAATATATCTCTCATACATCTCTCTGGCTTTAAAGAAAAGTAGAAAAACTTTCTGATACTGTGTTTTAACTCACAAAGGGGTGAATAGGAATCGAACAAAGCAAAATAAAGGTGACTGTTGATAATAACAAACTAAAAAGTGTTGTTATTGTCATTAGGTGCCATCAAGTCAATTTTCAACCCATTGCGACACAATATGACAGAGTAGAACTACCCCATAGGGTTTCCTAGGCTGTAATCTCAATGGAAGCAGATAGCCAGATCATTCCTCCCACAGAGCAGCAGGGTGGGTTAAAATTGGCAATCTTTCGGTTAGCTGAATGCTTAACCATTACGCCACCAGAGCTCCTTAAGAAGTAGTAGGGGAGAGGAAAGGGAAAATACAAAAATTTGGAAAAAAGAATTATTCTTTTAAGCATTCATGAAGTTCTTATAGGGAAAACATCACTAAATTTAAAAAGACAGAAATCTTATACTGTCATACAAATTATAATGCAAAACTGCAGAAACTAACATAATTCCAATAAAAACCCTAACATATTATTTTTTTAATTTGTCAGTATGGTTTTCCAAACATCTAGAAGGATTCATGATTTACAAAACCCAAAGAAATATTTTGTAAGAACATTAATGAGGGGTAGCATGCTGTACTTGATCTATAGGTATATTATAGAAGACCAATAATTAAAATAAAATGGTACTGTCATAAATATAGACTATATGGAGTATAAAACAAAGCCCTCAAATTCAAATAGTGTATATATTAAAGATGTTATTTTATATCAGAGGGGAGAGAATGGGTTGATTATTCAGCAAAGCATCTTAAAGAACCTATTCACTCTTTTACACTTCAAAATATATCCCCAGTGGAGCATATTAAATTAAAAAAGTAAAAACACTAGAAGAAAATGTGGAGGAATATGATCTCACTGTTGATTTTAGAAAATACTAGAAATAGGACAGGATAGTATTAACTTTTAAAATTTCTGTTTGGCCCAAAGTTTCAGAAGCAAAATCAATAGGTAAATGATGTTGTTATTGGGGCCATCAAGTCAATTCCGACTCACAGTGACCCCATGTGACAGAGTAGAACAGCCCTATAGGGTTTTCTTGGCTGTAATTTTTATGGAAGCAGATTGTCAGAGTTTTCTCCTGTGGAGCGCTGGGTGGGTTCCAACTGCCAACCATTTGGCTAGTAGCCGAGCACTTAACCATTGCTCCACCAGGGCTCTTTAGGCAAATGATAAACTTAGTAAAAATATCTGCAACATGTATAACAAAAGTTAAAGTCCTTAACGTACAAAGGTTTTTTGACTAAGTAGTGGAAAAAAAAAAAAGTACAGTTAAAACATGGGGGAGAGGTCATTAAGGGGCCGGCTCTAGTAACATAAATAGAAATAGTAAACATAAACGCCAAAATGATTCGCCCCACTGCTACTTGAAGTAACGTAAATCAAAACAATTAGATACAACAAACTATCAGATTGACATCTTTTTTTGTTTGTTCATTTTGGTTGTGTTTTATTTTAAGATAAAATCCAGTGTTAGCACAGTGATTGGGAATTATCTGCTATCTTTCACTGCTCTTGGCAGTGTGGATAATAATAACCTTTCACAGTACAATTTTCTAAATATGAAAATTCTTCAATTTGTTTGATACAGCTGGCCCAATAATTCCACTTTTAAATGTAAGTAATTAAATGTAAAAGAGAAAAATTAAAAATAGTCTAAATAACCAAAAACAGGAGATTGTTTAAATGATGACATGATAGGCAAATTTAAAATTCATACTACAGAAGGATATTAATGATACAATAAAATGTTCAAGATTCATTTTACAGTGAAAATATTTACAGAAAGATCTAACTTTGTCAAAGCATAAATAGAGTGGCGTATCAAGGGCAAGACAGTGGGTGTGGTCTTCCTTGGAAGGGAGGAATATTTTATCACTGACATTGATAAGAATTGTGGGACCAGAGTGATAATAAAAAGCAGATTCACTAACAGTTTTATAATTGCTCTTAAATTCTCTACAGGCAATGGATCCCCAGATAGCCTGCGTCCAGGCCAGGCTTTTCCCACGCCTTACCTTGATACTGCTCTGAAAATGTATTCATGTGACTAACAGGCTGGAAGGAAGACTTTAAAATGTTAACAGTTATTTATTTCTGTGGGATTATATGTGCTTTCCATCACCCGTCTGTCTGTTTGTGGTGGCTTGCATGTGGCTGAGATCCTGGAAGATATGCCACCAATATTTCAAATACCAGCAGGATCACCCATGGTAGACAGGTTTCATGTGGAGCTTCCAGACAAAGATGGAACAGGAAGAAAGGCCAGGTGATCTGTTTCCAAAAATTAGCCAATGAAAATCTCATAAATCATAACAGAACAGAACATAGTTCGACTTGCTTGCTTTGGACAGGTCATAAGGAAGGATCAATCTCTGGAGGTGGACAACATGTTTGGGGAAGTGGAGGGCCATCAAGGGGAAGGGAGATCCTCTTCTGAGACTGATGGGCACAAAAAACGAAAAAATGGACTTGAACATGTTGGCAATCGTAATGGCACAGGACCCTGCAATATTTTTTTCTATTATACATAAAGTCTCCATGAGTCAGAATTGACTTTATGGCAGCTATCTGTCTATCTGCCTGCCTGCCTGCCTGCCTGCCTATCATCTATCATCTATCTGTGTTTTAAAACTTTTTTTTTCACTTTTCTGTATTTTCAACATTTTCTATAATGAACATGTATTTTTAAAAAAGAAGAAAATATCTATTTGAATTTTTTAATGAAATTTGACAACATTAATACTTAAAATTTGATCATAGAGATTGTCTTAGTTATCTAGTGCTGCTATAACAGAAATAGCACAACTGGGTGGCTTCAATAAACAGAAATTTATTTTCTCATAGTTTAGGAGGCTGTGGTTGTTGTTTATTGTTAGGTGCCATCTAGTTGGTTCTGACTCATCATGACTGACTCATAGTACAACAGAAACACTGCCGGGTCTTGCACCATATTCATAGTCGTTCCTATATTTGAGCCTCTTTTTGCAGCCACTATGTCAATCCATCTAGTTGACAGTCTTTCTTTTTTTCACTGACCCTCTGCTTTACCAAGCATGGTGTCTTACTCCAGAGACTGGTCCTTCCTGATAACATGTACAAAGTAAGTGAGACGCAGTCTCACCATGATCGCTTCTAGGGAGCATTCTGGCTATACTTCTTCCAAGACAGATTTGTTCATTCTTCTAGCAGTCCATGGTATATTTAATACTTTTCACCAACACCGTAATTCAAAGGCATAGATTCTTGTTTGGTCTTCCTTATTCATTATCCAGCTTTCACATGCAGATGATGCTACTGAAAATACAAAGCCTTCAATCAGGCGCACCTTACTTCTCAAAGTGACGTCTTTGCTTTTTAATGCTTTAAAGAGGTCTTTTGCAGCAAATTTGCCCAATGCAATGTGTTGTTTGACTTCTTGCCTGTTGCTTCCGTGGGCATTGACTGTGGAACCAAGTAAATGAAATCCTTAACAGCTTCAGTCTTTTCTCCATTTAACGTGATGTTGCTTATTGATCCAGATGTAATTGATCCAGATGGAGGTGTAATCCATACTGAAGGTTGTGGTCTTTGATCTTCTTCAGTAAGTGCTTCAAGTCCTCTTCGCTTTCACAAGCAAAGTTGTGTCATCTGCATATTGCAGATTGTTAATGAGTCTTCCTCCTATCTCGATGCCTCATTTTTCTCCATATAGTCCAGTTTCTCACCTTATTTTCTTAGCATACAGAATGAATAGTATGGTGAAAGGATACAACCCTCACCCACACCTTTCCTGATTTTAAACTATGCAAGTATCCCCTTGTTCTGTACAAAAGACTGCCTCTTGGTACAAGTACAGGTTCCTCATGAGGACAATTAAGTGTTCTGGAATTCCCATTCTTCGAAATGTTGTCCAGAATTTGTTGTGATCCACACAGTCGAATGCCTTTGCATAGTAGATAAAACATATGTAAACATCTTTCTTCTATTCTCTGCTTTCAACCAAGAGCCATCTGACATCATCAATGATATCCCTCGTTCCAAGTCCTCTTCTGAATCCAGCTTGAATTTCTGGAAGTTCCCTGTTGATGTACTACTGCAACCTTTGTTGAAATATCTTCAGAAAAATTTTATTTGAGTGTGTTATTAATGGCATTGTTCTATAATTTCTGTATTCTGTTGGATCACCTTTCTTTGGAATGGGCACTGTCTTAGGCTGGGTTTTTTAGAGCAGCAAACCAGTGAAGCATGTATATATATAGAGAGAGAGAGAAAGAGAGAGAGAATTTATCTCAGAGAAATGGCTCACTCAATTGCAGAGGCTGTAAAGTTCCAAGTCCATGGGTCAGGCATTAGGCTGGAGGCTTCTCCTGACTCACATAGCTGCAGGGGCTGACAAAGTCAAGATCAGCAGGTCAGACAGCAGGCCACTGTCGCACAGGCTGAGGAGGCCAAGGAATCCCAAGATTGGCAGGTAAGCTGTTAGCACAAGTTCCAAGAACCAGAGGTCAGATGATGAGAAGTCAGATGCAGGATCCAGAGCAAAAGCCTAGCTAGAACATCCATGTATATACTGGAGGCAGGCCATACCCCCAAGGAAACTCCCTTTCAATGGATTGGCTGCTCATAGCAAATCTCATAATGGAATTGATTACAATATTGCATAACTGCCAAACTACATCTTAACTGCAAAACCACTGAGAATCATGGCCCATGCAAGTTGACACACAGCCTTACCTATCACAGGCACATATATGGATGCCTTCCAGTCAGTTGGCAGGTAGCTGTGTTCCAAATTTCTTGACATAGACAAGTGAGCACTTCCAGCATTGCATCTGTTTACTGAAACATTTCAGTTGGTATTCTGTCAATTCCTGGAGACTTTATTTGCCAGTGCCTTCAGTGCAGCTTCAGTACTGTCCGTTCTTGATCATGTGCTACCTCCTGAAGTGTTTGAACGTCAACGAATTTTTTTGGTACAGTGGCTATATACTCTTTCCAGCTTCTTTTGATGTTTCCTGCATCATTTAATTTTTTGCCCATAGAATCCTTCAATATTGCAACTCAAGGCTTGACTTTTTCATTCAGTTCTTTCAGTTTGAGAAATGCCAATCACGTTCTTCCCTTTTGGTTTTCTAACTCCAGGTCCTTGCACATTTCATTATAATACTTTACTTTTTCTTCTCAAGATGCCCTTTGAAGTTCTGTTCAGCTCTTTTCCTTCATCATTCCTTCCACTCACTTTAGCTACTCTATGTTCAAGAGCAAGTACAGAGTCTCTTCTGACATCCTTTTTGGTCTTTTCTTTCTTTCCTATCTTATTAATCACCTTTTGCTTTCTTCATGTGTGACATCCTTGATGTCATTCCACAACTTGTGTGGTCTTTGGTCATTAGTGTTCAGTATGTTAAATCTATTCTTGAGAAGGTCTCTAAATTCAGGTGGAATATACTCAAGCTCATACTTTGGCTCTCGTGGTCTTGTTTTGATTTTCTTCCACTTCAACTTGAACTTGAGCAATTGATAGTCTGTTCCACAGTTGGCCCCTGGCCTTGCTTTGACTGATGATATTGAGTTTCTCCATTGCCATCTTCTACAGATGTAGTCGATTTGATTCCTGTGTATTCCATCTGGTGATGTCCATGTGTATAGTCAACTTTTATGCTGTTGAAGAAAGGTATTTGCAATGAAGAATTCTCTGGTCTTGCAAAATTCTATCATATGATCTCCAGCATTGTTTCTATCACCAAGGCCATATTTTCCAACTACTGATCCTTCTTGTTTCCAACTTTCAAATTCCAATTACCAGTAATTATCAATGCATCTTCATTGCATGTTTGATCAATTTCAGACTGCAGAAGTTAGTAAAAAATCTTTAAGTTGTTTATCTTTGGCATTAGTGGTTGGTGCGTAAATTTGAATAATAGTCGTATTAACTGGTCTTCCTTGTAGGCATATGGATATTATCTTATCACTGACAATGCTGTACTTCACGATAGATCTTGAAATGTTCTCTTTGACAACGAATGGGAAACCATTCCTGTTCAATTCGTCATTCCCAGCAGAGTAGACCATGTGATTGTCTGATTCAAAATGACCAACACCAGTCTATTTCCACTGATTAATGCCTCGGATATCAATCTTTACATGTTCCGTTTCATTTTTGATGATGTCCAATTTTCCTAGATTCATACTTCTTACATTCCATGTTCTAATTATTCATGGATGTTTGTGGCTACGTCTTCTCATTTTGATTCCTGCCGCATCAGCAAGTGAAGGTCCCTAAAGCTTTATTCCGTCTACATCATTAAGATTGACTCTATTTGAGGAGGCAGCACTTCCCCAGTCATATTTTGAGTGCCTCCCAACCTGAGGGATTCATCTTCCAGCACTGTATTAGACAATGTTCCCCTGCTATCCATAAGGTTTTCACTGGTCAATCTTTTTTGGAATTAGATGTCCAGGTCTTTCTTCCTAGTCTGTCTTAGTCTGGAAGCTCCACTGAAACTTGTCTACCTTGGGTGACCCTGCTGGTATTTGAAATACCAGTGACATAGCTTCCAGCATCACAACAACACACAAACCACCACGGTATGACAAACTGAGAGACAAGTGGTCTGAGATCAGGGCGCTGGCTCTAGGGAAAGATATTTTCTCTCTGTGAACTCTGGGGGAAGGTTCTTGTCTCTTCCATTGCTTGGCTCCCTGGCGATCTTCATATAAAAACATCATGGGGGAGGTGTCTGACCTCCTCTAACTTCGCCAGGGGGAAGGAGAATCAAGATCAACTCTCCAAGGCTGATTCCTATGAGGCAGAGGTCAGACATGCCTTCTCTTTCCTCCATCTTTACCATTTCTGACACCAACCATCCCTCCCACAACACTGTTTACTTCTCTGCTGTGTTCAATAATTCATTGCAATGGCCGCTGAGAACCCACAGACAATACTCAAGATTATGAGGTTTATTAGGGAAGTAACAGGTTATGATTCAGGCTCAGGAACACTCAAGGATATAGTTCTTCCATCAAGACAGCCTCTTCCCAGCAGTGCTCACAGGCACACCTCTCCCTGGCCCTAGGTCTCTGCCCAAACACACTCAGCTTTCTCTCTCAGTGGGCCAGGAATCCCACCACTCCGTCACCTGCTACTGGGTCTCTCCTGCCACCACTTCTCACCATCTTCAGAGTTGCAGCCCTCTCTCTGTTTCCTGGGTCCAGGAGCTTCTTGAAATAGGGATCCCGGATCTGAAGGACATGCTGGCTCCTGGCTGTTCTTCCTTGGTGGTGCTGGGATTCTCTCTTCCCCACCTCTGAGGTGGTTCATTTCAAGCCCAGCAGGATGGCAAAACTGACCAATCCCTTTGGTGGGCCACAAGTACCCTATCACAGTCCCACCCAATCACTTGGGTGGGGGTTACAAGACCCAATCTAGAAAGCCTACACAAAAGTAACAAATCACACAGCAGCATCTATCTTCCCCCATCTCAGTTTTCTTGCTTGCTTGTTTAATCTCTTTTATGTCTCAAAAGAGATTGATTTAAGACACAAGCTACACTAATACTGTCTCATTAACATAATAAAGAAAACCCATTCACGAATGGGATTATAATCACAGTTATAGGATTTTATAATTTAGGATTTACAACACAATTTTGGGGAACACAGTTCAATCCATAACAGAGATGTGTTGTTGTTGTTGTTATTGTTAGGTGCCATTGAGTCAGTTCAGACTCAGAGTGACCTTATATACAACAGAATGAAACATTACCTGGTCCTGCATCATCCTCACAGTCTTTGTTATGTTTTAGCCCATTGTGGCTGCCACCATGTCAATTCATCTCGTTGAGGATCTTCCTCTTTTTCGCTGATCCTCTACTTTACCAAGTATGATGTCCTTCTCCAAGGACTGCTCCCTCCTGATTATATGTCCAAAGTATGTAAGACGAAGTCTTCCCATCCTAGCTCCCAAGGAGCACTCTGGCTGCGTTTCTTCCAAGGCAGACCTGTTTGTTCTTCTGGCAGTCTGTGGTACATTCAATACTCTTTGTCAACACCATAATTCAAAGGCATTAATTCTCCTTCGGTCTTCCTTACTCATTGTCCAGTTTTTGCACGCATATGAGGCAATTGAAAATATCATATCAATTCAATCCATAACAGAAACATATAAAAAATGAAAATAAAGATATCGTTTTCTTCCAAAATTCAGAGTTTGATGCAAAACCCGTTGCTGGCAGACCCCGTCTACTCCAGTTTTTGGGAGTTGGCCCTGGAGCAACTTGCTCACTTTTGCCCTCTTCTGATAGTACATTCTGGCTCTATTCTGGCCCCACAGCAGAACTTTTGTGCTTCTGGCCAAAACTGTGTAGCATTCTTATTTCTTGGCCCCCATTGACCACCAGCCAATGCCATCCTAATATCGAATAAACGTTTATCTTTGTGAAATGAATATGACCAACAGCAAACAAGTGAGAGATCTGATGAAGAGATGGAATGAAATGGTCCTAAATTGCTAGTGACAGGCACTTAATCTCTTCTTCCCAATATTGATCTATTGATTGGCCCCTTTATCCCTCTGCTGATGAGAGTAGCCTTAGGATGATTTGTGCATATTGTTTTGTTCATGGTGTCTTTCTTTTGAGGCACTAGTATAAAACCAAACCCAAACCCATTGCCATCAAGTTGATTCCAACTTATAGCAACCCTACAGATCAGAGTAGAACTGCCCCATATGGTTTCCAAGGCTGTAAATCTTTACGGAAGCAGACTGTCACATCTTTGTCTCATGGAGCAGCTGGCGAGTTTGAACCACCGACCTTTTGGTTAGCAGCCAAGTACTTAGCCATTGTGCCACCAGGGTTCTTTGGCACTGGTATACCAGGATTGAATATACAATAATTCCTCAAATTGAAAAGATTACATTCTTGGAAGAAAATTCTGGTTGTAAAGAAGAAAAAAGTATAGAAGCTTCAAAAGAAATTCATTAACATTAAAATCCTGCAAAGTGGTGCTAAAAATCTGGATCACTCTTTGACCTGTTCAGGAAAACCTGCCTGTACCGTTAGAATCTACAAAGGCAGAATCTCTCCTGCATTTTCTGGTAGGCATTCAGTATCTCTTTTTAAAGCTTGTTAATATCTCTTTGTTTGTTTATATCTGGAAGTTTAATCTTGTGTGCTTGCATTTACCGTGGGTACCATTTTGCAAGTCTTAGCAAAATGCATGCCTTGAGAAGAACTGGTGACTCAGTAGTTAAAGCAATCTACTGCTAACCTAAAAGTCAGCTGTCCAAAACCACAGCTCCGAGCGAGAAAGATGTGGCAGTCTGCTTCCATAGAGATTTACAACCCTGGAAACCCTGTGGAGTCACTGTGAGAATCAACTCAACAGCAATAGTTTAGTGGAGGCTTATCCAGTTTATTCAAAGGATGGAGACTCAACACTACCTCATACTCTTGCCCATGTTGTTGAGAGGACATAAGAATAATCTTTGTTTTATTAGCTTGTTTAGGAAACTGAAGGGAAGTACACACATTAAAAAAATACAACTGCTTTTAATAATAAAGTCTTATCTCTTCTCAACCTCCAAACAAAGAAACCATGGCATAACATTCAGGGTATACCAGTACATTCTAAATTTCTTCAAAAATTTTCCTGAGGTATTGTCACTTCTTTATTATACTTAGAGGGTACACTTAAACATTTGCCTGAATTATTCTCTCCCCTGTCTATTTTTTATATACATTACAAATAATAAAGAACTGACTATTGCTAATAAAGACAAAGAAGTCCCTGGATGGCACAAATGATTAAGCCCTGGACTACTTCTACCCAGAGGCGCTTCAGAAGTAAGGCCTGGAGATCTGCTTCTGAAAGGTCACAGCCTTAAAAATCTTATGGAGTGCAGTTCTACTCTGCACACATGGAGTTGCCGTTGAGTCGGAATCTATTTGAAGGCAACTAACAACAGCAACAAAGACAAAACTAGCAAAACGTTCTGTGAGATAATCCTTTATCCTTCACTTGAGAATGTGTTTTGTTCTTATATTTGAATATGATCTGGAAATTCCCTTCAGTATGAAGCGCTGTAGTGAGAACCAAGACAAGCAACAGAGTCTTGGATCTGCCACTGAGTAGACTCTGCAAGTCATTGTGCTCTCCAGGCTCAGTTTCTTCTTAGGTGAAACAAAAGATTAGGTCAGACCGAATCTAGGGTCTGTCACAACGTAACAAAACAAAGCATCCCTGAGTTTGTGTTTAAATAATAAAGTCTCGCTGTGAAAAATTGCTGTCTCAATCCCACAGCACAGCTTTCCCTTATAACTCACTCCAAACTGGAAGTAGCTCTTCTCTGTCTCATAAAGAACTCATATTTAAATCAGCCTTCCTTCTACTGTCTCAGACGTTGGTTAAATTGGGGTCTTCAAAAATTCTGCTGTAGGGATGAAAGCTCCACACGATGTAAGACAACCAGAGATAAACCAAACTAAGTAATTAAGGCTCTTCTGAAAGAGGTAATAATGTAGGTCTAGGCATCTATTAAGTACTATAACATACACTTCCTTCTTGATATTTTTAAGTACACACCACTGGAATACGTCAGCAAAATGTTTCAATATCCTTTCTCAGTCCTCTTTCTCCAGCCACTAAGGCTTCTATGCCACCTAAAATCTGTTTGCCATTTCCGTTCTGGCAAATTCAGTAAAGATAGCTGAGTGTGTCTAAATCTGAGGCACTAACTGTAGACAGGATTGTGGGAGCTGGCTCTTTCTATTCTGACTCGACTCACAACAAGAGAGGCCCAGGGCCAATTCCAAGAATTGCAGGCACATGTACAGGCAATTACTGATTGTACTTAGGGACCAAAACATCTGAGCAACTTGATTGGAGCCTTTTTCTGTGTATGTGATCCCTCGTGGTTGATTAATGAGTGAATATGCCCTCATTTATTCTCTTTGAGGACGCAGCTGTGGAGAGAGAGGCACACAGGCACATCCTGTCTTTGTAAAGTGCTTTTCTTTCCCTTCAGCTGCTTCTCCATCTTTGTCCTCAAATGGCAACTCTGGTGAGGAGCCTGATGCCCAGCTTCCAAGATCGTTAGAGAACAAGGTTGAAGGATTCCATTTTAACTCTTATTTTGCTTAACATCACCCCACTGTGGGAAGTTTTCCAAAAGTACACTCTCAAAAGGGCAACTTTGTTTCTAAATAACATGCCCATTTAACAAGATACAGTTTTCTTTGGCTGCTATTTCAAAACCCCCTTCCCAGGCCTCATGCCTGTGGCGACTTGTCTTTGGATGTCTTACAAGTGGCCTCCTGATTGAGGTAGTTGGAAAAGTATCTCCTGAATCACAGTGTATTAAAGTTTGATTAAATATCCTAAATTAGATATTTTGAATTAAAATGAGAGTGTTTTGTAAATGCATACACTCAAATGAGGTGAAGTGTTTCCAAAATAAGGGCAAATTTATGTACCCATGTGATGGATATAGCCAATTGGGAGGGTCTGTAATTTTAAATGAATAAATTGATCCTTGGAGTTGTAAGGGCTCTATTCATGTTAATGGCCATTTTTTAAAGATCACAAAATAGCAAATTACCTGAAAGAAGAGACCGTCTAGATATCGCCTATGGTTAACTGCGTAGATTCTTTTTTCATAGCATAAAATATCCTCACCTATCAATTGCTCATCCCAAAGTTTATTGAATTTCTGCACTCAGAGATTTTTTTTTTCAAAAAATAAAACTGTGACACATTCTAAGACTATAACATTCAGCTTGTGAAGTGCTCACCCAGTGCTGACTTTAAAAAAAAGTACTTTTGGAATTGAGATGTTGCCACTCCTCTTACTAATGTTCATATATACCAAACTGACTTAGAAAATAGCTATTACAAACAGAATTTCCATTCACATCTTGTGTCTCATATGTGCTACAGTACATTGCAGTCTAAATCTGATTTGTCAGCCAATGTGTGATTCTCAGATTCCACAAGAGCAGGCAGAAGGTGATTAGTAAAGCAAAACATTCCACCATCTTTTTAGAAGGAACCATTCAGAGTGAGTCATTCTTATCACTTTTTTGTATTTCCACAGGACTGGAAATGGCAACCCTGTCACTCACTAGATGGGTATGACTGAAACTCTGTAAGATTTTCAAACCAGCTGTAAAATGGAAAGTAAACTTAAATATGATTTTAAAAATGCATTAGTACATGATCATCTCAATTGACGCAGAAAAGGCATTTGACAAAGTCCAACACCCATTCCTGATAAAAGCTGTCAATAAAATAGGTATAGAAGGGAAATTTCTCAACATAATAAATGGCATCTGTGCAAAACCAACAGCTAACATCATTCTTAATGGAGAGAGGCTGAAAACATTCCCCTTGAAAACAGGAACAAGACAAGGATGCCCTTTATCACCACTCCTATTTAACATTGTGCTGGAAGTTCTAGCTAGAGCAATAAGGCAAGAGAAAGAAATAAAGGGCATCCAAATTGGTAATGAAGAAGTTAAACTATCCCTGTTTGCAGATGATATGATACTATACATAGAAAACCCTAAAGACTCCATGAGAAATCTACTGGAACTAATAGAAAGATTCAGCAGAGTAGCAGGATACAAGATAAACATTCAAAAATCTGTTGGATTCCTATACACCAGTAAAGAGAACGATGAAAAGGAAATCAGGAAAACAATACCATTTTCAATAGCCCCTAAAAAGATAAAATACTTAGGAATAAATCTGACCAGGAATGTAAAAGACCTATACAAAGAAAACTACAAAACACTGCTGCATGAAACCCAAAGGGATCTACATAAATGGAAAAACATACCATGCTCATGGATAGGCAGACTCAACATTGTGAAAATGGCAATTCTACCTAAAGCAATTTACAAATACAATGCAATTCCGATCCAAATACCAACAACATTCTTCAAAGAGATGGAAAAACTAATTATTAACTTTATATGGAAAGGGAAGAAGCCCCGAATAAGTAAAGCACTACTGAAGAAGAAGAATAAAGTTGGAGGACTCACACTACCTGACTTGAAAACCTACTATGCAGCTACAGTAGTCAAAACAGCCTGGTACTGGTACAACAACAGAGACATTGACCAATGGAACAGAATTGAGAACCCAGATGTAAATCCATCCACCTACGGTAACCTGATCTTCGACAAGGGCCCAAAGTCCATCAAATGGGTAAAAGACAGTCTTTTTAACAAATGGTGCTGGCAAAACTGGATATCCATTTGCAGAAAAATGAAACAGGACCCATACCTCACACCATATACAAAAACTACTTCAAAATGGATCAAAGACCTGAATATAAAGCCTCAAACTATAAAGTTCATAGAAGAAAAAATAGGACCAACACTTCAGGCCTTAATACATGGCATTAACAGGATACAAACCATAAACATCAACACACAAAACCCAACAGATAAACTAGATAACTGGGATCTTCTTAAAATCAAGCACCTATGCTCTTCAAAAGACTTCACCAAAAGAGTAAAAAGAGAATCTAGAGACTGGGAAAAAATTTTTGGACAGTACAAGTCAGACAAAGGTCTAATCTCCATAATCTACAAGAAAATCCAACACCTCTACAACGAAAAGACAAACAATCCTATCAAAAAACGGGCAAAGGAAATGAACAGACACTTCACCAAAGAAGACATTCAAATGGCCAACAGACACATGAGGAAATGCTCGCGTTCACTAGCCATTAGAGAAATGCAAATTAAAACCACAATGAGATACCATCTCACCCCAGCATTACTGGCACGAATCAAAAATACTGGAAATAACAAATGCTGGAGGGGCTGTGGGGAGATGGGAACTCTTATACACTGCTGGTGGGAATGCAAAATGATACAACCATTTTGGAAAATGATACGGTGTTTCCTCAGAAAGCTAGAAATAGACATACCATTCGATCCAGCAATCCCACTCCTAGGAATATATCCTAGAGAAATAAGAGTCGTCACTCGAATAGACATATGCACCCCTATGTTCATGGCAGCATTGTTCACAATAGCAAAACAATGGAAACAACATAGGTGCCTATCAACAGATGAACGGATAAACCAACTATGGTACATACACACAATGGAGTACTATGCAACGAGAAAGAACAACAATGAATCTGTGAACCATCTCATAACATGGATGAAACTGGAGGACATTATGCTGAGTGAAATAAGTCAATCACCAAAGGACAAATATTGTATGAGACCTCTATTGTAAAAACCCATGAAAAACTTCACACACAAAATGTAGCAATCCTTGTTGGTTACCAGGGATGGGGGGGGAATACTAAATAGGCAATAGATAAGTGGTATCTTGGGTGAGAGGTGAGACAGTACACAGTACAAGGGAAACTAACACAACCTGCACAAGGAAAGGTCATGGAGGCCCCATGGACACATCCAAACTCCCCGAGAGACTGAGTTGTTGGACGGAGGGCTCTGGGGACCATGGTCTTGGGGAACATCTAGCTCAATTGGCATGACACTGCTTATAAAGATAATGCTCTACATTCTACCTTGGTGAGTAGTGTCTGGGGTCTTAAAAGCCTGTGAGCGGCCATTTAAGATACTACACTGGTCTCATCCCTTCAGGAGCAAGGGAGAACGAAGAGAACAGGATACAACGAAAAGATTAGTCCAAAGGACTAATTGTCCACAGCTACCAAGACCTCCACCGGACTGAGTCCAGTACAGCTAGATGGTGCCCGGCTACCACCGCTGACTGCTCTGACCAGGATCACAACAGAGGGTTCTGGACAGAGCTGGAGAAGGATGTAGAGCATAATTCTAACTCCCAAAAAAAAAAAAAAAGACCAGATTTACTGGCCTAAAGGAGACTGGAGAAAACTCAAGAGTATGGCCCCCAGACACCCTTTCAGCTCAGAGGTGAAGTTACCTTTGAGACAGCCCAGTAAAACTAAATGAGACTAACAAGGTACAGGAGTCCAGTGACAAGGGCCAGAAGGCAGAGGGGGAGTAGGAAGCTGATGATAAGGAACACAAGTTGAGTAAGGATACTGTTGATGTGTTGTGAGATTGTTAACCATTGTTATAGGGCAATATTTGTAGTAACTGTTAAATGGGAGGCTATTTTGTCCTGTAAGCCTTCATCTTGGGTGAGAATGGCAGCACAATTGGAAGAGCATAGTCAATGTCACTTAAATGTGTGCGTAAAAAGTTTTGAAATGCAGTATCTTTGGCTATGTGTATTTTCACCAAAAAAAAAAAAAAAGCTGAGAATTCAGAGGGTTAAAATGTTGTGGGGTTGTTAACCAAAGTCATAAAACAGCATGTGTACTACTGTTACATGAGAAACTGTTTGTTCTGTAAGCCTTCACCTGAAGTACAATAAAATATTTTTAAAAAAATGCATTAGTAAAAGGGTAAAGAATATAGTTTTATCAAAATTTATTTTGTCCTAGTGTTGACGTCTAGTGGGGTTGTTAACCATTGTCATAGGGCAACATGTGTACTGTTTATTGAGAAACTATTTTGTTCTGTAAACCTTCATCTAAAGTGAGAATAGCAGCCCAAGTGGAAGAGAGTAGTCGATGTCACTGAACTGTGCATGTAGAAATTTTTGAAATGGTGTATCTTTGGCTATGTATATTTTCACCAAAAAAAAAAAAAAAAGGTCAAGAAGGGAGAGGTTTGACATGTCGTGGGGTTGTTAACCAATGTCATAAAACAATATGTGTACTACTGTTTCATGAGAAACTATTTGTTCTGTAAACCTTTACCTGAAGTACAAAAAAAAAAAAAAAAAAATTCTGTTGTCCTTTGTGATCTTCTATCTGTCACTGCTTCCCTTTCAATGCTTCCTAGAATCCAGTCTTCATCAGTTTCCAACCTGAAATCTAAACCCAAAAGATATAGAAGTAAACAAAGAGAAAAACTAAAATTAAGAGGCAATGCAAAGGGAGTGATAAGAAACTTAAACAAATGCACCATTTCATTTTTTAAATATTTTATTTTATTTTAGGTAAAAATATACGTGTCAAAACATACTCCCATTCAACAACTTCTACACTATTGTTCAGTGACATTCGTTGTATTTCACACCGTGTCCATATTCTCATCGTTTCTGCTCTAGTTGTTCTGTTACCGAAAGCAATGGGTTCCCGCTCCTACTCTCCTTAAGAATAACTAAGAGGCAAGCGAATTTAAAGCAAGGCATGGTTCATTACTCGCGGCGAGTAAGGAGAGGAGAGGGGATTCTCCCCCAAAACACTCTCTCCCCTATCAAAGGGCTGGGGATGCAGTTTTATACCACGCGGCAAAGGGGAAGTCGTACATATCCATTAACTTCATATATATTCAGAAAGGGGTCGGGGTAGGATTCTGGCATGGAAGTGGCTGATGGACTTCTCACTTCTGACATGGGCTCGGTCCCTGCTCCATGACATATGTCTGGTGATTTTGGTTCCTAGGCAACACTTATGGGATGAGGCCATCTGACTACCAACCTGGTCTCTTACTGCACATGCCCAGGATTCTAGTTCTAACTGGCTGATCTGAAAAACAGCTACAAGCGGACAGATTAGGAGGAAGCAAACAATCTTTGTACCCTTCTTCTTCTAGAAAAAATTTGTAACTGACATAACGTGTCATTTAAGGCCTTTTCTGTCCCTAGCTGGTCTCAGTTTTACCCCTATTAATTTAGACTCAATGCACCCTAAACTTCTCTTCTATGCTTTAGAGTTACTGTTGTCCCTTTGGTCTTGTATAAATATATACACATTTTTTAAGTAAGGATGACATTCTTTACTTTGAGCTAAACTTTTTGTTGTTGTTTAAAGATGACTTCACAGGATAGTTTTGTTTCAGGATTTGAAGTGTATCCCAGGGCAATAGTTTTGGGGCTTCCTCCAGCCTCAATAGGTCCAGTAAGGATGTTTTTAAAATGGAAAAAGAACACAATTAGGAGACTGAATATTTTTAATTAGCACTTCCTTCGCCCAAAAAACTGTTGCTGTCAAGTCAATGCCAACTCATGAAGACCCCATATGTGTCAGAGTAGAATCATGCTCCAGAGAATTTTCAACGGCTGATTTTTTTTTCCCCCCACCCCGGTTTTTTTTTTTTAATTACACTTTAGGTGAAGGTTTACAAAACAAATAGTTTCTCATTAAACAGTCAGTACACATATTGTTTTATGACATTGGTTAACAACCCCACAACCTGTCAACACGCTCTCTTCTCGACCTTTTTTTTTTTTTTTGGTGGAAATACACATAGCCAAAGATACACTATTTCAAAAATTTCTACATGCAGAATTCAGTGACATCGATTACGTTCTTGGAGTTGTGCTGCAGTTCTCACTTTAGACGAAGGTTTACAGAACAAAATAGTTTCTCAATAAACAGTACACATGTTGCCCTATGACAATGGTTAACAACCCTACTACATGTCAACAGTGTCCTTATTCAACCTTGGGTTCCCTATCACCAGCTTTCCTGTCCCCTTCTGCCTTCTAGTCCTTGTCCCTGGATCAACGACTGATTTTTTTGCAAGCAGATCGCCATGCTTTTTTTCCCTAGGCACCTCTAGTTGAATTCAAACTGCCAGCCTTTCAGTTAGAAGCCAAATACGTTAAGTGTTTGTACCACCCATGGACTCCAGACAGTACCATATATTTAATATTTTAAAATATTGAGCAAATGAGGAAAAATGAAAGTGAAGCCTGGCCTTGGATTTAATTTTTGAATAGTAATAGCAATGGAGTAATGGGAAAGCCAACTGCAAGCTGATAGTGAAGTAGGAGTTGATTATTTGTTCTAAATCCTCGTAAATATGACACTTGGCTTTTTAGAGTGAAAACTGGTCATGGATGATCTAAACCTCTTGATGAAAATTCTTATGATTTGAAAACCCAAATAAAAATTTCTCAAGTGCAGAGATAAGTTTTACCTTCTTTCAAGCTTCCAGACACAGGGGAAAAAAACCACCTGAATATCAGATAAATAATATTTTCTACACTTTTCAACTTTGTGGGGAACTCACCAAATAATAAGCACTAAAGAGTTTTCAAAAAATAATTCTGATATGAGCTCTTAAGATCCATAACTCCATAGAATAGAAAGACTTGTTCACACAAGAAATTATCTTTTCATGAAGAGTCACTTTTAAGAAAAAAAATTGATTAGATAACCTGTTAATTCAATTCACTTACCTCAAGATATTTGCATAAACTAAATTACTACTTACTGAGTATCTCCTATAATGAAACTATGGAGGGACTCCAAGGGATAGGGGGAGGAGATAATCTCTTCTGTCTTTTACCAATAATTATTGAGCACCTACTAGATGTCAGGCACAGTTCTAGGTGTTCAGGATCTGGTGGTGAAACAAAGAGACAAAAATTTATGCCTGAAAGAATATATATTCTAGTAGGGGTAATAGACAATGAACAGGCTATACTGCAATGATAGGTGCTATGAAGAAAAATAAAGCAAGAAAAGGAGCTAGGTTGTGGGGGGAAATAGCAAGGTTTGAGGGTGGTTACTTCCTGTGAAGACGGTGACGAAAGTGAACGGACGTCTGAGAGTAGATCATTCCGGGAAGAGGAGCAGCAATAGTAAAGGTCCAAAGACAGGGAAGTGCTGAAGTATAAGAACAACAGGGATGTCATATGACCTAATACCATTCCCAGGTATATACCCAAAAGAATTGAAAACAAACACAAGAAATGCAGTGTTTATTGCAGCACTATTAACAATATGCAAAAGATGGAAACAACCCAAGGGTCCATCAACAGACAAATGGATGAGCAAAATGTGGTATATGCATACAATAGAATATTATTCAGCTATAAAGAGAAATGAAGTTTTGATAGATTCTACGGCATGGATAAACCTTAAAAACATTATGCTGGGTGAAATTAATCAGACAAAAAAAGTATGATCCCACTTATATGAATTATCTAGAATACGCAAATGCATAGAGACAGAAGTTTTATTAGTGGTTATCAGAGTCTAGGGGAAGGGGAAATAAGGAGTTATTGCCTAAGGGGTGCCAAGTTTCTGTTTAGGATGATGAAAACATTTTGGAAATGGATAAAGGTGATGATCGCACAATATAGAAAATGTAATTAATGTCACTCTATTGAACACTTAAGGAGCATCGTTGGCACAAAAGTTGAGTCCTCAGTTGCTAGCTGAGAGGTCGGTGGTTTGAACCTACCTGCACAGCAGCTCCATGGGAGAAAAGATCTGGCAATCTGCTCCCATGAAGATTACAGGCTAGGAAACCCTATGAGCCATCTCTACTCTGTCCTATAGGGTCACTATGAGTCAGAAGCCACTTGACTGCACACATCACAAACAACAACACTGTAAACTTAAAAATGGCTAACAGGGCAAAACATTTGTTATATGTGTTTTACCACAATAAAATTAAAAAAAAAAAAAAGTTTAGGGAAGTCTGTGTGTCTGGAGTAAAGTGAAGGAAAGAGTGGTTGGAAGTGATAATGGAGAGCCAAAAAGGGACAGATAGCATAGAACCTCATTATAGACCACTGTAAAGAATTTTACTTTTATCCTGAAGAAGAGAGGTTTGAGCAAAGGTAGGAGATGATCTAACTTAGATTTTAAACGTTCATTCACAGTATCATGAAGAAATAAACAAGTAACAAGTAACTGCACTCCAAAGAATGCATGTGATCGTATATTCTTAACTAATAAATTCTGAGTGCTTACTGTGTGTAAGGCATTTCAAATGTGTTATTTCACAAATGTACAGTCAACCTATTCTGTATTCCAGTTGAGGAAATTGAAGCTTGGAGAGTTTAAGCAACTAGTCTACTATCACAGCAAAGATATAGCAGACTTAGGCTTCAAACCAAAGTATTCTGAATTCTGATTCCTCAGAACAGAACCAAGTGTTTTGGGGATGCAGGGGAACACAACAGACGCACTGATTTGCTCTGTCTGGAAAGTTGAAGAAGGCTCCACAGAGGAGGTAACAGTTGAACTGTGGCTTGAAGAATGAGTAATTTTTCTGGAAGATAATGGAGGCAGAATCATATAAAGAAAAACGTATGTTCCAGGAGATGTTTTGTGTGGTTTCAGCTTGGTATCCCATAGCAGAGGCCTGGTATGAGACCAGACAGCTTTAACAGATCCTAACCCAATAGGGGAGTCTTGGTGGTGCAGTGGTTAAGAGCTCGGCTGTTAACCAAAAGGTCAGCAGTTCAGTTCCACCAGCCACTCCTTGGAAACCCTATGGGGCAGTTCTACTCTGTCCTATAGGGGCACTATGAGTCGGAATCCACTCAACAGCAACAGGTTTAGTTTTTTTTGGGATAACCGAATAGGAATATTTTCCTCTTTGCTGAGGTAATTTTTTCCTATAACAGCAAGGGTAAGAAGAATACCACTAACATATTTGCTTGTAGACAAAAACTATGTGTACAATTATACATTTACTATCTGTTTTCACCCAGAGACAATAGGCTTTCTGAAAGCAGAAATTTGCTATCTTCTTTTATGCTGCTTCCTAGCTTCTAACATGACTGAAGTGCACAAGAACTAGTTGTCGAACGAAAGTATGAAAGCTTACAATGTATAAGAGAGTTGGGTTACATGTGCTCTCAGTAGAAATACATGCTTTCAAGTTCAAGTCCAGTAGTGAGTATGAAAGTCAGCCATGCAGAGCCAGGAGCCGTGTCCTTCTGCCATCTGAAGAAAATGCAGCATTCACACAGCTAGCTCGTGCTACTGCCAGTTGCCCATCTAAACATCCTCAGTGTAGATGTCAGTGATTCACTCGATACCTGGTTACCACTCTTGGAGCAGTTCCCACAGGTTCCAGGAACTTGTTATCTGAGACGGAAAATTCAACTCAATTAAGAAATGAACAGACTTTGTTAGGTTATCAATCCCTGGCAGGGTGAGTGTAAATGGGACACCCTGTCACCCCCAAGTCTTGTTTATCTGGAGAAGCACCAATGATATCACACCAGAGACAATATAGAGATAAAACAAGTTCCTGTTCCCATAGGCTTAGCATCTGAAAGAAAATAACACACTTTTGGAAAAGGAAGTTTTGCCTGATTAATCTAGAGAGATATGAGTGAGCATGTGGATAAAAGAGAACCACTAAACTTCCATCTGTTTCAAAAACGGCATCTAGACTTAAAATGTTCTCCACCGAAATTTTACAATGAGCCTCCATTGGATGGAAAACTACATTTTCAAGATTTGGAAATGATGTAGAAATAGGGACCAAAGGGTAGGAAAAAAACAGAAATTTTCTATGTGAAAAAAATGTAAATGGTGCTGCTGCATGGAAACCATCCTAGGAAAAGTCTTACTTGGAATATTTTATAAGAACAATAGTTATTCATATAAACTGACTTTTTAAGGTCTCTGAATCCTTCAAATGTATATTTGAAATATATATTTCTATTGAAAACTGAATTCATCTACTATTTAAGAATACATAGGGTTTTATATCAGAAATGCCAAGGTTCCATTCTCAGTTCTAAAAATCATAAGCCAGGTGATCTTGGAAAATTACTTAACCTCTCAGGTTCAACAATTTCTTTATGTATAAAATTGGTACAAAACTATGTTCCTCACAGTCTCCCAGACAAGTCATATGAGATAATGTGTCTACGGTACAAAAGATGCTCTAAAATAATGCAGCCATTATTTTTATCACTATCATTTTAATCAAATTCTCCAAATTACTCCAAACACACAAAGTTCAGGATCATTGATCTAGAGCAGTAGTTCTCTAAGTTTGGTCTGTGGAAATCCTAGTCCCTAAGACCATTTCAGTTTGTTTGAGAGAGAAAAAAAAGTTTCTATAATACTACTACAACCTTATTTTTTTTCTTCGTTGTGTTGACATTTGCACTGATGTTTCAGACATAATTGTAGGTAAAACTGGTGATACCTTAGCACAAATCAGGGCGGTGGCACTAAACTGTACTGGTAGTCATTGTATTCTTTACTGCTACATATTCCAGTGTTGGGGGAAAAAAGCCAATTTTACTTTAGGTACTTAAGGAATAACTCATAATAATTTTATTTATTAATGATCTTCCTTTGTGTATGTGTCTTTTTATCTTTTTAATATTCTGTGTGACACAATAAGAGAAATACAAAAAAGCACTCCTGCTGCCTATGGTAGCACAATAGTGGTCTTCAGAAAACCACTATGCAAATTGTATGTGTGTTTGTGTGTGTGTGTGTGTGTGTGTGTGTGTGTGTGTGTGTGTGTGTAATGCCACATTTATTTGAAAGAAAAATTATGGCTATACTGACTTGGATATTTAGCATACATTTTGTGGAAAATGAGCAAAGTGAACCTGTCAGTTTATGAAAACAACTGACAATATTTGTTGCAAATGATAAATTACTATTTCCAAGGGAAATTAGAATTGAAAAACTGTATCTACCACTGTGAACTTGGCAGCATCCCCAAATTTAAAGACATTTCTGATGGGATTGGTAGGAATATTAATGAGTGTTATTTTTTGACATTGTAAATGAAACGTGTCAGCATTTGGAAGATCTACATAATTTGGTGAAGTGATATATTACAAATGACCAGTGTATAATAATACAAAATCAGATACGAGTAACAGATTCATTTAAAGTGCAAAATAGACCTATGAATTTTGATATAATGAAGTATAAAAAGTTCATTGATATGATTTCAGATTCTACACTGTAACTAATTTTAGTATCACATGTTCAATTTTGGTGCAGTATCAAAAAAGAATATCCACAATTATCCTGAAAAGCTATTAACATGCTCCTTCCTCTTCCTTTTCCAACTACATATCTGTGTGCAGCTGGGTTTACCTTAGTATATACTTCAACTGGAAGAGCTTTTAGCAAAAGGTTGAATGCAGAAGCAGATATGAATATCCAGCTATCCTCTAATTAAGTCAGACAATAAAGAGATTTGCTAAAAATTTAAATAATGCCACTCTTCTCATTAATATTTTTATTTTATAAAATATACTTATTTTATAGAAAATATTATTTATCTTAACATACATGGTATCATCATTTGTTACTAAATATTTTTTAACTTCTCTAGTTTTCATTTCTATCCATGGTAAAACCATGGATACTACCTATATAAACAAAAGCTCTTTAGGATTCACAGTAACTTTTACTATTGCTAAGGAATTTCAAGAACAAAATGTTTGAGAAGCACAGATCTAAAACATGGAAATTTCACTGCATGTATCTCCAGTCTTCCAAAGTCATTAAGCTCTTCCAATAATTTTTTTTTAATTGTGCTTTAGGAGAAAGTTTACAGCTCAAGTTAATTTCTCATACAAAAATTTATACACACATTGTTATGTGACTCTAGTTGTTAATCCTATAATGTGACAGCACACTCCCCCTTTCCACCCTGGGTTTCCCATGTCCATTCAACCAGTTCCTATCCCTTTCTACCTTCTCATCTTGCCTCTGGACAGGACCGGCCCCTTTGGTCTTGTGTATCTACTTGAACTAAGAAACACACTCTTCACGAGTATCATTTTATGTCTTATAGACCAGTCTATTCTTTGTCTGAAGAGTTGGCTTCAGGAATGGTTTTAGTTCTGGGTTAACAGAGAGTCCGTGGGCCATGTCTTCTGGTGTTCCTCCAGTCTCAGACGACCATTAAGTCTGGTCTTTTTACTTAAATTTGAGTTCTGCATCCCACTTTTCTCCTGCTCTGTCATCTTCCAATAAAATTTTGACCCTGGATATAAAATTTGTTGGAAAATGTCCTAAACTGCATTAGGTGATAAAATTGCAAACGAGTTTTGTCAGGAACAAGTAGAAGAATAAAATCCAGACTACATTTATATGTAGAAAAGCTATGTTATGTCTCTCAGTTTTGAACAAGGAAAGGAATCATAGTAGTGTATTTTTGAAAGCCTCATTTAAAGTATTATAATAAGAATGTAACTTAATTTATGTACTGCCTTTTCATGGAAGCAGTAGTGGTTCAATGGTAGAATTCTTGCCTTGCACGCAGAAAACCTGGGTTTGATTCCTGCCCAGTGCACCTCATGCACAGTCATGGTGCTGAGCAGGTTTCAGCAGAGCTTCCAGACTAAGAAAGACTAGGAAGAAAGATCTGGTAATCTACTTCCAAAAAATCAGCCAATGGAAACCCTGTGGATAACAACAGTTGGATCCCATGATGCATGGGGTCGCCGTGAGTCAGGGGCTGACTCAACAGCATTTAAGACAACAGTGTTGTCTTTTTATAAGTATTTTTAATACATATTGTCTCAAACTCTATAAGAGTCTCTGAATTATATTACTAGAATTATCATATTTTATTAGTATCATCTGTATTTCACGGAGGTAAAAAATAAAAAGTAAACAACTAAGTCACTAAGATAACAAGAGATGCAGTCAGGATGCAAACCCATACTTGGTAGGTTTCAAATTCTACGCTCCAGGTTTGTGGATAAAATCGTAGTTAGTCCATGCCCATAATGATAGGTGGTCTTTTATAGCCATATCTTGTCAGGATATGCTAGGTGATGTTGTAGTAACAAGTGTCCCCAATATCTCATTGGTCTACAACAACAAAGTCTTATTTCTAAATCACATTAAATGTCTCTTGTTAATCGAACGCAGCTCTGCTCCACAATTTCTTTAATTCTGACCCCAAGCTGTTGGGAATCCTCTACATGGAAAATTGCCAATTTCACAGTAATGAGAAAAGAAAACATTGTAAACCACATTCCAGTTCTTAAAGCTTTTCTTAAGCAGTGTTACGTATCACTTCCACTCACATTTCATTGGCCAAAGCCAGTCAATGTGTGGCACACTGTAAAAATGACACAACAGAAATGGGAAAAGTCAAGATAAAAGCAACCAAAATCATTCCCAGCAGAAGGCATTACAGTTAGCATTTATTCATTTCAAAATAAAATGGGTCTCAGGACATATGGTTGATGTCAGCAATATTCTAATAGATAATAAGTTGGACACAGACTAGTTCAACAGACTTTAAAGTTCTTCGTGCAGTGTGATGTGATATGCGTATTCTTTGAGAAAAGCTATGACCTTGGTGCTAGTCAATCCCCGACATTCTAGTCCTGAAACCCACTCTAGAGTCAGCTACTAAAAATGTTTTTGTTACCCATTCTCCATTAAAAACCAAGGACTGGATAATTAGTATATTAAAGGTTCAAAGTGGGTTTTAATAGGTGAAAGAAGTTATTTTTCAATTACCACCACCACTGTTAGAAATATATTTTAATTGCTTAAATTGAAGGTATTCAATATACACAGACTGGCTAAGGTATTACTAAGACATTCCCTGGCCTTTCCAATCTAAGTCTTGGGAAAAGCAATTGAGATCAAATGACTTTCAGTTGCCCTAGGCAACCAGAAGAGTAGACGAATTCTGCGTCTGGAATCTTGAGTCGACTTTGGTAATGATTTATACAAGTTGATGACTGGAGCTCCTAAAAAGACAAAGAGCTTAAAGAAGTTGTATGAACTGTCATGTGCCGGTTTGCAAATGAATGTTGGTTTAATTAACATAACCACAGGGCAGGATTTGTTTAGGTGGCTAGTATTATTCACCTAAAAGAACCTGAAGGTCCAAATTGACAAAGGTTAACTTGAAAGAGTGTACTACTTGGTTTTTTTAATAGTTTAGATTTCCTGGATCACATTTACTGTAACCTCAGGGGTGTGTGTGTGCTTTCGTGTGTGTGTGTGTGTGTGTGTGTATGAGTGCATGCTTGCATGTGTGTGTGTTTAGGACATTTTTCTTGTCAACAAGATATCGCACCCATGTGCTTGATTCATTTCAGTTCAGATAAAATTGTACCTTAACAGAACTTAATTTGAAAAGAAAACACAATCAAGGACTAAGTATTTACTATCTTCTACAGTTAATAGTTTACAATTTTGGAAAACCCTAGTCATTAGGCATTAATTGCTGTTCAACAGACATTTAAGGACAAGTTATAACATTCTTGTGGATCCTACAAATAAGCAGGTAAAGTGACTTTCCAAGAGTTAAATACCCTTTTAATTTAAAATATGAATCAGGAACAAAATTTAATACCTCTCTCCCATATCTTTAATTTCTAGGTAATGATAATATTTGCAATATGACCTCACCTTTTACTTGACTAAGGAGCCCTTGGTGGTACAGTGGTTAAGGGCTCAGCTGCTAACCAGAAGTTTGGTGGTTCAAATCCACCAGCGGCTCCACGGGAGAAAGATGTGGCAGTCTGCTTCCGTAAAGATTACAGCCTTAGAAAGGCTTTGGGACAGTTTTACTCCGTCCTACAGGGTCTCTAAGAGTCAGAATTGACTCAATGACAAAGGATTTGGTTTTTTGGTTTTGTTGTTGTTTTTTTTTTACTTGACTTAAGCTATGAAAGGACAGGATAAAATTTTATATTTATGACTTAGATTTTAATACCTTTCATAAATCCTTAAGAGAATTTACTGTGTTTTTGTCAAGGAATCTAACTCATACCAAGCTTAACTGTTTTAAAATCAAGTCTCTAATCACACATATTCAGAATTCCACACACAAAAAAATATGTAAATCACACCAATAATTTCATATAAGTTCTTATATTTCCTTTGAAAGTTTCTATGCTGGTCCAATAAATGAATGAATGAATGAACAAAAGTTTAAGCTTCCATATAGTCCCTTTAAAATAAAAGAGTTCAATTTCATATGATAAATAAACATTACCACCACATTAAGATGTCAACTTTATGGATTTTCCTTAATATATTGCCTAACAGATCAAGCATTATTGAAAGCTAAGCGAACCTCAAGGTGCACTATTTATTTGCGTGTGTTTCTCAATCTTAAGCATCTGCAAGGAGAGCAAGGGACTCTGTGATGTCAGTGTTACTTGAGTATTTGGCTGTAATCAATCAGGTAATTTGTATGGCAGTTGCAAATGTGCCTTGCCACATTCTTTTTTGCATTTTTGATTCCTTATTCTACGCCCTACATAGAAAAATTTCAGATTAGCATTTTAGTCATATTTTACAGCAATTCCTCTGCTTACATCAATGAATATATTTATTTAAAGAACAGGTATAACTTATAATATGAACCCATATTTGCACTTTGAATAAATTGATCCACTTATGAAGGGTTTTGTGGAATAGGATAGCCAATGACAGACATGCAACTTTAAAGTATTTACATGAAAGCAATTTTTAAAAATGTACTTAGATTTGACTTGACATATTTTCATACTATTGAATTGAAGAAGCAGATTCTCAGATAAAAACTTTTAAATCACTGGTATTAGAAATAAATATGCTATCATTTTGTTTCTGAATGTCAAGACAGGTAAGTGAATTTTAATCTTCAATCTCTTACAGGTAATTCTTTTTTTATTTTTTAATTTTTTTTATTGTACTTTAGATGAAGGTTTACAGAACAAATAGTTTCTCATTAAACAGTCAGTACACATATTGTTTTATGACATTGGTTAACAATCCCATGCATGTCAACCCTCTTCCTTCTCTACCTTGGAAGAGCTTTTTTTTGGTGAAAATATACTTAGCCAAAGTTACACCATTTCAAAAGTTTCTGCATGTACAATTCAGTGATATCGATTACATTCTTCCAGTTGTGCTGCTATTCTCACTATCCTTTTCCAAATTATTCCATCACCATTATCTTCAACTCACTGCCCTCTAGGCTTCCCATCAAACCTTTTGAGTTGCTGTTGTCAATTTAATCTTACATAGATAATTCTTTTTTTTTTTTTTTTGTACCTTAGATGAAGGTTTGCAGAACAAATAGTTTCTCATTAAGCAGTACATATTACCCTATGACAAGGGTTAAGCCCCAAGACATGTCAACACTGTCCCTTCTCAACCTTGGGTTCCTTATCACCAGCTTTCCCTTACAGGTAATTCTTGACAAAACTATCCTTCGGTTGTTACAGCTTGTAAAGCTGAATGTCAAGTTTAGTTTGCATATTTGTGCAGATTTGTTTAGAAAATGGACTCTGTTGTGAACTTGTTTCAAAGTTGTCAAATGCGAGTGTAATGAAAACACATCTGCTAAACAAAAAAAAAAGACCCAAGATTGAGAAAAGAATTAGCAAGGAAGCATTAGTTTTAAAAGTTCTTTTATAATTAAACTGTGCTGCAGATAAAGTGGATCTTTTCGCAAACTTGCTATTCATAGCATCCAAAATCATCAAATGGCAAGCAATCCAAGCAGAGCCAGAAGTAGATCAGCTGCCAGCAATTAAGAAAAGCGGAGGAGGTGGTGGCAGATTGGAGGTGAGGTAACACTGGCGTGATCTCCCAATATCAAATACAAAGAAAACAACATTTATGCATGACATTAAAAATTTTTTTACAATTAAGGTGACTCTGTGTCTTTCCCCCAATGGATAGAGAGAAAATTTTGAAAGGCATTTTTTTTAATTTCTTTTATTCAGGTATCATCATTTAAAACTGATACGATCTGCTCAAGTGCTACCTCATCAGCAAGGTTTTCTTTCAATATACATACATTCATAAATGCAAACAAAACAAACCAGTTACTATCAAGTCTATTCTGATTCATGGCAGTCCCATGCCTTTCAGAGTAGAACTTCACACCATAGGGTTTTTAATGGCTGTGAACTTTTGGAAGTAGATCACCAGGAATTTCTGCTGAGGTGCCTCTGGGTGGACTCAAAGTACCAACTTTTGGTTAGTTGTTGAGCTCTTCACCCTTAGTGACATCCATGGACTCAGTATACTTATATGTATGTATGTATCTTGTGAGAGAATATATAGATACTGAAAAAAAGAAAAAAACCCAGTTGTCATCAAGTCAATTCCAACTCATAGCGACCCTGTAAGACAGCGTAGAACTGCCCCATAGGATTTCCAAGGAGCAGGTGGTGGATTTGGATTGCTGACCTTTTGGTTAGCAGTCAAGCTCTTGAGACGTATAGATATATATCTCAAGTCCCCTAATCACATTCTTACTATCCCACCCCCCTTCTTTGTACCATCTAAGATAGTTATATTTTCTTATATATGTATCCCTTATATTCCTCTCTAATCTCCTCATTTTGTACCTACTCCAGTTAAAACATAAGCCTCATGAGAATAGAAACTTTATCTCTTCAACTTTCTGCTATATCCCTAGAACCTTGGACAGTACCTGACAAGGAGTTGACAACCACAAAAGTTTAAGAAATGAATCAATCAACTATGAGTCTTTTTTAGCACTAAGAGAAATATTATAAACTCTGTCCCATGTGTTTTGGTTTACTTCTGTCTAGTAAAGAGACTCCTTTGATTCTGTGATTCTATAAATAGTCACATTGTTTAGAAGAGCATTCTACAGATTACAATACTTTTGTAAATAAAGAAGTATATCATGTCTTCCTTGCACAGCACTACATTCAAGAAATAAATTTACTTCTAGCTTAAGAATCTGTACTTAGTCATTGCTTATTATTTATTCCTCTTTCTCTAGTCTTTGCATGAGTATTAAAGACTTTCTATATATCTTTGTAAGTGAAGCTCAGTGAATACCTTTCCGAAGCAGCTTTCTTCTGTTCAAATATCTACATCTTTGATAGTATCAATTTTTAAAAAAAAGAAAGAGAGATAGAAATAGAGAAAGAGAGGGTAGAAAGAAATAAATGTCCTAATAGCATTACAGAGGATATTCTTCATTTTTCTTCCCATCAAATCTATACAATAATTGGATATTAAAGAACAATATTGATAATTGAGTTCCATGTCTTCACCAAGCTCAGATTCTGCCAGGAGCAAATACAAAGCCAATCAATCAAGGCTAAATCCCTGTAGTAACTTCCCGTTGTTTTTAACATAAAGACCAACATCCTAGACACTGCCTAAAATGTCCACCTGGTCTGGCCCTTGCCTGTCTCCCTAGCTTCATTAATCATCACCCTCTCACTCAGTATATGAACTCAGACCAAACTGCCTTCTTCTGGTTTCTAATCTCCATTCCAAATGTCAGACCTTTGATCATGCTGTTCTGTCCATTAAGCTCTTCTCTATCCTACTCCCTCATAGAAACTCCACTCATCCTTCAGCTGTCATCTCAGAGATCCTTTTCTCTGGAAGCTTCCCCTAATTTCCTCATTCTAGGGCAGTTTCCTTTGTTATAAGCTCCCAATCTTGTTAGTTTTTTTTTTCTTTTTCTTTTTGAGCAACAGCCCCATTTGTAAACATGAGTTCATTTGTATTTCCATTTGACTGATACCTGTCTCCTATCTAGGCTTCCCAACTAGTCTCTGAGGTCATTGGTGGCTCAGTGGTAGCATTCTCACCTGCGTTAGATTCCCAGCCAATGCACCTTATGTGCAGCCACCGCCTGTCTGTCAGTGGAGGCTTGCATGTTGCTATGATGCCGAAAAGGTTTTGGTGGAGCTTCCAAGTCTCATCCCCAACCAATCATGGGGATGGCGCAAAATGGAGCAGTGATTCATACAACTGTGTGTGGAGTCACCATTAGTTGGGGTCAAATGGCAGCTAACAACAATAACAAGTAGTCTGTAGTCTCCAGGAAAGCAGGGGAGCTTTTTTACTCATCATTTTTTTCTCCCCTAGCTCAAGAAGAGTGCCTGGTACATGAAGTAGGAAGTCACTAAGACTTGCTGGGTGAAAACATATCTTTCAAATTGCTTGACTTCCCTATTTAATGTAAGTTAACTGTTGTTTTAAAATTCCTTTTATTAGTAAAGCAATAATGATAGTAAGGAAATTATGTTTATGGATGGATTTTCCTTGTTGATATGCAGATAGGTGGTTAAAGAGTAGTAAATGCAGAAAGAAGGTCAAACACTGACCAGTATCAAAACAGGGGCTTCTTACCTGTTCTGAGTACCTGTAAGTCCATCTAATGTTAGGACACTCATTTCAAAGAGTAGAATGCAGTAGCGTTTCATGAAAGGATGCTACAATAGTCTTGCCTATGATCTTCAAGAATACAATTTTGCAGCAGCATGTTGAAATCAATAAAAAGGAAAAGTTGGCAAATGTGAAAACAAAATACCTAGACCCTGCTGAACATTTCCTGGGAAATATCCAGTTACTCCATAGTGACAATGTAAATAAATAATTTCTTTTACAACAATCAGCGCAAAGCTGGTTCCTATGAGGCAGAGGTTAAAGACATCCCAAACGTCCAACTTTTCCAAACTGTTGTACCACTCTATCATCTCTAACATCATCCACTCCTCCTCCCCTCAGTACTCTCCCTCCCGTCTTTGGATTCTATGATTTGTTGCAATGTCTCACAGAACTCACAAACCATATCAAGGAAATACCTCACACAATTGTGGAGGCTGGCAAGTCCCAAATCTGTTGGTCAGGTGTAGGCTTCTCCTGACTCATGTGGCCACCAGGGTCAATGAACACAAATCAGCAGGCCAGACAGCAGGCAGTGGACTCATAAGGCTGCAAAAGCTGGCAAATCCTAGAATTGACAGGTCAGATGGCTGGCCACTGACTCAAGTCTCAAGAACTGGAGGTCAGACAATGATACAGGATCCAGGTGCAGAGAGAGAGCCCTACCTGAGCACCCACATATAACTTGGATGTATGCCACACCCCAGGGAAGGGCATAACTTGAGTAAGGGTGGGACTTAAATCATGCCCTCCTGCAAGGCTCTAACTCAAGATACACTCCACAATAATCTCATCTCATTAACATATAGAGATTAGGATTTACAACACATAAAATGGATATTTTTTAGGATAATTACATCGGATCACAAAATGCAGGACAACCGTACAGTACTGGGAATCACGGCCTAGCCAAGGTGACACAACCCCAACCATCACAAGTTCCATATACCTTATTTGCATAGTCCCACTCAGTCATTGTGTGTGAGTCACAAAGACCATAGCCAGAAGGGCCATATTAAGTAATTCATTGCACTGCAGAATGCCATATTTTGTGATGTGAAATGTTCATGCCTCACAGCACAGAAGTTATGAGAGATCAGTCAGTAATCAAAAAGTAACACCATCCATTAACCAAAGCAAGAGATGACACAAAGATGATAAATGAAGTGTCTCTACAGAAATGGAAAAAATGAATAAAGACCTCAAACATTAAAACTGGTCTGGCTTCTCCCTGGAGTTTTTGAGAGGATTTTACATTTACGGTTTCTTGCTTGGTTTCTCCCATACTTATATGTGGATTTCAGCACAGAAAATTCCCCCGTTAGTGCTTTCAATACAAACTCAGATTAACAAAAATGACTAGATTATACAGAGTCAAGTGACTAGGGATTGGCAGAGGTTTGTATCCTCGATCTGTATTGAATGACCTTGATGAAATAACTTCTTTTCTAACTTGTGTCTTATTTACTTGCAACATGGAATTTAGCAAGAAACACTTAGAAAAGATCACTACAGTGCCTACCATATACTAGAGAAGTGATGATGTTACTACTTCCTTCAACCGTGTTATTTGTGTGTAAGTGTGTGTCTTAGTCATCTAGTGCTGCTCTAACAGAAATACTACAAGTGGATGGCTTTAAAGAAGAGAAGTTTATTCTCTCACAGTCCAGTAGGCTACAATTCCAAATTCAGGGCATCAGCTCCAGGAGAAGGCTTTGTCTCTCTGTCGGCTCTGGAGAAAGATCCTTGTGATCTTGGTCTGGGAGCTTTTCTGCGCAGGAACCTCAGGTCCAAAGGACGCACTCTGCTCCTGGCACTGCTTTCTCGCTGGTATGAGGTTCCCATGTGTCTCTGCTCGCTTCTCTCTTTTATATCTCAAAAGAGATTGCATTAAGACACTATCTAATCTTGTCAACCTCATCAGTATAACTTCATCACAGTGATAGAATTTACAACACATAAGAAGATCACATGTAATCTCATCATAGTGATAGAGTTTACAACACATAAGGAAATCACATCAGATTACACAATCACACAACACTGGGAATCATGACCCAGCCAAGCTGACAGATATTTTGGGGGGACACAGCTCAATCCATGACAGTGTGTGTATGTGAAAGGTGTGCTCATGGGTGCTGAGAAGGCTTCCCGTGGTCTGTCTCCACCAAAGTTCTCCTTCACCTGCCCAATGCAATGGTACATGGAACTCCTCCAAAGGGGCAGAGCAGTTCATTTCACAATTAGCACTAGAAATAACACACAAATAGCCCTGGGAGGCATGACACGTAGAATTTCATACTAAGACTTCAAAAGATTTCAAGGAGAGTAAGTTTTGACAGGGTTAGAAGCTGAGAGTTGTAAATGCTGAAGAATGGGAACAATGAAAATGTGAATGTTCAGTGCAACAAAAGCTCATTTCACTTGCTTCACGTCTTTGCCTGGAGCTCGTCCCGGTGGAGCAACTCAGAGAGGACAGTAACTCACACTTCAAGAGTTTGCAGCAAACACCTCCACTGCTAGGGGAATATAAGCTTATAGGGATATACCTTGGGCTCAGTTCACCTTTGGGAACACTTATACGTATGAGGAATGTTGCCCATCTCTAGGAACTGCACCTTAGCGAGCCCATCTGATTATAAGATAGCAAATGGAACATACTGGAATACCAGTGTTTAAAACACTAAGAACAAAGATAGTTCAGGAAGGCAAATGTAACAATTTTTGCTTGTTTTTTACCATGTTTATATGATGTAATTTTTGTTTGCTTGTTTACCTGGCAGCCAGAATGGAAATTATCTCTTTCAAAAAAATATCCATAGAATATGCGGGTGCTTTGGGCACTTCATATAGCCGTATGCTTTATAATAACAACCCGTTGCTCAGGATCACAGTACAGACAGCAGATGCAATTACTAGGAGGATGCAGTGTTTCTGACAGTCTCATTTAGTCTGATTTTGATAAAATAACAATCCAATGAAAATGAGTTTCTATGTTTTGAGGAGTATTATGGCATATTTCTAGATTGAAAACTAAATAAAAGCATCCTGTTTTATATCTAATATTAGTTCTTGACATACCTGTCCTTCTCAACATCCTTCAAGCTCAGTTTTTCCTTGTTTTCAATTAACTTTTATTTTTCTTATCTTTTGCCACAATCACAGAGAAAGAGTAAGGAGGAAATGAAATCCAGGCAGTTGCTGGGTCCTATGAGTGTACATGATTTGTGTCATGTTGGCCCATGTTCCAGGGGCAGGTGGAAAACACAGAAACTGATTTTAAAAAAAAAAGTTAGAAAAACGAGATCATATTAACATTCCATAGAGAGCCAATAATCCAACAACCAGGGACAAGACCTAAGTGAGAACCAGAGGGAAGAGATAGCTATTCCAATCAGGAAGAGGTTTGTGTCTGGCACAATTTAACTTATCTTTCCAAAAGCTTTTTTCACCTGAGTGCTATTTATTTCCTAGACAATTTCTACTCCCAGAGGCTCCCACCTAGGACATCGGAAAGACGCTACTGGGCTTCTGACACTTCCAGTGCTTAGAATCCCCTCCTCCTTTACACCAAACAATGTTCTTCTTAGCTTTGTTCAACAATTCAAGAATCCTTTCAAGATTTTGAAATCCAGACTTCTGTAAAAATGAACATTCCAATTACGATAGGTTGAGAAGTTGTCATAAGGAGAGGGGTTGGGAGGGTAATAGGAAAAAGAGAAAAACTAATTCCAGTGAAATCTGGAATCTGTGCCACTATAGCATGAGCTGTAACTGCTGATTTTCCATATCACTTTGAACCTAAGTACTTACTACAGAACCCTCTTGAATGGGTCCAAGGAGGACCTTCTTCTTAATATTAAAGAGTGAATAAAAAGTAGCAAAATTCCAGTGTGCCCTTTAGTATTTAAGCCTCCCAGCTATGCAAGGCATGAGGAATTATAAATTTACAAGGGGGCCCTAAAAGTCATTTAGTTCATACTTCAGCTTCTACATAAACAAGTCATTTTGAAAATTTTAAAGCAAATAATAAATTTTGCCTAAAAAATCTTTTGATAACCATCTAGTACAGTTTTCCTCAATGAAACATTCCAGAATTAGAATTAGAAAGTGTTTCCTAATATGTTGCTGCAATTTTAGATAATTTTTCTACTGCATTTCACTATTTTCCTTCTTCCTATACTTATAGATATTTATACATATCAATGTATCTTGTTTTATTTTAGATAAAGGTGTTTACATGGTTTTTTTTTAAACCTTGGTTATGAAATTAAGATTACTTATGATTGCACATTGATTTTTGATGTTTATATTAGAGCCACAAGTTTGATCTTTATAAACATGTCTTTGTATGTGATGTATACCTGACTTGTAGTGACTTGTAGTACCAAGGGTGGCAGTGAGGAAAATTTTTGAGGTACCAGCTCATCCTGAGACTTGATTCCTCTGATTCAGCTTCCACACTAATTTTGTGTCATACTTTACTTACCTGTCAATGTTCTCCTTGAAAGTAAATGTCTGGGAAAAAACACCTCTTATTTAGATATAAGAGTGGGAAACCCTGGTGGTGTAGTGGTTAAGAACTATGGCTGTTAACCAAAAGGTCGGCAGTTCAAATCCACCAGGCACTCCTTGGAAACTCCATAGGGCAGTTCTGTTCTGTCCTATAGGGTCCTATGAGTCAGAATCTACTCAATGGCAACTGGTTTGGGTTTTTTTTTTTTTTTTTTTTTGGTTAGTGTAGAATGAAGGGGAGAAAATACACCAAAGGTCTCTTATGTACTTCTCACTGCTTGCTTAAGGGATATTTTTGAAAATAGAAATTAAATCTACATGACCAAAAGTGCCTGGCAGGCATGGCGTTGCTGAGTCCCACACTGTGCATGTGTCCACAGCCAAGTTAGGGGCTCTGGCCATTCATCCTGGGCTTGGAGCCACACTGGTCAGCAGCCTTGCCAACCAGAACATGCCAGGGAGGTGAAGCTCTCGGGCCTCCTTATTGTCTCCCCAAAACTCTACAAGTAAATACCCTAATAGGATTTCCTGAGAAATGTTAGACCCAATCACCGAGTATGCTCTACAGAGAGTTTGCTCTCCATAATTGCTGATGCCACATTAGTCTGGTGGCTATTTAGACCAGAGTCCCCAGTGAGGCTCCAGAGAAAACATGAAAATCATTAGTTTTTGGTAATTCCTGAAGTATTCCTGTTTTTCCTTCAAGATGAAGGCATGACCTTGGGCGACCCTTTGAAATGCCATCTAACTCTAATTCCCTAACAACCCTACTGTTTTTTATCTACTTCTGTAACTGGATTTTTGGCAGTAAAGGAGATTGTGAGTGGGCAACATGTGTGTAACTAAACTCATTAGCAGCATGAGCCAGTTTAGATCTCATGGGACTGATACTTAAAGCAGTGGTTCCAAGCCTTGTAAAATTGCCATGAAGTGGAGATTTGGCAACATTTGGGTTAATTGGATAATCGCAAACCACCAAACCAGGTCATCCAGTTCAGTCGTATTCCAGCTGGAATCTGAATTATTTAATCTGGCTGCCAGAAATGATCAGATTAACTAGAGAAAATGCCAGGCTGTTTAGGTATTTGGTCTGTAAATGTAAAGCAGTAAGAAAAGGAGGCCCTGTACATTGCAGGTTGTAGGGAATTCATGAAGTGCCACCAGTTTTTCCCAGAGAGTGCTCTCTAGCAATCTAGAAGAGACACATCATGCAGGTGCTCTGTTTGTGGATGCAGTAAACTGCGGGGCAATGCATTGCCTCTATTCTAGGATACGCTTAACATGTTTTCCATCAGCAGCTTTTGAATTAGGAGGAACTTTGTTATGGAAACCTTCTAGCTAGAGATCTCATAATTTTTGGTGATCGGTGACAATTTGATTCTTGGACGTTGTTTTCCCTTATGGAACAAGAATTTAAATTAGTGCCATTGGTTTGCTCTCCTTCCATCCCAAGGGCAATGAGAGTAGAGTGTAGATCCTAAAATAGGTTTCACTTCTGGACTTGTTGGTGCTTAATAATAGATAATTTTAACCCCTAGACAATTAGCTAGTGCTCATATATAATTCCTTTGACTCACAAAAGGGAAACTAAAATTCTTACAACTTTCCCCCACAGCTAGCATTGAGACTTGAAAATTTATGCTACACAATTACAGTGTCTTCACATTCAAAGAAAGGAAGAAAGGAGCAGTTATCTAAAATATCATTCAGGGTCAGAGCATACCACTCTTTCTGACTGAATTTGTTCCCAGTTTTGTTTTTATTTCAGCCCCCAGGATCAGGGTCTCCTCTCTCATGATGGACGTTATAATTGTACAGCTTCAGACGAATCTCAGAGCAATGGAGACACTCAATTCTGAGCAGGTTACTCTCCCCAGTTTTGATAACCTAAGTCTCAGGTCTGCATCCCAACATAGTGTCCTGTTCATTTCTAGCACTCTTGGCAAGATGGACAGTTAACAGTCAACAGTAAAAGCTCTTCTTGGTCACCCATAGTGCAGTAGCACATACACTGTGAAATACAAACATGTATTTGTAGTATGCTGTAAAGAAAGCTCTAAACTGAGGAGTGAAAGCAAATAAACAAACAAAACAAACCATGAACCATAATGTCAGTCACAGGCATGCATGTATGTCATTCCCTTGCCTTTAATTGTTTTCTTTTCCTTTTTTTTCCTCAAACAGTGGGTAATTTAAACATTTCCTGATATAGTTCTTCATTATAGTCCATAAATGCTTTATGGATGTGCTTTAAAAATTTTGTCCTAAAGCTTGAATTTGAGCAAAGCCATCATGTAAAGGAAAAAAAAAAATCATTGACATCTGCTGAAGTATTAATGTCTCTGAAAGCACACAGGGCATTAACACAGATTTTCTCTTGCTGAATGATAACTTTTAATTTTTTTGAAAGAATGCCAAGGGACTTTCCTGAAAAAAATTCTCTCACTATATCCTTGACTTTACTTAAATTTGTTTTATAGCCTTCTATTCCAAATCTAAAAAGCAAACAAAAAATACTAAAACCACTGTTGTCGAGTCGTTTCCAACTCATAACAACCCTATAGGACAGAGTAGAACTGCCTCATAGGGTTTCCAAGGCTATAAATCTTTATGGAAGAAGACTGCCACATCTTTCTCCCACAGAGCAGCTTGTGGGTTCGAGCCGTTGACCTTTCTGTTAGCAGCCAAGGGCTTAACCACTTCACCACCAGGGCTCCTCAGGCTCCATAAAAAATTGTATATGTTTAAAACCAGTACAACTTATGTACATAGGCAACATCAGACATGATTCATTCTTAAATATTGGAGGAGACTATTTCCTCACAGCAAACAGTCTGTTTATGGATGGGCAAAGGGATTTTCAAATTAATCTCGTTATTTAACTGTAAGCAAAAGAAAGCAAGATAAGTGAAACAAGTAACAAATATTTCTTCTTTCCATCCTATGACCTGGCACTTCTCCCACAAAGTAGAAGGATTCTAAATGGTGTAATTTTAGGTTCTTTGAATCCTTATTAGACAGTGATTTTTAATATCCAGAGAAAAAGCTAGACTGTAAGCAAAAAGCAACTCTCATGTTTCCCTTTTAGGATGCCACCGTCTTTCTCTCATGTTTTAGCTCAGGTTCTCCAGATAGCACAGTCTACCACAAAGGCTTCAGTGGAGGTAGATTACCTGGCAAGTGATCCAGGCTGGAAGAGTGAAGGACAAGGGAAATGAAACACGGAGAAGTGAAAGTTTGTTCAAGAGAATGTTATGAGTTGACCTCCACTACAGATGATTGGAAGGAGCCCTGATGGTGCAGTGGTTAAAGGGCTCATCTGCTAATGGACAGGTCGGCATTTCTAGCCCACCGATGGCTCTGAGGCAGAAAGATGTGGCAATCTGCTCCCATAAAGATTACAGCCTTGGAGACCCTGTGGGGCAATTTTACCCTGCCCCGTACTGTGAGGATGGCACAGGACCAGGCAGTGTTGCGTTCTGTTGTACACAGGGGAGCTATAGATGGAACCGACTCCAGGGCACCTAACAACAACAATAACAATAGAGTCACTATGGGTCAGAATCAACCCCTCGACAGGGGTTTTTTTGTTTTTTTGGTAAAGAATGTGCATTTCTGTTTATAAGCCATATGTTTGAATACATTTAATACATTTAAATAAATCTTTTCTTTAATTGAGAGCATATACATCGTTGTTTATATTTTACTCTTTGTCAGATGTTACATGGTATTTTAAAATCTTCAATTTTTTGTTTCTTTCAATTCCTCTTTACATTTATGACAGCTTTTGCTTTATGTAGCTGGATAAAATTTTATTTAATAGATAATTCATGGCAACTAAATCTTTTGTGTAAATTATATAGTTTAACAATATAAAAAGAACATCTTTATTCTATTTCGTGCTTCTGTTTTTAAGTCACATAGTCACATTATTATTGTAACAAATGTCATCTTACAATTGAATTTATTAGATATACTTTTGTAACTGCTTTACCACTTAATCATTTTATGTTTCTTTGTATTAAATATGTCATTTGGATTTTGTTTTATGGTCTAATCACCTATTTAATTTACTATTATAATTAAAATATTTTGTTGGTCTTACTTTCGTTTATTTGTTAAATGGTTTCTATTTGTTTATAATGCTTTCTTAATGTTTTCTTTATTTCCTAACTTCTGCCATATGTGTTATTTTGTTTGTTTGTGTGTTTTTATATTTTCTGTTGTTTTATACCACTTGCATCCTATTTAAATTCTACTCCTGTTAATTTTTTTTTTCATTTAAACATTATTTAATTTTTCTGTTGAATGGGAAATATTGATCTGTAATGGAGTCTGTTGTATAGAAAAAAGTGGATAGGCATCAAGGTTAGTCAAAAGCAATGGAAGGAGTTAAATCACTAAATGAAGAAGAATTGTGTCTAGCAGCTAGTCCTTGAGGGGAAAAGAAAAGGAGAACAGAATCAATGGAATGACTTGCATTCTCTTAACCACACAAGGCAGGTGTATTAGTTTCCTATTGCCGATGTACAAATTACTAGAAACTTAGCTACTTAAAGCAACTCAAATTTATTACATCACAGTTTCCACAGGTCAGAAGTTCAATAGGCTCATCTAGGTCTCTGCTTCGGGTCTCACAAGGCTGAAACCAAGGTTTCATCAGGGCTCTGCTCCTTTCTGGAGGCTCTGGGGAAAAATCTGCTTCCTTGTTCATTTAGCCTGTTGGCAAAACTCAGTTCCTTTCAGTTGTAAGACTGAAGTACTGTTTCCTTGCTGGCTGTCCACTGAAGGCCATTTTCAGGTTCTAGAGGTATTCCTTGGCTTGTGGTCCTCTTCCTCCATCTTCAAACTCAGTAATGGTTCAAACTCAGTATTGCATTTCTCTGACTGACTTCATCTGGGACAGTTTCTCCTCTTTTAAGACCTCACATGATCAGATGGGGTCTAAATGGATAATCCAGGATAATCTTCCCATCTCAAAATTTATAAACTTAGTCACATCTAGAAAGCCCCTTTGTTGTGTAATGTAACATATTTACAGGTTTCTGACATTCGAGAGTAGACATCTTTGAAGGGGCCATTTTTCAGTCTACCACAGAAGTGTAGCCAAGAACATGTTAGAAATTAGACCAGCTAACATTAAGAGTTATGGTCAAAGATGGCGCTCTAGGCAGAAACACCACGCCGTCCCTCCACAGCAAAGATCCGAAAAACTAAGCCTAACAGAGAATCAACAATCCTGAAACCCTAGAACACCAAATGAAGAGATAAAGAACGCAGCCAAACACCAAACGGAGTGAGAATACTAAAAGAGAACGGAGAGCGAGGAGAGACTCAGGCAGAGATTCCTTACCAGCTAACGCAGCGCGGATCCACCATCTTGGATTCCTATCGGAGACCAGCAAACGGGAGAGCAGCCTTGCAGAGCATCTGGTCGGAGACAGAACGACCGGTAAACTGCGGTGCGCGCTCTCCCACCACCCACCCCTCTCCGCCTCAGCTGGGGATCCCCTGCTTTCCGTGGCCAGGGTCTCTGGGCTGGGGGGTGCTGGTGCTTGGATTCCGCGCGCCTGGGCTGGCGGCTGTCTGGGAGCCGTTTGCTGGCAGCTAGCGAACCTTTCTCTGCCGCCTCCCCCTCCTTTTGCCTGGGTGCCTGGTTCCGAGTGCTGTCTCTGCTCTCTCCTGCGGGGCTGTAGGGCTGCGTGCGGGCGTGTGGCTGTTTCTAGGTCTGGGCCCCCGCGTGGGTGAGATCCCGGGGCCTTTGTTTGTTCGCCCCTCTGCTTTCCGTGGCCGGAGTCCCTGAGCTGGGGAGCGCCGGTGCTTGGATTCCGCGCGCCCGGGCGGGGGGCTTTCTGGGAGCCGTTTGCCGGCCGCTAGCGAGCCTTTTTCTGCCGCCTCCCCCTCCTTTTGCCTGGGTGCCTGGTTCCGAGTGCCGTCTCTGCTCTCTCCTGCGGGGCTGTAGGGCTGCGTTCGGGCGTGTGGCTGTTTCCAGGTCTGGGCTCCCGCGCGGGTGGGATCCTGGGGCCTTTGTTCGTTGGCCCCTCTGCTTCCCGTGGCCACGGTCACTTAACCCCGAGACTACCGGTTTCTTGGAATTTGCGCCCCTGAGTGGGGGCTCTCTGGGTCCCATTTGTAGGCACTGACTGCTGGTGTTGCCCTTTTTTTTTTTTTTCTCTCAATTTTATTTTTCTTCCTTTTTTGATTAGTTTTGTCATCTTTTACCTCTTTTTCTCTTTTGTCTTTCTTCATTGCTTAATTTCTTGTCTCTCTATCTCTTCCTTCTCTTTCTGATCCCTGAATTCCAGGCGATGTATGCCTCTGTACCTTCTGGCCAGGCTGAGCTGTGAAAATTGAGACCGACTCCCCCAGACCTCATAGCTGCATCGGTGGGATCCCTGGGAACTTTGCAGTTCTTTAACTTTTCTGATTTTTATTTGCTCATTCTTTCCTTTTCTTTCTCTTCCCCTTTCTGGTTTCCTCCATCCCATAGTCTCTCATCTGTACATTCCAACGACAAGCTCCCCTAGCATTCTTTTATGTTTGTACACTTTTTGCTCCTCCTCCTCTCTCCTCTCTCCCATATCCAGCTTAGCTTCACACATAACCATCTTCCCGCTGCACCCTACCTACCTGCACCGTGCACTAGACATCACATCACCAAGCGGTGCAGGCACGCCCTATTGGAACCTGCCCAGCACTGACTACCGACCGTCCTGGTGGCTGCGGTGAGTGCCACAAGCAACCCATCCCAGTGGCTCCTCCTCAACTAGATCTGCCCAGCTGTACCACAAGAACGAAAAAAAAAAAAATCTACAATCAATAAACGAGAGAAATATCTACTGAATGCCCCGAAAACAGCAAACAATATCAAAACATTTACAAAAACAAGACAAGATGGCTCCAATAGGCGTCCAAATTAAAACACCAGATAACTCTCCTGTGGAAGAAAATGCACTAGAAGTACCTGATACGGAACTCAAATCACTAATACTCGGAATTTTCCAAGAACTGAGGCAAAAAGCTGACAAACATGAGGAAAAAATAGACAAATTTATGGAAAATACAGACAAAAAATTGGAAGAATTCAGGAAGATGATGCAAGAACAAAATGCCAAAATAAATTCACAACTCGAAATTATACAAAAACAACAATTAGAAATCCAAAAGATAAACAACAAGATTTCAGAAATGGACGGTGTCATAGAAGGGCTGAGAAGTAGATTTGAAACCATGGAAGACAGGATCAGTGGAACTGAAGACAAACACTTGGATACAACTCTGTTTCAGGAAAACTCAGAAAAAAGAACAAAGAAAAATGAAGAGACCCTGAGAGTTATGTGGGACACAATTAAAAGCAAAAACTTACGAGTGATTGGCATACCAGAACAGGAGGAGAAAACAGAAAACACAGAGAGGATCATTGAGGAACTGCTGACAGAAAACTTTCCCAATATCATGAAAGATGAAAAGCTGGTCATCCAAGAAGCTCAACGAACCCCATATAGAAGAGACCCCAAAAGAAAATCACCAAGACATATCATATTCACACTCCCTAAAACTAAAGACAAACAAAGAATCCTGAGAGCAGCTCGTGAAAAACAAGAAGTCACATACAGAGGAGAAACAATAAGACTAAGCTCAGATTATTCAGCAGAAACCATGCAGGCAAGAAGGCAATGGGATGACATATATAAAATCTTGAAAGAAAAAAATTGTCAGCCAAGAATAATATATCCTGCAAAACTCTCATTCAGATTTGATGGTGAAATTAGGTCATTTCCAGATAAACAGAAACTAAAGGAATATGCAAAAGTCAAACCAAACTTACAAGAATTATTAAAGGGAGTTCTTCGATCTGAGGACAAACAGCTTAAGCCCTCAGGCAGGACCTAGGACCTAGGACGCAGGTTGACATGAACCAGATACCATTCTAGGAACTGAACTACAGACGACTTCCCAAAAACAAAAGATATACAACAGGGAATCAGAGAAATCAATCAAAGGATGACAACAACATCAAAACAATGAAAGAGGGAACAAACGGCATAGGTATAGAACCTTCTAAAGGAGAAGAAGGCAAGGCGATACCAAGTAACGGTAGACTGCTTCAAAATTATAAAGATAAGGGTAAAATTCATGGTAACCACAAAAAAAGTTAACAAACCAACTCATAAAAATAAAGACGAAAAACATAAAGTCTCAACAAAACCAAAACCTACAAAAACAAAAGAAATGAACACAAAATCCACAAACAAAAGGAACTCAGCACAAGAGACTAAGAAGAACAAAGAAAACTTCAGCATCACAAAAAAAAGCACTACAAAATGACAGCAACAAATTCACATCTATCAATAATTACACTGAACGTAAATGGACTCAATGCACCCATAAAGCGACAGAGAGTGGCAGAATGGATAAGAAAACAGGATCCATCTATTTGCTGTCTACAAGAGACACATCTTAGAAACAAAGATGTGAATTTATTAAAAATCAAAGGTTGGAAAAAAATATATCAAGCTAACAACTACCAAAAAAGAGCAGGAGTGGCAATTCTAATCTCAGATAAAATAGACTTTAAAACAAAATCTACCATAAAAGACAAAGAAGGACACTATATAATGATTAAGGGGATGATCCATCATGAAGACATAACCATAATAAATATCTATGCACCCAATGACAGGGCTCCAAAATACATAAAAAAAACTCTAACAGCACTGAAAAGAGAAATTGACAGTTCCACAATAATAGTAGGAGACTTCAACACACCACTCTCAGTAAAGGACAGAACAACTAAAAAGAAACTCAGCAAAGATACAGAAGACCTAAAGGACACAATCAGCCAACTGGACCTCATAGACATATATAGAACAATCCATCCAACCGCTGCAAAGTACACATTCTTTTCCAATGCACATGGAACGTTCTCCAGAATAGACCACATCTTAGGCCACAGAGCAATCCTCAACAAGATCCAAAATGCTGAGATAATTCACAGTATCTTCTCTGACCACAATGCCATCAAGGTAGAAATTAACACTAGAAAGAGCAAGGAAAAAAAATCAAACATGTGGAAACTGAATAATAATCTGCTTACACATCAATGGGTAATAGAAGAAATCAGAGATGGAATTAAAAAATTCCTAGAATCAAATGAAAATGAAAACACATCATACCAAAACCTTTGGGACACAGCAAAGGCAGTCCTCAGAGGACAATTTATAGCAATAGATGCACATATCAAAAAAGAAGAAAGGGACAAAATCAAAACATTAACTACAGAACTCAAACAAATAGAAAGAGAACAACAAAAAAAGCCTACAACCACCGGAAGAAAGGAAATAGTAAAGATCAGAGCAGAAATCAATGAAATAGAGAACAGAAAAACAATAGAAAGAATCAACAAAACCAAAAGTTGGTTCTTTGAAAGAATCAACAAAATCGACAAACCACTGGCCAGACTGACAAAAGAAAAAGAGCAGAGGGCACAAATAACCCAAATAAGAAATGAAATGGGGGACATTACAACAGACCCAACTGAAATAAAAAGGATTATAACAGAATATTATGAAAAACTATATTCCAACAAATTTGAAAACCTAGAGGAAATGGATAAATTTCTAGAAACATACGGCCTACCCAAACTACAACAAAGTGATATTGAAAATCTGAACAGACCCATAACAAGAGAAGAGATTGAAAAGGTAATAAAAAAACTCCCAACCAAAAAAAGCCCTGGCCCAGATGGCTTCACTGGAGAATTCTACAAAACATTTACAGAAGAGCTCGTACCAGTTCTACTCAAGTTATTTCAGAGCATAGAAGAGGAAGCAACACTTCCAAATTCATTCTATGAAGCCAGCATAACGCTGATACCAAAACCAGGCAAAGACATCACAAAAAAAGAAAATTACAGACCAATATCTCTCATGAATATAGATGCAAAAATTCTGAACAAAATTCTAGCCAATAGAATTCAGTATCATATCAAAAAATAATACACCACGACCAAGTAGGATTCATACCAGGTATGCAAGGATGGTTTAACATTAGAAAATCCATCAACGTAATCCACCACATAAATAAAAGGAAAGAAAAAAATCACATGATTATCTCAATTGATGCAGAAAAGGCATTTGACAAAGTCCAACACCCATTCCTGATAAAAGCTCTCAATAAAATAGGTATAGAAGGGAAATTTCTCAACATAATAAAGGGCATCTATGCAAAACCAACAGCCAACATCATTCTTAATGGAGAAAGGCTGAAAACATTCCCCCTGAAAACAGGAACAAGACAAGGATGCCCTTTATCACCACTCCTATTTAACATTGTGCTGGAAGTTCTAGCTAGAGCAGTAAGGCAAGAGAAAGAAATAAAGGGCATCCAAATTGGTAATGAAGAAGTTAAACTCTCCCTGTTTGCAGATGATATGATACTATACATAGAAAACCCTAAAGACTCCACGAGAAATTTACTGGAAGTAATAGAAAGATTCAGCAGAGTAGCAGGATACAAGATAAACATTCAAAAATCAGTTGGATTCCTATACACCGGTAAAGAGAACGATGAAAAGGAGATCAGGAAATCAATACCATTTTCAATAGCCCCTAAAAAGATAAAATACTTAGGAATAAATCTGACCAGGAATATAAAAGACCTATACAAAGAAAACTACAAAACACTGCTGCATGAAACCCAAAGGGATCTACATAAATGGAAAAACATACCATGCTCATGGATAGGCAGACTCAACATTGTGAAAATGGCAATTCTACCTAAAGCAATCTACAAATACAATGCAATTCCGATCCAAATACCAACAACATTCTTCAAAGAGATGGAAAAACTAATTATTAACTTTATATGGAAAGGGAAGAAACCTCGAATAAGTAAAGCACTACTGAAGAAGAAGAATAAAGTTGGAGGACTCACACTACCTGACTTGAGAACCTACTATACAGCTACAGTAGTCAAAACAGCCTGGTACTGGTACAACAACAGAGACATTGACCAATGGAACAGAATTGAGAACTCAGATGTAGATCCATCCACCTACGGTCACCTGATTTTTGACAAGGGCCCAAAATACATCAAATGGGGAAAAGACAGTCTTTTTAACAAATGGTGCTGGCAAAACTGGATATCCATTTGTAGAAAAATGAAACAGGACCCATACCTCACACCATATACAAAAACTACTTCAAAATGGATCAAAGACCTGAATATAAAGCCTCAAACTATAAAATTCATAGAAGAAAAAATAGGACCAACACTTCAGGCCTTAATACATGGCATTAACAGGATACAAACCATAAACATCAACACAAAAAACCCAACAGATAAACTAGATAATTGGGATCTTCTAAAAATCAAACATCTATGCTCTTCAAAAGATTTCACCAAAAGAGTTAAAAGAGAACCTACAGACTGGGAAAAAATTTTTGGACAGTACAAGTCAGACAAAGGTCTAATCTCCATAATCTACAAGAAAATTCAACACCTCTACAACAAAAAGACAACCAATCCTATCAAAAAATGGGCAAAGGAAATGAACAGACACTTCACCAAGGAAGACATTCAAATGGCCAACAGACACATGAGGAAATGCTCGCGATCACTAGCCATTAGAGAAATGCAAATTAAAACCACAATGAGATACCATCTCACCCCGGCATTACTGGCACGAATCAAAAACACTGGAAATAACAAATGTTGGAGGGGCTGCGGGGAGACGGGAACTCTTATACACTGCTGGTGGGAATGCAAAATGATACAGCCATTTTGGAAAATGATATGGCGTTTCCTCAGAAAGCTAGAAATAGATGTACCATTCGATCCAGCAATCCCACTCCTAGGAATATATCCTAGAGAAATAAGAGTCATCACTCGAATAGACATATGCACACCTATGTTCATGGCAGCATTATTCACAATAGCAAAACGATGGAAACAACCTCGATGTCCATCAACAGACGAATGGATACACAAACTAAGGTACATACACACAATGGAGTACTATGCAACGAGAAAGAACAATGAATCGGTGAACCATCTCATAACATGGATGAAACTGGAGGACATCATGCTGAGTGAAATAAGTCAATCACAAAAGGACAAATATTGTATGAGACCTCTATTGTAAAAACCCATGAAAAAATTCACATGCAAAATGTAACAATCCTTGTTGGTTACCAGGGATGGGAGGGGGGGGGGATACTAAATAGGTAATAGGTAAGTGGTAACTTGGGTGAGAGATGAGATAGTACATAGTACAGCGGAAACTAACACAACCTGCACAAGGAAAGGTCATGAAGGCCCTATAGACACATCCAAACCCCCCGAGGGACTGAGTTGTTGGACGGAGGGCTCTGGGGACCATGATCTCGGGGAACATCTAGCTCAATTGGCATAACACTACTTATAAAGATAATGCTCTACATTCTACCTTGGTGAGTAGTGTCTGGGGTCTTAAAAGCCTATGAGCGGCCATCTAAGATACTCCACTGATCTCATCCCTTCGGGAACAAGGGAGAATGAAGAGAACAGGATACAAGGAAAAGATTAGTCCGAAGGACTAATGGTCCACAGCTACCAAGGCCTCCACGGGACTGAGCCCAGTACAGCTGGATGGTGCCCGGCTACCACCAATGACTCCTTTGACCAGGATCACAACAGAGGGTTCTGGGCAGAGCTGGAGTAGGATGTAGAGCATAATTTTAACTCCCAAAAAAAAAAAAAAAGAAGACCAGATATACTGGCCTAAAGAATACTAGAGAAACCTCGAGAGTGTGGCCCCCAGACACCCTTTCAGCTCAGAGGGGAAGTTACCTTCAAGGTTCGATCTTAAGCCTGGGAATGGACACCCCAGTAAAACTAAATGGGACTAACGATGTACAGGAGTCCGGTGACAAGGGCCAGAAGGCAGAGGGAGAGTAGGAAACTGATGATAAGGAACACAAATTGAATAAGGACACTGTCGATGTATTGTGAGATTGTTGACCACTGCTATAGGGCAACATTTGTAGTAACTATTAAATGGGAGGCTGTTTTGTCCTGTAAGCCTTCATCTTGGGCGAGAATGGCAGCACAATTGGAAGAGCATAGTCAATATCACTTAAATGTGTAAGTAAAAAGTTTTGAAATGGTGTTTAAATAAAATAAAAATAAATAAATAAATAAACAAACAAAGGAGACTAAAGAGGTACAATAGTCCACTGACAAGGTCCAGAAGACAGAAGGGGACAAGGAAGCCCCCTGGTGATAGGCAACACAAGGTGGAGTAAGGATATTCTTGATGTGCTGTGAGATTGTTAACCATTGTCATAGGGCAACAAGTGTAGTAACTGTTAAATGAAAAACTATTTTGTTCTGTAAGCCTTCATCTTAAGTGAGAATAACAGCACAGTTGGAAGAGCGTAGTGAATGTCACTGAACTGTGAATGTAGAAAATTTTGAAACGGTGTATCTTTGGCCATCTGTAATTTTCATCAAAAAAAAAGGTTGAGAATTTAGAGGCTTAATACGTTGTGGGGTTGTTAACCAATGTCAAAAAAAAACAACATGTGTACTACTATTTCATGAGAAACTATTTGCTCTGTAAGCTTTCACCTGAAGTACAATAAAATATATATTAAAAAAAAAAAAAAAAGAGTTATGGTCAAAGCTGCATTGTGTTGACTTGACATAGGACCTTACATTATGGAAATCATAATGAGGAAGAAAAAAAGAGTGCAAATAAAGTAAACCATAATTAGGGATTGACCTATGTGCAACCTGGAGAGTCCCAAATGGAGACAGGGCCTGGGAGGAATTTGGAAGGGATTTTTGATGTAGATCAAGAATAGTGATATTAAAGGGGAAGAATACAACACCAGTAAAAAGAAGATGAAGAGAGATCTTCTGCATATTGTAGACTTATTGCTACTCCTGCTGACACAGATTAGAGTAAGTGTTAACTAATAAATCATGTAGTTTTACATCCAGGTTATCTCATCTAGTTACTGTGGCATTGCTGCTTAAAAGATACCCCTATTTATTAGGAAATTATCTCAGAGAAAAAGCAGATGCCCAGTCTCCTGGTCCTCTGTGTAAGGGTTCAGGACAATCTAATCAGTTGAAACCTTTGATTCTACTTCCTGCTTTTGTCAGTCTATGCTTTAAAATCTACTCTCTGCTTTTACCATCATCTTGGAAGATAGGACCAGTCCAGGGGAAGTACACAAGGAAACAACACTTTATTTCCCAATGGCTGCAATCAATGACTAGAGTCAAACACTATATTATAAGTTCCATAAAACCAATTCCATTCCTCTTTCAGGCACTGAGTTTACCGACATATTTTTATTTTTTTCCTTGCACCAGCCTAACTTCTCAAATTTTTTATATATAGGTTTTGTACCCCTGCCACGTGTCTGTCAGTTTGTCCTCCTGTGGGGGCTTGCGTGTTGTTGTGATACTGGAAGCTATGCTACCGGTATTCAAATGCCATCAGGGTCACTCATGGTGGAGAGGTTTCAGCTGAGCTTGCAGACTAGGACAGACTAGGAAGGAAGACCCGGCACTCTACTTCTAAAAATAATTAGCCAGTGAAAACCTTACGAATAGCAGCGGAACATTGTCTGATATAGTGCTGGAAGATGAGCCTCTCAGATTGGAAGGTACTCAAAAGATGACTGGGGAAGAGCTGCCTCCTCAAAGTGGAGTCAACTGACGTGGATGGAGTTGAGCTTTCAGAACCCTCATTTGCTGATGGGGCATGACTCAAAATAAGAAGAAACAGCTGTAACATCCATTAATAATGAGAACATGGAATGTATAAAGTATGAATCTTAGAAAATTGGAAATTGCCAGAAACGAAATGGAATGCATAAACATTGCTATCCCGGGCACTAGTGAGCCGAAATAGACTGGTATCGGACATTTTGAATCAGACAGTCATATGGCCTACTATGTCAGGAATGACAGCTTGAAGAGGAAAGGCGTTGCATTCATTGTCAAAAAAGAACATTTCAAGATCTATCCTGAAGTACAATACTGTCCGTGATAGGATAATATCCATACTCCTACAAGGAACACCACTATTATTCAAATTTACACACCAACCACTGAGGCCAAAGTTGAAGAGATTGAGGACTTTTACCAACTTCTGCAGTCTGAAATTGATCAAATATGCAATCAGGATGCATTGATAATTACCGGTGATTGGAATGCAAAGGATTGGTAGCTGGAAAATATGGCCTTGGTGATAGAAACAATGCCAGAGATTGCATGATAGAATTTTTCGAGACCAACAACTTCTTCATTGCAAATACCTTTTTCCACCAATATAAATGGCGACTATACACATGGACCTCACCCCATGGAATACAGAGGAATCAAATCGACTACATCTGTGGAAAGAGATGATGGAATAGTTCAATATCATCAGTCAGAACAAGGCCAGGGGCTGACTGCGGAACAGACCATCAATTGCTTATATGGAAGTTCAAGCTAAAACTGAAGAAAATTTAAACAAGTCCACCAGATCCAAAGTACAACCTTGAGTATATCCCACCTGAACTTAGAGACCATCTCAAGATCTGATGTGTTGAACTAACCACCGAAGACCAGATGAGTTGTGGAATGACCTCAAGGACATCGTACATGAAGAAAGCAAGAGGTCGTTGAAAAGGTAGGAAAGAAAGAAAAGATCAAAATGGATGTCAGAAGAGACTCTGAAAATAGCTTAAGTAAAAGGAAGAAATGATGAAGTAAAAGAACTGAACAGAAGATGTCAAAGGGCAGCTCGTAAGACAAAGACCTGGAGATAGAAAACCAAAAGGGAAGAATACGCTCAGCATTTCTCAAACTGAAAGAACTGAAGAAAAAATTCAAGCCTTGAGTTGTAATAGTGAAGGATTCTATGAGGAGAATATTAAATGCTGCAGGAAGCATCAAAAGAAGATGAAAGGAATACACAGAATCATTATACCAAAAAGAATTGGCCGACGTTCAACAATTTACACAGGTAACATACGATCAGGAACCAATGGTACTGAAAGAAGAAGTGCAAGCTGCATTGAAGGCATTGGTGAAAAACAAGGCTCCAGGAATTGATGGAATATCAGTGGAGATGGTTCAACAAACAGATACAGCCCTGGAAGTGCCCACTTGTCTATGCCAAGAAATTGGGAGGACAGCTACCTGGCCAACCAACTGGAAGAGATTCATATTTATGCCCATTCCCAAGAAAGGTGATCCAAGGTGAATGTGGAAATTATCAAACAATATCATTAATATAACATGCAAGTAAAATTTTGCTGAAGATCATTCAAAAGCGGCTGCAGCAGTATATCCACAGGGAACTTCTGGAAATTCAAGCTGGATTCAGAAGAGGATATGTAACGAGGGATATCATTGCTGATGTCAGATGGATCCTGGCTGAAAGCAGAGAATACCAGATGTTTACTTGTATTTTATTTACTATGCAAAGGCATTCAACTATGCGGATCATAACAAATTATGGACAACATTTCAAAGAATAGGAATTCCTATGTGCTCATGAGAAACCTGTACACAGATTAAGAGCAGATTAAGAGCAGAACAAGGGGATACTTTGTGGTTTAAAGTTAGGAAAGGTGTACGTCAGGGTTGTATCCTTTCACCATACCTATTCATTCTGTATGCTGAGCAAATAATCTGAGAAGCTGGACTCTATGAAGAAGAACAGGGCATTAAGATTGGAGGGAAAAAAAAAAGATTAGAGGAAGGTATGTTAACAACCTGCGTTATGCAAATGACACAACCTTGCTTGCTGAAAGTGAAGAGGACTTGAATCACTTACTGATGAAGATCAAAGACCATAGCTTTCAGTATGGAATACACTTCAGCATAAAGAAAACAAAAATCCTCACAATTGGACTGATAAGCAGCATCATAATAAACAGAGAAAAGATTGAAGTTGTCAAGGATTTCATTTTACTTAGATTCACAATCAACACCCATGGAAAAAGCAGTCAAGAAATCAAAAGACGAATTGCATTGGTCAAATCTACTGCAAAAGACCTCATTAACGTGTTGAAAAGCAAAGATGTCACCTTGAAGACTAAGGTGCGCCTGACCCAAGCCATGGTGTTTTTAATCGCCTCATATGCATGTGAAAGCTGGACAATGAATAAGAAAGACCAAAAAAGAATTGATGCCTTTGAACTGTGGTGTTGGCGAAGAATATTGAATATACCATGAACTGCCAAAAGAACGAACAAATCTGTCTTGGAAGAACTACAACCAGAATGCTCCTTAGAAGTAAAGATGGCGAGACTACATTTCACATACTTTGGACATGTTATCAGGAGGGATCAGTCCCTGGAGAAGGACATCATGCTGTGTAAGGTAGAGGGTCAGGGAAACAGAGGAAGATCCTCAAAGAGATGGACTGACACAGAGGCTGCAACAATGGGCTCACGCATAACAATGATTGTGACCATGGCACAGGACCGGGCAGTGTTTTGTTCTCTTGCACATAGGGTCGCTATTAGTTGGAACTGACTGGATGGCACCTAACAACAATAACAGGTTTTGTACCTAGATCATTCTTAGAACATTAAGTTTTTATTTTGTCTATCTGCTATTTTGAGAATGAATTTTGAATGTATATACAATTTTATTAGCAGATTTGCTTTTACTGGTGTCTATCAGGCCCATAGAATCCTTCAATATTGCAACTGTAGGCTTGAGTTTTGGTTTTTTTTTTTCAGTTCTTTTAGCTTGAGAAGTGCTGAGTGTATTCTTCCCTTTTGGTTTTCTAACTCCAGGTCATTGCGCATTTCTGTATAATGATTTACTTTGTCTTCTCAAGCTTTGTCTTACTTTGGGCACGCTATCTGGAGGGGCCAATCCCTGAAGAAGGACAACATGCTTGGTAGAGTAGAGGGTCAGTGCAAAAGAGGAAAAGCCTCAACGAGATGGATTGACACAGTGGCTGCAACAATGTTCTCAAACCAAGCTACTGTTGTGAGGATGGTGCAGGACCAGACAATGTTTTGTGCTATTATATATTGGGTCACTATGAGTTTGAACTGACTTGACAGCACCTAACAACAGCAACAACATCTCTATCAGGAATTATATAACCAGATCTTTTTATAAATCTAGTTTTCTATTCTTTAACTCTTAATTTGATAGGCATAATATTATATCAATATGCGACCAAAGTTAGAACACTGGAGTTCTAAAACATTTATTTTTTGAAATTTGTTTTATAGCATTAATGTTCAATCAGGCTTTGAATATGAGTGTGTGCGTATGTATTTTTTCCCCCAGCATCACTTGGATTCATCTTTTTCTCTCTATCCAAATTTTATTCTTCCACTTTAGACTGATGTACCCAGGCTTTGATGTCTGTGTTACCCTTCAAACTTGTTCCCTCTCAATTCTCTACCCATTTCTATCTGTCCTCATGGTGGTGCCAATCCACTTTCCTAAAATATTTTTACTCTGCTGTTGTCTTACCCAAGCCCTATTAAAGCTTCCTGATGCATGACATTAGTGTTTGGATTATCTTCTCTTCTTTTCTCTAGTCTAACTCTTATATTTATTTCAACATCAAACTCTGGCTGTATCTTCTTCCTAATGACATCTGGAGGTCCATCTTTCCTTTGTCTTAATTCATATAATATCTATAATCCACATCGTGAACATTAGCCAGAATTATACATGCATGATCTTCTCTCATTGTTCCTGTGAATCTTGTTTGCCCTACCGTATTTTAAACACAGTTAGGGCAATGCTTGTTTCTTCTTCTTTTACAGCCTCCCCATCATAGTGCTAAGTTCACAGTAAGGGCCTGAAAGTGATTTGTTATTGTCCGTTGAATAACCAACAAATACATTTATGCTAGATGATTCAGTCATTATTTTAATTTAACTTAAAATTTAAAAATAAAAATGTGTGTGCATCTACCAAAAATAAGACCATACAAAAGAAATAGAACAAAATCTAAAAGTCTCCTTGACTTCCCTTTTCCCTTAGCAGTTTCTTGTGTATATTTGAAAAAAATATTTTTATTTATTTACATAATACTATCCGTAACTCTAATTATTCATCTATATGTATATAAAGTATGTAAGAATCACTCTATATACACTGTTCTATATCTTTTCTCACTTAAAATTGCTTGATGAGCTTTCTGTACCAGCACTTTCATATATACTTCATTATTTTTTAAATGACTACATAGCATATCATTGTATAAATGGATCACACTATTTATTTATCCTATTTATAGATATTGAAGTTGTTTCCAGTTCTTTGCTATTATAAACAAAGCTGCAAACAATATCCAATTAAATGAAAGTATGCATTGAAAGCATACATTAACAGTACACACTAAAAGCAAAAATCAGCCTCTACAGAGCCTACTGCCCTGCAACAAATGCCCCCCAGCCATCTCCAAGTCATGTTGCTAAGTAATTCTCCCATTCCCTAACCCAGAAATTTATATTACTTATGCAGAGAAAGAAAAACCTATTGCTATCGAGTGGATTCCGACTCATAACGACCCCGTAGGACAGAGTAGAACTGCCCCATAGAGTTTCCAAGGAGTGGCTGATGGATTAGTACTGCCGACCTTATGGTTAGCAGCCCAGCTCTTAACCACTGTGCCAAAGCCAATAGCTGTGCCAAAGCAATGGGGTTTTATGAGGAGAAGTGTAGAAAAAAGGGGGTAGGAGACTCCAAGTTTTAGCAATAAGTGCTGAAATTCTATTAAAAGTTCAATTAGTGAAGTAAATATGCTTTGTTGAGCTCAGTAGTAATGATAAAGTTAATATTTGTGCTTTTGTGACTGAAAATATACCTGCAACACTATTTGCTTGGGATTTTGGAAGTCAAGGAAGGAGCTATGTGGATAGTTGGAAAAAGAATGTTCCAGGCAAACGTACAAAGCAAATACAAAGGCTCTGGGGTGGAAACCTGTCTGGAGTGTTAAAGGAACAGCAGGGAAGCCAACGTGGCTTAATCAGAGTGATGAAGAGGGTAAGTGATGTGAAATAGTCAGAGAGGCTGTATAGGGCCTTGTAAGCCATTTAAAATACTTTGCCTCTTTCCTGAAGACATTGGAGGATATTAAACTGACAAGTGACTTAATCTGCCTTACATTTGAATAGAATCACTTGCTGTTTTGAAAATACATTGAAAAAGGGAAAGAGGGCAGAGAGACCAGTTAAGCTAGCAGTCATGGAGGTGAGAATGATTGTAATGATGAACTGTGAAATCTAAGCTACTATGTAAGGGAAAAGCATGGGGATGGATAGTGAAGAAATGATAGGATCACTAGAATGTAGACTGCAGTAGATCATGGAACTGGTGGAATCAGAGGGAAGGAGTGAGAAAAACTGGACCTGGTGGTCTAAGAATAAGGTGCTTGAAATTAACATTCTAGAGGCGATGCATTCATTGATGATGACAAGATCTAGATCCTGGTTACTGTCACACAAAAATAGAGCTGAGCTAGGGTGGAGGGCAAGGTCATTGAAGCAAAGTCATTGAGGGAGGAACTGAGAGGCCAGGGTAATGAAAGATCTATCTGTATGACTGTTGATGTTGTTCTTGTTGTTAGGTTCCATCGAGTTTGTTCTGACTCATAGCTGTTCTACGTACAACAGAACGAAACACTGCTTAGTCCTGTATAATCTTCACCATTGTTGCTATGTTTAAGCCCATTGTTGCACCCACTGTGACTATTGATATCCCCTGTGAATTATGACTGCGGTGAACTAGGAGCTGAAATCTTCAAGGAACAATGGGGAGACATTCAGGGTGCTATAGAGGACAACAATAAGGAGGGTTATAATGGTTGAGTCAGATGACACTCATCCTCATTCAATAATTGAACATTTATTTCTTGAGAAATTCTCAAGAAATAAATCTCAAACAGAATATTTAACAACAACCTGGTGGCACGGTAGTTAAGTACTCATCTGCTAAATGGAAAGGTCAGTGGTTTGAACCCATCAGTTGCTCCTCGGGTGAAAGATGAGGCAGTCTGCTTCCATAAAGTTTTACAGCCTTGGAAACCCTATGGGGCAGTTCTACTCTGCTGTATAGGATCGCTATGAGTGGGAATCGACTCAATGGCAATTGGTTTTCAGGTCATGGTTACAAGAATTGACTCCTGGAGCTAAACAGCCTGTGCTCAGATGTCATCTGCTATTTGCTAGCCAGGTCACCTGAGGCAAAATGTTTTATCTTCTCAGTAAAATGGCGATGATAAAAGTACCTCCAGCACAAGGTTGCTGTGAGTCTTATTTGAGATAATACATGTAAAGCACATAGACCTGTGCCTGGTGCAGATTCAATGCTGTGTAAGTGTTTGCCATTAATAATGTCACATTCTTCATCTGGGTATCACAGGCCATGTAAAGGAAATAGTCACCATATACTTTGTAAGTTAGGTGGAGTATGAGTTGGTGGAAATCAATTTTTCAATGCCTTTATACAGCAGTTCTATCTCTAGGTATTTATCCTTTAGCTGTACTTACCCATTTACAAAATGCGTCTATACAAAGACATTCTCACGATATATTTATAATAGTAAAAACTTTGGAAAAACTTTACATCCATAGAATGTATTCTATGCAGCTCATAAAAAGAAGACATTGGCTTCCTACGTGCTATGTGCTGATGGAAAATTCCCAGTATATAATGTTAGGTGAAAAAAATCAAGCTTACAAGAGTGTATATGCTTTGCTAACATTTGATATATGCATATGTTTCTCTCTCTCCCTCTCTCTGTGTGTGTTTGCAAATGAATATTATAATTTTTGGAAAGTTACACAGGAAACTAATAACATTATCTGCCTCACAGAAGGAAAACCGGGAGAGTAAGAGCTAGAGGTAGGAGTAGGCTTACTTTTAACTTTGTATTTTGTGGTAGATTTTATGTTTTGAACTGTGTATATATGTTCCAAAAATAAATTTGTAAAAATAAATCTGGATATTATAGCTTCAATTTCATATTAAATCAATTCAGCAAATATTTTTTGACTACCTAACTATATGCCCAAGACCATGGTAGTTTATGGGAAAGTCTGAAGAAACCTTTAACGTTAGTCCTTCCTCTCAAGGTACTTGTTGGGGAGGCAATACACATTCACACAAATAATTAGAGAATAATACAAGACGTGTGGAATTGAACATAGTCAAGTATAAGATGCTGACAATGTTGTTCCTACTTGGGACTTTTTGGATTAAAAACTAGACTTGACATATATTCAACTTAACTTAGGGTCACTTACAGAAAGAATCAGTATTTCTATATATTTGTTTAGTAAAAAACAGAATGAAAAGTAACTCTCAAAATTATCTCTCATATTGCAACAATGCAAAAGTAATAGATCCACAGTCTTTATTCCAGCTGCTTTCTAGTAGCACTGTAACAAAAATGCCCTACTTATTTAAACCTAAATTTAGCATGAGGTGACTGGGCAGCTCAGGACACTGCAATCAAATGTCAGCGAAGGGCACTGATGATCCATGGCTGGAGAGGAGAATGTAGTACTTCAGTGTTTCCAACAAGTCTGAAGGCCAGGACACAGATGGCAAAGAAAATAAGAATGGAGAAGTAATTGAGATTCTGACAGGAGACACTAGAACTGCCTACAAAAAGAAACTGACCTTTTATTCTCTGATCCTTAATCTCCTTCTAAACGAACATACTGAGATGTGTTGGAACAACAGGGCATGGTCCCTGGGCTACAGGCTATATAGCTGGTGTCTGAACAGATCCCAGTTTCCAATCCTGTACCAAATACAAAATTAACTTAAAAAATGGCTTTCTGTTTCAGTTTGTTTGCTCACAAGTTACAAAGCACTGAAAGATATTTGAGGAAAATGAAAGCAATTGGCTCAAAGCCGTTCATCTGAGAAGAGTAGCTGCTTTGTGAAACAGACGTTTCTGAGAAACCTCTAACCTCAGCCTTCCAACCCTAGCCCCACCTTCCTTCTGAAGTCATATACTGGGGAAAATGTGCTGCGTTGAGCAATACTGTACCACACACACACTGCCTACCAGGGGAAGGCTATTTCCATGCTAGATGGAGTCCAAAGAAATACATTCAGATGAGGGCCAATCCTAGAGTCCGCTTTTGCCCAGAGAGGGCCCTTGTGGTCTGGAAAGTCCTGGAGACATCGAGCAGGGTAATTTGGAGGCTGAGCGTTTGGGTTTACTCTAGGGCAGACACAAGGACTAGGTTTGGCCCAAAAATCTTGGGCCACCTTAATACCGTTCTCAATTAAAGCCCAAACTGTACTGGTTTCTCGGGAATCTTTGTGAGAATTCCCATCAATCTTTGCCCTGCCTTGAGGTCAGTAATGAAGAGCAGTGTGGAGGACCCTGAGATAATGAGAGTCAGGTGTGGTAGCAGTTTGAAAGCATACAGCACCCAATAAGGAAGGTCAGGAATTGGTCTGCTAAATGCGCCAACATTTTAGGAATGGATTTAGCTTTCATAAAACTTATGTGAGCTGCAGACTTCAGATTCCCTTACATGTGTCTAATCTACCTGATGAATCTTCCACCTAAGTCTCTGATTCTCACTCAAAAAATCCCTGCTAGGAACAGGGCCTGGCATACGCCAACCTAAATGGGTGCTATCCTAATTTTTTCATATAGTTCCCCTATCTCCTGGGCTGGACTAGGCTTTCTGTATGCCTTAAAAAGATTGTTGTTAGATACCATCAAGTTGACCTGTGACACATGTGGACTCCCTGCACAATGGAACAAAATGCTGCCCAATCCTGCACCATCCCCATAATTGGTTATGGATCAGATTATTGTGGTCCATAGGTTTTTCATTGGCTGATTTTCATTGGCCTTTCTTTCTAGGCTGTCTTAGTCAAGACGCTTCACTGAACACTATTCAACATCATAGCAACACACAAGTCTCCACTGAGGGATAGGTGGTGGCTGCGCATGAGATGTATTGGCTGAGAATCTGACCTGGGCCTCCCTCATGGAAGGTGAGAATTCCACCACTGAACCACTCTTATACAAGAGAGGTTCATCCTTTTTTGCTCTGCTCAGATACCCTTCAAATAATAAGCTTTCCAACATTGACATGGATACATTTAAATTTTTTATATACCTTTAGAATTGGTGATTTGGATTGTGGTTCTGCTGTAGGGTTGATTTGTCCCTCCCACACCTACTCTGAGTTCACCTCAACTAGATCTATCCTCCGAACTTGAGCTTCCAGAAAAAATGACAGCCAGGGAAGCACTATTTGGAATGTTTTACTGAAAATGTGCCTTGACTGAGTTCCTGGGGGTTTAGCACTAAACAGGCCCCCAAACACTCATCCATGCTACCTCAGACACCCTGGAAACAAATGGCTTCTAAATGAGAAGAGAAAACAGGACTATAATGATAGGTCCACCTAGACAAACACTACCCTAAGGAAAGAACTCACCTCCTCATTCTATAACTGTCATTCTACTAGTAAATAGCAATATTATGCTTTTTTGCACTGTGGAAGTGTACTTCTTTATTCTTTAAAAAAAAAGGAAAAAAGGAATCCTTCCTCTCCTTGAATTTTCTAATTCAGATTCTAGAAGCTGACAGAGCATGACAAGTACTCCTCTTCCCCTAGTCCCACTCCACTGCTTCCAAAAGGTCATTGGAGTAGGAGCAAAGCCAAAACATGCAGAAGAAGCACTGCATTTTTCAAAGACTGTCAGATGTGTGATTGATGGTACAGCTCACAGTATATTGAAACAGTAAATAAATAGAGCCCACATGCCCTAAGTTAATATAGCTCCCAAGGGTTTCTTGGTTTTAAGGGCATGGTCTATGCTCTGGAGAATCTCACTTAAATAATAAAAATAAAGTAGCAGAAAGCAGGCTATCAGTCAATAAGTTCATGCTGAGAGCCAAAGCTGTACTCTGTGCTAAAGGATGTATGTGGCATACTCCCTGTCTTCAGGGAGCCCACAATCTAATTGTGGAGCTAAAACTCATACCAAAGAGCAGTATAGCAAAGAGTACTTAACAGTATGTGATAAATGCTACATTTTGTTCTGCAATGAGGAAAGGCAGGGCTTACCAGAGAAGACTTCGTGAGGGAGAAAGGTCTTGTGCTGGACCCTGGAGGGCAGAAATGAGGACAGGTAAAGAGACAGAAAAAGAATGACCGGCCTGGAGGTAGGACAAACATGGTCTGTTTCTGGACTGTGAAGAAGCCAGACTGATTAAAGCAGGCCATCTGGACTGTGGTAATAATGTCAAAAATACCACTTTCTGATTATGCAAAACAGTAGGAAGAATATGTTAATCTAGTGACTGAAAATAAATACAAAAACAGATACAATTTATGTTTATTTGCCCTTGTGTGATATATCCATGGCAGTTGCTTAGGAAATTGTACTAAGGGTAGAAGCATCAAACTGGGGGATCACTTTGAAAGGAAGAATTACTTTCTAATGATTCCCATTATTTCATGTGCTGGTCGTCTATACTTAACAATGATTTTCTGATGTTGGCCATGGTTACCTAACTCCTTTCCAATTATTTAATTATTAGCCTGAGATTCCAACCCAATACCTTTTACTCTATGAAGTGGGTAAAGAACTCAACTGACCAAAATATAGTATCAGTATCATACTGGATTGAGGGAAAGAAATAAACCAAAAAAGAAAAGGAAGGCAGTTTTACGCAATAAAATTTCACATAATATTTACAAGAGAATATAAATACAAGTAGTTTAGAGACCACTGACTGCCACTGATAAGGCATATGACCTAAATGAGAAAGAAATAACAATAAGACTTAAATACTTCTAATAACTAGCAAGTGAGGTGCTAGAACACTTAGTGACTGTTTTGAACACATATTATCTTAGCATTTACTCTTTCCTTTTTCATAAGTATAGGACTGTATCTTCCTACAGACGGTCTAATGCCCAAATTTACTCTTTTCTTTTTCATTAGAATGTTTTTTTTTTCCCTCTTGCAGAAAAGCCTATAAACGTATTAGGCGAATTTTGAAATAGTGAATAAGGAATGCGTATGTCTTTGGAGCAGTCCTTGGGAAGCTGAGGCCACTTGGCTGTGTAATTCATAAGCCACCTGAGACTTGTTCCTCTAACTGTACACTGCTCATTAGTTTTGTACTTCTTGATGAAGATTAAAAAAAAAAACTCATTGCTGTCGAGTTGATTCCAACTCATAGTGACTCTCTAGGACAGAGTAGAACTGCTCCATAGAGTTTCCAAGGAGCCCTGGTGGATTCAAACTGCCAACCTTTTGGTTAGCAGCTGTAACACTTAACCACTATGACACCAGGGCTTCTGCAGCTCAGATCATCCAGGTGCTCCTTGGAAACCCTATGGGACAGTTCTACTCTGTCCTATAGGGTCGCTATGAATTGGAATTGACAGCAACGAGTTTGGTTTGATTTTTTTTTTTTTTTTGATGAAGGTCATGTGAGAAATTAGAAACCTTCTACTCAAAATGAGAGATCCCTATACCTACTACCATGTATCAGAAAAGTAAATGTAAAATATTTCCCATGTCTTTGACAAGTTATTCTCCACAGAACTCTAACCTGAGCTGCTTCTCAGTCAGCATCTGTGAACACGAATGCCAGAGACACGTCCTGAGTTCACAGAGGATGGATGGCTGCCAGGATGCTGTTTTCCAACTGCCACAGGTGAGGCAGACAGAGTGTCCTCCCGCCCTTCCTGAAATAGGCAGAACAGTTCTGCCTCCAGAACAGATCTGCCTGCAGACCAGTTCGCCAAAATTCAAAAGAAAAATTCTAAATGGCAAAACACATTTATTTGGACTATAAAAACTTTATGAAAGCAAGCAAAGAGCTCTATTGTCACACAGACCCATGAACCATGAACCACATTCAGGAAGACAGTAGATTTAGAATTTTCTACCTGTTCACAAAGAGGCACAATAGGTCCTAAGTTATGTAGGCACAAGAATGAAAAATGATTTGATAATAGCTGTCTGGGGAAGTGGAAAGAACACAGGCTTGGGCCAGGCGAACCAGGGATCTAGCAATCACTACCCACCTGGGCAAGTCACTTAAGCTGCATGAGCCTCAGAGTTCATATCTGTAAAACAGGATAATGATTCCACATCTCTAGGTTTTTTATTTTTGCTTTTGACAAACATAGATAATGAATTTAAAAGAAATTGGAAAGCCACCTAGAAATTATAGCTGCTATTTTTATCTTGGAGCCCTGGTGGCATAGTGGTTAAGAGCTCGTGCTAACCAAAAAGGTCGGCAGTTCGAATCCACAAACCACTCCTTGGAAACTCTATGGGGCAGTTCTACTCTGTCCTTTAGTATCCCTATGAGTCAGAATCGACTCATCGGCAACAGGTTTGATTTGGTTTTTGGTATTATTATCTTAGAGGTCATTGGTTCAGTGATAGAATTCTCCCTTCCATGCAGGAGACCTGGGTTAAATTCCCGGCCAATGCACCTCGTGCGCAGCCACCATCCGTCAGTGGTGACTTTTGTGTTACTGGAAGCCACTGGTATTTCAAATGCCAGCAAGGTCACCCATGGTGGATAAGGTTCAGCAGAGCTTCCAGACTAACATACTAGGAAGAAGGACCTGGTGGTCTACTTCTGAAAAAAATTGGCCAGTAAAAACCTTATAAATAGAAGCAGATATTGTCTGATATAGTGCTGGAAGATGAGCCCCTTAGGTTGGAAGGCACTCAAAATACGACTGAGAAAGAGCTGCCTCTTTCTTGGATGGAGTAAAGCTTTTGAGACCTTCATTTGCAGATGTGGCACAACTCAAAATGGGAAGAAACAGCAAACGTCCATTAGGAACTGGAACATACAATGTATGAAGTATGAATCTAGGAAAACTGGAAGTTGTCAGAAATGAAATAGACTACTTGAAGATTGATATCCTAGGAATTAGTGAGCTGAAATGGACTGGTATTGGTCATTTCGAATCAGACAATCATATGATCTACTATGCCAAGAATGACAAATTGAAGAGGAATGGTGTCACATTCATCATCAAAAAGAATTCTTCAAGATTTATCCTGAAATACAATGCTGTCAGGGGTAGGATAATATTCATAAGCCTACAAGGGAGACCACTTAATACGACTATTATTCAAATTTATGCATCAAACACTAATGTCAAAAATGAGGAAATTAAAGATTTTTACCAACTTCTACGGTCTGAAATTGATCAAACATGCCATCCAGATGCGTTGATAATTACTGGTGAGTAGAATGCAAAAGATGGAAACAAAGAACGATTATTAGTTGGAAAATATGGCCTTGGTAATAGAAACAATGCCAGAGATCTTATGATAGAATTTTACAAGACCAGTGACCTATTCATTGAAAATACCTTTTTTCAACAACATAAATGGTGACTATAAACCTGGACCTCACCAGACGGAATACACAGCAATCAAATTAACTACATCTGTGGAAAGAGACGATGGTGAAGCTCATTATCATCAGTCATAACAAGAACAGGGGCTGAGTGCCAAACAGACCACCAATTGCTCAAATGCAAGTTCAAGCTGAAGCTGTAGAAAATGAGAACAAGTCCATGGGAGCCAAAGTATGACCTTGAGTATATCCCACCTGAATTAAAATTTGATACATTAAACGCTAATCACTGAAGACCACATGAGTTATAGAATGACATCAAGGACATCATACATGAAGAAAGCAAAAGGTAATTAATTAAAAATACAAGAAAGAAGGAAAAGATCAAAATGGATATCAGAAGAGACTTTGAAACTTGCTCTTGAATGTAGGGTAGCTAAATCGAATGGAAGAAACGGTGAAGTAAAAGAGCTGAACAGAGTATTTCAAACAGCAGATTGAGAAGACAAAGTAAAGTATTATAATGAAAGTAAAGTATTGTAATTTGAAATCTACAAAGACCTGGAGTTAGAAAACCAAAAGGTAAGAACATGTTCAGCATTTCTCAAGCTAAAAGAACTGAAGAAAAAATGTAATCCTTGAGTTGCAATATTGAAGGATTCTATGTGCAAAATATTGACTGACACAGGAAGCACCAAAAGAAGATTAAAGGAATACGCAGAGTCACTGTACCAAAAAGAAATGGTCGATGTTCAACAATTTCAGGAGGTAGCATATGATCAAGAACCTATGGCATTGAAAGAAGAAGTCCAAGCTGCACTGAAGGTACCAGTGAAAAACAAGGCTCCAGGAGCTGAGATGTTTCAACAAATGGGTAGAAGAGCTCACTTGTCTATGCCAAGGAATTTGGAAGACAGCTACCTGGCCAACTGACTGGAAGACATCCATATTTATGCCTATTCCACAGAAAGGTGACCCAACCAAATGCGGAAATTATCAAACAATATCGTTATGTCACATGCAAGTAAAATTTTGCTGAAGATCATTCAAAAGCGGCTGCAGCAGTATATCAACAGGGAACTGCCAGAAATCCCAACCAGATTCTGAAGAGAATGTGGAATGAGGGTTGTAATTGCTGATGTCAGATGGATCGTGGCTGAAAGCAGACAATACCAGAAAGAGGTTTATTTGCGTTTTATTGACTATGCAAAGGCATTCGACTGTGTGAACCATAACAAATTATGAATAACATTGAAAACAATGAGAATTCCAGAACACTTAATTGTTGTCATGCTGAATCTGTACAGGGACCAAGAAGCAGTTATTTGAAGAGAAGAAGGATACTGCAGGGTTTAAAATCAGGGAAGGTATGGGTCAGAGTTGTATCCTTTCACCATACTTATTCAATCTGTATGCCAAGCAAACACTGAGAAGCTGGACTTTATGAAGAACACTGCATCAGGACTGGAGAAAGACTCATAACAACCTGGAATATGCAGATGACACAACTTTTCTTGCTGAAAGTGAAGGCAACTTGAAGCACTTACTGATGAAGATCAAAGACTACAGCCTTCAGTAGGGATTACATCTCAACACAAAGAAAACAAAAATCCTCACAACTGGACCAATACACAACATAATAATATGCGGGGAAAATATTAAAGTTGTCAAGGATTTTATTTTACTTGAATTCACAATCAATGCCCATGCAAGCAGCAGTCAAGAAACCAAATGAGGTATTACAGTGGGCAACTCTGCTGCAAATGACCTCTTTAAAGTGTTGAAAAGCAAAGATGTCACTTTAATGACTGTGCACCTGACCCAAGCCATTGTATTTTCAATTGCCCCATATGCATGTGAAAGCTGGACAATGAATAAGGAAGACTGAAGAAGAACTGATACATTTGAATTATGGTGTTGGTGAAGAATATTGAATATACCGTGGACTGACAGAAGAACAAACAAATCTGTCTTGGAAGAAGTACAGCCAGAATGCTCCTTAGAAGGTGGATGGTAAGACTTATTCTCACTTACTTAAGACACATTATCAGGAGAGACCAGTCTCTGGAGAAGGACATCATGCTTGGTAAAGTAGAGGATCAGTGAAAAAGAGGAATACCCTCAATTAGATGGATTGATACCCTGGCTGTAACAATGGGCTCAAATATAGCAATGATTGTGAAGATGGAGCAGGACTGGGCAGTGTATCATTCTGCTGTACATGGTGTCCCTATGATTTGGAACTGACTGGATGGCACTTAACAACACAAGATGAATGATGCTGAAATGGATTTTAGCAGGGCTTCTAGATCAAGACAGGCTAGAAAGAAAACCCTGGCTATCTACTTTCAAAAATCAGCCAGTGAAAACTGTATGGATCACATCTATCTGATCCACAACTGTTATGGGGATGGTGCAAGACCAGAAAACATTTCATTCCATTGCGTGTGGGGTTGCCATGAGCCAAAGGTCAATTCAACTGCAGCCAACAAAAACAAGATTGTTATCTTAGCTGCTGGTAATGGTTCTATCATTTCCACTTTTATCACTGACCCAACATAGAGCAATTAGAATTTAAGGGACATGATTTGCTATGTTTTTTCAAGACTCATCATCCTACAAACTTTGGAACCAAAAATATCCTGTTTTGTCACAGTAACATTTATTTTTTGCAGTTAGTACTAGACTCTTTCCTGGCACAGAATATATTTAATTTTTTATTTTTATTGAAGTGAATGTAACATTATAAAGATGCTTTTAATTAGAAATAAGCCACCTGAGCCAGAAACTTCCTCTCAATAGGAAAGAAAATGCTTTGTTGCCATCCATTTGCCATGAGGTGGGCAACATGCCAGGAAATGCTTTTGCCCACTTTTCACTCCTTGTCTAATCAGTTTTTATTCTTTTCTTAGTCACATGTGCTAGGGTTGGAAATGGCTAAATAAACGAAAGATGTTTTGAATTGCACTGCTAAGTAATAGCTGCATTATTTCATAAATGAATAGTGCTACCCATATTTATAAAACTTATGAATCAAAGTGTCATTTGGGTTAAAACATCAGTGTCAGATTTTGATTTAAACACCTGCATTAGCAGTCAGCTGTACAGAATCCCATAAAGACAAACAGCCCCACAGTAGGCACACAGATGTGGGTATTCATGGCCCACTTTTGCATGTCTACATGATACTGTAATCATGAATCAGCTTTCCATAGTCACATCCTTCACAGCTTACTTAAATTTTCTTAACCCCTTTGCTGAAAAAAGCCACATCTACATGATTGGTGCTAAGTAGCAGAGTCTCTTGAACCTTTGTAATTTCCTTTTGTTTTAATTTTGTCTCTAGATGACATATTATTATTATTAATTTTAGAACAATTTTTTAAATATAAATTTAATGAGCAATAAGCAATACAAGGCAGCATGTCATATAACAAACCTGATATTTATATTGCAAATTCTAAATACATAATTCTGTACTACTAGAACCTTCCAAATTAGTGAGTATTTATTAAATATTATTGCTCTACTACTTGGTGGTATGGTGGTGGTGATGTTGAGTGCCTATGTGCGTGTGTATGCACGTGTTTATGCCTGAAGGAGTATGGAAGAAGGTTTATACCATCAAAAAAGGTTAAAGTTATTAGTTTAATATAAGTTGTTGAATGAAGAATACTTAAACAATTGGAGAACTATAAAATAGACTATATTTTAAGTGGATCTTTTATTCATTTACTTTTCATTCATTTATTCAACAAGTGTTTATTCAGCTTCTACTAAGTACTGAGCACTTGCTTAAGTATGAAAACATTGAGCCTGCATGATACACAACCCTTGCCCTCAAGAAACAGTCTGAGAGTGGAGAACCTGAGGGCCCTACAGATAAACAAATCAACAAGTGGACTCTAGTATAACAAATGGGATAAATGTTTAAAAGAACTATATCCAAGGTATCTTTGGCACACAATGGGAGAGGTGTCTAACTTAGCTGGAGGAGGGAAGGGCTGTGTCAGAAAAATGCAGTTTTGATTGATTCTTGTAGGATGAATGACTGATATCCAACGTGGAATGAGAGGAATAAGGGCATTTTGAGACGAGAAAACAGCATAGACTGAAAGAACTCCATGAGTTGTGAGACTGAATGGAACTTCAGAAAATTGCAGATGGTTTATGCCTGTGTTGGAAATATGACAAGAAGTGAGTATAAAAATAGACAAGGAAAGGGCCTGTTGAAACAAACAAACAAGAAAGAACATTCTAAATATAGAAACAAGTCTAAGGTAAGAAAAATAACTGATGGACTGGTATGGTTAGACGATTAGTATACGAAGAGCTTAAAAGGTAAGAGGGTACCAAAGAGACACACAGAAAAGAAGTTACAGACAAGAATGCAGACAGAAGATAATGAGTAAAAATAGCTAGGTGTGAAATACTTAAAAATGGTGGGTGGTGAGGATGGCAAGCTGGAGGGTGCAGGCCTCACACTGAAGCGTTCCAAGCCAACTGTTGCCATTCTTGAACACAATCCCAGTGTTGCCTGGTCTCTTGATTTGTAAAGAAAAGCAAAGAATCCACATGTTTATATGCATTCTGTCAACACAGAAAGTGTTTCAAAAATATTGAAAAAAAAAAAAAAACTTTTCAGGCCAAAAAGAAATCAATGTGAGCCAAGCGTGGCACATGGTTTTCTATTTGGTGTCCCCTGGTCTTGCGCACATCACTGAGCGCACAGGAGAACCTTGCGGGACATTTTTCTGATAGGTTAGGAGTTTTAGTACACCAAGATCATATGAAAAGTGATTTGATGCAGAAGATAAAGAAGATTAAATTCATGAAACTCTATACCTAATTCAAATATCAGTACAGTGAAATGTATTTTGGGTTTAACAGGATGCCAGAAATTTGGTACAGAAATATTTGGAATAGAAATCACAAAATGAACCAAATTAAGATTATTTTCCTCAGGAAGACTAACTGATTACGTTATGCCATTTTTAGAATTATAAACTATATAACTGTTCATGATTGTCAGTAAAGTGTACTGCTTGAAGCCAAAGAAATAAAATCCTATGTAAATAATTTTCATTGTCTTTCTAGTGGATATTTCCCTTTAAATGCTTTGGTTTGCTGGGGAAGGTTGACACATTTCGACGTCCACACGCCGCTGTCCCCTCTCACTGCCTGCGTACAGGCAAAATTAGTTAGGGGCACCTTCTCAATTTCAGCTTCCTGTGTTCAGAGGCGTACTCCTAAGGTGCTGGCCTTAGTCGAGCTTTTCCAGTAGACAATCATGTAATGGACCATTTTTCTTTTTAAATATAATTCAAGTGTTTAAAATTCAGGGTACTAGATATGTCCTGGTAGACAACTGTCATAATTCTCCTAAACTAACAGCAAAGTTGTCGAAAAGCATTGTGGACATTATATGTTGTTTACTGCTGTCAAGTCAGCTCCAACTCAAAGTGACCCCATGTACAACAGAAAGAAATATTGCCTAGTCCTGTGCCATCTTCATAATCATTGGTATGCTTGAATCCACTGTTGCAGCCTCTGTGTATTTTTAGTGTCTTCCAACCTAGGGGCTCATTTCAGCATTATGTCAGGCAATGTTCTGCTGTGATTCATAGGGTTTTCATTGGCTAATTTTTGAAAGTAGATCTCCAAGCCTTTCTTCCTAGACTGCTTTAGTCTGGAAGTTCTGCTAAAACTTGTCCACCATGGGTGACCCTGCTGGTATTTGAAATACCAGTGGCATAGATTCCAGCATCATAGCAACACACAAGCCACTACAGTGCAACAAACGGACAAAAAGACTTGTGTTAGGAACCTTGTATAGACCCTATGTTCTTCACAATACAAACAGATTTATGGGAGACAGTATTTAAATATGCAAAATAGTACAGTGGATACCACAGAGTAATAAAAATATGGGTGAAGATTTTTTTTATTTGCATCTTTTTTTTGTACTTACAGTAATTCACATACATATGCATTATTCTATTTGATAGATGTAAAAGATAAACGGTTTGGTAGAAAGGACATTTGATGACACACTCAAGGATAAAAATGAGAAAAGAGAAATGCAAAAGATCTGCGGTCTTTCATCACTGAAGGGGAGAGTACAAACAAAATTGTGTGAACCTCTATAATTTAAAAATACACTTTTATTTGTTGTATTTGATAGTTCTTTCCATTTCTCTATATAGTGAGTAGCTGCAAAAGCTTAAAACAGAAAGAACCCGTGTTTTTGTCTTGAGAGGGTAACAAAGAAAAGGAAACTAGGTGTCTTAGTCATCTAGTGCTGCTATAACAGAAATACCACAAGTGGATGGCTTTAAAAAAGAGAAGTTTATTCTCTCATAGTCCGGTAGGCTACAAGTCCAAATTCAGGGTGTCAGCTCCAGGAGAAGGCTTTCTCTCTCTGTAGGCTCTGGGAGAAGGTCCTGGTGATACATAAGTCTTTCCTTGGTCTGGGAGCATTTCAGCGCAGGAACCTCAGGTCCAAAGGACTTGCTCTGCTCCCCGCACTGTTTTCTTGCCAGTGTGAGGTTCCCTTGCGCCTCTGCTCGCTTCTCTCTTTTATATCTCAAAAGAGATTGCATTAAGACACTATCTAACCTTGTAAACCTCACAGGTATAACCTCATCACAGTAATAGAATTTACAACACATAAGGAGATCACATATAACCTCATCATAGTGATAGAGTTTACAACACATAAGGAAATCACATCAGATTATACAATCATACTACACTGGGAATCATGATCCAGCTAAGCTGACAGATATTTTTGGGGGACACAACTCAATCCATGACACTAGGCAAAGAGCCCCTAGGGGTAGTTTTAGTTAATGTCAAACTGAAAAAAAAAGAAAGAAAGCATAATAACCAAAAGAAAGACAAAGGAAACTGAAGGGTGACACATTATAAAATTATGATAGATTAGTCTTAAACTTAAACAGCAACTGTGAATACATATACTGAAATAAACATTTCAGGACACCAGAAAGTTATTTTTCAAGTCAAAGTTAAGAAACTCTCTTAATATTCAACAACAGTAGCAGTAACAAAAACAACACTTAAAAAAAAAATGAAAAGGAACGAAAGAATAAGTAACCCAAATTATTCTACAGTCAGCAAATATGAAAAATTAGGAAGACTAGAAGTAGACAGACGCTTGGTTCCTTTGGGCAATGTGGATATTTTGTTATTAATACTTAGCGCTCCTTTGAGAAAGTGAATAGCTCATTAAGGCCACAGAGAAGCTTGCTAAGAAATGCAAAGGACTGGGAATAAAACTTGATGGTCTTTAGAAACTGAAAATGATGTTCCCAATGCCCCCATCAGCCAAATATGTCGTTAGTGTGCCTAACTCTGAGATAAATAACGCCAAGTGTGTTACCACTTCAGTGTTCCTATTGCAATTAATATAACCCTCCACGGAGAAAACAAGATACCATGCAAAAGCCCCTGGTACCTAAAATTGAACATTAAATTGAGTCAGACCTTCTCAACTGCCTAAACTACACTTTGAGAGGTATAATATTTGGGACATTAGGTAACATCAAAAGCACTTTTGACAACTCCAGGGCATGGTACTCCAGCCACTGGAAAGAGTTAAGGGAACAATTTAAACAATGGGAGAATCTGGCTCATTAAGAGCAATTCTTGCTAGAATAACAAACAGAATGCGTGCATCAATCAGCAAGTCCTTTACTCTCTCTTGGCCATGCACACAAAATAAACCACACCTATCATTTCTCTTCTCCTTGATGTTTGCCACATCTCCTGGTAGAGTATCATTTGCCCATGTAATTAATACGTTCCTCACCCTGTCTTCAGCTCATTAACGGTTTTTTAAGGATTTTAAATTAACAGGATTAGACATAGCATCACACCCAGCTACACACCATATGGTAGTTTCTGTTACGTGCCATTTCTTATTATTAACTTTCTTTATTCAGATTCAGGATGTAGGGGCAACCATGTATCCATGAATCTCAAAGTTCAGATAATCTATTTCTCTCATTTTAACTGCGAAAAGGCCAAGGGAATTACAGTAATCTTTACAAGACCATTTATTGCTCAGAATATTTACTGCAAAATATTAGACTAGCCATTTTAACCATGTCTTCTGCTGATACCCCATCTGCAATCTGAAGGGACTAATGTTATATGCAAAGAAATTGGGAGGAAAAATATATGTGGGAGTAAAATTTTCAAACCCTTCTACTAATTCTATAAAAATAATGGTGTCGATGAATCTGAAACTGAAAAAGACTTATAAGTAAGAATTCGTACACTCAAAGGTGCTTTTTCTGTCAGGCAAGTTACACAAATGAGTGAAGTGAATTGGAAAATAATAAGAGTTTGATTGTATCAAACTGTAAAGACCATGCTCCTTTCAAAATTATTTTAATTCCAAAAGAAAGAAAAATGCACAGTGAATTCCAAGCCAGTTCAACCAGAGACCACCAATTTGTGATATTTTAAATCACACAGGATGGACTCAATGATCCAGTAAATGTGATACTTTTAATATGTTAAAAAAACAAAACAGGAGTTAGGTGTTTACCACATACAGTAATAAAAATAATTTCAAATGTTTTAAAGAAAAAAGGATTTAAGTCAATACAGTGCAGGATGTTAATTCCTCAGTGCACTCCCTCTGATACAAACCCACAGGAATATAATTTAGAAACAGAAAACCAACATGACATAACAGAATCAAAAACAAAATAAATTTTCTTAAATCAGAAACAGAAAAGAAACTGAGGATACTGAATGGGTCTCGCAAACCCTCTGGTCATCTAGGTTGTACGTGCAAAAGCAGGCAATAGCGGCCAGGAGTCCAGCTCCTGTGAGCAAGGCAGACAAAAACTGACCACTGCCTAAAGCTACAGACAGGAAGCAGTTTACTACTTGCCCCTTCCTACCTCTTCTCTCATGCAGAGGCTAAAACACACACATGCATGCATACACACACACACACACACACAGACACACTTGCTCCCAACCATTTCCCTAGGATCACTGCTTCTATGGAATAGCAGGCTTAGGAAGGTAGTTGAACACAAACAGTGTGGAGTCAAGTATTAAATCAAGCAACCTGTAGGATTAGTTGCCAGATTTTCAACTTCTTCCAATATCACTGCAGGGCAAAAGCTTTTTTTTTTAAATTTGATTTTATTGTACTTTAAGTGAAAGTTTACAATTCAAGTTAGTGTCTCATACAAAAATTTATACATACGTTGTTAAGTGACCCTAACTTCTCCTCCTATACTGTGGCAGCACTTTCCTCCTTTCCACCCAATATCCCGTGTCCATTCAACCAGCTCCTGACCCTCTCTGCCCTCTCATCTCACCTCCAGACAAGAGCTGCCCATTTAGTCTCATGTACCTACTTGAGCTAAGAAGCACACTCTTCACGAGTATCCTTTTATGTTCCGTAGTCCAATCTAATCTTCGACTGAAGAGTTGGCCTCGGGAATGGTTTTAGTGCTGGGTTGACAGAAAGTCTGGGGGCCGTTCTCTCTGGGGTTCCTCCAGTCTCAGTCAGACCATTAAGTCTGGTCTTTTCACTAGAATTTTAGCTCTGCACCCCACTTTTTTCCTGCTCCAACAGGGACTCTCTGATGTGTTCCCTGTCAGGGCAGTCATTGGGGGTAGCCGGGCACCATCTAGTTCTTCTGGTCTCAGGCTGTTGCAGTCTCCAGTTTATGTGACCCTTTCTGTCTCTTGGGCTAATGCTTTCCTTGTGACTTTGGTGTTCTTCATTCTGCTTTACTCCAGGTGGGTTGGGACCAGCTGATGCATCTTAGATGGCCGTTCACTAACTTTTAGGACCAGATGTCACTCACCAAAGCAGGATGCAGAAAATTTTCTTAAAAAACTTTGTTAAGTGCAGAACCTTTGAATCATAATTATAAGACCTAGTCTTGGACTAGGTAGAAGAAATATTAAAACCACAAGACAGGAATAGAGACTATAAGACAGAGAATGGCTTAAAGCATTTCAAAGACTCAATGTAATACAAACTCGTTTTCTAACCAGGGGCCCTGGTGGCACAGTGGTTAAGTGCTATGGCTACTAACCAAAAGGTCAGCAGTTCAAATCCACCAGCCACTCCTTGGAAACCCTACAGGGCAGTCCTATAAGGTCACTATAAGTTGGAATTGACTCGATGGCAATGGGTTTGGTTTTGGTTTTCTAACCACAATGCAATTAGACAGGAAGAAATAAAAGTGCGTGTACACACACACACACAGAGAGAAGTAAAAACTCTCCTAAATGACTCATGAGATAAAGAAAAAACTACAATGGAAATTATGAAACATTTAGAAGCAAATGACAATGAAAGTACTATAGATCAAAACTTATGGCCTCTTGTCACTGGGGTTCTAAGAGTGGAAATATATAAGCTTAAGTGCATTTATTTTAAAAGGAAAACACTTTAAAACTAAATAGTTAGACATTTCACTCAAGAACCTAATAAAAGTAAAAGCAAATGATAAAGTTAGGAACAGGTATCAATGAAATGGAAAACAAATAAACAAACAAAAACAGAATCAATGAAATTAATGCCTGATTTGTTGGAAAAAAAAAAAGAAACAGAAAAATGTTTTGTGGGACGAACCAATAAAATAAAATGACACAAACATTGTTGGAATAAAAAAGAAAAGCATACCTACAGATATAAAGCATATTTTAAAACCAAATCAAATGTGTAAACCAATCTGACATCAATATAGATGCCAAAATCCTAAATAATATATTATGTAAATTAGTAAAGTCGTATATAAAATAACACATTGTGACCTAATTCTGTTTATCACAGGAATACAAGAAGAGTTCAGTAATAGAAGAATTATGAGTGTATTACTAATAAAGTAATGAAAAGATGGAAAGAAAAGTCACATGATCATAATAATACATGTGGAAAAAGCATTTCATAAAATTCAATTTTCATGACTAAGAAAAAACAGAAAAAAAAACTGTAGACTGTAATTTCTGTATTGGGTAGTAGCTATTACCCTATGCAATATAACAAACACACAAACACACACACACACAAATTAAAAATTTAATATTGGAATGAAGAAACAAAATTATATGTATTGGCTACCTATGAGATTGTGTAGAAATTCCAAGAAGACCTATTTGAATTAATAACAGGAGACTTTGCAAGGTATGCAGAATACAAGGCCAAGAACAAAATTATTAAGGTTTCTATACACCAATAATTAGAAAATTCAGTAACAAAAATCTCATCCATTATAGAAAACAACAAAGTTATCATGTAGCAGGAATAAATCTAATAAAACATTAAAAGATTTTTGGAGAAATAATATATTTTTGAGGCACATAAAAGCAGACTCAAGTAAGTGGAGATGTACTCATACATGGAAAGCCTTCCTATTGCAAAGATGTTCATTCTCCCCTTGATTTTCAATTTTATACACATAATATTGCTTGGATTCTAAGAGGATCATGTGAACCTTAGTTTTTTTTTAAAGTAAACTTAGCAAGTCTGTATTAGTGAAATTTCATCCAGAATGTCTTACATTTACATTCTAAGTCCCAATCTGAATTATTTGTGCTTACTAGTTACTAATCCCTTGTTGATGCAGTTAACATGCTCGACTGCTAATAGAAAGTTTGGAAGTTTGAGTCTACCCAAGGGTACCTCAAAAGAAAGGTCTGGCAATCTACTTCAGAAAAATCAGCCATTGAAAACGCTACAGAGCACAGTTCTACTCTGACACACACAGGCTCCCCACGATTCAGAGTGGACTCGATAGCAACTGGTAATAGTAGTGGACTAGTTACCAGTTATGACTGCCCACTCATCACTCTAATTCTGTTATCCACGCTACCTGGTTTTTGGGATTTTCAGTTCTGATCCTTGGTAATTGGCCTTGGCTCTTCCTGAACTCTGTCCTTCCTCCAAGCCTAGCTCATTCCCCACAGCTTCTCCAAAACCAGCTCCTGAGGCACTGCCGGTCTGTAGTTGTTCGATCCTTTTCCACTACCAGTACCAGACCATAGCCGCTGAATGACTTGTTAGTTTGATTTCTCTGTTTTACATCCAAAAGCTTTAGGAAAAAAATTTTTAAATGCATAAATGTTCCAATTCTGCTAACGTATGTTTCACAATGGATGTGCCACTATCCATGATGTTGTACCCAGGAAATGGGATTTTCAGGCCAAAACAATGACTCCCTAAGATACCATTTCTAGAAATCTAGTAATTTCTTCCTGGAGGCTTGGCTACTTTCAGAAGGTATGAATAGGTTACCAAGAAGAAAGCTAAAGCTTCAAATGAATTGAAGTCTTGTGACAATTTTGATGAATCAAAGCCATTTTTTTAAGAAAAATAAACTTACTGATTTTCAACTTGTCAATTTCTGATTATTTCAGAATTAAAAAACAACGTGCTGGATGTTTTTTTAAAACTTTTAATTAGAAGAAACCTGGATAATGATTGCAACTTATTAAGCCATTTAAAAAACTCATTGTGCATGTGAAGCTGTATAACTTTTTCTAGCAAACACTTTAACGAAAAAAAGAAAAGAACAGGTCAATTTGTTTTTTCTTTCTTAAAGCTGTAGTCTGACTTTTTTTTTTTTTTTTTTTTTTTTTTTGGCCCTACTTGATTAAATGGGAATAGAAGAAACAAATACTGAATGCATACTATATAATGCCTTCTTTAAAAGAACCACTTAAAATAATCTTAGACATAATACTCCACATTTGTAAGGCCAAGGAAGATAGTAACATAAGATCCAGTTCCATGATACAGCTATCTACAGAGATAAAAATTTCATTTGTAAATTACAAAGAAAAAGAGTTATTAGAAAGCAAGCGGATTTCACAACTTCTTTACATGAATGGAGCCCTGACTGCACAGGGGTTAAGAGCTACTGCTGCTAAACAAAAGGTTGGTAGTTTGAATCCACCAGCCTCTCCCTGGAAACCCAACGGGGCAGTTCTACTCTGTACTATAGGATCGCTATGAGTCGGAATCGACTCAACGGCAACAGCTTTGGTTTTGTTTTACATGAATAGATAGAAAGGTTCAACTGGGTTGTGTGTAAGCACAGTAATTGGCTAGACAGGTGATCTCCAACATCTTTGTGAATTCTTCTCTGGGCTCAACTAGATATGTCCTCCCAGGACACTACTCCAATTCTGTGGACTATCTCTTGTGTTTCACTCTCAACTTAATAGAACTTGCCTGCTTTGGCTTCCACTGCCTCAGAAGTGTCCCTTTCTTATGTCTCAGATACCTAATAAAAACAGGACGAAGTGATTTCGTTTTCAGAGTACTTTTCTTTCTGTCACCATGTCGACTGTGGGCAATCAAACACATAGAGACAATCTTTACGACATTCTTTTTACATTTTGAAGTAGATTGTTTTATCTCCCTCATAGAGCTGCACTTAAACAGAGTTTTCATTTAGGTTAGCATGAGCTTATTACTATCAATATCAGTAGGGATTAACAGCTGAGGAGGATTAACCCTCTGTCTGCCACCCTTGATTATCTTATTTTTATGTGGTAAAGATGACACTGAATGCAATGGTCTGAACACATCAGATCCCTAGAACAGTGTTATATGCTATTTAACCCCCATTAAAATTTGATGGGATTCAGTAAGACTCATTCCTTCAATAAAGAATTATCAAGTGCCTATCATGTAAGGAGTCCCTGGGTAGCACAGATAGTTAAGCACTAAACTACTAACTGAAAGGCTGGCAGCTCTAACTCAGCCATAGACACTTCAAAAGAAAGAACTGACAATATGACAATATGATTCTGAAAGGTCAAAGACTTGAAACCCCAGTGGAGAACAGTTTTACTCTGCACACGTGGGGTCTCCATGAGCAGGAATGGACTTGAGAGCAACTGGTATCATAAGCACAGCACTCTCCTAATCAGTGGAAGATAAAATGGGCAATTAAACATCTGTGGTTGGAATAAAGTTTGCCTTATACTCACACCATTGAACTGAAGATGGCTCTGTTCGTCAGCTAGTTTCCTTTGTAACTTCGGGTGAAGAAGAAATAGCCATTCATTGATTTGGTCAACAAGTATATATATATTGAGTATCTATCATTAAGCCCTCTTCCAAGTGGTGGGGATACACCAGAGGGGGTAAGGAAGACACAAATCGCTATTACATAAAATCTAATGGTTAAACTATATAGTTTAAAGTAGACAATTCTCCACGGATCTGTCATGTTTTTGTACATCTTGTGAGCAGAGGCATTGACTGCCTTCATGTTGAACTATCTTTTTAAGGGTGTTTATATAGCAAAAAGTTTGGAAGATATAGTATCTCCCTTTGGAGCAAGATAAGTTTTGCTTAGAGTCTTGGAAGAGAGAGTATATCCCTCTGTGGCGAAAGGCAGACCTGATTATTGCCCATTATAAAAGATTCAAGCCCCCTAAAGTTGGAGTTCCTCTTCTGTAATGCAATTCATCACATTGGCAGGTGTCAGTTGACCCTTGTTGCATTGTCCTGTGGGAAATGGATCTAGGACAACTGGCTAAAAAAAATACTGGTACATTGATTACTGCTGTTGCCATGAGTATTAAAGCCCTTTTTTTCTGACCCAGAAGCCTCATACCTTCTGCTAGCTTCCATGAAACTGTGTCAGGCTAGCTTGTTAGTTTGTAAGTAGGGTTAAATCTCAGACCCTACACAGTTCTTGGCAAAAGTATGTTAGGAAATGGTATGTGCTAAGAAGAAAGATAAAGCAGAAAAGAGGATTAAGAAATTTAGAGTGGTCAATATTTTTTATATTTTGGCAAAAGATAAAAAGAAGGAGTGAGCCATATGGCTACTGGGAAGAAAAGCATCCCTTCTTGGTTCAAATGGTTGAAATAGACTTAGCAAGGAAGTGAATGGGCAGAAGTTGAGGTTAGATGGATAATAGAGGTGGATCATGTAGGGTGGTATAGTCACAGAAAGCCTGAAAAATGAGATGGGAAGTCACTAACAGGTTTTCAGTACAGGAGTGACATAATTTGATTGACAGTTTCACAGAATCACTCTGGCTCTGAGCTGAAAGCAGTTTAAAGGAGATTAGGGAAGAAGGAGGGTGCCAGGAGATTGAAAGATGAAACAGAAAAGCAAGAAAGTGTAGCCAGAAATAGTTTCCCTAAGTTAGAAGGAGAAGTAAAAAAGCAAAGTTCTTTGGATAAAAGGCAATTCTCCCTTTCATATTTAAAATCCTAATGAGTGTGCTAATTTTTTCAGTAGCATTCTTTTTTTAATTCACTAAACTGTAATTGTATAACCCTAATTAGTGCTAAGAATCCATTAGCAATACAATTTTTTCTCTCTAGTAACAGAGGAGCACATGCTTTACATTAAAAAAAAAATTAATTTTGATCACTCCAAGTTAAAATCAATTAATTGATAACTTGCAGCATACATTAAGAATTTTAACGTTTTCTGATGCATGATGAAACAAATTAAAATTTAGACTGAGTTTTTTCCCCAGTATGATAAATGAGTACTTAAGCACTTCTATCCAAAGAAGGGCTTTATCTACAGCAAAAGTCACAGCTAGGAAGAAGATGGCTATGGGTGTCCAAACCAATGTTTTCTAGGAATTTTTTTCTTTCTAAGACAGTCATCTCAGTTTTGTACAGGTAAGAATTCTAACTGATTCACTGGCATGACCACTTACAGCCTGCTAGGATATAGCAACCCATTCTGTCAAGTCGATTCTGACTCATAGTGAACGTACTGGACAGAGTAGAACTACCCCATAGGACTTTGAAGGCTGTAATCTTTACGGAAGCAGACTGCCACATCTTTCTCCCATGGAGTGGCTGGTGGGTTCAAACCGTAGACCTTTCGGTTAACAGCCGAGAGCTTAACCACTGTATCACCAGGGCTCCTTATCATAAAAACCCATTGCCTTCAAGTCGATTCCGACTCATAGTGACCCCATAGGACAGAGAACTGTCCCATAGGATTTCCAAGGAACCGCTGATGGATTAGAACTGCCGACCTTTTGGTTAGCAGCCAAGCTCTTAACCACTGCACCACCAGGGCTCCAGCCCTTATGATACAGTAAACTCATATAAAGGCTAGGGGAGGAAAGAAGGAAAATTGTCATGGCAAGGAAGCAAATCAGACCACAAGAAAAGTCAGAAAAAAGGAGAAATGTAAAAGGATAGTGAGAATAGCAGCACAACTGGAAGAACGTAATCAATGTCACTGAATTGTACATGTAGAAATTTTTGAAATGGTGTATCTTTGACTATGTATATTTTCATCAAAAAGAAAAAATGTCCTCCAAGGTTGACAAGGGAGAGTGTTGACACGTTGTGGGTTTGTTAACCAATGTCATAAAACAATATGCTTACTGTGTAACGAGAAATTATTTGTTCTGTAAACCTTCACCTAAAGTACAATTATAAAAAATTTTTTTAAATAATAAAAAAAAGGAGAAATCTATTTCTACAGACTTCGTGTTCATCCTTCTTTTTTCAGTGCCCTAGAGAGCTGCAAATCTGATCTGGTAACATCATGTGGGCCCGTCTATCTACAAGCACTTGTGGCTGAAAATATTCTCTTCCCAGCAACTAGCTAATATCCATGAATTACTAAAAACTACTCTTTGAAAAGATTCCAGATAAGGTATAAATATTTTAACTATCCACTCATCCATCCATATATCCATCCATCCATCCATTGTCCATCCTTTCAATAAATATTTATTTAATATGCTATACTAGAGGTACAATGATGTACATGGAAAACACAGAGATGTCTAAGATCTTTTCTCTGCAGAGAAAATCTACATGCCAAGAAAAAGCACATTTTGTGGCAAATTCACAATAACTGAGGTTTGTACAAAGAAACATGGGAAAACAGTAAAAGAAACAATAAATGCTGCTAGGGGGATGGAGAAGGGGATATGAAATTGCACGTTTAAGGCTTTTCAGAAGGAGTGGAGGAAAAGGCCATACCAAGACTGCCAGAAGACAATTCCCTCTATTCCTTTCCCCCTCCTCCCTCCTCCTGAATACTTTCTGTAAGTGCAAATACTTTAATTAATACATTCCCTGGGAGTTAACATCTGACATTTCCTAATGACAGGAAACACTCCTCAGGTGGTTTTTTAGCACTTTATTATAGAAATCAATGCCAGAAGTTCTGTTATGCATAATGGGGCTAAGAAATAATTCTTCCTTGGTGAAATAAGCGGTATTTAAGATATGGGGTTGATTACACAGATTTCACAGACCCATCTTCTCAGTGTGATGGAAGAGTAGGAATCTGGCAAATCCCACAGTGTATTCCCCCACTTTACGGGTATACTATCTCCTAATCCAGCTACGAGCTTGCTTTAGAATGTCATTGCGTATTTGAAATCTATAAGCTAAACTAATTTATAGTAATAGAAACCAGACAGTTATTGGCAGAGGAGTATTGAATACAAAGGAGCACCAGGTTATTTTCTGAGGAGCAGGGGATGAAAATGATCTATATGTTATTTGGGATGGTGGTTACATTAGTATATAAAATTGTCACAACTCTTCAAACTAACGTTCATGATTGTATTTTAACTATATTTTAATAATAAAAAATGAGAAAGAATATCATTGCATCCTCCTCAGATTGAACCTTTCATGCATGGTACTAGCCAAAGTGTTTGAGAATAGATACAAGATCTCCCCCAAACTGCAAGAACAGCCTCTGATTACTTTTGTGACAGCTCACTAATGAATGTTTGTACCTTTGGCAGAATCTGGTTTCAGATTTGCTTTCACTGTAACAAAACATCTGGTCATTAGTTTATAGCGAAGATGGCATATAATCAGCACCCAGCCCTAGTCCTCTGACATTTACTAAAAAACTCTGACATTTGCCAACAGCTAAATTGCCTTTGGCAAATTAGCAATCCTCAATTATAGGAATTCTTATGGTGGAAATTTGAAATCAATCTAGAAAAGCAGGGCAACATGCAGGTGAAGAAAGGGTTTTAGGGTCGATAAGTCTTTAAGTACCTAGTTGGCCAATTTTGCAGATGTGCTGAGTTCTCTCTGAGGACAAGTATGGTGGCTCACATATCTTCTATCCCCACATAGCCTTAGACAGTATCTTGCACTAAATACTTGAATACTTGTAAGGAAGTAGGAGAGGGATAAATATACAACTTATTTGAATATTGAATATGTACCTGTTTATTAATTTATCAAACCTGAAAGTTCTAAACCCAAAAGATGGCCAAAGAAAAAGGGAGATGACCCCATGCAAAGCACTGATAACAAGAAATGCACAAATATTGGACCGTAGAAACTTGTTATTGTTGTTGTTACGTGCTCTTGAATTGGTTCCGACTCATAGCGACCCTACATACAACAGAATGAAACACTGCTCGGTCCTGCCCATCCTCACAAATGTTATGTTTGAGCCCATTGTTGCAGCCACTGTGTCAATTCATCTCATTGAGGGTCTTCCTCTTTTTCACTGACCAGCTACTCTACCAAACATGGTGTCCTTCTCCAGGGACTGGTCCCTCCTGATAACATGTCCAAAGTATAGGAGACAAAGTCTTGCCATCCTCACTTCTAATGAGTATTCTGGCTGTGCTACTTCCAAGACAGATTTGTTTGTTTGTCTGGCAGTCCATGGTATATTCAATATTCTTCGCCAACACCATAATTCAAAGACATCGATTCTTCTTCAGTCTTCCTTATTCATCGTCCAGCTTTCACGTGCATATGAGGCAAGTGAAAACACTATGGCTTGGATCAGGCATAGCTTAGCCCTTAAAGTGACATCTTGGCTTTTTAATACTTGAAAGACTTCTTTTGCAGCAGATTTGCCCAATGCAATATGTCTTTTGATTTTTTGACTGCTGCTTCCATTGGTGTTGATTGTGGATCCAGGTAAAATAAAATTATTGACAACTTATTCCATGCTCTCTTCTCAATCAGGCTTGAATTTCTGGAAGTTCCCTGTTGATGTACTACTGCGGCTGCTTTTGAATGATCTTCAGCAAAATTTTACTTGCGTATAATATTAATGATATTGTTCTATAATTTCTGCATTCTGTTGGATCGCATTTCTTTGGAATGGGTACAAACATAGATGTATTCCAGTCGGTTGGCCAGGTAGTTGTCTTCCAAATTTCTTGGCATAGATGAGTGAGCACTTCCAGAGCTACATTCATTTGTGGAAAGATCTCAGTTGGTATTCTTTCTTATTCCCGGAGTCTTGTTTTTCGCCTGTGCTTTCTGTGTGTCTTGGATCTCTTCCTTCAGCACCATCGGTTCTTGATCATATGCTACCTTCTGAAATGGTTGAATGTCGACCAATTCTTTTTTGGTACAGTGACTATGTAGTCCTTCCATCTTTTTTTGGTGCTTCCTGCATCTTTTAGTATTTTCCCCACAGAATCCTTCAATATTACAACGTGAGTCTTCAATTTTTTCTTCAGTTTTTTCAGCTTGAGAAATGTCAGGCATGTTCTTCTCTTTTGGTTTTCTATCTCCAGATCCTTGCACATTTTCTTATAATACTTTACTTTGTATTCTCAAGCCAATGTTTGAAATCTGTTCAGATTTTTTACTTCATCATTTCTTTCTTTTGTTTTAGCTACTCAACGTTCAAGAACAACTTTCAGAGTCCTGTCTGACATCGATTTTGGTCTTTTCTTTCTTTCCTGTCTTTTTTATGACCTCTTGGGTTCTTTATGTATGATATCCTTGATGTCATTCCACAACTCTTCAATAGTATTCAATGCATCAAATCTATTATTGAGATGGTCTCTAAATTCAGGTGGGATGTACTCAAGGTCATACTTTGGCTCTCCTGGACTTGCTGTAATTTTCTTCAACTTCAGCTTGAACTTCTATGAGTAATTGGTCTGTTCCACAGTCAGCCCTTGGCCTCCTTCTTACTGATAATATTGAGCTTTTCCTTCATCTCTTTCCACAGATGTAGTCGATTTGATTTCTATGCATTCCATCGGGCAAAGTTCCCATGTATAGTCGCTGTTTATGTTGTTGAAAAAGGTATTTGCAATGAAGAAGTCGTTGGTCTTGCAAAATTCTATCATGTAATTTCCAGCATCATTTCTATCACCAAGGCCATATTATCCAACTACCAATCCTTCTTCTTTGTTTCCAACTTACACATTCCAAACACCAGTAATTATCAATGCATCTTGACTGCATGTTTGATCAATTTCAGACTGCAGAAGTTGGTAAAAATCTTCAGTTTCTTCATCTTTGTCCTTAGTGGTTGGTGTGTAAATTTGAATAATAGTCATATTAACTGATCTTCCTTGTAGGCATATGAATATTATCCTGTCACTGATGGTGTTATACTTCAGGTCAATACCAATTCATTTCAGCTTACTAATATCTGAGATATCAATGTTTATGCGTTCCATTTCATTTTTGACAATTTCCAATTTTCCTAGATTCGTACTTCATACATTCCACGCACGTTCTGTTTATTAATGGAGGTTTGCAGCTGTTTCTTCTAGTCGTGCCACATCAGTAAATGAAAGTCCCGAAAGCTCGACTCCAACCACGTCATTAAAGTCAACTCTACTTTGAGGAGGCAGCTCTTGCCTAGTCGTCTTTCGAGCGCCTTCCTACTTGAGGGGCTCATCTTCCAGCACTATATCAGACAATGTTCTGCTGTTATTCATAAGGTTTTCACTGGCTAGTTCTTTTCAGAAGTAGACTTCCAGCTCCTTCTTCCTAGTCTGTCTTAGTCTGGGAGGTCAGCTGAAACCTGTCCACCGTGTGTGAACCTGCTGGTATTTTAATATGGGTGGCATAGCTTCCAGCACCACAGCAACACAAAAGCCCCCACAGTACTACAAACTGACAGACACATGGATGGCAAGAGCTTAGGAAACTCTATTACCATCACACTCCCTTATCTCCTCAATACTTTTTTCTCTGCTCAGAATTCCTTCTCTCACCCCATAAAGCCAATGACCCTGATTTTAAAATGAGTGTTCTTAAGGAGGTCAATAAATAAGTAAATCATTTATAAGGCTTCATCTATGCTTTTTTAGGCTTATAAGTCAGTCTAGGTTTTATGAAATTATTTAAAACTTCTTAAATTATTTCTAAAAAATACCATGACCATAGAATTGAAGAGCAATACCTATATTATATTTATAATTTTATAAACATATTTTGATATTTAACATTCTGTGCTTTATCTCTCCACAAATACAATGGAATATTTTAGCCTTGATTGAGTACATTTTGCAGAGAATCTGATATTTCTGAGGTTATATATTTCAACCTCCTTATTGACTGAATATGTTGAAAACACACACACAACTGCAATGTGAATGTTATCTCATAAATCAAAAGATAGCAGCTCTAGACAACCAGTTTCCCCTGTAGAATAGAAACTCAGGAGGACAGTAAAGAAATAAATTTTTGTCTCATTCATTTTTAAAATGTCAGTACACAGTGAGCTTTGATCATAAAGCCAAGGGGGTAGGGGCAGAGAGTAATTCTGTTGACCTTTTAACAGATCAGCTATGTTTGATCAGAATTTACTTTTACATTCCAGATGCATAACATTTATGGGCCAAAAAAAAAAAGCTTATTGCTGAAACATCTAATTTCTCTTGAAAATACATATGATCCCCAAATGTTCATAGAACACAAGGCACACAACATGCTTAATACAAGCTTTACTTTTGTGCAATCTGTTCTGACTGCTTCACCAGGTACCTCAGGGACTTTGCTTACATATTCTAGAATGTTATTTAACCTAAAGATAAATAAAACTCTTTAAAAGAGAGTACAGAGGCTGCATTCTGAGGCTCAGGTCTTACTTTGTTCTTGGGTGCAACTCAACCCACAGAAACATTATTCACTGACACGCATAGGTCCCAGCTGCACTTCCACCACCAGGTACGCGTACACCCAAAATGGCTCCTTTGTGAAACAGGATGGCCTGAAAAAGAGGAACAGTATGTTCAGTCATTCTTCAGCCACTGGGTAAAAAGTTCACATTCAGTCCAAGTTTAAGAATGTTAGTACTTATTCTATACAGTTGTGAAAACTTAAGGTATGCTGTTGAAAGAATGCATGCTTTAGAGATTGGAATTCTTGATTTAAATTTTTGAGATTTCCTTGTAATGAAAATTATTACTCTGATGCTCCAACCTATGTTTGCAGAAACATTCTGTTGTCAATTTAGAATGCATTTTCAAGGTAGCTGACCTAATAAGTTTACCTAAATTGCATTAAAATGTTATACAGATTTGAAATGAAACAGAAAGTACATTTGTTTGTTATATGGGCACCAATTTTAGATTCAAGGAATGAATCTTTTAAAAAATATTTATTACTGTAAAACCTGATCTAAATGGACCCTACTGTAGCATAAAACTACTGGATAATAAATGTTGAACTCCAAATTAGGAATATCAGAATATATGATCTGATAATTATGCAAGAGAACTATGGGATAGAATATTTGAAATCAAGTTTTCTTAATCACAGCACTAGTGACATTTTGGGCTAAATAATTCTTTATTGTAGGATCTGTGCTGAACATTGCAGAATATTTAGCAGCATCTCTTGCCTCTACCCATTGGATCCAGTAGCACTCCCTCCCGCAAGATGTGACAACAAAAACATCTCTTGACACCTCCAAATATCTCCTATAAGAAGTTTGAAATCGTCTGGCAAAAGTCCCAAGTCTTTGAGATCGTGTAGAATAAAATACCATAAGGGAGGCTTGTGAATTGTGCTTTCTCACTGGGAAGTCCCCCAGTAAGAATCCTTTCATGACTGTTTCTTGTTATTTTCTCATATAGGGGAATTCTGGTATTTCCCAGACATTAATCAAGTATTCATCATACTGAACCTACCACTTCGCTTAACACAGGAATAAAAATCTTAGAATCTTCAAGTTTACACCTTCATGGTTGACCAATAGGAAAAGAAAGACTCTTTTCCAACCTGCACTCTTGAGACGAAAGGCCTGAATGCATAGAATAAACAAATCTCCTGTACTCATGAACTTCTCAGCCTGTACTTTCAGAGGTAGAGTTAAAACAGTTTCAATTCTGCACGCAAGCAACAGAGGACTTTAACTATTCTGCAGTCATTTTAGTGTTGATCCTCACAGTGCTTGCTTATCTATGATGTGTTTACAGCTGCTATGCTTTATGAAGATAATTAATCCTATCCTTTCTGATATATGAAAAATCATGTTTTCACATGGGAATATTAAAAGTCCTAGTAAGAAGAGGTATAACTTTTATTGAAAATAAAAGTAAAGATAATAAAATAATTGAAAATGGTGAAAAGATTATGACATTGGGTTGGTAAGGTACCATTTGAAATCAGGAAGAATTCTGAGACAAACAGTGTTCACACAGAGAATGAGAAAAATATTGTGCCTATGCAATCCTCTAAATGAGTAAAAGACAAAGAAAAGTAATGTTGAAATTAAAAAAAAGAAAAAAGAAAAACAACTTTTGAGCTCATTATCACATGTCAGTTAGCCTAATGTTAACTCAGGAAAGGTCTAGGAGTTTACATAGTTTTATTTGAACTCAGGAACAAACAGACTTTTTCAAATTTTATTTTTTATTGTGTTTTAGGTGAAAGTTTACAGTTTAAGTTAGTTTCTCATACAAAAATTTATACATATATTGTTATGTGACACTAGTTGCAATCCCTATAATGTGACAGCACACTCCCCCTTTCCACCCCGGGTTTCCGGTGTCACTCCAACCAGCTCCTGTCCTTTCCTGCCTTCTCATCTCGCCTCCAAACAGGAACTGCCCTTTTGGTCTAGTGTATCTGTTTGAACTAAGAAGCACACTCTTCATGAGTATTATTTTATATTTTATAGTCTAGTGTAATCCTTGTCTAGAGTGGGCTTCGGGAATGGTTTTAGTTCTAGGTTAACAGAGCATCCGGGGGCCATGGCTTTGGGGGTTTCTCCAATCTCAGTCAGACCAGTAAGTCTGTTTATTGAAGTGAATTTGAGTTCTGCTCAAATATATTTTCTACTTTGTCAGGGACTCTGTCGGGTTCCCTGTTAAGGCGGTCATTGGTGGTAGGCGGGCACCATTTAGCTCTTTTGGTCTCAGGCTGATGCAATATCTGGCTTATGTGGCCCTTTAGTCTCTTGGGCTAATATTTCCCTCGTCTTTGGTGTTCTTCATTTTCCTTTGCTCCAAGGGGGTTGGGACCAATTGATGCATCTTAGATAGCTGCTCGCAAGCTTTTAAGACCCCTGACACCACTCACCAAAGTGGGATGCAGAACATTTTCTTAATAAACTTTAGGAACAAATAGACTTAAATATAGCTTTGAAAGCTTTTATATCAGTTTTAAATATTAAAACGTTAAAATATTCAAATGAAATTAAATCTTCCTATGTGTTAATTTAAACTTTATCTCTGCATAAATATCATCATATATGGGTGTAAGTTTTTACCTCCTAGGGTATGCTTGATGTAAAATAAATATATAGCTGACAGCTGACAGCTTTGTAAGATTAGGGTTGGAAAAATTCTGTAAAATTAAATCTATAGCTCTTTAACACACTAGATAATGGTGAATTTACAGTAGAAATGCAGTGGAATTTTACAGTAGAAATGCAGATGGAAATAGATCTTCTTTGCAAAAATCATTGTAACATTGTGCACACTATTTTTTACTGGAATATGTGTGAATTACTTGAAAATAAGTTATCAGACATCAAAAATTAGTCTAGTTGTGGACTTCCAGCAAAATGGCGCTCTAGGCAGAAGCACCACGCAGTCCCTCCACAGCAAAGATCCGAAAAACTAAGCTGAACAGAGAAAACAACAATCCTGAAACCCTAAAACATCAAATGAAGAGAAAAAAGAACTCAGCCAAGCACCAAATAGAGTGAGAAAACTGACAGAGAACGGAGAGCAAGGAGAGATTCATGCAGAGGTCCCCTATCAGTTAAAACAGCACGGTTCCGCCATCTTGGACTTCTATCAGAGACCAGCAAACAGGGGGTAAGAGAAAGCAGCTTCACGGGGCTTCCAGCGGGAGACAAAACAACAGGTAATTTGCAAAATACGCTTTCCTACCCTGCACCCTTCTTCACACCCACTCAGCCTCCTCTGCTTCCTGTGGCCACAATCTCTTGTCCGGGAAGCACCAGCTGCTTGGATTCCACCCACCTGAAAGGGTCGGCTCTCTGAGTGCCATTTGCTGGCTGCTGGTGTTGTTTTTTTCCTCTTCTTTAGATTTCTTCCTTACATCTCACCACCTCCCCCCTTCTTTTGCTCAAGAACCTGGCTCCGTGCACCATCTTTCCTTCTTCCTGAGGGGCTGTGGAGCTCCGTTTGAGTGTGGAGCTGCTTCCGGTGTGGGCTGCCAAGCTGGTGGGATCCCGGAGCTTTTGTTCATTTGTTTGTTTTGAATTGTTTGTTTGTTTTCTTTTCCTTTTCTTGAGTTGGGAGCCCATTCTGGCCAGGCGGTGCTACATGGCTTGGAAACTGCACCCTCAGCTTGCACAGACATGCAGAGGGATCCTTGAGAGAATTTCTTTTCTCATTGTTTTTTTCTTTTTTTTCTGTTTTTTTGGGGGCCTTTCTTCATTTTTTTTTTATTTATTTGTTTTGTTTTCTTTTCCCTCTTTCTCCCTTTTTGTCTTTCTTCATTACTCAGTTTCTCATCTGTCTATATCCTCCTTCTTTTTCTGTTTCCTGAATACCTGGCATTGTATACCTCTATGCCTTCTAGCCAGACTGTACTGCAACAGCTGAGAACAACTTTCCCAGACCTCATAGCCACACCGGTGAAATCCCTGGGAATGTTGCTGTTCTTTAACCTTTCAGATTTTTATTTATTCATTCTTTTCTTTTTTTTTTTCTTCCTCTTCCACTTTTTGTTTTCCTCCATTTCATACACTCTTATATCTCCACTCCAACGGCAAGTTCCTCTAGCATTCTTTTTTGTTTGTTTGTATGTTTTTTGCTCCTGTTCCTCTCTCCTCTCTCCAATATCCATCTTAGCTCCACACATAACAATCCCCCCGCTATATCCTGCCTACCTGCACCAAGCGCTTAACATCACACCACCAAGCAGCACAGGCACAGCCTACTGGAACCTGCCCTGCACTGATTACTGACCTGCTCTGGTGGCTGTAGTAAGTGCCATAAACAATCTATCCCAGTAACTCCTCTTCAGCTAGACCTGCCCTGCCATACCATATCTTAGTAACTGACCCTGCCAATTGGAGAAGGAGGCAAAAAGTATTGTGCCCACAGTTGAGCAAACAACAAAGAACACACAGTCAGCCTGGTCAGACATAGCCAAATAAAAAAAAGGGGGATGAAACAAACAAATGTACAATCAATAAACGAGCAAAATAACTACTGAATGCCCTGAAAACAGCAGACAGTATCAAAACATTTACAAAAACTGGACAGGATGGTTCCAGTAGGCATCCAAAATAAAACACCAGATGGCTTCCCAGTGGAAGAAAAGGCACTAGAACTACCTTATAGGGAATTAAAAACTCTAATACTCAGAATTCTCCAAGAACTGAAGCAAAAAACAGACAAAAAAGAGGAAAAAATAGGCAAATTCATGGAAACTACAGACAAAAAATTGGAAGAATTCAGGAAAATAATGCAGGAACAAAATGCCAAAATAAATTCACAACTAGAAATTATACAGACAACAATTAGAAATCCAAAAGATAAACAACAAGATTTCAGAAATGGACGGTGTCCTAGAAGGGCTGAGAAGCAGATTTGCAATGGTGGAAGACAGGATCAGTGGAATTGAAGACAAACACTTGGATACAACCTTGTTTGAGGAAAACTCAGAAAAAAAAAAAAAGAAAAAGGAAGAGACCCTGAGAGTTATGTGGGATACAATCAAAAGCAAAACTTTTCAAGTGATCGCAGTTCCAGAACAGGGGGAGAAAACAGAAAACCCAGAGAGGATCATTGAAGAACTGCTGACAGAAAACTTCCCCACTATCATGAAAGATGTACAGCTGGCCATCCAAGGAGCTCAACGAGCCCTATATAGGAGAGAACCCAAAAGAAAATCACCAAGGCATATCATAATCACACTTGCCAAAACCAAAGACAAACAAAGAATCCCGACAGCACCATATGAAAAACAAGAAGTCACATACAGAGGAGAAACAATAAGACTCAGCTCAGATTATTCAGCAGAAACCATGCAGGCAAGAAGGCAATGGGATGACATATAAAATCTTGAAAGAAAAAAACTGCCAGCCAAGAATGATATATATGTAAAACTCTCATTCAAATATGATGGTGAAATTAGGTCATTTCCAGATAAACAGAAATTAAGGGAATACGTAAAAGCCAAACCAAACTTACAAGAATTATTAAAGGGAGTTCTTCGACCTGAGAACAAACAACTTCAGCTCACAGGCAGAAGCTAGCACGCAGGATCGTACCAGCCAGATACCAATTTAGGAAATGAACTCTCAAGGACTATCCAAAACCAAAAGAAATACAACAGGGAATCAGAGCAGTTAATCAATAAATGACAACAAAATAAAAACAATAAAAGAGGGAATAAATGGCATAGGTATAGAACTTTCTAATGGAGAGGAGGGCAAAGGCGATAGCAAGTAATGGTAGACGGCTTCAAACTTAGAAAGATAAGGGTAAAATTCATGGTAACCACAAAGGAAGTTAACAAACATACTCTTAAAATTAAGAGGAAAAACATAAAGTCTTAGCAAAAACAAAACCTACAAAAAAAAGAAATGAAAAAAAATCCACAAACAAAAGTGACTCAGCACAAGAGAGTAAGAAGAACAAAGAAAAGGTCAGCAACAGAAAAACAAACACTAAAAAATGACAGCAACAAACTCATATCTGTCAATAATTACACTGAATGGACTCAATGCACCCATAAAGAGACAGAGAGCGACAGAATGGATAAGAAAACAGGATCCATCAATATGCTGTCTACAGGAGACACACCTTAGAAACAAAGATGTGAATTTATTAAAAGTCAAAGGTTGGAAAAAAATATATCAAGCTAAAAACTACCAAAAAAGAGCAGGACTGGCAATATTAATCTCAGATAAAATAGATTTTAAAACAAAATCCACTATAAAAGACAAATAAGGACACTATATAATGATTAAGGGGACAATCCATCATGAAGACATAACCATAATAAACATCTAGGCACCCAATGACAGGGCTCAAAAATACATAAAACAAACTATCAACACTGAAAAGAGAAATTGACAGTTCCACAATAATAGTAGGAGACTTCAACACACCACTGTCAGTTAACAGCAGAACAACTAAGAATAAACTCAGCAAAGATGCAGAAGACATAAAGGGCAAAATCAGCCAACTTGACCTCATAGACATACATAGAACACTCTATCCAACAGCTGCAAAGTACACATTCTTTTCCAATGCACACGGAACATTCTCCAGAATAGACCACATTTTAGGCCACAGAGCAATCCTCTACAAGATCCAAAACGATGAGATAATTCAAATTATCTCTTCTGACCACAATGCCATCAAGGTAGAAATTAACAACAGAAAGAGCAAGGAAAAAAAATCAATTACATGGAAACTGAATAATGCCCTGCTTACACATAACTGGGTAATAGAAGAAATCAGAGATGGAATCAAAAAATTCCTAGAATCAAATGAGAATGAAAACACATCATACCAAAACCTTTGGGACACAGCAAAGGCAGTCCTCAGAGGACAATTTATAGAAGTAGATGCACATATCAAAAAAGAAGAAAGGGACAAAAACAAAACATTAACTACAGACCTCAACAAATAGAAAGAGAACAGCAAAAAAAGCCCACAGCCACTGGAAGAGAGGAAATAGTAAAGATCAGAGCAGAAATAAGTGAAATAGAGAACAGAAAAATAATAGAAAGATTCAACAAAACCAAAAGTTGGTTCTTTGAAAGAATCAACAAAATTGACAAATCACTGGCCAGACTGACAAAAGAAAAACAGGAGACGACACAAATAACCCAAATAAGAAATGAAATGGGGGACATTACAACAGACCCAAGTGAAATAAAAAGGATTCTAACAGAATATTATGAAAAACTATACTCCAACAAATTTGAAAACCTAGACGAAATGGATAAATTTCTAGAAACACACGACCTACCTAACTACAACAAAGTGATGTTGAAACTCTGAACAGACCCATAACAAGAGAAGAGATTGAAAAGGTAATAAAAAAAACTCCCAACAACAAAAAAAAAACCCTGACCCAGATGGCTTCACTGGAGAATTCTACAAAACATTTACAGAAGAGCTTCTACCTGTACTACTCAAGCTATTTCAGAGCATAGAAAAGGAAGCAACACCTCCAAATTCATTCTATGAAGCCAGTATAATGCTGATACCAAAACCAGACAAAGATGTCACAAAAAAAGAAAATTACAGACCAATATCTCTCATGAATATAGATGTAAACATTCTGAACAAAATTCTAGCCAATAAAATTCAGCATCATATCAAAAAAATAATACACCATGACCAAGTAGGATTCATATGGTTCCACATTAGAAAATCAATCAACATAATCCAACACAAAAATAAAAGGAAAGAAAAGAATCACATGATCATCTCATTTGACACGGAAAAGGCATTTGACAAAGTCCAACACCCATTCCTGATAAAAACTCTCAATAAAATAGGTATAGAAGGGAAATTTCTCAACATAATAAAGGGCATCTATGCCAAACCAATGGCCAACATCATTCTTAATGGAGAAAGGCTGAAAACATTCCCCTTGAAAACAGGAACAAGACAAGGATGCCCTTTATCACCACTCCTATTTAACATTGTGCTGGAAGTTCTAGCTAGAGCAATAAGGCAAAAAAAGGAAATAGGGCATCCAAATTGGTAATGAAGAAGTGAAACTGTCTCTGTTTGCAGATGATATGATACTATACATAGAAAACCCTAAAGACTCCACGAAAAATCTACAGATACTAATAGAAAAAAGATTCAGCAGAGTAGCAGGATACAAGATAAACAGAACAGAATTGAGAACCCTGATGTAAATCCATCCACCTACGGTCACCTGATCTTCAACAAGGGCCCAAAGTCCATCAAATGGGGAAAGACAGTCTTTTTAACAAATGGTGCTGCCAAAACAGGATATCCATCTGTAAAAAAATGAAACAGGACCCATACCTCACACCGTATACAAAAACTACTTCAAAATGGATCAAAGACCTGAATATAAAGCCTAAAACTATAAAGTTCATAGAAGAAAAAATAGGACCAACACTACAGGCCTTAATGCATGGCATTAACAGGATACAAACCATAACCATCAATGAACAAAACCCAACAGATAAGCTAGATAATTGGGATCTTCTAAAAATCAAACACCTATGCTCTTGAAAAGACTTCACCAAATGAGTAAAAAGAGAACCTACAGACTGGGAAAAAATTTTTGGACAGTACAAGTCACACAAAGGTCTAATCTCCATAATCTACAAGAAAATCCAACACCTCTACAACAAAGAGGCAAATAATTCTATTAAAAATAGGCAAAGGAAATGAACAGACACTTCACCAAAGAAGACATTCAAACGGCCAACAGACACATGAGGAAATGCTCATGATCACTAGCCATTAGATAAATGCAGATGAAAACCACAATGAGATACCATCTCACCCCGGCATTACTGGCACGAATCAAAAATACTGGAAATAACAAATGTTGGAGGGGCTGCAGGGAGGTCAGAACTCTTATGCACTGCTGGTGGGAATGCAAAATGATACAACCATTTTGGAAAATGATATGGCACTTCCTCAGAAAGCTAGAAATAGACATACCATTCTATCTAGCAATCCCACTCCTGGGAATATATCTTAGAGAAATTAGAGTTGTCACTCGTATAGACATACGCACACCTATGTTGATGGCACATTGTTCACAATAGCAAAACAATGGAAACAACCTAGATGCCCATCAACAGATGAATGGATAAACAAACTATGGTGCATACACACAATGGAGTACTACACAACGAGAAAGAACAATGATGAATCTGTGAAGCATCTCATAACATGGATGAAACTGGAGGACATTATGCTGAGTGAAATAAGTCAATCACAAAAGGACAAATATTGTATGAGACCTCTATTGTAAAGACCCATGAAAAATTTCACACACAAAATGTAACAATCTTTGTTGGTTACCAGAGATGGGGGGGGGGATACTAAATGGGTAATAGGTAAGTGGTATCTTCAGGGAAGGTTGAGACAGTACACAATACAGGCGAAACCAGTACAACTTGTTCAAGGAAAGGTCACGGAAGCTCCACAGACACATCTAAACTCCCTGAGGGACTGACTTGCTGGGGGGAGGGCTGTGGGGACCATGATCTCGGGGAACATCTAGCTCAATTGGCATAACACAGGTTATAAAGACAATGTTCTACATTCTACCTTGGTGAGTAGCTTCTGGGGTCTTAAAAGCCTGTGAGCGGCCATCTAAGATACTCCACTGGTCTCATCCCTTTGGGAGCAAGGGAGAATGAAGAGAACAGGATACAAGGAAAAGATTAGTCTGAAGGACTAATGGACCACAGCTACCAAGGCCTCCACCGGACTGAGTCCTGTACAGCTAGATGGTGTCCGGCTACCACCACTGAATGCTCTGACCAGGATCACAACAGAGGGTTCTGGACAGAGCTGGAGAAGGATGTAGAACATAATTCTAACTCACCAAAAAAAGACCAGATTTACTGGCCTAAAGGAGACTGGAGAAACCCCGAGAGTATGGCCCCCAGACACCCTTTAGCTCAGTGGTGAAGTCATCTCTGAGGTTCACCTTTCAGCCTGGGAGTGGACAGCCCCATAAAACCAAATGGGACTAATGAGGTACAGTAGTCCAGGGACAAGGGCCAGAAGGCAGAAGGGGACAAGGAAGCTGGTGATAGGGAACCCAAGGTTGAATAAGGATAGTGTTGATGTGTTGTGAGGTTATTAACCATTGTCATAGGGCAACATGTGTACTGTTAAATGAGAAACTATTTTGTTCTGTAAGCCTTCATCTAAAGTGAGAATAGCAGCACAATTGGAAGAGTGTAGTCAATGTCACTGAACTGTGCATGTAGAAATTTTTGAAATGGTGTATCTTTGGCTATGTATATTTTCACCAAAAAAAAAAAGGTCGAGAAGCGAGAGGGTTGACATGTTGTGGGGTTGTTAACCAATGTCATAAAACAATATGTGTACTACTGTTTCATGAGAAACTATTTGTTCTGCAAGCCTTTACCTGAAGTACAGTAAAAAAAAAAATTAGTCTAGTTATACGTATCTGCCCACATATACATATGCATACATTGAAAATTTTATAAACTAGATTCTTGGAGGTTGACTACTGCATAAGATAAAGACTGGGTTGTAAGTTCTAGGGCCCGCTGTGTTATTTATTAGCAGCATAATCTTGGTAAAATAAATTAACTTTTCTAGATTTAATTTAATTCTATGACGTGGAAAATCACATAAAATTAGCTTTGAAGGATTTCTACTTCTGACCAACATGGGGTAACAGTGGCCAGATTTACCCTCCTGTCTGAAACAATCCTAAAAGGAGACAAGATATTTGAAACAATGCATTTTATGACACTAGCCATTAGGCAGAGAAGAACGGTGATCTCTGAGGATGAGAAACAAATGAGGTGATCTTTGTGATTACCCCAACTTACTGCCTGAGAGTTTCCGGTTGATATTACAGGGAGGAGGAACCCAGGTGGAGTTCAGTGGATTCCTTGTGTTGAAGAGATGGGGCAAAGAGTCTGGAGAGACTGAGAAATCATTTTAATTCTCCTGGAATCAAGATTTCTGGGTCTATGGTGTTGGAGTGACCCACCAGGTGATTTGCCCTTAGGTGTTCTTTTCAACCTTGAGCCTTTAAGGAACTGTTTTTCTAAAGTCACTTTCAAGTCAAACAATAGCCTAGTAAGCAGTTTAGCAGAGATCGTTTTGGCTTAGGCATCAGGCTCTTCTGGAGAATTACAATGACCTTCAGGAGACTACCCTGCCCAGACGCCGCCTGTATAACCTGCTCTCATTTTTCCCTTTTTGGAGTGCTTTCCTGATGCCTTCAGGTTGATGCTACCCAATTCAAATCATATCTACTCACAATAAATATAATGTTACATTTAGGTTTTTGACAAGACCAACAGACTATAGTTCTCAAAACAGAGTACCAGAGAGAAGAGAACTACAGAATGAGAGAACCCCGGAGACCTGGAGATCCGCAGAGGGTCCCCCTGGATTATGCAACAGTTTAGATGTTTAGATCAACACATGCATGTGAGGAAGCTACACAAGGGTTAAGGACAGACTATCTAAAAGGTTAAGAGGGAACAACAGTTCCTGACCTCCTATAAAGACGTAGAAGATATAAAAACATGCAGTTAGGACTGCAAGTGATCAAAACTACGATCTTGGAGATGAAAAACTCACTGGATGATACGATGGAAAAATTAACCAGTGCACACAAAGTAAACAGAAAAAGGAAACAATAAAGATCAGGAAAAAAAGAAAGGAATACAAAACTGAAAAAAAAAAAAAAAAAAAAGACCAGCCAAAAATCAATTAAACTAAAGCTGGTTCTTTGAGAGAATCAATAAAATTTATAAACCTCTAGTCAGACTGAACTGCTGCCACAGTATATTGACAGGGAACTGTCATAAACTCAAGCTGAATTCAGAAGAGGACATGGAACAAGGAATATAATTGCTGATGTCAGATGGATCTTGGCTGAAAGCAAAGAATACCAGGAAGATGTTTACCTGGGTTTTATTGACTATGCAAAGGCATTCCACTCTGTGGATCATAATAAATTATGGATAAGATTACAAAGAATGGGAATTCCAGAACATTTAATTGTGCTCATGAGGAACCTGTACATAGACCAAGAGACAGTCTTCTGAACAGAAAGAGAGGTTATTGCATGGTTTAAAATCAGGAGAGGTGTGGATGAGGGGTGTATCCTTTCACCATACTTATTCAGTCTGTACGCTGAGCAAATAATCTGAGAAGCTGGACTATACGAAGAAGAATGTGGTATCAAGATCGGAGGTAGATTGATTAACAACCTGCAGTTTGCAGATGACACAACCTTGCTTGTTGAAAGTGAAGAGAACTTGAAGCACTTACTGATGAAGATCAAAGACCACAGCCTTCAGTATGGATTACATCTCAACATAAAGAAAATAAAAATCCTCACAACTGAACCAATAAGCAACATCATGATAAACGGAGAAAATATTGAAGTTGTTAAGGATTTCATTTTACTTGGAACCACAATCAACACCCATGGAAGCAGCAGACTAGAAATAAAATGATGCTTTGCATTGGGCAAATCTGCTGCAAAAGACCTCTTCAAATTGTTAAAAAAGCAAAGATGTCATTTTGAGGACTAGGGTGTACCTGACCCAAGCAACAGTATTTTCAATTGTCTCATGTGTATGTGAAAGCTGAACAATGAATAAGGAAGACCGAAGAAGAATTGATGCTTTTAAATTATGGTGTTGGTGAAGAATATTGCATCTACAACAGACTGCCAGAAAAATGAACAAATCTGTCTCGGAAGAAGTATACAGCCAGAGTGCTCCTTGGAAGCAAGGATAGCGAGACTTTGTCTCACGTTCTTTGGACAAGTTATCAGGAGGGACCAGTCCCTGGAGAAGGACATCATGCTTGGTAAGGTAGAAGGTCAGCAAAAAAGAGGAAGACCCTCAATGAGATGGATTGACATAGTGGCTGCAACAAGGGGCTCAAACATAGCAATGACGCAGGACTGGGCAGTGTTTCGCCCTGTTGTACTTAGAGTCACTATGAGTCAGAACTGACTCAACAGCCCCTAACAACAACAACAAAGAAATGCAAATTAAAACCACAATATGATACAACTACATACTTATAAAAAAAACAATCTGTTGCTATGGAGAAGATTCTGATTGATGGAGACTGCATGGGTTTCAGAGTAGAACTCTGCTCCATAGGTGTTTTGGATTGAATCTCTCCCCAAAAAATTTGTGTTGTAAATCTTAAGGCTTATAAATGTGTTCATAATCCCATTTGGGAATGGGTTTTCTTTGTTACGATAGACAGTGTTAGTGTAGGTTGTGCCTTAAGTCAATCTCTTTTGAGATATAAAAGGGATTAAACAAGCAAGCAAGTGAAAGAAGCAGAGATAGAGAAAGATAGATGACAAGCCACATGAAGACTGCAGAGGAACAGAAGCTCAAAAGAGACAAGGTCCTTCCACCAGAGCTGACAGAGAGAGAAAGACTTTCCCTAGAGACAGCACCCTGAATTCGGATGTCTAGCCTACTAACAGTGAATAAATAAATTTCTGTTTGTTAAAGCCACCCACTTGTGGTATTTCTGTCACGGAAGCACTGGGTAACTAAGACAGTAGGGTTTCAATGTCTGTGATCTTTCAGAAGTAGATCTTCAGGTCTTTTTTCCGAGGTACCTCTGGGTGGATTCAATCTGCCAACCTTTTGGTTAGTAGCTGAACGCTTAGTCATTTGTACCATTCATGGACTCCCAAACATGTAATAGAGTAACTATAATTAAAATGACTGACCATAACAAGTTGTGGCAACGATGCAGAGGAACTGGAACTGTCATACACTGCTGGTGGAAAAGTATAATGTCCAACCGCTTTGCCAATAGTTTGCCAATAGTTGGGTGGTTTCTTAAAACATTAAACAAACTTATAATATGACTCAGTCATTCCACTCTTAGGTAGTTACTCAAGAGAAATAAAAATATAGTAAAAAACTAAGGTATTATAATGACATGTCCAAAGACCCGGAGATAGAAAATCAAAAGGGAAGGACATGCTTGGCATTTCTCAAGCTGAAAGAACTGAAGAAAAAATTCAAGCCTTGATTTGCAATATTGAAGGATTCTAGGGGGAAGATATGAAAGGACTCAGGAAGCATCAAAAAAAGATGGAAAAAATACACAGTCACTACACTGAAAAGAAAGGGTGAACATTCAGCTGTTTCAGGAGGTAGCGTACAATCAGGAACCGATGGTACTGAAGGAAGAAGTCCAAGCGGTACTGAAGGCACTGGCAAAAAAACAAGGCTCCAGGAATTGATGGAATACCAACTGAGATTTTTCAACGAACGGATGCAGCCCTGGAAGTGCTCACTCATCTATGCCAAGAAATTTGAAAGATAGCTACCTGGCTAACCAACTGGAAAAGATCCACATTTATGCCTATTCCCAAGAACGGTGATTCAGTCAATCGCAGACATCATCGAACAATATCATTAATACAACATGCAAGTAAAGTCTTGCTGAAGATCATTCAAAAGCGGCTGTAGCAGTATATCCACAGTGAACTGCCAGAAGTTCAAGTCAGATTCAGAAGAGGACGTGGGACTGGGGATATCATTGCTAATGTCAGACAGATCATGGCTGAAAGCCGAGAATACCAGAAAGATGTTTACCTGTGTTTTATTGACTCTGCAAATGCATTCCACTCTGTGGATCTTAACAAATTATGAATAATGTTGTGAAGAATGGGAATTCCAGAACACTTAGTTGTGCTCATGAGGAACCTGTACCTAGATCAAAAGGCAGTCATTTGAACAGAACAAGGGAATACTGCATGGTTTAAAGTCAGGAAAGGTGTGGGTGAGGGTTGTATCCTTTCATCATACTTATTCAATCTGTATGCTGAGCAAATAATCTGAGATGCAGGAGTATATGAAGAAGAACAGAGCATCAGGATTGGAGGAAGACTCATTAACAACCTGAATTATGCAGATGACACAACCTTGCTTGCTGAAAGCGAAGAGGTCTTGAGGCACTTACTGATGAAGAGCAAAGACCACAGTCTTCAGTATGGATTACACCTCAATATAAAGAAAACAAAAATCCTCACAACTGGACAAATAAGCAACATTATGATAAAGGGAGAAAAGACTGATGTTGTCAAGGACTTCATTTTACTTGGATCCATAATCAACACCCATGGAAGCAGCAGTCAAGAAATCAAAAGATGCATTGCTCTGTGCCAATCTGCTGCAAAAGACCTCATTCAAGTGTTAAAAATTAAAGATGTCACATTGAGGACTAAAGTGCACCTAACCCAAGCCATGGTATTTTCAATGGCCTCATATGCATGTGAAAGCTGGACGATGAATGAGGAAGATCAAAGAATTGATGCCTTTGAGTTATGGTGTTGGTGAAGAATATTGAATATACCATGGACTGCCAAAAGAACAAATCTATCTTGGAAGAAATACAGTCAGAATGCTCCTTAGATGCAAAGATGGTGAGATTACGTCTCACTTACTTTGAATATGTTATCAGGAGGGATCAGTCCCTGGAGAAGGATATCCTGCTTGGTAAAGTAGAGGGTCCGCAAAAAAGAGGAAAACCCTCAACGAGATGGATTGACACAGTGGCTGAGACAACGAGCTCAAGCATGACTATGATTGTGAGGATGGCGCAGGACCCGACAGTGTTTCGTCCTGTTGTACACGGGGTTGCTATGAGTCGGAACTGACTTAATGGCACCCAACAACAACAGCATATGAGGACTTGTACACAGATGTTGAAAGAAGCTTTATTTGTTGTAACCCTAAACTGGGAACTGCCCAAATGTGCATCAACAGTAGAATCGATAAACAAATGATGATACACCCCCACACTGGAATAGTACCAATATAAAGGAATAAACTATTGATACATGCAGAAACATGGATGAATCTCAAAATAGTTATGCTGAGTAATAGAAGCCAAACACAAAAGACTATACACTGTATGATTGCATTGATACAACACTTTAGAAAGTGGAAAGTAATTTACAGTGACAGAAATCAGATCAGAGGTTGCCTGGAGATAGGGGTGAGTGGGGAGGACTGGGGATACCAAGGGACACAGGAAAACTGGGTGTGATGGATATGTTCACTGTCTGGATTGTGGTGATGGTTTCAAGGGTACATACGTATATCAAAACTTTTCAAATTATACATTCTAAATATGTGCATGTTCATTTTACTTTGGGCAAGTTACATTTATTGCATGTCCATTTTGTCTCAATAAAGTTGTTTAAAAATTTCCTTTGAAATTCCGTTAACTTACCACTAAACTACAATAAATATGTTTCTGTTTATACATATTATTATGTACAGACATTCTTATACAGAATGAACTGTGAGAACCACTAATGCAGAGTAAAGAAAGGCAAAAGTTAAGTGAGCATTCAGATAGTAAGGCATTAAAGCATTCTGCTTCTAACCCCCAATGATAAATGGATGAGGAGAGTGAAGAATTCTAAGGTACTCTTCTTGCATGCAGGGTTTACTCCATTCTGTTAAAATATTAAACCTAATAACTTGAATGCTTGTTACTAGATGTGTTTGTTGTTGTACAAGCTAATAGAATCACATCAGATTTTGGTGTCTGTTGGTATAAATTAAAATTGTTTGTATGATGAGGCGCCACTATAACTTCTACCTATCCCATTGCTTTCTGGATGCTGGCATTAATAACAATAATAAGCATCTACCCAAAAGGCCTGCACAATCTAGTAGAAAAGTCAGTATGTAAACATTTATAACACAATGTCATTATGGCTACGTAGGAAAAGTCGACTTTGCATAGGGGCAGAGAGAGGGGTAAAGCTTTACAGAGGAGGTAAAATTAGAACAGTGACTTGAATTATATGTAGACATTTTCCTAGAATGGAAGAAAGAAAAGCAAGTCTCAGAAAGAAGTGCCTTCCCTTGATCGGAAGCACCTTCAAAAAGAAAATGATGTAGGGGCTCTGGACATCTGTTTATTATCGTTCCTAAAATTTGTAAAATGCCGTCACCAAGCCTTTTACTGATTACCATACTGTAGAGCTTTAATATACAATATCTTTCTCTGTTCTGACACTAGCTTTGCAAAGTGGATGGTGGCGCAGTGGTTAAGCACTTGGCTGCTAACCAAAAGATCAGTTCGAACCCACCAGCTGCTCTGCAGGAGAAAGATGTGGTAGTCTGCTTTAAAGATTACAGTGTTGGAAATCCTGTGAGGCAGTTCTACTCTGTCCTGTAGGGTCACTAGCAGTTGGAATCAACTGGACAGCAACAGGGACTCCCGTTTTATAGATCAGGAAGTATATAAGTCACTTCAGACTAAGGGACAATGCAGTCTTAGTGGTCTGCAGTAATAGGAGACTATTTCTCACTTACATTACAGTCCACTGTGGATCAGCTGTGTCTCTGCTCCGTACCTTCTCCCATATTCCCAGGCCAAGGCTGAAGTAACAACTCCTATCTGGGACATACCAGTCTTGTGCTAGAGAAAAAGTATTGGAATGATAGGTGGATTTTAAAGCTTCTACTCACATTACATTGGCTAAAGTTAGTCACATGGCCAAGCGTGAAGTAACTGGGACCATAAGACTAATCCTGTCACAGGGAGATGAACCATGAGTAAAGCAGCCACAGGAAGGAAGACATCATGCTCTCACTGTGAGGGATCATGACTATTTAGAACCTCAGGGAACTGAGGCTCAAAAAAGTTTGTGTAACTTGCAGTTCACGTAACCAGTGAGTGGCAGGGTTCAAAACTGTTTGTTGTCACAGCTTAGGCTCATTATACCTCGCGTTTGTCCCAAAGGAGTAATACGGGTCAAGACTAATCTTAAGTATAGTGAATGTCCTTGAGAAGGAGAAAAGAATCTAAATTGTGTGTGTGTGTGTGTGTGAAAGAGAGACAGATAAACAGAGACAGAAAAACAAAGAGGGACAGAAATGTGTGCTGGAGTTAAATGACAAAGTTTGCTAGCTGAGTCTTCCCTCAGTTCTACAGCTATAGGAGAGGAAAAATTTTGAATTTATCCAAGAATTTATCACACTTCTCCTCCAAATATGGAAAGAATATTAATAGGAGTCTAAGGAGTTGTGCAATATATTACTTGGCACTACATTAAGTACACTGTGGATGAAGCACTAAACTAATTTCTCAAGACAGATATCAATCAGACTGCTACTCATACGAAACAATATGAGAACTCATAAACCCCAACCAACAAATGTGTAAGCCCTACACGGACAATTTTAGATGTGTGGCTAAGTGTCCCTTACACAGATTAATCTCATCAAGTGTCAGTTGCTAACAAGAGTCTGCAAACTCTGATATACTGTCCCTCTGTCAAGTGTCTCCGCTTTGTTCTGCCACAAGCAGATCATCTTGCCACTCTAGGTTTACTTGCCTGGAGTACTTTAGCACAATAGTATTTCCATATTAAAAGTGAGGAAAATGCAACATAGAGAAGCTGGTCTACTTACCTAGAGCTTTAACATAAATCAATGGAAGAAGGAGGACTTCATCAGTCAGAATTAGACTCCTTTGAGGTATTCATTCCAAAATCATTGTAAGTAAATAAATGGAGGAGGCTGTATATAAGGAATAAAATATGATATTATTTGTCATTCTAAGCACAATAAAGCCAATTAATCTTTTGCTCTTTTTAAGGGAATACTGTCACTTTAAATCTGCAAGTAAGTCAAATTTTAAGAAGCCAGTTGCTAAGGGTATCTAGGGAAACCTGGCAAAAAGTGTTTATAAGTACATCTGTTACATTATATGGAATAAGTCAAATACCAGTTGGCACAGGTCAGGAAAGAGAAAAGACATGAAAGATAAAATTTTAAGATTGTGTAGTGTGAGTCTCAGCTTGAATGCAGCTGTGTCCACTGCTGAGGGTTCAAATATGCCATGTGCATCACTTGTGAACTTTGGGAAATTTAATTGCATGGAGGCCTAATGGCACTCATGGCAAATAAATCAAACTTTCTCCTTTCCTGGAGTTCAGACATACTCAGGTATGCCTGGGAAACTGGAGGGGTTTAACAGAAGTGTATCAGGGGGAGATGAGGAAAAGGATGGGGAATATGCTGACTGGGAATGTGTTCCAAAGAGGAAAGCAGCATTCCCAGTAAACCTGGCTCAGAGGAAACACTCTGGGAAATACCTTCACATTGATGGAGCAGGGGAGCTTTAAGTATAAAATGAAAGGGCTATTTCTCAGTGGCAGATCCTGTTGATGCCCCTGCTCCATTCCCCTCAGCCCACCTCTGAGTTAACCAGCGGCCATGGTGGATATTCCCACTCATGCAGACAGCTTCTCACCTCAGGAGCCCACCTCTCTCTTTGCTTCTGTCTTAGGGCTTTCTCCAGAATCACGGGAGCTTTGCTCAGTGGTACAGGGTAGCCTAGAAATGTTGGAGATTTAACACACCCAGGGATACCTCACAACAAATGAGAGATGAAAGTCAGTGGATAAACATTCAAGCTTCCTGGACACTCAGTGGGAAAATCCTGAGGCATAGTCTACCCAATACCTCAGAAGGCCCTAAGTGAGATTGACCCTCTGTTGCCCATATTTTTAGTAACCAGTTTTATTGGTGCTGTATTATGAGTTTGGAAATGTCTTACTTTTTCTAATATTAGTATCGACAACCCTCTAGCCTCCTCTTTGCGTTTGCCTGGCATAACATACACCCATTCCTTTTTCTTTTCAGCCTGTTGATTTCTGAGGCATTAGACAGCTTTAATAGTACCTACACAGTCTCTGAAAAGATTTGCAAATCTATACAATGCAAAAAATAATTTTCCCTGTTTGAGAATGAGCAAAAAAAGAAAAATACCCTTTGTGTTGGATTGTGGATCCAGTTGATCGCAAGGGTCAGGATAGACCTGGTGGGAACAGAGGAAGCTCTCTGCTTTGCTGAGTACAGTGCTGGTAACCGTTGATATTGTGGGCAGGCATGAAATAACTTGGCGATCTTGGGCAGGTTCTTCAACCTATCTGTCTCTCAGGTACCTCATATGTAAAATGAGGATGATGGCAGTACATATTTTCTAGGAATGTTGTGAAAATTATATGTTAGTACTTGTAAAAAGGTTAGAAAACACCTCACACATTGTAACCTCTCAGAAAAATGTCAGCTATTATCATTATTTCTAAAGTTACTCATAAGACTATGTTTGTTCCATCCCAGCTGTTTCCCAGTTTTCCTTCAGCTCTACCACTGACCGCTTCAGGGCACTTCTACTGCACTTGCCAGTAGAAACATGACCCATTAAACTGTGCTTGCTGTTTTGCTTTGTTAAGTCTTATCTCAGAAAATGTGTTGAGCTTGGTAAACTTATTTTTCTCCTCAATTCAAAAAGTTATATGCAAACAGACCACCCCAGTCCTTCTACAGCCTCCCTCTCCAAGGCAAATTCTGTAACCACTTTGGTATATGTTTGTTGTTTCGTATGTATTCTTTCAGAAACATTTTATAGACCCTTAAAAAAAAAAAAAGTATCAAGAAAAAAAAAAAAAAAAACCAGGAATGGTAGTGTTCCACCTTTATACACTGTTCTACACTTAACAATACCCCTTGCATATGAAACAGGCTTTAAAAACAGTACGTCAGAGTAGAACTGTGCACCACAAGCTTTTTAGTGTCTGATTTTTTGGAAGGAGATGGCAACTTGATGGTAACTAAAAACAGATGGTTAGGCCTCTCTTCCAAGGTAGCTCTGGGTGGACTCAAACCTCCAATATTTCAGTTGGCAGCCAAGCACATTAAGCATTTGCATCACTCAGGGACGTCAATTTACTATAATTTATTGAATCAGCCCTCTGTTGATAGACATTTATGATATTCCTTTTTGTTTGTTTGTTTACCAAAAGAAAAAAAAAAGGTACAATAAATATCCTTGTGATATGGATACATTTTCTGTAGAAGACAAATTTTAAAGTAGAATTGCTAGTCCAAGAGCATGCACACTTTTAATTTTGGTAAATATTGCCAAATTGCCCCCTATAGATGTTGTACCAATTAATACTCCCACCAACAGCGTGTAAAGGTAGAAGTCTGTTTCCCCACATCCTTGCTCTCACAAGCAATCTAATAGCTGGAAACAATATTTTATTATTGTTTTAATTTACTTGTCTTTCAGGAAGAATGAGATTGGGTCTTCGTTTGCCACCATCAGCTAACAGTCAGGTTAGAGAGATGATGTATGTGAATGTGTCAATCCCTGCTTAGCCGTAGGTTTTAAAGTTCTGTAGTTGGCAGCTCAGAGCCCTGGTTGCACAGTGGTTAAGAGCTCAGCTGCTAACCAAAAGTTCAGCAGTCTGAATCCATCAGCCGCTCCTTGGAAACCCTGTGGGGTAGCTCTACTCTGTTCTGTAGGGTCACTATGAGTTGGAATCAACTTGATGGCACACAGCAACAACAACTGTTGGCAGCTTGATCCTTAGGTTTTTTCTTGCTCGTCACAGAAAGATTTCAAAAAGCAAAATCTTTAGCCTAATCTTTTTGTTTCTCTTATTTCATACTTTTTTACCAGTTTAATAACATCTCTAAATTGCAGGGGCCGCAAAAGTTCTCAGGGAGTCTTTTACACGTCTATTAATTTTCTTTTCTGTGAAAATAGAAAATGTGAAAAAGGAAATCCTTTTCTACTTGCCTACAGCAATTTAAAGGTCAATGATGAATGGTTAGCTGGGAAAGCAAGGCTCTCCAAGCAAGGGAAATAGGATGATTAGGTTCTGTGCTTTAAATTTAGGAATATCTACTCTGAATACATAAGCAATCCCATGCTCATTTATGCAGAAGTAAGGGGAGCTAAAGATTAACTCATTAATTACAAAGGAAGGCAACTTTTCCCAAAGAATAGAACTTTTAGTAAAGAAAATTATAAGGTTCTAATTATAATATTTTCCTTGTTATGTTTTCTGCTTAGGACTAAGTACAAATAAACAAGCATGTACTTGTTCAGACAAAGACAGGACAATCTATTGTCAGTCTAAAAACTAAATCGTGAAATGCCAACAAATCTGAATATGGTTATTCATACGAATAATTTCTTAGGGAGGTGAGTACCCCTCAAATGACTTGATATTTATGAGTCAATATTTCTATTTATAAACTAACACTCACATAGCTCTTCTAAGAGTTCTCTTGTCATACTTCATTGCTCAGGTACAGAATGTCCAATAACAATATCTGAATCAATGAGTTGTGCTGGACAATTGTATTGCTACATTAAACTGGTAAATAGTACATTTCCCCCAGTGTTTTCTGTTTCCTACGGTCATATCCCTTTCTCTATTAAACAGATTCTGGTTGAATCTAATTTTCCATGATGATTCATCCTAACCTTTCACTGGAATTTCTACAGAGATTAAGATATAAACACTTTAGAGCATGCATCTGTATATTGCAGTGCTGAATAAATTTCATTACTAGTAAGGAGGATTAATAGCTCAAGTTATTATTTTGACTACTGTATTTACATATAACTAATTGAAAATGATTGTTAAAATAACTTATGTACTGCACATATGGGGTAGTTATGAATCAGAATCTACTCGAGGGCAACTATCAACAATAAAGTCTTTCCAGTCATTAAAATAATAAAATAGTGTTATCTAATAGTGAATAAGCCTAACAAAGAGACAGGTTAATCAATGCATAGAGCGGTACTGGTACAGGATCTAAGGGGCCAATTTCTTTACCAAATCTGTAGATACCTTCCTCTTCTTATGCCAAAATTATTTTGTGTTAAATAACGTATGATGCAAGTATGACCTACTTTTCTTCATTAATTTTTATCCAACATAATCTTACCAATAATTACTCACCCTCATTTCCAAAGCAATAGTAATGAAAAGTGGTATAGCAAACACCTGAGGGAATGTCTCTCCAATACCTTTACCTTCTTATGGAAACAGTCCCTCTCCTCCATACACATGCTTATCTTAGGAAGAGCCATTATGTTCAATATGACTCTCGCTAACCCCTAGCCACAGAAGTGGGGACCTGATCCAGGCTGGGTTTGGACCTGGAACCAGAGAAATAATCAGGTCAGTCTCTCTCCAAAAGATTGAACCTGCAAGATATAAAGCAAGGGATCTGCCAGTGGCAGCACGAGAAAATTAGAAGCAAGAAACAGATGTGACAAATGCCAAAACGTAAGAAAGAGCTAAGGGGATGAGGAGCAGACAGTCGACGTCACTTTCAGATAGATGAGTCAGGTAAGGCTTGTAGAGGAAGTAATATTTGAGCTGGGCCTTCACATATGGGTGAGAATAGTACATTCATGCCTTATGTATGCCAGAGCCAGCTCTGATACAATTTTGGGAGTTTCTCAGTTAGTTTTCCTTGCTGGGTACCCTTATTTCTAAATCACAGGATAATTATTTGGATACTTGTGTAAGAATGAATGAATTTACACCCACAACACACTCACACACATATACATATGTATAAAGATATGTGAATAAAGTTATATGATTATTGTTTTCAATAGTAAACAGAAACGTGAACAAAGCTAAGTATCCATCAATCCAATGTTGGTTAAATGAATAAGGATAAATTTAAACAAATGAGTACTAGGCAGCTGATAAAAAGGATGTCATATACATGGAAACGAAATATGTCCATCACATGTATGTATGGAAATGACAGAAATAAATTAATAGCATGTAAATATTAATTTGATTATATAAAAATAACACAAAAAACATTTATGTATGTACACACACATACACACACATTAATTCTCAATGATGGCTGCATCTTATGGGGTAGAACGGTGAAGGGTTCATGAAAATTGTATTCCAAATACTTATGTACCCTTTGAAAAACTTGCAAAGCGATAAAATAAATTACTTTTACTTTTAATTTAGTTTTTCAATTTGTATATAAATTATAAATGAACAGCTGAGATTCAATAGCTCTTGTTTTAAAAAATAGCATGCCTCTGACCTTACCATATGCCGTCACTTCCTGTTTCCAGAGGCAATCACTTCCAAATACTTTAACAACTTTTTTCTATTAAATTCCATTAACCTGGGTAATTTACTTAAATTGCATCCTCATGACTTTTCAGTTTTAGGCTCTATTGACTTTCCACTCTGAAGGCAAGGCTGACATACCCTCACGCTTCCCATTTCCCACCTGCTCAATACAATCAAATCATATTTATTAGATCAATGTTCATTTTTCCTATAAAACACTATGTAATATACTATGACTATTTTTCCTTTTCTGCACGTTTTGTTGTCCCTCTTCCTAATAAACAACCTGTCTTTAATGATTCATTTCCTAATCACTTAATATTTGTTGATTCCTAAACCATCCTCCCACCCATTACATAAGTCTCCTCTAAGTTAATTCAAACACGTTTAGCATTCAAATTCATTTTCCACAAAAATACTTCTCCTGGAACCTGCTGATATATTCCAATGAAGACTGATTATTCTTTGAAGATTCTTCCTGGGGGATCCTTATCTTCTCTCTTATGTTAGATGTCTTTCTTGCATCCCATATCTTTTTCATTCTTGGTTTATTTCCTCATTTTAGCCATGTACTTCAATGAAGTCCTTAGAAAGAGAAAAGAGCATGAGTAGTACAATGTCTATGACCTTAGCTTTTTGAAATTGTGTTTATTCCCAAACTTGAGTGATAGTTTGGCTGGATACAGATTTATTGGTTAGAAACCATTTCCCCTCAGATCTCTTTGAAAGTGTTATTTTTTTTTCCCCTAGCTTCCTGCTATTATTCCAAAGCTTTTTTTATTCTTAAACCTTTGTATGAATCTTATGGCATGACACTCACTTTTTTCTCTAAAAGTGTCTAACTTACTCTTTTCATACCTAATGTTCTGAAATTTCAAAATAATGTGTCTGGGTATGAGTTCTTTTTTCCCTCCTATTTCTTATGTCAGGAGCACTATTAAGTAGTTGCCATCGATTCCAACTCGTGTGTCAGAATAGAACTGTGCTCCATAGGGTTTCCAATGGCTGATTTTTTGGAAATAGATCTTCAGGCCTTTCTTCCAAGGCACCGCTGGGTGAACTCAAACCACCAACATTTCAGGTAGCACACAAGCACATTAACCATTTACACCACCCAGGAACTCCAGTGGAACATTACTCAGCCATAAAGAGAAAGGAAGTCTTGCTATATGCTACAACATGGATGATTACATAAGTCTTCACTTCATTCCCCTGTTTATAGTGGGACATTCTGCTCTCAATGTTTTTCATGCATCTCAGGACAGAGACTATATTCAGACAAAAGCCTAGGGGAGGAATAGTACCTAGTTGCACAGAGTAGAGGAGAGAACTGAAGGGTTGTTTCTCAAAAGACTTTCAACTAAATCTCTTGTCTTTATCCCACCTTCACTTCCGCATTGGATTTCAGAAATCCAGTGGTGTAAATCTGTTTGCTTTTTTGTTTCCCCACTGTTTGATTAGGACTCAGCTTTCTAGGATCAGCTGCTTAGTCAATTTTTACTTTTCCATCTGTTCTCCACCTTCCAACATTTCATTACTGATGCCTCCTCTTCCGTCCTCTTTGTCCTTGTTATTTATAACCTTAAAAAGGACTCTTACTATCATTTTAGTGGAGCTTCAGGATGGAATAGAGTGAATCTAATGCACTTTTGACCTGCTGGGTTTAATTTTCCAATCTGTATTTTATAATATACTTTTATTTATTTTTTAATTCTTTAAAAATTGATGCTAAGCTAGCCATGGCTTCTTATTTATTATCATTCTGAAACACTAGATTTTCTAACGACAGATATGGCATCCTTTAAAAAAAAAAACGGAATAAAATTGGGTAAGAGGCAGTACAAATCTACTTTAAAATAATTCTGATAAGCTATTTAACTTGACTCTGCCCTGAAACTTGGGTAAACTCAGTTTAAAATGTCTTCTCTAGTAGATATTGAATAATTGTTGTTGTTGTTAGGTGTTGTTGAGTCGATTTTCTACTCATAGTGACCCCATGTGACAGAGTAGAAATACGTCATAGGGTTTTCTAGGCATAATCTTTAAGGAAGCAGATCACCAGGTCTTTTATTCTACAGAGTCATTGGGTGGGTTTGAACTGCCAACCTTTTGATTAGCAGTCAAGTGCTTCCACCAGGGTTCCTTACTGAATCACTGAATCTTGATTTTTGGCATCACTGTTCTGAAAGGTTTTCTTTCTGCTTTGAAGTCAATAAAATAAAAGTCTAAAATATAAAACAAAAACTTGAACAGCTGTGAATCTTCCATTCACAAATTCTTATTGTATTCACTAAGTGTGAGACATTGATAAGATCATTGAATAATTGAAATCCTGCCCCCATAAATTATTGTTAAGAGATTTCAATTTCAGGAAAAAAATGAAAGTTATTCTGCTTACAACAAAGAACTGTGTCATCTGTCTCAACACTATAACCTCTTTTTCAACATATTAGTTTGAAGATATTTTTAGAACGTGTTTTGGATCTCCTTATTTGAAAAGAATTCCTGTAGTCATTTTTCTCTCACCCAAAATGATATATTTAGAGGTCCATAAACATTTACCAAACTATAAGACTTCACTAAAGTCTCAGACATCAAAGAAGCAGCTTTCCAGTGCTACAGTTGTCTATGACTTCCAAGCAGGGACCTCTTAACAATTGGGTCATCAAAACACAATGGGGAGCTAGAGAGGGAAGATAACCCCCACTCTGCCTGGGAAAGTGCACATATACCAAGAAGGTTCGTCTCAGTAGAGAATGCTACTCAAAATCCAGGAACTTTCTTAGAAGTTCCCATCAGTTGGTATTAGGTGATATTGACTAAATATACAACAGTAAACATCAGGATTTACAACCAGTGCAAGCCAACACTGATAGAGGTAAAAAGGCAATTTCTATACAACATTCTCACTCATCAAGGTTAAGGTAGGCAAACATTCTTTAAGATTGCCTGAACAAAAACTGATAAAATATGCTAGAATTTGCCAGGTTACATCCTCCCTTCAAAAAATATTCTATTTCAGAGGCACACAAAAGCCTCTTAGAAAGAAAATGGTTTATACAATTGGGAATCAGAGCTCAAACTGTCTTGATATTTAAATAACTAACTGGTCACAAGATTTCTCAAGTCACTCTAAGAGACTTTGTACAACTGTGGTTCTGAAATCAGAGAGACTTGTGTTCAAATCCTGGGCCTGCTACCTACTAGCTGTGTTTATTTGAGGAAGTCAGGTAGACTCTTGTGTGTAAAATGGAAAGGAATATTAGCTTGAATTATTTTCATTGTGAATGTCAGAATACCTACTACAATTGGCTTAAGCAAAAAAAGAATAATTTAGTGTCTAACATAATTTATTGACTCTGCTTTTCTCTGAATCTACTTCATTTGCAGGAAGATTATCTCCATGTAATAGCAAAGCTGATCCATTGCAGGGATTTAAAAACAACAACAACAAACAGTTAACATCAAGTCGATTCCAACTCACGGAAACTTCACATGCATCAAAGTGAATTGTAACTCCATAGAATTTTCAACCACTGATTTTTCTGAAGTAGTTGACCGGACTTTCTTCTAAGGCATATCTGGGTGGACTCAAACCTCCAGTCTTTCTGTTAGCAGCCAAGTCTGTTAACCGTTTGCAGGTATATATCTTCTCAGTAGTAGCAAGTACAGATAAAATACCTGGGTGTCTCTCCCCCAAGAACCACATACCCAAAAAATAAAAACCCATTGCCGTCGAGCCCATGCCAACTCATAGTGACCCTATAGGACAGAGTAGAACTGCCCCATAGGGTTTCCAAAGAGCAGCTGGTGGATTCCGACTGCCAACCTTTTGGTTAGCAGCCCAACTCTTAACCACTGCACCACCAGGGCTGCAAGAGCCACATTAAAAACAAACAAAATAATAAAAATTTTGCTGTTGAGTTGATTATGACTCATAGCAACCCTATAGGACAGAGTACAACTGCTCCATAGGGTTTCCAAGGAGCTGCTGGTGGACTCAAACTGCGGACTTTTTGGGTAGCAGCTGTAGTTGTTAACCACTGTGCCACCAAGGCTCTGAGAGCCACACACACACACAGAAAAAAAAAAACCAAACCCATTGCCCTTGAGTTGATTTTTGACTTTTGCTTAGCAATATCTCAATTCTGGATGGCTTTGCTTGAGTCTTGGTCCCACCTTTGGAACAATAATTTGGCCATGGTGAATAGGCACAGCTTGGCAGATCTATATCACAAAAAAGTGAAGGCACAGTTACAGAAGGCATCACCAGAATTATATGGAATGGTTGTTCTAGAAAGAAAAATGTGAAGGCAAATCAAAGAGTAACAAACGTCCATACCTTGGCCTATTCATACTTATTTTAAAGAGTCACTCTCACAAATACATGATATAACTTTAGTAAAGTCCACCAGCCATCTGTCAGTTTTCTGTACTGTGGTGGCTTGCATGTTGCTGTGATGCTGGAAGCTATGCCACCAGTATTTCAAATACCAGTAGGATCATCCATGTTTCAGCAGAGCTTCCAGAAGAAGATAGACTAGGAAGAAAGTGGTGATCTACTTCCAAAAATTAGCCAATACAAAACTTATGGATCATAACAGAATACTGTCCAACTAGCTTGCTTTGGACATGTCATCAGGAGGAATCAATTGCCGAAGGAGGACATAATGATTGATGAAGTAGAGGGCCAGTGAGAGGGAGAAAGACTATCTGGGAGATGGATTGACACAGTAGCCAAAACAATGGACTCGAACATGAGAGAGATCCTGAGATTGAAGCAGGACCAGGCAACATTTTGTTTTATTGTACAAAGTCACCATGAGTTGGAGTGAATGCCATGGCAGCTATTTATCTATCTCTCAGTAAGGCAACTGACACAACAACTCTCCAATTATTTTTCTAAGATGCTTTAAGTAAGCCATTTGTATCCACACATTTCATCTATTTACTTAAAAGTTACATTTTTGAGGGTTCCAGCAAAATGGCACTCTAGGCAGAAGCACCACGCCGTCCCTCCATGGCAAAGATCCGAAAAACTAAGCCAAACAGAGAATACAACAATCCTGAAACCCTAAAACATCAAATGAAGAGATAAAGAACTCAGCCAAGCACCAAATGGAGTGAGGAAACTGACAGAGAACGGAGAGCGAGGAGCGATTCATGCAGAGGTCCCCTACCAGCTAACGCAGCGTGGATCCACCATCTCAGACTCCTATCGGAGACCAGCAAATGGGGGTACAAGAAAGCAGCCTTACGGAGCGTCCAGCGGCAGACAAAACAACTGGTAATTTGCGGTGCATGCTTTCCCACCCCCCATCCCTCTTCACCATGGCTTGGCCTCCTCTGCTTCCCGTGGCCACGGTCTCTTGACAGGGAAGTACCGGCTGCTTGGATTCCACACGCACAAGTGGGCGGCTCTCTGGGTGCCATTTGTTGGCTGTTGGTGTTGCTTTTTCCCACTTCTTTTGATTTCTTCCTTGCCTCTGGCCATCTCCCCCTCCTATCGCTCGAGTGGCTCGCTCCATGCTCCATCTTTGCTTCTTCTTGAGGGGCTGCAGAGCACTGGCAATTTGTGATATACACTTTCTGACTCTCTACCCTTCTTCACCCATGCTCGGCCCCCTCTGCTTCCCGCAGACACAGTCTCTTGTCTAGAAATACCAGCCTGCACTAGCTGGCTCTCTGAGTGCCATTTGTTGGCTGCTAGTGTTGCTTTTTTTTTTTTTTTTTCCCTGCTTCTTTTGATTTCTCACTTGCCTCTAGCCACCTCCCCCTCCTTTCACTCAAGTGCCTGGCTCCATGCGCCATCTTTGCTTCTTCCTGAGGGGCTGCGGAGCTCCATTCGAGTGTGGAGCTGCTTCCCTGTCTGGGCTACCGTGCTGGTGGGATCCCGGTGCTTTTGTTCGTTTTGAATTGTTTGTTTGTTTTCTTTTCCTTTTCTTGAGTTGGGAGCCCTTTCTGGCCAAGCAGAGCTGCATGGCAAGGAAATCTCCTTCAGCTTCCACAGACGTGCAGAGGGATCCCTGAAAGCATTTCTTTTTTCGTTGGTTTTATTTTTTTCTGTTTTTTGGGGGGGGCGCTTTTCTTGTTCTTTTTTTAAAATTTGTTTTCTTTTCTTTTCCCTCTTTTTCCCTTTTTGTCTTTCTTCATTGCTCAGTTTCTCGTCCCTCTATATCTTCCTTCTCTTTCTGATCCCTGAATACCAGGCATTGTATGCCTCTATGCCTTCCAGCCAGGCTGTATTGCAACACCTGAGAGTGACTTCCCTAGACCCCATAGCTGCACCAGTGGGATCCCTGGGAACTTTGCGGTTCTTTAACCTTTCTGATTTTTATTTATTCATTCTTTTCTTTTCTTCCTCTTCCCCTTTCTGTTTCTCTCCATTTCATAGTCTCTTATCTATCCATTCCAATGGCAAGCTCCCCTAGCATTATTTTTTGTTTGTTTGTATGTTTTTGGCTCCTGTTCCTCTCTCCTCTCTCCCATATCCATCTTAGCTCCACACATAACAATCTTCCCACTGCATCCTGCCTACCTGCACCATGTGCTTGACATCACACCACCAAGCAGCATGGGCACGGCCTACTGGAAACTGCCCTGCACTGATTACCGACCTGCTCTGGTGGCTGTAGTAAGTGCCACAAACAACCTGTCCCAGTAACTCCTCTTCAGCTAGACCTGCCCTGCAGTACCATATCTGAGTGACTGACCCTGCCAGTTGGAGGAGGTGAAAAGTACTGAGTGCACAGACGAGGAAACAACAAAGAACATACAGTCCACCTGCTCAGACATAGTCAAATTTTTTTTTTAAAAAAAAGGGACAAAACAAACAAATCTACAATCAATAAACGAGAAAAATAACTACTGAATGCCCTGAAAACAGCACACAATATCTACACATTTACAAAAACAGGACAGGATGGTTCCAGTAGGGGTCCAAAATAAAACACCAGATGAATCTCTTGTGGAAGAAAATACACTAGAACTACCTCACAGGGAATTCAAATCTCAATACTCAGAATTCCCCAGGAACTGAGGCAAAAAGCTGACAAACAGAAGGAAAAAATAGACAAATTCCTGGAAAATACAAACAAAAAATTGGAAGAATTCAGGAAGATGATGAAGGAACAAAATGCCAAAATAAATTCACAACTAGAAATTATACAAAGACAACAATTAGAAATCCAAAAGATAAACAACAAGATTTCAGAAATGGATGATGTCATGAAAGGGCTGAGAAGCAGATTTGAAATGGTAGAAGACAGGATGAGTAGAATTGAAGACAAACACTTGGATACAACTCTGTTTGAGGAAAACTCAAAAAAAAAAGAACAAAGAAAAAAGAAGAGACCCTGAGAGTTATGTGGGACTCAATTAAAAGCAAAAATTTACGAGTGATTGGAATTCCAGAACGGGGGAGAAAACAGAAAACACAGAGAGGATCATTGAGGAACTGCTGACAAAAAACTTCCCCAATATCATGAAAGATGAAAAGCTGGCCATCCAAGAAGCTCAACGAACACCATATAGAAGAGACCCCAAAAGAAAATCACCAAGGCATATCCTATTCACACTCGACAAAACCAAAGACAAACAAGAATCCTGAAAGGAGCTCGTGAAAAACAAGAAGTCACGTACAGAGAAGAAACAATAAGACTCAGCTCAGATTATTCAGCAGAAACCATGCAGGCAAGAAGGCAATGGGATGACATATAAAATCTTGAAAGAAAAAAATTGCCAGCCAATAATAATATATCCTGCAAAACTCTCGTTCAAATATGATGGTGAAATTAGGTCATTTCCAGATAAACAGAAATTAAGGGAATATGTAAAAGTCAAACCAAACCTACAAGAATTATTAAAGGGAGTTCTTCGATCTGAGGACAAACAGCCTCAGCCCGCAGGCAGAACCTAGGAAGCAGGATCGTACGAGCCAGATACCAATCTAGGAAATGAACTCTTGAAGACTATCCAAAACCAAAAGAAATACAACAGGGAATCAGAGCAGTTAATCAATAAATGACAACAACATCAAAACAATAAAAGAGGGAATAAATGGCATAGGTATAGAACCTCCTAATGCAGAGGTAGGCAAGGCAGTACCAAGTAATGGTAGACTGCTTCAAACTTAGAAAGATAAGGGTAAAATTCATGGTAACCACAAAGAAAGTTAACAAACCAACTCATAAAAATAAAGATGAAAAACATAAAATCTCGGCAAAAACAAAACCTACAAAAGCAAAAGAAATGAAAAAATGAATCCACAAACAAAAGTAACTCGGCACAAGAGAGTAAGAAGAACAAAAAAAACTTCAGCACCACAAAAAAAGCACTACAAAATGACAGCAACAAACTCACATCTATCAATAATTACACTGAATGCAAATGGACTCAATGTACCCATAAAGGGACGGAGAGTGTCAAAATGGATAAGAAAACAGGATCCATCGATATGCTGTCTACAAGAGACACACCTTAGAAACAAAGATGTGAATTTATTAAAAGTCAAAGAATGGAAAAAATATATCAAGCTAACAACTACCAAAAAAGAGCAGAAGTGGCAATTCTAATCTCAGATAAAATAGACTTTAAAACAAAATCTACCATAAAAGACAAAGAAGGACACTATATAATGATTAAGGGGATAATCCATCATGAAGACATAACCATAATAAACATCTACGCTCCCAATGACAGGGCTCCAAAATACATAAAACAAACTCTAACAACACTGAAAAGAGAAATTGACAGTTCCACAATAATAGTAGACTTCAACACACCACTGTCAGTTAATGGCAGAACAACTAAGAATAAACTCAGCAAAGATGCAGAAGACCTAAAGGGCACAATCAGCCAACTTGACCTCATAGACATATATACAACACTCCATCCAACTGCTGCAAAGAACACATTCTTTTCCAATGCACATGGAATGTTCTCCAGAATAGACCACATCTTAGGACAGAGCAATCCTCAAAAAGATTCAAAACGTTGAGATAATTCAAAGTATCTTCTCTGACCACAATGCCATCAAGGTAGAAATTAACAATAGAAAGATCAAGGAAAAAAAATCAACTACATGGAAACTGAATAATACCCTGCTTACACATCACTGGGTAATAGAAGAAATCAGAGATGGAATCAAAAGATTCCTAGAATCAAATGAGAATGAAAACACATCATACCAAAACCTTTGGGACACAGCAAAGGCAGTCCTCAGAGGACAATTTATAGCAATAGATGCACATATCAAAAAAGAAGAAAGGGACAAAATCAAAACATTAACTACAGAACTCAAACAAATAGAAAGAGAACAGCAAAAAAAGCTCACAGCCACCGGAAGAAAGGAAATAGTAAAGATCAGAGCAGAAATAAATCAAATAAAGAACAGAAAAACAATAGAAAGAATTAACAAAACCAAAAGTTGGTTCTTTGAAACAATCAACAAAATCGACAAACCACTGTCCAGACTGACAAAAGAAAAACAGGAGAGAACACAAATAACCCAAATAAGAAATGAAATGGGGGACATTACAACAGACCCAAGTGAAATAAAAAGGATTCTAACAGAATATTATGAAAAACTATACTCCAACAAATTTGAAAACCTAGACGAAATGGATACATTTCTAGAAACACACGGCCAACCCAAACTACAACAAAGTGATGTTGAAAATCTGAACAGACACATAACAAGAGAAGAGATTGAAAAGGTAATAAAAGAACTCCCAACCAAAAAAAGCCCTGGCCCAGATGGCTTCACTGGAGAATTCTACAAAACATTTACAGAAGAGCTTATACCAGTGCTACTCAAGCTATTTAAGAGCATAGAAGAGGAAGCAACACTTGTAAATTCATTCCATGAAGCCACCATAATGCTGATACCAAAACCAGGGAAAGACGTCACACAGAAAGAAAATTACAGACCAATATCTCTCATGACTATAGATGCAAAAATTCTCAACAAAATTCTAGCCAATAGACTTCAGCATCATATCAAAAACATAATACACCACGACCAAGTAGGATTCATACCAGGTATGCAAAGATGGTTCAACATTAGAAAATCAATCAACATAATCCACCACATAAATAAAAGGAAAGAAAAGAATCACATGATCATCTCAATTGATGCAGAAAAGGCATTTGACAAAGTCCAACACACATTCCTGATAAAAGCTCTCAATAAAATAGGTATAGAAGGGAAATTTCTCAACATAATAAAGGGCATCTACGCAAAACCAACAGCCAACATCATTCTTAATGGAGAAAGGCTGAAAACATTCTCCTTGAGAACAGGAACAAAACAAGGATGCCCTTTATCACCACTCCTATTTAACATTGTGCTGGAAGTTCCAGCTAGAGCAAAAAGGCAATAAAAGGAAATAAAGGACATCCAAATTCGTAATGAAGAAGTTAAACTGTCCCTGTTTGCAGATGATATGATACTATACATAGAAAACCTTAAAGACTCCACGAGAAATCTACTGAAACTAATAGAAAGATTCATCAGAGTAGCAGGACACACGATAAACATTCAAAAATCAGTTGGATTCCTATACACCAGTAAGGACAATGATAAAAAGGAAATCAGGAAAACAATACCATTTTCAATAGCCCCTAAAAAGATAAAATACTTAGGAATAAATCTGACCAGGGATGTAAAAGACCTATACAAAGAAAACTACAAAACACTGCTGCATGAAACCCAAAGAAATCCACATAAGTGGAAAAACATACCATGCTCATGGATAGGCAGACTCAACATTGTGAAAATGGCAATTCTACCCAAAGCAATTTACAAATACAATGCAATCCCGATACAAATACCAACAACATTCTTCAAAGAGATGGAAAAACTAATCATTAACTTTTTATGGAAAGGGAAGAAGCCCCGAATAAGTAAAGCACTACTGAAGAAGAAGAATAAAGTTGGAGGACCCACACTACCTGACTTCAGAACCTACTATACAGCTACAGGAGTCAGAACAGCCTGGTACTGGTAGAATGACAGATACATTGACCAATGGAAGAGAATTGAGAACCCATATATAAATCCATCCACCTACGGTCACCTGATCTTCAACAAGGGTCCAAAGTCCATCAAATGGGGAAAAGACAGTCTTTTTAACAAATGGTGCTGCCAAAACTGGATATCCATCTGTAAAAAAATGAAACAAGACCCATACCTCACACCGTATACAAAAACTACTTCAAAATGGATCAAAGTCCCGAATATAAAGCCTAAAACTATAAAGTTCATAGAAGAAAAAATAGGACCAACACTTCAGGCCTTAATATATGGCATTAGCAGGATACAAACCATAAGCATCAACGCACAAACCCGAAAAGATAAGCTAGATAACTGGGATCTTCTAAAAATCAAACACCTATGCTCTTCAAAAGACTTCACCAAAAGAGTCAAAAGAGAACCTACAGACTGGGAAAAAATTTTTGTACAGTACAAGTCAGACAAAGCTCTAATCTCCATAATCTACAAGAAAATCCAACACCTCTACAACGAAAAGACAAATAATCCTATTAAAAAATGGGCAAAGGAAATGAACAGACACTTCACCAAAGAAGACATTCAAATGGCCAACAGACACATGAGGAAATGCTTGCGATCACTAGCCATTAGAGAAATGCAAATTAAAGCCACAATGAGATACCATCTCACCCCAGCATTACTGGCATGAATCAAAAACACTGGAAATAACAAATATTGGAGGGGCTGCGGGGAGATGGGAACTCTTATGCACTGCTGGTGGGAATGCAAAATGATACAACCATTTTGGAAAATGATATGGCACTTCCTCAGAAAGCTAGAAATAGACATACCATTCGATCCAGCAATCCCACTCCTAGGAATATATCCTAGAGAAATAAGAGTCATCACTCGAATAGACATATGCACACCTATGTTCATGGCAGCATTATTCACAATAGCAAAATGATGGAAACAACCTTGATGTCCATCAACAGATGAATGGATAAGCAAACTATGGTACATACCCACAATGGAGTACTATGCAATGAGAAAGAACAACAATGAATCTGTGAACCATCTCATAACATGGATGAAACTGGAGGACATTATGCTGAGTGAAATAAGTCAATCACAAAAGGACAAATATTGTATGAGACCTCTATTGTAAAAACCCATGAAAAAGTTCACACACAAAATGTAATAATCTTTGTTGGTTACCAGGGATGGGGGTGGGGGGGAACTAAATAGGCAATAGATAAGTGGTATCTTGGGTGAAGGGTGAGACAGTACACAATACAGGGGAAACTAGCACAACCTGTACAAGAAAAGGTCATGGAAGCCCCATAGACACATGCAGACTCCCTGAGGGACTGACTTGCTGGACGATGGGCTGTGGGGACCATGGTCTCGGGGAACATCTAGCTCAATTGGCATGATACAGCTTATAAAGACAATGCTCTACATTCTACCTTGGTGAGTAGCTTCTGGGGTCTTAAAAGCCTGTGACGGGCCATCTAAGGTACTCCACTGGTCTCATCTCTTTGGGAGCAAGGGAGAATGAAGAGAACAGGATACAAGGAAAAGATTAGTCTGAAGGACTAATGGTCCACAGCTACCAAGGCCTCCACTGGCCTGAGTCCAGTATAGCTAGATGGTGCCCGGCTACCACCACTGACTGCTCTGACCAGGATCACAACAGAGGGTTCTAGACAGAGCTGGAGAAGGATGTAGAACAAAATTCTAACTCACAAAAAAATAACCAGATTTACTGGCCTAAAGGAGACTGGAGAAACCTTGAGAGTATGGCCCCTGACACCCTTTCAGCTCAGTAGTGAAGTTACCTCCGAGGTTCACTATTCAGCCTGGGAGTGGACAGCTCCGTAAAACCAAATCAGACTAAGAGGTACAGGAGTCCAGTGACAAGGTCCAGAAGGCAGAAGGGGACAAAGAAGCTGGTGATAGGGAACCCAAGATTGAGTAAGGATATTGTTGATGTGTTGTGAGATTGTTAACCACTGTTATAGGGCAACATTTGTAGTAACTGTGAAACCAGAAACTATTTTGTTCTGTAAGCCTTCGTCTTAAGTGAGAATAACAGCACAATTGGAAGAGCGTAGTCAAGGTCACTGAACTGTGCATGTAGAAATTTTTGAAATGGTGTATCTTTGGCTATGTGTATTTTCACCAAAAAAAAAGGGTTGAGAAGTTAGAGGGTTAATATGTTGTGGGGTTGTTAACCAATGTCATAAAACAACATGTGTACTACTGTTTCATGAGAAACTATTTGTTCTGTAAGCCTTCACCTGAAGTACAATAAAATAAAATAAAGTTACATTTTGGCCTTGTGCTCAGCAATACCTCAAGTATTTCATCATGATAAACATGATCGCTTAAAGCTAGAACTTTCAAAGAAATAATCAAAAGTTCTTACCTCAAAAACAAAGTCTAAAAATCTTAGCAATCAAAACACAGATTGCAGGCAAAGCACTGAAGTGCTTACAAAGTCACACACTGCCAAAGAACAGAAAATTGCCCCACTTCAGACCAGCAGCTACTTTAACCTCTGCTTGAACTGGCTGAGACAGCGGTCATAAACAGCCACAGAAATTATTTCAGATTTGGTGTGTTATAAAAATGCCATTGGGAGATCTGAAAATGAATTCTAGATGTTAAAAATTATATGTTTTTGCTCTTTTAGCAAATATCTTATGATCCAAAAATTAGAGAAAGTGGTATTTTTCCTAACGTCACCATTAGAATTTTAAGTGTAGTTTTTACACCCACTATTTTAAGCCAAGGGGCCATGGAGGCCCAGTGGTTAAGTGTTCAGCTGCTAAGTAAAAGGATGGTGGTTGGAACCCATCAAGTGCTCCACAAGAGAAAAACGTGGCAGTCTGCCTCCATAAAGATTACAGCCTTGGAAATCGTATGGGGCAGTTCTACTCTGCCCTACAAGTTTTCTGTGAGTCGGAATTGATTCGATGACAACGGGTTAATTTTTTTGTTTGTTTGTTTTAAACCAAATACTTTAGAGTGTCCTTTAGAGGACCTCCCTTTTGCTATTTATAACGTGATGTCTATCTAGTAGGCAAAATTAACTGTGTGCTAAAAGAGCATGATATGTTTTAAGGGCCAACCTGAATCCCTATTTGCTACAGGGCAGGGTGTGGTTCATTATGTCTTATGTCTCTATACTGCAATTCTCTGGGAAGAGATAGGGAAGAAGAGCATTTCTGACAGAAAGACAATAGCAGCGGAAGTTCTGTGGTGGGGAATTGTATTAAGTGAACACTTAGTAGCTCGGTTTGTCTAGAATGGGGAATGCAAGAAAAGGATATGGGAAATATGCATGGAGTATTTTCATGAATACATGATGAAAGCAGTTTATAGAAAATAGGATTCTAATATTTCTGCTTATAGATCAATCAATAAAAATTATTTTAAAGGGAGGATTCTATAGATCTTTACAACTCCAGGGTGGCTGTAACTCAATGCTGCTTTCAATATATGAAAAGATCAAAATTACTTCACATTTGAGAACAAAGGATGTTCTCTGTCAGCAACTGCATCATTTGTTGATCATGCTCTCCTATACTTCTGCAAAAAAATAGAGTAAGTACTGCAAATTATGTGAGCTGCTTTTTAGAATATGAATTTCGTGTATTTAAAAAAGTTTGATTTCATGCTGAAATTTAAACAGTGTGGTTTTTAATTTTTTTTTTAAGTAGTTGCTTTCATTAGACTTTTTTTTTTTTTTTTTTTTTTTTTTTTTTACTGCCAGCTTTCAATCATTACCTTTAAAAGGAATCTGCTGTTAGCTTAGTTGTCAACACACATCATTTCCCTGGCCAAAGGTGACTACACTTTCTTTCAGTGAAAAGTCTTTTCCTTAGTTCTATTGGAAACTGACTTGACTATGTGTTAGTTTTAGCCTTGGAAACTTCTTTAAAACGTTATCAATTAAAACAGAATAACCTTCATATGGGGCAGAACCTGTCCTCTGATATAGTTTAAATCTGGCAGTTTTGCATGTGGTTATACAATGAGGAAATTTGTTTGACTGATTTCCTGAGACAGACTTTTTTGTATAAGATGATACCATTTATCAAAGATAAATAGAGCCCTAGAACTATAAAGATCCCCAGACCCCCAGAGAGAATAAAATTAATAGACTAAATCCCACATTGACATCTGAAGTGGGGAAAAAACTAAGTACATATATCATTAAGAAAAATTCAGTCCCTACTATTACCTTGAATAATAACTTTCAGAATCACTCATAACTCATGGAGAGAAGGGAGGTGAGAAGTTCTATAAGACATGGCTGACTCTCCAGATAACAGTCAGTTAACTGATACATTGAACCTTCCCAGTAACTGTGAAAAACACGAATTAACTCCTTGCTTTCAAGCAGCTTATAATCTAACTAGGGACAAAACATGTTAAAGATATAAACCATAAAGTTGATAAATATCAGAGTGTTATAAAAACTCATTGTTGAGCTTAAAAGGTAGAAGATATCATTTCAAGTTGAGAGAAGCTAATGAAAGGGAGTGACATTTAATTTGGACCATAAAGATGGGGTAATACTGTGATAATGTGTGAAGGTTCCCTGGGCAGGGAGAACCTAGTAAGAAAGGCATGGAGGAAAAACAACATTAAAGAAATAGTGATTTGTTAAATTGGATTGGAATGGAAGGTTTATATGAGAAAAGTAGATTAGCTTCGAGTAGATTAGCGTATATAAGGTAAATTGTGTGAAGTCTCGAATTCAGTACAAAGGGATTTAATCCTAAAGGCAAGGGAGATTAACCTTAAAGAAGATTGATGTATGCAGGGTGAACTGGAAGAGGCAAAGGCTGAAAGCAAGGCAAACATAAACTAATCTTTGCACGGCCCTTTCATACTCAGAGCAACAGATCTCACAGTGGATGGAGCCGGCATGCTATCTGTGGGAATGGAAAGGAAAAGAGGGATGCAGGATACAGAGCAAAGGAATGTCTGATTAGAGGAGAGGGTATCAGACTTTCTGCGTCTGGGTGACTGGAAAAGTGGTGATACAGTAACAAAAATATAGACTTCAAAGGCTTGCTTTGTTTAAGGCGAAAGAGCACAAACTTGGTTTTTAAAACGAGTTTTAGTGCTGATGTCCAGCCAGTAACCCAGAAGCCAGGAGTGGAGAACTATATCTGGGGTCGCCTTCATAGAGTTAATAGGTGAAGCCACAAGAGAAAGTGAGACCCCTGAGGGAGTGGGATAAAGAAGAAACTGAGCCTCAGGAAAAGCCACGTCCCAGGACAGCATGCTAGAGGACGAGGAGGCAGCAATTAAGGGAAGAGTTAGATGGAGAGGAGGTGTAGAGAGTGGGGAGAGGAACAGGAGACTGACGTGCCACAGAAATCAAGGACTGAAGGAGTTTTCAGGAGGGCAGAGCTCTCTTTTGCAGCCACCATGTCTTAACACATAGGCAGTTTCTGCTCCTCACCTCCTGGTAACTTTATAGGCGCAGACTGTGCCCCGAAGGTCCAGCTCTGCCAGTGTTCAGGTGGGTACATTCATCCTCGGGGAGTGAGTACTTTAGATCTATTAAGCTGCTCAAATACAGCCACGGTATACAAGTGTCCTTATCTATATTAATACCAAGGTTTTGATGTTCATAACTAAAAGGGAAAAAGAAAGGATGAAAAGAAGGGAAAGAAGGAGGGAGGGAGAGAGAGAGGCAGATGAGGGAGGCAGAGAGGGAAAAAGGGAGAAAGAGGAAAGCAGAAGAAGCGAAGGAACAGTATTAATAACATAAGATACTATATAAAGAGCCAGCGTGAAGATTGTTACTTGCAAGATAAAAAAAAAAGTCTTCTAAGAGGGGAACTGAGGAAGAAGAGAAACACTGTATTCTTTAGTTGCAGTTGTTTTAATAATTAAGAGGTAGCCCTCCCTACCCTAAGAACATCAGAAAGGGAAGAAATGTTAAGATTTCCTACAATCCAACATGCAGAATTTAACTTAACTTTGCAGATTTTATTAACTGGTATGGAGGCCTTTTGTTGATGTCACAAAATAGGCAACGATAGTAGACAAGCTAAAAATGTTACATATTTTTTATAATATCCTTTTCGTTGAAGTGAAAACTAAGGGAATATTAACCACCATTTAAAAGAAAATTTTGCCTTTTTTAATTTGGAAGTACTATAATGACTTGAGTGGCCAAATTTTGCCCAGTGAAAACAGAGAAGCAAACCAACCAACAAACAAACAAAAAAAAAAACAAACGAGTTGCCATCAAGTCAATTCTGACTCATAGCAACTCTACAGGACAGAGCGGAACTGCTCCATAGGGTTTCCAAGGAGTGACTGGTGGACTTGAACTGCTGACCTTTTGGTTTACAGCTGACCTCTTAACCACTGCACTACCAAGGCTCCAACAAACACTCAGGGTTTCCTAACTGAATAGGCACACTGTTGTATTTTCAAATATTCACTGAAAATTCATGGGCTTGAAATAGAGTTGTTCAGTGCCTCTTTCCCCCATCTGTCCTGTAATAATTAAAATCTCAATTCCTCTTTGAGGAACATTTAACACTGTCTTTCTCTCTTTCTTCAAATAATAAATGTAGCTGCTAAATCAACCATAGACTCATAAAGCAAAAAGAAACCTCAGGATTATCAAGTCTTAGAATAAGGGATATTACCTGAGCCAGTTTAATCAGACACATATTTGGGTAGTTTAAAATAACTCTACGTTTTCAACATGTATTGGTTTTGTGATGGCCTGTCACATCAGTTATTGCCACGTAGGCTGATTTCTATTATTCCTCTGATAATACAGTTTCTTTGCTTATAATAGAAGACTGAGAAGTTTCCTAAAACATCGTTTTTAAAAATTAAATAAATACATTCAAACATAACATAAACAAGAAAGCCTACCTATGCCAGTTAGAATTAGATATGGCTGTAATAACAGTCCCCAAAAGAATAGTGCCTTCTGCAAGCATTTTATTTAAATATTCATAGAAAATTTTAGGAGTGTGTAAAATTAAAAAAAAAAAAGTTGCTGTGGAGTCAACTCCCCAACATGTAGTGACCCAGGTGTCAGAGTAGAACTGTCCTCCACAGGGTATTCCATGGCTGCTTTTTCAAAGCAGATTGCCAGGCCTTTCTTCCAAGGTGTCTCTGAGTGGACTTAACCTCCAACCTTTCAGTTAGCAGCCTAGCGCATTAACCTTTTATACCACCCAGGGAAGCCCAGACAATTAGGACAGCTCTGCTTTCAGGCTTTTTCCATCTTGTTTCATCTCTGGGATCTCTATTTCCAAAGCCTGCTCATGTTCCAAAACTGTTGCTGGGTTGTTAGTTGCTGTGGAGTCCATTCCAACTCATGGCAACCCCATGTGTGCAGACAAGAACTGCTCCATAGGGTTTTCAAGGCTGTGACCTTTTGGAAGCAGATCACCCTGTCTTCCGAGGCGCCTCTGGGTGAGTTCCAGCTGCCAATCTTTTGGCTAGTAGTTAATCAAGTAACAGTTTGTGCTGCACAAGATAACTGCCTGAAATTACGTTTGCCCAAGTAGATGTTGTATCTAATACTCCGTATTACAAATAATTTTAAATTTATTTACATGTGAACCTTTGTTTACATCTCCCGTTTTTCTCAGAATAAATTCCTAGTGCCAGAATGTCATTCAGAGGTGTGTAACGAATTACACCTTCACCAGCAGCATATAACCATACCATTTCACCAACACATGCCCTTGACAAAATGGAGTATATCATTCTCTACATTATTTGATGGGTGAAAATGTTTTCTAGTAATTTTAATTTGTATTTCTTTGGTCATAAGTGACCTTGAACAACTTTTGTAAATACTGATTACTCATATTCCTTCATCTGCAAATTGTCCTGATGCTTTGATAACTTGTTTGAGATGGAAAATTATCTGAAAACACTTTGCATATTCTAAGATGTTCAACAAATATGAGAGGCCATTAATGTCTTATTAATAAGAATGTCTTCCCTTTCCACTTTCAGGATTATTGTTCACATCAAGTGAAATATTATATGTGAAAGTACTCTAAAAACTAAATACACTTTGCATCTAGAATGCACTAGTATTTCTGGAGATATTTAAAAGTTGCTTAATTTGTTGTTTGATTGACACAGGTGGAAGATGAGGAAAAGCAAAGTGTGAAACCAGTTGTTCCTACTGTTATCACTTCTATCCTGTCACTTCACACTGACATGGGGCCAGGCATATGCGAAATTAAGGTTTTCTACTAAGGTCTGAAACAGCACCATTAGTAGGTGGAAAAACAGATTTGAAAATACTAAGATTTAAAGAAGAAATGGAACTTATTTTCTAGATTTCAAAGAAAAAACTATCATTATGAATTTTGAAACTGACTTCACCTTTCTCATAAAAGAAAACAGAAGCTATGACCAAGCATACGTTTAATTTCTCTCCGCTCCCCCTTAAGTTACCTAAATCTAAACCCATCACTATTTGCTTTCTTTCCGCTTAGCATATGAAATGTTCTTCTATACATTCATAGCCACGGCTGCAATTAATCCATATCCCTTTGTCACTCAGCTAAATCTCTCTACAAGGAGCCCTGGTGGTGTTATGAGTCAGTCAGCTGCTAACCAAAAGGCTGGCTGTTCAAACCCACCCAGCGTCTCCGCAGGAGAAAGACCTCGTAATCTGCTCCTGTAAAGATTACAGGTTAGGAAACCCTATAGGGCAGTTTTTACTCTGTCACATGGTGCCATTAGGAGTCGAAAATTGACTCAAAAACCACAAACGTTGATACAGACCAGGTGATGAATATTCACTTCAAACTAAACCTAAATTCATCGATATTTTTCTGCATTTCAGTGTCCCTTAAGCAAACACTTATACTAACCCTTTAACAAAAACAAAACACTTTTTTTAGTCTTTTTCTTTGCCAATAACCATTTCAAATGCATAAAATCTATATTAACAGGATATGCAAATTTGGAACACAAAGAAAAGAGGCAATAGTAATATTATCTTACTCTGCCTTATTTATAAATTTTAATATATTCTGATTATACTGGTTATTTCATAATATGAAGTGTTTTTGTTCCAATTATATGTGATTTTATCAGAATTTGAATTAATCTATTGGTCTTATGCTATTATTATTTTTATACATGGCTTTTTTTTGTATGTCTTGATTTGTCATGATTGCTGGTATCTTGTGGGCTTGGTGAGATATTAATGCAAAAGCAATTAGCGGGAAAAAAAGACATTTACCAAACAATCCCAATATTAAATATGCTTTACAGGAAATCAAATGAATATGTTTTTTTCCAAAATGACAATTCTTAAATCATAATTATTTTTCTGGAGAAGAGTCCATTATAATTAATTTAGCCCTTGGCTACTGAAAGTTATGTATTTTTTTCAAGAATAATGAAGTGTTTCCTAAATGGCTTTAAAACTATAGAATGCAGAGCATTATCTGCAGTGAAAGGTGGACATTTTATGCAATTGGGAAAAACAAGCATAATGATTCAAGTGCCATCTATAGGAAATGTTAAAGTATGGTTAAGAAATTCTGCAGAGTTGATTGATAAGTAACCTTTAGCTAATATATTTCATATGCAAAATAAGTTTTGCCTTTGGGGTTTAATTCTGAAATGATTAAAAACTTTCATGCAAAGTAAGCCACAGACCTTTAGTTCTGACCTCTTATTCTATCAGTGTTGGCTCTGCCTATAGACTATCCTCAAATCTGGGTCCATCCCAGTCACTGAGTGTGGCTGAACATCTGACGCATTAGTTGCAATCTTTTCATGCTGAGGATGTGTTATGAGTGCTGCCGCTAACAGCTGTGATTGCTTGTAATTATCTCTATTCTCCTCATAGGTGGTCCCTTTGCTGCTACAGCTTCTAAGCAATCATCCGCAATGTTGCTTTCTCTTACAGTTTGATACTCAGGGCTGAACTTCCTCCCACTTTATTCTTCTCCTTTAGAAAAAAAAAGTACATATATATATATTTTATTAACCACAGGTGACACAGTGGTTAAGAGCTTTGGCTGTTAACCAAAAGGTCAGCAGTTCGAAACCACCAGCTGCTCCTTGGAAACCCTATGGGGCAGTTCTACTCTATCCTGTACGGTCACTATGAGTTGGAATCGAATCAAGGGCAGTGGATTTGGTTTAATATATATGTGTATGCTTAATGACTGAAAATGTCAAATGGGTCTGTGCCTGAGACTGCTGCCATACAATATATGAAATGGAGAATGATGGTTATTATGTAGACGTTTAAACAAAATAAATGTTTTGATATTAAACTGAGAAAGGACTAAGGCTGAAATGACAAGTTCAATCTTCACTGAAAATTCTAATTGGAAGTGGCTGCCTATGAGTCAGAATCAACTCGATGGCAACGGGTTTTGGTTTGGCCTTTACTGCTGAAGATTGTGAATCTATATCTAATCCTAGCAGAGAAGCAGCTAATTACCCACTAGCAATGTCAGGAGTCACTAGCTGGCACAGTCAAAGTGCTTGGCTGTTAACCTAAAGGTTGGCAGTTCAAATCCAGCCAGAATCTCCTCAGAAGAAAGACCTGGCCATCTGCTTCCAAAAAATCAGCCATTGAAAACCCTATGGAGCACAGTTCTACTCTGACACACATGGGGTCGCCATGAGTAGGAATCCACTCAGTGCCACTGGCAACTTGTTTCTGCTTTGGCTCTCAGCGCATGGGTTGGCCATAGTGAAAAACTACTCATCTGGGCCAAGGGATTCTAGATAAATCTGATGTGACTGTATTATATCAACTGTGTAATAAATTGCTTTTTAAATGCATCAGTAAGCAGTTAATGTAAACATGTATAGTTTAACCTTAATCTGCACTGCAAACTATTTAGTTGGCATTCGAAATAGATGAAAGAAGAATCCATGCTCCTGAAGTATGTTTCTTGTTGTTGTTGGGTGCCGTTGAGTTGATTTCAACTTATACCTTAAGTAATTCATTGCAGCATACAACCTAATACTGTAGATTGAGTCCTGCCTCATTAACATAACCACCTCTAGAGGGTAAACGTACCCTGAATTTGGACTTCTAGCCTTCTGAACTACAAGAGAATAAATTTCTGTTTGTTTTTAAAGCCATCCACTTGTGGTATTTCTATTACAGCAGCACTAGATAACTAAGACAACATCTAACAACAAAGTTTGCATAAATGTTCCAATATCTTAAAGGCATAAACTTTTTTTTTCAGGCTAAAAGTCAAGTAATCTGTCATTTGTCAGGTATCAGGGCCACTAGAGGAAGAATAAAACAAAATATCTGTCCTAGGGCACAGTTTTGAAAAATCAACTTCTGGCAGCTGCCAACTCAAAGAGCTCTGCTGGCCACACAAACGGAAAAACAGCCTCTCTTTTGGGGCCAAAATTGTCTTTCTAGTAGCCCACTAGCTTTGCTGTTAACAAATAGTGTTTCAAACATTGTATTGGTATAGTAAAATACAAGTATGGATTCTGCATTTCAATTTTCCACCTTTGGCCCTGAAAGAAACTACTATTTGTTTCAGGGGAATTATCTGTGAAATCTTTATTTTCCCAGCCTTCACTATATACTCATGGAACAGGTTAAGACATCAAGCGCCTCTGGCTCAAGATGTCCAGTCTCAGTAAGGACAACATAGCTGATAGCAGAGTAACTCTCCCACCGAAAACAATTAAAAAATTTGGACAAATTATAAAAAGCCCAACCATTCGAAAGTACTGGAGAGGACCAAAAGAAACTGAAGAACTGAAACTGCAGAAACTGAAAAAGAGAACTGCAGTGGGTGATGTCCTTATTACATGGCTTTTCTTCTATGAGACCATCTCAGTAGCCCAGGGGCCACTGGATTGAATACAGCCAGAAAGTTGCAGTCTTTTGGAATGAGGTATCAGGGGAGAGAGTTCAATTAAAGTTATACTATTTTATGTAAATATTGAGAATATTGAAAGTATAAGTTTATCATATTAATTGGAATTATTTAGTACTCAGGAAAATGATCTTTTTATTTTGGACAAATTTTTCCTTTGGAAAATATTTAGGGAGATAATTGAACATATTAAATCTAAAAAACAGTTAAAAATATTTGAGGGGGCTTACTAATTAACTACATTTGAAATTGGTACCAAATATTATTCCAAAGGTACTTAAAAGCGATGGTGAAAAGTTGTGAGACTAAAGGAACACAGTAGTAAGATTTCTAAGCTAAAACTAAGTGCTTAAGGAAGAACTAAGTGTTTGAATTTATGTTTTGAGGTGACATCAAGTCAGTTCCGACTTACAGTAACCCCATGTATAACAGAACAAAACATTGCCCAGTCCTGCACCATCCTTACAACCATTGTTATGTTTGAACTCATTGTTGCAGCCACTGTGTCAATCCATCTCATTGAAGGTCTTCCTCTTTTTCACTGACTGTCTTAGTCATCTAGTGCTGCTATAACAGAAATACCACAAGTGAATGGCTTTAACAAAGAGAAGTTTATTCTCTCACAGTCCAGTAGGCTACAAGTCCAAATTCAGCGCGTTAGCTCCAGGGGAAGGCTTTCTCTTCTCTGCCAGCTCTGGAGGAAGGTCCTTGGTCTAGGAGCATTTCAGCGCAGCAACCTCAGGTCTAAAGGGAGCTCTCTGCTCCTGGCGCTGCCTTCTTGGTGGTATGAGGTTTCCAGTCCTCTGCTTGCTTCCCTTTCCTTTTATCTCTTGAGAGATAAAAGTGGTGCAGTCCACACCCCAGGGAAATTCCCTTTACGTTCTATCAGGGATGTAACCTGGATAAGGGTGGTGTTACAATCCCACTTTAATCGTCGTTAAGATAAAATTACAATCACAAAATGAAGGACAACTACACAATACAGGGAATCATGGCCTAGCCAAATTGATAACACACATTTTCTGGGGGACATAATTCAATCTATGACACTGACCCTCTACTCTACCAAGAATGATGTGCTTCTCCAGGGACTGGTCCCTCCTGATAACATGTCTAGAGTACATGAGACGAACTCTCGCCATCCTTGCTTATCAGGAGCATTCTGAAGAATCCTCAAAGACACTAAAGTTCCTTCACTGTCAGAGATAAGAGCATGAGGACTACAAGATCGGTACAGGATGGGAGGTTCAAAGTTCAAGCAAAGGGGCAAGTCAGGGGATCCGAAGGAACTGAGCAGCCAGAGGAAAGAATGCAGGAAAAGACCAAACATAACAACAGGAAGGATCTTGATGACCATCAAGGTAATCATTTGTTTTAGCCAGGAAACTTAAAAAAAAAAAAAAAAAATTACATATCCATACACACACACACACACACACACAGACTTTTTTTTTAAATGTGGGGGATACTGCAATTGCCTAACTGCAGGGGAAAATGAGGGACCACAGGAAAAACATCACAGGAGTAAACTGATGAAACTCTATAGATGCATCATCACTCATTCTTAGAAATCATCAGTATCTGTTCCACAGCAGAATGTTAACCAGAGTTTGGACAGTGAAATGTACTACAAAGTGATAAAGTGCATATTACCAACAAGGAGATCCATGCCCCCTCTCAGATTACTCTTTGCTTGAAACACCAGGACTCCCAGAGCCGGTGTGCACTTCTATGAACCATCTTGCCACTGGTGAGCAGTACAACTACTTTCTCTTTGCCGTATGATTCCTGACTTCACTTTTTATCTCTAATGCTCTTGCACATAGAAATATACACAAGAACCTATTGCAATTAAGCATATGTTTGTTTTAAAAGCCCCCTTAAATTCTTTTGGAAGAGTAAAATTTATATTTAGAATAAAATAATGCAGATAGTTGTACAGTAGGGTCCTACGTTAAATTATTTCCATTTCAATCTTGAAGTATATTTTCATTAATTTTGAATTTAAATGTTCTTACTAACTATGAAGGAAAATCAATGAAGACAGATTTTTATTTACTTTTTTGTATTCACTCACACCACCTGGTAATGTTGGGCATTAAAGAAATATTGACTTGTTAAATAATAATGTTTCTGCAGATTCAAAAGCACTTGCCATTAAGCAAGCAGAACTTCTGGGCTGGAGTTTCATTAAGGTCTTTCATTATTAATAAAAATCTAATGATATTTACCAATGATTCTCAAACATTTTCTTTCCCTGCACCCTTGGGCTCTGTAACACATTCAGTAGCAGGGGCTCATATGACTGAGTTGGGAATGGGGATGGAGAGGGTTGAATTCTGAATAAGTCTAGATGTGTTTCTAATACCCCCTTTTACCTCCATCCTCTTGGATAGCAAGTGAAATAATAACTTAATGAAGGAAGATGGTTTTATGAATTAAATTGTGTCCCCCCAAAATATGTGTGGTAAATCCTAGCTTCTATGCCTGTGGTCATAATCCCACTTGGGAATGGGTTGTCTCTGTTGTGTTAATGAGACGGGATTTGAGTAGGATGTATTTTGACTCAAGATCTTTTGAGACATAAAATAGATTAAACAAGCAAGTGTGTTGCTCTAACAGATACCTAACATGTGGAAGTTGTTTTGGAATTGGTAGAGGCTGGAAGAGTTTTACGGTACCTAATAGTAAAAGCCTAGATTGCCTTGAAAAGATTGTTGGTAGAATTATAGACATCAAAGGCAATTCTGGTGAGGGCTCAGAAGGAAGTGAGGAGAGCTATAGAGAAAGTCTCTCTTAGAGAATACATATGGCATGAGCAATAGAACGTTGCTAGAAATGTGGATGTTAAATCTGCTTCTGGTGAGGCTTTAAAAGAAAATGATGGACATGTGATTGGACAATGGAGGAAAGTGATATTTTTATGCAGTGGCAAAGAACTTGTCTGAATTATGTTCAAATGTTTGGTGGAAGGTAGAACTTGTAAGTTGATGAACGTGGATATCTGGCTGAGAGATTGCTAAGCAGGTTCTTAAAGGAGCCATGTGGTTTCTCCTTGCTACTTACAGTAAAATGCAAGAGGAGAGAGATTGACTTGAAAATGAACTGCGCAAAATGAAAAAAGAACTTAAATATTTGGAAAATTCTGTTGTACAAACTAAGGACAAACTAGAATGTTCACCAACGACTTGGCTGCACAGTCTTTTGATAAAGAGACTAAGCCTGTGACTAACGCACCAGCAGAAAACCTGTCAGCTTAGACTGAAAGAGACAAAGAACAAAAGGAGAGAATGCTGTCTGCCTCTTGCAATTCTATGGGCAGGAAACAAGCCAAAGGAACTATATCTGTTGTCCTCCAAAAAAAGAAAAGGGCCATCCCTGGAGCAGCTCGGAGATCAACAGAACTGTCAAAGAAGTGTGGGACTCAGGGCCTTCCTGGTTTTAATGAATGGGGCCACAGTCTCTTGGATCTCAAAGGGTGGGGCCACAGCCTCCCAAGTTTCAAAGAGTCAGATCTTCACCAACTTGGTTCCAGTGTGTGGGGCTGCCACTAAGGTGTGCCAGGGGTATGGGGTTGCCACTGAAAGAAGAAGGGACAGGGCTGCCATGCCCAAGGGGAAGAAGAATGGGGCCTACTGGGACTTAGGGGGTGGGGTCACCACTCAGGTGGACTAGTAGAATGGGGCCACCCAAAGCTAAGGGAGTAAAGTTGACGTTCCAGAGGGTCTGGAAGGTGGAGCTGAAGCCCAGGGCTGAGGGGCCTCCACCCAGAATCCAGAGGGCTGGGCCAACACCCAGAGTCTGGAGGTGGAGCCTTTGCCTAGATGGTCTCAGAGAAGAGATGATTATTTTCAAGCCTTGAGAGCTAAAGTACTTTGTTCTGTTGGGTACTGGACTTGCTTGGTGCCTGTTATCCCTTCTTTCCCTCCAATTTCTACCATTTGTCATGGAAGTGTCTACCTTGTGCCTGTTCCATCATTGTATTTTGGAAACAGATAACTTGTAGTCTAGATTTAATAGGTTCACAGTTAAGAGGAATTTTGTCCCAGGATGGAATACCCCTAAAATCTCACTTCTATTTGATTTAGATAATTCAGAAGATGAGATCTGGGGCTTGGAGTTGATTTAAGACTTTTGTGATGATGTGATGCAGTGAATGTGTTTTGCATGTGGGAAGGACATGAATTTTGGGGAGTCCAAAGGGTGGAAAGAAACTCGGATGGCGTAGTGGTTAAGAGCTACTATTGCTAACCAAAAGGCTGGGAGTTCAAATCCACCAGGTGCTCCTTGGAAACCCTATGGGGCAGTTCTATTCTGTCCTATAGGGTCACTAGGCGTCTGGTCGGAATCGACTCAATGGCAACAGGATTTTTTTTTTTTTTTTTTTAAGGGTGGAATGTTATGGATTGAATTGTGTCCCCCAAAAATACATGTTGTAAATCCTAACCTCTGTGCCTGTGGTTATAATCCCATTTTGGAATGTGTTGTCTTTGTTATGTTAATGAGACAGGATTAGTATAGAGTGTATCTTGAATCATTCTCTTTTGAGATATAAAACAGTTTAAACAAGCAAGCGAGAAAAGCAGAGATGAAGGATGAGAAATGTCAAACTACATGAAGATTACCCAGGAGCAGAAGCTCAGAAGAGACAAGGATCTTCCTTCAGAGCTAACAGAAGGAGAAAGCCATCCTCTAGAGCCAGCGCCCTGAATTCAGACATCCAGCCTCCTAAACTGTGAGAAATAAATTTCTGTTTGTTAAAGCTATCCACTTCTGGTATTTCTGTTATAGCAGCACTAGATAACTAAGACAGATGGCAAATAATTTAGGAGAACTATTTGCTTTCAGGCAGGAAAAAGAAAAAAAACTCCTGTAGAAATACACAATATTTTTCACTTATGAATTATTCTTATAACATTGTGAATAAGAGCTTGGACTCTTGAGTCAATAATAGATTCAAATCCAGGTGCTACCAATTACTTGATGTATGACATTGGTCAAATTCCTGAACCTCTTGTGTCTCCATTTCCTCTGCACAGGAAAAACATCAATGGTATCAATTTAATAGCCTTGTGTAGGTTATATGGGTCAATAAGAGCGGAAAAAGTTGAGACAATGTCTGGGAAAAAAAATATAAAGAATAATTCAATAAGTGTAATTTATTATTGTTATAGTGGTGGTTAAAATAGTACTAGACCTCTTTTTAATTATTGTATATGCTAGATAGTAATAAAAACACACACTTAACATTTATTCTATAAGCCGGATATTTAGCATTTTTAACCAATTTCACCACCATATCTCTCCCTACCACAAATATCTCTTAGCCCACATTAGTTGAGCTGAATTACTCACTAGAAGAACAATTGAACAGCACTTTGAAAAATTAAATTCCTAATTCCAAACTTCCTCTAAAAATAGCATTTTCAGGTAGAATTGAATTAACCATAACTCTAATCAGCATCCTGCCTCATTCTTACCAAAGTGCTTCTCAAGAGAGTGTGAGATGGGCAGAGACAGCGGCAGGGGTCAGGGAAGGTGCAGTCCAGAGATAGTTAGATGATAATTAAATCAGAATTATCATGGGGAATTTTAAAAAAATATACCTGTCTCTCTCACTAAACTCTCCAAATGAGAAAAAGTGCATGGGGTAACTTTGGGTGCTATTGAAAAGTAACCTCAGATGATTCTGAAATTTGATTTCTCCTATGTCCTTCTGCTCTTTTCAGAAAATTATACAACATATATTTCCCTTCCAGGTCTATCGGCTGACAGCCAGCCTTCATTTCTCAATGACTATCAATCACAGTTATTTAGAGTTTGCTAGCAGTTGAGCCAGATACTTTATCTTCCAAGTCTATGAATCAAATTATTTTAAAAACAAACCAGATATTTCCGATTGTGGTGATGGTTGCACAGCATGAGGTAAGCAATTAATATCACTGAATTATATATGTAAAAAATGTTGAAATGGCAAACTTTTTTATTATGTATGTATACATACTAACCACAATAAAGATAATAAATAATTTTTTTAAAAAATCAGATGTTATCTAATATATTGATGCCCTTTGGTTTTAGAAATAATTCCTAAAAATAACTTTAAATTATTTCATCTTGTGGTTGTTGCCAGCGTTCCATTAATATTATAAAAGTTGCTTTGTTCCTTTTAATTAAAGCACTTTAAGAATGTGTAATTCTGGGAAAAAAATTTCAGTGAAAAGTGTACTGGCCATATTAATGTATTAGAATAATTATGATTCAGAAATGAGTAGCAAAGGGCAAAAAAAATGCATAAATATATGATTGCTGGCTAGGGCAAAGGGAGAAAACTATATACTGGTCAACGACAAATAAGTTAATTTTTGGAAAATAAATATAAATATCATCGTTTATATATAGAATCAGTGGAGCTGATTGGTACAGGTTCACAAGAACTGATTTATTAAGTTTTTAGAAAATTTGTTACTCTGTTGTTAAACCATTGGTAGCTTGAAATTGATCATGGTGGCAGTACTTACACCACAGAAATCAGCAAACTCTACAAATCAGGACTTTTTCCCAGAGAGCTAGTTATTAAACACTTAGCAGCACAGTACCATGGACACTAAAATTTACTTATTCACATTTATGGTTTTAATTATAAACAGGCAACTGTGCGAACACTCTTTTTTTCCCTTCCTGCTCACCTTTCCACTCCAAGCTCATCCCAGTTCAAACATATAGAATGTTCTGTCTAAAAAAGGGAAAAAAAGTTAGGAGAGGGGAACCTAAATGAAAAGCACATTAACTTGTTAGGTATACTCTTATTTTGAAGTAGCAATATATCACCATAGTTCTCCCAAGAAGAGATATATGCATACCATGAGATCTCTGTATCTTAATGTCTACATCTGTAGCTTCTTTGCATAAATAAACACCTGCATGTTTGCGGACCAGCAAAGGATATAGTACAATAGCTTTCCATAGATTAATGATTCTTAAAGGGTAACAGATCTAGAAATTACTCGGGGCAATTATACAAGCAATTAGATCCTCGAGTCTCACTCAGAGATTTTGAGGGTGAAATCCAGGAATCTGACATGTTATAATACTCCAGGTGATTCTGATACAAGTGATCCTCACCCTACACGTCTGAAGCATTGCACTAAGGTGACGTACAGGGTGGTGGCCGAGTGTTTGCAGGCATTTGGCTACTTTGCCAAAAGTACTTTGAACCTTCCTCCTCTAAAGAGCAGTATTTGTTTGATCTTTCCAGTTCAAGCTGGGTCTCAATATCCACCTTTTCCAGGAGCCCTGATCAAATTAACTCATCCTCCAATTTGTCCAGATAATTCTATCCCAGAATTCTTCCTCTTGACAAAGAACATTTTAATTACCAACTGATAGTAGCTGAACAGCCACTGCTGGCTTTTTTAGCTAAGGATCAGAATTTTGTGTCCAACTTCTAAGTAAAATTAAGACTTTGTTCGACATTTCTCAACTATCACACAACTTCTGTTCAAAGTCATGATTCCCAGTGTGCAAAATTTTCTGGGAATGCCTCAGAAATATCCAACCAGAAATTTAAAGGCTTTTGAATATACCTAGGGACCTTCTCAAATATTCCCCAACGAGTAGAGAAAGAATTTAAACTACTTACCATTATGCCTTTCTTACCTATTGGGTTAACATTTGCCAGAGGCTCCTAAGAACTATTAGGGTAGTCACTGACCAAGCTAATCTCTTTACTTATTTGAGTTCTGATATTAGACTGGGATACTATCCATCACCAGTCCTAGATCAACGTTACTCAGATGTTTATTTTATATGAATCCTTCATTCAGTTAAACTAAGTGACTATATATACTGGCCACTATCCTAGGTATTCCCAAAATGTTCTTTTGCAAGTGATTCCCAGCATACATACATGTGACCCTGGGGGATCTCTTCCCTCTCCCAAGCCTGCACAGGTACAGGTAGATGTGAATCACCTATTGCAGGAATGTAAAGCCTAAGAACAATGCAAATAGAGTGGTAGGAGGCTTTCAGCAGAGGAAGTGTTTCTACTGGCAGTCTAGAAGCAGCTGATTGGGGGAAGGTGTGAAAAAGATGGGAAGGGACCATGTGAAAGGGGAAGATGGTGGAGAAACCACAAGCCCTTGAAAGTTAATTCAGTGTGTGGTTGTTCCCTTTTGAGGACGACTGGTTTGAGTGGTCAACTGGTTGTCCATGTTTCTTTTGGTTTGTATTAACTCTGATGTAGACTACAAGGGGACAGCTTAGTGGGCATACCTGGCCCTCTCCATTCACTTCTCAGTCTGCTACCTGTTGACAACTCACAACTCCACAATACTTCGGAGCTTCCAGAATAAAGAGTAAGAGGCTTAGGAAACTTGTGTTAGATTATGTGAAGAGAAAGTTTCACTCCCTGACCAAAGATATGAGGCAAAAAATACAGAACCTTTGGACAAATTGCAGAAGAGTGCCCCCTCTGAATGAACAGATATAAAAAGACACTGCTCTCAATGGAGAAATTAAAGAAAGACGCCTCCCCTGGGCAGATGAATTATAAAAAGGCATACGAGTGCAAAGCAAAGCAGTATAGGCTGTATTTCAGAGCCCAACCTGCACAACTGCACTCAGTACACCTGCTAAGTGGGACTAGATAGAACCAGGCTGAGACTTCTCACGTCTTTCCTACTGCCTAGACAGCCCTGTGCATGGCTAACTTTTATCTCTTAAAACTCAGTTCAGGCATTACCTTACCTTACTAGACTGAGTCAGTACCCTTCAGTGCTTCTGTCCGAACACTAACTTAAAACTATTATATTGAAATGACAAGTTTTCATGTCTATTTCTCCCTCTAAGCTTTAAGTTCTTCAAGATAGAAACCACATCCCATTGATCTTGGGTCCCCTAGCACCGAGCATGCAAAAGCTGAACAGTGAAAAAAGAAGACAGAAAAATTGATGCATCTGAATTGTGGTGTTAGTGAAGAATGTTGAATATACATACCACGGACTACCAGAAGAACAAACAAATCAGTCTTAGAAGAAATACAACTGGAATGCTCCTTAGAAGCAAGGATGGCAAGGCTTTGTCTGGCTTACTTTGGACATGTCATCAGGAAAGACCATTCACTAGAAAAAGACATCATGTTTGGTAAAGCAGGTCAGCAAAAATGAGGAAAACCATCATTAAGATAAAATGACACAATGGCCTCAACAATAGCTCAAACATACCAAAGATCATGGAGATGGTACAGGACTGGGCAGTTTTTCATTCTGTTATATGTAAGGTTGTCATGAGCTGGAGCCAACTGGATAGCAACTAATAACAACAAGCACCTAGAACAGTGCCCGCTATAAAGCAGGATCTTGATAAATGGTTGTTTAACTGTTTATCCCTTGCAAAGCCATGGCATATTTACAATGGCATTTGCTTCTCTGTTAAACACACCGAAATAGAAGAGGAAAGCTAATGGTGCAGAGACTTCAGTAGCACACAGACCCTTCACTCCACTGGACAGATTCAGTAAAGAGCCTTTTTTAATTAGGCAAGTATAAATGGTAGTATTTGCATTATTAATGCATACTGCCTGTCCTTTAACCTATGCATGTATTCGGGTAGATTCTTAAAAACAAATTCCTCCAACCTTAAGCCAATTTCTGAAGTCATGTGTTTCAGCATATTATTTGGAAATATTATCAAAGGTGCTAGAAAACCAGCTAACAGTGATTATTTGAACATCTGTATTTACAATGAACACGCAGAGCTTCTGACAATCTTTTTCCTTAGCACGTAAAATGCTATCAGTATAATCGTTGGGTGATACCAGCAACTATAGCAAGTATATCTGCATATTAAATTTTTAGATGTATAATTTAGAATACAATAATCAGTAAATGAAATATTTGTAAAAGTCATTATGATTTGTTGTTCTGAAAAGATGTATGTTAAGAATTCCTAATGCTAGCATACTTTGAGACCTCAAGCTCTGCTAGAGTCTATAAAGACAGGGACGTGTAGAACCTAGGATTGTTCTGACATTTTCCCAGTGTTTTCAGTTTTTGTAAGTAGTCATTTACGTCAAAAGGTAATAAAGCATAAAAGCTGTGCCGTGATGGCAGTGATTTCATAAAACTGCCTTAACAATGAAATTAGTAATATACTGTACTGTTTGATAGCATGTCTTTTTCAAACGTTATCTAAATGCAACTTTCAAAACCCTGGGGAAAAAGACATTACATTTTAATTTTACAGGTGAACTACAATAAGTTCAGTATCTATTAATTGAAATTCCACGGTGCTTGGTCAACACGATAGCCAATGAATGCCGAAACTTAAATGTTCTAAACTTGTATTTTTTTTTTCATAAGCTTAAGGAAGAGAGAAAGAAAAAATTAAGTATGTGAGTGAAACTTGGCCTATAAGGTTGATCATCAGGATATTGCCTTACATAGGAAAAATGGAAAAATCAGACTTGTCTTATAATAGGACATAAACCAGTTGCCGTCAAGTTGATTCCAACTCATGGCGACACAATGTATGTCAGAGTAGAACTGTGCTCCGTAGGCTATTCCATTTTTCAGAAGTAGATTGCCAGGCCTTTCTTCTGAGACACCTCTAGATGGACTGGAACCACCATCCTTTTGGTTAGCAGCAAGCATGTTAAACACTTGCACCACCCGGGGACTCCACAATAGGACATAGGCTATATAAATCATGTTACAACCATACAGTAGAATATACTATGCATACATAAAACAAATACTGCAAAATATATTTATCATCTTAAAAGGATGTTGATATTCTATTGCCATTTTAAAAGGCCAGTTTAAGAATGTATATTTTATAAGTCTTGAAAATGTAAAAAATAGTAATATATCTAACAAAATAGGAACACATTGATTTATAGGAAGTGGGAGAATGTATATGCATTGATTTTGTAATCTTTTATAGCAGGTATTCAACAGATACTGTCTAAAGTGAACATTTTCTGAATGGTATTGTTTAAAAGATAATTCACTTTTATTTTAGAGGCTGTGGGCAAAATTATGCACAGAAGAAACTTCATAAAAACTCCTTTTATTAATCCTGCTTTGAAATATTGCTTTTCAAACTTTTTAAAATTGTTCTTTCTTCCAATGTTTGTAATTCAACCCAAGGTAGCATTGTACTGATATGCTGCTCTGTAAGATTTGCTAAAGCATTGGGCATAAGGCAATTAAATAGACCAAGAGAGAAAATAATTAAATACATTTACTGTAATTTCATGCAGAAATAGAGTTTCCAACTGGGTATGACTGAAGAGTTTCAGGAGGAGGTAGGACTTGAGGTCCTGAAAAGCAGGTAGTATGAAGACAGAGAGAAGTCTGAAGGATATTTAAATAAGGAGGTGGGGGACCCAGAAATAGCTCTGCTAACGGAAGTCAAATGTTTCTACCTTTCTTTAAAGTAGAAATGCCTCAATTCATTGATTCTGCTCTGGTTTTGTGCTGTGGAGAGGAAAAAAAAAAAAAAAGATCGTCAGAGTACCCATGAGAAAGCCAAGATGAAGGGAAGGAAAATAAAAAAAATAAATAGATAAATATGTGGAAACAAAACCCTACTGCATTTCTAATCCAAGGAAAAGTGAGTGAAACAGCTTAACTGAAGCTAAGAATTAGTGTCAGGGAGTAGGGAGGACTATAAATGGAAAGGTAAATTGAGGTTAGATTATGGAGGCCACTGAAAGCTAAGTAGAATAATACCAAAAAATCAAACCAAACCCTTTTCCATCAAGTCAATTTTGGTTCACAGCTACCCTATAGGACAGAGTAGAACTTCACCATAGGATTTCCAAGGAGTAGCCAGCAGATTCCAACTACTGACCTTTTTATTAGTAGCCAAGCTCTTAACCACTGTGTCACCAGGGCTCCAAGTATAATAATAGACTTCACCAAGTATGAATGATTACTGATGGTAAGATTTAAATGACATAAAACGAACTAGAAGTACAAAAGAAGGAAAGAGAATACGACCTCTTTTAACATCTTAATATAGTCCCAGCCCAATGCTCAGTAATTTTTCATCTAATAGTCAAAACAATCCAATGAGGCATGTATTTTACTTTAAACTTTACAAATGAGAAAATTAGGGCCCGTAGATGTGAAGTAATGTCTCTGCAGACGGTCTGGAAGAAAGGAAACCATTAAAAGACTCTTAAAGAGTCAGAATTCCAGAATGGTAGAGTTCAGACCTCTAAAAAAAACCCACTCCACCATAAAACCAATGAGAATACTGGCAAAAACTGTTGAAATAAACTTTTCAAGAAAACTCTGGATATTAACTAAAGGTTTATAACAATCCAACAAACATTTGTTCAAGGAAAATGACTAAATCTCGGTAAGGATAGCTTTGTGGCGTTTTAACTTGCCCTGTTCCCAATCCCCTCTCCCTAGTTCTGCAGAAGTCCTGAAAAATCAACAGCCTTGCAACTATGGTAACTGTGAAAATCAGCAGGCTAGCAGCCACTGGAGGAAACAGATTGGGTTTGGAGCTCCTCAGAAAGCCTCATCTCTCGAGAATTGTCACTATTTGTCCTGCCTGCCAGCTCCCTGGAAAATCCCCATTCACAGACCTTGTCATTACTTCGCCCAACTCAAAGTTCACTCAGTGAGAAAACCCCATCCTCAGAATGTTTGTTGAAAACAATCAATCACAATTGTTTAACATTGCAGTGCTTGAAATGGCAATATCAGTTGGGGCAAACAAGAGGCTGGTCAAAACACTCAAAAGAAAGATCTGGGAAAAATTATTCACAAGGGGCTTTGAAACCCCCCAACATATTCCTGAGAATCTAGAAGGCCTTGTGTATGTGCAAGACTATGTAAATACCAAAAAAAGACCTGGAAAGGTCCTTATATCTCACCTCTGGCAGACCCTGAAATCGTTAACAAGTCATAAGTGAAGACTAAGACAGGTTCATCAATGCTACAGGATTCAAGATTAATATCCAAAAATCAATTGTATTTCTATGCACTAGCAATAGACAATTCAAAAATGAAATTAATAAAGTAATTCAAATTATAATAGCATCAATAAGAGTAAAATATTTAGGAATAAATTAGTAGTTCAAGACTTATACACTGAAAACTAATAAACATTGCTGAAAGAAGTTAAAGCAGATCTAAATATGTGGAAAGACCTCTAATACTCATGGATTAGAAGACTTAATGTTATTTAGGTAGCAACACTTCCCAAATTGATCAACAGACTTAGTGCATCCCTATCAAAATCCCAGCTCCAAACAAAGAAGAAAAAAAACTCAGCTGCTTTTTTTTTAAACAGAAATCCAAAACTAGTCCAGAACTCATATGGAAAAACAAGAAATCAAGAATAATAAATTAAAAAAAAAAAATCTAGATAAAGAACAGATTTGGAAAACTCATAACTTCTGATTTCAAAACTTTTGGTAGTTCTTCAAAATGTTAAACATAAAGTTATCGTATGACCTGACAATTCTACTTTTAGTATTGTTTTAGGCTGTGTTCTCTAGAGAAGCAAAACTAGTGAAGCGTGTATATATACATATACATATATATATATGTATACACTTATATATATGTATAGTATCACTATGAGTCAGAATCAACACAACAGCAATGGGTTTGGTTTTGTTTTTATGTATGTATATATGTTTTATGTATGTATACATGTTTTTTATGTATATATACATAAAGAAAGAGAGAGATTTTCTCAAGGAAATAGCTCATGTGGTTGTGGAGGCTAGCAAGTCCCAAAGTCTGTGAGTCAGGCCTCCGGCTGGAGGCTTCCCCTGACTCACGTGGTTGCAAGGGCTGATGAACCTAGAATCAACAGGCTACACGGCAAAACTGCTGGCTCAAAGGGCTGCGGAGCTGGTGAATCCTAATATCAGCAGGTCAGATGACAAGCTGCTGGCTCAAGTCCCAAGAACCAGAGGTCAGATGATGGTGAGCTAGAAACAGGATCCAAAGCAAGCAAGTTAGCTTTCCCAGAAAGTGCGTATATATATATTGGGTGCAGGCCACACCCGCGAGGAAACCCCTTACAACCGACTGGCTGATCACATCAGATCACATTATGGAGGTGATTATATTATATTAATTATGGGAGATCACAAAATCAAGGATAATTACAAACTGAGAATTATGGCCTAGCCAAGTCGACACATAACATTAATCATCACAAGAATATACCCAAAAGAATTGAAAACATATACTTATCCAAAAACTTGTACATAGATGTTCATAACAGCATTATTCGTGGTAGCCAAAAAGTGAAAACAACCTAAATGTCCAACGTCTAATGAACTGATAAACAAAATGTGGTATATTCATAAAATTGAATATTATTCAGCATTAAAAAAATGAGGTTGTGATACATGCTACAACACAAATGAATCATGATAACATTATGCTAAATGAAAGAAGCCAGACACAAAGACCACGTACTGTATGAGTTTATTTCTATGAAAGACCCATAATAGACAAATCCATAGAGACAAAAAGTAAACTAGTGGTTGTCAAGAGCTGGGGGGGACAAAAATGCAAATGACTGCTAATGGGCATTGAGTGTTTTCAGGTCATGAAAATGTTCTAAAATAAACAGTGGTGGTGGTTACGCAGCTTTGTGAATATACTAAAAACCACTGCATTGTACACTTTAAAAGAGTGAATTTTATGTGCTGAGAATTGTATCTAAATAAAGCTATTAAAAAGAAATTGCCACTCACAGTAATCTGACAAGGCCTGAACTACATAAAGGTGGTAGCAGCAGAAATGGAGAGGAAAGGAGATTGGAGAACTTGGACTTGCTGGATGAGTAAATATGGATGTAGAATTAAGAATGGCTGGGAAAAGGAAAGTCTGAGTTAATTGTAAAATTAAGAGAATTCATATCGTCTGTTGGAGAGTGAGTCTAGAGAAAGATTTAATGATGTTCCTCAAACACTGAGTATTCATTTCACTTCAGTTGTGGAGCACTATCCACTAGGGTCTAAATAACAGTTAAGACGCATAAGGGAAAAGAAGGAACATTAAAGGAAGAGTGGTAAAACAGAAAGAAGAACATGAGCCTATGTTCTTTCAACAAATACTTATCACACCAACTACTATGTATTAAGCGCTGTGTTGGGGATACAGAAGTAAAAAAGAAACAGAGCCCAGGCCTTCAGGGAGCTTAAATGCTAGCAGAGAGCAGGGATGGTAAAACAAATAATATGCAAAATTACAAGCATGAAGAGAATTTTTTGTTTTAATTTTATTGTGTTTAGGTGAAATTTTATAGCACAAATTAGTTTTTCATTCAAAATAATTTATACACAGAGTGTTTTGTGACCTTAATTGCAATGCATCAGCATGCTCCCTCTTCCCCTTTCCACCCTGGGTTCTCTGTGCCCATTCTTCCAGTTTTCCTGTCCTTTCCTGCCTTCTCATCTTTACTTTGGGCCAGGTGTTGCCCATTTGGTCTCATATGGTTGACTGAACTAAAAAGCACTTTCCTCTTGTATGTTATTCTTTATTTTATAGGCCTGTCTAATCTTTGGCTGAAAGGTGGACTTCAGGAGTGGCTTCATTTCTGAGTTAGCACGGTGTATGGGGGCCATAGTCTCAGGGGTTCCTCCAGTCTCTGTCAGATCAATAAGTATAGTCTTATTTTGTGAATTTGAATTTTGTTCTACACTTTTCTCCCATGCTGTCTGGGACTCTCTGTTGTGATCTCTGTCAGAGTAATAGATGGTGGCAGCCGGGCACCGTCTAGTTCTTCTGGGCTCAGGCTGGTGGAGGTTATGGTTCATGTGGTCCATTAGACTTTTGGACTAATATTTTCCTTGTGTCTTTGGTTTCCTTCAAGCTTTGAAAAACCTAGATGTTACTCATCAAATTAGGATATAGAACACTTTCTTTATGAACTATGTTATGCCAGTTGACCTAGATGTCCCCAAGACCATGGTTCCCACCCTCAACCCTAGTAACTTGGTCCTTCAAGGTGTTCAGATGTGTCTAGGAAGATTCTATGACTTTGCCTCGATCAAATTGTGCTGCCTTCCCCTATATTGTATGCTGTGCTTCTCTTCACCAAAGTTAACACTTGTCTACTAACAAGTTAGTGATTTCCCCTCCCCCACTCCATGTATGAAGAGAATTTGAAGAATTTCAAGGAGAATGACAGGATATATGACTATACAATGGAGTTCCTAGGTGGTGAATCGGTTAAGGTGGTAGGCTGCTAACTGAAAGTCTGGAGGTTTGAGTCCACCTAGAAGTGCCTCAAAAGAAAGACCTGGTGATCTACTAATGAAAGATCAGCCACTGAAAAAGTCGTGGAGCACAATTCTACTCTGACACACATGGGGTCACAATGAGGCAGAAGTGACTTGATAACAGCTGGTTTGTTTGTTTTAAGAATATACAGTGGATCTGGCATTTAAAAACCTTTGTAGGTTCTGAGCACTGTTATTTTAGAGGTCCTTTCCCTCATTATTGTATCAAACATATTTAACAACCCACTTTAAATATGATGTGAACTTTTGCTGTATATATTTTTCATATTTGGAGACAACATATTTTTTCTAAGCCCCAAACCTTTTCTCGGCTCTTGAGAAGCTCAAAAGTCCTTAACACTGTACAATATTGTTTATTACACAGCCCAGATAACAGTGGAGAGACCTAACCCAACCTGGGGGATGATTTTTTTTGAGAAAGTGACTCTTAAACTGAGAATTGTAGAATGAAAGGTGTTTGCCAGGTGAGTAACAGGTGGAGTGGAGGTGGAGAGTGGAAGAAGAGTATTCTGTGCTGATGAGGAAATTACATGGATGAAGGCCTGAGGCATAATGTGCACAGCAAAGGGGTGGCAGAAGAGGAGAAACCCGCAAAACCGACAAAGAAGCAGTGGTCAGAGGTTCACGAGAACAAGGAAAGAATGTCATGATAAAAATCAGGGAGCAGATAATTTTATGTAATGTGAGCAACAATATCAAAAATAGCAAATTAAGACTAAATGGTATCTATGGCTTTAGAGTTGACACTACAGATGACATTAGTATCACCAACGAAAACAGTAAATTGCATGAGGGAGTGGCAGACCACAGTGGTTGAACACTAAAGTGGGACTGACAAGTAAAGAAGCTACTGTCAGAAGAGTCTGGGATAAAATTTTGAAACAGTGACAGAGTTTAGACCGAAAAAAAAAAAAAAAAAAAGCAGTCTGTCTTAAAGTAATGTGCAAGACAAAAGTTCAAAAGGTCAATATTTAATTAGTCTGCCTTGGATGGCTTGTTTGTTAATTTTTCAGCATGTAGTACTTAAAATTCTCTATGGTTACAATTCAAAGCATTTTTTGCAATAACTCAGTTAGCATTAACTTCTAACTTTTGAAGATTTCTAACTTTAAAACATAAATCACCCATGATCAAATCTTCTAGGAGGAAAACAGGCTCAGTGAAACATGACTTCTGTCAGAGATCAAAGGTTTCCCTTTCCACCATATTTGTGGAATATCTCCTAACACAACCCAGGACACTTTGGGAGTTTTCTTTGTGTAATTACTCATATTTTAAACCTAGAAATGTGTCAAGACTGTTATCACCAAGTACATACATCTCAAGAATTTCTGGGTCATCTTTAACTGCAGGATTTTTCCAGTCTGATCAAGCTTAGAGGGCTGTTCCCCTGAGGAATAAGAGCTGACATTTATTGAGCACAGTTTGTGAACATGGTACCAGGCTGTACTTTTTGCAGGCATTAGCTTATTTAACCCTCACATAGCCTGCCGGTCAGGAACTATTATTATCCTCACTTTGTAGCAGATAAAATTGAGATTTGGGAAACCCTGGTGGCATAGTGGTTATCAGCTACGGCTGCCAAATGTTGGCAGTTTGAATCCACCAAGTGCTCCTTGGAAACCCTATGGGGCAGTTCTACTCTGTCTTCTAGGTTCTCTATGAGTCAGAATCGACTCAATAGCAAAGGGTTTGGTTTTCTGGTGGTCACGTCGATTCTGACCCATAGTGACTCTAGAGGACAGAGTAAAACTGCTCCATAGGGTTTCCAAGTCACATCTGGTGGATGTGAGCTGCCGACGTTTTGATCAGCAATTCTATCACTGAACTGCTGCACCACCTTAAATAACCTGTCCCAGCTTACAACTAGAAAGCTGTGGTGCCTAGATCTGAATATAAATAGTCACCATATAACACTACTGTTGTTTTACTCCTTGGATTCTCCTCAGCATGCATACCATTTATTCAATGAAGGAAACATTTTGGTTAACACATAGAAGTCGACTCAAATTTTTGATAATGCAGGATCCTAAATATCTTCATCTATTATTTTCCTTTCTTTTTTCCTGATTCCTGCCTTCTAAACACTGCAGAACACACCTTCATCTTTTTCAAAGAGAAGTCAGAAAATAGAAAAGGTGAACTTAAAACAAGAAAGCCGGCATTAAGTAAAATTACGAAACAAGTGACATTTGTGTCCACCTCCCTCCTTGACCTCTCCTTTGCCATATTTCTCTGACAAGCTCTGCTTTGATGGTCTTTGGGTTGCTCAGCAACTCCTCTTCCTCACCCCATGTCTGTCCTGCCCATCACTGAGATCAAAACTGCCCTGCCATCCTATTCATTCCATGATGAAAATGCTTCCGTTAGATTTCCTTGTTCCCAAAGATTCGTCTATGCTTTAGGAATATTTCAATTTTCTTCCTTTCAAAAAAAAAAAAAAAAAATTTGCACAAATATTCTAATAGATGATATAGTTTAATTTTTTGTCCTCTGCAAAGTGAGGGGAGTACCTTCTAATCCTCACCTGAAGACCTTTTTAGAGACTTTTCTTTTTCAAATTTTCAGGTTGAAAATCTCTACTGTTGAACAAGAGGATAGCACATCATATGTCATTTTACCGATTAAAAGGTTATCTTTCATATGTCGTTGTTGTTACTAGTTGTCATCAAATCGATTCCACTGATGGTGACCCCATGTGTGCAGAGTAGAACGGTTCCATAGAGTTTTCAAGACTGTGACCTTTCGAAAGCAGATAGCGAGGCCTGTCTTCCGAGGCACCTCTGGGTAGGTTTGAACCACCAAATTTTTGGCTAGTAGTCAAGGGCATAGCCACCCCTAATTATAGATACTGCACCACTGTGGAAGGTAGGAAATTAGCCCTGATGGCTCAGTGGTTAAGCACTTGGCGCTAACCAAAAGGTTGGCAATTCAAACCCGCGGAAACCCTCTGGCACAGTTTTACTCTGTCCTATGGGGTCACAGTGAGTAGAAACCGACTTGATGGCAATGGGTTTATGAGAGGTAGTATGTCATTTTGCTTATACCAGCATAGATAAGTTTAAAACTGGCTTCTAAGAGACTCTTTTAACAGCTACAGAAACAATAACAACAAAAAACACCAGTCTTGGGGATGCCAAATACTGTGGCAGCCAGGTGGGAACTATTTTGGAACACGTAGTTGTGTCTCAGTCCCTCATGTTACACCACCAATGTTTCCTCCCACTCTGTTTATATGCTGGACCATCCCAGCTCAAACTAATTCAATACCATTTCTCATTAACAGGCCAGAATGAAGATTTGTGAGGAGGAATGTATAAATTAGGGTAGGAGAACATTTTTCTCTCAAGTTTCAATGGCTTTCAAAGATTCAATTAAAGACACACGGACATAAAATCCAACTTTATAAAGTTTTTAGTCATAGTTATATTGTTTTTTATTTTTACTTCTTAAGAAAATTATTTTGGTGAAAGTAAATATTATTTTTACTTTTAAGATGAAACTCTTTTTTTTTTTTATTTGTCAAATACTTGTCAAGCATTACCACATGCCAAGCTCTGATGATGAAGCAGTAAAAAGAATAGACTTAGTTCCTGCCCTAAGATAGCTTAAACTCTACCAAGGAAACAGATATCAAATGACTAATAAAAGTATGATGTAAAAGAGTGCAGAATGCTTAAAAAACCCCATTGCCATCGAGTTCATTCCAACTCATAATGACCCTATAGGTTAGAGTAGAACTGCCCCTTAGGGTTTCCAAGGAGTGGCTGCTAAATTTGAACTGCTGACCTTTTTGGTTAATAGCCTAGCTCACAGTAGCTGTTAACCACTGTGCCACCAGGGCTCCGCAGGTTGCTTAGGAAGCATAAAAGAAGGAAATTAAAGCTATAATTCCTTAGAGAAAAAATTTAGATCTCATATATTTTCAAGTCTATTAGAGTCTCTGTGCGTCTCTTTCCCTCCAATGGCAAATGCTGTAAGAAAATGAGTGGGAAATAAAGAGAACTTAATTGAGAACGATTACTGATTCTTGTTTATATGCAACTATGGAGCCCTGGTGGTGCAGTGGTTAAAAGTTTGGCTGCTAACCAAAAAGTCAGCATTTTGAAATCACCAGCTGCTTCTTGGAAACCGTATGGGGCAGTTCTGCTTGGTCCTATAGGGTCACTATGAATTGGAATCGACTTGATGTCAACAGGTTTATATGTGACTATTGGAAACCTTGGTGGTGTAGTGGTTTATTGCCATGGCTGCTAACCAAAAGGTCAGCAGTTTGAATCCACCAGGTGCTCCTTGGAAACTCAGTGGGGCAGTTCTACTCTGTCCTATAGGGTCTCTATGAGTCAGAATTGACGTGGAGGCAACGAGTTTGGTTTTACACTCTTAATTACAAAAAATAGTTAGAAGTTGGTAGGTAGTAATCTTATAAATATAACAGCTTAGTCTAGATCAAAATATAATTTTTTTGAAAATGGAAATTTAAATACAGCATAAGCAAAAGTCTTTCAATATCTTGACAGATCACGTAGGTAGTTTTTCTCAAAAGCTATTCCTCGAGCACAAATAGAAACAGAAATGATTATAGCCCCTTTACCAATGTAAACACTTCCTAGAAAGAGAGGATCACGTGATGTCACTGAGAAAAACCAATAAAACTTTCTCTGGCAAGGCTATTAGCATTCTAAAATTACTGCCCTATTGTAAATTTTCCAAGAATCAAAGATTCACAGGTATAAACCTTTTGCTTCAAAGAACACGTGTTCAATATTGAACATCAGGACACAAAGAGCTCTATGGAGAATGATTTTATCAAAACATAAAAGTTTGTCTACTTGTGTGGCCTCCAAACAATATAGAAAACAAAACAACAACAACAAAAAGACCCTAAACCCACTGCTGTCGTGTCGATTCTGACTCATAGCAACCCTATAGGACAGAGTAGAACTGCCTCAGAGGGTTTCCAAGACTAAATCTTTATGGACGCAGACTGCCACATCTTTTTCCCACAGAGTGGCTGGTGGGTTCTAACTACTGGTCTTTCCATTAGCAGCCAAACACTTAACCACTGTGTCACCAGGGCTCCAAACGATATGGAGATACTGTGATTCACTCTTTTGCAGTTCCTGTCATGGAATAAAAGCGTATATATGTTTCCAATGTAGTACCAATTATTTACATAGACTCCAAAGCATGGCAAGTGTAAATAGTGCAGGTACCCACCCTAACTGCTGATAAATACTTTGATACAGAAGCCCAGGCTAGATGACTTACTAACGTTAAAATGATATTATTTTATTTTATTGGCCATTCAGTTATGGCTGCCCAATGCATGGTTTGGGGTAAAGTATTCTTTAATTTTGGAATGAAACGACAAAAACCTTAACCAAGATAGCCATCCACGCATCAGTAAACATGGATTGTATCAAATTACTCTCTTCCAACTAAGAAAAAGAAAGAAAAGTGTATATGTGAGTCAATTACTTTTCTTATTCTTTGATAATATCAGCATGCAGAAAGACCATAGATATGAAAATTACTTTGTCATTTAAAAATCTTCTTTTTTTCTTTAAACTCTAAGTTAAAAAGGTATTTTTTTACAGTCTTTATGTTGAGGAATCAGTGTGGCAAAATATGCTTCAAGTTTGATTGTTAAAAAAATGGTGGTAAAAATAAATCATTATCATAGTTAACTTCTAAAAAGTATGACCACAATATGATATGTATTTTACATTTAAATGAAAATTAACAATGCTAAGAATCTTAAAATAACTTTAAATTATGATGCTTATTAAAAAATTCATAAATTTAATAGCAAAATTATAAAATAGAGCATAATACCACCACTAATAAAAATGGAAGGAAGTTTTATTATTGAATAACAGTACACTTACTCCTCACTGACTATCTCCTTGTCTGACATTTCGCATTTACAACAATAGTAAAAAATCTACTATCCAACTATTTTGTGCATTAACAATGTACATCTGGCATGAATCCTTTCATGACCAGTGTTACATACAGCGCCGCCTACATTTTACACTTCTCAGGTCCAGAGGGACATATTCGTCCCACACATATTTTGTGATCTGAGGTGGTCATCCTCCATTTTTTCATAACTCTGATTTTCACATAATAACCTGGTCTTTGAAACCTAGCCATGTCGATAAGTGAGGAGTGGGCATAGTAGTAAAGCAGCAGGCATGATTGTTAGCTGGACAGAAATGAAACTTGCTCTTATTAAAGGACAGGAATATATTCCTAATAATACATGGAATTATTTTACCTTAAAACTTTTATTTATTGCCTTTCTCCTGAGCTATATGTAAGCTAGGTAATACATCAGGGCATATTTTGAACTAGATAATATTTATTAAATGCTCCCAGATTTGTGGGGTTTTGTAGGTTTTCTAGGTGGTTGCTAGGACTGCAAATGTTCATTCAGGGCCAGATCTCACAGACACTAACTGTTAGCTTCTCAAATTATCTAGTAGCATTAAAAATGGAGACTCAATAAGGCAATGCCCACATTTTGGGTTTTTTTAAAAGACGTTCCAGTTGAGATAAGGGGTTCTCAATTCTCTTCACATCTCTCTTTAACAATCGCATTTTGCCAAAGTTTTTTCTTTAAATACCACTAAGCCTGATAGATACAAGAAAATCTATCAAGTGATCACTTAATAATGCAAAATCAAGTGTATTTTTTGCTCTGCAAATATTTGTATGTTATTTTATGAGCCCAAATGTAGACTGAAGATGAAGTATAGTAACTATCTATGAAATTGGAATACAAAATTTCATTCAGCAGAGACCTATTTGTTTAAGAAAGTTCCATGAATACTAATTTAGGTAATAAAAAATATATGTTTTAAAAGTTTCTAGGGTGGATGAACAACTGTATTCAATCAATTTGATCTACAAGTAGTTTCTACTGCCTCCAAACAACATAATTAATTCAAAGAACAAAGAATGTCATTTTAAGTCCAAGTATGCTAAAGCAGTGTAGATGTTAACATCTAGGTCACAAAACAAACAGTGCACATCTCAGGTTTCTAGAGCTCAGATATCCAGCAAGACTTGTCAAAAATTTTTCTGATGAGGGAAATGCTATGTTCAGAGCAATGACAGAATCAAATAACTTTATGGGGGCAGTAGACCCCAATGAAGAAGATCAAAGTGTCAGGAAAGCAACCAGGATACTACTGCAAAAGAGTAGGGTTCAAATAAGAAAGGGACATTCAAAATGAAAATGAAGAGACAGGTATGAGAAGTATCCTGAGTCTTTTCCTGAAGTCAATAGAATCCTGACATGAAAATTTCTAACTAATAGGAGAGATCTGGTGGCACAGTGGTTAGGAGCTTGGCTGCTAACCAAAAGGTCGGCAGTTTGAATCCACCAGCCGCTCCTTAGAAACCCTATGGGACAGTTCTACTCTGTCCTATAGGGTCGCTATGAGTCAGAATCGACTCCATGGCAATGGGTTTTGTGGTTGGTTTTTTTTTTTTGGAGGAGACATCAAAGGAGTCCTGGTGACTCAATGGTTAAGCACTTGGCTGCTAACTGAAGGTTGGTGGTTCGAACCCACCAGTGGCTCCATGGGAGAAAAACCTGGAGTTCTGCTTCCATAAAGATTACAACCTAGAAAATATTACGGAGCAGTTCTGTTCTGTCCTATAGGGTCGCTGTGATTCGAAATTGACTCCATGGCACCTAACAAAAGGAGAGAGCAAGTATTTGTATGGTGAGTCATTAAGATGCTGAAGAGAGAAACTAAGAAAGAAGTTGAGGGTTCCTGAAGGATAAACAGCCATAAAAATGAATCAAGTTGGGTCCCAAATTAAAACACAATGTTATTTTTTGTAGAAGATAAACCTGAAAACTCTGACTATAAATCACTTCCCAGTTTCTTCTTCCCACTAACATACTTCCTTGAGATGAGGTGGGGACAGTGTTGGAATATTTAACAATGAATTAGACACGAATCAGCAATGTACTCATAATGACAGAGGCAGATATATACTAGCTAATGAGTTGAGCTATGCTAAGGTCTATAATAGAGATATATAGTAATGAACACAGAAGAAAAAGTAAATAATTCCTATCTCTTTTCTAGAGGAATAAAATTACAACTGTATCCTAAGTACTGTAAGATACAGCTGGAAAAATTCACAGATTTGTTAGGATAGCCTTAATCTCACCAGACATCAGCTTACTTACACAGAAAGTAAAGCATTAAGTTAGGTCATTTTTAGCTTACTTTAAATTCTAAATATTGTTTACTTCTACTTAAGTGTTGTTGGAAGGGGAGTAATGAGATCTTAGAGTAGAGGACATTCATAGAGATAGCTAAATTCTGAAGTTACTCATAATCCTTTTGATGCGCTAACTGAGACATAGTTACCCTAACTTTGTAACATTTCAGGATTTTTCATATTCCCAATGACCCACTCTTAAGTTTAAAAAAGATATAATAACAGATATTTGCACCAGCAAGCATTCTTTAGCTGAAATTTACGGCAGTGTTAATGAAGAATTAGTGTGTATTCAGCAATGAGGGTAGCAGCAATTAGACCCAAAATGGAGAAATTTTTCTTTTTCTTTTGTTTATTGATATGCTCTTCCTTACACTTTAGCATTTTGTGTGTTAATTTAGCCAGCCATATGTTGGAACAACTAGACTGTGGTTAGAGAAGAACCTGCAGATTTCCTATTTACAGTAGAATCAATTGGCTGGGCTAGTCAGTAAAAGGAAGTATTCAGGATAAATGCATGTCAGGCTATTTCCACATGCCACTGTTTAAAGGCTGCTTCCAAAATCCTTTTACTTCCTCACTGCTTAAAATAAATCACAAGTGAGCTTTCTGATGACCTCAATGCAAAAAAAAAGTATGTATGTAAATATAGATATACAAATACAGATAGGTGCCTTAGCTATTCTTCAAATTCCTACTTAGCCCCTGCCTAAAACTTGTATGTAGGATGAGATTAATTATGTATTTCTGGAGATATTAGGAAAAATATAGTTTTTACCTGTCAAGTTTAGCATAGACTTACACGTAAAATTTCAGGAGTATCCAGATGTTTATTCCAAATCACTTAAATTAAAATTTACTAAGAGGCATGCTTGTTCTAAGTATTTACGGTAATATTCTCTTCTAATCTTCTGGTAGAATGTCCAGAAGCTTGACACTTGACTACTCTCATCCTTTTGAACCTCTTCATCAGCTTATGATATAGTAAATACCTGTCCTTTTCTCTGCCTTTCTAGCAACTTAGACTATTTTCTCTTGCCTCCAAATAATTAAAACCCTACGTTTCAGGCTTTCCTGAGTAGCTTTACCCTATGCCAACCTTGATACATTAGCTAATTCACCCATTTACCCTGGGAAGAAACATATATTAATCACTCCGGCCCAATTAGTCTTGATATCTTTTTCTCTGAAGGTAACAAGAATAGAAAAGCAACAAGAAAATACTGTAAGGACTACATTTACTGATAGTTAGAATTGGTTTAAATTTAAAAGAACTATATAAATGTATGCAAAAAAATCAATATTCACGTGGCTGGTATTGTAATTCTAAGACAATGACCCTATTTTGTAACTAACCTCAAGCTAGTTTCTTAAAAGAGTAAAACATTTTACTTTCTTTGATTATCATTTATCCAATTACTCATCAGCCAAGCAAGGAAGAAATATATGTATTATGTTTCTTTTAATTCTATGAGATCAGTAACAAGGATACAAATTATTAATCAACCTTTGATGATTTATTATTTATGTCATTGGCTATTATTACAAAATACTCAGAACTAGCTCATTCAATAACTAGCTTTTCTCAATTATTTTTATTTTCTCTCCCCAACAATAGCAATAAACATTCTCCATCAACTCCTAATAGCAAGGCTGTGTGCTGGAAACTGAAGAGGCAAAGATACGATATCGGCCCTCAGAGAGTTTTGTTGTTGTTGCTAAGTGCCATTGAGTCTGCTCCAATTTATAGCGACCCCATGGATAACAGAACGAAACATTGCTCGGTCCTGCACCATCCTCACAATCCTTGCCATGTATGAGCCTATTGTTGCAGCCACTGTGTCAATCTATCTCATTGAGAGCTAAATACATGAAAATACAAATAAAAATACAAGGTGATATAAAGGTGGCAAATGAGTGCTCTTGATAGTAATATGGAATTGTGATGAAGAATTCCTAATACAGGGCAATCAAAAACAGCATGACAAAGGAGATGGGACTGAATCTGGGCCCTATAGCAAGATGAGTAGAATCTGGTTAACGATGAACTGCATATCAATTTATTGAAAAAGTGAAGGAAGAGTTTGGGTATTCCAGACAAAAGAAACACACAGTGACAACAACAGATTATAAGAAAAATAATCGACGGTGCTGTGAAACCAAAACCAATCCAACAGAAAAGCAGGGCAACATGCAGGCGCTTACTTATCAGGAGTTAAGGTTATTCATCACTCCAAGTGATATTCATACGGCCTCGATATTTCTGGAACAGCTCTGCTCTTAATATTTGAACAATTTATTGCCTAATTATTTAATTTGCCCTTTTGAAGAGATTGTCTGCAGGACACTTCCTGAGAGTGACAGTACAAAAAGTGAGCCCTTGTGAAGTAACACCCTCATTGCATTAAAAGCAAAATAACCTTTTTATCAAATGCTTTGTGACCATTCAGAATATCGAATTTGTATTTTAATCATCGAGTTCAACAGCAATATAGCCCGTGGGAAGGAATTAATTACAAATGATGTCTTTCTCCTGGTTACGCCCGCAATCCCAAGGGATGCTTTAATGAACCTCTGAGCCCTCAGACAGGAAAGGTCAAATGAATCCCCCATCTCCCATACCTCAAAGTGCATATAGCTGCACCTTTTCCTAGCAGATGTTCAACCAGGTATAATACTAGCCTGAGGCAAAAATTCCAGGAAACAAGAGCTCTTGGCACAGCAGTTCTCTGGAATTCAGTGGATAACAGAGTAACCTCTTTCAGAGTCTGAAGAGGAAATGAGTTTTAGATAATCTCCATTTGAATATGAATGTATGTTTCATTAGAGGTGTAATACTGCCAGGAGAAATACCATTCTACTTGGGAATTTGTTACGTATTAAAGATTCATGATATTATAGATCAAAATTTTTAAAATGTTGGAAATGTTCTTGCTATGTTTATACTGTACACATATTTAAGTTTGTATTAGGTTAAACCTGATTGCCTTTTTTGGTATGTTAACAATGGTGTAATATTGGCATTTCATGTGGTTCAACTTAATACTTAAATTGACTATTTACAATTAGTAAAAGAATGCAAAGTGGCATTTTATAACACCATTTTGACCTATTTTTCCTTCTTGGAAAATACTTTGACATGCTAAATAAGACCTTGTCAAAACGTGCTGATTGCTAGGTGTATGTATGTATGAAACCATTAGCTCAAAGTCTGGGTCTGCTTTTCCAGAATTGGCCTTGGTTTTCAACTTTGATTTTGAGAGCTTTGCATTTCTTGCACTAGCCAAGTAATTTAAGGTAAAACCTGACATAAATTTTAAGCACATAAGTCTTTTTAATTATTAATATAGAAAAAATGTTTGGTTTTTCTTGAAGCTTATAAAAACTGGCCATCCTGCTTTCACCAAATTAAAAAAAACAAACTGAAAAATATGCAGTGGAAGATATGCGGTTCCACACGATTGCTAATGTTAATAATTAGAGGGAAACTCCTTTTTTTGACATGGTTGCACAATATGTGTGTGAACCTTTCCTTGGAAAGATATTTGTGGCTTACAAAAACCCATTGCCGTAATAGCTACCCTATAGGATAGAGTAGAACTGCTCCATAGGGTTTCCAAGGAGCAGCTGGTGGATTTGAACTGCCAACCCTTTGGTTAGCTGCTGAGCTCTTAACCACTTTGGCTTCTCATGAAATCTGTTGTTTTTTTCCTTCTTTTTTTTAAATTATAGCCATGCTTGAGAGTGTGAAGTGGTATCTCACTGTGGTTTTGGTTTGCATTTCCCTGAGGCTAATGACGTTGAGTATCTTTTCTTGTGTTTATTGACCATTTGTTTGTCTTCCTTGGAGAAAGGTCTATTCAAATCCTTCACTTATTTTTTCTTTTCTTTATGTGAATGTCTCCCTAAAAGATTCCCGCTCTTTTTTTTTTTTTTTTTTTCCAGATTGTCTTAGCTATTGTCTTTATACTTCAGGGCCCAGTTGACGTGTCTTTATGAGTCTTTGTGAGTCCAGCTCCAGCTGAGTCACATTGTTTATGCTAAGGGACTGGGAATAATGGCTCCAATATTATCTCCTAAACATTCTTTTCTTTTGATCAGAGATTGGAGTATATATCTAGAGTTTAACAACTTTCACTTTTGTGCTGGGCAACATTTTGTTCTGTTACAACGTAACATTGCTATGAGTTGGAGTATACGGCACCTAACAACAACAACAAATACCTTTATTAAATATTTAAGGTCATGAAAATAAAGTCATATTTTAAATTTACTTACATGATTTGATTTTTTTATCATAGTTTATTAGAATGCCTGTACCCTGATGTAAAATTTAAAATGACCAATTGAAGTCATGCATACCTCTATAAAGCACCATTAACTGAACACTGATTAACTAAACAAGAAAATCTTTTTTAAAAGACTCTTACAGATAATTCCAACATAAATTTAAGTAATTAGAAAACAATGGGAACCCAAAAATGATGGATATGTATGTAATGTCAATTAAATTAAGTCTGAAAACACTTAAAGTGCATACTATTGACAGGTCATATTCTTGCCATTAAAATACTGCGACTCTTAATGGACTAGTAAGTAGGCATCTGTGAAGAGGAGGTAGGAGGTGGGGTTGGGGAAGGATTGACAGGATAAGTCTTGTCAGGAGCAGCAGAGATAAGCAGCTGTCATTATTTCTGGAAGCCTATCTCAATTCCAGGGGTTATACCTGAAAAAAAAAAAAAAAAACGAATGTAACTCACTGTGGTGTGACTACCTTGCAAAACACATTGTCTTGGTCGGCTACTAAACAATTCTGAAGAGAATGCATTAAAAATATGTTTTGAATTTTTGCCACTGCTGGAATAAGTATAGAGAACAGACTACAAAATAAGGGAACAAGTGCCTTCCACAGGCGGGCTGATCTGATGTACTCTGCAAGCAGTCCCCAGAAATTCAGTTTTTAAGCTGAGGAAACAAAAATCAGCATTTAAAGGATCTTTGTATAATTTGATAGCCACGTATCACCAGCCTTACCATCTTTATGACGCTTTAGTATTAAATTTGCTCTATATTTGCTTTTAAGTTTAATTTCTTATATTTCCTTAAAATACATACCACCCCGAGCATTTACAAGAAACAGCATAAAAACTTTTTTCATAGTTGAAAAGCAGAGATGTATCTTATTTTTATTGGCAGTTAATGTGGGGCCTACGTAACAGCTGTCTCAATAGCCACTAAATTAAGGACATAAAATTGCAAAACTTTTCGCCGTCTGTTCCCTGTGTGGAGAAACAGAAAAAAAAAAAAAACAAAAAAAAACACGAAGACAGGCGCCTTGCCTAGGAATTGGAATTCCAAAATAGATGTTGAATTGCCTGTTGGAGGATTCATTTTTAATTATTTCATTTAAAACATAACTGTCTTCATTGAATGAGGGGTTGTGAGTGCTTGGTTTGTCTTTGGAATACAATTTTTCCTGAAGATGCACGTGCTACTTTACCAAAGGCGCTAATGGCAAGGGCGAGCCTTGTAGCAAGAAAGGGTGAAATACATTAGGGTAAGGCGGGAAGAAGCGCTTTTTTTTTTTTCTTTCTTTTTTTCCTTGAGATCCCTTTCCCGCCTCTCTCCAGAGCCAGAGGAAGCCGCGGTGGCGGCGGCTTAGGCTTTATATCTAAGACAATAGCGCCGCTCGCCGCCACCCGCGCTGCCCAGAGCGCGCGCCCTTTCCCCACTGGAGCCTCTGCCTGATGGGTCCTCCTGCCACACCAATCCTGCTGCTCCACACGTTCTCCTGCCTCACCGGAGACTCTGCCCAACAGTCCCTTTACCCCACCTGCGCCCCTGCCACATCGGAGCCCTACCCCACGGGTCCCCCTGTCCCACGAGTCCCCTCCCCACCTGCACCCCTACCACTTTAGTTCTTCCTCCTGTCTCACTAGCTCATCTGTTCCACGAATTCCCCTTGCCCTACCAGTCTCCTGCCTGTCTGGCTCTCTGACCCTTCAGTCCTCCTGCCCCGCGGGTCCCCCTGCCCCACCCGCGCCCCTGCCGGAGCCGTGGCGACTGCGGCAGTGACAAGCCAACAGTCTTGCCCGCGCCTCCCGGGGCCGGCGGGCGAGAACCGGGAAAGCTGCTGCGAGTCCTTGGACGCATCCCAGTGCCCTGCGCCCACTGTGCCCTGCACGCCCGGCTCTCAGGCAGGCCTGCCATAGTCTGGCCTTCTCCCTGGCTGTGGGCCCCTCAGGCTTGTTTGCTTGTCCTCAGTCCCGGAGCCAGCCCCGCTCCCTCCTCCCGGCTGCTTCAACAGCCGTTAGCTTCCTGCGGTGTGTTTCTTTTTTCCCCTCCTAAGGCTCCATCAAAGGTGGCTCTGTTATTGAAATATGAAGCCATTTCCTCTCCAAAATCCTTGGTTACTCAAGGCTGGAATCAATGGACCTATATACTTTCCCCGGAATTATAAATAAATGTCTATTTGTTCAGGAGGCGTTTTCCCGCGTATCCCAGCATCTTCCTCAGTGGTCATTTTAGGGGTGTACGTGTGTGTGTGTGTGCATGTGCGCCCGCGCGCGCGCGCGCGGTAGTGTGCGCGCGCGCGCCCTTTGCCCATCTGGTTCTAATCCCGGGTATGGATCCATAACCCAGCCCCACCCATCTCCTCTCCCCCTCGCATTCCTCACTCTATAAATAAATCCAGGTTCTCTGAGGTCTGTCTCACAGGGATACAATAGCAGTTGTTTGTTAAGGGAGATTTAAACCTAATACTGATACTCAATCCACTAAACAGGGAAAATAGGCTTCTGGCAGTTTGGGTGGGAGGACATCTCCAATTTTGGAAACTTTGTCTGTTGTCATAATTGTCTCTCTACCTTGTTATCCTCAATCTACTTATGGGCTGAGGGGAAGGCGGGAAGAGAGGACCTCTTCTACCCTTGATTTTCGTTTTAAGTACAGGCTTAAAAAAAAAAAAAAACTAGACGAAGATTGTACTAGAGAGCGTGCCTCACACCGCTGCCCCACATATCATCCCACTGAACCCCTTTCCCCACCCACTCTGAACAGACTTAAAGAGTGGTGAGGGTGCAGGAGGTATGGTGCGGGTGGAGGGCTTGTGGTTGCAGCTGCCGATTTTCCTGAACCCCAGAGCGGGACACTCGGGGATCTGAGCAGAGAGGAAAGTCATCTAAGAGGCTGCTGTTATACAAGGTCTGGGCACAGCGCTGCCCCTCCCTTCCTCCCTGAAGTTTGCATGAAGGGCACGTTAAGCTGTAATTAAGGAATCTGGTAGAACTTTCTTGGTGACGCTTTGCTTTTCTTCTGCTTTAGGAGAGAAAGTGCCTCCTTCTTCCCAGGATCAGGACCTCTGCCATCCAGAGCCGCAAAGAGACATTCTGCACACACACACACACACTCACACACGCGCACACACACTCGCCCAGAGACAAACTTAAGGTGAGGGGAAAAAGCGCTAGCTTCACTTGATCTCCAGGTTCCAACATCAGCAGGACTCGAGCGCATCTGAGTTTCTGGATTTCAGGACAAGGTAAAACTTCCGTAATTTTGTTTTCCTCTTTGGGTCAAACTTTGGTGCCATGAAGACTTCAGAAAACAATACGTATCATGATATATGTATACATTAATTTTTTTTCTTGTTCTTTAATTTTTATTTGGGTTTAACATGACATCACAACATTTTTCTTTTAATTTTTAAGGTTCATTTTGTCAGATAAAGTACTGCATTGCAATAAACAGGCTTAGTCTAAATTTGTGAAAATCACTCTAGTATCCAGGCTTTTTGCTAGTACTGCTATAAATCTGGTAGGTTCCTGGTTTCCAAGTGGTGACTTTTCCATCTGTATTTCAGCAACCATTTTTACAGCACCTGAGATCAAAAAGAATAGTATAGGCTGAAGGAAGAGCTGAGGAGTGGGAATGTCCAGGCCAGATTTATGAGTTTTGTTTTAGGGGATATATATGTTTATGTGGAAAAAAGGTTACTGTCATTGTAGACAATACCTGCTAGATTAACAATCTTTGAGATGTTACAATTTTTGGTCCAGGTTTCTCCAGCTAATTATGAATTAAAACCATAGAGTTATGAGGTATTTCTATGTGTGATGATATTGATGAATAATTTTCAGGTGCTGAAAATTTGTTCAAAGTCATAGCTGTTAAGATTACCTTTAAACATGGCTTAAAGGAATTATTTATATGTTGAAACTGTTCACCACCAAAAGCAAACCTCAAGTCTTTTGGGGTTAGATGGAAGTTGTTTTCTTTCACTGAATATAACAGTTGTGTTCAAAATAAGATGTTCTATTATTTTGAAAAGAAGTTGTTTTATTTTCATTTATCACTGGAAAAATACACAAAGTGGCCAGTACATTTGGGAATTTTTAGGGTGGAAAGTGTTCCTGTACATGTTCCAGTGTGATGTCATAAAATCAAACATACTGGCTGGCTTCTTGGAAGCTAACGGTTCTTAAGAAATGAAGCTTGTGAATTAATTTCTAAGTGAAATATAATATTTATTAATTACAAATGTGGTTTCTGGTAACCATTTCTATCTGATTATTTCAGTGTACTAAATTCACAGCAATTTTATACACACTCCAGTGACTTCAGTATTTTAATGGAATCATAAAATGAGAATATTGTTCTACCAAAAACATATCACAGTAATTCTCTTTGGATAACTTTTAGTGTGATATTTCATAATCCTCACATGAGTTATTGACTTTAGTTTTATTTATTCAAATAAAAGTAGTTTTTTCCTTCCATTCAGTGAAATACAATGTACACCAAAAAAGGATTGAGCATTTATAAATCTCTAACCAGTTTTGTACTATCTGTTCTTAATAATTTAATTTTTTCAGCAAAGAGAATGAGTTTACACATTTGGATAATCTCTTCACTAAATTGGAAACAGTTAAAAAATAGGAAAACTAGGTAAAGAGAGGTAATTTTGCTTAAAGCTAAGTGAGCAAGAGAAAACCAATAACTTCAAGAGATCACTGGGCCACAGGGGGAAAGTACCCAGAGGCTGGTCCTCCTCACAGGAGAGCCCCCTAAACCTGGTCTTTCTATAAGGGGCAAGAAAGAGAGGAACACTGTGTTCTTATAAAGTGAGCCATTTATTTTCAGCAAACCCCTGTCTCTCAGAGAATGACTGACACTGTAATTTAGAAGCACTGAAGAGACTTTCACAGAGAAGAATCAATTCATTATATCTCTAGTGGTTTCACTTCCTTTCCTTCCTTTGGGAGCAAGTAACATATCCAGGATAAATAGGCTCAGAGTATGCAGAAGATACTTTATGAGTAAATGGTCTACGAACAGTCCTGTCTTTTAGATTCTTGGGTGTGGAATGTTGGTATTTGCTGAGCAGTTGAAGAAGCCTTTAGAATTTTAAGGTAGAACTACACTTCATCTTTGTTAAAATGAACAAGACTCATATTCAGAAAACTATCTTCTTCAGAAAAGAGTAGTCTTTATTTCCTTTTGCCTATGCGTGCTTTATTTTCCATATTACATTTTTAAGATAATGGTATTCCATCCATTAAAATTTCAACCAGATGCAAAGCAAATTTGAAAATAACTTTTATATGATGATCTTCTGTTGCTTCTAATTAATTTTTTGACACCCTGCCTCCATTATTAGTAACCAAAGTACTCAGTCTATGTCATCTAATAGACTTAGCCTGTCATTTAAAGGTAACAAAATGTACTTGGGAGAATGTGGGGAGGGGTAAGGACTTGAATATACTTAGGATTTTAATCAATAATGTTTAAGGAGGATTAGAGGAAACAGCTGGTTAAACAAATATTAGGTGTAGAGTGGACGACGCAATGGTATAAATTAATAATGCAGCTCTTTATTTACTCTGTGAATGGGAGAGTGATAGTTTAATGTGTGAAGCACGGTCCCTGTGCGCCACCTAGTGGATGAGCCAAAAAAGGGTTTCTCACCAGCCTCTCATTAAAAAATTCTGAGCCTTTCATTCAATTGACATTTTTTGAACACTAATTATATTCCAGACATTGTGGTAGGTGGTCAGAGTAGAAAATGCAGCAAGTGACTTTTATATAATTTAAAAATCAAAGCACCACTTATAGATTTATGAAATATCCGATGCATTTAAAATCAGTTTACTGTTGAGTTCTGTGGTTTACAGTGAGCTTTCTTCTGTTTCTGAGGATACAGTTTAATAACCACACCTCACTGTTAATACAGGATTCATTTTTTTTTTTTTTTTTTGCGATGTATTGACGTAGTTCAAGGAAGAATGAGGAGAGTTTGGCCATCTTGAATTACTGTTTCCAAAATTGAAATAAATTTTTGTAAAGTTTATTGTTACTGATTTTAAATGGCTATTACTAGCTTTAAAGCTTAGCAAACAGCTGTTAGCACATATTAGTACATATTCTTTAGATTTTTTTTATTACTAAATGGAAAAGAATAGTAGTAAAGATTGCTTTTTGCTCTTGGCTGCTAATCAAAATGTTGGTGATGAGTTCACCCAGTGGTGACTCAGAAGAAAGGCCTGGCAATCTACTTCCAAAAAATCAGCCATTGAAAATCCTTTGGAGCACAGTTCTACTCTGACACACATAGGATTGCCATGAGTTGATGTTGACTTGACAACAACTGGTTTAGTGAGGTATATTTTACAAAATATTGCTCTTCAACACTAATAATTAGCATTAGAACAACATCTTCTATAGCTATCATTCGTATGCAGTTTTGAAGCAGGAAACTTGATTCCATTAAATTGACATAATAGAAAAAATCCTAGACAAAAACAATTACATGGAAGATCAGTGTATGAAAGAAGTATTAGGGTATCATAGAAGATCATTTATCTGAATATTGCACTGGGAGTTTTGAAAAGCTTTTCTCTAGGATGTATGAATTGTTACTTCAATTGGCTCTTTACAAGATATATGATTTAATGGCAACAGTGTTAGCAAATCTATGTTAATCAAGACACGTTCTGAAAATTAGATCATAGGGGTAAAAAAAGATGGATTTGTTGCTTGCTGAGCTCTAGGGGTGTAATCCACACATCAAGTTAAGCCTACTGGTTTGGAATGGACGTCTCCTATTTAGGGGACTCTGGTTTTGTGTGTGGCAGTGAGATCTACACTGTGAAAGACCTACATTGTGAAAGCTGCCCACTATGTCCCTTTTCATTAATGCCACAAAATTACAACTCGTATTGATCGGAGGTAATAGCTGGCATCAACACCATCAATCATGTAAAATACGCATATTATCTTAATTCTTATTTCCAATAGGTCGTTACCCACCAGAAACAAGCCATTCTGTTAACAATTTCTTCTGATCATTGGGTCACATACTCATTCTAGTGAGAAATTACCTAAAAATCAGAGGTCCTAAAAGTAGATATTTAGTCATGAATTGGAAAACTTTGTTACTAGGAGCTTTGATGGTTTCAAGTAATTTAATGATACTAGAACTCCACAGAAAGAACTAGTTAAACTGTCTGAAATGGTCTGATACTAGTGGGTTCTTGGTTTTATTGTCATAGTTCCACATGACAGCTTCTCCCAGTTGTGTACACATGGAGGAGATTGCTGGTATTGAAGAGTTTTGGCTATGTTTCTCAGATAATTTCAGGATTTGTTTTACATATCATGTGTTGCTGGACTATATTGAGCTTCTACTCATTGTTTTATAGCTTAACAGGGTGACTTCTGAGATGAGGGTATCGCTAGAAGGCCAGGAGGATATTCACCAAAAAAATTTCACGGACTAAGGTAGAGGGTCAGCGAAAAAGAGGAAGACCCTCAACGCGATGGATTGACATAGTGGCTGCAACAATGGGCTCAAACATAGCAACGATTGTGAGGATGGTGCAGGACTGCGCAGTGTTTCGTTCTGTTGTGCATAGGGTTCCTGTGAGTCGGAACCGACTTGACGGCACCTAACAAGAACATCAAAAATAATTTAGAGGGTTTACTCAAGTTCAAGGGCTGGTTCTCTGTCTTGTAAAAGTAACAGAAATGTGCACTTCTGTTTAACCTAACTTCATTCAAAGGGGGGCACAATTTACTTGATTGGTTACTAAATTCTAATCACAGTGAATAATACCCAATTAAATTAAACAATATTTCAAATTATTATTATGGTAAATCAGGGTCTTCCTAAAACTTTCACAAAGTTTAATGAATAATGCCTTGGCTAAGTTTCATCCATACTGTGTCAATTTTTCTCATTTGGATTTTTTATCTTATTTTGAATTTTGGGGGATCACCTAATTTGATTATTCATTTGTACATCAACAAAAATCCATTGGACATCTGCTATTTGCCAGACACCATGCTAGCACTATTTACTGGCCCCTTCACTGTATACCATGGAAATCCATTCTAAAAAAATCAGAAAGTCAGCCCAGTGAAAATGAACCGAAAATGTTGCAAGATCCTGAAGAACACTTTAAAAGACAACCAAAAGTGTATTTCAAGCAGGTATCTTTTAAAATCATTGTCCCACATTTGCCATCTCCTAGCTGGATGGACAAGAGCTGATTTCTTGGTTGTGTGAGCACAGTTAGGCCTGGGAGGGCAGCCCTGATACCCCCAAAACCCTAGGAGGGCAAGGGTTCCAATAATCTGTCTACTTAGACGGACAAAAAAAGGAAAAATTTCTTTGCACACTGTTGCTGTCCATTAGTTTGCAACTACAGTTCAGACCGAACAAGAATGATTTAGTGCTAACCATTTGTACCAGGCACTGTGCTAGGCGCTGCAGAGTAATTGTACTCAAGCAGTTCACAAGCTAGTAGAGGAGACACATGAACACACATCATGAATCACCAGTAGAATTTGCCAAGTAGGTGAAGTTTGCCTTTCTAGTGTCCTGGATCTCCTTCCTTTGCACGTACCCAGCCTTCCCACCCCTCCTGACTTAACAAACTGAGACTCCTCCTGCTCTCACGCCTCACCCCAGAGCATCTGATACTTCTCTGGTTCATCCATCCTTTGAATGACTGATTACACTTCAGTGTGAATGAGTTTCACTCCGTGCATTTGTGTTCCAAGCCTTTTATCTCTTTAGAGTAAACGTTTTGTTTTCTGCTAAAGAATTTCAAACATCTGCAAGCTTTCCCATCCTTACACCAAGGGGTGCGATTAAACCTGATTTAGTCCTCTGTGGTTTGCAAGCTTACAGAGGAATTTCCTTAAGGCCTGTTTCCAGAGACTTGAAGGACCTTGGGTCTTGTTAACCACTGGCTTAGTTTAGCTGAGACTGATCAACCTGTCCTTCCATCTCTTCTCCTGCAAGCCGCCAGGGCTTCACTCAGGTCACTTTTCCCTTCCGTCTGCCCCTGAGGGAATCAAAAGCTGATCATCGGGAACACTCCTCTACTGGTCACTATGAGTCACAATCAACTCAAATGCCAACGGGTTTGGTTTCTTGGTTTTCTTCAGTCGCTGTAATCTATGCTTCAGGTTTCCCTCATTCTTTCATTACAGTGCTTAGACTCTTGCCCCTGGACAGGGAGAGCATTCCTAACTTCTTATGTTCTACTGTTTGGGTTCTTATGCTATCCCAAAGGTCCAGGTCTAGAGGGTGGGAGCAGTAAGAATCCACTGATTTAGTCCAAGAACTCCTCAAAGTGAAAGGGCTGAAAGTAGAAGACTGGACTATGTATGGAGGAAGCACAGGAATTAAACATTATGTTGAAAATATGGGACAAAGACAATATCTTTTAGAAATATGTGTTCAGGTATTTAGCTGTAATTGATAGCAAAGAAATTTGGACATGGGTGCTGATTATAGATACTGAAGAATTAACTTTGAAAAAATGTAAAAATTTGCTTTGGCTTTATAAAAGTAACACTAATCAGAATCATTTGTTTAAATTCCTTCTCTTTTTATGTTTAATTAACATACAGCTTTATGACCTAAAAACCAAACCGGTTGCCTTGGAGTCAGTTTTGACTCATGGACACCCCTAGTGTTTCAGAGTAGTACTGCATGCCACAGGGTTTTCAATGAGGAAACCCTGGTGGCGTAGTGGTTACAAGCTACGGCTGCTAACCAATTAGGCCGGCAGTTCAAATCCACCAGGCGCTCCTTGGAAACACTGTGGGGCAGTTCTGCTCTGTCCTATAGGGTCGCTGTGCTTTGAAATTGACTTGACAGCAACGGGTTTGGTTTTTTCTTTTTTCTTTTTTGGTGATCCTATGACGCTGCAAAAACCTTTTGCACCATCCAGGGACCTTTAGCATAATGACAGTCATGTTTTATTAGGTGTTTCAAATTAATTTATGTATGAATTTGATTAGGCCAACATAGTTTGGTGTTACTGTAATATACCAATGTAGTGTTATAAAGATGTGCTGACCATTTTTTAATTGCTAGGACTGATGACCCTGATTTAGAGAGTTGGTTTCCTTCCCCCTACGCACTCCTCCCTGCAGCCTTAAAGAGAGATCATTAGCCTACATCATTCACTTAGCTGGGGAATATGAATGCCTGACACTCAATAGGTGTCCTATAAATGCTTACTGTTGTTGCTGTTGGAAACTTTGGTGGTGTGGTGGTTAAGTGCTATGGCTGCTAACCAAAAGGTCGGCAGTTCGAATTCACCAGACAGTCCTTGGAAATTCTATGGGGCAGTTCTACTCTGTCCTATAGGGTCGCTATGAGTCGGAATTGACTCCATGGCAACGGGTTTGGTTTTTTTGGTTTAGTTGTTGCTGTCAAAGCCCACTGTGGTGTTAAACATGGGGCTTCAGGAGTCATCTGAACGTCTGTCCTGCACTTCAGATGTCTAAATATCTCCCAAGCCCGTTCTCTGAAATTGGATCCAGGCTGTCCAGGCCATTCACTGGCTCCATGTCTTTGTTTCCTTATCAGATTTCTTCCGACCCCTCAGCATTTTTAAATCCATAAATACTTCTCAGACTTAAACGATAATAATTATTATTGTAAAATTAATAACATAAAATTAATTAATAATTTCAATAAATCTCTAAATTTAAGGAAAAAGACTGGAGGTGGGAAACCAATTTAGAGAGACCATTGGAATAGTGCGGGCATGATCTAATGAGTACAGGCAATCCTCAACTTATAATGTATTGGAGTTACCATGAACCATACTTACTACGTCCGCTTTTATTTTTGCACATTTTATCGTTAGTAATATGTACTACATACAATGTTGCAACATGTACTTTGCTCATGTTATCATTCTCAGATGTTCAATTTATGATTTACTGATCAAAACACTGCTGTATAGCAGGCTATGGCCCGGCCTACAGTGAATTCTGTGTCAGTATCAGTGTCAGGAGTTGTAAGGGATAGAAAGTAGGGCAATGTTCAACTCTAACGACATATAACAATTGAATTGCACACCCCCCGGACAGCCTTTACAACTCCGACTTCATTGTTATGACACCGATACCAACAAAGATCAGATTTATAAAGATACTGATAATAAAAGGCAATAACAATGAAAACTAAAAAAAAAAAAGAGAGATAGTTGACTGACTTACAGTGGAGTTGTGTGTGGTGGGGGGAGAAGTCTAGGATAGTGTGGAAGTTTTGAGGATGGAAGATTATATGAAGAGAGAACAACTGACTAAGACTGGGAATATAGGAAGAAGAAAAGGTTATGGGTGAAAATGATTAGTCTAATTTTGGAAGTACCCGTGGGATAGCCAAGTACTCTCGGTAGTTGGATCCACATATGTGGGATAAAAATTTTAACTTTACCTAAAGTAATTTGGTCTTTTCCTTTGTTTTTTGAGAGATAACACAAAATCTTTGGAATTTCCTGAGTAATTGAAGTGCTTTTGTTATCTAGGCCTCCAAACCAGACCTGAGGTTTTATACTAATGAGTGAGGAGGGCTGGCTTGATCAGAAAGACCACAGCATGGCCTGATATCAGCCTGCCTCAGGAAGGGGGTGGGGGTACAATTCAGTCAATCATGCCTATGCAATGAGGCCCCAATCATGATTACATAATGAAGCCAATATAAACTCCAGACACAGAAGCTCCATGGGCTTCTTGGTTGGTGAAAGGCATAGATGCATGTAGGAGGGTAGCACATCCCTTTTTGGGACACAGACGCTCCATGCTGGGAACCCTCCCAGGCCTTACCCTATGGGTATTTCCATTTATATTTTTAGCAGTAATAAAACTAATCATAAGTATAGCATTTCTGTGAGTTCTGTGAGTTGTTCCAGTGAATTATCAAATTTGAGAGAATAGTGAGAGCAAACAGGTCAGAAGTGAGGGGGCCTGGAAACCTCTAAGTTTATGGCTGGTATCCTGATGGGATAGTGACAAAATCTTGAATTTGTAGCCAGCAGGTCAGAAGTGACGGTGTCATATGGACTCCCAAGCTTTGCGGTTGGCATCTCAAGTCTTAAGTCTACTTGACATTTTGGAGGACTGTGTCTTTTAACTTGTGAGCTCTGACCTAGCTCCTGGTGGTTGGGGTCAGAGGAAGAAGTGCTGCATGCTGCAGCCAGTGTCAGAATTGAACGGAAAAATGAAGAGAATTTTGATGTATGTTGATTTGATTTTGATCCTCCCAGCATATCTGAAGCACAGAAAAGAAGTCATGACATAGTCTATGACATTAAAATGGTATTTGAAAACATATGGACTACAGAAGGAGATCATCCCAGGAAAAGCAAATGAGAGAAATAGTTGACCAAGAACAGAGGTAACCCAGGGAAAAATGGTTAAGAGTGAGTTTTGCCATTATTTAGACATGATTTTAACCTTTGTTTTATCATCTGTAAGTGTTCACTGAATTAAATAACAGCAACGTTTTATTAATCCTTTTATCTCACTGTACAGATCAGTCCTCTGCATACAGAAGGTGCCGGGCATGTTTGTTGAAATAAATAAAATCAAAATGGCATTTCCAATCCTTAATGCTCTAATGACAGATTTTCATAATGATAGCCTTGAGGCTGGGTAAGACCCCAATATGTCTGAATTGTAGTTATTCATTCAATTTTGTCCAGTACTGAGCTAACTTTAAATATATGTTGCTGTGTTTTGTTGTTTAAAACTCAGTAATCAATGTGTGGTATAGATGGTAATTCACCAGAGTGCTTGATTAACCATAGTCCATGTTGTTTAGCTTAGCATATAAACGAGTTTGCCACAGAATGCAGCCTAGTTATAGTCTATTTATAATTAGTTCCTTGATCCTGAAGACTTCTAAATCTTAGATCAGATTTGGAGTCCATAATCTTGTATTTCTCTGGTTTTCTCAGCAACTTACTTTTTTTTTAGGCCTCCTTTCCTGGCACCCCCTCCTCCACTAGGGTTGCCAGATAAAATACAGGACACCCAGTTAAATTTGAATTTCAGATAAATATTAAATAACTGAATAATGTTTAGTAAAAATATGCCTCATATATTGCATGGGACATATTTATCCTAAAAAAACTATTTGTTGTTTATCAGAAATTCAGATTTAATTGAGTGTCCTGTATTTTTTATTTGCTAAATCTGGCAACTCTACTCCCCGTCCTCAAAGTTACTACAACTAGAACGAAAATTTCTCCATGAGACTTTCCAACATTTCCCTTTTAAAATCCAACAAATGAAGTTACTGAATTTATTCTCATAAGTGAGATAAATAAAATCGTCTAACTAAAATACATCAGTCAAGATGCAAATTTATAGAACATTTTAAACTATGGTTTTATATACCTGCAAAAATGGACTCAAACACGTCAAAGATCATGAAGTTGGTGCCGGACGGGATAACGGTAACGGATGATAAGGTCGCCATGAGTCAGAGGCAACTCCATGGCAACTAACAGCAACATAATATACTGATAATTATCCTAAGACTACCATAAAATGTGTATCCATTAGTGGCTATGGTTTTGTTTTATCTAAAATATTTTAAAATAATATACAAGTTAAAAAATTAAACTTTTTAATTTCCAGTTTTTCAAGTTGGCCATAATGATAAAATATAAATAATTATTTTTTAAATAAGGAGTATACATACAGGAAAATATATATAATATACAACAGGTATAAACTCAAAACATTCTAACTGCAGAATATCTAAAAGGGATCTTTTTCCCTTGGTAATTACATCTTATAATGTAGGTGTGCTGCCACCTTCTGACATTTTGAGATATTACTCAATTTAACTCAGTCCATTAATATATTATACCAGATTGACAACTTGGCCAATGTTAAAATTATTTCTCACATGCTTAATATTTTGCATTTTACCCAAAAATTACATATATTTTAATACTTAGAAACTCTTTTCAATTATGGAAGTATATAATGCAAATATTTTCTAAGAACCCAACAAGCCATTGCTGTCGAGTTGATCCCAATTCATAGCAACCCTATAGGACAGAATAGAACTGCTCCATAGGGTTTCCAAGGAGTGGCTAGTGGATTTGAACTGCCCACCTTTTGGTTAGTAGCCGAACACTTAACCAATGTGTCACCAGGGAACCATTTGCAGCCCTGGTGGCACAGTGGTTAAGAGCTTGGCTGCTAACTAAAAGAAAGAAAAAGGTCAACAGTTCAAACCCACCTGCCATTCCTTGGAAATCCTATGGAGCAGTTCTACTCTGTCCTATAGGGTTGCTATGAGTTGGAATCAACTCGATGGCATCGGGTTTATTTTCTAAGAAGTATGCCTATTAAAAAGATTTTCTAGATGCTGTACTCAACCGTCATTGCATATGGTGAACAAGAACTAAATCACATTGCCAAGGAGTCTGGAGAGATGAGTATTTTTAACTGGCATTTTTCTACCTTGAGCAAATCACCATATCTTTATGTTAGATTTTTCCCTTCCTCAGAGACAATGAACTCTTCAAGGATAGGCCTTGTTGTTATTCACCCTGTGTCCTAAGCACCTAGCACGTTACCTGTACCATAATGAAACCCATTGCAGCCCAGTTGATTCTGACTTGTAACGACCCTAGAGGACAGAGTAGAACGGCCCCATAGGGTTTCCAATGCTGTAATCTTTATGGAAGCAGACTGCCACTTCTTTTGTCTGTGGAGCAGTTTGTGGGTTCAAACCTCTGACATTTTGGTTAGCCGCTGAGCCCTTAACCACTGTACCACCAGGGCTTCTTTGTACTATAGTAAAAAACCTATTGCTGTCGAGTCAATTCTAACTCATAGCGACCCTATAGGACAGAGTAGAACTGCTCCATAGGATTTCCAAGCAGTGGCAGGTGGATTCGAACTGTCGACCTTTTTTTGGTTAGCAGCTGTAGCTCTTAACCACTGTGCAACCAGGGCTCCTTGTACCATAATAGGTAATAAAAATACATATTGAATTAATCAAATGAATGAATGAATGACTAAATATAGTTTTTTAACCAAATAGTCTTCAACCACAGTAAGTTTATCTTTTTTGACTCTTTTATGAATGTTTCGTTGCATTGATTTTTTTAAACAATTTTGTTTTTATTAGTTTTGGTACAAAACTAACATTAACATTAGAGTTTGTATAACAATCATCTGAAGTCCATGTAAAAACAGCTACTGAATATTATTTAATGACAACGGCCCAAACTCTGACTATTGTTTGAAATTCAATGTTTTCGGATCAAGTTTCCAATTAGGTTTTTTCCCCTCCACAGAATTTCTTTCATAAAATGTTATGTCAAATCTTTTTCCTATATAGTACCATTCTTCTAAGTTGAAAGCAGCCATTCAAAATAGAGTAGGGCCTAAAAATCAAGGCTTAAAAAGTAAGACTCAGACTAAAGTAAATCAACTTTAGAAATTAAAGATATAATGAAAAGCTATAAGTCTGTGCTTTCTCAAGGACAAAAGATATATCTTTATATAATTAACTTTCAACCACTTAGCACAATACCAGGTATGGAAATAAGTGCAAGAATGTCCGGGAGATGTGTTAGATAGTAAAAAGAAATGCACAAAAAAATGAGTGCATGGAGAGCTTGAGAGTTAAAAAAAAAAATAACTGAATTAACTGATAACTGATTTAAACATTCTATTTTATGGAATATGATCTTAGATACTCTCTTTCATTGCAAGTTCATGTCCATTACAACTTTAATAAACAGCAATTTTTAATATGGTTGTAATTTCTTGTTATAATCATAAAAATGTCATTAATGACTAATAGTCTATGGACCACAGTAAAGTGTAAGCATATCAATTAGAATGATTTAGGCTGCAAGTAAGAATATTAATTAAAAGTAACTTTTTTAAAATAAAGGTTTGTTGACAACACATCTGGAGGAAGGTAAATTCCATTTGTTTATATCAGCAGCACAATGATATCAAGGATCATGTTGTAAAACTCTCAACTCTCTTGGCCTTTCCCTTAAGACCTCAAGATGACTGTCACAACTTGAAGAATTATATTCTCGCTGACAAAGTCCAAAGGCATGAAGGAGGGGAGAATTTTCTCCTCAAGCAGCTTTCTTTTGTATTCAGTGAAGAAAGTCTTTCCGAAGCCCCTAATATACTTATATCTTATTTGCCATGTCACATTTTCATATCTAAATTAATCACTGTCAAAGCTAAATGGGATACTGTGGCTTACATCAATTTTTCAGGCACCCCACATCTGAATAAAATCAAGTTCTGTTAGCAAGGAAGAGATAGAAGTTGCTGCTGAATAGGCAACCAACAGTATCTGCCATGAAAGTCTCTGGTATGAGTGTAATAGCATGTCACAAATCAATCCTTCCGAAACAGACAGTTAGAAAAACTAGACAACCAATAATTATGGAAAAACACATTGAGGTGAGCCCAACTTTGAGTACAGCTAGCTTTTCCCCCAAAGGCATTATTGATTCTGAAATGTAGACAGAGGTCTAATAGGACTGAAGGGACAAAAATCAGAGCTCAGGGTCCACCAGATAGGAGGGACTCTGATAAATACTGCGGGCCACATTGTAAAAATAAGTACACTAGGAAGAAAAAAAGACACACACACACACAGCCCTCAAAAGACAGATTCCCAGCTTCCAGTTAGCTTAATTATTGATTAGATTAAGATTATTTGCCCTCATCTTAAATGCCTTTCAGAAGTCAAATCTTTTTTGGAAGAAGATAACACTGTCTGGAACCTCAAAATCTCCCTACATTTTTTCATATACAATATCTAGCATTCCATCTACAATTATTCAGCATACTTAGAGACAGGAAGAAATGAACAAAAACAAACAAACAAACCCGAAGAAAATAGAAACAGACCAATATAAGATCCAAATATTAGCATTATCGGATGCAGACTTCACGGTACTACTGTGCCTAAGAAATTAGGTGAGAAGATAGAGAATTTCAGCAGAGAACTGGAAACTACAAAAAAAAAAAAAAAAAAGATCCAAGTGAAAATTCTAGATCTGAAAAAAATACAATAACTAAAATTAGGAAACTCAATACTTAAGTTAAAAGCTGAGACACACTAAGAAGATAACTGGAAAATAGGTTTAAAAAACCAAAAAAACAGAGTGAAAACAGAGAAAGGATGAAAAATAGTGAAAAATTTCTCAAAGACACGTGGCATATATACATTGGCATCCCAAAAGGAGGAAAAAGAGCAAATGGGGCAGAAATAATATTTGAAGAAATAATGGCCCATGACTGGCAAAAACGTCATCAAGCTACAGATTCAAGAAGCACTACAAAGCCCAAACAGGATAAATTAAAACACACACTCACACAGGCACATCACAGTAAAACTGCTAACAAAAAACAAAGATAAATCATTAAAAGTATACGGAAACAAAAGACTGCAGAACAACCAACAAGGAGCAAAATTAGCTAGTTGGAAAGTTTGCTTTTCTTCCTACTTTAGAAAATGCCAAAAATCAATGGGTTGGGCTGACCATATTCTGGGTAGCTCTTATCTGTTTGGCCTACTTTCTCTGAGAGCAAAGTCTACAAGTCTAGAGGGATATCATTGTGCTCAGCTCCCTGAAGGGACTGAGCTGAGACAAACTTTATTGGTGATTCAGTTTCTGCAGTCTGTTTTCAGATGCTGTACAGTCCTAATGCTAGCTAGAGTAAAATCTGGAAGCAGTTTGGGATAGTCATACTCATCATTATCATTTTCTAGTGTTATTTTAAATTACAAAGAGGAAATAAATATAATGATTGGGAAGTTTCTGATTTATACAGGATATTTTACAATGTTACAACTATTTGTTTAAGGCACTGACAGGCAGGCCTTGATAGCCAAAGGAAATACAAATTTATCACAAGACTTCAGATAGTTAAAATCTCCAGAATATTTATCTTGTCGTACCAAATATACAGGCAGTTCTATGCCTTTGAGTCTTTGCTCATGCATCACTCTCGTGAAGAAATCCCTTTCTGCTTCATCCCTGACACTTGAAACATGGCTTATGCTAGGATCACTAATGTAACAACTCATCTAGGCAACCTCCCGTTGTTCCCCTAGCTGGAATCAGTCACTTCTTTTTCATTTCACTCTTATTTTTTATTTGTACCACCATTACTTGTTATACTTTTCTATAAGTTAGACTGTAATTAATTGTCAAATGTATTTCTTTCACTAATTTCTGGCCTTCTTATTAACAGATTGTTTGATCCATCTTTATGTCCCTTAGAGTTCTGAGCTGAATGGTTTGATTTGGGATCATAGAGCTCAAAGCAACCCAACATGTTCCAACATCCCACCCACCATAGGAATCCCTTGTGAACTGTAATTAACTGATGTTTGTTGATCTGCTTCAACACCTGCAGTGGCAGAAAGCACAGGGCAATTCATTTCGCTTTTACATGACTTGTCGGGAAGTTCTTCCTGATGTTGTGCAAAATCAGCTTCCTATAGCTTCTATCCATTTGTCGTAGTTTTGCCCTGTGAGGCTGTATGGAATAAATTGAAAATCTTTCCAAGTTTATATTTAGGCAATTTATTTCTAAGTACAAGACATTATATTTTTTGTTATGGATTGAATTGTGCCCCAGAAAATATATGTTGAAGTCCTAACCCCTGGTACCTATCAATGTGACCGTATTTAGAAATAGGGTCTTTGCAGATGTAATCAAGTTGAGATGAGGTCATACTGAATTAAGATGGGCTCTCATCACTATGACTAAAAAAAAACCTCATTGCCATCAAGTCGATTCCGACCCACAGCAACCCAGTATGACTAGCATCCTTAAAAGAAGAAAAGACACACAGACGGAAGATGATCCTGTGAAGCCAGAGGTAGAGATTGGAGTGATGCTGCCTCAACCCAAGGAAACCAGGGGCTACCAGAGCTGGAAAAGACAAGGAAGGATTCTCCCCTAGAATCTTCAGAAGGAGCATGGCCCTGCCAACACCACAAGTTTGGACTTCTAGTCTTTAGAACTGTGAGAGAATAAATTTTTGTTGTTTTAAGCCACCTAATTTGTAGTACTTTGTTACAGCAGCCCTGAGAAACTAATACAATTTTGTTCTGTAAAATTTTGTTATTTTGGACTAATTGTTCCAAATTCTGCAGATCATTTTTATTTCTTTTAGCTTCCAAGCCACATTGCGATTACTCTTAGGACTAACTAAGTTTATAGCCCACGTACAGACTTTGAGCCTTGAAACCATAAGACCAAAAAGAAAACCTCATTTGCATTTATATAACTTGAAAGTAAACTTTTTGATTGATAGTGCTAACAGAATTATAGAAATGAATAAGATAATGCCCTTGTCACGGGGAAGGTCTTCTTTATTAAACAAATAGCTAGTGCACCAGAGAAATCGAAAATAAATGTCAAAGCTGAGTTGGAAACCTTTATTTAGAAAACAGAAGGCATGGATCATCTAGACTCTTATAGTGACTTTATTTCATTATGTATTGTTGCAATTTCAAATCTATCTTCAGAGAGCAGAATGAGAAAGGTACTGTACCGTCATTAAATATCTGTATCTTAAAACTGTTAGATTGTAGCAAAATTTGAAACTTAGCTTTGTCTAATAGTTGTTATTAATGGTAATGCATTAACTACACAAAAGGTAAAATAAAATCGTTTGAAGATGTCAAAGCCTAAACATTAAAGGAAGATACCAATTTACTGTAATTGGTATAAAGCAAAATATGATCTTGATTTGCATTATCGTGCATTCTTTACGAAAATGCTCCCCCCCTTCCCTCCATGTCCTGCACCAGGGTGACAATATCCCTACTAAAGATGAGAGGTAAAAAATCTGTGACTCCTGCATAATAATCTAAATCCTGAATGGTGATGGCTTTTAAAAGTCCAGTAACTGTCACCTCCAACTGATGGGTGGGAAGAGGTCATTCAGGGATGAGACATCTGTGTTACCTAGGATGCTATCTTCCCCATTTTGTACAAAACCTCTGGTTTCTACATAGTATAGTAGTAGATAAGTGTAGTTGTAAATAAAGCATTTGTTTTGACCTGTCAAAAGGAGGGATTCCAGTATTCTGCTCTTAAAGTAGAAGTGTAGTTTGATTTACGCTCCTACCGTGGTTGATGTTGTTGCTGTTGTTAGCAGCCCCATGCGTTACAGAGTAGAACTACTCCATAGGATTTTCTTGGTTGTAATCTTTACAGAAGCAGATCGCCAGGCCTTTTTCCCCCCTGAGCTGCTGGGTGGATTCAAACTGCTAACCTTTTGGTTAGCGACCAATTGCAAATCACTTATGCAACCCAGGCTCCTATGCTCCTAGCACTATCCACATTTTAGTTGATTATTTACCAAGCCTATTTTCCTAAATTATGGAATGGGCTTGATTTAATATTAAATATATCAGAAATTAGTTTTACACGTTTCATTTATGTAACAATGTTCTCATAACTCACAAATCTGAGTTTTTGTGCATGGGTGAACAGTATAGGAAATTTAAGTTTGAATATGATAAGGCCATCTTCCTTCACCTGTTTCCTAATATACAACTGGGAGAAATCTAAGCACACATAAAACTAGTAACAGTGTATTGACTGCCTGTGAAGTTTAGATATAGACATAATTGCATTAGAGTTCTACAGAATGCTTATGAATCTTTGGTTCAGAAAGATTGCGCAGGAGTAGAGCAACTCTCTACATCGCCTATAGGATTTCTCCTGAAAGTAAAACAAAGACTTCCCGGGCCATAGTGGGAGTGAGAATTGAGATTTCTGAAGAGCATTTTAGCAGTATATATCAAATACATTTTTAAAGTACATATATTTAACTCAGTAATCTCCCTTCATACAATTTAAACTAAGAAAAGAATTAGAGATTGTTAGAGATTTACCTACGGTGATGTAACAATGTTTTTTTACTAGTAAGACAATAAAAATATACTTATCCAAAAGTAAGTAATTGTTTAAAATAATTTTTAATTATTTTAGTGTATTACAATAGTGTAATATGCAGGCATTAAAAATGATGTAAAGAGAACCTACAGACTGGGAAAAAAAAATTGGCAATTACAAATCAGACAAAGGTCTAATCTCTAAAATCTACAAGAAAATCCAACACCTCTACAACAAAAAGACAAATAATCCAATATTACTGGCATGAATCAAAAAAACTGGAAATAACCAATGTTGGAGAGGCTATGAGGAGATCGGAACTCCCATGCACTGCTGGTGGGAGTGCAAAATGATACAACCATTTTGGAAAATGATATGGCGCTTCCTTAGAAAGCTAGAAATAGAAATACCATATGATCCAGCAATCCCACTTCTAGGAATATATCTTAGAGAAATAAGAGTTGGCACATGAATAGACATATGCACACCCATGTGAACTGCAACATTGCTCACAATAGCAAAAAGATGGAAACAACCTAGACGCCCATCAACAGATGAATGGATAGACAAACTATGACACATACACACAATGGAGTATTATGCAACAATAAAGAAAAATAATCAATCTGGGAAGCATCTCATAATATGGATGAATCTGGAGGGCATTTTGCTGAGTGAAATAAGTCAGTCACAAAAGGACAAATATTGTATGAGACCACTATTGTAAAAACTCATGAAAAGGTTTACACACAAAAAGAAACAATCTTTGACGGTTATGAGGGAGTGGAGGTTGGGGGGGGGGGGATACTAAATAGATAATAGATAAGTGGTAACTTTGGTGAAGGGTAAGACAGTACACAATACTGGGGAAGCCAGCACAGCTTGTACAAGGCAAGGTCATGGAAGCTCCATAGACAAATCCAAACTTCCCAAGGGACCGAATTGCTGGGCTGAGGGCTTCGGAGACCATGGTCTCGGGGAACTTCTAGCTCAATTCGCATAACATAGTTTATAAAGAAAATGTTCTACATTCTACCTTGGTGAGTAGCATCTTGGGTCTTAAAAGTCTGTGAGCAGCCATCTAAGATACTTCACTGGTCTCACCCCTTCAGAAGCAAGGGACAATGAAGAAAATAAGTCACAAGGGAAAGATTTGTCCAAAGGACTAATGGACCACAACTACCACGGCCTCCACCAGACTGAGTCCAGTACAACTAGATGGTGCCTGGCTACCACCACTGACTGCTCTGACAGAGATCACAACAGAGGGTCCTGGACAGAGCTGGAGAAAATGTAGAACAAAATTCTAACTCATAAAAAAAGACCAGACTTACTGGCCTGAGAGAGACTGGAGAAACCCCGAGAGTATGGCTCCTGGACACCTTTTAGCTTAGTAACGAAGTCACTCCCGAGGTTTACCCTTCAGTTAAAGATTAGACAGCCCCATAAAACAAAACAAGACTAATGGGGCACAACAGCCCAGGACAAGGACTAGAAGGCAGGAGGGGAAAGGAAAGCTGGTAATCGGGAACCCAAGGTCAAGAAGGGAGAGTGTTGACGTGTTGTGGTGTTGCTAACCAATGTCATAAAATAGTATGTGTACTGTTTAATGAGAAACTATTCGTTCTATAAACCTTCACTAAAGTACAATAAAAAAATTATTAAAAAAATGATGTAGAAGAGGATTCAGTGAAATACAAGGATGTCCATCATATATTCAATTTAAAAAATTGGTTTTCAGAGTAGCATATAATTTGGTTCCATTTTGGTGAAAATTATAAAACCATTTATGTTTGACTAAAATGTTTGGATGGGTATACAAAAAAATGCAAAAAACAAAAAAGAGGGAGTAATCTGATTGGAGTCCTTATAGATGGTAGTATTTTTAAAAACATTTTTATTTAGATATCATTGACATATAATAAACTGTGTATGTTCAAAGTATACAAGTGATAAATTTTGATATATGTGGACACCTGTGAAATCATCACCATAGTATATATACTCATCAGCCAAAAAGTTTCCTAGTGTTCGTTTGCTATCCTTTCCAGTGTCCCTCTCCCTCATCCCCAGGCAAACACTGATCTGCTTTCTCTATAAATTAGTTTGAATTTTCTAGAAATGTGTATAAATAAAATCATTAGTATGCATTTTGTTAATCTTGTTTCTTTCATGCAGCATAGTTATTTTGAGGTTCATTCACATTGTTGCATGTATCAATAGTGCATTCTTTTAAATGTGAGTAACATTCCAGTTTGTGTACATACCACAATGTGTTTATCCCATTCACCTATTATTGATGGACATTTGGGCTATTTTCAACTTGAGACAATTACAAATAAAGCAGCTATCAACGTTCATGTACAAGTCTTTATATGGCCATATACTTTCATTTCTCTTTAATAAAAACCTTAGAGTGTAATGGCTGAGTGATATGGTAGGCATTGTTTAATTTTTCATTTAATAAATAACCATACAGATTCCAAATAGATTTTATCATTTTACGTTTTCTCCAGCTGTACATGAGAGTTTCAGCTGCTCCACATCCTCCCCAGCACCTAGTATGACTAGTCTTTTTAGTTTTTGGCATTCTATTAGGCATGTAGTAATATCTCATTGTGCTTTTCATGTCATTTCTCTAATAACTAAGTGTATGTAGCATTTTTTCATTTGCTTACTTTCCATCTGTATAGCTTCTTTGGTTACATGTCTATTCAAATTTTTTGTGCTTTTTTTAAGTAGCTTTTTTGTTTTCTTGTTGCTTTTTAAGCGTTCTTTATATGTTCTGGGCGCAAGTTCTTTGTCAGAGATGTTCTTTGGAAATATTTTCTTCCAGTCTGTAGATTGTCTTTCCAGGCTCTTATCAGTGACTTTTGAAGAGTACAAGTTCCTAATTACAATAAAGTCTATTTGTCATCTTATGTAATTTATTTATTTTTTAATGGATCATGCTTTTGGTGTTGTATCTTAGAAATCTTTCCATATCCCAAGGGGCTACAAATTTTCTTCTTTTGTTTTTTCCTGGAAGTTTTATAGTTTTAGATTTTAAATTTAGGTCACTGATTCACTTTGGGTTAATGTGTTGTATATGGTGCAAGGTATGGATTGAAGTTCATATTTTTGCATATGGATATTCAATTTTTTCAGTACCATTTGTGGAAAAGGCTATGCTTTCTCCACTTAACTGCCTTTGCATCTTTGTTAAAAATTAACTGACCATGTATGTGTGAGTTTATGTCTAGACTCAAATTCTGTTCCTCTGATCTATTTGTCTGTCTCAGTGCAAATACTACCCTGTCTTGATCATTATAACTTTATAGTAAGTCTTGAAGTCAAGCAGCAAAAGTCTTCCAGCTGTGTTTGTTTTCTAAATTTTTTGTCTGTTCTTAATTATTTACATTTCCATGTTAATTTTAGAATCACCTTGTCAGTTTCTGCAAAACTGTTTGCTAAGATTTTGATTAGGAATACATTGAAACTAAAGGTCAAGTTGGACAGAGCTGATGTCTTAACAATATTGGGGTTTGGTCCATGAACACACCATGTTGCTGTTGTTTTGTGTCAACCAGTGGATTCTGACTCATAGTGACCCGGTTTGCAGCCGAGCTCTTAACCATTGCACCACCAAGGCTTCGAACACACTATATCTCTCCTTTATTTATGTGCCCTTTAATTTATCTTAGGAATATTTTGTAATTTTCAGTGTACAACTTTTGCATATCTTTTATCTGATTTCTCCTTCAGTATTTCATAACTGATGCTATTGTAAATGAGCTTGTTTAAATTTCAATTTCTGACTATTCAGTACCAGTATATAGAAATGGAATTGATGTTTGCACATTGATCTTGTATCCAGCAACCTTGCTAAACTCAGTTATTTGGTAAAATGGCTGTTTGTAGATTTCATATGATTTTCTGTGTGGACAATCCTGCTGTCTATGAATAAGGAATTTTAAATCTTCTTTTCCAGTTTGGAGGCCTTCTATTTTTCTTATCTCTAGGCACTATCTAGAAACCCCAGTATAATGCTGAATGTAAGTCGTAAGAGCAGATATGCTTGCTTTGTTTCTGATCTCAGGAGTAAAGAATCCAGTCTTTTACCATTAAATATGATGTTAGTTGTGGGCTATACATAGATGCCCTTTATCAGACTGAAATAAATTTTCTTCTATTCCTATTTTGTTGTTAGCGTTTATTAGGAATGGATATTGGATTTTTTCAAATGCTTTTCCTACATCTATTGAGATGGTTACATATCTATACACTTATATATCTATATTTATATATGGTTAATGTGCTCTGCTGTGAACTGAAATATCAGAGATTCCAGTCCATCCAGAGGTGCCTCAGAAGAAAGTCCTGGTGATCTACTTCTGAAAAATCAGCCATTGAAAACCCTGTGGAGTATGGCTCTACTCTGACACACATGGGGCTGTGGGGTTGCCAGGAGTTGGAGTCTATACTATGGCAACTGTTTTTGTTTTATCTTGATGTGTTAATATAGTGAATTACATTGATCTATTTTCTAATATAAAATCAACCTTGCTATCTCGGGATAAGCCCCATTTGGTCATCATGTATAATCCATTTTATATATTATTGGATTAGATTTGATAAAATTTTGTTAAGAATTTTTGCACTGATGTTCATGAGTGGTGTATTAGTCTATAGTCTACTTTTCTTGTAATGTCTTGGTCTGGTGTGGTATTTGAGTACTGCTCATTTCATAGCATGAATTGAGTATTCCCTCTTCTTCATTTTTCTCAAATAGTTCACATAAAGTTGATGCTATTTCTTCTTTAACTGTTTAGTAGAATTCACTGATAAGGCATCTGGGCCTGGAGGGTTTTTTGTTGTTGTTATTGTTTGTTTGTTTATGCAAATATTGTTAATTACAAATTCAATTTCTTTAATAGATATAAGGCTATTCAAGTTGCTTATTTTGTGTATGTGTGAACTTGGGTAGTTTGTATCTTTTATAAAATTTGACCATTTCATTTAATTCATTGAATTTATTAACATTTTCATATTATTTTCTTATTGTTTGCATCTATAGAGTTAGTAGTAATGTTATCTTTTTCATTCATGGTATCAATAATTAGAGTCCTCTCTTTTTTAAGATCAGCTTGGGTAGAGGTTTATCAATGATATTGATGTCTTCATAGAACCATCTTGTTTTCACTGATTTTTCTCTATTGCCTTCTATTTTCTAATTCGTTGATTTCTGCTCTGATCCTTATTATTTTCTTTCTTTTGCTTACACTGGGTTGTGTATGCACTTGTTTTTCTAGTTTCTTAAGGTGAGATCTGAGGTCACTCATTTGGTATTTTTCTTCCTTTCTAATATGGGTGTTTAAACTGTAAATTTTCCACTAAGTACTGCCTCAACAGCATCCCATTAATTTGATACATTGTGTTTTCATTTTCATTTAGTTCAAAATACCTTTTAATGTTCCTTTTGATTTCTTTTTTGATCTTTGGATTATTTAGAAGTTTGTAGTTTAGTTTTCAAATATACAGAGATTTTCCATGTATCTTTTTGGCTTTGATTTCTAATATAATTCTATTGTGTTCAGAGAATATCCTTTGCATGACTTGAATCCTTTTATATTTTTGAGACACTTGAAAAGAATGTGTATTCTGTTGTTGCTGAGTAGAATGTCCTATAAAAATCAGTTAGGTTAGATTGGTTTATTGTGTTCAATTCTTCTGCATACTTACTGATTTTTCTGTCTAGTTGTTCTATCAATTATTCACAGAGGGATCTTTTAACCTCTCCTCATAGTTTTATCAGATTTTACTTCATGTATTTTACAATTCTGTTAATAGGAGCACACAATTTTAAGATTGTAATGTTCCTCTGGATAGTTTGTCCCTTTCTTGTTGTGAATTGAACCTCTTTTTCCCTGCTGATATTTTTTATTCCCAAATCTACTCTGTTTGATTTTAATATAGCCTCTCCAACTTTCTTTTGATTAGTGTTAGCATGTTATATCTTTTTCCATCTTTTTACCTTTAACCTATTAATTTCCCTTCTATTTAAGGTGTGTGTCTTACAGGCACCATATAGTTGGATCTTTCTTTCTAATCTAATCCAACAATCTCTGCCTTTTAATTAGGTGTTGTGGACTGCTTACGTTTAATATGAATCTTGATATGGTTGATTCTAAATCTACCATCTTGCTGATTTTTTTTTCCTCTATTTGCCTTTGTGTCCTTCATTCTCTTTTTTTCCTCCTTTTCTACCATTTTATGGGTTACTTTCAGCATTTTTTAAAAATTCCATTTTATCTCCTTTGTTGGTTTATTACTTATAACCTTTTGTTTTGTAATTTTACTGATTGCCTATAGGGTCTGTATGAGTTGGAGTTGACTCAATGGCAACGGGTTTGGTTTTGGTTTTTAGGGCTTATAATATATAGCTTTAATTTATTACAGCCTACTTTCATTACTTCATGTAAAAATATAAGAACCTTATAATGGTATATTTCCATATCCCCCATACCCAGTCTTGGTGCAAATGTTGTCATGCATTTTATTTTAAATGTGTTATAAACCCCGTAATACATTGATATCATTTTTTATTTAAGCTGTCAATTATCTTTTAAAGAAGTTTAATAATAATAATATTAATAATAAACCTCTTTGTATTCACCCATCAGTTAGCTTATTCAGTGCCCTTCATTCTTTGTGTAGATCTAGATTTTCCATCTGATATCATTTTCCTGCTGCATAATGACTTCCTTAAGTATTTATTTAGTGCAGGGTGGTGAGAAATTTTTTAGCTTTTGTATGTCTGAGTCTTTCTTCATTTTGCCTTTGTTTTTGAAAGATATAATTACTAAGTAAAAAATTCTTGGCTGACTTTTTTCTTTCAGTACTTTAAAAATGTCCCGTTTTCTTATTGCTTGCATTGTCTAAGCAGAAGTGAGAAATCTGCTTTCATCCTTACCTTTGTTTCTGTGTACATAATGTGTGTCTCCCCAGTCTGGCATCCTTTAAGATTTTCTCATTATCGCTGGTGTTATTCAGCCTAATTATGTGACTTGCTTTAATTTTCTTCATGCCTGGGGCTTAGAGTTTGTTGAGATTCTTGGATCTTTGGGCTTATAATTTTCATCAAATTAAAAAATTTCTGTCATTTCTTCTTCTTTTTTTCTTCCGTTTCTCTTTTCTTCTTTGGAGATAATAATTACATATTTATTTAGCCACTTAAAGTTATTTTCCAGTTGGTTCATGCTATTTTTCATTTTATTTTTATGTCTTTTTTTCCTCTGTGTATTTCATTTTGGTTAGTTTTTATTGCAATGTCTTTAAATCCACTTATCTTTTATTCTGTACTATTTAACATGCCATTAATCTCATCTGGTAAATTTTTCCTTTCAGACATTGTAATATTCACCTGTAGATGTTTTATCCACCACTCATCTGTCACTTTGTCATACTGTGGTGTCTTGTGTGTTGCTGTGATGCTGGAAGCTATGTCACTGGTATTTCAAATACCAGCAGGGCCACCCATGGCAGACAGGTTTCAGAGGAGCTTCCAGACTAAGACAGACTAAGAAGAAAGACCTGATGATGTACTTCTGAAAAAAATGGCCAGTGAAAACTTTATGAATAGCAGCAGAACACTGTATGATATAATGGCAGAAGATGAGAACCTCAGGTTGGAAGGCACTCTAAATACAACTGAGAAAAAGCTTCCTCTTCAAAGTAGAGTCAACCTCGATGATGTGGATAGAGTTAAGATTTTGGAACTTTCATTTGCTGAGGTGGCACAACTCAAAATGAGAAGAAACAGCTGCAAATATTCATTAATAATTGTAATGTAGAATGTATGAAGTATGAATCAGGAAAAATCAGAAGTTGTCAAAAATGAAATGGAATGCTTGAAGATCGACATCCTAGGCACTAGTGAGTTGAAATGGACTGATAATTTAGCCATTTTTAATAAAAAAAAATATGGTCTATTACTCCAGGAATGACAAAATGAAGAGGAACAGTGTTGCACTCATTGTCAAAAAGAACATTTCAAGATCGATCCTGAAATACAATGCTGTCAGTGATAGGATAATAACCATATGCCTACAAGGAAGACCAGTTAATATGACTATGATTCAAATTTGTGCACCCACCACAACTGCCAAAGATGAAGAAATTGAAGACTTTTACCAACTTCCACAGTCTCAAATATATCAAACATGCAATCAAGATGCATTGACAATTGCTGGTGACTGGAATACAAAAGTTAGAAAAAAAGAAAAAAGATGAGTAGTTGGAAAATATAGCCATAGAAATGACACTGGAGACTACATGCATGATAGAATTTACAAATAACTTTTTTCAACAACATAAACAGTGACTATACACTTGGACTTCTTTGGATGGAATATACAGGAATCAAATCAACAACATCTGTGGAAAGAGACAATGGAAAAGCTCAATATCATCAGTCAGAACAAGGCCAAGGGCCAACTACAGAATAGACCATCAATTGCTCATATGCAAGTTCAAGTTGAAGCTAAGAAGAAAATTAAAACAAGTTTATGAGAACCAAAGTAGGACCTTGTGTATATCCCACCTGAATTTAGAGACCATCTCAAGAATAGATTTGACGCATTGAACTCTAATGACTGGAGACCAGAAGAGTTGTGGGATGACATCAAGGACATCACATATAAAGAAAGCAAAAGGTCATTAAAAAGACAGAAAATAAAGAAAAAACCAAAATGGATGTTAGAAAAGACTCTGAAACTTGCTCTTGAACATAGAGTAGCCAGATCGAAAGGAAGAAAAGATGAAGTAAAAGAGTTGAACAGAAGATTTCAAAGGGCAGTTCAAGAAAACAAAGTAAAATATTAAAATGAAATGTGCAAAGGCCTGGATTTTGAAAACCAAAAGAGAAGAACCCACTCAGCATTTTGCAAGCAGAAAGAACTGAAGAAAAAATTCAAGCCACGAGTTGCAATATCGAAGGATTCTGTGGACAAAAATTGAATGACACAGGAAGCATCAAGAAAAGATGGAAAGAATACACAGAGTCATTGTACCAAAAATAATTGGTCAATGTTCAACCATTTCAGGAGTTAGCATATGATCAAGAAAAGATGATACTGAAGGAAGAAGTCCAAGCTGCACTGAAGGCATTGGTGAAAAATGAGGCTCCGGGAATTGACACAATACCAATGGAGATGTTTCAACAAGCGGATGTAATGCTGGAAGAGCTCACTCAAAAATTCCAAAAATTGGAAGACAGCTAGCTGGATAACCAACTACCATTCAGAATAAAGATATTTCTGTGGAATACAAAAATTATCTAAAATAAATACCACAAGCAAGTAAAATTATGCTGAAGACAATTCCAAAATGGTTGCAGCAGCACATTGACATGGAAATGCCAGAAACTCAAGCCCCATACAGAAGAGGACATGGAATGAGGAATAACATTGCTGATGTCAGACCGATCTTGGCTGAAAGCAGAGAATACCAGAAAGATGTTTACCTATGTTTTATTGACTATGCAAAGACATTCGACTGTGTGGACCATAACAAATTATGGATAACATTTTGAAGAACGGGAATTCTAGAACACTTAATTGTGCTCATGTGGAACCTGTACATAGACCAAAAGGCAGTTGTTCGAACAGAACAAGGGGATACTGCATGGTTTAAAATCAGGAAAGCTGTGCGTCAGGACTGTATCCTTTCACCATGCTTATTCAATCTGCATGCTGAGCAAATACTTCGAGAAGCTGGACTATATGAAGAAGAACGTGGCATCAGGATTGGAGGAAGACTCATTAACAACCTGCATTATGCAGATGACACAACTTTGCTTGCTGAAAGTGAAGAGGATTGAAGCACTTACTGATGAAAATCAAAGACTATGGCCTTCAGTAGGCACTTCAAGATAAAGAAAACAAAAATCCTCACAACTGGACTTATAAGCAACATCATGATAAATGGACAAAATATTGAAGTTTCGAGTATTTCATTTTACTTAGATCCACAATCAACACGCATGGAAGCAGCCGTCAAGAAATCAAAAATGCATTGCATTAGGCAAATCTGCTGCAACAGACCTCTTGAAAGTGTTGACAAGCAAAGATGTCACTTTGAGGACTGTGGTGCACCTGATCCAAGCCATGGTATTTTCAATTGCCTCATATGTATTTTGAAAGCTGGACAACGAGTAAGGAAGACCGAAGAAGAATTGATACCTTTGAATTGTGGTGTTGGCGAAAAATATTGAATATATCATGAACTGCCAAAATAATGAAAAAAATCTGTCTTGGAAAGAAGTACAGTCAGAATGTTCCTTAGAAGTGAGGATGGTGAGACTTAGTCTCATCTACTTTGAAAATGTTATCAGAAGGGATCAGTCCCTGGAGAAGGACATCATGTCTGGTAAAATAACGGGTCAGTAAAAAAGAGGAAGATCCTCAATCAGATATATTGACACCCTGGCTGCAACGCTGGGCTCAGACATAGCAATGACTGTGTGTATGGAAAAGTCAGTGTTTCGTTCTGTTGTACATAGGGTCACCACGAGTCGGAACCAATTCCACGACATCTAACAACAACAACAGGTGTTTTATATGTGTCCCTTGTAAATGTCTTTTCCTTGCCTCTGTTTAAAAATTCAACAATTCTGCTAGCTTCTTCAACATTAGAAATATAGTTATAATGGTGTTTTATGTTTTTATCTACTAATTTTATCATATTTATCTACTAATTCTATCATCTGTATCATTTCTTGGTCAGTAACTGTGGGGTTTGCATTAACTTTACCCAAAGAATTTAGAATTTAGAATAACTCTAAAAATACTTTGGAAATTAAGTAACTACAATAAGGACTCCAGACCACAACTAACTAATAGGTTGTATCGGTGAACTGATGAGGTGACTCTGGGGTGGAGGCTGGTGAGACCAGAAAGACCCACCGTAACACCTCATTACCACCTCATGTTATTTGAAAACGCAGGGGCTAGAGTTTGCCTTACATAACCCATTGCTGTCGAATTGATTCCGACTCATAGTGACTCTATAGGACAGAGTAGAACTGCCCCATAGTGTTTCCAAGGAGCTGCTAGTGGATACAAACTGCTGACCTTTTGGTTAGCAGCCAAGCTCTTGATCATTGTGCCAACAGGGCTCTATTAGATAATGAGATATCCAGTAAAAACTCTGGACACTGAATCCTGATGGGCTTCCTGATTGGTTGAAGGCATCCATGCATGTGGGAGGGTAATGTGCCCCTTGGGACTTGAAAGCTCCATATTGGAAACCCTCTCAGACTTCGCCCTGTGCATCTCTTCTGTATGTTATTCCTGCTTTATAGCCTTTATAATATAGCTGTATTTGTAAGTATAATGCTTTTCATGAGCTCTGTGAGTTATTCTAGGGAATTATTGAGCCTGAGACTACAGTGAGAGCCAGCAGGTCAGAAGCAAGGGGGGCTGGGAACCCATGAGTTTATGACTGGTATCGCTAGCTGGTAGAGAGAACACCCACATTTGTAGCCAGCAGGTCAGAAGTGAGAGAGCCTTGAGGGGTGGGGGCTGAGTGTGCTGTTGGCATCCTGAAGAGATAGTGGGAAAACTCTGGATTTTTCACCAGCAGATCAGAAGCAAGAGAAGCCCTAGGCACTCCCAAGTTTGTAGATGGCATCTTGGCATCTGAAGTCTTAAGCCAACTTGGCAGTCTGAAAGACAGTGTCCTTTTAACTTGTGAGATCTGACCTAGCTCTGGGTGACTAGGTCAGAGAAAGAAGTGCTGCATTGGCAGCTGGCGTCAGAATTGAACGGACAGGTGAAAAGTGGAGATTTGTTACATCCTCATATTTGGCATAAAGAAAAAGTAGGTTTTGATTTATGTTTATTTTATTTTGATTTTTATACATATAGAATTCATTGGTTAATAATTATCTTCATTGTTTATTATATTTCCCTGCTTCTTTGCATGCCTGGTAACTTTTTCTTGGATGCCATAAAGCTTGAATTTTACCTTATTTACTGCTGGATATTTTTTATTCCTGTCAATATTACTGTGCCTTGTTCAGGGCTGTGGTTAAGATACTTAGAAATGTTTTATTTTTTCAGGACATTTTTTAAAACTTTGTTAGATAGTACCAAAGCTTCATTTAGTTTAGTATTACTTTTTTCCCCACTCTTGAGTAAAGATTCTTCTTAGGACACTGTCTTAGGTATCTAGTACTGCTATAACAGAAATGCCACAAGTGGGTGGCTTTAACAAGCAGAAATGTATTTTCTACAGTTAGGAGGCTGAAAGTCTGAATTCAGGGTGCCAGCTCTACGGGAAGGCTTTCTCTATTGGCTCTGGAGGAAGGTCCTTATCTCTTCCGCTTCTATTCCTTGGCTCCTTTGTGATCTTCATTTGGCGTGACATCTATCTTCCCTAGCTCTACTTGCTTGTGTAATCTCTTTTATATCTCAAAAGAGGTTGATTTATGATACACACTACACTAATACTGTCTCATTAATACAATAAAGAAAACCCATTCTCAAATGGGATTATAACCACAGGTATATATAAAAAAAACAACTCACTGCCATCTAGCCGATTCTGACTCAAAGCAACCCCATAGGGATTCCAAGTCTGTAAACCTCTGTGGAAGCAAACTGCCCCATCTTTCTCCCGCGGAGCCACTGGTGGTTTCAAATTGCCAGCCTTTCAGTTAGCAGTCCATCTCTTTAACTACTGCATTACCAGGGGTCCTTTCCACAGGTATGTTATTGTTAGGTGCAGTCGAGTTGGTTTTGACTCGTAGCGACCTATGTACAATAGAACACTGCACCACCCTCACAGTCGTTGTTATGCTTGAGCCCATTGTTGCAGCCACTGTGTCAATCCATCTCATTGAAGGTCTTCTTCTTTTTCTCCATTTTCTAGTTTCTCTAAAATAGTGCATGCACACACACACACACATACACACATATCTCCACCACCCGCCTTTCAGTTTGTCCTGTGGTGGCTTGCATGTTGCTATGATTCTGGAAGCTATGCCACTGGTATTTCAAATACCAGCAGGGTCACTCATGGTGACAGGTTTCAGCAGAGTTTCCTAAGACAGAGTAGGAGGAAAGGCCTGGTGATCTACTTCTAAAAAATGACCAGTGAAAATCTTATGGATCACAGCAGAATCTTGTCAAACTCTCTTGCTTTGGACATATGATCGGGAAAGACTAATTGCCAGAGGGAGACACGGTGTTTGGTGTAGTAGAGGGCCAATGAGTGTGAAGGAGGCCCTTGGTGAGATGGATTGACATAATAGCTGCACTGATGGACTTGAACATGCTGGTGATGGTGAGGATGATGCAGGAATGGGAAGCGTTTTGCTCTATTGTACATAAGGTCACCATGAATAAGAGTCAACTTTAAGTGGAGTCCGACTCATGGTGACTCCATGTGTGCAGAGTATGAACTGCTCCAGAGAGTTTTCAAGGCTGTGTGATCTTTTGAAAGCAGTTTGCCAGGCCTGTCTTCCAAGGCACCTCTGGGTGGGTTTGAACTGGCAACCTTTCTTCTAATAGTCGAGTGCTTAACTGTTTATGCCACCCAGGGACTTCATAGCTGCTAGACAGATAGATAGACAGATAAGAAAGATGTGTGACTTATTTAATAAAAATAGGTAGGATAATATTTGTATCAGTAATAGTACTTCAGAAAGAAAGAACCAGTGGGGGACAGAGTAGAACTGAACTCATCTCACTGCAACCCTATGTACAACAGAATGAAACACTGCCCTGTCCTGTGCCATTCTCACATATTGTTATGCTTGAGCCCATTGTTGCAGCACTGTGTCAATCCATCTCGTTGAGGACCTTCCTCTTTTTCGCTGACCGTCTACTCTACCAAGTATGATGTTCTTCTCCAGGGAATGATCCTTCCTGATAACATGTCCAAAGTATGTAAGACATAGTCTTGCCATCCTTGCTTCTAAGGAGCGTTCTAGAGTTATACTTCTTCCAAGACAGATTTGTTCATTCTATATAAATATATTATATATATATACATATATATATGTATGTATGTATGTATTTTTAAGAATTGGCTCATGCTACGTGGGGGCATCTTGGCTAAAATCTGTAGGGCAGGCTAGCAGGCTGGAAACTCAGCAGGAGTTGATGCTGCAGTCTTAAGGCAGAATTTCTTCTCAGGGAATCCTCAGTTTTTGTTCTAAAGGCCTTCAACTGGTAGGATGAGGTCCATGCCCATTACTTATTATCATGGGTAATCTCCTTTTCTTCAAGTCCACTGATTGTAAATGTTAACCACATCTAGAAAATGTCTTCACAGCAACACCTAGATTATTGTTTGATTAAATAGTCTAGCCAAGTTGACACATAAAATTAACCATTACAGAATCAAAGGACTATGGTGATTAATCATATTAATATGTGAATATCTAATAAATATTTATATAAATAGTTTCAGCTTCTTTATAGGCAACCAAATTATATCAGACACTTTTCCCTGTGGAGAAGAAAATTGGAGGTACACAAATATCTAATTTAGAAGAGAAAATTTGTAACACATATTTTGAAAAGAAAGATGAATGACTATTTACATGCAAAAAACCCACAATAATAAATCCTAAAATGTTGTAATAGTATCTATGCAAACATCACTAAATATTTTGACTCAAAATATAGATTTTTTTCCTTATTCTTTTTTGTATTTCAATATATTCCTCAAAGATTTTTTTAGTACAGGTCTTTAGTTTTCATTTACAGATGTTTCTTCCATTGTCAAACAGCTAATAAGAAGTCCGTGGTTTAAATGCTCCACTTCGAATAACAAGTTTCAAAAATTCATCACGCCACTAAAAACCTGTTTCTACATCTGTAACTTTGGCTTTTATGATCTCCTTGGGTGGCTCATTTTTTCCCTCGAGTTTCCAAACCTCAGATTATGAAAAAAATCTTACTGAAAAAGGCTATCAGAGATTATTAACTATTCTTTTGCTTTGTTCATTCTAGAGGCAAAAAAGAAAAGATGAGGGTAGTTTCAAAACTTAAGCTTATCCTTTACATAATATTCAGCACAAACATATATGACAGGGTACTGATGCCAGGAATGTGTCCCAGGCAGCCTTTCTTTTTAAGTAAGTTGAAGATTGCTTCCTCAATTAGCTGAAACTTCTGGGTGGTCTTTTAAAAAAATAACTGTTTGAAGAAGGCAATGAACTAATAATACTGTAAATGTAAAAGAACATTAGTTCTTTAGCTTTGAAGCTAAAAAGAAAAGAATAGCAATTCAGTGTTTTTGTTTTTTTTTAATTTGTAGAGAATTTCCTAAATCTCATTTTTAAGATGGAAAAATTCTACATAAAACCAATACCAAAAAAGCCAAATTCATTGCCATCAAGTTGATTCCAATTCATAGTGACTGTATAGGACAGAGTAGAACTTCCCCATAGAGTTTCCAAGGCTGTAAATCTTTACGGAAGCAGACTGCCACATCTTTCTCACGTGGAGTGGCTGGTGGGTTTGAACTGCTGATGTTTTAGTTAGTAGCCAAGTACTTAACCACTGCTCTGCCAAGGCCTCTTTTTATAAAGCCAATATAAGAATTAAAAAATAAAAGATTTGTATGTGTTTGAGTTTAGAATTAACCAAGTTTAATTAACTGAGAGTATGCGTGTGTGTGTGTGTGTGTGTGTAAATTTCCTCATTTATTTTATGTGTACATAGATGCATACACATGCTACCGTCTATGCTGAAATCTGAATAATAAATTTAAAATACCTGGGGATGTGTAGTAAGTAAAGAACTGTTTTTATTTCTGAGAAAATTGGCCATTACTTAGCCTTGGTTTTCACATTTGATTCTACTTTCAGGTCTAAAATCATCCCTGTGTGTTATCAAAATTGTATCCCCCATCACAGCTAGCCTTAGGCAAAATAGTGAAGTAGTTGAGGTTGGTTGTGTGAGCACGCCACTCCCTTTCAGAGCCACCCTTTTCTCTTTCACTGTTTCTGACTGAGCAGTGAGGAAAAAAATCTACTTCAGTTGTGAGGCCTTTTGTTCCTCCTGAACACTGTGCATTTAGGCAGCTATCCACTCTAGGGAAACAGGACAGGCTGGCAATATTAGTAACTTTCATTACTCAAGTGTTTGTAAGAGTTATTTTCACTGCTACACTGGCTATGTCTAAGTATTAGTTTGAAAGTGAAAGCAGTCACCACCTAGGTGCTTTTGTTGTTGTTATTAGGCACTGTCGAGTCGGTTCTGACTCATAAGCGACCCAATGTACAACAGAACAAAACACTACCTGGTCCTATGCCATCCTCACAACTGTTACGTTTGAGCCCAATGTGGAAGCCACCATGTCAATTCATCTCGTTAAGGGTCTTCTCTTTTTCACTGACCCTCTACTTTACCAAGCATGATGTCCTTCTCCAGAGACTGGTCCCATCTGATAACATGTCCAAAACATGTGAGATGAAGTCTCGCCATCCTCACTTCCAAACAGCATAATTTAAATGCATCAATTTTTCTTCAGTCTTCCTTATTCATTGTCAGCTTTCGTATGCATATGAGATGATTAAAAACACCTTGACTTGGGTCAGGCACACCTTAGTTCTCAAAATGACATCTTTGCTTTTTAACACTTTAAAGAGGTCTCTTGCAGCAGATTTGCCCAATGCAATATGTCGTTTGATTTCTTGACTGTTGCTTCCACGAGCATTGATTTAGGCCCTTAGAATGTTCAGTTTTAGTTTTGGCTAAATCCACTGACCTCATTGACCCCCCTCCATATAGAAAGGATAGTAAAATTAATTTTATCATGAAAAAAAATCTCCTACAAACAAGTACCTACTAATTGGAATTAATTGGCCAATGGACTGAGTAAATTTAAATACGGTAGACTATAAATCTATTGTAGACTTTGCAAATCCTCCAGAAGCTCATTGTAAATGGTATTTTTGGCCTGTACTAAGAACTTAAGCCTGAACACAGAATATTGAATTTAAGTTCCCCGTGGTGCTGCTCACCTTCATCAGATATTGGCCAAATGGGCATTGGTTGGCAAATAAATATTGTCCATTGCCTTCAGCTTAATTTTCTTGTATTATTACTTTATTTGTGGAATTATTAGTAGTAGTTTTTCACTATGCATCAGCAGAGGATTGATGATAGAAGAAGTTTCCTGCTTCAGTCCACCATTGTACTGAATGCACTATTTTCTAGTGTTATAGTCTCCCCAGACTATATTAATTTTTCCTATTTAATTTAAAGCTTTCCTCAAATACCCATTCTTCAAACTAAAAAAAAAAAAAACCCAAAATTTGCATTTGGCAAATATCAGCACAGGAAACCATCCAAAACCATGAGTGCCCACAAAAGAGATCAACATCCACTTGCTTTTCATGCACATTTATTTATTGGAGAGAATTTGATTTGGCAATCATGCTAGATTTTGAAGCAACTTGATTTTAAAATTGGAAATGAGGATTTCTTAAAGTGGGGACTGTGTCAGTGAGCTCATGCCAGATCCATTGTGGGTATCAAAAAGTTTAACTTGTGAAGGGAACTAAATAAAGAATGGCAGGAACCATGCTGCTGCATAGGACTAAATGTAGCCTGGTGCCTCAGAAGACGCAGCCAAAGAGGATGATGTGATTCAAGGATCTCTGGACAAATTATTTCTCCCGTTGACTGAAATATTCACTATGGAAGGTAAAACTTTGAATTAAAGTGTTATTAGAGACGCAAGAGATTATTAGAAGACTAAAGGCAAAGAAAGTGTTGGTTTTAACAGGAGACAAGATCAGAAAGGGGCTGACCGGGTCAAGAGAGCAGGTCTGAGAAGAGAGCCTGGAAGTGTAGATCCCTGAGTAGCTAGAATGCCCCAGACACTAGGGTGTTATAAAGAGTGAAAGAAAAGGAGAATGGAGACAAAGGAAGGAATAAGGGATATGAAAGCAAATTTGCTTCATCCCACTTGGTCTATTTTGTAACTTAGAAATACTTTTCAATCCAATGTTTGTATCTTAAGAAAACCAAGAGAGAAAAAAAGATGTTTGAGCATAACAGCAATACCTGGGAGTGTTCTGAATAAATCTATTTCCAGAGTTTAGATATCATAACAACAAAAGAATACAAAATAAAAGTATTAATCCATCCTCCTAATGCTTTCTCTTTCTTTCTTTTCATTATATAGATTAATGGATATGTAGAATGTGCCAAAAGGTTAAAATTGACAGCCGTAACTGCAAAATACTCGTAAAGACATTCTTCTAACCCAGGTGCTGGAGATACAAAGATTAATAATACATTGTAGACATTGCACTGATCAAGTCAGTTGCATTGTAGTTGTTGAAGTTGAATATCTAATCTCATTAGCATGACATAATTTGTATTATATAATGGTGAGAAATATTTGGGGACATGGATTGCATTTTTTTTTTTTCCGGAGAACATGCAATTTTACTTATATAATCATAAATATGCTATTAGTTAACCTCTAGGTCAAAGAGAGAAATTCAAAAACAATACTGATTTTAATTGTGTTTGACAAAGACTTCTTATCACGTTTTCCTACTTCTGAATCACAGATCTTAATTTTTAAAGTAACATTGCATGAGTTATGTTTAAGAGTTTAGTTTTTTTTTTTATTATTATTGTACTTTAGGTGAAGGTTTACAGAACTAATAGTTTCTCAATAAACAGTCAGTACACGTATTGTTTTACGACGTTGGTTAACAACCCCACGACATGTCAACACTCTCCCTTCTTGACGTTGGAGGACCTTTTTTTTTTGGTGAAAATATAAATAGCCAAAGATACACCACTTCAGAAATTTCTACATGTACAATTCAGTGACGTTGATTACATTCTTCCAGCTGTGCTGCTATACTCCCTATCCTTTTCCAAATTATTCCATTACCATTATCTTCAACTTACTGCCCCCTACGCTTCCCATCAAACTTTTTGAGTTACTTTTGTCAATTTGATCTCATGTAGATAATTCTTTTTTTTTTTTGTACCTTAGATGAAGGTGTACAGAACAAATAGTTTCTCATTAAACAGTTAGTACACATATTGCCTTATGACAATGGTTAACAACCCCACGACATGTCTACACTGTCCCTTCTCAACCTTGGGTTACTATCACCAGCTTTCTTGTCCCCTCCTGCCTTCTAGTCCTTGTCCCTGGACTGCTGTGCCTCATTAGTCCCATTTTGTTTTATGAGGCTGTCCAATCCCTGGCTGAATGGTGAACTTCGGGAGTGACTTCACTACTGAGCTAAAAGTCCAGGGGCCATACTCTCAGGGTTTCTCCAGTCTCTGTCAGGCCAGTAAATCTGGTCTTTTTTTGGTGAGTTAGAATTATGTCCTACATCCTTCTCCAACTCTGTCCAGAACCCTGTGTTGGGATCCCAGTCAGAGCAGTCAGTGGTGGTAGCTGGGCACCATCTAGCTGTACTGGACTCAGTCCGGTGGAGGTCATGGTAGCTGTAGTCCATTAGTCCTTTGGACTAATCTTTTCCTTGAGTCTTGTTCTCTTCATTTTCCCTTGCTTCCTAAGGGGTGAGACCAGTGGAGCATCTTAGATGGCTGCTCCCAGGCTTTTAAGACCCCAGATGGTACTTACCAAGGTAGAATGTAGAACATTGTCTTTATAAACTGTTACGCCAATTGAGCTAGATGTTCCCCCAAGTGACTTGCATTTTATATACTTGCTCCTGAAATATTGTTGAATGAATGATTTGAATATGATGTCACCAAGTAGCTATTTATTCTGCCTGTGCAAAGGGCTAAACAGAAATTTATGCTTTTGCTGAGAGGGTTATTTTGCAAATATCTTCCTAAACTAGAAAATGTAAATCGTGGTCAAGAGGTTCCTAACCAAGGGCCATGTTATTCTTCTCAGTGGGAGGACGGCAGATGCATCATTAGGCCATTGACTACATACTGATGGAATATTTGCTATCTGTGCAGTTTTTTTAAAAATACATTTTGACTAGAGCAGATGATTGAAGTTAATGGTTTACATGGTATTTTCCTTTCCTCGTTTCCTGTTTTTTTTTTGCTTTGTAACCACAGTTGCCTTTTTTATACCAATTTTATTATACACAGTTCATTATTTTTTAGTACATTTACTATTTTGTTTTATATTCCAAGACACCTGTCATCTTAATTTTCAAACATCTAAATTTTACCTATTCACTTTTCTTTTTGTTTCTTTTTAGCAATGATATTTTTACAGAATGAAATTCCTCCATTCAAATCAGGAATGGAAAAAAACAACACACTCTTCCAGATGTGGAGAAAATAAACATTTATCCTTCTCTTGAACTCCTTGAAATTGAAATGACCTTCTTTTGTTTTCTGTCACTTTGTATCCCACCTGCTTTTTTATCTACTCCCACGCTTTGGCCCAGCAGTGCAGATTGGGAGAACTTTCCTAAATTCACTTTCTGACTGTCTGCAAAATGGCGGGACGGGGCTGCTATAGGGGATGAGGCATATGCTTGTGTTTGCACTGAATTTGATACATTACATTTTCAATTAGCATTAGCGAAATGTAGAGGTGGCATGGTTGCCTCTGAATTAGTTCATTGCTAGAAATTACCATCTAAAGCCCAACAGCATTGGGCCTTGCTACTTCATTGCTGCTATTACCATTGCCAACTCAGATAAAAATTGAAGTATGTAGGTTTCACTGTCTTTACCTCTCAACCAAGCCAAGGGAGGTTTCCACAACCTAGCAGGGAAGGAGAAGCGGAACTCAATAAGCTTCACTAGAGGTGATTATACTTTGACAGGCTAGTCTTGTTCTCTTGTCTACCTTTTCACTGCTAGCAGCAGCTGCTTCTTTTTGTACTGTCATACCTTTCCCTATACAAGGCAGAGGCCAAATAATCATGCAAGAAGTGTGTCAAAAGGCATAATCATTAAGCAAATGTTAAATTAGCAAGTAGAGAGGGTGAAACAAACAATATCCAACATGCCAGGGTAGAAAAAAGAAATAGCAAAAACTGATAAAAAGAATCAATCCCACTCACACTAAGTCGCCACTAGCTTATACTGTTTATTTTCCATCAGTGTGAAAATATTCCATCAACCAGATAAGCTAGGGATTGGAGAGGGAGATAGAGGAGACAGGTGGACATTTATCAGAGACCAAAGCCTGTGTAAATATCCTAAAAGCTTACATGCTTTATATTCTCCTACAAATGGACCTCAAGAACTTGTGTGGAATACTTGCAGAAAAATATAGATATTCGTATACTCTTGGCCAAAAGTGGTCCTTTTCTATCAGAGTAGCTTATACTCTTCAAATAAACAGGAAACCTTGGAAGATTTGCTCATAACAGGTTGAGGTTTAGGCACTGACAGGCGAGAAATGGTCATCCCAATCAACGCAAAAAACAGATTGAGTTACTCTGTTAACTGTTTAATTCCAGTCAACTCTAGTTCACCCTCACATCCTACTGTGTTTAGAACTGCAGAAATACCAACCTCTTCTATTCATTCATTAAACACTCACTAAAAACTCACTAGCTGCTAGAAGGAAAAAACAAAAAACCAAACCCTTTGCTGTCAAGTCGATTCCAACTCATAGCAACCCTATAGGACAGTAGAGCTGCCCCATAGGTTTTCCAAGGAGTGACTGGTCTATTCAAACTGCCTACCTTTTGGTTAGCAGCCTAGTGCTTAACTACTGTCCCTCCAGGGCTCCAGAAGTAAAAAAAACCCAATAAAATACGGTCCTTGTCCTCAGAGGGTTTACTACTTTTGTAATAATGTTAGTATGGAATCAAACCATTTTAGGTACTTCATTAATAGTTTGATAATTATATGATTATCTTTTACATTTACTTGGAAAGTGAACATTGTTCCATAAATAAATTGTATGTGAGATAGAGTATCTACTATAATAATTAGCTATTGTTTGGATTGTTGTTTTTGTTAGTTGCTATCAAGTTGATTCTGACTCATGATGACTCCCTGTATACAGAGTAGAACTGCTCCATAGGGTTTTCAAAGCTGTGACATCTTGAAAGCAGATCGCCAGGCCTGTCTTCTGAAGTCCGTCTGGGTGGGTTCTAACCATAACTATTTGGCTAGTATTCAAGCACTTAACTATTTGTGCCACCCAGGTACTTCTCAATTTTTGGATAGCCTTTCTTCACATACTGTGTACATTTTACCAGGAGGGACCAGTCCCTGGAGAAGGACATCATGCTTGGTAAAATAGAGGGTCATCAAAAAAGAGGAAGTCCCTGGATTAGATGGATTGACACAGTGGCTGCAATAATGGGCTCAAGCATAACAATGATTGTGATGATGGCAAAGGACTGGACAGTTTCATTCTGTTGTACATAGGATTGCTATGAGTTGGAACCAACTCAACAGCACCTAACAACAACAACAACAGTTCTTTTTTTGAAAGAGTTGTACAATGTTATTAGTTCTCTGGTCTTTTGCTAGTCCCCTTGCTTTCTAGGTACTATATTCCATTTCATCATCTAGATAAAAATGTATTCATACTTGTTAAAGCTAACGAGATATAAGAGATTATTCAATTAACATGATTGCACAAATGATCCTCAACTGTCATTTGTTCAGCATTGATGAGAACTTAGGTCTTGTATGTAATTGTTCATAGAATGATCATTTCTTTCTATGAAAATATGGAAGAGACAATGATGAATCTGTGAAACATCTCATAACATGAATGAAACTGGAGGACATTATGCTGAGTGAAATAAGTCAGTCACAAAAGGACAAATATTGTATGAGACCTCTGTTGTAAAAACCCATGAAAAAGTTCATACACAAAATGTAACAATCTTTGTTGGTTACCAGGGATGGGAGGTGTTGGGGGGAAATACTAAACAGGCAATAGATAAGTGGTATCTTGGGTGAAGGGTGAGACAGTACACAATACAGGGGAAACCAGCACTACTTGCACAAGGAAAGATCATGGAAGCTCCATAGACACATCCAAACTCCCTGAGGGACTGAACTGCCAGGTGGAGGGCTGTGGGGACCATAGTCTTGGGGAACATCTAGTTCAATTGGCATAACACAGTTTATAAAGACAATGTTCTTTCTACATTCTACCTTGGTGAGTAGTGTCTGGGGTCTTAAAAGCCTGTGAGCAGCCATCTAAGATACTCCACTGGTCTCATCCCTTTGGGAGCGAGGGAGAATGAAGAGAACAAGTTACAAGGAAAAGATTAGTCCGAGGGACTAATGGACCACAGCTACCAAGGCCTCCACCAGACTGAGTCCAGTACAGCTAGATGGCACCCGGCTACCACCACTGACTGCTCTGACCGGGATCACAACAGAGGGTTCTGGACAGAGCTGGAGAAGGATGTAGAACAAAATTCTAACTCACAAAAAAAAGACCAGATTTACTAGCCTAAAGGATACTGGAGAAACCCCAAGAACATGGCCCCCAGACACCCTTTTAGCTCAGTGGTGAAGTCATTTCCGAGGTTCACCGTTCAGCTGGGGAGTGGACAGCCCCATAAAACCAAATGGGACTAATGAGGTACAGCAGTCCAGGGACAAGGGCCAGAAGGCAGAAGGGGACAGGAAAGCTGGTGATAGGGAACCCAAGGTTGAGTAAGGATAGTGTTGATGTGTTGTGAGGTTGTTAACCATTGTCATAGGGCAACATGTGTACTAACTGTTAAATGAGAAACTATTTTGTTCTGTAAGCCTTCATCTAAAGTGAGAATAGCAGCACAATTGGAAGTAGTCAATGTCACTGAAGTGTGCATGTAGAAATTTTTGAAATGGCGTATCTTCAGCTATGTATATTTTCACCAAAAAAAATGTCAAGAAGGGAGAGGGTTGACATGTTGTGGGGTTGTTAACCAATGTCATAAAACAATATGTGTACTACTGTTTCCTGAGAAACTATTTATTTTGTAAGCTTTCACCTGAAGTACAATTAAAAAAAAAAAAAAATGGAAGAGAGAAGCTTAATTTTTTGTGGTTGCTCCTTCCCTCTTAACTTTGGTAGTGCTCACCCAGGAATTCTGTCACCTCTACATTGCTCTCCTTAGCATGGACTTGGGACTCTTCATCATATTTCACAAAACCACGAGCAAGTTTGAAATGGAAAAGACCTTGGGAAACTTCTTACTGGTGACTTAAACAGTGGGAATTTGGAGCCAGGTCAATAGGAAGGGTCTGTTGGGGAGATATTTTTGTGGTGTTTAGGACACTGAAAATCCTGTAATACTTAGGTATACTTATTTTTCTTACTTCTTGGGATAGTACTTTATGAAAGAACATCATAAATCATGTAGGTAATTTGCAGAATTCTAAAGTAGTCAGCGCTGACTGATTATACTTCAATGCCTGTAAAGAAGGTCGGTTAAATGATTCTAGTTCTGTTTTCCAAATGAACAAATTTCTCAAAGAAGATACAATGAGAATTATTCATTTTAAAGGCTTATAAAACACTTTCAAAAATCACTATTACTTAAAAACTTATTAAGCTGATTTTTTAGGTTATTTCCCAACCAATTTGAAAACTTAATGAACTTTCAAACCAAACCCAAACCCATTGCCATTGAGTCAATTCTGACTCATAGTGACCCTATAGGACAGAGTAGAACTGCCACATAGGATTTCCAAGGAGCTTCTGGTATATTCAAACTGCCAACCTTTTGGTTAGTGGTCATAGCTCTTAACCACTGTGCCACCAGGGCTCCTAATTAGTTTAGCTCTGAATATTTGCCTAGTTAATTGGAGAATATTGTATTTTCCTTTTTGTACTCTGCAGACACAGCCTTTGTGGCTAGAACAAGCTTTGTTTTTTGTAAGCCAATGAACTGAATTCTGATGAGATCATGTTTTGACGTAGAATGTGGACCAACAGCAAATCTGCTACAGGGACTTGGAAGATATCTTAAAAGGGACAGCCAAAAGAGGTGTAACTGTATCAAGAGGAGAAGAAAGAAGTTTCTGCTGCTAAAGATCGTTATTTTAATAGAGTGATTTTTGTTTTTATCGTGACTTAGTACTACAATCAGATAACTCAGTAAATCATTAATCATAGAGCTCTTAATTGTATGAATTGACATATATTTAAAATTTTTCTATACCTTCTCAGAATCTGATCGCTGTTTAAAATATATGTGAGTTGCCTGATTCTTACTGTTTGTCAACTATTTTAGAATTCCATGTTGGATGCATTGGTGAGCTTAGCCTTGGATTTTGCCTTATATAGAGAACTTGCTACTGTCTGATCTGTGATGCCACCAAAGCTGTCTTGTAGATGATTTGCAGTTGTGTTTTTAGATCCAGTGTTAATGTAGTGTTTAACTGACATTTGTTGAAATTCTGAACTTTTCAAGAGATGCTATTATTTTAAATCTCTTAATATCTACCCATACTGCCTTCTTACTCACTACTCCATTCCTGCCCACTTTTCACCCTTTGATGACAAGCCTGTAAGGACAACCACATTGGCTTCAGAGAGGAGCAATGAGCCCAGAGGTGATATATCACCAGATGAGTCGAAAGTGCCAAAAGTCCAGAGCTAGTCTTAGAAAGTTCCAGAGACTATTTTCGTAAAATGATAGTCGTCCCAAACTTCCAAAAAAAAAAAAAAAATCATAGCAAATAATCCTTTTTAATGCCAAATATATTTTTAAATTGTTAACCTTTTTTGAACAGGAATTCTTTCCAAACTGATTACACATCGTTCTGCCTTTTCGATTTTTATAAACATAGGAACATTGCAAAGGGTGCATAAATAAGAGGAAAAAGCCCCCCCATCTGCCTACTATTTTAACAAAATAACTAAGATGTTTACATACACTCTTTTCCAGTGTTTTAAAGTAACACTTTTATTTAAACACACACACACACACACACACACACACACACACACACACACACACACGTGCATTGTAGAAAAATAGAAAATGAAGAAGAAGAAAAACGAACATCTTACAGCATTATTCCCAAGGGTTTGTTGATTCCAACCCTAATCACAGACACAAAATGAAGAAGACCTGGAATGCCTGATAATCTTAAAAGAGTAGGCCAGTGGTTTTCAAATCTGAGCTTGCATCAGAATCAAGGGGGGCAAAAGGGGACTGTTAGAATACTGGTGACTGGGCCTCACTCCCAACCCCAGAGTTCTGAATTTAGTAGATCTATGATGGCACCCGAGAATTTGCATTTCTAACAAGTTCTCAGGGGATGCTGATTCAGCTGCTCCGGAGACCACACTTTGGATTGACTCCTGAAGTAATTCTAAATAACAGACTTATAGGAGGATTCACCTTCCCCTTAAATGGAGATCTCTTTGGTTTTGTCTTTTGTTTTGTTTTAACATTTATCCATAAAATCAATCAAGTTTGAAGTGAGCCATAATGACTTAATAACAATACCTTAGTCTGTGTAGTTTATATACTTTTCCAAAAATACTTCTCACGGTGGGAGAGGTTGCCATTATTCCTATTTTGTAGGTGAAGTAATTGAGACCTGACATATCAGTTATGAGACCAAGGGTAGAACTCATGGTTTCTTTCTTGTGGTCCAGGGCTTGTTCAATTTATCAAGCTGCCAAACGATTATGCCAAGGGCAAGGAAGAAACAGTGTGACCGGAGCCAGATTAGAGGGTCACCATGATGAGAAGGTCTATGGCCACCCCAGTTCAGGCCATCAGAAAAGCTCATTAGCTGCTTCAGTAGCTTGTACTTTCATAGAACAATGCAAGAAGATAGGGGAAAGGCTATATTCACCTTGAAGCTTATACACAGTCACTCCCTGAGGGAACTTACCATTGCAGAGTTGAACAATGTGTTTTTGTTTTGTTTGTGTTTTTAATCATGACTTGTCTCTCAGCCTTGGGTGTATTCTAGTCATTTTGCATTCTCTCCAGATATGCAAAATAAATCCTGTGGCTTCGATAGAGATCACCTTATACACTCCACACAGGGGTGAACAATTCAAATGTATCATTAGTCTGACTCTTTTAGTCAACATCTGGGCCAGTGGGCTGACTTCTGGCTTTCACATACCTGCAAAGCCAACAGAAAACAAAATCAATCAACAACAAAAACAAAACAGTTTAGGAGCCAACATAAGGTTGCCATTTTTTTTTTTTTTTTTTTTTTTTTGCTAAGCAAAAGTCTGTAATTTATAATTCCATGAAGTAAAGGCCACTTAACAGCAAAAACAGTAAGAAAAATTACTTCAGAAAAAAATAGAAGTTCTTTAAAATGAGTTGATTTAGCCTGATGAAAAATACCCTTTCACAGTCCCTATGTATTTTTTTGCCCTACACCACTGACCAGCATTTGGGAAGCACTCATCATGGCCCCCTCTCTGCCTTTAAGTAGATTAAACTTAAGTGATATCAGGGAGGAGAAGATTCTATCTATTTTAAAATAATTCTGTCAAACAAGACTCTGGTTTCTTGGCTCATTCAATTTCTAGTAACCTTTGTTTTGATTCCCGTAATTTTTAAACCAAATTTCAAGTTCAAAATTGAAAACCGATTTATTTCATTATGTCCTCAGTGGAGGAAAAAAGTAACTCTTCACCATCCTTCCTATAATAACACATTGTGTTAAAACAGTGTTAAACCCTCTCAGTCTTGGCTCCTACAGTGTGTTTACCTGTTTCTCTAAGGTCCAATTGTCTGTCCATTCATTCTTCCTTTCAGCACTCAGGTACAGGTCTGGGTGATGGGCACACAGAGAGGAAATCATCCAGTGTTTGGACATAAACATCTCATGTGGTAACGGGTGTCGGACAGTGGTATCCCCATAACCTAGCATGACATGGGTGAGGGGAGGCATTCCAGTTGGCAGGAAACCTTAAAAAGTTGTGAGAGCTGGCCAGGACGGAATGTTTGGCACTTCTCAACATGTATAGGACCCCGATAATGGTGGTTGAGAATGCAGACTCTGGATCAGGCTGCCCAGACTCCTCGCTCCTGGCTTTACGTGCTGAGAACCCTTGGGAAAGTTGGTTCATTTCCTAAACCATAAAATGTGTATAGTAACATACCTACCTCAACTGAGTTGTTCTGAGAAATAACAATTAAATGGGTGAAGCTATAAGGACAGAATCTGGCATATAAAAGTAGTTCAAGAAATATGTGGTGTTACTTTTCAAGGCACTGAAAATAGCATGCATGTCTTCCACTTAGTTTTATGTCCCCATTCAAACTTGTTGCCATCAATTCCATCTCCTAGCAACACTATAAGACACAATAGAACTGCCCCATAGAGTTTCCAAGGAGTGGCTGGTGGATTCGAAATGCCGACCTTTTGGTTAACATCTGTAGCTCTTAACCACTGCACCACCAGGGCTCCATGTCCCCATTACCCAGTACAATGATATTAGCATAGTAGATGTTCAAGGAATAGTACTTGGTTAACTTGGTATTAAAATAAAAAAAACGGTGTCAAGTCAGTTCCAGCTCATGGCAACCCCCTGTGTGTCAGAGTAGAACTGTGCTCCATAGTGTTTTCAGTGGCTGATTTTTCAGAAGTAGATCACCAGGCATTTATTCCAAGGCACCTCTGAGTGAACTCCAACCACCAACCTTTAGTTTAGCAGCCAAGTGTGCTAACCCTTTGCACCACCCAGGGATGCCAACTTGATATTAGACTGTTGGTATTAATGTATCTGTGTTTCTATTACACTTTTACATTGTATAGTATCTTGCTTACAGAGAGTGGTCCAATTATCACCAAGGGAAAATTATAAAATTACATTCCTATCATATGTCTTTGACTGCAAACATAGACATTTCAATTTGGACATGTCTTGAAGCTGGCTGTGGCATCATGGCAGCCAGGCTCGGTAGGGTGTGGAAAGAGACTATCCAACATGTGAGCTGCAGGTGAACTAAGAATGCTACTTCAGGAGCTGGCAATAGCTTGTTTCATAGAAATCCCCCAAACTCCCAAAATTTTACTCATATCAAAAATCGAAAATTTTTACTAACATACCTAGATATTCAGAAAAGACACCATTATAAATGAAAATAACTAGGACTCAGATTTAGTCACTCAACACACATTTGTTGACCATCTACTGCTATGTCTGAGGCACCCTTCTCTGTTGGCGGTACTAAGGCACTGACAGCCCTTGCCTCAAGGAACAGTCTGATGTGCAGCATTTCATGTTGTCCTTGTCGGTTGCTCAAATGCCTGAAGATTGTGTTTCTAAAGATCACTTTTCTACTTTCACGTCTGTTGGTGAGACAGCCAGGGTAACAAAGATAATGTCCACTCTCTCCTACCTGGATTGCATTCTTGCCAGTGTGGGGTACCCAGGAAGTGTTCACTGATACATGCCTCTATTCTGATCACAAGTTGCTGAAGATGTGTAATATCCTTGGCTTTTCTAAATTAAAGATATATGTGTATGTGTGTGCGTGTACACTCATACACACACATATGCGTATGTGTTACCAAGGCAGTGTCCATGACAAAGGTGGTATTATAAGTAAGCTAGGGCACAATCATGCTACAAAAATTTCCACCTAATCAATTTGTCATACAAAAAAAAATTGTGTTTATATTTATGTGTAACATGAGACAGGGTTTTAATCTCATTGGATGTTCAGGTTAAAGATCCTAAATAATGAAATATAACAAAACAACTAACGGGTTAAGTTTTTCATTCAGAAAAATAAGTGCAACTCAAATTAGGTGTTGCTTTTGCTTGACATCAAATTCAAATTTTACCACTTACTAAATGTGTGACCTTCAGCAAGGTAATGGTTGGTATCAGTAAAAAATGGAGATACTTGTCCCACAGTAGAACTATAAGGAATATGTGAGCCATTGTATTATGTGAAATTCTTTTCTTTTTAACTTTCTTTTTTTTTTATTGCTGTAGTTTAAATGAAGTTTACATTTCAAGTTAGTCTCCCATACAAAAATTTATACATACATTGTTATGTGACCCTAATTGCTCTCCCCATACTGTGACAGCACACTCCTCCTTTTCACCGGATTCCCCATGTCCATTCAACCAGCTCCTAACCCTCTCTACCTTCCCATCTCACCTCCAGACAGAAGCTGCCTGTTTAGTCTCTTGTATCTACTTGAGCTAAGAGGCACACTCCTCACCAGTATCACTTTATGTCCCACAGTCCAGTCCAATCCCTGTCTGAACAGTTGGCCTTGGAAATTGTTTTAGTTCTTGGCTGATCGAGAATCCAGGGGCCATGATTTCTGGGGTACCTCCAGTCTCAGTCAGACCATTAAGTCTGGTCTTCCGACTAGAATTTGAGTTCTTGGCCCCACCTTTCTCCTGCTCCATTAGGGACTCTCTGTTGTATTCTCTGTCTGGGCGGTCTTTGGTGGTAGCCGGGCACCATCTAGTTCTTCTGGTCTCAGGCTGTATTATGGGAAATTCTTAGCATACTACTTTGCAAATAGTAGAAACTCAGTTACAAGGAATGCTGTTATTATTATTATCAATTCCTCCTCCCAGTGACATTTACATTTTAAAATTGGGCCCATGGACAGTTTAATAGTGTACCTCAGCAGATTGAACCCTTAATGGAATGGTATAATTTTAAATAGTATGCTATGGAATTAAAGGAGATATAAAATTTGTTGGTATATAGGCATATGTGTAATATATTTTGGAGTTCCTGGGTGGTGCAAACAGTTAAGCACTCAGCTACTAACTGAAAGGTTGGCAGTTCAAGTTCATCCAGAGACACCTCAGGAGGAAGTCCTGGCAATTTGATTCTGAAAGGTCACAACCATGACAACTCTATGAAGCATAGTTCTACTCTGACACACCGACACACGTGGGGGTTGCCATGAGTTGGAATGGACTCGATGACTACTGGTTTGGTTTTTAATGTATTTTAGGTAGAGATAAATGGAAATCAGAGTGGCTATGGTGGTAAGAGGCACAGCTGTAACCTAATGTGTGTGTTTATAAATTATATTGTAGATGAACACATCAACGTGCAAATTAATCCGCCAAGTTCTCTGCCTTTGCTCATCTTGATCTCTTACCTAAAATGTCTCCTTTCTTTCACATTCTAAGTTGCATGCTTTCCTAATACTCTTTTTCCACAACTTCTCTCTTCCTCCAGCTTCTGGGGCATCAGAGAGCATGTCTGCCTCTTGTGCTGCTTAGCCCATCACCTTCTTTTTCATGTTTGTCTCCTGACATTTCATCCTTGTATATGTAATTGTCCCCATTATGTTCCAAATTGCTTTTTATTTATTTATTTTTTCACCCCCAGCACAGCACTGGTCCTAAAGTAGGCAATATTTGTTAACAGTAACCTATGTATGCAAATCAGTGGCTACAAAAAATGACAAGTGCAAAAAAATCTTCAGAGGAGTAAGCAAGTAAGCTTCTGAAAATAAGATTTAAATAAATCAGGTAGAATTTTGAAGGTGACACTTTTGGTTTCCTGGAAAAGTAAGACTCTCAGTTTGCTAATCAGCCAACCATCTTCTTACTATGACATAAAGAAGGAAGAAAAAAAAATTAAAGCAAGCATGAAAGACAGCAATGCAGTTTTTTATAGGGAAAATGCAGAGAGGTGTTCCAGTCCCTTGAGACTTGGGGAACTTCTGTGAGTACATGCGTTAGGCTCTGGAGTAGAGGCTCACCTGGAAGGACCTCCAGGAACAGACTGAAAACTCTTTAATAAGTATTCTTGGGAGTTAGACTTTCCTGGAAAAAACAAATTAGTGCGAGGAGCCAGTACTGTGCAATTTCAGTTTTAAAAAGAGCCAAGATTGTTAAGGCTGCTGTGTGCGTGAGAGAAAAAGAAAACCCTTGTTAACATGTGCCTCAGCTTCCACATTAAAACAGAGGAGCTTCATTGAAATTCTTGCCTGGCAAATACTGCAGAGGTCATATGGTTTGTATCACTTGGGGTTGGTTTTTGGTCCATCTTAGATCTTCCAGTGACAAATTCTGGGGGGATGTATCTCCTTTTTTCAAGTTGGTCTTGCAGTAAAAGACAGTCAGTGATGACTCTGCCTCTTTCACTCAGAATCAGAGCTGCCTCCCAGTCTATTTCAGCTCTTCATTTGCCTAATTGCCTTGCGAGGCTGCAGGGAATGTCCTGCAGCCGCCGCTCTGCTGACTGCAGAAACCCTACCTGGCATTCCAAATCGGTGCGTCAACATTTAGGTACAGATGAATGAAAAATCAATCAGGGCAACTGCAGTAATAGCATGCACAACTCTAACCTAGTTTGTGTGTAATTTTCACCTATTCACCACAGACCCAAGCAGTGTTTAAGATGGTAAGTGAATCTGTAAAAAATATGCTGCTTCTGCTTCATTAGGATTTTTTTTTTTTTTTTGTCCTCTTTTCTATTTAGAACAAGCAAAACTAACCTGCTTAGGAAGCCACATGTAAAATGAATGATGATGTCAAGTTTCATGCCAATATTCTTTATTTGCTCTGGGTTTGAGATTCAGTTCCTAATTAAACAGGGTGATAAACATTCATCTATTGACACATCAGATTGTTGTTTTATTAATTTATATTCCATATTCGGAAGGCTTAACTTTTTTTTTTTAAGTCTACTTAATTGCTTCCCACATCTCTGTAATATGTTGTATCTCCAAACTACAGTGTTTTAAATTTCTATATTTACAATTCTGCAAAGATAGAGTTAAACACTATTTGTCTTCTGGCTACTTCTAACTACATAAGGGGAACTGGAATTATTCAAAGCTGCAGTCTTCAGCTCTCAAAGATAGCTACAGTAACTTTCTGAACAGATTGGGTTAAACGTTCTTACAGACCCATTATATGATGATAAGGCAGCAATAAGTTGTGCAGTGCAACATTCCAAAGGGTTCCAAATCTCACAAGCCTCTTTGTGTGTGATGCTCTCACAGGGAAGAAGATTCTTTGGGCTACAAAGATGAAGAGGCTACTTCTTCTGGTGCTGATTTCAGTGTGCTGGGCTGATCATCGTTCGAACAACTACACTCTGGATCATAACAGAGTTATTCACATTCAAGGTAAGAAAATATAGACTCTCTTATGAAAGTCAAATTAATTTCAAGTTACATAGAGTTGAGTTGCTGGGTTAGTGTTCCTTAATTTTAGTTCTGCTGCATTGACTTTTTCTTCCCCTCTCTGCTAATTCATGAACATGCTCCCTCAGGCTTTTGAATGCTATTGCATTACAGTAGACTTCAGAATTGGGGATAATTAAAGTTGAATGGCTTAAGAATATCCAACTGCAGTAAGTTGATGTGATTGTTCAAGGCTTTTTAGTGCAGTAGCTACCTTCCAAGTATAATAGAGCACATAAAGTTTATTTAAATGCATTTTGGAAGAGAGGAGAAATAGGAAGTAAAACTTAAGATGTAAGTCATTCCATCAGAGTGACTGTTTAATTGTTTAAGAGAAACAGTGTAAATAAAATGAAAGTCAGACAAGCTATGGTAAGCACCCATTACAATCTCCTTCAGTAAAGCTTTAGTTCCCACAGACCATTATATTGCCCCCTGCATATTTCTGTTTAAGCTCAGCTGAATCCAAAGTCTGAAAGCTGTAGGAGGATTTGAAGCTGCAGTACAATGCAGCTATTTCCTCAGTCCCAGCTTCAGATGGGGGACATTTTGCATTAAGAAAGCTAAGAGACTTATGCAGTAAGAAGGAAGAGTTCTGAAGAAGCTGGAGCTTCCCTCCTGGCCCTTGTATGCTGAATAATTAAAATAAGAATTACATAATTTAACCATTTAAACATGTGATAATATTAATTTTAGATGAACTCCTTTTCAGGGCCAGGTCATAATAAGTTTTCTAAGAGACATAAAACCCCAAGTTATATCCCCAAGGTCAAAAGTGTAGTCTCAGAAAACTGCATTCACTATTGAAAAGTATGACTTGTGAAGGTCAAATGATTGTGTAAATCTGGCTGGAAGTATTTTGCTGTTTGCATTCCATCAAAATAGAATTCTGGATTTGACTGTGTCTAGCTATTTCAGACGTGTCTCTTTCATTTCTGATTGTTTCCAAAAGCTTTATTTTTTTCACTGTTGAATTGTGAAAAGGAATTATATAATCATAAATTTTACTCTGCAAGCTGCTGACTCAGCTGTTTCCTTTAATGACTCTAGTGGTATCAAAGCTGTTTCCCAAACAAAGACGGTAAGATATTTACATATAGAGATTTCTAATGCAGAATAACATCCTTCTAACTTCCAGTCACAAACTTCAATTCCACCAAACTGGTAATACTTACTCATTGTTAACAATGGCAATGTTAAGTAAGCTGTAAAATAAACTTTAGCTGTGGTTTCAAGTTATTAGTAGACAGGTACCCCAGTTATATCTTAAACTATGCACAAACTATTTAGTCCACATTGTACTCAGAGTATGACATTATTTCAAAACTTGACCAATGTTTTAAAAATAGCTCTTGGTGAGCTCGTATGTCAGACTCAAGTTTTTCCAGCAAGGAAAACTGTTGCACCAGTCTTCCCATTCCCACATACTCTGTTCAAATTTAGTGCAAAGGAATTTCTGCCCCAAGGTATCAGAATTATCCAGATGATTTGCATATACTATCTCTTTTTTTTAGTGCCTTGATAGTTCACTTCATTTTAATTGGAAATTCATATTCTTAGAAAGTGCAGGCTTGCCTTGAAGAGGTGCTCAGAGCTTTCAAGTAATAGAACTGTAAGGCCTATATTTGGCTTGTAGAAGTTAATATTGAAATACAGTTTGGGTCATAGGATTATGGTGTTATGTCCATAAAGGGAATTTATTGTAAAATTGTCCCAAATATCTGTCCTCATAACTTTTGTTTTCCCCAATGGAAAAAAGTTTTCTTTTCCTTTATGATCTTACTCAGATTGAATTTTCGTATTCCTCAGCTTTTCAGAGAAACCACTCCAAGTGACCTATCATAATTTCAGTTGTCATCTACACAAATAAGCTATACAGTAAAATAGATACTCAATAAAGCAGACAACCTTCATTACTTACTTGAAATACTGAATTATTTTCTTTCATTTAAAAAAGTTATTTATGAAACATGGCCCGGAAGGAATTTAAGGGAGCCAAAACCATTACATGATTTTATAAGAATTTTGCAGTCAGATGGTTAAGTAGCGATCTGAATTTCAAATTTCTGAATTGCACTGATTAGCAACATGCGCTTCCCTCAATGACAGAGAATGGCTTAAAACTCATGCTACTATAAAAATATCTTTTCTCGCTCCCATTTTACATTAAACTTGCATTTTTGTACTCTAAGTTCCTCAGCCCTAATTAATACCATGGGAATAGTGCATATCATCCTCAGATTTTCCTTGGCTACCTTGATACAGATGCTCTGCATTTTCAGAAGTTCATTCTTGAGTTTCATGCATAAGAATTACCTAATTATTTTTCTAAATACCTCATAATTTTGGTGGGAGAGGTTGTATAGAGATATAGACACAAAAGATTTCACCTGGCTAAATAAAATATTGGGGGGAACAAAAAGCAGATGATGAGGAAGGAAAATAGCAAGGTCGACCCCAGTGTAAAGTGTTTTTAGTGAAGAACATTTTTTCTGGTGGTGAAAAAGGCAACTCCACCAGCTTCCCACGGAGAAAGACATAGCTTTAGATAAAATTGCACGTGTACTACTTCATTACTTTTAATTATTTTATTGAATTAATTTGATAACATGAGAAAGAAAACTTTACTTTTCCATGGAGACTGCTAAAAACTTGCAGTCGAGATATTAGCATGTATATCATGTTCTGTCTTCAGTGTTGTTGTTATGTGCTGTCGAGTCAATTCCAACTCATAGCAACCCTATTTTCAACAGAACGAAACACTGTGTCTGGTCCTGTGCCATCCTCACAATTGTTATTATGCTTGAGCCCATCTTTGCAGCCACTGTGTCAATCCATCTCACTGAGGATCTTCCTCTTTTTTGCTGGCCTTCTACTTTACCAAGCACGATGTCCTTCTCCAGGAACTGATCCCTCCCGATAACATGTCCAAAGTATGTGAGGCTTAGTCTTGCCATCCTTGCTTCTAAGGAGAATTCTGGTTGCACTTCTTCCAAGATGTCTTCTTCAGTGTAGGAGATAAAAATTTGCTTGAACACCTCTACGGGAAGAGAGACTGCTGTTCATTCCTTCTCTGTAACACACTCAACTAAGGAATTGTATTCCTCATGTAGTGAAGTGCCTAGCCAAACAACTTGTAAATTCTTTGACACTAAAACGATTAGGAAGAACTTTACGTGGAGTACCAAATCCCATACAAGCACAATTTTTAAAATGTTTGAGTTAAGTCCAAAAATTCTTTGCATATACTTTCAATTACCAGTGGAATTTCTAAGATGATGGTTGTACACCTTTTAAAAAGACATTTTACACAGACAGCAGAGAAATTGTGAGAATATTGAGAGAATAACCAACTTAAAGATCAAAATAGTTATACTGAACATAAAACTGCTTGACCTTACCAAAGTCATTGAGCCAGTGCCTTCTGCATCTGAAGCTCAAGCACAAGTCCTCCAGTGCCAAGTTAAAGAGTCTCTCCTCTAATGCCACTCACTACCTTTTGACCTTGGACAACTTACTTGATCTCTTTACATCTTGATTTGTTTGTTGTTGTTAGGTGTGGTCAAGTTGGTTACTTCATCTATAAAATTGGGGCTAATCAATGGTTATTCCAAGGAGCTTTGTGGTAATTAAATGAGATAATATATGGAAAAGTGCTTAGCACTTGTAGATGTTCTAATAATGATAGCTGTTATTGTTATACTTATTTCCTCACAACCATGAAAACTTATTTGTAAACAGAAAAGGGAGCACAGATGGAAAAAAGCTCATGCTGTTCAAAGAACACTTGTTAAGAGAACCATGGCATTGGTAGTGCAGTGGTTAAGAGCTGCGGTGAGCTACAGCTGCCAACCAAAAGGCCAGCAATTCAAATCCACCAGCGGTCCCTTGGAAGCCCTATGGAACAATTCTACTCTGTCCGCTAGGGCTGCTATGAGTCAGTATCTACTAAAAAGCATTGTGGTTTTTTTTTTTTTTTTTTGGTAATGAAGTAAATATTTTATAAATCACCTTCTTTATCCTCTTTAATTTCACAATTTAAAATTTCCCCAGTAGATTAAACATGATCTGATCACTTTTCCTTTCTTTGTAGAAACTGAAGTTTTTCAAAACTTAGGTAATATTTCCATTTATATACCTGCTATGTGAACATAGCTGACCAGTTGCTATTGAGTCAATTCTGACTCATAGTGACCCCATGTGTGTCAGAGTAGAAATGTGTTTTGTAGGGTTTTCAGTGGCCGATTTTTTGGAAGCAGACCTTCAGACGTTTCTTTTGAGGCACCTCTGGGTGGACTTGAACCTCAACTTTTTAGTCTGCAGCCAAGTGCATTAACTATTTGCACCATCCAGGTACTCTACCTGACACAGAGTAGGTGCTTGGTATAGGTTTGTTGAATAAATGAATGGCCAAATGAAGAGCATAACAAGATTCTTTCAAATTAGTACAATCATAATGCACATTTCTTAAATTCTTGTGGCATCCATGGCGTTTAACAGCACACAACCCACTGTGTGAACTTAATGAACATAAACTGCATGAGTGCTTTCATTTTGCAATGTTGGCATAAGCCAAATCATACTTCACAACACTTAAGAACTTACTTGAGTTGACATCATCTACATCAATCTTCCACAGTACAAATGAGAAGATTGAGACCCAGAGATTTTAAGTTGCTTGACCCAAGTGATGTGTCTTACAAGTAGCAGTTTGTCTTGGCTAATTCTCTTCCCTCCTTCAAACCTGGGCTCATTTCTCACTTTCTTAATGAACTTTCCCAGACTACTGCCCTCTGCTCCCCTCACCCTTGTTTTCCTTTTCTCCATAGTGCTACCTATCTACTTTACTTATTTTTATGTTATTTTTTGTTGTCTGTGTCTACTGCAAGAATGTACATCAGTTCCACAAGGGCAAGGACCTTGGTCTGAGGTATACTAGTCACCTAAACTAGTGCCTGGCACATAGTAGATGACTGATAGACATTTGTTGAATAAATCCAGAACCCAAATCCAGGCATTTTTCCTAATTAAGTCCTAATCAAGTGCTAACCCATGTCCTCGTCTTCTTTGCATTTGTGTGCTCCCAAATTTCAAAGAGATCTTTTCAATTCATGAAACAAGAGGTGACAGATGAGGAAGAGGATCATGAGTTTGGGTAGCACATTTTGTCTGGCCGTATATGTGGCTCCCACACTGTTACATAGCATCTTATACTCCACGAGAGTCTACCAGAAGCAGGATGCAGCAATCTTTCCAATGTGTATGTACTGCTCTAAAGAGTATTGGATTTATATTTGGTCACTGAAATGCTATCCTGCTCCTTATGTAATATCTGCAGAGTTGAGATCTGGTTGTGCAGAGTGGATCAAATCAAAGAGTGGAGTGAGTTTAATAATGTATGATCAACCATCTAAAGAGCCAGAGATTAATGGGAGAACTAGAGAAGTGTTACTCCAGCTTAATTTTCTTAAATTATGTTAACTCTTCTTAACACTCACATGAACTCTCTGAGTCTGTTATTAAAAGTTAAATTAATTTACTTCTGTCTTTTTGAGCTGGAGTATGTTGTTCACATCCTCGAAGTCAAAATCTATAAACTACCAAATTACATTTAGGTAAATATATAAACTGTCAATAATTCTACCTGGAAATTAGTAACTCTAAAATTTCATTGTGGAATAAAAAATCAATATCATCATAATTATATGATTAAAGTTTACTATAGGGCATGAAGCCAACTATGATAATAAGAACATATTATGTTATATACAGGCTTACCAGTTGATAAAACTAAGAATATCACAGTATGAATATAATAAATGGTCCCCAAGGAAAATCTATATACAAATATATACATATATAAAAATATTCATATACTGCATAATATACTTATGCACTCATAGATAACTCATTTATTCAACAAATACATTCAGTCCTTACTATGTACAGGCAGTGGGTATTCAATGATGAACAAACACATGACCTCTGGCTTCATTGAGCTTATAGTCTAGTGACAGAGACAGACATTACTATGAATACAGAACTATTAACCATGATAACTGCTGTGAAGGAAAAATATGAGATGCTAAAGAGAGAAGATAGCATTATGTGCTATTACTTTTATTTAAACAGAAACATTAGAAAAAGCAGTTTCTTCAAATTCTGGGTATAAATTAAACAGGGCAGTATCTTTCTTCAACTGTAGAGTTGCTGTACTAGATTCACACACACACACACACACACACACACACACACATACATAATGGTTAGAAATAGAGAAAGCAAAGTATGAAATGGTTTTATAGGTTGATATACAATTTCTATAAATCCCTTAATCTCTATTCAAATGTGTATATTTTTATATCAACTTTGCTTCTGTCAAGATGTATAATTGCTATCTAATGTCCTAGTCTTCTTTGCATTTATGTGTTCTTTTGAGAACATTTACTTGTTCAGGCATTTGTGGAACACTGGCCTCCTTTGTGCCAAATACTGTGTTATTCTCTGTGGAAGAACAGACCATTTCCTCAGTGAGTTTATTAACAATTTTATCTGGGCAACAAGAATGACAAGAAAACATAAAATATGTGCTAAAGAAAGGTGGAAATATAGAGAAAAGGTAATTAGTTACCAAACAAAAATCCTTACTATTCAGAACTTTGTATCTATATGTACTAAAGTTTTTTTTTTTTCAAATCACTTAGTAGGTTTAAACCCTTAAAATATATCTTAAGAATATTTACAGACTTGATATTGAATAATCTGGAATGCTGAGTCTTATGATATTCTGTAAAGTATCTATTAAAACAATATAGTTTTAGAATATTTCCAGGTATAAAAACCTATGTATAATAATCATTTTAGGTAGCGACAAACTTCACACAGAACTGCTTTCTCTGTTCCAACCTGGGTGCTGAAATCATCAAATTATATCAGAAGCCAATGATTGTTTGGGAATGTTCCCAAATACCCAGAAAAATCCGTTAAACAGGAAAGCCTTTCCCTTTGGTTGGGACTCTGCAAGAATCAATGTTGACTCAGCTAAAGCACTGACCTATAGCTTAACGACTTCATGTTAAAGTAACTTCAACATGCTGCATTTCTCTGTTTATACCAAATATCAAGAAAGAATAGATTTAAATTTCTTTATTGGTTCAACTCTTTAGTTTATTTTAAATGTAAAGTGGAAAAATTACTCATTTAAGAAGAGTCTTTTGAAATACAAATGTCTACGAAATACCCTAAGAAGTTAAAATATTCAATTCAGAGGTTATCAAACTCATAGTGTCTAGGAAAAAAACTAATATTTTTTATAAAAAGTATTTTTATTTCAAAAGGAAGACACTGAATGCATAAGAAATCTAAAAGTTCTGTTAAGTTACTTCACAAATATTTTGTTTATTTTATATTTCCACAGTGTAGTAGCATTAGTGTTTATCCATATAGTCATTCCAAATGGTAGCCAATTTAACTGTAATTTAATTAAGCATGTTGGTTACTTGACTTCATTGTTAAGGCAGTGACAAATCACCACACGTATACACTTAGAGTAATATGCATTTATGTGCTCAAGGATTATGCTGTTAAGTGGGCTGAACAAATTAAGTTAAACAAGAATTCTCCCTACCTTTTCCAAATTCTGTCCACCATAAAGGATACCAGCCTTATGGACAAAAACACCACAAAGTGTGTTAGAACAAGGAACATTTATTGTCGGCAAGTGTGTAGATTAGGTGAAGGAGGTGGAGAAAAGGAGAGTATCACCTTGATTTAGTGATTGAATGTTTAAAATAAAAATACCATTAAAAACATACTCCTTGAAGTGTGATTTCCACTTCTACATGATCCTATTTACAATGGTGCTTGCTTTGCCTCCTTGCTTTGGCTTACTCCTGGAAAGCATTGAAATTATGTTTATTTAGCTAGAGTAACTGAATGGTAGAGATAGCATAGGTGGAAGGAATGATACATAAGTTAAAGTTTTGTGTGGTTTCTTATAAATTACAGTATACATTATATAAATTTCTTAGTTATATGAATTTATTTGTGCAAAATTATTGTATTATTATCTGTAACTATTAATGTTGCTAGCAAAAACTAATGAATACTTTCACACAAAGGTTTTTGTTTGTAAATACGTAGAAGTTAATTTTAAAATTTTCTGTTACTATAGGGGCTATGAACAATTGCCTCTTACTTTGTCTTGAAAAGTGTCACAAATTATACTGACAGATTTTACGTCTCCAATAATCTATATATGATTATCATTATGTCCTCACTTTGCTTTGTCTTTTATCACACAATCATTAACAAAGGGTCTTAATTAATTTAAAATACTAAAGAGCTGATTCAGTAGTTAACACTTCATTTAGATGCTTCCATGTAAATAGATTATATTATTTTAAATGATGCATAAAAGTTTTTATTGTTGATATTTATAGACTGCCTACAGTATATTAAATGCCAAGTGTGTTCCAAAGCCAAGTATCTTTCCTTATAGTAAGGTTTTTGGCCTGCACAAATAAATGAAAACAAATGAACATATAAATAATAAACAACAAAATCTTTTTTTAAAGAAAAAAGTTTACGTAAAGCAAGTACCCAGGAAGTCATGGAAAGAACTGCTTCTCCCAAAAGGGAATCAGGGAAGTTCTCTCTAAGCAGTTGAAAATCAAGCTAAGACCTGAATCATGAGTAGGAGTTGGTCACATCAAAATCCAGGGCAGAACATTCCAGGTAGAAGGAATGGAAAATGCAGTCTGTGATACAGGAATAAGCATGGTGTCTTCAGACTAAAAGAAGCCAAAGGGGCAGCAGCACTATAGTGGAGGGGTGTGGTTTAAGACGAGGTTGGAGGAGTAGGCAGGAGCCAGACCATAATATTTTATAGGTGGGACAGAGTACAGAGTTTGGATTTTTATTCTGAAGGCATCTGAAAATGGTTAAAAGATTTTGAACCAGGGGTAAAATAACATAATTTATATTTATGAAAGACCATGAGACTAGTGGATTATAATGGGCCAAGAGTAAAGGTGAGGAAACCCATTAGGAGGCACTTGCAGCAGTTCAGGTGAAAAATTAACGTGGCGTAGGCTAGGACGGCAGCAGTGGAGATGGATGGAGTTGAACCAACTTGGAAAAATGTAAAGATGGCAGCACTAGTTGATAGATTAGATGTGAAGATTAAGAGAAAGAAACACATCATGAACAGCTCCTAGACTTTGGCTTGAACAAATGGGTGGATGATGGAGGGATAAACTAAACTGAGGGATACTGAGGGAAGGATAGGTTTTGGTAGGGGAGAGGAGACTCAAGTTATCTATTTGACATCTAATATACGACCAGTAGATAGTTGCATTTACTTATTTAGAGTTCAGGAAAAAGTACAGTGCTGAAAAATTTTGGAATCATCAACACATAGTGGTATTTATAGCCATGGTACTAGAAGAGATCACCTGGGGAGTGGGAGTGTGCAGATAGAGATTAGTAGATGGTTCCGGTCTGAGCTTGGGAAATTTCATTACTTACGGTGTTGTAAAGTAAGATGCAAAGGTCACATACTCGCTTCCCAGAGACAGAATCTTGATCTCTGATGTGTGGATTTTTTTTTTTTTTTTTAATCTAAAGTAGTTGCAAGCGTTTAAAGGTTTAAAGATAGGAGCTTTTAGCATTAAAACCTGCATTCCTAGCTTCTGTCAAAAAATCCAAAGACCTGCTGTCTTTCAGCCTGCATTCTCACAGGGCAGGATCAGTGGAAAGCAGTATCTGCTGACCCTATATAATGGTTCACGTGCTCCCCAGAAATGGGTGCAGTCCTTTCTACTCTCTATCGCTCGCATGTCCATGGTGCTCCCTTTGCTTCACTCACCCTTGCTTACCTGGACGTTTGTGTTTGACTTATCTCTCTTTTTGTTTCAGTACCGAACTTAATACCTAGCACTTTATGGGCTTTCAATTCATGTTTATTTATTTAGTAAAAATTCTAAAGGTCTCTTTTAATTCCTTTTTTGATTCTAGGATTAAGTCTGTGATAGTGTTATCTTGATGGCTTCCAAACTAAGTGAAGACATTGGCTCTACAGTGTCCTTTCTGCAAATTACTTGAGCTTACTCTTTACCACAAAGTGGAAGTGATCTGAGCAGAGATAAGTAGACTTGAGCTCTACTCTTTTACCACGTAAAGGCATATTTCCAATAATTAAGGAGTGTATGGTTAATTACAGCTTAATGAAGAAGAATGCTTCATGCTAATGCATTGTTTTCTCCATATTCTTTTAAACAAGCCTCTATTACAGTGAAAATCCTGGAAAGCATGTTTATATTAAGAATGCCATTCACCATATTAGTGAAATGTTCAAATTTCATTTTCCTATAATGTGTCCCTTGATCACTCTACATCTATGATAATCTCTTTTCCCCAAACCTAAAACACTAGGAATTAAATGCTATTTCTTTATCCATAAATTGTTGATGATATGATAGACTTAATTTTGAAAATTACTGACCAGAGCAGAAAACTCTAAATTGCCAAAGAGATAAAGATTGTTTCTAATTCTGGAGCCGGTTGAGTCTGAGTTAACATTATCGGATAGTAATACTAATATGAAGCCCTGGTGGTACAGTGGTTAAGTGTTTGGCTGCTAACCAGAAAGTCAGGAGTTCAAATCCATCAGCCACTCCTTGGAAACACTATGGGGCAGTTCTACTCTGTCCTATAGGGTCATTAAGTGTCGGAATTGACCCGACAGCAATGGTTTTTTTTGGGGGGGGGGGCGGGGGGCAGGGCAAAAGACAGCTTTATTGGTTGACCAACCAAGGAGACAGTCAGGGCTAAGTGCCTTCCAAGCCTCCTAGCAAGCAGCTTGCTGAGGCTGGTTTACACAAGCAAGATCAGTCATAAAATACAAGATGGCACGCACACCAGCGCAAAACATTCCGGAATAAGTAAGCATTTTCTAGGGCCTGGGTTTGATTCCCCACACAGGAGAAACTTAGCTATTTTTGCTGATAGGCGTATTAGCTCTCCATGCATGGGCGAAGAATTTACATGCATGAGGCAGTTATGAGCTTAAGTTCATCTGGAGTGCCAAGATGGAGGGCAGGGCCTATTTTAGTCAGTTTTGGCCAGCACGTGGCTGTTTCTCTTCAAGGAGGTTCTGAGGAGGAAAAGAAACAACTCCAGGAAATGGGCTGAGTGAGGGGCTGTCTTGATGCTAAGAAAAAATGGCTCTATGGCTCCAGCTGTGTCCTATTCCCTCCTGTTCTTTTGATACTGTTATCAGTTAGTGGCAAGACAATGAGCTATAGGAAAGGAGAGACAGGGTGATGACGCTTCAAACTGCCTCCTGCTGAGAAAGGGTGGTGAGCCGGGATGGGGCAGCTCTAAAAGTTTAGGGTTCTCCCTCTTGGAATTGCTGGATAGCTTTCAGCCTAAGGTCATAAGGTGAAGGTGGTGGTGTGGTTTGATAGCCTGGCTGTTGTGTCAGGACCATATTGAGCTTGATAGAGCTTAGTATGTTAGTAAGGAATTTGGCTAGGAGGTTTAGAAGACAGGGTCCAAACATGCAGACAAGGAAGAGTACAGTTAGTCCTAAAGACCAAAAAGGTTTTTGAGCCATCTAAACATTGGATTGCCCAGGCATAGGGTTTGGGAGTTAGGTTAAATTAAAGCAAGGTGCCCCAGGGTCCGGGGTGCCACAGCTTCATATTTACATGAAATAAGGTCTAGCTTAAAAGGCCTACTAATTTAAAACAGATGAAATATTAACATGAAGGCAGAAATCACAGTTAACAGAATGCAAACATTGAAGAATAAACCCATACTCTATGGGCTGGGGAGCTCTGGTGGTACAGTGGTTAAAAGTTGGGCTGCTAACCAAAAGCTCAGCAGTTGGAAGCCACCAGCCAATGGGCAGTTCTACTCTGTCCTATAGGGTCGCTATGAGTCAGAATCGACTCAATGGCAACGAGTTTGGTTTTTTGGATTTGCTATGGGTTGGAAACTCAGAGTTTCTTAAACAGATACTTCAGGTCTTATAATGACTCACAGTTGCAGGGTTTTTTTTTTTTGTTTTTTTTTTTTTTGGTTTTTAATACTACTACGTTAATATTGACTTTTCAAAATAAATTACTATGTACATTACCTGGGTTATATAATTTAGTCCTCACCACAGCCCTGTATAAAGGTTTCCAACCCAAATCAAGTAGGTGAGAGCAGAGGTTAAGTATGAGATTATCATTAAAATTTCTCTACCACCCCCTTCAGGTCAGCCCTTCTTGAGGTGCTAAGCCATAGAGAAGACCCTCAGAATTCTTTGTGTTCAGGAATAGCTGGGAGCAAGCTAAAGCTTTGTCTCCAAGCAAGCGAAAGCACAGTCCTCAGAAGGACAAGTGAAGGCTGGATGGGGTGGGGGACAGGGGAAGAGGACACCTATAAAGGCTCCTAATGCAAACTTGACTTAGAAACATAGACACATTGGGGTCATGACCAAACAATGGGAATTTCTGATTCCAGATGAGTAGTTTCAGGAAAAATTAGATTTATATCAATCTGAAGGAAAGAAAATAATTATAAATAGTTAAAGGTTAACAAGCAAGGTTCTCCTTAAATATGTATCCTAATCAAAAGTAATGAGTAAGGTACAGTCACAGACATGGCATCTAAATTATGTATTCTACTTAAATATTGTTTTTAACATGCATGCTTAAATATTTTTATAAAGTTTTTAACTTTAGAGCTATAACCTGGTGTAAGGGAAGCTGAGCTATTCACTGCCAGAGTGAAGCACAGGCTTTATATACCTTTAATATTTGGTTGAAGTCCCTGGTTGATACAAACAGTTAAGGCACTCGGCTGCTAACCAAAAGGTTAGTGGTTTGAGTAAAACCAGATGTGCCTTGGAAGAAAGGCCTGGCAATCTGTTTCCAAAAATCAGCCGTTGAAAATCTTATAGATCACAGTTTTTCTCTGACACACATAAGGTCACCAGGAGTTGGAACCGACTTGAAGGCAACTAGTTTTACTTTGTTTTTTTAGTAACATTCAGTCACCAGACGCTTACGACATGTCAGGTACTATACTGGTGCTGGAGAAACATAAATAAGACATGGTCTGGAGAGACAGATTGGTTTTTGTCGATAGACTATGGTAAGCACAGTGATAAGGATACAAATCCATCCTGGTTGCTCATCCTCCTGCAGGTTTTGACTACCCTAAGGGAAGTAACGGTTTCCAAAGTGATAGTCTTACACATCCAAACCTACCAAAGTGATAACAGATGTCATCAAAATAAGGAAGTACTTTTAAAGCCTTGTGCAGTTTTTTAAATGACTCATCTTGGAGCTGACAATAGCGTCTATGCCTAAAGCGTGGAATGTCAGAGAGAAATTTTAAATAAGCATGCGGTTCACATGCAGGAACTGTGATGACTTTTCACTGGTTCTCAGGAGAGTAAGAAATACAGGGACGACGTGTGTCGTTAGTAAAGTTAAATGTAGTTTTTCTTTTTAATTCTGAAATTACGTCTTTCCTGTATATTTGGTTTCTAAACGCTCTTATAAAAATCCAAATTATGGTTGTAGAGGTTTTTGTTTTTTAGGGAGAATTGTATTGTTTTTAGTATCTTATTTAGCCATCTTAAATAGATTACCCAGGTTTTAAAATGTTAGTTTAGGAAATCCAAAACTCTAGGAGCTGCTCATCTGTTCTTCAGAGGAGAAAGTAGCCAACACCAAGACTGGTTATTTTGCACAATCCACAGTTCACTTTAAAAACACCAGTTTTGACCCATAGCACCTTCTCTTTTCCTCTATCACCTGGACTTCTTCATCTGTGAACCACTAAAAATGATTATGCTTTATTAGACTGACAACAATAGGTAATAGTCCAACACCGTAGTTTTAAATATTTTTTTTCTGCAATTATCTCTGCCCTGTTGCTTAAAAGACTTCACCTAAATTATATAGCAAGTACAGAGGTTATTATTTGGTCACGCCATTGCTTTTGTTATTTGGTGAAACTGAATGATGTCCTCCAGATTTCACAGCAGAATTCTTAAAAGAATCTCGAGGCCCTGAGCGGTTGAGTGAGTCCCCATCAACGTTCTCACCATGCCCTGCTGTTTTCCCTGGAGACAACTGTGGTCTTTGAAGGGCATCAGGCTCAGTTTTCTCATTAGGTAAACCTGCCAGAGTCAAGCAGCTAAGCCATGGTAGAGCTGCAATGGAACCGAGCTCCTAATTCACTGGCCAATGCTGGTTCCTCCACATCTTACCTGTTCTGCGACAGACCACTCCCTCCAGCAATGCTCCATGCTGTGTAATCTGCAGCATAGATCTTCTGAAAACAAGCAAAAAATGTTGTTTTCAAGGATACCCTGGTGGTTTAGGTTAATGAACATTAAGGACCCACACTCACTAAATGTTACACATCTCTCTTAGAGTTCTTTGAATTTCAACCAGTGACTTCTGAAATGTATTACCTAACTTCCTCAAAAAAGAAATAATAATGCTTGAATTTTAGGTATTCTGACAGTCTTGTGAGAAAAATTATTTTGTGGGAATTCAATGGATTTTTGGTGCCTGCTCAATTCTCAGTATTATACTATATAATATAGTTATCTTCTACCTCCAATGCTGGAGATCAAGTAAATAGTACCTACAAAAAGCAGAACCCTATGCTTCTGAAATACTACAACAAGACATTTTGCAGTAAACCACAGGAAAAAAAGAATTAGAAGCCTCAGTCCCTTATATAAGGATTTTGATCTTTGCTTTAACTCTTTAATTTGGAAAACAGTCAGAACTTTTATCATCCTGGAACACCTTATGACTACACTAAACTACACAATAATTTCCAACTGTACCGTATAGCGCAGGTGACATTTTATGTATTCATTTTTTCACTCCACATGGCTCACAATTTTGTAAGGGTGAGTGAAACTATGGAAGGCTAATATATGCCAAAATTAAGCTTAATACAGGTAGTGACATATTTAAGAAATACTGTGGAAAATCCATGTAGTAAGGACAGTTAATAATCAGCACACCCTTACTTTTGGTCAGCCGTTTTTTTAAGCACTTTATATATATTGTCATCGTTGTTGTTGGTTGTTGTTGAGTCGATTCCAACTTATGTTGACCCCATGTGTGCAAAATAGAACTGCTCCACAGAGTTTTCAAGGCTGTGATCTTTCAGAAGCAGATGGCCAGGACTGTCTTCTGAGCAGCCTCTGATTTGGTTTGAACCACAATCTTTATGTTAGTAGTCGAGGGCTATATATTATAATAATTATATATATGTTGTTGTTGTTAGGTGCTATCGAGTTGGTTCCGACTCGTAGCGACCCTATGTACAGCCTTTGTGTGCTGTTGAGTCATTTCCAACAGAGTAGAACTGCCCTATAGGGTTTCCAAGGAGTGGCTGGTGGATTCAAACTGCTGACCTTTTGGTTAGCAGCCTGAGCTCTTAACCACTTGCCACCGGGGCTCCTTTATATTATGTATATATATACACATATATATGGGCAAGCCTGGTGAAGCAGTGGTTGAAGCGATCAACTGCTAATGGAAAGGTTGGCTGTTTGAAACCACCAGTGGTTCCACAGAAGAAAGATGTGGCAATCTGCCTCCATGGAGATTTATAGCCTTGGAAACCCTGTGAAGTCGCTATGAGTCAAAATCGACTCTACAGCAGTGGGTTTATATATATATATGTAATCCTCAATTCAAATATAAGGAAATAGGGGATTAAGTGTTGTACAACTTGTCAAAGGCTACAGAGCTAGTAAATTGAGGAGGGAAAGTTGGTCCCAGTTCTATGTCACAGTAAAGCTCTTGTTTGTCACCACTTATCCCAGTGCATTTGGGCATTAGTTTTGACTTCAAACTAAATGACTTGAAAGAATTATGAAACCGAGACCTCTTGTAGCTCTGCATCATGTCTAAACTCACCTCCCAGCATGGGAAGGCAGAGCTCTCAGGTGTCTTTCCAAGGCACCAGGGTAAGGTATTCCTCATGCCCTTCAGACATTGCTGAGCAAAGTTAGCCAACAACACCTTTTCCTCCTATCAGAAAGAGGACACTAGAGACATTTACATAGAACCTTGACAGTCATTGGGGATGTTGTAGGTGAAAAATTATTTGTAGGGTAGAGTTGGACAGATTTACCCTTCATCTCTTGGGATCCTATGGTCCTAAATAAGAAGATAAAGAATAGACTATAAAGGAAACGCTTAATGAACTGGATTTGTAATTCATTTTAATTAAATACTTAATGAGGCTATTATACTCTCATCTCATTATCTATTCAAAAGGAGATTGATGGCTTTGTTAAACTATTTGCGTTCTAAGGATTAGGGATGACTTATAAATAAAATGCTATGTTGGTTTTTAAATATTAATTCTGATTGCTATATGATACAAATAGAACAGTTGTGTCTATTTTTGGATATTTAAAAAAAGTCTGAATCCTATGTATGCCATCATATGAGATTTGTCTGGCGGTGAGTGGTTACTCTTCCTGGTGATTTGCCTATCTTAAATGATTCATGGCCAAGGATTGTTCAGTAGTACCTAAGACAGGAAGGGCTGCAGAGTTATCCAAGAAGCATATTTGGCAGCTTTTGAAAGCCATGTATGGAAAGAAGCTATATGTGTCCAGGAGTTCTTATATCACTGTCTCATTTTCAAATCTTGTACATCCTCAAGAGACTTTTTGAAAGTCAAAAGCACGATATGCTAACCAGGGAAAACCCCAGAGAAAGCCAAGATCTGAAAATAACATCTGGCTTTCTAGAAAACGGCAGCCCTGCTGACTTGGCAGCCTTGGAATATTGTGGTGCTCTCCGAAAGGCAATCAAGTCCTAGGATGAGAGCCGCAAGGAAACAAAAGGCAAGGAAATGAAAGGCGGAAGTGATAAGTGTAAAACAGCCATTGCAAAAGGTAAATAGAGAGTGAATAGAATGAGATTTAAGGAAATGAAGAAGCATATAATTATTTGGTTAATCAGAAATTAAATATAGCTTTGGATATACTTTTTACATTCAAATTTTGAGGAACATATTTCAAAATTTTCTGGAGTTTGTTGAGAACCTTCATTGGAAATACTTCTCTGATGTTTAGCCTTTGTGCGAAAATAAAATACATACATGTAGTTTGAAATGCTTTAGAATGACATAGCACAGGTTTGTATTTGAATATAAGCCATACATGTGAGAATATTCTGAGTTCCTTGGCCAAAAAGGTACAATGAAAGATGCTTTTCCTATGAATATAATACAAACTTACTATCTTATAAAGCTCAGCTGGGAAGAGAAATTTACCTATCATAAATATTTTGGTTTATTTTGATGAAGTGGTCATGTAAGTCTGTCACTTCTCTTGACCTTGTTTCTATATTTTTGACATTTACGTGTAGAAGAAAAATGGAACCAGAAAAATAAATGCAATTTATTATATCACCAAACTTTAGATGACTATGAAGTCTTGTATCGAATATTTCTTAATGATTACAGTGTACATCCTTTTCTTCCAATGGTTTAAAAGTCATGACTACTTTATAAATGTCCTATACATAGTGTTGTTGCTGTTGTTTGGTACCGTCCAGTTGATTCGGACTCATAGCAACCCTCTGTGCATCAGAACGAAATACTGCCTGGTATGCACTATATCAGACAGTGTTCCGCTGCTATTCATAAGGTTTTCACTGGCTGACTTTTTCAGAAGTTGACTGCCAGGTCCTTCTTCCTAGTCTGTCTTAGTCTGGAAGCTCAGCTGAAACCTGTCCATCATGGGTGACCCTGCTGGTGTTTGAAATACCAGTGGCATAGCTTCCAAGATCACAGCAACACACAAGCTGCCAGACGACAAACTGACTGATAGCAGAGGTATATATAGTGGAGGTACCTTTCTATATGGTTAAAAATTGTTGTTGTTAGGTGCTGTGGAATTGGTTCCAACTCATAGTGGCCCTATATACAACAGAACTGAAACACTGCCTAATCCTGTGCCATCTTGACAATGATTGCTATATCTGAGCCTGTCTTAGTCTTCTAGTGCTGCTCTAACAGAAATACCACGAGTGGATGGCTTTAACAAAGAGAAGTTTATTCTCTCACAGTCCAGTAGGTTACAAGTCCAAATTCAGGGCGTCGGCTCCAAGGGAATGCTTTCTCTGTCGGCTCTGGAGGAAGGTCTGTGTCATCAGTCTTCCCTTGGTCTGGAAGGTCCTTGTGATGCATCAGTCTTCCCTTGGTCTGGGAGCATCTCAGCACAAGAACCTCAGGTCCAAAGGACACGCTTTGCTCCCAGCACTGCTTTCTTTGTGGTATAAGGTTCCCATATGTCTCTGCTTGCTTCTCTCTTTTATATCTCAAAAGAGATTGGATTAAGACACTATGCAATCTTGTAAACTTCATCAGTATAACCTCATCACAGTGATAGAATTTACAACACATAAGGAGATCACATATAACCTCATCATAGTGATAGAGTTTATAACACATAAGGAAATCACATCAGATTACACAATCATACAATACTGGGAATCATGACCCAGCCAAGCTGACAGATATTTTTGGGGAACACAATTCAGTCCACGACAGAGTCCATTGTTGCAGCAACTGAGTCAACCCATCTTGTCTAGGGTCTTCCTCTTTTTCGCTGACCCTCTGCCTTACCAAGCATGATATCCTTCTCCAGGGATTGGTCCCTCCTGATAGCATAACCAAAGTACTTGGCAACAAAGTCTCTCCACCCTCGCTTCCAAGGAGCACTTTGGCTGTACTTCTTCCAAGACAGACTTGTTCGTTTTTCTGGCAGTCCATGGTATATTTGATATTCTTCACCATCACCATAATTCAAAGGCATTAATTCTTCAGTCTTCCTTATTCATTGTCCAGCTTTTGCATGCATATGAGGCAATTTGAAATATCATGGCTTGGGTCAGGCGTACCTTAGTCTTCAAAGTGACATCTTTGCTTTTCAACACTTTAAAGAGGTCTTTTGCGGCAGATTTGTCCAATGCAAATAGCTTTAAGGGTTAAAAGTAGAAAAGCTAATTATCCAAAGCTATTCATTGTCAGATATTCTGAATATGTAGTATATTTCATTTTGAAAAAACAAAATCCAAAAAACACACTAATGATTATTTTCTTTTTCTCTTTTTAATTATAGCAGAAAATGGCCCCCGTCTACTCGTGGAAGCAGAACAAGCCAAGGTGTTCTCACGCAGAGGTGGCAATGTTACACTGCCATGTAAATTTTATCGAGACCCTACAGCATTTGGCTCAGGAATCCACAAAATCCGAATTAAGTGGACCAAGCTAACTTCAGATTACCTCAAGGAAGTGGATGTGTTTGTTTCCATGGGATACCATAAGAAAACCTATGAAGGCTATCAGGGTAGAGTGTTTTTGAAGGGAGGCAGTGAAAACGATGCTACTCTGGTAATCACAGACCTCACCCTGGAGGATTATGGGAGATATAAGTGTGAGGTGATTGAAGGATTAGAAGATGATTCTTCTGTGGTAACATTAGAGTTACAAGGTAGGTGTCTACAAATCATGTTAAACTTAGAAATGATAATTAACCATTACTCATATTTTTTTCATGAGGAGTAATGCCTAGTGGTTACCATGGTGATGAGGTGAGAAACCAAAAGCCCATGAATAGCATGCTTTTCTATTCTTTTGTACTTTGCAGTCTGCCCATGATTCCAGCTTTCATATTTGAAATGTACACACAATGGTTATGTGCAAAACTGAAGCTATTTTCAAATAGCAGAAACGTGCAACAGAACTGAATTAACAGTATTCAGAAACTACTTTATGTTATTCAACATTTAAATCCCATTTACATGACTATTGAGAAATTCAGATTGGATGCTTTTTTGTTATGCTTCTAAAATTATCTCAGTTTCAAAATAATGGCAAGTTTTTTTAAAGGACATCTACTAACTAAAATACATAATTTTATTCAGTAAAGTGATTGTGAAAGCTTAATTTAACAAAAAGGTTAAACATTTTTTGTAAAGAAGCAATTTTAAAAAATGGTTCAGAGTGACTTAGACATTGAATACCAGATGGTCAATGGGTGGGATTTTATTTCTTAAATATATAAGATGTTCACTAGGTTCAAAAACCAAAATGTGTACAAAGCTATTCAGTAAAAAGGGTCCTCCCCATCCTTGCCTCCCCTCTGCCCAATCCCCACCCTCTGTGCCCCACCAGAGGGGAAATGTCTCTCCTTAGTTTCTCCTGTATCTCAAGTCATCTTATTTTTGTTAATTTCAGCATTACTTTTCACTGATATATGAATTTGTGCTGCGTTGATAGAATGCTTTCCTTACTTGTACATAAAAGTTTAGATATGTGCTTGCTAGAAGCTCCTTTCACATTCTGCACAGATATGTGGCTTTTTGAAAAATATCGGTTTGGTTGACTAGCACATCACTGAAAATTTGGCCTCCTGAACCCCATAGAATCCTGTTGCATGTGTGGAGATTTGCTTTATGTACCTAACGAATTGCACGATATTATAAATTGCATTGTCATGACCTTCCCCTGTCTCTCTTATTTATAGTTCTTGGCTCCTGAGTGCATGCCACCAAGTGATCTCAGTTTTTATTGATCCACATTAATATCCATGAATATCAGTATTATACAGGATGGAGAAGTAGTTGGCTTAGAGAAAGCAGCCAATCATCAAATATTTGAGAGATGATTTCCTTTACCAAAGGGGCATGGGGCAATGGGCAGACCTTTGTGTCCAGAGGCTTCGATTAGTCCCAGCTCTGCCAGTATAAGTTTTGTAACTTGGGCAAGTTACTTATCCTTGTTGTACCTTAGTTTTCCCATCTATTAAATAGGTGGTTGAATTATATTATCTAAGTTACTTTTTCTTCTAAAATCATGCTTATATATCACAGTATTGCATAACATGAAGTAATTCACATGCCATATTTACTGTTTCCCTATATTTGTTTTTAAATGAAATTTTAAATAGATAGAAACTAGTATATCTTGCCAGAAATAGAAGGAAACCATAAAATAAATACAATGGAAATAAGACATTTCTAAATTCTAGCTGGGTACTACTGTTTGCTGATTGCTTTGAGCATGCAGCCTGCTCTCCCTTTGCTTGAAAAAGAAAGTTAGCATGTGTTAGAGAGGATAAGTCACTCATAGGTCAAATTTCCTCCAAGAACACAATTTGAGGAGGTGAAGGGGAACCGTGAAGTAACTTTTCCTGCCTAGGCCCTGCACAATCCCAAATTACCACTTATCCCATACTTTGGGAACACTTTCCTACCGTATAACACATATGCATCCGAGCCATATATGGTCAAAGAAATCAGTTTAACTGATGAATATTTTGACAAGTTCTATTTTAAGTGCCATGAGATGCAAAAAAACTCTTTTAAGTCTTTGTTCTTTTCATTCAACAATCTTTACCAATAACCAGTTGTTGTCAAGTGGATTCCAACTCATGGAGATCTCATATGTGTCAGAGTAGAACTGTTCTCCCTAGGGTTTTCAATGGCTGATTCTTTGGAATTATATCGCCAGACCCTTCTTCTGAGGTACCTCTGGTTGGACTTGAAACTCCAACCTTTCAGTTAGCACCTAAACCCATTAACTGTTTGTGCCATCCAAGGAATCCTCAACAATCTTATAGTCCATTGAAGATTCTAAGACACTTTAACAAAATAAGGCAGAATTCAGTAAAATACATGGTTACAAACAAACTGCTGTAATCGTGTACACTATTTATTTTGCTCATTTTCAGTAATGGGGCTTAGGGAAAGCATCTTTTCTAAGGTAACATGTCTAGGAAGAGGTGGAGCTAGGATGTCAGACCAAGGACATCTGATGAAGCCTATGCTCTTATTTATCCACTATGATCTGGGGGCTCACAGGAAGGAGAAATGCTCTGTTGTGGGGAAGAAGACAGGCTTCGGGAAAGCAGCAGCATTTGGCAGTTCCAGGCTTCAGAAGATTTCTTCAAGTCTTCAAAGTTTATTTGGGAAATGACCTAGGGACTGTCCTTTAGTTTTACTGCGTTAATCAGCATGCCCATGGTGGCTGTTAAATTCCCCTCACTACAGATGGTGCTTTTTCCATCTGTCTTGTGCACTGTAGAGGGTAGACACGGTCATTGAACAGAGGACTTACTTTAAAATAACTGACATTTGAACTGAGAGATTTACACACATGAATCCATTTCTGAACAACTCAAGAAAATATACTCCTTCAAGAATAAGATCAAAGGTCAACCCTACCCTGTGCCCACCTCCTCCACCCCCAGCTATGATGTTCCCATAGCACCTCATACAGACTCCCATTATTACTCTAACCACATTGTTTTGTAAGTATTTGCAAACTTGTCTGTCTCCACCTGCTGAATATGATCTACTTGGAGGCAGTCAAGTGCCCTGAACAAAGTCAGAGCTCAATAAATACTTTACAAATGAATGAATTTTTTTATTACCTGTATTTTATGGAGCTATCAAAACTCATTTTAATTTTTATATCTACTAGGGTTTAACAACTCTTCATATATCTAACAAATTGATATTTTCTGACAACTAGGATGAAATGGGCTGTGCAATTATGAATCTTAAAGAATGTGTTTTGAAAACAAATTTCAACTGACTAATAAGCTCAAGCTAGGATACTACTCTTTTCTATGTGATGCATCATATGTAATTATGCATACTAGCCCTTCGCGGAAACATTAAGAGCTTTGGGTTATATTTTGACATATAAGTATAATGAAGAAATTAGTCATAAATTACTTAGAAAATAATCATACTCCCTTCTTTCCTACCCATAAAAGTTTGGCTTTTCTTATTTTTGTAATGCTGGATGAAAACAACCACTTGCTCCATAAGTCAGCTGTTGGAATTGCAAGCTTTTCCACAGAGCCAAGAGGGTTTCTGCAATTACAGTCTTAGATGTTGAAATCTTAACTAGCTGGAAGTAAAATAAATAAATAAAATACTGACAAACATGTAGCTCCAGGAATGAGCCTGGTTTTAAGAAACGTTTGATTGTTGAAATGTGTGCACCAAATGTGTAGAACACACAGAAACTTTTGAAACTTTGACTAAGTAAGGTATAGATGTCAACCTTGAGTTACTTGGAATGTGTTCTTTCCAGCATCATCAAACACTAATTAAAATTTATTGAGTAAATACTTAATGATCAGTTGACAATTTGTTCTCATGATTTAAAAATACTAAATTTCTAAAATAGAAAATGATTGTATGAAATGATATTAAACTTGAAAGGAATGCAAACAAAAATTTGTTGTACTGGATGATTTGGAACTAGATTAGTCATATTTCAGAAACATTCAGTGGTTACTCAAAGACAAATTACTAAAGAAAAGATTTTTCCTAATCCCCATGAAAATCCATAAAATACACAAAATTTCAGGTGAATTTAAACCTGAAAGATTTTCCAGGTCTTAAAAATTATTATAAGTTATAATACCCTACAGTCTCTACTGTTACCATTCTTGAGCCATTTAGGAAATGGAAGTCAAACCTAAATGGTGTCTAACTTTCTCTCTCCAGATTGAGATATTTTGAGATTTTCTCTCATTTGAGGTCTAGCTGCCTACGAAATCCTTACTGGATAAATTAAATACTTTCCTTTTTATCAGCATGCCTGGGTTTGCTGAGGAAGGAGGGAAAAGGTACAAGAACAGGAGTATTAGAGTAACGTCATCCCAGTGCTAACTGCGTTCTTAGCTGGGTGCCTGGACATAGTCCTTCCCACACAGAATCATCTCCAAGCTTTCCCTGTGCTTCACCATTGCAGGGGTCAGCGGCAACCAAGAGAGTCTTTTCCTTCTTCTTCTTTGCTTTTTTTTTTTTGGCTCTGATCCAGCTTATAGATCCCTCAGCCAAGAACCTGAGAAGGCAGGATGAGATCAGGAAGCCTTCCTGGATCTCTGCCTGCAGTGGAGGGTGCCAGCTGGACAGCCCTGGAAAGACAAATGTGTCCTACAGAGGCCTTTAGTAGACAAGACTTGATTTAAGACTATTGAAATTTCTACTTCTAGAGTCTTCCAAGACAACTTATAAAAGAAAACATTTCCCTGTATACTGGTTATTATATGAGTAAACTGTATGTTCACTTTGAGCAGGATCTGCAGTCTCATAAAATAGCACATGTGATACAAGCCACCGAATTACCATATCGGTGCAACAGTTTTCAGCATTCCACATGCTAAAAATACTAATTATTTCTAATTATATTCAAGAAATTCAAGGCAAGGCCTTGAATAATCACTCTCAATTAATCATCTTTCAGCAACTATGAGGGAGGCAACCAGCAAATGATACAACTTTGCTTTCCTATCAGGTAATTTAAAGAAATTAGGCGGAATTCTGTGAAACAACTCATGATTATTTGACCAATAGGATCAAATGTTGAATACTACTGTAACTTAGATGCTGGATGTAGATTTGAAAAACAACCATATAGAAGAAATTGTAGTTCTTCTACTTGGGATGAAAGTTACAGGCTTTACTCAAACTAGTTATCATGTCACAAGACACTAAGTCAGCAAACCACGAGTGAAAACACTGCATCGCAGAGCAATCTATTAGTTAAGAAACAAAAACATTTTAAGCGCTTTTTGAAAACCATTGCATCTTCCCAAACAAAGCCAAGTACAATGTCACTCTGTTTACCTTTGATAAGGATTTTTTTCCTATGAAAATATTTAACTAAAATCTTCCACAATTAACTTAATCAATGAAGAGCTGTTGCTATTTGTAATAAAAACATTTTTAAAAATTTAGTTTCAGTTTGCAATATATGAATATGGAAGCTGAGAAATAGTAATGGAAATATTTTTTTGATAGAAGTCCTTATTCCTGTTGTGCTATTCAAGGGTAGGAAAAAAAATTAGGGGATACACTGGAAACTGAAGTAGGTACAAGAGCCAGAATGCTTTTTATGGAGATGTGCTTCATTCGAAGAGAATTCAGTCTTATTAATATGAAATAAGACTGCTTAATTAGGTTTTTGTTAGATATGCAAAATAATTCACTTTAGAGTTTCTTCAAATAAGAAACTCCCTAAGTGAAAATGACTTATCTGCAAGTCTTTAGGAAAGCATATGTTGTTGTTAGGTGCCATTGAGTTGGTTCCAATTCATATCTGCCCTATGTACAATGAAACACTGCCTGGTCCTGCGCCATGCTCACAACTGTTGTGCTTCAGCCCATTGTTGCAGCCACTGTGTCAATCCGTCTTGTTGAGGGTCTTCCTCTTTTTCGCTGACCCTCTACTTTGCCAAGCATGATGTCCTTCTCCAGGGACTGATCCCTCCTGATAACATGTCCAAAGTAATACAAGAAGGGGTATATACCTACCTTTGAACACATTGTTAACATGTGTCTTTATACACTTAAAATGCTATATAATACTAATTACTTAATTAGATAAGAATAATTACAAAGAAAGACATTGTGAATTTTCATATCTTCTCTCCAAGCTCTATTTCTACATCCCCTGTCACTCTTAGTACTCAATATAGACTTTTTCCTAGGTGAACAGTGCTCAGGAATAATCTGTTAGTAACCGGGGTTAGTCACCAGTTAGCAAAAGGTAAGTTCTCAGGGAGGGCAATTTGGAAACTATAATTGCCAGACAAGTCATTATCAGAAAGGAGAATTTTAAGGCTTGAGTTTAACTGCTGAAAAAGTGGTAAATCGCTGAAGTTATCAAACCAAAGAGCTCACTGTGAGATGCTCGGAGCTGAGAGGCTGTTCGAAGCGGAAGGGCACCATGAGAAACCACTGCAAGTTAACCAGCACCTGCTACTTCAGTCGATGGATATAGTCTGTTTTACATATATATACATGTATACTTTTTTTTTTTCTTTAGCCAAGTGGGATTTGCTGGTGGTTGTTTCTTTTTTGTGCCTCTCACGACCTCGGATTTCCCTTTGGACAGGTGTGGTGTTCCCTTACTTTCCTCGACTGGGGCGCTACAATCTCAATTTCCATGAGGCGCAGCAGGCTTGTCTGGACCAGGATGCTGTGATCGCCTCTTTTGACCAGCTGTACGATGCGTGGCGAGGCGGGCTGGATTGGTGCAATGCCGGCTGGCTCAGCGATGGGTCTGTGCAGTACCCCATCACAAAGCCCAGAGAACCCTGCGGAGGCCAGAACACCGTACCCGGCGTCAGGAACTACGGGTTTTGGGATAAAGATAAAAGCAGATATGATGTTTTCTGTTTTACATCCAACTTCAATGGTAAGGTTAACTTCATTGCCTTCTTTCTTGTCTCAGAGACTAATATGCATTAGGACACTATGCTTGGCTTTTAATCTTATTTACTTATTTACTAAAAGAACTTAATAACTTTAATGTATTGTTCCACTTTGAAAAAGCAGCTTTAAAAAGTTCTTTGATGAAATACAAAATTTAAATATCTACATAATTCAAGCAAAAATGCACATTTTATTACATCTAGATTTTATTGCATCCCATCTTTTTATGAAATAGCTTAAGCCGTCACTTTGTGTGTCTTTTTGCCAAAAATGATGTTGCCACTATGGGTCCTCCACAGGAATATGGATTTCTCAGTTGAAGGAAGGGTAGTTTCAATAGCACCTACATTCTCCTTATCTAAATTACAATGTCAAAATTATTCACTGATGCTGGCAAAGCTCAGGATAAAGAGGGAAGCTAGCAGTAAAAATAAAGTAGAAATAATATTGAGGTAATTGTGCTTAAGGAAGAAAAGGCAGTCTGTAATTTACTAAGAAGTGAAACCAGAAGTAAAAAGATCCAGGTTGGATCAGTACTGACAACTGATTTGTCCCAACCCTTATCTTGCCTCAGTCAGAAGCAGCTGCATAATCTGTGGGTCTCAGAGCAACATGCAAATGTGGACCCTTTGTTAAGATGGTGACAGCAGAGCATTAAACCAAGCACAGGGCCCTTTTAAGCATGGAGCCCTGTGCAACTACACAGTTTGCTCTTCCATGTATTTTGTTTCTTAGGTGAAGACATGCTTTGGGGAAAATAAACCTGTTGCTGTGGAGTCAATTCCAACTCATAGCGACCCTATAGGACAGAGCAGAACCGCCTCCATAGGGTTTGCAAAGCTGTAATCTTTATGGAGGTGCCTTGGTGGCTTAAAAAAGCTCTGCTGCTAACCAAAAGGTTGGCAGTTCAAATCCACCACTCGCTTGTTGGAAACCCTAAGGGGAGTTCTACCCTGTCCTATATGGTCACTATGAGTCAGAATTACTCTAAGGCAGCGGGTCTGGGTCAATCTTTACGGAGGCAGACTGCCACATCTTTCTCCAGCAGAGTGGCTGGTGGGCTCCTACCACCATCCTTTTGGTTAGCAGACGAATGCTTAATCACTGTGCCACCAGGACTCCTTTTGGGAAAAACTAAAAAATTAAAACAAAAACAAAAAAACGTTGCCTTTGAGTCGATTCCGACTCATAGTGACCCTGTAGCACAGAGCGGAACTGCCTCATAGGGTTTCCAAGAAGCAGCTGGTAGATTTTGAACTACAGACCTTTTTGGTTAGCAGCTGAGCTCTTAACCACTGTGCCATCAGGGCTCCACGGACAGAACTGACAGACTGGAGAGCATTAATTTATCCTACAATAATCTATATTTAATGTGAGGATATCGTATCACAATATGAAATCAGATGTCCATCTGATTATCTTCTACCTGAAATGAAGATCCTAGAGAAAATCTTCAGTCTGTATGTGTCACTTCAGTCCATTGATGTCATCGTATTTTACACATGCAAAGCATCTCAGTAATTAATGCTGTTCAATAAGTGATTGAAACCAACTTGCTCTTTCTTCTGAAATCAAGAAATGGTTAGGTGTCAGGGCTCAAGATAGATGGAAATTGAGAAAAATAAATTTATCCTCCTTGCTAGTGAGTGGGCAGAGACCAGGTTCATATTCTGAGTGTGTTTTATTTATGGCAAGTGACTTCTTGTGGGGTTTTTTTTTTTTTTTTTTTTGTATTTTCATACTGTAGTCTTTGAATGAGAATAATGTCTTATTGATACCTGTACTGAAAAGGACTTGAGGGCATTTGATTTTTTTAAATGGACTTTTATGTCAGTAATGTTTTTTGATCCTTTCACATTCAAATTCTGGCTCTCCAGAAACTTGTGCTGGGGTTCAGTCTTGCTACAGCTAGAATTTAAATAGCTCTTGCTTTTTACATGGAATTCTGTCTTCTCTAGTGCCACAGAATGGCTCTTTTAGTCACTAATTAGCTAACAGAAACTGCATCTCTCATTTCCCTTTTCTCTTTAAAGCTATAAAAGGGCATGTCTGCACACATATTAAGGGACAAGGAAAAAAAAAAACTAATTTAGTGGTGAGCGACCTCGGAGTACTACATTTAACTGACAATCGCGTGTGCCAGAAACTTCACAGACATTGCTCCGTAGTCCCCCTTTCCGTTGAGAAACACTTCCGTTTTTGGCTTGTTTAATCTCTGTGTGACTCCATCACAGACCAGACACACTGACTCTCTGTCCTTCTCGCCCGCCACAGGCCGTTTTTACTACCTGATCCACCCCACCAAGCTGACCTATGATGAAGCGGTGCAAGCTTGTCTCAATGATGGTGCTCAAATTGCAAAAGTGGGCCAGATATTCGCTGCCTGGAAACTCCTCGGCTATGACCGCTGTGATGCAGGCTGGTTGGCAGATGGCAGCATCCGCTACCCCATCTCTAGGCCAAGAAGGCGCTGCAGTCCCACCGAGGCTGCCGTGCGCTTCGTGGGTTTCCCAGATAAAAAGCATAAGCTGTATGGTGTCTACTGCTTCAGAGCATACAACTGAGAGTGCCTCTAGAGCACGTCAGTTTTAGAGTCAGAGAAACATGTGAACAGTTGTTTTTTTTTTTTCAATATGAACTCATGCAAGTTACCAAAACTGTGATAACCCTTTTTTACTTACTGTAAAGAGTCATTTTCATAAAATCCAATTCATTAGTTTTTGTAAAGCTATCATTCAATATATATTATAAATTAATATAATTTTAAGGGAAGCGCTACATAAGGAGGCTTTAGAGCCAAACCGTTTAAGCTACATCATCCCAACAAACTATTCTTTTGTGAATGGGGCATGCGATAGCTTGAGGATTGCTAGGGTCTTACAAGGAAAGTAAAGCTACTCAGAGCAGCAGCTTCCACAAGCACAAATTTTACACATTTGTACAATTTTGAAATGCACTACAATACACAAATTACAGCAACAGATTTGAAAAATAGGCTTCTTTACATAAAGTGAGATCGAGAGGTTGCACAAAACTCAGTTTCCCAAGGGAATAGCTTACACTTTTCTAAAAGTTAATATTTCAAGTCTCCGATAGATAGAATGTCTTACTCTTTAAAATCCTGCCTTTATGACCAAAAAAGATAAAATTTCATATGGACTCCAATGCATAGTAATTAGCACAGTTAAAACTCCTTAACAGTCCCATTTATATGAAGTATGAAACTTAAATAAGCAGATATTTAACCAATGAGAGAATCCTACCTTCTAATTAAAATGACATATGTCTGAGAAGAATTGTTTTATCTTTTGAGTAGCTTTACTGAGTTATATTTAAATCCTAAGGGCCGTTTGCTAAGCAGCATTTAGCATCTACTCAGGGCAGTTATATAGATAAACTGCTGGACAGAAAAATTGTAAAATTTAGCAGCTTGATTTTATGTTAGCTTATGAAATGTTATTGTCCTATAAAAATAACTTTAAACTATTTAATATTTCTTTGTTATTTACATTACTTAAAAAATTAAATCATAAAAGGAATGAATAATTATACACTTGCATAACCAAGAAATAAAGACCCAAATTTCAAAAGTCTTACTATTCCTATTTGTGTACACACTAGAAAGCCCAACTGGTGCCTGTGTTTGGGGCAAAAAGTCCACGATGTGCTTCTAAACCTTTGTCCATTTAGAAAGTGTGCTCTCTGATGGTACTTTCCTTGCTGGTCATCATTTGGCTTAAATGGAATTCTGGAGCTATCATCAAAGAGCTTACACTAAAATCTTCAGGGCTTTAAATGATATGTTAAGTCCAGTTTCAGAGAAACAAAGTTCCACATCAGCAGCTCCAGTCTTAAATAAAAGTCTGTTTTCTTAAGGGTTTTTTTTTGTTTGTTTGTTTTGGTTTTTTTTTTTGACTGTTGAGACCCTACAGGGACCCATATTTGTATTCAAATTCCATTTTATGGTTTCCCATTGTTTCACAGTGAGTCCTAATAAATGGGGTTTAGGATAATAATCGAAGTATGACATAGTTGGTATGCTTTCATGAATGTTTTTATGTAGATTTTCTCCCATGAACATGAGTAAATAAATCTGTTTCCTGAATTGATTGTGGTTGCATTTAAAGCTCTGTAATCATTCTAATAAATTTACTCTATAAATGTAGAGTTATATATGTGGAAGGTATAGGACAATTGGAAGTTCATGAAAACTATAGCTATGTTCATCTATTATCTAGACAAAATATTGTAAATAAAAGTAGATAATTTCTTTCATCAAAAGCATATCTGGAAATTTGCAGATGCTTTAATATTAAAATATGACAATGTATGCATGCACATTTTTAAATTAGGATACATATGCAAATTGTACAAAAAAAAAAAATCCAAAGAGATTCTGAAGTTTAACTCAAAACACTGTTGGTATGAACAGAACGCACACTTATAAATTAAAAAGCCTTGAATGGGCTAGGATCAGATGAAGATACTATTTAAAGAGGAGAATATCTCCAAAACAGCAACTCTAAAACCTCAATTATGGGGGTTAGCTCATTGAAGGGAGCCCGTATTTGAAGAATTATTATGTATGTTACAAGAATTTTATTAGAAATACAAATGGGAACAAATTTCTATTGAAGTAGTTGTATAATTTTCAGTTATTGCTGCAGAACTCTACCTTTATAATGTTAAGCATCGTAGCTTTCTTAACTTTTCAATACTTACTAGTATAAGAATTGGTGCTGATCAAAATTTCTGGAATGACTGTTAGCTGATTAAAATCCATACTAATTGCATATCATTTTTTTCATTCTTGTAAAAAGAAAATCTTACCAGAATGAATACTGCTGGGCAGAGTTTTTACCTCTTATTTCACCCAAAGGATCAGAATCTCCATATCTTTTGGATTTCTACTTGAATAAGGGGTCTTTTTAATGCTCTCATTTTGCTTTTTCCACCAAATATCCATTTCCTGCTTCATCCTCCGGTGAGAATGTCTGAAAAAGAAAGGTTATTCTAGTATAATTCCTAAACAGAAAGTCATATGGCACTGACTAATTCAGAAATGCTACTCAGACTTGGGTTCCAAGAGTACCAGACGGATGAGATGAAAGGTTGGATTAGGAAATCTTGCTATGATCATTTTGACCATAATTAACATTTGCGGTCCATATACAGAACTAAGTATCCTTGCAAATCTCACTTAGATGCCTACATTTGAAAACCCAAACAAAAAAATAATTCACATAAAAAAACAGTATAGGAATGAAAACAAGTTAGTCACATTAACACTGGAAGCTATATTTTAATGACTGCTGCCATATCTTATCACAGTAATTTTTAGTCAAATATGGTATTTGTAAATTCCAACTTTCTCTCATAGAAAGGGGGCTGGTACCTGTTAAGGTTTTAGTTTATGCAATAATATAGCCGCTTATTATTTTGGCAATTAGGATTAGACTCAATGGAGATTCCAACTTGGTTGCTGGCAACCACACTGAGTTTCTTGACTTCAGTGCTCCAGATAATATGGTGGTCTCCTGGAGTAACTGGCCACTAAAGAAGGGAGGATTACAAAGGAATTACTTATCAATTTTCAGCATAGAATGCTTGGAGAAAGATCAATGAGTAGCTGACATTTTTGTTGAGAAGTTAACTGTCATAGCTCACTACGGCCAGAGTAGCAATAGTGTACAACAAAAGAAATGAAAAAATATAAAAATCACTAAACCACCTGATTAAAAGAAAATCAGTATTTAAAGGCATTTAATACATACTGAGTACAAATCTGAGGAGAAGAACCAATCTGTATTAAAAAAAAAAAAAAAAAAGAAAATGTTTTCATTTTTCTGTAAGACAATGGACTGGTAAACATTAAAAGTCAATTTTATGTTACTGCAGTATCTTTTGATTCTTCTTAGTTGTAGAATCTTAGCTATTATTCTGTGTGTTAAAATCTGTAAATGCATTATCTCAAGAAATGACATTTAAACATCTTTGTTCTGATATACTTGAGTTTAAGTTGTAAACACAAAACAATTTTCATTTCCTAGTATATGTGTAAAATTAAAAAAAAAGAAGCATATATATGGTGTTGCTAAATCAGCAATAGTACTATCCCAAAATCTATTGGCATTATTCTCTTTTTATACAGTCAAAACATAGTTTATTTTGCTCACCAGGTTAGCAAACCCAGAAATCTGTGCAGTCATTGGTTAGGTTAATGTGCTTGAAATACCTTGTGATGTAAATTCTGAGTACTGTTCATAGTTAAGTCTTTTTCTCTAGCACTTTATCCCCAATTACAAGGAACATATTTTTCAATATTTCCATCCCTACCATGAAATTTCAACTTGGAAAACGGTTTCTGTATTTTCCTGGCATATAGAAATGGATTCTTAGGTGCAAGAGTCTATTCCTGGTGCAATGACTTGAATGGAAACACACCTAAATAAGTTTGCATCATTGACATTCAAAGCAGAAAATATGCTTTACAAAGTTTTTCACATACTTGTTTGGAACACACTGAACAGCCTTGGAGAAGAAAAAAGTCCAAATATGAAACTAAATCATCTTTCAGTGCTTAAGTTCTCACACAGATGAAGGATATCATCTTCACTTTGCCAGCAATTTTCATGTATTGTTACAACCTGGTCACATACAAAACTTGCTTTATACTAATATCAAAATGTCTTGTGGAGTTTTATAATGCTTAAATAAAGATAAGTTAAAGAATTCAGATGTGATGCCCTCAGTTCTCTACCAAGTGACAAAGCTTAATACTAAGACTATTCTTGGGCAGAATGGACCCCATCCATGGATGTCAGACATGTGGGAGAGAGTAAGTGTAAAAGCAAGAGGATTACTGGGAAGTCCTAAGCAGATATCAATGAACTAAGAAGAAACTGACACCAAAAGTAAGAAAATTATACTTTCTGTCCTTCCTTGATTCCTTAGGTCTTACAGTTATTATTAGCATTAGTGCAGCTTAAGAGGGCTCTGCAGTCTTTGCTCCCCAGTAAGTGGTATTTCAGGAAGCCGAGAGCAGTTTATGTGTTCCAATCTTAGTGAGGAAACTCAATGCACACATTTTTGTTTCCAGTAAAGGAAGTACATAAAGCTTAATAATTTTCTGTTTCTTTCAAGCCAAAAAGTTCTGTCACCTCCCTAGCCACTCATCAGGTGAAACAACTTGGGCCAGCCCAGGGGTGGTTCCATGCCTGTCATGAAATCAACCAATCTCCTTTCTCAGCTTATCTCTGTTACTCTCCTGTCCAGTGGGGTTATTCAGTGTCCTGTTACTCAAGTATGAAAACATGGCTCTTTCATTTACTTGGCATCTGACTGCAGCCTGAGCTCTGTTTATTCACAACAGTACCCCTCAGGTGAGTCCTTGTGTAGCACAAAGAGTTGAGCACTCAACTACCAAACAAAAGGTTATTAGCTTGAACCCACCCAGGGGTGCCTGAGAAGAAAGGCCAGGTGAACTGCTTCCAAAAAGTTACAGCCTTGAAAACCCTTTGGAGCACAGTTCAAGTCGCTGGCCACTGGTTGTTTTGGTATCTCCGAGGTGGAGAGAAAGCTCAGATTCTCCCTTACCTAATAGTGAAGCTATTCACTTTATGAACAAATGTAACATTCTCAGATGGCAAGAGAGTTCTAAGAATCTTGTATCACCATATCTAAGGGGCCCAATGGCCAGCTCTTCATCCAGTTGAAATATGTTTAAAAAGAAAATTTTTTTCTCTCTTTGATTTCTATCAATGAAAATTCTGCCTGCCAAGATTCATATATATATATGTAGATGGCAGAGAAAGATAAAAAGCAAGCAAGTTTGAGGGTTTAGATACTTTGAACAGCCCTTCTTTGAAGATCTTGAGAATCTTGCATGTGAATCTAAACACAGAGCTGCAGAACCACTCTTATTATTCTGATAAATAAACATATTCATATACAGTGATTGCTGCAGTCCCAGGGAAAAGATAAAGCCCTTTGTGGTTCTTCCTGTGCACAAGTTCTGCCAACTTGAACATCCTTGCTCCATGGGAATACACTTGCTCCTATGATAAGAATGGCTGAGAAGCAATTTTCTTATCTTTAAGTCTGCTCTTCTAATAGAAAGAACATTTTATAAAAGCCAACCTACCAGTTCATGAAAATTCAGTAATTTGTTAAAGCAGTCATACTCAGCTTTGCATTCATATTGGAATCACTTGGAGAGCTTTAGAAAAACATTGAGACCTGGATTCCTCTCCCAGAGATTATGGTCAAGGGTGTCACCTGGGCATCAGCATTTTTCAAACCCTCCCCACCCCGCCCCCCGCCCAATGATGCTAGTGTGCAGCCAGAGTTGAGAACCATTGTTATTAACAAAAAAGGTACTATGGCTGCTCTTGGAGATGTAGGAAAACAGGCGTGGTGTGTACTGAGTCGTTACGATGATTATTACTTGTGATTTTCTTTGCAAATGCAGTATATTAGATAGCAAATTTGAATGCACGCCCAAGCCTGGAAGCTTATAATGATCACCATTTATTGAGAGTCTATTATACAGGCAAGTTATTCCTTCTGCAGTATGGCAATGGGAGACTTAAAACCTAAACAGTTCTTGCCCAACAGTTACAATTTGAGCCATCATTAGTTGAACCCATATTTCCAGCAAAAATACTGGAAAATACAGATAAGCACCAAAAGAGAATGACAATGACTCACAATTCCAATACCAGGGGAAAAACACTTAAATTTTGCTTGATAATATTATATTTTCCATTATTATATATATGAATAGGTCATAATTTTTAAATAAAAATTAGGTCATCATTATAGATTTTAAATACTTGCTAAATTAATTATTAAAATAATAAATTAACTCTAGAAAATATAAAATACATAAACTATGTTATTAAGAAAACTATAAATTATGTCCCTAATTGGCCTGTGGATATGGTATATAGCATTTGAGTCTGCTACAACTCACCCTGACACAAGTGAGAGATATGAACACTAAAATTCAACATAAATCAGCTTGAAATGCCAGGCTATTCCACTAGGAGGTTTACCCTAAGAACTTTTTCAGCCACCAGCCAGGTTCCTTAATTCTGTAGCTCCACAAGAAAGCACAGTGGCACAGATCAAGGGCCTGGCATAGGCACCAGTGTACCAAGACGTGCCTCTTCCTTCCCTGGCTTTAGACTACGTGAAGAAAAGGCAGGTAGCTATGGACCACGGAGGCTTCCTACCAGAATACTTCCCATGCAAAATAAAGAATAAAGTTCTGTTTTGTATCCTCTCCACTGGAAAGGATAATTTTAAATTCTAAAGGAAAGGACCATAACCAATTAATTAGCTGACTGGATTAAGAAGGATAAACATTAATTTAAAAGGTGCACTAATTATATGGCAACAGTTGTTGTTAGTTACTGTCGAGTTGATTCCAACTCATGGCAATCCCATGTATGCAGAGTGGAACTGCTCCAGAGTTTTTAAGATTGTGACCTTTTGGAAGCAGATCATTAGGCTTGTCTTTCAAGGCATCTCTGGGTGGGTTCAAACCACCAACCTTTCAGCTAATAGTCAAGCACTTAAACATTTGTGCTACCCAGAAGAGTCAGTTGGCACCAAAAGGCTATAAAAAACTGTTGATGTATGATGAACTCACTCAGAACTTGCTCCATATTACAGGGTCCAACCTAAAAAAACCACTGTCATCAAGTCAATTCCAACTCATAGCAACCCTATAGGACAGAGTAGAACAGACCCAACAGGGTTTCCATGATGCGGCTCGTGGATTCAAATTGCCAACCTTTTGGTTAGCAGCTGAGCTCTCAAGCACTTTACCACCAGGGCTCTATTACAAGGTCAGTGGAGGAAAATTCAGGCCTCAGGGTTTGGAATGTTTGGTGGGAGAGGACTACTGAGATGTACTTTAGAAATTTTGAAATACTTGATCCAATATACAGCACCATCCCCCAAATTAACAGTAAGTACCGATTATTGACTAATGCTTCAAGAAGTCTACAGTGGAAAGCTATTTCTGTGACCGCAGGCTACTGAAATGCCCTCATCTTATTGGCTAAAGCATTACATACTTCACAAATCATTTTTGACATGTAATATAAATAAACTCCCTCCAATCTTCTTTGGAATAATGCAGGGATAAATGAAACACCGAGAATAGAATTAAAGCTTATTCCTATTTGTGATGTAAATATTTAATAGCTCTTCACTTACAGAAGTCTTAAAGGAACTCCAAGAATTTATAAGCATGCAGTGTTGATCTGAGACTATGGAAGTTATTCCCTTCTATACAGAAGATAAAAAAAACAGCAATTAAAAAATGGGCGGTATCTTTATGATCTCAACTATGTGTCATCAATTAACTAATATGCATAGTAAAACCTGGAAGGAAAAATGCACCAATATGTTTGTGGAGGTTATCCTTTTTCCTTATACTTTCAAAGTTTCCACAGCAAAGATGTGTTATACAAATATTATTTAACAAATTATTGCCCCACGATATTAGCATATTCTCAAGGGAGCCTAACAATTTCCAAATAATTTAGGAAAAAAAGTCCAGATTTGATTCTATAAACCCCTCCCCACTACATCTTTCTCCATTCCAGGTAAGTCACTGTAATGCCACCTTGAATATTCATTGGTGAGGGCTGGAATCACCTCCTGGGTTTCTGAAGAAGTATCAAAGGCATTTTGGATAAAATAATTTTTTATTGTGCACGTCTATCTCATCTTGCAGGGCACATAATATCCCTCACTCCTCCTGCCACTCATTGCCAGCTGTCACACCCTTCCATCACTCTAATAACCCCAAACACACCACACACGTTTTCTTACATCCTCAAGAGAGGAATGAGCACTGTTTTTAAGAATGACTGCTTGGATTTTCCATTACAGAGTAGGACAGAGGTCAGAGCAGAAGGCAAACTGGTGATGCTATTATGCACCTCAGTGAATCTTTGTTATGTCTACTATGAGCCGGCCATGACCAAGTACCTGCCTTATGTCCACCAGAGCTGGATGGGCATGGTCCTTCCTAAACCAGCCAACCCCCAAGAGTTCAGTCAAGATTGATCATCTGGAAGCTCCAGCCACTTCTATAGCCATTTCTATTCTCTTACTTATCTCCAGGTCTTTTAGGAGTGTTACCGGGGGTCTCAGGTCTTGCTCCGTGAGGCTACAGAGACATCAAACAGGTGAAAGTGAAAGCAGCAGCTTTATTTGGTTGGCCAAGCAAAGGAGCACACTGAGACTTTTGTCGAAAAGATGGCTCCCCAAACAATAGCTGAAGCAGCTTTTATTAGGGGCAAAACTGAGGAAGGGCCCTGGGGGGAAGGAACAAGGTCGTTGATTGGTCTGGACCAAAAAGGCATTCCCGGGGTGGTTCCATTGTCTGCGCCTGTTCAGTCCAAAAGCGGGGGAGGTCTCTCAAACCAGAGCTTTAGTTTGGACCCTTCGCTTCTGAAAATTTTCCCCTGATCTTGTGCCCTTAAAGTTTGGTTCCATCCGGAGGAAGAAAAGTTCCAGGGTCACCCAGAGAATGAGGTTGATGGTTCTGCGCATGTCAGGCAGGCTAGATCGGGTCTTAACTGGTTTTGTGGTCTGCGACCCCAGTCTCTTGTTTTTCTTACCTTGGGCAGAAAGTTGGCTGATTGCCTAAAAAACATCTGGAGAAACCCGTTAGAAGGGGAGGTGGCTCATGCTACTCTACTTTCAAGGAAGTTGGAGGTTGGTAATGGTGCCCAGAGGCTGTTGGCCTCAACAAGGGCTTGAACTTAGAAATGAGCTCATCTTAGCGTGTATTTTAGCAATTATTTTCTGATTAAATGAGTTAATGTGTGTAGGTGCTTCAGAGTGTGCCTGGGACATAGTAACTGTTCAATAAATGCTATAATTACCATGATCATCTTCTTCATCATTGTTATTTGTAATTTCCTTTGCAAGGGCAATGTATTAGATAACAATTTTATATACATGACCAAGCTTGGAAGTTTGTAATGATTACCCTTCAGTCTGCTATATGCCATGCTCTGTACAAGGCAAGTCATTCCTTCTGGAATACGGTGATGCTGAACTTAAGACCTAAACAGTTCTTGATCAACCATCAAAATTTGAGCCCTTGTAAGTTGAACACGTATTTCTAATAGACAATGATTCTGTTCCTAATAATTTATTATTCAAAAATATTACCAAATATCTTCACAAATATGTTTTTATAAATATTTATTGAGTTGTAAAACCAAATACAGGAGTCCCTAGGTGGTGCAAATGGTTAATGCACTAAGCTGCTAATCGAAAAGTTTTATATTCAGGTTTACCCAGAGACTCCTCAAAAGAAAGCCCTGGTGATCTAGTTCAGAAAAGTCAGCCTAGAGCACAATTCTACTCTAACATACATGGGGTCGCAATGAGTCGTAATAGACTCAAATGCAATTGTTTTTGTTTCTTGCTTTTTGTTTTTTTTTTATAAAACCAAATACAATGTAAAATGTATGTCATACATGTTCTTTTGGGAGTTTTTCTGCATTAGCTAGACTGTTTGAAATCTGAAAAGTTTGAGAACTGGTCTTAAAATACAAGTTCAATGATGTTTAAACAGAAAATATTTTCTTTCTAGCTTAGTAAATCTTCCTGTTAGCAAGAGAAGCTTTTTTCCATTGATCCAAGATCCTCCTTTTAGGGTTCAAGATTAGAGTCAGTTGTCTCAAAATTGTTCACTATTGATTACATGTATGAAAGAGTTGAGAAATCTTTAAATGATAATGCTGAACAACAACATTTAGCCTGTGTTGGTATAGACGGCAATCCCTAAGTTAACTGTATTTTAGGTAATTGACACAGGTTCTTTTAATTATTTTTAAAATATCTAAAATTGGTGTTTGCCAGGCATACCATTTGTCATGGATTGAATTGTGTCCCCCAAAAATATCTGTCAACTTGGCTAGGTCATGATTCCCAGTGTCGTATGATTGTCTACCATTTTGTCATCTGATGTGATTTTCCTGTGTGTTGTAAATCCTAATCTCTGCCTGTGGTTAATGAGGCAAGATCAGATTACATTAAAGAGGATTAGGGTGGGATGTAACACCCTTACTCAGGTCACATCCCTGATCCAGTGTAAAGGGAGTTTCCCTGGGATGTGTCCTGCACCACCTTTTATCTTACAAGAGATAAAAAGAAAGGGTAGCGAGCAGAGACTTGGGGATCTCATACTACCAAGAAAGCAGCACTGGGAGCAGAGTGCGTCCTTTGGACCCTGGGTCCCTGTGCTGAGAAGCTCCTCAACCAGGAGAAGATTGATGACAAGGACCTTCCCCCAGAGCCTACAGAGAAAGAAAGCCTTCCCCTGGAGCTGGCGCCCTGAATTCAAACTTGTAGCCTACTAGACTGTGAGAGAATAAACTTCTGTTTGTTAAAGCCATCCACTTGTGGTATTTCTGTTATAGCAGCACTACATAACTAAGACACCATTGTAATCTGGAAGTCAGCTGTCTTCTGACATAGGACTTGGTCACCTACATTCTCTGTGACATAGAAACAGGGTAAGTTTCTTGGAGTCAACACTATACACAGTTCCCTACTTTCTTAATAGTTCCAGCAGCATGTGCTGTCATATACTGCTCAATGTAGATTCTCAATAAAGGTACAGCTTGATGGAGAGGTAGACGGCTGAAGAGGTTTGTCTAATATGAAAATGAAAACAATTCTACAAATGAAAATTAGGCCTGTTATTTCATAGTTTCCAGACTAATCTATAAAATACTTTGAATTTCCTATAAATAAGAACTTAACTACTGATAAATAGAAAAGATCATTCACATTATTATTATTTTTATTATAGTTATCATTATAATTATATTATTATTGTTATTTTGGCTTACTAACCTCAGAGCAGAAGACTTTTTGAATTAATTGCAAATAAATTTTACAGGTATGGTTTAATTTTTGGAAAATAGTTTTTACTTAATTATTAGCAAGTGTCTGCATCCTTTTTAGTTCTCTCTGAAGAAGAGAAAACATCATGGATGGGGCATAAGGCTCAAAACAGATCTACTCATTAGTCTTTGCTAAGTATCTGTGCAGAGTCTGGGTTGCCACATTTTATGTCCCAATTTAAAAGTCATTCAAGTTCAAATTCTTTTCAATTGCAAATCTGTTCAGGATCCCTGGGGAGATTATGAGGGAACCAGATGGCTGGCAAATATGCAGAGTTCTACCTAATCTAACTTTTAATTTTAAAATAATTGAGTCATTCCTCTTCATGTAGCCTTCAAAGGAAGGCAAATTACATAAGGGGAAAATGTTGCTGATGCTTGTTCAAGTTGTGTTTAATGATTTAATAAGGGTCAATCTTAGGAAATGTGGGAATAAATTGGGGTCAAAAGAAAATTCCCAAGAAGTGAGTGATCTCCAGTTGCTAAATGAATGAGTTTTGAGTGGTAATACATGGAATTTATCCCAGTCATGTGCTGTAAGAGCCATAAATTTTAGAAGCAGAGCATCTTTATTGATCTAGTCAAGGGATGGTATAGATTTCAATAGTTCTCAAACTTTTTTCTGCCACCTCACACACAACAAACAACATAAAGATTCATGACATATTATCGTAGTACAGTAATATTTTGAAGTACTAGTTTGTGTCTTTCATCTCAAATACTGAATTTGCTCACTGCCACCCTGAGATCCTCCTCTCTCCCGCCAGCGTTCAAGAGCAGACACAAGTCACTCAGGCAGCGCCTAAAGAATAAAGCTAATATATTCAACTCTTCAATGCCCTCTGACCTAATAGGAGGCTGAGAGATTCTGATACATGCTTGCAGAGAGAGGTTTTCTGCTCTTCCAAAATAGAAAAATGATGCAGTGAGAGGTAGAAAAGAATGGAGGACTACTGTGCAGATAGGAGAGTAGATGAGAGAGAACCAGAAAGACCTATCAAGTAGCCCCCACCAGCACCGGTGAGTGGTCTGGGCACTGAGTCAGTGCAGAATTGATGCCTTATGAGGACTACCAATCGCCCAGCCTTCAGTCCACTGTCTATCCATCAACACCTACCATGGTTTGTATGCCAAGACTCTGCCCTGCCTCTTACCTGATCTATCCAGAACAGATGATGGGACACTTATATACCTTGCAGGGGGAAAGGAAAAGTCCCTCCCTTGAGCAAGCAGAGACAATGCAGAATCAGGACCATGGTGGAACTCATAGCCCCTGCTTTACTCTCTTTCTCAGGTATACACATCAGAAGAAAAAACTATTGACCATACACCAAAAGAACAGCTCAGTTTGTGCTGGAGACAGCTATCGGCTGTAAGTGGTGTCCATCTTGGAATGAATTTATATAATACAGCACAATTTTTTAAAAATCCAATCAAATCCACTTCAACTTAATAAGCATTTATTGAGTTCCTACTATATATGTACATGGCACAACGGTTAAGTGCTCAGCTACTTACCAAAAAGTCAGTGGTTTGAACCCACCAGCTACTCTGAGGGAAAAAAGACCTGACAATCTGCTCCTGTAAAGATTATACCTAGGAAACCCTGAGGGGCAATTCTACTCTGTCCTATAGGACCGCTATGAGTAGAAATCGACTCCGTAGGGTCTAAAAACATATGCGTGTGTCTGTGTGTGTGTGTTTGTGTGCTTGTGTGTCAAATGCTAAGGACATTGCTACAGCTGTGATACGTAAATCAAAAAGCCACAGCCGTAAACTGCAACTGTTTCTCCATATTCATGAAAATTAGTGACGAGACACTGCTATAGAAAAACTCAATGTTTCCAAACTGTCCTTGTCAGCAGGAACAGCCAAAGAATCAGAAACATGACTTCCACAAAACTTTCACCTTCTGAATCTCATCATCGGTGGAACCTAATTTACATGGAAAAGCTTAAAGGCAAGGAAGCCTAAAAAAACGTTCTTTAAAAAAAAAAAAAGTGTGTGTGTATATATATATATATATATATATATATATATATATATATATAGTTCCAGCTTCTGCAAGGAAGGACAAAAAATCAGAATATGGTTAAAATTAGTATTGAGTGCCAACTCATCAATTCAACACAAACTTCTCTTTTGAGACATGAAAGAATTCAAACAAGCTAGCCAATGAGCAGAGATGCGGGAAGAGAGATGCCAAGCCAACTGAAGATCATACAGGAGCAGAAGCTCAAAGAGACAAGGACCTTCCTCCAAAGTCTATAGAAGGAGAAAGCCTTCCCCTAGAGCCGGCACCCAGAATTCTGACTTCTAGTCTCCTAAACTGTGAGAAAATAAATTTCTGTTTGTTAAAGCCACCCACTTGTGGTATTTCTGTTATAGCAGCACTAGATAACTAAGACAATATATTTATGTGTGTGTGTTCCTGGGTGGCACAAACAGTTAAGTGCTCAGCTAATAACCAAAAGGTTGGTAGTTTGCACCCACCCCTAGGTACCTTGGAAGAAAGCCCTGGCAATCTACTTCTGAAAGATCACAGTCATGAAAACCCCATAGAGCACAGTTTCTATTCATGAAACACATGAGGTCACCATGAATCAGAATTGATACAATAGCAACTGGTTGGTTGGTTTTGTTGACTACTGTTGGTTTGCGACTTACTTTAATAAAGATGAAAAGCAGTTACTACCGTCTGGTGATTTTTTTCTTTTTTGTACATCTTATCATCAGTAATATGTACTAGATACAATGGTAAAATACATATGTAAGTTTATATGTAATGTTTCCAACCCTCAAAGACAAAGATCAGATTTATAAAGATATTGATAATAAAAGGCAATAATGAAAATTTTTTTTAAATGAAATATTTGGCTTACATCAGAATTGACTTACAATGGAATTGTCAGAATGGAACCCTGTCATAAGTGGAAGACTACCTCTCTCTATATATACCTAATTTTTTTTAATGTTGAGAATAAGGAAACCTCCTAAAATTTCAAAGTAAATTCTAAAGCTTTAATATTGATGACAACTTAATGATAATATAAGACTCCAGCTGAGCAAAATTCTGAAGAAATGGGATTAAGATTAGCAGTCATAAATACAAAGCAAACATATTGAAGTAATTCAAGGTAAGTTAAGGAAGAAGAGAGAACTCAAAAAAATGGATATGTACCAAGATGCATTGATGTAATTACACTTAAAGATGTGACTATTTGGATAATTTGTATTTATTAGCTTCACGCCTTCCTTTTGCAAAAAAGCATTTAGGCATTGGATGCCACACACCGACTGCTTAACTGATCCCTTTTAAGTTATACTAGAGAGTCTTTGTCTTTAGGAGAAAAACGTTTCTAAACAAGCTGGTAGGGTTCTTCTAACACAGAGAGCAATAGCATTGCTGATACTAAATTCTGTTAGAGGAGGGTGGTAATATTTTGAAGTATGTAATATCCTATAATTTCACATGACTAGGTTTATCCACCATTTAAAATAACTATTTTCTAGACAAGTGGTCCCTAAATAAAAGTGAAAGTTGTGATTTCATATTTAAACAAAAGAAACCTTTGGAAAGAATTAAATTGCTAGCTGGGGAAGTTTATGAACAAAATGATTTTAAGCATCAAATTATATGTAATGAATGTGTAAAGCTTTTAGAAATCAAGATAGAGCACCAGCATCCAAAGTTAATTGGTTACGACAGGATGTAGAATCACACTAGTAAATTGCTTCTTAAATAAGAGTAATTATAACTTGCCTAATAAAAGATAGGTGAAAGTTACTTTAAGCCACAAAGTAAAATTACTTTTTTAAATAGTCAAGACAGGATCTCAAGTGGATTACCAAAAAATAAAAATGAATAAAAAAGCACAGTTGCAAACAACTTCTACATATCCTTCTTTAATACTGTAAAGGGTCTAAACATGATATTAACGTTCTGATTAACATTTTAACATCTTAAAACTGTGCTTAAAGGAATAAAGAACAGATGTCAGAACGCTTACACTTATTTTTATTCTTTTATCGTTTACGCGTGTCTCTGATGGCCAAAGAAAGGGATGTGTTAGCAATTGCTCACACGAAATTTTGGGGTGCACAGCAGATTGTCTCCAATGTGTTGGTGAGCTAGAAAGAGAGTCACAGTGTGGAAACACAAAACTGAAAAGTGAACATTAGGCATGTCTGTTCTTAAGTGTCCTTTGGCATCTACTATATTGTGCAACCATAGCCTTGCTTCTTCTTAGGATTCTCTTCTCCTCAAATCTCTGTTCCTAATACACAACCACTCCACTATCTCTTCAGCTGACAGTCTCCAAGCTCACATTTTCACCCTAAGCCGTTATGCAAATTATTTTCCTAAATACAGACATTTCCCTTTTTAACAGAAATTCTACCGCTAGTAATTAAGATAATTTCTGAAAACCCACTACCCAAGCAAAAATCTACAGCCCTATAATCTATGTAAAATGAGGTTACAATCCTCACACTGGGACATTTAAAAAAAAAAAAAAAAAAAACCCTGTTCCTCAAGGAGATAAGCTTGGAGAAAGGTTATACCCAGGTCTTCTGTTGGTACCTTGCAGTCTGTATTTTCTGCTTCTCCTCTTCTGTGTCCCACAAAGGCTTGCCCAAAATCTATCACATCTTTGTGTTAGGGCTAATATACCAATTATAGGGAAATATCTTTTAGCCATTATTAATACAGTTCAACTTTTCTGGAAAAAGTCTGAATTCAGTACATCCCAAGTCCTGCAAGGCTAGACTCCCACAGGTTCACTCTGCTAATTCCCATCTGCAAATACACCTTCTGGAGATGCCTAGGAGGACTCAGGCAGGACTTCTCTCTCTGTGGCGCTGCTGGGCGCTATTTCCACATACTGCTATAGGCTTTTTAGGAAGAAAGCAACTTCCAGGTAGATGTTCCCTTAAAAACTCCCACTTCTAATAAATCCTATGTGAGTATATCCTGTTAAACATCACATGTTCTCCTGCCTGCAAGAGTTTGGGGTTTCTTGATTTAAACATGTGCATAGGCTACATGGAGCCCTAGTGGCACAGTGGTTAAGAGCTTGGCTGCTAACCAAAATGTTGGCAGTTCAAATCCACCAGTCGTTCCCTGGAAACCCTATGGGGCAGTTCTACTCTGTAGTATAGGGTCGCTATGAGTTGGAATTGGCTCAAGGGCAACAGATTTGGCTTGGATTGGGTTACAGGCCAACATGTTTAGAGTAAATCACTAGAGGTAACAATGGAAGAAATAGGGCCTATACGGGCAAGAAAGATAACTAGTAGATATTTATTGGTGGATAAAAAAACAAAACAAACAAATAAAACACCAACCTCTGAAATTTTCAATCTATATCATGGGAAAGGGCCTAAATAAAATCTCTTTTCAGATCAAAAATCTTTCCATAGTTTATCTGCCCACTAAATTTAATTTAAAATTATTATCTCAGCACCTCCTTAAAAATACTTTTGTTCTAAAGACAATGTTCTACATTCTACCTTGGTGAGTAGCGTCCGGGGTCTTAAAAGACTGTGAGCAGCCATCTAAGATACTCCACTGGTCTCACCCCTTCGGAAGCAAAGGAGAATGAAGAAAACTAAACATACAAGGTAAAGATTAGTCCAAAGGACTAATGGACCACAACTACCACGACCTCCACCAGGCTGAGTCCAGTACAACTGAATGGTGCCCGGCTACCACTACTGACTGCTCTGACCGGGATCACAACAGAGGGTCCTGGACAGAGCTGGAGAAAAAACTAGAACAAAATTCTAACTCACAAAAGAAGACCGGACTTACTGGCCTGACAGAGACTGGAGAAATCCCGAGAGTATGGCCCCTGGACATCCTTTTAGCTCAGTGGTGAAGTCACTCCCGAAGTTCATTATTCAGTCGGGGACTGGACAGCCTTATAAAACAAAACAGGACTAATGAGGCACAGCAGTCCAAGGACAGGGACTAGTAGGCAGGAAGGGACAAGAAAGCTGGTAATAGGGAGCCCAAGGTTGAGAAGGGACAGTGTTGACATGTCATGGGATGTTGTCCATTGTCATAAGGCAATATGCGTACTAACTGTTTAATGAGAAACTATTTGTTCTGCAAACCTTTATCTAAGGTATAAAAAAAAAAAAAAAGAATTGTCTATGTAAGATCAAACTGACTACAGCAACTCAAAAGGTTTGATGGGAAGCCTAGGGGGCAGTAAGTTGAAGATAATGGTGATGGAATAATTTGGAAAAAGATAGAATAGCAGCACAACTGGAAGAATGTAATAAAGGTCACCGAATTATACATGTAGAAACTTTTGAAACCGTGTAATTTTGGCTATGTATATTTTCACCAAAAAAAAAAAAGGTCCTCCACGGTCGAGAAGGGAGAGTGTTGATGTGTCATTGGGTTGTTAACCAACGTCATAAAACAATATGTGTATGACTGTTTAATGAGAAACTATTTATTCTATAAACCTTCATCTAAAGTACAATAAAAAGGGGCAAGACGGCGCTCTAGGCAGAAACACCACGCCGTCCCTCCACAGCAAAGATCCAAAAAACTAAGCCTAACAGAGAATTAACAATCCTGAAACCCTAGAACACCAAATGAAGAGATAAAGAACTCAGCCAAACACCAAACGGAGTGAGAATACTAAAAGAGAACGGAGAGCGAGGAGAGACTCAGGCAGAGATTCCTTACCAGCTAACGCAGCGCGGATCCACCATCTTGGATTCCTATCGGAGACCAGCAAACGGGAGAGCAGCCTTGCAGAGCATCTGGTCGGAGACAGAACGACCGGTAAACTGCGGTGCGCGCTCTCCCACCACCCACCCCTCTCCGCCTCAGCTGGGGATCCCCTGCTTTCCGTGGCCAGGGTCTCTGGGCTGGGGGGTGCTGGTGCTTGGATTCCGCGCGCCTGGGCTGGCGGCTTTCTGGGAGCCGTTTGCTGGCAGCTAGCGAACCTTTCTCTGCCGCCTCCCCCTCCTTTTGCCTGGGTGCCTGGTTCCGAGGGCCGTCTCTGCTCTCTCCTGCGGGGCTGTAGGGCTGCGTGCGGGCGTGTGGCTGTTTCTAGGTCTGGGCTCCCGCGTGGGTGGGATCCCGGGGCCTTTGTTTGTTCGCCCCTCTGCTTTCCGTGGCCGGAGTCCCTGAGCTGGGGGGCGCCGGTGCTTGGATTCCGCGCGCCCGGGCGGGGGACTTTCTGGGAGCCGTTTGCCGGCCGCTAGCGAGCCTTTTTCTGCCGCCTCCCCCTCCTTTTGCCTGGGTGCCTGGTTCCGAGTGCCGTCTCTGCTCTCTCCTGCGGGGCTGTAGGGCTGCGTTCAGGCGTGTGACTGTTTCCAGGTCTGGGCTCCCGCGCGGGTGGGATCCTGGGGCCTTTGTTCGTTGGCCCCTCTGCTTCCCGTGGCCACGGTCACTTAACCCCGAGACTACCGGCTTCTTGGAATTCGCGCCCCTGAGTGGGGGCTCTCTGGGTCCCATTTGTAGGCACTGACTGCTGGTGTTGCCCTTTTTTTTTTTTCTCTCAATTTTATTTTTCTTCCTTTTTTGATTAGTTTTGTCATCTTTTACCTCTTTTTCTCTTTTGTCTTTCTTCATTGCTTAATTTCTTGTCTCTCTATCTCTTCCTTCTCTTTCTGATCCCTGAACTCCAGGCGATGTATGCCTCTGTACCTTCTGGCCAGGCTGAGCTGTGAAAATTGAGACTGACTCCCCCAGACCTCATAGCTGCATCGGTGGGATCCCTGGGAACTTTGCAGTTCTTTAACTTTTCTGATTTTTATTTGGTCATTCTTTCCTTTTCTTTCTCTTCCCCCTTCTGGTTTCCTCCATCCCATAGTCTCTCATCTGTACATTCCAACGACAAGCTCCCCTAGCATTCTTTTATGTTTGTACACTTTTTGCTCCTCCTCCTCTCTCCTCTCTCCCATATCCAGCTTAGCTTCACACATAACCATCTTCCCGCTGCACCCTACCTACCTGCACCGTGCACTAGACATCACATCACCAAGCGGTGCAGGCACGCCCTATTGGAACCTGCCCAGCACTGACTACCGACCGTCCTGGTGGCTGCGGTGAGTGCCACAAGCAACCCATCCCAGTGGCTCCTCCTCAACTAGATCTGCCCAGCTGTACCACAAGAACGAAAAAAAAAAAAATCTACAATCAATAAACGAGAGAAATATCTACTGAATGCCCCGAAAACAGCAAACAATATCAAAACATTTACAAAAACAAGACAAGATGGCTCCAATAGGCGTCCAAATTAAAACACCAGATAACTCTCCGGTGGAAGAAAATGCACTAGAAGTACCTGATACGGAACTCAAATCACTAATACTCGGAATTTTCCAAGAACTGAGGCAAAAAGCTGACAAACATGAGGAAAAAATAGACAAATTTATGGAAAATACAGACAAAAAATTGGAAGAATTCAGGAAGATGATGCAAGAACAAAATGCCAAAATAAATTCACAACTCGAAATTATACAAAAACAACAATTAGAAATCCAAAAGATAAACAACAAGATTTCAGAAATGGACGGTGTCATAGAAGGGCTGAGAAGTAGATTTGAAACCATGGAAGACAGGATCAGTGGAACTGAAGACAAACACTTGGATACAACTCTGTTTCAGGAAAACTCAGAAAAAAGAACAAAGAAAAATGAAGAGACCCTGAGAGTTATGTGGGACACAATTAAAAGCAAAAACTTACGAGTGATTGGCATACCAGAACAGGGGGAGAAAACAGAAAACACAGAGAGGATCATTGAGGAACTGCTGACAGAAAACTTTCCCAATATCATGAAAGATGAAAAGCTGGTCATCCAAGAAGCTCAACGAACCCCATATAGAAGAGACCCCAAAAGAAAATCACCAAGACATATCATATTCACACTCGCTAAAACTAAAGACAAACAAAGAATCCTGAGAGCAGCTCGTGAAAAACAAGAAGTCACATACAGAGGAGAAACAATAAGACTAAGCTCAGATTATTCAGCAGAAACCATGCAGGCAAGAAGGCAATGGGATAACATATATAAAATCTTGAAAGAAAAAAATTGTCAGCCAAGAATAATATATCCTGCAAAACTCTCATTCAGATTTGATGGTGAAATTAGGTCATTTCCAGATAAACAGAAACTAAAGGAATATGCAAAAGTCAAACCAAACTTACAAGAATTATTAAAGGGAGTTCTTCGATCTGAGGACAAACAGCTTAAGCCCTCAGGCAGGACCTAGGACCTAGGACGCAGGTTAACATGAACCAGATACCATTCTAGGAACTGAACTACAGACGACTTTCCAAAAACAAAAGATATACAACAGGGAATGAGAGAAATCAATCAAAGGATGACAACAACATCAAAACAATGAAAGAGGGAACAAACGGCATAGGTATAGAACCTTCTAAAGGAGAAGAAGGCAAGGCGATACCAAGTAACAGTAGACTGCTTCAAAATTATAAAGATAAGGGTAAAATTCATGGTAACCACAAAAAAAGTTAACAAACCAACTCATAAAAATAAAGACGAAAAACATAAAGTCTCAACAAAACCAAAACCTACAAAAACAAAAGAAATGAACACAAAATCCACAAACAAAAGGAACTCAGCACAAGAGAGTAAGAAGAACAAAGAAAACTTCAGCATCACAAAAAAAAGCACTACAAAATGACAGCAACAAATTCACATCTATCAATAATTACACTGAACGTAAATGGACTCAATGCACCCATAAAGCGACGGAGAGTGGCAGAATGGATAAGAAAACAGGATCCATCTATTTGCTGTCTACAAGAGACACATCTTAGAAACAAAGATGTGAATTTATTAAAAATCAAAGGTTGGAAAAAAATATATCAAGCTAACAACTACCAAAAAAGAGCAGGAGTGGCAATTCTAATCTCAGATAAAATAGACTTTAAAACAAAATCTACCATAAAAGACAAAGAAGGACACTATATAATGATTAAGGGGATGATCCATCATGAAGACATAACCATAATAAATATCTATGCACCCAATGACAGGGCTCCAAAATACATAAAAAAAACTCTAACAGCACTGAAAAGAGAAATTGACAGTTCCACAATAATAGTAGGAGACTTCAACACACCACTCTCAGTAAAGGACAGAACAACTAAAAAGAAACTCAGCAAAGATACAGAAGACCTAAAGGACACAATCAGCCAACTGGACCTCATAGACATATATAGAACAATCCATCCAACCGCTGCAAAGTACACATTCTTTTCCAATGCACATGGAACGTTCTCCAGAATAGACCACATCTTAGGCCACAGAGCAATCCTCAACAAGATCCAAAATGCTGAGATAATTCACAGTATCTTCTCTGACCACAATGCCATCAAGGTAGAAATTAACACTAGAAAGAGCAAGGAAAAAAAATCAAACACATGGAAACTGAATAATAATCTGCTTACACATCAATGGGTAATAGAAGAAATCAGAGATGGAATTAAAAAATTCCTAGAATCAAATGAAAATGAAAACACATCATACCAAAACCTTTGGGACACAGCAAAGGCAGTCCTCAGAGGACAATTTATAGCAATAGATGCACATATCAAAAAAGAAGAAAGGGACAAAATCAAAACATTAACTACAGAACTCAAACAAATAGAAAGAGAACAACAAAAAAAGCCTACAACCACCGGAAGAAAGGAAATAGTAAAGATCAGAGCCGAAATCAATGAAATAGAGAACAGAAAAACAATAGAAAGAATCAACAAAACCAAAAGTTGGTTCTTTGAAAGAATCAACAAAATCGACAAACCACTGGCCAGACTGACAAAAGAAAAACAGCAGAGGGCACAAATAACCCAAATAAGAAATGAAATGGGGGACATTACAACAGACCCAACTGAAATAAAAAGGATTATAACAGAATATTATGAAAAACTATATTCCAACAAATTTGAAAACCTAGAGGAAATGGATAAATTTCTAGAAACATACGGCCTACCCAAACTACAACAAAGTGATATTGAAAATCTGAACAGACCCATAACAAGAGAAGAGATTGAAAAGGCAATAAAAAAACTCCCAACCAAAAAAAGCCCTGACCCAGATGGCTTCACTGGAGAATTCTACAAAACATTTACAGAAGAGCTCGTACCAGTTCTACTCAAGTTATTTCAGAGCATAGAAGAGGAAGCAACACTTCCAAATTCATTCTATGAAGCCAGCATAACGCTGATACCAAAACCAGGCAAAGACATCACAAAAAAAGAAAATTACAGACCAATATCTCTCATGAATATAGATGCAAAAATTCTGAACAAAATTCTAGCCAATAGAATTCAGTATCATATCAAAAAAATAATACACCACGACCAAGTAGGATTCATACCAGGTATGCAAGGATGGTTTAACATTAGAAAATCCATCAACGTAATCCACCACATAAATAAAAGGAAAGAAAAAAATCACATGATTATCTCAATTGATGCAGAAAAGGCATTTGACAAAGTCCAACACCCATTCCTGATAAAAGCTCTCAATAAAATAGGTATAGAAGGGAAATTTCTCAACATAATAAAGGGCATCTATGCAAAACCAACAGCCAACATCATTCTTAATGGAGAAAGGCTGAAAACATTCCCCCTGAAAACAGAAACAAGACAAGGATGCCCTTTATCACCACTCCTATTTAACATTGTGCTGGAAGTTCTAGCTAGAGCAGTAAGGCAAGAGAAAGAAATAAAGGGCATCCAAATTGGTAATGAAGAAGTTAAACTCTCCCTGTTTGCAGATGATATGATACTATACATAGAAAACCCTAAAGACTCCACGAGAAATTTACTGGAAGTAATAGAAAGATTCAGCAGAGTAGCAGGATACAAGATAAACATTCAAAAATCAGTTGGATTCCTATACACCGGTAAAGAGAACGATGAAAAGGAGATCAGGAAATCAATACCATTTTCAATAGCCCCTAAAAAGATGAAATACTTAGGAATAAATCTGACCAGGAATATAAAAGACCTATACAAAGAAAACTACAAAACACTGCTGCATGAAACCCAAAGGGATCTACATAAATGGAAAAACATACCATGCTCATGGATAGGCAGACTCAACATTGTGAAAATGGCAATTCTACCTAAAGCAATCTACAAATACAATGCAATTCCGATACAAATACCAACAACATTCTTCAAAGAGATGGAAAAACTAATTATCAACTTTATATGGAAAGGGAAGAAAACCCGAATAAGTAAAGCACTACTGAAGAAGAAGAATAAAGTTGGAGGACTCACGCTACCTGACTTGAGAACCTACTATACAGCTACAGTACTCAAAACAGCCTGGTACTGGTACAACAACAGAGACATTGACCAATGGAACAGAATTGAGAACTCAGATGTAAATCCATCCACCTACGGTCACCTGATTTTTGACAAGGGCCCAAAATACATCAAATGGGGAAAAGACAGTCTTTTTAACAAATGGTGCTGGCAAAACTGGATATCCATTTGTAGAAAAATGAAACAGGACCCATACCTCACACCATATACAAAAACTACTTCAAAATGGATCAAAGACCTGAATATGAAGCCTCAAACTATAAAATTCATAGAAGAAAAAATAGGACCAACACTTCAGGCCTTAATACATGGCATTAACAGGATACAAACCATAAACATCAACACAAAAAACCCAACAGATAAACTAGATAATTGGGATCTTCTAAAAATCAAACATCTATGCTCTTCAAAAGATTTCACCAAAAGAGTTAAAAGAGAACCTACAGACTGGGAAAAAATTTTTGGACAGTACAAGTCAGACAAAGGTCTAATCTCCATAATCTACAAGAAAATCCAACACCTCTACAACAAAAAGACAACCAATCCTATCAAAAAATGGGCAAAGGAAATGAACAGACACTTCACCAAGGAAGACATTCAAATGGCCAACAGACACATGAGGAAATGCTCGCGATCACTAGCCATTAGAGAAATGCAAATTAAAACCACAATGAGATACCATCTCACCCCGGCATTACTGGCACGAATCAAAAACACTGGAAATAACAAATGTTGGAGGGGCTGCGGGGAGACGGGAACTCTTATACACTGCTGGTGGGAATGCAAAATGATACAGCCATTTTGGAAAATGATATGGCGTTTCCTCAGAAAGCTAGAAATAGACATACCATTCGATCCAGCAATCCCACTCCTAGGAATATATCCTAGAGAAATAAGAGTCATCACTCGAATAGACATATGCACACCTATGTTCATGGCAGCATTATTCACAATAGCAAAACGATGGAAACAACCTCGATGTCCATCAACAGACGAATGGATACACAAACTATGGTACATACACACAATGGAGTACTATGCAACGAGAAAGAACAATGAATCGGTGAACCATCTCATAACGTGGATGAAACTGGAGGACATCATGCTGAGTGAAATAAGTCAATCACAAAAGGACAAATATTGTATGAGACCTCTATTGTAAAAACCCATGAAAAAATTCACATGCAAAATGTAACAATCCTTGTTGGTTACCAGGGATGGGAGGGGGGTGGGGGGATACTAAATAGGTAATAGGTAAGTGGTAACTTGGGTGAGAGATGAGATAGTACATAGTACAGCGGAAACTAACACAACCTGCACAAGGAAAGGTCATGAAGGCCCTATAGACACATCCAAACCCCCCGAGGGACTGAGTTGTTGGACGGAGGGCTCTGGGGACCATGATCTCGGGGAACATCTAGCTCAATTGGCATGACACTACTTATAAAGATAATGCTCTACATTCTACCTTGGTGAGTAGTGTCTGGGGTCTTAAAAGCCTATGAGCGGCCATCTAAGATACTCCACTGATCTCATCCCTTCGGGAACAAGGGAGAATGAAGAGAACAGGATACAAGGAAAAGATTAGTCCGAAGGACTAATGGTCCACAGCTACCAAGGCCTCCACGGGACTGAGCCCAGTACAGCTGGATGGTGCCCGGCTACCACCAATGACTCCTTTGACCAGGATCACAACAGAGGGTTCTGGGCAGAGCTGGAGTAGGATGTAGAGCATAATTTTAACTCCCAAAAAAAAAAAAAAAAAAAGAAGACCAGATATACTGGCCTAAAGAATACTAGAGAAACCTCGAGAGTGTGGCCCCCAGACACCCTTTCAGCTCAGAGGGGAAGTTACCTTCAAGGTTCGATGTTAAGCCTGGGAATGGACACCCCAGTAAAACTAAATGGGACTAACAATGTACAGGAGTCCGGTGACAAGGGCCAGAAGGCAGAGGGAGAGTAGGAAACTGATGATAAGGAACACAAATTGAATAAGGACACTGTCGATGTATTGTGAGATTGTTGACCACTGCTATAGGGCAACATTTGTAGTAACTATTAAATGGGAGGCTGTTTTGTCCTGTAAGCCTTCATCTTGGGCGAGAATGGCAGCACAATTGGAAGAGCATAGTCAATATCACTTAAATGTGTAAGTAAAAAGTTTTGAAATGGTGTTTAAATAAAATAAAAATAAATAAATAAATAAACAAACAAAGGAGACTAAAGAGGTACAATAGTCCACTGACAAGGTCCAGAAGACAGAAGGGGACAAGGAAGCCCCCTGGTGATAGGGAACACAAGGTGGAGTAAGGATATTCTTGATGTGCTGTGAGATTGTTAACCATTGTCATAGGGCAACATGTGTAGTAACTGTTAAATGAAAAACTATTTTGTTCTGTAAGCCTTCATCTTAAGTGAGAATAACAGCACAGTTGGAAGAGCGTAGTCAATGTCACTGAACTGTGAATGTAGAAAATTTTGAAACGGTGTATCTTTGGCCATCTGTAATTTTCATCAAAAAAAAAGGGTGAGAATTTAGAGGCTTAATACGTTGTGGGGTTGTTAACCAATGTCAAAAAAAACAACATGTGTACTACTATTTCATGAGAAACTATTTGCTCTGTAAGCTTTCACCTGAAGTACAATAAAATATATATTAAAAAAAAAAAAAAAAAACAGAAAAAAAAAAAATAAAGTACAATAAAAAAAATAAAATAAAAAATACTTTTGTTCCTCAAACTAAAACAATGTTTCAAATATGGCCCCTTTAACAGCGATAACAGCCAAATTTAGCTTGTCCTACTTGCCAATTCTCAGATACTTGCAACATTATCCTCAGGTTCTGGTATATATAGTAAATTAAAAGCCCATTTAGTAACTCTAAGAAGCCCTAGGCAAAAGATAAAAACGTCCAGTGCTTTTACAGAGAACCATAATGTACAAACAATTTTACAATGTTTAGCCTTGCAATCTTTGGCCTATAGGCTCTGCCATCAGTAATATGACTATGGGTGAAAATATCAGGCAGCCCTCTTTGCCGAGGCATTAAGAACATACTCAGAGTAGAAATGTCCACTAAACTGTGATTTATTAAGACGCAAAGGAATTATGTGAGAGTCACCTTTTCAAAAATAATCATTTTATCTTTGATCTTTACCAGTGAATAATAGAGTTTCATTTGGAACATAATTGCATGACCTAAATCTTGCGCACTCTGTACAATGTTCTTCGCAAAAACGAAGAATCTTCTTGATAAAATAAGCCAAAAGATCCCAGTTTAAGTAAGCAAACTAAGAAATGTTTAAAGGTCTGTATCACTGATGTCTTTTAAAATGCCCATAAAACTGAACAGCGCATATAGCGTATTTAACTTGCTCCCCTCTGCCAGAACCAGGTCCTTTCTCACATACTGTCCCCCTCTCTTACCCTCAGAACTGGATCTGTATTTCTAGGGCTCAGATGCTGGACTCCTTAGTTCCAAAATGATCTATAACTGCTCACCCTCTGCCTTCCCATCTATGACATCCTTGGGACTTCCTGGGAATTGGATTTTCTCTGGATATGCATATTTGTGAGGACACACACACACCTATATATATGTATACATGGTTTGACGTGAAATCCCAAGTCATCCACCTGGCATCATTCACCTGACTCCAATTTACCTTTCCAATCCAGGTCCCACCACCCCATCCATTCACTTTAAGCCTCAGATACACCTAAACTAACTGTTGTCCCCATTTCTGCCAACAATTCCTGCCTGTTCTTTCTATAAATCTTCAACATGCCTATCATGGTCTATTTAAATATCACCTATTCCACCATATCTCCTCTAACGTCCCCAGGCAGATTTAGACACCGCTACTCTGTCTTTGGAGCCCTGGTGGCACAGTGGTTAAGAGCTTGTCTGCTAACCAAAAGGTCCACAGTTTGAATCCACCAGTCTCTCCTTAGAAACCCAATGGGGCAGTTCTGCTCTGTCCTATAGGGTCGCTGTGAGTTGAAATCGACTAGGCGGCAATGGTTTTGCTTGTTTGTTTTTTGCTCTGTCCTTGCCATTATACTCCACATGAATAACTCTATATTGCTGTTATTGTTGTGGGGGATTTTATTTTACATATCTCTTTTTCTTTTCTATTATAATATCCTGGACAGTAGGAGCCATGCCTTCTTCTTTCTTATATCACCATGCATCCACACTGATTAAAAAAATCAGTTGAATTGAAATGCCTATTAGACAGGCACTAAAGTGAGTGATCATCCTCTCATGACAGTAGTGAAAAAGGAAGAACTATTTCTGCTTTGAAATCTAAAATGCATATATAGAGCTATTAGTCCATGGAGATAATTTAAGTACAGTGAGAGAAGGAGGAAGAGAACACAAATGGAATTAAGTGCTTGGAAGAGCCATTAAAGTCCTTCAGAGTGTGATTAACTTTGAGAGGTCTTTGGGTTGTTCCAATAGCTATGATCTTCTCCCCAGAAAATATGTGTGATGGTGCACGTGAACACATACACACACACACACACACACACACACACACACACACACACTTGTTTTTAAAATAGTTTTTAAAGACTTCTTTGCCCTTGAGATCCATCCATGGATTCCAAGTAGGGAGCTTCTGCGCTACCTGCTCAAGCCATAAACTGAGAAGACTGTGCCTTTTAAAACAGTGTGAGAGGGTACAGCCCTGCAATACAGACAGTGAAGCCTGAGCTTTAGGAGAAAGTGAAAAAAAAAAAAAAGACATGGGAAATGTAGACAGTGAACTCTTGGACCACTCTGTCTCAAAGGATTTTTGCCCCAGTGTTGTTTTGTTTAGTTTTTTAAGTTGTATATGTCGTATAATTACAACTAGCTGTTAAGACAGTGTGGTCTTTGTTGTTGTACTTGTTTCCTTATGAAGTAAAATAATCAGACTGATTAAAGGCCTCTATCCTTTTCACCTCTGAGGGAAAAAGAGCTGAGATCTTGAGGAACAAGCTGTTCTTGGGAAAATATCTGAAGTGTAGGGCAGGCAGCAGGAAGGAAAGAGGCAGTGACTTGGAAGGAAGAGAGTTGAGATGTTAAGCTTATTTTCATCATTTGAATTCAAATCTGAAGTTGGTTTGCAATCCTGAAATGAAAGAGTAAGTATACTTTTAATAGAAGTAGGATTGAGTGGAAGCAAGCAAACAAGCTGGAATGGGGAAGAAAAACAGAAGGAAAAAAATAAGCATATGAGTTGCAGAGACATGTTAAAATTATATGAAATCTTAGCTTAAGAAACTACTACTTAGGGGAAACATGACATGTTAGCAGTTAGAAACATTCTGTGTCTATGTGTGGACTATAGAAACCACTGGAAGAAGCAGAATGCTTTGATTCTAGTCACTTTAAATAGGCAAGCCTCGGGGTTTCTTCTTGGTTCCATCTAGCTTGCCAGGACACGTAATTTCTTCCTGGAGCGTCTAAGGATTTAGCTTGATTTTCACTCTCTAACAACAAAACCAGTTAATAGAACGTTTATTTAGCCCTCCATTGTGCCAATTACTGAGTGGAGGGTTTTATATATACATGATTTCACTTAATTCACAATGATTCCATAAGGCAGGTGCCATTACTACCCCAGTTTTCAAACGAAAATATGGAGGTTAAGAAAGTGTTAACTTTCTCAAGTTCAAACAGCTGATGAGTGTAAAGATGAAAGGGTTCTTCCCCCCAGTGCTCATTGACCTAGAAGGCAGTTGCAGACCTTAACTAACTGGTTAACTGAGATATGAAGTCTGGATTGTAAAATGATTTTTCTAACACTAGGGCAGAAAAGAAATTTCAAAGCAACTAAAATTCTTTATTTGAGCAGTCCTTCTTAAAACCCTATATCTTGGCCATCCCTTTCCTTCTTAACTTGAAGCTGCCACGGTTCTTTCTCGTCTTGTTGTCAGCTGTCATTGACTGGGCTCCGACTCATGGCAACCTCACTTAAAACAGAAGAAAACATTGCCTTACCCTGCACCATCTTTGCGATCATTGGTATGCTAGAGTCCACTGTTGTGGCCACTGTGTATTTTGAGTGCCTTCCAACCTAGGGAGCTCATCTTCCAGCACTATATTGGACAATATTCTGTTGGGATCTATAGGGTTTTTATTTGCTGATTTTTGAGACTGTATCACAGGCCTTTCTTAGTCTGTCTTAGTCTGGGAGCTCACCTGAAACTTGTCCACCGTGGGTGACCTGCTGGTATTTGAAATACCAGTGACATAGCTTCCATCTAACAGCAACACACAAGCCACAACGGTATGACAAACTGACAGACGGGTGGTGGTTTCTCATACTAACCACCCTTAAAACTTTCTTTGTCAGCCCTGTCCAGATTACATCTTCTCCTCATCCATGTCCTCTTTCCTTTTCTTCCCTGATCTAGGCTCCTCACCATTCTCCTAATTTTGAGTCACAAAAGTCAAAGAATCCTTTTGCTGAGGCCTGTACTATCTCAGGCAGGACTTCTGTGAGAATAAGACACTCATGCCCCCTCTGGGTGTAACATCACCTTCAGCCCCAGGTGCTCAGTCTGGCAGGCTGAGCATAGGCTGGAGCTATGGCCCATTCTCCCATTGCATCAGGTGCCTTTGGGCAGCCCCCAACCTATACCACCGATCGGCAGCTATGCACTGGATGCTGGCAGAACTCTCCCATAAAGAAAAAAAAAAAAAAGTAGAAAACAGATCAAGAAAAGCTGGACCACTCTCTCCAGTTGGCATTGAGAAGAAAATGCCTGAGAGTTTTCATATGTCAACGATTTTGGTTCTCTGACATTTGTTTACATGTCTTTTCCTCCACTAGACTTAAATGCTATGGATATAGGGTTTATTTTGTAGTTATAGGAAACTTTTTTTTTTATTCAGAGATTTTTAAATTTTTTCCCATACAAAAATGTATACATACATTGTTATCTGACCCTAACTGCTCTCCGTATACTGTGACAGCACACTCCTCCTTTCTACCTGATTCCCCATGTCCATTCAACCAGCTCCTAACCCTCTCTGACTTCCCATCTCACCTCCAGACAGAAGATGCCCATTTAGTCTCCTGTATCTACTGGAGCTAAGAGACACACTCCTCACCAGTATCACTTTATGTCTCACAGTCCAGACCAATCCCTGTCTGAACAGTTGGCCTTGGAAATTGTGTTAGTTCTGGGCTGATAGAGAATCCAGGGGCCATGCTTTCCAGGTACCTCCAGTCTCAGTCAGATCATTAAGTCTGGTCTTTTTACTAGAATTTGAGTTCTGCACTCCACCTTTCTCCTGCTCCATCTAGGACTCTCTGTTGTGTTCCCTGTCAGGGCCATCATTGGTGGTAGCCAGGCACCATCTAGTTCTTCTGGTCTCAGTCTGATGAAGTCTCTGGTTTATGTGGCCCTTTCTGTCTCTTGGGCTACTACTTTCCTTGTGTCTTTGATGTTCTTCGTTCTCCTTTACTCCAGATGGTTGGGACCAATTGATGCATCTTAGATGGCCATTTGCAAGCTTTTAAGACCCCAGACACCACTTACCAAAGTAGGATGCAGAATATTTTCTTAATAAGCTTTGTTATGCCAGTTGACCTAGATGTCCCCTGAAAGCATGGTCTTCAGACCCCCACCCCTGTTACTCTGTCCCTCGAAGTATTTGACTGTATTCAGGAAACTTCTTAGCTTTGGTTTAGTCCAGTTGTGCTGACTTCCCCTGTAGTGTGTGCTGTCCTTCCCCTCACCTAAGATAATTCTTAACTACTATCTAATTAGTAAATAATCCTCCCCCTCCCTCTCCACCCACGTAACCATCAAAGAATGTTTTCTTCTGTGTTTAAACCTTTTCTTATAATAGTGGTCTTATATAGTATTTGTCCTTCTGTGACTGAGTAAATTCACTCATCGTAATGCCTTCCAGATTCCTCGATGTTATAAGATGTTTCACAGCTTCGTCATTGGATAGGAAACCTTTGATGAAGAAAGTGACTTAATTTTATCTATATACTTTGGAAGATAGTTCTGGCCACAAAGTAAAGGATAGATTGGAGATATGAGAGATGACATGTGGGCAAGAGAGAATTTTCTTTACTTCTTGCCCTCTTCTTCCTGTCCTTGTAAGGAGGGGTCTTTGTTAAGACTGATGAGCAGACAGAGATGCAATTATGTAGTAATGCATTGAAGTTGTATTGTGGGAAGGGAAAGGCAAGTGTGTTTTAGTTACTTTCTACTCTGTTTGTGATCATGGCTGAGACCCCCATTGGGATTCTCCGATATGATTGGATGAGACTTTCAGGGGAGCTAGCCCAATGCCTGGCACGTGGTACTCAATATTTTGTCATTGCATGAATAATAATCCATGGTAGGTTTTAATGCATGAATCAGTGGGTTGATTGTTCTGAGTAAGCAGGCAGAGGCATGGACTAATGAAATTTAAGTTGTTATTATTACATAAGTTCATCTCTTCCTGTAGGCTGGTGGTACCAGAAAAAAAGGAGTTTTAATTTAATAACTGTGTGAAAAACTGGGAAAGAGTAAACTTTGAGAGGACCATAACAACACTGATTTGGCATGTTGCTTGAGCTTTTGGGCTAGAAGATTTTATTATCTCTATAATAACTTGCTATACCCACATATAGGTGAAGAGCTGAATTGCTATCCTTTATTTATTCAACTAAGGAGTCCTGGTGGCACAGTGGTTAAAGTGCTTGGCTGCTAACTAAAAGGACAGTGGTTCAAATCCACCAGCTGCTCCACAGGAGAAAATGTGGCTGTCTGCTTCTGTAAATATTTACAGCCTTGGAAACTCTATGGGGCAGTTCTACTATGTCCTATAAGGTCACTATGAGTCAGAATCGACTCAAAGGCAATGAGTTTGGTTTTGGTTTGGTTATTTATTCAACTGAATATAATTGGTGTCTACTATGGGCCAGGAACTGCAATAGGGATTATGCAAAGGTGAAAATACAGTTAGTGGCAAAAACCAGCCATACTTAAATTAGATATAAAGAACTCATAGTTTGGGGTAAACAGTATAATATGAAGTGGTTGGTGTCATAATTAAGGTGTATACCAAGGTGGAAGGGAGTATATGTGCATATGGACTGAAGGGAAGGAGTATATTGAACTGCCAGTGCCTGGTGACAATGAAACGAAGACTTGCTTTCAGTCAGTTTTATTATCGTTTTAAAATTCTCCATAGAAAATGAGCCCTTGTTGCCAGTCCCCAGGGCAAACTGCTCCCCCACCATCTCCCATCTCCTTGGTATGACACAGACCAAGTACTGTGTAAGTAAAATGAAAAAAGACATTGACTTTTTCTGAGGAAGCTACAAAAAAGAATAAACATTTAAATTAGACATTTAGATGGGACATTTAAATTAGATTTTGAAAAGAACTAAGTGTTCACCTAGTCGCCTGGAATTAGAATATTGTAAAATACTAATTCCCTCCTGAATTTAGAGCTTATCGCAATTTATTTTAGTCCATTGTTCTGTATGGGGTAATACCATTTATTTACACTTATAACCAGAGTTTCCTCCAGCCATATCAGCTAAAAGGTACAACTGATAATAGTGAATTTAGTAAGTTAATTTTTTTGCTCACTCTTCTCACTCATGGGCATACCCAGCTTTATTCAAAGAGTGGAATGGAAGCCTGAATGTGACCCAGGAGTTTCTTAGTGCTGCTGTAACAGAAATACCACATGTGGGTGGCTTTAAGAAACAGATATTTATTTTCTCACAGTTTAGGGGTTAGAAGTCTGAATTCAAGGTACTGGCTTTAGCAGAAGGTTTTCTCTCTCTTTCAGCTCATGAGGGGGGATCCTTGTCTCTCTTTAGCTTCTGTTCTTCAGTTCCTTGACTATCTTCATGTAGTATGTATCTTCCCCTCTGTGTTTCTTTCTCTGAGTAATTTGCTCTTTTTATATATCAAAGGTGATTGTTTTAAAGCATACCTTAAGGTGATAGGTTGCATAAATATAACAAAGAAAATCCTATTCCCAAATGGGATTACCCATGGGCATAGGGGTTTAGGATTTACAAATCATTTTTGGGGGGACACAATTCAATCCATAACAGGGAGCTTCTGTCTTTCCATGTGTGCTGAAGCAAGTTAGGTTCTCAACAAAGCAGACTCTGAGGCAGAGGGTAGTGTGCAGGATATAATCTAGGAAATGCCCTTGCTATCAACACCTGTGGAAGGGAGGAGAAGGAAGAAGCGATCAGCAGTGGAAGTCAAGCTAAGACATAGGCCTAGAAGGTGGCGGAGTAGTCAGATGCTTCCTGTGGTCCTTCTTACAACAAAGATAAAAAAAAAGTGAATCTATTATATATGAAAATCTAGGAGCCCTGAACATCAAAGGCAAAGTTGAGGAATCGGACTGAGTTGTGGGGGGAGGGAGAGACAGTTCGGAAGCAGCAAGGAGTTGCCAGACCTGACCTGATTGAAACCAGCACGCTTCAGGCCGGATCAGCTCATGTGAGCGGTGAGGCAAGCAGTGGCACTAGGGAGTTGTTTTCCACATCAGGAGATGCCTAGAGACGGAGAGTCTACTTGGCCATCCAGAACCAATGAAAAGGAGCGCTCAATCAGCAAAAGATAAGTACCCTGTTTGGGAAAAACCTCTCTCCCATTTACCTCCTCTCTCCACCCTCTGCACTGGTCCCGGGCTGGCTTCAGTGACGGCTGCGTCTTCTGGGCCGGAAGTACAACCCGTCATGTGCCCTGAGCCATTCTCCTGGCCTTGGAGAGGGAACAAATTAACAAACAGGAGAAAAAATAATCTGCCAGCTCACCTAAGCCAGGAACTCAGGGTAGGCACAGCTCCTTTGCCTAGACATTGGCATAATGAGTCCACAGACTTTGAATGCCTTTCACCTCTGCATAGACTTGTGTGGGCCCATTTCAACAGCATAGACCCTCATTACCACAGTACAACAGGGTATATACCTGAAGTCTAACTTCAAAAGTCTCAGCTGTGGGGTGGCAGGTTCGTGACATTTGACACTGCTCTTCCCATTGGGCAGGTTCCTCGCCTGCCCACATCGGGGGCCTGAGGACTGATTTCTCCACTCACACCACCTAGCCACCTGTGACAGGTGTCTAAGAAGAAGTGTTGTCCCCCAGTCCTTACAGCCAACAGCATTAGGTGCTCATAGTCTGGCTGCAAAAGCCACACACCTACGTGCTCTAGAGAACAGGGGCACACTTTCTTCCCAGAAACTTGGGGGTAGCTATCGGCCCACTGCCTTGCTCAGCATGTGACCCCCTGCTGCAGCCAGATACCTGTGCCTACACCAATCACCCATATCTGTCTAGGACTTTAGGTGAGAGCCTGCACAACACACTTGGTGGCCAACTACCAGGGCACCTGAGAAGAATCCATACAGGAGTAGTGGGTGGACTCCTGGGTTCACATACTTAGTAGCTGGTCTGGCCACCTGGTGGGAGGACATTGGAGCTTCAGGGGTCCCTGTGTTTGGGCTAGCTCACATGAGCAGCCTATTTGGGCATATCAAAACAAAACAAAACAAGAAGCTAGGACACAGTAAGCAAACATAAATAAATGTAATAAATTATTGATGGTTTGGAAACAACAGTCAATATTGAATCACATAAAGAGGCAGACCATGATGGCTTAAGTAAGCTCCCAAAATAAAGAATCAAGAAATTTTCCAGAGGAAGAGAATTTCTTGGAATTACCAGAGACAGAATACAAAAGATTGATATACAGAACTCTTCAAGAGATCAGGAAGGAGATTATGCAAAACGCAGAACATGCAACAGAGGAACTTAAGAAGATTAGAGAAGAGCATAATGACAAGCTGCAAGAATCCACAGAGAGACACCAGTCAGAAATCCAGAAGAGTAACAATAGATTTCCAGAATTAGACAACTCAACAGAAAGTCATAGGAGCAGAACTGAGGCAATTGAAGTCAGAATTAGGGAGACTGAAGATAAAGCACTTGATGCCAACTTATTTGAGGAAAAATAAGATAAGAGGATTTTAAAAATGAAGAAACCTTAAGAATTACGTGGGATTCTATCAAGAGGAATAACATACTAGTGATTGGAGTACCAGAACGGGGGGGATAACAGAAAATACAGAGAGAATAATTGTTGAAGATTTGTTGGCAGAAAACTTCCCTGATATCATGAGAGATGAGAAAGATATCTATCCAAGATGCTGATCAAAACTCACATAAGGTAGATCTCAAAAGAAAGTCACCAAGACATATTATAATCAAACCTGCCAAAACTAAAGATAAAGAGAGAATTTTAAGAGCAGCTAAGGATAAACAAAAAGTCATCTACAAAGGAGAGTCAGTAGGACAAAGTTTGGACTACTCAGCAGAAACCATGCGGACAAGAAGGAAATAGGATGACATATATAAAGTTTTGGAAAAAAAAAATTACCAGCCAAGAATTATATATCCAACAAAACTGTCTCTCAAATACGATGGCAAAATTAAGGCATTTACACATGAACAGAAGTTGAAGGAATTTGCAAAAACCATACCAAAATTACAAGAAATACTAAAGGGACTCCTCCAATTAGATAATAACTTCATACAATAACCAAAAAACTAGACCACAGGACAGAAGGACCAGATATAAACCCAGATAGGGAAGTCACACACAAAAAAAATTAAGTTAAAACACTGAAAATAGGAAAACAGAGATGTCAGCATGTAGAAGGTGACAATATTAAAAAAAAGGGACTAAAAAATGTAGACATCGATTTTTCATACGGAGAGAAAGTCAAGGCAACATAAAGAAATAAAAAACTGGTTTAAACTTAAAAGAATAGGGGCAAATATTAAGGTAACCACGAAGTAAACTAACAATGTTACAAGTCAAAATAAAAAACTAGAAAAATGTAAAGATTCAGCAAACACAGAATCAACAACAATGAAAAAGATGAAAAGAAAATACATAAAGAAAAATGACTCAGCACAGAAAATTAAGTGGAACAAAGAAACTGTCAACAACACACAAAAAAAGACATCAGATGACAGCACTAAACTCATACCTATCAATAATTATGCTGAATGTAAATGGACTAAATGCACCAATAAAGAGACAGAGAGTGGCAGATTGGATAAAAAAGCACGATCCATCTATAGGCTGCCTACAAGAGACACACCTTAGACTTAAAGACACAAACAAACAAAAACTCAAAGGATGGAAAAAAATCTACCAAGCAAACAACCCTCAAAAAAGAGTAGGAGTGGCAATATTAATCTCTGACAAAATAGACTTTAAGGTAAAATCCACCACAAAAGGTACTGAAGGACACTATATAATGGTAAAAGGGTCAATATACCAGAAGGACATAACTATAATAAATATTTATGCACCCAATGACAGGGCTCCAAAATACATAAAACAAACTCTAACAGCACTGAAAAGAGAGATAGACATCTTCATAATAGTAGTAGGAGACTTCAACACACCACGTTCTGTGAAGGACAGAACATCCAGAAAGAAGCTTAACAAAGACATGGAAGAGCTAAATGCTACAATCAACCAAGTTGATCTCATAGACATATAGTGAACACTCCACCCAACAGCAGCCAAGTATACTTTCTTTTCCAACGCACATGGAACATTTTCCAGAATAGACCGCATATTAGGCCATAAAGTAAGCCTTAACAGAATCTGAAGCATTGAAATATTACAAAGCATCTTCTATGACCATCAAGCCAAAAAATAGAAATGAATAACAGAAAAACCAAGGAAAAAAAAACAAACACATGGAAACTGAACAACACCTTGCTCAAAAACTACTGGGTTATAGAAGAAATTAAGGAGGGAATAAAGAAATTCATAGAATCAAACGAGAATGAAAAGACATCTCACCAGTACCTTTGGGACACAGCAAAAGCAGTGCTCAGAGGTCAGTTTATAGCAATAAATGCACTCATCCAAAAAGAAGAAAGGGCCAAAATCAAAACATTAACCCTACAACTGGAACAAGTAGAAAGAGAGCAGCAAAAGAGGCCCTCAGACACCAGAAGAAAGGAAATAATACGAATTAGAGCACAATTAAATGAAATAGAGACTAGAAAAACACCTGAAAGAGTTAACAAGACTGAAAGCTGGTTCTTTGAAAAGATCAACAAAATTGATAAACCATTGGCCAAACTAACAAAAGAAAAACAGGAGAGGAAGCAAACAACCCAAATAAGAAATGAGATGGGTGATATCACAACAGACCCAACTAAAATTAAAAGAAGCATAACAGAATACTATGAAAAATTGTACTCTAACAAATTTGAAAACCTAGAGGAAATGGACAAATTTCTAGAAATTCACTACCTATCTAAACTAACACAGAGGTAGAACAACTAAATAAACCTATAACAAAAGAAGAGATTGAAAAGGTAATCAAAAAAACTTCCAACAGAAAAAAGCCCTGGCCTGGACTGTTTCACTAGAGAATTCTACCAATTTTTCAGAGAAGAGTTAACACCAACTACTACTAAAGGTATTTCAGAGCATAGAAAAGGATGGAATACTCCCAAACTCATTCTATGAAGCCAGCATAACCCTGATACTAAAACCAGGTAAAGACACACCAAAAAAAGAAAATTACAGACCAGTATCCCTCATGAACATTGACGCAAAAATCCTCAACAAAATTCTAGAGGATAGAATTCAACAATATATCAAAAAAATAGTTCACCATGATCAAGTGGGATTTATACCAAGTATGCAGGGATGGTTCAACATTAGAAAAACAATCAGTGTACTCCATCACATAAATAAAACAAAAGACAAGAACCATATGATCTTATCAATTGATGCAGAAAAGCCATTTGACAAAGTCCAACACCCATTTATGATAAAAACTCTCAGCAAAATAGGAACAGAAGGGAAATTCCTCAACATAATTAAAGGCATTTATACAAAGCCAAGAGCCGACATCATCCTAAACGGAGGGAGTCTGAAAGCATTCCTCTTGAGAACGGGAACCAGAAAAGCAACACTTTATCACCACTCTTATTCAACATTGTGCTAGAGGTCCTAGTCAGAGCAATTAGGCTACAAAAAGAAATAAAGGGCATCAAAACTGGTAAGGAAGAGGTAAAAGTATCTCTATTTGCAGATGATATGAATCTAATACACAGAAAACCCCAAAGAATCCTCAAGAAAAGTGCTAGAACTAATAGAAGATTTCAGGAAAGTATCAGGATATAAGATATACATACAAAAATCAGTTGGATTCCTCTATGCCAGTAGAGAGAACTTCGAAGAGGAAATCACCAAATCAATACCATTTACAACAGGCCCCAAGAAGATAAAATACTTAGGAATAAATCTAACCAGAGATGTAAAAGACCTATACAATGAAAACTACAAGACACTACTGCAAGAAACCAAGAAGCCTACACAAGTGGAAAAACATACCTTGCTCATGGATAGGAACACTCAACATTGTGAAAATGTCAATTCTAGCCAAAGCGATCTACAGGCACAATGCAATCCCAATCCAAATTGCAACAGCATTTTTTAACGAGATGGAGAAACAAATCACCAATTTCATACGGAAAGGGAAGAGGCCCTGGGTAAGTAAAGCATTACTCAAAAAGAAGAAAAAAGTGGGAGGCCTCACACTACCTGATTTTAGAACCTGTTATACCACCACAGTAGTCAAAACAGCTTGGTACTTGTATAACAACAGATACATAGACCAATGGAACAGAATTGAGAATCCAGATGTTAATTCATCCACCTATGAGCAGCTGATATTTGACAAAGGCCCAAAGTCCATTAAATGGGGAAAAGACAGTCTCTTTAATGGTGCTGGCATAACTGGATACCCATCTGCAAAAAACTGAAACAAGACCCATACCTCACACCATGCACAAAAACTAACTCAAAATGGATCAAAGACCTAAATATAAAATCTAAAAGGATAAATATCATGGAAGAAAAAATAGGGACAATGCTAGGGGCCCTAATACATGGCATAAACAGAATACAAACCATAAGTAACAATGCACAAACACCAGAAAAGAGACTACATACCTGGGAACTCCTAAAAATCAAACACCTAGGCTCATCAAAAGACTTCACCAAAAGAGTAAAAAGACAACCTACAGACTGGGAAAAAAATTTTGGCTATGACAAATCCTATCAGGGGCCAATCTCTAAAATCTACAAGATACTTCAAAACCTCAACAACAAAAAGACAAATAACCTAATTAAAAAATGGGCAAAGGATATGAACAGGCACTTTGCCAAGGAAGACATCCAGGCGACTAACAGACACATGAGAAAATGCTCATGATCATTAGCCATTACAGAAATGAAATCAAACTACAATGAGATACTATCTCATCCCAACAAGTCTAGCATTAATCCAAAAAACACAAAATAATAAATGTTGGAGAGGTTGTGGAGAGACTGGGACGCTTATACACTGTTGGTGGGAATGTAAAATGGTACAACCACTTTGGAAATCGATTTGGCGTTTCCTTCAAAAGCTTGAAACAGAGGTACCATATGTTCCAGCAATCCCTCTCCATGGAATATATCCTAGAGAAATAAAAGATGGCACACAAATAGATATATGCACACCCATGTTCATTGCAGCCCTGTTCACAATAGCAAAAAGATGGAGACAACGTAGGTGCCCATCAACGGACAAAAGGATAAACAAATTATGGTATATTCACACAGTGAAATACTATGCAAGGATAAATAACAACAATGGAGCCATGAAACATCTTATAACATGGAGGAATCTGGAGGACATTATGCTGAGTGAATTTAGCCAGTTGCAAAAGGACAAATATTGTATAAAACCACTATTATAAGAACTCAAGAAAAGATTTAAACACAGAATAAAATGTTCTTTGATGGTTACAGAGGTGGGGAGGGAGGGAGAGGGGTGTTCACTGAGTAGATAGTAGACAAAAATTATCTTAGGTGAAGGGAAGGACAGCACACACTTCAGGGGAAGTCAGCACAACTGGACTAAAACAAATCTAACAAGTTTCCTGAATATAACCAAACACTTCAAGGGGCAGAGTAGCAGGGACAGGGCTCTGGGGACCATGGTTTCAAGGAACTTCTAGGTCAATTGGAATAACAAAGTTTATTAAGAAAACGTTCTGCATCCTACTTTGGTGAGTGGTGTCTGAGGTCTTAAAAGCTAGTGAGCAGTCATCTAAGTTGAGTCAATTGGTCCCAACCTACCTGGAGTAAAGGAAGAACACCAAAGACACAAGGAAAGTAGTAGCCCAAGAGACAGAAGGGGCCACATAAACCAGGGACTTCATCAGCCTGAGACCAGAAGAACTCGATGGTGCCCGGCTACCACCAAGGACTGCCCTGACAGGGAACACAACAGAGAGTCCCTGACGGAGCAGGAGAAAAGAAGGGTGTAGAACTTGAACTCAAATTCTAGTAAAAAGACCAGACTTAATGGTTTGATTGAGAATGGAGGGACCCCAGAAGACATGGCTCCCAGACTTCCTGTTAGCCCAAAACTAAAACCATTCCTGAGGCCAATTCTTCAGACAAAGATTAGACTGGACTATGGGACATAAAATGATACTTGTGAAGAGAGTGCCCCTTAGCTCAAATAGATACATGAGACTAAATAAGCAGCCTCTGTCCAGAGGCAAGATGAGAAGGCAGAGAGGGTCAGGAGCTGGTTGAATGGACACAGGAAAGCCCGGGTGGAAAGGAGGAGTGTGCTGTCACAATACAGGGAGAGCCATCAAGGGTTACATAACAACGTATGTATAAATTTTTGTATGACAGACTAACTTGAATTGTAAACTTTCACTTAAAGCACAACAATAAAAAATAATAATAATAATAATAAAAAGACACAGGCCTAATAAACAGTCTCAACTGATCTCATGGGGAGTTCTGGAGTTAAAATGGCCCTTCAGAGTTGTCTTGCATTGTGCTGAAATGATTAGGCTTATATATACAAATGAGCCACTGGATTTCAGCTGCCCCACAAAGTGTGTGTCCTTGTGGAAAGTGGCAACACCTGCAGCACAAGCCCTCCCTGAAGGGGTTGACAAATGAAGGCTGTCGTCTTCTGTCTGCACTCCCAGCCCTCCCTCTTTGAAGAAGGATCTGAGTGGCATATTTCTGCATATATCACCTACACCTAGTCTTGGGGATGCCGCACCCTTTTTTTGGCACTTATCTGGGTGTACAGTGCTGCACTAAAGAATCCCTGCACCATCATCTTGCCAGCCCCATGCCAGGGTTCTTGCTACAACTAATTTGATTGTATTTAGTTCTAGCATATTCATATACCATTTTTTTGATTCTCGTGGATGTTACTCAAACATTCTTTTGCAGCAGGTTGGTATATCAATTTAATTTTTTATTGTGGTAAAAAATATACACATATAAACATTTACTAATTCAACACTTTTTTCATATACAATTCAATTCAGTGGCATTGATTACATTCATGATGTTGTGCAACCATCACCACCATCCATTTCCAAAATTTTCCTTTACCATTAACAAAAACTCGGTGCCCCTAAGCAAAGATTTGCCTTCTCCCCCTCCCTCCAGCATCTGGTAACCACTAATAAACTTTGGTCTGTATACATCTGCCTATTCTAGATATTTCATGTAAGTGGGATCATAACAATATTTGTCCTTCTATATCTAACTTATTTCACTCAGCATAATATTTTTAAGGTTCATTCATATCGTAATATCAGGGCTTCATGTCTCTTAATGTCTTAGTAAGATTCCACTGGAGTCTCTGGGTGGTACAAACAATTAACAAGATGAGCTGTGAACCAAAAGGTTAGAGGTTCAAGACACCCAGTGACATCTCAGAAGAAAGTCCTGGTGGTCTACTTCTGAAAAATCAGCCATTAAAAATGCTGTGGAGCACAGTTCTACTCTGACACACATGTGGTGTCCGTGTAAGTCAGAATAGACTCAATGGCAAATCATTTGTTTGTTTGTTTTCTATCTGATAAGAGTTTAATATCTAGAATGCATAAAAAAATTCCTACAACATATAAGCAAAAAAAGACAAACAACCCAATCAAAAATGGCAAAGAACTTTAGTAGGCATTCCACCAAAAACCAAAACCAAACCCATTGCTGTTGGGTCGATTCTAACTCACAGTGACCCTATGGAAATACAAATGGCCAACAAGCACATGAAAAGATGCTCTGTATCATTAGTCATTACCCGTTACTGTCAAGTGGATTCTGACTCATAGCAACCCAATAGGAGAGAGAAGAACTGTCCCATAGGGTTTCCAAGGCTGTAACCTTTACGGAAGCAGACTGCCACATTTTTCTCCTGTGGAGCAGCTGGTGGGTCCAAACTGCTAACCTTTCGATTCACAGCCAAGTGCTTAACCACTACACCACCTGGGCTCCCTTCATTAGTCATTAAGGAGATGCGAATCAAAACCACAATGAGAGACCGCTTCACCCCTACTAGGATGACTATGATAAAAAAGAAAAAAAAGGAAAACAACAAGTGTTGGAGAAATTGGAACCCTCATACACTGCTGGTGGAAATGCAAAATGGTGCAGCTGCTGTGAAAAACAGTTTGGCAGGGCCTCAAAAAGTGAAACATAGAACTACCATATGACCCAGCAATCCACTTCTAGGTATGTACCCAAAAGACTTGAAAACAGAGGCTCAACCAGATACATGTACACCAGTGCTCATTGCAGCATTATTCATAGTAGCCAAAAGGTGCAAACAACCTAAATGTCCATGAACAGATTAATGTATAAGCAAAATGTGGCATATACAATGGAATATTTTAAAAAGGCATTTGCTGTGGAATAGATTCTGACTTGTGGTGACCCCATTTGTTTCAGTGTAGAACTGTGCTCCATAAGGTTGTCAATGGCTGATTTTTGGGATGTAGATCTCCAGCCTAAGCACATTAACCCTTTGCAGCACATGGGAAAAAAAAAAAAAATGAACACACCCACTGCCATCAAGTTGATTCTGACTCATAGCAATACTTTAGGACAGAGTAGAATAGCCCCATAGGGTTTTTAAGGCTGTAATCGTGCTTGGTAAAGTGGAGGGTCAGCAGAAAAGAGTAAGACCCTCTATGAGATGGATTGAAACAGTGGCTGCAATAATGGGCTTAAGCTTAACAATGACTGTGGGTATGGCACAGGACTGGGCAGTGTTTCCTTCTGTTGTACATAGGGTTGCTATGAGTCAGAACCATCTCAACGGCACCTAGCAACAACAGCAACTCTTTACGAAGCAGAGTGCCACATCTTTCTCCCAAGGAGCAGCTGGTGGGTTTGAACTGCCAGCCTTTCAGTTAGCAGCCGAGCTCTTTACCACTATGCCACCAGGGCTCCTTTTGCACCACCCAGGGACTCTCTGATCAGACATATGGTTCCCAGAAGTTTTCTCCAGATCTGTAGGTTGTCTCTTCACTTCGTTTTCATTTTGATAAACAAAAGTTTTTAATTTTAATAAATTTAAATTTTCCTATTTTGTCTTTTGTCTCTCATGCTTTTGGTGTCATATCTAAGAATCCATTGTTAAAATCTAGGTCCTGAAGCATAACCCCAGATTTTTAAATGATTTGAGCTGAATGGACCATAATAGGGAGCGAAAGTCTTGTGTTTACTTGGTAGGGCCAGTTACTTCTGGTAGAGTTTCTCCTTTCTGTTTTTGTTGTACTGGACTGTTTACCAAAGAATATTGGATTATTAGATTAAATTTCATTGTAGACCTCATACAGAATAGAAGTATATTTCCTAAGGCAATCCCAGAGACCCAAATTTAATACTTACATATCAACAGTGGGCCAGCAAAAACCAGTACTTTCAGAAAATCGTTTCCCTATGGAGAACTTTAATGCTATTCATTACCCATCTTATAATTCTGTTTATTTTCAGCTTCAGTTCATCTGGAGGGTGTTTCTTTTTACTTTCTTTGATTGCTCCTTGAATGGCAGTGGCTGGGAATTAGATGTGATGTGGATAATAATGTTCACTGGGTGGTATCTTTGGTCTCTAACCGTAGACATTTAGGGATATCAAGCATAGGGGCTCCCAGACTGTGGAATTTTAAAGATCAGTACAATTTCCAAAAACATATTAGAGAATCAAAATAAAGCTGTCAGCTTTTAATTTTTCCAAATAAAAAATATTAAAATTAAAACTTCTATTATCATTTTGGAAACCCTGGTGGGGTAGTGGTTAAGATCGACTGCTGCTAACCAAAAGGCAGGCAGTTTGAATCCACCAGGTGCTCCTTGAAAACCCTATGGGGCAGCTCTACTCTGTCCTATAGGGTCACTATGAGTTGGAATCAACTCATCGTCAATGGGTTTTGTTTTGTTTTTTGGTGTTATCATTTTATAAAATAAAGGACTTTAAACATCAACACAAAAGAAAAACGATTTTTAAAAGTCCAGTGCTGTAAGTTAAATACATTTAGCTACAGGAAAGTTCACTGTATGTCTTTATTTTTCTGATGTCACTTTATAGCCAGAGGTTACATCAGTGTCCACGGATCCTTCCAGAAGGGCAGGAACTTCGTATTTGTTGCCACTATTTTCCTAAGGCTTTGGCTCTGTGCCTCGCATGCAGGAGCTGTCAGTAAATGTTTGCTGAATAATCCCTGAAAACACTGTCATAGATTATCACCAGTCTGAAGATCAGTCTGGGAACCACTAATTAAGATAACATAGTGTTAGAGAGTTGGGATTCATTCAGCAGCCCTTCCTCCAATAACATTATTTCATCTCCCCTTTATCTCTGCCTGCTGCCAGTATTCAAGGTGAAGGCTTCTCAAACAAATTTCTTCTTGGAGCCCTTATTATAAACAAGGGTAGGGAAGATACGTCATCTTCCTGGGTCTTTGCTTTAAGGATGGAACGCAGATATTACCAGCCTGCACTAGGTGATCACTGGCACTGAAAAAGGATTACAGCACATTAATAACTCTCCTTGCATAAGAAACCGCAGGGAGCAAAGCAGAACACTTCCCCATTTGTGACATCTAGTGGCTCTGTATCTGCATGGCAACCTCTTAGCAAGAGAGGAAAATTCTGGCAAAGTCAACAGGTTTCACCAACTCCTGAAAAAAGAAAAAAAAAAACTAGATCACATCTTATTCCCCAAAATAGTTAGATGGTATTCCAATCTTAAGAACCCGGCAGACTAAAATACAAGGTGTTTGTCTGTCTTCAGAGTATTCAGCTGGATTCAGGAAACCACAAAAGCCCAAGTGCACCAAAGCTCAAAAATAATTATAATAGAGGAGAATTGAAAACCTAGTTCTCTATCTCTGGCTGTTTCTTCCGTAACACAGGAAAGCAAATTAAGAAGCCAGACATCCTCCATAGTAACAACTTGCATAATAGTGGGAGGCCAAATTCAGAATGAATCTTCAGGCTAAATAGCTATCATCTCTACTGATGTGGATTCCTTATGAAAGAATGGGAAAACCACTCAGCCCTCAATCATTTCTGTGACAATGTTGACTTGACTAGTTGGTATTTTGTTTGTGTTTTTGCTAACTGGAGGCACTGTGGCTTTGCATATGTTATCTTACTAAATTTAATCCTCACCGCAACTCTAGAAGTTAGGTCTTTAATTCCTCTGTTTTGACAGGTGAGTGTACAAAGTTTCAGAGCGACGAAACAAAACTCACCTTAATATTTACAACTAAAAAGTAGCATCACTGGCTTCTGATTCCGTGTCTCTTTGGCTTCAAGTGTATTTTTTTTTTTTTTTTCGCTATAGCATTTATTCAGATAATAGTTTTGATAAGTTAACTTATATTCTTTATTTTTTCCACCAATATTTCCCACTTTCTTTGTCCACCTCCTCTGTAGCAGGTATTCTGGGTCCATTGCCTCAGAGGAGCAATATGACAAGGAAAAAAGCTGAAAAAACCTGCAAATGTTTGCGCTTCTGTGTTCCAAAAGTTTAAGTCAGGAAGTTAGAGGATTAAGGCATATGTAAAGAGTATAGGAAGACTACCAAGAAGTGGGGTAGTGGGGAGGGGATTTGTGTCTAATTATTTACATGACTTCAGAGGTGGAGTGTCTGAGTTATCTAGTGCTGTTAGAACAGAAATACCACAAGTGGATGGCTTTAACAAAGAGAAATTTATTTCTTCACGGTAAAGTAGGCTAAAATTCAGGGCATCAGCTCCAGGAAAAGGCTTTCTCTTTCTGTCGGACTTCTCATCAGTGTTTCCCTGGACTAGGAGCTTCTCTGCAAGGAACCTCAGGTCCAAAGGATGCACTCTGCTCCTGGCATTGCTTTCTTGTGATATGAGGTCCTACCTGCAGCCCCCACCCCCCGTCTCTCTGCTTACTTCTCTCTTTTATATCTCAAGAGATTGCTTCAGGACACAATACAATCTTGTAGAGGCAGGATTTACAATATATAGGAAAATTACACAATACCAGGAATCATGCATGGCCCAGCCATACTGATACACACATTTTGGTTGGGGGACATAATTCAGTCCATGACATGGAGTGAAGATGAGAGAAAAGACACAGGTGGATCTGGGAAAGAGAGTCCCTGAAGACTTCTTCCCCAGGAAAGCCACCAGGACAAAGGAACACTCACTGAGGAAATATCCATAACATCTCAGCTAGGTTTACAGGATTGTAAAACGCCCTTCAGAGAACCCCATTCCCTGGAATAGGCTGAAACCTGCTAGAATCATTAGACCTGTAGAGGCCATGGGGACAGAAACCAGGGATGCCTCTGAACAACAGGATTGGACGTATGCCAGTGTTATGTAACTTAGACACAGCCCTGTGGGGCAGGGAATGTAATTAAGTTGACTGAGTTTAAGTCAAGAAGACATGAAGCAAAAAAAAAAAATGTTGAATTACAGAAAATATAAAATATTTAACAGCCACCTGAACCTATGGTCTGGGACTTATACCTACTATACACATGAGTTCAATGTGGAAGAGGTGACACTGCACAGAACATTGGTATCAAGAAGCTGGTACTGACCATTTAGGGACCTAGAACAAGTCAATTTATGGCAGACTTAGAACTGTGCTCCACGGGGTTTTCAGTGGCTGATTTTTTGGAAGTAGATCACCAGGCCTTTCTTCTGAGGGTCCTCTGGGTGGACTCCAACCACCAACCTTTGCTTTAGGAGCTGAGAGCTTTAACTGTTTGCACTAGCCAAGGACTCCTAATTAACCTCTAAGGACCTCACTTTTCTCATTCTACAATGGCTGATCTACCGTCTATGATCCTTTCTAGGACTGACATTTAATGATTCTGCAGGCACTGAGTCAAGGAGTAGATGCTCCCCTCACTCCCAAGACAGTGTGTGATTTCAAAAGTGTCACAAGATTCTGCAGGTCTAAAAGCACTCTACCCTGCCACCCTACAGTCCTTCCTTCCTGGCCTGCTCTTCTCACAATTAGGATTACAAAGGGGTTAAATGACAATGCACTGTCTCCTGAGGCCACTGCAAGGATATATAATAACAAACAATTATATTGACAACAATTATATTGACAACAGGATTCAGTTATAAAATGCCAAAACTACAGGGAGACCAGCTTTATGAGGACCCACAAAATATTCAGCTCTGTGGTTGCTAAGGGAACTAGAGCAAGACTCAGAGGAGAAAATGCGAAAGAGGTAACATAGGGCCCATGGTCTGCATGATTTGTTTATTATAAGTGCAAATGCATCCCAGACAGGAAGCAGTGGCAGAGTAGAGCAAAAAGCCAAGGAACAAAGGTTGGCGGAGATGCCCACTGTTCATCTCCAGACAGAAGCAGGGAACTGCTGGGTAGACAAGAGCCCGAGACTACACCAGGAGGGCCTGGCGGGCAACAGAGATGTCTCACTCTGATAAGGCTGGCAGCCTCGAGTCTCCTATGACCAAAACTGCAGGTGGTTTTCAGGGACAGAGCCCTGGCTCAAATCTGGGCTGCATTTCAACGTCTAAAAGCAGGAAGTGAACAGAAATCAGCACTCATTGGGAAAGAATGAGGAGCAAGGCTCAGGATCTCAAAGAAGTAGTTAGCAGCTTTGCACTCGGGAGACAAGCAGCCCCTGATACCACAATTAATTGCTGTGTGATCTCAGGTAAGTTATTTATCTTCTCTCAGCCTCAGGTAAAGTTAAGATTATTATTATACCACCTATCTTGAGGAATAACTCAAAACCAAACCTGTTGCCATTGAGTCGATTCCAACTCATAGCGACTCTATAGGACAGAGTGGAACGGCCCCATAGGGTTTCCAACGAACAGCTGGTGGATTCAAACTGCTTACCTTTTGGTTAGTAGTCATAGCTCTTAACCACTGCACCACCAGGACCCCTCTCCAGGAATAGTTGTGATTAAATGGGATGATGCATGTCAAGTGCTTCGCAGAATGTCTGGCCTATGGGGAGTATCCAATAAGTGTTAAATATACTTATTATGTGTCAGATGCAGAGCCAAAGTTAAGGGCTACTAAAAATTAAGTGATACTAAGGTAACACAGCTAAACAACGGCACCTTTGGGGTGAGATTCTGGGACTCCTGACTCCTTGGTCGGGGTTCTTCTCACAAAGCAACAGGGAAACTAGAAAGGAGAAGCCAGGAATAGTTTATTTGATCTATTTAACAAACACTTAATTAGTATGTTTACCTGTGTCAGGCACTTTTCCAGGCATTTTATGAAAATGAAATCATTTAAGCCTCACAGTAACCTACGAGGTAGACACTGTTATCATCATCATTTTATAAATGTGGAAAATGAAGGACGGAGAAGGTAAGTGACTTGTCCAAGGCTACCTAGGTGTTGCGTCTAGGTGTTCTGAAGCAGGTTTACAAAAAGTAAGAGAATCACTTCATTTATACTATTTCTCTAGAGACTCAACAGCTAAAACATCATTTTTTAATAAACATTTTAATTTTTAAGACAGTTAATAGACTAGACAGCATGCATAAATCTAAAACTCCCAAGTATCTATGACTAAAAAAAAAAAAAAAGCCAAGCATTTCAGCCCATGTAACATAAACTGATAGTCCATCCAGCTAGTATCAGTTAAACAAGTTTCAAATACAGTTCTGAGACAGTGACCAGTTTCTAAGACAAGCCTTACAGAATCTGCCTTCCTTATAGCCCACCTCTCTAGCCCCCAAATATTTAAAGTTTCCTAGAGATCATTTAAAAATCAATCATAAATATCCTAAACATCTAAAGCACAGCATAGAGAACATAATACGATCTTTATTTGATGAATTTAGTCTTGCCTATGAATTTCTGTATCTACACTATGCTGTGATACAGTGAGATTTTAGGGTTCACAGCCCCTGCGCCCTCAAATACCTTAACATAAAAGATTCTGATGGGCTCCAGGACTATGCACATGGCCCAGGGCAAAGCAACAGTAAGGTCATTAGCCAGAAAAGAGTTAGATGCTCACAACATTGAAAGTTTGATCAAAAGGTGAGCTACTGAAACCTGGTGTACTGAAGAGTGAGGGAGAATCGAGGATAATTACCAAGTGTCTGGCAAGAGTTACAGGAGGGAGAGTAATGCCTTTTGCTAAGGTGAAGGACTTGGAAAGCAAGGGGAGGTGATGTGTACAACACAAAAATAGGTCAGTTTTAAACATGTTAAGCTTGGAAATTCCTGTGTGTCATCCAAGTAGAGATCTCAAGTGAGCCATTAAATCTGAGTTGCAGAGCTTAGAAGTGGGACCTGAACTGGAAATATAAATTAGAGCTTTTTTAGCATATGGTGGTAGTCATCATAAGAAGAGATAAACTTTGATCAGGGATTTGAATAAAATCACTTAGGAAGGGATTGTCGAATGAGGAGGAAAGAACACCTCAGACTCCTTTGGAGGGTCTGAGGGACTGCAACATTAAAGACTGGGGAAAGGAGAGACAAAAAGAATGGCCTCAGAAGTAGAAGGAAAACCAAGAACACACTGTATGAAAACTAAAGACAAAAAGTGATCAACTCTATCAAATACAACTAAGAGAAATAGTAGGATGTTGTTGTTGGGTGCCATCGAGATGATTTCCAATTCACAGTGACCCCATGTGACAGAGTATAACTGCTCTATGGGGTTTTCTAGGCTGTAATTTTTACAGGAAGAGATCACTGAGTCTTTCTCCTGTGGAGCCACTGGGTGAGTTAAAAACCATCAATCTTTTGGTTAGCAGCTGAGTGCTTAATCATTGCACCACCAGGGCTCCTTAGAGCAGGATAAAAACTAAAAAGAATCAGCTGCATTAGCTCCATGGAAGTCATCAGTGACACTGGCAAGGGCAGTTGCAATGGTGTAGTGTAATGGATGCTACATTAGAGTAAGTCGAAGAGTGAAAGGGAGCCAGGTCTGGACATGACAGAGTAGTTTGTATTGATTACAGCTGAAACTACTGTAAGAGCTGGATAAAATATACAAAAACAAAAACTGTTTGACACTGAAGAACAAGCAATGCAGGTGCTATAGTCCTTGAAAGAAGGAAAGCATAGAAGGTGCGTTCCACATTCCCCCTGGCTTTTTCCTTATGGTAGTTTTCCTCATTCAAGCTTGGGGAAATTGAACCCAAGCAGAAAGTAACTGTCTTGTGGGGGTGAGGAGGCACACTGGAGTTCAGGACTGGGACTTGAGGGACAAATTTCTGGAGAGTGAGAGAACCTCAGAAAAGGAGCCCAGAAATCAATGTACATACCTGAAGTGGTTGGACAACTCCTAAGCTGCAGGTGAATTGGCTGAGACTTTGTGAAACCCAGATGAAAACAACGGCTGGAAAGCTAAGAAGCTGATCACATATTTCAGCAGCATGCTGTGCTGAGGTGACAGAGATTAGAGTTTAAGCCCCACCAAAGTGGAGAGGCTTTAGAAAGCATCATAAGATTTTAGTTGAGAACTCAGAAGGGGTATGCCCTAGGAGTAGCAAAAGCCCACAAGAAGTAAGGACTGTATAATCAGATCACATAAAGGTGAAAACTTCAATAACCTGTTGCCATCCAGTTGATTTTGACTCATAGCAACCCTGTAAGACGGAGTAGAACCACCCCCTAAAGTTTCCAAGGAATGGCTGGTGGATTCAAACTGCTAACCTTTTGAAAGGCAGTGGTATGGTGCTTGGAATAAGAAATAGTGCGGTTTCAGACTCCACTGAGACCTATAGGACAGAAAAGGTCTTCTAGGATAGACACCTTTAAGAATAGGGTAGTAGGTGATGAAATGAATTCGTACGTCAGTCAGAGTAAAACCCATAACTTTATATGGTCTAGCTCCCTATTACGTCTCTGACCTCATCTCTTGCTACACGTCTCCCTTGCTCATTCCACTCTGGACACACTGGCCTTCTTACTGTTACTATTGTGGTCAAGGAATCTCCCATCTTAGAGCCTTTGCACAGACCACTCCCTCATACTAGAAAACTATTTCCCAAGATATCATTTTCACCTTGTGTCCATTAAGTTTTTGCTGAAATCTTATTTTTTCTAGGAGGTCTACCTAGACATCGTTGATACTGCATACCACCTGTCTGCCCCAACTCCACTCCCTACTTTTTTTCCCAAAGTAGTTATCACTTTCTCTACTTTGTAATACAGTCATTTATTATGTTTATTTTTATTGTCTGTCTACCCCTGACTAGGATGTAAGCTCCATGAGGGCAGGAATCACAGGGATTTTTATTACTTTGGTTCACTGATATATCCAAAAATATCTAGAAGAGTGCCTTAAGCATAATTTGTGCTTAATATATATTTGCTGCATGAATGAATGAACCGTTCATATTTAGACCCAGTGTCACAGGAATACTTTTATGGCAATTTAGACCTATCATCCATTCATTTGGGGATTGTTCCACGTACACTTGACAGAAAAAAAATTATTTTCCCTTCCTCCCTTTTTAAAATCTTCCCTTTCTTTCCTACCCAATAAATGGCAGGGGTCTCCCAGAGATTTCTGGTGAATGAGACTTTCACAAGTCAAGTTTTCTAAGTGATTCTTTAATCAAAGTACTTCAGCAAAGCTTTTAATTTAACATCTCAAAGCTAAATACCAAAGTCAAGCCATTAGGGTTAACCTAAACAACAATAAAACATTGTCATCCCGTAGATTGCGACTCATGGCAACCCATTGTGTTACAGAGTAGAACTGCTCCATGGGGTTTTGTTTTGTTTTTAAGTTAAAAAAGCAACCTTTTAATGTTGAACATTAAAATTAGCATTTTCATTAAAGTCAGAAGCAAGATCAGAGAAACAATATTGCCAAGATTATTAACATTGTTCTAGGTTTACCAAGATAAAAATAAGTTTAAGAAGTATAATATGGGGACAAGATGATCATTATTTACAGGTAATATGATTGCATGTCTGGACAACCCCAGAGAATTACTAGAAAATCTCTTATAAACAATGAATTAAGTCAGCAAGGTAGTCGGTTAAAACCTAATATCCACAATCAATAGCATTTCTATATTTCAGAAAAAAGGCTAGAAAATAAAATGGAGGAAAATATTTTAATTAAAACAGCAACAGCATAGGGTTTTCTTGGGTGTAATCTTTATGAAAGCAGATCGCCAAGCCTTTCTCCCATGGTGCTATGGGTGGTTCAAATCGCCAAACTTTAGTTAGTAGTCGAATGCAAACTGTTTGTGCCCTCCAAGGATCAAGGGTTAACCTAGTCACGTGGAAAAGTAATCTTCAAAATTCTATTTGCATTTAAAACTCAAGCTATGCTGTAAAAAAAAAAAATTACTAATTGATGCCTCCATTTGCATTAGAACAGTTTCTCGGTCTAAATTAGTTGATTTTCTACATGTCTTATTTCTATAATAAAAGTACATTAAGAATATCCATACACAACTTCTTGCTTCAGACCAGGCCTGGATGCAGAAAATAAACTATTAGCACCACATATCAGAAAAATAACCAACAGTAAATTCTTCTAAGTTCTTTATGTGCTTCCCATTCATTAAGCAAAGGATTAAGTAACAAAGAATTTTCTATGATGTGTCAAAATCATTCATTTTCAGCATTTAAACTGATGGAAAAAAATTGTTTCCTTCTGAATGAAAGTAGAAAATATGAGTGGTAGTAGATGAATAATTATCCATTTCTCAGTTTGCAGGAAGGCAATCCCAGGATATTTAAGTTGAAATATTCTGACTAGAAAGCAATGTAATAGAAGCCTGATTTTCAACAGAAAATATTTTTTATTGTTTTAAACCTGATATTCCAAATTTCCAAGTATAGCTCTATTGAATAAATTTTACTTCAATTCAATTTTAGCATTTAAATAAAACGGATTGTGTTGACTCTTAGAAAAATTAAATTCTTGCAGGTATTTACTCAGTGTGTTCCATTTTCTATCATTCAGATTTGAAATAAGCTACTGATATTGTTCAAAGCATCACATAGCATCAGATCACATCTGGACAGTGGGTATCACAAAAGCATCTACTCTGGGAACTGCCTGGTTGTATCATTTTTCCTCAACCAACCAGATCTGAAATAATAGAGATGAGCTCTAGGAAAAGAACAAGGAAATGTTACATAAAACCAAAAAAAAAAAAAAAAACAAAAAAACCCATTGCTGTCGAGTCAATTCTGACTCATAGTGACCCTGTATGACAGGGTAGAACTGCCCCATAGGGTTTCCAAGGAGCAGGTGGTGGATTAGAACTGTCAGCCTCTTGGTTAGCAGCCAAACGCTTAACCACTGCACCACCATGGCCCTGAAATGTTACACAAATCTTCCAAAATTTGTATCATATATCTTCCAATGTCATGTATGATATCCCAAAATAGTAGCATATTAACTCTAAGAGGACATTTGAACAGAGACCTGAAAAGTAAGTTGAAAGCTAGAGAAATAACATTCCAGAAGAGAAAACATAACATAAAAGGCCATGAGATGGAAATGAGCTTGAGACAAAAAAGCATAACGAATTAAGGAAACCTGGTAGGAAATGAGTCCAGAGGGGCAGGCAAGGGCCAGATCATAGAGAGTCTTGAAGGTTATGGGAAAAGCTCAGAATTTTATTCTTGGTGTATTTTACTTTAAATCTGAGGAAGTCTTAAGCAGGTGATATGATTAAATTTCTTTTAAAAACAATTTACTCTGGCTGCTATATGGAGAACATATTATATCGGGTTAAGAGTGATTACACAGAACCCAGATTGGAGGCAGTTTTACAGGTAGGGCGAAAAATGGTGGTGGTTGTCCAGGGTGGAAGATCTAGATGTTGCACTCAGTGGTTGGATTCATAATACATCTTGAAATTTATACTAAAATATATACTACATTGAAGATACTGTTGTAAGTATGTTACATGCAATGGCTTCTTTGGTAAAAAACGATATAAACTAGGCACAATGATTATCTCCTTTTACAAATGAGAAAAATAAGGCACATAGTAGTTAACTTGTCAGATATTACCAGCTATTAAGAGCTAAATCCTAGGATTTAACCCCAGGTAGTCTAGTACTATATGAAGAAGAACATGGCATCAGGATTGGAGGAAAACTCATTAACAACCTGCGATATGCAGATGAAACAACCTTGCTTGCTGAAAGTGAAGAGGACTTGAAGCACTTACTGATAAAGATCAAAGACTACAGCCTTCAGTATGGGTTGCACCTCAACATAAAAAAAAACAAGAATCCTCACAACTGGACCAATAAGCAACACCAAGGTAAATGGAGAAAAGATTGAAGTTGTCAAGGATTTCATTTCACTTGGATCCACAATCAACACCCATGGAAGCAACAGTCAAGAAATCAAAAGATGCATTGCACTGGGCAAATCTGCTGCAAAAAATCTCATTAATGTGTTGGAAAGCAAAGTTGTCACCTTGAAGACTAAGGTATGCCTGACCCAAGCTATGGTATTTTCAACTGCATCGTATGCATGTGAAAGCTGGACAATGAATAAAGAAGACTGAAGAAGAATTTACACCTTTGAATTGTGGTGTTGGTGAAGAATATTGAATATACCATGGACTGCCAAAAGAAGGAACAGGTCAGTCTTGGAAGAAGTATAACCAGAATGCTCCTTAGAAGCAAGCGTGGCGAGATTTAGGTCTTACATACTTTGGACATGTTCTCAGGAGAGATCAGTCCCTGGAGAAGGACATCATGCTTGGTAAAGTACAGGGTGAGCAAAAAAGAGGAAGACCCCAACGAGATGGATTGACACAGTGGCTGCAACAACCGGCTCAAGCATAACAATGATTGTGAGCATGGTGCAGGGCTGGGCAGTGTTTCATTCTGTAGTACATAGGGCCACTATGAGTCAGAACCAACTAGATGGCATCTAACAACAACACCATATTCATGTGAAAGCTGGACAGTAAATAAGGAGACAGAAGAAGAATTGATGCCTTTGAATTATGGTTTTGATGAAGAATATTGAATATACCATAGACTGCCAGAAGAATGAATAAGTCTGTCTCGGAATAATACAGCCACAATGCTCCTTAAAGGCAGGATGACGAAACTTCATCTCACTTACTTTGGACATGTCATCCCCGCAAGAGGACATCATACTTGGTAAAGTGGAGGGTCAATGAAAAAGAGGAAGACCCTCAATGAGATGGATTGACACAGTGACTGCAACAACAGGCTCAAGCATAGCACAGATTGTGAGGATGGCACAGGACCCAGGAGTGTTTCATTCTATTGTATGTAGGGTCTCTATGAGTTGGAACTGACTCAATGGCACCTAACAAGAAGTCTGGCTCTGGAGCCCTAGTGGCACAATGGTTAAGAGCTCGGCTGCTAACCAAAATATGGGCAGTTTTAATCCACCAGCCACTCCTTGGAAACCCTATGGGGTAGTTTTATTCTGTCCTAACCCTGGTGGTGTAGCGGTTAAGTGCTAAGGCTGCTGACCAAAAGGTTGGCAGTTCGAGTCCACCAGGCATTCCTTGGAAACTCTACGGAGCAGTTTTACTCTGTCCTATAGGGTGGTTCTGAGTCAGAATTGACTCGATGGCAATGGGTTTAGTTTTTGGTTTTTCAGTCTGGGTCGAGCGCCCCAAGCTCCTAACACTTATATGATGTTGAAGAACCTATAGGAACTGCCAGTCTCCCCCCACTCAATCACATTGGCTTTCTTTTAGTTTCTCACCTATGCCATGTTTTTTATTCTCTCAGGGCCCTTTATATAGGCTCTTTTCTTTCTCCTTCAATTTTGCTTGACTGATTTCTTCTCTTTCACATTTCCCCGCAGCTTAAATGTCCCTCCTTAGAGCAGCCTTTCCTGTTGACACTATCTAAAGTAAGTACTCCTGCCCACTTTTATTTTTCTGTTTTATTCTCATTGTTTCTACCCTTCATAATCTTTACCACAATTTATAATGCTACATGCCTTTGTATTGTTAGTCAACCAATGCCTTTCTCTGATAACCATATTGCAAGCTCCAGGAGAATATGGATAGTGTTTGTTTCTTTAATGTATAAGCCAGCACCTAGCACAGAGTCTGATGCATAGCAGTCATTCAGTAAATATTTATCGAAGGAAAGAACTAGAAAATGGAAACTTAGCTTTTAGAGCAAAAACACAATGAGAAGTATGGACAAAGATTATTTTAAGGAACAGTTCTATAAAAATGTTCAGAAGAGTCATGTGTAGGGAGACAATCATTCATTTATTCAACAAATATTATTGAGTGCCTACTAAAGGCCGTCTGCTCTTCTGGACAATAGAGATGGGTATAGTAGCAACCTAAACAGAAAAAAAATGCCAGACTTTATGGAGCCTATGGAGCCCTGGTGGCACAGTGGCTAAGAGTTTGGCTGCTAACCAAAAGGTTGGCAGTTTGAATCCACTAGCTGCTCCTTGGAAACCCTGTAGGGCAGTTCTACTCTGCTGTATAGGGTTGCTGTGAGTCAGAATCAATTTGACGGCAATGGATTTTCGTTTTTGTGTGGAGTCTATGGTCTAATGCAAGTAGACAGACAATAAAAGAAATTTAAAAAAGCAAATAACATGTTAGAAGATGAAAAATAAATCAAAGAAGGAAGATAAAGGGTGTTGAGGGAGGGATTGGTATTTTAAACAAATGTTCAGGAAAGGCTTCCTTAAAAAGGCAGCATTTTAGTAAAGATCCAAAGGAGGTGAGAAAACAAGCCAAAAAGATAGATGGAGGGCGAGTAGTCCAGGAAGACAGAAAAGCAAGTACAAAGCCCTGAGGCATGCTCAAGGAACATCAAGGAAGTTCACATGGCTGAAGCATAGTGAGCATCATGACAGTAGTAGAAGAAGGAATTAGAAAGACTCTAAAGAGCCAGACTGTATAGATACCCTACACAAATGTGGTCCATTTGTGGCTTTTCCTCTGAGAGAGATGGCAAACTATTGGATGGTATTGAACCATGGACTGGCATGCTCTGACTTTAATGGGCTCACTCCAACTACTCCAACGAAGGGTAGCAATGATGGACACATGAGTCCAAATAGTAGGCTACTGCTTAGTACAGGTAAGAGATAACGGTGGTGGGACCACGGTAGTAGCAGTGGAGGTGCTATGATAGGAAAGAAAATAGATGGAGAAAGTAGGAAGGAAGATCAGGAGTTTGTGTTTGCGCATGTTAAGTTTGAGACGCCCTAATGGGGCATCCAAGTGGAAATGTAAAGCAGGCAACCAGCCATATAAATCTGAAGCTCAAGAGAGAAGTCCAAGCTGAGGCATAAACACATGTATATATAGCATTTACAGCCATGAGACTGGATGAGATCAGCAAGAGAGGGAATATAAATAGAAAAAAATAAATGCAGAGGAACGAGTAAGGGAGACTACAAGAAGAATCCCAAGGAGCAGAAGAAAAGCCGGGGGAATGTGATTGCTGGAAGTCAAGTGAATGAAGTGTTCATGGGCGAAGGTTATGTGTATGATCAACCGGATCAAAGGGTACCTGGAGTAAAACACAGCTGATGTGCCCCCCTTGGCCAGGGGAACTTTGGAAAACTTTATCTTTGTCAGGGTTGTTGTTTTGTTTTTGTTTTTTATTGTTGTTGTTTTAAGATTGAGCCAGGAAGAGACTGTAAATTTTTTGAATATCCGGAAAGAAAGAACTGGGGTTGGAAAGACTTGTAATTTCTATCTGCGCTATACTTACAAATCCTTATGCCTACAGTAAGTTTCTTTTCTTTGCAAAGATAACGAGCCTTAGAGATTGTTACTGTTGTGGAAAAGCAAATATTAGAGAATACAGTTCAAAAGCCCCCACAATGATTTCAATAGGCTAGAATAAAATTTTGCTCCCAATGTCCTAAGTTGCTGAGAGGTGAAGGAGAAGTGAGAACAGCTATTTTCGTAGCAGTGTGGCATATTTGTATTGGAGAAATGCAGTCTTTTCCTCAATTTACAGTGGCATATTTACCAATAGCTATTACTTCCATCATTCTTTAGTAAAATGCACATTTTTTTCTGCTCTTGTACAAAGACACTTCATCATAAGCAATGCTACTGCAGGATACAAAGCTTCAAATGGACATTTCAGGAGCAAAAAACAAGAAGGAAATTATATAATATATATTTTATTATATATACTCACATATTTATCATATTTACTTTATATATTTACTATAGTATCTGCCTTGTAGGAATTATTCATTCAGATGAAGGTATATACTCAGTTTTTATGATTTCATCAGTGATCTGCTTATATATATATATGTTATATTTACCATAGTGTGTATACATATAGATAAACACTTTGGTGTGTGTGTGTATATGTATATCAGCAACACACACATACACTATTGCTGACATAGATTCCATTGTTCTAATGAAACATTTTTCCATTTAGAAAAAAAAAAAAAGTGACAAAATTTTATAAAATAATAACATTCCACTTGAAGCTAAATTCCAGTTTCATATTTTTGTTAAAAAAAAAGTCATCATTTCCACTGAAGCTTGTTTTGGCAACCTCAGAGTATTAATTCAGTACAGAAGATTAAATATTAATACAAGTGTGGGATAGCTCATTTTCTCCCTTTCTTGGAGTTAAAGCTTCTGTTCTGCTTTTCCTTCTGAGTACATGAGGTGAATGTAGATGGACCAAATAAAATTAGGCATATTAGCATGTCATAGTTAATACATGATTAAATGACAAAAAATAATTTATGTAGGCCAGTTTGAAATGAACTTTTTTGGACCCGTGTTCACTAGCTGTGGTTTCCATTTTATTATTAACCACCAACTGCTGGAGATGACTTCAATTGGTTTTGTTTTAAATAATTAGTGTTTAATAATGTATTAAGCATTACAGAGATATTCATAGACAACCCAAGTTTCAATTAGCTATCACTTCAAATTACAGACTTCCAGTAATTAGCTTCTGCCACATAACCCATAATGAAACAAACCTAAGTTACAAGAAAGTGGGAGCAAAACTATAGAGTCTGTTTGATGTGAGTAGACTTCAGAATTAACCCATCTGTGTACCTTTCAATACATTTCTCTATAGGAATTGAGGAGTTGTCTGGTTAACCCCTCTGAGTCTCATTTAAGGAGAATAATGGAGATAGCATCTGCCTCATAGGGATCACAAGGGCTGAATAACTAAATTAGTCTGACTCTCCTCTCCATCAATACTCAAAGGGCCTCAAGCACCCCTAGCTCCCATGATGCCCTTGTGTTCCCTGCAGCTCTCACTGTGCCAGAGCCACTCAATTTCCTCTGCTCCTCTCCCTCTAACCGTGGCTCACATTTTGTCCCTTTTTTTCCCTAAAGCACAGTACTGCTGAAGCCTTGGTTTCAGAATCTCTAGTAAAAATAGCCTTCAGCTTCTCCTTCAACTGCTAGATGCAGATGAGACATGTCCCTGTACTCTCGCCTCCGCACCAAGAAAAAAGAAAAACGTTTTCCTTTTGCTTTCTAGTAAACTAAGACACCCGTAGAAATGTATTCACCAAAAAAATGGTTCCTAAGAAACATCTTTTCACAGTTTCTCAGACACAACCTCATCCTAAACCCCAGTTTAGTTCTGCTTAGGGGCTGACTAAGGAGCCTTGGTGGTGCAATGATTAAGTGCTAGGCTGCTAACCAAAAGGGCAGTTCGAACGCCCCAGCAGTTCTGCAGGAGAAGAGACCTGGAGATTTGCTCCTGTAAAGATTACAACCTAAGAAACTCTATGGGGCAGTTCTACTCTGTCATATGTGTTGCTTTGAGATGGAATGAACTCAATGGCACACAACAACAGAAGCTGGCTAAAGTATGTGAGAAAACTGAGTCTCATAGGGGCCTATGTTAGTTTCCTTGTGCTGCTTTAACAAAAATACCAAAGTATTTTGTAGCTTTAAAAACAGAAAGCTATTTTCTCACAGTTAAGGATGCTAAAAGTGCAAATCAGGTTGTGTGGATTCCTTCCTTGTCAGTAGCCTTGGACATTCCTTGGCTCCTTGGCTTGTAAATAATCACATGGTGTCTGCCTTCCTCAGTTTTTATTCCCTTCTGTGTTTAATCTGTTATTTTTATAACTCAGAAGTGATTAGGTGCAAGACATACTCTACACTGATATGGCTCATTAACATAACAAAGAAAACCCTATTCCCAAATGGGATCAGATCCATAGGTATAAGGGTTAGGATTCCAACACATATTTTGAGGGGACACAATTTAATCCATAACAGAGTCTGATGTCTGAGTCTTAACTAACCAAAAAACCAAACCCATTGCCGTTGAGTTAATTCCTACTCATAGTGACCTTATAAGACAGAGCAGAACTGCCCCATAGGGTTTCCAAGCAGTGACTGTTGGATTCAAACTGCTGAACTTTTGGTTAGCAGCCGAACGCTTAACCATTCTGCCACTGGGATCTGATCCTGCTTTGTCTGATTCCAGGCAGGTCTACTTTCTACCACTTGAAATCTGCCTCCATTGCTTGAGATCTGGCACTCACCCTCCCCGCATGGCACAATCTGCCCGGTCAACTCACGATCTTTCAGTGGTGTTCAAGATGTACAAAAGGCTTTCCTGTCTACACTGAGGACAAGTATACAGTTCCCCAAGTCCCAAACAAGAAACTGGGAGATGTTGTTTGTCATGGTGTCGCTACATTATAAAGATGGCAGAAGGCATGACTTTGACGAAACAGTTGAGACAATATTTTCAAAAAAAGGGTCCTTATTTGCCACAAAATTATGACAAACTATTTCTTGCCCTGGTGGTGCAGTGGTTAAGCCCTCGGCTGCTAATCGAAAGTTTGGCAATTTGAACACAGCAGCCACCCTGAGGGAGAAAAATGTGGCAGTCTGCTTCCATAAAAATCTGTTGTTGTTGTTAGGTGCCATCGAGTCAGTTCCGACTCATAGTGACCGTATATACAACAGAACAAAACACTGCCCAGTCCTGCGCCATTCTCACAATCATTGTTATGCTTGAGCCCATATTGTTGCAGCCACTGTGGCAATCCATTTCATTGAGGGTCTTCAGAAGTAGACTGCCAGATCCTTCTTCCTAGTCTGTCTTAGTCTAGAAGCTCTGCTGAATCCTCTCCACCAAGGGTGACCCGGCTGGTATTTGAAATACCAGTGGCAAATCTTCCAGTATCACAGCAACACACAAGCCACTGCAGTATGACAAACTGACAGACATGTAGTGGCATAAAGATTTACAGCCTTGGAAAACCTATAGGGCAGTTTTATTCTGTCCTATAGTCACTATGAGATGAAATCGACTTGAAGGGAATGGATACTTCTTGCTTGAATACAAATCTTCCTTTCTACCCCCAAACATTTATTGCCATTCCGAACTCATAGGCTGTTTCTAATTTCCAACAAAGTTTGCTTTATTTTAAAATCTCTTTAATCCTGAAACTGATGATAATATTTTCAATGTGTTAGATACTGGATGTTGTGAGATCATCTTTGGACAGCTGAAAACTTTCATGTTTCAAGAGCAACTACTAAAAACCAGAAGGGTCTTGTCCTATTGTAATAACAATATAATAAAATCTGAAATGAATCTGAGAAATTGAACAGAATAGCTCTTGAATTTCCTGCTCAAAAATTGAGTTGAATGAATGAAAAAATGAGTGTACAAATAAATGAATGATGTTATTTCAAAGGGTGCTTTTACATTTAGAGACTGTAAAAACAACTTGGGAGTGATGTCTAACCTCTTCCCTCTTCCCAAGGGGGAAGGAGAATCAAGTTCAACAGCCCAAGACTGATTCCTGTGAGGCCAAGTTCAGACATGCCTCCTCTCTCTGCCATCTTTATCAATTCTGACACCAACTGTACCTTCCACAGCACTTTCTACTTCTCTGTTGGGTTCAATAATTCATTGCAATGGCCACACAGGACTCACAGACAATACTCAGGATTATAAGGTTTATTAGGGAAGTAACAGTTACAATTCAGGCTCAGGAACACTCAAGGATACAGTTCTTTTATCAGGACAGCCTCTTCCCAGCCGTGCTCACAGGCACGCCTCTCCCTGGCCCTAGGCCTCTGCCCAAAGGCACTCAGCTTTCTCTCTATGTGGGCCAGGAAGCCCACTGCGCCATCTCCTGCTTCCTGGTCTGTGCTGTCAGGTCTCTGCTGCCAGGCCTCTCCTGCCACCGCTTTTCACATCTTCAGGGTTACAGCTCACTCTGTCTCCATCTCTGCTTCCAGGAGCGTCTCAGCACAGGGATCCTGGCTCCAAAAGGCATGCTGGTTCCTGGTTGTTCTTGGTGGTGGTGGGATCTTCTCTTTCCTGCCTTTGGGGTCACTCATTTCTGGCCCAGCAAGATGGCAAAATTGACCAATTCCTCTGGTAGGCTACAATTACCCTATCTGCACAGTCCTGCCCTATCACCTGGGTGGGAGTTACAAGACCATGGCTAGAAAGGCCACATAAAAGTGATCCATCACACCCCAGAGCATAAATCTAAATAGAGTCTAAGGGTTACAAAAGTTTAGAACACATTGGCATATTTTTTTTTTGTGCTACATTTTCTTTCAAAGTAGAAAGTTGGGTTTTTAATTTAATCTCTACATTCACTTCCAAAATTCATGTATTCACATACATATGTGCATATTCTTAGGACTTAATCTCTGTAACTACTATAAATGCTGTAATGTGGACTATATTTACAAATTTCATGCAATCATTTCTTGATCTCTGGGATCAAGTTAAACGGCTGCATGGGGATTTGTCCACATCTGGAAAACTACTTCCAGTTCTGTACTAATGGCAAATATTTACTTTGGTAAAATAGGCAACAGTGAAAGTCAGAATGTACTGACATCCAGCATAAAATGACTCTGGAATTCATTATGACTGCAGGCTTAGACAGACATAAACTATACCTATATTTTTCTAAACATTCATTTGTGTGATATTTTAGAATTCCCAGTAGCACATGTAATTATCTACTAAATCATTCAGTTGCCTACTTAGGTGGTAGGCAACTGTGGATGGCATATTTCTGGAACAAAGAGTGGTAAGAAACAAATGACTTAAGAGTTTTCTTTTTTTTCCCTCAGTGTCTGACACTGCTGGTTAATAGAACTGCTAAATGAATGTAATGTAATCGGTTCTTGACAGTGCCTGTGGCAAGGAGGTAAGGGCTTTTCGTCTTAGTTATGAGCATCATTCCACTGACCTTAGTTTCAACAGGTTCCCTCTCTACCTAAGAAGTAATGTTTCAGTGAGTTCCAGTGTCCAGCTTTTTGGATTTACGTTCTAACTCTACCTTTTATGTGCTAAACGACTTGGGCCGTCAGCATAATCTCTCTGTGCCTCTGTTTCCTCATCTGTAAATAGAAATGACAATAAAACTGATGTGAACATTGCAGGAGGTGATTTAGCCATTCATTCAACAAATATTTATTGAGTGCCTGCTGCCTAGCAGGCACCATTCCAGGTGTTAGCAACATGGTGCCGAACACGACAGAGAAGGGCCTGTGCTCACAGAGCTTACGTTCTTGTGTGAAGAAACAGATGTCAGTGCACTTGGTAGAATGGCTGGCACCAATAAATAGTACTTTCTACATGTAGTTACTGAGCACCCTTTGGGGCCTTATGGGTTGAAAATGGTGATCTGGAGCAAATTTTCTCTTGAATATTTACTTTCCTCTTTGTGCTTTCCTGTATTTTCCAACACATTTACAATAAACACGTATTACTTAAGTAATAAATTAATAACAGCAACAAAAGAGCAATGACATAATTTGACAAACATCAAAAAGTGTTTTCAGGATGTCTAATAGAGAGAGTTGTGATTCAGGTAATGATTCAGTAAACACTAATTGCCCATGCTACTTTCAGCCAAGGAGGCACATGTTCAAGTATTAGCACAGTGGACCATTCATTCTGAGCTATTTCAGCATCTCTCATCCTTGGGCCTGGTCTCCGTCCTGAATCTCCTCCTTTGTGGGTGGGTAAGACCTTTATATTTGTTTTCAAACCCTCATTTAACTTTAAAAATTCCAATTTTTTTCATCCTATACAATCAGAAAATCCCAAGCCTCTCACTGACAATCGCCCTATTCATAGTGAGTTTCAAATATTTCTTGGTTTTCCATGTAAATTGTCTTCTGTTTTTAGCATGAATGCTTATTAGTATTTCTATATTCCTCAGCTCTGCATGCTAAATGTTATACTGAATTTCCTCCTTTCATGATCAGAGCATCACCAAGTCCCAATGCCTGTTTTTAAGGACATCGCTTGGCCAAACCTAGATTAGTACTGCTTCTAGAATCCTGGCAAGTCTTTTTCCCTCCCTAAATCCCCATCCAAATTCCAATATTATTGTATTATTCTCATCTACTTTATTGGTTTTCTTTGATTTTCTTCCATTTCTTTTGCTAGATACTTTTTTCTTTTTACTCATTATATTAATTTTAAATTCCAAAATATTCTATTTGCCCTAAATATCCATATACAAAATGAAATTATTTAGTAATTTACCTCATATTTTAAGGAGACTTAAAGTTAAAATTCAAAATATTATAACATATTAAGCAATGAAAATATTACTTATAAGAAAGCCTATGTAACATAGATATTCCCAAATTTGGTTTTAAGATGTTATACTTCCCTTTAGTGCTAAAATGATACTCCCAAGACCACATTGTTACTAAACCAAAAAAAAAAAAAAAAAATTAAGAATTTTAGAGGTCTTCTTTCCTCAAATATTTCTGGCACATTCTCTAAAGGAATGCTTCCCTGTTCCATAAATCCATCTTGCATGTCACTTTGACCTCAGCCAGTCCTCTGGTACCAGGTGTATGACTGGAGACCCCATTCCACCATTTTGTACCTGGTTTCCTAAGACTGATACTGCTCTCTCTACCTTTCTGCCCTATCCAAGCAAAGGCATGGTCCCTCTCTTAATTCTGAAAGCACAACTAAGACATTACTCAATATCTAACAAAATATTCAGAAGACTTGAGGAACAGTAGAGAATTATAACACAGCTAAGCAGCACTTTAAAAAGGTACAAACTATTGGACAACTTCCAGAGTTTACAGGCCCCTCCACAAATCTGCACTGGGGAGTTCTCTTGATTTCAGCACATCTCCCACCATGTTGCTGGAACTAGCTTACCTCCCCACCACAAGAAGGACCTTCAGCCAATTTTCCACTCTCTGGAATCAAGACTCCCAGAAAAAATAAACAGAAATGCTCTTAAAGAAAAAAGTTTAATCTCAAACATACAGAATTTCATATGAGGAGAGAACATTTACTTTTTAATGCAAAGAAGCTCAGCTCTTCCTTTTACTATTTCCAAAGTTGGAGTTGAGCTTACAGCTGTGTAACTTACAGGTTCCTTAGAATGACTATTTCAAAAACAAAGGGTAAAAAAAAAGGCTTCTGTGAAAGATGAAGGAAAACTTCTATTTCGAGAAACAAAATTTGCTGGCAGTTTTAACATAGCAGTCTCCCTTCCCTTCCTTCCTCTCCCACACCTCCCGTGATGGCCATAAAGTTCCAAGCACACTGAAGTTCAGTCTCAGGGAAACTTGCTATACACGTATATAACTTGACCCCTACTCTTTTCTTTGCCCCTAATAATAAAACAAGCATTGAAAACAGAACTTGATTGTGATCTCATGCTGAGCAAGATCATGTTTTATTTTGGAAACTGAAGCCAGAGAACACAGCCTCAGGACTCACCAGTCTGCTGTGTGGCCATATTTATGCATCGCTGAGGCAGAAAAATGGCTGGTTGTAACAATTACATGTTTAATATTTAGCAGTTGTGAGAAAGAAACTGAAGCTATAACCTCATAAAAAGCACACAGAAAACCCCATGGAAAAAACCCAAGAGAACCAGTTTGGAGGCTTCCAGACTATAATGTAGAATACCCATCCTACAATTGACATGAACTGGGTTTCTTTCATAATTTTCCTGAAGAAATGCATCTACAAACATTTTATCAGTCAGGAATCCAGCAGGAGACAGATGATATAATCAAATCGGGTAAATCAAAGAGAGTTTAATAAAGGGACTATTTACAAAAGTGTGGCAGCTTAAGGAAATCACAAGGAATAATGCAGTACCCCAGGGCCAGTAATAGTAAAGAGCTCTTACTACCCTAGACCAAAGGGACAAGGTGAGAGACTAGCACTGGAACCAGGAGGCAGCCAGAACTATGTGGAGATGGCTGCCTGGTAGGAGTTAATAGATCACTATGTGAATTTTGGCATATAATTCAGAAAGAGCAAAAATAATTAGTAGCATTACAATAAAGTTATCATTTCCATTTACTTATTTATGTGAACACTTTTTCTCTGTGCTTGAATCTATAAAAAGAAAATAAGAATAGAATTGATGCTAACCCATGTCATATTCTAATTTTAATATTCACCCATGAGAACATAAATTAGGAACAGCCCTAACCATCCCATTGAGATACATTTCTAATAACATTTTACAATTTTAATAATTTTCTTTCAAATTTTGTAATATATTTACAATGGTTTGATCTGTTGTATATTAGCAGATTATAATGATAACTCAATCCCGGAGATGATTTTTAATTTTTATAGCTTTATGTTCACAAGAAAAAAAAAGGTTTTGATTTTTAAATACAAATTTTGATGTACATATGTTTTATAGCTTAATCAATAGAAGACTTATAAGCATATAAATGTATAAATTTGGATAAAACTCTGTAACGGCAACTGAAATGAAAAAAACAAGTCCAAAAATAAGAAAGGAAAAATGTAAATTCTAACTGCTAAAAAAGACTATTTTTCTTCAAGTATTTTTTAAAAGGATGACGGTGGTTATCAAACCACTACAGTATTTAGATTCAATATGTTCACTGAACATATTTAACAGAGTAAATTTTTTTATTTCAGAATGTCAATACTTAAAATGTGTCACATATAATATTCTTTGCAATTACTTAAATTTATGATGAGAAATTCTATTTAACAACTTAAAATATGAGGAGTCCATAATTTTTCAAATTCATTTTAGAGCAAACACTATCAAAATTCATTGGAGACTACTGCCTTAAAGCCGTAAACTTTCAGTCTTTGGCAGAGATCATTTGATTGAGTCAAACAGAACTCTGAATTAAATTCCATTGAAAACCCAGGCTTTGCTTATTCTGTAAACACCTCAACAAAACCCATCATTGTTCTATTTTGGCATTTGCTCTTTCTTATCCAGCTGGGATCCAAACATACAGAAATGAGTAATAATGGGAAAAGATTATACAATCTTGAATGACTCATTCAAGGACCTTTATAAAATTTCTGTTTAAGACTTTGTTTTAGAATCACTTGGGTGAATTCCAGTTTGTTTAGGAAATGAAAGTTGTAGCATGGTAAAAAGAAGGATGCACAAACGTCAATGCTAACCCATCACTGTGGGCCTTTTTCTTCAAAAACCATGTAACTGCACTTGTAATGTTAGAGAACATAAAAGGATACACATTGAAAAATGTTAAAGTCATCACTGAGTCTTTAGACTCTTTATAATAGCAACTTTTCCCTTTAGAATATGTCTTCTCTTGTAAATTGTTTTCTTGGGACACCATCATGCATTGGTCATGCACAAAATCAACTCTGAATCTTTTTTCAATCCATTTCTTTTCTCGGTTCATTTCCAAACTTCAGAAACTTATTGCACGTGATGTATATTTCTGGACAAATACACACATACAAGTTGCCATTGAGTGGATTTCAACTCATGGCAACCCCATGTGTGTCAGAGTAGAACTGTGCTCCACAGGGTTTTCAGTGGCTGATATTCAGAAGCAGATTGCCAGACTTTCCTTCCAAGGTGCCTCTGTATGGACTCGAACCTCTAACCTGCGGTTAGCAGCCAAGCACGTTAACCGTTTGCACCACGCAGCAATTCTCTCTGGAAAAACAGCCCATTGCTAATCTAGTTCTTATTCCCTGCACTATATTGAAAATTCATTTAAGATCAACAAAAGTCTACTTACTATCACATTAAAATGATGTATCCATCCCTATACAATCTATCTTACCTCTTTTTCATCTCAGCTACCGTAGAAAACCACATCTTCTTCAATAGCTCCCTATGACAGGGGCACATTCTTCTCTTTGACCTGCCACCTGGCCTTTAGAAATGGATGGAAAATCATCTCTTGCTGACTTTGAGTGGTGCAAGCCTCCTTAAATTTTTTATTCTGTCCCACTACTCTGGGTCATGAAACCTCCCAAAGATTCCATCATTAACACCTGACTCAATAAATATTTGATGGATTTACAAACATCTATTAAGGGTGTATATGCGTGTAAGTAATACAAATTCTTGTATACCCCTTGAGTCATTTCCATTTAAAGCTCTGTGTAAAAGATATGACAGACTGCACACTAAAAGGCAGGTCAGGAAGGAAAAGAATCTCTTCTGCATCTATTGTTGTCCAATTTCCCGTACGTATTTTACATTCTGAGGAAAAAACCTTAAAATAATCTTCAACTTACCTTTGTCCTTATGATATCTTCTACACAACTGCAGAACATAATGGGTTTGTTTTTCCAGATTAGCAATAAAGCTATTGAAGAGGATGGTCTCTAAGATAATTCCTGTGGGATGCACCCGGCATAAAAACTTTATGTGGGAAGAGACCTGCCTGGCTCATTCATTGCTGAATCTCAGTGCCTGGCACACAGATGAGTACTTAATAAACAGTGAATGAATGAAAAATGAAGGAATGGATGGCTATCTGGATAGATGGGAACTTGATGTTTTTTACATCTTCTAGTAATTCTTTAGGTATGATCTAGACAGTTGACTTAAACTCCTAAATGTATAAAAATCAAGAACATAATATTTTATATATTTTTTGAGAATATTATGCAGGCTCTGGAGTCAGATTACCTCTGTCCACCACACAGTGGCTATGTGGCTTTGGACAAATGACTTGAGTCCTCTTTGCCTGATCGCTCTCTGGCAGACAGTTACAACACTTCTTTCGTAGGCTTGTAAGATAATGCACATAATGCATAGGAAGCATTCTGTAAATGTGAGCTACCACTTTATGTATGTTTATTTCACATTTAAGATTAATGCATAGGTATGGAGATGAAAACATTATCAGAATTACTGCCTCAATTTTCCACTCCTCATTTCAGGTACAGATCTAATCATCTCTCTGCTAACATAAAATCATTTCGTCCAAGCCAGCAATTTGTTCTCTGTGATGCAACTAGAATGTAGACATGTTGTTGCACATTCATATTTTAAAGTTGTAAATAACCAGACCAGTCATAGTATAGTAAAAGAAGGATTTTAGGTTTCTTTGGTGAAAACAAAAGGCAGATATAAAAGTTACAAAGATTTTAGATTTTCATTCACAAAAAAAAAAAAAAAAAAACCACAGTCATTCACATTTTACACTATACAAGTTATAACATAAATACAGGAAAGTATTATGTGCATTGTAATGGAAGCGGAAAAAAATTAAAACCTATTAGGTTGACACAGTGTTGTTCTGCGCTCTAGAACACTTAAAGGTGGGATTACATATGATGCAGCAACCAAGGAAACTTGCTTAAAGACACTGCGTATGATTGTAGCTACTGTTGTTCCTTCTAAGCTAAAGGAGGTTTCATGAAGAAGAATCAATACTGAGCCCAACGCCTTTGCTCTTTTTCTGTTTTATGCATTGTTACCCTTCTCAAGGTCGCTCCAACTTAAATTAGGGAAAGATTCCTAAATGCCTTCTTTCCGTTACAGACTTTTTTTTAAACATTAACTGCATAATGATTCAAAGTCATCTTCAGCAGTTACTTTATTCAAATAAAGGGGAGAAATGGAGTGGGAAGAAATAGGGAGGAAGTTCAACACACACTCCACCTAATGGAAAGAAATGTCAATACTATCTCTAGATACACGGTCCTTGCTTAGACTGGGCAAACACCATTTGCTGAAAGCTATACACTTCTCCACTGTTTTTGTAATAAACACTTGATGCATTCTATCCATCACATTGTTCAATCAGGGACAAAGTACCTATATTATATGGTTCCAAACCATGTGAGGGAAGTATAAAGGCTAACACTGAAAAATAACTAGCATACTATGTCAATTGTCAGGTCTGGGAGAAAATAACATCCAATAAATTAAATCAGTATGGCTTACTTCATTTATTTATGTATGCTTCACAGCTGCAGCATTCATACATAAACATTCAAAACTTTATAAAAGATTAAAATGGTTATATATACAAAATTTCTTTCTTTGCATGTGTTGTTGTTTTAACAATCCCCCACCCTCCAGCGCCCTAGGTCTCTATCCAGTTGAAATGCATTGATCTGTAACATTGCGAGTTAGTGTTGTGAAAGCCATTAAAAAGTCGACCTGGCTGAGTTAATAATTAGCACTTTGACCCCTAAAAAAATGCTCTTGGCCAAAGAAAAGTCCTCCATTCAGGCCTTTCTTGTAAGTGAAGAAAAAGGAATGCAGCAAAAAAGAGTTCCATATTGCAGTCCCTAGTTCCATCAGGAGCCCATTAGCCACATTGCATGGAAGCAAACCGCACCTTTGGCTGAGATGGGTGCAGTGACCTACAAGACTGCATGTCTGTGAGTTGTCCAGGAAAAGCTGTCCTCAGTCTTGTTGAAATATAAAGGGCAAGTGAAACTATTTCCAGCCTAAACAAACTACATAAAAGCAGCCGAACCAATGATTAAAAACCTCTAAGGCTCCATAATCATCATTAAATATGCCTGACCTCAGTGTGACTTTTTATTTTATATACAGGATTAAAATCAACATTAAATCATCTTATTTACATTACCATTGGTGCTGAAATTGAGCTTTTTAAATAGTACAGTAGGCTGGTATACATTATAAAATGGTCTGCACCGGAGACAAATAGAAAACTAAAGAAATTGGATAGGCTGGAAATGGTTATTTTCTGCCCTCATTTTCTTTCATTTTGTTTGCTTTCTTGTTGAATGCCAATACGTTCATTTAAAATGTTTGGGAAGCACGGCAACCCTAAACGATTGGATGGTGGTCCAAGAACTCCAGACAACTGATAATACTTCTCGAGGTGATAGGAAAGGCACAGGAAGTTAGGACTTTGGCTGAAATGATGAAAACATATGTTCGCCATTTTAGGGATCAGCGCCTCGACTCCTGCCACCTTCGACTCCAACGATGATCGTGTTTTGATGAATTTATTGAATTGTCCTTTGCTGATGAGGAATTTTTAAAGTATTTCTTAGAATAAGTCCTTTGGTATGCAGATGCTACATGGAAGGAAAGAAAGAAAGAAAGAAAACACAACAGTATTACTTGCTCCATACCCTAAACTACCAATACCATAGCCGTAAAATGAGGGTGTCTAGTAGTTGTTATAGCACGGTTGTCCATTCTTTCTAAAGTACCACTTACGGTTCATGCAGGTAATTTTAGGCAGAGCCCATCTTCCATTTCCTAGGCACCGGATGGTTGGAAGGTGGCGCTGAATGAAACCATCTTTGCAGTGGTATCTAATCAGGGAGTTGATTTCATAACGAGGTTTCATCTTTCCAAAGGTCTTGGCATTTTCTACAACAGGGGGCTGGCCGCAAGCAACTAAAGAAAAGCAAATTGGTTATTTCCAAATAATCTAAATATTTCAATTAGCGTTAGTTTCTTTCTTTTTTTTTCTTATGGCACCAAACCAAGCACCTCCATCAAAGGCAATCATTTAGAATTAAGAAACGGGAATTTTTGAAGAGAAAAATTAAATGTTGAAGCTCTGTGGCTAGTTTGAATACTAGGTGGTGTCATCTTAAATTGTGTTTTCTTAAAGGGCCATAGGGTTGAATGGTCATACATTTGTCTGTCCATCTGTCAGGGCTATTTTTTGAGGAAAAAAAAAAAACTAAATTAAAAAGCACCTGTCTTGGGCCAGTGTGTGGTCCTTTGCTATTGTCTTCATCACCATTCCAAAGTATTTATTTATTACTCTCCTTTACTTGGGACAAAAATGGATTTGTAACAATTGACTATTTCAGTTATTTCTCTGAAAAAACTTACAATATATAAAAAGATGATAGTTTCAAAATATGGATATACACTCTTACGTATAAATAAAATTCCTCTGGTTTTATGTTTATTTGCTCTTTTCTGCCTTCTATATAGAGACAAGGAGAAAGAGAGGACATAGTATTCATGCCTCAGTTTTATAATCCCCTTATAAATTAAAACATCCCAACTCTTGAGAAGGGTATAGCTCAGAATATTTAGTCATCACTTTAAATTTACAATGAAAAATTCTAACTGTCAACAAACTTAGCATCAGTAAAAATAATAAAAAGAAAGAAAAGTAAAAGAAACCCTGCTAATTTGAAATTCAAGAAACCGGCAACATTGATTCAATGGAATTTGTGTTTATCTATAGTTTTATTCAATATTGTGTACTTAACTAACGAATAGAAGCTTCTGTAATAATGTACTTTTAAAAAAAATTAACTTTTATTAAATGATTGGGTTTTACATTTTCTTCTTAGGTTTTCTTCTAATAAAAATGTAATTTATCTTGAATATAATTTCTTTAAATGGTATCTTATCCATAATTTACTTTAAAAATTATGATGCCATAAGGACTACAAGACCATGTAATATTCTCTTATGAAGTAAAGCAACTCTTCAATGGAAGAGTGATTACCAGAAACCTGGGTACCAAGATATTTGCATGTCAACATCCTGATACTAAAAGTTTACAATTATTTAAATTTATTTACATACTCAGGAAGCTGTTTATAGCCCTATTGTTTTGCAGTGGAAAATTTAGGCTTAATTATTTAGTTCCTCTTATTTGTTTCTGCTTGATAAAACACTTTGGGACAAATGACTGCACTGCAAACAAAATTATCTTTAATGACACAGACCAAATGTATCTCTATATTCACATAAGAAATTGTCACACAGATAGACATAACCTAAAAAAAAGCATTGAAAAGTCATAGTAACTATAATTGAGAAATTAGAAATATTTATGTGTGTGTTTGATATTCACAAATTCTTACCAGATAAGCTGAGATTGCTATAGTAATATCTCATTATCAGTCATTAAATTACACTGTACATATGGTTTGATGATAATCCCAATCTGGATACATGGCACACTTCTTTCATGGTAATATGAAAAGCCTTTACTAGGGTCCTAATACTAACCAGCGTCAAATGTAATGACACCAAGGTAATACAAATGGTTAAAAATTACCGATTAGATAAGTCACTATAATGGATTCTGTGCTATGCTGACCAAGTTAGAAGTTGTCTTTATAATTATAAGGAAAAGCAATGTATAGATTTCTTTTAAAACTCTTCAGATATAAACACGTATTATGAAGCTAAAATAACTCAGTGAGTGTAGTATTGGCAGGGACAGGCAAATAGACCAGAAATAATCCAGACGTAAATATATGCTTGATATTTGACAGAAGTGATGTGGCAAAGCAGTGGGGAAAAGGTGGTCTTGGAAAATTGGGTATTCATATGAGAAAAAAAATGTAATCAGTTCCCTGCCTCAGAGAATACACAGAAAATCAGTTCCGGATGGTTTAAATATATAAATACAAAAGGCAAAACTATAAAACATTTGTAAATCAACATACAATATCTTGATGACTATAGGGAGAGTAAAGATCTCTTAAAACAATAAAAAAAAAAAAAAAGTTTAAACCATAAAGGAAAGTTCAACTACTTCAAAATTAAGAATTCTGTTCATCAATGCCACAGGGTAAGGGTCAAGTCAAGAAGCCCTGGTCGTGCAACATTTAAGCACTCAGCTGCTAACTGAAAGATTGGTGGCTGGAACCCACTTAGCAGCTCCACTGGAGAAAGACCTGGAAATCTGCTTCTGTAAAGATTACCCTGTGGGGTAGTTCTACTCTGTCACATTGGGTCGCAATGAGTTGGAATTAACAGCACAAAACAACAAAGGGTTAAGACAAGCCACGAACTGAGAGAAGATATTTGCAACACATACACTTGTCAAGGGATTAGTAAGAGAATATATAAAGAACTACTACAGAACAATAAGTAAAAAGATAAAAAACCAAAAACCAGTTGCCATCAAGTCAATTCTGACTCATAGTGACCCCACGGGTGTCATAGAAGAACTGTGCTCCATAGCATTTTCGATGGCTGGTTTTCTGGAAGTAGATTGCCAGGTCTTTCTTCTGAGGTGTCTCTGGGTGGACTAAGAACCGCCAACCTTTTGGTTATCAGCTGAGATCCTTAACTATTTGCACCACCCAGGTACTCCAGTAGAAAGATGAACAACAAATTAAAAAAATCAGCAAAAGACATGAACAAAAATTTTGCAAAAAATAAGAGGTATAAATGACCTATAAGTATATGAAAAGATATTCAGGGAAAAGTAGCCAAGAAAATACAAATTCAATTAAAAGAAATAATATTTTATACCCACCAGATTGGCAAAAATTTCAAGTCCGATAATATCGAATGTTGGAGAAGATGTGGAGCAACAGGACCTCTCACACATTGCTGGTGGGAGTGCAAATTAGTACAACAACTTTGGAAAACAATTTGGCATTTTCTAGAAAATTTGGTGTTACATATATCCTACAACTCAGCACTTCACTCGTAGAAATATACCCTACAGAAACTTCTATGAATGTATCAGGAACAAGCTTAAGAATGATCAAAGAAACACTGTCATAGCAAAAACACTGTAAATAACCCAAATCTCCACATACAAGAGAACTGATAAGTAAAACGTTGTACAGTCATACAATGAAATATTATACAGCAGGAGAAATGAAGAAATACAGCCATATGTATCAACATGGATAAGTCTTACAAACATAATGCTGACCACCAACAACAACAAAAGCAAGACACAGAATACATGCAATGTGATTCCACTTATGAAAGGGTCAAAAACATGCAAGACTAAACAATTTATTATTTGCATATGTGATAATACCAAAGGGAAAAGCAAGGGAATTAAGTCATTATCTCTGGGGAGAGTTGGGGTATAAATGGATGGGAATGGAAGGAACACACAGAATGCTCCAAAGATGTGCCGATAGCATGTATTGAGGTGTTCTTTAAAAATATATATATGACTTTCATTTTTATATTGTAACTATATTTACAAGTATTTAATATTTAATTAAAAATAGAACTACTTAGGTCTGTGTGTTTAAAGGTGTCTAAAAGATCTGAAAGGAGAATCACGCATCTGTATTTTGCAAAAGTCTAGAGGGATTGATAAATCAGTACTAGAATATCGATTAGCGAAGAATTGATTACACATTTAAAAAAAAATCAGACACTAGGGTGATAAAAATACAAGAATACTTTTATTTTGTTTTGTTTTTTCCTTCGATGAAGTAGGGCCAACATTTTAGAAGACTCTTTCCCCATTAGGAATGTAAACTGTGATGGTGTTTTCTGTGAATCTTTTTTGGCTGTAGAGAAGTGGTTTTCAATCAGCTGTAATTTTCCTCCCCATTACCCCAAGGGGACATTTGGCAGTGGCTAGAGATACTTTTGGTTGTCACAACTGGCTGGGGGGCATCTAGTACACAGAGGATAGTGATGCTGTTAAAGATTCTGCAATGCACACAACAGTCGCCCACAGCAAAGAATTATCCTACCCGAAATGTCCAAGTGCTGCTGTTGAGAAGCCATGATATAGAAAAAAATGACATAAGAAATATGAGACTGTTTGGATCATAGGATAGAAAGCATGACTCCAGGGACTACTGGGAGAACTAAGAAGGGAAGTGTGACATTCGAGTAAAGACAAGCAGTTAATTAAAGACTTCTTAGACTAGAAACGAGAAAAACAGCCAATACTAGATTTGCTATTTTTACAAGTCCCGTTGCAGAAGTGCTGAAGAATGCACATAGTCAGGAAAGCTTCTCATAGCAAGATGATATTCAGAATAAGTTCTATCTTAGATGGGAGAACTGGATCGTAAAGTAGTCATTGATAGCCACTGAGCTTCATCCAGGAGTAGGGCTTTGTGTATCTTACTGTTTTCTTTCTTCAAACAGAATTTCTCATTATTAGTGTTTAAGCCTTTCTTTAACATGTTCATAGAGTATGTATTTCTATTTTTATATTCAAAGATGACTAAATCAAGTGGATTTTATACATTGCACTTATATCTTTTACTGTTACTTGAGGTGGTAAAAAGTCTGGGTTAGGGACTAAATATAATTCAAATTTTAACATTATCAATTGCAAACAGGTTAAAAAATTTTATGGACTTTCTGTTTGTTCAAGGGACAAGTATATACAGCACCACACCTTAGAAATTCAAATATGTTGAACAATGATAAACACAATACACTTTTAAAAATCTGCTGTTTTAATTTTATCTGTTTAAAATCAGCTAAGCAACTCTTCTCGTCATGGATCTTCCATTAAAAGTGTTTTTGTTTGATCATATCTTAAACGTATTCAACCATAGATATAGGGCTGAAATTTTTGTTTGATGATTTATAAGCATCCAATAAGCTTCTAAGAGAATGATTAAGAAACTCAAATGCCTGAGAAACCAACCACTTAACAAAAAAAGCAGGATTGCAATTAAACTGAAGACCAAAGCCCTCGCTGAGGGAAGACAGTGCTTCTCAGCTCCAGTACTTCAAGTCACTGACAAGTGTGGATACGGACCAAATAGTACCAGGTCTTCTTAATTAGACAAACAAACAAACAAAAAAAAACAAACCCAGATTATTATGATATATCTCAATTTTCAAATGTTGGCAACTAATTTAAAAAAATCATTGTTTTCTCCATCAAAATAAATAAGTTTATATGCTCTTGGGCTGGCAGTTGTTTTCCTGAAAGATACTACCAGGGAGTTCTGTTATATAAATACTACACTGTTATCCTAAGCATCTGAAATCTAAGGTGAGAACATTACTGAGAACAAACTCTTCAACTGTATTAGAAGTGGGAGATATTCCAAAGCAGTAAGAGATGACATCCATGACATTTTCAGACTGTGACTCCAAGAATGAAGATTATTCCTCCTGAATTCTCTTGATAATTGAAATTATATATTAATTTAAATATATAATATTAATGGGGTAATCATTACCTGTTCCTTTCTTGCAGGTATAGGTGAGATGATAATTGCAGGGAACATCATTCCACTGGCCGTTCTCATGCCAGATGATTACAACACAATCTTCACCAGAAGAAAAGAAGCTGTCTGGCTGGTTGGGCCTCCAGTTCTCATATTGCTGTAAGAATGGAGGGAGAAGATAACTACTTCATAATCCAAGAGTAACATATTCTAGGAGTCCCGGAGTGGTGCAAAGAGTTAAGTACTCATCTGGTAGTTCAAACCCACCCAGAGGCACCTCGGAAGACATGCCTAGTGATCTGATTCTGAAAGGTCACAGCTTGAAAACCCTACAGAGCACAGTTCTATTCTGACACACATGGGGTTGCCATATGGGAATAAAATCAACGGCAACTAACAAGAACAACAACCTATTTTAAGAGCAACATCAGCATTACATCACAATCACGTTAGAATGAGCTCAACAGTTTTTGTTGGGCCACCTAGCAGAAATAACTGTGGTGGTTAAGAAAGAAAAAGTTTTAAACTCTGAATGGAAAACGTATGTTAGATTTTTCAGTCTCTCTTCAACAAATGTCATTTTTTTTTTCTTTTGGCAATGGGCTATACCTGAGGAATTTTGGTCTAGTTATCTTAGATTTCTAAATATATAATCAATCCTCAATTTAAGAATTCCATCATATTATTATTAATAATTATAACAACACTGATGGAAGTGGAAATAAAGAAAACAATTCATAATCTCACCACTCTAACCCATTGTGTTTTCTTCCACCTTTTACATGTACATATCATTTTATACAGTTGTGATTATAGTGCAATAGAGTTTTTATTCTTTCTCTTCTTATCTTTACTACTATCAGGTACCTTTCTTTATCTTATTTAATGTAATTATTTTTATCCAGATTTATTAATTTGGTAATAACATGGAGATACTTGCTATATAACATATATAAATGTGTATATATATTTGTGTTTGCTTGGTATTACCTAACGCCCATCATTTTGTACTCAACCTTTCTGAGTTTTCAGATGTGATTCTTGGTTGAGTTTTGCTTTATGATCTAATGTAGATCTAATGTTTTCTTTTAATAGGAACATTATCACAAGATAGGCTTTTAGAAATATATTCTACTATAAATATATGTTTGCTTTTCTTGGTATAACAGGTGTTCCTTCAGATAATTGAAAAGGATTTTATTGATTTGGTGTTTCTCTACCATTTACCCTTATATCTGTGTCTTTGGATGATATCTATTGATTCCCCACTATGAGCAATGATATATAACCTGAAAATCATTTGCCTTCAACCATAGTAATAACTAAAAAACCAAACCAAACCTGTTGCCGCCCAGTCACTTCCAACTCTTCGCCACCCTATAGGACAGAGTAGAACTGCCCCACAGGGTTTCCAAGGAGCACCCAGTGGATTCGAACTTCTGACCTTTTGGTTAGCAGCCCAACTCTTAACCACTACACCACCAGGGTTTCCTCATCCAGTATAGGTGCTAAATAAATAATATGTGTTTTGGATGCGGGAGATTGGATTGTTGGTAGTACTGCGGAGAACAAAACACATTCAAAGCGGCACAGTTGGCAGCCATCTTTGAGAGGGGTACCGCCTGTTTCCTACTTGGGTCAAAAGCCTACACGAAAGAGATTTGGTTGCTATGCAATGCATATGCTGCCCTTGTTTCCATCAGCCATGACGGAACCTCTTCGAACTGGTTTGAAGCCCTGCCTTGTTTCTGTCATCCATGACCAATTTGACGCCTTGTTTGCAACCAATAATTATACGAAAAAGACAGTCCCTATGTCTATTCCAAGTCCCTGGGTCGTACAAACAGTTAATGTGCTCGACTGCTAACCAAAAGGTTGGAGGTTTAAGTCCACTCAGGAGGCACCTCAGAAGAAAGGCCTGGTGATGTACTTCCAAAAAAATCAGCCACTGAAAACCCTACAGAGCACTATTCTACTCTGACACACATGGAGTCACCGTAAGTCAGAATCCAACTCAACAGGCAACTAGTTTTATGTCTATTCAAGAATAACAAACTTTGTTTTAGACTATAAAAAAATATTGGAGCACAAATAAGAAACTGGTTTTCTGGTCTTGGGTCTCCTGTTAACTAGAACATGACATGGGACACATCTGTTTGTTCATTGTCTTTCTGTCTCAACTTGAGTATCACTTTCCCATTCTACTTTGCTTATTGTTGTGTTTTATAACATTTAGCACAGACAAGACTAGTGAAGACAAACTTCCTTAATAGAGGAGAAGTATAGATTTAGATTTATGTGACAATGGCTAATATGACTATCTTTTCTGGGCCTATAGATTCATTAATCTTTCTTTAAATTAAAGTTAACATAAGTATATGAGTTAAGACAATTGTTCTCAATTCAAAGCATGCAATAAATAAATAAAGGTCCTACTATTTATTCCCGACAGCACCATGGTTATTTTTAGGTTCTTAAAAAAATGTATCATAAATATACTAGAGATTAACTTATTATTTTTTCCTCAGAAAAAAAAAATGTGGTTTAAAAAATTTTTAAACATGGTAAAAGTCTGGATCTTTGATAGAACAATTTGTAGAAAGACCTAAAGACTGGAAATCTTGGGATTAATTAACCTTCTGCTTTTCTTTCAATCTCCTTGCTTAGGTTTACTTTAATGTCTTCCTCAATCATGTCAAAATTAAGATATGGTATAAGAAATTCCTATGTAAAAACTAGAGTCTTTGTGAGGAATGATAAAATTGCAAGGAGTCAAGGGAAGCTTGATAAATTCCTTTCTTTGCCAAAACTCAGAATGAGAAGTGTTTCCATTTTTTGTTGGAAAAACTAATCTAGAAGTGAGAAGGACTTCAGTCCAACTCTGGATGGTACCAATGAGTTATCCCTTGACCGTCCTAGGAGGGATACTCAGAGGGAGATACTCACCAAAGCACTCTCTGCCTGGTACGTCTCCCTAAACCAGGAATTGGCATTTGCTCTAAATATGTTTCTAATTATTTCTCTATTTTCCTGTCCTTTTCTTACTTCCTCTCCCTTGTCACCCTTCAGCCTCCAACCAGCAAAACTTTTTTTTTGGCTACTCTCCTTTAATAGATAATAGATAAGAAAATGGGGGCAACAAGAGGTATAAAAGTCATATTCAGCCTATTCCTGATGTGAAACTAAGTTGCCTTTAACAGAGAAATTTAAAGCAGAATAAAAATAAAAACAAAAGAACAGGAATTTATGAAAACCGACAAAAATCTATATTTACTACTTTCTATGGTCAAAGATTCCAGAGTTCCCAAAATACTTAACTTGGATTTGGGAGCTAAATACTTTCTAATTCGCTTTCTAACTCACCTCTTATCGTAAGCCAGTAAATGTCCTCAAAGGTGGAACATTTTCAATGCCTTAATTGTATGTGCGAATACATTTAAAATGGCAATACTCTCACCTTCCTCGTTGCTACCCACACTGTCCCTCTACCTTCCTTGCTTTATTTTTCTTCATAGTGCTTATTACCTTCTAACATGATATATAATTTACTGTGTTTTCCCCCTAGTAAAATGTAAGCTCAGTGAGCACGGAGATTTTTGTTTAACTGCTGTATTCTTAGTTCCAGAAACGATGCCTGGCACATAGTAGGTGTTGTTTAATAAATAGTTTGAAATAGTTAGAAATAATAAACCACAGAGGGTATGGCATGCTTTCCCACCCACACAGACCCCTAATCAAAGATGTTACTTGCTGCGCTAGTAAATGATAGGTGACACAGGCACTTATAGACCTCACCAGAGGAAGTAACTAGCCTTTTTGGAAAACAGTTGACAATACACATCAATAACTTAAACAGTTTCTACCCTAGAGCTCAGTAATTCTACTGCTTCCAAAACTCTATCCTAAAAAATAATCAGAGATGTGAACAATGATTTACGTAAGGTAATACTTATACTAGAAGTAAATGAGAACAATAGGATAAACATATGCTAAATAAATTATGGTATAGCAGATAAATGGAATACTATGTAACCATTAAATGTTTTGTCTTTGAAGAACATATAACGAAATGGAAAATATTCAAAAGAGGAGTTAGGTTAAATTAAAATGCAAGACACTAAAAATTACAATAATCCAAATGTTAACTATACTCTCAGAAGCATCTCCGTGTGTATGTGTATATGAAAGACCAAAAGAAAATGCAGCAAAATGTCATAAAGCTTATTTCTGTTATGTGACTAGCAGCAAAATGTTATACAGTTTAGTTGTGAGTGACACGCAACTAAGAGATACTATTTTATTCTTCTATACATTCTTTCGTATTTTCCAAATTTTCAAGAGTGAACTATTTTTATCATCAGTAAAAATGAACATTATAAAATGATCAATTCAACTATCAGAAAGGACACATAGATTTCTTAGCTAACCCTTTTTTGATCTGACCTCAACACATTACACTTCAAGTGACCAAGTGAATTGATCACCATGTATTTTGCAGCTGATATTTCCTCCTGATTTGAACAGTAACCATCTCATTTCCACACTGAAATGAGATTCACATTGCATGCCACTGAAGTGATTCGCAGGGCTTAAACTGTCCAAACCCAAGACCTCTGGTAAAAGGTTTAATTGTCTTTGGTGGGAATTACATTTGGCTTGTAGTGATGATTTAAAACGTGTGTTCTGTGTTGTTGCTTGGCAGAGCTGTGGCTTTGTGGTGCAGGACCAAATTTTAGCTCTGTGGTTTTCACAAGAATGTCTGATACCCGCAGGCTTGTCACATTATTACCTCATATCTGATAGGTCCATTGGGCAGATTTATCTTGGCTGGGCAGCTTTGATTTTGCTCCATGTTATTGCCCAACTGATTTAGCAAAGGAAACTCCAGTTTTCTGAACAGCTTCCTTTGTTTCTTCCTGAATTCTTTACAGCCTTATTTAATGTTACAGGATGAAAGAGTATAAAAGAGAAACCTTTGACTTTAGATTTAATAATGTATTTTTTTCATTAAAATTAAATATTAAGAAATTCCTCCTCTGGAAATCAATTCTGAGTTATGAGAATGTAGTTCCCCTTTCATATAGGCAGTGCCTCATATGGACGGGCAATACCGATTATTGGAACAAGCAGAGAAAAATTCACCACTTCCTATCTGGATTTTTTTCTCCTCACTTGAAATTATGGACATCCACGCTAGATCAACCCTTTTCTTGGGCTGGATGAGTAAACTAAGAATTATTCCAAAAAACTAACGTGACTTGGGGAGAATCCATTTTAACCCCTTGGACAAAAATAAATCTTGGCCATGCCTCTGCTGGGTTGTCTGTATCTTAGGGACTCATGTTCCCCACTACAAACCCTAAACTCTTGTAGCCTTCCCCAGGGTCAAGAATTAGATCATTTCTTAAGTCAATTACAAAAGGACAAATATTGTATGAGACCTCTATTGTAAAAACCCATGAAAAAGTTCACACACAAAATGTAACAATCATTGTTGGTTACCAGGGATGGGAGGAGTCAGGGAGAAATACTAAATAGGCAATAGATAAGTGGTATCTTGGGTGAAGGGTGAGACAGTACACAATACAGGGGAAACCAGCACAACCTGTACAAGGAAAGGCCATGGAAGCCCCATAGACACATCCAAACTCCCTGAGGGACTGAATTGCTGGGCGGAGGGCTGGGCGGGGAACATCTAGCTCAATTGGCATGACACAGCTTATAAAGACAATGCTCTACATTCTACCTTGGTGAGTAGTGTCTGGGGTCTTAAAAGCCTGTGAGCGGCCATCTAAGATACTCCACTGGTCTCATCCTTTTGGGAGCAAGGGAGAATGAAGAGAACAGGATACAAGGAAAAGATTAGTCCAAAGGACTAGTTGTCCACATCTACCAAGGCCTTCACCGGACTGAGTCCACTACAGCTAGATGGTGCCCGGCTACCACCACTGACTGCTCTGACCAGGATCACAACAGAGCTGGCGAAGGATGTAGAGCATAATTCTAACTCACAAAAAAAGACCAGATTTACTGGCCTAAAGGAGACTGGAGAAACCTCGAGAGTATGGCCCCCAGACACCCTTTTAGCTCAGTGGTGAAGTTACCTCCAAGGTTCACTGTTCAGCCAGGAAGTGGACAGCCCCGTAAAACCAGATGAGACTAATGAGGTACAGGAGTCCAGTGACAAGGGCCAGAAGGCAGAAGGGGACAAGGAAGCTGGTGACAGGGAACCCAAGGTTGAGTAAGGATATTGTTGATGTGTTGTGAGATTGTTAACCATTGTCATAGGGCAACATTTGTAGTAACTGTGAAATGAGAAACTATTTTGTTCTGTAAGCCTTCATCTTAAGTGAGAATAACAGCACAATTGGAAGAGCGTAGTCAATGTCACTGAACTGTGTATGTAGAAATTTTTGAAACGGTGTATCTTTGGCTATGCGTATTTTCACCAAAAAAAAAAAAAAGGTTGAGAAGTTAGAGGGTTAATATGTTGTGGGGTTGTTAACCAATGTCATAAAACAACATGTGTACTACTGTTTCGTGAGAAACTATTTGTTCTGTAAGCCTTCACCTGAAGTACAATAAAAATAAAAAAAAAGAATTAGATCATTTCCATACCTAAAAAGAGAGTCTTAAAATTACTTTGCATTTCCATTCATTTCTGATAGTAGAGAAAATTCTGACATAAAATTCAAAATAATTGATGTAGAGGAAAGCCAGCTGAGAAGTAAAATTTTCTACATCTCACATACAAAGTAAATAAAAAACATTTTATTAAGCAAGAACTACTTTTCACCTAGCATGAAGTTTCTAATGATAAAGTTACTTCATTTTTAGAGTTCCAATTAAATGACTAGCTCCCTATAGCAAAAAAAGCCAAAAAGACAACAATTTCAATTAAATTGGATTCAGTCAACTTTTAGTCATTGTTTTTTTCTTTCTTTTTTTCCCTGCAATTAAATTCAAGCAAATCGGTTGTCAAAATCATAAAATGGTTAAAAAACCCTGGCTGAAATCCAACAGCCCCTAAATACAGTTCCTCTTACATTTAAATTGTCTGCACAAACCAAAGAACTCATTAAAAACCAATCCTAATACTGAGTGGGAAAAAACTCAGAGTGGACTAAAATGATTCATCAAAATTTATCAAACATTTCAAATGCTTAGATTATTTTGTTCCAAATAATCTGTGTTTTGCTCTACTTTTTAAAAATGTATTATGTCTCACATTAATATGAAAGAGAACCATCTAGTAGTATTTCTGTGGTAAACATGACTTCACTGTGTGCCAACAGTTCTACGTCGCAGAGCAACCTCAATTCCACAGGTGTGGCAGTATGCTTCTGGAAAGATTACAGCCTTGGAAACCCTAGGGGGCAGTTCTATTATGCCCTATAGGGTCCCTATGACTTTGGTTTGCTTTTGGTTTGGGTGGTGCAAATGTTTCACATGCTTGACTACTAAACCGAAAGGCTGGCACTTCGAGTCCACCCAGAGGTACTTTAGAAGAAAGGCCTGGCAACCTACTTCTGAAAAAGCAGCCACTGAAAACCCTATGGAGCACAGTTCTACTCTGACCTACATGGGGTTGCCATGAGTCGGAGTTGACTTGACAGTGACTTTTTTTTTTTTTTCTTTTTTCTTTTTAAAGAGTGATTTGACTATTCTCATTCAGGAATACTGCAGAGCTAGTCTCCAACTTGATTCCATCAGCACACTGGAAAAAAAATGGTCTCTGCTTTTGAAATTTATCAGTAATCTACTAAATTCAGACAACGTTTACATCCTTTTGGTGAATCTCTGATTAGATAGTGTCTGGGAGGGCCTAACTGCCATTCAGAGATAACAGTTGATCTTTTACCTTTACAATACCACATGCCCATGACCAGTGCACTGGCCCTAAAAACTCAGCAGATAACTAGCATCACAAGCACAACAAAACAAATTGCTGATAAAAACATAAATAATTTTTTTTTTTCCTTTACTGTCATGGATAACTGCCTTTTTTCTAAGGTTAAAACAAGATTCTTTCAAAAATATCCAAAAATTAGACCAGTATTTTTTTTCCCCCATTGCTTTAATAAAGGAGTTTGCCTGGGTTCAGCTTTGAGCTCTGCACTCAGTTAAAGAAAGGGAATAAAACCATCCAGTATTAGTGAGTCACTGCTGTGACAGTCACATTCCAGCTGGTTTTCTACATGATATATATATGAGGAAATGAATCTTCGCAGAAAGACCCGTACAGCTGGGTAGTGACAATGATAGAACGGAGCAAGGAAGGGTCTGGAACCACAGAATGACTTACTCTTATCCCTCCATGCAACATTCCAAAGTAGTATTTGTTTTTCCATACTAAGATTTTTAAAGGATTTTAAAAAGGACGTCAATCTGATAATCAAAAACCTGAAGATATAAGGTTATGTTTCAGCCTCGACTACAGAGACTTTTCAGACTATTCACAGCGTCTTGTTTTTAAATCCTTTTTATCATCATCTTAAGACTAAGAATCAGAGCAGCTGTCCTTATCAAAACTTACTAATCAATAAGTAGCCCTTCTCCATAATACTCTACCCATTTCAGATGTTTTCACTGAGATTTTGCTATTTAACTTGGTCAGATAGCTTCAAAGAATCATCAGTGGGCACTGCTTCTCCTAAAGATTCAGACACTCTGTTTAGAATTGCTTGGTTTCCTTTCCTCTCTACTGATACAAATGAAAAGAAGACAAAATTTTCACAGCCACTAGATAAGATCAAAGTTCACCTTTTGTGAGTCATAAATTTGAGATTTACCTCTCTCTCTCTCTCTCTCAGACACACACCCACACACACACCTATACACACACACACATACCAATGCATATATGAAAGCTTCTTGGCACTAAGGAAGGAAAGATCTAAGACCTTTGGTGATGACCCTATTTGTTTAGACCTGTATAGCGGATAAGTTCCTACCATAAATATAGTAAAGAAAAATCAAAATTAGACAGCAACAGAACCCTTGAGATGGGAAAACTGAACTGTCCCATTAAACATAATAGCTAACCAAACAGTTCTTACATGATAGTCAGCCACTGGGTACAGTTCAAATCTGTGACTGAGCAAAAAGTATAAATTATTTCATATTGTAGAAGTTTAGGGCCTCACATGTAGAGCTAGAACTGCAAATATGGAATCTGCAACTGTCAAGAACCTACTGTATTACCTATGTATCTATATATATATTTATCTCTCTACCTACCTATCTACCTATCCATCCATCCATCCATCCATCCATCCATCCATCTACACACACACATATTTAGATCTAATTTTTCAGCTTAGGTGCAGTTCGCTTTTTATTCTTTAAAATTCACTGTAGTTTAGATTGTCATGACTGGCCAATTAAGCGCTCTATGTTGTGGAAATGTTATGGATTTTACCACGCAGGTTTAAACATTCAATCACACACATTCCATTGATAAAATTATTCTTGACATTTGTTCAGTGTAGCCCTGCTATGACACAACACTATGATTGTTAAGAAAATTTACAACGCTTCAAGCTATAATTTGTTTTTTTTTTTTTTCATTGAACAGTCCAGTTACTGCTCTCCACCTACCCTCCTTCCCCCCAAGCACTGCTAATGTAATTCACCATAAAAAAATTTTCAGAAGAAAACCACAAAAGTCCTATTGGTTCACCTGCCAAGGAAGCTATCCAAGGACAACTTTCTGCTGTATCCTATTACTGTGTATACAGAAGGATTGGCCCTAAAATGTCCCTTAGTCGCTACGATTTTATTAAACATATGACAAACACTGCATTAGCTTCACACTGCATTTGAAAAACCATCTCACTTCACATTTAACTTTCAGGTTAGCAATATTAAGCAATTCATATGAGAATTTTCAAACTCAAAGCTACAGGAACTTAATTCACAGAGAATATTATTCCTGCATAGCTCTAGGTGGAGTTCTTAAGAATGTGAAGTTTTGAAACGCAAAACATAATATGACCAGTAGGTGGTGATATCCATCCATCATCATATTTAATATGGCTTAACAACTAAATCACTATTAACAAAATGGATCTTAGAATACCCTGAAAATATCATGATTATTTAGTCCATGTGGCAAAAAAAGACTAAAAGATTATCTATGATGTGCCCTCCCCCTTTCGTGAGGGAAAACATGAAGAAAACTCAACTAGAAGATGGATCTCAGTTTATCAGTATTTACCAATCTGATTGCATTCTATTTTGTTGTAGGTCATTGAGATATAATTTAAATTTTCTCTCTGACTAAAATATTCATCTACAATCTACTTTCTCCATTTCGTCTTTTAAAATTATCAGAACGTAATTTACATCAAAGGTGAAATTGCATCAGAAGCAGAGTCAAATCTCTAATATCCACCTGAAATCCTTCTTAGAACAGAGCAAAGCATAAATAAACACTTATGAGCCCAGAAGAAATCCCTGCAGTGTGATTCACAGTTAGTTTGTTTTCAGAGTAAAAACTTATCTAGATTAGCCCAAAAACACAGCACCTGACCTGAAGCGGACTTCTCCATGGGTGCAAACTCCTTTGATCACCTGAGACCAATTTTGCCACAGCTATACTCCCAGAACTAGAAATAGAATCCAAATGCAGCCAATGCCAAGGGTAAGCAGATGATCATCCCAGTATAAAAGCAAACTCTGAATAGAAAACTCTTTCCCAAGAGGACGGCTTACCTGTTTGAAATATATGCTGATAAGAAACCACCTTCTTACTAAATAAAGAACTCCAAATAATCACTCTGGGTTACCCCCAGCCTTTCATCACACAGGTCAAATGGTTATCTGAAAGGAGGCTATCAGGATTACTTATTACAGAAATAAAAACATTTGGTAACTTTAAAATGCCTTTCCCCCGCTAGATGTCTGTGGTACATAATAGGCATTTGTTTGTAGTCTGTAGGACTGCATTTAACTTTGTTTAACTTCTGTGCGGCAACTGACCTCCCTGCGAGGTAGGGATATACCCTCCTCTGCTCCTTGCACTTGCTTAAAGTTACTCCGGTCTGGGTCCTTATTTATTTATGTTTTAAGGGAGGTTATGGTTTTGCTGTTGTCTTTTAGTTGAACAGAGTAATTCACTGACCCACAACTGAAAGGAAAAGAGCAGCTTTGTTTTAAAGGAGAAAGAGACGTTTGTCTTGGTGTCACTACCCTACGCTGGCAGCCTGGCATCCAATTCTACAAACATGAATATACTGAAGGGAAGAAAAACTAACTTGGGGTCTCCTGACAGTTGTTAAAGTGGCAACATGCCCATTATTTTCCTAGCCGGCAAACCTCTGCGCGGGAGAGACAATCTGGCCAGCTCTTGAGTACAGCACTAATCTTGTGTAATAGAGTGAGCTCACTGCCCCACAAAGCAGTAATTATCAACAGCATTTTCCAAAGGATGTGAGTTACTCCCACTGTGAGACGAGGGCCTCCGGCAGAGCCCCACGGAGCTTCTTGCAGTTTAATCCATAACATGAATGGTGCCAGTGGCTCCTTTACCCCAAGCTTGTTTGCACAGGTCATCAGTCATAAAGTGTTCACAATCCAAATGCAATGAGAAACTGCCGAAAAACCATTGAATTTTTTTTTTTTTTACCCTTTTCCATGGTTATGCATGCCTTAAAATAATTAGTAATTAAATTTTAATGTCTGTATCTGATTTTAAAGTTTCATAAAGCACTGTTGGAAAAGCACCTGCGAGATGGACAACCGCATTGATAAATCTTGTTCTTGTCTTTGTTTTTAGTATGATCTTATCAATCATGAAATGATTTTCCAGTAATGGATAAATATTGTTCTTCTAGCTGCTTGACCTGTCACTGGCTATCTGCACTCAAGTCAAGGCAAGCAGAGAGGAGGGTTTTGTACTCAAGCACTACTCTGCAACTCTCAGTATTTCGCATGTAGAATCACAAGAACCCATTCTGGATTTCAGATCAAATTAAACTGCAACAGAAGTGAAAATTTTCATAAAGAGCTTAGTGGTCTTTTGCAAAAGTAATGTGAGAATTCTTCCACATCCTGAATAATGTGTTAAACAGTGAGGAAACAGCATATGTTCTTCTTTGGCTTTCAGATTAATATAATGAAGACTGTGATGTTTAAGATAATTAGATTACAGCTGACATGCAGTGTAACTTACTCATAGAGAAGTGGCCTCTGACTTGGAGCTAAAACCACACCAAAGTCTGACACACATCCATCTGCAAATGTTTTATAGAAAGTCCTCTAAGATTTTCAGGTAGAAAACAGTACAACTTAAGTTTTGGGGCTAGGGCTTTTTGTTTTGCATAACTAAATCGTGTGCAATTCTTTCAGAAGAGCAGAAACCTACAAATAAGCTTAGAAAGATTGAGAATTAATTAATTCCGTACTCCTGATTCTCTTTTCAGTGTCCAGGACATCTGGGAAAGGGAGGAGGAGAGAAATGTTTTTGTTTATAAAAAGATAATAATGATACATCCCTGTCGAAAAAGAATAATGGTTTATGGCCTATGATTTATTACTCCTTTTCTGTGCCCCTTTTAAGTGTCTTTTCCTGGACTACGGGCTATTTCTTTATTGTTTCTACCTTTTTCAGTGCTAGTTTTTCTCACAGTACTTTCCTTGACAGACTGATGATGTATTTATTTATGGAAGAAGAAAAGGAGCCTTCAGATTTAAAGTCAAACCCACAACAAATCTGGGCATTTTTGTACATCAGTTGTCAGAGAGGGGCTAGCAGGTATCTCAAATTCTAGGTGTGCGACCTTACCAATGCTGGACCACACTTATCAAAATTAATCCCTACCAGGTAGTCTTTTGTAACCAATGTCACAGCTATCAACAGGCAAAATGAATTGGTTAGAGCTAGAAAATAAGACATTTACTAACATGTTTTAGTAACTTCTTCTAGAACTTCCTGGCTAGATTCAGACAAGCACAGAAGACAGAAAATCTCTCTGTTTTCCCCAAATAGTAAACTGGAGAAAGAGAAGGAAGCCATGACTACTTCCAAGGGAGCCTGCAAACCAACAGCCTAGCAGGGGTCAACACCAAGCAGACTCATAGCGACCTTATGTACAACAGAAAGAAATACTACCCAGTCCTACACCATCCTCACAATTGTTGCTGTGTTTGAGTCCATTGTTACAGCCACTGTGTCAATCCATCTCGCTGAGAGGCTTCCTCTTTTTTACTGATGCTCTGTACAAACCAGAGATGACTGGAGGAAAAATGTGAAGGGGATGTAGAAAATGTTTTTTAAAATGGGTAAAAATAAAATTAGGGTTATTTTTGCTGGAAAAAACAATGAAACCTTCCAACAGCTCCTCAACATTTTGAAACAGAACTGGATTGTCAGTTCTATTCCATCCTTAAACTCTGGACATCTCCATTTAAGATGCCATACCCCTTTGAGGTAACTGTGTCTGATTTACTGAAGTCTCTCATCTCCAGTGGTCAGGGGTAAGCTTTGGCAGTGCTAGAACTCAGTTAAGGGAAGAGAGAAAGGAGCAATACAGATCAAGGAGAAGGAGAATTCTCCTCCTCCTAGTGAGAATCTCATTCCTGGGGGTCAGAGCAAGGAGGGAACAAGATGGTAACAGCTTTAAATCTCTGAGGGCTACCGGTTGACTTTAAACCACTTGTTGGGGAGGTGTGCTATACAAAGTAGTGCAATTATGGCACCTAATAGTTTCTTATATCTAATTGTACTGTCCAATAGACAGTCTATAGTATCTAGTGTAAAAGGAAGTTGTGAAAATAATTTTGCCAGGAAGTATAGAAAAATATAGAATCCCTGGGTAGTGCAAATAATTAAGGCACTCTGCTGCTAACAGAAAGGTTGGAGATTTGAGTTCACTCAGAGATGTCTCCAAAGAAAGGCCTGGTGATCTACTTCTGACAGATAAGCCATTGAAAACCCTGTGGAGCACAGTTTCACTCTGACACACAGAGAGTTACCAGGAGTCAGAATCAACTTGACGGCAACTGGTTTACAGAAATATATAAATGGTCCCATAGTGTTCTCTGTTGTCTGGTTCCCTCAGAAGAGGCTCAGGTAGTGGAGGGATAGATGAAGCTCTGTCCAGCCCGAGGCAACAAAATCATCCTTGGCTAAACAATCTATAAGAAATGAAATGGGGGGGGGGGGATATTAAATAGACAGTAGATAAGTGGTATCTTGGGTGAAGGGTGAGACAGTACACAATACAGGAGAAACTAGCACAACTTGTACAAGGAAAGGTCATGGAAGCCCCATAGACACATCCAAACTCCCTGAGGGACTGAATTGCTGGGCGGAGGGCTGGGCGGGGAACATCTAGCTCAATTGGCACGACACAGCTTATAAAGACAATGCTCTACATTCTACCTTGGTGAGTAGTGTCTGGGGTCTTAAAAGCCTGTGAGCGGCCATCTAAGATACTCCACTGGTCTCATCCCTTCGGGAGCAAGGGAGAATGAAGAGAACAGGATACAAGGAAAAGATTAGTCCGAAGGACTGATTGTCCACAGCTACCAAGGCCTCCACCGGACTCAGCCCAGTACAGCTAGATGGTGCCTGGCTACCACCACTGACTGCTCTGACCAGGATCACAACACAAGGTTCTGGACAGAGCTGGCGAAGGATGTAGAGCATAATTCTAACCCACAAAAAAAAAGACCAGATTTACTGGCCTAAAGGAGACTGGAGAAACCCCGAGAGTATGGCCTGCAGATACCCTTTTAGCTCAGTGGTGAAGTTACCTCCGAGGTTCACCGTTCAGCCAGGGAGTGGACAGCCTCGTAAAACCAAATGAGACTAACGTGGTACAGGGGTCAAGTGACAAGGGCCAGAAAGCAGAAGGGGACAAGGAAGCTGGTGATAGGGAACCCAAGGTTGAGTAAGGATATTGTTGATGTGTTGTGAGATTGTTAACCATTGTCATAGGGCAACATTTGTAGTAACTGCTAAATGAGAAACTATTTTGTTCTGTAAGCCTTCATCTTAAGTGAGAATAACAGCACAATTGGAAGAGTGTAGTCAATGTCACTGAACTGTGCATGTAGAAATTTTTGAAATGGTGTATCTTTGGCTATGTGTATTTTCACCAAAAAAAAAAAAGGTTGAGAAGTTAGAGGGTTGGTATGTTGTGGGGTTGTTAACCAATGTCATAAAACAACATGTGTACTACTGTTTCATGAGAAACTATTTGTTCTGTAAGCCGTCACCTGAAGTACAATTAAAAAAAAAAAAAAAATGAAATGAGCTGATAACATCCAGGACTTATATTTCCTATTCTTGTTTTACTATAATTTGAATATAAATGTTTTTTAAAGTCATTTTTCTTTTAGAAAATGTATTGACAGATTATGTGCCTATCTTAAACAAAAAAAAAACTCCCTTCAAAGTTTTGAGTAACTCGGTTTCCTAAAGCTTCATGTAAAACCTGCCCTGATAGAATGCAGACATGGAGGGGTGACAAAGATTGGAAAGTTTGCTTTCTAGTTTGTCTTTCCAATACTTATTAAAAAGGTGTTTCTGGGACAACCGTAGACAAAATTGTTGTAATTTCCCATAGAAATACCTGTTTTCCTTCGTGTTAGTGACTTTGGTAAGAAGCATTATACTCAGCTATACACTTCTATTCTTCAGGAACATTTTTTTTTTTGGTCACCATATTGGAAAACTGATCTATTTTTCTATACTGCCAGGATTAGAATATCTATTATGTTTTTCATACGGGTACAACTTTAAAAAAAAAAAGAATTTCATTTAGATAAACAGAAACTGTCACAAAGAGATTAAGCCAAAAGCCTTAATGTGGTCATTTCAGGATTTAAAAGATAACAGTGAATTGGCTGAGCAACATATGTGTATTAATTATCATTTGTTCATGTAACAAACGTTTATAAAATATCTACTTTAGGTGAACCACTTTGCTAGGGGCTGAAGAAATAGAGGTGAAAATTACGTTCTGCCTCAGAAGGCTCAGTGTCAGGAAGTCAACCCCACAGAGTTCTATGGTAGGAGGGAAGGCTGCAGAAGCACAGGGTGGAGACTGTTAAGTCACTTCCAGCCAGAGAGGCTTCCTGGAAGAAGGAGACTCTAGGCTACGAAAGGCATTTGAAGGTTTAGTAAGTGAAATTAGAGGCAGAACATTCTAAGCACTAGGGCAAGTGTATGCACAGAGGTGCAAGATCATGGTTAATACCAAGATGTGTGAGTACTTTGAGGTGATGTAGCTTAGGAAGTGCTAGAAGATGGAGTTGGTGGGCAGGACGCAGATCATGAAGGGCTCTGTGTGCTATGCTAATAATTAGAATTTATACTGAAGGCAATGGGGAGCCATTAAAGAATTTTAAGAAGAAAGTAATAAGAGAGTAGCAAGGGGAGGGGAAGGTCATTGGAAGTGGAAAACATCTGGAAAAAGACACTTCAGATTAGTCATCCATTTAGCAACAGGTTAAAAAAAAGTTAAAAGTCAGCTAATAGTATAGACATTAGATAAGAAAAGTCTGTTTAAGCGTTCCAGCTTTAATGTGTATTTAACTTAGATGGTTTAACTTGGTATCTTTGAAGACATTACTTGGGTGACAAGTAAAGCAATTCATTATTGAAGTTATTTGTTAGTTTCTAATAATGCACTAGATGCATTTCACTATTGGAGATCAATAGTCAAGTTAAAGAATAACACTTAGTAGAAAGACAAGTGACAAATTAAAAACTATAATGTGTTAAGAGAAAATAACCTTAATATAAATCACTAGTGTTAGACTAGAACCAGTTTTATTCATGAGTGCTCTTTGTGAAATTTATCGGGAAAATACCTCAAATAAGTAATTCAATAAAAGATTTTTAAAATATAACAAAGACAAGAATTTGGCATTTTATTAATGATATCAGCATCCTACAACAGAGGCCAATAATGTGGAAAAAAAATCAATCAGAGTCTGAAGAATAAGGGCAATTTAGATAACTTGGTCAAACAGCACGAGGAATTTAGTGTAAGTTTTTATAATTGAATAAGTCTAGATATAAAGCATAATCATATTGAATATGATCTAATTACACTGCAAATTTATTAAAAGCAAAGTTTAATTATTTCAATAAAGAGAAATTATTGAAATCGAGACCTAATATAAACTTTGTTTTTGAGTTGTAAGACTGTCTAGCAAAGGATAGTATAAGGTAAATATCAAAGGCTCTTTTTGTTTTAATGCTGCTCTACCTCCCAAGAAGGATAAGCTCTAATAAATCTTTCAAACAAAACGTTGGAAGACAGGGGAGAGAGAGATGGGAGAAATCGCTCCAAAATATAAACGAAGTCCTTAAAAATGCATACAGTCCAGTTAACACCATTTTCAAGTGTAATCAGATACATCTCTCCACAATGAAGAGTTTACTAACTATTAGGGATATTTTCAAAAGCAAGAAAGTTGGAGTAAACAATGAACAAAGGGGAACTATTTTATTCAAAAGCCAGCACACATATGGAACCTGTTAAGGGGATGGTGGCTGTAGAAAGAACTACACACGAGTTTAAGAAACACCTAGGCCTTCTCAGAAAGGAAGGGGCTAGAGGAAAGGGTGGTTACAAAAGCAGGGAAGTGGGACAGAGATCAGTCAGATGGGAGGGAGACAGGCTGTTGGGCAGATGGTCTTTTCTGTTCCAAAATGTTCAAAGTTAAGGGACACTCCTTAGTACACTTTTATTTTACACAAAGAGTGAATTAAGACGAAACCAAGGGCCCGTAACCAAGGGCCTGTCTGGGTTTTTTTTGGATTTACTTGTGTCATTTCTTTGATAAGCTCTGCTTGTTTATTTCAGCTGTGGCCCTTCTTCAAACTCAAGCCCTCACTTAGTTCTCACTCTATAATCACTGGGTTTCAATTAAAGTGTGAATTCATTCAAAGTCATATTTTGCTTATGTGGCCCAGTAAACCAACATGAACATTTCAGAGGAAGATTGGTATTTCTCTTTCAAAAAAGTACAATGCTCATTTATTTACCAAGTTTAGGGTCAGGCTAGACCATGGAAAAAGTAATTATTTTCTCTACAGTATCTGAGTGCCTCCATTAAAAATTAATGCACCCAGACAAATAATAGTTGCTTTGGCATAGAGGAAGAATGATATCTGATGAGTCAAGCTCACCTTTATGGCACCTGACAAGTAAGATAAATTCCCTAAGATATTTGACAGATCTGGTGTGGCTGCCAGATATAGGCCACTATTTAATCTCACTAACCAAGCTCACAAGGAATGCAGGGCCTTATCCTAGACACTGTGAGAAATAAAAAGCAGCAAAAGAACCATTCCTTTGAAGAGCTTAACTGCTAATGGGGAACCAGAATAAACATCTAGTAATGCACATAAACTCTAAGAATGAAAACATACAAAGCAATTCTATATAACCAACTACAGATTGGAAGCAGCCTCAGATTTGGCTCAGTCAGATCAGTATGTAGCAAATGACAGGCTTTTCAAACACTCCACCTGGCCAAAGGCAGCTATTGTAAGCTCAGGGCTGGAACATACAGGAACCCAGCCAATAGGTACACTTTGAGAGAAGTCACGGCCCAGGTCTGCAAGGCACAAGCAAGCATCAACTGGAATTGACCACCTGAGTCCTGGAGCATTCCTCTTGTTTCCATGATGCAGTCTGGGGATTACAAGGGCCTGCACTTTTCACTGGGCTATTTATAAGGAAAGATGGTAGAAGGGAGACTTAATAATAGACTATGAGGTACCCTAGAAACCCAATTTATCCCAAGGAATGAATTGTGCATTCAACAAGACAGAACTCATTAAATGCCTGTACTATGTAGTGAATACATTAACAAAATATAAAAACAGTTATAAGTATCTGCAATATACAGAAAAAATCTTTTAATTTTTATATTCACTTGCAAATTAAGTTAATGAAAATAAAAATGGTCTATTTTAAAGTAATATTAATATATAAGGACCTCAGTAATTCACATAAAAAAGAGCTTAAAATTATTTTTTAAATTTTTACTCTCTAATATCTAATCTAGGGCCCTGGTGGTACAGTGGTTAAAGCACTCGGGTGCAAACCAAAAGGTCAGCGGTTCGAACTCACCAGCTGCTCCACAGGAAAAAGACGTGGCAGTTTCCTTCCGTAAAGATTTACAGCCTTGGGAAACCCTATGGAGCAGTTCTACTCTGTCCCATAGGGTCACTATGAGTAGGAATTGACTCGACACCAGTGGGTTTGGTTTAATATCTAATTTAGAATTAAATGTCTAGCCCGGTGGAGCCCAGATTTGTCTGCATTTTAGAATCACCTTGGGAACACTTTAAAAATGTAGCTGCCCAAGCCCCACCTCCCAGAGATTTTGTTTTAATGAATCTTGGCTGAGGCCCAAGCACCAATTTTTAACTAAGCTCCCCAGGTGACCTTAATGAAGAGCCAGCACTGAGAATCACTAGTATAGCCAGCCTCACTTGAACTATTTCTAAAAAATTAGGTTCAATTGCATTTTGTGGCCAACATTACTAAGTCACTTCTTTCATATATATATATATATATATATATATATATAATTAGCACAGTTGAAATGTATGGAGATTCACATGATTATCAATCAACAATTTTTTAAGATAAAAAAATGAGCACTTCTGCTTGGATAAAAATAAACCATGCCTCCTTATAGCAGATGTCTGCCTCAATTATTAAAGTCAGAAGAAAAGGTTAAAAAAGAAAATTAATTGAAAAAGCACTCTCTCTTACACTTATTCTTTGCCTTTTTGCTTTGAAGCTATAAAAAAGCAAAAATAACCATCTGAAAGTCAACCCAGGGCAATTCTGCTGATTATCTTGTTTTCCAATTCAGTAGACACCTGGTACACACCTCTTTTAAAAACAGTCATAGTGATTGGAGCACTGGAAGTTGGATCAGTTAGGCCAGGACTTCATTCCTAACCCTTCCCTATTTCACTGAGTGACCCTGAGCAAGTCACTTAACTCATCTCCGGTCTAATGCACCCTCCTGAAACGTTCCTTGCACAGCCCCAGGTTCCCCAAATCAGTAGCATTTTTATCAGCATCTCACCAGTGTGCTGCCATCAGTCCAACGGAAGTCATGCTCAAACATCTTGTCATTGAGGCCTATCCACTGGTAATCATGGCCCACACCTAAGGGGCGGGAAGAAACACACATATTTTTACTACTTTTCCTATATATGTATGGAAATATATCGAAGAGAATTATTTTCAGAGTGAATCATGCTTCCTTTTCTCTGAATTTTTTTTTATTAGTTGCTTATAAAGAACTCTCATAATGTAACTTTATTTTGTTCTTCTGCCCTATGTGCTTTAAAATAAAAAGCCAATTTACAAACATATCGTAAAACATTAAAATATTGGACACAGACAATTATTTCCCTGGCAGTTTATCAGAACAGTACTTTTTTTTTCCTATCCTAACTCATAATAGAAACTTTCCATTTACTTTTTAGTTAAACTATGCCGTTGGCAGAAATTCAATGACCCAATAAAATGTGCCAGGTCTACCCACGCTAGCCTGACTTTTGGAAGCCACGTGTTTCTTCTCAAAGCATTTTAAACAGGGAACACCTAGACCAGACAGTTCTATGAAACCATGCAAAAAAAAAAAAAAAAAAATTTACTTTCACAATGAGATGAAAATAAGGATACCATGGAATAATGTTGAATGACTCTCTACCCAGATTACAAAATAACGATCAAACGTCTAAAAGATAGCGAGCGTCATGAGAACATATTTAATAGTGCATCAAACAATGCTTACTGAATAAAAAAATTTACACATTTGCTACATAAAAACTAGCTGTCCTCCACTTTGCTAGAATTTATTAATTTTATCTTATTTTGGTGGTGAATCTAAAATTGGGAATTATTAAGCAGCTTTGTATTAAGCTTTGTTAGCTTCAAATCTCTACTTATTTATGTTCTTAATATGAAGCCCACTTTCTATGGTTTAAAATAATTGGAAACTTGGATGAGAACCAATACACGTAGAGGATAAGATTTGGGTGCTATTAACAATTCAATTTTAATTAGCAGGATAAAAAATAACTGACAGTATCTTTTCAATATTAGACAACCCATAAGCATATTCATAATAGAGATCATGAAGAGTTAGGTTGAACCATATGAAATGACCGTTTTTGCAAGTCAAGAAATAATCACCTGGCAGCAATTTCAACCTATAAGATACCATTCTACATATTACTGCTGGCAGACCAAGCACTACCTTCTCATATTATAGTTGAATGTTTCCCAAAATGTGGGATCCATAGAGTGGGATGATTTTAAGTCGTTCACAGATGAGGGATTTAATAAGTTGAATTACAATCAAGAAAGCTACTTCTTTTCAGTTGGATACAGAAAAACCTAAGACTGTGGTGAGAATGAGTGAGGCTTCAGGAAACACAAGTCTATTTGGTACATACGATTCACGAACATCTGTTCTTCGTGAGACAGGATGCTTGTGAGATGAGCACCCTGAAGACGGCATTCCCGTTCAGCGGCATCCCATGTGCGTCGATGGGCGAAGTATTTGTAGCACTGCCCTTGGAACTTGTGCCAGCCATAGTCACATGTCTCAGTGTCTGGGAAGAAAACCAGGCAGAGGCTGATTAAACACACCTATGTCATTTAAGCATGGCTTGCCAATCCAAGCGTTAATAGAAGATCCAAGCCATTATCTATGCAATGTCCCTGAGGTAAATGATTCATAAAACTTGGTGACTACCCAATGACAAAGAAATGATTACAGAGAGAGCCCAGCTGATTCCTGAGAAGTATGTGGCTCTACTTCTTCGGGCTGAAAAGTCGGTATTCTTCCCTAACTGCAATTTCATTGATTAAAGTCAGTTTGCAGCAAGAGAGAAAAATGGACTAGGGGCCAGCCAAAACCTGTTGGGCTGCAGTGTCTGCTAACTTCCTGATGAAGCAGTTGGGGCTAATTCCCAACAAAACTTTTCTAAAGAGAATCATTCAAGTGATAAGATAAGAATTCCGGACAGGAGGATTATGAATGCTCTATTTGCATAAGGACTTCAAAGGCTGGGAAGCAGTTCTTTCCCATTTCCCAGAAGGGCAACTAGGGGGCCACAGGCTCTTGTCATGTAAGATTTACAAAGAGAGAGAAAACAACAACAAAATCCTTCATGAGTAGGCAGCTTCTGGGATGTAACTAGGACTACGTGCCTTTTCACAAAAGGAGAGGGATTCCTGTGCAAATACACCAGGATGTGAAAAAAAGGTGGGCTGTTTTAAGTTTATTAAGAATGAAATAACCCAAGTTAAAGTACCCTCCATTTCACCAAGCTACACACACACACACACACACACACACACACACACACACGTGTGTGTATTTTATTCTCTTTCACAAGCACACTATCATCAGTATTTTGTTGGGGGTGAAAGTATTTTTCAAATATATCTAAATTTCACACCGGCAATAAGCTTCAGTTATACTTTCTAGATTGCCATTTTTTATGCATTTTTCACAAAGAAAGCAGCCTTGCTCATAGCACTATATTCTCATTGGCAATCTTCTCTCAGACTCACCCATCCACAGGTGGGGTCAAATAATTCAATGTTATTATTCATATACATTGAATAATGATCAATAGAAATAATCTGGACTTTCTTAAAATATGCTAGCATTCAACTTCTTTCTTCCGAAAAAGTAAATATCTTGAACTAATTACATGTAAAAACTAACAAAACCGCGAAGTTTATAGAATTTTAAGTACCAAGAAAACCTTCCAGTTACCTAATAACACCCCCCGCCCCGCCAAATTTTACTGATCAATGAAGAAAATAAACTTTATTTAATTAAATAAATGCTTGCCTTGGAAGTCAGACTTGGTGGCTGAATTGGAACTCAAATTGTCCCCTGACCCTCATTCCGTTTACTCCTCTTTCTATAATTGTGGGAGAGTATACATTCTGAAAAATTTATTTTTTCCCTGGCTTCAGTGATTTCGACCATAATCGTACGACAGATGCAGCTTCTCTCTGCGATCAGTCCTGATTTCAGTTAGTCTATCAGGCCTGTTGTTTAGTTATAGCTGACTGACTATTTTGAACAGTTAGTTTTGAGTTTTATTAAAGTCTTGTTTGGAGACCATCAAATCTCCTAGGAGAGAATTCAAGACACAGACGTTGGTTTGTTATAAAAGTAACACTCAGCACCCAAGAATGAAGCAAGTGTCAGCTACTTGGAAGAATTTAGAAGTGATATAGGAACAGTAGGGAGGAAACAAATTTTCGTATATGAGGGGGTTAGTTTACGAGGGGAGGAGAACTGGAAAAAATTTCACAACATTCTTACTGCCAGAGTTAATAATCTGATACTGTAATAGCACAGCTTTCTTTAATCTTGGAAATTATCCTTTATTTTAAGACAGTTTAAAGTTCTAGAAGATCTCTAACTTATTAAATAATATATCAGAAAAAAATTCTTCTGTACACCCTTTCTGTCCTTACTTAACCCAAGTGGTTTTAGTCTGGTTTTCTTTCTTTGTCTTTTGTCATTAAACAGATTACCATTACATATTTTTCCTCTTACACCAAAAATACCTCCAAAGAATCAGAAAACTTAGATGCATGACCACGTCATTGCTATGATGCCTTTCTCAGTTAGCACGTGAATATGCTTACAATATCTCTGGTTCATAGCCACAAAAGCTGAAACCTATCCTCTTTATGCTGTACAGGTAATTTTTTCAACACTTCTGGCATGTAGCTGTCAAGCTTTATGTAATTGCCAACACTTCAACACTTCTCACTGGCAAACGCTATCATTAGCTTTGGCTCAGGACAATCTATGAGTTCAGAATTGTCTCTCCACTGATCCAAGACCCCTGTTTAGATTTTGTATGTTTTTATTCCACCAAAATGTGCTCCCTATTCTAGAGTTATTGAGGGTTGGGAAATTATTCATGCAGAGAAAAAGTCAGCTGAAGAAACAAAGACACGGTCATTGCTGAAATTTGGACAGAATACTGTTCAGACAACAATGCTGTTGTTAATGAAGAAATAATTTGTTCTTAGGAAACCTGAAAAGTGGAGAAAAAAATCTTCCAGTATCCTGGCAGTAAATCACAGGATCACAGCTGCATCTGGTAAACAGACTGGGATAGCTGTTCCTTAGCAAATAACATGGATGAATGTCAACCTTGTTTTAAGATAAAATAAAATATAACTGAAAATTAGACGGCACCAGAAATCCAAGACATATTAACTCTTTCTTTTCAATATTCTTCTTTCAAAGAGGGAAAAGGTAATTGACCTCAAAATCCCTTCAAAGCTTTGTTACTTCGCTCTTAATCCATCAGATGTACATATAAATAAAATGCTTATCTTGGACAGTTCCTTTGTTGTTGTTGCTGTGTGCCATGGAGTCCATCCCAACTCATAGCAACCCCATGTGACAAGAGTAGAACTGCCTCATAGGGTTTTCTTCGCTGTAATCTTTACAGAAGCAGATCACCAGGTTTTTCCCCTATGGAGCCACTAGGTGGGTTCGAACCACCAACCTTTAGGTTAGCAGTTGAGTGTTTAACCATTTGCACCACCAGGGCTCCTTGAACAGTTCCTTTAAAAGTGTGAAAACACTGAGAAAAACCTAGGCTTTAGGGTTAGGCCACTTAGGTTCACTTTTCTTCCCACTTTGCAATTCACTAGCTGTGTGACCGTGAACATGTCACTTTTCCTCTTTGAGCCTCAAGTTCTGGCCTACTTAACTCATAGAACTGCTGTGTCAAACAAATGAAGCAACTGGTAAACTACAAAGTCTTAAACAAACAGGAACTCTTTATTCTTTGTCAAGAGTTATCTGAATCATCAGGATATCAGTTCCACAGAGCAGGGACTCCTGTCTGTCTTGTTCAGAGCTCTATCCCAGGGCCCAGAACAGTGCCTGGAAGACAGTAGCTGCTCAATAAATATTTGTAGAACAAATGATTTTTGAATCACTCCTTGTACTTGGAAACAATGGAAGCCAGAATCATCTAAACATATTCTAATGTCTGAAGTGTCTCGCCTTTTGCTTTCTTTAACAAACGGCATCTTCCTAACTTTTTCCTCTAAGAAATTTAATTTAATTTTAAAACAGACTAAAACCTATGCAATAAAAAAAACCTAGAAACTCAGTAATCACTCATTCCCTTTAAACAGCAATTCAATACATGCTCCTTTTAGCTTTGCTTTAATTGTGGAGAAGTCCAAATTAGCATGGCAATGCAGAACACGGGCCAGACCAAAGTGTCTGAGTGTCTAATACGTTTTCATTTTGTCTGGTGGGAGGGAAGTTTGGCACTGAGTGCTTTTACCAAAGCCAAACCACTGTATGTCTTTTAGTACAGGAAATCGACATTCCAAGGGTGAGTGTGCTGAGCATGCAATCTGTTTCTGATTGATGGACTAAGAAATTTTACAGTTCACCACCTAAAATACACTCTAAGGTTGGCCATAAAATGCAAATAACAGGAATCAAGAGATTCATGCCATCATGAACATAGGCCTGTCTTTCATTCAGTAAATGTAGATGCTTCTTCAGTAGGAAAATTTCCTGGTGAGCAGATTCACAATGTCTTTTACATAGTGTTTGCCACGTCAAGGTTAATATATTCAAACAACTATGTCAGTTTATTCTCCACAGGAGTTTGATTATGAAAACTAAGTCCACTAAGTCTCAAGTGCTGAGGGGGAGAAAATGAAGGCAACTAACTTTGAATTCAATATCCCTTGGTACGCAGGCCACGTACGTGGATTAAGGTGGATGCCTAATTAGTCCCCGGGAAGAATACATACTACAATGTCCTTTTTGTTAGCTAGATGTCCTTAAATTCTGCTCTGTGTTTGTGTCTCCAGTTCCCATCTATCAGCAAAACAATAATCATCAAGTCAATACTTGTTCAGATGTTGAGAGCTATCCACACATAAGGAAACCTAATCTAGTCAAATATCCTGTGAATTTCTTCTGCAGGAAAGAATAAGCAATAAGGTCAAAATTGCTACAAATATCCAATTCATTATGACAAAATGCTATTCAGAAGCAACGTTTGAAGTATCAAGAATCTTCATCACACAAACGCTACAACAGCTCTTACCTTGTTCACAAAGTGCACCAACATAGCTTGGAAGGCAGAGACACGTAAACGTATTAAAACCGTCAATGCACGTGGCTCCATTCCGACAGGGGTTTGAATGGCACTCATCAAAATCTGAAATAAAATATAAAAGGCCACAGAAATACTTTCAAAAAGAGCAAAAATTTCTATTTAGTGTCGGGTTGCCAGATAAAATGCAGGACACTCAGTTAAATTTAAAGATAAAATGAAAAAAATTAATATAAATAATAAAATAAAAAGAATAATTTTTTTAGTGTAAGTATGTCCCATATAATATTTTGAACACACTCCCACTAAAAAAAATCCCTCCACCCATCTGTCAGTTGCTTGTCCTGTGGTGGCTTGTATGTTGCCGTGCTGAATCTATGCCAGGTATGTCAAACACCAGCAGGGTCATCCATGGCGGACAGGTTTCAGCAGATCTTCTAGATTGAGACAGACTAGAAGAAAGTCCTGGTGATCTATTTCCGAAAATTAGCCAATGAAAACTTTATGGATCACAACTGAACACTGCCAACTAACTTACTTTGGACACATCATTAGGAGGGGCCAATTGCTGGAGGAGGACATCATGTTTGGTGAAGTAGAGGGCCAGCAAGGGCAAGGGAGGCTCTTGGTGAGATGGATTAGCACTACAGCCCCAACAATGGACTCAAATATGCTGGCAATTTTAAGGATAACCCACGGCCAGGCAACGTTTTGTTACGTCATACATAAGATTGCCACGAGTGGTAGTCAACTCAACGGCAGCTATCTGTTTATATCTGTTGTTAGTGTTGTCATGTACCCTGGAGTCTATTCCAACTCACAGGGATCCTATAGGACAGAGTAGAACTGCCCCATAGGGTTACCTAGGCTGTCATCTTTACGGGATCAGGATGCCTGGTATTTTCTCCCACGCAACTGCTGATGGATTCAAATTATCTACCTTTTGGTTAGCAGGCAAGCACTTAATCATTGTGCCACCAGGGCTCCTTTATCTATTTTCTTTTCTTCTTATCTGAAATTAAAATTTAACTGGGCGTCCTGTATTTTTATATGTTAAATTTGGCAACCCTAAGAAAATTTCAAAGATATTCAGAGTGAGGCCATTGTCTCCATCACTAGTAGAGTTATATGAAATCCCCTCTGGCTTCCCACCACCATTTCTGGATCATCAGTTACCTCACATATAGAATACTGAAAATACCTAATTGACCTCTCTGTCTCTAGGCCCTTCCTTTGACAATATATCCTACACTCTGCTGCCTGTCATCTTCTTTAGTCATAGTCATGATGGTTTTATTCTTCTGCTTCCAAACATTCCAGGGATCCCAATTGCCTGTGGCAGTGGTCCTCAAAGCGTGGTCGCAGGACCTGCAGCATCAGCAACACCTGAGTATATTAAAAAGCAAAGTCCAAGGCCCTATCCAAGGCCAGTTGAATCAGAAACTCTGGGAGTGGAGACAACACTCTGTGTTTTACCAGGCCTTCCAGGTGATTCTGCTGCACAGTAAAATCTAAAAAATCACCAGTGTAGAGTATAAAGTAAAACTATTCAGTGCCTTTGAAGCAGGACCTTCTCAGACCTAACTAGACTCAATCTGTTTTCTCATATTCTCTCCCAATATATTTCCTTCCCACAAATCCATAAATAGGCATACCTGAATACTTGCAGTTTCTCAAACACATTCTGTAGTTTGTGGGTCTCTGTGCTTTTGTTTGCTGTGTCCTATTTCCCTTCACCACCTGTTTAAATCCTCCCCAGTTCTAAGATCTATACAAATGTAACCCTTCTACACAGACCCTGCGACGTCTCCAGATTAAATTAATGACTTTATTCCCTTAGCATTTTCCAATTGCGCTAAAAAGTTAATACTTAAATTGAGTGAAAAGAATATTTAAAAATAAATTAAAAACATACAAAACAAGTTAAATTTTCATGAAGCATATAATATATTCTTACCTAAAAAAAATAGCCTTAGTGGTGATGAAATTATATCTTAATGATACCAGACACTTCTATGTTGTTGTTGTTATGTGCCGTCGAGTCGGTTCTGACTCACAGGGACCCTATAGGACAGAGTAGAACTGCCCCCATAGGGTTTCCAAGGAGCAGCTAGAGGATTCAAGCTGCTGACCGTTTGGTTAGCAGCCCAGCTCTTAACCATTGCACCACCAGGGCTCCAAACACTTCTATAGTGCTTGCTAAGTGCCTAGGGGAGTCCCTGGGTGGTGTAAAAGATTAGCATGCTTGACTGCTAACCGAAAGGTTGGAAGTTCAAGTCCACCCAGAGGCACCTCTGAAGAAAGGCCTGGTGAAGTACTTCTGAAAAATCAGCCATGGAAAACCCTATGGAGCATAGTTCTACCCTAACACACATTGGGTTACCATGAGTCTGAGTTGGCCCGACGGCAATTGCTTTTAAGTGCCTATGAGTTTCATATATATTAACTCAATAAATTTGGGTTTTTTAAAAAATAATATTTGATTGTCTTTTCAGTGAAGGTTTACACAGCAGTTTAGTTCCCATTCAACAATGTCTACACAAGTTGTTCAGTGACATTGGATACATTCTTTACAATGCATCAACATTCTCATTATTTCTATTCTGGTTGTTCCGTTTCCATTAACCTAGTTTCCCTACCCCTTACATTCTCATCTTTGTTTTAAAGTAATTGTTGACTCTTTGGTTTCATATAGGTGATTTTTTAAAGGAGCACAGTACTTACGGGTGATATTCATTATTTTGTGAGCCAATCTCTTATTTAGCTACAAGGTGACCTCATGGGTTAGTTTTGGTTCAAGGTTTGAAGAATATCTCAGGGCAATAGTCTCGGGGATTCCTCCAGTCTCAACCAGTCCAGTAAATCTGTTTTTTTTTTTTTTTTTTTTAGGAATTTGAAGTTCTGTTCCACAATTTTCTTCCATTCTATTGGGTTCATCTATTGTGGCCCTGATTAGAATGGTCAGTAGTGGTAGCCAGGCACCATTCAGTTCTTCTGGTCTCAGAGTAAATGCAGCCATGGTTTATGTAGGCTATTTGTCCTGTAGACTAGTTTCTTCTTTGAGTCTTTGGTTTCCTTCTTTCTCTTTTGCTCCGGAAGACTAGAGACCAATAGTTGTATCTTAGACGGCCATTTGTAAGCTTTTAAGACCCCAGACACTACTCACCAAACTGGGATGTAGAACATAACTTTATGAACTATAGTATGCCAATTGACTGTGATGTTCCACAAGACTATGGTCCTAATCCTCCAAACCCAGAAAACCAATCCCACAAGGTATTTGGTAATACCTAAGAAGTATCTATAACTGTGCCCCCTATATGCTTTATTATGTATATGAATATATGTACATACAGTCACATAGACATACACCTATATATACTCACATATACATACCTATATACATATATGCCTACGTACGTACATGTATTGATTGTGTTTTCAATGAAGGTTTACACAGCAGCTTAGGTTCCCATTCAACAATAATATCTACACAAATCGTTCAGTGACATTGGTTACATTCTTCACAATACATGAACACTCTCATTATTTGTGTATACATACATACATTTTTTTGTTGTTTTTGCTGTCATTAAATTGTTTTTAATTGATTAAATAAGATAAAACAGAAAGGAAACCAAACAGATATTTTTATGTATGTATATTTGATATTTTAAGATGAAATTATTCCTTAATTGTTATCTGTTGCTATATCAGAGCCTTGATGGTGCAGTGGTTAAGAGCTCGGCTGCTAACCAAAGGTCAGCAAATCCATCAGCCACTCCTTGGAAACCCTATGGGGCATTTCTGCTCTGTCCTAGGGTCGCTAGGAATCGGAATCAACTGGATGACAGTGGTGTTTTTTTTGTTTTTTATTGCTGTATCTAAATCCTCACTAATTAGTACACAGAGCTCACTAAATGTGCTGTATTATTTTTAAACAAGTATTCTTTTAACATGAGTTCTGGGGATTTTATCTCAATATCCCAGAGTACTCTGAAGTGTTATCGGTGAGCCTTCGTTACTCAATCCTCATAAGCACTTTCACGGCACCGCTAAAAAGAGAACCTGGATAATATACTCCGTTTCTTTTCTCAGAGATTTTTCTCAAATCCAAACTGGAGCTTTATTTTAAAAAAAGAAAAAAGACAGGAAGAAAAAAAGAGAAAGCCTTAACAAGAATATGGGAGTAAAAGGAACTGATTTAGCAAACAGTTAATTATATTCTTTGGGACCCAAAAGAAGGGAGGAAGACAACAAGCCCCACACACCCTTGCAGTAAAGGTGGATGCAGCTGGCCACTGAGGAGGGCCAGAGAAGGATTTTTGCCCCACTCAGCAGAGGAAAAAGTTATCCCAAAACATAACAACCAAATCCCTTAATTTTTGAATATAGCATTCCGGGGGGTGGGGGGGAGTTTTTATTTAAATTGATCATTTATTGTTATGCAGATTTGGGGTATAGATTCAATGTTTTCATTAATATTTACACATCTTTACATTTGTAAAGCCTATCTGTCAACCCACAAAAAGAAATGGCTGAACTCAGTAAGCCTCACTGAATCTTGTGTATAATAACAGAATTCAGTAAACATCTGTCCTCGTTTCTTGGATCCTAATTAAATTACTCTCAGGCCTTAACTTCATTTGTTAACAGATAATTCATCTACACCTGTGCTTCCCTGAAATCCTCTGACTGATTCAAGCAATATAAATGCAATCTGGAAAAGAATCACCTACTTTCAGCCAAGAACACCTTACCAAGTTCACACTGGTCTCCGCTGTATCCTGGCACACATGTGCATACATAGGAGGTGTCAGTAGGATAACAGGTGCCTCCATTAAGGCACGGGTTCATTTTGCAACGATCAGCTCCTACGATGTTCAGGAAAATAAGAAAAGTGATTAGGCTCATCACTAAGGTTTCAATGTATTTTAGCAAAAACAAAATGCCACTTACTGCTACCATCATATAAGCTTTACCATAGCAATTTAGAGACTCTACACACAAAAATGAACATTAGCTTTACTCTCTGGAGTGTTTCTTGGCATTATAGCTAATTGTTACAAATTGCATCTATTCATTTCTGAGATTCAATCAGCATTATTTTTAAACAATATTTTGTACTATATCTGGCAACTAATATATTCTACTGCAGATTTAGTTGGCATGATAATGGCAATTGATTTTAGTCAAAAATGATTACACATATGTGCACAGTGAATGGAAAATGTGTTCTTTTAAATGGGGTTAGTTCATGTGAAATGGCTGGGTACACAAAACATGCATTCTGTTTAGCAGACTGGCTTGTTACCATCATTTGAATTATTATTGCCTTTTACCACTTAATGCTCAGAAACTTTTTCTTCGAAAGTGTGCACTGTAGTCTCTTCTGCTACATTAACATGCTTTTTCCAAAAACACGTTCCAAATGTACTCCTTTAAACTATACTTGAAGAAAAGCAACACATGGATTAAACTCTACTGTATAAAAACAAACCCAAATACAAAAACCTTGCCTAAAATGAATCCCCAAAGTTTTATTACCATTTTCTTATTAAAACACAAATAAAATTGACACTCCTAGCAGATAAACATAAAGGCTAATGATGTAAATTTATGGTGAGACTAGTCTAAAATATACTTCCTAAATGGAAACGGTTTGATACAATTTGAAGCACATGGTTTATTCTGTAGGATTATTTGAATAGCGGTATTTACATTAATAGCTTATATTTATTATTTGTATACTTTGTCAGAATTGCTTAAGTTTCAAAATATTCAAGACTCCAAATGAGAGTTAAAAGTGTCACAAAACAATTGAAATAAAATAGACTATATATGCAATACAACCATGTTTTCAGGAATTTTAAGTCCCGAAGCCCTTAAATAATTGCCCATGCAAAGAAGACATCTAACTAATTATGAAACATTAACTTAAGGAGTATTAGAACAAACAAGCTATTTCTGTAGGAGATAATTGAGCCTTTCCCACAGTGGGAAGCCAAACTCAAACCTTCTGAGTGTTAAGGAAATTCTGAACTATTAGAAAGACTTGATAGATATACATTCACATGTTGGGGGTTCATGTTAAAATTAGACACACTTGCTTTTCTAAAAACTACCCCAAATTTTCTAAGACTCTCTTATAGTTGCAGAAATAGCCGTTTTATTTTTATCTGTCTCCATTTGAAATACCACTGCCTAGTGACAAGGCTGCAGTCAGCAACATATCTATATATTACCCTCCATGCAAAATCCAAATGATACTTATATGAAAGTGCCTGGTGAAACTGTGATGTGCCACACAAACATGAAACACTATTACTACTCCCACTACAGACACTAGACGCAAGGCTGAGAGTATGAGACAAGGGCTTGGCAAGAAACTGGGCCTTTTTGTGGACGTGAAGTAGTTCAGATTAGCAGAAAAGTTTTGTTTTCTTGAGTAGTATCCCTCCCTAAACAGTTTGTACTAATCTCTGAAAACTGAATTTGCAACAGATAGACCAGGCAACCCAATATGAGCTTCTGTTTACTGAATTAAACGAAGGTGACTTTTTTTTTTTGTAATGAATACACAGCATAAATAGTTTGTAAACACTGTGGACTGAATAACTGGTATATATTTATTCCTTTCTCTATATATTTAATTGTTGTTACAGACTATTTCTATATCACATTTTACCAACCTGAATTATCTTTCACCTAAATTACAAAAGAGTAAATATTGGCCAGATTATTTGATTATCATTTACAGATGAAGTATAGAGCAACAACAATAACAAAAAGTTCCAGTGTAACCCATCTTTGATAAACTTTATTCACAAAATACTTCAAGGTATTTATAAAAAATTACATTTTATGACTATCTTACTCTATCTGAAACACATCAGAACAAAGTATTAGGACACAAAAGATAATGCTGATCTAATCAGAATAATAATCTAACTATAGCCATGCTGTAAAATATATTCATTAAAATTAAAAGTACATTTTCAACCAACACTACCCTTGAAGTATTGATTTTTTTTTCTTTTTCTTGGTAGGGGCTAGGTGATGATGTCTACTTGTCAAGTCTACTAACATTGTTATTTAAATAATAACTTTCCTGGGAAACACAATAAAGCCAACTTCTCAATATTCTTAGGCTAGATTAAGAGGAAAATAAATTCTACAAAGTAAATATCCCGAGACTTCTGGTTTACATATCATCAAATAGCAGTTGCTTTTTTAAGACTATATTGGAAAGCAGCTCTTTCCACTAAAGGGCATAGACTTCAAAGTCGAGCTGATCTGGATTGAAATTCCACTTTTACTACTGTATGGCTGTGCATCCTTAGGCAAGTTACTGCACCTCTCTGAATTCCACATCCTAATCATTTAAATGGGAATAATAATATGCGCTTTATAGACTTTTTGTAAAGATCAAATAAGATGGTCTATATGAAGCAGTATCAAATTTGTGCTTTCTGTACATTGAGTAAATACACAGAAATTCTCTCAACAGGCAGAGCACGAATGTTTACTGAATGAATACCCGCTTTAGCTAGGCACTATGTTATAAGCATATGTGGCCTATCTGAAGCGAAGAATTTACATAAAAGTATGAACAGATAACTGATATTGCACAAACCATGCAAAACATGTATTGCAGCTACTTACTACTCTCACATTTTAAAAGCCTGACAGATTTTGATATTGCCACAATCACACCCATCAGTGGGAGATTAAAAAGAAAAAAAATATATATTTTTGTTTGTTGTTGAAACTAAGATGTGTAACTACAGAACATATGACATAGCAATACAGCAATATTTTAGTTATGAGTAAAAACAAATGTAATTTTTACACTATTAATAGTTTCATTTATTATGCTGCAATTGCATGTTGCTTTTAAAACCCAGAAAAATTTGAAGTATATATTTAAAGCCTAGAAATCATCTATACTTACTTTCGCTCCGTCTCTTTATACACTGAATACCAGGGCCTGACCTGCTGTTATGTGAACAATATAAAAATCTACATTGATTTAACATCACAATAAAAATATATGTTAGGACCAAGCAACTGTTTCCAGGTTTAGAAACAGGTTTATAAACATTGTGGCCTTACCTGGTAAATAGACTGCTGTGCCTTCCACTGATTCTTCATTAATGCCAATCAGGAAATCACTTTCGTTAGAAGGTCCCAAAAGGGGAAATGATGGTGTTGCTAGCTCAGTATTTAACTCCGCTGTGCTTACTGTTGCCTGAGTACTGGAATCAAGAATTCTCGCCGACACTTGCTGTTCTGATGCTGTTACTGTGGAATACTCCCCTCTGATCAAAGCTGCTTGTGTTTCAGGGTTTATTTCCAGAGAAGGAGGAATGGTGGGCTTCTCAGAAGTTTGTGGGCTGGGCTGAGGCACCACACCTGTCTTGACCCCGTGAATTGCAGGAGCAGAAGTGGAATGTGGCCATTGTGAAGCACCTTCTAACTTAATTTCACCTGCAGCTGTGACAACAGTTCCAGCTTCAGGCGTTCTAACACTGAGAAACTCCTTGATTGTTTCTCCAGAAAGCTGAACATCGGTTTTGTTTCTGGACTCTTGGTGAACCTCAAATCTTTCCTCAGCAATTAGTTCTGAGGGAGAAGCTTCCATTTCTTTTAATGACTTAGGTTTACTTTCATCTTCTGAAAGTTCTAATTCTGTGTTAGGAGATAAGGACGGAGGCTCAGTTATGTGAAAGTATTTTTCAAGTGATGGTTTGAAAGTTGCTTCAATATTTGTGTAAGCTTCCTTGGCAGAATCTCCTGAGGACATTTGAGTTGCTCCCACATCTGTACCTGGCAGAGCACTTGGCTCAAGATCCTCTGTGTGTTCAGAGGCTCTACTGCCTAAGTAGACAGTGACTAGAGATGATGGTGTCTGAGAAGACAACTTTGCAAATGCTGACGCTGCTAATGTTATATCAGTATAGCCTGGGGGGTTGGATCCTTCCATCACAGTGGGAGCCTGTGTTAAACTCTGAGCCATAAGATGGATTGTACCAATACTTACATAGGGCGTATGATCTATCAATGCTTCCTGAGCTCCTGAAGAGAATTCTGGCTGAAATGAAGGGCCTACATATTTCTTTTCTTCATACTCCTCCTGTGTCCTTTCCAAATGGCCCAGGGTTGATATTATTTCACTTTGGTCTGCGATCGCTTGACCATCAGACAAAGTGCTTGATTCAAAGGTGTCATCCAGGGTTTTCATTTCAGTTTTGGGCTCTTCAATGTCTGGATTTACAGTGGTGGATTGACTCGGAATGGGCAGGGATGCTGCTGTGGGAAGTGAAATATCTAATTCTATTTCTGTGCTAGGGATAGGGATCCCAGTTGTGAAGACAAAACCCATGTGATCTAATTGGCTCCTGTCTTCAGAAGTCATTGATTCACTGTGTGTTGCCTGAGTATAGCTAGCCAGAAGAGTGTCACCACCAGAACCCTCCAGTTTTTCTTCGGTTAAAGAAAGGTTAACAGCTGCACCATACTCTTCTTGAACTTGAGAGCTTTCTTCATTAGTGTCGTGTGGTCCTGCTGGTACTTCTGGATCTGTGTCCGTTTGCATTCCAAGGATGTCTTCATATACAGGTTTAGTGTGATCAATATCTATGATAGTATTCTTATCTGATGTCAGCTCAGGTAGAATTTCCAGGATGGTACTCTCTGTAATTGTCAGTATTAAATCCTTGTCCTCTTTGTCGAGATCTATGATAATATTTTCTGTGGCTTTTCTTCTGTCAGGCTTTAAGGTGGAATCCTCGAATCCTCTGAAACTATCTGAGAAACTACCTGTAGCAGCCTCTGTGGACCTTTCATAGAGCATTGTAGTTGATGGTGCACTAGTTGGCTGAGGGGAGCTTTCATTCTGCTCTGAATGAAGGGAAAGCACCACTGAAACTGTTGGGAATCCATCATCAGTAACAGCTTTAGCACTGGAAGCCTCAGGATGTTCTTCCAGGAATCTATTCGAAACAAATGTGGTGCTTCCTTGCCTGGTTGCCTGAGTAGTTTCAGAAGTGTGGACTAAATCAACAATACCTAATTCCCCAGATCCTTCTCCAGAATGTTCATAAAACAATTCAGATGGTTTTGGTGGTGATGTAACAAATCCTTTGGCCATTTCAAGACTGTAAGTTCTAGCCAGAACACCAGAAGAGGTTACTGTTTCTTTAGTTTCTGCTGTTGAAGAATTCTTGTTGGAGACTTGTTCAGTCACAGTTTGTGCTCTAGTAGTCTGGAGTTCTTCTGCCCAACTAAGAGTCTGATTTTGAGGATGTTCAGTGTCTGTGGGAAAGGAGAGAGGTGCCACAGTGGGTCCTTCTGCTCTGGTATCACTTGAAATTCCCATCATGGTGGAGCTGGATGTTGTTTGGCTACTTTTAGGGGTACTATCAGTTTTGGAAATGAGTGGTATAACTTCATTTGTTACATTTTCCATCCCCTCATAGTCTTCAGTTTCGTCACTTGAGACCCTTGTTTCTAAACTTTCTACTTGAGAGGTCTGGGGATGTAATGTGCTAATGATTTGTTCTATTTCAGTAAAATTCACTGACACTGTAGCTAGAGTAGGTAAAACTTCTTCTCCTGATCCCAGTCCAGAGAATAAGAGATCAGTATCTGACTCTTTAATGGTTGGTGTCACATCTTTGGGAAAGGGTTTTATACTTTCCTCCTCTTTGATTGATGAATCCGTAACTATACTTTCAGATGGTACAGATTCAGTTACTGAACCGGTAGCTAAGAAAACGTGTGACTTCTCAGTAACTTCAGGGACAGCAGTGTATGGTTCCAAGCCTTCCAAGCCCTTTGTATCTGGATCTGGAGTAGACACGTGTACTAAGGGAATGACTTCCTCCTCCATTTCATTGTCATAACTATAAGTTTTCTTTGTTGTTAGTATAGAATAATCTGTTGTTAGGAGCTCAGTTTCAGAAGACGTTTGTGAATCAAAAATTGTTTGTTCTGGTGTAACAGAGCGTTGAGGAGATTCAAAAGACATTTGTTCTTTAATCTTTTCCTCTGATGTTGTTTTATTTTCAACTTCTTGTCTTACAAGGTTGACTTTTTGACTGGACCATAATGTGGCTGGCTCCAAAGTTTGGGGAAAGTCCACTGAAACTGTGCCACCAACCATTACTTCCCCCTTTTCTGTTGGAGATTCCATACCTTCAGCTTCTGCCTTTGGTAAAATCGTGAGTCTCTTATCAGCTTCAGTGATAGCTCCCATTTCTCCCAAGCCTTGGTCAGTAAACGGGGACTCTGTACCAGAAAATTTTCCCATGACACTGGGAAGCACTTGATCAACAGAACTGCTGATTGAGACCAGTTGCTCTCCTGAGCCCTCGGCTGAGGCTGTGAACTCTTCCCAAGGGAAAGCTGAAGTGCTGACCATGGTGTTACCAGGTCTTTCTGAGTCAGGCATGCGAGTAACATGATCTGAAGTAGGTACTGCAGAGGGTGAGGTTTCAGTATCCATAAATGTTGTATCTCCAGAGCCTTCCATTATTTTTGTTTCTTCTTTTGTTATGGGAGAAGATACTGTCAAGTATTCTCTAAATTCACCACTGAAATCTTCCTCCAAAGGAAAATCTGTAGGAAAACCCTTTATTTCTGCTCCATGACTTGGCTCTCCTGATATCTCTGAAATCAAATTTTCCTTGGATGTTTGGCTCATGATTTCAGCAACTTGTCTATCCACTGCAGTACTCAAAATAAATTCTGTTGGATCGAAAGGGAATGTATTTTCCACAAGGGAAGACAAAGTACTAGCTGCTTCCTTTTTGGTTTGAATATCAGATTCTAAATTTAATGAAAATGAAGAAACAGTGGTGGTTTCTGGATCAGCAGCAGCGTCTCCAGAGCTCTGCTCCATAAAGAGAGAGACAGGGCTACCCGGAACAGTGGTCAGCCCTTTCTGAACCTCAGCTTGATGACTAGTGCTGTGCTCGGTGTCCTGTGCCCCCAAATTGCCTAAAACATTTGTTTCTGTAAAGAGAGTAAAACTTGTCATTTCCCTTTCAGACTGTGGGGATGTTGTCAAGGATGTAGTACTTTTCCCAGTAGTAGAAGCTGAATCACTAAATGTAGTTTCATTTGCACTCTCTAATTCAGAGCGTAAAATTAATTGATCTAATCTTTGTGTGGGTGAATCTTTCTCAATTGTAGAAGCTGTACCTGGAGTTTCCTCCTCCTCATCTTTCCTTTTCTTTCCCTCAAGAGATGTACTGAAAACCCATTCAGATGTGTCTGTTTCACTTATAAGTTTGATAGGCACTATTTCTGCAGAAGGTTGTTCAGAAACAGAATGACTGGTGGTTACAGGAACATCAAACAGACTTTCTGTGATCATTATCTTGCTAGTATCTAAAGTACCTTGTGTATTTGTAGTATTTCTCTGTGACAAATCAGCTACCACAGTGAACATTTTATTTTTATCTTCTTCTCCTTCCCCAGAGCCTTCTGGCATTGGAATTGAGGAAGGAGTCTCTAAGAGCTCTCCAACGTGTCTAGGCGTTACTTCTACCCAGCTTTCTATGGTGGAGAATGCATCATCAGGCTGTGGATTTCCTGTTGGGGTAACTGATTCTTCTTCTGAAACATTTGCTGACACAGAACTTGGAACTATGCTTGGAGTATATGTGATAGAAGTACTTTTTTCTGCCTCCTCACTAAATGTTACTTCTGTAGGCCTTGAAAAGACTATTTTCTGAGATTCTTGGTCAATGGCATCATTTCCTGAAGATTCTTCCGGAAACAGAGGTACTGATTCAGTATCATTAGGCACCAGATTATCAAGTTCAAGACCTCTCTCTGTGAATGAGTCTGGCCCCTCTGTGGCTTCTCCCTCATGGAATTGAACTGTGGGGAAAACACCATGCTCACCACTTGAAAAGTGTTCTGGTGTTTCAGAGTAAGTCTCAGGCTTCCATGTAATTTCAAGTGATTCAGATTCTTTAGATTCATTTAGTTGCACTGCAGTAGACAATTCAGTTTCAGCTATTACAAACTGATGACTATCACTTTCACTGCTGTCTGAAATTTTTTGAGAAGGTGCAACACTCTCAAACTGGCCACGCCTAGCTTCTGCAGCTTCTTGGTCCTTGGGCACAGTGGTGACTAGATGCTTCCCATTTATGTACTGCACTGATGGGGTGGTTGTTACGTCAATAGCATTTGCACAGTCTTCGTCTTCCTCTTCATCTTCTTCACTGTGGTATATATCTATTTCAATTAATTCAGGTAAAATTTCAGCAATTAGATCACGCTCTGGATCTGTTTCTTCACTACAAGGTTCTTCTTCTTTAGATTCTGAATCTATTGGATGACCAATTACACTCAAATCACTCATTCGACCTGAAAAAAACAAAGAGTTTTCACAATACTTAAATAGAAGATTTGGCAGTGTACTACAGAAGAAATTGATAGCAAGGCTGACCACATTCACATACCCAAAGGATTCAATTTTTTTTCACATTAAGTGCAGTTACCCTTCACACATGGTTCTCAGTCTTCAAATTTGCTGTTATATTAACAATAGGAAAAACAAATAAATCCAATTTAAGGTTATAGAAATAGGTTATGACAACTCTTTTAAGTGTTTAACAAAAGCAACAAAGCCCTTAAAATGAAATGAAGAATCACACATATATATCGTAATCTGGATGTGGGAACACATCTTTGTGTAACCTGAAAAAAAATTTGTTTTAATTATGATTATTTCATTGGATCAAACAGAACAAGTAATTGATTATTGTCCCTGAATGTAAGGGAAGGCTTAGACATCACTATTCAATAAGAAAATGAGAATAGATTCCTTCTGGCCTTTTGTCAAAATCTGTACTAGAGAACACTGTTTTTAGAAGAGTAGCATTTTCAATAACCAAGAGAAGTTTCTTTATAGCCCTTTCACAGTGCGATGACACCCCCCACGCACTGCAGCAGTGCGGTAGGAGCTGCGGAGGAACCATAGCTGCAGTAATACCCCATACACAAGAGCAGGAAGCCCTGGATTGGATGGCTCTGTGCAGGGATCGCTCACTGAAAGTATTAGAAAGCAAAAGCCCTTACACCTTTATCCTTTGTGGGAGATGACCTGGATTGGGTCAATCATAGTTCTTGTTATTGGCATTTTTTCCAAGAGAAGTTAAGGAGACACACCTAAATATTCTAACTAGCATACAGCAAATAGCATATATCATCAGAACATTCCCTAGAGTGTAAACTGCCATAGGGCACAAACTACTAACTCTCCTTCCACCAGAAATACACCAGGAAAGCTCCTCATCATGGGCTTGGAAAAGAAAGAAGATCTGGGGTCTTGCCCTCATCATAGTGGCCACCAGCTGTCCTAGGAGAGGGCCTGCTACCAAAAGACTTCCCAGGGACACGGCAGTGCAAAATGGCACCTGTGTATGAATTGACCCATGGAGAAGACAAAGAGAAGTATAGAGGATTATGCAATGTCCTTCCCACCTCCAGAGATACTGTTGAGGAACTCCTTTGCAGCCTATCCCCCATCCATGCAACACATACTTAGGTTGAAACTCCTAAGTTTATAGGAGGAGTAACTATGACAGAGCCCCATCTGTAGATTAGAAAGAGTAGTTTTCTCCTGTATTGCTCCTGTTTAAGAAGCAGCTTCCTTCCATGTAGAAATGTATCAATATCTAGTATTTACTAATACATCAGAAAAGAAAAAAACCCTATTGACAAGGAACCAGTATGGCTTGTATTCTAGTCTATTTTGTGTCAACATAAATATTGAAGTATATGAACTATCAATATAAACTCTACAGAAGGTCCTTCCAGGTTTTTAACTTTAAAAAACAAAAGCCATAAGACTTTCATGCAACTAGAAGACATATTCTATATTTACATTTACTCCTTTTACTCTAATAAAAACAAGAAAAGAAAACTTCTCTGTATCTCATACCGTATCCCTACTAAATTATCTAAATAAACACTTTGTGTAGGATTGGAATACCTTTATCCTAACTAGATGTCCTTCTTGTTTAACTTTCACACATTGTAGTTCATTTATTATATCCCCATTCCATTCCACACCATACATTCAGCCTTTCGACAAAGACTTATGGATATTCAAATGGATGAAAAATATTTCTACCACACAGAGAAGTGAGAGAAATGCATAACTCTAGTATACCATAAAAATATGAAATGAATGCAGATAATTTCTGCCATAGATGTTGCAAATATTGCCAACTTCAAGAAAATGACTAAATATCTTACTTTTTAAAATACAAATTAAAAAGAATAAGTTGGGCCAGTAGTAGAGCACTGCAATTGTTGTTGTGATCTTACAGAGACCAAAATAAAATCTTCAGAAAATTTCACCTTCTTAGTATGGCTTGGGTGGAAGCTTATGCGCAGAAAATGTTTAAATTATATGAAAGAATACATTTTAAATGACTTTTGCACTAATGAATCTCTTGAAATATCTTATCAGTAATTTTATCAAATCACCAAATCCAGTAGTCTCTTATTGCTTATACTATTTACACACACTTGAACTAAAGCAGACTTGGTTATACTATTCTGTACAGCTTCGTGGGATATAACAAGAACTCCAAAAAATGTGCATATCTTAAATAGTTTCTGATGTCATTTCACATACAACCTTTTTACTTTGTTTTATTCTGTGTAAGTAAAACTAGAATTCACTACTATTAAGAAGCATCACATGCAAGTACCCTAAATTTACATCGGTCTGTTTTTCATTTAAATACAGAAATAATTTTAAATCAAAAACATGGGTCAATTTTAAGCGTATGAAGAATCCCCACCACATTTTGTACCTTTTTTAAAATAGTAGAGATAAAATTAGACATTTAGTTAGGCTTCTCCAGCCAAACATAAGGATAAATAAGGAAATATCTGCTCAATATTATATATTTCTGAACCACCAGATGGAGAATAGAGTAAAATCAGTCATTACTGTTTTGTCAGTTTCTAAATAAATTCGTTTTTTTAAAAAATAAAACTAAGATAAACATACCCCATGATCTTCTTAGTGAATAATTATAGATAGAAATCAAGTATTATGCTGACGTCGCCGAAAAAGGTGGGGTGGAGAAAGCAGAAGGAACGAAGACACTAAGGAGTGTCAGTGCGTCAAAGGAACTGAGGAATGTTTATGGAGCTCAAGTAAATATTTTACAAAGCAATGAATAATTTAAAGTAAAATGTTTTTCTGCGAAAGAAAACAAAGAAGAACTCTGATTGTGAATAAGTAATTTATATAATTTCATTGACTTCATCAACTCTTATCAAATTTACTTAGTTCTATGGTGGCGTAGTGGTTAAGAGCTACATCTGCTAACTAAAAGGTCAGCAGTTCAAATCCACCAGGCACTCCTTGGAAACTCTACGGGGCAGTTCTACTCCGTCCTATAGGGTCGCTATGAGTCGGAATCAACTCGATGGCAAGGAATTTTGGTTTTTTTTATTAGTAAAATAATTTGGCATTCACTTTCTAGTTGGTCATTTTAGCTCCAGTGAACAAATCATAGAACTCTTTTAGTTCCTTTTCCACTTACTGGATAAAGAACTCAAACATTCCCTGTTGTTCATAAATCTGTGAGAACGTCTTACCATTTTAGAATATTTTATCACATCCCATCAGAATCCTTTACTGAAAGACTCAACTGTTAGATGCAGTATATTTCATCTTCTAACTTAAATGAATACCACAATATTTCAATCACAGCAATGCACATATAGCAAAAATGTGACCTTTGCATACCCTTCCCCACATAGCTCTACTTCATCCTGACTTTTGCACAAAAATTAAATTCACTATCACAATCGTGCATGCTACCATAACCTTACTATCTCCTCAGGACCCCACTGATTGCACAAAATTTACGAAGTACCTATTATGTATCAGACCCTCTGGCAGACAGACACTTGCTTACCAACTTTATAGAGACTCAAGACTTTCAAGTTTCTTCTCTGTCTCCCTCTTCCCACCCCCACCTCCTCTCCCTCTCAAATGCTCTTTCCAATACGTTAGAGAACTGGCCTTACTAAACTCTTTTCTCTCTATTTTAAAAGGAAATTTCTGAGTGCACATATTGCAAATGTACCAATCATTAAATTCAGGTGAAGATTTATTCCTCCACCCACTTCCCAATACCTGATCTGACTTGTCTTCAAAATCATAGAAAATTTAGAAACATCTCACGCTATTTCATCTTATGTTTCCCATACAACCATGAAGGCAGCAATGACCAAACAATTGTTGGCACATCACAAAAAAGTGATGGAGAAGAAACTGTATATTAAAAAGTGTTCATTTTAATAATTATTAATAGCATTTTTCTACTAAATAGGAATACTTAAATGAAACAAAGACACAAAATGAGAGTTGAAATTACTTTGCTTCTTCTGAAAGAAATAATCTCACAATTAAGCAACTAATATCCATTATTTAAATAAGCTATGTTAACTTCCAAATGGTTTCACTGGGTTTCTTAGTATCAGTTTGGGGGTGGGGGAAATGTTAATTACCTAGGACTATGAAGTTAAATTTTTCTACCAACAGATTGTCTACAGATCAATATACATTTTATTCTGTCAGTGTGGATAGACTTGTTCCCAGACTTTTAAAATGACATGGGGGGCGGGTGTGAAATCTCTCTACCGTAGATAAGAGAATTCTTTCCGGCCACCCCACACTCCTGTCACCATCCCCTCACATCTCACTCACATCCACTTGCTTCTCTTTGTTTATTCAGCCTCTAAAATTACCTCCTCATCCCGCTTTCCTATTTCCACCCCCATCTATCACACAGATGATTAAAAAGTTTCAAAGGCTATAACTATTGCAAACCAGAAAAGTTTCCTTGTGGGGTGTGGTGGGGGGACACCTGTGCTATTGTGAAAGTAGGTATCTCGTTCCAAAATTGTAACTGTACCAACAGAACAACCTAACGGAGTATTTAACATTCCAAGCTTTTAGATGAACAAGTCCTTATGAAAGACTGCTCTATTTTTGAATTTTATTCGGGGGTAACATAACTTTTATTTGGATTTCAGGAGTCAAACCGCAGAACTCTACACAGTGTATGTATAATCTTTTCTATGTTTATATGAATGTATTTTAACAGCTTGACTTGAATATACTAGTAGCATGGTTAATAGATTTTTTAATGGCATTTCACACAAAGCTTTATTGCTAGCTGACCTCGAATTATTCACCAAGTATTTTTAAGTACTTCATGGCAGAGTTTTGTAGACATAGCACAAGTCTTCCAGTCATACTGTTAGCAGACACAAAACATAGTTGCTAAGATGCATAGGCAGCTGGTTAAAGTTCATGTTCTCTTTAGGGAATTTTACAATTTAAGTTTAAGAGCTTTTAATTAAATGTAAGTATACAACAAACTATTTAGCAAAGATATATTAGGATCACATTTCTTTCTTAAAATATATTTCATTTTAATGTGTAACAAAAAAGATTTTGTGCCTTTATTTTAAAAATATAATATAGACTGCCATACTAAAGTACTTGGGAAATACCTCTTGAATTTAAATATAAAAAGCTTGAAGTTCTATAAGATGTTTAAGTTTTCTGACACATACGTATACATCCAAGAACCAAACAGAAACTGATGCTTCAGTTTCATTCACCGTTAATGTGTCTTAATTAAAATAAAATGCTAACTGGCATTATATGAAGCAAAAAGGAAAAGAAAAGAAAGAAAGAAAACAAAAAAAAAAACCTAATATCAATCTCAATCAAATTTTCTCAAAAATCCTAAAACACCCAACATTTTCAAAATCTGAGAAACTAAAAATGGTGTCAACTCTTTGATAAGGTGTATTCAGTGTGTTAAAAAAAAAACATATCAGTAATGAAGATACAAACATCTTTTCCAAATCTTGTCAGATGTTTTTGTATCCTTAATTATTGTAATAATAGAAAACCATTTGATGCTTTACATCAATACTCAATCCCCTTGGAGATAAGAGAGATACTGAACTAAAGATCTAGAGATCAGTATTAGGTACTGTGAACCGTATTTCCCTATTAGCTCTGCTAGCCGAAGTCCATTTGCCGTACCACTCAAGCAATGAGTTCAATATTTCTCAATTCATGAATTTTATACTCATAATATATGTGTGTATAAACCATATAAACATATCTGATGGCCTCACTTTTAAGAAGCAGACATGTTATGGGGATGATAAACGGGAATCAGTTCTTTTTGCAACTTCAGATAATCCTCTCATAATGCTGTTTCTTTGAGTGGAAAGAAAGTGTTTAGATACAGTCATCTGGTCTAAGTGCACTGGAAAAGATATCATTGCGTGTGGGCTGTTTGTGCTTATAAAAAAGGCCCAAGGGAATTCAAAACCTCCAATTACTAAAAGAGTAAGGGCTTTCCTAGAGAGCAAAATTAACTACTTTGGGGACCTTCAAACATTTCTGAACAATAAGATAAAGGGTTATATGAAGGAGAGACAAGTCAGGTTATTTGAGTTTCTAAAAGTTTCTTTAAATGATCAAAAGTAGACAAAATCAACAAAAACCAACTATAGGGCAATACTTTTATTATCTTTTCATTTTATTTCTCCAATATCATAAAAACTTTTTTTTCTCATGTAGATATTACCAGATAACATAGCACTTAAAGATTTATTTTGGTCAGAATCAAGGAATTAAAAATAAAAGTTTTATCCATGAACAACTGCCTCCTTTGCCATGAGGCCTAGAGAACTGGATGGTTCCCAGCTACCATTACCAAACATTCTGATCAAAGATTCTATAGAAGAATCCTGATCAAAAGGGGGAAAATTCAGAACAGAATTTCAAATTCTTATGGACTCCAGAATTTCTGGAGCCATGGGGGCTGGAGGAACCCCTGAAACTATTACTCTGAGATAATTTTTAAAACTTAAACCAAAAATATCTCCTGAAGTCTTAAAACCAAACAATAGCTTAGCTTAACTAGTGAGGAATGTCTGCCTTGAGTATTAGGCTCTTTTAAGAGTTATTGGTATGGGATCAAGTAACAACAGCAACTCTAAAGATTAGATAAGAACCTTAGGGGACAGTGAGTTTATGTTAATGGGGGAGGAACAACTCAGAAAAGGATGATGAGAATGGTCGCACAACTTGAAGAATGTAATCAATGTTACCGAATCGTACATGTAGGGAGGGTTGAATGAGTGTATGTTTTGCTGTGTCTATTCTCAACATCAACAACAAAATAAAATTTAAAAAAAATAGAAGTTTGGCTAAAGTAAAGACCCTTATAAATAAGTGGGGGGTGTGTGTGTGCATGTATTTCCTTTCTAAGGCCTTAAAATAGGGTTGCTTTGAGTATAGGGTCACTATGAGTCAGAATCCACTCGAAAGCAAAGGGTTTGGTTTTTGGTTTTGGTTTAAGTTAAACTTTATCAAACACCATTTTGTTCTTAATCATGCCACGCCTTTGTTCAAACTTAAAAGTTTCTAGTCACCTTTTCAACCTGGCCTCTTCAACAAAGTATTCAAACAGCTCAATTAAGTGGCCTCACATCATCCCTTCTTTCAGTTCTCTGTTATCACTCTCTGCATCAGAGTCCATTGAATCCATGTCCCTATCTCAGTATCGTCTTTACTTCCACCTCAGACTTTGGTTCAAGAAGAACACCCTGGCCCCAACTTGGAATGCCTCGTAAATCCTCCTTTGAACACTACCTGTTGCCATTAACTGACTCATAGTGACCCTACAGGACAGAGCAGAACTGTCCTATAGAGTTTCTAAGGCTGTAATCTTTATGAAAGTATTCTGCCACATCTTTCTCCTGCAGAGCAGCTGGTGTGTTTGAATCATCAACCTTTAGATTAGCAGCCTAGCACTTAACCTCTGTGCCACCAGGGGTCCTTCCTTTGAACATTACCCCTCCCTCCATTTATGAATGATACAGTTAAAGTCCTCAGTCCTCCAATATATCACTACCAGAAATTCAGACTTAAGTAACCTGGTGGGGGATGGGGAGGTGGGTATTTTTATTTGGAGGGTCCCAGTTACTTCGGATGTGTAGCCAAGGTTGAGAAGTAGCATGGGCAATATTGATGCACTGGGAGATGTCCTGGTGCTACTCAATCCACAGCACAGAACAGTATCATGGGCAGTTGGCCAGGCTGGGTCATGGCAAGACAGCTCAGGGCACTCCAAGGTAAACTGGGTGGTTGCTCAATGAGGGTGTGAATGCCCTGAATTTCCTTGAGACCAAATCTGAGACTTGCCCTGCTAAAGATGCTTCTTATCTTAATGTACTTCATAGTAGTTTCTGTTTTTCCTTTTACAACGCAAGCAGTTACCATGTATTCTCTTAAGAGTGCCTGAGAGGTGCAAATGGTTAAACCATCAACTACTAGCTGAAAGTTTGGCAGTTCAAACCCACCCAGAGTAGCCTTGGAAGACAGGCCTGACAACCTACTTCTGAAAGGTCACAGCCTTGAAAACCCTATGGAGCAGTTCTACTCAGCACACATGGGGTTGCCAGAATTGACTTGACGGCAGCCGATAACAACATGTACTCTCTTGCTCATTATTTAAATTGCCTTCCCAACTAAGTCATAAATTGTGTTATTTTTCCCCCCAGTCATACAATAGCTTGATTGAATGGCTGAAATTCAACAAAGCTCTAAAATGTTTTCTGGGGGTAGAGTGCAGAAACAGACAGGGAATGTTTTATCTGCAAAGAGTAAGATGGGCTCCTCTAAACAGCAGAGCAAAGTTCAACATTGTGCAAATTATAGTTATACTATATTCCTTCAGACTCTACCAGAAATATATACTAATAGATGTCCTTTCCTTTTCTCTTTCTCAACTCAGAAAAACCAAAACAGTATATGCCCAAAGCAACTAAACCACCCCTTGAGAGACACAAAAGTTCTTCCCTGGGTGGCATGTAAACGGCTTGCACTCGACTCTAGCCTTACAGGTTGAGTGTTCAAACCCACCCAGCTGTGCCACGGAAGAAAGGCCTAATGATCTGCTTCCATAAAGATTCTAGCCAAGAAAACCCTAAGGAGCAGTTCTACTCTGTAACCAGTGGGGTCACCATGAGTCAGAATCAACTCAGCAGCAGTGGGTTTTGTGTGTGTGAGATACACCAGGAACAGTGTGCTACAAATAAAAAAGATGACACCACTAGGGTCTAGACACAGTACTCTGTACTGATTATATATGTGCACAGACAAGTTTGTGTATGCCACAGTGACACAATACAGCAAGGTAATTTTCACAGACATAGATGCTGAAATACAGTTAAACTTTTCCTCCCACTCCAGAAACTAACATGTCCTGTTTAAACTTTGAATTATCTATGGAGAAACACTATCAACATTACTCCAATAATTCTAGCAAGTACTTAGAAGGTTCACCATAATTTATTTTCCTTGAGAAAAGCAAATCATTCTTTCAAGAAAAATTATACCCTCCTTCTTGCCAAGAATGGGTATTACTCCTTCTGATTCATATTCAGAAAGTGTAGCATTGACACTGTCTCTACAAAGGTCACCGTTTTTTAATGCAATAAAATCTGTTTCCAATGGTCCACATGATGCTCCAGGACAAAAGAACATTTTATATTTTCTGTCACTTCAATTACATGGTGAAAAATTCCAAGTACTTTAATACAAGTGAAAAAAAAATATATATATATACCACAGTTTTCACTGAAATACATTCACCCCTACCCACCTCCAATCAGGGCCCCATTCTTGGAATGGTTCTATCAATGCAGCCTCTTAATAACCAACTCTTTTTGAATTTCCCAGACTGGCCACAGTGAAGTTTAATGTTATAAATTTTTTTTAACTGGCAAAAAGTAAGCAATGTCTTCTTAAAAACAAAATTTTCAGCTTTATCTCTTTAAAATGAAACTTTAGAGATCATTTCCTTTCTCTTTTCTTTTACTCCTAGGGCCCCCCTCACCATCCACACCTCTCCGTCTAGCTACACTCCTTGCCCCAAAACGTTCTAATCACTGTCGGGGCACGTGAATATTTTTTATTCATTGCACAAATGAAAGATGTAAGAGCTATTAGGAAAGAAGAATGTAATCCCTGTGTAGAGAACTGGGGGTTTCCTTGACAACAACAAAAAGACAGCAGAGAATGCCCATGCATTCTATGAATATGCAAGAAGAGGCTAGGCCCCATACCTGGGGGGATTTATAAAGAATTTGTACAAAGGCCTTTTTCTTTGGGAAAAAAAAAATAAATTGGTAGCTATCAAAAAAATCATAAACCCACTTTTCACACTTGAAAAACACAGAACAGAAAGATAATGAATTCCCTATTTAGGTTCTATAGGATTAATACTACATTTAAATTTTAAATAAGGACTGCAGCTGCTTCTGATTTGCACCCAAAATGGCATCACCCTGGATAAACACAACACTTAGAGGATTAAAAATTTAACAAGCTCTTGCAGTTAAGCAAATACTATAATTCTATCCGGCTCCCTACAGCAAAAATCATCTTGAATTTTAAGATAATTCAATTTTTACCTACTTAGTACAAAACTGTCTATATTTTCCTACATTTAGATCAGAATGAAATCATTCACAAAACAGAAAGGGTATTAATTTGTACTATTTCCCATGTGCCAAGCTTTGTGCTGAATGCTTTTTACACTAACCTGTTGCCACTGAGTCAATTCCAACTCATAGCGACCCTGTAGGACAGAGTAGAACTGCACATAGGATTTCTAAGGAGCTGCTGGTGGATTCAAACTGTCAACCTTTTGGTTAGCAGCCACCTATGTGTGTAAAATGCCCGCTACAATGACTAGCATATGGCAAGCACTGGAAGAGATCCCCTTTTTCTTTGATCAATCTGGTGAGTTTGTCGTATTAATATAGCTTTTTAATGTTATAACAATTAAGGATTATAGGGAATTAAACAATTTATCCAAGACCAAACTAATCATATGTAACAACGTTGACAAAGAACCTAGGTCTGTTTCCAAAGACTGTTCCCACTGCATCCACTGACTTACATGTAGCCTATGGAGCAAACTAACTATATAGCCATGTTCATTCAGAATACCACAGATGGAAATGTATAGTACTTCAGAATATTCCAGCTCTAGTCTAATTCTAGTGTGCTATGTTGTAATGCTTGTCCATGGTAAGTATCTGGCTGGTGAATAAATAAGAATATATATGTATGTGTACAAATGTAAGTGTGTACGTATGAAAATCTACTTGGCTTCATAATCTTTGGAGAAAGAATTTCGGTCAAAGTTTAGAAATATCATTCTTTCTTTCTTTCTTTTTTTTTAATTGATGTAATTAAATGAAGTTTACATTTCAAGTTAGTCTTCCATACAGAATTTTCTTTTTTTTTTAACATACATTGTTATGAGACCCCAACTGCTCACCCCATTCTGCTACAGCATACTCCTCCCCTCCACCCCTGACTCCCCATGAACATTTAACCAGCTCCTAACTCTCTCTGCCTTCCCCTCTCACCTCTGGACAGAAGCTGCCCCTTTGGTCTCTTATACCTACTTGTCTAAGAGGCACATTCTTCATGAGTTATCACTTTATGTCCCATAGTCCAGTCCAATCCCTGTCTGAAGAGATGGCCTTGGAAACTGTTTTAGTTCTGGAGTGATGGAGAGACCAGGGTAGAAATATCATTCTTTCTATATGACAATAACCATTACATCTATTTTAATGACACAAAATTCTGACAGTGAAATTAAGAAATTCCTGGGTCCACACACATTGCAGATAAGCAAAGAAGACGCTGAACTCCAGATTCCCTGACTTGTAGTACTTGCGCCTGTAATCCTACCAATTCAATTCTCACTTGAATTAAGATGTCATAAACCTTTAAATCACCTTTTAGCATGCACAGGCACTCTTTAAAAAGTAGTTTTACGCCATTTAATTTTTACAAGTGTGTAATGCTGAACTGTGACGCTTTATGGGAATATATTTTGAAAAGTTAAATGTACCTAGCCTACAGAAGGTGCTGTCTTTATCATAACGTATGAATCACCAATGCATAGAAAAGTGTTGAGAACACTCCCCCCACCTTGAGAAAGTTGGCAGAATATCTCTGGTTTCCGTGAATTGTATAACCTGTTGTCGTTGAGTCAATCTCAAATTCTACGAGGGCATTCAGCTTTTGAAGCAGGCCATGTTTTCTCTCTGACCCCAGCCCTATTTAGAAAAATAGCTGATAATACCTGGGGCTCCTTAGCCCTACTGGTGAGCCTAAGTTGGGAAGCAATAGGCTAATAAATGACTTCCAGTAATTGGTTTTTAAAGCAACGCCCCCAACGAGGACAGCTTAAGTCTCTTCTTTCTCATGAAACATTCTACAATGTTCCTGCCTTCACTGATTCCTTCCTTTGCTGAGTTCATCTGTCATTCATAGTCAGTACCACATTACCTAGCATGTAATTATATGTTTTTGTTCTGAAACTATATCTAATTGTATTAATACTGGCTCTCTAACATGCAGTTAAATTCTGTGGGAGCAGAGCCTATAGTTTACGTTTCTTTCGTGCCCGCCCCCGCAATCTGTCAAAGGACGAGGCATGCTGTGGTTTTACCTAGAGATAATTCTTGATTGACTGCACTCTGCCGGGAGAAAGTGTGTTCATCTGTTTCCAGGTAAATGCCAATAGTAGAGTGGTATTTGCCCTTGTAGAATGCCCCAACCTCAGGAGTAGTTTTGATAATGGCAAGCTGTGATTGCAAGTGGCCCTTTTCAGAAAGAGTAGTTTGTTTTAGGACAAAGAGAATAAAGTTTCCTTTAGTTATTTATGGAACTCCTCTTTTATTATCAAATCTCAACCTTTAAAGTAAACAATTTCAATTTCTTAAATTTTTCCTCACTGTTCGTGGGTTAATTAAACTACTCATAGAGCATTTTGAAAAATTGCGATTCTATGTATGTGTGTGTGTGGTATGCAGGTATGTGTTATACATATAAACTACTTCACTTAGAAGGTTTGCAAAGGTAAACTTTTGTCTTCAGTGCAGTGGTAAGCGCACTAATAATTTAGAGACATTACACTCAATTGTTTTCTTCATAATACAGAAGCAAAGAAAGAATGGATACTCTTCTCCCTTTTATTTGACTACTGGAGAGGAACTCAATCCTTTTCTAGACTTTGGGCAGTCAATGAGGAAAGGGAAAAGCCTCCTACTTCCCTGAAAAAAAATATGCTTCTCTGGCAGAGAGCCACAGCTGAAGTACAGCACAGGGACCCACCCATGTGTGCAGGCACCAGCCCCATCCACTTTCAGGGATGTCTCCAAGATTCTACAGGAAACAAGCAGCCCAGAACCACGGCTACAGATTTCAACATGCTGGTCTCTTGCCACGTCAGGTAGCTGAGTAGCATGCATTGTCCCTTTTATTAGCAGGAAACCAAATCTATGACATACACACTTAAAAACTAATAGACTGTCAATAAAAACCAGTCTTTCTTTCCAGAGTCTATGCTTTCTTAGGAATTGATGTCTGGCACAGCACGTGAGCCAATAGAGTTTCATTATTCTTAATTTAAGCTCAGCAAGGGAAAGAATCGTCTCATGGAAAAATGCTCCAAAGCGTGCCAAGACAGTCAGACCCAGGGCCAAGAGTGTTGGACTCAGTGTACCTCCATTTGCCCATCTGCAATACTTTACCTAGTTGTCTCATAAATTATCTCTGAGGTTTAAATGAGGTAATATACATAAAAAGTGGCCTGAAAGTATTGAGCCAAAGTGTGAAGCTAATGATGATTTAGCTTGGCACATACCTGTGATACTCTGAAATGTAACTGTACACTATCTTGGTTACACTGCAGGCATCGATCAGATCAAAACTATATTTGCTTAATTTGCTTTACTCAGCATTTTGCATGGAGTTACCCAAAGGCAAATGGTTAATAAATCTTTAGCACTACACTGAAAGGTATTAATAATCAGACCAATTTTAAAAACACTATCATTAAAAAAATTAATTCATTCAGGAATGAATCACTGGTGTGCTTTATTTTGACTTATCTAGATGATATCATTCTTATTCTAGCTGTGTTCTGAGGTACATGGTAATTTAGAAACCACCACAGGGGGTGAGGGAGAGACCAGAGAAAGTAGGGCTCCTGATGTCTCTCCTCAAACATTAACCGAAACAGCTACTCTTATACCTGTTCAAACTATGGAGAGCCTTGATGAAACGTTATTTAATAAAAGCAATCTGATCTTGTAACCTAAAATCTGAAAGTAAATTTTCTACATAATTACAAAATTCTATAAGATTCTATAAAAATGAAAATGAAAAATGTGGTTTTTAAAAATCACACAAGACTCTCTTGTGCAAAAGGAGCCCTGGTGACACAGTGGTAAGCACTCGGCTGTTAACCGAAAGGTTGGTGGTTGGAACCCATCAGCCACTCCATGGGAGAAAGATGTGGCAGTTTACTTCAGTAAAGATTACAACCTTGGAAACCCTATGGAGCAGTTCTACTCTTCCCTGTAGAGTTGCTATGCGTCGGAATCAACTCGACAGCAATGGGTTTGGTTTTGGTTATTTGTACTTCAGACATATATTGATTGCCTACTATGTATCAGGCACTGTGCCTAGGTGCTGAGGATAGAAGATGAATAAGATTCAATTTCTTTTAACAGCAAGGTCATGATTTACTTAGGAAAACAGACATACATATATATGTATAGTAGGCCATTTGCTCAGTATTTGTTGAATTATGAATAATTCCAAACAATGTGTTAAGTGCAAATGCAGTAGATGATTGCAAGAAGGGAAATAAATGACAGTGCCTGGGATCAAAACAGTGGTGAGTACCTGTTTAATCAGGTAGTGATTTCAGTTTATCTAATCATTTTGGTTGAACTGATAAATTATTAATCACCATCTGATGGATAATGACCAAGCAATCCAATTGGCTGCTAATGGGGTAGGAATAGTCATTTAACCAAGAAGGTAAATATACACCTTCTGCTAGTCTGCACAACATCACAAAGAATACTATCATCCTCAATAAAAGTTCTTCCTCCTTCTAATGGAATGTACATTAGGAAGAGAAGACGAGAAAAAGGAGAAGGGAGGTAATAAATTGTGTGGTTTCCTAAAAAGAGACATGACTTAACTTACCACAAATACACTTCTTTGTGGCTATTATTTATTATTAATTTCCTCTTTGTTTTTGTTTTGTTTTGTTTTAAGGAGTATGCATATGGATTGGAGTAAGAAGGAAAAGAGAGGGACCTCACCCATCTCATTGGAATCACTTTGGTGATTAACCAGATCACAGTTCACAGCCAGGTCACCCTCATATTCAAGGATATCATGATAAGACTAGGATTCAAAGCTTAGCTTGGCATGACCTCAGGAATGCCACTGAGCCTAACTTCCCTGAGACTTAGTGCATGGTTATTATGTCTTTCCTACTTATCTAGGAGACGAGAGTACAAACTAATGAAAACGGTTAAATGTTATGCGTTATAAGAGATTCATAGCATTGACCAACAATGGACAATCAAGAGTCAGAGATTACATTCTTAGTCTCTAGTGTGAGGTAGCACGGTACAGTGAAATGTGTGAGAGCCAGAACTCAGTGGACTGCCTTGTTTTTCCAGGTCTGGTAAGTTTTCTGCCTTTGGCAGGGTGCTGTCTTATCACTTTTCTGTCGCTCATTTTAGTGGAAAATATTTTAGTTTTCCTTCTCTGACAGGTTTCTGCCTTACACAGGTTCCAGCTTTCACAGGTTTTACTGTATAAGGGTTGAGCTTTGACTCAAGAGCCAACCTCCTAGGCTTGTCTCCAGCTTTCCTACTCCTACCCATGTGGCCTTGGGTAAGTTAACCTCTCTGTACCTCAGTTTCTTCATTTGTAAAATGAAAATCAGAATAGTATCTACCACAGAGAGTTGCTATGCAGATTAAATAAGTTAATGTTGATGGAGGCGCTTAACTAGTGCCTGACATATAGAAAGTAGTATATATGAATTTGTTTTTTTTAAACTAATAAACTACCTATTTTAAGGTTATAACCATGAGTATTTGCATAATAATGTTTGTATTTAATATCCGTACTTTTCCAAATTCTTTTATTTAAAGATAACAGTATGTCAGCTTTTTAAAACACTCACAGTTTTGTAACACTAATTTGTGACATCTCATATGACTAAGAGAAGGAGTGCTACCAAAAAAAGAAGAAAAAAAAGAAATTCCAGAATTGAAGAAACTCTTCCCACACCTTTAAGTCCCATAGCCTTCATACATGTTCACAAAGAAAACCTTTCAATAATTTTCCAAAATGCAGGTGTGCAAATTACTCCTGAAATAGGCAGGAGTCATGTTCTCAGTACCCCCTGAACCACGGTTAAACACACCCTGTAGCATTTTCAGCTCATAAAACTTTTATGAGCTGAAAAGTTCCTTCAGATTTTTTTTAACTGCTAACTACAGTTGCGTTCTAGCAATAGCACCCTAAACTTGCTATTAAGATCCACTTGAACAAACATAACAAAATGTGTCCTGAGTACCATGTTTTGTTTCATAGAAGTTACAAAAAACATCAAGATTTATATGACTTGCCGAGTACAACAAAAAATTATGAATGCCTTGGTTTAATGTAGCATGTGTGGTATTTTTGCTTACTTGGTACATAGTACATGCAGAGGTCAATTCCAAGCTTGTGAATAGATTTATATAAGTTCATTACATGTACCAAAGGATTTTCCAGTCTGGAAAAATGTGCCTTGATACATAAAAAAGTTGGTTTTCCACACACATATACATTTTTCCTTATTAATTTATACACCTGCCTTAGAACCCATTAACTTAACATCTGCTTTAGGCTTTTACCTTGACAAAGTTCACAATGCTTGAAAAATTAAATTTCTCATAGAAGATAATTAAAATTAGTATAAATAAGCAGTTGGATCTGAATGAACCTCTTTGTTTTATTATGACAATGAACACCACTTTTAGTCCTAAGGAGAATGCATATATAGAAGCACACAAAAATAAAGCTAGATGATAGGCAGGTGATAGATAGATATATACATACCTAACATGCATACAGACATACATACAGAGAGAGATGCACAGACAAGTTGATACCTATTTTACCCCCCTCCCCCCCAACACACACACTCACACACTGGAATCCTGTCCTGATGGAGGTAACCAGGTATTCCTTTTCCACAGAGGTTTCTGACCAATTAGTACCAATGCTGAACAAAAAATACTTGAAGGCTAATTATCCTCCCATATTTTAAAATAGAAGAAATAAGAAGAAACACCTATTCATGTCTTTCAATCCCAGTTGAATTAAATCCATGACTAGAATACAAATGTGCATCTTTGTATAAATTGCTTCAGGGTTGGGTTGCTCAGGCCCTCCATTTTGAGTAACTGTTTATAAGCTTAGATCGTTTTTGTGATGACTGCCAATTCTTTCAGAGAGATCAAGTTTCACTTTTTCCATTTTATATTCTGATCGCTCTAACCTTAACACACAGTTTCCCATTAAGAAGAGTTGTAAAATGCAGGACATTTTTACTGTTTTCTGTATTATTTGACTCAACTTAAGGAAGACCAAAGAAGAACTGATGCATTTGAATTATGGTGTTGGCGAGGAATATTGAAAATACCATCTACTGCCAGAAAAATGAACAAATCTCTCTCGGAAGAAACACAGTCAGAATGTTCCTTAGAAGCCAGCATGGTGAGACTTCATCTCACACACTTTGGACATGTTATTAGGAGGGACCAGTCCCTGGAGAAGGACATCATGCTTGGTAAAGTAGAGGGTCAGCGAAAAAGAAGAAGGCCCTCAATGAGATGGATTGACACAGCGGCTACACCAATGGTCTCAAACATAGCAACAACTGTGACGATGGTGAGGATGGCACGGGACCGGGCAGCATTTTGTTTTGTTGTACACAGGGTAGCTATGAGTTGGAACTGACTCAATGGCAGCTAACAACAACAGTATCTACTCTAACAAGAGAGGAAGGTATACTGGGAAAAACTTCTGCATAGTCAGTAGTTCAAGTATTTGAAAAAATTCTCAAGTTAAGTGTAAAGTTCTTTTTGCTTTTCATTACTACTTATCTTTCTTTTCCATAGTAATCTCTTCCTGTCCCTTTTCCAACCCTACAAACCAGAAATCCTTATTCTTACTTGCTTGGAAACTCTTCTCCTATGACTTAAGTTCCCAGAGGTGGAAAAGGAAAGTCATTTCCAAGAAATAGCATCATTACCAGAAAAATAATGTTCCAATCCTGGCCTCTTTAAACTGTATTGGGAAGTGGGGATTAATTTTAATACTCTGGCAATGTATTCCATTCTTTACTAGTCACTTCCCTGCAAGAGCGTTTAAATCAGAAAATTCTGCACAGCAGAAGCCTATAGAAGCCGTGAAGTTCCCATCTGCCATACTGGAAGCCAGCTGACTTGATAATGGAGCTGCCTGTTTGTTTCCAACAGGTGCACTCCTGCACACTCTGATGAGGATAGCATCACCCTGAGGAAAAATGACACCCTGAAGCGTAACCCCCAACAGTAAGAGAAGAATTCTGCTATAAGGACAGTCCTCTAGCCAGGTATCTCAGAGACAGATTTTTTAAAAAAGACTATTAATTTATTTAATTTTCATATCAAACTATAATGCAGCAACTTAGAAAAATTAGTGATCTTAACTTTGAAATTAAAAAGAGACAAACAAACTTGAATCGATCTACTGAACTGTATGTGCTCTGTATTCTCAATCGAGCTTACCAAAATTAAAAGATGGTGTGGTTTCACCTTTGGGAAGGAATATGTCATGCTTGGTAATGAAAACTGCAAATATTAATCAATGGAAAGAAACGGCTTTTAAGAATTCTGTCAGAGAGCTAAAATATTTGAGAATAGGCATCACAAACATTCCTAGAGATAAAACAGTTAAATCACAAAATAGGCAACATTCCAGTCTGGTCTGTAGGAAAGAAAGGTAATGCTAAGATGCCCAACTTCTGATATTTGATATTATGAAATCATTACATTGCCTAGAACTGGACTAGATTATGTTTGTTCTAAATAATTAAAGCCATATTAAGGGGGAAAAAAAAAAAGACAACAGCTTAAAAAACATGTTGAATTTGCATTAAAATAACATTTAAACTACAGCACATATTACCCACCCCACAAGTGTTATAATAAACCTACAAAATCCTGGAAGAGCCAAACAAAAGCAAACTTTAAGATGTCTTTCTACGAACTCGAGGGATGTGCAATATCGTTTTAGCTGTCCACATTGTAAGTGCTGAAGGTTAATAGTTAAAGACCAATGGAATGTTAACACAGTCTAGTGCTACACTTGAGTAGTGATGCATGGAAAGACACTGAAATTAAAACACTTTGTTCTGCATGTTCTGAAGTGATGTAACAGTGATGATTTGGTTATATTAGATGACAAAGCAGGGCTTCTTATAACTTCTAAAGTAAAATCATACCTAACATTCTTCCAAATTGTTTAACATATTCTTCCAATTCTTGTCTAAATACATAAAGCTAAAATACAAATTTTTTCACACTCCAGTTATCTTCTAATAGCAGCATTTGATATGTTGATTTTTTTTTCCCAATGTAATTTTCAAGATAAAATGCTGATTGCCTTGAATGGTATGTCTAGAAAGCAAAGACTTACCTGTCTTGTTTTCTCTGACCTCAATAATATAAACATTTATGTCAGAGTGGAATTTTGTCCCCAGCGGGGGTTCTGGAGTGGAAACTGCCTGAGGTCTGAAGGGCTCTTTGCTTTCCACAGTAGGTGGTTTTGTTGGCTGTGTAGAAGTACTTGAAGTCGTGAAATATTCTCTATCAATTTCGGTTTCCGTTTCCTTAGCTACAATATCATCCGGGGTAGTGGGAAGAAAACGAGACGTTGATTCTCCAATAATTACCATGTCACTGGTTGTTTCCTCACCAGGTTCCCTGTCAATGAGAGGTGGTTTTTCAGTGGATGTTGAAGAGGGCATAGATGCTGAAGTTGTGTGAAATTTGTCTACTGAACTAAACATAGTAGTAATATCACTTGGAACTGTAGCTTTAATTGTTGAAAATTCCGAGTGTTCTGTAACTTTAGGCTTTTCAAATAATCCCGAGCCTAAATCAATATAATCTAGGGATGTTTTCTCTCTCTTCTCAGTAGTGGTTTCTTCTATCAGCCGGGTAACATGGGTGCTGAAAGGACTCAAAGGTGATTCGAATTCCATTGAACTACTTTCTGCTTCATATTTTTGGTCAGGCCTTGGACTTAAAGATACCTTTGTTCCCACACTTGGTGTTAGTGTTACCATTTCATCCATTTTCACTTTGTGCTCAGTTATAGGACTAGGTGGATAATACACACTGTGCTCAATTTTTCCAACTGGAGTGGTTTCTAAAATGGGGACTCTTTCAGAACCTGTCACCAATTTATCTTCTGGGATTGGATATGCTGATCCATCCCTCTCTTGTTCATCCGGTGATACTGTTGCCTCCTTGAGTATTTCAGCCGTTGAACTGGGAGCTGGAACCGGTTGCTCTGCAGTCTGTTCTTTCCAAGGAACTTCTTCCTGAGTTGTTCCCTGTGTAATTTCTGCTGTTGTTCTTAAGGTTTCAGGGGAAATAGTTGCTTCGAGGTGAGTCTCATCAATGACACGTATGTCTTGAGAGGGCTCACCTAGTAATTCTCCTTCTGATGGAACAAAATGTACCAAAACTTCCCATTCTTTCTTAGGAATTATAGAAAGAGGAATGGTATGGGAAATGTCTACATAAGGAGTAGGTTGCTGGGTGCTACTAAAATTAACAAATGCCAATCCTTCTCCATCTGAAGTGTGTGTAAATTGGGGAACAGTCGACACTGGCTTAGAGATGTCCACATCTACTTCTTCGTCCAAAGCACTTCCTTCTGTGGTTGCATAAACAACTTTGCTTTCAGTTCTTGAGATAGATGGAACTCCTTCTTCAGTTGTAGAATCTCTCAAAGTTGACTTTTCTGCAGTACTAATTGATGTAGTTGGCTGAAATCTAGCTGTGAATTTTCCACGGTCTGTTAAATATTCCTCAGTAATCTCCTCTAATGGCTTTTGAGTACTATCTGGAATGAGAGTAAATTCATCTCCATGTTCAGTGAATCTTGGGATTTCTTCATCCTTTCCATTCCCTCTTACAGTGGGCAATTTTGGAGAGACTTCATGGTCTGTAGACTCTGAAGGCTTTGATGTTATATTATCTTCATCCCATGACCATTTTGATACAGTGACCACCTCTACACTTAAAGTACTGTGAGTCAAATGCACTGTTGTAATACCCTCATCATACTTGGTAGTATCTTGATCGCCAGCTGGAGTTGTTGTAAATTCTTCTTCTATATCTCTTTCTTCTGTTGGCTGCACACTTGGCTTTGTTGTTGTTAATGCTGGAGACTCAAAATATTTGGTTATTTCCACAGAAGACTCTGTAGGATGAATTTGCTCTGAGGATGCTGTAGAGACCTCCATTCCAGAGAATCCTTCCTCTGTTTTTCCTATAAATGGATCTTTGGTGATTTTTGCCAGTATTTCATCATTGGTATATGTATCTGTTCTTATATCTGGCCTTTGTGTTACTATTCTTTCTCTTCCTTGTGCCATTTCTGTTTCTAGAGAGGAATAAATAACTGTTGGTATTCCCTCTGTTAATCTTTTATCACCAGGAAAAGGAAACAATTCTACTTCTGTCTGATGCTGTGGTGGAAAAGGTGTGGTAGATACATGCCGGTCCCCAAAATCCTCAGTTGTCCTACCAGTAGTTTGTTTCTCTTGCCTGTCATCCATAGATGAGCCATCATTATCAGGCATAGTAACAGATGTAACAAGTGTGGAAGCTGAGATTGACTCTGATTCCTCTAGCTGAGTGTGAGTGATGTCTTCTGAAGTCTTTGACACTGTAATAACTTCAGGTATTGGGCTAAAGATGAAGGTGCTATGACCAGGTCTAACTGTAAGTGTTCTGTCTTCACCATCATCATTCCCCAAGGTGAATCCATAGAGGTTTGTGGTCACTGATTCAGAGATAGGGTGTACTGTTTTCTTTTCAGTTTTGGATTCCATGGTCATTCTTGTGGATAGAAATGGTATTTCAGTTGCAGAAAATTCCTTGGAAGGAGTGTGCTTTGAGATTTCCACAGATGTTACAAAGGGACCCACTTCTATTTGTTCAATTTGTGTAACTGATTCTTGTGTTTTTGTATCTTCCGTGACATCATCCCATGAATCAGTAGTATGATGGGAGATAACAGTTGTACTTTTGGGCATGTCTTCCTTGATTTCAGACATATCTGGTTTCCCAAGTGGTCCTGCAGCAGAAGGCAAGTAATCCATATCCCATGGCTTCTTGGTACTTCCAGAAGGTGTGGGTGATTCCGTGGCTAATTTGTCTGTAACAGTCTGAGATTGAACTGGACCTTTCTGTTCAAAATTGACTATATTTTCCACAGGAGAGAACTTTGCTGTAATGACAGATAATTCAGTGATTAAAGGCATGATCGGTGTAGTTCTGTCGGGTACTATTTGTGGTTCCTTGGATAAACTGGGTGATGCAGTTTCTGCGAGGATATTCAATTCAATGGTTGTAGCCTCTGATACATTCTGTTTAGCTAGAAAAATAATTTCAAAGAGTTGATTAGACAAGTCACTACTAAAAAGTTGTGCCTCCAGTATTTGTTAACTGTTTGTTGCTGTGTGTTTTTGGGGTGCCCCAAAAGTGTTTTGTGGTGAGAAGGGGAGTCTAAAAACTATACTTATATTAATCCAAAGGCAGACAATTGAACATTTAACATAAATTGATCAGTTGTCCTTTTTATTGTAAAGGTTATTGCTACTTTTACCCATAGGTGTGATTGGCTGTTCTTGGTTTAAAAAAAAAAAAAAATTAATATTATGCAGTTTTAAGATAAAAAGAAGTTAAAAAAAAAAAAAGTAAATGCAGAGTTTGCATACAGCAGATGGGTTTATTTATCAGAAACCACAGCAGCAATTTGAAACCTAGTAGGAGAACTTAGTGCTACTATTCTGGAGGCTTCTGAACCCTGCCTCTAGCTTTATCCACATACTTTGTCCTTCTCAAGCTGCATAGTATCGCAGGGGGAGAGGGAGTGTTTCAGATTGCAAAACAACAGAAAAGCCACATCAAATGTAGCAGAGCTACATATAAACCATCACATTGTCCATAACATGAAGACTCTCATAAAAACAGAATATTAAACTTTTTAATACTACTCTTCTTTTGATTCCAGGTGTTTGGACACTTGTCTTCATCTTCCTTTCAACTCTGTAGTGTGGGCTTGCTTGTAATAAATTAGAAAATGTTTCTGGCAGAGGCTGCTTGGCATTGTTGTAGTTCTATCTTTTATTCTATGTTCTACATACTATGTTTGTAACTCTTAAGGGTCTTGGTTCCAGGCTTTCTTTAGCATGAAGCACAAACGTAGAACAGGAAGTAAAGTTCCCACATGATATATTTTAGGTCTGTAATTACAAATCACTGGAAACAGCCCAGAGCATCAGAAAGAACAGACTCAGGCAATATAAGGTAACATGTTATCATAAAATGCTACATTATAATCCCTCCAGATTTACACAGAATGGCCTGACCAGTTTAAAGAAATTTAATTTGTGTATAAAAATGAGCATTGTGTACAGGAATTCCTTCTCAATATAAGGAAAAAATCAGCAACCTAGCACACAAAGATTTCATTTAAAAAAAAAATCAAGTGTTTTGAAAATAAAAACCTATCTGCTTTTAAACTGAGGAAAAACTATTCTGAGGAAGCCTGTAGTCCTTGTTTTGCTACACGTGTGTGATTTAAAGCTGGTTGTATTTGGAGAATGCCTGTTCTCCCTGGTAAGAGTTGTGATAGCTATAGTATCTATAATATCTTACTTTTAATAATCCCTTTGAAAACAAAACTGGGCACCTTTTAACTCAGTCTTCTCTGTCAAAATTTAATGATAAAATGCTGTGATTTTCATGTAAATTAGACTGGGGCTGTAATAGGTTCCTTATTTTTTCTGGCACGAGCTGTTATTAGCTGTGGTCATTCTCTATACTAATTTAAAGCCCAGATTCATTATTTTTACAATAAAAATCTGGTGGCCTTTTATATTATAGTACATTGAAATGTTCTTTAGGCCTGTCATTATTTGTCTGTTTATATTTAAACAAAACTAAACAAAAAGAGATTTGGACTCTTTAAAAACATGAATGATAAATAACTTCTTTCTCCCCTTTTTGAGGTAAGTTTTTTCTGCCTTTACATCTTGGAAGAAGCTTCAGTCTATTTTGATTGACATGAACAAACTTAAGGACCTAAAATGGGGTTGATTCTTTTCGTTTTAATTCAATTCTCTATCCTCTGAAATGCCATAACTGTTACCTCATTTAACTGCCAAATTTCATATTTGTCTTATAACGGCATTCTTTAGGGAAATGGTAAAAGATAGGTACACAGAAAGTTCCCGTGGAAGCATAACATAAACACTAAGCAAACTGCATAAGAGAAAATGTAATCATATTATTATTAATAATAAAAAGAAAGTTAATTTTATTTTTCCCTGTGAGTATTTCCATAACTGATGACATTAAGTTAAAGGGAGATGATATTGCGTTCGGGCCAAACAGGGGTCTGTGAATCAGGTTTCCTTAATGTTCCAATCCAAGTTCTATACTAGTAAGTCTATCCAGTGCTATGAAAATATTTTCATAGCACTTAAAAAATTAGGGACTTGGATTTCTAAAATAAATAAATAACTGTATGATATTGTCGATTATTATTTTCCAGTTTGCTGTTGCCTTCCTCCAGTCCCGTAGCATAGTAAAGTGATAACAGCATGTCCCAGAGAATCTCCTTTTCTAAGCCAGGATTTATATGACTTTATTTTCACAAACAAGGCTTTTCAATAATTTCAGGGCCCTGTTAAAAAGTCTGCTTATATTTAACTTAGTTAAATCTACTATTTGGAATAGAAAACCTCAGACTTCCTTTTGGGGTTGGGTGGCTTTTCTATCAACTTAACAGATGATTTCCATCATAACTCAGTGAATCTGATCATCTGAACCATTTGTTCCAGCCATTACAAAAAAGGAAATAATTTTTACAAACACAAATAGCTGCAAAACAGCATAAATACCACTATATTATTGTGGACAATTACAAAGATGGAAACACAACTCCAGGTTATTCTAAAAGTGCCGCTCCAGAAGGTGCGCTCACATGGAGAAGCTTTTGTCTTGGAAAATTACCAGCATTCCTTCAACTTCATTATTGAGAAAGCCAACAAAAATCAGCTTGCTTCATTCCCCACAAAAGCTCCCTTCCAAACTTTGCAGCTGTCTGCTATGCAGATGTTTCACATCACTGTAGTTGTGGTATTTCATGTCCTATGAACTATCTTCTCTGTGCTTCTGTTATGAGACATAAGGCAGATTTTCCTAATAACATATAAACACCCTATTAGTAGCACAAAAGTCAATTTAACTCATACCCATCCTGCATACATTAAAGCCACATGACTTATTTTAAATTGATTCTTTTACATTAAGTTTGCTATATGTAAATATGTGTAAACCTGGGAAAGTATCAATAGAGTGAGAATTCAATAGCTTGATTCTGGGCTCATAGTTGAGGAAAGAGTGAAGGCTGGGCAATGGCATTAGAATTCAAACTATCTTTAAAATGTTTTATGAGTGACTGAATGCTAACATTCAATTTCGATACATAAGAAATATTTTTGAAATACCAATGAGGGAAGGACTAGTTTTGGCACTTATGGTCAGATAATAATCTAGGTCACAAAAAACTGTAATAAGCTGACCATAGTTTAGAAGGGCAGACCAATCTCAGAAGTGAACCAATATAGAAATAAGGTGGCATATGAAGTGGTGGTAACTAACTGAACCTTCTTTAGACCACTGTTTTCAGCTCCAGGCTAATCAAGTAAAGGGATGTGAGAAACAGTGAAGGTTCCAAGGAAGATCATATAGATGATTAGGGCTTAGAAACTGAAAATTCAAAAGAAGGAAATTGGTCAAGACGCTGAGGGACAACTGAACAATTGTGTTCAATAATAGAAATGGCTGTTGTTTAGATTTTAGTCTCCAACTTAAAAAGGAAAAATGGGCTCAAACTCCAATGCAACAAATTTAGACAATGACAAAAAACTATCTGATAGTGACGGCCACAGAATATTAGAATGGGTTTCCCAAGAAACATGCCCTGTCTCCTTCTCTGGAGACCATTAACAACATTTAATGAGAGATGATCATCAGTCATCAATTGTTCTAATTCACTTAAACTTGAGGGTGTGATCTTTCAAAGTCCTTTAAAACTCTCTAACTTTCATATAACTTGCTTAACACTGAGGTCAAATAAAAATAAAAAGTGCACAATTGAGTTTAATTATCAAGGGAAAATATGCAAGAAAACTTTGTTTCACAGATCCTAATTTACCTGTTCAAATCTATTTGAATTTTACCACCCAAGAATAGATTTTAATCATATCTGTTATTAGTCATTTTTAATGCTCTATTCAGTTACAAGGAATAGGGAATTACAGCAAAATAAGATTTTGCATTGTTCAATCACCAAGGAATGGCTTACCAAACACTACATTTGGTAAAAGTGAGTAAAAAAGATACGGCTATATTTCTAAATTCCTCTATTTAATTCCTTACCTGAAGTAAATCTCTTACATCACTTTCTGGAAGTGCAGCTAAAGTCACAACCCTCACACATTTTATCCTACAGAATTCAGTCACTGAGCTTTGAAATTTTTTTTTTCAAATTGTTAAAAGACGTATTAAAAGAAGCTTTGAAAAATGAATTTGAAATTTGGGGAAACTATTGGCATTGTGTTGTTTAAGACAGCTTTTATGTTATGACTAAGCTCTCTTAACTTTTTATATGTAGAATAAATTTTGAATACGATAGGGTTTTAGGTATGGAAGAAATGAATAAGAATCTAGCTTCTAACTTCAGCTGAGAAAAAAAAAAAGAATTTATTATATTCCTCTGTAGATTCAAAAGAATTGAGGAGAAAAAAAATTGAACTGAAACTTTCTGTTTTAGATTTTATTTATCTTTTTAGTTGTGGACAATACTATTTGAATGTAAGTACCTTGTTTTTTAACACATTCATGTGAATTCCTCATGTAAATAAATGATTTAAAACCCATCAGGATGAATTTTGTAACAGAACTTTTTTGTGGCTATTGACAGGATTTGACTTAAATTTTACCCTCCGGGAGAAAAAAAATATTGTTTAAAAATATTTTTAAAATACTGTTTAAACATTTTCTAATGCTAGTTTTATAAAGCACAAGGGGATATAATCAAGCAAGGCAGTCAAGCTGAATAATTCTACCACTTCCCTAAATTAACCTCTCCAGCCCCCACCCCTTTGTATACCAATTTTGTTCTTTAATCATATCAACCACTCAACGTAAAACTTTTAGAGCCTGAACTCTCTGAGGAAAGGTGGCCTAAAGGAATGTATGACTTTCTACTTTTATGGAGAAGGTCTTTTGTTATTGTTGTTGTTTGTTTGTTTTCCTGAACAAGCTTAAGGAAGACTCTTGTTTCGGAGCTGGGAAGGGGCGGGAAGCTAGTCTTCTCAATGCTCTAAGGATGGCCCATTGGCTTTAACGCTCAGAAAGTTGATTCTCAGGGAGAAAATCCAAGCAGAGGTATGTTAGCTCTTTCCTTTCCTTTGCTGACTGCTTAGGCATCACAGCTCTGTGTCTTTTTCATTGGTGAGAAATGCCAGTGTATTTCACTTTAGAAACCAGTTACGTAATAAGCTAGTGTATTTTCTATTAATTTTAGTTATATATTGCTACTACAAGGTATCTTCAAAACTTACTCAGAAAATTTTAACATGGCTCCATCTTATACATACCCAAGGCTACCAGAATTTCTGAGAGATCTTTTCTTACCTAGCCCAGTATAGACCCTACAGTAAATATTATAGCAAGACTGTAGCAAATTTGCTTGTTCAATTAAGCAGTCTACTGTCATGATACCATATCATGTGAGTACTATGGCTAAAATAATTCTAGGACATCTGAAAAATTAAAATAATTATATCATAAAGGTTGACAAATGCTACTTGAAACTAACTTTAAGTAGTGAATACATAGCCTATTTATGTTAGCCCTTGCAAGGAACATATATTTTACTTCATTATGATATTATAGAATTAATCATTAGAAGGCACATATTTCCATTACCTGAAATAAAATAAGTGGAGATTTTTATTTATAGCATGGTTCATTTTTAACTACAAGTTGAACATTATGATTATCCATGTCAGCTCCAAGTACTCACCTGCAATTACTGATATTTAAATTCTCCACCATTTCAAAGAAAGAGTGGTATCAAACAAGGACAAGATAAAATTCACGGATTTAACTCAGCCACAGGTGGTCTCAGCATTACAGTACCAACAATCTAAACGAACTTAAGGGCTGCAATTAATATAAAATTACTGAGAAACACGTACTGCCAGGGACAGATTACCCAATAAGCAAGGTAGGCGTGGGCTTACTTGTATTTACTTACTAATCTTTGATGTGGCAAAACCCATGTGAAATTGTGTACTACGGATTAGTAAATAAACACAGATAAGCCTGTGCATATCTTGCTTACTGGTTAATCTGCCCCTGACTGTACTTCTAGGCACAATGTGGCAGAGTTAAGACCTTAACTTGGCATTTCTTCATTCCCTCTAGAAATCCATTTGTCAAACTTTATGTTGTTTTAACCACATCACCGCTGTGTGGTTTGCTTGCTTTTGCAAGTCTCTGAACTTTCCCACTCCCATGCACGTAGTGCAAGACATGGAATCCACTCCCATGACCAGTTGAACACCAATGCATACCTCTGAAATAATATTTCTAAATGTGTAATTTTTAAAAAGATATCAAACACTTACGTTTAAAGCAGTAGGCATCAAATCTGCTATCAGGGGGAGGGAAGCCTGTCTGGTTCTCAAAACGATACAGGGTTCTCACCCCAAGTAAACCACCTCCACACTGGATCCTGGCCACAGTCACAGGGTGGCGCACACTGGAGTCTGACAGCCAACCGTAATCGCACTGGTCAAAGCCGTTCCTCCAAGCGGCATGGAGTTCCCCCACTGTCGCCAGCCTGGCATCCTGGGCTTCACACTCTTCTTCAGCTTCCTTAAAGGTAAACTTATTGGGAGCAGTGATGTGGTACACATCACCTAGAAGAAGAAGAGAAAACAAAACAAAAACTAAGTTTTCACTATTCATCTCTTTCCTTTTTTGATATTAAAAAACAAAAAAACAGTTGCTATGGAGCGATTCCGGCTCATGCTACCCCTTGTGCCTGAGAGTAGAACTGTGCTCCATAGGACTTTCAATGGCTAATTTTCTTCTAAGGCACCTCTTAGTGGACTTGACTCTTCAAACTTTCAGTTAGCAGCTGAGCACATTAACCGTTTGCGCCACCCATGGATTTTGATATAGTGTGGAGGAGGGGCATGTAATCTTGTTTTCTTGGCAAGGTAGCAGCTCCTGATACTTTAAAGCAGAAAACGCCATTACTTAATTTTGGTATAATTATTATTTATGTATAATAAGAAATAGCAAATATGAGAAAAGTCATTCAATACACATATATTCCCATAGATGATACAAGCAGTCACTTGATAATAAAGTCAAAATAAATTTTTTAAAATGAACAAACCTTTCCAGGTGATTCCTTGGACTTTTGTCCAGGGAATGGGTTTTCTCTTTAATGAATGAGCCTGCAATGTACTTATTCACATTGCATGGTGGGAGAGGAAAGCTCTTTTTAATGCCCACTGAGGTTATTTCACTTGATTTATTCTAAAACCAAATAATCATAATCCAAACCCCTTCCTCATGTATCATTGCCATCAAAATGGATTAACTTCTACCAAAATCAATCAACAAAATAAAACAAGAAAACTTACAGGAGTTTGAAGATGGGAAGGGATGGAAACAGTACAGAATGCTGTCTCCTGCCTTCCTTTTCCAGGGGCAGGGCTACCATAATGGGTATGCAGACCGTGCACTTCACAGTAGCACAGGGTCGGGGGTGCGTGGGGGCTGACATCAGCTCCCACTCAGCCAGCCAAAGGGACCCCAGTCAGCTAGAGGAAGGGGTACCTTATTTTCTACGTTTCCTGCCCAGACAGGATATCTTTCAGAATCTTCCCAGAGGAGGCACTTTTGTGAAATTCTCACAAAGATGTTGTCCAGCAGGGGCTTGAACTAGGTCCGGGTGGCTTTTATGTTTGTTGATTGATTTGCAAACAAAGGCTGGGCATTTTGTTGTTGCTGCTCATCACCAGGTCCAGTTAGCACAGGGCATACTCATGATCGTTCAGCACGTTACAATAAAATATTCTGGAACTCCATAAAGTTTGTTAAATTGGAATTTTACCTAGGTAGCCAATATAACAATTTGCTGAAATGACAGCTTGAATTAAAATGATGCTTTTCACGTACGAGCACGAGCAGCTAAAAGACAGAGGCAGAATTAGAGAACAGCTTCTTGAATGTAACGGGCAGGTGGATATGTATAAAACGAGATAGAGAAGAAGCTAAAATATTGACAGCTCATTGCTGGAGCAGCTGCAGGTCTGTTTCCATCTCATTGGGACTGCTTTCTGATTCTATGATGTATTAGACAACTGGTATGTGATGAGTGTGCATAATTTGTACCTTCACCTGACTAAATCCAGGTGTAACAAGCAATTGTTGGAAATGAACACAGCCATTAATCGCTCCCCCTCTCTCTCTCTCTGAGTGTGTGATAACTTTATAAAACAAGAAATATTAGTTATGGAAAAAATAGCCAACGCACACGTATCAGCTTTTCTCACTATAAATCTAAAATTGCCACTGATGTAACTAGGCCAAGTCCCAATAAGAGCTATTGGAAGAAGAGAAAGAAAAACTACTTTTACCTGACTGAAGAAAGTAATACAGAAGTGATTTTTATCCTTGTTATCTGGTCCAGGGATAGATTCTCCAATAGGCAAGATAAGCATGGTGCTTACCTTGCTTACCAGATTATCTGTAGTGAACAATTTCACATTTTTTCACCACGTTGAAGATCCTGCTTCCAGGTATGGCTGGCATCTGTCTCTCTCCCAACCCCACAGCACCTTCCTACACAATCAAAGCCTCTTTTCAAATTTACAACCCCTGACCAGGGCAGATAACACAGTAAGCAAGGTGCTTACTTACTAATTTGTAGTGAATAGTTTCACACGTTTTTCACCCATCACAGATTAGTAAGTAAGCAGAAGTAAGCCTGTGCTTACATTGCTTACTGGGTTATCTGCCACTGATCTGGTCTGACAAAGAACAGTGATCTCAAATTCATAAATATACTAAAAATAAGTCAGTGCCTCCTCCCTACTCCCACAATGTTTCCCTGTGCTTCAAGCTCTAAAAAAATAATTGCCTTTGAGTTGACTCTGACTCTGGTGACCTCACATGTGTCAGAATAGAACAGCGCTTCATAGAGTTCCCAGTGACTGATTTGCAGAAGTGGATTGCCAGTCCTTTCTTCTGAAGCATCTCTGAGTGGACTTTAACATCCAACCTTTTGATTAGTAGCCGAGCACATTAACAGTTTCTACCACCCAGGGACTCTGTTCAAGTTACAGTAACGTTTAAAAGCATACGAGTCACAATACCAGTTGCATAGTATGGATTCAATAATATGTATTGAATGAGTGGTATTTCACGTTCTTATTCAGAAATTAGGTGCTCTTCAACAAAGAGTCCCTGATGGAGCAGGAGAAAGATGGGGTGTAGAACTCAAATTCTAGTAAGAAGACCAGACTTAATGGTCTGACTGAGACTGGAGGAACCCCAGAAGGCATGGCCTCCGGACTGTCAACCCAGAACTAAAACCATTGCTGAGGCCAACTCTTCAGACAAAGATTAGACTGGACTATGGGATATAAAATGATACTCGTGACGATCACACTTCTTAGCTTGAGTAGATACAAGAGACTAAATGGGCAGCTTCTGCCTGGAGGTGAGATGAGAAGGCAGAGAGGGTCAGGAGCTGGTTGAATGGACATGGGAAATCGGGTGGAAAGGAAGGGCATGCTGTCACAGTATAGGGGGAGCAATTAGGGTCACATAACAATGTATGTATAAATTTTTGTATGAGAGACTAACTTGAATTGTAAACTTTCACATAAAGTACGATAAAATAAAAAATAAAAAGAAAGAAATTAGGTGTTCTTTTTCTTCCACCATTCCCAAGAAGCATATTAAAGCTAACTCTGCTGCAGTGGTTTAGGTAGCTGTTGCCTGGCACAGACAATTCATCTCACCTATAGACTTGGCTCAAGACAACTTGGCAAAAGGCAGACGGAGAAACTGTGTCACCCCAAGTAGCCCCATTTACCTCAGTATTACACTTGCATTTGGCCGTAAAGGAATGGTAGTGTGAAGGAAGGTGGCATGCCAATACTTTTCCCTACAAGGTAGAACACTTGAGCTTGTTATTACAGCTGGAATATCAATTTTGTTGCCTTAGCTTCCTATATTGTGAAATATTTCTACTTTGCAGCAAAACTACTGTTCCTCTTAAGTAACAAGAGTGATCAACCAACCAGAGCAGGGCAAGGAGATAAAATTAACTGAGTAAAACTCTGCTTCTCCAAACAGCACTGCTAGTCTGTATGTTGGGGGAAATCCTCCAAATACGGCCACACCAAAGGGCTGATGAAGAAAAATGACTGCATGATTTCATGGGTAACTAACTGGCTTCCCAGTTATAAACAGCTAACATGCTTCAGGTATCAAAGATAAGAAGGTTTCAGTAGGGACTGGCAGGCTAAAAAAGGAATTTCTTTATTATTATTAAAGGAATACAAATCTACTTATAGAGCTTTTCATATAGAAACTATTATTAAATCTGACTTTATAGCAAAATATCATTTAATTCACTTGTTTGGAGAGTACAGTTTCCATTTATCTATTCAATACCCATAGAATAATAATTTTACTTCTTTGATCGAATTCTGTTATCCCAAGGCTACTTATTTTCCTTTTCATTTAAATGTAGGAACTTCTACTACATTGCAAATAAATTGAAATACATATATAGAAAGAGATATCACAATTGGTTTCATGCCAGGACAGATTTTTTGCCAGGACATTCTGGCATCAGTTTCATACTAAAACCCAAACCAGAAAAAAAGATAAATCAATAGATAATCAAAGATAACAGTAATCGGCTAATCCATAGTACTGTGTGTTCTTGATTTCTTCTAAGACATTTATTTGTACCTTTTATTGATGAAACTAAACTCCTGTCAAGTCTCCTTTGAGTTCATTAGATGCCTGGTTTTGTATAACTCTTTCACATTACATATTTTTTATCCAACATTATACTCATGTAGGTGGCCTGATATTTGAATCAAACTTAATCTACTAAAAGCTTATTGTTGAAGATGAGGATAGGGAAGATTGCTAACTTATGGTCCAAGTTCTAAGAATACAACTTCCAAAAATGTCTTCTACAGGTAGCTGGCAGTGCTTGAGCTATGCATAAGTATTTCAAAGACAAGAGGATCTATAGACAAATGCACTTAGAAAACAAATACAGGTAGTCCCTGAGTTATGAATGAAACCTGTTCCTAAGTCTGTCTTTAAGTCGAATTGGAACAGGTATATATATGTTTCTTACTTATTGTCAGTTAGTCAAACGTTTGTCTCAGTATATAGTGTACATTTTGCCTTTCTAGGCATATGAAACACTTGAGAAACACTTCCAAACCACAATATTTTCATGAGTGTCACAGAGTAGTGCATGCATTTGTTATTATGAAGCATTGTATTTAACTCAAATTTTTAATATAGTAGGCTTTATGGCAGTCCGTTCTTAAGTACAAGCTGTCCGTTAAGTCGGACATTCATAAACCGGGGACTGCTTGTACATAATCTCACAGGTTTCATTTCTACAAGATTTCTCAGTGCTTTTATTATTATAGTATTTATTGTGAGTCCCCACAAGGAAGTTACGGTTTGCAGTGGTTCCCTAAATCTCGTGACTAGAGAACTCGCTTTTCTCCTGGAACACTTATTAATAATTCGCGGATCTGTTTCATGGAATAGTTTGTAAAACAGTGTTCTAAAGAAATGTCAGTTTCTATCAAGAAGAGGAATCTCACTTTGTTTATAATAAACATAGTTTACTATTACATTTATGGTAGCCTGTGTCAACCTGCTTAAGGCAGAAGCAGAGCGAGTAGACAAGGTAACCACAAGAATCAGAGCAGGAGCCAAAAACTTTTTTTTAAAGAGAGTACAAAGCAAATGCAATATGAACTCAGTTCCTTCCTGGGGTTGAGTCAAAACCTGCAAGTGAGCCAAAAAAGTGGGGTGCATGGAGTGGTAACCCCTGAGAAGTATCTAAGAAGGCAATTTAAACGTAACATAGAAAAAGCTCAGTTCTTACAAGAAGCTAATTTCTCAAAGTACATGGAAGCTGAAGCTAAGAAATTAAGTGACATATTGCATTGGACAAATCTGCTGCAAAAGAGGTGGACCTGACCCAAGCCATAGCCTTTTTAACCACCTCCTATTGACTCAATGGCAGCAAACAACAACATGCATGTGAAAGCAGGACAATGAAAAAGAAAGACAGAAGAATTGAATCATTCAAATTGTGGTATTGGCAAAGTGTATTGAATATACTGCCAGAAGAACAAATAAACCAGTCTTAGAAGAAGTACAATCAGAATGCTCCTTAGAAGTGAGGATGGCAAGACTTCAGCTTGCTTACCTTAGACATGTCATCAGAAAAGACCAATTGCTAGAAAAGCACATCATGTTTGGAAAGGGGAGGGTCAGCAAAAATGAGGGAAACCCTCAAGGAGCTGGATTGATACAGTGGCCCAAACAATGGATTCAAACACAACAACAATCATAAAGATGGCACATGCTGGGCACCATTTCATTCTGTTATACTTAAGGTCACATGACTCAGAGCCAACTTGATGGCAATCAGCAACAACACCAACAATTTCTCAAAGGGTAAACCAAGGTACCGCAGATAAAAGCAGCAAACTTTCTCCTCAATACAAAATGCCAGGCGCGCATCTTTGTATCCTCACAGAAAAATGCTGATTTTAGGCTAACCACTGACCACTTTTACACCGAGAAAAACAGTCGAGATGTTAAGATTTTCAAAGTTCCTATTGATGCGCTTTCAGCCTTTAAGTCCACAGTCAGAAATTATATACAGGTTAAATTATATGTTCTAAACGAAAACACAGTGGAATGAAACTGGGCAGAAATGAAGTCTGGGGCAGTAACCATAGTTCAACTCCAGGCTTGATTCAAAAATGAATGCTTATATAAGGATGAACCAAGGAATAAAAACTAAAGTTCAGAGGGAAAGCTAAATCAAGAACCAAAGGAAAGAGTCATTGATCACAGGCAAAATTGGGAAATTAAGCAAAATATCTTGGTGCACTTGCTTAGTTGCTCTCTCTCAACATGAGTACTTGGCCCAGCTATGTAAGTTCTTATCCTGAGGGTTTTTTTTTTTTTAAGGCACCGTTTTGTCTCTGATTTCCTTTTCAGTTTTTATCACAGTGCCAACGATCATGAAGATGGCATAGGACCTGGCAATGTTTTGCTCCGTTATAAATAAACGTGAGGTCGCCATGAGTCAGAGCCAACTCAACAGCAACTAATGACAACAACCACTTTTAGAGTAAGAGGAGGAAACAAAACCCTCTGGGAGAGCATAGGGCAAGGTTGTGTTCTATCTGTACTCCTGTATACTTGCACCTGAACTATTTAATATATTTTTAGATTTACTGGATAGATACCCTACAGAAGGATGAGCATCCTTTTCATAAGTCGACAATGAGTCTACTATTAAGTCCCAGGAGTAGCCTTATCAAAGCAGCTACATCGATCTGCAATGAGAGTACAGATTTGGAACATGTTCCTAAATGTTACCTACTATGAAAAAAGTTTTTGTTTTTCTAATTAAAAAGAGAAATAAAATGTCAGCAAAGAAATATACAAAATATCTTTTATAGACACAAAACCATGCATTATTTAAGATAAAATTTCAAATTAACTTAAGTTGACATAAGCAATAATTCAAGATGCATACATATGAAATCACATTAGTGTGCATATACATTCACATTAGTGTGTGTTATGTAGAAAGATAATGCAGAAGAGAGGATTTAACACACAGGGTAATTGCATATTCATATGGAACACATATATGCAGTTTCTTAAGCCATATTTTTCTAAAATTCCAAGTTAAATTCTCATGGCCTTGAATTATTCCTATTAGTTCAACTTTCCAGGAACGTCCTGGAAGAAAGTGGAAAAACATTGCTGGTGAGACTTTAATATCTGGTGTCATCCCCAAAACTAAACTCATCCTAATCATGGGAATTAACATCATCAGAAATATTAAGAAAAAAAAAATACTCTGATTTGATAACTAGCTGCTAAAAGACTCCCTGGAAAGTAGACCATGCACGTCCTTTTTCCACACTTTTGATTGCTAAATGGAAAAATCTGCTTCTTGGCAGGCTCAAAAATGACACGTATGGAAAGGACAAGTGGATGAAAACATTGAAATGGCCCACCGTGTTCAAAAGCTAGAGTTTATAACCAACTCAGCAAAATTATTAAGAGGCTGGGTCTAAAGCAAAGCTAAGATTGGATCTTTTTCTCCCCTGGAATAGTCCTTGCAGTCACCAAGGGAAGGAGAATCGGCAGATCACAGATCATTACGCACTCCTTTCTGAGACTGTGGCTAATGGGCTGCTTTCTGCCATAGTCAAAACTGAGATCGCGCCACAGGCTTCCAGCTGGGAATGTTTTCTGGGTGGTGTGATACGTGTTTAATGCTTCTTCTGTTCATTGGTGTTCCTAGCCCTACTATATTGAATAGTCTGATTTGAAAGCTAGTTCTTGTAAACTAATTATGATCCTGTTTGCTCTTTTAGAAATAGAAATTGCTGTTTTTGTTTTTCTTTTTTTTTCACTATGAGGAAGTTCAAGGTTTGGAAATGTTTTAACATGTCCTTGTTATTTGGGTCAAAATGGTATATAAGTAATAAGCATGCACTGGAAGTGGTACGTGAGCTGAAGTAGTCACATGAAATGAGCTTCTAAACACTTATACTATAAAACCACTTACAGTAGATAGCAAGTAACAAGGTGATAGAAACAATCCAACTTAATTATTATTAGCTTTGAAAGTTTTGGACTTTGAAGTTTTTTCAAAGAAGATGTGATTCTTTTCTCTCTTTCTTCCCTTTTCTTTTCCTTTCCCCCTTTCTCCCTCCTTCCTTCCTCTCTTCTTTCCTTTCTTTCTTTTTGCCTGTTTCTATATACACGAAATCAAAGCAGCTAAACTGATAATCATTATCCTCTGAATCACAAAATCCATCAGCTATATATGTTGATTAACAGCTAACATACACTACTATATAACCTTTCAAGGGCCAATGTTTATAGATAATTCAAAAGCATACCAATTCCCCTGAGAGTTGGTCCCTTAATCTGCACAGAGGCCTACCTTCTATTCACAGCGACAGAAAAACTCTGATGCTATCAAGGTAACTTCACTCCATTTCAGAAGCTAGAGCTAAAGTTAGACTGGCAATGATTCAAATTTGGAAAGTAATGAAACTGGAAAGTCAGGTTAGCACCTTTCAAATTTCTCACTTTTCTTAGGCTGAAGCAGAAGTCTGACGTGGCTCAAAACTTAGGCTTTGGGTTTTGACAACTGGCGCAGTGGTTAAGAGCTCAGCTGCTAACCAAAAGGTCAGCAGTTCGAATCCACCAGCCGCTCCTCAGAAATCCTATGGGACAGTTGTACTCCGTCCAATAGGGTCACTAGAGTCAGAATCGACTCAACGGCAACGAATTTGGTTTGATTTATTAAAGCATTATTATCCATCTGCTGTGATAGTCAGTTAACATCCTCTAAATCAGATAACGTTTATAGGAAAAGGAGTCCACATATTTGTGAACGTGTTTTTGTACAAGCGCTAATGTATGTCAATTTAAAGAGTTTAAAGACTGAGGAAGTGTTGACTAAAAGTTAGACAAATTTGTATGGTTTTCAGGATGTCTGTACTCATTCTTTCTTATTGACAGAGTAGCAAGATTTTAATTAGAGTGAGAAAGAAGTTCTAAAATATTTCTGATTTTCCCAGCCTTCAAAATATATGTCATTGAACATGGTATTTGGTTTAACAGGCACAGTATGATTCCAGGTCAGCTTCAGGAGGATCAGTCTAGTTTTGTTTTTTTGGCTTTTCACAGCTGAGGATAAATAGCCACTGTATTTCCAAAGAAGCTCTTTGGATTTTGAACTCCAGGAGACCTGGACATCAAAACCTTAAAGCAAATGACTGTCACATGCTTCCTAGGGTTTATGTCAAAACATTTCTACTTATCTAAGGCAAGGTGAAGATCAAAGACTACAGCCTTCAGTATGCACTATACTTCAACATAAAGAAAACAAACATCCTCACAACTAGACCAATAAATAACACCATGATAAATGGAGAAAAGATTGAAGTTGTCAAGCATTTCATTTCACTTGGACAAATAATCAATGCTCATGGAAGCAGCTGTTAAGAAATCAAATGACACATTGCATTGGGCACATCCACTGCAAAAGACCTCTTTAAAGTATTAAAAAAGCAAAGATGACACCTTGAGGACTAAGGTGCATCTGACCCAAGTCATGGTGCTTTCAATCGCCTCATATGCGTGAGTAAACTGGAGAATGAATAAAGAAGACCGAAGAAGAATTGATGTCTTTGAATTATCGTGTTGGTGAAGAATATTGAATATACCATGGACTGCCAGAAGAATGAACAAATCTGTTCTGGAAAAAGTACAGCCAGAATGCTCCTTAGAAGCAAGGATGGCGAGACTTCATCTCACGCATTTTGGACATGTTATCTGGAGAGACCAGTCCCTGGAGAAGGATATCATGCTTGGTAAAGCATAGGGTCAGCAAAAAAGAGGAAGACCCTCAACAAGATGGATTGACATAGTGACTACAACAATGAGTTCAAACATAGCAGTGATTGTGAGGATGGTGCAGGATCTGGCATTGTTTCGTTCTGTTGAACATGGGGTTGCTATGAGTCAGAACTAACTCGACGGCACCTAACAACAACAAGGCAAGATTATAAAACGAAAAAGACTGTAGATAGAAAACACTAAGGAAACCCCTAGAAAACTATTAGAACAATTAAGTGAGTTCAGCAAGGTTGCAGGTTACAAGATCCATATACAAGAAGCAATTGCGTTTCAATACACTTTCAGTGAACAGTCAGAAAAAAATTAAGAAAATTCCATTTAAAATAGCATAAAAGAGAACAAAATATTTGGGAATAAACTTAATAAAAGATGTGCAAAACATACTCTGAAAACTACAAAGCACTGTTGAAAGAAATTAGAGAAGATTTAAATAAATGGAAAAGTATTCATATTTATAGATTGGAAGACTTAATAAATCCCCAAATTAATCTAAAGATTCACCACAATCCCTTATCAGAATCCCAGCTGGCTTCTTTGCAGAAATCGAGAAGCTGATACTAAAATTCATGGGCGAATTGAAGACACCCAGAAGAAGAGCCAAAATAATCTCGAAAAGGTAGAACAAGTTTGGAGGACTCACACTTCCTAGTTTCAAAACCCAAAAAACCAAACTCACTGCCATTGAGTTGATTCCAACTCATAGCAACCCTACAGAACAGAGTAGAACTGCTGCATAAAGTTTCCAATGCTGTAAATTTTTACAGAAACAGACTGCCACATCTTTCTCCCACGTAGTGACTGGTAGGTTCAAACTGCCAACGTTTCAGTTAGCAGCCTAGCTCATAACCACTGTGCCAACTATAAACAAGACAGTGTTGTTCTGGCATAAGGAAAGACATATAGATCAAAGGATTAGAACTGATAATCCAGAAATAAACCTATGTGTATATGGTCAACTGATTTTCAACAAACGTACCAAGACCATTCAATGGGGTAAGAATAGTCTTTTTAATAAATGGTGCTGGGACAACTAAATATCTACATGCAGAAGAATAGATTTAGACCTTTACTACCTCACACCATATACAAAAATTAACTGAAAATCTATCAAAGTAAAAGAAACAGCTAAAACTATAAAACTCATAGAAGAAAACATAGGGGTTTTCTTCATAATCTAGGATTTGGCAAAGTTTTCTACATATGACAAAAAAGCACAAACAACCAAAAAAAAATCAATTGAACTTCATCATAATTAAAACCTCTGTGCTTTAAAGAAAGTGAAAAGGCAACCCACAGAGTGGGACAAAATATTTGCAAATCATATGTCTGATAAGGGACCACAAGAAAAGAAGATTACAGACCAATATGCCTTATTAGACATATGATTTGCAAATATCTCTTACACCTTATGACTGTAGATGTAAAATCCTCAGTTAAATACTAGTAAACTAAGTCCAATACCATATTAAAAGTATTATATACCATGACCAAATGGGATTTATTTCAGGAATGCAAGAATGGTTAAAGATTAGAAAGTCAATCAATGTAAAACACCACACTAGGAGAACAAAGGACAAGAATCACATGACTACTTCAATCTACAAAGGAAAGGCATTTGACAAAAATCCAACACCCTTTCATGATAAAAAACACTCAACAAACTAAAAATAGAAGGAAATTCCTCAATCTGACAAAGGGCATTTATAAAAACTCACAGCTAACATCATGTTCAACAGACAAAGAACGAGAGCTTTCCCCTTAAGATCAGAAACAAGACCAGGATGCCCACTCTCACCACTGCTGTTTAAGTTCTGGCCAGAGCAATTATTCAAGAAAAGATAGAAAAGGTATCCAAAGCAGGAAGGAAAAAATAAAAGTATCTCTATTCACAGATGGCAACAGGAATCCACAAGAAAGCTACCAGTGCTAATAAATGTATTCAGTAGAACAGCAGGGTACAAGGTCAACACACACAGATCAGTTGTGTTTCTGTACACCAGCAATGAGCACTCTGTAAAGGAAATTAAGAAAATTTCATTCACAATAATATCTAAAAGAATAAGGCCATAGATTTCTTCTGTACCACCACCAACCACGGTCAGGTCCTATTCCAGTCATAAACACATAATAGTCATTCAAAACAATACTTGGTGGTAAGTGCAGTATTTCTCCAGCCTTTGTTTCTTTCACAGACTGCCCTCACCATCTGTCATTTCTATATCATTTGAAAAAATGCATTGCATTGTTCACAAAATTTACTAGGAATTAATTTTTGTGTCTTTATTGGATCACCATTGTGCTTTCTTTTTTCTCCTTAGATTTCTCCTCGCACTCTGCTCTATGGTGTCTCTTAGAAACAAATCTTCCCCAGAAATACTCGTTTTTCTTTCCAGCCTCACATTATAATTTCCCTTCTTTTGCCAGTCCCCTCGCCTTCCTGGAAGATCATATTCTTTAGGATTGGCTTTACTTCTACCAGGGCCTTAAAGCAGTTTTGCAGAAATAAAACTAACACATAATCTTTTGTATTTGATAAATATAAAGTAACTAGAGAATAATTAAACACCAAAACGTGTGGAACTAACTTTGAGAAAAGTAGGAGTTCAGAGTGAGGAAATAACAATGTAAGTTGGAATAGGCAGAGATGAGCGCCGAGAAGCAGTACGTTTTCAGGCAGAGAAAAAATTAGGATGTTGAAAAGACAGAGGTGTGTTTTCTATGAGAGAGTCAAAGCAGAATTGCAAGCAGGAGCGAGCAGAGTCTGTGGAGGGGGAGGTGTGTGTGTGCAGTGTCCTGATGGAGAGTGAGGGAAGTTAGTTTGAATAGGTTACTCCAGAGCCAGATTTTAGCTGCTTTGAGTTTGTGCTTGAGGAGAAAGTCAGCAGAAAAACCACTGCACAAGGCTGAATAGGGGAATGATATGGTGATGATGTTTAAGTGTTCTGATGGTCATGAAACAGGCCCCATGAAGAACTGTTAAAGGCATGGGGACTGTTGGTGAGAATCAAAACCAGAGAAGAGAGACAAAAATGACTGACAATGAAATATGGTATGAAATTCAGAAGAGAATTTGGGGCTAGAGAGGCAAAACCAGAAATTAACATTTTCACTTATTTGTCCCTCTGGTGTTCTTTTGTGCCCCGTTCATTTTACAAAGCATTTGATATGACTTAAGAGCTCAGCTGCTAACCAAAAGGTCAGCAGTTTGAATCCACCAGCAGCTTCTTGGAAACCCTGTGGGGCAGTTCTACTCTGTCATAGGGTCGCTAGGAGTAGGAATCGATTTGACGGCAACGGGTCAACCATGAAAGCAAGCAGTCTGGCCTCATTTACACCCTCTGATTTATCTGCAGAGAGAATTAAATCCCTACAGAAAGGAAACCATTTTCTTACAAGTGTCCGTTACCATAAAGCAACCAAATAAACAGAGAACCTATTAATTTCATTAAAAAAGATTTTGAGGTTCCTTAAAAGTTTGAGGCTTTTGTTTATGTGTGTACAGGTGGGTTTCTTGTCTGTTCTTTGATTTGTTTGGTTGGTTGGTTGGCTACTTGTTTTTTAGGTGAAAGATTTACATTGTACTCCATTCTTCCCAAAACTGTTACCTAGGGATTATTTTTTGGTCTGGATGTAGCTAGACACACATACTTCCTGCTAAACTGCTACCTTTTGGTTAATACATTAAATCACAAAGCACTTTCAGGTGTATTATAATCCTCCAGTGGCAAAGTGGGCATGTTTCTGTGTCCGTGACCTTCTGGGGGAGTCAGCTAGGGAATTATTTCTGAACAGTGTGATTCAAGAAGATAATGTTCTAATCAGAGTGTGAACTTATTTCAAATAAGTCAGGAAGAATAATACAAGAATTCTTATTTTGTCACAGTGCTATTTTTTAATTACTCAATAATGTTCAAGCATTAAGTTATTTATTATATTCAAAATGCCTTATTATAGAAGTTACCTCTCTCCATAAAGTGGCTCAATTATCTTCTGAATTCTTCTAAGCACTGTGATTCCAACAGACTTTGATAAAGCATTGCATTCATAACATCTCAGATCAATTCTATTTTTAAGAAACCTCCGAAGAAATTTTACAGTCTCTCAGAATTCTTTCTACATTTAACAATTTTCATTGTCAGAAAATTCTTCCTTATATTGAACTAATTCAGTGTTGCAATTTTAAATTATTTGTTCCTATTATTATAAATTCAGTGGAAATAAAGAGCCTTTCATAAGCCTGCAAACTATAATAACATCCCTTATTTATTGAGCACTTTGTCCCATGTACTGTGATAAAAGCTTTACACATTATCTCATTTAATTTTTATACCATGAATGAAAAGTAAGTATTATTGTCCCCATTTCAGAGAAGAAGAAACTGAGGCTTAGAGAGGTAAAGCCTTGCCTAAGATCTCACAACTAGTAAGTGACAGATCTGGGACTCAATCAAGATCCTTCCAGTTCTTAATTATGAGGAAATCAACTGCCTCCCAAGAGTTCTCTCTCAGCACTGTCTTTACCACTCCTAAATAATCACAATTCCTCTACCCAGTTTTCTGAAACATTTAATCATCTCAACTCTCTTCTAAACTCTCAGTGTTTTCCAAATCTACCTTCTTGGAGCATACATATTAGGCTTCTTAATAAGGATTATCTCATGAATCTTAAATTCTAGATTCCTATTTTAGAATTCCAATTCTATTAATTTCTTATTAACCATGTTCCACTACTGAATCACAGCTAATAAGCCACCATGACTTCTAGGCCATTTCTAAGAACACAAGTTATATTGAAATGCTTGCTGTGAACAGAGCTAATATAATTGCTCTCTTATACTTCTTAGTTTTTTAAAAAAAACAGAGTTTGAATCCTATATTCATAAGCATGATTGTGTTATTATCACTCCCTTAGAAGAAGAATCAAAGCAGTTTTGTTTGTCCCTCAAAGTGGCTGGATTTAATTTAGTGTAATTGAATTTTATAAAGAAACACATAGGCCAGGATGCATATGACATTATAAAACAAGAAAGGAGAAAAAAACAGAAGGTTGACATTCTGTCAACTATCTTTCACAATAAATAACTAAATTAACACAAAATTAATTTATTTTTAATTAGGTTTCATTGTATGGTTAATAGATGTTTCTCTTAAGCCCATCTAGTGTAATAGGGCTTCTGATCTAAAGTAATTGCACCTTGGCTCCTAACATCTGTGAAAATGTTCCATCACATAAGCATCTGTGACTGCCCCAGCACCTCTTACACATACTGACTTACTCACTTGGCTCTTAAAAATATAATAAAATCGAGGTAGGAATTATTATATCCATAAATATAGCAATGAATATCTCTTATAAGGAATTTTGGCTCACAGTCAAAGTAATCTTTTATCAATGTGGCTATTAAAGTGCCAGATGTAATTTTATACAGTTAACTTTCCACATGAATTTTTATCAATCCACAGAAGCAAATGGTCTTTATTTCAAAGGAAGACACTTCAACAAAGGAATGAGAAATACCTTACAAGAATGATTTTGTGAAGGTCTCTTTAACCTCCAAACCAAAAAAAAAAACAAAAAAAAACAGTTGCCATTGAGTTGATTCCAACTTATGGAGACCCCATGTGTGTCAGAGTAGAACTTTGCTCCCTAGGGTTTTTGATGGCTGATTTTTCAAAAGTAGATGGCCAGGCCTTCCTTCTGAGGCACCTCTGGGTGGACTCAAACTTCCAACCTTTCAATTAGCAGCTGTGCACATTTACTGTTTGTATCACCCAAGAACTCCCTTTAACCCTCAGCCACCTCCAATTTCAAGTCAAAAGAGATCATGCCAGTGTCCAAAGTTTTGCTACTGATTCCAAGTTCCAACGAACAAAAAGTGAAAATTTTCTGGAACCATGTCAATGTAAACACACTGAATATCCTCCAAAACTGTCAAGATTACTCAGTGGAACAAATAAAAGCCTTGTTAAACTATTCACACAAATTTCATCCAGTTCTTGAAATAGTATTTGTACTGATGTTTTTCTGTGTCTCCCCAGCTTTTATATGCTAAGCCAAAAGGGTTAGAACTCTGTTGATTTGGTATAAATGCCTCAATTAAAGTTATGCTGTATTCCACATTACTGTTTTCGTTCATCAAATATATGGGACACACACCCCCAAGTAACTATATAAAATATAATTGGGTAACACTGGGGCAGAAACTGGTTTTATACATCACAGTTGCCTTAGAAGTTACTATGTTTATGGAAGTGGGGAGGGAAGGACTTCTATAAGACTGGTAAATCCTTCCTTATTATGGAGTATATGCACATGCTCAGAGCTACTTTTCTGACAGAGCCCATTCTCTGAACACTGGTTATGATACTTTGAGCAGATTGTGGGGGAGCCAGCTCTCAATAACCGGTAGGTGCAGTATGGCTGGAAGGCCTCTGTCAGGACTTTTACCACCTAGACCTGTCAAAAGTTCTTCAGATGATACTTGCAGGGGGCATGGGATTTCTGGCACTTCTGCAGAAGCTAAGAACTCACAGATGCCTCCTCTAAGCTTGAAGGAATTCTCTCAGATTTGGGGAATCTGTGTCCTAAGAGAGTGAGGTTCTGTATCTCCATCAGGATAAGACTGAAGGACAGACACATAGAGGGACCTCTAGTGCTCTCCTGCTGGTGGCATCCTGGGCACATAAACCTGTCTTTCCGTCAAGAAGGCTGGCTTGGGATACTTATTCATATTTGGATTAGGCCATGGATTTGCACCTGAAAGCCACCATTTCAATTACATTTGGTAAAGATCTTACAGGTAGTTAGATCTTACATGTAATTTCTCAGAAAATAGCTCTGGTTCAGTTCCAGTATTACCAGCTGTCATGGATTGAATTATGTCCTCCCAAAAAATGTGTGTATCAATTCAGCTGGGCCATGATTCCCAGGATTGTGTGGTTGTCTTCCATTTTGTGACAGTAATTTTATGTTAAAGAGGATTAGGGTGGGATTGTAACACCCTTACTAAGGTCACATCCCTGATCCAATGAAAAGGGAGTTTCCCTGGGGTGTGGCCTGCACCACCTTTTATTTTACAAGAGATAAAAGGAAAGGGAAGCAAGCAGAGAGTTGGGGACCTCATACCACCAAGAAAGCAGTGCTGGGAGCAGAGTGTGTCCTTTGGACCTGGGGTTCCTGGGCAGAGAAGCTCCTAGTCCAGGAGAAGATTGATGAGAAGCACCTTCCTCCAGAGCCGACAGACAGAAAGCCTTCCCCCGGAGCTGACACCCTAAATTTGAACTCCTAGCCTACTAGACTGTGAGAAAACAAATTTCTCTTTCTTAAAGCTACCCACTTGTGGTATTTCTGTTCATAGCAGCATTAGATGACTAAGACACCAGCATTCCAGAAATTTTTGTAACTATCACTCTGATGGATATTGTTCTAAATTAAAGCAATAGTGATGGATACAAGTGTCTACCTTACTGAAATAGCAATAGCCAGATGTATTTTGTAGAAACAGCTTCTCCGACTATCTCCTATTCTCTATCTATATACATTTTTTAAAGTCAATAAAACTTGAAATAAAGGGAAAAGAGAAGTTCTGGTTTTACATATATTGACCATAGCTTAGATAGTACATATGTTTTCCCTGTGTCACTATATAAAAATTGAAATTGTTAGCATCTCAATTTTTCTTTAAAAAATACGTTTACCAGTCTTGAATGATAATGGTAATATGAATGTTAAGATGCTAGAGAAACACACATTAAGCAGGGCTTCCTATTCAAATTTAGTAAGGGTATATGAAAATATAAACTGCTTATTTTCTAACTCTCAGTCTCTGAAGTTGTTAATTCAATTCACAGAATCAGAGAATCACAGAATTTTAATGTTGGAAGAGACCACAGAAATTATCTAGTCCAACCTCCTGATTTTATACATTAGAAGCCCGAGGTCATTCTTTTTCATGTGTACTCAACCAAAATGAAAAATATGAATCAGCTCAATACTTTTATTTATTAGAAGTAAGATATCTGTTAATACAAATGAAACCCCATTTCAAAAGTACCAAAAATTTCTCTTCCATGTATTTTTATAATAAAACTGCACTGTGCCCTTTAGACAATGTTGGCATTATTAAAGTCAAACGTCGGTCTTTAGGAACCTCTGACTTACGTTGAGTGAGAAAAGATAGTGCCCAAATCAATTGGACTCAAAGTGCCTTTAAAGCAAGGGCTATATGGTACCTGGTTTCATATTTCTAATGACTAGCAGAGTACCTATCACACAGTGAAAAAATCCATTGCTGTCAAGTCAATTCTGACTCACAGCGACCCCATAGGACAGAGTAGAACTGCCCCATAGGGTTTCCAAGGAGCAGCTGGTGAATTCCAACTGCCGACATTTTGGTTAGCAGCCGAGCTCTTAACCAGAGCACCATCACACAGTAGGTGTTCTTTTACTGTGTTGATTGGTTGAATGAATGAATGATCACTTTGCATATTAGTGCAACAAAATACATAGAGGAAACATGAAATATTAAATCTCTCCTGGGCTAGTTTACAAGGTTATTCAGTTGAGCTTTGGGGTGTTTAATTTTTTTATTACAAATATCACTACTTGGCTTCCCAGCAGCTTGTCATCACAGAAATTTGTACCTGAAGTTCTCACTAGAATAGGTACCACCCTTACAGCTTTCTATTCTTAATGCTCTAAAAGTGTACTGGAAATAGTCCAACAGCAGCATGATGGAAGAAACCCTGCCATTAACTAAAAGACATTTCTAACCCGCATAACCATTTACACACCCCTCCGTCTCCTTCTGCTTAAATTTAAGCCTATTTTACCACAGAATCGTACAGTCATTTAGAATAATGCTGCTGTTTGGAATCCAAAAAAAAAAAAAAAAAATGACGATTTGTAATATTTCAAGGTGTCTTTCCCTCAGTTTTCTTCATGTGACTGAAACTATAGGAATGTAAACATCTTACCATCCAGATGATCCACATAACAATACACATCATAAGTTTCAAGAGGAGAACGAAATCCGTAGGTCCTAACTCCTTCCTTCCCCATCATATCTCCATAACAGCCTTCTCGGGGTGTCCGAATGGGATATCTGGGGAAATAAACAGACACTAAGTGGCACTTTTCTCTCATGTTCAATGAATGAATTAAAGTTGGCAGCCCCCAGACCTCTCACCTAACAGTCTGGTCAGATAGCCAGCCTGCGTCACACTGCTCAAATCCATCTTCATAGGCGGCACTGAGCTGCTCTGGGTTTGCTATGACTGCACCAATATCCACACAAGTCTTCTTTGCAGCCTCAAAATTCAGAGTGTACCTGCTGGTCGCAGCCCGATAGTGAAACACAACCCCTGCAAAGACAGCAGCAAGCAATTAGGAGCATGTTCACATTTTTCACCATATTGTGCAAAATTTCTCATTGGAGCAATGTATCAAATTAATTGGAAAAATGGTAATAACATCATGATAGTTCTTTACGTTTACATGATGTAATGCTTTTTTATTCAACAAAGCTAGAATTATGCCAAGTTGCCCTCATGGTGATTTGAAGAGCTCCAAAATGCCTATCACCTAGGTCTCCCATTCCTTTCCATTAGAAAGCTTCCTAGCCAGGAATTTTCTGTTAACATGTAAACAATCCAAGAAGGGGATTTAAGTAACTAAGTACTCAGTGGTAGGTAGTTGTCCTAATCACAGGCGATATTTATCACGGAAGTACTGGGCACTTAAAGGGAGTAGATGCTCCAGCAAACACAAGAGTTAAGAGGACCACAAGAACAACTCCCCTCCTGATATTTCCCAGAGACAACTCTATAGAAACATGAAACGTTCACAGTTTCCATGTAAACATTCCCTAACACCACTTCCTCCAAACATAAAACATGGAGATATTTACTTCCCGAGACAATATAAAGCCTAAAAACCATGGCTGTTGCCATCAAGTCCATTCTGATTCATAGCAACCCTGTATGTTACAAAGTAGAAACTGCTCCATAGGGTTTTCTTGGCTGTAACCTTTACAGAAGCAGATTGCCAGAGCTTTTTCTTCCGCAGCGTCGCTGAATGGGTTTGAACTGCCAACCATCAGGTTAGAAGCCGATTGCAAACTGCTATGGCACCTAGGGGCCTTGAGACAATACACTAGACTAGAAAAGACACTGTACCGTGTATAAATCAAAAGTCTTGCTTCAGTCCCTACTTTGCTCCTTAATCACATACAAGTCCTTCTCTCTGAGCCTTAATTTGCTTCCCCATAAAGTGGAACTAATATTGCTTATGTGATTTGATTGATATGAAGGTCAAATTAAGCAGAGGATGCAAAAATGTTGGGTAGGCTGCTACCCAAAGGTGTAATCATATTCAGTACCTGACCAGCATAATTTAAGGTCTTTGCTATGACAGGTAAAACATAAGATTTTTGTCCCAAAGAAGGCCTGAAATAAAGTTCTCCGGAATCCCTTGGTATGAAGATAGACACCTCGGTATTTGCTTCAAATTCCACTTTGTTATATTTCAAGCGTTGCCTAAACTAGTGGTTCTGGTCTCCAGGGCTCAAGGAATTGTCAAAGGGGTGAGAGAAGAGCAGAAGGGGTAGAGCTTTGGGTCCTCTTCTTCCACTGCGAAAAGAACACCTCCTTTTTTAGCTGCAATAAATGGTGACTCATTTCCACAAGCCTACAAAGTTAGTCAAGCCTGGGAAATTGTTGGAAAACAGAAACTGGGGCAACTGGGTTTTACACTGAGATTTCATTAAGATGAAGATTAAAATTATTCTAATCATTTGTTTAAGATGACTTTTTTTTGTTATTTTTGGAATGAATTGTGGTTCCCAAAATACCTTCCACTCTCCTTTTATTCCTAGCAATTTCCTGGAGCTGACAGCAGTGCATCACTCACAGTTTGACTTCTAGCTATAAGATTATTTCCCATATGACCTTCCTTTCATGGTCTCTCTCTTCCAAGGAAGTCGAGTGTCTGCTAATAAAGTAACTATGGGGAGTGGACTAGTCAGGTCGTAGATAAGCACCTCTGATCAGTGTCAACAGAAAAAGACATGCCCCAGCACCAAGTAAATACACTGACAACTAACATTCATTTTCCCATTTCTGACTTTTCATGCCTCGAATAGAAACTCTTGCAAAATATTAATTAAATGCCTTTCAGAAAATTTGTACATTTATAGAACCTTTATAAATTGCCAGGAAGCGTATATGGTGCTATCTGGTAAGTATGAGAGATAGCCTATTGTAATCTCTAACGCCTAAGCAAGAATCTGGATGATTTTAAATTAGACTTATGATGATCAAAGCTTCAAATAGCCTTCTAGGTAATTAAAAATCCTATGCTTACACTGAAGATTGGTGGTAAGAAGGCACAAACAGGTCCCCAAGACCAAGATAGGGATATATAAGTATGTGTAATTGCTGGAATAATCTGAAGACCCCATGGGGCTAAGGAGATTAGGTGGAGGATTTTCATTGTTTCGGAGGGGCAAGGGGCAAATCCATTGCTAATTCTTTAATAACAAAAATTTTAAGAAGCTGTTAGACCCCTTTTGGAATTGAAAAAAGATATCTGTATATATATATATATAAAATAAAAGAGATCACAGTAGAACAATCTTAGGTTAACTAAAATAAATAATAAAAAGGTTAAAAGAGCCCAGGATATTTAATGGATACCCAGACAAGATAAAAACAGATTTACAGAAGGAAGCAATAGAATCTGAATGTAAAAGGATGTTCAGAAAGTTGATTTGTTGCATCTGAAATTCAAAGTATTTCCTTTTGGCTACACTAGAAAGAGTTTCAATAAATCCCTTTGTATATATTTCTGAAAGGTAAATATTTTATAGGAAAATGGAAGGTTAGAAGAAAATCTGTTCCATCATGTCTGGGTCTTAGAATTTTGCTTAATAACTTGCCAAAATGATATCCTTCCAAGAGCTATGACACTAAGTGCATATCCAATTAAAGCAATTTTTCTTTGCTTTGTCTCCTAACTTAAATTCAAATGACATATAAACTACCACTAAAAAGGGATAAAACTAAAATGTCTCATTACCAGACTTAATGGATAACAACCAGTGCATTAGCCTTAAAAAACATTGTACTAAATTCGTTCTTTTAATCCAACTCAAAAATTATTTAATATTGGAGTTTTAAAGGCACTGTAATATGTACCATACAAAAAACCAAACCAAATCCATTTCCGTTGAGTTGATTCCGAATCATAATGACCCTATAGAATTAAGTAGAACTGCCCTATAGGCTTCAAGAAGCGGCTGGTGGATTCGAACTGCTGACATTTTGGTTAGCAGCCAAGCTCTTAATCACTGCACCACAAGGACTCCGATATGTACCTAGTACTTACTAAACACTTTATTTTTCAACATAAGATAGAATTTAAGTTTCTAAAAAGCAAACGCAAAGATTTTAATAATTATATTAAGAGAGTGAGCAAACAAGGGGGAAATAAGTTGGCATATAAATAAATATGTATTTAAAAAAAGGTAGATCGAGCCTTTACAGCCTTGAAGAATAATCATTGCTAGATCTCAACACTGAAATAATGAATATTGAATTGTTTACCATGTCCTGAGGTATTCATTATTTCCAGTATACTCAGCACACAACAACATACTTTACTAAGGAATCCTGGTGGCACAATGGTTAAGGGCTGGGATGCTAACCTAAAGGTTGGCGGTTCAAACCCTCCAGTGGTTCAGTGGGAGAAAAGACCTGGTGATCTGCTCCTGTAAAGTTACAGCCTAGAAAACCCTATGGGCAGTTCTACTCAGTCAAATAGAGTCTTTATGAGTCAGAATTGACTCGATGGCACATAACAACATCAATATACTTTACTACATTTAATCAATCAACTTGTATTTTTTTTTCAATTCACAAAAAGTCACCTGCCTTGACCCCCAGAACTGGAAAACAAACACCTCATCTTTGGTGAAAGACATGGAGTGGAGATTTGATTGATGCTTTTTCCACTTATCCAAACCTTGGATAACAGAGTTACTTTGAAAGCCCCTTCACAGTACTTCTGAATCAGGTATCCTGCTGTACTACCTTCTTACAGATTCCGAAAGCCTTACCATCCACTGCCAACGACACGGTGTCTTGTGTGTCTTCAATCCCGTACATGACATCGCAGCGGTAGAGGCCCGCGTCACTTGCACGCAGCTTGACCATGGTAAGTGAGGCATCGCCCACGTCTTCTGGATGCGTAGGCACAGACACTCTCCCTTTGTAGCCCTGGCCAATCTTGATGTTTCCATTTTGGGCCACTAGAACCGTAGTCTCCTTTAAATCCTTTCCACTTTTGTCCACTTCAATCTTAGACCATTTGATTCGAAGAAATTCATTGGTTGTGTTGTAACTTGGTGGTAAGGTTGGCAGAGTTGAAAAATGACAAGGCAGGCTGACTTTTCCAGAGAGGGAGCCCTTAACAGGAGGATTTTTTTCCACTTTGACTAGAGGAAAGAGAAAACACCAGATTGACAGTATTAAAAAGAAGAAAAAAACAACAACTGAACGTATTAAGTATGTGAATGGATAAGAAATTCTTACAGTGGTTTGGTTTGTACTTTCAATGTGAAACAATGAGAATTATTTTACATACAGAGAATAGCATTCAATAATGTTTTATAACAAAGACAGAAGTTAATAATGCTCCTTTTATGTACTGAAGTATGGCATCCATTTTAAAGCACATATTTGTAACAGTGTTTAACATGAACAAAATATGTGGTAAAATAAGGCAAGCATAAAAAGGCAATCAAAGGCAAAAGGATAAAAAGTAGTTGAAAGGTAAAAAATTATGTCTACAGGTCAGAAGATGAAAAACATTTAACTCCCACATCATCTTAGAAGAAAGGAAAATAAATTTGAAGAAGGAAGTGAGATTTTTTTTAAAAAGGACATCACTGGATTGGAGCTGGGATAAGTCTAATACTTAAAGGATTCATTCCCTTTGGTCCTGTGTTTGAACCAAAGGTTTTCATCATAATGGCAAATCCAGCTGCAATCACTTTGCAGTGAAACACTGCCTCTCGATTATCTCCTCAGGGGAAAGTTGGCTACTGTTCACCTAGCCCTTCTTAAATATTTATCTGCAGAATGTCTCTCTGTTTAAGCCTGTGAACTTTTAATGATCAAGAATACATTGACTACAATTCAGCCTCACTACGTGCAAAAGAAATGTTCTTTCACTCTTATAGGAATCCACCTCTCTGCCACAGTGGACTACTAATTGGGCTAAAAAAACATGTTGGTAATAAGAATATGAATTATTGTTACTGCACAAGCAAATCTCACTTCATGAAAATACGGTCTATGAGTTAGTAGCAATCACTAGGTGGAGTGATATAATGATTTTTAACTTACAGAATGATGTATATCTAACACTTAGTGTGTGTTCTTGGCCAAAAGTATTGGTAACACACATCTCAATATGAACATGCATCTGAAATGATAAAGCTTCTACATAGACTCACGATTCAGTTGCAGATAAGTCATTGTGAAAACTGCAGGAAGATATTATAGAGATTATACTTAAAAAAATACTTTCTATCGCTAAAGATTGAAATTTAGCTTCAAAAAGACTGCCCTATAAAACCTTATATATAACACAAATAAATCTAAAATAATTAATACAGTATTGTATCTAGTGTATCTGTAATAGAGATCGTAGCCCTGCTGGCGCAGTGATTAAGAGCTTGGCTGCTAACCAAAGGTCAGCAATTCAAATCCACCAGCAGCTCCTTGGAAACCCTATGGGGCAGTTCTACTCTACTGTATAGAGTCACTATGAGTCGGAATCTACTAGACGGCAATGGCTTTGATTTTGGTTTTTTTACTATAGAGATCATTAATTATTTCAAGCTTATAATGATCATTGCTATGAGATATTTTTTAAATCACTTTATTAATCAATATATAGCTTGTCCAAAAGTACTTAACAAGATTAAATAAAAGTAAAATTTATGTGCTGTGTATTAGCTGCCCTAAATTAATCTTCTAAAATGTTACTGAGACTATTAGCATTCTGGAATATAAGATCAGAGGAATAATCCCATTTTCAATGGCCACTTTGGCTGACAAAATAAATTTGTCTTACTTAAAATGTAACCTTAGAGTGGCACTGGCTTAATCCCTCACTAAGGATGCTCCACCTAGAGAAAGTGACACTCAGGCTCATGGATGGCCAGTGACAGAACAGATGTCTATTTATAATTAATTGAATAATCTTTTAGGTTTGGTATTGATTGGGTTCTTCTTCTATTCCTAAATTAAATCTCATAAGAAGTCTTAGTTCCCTTTCAGAGTCTAACCAACCAGTTGCCATAGAGTCCATTCCAAATCACGGTGACCCTATGTGTGTCAGAGTGTGTATCAGAGTAGAACTGTGCTCTATAGGGTCTTCAATGGCTGATTTGTTGGAAGTAGATTGCCAGGCCTTTCTTCCGAGGTGCCTCTGGGTAGACTCAAACCTCTAACCTTTCAGTTAGCAGCCAACTGCATTGACTGTTTGCACTATCCAGAGACTCCTCCAGAGTCTATACACATCCTATTTCTATAATTCTTTCATTACTATCTGAACTAAAACCTTTTAGAAATTTCATGATTTTTAGAATAAGTTCAAAAAGTCCACAGGTGGCTCCCTGAGGGGGACCCCTATTTGTTTCACATTTCTTCAGTTTGGACCCAGTTAAGGAGACGATGACAGCACAAAGATTATCTCGAATTTGTTTTGCCAAGAACGGGAGTCTGGGAGGGTAAGGGGTGAGGATTCTGCGGGCTAAAACCTCTTCATTTACATTCATCCTGTGTTCTGTGAAATCTTTCCATCGTGCTTCCTGAAAAATTAGATGATTTTATTCACCACAAATAAAATACTGTTTTTTCATGGGGAATAAACAGCTTAGCCATCAACTTCAATTATGGTATAAAATATGAGATTCTGTATCATCTCCTTCAAAATAAGTATAAGGTAAATAACTTCTAATTCCTTAATATTTATTAGTAGATAATACTTTCTTTTCATAATTTTAGATGTGTTGGGGCAGACACAAGATCCAGCCCAATCTATCTAATAGGCAGATTTCTGAATTTTAGGGCATTGTTAAATCATTGCATGGTTATAAAAAGATACACTGGAGCAAAATGATGTAAAAAAGTAAATTTCCCAAGGGCTATTTATTGGTCTAAATGTTTACAGATATAATAACATTAAAAGCTTTGGTTGTATAAACACACATATTCATGTACAATCTAGTCTTAACAACAAGATTAACAAAAAGCTGTGTGGTCAGATCTTTTGTGTATGAAATCTTGGGTCTTAATGCATTGGGTAACAAGAACTAAGTTCACTAAATCTAAATATTTTATGAAAGAAATTTAGTAGTTCAGCAAATCATGTTTATAGGTTATGCTAAAAACAAAAACAGAAGAATTCTGCTACCTGCAGGAACTTGTTTGAAACTCTGACAATGCAAGTAATAAAAATGAATCCTAACAAAAACTCACTGTTCCCACCAGATGGTTTTGGTCTAAATGACTACAGGAAGAGAGAAAGATCTAAATAATGAATGATCAATTACCTCTCATTCTCAGTAAATTCTGCCAAGTAAGGATGAGTAAATTCCATCTGCACAATTTGACCAAACACACACACACACACACACACACACAGAAACCTTGGCCAAATAGATGTCAGATTGAGAACATGGGAATGTATCACTCTCTCACATAGTGAATATCAATCTCATTCATTCAATGACTGGAGATTGTCCATGACTCCGTTTCTTGCCACTAGAGGAGTAGTCAAATAACTAGGTCAATGCTAGAGAATCACTGATTAGGACTGTTTGTTACCTGATATAATGGGAATTGTTAAAGCAAAAAGCTCTTCATGTGTTAGCATAAAGCCAGTAATCAGTATACAGTGTGTTCATTCATTTTAGTTATTGACCTCTTGAGTAGCTTGTAGAACAGAGAAAACCTTAAGATGAAGTATTTGTGGTGATTCCACAGATTACTACTGTGTATCCCACTCCCACTATGGACTCGGCAAATTTGTTCTGTGTGAATCTTAAATTTTCTACTTTGCCTCTAATGTGAAAAAATAAAATTCTTATGAAACTAGCCCAAAATTAATTATAGCTCTTGATAGTAATCGTGAATTTACAAAGGACTTGATTCTTGGAGTAAGGTATAATACAGTGATTAAGGGCACGGACCGTGGAGCCCCACTGCCTGGGTTAACTCCTAGCTCCATCACTAGCTTGCTGTGTGATCCTGCACGTTAGCTGTGTCTCCAAGTCTCTTTGTGCTACAGTAACCTCATCTGCAAACTGGGGATAATGAAAGTATCTGCCTCATTGGAAAGTTACGATTATGCAAATTAACTATGTAATATACTTAGAACAGGGCCTGGCACATAGAAATTACTCAATATTTTTAGCTATTATTAGTATTTTAAAATACTGTCAAGGAACTACCACGTAAGTAATCCACCCCACCCCCACCCCCCGCCATTGTGTTTTTGTGAGTTGTTTCTTTGTTTTAAGTGGAAAGTTTAAATTTTGTTTAAAGTGGAAGGCTAACTGCCCTGTCCTTCAAGGTGCTCCTATTACTTTCTCTGTAATTCCCCTTCCATTACTGTCCACCCAAACCAACTCTTCTCTCCATTTCTTCTTTCTATGCCCTCCCTCACTGAAAGCTGTTGTCCTTTCCTCTCTGTGACCTTCACCAGTACTTAACTTCCTAAAGATGTATTCAAGAAGACAGCTCCTAGGCTGTTAACAGATCTGTAGAGCCTATACTCTGATAGCCATCTAGGTTACTCAAGGAGACATTCATTTATTTGTTCATTTATTTATTCCTTCACTTATTCACTCAACACATAAAATAATTAGGTGCTGAAAATGTGTCAGGCACTCTGCTAGAAGGTGAAAGACAGGCCTCTCCCCAACTCAGCCCATTCTCCATGACGTCACTCTGCTTTATTTTCATCAGTCTGAAATTACCTGTCTTGTTTATTTGCTTACTTGTTTATTGCCTGTCTCCTATAACTAGAAGATTAAGTTTAATGAAAATTAGGACACTGTCTGACTTGTCCACAGTGGTATCCCCAAATACCCACAACACTGTCTGGCACATAGAAGGTACACAAAAAAATGTTGCTAATGGGTGGATAAATGGACGGATGGATGGATGAACGGATGGATGAGTGGATGGATGGATGGAAGGAAATAAATAAGGAAAGAAAGACAGACAGAAAGAAAAGCCTGTGCATGAAACTGCAAATTGTTTTAGAACATCTGAAGTATAGGCTGAGTGTGGGGAAGAAGTGGAAGCTCAGTGTAGAGAAGTATACTAGGCAGAAGCCAGATCACTAAAACTCGCTATTGTTTACTTCACGTTCTTTACTATAGCTCCTTTGAATATATTAAATAATAAAATTGGAATCACAGAACCCTCACTAGGTGGATACAAAATTTAAAGCTAAGGAAACCAATACATATGCACTTGTCTAATTACTTTAAAAAGAGAAAGAGAGAAATGGGGCAAAAACTTGCTTGTCAGCCTTCTCTTTATCTTCTTGACTCTTTTCAAACTCTATACTCTTACATGTTTAATAATTGTATTTTTTACAGAAAAATCTTTAAGTAGTACTGAAGAAGATGGGTTTTAAGAATATTCCCCATGTCAGGTATGAGCCTCTGCCCACAGTTTTAAAGTACTCTGGGAAGTTACTGAAAGTCCACTTGCTTTTTTAGCATGATGTTCCTTATTTTCTTTTGATTTATTTATTTAAAACTACCATTTTCAGCCAAATAATATTGTTAGCTGGAGACTTTTAGCATTGAATAGACCAAAAATTAATCTTTTATTCGCAGTGATTCCATATTGCCATTCCATTTCCCACTACTCAGCTTTTGAATTTCAAATAGCACTAACGAAAATGTTACCACACTCACCTTTATGTAGTGCATGGGTTGCTACAAAGATAGAGCACATCCATAAGATGCTTTTTATATTTATCAACATCTTGTCCTATAAATAAAGAAAAATGCAAAGCAAGTCATAAGCATTCAGGTTGGTGACAAGCCATAAATCACATGCTATTTATTAGTGCATTGTATGTAATAAAAGTACAAAAAGCACCTTCTCTTGGATTGTAAAAACAGGAGGGAACATGTAATAGGAGAAATTGTTTCAACACTTTAATTATTAGTTTGAATCTCACCCAATGCAGTAGTTACCAAAATAATTCCAAAACTCAATTTGGGGACATACAGCAATGTGGATAGGTGGGACAGCTCCAGCTGAGTAGGCAGTAGGAAGAATAATACAGACCACAACCTAAGTAACTAGAGGCTAGGATCTGGCCCAAAGAGGGAGGGTGGCCACAAAGTCTATTTAGAAACAGGAAGCTTGTCATGGATGGAACAAGAGAAGATGGGGAAGCAATGGAGAGAGATGTTGAGAGGAAGGAATTTGTATCAAATGTAAAGAGGAACCCGTTGGTGTTTCATGTACATGGTATAAAAACAGAGGATAAGGACCTCAGCAGGCCCTTTAAAGCACAGACTCAATTTAGTTTCTAGGTGGCTGAACAAACAAAATAAATGTGCTATAAGGAGTTGTTAATTACAAAAGAGACCAATACTTGCCATGAGTTTTTTAAAGCAGTTCCAGCAATTCTAAAACCTCAGGGGTAAAGAATGAAAGAAAACACCCTGTACTGAAAGTTAAGAAACCCTGGCCTTGGCTTTGCTATTAACTTATTATGTGACTTTAAGCAAGGCATTTAGCAATCTGAGTCTCAGAATGGCCCCTTTCAACTCAAATTTCTAAGAAGATATGATTATGAGGAGGATAAATACCAGTGTTGGAGACCATCTAGAAGTCAAAGAACCAGTCTCAGAGGAACTTAAGAAGGTTATTTGTTCCCCACAGTTGTGCCTTCTCAGCTACGTTTAGAACCATTTCATAACACCCATTGTTGGTTGGCTACCCAGTAGCCGTTCCTCTTTCTCCTTCTGAATAAAACTCTGATTCCATTCCAATATCTTACCTCTTCACATGGCCACATGCTTTAGAAGAGCCTGGGTTCAACCCAACCACAAGGGGATGATCCTGATTATCCTAAGTTAATTACAGTAGTCTCATTCCCTTTGCCAGTGACATGTTTTTGAATGAGCAGGTGATGCAATTTTGGCCAATGAGATGTGAGGTATCTCTGCTTGGTTGCCCCTGGGAAAGGTATAGTCATCATAAGAAAAATGGAAGAGATGGTTGTTTTTCTTCACTGGACATGATAGCATATTTCTCCTGAAACTTTTGTAGCCATCTTGCATACAGGAGTGTATGAGATAGCCTCTGTCAACAAAGCTGAGAATCAGGAAGGACAGGGCTTAAGTCCTCAAAAGTTAGACCTAAAGTGGGCCCTACCTTTTGACTTATTTTTATATGAAATGATAGATCAGTTTTTGTTTAAGCCTAATTAAATTGGGACTTTTTGTTACTGCAATTGAAAGCATCCTGACACATACTATAATTGGTACCCTGAATAACTTCCTTACACCTTCCTTAGAAACGTCTAAATTCTGTATTATTTAGGAAACGTAGATTGAAAAAAAAAAGAATCCAAGTCTAATTTGTGCTCAAGTCCAGTTTCATAGTATATGACAGCTATGCTTTTTTCCTTAATATTCTTCTGCATTTGATTTCTTTATTTTATATATCTAAAAAGATGTTAGAACAAAACAAAGTTATAAAATTCTTTAATTCTAGATATTTTCTGAAGGAACTTTTTATAACCTAATACATTATAGATGACATTTTTCACCTAGAGGCCATTGGACAACCCACAATGAAAAGGATATAGTTGATAAACCTAAGTTAACCTTGATAACTATGTTTATTATTTACCAAATCATTACTGGTATATGCTAATAGACTTTGTTAAACACTAACTGGGAAATTCCAAACAGTTCTGCATTTCTGAGTTTCTAATAAGATACCACAGCAAGCAGAAAATATTCACCTACATCTTAATGCCATTAAAATATTTCAAGGAAAAAAAAAAGATCACTTTCACGTACTCTCTATTTTAAAGTTTCTAAGCAAAATGAAAGTTTAGACTGTATCATAAAATGCTGTTAAAGGAAACATATTTCATGAATATTAACTGAATCCAAATAAGAAACCTTTCTTTCATTGTACTTATAAACAATAATTTCCTATTTTCCTTTAAGAAAAATTGTTCTCAGTTTTGTTTGTTTTTGTTTTTTGGTTCATTTGTTGTTGTTATCGTTTTTCAAGAAAACTTTAAAGCATAATATTGAAAGTCTGGGCAGTCAAATGGCCCTGAATTCAAGTTAATTCAAGTTCTGCATCCTCCACTTACAGTCTGTGACTCTGGTAAGTAACTAACTCTCCCTAAACACATTTTCTGTAGCTATTTAATAGTGAAAATTAGTACTTAATCATTGGTGTTTTTGTGAGAACTGATAAAAATAACATATATAAAGTACAACTCAGTGTCAAAATGTGTTCAATACTCAATATTTATTCTTAAAATTACTAATTCAGGATTTCCACAGATCTTCTCTTTCTGGTTTTGTATCACTAATAGTAAAAGCAAAAGTATTTGAAGCTCTTGGATCTGAAAATCAAAACCTGGGCTACCACCCCAGTAGCAGTGTGCAACTTTATACTGACAATGAATTGTCCTGTAACTTGTTCCTATGTCCTCTGAATCATTAATTTTGAACATATTTTCTCTCTTTTATAAAGCAGTAGGCTTCTGGAAGGCCGAGCGTGTCTCTTATTCAATTCACTAATCCCACAGTGTTTCCCCAGCGTCAGGTTCAGCGTACACTCCTGAGGAATGTTTGCAGACTAAAGGAATAACCAATGCCTCCATGTGCTATTCAGAAATGCACTTTGAAGTGGAAGTGCCAACCGTCATTTGTGAATATGGGCCTGTAGGCTAATTAACACTTGCAGCACATTTTAATTAATCCAGTGGAATATTTAACATGACTCCATACCATTAAAAAAAAACCAAAAAACAAAAAACCTAAACCCATTGCCATCGAGTAGATTCCAGCTCACAGCGGCCCTATAGGAAGCAGACTGTCACATCTTTCTCCTGCAGAGCAGCTGGCAGGTTCAAACCGCTGACTTTTTGGTTCACAGCTGAGCACTTTAACCACTGCACCACCATGGCTCCAATATGACTCCATAGTATCTGATATTTGCTGATATCTAGAGTGTCAGATCACTTAACAAAACCAGAGGAGAAGGTATGATTCTTACGGGGAATCCTAACCTTCTACCCAAGACTCAAAAGTCTAACACTTTGAGCCATACATGATCTTTATAACAGTGTTTTTTTTGTTGTTTTTTTTTTAGGGAGGGAGGAAACGGTACCTCATTTATACAGGCATAACACATATACTCATCATAGCCCCTAAAGCTTATCTAGAGAAGGAAGTCAGTGCACTGAAAATACAAACAAGAGATCAGTCCTGTTTTAAATACACTTGCATAAACATGTTTGAATAAGTTACCAAGATTTAAAAACTGGAAAAGTTCACAATAAATCCCAGATCTCTGACTCATGAAAAATCAGATCTGGCAATGCTAGATCCATATCCCAGCCGTAAATCATCAGTGTTAACCAAGCAGCAGAGTCTCTGTTCGGCCCTGTGCCCTCCAGGCCATTACTGCCCCACTTAGCCTCTCATCCACTTCCACTCTGTATCTGGTGCCTATAGACACCTGAGTCTGCAACCCTTGAATTAAAGATGGTTTGTCCTTGGGCGTCACAAAAGGCTAAGCACTAGGCTACTAACTGAAAGGTTGGGGTATAGAATCCACCCAGAAACACTTGAGAAGAAAGTCCTGGCAGTCTACTTCCAAAAGACCACAGCCATTGAAAACCCTATGGAGCATAGTTCTACTCTGACACACATGGAGTCTTCATGATTTGGAGTAGCTTTGACGACAGTTGGTTTTGTTGGGTTTTTGTTTGTTTTTTAATATATCCCCTCAGTAAATATCTCAAGAAGCCCTGGTGCACAATGGTTAAGTGCTCGGCTGCTAGCCAAAAGGTTGGCAGTTCAAACCTACTCAGCAGCTTTGTGAGAGAAAGACATGAAGATCTGTTGCTGTAAAGATTACAGCCTAGAAAACCCAATGGGGCAGTTCTACTTTGTCATATAGGTCACTATGAGTTGAAATCGACTCAACAACACCTAACAACAACAACAGTCAATATCGCAGAGTGCTTTTACTGCCTTTAGTTGCTATAGAGCTATATTTCTACCTCCTCATCCTCAGAGCCCATGGGCTTTCATTCCATTTCTCTAATTTCCTCAAGCTATGCCCACACCCTTGATTGTTAGGGAATGCTATTTGCCTTCTTTGTTTGATCTTACTAAATGAGAAACTTCCTAAAGCCTCTTGCTTTGTTTCCAGCACCACTCAACCCCCGTTTCTATTTTTCTGCTCTTCCATTTCTGTCTTGTAAGCACAGTCTGTTAGTGATAACAAGTCTGTCTCCATGGAAAGACCTGAGAGATAGGAGAGCCAGTGCCTATATTTAGCCCTCTATTCCAGTGAAGTCAATGAGGAGAAAATCATTGAACAATCAAGGTACAATTGACTGAGACTGTTCAATTGTCTGGGAGACACAAGAGACAAGGTCAACACAGTGCTGAATTCTCATCCATGAGAAATGACTGAGGGAGGATAAGGGCCATGCCAGGGATGAGCTGCCTCAGAGCAGGAGAGAGCCAAGTTTCTATTAAACAGATATTTAATATTCACCCCTCGATCCTGGAGAAGCCTAGCTAAGCAAGGGTGACTTAAGGACAAAGACACAGTGGTTTTGTCTTCCAGTCATTCTGCTAAGTAGTTACCCTAGACAACCAATTGTCTAGGATACCTCAGCCACAAAATGGATGTACTAAACATTGGCTATCATATTGCTCCTGGGCTCTTTCTCACAGGAGGAATAGCTGTAATGAAGAAAGAAATCTCATGTTTTAGGCATGAAATTGAATGAATTTACTCCACATGTGTATTGGCCTCAAATGAATTTATCACTAGTCTGCAGCTGGATGCCTGAACCTGGCCTTGACTAAGCTTTTTCACGTTGTTGCACTTAGCATTGCTCTGTCCTCTGCCTGGTGAACCCCTGTTCCTAATTCCTCATGACCCTATATAAAACAGTCCGCGTTCTCTATTCCCAATACCATGGTTTATTTTCCTCAAGGCACACATCACCATTTTATATATTTATTTAAGAATTGTCTTTCTCCATTTTATAGATATAAGCACCCAGGGTCTTTGATGTTTCATTTATTGCTGTATCATTGCCCAGGAGACTCAGTAAATATTTGCTGAATGAATGAACGAATATATGCTCATTTTACACATAATTGGATGTATATTATATACACTGTTTGACACATTACTTTTTTCACTTAAATACGACATATATTGGAGAATGTTTTAAATCAGAAAATACCGTTTTTCTACATTATATTTAAGAACTAAATAGTGTTCCATCATATAAATGTACCATTTTTTACTTAACCAGTTCTCAACTAATGAGCCCCTAGGGTGTGTCCAATTTTTTGCTATTACAAACAATGCTGCAATGGACATTCTTGTCCATTTGTCCTGGGTAACATTTGTACCAACATCTATATGACAAATTCCTAGAAGTGGAGTTGGCTCAAAAAAAAAAAAAACCTGTTGCTGTCGAGTTGATTCCGACTCATAGCGACCCTATAGGACAGAGGAGAAGTGCCCTGTAGGGTTTCCAACGAGCACTTGGTTGATTTGAACTGCCAACCTTTTGGTTAGCAGCCGAACTCTTAACCACCATGCCACCAGGTTTTCCTGGGTCAAAAGGTAGATGCATTTTGTTGTTGTTGTTGTTAATTTTGATAGCTATCACTGAATTACTTTCTAAAGATGGACTTATTTACATTCCCACAATAGTATATGAGAGACCCAGTTTTTCTACAACTTGACCAACGTAAACTTTCATCAAACTCTCTTACCTTTTTTTGGCCTGATTGATTTAAAATTGGTGCAGCATAGCACTGGTGTTTTAATTACTATTTCTTTAATTATGAATGAGCTGAGCAACTTTTCATTTGATTAGAAAACATTTATCTTTCTCCTCCTGAGACTCCCTGTACATAATCTTTGCTCATTTTTCTGATAGATTTTCGTCTTTTATTTATTTTTAAAAGTTCTTGGTATGTCAAAAGAGTTAGCAATTTGTCTCTTGTATGCTTCAGATATTTTCCAAATGTGTTGTTTTGTTAGTTAGACGTATCAATTTTTTTAATATGGCTTGTGGAGTTTATGTTTTGCTTTGAACAGATTTTTCTACTCCTAGTTTTTTTAAAAATAAAATCCCATGATTTCTTCTAGTCGTTTTATTTCAATTTTTACATTTCGTACTTGATCCATCTTAGATTTACTTTGGAATTCTGAGTAGTGCCAACATTTAAAGCACTCAGCTGCTAGCTAAAAGGTTGAAAGTTGGAGTCCATCCAGAGGTTCCTCAGAAGAAAGCCCTGGCAATCATCCATTGAAAACCCTATGGAGCACAGTTCTACCTCTGACAAGCAAGGTCTTCATGAGTCAGAATTGACTTGATGGCAACTGTTAGTTAAATTTAGTTTAGGGTGAGAAATGAGGTAGAGATTGATTCTTATTTTGGGAGGACCAATCGGTTGTTACAAAATTGTTTATTGAATAATCCTCCTTTTCCACTGAGTTCCCATGTTCATTTGAGTCTATTTCTGGACTCTGTCTTCTGTTCATTGAAACTACACAATTCTTAAAATAATATGACTCATTTTCTATTTTAGAAGGAAATACATGGTTGCTGTTATTATCAAGATTACAGAATTTGATCAATATGAGTCCCATGGACATAATATATTAACACCCCTTATTTGCAGAGTTTTCCATTTTGTCAAAGCCCTTACACAGGTATTCATCCTTTTAATCTTTATAATCCATTTAATAGGTTAGGACACTAAAGGTCCAGAAATTGTGTCTTAACCTAGTTTTCTTAGCTGGTGAGTGCAACCCAAACCTTCTAATTGCATGTCAATGTTCATTACACTACACTACAGGTAATATCTAACTCAGCAATTTAATAACAAAAAGACTATAGTTTACTACATGTTGTATAGGTGTTTATTATAAACTATGTAATCTCGTTATTATAGACATAAACACCTCTTAAAATCCTTAGAAGAATTAGGTAAGATGTATATAGCTACAGAAATAGGTGTAAATTTACATCTTTCTTGTGGTTAGCTGCCGTGGAGTGAGCCCTCGACTCATGGCAACCCTGTGTACAACTAAACAAGACACAACCCGGTCCTGTGCCATCCCATGATAGGTTGTGGATGGGACAGTTATGATCCATAAAGTTTTCGTTGGCTGATTTTCAGAAGTAGATCACCAGGCCTTTTTTCTTAGTTCATCTTAGTCTGGAAGCTCCACTGAAACCAGTTTAACATCATAGCAACACGCAGTTTACCACTAACAGACAGGTGGTGGTTACACATGAGGTGCATTGGCCGGGATTCCAACCAGGGTCTCCTGCGTGGTAAGTGAGAATTCTACCATTGCACCACCATTGTAGATAATGCATTTATACCTTTTTTAAGGCATTGGTGGTTCAGTGGTAGAACTCTCACCTTCAGTGCAGGAGACTCGGGTTCAATTCTTAGCCAATGTACCTCAGGTGCAGCCACCACCTGCCTGTTGGTGGTCAGTTGCATGTTGCTACGATGTTGAAACAGTTTCAGTGGAGCTTCCAAACTAAGATGGACTAAGAAGAAAGGTCGGTGATCTACATTCATTCAGTTGTGCGTGGGGTAGCCGAGTTGGGGGGCTGACTCCACGGTAGCTAATAATAACAACACAGATAATAGACCTATCCAGAGGAATTTCAGGAAATCCAACTCTCAAACACTTTAAACAAAGATTCTTTGCACTGACCACTGAAATACTGGCACATTCAGTGTAAGAGTTTACTAGCGTCTAAAAACCCTGGACTAAAATATATATATATACACACACGTGTGTGTGTGTGTGTGTGTGTGTGTGTGTGTGTGTGTATGAGCATATAAATATATATATAAAATTTATCAAGTCTAGGCTCCAGGAGGAAACTGGCAAAAATTCACTAACCAAAGTAGAGGTTGGCCAAGACAAAGAGGTATAGCAGGGAGGTGGCCCACAGAGGGGAGCATTTGCCCTGAGCTCAAGTCCAAAGGGACACCAGATGAGACACGAAATGACATTCTGAGGTGCCACAAATATGAAAGGTGCCTGACTGAGGCAGCTGGACAAGAGACGGGGAGGTGTTTGTATTCACGAGTTGCTGCTATTAATGTCTATTCATCTTGAAATTGGGGTGGCAGGGCAGAATTTAGAGATTGACCTTGGGTGTTCTTATCCTTGCTAGGCCCCTGCCAACACATCTATCTCTACTCCCCCTTGTTCTGATTCCAAATCAGAGAGCGTACAGGCCTTGTGTTTTCTGGTAAGGTGCAGACCTATGTAACAATCAGCATGTTTTCTTAGACCAGAGCCAGTAACCCCTAACAATGCGTTTTTGTCAGTCCTAACTGATTTCTCTAAGTAGGTGGTGAAATAATGGCCCACTACAGTCATTCATTCTTCTCTTCAAAAGAACCATGTGTCTTGAGAAATTCTGCTCTGTCACAGGACAATATACAATTTTAAATACAGTATCTAGTGCTGTTTGTCCATGAATAAGGTCAACAAAAATAGTTAAACTCCACTAGGAAAGGTTAGATTAGCTATATGACTGTAGAGACAGCGTTGGTTGGTCTTTGTGCCCTGAAACCCTCCGATGCTCAGTTAGTGTCAGATAGTGACCAATCATTAACCACAAAGAATTTAAGCACAATAATGTGAAAAAGAGAGAACAATGGATTTATCTTTAACATAATCATATTCAGCCTTGAGTTAGCTTTTTAGGCCAAAACCAAAGTTAGATCATTTACAAGTATGCAGATATAGGTATCTTAGAATGTCAGGTATTCCACTCCCATTTGTAAGCACAGAGAGAAAAACAAAAAGAAACCTATGCATGTAGATATATATAAATCTAGGGAGATTCTTTTCAAACTTCCATTTTAAAAAGCAGAAAATACAAGTTAGAAAGTACTTTTCATTGTTCTTAAGCTACCAAAGGAAAAAAACCAAACTCTGAACTCTTTCATAAATCCTAAATGATTGTCTTAAATCTCATCCCTCTTACCAGCATCCACAAGATTAAGTACTGTGGACTTCCTGCTGGAGGAAGTAATTGCTCAATCACTTTGGAATCCACTGGAACCATTTGGAGTATTAGTCAGGACAGGCACATACATACAATTGTAAAGTATTCCTTTCTTTATTTCAAGTCCAGAATTAGAAGTCAGACTCTTTAGGCCCTTTTTCTTACTATGCTGCTCTTACATCCCCAAGTTAGATATTACTCAGACTGGTGATAGATTTTATCTCAGAAAACTAATTGTTGCTTTCATTGGTACCTTCATGATACTTTTATATTAAACTCACTACATCCTATTTTAGGACTTTATATGAATATTTTCAAGATGGAGTTTGGCAAAATTACCAAGCAGTAAACTGAGAATTTAGTACTTAAAATAATTTAGGTCACAGTTTTAGAAGGAGAGAAAAAGAAGGGGAAAAGGGATTAGATACCAGAATTTGAGATGATCTCGGAGATCATTAAGACTCTTGCAAAGATGAACCGGCCACGTGGACACTTCTGAAACACAGCTTTAAGTGGCAGAGTCCATCCCCAGGCCGCTAGTTCAGTCATTTCACAAATATGTATAGAGCTCCTACTACGGGCCAGGCCCACGCCAAGGCTCCCTGTGCACAAGGATCTCTGAGTCTCGGCAATCTCTTCATTTTTGCCCTCCTGGAGTTTTATCAGTCCTGTCAAATGGCATTCGTTTACCAATTCTAGACGAACTCCTTATAGCAGTCTGGAAAGTCATTAGTCCTGTATTTGAATAAAAATGGTCTTTGGACCTACTTGAATGTATTTTAAGTCAGTATATGCAGCACCGGATAAACCCTTGTCTCAGTTTTCGGCCTGGAGTCAATTCTATACACTTCTTACAACCCCCAAGCAGCAGGAAAAAAAACCTTAAATACTCTTTTAGTAAGAGCGCTTTAGCGCCGTCTGGATGAAAGCCGAGTTCACACCAGCCGCAGCCCGCTGCCTAAGCGTCGGGTGCACCGCCGCTGGGCTCTCACCGCAGAGTGGGAGCTCCGTCTCGCCCCGCCCCGGCCCCGCCCCGGTCGGGTCCCGCGGAAGAAGCAAAGCCCCGCCCCCGTTGGATTCTGGGGGCGGGGACCGGGGAGGCTCCCTGCCAGCCTGCAGGCTGCGCGGACAGCCTGTGCGACCGTACAGCTGTCTGGGAGCCCAGGAAGTCACACCCGTCTCGGGCCGGGAGATAAAACCCCAGCCCACGTGGCGGTGGCTGGTGGACTTCGCTGCGGGGAGCGCCCGGCGCCCTTAGTCCTCCGACCCGGGCTGAGCGGGTCCGGGAGTAGCCCCTAGTCCCAGCCTCTCCATGCCAGGCTAGACCATCTCCGCTCAATCTACTTCCTCCCCTCCCCTCCCATCCCAGCAGGCCACTCCAGTCGCATTTGTTATCGTTAATGGAATTAAAAGAGAATCTTAAAATGAGCCGCGAAATTCAGACCAAAACTTGGAAACGAACCCTTCCGGTCAGCTCCCGGCTGTGAGCGTGCAACTGCCCCCATCTGTTCCTTTCTTCTTCATGTTCCCCCACTATCCCTTTTCTTCCACTTCCTTTCCCTTCCCTTCTTTTTCAGCCTGGTGCTCTTTTTCTCCCCAATATCCACGTTCGACGTGTGTCTTAAAGTTTAAGGTTTGGACTGGGGTCTCTCGTTTGAAGAGTCTTGGGCCCTAGCATTGGGCTCATATGGTCATAAGCCTTCGTAAAACTTGCAGAAGGAAGGCATTTTATAGTACCTTTCTCAAAGACGCCCAAGATTGTATGTGCGTCAGGCCCCACAAAACCCGGATCCGCCCCTGGCCATGTGTTCATCAAACTGCAGCCTCCTCCTCAAAGAGCCGGGCAGATTCCAGCTGACCCTGGAGAAGGCGCCTCTGCACTTCGTACAGACAATGTCTCCTTCTTTCCAGATCCTCCAAACCCCTAGACTTGCGTTGCAGATTCTGGAGTGGAAAACTAGGGCTCTTCATCCTTGAATATAAGGTTGTGAAGGAGAACGCCCTCATTTGGGGTAGTCGTTTTTTTCCACCTGTCCTGGATTTCTCCAGCAGGGGGCGCCCACACCCGCCACAAAAGTCCCTATTCCTAGACATCTGGGTTCTGCAAGCGCGAAGCGTGGAACTGGGGGCAGATCCGAAGGAACGTACCGCCTCCCTCCTCCCCTCCCAGCCGGCCTCCGCGGACAGAGGAGGCAGGGATTTCACACCAGCCATTCATTTGTCAGTCGTGGGGGAGGGGATGCCGGTGAGAGAGAGACGGAGGCAGAGAAGATGGAGACAGAGAGAGAGACAAAGATGAGAAACGGGAGACAGACAGTGAGACTGCCTTTCTGCCTGCGGGTGTGCGCGCGGCGGGGCAGCTTTCCAGGCGCCGCAGGGATTTATCCCCTCTCCCGCAGCATCTCCCGGGGACACGCAGGACTTGCTAGGGGCGCAGCTGGATCCGAAAACAGAGTTTGGGCTATGACATTATTTTTCTCCCCGCTCTCCGCTGCCTAACAAGCTGATTGCTCCATACGCTGTGACACAGAGAACGAGCCGGGACAACCCGAACGCCCCTGGTTCGCACGCACCAGGGATGTCGCCCTGCAGCGTCCTCGCCTCCGCAGGGCGGAGGACAGCTCTAGCCGAGGGCGTCCCCCGGGGCTCCCGGCACAAGCTCTCCGCGGCCGCTGGACTCGCCAGCAAAGTTGCTCAACTCCTGCAGGGAGCTGGGAGGGGGTGGGGAGATGGAAGGAAACGGAGGATTGCTGAGGCCGGGGCGAGAGAGCTGGTCCCAGAGACCCCCTGATTCGGGTCCAGCCACCTTTGTCTCGAGAGCGCTCTAGGCGCTAGTTTGCTCTTTGAGACGGGAGCGACGGAGCTCTCCAGGGTGAGAAAGAAAAAAAAAAAAAATCTTGCACATCCCTGCTAGTTCGGGGCAAGCTTTTCCCGCCTAGGCGCCTCCCAGACCTCCACGGCGCTCCAACAACCCCATCCCCATCCCCAACTCCTTCTTTGCCTGCCCCTGCCCACCACGAGCTGGACAAAAGAACCCCGGGCACCAGGAGAGAGCCGTGACAGCCCCGGAGTTGCCAAAGAGACTGGCTGGGGACTCTGCATCTTCCCCAGCAGGACCTCCCTCCAAATTGCCTGTGGGCAGAGGGGGCCAAGTCCGCGCAGGTCCCGGGCTGCTCGGGCACCCGGTCGCACTGTCAGGGGCTGCTTCGGGGCTGCCCCGGGGAGCGGCTTTCCAGGAACGCGGGGCACTGACCACACACCGGGGGCCGGAAAACCAAGTGGCCTGCACCAAGGCGGCGTCAAGGACTTGTATGTATGCAAGTCTCAGGAGTGTCCATTCAAACTTTTGCCTCGAGCAGGTTAACAAAAAAAATATCAAGGTATCGGGGGTCCCTCCCTCCTTTCCTGCTCAAGACTCCACGGCTTTCCTAGGGTTTCTCTACAGTTCTCTTCCCTCCCTTCCCCCAATTCTGGTAGTCTTTCAACCACCACCCCACTCCGGGCTTCTTTTGTCTGGATCTTTTTCAGCACCACGGTCCCTCTGTATTCCTCTCTCCAAACGTTCTTTTGAAAGTTACCTGCATTTTTACGTGCACACATTTTTCTTAACTTAGCCTTACAGCCAGTTCCCTTTGCCTTAGATAAAGCTTTCTACCAATTGCAATGTACTTCTTTTTTTACTAAGCCAGCGTTTTTTTCTGTAAGTTTTTTTAAAGGGGAAACAAAAGAAACGTGATTACCTTGAAAGGCGGCTTATTGCAGAGTGTAGGGGAAAATTTCGCTGCGGCGCTGCGCGAATGGGCCCGGCGTTGTCGGGGTGGGTCACATAGGAAGCGCGGTCGCCTGGGGAAGGGTGCGGAGGGTGCGCGACCGTGCGGGAGGATGCGGGGCTGACCGCAGATTCCGGTCCCAGAGCTTGTCCACAGCACCTAATGTTCGCGGCTGTTGCGCCCGCCTGTCCGGAGTTCTTCCCCAGAAAGGCTCAGGGTAGCTCGCCTGCAAGTTCAAATGCGGGTTGTGACACCCATCATCATTATATCACTGTACCGTCAGCGCCGAGGAGGAGACTCAGCGAAGAGGAGGAGGAGGAAGAGGAGGAGGGTTCATTCACAGGCTCCTGAAGTGCTCCAGAGCTGCAGCCACTCTTAAGAGCCCAGGCTTGGAAAGCAGGCGGAGGGGCGGAAAGGGAGCTCCCCGCGCCTGTGGTAGGGACCGCCTGCTTCCCTCCCCAGGCACTCCCACCTCTCCGCGTTTCTTCCTGACAAGAAGTACCAATCGGCTTGGGGACAGCAGCGCTCCCCATTCAGCGACTCAGTAACTTCGCGCTGTGCGCTAGGAAACCACTGCCCTCCTACCCCCTCCCACCCCCTCTTCCCCGCCCCCACCGCTGCCAGTTCTGGGTTAAGGGAAAGGAGCCCCCAGGCTCTCTTGGGGCAGGCAAGCACTAGACAATTGAGTGCGGACAGTGCTTCTTGGGAGCAAACAAAACTCTTAAAATCAGCAAAGAACTTGGTTACAGCGTGTTTACACGGCCACAGAGCTTGCCTGTCCCATCTGCGGGAAGTGTCAGGCTCACGGCTCCTGCCAACCTGAAAGGAGAGCGCCGAGAAACTGAGATCCTTCTGCAACGTTGGGAGACAGTGTAGGAATTCCCCACTGCCTTCCCCGGGAACTGCCCAATGGGGAGCCCAGCGTCATATCGCAGTCTACAAAGACCCTGGTAATAAAGGGCTGGACAGGAAATTCCCCCAGGCAAACCCCTTGTCGATTCAACGAGGACCCTCTTGCTCTGCCACAGACCTACATCTCCGCACATAAGTCTAGATTCTACTTTCTCCGTTTTTCTTTTCCCTCAGTATTTTCAAAGTGTCCCTCATGGCAGAATATTTAATTTTTTTTTTCTTTTTGGGTAGCAAAGACTCCTTTTTTATCAATCATCTTCTATGTTGTCAGGAAATGGGACCGTAATCTTTCATGCGTTTATGCGATTTCTTTTTTCAAGCCAGGCATACCTCACTGTGTAAACAACATCAACACATGGAAGAGTCCTCTGCATTATGTTACAAAAGATTCCCAATAGGGCCTTACAGAGAAAAGGGTCAACAAGTTGACACAAAGGATTTCTGCCCTTTAGAAAAGAGAGATTTTGGATTTTCCTTTTCTTTGAAGTCAAGTATGAGTTTATTCAATGGGAACAAAATAAGCCTAAGGTGCATGTCTATGTCTAAAGTGTATGTACATGTAATGTAATACTGGAATGAGTGGCAAACTCTTTTTTTTACACAAATAATGGAAGTATCCTCATAATTCGTCTCTATGAAGGTGCTACTTAGAAAATTATATCAAACACAGTACCTCAGCACAGAGGTGATTAAAGAAGAAAGTCAGTGTACACTCTGAATTTCTTTGACTATGTTGGTTTAAACTCACACTTAAGCTTTTAGTAACCCACCCAGACTTCTGTGCATGCACATTTACACTATGTTTCATTTGTAAGTTTCTTTTTCAAGTTGTATATTCTGCATGATCTTTGATTTTAAATGATTAACAGGAAGGAGGTCTATCAGGAAAATTTCAAATCTCAAAATGTGCATCTTTCATTTGTTTTTTTTGTTTTGCTTTGTTTTTATTGGCTCACTACAGTGAGTCACATAACTGTTAGTTATAAGATTAACTAACTAATTATTCATTTATTCTCACAGTGAGTTATTTATTCCTAGACAATTATTATACTACCATTCCTAACATTGAAGTTCTCTGCCATTAAATGTTTAGAATAGCAGAGTCATGGAACAGAATAGGACCTCAATCTTCACATTTCACAGATAAGCAAACTAAGGCTGAGAAAGAGACTTTCCTAAAGTCATGCGATTAATAGCAGAGTTGTTATCGGAACACAGCTCTTGATTCCTGGTACAGTTGTCTTTTAAGTGATTCTCCAAAGCAACTTTATAATTAAGATTTCATTCAGAAAGGGAGAAAAATGAAATAAAATTAATTTTTATTGAACTTCCTGCATTGTGGTATTATGGTAGACCTTTCTCTGAAATACTTCAAGGTCAAAAACCCATTGCCAGTAAGTCAATTCCCACTCATAGCAACCCTAAAGGACAGATTAGAACTGCCCTGTAGGGTTTCCAAGGCTGTAATCTTTATGGAAGCAGGCTTCCACATCTTTCCTCCCTGGAGCAGCTGGTGTGTTTGAACCACTGACCTTTCAGTTAGCAGCAGGCGCTTTAACCAGGGCTCCTTTACTTCAAGGTAACTCATTAACCCATTGCCGTTGAGTCTATTCCAACTCGTAAAGACCCTATAGGACAGGGTAGAACTGCCCCATAGGTTTTCTAAGGAGCGACTGGTGAATTCAAACTGTGGACCTTTTGGTTAGCAGCTCTTAACCACTGAGCCACCAGGGCTCCTACTTCAAGGTAGGTATTATTATTCTCATTCCTAAACTTGAGTAAAGCTGGTTAGGAATTTAAGTGACTTGCCCAAGGCCATTTTGTAAGTGTCAGACCAGCCTGTCTGAAAAGCTTACCTGTCTATTACCCCGCTCTCCCTTCATAATACAATTAAGTAAAGCATTTCTGTAAAGAAAAACTAAAGCACAAACAAGCAACTAAATAGCAGGTCTCTGCTAAATGTTGAATGAATTTCCAATGTGCAATTAATATCCATTTTCAAGGAAATGTTAATAGTTAATATTCATTATAAATAATGCCATCTGTACATGATGGAACATAATGGAAAGTTATGGGTCAGATACTCCTAACATTTTAAGATGTTAGCCTTTATTTTGCCGATTGTGTTTCTCTAACCCTTTAACATTTATAGTTCCCTACAATGTTCATAGACATTACAACCCTTTACCAAATAGTTCTTTAGGGAAAGAGCACTTTCTCAGGGAGACTTAACTAGTCAGAACATGGACAGTGTTGAAAAACTGTACATTGCATGCCTTTACTTTGGCTCTTAACATTATTATTTGGAAAATTAAAGACTTCTTCAAGGTTATCAAATAACTAAAATGAAATAATATCTCTGAATGTCTGCTTTTTTTTGTTTAAGGCAAATTTTCCCCTCTAGTATCTAAAATAGAGAGAGAGAAAAAAAGGAAAACCAAGTATGTTCAGGAGCAGAGGGTCAGCAAAACAAAGGATGATCCTCATTGAGACGGACTGACACAGTGGCTGCAACAACGGGCCAACAATTTTGAGGATGGCACAGGACCAGGCAGTGTTTCCTTCTGTGGTACATGGGGTCGCTATGAGTCAGAACCAACTCTATGGCTCCTAACAACGACAACATATTCAGGATAGAGTCTATAGCTATATTATTTCTATGTAACTGTCCTCATAGACTGTTTCTCTTTCTCTCCCTCCCTCCATCCCTGCCTTCCTTCTTTTCCTCCTTTCTTCCTTCCTTTTATCAAGAGAAAGAGAACGAGACAGCAGTTATTTCTGATTCTCCCACGTCTGACAAAACTATCTGAAGTTTTTGAATAGAAAAATACATTTTTTGAGCTTTTATAACTAAAACTCTATTTACACTCAAGTACAAATCAAACAATAATCAAAATCTCATTCTTTTAAATCATGTTTCTGTACTGAGACATTCTTTATGTAAGCCCCAAGTTCCCAGGTGTAGATAGAGTAAGATCTTCATTCATAGTGCTGGTGTCTACAAGAAACCACAAGCCAGAAGCTATGTGCTTTGTCTCTTTGCCTTGATCTTGTCTTTAGGAACTTGGCTGAGTTCAGAAGCAGTCAGCCAGTGACTTGGAGAAGAAGGATCTAGATGGCAGGTGGGTCTCTAGGGAGTTTCATTACCTTCATCTGAGTCTCCTTCTGAGATCCTTTAGGAGCAGATTTCAGTCTTCTTCTCTTTTACTGATCAGGTGAAGTGTTCTTAGACATGGCATTCTCTCTTGCTGTGCTAGGGATGACAAGATTCCAGTCCCATCCAAATTCAGAAAACAAAGAGTTCACGTTTCAAGTCCCTGATCGGGCTGATCTCAAGTAAAACAAAGTAAAGTAGCCTCTTTGGATGGTGAAAGGATGCTACAGATTAAAAATGCGTACAAAATAAATTCCAAAGACCCTAGAAAAAAGGAAGCCAATCTTGTAAGATTGATCATTTAAAAAAAAAAAAAAAAAAGCCTACAGATTAGGGACAAACATTCTATCCACCCCTTTAATTCCTCTTTAGTTTTCTAGGAAATGCCAAAGCAATTTAAGACCTTTGCTGCCTTCCTTAGACAATAGAAGAACCTTACAAAAGTCACAGTGATGGCAACATCTCATTGTACTTTGTCCTGAAGTATATAAATTGCTCAGAGAAATTAAACACAGACAAATATCCTTAGAGGACATTGAGAAATTAGATTCTCCCAGAAATCATATATTTAGTTTTTGCTTTCCCCAACCCTAAATCAACACTTATAGTAAAATAATTCCTTCAGTAAAATAGTTTCTTTTCTTTCCTGTTTCTGGCTTTTCAGGTTGAGCAGATTTCTCCAGAACTTAACTAACAGGAAGACTATCTACATCATGACGGAACTATGCAAGCCAAAGCCAAGTTCCAACATGGAGTAATGGGAAAGGCTGGGCTGCGGGAGGAGATGACTTCATTAGGGAGAAGAGAGGCTCTCTGAGTCGGTCCACACCACAGCCAAACTGTTCAGCACATCTGTACTGGCCCACCCCGGGAGGCTGCCCTGAGTGGAGCATCAAAAACGCCATCATTTGTGCAAAGAAAAAGATCAAGGCATGAAGAAAGCAGTCTAACCAAACTGACTCGAATCATCCTTACTCCCCTCCTTAGTCTCTTTTCCAAACTCGTCTCCTCTCCACTCCACAGCCTGAAAAATATAGGCCATTTGCCATAAAACATTTGCCTGACTGAACCAAGACTAACTGAGGCATCTGGTTTCTGAACACAAGGAAGCGGTAGAGATCTTAGAATCTAAGAGGCAGAGCAGAGAACAACACAGAGGTTTTCTTAAGAGGCAAAACGTTTGCTGTTGCTGTTTATTTTCAGAGACTACCAGTCCACCATTTGTTTAGTTAGAGTACAATGGGACTCAGGGACAAGGAGGTTAATGAAAGCTGCCGTTCTATGGTGCAAAAAAAACCATGGCAGTTTTTGATGTCTCTGTGGTGAGCAAAGGTGGTGGCAAGACAGAAACAGAGAAACGTCTATGTAGTGAGAGTAATGTTTTGAGAATGCCAATATAAGTGTCAGAACAGGTATAGAATTAACTAACAGGCATTCCATTTTCATTCAATCAGTAAAAAGAATTGCAGGGACATCTTGTCATTAAAAGTGAGAGATCATATTTTAACCCTGTGTTTTAGAAAGAAATCAAATATTTGCAATAATTATTCAAGAAAAAAGAAATAAGATGGTCTATAAAATTCAGCAAATACAAGGAGACTGCTCTCAATTTCTTTTTAACATTTGTTGTTCAATTCAACAGATTTACTGAGCATGTTCTATGTTTTAGACGTTAGGCAGTTAGGCATTATTCAAAAGGTAAGACTTGCTTCCCAAACTCAAAGAGTTTATAATCTTTAATTTATTTGAGTAGTCAAGGTTATAATTTATCTACATAATAACTAGTGAATTTAGAGGGAAAATATGTATTTTTTGTTTTCATACACTGGTACAATCAACCATCTTTTAAAAACATGCTATTGACCACAAATGGATCAGGGGAGAATGATAGTTCAACAGATCTATCTCTTCTACTGGAAAACATTTTCCTTGCACATATTCTGCTGATGTTGAAGCCCAGGCATTAATAACACTGTTGCATATAAGGAATAATATTTTTCTTATTTTGCCACAATAAATATAGTTGATTAGATGATATGTACTCAGGGTTCATTTCTGAAAAAGTATTTCAGAGTTGATAAATCAAACATTCCTGCTATGTGAAAAAAGGTGAATGGTGGAAGGAAAGCACTGAATGGCATCCTAACTGGAACAGAAGATCGGACACTAGGGTCTCTGTCTGCTGTGCATGGGTACCAATAAAGGCATTAGGAAACAAGAGAAAAGAACAATGTGTTAAAAATTCTTCTTCTGAGGAATTACTTTATAGTAATTAATATGGCCCTTCTAGCCATGGTCTTTGTGACTCCCACAAAATGACTGGGTGCAGCTATGCAAACAAGGAGTTTGTGACCAACCAAGAGGACTAGACAGCCTGCTAATAATGCAAATAAGGTGTATGGAACCCTAACGAGGGGATTGGTCAGTTTTGTCATCCCACCAGGGTTAAAATAAGCCAATTCCAGAGGCTGGGGTAAGGGACCTCACTACCAACAAGAAGAGCCAGGAGTGGAGTGCATCCTTTAACTTGGGGTCCCTATGCTGAGAATCTCCTAGACCCAGGAGACACAGAGAGAGCTGTAACACCAGAGATGGTGGGAGATGGCAAGAAGCTGTGGCAGAGAAAGAGTGGCAAGAGAACCAGGAGATCTGCACGACATAGTGCAGTGGGCTTCCCAGCCCATGGAACAAGGCAGCTACAGCGGGTGGGCTGACCCACAGAGCGAGATTGCTGAGTGCCTTTGGGTAGGAGGCTTGCTGGCAGAGTGAGGTGCCTCTGGGCACTTATTGGCAGAGCTAAAGAGCTTTATAACACTTACCTGCATAGGGCAGAGGCCAGGCCAAGGGCCAAAGGGCCGAGAGCTGAGAGAGAGGCCTGCCTGTGGGCATGGCTGAGAAGCTGACATGACTGAGAAATTGTATCCTGAGTCATTCCTCATCCTGAATTGTAGCTTGTTATTATCCTAATAAACCCCATAATTGTGACTATGGTCTGTGAGTTCCGTTTGGCCATTGCAACAAATTATCTAACCTAGCAAGAAAGTAGAGATTGCCGTGAGAGGGACAGTTGGTGTAAGAATTGGTAAAAAGGTTGGGGAGAAGAGGTCTGTCTGACCTCTACCTCATAGGAATCAGCCTTGGGATGATGTTAGTCTTGATTTTCTCTCCTCTTCCTTGTGAAGTTAGAGGAGAGCTGACCCTGCCCCACCATTTTTACATCTTCTTAGTATATTATCACAAAGATGAAGGAAATAGTTTGATTTTTAATATAGTACCCAATTTTTAGGCTTTCCTCAAAAATACAGTTGAGAAGGTGTAGTGGTCTTCCCTATTCCCCATTTCTACAACTTTTTGGAGAAGATTTTGTCTCCTTTGCCTTCTGGTGGCAGATGTCTCTGATGATCTCTTCTCTCCCATATCATCTCACAAGATGTCTATCTTAGTTTGAGTTCCTCCAGAGGCCACCCTGAGAGAAGGATTTGAGTGCAAGTAGTTCATTTGGGAAATGAGGCCAAGAAACAACTGTAGCAAAGTAGGGAAACAAAGGAAAAGGCAAGAGGTTAGTGAAGGATGCTTTCTAATCAGGTGTCACTGTAGGCAACTAGAGCCTATTTCCACTGCGAAATGTTGAGAAATAGTGTAGAGCATGTCTCTCAGAGGTAGTCCCTCTGAGGGGTGCGTTTCTTATTCTTCCACCCTCAATTCCCACCCAGTTGACATGCCCCAAATCCCCTGCTGCTAATATTCCCCAGTCTGACAGGCCACTCTCGGGACACCAGCACGGCAGCTTTAGTTCAACTTTCTTCTCTGCCACTTACTCCATAGGAGATGACCAAATCCTTATTCTTGCCAGACCAAACAGTGGGAAAGCAGGCTACCCATGGCTCTCTCCTTCCAGTCACTTCTCTGCAAACACCTTTGCTCCTGCTCAGGTAGGTGCAAGGATGATCAACAAATTCACCTCCTGAGTTGATCTGCCGGGCTCCACTTGCAGACAACCTCAATTTGTATGACTTATTTTGTTAGAGCCTCCTTTCACTTCTCCCATGAGGAGACAAGGGAAAAGAGAGAGCATTCTTCACAAAAGAATAGAGAAATATAGTATAGGTAGAAGGCCTTGTGAGAGATATTGATGAGGAGAAAAATAGGTGGTCAGGTTGTCCAAAAAAAGCAGTATGTATGTCTCTAGTAAGAAAAGATTCACCTACCAAAAAAAAAAAGAGAGAGAGATTATAAAAGCCTTTCTTCCAGCCTTCTCTGCCATAGTCACTTGTGTGTTTGTATGTATGTGTGCATATTTACATCTTAGCTCTTTATATCACACTTGAGTAAAAAGTCTTCAAGTATTCTAGTGATAAGGTGATACAACACACGAATTCCTGGATTTCTTCTGATTCGTGGTATTTGGAAATTCCATGGAAATCTTGTTGTGGTTCAGCAGTAGAGGAAGAAAAATACTGCCATATCCTGATTTGAAAGGTCAGGTATTTGATATAGGGAAGTATTATGAAAGTAATAGTAATCTGAGTATAGATTCAGGCAAAGTAAATAGGTTCTCCTGACATATCAGGCAGTTTTGTGATTGCTTTAAGGTGGAGGAAGTTAACAAGCATTAAGTTACCAAAGCTTTAGTGACAAAGAGAATGTGAGAGAGCTGAATAATAGAAAAAAATATTAGAATTGAAATCATAGAGTGGGGACATGTGAACTTGAGCACACCAATTGATCTAGTTGAGTTTCCTCACTGGCAAAATGAGAATAACAATATCTCCATCACAGAGTTAACACAAGTGTTTGATGAGATAACAAAAAGTACCCAATACAGTGGCCAGGGATAGATACCATGTATGGGTGCGTAGTCTGTGCACTGCACAAATGTGTCCAGTCAAGGCAACGAGCAGGGACTGAAAACCCACTCAAGCTCTACTAGTTGAGCCATGAGCCTAGCTCGTATCTACAATGGGCCCGAGAAACGGGCAACTTTGACTCCTGTCCTCACACAAACATACCAAGTCTTGCACCCAAGTGATTCTATCTGCCCATAGCCGCACCTCTTTCTAATTTCCACAATGCTGGCAGCCCTCCAGGAGCCACTCAGTGAATGAAGGCAGTGTCTTTTAACTGGGGTCTAGCTTAGCCTAATTTTCCTACAGAGGATAGCCCTCAATAAACCCACAAGAACAGGCTCCAAATGAATGAACTGGCACAAATCAAGGACCATCTGGCAACTAGACTGGTATTTCTCAAAGTATATCCTTGTGCACTGCAAAGAAATGACTTAGATTTTGTAACCATGACACCAAAGGCACAAGCAACAAAAGGAAAAATAGATTAATTGTACTTCATCAAACTTAAAAAATTTTGTGCCTCAAAAGACACAATCAAGAAAGCAAAAAGACAATCCACAAAATGGGAGAAAATTTTTGCTACTCACATATCTGATAAGGGACTTGTGTCTATACTACAAACAGAATGGTTACAAATCAGCAATAAAAAGGCAAATAACCCAATTTTTCAAATGGGCAAAGGATCTGAATGTCTCCAAAGGTGATATCATGAGCTTATGGCCAATAAACATATAAAAAGATGCTCAACATCATTAGCCATCAGGGAAATGGGCAATTCAAAACAACGACGAGATATCACTTCACTCTCACTCAAAAAAACCCAAACTCATTGCTGTCAAGGACACAGTAGAAACGTCTAAGGCTCTAAATCTTTATGGAAGCAGACTACCACGTCTTCCTCCCTCAGAGCGTCTGGTGGGTTCGAACTGCTGACCTCTTAGTTAGTAGCCAAACTCTTTAACCACTGCACCACCAGGACATAATAAAAAGGACAGATAATACCAAATATTGGAGAGGATGTGGAGAAATTGGAGCCTCACACACTGCTGGTGGGAGTGTAAAACGATGCAGTCACATTGGAAAATAGTGGCAGATCCTCAAAAGGTTAAATATAGAATTGCCATATAATCCAGCAATTCCACTCCTAGAAATTCCACCCAAGAGGAATTAAAACATATATCCACACAAAACTTGGCTACAGACACTCATAGCATTATTCACAATAGCCAAATAGTGGAAACAACCCAAATGTCCATCAGCTGATGAATGGCTAAGTAAAATGTAGTATATCCATACGGTGGAATTTTAATTAGCAATAAAAAGAAATGAAGTCCTGATACATGCTACAACACGGATGAACCTGAAAATATTATGCTAAGGGAAAGAAGTCAATCACAAAAGACCACATATTGTATGATTCCACTTATATGAAGTGCTCGGAATAGGCAAATCTACAGAGACAAAAATTAGGTTAGTAGTTGTCTAAGGATGTGTGTGGGGTGGAGACATGAGGGTGACTGTTAATGGGTATGAGGTTTCTTTTTGTGGTAATGAAATTCTTCTGGAATATGATAATGCTGATGGATGCACAACTCTGTGAATATACTAAAACTCATTTGATTGTATACTTTAAATGGGTGAATTATATGAATGTGAATTATATGGAATGTGAATTATATCTTAATAAAGTTGTTATTAAAAAAAAAAGTAAGTGTATATTTTAAAAAACAACTTGGGATGCTTGTTAAAAATGCAGGTCCCTGAACCTTCTCCAGACCTATTGAAGAAGAATTTTTGCCAGTGAAATCCAGAAATATGCATTACAAACAAGTATACTGGACCATTCTTACGTGCATTAAGCTTATCAACCACAGTTTTTCCTACAAGTGAATTGTATTGTATTTTTGTTGAAGCTTTTACTGGGAGATTTTTTCCTTGTAACAAATGTGTTATTTGAAATCCAGCAGTTGAGAAATCATTTGGATAAAAAATCCACTGACTCTCTTTTCATTGTTAGTAGTTAAAGACAGCTAGGTTGAAGATCCTATTTTCTAGTTTTCTCAATATGTTCAATGATAAAAATTAAATTTAAAGGTAGTGAAGGAAAAAAAAAAGCTCAGTGATTTGTAGTAGAAATTGCCATCATCATCATCGCCACCAACAACAAAAATAAAGACAAAAAGTCTTCCTGAAAAGTGGCTAAAACTTGGGATATCCAGATTCTATTTGCCTCTTTTCAGCTAACCAGTGGGATGAGATTTCATCTTCCACCCTCAACCCCAGCCATTTCGTTTACAGTGTATGCTACAATCAGAAAAAATGTTTGGCGTGGGGATGTTAATTTCAACTTATGGCATGGTGATCATAAAGATCTGAGATTTTCATCTTGAAGGTCATTTACTTTTGGGTTGCATAACTGCCTTTATACTTGAATAGCAGTTTACTATTTACAAAGTACCTTCACTAGTCACTTAATCCTTGAACTATGCCCCTGTAGTATATGTGGAAGATATTACTAACCCCTCGAGTGGAAATTTCTGGTTGTTCCCAACTAATTGTCCCCCCAACTAGGATATCCCTTCTTATAGCACACTCAGGTTATGGCTATCTGGAGAATGGCAATTCCAGATTCCCTTGCAGTCAGGTAGGACCATATGACCAAATTCTGGCCAATGTGATAGGGAGGGGGAAGTGACGTAAGCAGTAGGATATGTCATTAAAGGGTGGCAACATGGCCTCATTTCACTCCTTCTTCCATCCTACCGCCTGAAATGTGGATGCAGCAGTTAGCCTTTCTGAGTCAATGTGTATGTGGACAACACCCTAGGATGGGAGACAAACAAGAGAGAAGGTGTCTGGATCCTTGACCCTGTGACTATGCCATGTCAGTCCTGATATGCTTACACTCAGACAGTTCTGTGAGAGAGTAATACACTTACAACTTGTTAGGCTTCTCTAACTTTGAGCCTCTGTAACAAAGGCTGAACCTATTTCCTAACCTGTATAGTTGAGCTGCTGTGTACAGTTGTGCATACATCTTTCACATTGCACAGTATACAACCTCTGAGCTACACATGGCATTCCTGAATACAGTCCCATTTTCCAGATGAGGACAGAAAGTCTCAAAGAGGTGAGGTCGCACACTTAGTAAATCCTGGAACCACGGCTCCACAAAGATTATAGAATACAAGGAAGATAATATGCCAGTTTCATTTCATTATGAAATGGAATATAATAACATACCATCCTTCTTAGACAAAAGATAAAAATACCTTAAGTACTGGAATTCAATATTTACATCCTTAGAAATGAAAGTAAGAAATTTAAATGAAAATAGAATTGGAGACAATCCTTCTGCTGAATGTTGTTCAGTATGTTCAGAGGAACAGCATGCGCACAGGGAAAGTTGTAGGGTCTGTGCATGTGGGTCTATCATTTGCATGCATTAAGATGGAAATTGAACATCATATTTTACTTGCATGTGTCAGTGAAGTGATTGCTCTTCCAAGATCCGTTTGTGCTCATAATTACTTGATTTGTGAACCAAATGTGTGGTTTGAGGATGGAAATAGGTACCTAGTAAGCCATTTGGGAGGTCCAATTTTGACATAAATGACTAGAGGTTTTTTCTAAGGAAGAAAGATTAAATACAGGATTCAAATCTGGTTTATTTAAAATTTTTGATACTTGGAGATCCATTTATTTGAAGGGTCCGATTTGATTTTTTGCACTTAATATTGTACTTTAATTGGGAGAAGTAGTTAAGTGATGATTGAAATAATTAATCTGTAGCTTAAGAAAACCTGTACAAAGTGTAGTTTTTATCCGTAGGGTGTATCACACCAACCCTGAAGCCTAAAGAAAAATAGTGTCAAATTTTTTATATTTAAAAGAATTATAACAATATTCTGAAATTATCTGCCAGTTGTCCTAAAACACATGTGAAGAATACTAGCAATTGCATGGCTATTGCTTCCACAGACCTAAGAGACGTTTCCTAAAATACCCTGGGATTCAAAGCTTAATTCACAAAAGCCTCCCCCTCCCACCTTGAAAAGTCAAATTTGTTTTCCTTTGTGCAAGTATGTTCCATTGGGAAATGGAATACACTTAAAAGTAGCATTCTCTATTGATTCAGAAGTTTACCTACCCACAACTACTGCTCTATTACCACAAAGCACTGCTGTATCTACTGTCTCATCATTTGTAATTAGGAAAAGTGCTTTGAACTACTCTCCTATTTCTTGAAAGTTAGCCTTGTATTTGCAAAGCAGAGACGGCCTCCAGTTCTTCCACTGAGCTAGACGGGAAGCTGGAAGACTTGTGGCGTAAGGTAAAGACCCCTAGAAGTGCTGGGCTCACTCGATTTCTGGTGGCTGGCATGGGAAGTACTGTTAGCCATTTTGTAATAATGGTTTTGGAACAATTTTAACCTGAGATGCTGGGTAAGGAAACATTCAAGAAGTTTGCAGTCAGTAGTAGTTTTTAAATTAAACACAGAAATCACCATTGGGTTTTCAAAAGGATGTATTAGTTGGTTAAAATTAAATGCACAAGGATGGCATTGATTTCTAGCTTCTGTTTTGGTGACAAAACTAGTCATTACATCATCTCCCTGTTACCAAAACCAAAATAATTTGTTTCCAGAGCAGTGTTTGTCCAAAAGATACAAAGGATGCTTCCATCTCAGATGAGCTCTGAATCTCTCTCCCTCATTCTCCAGGATGGTAATAATAAAATAATAAATATTATTTTTATATTATTGTCATTATTATAAAACAAATAATAATGACAACAATATAAACAATAATAATAGCCACCAATTACTGAGCATCTAATATATGCCAAATATAATCCTTAAAAGTAACTATTGCTATTCCAGCTTTACAGAAAAGAGGAGTCCCAGGGTGGTAGTTAACATACTTGGCTTCTAATCTAAAGGTGGGAGGTTTGAGTTCACTCAGAGGTGCCTCAGAAGAAAGGCCTGGTGATCGTGGTCTACTTCTGAAAAATCAGTCACTGAAAACCCTATGGAGCACAGTTCTACTCTGACACACATGCGGTCTCCATGGGTAGGAGTTGACTCAACAGTAACTGGTTTACAGAAGACAAAATTGAAGTTCACAGAAGGTTAGTATCTCAGACAGTGTCATGGATTCAGTTGTGTCCCCCAAAAATATCTGTCATGATTCCCAGCATTGTATGATTGTGTTATGTGATGTGATTTCCTTATGTGTTGTAAACTCTATCACTATGATGAGATTATGTTTGACCTCCTTATGTGTTGTAAATTCTATCTCTGTGATGACGTTATACTGATGAGGTTGACAAGATTAGTGTCTTAATGCAATCTCTTTTAAGATATAAAAGAGAGAAGCGAGCAGAAACACACAGGAACCTCATACCACCAAGAAAGCAGTGCGGGGAGCAGAGCGCATCCTTTGGACCTGAGTTTCCTGCGCAGAAAAGCTCCCAGACCAAAGGAAGACTGATGACACGGACTTTCCTCCAGAGCCGATGGAGAAAGCATTTCTGGAGCTGATGCCCTGAATTTGGACTTGTAGCCTATTGGACTGTGAGGGAATAAATTTCTCTTTGTTACCATCCACTTGTGGTATTTCTGTTGGAGCAGCACTAGATGACTAAGACAGACAGCCAAGACAGGACTGATTCCCACTGCTCCTTCCTTGTACTGTATATGTCTATATATAGTCATATATGTCCCTATTTTTTGGAGGAGATAAGAGAAGGGGGCTGGGAGTGCCAGAGCAAGAGTGAGATTACAGCAAGCAAGCTAATGTATGTCTTATGAAAGCATAAGGCTGAGGATTTATTGTGATATATTTCATTCTTTTTTTCAGACCTGAGATCTGATTAAAAGCACAACTTACTCTAAAGAGAGGTTGCAACTGACTTTCTAAAGAATAACTATACTGGAACTTTCCCAGGGAGTTGTTAACTATTTCCATACGGTGCCACTTATTTATTTTTCTTCACTAAACTGAAGCTGAACAGAGCACAGACTGCCCTGCTCTCATTCCTCTTAAAAAAAAAAGGGAGGGGGCACGTGGGGCAAAAATACTTATCACATTTAAGTGGCCTCAGACTTAGTTAAGTGCTGTGTAAATCTGTACTATCCCGGACATTCTGATAAACTCTTTTCTGGGGACTTACTATTTTGTTTTTGATAAATTTGGCTTCTACATCATTCAGGTTTGTGCAAAAACACAGAAAAATCAATTGGTGTTTTGTTCAGTTGCTCTTATTCAATTAAATATTTCTTGTTACCTTTATTCCCCCCTCTACCATGCTTCAAAGTAACACAACATGAGAACATCAGCCTTGGGTGTTAGTCCTTACAGATAGAGTTGTTTTTGAAATAAACTCAGTAAGACTTTTTTGTAATAAACTTTACCCAGGTCTCAGACCCCTATCAATCCCTGAGGTAGTCATAATAAACACGAACTGAAACTTCAAAAGCTTCAAGAAATTCTGGCCTTAAAAAAAACGCAAAACTGTCTTTGGTGGATTCTCCAAAGTTAATGCAATGTTTACAAATTGGGACAATAATACGTAAAACTAGGAATTATTTGAGAAGATAACTAAGAAACCTCTCTTTATATGGTACTAAAAGTTATAGGCTTAAAATTTCCAAACAATAATATGAGTGATTTCATAAGAATAGGACTCTTAAGAGGAAAATGAGCATTAAAAGCTTTGGTGTTTCAAATGCTCCATTTTCTTAATTAAAGAGAAAGTTGAATTTAGAAAAGTCGATTTAAGATATTTTCATAAAAGTGTAAAGCTTGTAAAACACATTTCATATGCATCAGTTCATTTATTAATATAGCTTTCATATGGTAATAAAATTAAGGATATAAAAATTTAGTCCAGATCAAATTATTTTCCTTTCACTGATGTGCCACTTAGAGATTCTATGCACTGAACAATACCAGGTCACTTATTACTGTGACCTGAAGAGTATATCACAGCTGACCTCCTCAAGTTCGTCCATTTCTGTCACCTTCTGGCAACAAAGTACAGTGTGTTTCATGTTTAAATATTTCTGGAAATTATAATAACCTAAACAAACTCCAGATAAACGCTTTTTATTTTCCAGAAATTTCCAACTCAAATGTTGATAACTTTTCTTTTAATAAATTGACTTAAAAGTTCATTTCCTGGTGGCTTCTACTTTTGAAAATATTTTCCTCTTTTAGAGTATCCCCCTTGCCTTTGTATATGTTGTTTCTATACACTGCAAGCATCTTTTTTGTTTCCCATCTTGGTCTATCTGGAAGAAACTGACCAAAATTTCAAGACCTGATTAAGTTTATTCTAGTCCATGAAAGGAGTCTCTGGCTGTGCAAACAGTTAACAATTTTGGCAGAGAACAGAAAGGTTGGTAGTTCGAGTCCACCCAGAGGTGCACTGGAAGAAAGGCCTGGCAACCTACTTCCGAAAATCAGCCACTGAAAACCCTTACAGCATAATTCTACTCTGACACGCATGAGGTCATCATGAGTTAGGGTTAACTCGAGGGCATCTGGTTTTTGGTTAATCCTTGAAGCTTTTCTGAAGTGACTCCACCTGCTGCACCCCAACCTCACCTCCCTGCTGCCTTTCAGTTGAGGTAGCTACTGTAACTTGTATGCACTTCCATTACTACTTTTATCCCACCACGTTACAATGCATAGATTTCATGAATCCCTTGAAAGCAAGGATCATATTTTTTTCACACTGGTATTCCAAGTTCCTAAAGCAGTGCTTGGTGCCTAGATATCCTGAAAAATTAGTGAAAAAATGAATGATGAGAAAGAGCATATCTGGTTTCTATTCCAGAGATACAGTACAAAAAAAAAAAAAAAAAAAACCCATTGCCCTCGAGTCCATTCAGACTTATAGCGACCCTATAGGACAGAGTAGAACTGCCCCATAGGGTTTCCAAGGAGCCACTGGTGGATTTGAACTGCCTACCTTCTGGTTTGCAGTCGAGTTCTTAACTACTGTGCCACCAGAGCTTCAGAGATACAACAGTCCCCCCTTATCCATGGTTTTGCTTTCCAGGGTTTCAGCTACTGAGGTCCATAAATGTTAAATAAGTAGAGGGATGAAGTCTCACACAGTCCCACTTCCTCCCACCCAGGACCACATTCATCTAACTTTTATTACAGTATATTGTTAGAATTGCTCTATTTTATTATTAGTTATTGTTGTTAATCTCTTACTGTGCCTAATTTATAAATCAAACTTTATCATAGGTATATACGTATAGAACAAAGCATAGGATATACAGGGTTTGGTACTATCCTCGGTTTCAGGCATCCACAGGGGTCTTGGAACGTACCCTCCACAGATTAGTGGGGACTACTGTACTTTCGTTTTCCACCTAGCACTCAAGATAAAAATTGCCCATCTACTTCCTCATCACTGAAAAATTATTCATTCTATTTAAAGGGTAAAATAGCAACAGGCTGCCTGGGTTCTAAACACGGCTTCACCATTTTACTGGATGAATTAACTTGGAAAAGTGACTTAACTCCACCTCCCCACAAAAAAAAAAAAAAAAAAAACACTCCTCAGTCTTCACATCTGTAGGATAGGGATTGTAGCACTATCTACTCCATAGAGTTCCTGTGAGGATTGAAGGATAAAATGTGTGCAGAAGACTTTGCCCAAGTCTAACATATAAAGATGCTAACATATAAACGACCAATTATCAGGCTAGTGCCTAACAATCAATTTTAAAATTAAAAAGTTGAGGAAAAAAATCCTCACTTTGTTTCTTTTTTTTAAATGGTTTTATTGAGATACAGGAGCCCTGGTGGTACAGTGATTAAGAGTCCAGCTACTAACGGAAAGGTGGGACGTTCAGAACCCACCAGTGGTTCCAGGGAGAAAAATGTGGCAGTCTGCCTCGGAAAGATTACATCCTTGTAAATGGTATGAGGCAGTTCTACCCGATTGGAATTTCTGTAATTTTATGCAAATAACACGTGCCTTCTGCATTTGTTTGCTGGCCAGCCTTGCCCTCCCCCACAAGGCAGCTCACAAGCGCAGCCATGCCAATCTTCCACAGGTTGATGTAAAGCAAAATTAGCATAGCACGCTTCTACCTCGCAAGAGGAGGGCGCAGCCGGCAAACAAATGCGGAAGGCCAAGTTTTTTGTATAAAATTATGTTACTTGATGATAATGGTATTGAGATATAAAGGACATACAATAAATTGCATATAGTGAAAGTGTGCAACATTTTTGACAACTTTTGACATAAGTATATACCAGTGACACCATCATGACAATACAGACAATGAATGTATCTATCTCCCTAAAAGATGAATTATGCCCATTTGCAATACCTCCTTCCCACCAACTCTGCTTCTATTCCTAGGCAACTACTAATCTTCTTTCTGTCACTATAGACTAGTGTACGTTTTTAGAATTTTATATAAATGAAATGATACAGTATATACTCTTTGTCAGGCTTCTTCCCTTGAAATTCATCCATGCTATTGTGAACATCAAGAGATCATTCCTTTTTATTGCAGAGTAATCTTCCATTGTATGGATTAAAGTACAGTGTGTTTACCCATTTACCTGTCGATGGACATTTGAGTTGTTCCCGATTTTTTGGCCCTTGCAAATAAAGACATGCTATAAATATTTCCGTACAAGTCTTTCTATGGCCATATACTTTCATTCTCTTTGGTAAATAACTACGAGTAAAATGGCTGTATCTTGTGGTAGTTATATATGTTTAACTTTTTAAGAAACTGCTAAACGGTTTTTTAAACTCCTTGTCCCATTCACATTACCACCAGCAGTATGTGAGAGTCTCATTTCCTTGAATCCTGGACAGTTGGCACTGCAGCCTGCAAGCCCGCACAGCAGTAGACTGGGACAATGGGAGGGCTCATCCTGTTACTTTCCTGTCTATCAGGTATCACTGTCCTTTGTTGCCTGATATGCAATTACTTTAAAACCATTATTTCATATATTTTGTCCAGTTTTTCAGTTGTTTCTGGCAGGAGGATAGATACTGCCCCTTTCTTCCAGTATAAACAGTTAAATTTACCAAGTAAACCAGGAGAGATGTGATCGTAAAATGCAATTACAGTCAGGCCTCATACTTTCTAGTGTTTCAGTTTACAATGGACACCAAATAATTAGCCTATTATTTATATTGCAATACATTTGGATATTGAATCTTTATTATAAATTAAGTTGAACATAAACAAAATACAATTTCTTAATATTAATGGAAGGGGGATATAACACTCTTCCCTAGCCAGCTAGTTGAGTTTGCACTGTTTGCATGATGTACAACACCAGAGAAGACAATGCAGCATAGAGTTGCTCAGTGCTGCACCCAGTAACTTGTAAGAACTTAATAACTTGATTTGGTTTGGGTAGCTTATTAGCAACCCAATTACACATCAGCTAACTGCAAGGGTTACTTCTAAGGAATTTTCACATTATTCCATTTTAAGTCTGAGGTTGTTTACCAAGCAACTCGCTCATTAAATAGGCTTTGTAAAGGGCCTGCTTGCCCTAAACTCTCTGATGGCCGATACCATGTTATGGGTCGACTCTTTTCTGGTATCAACAGGGTGCTTCATCTGGCTTTGGGGAGTTAGTGCAGGCTGATGCCACTCTCTATCAGTCCAAAAGGAAGGTCAGCCCCTGGGATGCTCTGGTCTGAGGGATTTGCTATAGTTTTCTGGGAAGTCAAAGAGTGTAGAGCTCAGGGGCTTGGGATCTGAGTGTTCTAATTAGTGCAGATTTTTGTATCCATTCCCCTGGGATTATCCTTCCATCTTTACACTGCTTCAGATGAAAGTCAATTCAGGTGAGAAAATTATTCTAGCCCTTGGGTGAAACAATTGACTTGCATACATCTGAGGTAGTGGGGGTGGAAAGTGGCAGAACTTCGGGGGAAGTGAAATGGTTCCCAGAAGGTTGAGCAATACTGGAGGAGCCCCTCACAGGTGGCGAGTGTCCTGAGGCAAAGAGGAAGCCTCTACTACAAGGTGTTCATTTGTAATAAATCCCTCTAATGCAGGTTTAGACTGGGAATAAAAATGGGGAAGTGAAATACCCTCACTATGTACAAAAGGCTTGTAAATAAAGGTGCCCACTTTTCAAGAGCTTCAAACATCAACTTTCTCAGTGCCAAAGGCCCTGAAGCAAGCAAAACAAAAGCGGCCAGTCTAAAGAGAGAAGAGAAAGCTCAAAGGAGGGAGGCCACCATCTTCAAAGAATACTAGATCAATGCTTTATCATAAATTATTGAAAATTCAATTCTTAACACCCAATTAGAAACAACATGAATAGTTCTGGCCACAGAAATATCTTAAATCTAAAATAGGAGTCAATTCAGAGAATATGAACCAAGTGAGTGGAAACGCTCTATGAGCTCACTTAGGTATTCCGGGTTCAATTAATACAAGCAGAGTTATCTGTGTGCTGAGTCTCTTCTCAGTGTTAACAATGCTGGCTAGCCGGCTGGAGTCAAGATTGAGAAAAAAAAATTCTGCATATAGTAGATGGAATTCTCCTCAATTTTTTTTTCTTAAGATTTCTTTATCAAGTTGAAATCAAATTAACTAAATCGTTTTTCCCCTAAAGTTTGTAACTAGCGTTAACTATTAGAGACAAGCATGTTGCAGGTAACAATAGAAAAAGTATGCTTTGGGATGTGTGACCAAGTTGGGTATAACTGTGTGCTGATAAATGTTTAACAATTGTCTCTCTGGGAGGGGCGGGGCGGGGCGGGGGGAAGGTTGGGAATCCTTAATTTGCTGTGTTTGCCAACGTCCATGGCTTAAATACTCTCACCATGGCCAATTTCATGTTACCAAGGTGATGTTACTGAATGCATATTTGGGAAGCGATGCACACAACTGGCTCTCTACTAATGTACAAGCCAAATCCAGCTCACCAATGGATACACCTGAACTACTGTTCCAATGTGAATCAGGCGTAAATTTTCTGCAAGTGACATAGACCCTCCCTCTCCGTTAATAGTATCTTCATACAAAGATGCCTGACTTCCTAATGCCCAAAGATTCTTTAAATTCTACCTTGTTACTCAGGAGTCTGCTCTTCTTATACGTTGCTCTGTATCCCGGGCTCAAGCCCATATCTCCCACCTCTCTAATCTTCATATGTGATCTACTGAAAAAAAATTATTTAAAATATTATAAATAAGAAATTCTTATCTCAATAAATATATTTTACAAGAAAAAATTGTTTAAAAAAGAAAAGAAATGTTACCAGTCATGCCACTCTTCAGAAATACCCATTGCCATCGAGTTGATTCTGTAGAACTGCCCCATAGGGTTTCCAAGGCTATAATCTTTACGGAAGCTGACTTCCACATTTTTCTTCCGTGGAGCGGCTGGTTGATCTGAACCACTGACCTTTGGTTAGCAGCCAAGCACTTTTAACCACTGTGACACCAGGGCCCCTCTTTAGAGATAACCACCGTTAATTCTTTAATGCAGCTTCCAAGACGTTTTTATATACGCATCTTTGTGTGTAGAGATATATCTACATTTTCATATAAATAAAACCAAAAAGAAAGAAAGAAAACCAAATCCATTGCCATTGAGTGGATCCCAACTCATAGTGACCCTATAGGACAGGACAGAATTGCCCCATAGGGCTTCCAAGGAGCGGCTGATGGATTCAAACTGCCTACCTTTTGGTTAGCAGCCTGAGCTCTTAACCACTGCACCTCCAGGGCTCCTCATATATATATATATATATATATGTAATTTATTCATAAGTACATAAAATAATGAAAGTACTACACCATATATAATGTCTTATGACCCATTTTTAGCTTCAAAATCATTATAATTTTGTAAACCCTGAAATAACTGATACACATTGAAGAAAAGGGGTAGGTTATGTGGTAGAAAGCAGAGAACCCAAATTAGTTTCTTAGAACACTAATTTCATTAACTATGCCTTCGGAAAGGATTTCCTGATCAAATAAACATTAAATACTAACACTTCTGTTGAAAATTCATTATGCACATTAGCATCTTAAAGACTTTAAGTATTTAGTATTATAGTATGTGCTTAGCATGTAGTATGTTCATTCAGTGTTTCCTAAAATAATTTGAAAAGAGATTTCTTTTTCATGAAACATCTCACAGAACACATTTTGTAATTTTTTGGAGCTTCAGTCTGGATGTACAAAGACTTATTCAGCCCTCTAATCAGTTAAACCAGTCACCTTCGAGTCATCTCTGACTCATGATGACCCCATTTGTATCAGAGTAGAACTGTGCTCCGTTAGGTTTTCAGCAACTGATTTTTCAGTAGATTACCAAACCTTTCTTCCCAGGTGCCTGGGTGGACTCAAACCTCCAACCTTTCTGTTAGGTGCCAAGTGTGCTAACATCTGCACCTCCCAGGGACTCTTACTGCTGGTTATTTAGGTAGTTCCACAGGGGTCCACTGAAAGCAATGCTTTGATGGACATCTTGGTAGCAAAGTAGCAAAGGTGCACACATTTTGAACTTCCCTACAGAAGAGTTTGCTGATTTAGGGCAACCACTTCACTGAGCCTCAGAAACAGTAGACTAGAATATTATTTTTAATCTATACCAATAAACAATATATAAACGATGTTTGTTCTCCTTTTAATGAGCATTTCTTTGATTACTAGGTTCCTGGGTGGTGCAAATTGTTTGCATCTGACTGCTAACCAAAAGATGGGCAGTTCGAGCCCACTTAGTGGTTTTTTTTTTTTTTTTACTTTTTCCTGAGAGTCTGTTTTCCCTAAATCTATCTTACTTTTCTACTCTAAAAACACTAGCATTGACATTTAGTCCCTCAAGAACAGACAATCACTTGGCCTTTTTTATATGAAAAAAATCACTATAAAGATGAAATTAAAGGAAACAAGTAGAAAGGTGCGTGATCATTATTGTGATAAAGCTACCTTGAACCTTTGCACATATTAAGTGCTCCTCTCTCGGTAATTGTATAGAATAAGGGATCAATTATGGATTTAGGGGACAATGAAATAACAGTTGCATTGAAAATCTTTCGCACAAATCCCATGTTCCAAAATGTAATTTATTGAAAAGATATAGACCTGTCACTATAGTCAACTTTATGTAGAACAATGTTTTTTCATATACCGAAGCTTCTAAGTTGAGGCTTTATCTTAGTGAGAAACAATAAAGTAAAATAGTTTAAATGAAAAATTTAAAACTACAAGAGTATTGTATTGTGTGTGTAAGAGTGTTGGTATCATGTATCTTACAGAGAACCCTTTTCTAATCTCAAAAAAATTGATAGCTTCATGATAGACTTACCTTCTAACAATTGATAAAGTAATAACAACATAACTCTATGAACTATCTTAAATGGTTTTGCATTTTGTAAATCACAGTGCTCATACCTACAAACAAGCCATATTAACTAGTAAGAGTATATGAGTTCATGGATTGTTGTTGTTGTTGTTAGTTGACCCCAAGTGGATTCCAGTTCATGGTGACCCCATGTGTGACAGAGTAGAACTGCTCCATAGAGTTTTCTTGGCTGTAATGTTAACAAAAGCAAATCACCAGGTCTTTTCTTCTGCAGTACCACGAGGTGGGTTGAAGCGCCAACCTTTAGGTTAGCAGTTGAGCACAAACCATTTGCACCACCTAAGGACCATGAGTTTATAGATAACTTAAAATATTTCTGTAATCCACAAAATGGTTATTATTATTCATGTTGTCTGACAAGTCTGGAAACATGAGGTAAACTTATTTTTAAACAGTCTAATACTTACATTTTCAAATGATATGTTCACATAATTTTTTCTTTAACTTCCAGACAACTTTTCAGGGGCAGTATGTCTAAATTTAAAGCAACGAGTCCAATTATTAATCTGTAAAAGGAACTATAAATACACTCTTTTCCTGTATTGTCAGACTGAAGGATAATAAAAGATTTGAAAAATCCTTCAGTTAAACCTACGTACATACACATACACATGCCTAGACTAACTCCACCTAAAAGGCTTTATTTTGCTTACCCTAGCATTTCCCAAACTTAACTTCTTGATGGTAAGCTCCCTGAGGACATGGACGGTGTATCCTTAACACCTAACAAAGTGCCTGGCACATACAGGTGCTCAATAAATATCATGTGAGTGAAAGAAAGAAGTTTGAGAAACTCACAAATGAATTTGTTCGATGCTCCAGACAGGACATATTCATAAAAATGTGAGTAATTCCAAAGTGAAATTTGTTTTGATACCTAAAACAACCCAATAATATTATGAATATCTTTGGTAGCCTTCAAAGTCTCATATATAGCACTCCCTTTAAGAATCTTGCCCTTACTACCCCAGTTGTCCTTAATCTTCCTCTCTTGGGAAATTTTATAGCACTTTTAGCCTCTACCACATAATTTAGCTCTAAATTAGATACTGCCTTTTATAATTCACTACAGCATGTTTGATTTATGACCGTTTGACTTCTGGCTACACACGTTTCTGGCGCTCTGTGAGCTGTAACTATCATATGACAGTAAGCATGCAGTATATTCTCATCTCATTTTTAGCAATTATTGTACTGCTTAATAACTGGAGGGCCCTTTGTATTGATAAGGTTCCTGTAAAAGTATTATCTCATTTGGTCTCACAATAATTGTGTAGTGTATATTAACATAATTATCCCCATTTTATAGATGGAGAAACTAAGAACCCAAGGATTAAGTAACTTCCCAACAATTAGACAGTCACCAGATTATGGACCAAACCCCAGCACGTGTGACATCCAAAGCCCATTTACTTGCCTCTCTTTCTGCTTTCTGACTTGCTCCAGGTAAGCCTTCTTCTGGAGCGTAGAACTCATTTAGTTCTGCAGCCTTCTGCCCTGCACAACTTGTCTCTTGAATGCTGGTTCCCAGCCAATTAGTGGTTCAAGAAACTGAAAGGAGAGAGAAATGAAAGGAAATAGAGAGAAACCCGAGGGAAATAGGAAAAAGGGGAAGATGCTAAGAAGTAGAGACCCAGACTGGCGGGCTCTAGCCTATCTGGCCAGCAGATGTGTTTTGTTTGGCCAGCACAGAGAGTTTTCATTTTTTTTAAAACAAACTCATTGCCAGCTTTTAAAATGGCAAGTGTTCTCATCTGTACTTTTGGCTTCTATTGAAAATACGAGATGAGTGGCAACACTGGGCTCAAATTTCTGCATAGCAACAATCGACTACAGTTGAGAATGGCTACTCCCTCAAGACAGGGAGTGTGCCCTCTAACGTCAAGTAACCTAGTCCCAATCCTCTCTCTTATTTAACTCCAGGTTAGCTTCACTCTTCCAGCTTCATTAAGGATCTGCAGTTGTTTCTTCTACATAAAGAAATAAGATGGGCTTTATTTTATGGCTGTCTCAACTTTCTGCAGATATCTTCAGTTTTAGTAGGTTTATTTTAATCATTCAAATCCTAATGAAAGGGCCTCCCTGAAGTAAAATTCTTTCTTAGTTGAATAAATTCTCACACTGAACAGTTATTTATTGAGTGCCTACTGTGTACCTGGCTCTGTTCAAGAATCAGTCTCATTACTACAGAGTTATACCTCAGAATTTCCCCTCAGATGACTGACTAAAGGGAAAAAGCAATGACTACAAACAGTATTCAATAGAGTCAGTGGTAACTAATGTACAAATTCAACAATGTATGACTTTGGCTTTGGTCGTCAAATCTAAAGACAGCTCTTAAGATTCCAGAATGGTGAAATAATACTCTAGACGATCACAGTGCTTGAAAGAATTGGTTTGGATATTTTAAAGAGGATTTTAAAATGTTTTTTCAATTGTGTTGCATATAAGAAAAAGAATACAATTTGTTAAGTAGGTTTGCCCCAAGAAGCCAGTCAAACCCTGATCTGAAAGTTACAGACGACCCAAACCTTATTCTCTTATGCTTTTACTTGTTACCCAGAACTTTAAAGGAAAAGCTGAGCGCAAAATAGACAACATGGGTAAGTTTCTCTAACTCTAATCATTCCCAGACAACACTTCAAAGATGTTAGCACACTCCCTACAGAAACTCTCCTCAATTTCATTAATCCTACGTGGCTATACCTCTAATTTCTGATTCATTACAGTAAAAGTAATGCTGGAATCCTGCTAAATAAGATGAGAACATAAAAAATGTTTTATGTGATTGATTACCGTACGTATTAGTATTTTGGGGCTTCCATAAAAAAATTACCACAAACTTGGTGGCTTAGAACAGAAGTTTGTTCTCTCACAGTTATGGAGATCAGAAGTCTGAAATCAATGAGTTAGCAGGGCCACTCTCCCTCCAAAGTATCTAAGGGAGAAACTTGCCTTGCCTCTTCTAGCTTCTGGTGACTCCAGGCACTCCTTGGCTTGTGCCTGCATAACTTCAATCTCTGCTTCTAGTTTCACCTGGACTTCTCCTCTGTGTCTGTATCTCTACTCTTTTGTCTCCTAAAAGAACACTTGTCACTGGATTTAGAACCTACCTGGGTAATCCAGGATGATCTCGTCTTATGATCCTTAATTTAAGGACTTCTGCAAAGACCCTTGTTTCAAATAAGTTTACACTGACCAATTAACTACACTATGTTTCTCTATTTGAGTTAATGATACACCTGTTACAAATGCTTATACCACATAGGCATATTATTTATAGTTAATTCAATGTGGTGCTTATGGTCAATTCTATAAAGAGTTTAGCATCAAGTCTTTGATCAGTAACACAAGCCTCAATTCTGCCATTATTTCTATAGGAAAATTTGATTTGATTTATGACCTGCCTCCTTTTCTGTTTGCCATGAATATTTAGATGGTAGTCTTGCCATTCAAATGAAATCGTAAGCTCTGAGAATCCAAGAACTGTGTCTTATATTTATTCTATTTTGTACTCAACACCTAAGACATCCCGAATATATATAGATATTTATTACTTGCTTATTGATTGGTACATTAGTCTTTGCCCATGGTCTCCACAGGGATTTTGCTAAGGATACGAAATGTACTGGAATAACAAGGGTAGTTTCTGTATGACAGAGTATTTTCCTTTGGGAAGGGGGTGGCCAAACCTACCTCTAGGGTTGTAATTTCTTCATTTTTCTTTTTTCATTGAGTCCTTCCTACGTGGCTGTTTGGATTGATCTATATACCGTCTTCTAGAAGATATGAGTAAGAACGTAAACGAGTACAAGTAAGAAGAGGAAGCCTGTCAAGTCTGTTCAAGAGCAAAGTTGAAAGAATACTGCTTAGAAATTTTGACAGAACTCACAAGTGGTTTTGTTAGGACTGAGGCTCTACAGAATCACCACGGAGAAATGTTGCTGTAGAATTTGGGGAAATTGGATTAATACCTTAGTCAGAGTTTGTTCGAAAGATTTTTTTGAAAGGAAGAAAGGTAGAGAGGAGGAAGGGAGGAAGGAAGGGAAGGAGAGAGGGACAGGGAGAAGAAGAAAAGAGAAAAAATGAAAGGAGAAAGGAAGAGAACTTTAGTTTGAATAGATATTAGGATCAATTTTGTTGTTAGTTGCGGTCAAGTTGACCCTGAACTCATGGTAACCCTATGTACAACGTAACAAAACACTGCCTGGTCCTGTGCTATCCCCTGGGTCAACCGCCGATCTGACCATTGTGATCCACAGAGTTTGCACTGGCTGATTTTCAGCAGTAGATTGCCAGGCCTTTCTTCCTAGTCTGTCTTAGTCTAGAAGTGCTGCTGAAATCTATTCCACATCATAGCAATAGAAGAGTGACTATTAAGTTCAGAGACCTTCCAAAATTTTTTGAGACATAGGAAGAGAAATTAAACAAAAATCTGTAGAGAAGTGAAGAAATTTCTACTAAGTTGGTGATTTGTAGGAAACAGAAATTAAAATAGAAAGCAAAATTAAAATAGCAGGAGGTGGTGAGCTGGCTGGAGGCACTCAGTGGTAGAGAAAAACTAATGAAAAGAAAAAAAAATGTGTTATTGAGGAGGCTGGAGAAATATAGAGCCTCAGTACTCCAATTATAATATGAATAGCTAGCCAGCTTGGGGCTGCTGGAAGGAATCATTAGCTCTGGTGAACGACTAAGTTTCTGCTGCAAAAATAACAAATTTCCTTGGAGGCATCAGAAGCTGGGCTGAAGGTTTGTAGCAATGCTCTCCATGTTTCATTAATTAAGCAAGACCACCTACTCCTAAACTCCTGTGAACATCCACGGACAGAACTCAGGGATATTTTTTCCTCGGTGAAGAAAGAAAATCTTGTATAATTGTATCCTTTTGCTCATTTTAAGTAGAGGTCGATTTTCTTAAGCTCAGTGAGAACATTATCCAGGCAAAGATTCCGCTTCACACCGAAATAAATCTACTAATCCAAAGCCCTAGATTAGCCTCTAGAAACTGTTAAAGGGAACGAGTTTCCTTTAAACAAGGACAACTGTAAAACCCTGAGCCTTCAGAGAGGGACTGGATGAAAGGCTGGGCTCTACACACGAGACATGTGAAGTCTACTATTCTTTTTCTGTCTGTCTAGCCATGGTGTCTCTGACTGCTCAAGGATTGTTTTCAAACCAAGTTGATAAGAGAGTAAAAGGGCTTAGTTTGAGTTCGTAGGGCCTTATCTTTTTTTCTTAGTATGTCTGCCATGCTGTAAATGTGAAACACAAATAATTTTTATACAAATAGGTAAAAATTAAATCAAACATGGCAAAAAATAAATATATTTTCTCCTGCCAAAATGAATATTTCTGTGACATTTAGAAAGCAAAAGCAATTACAAGGTTGAGATGTGAGCACCAGGTTGGGGGAAGGAGAAGCTGTGGGCAGGATATTCAGCCACAGAGAACAAAGCTCCCTCTTGTTCAGGTGGGAGGGCGCTACCCAGGAATGTGTCCACTAGGTGGCGAGACATCTCTCAAATTGTTTCTGTCATTGAAGAATCAATCTGCTAAGAATTTTGGTAGGTGTGAGACAGATAAATATGTATCACTTGCTATAGAAATCACTTCTCTCTGAAAATCACAGTTTTGAATATAACAATCCAGATCCCTCTTTCAGAGTGAAAACTGAGTACTGTCATTTTAGAAGATTCACAATCAAGGTTTTGAGTATTATGCAGATTTGAAGAATTTTAAAGTTGAAAACAATCTTGGAGTTCATCCCATTGATCTTCCTTATTTTTCAGATGAAGACACTGAGAAGGATAGTTAATGACTTGCTTAATATCATACTATTAGACAGTGATAGAACCAAGATTAGATTCCATGTCGTTTGAGTCATCCTGGTCCAGGTTAAAAGCTTCAGTCAAGAAATACGCATTATATGTAAATCAATTTTGTCCTAGTCAGGAAGCTTCTGACAAGAGCATATAAGTAGAACCTCATTTATTCATTCATTCTTTCTGTTTTTCTTGATTAAATTATACAGAGAGAAATTGAGTTGACTCACCTGACAGTTGCACCCAGCTATAGGGTCGCTATGAGTTGCAATCAACTCGACGGCAACAGGCTTGGTTTTGGTATTTTTTTTTACAGGTTTGCTATGAGTTAGAATCAACTTGATGGCAACAGGTTTGGTTTTGGTTTTTATGATGTTATCTATACCAACAGTTCAACAAAATTAGTATGCAACATTTTTAAGTTCGTGCTTATCTGAAAACATATTCAAGAAGATTGGGTGAAAGAGAGGAGGGGAAAAAAAAGAGTATTCTGGTAGATGCGTGGTCCCTCTTGAAAAGAAGATGTCTTGGAATCCATTTGTGAAGAATCTATAGCTACGCATGACCTCCCACATACGTACTGTTGGAAACAGTTTCCAACTAAGAGGAAGCATTGGTTTTGGGAAAGACAGAAGAAAAACACAAAATAAATTATCTGTGAGGAAGATATGCTCTAACTTTCTTCTAGAAACCGAATGCTAGATCAGGCCAATATTAACCTGCTCCTACACAAATTTTGCCACTAGACCTCACATTATTTGCCTTTTTCTTTTCTTTGTTTAATCTGACAGGGAACCGTTCTTTCAGATCACAAAGAAAAGCCCTCAGGGGAATCTCAGAGCCTAGGAGTGTAATATCTTTGTGAATTAAGGAATCAGTAGGCGAAGTTGAATTTTCTGTGGGTTGCTGACTCTATTCATTATCTCTGACTCCTATGTTGAAATAGTTTACTCCAAACCAAATATAAGTCTTGGATTATGGTTGGCCTTAATTTATCAGGACTTTTCAGATGAGGCGGGACTATGCTACTTACCTAGACTATTGATTTTTGAAGATATGATTTACAGTGCTCTTTTTATTCTCTAGAAGAATGATGGGTTTATTTCGATGAACAACTCAATATGTCTGGACCTTGGGGAGGGCTTGTGGGTTGCTGACATTGTTCTATTCCTTGACCTATGTGATGGTTACTTTTTTTAAAAATAGTTTTGTTGTATTATTTTAATAATAATTCATTTTTTTAATGCTTTATACTGTTCTTCATGTGTGTTATATTTCACAATCAAAATGTTTTTAAAAATGTTATGGTTTGTGTTTTTAAATTTGTGAGGCTTTTCAAGAATCACAGTGAAATACCAGCAAACTCTACAGTGGTATTTCATGAGATCCACTGACTGAAAAACCAGTTTCCAGTTATATGATAGTGATTTATTTTTGAGTATACTTTAAATGTAAAGTATTTTAATGCATATGTCTACTGGTCTTTTTAGTGATTTGAAGAAACTTCACAAATATCTTTTTGTTTCCCCTAGACTCCTATTATACAGGCAAGATGATGTTGACCCAATTAACCATATTATGTAAATTAAGAAAATCAGACTTCTAAAATTGACTTTTCATGTTTAAACTCTACCTTTTGAACTCCCATTTCTTAGTTTTGGACTTTCCCTTGGAGAAGGAATGCGTACTTGGCATACTGCTGTGTGCCATTCATTCAAATCAGGAAATATAGTTGACTTCTCCAAAAGCACCTCTCCTTTTGTTTACTCCACAGGTGTGTTAGTGACAGGACATGAGACTTAGGGGCTCCAGAGCCATATTCACAACAACAGACTTGATTTTGAAATCCTTTTTTGAATGTTTTGCTAGTTTAAACTGGTTTCCCTGGCTCCCTTTGTTAGGTTGTGTATATATGTCTCTATATAATACTAGAAACAATTCATGTGAGTCTTACACTGTAAAGTTTAGATCCAATCAAAATTTGTGGTTTCTGTTTCAAACTGAACTTGAGCCTTTTGTGTTTGAACTTGTCTAATCTTGGCAAAGTTGCGCTTCCTGTTTCTAAGAATGAAGTATTATGAGGCCCAAAACCTTCTTGCCTATCTAATAGTTCTTAGAAAGCAAGATTATCAATGGGTGAGTGAATTTGGTAGGTTACACATTCAAAATAATGAAATAAGGCCCGGAAAATCAAATAAGAAACACAATAAATGTACTTAATAAAACTCATTTGTATTTAACAAAAATCTAAACCATTAAAAAATAGCATAAAATTGTTTGTATATAAAATATCAGGGAGAAAAACCTAGTCCCTGAAACTGACCTCTAAAGTGTTTTACTCTCATAAGCCTCTATGGGATAACTTTTATTTAGTTTTTAAAACAAAAAAAACTCATCCTGGAACTCAACATGTGTGAGGATGGCACAGGACCGGGCAGTATTTCGTTCTGCTGTACACAGGCTCACTGTGAGTTGGAACTGACTATGAGGATCTATGAGATGGCACCCAACAACAACAATAACCAATTACCACATAAAAGTTGCTAACCTCTGCTACTAATAAGTTAAAAAAAAAAAATTGTAGATATTTATTTATTTAGGTACCAAATTGCTAAATTTGAAAGCAATATCGCTTTCAAATGTAGGAAGGAAGAAGAGCCGGACATTTCGGTAAAGCAATCTGAAAGCACTGCATTATTCACCATGGGAAGTCATCTCCATCGGCTATGCGGAAGCCAGCCTGAGGCATCACTCTCGTTTTTTACTGTCTCCCAGTGCGTCCCTTTCAAAGAGATACACTGTGAGACCAGATTTTGGAACCACCTCTTGCACAAGTTTATTACATGTTCATGCATTTTTTAAATGGATTTTACTTGCTTATTCAGGTAATTGAGTCTCAATGAAGTCAAATAAATGGGGTTCATTTTTGTACAGTTTCAGCAGTGACATAGTTGCACATTTTCTAGGTGTTACACACTCTCCCTTGCCATCAGCCAGCTTTCCCGTCAACAAGGTCTGGTTTCTCGATATTCTGAAAGAAAACCTGGCCACATCTTTGTTTCTGTAGTACTGGTGGTAGTTCTGGGGCAGCTGCAATGGGAACATGGTCATCATGTCAGGTAACTGAGAAAAGCTGGCTGTTGTGTGGTGTTGGAATGGAGCGGCCCTAGGGGCAGTCTAAGCATATGTGGTGGTGAAAGCAGAGGGATGGCTCTGAGTGTCAGGTCAGGAGCAAGCTCCAGGTTCCATCTAAGCACTGGTAACAAAGGAAACTGCAGTTACTCTGTGCACTTAGCATCTGTCATACACTAAAACTTCTTTGCTTTAGTTTCAGTTGTCAGAAGACAATAGGAAACTTCTGCTTCTAGTCATGATGGAATAACAGGAACCAGAAAATCCTGCCACCTTAAACAATTAGAAAATGTAACTAAATATGTAAAACAACAACGTTAAGATATTAGAGAACAGGAATCTCAGGATTATTATCCCAGAAAAAAGGAAAACAATGATGGTGAGCTTATTGCCTGGAGGTAGTTTCGAAGTCACATCACAGGGAGGGAAAACTTACAGAGCAAACTGGGCTCAATGAGTTGAGGAGATAGAGATCAGAGTTTGAGAAAGCCAAGGAAATTAGAATACATGAGACAGTACCAGAGAGGAAGGAACTGCAGAGAGAGAGATCCAGAGATCTACGGAGGTGTCCACCTGAGTCTTGGGCTAAGCACTGATATATACAGGCATGAAAGGAAAATAATCAAGATCAAGGAAAGAACCATTAGAAAGTAGATAGCCAAACAACTTCAAGAGCTCACACAAGCCTGGGGCTATTTCTTGTTTTAACCATCTAGAGTAGAAATATAATACATAGGGCATTGGGTAGAGTCCTCAGCAGGGCATCCCCTTAGTATCAGGGCTAAATTAGCTCTAGACCTGCCCTTTTGTTGTTGTTGCTGCTGGTGCCATGGAGTCGGCTCCAACTCAAAGCAACCCTATAGGACAGAGTAGAACTGCCCCATTGGGTTTCCAAGGAGCGGCTGGTGGGTTTGAACTGCTGAACTTTTGGTTAGCAGCCGAGCTCTTAACCACTACGCCACTTAATAGACAACCGATAAGTGGTGCTTAAAAGCAAGACTAGAAAGGACTCAACCAATTTCAAGTAACTTAACTACATGCCCTACTGGTGCAGTGGTTAAGCTCTTGGTTGCTAACCAAAAGTTTGGTGGTTTGAATACACCAGCTGCTCCACAAAGAAAGATGTGGCAGTCTGCTTCCATAAAGATTTATAGTTTTGGAAACCCTACGGAACAGTTCTACTCTGTCCTGTAGGGTTGCTATGAGTTGGAATCGACTCAACGGCAATGGGTTTTGCTTTTTTTTTTTTTTTTTTGGTTTTGACTGCATGCCAGAAAAATTTTCCTTAAAGGGATACAACAAAATCTAGCAAACAGCAATGTGAAATTCACAACGTCTGTTATCTAATAAAAATTTATAAGTCATGAAAAGAATCAGGGTAATGTCATCAAAAACCAGGAGAGAATATAATTAATGGAAACCAACATATAAATGATGGAGATGATGAAATTTACACACAAGGATATTAAAATAGTTATTAAAATATGCTTCCTATGTTCAACGAAGTAGAGGAAACAGAAACATGACAATGAGGAAATGGAAAATAACATAAAAGACCCACACAGAATTTCTAGATATGAAAACTCTACTATTTGGAAAAGAAAATCATGGATGAGATTAACAGCAGATTAGACACTGCAGGAAAAAAATCAACAAACTTGATGAGATGGCAATAGGAACTATCCTGGATGAAGCCAAGACATGAAAAAGAGTAAAAATAACGAAGAGTCTCACTGAGCTCTGGGGCAATACCAGCAGGTCTAAAATACACAAAATTACACTCCCAAAAGGATGCGGGAAGAGGAGGACAGAAACGTATTTGATGAAATAAAGATAAGAAAAGTTTTCAAATCTGTTGAAAACAATAAACGCAGAGATTCAAGAATCTCAACAAATTCCAAGCGGAAGAAACATAAAGAAAACCCAAACAAGGCATCTCATAATCAAATGTTGATAACCAATGAGGAACTTAAAAGCACCTAGAGAAAATGACACTTTAATGCAGCCCAACTACCATTCAAATGACCACCCACAGATTTATCAGCAGAAACCACAGAGTCTATAAGACAGTGGTAAACCACCACTAGAGTGCTAAAAGGGAAAAAAAAAAAAAATCATTACAAATAGACGTATAAAGATAAGAATTAACGCAGACTTCTTGTCAGAAACTGTGCAAGCCAGTAAACAATGCAGATATACCTTTACAGAAAGAGAACTATCAACATAGAATTCTATGCCCAGTGAAAATATATTTCAAAAATGAAACTTAAATAAAAACTTTTTCATACAAGTCAAAGTTGAGAGAATTCATCAGCAGCAGATCTATACCATAAAATCTATTCTTCAGATAAAAGGAGAATGGTGGATGAAAAGTTGGATTTATATAAGTAAATAAAGAGCATCAGAAATGGTAAGTATAAAATACATTTTCTCATTTTTAATCTGTTAAAAGGTGAATGGTTAAAATAAGCATAATAGCAATGTATTGTGGGGGTCGTAATATATTTAGAAGTAGAAAATACTTGCCACACATATAAATGAGAGACGAATTGTTTGCAGAAAATAGAAATAATTTCTACAATTTCATTAGAAAAAAAGTTTTCGTCACAGAAGAGAAAACACAAGTGGTCCGTGAATATATGAAAAGATGCTCAACTTCACTAGATTAGAGAAACATAGCTGAAAAATCACAATGAGATCCCATCGAAAACCACCCTTTGGCAAAAATTTAAAATTTTGATAGCATCTGGTGTTGGTGAGGGTATAGAGAAAAAGGAGCTCATACCTGGCCAGTACAATTACTGTGGGAAAGTATTGCATTATATAGTAAAATTGAGTATGTGGATTCTCTATGATAACAATTCAACTCGTAGGTAATCGATAGAGAAACTTGTGTATGTATACTGGGAGACATATATAAGAATGTGCATTGTGACAATCTTTGTAGGAGTAAAAAATTAGAAACTAAATTTATGCTGAAAATTGAATGAATGAATTAATTGTGGTATAATAATGGTACACTGTATACCACTGAAAAAGAAAAATTATAGTTACATCCAATAATGTATATGAATCACAGAATCATAATATTAAGGAACAGTAGCAAGTCATACATTGCTCATCATTTATATGATTCCAAAACCAGGCAAAGCTAAATAAAGTACTGTTGTCTGCCTTTTCCACTAGACCCTTTAACATGTTTATTACACCAATCTTAGAGTCCTTGTATGATATATCTTACAGGCCATTTCTGCATCTGATTTCACTGACCATTTCTTCTCTTGACTATGGGTCAAATTTTCTTACTACTTTGCATGACTCAAACTTTTGTATTGTGTACCCAATATTGTGTGGAAAAGAAGACTGGATGCTGAAGTAATATACACCCTCAGAATAAGGCACACCCTACTTCGGTCATGCCACTAGGGTGGGGACTGAGTCAATCTAATCTGCAGATGAGCTGGATCTGTATTCGTGGGATTTTTTGCAGCTTTAGTTATTCAGTCCACCTTTGGAGTCAAAGGATTTGATGCTGGAATCAAGCCCTCTTCAGCAGATTTAAGAGCTGATCGTTGTCCACATTCCCAGAAATCTCTTTGTGCTCTGCAGCCCAGCCTACAGCTTTCTGAATGTGGGAGGTCCTGTTCTGCTTTACAGTCTGTTATGGATTGAATTATGTCCCCTAAAAATGTGTGTCACATTGGCTAGGCCATGATTCCCAGTATTGTGTGATTGTCCACCATTTAGTCATCTGATGTGATTTTTCTGTGTTGTAAATCCTACCTCTATGATGTTAATGAGGCAGGATTAGAGGCAGTTATGTTAATGAGGCAAGGTTCAATCTACAAGATTATGTTGTGTCTTGAATGAATCTCTTTTGAGATATAAAAGAGAGAAGCGAGTAGAGAGATAGGGAGACTTCATACTACCAAGAAAGTAGTGCCAGGAGCAGAGCATGTCCTTTAGACCCAGGGTCCTTGTGCTGAGAAGCTCTTAGATCAGGGGAAGATTGATGACAAGGACCTTCCTCCAGAGCTGACAGAGAGAAAGCCTTCCCCTTGAGCTGGTGCTCTGAATTCAGACTTCTAGCCTACTAAACTGTGAGAGAATAATTTTTTTTTTTTCTTTGTTAAAGCCATCCACTTGTGGTATTTCTGTTATAGCAGCACTAGATAACTAAGACATAGTCCATGAATGCCAGCTTTTTGGGTTTCTGGGGAGTCCTCTTTGCTCCCTAGTGCTGCTATCAGAGAAATTTCCTGACCCCAGTCTTTAGAGGGCTGAGATGATTTCAATGGAGGCCTTGAGAGACTTGAAGAGATTTTAGTCAGCTCTCCTGCTCTGCTCCCAGCCTTCAGCAGATGCTTCCTTGCTCTCAGAGAAGGGCTGGTGATCCTCAGAGGGATTTCTTTCCATTCTCTTGCCCTGACTCCACCCTTCAGCATTCTATCCCTATGCTCCTTGGTTAAACTCGTGGAGAAAAGGTGGATGAGTAGGGACTTGCTCTGGGTCTGGGGCTCTTGGTATTCTAATCCATCATACAAGTCCACATACAACTGCTAAAAGTTTGTTGAAAGTTTGCTTAGTTTTTGTTACTCCCTTGCGTGGAAGATTTCTCCCTCTCCCACTATTCCACCAAACATGAAGGTAACCATGTATGTCTTCTTTCCTGGGAATGGATGATCTTTTTGGACTTTAGTTCATTTAATTTTGTTTATATCTTCAGTGCTCTGATTAGTTTTAAATGTCATAATTTTGCAATTTATTTTGACTGTTCTCATTGTTAGGCAGGAGTGACAATCTCACATGACTTATTAAATTGTAACTGAAAGCAGAAGATGAAGTTTGAGTTTCGAAGAAGGATTCACCAAATAGGTCCTTGAAATTATTCGTATTGCTTTTTGCTAAACTAAAAACTATTACATTTCATTATGTAAACTCAAATCATACAAAAATTACAAAAAAACTCAGATACACATATATTGGAAATCTTTCTTAATCCCACCTTCCAGACATATCACTTGTAAAAGTCTGCTGTTATTCCTGAAACTATTACTCTAAATAGCCAGCACAGTTTGTAAACTCAGAACTAATCTGATTTATCAAGACTGATGTTAAACAGAACGGTGTATGTTGCCTGAGGTGAGTTAAAGCTATTTATTTCTACATGCAATTAGAATAGATGGTGTCTCCAAATCAAATCAATGTCCTAAGTAAGTTTATAAAGGGCATGCAATAAGTTTCCTCTCCTCTTGCTCAGCAAGTTTTGACCCTAGCCTAATTTTATAATAACAAAATTTCATTATAGCAGAATAACTTTAGCTACATTTTGACTGAAGATCTATACAGATCAAAGAGAAATACAGGCTAGCTGAAAGATTGCAGTCGAGTTCAGCCATATGCTTGATGGATGTTGTGTTGGGAGAATCTGTGGAAATTAATACCATTGAGCTGTTTTGTTAATGTAGAGACGAATATGACTGAGAATGAGGGAATGGAGAACCATTAACTTACCTGAAAAAACTGGGCATATTACTTCATTCATCATTGCTAGTGATTCAAAAATTAGGTTTATGAACTTATTTCAAGACACAAAGAAAAGGTATTTTTCCTTGAAGAATTCAAATGAATAATAAATTTAGCAAATTTCAAGAACTCTTTCTAGGAAAAATTAGAAACATTCAATGCTCATAATTAAAAGGGACAGCTTTTGGTTATGTGATTGCACATCCCTGTAAACATTTTGGGCTTGAAGATTCAAAAGGTCTAAAGGGGCATTGTGTTTTTCTTAAAGCAGAAGATTACCTTTAATAGACTGTAATTAAAAACTGTCTCAGTTCATACCTATTCAAAAATCTTATTCCACTGAATTGTAAAATAAATATTTTCAGTTTTTGTTACTCAATCACTCAACAAAATATATAGACCAACTACTATATGCCAGGAACTGTGGTAGGTGCTGCGATAAGAAAGAGAGCAAAATCAGACACAATCCTTGACCTTGTAGTGCCTACACTCTGTAGTAAAAGTTGGACATTATTTGATAATCACAATGTTTTTATTGTTGTTAGGTGCCATCGAGTCGGTTCCAACTCATAGTGACCCTATGTACAGCAGAATGAAACACTACCCTATCCTTCGCCATCCTCACATTCATTATTATGCTTGAGCCCATTGTTGCAGCCACTGTGTCAATCCATCTCGTTGAAGGTCTTCCTCTTTTTCGCTGACCCTCTACTTTACCAAGCATGATGTCCTTCTCCAGGAACTGGTCTCTCCTAATAACATATCCAAAGTATGTGAGACAAAGTCTTGCCATTCTTGTTTCTAAGGAGCATTCTAGCTGTACTTCTTCCAAGAAAGATTTGTTTTGTTTTTCTGGCAATCCATAATATAGTCAATATTCTTTGCCAACACCATAATACAAAGGCGTCAATTCTTCTTTGGTCTTCTTTTTCATTGTCCAGCTTTTGCATGCATATGCAGTGACTGACAATACCATGGTTTGGGTCAGGCGTACCTCGGTCCCCAAAGTGACATCTTTGGTTTTTAACACTTTAAAGAGGCCTTTTGCAGCAGATTTGCCCAATAAAATGTGTCATTTGATTTCTTGACTGCTGCTTCCACGGCCGTTGATTGTGGATCCAAGTAAAATGAAATCCTGATAACTTCAATATTTTTTCTGTTTATCATGATGTTGCTTATTGATCCAGTTGTGAGGATTATTGTTTTCTTTATGTTGAGGTATAATCCATACTGAAGGCTGTAACCTTTGATCTCCATTAGTGTTTCAAGTTCTCTTCACTTTCAGCAAGTGAGGCTGTGTCACCTGTATATCGCAGGTTGTTAATGAGTCTTCCTCCAGTCCTGATGCCCCATTCTTCTTCATATAGTCCAGCTTCTTGGACTATTTGCTCAGAATACAGATTGAATAAGTATCGTGAAAAGATACAACCCTGACACCCATCTTTCTTGATTTTAAACCATGCAGTATCCCCTTGTTCTATTTGAACGACTGCCTCTTGGTCTATGTACAGGTTTCTCATGGGCACAATTTAGTGTCCTGGAATTCCCATTCTTCACAATGTTATCCATTAATTTGTTATGATCCGCACAGCTGAATGCCTTTTCCAGTCAATAAAACACAGGTAAACATCTTTCTGGTATTCTCGGCTTTCAGCCAAGATCCATCTGACATCAGCAATGATATCTCTCGTTCCACGACCTCTTCTGAATCCGGCTTGAACTTCTGGCAGTTCTCTGTTTTCATAGGTTCATACTTCATACATTTCATGTTCCAATTATTAATAGATGTTTGCAGCTGTTTGTTCTCATTTTGAGTTGTGCCACATTAGCAAATGAAGGTCACAAAACTTTACTCCATCCATGTCATTAATGTCAACTTGAATTTGAAGAGTCAGCTCTTCCCCAGTTGTCTTTTGAGTGTCTTCCAACCTCAGGGACTCATCTTTTGGCACCATACCAGACAATGTTCTGCTGCTATTCATAACGTTTTCACTGGCCAATTTTTTAAGAAGTAGACCACAAGGTCCTTCTTCCTAATCTGTCTTCGTCTGGAAGCTCTGCTGAAACCTCTCCACCATGGGCAACGCTGCTGGTACTTGAAATACCAGTAGCATAGTTTCCAGCATCACAGCAACATGCAAGCTACCACAATACGACAAACTGACAGACGTGTGGGGATAATCACAATAAACAATATAAAATTATACTATAATATTAAAAACAGAGATAGGTGCTCTGCTTACAAGGAATGTGTTTTATAAAAGCATATACAAGAAGGATCTAACCTAGACTGAGACAGTCAGAGAAGGCTTCCCTGGATCTGAAATCTGAAGGCTGAATGGGCATTAACTAAGTGAGCATAAGAAGGTTTGGTCCATATAGAGAGGTAATGGTGTATTTGACTATTGTTAGCTCTGGTTGTGCAGTGATTAAGTGCTCAGCTGCTAACCAAGAGGCCAGCCACCAGCCCTTCCTTGGGAGAAAGATGTGGCAGTCTTCTTCTGTAAAGATTTACAGCCTTGGAAACCCTATGGGGCAGTTCTACTTTGTCCTATAGGGTCACTATGAGTCAGAACGGACTCACAGCGACGGGTTAATCTTCCTACTGCCCTCTACTTTTCCACTTAATGACTAATTCATTGACTTTTATGCCCACAGTCATCCGTGGAACTCACCCCTAAGACTGATAAATTCAACATAGCTCACAATCAGAAAAAAGTTCATTATCCCAGAAGTAGCTGGGTTTTTTTCCACTGAATCATTGTAGTTGCTGTTCCCCCAAATTCCAGTGTCTGGGCCTTTCACAGCCTTAGCCTGAAGAGCTGCATAACTTTTTTTGTTGTTCAAAATTAGACTGTTGGTACATGATAAAGGCTGATATTTCCCATAGACAGTGGGACCATTTTGATTGATCTAAGTATCCCCTACCAGCACTAAACACAGTGTCTTGAACATGGTAGAATATTGATTATAAACACACACACACATATATGTAAAACCAAAGGAAACCCATTGCCATCAAATTGATTCCGACTCACAGTGAGCCTATAGGACAGAGTAGAACTGCCTCATAGGGTTTCCAAGGAGTGGCTCATGGATTTGAATTGCTGACCTTTTGGTTAGCAGCAAGTTCTTTATCACTGTGCCGAGAGAGAGAGAGAGAGAGAGAGAGAGAGAGAGAGAGAGAGAGAGAGAGAGAGAGAGAGAGAGAGAGAGAGAGAGAGAGAGAGAGAGAGAGAGAGAGATGGAGAGAGAGAGAAAGAGCCCTAGTGCCATAGTGGTTAAATTCTCAGCTGCAAAGAAGGCCAGCTGTTTAAACCCACCACCTACTCTGTGGGAGAAAGATGTGGCAGTCTGCTTCCATAAAGATTACAGCCTTGGAAATCCTACGAGGCGTTCTGCTCTCTCCTATAGGGTTTCTATGAGACAGAATCAACTCGATGGCGATGGGTTTATGTGTATACATAGAGAGAGAGATCGAGAGAGAGAGACTGAAAGAGGATACATTTACGATCTTATAATCTATGCACCACCCTTCACAATAAACACATTAATTGATCTAGTTGATTTCCTGTCTGCAAAACAGAAGGTGATTGGGGTTGATTAATAGAAGCCTCCACTATGATTTATTTAATTGTACTTCAGTAAAGGGATCTGTATCTCCAACTGAACTGACAATTTATGCTTCATTAAATTCTCCTCTCGTTTTTGCACTTCAGGTACTTCGACTAGATGGCAGCTTTGTTTTGAATGGCTCATTCAAGTGTGGTATGATGCCAGTGAGTAGCTGAAGAAGCCATAGAATTAAAAGTGCCTTTTACATCTGGAAGACACTACCTCTCACTTATAATACTGGATTGAACCATGTGGTTCATAAATATTCATAAATATGAAAAAAAAGTGTCTACGATAAATGAACAAACATCACAGAATTCCTTAATGGGAAGCTCATCTAATGCTTAAGAATCGGAAATTTATTTTTACAGACGTGAAATATTTGCCTTATCTGGCACATTTGAGGATTAGATGGTTTAGAGACTTATTATTCATTTTTAATTACAGTACGCACAGAATATTAACCCTTCAGTGATTAAATATGATCCAACAATATATAAAGCTTGCAAGATGTTATGCTTGCAGACTTTATTTTCTGAAGTTGAATTACACAGTATATTTGGATATTTTCTTGGAAATAAGTTTTATTTCACCCCAAATGTGAGCTAGGTTTTTGCATTCACATATTGACTTGAATTTACACAAATAAGAAAGGTTCAAATATGTAGGGATAAGATTTTATTTACATTCCTTTACTATTATCTTAACATCATAGAGAATTAAAGATCCCTGGTGGTGAAGTGGTTAAAAGCACTCGACTGCTAACCGAAAGGTTGGTGGTTTGAACCTACCAGCTGCTCTGCAGGAGAAAGATATGTCAGTCTGCTTCTGTAAAGATTTACAACCTTGGAAGCCATATGGGGCAGTTCTTCTCTGTCCTATAGGATCGCTATGAGTCAGAATCGACTGGACAGCAATGGGAGTGGGAGTATTTCATTGGCGAAACGCCGAGAATCTTAAACTTTTTTCTCTTTGAAGATAATTAAATACTAAAAATATTACTATCTTCCTTAAAATAAGCATTTATCAATGATTTTAAGTTATTTATATTCATGAGACAATAAAATCATATTAAATGATTCTTCCAACTCTCATGATTTCAATAGATATGATCTTTAACCAAATTGTTGCTTTTATGACTAGATGTTCACATCCCTTATAAAAAGTCCCCATTTTCTCTGTGGTTTCTTTATCACCGTGTATACTGTCCGATAAGACGTCTTCCCTAATTTGTTTTCTAAGGTCCCTGGGTGGCAAAAAGGGTTTGCACTCGCCTGGTAATCTAAAGGTTGGCAGTTCAAACCTACCCAGAGGCACCTCGAAAGAAGGGCCTGGCGATCTGCTTCCATAAAGATTGTAATTTACTAAAGAAAACCCTATGAAGCATGTCTACTTTGTAACACATGGGGTCACCATGAGTCAGAATCCACTCGACTTCACGAGACAACAACAACAATTTGTTAACTCACTGACAACCAGATGCCTTAGAAATTGAGTTAGTAGCTATGGCACTGTCTTTGTATTTATATTTTCTTTTTAAGATGGAAATCAGAGGTTTCTTTAAGCAGCTCAACCATGATTCTCTGTGGTACAGGTTAATTCCAGAAGAAATTCAGTAGAAATATGGAGACTTTCAGAGAAAAACCCAGAGAAGTCACTTGAGTGAGACGGGTAGCAGCGATACTCAAAAGGCAAGCCTTATCTGATGGACTTCATTATTTAGCAGCAACCTGGCAATTTCACTCTTTCCTTTGTGGATGGTCAAATATTTCTTATGAAAATTGCTTCCTCAGTTTATTTAACATCTCGCACACACAAAAGTCCTTTGAACTGCTGGTACGTGTTTCACCGCGTCCCCTTTCTTTCACAGGAGCACCACTCTGCGTTCTGCCCCCCGACATACTTCCCTTAAACAAACATCCTTCTTTTAAGAAGCAAAGAAAGTCTCAGCTCTTCATTTTTGTTTGACTTACCACATATTGCTGTTCACAGTCACCCAAACACAGATGGAAAACAGGCTCTAACTTTTTCCACTGGTGGCTTTTTCACAAGACCCTTTCTCTTGAAATATTGTGACTGATTCTTCTGAAAAGAAATTGTCCCTTTCTCATCTCTTTCCTCCCTCAACAGAAATTGTTTATTTGTGAACTTTGCCATTTTGGGAGTAACAGCTCCCTTATGACACAGCGTATACCAATGGAACGAGTTAAAAATAAATAAATAAACTCACAATTTATGTTTCTCTGATTTGGCACCTCCCAAGTAAATAGATTCAAAGAAATAAAGAGACAAAAAAATAAACCTACCGATAATTTCTTATCCCTAGAAGGGAATGTACATGAAGAGGAAGCAAATTATCCCTCCAACTTTTTATCCACAATTTCCTTGCTTTGTCACTAAGCCAAGAAGGGTGTGGCCAATTTACACTCAGGAAAGGGATTATTTCAGAGTACAGTTCTCCCTTGCGCGCATAGGTGTAAGCTAAGGATAGATAAATTCACAATGTCTTTTGAAAACCAAGTGGATTGTTCTTCAGGGGTGGTAGGCAGACTTCTCTTTGTCACACAGAGCAACTATTTCCAACATGATATCATATAAAAATCTACCTGGCATGATTTAAAAATTATATAGGGCTTTTACTTAGAAAAAAGAAGTTTAATGTAGAGGGAGAAGTACATGATTAGGAGATTATCCTGTAACTGATAAACTTATCAGAGCCTCACACTTTGGATCTGTCACTGCTAACTTCACCTGGTCTCATCTATAAAATATGAGAGTTAGAATAGAATGAACTGTAGGTTCCCTTCCAATGCTAATGTTTGTTTGCCATTTTATGATTTTCTAAGAGCCTTCTAGTTGTTTCAAAAAAATCTGAGACACCTTTATTTTATGGAAACCTATTACAGAAAACCCTTAACTTTTAAAACTGTAATTAAAACCTGGTTATTCACAATACTAGAGATTTCTTTTTTTGAAAAGGGCTCCTTAAAATTATGAGCTTTGAAGCAAAAACGATACTACTTAATTTTCAAGCAGCTTTAGGGAAAATGTTTGTGTGTGTGTAATTAAGACTCTACCATGTACAAGAGGTTACAAGAAGAACGTGGAAATAAAATTAAAATGTCTTTTTAAAATTACTACTCTAGCATCAAAAGTTCTAGCATTTCTATGCATAAAACAGTGTGCATTGTCTTAAACTAACATATTTCCCCTAAAGCTGATATATATATTATATTACATGGAGAGGAAGAAAGGAGAAAGAGAAAGGAGAAAAAAATCAGTAAATACACATACACATGCATATACACACGTGTGTGTGTGTGTGTGTGTATACACTGTCATTACTACTGTTGTTCACTAAATATTTTTGGACTCCCTTCTTCCATTCAGAAAGTAGGCTTGCATTTTCTTGCCCCTTTGAAGTTAGATGAGGCCTTCTGACCATGGCAGTGAGCTGTGAGTACAAGTGGTACGTTTCACACCCAGGTGGAAACTCTAAGGGAAGCACTGAGCTCAACACATTCCTTTTCCTGGCTGTGGTGACCCTGGAGGCACATAATGACATGAAGCCCTGTCAGTCTGGGTTTATGAATGATCACGATGAGCAGAGACTCCTGACAACCTGTGTTAGACATGCAGTGTCAGCAAGAAATAACATTTTGTTGGGTAAAACCACTGAGATATAGAGATTATTTGTTACTGCAGGACAACCTAATCCAGAAGTTGGAAACATTTTTTTGTAAAAAATCAATTAATAAATAATTTCGAATTTGCAGGCTGCATATGCTCTCTATCGTATATTCCTCTGTTTTTGTTCTTTTTTTTTTAATAACAAGTGTTTAAAAATGTAAAAAAAAAAAACAAAAAAAACCTTCATTTCCAGACTGTACAAAAACAGGTTGCAGGCCAGATTTGGCCTGTGAATAGGGGTCATAGTTTTCTGACCCCTATCCTAGCTTATCCTGACTGTAAAAGACTTTTACTTTCTATATGCCTCAGTTTCCTCAACAGTAAAATAGAATGTTGTTGTTGTTATTGTTAGGTGCCGTTGAGTTGGTTCCGATTCATAGTGACCCTACGTACAACAGAATGAAACACTGTCCGGTCCCGCGCCATCCTCACAATCTTTGGCCCATTGTTGCAGCCACTTTGTCAAACCATCTCGTTGAGGGTCTTCCTGTTTTTCACTGACCCTCTACTCTACCAACCATGATGTCCTTCTCCAGGGACTTGTCCCTCCTGCTAATATGTCAAAAGTACAAGAGACAAAGGAGCATTCTGTTTGTACTTCTTCCAAGACAGATTTGTTCCTTCTTTTGGCAGTCCATGGAATATTAAATATTTTTCCCCAACACCATAATTAAAATATTCTTCTCCAATCTACTTTATTCATTGTCCACTTTTCGCATGTGTATGAAGCGATTAAAAATACCTTGGCTTGGGTCAGGAGCACCTTAGTCCTCAAAGTGACATCTTTGCTTTTCAGCACTTTAAAGAGGCCTTTTGCTGCAGATTTGCCCAATGCAATATGTCGTTTGATTTCTTGACTTGTGCTTCCATGGGCGTTGATTGTGAATCTAAGAAAAATGAAATTCTTGACAACTTCAGTCTTTTCTCCATTTACATTGATGTGCTTATTGGTCTAGTTGTGAGGATTTTTGTTTTATGTTGAGGTGTAATCCATACTGAAGGCTACATGTAGTCTTTGATCTTCATCAGTAAGTACTTCAAGTCCTCTTCACTTTCAGCAAGCAAAGTTGTGTCATCTGCATATCACAGGTTGTTACTGAGTCTTCCTCCAATTCTGATGCCTCATTCTTCTTCATGGAGTCCAACTTCTTGGTTTATTTGCTCAGCATACAGACTGAATAGGTAAGATGAAAGGATACAACCCTGAGACACATCTTTCATAATTTTAAACTGCACAGTATCCCCTTGTTCTGTTCAAATGACTACTTCTTAGTCTATGTACAGGTTCCTCATAGCACAGTTAAGTGTTCTAGAATTCCCATTCTTCACATTGTTGTCCATAATTTATTATGATCTACTCAGTCGCATGCCTTTTCACAGTCAATAAAACAAAGGTAAACATCTTTCTGGTATTCTCTGCTTTCAGTCAAGATCCATCTGACATCAGCAATGATATCTCTCTTTCCACGTCCTCTTCTGAATCAGGCTTGAATTTCTGGCAGTTCCCTGTGGATGTCATCACTTTTGAATGATCTTCATCAAATTTTACTTGTGTGAGATATTAATGATATTGTTTGATAATTTCTGCATTTCGTTAGATCACCTTTCTTTGGAATGGGCACGAATATGGATCTCTTCAAGTTAGTTGGCCAGGTAGCTTCTCCCAAATTTCTTGATATAGATGAGTGAGCGCATCCAGTGTTGCATCTGTTTGTTGAAACACCTCAATTGGTATTCCATCAATTCCTGGAGCACTGTTTTTTGCCAATGCCTTCAGTACAGTTTAGATTTCTTCCTTCAATACCATTGGCTCTTGATCATATGCTACCTCCTAAAATGGTTAAATGTCGACAATTATTTTGGTACAGTGACTCAGTATTCCTTCAATTTTCTTTTAAAGTTTCCTGTATTGCTCAATATTTTCCCCATAGAATTTTTCAGTATTGCAACTTGAGGCTTGAATTTTTTCTTTAGTGCTTGAGAAATGCTGAGTGTGTTCTTCCCTTTTGGTTTTCTAACTCTACGTCTTTGCACATTTCATTACAATACTATACTTCATCATATCTTTCTTTTGCTTTAGCCACTGTATGTTCAAGAACAAGTTTCAGAATCTCTGGTGACATCCATTTTGGTTTTTCTTTCTTTCTTGTCTGTTTAATGACAGCTTTCTTCATGTATGATGTCCTTCCACAACTCGTCTGGTCTTTGGTCATTAATGTTCAGTGCGTCAAATCTATTCTTGAGATGATCTCTAAATTCAAGTGGGATATACTCTATGTCGTATTTTGGCTCTAATTTTCTTCGGCTTCAACTTGAACTTCCATATGAGCAATTGATGATCTGTCCTGCAGTCAGTCTCTGGCCTTGTTCTGACTTATGATACTGAGCTTCTCCACTGTCTCTTTCAACAGATGAAGTCAATTTGATTCCTGTGTATTCCATCTGGTGAGGTCCACGTGTATAGTCGCTGTTTATGTTGAAGAGAAAAAAGGATTTGCAACGAAGAAGTCATTGGTCTTGCAAAATTCTATCATGTGATCTCCAGCATTGTTTTTATCACCAAGGCCATATTTTCCAACTACTGATCCTTCTTCTTTGTTTCCAACTTTCGCATCCAACCACCAGCAATTATCAATGCATCTTGATTGCATGTTTGATCAATTTCAGACTGCACAAATTGATAAAAATCTTCAACTTCTTCATCTTTGCTCTTGTTTGGTGTGTAAATTTGATTAATGGTCGTATTGACTAGTCTTCCTTGTTGTTGTTGTTGTTAGATGCCATCGAGTTGGTTCTGACTCATAGCGACCCTATGTATAACAGAACGAAACACTGCCTGGTCCTGCACCATCCTCACGATTGTTGTTATGCTTGAGCCCGTTGTTTCAGCCACTGTGTCAATCCATCTCATTGAGGGTCTTCCTCTTTTTCACTGACCTTCTAGTTTACCAAGCATTATGTCCTTCTCCAGTGACTGATCCCTCCTGATAACACATCCAAAGTATGAGACATAGCTTCATCATCCTTGTTTCTAAGCAACATTCTGGCTGTACTTCTTCCAAGACAGATTTGCTTGTTCTTTTGGCAGTCCATGTTATAGTCAATATTCTTTGCCAACATCATAATTCAAAGGCATCTTTGTTGTAGGTGTATGAATATTATCCTATCACTGACAGCATTATACTTCAGGATAGATCTTGAAATGTTCTTTTTGACAATGAATGCAATGCCATTTCTCTTTAATTTGTCATTCCTGGCATAGTAGACCGCATGATTATCAGACAATCATGAGGTCTACTATGCCAGGAATGACAAATTAAAGAGAAATACCAATACCAATACCAATCCATTTCAGCTCACTAATGCCTAGGATATTGATCTTTATGTGGTCCATTTCATTTTTGGCAACTTCTAATTTTCCTAGTTTCATACTTCTTACATTCTAAGTTCCAATTATTAATGGATATTTGCAGCCATTTCTTCTCATTTTGATTCATGCCATATCAGCAAACGAAGGTCCTGTAGCTTGACTCCAATCACATCATTAAGGTCGACTCTACTTCAAGGAGGTATCTTCCACAGTCATATTTTGAGCACCTTCCAATCTGAGGGACTCATCTTTTGGCACTATACTAAACAACATTCTGCTGCTATTTATAAGGTTTTCACTGGCTAATTTTTTTCAGAAGTAGACTGCCAGGTCCTTCTTCCTAGTTTGTCTTAGTTTGTAAGCTCCACTGAAATCTGTCCACCATTGATGACCCTGCAGGTATTTGAAATACCAGTGGCATAGCTTCCAGCATCACAGCAACAAGTAAGCCACCACAGTATGACCAACTGTCAGACAAGTGGTGGGTAAAATAGAATACAGCTCTTCAAATTACTACCTTAGGGCTTTTTCAGGGGATAAAAAGAAGAAATGAAGGTGGAATTATTTTGAAAAAGTAATGTATTATACTATGCAAAATGTTATTATTTCAATATAAACAATGATTCAAAGCAATACTCAAAAACCAAGATGGGTAAAAAAAAAAATTGTATTCTCTATCATATCCTCTTTATTTTCAAATAGATAACCTATTTCATATGGAGCTCTTCAATGCCATCGCTCAATATTTCCCACGGCATGCTTTATAACACCCTAACACGCTCTACTATACTATCTCTGTTGGAGATTTACAATGCATGTTAGTATATTATAGACTCCAGGATTCCTTACCTGTGTTTTTTAAACATATTTGTCTATGGAGCCCTTTTACACATAATACCTATCAATATCCAATGGAATTGCTATTCAGTAGAATACACTTTGAGCAGCCTTGCATCACCTCTTACTTGGTACTGAGCGCCTTGAAGTCAAGTCATTGCTACCATGACTGGTCAAAGGCTAAACTTTTCCCGCTTTCCCAAGCATCTGCCTTTGCCCAGCCTCATAAGATCCAGCTCTGGATTTACAACATCTCTGGACAATTCATGTCAAACTTGGCCTCGAACCCCTGTTGTTGGTAATGGTAAAAGTTAATCTCACAGTAAGGTTTGGAACTGTAGCAAATGCAGATTAACTTGGTGCCAAAAGAAACATACTCAGGTAAAAGCACTGAATGGGAGAGGCAGAGGAGGGGTTTGGGGTTATTTGAGTTTTTTTAACTTTCCAGATTGAGTGTTTTATAAAAATAATGATAATTTGCAGTAGTATTCTCTGAAGAACTTCAGGCTTTTCAAAGCAACAATTAGGTTTCCACAGAGACCTTGTCATTTGTGATAGACATTATGTTACACTGGATTACTTCACTCTCATGTATCATAATCATCTTCCTTTGCCATGTTATCCAAAGCTAATTCAGCATGCAGTCCTAGAATGAGTAACAAATATTTTCCATTTAGAATTGTATTAGAATTTTATAAGTTAGCAAACCCAAGAGCAGGGGGGATTATAAGACAATAAATAAAGTAAAAACTAAATTAAATATACTTCAGCTATATGGTGGAAATACACACACACACACACACACACACACACACACGCACAAACTTTATTATATAAATGGAAAGCAACTTACAAAATCTATGTTAGCTATGCCAGAATGGGCATTCCTATTTCAATTGACATGGAATTATAGATGTCACACTCATGATTTTGTTGTCTTTTCCACAAGATACAGTAGGAAAAAAAATTTTAAAAAGAAGGAAAAAAAAAAAACTGCTTAAGGTGGTGAGTAATGATCTACCCCATGAATGGAAATTGCCTCCAACTGAAATGGTCTGGAATTCTTCATGTGTCCCCATTCTTCCTGCCCCTAATTACCTAAATCAGAGCCAGAGTAATAGCACTGGACACTGTAGTCCAAAAGGCTGATCTTAAACAAGAATTTTCCAGCATGTAACAGTGTAACTTCAGGAAAGTTACTTAACTACTCAGTCCAAACCCGCTGCCGTCAAGTCGATGCTGACTCATAGTGATCCTATAGAACAGAGTAAAACTGCCCCATAGGGTTTCCAAGGTGGATTGGTGGATTCAAACTGCTGACCTTTTGGTTAGCAGCCAACCTCTTAACCACTGTACCACCAGGACTCCTGAACTTTTACTTAATCACCTAAAAAATATGGTTAATGATATCCCTCTCCCTCAACGTGCTGTGATGAAGGTGCTTACAGCTAATGTTTATGAAAGCTCCTACATTGTGAATGACATGATTTACATCACGTGTTTAATAACTGTAAATGTGAATCTGAGTCAAATTATCAGTGATTCAAAATGCACTGCTCTTAATTACTCCTCTTAAGACCAGGACTATAGGGTAGGTTCTGAGGGGCAAAGACAAGTTTCCCAGCTGTGGCCTGAAAATTAACAGAAAGCTAGACTCAAACAAACTTAAAATGTAATATAACATATTTTTCCCTCAAAAGGAAATCTAAAGGTAGTGTGGGCTTCAGGGTTGGTTGATACAGCAACTGAAGAATGACATCAAACATCCGGTTTCTTTCCCTCTCTGCTCTGCTATACACAACATTAACTTCATTCCAGGGCTGTTTCAGGAGTCTCCAGGTGACAAACACGATTATTCACTCGACTACTAATGATAAAGGCTGGTGATTAGAACCCACCCAGACATGCCTCAGGAGAAAAGCCTGGTGATCTGCTTTCGAAAGTTTACAGCTTTAAAACCCTACGGAGCACAGTTTTCCTCTGCACACATGGGGTCGCTATGAGTCAGAATCAACTTGACAGCAACTGGTTTATTTTATTTTATTTTGTTTAAAGCTGTTTCTCCAGTGGGACAGAAGGTAGTTCCTTTCAACCATGGGCTAAGTCCCTCTATTGAGTGTTGACTGAGCTAACTCCGGTCATATGTTACTGGGCAAATGACAGCCAGGAGAATGTTGCATTCTGATTGACTTAAGCATTGGCTTCTCAACCACTACTGGCAAAGACTATGAGAGCACCATAATTGGCTTAGTCAAATCAGGGCCTGTCTGTAGAACTAGGGTCACTTTCCAAACCATGAGGCAGCCCTGGTGGCGCAGTAGTTAAGAGCTCAGCAGCTAACCAAAGGAATCTACCAGCCGCTCCTTGGAAACCCGATGGCGCAGTTGCTATTCTGTCCTAGAGGGTCGCTATGTGTCAGAACAGACTCAACGGCAATGGGTTTCCCAAACCACAAGGCTGCTGCATGTTAGGCAGTTAACTCCGCTGTTCCCGTAACCAGCTTTTTCTAGAAGAGCTACAAGAATTATTTTGTTAATAACCTGATACAGTCTCCATGCCATTTTAAAAAGCCAATAAACCACTCAATTTTGAGTCAGGAATTTAAAAATTATCTCTTCTTACTTGCCCTATAAACTAGTCATGCAAATTAGCCCAGACCACATAAACAGGAAAGAAATCTAGCTTAGTTTAAAAGAAATCAGCATAGGGAAAAAGGGATTGTTTTTTTCCTTGTTGGAATTATATTTTAAAAAACCAACAAAACAAACCTATTGCTGTCAAGTCAATTTCAACTCATGGTGACCCCATGTGTGCAGAGCAGAACTGCACTCCATCGGGTCCTCAAGACTGAACTTTCAGAAGCTGATGACCAGACCTTTCTTCCAAGGTGCTTTTTGTTGTTGCTGTTAGGTGCCATTGAGTTGATTCAGACTCATGTGACAGAATAGAATGGCCTCATAGGGTTTTCTAGGCTGTAATCTTTATAGGAGCAGATTGCCATGTCTTTCTCCCACAGAGCCTCTGGGTGGGTTCAAACCACCAGCCTTTCAGAGAGCAGTCAAGCGCTTACCACCGAACCACCAAGGCAGGTGGCTCTGGGTGGGTTCAAATCACTAACCTTTCTGTTAGTAGTAGAGCACTTAACCATTTGTGCCACCCAGGGACTTGCATTGTATTTCAAGACAGGGGTCTACATCACCAGCTAATATACCATAAGATTGATTTGGTAAGTATGAAAAGCTTGGGCCATGTAACAGTTTTAGCCAGATGAAATTTTAGGGTAATAAAAATGATGCTTGAGCCCTGATTCTTCTAGTTTCTACCTGTGCAAACTTCAGCAAATTATTTCACTGCTCTTTGGCTCAGTTTTCTCAAAAGTAAAACAAAGATAAAAATAGTACCTACACCATAGGGATACTGTGAGAATTAAATGACATAATGTATGCAAAGGTTTAGGATAGTGACAGGCATGTAGAAGAAAATACAGAAGAATTTCCTATTATTACATTACTAGTATTATTTTTTATTTTACTTTCAAAGTAGTTTTAGCTGTTTGTTGAGGATGTGTTAGACTATACAAGAATAAAAGTGAATATATCTTTTTGTATACATTTTCAAGTTTGTTATTAAAAAATTTACTTATAACCAAACTGTTCTACCGTTTATAGATTTATTATAAGATTTGCAGCAAACACAAACCTAGAAAGACATATGTCATGCAAAATGATGAAAACCTAACACCTCATTTTGTATACTCCATGCAGCTATAAAACTTCTCAAGACATACTCATGCCAAGGCCCAAAGTGAAGAAAGAATTTGGTTTGTTTCAAATAGGATTTGGGTATGATTTTTATTTAGCTTGACTCTGAAAAATACAAGAGTATCTGGAATCTCTTTTACCAATTATAGAATAACTGTGCCTATGTGATTGTTATTTTGGGAATATTCTTTTAATTCAAATAGCTTTGAAATGCTATGGGTGATTTTATTTATTCATAAATAAATATGAATCCAAAATGTTATTTAAAAAATTATTAAAATAGTACTTAATCCAATTAATGATCTAAGAATAAAACAAATGGGACAGTAACATAGGCTACTTTGTAGAGTTTGCTAGAAGGTTGGGCTCATGAGGCTAGTTACAGATTCCATTTAAGTCTGGCATGGCCTAGTTTGAAAAGCTCTGTTCTATAACCAGTCCACTTCCAGGCAGTCCTTTGGGGACACCGGGCTTTTGAGGACGTAAGAAAGACCAGGTAAGTGTAGAAAGGGCACAGCCTGTATCTATACAACTGCTAGAAAGTAATGAAGAGCTGTGTGTTATAGATGGTAGGCCAGTAGCATTGGGAGTAATAGTTATCACAATAATTTCCGTTTATTGAGTACATGCACATGCTATACTTTGATAGATGTCTTACAAAGTTTATTTCATTTTATTTAACCTTCAGAACGACACAGTGAAGTAGGTATTATTATCCGCTTTCCAAAGATGAAGAAAATCAAGCTTGCTTAAAACCACACAGCTAATAACAGTGCCACACATGAGAATTCAGCGAAGGGTAATTGAGGGTGGGAATGCAAGGCAGCTGATGGGACCCCTGAGCATACCATAGGCTTAATGTTTCTTTCCATATGTTTTAAGCTACACTTTATACTGGCAGTTTTCAAACAGCTTCATCAAAAGCCCAAAAAAAAGTTTTGTAATTTAAAAATGCAAAACAAATCTCTTTCTGATTTTTTTTCTTTGGAGTAGGAGGACTGGATGATGATGATGAAGAAAATAATGGTGACTAGGATGATAGCAATAGGTATTATTGAGTGTTTACCGTGAGCCAAACACTTTTTTAAGCACATGTAATCCTCCCAACAACCTTAAGAATGAGATAAGTATTACTTTACTCCCATTTTACGGATGAAGTAAGTGAGGATAAAAAAGGCTAAATAATTTCTCCTAAGATCACATAAATACTAAAAGGAAGAGCTTGGATTTAAGTAACCTCTGTATAAGGTCAAAGACTATGCTACTACAAAGAAATAAAAACCCTTTGCCATCGAGTTGATTCTGACTATAGTAACACTATAGGACAGAGTAGAACTGCCCACATAGGGTTTCTAAGGCTGTAAGTGTTTATGGAAGCAGATTGCCACTTCTCCAGCGGAGCAGCTGGTGAGTTCGAACTCCCGACCTTTCGGTTAGCAGCCCAGCACTTTAAGCACTGTGCCACCAGGGCCCTTACCAAGATACTATACTGACCAAAAAAACAAAACAAAACAAAGAAAGTTTTACATAATTTGGTGGATTTATGATAAAAATTGTATCCTGCTCTCTATTAATTCATCTAAATCTACCCTCCCCAATTTAGCTCTCAGAATGATACATCAGTGGTTTCATGGCATAATAACTTATGCCTCTAATGAAAGCCTCTTGTGAAACATAAATATTTTCTGAGAGGCTAAACTGCAGGGAATGGAGCATACAAGTTTCCCCACACAGTTTGAATGGGGTACAGATTCTCAGCCAATTTTTTTTTTTAAACTAGTTCTTGAAAACTCTTAATTTTGTTGATACTTTCCTAGGATACTTAGGATGTGTATAAAATGCTTACATTTACTTACAGTGTGTGTGCATTCAGCCATAAAAACAAAATGGAGAACAATTCAAATTAAATGGTATCATTTGCTCAAATGCAGGTCTCTTTGGTCACACCTTCTTAATGAATAGAAGCAGACAAGCAACACAGCTAATAAGTTATTTTAATAGGGTGATGTAACGGCGTGTGAACTGTTACCTCCTGGGAGAGTGAGTGACAGATTCCAGTTCTCATTACTGTGTAGATTAGTCTCAGAGAATTCATTAGTGCCCAGTGTGGCAGCTCTGCTGAGTGCCCTTGATTTGGAAAAAGATCCAGGAGGCCCATGTGCCCAAGAAACTGTAAAGACGGATGATCTGGAGTTGAAGGCTTTCAGGGCAAAGGACTCTCCTGAGAAGATGGCAATTATTCACCTAGTGTTTCAGGCAATTGGTGACAGCTCTCTTCCCCTTTGTCTATATCAGTACATACAATAAAACAACAGAGGAATATTGGATTTCATCTCATCTATGAGGAGGCAGCTTTAATGCAAAGGTAGAGCACATATGTATACTTTATCTCCATTACAAGTAACTTTTGGTTTTATAGGATAACAATAAACTTCAGAAGTCACATAGAAAATGCATATTATCAATAACGCTGATATTTCATTTTTAACCCCCTTCACCAAACCACCAAACAAGATTGGATAAATATTGATTGAGTTAAAAATCCTATATATGCTATTTCTGCCACATGCTGGCAAAGCTATTTCTTCAAACTAGCTTCATAATAAACACAGATGATGTTCTAGGCTTTGGGGCATTTATTAAAGGGGCCACCGTAGCACTGTTCATACACTATTAAAGCTTTCATACCTTTTTGGCTGCAACCCTAGTAAGAAACATGCTTTGCACATAAGCCAACACCATGTAGGTATTTAGACAGCTGAAATTAAAGTTTCGGTACATGAGATGTCCTCTGACCTATATTATTCTATTCTAATCTATTCTATTATTTTACAGTATTCTATTTTTAAAATGTTGATTCTATTTTAAAAATTGCTTTCACTGCTTACAATGAATCAGGATCTGCAGTTTGAAAAACTCTATATGAAAGGACAGTGTTTCAGGACAGAGGCCTTTTCATATTAATTTTTATAAGAATAATCATTTATTAACTGAGCACTTACTATGCATTGAGCACTGTATCAATGCCTTAAAAATTTTGATATTACTTAATTTATTCTTCACAACACTGGCGGAAGTGAATATTATTCATTTGCAAGTGAAGAAAATCAGGCTCACGGAGGTAAAGAAACTTGTTGTGGGGCTACTATGTTGGCACATTGTCTAAGCATGCAGTAAGCATTTATTGAATAAATAAATGAATGAATAAATGATAGTTGAAAACAAGGGTGCAAGGCAACTGACTTTTGTCTGTTGGATGTAACGACAGCCAATCCTCATTCCAACTTCTTTTTTTCTGGACCACGGTCTAATGCTATGGTTTTCAATTATCTCAAAACAAAAATAAATGCTTTTAAGCTGAAAATGCAAAAATTCTGTTTTGATTAGAGGGGGCAATAATAGTAATAATAATAATAAATAATGCTAATAGTAATAACATTGTAGCTAATATTTATTGATGCTTAATATGTGCTAAGCACTACTCTCTATGCTTTTACAATATGTAATAATTGTATCTACCTCATAATGTTGTTGTGAAGATTAAATTCATTTAATCCTTTTATCAACCCTATGAGGTAGGTACTATTTTATTATCTCCATTTTATAGTTTAGGAGACTGAGGCACAGAAGGTTAAGTGACTTGCCCAAGGACACACAGGTAATAAAATCCAAGCACTTTGTCTCCAGAACCTAAGCTCTTAACCCTTGCTCTCAACTGTAATTGTTGGTTATAAGCTGTGTTGTTCTTTTATCACTAAAGCCAGGTGGATTGCTTTCAATAAGAAATGCTAAATGCTTTGATGTAGTGAGCCATTTTTATGAATTCTTTAGGTCTCCTAACACACTCATGATTTCTTAAGTTTACAGCATTTATCTGATGGCTCGGATACAGCCTATATTGTTGTTGTATTGTTGTTAGTTGCCATTGAGTTGATTCTGACTCATAGCTACCCCGGGTGTTACAGAACAGAATTGTTCCATAGGGTTTTTGTGGCTGTGACCTTTCAGAACTCACCCAGAGGTGTCTAGGAAGCCAGGTCTGGCAATAATCTATATTACTCAACCTAGATATTGAAAATTATGATTTCAGAATATCCTATGTTTTCATGTGTTAGTATTTTTATAAAGTTATTGATAAAGCATGCTTCTTAAGAAAATAGTTATGATTTTATCTTTAATAAAATTAAATCAAGAAATATTTGAGCAGTTTTGAGCAATTCACTTTGCTAAGACAATGGTGGGGAGACAAAGAAAGACATTCTCAAGTATAAACAGGAGTGTCTTGGTAGTAGGGAAGGTTACTGTGAGAGCATGTCATTGACAAAGCCCAAGAGATTAACACCAGAGTTGAAAAGGAAGCCAATTTAAAGCCAGGAGCTAGCTTTATAAACTGATCACAGGAAGAAACAAGAGAACAGAACAGTGAGGGCTGGCCAGAGGAGAGGAGTGGATATCACAGTCCTTTAAGCTACTTTGTAACAAGACTTTCTCCCTTTGGTCCTCAAGTTATCTCCTAAGTTAGTAGAAGCCTATGAACCCTAACACATAAATATAACCAGTAACCAGTTGTCATCAAGTTGATTACGACTCATGGCAACCCCGTGTTTGTCAGAGTAGAACTGTATTCTGTAGGGTTTTCAATGGCTGTTTTTTTTGGAAGTAGATCACCAGGTCTTTCTTTCAAGGAGCCTCTGGGTTGACTCAAACCACCAACCTTATGTTTGCCGCCGAGTGCTGCCATTTGCATCACCCAGGAAATCCAACATAAAAATATACTGTATAAATCTGATCAGCATTCTTATAGTAGAGAAGACCAGGGACCACAAATACACACATTTTTCTTTTCTTCCTGGGACCAACACTAAACTATATTTCTTAGACTTCTTGACATTTGAAATGTGGGTAGAAACAATGTGGCTGGTCTCTAGCAACCTCTCTTTGGGTGATGCTATGCAACCTTGTGTTGAAGAGAAAAGCAAACTAGGTCCCCAAATGATTGGGCAAAGTAGCGACACCCCAACAACCTGCACCAGAAAGTGACAAGAGCAAGAAATAAACTTTAATCGTTTTAGGCCACTGGGACTTTTACAGCAGCTAATATAACTTACACTGACTAAAACTTCTGGAGTCTGAATACTGGTTCGAACGCTATGAATGAAATATAGGATTGTGTTTGGTATTTAGTTACGTGGATTGGGGAAAGAGGTGTGTCATTTACACACAAAGGAGCCCTGGTTGCCCAGTGGTTAAGTACTCGGCTCCTAACCGAAAGGTTTGAACTCACTCAGCGGCTCCTTGGCAGAAAGACCTGTCGATCTACTTCCGTGAAGATACCAGCCACGAAAACTCTATGAGATAGTTCTACTCTGTCACATGGGTTTCCTATGAGTTGGAACTGACTATATGGCACCCAATAACAACAACAAAAACATTTGCACACATGTGGCCTATACTTCAAAGTTCTGGCTGATCTTAGGAGCCAGGAATGCTCTTAGCAACCACTCAAATACAGTGGAACAACAAGTCAGGTTGGTGGTCTCACCATTAAACATGCTGGAATCTGCTGATGGACCTGCTGCTCCTCCCATGACCTAATCAGATGGACCTGGGACTCCTCAGAGACTCACATAGTGGAGTTTGGGTAAACTATGTGAAATCCTAACTTGAACTCTTAATAGCTTTGTGATTCAGCTACTTGATTAAACTCTTTGTGCCCAACTTTTTTATCTAAGTCAGGAAAATAGTACCTACATCAATAAGTTGTTCTGAGGATTAAACAATACCTAGAAAGCATTTAAAACAGTGCCTGGCACATGGTATATGCTCAGTCAATGTCAGTTATTACTTTTTTTTTTTTTTTTTTTTTTTTACTATACTTCAGGTGAAGGCTGAGAGAACAAATAGTTTCTCATGAAACAGTAGTACACATGTTGTTTTATGACATTGCTTAACAACCCCACAACATGTCAACCCCCTCCCTTCTCAACCTTTGCTTTTTTTTTTGTGAAAATATACATAGCCAAAGATACACCATTTCAAAAATTTCTACATGCACAGTTCAGTGGCATAGACTACGCTCTTCCAATTGTGCTGCTATTCTCACTTTAGATGAAGGCTTACAGAACAAAATAGTTTCTCATTTAACAGGTAGTATACATGTTGCCCTATGACAATGGTTAACAACCTCACAACACATCAACACTATCCTTACTCACCCTTGGGTTCCCTATCACCAGCTTTCCTGTCCCCTTCTGCCTTCTGACCATTGTCCCTGGACTGCTGTGCCTCATTAGTCCCATTTGGTTTTATGGGGCTGTCCACTCCCCGGCTGAATGGTGAACCTTCAAAATGACTTCACCACTGAGCTAAAAGGGTGTCTGGGGGCCATACTCTCAGGGTTTCTCCAGTCTCTGTCAGGCCAGTAAATCTGGTCTTTTCTTTGTGAGTTAGAATTTTGTTCTACATCCTTCTCCAGCTCTGTCCAGAACCCTCTGTTGTGATCCTGGTCAGAGCAGTCAGTGGTGGTAGCCAGGCACCATCTAGCTGTACTGGACTCAGTCTGGCAGAAGCCTTGGTAGCTGTGGTCCTTTAGTCCTTTCAACTAATCTTTTCCTTGTATCTTATTCTCTTCATTCTCCCTTGCTCCTGAAGGGATGAGACCAGTGGAGTATCTTAGATGGCTGCTCACAGGCTTTTAAGACCCCAGACACTACTCACCAAGGTAGAATGTAGAACATTGTCTTTATAAACTGTGTTATGCCAGTTGAGCTAGATGTTCCCCGAGACCATGGTCCCCACAGCCCTCCGTCCAGCAATTCAGTCCCTCAGGGAGTTTGGATGTGTCTATGGAGCTTCCATGACCTTTCCTTGTACAAGTTGTGCTGGTTTCCCCTGTATTGTGTACTGTCTTACCCTTCATCCAAGATACCACTTATCTATTGCCTATTTAGTATTTCCCCCCCACCCCTCCCATCCCTGGTAACCAACAAAGATTGTTCATTTTGTGTGTGAACTTTTTCATGGGTTTTTACAATAGAGGTCTCATACAATAGTTGTCCTTTTGTGATTGACTTATTTCACTCAGCATAATGTCCTCCAGTTTCATCCATGTTATGAGATGCTTCAGAGATTCATCATTGTTCTTTCTCGTTGCATAGAACTCCATTGTGTGTATGTACCATAGTTTGTTGATCCATTCATCTGTTGACAGGCATCTAGGTTGTTTCCATCGTTTTGCTATTGTAAACTATGCTGCCATGAACATAGGTGTGCATAAGTCTATTAGAGTGATGACTCTTATTTCTCTACGATATATTCCTAGGAGTGGGATTGCTGGATCGAATGGTATATGTCTATTTCTAGCTTTCTGAGGAAGCGCCATATCATTTTCCAAAATGGTTGTATCATTTTGCATTCCCACCAGCAGTGCATAAGAGTTTCGACCTCCCCGCAGCCCCTCCAACATTTGTTATTTCCAGTGTTTTTGATTCGTGCCAGTAATGTTGGGGTGACATGGTATCTCATTGTGGTTTTAATTTGCATTTCTCTAATGACTAGTGATCGTGAGCATTTCCTCATGTGTCTGTTGGCTGCTTGAATGTCTTCTTTGGTGAGGTGTCTGTTCATTTCCTTTGCCCATTTTTTAATAGGATTATTTGTCTTTTTGTTGTAGAGGTGTTGGATTTTCTTATAGATTATGGAGATTAGACCTTTGTCTGACTTGTACTGTCCAAAAATTTTTTCCCAGTCTGTAGGTTCTCTTTTTACTCTTTTGGTGAAGTCTTTTGAAGAGCATAGGTGTTTGATTTTTAGAAGATCCCAGTTACCTAGCTTACCTTTTGGGGTTTGTGCATTGATGATTATGGTTTGTATCCTGTTAATGTGCGTATTAAGGCCTGCAGTGTTCTCCTATTTTTCCTTCTATGAACTTTATAGTTTTAGGCTTTATATTCAGGTCTTTGATCCATTTTGAAGTAGTTTTTGTATACAGTGTGAGGTATAGGTCCTGTTTCATTTTTTTGCAGATGGATATCTGTTTTGCCAGCACCATTTGTTACAAAGACTGTCTTTTCCCCATTTGATGGACTTTGGGCCCTTGTTGAAGATCAGGTGACCATAGGTGGATGGATTTACATCTGGGTTCTCAATTCTGTTCCATTGGTCAATGAATCTATCGTTGTACCAGTACCAGGCTGTTTGGACTACTGTAGCTGTATAGTAGGTTCTGAAGTCAGGTAGAGTGAGTCCTCCAACTTTATTCTTCTTCTTCAGTAATACTTTATTTATTCGGGGCTTCTTCCCTTTCCATATACTAATTAGTTTTTCCAACTCTTTGAAGAATATTGTTGGTATTTGGATCAGGATTGCGTTGTATTTGTAAATTGCTTTGGGTAGAATTGTCATTTTCACAATGTTGAGTATACCTATCCATGAGCATGGTATGTTTTCTCATTTATGTAGATTGCTTTGGGTTTCTTGCAGTAGTGTTTTGTGGTTTTCTTTGTATGGGTCTTTCACATCCCTGGTTAGAGTTATTCCTAAGTATTTTATTTTTTTAGAGGCTATTATAAATGGTATTTTTTTCCTGATTTCCTTTTCATTGTTCTCTTATTGGTGTATACGAATCCAACTGATTTTTGTATGCTTATCTTGTATCCTGCTACTCTGATCAATCTTTCTGTTAGTTCCAGTAGATTTCTTGTGCAGTCTTTAGGGTTTTCTATGTATAGTATCAAATCATCTGCAAACAGGGACAGTTTAACTTCTTCATTACCAATTTGGATGCCCTTTATTTCTTTTTCTTGCCTGATTGCTCTAGCTAGAACTTCCAGCACAATGTTAAATAGGAGTGGTGATAAAGGACATCCTTGTCTTGTTCCTGTTTTCAAGAGGAATGTTTTCAGGCTCTCTCGATTAAGAATGACGTTGGCCGTTGGTTTTGCATAGATGCCCTTTATTATGTTGAGAAATTTCCCTTCTATACCTATTTTAATGAGTTTTTATCAGGAATGGGTGTTGGACTTTGTCAAATGCCTTTTCTGCATCAATTGAGATGATCATATGATTCTTTTCTTTCCTTTTATTTATGTGGTGGATTACATTGATTGATTTTCTAATGTTGAATCATCCTTGTATAACTGGTATGAATCCTACTTGGTCATGGTGTATTCTTTTTTTGATATGATGCTGAATTCTACTGGCTGGAATTTTGTTAAGAATTTTTGCATTTATTTTCATGAGAGATATTGGTCTGTAATTTTCTTTTTTTGTGACATCTTTGCCTGGTTTTGGTATCAGCATTATGCTGGCTTCATAGAATGAAATTTGGAAGTGTTGCTTCCTTTTCTATGCTCTGAAATAGCTTGAGTAGTACTGGTACAAGTTCTTCTGTAAATGTTTTATAGAATTCTCCAGTGAAGCCATCTGGGTCAGGGCTTTTTTCGTTGGGAGTTTTTTTTATTATGTTTTCAGTCTCTTCTCTTGTTATGGGTCTGTTCAGATTTTCAACATCACTTTGTTGTAGTTGGGTAGGTAATGTGTCCATTTCCTCTAGGTATTCAAATTTGTTGGAGGATATTTTTCTATAATATTCTGTTATAATCCTTTTTATTTCAGTTGGGTCTGTTGTAATGTCCCCCATTTCATTTCTTATTTGTTTTATTTGCGTCCTCTCCTGTTTTTCTTTCGTCAGTCTGGCCAGTGGTTTGTCGATTTTGTTGATTCTTTCAAAGAACCAACTTTTGGTTTTGTTGATTATTTCTATAGTTTTTCTGTTCTCTATTTCATATATTTCTGCTCTGATCTTTACTATTCCCTTTCTTCCGGTGGCTGTGGGTTTTTTTTTTTTTTTTTTTTTTTTGCTGTTCTCTATTTGTTTGAGTTCTGTAGTTAATGTTTTGATTTTGTCCCTTTCTTCTTTTTTGATATGTGCATCTATTGCTATAAATTGTCCTCTGAGGACTGCCTTTGCTGTGTCCCAAAGGTTTTGGTATGTTGTGTTTTCATTCTTATTTGATTCTAGGAATTTTTGGATTCCATCTCTGATTTCTTCTATTACCCAGTGATTTGTAAGCAGGGTATTATTCAGTTTCCATGTGATTGATTTCTTTTCCTTGCTCTTTCTGTTGTTAATTTCTACCTTGGTGGCATTGTGGTCAGAGAAGATACTTTGAATTATCTCAGTGTTTTAGATCTTGTTGAGAATTGCTCTGTGGCCTAAGATGTGGTCTATTCTGGAGAACATTCCATGTGCATTGGAAAAGAATGTGTACTTTGCAGTGGTTGGATGGAGTGTTCTATATATGTCTATGAGGTCAAGTTGGCTGACTGTGCCCTTTAGGTCTTCTGTATCTTTGCTGAGTTTCTTTTTAGTTGTTCTCTCCTTTACTGAGAGTGGTGTGTTGATGTCTCCTTCTACTATTGTGGAACTGTCAGTTTCTCTTTTCAGTGTTGTTAGAGTTTGTTTTATGTATTTTGGAGCCCTGTCATTGGATGCGTAGATGTTTATTATGGTTATGTCTTCATGATGGATTGTCCCCTTAATCATTATATAGTGTTCTTCTTTGTCTTTTATGGTGGATTTTGTTTTAAGGTATATTTTGTCTGAGATTAGTATTGCCACTCCTGCTCTTGTTTGGTACTTGTTAGCTTGATATATTTTTTTCCAACCTTTGATTTTTAATAAATTCACATCTTTGTATCTAAGGTGTGTCTCTTGTAGACAGCATATTGATGGATCCTGTTTTCTTATCCATTCTGTCACTCTCCATCTCTTTATGGGTGCATTGAGTCCATTTACATTCAGTGTAATTATTAATAGATGTGAGTTTGTTGCTGTCATTTTGTAGTGCTTTTTTTTTTCTGGTGCTGACATTTTCTTTGTTCTTCTTACTCTCCTGTGTGGAGTGACTTTTGTTTGTGGATTTTTTTTTCATTTCTTTTGTTTTTGCTGAGACTTTAAGTTTTTCCTCTCTATTTTTATGAGTATGTTTCTTAACTTTCTTTGTGATTACCATGAAATTTACCCTTCTCTTTCTAAGTTTGAAGCGTCTATTGGTATTACTTGGTATCACCTTGCCTTCCTCTCCATTAGAAGGTTCTACACCTATGCCATTTATTCCCTCTTTTATTGTTTGCATGTTGTTGTCATTTACTGATTAACTGTTCTGATTCCCTGTTGTATTTTTTTTGGTTTTGTATAGTCCTTGAGAGTTCATTTCCTGGATTGGTATCTGGTTGGTACGATCCTGTGTCTTACTTTCTGCCTGTGAGCTGAATTTGTTTGTTCTCAGATTGAAGAACTCTCTCTAATAATTCTTGTAAGTTTGGTTTGGTTTTCACGTATTCCCTTAATTTCTGTTTATCTGGAAATGATCTAATTTCACCACCATATTTGAATGAGAGTTTTGCAGGATATATTATTCTTGTCTGGCAATTTTTTTCTTTCAAGATTTTATATATGTCATCCCATTGCCTTCTTGCCTGCATGGTTTCTGCCAAATAATCTGAGCTAAGTCTTATTGTTTCTCCTCTATATATGACTTCTTGTTTTCATGAGCTGCTCTCAGGATTCTTTGTTGGTCATTGGTTTTGGCGAGTGTGATTATGATATGCCTTGGTGATTTTCTTTTGGGGTCTCTCCTATATGGGGTTCATTGAGCTTCTTGGATGGCCAGCTTTTCATCTTTCATGATATTGGGTAAGTTTTCTGTCAGCAGTTCTTCAATGATCCTCTCTGTGTTTTCTGTTTTCTCCCCCTCTTCTGGAACTCCAATCACTCGAAAATTTTTGCTTTTGATTGTATCCCACATAACTCTCAGGGTCTCTTCATTTTTCTTTGTTCTTTTTTCTGAGTTTTCCTGAAACAGAGTTGTATCCAAGTGTTTGTCTTCATGTTTGTCTTCAATTCCACTGATCCTGTCTTCCACCATTTCAAATCTGCTTCTCAGTCCTTCTATGACACTGCCCATTTTTGAAATCTTGTTGTTTATCTTTTGGATTTCTAATTATTGTCTTTGTATAATTTCTAGCTGTGAATTTGTTTTGGCATTTTGTTCCTGCATTATTTTCCTGAATTCTTCCAATTTTTTTTCTGTATTTTCCATGAATTTGTCTATTTTTTCCTCATTTTTGTCTGCTTTTTGCTTCAGCTTTTGGAGAATTCTGAGTATTAGAGATTTGAATTCCCTATCAGGTAGTTCTAGTGCCTTTTCTTCCACTGGAAAGTCATCTGGTGTTTTATTTTGGACTCCTACTGGAACCATCCTGTCCTGTTTTTATAAATGTTTTGATATTGTCTGCTGTCTTCGGGGCATTCAGTAGTTATTTTTCTCGTTTATTGATGGTGGATTTGTTTGTTTCATCCCTTTTTTTTTAAATTTTGCTATGTCTAAGTAGGTGGGCTGTGTGTTCTTTGTCGTTTGCTCGTCTGTGGGCACAATACTTTTCACCTCCTTTACCAATTGGCAGGGTCAGTCACTCAGATATGGTACTGCAGGGCAGGTCTAGCTGAAGAGGAGTTACTGGGATGGGTTGTTTGTGGCACTTACTACAGCCACCAGGGTGGGTCAGTAATCAGAGCAGGGTAGGTTCTGGTAGGCTGTGCCTGTGCTGCTTGGTGGTATGATGTTAAGTGCATGGTGCAGGTAGGCAGGATGTAAGGAGGAGATTGTTATGTGTGGAGCTAAGACGGATATGGGAGAGAGGAGAGAGGAACAGGAGCCAAAAACATACAAACAAACAAAAAAGAATGCTAGGGGAGCTTGCTGTTAGAGTGGAGAGATGAGAGACTATGAAATGGAGAAAACAAAAAGGGGAAGAGGAAGAAAAAAAAGAAAAGAACGAATAAATAAAAATCAGAAAGGGAAAAGAATAGCAAAGTTCCCAGGGATCCCACCGGTGCAGCTATGAGGTCTGGGGAAGTTGTTCTCAGGTGTTGCAGTACAGCCTGGCTAGAAGGTGTAGAGGTATACAATGCCAGGTATTCGGGGAACAGAAAGAGAATGATGATATATAGACGAGAAACTGAGTAATGAAGAAAGACAAAAAGGGAAAAGGAGGGAAAAGAAAACAAAACAAATTAAAAAAAAAAAAAAAACTAGAAAAGCCCCCAAAAAAACAGAAAAAAAAAAAAAAAGGAAAAATGAAGTGCCCTCAGGGATCCCTCTGCATGTCTGTGCAAGCTGAGGGGGTAGGTTCCAAGCCACACAGCACCGCCTAGCCAGAACGGGCTCCCAATTCAAGAAAACGAAAAGAAAGCAAACAAACAATTCAAAATAAACAAAAAAACAAAAGCCCCAGGATCCCACCACCGCTGCAGCCCATACTGGGAAACAGTTCCACACTCAAACGGAGCTCCTTAGCCCCTCAGGAGGAAGCAAAGATGGTGCATGGAGCCAGGTATTTGAGCAAAAGGAGGGGGAGGTGGTGAGAGGTAAGGAAGAAATCAACAGAAGTGGGAAAAAAGCAACACCAGCAGCCAACAAATGGCACTCAGAGAGCTGGCCTGTTCAGGTGGGTGGAATCCAAGTAGCTGGTGCTTCCCGGACAAGAGATTGTGGCTGCGGGAAGCAGTGGAGGCCGAGTCGGGGTGAAGAAGGATAGGGGGTGGGAAAGCGTATATTGCAAATTACCAGTTGTTTTGTCTCCCGCTGGAAGCTCCGTGAAGCTGCTTTCTCATACCCCCTGTTTGCTGGTCTCCGATAGGAGTCCAAGATGGCAGATCCGCACTGTGTTAGCTGATAGGGGACCTCTGCATGAATCTCTCCTCACTCTCCATTCTATCAGTTTTCTCACTCCATTTGGTGCTTGGCTGAGTTCTTTATCTCTTCATTTGACGTTTTAGGGTCTCAGGATTGCTGTTTTCTCTGTTCAGCTTAGTTTCTCGGATCTTTGCTGTGGAGGGACGTCGTGGTGCTTCTGCCTAGAGTGCCATTTTGCCAATTAATCCCTACTATTGTTTTTATTGGTTGTTTTAATGTTAGTTATTACTATTGTTTTTATTCTATCATAATATTTGAATCATTCTCCCTTTCTGGCCAGGAGTGTTAAAACTGATAACTCTTACCTCTTTTCTATGCCAAGGACCTTCTCTCCTTTCTCTCCATCATCTAGGGGTGTTGGGAGGCAGTAAAAAAGCTTTTCTTTGTTGCAATTCTATTTATAGAACCATAACTGAGGAGCCCTGCTGGTGCAGTGGTTAAAGCTGTTGACTGTTAACCAAAAGGTCGGCAGTTTGAAACCACCAATGGCTCCTTGGGAGAAAGATGTGGCAGTCTACTTCTGTAGAGATTTATAGGCTTGGAAACCCTGTGGGGTCACTGTGAGTAAAAATGATTTTGATGGCAGTGAGTTTGGATGGTTTGGAACCATAACTGGAATGGGAAAAATTACGAGTTGAAGCCTGCTGGAAACTTAATCTCCCTCTTTGAAAAACAAGGGCAGTGTACATATTACATAGCAACTGAATCTCTTGCTCATGGGATTTTTAGCAGTTGGAAACAGCAGTGCCCTGCTCAGAGATGGCGGCAGACTATGCTGCTTTGAATGTGTATTGCTTTCCTCAGTCCTGGCAATAATCTAACCTCATGAATCAGGCTCTTGAAAGGGCTCACTACAACTCTTCCGAGTCTCCCATTCCAGGGCTTCAACCTGTAATTTTCCCGTTCTGGTTATGGTTTTGGATCACCCAAGTCTAAAAAATTTGGGTGCTTTCTGGTTTTGCTTCGTTGGCCATGACTGAACTGGTTTGAACCGGTTCGAAGCCCTGGTTCAAAGCAAGCTTTCCTAGCATGGTTGTAAGGAAGGGTAAGTTGGGGGAATTTATAATGAATTTTCACATGAAGACATTCTTATTTTTTTTCCAAATCTCTTAGCAACAGTTAATGATTAATACTAAAAAGGACATTTTCACCCTTTCTCTTTTACTGAACATTTTATCAAAGCAGCAGCCAGGGTTTCTTATGAAGGTAAGAATGTAATTACTGGCCAGAGTTTATCAACTCTATTTCTCTCCATTTCAAAGGCCAGTTAAGTGTCCATAAATTTCTAAAGAGAACCAATGGCAAAGAAGCAGAGACCATGAATGTGACTGAAGGTAACATGGTAACGACAAAGGAGAGAGATTGTCAATATGGGGATGATGATAATAGCTCTGAGTTGCCACACTTCTGAGTCTGCATTGTCTTCAGGACTCATGAAAAAATAAAAAGGAAAAAAAAAAAGGAAAAAAATAGTTGCCTACCTGACTCTTAAGGTGTGAGTACAAGTCAATATCCATTTGATTGTTTCATAAACTAAATTCTTTAAGCATTTATTAGCAATTAATAATAAGAAATGTGATTTAAAACTTAAGAATAACCTTTCTAATAAAAATTGTCTTGAATGAGAGAGGGACAAATATTTCTAGTTGGAAACAAACAAAGCAGTGTTTTTTGTGTATTTGTCTGTGGCTGGTTTTTGTTTTGTTTTGTTTAGAGAAAGCAAGGCTGACAAAAAATGATTTATAAGAGTGAACACTAAGGAGTAAAGTCAAAGCAAAATATATGTCTTAGAAATCTTAGTCATCTCTTTACCTTGGTTTTTTATTTAGTTTTTTTTACAAATACAATTAGACATACTGAATCAAATTGTTCAGACTTCTTTTACGTTAACTCGAATGTTCTAACTATACCAACATTATGTTCACAAAATACCCTAGATTTGTCATCATTCTTCTTGGCTGACCATTATCTGAACTCCCTTCATACATTTGGGACCTTCCTCCCATTAGAGAAACAGAAAAAAAAAAAAAAAGCCAGACACTCACTGTCCAGCTTCCTCTAAATCTAGGTATGAACATATGACCGGGCCTCTACCAATCAGATAACACGCCCCTTATTTTGAATGGAGGGCTATTGATGCAAAGAAGCAGGGGCCTCTGGGAATTCTTTCTGAAGTCAGTGACTCTTGCAACAAGATCCATTCCCAGGGCCACAATGGGCACAGCCCCTGCAAAGGAATCACATGTCCAGTGTCAGCGGTGTTGGCAGCTAAAGCAGCAGAGGTAGTGATATACTGAGGAGGTCAGTTCCACTATATGATTTGAGACATTGCTCTTGTCTGTGTGGGCCCTGAACCTGATACTCCTGTAATTTCAGCAATTCAATGAACTACCCAATATCCTTTTTTTTCTTTTGAAATAATTTTAGAGTTGCAAAGAGAGTACAAAATTTCCATATAACCTTCACCCAGCTCCCCCAAACGTTAACATCTTCTAAAACCATGGTATCATTATCGAAATTAAACAATGAACATTGGTATAATGCTTTTGCCAAAAGAATGAACAAATCTGTCTTGGAAGAAGTACAGCCAGAATACTCCTTAGAAGCAAGGATGGCAAGACTTTGTCTCACGTACTTTGGTCTTGTTATCAGGAGGGATCAGTCCCTGGAGAAGGAAATCATGCTTGTTAAAGTAGAGGGTCAGTGAAAAAGAGGAAGACCCTCAACGAGATTGATTGACATAGTGGCTGCAACAATGGGCTCAAACATAGCAACGATTGTGAGGATGGCGCAGGACCAGGCACTGTTTCATTCTGTTGTCCATAGGGTTGCTGTGAGTCAGAACCGAATCACCAGCACCTAACAACAACAACAACATAATGCTATTAACTAAACTTTATTTGGAATTCCCAGTTTTTCCACTAATGTCTAATTCATGACGCCACATTGTATTTAGTTGTCATGTCTCCTCAGTCTTTTTCAGTCTGTGACAATTTCTTGGTCTGCCCTTATCTTCCATGATGTTGACACTTTTATGGTCAAGCATTTTGTAAAATGTTCCACAAATTGGGTTTGTCTGCTATTTTCTCATGAGTAGGCTGAGGTTATGGATTTTGGGGAAGAAATCCACAGAGTTGATGCCCCAAGAGGGTACATGATTCCAATGTCTTATTACTTACTGGTGATGTTAACTGCTGTAATCTGGTGGTTAATATATTACTGACCACATTTGTCCACTGTAAAGTTACTATTTTTCCCATTCCATATTCTATGTATTATAAGCAAGTCACTGTGTCTGGCCCATACACAAGAGGTGGGAAGTTGAACTCCACTTCCTGAAATTTTGTGGACAATAACCACAGTAATTAGTAAATACTTTGGGGGAGATATTTGAGGCTATGTAATCATCCTCTTTCTCCTTAAAAGTTCCATCCACTAATTTTAGCATTTGTTACTGGATCTTGCCTATAGCAATTATTACTGTGGTGTTCTAACGGTGATTTTCTCTTTCCTTCATTCCTTCTACATTTATTAATTGGAATTCTGTTATAAGGAGTATTTGTCTTAACTCCCTGATATATTTATTTGTTTATTTATATATTTATTTATAGCTGTGTAGACTTATAGATATTTATTTTATTCTTTGGTTTACAATCCAATACTGTTGCTATTTGTTTATTTACCTCAGATTGTTATGGCTTTGCCTATTGATAGCTCTTTCAGTTTGTCTCTTGTGTCCTTTTGCCATACTCCATCCTATTTATTATTATTTACTTCCTTTTTGACATTACAAGATGCTCCAGGTTCATCCTGTATTTTTCCTGCCCCAACCCTAGAATTAACCATTTCTCCTAGGATCCTGGCACCTTTTATTGGAGAATGATGTTTAGAAACTAATGAGCTTGTAGTTATTAGAGTATCACTAATTCTAGGCCCTCTCAGCAGAAAGAGCTAGGAAATATTTGTATTTCTATTTATATCTATATTTCAGTATCTATATATGTATATACTTAATTATACATTATAAATATAACCTTAAATATTAAAATAATCCTATTATATATATTAAATTTATATAATTATATATTAAATAATTTAATTTATATAACTATATTTTATATAATGTAATTTATATATATTAATACATATATATTTAAATAAACATGAGCTTATACTGGTATTTCTGACTGTAATTCAGAACCACTGGTTTCATTCTAGCATTTACTCATTTGTTTGTAAATTCTTTCTCTGACAGTGAGAAAACGGGTTCTCAGCATTACAATGTATTTATTCATTTATTTAACCATAGTATACATGTACTAAAGCTTGCTAAATGGTACCCAGTGAGAAATAAATTTACCAACTAGAGGACAGTCATTTGTGTACAATTCTTTTTGTCTTTGACCTTACAGTGCCTTATCAAAACATTTATTTGCCAAATGTTGGATCAGCCTCTTTCTTCCCTGCACCCTTCAGTGAAGTTATCTTACACATTTGTACAGTTAGATTCATTTGTCACAGTCTGCATTCTGTGCTGGATGCCCTTAACATCCTGGTTAATTTTATATTTAAGATTGTTAAGACTTAGAGGATTGACCCAATTAGCATTATGTAATATTCCTCTTCATCTCTGACAATATTCTATGTTCTGGAGTCTACTTTGTCTGAAGTTAATGTAGCTACTCCAGTTTTCTTTTGGTTAGTGTTGACATGGTATACTTTTTTCTATCCTTTTACTTTTAATCTAGCCTTGGTGGTGCAATAGTTCTCAGCTGCTAACCGAAAAGTTGGTGGTTCAAACCCACCAGCCACTCTGAAAGACCTGACAATCTGCTCCCAAAAAGATTGCAGGCTAGGAAACCCTATTGGGCAGTTCTACTCTGTCATATAGGGTCACTGTGAGTCAGAATCAACTCCATGGCACACAGCAACAACAACAACATGTCTTTATACTTACAGTGGTTTCTTGTGGAATGAATTTCTTGTGATTGGGTCTTGCTTTTTTAGTCAATCTGACAGTCTCTTGTCTTTTAGCTGGTGTATTTAGACCATGCACATTTAAAGTCATTAGTGATATGGTTGGATTAAAATCTACCATCTTCTTAGGTCTCTTCTATTCATTACATTTGTTCTTTGTTTTTTTTTTTTTCTTCCTTTTATGTGTTTTATTGAGCATGTCTTATGGTTATGTCATAACCTAATTGATAATTTCCCTAGCCCACACCAGAAACATAATAAAAAGAAAACACATACAGAGTCAAAAAAGACATTCAGCTTACCACTCTATGTACAGAAAGAAAATAAAAATTTGTCATCCTTCAAAGTGACATAGAATAAATCAAATACAGAATATTGAGTTCACTCAGCATACTGTTATTGTATTTTTTATTCTGGCAAACTCATGAGTTTAAACAAAGTTGTTGTTTTTGTGTGCCATCAAGTCAAGTCAGACTCGTAGCAACCATAAAGAACAGAGTAGAACTGCCCCATAAGGTTTCCTGGGCTGTAATCTTTACAGGAGCCAATCACTGTATCTTTTCTCCCATGGAGTGTCTGGTAGGTTCAAACCACTGATCTTTTGGTTATCAGCTGAATGCTAAACCATTACACTATCAAGACTCCTTTTAAACAGAGTAGACGCTCAGTTTGTGTCAGAGCAACATCCTGAAACTTTCCTGAAATTTTGCATCCTCAAATATCACTAAGGTATTTAATTTTCCTAATACAAATTAGTAATGTAGATCTAACATGCTTTGAAATTCAGCAGAAACCTGCTTTCATCATCAGCCTAGCTCTTGTTTTCTTCTGAAGGTCTGGGGTATAGAAAAAGTTTATAGGCTTAGTATTGGATAATTTCATTTTCACTAATTTATTTATTAAACACCTCACTTGTGCCAGACACTGTGCTAAGTGCTAAGAATTCATCAGTGAACAAGAAAGTCTCTATTCTTATGGATCTTACAATACTCTATAATAACTTCACTTAGAGAGTAAAATTGTGCACAAACATGGAAGCATATTGCAGTGCTATATAGTATAATAATAGAAACACTTAATCTGTTGATAGAAAACTTAATTCTTCAGAAAAGCTTTATATCTTCTGGAAGTATTAAAATGTAGTTTTTCCTTTTCTTTGAAGCTATCACCAAACCAAACCCACTGCCGTCACATTGATTCTGACTCATAGCAGCCCTGTAAGACAGAGTAGAACTTCCCCATAGGGTTTCCAAGGAGCGGCTGATAGATTCGAACTTTTTGGTTAGCAGCTGAACTATTAACCACTGTGCCACCAGATTAAATTTAGAGACCACATAGTCACCATGGGTCAAGAGAGAGTGGTACATAGTTGTTTTAAAAAAAAGTATACTCTGGAACCAAGATGAAGTGAATTTTAATTTGCACCATTTACTAGCTGTGTGACCTTGAGCATGTTATTACTATTTTCCAAGCCTCAGTTTCTCATCGGTAAAATTGAGATAGCCAAAGTGGCACCTCCTATAGGACTATTTTGATCATTATATAAGCTAATACACATAAATCACTTAGCATAATGTCTGGCAAATAAAAAGTGGTCAATAAATGTTGATTAATATTATGTATCTAATTAGTCCTGTCTTTTTTGTATGACGTCACTTTTTGTATCCAAGTCTTTCTCCACGAGTTAATGTAGTATTAACATTTTATTCATTCATTCCTTCAACAATATTTATTGATCACTATGTACCAGGCAGTGTTCTAGGGGTTGGGTATACAATAAAACAAATCAAAAACAAAACCCGTTGCCATTAAGTCAGTTCTGACTCACAGTGCCCCTATAAGATAGAATAGAACTGTCCCATAGGGTTTCCAAGGCTGTAATCTTTATGGAAGCAGACTGCCACATCTTTCTCCCTTGGAACACTGGTGGGTTCCAACCACTGACCTTTTGGTTATCAGCCAAGCGCTTAACCACTGTGTCACCTGGGCTCCTGGGGGATACGGTAAGCCCATAGAAAACTCAGGTTCAACAGGCATCAAAGTTCTGTCAAAATCAGAATATTTTAATGTATTTTAACCTATAAACTTAACATTAGTTAAAATAATACACTGTGGAGCAGAATTTGGACCATTTCATTATGACTGAAGATTTGATGTTATTTTAAATTGATTTTGATACTTTTCTAAAAATGAAAAATGACACTGTAGTTTTTGGGTCAACGGCTAGTGGGAATTCTTTTTACAGCTGCCTTGTGTCATTTGTCTTGATCAGACACTAAATAAGCCATTTTTGGTAGTTTAGGAGATCATTGTGTTGTTTTATACCCTGGCTCCCACATCACCAAGGAATATAGCTTAATCTTTATTTTCATCTATCTATATGGAAAAATAATATGTAACATGGTCTCAAACTCCTACATTTCAATTCACCTGCTTCTAAAATATCAGTCAAGCAAACATACCTACTAGTAGTAATTTCACAGAGAAGGAACTTGAAATAAAATACTTCACCAAAGACATACGATATAATTTTGAAAATTCAGAAATTTAGTATTAAATAGGATATACTTTCCTCTTCATTGTGTTTCTACCTCTCCTATAGGTCTATGTGTTATTAATTACTCAAATATATATATGTTTTACAACTCAGCAGTGGTATTTAGTGGATAAGTAGCAATATTCTCGTTGTTATTTAACTCCATGTGTATGGTTTGGGAAAAATTAGCGAAGGATCAAAGTCTGCCCAGAATGATGTCATAACAAGGTAATAGGGAATCTGATTATGTGAAAAGCTGGATATTTACACAAAGAGGTCAGAAACCAGCTGGCTACATATAAACTAAAGAAAAACCAACAAACGTCCTAAGACAGTTCTCATTCTTGATCTGCTCTGGACTTGCAAACTTAGCACAATTTTTAAAGACCCAAATATTGAGAATGTTTTCTAAGTCAGCACAAACCCACTTTTAAAAAGTTTTGTGGCTTGCTACTCAAATTATCCTGGAGGCAATAAGAAAATGTGTTTGTTTTCCTTTTGTAAGATTTTATTTAAAAATTATAATGTAGTTTTAGAAAACTGTAGCAACATTTTACTTCTATGATTTAGGGAACACATCATCTTATAGTGAATAAAACCATTTTGGGTTATTTTTGTATTTATTTTTATTCTGCAGATCTGAACATTTGTTCAAATTGGGTTTGGAGTTGTAATTCAATTGACATGTCAATATTGAAAGGAACACTTATCTGAAAAGTCTTCTCTGTGATTGTTCACCTACTTGCCTTCCTCCCTCTCTCCCTCTTCCCTCCTTCTCTTTTTTCTTTATTCCCTTTTTCTTCCTTTTCCCTATTTCACTCTCTCTTTTTCTTTATCTCTCCTTAATTTTCTTCTTTCCTCCCTCCTTTCCTATCCACCTCCCTTTCTTTCCTTTTCTTGACTCTAAAGTATTGACAACCAATATTATGAAAATTTATGTAAGTATATAAATAGTGCAAAAATTATACCTAAATTGTTGATCCTATTTTATCTCCAGCAACTATACTTACTCTCTTCAAAGAACTGAATCTAAATTGAGTAATGGATTATGGAAGGGAAAGAGTAACTACAAATGTGATATTTCAGGATTTTTTTTTTAAAGTGAAGACCCCAAATGAGAAAAGATGGTGATGACAAATGCAAAGCTGCATTTTCAAGCCTAATGACAATAAAAGAAATAAGATAGAGGTCACAATTCTAAGATTTCATTGAACATAAAATTTGCTCAGTTATTTCATGGAAACACTGTTGTTGTTGTGTTGTGTACCATCCAGTCAATTCTGACTCATAGCGACCCTATAGGACGGAGTAGAACTGCCCCATAGCGTTTCCTAGGCTGAAATCTTTACAGGAGCAGACTGCCACATCTTCCTCCTGCAGAGCCACTGGTGGGTTCAAATTCCCAAAATTTGGGTTAGCAGCCGAGCGCTTAACCATTGTGTCACCAGGGCTCCTTGATGAAAATATAAATAACTGGTATTTTCATTCTATGATGACTTTATTAATTTTTCTGTTTTTTTAAAAAATAACTTTGGATTACCAAGATTTTTGCAATAACATCTAATTTTTGTTGGGTTTGAAAGTCCTCACTGTTGGTGTGTTGAGCTCCTAATAAGAATGTTTAAATACATAAGCCCCACATGTATTAGGCTGGGTTCTCTAGAGAAGCAAAACCAGTGAAGTGTCTATATATGTAGAGAGAGAGAGGGAGAGAGAAAAAGAGAGAGATTATGTCAAGGAAATGGCACACGTGGTTGTAGAGGCTGGAAAGTCCCAAGTCAGGTTGGAGGCTTCTTCTGACTTATGGAGCTGCAGGTGCTGGCCAACCCAAGATCAGCAGGTCAGACAACAGACTCTGGCTCACAGGTTGTAGGGGCCAACAAATCCCAAGACTTGCAGGTAAATTGCTAGCTCAAGTCCCAAGAACTAGAGGTCAGATGAAAAGGAGCCAGCTGCAGGATCCAGAGCGAGAAAAAGCCCAAGAGCCTTGCCAGAAAGTTCACCTATGTAGGATGCAGGCCACACCCCCAAGGAAACTGCCTTTCAGCTGATTGGCTACTCACAGCAGATTCCATCACAGAGGAGATCACATTATATCAGATCTCATCATGGAGGCGATTACATCATTATACAACTACCAAACTACATCATAACCGCCAAATCACTGGGAATCATGGCCCAGCCAAGTTGACATACAACCTTAATGATTACACCACACAAGTAAAATCTATGGATTTGCATATGGCAATGTATATTATCTTATTGATGGACTTTAATATCTGGTAGAATTTAAAATCTTTACAGAGCAACGAGGGATTTGGACAGTTGTAGTGAAATTTACTTTCTGAACATTTGGTTTTACTAATCTTAAAGATCTATTTTACCTCTTTTCTTGCCACCTTTATGGACACTTCATCTGACTAGTCATTTAAAATAAAAGGAAAATGGTTAATGATCCTCTTTCAGCACAAAACAGTGTAGCCATGTATCACAGACTCAAGAGCCAAAAGGACAAATACAAATATTCATAAAACAATTGTGATGTAATGATCCAATTATTTGTCACTGTGACTCAGGGTATCCAGGCAGGGTCAAGATAAAACAGTGCAACACAAAGTTAATATGTCAACATGCACTTGATCTTGCAACTTTTGTCTAAAGCAATTAATTTTCCCTTATTTCCTCCCATTCCTCCTTCTCTCATTTTCACCAGTGGTCACCTCTAGGTCACAGTTCCTTGAAGTTAAAGGAATTCATGAAACAGACAGATTTGCTCCTTGAAGATAGTTTTTTTTTCAGCTCTTGTGTACAAGGTCTATCTAGCTTTTGCTTCTTCTTCCCAAGACTAGACAGAAGATGTGGAAGTCCTAGCATCCAAGCACCACACAAGGACTTGCTACCCCACCCCCACCCCACTGCATTTCTCAGGAGAAGATATTTGTTTCTTTGGCAAATAAGAGTTTCCAGTATATGAGTCATTCCCTCACAGTACATTCCAATGAGAAGTTTATTTTCTATTTTTAAAGTGGAAATAGCTTCATTTTTTCAAAATTATAAAAATAGTCTGTGATTACTATAAAACTTCAGATAACCTAAGAAAGTAAAAAAAGTTTTAATCATAGTCTTGCTAGTCATTACAGCCATTTTGTTGTATGCTTTTCTATAGTTTTTTAATATGTGTTCAAATATGCACACACAGAGTTGTTTACCAAAATATATGCTCCTTTACAATCTATTCTTTTTCCAATAAATGTATTTTTAATTTTCTTCTTGTCAGTGAGTTCTGTACTTGTTAGAATGAGGTTCCCACAAGTCACAGAACAACAAAGCTAATGGTAGCTTAAACAAGCCACAACTTGATTTCTCTTTCATGTAGAAAATGTGCTTCCTGGTATCAGGGACCCAGGTTCTTCCTATGCTTGTTATTACTCTGGCAAGCATGGTCTCCCTTCCCTAGATCACCTCCGCGTCTAAAATGACTGCTCCAGCTCCAATGACATTCCAGTCACCAAGAAAATAGGAAAGGAAAGGAGAAGGGCCTACCTCATCCATAAAGGACACTTACTAGAAGTGGCTCACACAACTACTCCCTACATCTCACTGTCTGGAACATAGTAACATGGCTAGTAACTTACCTAGTTACAAAAAAACTAGGAAATTACTCCTGGTGGTCATCTGTCCAGTCCAGTCGAAAGTCAAGGATTCTCTTACTATAGAAGAGGGAAAAGATGCATATTGAGAGACAATTAGCAGTTTCTGTCACAAGTACAGACCTAGATCAATGCATTCATCAGATATTATTTCCTGAATGTGCTATGGTGTTGAATACTTTTACTCATTCTTCTTTTTGATGACATTTATATTGTTTCCAGTTCTTGAAATTATGAATAACACTATAAAGAATATCCATGAACATAGTTTAAACACAGAAGAAAACATTCTTTGATGGTTATGAGGGTGAGGATGGAGGGAGAGGGGTATTCACTAACTAGATAGTAGATAAGAATTGTCTCAGGTGAAGGGAAGGACAACACACAATACAGGGGAAGTCAGCACAACTGGACTAAACCAAAAGCTAAGAAGTTTCCTGAATACAACCAAACACTTTGAGGGACAGAATAGCAGGGGTGGGGGTCTGGGGACCATGCTTTCAGGGGACATCTAGGTCAACTGGTATAACAAAATGTATTAAGAAAATGTTCTGCGTCCAACTTTGGTGAGTGGCATCTGGGGTCTTAAAAGCTAGCAAGCTGCCATCTAAGATACATCAATTGGTCCCAACCCACCTGGAGCAAAGGAGAATGAAGAACACCAAAGACACAAGGAAACTATTAGCCCAAGAGACAGAAAAGGCCGCATAAACCAGAGACTCCATCAGCCTGAGACCAGAAAGACTAGATGGTGCCCGGCTACCACCAATGACTGCCCTGACAGAGAACACAATAGAAAGTCCCTGAAGGAGCAGGAGAAAAGAGGAGTGCAGAACTCATATTCTAGTAAAAAGACCAGACTTATTGGTTTGACTGAAACTGGAGGGACCCTGGAAGACATGGCCCCTGGACTCTCCATTAGCCCAGAACTGAAACCATTCCCGAAGCCAACTCTTCAGACAAATGAGCAGCTCCTGTCCAGAGGCGAGATGAGAAGGCAAAAAGGGACAGGAGCTCGTTGAATGGACACGGGAAATCTGGGGTGGAAAGGATGAGTGTGCTGTCACATTATAGGAAGAGCAGCTAGGGTCACATAGCAGTGTGTGTTTAAATTTTTGTATGCGAAACTGACTTGAACTGTAAACTTTCACTTAAAGCACAATAAAAAATAAAAAAAGAATATCCATGAACATAAATATCTATATGCTTGCCCAATTATCTTAAGAAAACTTTCTAAAAGTAGAGTTTCCAGGTTAAAGGATATATGCATAATAACAACAACAAAAAATCTATTAAGTCATACCTGCACATGGTAACAGATCAAAGAGTACAAATTCTTTTCATCTTTTCTTTTTTTTTTATTATGGTGAAAGTACACACACCAAAACATTTGTCAACACATCAGCTTCCACATATACAGTTCAATAACATTGGTTACATTTTTCATGTTGTGCCACAAAAGTCTTATGATTAAAATTATATTCTTTCCCAAGCTTCTCCATTCTCAGCCCTTCCCCCAGAGAGATCCAGAGGCAAATTTTCAAAATCATTTTTGTTCTCATTCGATTGGTTACTTACCCTTGTTGTTTTAGACTGCTGGTTCTCAACCCTGACTAAACATCAGACCCATCTTGGAAACTCTTATTAAAAAAAAAAAAAAATCACATATTGATGTCTGGGCTCTACCCTAGATCATTTAAAGTAAAATCTCCTAAGATGGGGCCTGAGCTTTATCATTAAAAAAAAAAAAATTATAATCTCCTCAGATGATTCTAATAATTCATACCCAGGGTTAAGAATACCCACTTTAATGTGGTACAAAACACCTCTGTTGTTGTTGTTAGGTGCTGTCGAGTCGGTTCTGACTCATAGCAACCCTATGTACCACAGAACAAAACACTGCTCGGTCCTGCGCCATGCTCCCAATAGTTGTTATGCTTAAGCCCATTGTTGCAGCCACTGTGTCAATCCATCTCATTGAGGGTCTTCCTCTTTTTCACTGACCCTCGACTCTACCAAGCATGATGTTGTTCTCCAGGGACTGATCCCTTCTGACAACATGTCCAAAGTATGTAAAACATAGTCTCGTCATCCTTGCTTCTAAGAACCATTCTGGCTGTACTTCTTCCAGGACAGATTTGTTCGTTCTTTTGGCAGTCCATGGTATATTCAATATTCTTCACCAACACCACAGTTCAAAGGCGTCAGTTCTTCTCTGGTGTTCCTTATTCATTGTCCAGCTTTTGCATGCATACTGCAATTGAAAATACCATGGCTTGGGTAAGGCACACCTTAGTCTTTAAGGTGACATCTTTGCTTTTCAACATTTAAAGAGGTCTTTTGCAGCAGATTTGCCCAGTGCAATGCATCTTTTGATTTCTTGACTGCTGCTTCTATGGGTGTTGATTGTGGATCCAAGTAAAATGAAATCCTTGACAACTTCAGTCTTTTCTCTGTTTATCATGATGTTGCTTACTGGTCCAGTTGTAAGGATTTTTGTTTTCTTTATGTTGAAGCGTAATCCATACTGAAGACTGTGGTCTTTGATCTTCATCAGTAAGCGCTTCAAGTCCTCTTCACTTTCAGCAAGCAAGGTTGTGTCATCTGCATAACACAGGTTGTTAATGAATCTTCCTGCAATCCTTATGCCCCATTTTTCTTCATATAGTACAGCTTCTCAGATAATTTGCTCAGCATACAGATTGAATAGGTATGGTGAAAGAATATAACTCTGCCACACACATTTTCTGACTTTAAACCATGCAGTATCCCCTTGTTCTATGCGAACAACTGCCTCCTGATCTATGTACAGGTTCCTCATGAGCACAATCAAGTGTTCTAGAATTCCCATTCTTCACAGTGTTATCCATAATTTCTTATGATCTATACGGTCGAATTCCTTTGCATAGTCAATAAAACACAGGTAAACATCTGGTATTCTCTGCTTTCATCCAGGATCCATCTGACACCAGCAATGATATCCCTGGTTCCCCGTCCTCTTCTAAATCTGGCCTGAATTTCTGGCATTCCCTGTCAATATACTGCTGCAGCCACTTTTGAATGATCTTCAGTAAAATTTTACCTGTGTGTGATATTAATGATATTGTGCAATAATTTCTGCATTCAGTTGGATCACCTTTCTCGGGAATGGCATAAATATGAATCTCTTCCAGTCGGTTGGCCAGGTAGCTGTCTTCCAAATTTCTTGGCATAGATGAGCGAGCACCTCCAGTGCTGCATCAGTTTGTTGAAACATCTCAGTTGGTATTCCATCAATTCCTAGAGCCTTGTTTTTCGCCATTGCCTTCAGTGCAGCTTGGACCTCTTCCTTCAGTACCATCGGTTCCTGATCATATGCTACCTCTCAAAATGGTTGAATGTCGACCAATTCTTTTTGGTATAATGACTCTGTGTATTCCTTCCATCTTCTTTTGATGCTTCCTAATATTTAATATTTTCCTCACAGAATATTTCACGACTGCCACTCGAGGCTTGAATTTTTTCTTCAGTTCTTTCAGCTTGAGAAATGCTGAACGTGTTCTTCCCTTTTGGTTTTCTATCTCCAGCTCTTTGCACATGTCATTACAACACTTTACTTTGTCTTCTTGAGCTGCCCTCTGAAATCTTCTGTTCAGTTCTTTTACTTCATTATTTCTTCCTTTTGCTTTAGCTACTCAATGTTCAAGAGCAACTCTGGATCTTATGAAAACGCCTATTCCATTTCAGTAGTTCTGCAGTAGGGGCTGAGAAGGGGCTTTCCTAACAGGCGATGTCAATACTTCTGGCCTACAGACCACCCTTTGGCGTATCAAGGGACTACACAATCTGCATATTCTTCTATTTACTGATTTAGCTGCTTTAGACAATGTGCAATGATTCTCTGAGAAGAAGATGGGGATTTGCTCACTTTCATTACTCTCCCCCACTTCCTTTTCTCAGTGCTGATTATCTGTTACTTTCGCAACTTTAGATAATGTGACTAAATCTGTGTTTCTTCCTCTAATTTTGACAGTATTTCTTCATCTCCCTGACCCCTTTAAATGATGAGATAATTAGCTATTTTGTTTTTTCTTCCATCTTTCCTCCTGAAAAGTTTTGTTTCATCTTCTGTTAGCTTTGCCGTGACATTTAAATAATCCAAGCAGTTAACATTTATGTTCTCTCCTGAAACCACAGATATATCTTCCATGCTATATCATTAAAGTAAAAAACCAGCAAACTGATTTGGCAGCATTGTGCTCTAATGCAAAAACAGATATATATTATGCCAAGTAATGTATTAGGTTTCGAGTCCCTTCTCTGTGAACCCTTTTACAGAAATCTGGGCCATTCAAAGAACAGAATTCCTAGAATGAAGATCCACAGATTCCTTAAAATCATAGCATTTTCTTAGCTTAGACTGATTAAGACTTTCTATCTAGTACAGTTTTTCCTCCTGCACTTTCCATTGCTTCCCTCCTTGCTGTTGTTATTGCCCTTTAGTTTTTCCGTACTCTTAAGCCATTTAGCTATTGTACAAGCCACATAGTGGCCGGAGGTCTATCCCCTGAGGCCCATTGTCCTACTTACCACAGGATTAGTTGCTTTCTGGAGTTGCTGCAACCTAGGAATTCACTTTACTCCTTTCTCTCCTCGGTTGGATCCACCATTTCTTACTTTCTAGGTTATTGATTTCTTCTGCTGATGTACAGTCTAATAGCTTCATCAGAGAGGATACATAGCTGATCGATGTACTTGTTCTTGTATCTTTGAAATTATCTTTATAGAGAATTCTGGGTAGAAAATAATTTTATTTTAGAACTTTAAAGGCGTTATTCTATTGTCTTTTAGTATTTAACACTGATGATAAGGATTCCACTGCCAGTTTGATTTGTTCTTCTTTACGACTTGTCACTTTTTTTCTTTTCAAAAGCCTTTATGTTCTTCTTTTAAATTGTGCTATTCTGAAATTTCACCACAATGTGATTAGGTATGGGTCTTTTTCATTGAGTTGAATTCTGTCTTAGGTATCTAGTGCTGCAATAACAGAAATACCACAAGTGGATGGCTTTAACAAACAGAAATTTATTCTCTCACAGTTTAGGAGGATAGAATCTGAATTCAGACCACCAGCTCTAAGAGAAGGCTTTCTCTCTCTGTTGGCTCTGCTGGAGAAAGTCCTTGTCTCCTTTCAACATCTGTGGGCCTGGTGCTCCTGGGAGATCTCCATGTGTCTTGGTATCAATCTTCACCTGGGTCTAGGAGGTTCTCAGCACAGGGATCCCTGGCAAAAATGATGCACTCAGCTCCTGACTCTTCTTTCTTGGTGGTAGTGTGGTCCCTCCTCCTTTGCTCCCTTCTCTCTCCTTTTATCTCTTGTAAAATAAAAGGTGTGACTTAAGCAAGGGTGTGACTTAAATAAGGGTGGTGACTTAAGTAAGGGTGTGACTCAAGATATACCACACTCTAACTCCACCCCATAGAGGTTTTAGAATTTCACAAAATGGAGGATAATTACATCAGATTACAAAATGGAGGACAGCCACACAATAAGGGAATCATGGCCTGGCCAAGTTGACGCATATTTTGGGAGGACATAATTCAGTCATGACAGATAGTCAGTGGGTCATTTTAAACTGAAGATTCTGGTCCTTTTTCAGCTCTAGTAAATATTGTTTTATTATTATTTTCTCAAAATTTAAACACTTTTTTGTCTCTTTTTCTCTTTTTGAGATTATTAGTTTAGTATAAGCCAAGTTTGTTGCTCATATTTTCTATCTTTTGCTTTTTGTGTAACGTTTTGGAAGATTTGGTTGATTTCATTTTCCAGTATCTCTACTAGATTTTAATTTTGACAATTATATTTTAAATCTCTAAGACCTCTTTCTCATTCTCTCATTTTTCTATTTCTAGTTTTATAGATGCAATATTTCCTCAAATCTTTTCAAGAATAGTTAAAAGAATGTTTTTAAGTTCTTTTTTGTTCCCTGAAGTATTTCAGCTTCCTTTAAGGTTAATTTTTCTCTTTTAATTTTATTTTACTATTTCTCTTTTATATTGCTGGTTCTCCTCATATGCTAGTGAATTCTGTTTGTTATTAAGAAAGAAGGTTTGGGTAGGTGAAGTAGATTTTAGAGTGAAGTAAGGCTTTAGAGAGGATTCATCAGATGTTTTGCTTGGGGGTAAATGCCAGCTTTCTGCTCACTGTATATAAGACAGAGATGGGGTGCTGACTCAAAGAATTCCAAACATATTCAGACTTTTAAGTAATTGCACTTTAAGATTAGCACTGGTAGAATATTGGAGAGAGGGAAGAAGAGAGAGGATAGGATATTTCTCCCCATCTTTTTCTATCTTGGCTACATCTCCATGTGTCCAACATCCCCTACCCTCATACTGCACCTACTTCATGGTTCCATCTCCTGCCAGGTAGTCCTGGCTCCTGGGATCTAACAATAGTAACTTCTCCCTTGGCCCTTCCAGTCCTAGGACTGTTGCTAATTCCTAGGTTACCTCATCATCCTCTATTTGACTATTAGATCTTTACATACCTTTATAAAGTAATTTTCTGTATTGATCTCTGTCTATTCAACTATTCAACTCAATTTTCCTGATTGATTCCTTAATGTAAGGGGGAATTCCTTTCTATATTTCTATACTTTCAATTCAATGGAATCTTGGAAGAAATGAGTGACCAATGCATGTGTTTGGTCTGCCATCTTGAATTGGAAAATTTATGCATTTTGAGGCTTTTGATACATATTGCCAAATTGTATACTAGATTGTTTCTATCAGAGTACACTCCCACTAACAGTCTGATGGTGTCCACATCCTGACACCCTCTTAAATACAAGGTATTGATACTTCTTTTTAATCCTTGCATCCAATCTTTGTCTGAGCATCCAATGAAAATTTCAAACTTTCTTAGCTCAGATCTCATATTTGTGTTGAGTTAACATCTGGAAGTGGTCTACAAAAAGATAGAGCCAATGGCAATTGCCTAATATTTGATTCAAGATGGCTGGCCAAGTTACTAAGACATAAAAAGCAGCTTTTCCAGTGTCTGCTTCTGATATGTAAAAGGGAGGAATTATTTTGGCATGCTAGAACAGTAAATTTCCCCAAAATAAATAAAATCATTGCTGAGATCCAAATTACTAAAGTGTGACTCAGAGAAGAGTGCCGTCTCACAAAAGACTGAGTCAATATCAACTCCTAACATCCCTGTTTCCTAGCTTAGTAACTCACTGGAAAAAGTTACTACCTGTCTCCATGGAGATATCACACAGATTCCCAACTGAGGGACTAAAAACAGAATAAGAATATTGGAAATAAGAAACTTCCAAAAGAAAGATGCTGTCTTTCCTCCACCTTACATGGTGGCATCGTAATTGCAACCCTCACAGAAAACGTGGGGAAATAACAATCTGGAGGCATCATTAGCTGTATCTGGCATGACTCAGTCCATTTTACAGTGACTTTGCCCAATATTAATTTTCACTGCAATAATACTCTCAATACTTATCAGCTTATCAACCATTAATAGTCATTCCACCCCTCCAAGACCTCTCCTGTGCCTTCCATGCTGATTCCACCTCCACAGAGAGTGCATTAAGATATGATTTTTAATCAATGAATTGGTTCTGCTGTAAAGGAATATCATTTATACTATTTGGTCTCATTTTCCTTATCAGGTGAGGTTAAATGATATAGGAACTTCCATTCAGCTCTAAGCTTTGATGATTGGGAGACTGGGGTCATTTCAAGAGCCATTTAGCCAGGGCTTCATATTCACAACGGATCTCAAATTTGGTCATTTACTTTTGTCTTCTAAAAAACGTTATTTTACTTTTTAAGTGTTTAAAGTAAGATTTTAAGTATTTAACATTTTTGCAATCCCATTTTGGCATTTCTATATTTTTTAATATTCCAGGAGATTCAAAACATGGAAGTGTCTTAAACGTCTCTTGACGTCTGAGAGGGCCTGGTCCTATTATTCAATGCATCTATTAACATCTCTTTCACTCTCCCTATGGTCTATGAACAGGTCACTGTGGGATGGAGGATTTTGTTTTATGAAGTGACGAATTGGTGTTCTGACCAAACCCAAATGTTTTGGTGACTGCTGGGTGGAACCCAATAATTCTGCCAAGATAGGATTAGCCCTAGTGCTACTTCCCTTGGTGAAGATTCAGTCCAAAATCAAGTTTAAAGAGAAATAAAGGAAATAAAGTGTGCAAATAGACTTCAATTGTAATAATCACCGGAAGTAGTTTTTGAACCTTCAAAGACAGGAAAATGGAAAACTTCATCAAACATATTGAAACATCATTTGTAATTTGCCTAAGGGATATCTTTGCTTCAGCTGATATCTAGAAATTCAGAATCATGCAAAAACAAAACAATACAAAACCAAAAAAAAAAAAAAAACCCTGAAAATTTATCTATTTAGATAATATTCACCAACACAGAAATATTAGAAAAAGAACGCCCACTCTTTTTACAAGCATATCAAGGTACATGATTAATGAGCCCTCAATAAAGCAATGGACTTGTCTTCAGTACAAGGAAGGGCTTTCTTTCTGGCAATAGCCTTTGACATTTGTGTGCAGTATATGAAGTTCGGGTCCCTGGGTGATGCAAACAGTTAATGTACTCAGCTGCTAATCAAAAGGTTGGAGATTCAAGTCCACCCAGAGCACTTCAGAAGAAATACCTGCTGATTTACTTCTAAAAAATCAGCCATTGAAAACCCTGTGGCGCATAGTTCTACTCTGACACACATTGGGTTGCTGTGAGTCAGAACCTACTTAACGGCATTGAAGCTCAGTGATTTACAAAATCTTGCTAAACATCTCTGAAAAGAAGCTTTGCACTGTGGATTAGGCTCTGGCTACTGCCTCTGTACAGCATCTGCCTTATCTGTTGCTTAGACAAGAAGTACATGTGAGCAGGCCTCATCTGTGAGGAAGCCTACTTCCAAAAAGAGGTTAAATGGCTATCTTGAGTGCAGAGAGGTAGGTAGTGAGAGATCCAGGATTGGAACGTCAGCGTTGGTGACTGCAGCCCACTTTATCCTGCTTTTGATGCTTGTGACATTGCTGGAAAAAAAAAAGGGGGGGGTGTTGCTGGAATTATCAGTCACTGCAGTAGGCATTTGTGCTATTTGCAGTCATTTAGGAAAATGTTTTCAGTTAGCAGTAAGAAACATTTACTTCTGTTCCGGAGGTGGTAATGAATGGGGTAGGTATGGGATTAATTCTTTTTGGCATCCATATCCTGGAGGGAAAGGGAGAGCCAGAATTATCTCACAGACAAATAGAAAGGAACAGCAAGTTTTATACCCATTGACTTCAAAACGATAGCCATTTCCCTTGTGATGTCTGACTCGAGCTGAGTAATGCACTTGAGAACTCTTACAGTATCTCAAAATGTGATCTTTAACCTTTTATGTTAATGGATCCTATGAGTCTGTGGCATGGGAAAAATGATACATTGCCAGGTTAAAAACAGAATGAAATTTAAACTGCTTTTATTATTGTTCTTCACACTCAAATGTGCTGGAGCCAGTGCTCTTGGGAACCACATGAACACATATAATGGAAAAGGTTGTCAGAACTGGTGACATGTGCCTACTCACCTCCTTCTGGCCGTAAAAATGAACCCATTCTAGGTCTTCTTATATAGATTGCTGAATGATGAATGGCTTTCCCACCTTAATAAACTACTGAATGTTCACAGGTTAACCTTGATAAACTACTGAATGTTCACAGGTTAATATTCTATGTCTCCCAAGTAATGCATTTGCTTTGTGATAGGGCAGGATTTTCCAAACTCATTCTTGAAAAACTGTCATGGTTGTTGCTGTACCATGAAATTACCAATTATCTGTATAACATTTTTCTTTAAATGATTATATTACTACCATAAATGGAAAAAAAAAATGTATTAGCCTTAAGTAGAAGGTAGCTATACCATATACATAAAATGATGCTTTAAAGTTTTTGTTAATATTGTTACCTTGTGCCAAAGTCTCTAACTGTGAGGTCTAAATACTCCCTTTGTTTACCAAAAAAAGAGGAGTTTGAGTGAGGAGTGTTAAGCATATGCCCACATTAAGTAAAGATTTTCTCCTTAGTGTGATCAGAAGATTGAAAGAAACTGATGAAATTAATTTCACATTATGTGACTCAAAGTAATAACATTGGGTCAGTGCGCCATCTTGTGCGCTGTCTCATGTTGGGAAATACTTCAATGAAGGGTTTTTGGAGAGCATGCCTAAATTCAAAAGAGCATTTCTAATGCTCAGTTAGGCAATGGTGAGAAAGAGAACTTGAGACAAGGTGGGAGGGGCAGGGGCAGGTTTGCTGTTCATCCACAGCCAATTACATTCAACATACAAAATGAACTATGTGTTCAGAGAGTTCAAGTCGTTTGTTCTCTTGTTGGTGAGGGAAACACATACATTTCAAATAGATAACTATAAAATAAAACAACACTCAATTAAGTGTACATGCGAAGTACCTGAACAGATGCAAGAACTAGAAGCCTTTCTTTGAATTTCAAAAGGCGGCTCTTCTAGATGAATAAAGTACAAAAAGCATGCCCTATAAGCAGACAAGGAATCGCTGCGGGGTACAAACAGTTAATGCTCTCGATGGCTTACTGAAAGGTCAGAGGTTCCAATCCATCCAGAGGCTCCTCAGAAGAAAGGCCCAGCAATCTACTTCTGAAAAATCAGCCATTGAAAACCTTACGGAGCACATAGGGTCTCTACAAGTCGGAATTAACTCAATGGCGACTGGATTTTATAAGCAGACAAATTAGAAACAGAGGCCACCCTAGTCGGGGCTCAGGACTTGGCAAGCAGAAGGAAGATGGGACTTCTGCCCCTGCTTTTCCACCCTGAGAATTACTATGTGTTCAAAGGAGGGAGAGAAACCCCATTCAGATTTCTAAGGAACTGGTCCTTCCGATGCTCTATGTCATTTTCCAAGACCTAAGGACATAATGCTTGGTAAAGTAGAGGGTCGGCAAAAATGAGGAGGACCCTCAATGAGATGGATTGACACAGTGGCTGCAACAATGGGCTCAAGCATAACAACGATTGTGAGGATGGCACAGGACTGGGCAGTGTTTTGTTCTGTTGTACATAGGGTTGCTATGAGTTGGAACCGACTCAAGGGGACCTAACAACAACAACAACAATGCTGTTTGTTGGGTTGAGTACGGACTAAGGAGGGCTTTAGCACAAAAATATCCTGTGAAAACAAGGAGTACTTGTTGCACAGAAACAAGTTTTGTTTTTGCAACATATTATATAAGTGTTTTAAAGAACAGACTTTTTATAATGCAAATAAATTATTAAAACATTAAAGAAAACATTTTGCTTCCCTTTTAAGCTATCATTCAGTGGGTTTACATGCGTTTTCTAGCAAATAATAATAGCAATAACCCAAGCTTTTTTGGAATATGAGGACGTGTATCATGCTAGAAAATACACTTTCAATGTCTGTTGATTGGGAAAACACATAACGATCAAAGATTGCTATTATTCTGGCAAAGCAAGTAACTGAATTTGTATTTTATTCATCACTCCAACTATAGACATTTAAAAATGGTGGTGTGTGTGTGTGTACATGACATATTATTTATTTAGTCTACACATACTGAATGTGCATACTGATTTACAGACCCCTCACAATAAATTCTGCTACCCCCAGGGATCCAAGACCTACTGGTTGGGAACTGAGGAGCAGGACAGGCTTATGATTGATGACAATGAGGAGGGCCTGGGGCACATCTGCTGGCCTTCCATTGCTTTTATCATCACAGCCCCCACACTTTCTTCCTGAAACCCTGCACTCTGCTTTGTTTACTGAAAATATTTTCTGTATAAACTTCAACAAGTTGGTTATGACTTTCCACAGTGGAAACATTTTTCATGCTAAAAATTGAATTGCACTTTGAATGCAGATTTGCACATATGAAAGAGGAGTCATTTTAAATTCAAAATGCACCAGGTCTTCAGCTGTATTTAATAATATTTTGTCCCTTAAGCTGGGTGGTGAATACATGGTTGTTTTCTGTACCACTCTTCAGACTTTTATGGCTTAAATATGTAATAATAAATTAAAGCAAAAGGATTTCCCAGATCTCAGTTCCAGCTGTTTGCTTTTACGTTGTTATCACAACAGGCCAACAAAACTTACCAATACAGTTATTGCTTTCTGCACAAAGCACAGCTAAGTAATACTGTAAACTTACTATCTGAGTATGTTTTCTGGAATTTTAACTGATTTGTCCTAGCACATTTTATCAGGACCTGTGGTTCAGAATATGCTTCTGGACTTTTGGCATGTCTGGCTTTCCCTTTCTGTGTCTGCCTTTTGTGTGACTCTAAGGATAGTTCCGACTTTCTTACAAGCCAATTTCTTAAGTCTTGCACATATATGTTTCTTGCAGTCATCCTCTTTCCTTCTTGCATCATCGATGTCTTCCCCTTATCATGGCACTAAAAAAACCAAACCAAACCTGTTGCTTCTGAATCGGTTCTGACTCATAGCGACCCTATAGGGCAGAGTAAGAACTGCCCTATAGGGTTTCCAAGAAGCAGCTGGTGGATTTGAACTACCGACCTTTTGGTTAGCAGCCGAGCTCTTAACCACTGTGCTGCCAGGGCTAGGTTTCAATAAATTTGCCTACATTTGCTGTCAGCATATATTCATCTCCTAACTACTTTTCAACCTACTCCACTCTGGCTTCTGTACTCATTACTCCACTGAAAGTGCTCTTGTCATGGTCACAAGCCACTTACTTATTGGCCCCAAGGTCACTCCTTGGATCTCAGCTCATTAGCTCTCTCAGCTACGTCTGATACATTGACCACTCCTTCTTAAAAGTTTTCTTATGTTTGTTACCTTTATACTCAATCATTTATTTATTTAATTATTCAGGAAATCTTGTTTGGGGTACTAGGAATAGAACAGTAAAAAAGACAGGCTAGCTTTATGGAATGAATTCTGTCCCCTCAAAATTTGTAAATTCTAACCGCTATACCATGTGTCTGTCAGTTTGTCGTACTTTGGTGGCTTGCATGTTGCTGTGATACTGGAAGCTTTGCCACCAGTATTTCAAATACCAACAGGGTCATCGTTGGTGGACAGGTTTTAGCTGAACTTCCAGACTAAGACAGACTAGGAAGAAGGACCCGGCAGTCTACTTCTGAAAAAATTGGCTAGTGAAAACCTTATGAATAGTAGCGGAATATTGTCTGATATAGTGCCAGAAGATGAGCCCCTCAGGTTGGAAGGCCCTCAAAATACGACTCAGGAAGAGCTGCCTCTGCAAAGCAGAGCTGACCTTAATAACGTAGATGGAGTCATGCTTTCAGGATCTTCATTTGCCGAGGTGACACAACTCAAAATGAGAAGAAAAAGCTGCAAACATCCGTTAATATTCAGAACGTGGAATGTACCAAGTATGAATCTAGGAAAACTGGAAGCCCTCAGAAATGAAATGGAAAGCATAAAGATTGATATCCTAGGCATTAGTGAGCCAAAATGGACTGGTATTGGCCATTTTGAATCAGATAATCATATGGTCTACTATGTCGGGAATGACAACTTGAAGAGGAATGGCATTGCATTCATTGTCAAAAAGAAGCTGGACTATATGAAGAAGAACGGGGCATCAGGACTGGAGGAAGACTAATTAACAATCTGTGATATGCAGATGGCACAACCTTGCTTGCTGAAAGTGAAGAGGACTTGAAGCACTTACTGATGAAGATCAAAGACCATAGCCTTCAGTATGGATTACCCTTCAACATAAAGAAAACAAAAATCCTCACAACTGGACCAATAAGCAACATCATGATAAATGGAGAAAAGATTGAAGTTGTCAAGGATTTCATTTTGCTTGGATGTGTAATCAATTCCCATGGAAGTAGTCGAGAAATCAGATGACACATTGCATTGGGCAAATTTGGTGCAAGAGATCTCTTTAAAATGTTAAAAAGCAAACATGTCACCTTGAAGACTAAGGTGTGCCTGACCAAGCCATGGTGTTTTCAATCACCTCATATGTATGTGAAAGCTGGACAATGAATAAGGAAGATGGAAGAAGAACTGATGCCTTTGAACTATGGTGTTGGTGAAGAATATTGAATATACCATGGACTGCCAGAAGAACAAACAAATCTGTCTTGGAATAAGTACAGCCAGAACGCTCATTAGTGGCAAGGATGGCGAGACTTCATCTCACATACTTTGGGCATGTTATCAAGAGGGACCAGTACCTGGAGAAGGACATCATGCTTGGTAGAGTCGACGGTCAGTAAAAAAGAGGAAGACCCTCAACAATATTGATTGACACAGTGGCTGCAACAATGGGCTGAAATAGAGCAATGTTTCATTCTGTTGTACGTAGGATCAATATGAGTGGGAATTGACTCCACAGCATCTAACAACAACAACAACATACTTGTCAACAAGTCCTCGTGGTGCAGTGGTTAAGAGCTCGGGTGCTAACCAAAAGGTCAGCAGTTTGCATCCACCAGCCACTCCTTGGAAACCCTATGGGACAGTTCTACTCTGTCCTACCAGGTTGCTATGAGTCGGAATTGATTTGATGGCAATTTTTTTTCTTGAGGGGGTATACTTGTGGATGTAATCTCATTTGGGAATAGGGTTTTTTTCCCATTATTTTAGTGAGGCCATATCAGTGTAGGATGTGTCTTAACCCAATCACCTTCAAGACATAAAATGAACAGATTAGGCACAAAGAAGCTAGAAGAGATGACAGAAGATAGATCTTAGGCAACATGAGGATCACCAAGGAACAGAGGAATAAAAGCTGAAAAGAGAAAAAGACCTTTCCCATAGCCAACAGAGAGAAAGCCTCCTCCTAGACATTCCTCTAATTTGGATTTCTAGCCTCCTAAATTGTGATAGGAAACCCTGGTGGCATAGTGGTTAAGAGCTATGTCTGTTAACCAAAAAGGTCAGCAGTTGGAATTCACCAGGCACTCCTTGGAAACTCTGTGGGGCTCTACCCTGTCCTATAGGGTCGCTATGAGTTGGAATAGACTTGATGGCAACCAGGTTTGGTTTTACGGGTTTTTAAATTGTGATAAAATAAATTTCTGTTTGTTAAAGTCACCAACTTGTGGTATTTCGGTTACAGCAGCATTAGATAACTAAGACATCTGGGTTCCTCTCTTTATAAGCTGAGATATGAGAGAAACAGAGAAGTAAATACACATTTAAAATAAAGCAAACCCATTGCTGTCAAGTTGATTCAATGCACAGTGACCCTTTAGGACATAGTAGAGCTGCCCCATAGGGTTTCCAAGGCTGTAAATCTTTACAGAAGCTGACTGCAACATCTTTCTCCCTCTGAGTGACTGGTGGGTGGAATTACCAACCTTTCAGTTAGCAGCCAAGCGCTTTAACTGCTGCACCCAAGGAAAGTGGCTAAAGGTGTAGCTCAAGGTGGAGGGGAAATTATGAGTTCAATTGGAGCTTGTTGATAGTCTTCAAAATCAGAGACACATATGGACAGGCAGTGGGGGCCCTGAAAGGCACTGCTTCTCTGTGTTTCTCAAAGATACCTAAAGGAATGAGGAAATAATGACATTTCTTCGTTCCTAGAAGCCTTCTCAAGAAGCATGTCTGAGTGACCCACAATATAAGATGTGGAGAGTGTGAGTGACGTGGTTCGGGAAGAAGCTATTTTCCTCCAAGCAGGGGACACTTTTCACGATAGACAGATAGAAGCCACAGCTCAATATCCATAGCTCTGAGAATTGGGGTACTTGGGAATCTGCAACAAGAATAAGAGACTAGGTGAGGGAGGGCTATGATCTCATTGCCAAGTTCTAAACAGCGTGATTTAAGGGGCCTCAGTGGTCAAAGGAGTCAAAGAAAGCTTAGAGGAAGTACCAAACAGAAAATCAAACCCACTGTCAAGTTGATTCTGACTAACAGCGACCCTGTAGAATAGAGTAGAACTGCCCTATGGGGTTTCCAAAGCCGTAATCTTTATGGAAGCAGACTGCACATCTTTCTTCCATGGAACAGGGCTTATGGGATCAACCAACAACCTTTTGGTACACACAGTAGATCTCTTAATCTCTGTGCCGCCAGGGCTACTAGGGGACATACTTAAAAAAAAGAAAAAAAAAATTCAAACCCATCACCATGGAGTCAATTCTGACTCATAGCGATGCTATAGGACACAGTAGAACTGCCCCACAGGGTTTCTAAGGGGCGGCTGGTGGATTTGAACTGCCAGCCTTTTGGTTAGCAGCAGATTGATCTCTTAACCACTGTGCCACCAGGAAGTACCAGTAGCTCTGAAATAGCCAAAACCTAAGTTGGGGCCTCTTATCTTCTTTTCAGGATCCTGGTAAGGCCTTGGCAACATATTCCCAGCTTTTGGACCAGCAAATGAGATCAAGTTGAAGGGAGTACAGATAAATGAAAGCTTGTTGTTCTTGTTGTTGTTAGTTACCACTCCAACTCACAGCAACCCCATGTGTTACAGTAGAACTACCCTATAGGGTTCTCTAGGATGTAATCTTTACAGAAGCATATCTCCAGATCTTTCTCTCATGGAGCCACTGGGTGTGTTCAAACCGCCAACCTTTGGGTTAGCAGCCGTGTTCTTAACCATTGCACCACCAGGACTCCTTTGGTGACACAATAGTGCAGAAAAATATTAGCTTCTCTCATCTTATCTTCTTTGGTTTGTCCATTCTCTTTTGTACTTTAACAGCATATACCATTTGCAGTGGAGATCTCTTTCCTGCAAGATCACTGCTTTTGCATTCTTACATGGAGCAATGTGTTGCGAAACCAAACCAAACCCATTGCCATCCAGTCGATTCCGACTCATAGCGACCCTATAGGACAAAGTAGAACTACCCCATAGAGTTTCCAAGGGAGCAGCTGGTGAATTTGTACTGCCGACTTTTTGGTTGGTAGCCGAGCTCTTAACTACTGTACCACCAGGCCTTCAATGTGTGGAAAGGAATATTAAAAAAAAAAAAAAGCTGTATTTTAGTCACTTCTAAGACGTCACATGAATTACATTTATTTAATGCCTATAACATTTCTAACACTCCTGCTAGAAATATTGTACTCTCTGTGCTGTCAGAGAGACAAAAAGAAAAGGATTCAAACGTTATGGCCCAAGAGGACCATTCTTCTATTTTCAGAATGAGTTTTCCAGTTCATATTCCCCATTCTTTATCATTTACCAAGTCGTGTGTCTTTCTCCAAGCTCATAGTTTATACAGCAACACACTTGGCTCATCAAAAGGTTATTAACCAAAGGTGAAATGTATCTCACTTTAGCAAGTCTGTTAGGCATTCCCAGAAGACTACACTTAATATATCTTAGTAGTTGAAAATTTTTCTGCCAATGAGTAAATTTCTGCTAAGATAAGAACCACGATAGGAGCTGTAAGGATTGGGGGGCTCCCGGTGACCCGAATTCCTACATGCAGAGCACGGTCAACTTCCCCGTAGTGCCTTGCACAAGAGTTAACAATGCCCTTGTGCTGTATTAGTCATTGTTAACCACAGCGGGCAGTAATTTAACCCAGTTTGCAAAAATCATGTGTTCTGCTACCCTCAGGGGAGTGGCTAGTTAGTCACCAGCACCACTTTTTGTTGCCTCAGACATTATCCAGCTTCCACCCTTTCCTCTGTAACAGTCTCTTGCCAAGATGGAAATGGCAGCAAATTAACACTAACAATCCCTCTCACTTACACAGCTATTCTTACGTACCAGGCACTGTGCTAAACACTTTCTCACATTGTTTCATTTAATCCTCAGATCCACCTGTGATGTGGGATTACCGGTACCATTTGCTGTTGAGTTGACTCCGACTCATGGCCATCCCATGTGTGTCAGAGTAGAACTGTGCTCCCTAGGGTTTTCAATGGCTGATTTTTTGGAAATAGATCTCCAGGCCTTTCTTCTGTGGTAGTATCTCTGGGTGGACTCGAACTTCTAACCTTTCAGTTAGCAGCTGAGCATGTTAACCATTTGCACCACCCACAGACTATGATGTGGGATTGTTGTCTGCATTTTAGAAGTGACAAAAATGAATTTCAGAGAGAGGAAGATATTTTCCAAGGGTCACCCAGAACTAGGGTTTGAACTCAACCATTTGACTCTTGAATCTGTTCCCTTATCAGTAGGCCAATGGCTTGCAAATTTTGTTTCCAGAGGAAGAGAAGTCAGAGCTCCAGGATCCTACCCCTATCACACACAGTGACTTCTCCTTTGTTGTTTTACGTATTGAGTTTCAATGTAAGAGATCATTGAAAAAAGAGGTACACAACCATTTAAAAAAAAAAAAACAGTTTGAAGCTCCTATTATTTTGTCTTCATAAAACATGTGAACCAGTTCTATACCTGTCCATGAAATACAGAACCACCTGTGCTGTGGAATCCAGGGCCACTCAAAGATTGTCTAAAAGAACGGCCCCACTGGTTGGCTACAAAGTCTAAAATCTTATATCAGTAACTCTGTGTTAGCTAAGCAATGGCCCAACAAAAATTAAGTCATAAATAAATTAGCTATTTTGTCATTCAGGAGTGTCCCAGGAGAAGAGACATGGACACTTGTTTTATTTTATTTTTTAGAATGAAGGTTAGGAAGGGTACAGCAGAGGGGACTTATTGAAGAGATCATGAGAGATGGAGTGGAACAAACAAAGATAAAGCAAATTGTATTTTTTTTCACAATGGGTAGTCCCATGTTGCAGAAATTAAAAAAAAAAAAAAAAAGATGGTTCTGACTCACCAGAGTTTATTTAAAGGGCATCTAACCAGAGTTAATTTCTTACAGGCCACTCTAAGAAACCACATGATGAGTCTTCTCACAATTTCTTCCTAATCACCATCCTACCATTAGAAAATCATTCCCATCGCTATTCTAGAAGCAGTATCATTTCACAGTTAAGAAAAGAGGCTGTAAAAATTTATTGTACAGCATGAAAAGCTTTGGATTCAAAGCATTACTGTTATCTAATAGATAAAGGAACCCTAGAGTATACAGAAGTAACGTATATAAACCACAAACACTCAGCAATCATATGCAATGGGGTTTTCTGCATGAGAATGTACTTCAAAAGATTTGGACACCCATAGGCAGATGCTTGGGAATCTGACAGTTTGAAGCTGCAAGAAATTTTTTATATGCCAGGAAGTGAAGACCTAGAGCAGACATCTTCTTTATCTGGAAAACCAACCCAGTATGTCTTTTGGATCTTCAAGATAAAGAAAGTAAATACTCTCTGTTCCTGAGGGAGAAATAATAACCTGGATGCAGACATTTTAAATCCAGCAAATAAGTCTCCTATTTAGTCACATAAATTAGGTATGATTAGACAGAGCTGTTTTTTCTGTAGGCACTTTTTGAGGAAGAGGAGTGCAGAGTCTAGGGTAGAAAACATTTTTTAAAACTTGGATTCATGCTGTTTTATGATAGTATATTTATTATTGTTTATTCTTGGGGATACCCTCTGAAAACATGCAGGCTTGTGTGCAAGTGTGTGTGTATGAACATAAGTGCTTCTGTTTATGTGTTATTTTCTTATATGTCAAGATCTTAGAATCAGAGAATTCAAAGACTGCAGGAAAGTTGAGTATGCCTGGGCTTGACATTTTGTGAAAGTTTCTGGGCGAGGCTTGATACAGCCTAGACTGGACAACAGATACCCTATACTTGGTATAATAAATGACTGAATGGCACTAGTTTTGGAGAAATATACTGATATTGAACTATTTGCCTTCTGAAGTCCATAGGTTACGGCCAACTCTGAGGCAGAGTGTGGGGCTTCCCTTGGAGAATTTTTAATCAATCATCTTTGACAGAGGCAGATCCTAGAATATGCAATGATGGCCCAGGAAGCAGGTTTTAGGTTGAGGAGAGGGACTTCTTTGTCCCTTGAAGCCTCATGGTGAATGGGCTGGGAAGGGAGACATGCTAGAGGAGACTGTCATTGAGGGGTATGTGTATGTGTGTGCTGGGGATATGACGTGTTGATAACCTGGCTCCGGCAACATGGCCACATGTTACTGGTGATTCCCTACATGTCTGGCTGTGGTAAATTAAATTAATGTGCTGTATTTCACTTGCATTATCCCCAACCTTTCAGGTTTTCAAGTAATCAGTTTTGTCAGTGTGAATAAGATAAAGACTGAAGAATAACCATCAGATTTAGTAGCATAGAGGTCATTAGAAATTTTGATAAGGACTTATTTAAAGTGACATCCTGCTGTGTTGTGGGGAATCAAGAGAAGGCTTGGTGCCCTCTTTTATGATGGAGCAGTATGGTGGGACAGCAGTAGCTTAGGGGAACCAGTTTGGAGAGATAGATGAGTGAGCAGTGGCCCATGGGAGGAGCAGAGGCCTAAGACCTGAGCCAGGTGGCTGGCTGTCATGGTAAACGATGAGCAGGATGGATCTGCAGAGAGAAAAGCCCAGCAGTCACAGAGACTAAAGACATGGATCTTTATTTTGGGTATTCGAAGTTAATATGATTTCATTTTTAGCTTCACATCGATGAGTTATACGCGGAAATGTAAAACTTTAGAGCTAGCAATGCTTCAAGAATCTGATCTTGTACTTTAGATTAACCTTTCAAATTAGATTTAGCAAAGGGTAGGTTCTACTAAAATTTTAGTAAGCGCAGTAAACATACCTTACTATGTCTTACAGCTGTTGTCGAAATGGTTGAACGTTGACCAATTCTTTTTGGTACATTGACTCTGTGTATTCTTTCCATCTCCTTTTGATGCTTCCTGTGTCATTTAATATTTTCCCTGTAGAATCCTTCAGTATTGCAACTTGAGGCTTGAATTTTTTCTTTAGTTCTTTCAGCCTGGGAGATGCCAATCCTGTTCTTCCCTTTTGGGAAGGTCTTTGCACATTTCATTATAACACTTTACTTTGTCTTCTCCAGCTGCCCTTTGAAATCTTCTGTTCAGCTCTTTTACTTCATCATTTCTTCATTTTGCTTTAGCTACTCTATGTTCAATAGCAACTTTCAGAGTCTCTTCTGACATCCATTTTGGTCTTTTTTTTTTTTTCTTTCCCGTCTTTTTAATGACCTCTTGCTTTCTTCATGTATGATGTCCTTGATGTCATTCCACAATTCGTCTAGTCTTCGGTCACTGGTGTTCAGTGCATCAAATCTATCCTTGAAATGGTCTCTAAACTCAGGTGGAACATACTCAAGGTCGTATTTTGGCTCTCGTGGACTTGTTCTAATTTTCTTCAACTTCAACTTGAACTCGTATATGAGCAGTTGATGATCTGTTCTGCAGTTGGCCTCTGACCTTGTTCTGACTGATTATATTGAGCTTTTCCATAGTATCTTTCCACAGATGTAGTCAATTTGATTCCTGTGCATTCCGTCTGGTGAGGTCCATGTGTACAGTCACCGTTTACCTGGTGAAAAAAAGTATTTGCAATAAAGAAGTCATTGGTCTTGCAAAATTCTATCATCTGATCTCCCACCTTATTTCTATCACAAAGGCCATATTTTCCGACTATCATTTCTTTGTTTCCAACTTTCGCATTCCAATCTCGAATAATTATCAATGCATCTTGACTGCATGTTTGGTCAATTTCAGACTACAGAAGTTGGTAAAAATCTTCAGTTTCTTCATGTTTGGCCTTAGTGGTTGATGAGTAAATTTGAATAAATAATAGTTGTATTAACCGGTTTTCCTTGTAGGTGTATGGATACTATCCTATCACTGACAGCATTGTGCTTCAGGATAGATCTTGAATGTTCCTTTTGACAATGAATGTAATGCTGCTCCTGTTCAGTTTGTCATTCCCAGTGTAGTAGAATTTATGATTGTCTGATTCAAAATTGCCAATACCAGTCCATTTCAGCTCACTAATACCTAGGATATCGATGTTTATGCTTTACATTTCATTTTTGACGACTTCCAATTTTCCTGGATTCGTACCTCGTACATTCCACGTTCTGAATGTAAATGGATGTTTGCAGCTGTTTCTTCTCATTTTGAGTCTTGCCACATCAGCAAATGAAGGTCCCGAAAGCTTAACTCCATCCATGTCATTAAGGTCGACTCTACTTTGCTGAGGCAGCTCTTCCCTACTTGTATTTTGAGTGCCTCCCAACCTGAGGGGCTCATTCTCTGGCACTATATCAGACAATGTTCCACTGCTGTTTATACATTTTTCACTGGTCAGTTTTTTCAGAAGTAGACTGCCGGTCCTTCTTCCTAGTCTGTCTTAGTCTGGAAGCTCTGGGTGACCCTGCTGGTATTTGAAATATGAGTGGCAAAGCTTCCAGTATCACAGCAACACGAAAGCCACCACAATAGGACAAACTGACAGACACGTTGTGGATCACAGGTACAGGGGTTAGGATTTACAACACACGGGGCATACTCAGACCTCTCTTCCCCTGCACAAGCAAGTGTTACAGCTGCTTTAGCTTTGCTAGCAAGCCTCCTGCCCCGAGGCGCCTGGCTCTGCCCTGCTATAGAAAGACACATGCACAGTATCCTTCCAGGCAACCTCTGCACAGGGCACACTCAGGTCTCTGTCCCGAACAGGCAAGTGTTATAACTCTTTTAGCTCTGCAAGCAAGCCTCTTGCCTGAAGGTGCTCAGCTCTTACTGGCAAGCCCACCACTGCTATCTCTCACCATCTCATGATAGCTTCAATGTTACAGCTCTTTCTTCTTTGCGTAGGAGGTTTTTAGGGCAGGGACCCCAGATCTTTGGTCTAAAGGACATGTTTTGCTCCAAACCCTTCTGGATGGTATTGAGGTCCCCCCTGAACCTCTGTGGGATTGGCCCTTATTAAACAAACCCCTGTGAATTTCAAGGCTTGGCCCTTCCACCAGGACCATAAATGGACCAATCCCCTCAGTGAACTGTAAGTCACTCAATTTGCATAGTAATGGACCAATCCCTTGCAAGATTGTGGCCCAGCCTATCATTTTTGGGGAGTTACAAGACCATGACTAGAATGGCCATATAAAAGCAATTGACTCCACTACAGATGGATTTGGGGCAGATCATTAGAGCTTTGTATGCTATGGTAAAGATCTTGGCTTTTACTTAAGTATACAGAGAAGGCATGGGAGAGTTTTGAACAGAGAAAGAACATGATCTGGCATTTTAAAATGGTCATGGCTACTCGGTGAAGAGATTGCAGTGAAAATGGTTAGGAGATTACTGCAATAATGCAGGTTAAAGAGAATGGAAACTTATCCTAACTCTAAGGCAGTAAAAAGAATCAGATTTTGGGTGTATTTTGCTAATGAATTTGATGTAGGTGGTGACAAAAATAGATGAATTAATGAGAATGTCTCCCAAAGTTTTGGCCTTTGGCAACTAATCAAATGGAGTTGCCAATTATGAAATGGGAAAGACGTGTGAAGAAGCATATTTGAGGAAAAAAATTAAAGATTTGAATGCTAGATGTAACATGTCTATTGGACATACAAATAGAGAGGTCCAGGAGGCAGTTGGCATTTTTTGGCATATAAAATTAGTTAAAGTCATAGAACTAGATGAGACCACCTAGACAGCAAATGTAGAGAAGAGATGAGGTCCAAGACCTTTTTTTGAAAATTAGGAGGAAGCAGAAAAGGATATTGAAAATTAGGAGGAAGCAGTAGAATAGGAAGAGAACCAGGAAGGAGTGATGAACCAGAGTCCAAGTGTAATGTGTTGCACTAAGATTAAGACTAAGGAATGACCATTGAATTTGTTACCTTGATAAGAACTATTTGTGACTTGGTGAAAATGATGGCTTGATTGGAGTGGGCCTGAGAATGGGAGATTTACCTGCAACATGGTTGGGTCTGTGATTTAGAGATGACTTGGAGATATTCTAAAACTAAAATTATTCATTAGTGATAGAGTATAATCACCTATGTATCATTAATTCAAATTGAAGTAAGAGTGTGTGGGGCTGTTAAAAAGAGTAATTGGGAGATGACATACTTCCCTCTAAGTGGTACAATGAAGGTATATACCCAATGGTCAGCAGAGGGTATAAGCTGGGAGAGAGGACAAGTAAGGACATGCCTGTAGGGTTTTTGGCAGTTACTATTTCCGGCCCCTTCTAGATGAGTGGAAATTCTATTTTATAGTTGTGGGAACTGAGAGAGGGCATGCAGTAAATCTGTTGACACACAGTCTTGGGCAGAAAGACTATTTCAATTATTATTATTTATCTCTAAAGTTGAGGTTTATTATAAGGAATCCTTTTACTCAGTTTTACTCTGTTCAGATTTTTGTTGTTTTCTTGGTATTTTTGGATAATGTTTCAGAATAAGGAATTTGGTAGTGAGTCTAGGGGACAAAGTTTACTGCTCTTGATTAGCACATTTCTCTAGTTTGTGCATTATGAACCAATAATTGAATGGTGGCTGTGAAAATTAAAGCCAGGCACAAAGTAGTTTGTTTCCAGCCTTCATGCAGAGCCCTGTAACAGTATAAGTGTCTTGCAGTCTGGGACCAAAGACATCATGCTTTTCCATGACCTGAAGTGGAAAATCATCCCATTGCTCCTGATACAGCATGGAAAACACACCATATGAAACAATTATAAAACACTTCACCTATTTTCTCTTATTTTTCCTCCTGTTAGTTCCCTTTATTTTGGCAAGAGGTAAGATGTGTTGACCTAAATTAAGCATTTCCACATCTAATTCCCAGATTCTCAGGCACCAGTTTTATCTCACTATTTAAAAATGTATTAACTTACAGAAGTTAGTCAGAAGACGACCCATTGAAGGCAGATGTCCTATCAGTTATAGTGAGGTCTCAAACAATCTACTTGAATGGAGATTTCCATTGCCTTTTGTGCAGATTGACCGTATTAAGCACATTTAAAGTACAGTAAGTGGTATTTCCTGAGGTGATGAATCTCCCATCTGATGGCATCTGAGTGTAAGTCTCATGAAGCATAATGCTTTTTGCACACAACCTGTGACTGCTCAGTGCAGATTTTACCAAATAAGCCTCCACCTTCATACAAGGTTTTAAAAGTCTACGCAGGCAGTTCAAACAAAATTGTGTTCACCTCTCTTCACCTCTTTCTAAGCTCATACCTCTGAGTTTTTGTTAACATTTTAAAAAGATATTTAAAACTGTACTTCACCCACCTTTTGAAATGAAAGAGTACATTGTACAGGCACCAAAGGTACACGTCAGTGCTTTTATCAAATTCAGGGTCCTGCTCTGTGGCACTAATTGGAACCATGTGTTGAAAATGCAAGACAGGATTTTCAGCTGTTCTTTAATTAAACGGAATAAAATCATAGCTAAATCTCACATTTCTTTATACAGAGAGGCTGTTGGAGGTGGTCTATTAGCAGGACTGATGGCTGACCCCGAGTGGGGAAGCTGGCACCTGCATCAGGGTTCCTGGGACTCTAGTGGTTGTCCTTTAAATATTTAAGACACATTCACAACTATTCTATGATGCGATTTAGCCATGTTCATAGAAGGTCTGGCTGCAAATGCTTCTCTGATACAGAGATAGAAAACCTAATTATTTTCAAGTACATTGGATGATTGACTCATGAAAGATTTTTATATCTTATAAAACTCAGTTACTGCAAAAATCATTAGTGAGGTGGAAAAAGTGCCTTCTCATGTGCTAACCCACTGAAAACTGGGGAGAAATAGTGGCTGATGTGTGTCTACTAAAAAGACGATGAGAAATACTGTCCCAGGTTTTCTGTTGAAACTTGCAAACAAAATATAATTTTGATTTTTTTTTCTCAAAGTGCTATTTCTGCCACTTTTACCTGAGGGAGGGAGGAATACTCTATAGCTTTTAACTGTCCTAGGATCAGAATTTCAGGGAAGAGAAGGTAGTTTACAATGTCTCCATTCAGGATTTCAGCTCCTCTTTCACGATGCTCTATGTTGTTTAACATTCATTGAATGGCACCAATGTGATGATTTCCAGTCCTTCCCTGCTTCCCCAAGTTTGGATCCAGAACTGGTACTTTCACATAGTGTGCTGAAGCCTTAGGAAAAAAATGTGAATGTATTTGCTTCCAACAGCACAGTTGCACCTACAACATCCAGAGACAGATGCAAGGAGAAGTGAGTTGATGACAGCAACAGCGATTCCTCCAAAGGAGCATACGAGCTGGAAGTGGGAATGTCAAAGCAGGGTTGGGAATGTTCAGGAAAGGAAGCCATTTCAAAAAAAAAAAAAAAAGGCTTAAAAAGATCTTAAAATAGCTCCTAAGGAGATGAAGAGACCATTCTGCTTATCTCAAAGCCCCAGGGACAAGCAGTAGACAGGGAATTCTCTCTGTGTGAGGGTGGTTTAAGCAGTACTCTGCCAAGAGTCTCTCTACTTCCAAAGATGGTTGAAAAGTTGATCTGTACATGCTCTTTCATGTGAGCAGAGGTTTGGCAATTTCCCAGACAAAATGGGAGTAGCATCAGGGGTTTATATAGCCCGCAGAGAAATGGGAGACTTCTGGGTGCATGTGGTTGTGGCCTCACATTGCCCTCAGCTACCCTTCTATAGGGATAAATCTAAGCAGGTCACCCTCTTATTTCCCTTAAGATCTTATTGTAACTGTTTACTTAGGCTAAAATTTAAACTCTCTGCATCAGGTTCAAGACTTGAGCTTACCTTCCTTTCCCAGCCTCATGGATCACCTGTTTCCCATTCTCACTTAAAGCCGTACTCTCTTATTCCTCTGTGCCTCACACATGGTTGAGTGTACCAGGCAAACCCTAATTCATCCCTGAAATTGAGCTCAAATTTCATCTATCTCCTCTGTCATGTTTCCCTGGATATCAACCTCTTCTCCCTGTAATCTTCCAACAGAATAAGAGCAGGAGGATTCTCCTTGTGTCCCCGAGCATCTTGGACATATCTCTATTACAGCACTTATCACATATCCTGATTGTCCGTGCACATTTCTTCCTCCTTCCTTTGTCTAGACTTCCAATATCTGGAAGGCAAGTGTGATGCTTTACCCCCTTTTTTTATATCCTTAGTGCCTGGTGGTGTGCTTGGCACCAAGTGCTCAGAAACATTTGATGAATGAACACACACACCTACAAAGAACTTGGTGTAAGCTGAAAGTCTGTGTCCCTGTACATAGCCCACATTTCACATTCTTGGAATAAGATGACTGATACAAAGGACAGTGAAAGTGAAATGACACACTGGGTTACCATCATCCAAAAACCTTTACTGAACATTTACTGATTGCAGGCAGTTATGAAATTTATGGATCTCATATACGATAGGTTAGGGCTCTTATGGAAAATTCAAACCAAGATAGACATGGCAATATTTCATGTAGACTTTCTCAAGAAAACACCAGTATTTGTTTTATTTTATATTTTTCCCCCTCTGTTTCCTTCTTCAAATGTCATAAATCTTGTAGAATATAAAATTCTTGTTAATTAAACATCACCTTTGAATGATAAATTATTGCATTTGAAAATATGTCTCCAAGTTAAAAGTAACCATTATGTCAAATTCCAAACTATAACAAAAAGCAACTAGTTATGGGTAGAATAGCCAAATTCCAATTTTACCTTTTGGGGAAGAATATGAATACATGAATGAATGAGTGAATTACATGAATATACTTAAAGCCCTAGAGTAGATATTTTTCCTCTCTACGTAGCACTTACAGACTGGCAATGGTTGCCTCTGGAGTTCTTAATTTTTTATACTTTGATGCAAACACACTTACCTTCTAATAGTCACATTATTTCTTTAGAATACCTTCAGTCAGGCCTGTTTTGCTTGGAAGTCATGCCATTTTTGTTTTGCTTTATTTAACATGACATTGCATATGTGATGCGAGTAGAAAATATTAATATCTGGCTTTAGAAAATATCTTGACATGTTACATTATTGTTTTATAAAACCAAGGGGCTGTCAAAAGAAAGTTGCTCTGCCTAAGAAAGCAGTCAAAACTGTGGGAAAGCAGAGAGGAGACGAAAGAGGAGGTAGGAGAGAGAAAAGGATGGATAATATGGCAGAAGGCTGGACACTATGGAAAAATGTGGCCAATGGAAAATTCTTGAAGTAGAAAACCCAGAAGACTTTAAAGATTAGTTACGATAAAATCAAATTTACATTGCTTGTTTTCTTTGATGTAAACAGCCTCTCTCTGGCACAAAGCTTCAATAAAGTCTGCTATTCACAGAGATTTATGTGTAGTTCTGTTATGAATCAAAGAAAAGGGACTGGGTTCCATGCCTGTGTTGGAATGGAACTAAGACAAGAAAAAGTTTAGGTTGATAAAACACGAGTGACACTCAGAGTCCAGTGGAAGCAGGAATTCAGAGAAGTGACCATGAAAATATATCCCACAGGAATTCACAAAATCTTGGGAAGAGCATCAGGCTGTAGAAAGGACCAAGGATCGGGAGCTTGAGCTAATACATTTCAAAGACAGGGTTAATTTAGCTGATAATGTGGTTGTACATAACTCTGTGCTGATCCATTACAGTTGATTTCACTGAGTAATAATAACAATCATGATGACAGCTTCCATACATGTGTCACCAGTCACTGCGCTAAGTGTTTTGTGTGCATTATCTCATTTGATGTTCATTGTATGGTTGAGGAAACTAAAGCTCAGCAAAAATCAGTAACTTGCTGTCTTAGTCATCTAGTACTGCTCTAACAGAAATACCACAAGTGGATGGCTTTAACAAGAGAAATTTATTTTCTCACAGTCTAGTAGGCTAGAAGTCCAAATTTAGGGTGTCAGCTCCAGGGGAAGGCTTTCTCTCTCTGTCGGCTCTGGAGGAAGGTCCTCATCATCGTCAGTCTTCCCGCAGACTAGGAGCGTCTCTGAGCAGGAATCTCAGGTCCAAAGGATGCACTCTGCTCCTAGTGCTTCTTTCTTGGTGTTATGAGGTTCCCAATTCTCTGCTTGCTTCCCTTTCCTTTTATCTCTTGTAAGGTAAAAGGCGGTGCAGGCCACACCCTAGGGAATCCCCATTTACATTGGATCAAGGATGTGACCTGGGTAAGGGTGGTGTTAGAATCCCACCCTAATCCTCTTTAACATAAAATTACAATCACAAAATGGAGGCCAACCACACAATTCTGGGAATCATGGCCCAGCCAAATTGATATACACATTTTTGGGGGAACATAATTCAAACCATGACACTTGCCCAGAGTCATACAGTTTACATATGGCAGAGATAGGGTAGAATATTGGCCTGATCTGGTCCCCAGATTAATTCTTAGTTCCTATTTACTTTACTACTAGTTTCCAGAGAGAAGATATCTGACTTTTGTCCTATGTATATACTGTTAATAAAACTACTACAAATGTAAAATTGACTCTTTCAATTTATTCTATAAGTAACTGTAGTAGTTAGCTATTGTAAAAATACTGCTACATAAGAAACCACCCTAAAACTCAGTGGATTTTGATAGCAAGTATTTATTCTCATGCTCATTGGTCAGCATAGTTGACCATGGTTCAGTTTATTCAGCCTGGACCTAGCTGAACAAGTCTTCTGAAGATTGCATGGTAGTGGGTTTTGGTTCCAGGCTGAAGGGACCTCAGCTACCTGGGGCATGTTCCTCTCACAGAAGCAATTGGAAGCTCCCAAAGGGACAAGCAGAATCATGTAACAACTCTTAACTCCTAGGCTCACAACTGGTACATTGTTATTTTTAGTTCATTCATTTGGCCAAAGCAATTCAATGGGATCATGGTGGTGGAGAATATTTAATGGCAATAGTCTAATCTTCCATAGTAAATGGATGGTGTCTTTTAGGGGAGTGGACCAAGATTGTTCCCACTGTTATTCAGTAGGACGCCCTGGACACTTTCACATCTTGAATACCCTAAATATTTGCAAAGCATAATGGCAAAATCAATGATTCTAAGAATAGCTCTTCCATCATCACTACCATCATTGAGTTCCAATAGAGATTCTAGAATTCTCATAAGGTTTTTGATAATTGAGAGTAACAGAAAAATCAACAACAACAAAAACCCTTGTTGTCACATAAAAATGCTATATCTTGAAAGTACCATATTTTATGCAAATAACGCGGGACTACTAGGTTTGTTTACCAACCACCCCCCTCCAGGTATTTTCTTCAGTGCTCTATGCTAATTTTTTTCAGCAACATGTAAAAAACAACTGGCATAGCAGCGATTGTGAAAATACCTGGGAAGGGGGGAGAGTAGTAGGCAAACAAATGTAGAAGGCTTGTGTTATTTGCATAAAAATATGGTAGTTCCTTGACTATTTGATAAGATCAAGTAAAAATTGCAGCATTAAAATACATATTATTCTACCAGTTGGGATAACTCTGCGAAATCACAGGCTTAAAATTAAAAAAAAAAAAAAAATTATAGTATTATTCTGTGTTGCCAAAGATCATAGACAATTCATACTACTACCATTAAAATCTGTCAGTGATTGGAAGACATATCTAATGGAGATAAGACTTAGATGCATGTAATGTCATTTTAATGAATTGTAAAAATACATATAAAAATCTATACGAATTTTAATTATAAAAGTGATTTTATATCCCCATCATATTTAAAAGTTTGTCTATACCAATCTAGGCTACAGGTCTCCTGAAATATTCTTTCAATAGTAGTGTTAACTAGTGATAACTTGTTAATTGAAAATGCTGAAAATTAATTGAACTTTTCTCTGGAGAATAAATTCAATTTCCCTGTTAGCTAATTGTTTAAGAACTGTTTCCTTAATAAAACCTCAAAAAAGGGGGCAGGGACTTGTAAGGATATGCATGGACTGAAACTGGCTCTGAACTACATACGGACCTGAGGCAACCCCAGGCACTGGCTACTCTTCAAAGCTCTCCCCATGGTCACATGGCACCTCTGCTTCTCAGTGCTAATCTGCTCTTTTCTCTCACTCCCAATCATCTTTCTCTGCTAACTTATAGATCCGCTTCTTCACTGAACCCAAGTTTAGCCAGGCCATGGGTCACATTTCTTCCCCTGGGTCTAATCAGCTATGGCTAGAGTTGGGAAGTGGGGCAGGGTCCTGTCTATAAAACATGGTTACTATATTGAACACCCCTTGTACACTGCTTCACAGTCTTCTGGGCCCCATGTCAATACCAGCAACTGGTTGGTAATCAGTTCCGGTCAGGCTTTACCTCTACTTCACGTAGGTGTAGTTGGTACCTTTGTGACTCCTGTTTTCTGTCCTAGGCCTTCTCTGAGACTGCAGCGTGGTCGCCTACAGGAATCTGCTGTGTTTTCACACGTGGCAACCTAGCAATATAGTGAAGTCAATTCTGCTAGGCCACCTTTGACCAATGGGAAACGGCAACCAATAGATGAATCCTTCTCCTTCTCGTCCCTGAGTGTACAGTTCTGAGAACCTTTCGGAAGATTCCTCAGAAGATCCTGGTGGGATAGAGCATCGGTAATCCACAAGGGTGGTGGGCTAGATAAGGCACTCTTACACTGGCTTTTCCTCATTTCCTTTTTTAACCTCCCTGTCCTGCACTCCTGCTCCCTATGATCACATCCTCAAATAAATTAGCTGTGTGCAAGCCTTTGTCTCAGGCTCCGCCTTTGGAGGAATGAAGGGTAAGACAGACTCTTAGAAGAGTCTTGTATGGGCAGGCACCATAAAAACTGTCTAATCCACCTATATTTTTTGACTGGCTATATTTTTTCCAAGATAGCAGTTAAGTTGGAGACTGTATTTAAATCAAAAGTAAGTGGTTCGTGACAAGCCTGTATTTCATTTACTGTAACAGTGGCCACTAAAATTGTTCCTGCCCTTAATAGGAAAACCTAATATTAAGATGGGTGCAGGGCTGAAATCTCTCTCTCCTTTCCTGCAGGACCAGGAGTCTTTTGGGGCAAAGAGACTCACAATCAGAAAGCATGGCTCTCTGTGAAATTGAGAGATGGAAGGTTAGTATAATGGACCTTGGAAAAGGCAGGAAAAAATCAACATATGAACAATAAAATCCATACTGAATTTATTCATATAGAGGAGAGGCGAGTCAGAGAGGACAATAGTGTGTAGATGAGAGGATCTGTGATATTTGAAAGGGAAAAAATGAGTAGAAAGTAGGCTGAAGAGTATTTTAGATTGAGTAGTTAAGAGTTGGGAGTTAGGACAAGAGCTGGTGGATGGACAGTTAATGAAGCAACCAAATGCTTGTTTTACTGTATTGCTTAAGGTATCTTTTTCCAGTTATTAAAATACAGAGAAAACCATTTCAGGTTAGCTGATAGAACACTCCCAAAGGAAATCTGCTCTCTTGAAAAGTATTTGTTAGAAGCTGTCAGATCAGCAGTGAAATTTTTTAATTCAGACAATAGGTACAAATAGATTCATGAATAGTTCTTATGTGATTGTCATTCTCCCTTACAAAATCATTGGAGTATAAAATATGTTATCTTTTTTTTTTTTTTTTTTTAAGATTTCATGACTTGTAGGTAAGTTCATGAGGTCTTTCATGAGTTTAGATGTCAAGTATTTAATTTCATTTTGTTAAAAATGGATTCTATAAATAATACCAAGTACAAGAATGACAGAGCCATAAAAGGATGGAGGGTTGACTGCTCTTCTGGGCAGTGTCTATCAGGAGGCTCCTTGATGGCCCCTTCCATTCCTGTCATGGATTGAATTATGTCCCCCCAAAAATGTGTGTATCAATTTGGCTGGGCCATGATTCCCAGTATTGTGTGGTTGTCCTCCATTTTGTGATTGTAATTTTATGTTAAAGAGGATTAGGGGGGAATTGTAACACTCTTATTAAGGTCACATCCCTGATCCAGTGTAAAGGGAGTTTCCCTGGGGTGTGGCTTATGCCACCTTTTATCTTACAAGAGATAAAGGGAAAGGGAAGCAAGTAGAAAGTTGGGGACCTCATACCACGAAGAAAGCAGTGCCAGGAGCAGAGCGTGTCCTTTGGACCTGGGTTCCTGCGCGGAGAAGCTCCTAGTCCAGGGCAAGATTGATGAGAAAGAACTTCCTCCAGAGCTGACAGAGAGAAAGCCTCCCTCTGGAGCTGACACCTTGAATTTGGACTTGTAGCCTACTGGACTGTGATAGAATAAACTTCTCTTTGTTAAAGCCATCTACTTGTGGTATTTCTGTTATAGCAGCCCTAGATAACTAAGATAATTCCCATTCCCAGAATTCCAGGAAGGGTCATGACCTTAAGTTTTCTTGGCAGCCCATACCTTCCCAAGGAAGTGCAAGTTTAGAACTGTGGAGCTCAATTCTTGACATGACTTTATTACATAACTTCTTTCACTGTTGACGCTCCTAAATGCCCTGGTGAACATTCCTTGTGGATATCTTCTAACTTGTCTCCTTCATTCTGATGATTCACAATTACAAACTTAGGCATTAACCCCACACCTTTTCCCAGCCCAGCACATTCTCTGCTCTTGTCTGATTCAAGGCAGGTAGCCTTATCATCAGATCACTCCACCAACCCCTCCCAATTTCTGTTAACCTCTTTGTCTTCTATGGGTCCTCACATAACTTTTAATTTTTTGTTCTTCTCTTACCTACCACTGCTTGATATAATAGTTCATTATATGGTGGTTTCAGGCCTGAATCTTCTTCCTCACTCCCTCTCATGTACTCAATTCTTTGAGAGTAGGCCACATGTTTTATTCACTAGAATATAAGCTCCACAGGAACAGAACACTTGTCTGTATTATTCACTGCCACATCACTGGTGACCAGAACAGAGCTTGGGACAAAGGCTCAATGATATTTTGTGCAATAGATATTTTTATTCTTAAGTTCTCTGCATGGCCCAGTTATGTATTTTGTGCATAACTGATCCTTACTAAACATTTGTTGAATCAAATGTACCCAATAAAGAGCTGCTTGGCTCAAAAACACAGAGCTTAATATTTTATAAATTGGAGTTACAGGCCACTAAGAAAAATATTTTCTAAAGTAGTTTCCTGACCTTTTAAAACTATGTAATAAAGACATCTCTTCCTGAGAAGGGACTTTTTTCTTTCATGAATTTACCTAATGAGGCCTGAGCCATACCATCTGATGCCAGGGCCAAGAATTGTTCAAATATAAGCTGAGAAAAAAAAAAAAAAACTTCAGCAATGCAACCTTGTTTTAGAGGTGACGGTACTAAGTTCAGAAAAGCCAAGTTGCAGTTGGAGTCATTTCTTCTGTTTTCCAATTCAGTGTTCTTTGCACAACAATCTGTTTTAGAGTACAGACAATGGAAATACGTGATGAAAAACATGGTGTGGAATGACAGGATCTGGACACCTTAATATCAAATCTACAACTACCTATCTCCACAGGGCTAGAAATATAAAATCATCTATTCAATCTTCCTGCACTACATATAAAGAAGAACCCATAATTATGGGCTTATTTTGCTCTGTTCTAAACAACCAAATAAACCTGATGCATAGCAATAGTTGAAAAGATCCATTGTGCTGAAAAAATAGTCAAGATTTCTAAATACTATGAACTTTATAGTAGCCCTGGTGGCGCAGTGGTTAAGAGCTTGGCTGCTAACCAAAAGGTCTGCATTTCGAATCCACCAGCTGCTGCTTGGAAACCCTAAGGGGCAGTTCTACTCTGTCCTATAGAGTTGCTATGTGGGTTTATGAACTTCATAGACTCTGAATTGTTATGATTGCTTAGGAAACACTTTCCTTATACCTCCTTCCCATCACTAGTGAGGGAATACTCAAAATTCTTTTCTTTTTCTTCTTCTCTAACACTTAAAACACACACACACACACACACAACTGGCAGTTGTATACTTATTTAGGTTAATGATACACTGGATTCATTTGTGGTCTATTCAGGTCAGATAATATTAAGATTCTGGTGATTTATATACAAAATCTCTTGAAAAGATCCAGATAAAATTTGGATTATAACAATTTCAATATTATAGTGACATCTTAATATGGCTAAATAGAAATTCATATTTTATATTTATATTTTTATATATGTTTACATTTAAATTTTTCCTCTCAAATTTAAGCAACTATGAAAATAAAATGCAGTAAAATTTCTCTTTAAAATACTTTGTTATTCCATTGACTTGGTCAAATCTTGTTCTTGATATAAAATAATAATGTGTAATTTCTTTCTCATTCTCTCTCTATAGTCAAATTTATGAGCATGTTATACATATATATAATTTATAATTAATTTATCACAAAAGGCACTTGAGCTCTCTGAACAATTACTTCCTTGTATCAAATCATCATGCTAGATTCCACTCTTTCAATGAGCGTCTTTTCAAAATGGTTTAATCATTAAAGAAAACTTTCAGTGTCTACTTTGTGATCAAAATTCATTTATTCATTCAACAAATACTTACAAAGTTCCTATGAAGCCAGCCCTGTTCTAGGTGCTGCATACAGAGAGATAAAGCAGACAGACATGTCCCTGCCATGCTGGGGCTTACATTCTATTGTGAGACAAAGACATGAAAAAATAACTGCAGAGAGAGATATGCACAGTAAAACAAAACAAAACATGCTAATGGGACAGAGAGTGACTGGAATGCACAACTTGAAAGAGTGTTTCAGGGAAGGCACCTCTGAGGAGGTAACATTTGATTCGAGATTTGAAAGATGAGAAGAAACCAACTATGTGAAGATGAGCATTCCAGACAATGGTTCTGAGATCTGGCCTACCTGAGAGGCAGGAAAGGGGCAAGGTGAGTTAGAAGAAAGGAATGTGAAGTAAGGTTGGGATGGTAGGGGCCAGATCATATCAGACCTTGTACGTCAAGGTAAGGGGTATGGATTTTATTCAAAGAGCAATAGGTTAGAGGGTTTTCATCCAGGCAGTAAAGTGATCTTATTTAAGATACTAAAATTGTATGGCAAGGTTGTAGGGAAGTAGGGGATTTAGCAGGGAAGCTATTCAGGAGGCAGATGTACTAGAGATAGAGAGAAGCAGATAGAATCAAGTTGTATTTTGGAGATAAAAACAACAGAATTGGGGGCTGGGAGGAGAGGCACAAGAGAATTCCTGGGGTTTTAGTTTGAAGCAACTGGGTAAATGGCAGTGAAATTTACTGGATAGGGAAGACTGAGGAAGAAGTGATGATAAGGATATAATCAAATCTCTGCTTTGGATGTGAATGAATATATCAAGTAGATAGATGTACATATCTGAATTTGGAAAAAAGATGCCAAGATGTACCCAAATTTGATACAAGGAAATAAATATTTAGAAAGAACCTTCTTTTGTAATACATAAATTATAAATCATATATATGTGTATACATATATACACACATATGTATAATGTATGTATATATGTATATTTGACTATATAGAGAGAAGTATGCCAATTTTGGAGATATTAGCATATATATGGTATTTAAAGCAACAAGTAACCTAGGAAGACAACAATGTGGCCAATGAAGAGAAGAACGGTGAAGACTGATGCCAGGGCACTCCAGTGTTTAACTCTTGGCCATAGGAAACAGAGTCAGCTGAGAAATCTAAAAAAATGGGTGACTAAAAAGAAGTAGGAATACAAAAAGCATATGGCATTGCAAAAGTAAAGTGAAGAAAATGTTTTCTGAAGAAGGAGCAATCAATTGTGTCAAATGTTCCTGAGAGGCTTAGTAAAATCAGGACTGAGAATGACCATTATGTTTAGCAACATGGTGGACATTGTTAACTTTGAGTAGCACTGAGAAAATGGATGTTCACTTGGAGAGAACTGAAGATAGAATGAGAGGTTAGGATGTAGAATAAGTGAATATTAAAAAAAAAAAAAGTGCCAGATGTTACTGAGAATAGATCACTGAATATGACAAGGTCCTTTTCTTCCAGGAGGACCCTTGTATATGTAAAGTAAATATCTTTTATCAATAATCCTTGAAAAATGGTCTTTTTAAACCAAAAGGATATCACCTTTACATGAATAAGCACTTCATAAAGATCTGTTACTATAGGAAACAAACAAGTTAAGCTACATGACAAATTTTATAAAAAACATAAAATCCTCAATGCATCAGAAATTTCATTATCAGATTTTCTGACTGTTTATGTACAAACTAAAAATAGATGTCATACATCATCACAAAAATTAAAATGCTGAAACATCATTGTTCAGAATATGACTGTTCAGAAAAGAACTATAGTTTTTTTTTTTTTTTTTTTAAGATGATTTCTTTGTCCTATTTCCAAATCTTCCTAGACAGGTTGTTAGAGAGCTACCACATATAATACGTGTGAACTGAATAAGGATAAACGTGTCTTCTGCAACAAAAAGTCTGAGGTTTTATGTAATTATAGGCATGCTGAATGAATAGTTTAGAATAATGTGGCACTGTCATCAAATCATATCTTCATATACATGTGTAATCCATTTTGCACAATGGTTTCAACTCAGTGTGTATGTAATTAAATTGTAAGGTGCAGTAATAGCTGCTGCTGAGTTGAAACTTTGCTTTTTTGGTTTAAAGAAATGAATAGAAAACATAATCAAGTGAACATCAAAGTACTTTTCTGAGACAGTTAAATCTCATCAAAGAGGTCTTCTGGACTGGTGTTTCTTAGAGTTTCTAAGGACATGTTTTCAGCTGAGCTGTGTTCCTTTTTCAATGTCTGAGGTAGTGAAGGATCAAGCCTAGAATAAAAAGAAAATAAAGATAATTTTATTTAAAAAAATGAGTCCATTGTAGAAGAAAAGAAGATTAAGTGATATATAAGTGAAATAAGTTAAATCCTGTTTTCAGAATTGCTTTAGAGAATTTATTTCCCTCTTCTGTGCTAACCATAAAGAAAAAAGCAGGAAAGGGATTTAATTAATAGCTTATAGAATTAATCTGTCTTGTCTTTTTAACAAACGGTGTTGGCAAAACTGCATGTAAAAAACTGAAAAAGGACACATACCTCACACCATATATACAAAAACTAATTCAAAATGGATCAAAGACCTAAATATAAAACCAAAAACTATAAAAATCATAGAAGAAAAAACAGGATCAATGCTAGAGGCCCTAATACACAGTATAAACAGGATACAGACCATAACTAACAATACACAAACACCAGAAGATAAGCTAGATAAGTGGGATTTTCTAAAAATTAAACACTTATGCTCATCAAAAGATCACCAAAAAAGAGTATCTACATACTGGGAAAAAATTTTTGTGTATGACATATTCGACAAAGGTCTAATTTCTAAAATCTATAGGAAAATCCATTATCTCTACAACAAAGAGACAAATAATCCAGTTAAAAAATGGACAGAGGATATGTACAGACACTTCACCAAAGACATTCATGTGGCTAACAGATAGGTGAGGAAACGTTCGTAATCACTAGCCATTAGACAAAGGCAAATCAAAACTAAAGTGAGATACCATAATTGCATCCCCCAAAAATGTGTGTATCAATTTGGCTGGGCCATGACTCCCGGTATTGTGTGATTGTTCACCATTTTGTCACCTGATGTGAGTTCTCTATGTGTTGTAAATCCTGCCTCTATTATGTTGATGAGGAGGGATGGGAGCAGTTGTGTTGATGAGGCAGGACTCTATCTACTGGATTGAACTCTGTGTTGAGCTGCTTTCTTTTGGGATATAAAAGAGAGAAGTGAGCGGAGAGACGGGGACCTCATACCACCAAGAAAGCAGTGCCAGGAGCAGAGTGCGTCCTTTGGACCCAGGGTTCCTGTGCGGAGAACTTCCCAGTCCAGGGGAAGAGTGATGAGAAGAGCTGACTGACAAAGACAGCCCTCCCCTGGAGCTGACGCCCTGAATTTGGACTTTTAGCCTACTTTACTGTTAGGAAATAAATTTCTGTTTGTTAAAGCCATCTACTTGTATTTCTGTTATTGCAGCACTAGATAACTAAGACACCATCTTACCCGACATAACTGGCAAGAATAAAAAAAACAGAAAATAACAAATGTTGCAGAGGCTATGGGGAGATTGGAACTCTTATGCACTGCTGGTGGGAATGCAAAATGATACAACCATTTTGGAAAACAATATGGTGATTCCTTAAAAAGCTAGAAATAGATATACCAAACGATCCAGCAATTCCACTTCTAGGAACACAGCCTAGAGAAATAAGTGCAATCACAGGAATAGACATATGCATACCCATGTTCATTGCAGCATTATTCATGATAGCAAAAAGATGGAAGCAACTTAAGTGCCCATCAAAAGATGAATGGATAAACAAACTATGGTACATACTCACAATGGAATACTACACAACAATAAAGAACAATGATGAATCTGTGAAACATCTCACAACATGGATGAATCTGGAGGGCACTATAAGTGAAATAATTACATAAATAAGTTATACAAGTGAAATAAGTCAATCACAAAAGGACAGACACTGTATGAGACCACTATTATAAAAACTAATGAAACGGTTTACACAAAGAAAGAAACAATCTTTGATAGCTACAAGGGAGGGAAAGAGTGCGGGGGGAAAAACACTAACTAGACAATAGACAAGTGGTAACTTTGGTGAAGGGTAAGACAGTACACAATACTGGGGAAGCGAGCATAACTTGACCAAGGCAAACTCACAGAAGCTCCACAGACACATCCAAACTCCCTGAGGGATCGAGTTACTGGGCTGAGGGCTGGGGACCATGGTCTCCGGGGACATCTAGCTCAATTGGCACAGCATAGTTTACAAGGAAAATGTGCTACATCCTACTTGGTGAGCAGTATCTGGGGTCTTAAAAGCTTGTCAGCTTCCATCTAAGATACACCTACTGGTCCCACCTCGTCTGGAACAAGGGAGAATGAAGAAAACCAAAGACACAAGGGAAAGATCAGTCCAAAGGACTAATGGAACACAACTACCACAGCCTCCACCAGACTGAGTCCACCACAGCTAGATGGTGCCCAGCTACCACCACTGACTGCTTTGATAGGGATCACAACAGAGGGTCCTGGACAGAGCTGGAGAAAAATGTAGAACAAAATTCTAACTCACAAAAAAAGACCAGACTCACTCATCTGATGGCGACTAGAAAAACTCCCAGAACATGGCCCCAGACACCCTTTTAACTCACTACTGAAGTTATTCCTGAGGTTCACCCTTCAGCTAAAGAGTAGACAGGCCAGTAAAACAAACAATAGTACACATAGCTCAACCATGTATACGAGACTAAATGGGAACACCAGCCCAGGGGCAAGGACAAGAAGGCAGGAGGGGAGAGGAAAGCTAGATGAATGGAAATGGGAACCCAGGGTGGAGAAGGGGAGAATGTTGACACATTGTGGGGTTGGCAACCAATGTCACAAAACAATATGTGTATTAATTGTTTAATGAGAAAATAACTTGCTTTGTAAATCTTCATCTAAAGTACAAAAAAAAAAAAAAAAGGTTAAAAAGAAAAAATATTCTGGAAAAGTAAAAAAAAATCTGTCTCTATTCTATGTTAACAAAAACTCAAAGGCCTACAAAAAGACTCATCATTAAGGTCACGAAATAAAGTGCCCTCTGTGCTGCAGTCATTTTATGCCAAGATACAGGATGTTTCTCAATCCAGTCCTTTAATGATTCCATCACGATTTATATTTTCCTTCTGCTTCTGTAAATTATACCCATTAACATACATTTTAATTTCATAATGGTAGAACTTTTTGGGCCACAAAAATTTCCTTTAGTGGTCAATTTGACTATAAGTGTGTATATAATTAATGATGATTCTTAACATTTATGTGCATGCAGCCCTGGCGGTACAGTGGTTAAGAGTTTGGCTGCTAACCAAAAGGTTGGTAGTTCAAATCCACGAGCTGCTCCACGGAAACCCTACGGGGAAGTTCTACTCTGGCTTATAAGGGTGTTATGAGTCGGAATCGACTCTACGGCAACGGGTTTGGTTTTTTGGTTTTCTTAACATTTATAGAAGTTGCTGACGAGGTGTTGTTGGCTCATACTCATTTAATGAATCTAAATATCTTCACTTAGTAACCTAAATTTTATTCAGGTTCAGTACTACTGAATCAGACAATCATATGGTCTGTTATGCTTGGGAATGACAAATTGAAGAGGAATGGCATCACATTCATCAGGATCTATCCTGAAGTACAACGCTGTCAGTGATAGGATAATAGCCATGTGTTTACAACGAAGACCAGTTACTATGATTATTATTCAAATTTATGCACCAAATACTAATACCTAAGATGAAGAAATTGAAGATTTTTACCAACTTCTGCAGTCTGAAATTCATGAAACATGCAATCAAGATGCACTGATAATTACTGGTGATTGGAATGCGAAAGTTGGAAACAAGGAAATTTCGGTAGTTGGAAAATACAGCCTTGGTGATAGAAACGGAGACACAGAGATCACAGGGTAGAATTTTGCAAGATCAACAATTTACCCATTGCAAACACATTTTTTCTACAACATAAACAGTGACTATACACGCGGACCATGCCAGATGGAATATATAGGAATCATTATCAACTACATCAGTAGAAAGAGATGGTAGAGAAGCTCAATATCATCAGTCAGAACAAGGACAGTGGCCGACTGTAGAACAGACCATCAATTGCTCATATGCAAGTTTAGCTTGAAACTGAAGAAAATTAAAATAAGTCCAGAAGAGCCAAACTATGACCTGAATATATACCACCTGAATTTAGAGACCATCTCAAGAATAAATTTGACGCATTGAATACTAATGACTGAAGACCAGAAGATTTGTGGGATGACATCAAGGACTTCATATGTAAAGAAAGCAAAAGGTCATCAAAAAGATGACAAAGAGAGGAAAGACCAAAATGGATGTCCGAAGAGACTCTGAAACTTGCTCTTGAATGTCAAGTAGCTAAAGCTAAAGGAAGAGATGATGAAGAAAAAGGGCTGAACAGAAGATTTCGAAAGGTGCCTCAAGAAGACAAAGTATTATAATGAAATGTGCAAAGACCTCGAGTTAGCAAAACAAATGGGAAGAACATACTCGGCATTTCTCAAGCTGAAAGAACTGAAGAAAAAATTCAAGCCTCAAGTTGTAATACTGAAGGATTCCACAGGGAAAATATTGAACAATGCATCAAAAGAAGATGGAAGGAATACACAGTCACTGTACCAAAAGGAATTGGTTGACATCCAGCCATTTCAGGAGGCAGCATATAATCAAGGACCAATGGTACCGAAGGAAGAAGTCCAAGTTGCATTGAACACATTGGCGAAAAACAAGGCTCCGGGAATTGATGGAATACCTATTGAGATATTTCAACAAATGGATGCAAGGCTGGAAGCGCTCACTTGTCTATGCCAAGAAATATGGAAGACAGCTACCTGGCCAATCGACTGAAAGAGATCCATATCTGTGCCCATTCCAAAGAAAGGTGATCCAATAGAATGTGGAAATTACTGAACAGTATTATTAATATCACATGCAAGTAAACTTTTACAGAAGATAATTCAAAAGCGGTTGCAGCAGTAAATGGACAGGGAACTGGTAGAAATTCAAACCGGATTCAGAAGAAGACTTGGAATGAGGGATATCATTGTTGATGTCAGATGGATCTTGGCTGAAAGCAGAGAATACCAGAAAGACGTTTACCTGCATTTTATTGACTATACAAAGGCATTTGATTGTCTGGATCATAACAAATTATGGATAACATTGCAAAGAATGGGAATTCCAGAATACTTAATTATGCTCATGCGGAACCCATACATAGAACAAGAGGCAGTCGTTTGAATTGAACAGAACAGAACCGCGTTGTTTAAAATCAGGAAAGGTGTGCATCAGGGCTGTATCCTTTCACCATACTTATTCAATCTGTATGATGAGCAAATAATCTAAGAAGTTGTACTATATGAAGCACTTACTTATGAAGATTAAAGACCACAGCCTTTGGTATGGATTACGCCTCAACAGAAGGAAAACAAAAATCCTCACAACTGGACCAATAAGCAACATCATGATAAACACAGAAAAGATTGAAGTTGTAAAGGATTTCATTTTACTTGGATCCACAATCAATGCCCACGGAAGCAGCACTCAAGAAAACAAACGACGTATTACATTGGGCAAATTTACTGCAAAAGACCTCTTCAAAGTGTTAAAAAGCAAAGATGTCACTTTGAGAACTAACCTGTGCCTGATCCAAGTCATGGCATTTTCAATTGCCTCATATGCATGTGAAAGCTGGTCAATGTATAAGAAAGACTGAAGAAGAATTGATGCCTTTGAGTTATGCTGCTGTCAAAGAATACCGAATATACCATGGGCCTCCAGAAGAATGAACAAATCTGTCTTGGAAGCAGTACTGCCAGAATGCTCCTTGGAAGCAAGGATGGCAAGACTTTGTCTCATGTACTTTGTACATATTTTCAGGAGGCACTAGTCCCTGGAGAAGGACATTATGCTTAGTAAAGGAGGCAGTCAGCAAAAAAGAGGAAGATCCTCAGAGGTTGTTTGACACAGTGGCTGCAACAATGGGCTGGAACATCCAACAATTGTAAGGATCGCATGGGATTGGGCAGTGTTTCTATCTGCTGCATATAGGCTCCCTATGAGTCAGAACCAATTTGAAGACAGAAAACAACTATAACAACTACCTCAATGAATCAACATTTATATTTATAGTAAATTTTTCTTTTTATTCTAGGATAACAGACTTGTTCAGTGCAATGATCACTGTTAACCAGCCTTGGGAATGGTGAGCTGGTGCATAACATAGCTCAGTCAAAAGTAAAGCTTAGTAAGTTATGTTTATACAGTTGTATAAACCTTGTCAGTGGTTCTCTATGGAACCTAAATAAAATAGGCTTAATATTAAATTTGATGTGGCTGCAAGAGCAATTATGATTAGGTTGAGCCAACCCAGTAATACTCAGTGATGTCCCATTTTTCCAACTTCAAAAACAGAGGAGGAATCATAGCAGCAGCTTCGTATAGATGAAAAAGCATGGGACATAATCAGGACACAGATTTGAATCCAGGTCAGAGCCCCGGTAGCGCAGTGGTTGAAAGCTTGGCTGCTAACCAAAACGTCAGCAGTTTGAATCCACCAGCCACTCACTGGAAAGCCTATGGGATAGTTCTATTCTGTTATATAAGGTCGCTATGACTTGGAATCGAATCAACGGCAATGGGCATGGTTTGTTATTTTTTTCTATTTCTAATTAACTATGTAGCTTTAGGCAAATCGTTTAACCTAAATGGACTCTGTTCTCTAATCTGTAAAATGAGGATAATAATATTTGCCTCATAGGTGGTCTAAAAAATAAATGAGGTGATGTATGTGAAAATGCTTGGAAACTGCGACAGAACACATAGAAGCTATTATTATTAACTGCTGATACTGCAGAAACTACAGAGTTCCTGCTAATAGAATCTATTCCTTAATTTAAAATACTAACTAATTAAAAATACTGAAACATCCTTGTTTAGATTATGAGTATTTAAAAAAAACCTGCACCCATACTTAGTTGCTCAGTAGATTAATAGAAATGAATCCACCATAGGGTCCTCCTTGGCCTTCTGACTGCATACAATTAACCATGGCTGGCTGCCACTAGACCTAGGGCATGTGTTCTGCCTTATCCTAGCAAGCCAAGTTCACACAACATTACCCTCCCAGGAAGGCTGAGGGGTTAGGCATTAACACATTGTAAAAATGACAAGTACTACCCTTTGGGAGTTTCAATGATAAAATTAACAATAAATATGGACATAATTATTGTTACATGTAACCAAATGCCTAAAAATAGATTGTATAGGAGAGGACAAAACGATATAGTACAGAATAAAGGTATAATTATTACATGTATAAGTTTTCAATGTCAACTAAAAACACATTCAACATTTTTATCTGGCCCTAAATGTCTTTGAGTTGCTTTTTCTCCTCCTAGGCAAGAGACAGATTTGAATTATTGCAACTGAAAAGTCAGACATGGAAAAATCTCTGTAATTTTTTTCATAGTCTAGACACTGCAACAAAAACACAGAGATCCATCAACTTAGTTAAAAAAAAAAAATCAACATAGATAAAAGGACCACTTTGAAGTTACAACTCTGAAGGAAATAGGTTCCTGGTGCTCTATCTATGATTCTTGTCTTCTTCCAAAGTTATAAGGAACTTAAGAAAGAGATTTTTGACTTTTTTGCTTTCAGTGTCTAGTATACAATAGGTGCTCAGGAAAGATTTGTTCAATGAATGGAGATCATTGTTCTACAATTTTCCAATCTGTGGTAAGTTAACAGAATAAATTTAGAACTTTCCCCACAACCAAAAAAAGTTTGATCAATAAATTTTTATTGTAAGACTTTAATTCTGAAAAGCATAAAGAAGAAAATAAAAACACCCATTATCCTATTTTATATTATTTGAATTTGTATTTTCATACATATACTTACAAAAACGGGATCATTCTATATATGTGGTTTTGCAATCTGCTAATTTTTACTCTACAATACATTAGAGATAGCTTTGGTGAAAAGTATAGATCTATGGTTATCATTAACTTTAATTTAGATATACTAACCATTATCTCATTTATGGATATTGGGGTTGATTCCTTTTTTTTAGTGTTCCTATAAACAGTATAACAATTAATATCCTTGTACATATATCTTAGTATATTGATCATATTTTTTTCATGGTGGAAATCTTAAAGAATTCTTGTTCCAAGAATTCTTGCTTAAAGGTGAAATTTGAAAGCAATATAGTAGGGAATCTGTATCTAAAGTCTTAATGGAAAGTGAGTTAACAAGTAATTTGAAACCTGGGAGTTCCTCTATGTCTAATTAAATTACAGACATTAGTCATGGCCCAGTTTAAATTCTAAATCTTCCATGAAGACTTTTTTGAATGCCCACATCCAGGCTGATTTTTCTTTCATCTGTGCACTTGGCGTACTTAATGCCTGCACCATTTCAATATATAGTTTTCTTCATCCAATAAATATTTGTTCAGTAGGTACCATGAACAGCTCACTGCGTTACTGAAATATAACAAAAATGATAAAGGTAATACATGATCCCTGCCTTCAATAATTTTTTCAACTTACATTTTTATCCTAAAAATTCTATAAGTAGCTTGAGGACCAGGACTATGTAACATAATTAGTTCATAAACAGTGATTTATCCCTTTACGAATCTCTAAATACTATATCAATATTTAAGTTTCAGGTAGATTTTCAGACAGTTTTTCATGGGCAACCTGGTTTATTAGGAGGAATGATGATCTTTATGTTCCACCACATCAAGATTTTGGTCAGGTCACTGTACCTCTCAGGACCTCAGATTCTTAATTTAATTTGTGGAAAGTTAGGGTTTTGGTAAATGATCTGGGCACCACTTTCAGTCCCTGAATTCTGAGGTTATTATTCCCAAATAGTTGGGTGTAGACTCCTTTGCAAAATACAGGTGCTCAATAAATATTTGTGGAATAAACAAATAATGTGAATTAAAGAGGAAAGGTTAATGACAGAAGAAGAAACTGCTTTTGTAGAGTCAAAGGCTATAGCATACGGGGATAAAATGAAACTTCTCCAGATGATGACTGCCTCACTAAAAGATGGCTTAATGTTCTCAGTGGTATGATTGCAGAGATTCCTATGTTCTGTTAGCCTGATTTCACACTACATTAAAAAATACATACACACAATAACTACAACTTAAACTGATATTGTACGGCCACCATCTAATTAACAATGAATAGTGCCAATCAAAGGCTGGATTTGTTGAAAGAAGTATCTCAACCTGAGGAAATTTCTCTAAAATGTTAAAATGAATGAATGATTTATTTTTTAACTTGTTGGGAATTGAAAGTATCAACATCTTTTAAAATGATATTTCCATTTATTGGCTCATTTTGTAAAGAGAGAATTTCTCAGCCAAGTCTAAAATGTAAATACCATGTAACATGTGATACATGGCTGGAATAGCTACCTTTTCTTACTCAAATGAGAAGCATTAGTATTGTTTAGAGTGAACTACTTGCATTTTGTAATATAACCCAAATGTAATATTTCTGAAAAATGTCAAGATGCAAAACCGAGCAAAATGAGAGGTCCAGGAAAATGTGTAATCACTGATGGAACTGTGTTACTTGAAGATTCATGCTATGTGACTTATGACACGAACAATGGTTCTGAAATTAAAAAAAAAAAAGCAAAAGTCATATTTTCATGTGACTAAACTATTCAAATATTCTATTTGCTCTCCCAGCAGATGTAGCTCTAGGCTTTAATATTGTCAGATAATCTAAGATGATAACAAACCGTTAAAGTAGAAAAGCATATGTTTTATTTCTAACTCTAAAAATAAAGGAACACAAAAGTAATCAAAAAGGTTTGATAAGTTCCTTCAACAGGGAAAATATACTGAACCCAAATTAGCAAACTGAACAGATTATTCTAATATTTGTTTAATATTAAGCTCAGAATTGAGAATTACGCAGTACACTTGGGCAGGCTACTATATTCCCAAACCTAGTGATATTTTTCTTAGGATATGTTTCATAAGTTTGAACATAATACCTAAAGGGTAAACTATACAAAAACAAATATTCTACATTGTGAAGCATTTTTCCTAGAAACTACAGGAATTATTCTTATGTTCTATTACCATTTTCTTATATGACTTATTTGTTCATTTGAGATTTTACAATTAAAAGCAAATACAAAGAATTCATAAAACAACATCTGGCATTTATTAATCTATTGCCTCTCAACTCCAAATCCACCCTTCTTTGCCATGAAAAGAGGGTGCTGGACACTATAAACATTTCTCCTTTGCCAGTCGGTTCGATGTTACATTTGGTCTATAGAGAGAACCAGAGGAATAATGCATGGCTGTATCAAGAGGAAGAAGCTTTTCTTTCTGGTTCCAAACACGTATGCTGATACTTGGCACTATTGCCAGTGGATCAATGTGGGGAAGCCTCGTATTGCTCATCTTAGTGGCTCTAATGGACCAGCTATGACCCACACCATCCCGAAAGTTTATGAGCTACTTGGTAGACTGTTCCTATCTGCCAGCTCTGGACACACCCGTTGGCAATTTTATTCACTGACATGGGAAGGCTGTGTGTTCCTACAGTAGCCAAGCCCTCTCCAACAAGATCTGAATCTCACCCATGGCACCAGTTGGGGAAGAATGCAGGTTCTTTTCTAAGTTCTTAGTTCCTTGTTTCACTCTCTCTCAGCCCTAGAGGTAATAGCTGCTTTTTTATCTGCTATTTTTATGTCTACAGGAGAAAGATGTGGCAGTCTGCTTCCATAAAGACTACAGCCTTGGAAACCTTATGGGGGCAGTTCTACTCTGTCCTATAGGGTCACTATGAGTCAGAATTGACTCGATGGCAATGGGGGTATTTCTACATCTCTAAGTCTTCTTTTACCCCTTTAAGTAATTAACATGCTTTATTAATGATTCTTTGTATTAAAGTTTTCTTATTCAAAATACTAGTATAATTTTTTCTCCTAATTGATTCTCAACGTATCTATAACTTCTAAGTTGTGTTAGAGGAATGTAATCGCGATAAAAATGAAGTGATTGTACCTTTGGAGATATATGAGGCCACAAAATCATGCCTTTTACTTTCAATGTGGAGGAAGATCAGTATTTCTTATCCTTTCCCCTAAAGTGTTCATTTAACTTTACTTAAGTAAAACTGAGTATCCCATGTTGTTTAACCAGTATCAAGATACTGGCTGGTATAGGTTTAATTACAAGGAATATAGAATCAATTACTATGCGGCTAAAGCCTTCCCTTTCATTCTCTCTATTGACTAAGCTCCCAAAAGTAGATGGCAGAGCCAGGGTTTTGTACATATTATTTGAAATGCCCAGTCCTACACTATTTGTGATGATCAAATGTTAAGTCTTAGAAGACAGACTTAAAAAAACAGGCATCACATAGGATTCAGTGTTATTACCTCCTAGTGGGTTATTTTATTAATCTTAGCACTGTATTTTCAAATGCATTTATGGATCATGTGGTCTTTCTTTCCCAAAGATTATAGATAAATAAGTATCACAGCTCGTTTTGGGATTGTTGTTAGGTGCCGTCAAATCAGTTCTGACTCATAGAGACCCTATACACAACAGAACAAAACACTACCTGATTCTGCACCATCCTCACAATTGTTGTTATGTTTGAGCCCATTGTTGCAGCCACTGTGTCAATCCATCTCATTGAGGGTCTTCTTCTTTTTCGCTGACTCTCTGCTTTACCAAGCATGATGTCCTTCTCCAGGGACTGGTCCCTCCTGATAACAAGTCCAAAGTATGTAAGACGAAGTCTTGCCATCCTCACTTCTAAGAAGCATTATGGCTGTACTTCTTCCAAGGCATATATGTTCGTTCTTCTGGCAGTCCATGGTATATTCAATATTCTTTGGCAACACTGTAATTCAAATGCATCAATTCTTCTTCAGTCTTCCTTATTCACTGACCAACTTTAGCACGCATATGAGGTGACTGAAAACACCATGGCTTGGGTCAGGAGCACCTTAGTCCTCAAAGTAATAGCTTCACTTTTCAACACTTTAAAGAGGTCTTTTGCAGCAGATTTGCCCAATGCAATACGTAGTCTGATTTCTTAACTGCTGCTTCTGTGGGCATTGATTGTGGATCCAAATAAAATGAAATCCTTGACGACTTCAATATTTTCTCTGTTTACCATGATGTTTCTTATTGGTCCAGTTGTGAGGATTTTTGTTTTCTTTGTGTTAAGGTATAATCCCTAGTGAAGGCTGTGGTCTTTGATCTGCATCAGTAAGCGCTTCAAGTCCTTTTTACTTTCAGCAAGGAAGGCTGTGTCCTCTGCATATGGCAGGTTGTTAATGAGTCTTCTTCCAATTCTGACACCGCATTTTAGGATAGGAGAACATTAATACCAAGGTAGGATGGGAGCTTAGTAGATAGGCTAACACTCTGAAGATAAGAAGGAGGAAACAAAGGGATCTTGTATGTATACTGTAAGTGCTAAAAATAATTCATCTATATCTGTTTGTCCCTGATTAACACTTTAAAACACAGGAGAAAGAATGAACTTAATATATATATATATTGCTGAAACAATTGGTTATTCATGTGGAAAAAAGCAAAATTGAACCTCTACCTTCACATCATACATAACATTCAATCCCAAGTGGATTAAATACTTAAATGAGAAAGGAAAAATTTTAAAGTTTTTAGAAGAAAAAAAAAGAGAATGTCTTTAGGATCTTAGGAAAGAACAGTGTTTTCTACAGTCAATAAGTAAAAATCATAAAGGTAAAGACTGAGAAATTATATTAAATTTAAAGTAAGTACTTTGTTCATCAAAAGATACCATAAAGAGAATGAAAAGACAAGTCACAAACTGGGAGAGATGCTGCAACATTTGCAACTAACAAAGGATTAGTATACAAATATAAAGAACTCCTAGAAACGATTAAAAAAAAAAAAAACAGCACAACAACAACAACAAAACGTATGTCAGAGATTACAAGCACTTATAAGAAGAGGGAAAATTGGGGGACAAATATATATTTGAAACTATGCTTAACTTAATTAGTATTCAGGGAAATGGAAATTAAAACTACTATGACATATAATTTTACACCAAATTACAAAAATTAAAATGTCCAACAATTTTGAGGATTGTAGAGTACGTGCAATAACAAGAAAAGTTACTGTTGGTGCCAGTGAGAACAATTAAAACCACTTTGGAAAAGAATTTGGCAATAACAACCAAGGTATGTGAAGATATATGTACCCTATAATCCAGAATTCCACTCCTAGGTTTATATTTTAGAGAAACATTTGCATATAAGTGCCAGAGGATATTCACACAAATGTTCATAGATTTTTTTTTTTTTAATAGTGAATAGCTGAAAACTACTCAAATGTCTCGACAGGAGATTGAGCAAATAAATTATAGAACATTCACACAATGGAATACTACACAGCTACATACATGCATGAATCTCAAAACATAATGTTGAGCACAAACACCAGTCACAAAAGAATATGTACAGTGTGATTCTATTTATTTAAAGTTCAAAAACATGCAAAGCTAGCAATATTGCCCTTATATAATGATGTGATTGTGTATGTATGCATGGTGTGTGCCAGTGTATCTGTGTACGTAAAGAAATAATAGTTCTAGATCTTATCTGCTGTTCTATGAAAATGCTCTCAGATTTCTGGTTTTTGTGGTTTTGGCTATATCACATATAGTGACACTGACGTATCACTGAGCATTGAAGACAAATGAGTGAACTGAAGTGCAAATAAATTACAGAATATTCAGTAAATAAATCAGTTAATAAGGACTGTGCTTTGAAAAGTGTCTGGAACATAGATAATATCATTTGCAACTAGCCTCCTAATACAGCTACAAAGAAAGTGTACCAGAAAAAAAAATTTAAAAAATTTAGTATGGAATCCTGGGGAACATTAATACTGCAGGGACAGACAGAGAGAGAAATGAATAAAATAAGCATGACAAAGAATGATCTAAGAGATATGAGGACCATGGAGGAGTGTTGTCACAGAAGCCAAGGACCAAGGAAAGGAAAAAGTGGTCAGCCATGATATATACTGAAGGGATGTCAAGGATGTAAGAACTGAGAAAACTGTTATATCTGGTAATTAAAAGTGAAGTGCGAGATTGTTAAAGGAAGAGTAAGTAGTGAGTTAACTTTAATGAGGTAAGGTGAAGAGTTCACTGATGTATTTAAGTTTTCATGCGGAAAGAAAATGATGCATCTTTTTTTAAAAAAATTAAGATAAACATTAGAAAAATAGAAACAGACTGCGTAACTTTCAAATCATTTGAGAACAAAAAAGAACACAGAACTTGATCAATACAATAAAAAATTAGAAAGGGGGAGGGGAAAAGGAAAAACCAAGAAAGCAAGTATAGTAAAGAGAAAAAGGTAAAATATGAACATCAGGAATAAGAAAAACCATATGACTTACCACAATAAATGTGTATGGACTAATACTCATATTAAGTAGTCAAAATTCTCAGATTGTATCAAAAAGCAAAATGTGACTGTACAGTTTTTACAAGATATACACCTAAACAAAATGAAAGATTGAAAATAAACGGACATGCAAAGATATAATATGTATATCTCAAAAAGTACAAAAATAAACAAAAAGCTATTGGCAATACTATGATACAGAATTTTTATAAAAACTCATGGAACTCATGGAATATACTACAAAAGCTTCAATAAAGTCTACAAAAATATAATTTTACAGAATACATTCTCTGACCATAATGAAGTAAAATTGGAAATTAACAAAAGAATACATAAATATACATCTCTGACACACACATATGAACAGCTGTCATTATTTGTTGAGAAAACATCGCCCACCTAGAAAACTAAACAGAAGCAACTGAAAAACTATTTGCATTTTCAGGGAGTTCAACGAGGTGGCTTGATTGGATAGTTTTACTGCAGAATATCAATAACTAATTAGAAAATATAATACAAAAAAGATCATTCACAACAGCAACTGGCCAGGTGTGTGACCTTGGACAAATATAATTGGGGAGAACAACAGTACCCACTTCATAGGGATGTTGTGAAGATTGTATCAGTTAATATGCAATGTGCTTAGAAAAATGTCTGGCACATAGGTAATACTATTTGCAACAAGCCTTCTAATACAGCTACCTGGTGAATAGCAGATATTAAATTCTTAGTTTATTGACCATGCTATTATTTTAGAGAGTAGCAAAATAGAGTATAAGGAACAATTTTTGGAGACAGGTGGCCCTTGCTCCAGGTCCCAGCTTCCCCATTTCCTGGCTGTTGGGCAATTTAACTCTGAATGTGAGCCTATTTATTCACCTGCAACTTTGGGATAACACCTACCTCATAGGCTGTTGAGAGGCTTAAAAGAGCTATTAGAATAGGTAAATTCATAGAGACAGAAAGCAAAGTGGTGGTTTCCAGGTGATGGGGGAGGGTAAAATGAGAACTGACTGCCTAATGGGTATTGGGTTTTCTTTTGGGGTGATGATGAAAATGTTTTGGAACTAGATAGAGGTGGTAGCTGTGAATGTACTAAATAACACTGAATTGTACACCTTAAAAGAGTTAATTTTATGTTATGTGAATTACACCTAAACAAGACAATGTCCATGGAAGCAGCAGTTAAATCAAGAGACACATTTCACTGGGCAAATCTGCTGCAACAGACATCTTTAAAAATCTAAAAAGCAAGGATGTACCTTTGAGGACTAAGGTGCGCCTGACCCAAGCCACACTCTTTTCAATCCCACCATATGCATGTGAAAGCTGGACAATGAAGAAGGAAGAAAGAAGAATGGATACATTCAAATTGTGGTGCTGGCAAAAAAATACTGAATATATTGTGGATATACAGACGAACAAACAGATCAGTCTTAGAAGAAATACAACCAGAATGCTGCTTAGAAGTGAGGATGGCAAGACTCTGGCTTGCTTACTTTGGACACATCATCAGGAAAGAACAATTGCTAGAAAAAGATAACATGTTTGGTAAAGTAGAGGGTCAGTGAAAATGAGGGATACCCTCAATGAGATAGACTGACACAAAAACCACAACAGGTTCAAGTATACCAACAGTCAAGGAGCTGGCACAGGACTGGGCAATGTTTTGTTCTGTTATACATAAGACTGCCATGAGTGGGAGCTGATGGAAACCAACAACAAAAACTATATATATATATATATACATATATATACACATACAAACACACACACACACGCACACACACACACACACACACACACACACACACACATATATATATATGCACACATGAGCTATCATATCTCCTTTGTTTATCCTGTATCTTTGTTCCCTTTGCCTGGAAATCTCTTTCTTCTCTTCTTGCCCAGAAAACACCTACTTTCATTTCAATGTTGTTGTATGTGGCTGAGTCAATTCCAACTCATAGCAACCCTATATGACAGAGTAGAACTGCCACATAGGGTTTCCAAGGCTATAATGTTTACTGAAGCAGATTGTCAGATCTTTTCTCCTGTGGAGCCACTGGGTGGGTTTGAACCTCTAGTCTATTGGTTAGCAGCTGAGAGCTTAACCACTGCACCATTCCTCCAAGAAAACCTCACTTAATACTCTCATCCCTCATCTTTCAGAAGTGGTAGATTTGTTTTTCTGCTACCTCTGTGTATACTTCCCACTGAATTTTTTCTTTTATAGGTCTCACTATCTCATTACACTGGCAGGAACTACGTCTTATTCATTTCATGTATTCCAAGCTTGTCCTGCTTCCACTTGCCACCCAAATGCTGGTTTTCTAATACACCTTTGATTGCTGAAGTTGTAAACCGTACTTTAGATAAATTATTTGCACCCACTATGAATTATCTGGAATTGAGAAGAACTGTCTGAAAGGATGCTGCTATGTTCATGATTTATTACAGACAAAAAGAACAGGCAATGTTTCTTTTTGGAAGAATGAAATCTCAAACTCTTACTGTGGTAGTCACAGCCATAATCTAGTAAATGGCCACTTTTATGCCTGGCCACCACAGCAGGGCATCCTGAGATAGCTGTTTCTCTCATGTTAAAATAACAAATATATACAGATGTGTTTTACTACAAAGTTCCCTGGACTCCTCCCACCTTATCTCTGACCTTCTCCTAGGATTGTGGTGAGTCTCAGGGATGGGGGAGGGATCAAGATGAGAGGTGAGGTAACAGTAATGTACTGGGTGAGAATCAGACCTCAGCACAGGGTGGGGGCATACACTATTTGCTAGTATTAAAAAACAATTATCTAATGATTTGGGGTTTTTCAGGCTATATCAAATCAAACCTTCATGAAATGACCACATAAATTAGCCAAATCAAAATACCCTATACTTTCTGCTACTAAATAACTAATCGTTCATTATATTGAGCTTAACAGAGTTCTTATTATGAAATAAACTGAATTACAGAAACATATTTTAAATGGAAAACTTTAAATAATGTGTTTAAAGATTTGACATCACTAAAGTTACCACTATAATTTCAAACTTAATTCTAGTTCTTTAAAAAAAAAATTGACTTTGGAATAAATGTGAACAGTTGTCTACAAATTTCTAGTTGACCTTATAAAAACTAAAGCATCTCCTAAGTAAATTAACAGACTGAAGTCATCAGGATTCAGTAAACCAAGTGCTGAGCGTTGTCTGGAATTCAGTAGGCCTAGACACATCATTTCACTGGCCTGGGAAAATGAAAGAATAGAAGTTGAAACTTTTCTCCGGTAACTAAAATGGCAAATAAAAGAAGTTGCCTTAGTTATTTTTCATTAAATTTCTAAAGATATTTCTTTCTAATGAATATGACTGCTGTTTAAAATTACCAAGTGCAAGAAGAAAATGGAAATATGCCTCCAAAATAAGTACTTTTGAATGAAACAAAGAAAGTAAATAATCAAGAGTGAATACACTTAATATTTGGTTCTTTCAAGCTAAAATACATGATTTATAGGTATTGAGAAAAATGATATTTCCAAAATTTCCTTTTAAGATATATATTGTGAACTTTAAAATAAGATTGTCTAGTTCTATACAGTTCAATTTTTAAAGTCAACTATTAAGATAAATGTAACCATTGTCTATAATTTTGTCACTGTTGCTATACTTTATTCAGATACATAATACTGTTCCAGTAATCCATTAGAAGATCAATTAAAAATTCATACGTGCTTTAAAAAATCAACACTTGAAATACCCTATATTAAACAATATTCCTTCTGCATTCATTATAAGTTTTGAAATGGTATAGCTGGCGTTTATTACCATTAAGCTATACCTATAAGAGTAGAAAACTGTCATCTTGGTAGAAAGTCATTCTCCATGACTGGAATTTTAACACAGGCCAGGTGATCTGCTGCTTGGTGTACTACAAATGAAGCCTCCTTCCCTAGACCATAAGCTTCTTGTATTGAGGGACCACGCCTTATTTGTCCTGGGATCTAGCTCAGTATTTGGCACATAAATGTTCACTGATTGTCTGTATTAATGGATAAACAAATGACTGAATAACTGAGATAGACAGTATTAACAAGAAGGCCCAATAAAGTTGAGCAACTTGCCGTAAGCCACGCAAACAATAACCTTGGAAACAAGCAGGCAAACAAGTCAGCGGCGGAGTCAGGATTTTAGTCTAGGCTTCCCTAACTCCAAAATCCATACTTTCTTCTATGCTATACCAATGTGTGGGCTCACTAATTCTTACTCCACTTTAGAGGATGTTTTTGGTTCTCAGGAAGGCAGCTTGGTGTTGTGTACTGTGTCTAAAAAGTAGTTTCATAAGACATTCACTAAATAATGAGATCTGTGATCCAAAATATTTGGAAAATATTTATTTTCCTCCACTAAGTCCTCTAAGTATACCTTATGCATATTATACATGAAAAGCTTTGAAAAGTTCTGCCATAAAAAGCTGTTTATTAAATTATGAGTTAAAAAAAGATGCAGAAGAGTGTATGTATATGTATGTGTATATATGTGTATGCGTATATGCATATATATACATATATACACATATATATACATTTATACACATATAAACAAACACAAACACACACATATACATATATATGTATATATGCTTTGTATGTCTAGAATAGCTTCTGAAGGATACATTAGAAGTTTATAATGGCTGACTCTGGGGAGAGGAACTTGGGCTGAGGAAGAAGAATACCTTTTACTGGATATTCTTTTAATCTGTTTGGATTTTAAAAAAATCTATATATTTTGTACAACTGATACGCATGTTGCACAACATAATGAAAGTAATTAAATGTTACTGAATTGTACGTGTAAAAAATGTTGAAATGGCAAAAGTTTTGTTATATTTGTACCACAATTTAAAAAAAAATGATGGATACAGTGGTGAGCAGGCACATAATACACAGCAGAGGTGATGCTGAGCTGCCGAATTCTGCTAAATACACGCGTAGAGCAGCCCTTGTTTGGGGGCTAACAGAACAGGATGCTGCGTTTCAGTACAATGGTTCTAAACAGTAATGTTGTTAAGAACCAGAAAAAGTGCTGGCTTCATAGGCGCATAATCTGTGCAGTCACACAGGGCCCCAGGCTTAGCTGGGTCCTGTGCTTGGTTTAATGCTCTGCTGTCACCATGTTGAAATTCTTAATTTTTGAAGAAAAAGCCTCCCCATTTTCATTTTGCACTGAGTCTGCAAATTAGGTAACCAGGTCCTGACCATGAACTTTGAGTGACCCCAGCACATCAGACCCAAACGGTGCTTAACCGATTGCTCAGACTTATTCTGGACCAATAAACAACAGAATCTGTTTTAACCAACGGTAGACTGATGTATGAACTCATTCCATCCTATTCAGAATGCTAGTTTTTAATCCTTAATTTGCATAACCACCAGTAAACCTCCTTCCTAACACTTAAAAACCACCTATTCAGGGAATTTTTTTCACTGGTGGTTATTTTTCTTGTGGGTGGGGGTTACTGGCAAAAAAATAAATATTTATTTGCCTGACAAACTCAGCTTTGTTAAGCTTTTCCCCTCTTCTACCACTCCCTCCTCCTTTTTTTTTTTTTTTAAAGCTTTACTTTGATTTAACTGAACTGAGTTTCTATTGCAATTTACAGACTTTTCCATTATTTTTGTCCTTGCTAGTGAACTTTATTTCTGGAGCCCTGGTTGTGCAGCGGTTTAGAGCTCAGCTGCTAACCAAAAAGTAGTATTCTTAAAATTACCCAGTCTAATTAATTCCTTCTCTTACAAAGCAGGAAATCTGCAATCAGTGCCATACTGTGCTGTGGCTCTACTTTTTGATTTGCATCAGCCTCAAATCCCTTCTGGGTATTTCAGTAGACTTTCTATGGACAAGTGACTAAGGATGAAACTAAAGTCTGACTTTTTGAAGAAGACAGACAATTTCATAATATCACCAACATCATATGACTTTTACATAAAATAAATAGAGAGGGTTAGCAAAAATGAGGAAAACTCTCCATAAGATGGATTAACGCTTGCTACAACAATGGGCTCAAACATATCAAAGACTGTGAGGACGGTGCAGGGCCGGGCAATGTTTTGTTCTGTTATATGTAAGGCCGGCGTGAGTCAGAGCCAACTCAATGGCAACTAACAACAACAACAAAATGAAAAAACTAAGAAATCATTTCTTCACAAAGTGTACTAATTCAACTTGGTATTATGGGCGAGGAGCCCTGGTGGTGCAGTGGTTAAGAGCTACGGCTGCTAACCAAAAGGCTGGCAGTTCGAATCCACCAGCCACTCCTTGGAAACCCTATGGGGCAGTTCTACTCGGTCCTATAGGGTGGCTATGAGTCAGAATCAACTCGATGGCAACATGTTTGGTTTTTTTTTTTATAGGTCAATGTAAAGAGAGTCACTGTTCAAGTTCTGGGAGATGTTGAGTTTTTCTTAAAGAATCATGTCAGAAAGGGGTCAGAGCACTGAGAAGGAAGATGGAAGTAGCAATCCACAAAATTCTGTGGCTTTTAAATATGAATTAAAAAAAATTAAAACTTTTTCAGTTGAATTTCTTTATATAAACAAACTAAAATAAGAATGTATAGGGAGGCAGAATGTTTTTAAAACTAATCAGTACACCTCACAATTAGTAGCAATTCACTGTGTAGATGAGGCAGTATGAGCCACGGAGGATATAGTCTACGTGCTCAGAATTACTTGAGAAAGACTTGTCTAACCTTTTTGCCCTTGAAGGGCCTTGTACTTATGTATATGATTCCAATAAAAGCTCAAATGTCACTACTAAACTTTTTAAAAATCACATTACGAATATGTGAAATCATCTCAGGTGTTATTTAAAAGTCAGTCAAATCCACACAGAAAGCTGTCAACTACAATTTTGTGTTATGTTCATATAACTATACTCAAGTATACTATAAATTTTCTCACTGTAAAAATCTTTATGATTATATAAATTAGGTACTTTTTGAAACTTTGAACTGATTTAATATTTATGTTGAAGCAGAATAAGTATGTTGAATGGTTCAGTTAGTAGAGTAACTGGTACAATGCGGTCCCATTTTTTCTTTAAAAGTCCTATTGTTTTCAATGGCACCCAGGTGGTGCAGTGGTTAAGAGCTGAGACTGCTAACCAAAAGGTCAGCAGTACGAATCCACCAGCTGCTCCTTGGAAATCCTACGGGGCAGTTCTACTGTGTCCCATAGGGTCGCTATGAGTCAGAATGGATTCGATGGCACATAACAATAACATCGCAGTCAATGGCTTAATAAAAATATAAAGATGAGATTATTTAATCATTATCCTCCAAAATACATAGTAGAGGAAGCTTTTGTATGTCATTCAGAAATATCATTAAAAGATTTAATGAAATCAATTTCATAAAGGCACTGGTTTGATTTGCCAAAAGGCAGGATTGGTGGTAGCATTTTAATTATTATGCCTGTAACACACAAACACAATAAATAACAGATTTAACAATTTGAACAACCATTGTTAACTAACTTATCTTATTTTACTATTATAAGAAAGCTATATACCTCAGCATTGATCATCTGTTATCCAAAATACATAACTATTAACTTTTCTCCTTGCCTTTCATTTCTTTCTCCTCCAGTCCGTTTTTCACACTGTTGTCAGTTAGTTATCTTTCTTCAACACAAATCTGGTCATTACTTTCAACTCCTACAGGGCTACAAGTGAAACTCCCTTGGCATAGCAAACAATGCACTGCATAATTTACAGCTTCATGTCTACCAGTCTGGCTCTAACTATTCAGTGCTCTTTCACACCAAACTTCTTCATCCACAAAAGGCACAATTCTCTCTTTGTCTCTGTACTTTTGTACACAGTTCCTTCTGCGTGGGGCCTCCTTTCAGACCTTCTTCACTTAGAAAGCTCCTACTCATCATTCAAAGCCAAGTTCAAATGTCACTTCTTCTGTGAAGCCTTCCATGACTCTCCAGGCAGAGGAAATCATTATCTCTTATTCCCCAAAGCACACCCTAAATCAAGTAGGTCTTTGCTCCAGTTACCAGTGCTTGTAATAAACCACTCCAAATTTAGTGGCATAAAACGATCATTTTATTACACTCACATTTTCTGTAAATTAGGAACTGGGAAAGGGCACAACATGAACTGGTTGTCTCTGCTCCACCATGTCTGGGTCTCAGCTGGAACTACGGTAAGGGTGCGAGTGACTGGATGGCTGAGAAATGGAATCACCCAAAAGCTCATTTACTCATATCTGGTGCTTGGAGTGAGAGGACTCAAAGACTAGGATTGGCTACTGGAAAGTCTACATGTGACCTCTACATGTGGCTTGGCTTTCTCACAGAATCGGAGCCTCAGGAAGTTAGACTTTTTACATGAAAGGTTAGAGCTCCAAGCAGGAGGTTGTCTTTTCTGAGCTATCCTAGAAAAGCACACAGCGTCACTTCTCTCACATTCTATTGGTTACAAGCAAGTCAAAAGCCCACCCTGATTCAAGGGGAGGCGACATAGAACCTACTTCTCAATGTAAGGAGCATTGATCAGTCTTTAACCTGCACATCTTTGTCACTTATACTGTAAGCAACTAGAAAGCAGGGGTTGTGATTCGAATAATTGTTTCACTGGAAATGTGGCATAATTCCTTAGAATAAGGAATTATTTGTTGAATAAATTGACTAAAAAAACTCTTGCTGAAGGCATTCAACTTTTTTTCTCAGAGTGTGAAAAAAGCTATAGCTAGTGTTTTATACAGCGAACATAAAATAAAATCCATTCCAGATCATAAAAACAACAATATAGACTTTTTAGAATGCCATCACATAAAATAGATTTAAACCTCATTAACTATTCAGCAAGGAAATTCTAAATTCTGACAATGACTGCTGGCCAGTAGTTCTTTCACTTTCCATTATGAGGCTACTTAAATTATTTCTTTTTCCAAGCAGTTTTGCATGTTTATCAATTTATATGATTACAAGTTCATGCTGTATGACTAGCTTAGTTACAGGCCACTTTACTAGAATATTTGGGAAGAGAGAGTTGTGGTTAAATGAACGATGTTTCAGCTTCATGGCTAAAAGCCTCATTACAAAATGCTAGTTAATTTCTAAGCATATACATACTCAGAACCTAACTACAGTACTAGAAGACTTGAGTTACATGGATTTTCTATTAATTCCCATTTCATAAAATAATAATAACTGTTATTATTCAGTAATTATGATTATTTAAGCTTTAGGAATTTTAGTCAATTTAAGCCTCTTCTATCTGGCTATTGAAAACAATAAAGGAAAATAAGCAGTCATACTTGCCTTAATAATGCAAGCAAAAGTCAAAGCTGAAATAAAATCTTCAGTGCTACACATCCTTTATTCTGAAAAGATGTGGCCCCTCTTATCAACACTGAATTACCGATCATTAGCCATTAGAGAGATGTGAATCCAAACTACAATGAGATAACGTCTCACTCCTGCAAAAATGGCAATAATCAGAAAAAACAGAAAACAACAAATACTAGTGAGGGGGATTGGAACTCTTATACATTGCTGGTGGGATTGTAAAATAGTACAACCACTATGGAAAACAGTATAGTGCTTCCTCAAAAAGCTAGAAATAGAAATATCTTATGATACAGCAATCTCACTCCTAGGTATAATATCCTAGAGATATAAGAGCAGTGACATGAACAGACATATCTAAGTTTATCCCAGCATAATTCACAATATCAAAAAGATGGAAACAACCTAAGTGCCCATGAACAGATGAATGGATAAACAAATAGTTGTACATACATACAATGGAATACTATGTAACTATAAAGAATAATGAGGAGTCCATAAAATATAACATGGATGAATCTGGAGGACAGTCTACTGAGTGAAATAAGTCAATCACAAAAAGATAAATATTGTGTGGTCCCACTATTATAAAAAGTCAAGAATTGATATACACACAGAAAACAAAGTTCTTTGATGGTTACCATGGATAAGGAAGGGGGAAGTGGAATCACTTTCTAGATAGTAGACACTTGTTACTTTTGGTGATGGGAAAGGCAATCCCAAATATGGACAAAGTCAGCACAACCTGACCAAAGTAAATAAAGATACTAAGAAGTACATGAGAAAAAGGGACAATTTCGGTAAATGCTATAACATATACAATTTTACATCAACAGTAAAAACAACCAAAAAAAAAAAAAAAAGTGTGTGGTTATGTAGGTAGATATGGATGCACGTACGTGTATAGTAAGGCATATGCAAGTAAATGCAAATGGTATGTATAGGTGTATCCATCCGTAGGCGTATGTATATACTTGTTCACGTGTGCTGCATATATATCCACATATATTACAAACTACATAGGGGGCACAGTTACAGAGGCTTCCTAGACATATCCAAACAACTCACAGGATTGGTTTACTGGGTTAGAAGGTTTGGGACCACCATCTTGGGGGACAACTTAGTCAACTGGCATAACAAAATTCACAAAGATAATGTTCTACATCCTAGATTGGTAAGTAACGTCTGAAGTCTTAGAAGCTTGCAAGCAGCCATCTAAGATACAACTATTGGTATGTATTTGTATGGAGCAAAAGTAAAGAAGGAAATCAAAGGCTCAAAGAAGAAACTAGTCCATGAGACTATCAGCCCACACGAACCACAGCCTCTTCTAACCTGAGACTAGAAAAACTAGACGTTGCCAGGCTACCACTACCAACTGTTCTGACCAGGGACACACTAGAAGGTTCTCAATAGAATGGGAGACAAAAGTAGAACAAAACTCAAATTCCTAAAGCCAGACCTACTGAGCCAATAGAGACTAGAAGAATCTCCCAGACTATTGTCCTAAGATACCCTTTGAACTTGGAATTGAAGCTATTCCTGCAGGTCGTGTTTCATTTAAATAATAGATGTGCTTATAAGATAAACAATATCACCCATGAGTAATGTGCTCCCTTAAACAATTAACTATATGAGACCAGAAGGTCAACATTTACCCAAAATAAGGGTAAGGGAAACTAGAACAATGGAAACAGAACAAACAGATTGGAAATAATGAGAATGCTGACACATTGTAAAAACTGTAACCAATGGCATGGAACAATTTGTATAAAAATTGTAAAAGGCGAACCTAATTTGCTGTGCAAATTTTCATCCAAAACACAATAAAATATTATTTTTTAAAAAAAACCAAAAAACAAACAAACAAAAAAACAGTGAAATACCACCATCAATCTCACAAGCAATGACCAATCAATCAGGAGAATCAGATTTCAGAAATCAGAAACCATACATACAAATTGAAATGTTACACCAAGGAATTCTAACACTTGTTTAGTGTTGGAAAGTTGTCATCTATAAACTCACATGCAGCCCCAAAAGACAACCATGAAAACTGAACAGACTATAAACGTGTATGGAATATATTCAGCTAGATTCTACACTGTCTGATCATGATTTCCCTAAATACATATATATATAAATATATATATATATCCTCCAAAGTTCTCTCAAAGTTTTACTGGGCCAATATGGATAGGCAAGCAGAGAAAATCCTAAATCTTAGTTATTTTAAATGGTTGTATATTTAAAGAGCATTAGTCTACTGCTTTTTGTGAAAAGAGTCCCATTTGTCATATTGTAAAAGAACAAAGACATTTGATACTTCCTATTTGATCACTAAACACTTTCCTACATAACTAAGAAATATGAAAGTGATTATAAGGAACTATTTAAGAATCTCATTTACAAGACTGTAAGTTTCCAGAAGGCAGAAACTATGGTTTTCTGTTTATGTCTATTTTGCCACTAACAGAAAATTTTCAGCTTAGAGTAAGGGTTGTTTATTCAAAGTTTGTTTTTGAACTTAAAATTAGGGCATATCTTTCAGAAATGTTATAAGTAACAGATTTTCCAAGAGCAGTCCACAGAATTAATTTATCCCATGGTGTAGATGAACTATTAGAAGTAATCATGAGAACAAATATTGTATGCTATTACTTAAATGAAGTATCAAGAATAGGCAAATGTATAGAGACAAAAGTAAATCTGTGGTTACCAGTGGCTGGGGGAGTGAGGAATGGGGAGATATTGCAAGGATTTTTCTCTTCTGGGCAACAAAAAAGTTTGCAGGGGGTCGTGGTTGCAAACATTGTGAACATAAATTAACGTCACTAAACTGTAGACTTAAAAATGGTCAGAATGGCAAGTTGTGTCTTAAATATATTTTAACAAAATAACATTTTAAATAATGCATTTTATGTTCCAAATCTAGATGCCAAGAACACGTTACCTCACAGGCTTATTTGAATTTAAAGATTTTATATATATATATATATATATTCTCATGTTACACATAAATCACTATTTGATAATGTGTACTATTATGGTAGCAACCCATAACCCCTGAAGAGATACATGGCTGTTAATGACAGTAATAATTTTTTTCCTTATATAGAAAATGGAGTTGATCACTGTATAAAGTCATTGAATATTTCAGGGAAATGTTTATTTGTATTCTTGAGAATTTTATTAAAATAACAATAGACCCTATTAGAAAACCAGACACACCCAATCCAAATATTCAGAGTTAAGTAGGGTGGATGAGAAGGGCTATTTACATATCTACAATGTTCATGCTAGGTCCAAAATTCTATTATTATATTCTCTAGATAGGATAGCCTATTGTAGCTTCTAGGATTTATCCAAAGTTATAAACCAATATTTTACGTATTACTTGCTCTCCTCAATTTATTTTGGGTGTTGAATCATAATCAAATAAATATTTGTTGGGGTGAAATAGTTACTACTTAAAATAAACTTCAGTAAAAACAAATAATAAATGCTCTGTATCACTTCTTATCACTTCTTTTCACCATGTGTCTGTCAGTTTGTCCTACTGTGGTGAGTTGTGCGTTGCTGTCATTCTAGAAGCTATGCAACTGGTATTTCAAATATCAGGAGGGTCACCTATGGTGGAAAGTTTCAGCATTGCTTCCAGACTAAAACAGCCTAGGAAGACAGAACAGGTAGTCTACTTCTGAAAAAACTGGCCAGTGAAAATTTATGAATGGCAGCGGAACATTGGTACAGTGCCGGAAGATGAGCCCCTTGGGTTGGAAGGCATTCAACATACCACTAGAGAAGAGCTGCCTCCTCAAAGTAGAGCTGACCTTAATGATGTGGATGGAATCAAGCTTTTGGGATCTTCATTGCCTGAGGTGGTACGACTCAAAATGAGAAGAAACAGCCGCAAATATTGATTAATAACTGGAATATGGAATGTACAAAGTATGAATCTAGGAAATTAGAAATCAACAAAAATGAAATGGAGCACAAAAACATCAATATTCTAGGCATTAGTGAGCTGAAATGGACTGGTATTGGCCATTTTGAATCGGACAATCATATGGTCTACTATGCTGGGAATGACAAATTGAAAAGGAATGGCATTGCATTCCTCATTAAAAAGAACATTTCAAGATCCATCCTGAAGTACAATGCTGTCAATAACGGGATAATATCTATACGCCTACAAGGAAGACCAGTTAATAAGACTATTATTCAAATTTATACACCAACCACTAATGCAAAGATGAGGAAATTGAAGATTTTTACCAACTTCTGTACTCTGAAATTACTCAAACATACAATCAAGATGCCTCGATAATTACTGGTGATAGGTATTTGGAAAATATGGCCTTGGTGATAGAAATGATGCCGGAGACTGATGATAGAAGTTTTGCAAGACCAATCACGTCTTCATTATAAATATCTTTTTCTCACCAACATAAACGGCGACTAACACATGGACCTCGCCATATGGAATCTGCGGAAAGAGATGATGGAAAAGCTCAATATCATCAGTCAGAACAAGGCCAGGGGCTGACTGTGAAACAGACTACCAATTGCTCATAGGTAAGTTCAAGTTGAAGCTGAAGAAAATTAGAACAAATCCATGAGAGCCCAAGTATGAAACTGAGTATATCCCACCTGAATTTAGAGACCATCTCAAGAATAGATTTTATGCACTGAACACTAATGAATGAAGACCAGACCAGTTGTGGAATGACATCAAGGACATCATACATAGAGAAAGCAAAAGGTCATTAAAAGACAGGAAAGAAAGAAAAGACCAAAATGAATGTCAGAAGAGATTCTGAAACTTGCTCTTTAATGTTGAGCAGCTAAAGCGAAAGGAAGAAATGATGAAGTAAAAGAGCTGAACAGAAGATTTCAAAGGGCAGCTCGAGAAGGCAAAGTAAAGTATTATAATGAAATATGCAAAGACCTAGAGTTAGAAAGCCAAAAGGGAAGAATATGTTCAGCATTTCTCAAGCTGAAAGAACTAAATAAAAAATTCAAGCCTTAAGTTGCAATATTGAAGGAGTCTATGGGGAAAATATTAAATGATGCAGAAAGCATCAAAAGAAGATGGAAGGAATACACAGAGTCACTGCACCAAAAAAAAAAAAAACAAAACTGGTTGACATTCAATCATTTCAGGAGGTAGCATATGATCAAGAACTGATGGTACTGAAGGAAGAAGTCCAAGCTGCACTGAAGGGAATGGAAAAAAACAAGGCTCCAGCAATTGACAGAATACCAATCAAGATGTTTCAACAAGCAGATGCAGCACTGGAGGTGCTCAGTTATTTATGTCAAGAATTTTGGAAGGCAGCTTCCTGGCCATTCTACTGGAAGAGATCCATATCTGTGCCCATTCTGAAGAAAGGTCATCCAACAGAATGAGGAAATTATCTAACAGTATCATTAATATCATATGCAAGTAAAATTTTACTGAAGATCATTCAAAAGTGGATGCAGCTGTACATCGACAGGGACCCATCAGAAGTTTAAGCCTGATTGAGGAACGATGTGCAATGACTGGATATCATTGCTGATGTCAGATGGATCTTGGATGAAAGGAGAGAATACTAGAAAGATGTTCACTTGTGTTTTATTGACTATGCAAAGGCATTTGACTGTGTGGATCATGAAAAATTATGGATAATATTGCAAAGAATGGGAATTTCAGAACACTTAATTGTGCTTAGGAGGAACCTGTATATAGATCAAGAGGCAGTTGTTTGAACAGAACAAGGAGATACTGCATGGTTTAAAATCAGGAAAGCTATGCGTCAGGGTTGTATCTTTTCACCATACTTATTCAATCTGTATGCTGAGCAAATAATCAGAGAAGCTGTACTATATGAAGAATGTGGCATCGGGACTGGAGGAAGACTCATTAACAACCTGTGATATGCAGATGACACATTTTGCTTGCAGAAAGTGAAGAGTATTTGAAGCACTTACGTATGAAGATCAAAGACTTACAGCCTTCAGTATGGATTGCACCTCAACATAAAGAAAGCAAAAATCCTCACAACCGGGCCAATAAGCAACATCATGATAAACGGAGAAAAGATTTAAGTTGTCAAGGATTTCATTTTACTTGGAACCATAATCAGTGCCCATGGGAGCAGCAGTCAGGAAACTAAATGATTTATTGCACTGGGCAAATCTGCTGCAAAGGGCCTCCTTAAAGTGCTGAAAAGCAAAGATCTCACTTTGAGGACTAAGGATAAACTGACCGAAGCCATGATATTTTCAGTCTCCTTATATGCATGTAAAAGCTGGACAATGAATAAGGAAAGCTGAAGAACAATTGATGCCTTTGAATTATGGTGTTGATGAAGAATACTGAATATACCGGGGACTGCCAAAAGAAAGAACAAAACTGTCTAGGAAAAAGTACAGCCAGCATGCTCCTTAGAAGCAAGGATGGCGAGACTGAGTCTCATATACTTTGGACATGTTATCAGGTGGGACCAGTCCCTGGAGAAGTACGTTATGCTTGGTAAATTAGAGGGTCAGTGAAAAAAAGGAAGACCTTCAATGAGATGGATTGATACAGTGGCTGCAACAATGGGCTCAAGCATAACAACGATTGTGAGGATGGTGCAGGACCAGGTAGTGTTTTGTTCTACTGTACATAGGGTCGCTATCAGTTGGAATTGACTCGACGGCACCTAACAAAAACAACAACCACTTCTTAAGAAGACTAGAGTCTCATATACAGAAATTCTAAATCCTGTATAGATTGCGCCGGATGCTAGCAACAATAAATATTATTCATTTTTTTGTATACAAAGTAGTATATGAACATTATAAAAATTCGGAAAAATACAGAAAACAATATATAGAATTACTAAAAATTCTGTGGAAACCCTGGTGGCATAGTGGTTAAGAGCTCTGGCTGCTAACCAAAAGGTTGGCAGTTCGAATCCACCAGGTGCTCCTTAGAAACCCTATGGGGCAGTTCTACTCTGTCCTATAGGGTGGCTATGAGTCGGAACTGAGTTGACGGCAATGGGTTTGCTTTTTTGGGTTTAAAATACTATATGCACACATTCAGTATTTTAAGTTAGTCTATATATTGTTTTCTGTATTTTTCTGAATTTTTATAATATATAAAATTTATATATATATACACATATGATATTTTAAAGTAATCATATATGAAAAATATTTTGGATTATCTTTCCTCTTAATTTGTCAAGAGATGTTTTTCTATGCTAATAATTATTGCTATATTGTTGTTAGGTGCTGTTGATTTGTTCATAATGGCTCCATAATACTCCATTAAACCAAGTTATCATAAAATTATAACTGATTCTTGATCCATAGTGAAAAATTATAAACAATTTAAAAGTCTTATAAAATACATTTCAATGAACATCCTTGAATATACTCCTTCTTATGTAATTTCCTTAAGGCAACCGATCTATTTAATTCTAACTGAAAATGGCTGACTATAATACTATAGTTCCTGAAAGTTCTTACTCTTGGGAATGTTAGACGGAGAAGTCCAGCTTACAAGCAAGAGGGTAGCGTATATGCTTTTTAACTATTTTAAAATTAAATATAATATATATATGCACATATATATATATGGAAATTAAAGTTTTAGGGATGTTCTGTTATGATATGATGTGATTTTTATCACAGAAGATTAAAAGTACTACACAGTTACAAAAATGTTACTGGGAACAATTGCTGTCCACGTAATCCTGAAAGAAATGATTTAAACCTGGGGAGAGTAAAGAGCATATTTAGTAAAATACTTGTGAAGTAATTAGAAATTCTTTAGTCTTCTTTCTAAGATCACCCCCTTTGCTTCTCAGTAATACAGTTTCAATAGTACACACCACAGGTGGACCTCATAAACATACATTGATTGCTATTTTCCTTCATTTTTCTTGAGGAAATTATATTAGGTCATATGCTCTATTACAGGCTGTAAGTGTTTTGTGTCTGCTAGTGCAAGTGTGTGGGCCAAACTCTAACATATGAAATAAATGTTGTTATTAGTTTGCAAATAAGGCAAACAGGTGTATTTCACAGGATGTGGAGAGTCAGAGCCCATAATGCTTCCAAGCCTACTGTGCAGAAAATAAGTAACCAAAAAAAAGAAACAAACAAAAAAATCAAAGCTAACTCATGCACTGAAAAAGTTTATTCATTATATTAATTGATATTTTAATAAATACAGATGATTATACTTTGATATCACTGATATTTTACTAGGAAAAATATGACTTTTTTAGGTGAGGACCTTGACCTTTCTCTGTGCAAATAAAAATTCCAACTGGATGTTTTAGATCTTCGCATACAGCCTGAGTTTTCCTCCATATTCTTTTTTAATCCAATATTCAAAATTCTGCTGTAAGTCTACTCAAAGTTGCTTATGTATCACCAGTAATAACAACTAACATTTCTCAAATGTTCCCCTTATGTGAGGCACTGTGTTAAACTCCTTATTACTGTAGTTGTCACAATAATCCTATATGTTGTTATAGTTTTGATTTTCCAGAAAACAAAAGCTTGGACATTTGAATGACTCACCCAAGTTCTCACAACTTATAAATGGCTAAAGCAGGATTTGAATCCAGGTCTGTCTGCCTCCTAAACCCCTGCTCTTAACCTTTGACCTTTTTTCTTTTGCCGACAATGTCCTTCTTTCATTATTACGTGTCCAAATTCTGTCTACCCTTGAAGGCTCAGCTGACATGTTACATTTCTCATGAAGCTTGCCTTGAACTCTGGCTCTTTAAAAATCCCGTATCACATATCGCTAAAGAATTATTCTAACATAAGGTAAAGTAATTCTGCTCAAAACAATACAGTTTTATTTGTTACCTGGTTAATTATAATGTGTGAAATTGAAAACAGCCAATTTACAGCAAATACTTCCTGAAGTGCAAAACGTGTTTACAGTCAGATTATAAACTCTGTTTTTCCTTAAAGTCATTAACAATCATCATAATGATTGACAAATACTTAGCAAGCACTTGAAAGTGAATTATGCCTTACTGGATATTGTCTGCATAATATTAAATTGACGTGGTCACTGCCCTCTTAGAGCTTACAATCTAAAACAGATGTCATGGTATAAACAAACATAATAAGAGATAAAGCTTCCTACATACAACTGTTTGAAGACTGAAATATTTATATTATGTTCTGGTCACAATACAAGTATTCTGTGTGTGTATGTGTAGAAGATTGAAATGTTCATATTCAGGAGGGGTCAAGGTAAGGATTTTTCAAATGCAGGTTTTGTCTGTATAAGAAAGAGGGCAACAGCCCACATCTGTTCAGTTGGAACTTTATTAGAAGAGTACAGATGTCAATCACCACAGAATAACCACTGTACACATGTGAACCAGATGCTGCCATGTAAAATAACCCAGGGTGTTTCACAGATGAATTACTGAAAACGTAATTACACATCAGTCCTAGACTATTGGTAACAGGTCCACTTAAGTAGAAGCCATATGGTACTATCGATCCTGAAGTAGTGGAAAATACAAAAATTGGTACTTTGAAATGTTCAAATATAAACTTTCCTTCTGCTGCTTTGCCTCTATTATCCTTGTGGCGAGGTAAGTGATGATTACATGTTTTCAGTCAAAAGTCTTTGGGACAGATGTCTGCTGCTGCCTCTTAGTAGTAGAGGTCATGCCAATAAAGTTTACATTATATCCCCTCCTTTTGAAAAGATTTTATTTCAACAGAAAATAAAATGCTTAGTGGCCACACAACTCTCACTTATCTATAAATTAATGCCTATTAGAGTAAACATTCAAATATTTCAGAGTGTGAGCTCAGTAATTAAACTCTTAGGAATGTTTTCAGTTACACACAGTTGATTAAATATACGTGGATTCATTGCAGATAAACAAAGCACACATAAATGCTGTCAGACAGCATCTATGTTTTACAGCATCGATTTCTCTGAGCTCCAAGGGTCACTAGTCTGTGTTTCATAAAGCTGTCTACCTATTTACATAATCAATTTTCTTGCTTTCTTCATGTGTCGCAGCACTATCTGACAGACAGAAATGCAACTCTTCAGTCAGCAAATGCTTTTAAGAGGATTTTAACTTTCTGCTTCAAAGAGACTCAAAACGAGCACGCCAAAGCTTACTTCTACAGAACACTTTGGTTAGGAAATCATACTAGAAGGCACATAGCATCGAAGGTGTATAGAGAATTCTATCTAACCATCCCTGATGTACTTTAACTCTGAGGTAGGGACAGTTTTAAGTATTCTCCAATAACCTAGGTCCTGGGAACTTAAGGAAATCCTGGTGGTGTAGTGGTTAAGAGCTACAGCTGCTAACCAAAAGGTCAGCAGTTCTAATCCACCAGGCGTTCCTTGGAAACTCTATGGGGCAGTTCTACTCTGTCCTATAGGGTAGCTATAAGTTGGAATTGGCTCAAAGGCAACCAGTTGGAACTTAAAACTTAGCAGTATTTTAATGCTTCAGCCTGGGGCTTTCTTTTGTTTATTATTGGGCCATATAGTAAAAAAAAAGTCCTGACAGGTAGATCTTGCTAGGTCTTTTCCCTTTCTCTCTAGCATTAAAAGGTTTTCTTACCAGTATTAAAAGGGAAAGCCCAAACCTTTTACCTTAAGTCACTCTTCATGGTCTTAATTATTTAAAAAATATATTTTATATATTCAAAATGATAAATAAGTTATAATGCATAATAATAAAACCAAACTCCTGCAATGTTACCACCTAACTTACAAATTCAAAACTACCAATTTGGATACATCCGACATGTTCCTTCTTCAACCTGCTCTCCTTGCCTCCCCACAGAGGTATAACCCTATCCTATATTATGTGTTAATCATTCCCTTGCTTTAAAAGGAAAGGTTTTACTACCTATATACATATTACTAAGTAATATCTTGAATAAATTCTGCTTTATGTTTGAGCTTTATAAAAAATAAAATCACACTGTGGCTAGTCTTTTGTAGCTTGTTTCTTCCACTCAACATTATGTAACTATGATTAATACATGCAATTCATATTCACTGCTGTATAATATTGCATTTGTGATTATATAATTATTTTTCCTTGCTAAAACAAACAAGCTTCTATGAACATTCTTAAAAATTTTTTCTGGAGCACATGTGCTAGAGTTTTTCTGCAGTAATATGCCCAGGAGTTGCACTGGGTCATATGGTATGTGAAAGGTGCCCTGGTGGCGCAGTGGTTAAGTGTTTGGCTGCTCACCAAAAGGTTGGCAGTTCGAATCCACCAGGTTCTCCTGGAAACCCTATAGGGCAGTTTTGTTCTGTCCTACAGAGTCACTATGAGTCGGAATCAACTCGATGGCAATGGGTTTTTCTTTTTCCTTTGGTTTGGTATGTGAATGTTCAACTTTACAATACGATGCCAAATTGTTTTTTAAAGTGTTTGGATTAATTTTCACTCCCATTAGTAAGAGTTCTTGGTGAACCTCTCCAACACTTGATATTGTCAGAACTTTAAATTTTTGCTAAAGTGAAGTAAAACAGTATCTCTTTGTAACATTAAAAAATAACATTTATGTTGACAGAAAAAGTTGCAGAACAGTACTGTTTGAAAAATCAGTTGCCAATACAATGTTACTTCTATCACTGAATAATGAGTATTTGGGGAGCATAAATGTCCTTATAAACCTTCTCTCACTTAACCACAATTAAAGAAAAAAACAAAAAACTATTGCTGTCAAGTTGATTCCGAATCATGGCCACCTCATGTGTGTCAGAGTAGAACTGTGCTCCATAGGCTTTTCAATGGCTGATCTTTTGGAATAGTAGATCACCTGGCCTGATTGCCAGCCCTTTCTTTCAAGACACCTCTAGGTGAACTTGAACCTCCAACTTTTTTGTTAGCAGCCAAGGACGTAACCCTTTGCACCACCCAGGGGCAACACAAGCATCAAAATCAGAAAATTAACATTGACACATTACTGTCATCTAACCTTCAGTCTCCATTCACGTGTCCAACTGTCCAAATAATATCCTATATAGCAGAAGGATCTAGTTCAAAACCATGTATTATTTAGTTATCATGTCTCTTTAGTCTTCTTTCTCAGTCATTTCTCGAGGTACTTTTGACGATTACTGACCAGTTATATTGTAGATGTTGTTGTTAGGTGCCATCGAGTCAGTTCCAACTCATAGTGACTTTATTTACAGCAGAACGAAATGTTGCTTGGTCTTGCGCCATTCTCACAATAGCAGTTATGTTTGAGCCCATTGCTGAATGTATCTTCATTTGAGTTTGCTTGATATTTCCTCATAATTAATGTTCTCATAATTAGATTCAAGTTGCAGGTCTATCACATAAGTGTTGCGTGTTCTTATGGTTCCATCCTATCAGGTCCTACATGGTTTCAATTTGTCCCACTACTGATGATCACTTTGATCACAAGGTGGTGTCTGCCATCCTCCTCCACTGTAAAGTTTCTCCCTTTGTATTAACAAGTGTTTTGTAGAGGAGTAATGAAGTTGACCAACTTTTCTATGTTTAAAAGCCATTTGTGTGTTTCTTCTATGAAATGCCCATTTTTCTATTGGTTTATCTTTTTTTTTATGGATTTAGAAAATACATATTCTTTGTCAGTTATATATGTTGCAAATATTTTCTCTAAATAAGTGGGTTACCCTTTTCTTTATGATATCTTTTGATAAACAGAAGTTCTTTAATTTAATGTGGTCAAATTTACACATCTCTTCTATGGGTTGCACTCTTTCAGTCTTATTTAAGAAATTCTTCTCTTTCTTAGCATCTTAAAAACAGTCTCCTGAAGAATGAAGAAAACTAAAAATACAAGGGAAAGATTAGTCCAAAGGACTAATGGACCACAACTACCATGGCCTCAACCAGACTGAGTCCAGTATAAGTAGATGGTGGCCAGCCACCACCACTGACTGCTCTGACCAGGATCACAACAGATGGTCCCAGACAGAGCTGGAGACAAATGCAGAAAAAAATTCTAACTCACAAAAAAAGACCGGACTTACTGGCCTGACAGAGACTAGAGAAACCCTGAGAGTATGGCCACCAGACACCCTTTTAGCTCAGTAATGAAGTCACTCCTGAGGTTCACCCTTCATCCAAAGATTAGACTGGTTCATAAAACAAAATGAGACTAAAGAGGCACAACAGCCCTGGGACAAGGATTAGAAAGCAGGAGGGGACAGAAAAGCTGGTAACAGGGAACCCAAGGTCAAGAAGGGAAAGTGTTGACATGTCATGGGGTTGTTAACCAATGTCATAAAACAATATGTGTACTAATTGTTTAATGAGAAGCTAGTTTGTTCTGTAAACCTTCCTCTAAAGTACAATAAAAAAAATTAATTAAAAAAATTCTCCTGAATTTTCTTGTAAAAGCTTTAAACTGTTATCTTTTATATTTACATTTTTTAATTCATTTGAAATGTATTTCTATGTAGGTATGAGGAAGGGATTAATTTTCATTATTTTTCAAAGAGAAAATCAATTATTCTAGTACCACTTATATAGCTGATACTTTCCCTAGTATTACCACTTTTGCCATATACCAAATTTGCATGTAAGCATGGGTGTCCTGTTGGATATTTCTGTTCAATTTACCTGGTTTTCTATCCCAGTGTTAATGCCACACTTTATTAATTACTATTTCTATATTCCTTTATTAATTACTAATCCAATATAGTCATGGTATCTGGTAGAGAGAAAGTTCTCCCACTTTAATCTTCTTTAGGACTATGTTAGCTATTCTTGGCTTTTGTTCTTTCTTGAAAATTTTAGAAACAACTTGTAGAACCTTATTCTGATTCTGATTGCAATTGGAGTAAATCTACAAAACAATTTGGAGAGAACTTAAATCCTTCTATCCTTCAAATTTTATAATGATTTATAATTTTATAAATCTTTATATGATTTATTCCTTTCATATTTTAATTATATTTTCTAAGTATTTGATGCTGGTATATAGAAAAACAATTAACTTTCGTATTTTTAACATATATTGAGCCATTGGGCAAAATGCTATTATTAAATCATTTTTGGATTTTCTGAATAGTCAATCATATGAACTGTGAATATTCAAAATTTTCTTCCTTTCCAAACTTACATTTATATCTTTTGTAACTTTTTGTGTTGTATGTGTACCAGTCACGATCTCCAACACAATATTTAATAGAAGTAGTGATTATGGGCATCTTGATCTTAAAGGAATGTTTTTATTTTTTGTGGGTTTTATTGGGTACATGAGAAATTCTTTTAAATCCTAGCTTGCAACAAAATTTTATTATGCCCTCATGCTGGATTTTATTAAATTCCTATACACCAATTGAGTTAATCATATGGTTTTTCTCCTTTAGTCTACTAATGTGGTACATTATAATTATTCCTTCATGACTTATTCATACAACTTTTTATCACATATTTTTTATGCTTTAAAAATGCATTATTAGATTAGTTTGCTAATCCTGTTTAAGATTTTTACATCTTTGTTTAGGAATAGGATTGATCTATAATTTTCTTTGGTAAGCTCTCTCTCTCCCCCCTCACCCCCGACTATCTTTGTTTTTGAAATCAGGGTTACGTTGGCCTCATAGAAAGAGTTGGGAGTGTTCTCCCATTTAATTTTCTGGAAAATTTTGATAATATTGAAATAGAATATTTCTGTTTATTTCCTCTGGGAGGGAGAGGGCGTTACCAAGGGCACTACTTAGGGCTCAAAAGAGTCTTCCAGTGACTGTGCTCAACCAGCAGTTATCTCTTGTTGTTATTAGGTGCTATCGAGTCGATTCCGACTCACAGCGACCCTATGTGCAACAGAATGAAACACTGCCCGGTCCTGCGCCATCCGCACAATCATTGCTATGTATGAGCCCGTTGTTGCAGCCACTGTGTCAATCCATCTCATTGAGAGTTTTTCTATTTTTTTGCTGACCCTCTACCAAGCATGATGTCCTTCTCCAGGGACTGGTCCCTCCTGATAATGTGTCCAAAGTACATGAGACGAAGTCTTGTCATCCTTGCTTCCAACAAGCATTTTGGCTGTACTTCTTCCAAGATAGACGTGTTCGCTACTCTAGCAGTCCATGGTACATTCAATATTCTTCACCGACACCATAATTCAAAGGCATCAGTTCTTCTTCAGTCTTCCTTATTCATTGTCCACATTTCACATCATATGAGGTGACTGAAAATACCATGACTTAGATGAGGCACACCTAAGTCCTCAAAGTGACATCTTTGCTTTTTTACACTTTAAAGAGGTCTTTTACAGCAGATTTGCCTAACGCAATACGTTTGATTTCCTGACTGCAACTTTCAAGGTCATTAATTGTGGATCCAAGTAAAATGAAATCCTTGACAACTTCCATATTTTCTACATTTAATGTGATGTTGCTTATTGGTCCAGTTGTGAGGATTATTGTTTTCTTTATGTTGAGGTGTAAGCTCTACTGAAGGCTGTAGTCTTTGACTTTCATCAGCAAGTGTTTCAAGTCCTCTTCTCTTCCAGCAAGCATCATTGTGTCATCTGCACATCGTAAGTTGTTAATAAGTCTGCCTCCAATCCTGAAGCTGCGTTTTTCTTCATATAGTCCAGCCCTACTTTTTAATTTGCTTACTCTTCACAGAAAATCATGGGGATTTCTCCATAATTTTAAATGCATTTTTGTGTTCACTAGAAAATACATAGTTTTTGTAATTTATTGCAGGATCTAGTTGTATTTTAGTGTAAGGGTCCCTCAGAATATCTAGTATGCCATATTGTCAGAGAGGGATTCAGTGGTTTGAATTTAATAATAAGCAGTGCTTTGTCATGGAAAAAGCACTGAGTTTGGAGCCAGACAAGGTTACAAATTTTGGATCTGTCGCTTTACTAGTTACATGATCTTGAGGAAGCCAGAACTTTTCTGAGCCTGTCTACTCCTCTTCATACTGGAGATATTAACCTTTATTTGATAACATTGTTCAAAAGCATATAGCTAAACACAATTGACATTTACTGAACACTATGAGCCAGACAATATTACAAGTACTTATAGGCATAACCCCATTTAATCTTCACAATAGCCCTATGAAGTAGTATTATTATCATCTCCTTTTCACAGCTGTGTAAAACTAGACGTTAAGTAGCTTGCCCAAAGGTTGTAAAACTAGCAAATAGAGGAGCTGGAATTCAAACCTGAAAGTCTGGATCTGCACTTAAATAACATTATGCTATACTTTGTAGCATCAAATCATTTGAGTTATGTAAAAGCTCTACCATAGTACCTGGCACACAGTAAGTATTTTGAAATAATAGCTAAATATTTATCATAAGAGTAACAATATAATGATTATTAGTGAGAGCATTCATAGGGCAAATACATAAACTGTGGTACATCCACACATGAAGTACCCCTACGGTGTAGTAAATTACTTAATATGGCCCTTCTAGCCATAGTCTTTGTGACTGTCACAAACCAACTGGGTGGGTCTATGCAAATAATGTGCATGCACCCTCACAGGGGTGGGACCTTGCAAGTAAAGTCTATAGAACCCTATCGAGGGGTGTGGGCAGATTAATTACTCTTGTGTGTGGCCTTTATAGACACGGTCTTGTAACTCCCACAAAGGTGACTGTGTGATCGGGTAATTGTGGCCTGCCAAGTGGATTGTTCAGTTTTGCCTTAAAAGAGAGCTAACTCCAGAGCAAAGAGGAGAGCCCACTACCACCAAAGAAGGACCTGCAGCAGAAACTGGCAGCAGAGATCCGCAGAGACAGCACAGTGGGCTTCCCAGCCCACAGAGTGAGAAAGGTGAGTGCCTTTGGGCAGAGACTGAGGACCAGGGAGAAGTCTATATCTGACCAACGAATTTGGGACTTGCCAGCCTCCAAAACCTCGTGAGCCATTTCCTTTATATGGTCTGTGAGTTCTGTGAGACACTGCAAGAAATTAGGGAACCCAAAGACAGGAGGGAGAGTACTGACGCAAGAGGGAGTAGTTGATGTTAGAGATGATGGAGTGGTACAGCAGCTTGGAAAAGTTAGACATTTGGGATATCTTCAACCTCCTCCTCATAAAAAAAATTATTCTTTTAAGAAATTATTTGTTAAAGGGAATTGTCAGTTTTGCGATCCCACTAGGCTTAAAATAAGCCACCCCAGAGGCAGATGGGGGGACCTCACTACCACCAAGAAGAGGAGCTGGGAGTGGAGTGCATCTTTGGATCCAAGGTCCTTATGCTGAGAACATCCTAGACCCAGGAGACAGAGAGGGAGAGCAGTTATCCCAAAGATGGCGTGAGGTGGTGAGAAGCAGTGGCAGAGAAATGGTAGCAGCAGAACCAGAAGACCAGTGCGAGATGGCGTGGTGGGCTTTCTGGCCCAGGAACAAGGCAGTAGGCCTGCCAACCCACAGAGCAAGAGAGCTGAGTGTCTTCAGGCAAGAAGCTCCCTGGGGGATTGGGGTGCCTCTGAGCACCCACTGGGGAGCTAAACAGTTTTGTAACACTTGCCTAAGCAGGGCAGAGGCCAGCCTGAAGGGCCCAGGGGCCAAGGGAGAGGTCTGTCTGCGGGCACAGTTGAGGAGCTGCCCTGACCAAGGAACTATATCCTGAGTTGTTTCTGATACTGGATTGTAAACTGTTATTTCCCTAATAAACCCCATAATCATGAGTATGGTCTGTAAGTTCTGTGCGGCCACTGCAACAAATTGTCAAACTCTGCAGAGAAGAAGGGAGTGCCATGGGAGGGATGGCTGGTGTCAGAATTGGTAAAAAAGTTGGAGAAAGCAGGCATATCTGACCTCTCCCTCATAGGAATCTGACTTGCGCTGATAATGATGGTGATTCTCTCCTCCCCCTCACGAATTTAGAGGACAGATGACCTCGATGCCATTTTTACAATTACTCATGAAAAACAATGAAATACTGACAACAGTTACACATGAAAGAACCTCAAGAGCATTATGCTACAAGAAAAAAGCTACCCTCAGAATGACGATATACTGTATGGTTTTATATGGCATTCTGGACAAGACAAAAGACATTCTGAAAAAGACTATCGGGACAGAAGTCAGATCAATGGTTGGCACAGCTAGGTGTAAGGAAAAAGGATTGATTACAAATAGGTGTGAGAAAACTTTTTGGGATCATTGTTTAAATTTGCCGAATTCATAGAAGTATATAACTAAGAAGGATGAATTTTATTTTGTTAATTTTATCTCAGTAAGCAAGACAAGCAAATGAAATAAGTAGTAATCTTTCTCCTAAACAGAGCATTTTCAAGTTTTTTTTAATATTCATGCTAAGCTTTTAACTTTAATTAACATACAGGTTTCTGTCATTAATTATTCTCTAGAAATCTACTTTTTTTTATTACAGTGTATTTTTAATTGTGAATTACATATCCATGAGACAGCAATAAGAGTTCCCAATCCTCTGGGAATGGGAAAAGCAATTAAGGAAGAGGGCTTGCTAGTGTCAAACTGTCAAGGAAGGAACACTTAATATGCTTCTTTAGATTTTCTATTTCTTTCTACACTGTGTAAGAAATAGATTACAAGCTGCTTTCTGGCAAGAACTTGTTGCAACAAGACCATAAGAAATGTAATTCTACAGTACTAAAAACTCATGTTATGCAATGATAAAATTACACTTGTCAAAGCAAAACTTCAAGAAATAAACCATATTATAGTTTAAAAATGAAAGAGTGGAAAATGTGATGTTAGTAGAAGTTATACATCCAAAATGGATTTTCCCATAAAGAATATTAAATGTGAAAAGGCTCAAGCTTGGTTAGAAGGATTACTTAATTTCTTTCAATTATGCTTTAAAAATTAGAGACAGATTCTATTATGAAGAAAAATAAAACAGAATTCAGAGGAAAACTGCTTATTAGTAATAAGAGATTCCGGCTGAAAGCAGGTAAAGTCACAATTTGGAAACAAACATTAAGCTTAGAGCTCTGGTGGCACAATGGTTAAGAACTCAGCTGCTAACAAAAAGGTCGGCAGTTCGAATCCACCAGCCGCTCCTTGGAAACCCTGTGCGGAGGTTTTACTCTGTTCCACAGGGTCACTATGAGTCAGAACTGACTTGACAGCAATGGGGATATGTTAGCTTTGATTATGAGGCAGAACATTTCCAGTCTCACTGTAAATCAGAATGCTGACTGAAGTAAAGTTGTAGTAAAGAGTAAAACAGTATGCCAAAAAAGACTGTTCTGCTCTACATTGTCCTAGGAAGCAACTTCTAAAAAAATTCACTTGAAAGGTTCCCATTTAATCTGTGAAAGGAGCAAAAGGGAGGACAGATCTCATTCTACGTGATTACTCGAGACTGGTATCAATTTTCTGAGTTCCCCATAAGTCTACTTCTAAATTATTTTTAGTCTGCTTTTTTATAGTGGGAATGCTTCTGAATTTAGATGGTGACAACAGGTATGTCATTTTGAGTCAATCAAAATCTTCACACTCCTAAAGTGACTACCTCATGTCAAATAGGCAGCAAAGTCTTATGGGTAATCACTAGAGCATACTGGGAAGAAACAAAAGCAGCCACAGGAATAGTCCACTGGTACTAATGTATATGGAATTCGAGTGTCAGTATGTCTTCCTAGAATAATAAAAAAATCTATTTTCTTTCTTCCAGTTGCACAATAAAAGCTGCAGTTTGGGCCAGAAGCTGGGAAGGTCTGGAGAAGGGTTGTGAATTCCACTGCTTTCAACTAAACTAAAGATGTTGGGGGTTGGGGGCAGGCGGCAAGTATTGGGCTTCCACGGGAAGCCTAGTGAGTATGGCTAAAACATCATTTCAAATTTTTATTCCCAAGTACTTTGGGAAATGCTAGCTTTTACTTCCTTTTTCTAAAAATTGAGAAGTTTGGTAATGCCTAGTACTTTCTAGTGATTTCAAGGGTGCAAGAACAAAATTCCCAGTATCTCGTGATAGGCTGATTTATTTTCTTGGTTCTGGAAAAAGAACTAAAATCAATAGCTGGCTTTTTTATTTTTTTTGTCACCCCTGGATAATCTAATTGTCCTTTCTTTATAGTATAATTTATTTGTCTTTCCTGCTTTGTTCTCACAACCAAATCAGTGATACCTGATCCATGTCACAGTAAATCTCCATTTGGCTTATAACATCTTTTCTTAATCATTCTCTCTCTCAAACACTTAAATCAACTTTGAAAATAGACTTCAAAACTCACTCAAACTGTCTAGTCTGCAGTATTTCTAGAGGTTCCAAACACAGTTTTAGACATTTTGCTCAGTCAGAGTCTTAGTTACCTAGTGCTGCTATAACAAAAATACCACAAGCGGATGGCTTTAACAAAGAGAAATTTATTTTCTCACAGTTTAGGAGGCTAGAAGTCCAAATTCAGGGTGCCAGCTCCAGAGGAGGGAGCAGAGTTGCCTTTCCAGTGGGCCTGGGAGGCAGAGCTGAAGCCCAGGGCCAAGGGGCCTCCACCAAGGGGAAGACTGATGACAAGGACCTTCCTCCAGAGCCCACAGAGAGAGAAAGCCTTCCCCCAGAGCTGATGCCCTGAATTTGGACTTCTAGCCTACTGGACCGTGAGAGAATAAACTTCTGTTTGTTGAAACCATTCACTTGTGGTTATTTCTGTTATAGCAGTGCTAGATAACTATGACAGAATTTGGTACCAAGAGAATGGGGTACTGCTCTAACAGATATCTAAAATGTGGAAGCAGTTTTGAAACTATGAATGGATAGAGGCTGGAAGAGTTTTAAAGTGCCTAATAGTAAAAGCCTAGATTGTCTTGAAGAGACTGTTGGTGGAATTATGGATGTCAAAGACAATTCTGGTGAGGACACAGAAGGAAATGAGGAAAGCTGCTACACTGGAGAAGGTGCAGACGGAAACAATCAGAAGCAGCAGAGAAACTTCAGCAGTAGAACCAGGGGACAAACACAAGACAACGCTGGAGCCAACCCATGGAATGAGAGAGCTGTGTGCCTTTGCGCTGGAGGCTTCCTGGTAGAGTAGGGTGCCTCTAGGCACTTGTCGGTGATACTGGGCTTGCTGACCCATGGAGCATGAGAACTGAATGCCTTCCAGCTGAAGTTTACTGGAGGAGTGAGGTGCCTCCAGGCACTTGTCAGTGGAGCTACAGAGCTTTGGAACACTTGCCCCTGCAGGGCAGACATGGGCAGTGAGGCCCAAGGGGCCAAGAAGCCAAGGAACCAGGAAGCAGAAGCTGAAGAGACAAAGAACACAAGAAGTAGAGCTGCCTCAGTCTCAAAGGGTATGGTCATGACCTCTGGGGTCTCAAAGGGTGGAGTTGCCACTCCGATGGACTAGGAGAATGGGGACCTCATACCACCAAGAAAGTAGTGCCAGGAGAAAAGCTCGTCCTTTAGAGCCGGGGTCCCCGTGCTGAGAAGCTCCTAGTCTAGGGGAAGATCGATGACAAGGACCTTCCTCCAGAGCCTACAGAGAGAGAAAGCCTTCCACTAGAGTTGATGCCCTGAATCTGGACTTCTAGCCTATTAGACTATGACAGAATAAACTTCTGTTTGTTGAAGCCATCCACTTGTGGTATTTCTGTAATAGCAGCACTAGATAACTAAGACAGTCATTCTTACTACTTTTACCACTCATATTTGACAAAAGAACACAGAGGAATGATCTCTCTCCATTTTTTGCTTAGCCCAAAACTTCAAGGCAAAAATTCTTATTAATCTAAATAAGATGAAAGAAGAGAAAATAAATATTTTTATTGGAATTGTTGCCTAATTTTTATGAGGATTTGAGAGACTAATAATTATTTCTATAACTAGAATAAATGATCTCTCTCCCCAACTGATTAAACTATGTCACTGTTAAGATGCTTTAATTAATATTTACATGCAATAACTTCTCTAAAACCCCTGACAACTCCAGGAAATAATAATTATTCTTTACTTTTGTAACATCAGAATATTCCTTTGTCTTATTTGCAGTGTATGTGGTATTATGCTTTGTAACACTGCTTCATAGCCCTACACCCTTCTTTGACATAAATATGACTAATCAAAATTTTAAAAATTAGTGAAACCTGCCTTACGGTTTAGCACTTCCTGAATTAAATGTGTATTTCAAAATTGCAGCTTTGTATTATAAAACTCCTCACATCTTTTTTTGTTTCTGTATTCTTACACTCTCTCCCATGCTGGGAAAACTCTTCATTTTACTTCAAGACTCAGTTCAGATCTTCTAAGTAGATTTATAGGACTTGGCCCACTGGAAGTAATGCTCTACCCTGTACTCCCACTTCCTTTCCACATACCTCCAATGCCTTGCACTGCACTATAATTTTTGATTTGTGTGTACTCGTCTCTTTCACTAAACTTTGAGTTCCTCAGTGTATTGGTTTCCTACGTCTACTGGAAAAAGTTACCATAAATTTGGTGGGTTACCACAATGCACATTTATTCTCTCAGAGTTCTGGAGACCAGAAGTCTGAAATTAGTTTGGCTGGGCCAAAATCAAGGTGTCTTAGGGCTAAGCTCACTCTTCAGGATCTAGAAAATTTGCTTCCAGCTTCCAATGGCCGTCCTTGGCTCATACCTGAATCATTCCAGTCTCTGCCTCTGGGCTCACATTGCCTTCCTCTCTTCTGTCTGTGTCAAATCTCCCTCTGTTTCTCTCTTATAAGGACACATGTGATTGCACATAGGGCCCACCAGGATAATATAGCATGATCTCTGGATCTCAAGACCCTTAATCACATCTGTAAAATCTTTGCCATATAAGGTAATATTCACAGGTTCCAGGGATTAGGACATGGACATCTTTGTTGCTGTTGTGTGCTGAACTGATTCTGATTCATAACAAGCTTATGTGGACATCTTGGGGGGCCATTATTCAGCCTATGCACTCAGTGAGGGAGTCATGTCTTATTCGTATTGGTAACTTCAGTCTCTATTATATCACCTGGCACAGAGTAGCTGCTATATAATTGTGGAATAAATGAATACATACATGATTTTACTGAGGTTTTTACTTGCATATATAAAGTCATGCAAAACTGTGAGAAGTTTATAGTGTTCACTAGAGTTCAGTAAGAGAAACACTGACTAGAGGCTTTAACAGGCTAACAGCGATGTTTTTAGTGACCACACATAGTGAATAACTGAATTTGTTTTGCAATTAGGCTCCAATTCAAGGTGTAATAATATTCAAGAATTATGCAGACATTGAATAAGGAAAAAACTATCCAACTAGCACAATCTACAAATAATTAAGTAAATGTTAAGTGTGAAAACAGAGACCGTATAATAAAATAGGAAATAGCTTACCAGTACAAACTCATTGTTTTTCCAAATAAAAATACATTAAAATTACAATTATTTTCTTTAAAAGTGTTGTTTTACTTAAAATCATAGATACTAGATAATTAAATATTCACTGATTCACAGAAAAAAATTGGATTTCCAAGTGATTAAATAAGTGCATCTGGTGAACATCTGGCTGGCTTCCTAGCCTTTGTGCCATTTTGGTGTGACTTAATCATGGGTAATAAGGGACTCTATCACAACATATTACAATTTCTTTCCATCTTGACGAGGGATGATAAATGTCTTGATAGCGGCTATTCTTCCGGGAACACCACATCTCTGCAATGATACTGTGTTCTTATCTGCAGTCTGCAATTCTAGTTAATGGTTCTGAAATAAGCACTCTATGTCTGAGCCTAGAAGGTACCCGCTGCTGTCAAGTCAATTCTGACTCATAGCGACCCTACAGGGCAGAGTAGAACTGCCCCGTAGGGTTTCCAAGGAGTGGCTGGTGGATTCGAACTGCAAAACTGCTGACTTTTTGGTTAGCAGCTGTAGCTCTTAGCCACTGTGCCACCAGGGCTCTGAGCCTAGAAGGTAGACAGATTTAACTCACCCACATGGCTCATTTTATGAGATACTAAATTTCGTATATGCATGACATACTCTTGTTCTCCAAAGCGTGCTTGAGATTAACAGCAATTTGAAAATTTATGAAGAGTTAGCATATCAACCTTATTAATAAATAATTGCTGTGGTCTAACAGGAACTTGCAAGGCGACCAAGAAAATAATTTAACCTAAAATTTCTATATGAATGACATAAATTATTGAGGAGAATCAAAAAGTTCTGATAACACTCAAAACATTTGGAGATTTTTTTGATGTATTCTGCTATGTCAGTCCAAAATATCTGATGCAACATATGGCAAATATCGCAACTCTGAAAAAAATGAAGTGAAACTGATAAAAACTTATTGCAGTAACAATGCTCAAACCTATTATTTAGTGAATACTGGAACAATGCTGCCTATTAACAACTGTTACCATTTACATCATTTAAATCTAGAATTGTACCTATTATTATTTTTTTTACATTTTGAATTATAGAGAAACTAGAATATTACATATATCAATTTCACTTAACAATCAGAATGTTTTCTTGTGCAATCAAGTGATTTTCTTTCACAAGGCCATGTATTATATAAAAATGGTGTTAAATAATTACTGTCAAAGTATAGGACTATATTACTTCTGTGATTTTTATCCTTTTATTACAGCGAGTGGAATGATTTATTTATTTGACTGATAAGGGTTTTTTACTGCTGTCTACCATTGCCATGACTGTTTTTAAAACTATATATCCAGAGAAGTAATATTTACTAAAGGAAGAGTCTACAGTGCTACAAAATATTTGAGAATTGAAAAGGATATATTTGGAGCAAGAATATAATTAAATAATCATTATATAATAATAATATTAATGAAGAATATTATTTAAGATTATATTCTTGGTTGGACACAAAAAGCCTAGAAATTCTTTATTTTCAGAAAGCTATTACTTAGTTAACAAATTGGGGGAAACATATATAGGTAGCAGCAGTAGATTGACTACATATATCTTGGGGCATCTATATAATAAGGCAATTTATTACTGAGAATGGGTTAGATCTAAATGTGTTGATATTAAAAGATCTCCACTGACAGGGTTGGCACTGTGCATATTCTGTGATCCCGTCTGTGTACATTAGTACATGCTCTTTATTTCAGAAAAATCCTTTCCAAAAGTATACATAGAAAACTGTTAATGGCAGCCTTGATATAGAAGAGTCAGAGGTGGAGCGGAGTATAAGAGAGGATTTTACTTTCCGTTTTATACTTTTATGTACTCATGGATCTTCTGTTTTTTTTTGTAAACCATCTGTATATATTAATTTTATTTTAAAAAGAAAAAGAGCAATTTGTATATCTTTGGCATGACCTCTTTTCAGTCAAACCTCATAAGCAGTTGATGCAAAAGTTTTGCTTTTTGTCCTGAAATGAATTTTTTTGTCCTGAAATGAATTTTGCAAGTGTTCTGTTTCCTAACTTCCTTTCTGAGAGGAATGATTTTACAAGTTTTGACAATTTCACTAAAGAAAACACAGTTACTCAATTTCAGCTTCTTGGCTACTTAGCAACTACATCAATCTTAGCACTCTCATTCCCATACCTTCCCCAGACTGATTACTATACCAACCAAGCAAACTTACTTATATGAATATATTCATTCGGGCCTCTGCTCCACAGATAAACTATGCCACCACCATCTGTCAGTTTGTCGTACTGTGGTGGCTTGAGTACTGCTATGATGCTGGAAGCTGTGCCACTGGTATTTTGAATACCAGAAGGGTCACCCATGGTGGACAAGTTTAGCAGAGTTTCCTTACTAAGATAAACTAGGAGGAAAATCCTGGCAACCTACTTCTGAAAATCAACCAATGGAAACCCTATGGATCACAACAGAATACTGTCAGATATAGTGTTGGAAGATGAGTCTCCCAGGCTGGAACGCACTAAAAATAAAACAGTGGTCACAACAACGGACTTGAGGATACTAATAATTGTGAAGACGGTGCAGGACTGGCAAGGTTTTGCTCTGTAGTGCGTGGAGCTGTCATGAGTCAGAGCTGACTTGATGGCAACTAACAACCACTACCCTCCAGAAATGCCTTTGTTACTCTTCTCAGAGAAACAAAGTATCTTCTTTCAAACTGTTCCTCCTACATGAAAACTTCCTGAATTCATTTCTAACTTATTTTAATCACTCAGAATTTCCAAACATAATTTACCCTGTATTAACAATATGCAGATATCAGCTCTGTTTCTCCATTAAGCATGCACTCTCTTCAAGAGCAGGGGCCAAGTTTTTCCCTTTCTTTAGTATCTTCCCAATATAATGCTCCCCACACAACAGATGTTCTATCCATATTGCTACATTAATTGACTTATTTATTAATTCATATTGCTTAGAAAGGAATTTTATAAAAACACAGTAAATGATAGAATTTAGAACGTCATATAAATAGCCTTAAACCCTTTGCAGTGAATTCCGTAGATTTATCTGCTCGTCTTTCATTCCAACGTTTTTTCTATTTCTAGGATGACTTTTTACTACTGCAGAAGGTACAAAGTCTCCTTTGTAAAACTATTGAGGTATCTAGGAGGTGAAAATGGGGCAAAGGATACCTTCTTCACTCATTCTACTTTTTTTTTTTTTTTTTGGCCAACAAGCAAGTCATGATGGAGAATGACAGGTTTTCTTGTAGCAGATTCCTGTGTCCATTCTTCAGCTTTCTGGGTACCAAGGGACAGCAGCGGTAGAGGTGGTGGCCAAAATACATGTTCCTTTGCCCATATAACAATTTGGAGGCTGTTATGTTGCAGTGCTGGAGGCTACAGGAGCTGCCTGGCAACTGGACTGCAGTTATGATAGTGGCTCCTTGTGTTCTAATGGCAGCCTGAGGTGGATCATCCCTAGAGGCACAATCTAGAGCCCACTCCAGGCTTTCCAAAGACTTTATGAGCATGCATATTAGTTTCTTATGACTTCTGTAACAAATTACCACAAATCTGGTAGGTTAAAAACAATGGAAATTTATTCTCTTAAAGTTCTAGAGGCCAGAAGTGCAAAATGAGTCATAAGGGCTCAGTCAAGGGATTAAAATCAAGGGTGTTGGCAGGGTCATGCTCCTTCCAGAAGGTGCTTCCTTGCCTTTTCCAGAGTCTAGAGCTGTATACCTTGCATTCCTTTGATCACGTTCCCTTCTCCCATGTTCAAAGCCACTGGCATAGAAACTTCTCTCTCTGACTCTATTTCCCTCTACTTCTGTCACATGGCCTTTGTCTTAGTTGTCTAGTGCTGCTATGACAGAAATACCACAAGTGGATGGCTTTAACAAAGAGAAATTTATTTTCTCACAGCTTAGGAGGCTAGAAGTTCGAATTCAGAGTGCCAGTTCTAGGAGAAGTCTTTCTCTCTCTGTCGGCTTTGGAGGAAGGTTCTTGTCTCTTTTGAGTTTCTGCTCCTGAGTGATCTTCATGTGGCTTGGCATCACTCTTTCCTTATCTCTGCTTCTTTAGCTTGTTTGCTTAATCTCTTTTATATCTCAAAAGAGATTGACTCGAGACATACCCTACACTAATCCCTCCAAATGGAATTATAATCACAGGCATAGAGGTTAGGGTTTACAACACATATTTTGGGGGGACATAATTCAACCCACAATAGTCTTCTTTCTTCTATTATGAAATCTCCCTTTTTCTCCCTCTAATGTGTGACTGTATTTAGGGCTCATCTGGATAATCCAGGATAATCTCCTTATCTCAAAGTGCTTAAACACTACTACAAAGTCCATTTTGCCATATAAGGTAACATTCAACAGTAACAAGGATTAAGATCAAGATATCTTTGGAGACCATTATTCAGCCTATCACACTCTGCCTCCCTCTTCTACATGTCACCATATTTACAGGTTCTAGGGATTAGGATATTGACATTGTTGGCAGACGGGTATTATTCTGCCTACCACAGCAAAGTGTAATGATAAATATGAAAATATGACATAGAAATAACGGAAGTTAAAGTGCTGCCAGGAGGATTTTTCCTCTCCACATCTGGTCCATCCTTCCTATTTAGCTTGGACTGCTACTACTCACTAATCAAGCCTCAGCAATGTTATCAAGCAGACTTAATGGATCCCTGCTTCCCTGTCTTTTCTAATCTTGCTCCTTTAGGTGAAATGGCCTCCTTCCTCCTCCTTCACAGCTTAAATCCTCCCCCATTATTTCAGTGCCCAACAGAAATCCTTCCAGCTCTCTAAAATCTTCCCTAATCACTTCAGCTGAAAGGGACTTTTGTTCTCCTAAAGTGTTGCCTTCACCTTTGTATGATTTGCCTTTAGTGCTGTAATATTTATGATCTTGTGCAGTTATATCTGTCCACGTCCATCATCCCCAGCAGGAATGTGAGCTCCTGGAGGTCAGGTACTCTGTTCTATATGCACAGATAGCTAATTATTTATCATCCCTGAATATAACAAAAGAAAATACCATTAAACTTAAAGAAATACTTAGAATATGTCTATTTTTTTCTCTAAACTTTCTATATCATGAAAATTGGTTTTGAAATTCTTAGTAATTTGCTGTACTTTTGCATTGTACTTAGACCAGTCACTGGTTGCAGAGAGTTGACAGTAGACGTTTTAGGAAAAACATATATATTTTTTCTAAACACTTAATCCATTTGCTAGAAGACCCCAAAAAATTTCTTTCTATTGATAAAAAACAAACAAACAAACCCGTTGACATGGAGTTGATTCCGACCAAGAGGAACCCTACAGGACAGAGTAGCAGTGCCCCATAGGGTTTCCAAGGAGCGGCTGGTGGATTCAAACATCGACCTTTTGGTTAGAAGCCAAGCTCTTAACCACTGTACCCCCAGGACTCCATGTGAAAATCACATTCCTATAAATGTTAAATGGCTTAATGAAACCCAACGAAAATTTCAGTTTAGATATTTCAGTGTTTGATAAATTAATATGATTGCCATGAATAAAAAATTGCGAATTACATTTTCTATGGATAATATTCTCTAAAGCTTTGCTCCCTGCTATGCAATAAATAAATAAGATGGTTCTCATATAATGAATTCCTAGCCATAGCACTATGGAAAACTCAAGTTTGGGTGTTTGGACAAGGCATATAATGAAAATAGTTAAGAATTAAGACTAAATTGAAAAAAATGTAAGGATTATGGAATCTAAATTTTAATGAATGACTTATGGATTATATTAAGAGTAAATGTTACTTTGAGATTTTTTTTTTTTAAGAAAACACAACTAAGCTTATATTTATCATTATTTTAAGTTTAGGAGAGATATACTTTTCTATTAGATAATCATTTTCTATTAGATAAAGAACATGTCAAATATTACAAGTACTTACATTTTCTTATAATGCAAAGGGTATTTTAAAAAAAGGGTGCATGTGAATTAAGGAAAACGCTCAAAAGCATGGAAGATTTTTGCACTGGCCCCTCTAAGAACACCAGGAATCCCTGCATTATGCTAGATTTCTATTTTCTCCAAGGGCTAAAAATTGTCTGTTTCTATAATATGGTAGTAACATTCTCACACATTTTTTATTCATTCAAACATCCCACATCATGCACTACTATTTCCATCCAACCATCCGTTCATTCAGATACCTATGCTTCTATTCATTCATCCCGCCAGTATTGAATATAGCACAAATATTTCAGAATTGCTAGGGGAAGGACCATAGGCAGAAATATTACCTATTTTCCAAAACTCTTCTCCCTGCAAACCCCAAACAACTGGCAGAAACCATGTATAACTACCTTCTAGAACAAATGACTAAACATTACTAGTTTGAATTAAAGAAATTAAAAATCCCATAACAATTCTCTGAGTAATTCTAGAATTCTTTTATTAGCAAGAAAGTGTGCTGGTTTGAAAATAGTTAAGAATTAAGACTAAATTGAAAAAATGTAAGGATTATGCAATCTAAATTTTAATGAATGACTTCTGAGAGATCTTGTATCTCCTTTTCCAATATTTGGCCAGAGTGAGGATATAATTCATAACAGGTGAGAAGGAATGAAGTTAACAGGGCTCTCCCCTTGGCATATCAAAGGCCTGGAATCCCAAATACAAGCAACTATGATTAACTTATTCCCACCAAGAAAAGGTATGATGAGAGAGTTGAACACTGAAACATTTTAGAGAGTTACAAAATGTCCCTTCCTGCTTTTTTTTTTTTTTTTTCCTTTTACTCTTTGGCGTCTGCTCTCTGTTCTGTATTTTATGCGGCATAAGGGAGGTCATGAAACCTCAAAGAGATGAGTCAGGGTTTCCAGCATCTCTAATGTGGGCACTGCACTGCCCAAGCTGAGGCACTTCAGTGTAGATTTCTGTTGCCTAATCAGTCCTTTAAGGGGCCCTGGTGGTGTAATTCTTAAGTACTCGTCTGCTAACCAAACGGTTGGGGGTTTGAACCCACCAGTGTCCCTGTGGGAGAAAAGACCTAGTGATCTGCTCCCATAAGATGACAGCCTAGGAAACCCTATGGGCCAGTTTTTCTCTGTCTTATAGGGTCGTTATGAGTAGGAACTGACTCGATGGTGGCATACAACAACAATCCTTTCACTGGAGTCCTTTCACCACAGTCCGGGTAGGGATGCTGCTGCTGTTTTTGCTCACATCACCCACTCTACAGCAATGCCATACAAACCTATTGCTTACTTAATTTGCAAATCCTAAACCATGCAAAGTATCAAACAGCAATGGCTGAGAACTGCATTACTCCATTTCTATAATACTTACATTCCTTTTTGATTATGAAATTGTCTATGTTACCATAAAACCTTGATCATTTGGCACTTAAAAGGACAATCTATGAGAAGAGTCTACAATCTTGAGAGGTTTACCGAATGACTTGAATGTTTATTTCATTAAGTTTGGCCTTGCTTTAAAACTTGACTAGAAAATCTAATACAGGAATTCAGTAATGAGCTGTGATTTCATGTATTGAAATGTTTTCTTTTCATGTTTGAAAAAAGATGAGTACAAAGAAATGACTAATTAATCTTTTTTTTTCTTTTTTTTAATATTTTATTGTACTTCAGGTGAAGGCTTATAGAACAAATAGTTTCTCATGAAACAGAAGTACACATGTTGTTTTATGACATTGGTTAACAACCCCACAACATATTAACCCTCTAAATTCTCAACCTTTTTTTTTTTGGTGAAAATACACATAGCCAAAGATACACCATTTCAAAAATTTCTACATACACAGTTCAGTGACATTCACTACACTCTTCCAATTGTGCTGTTATTCTCATTTAAGATGAAGGCTTACAGAACAAAATAGTTTGTCATTTAACCATTACTACAAATGTTGCCCTATGACAATGGTTAACAATCTCACAACACGTCAACAATATCCTTACTCAACCTTGGGTTCCCTATCACCAGCTTCCTTGTCCCCTTCTGCTTTCTGGCACTTGTCACTGGACTCCTGTATCTTGTTAGTCTCATTTGGTTTTACGGGGCTGTCCACTCCCAGGCTGAATGGTGAACCTCGGAGGTAACTTCACCACTGAGCTGAAAGGGTGTCTGGGGGCATACTCTCGAGGTTTCTCCAGTCTCCTTTAGGCCAGTAAATCTGGTCTTTTTTTGTGAGTTAGAATTATGCTCTACATCACAACCCTCTGTTGTGATCCTGGTCAGAGCAGTCAGTGGTGGTAGCCGGGCACCATCTAGCTGTACTGGACTCAGTCCGGTGGAGGCCTTGGTAGCTGTGGTCCATTAGTCCTTCAGACTAATCTTTTCCTTGTATCCTGTTCTCTTCATTCTCCCTTGCTCCCGAAGGGATGAGACCAGTGGAGTATCTTAGATGGCCACTCACAGGCTTTTAAGACCCCAGACACTACTCACCAAGGTAGAATGTAGCGCATTGTCTTTATAAGCTATGTCATGCCAATTGAGCTAGATGTTCCCTGAGACCATGGTCCCCATAGTCCTCCGCCCAGCAATTCAGTCCCTCAGGGAGTTTGGATATGTCTATGGGGCTTCCATGACCTTTCCTTGTACAGGTTGTGCTAGTTTCCCCTGTATTGTGCATTGAATGACTAATTAATCTTGAGTGAATTGCAATGTGATGACAAATTCTATGGTTTTTAATAACTACTCATTTTACTACTTCTTGATCCTCATGAATATTTATAGATAGATATATATAAGCACTGATTATGCATCAGGCCATATAGGTATAATAACAACACTTGATGAGACTCACATGGTTTCTGCCCACTAGAAATTTGCAACCTTCAGTTAAAAAAAAAAATCACTAGGGTGTTCAGGGATAAAATTGCTATGGTTAACAGTTTTTTTATGGATAACTAATGAAAAAGATGTTGAAAACTTATGCAAAATACATCCTTATATTTTCCTGATATAATAAATACGGCCTTCAGATCAAAACTTAACATTTCCTTTAGGTAATCATCCTGAAGACCAGCACTGTGCTGTGATTGTGAAGAGATTACAGTAGTCCCCCTCTTAAATACAGTTTTGCTTTCCACCGTTTCACTTACCCGCGGTCAACCACAGTCCGAAAATGTTAAATGAGTAGCGTGATGAAATCTAGCGCAGTCCCAGTCTGTCCTTCTGGGATGTGAATCATCCCCTTGTCTGGCTATCCACTCTTAGTAGCTGTCTCAGTCATCAGATCTACTATTTTGGTGTCACAGTACTTGTGTTCAAGTGACCCTTATTTTACTTAATAATTTCCCCAAAGTGCAAGAGTAGTGTTGCTGGCGATTTGGATATGCCAAAGAGAAGTTATGAAGTGCTTCCTTTAAGTGAAAAGGTGAATTTCTGGACATCATCACAAAAAAAAGAAGGGTGAGTACAGTACCGGAAGATACTTTGAGAGAGAGACACCACATTCAGATAACTTTTATTACAGTGTATTGTTATAATTGTTCTATTATTATTTATTGCTAATCTCTTGCTGTGCCTAATTTATAAATTAAACTTTAACGCAGGCAAGTGTATATAAGACAAAACATAGTATACTAGGGTTCGGTACTATCCGCAGTTTCAGGCATCCACTGGGGGTCTTGGAACATATCCCCCCCAGATAAGGTGAGATTACTGTATTCTGAAATTCCTTGCACATTGTTATGTAAAGAAATACTTAATATCATCTTGCTCTGTTATAATTAATTCTGCTTAAATTTCTAATCATTGAGGCTTTGTTTAATTAAGCTGTAGCTACAGTAAGGGAGTATAACATTCAGAAAAGATACCATAGAGCTGGGTCAGGAGAATGATCTAATGGTGCCATAGGATCTCTGGGTAACCTAGCAAAAGTCCCTTGACTGCTCTGTGTCCATGACCTGCTTTATAAAGTGGAATGGATAATAAATCTATGCTACATACTTCCTAGGACTATTGTAAGGGCAAAATAATGCTAAGAATAATATAAACATATGGAAAAGAAATAAACAGAGTTGTTACTTTTTTTTTTTTTTTTTTGGAGATCAGAATAATCTGCTACAGTAAGGACACTGCCAAGTCATATATTTTATGATAAGTTTATTTGGATAGACAATTCCCAATGGAATGGCTAACAAAAAGTTGCTTTTTGAACTGAGGCCAAATTATTATAGATTCCTTGCCACAGAATACATTGTTTAATAAAATTTATTTTGATGTTCTTCAGCAAATTTGGACTAACTTCTGATAAATAATGAAGTTTTAAAAACATTTATATTAAACTAAAATCTATAATCAATAAAGCATACTATGTTACTCATTTTATTAAATTTCAGCAATGAATGTTTTGTGAGCATAATTTTCTTATTATGACTCTGAGAACATTTTGTATTGGTTACTTTATAAAATATCCTTATTTATATTATAGTTTTATGTTAAACAATTTACCAACTGACATTTGAGGATGAGTTACATGTCCATGATTTTAGCAACCATGTTTTATTGCTGTGGACATATACCACAACAACCATAATAACCAGCAAAATCCATATTTATACAGTAATTTTTTTGTAATTCCAGGATAGGCTGAATTAGTGAGAAATCCAATTTATAGTACATTTTAAACCTTTTGAAGGCGCTCTGGTGGTGCTCGGCTGCTAACTAAAAGGTTGGTGGTTCAAACCCACCAGCCATTCCACAGGTGAAAGGTGTGGCAGTCTGCTTCCATAAAGATTAAAGCCTTGGAAACCCTACAGGGCAGTTCTATCCTGTCCTACACAGTTGCTATGAATTAGAAACAACTAGATGGTAAAGGATTTAGTTTTTTAAATATTTAAAAAATTTTTGAATAGGTAATACATGCACTTGGTACAAAATTTTAAAAGGTATAAAAGAGTACAGAAACTTTCTCTCATTCCTATACCTTTAGCTAATAGTTGCCTCTAGGAACTAACCATTGCTATCACTTGCTCAGCCATTCTTCCAGAGATTATTCTAATGAAACTGAATTTTAGCTATTTCAAGTCTACATATTAACCCAATATAACAGGCCTAAGTGTAGAGCAGAATTTTCTAAAGAGTGTTTCTCTGGAACACAAGTCCTTCAAAGTGTTCTACCTAAAAATGTGCTGGGACCCAATTACTTTGGGAAATACAGCATACTCCAGACTCCACTTGGAGATTGAAATGACATATTTTAAAAGCTCTGAGAAGTTTTTCAGGCAAGAAAGATGTCTAACTTTGTTTAACTTAGCATTTCTTAAACTTATTTTACCACAAACCACTTTTTTCTCCCCTCATAGAACACTAACAACAGCCTGTAAAAAATTAATTTGGAGTAGGTAAAACTAAGGAAATCTGAATAAACTGGACTTAAGTTAAAAATAATATATCATCATTGGTTCATTAATTAACAAATGCACTGTAATGATATAAGATGTTAATAATAAGGGAAATTGGGTGTGGTGATATGTGAACTTTCTGTACTGGCTTCCCAACTTTTCTGTAAATCTAAAACTGTTCCAAAAAATAAAATCTACTATGAGAAAATTAATTTGAGAAACACAAATGAAGCAGGAAATAATACTAAGATGAGAATTAAGAAATCTGACTTCCAGATTTACTGATTTGCTTCTGGGAGACCTTGGCCAGGTCATTAAACTGGATCTTAGTTCTCTCAATTACAAATGATAGGATTGGGCTAGGTGATCACTGAGAGTTTTCTTTTGTTTTCATACTCACTGTAATATGTTCCTGAGATATGAATGCGTTACAATTACTTTGTTTTGATATAACAGCTCTAAGTCTTTTTTTTTTTTATTCAGAAATTTAATATCAATTCAGTAATTCAATTTAACAAATATTTTTAGGTAGCTAAAGATTATATCCTAGAAAACCCTGTGGGGGCAGTTCTACTCTGTCACATGGTGTCAAAATTAATTCTATGGTACCTAACAACAACATAATGTAATAGCCACTTGGAGTATGTCTTTAAAAGAAACTTAAAATCTTGGTTTTTGAAGCAAATTAAGCATAATTCCTACAGTCTTATCCAACTATTGGTTCATGGAATAAGCTCTTTGTATAGAAATAAAGTAAAGGTAAACTACATTCAGAGATTACCTAAATGGCCATTTATTTGGGAGGATGCTCAACTCTTGATTGGCAGAAGATAATTAAAGCAATAATTAATAGTGTGTTTGTGAACAAATTAAAATTACTATGCATCAATAAAACATCTATATAACACAAGACAATTGTAGGAACCAGTGGATGGTAAAGAGCTAAGACAGCTTGATAGACGAGGCCCCGTCCCTCAGCCTATACAGCAGGGCTTGTGGTGTATTCTAATCCCATAGAGTAAAGTATTGTGGTAAAATTTAGGCAAGTAAGTGATGAAAGAGAAAGTATGCCTGTTTAATTCAAGTCTCCTGAATACAGAGGCTCTTTACCAAGAAGTTGCTTAACAGCTCAGTATTTTTTGACAGACAATTTACGTGGTCTTAAATCAATGTACTTATATTACTTATAGATTTTTAGATAATATCTGTGGACTCTGTTCTGAAATACTAGATAATAATACATTTATTTGGTGCCATATTTTTATTAATTTTATAGTCTTGTTTTAACCATGATTCTGAGTAATCTGTGGTTTCCTTTCTATCTACTTATTCCTCATCCCAATTATGCCAGTTAATCAAGGGTTGACTGTGGTCAAGTCTAAAGTAATTAGTTGTACTATATTTTCAAATGGTTTCTTTATTTGCCATGCATTGTCTACAAATATTATCAAAGTTTTCCTTAATTGTACTTGTAACCATTTTTTGAACTAGAAATTGCACTCATTTGAATCATAATCTCAAATCTTTCAGTCTATACAACATTAACTATGTATAAGTAGGCTATGTGCTACTCTTTGTCTCCCTAATTGAATTTGCTATAGTGTTATTTGTAAGTTTTTATATTTGATTTTCCTAAAATTGAGTGGTATAAAATTAAGGTTATTTTAACTGACCCATTTTAATAAGATTTATCATAAAAGTAATGTCTTTCTTTTAAAATTTGGAAGCATTTTAAATTATTGCTGTAACTTATTTTCTTTATACTTTATTATTATACTGTAATAGTTATAATTGAAGTTTTCTTATGATAAAAACATTTAGTCAGAAACCAACATTTATGTGCTATGTCCTACATTAAATATGTAACTACCATTCTTTCAAATGCATGTTTTGCTTTAATTTTTCCCACAATAACATATACTTGAAAACTTTTCTATGCATAAATATAAATATCCTCTGTTTTCTTTTACTACTAGGGCAACAATATAGTTGGACTAAGCTACCCAAGTTTGAATTCCTTCTCCATTACTATGTGTGGCTCTTTGGCCTCAATCTTCTCATCTATAAAATGAGGATAAAAATATTATGTATCCCCTAGAATTGCTGTAAGGATTAAATGAGTTAATGCATGTAAAACACTTAGAAAAGCACCTGTTACACTGTAAGTCCTTAATAGCATTAGTTTTGATTATTTTTGTTGTGGGTTTTATTTCTCATCACCTCAAGAATACTAATGAGCTATTTTTCCTTGTATTAGGTCTTCTATAACTTGATTTCTATTGAAGGTGAAATTTGCCTGTCGTAATAAGCTATCTTTTAGCCATCTGGTTAACTTTACCCATAAAGTTATTCTGCTTTGTATCTTTAACATGATTATTGCTAAGTTCAGGGGCTTATGAATTTGAATACATCGCCAATCACATGAAAGTCTAGATATCCAGATAATACTTCCTACTTAACAGAACTAAAACTGGATTGCATGTATGCATACATGTATACTTTTTTTTTTAAATAACATTGAACAGTTAGCAAGATAGTAAAGAAATCAGTAGCTAAAAGCTAAGAGAACGTGGGAACCTAAAGAAGAAAGGCCCACTGAAGCCTCTTTTGACCTAAGAACCTTTACTGAACTTGGTGAATGTAAGCTTCAGTTTTTCCAGCCTTGTTGGACATAAGAGGGCAAAGTCTATGACCTTCCCAAGGTAAGGGAACTAATAGGAGACTCTCCTCCCATAAAGGTGGGACCTCACAGGCCTCATTTTGTAACCATAAACCTGCCCTTGGTATATTTCTGGCCCAAATTCATGTAATTTAAGTTCAAAAGACAAAGCATTTAGCTCAAAATTGTTCAAGACCATTAGGGCCCCCAGGTAGCAGAAGCAAAGACAAGACTTTCTGGGGGAAAACATCTTTAAATTAGGCCTCAAAGAATTCCAACAAGTAATTTTGCAAGAGAAATCAGAAACAATGCACATGAGTGAAGACAGTAGGAACAAGGACAACAGAAACTGGCTGCGAATATTTCAAATATTATAACTAATAGACATGGATTTTTTAAAAAACATATATGCTTACTATACTTAAAGAAATAAAAGATGAGCTTAAAAATGATAATGGGACACTATAAAGAATGACTCAGCAAATTAAAAAAAGAACCATAGACAATATCTAGAAATAAATGGCAAGCTCAAAACTATAATAGGAAACTATAAAGAATAACCAAGCAGATAAAATTTTTTAAAAAACCATATAACAATATCTAGAAATGAAAAACACAATTCTACCTGGAATTCAAAATTCAATGGCGATACTTAACAGAGATTAATCTCTCAGACCTGAAGAATCAGTAAACCGAAAGATAAGCTAGAAGAAATCATGCAGAATTCAACATAGAGAAACAAAGAAATGGAATATAAAAGAAGTTAAGGACACAGAAGATAGAGGAAAAAAGCCCAAAATAAATCTAATTCTCAAAAGGAAAGGACAAAAAGAACACAGCAGAAGAGATAGCGGAGAAAACAATGGCTGAGAAATTTTCAGAACTGATGAAAGTTACCAATCCATATTCTTAAAAATCACAAGAAAAACAATAAAAAGAAATCCATCATATGAATAGACGATACATTGGATGTATGGTAGTGAAACTTCAAGACGACCGAAGACAAAGAGACAGTCTGAAAAGCAATCAGAGAGCAAAGACAGACTATCTCCAAAAGAATGATTATAAGACTGTCAGCTCACTTCTCAAATTCTCATAAAATAAATCTTTAACATGCTGAAAGAAAATAACTGCTAACCCCAAGCTGTAGCTCCAGTAGAATTTTTTTCAAGAACAAGAGTGAAATAAAGATATTTTCTGGCAAGTAAAATTAAGTTTGCCTCTAACAGAACTTCATTAAAGGAAATTCTAAAGGATGTGCTTCAGGTGAATGGAAAATATTCCCAGACAGTTGATCTAAAATGCAAGAAACAACAAAGAGAAACGAAAGCTGAAAATCTGTAGATGAACTTAAAAGAACATTGGCTGTATAAAACAATAATAATTCTAACTTAAAAAAAATACAAAATTAAACTATGCCCAAATACACAAAAATAACATATAAATTAGTAAGAGGGAGTTTAAAGGAAATAAAATCTTCTACATTCTTGAGCTGTCTGACAGGAACAAAGGAGTACTGACAATTTTATACTTTCATATGTTAAGAAAGCATGTTGTAATTTTAGAGTAACCTCTAAAAGCACAGAAAGTATATTTCTTCCAAACTAGTGGAATGAAAAAAAAAAAAGAAAGAATGAGAAAAATAAATTTAAAAAAAAGATAAGAAAGAGACAGAACAGACAGGATGTGTAGTAAATAAAAGATAAGATGAATATAGAGACAGATACAAATATATCATTAATTATAATAAATGTAAAAGACAAAAGTTGTCAGGTTGGATTAAAAACAAAAAATCTAGCTACAAGCAATGTACCAGAGAGATTATAAGATGTAAGGATACGTAAGGTGAAAAGCAACAAGAATGGTAAAAAATATATATACCAGATAAAGTCTAACCAAAAGAAAACTCATATGGCTATATTAACATCAGATGAAATCAACTTTTAAGGGTCACTGTATAATAATATTTTATTCTCTAGGATAAAACTATTTTATTTAATAATATAGCCTAATAATAGAAGATTTTAATTACAAGATTAACAAGTTGACCAACATAACATAAATAGAACACTGCACCAAACATTGCACCTTATATATATATATATACATATATATATATATATACATATATATATATATACATACACATAGTCTTTTACATTTATTATAACTAATATACATATTTTGCAATACATACAGAATATTTATGGTATATAAGGCAACTTTCAACAAACTTCAAAGGACTGAATTCATACAACATTTAATCTAAACTCTTCCACTCACCACCTTACCTTTAACCTTTCTGTATCCTAAACTGCCAGTAGGGATAACAGTATCTTTTTTGCTATGTAAGGCAGAGAACAAAAGTAAATGATGCATTCAAGGGTCCTCATACCATGACAAAAAGCTTGGGTTTTATACTGAATAAATTTAAACACAGAATGGCATGATTATTAGACATGTTTTAGAAAGATAGTTTTGGCAAGAAGGTGAAGAATGGCTTAGAGAAAGACAAAACTGGAAGAAGGAAAATGTATTAGGAAAAAATTGCAATGAATCAGATGAGAAATACAGAGGGCTTGAAAAGGAGTGTGAAAGAACATATCTTTACAGATAGTCATGTTCCTATTTAACAATTTCAGTCTAAAAGAGAACTAACAGAAACTAGGCCTATTAAATGAGTATTAAATGTATAAATATTACTTTAAATATTCTTTGGTAAAAATCTAAGGATAAAGACTTCCAAGCAACATGGCGCTATGGTCAGAAGCACCATGCCATCCCTCCACAGCAAAGATCATAAAAACTAAGTCAAACAGAGTCACACATCAATCCTGAAAGCCTAAGCATCAAATGAAGAGACAAAGAACTCAGCCAAGCACCAAATGGAGTAAGAAACTGACAGAGAACAGACAGCAAGGAGAGATACATACAGAGGTCCCCCATCAGCTATCGTGGCACAGATCCGCCATCCGCAGCAAAAGGGGGTACAAGAAAGCAGCTTCATGGAGCTTCCAGAAGGAGACAGAACAACCGGTAACCAGCAATATATGCTTTCCCACCCCCGACCCTTCTTCACCCCCACTTGGCCTCATCTGCTTCATGCAGCCACAGTTTCTTGGCTGGGAAGCACTGACTTCACCTAGTGTCACTTGGATTGTACACGCCTGCACTGGCTGGCTCTCTAAGTGCCATTTGTTGGCTGCTGGTGTTGCTTTTTTCCACTTCTTTAGATTTTTTCCTTACCTCTCACCACCTCCCCCTCCTTTCTCTCAAATACCTGGCTCCAAGGGCCATCTTTGCTTCCTTTTGAAAGGCTGCGAAACACCACTTGACTGTGAAACTGCTTCCCGGCCTATGCCGCCACGCTGGTGGGACCTCTGGGGCTTTTTTGTTTGTTTGCTCTGATTTGTTCCATTTTGATTTGTTTGCTTGTTTTATTTTTCTTTTCTTGGCTTGGGAGCCCCTTCTAGCCAGGCAGTACTGTGCGGCTTGGAAGCTACTCCCTTACTCTGTGCAGACACAAAGGGACATCCCTGAGGCATTTCTTTTTTCTTGTTTTCTTTTTTTGTTTCTTTGTTTTGTTTTCTTCCGTCTCTTATTCCCTTTTGGTCTTTCTTCATTTCCAGATTCTCGATTTATTCATTTTTTCTTTTACCCTTTTTCTTTATTTTTATTTTTCTCCATTACTCAGTCTCTCATCTCTCTACTCCAATAGCAAGCTCCTTTAGCACTCTCTGTCTGTTTGTTTTTGGCTTCTGTTCCTCTCTCCTCTTTCCCATATCCATCTTAGCTCCACACATCACAATCTACCGTCTCCTTCCTGCCTACCTGCACCGTGTGCTGAACATCACACTCCCAAGCAGCACAGGCACGGCCTACTGGAACCTGCCCTGCACTGATTCCTGGCCTGCACTGGTACGTGCCACAAACAACCCATCCCAGCAACTCCCCTTCAGCTGGATATGCCCTGCTGTACCATATCTCAGTGACTGACCCTGCCTATTGGAGAAGGAGGTGAAAAGTATCGTGCTCACAAACGAGCAAACAACAAAGAACGCACAGGCTGCCTGCTCAGACATAACAAAATAAAACAAAAAGCAGGCTGAAACAAACAAATCTACAATCAATAAACAAGGAAAATAACCACTGAATGCCCCAAAGACAGCAGACAATACCAAAACATACAAAAACAGGACAGGATTTTTCTAATAGGAATCCAAAATAAAACACCAGATGACTTCCCAGTAGAAGAAAAGGCACTAGATCTAACTGATTGGGAATTCAAATCTCTAATATTCAGAATTATCCAAGAATTGAAGCAAAAAGCATACAAAAATGAGGAAAAAATAGACAAATTCACAGAAAAGGCAAACAAATTCATGGAAAATACAGACAAAAAAATGGAATAATTCAAGAAGATAATACAGGAACAAAATGCTAAGAAAAATCCACAACTAGAAATCATACAAAAACAAAAATTAGAAATACAAAAGATAAACAAGATTTCAGAAAGGGACAGTATCATAGAAGGGCTGAGGAGCAGGTTTGAAATGATGGAAGGTAAGATCAGCGAAATTGAAGACAAACACTTGGATACAACTCTGTTTGAGGAAAAATCAGAAAAAATAATGAAGAAAAATGAAGAAACCCTGAGAATTACGTGGGATACAATCAAAACCAAAAATCTGCAAGTGATCGGAGTTCCAGAACAGAGGGAGAAAACAGAAAACACAGAGAAGATCACTGAAGAACTGCTGACAGAAAACTTCCCCAATATCATGAAAGATGAAAAGCTACCATCCAAAAAGCTCAACAAACCCCCATATAGGACAGACCCCAAAGGAAAATCACCAAGGCATATCATCATCACACTCGCTAAAACCTGGGAGCAGCTCAATAAAAACAAAAAGTCACATACAGAGGAGAAACAATAAGACTAAGCTTGAATTATTTGGCATAAACCATGCAGGCAAGAAGGCAATGGGATGACATACGTAAAATCTTGAAAGAAAAAACTGCCAGCCAAGAATAATATATCCTGCAAAACTCTTGTTCAAATATGATGGTGAAATTAGGTCATTTCCAGATAAAGAGAAATTAAGGGACTATGTAAAAACCAAACCAAACTTACAAGACTTATTAAAGGGAGTCCTTTGATCTGAGAACGAACAACGTCAGACCACAGGCTGAATATAGGACACAGGATTGTACTAGTCAGATACCAACCTAGGAAATGAACTCTTAAGGACTATGCAAAACCAAAAGAATTACAACAGGGAACCAGAGAGGTTAATCTGTAAATGACAACAGCATCAGAACAATAAAAGAGGGAATAAACGGTGTAGGTATAGAACCTTCTGATGGAGAGGAAGGCAAGGTGATACCAACTAATAATAGACTGGTTCAAATCTAGGAAGATAAGTGTAAATTTCAAGGTAACCACAAAGCAAGTTAACTAACCTACTCATCAAAATAAAGAAGAAAAACATAAAGTCTCAGTAAAAACAAAACCTACAAAAACAAAACAAATGAAAAAACAATCCACAAACAAAAGGAACTCAGCACAGGAGAGTAAGAGGAACAAAGAAAACATCAGCACCACAAAAAAAAAAAAAAAAAAAAAAAAAAAAAAAAAAAGCACTACAAAATGCAATCCCACTCCTAGGAATATATCCCACAGAAATAAGAGCTGTCACACGAATAGACATGCACATCCATATTCATTGCAGCACTGTTCGCAATAGCAAAAAGATGGAAACAACCTAGATGCCTATCAACAGATGAATGGATAAACAAACTATGGTACATACACACAATGGAGTACTACGCAACAATAAAGAACAATGATGAATCTGTGAAGCATCTCATTATGGATGAAACTGGAGGACATTATGCTGAGTGAAATAAGTCAATCACAAAAGGACAAATATTGTATGAGACCTCTACTGTAAAAACTCATGTAAAAGTTTCCACACACAAAAAAATAATCTTTGTTGGTTATGAGGGATGGTGGGTAGGGGGGAACTAAATAGATGATAAGTGGGAACTTTGGTGAAGTATAAGACAGTACACAGTACTGGGGAAGCCAGCACAACTTGTACAAGGAAAGGTCATGGAAGCTCCACAGACACTTCCAAAATCCCTGAGGGACTGAATTGCTGGGCAGACAGCTGTGGGGACCATGGTCTCGGGGAACTTCTAGCTCAATTGGCATAACACAGTTTATAAAGACAATGATCTACATTCTACCTTGGTGAGTAGTGCCTGGGGTCTTAAAAGCCTGTGAGCAGCCATCTAAGATATTCCACTGGTCTCACCCCTTTGGGAGCAAGGGAGAATGAAGAGAACAAGATACAAGGAGAAGATTAGTCCAAAGGACTAATGGACAACAGCCTCCACCAGACTGAGTCCAGTATAGCTAGATGGTGCCCGGCTACCACCATTGACTGCTCTGACCAGGATCACAATAGAGGTTTCTGGACAGAGATGGAGTAGGATGTAGAACAAAATTCTAACTCACAAAAAAAAAAAAAAAAGACCAGATTTACTGGCCTAACAGACTGGAGAAACCCTGAGAGTATGGCCCCTGGACACCCTTTTAGCTTAGTGGTGAAGTCACTCCTGAAGTTCACTGTGCAGCCGGGGATTGGACAGCCTTGTAAAACAAAATGGGACTAATGAGGCACAGCAGTCCAGGGACAAGGACTAGAAGACAGGAGGGGAGAGGAAAGCTGGTGACAGGGAACCCAAGGTTGAGAAGGGACGGTGTTGACGTGTCATGGGGTTGTTAACTATTGTCATAGGGCAATATGTGTACTAACTGTTTAATGAGAAATGGTTTGTTCTGCAAACCTTTAGCTAAGGTACAAAAAAAAAAAAGAATTATATATGTGAGATCAAATTGACAATAGCAACTCAAAAGGTTTGATGAGAAGCCTAGGGGCCAGTGAGTTGAAGATAATGGTGATGGAATAATTTGGAAAATGATAGTCAGAATAGCAGCACAACTGGAAGAATGTAATTGATGTCACTGAATTGTACACGTAGAAACTTTTGAAATGGTGTAAGTTTGGCTATGTATATTTTCATCAAAAAAAGGGTCCTCTAAGGTCAAGAAGGGAGACTGTTGACATGTCATAGGGTTGTTAACCAGTGTCATAAAACAATATGTGCACTGACTGTTTAATGAGAAACTATTTGTTCTGTAAACCTTCATCTAAAGTACAATAAAAAAAAAAAAAAAAACTAAGGATGATAAAGTACATAATTTTTTCATTCCCTAAATGCTCACAATTTAAAAGACAGTCTTCAAGAAAAATGTCTCTATGACCACAAAAAAAAAAAAAAAAAGAAAGAAAGAAACTGAACCATGGTATCTTTGATTATATATATTTTACTTACTATTAATTCTATCTTTAAAGTGTTCTAAAATTTTATTCCCTAATACAGTGTAAAGTTTAATAATCCTCACTGTCAGGTATTTCTTCTTTACAATTCCCCAAAGCAAAAACACTGGCTATTTCTGTTACCTGATATTAACAGGTACTTAAAATACTAACATATTAGTGTATTCACTGAATGATCTTAGATAACTCAAGAAAAATATTGCTCTGCATAAAGTTTTAAAGAAATTCAGCTGGTAAATGCAAATGAGTCAAATACTAAGCAAAACTGCATTCATTTTCTTTATAATTTTTATTTACACAGAATTTGGGCTACCACATAAAAGTGCATGCAATTTAAATTTGAGTGCATGAAAGTTGAAATTATTATGCATGATACTTCTACGTAGTATAAGCATTCTATATGGAAAACGTCCTTCTATAAATTAGGTTTTTTTTTTTCCTAATCATTGATTCAAAGCTCATGAATGATACGAAGCATGACTTAAAATTAGTGAAAATAACATCTGGATAGTGTAAATGATAGTGTGATAGTTAATGTTATATGTCAACTGGCTAGGCCATGAGTCTCAGTATTATGTAATTATCCTCCATTTTGTGATCTGGTGTAAAGGGAGTTTTCCTTGGGGGTGTGGCCTGCATCCAGTATATATGGATGGTCTGGCAAAGCTCTCTACCTCTCAATCTTGCATCCAACTTGTAATCCTCTGACCTCTGGTTTTTGGGACATTAGCCAGCAGCCTGTCTGACCTACGGATTTTGAGATTCGCCAGCTCCTGCAGTCCCGTGAGCCAGCAACCTGTTGTGTGACCTGCCAATTTTGGATTTGTCAGCCTCTGCAAACACATCAGTCAGGAGAAGCCTCCAGCCTGACTCATGGATTTGGGACTTTCCAGCCTCCACAACTGCATGAACCATTTCATTGAAATAAAGCCTTCTCTCTCTATATATTTATATATATATATATATACTTCATTGGTCTTGCTCTTCTAGAGAACCTAGCCTAAGACAGACAGTAATAAGAATAGGTACCGCATAGAATAACATGGCAGCATATCCTTGCCAGAAGAGTTATTTCTCACAGTATCCATTGAATTTTCATTTGCATGTCTTACACAAGTGGGTCATAATTAAAGTGAAAGCAAATTAGGTTGATTAACAGTGAAAGAGTAAAAGGCCATTGCCTTCAAGTCAATTCTGACTTATACGAACCCTATAGTGACCCTATAGGACAGAGTAGAACTACCCCATAGGGTTTCCAAGGCTGTATATCTTTATGTAAAGCAGACTGTTGCATCTTTATCCTGTGGAGCTGCTGGTTGGTCTGAACCGCCAAGCTTTCGGTTAGCAGTTGAGCGCTTTAACCACTGTGCTGAGTATACTGAAATAAACTATATTGTCAGAAGAAGAAGAATAAAACAGGCAAAGGGGAAAATGTGACTCCAAGAAATTTTACACACTGTCTCTCTCAATCAGTCTGGAAATCTGCCAAACATCACATCAAATAAAGTCAAACTCAACAGAGATTTATAATTATATAACTTATACTTTGGCGTAAAACATCTCTAAATATCACTGATTCTGCCATTTGGAAAAGGGAGCGGAGGAAGAAAAGGAGATCAATGCCATCCTTATTTGCTTCTTCTGCCTTATCTTGCACTGGAAAGCATCAAACTCTATCTTGACTCTGACAACACATCATCCCTTTCATCTCTCATCTGGATTACAACAGTCTCCTAACTGGTCTTCCAGAATTCCGCCCTTGCTCATTTCTAGTCATTTTATCGGAGTAGAAAAAGTGATCTTCTCACAATGTAAATCAAATAGCATAAAACCCTGCAAGAGTTCCACAGCGCAGAGAATAAAACGTAAACTCATGTACTTTGGCCTGCAGCCTCTGCAGGATGTGGCTCCTGATTATCTCTCCACGATGCAGTCACCTCTAGCTAGATCCACTTCAGACACAGACACACACATACGTGCATGCACATGTTCATGTGTGTTACTTCCTTAACATGTCATCTTCCTTCCCACTTAGAGCATTTACATATATCACTCATCCTGCATGAAATACCTCACTTCTCAAAAGGCTAGCTCTTTCTTGTTTACATTCATTTTCAATGTTATTTGACTGGAGTCTTTTCTGCCCACCTTATCTAAGGTAGATTCCTTCTGTGATTCTCTAGCTCAACTTCCTGTTTGTTTCTATCTTAACATACACAATAGTGTGAATTTTTTTTTTTTATTTGTTAGCTTCCTTATAATGTTTCTCCCCTAGCATGTAAGCTCTATGATGACAGCGAGGTTTGTGTCTTTTCTGATGGCATCTTCTTATGTGTAACTTTTTATGATAGAAATTTAAGGTAGATTATTCTACAAGCATATCTTTTTTTTTTTTCCACTTTGAAGCACTACAGCAGTGTTTATAGAAAAGGTATTAGACAGTAATGTGTGATAGTCAATGAAAAAATGGTTCTGTGGTCAAATGACTCTTGAAAGCGCTACATACTATATATCCCTCTCAAGGATCCATGATACACATCGATATATTAAAAGCTTTGAGGAGTAAAGAAATTCTTTTACTTTTATTCAATGCATTAATTCCTGTATTTGTAGATTTTGTAAACTCTACTCTCTTTTCCTTATTTAGCATTTAACCTCAGGGATGAGTGTTCAACACAAGAAACTTTCGGAAATTATGCTCTAGGGATCCAGGGAAAAACTATTTGTCTATTGACTTGTCTATTTATCTAACGAAATGGGCTCTAGGATTTTTATTACAGTGCCATATGTCAGAAAACAAAACAAACAAACAAAAAAACACACACATTGCTATGGAGTCAATTCCTACTTATGGTGACCACATGTGTTACAGAGCAGAACTGCTCCATAGGCTTTCCTTGGCTGTAATCTTTATGGAAGCAGATGGCCAGGCATTTTCTTCTGTGGTGCCTGTGGATGGGTTTGAACCACCACCCTGTAGGTTAATAGTTGAGTGCAAACCATTTGTGCCACCCAGGGACCTAAATCCTCATGTTTTAGAAAATCATGCACTAAAAGCATCAGGGCTTGTAAGAAAAACAGGGTTGGGGCAGACAACTCAAAATGCTTTGTTACAGGTGCTCAAACAGAAAAGTATTAAGCCTAACAAACCAACTAGTATGGCTAAAAAGGACATGTTAAATTCATCACAAAAAAATATTACAGTAAATGTGGAATTTCACCTTAAAAATGAAGAAGGTAGCTTAATAGAAAGGGGTATAAGGAAGGCTTTAGGCTGCTAAATTATAAGATTTCATAAATTAAGTGAAGAAATAATTACAGGCTTTAACTAAAGTATGGTGATGCTAGAGATGGATGGCTCTGGTCAATTGTTCTGTGTTTATTTCCTTTGCACAAAGACCAGCCCATGCACTAAGACAGCCCATGGTCAACCTCCACCAAGAAGAAAGTGTAGTCTGAGTAGGTTCATATTCTTCTGTTGGTTTCTCTATTCAGCTGTATTAGTATCCTTTGCATTCAACTGCCTGTTTCCTAATGACACAAAACATTAACACAAAGGGTGAAAAAAAAACCGAGGCAACCTATTCAACATGAGCTAAATTCATGTTATGGAAACACACTGCAGAAGAATAGACTGTAATTTGTAATTTCATTTTTATGGCTATTCCCTTTTCATTTTAAGTATATGAATAGTTTGAGAAATCTAAATCTCTGGATGCTATATTATTATGTACTTTCAGATTTCCAAATGAAGTTAGTGCTAATCAAGTGAAAGTATCTGCTAGTACTTTCAAACTGAAATTCAAGAAGAACTCAATTATTCAGAGCAGATAGACCTTAATAATTTTTATCTTGGAAATATAGCTGACATCAGAAAAGCAAGGCCACCAGACAGGTAAAATGATGCTGTGATTTCAAGTATTTTACTCACAGAAGAATTCTCTAATCATCATTAAAAGCCTATTTACTCTTAATTTAAAGGTTTTTATTAAAGGTTCTAATTATGACAGCTATTTGATAATAGCACTTTTTTAGAGTGGCTGGCAATTTCCTGTGGACACTCCAAATCTTTTATCACAAATAGCTTGCATAAAATCAGATATACAAGCACAGCTGTATTGTTCTAAAATACAAAATGTCATTTTACATATTTTTATATAAGTGATGCTAACAAAACCAATGACAAATATTTAAATTGGCTAGTCTTTAGCCAGAATCCCATTCAGTAAATACAGCTATCTGCCATTTGGAAAAGAAAATAGTATATGTATGATTCTTAGACTGTTCTTGTGGGTTCTAGTTAGAATGGAGGTTAGCTAAAACAATAGCAAATGAACAAAATTAATAAAAAATTGAGATGATGTTGATAAAATTATTCAAATGCCAGTATTTGGTGTGTGCATCATCAAAGTCTCAGACATGCATATAAGCATATTTCTCTCTGTCTGCTAACAAAATCCATTCCATAATAGCCAGTGCATAATATGTCAATGCTAGAATAAAAGCACTTATCATTAAAGTTAAGTAAGTTTACATAAACTAGTAATAAATCACTAGCAATTTATGAATACCTAAAATTTTGGCTGAGACCCTGACTTTCTAATTTATCCATTTTATTTTTGGTACATGTTCTCTTAGGCATAACTATGCTAGTTTTATTTTATTATTATTATTTGCTTGTGAACTAACAAAAAAAAGTCTTCTTAATTAATGCTAAAAAGCCATCCAAGTACAATTTTCTGCTAATGGTAACCTCTGCCCATGGCTCTTATAGGCCACACGTATTTTCTAAAGTAATGTAAGGCATTACTTGCATGTCCAATGCTTCTAAAACATTTTTGTTAGCCAGTTCACCAGAGGTTTGACTGAAAGTTATGAGTACTTGGAGTACATGACTTTTAATAACACAATACTTTTCCATTGGCAAAGGTACTTTTATTACTCCATCTTTGAGCCATTTCATAACTCTACATTATTTCTTACACTCCAATTTTAAATCTTTAGAAATCTAACAATACAAAATCTCTCTTTTTGTTACCCTCATTATCTTTTGATTATATGTCTTCAGCACAAAATATAACTTGGGGAGAAAAAGGTATCCAAGTTCCTTCTATGTATTTAGGGACTTTCTGTAGATACAAACATACCATTGGCTAGAACACAAGTGTGTCTGTTCACTACCAACAGAAGGTATGAAGAGTTAGACACAGTCACTTTCTTTTTGTCATAATTTTGTTCTTTAGTTCACAGAGTGTTCAAATCACTGTTTATACCTATTTGTGATGAAAAGAGAAAAAAATAGAGTCAAAAATCTTTGAAAAATTTGGAAAAGAGAGTTGAAAAGAAGCAAGAAGAATTAAGAGTTAGATATTAATGTCATTAATATCTTCAATTCTCTTGGGAAACTACAAAAATACCTATACATTAGTTTCTTTTATATGTTAATTAAAAAGAGCCTTTTGGAACCTATCTCTTCAAAACCAAAACTGCTTCTGTACTTATATATTCTAAACTTTTTTGTAGGTATTTTGATTTAAAAATGTATTCACTCATTTATTAATTCAACAAATATTTCTTACGTACCTATCATTCAATGTACAAGTATTGTACTAAGGGCCTGGCATACAGAAGATGCAGGAGTCCAATCTGTCCCCACAAGCCCCTTACAAACTGAGACTGGAGGTAATGCATGTATGTGGGTAAAGGCAAAATGGGTTAAACGTTAAATGATGGCTTAACAGCCTTCATGCTCAAAGAGGTAAGGGAGACTGTTCTTGTGGGTTCTAGGAAAGTCTGGTAGAAGAGGTGACTTTTAAAGGGCAGAACTATAAAAGACTGAGAGGATTAAGAGTTTTTAAGCAGAGAGGAAAGCTTAAGCAAAAACGAGGAAATGTGAGGTGATAAGATACAGTTGAAGAATTTCAATAAGCCTAATTTGAGAAAAGCACTGATAAGTAAAGCATACAGTAGTATTAGGACTTAAATTTGTGGATGTTTGGTCATGGAAAAAGACATAATTTCCTTTGGGAAGGGAGAGAAGAAATGATGGTGATACATAAGAGGAATACAACTGGTGATAAACAAGAAAGAGTGAAGAATGACTTCTACTTGACTAGAGACAGGGTCTGTGGTGTGGTGGCTTGAGGAAGTAACCATGGAAAGAACAACTTAGCTGACAATTATTGAATTCCACACTCTCATTTATGTTTTAAATTATAACTGCTAAGTAAAATTACACTGAACAAGAAACATGCCTCTGACAAATACTGTTACTTCCATTGTTAATCACAATTAGAACTAATCCTACCCAGATTACTATATATCAAATTTAAAAAGACCACTTTCTCCTGTCACTAAATCTACAGTAATAAGTCCTTTCTCTATTTGTGAACTAAGAGAAATAGAAAATAAATAAGAAACATACATTTGATTAAACTCTGAATTTATGAAAAAATAATTTAATTAATATGCTATTGCTCAAACAACTAAGCTGAAAAAAAGTAAAGCCAGGGTTATCTGCACATTCAGTTCACTGGGATGTTAACAAGCTCGCAAGAGTGAGACTGAAGACAGTATTGCTTTATTTAACTTGCAGAACTATAAATTAATTTTTACCTATGAAAATAAATAATTTCATTACTTTTGGAAATAGAGTACTAGTCAAAATGTCATTTATATGAAGTAAAATAATGTCATTTTACCACTATAAGACAAACAGTGGGAAAGTCAAATATATATTTAAAGATTTGCTTTAAGTTAGATTTTGGAGCATAAATTTATGGGTAATGAATACAACAAAATGTTCTGAAGTCCTCAGCTGAAAAACATTTGGTCAATCCCAATTATTTTGGGGAGATTACTTAGTAGAGGTAGTAATGATTGTTATTAGAACTGCTCTGCACAAGCATTTCCCAAAATCCCATGAGCTATTTCAGTAAAGGGGGTTCTAAATTAAAATACATTTGGGAAATGTTGGCTCAACACAGCTAACACGGCAAATGCGCACTGTGAATCTCAGGGGAGGGCTACAGCCTGAAATGTTTCCCAAAAACATTTGACTAAGGAATTCATGTGTCCGACACCTTTTGTCATTTCAAGGAACAAATTTTAGGAAATGCTGCTCCAGGAAAAGTATGGAATTTACATTTTCCTCTCAAAGTTTGTTGGTTTTGCTTTACCTTTCTTGTATCTTATTCAAAGGATGTCCTCATGTCTTTCACCTTGCCCTGCACCATATATCTGTAACTATCTCTTATCTCAGAGAGCTTGTGGTGCAGTGGTTAAGAGCTTGGCTGGGCAAGAGGTCAACAGTTCCAATCTACCAGATGCTACTTGGAAACTCTATGGGGCAGTTCTACTCTGTCCTATAGGGTTGCTATGAGTTGCAATCGACTCAGTGGCAACAGGGTGGGTATCTCTATTTTGACTTTATTTCTACATATATCTCCCTCTCCATTCCAAATATATACACACACACACACACACACACACACATATACATAAAAAACCAAACCAAATCCATTGTCATCAAGTCAATTCCGACGCATAATGACCCTATGGGACAGGGTAGAACTGCCCCACAGAGTTTCCAAGGAGTGGCTGGTAGACTCAAACTGCCGGCCTTTTGGCTTTCGGTTAGCAGCCGAACTCTTAACCACTGTGTCACCAGGGCTCCATACATATGCATATATATATATTCCTGTTTATCAAAATTTATTTTTCATGGGTAGTACCCCAGGATCTAGTTGTTTCCTTCTTCTATCTTCCAAGATCAAAAAATTTAACTTCAAATCAGCTATCACAGAGGAAAGCACCAAATAAATTAAGATGATCTGGTAGATAAAGGCGGTAAAAAATCAGAGGTATGTGAATTTTAAAAGAGAAAGTCTGGCTGTCTTAATCTAAAGAAATCACAAACAGCATTGTGGACCAGGGCAGATAAAGTCTAAGGGAAGATGTCCTATTCCCCTGACCCAACAATTATTCTACACAAGTGTCTATCAGGCTTACATGTAAATTCAACAAGAAATTTTTATCTATGAAAAGCATTGCTATTATACTAGAGAAAATATTTAAACTTTTCATTATTCTTCTACCCTTCCCAACACAAAAATACAGAAAGAAAACTCAAGCAAATTTTACATAAAAATGACCAATTAAAAGAAAACATTTTATAAATTTCATAAACTCATAATATTACATGTTAATGTGGGCTGTGAGATAAAATGGTATAATTTATGAGCTGCAAGGCTAATCTTTTCATTTACGGGTGACATTTAAAAAAGGGGGAGCGGTGGAAAATGAACTCAAAGTCACAAAAACTTGGGGCATAACCAGAGCTTAAAACCCAAGTTTTTAAACTCTTGGTCCTTTAAGCTTTCCAGTTCACCAAGGCACCTCTTATCTTTTTTTTATTTTTTAAGAATTGTCATAATGTTTACAAAAAATGACAAATACATTTTGTGCTTGTGTTTTTCATATTTACATGTTTAGAGCGATTAAAAGCTACAAGCAAAGTTCATGTTCTATATAAATATTACTCATATTCATCTGCTAGTGTTGAAAAATCATGCATTGTCTACTTAAGCTGAATAGAAACATAAAACCCAACAAAGCAATGATGTTGTAGGTGTACTATGTTTCTTCCTCAAAAATGACTGTTACTATAATACCTAAGGAACAGTACATATTCAGCAGGGATGGTAATTTTGCAATTCAAGGAAAATAAATAAGAAACACACATTTGCTAAATTGTGACTTTATGAAAAAATAATTTGGTTAATGTGCTATTTTACAAATCTCAGAGTAGTCAGTTTGACAAAAGGCTCACAATTCATTTGTATTTAGAGAAAAGAAAATTGTGGAGAACTTAGCCTTCTTTGTACTAATACAGAAAATCTCTGAGCTTTATAAATTGCTAAATAAGCTCTTAAACAAAGACACAAACAATGAGAATTTCCCTTTTTACCAATAATAAACTGAAAAGATTCTTCCCACTTATTTTTTTAGTCAAGAAATTGACAGCTTTAAGCCTTAATAATGTGCTCTATAAAGTGTCTAAAGTAATGAACACTGATTTTTAGCAAATAATCACTGCAAATCACATAGTACAGAATATAGTCAAAGTACTTGAAATGCAGTAATTATGCACTAAATATTTATGAAATGAATAAATGCAGATAAGCATTTAAGTTTCTATTTTCTTAAATAAAATTAACACAAAAAGTATCCACTTTATATATAATTCCATGTAATATGTACAATTCTATTTTTATAATTTTTCAATTGTAAAACTTAAACTCAGTCAAAGAATATTTTAGCTGTTCATTTATTTACAGATTAAATAAATTTATTACATGAGGGAGACGTCTGGTTTCAACTCTGATATGTAAAGAGCTTAGAAATTGTCACTCGTCTCCTTTCAACAAGAAAAAAGCTGAACAAACTCAAACTCAACAATTTTTCTTGGACCTATCAGAGAATGAGGTTGCAGGGTAAAACACCATCCTGAAATCTGGAGAGCCAGAGAGTCACAGCTGAGATCTGTTTACTTGAAGCAGAAGCCACTAGAGCCATAAACTGGTAGAACACTTAAACTGCAATTCTGATGAATTGCTGGAGGCTGAATGTGGACTAGTGTGACAGGAAGAAACTCCTAGGGGCTGCAGTGTTGGGGGGGGGGCCTCCACATTTTCACAGATTTTATTTCCAGGAACCCTATCAGTTCTCATGGGGAAGAACCAAGAAAGATCCTTTCCTACTCAGGCAGGGGAAGGGAAAGAGTATTCCTTGTGAAATATGAGCAGGGTTTTCTGCATAAGAAAGGCTTACTCTCCAGGAAAAAAAAAGAGGCTATACTTGAGTTTACCCGGACCTGGGAAAAGGACATTCCTCAAGTTCCAGCTCCCTTTACCTTTCTTGTCTCAGGACAAAAATTTATTCAGGGATAAGGAAAATGACATCTACATAAAGACGGAGCATCAGAGAATAAATAAATGAAGGAAAAATAAAATGTTTTATTTTTCTCATTCTTAATTGATCTAAAAGATAACTTTTAAGGCAATAATAGTACCAATGTGTTCGATGATTACAGCATAGGAATAAGTTAAATGAAAGAAAGAATGTCATAAGGGAAGATAGAAAGGAATTGGGAGTACTCTAATTTCATGCACTTTTTTTTTTTATTGTACTTTATGTGACGGTTTACAGAAGAAGTAGTTTCTCATTCAACAGTACACATATTGTTTTATGACACTGGTTAACAATCCCATGACATGTCAACACTCTCCCTTTTCAACCTTGGGTTCCCTGTTACCAACTTTCCTATCCCCCTCCTGCCTTCTAGTCCTTGTCCCTGGGCTGTTGTGCTCCACTAATCTCATTTTGTTTTATGGGGCTATCTAATCTTTGGCTGAAGGGTGACTCTCGGGAGTGACTTCTTACTGAGATAAAAGGGTGTCCGGCGGCCATACTCTCAGGGTTTCTCCAGTCTCTGTCAGGCCAATAAGTCCGGTTTTTTTTCTGTGAGTTAGAATTTTGTTCTACATTTTTCTCTAGCTCTGTCCGGGACCCTCTGTTGTGACCCCGGTCAGAGCAGTCAGTGGTGGTAGCTGGGCACCATTCAGTTGTACTGGACTCAGCCTGGTGGAGGTCACAGTAGTTGTGGTCCATTACTCCTTTTGGACTAATCTTTCCCTTGTATCTTTGATTTTCTTCATTCTCCCTTGCTCCCGAAGGGGTGAGACTAGTGGAGTATCTTAGATGGCTGCTCACAGCCTTTTAAGACCCCAGATGCTACTCATCAAGGTAGAATGTAGAACGTTTTCTTTATAAACTATGTTATGCCAATTGAGCTAAACGTTCCCCAAGACCATGGTCCCCACAGCCCTCCGCCCAGCAATTCAGCCCCTCAGGGAGTTTGCATGTGTCTATGGAGCTTCCATGACCTTTCCTTGTACAAGTTGTGCTGGCTTCCCCAGTATTATAGACTGTCTTACTCTTCACCAAAGTTATCACTTATCTATTGTCTGTTTAGTATTCCTCCCCACCCCTCCCATCCCTCATAACCATCAAAGATTGTTTCTTTTTGTGTGTAATCTTTCATAATTACATGCACTATTCATGAAGTGGTACAGTACTGCTTGAAGGTGTACTCATTTCAGTTAAAAATGTATACTGGAAACTCTAAGGTAACCACCTGAAAACTTTTAGAAGAAGCATAATTTATATGCTAAAAAAGCAGATAAAACGAAAATATATAAAATGCTCAATTAAAACCACAGAATAAGAGGGATGGGAGTAACAACGAACACACATGTTATGAACTGAATTGTGGGAAAAGGATATGCTGATGTCCTAACCTCTGTACCTGTGAATGTGACCTTGTTTGGAAATAAGAGTTTTTCTTTTGTTACGTTAATGAGGCCATATAGGAGTAGAGTGGGTCCTAAACATAATCCTTTCCGAGTGATTATAAAAAGAGCAGAAGAGACACAGAGACACACATGAGGGGAAGATGGATGACGTGATAACTGGTCTACAAGCCAAGGACTGTCAAGAAATGCATGTGGCATAGAAGCCTTCATGGAGCAATGGTTAAGCACTCGGCTGCTAACCTAAAGGTTGGTGATTCAAACCCACCCAGTGGCGTCATGGGAGAAAGAACTGGCAATTTGCTTCTGTAAAGATTACAGTCTAGAAAACCATACGGGACAGTTCTACTCTGTCACATGAGGTCACTAAGACTTAAAATCGACTTGATGGCACCTTAACAACAATAATAGAAGTTGAAAGAGAACGATCATCCCATAGAGCCTATGTAGGAAGAACAAGCTAGAGTGTAGCCCTACCGACACTCTGAATTTGGACTTCTAGCCTCTAAAATTGTGACACAATAAATTCCTATTGTTTCAAGCCACACACTTGTGGTGTTTTTGGTATAACAGCCCTAGGAAAGTGAGATAAAATGCAACAAAAAGAAAAAAGTTATTCACATCATGAATATATATATATATTTATTGTGCTTTAAGTGAAAGTTTATAGTCCAAGTTAGTTTCCCATACAAAAATTTATGCACACATTGTTATGTGACCCTAGTTGCTATCCCATCAGCACACTCCTCCTTTCCACTCTGGATTTCCCGTATCCATTCAGCCAGCTCCTGTCCCCTTCTGACTTCTCATCTCGCCTCCGGAAAGGAGCTACCCATTTAGTCTCGTGTATCCACTTGAGCTAAGCAACACACTTCTCACGAGAATCATGTTATGTTTTATAGTCCAGTCTAATCTTTGTCTGAAGAGTTAGCTTTATGAACGTTTTTAGTTCTGGGTTAACAGAGAGTCTGGGGGCCATGTTTTTGGGGTTCTTCCAGTCTCAGACCATTAAGTCTGGTCTTTTTACTAGAATTTGAGTTCTGAACCTCCTGGCCCATCAGGGACTCTCTCTTGTGTTCTCTGTCAGGGCAGTCATTGGTGGCAGCCAGGCACCATCTAGTTCTTCTGGTCTCAGGCTGATGGAGTCTCTGGTTTATGTGGCCTTTTCTGTCTCTTGGGCTAATATTTTCCTTGTGTCTTTGGTGTTCATTCTCCTATGCTCCAGGTGGTTGGGACCAATCTATGCATCTTAGATGGCTGCTCGCAAGCTTTTAAGACCCCAGATACCACTCATAAAAGTGGGATGCAGAACATTTTCTTAATAAACTTTGTTATGCCAACTGACCTAGATGTCCCCTGAAATCATGGTCCCCAGATCCCTACCCCTGCTACTCTGTCCCTTGCAGTGTTTGGTTGTATTCAGAAAACTTCTTAGCTTTTGGTGTAGTCCAGTTATGCTGATTTCCCCTGAATTGTGTGTTGTCCTTCCCTTCACCTAAGATAATTCTTGACTACTCTCTAGTTAGTGAATACTCCTCTCCCTCTTTCCCTGCCCTCGTAACCATCAAAGAATGTTTTCTTCTGTGTTTAAACCATTTCTTGAGTTCTTATAATGGTGCTCTCATACAATATTTGTCCTTTTGCAACTGATTAATTTCACTCAGCATAATGCCTTCCAGATTCCATGCTGTGAGATGTTTCACAGATTCATCGTTGTTGTTGTTGCGTAGTATTCCATTCTGTGAATATACCATAATTTGTTTATCCATTCATCTGTTAATGGGCACCTAAGTTGTTTCCATCTTTTTGCTATTATGAACAATGCTGCAATGAACATGGATGTGCATATATCTACTTGTGTGATGGCCCTTAGCTTTCTAGGACATATTCCAAGAAGTAGGATTGCTGGATTCTACTGTACTTCTATTTCTAGCTTTTTAAGGAAGGGCCAAATCGATTTACAAAGTGGCTGTACCATTTTACACTCCCATCAGCAGTGTATAAGTGTTCCAGTCTCTTCACAACCTCTCCAACATTTATTATTTGGTGTTTTTGGATTAATGCTAGCCTTACTTGGGTGAGATGGTATCTCATTGTAGTTTTGATTTGCATTTCTCTCATGGCTAATGATCCTGAGCATTTCCTCACGTATCTGTTAGCCACCTGAATGTCTTCTTTGGTGAAGTGTCTGTTCATATCCTTTGCCCATTTTTCAATTGGGTTGTTCATCTTTTCGTTGTTGAGGTTTTGCAGTATCTTCTGAATTTTACAGATAAGACCCTGATCAGATATGTCATAGTCAGAATTTTTTCCCAGTCTGTAGGTTGTCTTTTTACTCTTTTGGTGAAGTCTTTTGATGAGCTATGTGTTTGATTTTTAGGAGCTCCCAGTTATCTAGTTTCTCTTCTGGTGTTTGTGCATTGTTACTTATGGTTTGTATTCTGTTCATGCCATGTATTAGGGCTCTTAGTGTTGTCCCTATTTTTCATTCCATGATCTTTACTGTTTTAGATTTTATATTTAGGTCTTTGATTCATTTTGAGTTAGTTTTTGTGCATGGTGTGAGGTATGGGTCTTGTTTCATTTTTTTTTTTTTGCAGATGGATATCCAGTTATGCCAGCACCAGTTGTTAAAGACACTGTCTTATCCCCATTTAATGGATTTTGGGCCTTTGCAAATATCAGCTGCTCACAGGTGGATGAATTTACACCTGGATACTCAATTTGGTTCCATTGGTCTATGTACCTGCTGTAACTGTACCAGGCTGTTTTGACTACTGTGGCAGTGTAATAGGTTCTAAAATCAGGTAGTGTGAAGCCTCCTACTTTTTTCTTCTTCTTTAGTAATGCTTTACTTACCTGGGAGTACTCTAATTACATGCCTTTCCAAATGAAGTTGGTGATTTGTTTCTCCATCTCATTAAAAACTGTCGTTGGAATTTGGATCGGGATTGCACTGTATCTGCAGATGGCTTTGAGAAGAACTGACATTTTCACAGTGTTGAGTCTTCCTATCCATGAGCAAGGTATGTTTTCCCACTTACGTAGGTCTCTTTTGGTTTCTTGCAGTAGTGTCTTGAAGTTTTCTTTGTATATGTCTTTTACATCTCTGGTTAGATTTATTCTTAAGTATTTTATCTTCTTGGGGGCTACTGTAAATGGTATTGATTTGGTGATTTCCTCTTGGAAGTTCTCTTTGTTGGTATAGAGGAATCCAATTGATTTTTGTATGTTTATCTTGTATCCTGAAACTTTGCTGAAATCTTCTATTAGTTCCAGTAGTTTTCTCGTGGATTCTTTGAGGGTTTCTGTGTATAAGATCACATCCTCTGCAAACAGAGATACTTCTACTTCTTCCTTACCAATCTGTATGTCCTTTATTTCTTTTTCTAGCCTAATTGCTCTGGCTAGGACCTCGAGCACAATGTTGAATAAGAGTGGTGATAAAGGGCATCTTTGTCTGGTTCCCGTTCTCAAGGGGAATGCTTTCAGACTCTCCATTTAGGATGATGTTGGCTACTGGCTTTGTATAAATGCCCTGTATTATGTTTAGGAATTTCCTTTCTATTCTTATTTTGCTGAGAGTTTTTATCATGAATGGGTGTTGGACTTTGTCAAATGCCTTTTCTGCATCAATTGATAAGATCATGTGGTTCTTGTCTTTTGTTTTATTTATGTGATGGATTACATCGATTGTTTTCCTAATGTTGAACCATCCCTGCATACCTGGTATGAATCCCACTTGGTCATGGTGAATTATTTTTTTTGATATGTTGTTGAGCTGTGTTGGCTAGAATTTGTTGAGGATTTTTGCATCTATGTTCATGAGGGATATTGGTCCGTAATTTTCTTTTTTTGTGGTATCTTTACCCAGTTTTGGTATCAGGGTTACACTGGCTTCATAGAATGAGTTTGGGAGTATTCCATCCTTTTCTGTGCTCTGAAAAACCTTTAGTAGCAGTGGTGTTAACTCTTCTCTGAAAGTTTGGTAGAATTTGCCAGTGAAGCTGTCAGGGTCAGGGCTTTTTTTTTTGTTGGGAGTTTTTTAATTACCTTTAAAATCTCTGCTTTTGTTATAGGTTTATTTAGTTGCTCTACCTCTCTTTGTGTTAGTTTAGGTAGGTAGTGTGTTTCTAGAAATTTTTCCATTTCTTCTAGGTTTTCAAATTTGTTGTAGTACAATTTTTCATAGTATTCTGTTATGATTCTTTTAATTTCATTTGGGTCCATTGTGATATTGCCCATCTCATTTCTTATTCAGGTTATTTGCTTCCTCTCCTGTTTTTCTTTTGACAGTTTGGCCATTGGTTTATTGTTTTTGTTGATTTTTTCAAAGAATCAGTTTTTGGTCTTGTTAACTCTTTCAATTGTTTTTCTATTCTCTATTTCATTTATTTCTGCTCTAATTTTTATTATTTGTTTTCTTCTGGTGCCCGAGGGCTTCTTGTTGCTGCTGTTTCTCTATTTCTTCGAGTTGTGGGGTTAATGTTTTGATTTTGGCCCTTTCTTCTTTTTGGATGTGTGTATTTATTGCTATAAATTGACCTCTGAGCACTGCTTTTGCTGTGTCCCAAAGGTTCTGGTAGGATGTGTTTTCATTCTCATTTCATTCTGTGAATTTCTTTAGTCCGTCCTTAATTTCTTCTATAACCCTGTAGTTTTTGAGCAAGGCTTTGTTCAGTTTCCATGTATTTGATTTTTTTTTCCTTGATTTTTGGTTACTGATTTCTACTTTTATGGTTTTATGGTCAGAAAAGATGTTGTTTTTGGTAGGTGCCATCGAGTTGGTTCCAACTCATAGCGATCCTATGAACAACAGAACGAAACACTGCCCGGTCCTATGCCCTCCTCACAATTGTTGTTATGCTTGAGCCCACTGTTGCAGCCACTGTGTCAATTCATCTCACTGAGGGTCTTCCTCTTTTTCACTGACCCTGTACTTTACCAAGCAGATGTTCTTCTCCAGGGATTGATCTTTTCTGACAACATGTCCAAAGTATGTAAGACGTAATCTTGCCATCCTTGGCGAGATTGTCAAGGGGCTGACAGCTGCCCCTGAGTGTCTGGGTGGAAAGTGTGTCCCTGTTCCCTAGAACATGTTGGTGGGTGGGTTTTGCCCCTGGAGTATGGGCACCCAATGCTATTGGCTATAAGGACTAGGAGGCACCATTTATTCTTGGACCTCTGTTGAAGGTGGCTAGGTGGCATGGGTGGAGCCACCAGTCCTTAGATCCCTGATGTGGGTAGGTGAGGACCCTGTTTAACAGTAGGACGGTGTCTAATGTCATGAATCTGTCACTTCCCCTTATAGATGATACAGTTGAAAATAGCCCTCAGGTATATAGCCTGTCGTACTGTGCTAATAAGGGCCTACACTGTTAAAATAGGCCCACACAAGTATATGCAGGGGTGAAAAGCATTTAAAGTTTGTGGACCCCTTATGCCTGTGCCTAGGCAAAGGGGATGTGCCTTCCCTAAGTTCCCAGCTAGGGGAGCTGGCAGATTATGTTTTCCTGTTTGTTAATTTTTTCCCTCTCCAAAGCTGGGAGAATGGATTAGGATGCATACTGCGTCCTACTTCAGGCCCGGGGGCATGGAAAAGCTGAAGTCAGATTGGGACACAGTGCAGAGCGATGAGGTGGAAGGTAAATGGAAGAGAGGTTCTTCCCAAAGGAGGTATTTTTTTGATCTGCGTGGTAGCTTAGATGTCTGTACTTATCTTTGAATGACTGAGCAATACTTCTCACTGGTTCTGGAGGCTTGAGCAGATTCTCTGCTGCTAAGTCTCTCTCAAAGTGAAAAACACAGCCCAAGCGCCACTGCTTGCCTCACTGCTGGTGCCAGCCAGGTCAGGTCTGGCAATTCCTTACTGCTTCTGAACCATCTCTCCCTCCCCTGGCTGCTCAGTCTGATTCCTCAGATTTGCCTTTGATGTTCAGGACTCCTAGACTGTCCTATATAATCAATTCACTTGTTTTTTTGGGTCTTTGTTGTAAGAGGGACCACAGGATGTGTCTGACTACTTCACCATCTTGGCCCTGCCTCTCACATGATGAATATTATTCCAAGTACATCAATAATCACTTTAATGTGAATGGTCTAAATATATCAGTTAAAAGACAGGTTGTCAGAGCGGATATGGTACAATGGTTAAGAGCTTGCCAGCTAACTAAAAGGTCAGTAGTGAATCCACCAGCCATTCCCTGGAAACTCTATGGGGCAGTTCTACTCTGTCCTGTAGGGTTGCTATGAGTCAGAATCTACTTGATGGCAATGGAGTTGTTTTTTTGGTTTGCTTATCTATACATTGTCTATGAGGAACCCACTTAAAAGTAAAAGGATGGAGAAAGATTTACCATGTGAACACTATTCAAAAGAAAGCTGGAGTAGCTATGACAATTTCAGACAAAGCAGACTTCACAACAAGGAAAATTATCAGGGATAAAGAGGAGCATTACATAATGATAAAGGGGTTAACTGTTAAGAAGACAGAAAATATCCTAAACAGGTATGCATCTAAAAACAAAGCATCAAAATACATGAGGCAAAACTTATAGAACTGAAAGGTGAAATAGAAAATTCACTACAGTATTATACAGGGAGATTTTAATATGCCTCTTTAGTAACTGATAGATCAAGGAAGTAGAAAAATAAGTAAAGATATGGCTGAACTGAACAACACAATTTATCAGCTTGATTTAATTGACATTTATATAATAATCCACCCAACTACAACAGAGCACACATTCTCCTCAAGCTTACATGAAACATTCCTCAGGATGGGCCACAGTCTGGGCATTAAAACATCTTAACAAATTTAAAAGAACAGAAATCATGTAAAGAATGTTTCTCAGACCCATAGCGAAAATAAACTAGAAGTCAGTAACAGAAAGATAGTTGGAAAAATCACAAAATATTTGAAGATTAAACAAACCATTTATAAACAACACATGGTTAAAGAAGAAATCTCTAGAAGAGTTAAAAAATAATTTGAACTAAATGAAAATGAAAATACAATTATCAAAATTTGTGGGATGCAGCAAAAGCAGTGCTTAGAGGGAAATTTATAGGATTGGATGCACATATTAGAAAAAGAAAAGGTCTAAAATCAATAACCTCAGTTTCCATATTAGAAAACCAGAGAAAGAAGACCAATTTAAGCTTAAAGCAAGCTAAAGAAAATAAATATCAGATCACAAATCAATGAACAAGACAACAATAGAGAATATCAATAAAATCAAAGGCCGTTTTTAAAAAAAGATTTAAAAATATTCACTACATGAGATAACGTATGTGGAAGTACCTTGTAAACTGTCAACACTACACATAACATTGCATTTTACTTGTTCATTTGGAATATATTCAAATAAGGAAATTAGGGAGGGATGTAAAACAATACAGATGGTCAAAATATTGGTAACAATCTAGTCTTTTCAACACTGTATGGATGAGAATGTATCATGAGGATTTGATGATTACCGCTAGATATCTACCTCTACCTCTGTTCTGAATCATTTACAATGTAAGCAAAGAAAATTGTTCTGGGCTACAAAATGGTATTGTTAGTTGTTAGGTAGAAATAACCAAATGTCAACTTCTTTTTTTCCATTTCAGATTAAAGTTTCTGGAACAAGGCATAGAGAAGTGTGTATTCTCTCCTTTGTCGCCCTAGAATCTTGAGTTGCAGATTGTTGGCAAACATAGATTTCCTTGTCAGACGGATAAGCCTCAGTCAATAATTTTGAGCTGAAGACTTTTCTCTTTTTGCCTTATATTGTCTCTGAAGTGTTGGGAAGGATGCTAAATTTAATGGTAGATCTCTTTCATATCTTGCACTTCTTTTTCAATCTCTCATCTAAGAATGGCTGACTACAACTGGGACAAGAGAGGGTAAAGAGAGCAGAAGAATAGTTGGGGAGAAGAGTCATCTAAAATCTGCATGATCACTCCCTGGCAGAATACCTAACAAATCCTAGATGTGCAACAAATACCAATGTAATCTTAATCCTGGATAGGCCAGTTTAGAACATTGACAGTCAATGAATTTATTGTTGGTGGTCTTTTTACTGTTGATTGCATCCTTTGTCCAACTGGTGACCAAGTCCTATCAATTCTAATTCTTTCACATCACTTGTATTTGTCCCAGAGTTTTCACCTAGTCTTCAACTACTTTAATCTAGACACTTATCTTCAGTTATCCGCATTATTGCAATGACCCTCTATTGTCCACCTCTCTCAATACTCCTCCACTTCTCAAACTTCTCATTTGCTCTTTTCCCAGCCCTTTATTTCTCCTTTTCTGTCTTGGTAATATTTAGGCCTTTAGCATTCAGGGCCAAAGAGGCAGTTGATGCTAAGAATCTTGATGCTCAACAATCTTTTTTCTCATCTTATCTAAGCAGGAACGGACAAAATAGGTTTTCCCATGTTGAAAGTCCCAAACAATGGATCATGTCCCTAATTTCATTTTTACTATCAATAACAAACTTTTAAGGAAGACTTTTTTATTTTAAAGGTTTCAAGATACACACTACATTTTAGTATGTAACTGTAATCTAGCTAAGAATGAAAGCAGATTTTCACCAAAACATTACAATATTTTATGATCTACAGCAAAAAAAATGTTCTACAGAGTGCCAAGTGTGTTAAATCACTATGCTACTTATTACGAATTCAAAATAGTTATTCTCAAATAAAAATAGCATTGATAATAAAGGCAAACATTTATTACCATCAGGCAGGCACTATGGTATGTGTTTTTCAAGGATTGTCTCATTCAATACTAAGACAAAACAAACAACAAAAAACTATTAGCTATGACTTCTCATTACCTCCTTTTAGTAGAGGAGGAAATGAAACTTAGTGATATGAGGTAATATGCCTGAGGTCAAAGTAGCTTATAGTTTTCAGAGCCTGTGATTCTAAACCCTCTATTCTTAACGAATACACGATTTTGACTGAAAATAGCTCATTCCTTTTTTTCCAAACTTATGACTGTGTGTTGACACTGTTTAAGTTATTGCAGACCAGAGACTAGTGGTACATAATTTTTCTCAACCATTTCTAGGATATAATAGTTTTGTGACTGACAGATAATCAGACTAGTATAAATATCTGAAAATAACACTTAACAGCCTTTCAAAACATAAAAATGTCAAGAAACATGTTTTTCGTGTTAGGTGCCATCGCGTTGGTTCCGACCTACAGCAACCCTGCGTACAACAGCACGAAACACTGCCCAGTCCTGCAACATCTTCACAATCTTTGTTATGCTTAAACCCATTGTTGCAGTCACTGTGTCAATCCATCTTGTTGAGGGTTTTCCTCTTTTTCGCTGACCCTGTACTTTACCAAGCATGATGTCCTTCTCCAGGGATGGTTCCCTCCTGATAACATGTTCAAAGCATGTAAGATGTACTCTCACCATCCTTGCCTCTAAGAAGCATTCTGTTTGTACTTCTTCTAAGCCAGATTTGTTCGTTCTTTTGGCAGTTCATGGTATATTCAATATTCTTCACTGACACCACAATTCAAAGGCATCAATTCTTCTTCGGTCTCCCTTATTCAGCATCCAGCTTTCACATGCATAGGAGGTAACTGAAAACACCATGGCTTGGGTCAGGCGCACCTTAGTCTTCAGGTTGACATCTTTGCTTTTTAACACTTTAAAGAAGTCGTTTGCAGCAGATTTGCCCAGTGCAATGTGTCTTTTGATTTACTGACTGCTGCTTCCATGGATGTTGATTGTGGATCCAAGTAAAATGAAATCCTTAACAACTTCAATCTTTTCTCCGTTTATCATGATGTTGCTTATTGGTCCAGTTGTGAGGATTTTTGTTTTCTTTATGTTGAGGTGTCATCTATTCTGAAGGCTACGGTCTCTGATCTTCATCAGTAAATGCTTCAAGCGCTCTTCACTTTCAGCAAGCAAGGAGTCATCTGCATAACACAGGTTGTTAATAAGTCTTCCTCCAATCCTGATGCCTGATTCTTCTTCATATAGTCCAGCTTTTCAGATTATCTACTCAGCAACTACAGACTGAATAGGTATGGTGAAAGGATACAACCCTGATGCACACCTTTCCTGACATTAAACCACGAAGTATCCCCTGGTTCTGTTCAAACAACTGCCTCTTGGTCTATGTACAGGTTCCTCATTAGCACAATTAAATGTTCTGGAATTCCCATTCTTTGCAATGTTATCCATAATTTGTTACGATCCACACAGTCGAATGCCTTTGCATAGTCAATAAAACACAGGTAAACATCTTGCTGGTATTCTCTGCTTTCAGCCAGGATCCATCTGACATTGGCAATGACAGCCCTGGTTCCACGTCCTCTTCTGAATCCGGCTTGAATTTCTGGCAGTTTCCTGTGGATATACTGCTGCAGCTGCTTTTGAAGGATCCTCAGCAAAATTTTACTTGCGTGTGATATTAATGATATTGTTTGATAATTTCTGCATTCGGTTGGATCACTTTTCTTGGGACTAGGCATAAATATGTATCTCGTCCAGTCAGTTGGCCAGGTAGCTGTCTTCCAAATTTCCTGGCATAGAAGAGAAAACACTTCGAGCACTGCATCCATTTGTTGAAACAGCTCAATTGGTATTCCATCAATTTCTGAAGCCTTGTTTTTTGCCAATGCCTTCAGTGCAGCTTGGACGTCTTCCCTTGATACCGTCAGTTCCTGGTCATATGCTACGTCCTGAAATGGTTGAATGTCGAACAATTCTTTTTGGTATAGTGACTCTGTGTATTCCTTCCATCTTCTTTTGATGCTTTCTGTGTTGTTTAATAATTTCCCTATAAAATCCTTCAACATTGCAGATAGAGGCTTGAATTGTTTCTTCAGTTCTTTCAGCTTGAGAAATGCCGAGCGTGTTCTTCCCTTTTGGTTTTCTATCTCTAGCTCTTTGCACATGTCATTATAATACTTTACTTTGTCTTCTCGAGTCGTCCTTTGAAATTTCTGTTCAGTTCTTTTACTTCATCATTTCTTCGTTTCACTTTAGCTACTCAGTGTTCAACAGCAAGTTTCTGAGTCTCTTCTGACATCCATTTTGGTCTTTTCTTTCTTTCTTGTCTTTTTAATGACCTCTTGCTTTCTTCATCTGTGATGTCCTGGATGTCGTTCCACAACTCGTCTGGTCTTCAGTCATTACTGTTCAACCTGTCAAATCTATTCTTGAGATGGTCTCTAAATTCAGGTGGGATATACTCAAGGTCATACTTTGGTTCTCATAGCCTTGTTCTAATTTTCTTCAGTTTCAACTTGAACTTACGTATGAGCAATTGATGGCTTTGTTCTGACTGATGATTATTGACGCTTTCCATTGTCTCTTTCCACAGGTGTATAGTTGATTTGATTCCTGTGTATTCCATCTGGCAAGGGCCACGTGTAGATTCACTGTTTATGCTGTTGAAAAAAGGTATTTGCAATGAAAGAAGTTATTGGTCTTGCAAAATTCTATCATGTGATCTCCTGTATCATTTCTATTACCAAGGCCATATTTTCCAACTACCGATTCGTCTGTTTCCAAGTTTCGCATTCCAATCACCAGTAACTAACAATGCATCCTGACTGCCTGCTTGATTGATTTCAGACTTTGGAAGTTGGTAAAAATCTTCAATATCTTCATCTTTGGCCCGAGTGGATGGTGCGTAAATTTGAATAAGAGTCGTATTAACTGATCTTCCTTGTAGGCATATGGATATTATCCTATCACTGACAGTGTTGTACTTCAGGATAGAGCTTGAAATGTTCTTTTTGATGATGAATGCAATGTCATTCCTTTTCAAGTTGTCATTCCTGGCATAGTAGACCATATGACTATCTGATTGAAAATGGTCAATACCAGTCCATTTCAGTTCACTAATGCCTAGGATATTGATGTTTATGTGTTCCATTTCATTTTTGATGATTTTCCTAGATTCATACTTCGTACATTCCACCTTCCGATTATTAGTAGATGTTTGTAGCTATTTCTTCTAATTTTGAGTTATGCCACATCAGCAAATGAAGGTCCCGAAAAATAAATGGTCCTGCTGTTAATGTTATCACTATTATCGTTATCACAATCGCACAGGGTCCCCTGTATTACAAAGAGTACATCTTGGAGAATCGCATCAGAGAGCCACTAACGGAGAATGAGGAGCACTGTTGGTTACTCTGGGCATAAAATGAAGGGGACAAGACGTCAGAAAGAAAAGCAAGTGTATGAGCCAGTAAGGTTAGAGAAGAACTCTAAAAGGGAGCTTATTTCAGACATTTTAGACATGAAGTTGATTAGTTGAGAAAGGAAACTGAAATTCATACAGGCAGACCGATTCATAGTCCCCTAGTCCCAAGTGTCACATTTAGATTTCAGTCAGAAATATGCTGTGCCAAATTTTCCATCTCTAGAACCTCACCCTGCAATGGATATTATCTTACTAACTAGGAATTAAAAGCTGGATCATCTAGCATTTCTAAAAGAACACATGCCAAGGGCAGGGAATATCTTAGATTAATACCACTTCTGATTCAAACAAACTTTGAGAAAAGGAATAATAAGCTCCCGTGGAAAGTCATGTTTTCAGCTTTTGTAAATCAGCTGCTACATTCCAGTAGGGTGGAGTGACGGCAGAGGGAATCACAGACAGTGCCTCCACCCCTCTGAACAAAGCTCAAAGGAATTACCAACAAGACCAGAAGAAAACTCAGAATTACAAGAACGTACTCATGATTTCAAATGAATTTATTACTTTTAATTTACCAAGGCTATTGTGATAAAGCAAACAGCCCCTCCTTTGATTAATATTAATCCGTTGCACAATATAGTATTATAGCCAATTTGTCTTTGATTATTCATTATTTCCCAAAACTATGAACAAATTAGAATGATTCTGAAAAGATGCTTACTTTCGATTCCTTGTTTCTGCCAAATAGTAGGTTAAAGTATGCTATGAAAAAATTATAAAAGGGAAATTCCAGAGACTATGTTTTGTTGGAGACTATGTGTTGTTGTTGTTAGGTACCATCGAGTTGGTTCCAACTCATAGCGACCCTATGTACAACAGAACCAAACACTGCCTGGTCCTATCCCTTCCTCACAATCATTGCTATGCTTAAGCTCATTGTTGCAGCCACTGTGTCAATCCATCTCATTAAGCGACGTCTTCTTTTTCACTGACCCTCTACTTTACTAAGCATGATGCCCTTCTCCAGGGACTGGTCCTTCCTAATAACATGTTCAAAGTACGTGAGATGAAGTCTCGCCATTCTCACTTCTAAGGAGCATTCTGGCCACGCTTCTTCCAAGACAGATTTGTTCATTCTTCTGGTATTCCATGGTATATTCAATATTCTTCACCAACACTATAATCCAAAGACATAAATTCTTCTTCTGTCTTACGTATTCATTGTCCAGCCCTCGCATGCATATGAGGTGACTGAAAATACCATGGCTTGGGTCAGCTGCACCTTAGTCCTCAAAGTGACACCTTTACTTTTCAACACTTTAAAGGGGTCTTTTGCAGATCTGCCCAATGCAATGTGTCTTTTGATTTCCTGACTGCTGCTTCCCTGGGTATTGACTGTGGATCCAAGTAAAATGAAATCCTTGACAATTTCAATATTTTCTCTGTTTATCATGATGCTATTTATTGGTCCAGATTTGAGGACTTTTGTTTTCTTTATGTTGAGGTTCAATCCATACTGAATGCTGTAGTCTTTGGTCTTCATCAATAAGTGCTTCAAGTCCTCTTCACTTTCAGCAAGCAAGGTTGTATCATCTGCATATCACAGGTTGCTAAGGAGTCATCCTCCAATCTTGATGCTGCATTCTTCCTCATATAGTCCAGCTTCTCAGATTATTTGCTCAGCATACAGATTGAGTAGGTATGGTGAAAGGATACATCCCTGACACACACCTTTCCTGACTTTAAACCATGCAGTATTCCCTTGTTCTGTTTGAACGTCTGCCTCTTGGTCTATGTACAGGTTCCTCATGAGCAAAATTAAGTGTTCTGGAATTCCCATTATTTGCAATATTATCCATAATTTGTTATGATCTACACAGCTGAATACCTTAGCATAGTCAATAAAATATAGATGGTCTCTATGTTCAGGTGGAATACCTTCAATATCGTACTTTGGTTCTCATGGAAGTGACTGTGTAATAACGTTTTTATTCACAAAACAACAGACACTCCCAATTTATCTCTATCTGTTCCTAGGTCTTCCTGATTTAGTCCAAGAACTCTCAGAATCCACCCATACATTCTTTAAACTTTAAAAAAAATTACTTTTAATTCCACAATTCGTACAGGAATATATTTAGATTTGTATTTCAGATAAGGCTAAAATCCCGTCTGATACCTTTTCACTCCATTCCGGCCCCTCACCTGCACCAGAGGTAACCACTGTTATCAGTTTATGATAACATTCCAGAACTTTTCAGAACCTTTTCACACATTTACAATTAATTAAAAATATTTGGTTATTTTTGTTTTGTTTTTGCCAAACTGCTATTATAAGGTATGTAGCACTGCAGAACTAACTTTTATGAAGTTTTAAGAGACCCTAGGGTACACATATTCATTTATAGAGATTAAAAGATTAATAGAAATAATGTAGGATAAGCAGCAGGTTCTAGGCCTATCTTATCAAATAATAGCCATGAAATTTTGGGCATGTCACTAACCTCAGTTTTTAATAATTTACCTCATTTCCATCTCTCACAGGGTTTGTATAAAATCACATGAAGTAATATGTGTATGTGTGTGTGCACTCTGAAAACTGTGCATTTTTGAATATACATAGAATATTATTATTTCTCAAATTATCTGTAAATAATTAGGTAGAGTTACTATTCTAAAAGTATGTACTATAAGCATTTAACTTAAAATTTTTACCAACATGTATCACAAGATTATTTTAATATTGAAATTTTTAGCTAGTGGTATAGTCACTTCTTTATTTGAATGCTTCACTGGAAACATTTTGATATAATATATCAAAGACTCAATCATGAGGAAAGATATTTGCATGGAAATTCAAGTTATTAAATTGATAGTTTACAAATCTGCTTCCATTTTTACATCTGTGAGCTTTTGTGCTTGATTCCCAGAGTAAGTGAACAACAGCCCAAATGCATTAGTATAATTACAATGACTAAATCAGAAAGAGGTTGCAAAAGCATGACATTTAAAAATATTTTAAAATTCACCCTAAATCTACTACATGTGGTATTCAAAATTGTTTTAGTGAAAACAACTGTATAAATGATTTCAATTTAAGCTAAAATTCTTTTAAGTAAAATGTTCTCTATATGATACAAGCCTAAGAGCTTTACATTTTACATAAACTAAGACATTAGGATTCTTGAAGAAACTGGTTTAAAAAAATTCTCTAGTCCCTATGTTAAGGTATAATACAGGAAGGTTTGTTATAGATGTAGTCTCTTACTGGGCATACTGATTTATCTTTTTTACCATAATAATTAAACACCAAATGAAAAGAATGTTCTACAAAGCCCTTTTTTTCTAGGTTCTTTCTTGAACAGGCTCATCAATGATAAACTATATCACCTCCATCTTAAATAAAACCAACCAAACCAAAGCAAACCCATTGTCATTGAGTCAATTCCAACTCATAGCGACTCTATAGGACAGAAGAGAACTGCCCCATAGAGTTTCCAAGGAAAGCCTAGTGGATTCGAACTGCCAGGCTTTTGATTAGCAGCCATAGCTCTTAACCACTACGCAAATTTACACGTAATCATTTGTTCCGTTTGACTTTCATTATGAATTACTCAGGTCCTTGGGTGGTGCAAATGATTTGTGATCATCTACTAACCAAAAAGTTGGCAGTTCCAACCTAGTGGCACTGGGAAGGAAAGACCTGGTAATCTGCTTCTGTAAAGACCACAGCTAAGAAAACCCTATGGAGCATTTTACTTGATACCCCACGGGATCACCATGAGATGGAATCGACTGGACAGTAAAGGGTTTGGTTTTTGGTTTTATGAATTACTTTTATTTTTTTTCTGAGGGTTGGTAGGGTGTTGGGAGGGTGACTGCTGTTTCTGAACCTTCCCATTTTCTTTCTTTATTAGAAACACATTACCTCACGATTTCTTTGAAGTCTCCAAGTTCAACTGGCTACCCAATTCTTACTTCTCAACATTAGAACAAAAAGGAACTATGGGAAAGTATTGACATATGTACATATATAAAAATACGACACACAACTATGACATTTTAGGGGGCAATCAATGTGATCACAGCAGGATAATTCAGAGATTAGTTAAGATCCTGAAATACAAGTAAGACACAGTGCTTTACAAGTACATTCATGTCTGAGAAGGAAGGTGGGGCAGATGGAACATGTATCTAACGTCTTCCTTTTAGATGCCAAAAGTGAAGGCAAACTATAAGAATTATTTGGGGTCAATTTAGTTCAACTCCAAATAATAAACGTAAGCGAATGTACAAATTTAATGAATTAATGGAATAAAGTACATTATAAAACTGTAATTATATAAACCAGAACAATGAGTCATATGACAGCTTTAGGACCTGTTTTAATGTCTTAGTTTGTGTCAATTTTTCTAAACAGAAAAATTTTGACCACTGGCATTTCAAGGGAAAAAAAAAAGGTTTTACTCACAGGAAGAACTAACACAATGATGGATGTTCCAACTGAGTACATACAAATGGAGAAATGAAAATTCTGAATATCCATTCCACAAATTGGCAGGGTAGCAGAAAAGCACATGAAATCAGATCACAGGCTCCAAGCTAACTTCAATATACTGAAACATTTTGAATCATAGCTTCTTCTACTATAAAATGAAGGGGTCGGACTATATCTTAATGTTCTCTACAATCTGTTATATTTAGTGGGGAAAAATCATAACTGTATCAAAAGATTGCAAACCTATGATTTGAATGCCTAAATGATAAATTGGGAAATTTTCAACGGCTCATGGACTCTATATTGCTGTCAACTATTTTTTTTTTTTTTCTAAAAACATTTGATGTCTGGTTATAGAGGTAGTTATATATGCTGTGCAGACAATGTGGAAAATATAGATAAGTCCAAATAAGAAAAAGAATCAACTATAGTCCCTACCTAAAGATAACCTGAGCTGTTAACATACACGCTTCCATATATGCTGTCATATGAATTACTATAATTTATTGAATTTAGTTGTTTACAAGTTAATATTTTTATGAGTAAAATCTTTTTTCTAAACAAACTCTTACATGGAATTTTAATATGTACAACAAATAAAAGTGAAACTATTCTGGTTAACGTGGTAAAGAAAGGCCTGGAGATTTTCTGAGATGGTTGCAAGGCCTTCAATGGAACCGTAGTCTCTAAAGTACTGTTTTAAAACTATTAACTGAACCAATTTCCTAATGTTAGACTTTCAAATTGTTTCCTTTTTTTTGCTATTATAAATAAAGTTATTTTAAATAACGTTCAGATATTTGTGTGCATTCATGGTTATTTTCTTAGGATAAATTCCTGGAAGCAGATTTTCTGAGTCAAACGGTTTTAAGGCATTCACAATCTTGCCAACTGACTTTAACAAATACCTCCTTCCAAACCATTTGCCATTTTCTCTTCTGCTTTTTAATGGTAACTAACCCCAATTGTAGGAGTCCCTGGGTGGTGCAAATGGTTAAGCACTGGGCTACAAACTGAAAGGCTGGTGGTTGAAACCCACACAGAGGTGCCTCAGAAGTAAAGCCTGGTGATCTGCTTCCAAAGGTCACAGCCCTGAAAACTCTATGGAGCAGTTCTACCCTGTACATACGGGGTCACCATGAGTGGGAACTGACTTGACGACTACTAACAACAGCCCCAACTGCAGCATTGGAATCAGATTCTGTTTCTCTTTGACATATTTCCTCATCTTTTCTTTCCCTCCTCATGATGCCAAATCAGTGTTTATTAAGGTTAAATGAATGCCCTCCTTGAGGCATCAGTAATTCCGTTCTGTAAAATACTATCAGATATCTAATGGATTAGCCTTTTGTTGTCTTTGGACAATGATGTGTCAAGCAGTCGGCTTCTATATGAAGATAACTAACCATCAACAGAAAGTTCCCTTTGGAGGGGATACCTTTGTTACTTGGCACGTTAGGAAACCATATGTCTTATCAATAATTCTATGGTCCTAGTTTTATTTAAAGGAGCCCTAGTGGTATAGTGGTTAAGTGTTCAGCTGCTAACTGAAAGGCTGGCGATCTGAACCCACCAGCCACTCTGCTCCACGAGAAAAATATGTAGCAGTTTGCTTCTGTAAAGATTACAGCTTTGGAAACCCTATGGGACAGTTCTACTCTGTCCTATAGGGTCCTTATGAGTCAGAATCAACTTGACAGCTCTTTAAGTCATGTTTACTATGTCTCTGAACATTGGTTAAAATCTGTCCGAAGTAGTCTCTGATCCTAGATTCTGCAAAAACTGAAAAGTATAGAGAAGATTTTCAGATAAGAAGAGACCTTGGTGATCACCTAGTCTATACTCATAGTTTTATGAACTGTAATGATACTAAGGCCCAGCGCTGTTCCTTCATTCAAGTCAGTTACTGCACCCTTATGAAGTGGCAAGTACACTGCTGGTATGTAACAAGGGCTTAAACTAAGACCACGGCAGGGACAGGGAAAGGAGGAGACAGATTTGAAAAATATTAAATGAGGCATACAATTTAGAAAATGACACAGTTGAAACCTGAACCCACGTCAAGATGTCTTTTGGGGTTGAACACTGTTTTACCTTGCAATGAATCAGACACGGAGGAGATTTTTTTGCAAGCATTATCTTGAAACAACAGGTTTTTTTTCCCTATAGATACCATTAGTGTAGTATAGTTAAATAGTACACTAACAGAAACTCTAGCAAAGAGTATATAGAAAAATCATGAGGACATAGACAGTGGGCATAGAGATTTGTCACGAATAAAGCACCTTATATATGCAGCATTTGGCTAACTTTCTATGCCAGTTTACAATTAAACAACGGATAAAGAGATCATTAAATAGTTGGTAAAGGAACAGAAGGTGCTATTATCACTCCATTCCCACCTTTAAAATCCTTTGACTAAAAATGACTCAATTTATAAGTTTCTGGATCATCTGCCCTGTGATTAATCTCTTTATACTTAGTAGGAGTGAAGACGACAGCTTTAACTTGGTTGGTACATTTTTTAGTCCAGTGAATAACTGAGCCAGACAACAACCAAGTCAAATGGAAAGTGAAATCATTAGGTGGGGTGAAGTGATGTCAAATCTGAGTGTTTTCTCTCTTAACCTTCTGGATGGAAATTTGACTCCACTTGTCTGATTGGCACACAGGAGTGTATAAAAAAGCATTTGTTAAATAGCTCTGTGAATAATAAAATCTACTCCTATTATCTGCTTGAGAAAAGCTGAAAATGTTATACATTTTTTTCTTTTTAAAACAAGATACTAATTTGCCTGCAAAATTTGAAGAATTTATAGTTGTCCTAAAGTTTCTATATTATACAATTAGATTAGTATTGGCAGAAGCCAAAACTTCCAATTCAAAAAGATAACTTGTGAGTGTGTAATAAGGTAGCTAAGCAGTGGTTTATTCTGACCCTCTACTATTCTTACGAAGCCCTGGTGGCATAGTGATTAAGAGCTCGGCTGCTAACCAAAAGATCAGCAGTTCGAATCCACCAGCTGCTCCTTGGAAACCCTGTGGAGCAGCTCTACTCTGTCCTATAGGGTTGCTATGAGTCGGAATTGACTCGACAGCAATGGGTTTGGTTTTTTGGTTACTCTGCTTATACAGTAAAAGTGTCACTATTCACTTTATGGCAGTGATACTATAAAACAATGTTGTCTTGTGGCTCCATATTTTTAAAAACCATATAGTAGTGTGATGGTGCTAAGAGTATGCTATATATGGACAAGTCTTGGTAACCTATCCATCAGAATCAGTTATGTTATGCTGCAGTGGTGAATACCAAAGTCTCAGTGGCTTGAAACAACAAAGCTTTAATTCTTATTCATGATATATATCCATCATGGGTAGCCTGGGGGCTCCACTCCATGTTCTCCTCATTCCAGGACCCAGGATGACAGGGCAGCCAACATCTGCAACATTGCCAGTGTTGACGGCAGGAGTAAAGAGAGATTTCTGGCTTGCAAGTTCCACATGTCATTTTTAATCAAAACTTGCTGGCAAGAGCTAGTCTCACAGCCTCATTCAACCATAAATATGAAGTGCAATCCTACCATGTGCCCAGAAAGCAGAGAGCTGGAAATATTTGGTGAACTGAACTAATGACAGTCACAGTTACCCAAATAATTGCTCTATTACGGTTTCACGTATCTTTGTTTTCTCTACTTGGCTAAACTGTGAAGTTAGAATTTATGACTTAAAAGGTTCCTAACAAATTCTTTTGGTCCCATGATTATGAAGAGAGCAGCTCGATTTAAACAGTGATGCAAAAGTAATTATGTCCATTTAGAACATTTTTTTCAATAGTGTGTGTGTGTGTGTGTGTGTGTGTGTGTGTGTGTGTGTGTGTGTGTGTATCCAGTTCTGAGATAATACTAAAGTTGCCAGGGAAAGATTATATAATAAAATGGTTCAAATGAATTGAGAGCCCAGAAAGGAACCACCTGACAATCAAACCCACATAATCTACAAAATAGATATTACAAAATTGACTGAATTCATTTTCCACAGATGATATACTCTATTAAAGAATAAAGTACAGAACACTAATACTACAAAAATACCTCTCTTTACCTTTATTATATTTGCTGCTTAAAGCCTGCCATTAGGAATCACTCAAGCATTGTTGGAAAGGAACACTCAACTATGCTGACTGTTCCCACTTTAAGATCATAGCCATAAATCCCAAATACCTAGGACTATTAAATTTTTATCTTCAGACATCACTTCTCTCAGGAAGTCCAGACTAATATATCTTGATATCTCTTTGATGTCTATTACGTATCGCAAACTTAACCTAGACAAAATAGAACTCATAATTTTTATGCTTCACAGAACTGCTTCTCTCTTGGTTCTTTCAATCTCTATAAACTGCACCATTCGCCCAGTTGCTTAAGCCAAAAACACAGGAATCCTCCTTGATTCCTCTAAATCCAACCTAGCAGCAAGTCCTAGCAACTTTACTCCTAAAACACATACCCAGGATCTAGGGACTCCTATTTCCCCTGCTAGCCTAAGCCACTATCAACTTTCACCTGGACTACTGTAAAATCTCCTAATTGATCTTTCTGCTATCACTAACTCCCTGTCTCCAAACCCATTTTCCACATAGTGGTGGAAGTGATCTTTTAAAAATGAACATCAGACCATATCACTCCGCTCCTTAAAAAAGCCCTCATGATCTGTCCCCACTTTTCTCACTGACCAGACTTTAATATCACAAAGCGCTCCTTTTCTTTCTCGTTATACTGGTCATTCTTTCCCTCCACTATGCCTGGCTTGGCCTCACCTTAGGGCTTTTGCATTAGCTTTTCTCCCCACCTTTGCAGGAATGTCTGCTTGTCATTTAGGCTGTTTAAATGAAATTTCCTCAGAGAGATTTCTCACGACCACTCCATAAAGAGGACCCGATTCATCACTCTCTCTCACATAACCCTGTTTAATTATCTATATACTTGTAAACGACATCAGAAATTGGAAACTCAGCTGTTTTGTTGACCACCATATCCTACGTGCCTAGATCAGTGCCTGGCTCATATTAGGTTCTCAGTAAATATTTGTTGAAAGTATATAGGTGATATGAGTATACACAAGGTACATGATACTGTATGTGAGCTGGCAAGGTACCAAAGTTTATGTGACAATACTTCTAAATTCATCCCTAGACACTATAGTTAATCTGGAACTTCGGATGATAAAATTATTAGATTATAAAATAGTAAACATAAAAAAAGAAGAAACTAAATGTTTTGTAGTATAATTTAACCACAAATAATTGAGTTGGCTTGGAGGACAATCTTTATGGAAACCACAACAATTAGACATTCGAAAGGGAAAAATAAAATGAACAAGAACAAGAGCTGCAACAGTTACAAATATCAAGCATTTACCATGTGCAGGCACTTTATATTTGTCATCTCATTAATTTTAATGAGTAGGTGTTACTATTTCCATTTTAGAAATTAGAATATTCAGACTCAGAGAGGTTAAGTAGCTTGCCCCAAATCACACAGCAAATAACTATCAAAATTAGGAATAACTCTGATATCTTAACTCATAGAAGGCAGTCGTGTGGTGAGTCCTGATTTAGGAGCAGCATTATCTACAACTGTAAAATTAGTGACATCACAGGAATAAAAAGTGTAATAGCAACAGCAAGGGAATCCCAAGCATTAATGAAGTGTGGTGTCCCATTATGCTATGTATAAAAACAAAAAAAGCAAACTCGTTGCCGTCGAGTTGACTGTGACTCATAGTGACCCTATAGGACAGAGTAGAACTGCCCCATAGGGTTTCCAAGGAGAAGCTAGTGGATTTGGATTCGAACTGCCAACCTTAACCACTGCACCACCAGGGCCTGATGCTCTGCATATAAAAAAACAAACAAACAAACCTCTTGCCATCAAGTCGGAACCCTGGTGGCATAGTGGTTAAGAGTTATGGCTGCTAACGAAAAGGTGGGCAATTTGAGTCTACCAGACGCTCCTTGAAAACCCTATGGGGCACTTCTCCTCTGTCCTATTCAGTTGCTATGAGTCAGAATCAACTTGATGGCAAGGAGTTCTTTATGCTCTGTATAGGCCACAGCATATCTGAGATATAAGCAGGCTCTAGGGGCATGACTTTACATGGAACACTGGCAAACTTTCTGCATTCAGTGAAAAGCAACACCAGTCAAGACAGTTATTATCTGAAAACTGTGTCAAACATAAGAAATACTGACAAACTTAGGATCTTTTAGCTTTCCAAAGTAAAAAAGTCAGAGGGATGAAATGGTCTTCAAATAAAATAGCGTTATATCTTATTAGAGTTCACTGAGTTGTACAAACAGTTTGCTCTCAACTATGAACTTAATGGCTGGCAGTTCAAATTCATCTAGTGGCACCACAGAAGAAGGGCCTGGTTATCTGCTTCTGTAAAGATTACAGCCAAGAAAATCCTATGGAGCAGTTCTATTCTGTAACATATGGGGTCCTTATGAGTAGGAAATGACTTGATAGCAACAGTGTTTTTTTGGTTTATTTGTTCGTTTTAATCTTATTTAGGGATTGGTCCTACTTGCAGGACTTAAGGTGAAAATCAAATTGTCCTGAAAAATCCCTTAGAAAAATAATATGCTCCAGTAAGACGTAACAATTTCAATAGGTCTAAAATCACAAGGCTTTCCTCCTATTTTACAGATTGCCATTTATTTTCCACTGAGCAGTAGGAAACGTCAAGTAGTTGTTTTGTCTTTAGTGGCCATGTTGTATAAGGAATGTTTATCTCTAAATGTACTGTTCATATTATGAAAGGATAATGGGAACTGAGACAGATGGGGGAAAAGAGATACACATTTCCCATTTCACACTCACTCCTGGACATAGGCTTAAGCAGAATGCTCAACACTATTCAACACTATTTAAATTTTTTTTTTTTTTTTTTTTACCTATTCCTTCCTCCCTGTTTTGTGGGAGGGATGAGGGGGGTATATGCTGAATATGCCTAAATTATACAGACATATAACATGACACCACTATACATGAATGACTTTCACGTAGAAGATTGATCTGGTATGATACAATAGGCAGAACTAGGACCAATGGGTGGACATTACTGGGTGGAATGGGCTTTCATTTAAAGTGGTGTGCCTTTTGTCTCACAAAAGATGAATGTAGAGGTTACAAGGCCACATATGTTGGAATAGATAGTCCAATTCCATTCCAATACTAAGACAATAATTATCTGAAGCAAGTGAATAAAATTTTAAAAAAACAGTAGAAAAAAATTACTGTCTGCTCTTTTAGATTATTCATATTATTGCTCTCTTTATTGTTTGTAATCCAAAATCGCTGTGTAATAAAATAAGACGTAAACTTAGCATTCCTAGAGTAAATCGGTGATCTATGATATCCCTAAAATTCAGACTGAATGAGTCACTGAATTGGGTGCCCTATCTTTGTAAGGAAGACTGAAGAAGAATTGATGCCTCCGAACTGTAGTGTTGGCGAAGAATATTGAATATACCATGGAAGAAGTACAATCAGAATGCTCCTTAGAAGCAAGGATGGTAAGACTACATCTTATATACTTTGCACATGTTGTCAGGAGGTAGCAGTCCCTGGAGAAGGACATCATGCTTGGTAAAGTACAGGCTCAGTGAAAAGGAAGCCCCTCAACAAGATGTATTGACATAGTGGCTGCAACAATGGGCTCAAGCATAACAATGACTGTGAGCATGACACAGGACTGGGCAGTGTTTCATTCTGTAGTACACAGGGTTGCTATGAGTTGGAACCGACTCGACAGCATCTAACAACAACATCATTGTAAATTACTTCAAATGTTAGACATGATTACAATAATTTTAAAGTTTAAAGAGAAGTGCGAAAGACAGTAGAAAATTAAATAGAAGAATATAAATGCCAAGAGAAACAGGCATTTTTCAAAGTTTCAAGTGACGTTAACCAAAAGAAAATTTTAACTGTATTGACTAAAAAGACAAGGTACAATAGTATCTTTGAAAGGTAAGCCAGGAATGCACTTGAGTTAGCAGCTGATTCAATGTGCTAAACAAAATTCCTTCTGTTTTCCTATATGTACCCTGTGCATATTTGTATTTTAAGTCATTGTATTATGCAAAAATTCTTTTTTTACCTATCTGCCTTACTTGCTAGCTCTGCAAGAAAAAGGAATGCTAAAGTGCATACACCTCCCTCCTTCTCTTCCTTCCTTCCTTCTTTCTTTCCTCCCTCCCTTCCTTCCTCCATCTCTCCCTCCTTCCCTCCCTTCCTTCCTCTCTCCCTCCAACATTTACCTTTAAAAATTATTTCACTTTTTCCTCCTTTAATAATTAAAAAAAAAAAACAAAAACAAAAAGCATGCTTTTCTAAACTTCCAAGGACATATGCTACAAAGCTTTGAAAAGGAATTGAAATTTGTAATGAGTTCAAGATTTCATTTTTTTGACTAAGATTTCAAATCCAGGAAAACAAGGACTTTGTTATTCACTATTGTATCCCTTAAAACAGTGAGTGCGCACAATACAGGGGAAACCAGCACAACTCGTACAAGGAAAGGTCATGGAAGCTCCATAGACACATCCAAACTCCCTGAGGGACTGAATTGCTGGATGGAGGGCTGTGGGGACCATGGTCTTGGGGAACATCTAGCTCAACTGGCATAACACAGTTTATAAAGACAACGTTCTACATTCTACCTTGGTGAGTAGCGTCTGGGGTCTTAAAAGCCTGTGAGCAGCCATCTAAGATATTCCACTGGTCTCATCGCTTCGGGAGCAAGGGAGAATGAAGAGAACAGGATACAAGGAAAAGATCAGTCCGAAGCACTAATGGACCACAGCTACCAAGGCTTCCCCCAGACTGAATCCGGTACAGCTAGATGGTGCCCGGCTACCACCACTGACTGCTCTGACTGGGATCAGGACAGAGGGTTCTGGACAGAGCTGGAGAAGGATGTAGAACAAAATTCTAACTCACAAAAAAAAAAAAAAAAAAAACCCAGATTTACTGGTCTAAAGGAGACTGGAGAAACCCCAAGAGTATAGCCCCCAGATACACTTTTAGCTCAGTGGTGAAGTCATTTCTGAGGTTCACCATTTAGCCGGGGAGTGGACAACCCCATAAAACCAAAGGGGACTAATGAGGCACAGCAGTCCAGCGACAAGGGCCAGGAGGCAGAAGGTGACAGGAAAGCTGGTGATAGGGAACCCAAGGTTGAGTGAGGATAGTATTGATGTGTTGTGAGGTTGTTAACCATTGTCATAGGGCAACATGTGTACTAACTGTTAAATGAGAAACTATTTTGTTCTGTAAGACTTCATCTAAAGTGAGGATAGCAGCACAATTGGAAGAGCGTAGTCAATGTCACTGAACTGTGCATGTAGAAATTTTTGAAATGGTGTATCTTTGGCTATGTATATTTTCACCAAAAAAAAGTTCGAGAAGGGAGAGGGTTGACATTTCATGGAGTTGTTAACCAATGCCATAAAACAGCATGTGTACTACTGTTTCATGAGAAACTATTTGTTCTATAAGCCTTCACCTGAAGTACAATTTAAAAAAGAAAAGAAAAGAAACAGTGAGTGCCTGGCAAATATTAAGCATTCAAATATTTGTTGACTGAATTTTTTTATTAGAAAAACTGTCTTCTCTAAGGAAGCTTGTTTTAAGTTTCAAACTTTCTACTGGTTCACTAACAGAAATTATCATTGTTTATAGCAAGAATATAGAAAATGGCAGAAGTTATTTTTATACTCTATATACAATATAGAATGTGTGGAGAGAGTTGAAAGAATTTGTGATATAAATATAGGATTCACAGACTGATAGCATCTTAGAGATGTGTTGACAAAAATAATGATGATAAATAATAAAAAAAAAGTTAACATATATTGAGTGCTAATTATGTGCCAGGCACTGTTCTAAGGATCTTACATGCATTATCTCGTAATTCTCACAATTCTAGATAGGTACTATTATTATTATTCCTTTTTACTGGTAAGGAAATTGAAGCATAGAAAGGTTAAGTGGGATGCCCAAAAATCCAACAGGTAGGAGCCCTGGTGGCAGAGTGGTTATGATCTCATCTGCTAACCAAAAGGTTGGCAGTTTGAATTCACCAGCCACTCCCTGGAAACCCTATAAGGCAGTTCTACTCTGTCCTAAAGGGTCGCTATGAGTCAGAATCAACTCGATGGCAGTGGGTATAGTAGTAAGTAGTGAAGTTAACACAGATCCAGGCAGTTGGATTCAGAATCCACACTGTAAACCACTACAGAATGGTGTTTCCTTATATATGATGTAAATCAGATAATTTGATCTGGCTAAATCCCTCTTTATAAATAAGGTTCCTAAGTAATCTCCTGTGGTCTGAAATTTTCTAGAATGTCCTGACCCTAGGCAAAAAGAATCTTCCAAAATCAGCACTGCATCCACAACACATTGCCTGTGACAGGGAAAAAGCTTATTTTTATGATGGTTCATAAACAGGTTATATACCCCAAAGCAAGAGAAATTCCATGGCTTTATATTAAAATGAAAATACATGTCCAGAAAAGGATATTTCCTGTGACTGGAGCTAACAAGAACTACTACATCAAGGAATGTTTTCAAAGGGCTGTAGTACACCTTCCAGAGTGACAACCCCTCTAAAAGTATGATTTGGAGATAGCTTACTGATTAAAGTACTTAACTATATGCCAAATAAAGCAAAGAAAAAAAATGAAATGAATAAAATAATAAAAAACTAATCTAGCACAATCTTTACGCTTGAGCATGCAAATATGATAGCCTGGAAAAGGAAACTTCAGTCTTTTGGGAAGTCAAGGTTCGTAACCATGAAATTTTGTTTACCCAGCATGGGGTAAACAAGCAAAATAGTTGACTTATTTTGGTAAAGACCACGTTTACCAAATAACTTTCAATAACTGATAAGACCTCCCAAGTTTTTAATAGTAAGAGAATAGCAATTTTAAGCACTTCTCAGTCTATTCCTTCCTCTCCTTTCCAATCACACTCACAATCACTGTTCTTCTTCAGATAACTCTTCCTGGAGTACTGTAACACTCTCTGATCTTCTCTGCCTATCTATAACCCTTCCCTCCATCTAAGATATGGTTTCCAGGGGAAATTTTCCTAAATCACTGTTTATTATGCCATTCCTTGCCTCAAAATCTTTAATAGCTCCTGTTGCATTCACTGGAGCCCCGGTGGTGCAGTGGTTAAGAGCTCACCTGCTAACCAAAAGGTTGGCAGTTCAAATCCACCAGCTGCTCCTTGGAAACCCTGTGGGGTAGTTCTACTCTGTCCTGCAGAATTGCCATGAGTCAGAATTGACTTGACAGCAAAAGGTTTAGTTTGGTTTTTTTGGTTGCATTTATTAAAAAGTCAAAATAAATCAGCTTACTATTTAAGTCATTTTATGATGTGGTTCTGCCTACCTTGCCAGCTTTATTCACGACTCTATGCTCCTCATGATCTGGTCACTTTTCCCCATCTTTCAGATGCATTTACTTGTGCATTCTGTTCCTCTGATGGGATAGTGCTTCTTTTAGTTAGGGCATATCCTAAGTTTCTATAACAAAGAGATCCCAAAAGTCTCAACCAACTGGACATTTATTTCTCTCTTACACAACAGTCCAGAGGTAGCTGGGTAGTCTGCTAAGGATATGCTGTCCTGCTCCAAGAGATTTTCCGGGGAGTATAATTCTTACTATCCTGTTACTGTTTCATCTCCTAGGATGCTTTCCTTAATGGTGGGTGGAAGATGAGCTGGGAAAGGAGAAAGAGATGGAGGAATGCACGCCCAATCATTTTATGGACAAGATCCAAAAAACTGCAGGTATTATTTCTACTTAAATCCCTTTGGCAAGGATTTTGTCACATGGTTACACCTCTCTGCCAATGAGGCTGGAAAAAGTAGCCTCAAGGTTGGCAGCCATGTGCCCTGTTAAAACTTGGGGGTGCACTGGTTGGCAGGAGGGGGTTCTGTACTAAAAGAAAGAAAGAAGAATCTGAAGACTGAGTTCAGTTATTAGTCTCAGCATTAGCTTTCTTTGATTTATGTCTTTAAAAATCCAATTCATTTTTTTCAAAGCCAAACTCAAATGGTAGCTTCTCCTGGTCAGTCATCTCTGATCTCTCCTTTTCTTATTCCATAGTTCTCCAATGGAATAGCAACTCTCCTGCCTTCACATTTCATAGTTTCTTGTGTTTTTTTCATGGATTTGGGCACATTTTAGGTATATTACAGATACGTCAGAGGAATTTTACTGAAAATATTTTTAATAAGAATATTGAAACAAAGTATGTATGTATTGTCTTTTATTAATGATTTACCGAAACAAAGAAAATCCTTGAATGGTACTAATGGGTCTTTCTACATTTTTTATTTCTTTACTTAGGCTTTTTATTTATTTTCATTTTTTATTCTCATATCTGATTTCTTTACCCCATTTGCCAACATATCAGTTATTCTGGGGTTCATACCTTCGTATTTTGTCATAACAAGCTTACATTTTCAGACAAAGCTTAGAATATGAAATAGCTTTCCGTTCTATTGTGATAAATCATTTTTTCATTTCTTAATGTTTTAATACAAAAATAAAATACCTATTTTACATTTAGTTACATATCATAATAGATTATTGTACTTATAGAATTTCACTGTTATAATGTATATTCTGAACACAGTATACCAAATAATAAAAAATTAATGTTGCTATTTTTCTTTTAATATTGAACTATAAATTATGAGCAAGGGGTCATTTCTTTTGATGAAAAACCTCACTGACCAGACATAGTGAATATTTACATATCATTCTTTTTTGGCAGAGTACTTAAGATGCCTGAAACAGTAACTATTATCAAGCCAAATTTAAAGAAATTTTACATAAAAGTCTTTTAAATGATAGGAGCATAATAAAGTATATAATAAATTCCCTTTACCTAAAACTCAAAAAGATTATAACAGCTTCCTACTAAGGAAAAAAAAAAATTAACAGAAATCTAAATCTGTCAGTAATTTCAAATTTAAATGCATGAAACAGCCTGAGGGGATTATAGTAATTGTTGGTTAGCAGATGAGTTATAAACATGGAAATACTTTTTAAACACCTATTTAATCTCCACTGAAACATGCGATCTTGAAATTATATTGAAATACAACTTAAAATATATGCGTTTACAAGACTAAGCCTCTGATATATTTAATGATCATGTTTTAAGAGGCATAAAGCTATGGTTAATACTGAATATATTCTTCAAAAATATTAATATTTTGTCCTTTCTGTGTAGTTTAAAAAACAACCACTCAGGCAAACTTTATCTTAAAACGTAATGGTTGATTTTTTTGGCAAACCTATAATAATGCATATGATCAATCTTTACTTAATTATTTTGAGTCACAAACACAATTAATAAATCATCTTTGAAGTGCAGTAACCATAATCAGTATACTCTGGAGCAAGTCCAGGGGACCATTAATCAAAACAAGCAGCAAGAAAAGTGAGAGCCAGCCTGAACAGTTAGATAAACACAGAGTGAAGCTAATAAAAACCTATCTCGATTTAAAACCACCACTGTGTTTACTTTTGAAACAAAGATAAACATTATGATAAAATTAAAGTTATGTAAAAAATGGGGTTTGCTCATGATGACAAAAGTAAATATATAGCAATTGCACATTCATTTCATGTCCCTAATTTGACACTAAAGGGGTTTAAAGTTTAGTCATAAAAATCTTCAAGTCGATACTTGAATATGCTAAATTATATTCTCCAAATAAGTTAAATAGGATGAGAATTATGAAATTTAAGTGCTTAACACAGTGCCTGGCACACAGTTATCAAACAAATATTGGCAATTACTGTTAGTTTTGAAGCAGTATAATAAAGTAGCTAAAAATCATGGTCTTTGGAATAAGATTCAAAATCATAAATGTATTACTTATCTTTGGGCAAGATATGTATCCTCTTTAGGCCTGAGCTTGTGATCTGTGAAATTGGTATTATTAAAGGAGATAATGTATATAAAGGACTTAGCTTAGTTTGTAGGACATAGTAAGTACTCAATGAATGTTAACTATTATCATCATTATTGATGATCAATTTAACTAACAATGTATGTAAATATAAAATGTTATTAACAATAAAAAAGGCAAATGATAAACTTGGAAAAACAAAGATTAATACTTCCAGGTATGAGTTCCTTTAAAGCAACAGGAGACGAAGATATTCATGGAAAATTGGCTAAGGATATTGTTATAGATTGATTTGTGTCCTCCAAAAGTATGTGTTGTAAATCCTAACCTCTAAGCCTGTGGCTATAATCCCATTTCGCAATCGGTTGTCTTTGTAATGTGAATGAGGCAGGATTATTGTAGGATGCATCTTGAGTCAATCTCTTTAGAGATATAAAACAGATTAAACAAGCAAGGGAGCAGAGGAGAGATGGGGTAAAATAGATGTGAAGACACATGGAGATTTCCAAGGAATTAGGAAGCGGAAGCTGAACAGACAAGAACTTCCTCCAGAGCTGACAGAGAAACAAAGCTGTCCCCTAGAGCCGGTGCTCTGAATTTAGACTGCTAGCCTCCTAAAACTGTGAAAAATAAATTTCTGTTTGTTAAAGCCATCTACTTGTGGTATTTCTGTTATAGCAGCATTAGATAACTAAGATATGAACAGTCAATAAACAAAAGATGAAATGCCAATAATCAATAAATATTTGAAAAAATAAGTTATTATTTAATAGTTAAATAGTTAAATGAAAAAATTGAAACAATGAGATATCATTCACTGGCGCAGTGGTTAAGAGCTACAGCTACAGTGAGCTACGCTGCTAACCAAAAGCTCGGCAGTTCAAATCCACCAGCTGCTCCTTGAAAACCCTATGGGGCAGTTCTACTCTGTCCAATAGGGTCGCTATTAAGTAGGAATTGACTCCAAGGCAACAGGTTGGGGTTTTTTTTTTGTTTTGTTTTTTTTTTTGGGGCAGGGAGGGCCTGGCATTAACCAAAATGAATTGGAAAACACAAGAACAAACAGAATACACTGCTTGTGGGAGTATAAATCATTATAGCCTTTCTGGAGGAAATCTAGCAAAATATAACAAAGGACTAACAAGTACTTACACCCTCTAACCCAGTATTCTACTTTTGGGAATTCATTCTAAGGAAATGATCAGTCATATGTGCAAATTTATATACAACACTGTTTGCAATAATACAAATGTGGATAAAACCTAAATGTCCAGCAGGGGATTGGTTAAACAAATTATGTATATTTACACAATGGGATACTATGAATACAAAATGATGTTGGAGCAATGTATCTACTATGACAGATATTTATAATATATATTTAAGTGAAAAAAAATAGCAGGTTACATCATAAATAGTATGAGACTAGTTTTGCCAGCGTATTTTAAAACCAAACCCGTTGCCATTGAATTGATTCAGAAACATAGCGACAGTATACGATAGAGTAGAACTGCCCCATATGGTTTCCAAGGCTGTAAAATTTTACGGAAGCCGTAATTTGAAATTTAAATGCATGAAGCAGACTGCTACATCCTTCTTCCTTGGAGCAGCTAGTGGGTTTGAACCCCTGACCTTTCGGTTCGCAGCTGAGCAGTTAACCACTGCGCCACCAAGGCTCCTAGTGTATCTTATGTAAAAACCAAAAACCCACTGCCTTGGAGTCGATTCCAACTCATTTTGACCCTATAGGACAGAGTAGAACTGCCCCATAGGGTGTCCAAGGCTACGAATCTTTATGCAAGCAGACTGCCACATCTTTCTCCCATGGTTAGCAGCCAAGCACTTTTAATCACTGCACCACCAGGGATCCTTGTCTCTTAAGAAGAGGAAAAAAATCTGTAAACATACAGTCAAGTTTTACCAATGCTGTCGAGTTGATTCTGACTTATGGCGACCCCACATGGCTCAGAGTAGAAGTGTACTCCACAGGGCTTGGTGTTAATGGTAGTTGACTGTATGTGGTAGAATTATGAGTGTCCCATACACTCATCATTTCCCTTCCGTGTGTTTTCTGTTTTTGGGGAAGAGCATGGGATGAGCTTTTATAATCAGGAAACATATAAAACAAACTTTGTTTTACTGAAAAATAAATGGCTTAATATTGCTCCTCTCTCCCCCTACAGTTAGGTTTTATTTACTTATTTAATCTATAACATTGATAATAGAAACATAGGAAGAAGTATATTAGAAGGCAAACTGATAACTTTTTTCAAAGCTCCATTAAAGGGCAAATCTTCCTAACAGTGAATATTTTATTTTATAATAAACTCTATCTTGACTGCAACTGGATTACTGTGGGGAAATGGGCTTTCTAGGATCCTGAAAAGATGTGGCAAACATGATAACTTCAGTTCAGTAGCCAAGAGAGCCTGATGTTTGTAATTATTCCTCTAAACAAAACTGCATGTATTCTGCAATTTCTCCCAGAATGGTGTTGAAAGCCTCTAGTATAAAAAGGCAAAAATTAAGCTTTTCTAGGTCCAGAAAGACCATACCTTATACAAACCATGTCAGGGGCAGCTGTGCAGTACCTGACCCCCAGGGAAGAGATGGTGCATCATTACCTGCTCCTTGTAGATACCTGGATCATGATAAAATTTGGAACCTTGACTAATTAAATCAGAAACTTACTCTAAGGTATAAGGAGGGTGTGTGTGTGTTGTTGCTGTTGTTGTGTTGCCATCCACACCACACCTGAAATATTACAACTACACAATTCATTAATGGGAACACTTAAATTATTTGCTGATCACTCTAACTCTTTCTCACTGGTGAAAGATTGATTCAGAGCACACAGTTAAAACTCCGTCCCTACAATTCAAGGAGCAACATCTGTGAAAACTTATAATTTAATATTTTTTAAGGTGGTTTAGAAAAACAGGTTCAAACTTTGTGTTTTCAGAAGACATTCATCACATACAAGTCTAAACCATATCCATGGGCATCTGCATTAGATAAATGGTAACACGTTTTCCCTTGTTAGTCCACAAAAATAAGGACAATACAAAAGTATATAAAGAGTATGTAAGTAGTTATTTGTACGTTGGCCCAAACTATTTTAATGGTTTTTTATCTTGCAGCTGACATGATGTCCAGCTGTTCCTTTTTGGGGGTGTACTGATGTGTTCCAGTCACTAAATTCTTCCAGAAAATGACTCTGCTGCCCTCAGCAGGGCCATTAGTAGGACAAGCAGAAGTCTCATCAGTAGTAGGATTATGTAGAGTGGGTATAGGGAGACCCCATAAACATACCAAAATTTCTTTCTGTGGTTTATTTTAATGTCTGACATTGTATAATTATTGTTGAAAGGTTTTTATCTTTTAAGTCACTGATATTTAAGAATTTCAAAAGTTCATATTCTAAACTAGTGTCCTGCAGAATACTGTTCTTTGGATGGTTACTAAATCTTTTCTTTTTTGGAGGGGTGCAGATTACATGAGGGTGTTATGAGTAAGTACATTTGAAAAATCATGATTACTCTAAAATCTACAAGATACTGCAAAACTCAACAACAAAAAGACAAGTAACTCAATTAAAAAATGGGCAAAGGATATGAACAGGCACTTCGCCAAAGAAGATATTCAGGCAGCTAACAGACATATGAAGAAATGCTCACAATCATTAGCCATTAGAGAATGCAGATCAAAACTACAATGAGATACCATCTCACCCCAACAATTCTAGCATTAATCCAAAAAACACAAAATAATAAATGCTGGAAAGGTTATGGAGAGACTGGAACATTTACATGCTGTTGGAGAGAATGTAAAATGGTACAACCACTTTGGAAATCGATTTGACACTTCCTTAAAAAGCTAGAAATAGAAGTACCATATGATCCAGCTATCTCGCTCCTTAGAATATATCCTAGAGAAATAAGAGCCGTCACATGAATAGATATATGCAGACTCGTGTTCACTGCAGCACTGTTCACGATAGCAAAAAGATGGAAACAACCTAGGTGCCCATCAACGGATGAATGGATAAACAAATTATGGTATATCCACACAATGGAACAGTATGCAACGATAAAGAACAACAATGAAACATCTTATAACATGGAGGAATTTGGAGGTCATTATGCTGAGTGAATTTAGTCAGTCACAGAAGGACAAATATTGTATAAGACCACTATTATAAGAACTCAAGAAAAGGTTTAAACACAGAAGAAAACATTCTTTGATAGTTACGAGGGTGGGGAAAGAGGGTGAGGCTTATTTACTAACTAGATAGTAGATACGAATTATCTTGGTGAAGGGAAGGACAGCACACACTACAGGGGAAGTCAGCACAACTGGACTAAACCAAAGCTAAAAAGTTTCCTGAATACAGTCAAACACTTTGAGGGACAGAGTAGCAGAAGTAGGGGTCTGTGGACCATGCTTTCAGGGTACATCTAGGTCAACTGGCATAACAAAGTTTATTAAGAAAATGCTCTTCATCCTACTTTGGTGAGTGGCATCTGGGGTCTTAAAAGCTTGCAAGTGGCTATCTAAGATGCATCAACTGGTCCCAACCACCTGGAGTATAGGAGAATGAAGAACACCAAAGACACAAGGAAAGTAGTAGCCCAAGAGACAAAAAGGGCCACATAAACCAGAGACTTCATCAGCCTGAGACCAGAAGAACTAGATGGTGCCCGGTTACCACCAATGACTGCCCTGACAGGGAACACAACAGAGAGTCCCTGATGGAGCAGGAGAAAGGTGAGGTGCAGAACTCAAATTCTAGTAAGAAGACCAGACTTAATGGTCTGAATGAGACTGGAGGAACCCTGGAAAGCATGGCCGCTGGATTCTCTATCAGCCCAGAACTAAAACAATTTCCGAGGCCAACTCTTCAGACAGGGATTGGACTGGACAGTGGGACATAAAGTGATACTCCTGAGGAGTGTGCCTCTTAGCTCAAGTAGACACAAGAGACTAAATGGGCAGCTTCTGTCTGGAGGTGAGATGGGAAGGAAGAGAGGGTCAGGAGCTGGTTGAATGGACATGCGGAATCAGGGGTGGAAGGCAGGAGTGTGCTGTCACAGTATGGGGAGAGCAATTAGAGTCACATAATAATGTACGTATAAATTTTTGTATGGGAGACTAACTTGAAATGTAAACTTCATTTAAACTACAACAATAAACAAAAATAAAATAAAATAAAGAAAAATCATGATTAGACAAAGTCAAATGAAGTATTTACTGTGAGGTTTCTCAGAACCTTGAATATATCAATTGTCAAGAGTTTTTTTTTTTATTTTGAGGGGGGGCATATGAGAGGTGTGTGCAAATTTTCTAGTGTATGCAGCATTTTCTGAATATATTTGAATATGGAGCCCCTCCTAGGGTACATCCACCACCCATCTGTCTGTTTGTCTTACTGTGATGGCTTGCATGTTGCGGAGATGCTGGAAACTCTGCCACCGATATTTCAAATATCATCAGGGTCACCTATGGTGAATAGGTTTCTATGGAACTTCCAGACTGGCTAGGAAGAAAGACCTGATAATTTACTTTAGAAAATTAGCCAATGAAACCTTATGGATCACAACAGAACACTGACTTGCTTGCTTTCAGACATGTCATCAAGAGGGATCAACTGCTAGAGGAAGACATCAAGTTTGGCAAAGTAGAGGGTCAACGAGGGTGAGGGAGACCCTTGGTGAGAAAGACTGGTACAATGGCTGCAACATGGACTCGAATACTGGTTATTGTGAGAACGATGCAAGACTGGGCAGCATTTCATTCTGTTGTACATGGGGTGGCCATGAGTTGGAGTCAACTCTAAGGCAGCTAATATAATTACATAAAGGAGATCTTAATAGGTACCCTATATTGTTGTTGTTAGCTGCTGTCGAGTTGACTCCAACTTACGATGACCCTGTGTACAATGGAATTATATAATTTTATGGAGCCCTGGTGGTGCAGTGGTTAAGCGTTTGGCTGCTAACCAAAAGGTCGGCAGTTCGAATCTACCAGCTGCTCCTTGGAAACCCTGTGGGGAAGTTCTACTTTGTCCTATAGGGTCGCTATGAGTTGGAATCAACTAGATAGCAATGTTTTTTTTTCTTGTTTATATAATTCTGCAGAATGAAGTTTGTGAAGGGTGCGTAAAGAATAAATTCTTAACTCATCTAACTTCAACAAACTTTTCGACTTTGTTCCCTCCAGCTATCCAAACCTTGGGACTGGAGGCACATTTTTCCTACCTACCTATATATCTAGCTTCCCTCAGACCTTGAAGAATATTTCTTTTTTTCTTTTTCCTTATCAAATATAACTTAAGGAACTCAAAATTAAGTTAAGGTTTTTTCTGGTCCACAATAATTCTTGTTCCTACTCTACTAAGTATAATCTTATACCCCAGTTCTGGTAACTGGGTCTGTATTGTCCCTGTGTTTGACTCCCTATCTTAGTCCCTTGTATAATCCTGATTTGGTTGTTAACTTGAATTTATCCCTCTTCTTGGCCACCTCTCCTGAGGTTGGAGTCCTGATTCTGAGACAAATTCTCATTTCCAGGTCTCTGCTAAGAGTTAACCAAGCCCCTGTTTAGATGCTACCCGATACCTCTTGAAACTGTTTTGCTTTCCAGAGAGAGAAATGAGAAAAAGAACAGCTACAAGACGGTAAAGCAGAATTTCTAGTTGGAGAGAAATAAGCTGAAATGGTTGAAGATGTGACAAGCATTAATTAAACCATTTAATTTGAACATTTTTTTTTGGCTGATTTTATTATCTGGCTGCTAATTTAAATAAGAACGTAAAATAGACTTAATTTAGCCAAATAAGTAATAAACATATTAATTAATCAATTTGTTAAACTAATCTGACTAGTCTATCTGGCCACAACAGACTTTATGTCATACCAACAGAATGCTTTTAATAAATTTTTATTTACTGATATGAACAGAATTAAACTGGTTTGTATTATCTTTTTTAGGATGTTAGAAGAATTAGTAAGATCACTTAAAATTTTTAAAAGTTTTCAGTGAAAAATTCTTCCTTGGCTATAATGTTATACAATAAAGCACAACCTCATTGAAAATTTACTCTGGGTGCCTAATGAAGACTGACTGAATGCACTGCTATTTCATTTAGATACATACTGTGTGTGCATATATATGTATATACATAAACGTACACATATATATACATAATGCTGTTGTTAGGTGCCATTGAGAGTCAGTTCTGACTCATAGTGACCCTATGTAAACAGAATGAAACATTGCCCAGTCCTGCACCATCCTCACAATTGTTGTTATGCTTGAGCCCAATGTTGCAGCCACTGTGTCAATCCATCTCATTAAGGGTCTTCCACATTGAGATGGTAGACCATTGAGGGTATATATAATATACACACACATATATATATGTAAATAAAATAATTTTACAATGTTCTTTACATTCAGAATTTCACCTGATGATATTAATAAAATATAGAAATATGAAAGTAATTTTATAATTTCTGCAGTCTTTGACAGTTGGTATGTTTTGTTTAATATATGGAATTAAAAAGACATACCAAACAACTCTACAAATCATAATTTCAAGTGATGCAAGATAGTAAATAGCAAGGAATGTACAGCATATGGTAATGTTAAATAATAACTCTTGGTGGTGACGCTAGTTGACAGAACAGGATGAGTGCTCCCAAAGTACAATCATATTGTGTAGATTAGTCACACTCAATTTTTTAATGAATATTTATCAGTATATCCCAGATTCAGGGATCTTAGAGTCTTAGTAAAAGCGGGAAATCATCAAAGATCTAAAAATATTCTGGTAATAAGCATTTTAATTTATAAAAAAAGGCAAAATGTCAGTACAATCCTGCACCTCGGGACTGCTAACAAACACATGCTATTATCCCTGTGAACACTCTACAAAAGTTTCAGTATGTTTTCAATTTTCTAGTTTCCTGTGTCTCAAAGGAATGAAAGTTTTATTATTAGGAATCCAAAGTTGTACAACATTAAGCAGTTTGAAAGAAGAGTTTAAAAAAAAAGAAAAAGAAAAAGAAACTAAATAGCTTTAGATAAATTTAAATCATTGTATCTAAGAAAATGTAGCAATGACCAAAATATTAGAATTTTCTAGTCAATTTGATACTTTGATCTCTCAAAAACAGTTAAAAGGCAGTATCAAAAGGTAGGGAAAACAAAAGAAAAGCCCTCTGCAACGTAGAAAAAAGAAATGCTATCCTATACATGAGGAAAAACCAAATTATTAACACAGGCCACACGTCAGCCTGGTCTGTCCTCCGAGTACCCATCAGCCTTGTCTCACCCCCCTATTTCCCTTGCTCCTTCCACTCCCATCACACTCACACATTCACCTTGGCACATGCTCACAGGCTGTTTCCTCTGCTTGAACACCCTTTGCTCTCTGCTCCATTATTCTACTCTTCTTTATTCTTCAGAGTACAGCACAAATGATGATTCCTCAAGCCATACCCTCCCCCTAAATCCTAAACTCTTCAAAGGATTGCAATTATATAACTATAAAATGATATGATTAATGTTTATCATCTTGCATATAGACTGCAAGCTCAATGAGATTAGGGATTGTGTTTGATTTTATAGTTCACAACCAAAATCAAAACTTTCTGTGCAATCTTTTCTTCATCACTTCTTGTTGTTGTGCGCTGTGAACCTATATAACTGAGTAGAACTGCCCCATCAATTTTCCTAGACTGTATTCTAGGGAGCAGATCACCATTTCTTTACTCCAGCGGAGACGCTGGAGGGTTCGAATTGCCAACCTTTAGCAGCCGAGCGCTTAACCATTGTGCAACCAGGGCTCCTTTTCTTCAGCACTAAGAGAAGTAAGTAACATTGTATAATATATTTATTATCAGTTAATCTTTTCTAGTTAACATAGCTAAGAATACAAGGAACCTGAATGTGGTAGAATATCCTTTTTTACATACAAAATTCTTTAAAGTACTTGGAATTTCAAAAACTTTTGATAATGGTCATCTGAGAATTACTTTTATTAAATGTCTTTGGAACATATACATAAAGATATAGCCACTCAAATAGTTCATGTTCTTTTAACAAGTAGTACAGGTTAGCACTTGACTGCTAACTGAAAGGCTGGTGGCTCAAACCCACTCAGATGTGCCTCAGGAGAGAGGCATGGTAATTTGCTTCCAAAAAAAAAAAAAAAAAACTGTATGGAGTAGTTCTACTCTGCACACACGGGATCGCTATGTATCAGATTCAACTCAACATCAACCAACAACAATAACAACACAAGTTTATAAGCAGGCGATATCTTCTTTAGTATAACAAATCAAAGAGAAACACTGTGTAGTCAAACAGTTTAATTAACAGTAGTAATCGGTTAATGCTAAACTAACAATTTAATTCAGTAAGATAAGGATAATAATAATAATAATAACTGGTTGTATGCTATATTTGACAAACTGAAATCATTCATCCAAGTAAAGTTAGCCTCTTACTCTCTTGTATGAACACTGGAGTGTATGTTGTTCACTAATCCATTGAGCAATTATTTATAATCATTGATCAGCTTTGTGACCTTGAATAAGTTACTTAAATACTGTGATTCTCTGTTTACTCACCAATAAAATGAGAATAATAATAGCACCTCATTGGATTGTTACAAAAGTAAAATACGTAAAGTACAAAGCAAAGTGCTTGGCGTGGCAATTCTTAAACACCTCACATTATGGGCACTGTACTAGGCACTGTGAGTGAATAAAAAAACTATGAAGGCTTGGTTCCTACCCTTGAGTTTAGAGTACAGTTGAAGTCTTACAAATTAATACAAGTATACCATAAGTTCTACATCTATCTCAATTAAATGCAACCTCAATATTTCAGTCTCCTATGTTCAAAATGGAAATAACTGAAGTATAAAAAATAAAATAAGAACAAAATGTAAAATCTACCTTTTTGTTTTATTTGGGAAAAGGAAGAGAGATTATAAAGCAGAGTATTAACCACTCAACATCTGATTGATAAATGTGCTAAACTAAATTTCTTTTAAATTTTTTCTTTCTGACATCTAACATATGTTTTCCATTCGTACTTAGGGGCAGTCAGGACATAATCGTCCTACAATGATAAAAGTAGCAGACAATTAAAAAAAGCTGATATGGTTTATATCAACTTTTAAAAGTAGTAAAAGTATACAAAATAAACACAGACATGGTCATTTAAAGTGGAAGAGAAAAGGGACATAATATTAACTGCATGCATGTTGGCAGAAACAAACACATTGCCTTTACTAAAAAGCTAACTTTGTTTCATCTCTGTATTATGTGTATTTGAGTACATCTCTGTATTCATTGTATTCTGAATATATTAGTAGCTTCTAAGCCTTATATTTAGTGCACATACAGAGTACATGAAAAGATCTAAGATTCAGCTCTTCAGCATCAAACCAATATACTTCCCTTCCCCCACACCCTGAATTCTTTATCAGACAAAACAACTAGACCAAAAGCTGCATGAGGACAGCACTGTGTCTATTTTCTACTCCCCCCATCAACCAGCACCATGTCTAGCAGATAACACTCATTACTCACTTGCTTAATAATCTACTAAATGAAGTACAGAGTTTCCTGCGTATTTCAAACTGCTTGCATTTCTTTTTCTTTCCCATATTAACATGTAGAGATAGTGTGGCTCTTTTAATGTCTGTGATTTGGAAATTGTTCTTGTTCATTATTTAAAGAGATCATAAAATATCTTAAACTCTAGGGTGGCAAGGGGTTTTGGAGAGATAATGAATAAATTCAAATGATAAACACAATCCAGTAAGAGTTTAACGCACCTTGAGTTTTGCATGTACTGTCTGAGCATGTAAGGAGCCCTGGTGGTACACTGGTTAAGAGATCAGCTGCTAAGCAAAAGGTAGGCAGTTCTAATCCACCAGCTGCTCCTTGGAAACACTATGGGGCAGTTCTACTCTGGGGTCACTAGGAGTTGCAATTGACTCAACGGCAACGGGTTTGGTTTGTTTGAGTCTGAGCATGTCTAAGGGCCCAGCGTAGTATACACTGATGACATTTTTAAGTACAAGTAGATCAGAACAATTGTAGAGAATAAAAAACCCAATGATAGACAAACAAAGTAATTCCACCATTAATACAACAGTGCTTATTTCTGTTTAAGAAATATAAAACTGCCTCTCGGCTTTCAGGCTGTCAGTTTCCTAAACACATGGAATATGCTTCATTTAGCCTTTGCATCCTCAATGTCCACAGCAGAAAACCTCTTGCTCTCAGGAACCCTTCACCCTTTTAAAAATCCTTTAGGACCTTAAGAGTTTTTGTTTATGTATATTATACTTGCTATAACTAAAATTAAAACTGAGAAAAATTGAAAAAAAATAATTCATTTAAAAATAACAAAAACCCCATTATATGATAATATAAAATAACAAAGTTTTATGAAAAATCACTAATTTTCCAAACAAAAAATCTTGTGAGGGCATTGTTTTACACTTTTGCAAATGTGTTTCGTGGTTGGCTTGATTAAAAACAGTTGAATTCTCATTAGCTTCTGCATTCAATCAGATGGGATATGTTATTTTAACTGAAATGTATGAAGACAATCTGGCCTCACACAGGTATGGAACAGAAAAAGGGAGGGCCTTGTTGAAAGGACCTTGGGGACCTACTGGGGTCCTCATGGCACACTTTGAAAACCACTTTGAGATAGTCTACAATATCTACCATATGGTCATCATTTAATAATTATTTGCTAAACTGATGGAAAATTTAGAGAATAAGAAATAAATTGTTGGGGCATATATGCACATGTCCACGCATACAAATGATTTGCACATTCATTTTTTACTCAACTGATAATACTCTTTGTAAGTGCTCCTTGTTTCACTAATGAAACGGTAATTATTCCAAGTTCTCAACTCCTTACGACTAAACTGCGAAGTACAGTGATAGACTGTAGTATGAACCAAAGAGTGAAAAACAGTAAAAATAAAGTATAGAATTCCAAAGTTTAATAGAAAGAAACAGATGACTTAACAGAGACATTTTACTTGAAAAAATACCAAGCATAACCAAATCAAATGGCTAATTCGAATGCTACATGGGTCCCTGTTAAGCAGTAAATTAGACTGAAACACTTTACTGAACACAAGCTGGATTCTAATATTTTTAGCATTCTATATGCCATTTCTAATTAATCTATAAAAACCACAAGAAAACTTTTGCTTATGTTTTTAGCACTTCCGCTTTTAAATATGAATAGGAATTAACCAAATACTAGAGTAAATATATGGATTCAAACATTTTACAGTTTTAAAACCATAATTTTATTTCTTTAAAATAGTCTTAAGTACATTTAGAAATAAAAATATAATTTTTACAAATTATATACTGGATTTTTTTCTTTTATTTTTTCCCATACAAAAATTTATACATACCTTATTATGTGACTCTAATTGCTCTCCACATGCTGTGACAGAACACTCCTCCTTTCCACCCCTGATTTCCCATGTCCATTCAACCAGCTCCTGACCCTCTCTGACTTCCCATCTCACCTCCAGACAGAAGCTGCCCATTTAGTCTCTTGCATCTACTTGAGCTAAGAGTCACACTCCTCAAGAGTATCACTTTATGCCCCACAGTCCAGTCCAATCCCTGTCTGAAAAGTTGGTTGTGGAAATTGTTTTAGTTCTGGGCTGATAGAGAATCCAGGGGCCATGCTTTCCAGGGTACCGCCAGTCTCAGTCAGACCATTAAGTCTGGTCTTCTTACTAGATTTTGAGTTCTGCACCTCACCTTTCTCCTGCTCCATCCAGGACTCTCTGTTGTGTTCCCTGTCAGGGCGGTCATTGGTGGTAGCCGGGCACCAACTAGTTCTTCCAGTCTCAGGCTGATGAAGTCTCTGGTTTATGTGGCCCTTTTTGTCTCTTGGGCTAATACTTTCCTTGTGTCTTTGGTGTTTTTCATTCTCCTATACTCCAGGTGGTTGGAACCAACTGATGCATCTTACATGGCCGCTTGCAAGCTTTTAAGACCCCAGATGCCACTCACCAAAGTAGGATGCAGAACATTTTCTTAATAAGCTTTGTTATGCCAGTTGACCTAGATGTCCCCTGAAAGCATGGTCCCCAGACCCCTACCCCTGCTACTCTGTCCCTCAAAGTGTTTGACTGTATTCAGGAAACTTCTTAGCTTTGGTTTAGTCCAGTTGGGGATTTTTTTTTTTTTTTTTAATGTTATCTCATTATTTGGGCAAAGAATAAAATAACTTACTTTTCCTTTTCTTGAAGCTGATGCTCCTGAGAGGCCATTTTAGGTTCTGTTCCAAGATTTTTTTGCATCTGCTGCCTCCTCTTTCTACTTGGTGCAATATCAGTGACATCAGGACTCGAAAAAATGGAATCATCTTCTCTTAAAGTGGCTAAAATAAAAAATAAGAATATAACAAAAATTATGCATATAATTTGTGGATAAAGTATCAACCTGCTGCTTTGGTACTGACAGAAAGTGACATTAAAATACAGTGAAACCTGTGAGATGGATAGGAATTTTCCTTCTCTAACAGGTTCCTGCCTTACACAGGTTCTGGCTTTCACATATTTTACTGTTTAACAAAACCACTCTTTTAGACCTTTATGCAGATTTAGTGAAGTGAGCCAGGTGGATGGTGTGTAATGCTTTAGTACCAACACAAAACAAAGTATATTGCACACATGAAATAATTTGATCAAAATGGTTTTTAACTATCTTAGGCAACAACCTTCCCCAACCTATTATTAGCACAGTTTAACTTCTTGTAGAACTGGATACAGGCCTTGGAGTCACCTCTAAAAGGTGTTTTGAAAAAAAAATTTTTATATGGGAATAATATGAATTATATTAATAATAATATGAATGAACTAATGGGGACTTCTGCTAGTGATTCAGAAATAATTTTATAAACTTTTGGGCCAAGTGTGAGTAATAAGCACAAGAAAAACATAAAAAAGTAGTAACTGATGTCTCTAATATGGCTAAACCATTAAATTACACCAAAAATATTTGATATACATGAAATAGAGGCAACAATAGAAACATACTCGGTTTATATTCCTTTATTCTCTATAACTTAGTTCCAAAGAGCTAAAGGAGATTTCATTCACTCATTTAATACACAGAATAGTTCGTTATAATACTCATCTCTGAAAGAAAAGAGCTCCTTTCCTATTGGCATATAAAGAAACAGTATTGACATAATTTAGACTTCAGATGTTCTATTGGTTCATATGTTTGTTTTTCCAGCATGTTAATGTTTTTAAGTGATCAAGGGCAAGCTTTCAGCACAATTAAAGAAAATCCTTAGCAGTGTATAAAAGCTTAAAAAGAGGGAAATGGAAGGTGGAAAGTCCTATTAAGATCCACTCCTTTAGCACAAAAAGTGGCTGGTTTAGTGAAATCAAGAAGCAAGAAGTTGAGAAGACATTTCTCCCTGTATCCTGAATAGATTTTTAATTCTGATGAAATTATTAGATCAAATGTATTCAATAACTCTTATCTCTTTCCTTTGAGATGAAGTGTGATGCAAAGGGTCAGCTGACTATGATGCTGGGTAAAAGTATTGCTAGAGATTTAAAGAAGCTAGTATTTTTATTAGCGAAGTGTCCAGCACATAAATTCTCAAAATAGTAGTTGTTAATAAGACAAAAAAATAAGAGAAATGTTTCAAGAAAGTGGACAACAGTGTCCAAGTGATCTCAGAGAGGTCAAGTAAGGTATGGACTGCACAGAATGAGAGCTCAAAATATAGGCTTTTCTACCAGAATGTGATATACGTGCACCTGAAAAACCCATTCTACAAAATTGCACACTAGAAAAATAGGGCTTACAGGGGAAAAGGAAACCCTGATGGTGTAATGGTTAAGTGTTATGGCTGCTAACCAAAAGGCTGGCAGTTCAAATCCACCAGGCGCTCCTTGGAAACTCTATGGGGCAGTTCTACTCTGTCCTATAGGGTCGCTATGAGTCGGAATCAACTCGACAGCAACGAGTTTGGTTGTTTTTTGGTTTATAGGGGAAAAAATAAAGTTTGAGAAGACCACTCAAAATCTATGCAGCTTTGTCATTCTTGTTCTTAGTTCTCTGGTTACATTTACATAAACAATCAACAAAATACAGACTTGTCTAGGAATAAAAATTAGCAGAAGTGTTGAAGTTAGAGAACATTTTAGTTATAGAGAGATTTGCAAAATGGAAAATACTATATTTAATGACACAGAGGGGATTTAGAAAAAAAGATTATAAAGTTTAAACTAAAATATAAGGTAAAATTTAAAAAAAAATTAAAGTCTACAAAAGACTCTGCCATTCATTTCAAAACTCCAAATGATAGCTTAATATTCTACAAAATTGGTACCTAATAAGATGTTTTATATGTGAAATGATTACACTGTTTGTTATAATGGCTGCAATTTACTTTAAGATAAAATGTGATTAAATGTTTGTGTTACTTTAGATGAGCTATAACCCGAGTATTGCCAGCATCTAATCAAGAATGCAGAGACCAGGGACAGTTTCTTGGAATTTTAATAAGAAAGTCTATACTCCTGAGGGGACTACTACAGGCATTTTGTTATCCATATCTCAATCAATAACTGATGCTTCACTAATTAGTGTATTGAATGACAAAAATGTGTTTCTACTGGTGAAAAGAAGGTCTGTAAACTAGCTTGATGAATGTTGTATATGAGCTCTTAAGAGTGAAATTACAGGTATTCAAGATAGATGGATTTTCTAAATTATTTCTGAGATCCTCCCTACCATTTTATGAACAGCGTATGTTTTAGGCTGGGCTCTCCAGAGAAGCAAAACCAGTAAAAAGAGAGATTTATATCAAGGAGACGGCTCACACGGTTTTTAGAGGCTGTAAGTCCCAAGTCCTTGAGGCAGGAAAGAATTCTCCTGATTAATGTAGCTGCAGGGGCTGGTAAACCCAAGATAGGCAGACCAGAGAGCAGTGCGGCCACAGGCTGTGAAGATCGACGATTGGCAGGCAAGACCGCCAGCAAGCCGCTAGCCCAAGTCCCAGGAACCCTAGGACAGACTAACGGAAGCCAGCTGCAGGATCCGGAAAAAGCAAAAGCCCTGGGCAGGCGAGCAGGGAGGAAGTAGGCAGAAGAGGGTGGGGAGATGAAGGCTGAGGGGGAGGTGAGCCACCACAGGCCCTGCCCCTGCCGGTACCACTCAGCAGATTCCATCATGTGGGTGATCATGTATCTAACTTCAACAAGGAAGCGATCACAACATTATACAACTGCCAAAACACTGAGAATCATGGCCCAGCCAAGTTGACACATAATCTTAACCATCATAGAATATAAGAATCTAGTGAGACTTAGAACATTTATTCTTAGGGATGATGCCCTATGCAGAATCGTTAAGTGGTTCTTTGTCCAGCTGTGAACTCTGGACAACTGTGGTTGCCCGATGCCAGCAAGAATCCTCATCCCTGCCTTTGGAATCTGTAGATTTGCCAGAAGTGAACCTTTTATATGAAGTGGTGACTGGAATACCTAAAAGGACAGAGAGCTGGGACTTCTTCAAGTTCATAGGACAGCTACATGAATTGCTTTGTGCTTATTTGCTAGTAAATATTCAGTTAATAATTGTATGTGTGGCAAAATTTAATCTGAGAATTTTTTTTTATTATATAGTCCTATTGCAAAATTGTGGGGGAAGTGTCTAATCTTCCCACACTTCAAACTTCTTTGTGCCTGTCATTATTTACCACAAAGAAGCTATGAGCTGTGTAAGACCAAATGTTTCTAGTCAGTTCACCAGACCATTTTTATTATTTCTTCTTGACAATTACAGGGCAGATTCTCTATGCTGGCATGAAGACAGAGGACTAGCTATCTAGCCTAGTTACTGCTTAAATAGAATATATCTTCTTTAGTTTCTATTTTTGCACCATGAGAAACAGTTCGTCCCTCAGTTTATTATGTACATGTGATAACAAACTGTATTTTAATAGACTCTCTTATTCTAGTTTTGGTAATATCTCTGTGGGCCTTAACAAAAGACAAAGCATTTTATCCTACCCTTCCCTCTCCAACCCAGGATGCCAGAAACCAGGAAAAGGGGGCAATACTTTATAACCTGGCTTCTAAGTATTAAACTGTTCACCTCAAATATTGTTCAAATTTCAATCCACCTACCTCTATCCTTTACTTGTTCTAATGCTTTGTCCTTTCATTTCTCTTTGGTCTTGATGCTGGATACTTTATTTCTATCTGGTATTGGGTACCCTGAACAATGATTCTGGGTCCACAAATAAGCAAAGTATTTTCATACCAGAAATAGTAAGTCAAATACAAAAACAAAAAACCAAACTCGTTGCTGTCGAGTTGATTCTGACTCATAGCGACCCTACAGGACAGAGTAGAACTTCCCCATAGGGTTTCCAAGGCTGTAATCTTTATGGAAGCAGACTGACACATCTTTCTCCTGTGGATTGGCTGGTAGGTTCAAACCGCCCACCTTTCAATTAGCAGTCAAGCTCTTTAACCACTGTACCATCAGGGCTTCTATACATCAAATACAGGGACTCTCAAGTGTCTGTAGTATTCATAACCTTACAAATTTTAAGTATGATAATTACAGTTTTCACTTTCTAGTCTTGCATTCCATTTTTAAGAAAAAAAATCAATTCATATTAAGTTTCCTAGGTTATACATACTCATTATAGATATGAGGAGCAGCTTGAACAGAGTTGGAAAACAACAGCAAATGCTCAAAGGTAATAAGAAGGAATGTGACCTGGTTTGAGTTGTATTCATCAGAGAGAAAAATTCAGAGAATGACACAGGATAAGTATGGGCAGCAAGGAGGAAGGGGAAGGAAAAGGAGACAGAGAGGTATGTTAAATAAATTTGCAAACTTTCTAATCCAGCAGAAGAGTATGGATTTGATGCTGAATGGGGAATTTTTCTCAGAGTCCACCTCCAAAATTCTTAGTTTTAATATTATCATTAGTCTCTCTGTCATAACAATATGTCTTTCACCATTTCCAGGAAATTTTTAAAAAGAAAAGAAAAGAAAAGAAAAAAAAATTCTATTGTCAATTAACTTACTATAGCTGAAATACTGACTGGCAGAACTGTGGGATGAATTTCAAGTTCTCATCAGGTTCACTGCATCTAGAAAATGGGGAATCTTTACACAAGACTTCTTATTGTGAAAGGTGGCTCCACGAAAAGCCACACTTCTTCTCATCTGACAGAAGAACTGCAGGAGCTTGGCAGCAGGCAGTTCAGACATGAGAAAAGCAGAGTGTTGGCTTCCCAGGGTACTCTCAATGTTGAAATGAAATGACACTGTTGGCTACTTAAATTGTCAGCAACTGGATAAATCCCAAGATTTAAACAATCTGGTAGACTTTAGTCTTTGAGCATTATACCCTTTAATCTCAATATTCTTATATTTTTTCAGGTTTACAATTTGTGTATCAGGACCTCATTATTATCTCATATTTATGGATTTATTTCCTCTTCATATGATGTGTAGCTTACCATACAGAGAGAGTCCATAACTCTGTAATAGAGACTGCCATGCTCACACACACCCCTCCCCATTCCTTGCTAAAACACACACACACACACACACACACAAAATCAATGTCCTGAAGCATGTCATTTACATTAATGTTTGTGTAGCTCTTAGATTAAGTTACTGAATAAGAGAGGCTCTGAACTTCAGGTGCCTTAACCATGAAAAAAACAGTGTGTTGTTTGCAATGTGCCATGCCTCCCCCCCAAATTATCAGTGGTTCCCCATCGCCTACAGGATAAAGTACTAAATTTCCAGCCCTGAATTCAAATCCCTCTACAGTGTGACCTTCACCTGCCTTTCCTACCATACCCCTCACATATCTTATAGTATAAAAGCTTTTCCAAGGGATTCAGAGTTCTTATATCTTCATTTTTGTCCCTTCCTTTCCCTGTCTTGAATATTCTCTGCTCCTCTATTGGCTCATCTATGTGCTCCCTTCAAGAACAGCCAAACTCATCTCAGTCAGCCCTAGCAGTCCTAGTCCACAGCAATTTTTCCTTTTTTCTATAGGACTTAGTTAAAATCACTCATTCTGCACAAGCATACTATCTTGTATTGCTATTTCTCTTTTTATGTAGATCTTCTGTTTCTCCAGTTATATTATGAACATCTTACAGCTAGAGGCCATGCCTTAAATTTTGCTCGCTCTCTATTACTCAATATGTTAGGAAATACGAGAGAAATATAAAGATTTGAACTCTTATTTTCAAGTATGTACCTTTTTTAAAATCAAAATCTATGTTCTTATAAGTCTCCAGGTGAGATGCAGGGGAAAGTGGAGTCAGAAGATGTGCATCTGGATCTGAGTTCTGCCATTTACTTTGTGCATATTACCGAATCTCTAAATTCCTCAGTTGAGGAAATGAATACTATCACAGGATCTCTGAAAGAATTAAGTAAAAAAAAATAATTAAACTCTTCTGCAAGTCGAAAGTATCAGAAATACCTGACATCATCATTGAAGTATCATTAATAAAATGCCTATATCCTTAAAAAAGATCAAATAGGTATGTATTCAGGTGGGGTTAAAGAATCTTTAGGCTATCTTCTATATCTTCTCTCAGACACAAAAAGAAAAGGGGGAAAAAATCTAAAGTAAGATAAATTAATGGTTTTCCAAATTCAGAATAACCCAACTGCCATAGAACCACCATCTGTTATGAATATAGAAAACTCAGTCTGCTATGACTATTTTTAGTTGTTTTATTCATTTATTGATTTCACAAGTGTTTATTAAGTGCTTAAAATCTATAAATCATTATGTTTTGTTTCAAAAGATATAAAATAGTCAGGGGGAAAAAAAAATACAAATCCAAGTAATTCTGGAACTTCAAAAAACATATTCTTTCCTTCTTCCGGGAAAACAACCAAGCAAGGACTAAGATTACCTTGCATCTCTGTAGTCTGTCTTACTGACAGGGATAGAGATAATCAAGAAAAAAGCTGAGATAAGGTTGGTCATACCACTCTTCAGTAAGGAGTATCTTAAAGTGACCTATCTTGAAGTAGTATATTTCTAATCTGACCAAATAAGCCAATATTATTTTCCTTCACCATTCATCAAACAGGCCTTTTCAAATCTGTAATCAGTTACTATCCAGATTTCACAATCTAATCTGAATAACTGATGACCATCTAACACAAAAGGTCAACAGTCTAACCTATTAGTCAGCAATCACCAAATAAATGGATACCTATCATTGCACTAAACACTTAAAAATGTGTGTGTGTGTGTGTGTGTGTGTGTGTGTGTGCATTCACATACATACACTTTCCCAAAAGCCAGGGTCCTCTCTTAGCTAGCACAGCTGGAAGTCAGACTTAACAACAAATGACTATTGACACTGGAGTAACCCAAGAGGTCATCTTTGGAAATCCAATACCCTCAATTTCAGAGGCAGGGTAGGCCACTAAAGATAAACTATAGACTCCAGAAGTATTCACAGGGTAAAAAATATACATATACCGTATTTTTCTGTAAATAATGCGTGTCTTCTAGGTCTGTTTGCCAGTAAGGAGGTATATTCATAAGCACTACTATTCCAATTTTTTTACATGTTGCTGTAAAAACAAATTAGCACAGCACACTTATGAAAATACCTCAAGGGTGAGGGGTGCAGTCGGCAAACAAATGTAGACGGTGCCCATTATTTGCATAAAAATGTGGTAACTTGATTATATTAAGTAATGTTCTACACCTACAAAATAATTCAATTTTTAACTTTTTAAAAATATTAAAAATTTTCACCACCAAAGGAATTCAGTTCTATAAACCTTAAGGATTCTTTCATTTCTTTATTCATTCAACAGATACTTATTGTTTTCTGTGTCGGGCACTACGTAGAAGATACTATCATCATGCATTCAAAAAGTTTATATTTGAGTAGGAAAGACACAAATATTTCCCAAAAAGCCATAAGCCACACAAGCAATTATAAAGGAACTAATTTGAAAGTTCTAAGGAAGGCACAGTACTTCACAACCTTTTACCATGTTTTCTAAGTTAATTTGTGAAGTTTAATTTTTCCATTTCCATTATCAATCATAAATTATAACTTGATTTCTCACATTAGTTTTCCTCTTTTATGGACACTTATTTTGAAGGCATAATCTTCAGTATCACATGGCTATGAGGTAGATTTCCCAAAAGGGAGTATTAAAAGCTAGGTCACTCTGAGCAAACTGACTGAAGGAAAGACTGGGCTTTAAAGATTAAGTTTCTAGGATGTTTCACAGTGAACTCAAACAGCAAATCTGAATTTAAACTGTGCAGTCACTCTTTTAGATAGTCCTTTATAGTCCTCTGACATCTTAAGTAGATTTTATCACACTTGTAATAATTTGTCTAATATTTATAAGCTCCATGAAGGCAGGAGCTGAATTTGTCTTATTCACTGCTAGCACAAGACAGACTAATCCATTGTCTAACTAGAAACAGTAATTCCTCTATAAATATTAGTTGGTTGACTGGTATAAATTCTTAAATACTAACAGAGTTAACAATAAATAACTTCTTAAAAATTATTTTGTATCTATGTAAAATACTACACTATTGATTAGCTACGCCTGCTGCTGCCAGTTCTGTTAAATATTAAGAAAAGAACAATATTAGTAGGGAAAAGCAGTTTATGAAATAACATTAAGCATTCTCTTTATATCATTTTGCAGTTAAAAACACAAACCTTGGAAAGACGTTTTAATCGTTAGTAAGGTTTCAGAACATAAAACTATAATTTCTCAGCTTTCACCAGCTTTATAAAGGGGGCTCTGCATGTGACCCATGTCATGAAATGTTTGTAGCTAACATAAAGCTTTCATTGTTTTACACCAGTCAAGTCTGGTCGTCTATAAACTTAAGACTTTTTTAGTGTTTTCTTCACAGAGACTTGTAAGCCTTTTTGAAATTTTCACATTGTTTTTGAAGTTTAGTAAAGTTTTAGTAAAACCTAGACTTTTTACAAAGCTTAGAGAGGATTTCATTGAACTTGCTTAAATGAAAAAATTGGTCAAAAATAAATAAAATATAAAACCTTTTTTAAGAACTTGTATAGAGAATCTTACTTTTGTTTTGAATAATGTGTTACCAACATACTACCAGCTTATTATCAGCAGTAACTCTAGGTTAATTGATTAGATCACTACTTTAATTGTCATACAAGCCTATGTTATTCAATGGCTATAGGTTTTTATCACAGGCTGAAAAATACTCAAATAATTAAATGAAGAGATTTTATACAGCTTTAAAATAATATATGACCATTAAAAAGTATCGTTTTATTGGTGTCAAAAGATGTCTAATAGATACTAATCTTTTGTCAGGTTACTTAGGAAATGGACTTTATAGCTATGGAAAGAAGTACAGAAACACCCAGTTAATGAATTGAACACATCTATAACAACTTTTTTTTTTTTCAAAAGTAAAGGAACTTATTGCTGATTCCTAAAGAAAAAGTAAAATATCTCACTTTAGAATAGATATTCTTTATGATCAGGCTTTATATCTGGAGATCTTTATTTTCTGCAGCTAGATCTGAAGGTGCTTTAACTTAAAAAATAAAAATACCTAATACCCTAATAAATTTCTTGCAAAAAGATATAAGACTTCAGTTTGAAATTTAGAGCTTCTTTGGGTATAGTAAAAGCAGTCGATTTCCATAGATAACCTCCTTTAGGATTCATATTAATGTTTACTGACAAACAGGTGATCAAAAACAATTGGTCTGATCACAGCCAGAATCACAGCAATAAAGTCCATTGTGGGGACAATCTTACACTGACAATGTGTACAGACGATAGGATCCAGCATGTTTAAAACTAATATTAAGAAAAATATCATTTTAGATAATTACAACATTAGTGATTCTAAAACTCTCTTATTATATCTATATTCAGGAAAAATAAAAGCATAAAAAACTGAATAAAGGTGTAGTAAGCTGATGAGAACCCTGTGCTATGGGATCACTATGAGTCAGAATCCACTCCATGCCAATGGGTTTACTTTCGGTTCTGGAAGCTGATGAGTCAAAATCAAAACAGGGTGAAAATAGCGAAAGTGAAGTGCTGTATGATTATCTGGTAAACTGGGTGAATGAGAATCATTAATCTAGGATACAAATCTTCTCTTTAATTATTAACAGTGGTAGAAAGGAGGGCTTGACTGAGGTTATGTGACAACAGACCTTTCTACTTCATTTTGCCACTGCATAGTTAATCTCAGAAAAGTTTGGAACAATACATTAAGAAAAAAATACTCTATTTGTACTTTAAACTCTTTACAATAAAGTTTATGCCTTTGTGATATAATTTAGCCAGTTTAAAATTGTTCTATGAAAAGGCAAACATGAGGCTAATTTTCAGAGGCTTCTCTTGAATGTTTTGGAGTGATCGTCGAAAGTAGATTTCTAGACCTACGATGCTAGACATGTTGTCCAAACCAGCTTTCAAACCAAATGTGATTAAGGCAATACTTTTGCTAAGAAGGACTAAAAAATGCTCTACCAAATGGTAAAATAAGTAAGATAATGTTTGCATTTAATTAATAAAACAATCCCAAGAGATTCTGGAACTGGTTCTGTTAATCATTGTCTCAATTACTATGACAGGTCGCAGAATTTGGCAGAGGTTTTTTTTTTTAATCTGTAAAATTAGATATGGAGGAGAGAGACTAAATAGTCCCAGCTAGTATAAAAATGCCTTGATTCTATAATTTACCTTATTATGCTATTTAGAAATGATTATCTTTTATTGTCTGAAGCTGGTAAGATAAACTAAATGTACTTTCAGACCATGAAATTGGTGATTTTCCAGGTAGATCACTCTTGAATCACTTTTAAGTTAGTATTGGGACAGACACTAAGCCCTAATGAAAAGGTTTTTCTTTAGGATTTTCATTTTCATGGGAGGCAAAAGTAATCATCTAAACAGTTAAAATTCACCACATTAGCCACAGCACTTCTCATCTGACCTACCCATTAGGAATATACTCAAACCCTCACTGCTATTTCTTTCATAATTATTTGCTGTCATGGATTGAATTGTGTCCCCCAAAAATGTGTGCCAAGTTGGCTAGTCCATGAATTCCAGTATTGTGTGATTGTCCACAATTTTGTCACCTGATGAGATTTTCCCATGTGTTGTAAATCCTACTTCTATGATGTTAATGAGGGAAGATTAGCAGCAGTTATGTTAATGAGGCAGGACTCAACCTACAAGATTAGACTGTGTTTTAAGTCAATCTCTTTAGAGACATAAAAAAGAGAAGCAAGCTGAGAAACATGGGGGACCTCATACCACCAAGAAAGCACTGCCAGGAGCAGAGCACGTCCTTTGGACCTGAGGTTCCTGTGCGAGAGAAGTTCCTAGACCAGAGGAAGACTGATGACAAGGACATTCCTCCAGAGCCAAAAGACAGAGAAAGCCTCCCCCTGGAGCTGGCACCCTGAATTTAGACTTCTAGCCTCCTAAACTGTGAGAGAATAAGTTTCTCTTTGTTAAAGCCATCCACTTGTGGTATTTCTGTTATAGCAGCACCAGATAACTAAGACATTCGTCTTATTCTTTTTCTGCAAGCTCCATACTGATAGTCACTATCTTTTATTTATTTCGTATCTAATAACTGGAAATTCAAAAATTAATATGATAGAAAAATGCCATTTTTCTTGACTCTCCTGTAAGGAATAAAATGACAAAAATACTGGTTCTTTTAAAAAATATTCAGAAGAATACTCATGCTCTTAGATTGTTATTACTCCATTTTAATATGAAGGGTATACTACTAAATAGCATTAGAGTGTAAGATATTTCTAGTAAGAGTTAGCGGGATGGAGAAAGCAATGATTATCATTATTAAAAATATCAAAATAGTTATTCTGTCTGGTTAATCCCATTTTTTCTAAGTATCTATTAAATGTCCCTACGAGTCAGATTTAACTCAATGGCAACTAACGACAACATTAAATGTCATAAAAGATTCTTCTCAACTGCAGTTTTTCCCCCCTCAGTGATCAATCAACCTCCAACCATCTAACAAAGAGAGTGAGAGTAAATGCTACTTACTATGTAAGTTGTTGTCTACAATATTCCTCACATTTGTGATGAACAACTACTCCTAACAGCCTCCTACTGTGAAGCTAACACTTAACATGTGATTGTGAAGTACTCTGAAAATACATTAAGAACATTAATGTTTTCACAATGGACTTAAGAATGGAGTATAAGGTAAACGCAAGTTGAAAAACGGAAATGAAAATGCCACCAACTTGTTTCTGTGAGATTTGATAGCTAACTTTTCATCACCATAGTAATAGAACTCAGAATCAAAACCAAAAACCATTGTTCCATTATTTTTATTCCCCCAGAATTTCTAGATTGTTAAAGATTGGGACATAAGGTAAAATAAGTTTTAGGAATTAAAATGTGGACACAATCTAGAATTAAGAGCCACCCCACTTATTTATATAATTATTTTATGTGCTACCTATAAAAATCTTATTTTAATAAACTGTCTGAGCTTAGGGTTGTTTAATAAACATATTACTGATCAATTAAAAAATAAAATTTTCATAAATGTCTCTCCTTCCTAACTGTAATGGAAGTAGTAAGGGTAACTTTCATTTATTGAGTGCTTACTACATGCCATAGAATGCGTTAGGGAGTTTAATTACACCATCTTACTTAATTCTAATAATAGTTTGAGTTGTGTAAACCTAGAATGTGAGAGATTAAGTGATTGCCCAAGAACACACACCTCGTTAGTGGTTAGAGTGGAACTGAACCAAAGTCTACTGATGCCAATACCCAGATGCTTTAATTTATATCACACTGCTTCATATTGTTTTAAATTTTTTTGATTAAAAATTTTGTAAAGTTTTTATTTTTAAAGGAAATAATTTGCGTATCCTTTTGTCACTGATATTCAAAATTAGACCAGCAAGAGCAAACGTTATTTTAAGCATCAAATTGACAAAAGAGAGTAACATTTGGGGAATTTATTACAGCTTATTTTTTACATTAGGTCTTATATTTACAAAGGTTGGTTAGCACGCCAGGACCTGTGCTAACTTCTCATGTCATCTGCTCTGTTGTAGGTGCCCAAAAAATTATTGTTGTATAAAAACTGCACTGAAGAAATTCTGGCGATTTTATAAATAAAATAGTATCAAAAACCAGCAAACTCTTTCCAGCTAACCACAGCCTTAAACTAAAACAATAAAAGCTGGATTGTTTTGTTTATTCATAAACCTAACTTCTAAAAAAAAAAAAAAAGCCTGTGACTTTCATTACAAGGCAAACACTGAATTCAAAGCCTAATACATTAAACTGGAGTCAGCATTTAAAATGCCCCTGTAGAGAGTATTCTAACCTTGTACAAAGGAATATATTATTTGTAAATAATGGTTACCAGATAATCTTAGCCAAGGAACAAGATTATACAAGGGAAGTTATCATAACACAGCTGGGAAAGTACAGAAGCAGAAAGAAGTTTGTGTTTGTGTTACTACACACACACACACACACACACAAACACATATATTAGAAATGCTTTAAATAAAAATGGGAAGTATTATACATAACTAAGGTCAAAGACAGAAAAAACAATAACTTGCAAGTAACTGTAAGAAATAATTTGATAGAGAAAATATAGAAAAAGGAGTTTGAAACAAACAGTGACCTTCAAGAATGAATATTCAATATACAACACATTTTTTGTAGGTCACATGATAGTTGTGGATGTCTATGTAGTCAAAGTGGTTTAAACTCACTGTACAAACAATTGCCATTGAATTAGTGTACCAATTTGAATTGAAGAGGAAGAAGAGGTGAATTTAATTAGTTCACAAATAATTTGAGTGAAAGCTGGTGTTATTTTCTTCCAGTCGAATTAGCACATTTTTGCTTGACATTCTGGTTCAGGTACTTACTTAACAGAAAAATAAAAAAGAAATACCTACATTCTTTTGGATATCATCTTTGATGCCAACTCTAATAGTCTGGAAAAGGATTCTAGAGGTTGTGTCAAGAATGATTTGGGGGCTGAGTATAGATTAAGCAAGAATGGGTATGGAAAGGGAAATGTTTAAATGAGTACCAGGTATTACCACGCTGATCAAATCGCTGATAAGAGCCACATAATTAATTAGTAAGACGAAGGCAAATTAGATTGACATTAACAGAGACAAGAAAGATGTCACCATTTTTTATTCAGTAACTTGAATGCTCTCCCCTCCTCCACCCACCTTGGAAAGCTTTCTCAGAACTAACATGGTCTTAAGTCTGCAAATCTCCAATTTTTTTTTTTTTTTTATACAACCTACAAAAGAGTCCACAACAAATGATTCCATAAACAAACTGATTGGGGGATGACTCCATCCTAACATTATGCAAGTCCCAGACATAAAAACAAAACAAAACAAATCTGTGTTTTCAAAACCTTAATTGTTTAAAACACAGTTTGCCAACCTCCCACCATGAAAATCATTTAACATACTAAATAACTGGTGTTCTTTATAACGTATTTTGGAAAACTACATTGATTGGAAAGATTCCTAAACAGATACAGAATCCATATAAAAGACTGCCTGGGAGCCGTGCTTTCCTCAGTGGTGGATCTTTTTAAACATTCCCCGTAAGCAACAAAAATATACTTTAAACCAGTGGATCTCAACAAGAGGTACACTTTATAATAATCCTAGGTACTTTATAAAATGTAGGACCCTAGCCTATACCTGTTAAAAATTCTGATTAATAGATTGTAGATTGTCATCCATGTCTGTGAAAAGCTTCACAGATGATTATGTTGTACAATCCATACTTACAATTAATTCTATACTTAATGGTAAGTAATTCCAAAGTCAATCACCAATGACAGAGGGGCTAGAGTCAAGGAAACAAAGTTTTGTGTTGAGTGCTTTAAACTTCCTAGCAGATTTATTGTAGTCAGTTCATAAATATTTCACGTCTTAAAACACATCCATTTCCACACAGTAAAAACAATGAGGCCTGTGTTTCTTTGCTGATAGTACACAACTTTTTCCTGCATGTGCACATTAGTCTGGGAGCCAATTAGAAGGGTGGCAATACAGAACAGATGATTCAGATGACAAAATTTGTGTGTTTGTGGCTTTCTCCCATCACACAGGAGAAAGACACAAACACGCAAACTTTATCATCTGAATCATATATCTCAGACAATTGGACATATGCTTCTGTTCAATTATTTGGACAGAGAAGATTTCTCCTCCTTCTCTGCTGTTGTTGTGTGCTGTCGAGTCGATTCCAACTCACAGCAACCCTGCAGGACAGAGCAGAATTGCCCCATAGGGTTTCCTAGGCTATAATCTTCACAGAAGCAGATTGCCAGGTCTTTTCTCCCGCAGAGCCGCTGGTGGGTTTGAACTGCTGACCTTTCTATGAGCAGTCAAGTGCTTAACCATGGTGCCACCAGGACTCCTTCCCCCTTCTTTAGAGGCCTGTAATATCAGCACAGAGTAGTTAAAAGTACCAAACAAAAAAACAACCAGCTGCTGTTGGGTCAATTCCAACTCATGGAGAGCCCATGTGTTGCAAGTAGAACCGTGCTCCACAGGGTTTTTAAGGCTGTGACCTTTCAAAAGCCGGTATCAGGCCTTTCTTCTGAGGCACCTCTGGGTGGGTTCAAACCACCAACCATTCAGTTAGCAGTCAAGCGGACAATCGTTTGTGTTGCCCATTTAAAAGCACACTGAGCGGGAATTGAAAAACTGAAGTTCAATCTTTGACTAAGACACCCTCTCACAGTGTGACTTAAAAAATAACTTAATGCCACTGGCTAAATTTTCTAATGTCAAAAATTACTGGGTTGGACTAGATCTCTATGTGAGGTCATTTCTTGGTCTAACATTTAAGCATATTAAATAAATTAGAAAAACAGAAAATCAATTTTGAAAGGCCATATTATTTCTAAAATTTAATAAAATTAATCAATGACAGTGCCTTTATTATTGTTCTTATTCAAACAGAAACATAAAATAATGTTATTTAAGCAAAGGGGAATGCATACTATTTGCAGTGCATTTATTGTTCACACAAGGAGATACATAGAATATATGACTGCTTACACAGAACACTGCAAAGTTTTAAATCACGTTGGGGTTGGGAGAAAGGCAGAATAGATGAAGAAGGAATTTTTTATTGAACCCATACCTAAAATTAACTTGTTTATATTGTTTTCTTCTTTGATCAAATGAAATATTTTAAAGGATCTTTCAAGCAATTACCTACTTTATCCATTTTTTAAAAAATAATTAAGGTAAGCAGTTATTGCTTTTTTAAATACAAATATCCATTGAAATTTTAAAATTGGAAATTTAAGTAAATAGGCAAATTTTAACATCTATGAATTTCTCAGCAAAAAATCTTATACAATTATTCATAAGTTATGTTTTGTTTAATTTCTCATTTATCTTTATTAATGTGCTATTTCTATGGTGAAAATAAAAATGATATTCATAAGTCCCTAGTAGCTATACATTGCCGTTTTGTTTATGTTTTCAAACAATAAATTATTTTAAAATCTACTAACTCTAGGTAGTTACATTTAACACGATAGGTCCAGAGATCAAGAAGGTCATATAATTCACTTCCTAGACTCCCTTCTCCAAGTCTATACACCTACAGATTAATTTCAAAATCTCCTGTTTCAGTAATTATAATAAAGAAAACAAGGCACCTTAATGATTTAAGCCCTGAATAGTTTTTTATTACCAAAACACCTGTTCCTTTTTCTAAACCTATTTTTATTAAATACAGAAGAATGTTGACTTTGTTACCCGAGGACATCAAAAGCTAAGAAAACAAACTTCCTTTAGCAGAACCATTCTCAGAATGCTTTTCTCAACACAAGTGATTTTAACATGCTGCTCCTTCTCAGGATGGGGTTTTTATAAAGTGGTTTACATCAACGTTTCAAGCCAGTGTGATTTATCTTTGATATGTTGCTAATATATAGGCATGCTTAACTTCTTCAACAGAGTAGAATATTAGTTTAAAATATATAAAATTGATCTCAGCAAAAAACAACCTCTAACAAGTTGAATTTATTTTATACAAAGCTCATGTTAAAGATGTTTTCAATTTCTCAAGAGGAAATTTCTGGTTTTCAAAACTGGACATCAGTTAATGCAGGGCTGTGCTTTCTGAAAGAAGGAAACTACAAAAAGTGAGCCCATGATCACTTTCTGCCTGGAGGCACTTTCTGGACCACAGCACAGGAAAGTGGATGGAGCCCAAGCTGAGCACAGTGATCTCACTGAGCTGAAGAGGCAGAAATTAGAGTCGGGTGCTATTGGAATAGCTGAAATTTGCAAGATAGGGTACTGCAAAAGAGGTAACTGCACAAAAAAATGAGCCCAAAAAGGGGTCCCTTAAGTTGTCAGATGAATACTAAGCTGAACTTGCACAGAGAAAGACTCTGTAAGGCCTGGCATAAAATAGTTACTCATGAGCCATGGGCTGAATAGACATTCCAGATGCCACACATACTGGGAGACGTGAAACTTCTAACCAGTTAGACTGGAGAGACCTCACTGAAAACACTAAGCAGTCAGGTGACAAATTAAAATGTCTAGACTCATCCTAATAGAGTTAAAAAAAAAAAAAAAAAAGGATAATATCAGTAAATTAACTGATAGAACAAAAATCAATAAAAGGTAGACAACAAATTCCAGACTCTCAACAACATAGAATTCATAATGTCAAATATATAATTTAAAAAAATACTAAACATGTGAAGAAGCAGAAAAATGTGACACACATACACACACTACAGGATGATTTTTGTCACCCCAAAAAGATACATTCAAATCGCCTAACCCCTGGTACCTGTGAATGCGACCTTATTTGGAATAGCATCTCTGCAGATGTAATTAGTTAAGTTTACATGAGATTACACTGGAGTAGGGTAAACCCTAATCTGACTGGTGTCCTCATAAGAAGAGGAGAAGGAGACACACAAAGAGGAGTACACTAAGTGAAGACACAGAGAGACAGTCACAGATGAAAGATGGCCACATGAAGAGAGAGGCAGACGTTGAAGTGATGCATCTACAAGCCAAGGAACACCAAAAATTGCCAGTCATGACCAGAAGCTAGGAGAAAGGCATGGAATACTCCTCCAGAGCTTACAAAAGGAATCAACACTGCCAACATCCTGACTGCAGACTTCTAGCCTCCAGAACTGTGAGAAAATAAATTTCTGTTGCTTTAAGCAATGCAATTTGTGATACTTAGTGACATAAGCCTTCGGAAACTAATACAATACACATTAGAAATTTGGAAGTAAAGGAAGGTTAGATTTAATAATAATTTTAAAAATAAGTAAAGCAAAAGGGAAGGGTTTCTTGCTTGTTCATTTTAAAATAAACGAGGATTGAGCTTGTTTACAATCTCATAGAAAAGACTTGATGAAGGCGAGAGACAGAATAAGCATTGGTTGTTGAAGTAAAACTCTGAAAAGAGATTGTATTAGTTTCCCAAAGCTGCTGTGACAAAATACCACAAACTAGACGGCTTATAAGAATAGAAATTTATTTATCACAGTTATTGTTTCACAGCTCAGGAGTCTAGCTGTCCAAACTCAGGTTGCCAACAGAGCCACGGTCTCTCCAAAGTCTCTAGGGGAAGATCCCTTCTCGTCCCTCCCCACTTCTGATAGCCCCAAGCATTGCAGCTGAAGGATAACTCTGAAGTCACATGGCCATGCTTCCTGTCTCTTCTCCTCTTTAAGAAGGACACGACTCAGACTGGCCTAGGACCCACTCTATGCAGTATGAACTCCTGTTAATTTAACTGGTAATGTCTTTAAAGACCTTATTTTAAAAAAAGTCACCTTTAAAGGTACCAGCAGTTAGGACTTCATTATATCTTTTGAGGGGACAAAATTCAATCCATAACAGAGATTACAGAGGTTGAATAATATCTAGAGCAAAGTTTTTCCAACTGCAGGTCATGACCCATTAGTAGGTCATAAAATAAATTTAGTGGGTGATAACCAGCATTTAAAAAAGTAAAATATATTAGAGAGTATGAGAGTGTATTAGATGTAACAAGGGTAAGAAATCTTTCATGAAATGTTTATGCCAATTTTATACACGCACACACACATACACACAAAAAATGTGTGTGCTGGGTTGAATTATGAAATATATTCTTACTGTGGGTCTCATTTAAAAAAAAAAAAAAAAAAAACCAAAGAACTTTCTTATCCAGAACATAAGGCATTCTTGAAAAGAGATGGACTTTTCTTTTGAGAAGGAAAGAAGGAAATAATCGGTAAACTGGAAGTGCAGAAGTATCATGCCTTTTACAGAAGTAATTCACCTGTACATTATACTCATTACAAAAAAAAAAAAAAAAAGATTTGTGTAAAGTTAGATATTGTGTTTCTTGGATTTTAAAATAAATAAGTAGTGTGAGTACAATGATTTAACAAATACATTAACTTGAAAATCTTACAACTCAAATTTTTGTGGTCTCATTTTATTTACTTTATATTACTGAATATTTAACAGTGAATGAACCACTCTTAGAAAGTCCTAACTGTGGGTAATTCATTAGATGTCAATTAAAGCTAATCAATGCTTTCTCACGCACCTGTATTACTTAATTTGGGTTACCTTAGAAGTCTCTCAAAAATAATCTTTGCTCTTCCTGACAGTGCCCCTGGAGGGTAAGTTTCAGAACTCTCAACACCTCCTGGTACTGGACTTCCCTGGTAATCTTACCTACTTTCCCAGCTTCAGCTCTTATCTATATGCGAAGGCACAGAGTCCACCCCTGGGTGTTTTCTTAGCTCAGGATACATCGTTCCCACAGTTTCTTGAATATTATTATTATTATTTTTAATCAGAGCACAAATTCAATATCTGAAAATTTTAACTCATTAGTTTTGATTACTGGCCTTAGCGTATATCTAGTAGTTTAAGATAGAAACCTAAAAGTCAGAATGCTCTATTTCATGTGGAATAAATCATTGAGTTCTGTCAATTTCATCTCCAAAATAGATCGCAGTGTCTTCCTTCACAAACTATTCCTGAGGCCATTGTATTAGTTCAGCTTATCATCTCTTTCTTTGTTTAAGTTCAATACTCCTTAATTCATCTCTGCCTTCTGGCTTTCCTTTTTCTTTCTGGTCCATCCTCCGCACTCCAATCAGAGTTACCCTTCTAAAATGTCTGTCTAACTATACACATTACTCTCAGACTTCCTATCCAGCTCATTCGTCACCACTGCACCACACACTCTCTGAGCCTTGGTCACACAGCACTTCTCTCCCTCCCTTTATTATGTCCTGTTCTTTAGTGTTTGTTCCCCACATCCCCCACTCCCACCTGGAATGTCCTCTGCTGCTTTCCTGATTTGGCAAACTCCTTTTACTCACTCTTTAATGTACAGCTAAATATCACCTCTTCTGTAAACCACAGCCAGAGACAAGTCATTGCCTCTTCTGCATCTTCATAGCACTTGCTACACAGCATTTCAAGCATTCATTCATCAATCATTCATTCACTCTTTTATTAATTTAACACACTGTGTTTACACTTATCAGTTTGCATTGTAATTGAGAGTCTAGATGCTTCTCTCTTCAACTAGAGGGTGAATTCCTAAAAAAGTAGAGAAGATGTATTATTTAATGTGGCATTCCTGGAGCCAGACATGAAGCACAATACCTAATAGACATTTAATAATGTTGGAGTAAATAAATTAAATTGATGCTTTCTTACACAGTATTTTCTGCTAACCTCCATTTGTTTCTATTCTCCAAAACAAAACGTAAAATTCTGTGAGAACATAATCATTAGGCAATTATTACTGGCATAGTCTATTGGAATTAAACGCCCTTGCAAAAAGACAACAGCTTACTTAAGATCAGCCTCAAACTTGGAATCATTAACACCTATTTGTGGTTTCCTAGCAACTAACCATTTTTCAAAGGAAAAGTTAACACTTTTGTCTAGTTCCTTAAACTTAAAAAAAATCTGTATCTTAAAAACCATTACACTTCCTAAGAAAATGATTTAATTTTTTTGTTGTTGTTACTGATGAATCTGAGGCTCATATACCTAATAAGACAGGACTCAAGCTTTCTTCTCTCATGATAAATAAAATTAATACATAGATCAAAGTTACTCTAACGTGCAAAATCGCTTATGGAACTACAATCCTCTCTCTTATTTGTTCATATATACACATATATAAATACCTTCAGTGTTTCTTATTAGTATTTAGTAGAGTCTATTATTAATATTTTTACCTCATTCTTTGATGTTTATTTTTGTCTTACTTACAACCAGGCTGCAAATTAGAAAATTTGCTCAGGAAAGAGCTTTGTGAGCATTTATTTAATAATACCTCCTGAACCACTACGCACTAAAAGAATCATCAGAGCACAGCAGCTCTGTTCAAATTTTAAAAATGCCCAGGGATTTGAAGGCTCATTGTTTCTCTCAATAACACACATTCCTCTGAGGCCCAGCAGGTCCTTTCCCAAAATCAAATGCATTTGTTCAAGAGGCAAGATCTCACTTTCTGAGCATTATCACCATCTCTCTTGATAAATCTGTTATCAATTTCTACTAAGATTAAATTCCAGATTTTTTTTAACAATTGAATTACTAGAATTAGTACTATTATCATATTTTCTTTAAAATATTTCTTAAATTTAAATATAATATTTTCAACAGTGGTACTTCTCATCATCACCACCACCACCACCTATAATAGTAATATTAATAATAATGCTGTCGTTGTTAGCTGCTGATGAGTTGATTTCAACTCTGGGTAGCCCTATGTGTGCAGAACAGAACTGCTCCACAGGGTTTTCAAGGCTGTGACCTTTTGAAAGGAGACTGCCACACCTGCCTTCCGAGATGCATCTAGGTGGGTTTGAACTGCCAACCTTTTGGCTAGTAGTCAAGTGCTTAATTGTTTATGCCACCCAAGGACTCCAATAATAATAATGCTAATAGTACTTAATTTTTATTGAGCCTGTGGCAGGTACTGCATTAAATTATATATATGTATATAAATGTATATATGTGTATATACTCTGTGTGTGTGTATATGTATATATACACATATTTTAAACCTCTTTAAGCCTATAACTTCCACTTCATAACTGAAAAAACCAAGACTTAAGAGATCTTTAAAAAAAAATAAAAGCCAAGTCACTCATCTCTAAGGAGAGGATGAGAGACACAAACTCATTTTGGAGTCTGATTTAGCAATAAAAATAAGGTTAACTATACATTCTCCTGGTCACAGAGGAGGAATGTTCTAGCTCAGACTTGTCTATTTTATGTCTGTTGTAAGTTTCTCCTTAATTACATTTCTGGCTACTGCTTGCTGATGGGTAGAATTATCAAATACTTTACGGTTTCCCAAACATCAGATGGAGGGAAATAAAGCTGTAGTTTCAGCAGCCAGCTACTCACATAATTCCTTTCAGAACTACTGGGATAGTAATAAGGTGGAAGAAACCTTGGGAACAGCCTACCCTCAAACAGTGTTACACAATCACCACCTGGCACACTTCACAGTTTCCCTGACCTCATTATAGAACAAACAGCAGTAGACCTTAAATGAGTGTAAATTTAGATGTAAATGTAAATTTATAGCTGATTAAAGATCATCTAGTTTTCTCCTTAAATTTTACAGATAAGAACAATGAGGTACAAAGAGGTTAACAAAAAATGCCTTGACCAGAGAGCTAAAGTATTAGTAGACTACAACTAAACCCCCGATCACCACACTGCAGTAAAAATAAATAAATAGACAGGTAGATAGATAATGTGCTGCAAATCACTCAATAATTATTGCTGACAGAATTTTTTTTTATAGAAGTTCTAAAAAGTAGCAGTCAAGAAATCAAACGACATATTGCATTAGGTAAATCTGCTGCAAAAGATCTCTTTGAAGTGTTCAAAAGTAAAGATGTCATCTTGAGAACTACAGTGCACCTGACCCAAGCCATGGTATTTTCAATCACCTCATATGCACGCGAAAGCTGGACAATGAATAAGGAAGACCAAAGAAAAACTGATGCATTTGAGTCACGGTGTTGGCAAAGAATATTGAATATATACCATGGATTGCCAGAAGAACGAATAAGTCTGTCTTGGAAGAAGCACAGCCAGAAGAACACTCCTTAGAAGCAGGGACGGTGAGACTTGGTATCACATACTTTGGACATGTTATCAGAAGGGACCAGTCCCTAGAGAAGGACATCATTCTTGGTCAGTGAAAAAGAGGAAGGCCCTTAACGAGGTGGACTGTCACAGTGGCTGCAACAATGGGCTCAAATATAGTAATGATTGTGAGGATGGTGCAGGACTTCACAGTGTTTTGTTCTACTGTATATAGGGTCACTATGATTTGAAACCAATTCAAAGGCACCTAACAACAACAAGAAGTGAGTTTATGGATAATACATAAATCTAAGAGAGATCTGTCCTTCACTGGTGAATAACAGGTTCTCTCGAATGAAACAGTAAGACAAGGATCAACTCACATTACAGTAAATTGACCTTTCAAGAGTGACACGGTGGATATTAACAACAGCAACCTCTTCTAGAAACACCTAAGAAGGAGGAAGAGTAGAGGAGGTTCTTGTTCTCTCTCTGGATTCACATACAGAGAAATACAGAATCAACTGGGTACTTTTAATTGCTTATTGCACAGACAGACATAGGAATACTTGGTTATCCAAGTCAAAGCTGGAGAAATAAGTAATATTTATATTGACAACAGGCTTTAAAAAAACTAAGGAATTTTCTTTAAAGAAAGATCCTTTGTGTGCATCTGGTAGAATTTTAAATGATGGCTCATTAACTGTTCACTTTCCAGTATGATGAATAACAACTTAACATTTTGGCTTTAATATTCTTTACATTAAATCTTGCCAGTTCACCTATATAAAGTAGCTAAAATTTGTTTAACAACCAAATCTAGTTATTAACTGAAGGTAAAAGAGTCTGAATAATCGAATGGGTAGTTAAATGTCATGGGCTTTGTTATCAGCCATGAGTTAATTCAAATTTTGACCGTTTCTCTTACTAGTTCTATAACCTTGGGCACTATTACTTAACCTCTCTTGAAATGAGAGTAATAGGCCTAATATTGATTGTGGTCAGGATGAAATGAGATAAATTATGTAAAGCATCTAGCATAGCATCCCACAGAGAACAGTAAAAAATCAATGAAAGTTCATTCTCATTCTTTCTGAGCAGAAACTTACAAGAATCAAAGACCTTGCTCTTAAACAACATTTAATTACAATAATCCTAGACATGCTAACATATATATATATGCATATTTTAATTGGGGTGAGAGGTTTAGACAAATCTCTCCCTTTCAGTTCTCAGCCCCAAACTGAACAAGTAGTTTCAGGTGAAAGTCTTAATGCTCTGATGCCTAATGTTACTCAGTCATTCCAAGAATTATGTGACAGCTCAGCTTCTGCTCTTGATTTTTAGCTTTAGCTATCGGTTTCACTAAGACCTCTGTGGAACACTCCCTTCAGTAAGATTTTTCATAGATCTATTATGGAAGTCATAGGACAATTCAATTTGACAAAAAAATGGTGGCTACTCATTAAGTACAAAACATTGTTCTGATGGTGGGGACAAAAGATGATTAAGAAGCCATGGTTCTATCTCTTTTATTAAGGAGCTAACAATCAGGCAAGTACACAATTATCTATAAGGATGGTTTATTGTTACACACTTTAAAATTTAACATGAATGCAAAAAATTAATTTTAAAAGGTATTTTTGGTACAAAAGCTGATGTAGAACATCATAACTATTTTTATGAAAATATTTTATGGAGGTACAATTGGTTTCACTCTGGCATTAAAAAAAATTCTAGGATATGGTTTCATGTAAAAAAGAGAATAATGAGGGATAAATATTTTCTTTGGGATGGTGTCCAACAAAATAGAGATTTAAACCAGCCTGACCTACAGATGAAAGGTGTGTATTTTGCAGGGAAAGTCATTAAAAACACTTTACTACACATTGTAAAGTCCAATAGCAGAGGGAATTGTGACTCACTTAAACTGTTACAAATGATGCAACCAGGGACGTGGGTCTCACAGGCAGTTCATAATCAATCATAGTCAATGAATCTGTGAGTAAGTGGCACACCAGCCAAAGGACAGAGAATGAATGGAGTCTTTTAGGCTAATTCGGATGTAACACAATGTTTAAATAAGTGTTATGAAGCTTGGAGAAAAACAACTAGTATAAACCATCCTTTATCCTTCCAAAGTAGGTAGGAAATTACGCCAAATAAAAGTCAGAACTGCTGGGCTTTGTTTAGCACTGACTGTGCTAAAATAAACTCCAAGGCAGTCCTGATGTTATGCCAGATAATAAGAGTCCAAATTTGTCAACAGTTTACTAATGGTGTTTAAACAACATGGCAGGTAAAATGATTTAAAAAGAATAATACAATTTGAACTGCATTTATTGTGTTCATTTTAAATACATTCAATTATAGTGCAAAGAATTCATTCACTACTTAATAAGCAAATGTTAAAAATCCTACTGTGTGCAAGGCACCATACTGGGTGATGTGAGGAAAAAACAAAACACAACTAAATCAATTACCATTTATAACACAAAACAAAAAGTATGAAAAACAAAGAAAACTGAATATGAAAGGTATTTGTAAACTACAAATTCCTACTTTAAAATGGAACATTGCAAAGAACAATACTGGTTTTTGTGTTCTACAGAGCTAAAATACTTTCAAATATATTATTGATATACTGCTCCCAGCATCCCTACCTGGCATATAGGTAACAGACAAGTACCATTATCCATCATAATAAAGAGAAAATTAGACATGAGCTCTCAGCTCACAGTCTAAATCTTTTCCATTAAAATATGCTATGCTGTCTTTCCTTATGGACATGCATTTTATTATCATGTTGTTGACATTCAAATAAGGAAGCAGTATTAGAATGTGATACTGTCTAAAATAGATATATCTATTGTCATAATTTATGTGATGTTTAAATAAGCAGACAGAAAAATACATGAGCAACCTTATGCAGAAAGAGAATTCTTCCAAGAGAATAACATTTCCTCTTCAGAATTACAAAGAGCTGATAATTCAATAAATCTCATATTTTCCTTCTAAGAGAGAACACAAGTTACTTCTCAGATACTTTAACTTATTTTTAACACTTTGTTCCTAAATAAGCATGAAGTGAAGGAACAGAAAGATGCTAATAAAGTGGTGGCACCTTCATTTTATGTTTTTAAAACAACATACTTCTGAATTACAAAGTGACTGAGCTGTCAAATCACACTCTTTGTAACATGAGCTATAAGAACTTGGCTCTGAATACAAAGGCTTTCCAACTGACAGCATGTCTATGGGAGGCTCTCTATACAAATATCAAATGTTATTTTTTTATTTGTTAGTTTTGTTTATCTTTGAGTTTAAAAAAAAGTGAAAAGAAAAACTGTCACTTAAAACTCAATTAAATTGTAAAAAGAAATGAGTTATTATTCCTGATCTCCTTTGTAATGGAAATTATAGCATGCATATAATACTTCGCACAATAGAGCCTTAAAGAAATTATTCACATGGATCCTGACTCTAACGGCAGCAAAGTCTAATTTCAATTCACTTTGGAAAGCTGTACCATAATACAGCAAAGAGTTCCTGGGTAAGTTTGATAAGCAGTTAAAAAATCCTGAAAAGAAACTTTCAGATTTTTTACAAGACAAGTCATATTAATTAGCCTGTGAAATTTGTGTTTTTAATAAGGAAAGTGGCAAGATTTTTGTCATGTCAAGTAAAACTATTATTTCTAAATTTCTAAAAAATTGACGCTATCACAAATTTTATTTTAAAATGTAATATTATCTAACTTCATAATTTTTACTTTCAAATATAACATGTTACAAATACCACTATGGAACGGAATAATCAATAAAATAAAAGCAATTAAAGAAAAGATAAATGCACAGAGCATTGTAGAGAGCCTCTATTTATAACATCAAGTAAGTAAATTCTAATGTAGAAGGGCAAACTGAAAACTAAAGTACATCAAATATTGTTATCCACTTTATTTAACTTTCAATAATCTCACAATCGGCTAGAAATAAATTAACTTTCTAATAATGCAAATACCAGACTGTTGAAAATGGTGCATGCTGTATTCCCCATTTAATGAGTCTGAAAATGCATATTAATTGCCATATTAAAGATGGAGGAATTTAGAAGTAAAAAAAACCTGTTTAATTTTTATTAATTCCAAACTTATTTGTTCATAAAACTCATCTTTATCAAAAATATTTTAACATTTTATCTCCTGAACTACAATTTTAATGGAATAGAGATCACTTTAATTTTAATCACTTTTTTTTTGGCAAATAAAAAACATTGGAAATGCATTTAAAATAGGGTCGACAGCATGGTCTTCAGAACCCATCATTGGTCTTTTGAGTTAACAGTACTAGAAACTATCCCTGATCTCCCATCACCACTGTCATGGCTACTGGCCCAGCTGTTTTAAAACTCCAGTGGTGTAGTCATTAAGAGCTATGGCTGCTAACCAAAGGGTCGGCAGTTCAAATCTACCAGGCGCTCCTTGAAAACCCTGTGGGGCAGTTCTACTCTGTCCTATAGGGTCACTATGAGTCGGAATTGACTCAACGGCAACGGGTTTGTTCGTTTGTTTTGGGGGTTACCAGGGTGATATACTGAGGACAATGTTCAGGCTGACTTTCATAATCTTAGATAATGCTTCTTATAGACATTACAGTATCCGCCATCATAATGCCTAAGAAGATCTCGGCACGTATCTCAAGTACTAGCTCACACAAATAAATTTTTAAAAAATAACTATTCATGTTGCAACATTTCTCCCAGTTGCTTCCCAATACTATAACAATCCACCTCCAATGACAAGCAGTGAAGCATTGTATCGAGAGGTGGAAAGAGCTATAGCAAGCTATAGTGTTTAAATTCCGGAGTTTCTTCTGTCACTTTTAATCAACTTCTTATGAGATTTAGTTATCATGCTAAGTTGTATTGGACAAATCCTCTCCAAATTGAGTTGGTCCCTGGCTTTCTACACAAAGGAAACTGTAAATATTAGGGTGAACCATATGAAATTACCAATATTTGGCCATTATTGATACACATAGAGCCTATATTGCAAATATAGGGACAGTAGGTAATATAATTTCTAATTACATCTCAATCAAAAAAGGAGACTGTACATGTTTAAGATAAAAAAAAAAGTGGAATATCATTAACAGCCTAATGAGAATGTAGGCAAAACTGGTGAGGCAAGTTTTTACTTAAAAATCAGTGACCAGTACAATTTACCTCACTTCTGAAATTTATGGGATTTTATTTTTTATAAAGAAGAAGGTTTACTACCAACATTTATGTGTTACAAATGGAAAAAAAAAATTAAAAGATAAAAAAATTAAAAATCAACAACAACAAAATAAAAAGCCAGTCTTTTAAAGCAGTGCTGTGAAACCTAGATACTCATCGTAAATGGATACTCATTAATTATTGGCTGACTTTAAAAAAAAAGGGGGTGTGGATTCAAACTTTTCAGCAACTGAGCACCTTTGAATTTATTATAATAACTCTTGAAAATATTTATTACCTTTCAAATGCTGTCTCAGAATAGAGATCTAATTCTACTTCCTAAAAACCTTAATGGAAGTCAGAGCCTACTTCAGAAGTAAACTTTGGATGCGCAAAAATACATGGTTTTGCTTTCAAGTAATTAATAATCTAAATGACATATATAAAAGTGGTATCACAATTAGAAAATTCAATATGAAATCAAAGTTTAATTAGTCCATCACATACATTCAAAATTATGAAGAAACAGACATACTTCATTATAACAACTGGTGTACATTATTTCAGTCATCACAGAACTGAGATTAAATGAAGTTATTAATAAGTAGAAGAAAACACACAGTCTTAAAATACAGATATCTACTTTCTTTCCTCCGAAATTTCCTGACCAATCAACAATGCCCTCAAGCACAAAGGATTTCTGACATTAGCATGGAAAATAAGAGATAACTCTTTGTTTTGCTTATTTCCAAGTCTAGCCAACCGCCATCCCAGCCCCCCTTCTTTCTTGATTATAGTAACCCGTTCTGTTACAAGCTCCACAGGTGAGCCTCCGGGATGAGTCTTGACAAGTCTCAGCCAGTCATTGAATCCACTTAGAAACCTACTGCAACAAGCTAGGAAATTGGTAAGCAGAGCCTGAATCATGGCAATAGCTTAAATAAAAGGCAATATAATAGCTATTAAGGATAGAACTGATGAGATAGCACGATCAAATGAATGTGAACTGAAAGACAGAGACAGAACGGGAGAGGCAAGGACAGAGAGAGGGGGAGAGAGCAAAGCAAAAGGTTAGCAGTTTCAAGCTTGGATAACAGAGTGAAAGGTCATCAGATAGGAAATCGATTTTATGTATTAATGTGGTGATCAACAGGATTAGAGATATTTTAGCCATATTTTCCCCTGGATAACAATTAGGAAACAAAAAGCTTCTGTCTGAACAATTTTTAATCATTATTTTGTCCAAAAAAAAAGTCTAAAAAAATGTTTAAAGGTAGAATTTCAGCCCTCTCCAAATTATTTAAGTGAAGAAACAATGAAATCATGAAACTTTAAGTAGCTCTGGTGAGAACACTATAATGGAAACATGGAATGGGACACGTGAAGGAATCTAATGAGTTTCTGGTGCTGTTGCTATTATTTTTACATTTTAATTTGACTCTGATTCATGGAGAGACTGAAAATTAGAGCTTTCAAAAACTTACAAAAATACAATAATAGATTTGTCACCAGCAGACATTCAATAAAGAAACAGTAAAAAGAATTCTCCAGGTTAATAAAAAATAATCCCAAATGAAAAATAAATAAAGAGAAAAGAAAAAAAAAAATAGTGAATAAATAAAAACTGACTTTCCAAAACTATACCCTCTCCGTATGATGATATCATTTAAAGTCTCTAAAAATTTTAATATACAATCTTTGACATGCACACAAAAATTACCAATTATAGAGGGAAACAAGACCAATAAAGACAACAGAAACAGACTTAGAGATGATAGTGTTACCGGAGGTACCACAGACTATAAAGGAACTGTGATAAACAGATGACACAGATAATAAGAATATAAAAAAAAAAATCAAATAGAAATTCTAGAACTGAAAAACTGAAACTCAGAATTAGTTTTAACAACAAACTGGACACAACAAATGGGAATTTTAATAAACAAAATGGGCCAATAGAAAATATTTAGGCTGAAGTACAGAGAACTAAAAGGATGGAAATTATGGAAAAGAACATAAAAAACATGTGGAAGATAGTAAAAAACAACAACAAAGAAACAAACAACCCTTTAACATACAGAAGTGTGTAATATACATGTAATGGAGAAGAGAAAAGAAAGAACAGGATAGGATAAATATTTGAAAAAATTCTGGTCAATAATTTTCTAAAACTGACAAAAGATATCAAAAGACCACTTTAAGAAGCTCTATGAACTTCATGCAGGATAAACACAAAGAAAACCACACTTGGATACATCAGATGCAGTACGATTGATTAGTTTTGTGTGTGGCCTTTCTAGCCATGGTCTTGCAACTCCCACCTAGGTGACTGGGTGGGACTGTGTGATAGGGTAATTGTGGACCATCAAAGGGATTGGTCAGTTTTGCCATTCCGCTGAGGGTGAAATGAGCCACCCTAGAGCCAGGAAAGAGAGGATCTGACCATCACTGAGGAAGAACAGCCAGGAACCATCCCATCTTTTGGACCTGGGATTCCTGTGCTGAGAAGCTCCTGGATCCAGGAGACAGAGAATGAGCTGTAACCCTGAAAATGGTAAGAAGCAGCAGGAAAGGCCCAGCAGGGGACGGAGCAGTGGGCTTCCCAGCCCACAAAGGGAGAAAGTTGAGTGTGTGTGGGCAGAGACTAAGGGGCAGGGAGAGGTGTGCCTCCAAGGACAGCTGGGAAGAGGCTGTCCTGATGGAAGAACAGTATCTTGAGCTTTCCTGAGTCTGAATTGTAACTGTTACTTCCCTAATAAACTCCATAATAGTGAGTATAGTCTGTGAGTTCTGTGTGGTCATTGTAATGAATTATCGAGCCCAGCAGAGAAGTAGAGAGTGCCGTGTGAGGGACGGCTGGTGTAACAATTAGTAAAGATGGCAGAGAGAGGAGGCTTATCTGGCCTCCACCTCATGGGAGTCAGCCTTGCGCTGTTGATCTTGGTTCTCCTTCCCTCTTGTGGGGTTGGAGGAGGTCAGACACTGCCCCCACGTCGTTTTTATATCAGATAAAAAAATCTGTGGCTTAGTTCATATCAATGATCAACTGCTAAACATCAACTCATAGAGAGAATCTTAATATCAAGAAGAATAAAAAGATATTAAAAAAAAAAAAAGACATTAACTTCATAGGATAACAATATGATTAAGAGTTGACTTCTCAACAGGAACAAAAGAAGCCAGGAGGCAATGGAGTGACATCTTCAAAGGGCTGAAGGAAAATAACTGCAAACCCAGAAATTTATACCAGCAGAAATTCGTTTCAAAACTAAAGGTGAGATAAAGACATATTCATAAACAAAAACCAAGAGAATTTGTCACCCGCAGGCATTCAATAAAAAAATAGTAAAAAGAGTTCTCCAGGTTGATTAAAAAAAATCCCAAATGAAAAATAAATAAAGAGAAAAGAAAAACAAATTGTGAATAAATAAAAACTGACTTTCTAAAACTATAATAATAATGTTTTATGGGGCCTGAAATATATTTATTGCTGTCATGCAAATTTAAATGCATGACAACAATAAGGCAAGAAGCAATGAAGTTAGTGGAGTTAAAGTAAAACTCACCACTTTTCTTTCTATAGCTTGTTTTAGTGGAAAATACTTCAGTTTTCCTTTTCTGACAGGTTTCTGCCTTACACAGGTTCTGGCTTTCGCAGGTTTTACTGTACTGTCCACCAACAGAGAGCAATAGCAAAGTGGTAAGACTACACCCTGTTAAAGACAGAAAACTTGTGAGTCCTAGAAAAACAAGGCAGTCCTGTGGAGTTCTGTCTCTCACAGGTTTCACTGTAATTAATTAACATGAGGTCATACTAGAGTAGGGTGGCCCTATTCCAATATGGCTGATATTTCTATAAAAAAGAGGAGAAAAGACACAAAAAAAGACAGACTGAGAGGGAGGAAGGCCAGGTGAAGACAGATGCAGAGACTGGACTTATGATGCCACAAGCCAAAGAAATGACCAGGGCTACCAGAAGCTGAAGAGACAGGGAAGGCTCTTCCCCTTGAGCCTTCAAAAAGAGTACCCCCCTGCCATGAATTTAGGCTTCTAGCCCCCAGAACTGTAAGAGAAATAATTTCTATTGTTTTAAGTCACCCAGTTTGTGGTTCTTTGTCCTAGCAGCTCTATGTAACTAATACAATGGCTGACCATTGTGCTTGAAAAATAACATGACCAGCAGTACTCTAAATTCTTTTTTGTTCTGACATCCCCCAAATTACATCCTTTTCTCCACTCCCCACAAAATCCTGAGTGCCAGCTACTATTTCCCAGCATTGCTGAGTTTTACCACGAGGCTTGAATCTGGTACTTAGTGTCTCACTTGAAGTATATTTTTGCCTACCCTACTTGTAACTATTCTCTTTTACTACTTCATGAATTTAGAATCTGCTTAGCAAGCCTGCTGATATCCATCCTTCGCACATCCCCAGGCCCTCCAAGTTAAGTTGCAACAAGTATCATGTCAATGCTGGTGGGCTGGCCACATTCCAGGAACCTCATCACTGGTAACTGTCTATCCTTTTGATCTTAAATATGGCTTATAGGTGATGTTGATGAATTGGCTCAAGGAATCAGAGAGCTGTTTGTAGTACAGATTCTTGCCACAATCGCAGAACGATGAGAATCCTGTCTATTACATTATAGACATCCAGCTGATTGACAGACTGTTGTTGCACTTACACCACTTTTTGTCTCAACTGGGAAATGGTCTGCAGTGTTACAGGGCCAATGAAAATGGTTAGCTTCATTTTCCTAGGCACATTAATAAATGATCCAGGTTTTCTTAAGTCAGTTTTACTATAATGAATCCAAAAAAACAGTGCATCATCTTTTGCATTTCTTAGGAATAAAAACCCAATCACACCCATAATCATAGTCATACATCAGTCCTTAGAGCTCATGACCCAAAGATCTCATTACAGTAAGAGCTTCATAAAGTCTTGGTAATACAATTTGATTTCTTTTTCACTATAATATAAATATGTTAAAACCACAGAATAGTAGCATGGCATGGAACTTTTTGAAACACCAAGAGTCACTTAAGGAATTTTAAATTTCCTACTAGGCATATTTTAAAAAGTAAAACGAAACAGCTGAAGTTAATTTTAATAATATATTTAATTTAACCAAATACTTCAAAAATATTATTACAACATGTAATTAATATAAAATGTATTCATGAGATAGAGTACACTCTCTTTTTATTCATAGTAAGTCTTTGAAATCTGATGTGTAGTTTATATTTATAGCACATATCAATTCAGACTAGTCACATTTCTAGTGTTCAATAGCCTCATGTAGCTAGTGGCTACTGTACTGAACAGTGCAGCTCTAGATAAACTGCTAATACAATGTAGGATCCACATCTGTGACAAATGGTAAATTAGCTTCTGCTTCAACCCGGAGATGTTCTCACAATCTTATATACTCTAAGCTTCAGATTCCTTTTAAAAAGCCTTATTTAATTCTTTTTAGTATAAACACCATTCTCTCAGGTCAGTGATTTGGAGTATTTTTTGGACTATGGTTCTCATAGGAAATATGATAAAAATTTGGATCCTTGCCCCAGGGGGAAGCACACACACACACACACACACACACACACACACACACACACACACACACACTTACATATGGACAGATAATTTTATGTATTAATTCCAGAGGGTTCACAAATACCCTGCCATCCCCAAGCTAAAGACTCTTTAAGAACCACGGGTTAAGAACTCTATCTTAGATAGAAGAGACCAAAGTTAACTAGGATTTGAGCAGTGTTTCTGTTATCTATTAACATTGATTGTATCAACCAACATCTGTATTCCCCATGCACCTGTCGGTTTGTCCTGCTGAGGAGGCTGAAAGCTATGCCACTGGTATTTCAAATACCACCAGGGTCACTCATGGTAGACATGTTTCAGAGGAGCTTATGGCTAAAATAGACTAGGAAGAAGGACTTGGCAGCCTACTTCTGAAAAAACTGGCTAATGAAAACCTTACGAATAGCAGCAGAACACTGTCTGGTATAGTGCTGGAAGATGAGCCCCTCAGGTTGGAAGGCACTCAAAATACCACCGGGGAAGAGCTGCCTACTCGAAGTAGAGTCAACCTTAATGATGTGGATAGAGTCAAGCTTTCGGGACCTTAATTTGCTGAGATGGCACGATGCAAATTGAGAAGAAACAGCTGTAAACATCCATTAATAATTGGAACATAGAATGTAAGAAGTATGAATCTAGGAAAATTGGAAATCATCAAAAATGAAATGGACCACATAAACATCAATACCCTAGGCATTAGTGAGCTGAAACGGACTAGTACTGGCCATTTCAAATCAGACAATCATATAGTCTACTGTGCCAAGAATAACAAATTGAAGAGGAATGGTGTCACAGTCATCAAAAAGAACATTTCAAGATCTACCCTGAAGTATGATGCTATCAGTGATAGGGTAATATCCATATGCCTACAAGAAAGACCAGTTAATACAACTATTATTCAAATTTACACACCAACCACTAATGCCAAAGATGAGGAAATTGAAGATTTTTACCAACTTCTGAAGTCTGAAATTGATCAAACATGCAATAGAGATGCATTGATGATTAGTAGTGATTAGAATGCTAAAGTTGGAAACGAAGAAGGATCGGTAGTTAGAAAATATGGTCTTGGTGATAGAAATGAGGCTGGAAATGGCATGATAGAATTTTACAACATCAACGACTTCTTCATTCCAAATAACCTTTTTTTTCAACAACATAAACGGCAACTGTATATGGGGATCTCAGCTTATGGAACACAAAGGAATCAAACTGACTACATCTGTGGAAAGTGACCAGAGAGAAACTCAATATCATCAGTCAGAACAAGGCCAGGGGCTGATGGAGGAACAGATCATAAATTGCTCACATGCAAGTAAAGTTGAAGCTGAAGAAAATTAGAACAAGTCCATGAGAGACAAAATACTATCTTAAGTATATCCCACCTTAATTTAGAGACCATCTCAAGAATAGATTCGACACATTGAACATTAATGACTAAAGGCCAGACAAGTTGTGGAATTGTGGAATGACATCAAGGACTTCATACATTAAGAAAGTAAAAGGTCATTAAAAAGACAGAAAACAAATAAAAGACCAAAATGGATGTCAGAAGAGACTCTGAAACTTGCTCTTGAAGGTAGAGTAGCTAAAGCAAAAGGAAGAAATGATGAAGTCAAAGAGCTGAACAGAGATTTCAAAAGCGTCTAGAGAGAACAAAGTAAAGTATCACAATCACATGCGCAAAGACCTGGGGTTAGAAAACCAAAAGGAAAGAACATGTTCAGCATTTCTCAAGTTGAAAGAACCAAAGAAAAAATTCAAGACTCGAGTTGCAATATTGAAAGATTCTATGGGGAAAATATTGAATGACGCAGGAAGCATCAAAAGAAGATGGAAGGAATACACAGAGTCACTGTACCAAAAAGAACTGGTCAAAGTTCAACCATTTCAGAAGATACCATACGGTATGATCAACAACCAATGGTACTGAAGGAGGAAGTCCAAGCTGCACTGAAGACACTGATGAAAAATAAGGCTCCAGAAAATGATGGAATACCAATTGAGATGTTTCAACAAACGGATGCACTGATGGAGGTGCTCACTGGTCTTTGTCAAGAAATTTGGAAGACAGTTTCCTGGCCAACTGTCTGGAAGAAATCCATATTGTTCCCATTCATAGAAAAGTGATCCAATAGCATGCGGAAATTATCAAACGATATCAATAATATTACACGCAAGTAAAATTTTCCTGAAGATCATTCAAAAGTGGTTGCAGCAGAATGTTGACAGCGAACTGCCAGAAATTCAAGTCAGATTCAGAAAAGGTCATGGAACAAGGCATATCATTGGTGATGTCAGATGGATCTTGGCTGAAAACAGAGAATACCAGAAAGATGTTTACTGTGGTTTTTTTTTTTTTTTCTGGCTATGCAAAGATTTTGACTGTGTGGATCATAACAAATTATGGATAACATTGCAAAGAATAGGAATTCCAGAATAATAAATTGTGCTCACGAGGAACCTGTACATAGATCAAGAGGCAGTCGTTCTAACAGAACAAGAGGACTCTGTGTGGTTTAAAGTCAGGAAAGGTGTGCACAAGGGTAGCATCCTTTCACCATACTTATACAATCTGTATGCTGAGCAAATAATCCAGGAATTTGGACTATGTGAAGAAGAATGAGGCATCGAGGCTGGAGGAACAACCTGCAATATGCAGATGACACAAACTTGCTTACTGAAAGTGAAGAGGACTTGAAGCACTTACTTATGAAGATCAAAGACTACAGTCTTCAGTATGGATTATACTTCAACATAAAGAAAACAAAATCTCTCACAACTGAACCAAAAATCCAACATTATGATAAACAGAGAAAAGACTGAAATTGTCAAGAACTTCATTTTACTTGGATCCACAATCAACACCCATGGAAGCAGCAGCCAAGAAATCAAAAGACGCATTGCATTGGACAAATCTGCTGAAAAAGACCTCTTCAAAGTGTTAAAAAGCAAAGATGTCACCTTGAAGATGAAGGTGCGTCTGACCCAAGCCATGGTGTTTTCAGTTGCCTCATACGTATGCGAAAGCTGGACAATGAATAAGGAAGATGGAAGAAGAATTGATGCCTTTGAATTATGGTGTTGGTGAAGAATATTGAATATACCATGGACTGCCAGAAGAATGAACAAATCTCTCTTGGAAGGAGAATAACCAGAATGCTCCTTAGAAGCAAGGATTGAGACTTAGTCTCATGTACTTTGGACATGTAATCAGGAGGGACTAGTCCCTGGAAAAGGACATATGCTCGGTAGAGGGTCTGCGAAAAAGAGAAGGACCCTCAGCAAGATGGATTGACACAGTGACTTCAACAATGGGCTCAAGCATAACAATGATCATGAGGACGGCACAGGACCAGGCAGTGTTTAGTTTTGTTGTACATGGGGTCGCTATGAGTCGGAATTGACTCAATGGCACCTAATGACATAACAACAACATTTGTATTAAGATGAGTATTCGCATGTTATAGATTGAATCATATCCCCCCAAAATACGTATTGCAAATCTGAAACTCCTATACCTATGGATGTAATACCATTTGGAAATAGGTTTTTCTTCGTTATGTTAATAAGACCACATCAGTGCAGGGTGTGTCTTAGTCCAATCACCTTTGAGACCATTGGTGGTCTCAGAGAACAGAGGATTATTTTCAAGCCTCGACAGCTAATGTTAAATTGTTCTGCTGTGTTTTGGACTTGTTTGGTGCCCATTACTCTTTCTTCCCCTACAATTTCTCCCATTTGTAATGGAAATGTGTACCTTGTACCTGTTTCACCACTGTACTTTGGAAACACATAACTTTTAATCTAGATTTCATAGGTTCATAGATTAAGAGGAATTTTGCCACAGGATGAAATATGCCTAAAGTCTCAGAAATATTTGATTAAGATGATTCAGGAGATGAGATTTTGGAGTTAGAGTTGATTTAAGACTTTTGGGATAATGTGACAGGGTGAGTATATTTTGCATATGGCAAGGTCAAGAATTTTTGGGTGTCAAAGGGTGGAATATTATGGATTGTATTGAGTCCCCAAAATATGTGTTGTAAATCCTAATCTCTATGCCTGTGGTTATAATCCCATTTGGAAATGGTTGTCTTTGTTATGTTAATGAGACACAATTATTGTAGAATGTGCCTTGAACTGATCTCTTTTGAGATATAAAAGATATTAAACAAACAAGCAAGTGAGGAGAGAGGGCAAGATTGATGCCATGCCACAAGAAGATCACCCAGGAGCAGAAGTTAAAAGAGACAAAGACCTTCCTTCAGAGTCGGCAGAGAGAGAAAGCCTTCGCCTAGAGCCGGCACCCTGAATTCGGACTTCTAGTCTCTTAAACTGTGAAAGAATAAATTTCTATTTTTAAAGCCACTCATTTATGGTATTTCTGTTATAGCAGCACTAGATAACTAAGACAGTTATCTTCCCAGAGATTTTATACACAAATAGAATAATTCCTATACTATGAGAGAATAAGTATCCTCATTATTCTATTCTATTACATCAATGGTAATACCCTCAGTGTTAGGAAATTGCCAAGGGTTTTTACAATATCTCAAAATCAGATGTGAAAATGTGGTTACTTTATTGTTTTGGAAGAAAAAATTTGCTAGTTTTTTCCCCTGAACGACCAAGCCTAATGTAGTTAACTTTTCTAGGATCCTTCCCTCATCTGCAACCTGGGATTGAACTATATGTTCTAGTATTATAAGAAATATAGGTTTCTGAACTATATAATGCCATTCCCAAGCACACTTCTTACATATAAGAGCTGACTATTGCTAGGAAATACACTCATACTGCTCTTCCAGTTTTACTAAATCAAGTTTTTCATTTTGTACTAATGTGTCTGTGATAAACAAGCAGGATAAGATTAAGGACATAATCTTCGATTCTAAAACTGAGTTTCTGAGTAATGTCTTTGGCAGTACATGTTGTTATCCCCTCTGTGAGTAGACAATCACTGTTCAAAGCAACAAGCTCTTTGATACTTAGAGAATTTGGATCCTATTTTATTTTCAAAACCCCCTATATCAGTGTGCACGAACTGTTTGACATAGCCATTCATTTATTTTCAAAGAGGTTATTCTATTATCACACTTCCTTTCAGGAAGCCCACCAACTAAGTAAACACCTAAATTACTGATAGAGCTATATATGAATCTTCTTCTTTGTTAAAAAACAGGACTAATTAAACTAATGTGCTAAATCTCAGCCTAATAATTATGCAGAAAAGTGGTAAGAAAGCTTATTTCATTTGTTTTTAGTAGCTGTTACCTTTTATATCAATCTAAGAAGGGTCAAACATTCTAGAAAAAGTACATTTCTTATTTTACATTTCAGGTAAGGCTGACTTAGTTATTCTCTACTTGTAAGAAATATTGTCAATTTCTATTAATAGAAATAATTATAATTCAAAATACTGCTTATTTACTAAAATAATTAATGAGCCATTAAAATAATTCCGCTTGTGATGGCTAGCTAATTAGGAGTCATCCAAATGCATCTAAATTAAAGCATAAATTTTCAAAATACTTCACAAGATTATACTTCTATGAAATAAATCAAATTTTTCCACTTAATATTTACACATTTTATGATTTATGTTAAGACTAGGAAACGTTTCATAATTATGGGTAAAATTCTTAGAATATTCATATATATTTAAAAACTGATTTCGTGAGGAAATGCTCGCGACCACTAGCCATTAGAGAAATGCAAATTAAAACCACAATGAGATACCATCTCACCCTGGCATTACTGGCACGAATCAAAAACACTGGAGATAATGAATGTTGGAGGGGCTGCTGGGAGAGCGGAACTCTTATGCACTGCTGGTGAGAATGCAAAATGATACAACCATTTTGGAAAAATGATATGGCGCGTCCTCAGAAAGCTAGACATAGACATACCATTCGATCCAGCAATCCCACTCATAGGAATATATCCTAGAGACATAAGAGTCGTCACTCGAATAGACATATGCACACCTATGTTCATGGCAGCATTGTTCACAGTAGTAAAACGATGGAAACAACCTAGATGCCCATCAACAGATGAATAGATAAACAAACTATGGTACATACACACAATGGAGTACTATGCAACGAGAAAGAACAATGATGAATCTGTGAACATCTCATAACATGGATGAAACTGGAGGACGTTATGCTGAGTGAAATAAATCAATCACAAAAGGACAAATATTGTATGAGACCTCTATTGTAAAAACCCATGAAAAAGTTCACACACAAAATGTAACAATCTTTGTTGGTTACCAGGGATGGGAGGGGTGGGGGGGAAATACTAAATAGGCAATAGATAAGTGGTATCTTGGGTGAAGGGTGAGACAGTATACAATACAGGGGAAACTAGCACAACCTGTACAAGGAAAGGTCATGGAAGCCCCATAGACACATCCAAACTCCCTGAGGGACTGAATTGCTGGGTGGAGGGCTATGGGGACCATGGTCTCAGGAACATCTAGCTCAATTGGCATGACACAGCTTATAAAGACAATGCGCTACATTCTAACTTGGTGAGTACTGTCTGGGGTCTTAAAAGCCTGTGAGCGGCCATCTAAGATACTCCACTGGTCTCATCCCTTCGGGAGCAAGGGAGAATGAAGAGAACAGGATACAAGGAAAAGATTAGTCTGAAGGACTAATTGCCCACAGCTACCAAGGCCTCCACCAGACTGAGTCCAGTACAGCTAGATGGTGCCCAGCTACCACCACTGACTGCTCTGACCAGGATCACAACAGAGGGTTCTGGACAGAGCTGGAGAAGGATGTAGAGCATAATTCTAACTCACAAAAAAAGACCAGATTTACTGGCCTAAAGGAGACTAGAGAAAGCTCGAGAGTATGGTCCCCAGACACCCTTTTAGCTCAGTGGTGAAGTTACCTCTGAGGTTCACTGTTCAGCCTGGGAGTGGACAGCCCCGTAAAACCAAATGAGACTAACAAGGTACAGGAGTCCAGTGACAAGGGCTAGAAGGCAGAAGGGGACAAGGAAGCTGGTGATAGGGAACCCAAGGTTGAGTAAGGATATTGTTGATGTGTTGTGAGATTGTTAACCATTGTCATAGGGCAACATTTGTAGTAACTGTTAAATGAGAAACTATTTTGTTCTGTAAGCCTTCATCTTAAGTGAGAATAACAGCACAGTTGGAAGAGCGTAGTCAATGTCACTGAACTGTGTATGTAGAAATTTTTGAAACGGTGTATCTTTGGCTATGCGTATTTTCACCAAAAAAAAAAAAAAGGTTGAGAATTTAGAGGGTTAATATGTTGTGGGGTTGTTAACCAATGTCATAAAACAACATGTGTACTACTGTTTCATGAGAAACTATTTGTTCTGTAAGCCTTCACCTGAAGTACAATAAAATATTAAAAAAAATTGATTTGGCATACATTTATACTTTTATTACAGCATCAAAATGCTTCTAAAACAACATATGTAAAACTATAAAAAACCACATAAGCATAAATTGGTTTTTGGAGTATTTCAGCTATTGTTGAGGTAAATGAAAAGATGCCTGGTTATAGTGCTGGAATGTTTGAAACTCAGATGCTATACTAAGAGTGCTTATAGCTTTACATATTTTGGTGAGGCTCTGTTGCAACTAACAATATATGGCAAATCTAGTTTAACTTGAAACTCATCCACTGACATGAATATCAGGTTTTATCTTTATTTGGATCCAGAGAAACAGAGTATTTCCTGTATAGCAGGTTGTTTCACAATATTATAACCCAAAAGGGTCCCACTGAATTAAAAAACAAAAACTTTTGGGTGCAAAGGGGAGTCAAGACTAAGCAGGAAATCTTTAAAGCCACAAAGAGTTCATACCAACTAGATGGGGGTAAATGATAATTCAAGTGTTGAACTATATATAGACCACAGTAACTCTCTTATCTATTATAAACTTAACCTGAAACAAAGTAAAATCCCTATAAACTCTAGGGTCTTAGTATATAAAGTAACAGTTTAAGAAATAAAGTCTGTAATACCATTGCTATCTATCTGGAAATTCAGGGGAAAGTAAGTTTCGCTACAGAAAAATGTAAAATCCAGTTGCAGGGTGGTATTCATTGGAGAAAAACGTGATGCTAAGGTTTCAGAATACTGTGGAGATCTCCTTTTAGTCAATAAACTGTTAGTGAATATTTTAAAGGCTTTTCATGTTATATAATGTGTAAACATGATGTAGTTTACTAATTTACTAGATTAGTGTACTTATCATCAGTTATTTTCTCAACAATCCTAATGATCATGGAACAATTTAAAACTGTGGACAAGAAAATAATAAAACAGATTGATTATCACAAAACTTGTTACCTATCATTTTTCTACAAGTTACAATATCCTTATCCTATTTCTAAACATACACATAAAAGTAAATGGATTTTTTCCTTGAATGAATACTATGGGAAATATCGTGAATAACTCATAACAAAATTTGGATATTAATAATTAATGATGAAGATCTATTTATATAATAAAAATCACTACTGTGTTACACAGTCAGCCATTTAAAGAAAAGGCATTCTGAAAATTAGAGTAAATACATTAAACCCATCGATCTCTCTTTTCTCTTGTTTTTACTGTAGGAAAAGCACACGTGAACTTGCAATATTTAGAATAAATTTACATATTTACTTGTAGTCTAAGAATAAACAGGAACCCTGGTGGTGCAGTGGTTATGTGTTCAGCCGCTAATCAAAAGGCTGGCAGTTTGAATCCACCCGCAGCTCCTTGGAAACTCTATAGGGCAGTTCTACTCTGTCCTGTATGGTCACTATGAGTCAGAATCGACTCAACAACAATGGGTTTGTTTTTATTTTGTTTTGTTTTGGTTTGGTTTTAGAATAAACAACTTGTTAAAATAGCAGAATGAGTCCAGGAAGAAATTCTCACTGCTGTGCTCCGAACACATAGTAATAATGTATAGAACACTAAAAAGATATAACTGCACACAAAAACAAGATAATATTGCCATGGACTAAGAATATATTTTGACACGGTAAACGAATGAATTATGGAATCTGGTAAATTATAAGAAGACCCATTTTGTTGTTTAACATATACAAAATTTTTCCTCAGATAAATGTAATGTAGTTCTTGGTTCAATATCAAGCACTTTAGAGCTGAGATTCATTATTTTTTTGGCAAACTTTAGTTTCCTGTATATTTCTTACTAAAGCAGAAGGAAAAGGATTGTTAAAAGTTCTAATAAAATGCTCTTAATTCTTGACATCAAAACTTCTTGCCAAAAAGCAAGTAAAATGTAAAAAAGAAAAAATTAGAACCAGAGACCTAAGGATCAAAATATAGTGAACCAGATTATGACTTAAAGAAATAATGATATATAGAATATACAAACAATATGGAATGAACTGAACATTTCTGAAGAGAAGAGAAATCTTGCCAAATTTAAAACAGTGCAATTACAGCTTAAAAAGCTTTGCTTAAAATAGAACACACAAAGGACTCCATACTCATATACCTATACTTAACCATATGTTTTCTTTTCAACAGTAATTTTCATCTACTTCAAAGGGCAGTGAGATGCTCTGAATAAGGGACAAAAACAAAGACTATTTTATTCAATAAAAATTCTGAAAGTTTTAACTGGAAAGAGTATAGATTTTCTCTATGAACTTTTGATTAAATTTGATTATTAAAGAATGATTTCACTTTAAATGAGGCACTAATGTAAAATAAACATAACTGCCAAATGAAAAGAAACTTAATTCTGATTTGCACAAGTGTGACTGTCACTTTGTGACCCAATTCAAATCTGATCAGAATCAGGTTACATCAATCAACTAATTTAATCAATTATCAGTACATTTCTATCACCTCAGTTAGACACCTTCCTGTGTCTTTGGCCATTTATTCTACCTTCTCTCCTGTCAGTACGTGTAGGGTCCATGCTCCTCGCTAAAGTAATCCCTCCACTTGTCTTTTGGATTCCATCCTCTCATATCTACTTAGAGACGGTATTCCAGCCATTCTTATCTCCATCTATTGACTCAGCAATTTCTTCTTTCTCCTATTCACATCCATCAGCATACAAACATGACATTATTTCTCTCATCTAAAAGAAAAAAATCCCCTCTAAACTTCACTTTCCCATCCAGCTGCTGTCACATTTATTTATTATTGAAACAGTTGCCTATACTTGCTGTCTTATCTCCAATTCTCTCCTCACATTCCCTTTCAGCCTCCTATTTTCTCCTACTCTTTCCCCTGGCCATTCCGCTGAAAGCGGCTTATTAAGGTGCCCAGTAAGATTTATGTAGCTAAATCCATCAGTCCTCACTCTTCATTTTCTTGCCTAATCTGCTGGTTACTGTCTTTTCCTTGAAATATTTTCTTCACTTGGCTTCCAGGACACCACCATTAACAGTAGTGTCTTCCTACCTCCTGACTCCTCCCTCACAGTCTTCTTTCCTGGTCTCTTTATCTTCCTGACCTCTACATACTCAAGTGTACTAGGACTGAGTCCTTGGATAACTCACTTAGCTTTTCTGTCTTCTCTGATTCTCTTAATATCTCAACCAACTTTAAATGCCATCTATTCCTGTATCTTAACAACGACCCCTCCTCCAAAGTCCAGATTTATATATCCAACTCCCTATTCAATTTTCAAAATTAATATTTCTAAAACTATGTTCCTGACCTTCCTCTTGAAGTCTTCTCCATCTCAGTAAATCAATTCCTTTCCTTCAGTAGTTCAGTCTAAAAAATGTGCCAACATTGACTCCTTTCTTTGTCCCATGCCCCATCCTCGCTTCATCAAAAAATCCTGCTGCCTCTAAATATATGTAGAAGCTGCCTGTTGCTCATCATGTCCACTGCTATCACTCTGGTCTAAGTCATTTTCATCCTTTACCCTAAACTTTCCATCTTTTATATCTTCTTCTGAACTTCAGCAGCCAGACTAATCCTACAAAAACTTAACTCAGATCATGTCACTTGACTGCTTAAAATTCTACAATTTCCAATCTAAGTCAAAGTAAGATATACAGTCCTTACAATGGCCTACAAGGCCCTACACACGACCTGGCTCCATTATCTCTCTGATTTTATCTCCTAATTCTCTCAATCTTGGATCTTTGTACTGTGTCCACACTACCCTCTGTGCTATTGTTTGAACATAACAGGCAAGCTCCCACTCCAGGGTCTCTGTACTCAACTACTATTTCTGCCTGGTATGTTCTTCCCCCAAATAGACCTGTCACCTTCTCACTGAGACTTTTCCTGGTGCTTTGGCTAAAATCACAAACCTCATTCCTACCTCCAGCCTGACACTTTCTATCATCTTTCCCTGATTTATTTTTCTCTTTAGCATTTATCACTACCTAAAATACTTCATATTTTGTTTATTCATCTTGCTTATTGTCTCTTTCCCTGACTAGAATTTAATCTTCATGAAGGCAGATATCTTTGTGCTTTACTCTCTACTACACAGAAAAGTCCCTGGTATATAACAGGAACTCAAACAGTATTTGCTAAATAGGTTAATCCAAACATTTATTTTAGAGGATATTTGCCTTATGTTAGAACCACTGAGTATAAGTTAGGGGCTCCTGCTTCTACTGCCCCTAGAAATCTATAAAATTCTAGAATAATAAACAACCCAGGGGCTTAAAAATCTGCTTGCCATTTGATCAGGGGGATTTAGTAAGGATCAGGTACTTTAAACTGAACTACCATTTTCCCTTCTCTTCTCTTCTGTCACATCCGCCCAATTGCAACCCCGTTTGTGAATGATGAGATAAGGCCTCAACCTCAGGAACAATCTAAGGTAGTCTAGGTCACCCCTTCTACCGCCCCATCTGTACCTTTAGCTAGATAAGATCTCAAACATTTAAGGCAGCCAGGTTTGAGCTGGTGATACTTAGCAAGAAGGCACATCTTGCTTATTGCTTATGCATCCTTGCTTAACAAGGAATAGTACACCTTAGTTTGGGTGTGCATGCTTGCTTGTTTTATTGTTGCCAATGAGTTGTTGCATTTCACAATTGATATTTATTTTTAACATTAAGAATTTGAGGTTTTAGACTAAAATCCCTAAGGAATTTTTGCAGAAAATTTTGTTCAGAACATTTTCATTATGGTTTATTGTCATCAGAGTAATAAGCCCAAGTGAAATATTCCACAAAGAAAATGAGTGTATTTATCTTACCTGGAGATAACACAGAGGGATCAGGCTGGTTTCCACTTTCTTCATCGGTACTTTCATCATAGACTGCATCTTTGTCAGCACTCACTTGAGAACAAGTTGCAGTTTTCCTGGAAACAGAGAAAGGTAGTGTTATGGACTGAATCATGTCCCCCTAAAATGTGTATCAACTTGGCTAGGCCATGATTCCCAGTATTGTGTGGTTGTCCACCATTTTGTGATCTGATGTGATTATCCTGTGTGTTATAAATCCTAACCTCTATGATGTCAATGAGGCAGGATTAGAAGCAGTTATGCTAATGAGGCAGGACTCAATCTACAGGATTAGGTTGTATCTTGAGCCAATCTCTTTCAAGATATAAAAGGGAGAATCAAGCAGAGAGGAGAGGAACCTCACGCCACCAAGAAAGAAGCTCTGGGAGCACAGCATGTCCTTTGGAAGCAGGCTTCCTGCAGTGAGAGGCTCCCAGACTACAGTAAGACTGATGACAAGGACCTCCCCCCAGAGCAAACAGAGAGAAAGTTTTCCCCTGGAGGTGGCACCCTGAATTTGGACTTCAAGCCTCCTAAACTGCGAGGAAATAAATTTCTGTTTGTTAATGCCATCCACTTGTGGTATTTCTGTTATAGCAGCACTAGATAACTAAGACAGGTAGCATTATAAATTATTGGCCCTCTCCTGGCTAGGTATCAAATTAACTAGTAATTAATTATAGAAAGTATCCCTGGAAAAAGATTCAATTAAACAAACATATATTCAAATATATATGATTTAGATGAAACTACCTTAAAAACGTTAACCCTCTTAAGAAGGAATTTCCCTTTTATCTAATAATGTGGTTTAATGCTCACTATAATTAATTCTTGAATCAGTTTTTTATCACATATTACTCTTCTATAAAAATGTTACTCTACCAAATCATTTTCTGTGTGTCAGAGAATATTTAGCATTTTACTAATCTCAGAGCAGTTCTACATTTCATTTTACATCCCCCAAATCCTAAGAGACAGGTACTTTTATCATTATGAGGATAAAGTGAAACACAGAGCTTTAAAGGACTTGCCCAAAGACATCTATTAATAGATACCTTAACAGATATCAATGCCAGACCAGCACTCGAAGTAAGACCATCTGACATCAAATGTTATGTTCACTAGCAAACCTGTGCTTTCTCCCAGATTCAGGGCAACAGACCCTAACCTATATCCACTTATTCTTGAGAAAATTATAATTGTCCAAAACTATACCAGCTGTAAGTCATTTATGAGTCTTCCTTGAGAGTCAAGTACATATACACTGCAAGAGAAAACTAGATGGAAGGATAAGAGAGGTAATCACAGTCCAGGCAGCACTTGGGGTACTGAAAAGCTCAAATAAAATCAACGTTCCCTGAAATTTAACATTAGCAACTTGATTGTAAACTTAACCATTGCTTAAATATCAAATTTACAAATGTGAATCCAACTGTCTAGTTTTGCAGAAGATAAATGCTTTTTTAAGTATTAATCAATATGTGTCTTATTTCTAAGAAGAGAAGAAGCAGTATTTAGATAAACCTCATGCCAGTTATATGATTTACGTAAGTGTAATGACAGTTGGACAAACATGGAGAGATGATGCTGAGAATTCTCCAGCCCACTGCATCCCTGACTAGAAGCCAGCACACAACTCCACAAAAACAAATGATTTCAGATTACTTAAAAAATTATAACCTAACTTTCATTACGTTTGGGGGGAAGATCCACTTAAATTTATGCATCTGTCATCCAAAAACAGAAAGGCTAAATACCTGTCATGCTCAGCGTTCTTTTCCAGTTCTTGAACTTCACTTAATAATTTATGTAACCTTCTGATCTTTGCTTTCTTCTCATTCAGCAACAGAATAAACCGTTTATAAAGATCAGCCTCCAAAGTCTCCTTAGCACTCACACATTTTTCAAACCTAAAATAGATAAATAAATAAATCACAGTTTTTCTTATCGTTAATATTAACTATAATGCTCGAGATGATTTCTAGAAAATTTTGCAAGAAAAATACGATTAAAAAGTATTTGTACATATTTCATTGACTTAAAGCAAATAGGATTTATTGGTTAGTACCACCACTTGTCTGTCAGTTTGTCATACTGTGGTGGCTTGTGTGTTGCTGTGATACTGGAAGCTATGCCAATGGTATTTCAAATACCAGCAGAGCCACCCGTGGCAGGCAGGTTTCAGTGGAGCTCCCAGACTAAGACTAAGAAGAAGGACTTGGCGATCAAATTCTAAAAATCTTGGCCAGTGAAAACCTTATGAATAGCAGTGGAATACTGTCGGATACAGCGCAGAAAGATGGGCCCCTTCAGGTTGGAAGGCACTCAAAAGATGCCTGGGGAAGAGGTGCCTCCTCAAAGCAGCCAAACTAAAATCAAACCAGCTGCCACTGAGTCAATTCCAACTCACAGCGATCCTAAAAGACAATGTAGAACTACCCCATAGGATTTCCAAGGCTGTAATCTTTAACAAAGCAGACTGCTACATCTTTCTCCCACGGAGCAGCTGGTAGATTAGAACAATTTCCTTTTGGTTAGCAGCTGAGTGCTTTAACCACTGCCCCACACACAGCACTGGTGGTTCAGCGGTTAAAGCGCTCAGCTGCTAACCAAAAGATTGGTGGTTCAAAACCACCTCAAAGTAGAGTCGACCTTAATGACACTGATGGAGTAAAGCTTTCGGGAACTTTATTTGCTGATGTAGCATGACTCAAAAGGAAAAGAAACACCTACAAACATCCATTAACAATCGGAGTGTGGAATGTATGAAGTATGAATCTAGGAAAATTGGAAGCCGTCAAAAATGAAATGGAACACATAAAGATCGATGTCCTAGGCATTAGTGAGCTGAAATGTACTGCAACTGGCCATTCTGAATTGGATAATCATATGATCTACTATGCCAGGAAGGACAAATTGAAGAGGAATGGTATCATATTCATCGTCAAAAAAAAAAAACATTTCAACATCTATCCTGAAATATAACGCTGTCAGTGACAGGATAGGAAGACCAGTTAATATGAGTATTATTCAAATTTATGCACCAACTACTAAGGTCAATGATGAAGAAACTTAAGATTTTTACCAACTTCTGCAATTTGAAATTAATCAAACATGCAATCGAGATGCATTGATAATTACTGATGCTTGGATACAAAAGTTGTTAACAAAGAAGGACTGGTAGTTGGAAAATATGGTCTTGGTGACAGAAACAATGCTGGAGATCACATGATAGAATTTGCAAGACCAACTACTTCATCATTACAAATACCTTTTCTCAATTCATAATACAGAATACTAAAAAGATGTTTACTTGTGTTTTATTAACTATGCAAACACACTGGACTTTGTGGGTCATAACAAATTATGGCTAACATTGTGAAAAATGGGAATCCCAGAAGATTTAATTGCACTCCTGAGGAATCTGTACATAGACTAAGAGGCAGTCATTTGAACAGAACAAGGGGATATTGCATGTTGAAAATCAGGAAAGATGTGAGTCAGGGTTGTATCCTTTCACCATACTTATTCAATCTGTATTCTGAGCAAATAATTCAAGAAGCCAAACTATATGAAGAAGAATGTAACATCAGGATTGGAGGAAGTCCCCTTAACAACCTGTGATATGCAGATAACAAAATCTTGTTTGCTGAAAGTGAAGAGGACTTGAAACATTTACTGATGAAGATGGAAGACTACAGTCTTCAATATGGATGATACCTCAACATAAAGAAAACAAAAATACAACTGGACCAACAAGCAACATTGTAATAAATGGAGAAAACACTGAAGTTGTCAAGGATTTCATTTTACTTGGATCTAAAACCAACACCCACGGAAGCAGGAGTCAAGAAATCAAACGATGTATTGCATTGGGCAAATCTGCTGCAACAGACCTCTTTAAAGTGTTAGAAATCAAAAATGTCACTTTGAAGACTAAGATGAACCTGACCCAATCGATAGTATTTCAATCATCTCATATACATATGAAAGCTGGATAATGAATAAGGAAGACCAAAGAAGAATGAATGCACTTGAATCATGGTGTTGGCAAAGAACATTGAATATACCATGGATTGCCAAAAGAATGAACAGATCTGTCTTGGAAGAAGTACAGCCAGAATGCTCCTTAGAAGCGGACACTGGACATGTAATTAGGAAGGACCAGTCAGTCTCTGGAGAAGTCCATCATGCTTGGTAAATCAGAGGACCAGTGAAAAAGAGAAAGACCCTCAATGAGATAATTTGATATAGTGGCTAAAACAATGGGCTCACAAACATAGCAACGACTGTGAGGATGGCCCAGGATCGAGCAGCATTTCCTTCTGTTCCACAGAGGGTTGCTATAATCAGAACCGACTTGATGGCACCTAACAACAACATATACTATATGTGTGTGTATATATGTATCTGTGTATATACACTGACACACATATGTATATTTCAGTGAATAATTTTTAAAAATGTCTTTCATATATATGCCCTTGTACTTTCAACCACTTACCCACCTAGAGATGCAGAGAACTGGGGCCTCTCATGGGATTAAAAGGAAAATATGCAATATATTTTCTCAGACCACTTCTAGTAAATTCTTATAGCATAGTCTTTGCCAAGTCTGTGAACTCCATGAGGGCAAAAAGCATATGTGTTTTATTGGCTGCTTTGTCCTCAGTGCCTAGCACATTGATTGTCGTGCGACAGATGTTTTAACAGCTGCTTATCAGATAGAATAAGTGAATTAATATGGATAACTTTCAAGGAAATGCAAACCTAGTGATTCAGAATATATTTTTCACTCATTTAACAAGTGATTTACCACTGTAATTATATTATTTTTCATCTTTAAAATAAAATGTGTGGTGATTAACGTTAATATAACTATATTCCCTTCACCAAGCAAAGTTCTCTGACAAAGAAGTATACCACAGAGGTGTAGAAGAAAAAATTAGAGCCAAAATGGAGGAGTAACTACTGGTATTCTTGGCTTATTTTAAAAGCAGAAACATGTCCCTGCATTTATATCTCAGATGCTAAGTGTTATGTAAGCATTTATTCTCATCATCTTCCTGTAATATTGTGTAATTTACCACAATAAGAGAAAATTTTTTTTAAAAATGGGTAGAACATACATACATACTATTAAAACACCTGAGTATATAATACCTCAAACATACGTAAAGTGAAAACTAATACATTAAATTATATAACAGAAATTTTCCATAACATTACAATTTCTTGTATAAAATTTTAGGAATTATTGTTGTTGTTAGGTGCCAGTGAGTCAGTTCCAACTCATAGTGACCCTATGTACAACAGAATGAAACACTGCCCAGTCCTGCGCCATCCTCACAATCATTGTTATGCTCGAGTCCATTGTTGTAACCACTGTGTCAGTCCATCTTGTTGGGGGTCTTCCTCTTTCTCACTGACCCTCTACCTTACCAAGCATGATGTCCATCTCCAGGGACTGATCCCTCCTGATAACACGTCCAAAGTATGTGAGATGTAATCTCACCATCCTTGCTTCTAAGCAGCATTCTGGTTGTACTTCCTCCAAGACAGATTTGTTCATTCTTTTGGTAGCCCACGGTATATTCAATATTCTTTGCCGATACCGTAATTCAAAGGTGTCAATTCTTCTTTGGTCTTCCTTATTTATCATCCAGCTTTCACATGCATAAGAGGCGACTGAAAACACCATGGCTTGGGTTAGGCACACCTTAGTCTTCAAGGAGATATCTTTGCTTTTCAATACTTTGAAGAGGTCTTTTGCAGCAGATTTACCCAATGCAATGTGTCTTTTGATTTCTTGACTGCTGCCTCCATAGGTGTTGATTATGGATCCAAGTAAAACGAAATCCCTGAAAACGTCAATCTTTTCTCCGTTTATCACGATGTTGCTTATTGGTCCAGTTGTGAGGATTTTTATTTTCTTTATGTTGAGGTGTAATCTATACTGAAGGCTGTGGTCTTTGATCTTCATCAGTAAGTGCTTCAAGTCCTCTTCATTTTCAGCAAGCAAGATTATGTCATCTGCATATCACAGGTTATTAATGAGTCTTCCTCCTGATGTCCCATTCTTTTTCATATAGTCCAGCTTCTCAGATTATTTGTTCAGCATACAGACTGAATAAGTATGGTGAAAGGATAAAACCCTGACATACACCTTTCTTGACTTTAAACCACGTAGTATCCCCTTGCTCTGTCCAAACAACTGCCTCTTGATCTATGTACAGGTTCCTCATGAGCACAATTAAGTGTTCTGGAATTCCCATTCTTTGCAGTAATGTGTTACGATCCACAGAGTCGAATGCCTTTGCAAAGTCAATAAAACACAAGTAAACATCTTTCAGGTACTCTCTGCTTTCAGCCAGGATCCATCTGACATCAGCAATTATATCCCTGGTTCCATGTCCTCTTCTGAATCTGGCTTGAATTTCTGGCAGTTTCCTGTCAACGTACTGCTGCAGTCACTTTTGAATGCTCTTCAGCAAAAATTTACTTGTGTGTATATCTTAATGATACTGTTCGATAATCTCCGCATTTGGTTGGATCACCTTTCTTGTGAATAGGCATAAATACAGGTCTCTTCCAGTCGGTTAGCCAGGTAGATGTTTTCCAAATTTCTTGGCATAGACAAACGAGCACTTCCAGTGCTGCATTCGTTTGTTGAAACATCTCAGTTGGTATTCCATCAGTTCCCGGAGCCTTGTTTTTTTGCCAATGCCTTCAGTGCAGCTTAGATTTCCACCTTCTTTACCATTGGTTCCTGCTCGTATGCTACCTCCTGAAATGGTTGAATGTCAACCAATCCTTTTTTGTACAGTAACTCTGTGTATCAGTTACTGCCAATTAGTAATTCATCTCATTTAAATGCATATTGAATTTACATATAAATTACTTCAATAATTTTTCAGTGAAAGATTATGTGCATTTTGTCAACTTCCAAGTTAATTCCCAACCCCTTTAAAAAAATTAACATTTGTCATAATACATGAATTTAAAAATAAAAATATCAAAATAAAATATCAGATGATGTGCCTAAAGAATATTATTAACATAAATAACCAGTGCCGGAACTACATTATTAAAAGTAACTTAACATTTCTGTATTAGGAATGCAAACTAAACAGAATAAATGGTATCATTCATTCTAAAATCATGCTAAAATCGATTGCTTGGTTCCACCAAAGCTTTAGCATTTTGTTGTAAGCAAACTTCTGATCATCAAACTAGATAATACTTCTAGACAAGACTGGGAATGCAGGTTGGCTGGTATAGAGTATTACTTGAACAGTCTGAGGACATGAATTCACTCTTAATTACTAATTTCTCAACAAACTCTGAGAATGCTATCATTTTATTCAATATTCAAGAACTTAGAAGTACACTGCATTCATCCCCATCCCATTTTAATGTTAATCCTTCCCTGTAGCATTATGATGGTAGTATGACTTAAGGAACCCTGGTTGCACAGTGGTTAAAGCAATGGACTACTAATTGAAAGCTCAGCGGTTTGAAACCACCAGCCACTCCACGGCAGAAAGATGCGGCAGTCTGCTTCCACAGAGATTTACAGCCTTGGAAGCCCTACAGGGTCACAGCCTTGGAAGCTCTATGGGGTCACTATGAGTTGGAATTGACTCGATAGCAGTGAGTTTGGTTTTACATATGACTCACTTAAGGATCTCTAATAGCACAAATGGTCAAGTGCTTGGCTGCTAACCAAAAGGTTGGTGGTCTTGCCAACCCTCCATCTCAAGAACTGGAGAGAAATTATTAGGTGGGAACATTTAGTGGAGGACAGACATGGGATTTAAGTTTAGTGACACTAAAAGAGAGCCCACATATAACTAGAGTGGACCACGACTAGTCCCAGGATCATGTTCAAGGCAAAGCTCATACCTGATAAAACCATAAATAACATTATACAGGAAAGATCTAATGATGCTTCATCCTTTCAATTGTGACTAGGATAAAAGAGCAATAATGTTTAGTTTAATTGGCAGCCTAGGACTGAGGCATCTAGAACCTTGGACAAAAAGTTTTCTTTTAAAAAAAAAAAAACTAAAAAGGGAAAAACCAAAAAAAAAAAAGCACTGAATATTCAAAATAAAATATTTATTGAAGGATTGATGGGAAAAAATCTAAGAATAACAGATTTAAAAACAATAATAAAAATTAGAGCAAAAATAAGGCAGTTTTATGCAGAAATAACATCTAAAATAATACATTACATGATAACACAAAAGATACATATATGTGAACGTATGGTACTTAGAAACAGTGCAGTAACCCTCATATTTACAATCAAATCTGGCCAAATTTACTACTGTATTCAGGTCAAGGTTGTTCAGCAAAAGAAAATCTGAACAGAGTTCAGAGGACAAAGAACACTAAAGAACGAGGGGAAAAAAAAAGTGGTAAAGAGATTTAATAAGCCTTTAAGTACTGAAGAAGATGGTGAACAGCTGTTCCTCATCCTTTCTGATGACAGAACAAGAGGAAATGGCCTTCAACTCTACCATGAAGGATTCAGATTACCTATAGATGGAAGGAAGAATTTTCTGACTGTGACTGTTCTTAAACACTGTAATGGGCTACCAAGGGGAGTTGAAGATCTCCTGAGGTCTTTAAAAATCGGACTAAATTCATCTGGACATAATGTGATCCTAGCTTAAAGGCAGTGAGCTGAAGTAGGAGAGCTTTCAAGGTCTCTTCTATTCTAATGATTCCATGAGTGTCAACCCAATTCAATTTGCTGAAAATTACTGCCTCCAATTATGGGTTTAATTACTATAACTCAGAAGAAGCAGAGAATTTCTAACTTTATGTCTGAGGGCAAACAAAGACCTATTCAGCAGTATGGAAAATGAGAGTTGTTATTTGAAACTGAATAGGAAAAATCAGTGAAATAAATATAGCCAATCATCTGAGGATTCACAAACACATCTTCTAATGTTTCCTCTTTATCTAAATTATATAAAATCAAGTTAATCCAGTAAAGTTACTTATTCAAAATGAGTGAAGACCCAATTATTTAACAATAACCAAACAATAACAGCAAACATGGATATTAAAAGTTCGCACATTAAAGCTTGCTCTTTTTACTCATACTGTGATTCCTCGTGCCTCACTCAAACCTTGTTTATTCCCCGTGTCATGCCAAATGAAAATAGCTTTATAATTTGCTCCAGTAGTGACACAAACTTAAATACCGAAATATATGCAAAAACTATCCCCAAAAAGTAAAGGAAAATTCAATCCACCATTCCAGACCTACACTACTAACATTTAATTTTCTCTTTCTAGATATTCTTTATATAAACATAAGTTTTGTCCCCAAAATGGAAGACTATTCATAGTTTCAGTAATTTGCATTTCTCCTTGTAATATATCGTAAACATTTTCCATGTTAATAAGCATATGTGTACTTGACTGTTTTTGCTTATATATTAAACGTATTGCAGGCTGACCTATAATAGCTTCTAGGGGAACTCCCAGCCCTACTTTGTGCCCCTCTGCTGCCCCCACCCCTGGTGGCATAGTGGTTAAGAGCTACGGCTGCTAACTAAAAGGTCAGAAGTTTGAATATACCAGGCGTTCCTTGGAAACTCTATGGGACAGTTCTAATCTGTCCTATAGGATCACTATGAGTCGGAATTGACTCGATGGCAACAGGTTTGGTTTTCTGGTTTTTCACTGCCCCGCCCCCACCCCTCAGCCCCGCCACCCCGGGTACACGTATACACAGTCTGGGACAGTGGTGGGGAAGAAATGATTGGATCATGCATGGACACTGTCACAGAGTAATCAAAGGCTGCCCAGCAAACTGAACTGTGGCCAGGCATAACATCATGTCCCCAAGGCTAAAGAGTCTCTACTTCCTGTGTCCCTTGTTATCTGACTCAGTACACTCATGTCCTGTTTCTAATCTCTCTAAAGTTTTGGACTAAAGTACTACTGCCTTATGGAAGATGGATCTGTAAATCCTTTGGTGATTTTTTTCCAGTATAATAAGGCTCTAGTGAGGGGACAGTAAAAAAAAGTACTGCTTGGCCATGACCCCCATGCATTTACAGCTCCCTAAAATGGCCATTTCTTCTCTGATAAAAGAGAAAACCAAATTTGGGAAATGTTTGCTAAAGCTACTAATCTAACATCTGGTACACAATCAACAGCCTAGAATTCTCTGTGGAGTAGACTCCTCTGTTCTGAGGGCCACTCCAATGACCCACATCTTTAGCCTGTGAGGATGTCTGAACCAGTAACTCAAATAAATGGCTGAATCATAGTGAGTAAGGCAGGTAATAGGGTAGATGGCTGTGCTTTTGATCAAATAGGAAATATTTTACACAGTAAGACAAAAGCACTTGCTGGATAGTTCAGTAATAGCAAACCAAGCATCTATGGGCCACAAGCTCTATGAACCCCTCAGGCACAGTTTTACAGCATGGGGAGCATTTGTCTCCACTGCCTCACATCTTCCATTCCTCCCTGCTGCTTTCCATTCCATGGCATGGTGTTGAATACTGATGAGACAATACCCCTTTCAACCTCTGGCAGATAATTAAGAGCAATTTGTTCAGGTACCAAGTATCCAGTCTGCATTTTTGCAGGCAATTTGTGGATCAAATTTCCTATCATCCTGAGGGTATTTTGAGTTTTAAATAAAATGGCTTATCACGACCACAGTCATCTTTAATTTATTTCATATATAAAACAGAAAAACACAACCAAACTACAGATACAGGCACAAAAAAAAAAAAAAATTCTTTCAAGCTCAGACATCTGGTATTACTTAATACTAAAAAGAATAAAACAGAAATTAAAGAGAAAAAACAAAACTTGTAGTTTTGTTTTTTTGGTCTCATCATTTTTATATAGTTGAAGATAAAACATAAATCAGTTAAAAAAGAATATGACAAATACTTTCTTAATAAAATAACTGAAAGTTGCATATATCTAGATGTTATGAACATAATTTTTTATGTCTTGGATTATAGACAGTCCCCAGATTATGAATGAGTTCCGTTCCTAAATCTATCTTAAAGTCAAATTTACGGAAGTCGGAACAGTTAGGTATGGTTCATATCTAAGGGCAGTTAGTCAAACATTTGTCTTAGTATATACTATAGAGTGTACCTTTCTATGTACAAAAAACATTAAAGAAACACCTTCAGATATATTAAAACGTCTTTAACATAATAGTACAGTAATAATAATAATGTTTCAGTGTACATCAAAAACTAGCACCTCTTTGTTACTACAAACCATTGTATGTACGTTTAATTTTTAATATAATAGACTTTATGGGGGTTAGTTCACAACTACGGGTTGTATGTAGGTTGGACGGTAGTAACCTGGGGACTGCCTAAAATTAGATTATCATGTTTATTATTTTATTATTTATAATTATTATTTTACAGATATCAAATCTATAAAAAATAATTACTTTCCCATACAGATATTGATAGTGGTAAAAGTTGTCACTATTTTGCATGCATCCTTTCATATACTTAACTACCCATTGCCATCAGGTTGATGCTGACTCACAGTGACCCTAAGGACTGAGTAGAATTTCCCCACGGGGTTTCCAAGGCTGTAAATCTTTATGGAAGCAGACTGACACATCTTTCTCCTAAGGAGCAGCTGGTGGGTTCGAACCTCGGACTCTTCAGTTAGCAGCCAAGTGCTTTAACTTCTGCACCACCAGGGCTCCTCATATACTTGCGAGTGTCCACATAAAACAATCGCAGTAAATGTAAAAAGATCCTAAATAGGATAAATATTCTTATGCTTTAGAGCTATTGGTTTCAACGAAAGATAAAAATATCTACTGCATGTATAAATGTAATGATAATTATTATTACCATTATTATATATATTCTATATAATCATCTCAAGGTCTAATACATGTATGTTTAAATGCATACTATACATTAGAATATATTGTATTAATTATATTGCATGATGTATTATATCATATCATACCATATCATAGCACATCATACTATATCACAGCATATCATATATCTCTGTAGAGATATAAATTGTTCACAACATATATTTATTTCCTTAAAAATCTTTTACATATAGAAAGTAATACAAGCTACACACTGGGCCAATCCATATTGTGATATATTTGAGAAAACCCATAATTGAGAAGATAAGTGACTTTCTTCTTCAACAGCATTAAAAAAATAAACAAAGCCAGAAGAATATAAGACTTCCAAATAGAGGAGGCAGGGCCAAGATGGTAGAGTAGTCAGATGCTTCTGATGGACCCTCTTACAACAAAGACCTGAAAATCTGGGAGCCCTGAACATCAAAGACAAAGTTGAGGAACCGGACTGAGTGGCAGGGGGAGGGAGAGATGGTTCGGAAGCAGCGAGGAGGTGCCAAACCTGGCCTGACAAGAGCCTGAGCCCTTCAGTCCTGATCAGATCAGGGGTGAGTGGTGAGGCAGGCAAGCATCGGTGTTCGGGATGCACGTTTTCCGCACTGGGAGAGATCCAGCTGCTGAGAGTCTTCTCGACCACGCAGAAGCAGGGAGAAGCAGCCCTCAAAGGCAGAAAGAAAAGTATTTACACCCGGCCTACGGCATGGATCACAAACAGCCCCGTTAGGGTAAAAACCTCTCTCCCATTTACCTCCCCACTCCCTGCAATGCACTGGGTCCCAGATAGGCTTCAGCAATTGCCAAGTGCCCTGGGCCAGAAGTAGGATCCATCACACGCCCTGAGCCATTCTCCCGGCTTGGAGAGTGAACAAATTAACAAACGGGAAAAAAATAAACTGCCGGCTCCCCTAATCCAGAAACTCAGGGTAGGCACAGCTCCTTTGCCTAGACACAACCATAACGGATCCACAGACTCTGAGTGCTTTTCACCCCGCATAGTCTTGTGTGGGCCCATTTCAACAGCGTAGGCTCTCGTTACCGCAGTACAACAGGGTACATACCGGAAGTCTAACTTCAACTGTTTCAGCTGTGAAGTGGCAGGTTCGTGACATTTGACTCTGCTCTGCCCATTAAGCGGGGTCTTCACCTACCCATATCAGGGACCTGAGGACTGGTGGCTCCACCCACGCCACCTAGCCACCTGCGATAGAGGCCCAAGAATAAGAGGTGTAAGAGGTGCCCCCCAGTCCTTACAGCCAATAGCATTCGGTGCTCATAGTCAGCTGCAAAAACCACCCACCTACACGCTCTAGGGAGCAGGGACACACCTTCTTCCTGGACACTCAGGGGCAGCCATCAGCCCCCTGACTTGCTCAGAGTATGTCCCCCTGCTACAGCCAGATGCCTGTGCCTACACCAATCATCCATGCCTGTCTAGGACGGTAGGTGAGAGCCTGCACCACGCACTTGGTGGCTATCTACCTGGGCACCTGAGCTGAATCCATACAGGAGGAGAGGGCAGATTCCTATGCTCACATACCTAGTAACAGCTCTAACCACCTGGTGATGGGACATTGGAGCTTCAAAGGTGCCAAGAATCAAAACAGCTCACACGAGCAGGCTATTTGGGCATATCAAAACAAAACAAGCTAGGACACAGTAAGCAAATGTAAAATGAATAAATATAATAACTTACTGATGGCTCAGAGAAACAGTCAATATCAACTCACATACAGAGGCAGTCCATGATGGCTTCAGCAAGCTCCCAAAATAAAGAATCAAGAAATTTTCCAGAGGAGGAAAATTTCTTGGAATTACCGGAGGCAGAATACAAAAGATTAATATACAGAACTCTTCAAGAAATTAAGAAGGAAATTAATCAAAATGCAGAACATGCAATAGAGGAAATTAAAAAGATTACAGAAGGACATAATGACAAATTTAACAGGCTGCAAGAATTCATAGAGAGACAGCAATCAGAAATCCAAAAGGTTAACAATAAAACTTCAGAATTAGACAACTCAATAGAAAGTCATAGGAGCAGAACTGAGGCAATGGAAGTCAGAGTTAGTGAGACTGAAGATAAAACACTTGACACCACTTATCTGAGGAAAAATCAGATAACAGGATAAAAAAAATGAAGAAACCCTATCAAGGGGAATAACCTACAAGTGATTGGAGTACCAGAATGGCGGGGGGGGGGGGGTGGTAACAGAAAATACAGAGAGAATTGTTGAAGATTTGCCAACAGAAAACTTCCCTGATATCATGAAACATGACAAGATAACTACCCAAGATGCTCACTGAACCCGACATAAGGCAGATCCCAAAAGAAAGTCACCAAGACATATTATAATCAAGCTTGCAAAAATCAAAGATAAAGAGAGAATTTTAAGAGCAACTAGGGATAAATGAAAAGCCATCTACAAAGGAGAGGCAATAACAATAAGCTGAATACTCAGCAGAAACCATACAGTCAAGAAGGCAATGGGGTGACATAATTAAAGCCTTGAAGGAAAAAAACTGCCAGCCAAGAGTTATATATCCAGCAAAACTGTCTCTCAAATATGATGGTGAAATCAGGGCATTTCCAGATAAACAGAAATTTAGGGAATTTGCAAAAACCAAACCAAAATTACAAGAAATACTAAAGGCAGTCCTCTGGTTAGAAAATCAGTAACATCAGATAACAACCCAAGACTAGAACACAGAAAAGAGCAACCAGATATCGACCCAGATAGGGAAGTCACAAAAATAAACCAAAGCTATAACACTAAAAATAGGAAAACAGATGTCAATATGTAAAAGATGACAACATTAAAACAAAAAAGAGGGACTTAAAAAATGTAGACATAGATTTTTCATATGGAGAGGAAGTCAAGGGGATATAAAGAAATAAGAGAATTATATAAACTTAGACATATAGGGGTAATATCAAGGTAAACACAAAGGAAACTAACAATCCTACAAGTCAAAATAAAAAACTAAAAAAAAAACACTCAGCAAACACAAAATCAACAACAATGAAAAAGGTGAAAACACATAAAAACAACTCACCACAGAAAATTAAGTAGAACAAAGAAACTGTCAACAACACACAAAAAAAGACATCCAAACGACAACACTAAACTCATACCTATCAATAATTACGCTTAATTTAAATGGACTAAATGCACCAATAAAGAGACAGAGTGGCAGACTAGATACAAAAACACAATCTGTCTATATGCTGCCTATAACAGACACACCTTAGATTTAAAGACACAAACTAAAACTCAAAGGATGGAAAAAAACATATCAAGCAAACAACACTCAAAAAAGAGTAGGAGTGGCAATACTAATCTCTGACAAAACAGACTTTAAAGTAAAATCCACCACAAAGGATAAGGAAGGACACTATATAATGACTAAAGGGTCAATAGACCGGGGGACATAACGATAACAGATACTTACTCACCCAACGTCAAGGCTCCAAAATACATACAACAAACTCTAACAGCATTGAAAAGAGAGATAGACAGCTCCACATAGTAGTAGGAAACTTCAACACATCACTTTCGGTGAAGGACAGAACATCCAGAAAGACAAAGATACGGAAGACCTAAATGCTACAATCAAACAACTTGATCTCATAGACATATACCGAACACTCCATCAAACCGCAGCCAAGTACACTTTCTTTTCCAATGCACATGGAACATTCTCCAGAATAGATAACATATTAGGCCATAAAGCAAGCCTTAACAGAATCCAAAGCATTGTAATATTACAAAGCATTTTCTATGACAATAAAGCCATAAAATAAAAATGAATAAGAGAAAAAGCAAGGGAAAAAAGTCAAACACATGGAAACTGAACGACACCTTGCTCAAAAACTACTGGGTTATAGAAGAAATTAAGGATGGAATAAAGAAATTCATAGAATAAAACAAGAATGAAAACACATCCTACCAGAACCTTTGGGACTCAGCAAAAGTAGTGCTCAGAGGTCAGTTTATAGCAGTAAATGCACACATCCAAAAATAAGAAAGGGTCATAATCAAAACATTAATCCTACAACTGGAACAAGTAGAAAAAGACCTATCATAGATTGAATTATTTCCCCTCAAAAATATGTGTAGCAATTTGGGTGGGCCCTGATTCCAAGTATTGTGTGGTTGTCCTCCATTTTATGATTGTAATTTTATATTAAAGAGGATTAGGGTGGGATTGTTTAACACCTTTACTAAGGTCACATCCCTGATCCAAGGAAAGGGAGTTTCCCTACCCTGTGGTCTGCACCACCTTTTATCTCTCAAGAGATAAAAGGAAAGGGAAGCAAGCAGAGAGCCAGGGGATATTATACCATCAAGAAAGCAGTGCTAGGAGCAGAGCACGGCCTTTGGACTTGGGGTCCCTGTGCAGAGAAGCTCCTAGTCCCAGGGAAAATTGAAGAGAAGGCTGACGGAGACAGAAAGCCTTCCCCTGGAGCTGACACCCTGAATCTGGACTTTCAGCTTACTTTACTGTGAATAAATAAATTTCTCTTTGTTAAAGCCATCCACTTGTGGTACTTCTGTTATAGCAACACTAGATGACTAAGACAAGACCAGCAAAAGAAGCCCTAGGGCGCCAGAAGAAAGGAAATGATAAGAATTACAGCAGAATTAAATGAAATTGAGAATAGAAAAACAACTTAAAGAGTTAATAAGACCAAAAGCTGGTGCTTTGAAAAGACAAACAAAATTGATAAACCAATGGCCAAACTCACAAAAGAAAAACAGGAGAGGAAGCAAATAACCCGTATAAGAAATGAGAGGGGTGATATCACAACAGACCCAAATGAAATTAAAAGAATCATAACAGAATACCACGAAAACTTCTACTCTAACAAATTTAAAAACCTAGAGAAAATGGACAAATTTCTAGAAACTCACTACTTACCTAAACTAACACAAACAGAGGTAGAACAACTAAATAAACCCATAACAGAAGAAGAGATTGAAAAGGTAAATAAAAAACTCCCAACCAAAAAAAGCCCTGGCCCAGATGGCTTCCAAGGAGAATTCTACTAAACTTTCCAAGAAGAATTAATACCACTACTACTAAAGGTATTTAAGAGCATAAAAAAGGACGGAAAACTCCCAGACACATTCTATGAAGCCAGCATAACCCTGATACCAAAACCAGGTAAAGACACCACAAAAAAAGAAAATTACAGACCAATATCCCTCATAAACATTGACACAAAAATCCTCAACAAAATTCTAGCCAATAGAATTCAGCAAAATATCAAAAATATAATTCACCACGATCAAGCGGGATTTATACCAGGTATGCAGGGAGGGTTCAACATTAGAAAAACAATCAGTGTAATCCATCGCAGAAATAAAACAAAAGACAAGAACCACATGATCTTATCAATTGTTGCAGAAAAGACATTTGAAAAGTCCAACACCCATTCATGATAAAAACTCTCAACAAAATAGGAACAGAAGGGAAATTCCTCAATATAATTAAGGGCATTTATACAAAGCCAACAGCCAACATCATCCTAAATGGAGAGACTTTGAAAGCATTACCCTTGAGAATGGGAACCAGACAAGGATGCCCTTATTCAACATTGTGCTGGAGGTCTTAGCCAGAGCAATTAGGCTAGAAAAAGAAATAAAGGGCATCCAAATTGGGAGGGAAGAAGTCAAAGTATCTTTATTTGCAGATGATATGGTCTTATACAGAGAAAACCCCAAAGGATCCACAAGAAAACTACTAGAACTAATAGAAGATTTCATCAAAGTTTCAGGATACAAGATAAACATACAAAAATCAGCTGGATTCCTTTACACCAACAAAGAGAACCTCGAAAAGGAAATCACCAAATTAATACCATTCACTATAGCCCCCAAGAAGATAAAATACTTAGGAATCAATCTAACCAGAGATGTAAAAGACCCATACAATGAAAACTGCAAGGCACTACTGCTAGAAACCAAAGGAGACCTGCATCAGTACAAAAAAATACCTTTCTCATTGATAGGCAGACTCAGCATTGTGAAAATGTCAATTCTACCAAAGCAATCTACAGATACAACGCAGTCCCAATCCAAATTCCACCGGTGTTTTTTAATGAGATGGAGAAACAAATCACCAACTTCATATGGAAAAGGAAGACGCACTGGATAAGTAAAGCATTACTGAAGAAGAAGAACAAAGTGGGAGGCCTCACACTACCGGATTTTAGAACCTATTTTTACTGCCACGATAGTGAAAAAGCTGGGTACTGGTACAACAACAGATACATACACCAATGGAACGGAATTGAAAATCCAGACATAAATTCATCACCTATGGGAGTTCTGGCAAAATGGCACTCTGGGCAGAAGCACCACACCATCCCTCCACAGCAAAGATCTGAAAAACTAAGCCGAACACAGAATACAACAATCCTGAAACCCTAAAACATCAAATGAAGAGATAAAGAACTCAGCCAAACACCAAATGGAGTGAGAAAACTGACAGAGAATGTAGAGCAAGGAGAGATTCATGCAGAGGTCCCCTACCAGCTAACAGCGCGGATCCGCCATCCTTGACTCCTATCAGAGACCAGCAAACAGGGGTACAAGAAAGCAGCCTCATGGAGCTTCCAGCAGGAGACAAAACAACCAGTAATTTGTGATATACACTTTCCCACGCCACACCCTTCTTCTCCCTGACTCGGCCTCCTCTGTTTCCTGGGGCCACAATCTCTTGACCGAGAAACACCGGCTGCTTAGATTCCACATGCCTGAACGGGCCAGCTCTCTGAGTGCCATTTGTTGGCTGCTGGTGTTGCTTTTTTCCCCTTCTTTTGATTTCTTCCTTACCTCTCAACACCTCCCCATCCTTTCACTCAAATACCTGGCTCCGTGCGCCATCTTTGCTTCTTCCTGAGGGCCTGCAGAGCTCTGGTAATATGTGATATACGCTTTCCCACTCCCTACCCTTCTTCACCCACACTCGGCCCCCTCTGCTTCCCGTGGACACGGTCTCTTGTCTGAGAAACACCAGACTGCACTAGCTGGCTCTCTGAGTGCCATTTGTTGGCTGCTAGTGTTGCTTTTTTTCTGCTTCTTTTGATTTTTCCTTACCTCTCACCACCTCCCCCTCCTTTCACTCAAATACCTGGCTCTGTGCACCATCTTAGCTTTTTCCTGAAGGGCTGTGGAGCTCTGTTTGAGTGTGGAGCTGCTTCCCGGTCTGGGCTACTGCGCTGGGGAGATCCCCGGGCTTTTGTTCGTTTGTTTGTTTGGAACTGTTTGTTTTCTTTTCCTTTTCTTGAGTTGGGAGCCCTTTCTGGCCAGCTGATGCTGCACAGCAAGGAGACTTCCCCCTTGGCTTGCACAGTTGTGCAGAGGGATCCCTGAGAGCATTTCTTTTTTCATTGTTTTCTATTTTTGGGGGGGCCTTTCTTGTTCTTTTTTTTTTAATTTGTTTTGATTTCTTTTCCCTCCTTTTCCCTTTTTGTCTTTCTTCATTGCACAGTTCCCAGTCTCTCTATATCTTCCTTCTCTTTCTGTTCCCTGAATACCTGGCGCTGTATACCTCTACACCTTATGGCCAGGCTATACTGCAACACCTGAGAGTGACTTCACTAGACCTCATAGCTGCACCATTGTGATCCCTGGGAACTTTGCAGTTCTTTAACCTTTCTGATTTTAATTTATTCATGCTTTTCTTTACTTTTCTTCCTCTTCCCCTTTCTGTTTTTTTCTGTTTTTCTCCATTTCACAGTCTCTTATCTCTCCACTCCAACGACAAGCTCCCCTAGCATTCTTTTTTGTTTGTTTGTATGTTTTTGGCTCCTGTTCCTATCTCCTCTATCCCATATCCATCTTAGCTCCACAAATAACAATCTCCCTGCTGCATCCTGCCTACCTACACCATGCGCTTGACATCACACCACCAAGCAGCAAAGGCACGGCCTACTGGAACCTGATCTGAACTGATTACTGACCCACTCTGGTGGCTGTAGTAAGTGCCACAAACAACCTAACCAGTAACTCCTCTTCAGCTAGACCTGCCCTGCTGTACCATACCTGAGTGACTAACCCTGCCAATTGGAGAAGGAGGCAAAAATTATTGTGCCCACAGACAAGCAAACAACAAAGAACACACAGACTGCCTGCTCAGTCATAGTCAAATTTAAAAAAAAAAAAGGGATGAATAAACAAATCTACAATCAATAAACAAGAAAAATAACTACTGAATGCCCCGAAGACAGCGGACAATATCAAAACATTTACAAAAACAGGACAGGATGGTTCCAGTAGGCGTCCAAAATAAAACACCAGATGACTCTCCAGTGGAAGAAAATGCACTAGAACTACCTCATAGGGAATTCAAATCTCTAATACTCAGAATTCTCTAAGAGCTGAGACAAAAAGCTGAAAAACATGAGGAAAAAATAGACAAATTCATGGAAAATACAGACAAAAGATTGGAATAATTCGGGGAAATAATGCAGGAACAAAATGCCAAAATAAATTCACAACTAGAAATTATACAATGACAACAATTAGAAATCCAAAAGGTAAACAACAAGATTTCAGAAATGGACGGTGTCATAGAAGGGCTGAGAAGCACATCTGAAATGGTGGAAGAGAGGATCACTGGAATTGAAGACAAACACTTGGATACAACTCTGTTTCAGGAAAACCCAGAAAAAAGAACAAAGAAAAATGAAGAGACCCTGAGAGTTATGTGGCATACAATCAAAAGCAAAAATTTTCGAGTGATTGCAGTTCTAGAACAGGTGGAGAAAACAGAAAATCACAGAGAGGCTCATTGAAGAACTACTGACAGAAAACTTCCCCAATATCATGAAAGATGAAAAGCTGGCCATCCAAGAAGCGCAACAAACACCATAAAGAGAGACCCCAAAAGAAAATCACCAAGGCATATCATAATCACACTTGCCAAAACCAAAGACAAAGAATCCTGAGAACAGCTCGGGAAAAAAAAGAAGTCACATACAGAGGAGAAACAATAAGACTAACCTCAGATTATTCAGCAGAAACCATGCAGGCAGGAAGGCAATGGGATGACATATATAAAATCTTGAAAAAAAAATTGCTAGCCAAGAATAATATATACTACAAACTCTCATTCAAGTCTGATGGTGAAATTAGGTCATTTCCAGATAAACAGAAATTAACGGAATTTGGAAAAGTCAAACCAAACTTACAAGAATTATTAAACGGAGATCTTCAATGTGAGAACAAACAGCTTGAGCTCACAGGCAAAATCTAGGAAACAGGATCATAACAGCCAGATACCAATCTAGGAAATGAACTCTTGAGGACTATCCAAAACCAAAAGAAATACAACAGGGAATCAGACCAGTTAATCAGTAAATGACAACAACATCAAAACAATAAAAGAGGGAATAAACGGCATAGGTATAGAATCTTCTAATGGAGAGGAAGGCAAAGTGATACCAAGTAATGGTAGACTGCTTCAAACTTAGAAAGATAAGGGTAAAATTCAGGGTAACCACAAAAAAAGTTAACAAACATACTCATAAAAAAAAAAGAGGAAAAACATAAAGTCTCAGCAAAAACAAAACAAATGAAAAAAAAATCCACAAACAAAAGTAACTCAGCACAAGAGAGTGAGAAGTACAAAGAAAACTTCAGTATCACAAAAAAAAGCACTACAAAATGACAGTAACAAACTCACATCTATCAATAATTACACTGAATGAAAATGGACTCAATCCACCCATAAAGAGATGGAGAGTGACAGAATGGGTAAGAAAAGAGGATCCATGAATATGCTGTAAGAGACACACCTTAGAAACAAAGATGGGAGTTTATTAAAAGTCAAAGGTTGGAAAAAAATATATCAAGTTAACAACTACCAAAAAAGAGCAGGAGTGGTAATTCTAATCTCAGATAAAATAGACTTTAAAACAAAATCTACCATAAAAGACAAAGAAGGACACTATATAATGATTAAGTGGAGGATCCATCACGAAGACATAACCAAAATAAACATCTACGCACCCAATGACAGGGCTGCAAAATACATAAAACAAACTCTAACAACACTGAAAAGAGAAATTGATAGTTACACAATGATAGTAGGAGACTTCAACACACCACTCTCAGTAAAAGAGAACAACTAAGAAGAAACTCACCAAAGACACAGAAGACCTAAAGGGCACAATCAGCCAACTTGACCTCATAGACATATATAGAACACTCCATCCAACAGTTGCAAAGTACACATTCTTTTCCAACGCACATGGAACGCTCTCCAGAATAGACCACATCTTAGGCCACAAAGCAATCCTCAACAAGATCCAAAACGTTGAGATAATTCAAAGTATCTTCTCTGACCACAATGACATCAAGGTAGAAATTAACAATAGAAAGAGCAAGAAAAAAAAAATCAATTACATGGAAACTGAATAATATCCTGCTTACACATCACTGGGTAATAGAAGAAATCAGAGAGAGAATCAAAAAATTCCTAGAATCAAATCAGAATGAAAACACATCATATCAACACCTTTGGGACACAGCAAAGGCAGTCTTCAGAGGACAATTTATAGCAATAGATGGACATATCAAAAAAGAAGCGACAAAATCAAAACATTAACTACACAACTCAAACAAATAGAACAAGAACTGCAAAAAAAGCCCACAACCACCAGAAGAAAGGAAATAGTAAAGTCAGAGCAGTAAAAAATCAAATAGAGAATAGAAAAACAATAAAAAGAATCAACAAAACCAAAAGTTGGTTCTTTGAAAGAATCAACAAAATCGACAAACCACGGGCCAGACTGACAAAAGAAAAACAGGAGAGGACACAAATAACCCAAATAAGAAATGAAACGGGGTCATTACAACAGACTCAACTGAAATAAAAAGGATTATAAAAGAATATTATAAAAAACTATACTCCAACAAAGTTCAAAACCTAGAGGAAATGGAGAGACTTCTAGAAACACACGGCCTACCCAAATTACAATAAAGTGATGTTGAAAATCTGAACAGACCCATAACAAGAGAAGAGATTGAAAAGGTAATAAAAAAAACTCCCAACCAATAAAAGCCCTGGCCTAGATGGCTTCACTGGAGAATTCTACAAATCACTTACAGAAGAGCTTGTACCAGTACTACTCAACCTATTTCAGAGCATAGAAGAGGAAGCAACACTTCCAAATTTATTCTATGAAGCCAGCATAATGCTGATACCAAAACCAGGCAAAGACGTCACAAAAAAGAAAATTACAGACCAATATTTCTCATGAATATAGATGCAAAAATTCTCAACAAAATTCTAGCCAATAGAATTCAGCATCATATCAAAAAAATAATACACCACAACCAAGTAGGATTCATACCAGGTATGCAAGGATGGTTCAACATTAGAAAATCAATCAACGTAATCCACCACATAAATAAAAGGAAAGAAAAGAATCACATGATCATCTCAATTAATCCAGAAAAGGCATTTGACAAAGTCCAACACACATTCCTGATAAAAACTCTCAATAAAATATGTATACAAGGGAAATTTCTCAACATAATAAAGGGCGTCTATGCAAAACCAACGACCAACATCATTCTTAATGGAGGGAGGCTGAAAACACTCCTCTTGAAAACAGGAACAAGACAAGGATGCCCTTTATCACCTCTCCTATTTAACATTGTGCTGGAAGTTCTAGCTAGAGCAATCAGGCAAGAAAAAGAAATAAAGGGCATCCAAATTGGTAACGAAGAAGTTAAACTGTCCCTGTTTGCAGATGATATGATACTATACATAGAAAACCCTAATGACTCCATGAGGAATATACTGGAACTAACAGAAAGATTCAGCAGAGTAGCAGGATACAAGATAAACATTCAAAAATCAGTTGGATTCCTATACACCAGTAAGGAGAACGATGAAAAGGAAATCAGGAAAACAATACCATTTTCAATAGCCCCTAAAATGATAAAATACTTAGGAATAAATCTGACCAGGGATGTAAAAGACCTATAGGAAGAAAAGTACAAAACACTACTACATGAAACCCAAAGGGATTTACATAAATGGAAAAACATACCATGCTCATGGATAGGCAGACTCAACATTGTGAAAATGGCAATTCTACCCAAAGCAATTTACAAATACAATGCAATCCCGATCCAAATACCAACAACATTCCTCAAAGAGATGGAAAAACTAATCATTAACTTTATATGGAAAGGGAAGAAGCCCCAAATAAGTAAACCACTACTGAAGAAGAAGGATAAAGTTGGAGGACTCACACTACCTGACTTCAGAACCTACTATACAGCTACAGTAGTCAAAACAGCCTGATACTGGTACAACGACAGATACATTGACCAATTGAAGAGAATTGAGAACCCAGATGTAAATCCATCCACTTACGGTCACCTGATCTTCAAATGGGGAAAAGACAGTCTTTTTAACAAATGCTGCTGGCAAAACTGGATATGCATTTGTAAAAAAATGAAACAGGACCCATACCTCACACCGTATACAACAACTACTTCAAAATGGATCAAAGACCTGAATTTAAAGCCTAGTACTATAAAGTTCACAGAATAAAAAATGGGACCAACACCACAGGCCTTAATACATGGCATTAACAGGATACAAACCATAACCATCAACGCACAAAACCCAACAGATAAGCTACATAACTGGGATCTTCTAAAAATCAAACACCTTTGCTCTTCAAAAGACTTCACCAAAAGACTAAAAAGAGAACCTACAGACTGGGAAAAAAATTTTGGACAGTACAAGTCAGACAAAGGTCTAATCTCCATAATCTATAAGAAAATCCAACACCTCTACAACAAAAAGACAAATAATCCTATTAAAAAATGGGCAAAGGAAATGAACAGACACTTCACCAAAGAAGACATTCAAATGGCCAACAGACACATGAGGAAATGCTTGCGATCAGTAGCTGTTACAAAAATGCAAATTAAAACCACCATGAGATACCACCTCACCCCGGCATTACTGGCACGAATCAAAAACATTGGAAATAAAAGATGTTGGAGGGGCTGCAGGGATGTCGGAACTCTTATGCACTGCTGGTGGGAATGCAAAATGATACAACCATTTTGGAAAATGATATGGTGCTTCCTCAGAAAGCTAGAAATAGGCATACCATTTGATCCAGCAATCCCAGTCCTAGGAATATATCCTAGAGAAATAGGAGTCATCACTCGAATAGACATATGCACACCTATGTTCATGGCAGCGTTGTTCACAATAGCAAAACAATGGAAACAACCTAGATGCCCATCAACAGAAGAATGGATAAACAAACTATGGTACATACACACAATGGAGTACTATGCAATGAGAAAGAACAACAATGAATCTGTGAGGCATCTCATAACATGGATGAAACTGGAGGACATTATGCTGAGTGAAATAAGTCAAACACAAAAGGACAAATATTGTATGAGACCTCTATTGTAAAAACCCATGAAAAAGTTCACACACAAAATTTAACAATCTTTGCTGGTTACCAGGGATGGGAGGGGTGGGGGGGAAATCCTAAATAGGCAATAGATAAGTGGTATCTTGGGTGAAGGGTTAGACAATACACAATACAGGGGAAACCAGCACAACCTGTACAAGGAAAGGTCATAGAAGCCCCACAGACACATGCAAACTCCCTGAGGGACTGAATTGCTGGGTGGAGGGCTGTGGGGACCATAGTCTTGGGGAACATCTAGCTCAACTGGCATGACATGACACAGCTTATAAAGACAATGCTCTACATTCTACCTTGGTGAGTAGTGTCTGGGGTCTTAAAAGCCTGTGAGCGGCCATCTAAGATAATCCACTGGTCTCATCCCTTTGGGAGCAAGGGAGAATGAAGAGAACAGGATACAAGGAAAAGATTAGTCCAAAGGACTAACTGTCCACAGCTACCAAGGCCTCCACTGGACTGAGTCCAGTACAGTTAGATGGTGCCCGGCTACCACCACTGACTGCTCTGACCAGGATCACAACAGAGGGTTCTGGACAGAGCTGGAGAAGGATGTAGAGCATAATTCTAACTCATAAAAAAAAGACCAGATTTACTGGCCTAAAGGAGACTGGAGAAACCTCGAGAGTATGGCCCCCAGACACCCTTTCAGCTCAGTGGTGAAGTTACCTCCGAGGTTCACTGTTCAGCCTGGGAGTGGACAGCCCCGTAAAACCAAATGATACTAACAAGGTACAGAAGTCCAGTGATAAGGGCCAGAAGGCAAAAGGGGACAAGGAAGCTGGTGATAGGGAACCCAAGGTTGAGTAAGGATATTGTTGATGTGTTGTGAGATTGTTAACCACTGTCATCGGGCAACATTTGTAGTAATTGTTAAATGAGAAACTATTTTGTTCTGTAAGCCTTCATGTTAAGTGAGAATAACAGCAAGATTGGAAGAGTGAGGTCAATGTCACTGAACCGTGTACGTAGAAATTTTTGAAATGGTGTATATTGGCTATGTGTATTTTCACCAAAAAAAAAAAAGGTTGAGAATTTAGAGGGTTAATATGTTGTGGGGTTGTTAACCAATGTCATAAAACAACATGTGTACTACTGTTTCATGAGAAACTATTTGTTGTGTAAGCCTTCACCTGAAGTACAATTAAAAAAAAAAGATTCATCCACCTATGAGCAGCTGATATTTGACAAAGGCCCAAAGTCCATTAAATGGGGGAGAAGACAGTCTCTTTAACAAATGGTGCTGTCATAACTGGATATTCATCTGCAAAAAAACTGAAACAAGACCCATACCTCACACCATGCACAAAAACTAACTCAAAATGGATCAAAGACTTAAATATAAAATCTAAAACAATAAAGATCACAGAAGTAAAAATAAGGACAATGCTAGGAGCCCTAATACACGACATAAACAGAATGCAAATCATAAGTAACAATTTACAAGCACTAGAAAAGAGACTAAATAACTGGGAGCTAAAAATCAAACACTTATGCTCACCAAAAGACTGGGAAGTAATTTTTGGCTATGACAAATCTGATTAGCATCTATTCCCTAAAGTCTACAAGATACTGCAAAACCTCAACAACAAAAAGACTAATAACCCAGTTAAACAGTGGGCAAAGGATATGAACAGGCACTTCACCGAAGAAGATATTCAGGCAGCTAACAGACACATGAGGAAATGCTCAGGATCATTAGCCAATAGAGAAATGCAAATCAAAACAACGAGATATCATCTTACCCCAACAAGGCTAGCGTTAATCCAAAAAACACAAAATAATGAACGCTGGAGAGGTTGTGGAGAGACTAGAACACTTACACACTGTTGGTGGGAATGTAAAATGATACAACCACTTTGGAAATCGATTTGGCGCTTCTTAATAAGCTAGAAATAAAAGTACCATACGATCCAGGTATCCCACTCCTTGGAATACATCCTAGAGAAATAAGAGCCTTTATACGAATACATATATGTACACCCATGTTCACTGCAGCACTGTTCACCATAGCAAAAAGATGGAAACAACCTAGTTGCCCATCAACAGAGGAATGGATAAACAAATTATGGTATATCCACACAATGCAATACTACGCAACAATAAAGAACACTGATGAAACCGTGAAACATCTTAAACATGGAGGAATCTGGAGGGCATTATGCTGAGTGAATTTAGTCAGTCACAGAAGGACAAATATTGTATAAGACCACTATTATATAAACTCAAGAAAAGGTTTAAACTCATAAGAAAACATTCTTTGATGGTTAGGAGGGTGGGGAGGGAGGGTGAGGGTTATTTACTAACTAGATAGTAGGTAAGAATTATCTTAAATGAAGGTAAGGACAGCACACACTATAGGGGAAGTCAGCACAACTGGACTAAACCAAAGCTAAGAAGTTTCCTGAATACAATCAAACACTTTAAGGGACAGAGTAGCAGGGGTAGGGGTCTGGGAACCATGCTTTCAGGGGACATATAGGTCAACCGGCATAACAAAGCTTATTAAGAAAATGTTCTGCATCCTACTTTGGTGAGTGGCATCTGGGGTCTTAAAAGCTTGTAAGTGGCCATCTAAGATGCATCAATTGGTCTCAGCCACCTGGAGTAAAGGAGAATGAAGAACACCAAAGACACAACGAAAGTATCAGCCCAAGAGACAGAAAGGGCTACATAAACCAGAGACTTCATCAGCCTGAGACCAGAAGAACTAGATGGTGGCCGACTACCACCAAAGACCTCCCTGACAGGTAACACAACAGAGAATCCCTCATAGAGCAGGAGAAAGGTGGGGTACAGAACCCAAATTCTAGTAAGAAGACCAGACTTAATGGTCTGAATGAAACTGGGGGAACCCTGGAAAGCATGGCCCCTGGATTCTCTATCAGCTCAGAACTAAAACAATTTCTGAGGCCAACTCTTCAGACAGGGATTGGACTGGACCGCGGGACATAAAGTGATGCTCGTAAGGAGTGTGCCTCTTAGCTCAGGTAGATACAAGAGACTAAATGGGCAGTTTCTGTCCAGAGGTGAGATGGGAAGGCAGAGAGGGCTAGGAGCTTGTTGAATGGACATGGGGAATCAGGGGTGAAAAGGAGGAGTGTGCTGTTACTGTATGGGGAGAGAAATTAGGGTAACATAACAATGTCTGTATAAATTTTTGTATGGGAGACTAACTAGAAATGTAAACTTCATTTAAACTACAACAATAAACAACAAAAAAAGACTTCCAAATATCTCATTCAGTAGCAATTACTTCATCTTTTACAAAAGGCTGGAAGTATGAATTTTCAATCAACTGGGAAAAATAATTCTCTAGTAGGAGTCAAAAGACACATCATATGAGATAACTGCCATTGAAACAAAATTAAAATTAAAGAATTGAGTGTGCTTATTTTACATTCTTTTTTTTATTCATTATTAATCCTTTCATTCAAGTTGAATTAATCCTTATAAATAACCACTACCTAAATTTTGGTTAATGGGTTTTGATTCTCAATATCCAATTATTCCTTACTGCATATAAGCTTGCTAATGTCACCAAACGTTAATGTCCTAAAAGTGTTAATGCACTTTCATAATGTGTAATAACCAACAAACAAATCTGCTGCCATCGAGTCGATTCCAACTCATAGCAACCCTATAGGACAGAGTAGAACTGCCCAATAGGGTTTCCAAGGAGCACCTTGTGGATTCAGACTGTTGCTCTTTAGGTTAGCGGCCATAGCTTTTAACCACTGTGCCACCAGGGTTTCCATAATGTGTAACAGTGACCAATAATTTGGTTTAATCATATTAAGTAAAAGTATAATTAATGACAGAGTTTATTTTAAATATATACTAGTCTATCTGCATTATAAATTTATAAATCATAAACTTAAAGCTAAAATGATATACAGAGAACTCGGTGTTTTTAAAATACAATCACATTGTCCACACACCGTCCTTGAATATCATTCCAATCTCTCAGAAGCCTTTCATTTTCTTTCTGCAGGTGCTGGTTTTTGGATTGGTTTTCTGCAATGGTGTCCAGGCAGTCACAAATAAGCTCTCTAATGACCTCAGCTGGGCTTGCAACTTTCTCTAGGTTGAAGGAACCAAGCCTGAACTAGGATGAAAAGAAAACACGATTAGTTTTGAGACAATATCAAGATTGAGTAGCCCAGTTTTAAACATACACAGTCTCTTCTAAGAGAAAAGAAAACTGTAAGATTTAAATCCATCACATTTGCCAGATATAAATACAGTGACCAAATAAGTGGGTTACTTCCTACATTCTTACTAAAGGTTATCACACAGATCAGCATGTAATCTAAGAATAATCTTTGAAGCAGGTAAGTCACTCTGCCAACTCCTAGCAAAAAAAAAAGCAACATAAATGTCATATAAGAATATTACCATCTTTTTGCTATAACCTGATTTTAAGTAACTCTGCTCACTATAACAAAAGAAATTATACATGATTTTAACTCTAGTTTCTTTTAATACAGAGAATAAAATGGAATAATCTATGCCAGCTAACAATAATAACTTATTTCTAGAAAAAGATAAAGATGTTGGTAGTAACTACAAGGAAGTTAGGATTCTAGGATTGATAAGGCTAGGAGCACTACATAGTAATTGATCCCTTCATCTAAAACCAACGATTTATTATTATAAGTTACAGATAATAATGTTAAGTGTCAAAAGCGTACTTTTGCAAAAAGGTAAGAGAGAAATATCTTAATTCCTCTATTAGGGAATATTTGTAAATAACATCGTATAATACAGTTTTAGTTATAGTTATGGAATTCTGAAAGGAACAGAGGTATCCATCACTTGGCAGATAAGAAACAGAAACAGAGAAATTATTGTTGATCGTTGTTGAGTCAATTCCCACTCATGGCAACTCCATGTGCGCAGAGTAGAACTACTCAATAGGGTTTTCAAGGCTGTGACTTTTCGGAAGGAGATTGCCAGGTCTGTCTTCTGAGGTGCCTCTGGATGGGTTTGAACCACCAACCTTTCATTTAGTAGACCAACACTTAACCATTTGTGCCACCCAGGGAGGGATTCCTACAGAAATGATTCAAAAAACCAAAAAACCAAACCCGTTGCCAATAGGCACATAATGCACTTTCTACTTTTATTTGCCAATCACACCCTCCCCACCCCTGCCCCAGGTATTTTCATAAGCACCACTATTCCAATTTTTTTTATCTGTTGATATTTAAAAAAAAAATTGTATAGTGCAGGGTGTGGTTGACAAACATAGGTGGTGCATGTTATTTGCGTAAAAATATCGTATTCTGATTATATTCTGCTGTTCCAGCCTGCTCACACTATTACAGACCCCAGAGGCCACATGCCTGTACACACTGGACTTCATTAAGGGCCTCATGTCAAGCCAAATAAATTGAGAAGCATAAAATATTTCTGTGCTCAAATGCTACATCCAGCTCATCTTTATAGTTCCCACCAAACAAAACGTGACAACACAGAAAGTATCATCTTTAAAAGTCAAACAAAAACTGCATTGTATTTTGCTGATTTATAAATATTTCACTTTAGTTTATTATGTGACATTTAAGGCTATTGGCACAGCTGTTCTTTATTTATTAGTTTTGTTACTTCAAAATAATCTCCAGTATAAAACCATGACTTCAACCAGAAACCACAAATGAAATGCATTTTGAAAATATCTCTCTTCTGTTACAGACTTAGACACAAATAAGTTTCTTTTTGTAGTCAGTTCTCAAAATCTTATGGAAAATTTAGAATACAAAGACGTGTAAGCACCTCACTTAGTCTATAATCTTCTAAGATTTTAAAGTATATCTCCATTTTTCTATGTAAAAAAGGTTTATAACAATTAACTTTTAAATGTGAATGACAATCATACTGGCTTGCTAGTTGGCTTTAAATTTGGGTACCTCTGCAGTCATTCAACTCCAAGATTAAATGCAGTCCCCTCACACGAATGCTCAAAGCCCAGGTTAAGTTCTCTTTAACTACTTTAGCATACATTAGCCTCCTGACCATAATGCTTCAGAGATTGTCTCTCAATATTTATCATTCACTTTCACACAGCATATATTTTTCCTTGTTTTATTCTAGAAGTGCAGTCTTTTCCTTTAGATTTCATGGTCCTTGAGGTAAGGGCCATATATTTCTTCAACAGCATCTTACACAACTCTGGACACATTTTAGGTACTCAGTAAAGACTTACCAATTTATTTACTGGAATGATCCTCATTACTAAGGGAACATAATTACGAAGGATGAGTACAGAAAGGAATTAGGACAATGAGCTTCTGAAGACAAATTAAAAATTTTAAGCCGTTTAAAGATATAAGCAAGTTTTATTTTCTTGATTCGTATAATTTAAACAAAAATGGCATGGATAAAAATTGTTTAGGAGGACTTCCGGCAAAATGGCACTCTAGACAGAAGCACCACACTGTCCCTCCACAGCAAAGATCTGAAAAACTAAGCCAAACAGAGAAAACAGAAATCCTGAAACCCTAAAACATCAAATGAAGAGATAAAGAACTCAGCCAAGCACCAAATGGAGTGAGAAAACTGACAGAGAACGGAGAGCGAGGAGAGATTCATGCAGATGTCCTCTATCACCTAACGCAGCGTGGATCTGCCATCTTGGACTCCTACCGGACACCAGCAAATAGGGGGTACGAGAAAGCAGTTTCACGGAACTTCCAGCGGGAGACAAAACAACCGGTAATGTGCAATATACGCTTTCCCACCCCCTAGCCTTCTTCACCCCCACTCGGCCTCCTCTGCTTCCTGAAGCCAGAGTCTCTTGTCTGGGAAGCACTGGCTACTTGGATTCAACCCGCCTGCACTGGCCAGCTCTCTGAAGGCCATTTGCTGGCAGCTGGTGTTGCTTTTTTCCCCTTCTTTTGATATCCTCCTTACCTCTCACCACCCACCCCTCCTTTCGCTCAAATACCTGGCTCTGTGCGCCATCTTTGCTCCTTCCTGAGAGGCTGTGTAGCTCCACTAATTTGCAATATATGCTTTGCCACCCCCCACCCTTCTTCACCACAACTCGGGCTCCCCTGCTTCCCACGGCCACAGTCTCTTGTTTGGGAAACACTGGCTGCTTGGATTCCACCCGCCCGCACTGGCTGGCTCTCTGAGTGCCATTTTTTGGCTGCTGGTGTTGCTTTTTTTCCACTTCTTTTGATTCCTTCCTTTCCTCTCACCACTGCCCCCTCCTTTTGCTCAAATACCTGGCTGCGTGCAGTATCTTTGCTTCCTCCTGAGGGGCTGGGGAGCTCCGTTCGAGTGTGGGACTGCTTCCCAGTCTGGACTACCACAATGGTGGGATCCCGAGGCTTTTGTTTGTTCCTTTGTTTTGAATTGTTTGTTTGTTTTCTTCTCCTTTTCTTGAGTTGGGAGCCCGTTCTGGCTGGGCAGTGCTGCGTGGCTGGTAACTTCTCCCCTCACCTTGCTCAGACACACAGAGGGATCCCTGAAAGCATTTATTTTTTCATTGTTTTTTTCTTTTTTTTCCTGTTTTTTTGGGGGCTTTTTTTGTTCTTTTTTTTTTTTTAATTCGTTTTGTTTTCTTTTCCCTCTTTTTCCCTTTTTGTCTTTCTTCATTACTCAACTTTCTCGTCTCCCTATACCTTCCTTCTCCTTCTGTTCCCTAAATACCTGGCACTGAATACATCTACACCTTCTAGACAGGCTGTACTGCAACACCTGAGAACAACTTCCCCAGACCTCATAGCTGCACTGGTGGGATCCCTGAGAACTTTGCTGTTCTTTTTCCTTTCTGGTTTTTATTTATTCATTCTTTTCTTTTTTTTCCTTCTTCATCCCCTTTTGTTTTTCTCCATTTCATAGTCTCTTTTATCTATCGATTCCAACGGCAAGCCCCCCTAGCACTCATTTTTTCTTTCTTTGCATGTTTTTGGCTCCTGTTCCTCTCTCCTCTCTCCCTTATCCGTCTTAGCTCCACATATAACAATCTCCCCCCCTACATCCTGCCTACCTGCACTGTGCACTTAACATCACACCACCAAGTAACACAGGCAAAGCCTACTGGAACCTGCCCTGAACTGATTACCGACCTGCCCAGGCGGCTGTAGTAAGTGCCACAAACAGCCCGTCCCAGTAACTCCTCTTCAGCTAGACCTACCTTGCTGTACCATATCTAAGCGACTGACCCTGCCAGTTGAAGAAGGAGGTGAAAAGTATCGTGCCCACAGACAAGAAAACAACAAAGAATACACAGCCCGCCTGCTCAGACATAGCCAAATTTAAAAAAAAGGACAAAACAAACAAATGTACAATCAATAAACAAGAAAAATAACTACTTAATGCCCCAAAGACAGCAGAAAATATCAAAACATTTACAAAAACAGGACAGGATAGTTACATTAGGCATCCAAAATAAAACACCAAATGACTTTCCAGTGGGAGAAAAGGCACTAGAACTACCTGATAGGGAATTCAAATCTCTAATACTCAGAATTCTCCAAGAACTGAGGCAAAAACCAGACAAAAATCAGGAAAAAATAGACAATTCAAGGAAAAAGCAGACAAATTCATGGAAAATACAGACAAAAAATTGGAAGAATTCAGGAAAATAAGCAGGAAAAAAATGCCACAATAAATCCACAACTAGAAATTATACAAAAACAACAATTAGCAATCCAAAAGATGAACAACAAGATTTCAGAAATGGACAATGTCACAGAAGGGCTGACGAATAGAAACAGTGGAAGACAGGATTAGTGGAATTGAAGCAAACACTTGGATATAACCTTGTTCGAGGAAAACTCAGAAAAAGGAACAAAGAAAATGAAGAGACCCGGAGAGTTATGTGGGATATAATCAAAAGCAAAAATTTTCGAGTGATTGGAGTTCCAGAACAGGGAGAAAACAGAAAACGTAGAGAGGATCACTGAAGAACTACTGACAGAAAACCTCCCCAATATCATGAAAGATGAAAAGCTGGCCATCCAAGAAGATCAAGAAACCCCATGCAGGACAGACCCCAAAAGAAAATCACAAAGGCATATCATAATCACACTCAGCAAAAGCAAAGACAAACAAAGAATCCTGAGAGCAGTTCATGAAAAACAAGAAGTCACATACAGAGGAGAAACAATAAGACTAACCTCAGATTATTCGGCAGAAACCATGCAGGCAACGCAATGGGATGACATATATAAAATCTTGAAAGAAAAAAATTGCTAGCCAAGAATAATATATCCTACAAACTCTCGTTCAAATATTATGCTGAAATTAGGAAATTTCCAGATAAACAGAAATTAAGGGAATATATAAAAACCAAACCAAACTTACAAGAATTATTAAAGGGAGTTCCTCAATCTGAGAACAAACAACTTCAGATCACAGGCAGAATCTAGGACACAGGATGGTAGCAACCAGATACCAATCTAGGAAATGAACTCTCAAGGACTCTCCAAAACCAAAGAAATACAACAGGGAATCAGAGCAGCTAATCAGTAAACAACAACAACATCAGAATAAAAGAGGGAATAAACGGTGTAGATATAGAACCTTCTAATGGAGAGGAAGGTAAGGTGATACCAAGTAATAATAGACTGCTTCAAACTTAGAAAGATAAGGGTAAAATTCATGGTAACCACAAAGAAAGTTCATAAACATACTCATAAAAATAAAGAGGAAAAACAAAGTCTCAGCAAAAACAAAAACTACACAAACAAAAGAAATGGAAAAAAAAATCCACAAACAGAAGTAACTCAGCACAAGACAGTAAGAAGAACAAAGAAAACTTCGGCCCCACAAAAAAAAGCACCACAAAATGACAGCAACAAACTCACATCTATCAATAATTACACTAAATGTAAATGGACTCAATGCACCCATAAAGAGACAGAGAGTGACAGAATGAATAAGAAAACAGGATCCATCAATATTCTGTCTACAAGAGACACACCTTAGAAACAAAGATGTGAATTGATTAAAAGTCAAAGGTTGGAAAAAATATATCAAGCTAACAACTACCACAAAAGTGCAGCAGTAGCGATACTAATCTCAGATAAAATAGACTTTAAAACCCAATCTACCATAAAAGAAAAAGAAGGACACTACATAATGATTACGGGGATGATCCATCATGAAGACATAACCATAATAAACATCTACACAACCAATGACAGGCTTCAAAATACATACAACAAACTCTAACAACACTGAAAAGAGAAACTGACAGTTACACAATAATACTAGGAAATTCAACACACCACTCTCAGTAAAGGACAGAACAACTAAGAAGAAACTCACCAAAGATACAGAAGACCTAAAGGGCACAATCAGCCAACTTGACCTCATAGACATATATAGAACACTCCATCCAACTGCTGCAAAGTACACATTCTTTTCCAATGCACATGGAACGTTCTCCAGAATAGACCACATCTTAGGCCACAGAGCAATCCTCAACAAGATCCAAAATGCTGAGATAATTCAAAGTATCTTCTCTGACCACAATGACATCAAGGTAGAAATTAACAATAGAAAGAGCAAGGAAAAAAAATCACTTACATGAAAACTGAATAATATCCTGCTTACACATCACTGGGTAATAGAAGAAACCAGAGATGGAATCAAGAAATTCCTAGAATCAAATGAGAATGAAAATACATGATACCAAAACCTTTGGGACACAGCAAAGGCAGTCCTCAGAGGACAATTTATAGCAATAAATGCACATATCAAAAAAGAAGAAAGGGACAAAATCAAAACATTAACTACAGAATTCAAACAAATAGAAAGAGAACAGCAAAAAAAGCCCACAAGCACCGGAAGAAAGGAAATAGTAAAGATCAGAGCAGAAATAAATGAAATAGAGAACAAAAAAACAAAAGAATCAATGAAACCAAAAGTTAGTTCTTTGAAAGAATCAACAAAATCGACAAACCACTGGCCAGACTGACAAAAGAAAAACAGGAGACGATACAAATAACCCAAGTAAGAAATGAAATGGGTGACACCGCAACAGACCCAACTGAAATAATAAGGATCATAACAGAATATTATGAAAAACTATACTCCAACAAATTTGACAGCCTAGAGGAAATGGATACATTTCTAGAAACACACTACCCACCCAAACTACAATGAAGTGCTGTTGAAAATCTGAACAGACCAATAATAAGAGAAGAGATTGAAAACGTAATTAAAAAAAACTCCCAGCAAAAAAAAAAAAACCCTGGCCGAGATGGCTTCACTGGACAATTCTACAAAACATTCACAGAAGAGCTTCTACCAGTACTACTCAAGCTATTTCAGAGCATAGAGAAGGAGGCAACACTTCCAAATTCATTGTATGAAGCCAGCATAACGCTGATACCAAAACCAGGCAAAGACGTCACAAAAAAAGAAAATTACAGACCAATATCTCTCATGAATATAGATGCAAAAATTCTCAACGAAATTCTAGCCAGTAGAATTCAGCATGCTACTAAAAAAATAACACACTACTACCAAGTAGGATTCATATCAGGTATACAGATGGCTCAACAGTAGAAAATCAATCAACATAATCCCCCACATAAATAAAAGGAAAGAAAAGAATCACATGATCATCTCAATTAATCCAGAAAAGGCATTTGACAAAGTCCAATACCCATTCCTGATAAAAACTCTCAATAAAATACATATACAAGGGAGATTTCTCAACATAATAAAGGGCACCTATGCAAAACCAACTGCCAACATCATTCTTAATGGAGGGAGGCTGAAAACACTCCTCTTGAAAACAGGAACAAGACAAGGATACCCTTTATCACCACTCCTATTTAACATTGTGCTGGAAGTTCTAGCTAGAGCAATCAGGCAAGAAAAAGAAATAAAGGGCATCCAAACTGGTAACGAAGAAGTTAAACTGTCCCTGTTTACAGATGATATGATACTATACATAGAAAACCCTAAAGACTCCATGAGAAATCTACTGGAACTAATAGAAAGATTCAGCATAGTAGACAGGATACAAGATAAACATACAAAAATCAGTTGGATTCCTATACACCAATAAGGAGAACTATGAAAAGGAAATCAGGAAAACAATACCATTTATAATAGCCCCTAAAAAAATAAAATACTTAGGAATAAATCTAACCAGGGATGTAAAAGAACTATACAAAGATAACTACGAGACACTACTGCAAGAAACCCAAAGAGATCTACATAAATGGAAAAACATAGCATGCTCAAGAATAGGTAGACTCAACATTGTGAAAATGACAATTCTATACAAAGCAAGTTACAAATACAATGCAATCTCGATTCAAATACCAACAACATTCTTCAAAGAAATGGAAAAACTAATCATTAACTTTATATGGAAAGGGAAGAGGCCCCAAATAAGTAAAGCACTTCTGAAGAAGAAGAATAAAGTTGGAGGACTCACACTACCTGATCTCAGAACCTACTTATATAGCTATGGTAATCAAAACAGCCTGGTGCTGGTACAATGACAGATACATTAACCAATGGAACAGAATTGAGAACCCAGATGTAAATCCATCCACCTACGATCACCTGATCTTCGACTAGAGCCCAAGGTCCGTCTAATGGGGAAAAGACAGTCTTTTTAACAAATGGTGCTGGAAAAACTGGATATCCATCTGCAAAAAAATGACAGGACCCATACCTCACACCAGATACAAAAACTAATTCAAAATGGATCAAAGACCTGAATTTAAAGCCTAAAACTATAAAGTTCATAGAAGAAAAAAGGGACCAACACCACAGGCCTTAATACATGGCATTAACAGGATACAAAGCATAACCATCAATGCACAAAACCCAACAGATAAGCGACATAACTGGGATCTTCTAAAAATCAAACACCTTTGCTCTTCAAAAGACTTCACCAATTGAGCAAAAAGAGAACCTACAGACTAGGAAAAAATTTTTGGACACTACAAGTCAGACAAAGGTCTAATCTCCATAATCTATAAGAAAATCCAACACCTCTACAACAAAAAGACAAATAATCCAATTAAATGGGCAAAGGAAAGGAACACACTTCACCAAAGAAGACATTCAAGCAGCCAACAGACACATGAGGAAATACTCGCGATCACTAGCCATTAGAGAAATGCAAATTAAAACCACCATGAGATACCACCTCACCCCGGCATTACTGGCACGAATCAAAAACATTGGAAATAATAAATGTTGGAGGGGCTGCAGGGATGTCGGAACTCTTATGCACTGCTGGTGGGAATGCAAAATGATACAACCATTTTGGAAAATGATATGGTGCTTCCTCAGAAAGCTAGGAATAGACATACCATTCGATCCAGCAATCCCACTCATAGGAATATATCCTAGAGAATAAGAGTCGTCACTCGAATAGACATATGCACACCTATGTTCACGGAAGTATTGTTCACAATAGCAAAAAGTTGGAAACACCCTAGATGCCCATCAACAGATGAATGGATAAACAAACTATGGTACGTACACACAATGGAGTACTATGCAACGAGAAAGAACAATGATGAATCTGTGAAGTATCTCATAACATGTATGAAACTGGGGGATATTATGCTGAGTGAAATAAGTCAATCACAACAGGATAAATATTGTATGTGACCTCTATTGTAAAACCCCATGAGAAACTTCACCAACAAAATGTAACAATCTTTGTTGGTTACCAGGGATGGGGGGGCGGAATACTAAATAGGCAATAGATAAGTGGTATCTTGGGTGAAGGGTGAGACAGTACACAATACTGGGGAAACCAGCACAACTTGTACAAGGAAAGATCATGGAAGCTCCATAGACACATCCAAACTCCCTGAGGGTCTGAACTGCTGGGCAGAGGGCTGTGGGGACCATGGTCTCAGGGAACATCTAGGTCAACTGGCATAACACAGTTTATGAAGACAATGTTCTACATTCTACCTTGGCGAGTAGTTTCTGGGGTCTTAAAAGCCTGTCAGCAGCCATCTAAGATACCCCACTGGTCTCATCCCTTCGGGAGCAAGGGAGAATGAAGAGAACAGGATACAAAGAAAAGATTAGTTCAAAGGACTAATGGACCACAGCTACCAAGGTATCCACCAGACTGAGTCCAGTACAGCTAGATGGTGCCCGGCCACCACCACTGACTGCTCTGACCAGGATCACAACAGAGGGTTATGGACAGAGCTGGAGAAGGATGTAGAACAAAATTTTAACTCATAAAAAAAAGACCAGATTTACTGGCCTAAAGGAGACTGGAGAAACCCCGAGAGTATGACCCCCAGACACCCTTTTAGGTCAGTGGTGAAGTCATTTCCGAGGTTCACTGTTCAGCCGGGGATTGGACAGCCCCATAAAACCAAATGGGACTAATGAGGCACAGCAGTCCAGCGACAAGGGCTAGAAGGCAGAAGGGGACAGGAAAGTTGGTGATAGGGAACCCAAGGTTGAGTAAGGATAGCGTTGATGTGTTGTGAGGTTGTTAACTATTGTCATAGGGCAACATGTGTACTAACAACATGTTAAATGAGAAACTATTTTGTTCTGTAAGCCTTCATCTAAAGTGAGAATAGCAGCACAATTGGAAGAGCATAGTCGATGTCTCTGAACTGTGCATGTAGAAATTTTTGATATGGTATATCTCTCTAGTTATGCATATTTTCACCAAAAAAGAAAGAAAAAAAAAGGTCGAGAAGGGAGAAGGTTCACATGTCGTGGGGTGTTTAATCAATGTCATAAAACAATATGTGTACTACTGTTTCATGAAAAACTATTTGTTCTGTAAACCTTCACCTGAAGTACAATAAAAAAAAAAAAACTCAAAAAAATTAGATTAAAAGGAAAGTTAGACATCTACTTCATGCCATACTCACAAAATTTTCTAGTTTGAAAAAAAACATAAATGTATATATTTTAAATCTTAAATGAAATGTTAGGAGACAATATGTTAAAACCCAAAGGTTTGGGAAACATTTGTAACTAAAATAATAAACCCCCAAAGTGTTAATGAAAAGACAGAGATATTTGATAGTATAAAAATTAAACCTCTTAATTTGCCTATTTTTTTAAATCAATAGTAAGTCAAAAGAAATAAAATTCTACACACGTGTTAGATTAAAGATTAGAATATATTAAAACTAAATTGATAAAAAATTGACAACAAAATACATACACACCAGTAGGGAAAAAAAAATACGTGAACAGACAATTCCTACAACAACCATAAACGGCCAATGAAAACTACAGAAGAGTACTCAACTTCTTTGGTGTTAGGAAAATGAAAATAAAAGTAACAAGAAAGTACCCTTTGTTTCCATCACATGAGGAGAAAAGATGTATAAAACTTATTGCTGATAGAGATGTGGACAATATGGCACTCATGCACCGCTGATGTCAGCGTGAATTAGTACAGTGCTTTTGGAAAGCAATTTGGCAGTATCTATAAAAATTAAAAATAAACATTTTCTTTGATCCAGTAATCCTACTCTTGAGAGTTCAATTTGTATAAATAAAGATACCTATATAAAAGGTTAAAAAAAAAATTGTTTAATAGTACTCGGTGCTGTGATAATACACAGGATTGATAAAACCTAAAGAGATTTTATTTTTTAAAGAAGATATAGGTGTGAAAAAAGGAACCCTGGTAGCACAGTGGTTAAGCGCTCAGCTGCTAATTGAAAGGTCAGAAGTCGAACCCACCAGCTGCTACATAGGAAAAGAGGTGGCAGTCAGCTTCAGTAAAGACTTAGAGCCTTGAAAACCCTATGGGGCAGTTCTACTCTGTCCTACAGAGTAACTATGAGTCATAATTGAGTTGATGGCAATTTTTTTTTCTTTGATAGATATAAAGTTATATACTCAGTATTCAGGTTCTTGGAGTAGCCACACAGATAAAAGAGAACATAACAGTATTCCTTATATATACAAAGTAACCAATTCCTGAGGAATGGTTTGTGGCCATTCTGAATGTTGCTGGGGAGAGGAGGATTATCAAGGTGTAATTTGATATCCTGTTTAGAACATATCAGTGAAAGAGTTTGAGTTCTGATACATTCTCAAAGTAATCTGAACAACTTTGTAATCATTACTATCCTGAAAACCAAGATGTGACACTAGAGGAAAAGAAATGAAGATATCTTGATGTTATCAATAGGCAAATACTGGTCAGATAAAAAAACTCAATTTTTTGAGTATGTTTTTAAATTTATTCATATCATAGAAAAGCTTAGCCTTCTCTAGACGTGTACACTTAAAAATAGATGAAATCCTATCCGATATAGTTTATAATGCAGCATATTTTGTTTATAGTAGAGAAAAACATAGTTGTATGTACACAGTTGTCGCAATGAACAATTGAAGAATTCTATGTTAACATATTTAATGATACAGGAAGCATCAAAAAAAGATGAAGGAATATACAGAGTCACTGTACCAAAAAGAACAGGTAGATATTCAACTATTTCAGGAGGTAGCATATGAACAAGAATCCATGGCATTGAAGGAAGAAATTAAAGCTACACTGAAGGCACTGGTGAAAAACAAGTGTTGCAGACATCTAGTGCTGCTATAAAAGAAAAACCACAAGTGGATGGCTTTGACAAACAGAAATTTATTCTCTCACAGTCTAGGAGGCTAGAAGTCTGAATTCAGGGTGCCAGCTCCAGGATAAGGCTTTCTCTCTGTTTGCTCTGAGGGAAGGTCCTTGTCATCAATCTTCCCCTGGGTCAAGGGCTTCTCAGTGTAGGAACCCTGGGTCCAAAGGATGTATTCCCCTCCTGGTTCTTCATTCTTGGTGGCATCAGGTCCTCATCCTACCTCCTCTATTCTTTCTTTTATATCTCAAAAGAGACTGCCTCAAGATACAACTTAATCCTATAGATTGAGTCCTGCTTTATTAACATAATTGCCTCTAATCCTGTCTCATTAACATCATACCAAAACAAAAAAATAAACCAAACCCATTGCCCTCCAGTTGATTCTGACTCACAGTGACCCTACAAGACAGAATAGAACTGCCTCATAGGGTTTCCAAGAGGCAGCTGGCAGATTCAAACTGCTGACCTTTTGGTTAACAGCCGAGATTTTAACCACTACACCACCAGCGCTCCGTTAACATCATAATGGTTAGGATTTAAAACACACAGGATAATCACATAAGATCACAAAATGGTGGACAATTACACAATACCGGGAATCATGGCCTAGCCATATTGACACATATTTTGGGGGGACACTATTCAATCTATGATACAAGACTCCAGGAATTCATGAAATATCAACTGAAATGTTTCAACAAATGGACGCAACGCCGGAAGCGCTCACTCATCAATGCCAAGAAATTTGGAAGACAGATACCAAGCCAAATAACTGGAAGAGATCCATCTTTGTGCCCATTCCAAAGAAAGGTGATCCAATGAAATGCAGATATTATTGAGCAATATCATTAATATCACACACAAGGAAAATTTTGCTGAAGATCATTCAAAAACGTTTGCAGCAGTACATCAACAGGGAACTGCCAGAAATTCAAGCCGGATTTAGAAGAGGACATGGAACAAAAGATATCATTGCATATATAAGATGGAGCTTGTCCTGAAAGTAGAAAACACCAGAAAGATGTTTACTTGTGTTTTACTGACTACGCAAAAGCATTTGACTCTGTGGATCATAACAAATTATGGATAACATTGCAAAGAATGGGAATTTCAGAACACTTAATGCACTCATGAGGAATCTGTACATAGACTAAAAGGCAGTCGTTCACACAGAACAAGGGGATACTGTGTGGTTTAAAATCAGGAAAGGTGTGTGTGAGGGCTGTAACCTTTCACCATACTTAATCTGTGTGCTGTGCAAATAATTCTATATGAAAAAGAACACAGCATCAAGACAACCTATGATACGCAGAAGACATCACCTTGCTTGCTGAAGGTGAAGAGGGCTTGAAACACTTACTGATAAAGATCAAAGACTATATAGCTTTCAGAATGGATTACACCTCAACCTGAAGAAAACAAAAATCCTTCCAACTGGACCAATAAGCAACATCACAATAAACGGAGAAAATATTGAAGTTGTCAAGGATTTCATTTTACTTGGATCCAATCAACACCTGTGAAAACAGAGTCAAGAAATCAAACATATTACATTAGGCGAATCCGCTGCAAACAACCTCTTTAAAGTGTTAAAAAGCAAAGATGTCTAGATGAAGACTAAGGCACAAGCCGTGGCATTTTTAATCCCCTTATATGCATGCTACAACTGGACAATGAATAAAGAACAACTGATGCCTCTGGATCATGGTACTGGTGAAGAATATTGAATATACTAGGGACTACCCAAGCCTCCAGGAATTGACGGAATATCAATGGAGACATTTCAACAAACAGATGCAGCGCTGGAAGTGCTCACTCGTCTATGCCAAGAAATTTGGAAGACAGCTACCTGGCCAACCGACTGGAAGAGATCCATATTGTCTATTTCAAAGAAAGGTGATACAACCAAATGTGGAAATTATTGAACAATATCATTAATATCACACACAAGTAAAATTTTGCTGAAGACCATTCAAAAGTGGCTGCAGCAGTATGTTGACAGGGAACTGCCAGAAATTCAGGCCGTATTCAGAAGACGACGTGGAACAAGGGATATCACTGCTGATCTCAGATGATCCTGGCGGAAAGCGGAGAGTACCAGAAAGATGTTTACCTGTGTTTTATTGACTATGCAAAGGCATTGGATTGTGTGGATCATAAGAAAAATTATGGATAAGATTGCCAAGAATGGGAATTCCAGAACACTTGATTGTGCTCATGAGGAACCTGTACACAGATCACGAGGCAGTTGTTCAGACAGAACAAGCAGATACAGCATGGTTTAAAGTCAGGAAAGGTGTGCGTTAGGGTTGCATCCTTTCACCATACCTGTTCAATCTGTATGCTGGGCAAATAATCCAAGCAGCTGGAATATATGAAGAAGAACGTGGCATCAGGATTGGAGGAAGACACATTAACAACCCGTAATATGCAGATGACATAACCTTGCCTGCTGAAAGTGAAGAAGACTTGAAGCACTCACTCATGAAGATCAAAGACCACAGCCTTCAGTATGCATTACACTTCAACATAAAGAAAACAGAAATCCTCACAACTGGACCAATAAGCAACATCATGATAAATGGAGAAAAGACTGAAGTTGTCAAGGATTTCATTTGACTTGGATACACAATCAACATCCATGGAAGCAGCAGTCAGGAAATCAAAAGATGCATTGCACTGGGCAAATCTGCCGCAAAAGACCTCTTTCAAGTGTTGAAAAGCAAAGATGTCACCTTGAAGACTAAGGTGCGTCTGACCCAAGCCGTGGTATTTTCAATCACATGATATACATGCGAAAGCTGGACAATAAATAAGGAAGACCAAAGAAGAATTGACACCTCTTAATTAGGGTGTTGCCGAAGAATATTGAATATACCACGGACTGCCAAAAGAACGAACAATCCTGTTGTGAAAGAAGTACAGCCAGACTGCTCCTTAAAGCGAGGATGACAAGACTTCATCTCATGTACTTTGGACATGTTATCAGGAGGGACCAGTCCCTGGAGAAGGACATCACGCTTGGTAAAGTAGAGGGTCAGCAAAAAAGAGGAAGACCCTCAACAAGATGGATTGACACAGTGGCTGCAACAATGGGCTCAAACATAGCAATGATTGTGAGGATGATGAAGGACCTGGTAGTGTTTCATTCTTTTGTACCTAGGGTTGCTATGGGTTGGAACTGACTCCAGGACACTTAATAACAACAACAACAGTAATAAAGGGAATCAAACTATTTAATTTAAAAAAATGAATAAAATATTAGTTACATTGTTCATCCACTATAGGTATTTTGAGTTAACTATACCTGTACTTTGTACACTTTGGTTCAGTGAACTGCTGAAATGTTCCTTTTAGATTTAAATAAAGATTATTACAAATTAACTTCCTAAAGCAGTAACATATCTAAGTTGACAACCAGTCACATTTATCGTCTATGGTAGTTAAAAGCAAAAACCAAACCAAACCTGTTGTGGAACAGTTGATTCTGACTCATAGCAACCCTAAAGGACAGAGTAGAACTGCCTCATAGGGTTTCCAAGGAGCAGCTGGTGGATCCAAACTGCCAGCCTTTTGCTAACCACTGCGCCACCGGGGCTCCTCTAAGGTGGTGGAGCTGAGAAAAGGATACTGAGAAGGACTCCTTCTAAACAGATGAGAGAGCTATATTTATGAATCTACTCATCTCAATCTCCAACTATAGTATTTTCTTGCCACAAATTTCTTAGAATTCACAACAAAAAATGCTTGAATATTTCAAGACAAACTGCATGATCAAAGCTCTGTGTATCTTAGATGGTGTACGTTTTTACAGTTAAAATGCAATAATCTGAAACTGAAAGGTATACTGAATTGTAATTACAGTGGTACAAATTATTAACATTTTAAGGCCCTGCTATATAAGTACCATCTAAGAATTCTTAGTCTGGTTGTCATAATTGCAAAAGTCATTGGTGGGACTAAGAAATCCTTGAGAGCAAAAACTCTTTAAGTCTAAAATAAATACCTGACTGGGGTTTTTTTTTGTTTTTGTTTTTTTTTAAGTGTCAATATGTGTGTATATGTGGTAAAGAAATGTTGTATAATTTCAGAAGTTACATTTACCTTGAAGGACTATAAATAAATGTTCATTCCATTACAGCCTTAGAATAGAGATGACCTGGCTCATAAGAAATACAGCAAAATCTAGGGGATTTATAAACCTAGGGGAGTTATAATTAAAAAATGAAAAAAATATACTGTATATTCATCTCTATTATTTCTTTTGCCCTGTTTGTTAATCATAGAATCTAGTATCTAGTAAATAACTAAATATTTTTTAAATGAGTTTAAAGATACTTAGTTGCTACATCTAAAGTAACTGATGAAGTTTAGACTTTTTGATTGTTATTTGTAGTAGGCTGAATAGAGGCCCCAAAGATTTCCATGTCCAAATCTCCGGAACTTGTATATGTTACCTTATATGACAAAAGGGACTCTGCAGATGTGATTAAATTAAGGATCTTGAGATGGAGAATTATCCTGGATTATCTAAGAGGGCCCAATGGAATCACAAGTGTCCTTATAAGTGTAGAATTTAGAGTGAGAAGGGGATGTGATGACAGAAGCAGAGATTGGAGTGATGTGGCCACAAGCTGGCAGCTTCTAGAAGCCGGAAGAGACAAGGAAATGGATTCTCCCCTAGGGCCCCCAAAAGGAGTCGACCCTGGCAACACCTTGATTTTAGCCCCATAAGACTCACTTCAGATTTCTGACCTCCAGAAGTATAAAAGAATAAATTTGTGTTGTTTTAAACCACTAAATTTGTGGTAATCTGTTACAGTGTCAACAGGAACCTATACAGAGTTTTGCACATTCTTCCTAGAATACTCTTCCCGCTGAACACTGCATGGCTTCCTCCTTTACTTTATTCAAGCCTTTGTTCAATATTACCTTTTAGAGAAACTTTCTTGATCACCCTAACCAGGATATAATCCTAGAATCCTAGAGTTCTCCAAACAGTCCTAGAAAGGGAAGAAATATAAATAGTCCAGGTATTGAGAAACAATGTTTTATAATTTTCAAAGCTATTGTCATTATCTAAAATCATCTTATTTGTAAACATTCATTGTCCTAACCCCAAATATGAGCCCCATGAATACTGACACATTGTTGTAAAGTTCTCTACTGTATCCCTAGCAGCAGACTACCCAGCTAATAGTAGGGATTCAAAAAGTGTTGGTTAATTGAATAAATATTTTGTCACAAATTTTGCACATGTTTTTCTGGTTTGGTAATATCAAATATTGTTACATAAATGTCTGTGATAAGGTCAACTGGATCTACTTTTAGGTTATTTGCTATGGCTGCAGAACATTCATTGTTGATGTAATCAAAAGAAAGCCAAGTACCTTTTTATAGTCTGATAACATGGCTCTTTAATATTCCAAGCAAAAACAGCCTCCCAGAAAAGCTAATGATATCCAGCCAAATACCAGCTAGAAGAACTTCTAAACATTAATTATGCTAAAAGCAAAATCATTATTTCTCACTGACACATTAAAGAGTCCTAAATAATAATGAAAAATGCTATTCAATGGATTCGTTCTGTAGTTACCAAGAATACAAAGTCATATTTGAAATTAGCAGGAAAGTTTTTGAGGTTCTGCCAAAGTGGAGAGGGACACTTACATCTCTCTCTAGATACAAAATTGTGGACCTGCTTCTCAGTACTCATTTAAGACCCTGAGCCATTGAGATTTTTTTAAAAAGCATAGTCTTAGTAGTTTGTTCCTCCAGATACCTGACTTCCTCTGAATCTTAATTCCAATATCCCAGGCTCTGATCATAATATCTTAACTCCATATCTCTTCTGTTCTCTGACTTCCATTTCAACAGCCTCTCCTATATAATAACCATCTGTTTTCTGAAGTCCATTTTTTTCTTGCAAAGCTGAGCCCCTCTATCTAATCAAGATTCCATAGAATCCTTCTCCAACAACCTTCTTAATAGCATCCTCAACTACAACCACTTTTCAACTTGAATCAACACAAACATTTGCCTTCTCATTTCCACAATTAAGTAAATGGACACTGGTTGCTAGACAAATGCTAAAAATTCATTACCACTACTACCAGCTACTCCTTAGAGCATTTTTTTTTTCCTGGAAAGATCTTGTAACTACTTTTTGCATCAGCTTTTCCAAACGTTCACCATCATCTTCACTTTTTTTTTTTCTTTTACATTAGCAGATGACCTTGTTTTCTAATTCAGTGAGACATTCTAGGTAACCAAGCATGAACTCCCTCAAATTCTTGATACCCACACCCTTATATCTATATTCTATTAACTAAAGGTTTAATTATATCCTCCCTTTCTAAATCCTTTTCTTACAGAATCTACCACCTCATAGTCCAGGATGCCCTATTTGTATCTCATGAATTCCTGTGGCCAGAGCTGAGTGGACAAGGGTCAGATGTCTGACCCTGGAAAAATCAACTTATGGTGGGCTGAGCCTACTAGATTCTCTGTTAATAATGTAAACCGATTAGTATTGAGTTCTAGTGGATTCATACAAAGCTGGGATTTTTTTTTTTTTTTTTTATCATGACAAAAATGAAGTGGACAAGTCAGTCTGTGAAGAAAAGCAGGACACTGGAGTAGACACTCAGAAATTGAAAGACAGTATACTTATGACCCTAAGTATAAGTCACAGCTCTTTTAATGTCATTGGGTTCCATCATGTCCTTGTGACTCCATGATATATTCCATAGCATCCCGACCCCTACCCTCAGCTTTTTTAAAAGATAAAATAGAGTAGGCCTCCATTTCTTGCATTCAAACTATCCCTCATTAGTTTAACGACCATCACGTTCTTACCTCATATTTCAGAAAAAGAGCTGCTCCTATTATTTGAAGAAATTCTTTTTCAGATTTGCCCTAGGCATCATTCTCTCTTACTCTTCATGGATCTCACTCTAAATCTTTTATACTTTCATTCAGTAAGGCTCAGCTTTGCAAGAAAAAAATGGACTTCAGAAAACAGACGGTCATTGTATAGGGGAGGCTGTTGTAATGGGTGTCAGAGAACAGGAGTGATATGGAGTTAAGACATTATGGTCAGAGCCTGGGATATTGGAATTAGGGTCTGCACTTCAATACTTACCTGAGAATATGCTATGTGCTGAACATTTTACAAGAGAATGGCCAGGCAATATAAAAAAGGTAAACTTGCTTCCTGCTCTCATGACATTTATAATCTCAAAGAGCAGAAGGATAATTAAATAAGCAATTACATTAAAGTATGATGGGTGTTATGTTGGGGAAATGCTGAGTGTTGTAGTGGTACCTAGCAAGGGAATTCATTTAGCGGAGTAAAGTGAGAGCAGGCTGAGACACGAAGGCTAAATAAGAGTTAGCCAAGCAAGGAAAATCTTCTGCTCAGCTCCTTTACTTCATCATTTCTTCCATTCGCTTTAGCTACCAGATGTTCAACAGCAAGTTTCAAAGTCCTCTCTAACATCCATTTTGATCTTTTCTTTCTTTCCTGACTTTTTAATAACTTTTTGCTTTCTTTGTGTATGATTTCCTTGATGTCATTCCACAACACGTCTGGTCTTCAGTCATTAGTGTTCAATGCATCAAATCAATTCTTGAGATGGTCTCTAAATTCAGGTGGGATTCAGTGTCATACTTTGGCTCTCGTGAACTTGCTCTAATTTTCTTTAATTTCAACACGAACTTGCATATGAGCAACTGATGGTCTGTTCCACAGTTGACCCCTGGCCTTATTCGGACTGATGTCATTGGGTTTCTCCATCATCTCTTTCCACAGATATAGTCGATTTGACTCCGGTGTATTCCATCTGGCGAGCTCCATGTGTAGAGTCACCCTTTATGTTGCTGAAAAAACGTATTTACGATGAAGAAGTTGTTGGTCTTGCAAAATTCTGTCATGTGACCTCTGGCATCATTTCCATCACAAAGGCCATATTTTCCAGATACCAATCCTTCTTTGTTTCCAACTATCTCATTCCAATAATCAGTAATTATCAATGCATCTTGCCTGCATGTTTGATCAATTTCAGAATGCAGAAGTTGGTAAAAATCTTCAGTTTTCTCGTCTTTGGCATTAGTGTTTGGTGGGTAAATTTGAATAGTTGTATTAACTGGTCTTCCTTGTAGGTGTACGGATATTATTCTATCACCGACAGCACTGCACCTCAGGAGAGATCTTGAAAATTTTTTTTGATGATGAAAGCAATGCCATTTCTCTTCAATTTGTCATTCCTGGCACAGTAGACCATATGATAGTTTGACTTGAAATGGCCAGTACCAGTCCATTTCAGCTCACTAATGCCTAGGATATCAACCTTTATGCATTCCATTTCATTTTTGATGACTTCCAATTTTCCTAGATTCATACTTCGTACATTCCATGTTCCAATTATTAATGGATGTTTGCAACTGTTTCTTCTCATTTTGAGTCATGCCAAATCACTAAATGAAGGACCCAAAAGCTTTACTCCATCCACATCATTAAGACTGATTCTACTTTGAGGAAGAAGCTCTTCCGCAATCATCTTTTGAGTGTCTACCATTCCGAGGGGCTCATCTTCCAGCACTATACCAGACAGTGTTACACTGCTATTCATAAGGCTTTCACTGGCCAATTTTTTCAGAAGTAGACCAGCGAGTCCTTCATCCTAGTCTGTATTAGTCTGGAAGCTCCATTGAAATCTGTCCATCATGAGAGACTCTGCTGGCATTGGAAATACCAGTGGCATAGTGTCCAGCATCACAGCAATAAAAAAGCCACTACAGTACAACAAACTGACAGAAGACGTATGAGGATGACGTAAAACAGCTGAACAGAACATTTCAAAGGGAGGCTGAAGAAGAAAAAGTAAAGTATTATAATGAAATGTGCAAAGACTTGGAGTTAGAAACCAAAACGGACAAACATGCTTGGAATTTGTTAAGTTGAAAGGACTGAAGAAAAATTCAAGTCTCAAGTTGCAACGCTGAAGGATTCTACAGGCAAAATACTAAATGACGCAGGTAGCATAAAAAGAAGATGGAGGAGGCAGTGCCAGGATGGCGGACTAGTAAGATGCTTCCTGTGTTCCCTCTTACAACAAAGACTCGAGAAAACAAGTGAATCAATTACATATGACAATCTAGGAGCCCTGAACATAAAAGGCAAAGTTAAGGAATTGGACTGAGTGGCAGGGGGAGGGAGAGATGGTTCAGAAGCAGCAAGGAGTTGCCAGACCTGACCCAGCAGGAGCCAGCGCCCTGCGGGCCGGATCAGCTGGTGCACGCGGTAAGGTAAGTAGTGGCGTTCAAGACCTATTTTCCATGTTAGGAGAGACTGACCAGCGGAGAGTCTGCTCTGGCTTCCAGAGCAAGTGAAAAGCGGTGCTCAATCGGCAAAAGATAAGTACATATGTTTAACCTACCACATGGATCAAAAAACACCCCATTTGGGAAGAACTTCTCTCACATTCACCTGCTCCCTCTCTGCTCTGCACCAAGTCCTGGGCCGGCCTTAGTGAAGTAGGACCTATCACTTGCCCTGGGCCATTCTCCAGGCCTTGGAGGGGGAACAAATTAACAAACAGGAAAAAATAGTCTGCCAGCTCACCTAAGCTAGGAACTCAGGGCAAGCTCAGCTCCTTTGCCTGGGAACAGGCATATGAGGTCTAAGGACTTTGAATGCCTTTCACCCCTACATACATCTGCGTAGGCCCATTTCAACAGAATAGGCCCCTATTAGCACAGTACAACTGGGTATATACTTGAAGCCAAACTTCAACTGTATCAGCTATATGGTGGAGTAGCAAGTTCATGACATTTGACACCGCTCTGCCCATTAAGCAGGGTCCTCACCTACCCACATCAGGGGCCTGAGGACTGTTGGCTCCACTCAAGTCACCTAGCCACCCACCACAGGGGTCCAAGAATAAGTGGTACCTCACAGTCCTTACAGCCAATAGCACTGGGCACCCATAGTCTGTCTGCAAAACCCACATACCTATGCGCTCTAGGGAACAGGGACACGCTTTCCTCCCAGATATGCAGGGACAGCTGTCAGCCCCCTGCTTTGCTCAGCATATGACTGCTTACTGCAGCCAGATATCTGTGCCTACTCTAATCACCCCTGCCCATCTAGAAGTATAGGTGAGAGCTAGCAAAACACAGGTGGTGACCAACTACCTGGACACCTGAGCTGAATCCATATAAGAAAAGAAAACGGAGTTCTGGGCTCACATACCTAGTAACAGATCTAATCACCTGGTGACAGAACATTAGAGCTTCAAAGGTGCCAATAATCAAACTAGGTCACAAGAGCAGCCTATTTGGGCATATCAAAACAAAATAAAACAAGAAGCTAGGGCACAGTAAACGAACATAAAGTAAATAAATATAAAAACTTGTTGATGGCTTGGAGCCAACACTCAATAATAAATTACGTAAAGAGGCAGATCATGATGGCTTCAGCAAGCTCCCAAAACGAAGAATTGAGAAATCTTCCAGAGGAAGACAACTTCTTGAAATTACCAGAAGTGGAATTCAAAAGATTAGTACACAGAACTTTTCAAGAGATCAGGAAGGAGATCAGACAAATGCAGAACAAGCCAAGGAACAAGAGACAGACCAATAGAGGAAATTTAGAAGATTACAGAAGCCCATAATTACGAATTTAACAGGCTCCAAGACTCCATAGAGATAGCAAACAGAAATCCAAAGATTAAAAATAAAATTTCAGAATTAGACAACTCAATAGAAAGTCATAAGAACAGAACTAAGGCAATGGAAGTCAAAATTAGTAAGACTGAAAAGAAAGTGCTTGACACCAACTTATTGGGGAAAAACGAGATAAAACACTGAAAAAAATGAAAAAACTCTAAGAATAATGTGGGATTCTATCAAGAGGAATAACCTATGAGTGACTGGTGTACCAGAATGGGGGTGGCGGGGGGAGGGAGAGAACAGAAAATAAAGAGAGAATTGCTGAAGATTTGCTGGCAGAAAAAATCCCTGATATTGTGAAAGATGACAAGATATCTATCCAAGATGCTCATTGAACCCCACACAGGGTACATCCCAAAAGAAAGTCACCAAGACATATAATCAAACTTGCCAAAACCAAAGATAAAGAGAAAATTTTAAGAGCGGCTAGGGATAAATGAAAAGTCATCTACAAAGAAAAGTCAATAAGACTAAGCTCGGACTACTGAGAAGAAACCATGCAGGCAAGAAGGCAATGGGATGACATATATATAACCCTTGAGGAAAAAAAATTGCCAGCCAAGCGTTATATATCCAGCAAAACTGTCTCTCAAATATGACAGGGATTTGAAAAAATCAAATCAAAATTAGAGGAAACGTTAAAGGGAGTCTACCAGGTAGAAAATTGCTAACATCAGATAACAACCTAAGACTAGAACACAGGACAGAGTAACCAGATACCAACCCAGATAGGGAAGTCACAAAAATAAATCAAAGGTAAAACACTGAAAACAGGGAAACAGAAATGTCAATATGTAAAAGTTGACAACATTAAAACAAAAAAAGAAGGACTAAAAAAGGTAGTCATAGATCTTTCCTATGGAGAGGAAGTCAAGGCTGTATAAAGAAATAAGAGAGTGGTTTAAATTTGGAAAAATAGGGGTAAATAATAAGGCAACCACAAAGGAAACCAACAATCCTACATATCAAAATAAGACACAAGAAAAACATAAAGACTCAGGTAACACAAAATCTACAACAAGGAAAAAGATGAAAAGAAAATACATAAAGAAAAATGACTCAGCACAGAAAATTAAGTGGAACAAAGAAACTGTCAACAACACACAAAAAAAGACATCAAAATGACAGCACTAAACTCATACCTATCAATAATTACATTGAATGTAAATGGACTAAATGCACCAAAAAAGAGACAGAGAGTGGCAGAATGGATTAAAAAACACAACCCGTCTATATTCTGCCTACAAGAGACACACCCTAGATTTAAAGACACAAACAAACTAAAACTCAAAGGATGGAAAAAAATATATCAAGTAAACAACACTCAAAAAGGGCAGGAGTGACAATATTAATCTCTGACAAAATAGACTTTAAAGTAAAAACCACCACAAAGGATAAGGAAGGACACTATATAATGATTAAAGGGTCAATACACCAGGAGGACATAATTATAATAAATATTTACGCACCCAACGACAGGGCTCTAAAACACATACAACAAACTCTAACAGCACTGAGAAGAGAGATAGACAACTCCATAATAATAATAGGAGACTTCAACACACTTTCAGTGAAGGACAGAAAATTCAGAAAGAAGCTCAATAAAGACACAGAAGATCTAAATGCCACAATCAACCGACTTGACCTCACAGACGTATATAGAAAAGTCCACCCAACAGCAGCCAAGTACACTTTCTTTTCCAAGGCACATGGAACATTCTCCAGAATATGACCAAATATTAGGTAATAAAGTAAACCTTAACAGAAACTAAAGCATTGAAATATTATAAAGTATCTTTTCTGACCATAATCCATAAAAGTAGAAATCAATAACAGAAAAAGAAAGCAGAAAAAATTAAATACATGCAAACTGAAAAACACCTTGCTCAAAAACTACTGGGTTATAGAAGAAATTAAGGATGAAAGAAATTCACAGAATGAAAAGAATAAAGACACATTTTACCACAACCTCTGGAACACAGCAAAAGCAATGCTCAGACATCAATTTATAGCAATAAATGCACACATCCAAAAAGAAGAAACGAGCAAAATAAAAACATTAACTCTACAACTAAAATAAATAGAAACAGAGCAGCAAAAGAAGCCCTAGGACACCAGAAGAAAGCAAATAATAAAAACTAGAGCAGAAATAAATGGAATATGAAATAGAAAAACAATTGAAAGAGTTAACAAAAGCAAAAGCTGGTTCTTTGAAAAGACTAACAAAATCAATAAACCACTGGCCAATCTGAAAAAAGAAAAACAGGAGAGAAAGCAAATAACCCGAATAAGAAATATGATGGGTGATATCACAACAGACCAAACTGAAATTAAAAGAATCATAACAGAATACTACCAAAAATTATACTCTAACGAATTTGAAAACCTAAAGGAAATGGACAAATTTCTAGAAATACCCTACCTACCTAAACTAACACAAAAAGAGGTAGAACAACTAAACAAACCTATAACAAAAGAAGAGATTGAAAAGGTAATTTAAAAATTCCCAACAAAAAAAAAAGCCCCAGCCCAGCCAGTTTCACTGTAGAATTCTACCAAACTTTCAGAGAGGAGTTAACACCACTACTATTAAAGGTATTTCAGAGTATAGAAAAGGATGGAATATTTCCAAACTCATTCTACAAAGAGAGTATAACCTTGATACCAAAACAAGGCAAAGACACCACAAAAAAAGAAAATTACAAACCAGTATCCCTCATGAATAGTGATGCAAAAATCCTCAACAAAATTCTAGCCAACAGAATTCAGCAATATATCAAAAAATAATTCACCATGATCAAGTGGGATTTATACCAGGTATGCAGGGATGGGTCAACATTAGAAAAACAATCAATGTAATCCATCGAATAAATAAAACAAAAGACAAGAACCACATGATCTTATCAATCGATGCAGAAAAGGCATTTGACAAAGACCAACACTGATTCATGATAAAAACTCTCAACAAAACAGGAATAGAAAGGAAAGTCCCCAACATAATTAAGGGCATTTATACAAAGCCAAGAGCCAACATCATCCTAAATGGAGAGAGTTCAAAACCATTCCCCTTGAGAATGGGAACCAGAGAAGGATGCCCTTTATCACCACTCCTATTTAACAGCGTGCTGCAAGTCCCAGCCAGAGCAATTAGGAAAGAAATAAAGGGCATCCAAATTGGTAGGGAAGAAGTCAAAGTATCTCTATTTGCAGATGATACGATCTTATACACATAAAACCCCAAAGAATACACAAGAAAACTGCTGGAACTAATAGATTTCAGCAAAGTTTCAGGGTACAGGATAAACATACAAAAATCAGTTGGATTCCTTTACAGCAACAAAGAGAACTACGAAAAGGAAATCACCAAATCAGTACCATTTACAATAGCCCCCAAGAAGATACAATACTTAGGAATCAATCTAACCGGAGATATAAAAGACCTCTACAATGAAAACTACAAGGCACGACTGCAAGAAAACAAAAGAGACCTGTATAAGTGGGAAAACATACCTTGCTCTTGGATAGGAAGACTCAACATTGTGAAAATGTCAATTCTACCCAAAGTGATCTACAGATACAATGCAATCCCAATCCAAATTCCAACAGCATTTTTTAAGGAGATGGAGAAATAAATCACCAACTTTATTTGGAAAGGGAAGAGGCCCAGATAAGCAAAGCATTACTCAAAAAGAAGAACAAAGTGAGAGGCCTCACACTACCTGATTTTAGAACCTATTAAAATGCTACGGTAGTCAAAACAGCCTGGTACTAGTACAACAACAGATGCATAGACAAATGGAACAAAATTGAGAATCCAGGCATAAATTCATCCACCTATGAGCAGCTGATATTTGGCAAAGGCCAAAAGTCCATTAAATGGACCATTAACAAATGGTTTCATCTGCAAAAACACTGAAACAAGACCCATACCTCACACCATGCACAAAAACTAACTCAAAATGGATCAAGGACCTAAATATAAAATCGAAAACGATAAAGATCATGGAAGAAAAAATAGGGACAATGCTAGGAGCCCTGATACATGGCATAAACAGAATACGAACCATAAGTAACAATGCGCAAACACCAGAAGAGAAACCATTAACAGGGAGCTCCTAAAAATCAAACACTTATGCTCATCAAAAGACTGTACCAAAAGAGTAAAAAGTCAACATACAGACTGGAAAAAAAAAAAATTGGCTACAACAAATCTGATCAGCATCAAATCTCTAAAATTTACAAGATACTGCAAAACCTCAACAACGAAAAGACAAATAACCCAATTAAAAAAATGGGCAAAGGATATGAACAGGCACTTTGCCAAAGAAGATATTCAGGCAGCTAACAGACACATGAAAAAATGCTCACGATCAATAGCCATTAGAGAAATACAAATCAAAACTACAATGAGATACCATCTCACCCCAACAAGGCTAACATTAATCCAAAAGACACCAAATAATAAATGTTGGAGATGTTGTGGAGAGACTGGAACACTTATACACTGTTGGTGGGAATGTAAAGTGGTACAACCACTTTGGAAATAGACTTGGCACTTCCTTAAAAAGCTAGAAATACAAGTACCATATGATCCAGCAATCCTGCTCGTTGGAATATATCCTAGAGAAATAAGAGCCATCACACAAAGAGATATATGCACACACCCATGTTCATTGCAGCACTGTTCACAGTAGGAAAAAGATGGAAACAACCTAGGTGCCCATCAACAGATGAATGGATAAATAAATTATAGTATATTCACACAGTGGAATACTACGCAACAATAAAGAACAATGATGAATCCATGAAACATAACATAGAGGAATCTGGAGAGCATTATGCTGAGTGAATTTAGTCAGTCACAAAAGGACAAATATAGTATAAGACCACTATTAAAAGAACTCAAGAAAAAGCTTAAACACAGAAGAAAACATTCTTTGATGGTTATGAGGGTGGAAGGGAGGGAAAGGGATATTCACTAACTAGATAGTAGATAAGAATTATCTTACATGAAAGGAAGGACAGCACACACTATAGAGGAAGTCAGCACAACTGGACTAAACCAAAGCTAAGAAGTTTCCTGAATACAATCAAACACTTTGAGGGACAGAGTAGCAGGGGTAGGGGTCTGGGGACCATGCTTTCAGGGGACATACAGGTCAACTGGCATAACACAGTTCATTAAGAAAATGTTCTGCATCCTACTTTGGTGAGTGGCATCTGGGGTCTTAAAAGCTAGTGAGCGGCCATCTAAGATGCATCAATTGGTCCCAACCCACCTGGAGTAAAGTAGAATAAAGAACACCAAAGTCACAAGGAAAGCATTAGCCCATGAGACAGAAAGGGCCACATAAACCGGAGACTGCATCAGCCTGAGACTAGAAGAACTAGACGGTGCCTGGCTACCACCAATTACCACCCTGACAGGGAACAGAACAGAGTCCCTGATGGAGCGGGAGAAAAGTGGGGTGCAGAACTCAAATTCTAGTAAAAGAGCAGACTTAATGGTTTGATTGAAACTGGAGGGATCCCGGAATACACGGACCCTGGACTCTCTGTTAGCCCAAAACTAGAACCATTCCCAAAGCCAACTCTTCAGACAAAGATTAGACTGTGGGACATAAAATGATACTCGTGAAGAGTGTGCTTCTTAGCTCAAGTAGATACATGAGACTAAATGGGCAGCTCCTGTCCACAGGCGAGATGAGAAGGCAGAAAGGGACAGGAGCTGGCCGAATGGACACAGGACATCTGGGGTGGAGAGGAGGAGTGTGCTGTCACAGTATTGGGGAGAGGAACTAGGGTCACTTAACAATGTGTGTATAAATTTTTGTATGAGAAAGTAACTTCAACTGTAAACTTTCACTTAAAGCATAATAAAAAAAGAAAAAGATGGAAAGAATACACAGAGTCACTGCACCAAAAAGTACTGGTCGACATTCAACCATTTCAGGACATACTATATGATCAAGAACCAATGATACTGAAGGAAGAAGTCCAAGCTGCACTGAAGGCAATGGCTAAAAACAAGGCTCCAGGAATTCACGAAATACCAATTAAAATGTTTCAACAAATGTATGCAGTGCTGGAGGTGCTCATTTGTTTATGTCCAGAAATTTGGAAGACAGCTTCTCGGCCAACCAACTGGAAGAGATCTGCATTTGTGCCCATTCCAAAGAAAGGTGATCCAACAGAATGCAGAAATTATCAAATGATATCATTAATATCACACTCAAGTAAAATTTTGCTGAAGATCATTCAAAAGCAGTTGCAGCAGTACATTGATAGGGAACTGCCAGAAATTCAAGCTATATTCAGAAGAGGACATGCAATGAGGAATATCTTTGCTGATATCAGATGTATCTTGGCTGAAAGCAGAGAATACCAGAAAAATGTTTACCTGTGTTTTCTTGGTTATGCAAAGGCATTCGAATGTGTCGATCATAATAAATTACGGATAACAGTGTGAAGAATGGGAATTCCCTAACACTTAATTGTGCTCATGCAGAACCTACACATAGACCAAGAGAAAGTCTTTCAAAGACAACTAGGGGATACTACTGCATGGTTTAAATCAGGAAAGTTGTTGCATCCTTTCACCATACTTATCCATCTGTATGCTGAGCAAATAATCCAAGAAACTGGACTATACGAAAAAGAACACGGCATCAGGACTGGAAGAAGCCTCATGCTGGGTAAAGTAGACGGTCAGCAAAAAAGAGGAAGACCCTTAATGAGATGGACAGACACAGTGGCTGCAACAATGGTCTCAAGCATAACAACAATTGTGAAGATGGCACAGGACAGGGCAGTGTTTCATTCTGTTGTTCACGGGGTCGCCATGAGTCGGAGTCAATTCGACGGCACCTAACGACAACTACAAGCAAAGGCAGTGAGAAGGATGGGAAGACTGCTCTGGGAAGAAGGAATAACAGAGGCAAAAGCCCAAAGGCAAGAGTAAGCATGCCACATCTGAACCACTGAAAAAAAACTTTTGTTGTTGTTAGGTGTTAGGACTGAAAAAAATAAGGCTGAAGAAACAGAGTTTGAGATGAGAAGTACCAGAAGATAAACCTATAAAAACTTTGACATCAATTATCCTTTCTCTAGCACTTGCAAACTCTTACCCTTTACAGCATTTTTCCTGTCAAAATGAAAACTTCTTCAAACAGTTTATATTTTAAAAGCCTCCCTGGATCCCCTAATGCTTTGCCCATCCTCTCCTCTTTCTTCTACATTCTACACTCAAGTTCTCTCAACCTGGGTCACAGTGACCATTGTTTTAAAGATCAAAGAGCAAGTCACAATTTTTATTTTATTTGTGCTTGCTTGGCTTCTGTGACACCACATTTGCCTAGTTTTCATCCTCCACCCCTTACTGCTCCTTTGTGGACTCCTATTTTTGTGTCAGTCCTTTAAATACTGGTTGCCTTCTCATTCTCATTCCTCCTCTTCCTCCCAGTTCTCTCCCTGAGTGATCTCAGGCACTCCCATGATTTCAGCTACTGACCATATGCTGATAAATTCTAAAATCTGTACCTCTAGTCCAGATCAGTATTCTGAGCTTCTAACCCTTATGTTTAGCCTTCTACTGGATGTCTCCATTTGAATGCCTCAGAGTTTCCTCGAACTTACTGTATTTAAAATACACTTACGCCCTGCCCCCAAGAACCTGCTTCACCTCTAGTAATCCGGCAAATCAGTCATTTCCATCTACTCAGTAACCCAATTTAGAATCCTGAGCATCATCCTTGATTTTCCTTTTTTCTTTTTCCTTATCCTCCCCAGTCACTCACCAATTTCTGCCAATTCTATATCCTAAATAGCTCTCAAATCTGCCCCCTTATCTCTGTCTCAATTGCTTCTTAGTTCCAATCCCCCTAATCTGCCATTTAGATTACTGTGACAGTCATCTAACTAGACTCCCTGCCTCGTCTAGTCTCCTGTGTTTCATTCTGTACATTTTCCAGCGAGATCTTATCTTTTAAAATGTAAATATGATCATGTCAATCCTGGCGTAAAATTCTAAAACCTTCCGATTGCCTGCAGAGTAAAGCCCTCCACTACTGGAGTCTGCTTAGCTCTCAGGCCTGATCTCTCACAACTACCCACTTCACAGCTCATGATCCATTTCCTTGAAATATTTGTAATCGTCCACCCCAGGTCCAACCTTCATGCTCTCTTTTCTCATGCTCCTGTACAATTCTGAATGAATCTGTCCTTTGCATTCTTAAACCACACTCTTCTGATCCTTTCAGAATTACTTTTATCCTGAGATTTCAATCAATCCTAATATAAGGAAAAGCTAACTCAGGAATATCTCCATAATTGCTATAGGAAACATTGTTCATTATATTCTCAATGCCCTTCATACAGTGAGACCCACGATCAACACTTTTTAGAGAATCAAAACCAATAAAAAATGTTTTTTTATTTTGTTTTGTTTGATGAACAAACTGATAATTTTACTACTTTAATTATTACTTAATAGACTTTGAGAGCAATATAATCAATCATCCCTTACCTGAGGTCTAAAAAGCTCATCATTAAGATTTATGCTAAAACCAAACTTTTCTGAGACAGAAATGTTCCTCTTCTTTATTTCCTGGCCCCACTCTTCTGTTTTAGAAGTCATTGCTTTTGTACATATGGTATCTGTTTTTACTGAAAACTCTCCCAAGGCTGTTTCAAAGTAAGAGGACAATAATCAACGTATTGATAAAAGTAGAAAAATGGTATATTTAACATTTAAAATTTTAAAGCCAATCATAGAGGAAAAGGATGGGGGGGGGGTGGTAATTTGACAGAGTAAAATCTTTCTTATGCCTATCATGTCTGATAACATCACTGTTTTAATTAAATTTTAGTAATAATTAAGTGGTGTAGAATATTATAATTTCATCTGGGAACCAGATTATATTACAGCTTAATTGACCTTAGTATTAAGAATCTTTTCCTAATTTTTATATGCTTATTTTTCCTTAAAATTATTTATTAATATATGTATCTTTGCATATCAGTCCCAGAAAGAAAGACACTATGTTATAAAACATGTCACTAGAAGCTACTACCACATAATCCCATCTTTCTTCTTGAGAAAGCTCAAAGAAACCTTCCATGACTATCTTATCTAATGTTGCAAAGGCCCCCACCCTGTACTATCTATCATATCATCCTGCTTTATTTTCTTCTTAACACTTTCACCAACTAAAAGACCCTTGCCTATTTGCTTACTTGTATATTTTCTGTTTTCCTTCCCACCCACCTACAATTAGAAAATCCTATAAGAGATGTTTATCATTTTATCTATAGCATCCAAAATTAGTAAACCCTCAATATTTGCTGACTGAATAAAAGAAAGAATGAATTACGCTTAAGTAACCATTGGTCAAAGATTTCTAATATTTAATGTAGACTATAACTTACATTAATCAATAAATGATCTAAAAAAAAAAAAAAACCCACTGCTGTCCGGTCGATGAGCTAGTGGATTTGAATTACTGACCTTTGGTTAGCAGCTGAGCTTTTAATCACTGCGCAACCAGGGCTCCAATAATAATATTAGGTAACATTTATTGAACTCGTACTATGTTTCAGGCATTATGTCAGTTAAACCTTAAACAACTGTATACTATAGAAGTCTCTTTGGGGCAAATAGTAATAAATTCCATTTTTGAGCTCTGGAGCTAAGACTGAAATAGTATAAGGAACATGTGACATCTGGTCAATAAGTTTCTATAGAATACTATATGAAAACTTGAAATTCAATTCAACAGTCTTTCTTTAGTTCCTACCATGTACATTATGCTATGCAAGGCAGCCCATGTTATAGAAAGATGAAGCAGATAGAGTACCTCTTTAAATAAATGTAAAGACAGTGGAAGTATTTTACAAGGCCTACAATCTTAATAAATTCATTTCAGAAAAATTAATATGACCTATGACCACAACTATGACTTTTCAACTTTTAAAAACTCAAAATATAAAAGCAGCCAGAAAAAAAAAAAAGTTAAAATATTACAATACTAGAAGTATTGTTTTCAGTGAAATGACAACATTACTGCATAGTTTTCATGAAATACCAAGTGTTGTTGTGTGATAACTACGTAAATAAGTCATATTACATAGAATAACACCTTCCTCTTAATATCAATATTTAATAGCAAATATTAAAACCAGAAACCTAGCTTCCGTTAGGTCCAAAAGAAATCAACTGTTTTGGCATATTATGCTTCTGTGACCTATTTTTTATGAAGTAATCTCAAATGAGAAAACTTAGCTGTTGCCACAAATGTTCAAATGGTATAGCAGTTATTATATTTTGACAATTTCATAATCACAATTCATTCAATGGGGTGCTAAAGAAAGAATCCCTAAAACTAAAGTGAGGGAACAATGGAAGGGAGGGTGGGTTCTGAAAAGACCATATATCCTGCAGTACACAGTGACATGAAAAGTCACTTCCATGGGGAAACAAACACTGAGTGTCTGATACAAAATATACGGTATAAAAATTTTTAAAGGGTAATTTTTCTTTGACTGTATGACTCAAAAGTTCATATCAAAGATTTATGTTCCGCTATTGGAAATGCTTTGGTACTTGCTGTCATGGTTACATTATATAAAGGGGGAAAAAAATCATTCCCTTAATAAGCCAGTTCACAATTCTGCATAATACAGGCTCTTTTAAAAAAGTGCCATAATTTTATAAACAAGTGTTTGGCTATAGATTGAAGAAGAGATCCAAGATGACTGATATGCCTTTCACACACAGAGCCCCTTCTTGGAAAGGTAGCTCCAACAGGGTTATTTTATTTTTAAGCTGAGTAAGTAAGCTTTTACAAGCTTATGTTTTGAATAAAGTCAATTTTGCCACCCAATGGATCAATGCACAAATTAAAGGAAATCATGTAAAGATCAAGTACAGTGGTAGTAGCCAACTGCTTCTGAAGCGACTTAACCTAAACTCTGCCCAGAGGGATTCTGCATACTAAGTGACAGCAATCGTCACAATTCATGTTCCCTCAGAATTACCAATGAAGTGGCAATTTTAAGCAAACAAACAGAAAGCAGTTCCCATGCGGTTAGGTTGCTCTCCTACACTGATCAGAGCTAAAATTCCACTTCACTTGAAACATGAGTAATGTTATCAGGTTATTCCTGAGGTGAATTCAACACCTCGAATGCTAGCCATTACAAATGCTTTTACCAAGTGTATCTTCAAGTTTCTACATTCAGTAGAATTCTACTAAAACTCTAAACAAACAAAAAATTCATGTGTGTGCTACAAAAGATTAACACATAAGTCATCAGATTTAAGAACACATTCAATAAATATGGTTATGAAAGAATGATAGTATTATTGCAGTCCTGCTGGCATTTAATCACTTGGTCTTTTGAAATCACTCTGTTTACAGTCTTACTGTCTGGTTTCCACAGTAATAAACACACAGTCTGTTTATTTTAAATACTCCATCCTAAAATGAGAAGGATTTTTTTTTTCTTCTCAAATTCATACTGCACACTAACCAAGATCCCAAGCCAAAAAGAAGACAGGAGACCAAATGTGTAAAAGACAAATATGCTCCAACATGAACATTATCCAGTCTTTACATTTAGAGAAGAAAAACGTTAAACTCCAGCTGTTCTAGTTTAACAGAAGGATGGCCCAGACTGGCCTAGTCTTTGTCTCTTGAGGGAAACAAGCGGTCCATGACATAGTGTGTCCATTTTGTTCATTCTATGCTAGTAAGCACAGGACTTTGTATTTCAACTTTCTCTTTTGAACTTTCAACTGTCCCTAAAGAGAATAAAAGAGCTTTCTTTAAATTAAAAGGGATAGTCTATTCCTCAATCAAGGAATATAAGAAAATCAATCACTGAGAAAACAGAACATAAAATTTAGAGTTACCCTCTGATGCACAGTCTCAGGGAGATACTCTTCGTTTTCCAACTGGCATGTAGTTTAAACAAGAGTAGGTCCCTTTACATTCAGCAATAAAATATAAAATCACCCAAAATGTAAAAAAAAAGAAATAGTTGAAATACACTATAAATAATGACTATTTTCTAAGAAATTAAAACTAAAACTTAGCCCTTTAAAAGTAGAAGTCTAATTGATGCAAAAATGAAAATGGGGAAAATATTAAAAACAATTTACAGTTGGTAATTTTAACTCCAACTCAAAATGATCAAACACATCAGATAATCACTCCCCTCAGCCCCGACAGCCTTGAATTTATCCCTCCTGGCCCTGGGAATGAAATCCTCTAAAGTGCTCTGCTCCAAAATGGACTGCTTGCTCTCTAAGTCAGTTGCATTGCAGTCACCCACGACCTCCTTTCAGCACCATCCTGAGGATTCTCTTTGGTGTATACCCTGTTTCTTACATTGTATGTTGTAAACTGGAAGGTTGGCACATCAATCTTCAATGTTTGCTAAAATACGCATTTAAAGCTATGCTAATTCTTTAACTCCAAGTTGTGATGTGCAGTGTTTTGGCTGCTGTTCATTCTAAATATGTCATAATCTTTCTTTAAAGTTTGTCATTCCCCACCCCCCTTTTTTTTTTACTTTATATTTTGGGGTGAGCAGAGAGAATCCTATGTATTTTAGCCTTAACCTTCCTTTTTATCATGGCTGCTGACTATACCATGTTAGATAGTTCATGTGGCTGGTATTTTTTAATTATGAACTTACCTTCACAGGGGTTATTCTTTCAGTATGATTCCCATCTGCATGGGCTTTACATTAACTTCTGAGTAGCTAAACATTTGCATTTGCAAGGGTCTTAGGAGTTATTTATGACAATCTCCCCCAGCACAGGGATCTCAAGCCACGAGACTGTTGATAAGCCAGTCTCATCACAGGTCAGTCCCTGGTGTTGCCAGAAGTCCATACAATACTTTTCTGATCACTCACATCTTTCATGAATATCATTCTGTATTTTGCTCAGCTAGGCATAAACATGAATGATAAGAAAGTCATGGTCTCTATCCCCTTGGGTTATATAAAAGGGCTGAACATCATCATTATCCTCAGCAATTTCAACATGCAATTTCACTATTCCAGTTTCCTAGAATTTTATTTTATTTAGGACATAAAATCCTCTAATTACACAGTGTCTTTTTGGTAATATTGGCATTGAAACTAATATAAATCAATTATGTCTACTGATGATTCTAATCACAGAATGCTTATTTATCACCTCAAAAAATGTTACGAGACTTTTCAGACAGAATATCCCCTCCTTACAGAAACTCTATTAATTTTACTCTCATAGGTTATGCCTATTTAGCTAAAAGGGTTATTCCATTATGCCCTGAGTCAGGAAAATTTCACATTTGTTTTCATTTTGAATTGATATGTTGTTGTTGCTAGGTGTCATCGAGTCGGTTCCAACTCATAGCAGCCCTATGCACAACAGAATGAAACACTGCCCAATCATGTGCCATCCTCACAATCGCTGCTATGTTTGAACCCATTGTTGCAGCCACTGTCAATCCTCTCCTTGAGGGTCCTCCTCTCTTTCACTGACCCTCTACCCAGCATGATGTCCTTCTCCAGGGACTGGTCCCTCCTGATAACACGTCCAAAGTACATGAGACGAAGTCTCGCCATCCTCGCTTCTAAGGAGCATTCTGGCTGTACTTCTTTCAAGACAGATTTGTTCATTCTTCTGGTAGTCCATGATATAGTCAATATTCTTTGGAACACCATAATTCAAAGGCATCAATTCTTCTTCAGTCTTCATTATTCATCGTCCAGCTTTCATATGTATATGAGGTGACTGAAAATACCATAACTTGGGTCAGGCGCACCTTAGTCCTCAAGATGACATCTTTGCTTGTTAACACTTTAAAGAGGTCTTTTGCAGTTGATTTGCCCAATGCAATACGTTGTTTGATTTCTTGACTGCTGCTTCCATGGACTTGAATCGATAAATGATTACTAATCGCAGATGTTTGTTCAAAGTTTTAAAGCATTAGGAGGCTAATTTATAATGGAATTATCTCAAATCCTGGCCTACTGAAATAAAAGGAGCTTTGGGAAAAAAAATTTAATTATTTAAAATTAAATAAAATAAACATATCAAATGTAATACAATCAGAATTAATAAGGGCATCCATTAGGCAATTTCAGATTTCTAACCAGCTTCTATATGATGAACTACAATTACTACAAGAGTTTACTCCTAATAATTACTTAGTCTTCAGCAAATTGAAATCAATGGGATTCACAAATGCATCCTGACTTAATCTGAGAAAAAATATGAAAGACTGAAGAGATTTTTTTTTTTTTTAAATATTTTATTGTACTTCAGGTGAAGGCTTACAGAACAAACAGTTTCTCATGTAACAGTAGTACACATGCTGTTTTATGACTTTGGTTAACAACCCCACAACATTTTAACCCTCTGAATTCTCAGGGTTTTTTTTGTTTTTTTTTTTTTTTTTGGTGAAAATACACGTAGCCAAAGATACACCATTTCAAAACTGAAGAGATATTTTTAACAGAAGATACTTTAACACAATATGTTTCATGCTCAAAAGGAGTCTTAGACTATAAAATTAAAACATTTTTTCTGTTCTTGATCTTAGTAATATCTAAAGTATAATGACCTCTGACTTTTCAAAAGAATAATTTCATGAAAATGTTACTCTTTAAAAGACATATGACAAAAATTCCTCAGAGGAACAACTTAAACATTTTAAATTCATTCAGGAGCTGTGCTGACAGAATAAAATGCATGATTATTTATTCTGCCATTTCAAATTTCATGGTGATTTAGACAAATGAAAAGGTGAAGATTTCCTCTGTTTAGTAAATTCTTATACAGAAAGCAAAGGTGATTAGGATGGATAACACTTCTTAATAGACCACTTTGCTTTCTAAGAACTTAAGATAGTTTTTGAAAATTTTCCTTTAACAGTCAACAGTTTTTTGTTTGTTTTTGCTTTTTCATCTTGTTTTATTTGAGAATCTTAACACCCTCTATTGTAGCATTTCTTTGAAAATTCCAAACAGAATATCTTTGACATGCTAGCTGGATTTTCTAAGACCTCAGGAATTCTGCAAATTTATAAAAACATAAACTTTTGAATGGGCTGCTAGCATTTTCAAAGCCACATTGCACTCGGGAGACATGTTTCTTATATATTTTGCTACAACTCAAGTTAAGAGTATTTTTATTATTAGCTAACATTTTCTCTCTTATTTGATGACCATTTCTCCAAGAAGACACAACGTCCTGAAGACTGCAGGGGCTACTGCAATGACAAGTACAAAACAAAACTTTTTATTGTATGCAGATAAATAAGCAACTCTCCCACCTAAGAACCTGTGACACAAAATTAAAATTCATAGCCATATGAAATTATAGACCATTTCATGACATAGACCTTTAGAGTTGCTCAGGATTCAGATATTAAAGCCATAAATACCAGAAGTCTACTGATTTTTTTTTTTTTTTTTACTGATATAATCCATGATTTAATTTTTTACATTTGGTCTTCTCCCTGTATTAATCTAAATCATAATGTTTTACTATGCTCTTTTAACAGACATACAAGTATAGAAGTGTGTCAATTAAGATAGTTTCCTTAATGAAGTTCAATTCCCAGATTTGACAATTCTGATGAGTAAAGAGATATCTACCAAATAAACTAATCAGTTTGTATAATTGTAGGCAATCTAAAAGAAGAGCACCCTTATCTGGGATACTTCTTAACTATTATTTATTCAGAATTATCTTTCTTTTCTTTTTTAAGGCTAATATACAACTAATAAACCCAATTGCTTGAAAATAATCTACTGTAAGAAGGACTGCCACCAGACCTAAGAGATTCTAAAACAGCAGCAGAAACTATTCCAAACAGCCACAGATGTCTACCACATGACAGCTAACAAGGTGACCACGAGGGACTTGATAAAAAGTCCTCTGTCCCCATTGTAATCATCCTAAGGTGTGAGTAGCCATCTGTTTTTTAATTTATGTTTCTACAAACCCAATAACTTTAGAGATGTATTCACAGGGAAAAAAAAAAAGTATATTTAAAACAAAAAAAATAAAATTAAAAAATGACTCAGCAGTAAAATTTGTGATATATTTCAGTAGGTATATAATAAGAGTCGATCAAAAGCCTTCCAAGTAAATGTCCTCCTTCCATCAGCAATAAGCAAAGCAGTTAAAGAGGTGGTCAGGAATTTACTGAAACTGGTAGACTCCAGTAAGTCATTATTACAAACTGATAGTTATTAAAACAGGAATCCTAGGATAAGGGAGGAAAATAATGCAATTTCTTTTACTTTAATTTTTTTTCCTGATTCACTAATGAGTTTCCAAGAGAACGTCAGGAAGTTCATAGTTATTTACTGAAAAATTACAACAGCAACCAGAGTAACCTGATGTAAGAGCGTATTAGCATCCTCACTTGTGAAGAGTAAGTGAACTTAAAAGTTCACATAAGCACTTTATTTCAATAGCTACTAAAAGACTGAATAATACTTTAAAGACATTTGCCAAACTCGAATTTAAGATAACAATACCAAATTATTGTTCATATCAGCAAACTAAAAATTCACTGTGGCAAATTCACATGAAGTTTTGAGTTCAGATTCAAGGATAAAATAGGAAATACAGCCTATTTATTGAAGTTCTTTAAACTTCTATTAGACAAGACAAATGAACAAATATCCTGAGTGAAGGAAAGAATAGTATTTCACAAGTAATCTAGAACAACCTAGTTCTGAATAACAGCTAACCTATTAAGGCTCTGAAGAATAGCCAAATGCAACTGATTTGAATGGAAATTGGACATATTAATCATGATAAAGGGATTCCCTAGACTTCAATTCGGTATTATTTTTATTCTCTTATCTACTACAATGTATGACTTGTAATCTTTGAACCTCTTATCAGAGTCAAATTTTCTGATTTTTCACCCTATAAGAATAAAATGATCTGAGAACACTGTGGTCACTTTCTAGCTATGCACCTCTCTGTTCCTCAGTTTCCTCTTTATTAAATGAAGATAATAATAGTATTTACCCCATAAGCTTGTTATTAGCATTAAATGAAATTATACTTACAAAGCACTTGGAACAGTACCCAGAACATAAGTACCATATTAAAGTGTCTAAAAATTACAGATTATAGACTATCATGTGACAAACTAAAAAATAATTATTTCCAAGTAGTCAAATTTAAATTTGGTCTCCTTCTTAAGTGGAAAAGGTTTAAAAATAAAAGGTAGAGGTCTGCACCATCTCTTGTGGCACTGAGGTGATAGCAGTCTATAAACAACCAAAAGATAAGTCATGGAAACACATTTCAAAGAAAAGGAGAAACACTCTGATCAGAGGCAATAGTAGCTGACTTCCTACATGAAAATGCCAACTGATAAGAACTCTGAAAGAGCAGTTTCTGAAATAAGAATAAATAAATAACTTCACAGAATAATACAAAGGGTTATCAATCACCCTGCATAGTATGGTGATATCTGCATACATACATATAATCTCATGGTAAATTATGAAATACTTGATACTTTAGAAAGAAGTTGTTACCACCAATGCCTAGAACATTTAAAGAAAAACAGTAGTAAATGAAGCAGAATTGTTGAGCCTGCTTTCCAATTACATACTGCATAACCAAAAAAAACCAGACTCATTACCATCGAGTCGATTCCGACTCACAGCAATCCTACAGGACAGAGTAGAACTGCCGCATAGAGTTTCCAACGACTGCCTGGTGGATTCAAACTGCTGACCTTTTGGTTAGCAGCTATAGCTCTTAACTATGCCACCAGGGTTTCCATATTGCATATACACAATAGTAATTAATAATGAATGCATCAGAGGTTGTAGAATATGATCAATACATTCGATCATCTATTTAAAAGCTGATTGTCGTACATGCACATGCATAAGCTACTGAAGCTTTTTCTCTTTATGTTCTCTCAAACAATTTAATATCCTTTGATTGATATAATTCAAATGGCATGTCCTATTCAAAGTTGACACTTTACATGGCTCTCAGAAACGTAATTATTTGATGAATTTAATGATATTACAATTATGTATTCACCAAATTTCCTAAAAGCAAACATTTCTTCCTTTTAATGTGCCCATCTATTTCAGCACCACAGTGTTCTGGCACACTCACGGCTGCTTTTTAATTTCATGCACTAGCATTCTCTGTCAAACATTCCCACTGTCCTCAAACTTTTTTTAGGTTCTCCAGCAACGCCTACCTCTCAACAACCCATTAGATTAGGGTCATTAGTCCCATTAGATTATAAATTCCCTAAAGAAAGGTAATTATCTGTCTTATAAATAGACCAAAATATGATTTGGAAATATAACACTGAAATAGTAACGCTTACTTTTTTTTAAAACAATAAAGATACGAAAGAATCTTAATAATTGTGAGCGGTTTCAAAACATTTTATTACCTTAAAATTATGATATTTATATTTTCCAGGTAAGCCTCCAACACATTTCCTTCTAATTGTTTACCAATCTTAGAACTCTGTGTAACAAAAAATTCCCAAGAAACTTCACAAGTTATAGGAATGCTAATTTCCAATATATCTCTTCTAATTTATTTGGCCAGGGTACAGTATAGTTTAGGCTGTTACTGATGTTTGTGTTGTATTAGCATATATCACTTAAAGAAGTAAAGCAATTTGGGAAGGGGTAGAGAAGGAGAGTTATAAATGAATGAACATAACTATACTAATTAGGAAAAAGAAACGTTTTGTATTTTTGAGTATTGTTTTCTATATAAGATTAGTTCTTTGTGATTAGCGTATTTTCTATTTTATAATTAAAGAAAAAAGCAGTTAATTTCATTAAAACTGGGCAACATTCCCTTCTGTCTCCTACAGTTAAAATTGTTTGTAGTTCTTCCAGGATAATATGCAACTGTATTATGAGAAAAAAATATTTTAAAATTCATAAATTACTTCCCCCTTACTTCCTTTTTTGTTTTCCAATATTCATGAGGTTTTACGTTATTTGGTATATTATCATCCTTGCGTGAAATAATTGTAATTAATTTGTATATAATAGATGAATTTTACTGGTCTATTTTTAAAATATATTCAAGAAAAAGTCTCTTTCATAGGCTGACAATGATCTTATATCAATTATCAATATAAACTTCTTTTATACTGATACTAGAATATAAACAATGATTCTTTCACAATCCATGAAAGACTAATCCCTCTTATAAAATGTCATATGTAAGGTGGTTGTTTTTCTGAATTAATTTTTAAAAATTATTATTTTTAAGTGGAAAATCTAATCCATCTGTTGTCATATAGTTTTTCCTAGCCCATAACATAATAGGCAACTACAGAAGATGATGTCCTAGTCCTTTATTTGATAGAGACCCTCTAGCTACGCAAATTTAAAAGGTTACCAAATGTGGTTAGCTTTTCTCAAATTGTTTTCAAGAGACAAAATCCCATGTAAGCTTTTGGATTTAGAGAGTGCTTCCTCATACAAAGGTCCCTGGTGGTACAAATAGTTTGCACTTGATTACTAACCTAAAGGTTGGTGGTTTGAACCCACCCAGCAGCACCATGGAAGAAAGGCCTGGTGATCTGCTTCTATAAAGATTACAGTCAAGAAAACTCTATGGAGCAGATCTACTCTGTAACATATGAGGTCGCCATGAGTCAGAATCAACAAGATGGCAATGAGCTTAGGTTTTTTTTTTTTTTTTGGTCCTCATACAGTGAAATTATTATACTTCAGTCATACCTATATTCACGAACACTCTTACCCATATAATGTACTATTCATCTAAGTTTTAGACTTTTGATAAACACCTAACTGGATGGACAAGAAATTTTAATCATTTGTGAACATAAGGATAGGCATTTGGGTACAGAATATCCAAAGTTGTTGTGTTTGTTTTTTAAGTAATTTTTCATCTATACTCCAGTGGCCACTATTATAACTTTCTCTTTATCAAAAGCAATTTGTGTTCTTAAATGTTCACAGCACTGTTTTACATAACAAAGAAATATTTATATCCATACTTCTCAAAGTGGACTTTACATATTAATGGAAGCACATGACTATCGGCCAAGGAAGTGGGCAAAGTAATTCACAGAATAAACCTGGCACAACAAGTCAACATTTAACTCAAACATTTTGAAAGGTAGAAACTTTGTTAAATATGAAAATAATCACAGATACAATATGGAAGGGAATATTAAATTCACAAGCTTTTTTCTTTTCTCATTTTTAACCAAAGTGATGCATGTACATAGTTTAAAAAGTAAAATAGTTCTATGCAAGGTTTAGAATAAAAAGCTCCATCATACTCCCATCAACCAGATTCCAGTTCCATGTAAGCAACTCCTGTCTATTCTTTAAGAAATTTTTCATGAATTGTCAATTTTAGACATTCTCCACTGATTTTCTTTAGCTTTTCTTCAATCCACTCACTTCCTACATTGCAAGATATGGATTTAACTCCTTCACCACTCCTTACCCCCATTTACTTTCCCTACTTCCAGTAATTCACCAAAATTATTTTTAATAAACCATTTTTTAGTGTTTACATCATTATGGATGTGTAAAAACTTCATAGTTAAACTATGATTTTATTATTTTATTTCTTGTATAATTTTTTGTTTTCTCTGAATTAATCATTGCCTCATTTTTGCATTTGTTTCATTTTCTATGTACCTGTCACTAATTTCAGGAGCTCTGGTGGCAGAGAGGTTAAGTACTCAGCTGCTAACCAAAAAGTCGGCAGTTCAAACCCACCAGCTGCTTTGTGGGAGAAAGGTGTTGCAGTCTGCTTCTGTAAAGATTTCAGCCTTGGAAACCCACTGAGGCAGTTCTCCTCTGTCCTAGAGGGTCGCTATGAGTCCAAATCTACTCTATGACAATGAATTTGGGTATTTTTTGGTCACCAATTCATCCTTAAACTCTACAGTGCAAACTCTACACGAGCAAACATTAATTAGGCAATACATTTGTCCCCTTGGATAAAATCTTCCTGAAGCCCTCCGTGTTCTTGTTCTACCATGAGTGCTTTCTCCCTATGACTTAAGCACAAAAGTTATCCTTGAATCTCCAATCACCATCAGCCCACTATTCCCTTTACCTCCCTCTTGAACTGGTTATCTGTTTGCTAAATCCCTTGTCTTTTTCTTCTTTCTTAGTTTATTCTCTTGGCAGTTTTAGATAAATATATCCTTTAGAAACTTAATGAGAAAGAATCCCTGGAAGATAAGCTTTCTGACACCTTGCATGTCTAAAGGTAACTTTATTGATGATAGTTTGGTTGCTTTAAAAGAATTTCAGGTTAAATTATTTTCCCTCAGAATTTCTTCTAGTTTTTGCTAGCTTCCAATGTTGCTATTGAGAAGTTCAAAGACTTTCTGAATTCTGGTGTTTTGTGCATATTATCCTGTTTTTTCCCTCTCTAGAATATTTTGGGGTCATGCATTTATCATTGGTAATTGAAATTTCACAGTGATATGTGACCTGGTATGGGCCTGTTTTCATTCATTGTGCTTGGAGCTTTGTAGGCCTTTCATACTGGGAATATTTGTCCCTCAGATCCAACAAACATTCTTGTATTTCGATTTCTATAAAATTAATTTCATCTCTATAATTTTCCTCCTCTCTGAAACTCTAGTAAGATAATGAACTTTCTGAATTAATGATCATATTTTCTTATCTTTCCTCTCCCATTGTACATGTCTTCTTCTTTTAATTTTACTTCCTAGAAGACTACCCCCATTTATCTTGTACCATTTTAATATTTTTTTAATTTGTTTTAATTACCTACAACTCTTTCCTTTATGTGATAGCTCTGTTTTAATAGCATATATTCTATTTTTGCCTCACTGTTACAAACTTCTTAAACATTTATCTGAAAATATTAATTTTAAATTGTTAAAAACATATTCTTTCCCCTTCAGGATTTTAAGTTATTAAAAACATATTCTTTCCACTTCAGGGTATCTGTTTATGCAAAGGTATTTCACATTTTTTATTTGATTTGATCACTGTGTTTCATGTTACAGGATTTCCCCAATTCCCTGGTAATCCTTGGCTATTCATTCACATTTAAGAGTGAAGAACTAAAAATCTGACTGTAAACTCTGTGTGGCAGGCCTCAGTATAGTGTGCTCATGCAGGGACACTGCCTTCAAAGATTCCCCTACCTGCCAATATGTGAGAGCTTTCAGTCAGCTCAGCCTTGGTGGTCCAATGGTCAGCAGTTCGAACCCATTAACTGCTCTGCAGGAGAAAAGACCAGGTGATCTGAACCAGAGGCATAACTAGGGTATGGCAGGTATCGCACTAGCCCTGGGATCCTGAAGCCACTGAGCAGTTGCAATTAACCCTGTAAGACCAGCGGCATTTCTACGGAAAATGGCACCTATGGCAAGCACTGAAAGTGCACCCCTGTCCAAACATCTGACATCCTTCTTTTAGATAACTTTACCATACTATTGGAGACTAGCTGCTCCCTGGAAACCCTATGGCAGTTCTACTCCGTCCTATAGGGTCACTGTAAGTCGGAATCAACTCCACAACAATGGGTTTACCATAATATCAGCTCAAAAATACAAGTCAAGCTCCTTAATCTTTTAATTAGCATACTACCATGCTCAAGGAAGGATGTTGGGCTATACCAGATTAATAGAAACTGCCCAGTGGTGCCAGGCACCCAAGGCTGGTGCAATGCCCTAGATATGCCACTGGCTACTTAAAGATTATAGGGAAATTCTCTGTCCTACAGGGCTGCTATGAGATGGAATTGACTCAACAACATACAACAACATCTTGTACTTGGGAGTTATAACTGACTGCTAGTATTCTTGCAACTGAGCAGGGGAAGGGAGTTGACTCCCATTACTAATTATGTAGATTTTTATTTAATCCCCATTTTTAGTACAGTCCCTCAACCTTCTCTCCCATGTGTTTGGTATTTGTGAGCCTAGACGTTTTTCTGAAGATTACAGGAGGGAAAATTAGGTGCATGGCTGCCTGGGGGTCTAAATTTCCTTTATGCAGCCCTTAACAAATCCTCAAGATTTCAGCTCCTTCCTATATTCCCGCTTTTAACGGAGCCCTGGTGGTACAGTGGTTAAAGCACTCAGCTACCAACCCAAAGACTGATGGCTCAAACCCACCAGCCTCCCCATGGGAGAAAGATGTGAGTGTTTGCTTCCATAAAGATTTACACCCTTGGGAAAGGTCATGGAAGACCCAAAGACACATCCAAACTCCCTGAGGGACTGAACTGCTGGGCAGAGGGCTGTGGGGACCATGGTCTCGGGGAACATCTAGCTCAACCGGCATAACACAGTTTATAAAGACAATGCTCTACATTCTACCTTGGTGAGTACTGTCTGGGGTCTTAAAAGCCTGTGAGTGGCCATCTAAGATACTCCACTGGTCTCATCCCTCCGGGAGCAAGGGAGAATGAAGAGAACAGGATACAAGGAAAAGATTAGTCCAAAGGACTAATGGACCACAGCTACCATGGCCTCCACCAGACTGAGTCCAGTACAGCTAGATGGTGCCCGGCTACCACCACTGACTGCTCTGACCAGGATCACAACAGAGGGTTCTGGACAGAGCTGGAGAAGGATGTAGAACATAATTCTAACTCACAAAAAACGACCAGATTTATTGGCCTAAAGGAGACTGGAGAAACCCTGAGAGTATGGCCCCCAGACACCCTTTTAGCTCAGTGATGAAGTTATCTCTGAGGTTCACCGTTCACCCTGGGAGTGGACAACCCCGTAAAACCAAATGAGACTAACGAGGTACAGTAGTCCAGTGACAAGGGCCAGAGGCAGAAGGGGACAAGGAAGCTGTTGATAGGGAACCCAAGGTGGAGTAAGGATATTGTTGATGTGTTGTGAGATTGTTAACCATTGTCATAGGGCAACATTTGTAGTAATTGTTAAATGAGAAACTATTTTGTTCTGTAAGCCTTCATCTTAAGTGAGAATAGCAGCACAATTGGAAGAGCGTAGTCAATGTCACTGAACTGTGCATGTAGAAATTTTTGAAATGGTGTATCTTTGGCTATGTGTATTTTCACCAAAAAAAAAAGGTTGAGAAGTTAGAGGGTTGACATGTTGTGGGGGTGTTGACCAATGTCATAAAACAACATGTGTACTACTATTTCATGAGAAACTATTTGCTCTGTAAGCCTTCACCTGAAGTACAATAAAAAATAAATAAAAAGATTTACAGCCTTGGAAACCCTATGGGGCAGTTCTACTCTGTCCTGTAGCATCACTATGAGTCAGAATCTACTAGACAGCAACAGGTCTTTGGTGCCTCCAATTCCTGAGTCTTTCTGCTTAAGAATCAGTTTGTCTCTGTAACAGACTCTCCTAAAAGCACTTAGACCCTAACTCTATACTTACTAAGTTACAAATCATTTTATCTTCTATCTTCCAAAATTTTATAGATATCTTCTATCTGCTGTGATGTCCTCTATACTTCTTTTTAGCTTTGATAACTTATGCATAGCATTAATACACCTGACAAGAACCTTTATGGACCAAGTTCTGCTTTAGTTCCCTTCTCTTCCATGTTTAAATTGCATGCCTCAAAATAATGAAAGTATGATTGTTCCTGAATATAAAGCATTCAAGTCAATCCCCCCAAAATTTTTAGTAAATAAATAAAAGCCCTTAATTTATTAAAGAATAGGTAGAAAGATCAGTGAAAAACACTGTAAGAGTAATTTAAAAGCAACACTAGGTAGAAATTACTATTACTACCAGTTAGGTGCACTTATTGTTGTTGTTGGGTGCTGACGAGTCATTTTTGACTCATAGCGACCACATGTGACAAAGTAGAACTGCCCCCAAAGGGTTTTCTTGGCAGTAAACTTTACGGAAGCAGCTCACCCAGTCTTTCTTCCCTCAGAGACACTGGGTGAGACTGAACCACCAACATTTCAGTTAGCAGCCAAGCGCTTAACTGATTGCACTCCCAGGGCTCCTTTCAGGTGTACTAAAAACCTAAATTCACACCCTAAGCCTCTCATACATTATAGGAATCATTCTTTACAAAACTCTTTGCTTTCTATACAATAATAAATCACCTTGAAACAAATACATATATAAAAGTTGGTGCAGGGAAGGGGATAAGTGAATGGAAATATAAAAGGGTGGTCTAAAGGGCATGATCACAATAATGGTATAAACCTGAACAAAAAAACACTTTCTTAAAGTGAAGTCTATTAAATGATGAAATAATCTCCCAAGGAATGCAACGAAAGCCCCATTACTAAGTTGTTGAGAACTAGCCCAGGCAAAGCACTTATGAAAATCCCACAGGGACCAGACTAGTGTTGGCGGGAACTGCTCTGATGAATGCCTTAAATTTTCAACTATGTTTGTCATTCAAAAGACAAAGAAGGTAGGTTACATTCTCTTAAGAATGTATCTGTAAATAAATTATGCACAAAGATCCTATTTCAAAAGAAATGTTATGTCCTTGTCAGTTTGCCATTCTATAAATTTGAAAATAAAATAATTAACAGCCCTTTTGCATTGCATATATTTCATTCACAACTGATTTATCAGTTATAATGACTTGTTTTACTTAATCTATTTTTAAGTCACCAATTTCCAGAAAGCGTTTCACTTACGACATGTGAAAAGACATGAAGATTACAGTTTATAGTGCCTGTGTGTAAAGCTAAGGAATAAAAAAGAGCTAAAATAACAATAGCTGTAGATAAAATGTCCTAAAAATAACTGTTTTTAAAATGATTTTTAAATCAGTCTTGAAAATGGCTTTTCTTAAATTTTACCTTAATAAGGTAAAATTATTGACATTCAAATTGTATATAAATGTTTTTAAAGTATTCTAAATGTTGAAATTAGGATTAATTATATTCTAGTTATGTCTATTCTTACAATTGTAGCAGTATTTCTGGATGCATTTTTTTGATATATTAAGAAGTATCTAAACTAAGATTATCTAAGTAGGAGCTTCTTGACTTACGACTTTAAATCAGTCTAGTCTAAGTTGAATCTTTATAGGCTGGAATTGAATTCATTGAGGAGAGGGTTAAAGACTCATTTAATATACATGTATTTCATACTTCATATATAGTTAGTTTCCAATTTTACATCATGTAAGATCACATAAAATCAATGTTTGCAAAACCCTTTTAAACTAGTAAATACTATAGGTAGTTTACCGGTATGTATGGAGCAATTAATAGTTACGTACATTACTTTTTCAAATATACGGACTGAGGAAAGGCTTACAGGGGGGAGAGGTAACAAAAGTAACATGTGTTAAACTATTTTAATTTCTTCCCCTTTTAGAATACATCAAAGTCCTCTCTTCAAAGATATGATGAGAACTCCCCCAGGTCTGACAGAGAATCATATCTTCACTATATTTCTAGTAGACAAGACTATGACAAGTTTTGTTTTTAGAAATCTAAAATTTAAAAGAAACAATATCCCAAATATATTATTATTACAATACTGAATATGCGTGTTTAAACTATATTCATCATCCACTCTCTTGCATAGTCCAAAAGCTAAGAATTATTTGTTCTAACGTATGAGTGACTGAGTAGAGGAGAGAACATATCTGGACGTGGTGAGAACATATGCAAGAGCACAGAATAGAAAAATAGTGTGGGTTCTGGGGAAGAAATTAAACCCTATATCGGTGTGGCTGGACATATAAGATTGGGAGTGATAAGACATGAAGATGGAATGGAGGCCCAGGCTAGGTATTAGGGGCCTGGAAGATGGTGTTAAGAAGCTCGAACCTATCCTGTAGGTGACTGAGAGGCAATTTTTTAGTTATCTTTTGATTTTTCCAATTGATTTGTCCTGCGTAGATATCACACTAAAAATGCTTTCCACTCCTTCCTCCCAAAAAATCAGTCTCCTGAAATTTTGAAACAGTAATCAATAAAATCAGTGAAAGAGATATTTGTCTCCCACAGGTGCCTGCACCAAAAATGTAACTAAGGAGCATAGAAAACCAGTTGGAATGAAAATGAAGAACAAGACAGACATAACGAAAAAAAGAAGGAAAAATAGTTAACAATTGCTCCTAGTTCAAATTATTCCTAAGGACCTACTATAGTCTTATCATTAAATTCCCTAAGATAGTCCATTTTCTTATACCAATTCCCCTTTTCCATAAGTTAGTTTAAGGTGAGGGCTTTGGTGCTTAAAACAAAAGAATTACATATGGACATGTTCACAATAGTTATTTTCTAGGCTAGCAAATAAAACAATTAATTTTCCAAGGAACTCTCATATGTAGCCCCTTCCAAAGATTCAAAGATATAAGGAACAAAGAGTCATTTCATATATATTTACAGTAAGAATATTGCCTTGGTAGCCAATACTTTTCTCAATTTTAAGATGACTAAGGTGCGCCTGACCCAAGCCATGGTCTCTTCAATTGCCTCATATGCGTGTGAAAGCTGGACAAGGAAAAAGTAATAAAGAAGAAGAATTGATGCATTTACATTGTGGTGTTGGTGAAGAATACTGTACAAACTGTGGACCGACAGAAGACTGAACAAAACAGGTTCAGAAACAATACAACCAAAATACTCCTTAGAAGTGAGGACTGAGAGACTTTGGCTTGCTGACTTTGAACATGTCATCAGGAAAGGCCTATCACTGGAAAAGGACATCATAGTTGGTAAAGTAGACGATCAGCAAAAATGAGGAAAACCCTCACTAAGATACACACAATAGCCACAACAAGGGACTCAAACATATCAACTATCATGAAAACGGCACAGGACCAGGTAGCATTTCATTCTGTTACACATAAGGTCACCCTGGGTCAGAGCCAACTGAAAGGCAACTAAAAACAATATCCTCTTCAGTGAAATGTCAGTTTATGTCTAGTGACCATTTTCCTATTGGATTGTTTGTTTTACTGTTGAGTTTTGAGAGTTCTTCATATATTCTAAACAGTTGTTCTTTGTTGGATATGTGGTTTTCAAATCTAATTTTTAAAGTCTGTAACTTGTGTTTTCATCCTCTTCACAAGGTCCTTAGGAAGTAAAAAAAAAAAAAAAAAAATTATTTTGATAAGGTTCCTTTCATCAATTTTTCTTTTCAGAGATTGTACTTTTTGTGTCAAATACTAAGAAGTTTTTACCTAACTCTAGATCTCAAAGATTTTCCCCATTTTTTATAAAAGTTTTATAGTTTTGTTGTACATTTAAGTATAATCCACTTTGAGTTAATTTTTAATTAAGGTGTGCAGTTTACCTAGAGGTCCATTTTCTTGCTTATGGATGTCCAGCTGTTCTAGCATCACTGTTGAAAAGGCTATCCTTCCTCCACTGAATTGCTTTTGGACCTTTATCAAAAATCACTTGGATAAAAGTAAGATGGGCAGCAGTCCAGGAGCAGAGGGTGACTGTAGCAGTTTTCATTTCAATTCCTTCATCATCTTCCCAAAGAGGGCCACAAACAACTAAAAAGACTAGTCATATGATTTTAGATTAGGCATAAATCTTCAATAATGATGCAAACTGGAGCAGAACCATATTTATTAGACTCCCTGTGATGGTTAAGGTTGTGTGTCAGCTAGGCTGGGCCATGATTCTCAGTGGTTTATCAGTTATGTAAATGATGTGATTTGGCAGTTATGTAATGATGTAATCAACTCCATGATGAGATCTACTATGAGAAGTTGAAAGGGAGATTCCTTGGGGGTGTGGCCTGCCTCCAGTATATAAACAGATGTTCCAGCAAGGTTCTCACTCTGGATCCTGCATCTGGCTCATCATCATTTGACCCCCGGTTCTTGGGACTTGAGTTACCAGCTTATCTAACGATCTTGGGATTTGTCAGCCTCCGCGGCCTGTGAACCAGTGGTCTGCCATCTGACCTGCCAGTCTTGAGTTTATCAACCCCTGTAGCTATATGAGTCAGAAGAAGCCTCAAGCCTAACCCTGATTCATACACATATAGGGAGCCCTGGTGATGCAGTGGTTAAGAGCTACAGTGAGCTACATCTGCTAACCAAAAGGTCAGCAGTTCAAATCTACCAGCCGCTCCTTAGAAACCCTATGCAGCAGTTCTTCTCTGCCCAATAGGGTCACTATGAGTCGGAATCAACTCAACAGCAATGGATTTGGTTTGGTTTTATATATGTGTGTGTGTGTGTGTGTGTGTGTGTGTGTGTGTGTGTGTGTGTGTGTGTGTGTGTGTGTGTGTGTGTGTGTATACACATATACGCTTCACTGGTGTTGCTTCTCTAGAGAACCCAGCTTAAGACACTCCTCTGTGAGTCATTTCCAGCTTCCTTGGGCCAAAGTTGGTCATTTCCTGCAAATTACTCCCTCAGGGCTTTATATCTGCTTTTCCTGCAACACTTAATGAATAGAAGTAAAATGATTTACTTAAAAAAATCAGTTGTGTATATTTGTGTGGGTCTACTTCTATGTTCTCAATTCTGTGCCACTGATCTGTGTGTATCTCTTGCCAATACCACACTGTCTTGATTATTGTAACTATATAATAAGCCTTAATATTGGTTAGAGTGATTCCTCTCACTTTATTCTTCTTTGTCAAGATTATTTTAACTATTCTATTGCCTGTGTCAGGAGTCCCTGAGTGGTGCAAATGAGTAAGCGCTAGACTACTAGCCGAAAGTTTGGCAGTTTGAATTCACCCAGAGGCAAGTCGGAAGACAAGCCTGGTGATCTGCTTCCAAAAGGTCACAGCCTGGAAAACCCTATGGAGCAGTTCTACTCTGTACACATGGGGTCTCCATGAGTCAGAATCGAGTCAATGGCCACAACAGGGTTAAGTGTTGTATATATACATACATTTTAGAATAAACTTGCCTATGTCTACAAAAGGTCTCTGTTGCACAAACAGTCTGTGCTCAACTGCTAACCTAAAGGTTGGTGGTTCAAACCTAGCCAATGGTACCAAGGAAGGAAAAGGAACAGAAGAAATATTTGAAATAATATTGGCCAAGAATTTTCCAAAATTACTGACAGACACCAAACCACAGACCCAGGAAGTATATCACATTCAAACTACAGAAAATCAAAAACAAAGAAAAAATCTTAAGGAAGCCAGAGGGAAAAAAAACACCTGACCTATAAAGAAACAACAATAATAATCACATCAGACTTCTCTTCAGAAACCATGCAAGCAAGAGAATAGAGTGAAATATTAAAAGTGTTGGAAAAAAAATAACTACCTACCTAAAATTATATACCCACTGAAGTTATCCTTCAAAAGTGAAGGAGAAATAAAGACTTTTTTAGACAAACAAAAATTGAGGGACCTGCCTTGTAGGAAATGTTAAAAGATATTCTTCAGAGAAAAGAAAAATTATATAGGTCAGAAACTTGGATCTATATAAAGAAAGGGAGAGCATTCAAGAAGGAATAACTGAACATAAAATCTTTTAGTTTTCCCATTCTTAACTGATCTAACAGATAACTGTTTAAAATCATAATAGCAACAACATATTAGACAATGACAGCTTATGGATATATGAAATGTATTATAGCAATGTTATAAGAGATGGGAGGGAGGAATTGGAAATAGTGAAGTGGTATTAGTGAAAGTGGACATATATTACTGAAAGTGGACTTACACTAGTTGTAACTGTATATTTCAAATTGTAAGGCAACCATTAAAAATTTTTGAAAGAAGTATAATTGATATGCTAAGAGAGGAGAGAAAATGGAATCATGCAAATTACCTAACTAAAACCAAAGGAGGAAAAGAAAAAAAAAGAGGGGGGGACCAAAAAAGAATAAAAGGCAATAAATAAAAAACAGTTTAAAATATGGTAGCTATTAATTCAACTACATCAATAATCACTTTAAATGTGAATGGTCTAAATATATCAATTATAAGACAATCAAAGTGAATAAAAAAACAAGAACTATATATTGTCCACAGGAAACTCACTTTAAAGATAAAGATACAGAAAAATTAAAATAAAGGGATGGAGAAACATAGACCATGTGTCTTAGTTATTTAGTGCTGCTACAAAAGAAATACCACAAGTGAGTGGTTTAACAAATGGAAATTTTCTCACAATTTAGGAGGCTAGAAGTCCCAATTCAGGCACAGGCTCTAGAGAAAGGCTTCCTCTCTCTGTTGTCTCTGGGGGAAGGTACTTGTCTCTTTTCAGATCCTGTTTCTTAGTTCCTTGGAGATCTCATGTGGCCTCCTTAACATCTATTTTCCCCTCTCTGTGTTTCCTTGCTTAATCTTCTCTTTTATATCTCAAAAGAGATTGATTTAAGACACACCCTGTACTAATATTGCCTCATTAACATAACAAAGAAAGTCTATTCCCAAATGGGATTATAGCCACAGGTACAAGGGTTAGGATTTACAACACACATTTTAGGGGGAAACAATACAATCCATAACACCATGCTAACACTAATTAAAAAAAAAAAAAAAAAAAAAAAAACAACCTAGTATAGCTGTAATAATTTCAGAGGAAGGAAAATTATCAGGGATAAAGAGGAGAATAACATAATGACAAAAGGGTTAATTTCAGACAAAGCAGATTTCAGAGCAGTGAAAACTATCAGAAATAAAGGGGTCAATTCTCCACAAAGACATAACAATCCTTAATGTGCATGTGCCTAACATCAGAGCATGAAAGTATGCGAGAAACCAGAGGAGTCTCTTGATAATTGAGCTAGATTTCAAAGTACGAGCAGTTATGCAAGCAAAAGATAGGAAGATTAAGCATTACAAACAGAAAAAATTTCATGGTGGGAGTAGATAATAAGTAAGAACAAACCAGATCATGAAAGGCCTCATATGTCATGCTAAAAAGTTTAATTTTATGAAGCAGCTTTTGTGAATTGTGAAAATATTTTAAGCAGAGACCTGACATTTACAGAACATGTTATATCTAAAAATAATTTTTCTTTTATGATATCTTTATCTGTAAATTATATGTATTTTAAATAATCAGTGTAATTCTCCTTACTTTTCAAGTGTTTGTAGTTAACATCCATGAGTGTAAACCAAAACAGAAATATATTTGATGCCAATTTTTTGTGGGCTAGTTTCACAGGCCATCTCAGAAATGTTGTTGTTGTTGTTAGGTGCAACTGAGTCAGTTCCGACGCACAGTGACCCTATTTAAAAAAGGAAACATTGCCAGGTCCTGTGTCATGCTCACAATCCTTGCTATATTTGAGCCTATTGTTGCAGTCACTGTGTCAATCCATCTCGTTCAGAGTCTTCCTCTCTTTCACTGACCCTCTACTTTACCAAGCACGATATCCTTATCCAGGGATTGGACCCTCTCAATAATATGTCCAAAGTACTTAAGACGAAGTCTTGCCATCCTCGCTTCTAAGGAGCATTCTGGCTGTACTTCTTCCAAGACAGATTTGTTCCTTCTTCGGCCAGTGTTTCCATAATTGAAAGGCATCAATTCTTCTCAGCTATTCCTTATTCATTGTCCAGCCCTCACATGCATATGAAACCCAAAAAAACAAACCTGTTGCCATCGAGTCAATTTCGACTCATAGCGACCCTACAGGACAGTATATTAGGCAACTGAAAATACCATGGCTTGGGTCAGGCACACCTTAGTCCTCAAAGCGACATATTTGCTTTTTTACACTTTTAAGAGGTCTTTTGCAGGAGATTTGCCCAATGCAATACGACTTTTGATTTCTTGACTGCTGTTTCCATGCTTGCTGATTTTGGATTCAAGTAAAATGAAATCTTTGACAACTTCAATATTTTCTCCATTTATCATGATGTTGCTGACTGGTCCAGTTGTGAGAATTTTTGTTTCCTTTATGTTGAGATGCAATCCATACTGAAGGCTGTGGTCTTTGATCTTCATCAGTAAGTGCTTCAAGTCCTCTTCGCTTTCTGCAAGCAAGGTTGAGTCATCTGCATAACACAGTTGTAAAGGAGACTTCCTCCAATCCTGATGCCATGTTCTTCTTCATATAGTCCAGATTCTTGGATTATTTGCTCAGCATACTGACTGAGTAAGTATGGTGAAAGGAAACAACCCTGATACACACCTTACCTGATTTTAAACCATACAGTATCTCCTTGTTCTGTCTGAATACCTGCTTCTTGGTCCATCTACAAGTTCCACACGGGCGCAATTAAATGTTCTGGAATTCCCATTCTTTGCAATGTTATCCATAATCTGTTATGATCCACACAGTCGAATGCCTTTGCATAGTCAATAAACCACAGGTAAACAAATTTCTGGTATTCTCTGCTTTTAGCCAAGATCCATCTGACATCAGCACTGATATTCCTCATTCCACATCATCTTTTGAATCCAGCTTGAATCTCTCTCTGGCAGTTGCCTGTAGATGTATTGCAGCAACTGCCCTTGAACTACCTTCAGCAAAATCTTACTTGTGTGCAATATTAATAATATTGTTCAATAATTTCCACATTCTGTTGGATCATCTTTGTTTGGAATGGGCACAAATATAGATCCTTTCCAGTCACTTGGCCAGGTAATTGTCTTCCAAATGTCTTGGCACAGACAAGTGAGCATTTCCAGCATTACATCCATTTACTGAAACATCTCAATTAGTATTCTGTCAATTCCTGGAGCCTTGTTTTTAGCCAATGCCTTCAGTGCAGCTTGGACATCTTCTTTCAATACCATTGGTTCTTGATCATACTACCTCCTGAAATGGTTGAATGTTGACCAATTCTTTTTGGTACAGTGACTCTGCATATTCCTTCCATTTTCTTCGATGCTTCCTGCATCGTTCAATATTTTGCCCATAGAATCCTTCAATACTGCATCTCGAGGCTTGCATTTTTTTTCAGTTCTTTCAGCTTGAGAAATGCCGAGCATGTTCTTCCCTTTTGGTTTTCTAACTCCAGGTCTTTGCACATTTCATTATAATACTTTACTATGTCTTCTGAAGTTATCCATTGAAATCTTCTGTTCAGCTCTTTTACTTCATCATTTTTTCTATTTGCTTTAGCTACTCTATGTTCAAGAGCAAGTTTCAGAGTCTTTTCTGACATCCATTTTGGTCTTTTCTTTTTTTCTTGTCATTTTAATGACCTTTTGCTTTCTTCATGTATGATGTCCTTGTCATCCCACAACTCATCTGGTCTTCTGTCATTAGTGTTCAATGTATCAAATTTATTTTTGAAATGGTCTCTAAAGTCAGGTGGGATGTACTCAAAGTCATAGTTTGGCTCTTGTGGATTTGTTTTAATTTTCTTCAGCTTCAACTTGAACTTGCATTTGAGCAACTGATGATCTGTTCCACAGGTGGCCCCTGGCTTTGTTCTGAATGATATTGAGCTTCTCCATCGTCTCTTTCTACAGATGTAGTCAATTTGATTCCTTTGTATTCCATCTGGTGAGGTCCACGTCTACGGTGGCCATTTATGTTGTTCAGAAAAAGTATTTGCAATGAATAAGTCCTTGGTCTTGCAAAATTCTATCATGTGATCCCCACTGTCATTTCTACCACAAAGGCCACACTTTCCAACTACTGATCCTTCTTGTTTGTTTCCAAATTTTGCATTGTGAACACCAGTAATTGAGAAATATTACTGTTACCAACATAAGTGGGATAAGGCATAGACGTTTAGTAAAATGCTCTAGGTCACATACAAAAAGAAGAGGCTGGATTTGAACCTAGGGGTTACCTATCATCCAAGCCCACATTCTTCTGATTACACATTGGCAGCATTATATAAATGCCTACCTTAGGTAACACCATAAGCAATACAATAAGGTTATATAATACACGCACTTAAGATACTGCATATTCAACTGTAAATACTTAGGAAAAATGCAAATATATATTTTTGACACAACACTGCACCTAAATAAAAGCTAACTTCTTCAGCTGGTACTCAGTGAAAGTCCAACAATGTCTTCCAGCACTAGAAGAAAAATTACCTATGCTGGACATACTGATAAATAATGCAGTATACATCAAACTATGCACATTATACTTAACGGCAATTTAAAGGACTTTCAAGGGTAATTTTGACTATGTTCAACTTCTACCTTAGGCACTGACTTTGTAACATAATCCACCATCACTTACACTAACTCATTTCCTCTTAACCTACAACTCTATATTGAAAGTCATAAGTAAATAAACCACATTAAAAAAGTGCTATGTGTTCATGTTTATGTGGGAGTGTTTATGTAGGAATTACATGTTTTCATTTCAAGTAAATTTTATTTTGAAATTTGTTATATTACAAAAAATGCAAGATCTATTTCTAGTAAATCATCTATTCCACTATAAATGTATGTTAAAAAATTCTATTGACTCTCGGACTATAAATTATACAAACACATAATTCCCTGAATAATTAGGTTTATCTTTAACATGGAGGCAATAATTCCAGCCACAGTAAATCCAAGAAATACTTCCCACTAATTTGCAGCTGTGAGACAGAGCTCAGAATAATGATACATTTTTGTAATAAATTTCACAGCATGTTAGTCCAATAACCTTTCTCATTGTTAGTGTACCATCAATGCAAGGCCTGTGGATTTATGATGAACCCTCAGTAAGTAGTTAATGCAGAAGTTTTCACTGCATATATATTTTCTGTCACCATTGAAAGCATCAGTTCATCTTTAAGCATTTTTTTTTCCTTAACTGAACAGTTAGTTAAATTACCTGGGAAACACTCTGAACTCCAAGTGACCTTTGCTATCCAAACAACATATCATCAGACTACACAACTATCATTCAAACCCTGAACTACCAAATCATGCTTAGGAAACTTTAACACCAAAAAGACTTCCCCTACAAAGTAATACACTTACTTCATGACGATAGATTGCTATGGATGTAACTCAAGGATATCCAATAAAATTACTATTAGAGGGATAGCTGCTTTTCCTTTTTTTATATTCTCAAAAATGCCACCGTAGTTGCAAAACAGAGATAGGGAATACAAATAAAGACGTACATTCTTTACAAACAATGATAGTGTTGCACAGTAAGCTATTTAGAAGTTGTTTCAAATAAGTATAAAATGCTTACGATACTAAAATTAATGAAAATATTGTAATTTACCCACTATGAAATGATTCAACTTCATTGTCAAATTTTAAATTAGTATCCAAGAAGATTATTCCCATTTTTATTATTATAGTTAACATAGAATCACAGCAGCTCAGGCACATGGAAAGATTCATTTCTAAGTAGTCACCTACTTAGCACTAAACCGCAGACTCTGCAATGATATTTGTTTAGGTGGCAGCAGTTTAGTCAGGCAAGCCTCATGACCCCTCCCTGGATTCCCTGTGGGTGGCCCATTTTGGTGTTGCAGCTGGTTTAACACACAGTTTTCAAACAAATTGTTATTTTAATGGGGATAAGCAATGACCTCTGCTCTCATTACCTAAAACCCTAGAAATATACTACCATATAGAACATTTACAACCTACCAGATAGCAGCTAAGTGGGTTAGAGTATCAGTGCATTTATAAATCATTCTAAAAACACCACCTCTTTTGATGAAATATTACTTTGAATTAGGGATTAAATATTTCAAAATACTGACTTTCACAGAAATGTAACTTCTTTGATCACTGTTTTAAAAGACCAAAAGGAGAGAAATAATTATAATTAAGAATAAATATCAGGAGTTTCTTGTTGGGTTGAGTGAATTATTCATTGTACATTAAAGCTGCCTTTAATCATTATACTATCATTAAGGTATAACATGTAACGGAGTATAACATGTGACAAAATATCCATTACATATATTTCCTATATCACACAAAATCAAAATATTGTAGGATTGGAAGCAGGACAAATGGATTACATTTCAATGTAGTTCAGATACTTGAAAAAGACATGTTAAACCTTAATTAACTAAAGAGAACTGGAGCCCCAAATAAGCTCTGTTAAAAGTAGAATTCCAGGGGGACATCTACATCAATTGGCATAACAAAGTTTATTAAGAAAATGTTCTGCATCCCACTTTGGTGAGTGGCATATGAGGTCTTAAAAGCTTGTGAGTGGCCATCTAAGATGCATCAAGTGGTTCCAGCCCACCTAGAACAAAGGAAAATGAAGAACACCAAAGACACAAGGAAAATATTAGCCCAAGAGACAACAGTGCCACATAAACCAGAGACTCCAGCAGCCTGAGACCAGAAGAACTAGATGGTGCCTGGCTACCACCAATGACCACCCTGACAGAGAACACAACAGAGAGTCCCTGATGGAGCAGGAGAAACGTAGGGTGCAGAACTCACAAATTCTAGTAAAAAGATCAGACTTAATTGTCAGACAGAGACTAGAGGAAGACCAGAAGACATGACCCCGGGACTCTCTGTTAACCCAGAACTAAAACCATTCCTGAAGCTAACTCTTCAGACAAAGATTAGACTGGACTACAAAACATAAAATAATACTTGTGAAGAGTGTGCTTCTTAGTTCAAGTAGATACTAGGAGTCAGTCAGGCAAAAGACAGTGAAAGAGTCAGCATAACAGGCAGAAAGAATTTCTTGGTGGAAGCAGACACCAGGGGAAGTAAGGGGCCTCGTATGTCATGCCACTAAGTTTAATTTTACCAAAAAGCTTGTGCAGATATCAAAGGACAGATTAATCCAAATCTGTGCATTGCTACAGAAATCAATAGGACCTGAAAATATTTATATTGTTATACAGCTACTATAGAGATAAATCAGTGTAGTCATATCCTCATGTTAATAACATGATGTGATAATTAAATATAAAATGAATTATATTACAACATTCTGATTTAATAACAAAGTTCTTGTTTGGACAGGGTTATTCATTATACAAAGGTTCCTGAGTGGCATAAATGATTTGTTCTTGGCAACCTAAATGTTGGTGTGTCAAATCTACCCAGGGCCACCTCAGAACAAAGCCTTGGTGATCTGCTTCCATAAAGATTACAGCCAAAAAAACCCTACGGAGAAGTTCTACTTTGTAACACATGGGGTCGCCAAGATTCAAACTGGATGGCAATGTGCTGCTTTTTGTTGTTGCTGTTGTTTTGTTGCTGTTGTTTATTCACTATACAAGTCCCTGGGTGATGCAAATGGTTAAGCGCTCAACTACTAACCGAAAGGTTGGTGGTTCGGAACCATCAAGAGGCACCTCAGAAAAAGATCACCCGGCAATCTGCTTCCAAAAAACCTTATGGAGTACAGTTCTACTCTACACACATGAAGTCACCATGAATCAGAACTGGCTCAGTGGCAGTGGGTTTGGTATTTGGTATTCACTGTACAATGTTGCAAAATTAAAATTCTATAAGCATTTATTTTGCTGATAAGAGCTAAAGTTATTAAACTTGTTAAATACTGTGTTACAAAAGCATGTCTCTTCATTTAGAGAGCATTTGGTACAATTTATTTATTATTGTTATACTGAACATCCTAATTAAGTCATCCATTCCAGGAAAAGTCATTCACTCACTGATACCTTCACTCTTTACCAACTCAAGGGAAGCACCTGACACAGCACATTACACAAGCACTCAATAAATAATTGTTTTAAAAAAATGTAAAATTACATAAATGTATCTCTAAGGGCTTGTTTTATATTTTCATCTATAAAAGTTGAAGATTAAAATTGTGAACAGATAAGTAAATGATGTTAAATCTGGTTCTGAGTCATATCATACAGCATGCCTTCCAAGTGAGCCATAGAAATGCTGTCGAAGGATAGCAGTCCAAGAAGCTCCTGTAACAATCAATCAGAATTGGCACGAGAGAGAAAATCTGAGTTAATTCAATCCCTCATCTCAAACAATTTAAACTGAAGATCAAAAATAAAGTCCAAAAGTTCAAGGCCACAGAGCAAGTAAGTGATGCCACGTTAAAATATAAAATTATCTAAAGAACAAGAAGTAATATCCCTTTACTATGTAGAAGATTAAGATAAATAGAATAATAACTACAATAGAAGCTATCTTTTATTGCGTGCCCACCTACTGGATAATTGGTATAGAGCTAAACAATTTTATATACTAATCTCATGGATCATAACAAATTATGGATAACACTATGAAGAATAGGAACTCCGGAACACTTAATTGAGCTCATGAGGAACCTGTACATAGATCAAGAGACAGTTGTTCAAACAGAACAATGGATACTGCGTGCTTTAAAGTCAGGAAAGGTGTACGCAGGGCTGTATCCTTTCACTACACTTATTCAATCTGTATGCTGACCAAATAATCCAAGAAGCTGGACTATTTAAAGAAGAATGCAGCATCAGGATTGGAAGAAGACTCATTAACAACCTTGGATATGCAGATGACACGACTTTGCTTGCTAAAAATGAAGAGGACTCGAAGCACTTAATAGTGAAGATCAAAGACCACAGCCTTCAGTATGGATTACATCTCAACATAAAGAAAACAAAAATTCTCACAAATGGACCAATAAGCAACATCATGATAAACGTAGAAAAGACTGTAGTTGTCAAGGGTTTCATTTTACTTGCATCCACAATCAACACCCATGGAAGCAGCAGTTAAGAAATCAAATGACACATTGCATTGGGCAAATCTCCTGCAAAAGACCTCTTTAAAGCATTAAAAAGCAAAGATGTCACCTTGAAGACTAAGGTGCACCTGACCCAAGCCATGGTGTTTCCAATCACCTCACATACATACAAAAGCTGGACTATGAATAAGGAAGACCGAAGAAGAACTGATGCCTTTGAATTGTGGTTGTCTGCAAAAAAAACTGAATATACCATGGACTGCCAAAAGAACAAACAAATCTGTCTTTTACAACCAGAATATTCCTTAGAAGCAAGGATGGCGAGACTACGTCTCATATACTTTGGATATGTTATCAGGAAGGCTCAGTCCCTGGAGAAGGACATCATCTTAGTAAAGGAGAGGGTCAGAGAAAAACAGGAAGACCCTCAAAGAGATGGACTGACACAGTGGCTACAAAAATGGGCTCAAGCATAACAACAACTGAGAGGATAGCACAGGACCAGGTAGTGCTCTGTTCTATTTTACATGGGATCACTGTGAGTTGGAACCGACTCAATGGCACCTAAGAACAACAACAACAATCTCATTTTAAATTCATATCTGCCATAAGAAATGGGTATTAATTATTTATGCTTTTTAAAAATGATGAAACTGAGGTTCAGGGAGGTTAAGGAAGTTGTCGAAGATCAGATAATGTGTAATATCTAGCCAGGATTCAAATTCTGAACTATTTGACTTCAGATCCTATACAATTAACTACTTTGCTTAATTTTCTCTCTTCCAACAAATACATCTTTGATATTCTTGTTTCCTTCAGTGTATTTCAGTCACAACAAAATTAAATATTTTTTATTCCCTCCTCCACCCCACTCCAGCCAAAACCACAAAGAAAACCTAAAGATCTTGAATTCAGGCCTTTGGACTTAGGGAAAGAAAAAGAAACAGAGAGAAGAAAAGAGAAATAATAGAAAGACTTCAAGAAAGTAACTTCATTGGTTTCTACCATTTCTTAAAGAATAGGTATTCTCAGTATGGATGGAGCTTGAAGACGCTATGCCGAGTGAAATAAGCCAATCACAAAAGGACAAATATCGTATGACCTCACTTATATAAAAGGACAATAAAACGCAAATGTATAGAGAACAAAGTTTATCAGTGGTTACCAGGGGCAGGAGGGAGGGAAAAGGGGGGATTAATGGTGACAGAAAAATTGCATTGATTAAGGGTAGGGTTGCACAGCTGATTATTGTAATTGTTGTCAATAAGTTATACACCTGTAAAAACTTGAATTGGCAAAAGTTATGTGATAGATATATTTACAATAACAAAAAAAAAAAAAAGCATAGCTGCTGAGGCTGCTTACGTATAACTAAATATCTCATGAGATTTGGTCTCTTGGTTTGGAAGTTTTGGGTCATGGTTTCATGGAACATCCCACTTAATTGGCCTAATTAATGTGTTCAGTGCTTCTGTTCTACCTCCTAGTTCATTGTGTAGTGCCTGGGGTTTTAAAAGCTTGCAAGTGGCCATCCAAGGCACAACAACTGGTCTCTGTTCACCTGGAGCAAGAGAGGAAGAAGAAGAGTTAGGAAGAGGAGGAGGATATGGAATGTGTGGCTACTTGCCTCCATGAACAACTGCCTCCTTTGCCATAAGACCAGAAGAACTGGATAATGCCCACCTACCATTACTGAACATTTTGATCAAAGATTCCATAGAAGAATCCTGATCAAAAGGGGGAAAATGCAGAATGGAATTTAAAATTCTCATGGACTCTAGACTTTCTGGAGCCATGAAGGGTAGATAAACTCCTGAAACTATTGCCCTGAGATAATCTTTAAACTGTAAACCAAAAATATTCCCTGAAGTCATCTTAAAACCAAACAATAGTTTAGCTTAACTAATTAAAAAGGTCTGCCTTGAGTACTATGCTCTTTTAAGAACTATCTACAGGGATCAAATTGACAATAGCAACTCAAAAGATTAGATAGGAACTCTGGGCGGGGTGGGCAGGGGCAGTGAGTTTATGTTAATGAGGAAGGAACAACTCAGAAAAGGAGGGTTAGAATGATTGCACAACTCTAAGAATGCAATCAATGTCACTAAATTGTACATGTAGAAACTGCTGAATTGTTGTATGTTTTGCTGTGCATATTATCAACAACAACAACAAATAAAAATCAGAAGAAAAAAAAAGAACTCATGTGACAACCAGAGTGGAATTAATAAGAATGTTGACACATTATGAAACATGTAATCAATGTTACTGAATAATTTGTGTAGAAATTATTAAATGGGAACCTAATTTGCTGTGTAAACTTTCACCAAAAACACAGTATTATTTAAAAAAAAAGGAATTAGATATTCTAATATCTAATGGAAAACATCAACCTTAATTATCACTTTCAATAACTGGCATTCATTTAAGTGTGCTGCTTTTCAGTAAAGCATAATACAAGTAGTAATAACACTAATACTAACTGAATGCCTTCTATATGCTACGCACTATTTTGGATGCTGAGAATACAATAATAAATAACAGAGTTCAAGTCCTTGCTATCATGGAATTTGGTGAAGACCACATAAAAATGGATAATACCATACTATTTCTTCCATTCCAGGAGAATTTTTACTATCAGTTATGAGCTATTTAGCAGAAACCATTTCTCAGTCCAATTCAGACATATTAATAATGTAAAACCTAAACGGGTATCTTGCTATTGACCACACAAGTCAAACAGCCACTGAGAAAGGTAACTATGAGATCATACAAACTGTCCATCTGCCAATGCACGACCTGGGCTTATTACTTGTTTTTCCCCTGACTGTTCCAATTCAGTTTGAAATTGCTCAGAGAGAGTTCCCTTGCCAGAATGTTTAGTCTCACAAATCTCACCATTAGGTACTTTTTCCTGAGTTTCAGCCTAACTGTCCCTTTGCTTACTTTCATTTCATAAAACTCTTTTGAGTGTCAATACCAGCTGTTCCCTTTCCTTGGAAATTTTCCACTTTTCAAATACAGGCATGACTTTAATTAGACAAGGCATAAACTAGGATAGCAGAAAGAATAATTCTAAGGAATTGTGCCAGAGCACCAATTTCTGAACAAGCTGAAAGTTCAACCATATAAGCACCCTCTTCCTGAAATATGGAGAAAAGCCATTAGACAACAAGGGACGGGAAAGCTCAAGACTAAATACAGAGCTCTGCTTGTAGTCATGGTCAGGTAGCTCCCATAGGACCAATCCTATGGGAGATAACAGTAATAAATTATGGACAAAATTATAAATCCTGGAAAGAAAGGAAGAAAGAAGAGAGGAAGGAAGGGAGAGAGGGGCAGAAGGGAAAAGAAGGGTAGGGGTAAAGGGCGGCAGAAGAAAATGGGGAGAAAGAAAGCCATAGTTAACAAAACCACTTCTCCAGACAGGAGGGAGGAAGGGAGGCAGAGAGATCTGAAGGTATGGGAAAATGAACAAAAGCAGACTGACTGTGGAAAAATATGGATACTAGGTGTCATGGTTTGAATTATGTCCCCTCAAAAATGTGTGTATCAGTTTGGCTAGGACATGATTCCTGGTACTGTGTGATTTTCCTATACGTTGTAAACCTGACTCTATGATGTTAATGAGGGAGGATGGGTGGCAGCTGTGTTAGTAAGGCAGGACCTGATCTACAAGACTGGATTGTGTCCTGAGGCAATCTCTTGAGATATAAAAGATAGAAGTGAGCAGTGAGACAGGGGGACCTCATACCATCAAGAAAGCAGTACAGGGAGCAGAGCACGTCCTTGGACTGGGGTCCCTGCACCGAGAAGTTCCTCGTCTCGGGGAACACTGATAAGAAGGCCGAGAGAGAGAAAGCCTTCCCCTGTAGCTGACACCTTGAATTTGGACTTTTAGCCTACTTTAACTGTGAGGAAATAAACTTCTCTTCATTAACACCATCCACTTGTGGTACTTCTGTTATGGCAGCACTAGATGACTAAGACACTAGGAAAAAGGGAATAGCCTTGAATAAGACTCCTATCTTTGTGATTTTCAGCCTCAAGGAGTACTTGCCATGCAGAGCAGCTAAAACTTAATAGAACCAATAGTCTTACTCTTTTGAAGAATCAGAGGACTGGCTTCAGGGAAACAAAGCATCTTCAAAGTAAAGTAGAAGATCCTGGAAAGGAGAGACTCAGAGAAGCGAAGTTCTAAATTCTAAGTATAAACTCTGTTCAAATATCTTGGTAATCTCTGTTCAATCTCTTGAACTCTGTTCAAATCTCTTACATGTCAGAGGCAGACTCCAAGCAGCCCCACTAAGGCTAAAAGAACAGACCTGGAATTTCAACTAACACTCACCACACAGGAAACAGAGTTTGAAGCAGAAGAACAGCTGAGTTAACTAACTTAGAAAACAAATGCCCCCCCCCCCCCGCCCACCAAAAAATCAATACTCTTCAAATGAATCTAAAATAATCTACCCTCTATAATGAACAATCATTCACAATCCCCAGGATAAAATCTAAAAGTGTGCAACTAATGAAGAAACAAAAACATGTGACCCATATTGAAGAGAAGACACTATCAATGGAAACTGGCATAAGTTTATCCAGATGTTGAATTAATAAACAAGGATTTTAAATCAGCTATTATAACTATGGAGCCCTGGTTGCATAGTGGTTAAGAGCTCGGCTGCTAACCAAAAGGTCGGCAGTTCAAATCCACCAGCTGGTCCTAAAAAAAATCTATGGTGCAGTTCTACTCTGTCCTATAGGGTCGCTATGAGTTGGCATTGACTCTACAGCAGTGGGTTTGGTTTTTTTTTTGGTTTATTAGAACTCTGATCAAGGATTTAAAGTAAAATATGATTATAATGAATAAAAGGTTAGAAAATATCAGATGAAATAAAAGCTATAAAGAAGAGCCAAACAGAATATTAGAAATGAAAAAAGAACTAAATGGGAATATTAAAGAATTTTTTAAAAAACACTGCAAAAAAGAACTTCAATCCATACATCACATCATACATAAAAATTAACTCAAAATGTATCATAGGCCTAAATTTAAAACCTGAACTATGAAATTCTTACATGGAAATACAGAAGAAAATCTCTGTGACCCTGGGTTAGGCAAAAATTAATTACATATGATACCAAAAGCATGATTCATAAAAGAACAAATTGGACTTCCTTAAAATTAAGAACTTCTCCCACAAACTAGAAGAAGACATTTGCAAATCCCATATCTGATAAGGGACTTGAATCCTGAATATATAAATAACTCACCCAAAAAACAATAAGAAGAAAACACAATCCAATAAGGAAATATGCAAAAGATCTGAATGAACCCATCACTAAAGAAGACATACAGATGACAAATAATATCACTAGTTATTATGGAAATGCAAATTTAAAATACAATGTGAGATACTACCATATAACCACTACAAGAAAACAAACCTGTTGCTGTCGAGTTGATTCCAACTCATGGAGACCCTATAGAACAGAAGAGAAGGGCCCCATAGGGTTTCTAAGGAGCGGCTGGTGGGTTTGAACTGTCAGTCTTCTGGTTAGCAGCCAAGCTCTTAAGCACTGTGCCACCAGGGTTCCACATAACCAATAGAATATCTAAAATTCAAAATCTAACCTTACACGCCAAGTGTTGATGACGTTAGGAATGTAAATGGTATAACCATCACGGAAAACTTTGGCAGTTTTTTAAAAAGTTAAATATATACCTACCATGTGATATAACATTCTACTCCTAGGAATTCACCTAAGAAAAATGGAACATATGTCCATACAAAAATTTATACATAAATGTTCATGGCAGTTTTATTTATTATAGATCAAAACTAAAAATTCAAATTTCCATCAACAGGTGAATATATAAACAAATTAGAGTCTATTCATACAATGGAATATTACTCAGCAGTAAAAATGAATAAACTATTGAATCCCTCAATACGAAGGAATCTCAAAATAACTACACTGAGTGAAGGAAGCCAGACACGAAAAGAGTACATACTATGATTCTATTCATATAAAATTCCAGAAAAGTGAAGTAATCTATATTGAAAGAAAGCTAATTAGTAGTTGTCTGGGGACTGAGTGGGGAGACAGGAAGGTGTGGGAAGGAGGGATGAAAAAGGGGCACAAAGAAATATTGGGTGGTGAGGATGTGTTAATTATCTAGACTGTGGTAACAGTTTAATGAGGGAAAGACAGATAAATAGATAACTGCTGTTGAGTCGATTCTAACCCATGGCACCTTTATGCACAACAGAAGGAAATACTGCCATTCTTCGAAACTGCCAGCATGTTTGAGTCCATCGTTGCAGCTACTATGCAAATCCGTCTCACTGAGGACCTCTCATACCCCATTGGCCCTCTACTTCACCAAACATGATGTCCTTCTCCAGCAATTGATCCCTCCTGAGAACATGTCCAAGGTCAGTGAGTCTGTTATGATCCATTAGGTTTTCATTGGCTAATTTTCCCTTTGTCTGGAAGCTCTGCTGAAACCTGTCCAACATGGGTCACAGCAACATGCAAGCCACCAGAGTGCAACAAACTGACAGACAGGTGGTGACTATGGGTATATACATATTTCAAAATTATACAGTTTCTGTATTAATTGTATCTTAATGAAGCTGTTTAAAAAACATACTCACAAAAAGACCTGTACATGAATGTAAATAGCTGCTATATTCATATTAGCTCACAACTGGAAACCACCCACATATCCATCAGAAAATGAGTGTGCTATATCTATACAGTGGAATACAATTAGCAACCAAAAGGAATGAACTGCTGATATACAACACATAATGAAGACTCTCAAAAACTCTATACTAAACAAAGTTACATACAACAGTACATACTGTATGGTTCCATTTATATAAAACTCTGAAATACATAAAGCTAATATATAGTGATAGAAAACAGTTCAGTGGTTATCACCTGGGGCCTCAGGGATGGGCAGGATAGGGGAAAAGGGGGTGGTTGTAGACTAACTGCAAAGAGGCATGATGGAACTCTCTGGAGTAATAAAAACTGGACACTTAACATAGGTACATGGAATATATGAAAAAGACTGGGCCATCAGGATTGGAGGAAGATTCATTAACAACCTGCGTTATACAGATGACATAACCTTGCTTGCTGAAAGTGAAGAAGACTTGAAGCACTTACTGATGAAGATCAAAGACCACAGACTTCAGTGTGGATTACACCTCAACATAAAGAAAACAAAAATTCTCACAACTGGACCAATAAGCAATCTCATGATAAATGAAGAAAAGATTGAAGTTGTCAAGGATTTCATTTTACTTGGATTCACAATCAATTCCCGTGGAAGCAGCAGTCAAGAAATCAAACAACACCTTACATTGGTCAAATCTGCTGCAAAAGATCTCTTTAAAGTGTTGAAAAGCCAAGACGTCACCTTGAAGACTAAGGTGCGCCTTACCCAAGCCATGGTGTTTCCAATCAGCTCCTATGCATGTGAATGCTGGACGATCAATAAGGAAGACTGAAGAAGAATTGATGCCTTTGAATTGTGGTGTTGGAGAAGAATATTGAATATACCATGGACTGCCAAAAGAACAAACAAGTCTGTCTTGGAAGAAGTATGACCAGAGGTGCTCCTCAGAAGCAAGGATGGCAAGACTGCATCTCACATACTTTGGACATGTTGTCAGGAAGGATCAGTCCCTGGAGAAGGACATCATGCTTGCTAAAGTAGAGGGTCAGCAAAAAAGAGGAAGACCCTCAATGAGATGGACTGACACAGTGGCAGCAACAATGGGCTTAAGCATAACAACGATTGTGAGGATGGTGCAGGACCGGGCAGTGTTTCATTCCATTGTACATAGGGTTTCTATGAGTCAGAACCAACTTGAAGGCACCTAACAACAACATAGGTACATTTTATTGTATATCAGTTAAACTTAAATAAAAAATGTTCAATTTTTTTAAAAATCTGATTTTGGATTCATAAGGCAGAGGCCTGAATTCTGTCCTCACTAACTTACTACATCTGCTTTCCTGAGCAGCTTACTTATCTTTTCAGCATCTGTAAATAGTGACATTACGAAGTCCATGTGATGAAAAGAGATAAAACATGTTAAAATAGATAAACTGTAAAGCAATAAGCAGATATTTTTATTAGCACTAAAAAATCCTTTTACAGTCTAGTTTTTGCATGCTACTTTCTACTTCTGTTCTTACAGTAAGTTGTTTCTTTCCTGAACAATCCTTGAGTAACTGAAAAAAAGATATAATGGCTTATAGATGTTTCTAATAAAAGAAGAATTTTAAACCAAAGTTGGGCAATATGACACAAGAAAAAGAAAATAAGTTCTCAAAAACAAAATACTATAACTGAAAATTAATAATTTTGTTTTTAAAAGTAAAAATTCTAAAGTTCCTTCTATGGCTTAACTAGAAGATAAATACTTCGAGCAGGATTTCTGCACCACTTAATGCTACTGATTTAGTTCCCACATTCCAAAAGGGTCAGGAAACTATAAAGTGTTTGATATAAAAATGGCAGATGTAGATAAATGCTTTTATCACAGAAATAAAGAATACTATAATTTCTTTTTCAGGCATTCAAACAGCAGATTTGCAACCCATACTCCCACAAACCTGAAAGTCATTACCATTTCTGACAAAGCCTTGGGCAGAGCACCATCATAAATCCTGGGATTCTGAGATTTCATCTGGAAATGACCCTTTGAATTCAGAGTTCCCTAAACCACAGGGACACATGGCAATAATACAGGATTTTGGACTGCTTTTTTTTTAAAAAACAACTTTGGCTGTTATTTTGGCTAGCTTATTTTACCTCATTTTCATATATCTGAGAAATGTAAGTTAAATAAATATAGAGAGGCTGACTAAATTCAGAATAAATTTTTTACTAAAAAAAAGTGGAAAGATAGTTACAACATGCAGTGAGAAACAGACTAGACAATACCTTACTGTATAGTATAAAAGAAAATTAAACTATTACTGAAATACTTATAATGAAAATGCTGGAGAAATACCTTTGAGTCACTAAAAGTGAAACTTGCTGAGTAAAAACATGTTTGTCTTTCCTGAATGTTAACATGCAGAGACTGCTAGTTGTCCCTTAAAATCCATTTTTCTCTTTTTAAACAATAACGAAATTTGTGGACACAGGATTTGGCTTAAGATCAGATTTCACAGATTTCCCTTGCAGCTAGGTGTAGCCATGTGAGTAAGTTCTGGACAATGGAATGTGAGCAAAATTAAATGATGCAAATTAGGGAAAATGGCCTTAAAGAGAAGGTACATGCTGTTTACTTTTTCTTCAATTTGTTCCTGCAGCCTGGAAGGCAAATATAATAATGATAGCTAGAGCAGCTATCTTAGACCGTAAGACAAAAACTATCTGTTAAACACGGCAAAGCAACATGAATGAAGTATTCTGGGTCTCTAATATCATAAAAGCTATATTAACCCAGGACTGCCTACTTGGAATTTTACATTAGACAAAATAAACCTCTGTGCTATTCAAGTCACCAAATTTTTACCCTAAACTGTTCTTAATCCAATATCAGAAGGGTGTAGAGTGAAGAAGAGAAATAGAATAGAAGCAGACTTTGCTATAATTCCAATAGAGATGGTGTAGCCTAATTCTAGTTTTTTGTTTTGTTTTATTAAAAGATTTTCACTGTGTTTAATTTTGCTTCAATCTTCACGGCTTCCTTTCATTAGGTTTATTTTCAGAAATATAAAACTATAGTATGTTAGCCCTGTAATGAATTTAAGAAATCACTTAAAAAATTTTATAGATGAGAAAACAGAGGCATGAACAAGTTAAATGATTAACCCAAGGTTATTCTTATCAAAAACTATTAGATCTTTTTTTTCTGGCCCATAAACAGAATTTTTTTTTCTGAAGAAACAGAGCAAGATTCAAAGCAAAAAAAGAAAGATAAAGACATTATTAATGAAGATGTATTGCTGAAATGACAAAATATATTCTGCAAAATCAGTACAAACTATGAAAGGCAGAGGGAAAAGGGTGACACACAGTACATGAACGATCTTCCAAGTGGGTGACAGTACTTATAGTGAAGATGTAATGTGCTCCAAATGTGGGCAGCACAGTCTACTTTCAGCCAGAACAATTCATTGCCAGTTGAACAGCACTGGTGCTGAGGCAAGAAGGGTCACATAGGGTCCTGCTGTACAGAGAAAAGGAGGTAGTGTCTAGCTGCTCATTCAACATTTATTCCAATGAGATTTAAGTTTAATAAATATATATATATCATCTATAATGAAAAGTCAGCTTAAAGCACAAATGAGTGGTTCTTGAAATTCTGGGGTCACAACCTCAAAAGCAATCTCATGAAAGCTATGAACCCACTCCCCCGAAAAAATGTACAGAAGCATGAACACACGAAGTTATACATTTAAAATTGTTAACTGAATTAGAAATTGACATCTCTTTCACTCAGACAAAACATTAAAAAAAATTAGGTCTTTTTGAATAGAAAAATTAGTGGTTACTTTCTCTAAAAAGAAAAAATCTGGTGTGAATATAAATTTCAAAAAAATTCGTTTGACTTGAATATTCAAAAGATTGTAATTTTGCAGTGATCTCCAACACAGAATGAGACACATAAAACTCATTGAATTGATGGCAACAAATGACTTTTAAGAGGTATGAACCTAATAGCAAATGGACTTAGAACTCATGGAGTTCACTTTGCTATGAGAGAGTAATCTATGTCAATGAACAACAGAATTCACTACAACTTTTTGAGTTGAGTCCATGTTCATTTCCTTTCTTCTAAGTTTATGAGGTCATTTTTGGCAACAATCAGATGTCTGTGTCATCAAGGAAAGGATTACAAACTCCCTTTTCAATTTTTAGGTCATCCAAGCACAATTAGCCTTAAAAATTGTTCTGCCATGTTTCCAATTGTTCTGCCATGTTTCCAAATCTACAAATATTTGCCAGCAGATAAATTTACAAGATACTGTCGCTCTTAAAATCAGTTTACTGAAGTACATCTTCCAGCACTAGAAGATTCCCAAGGCAGTCTGACCAAATGAATTTGTGATTTTTCAGCTGTATCAACAATGCTGATGGCAGCACCTTAAACTGAAAGTTTTACCTCATTCATATATCCAAAAATATCACTCAGGAAAGCCAAATCATGAATAAACTCCTCCTAGTCAAACTGTTCTGAGAATAATCTTTCATTTTCTTATAAATAAATGAATAAATACAGAAGTAGCTATCAAAACTACAATGCAGTGCTTTAAGACATTCCTTCAGGAAATCAACACTTCTGTATTACTGAGAATCCTTTATTCTGTTTCAAATTCTTAAGAAAACCTGGTGAAAAGGTAGTGGTTCAAGGCCTTGGCTCTGATAAAGTTGACAGTTTCAGGGTGGTAAGCAAGACATCTTTCAGTTGCTAATACCAATACACATCAGGCAAATTGTAGAAAGACATGAGTCATGAGGACTCAAAGTTGTTTCTTCACAGAAGCAGCAAAACCAGAGGTAATGCCAAGCATGGCAAGTACTCAGTCTATGCCCAGTTTACCAAGCCTCCCCTTTAACCACATCAAAGATACTAAAAGCCTTTCAGGCTTCCAAAACGTACCTAGTAAATTTGGAATTTGTTATGCATCAATGTATACAAAACAGATGAAAACCAAAAACTGGCAGCACAAAATAATGATAGTCATTACATACAAATGCTTGTTGAAGGGGAAATAGCATTACTCCCGATTTGACAATAATGTGCTTCAAAATATTAGAAGAAACAGTCAGTAGTACTATAGTATATAATATCGTCTCACTGAGTTGGGCCACAAGAAAGAATATTTGCTATAAACAACAAAATTTTAGCAGCCAGTTCAAACTTTCTTATTTAACCTACTTAAAATGACCATTTTAAGGACTTTAGCACATTGAAACTCACATAAATTCACAGCCACTTAAAGAAAGTACATGTCTTCTAAACAGAAATAATTACTGAAGCCAGCCTTCCTATATTAGTCTCTATATGGTAAAATATATTTGAAAATAATAATTTTGCTTCAAATATTTCTCTAATTCGTAATATCCTTTTAATCTTTCTGAATTGAGATTTTTCAAAGAATTATTTTAACTCAGTTTAACTCCAACACAAATTGTCAACAACTATCTCTAAAGTTAATGTGGTAAAGACTTCCCTCGCCTGTCTTCTACTATAGATCTCATATCTGACTAATAAACCACTGGCAAAAAACAAATTTAACACCTAATTAACCCATCAACTTAGATAAAATATACAGATAATAAGTATAAGACTTTTACTAAATACCCCACATGCCTTAGTCTGAATTGGTGCAGGAACTGAGCAGGATGAGTAGCAGATATCCTTGTGTGTAAAGCAAACAAGCTTCGGAATACATGGCTGAAAGTGATTTCTTCCTATTTTAAAATTTCTAAGTCTTATGATATAAACACAACTTTTTTAATTTCCTAGGTACAATGTTTTACTACACTTAAATTACTACATTATTTTATAATTTAAACAGATATTCTAAGGAAGAAGAAAATAAGTCAAAATTATTAAATATTTAAAGGTAAACACATATTTTCTATCTGAAAATCAGTATTTCCCTTAAACTTATTTCAGTAGGCCTTGTCTCAATGACATAAAACTCTTGACCCCATTTTCTAAACTGCTCATTCATATAATTATCTCTATAATAGTTATAATACTTTTAAAGTCTTACAAACTAAATACATTTTCCAATAATTATTTTTCACAATTCATTGATATAAAGCACTTGCTTGCTGACTTTAACTTTGAAGTGTTCTTCCAACTTAGAAACCAAGTACTTTTTAAACCTTATTTCTCAGGTATTATGGAATCATATGCTAGTTACTTATATATTAAACATAATTCTTCAATAAACGCTCTGGCATTTTACCACTTATAACATTATGGAAAGTTTTACTTACTGAAACATTTTTCAGGTTTTTCTCAAAGGAGAAATGACAAGACTCTTTAGAAAAATGAAACTTGTATGCATCAGCTGGTCCTGCTCCCGACAGCAATGCTTTTCTCAATTCATCAACATATTTCTCTTTTTCCATTGCAATGTCATCAGCTTCCTCGGAAATCTCTGATGCAGAAACTATGAGAAATATTAATAAAAGTTTTGAAATGAATAATAAATTTCTAAACATGAAAAAATATTTGCTTACCTGTTGCTACTAATTTACTACTCACATAAAGTAAAATCAACCCCTATCCCACATATTTTAAAGTCAAATTATACCTTTCAACTGAACTAGCAATTTTTGCAATATGCATTAATTTAATTTCAAATCTCATCTGAAAAGGATTAGAATCCTGATATTTTTCTCTGTCCTCAAATGAAACGAAAGCATATATTATAAATTACTAGAGAAACTCATTTTGTGTACTTACTCCTAGGTCATAGCCAGATAAATTATTCCCTATAATGATTAATAAGCACAGTATTTTATAGTATCTTTATTCTTTGCCTCAATTATAAAAGAGATTAAATAGTCTATAGTCTATTTCTCATTCACATGAGCAGAGTGAAGCTAAACTAAAAGTGTTCATGTTATCTCGTTATGTGCTGACGATAGAAAATGATAAAGGGACAAACAGATAAAGGGAGGTGAAAAGGAAGGAAAGGGAAGGGAATTCATATTTATGGAGCGCCTCCTCTACCACACACAGTATACAATATACCTGGCTTCCAGCTCTCTTATCCAGGTGCATTTAAGCTGATGTTTTACCCATCCATCAAAATTTTTATTTCAATAATTATATTTTTCAATTTGAGATATTCTCTTCATTCCTTTTTCATAATATCCTGTTACTACTTTGTTGTTGCTGTTTTAGGTGTCGTGTCACTTCTGACGCATAGCAACCCAATGTACGGCAGAACGAAACACTGCCCAGTCCTATGTCATCCTCACAATTACAGTTATGCCTAAGCCCACTGTTATAACCACGGTGTCAATCCATCTTGCTGAAAGTCTTTCTTTTTTTTTTGCTGACCCTCTCCTTTACCAAGCATGATATCCTTCTCTAGGGACTGGTCTCTCCTGATAACATGTCCAAAGTAAGTGAGAAGAAGTCTCACCAAACTTGCTTCTAAGGAGCATTCTGGCTGTACCTCTTCCAAGACAGACTTGTTCCTTCTTCTAGCAGTCCACGGCATGTTCAATATTCTTCGCCAACACCATAATTCAAAGGTATCAATTCTTCTTCTGTCTTCCTTATTCATGTCCAGTTTTCACATGCATATGACGTGACTGAAAACAGCATGGCTTGGGTCAAGGGTACCTTAGTCTTCAAAGGGACATCTTTGCTTTTGAACACTTTAAAGAAGTCTTTTGTAGCAAATTTTCCCAATGCAATATGTTGTTTGATTTCTTGACTGCTGCTTCCATGGATATTGATTGTGGATCCAAGTCAAACGAAATCCTTGACAAAGTCAATCTTTTCTCCGTTTATCGTGATGTTGGTTACTGGTCCAGTTGTGAGGATTTTTGTTCTCTTTATGTTGAGGTTCAATCCATACTGAAGGCTGTAGCCTTTCATCTTCATCAGTAAGTGCTTCAAGTCCTCTTTACTTTCAGCAAGTAAGGCTGTGTCATCTGCATATCCTAAGTTGTTAATGAGTCTTCCTCCAGTCCTGATGCACCATTCTTCTTCATATAGTACCGCTGCTCAGATTATCTGCTCAGCATACAGATTGAATAAGTGCGCTAAAATGATACAACCCTGATGCACACCTTTCCTGATTTTAAATCACACAGTACCCTCTTCTGTTCTGTCTGAACAACTGCCTCTTGGTCTATGTGCAGGTTCCTCATGAGCACAATTAAGTGTTCTGGAATTCCCATTCTTTGCAATGTTATCCATCATTTGTTATGATCCACACAGTCGAATGCCTTTGCATAGTCAATAAAACACAGGTAAACATCTTTCTGGTATTCTCTGCTTTCAGCCAACAGTCGTCTGACGTCAGCAATGATGTCCCTGGTGCCACATTCTCTTCTGAAATTGGCTTGAACCTCTGGAAGTTCCCTGTCAATGAACTGTTGCAACCGCTCTTGAATAATCCTCAGCAAAATGTTACTTGTGTGTGATATTAATGATATTGTTCAACAATTTCAGCATTCTGTTGGATCACCTTTCTTTGGAATGGGCACAAATATGGATCTCTTCCAGTTGCCTGGCCAGGTAGCTTGTCTTCCAAATTTCTTGGCAAAGACAAGTGAGCACTTCAGTGCTGCATCCGTTTGTTGAAACATTTTAATCGTGTATTCCATCAATTCCTGGAGACTTGTTTTTTGCCATTCCCTTTAGTGCAGCTTGGACTTCTTCCTTCAGTACCATCGGTTCTTGATCACATGCTACCCCCTGAAATGGTTGATTGTCGACCAACTCTCTTCAGTACAGTGATTCTGCATATTCCTTCCATCTTCTTTGATGCTTCCTGCGTCATTTAATATTTCATTTAATATTGTAGAATCCTTCAGTATTGCAACTTGAGGCTTGAAGTTTTCCATTCTTTCAGCTTAGAAATGCTGAGTGTGTTCTGCCCTTTTGGTTTTCTAACTCCAGGTCTCTGCACATTTCCCACAGGTCTGTCAGTCTGTCACACTGCGGTGGCTTGCATGTTGCTGTCATACTGGAAGCTAAGCCACCATATTTCAAATACCAGCAGGGTCACCCATGGTGGATAGGCTTCAGCGGAACTTCCAGACTAAGACAGACTAGGAAGAAGGACTGGCGGTCTACTAGTGAAAAAACTGGCCAGTGAAATGTTCTTACCTTACTCTTCCTTTAAATATTTGAAGTTTTTAAACATATTTAAGATCTCTTTCAGATTGGCCTTATGAGCAGTTCCTGGGTATTAATTCTGTTTCTTCTGACTGCTGACACATTCTCGTTCTACTGCTCCTTTTTCCTTTCATACTTTGTGATGCTTAAACATAGCTCATCTCTAGCCAGCATAACAAGTAGGTCGTAGAGGTTGCCTTAAAGGAAGGTTGCTGGTTTACTTTTCATGGTGTTGCTACAGGTTTCATTAGTTCTAGACAAGTCTGGGAAATTAATTTCTTAACTTGCTTTTTATACCTGAGGCAAAGAATTCAAATTCAAACCTCCACCCATACATAACACAGGCTTAGGATTCTGATTTTTGTCAGGACTTCATTCACTCATAGTCCTTGTGACTGGTTTGATTCTGTTACATCCCTAGGCCAACCAAGAGAATAGTTTTTTAATAGATGATTTCAACAGGATAGCACTTCCGGGCTCCTTTCTTTATATCTGGAGCTCATCTCCAATTCCTTAAGAGGCCTGTAGCCTCAACATTCCACCTCACTGAAGAATTACAATCATAGTCATTTAGACATATATCTAGTTCAGATAACTCATGAATCGACAGTTAAGCTTTAGCTTCCATTAACTGCTTTGGTTTTCAAATACTTCTTTGTACGTGACACATGGGGATTTCCCTTTCTTACATTTAAGAGAGGCTATGCATCTGTTTATAGACTTTTAAAATTACAAGATTTAATCTAACATTTGTTTGGATTGTGTATGTGGGGTTGGGTGGTCTCCTGTGTCAACTCAGGCTGCTACAGGATAGAAGGCCCATATGGTTCTATAATTATATAATTACAGGTTAGATTTATATATCTTATTTTCATAATTTTGAAAGAGAGATATTATTTTAATATTACGAATGAGAAAACTGAGGTTGAGAGATCAAATAATGATCTAGGGTTGTGAAATAGGTAAGTGGTGAAGCTGGGATTCATACCCATGTCCCGCTGGGTATTTCGTTTTTAGGTGAGGCAGAGGCATGGTACATTGTATAAACTATTTCTTTCCATATTTTGAAGAACACATTAGTATGGACTATTACAGAATACAAGAAAATACTGATTAAAGAATCTTTAAATATAAAACATACATTTTCCAAACTCTGGTCTGTGTGTTATCAAGTGTTTGGAAGTCCCATGACAGAAAGAGTCTTGGAATGTATCCATATAATCTGCATGAACAATCATTGGTAATAAGTTCTGATAATGAAACAAGTCTCAATATACTATTTTAACACATGTAAGAATAAAAATACTGCATATTCTTATATGATTTTACAGCTTCTAAAGCACATTCACACACTTTCTCCTTCTGCAAGCAGATGCATATTTAAGATGAATACGATCAAATCTATTGACCTTTCAAATACCTTAATAGTTCTGAAAAAATAAAAATAAGGAGACAAATGCTTCCTATCTAACGAATAATTTCACGTTTTGTAACTGAATTATTTTGAAGAATTACCTAGGAAGAGCAATTACTTCCCTGAGAAAAAGGAAATGAATCCATAGAAGCCATTTAATACAGCCACATAAAAACCAAAAAAGAAATATTTAAAAATAGAAGAAAAGATCTATTGATAAAATATCCTAGTCAAAACAATTCTAAATCTCATTAAAATGAAAATATACCTATCTGAAAATACTTAATAAAATGTACTCATTCAACTCATACAAAAAATGTTGAATGACTTCCAGCAACATGGCGATCTAGGCAGAAGCACCACACTGTCCCTCCACAGCAAAGATCTGAAAAACTAAGCCAAACAGAGAAAACAGCAATCCTAAAACCCTAAACATCAAATGAAGAGATAAAGAACTCAGCCAAGCACCAAATGGAATAAGAAACTGACAAGAGAACAGACAGCGAGGAGATATATATGGAGAGGTCCCCTATCAGCTAACACAGCAAGGATCTGCTATCTTGGACTCCTATCAGATACCAGCAAATAGGGGGTACAAGAAAGCAGCCTCACGGAACTTCCAGCACGAGGCAGAACAATTGTTAACTGGCGATATGCGATTTCCCACCCCTTCACCCCCTTCACCCCTACTAGGACTCCTCTGCTTCCTGCGACCACTGTCTCTTGGCCGGGAAGCACCAGCTGCTTGGATTCCACCCGCCTGCACTAGCTGACTCCCTGAGTGCCATTTGTTGGCTTCTGGTGTTGCTTTTTTGCTTCTTTTGATTTCTTCCTTACCTCTCACCACCTCCCCCTCGTTTTGCTCAAATACCTGGCTCCATGCGACATCTTTGCTTCTTCCTGAGGGGCTGTGGAGCTCCGTTCGAGTGTGGAACTGCTTCCTGATCCGTGCTGCCACACTGGTAGGATCCCGGGGCTTTTTTGTTAGTTTCTTTTGAATTGTTTGTTTGTCTTCTTTTTCTTTTCTCAAGTTGGGAGCCCATTCTGGCTGGGCGGTGTTGCGGGGCTTCAAACCTACCCCCTCAGCTTGCTCAGATGCACAGAGGGATCCCGGAGGGCATTTCTTTTTTCATGGGTTTTTTATGTTTTGGGGTAGGGGTTTGTTCTTTTTTTTTAATTTCTTTGTTTTCTTTTTCAGCTTTTTCCCTTTTTGTCTTTCTTCAATACTCAGTTTCTCATCTCTCTATACTTTCCTTCTCTTCCTATCCACTGATTACCTGGCGCTGAATACCTCTACGCCTCATAGCCAGGCTGTACTTCAAACCCTGGGAACACCTTTCCCAGACCTCGTAGCTGCACCAGTGGGATCCCTGAGACATTTCCTGTTATTTTTCTTTCTAATTTTTATTTATAAATTCTTTTTTTTTTCTTCTTCCCCTTTTTGTTTTTCTCCATTTCATAGTCTCTCATCTCTCCACTCCAATGGCAAGCTCCCCTAGCACTCTTTTTTATTTGTTTGTATGTTTTTGGCTGCTGTTCCTCTCTCTACTCTCCAACACCCATCTTAGCTCCACACGTCACAATCCCTCCCCTCCATCCTGCCTACCTGCAGCGTTCATTTAACATCACAACACCAAGCAGCACGGCCACGGCCTACCAGAACCTACCCTGCACTGATGACCAACCTGCCCTGGTGGCTGTAGTAATGCCACAAACAACCCATCCCAGCAACTCCTCTTCAGCTAGACCTGCCCAGCTACACCATATCTGAGGGACTGACCCTGCCAATTGGAGAAGGAGGCAAAAAGTATCGTGCCCACAGATGAGCAAACAAAGAACACACAGCCCACATGCTGAGACGTAGCCAAATTAAAAAAAAAAAGACAAAAAAAAATCTACAATTAATAAACGAGAAAAGTAACTACTGAATGTCCCAAAGGCAGCACACAATATCAAAAAATTTACAAAAACAGGACAGGATGGTTCCAGTAGGCATCCAATACAAAACACCAGATGACTTTCCAATACAAGAAAAGGTACAAAAACTACCTGATAGGGAATTCAAATCTCTAATACTCAGAATTATCCAAGAGTTGAAGCAAAAAGCTGACAAAAATGAGGAAAAAATAGACAAATTCATGGAAAATACAGACAAAAAAAAAAGGAAGAATTCAGGAAAATAATGCAGAAACAAAATGCCAAAATAAATTCACAACTAGAAATTATACAAAAAAACAATGAGAAATCCAAAACATAAACAACAAGATTTCAGAAACAGAAAGTGTCATAGAAGGGGTGAGGAACAGATTTGAAGGAGTGGAAGACAGGATCAGCGGAATTGAAGACAAACACTTGGATACAACTCTATTCAAAGAAAACTCAGAAAAAAGAAAAATGAAGAGACCCTGAGAATTATGTGGGATACAATCAAACGCAAAAATTTTCAAGTGATCAGAGTTCCTGAACAGGGGGAGAAAACAGAAAACACAGAGAGGATCATTGAAGAACTTCTAACAGAAAACTTCCCCAATATCATGAAAGATGAAAAGCTGGCCATCCAAGAAGCTAAACGAACCCCATATAGGATAGACCCCAAAAGAAAATCACCAAACCATAGCATAATCACACTCGCCAAAACTAAAGACAAAGAATCCTGAGAGCAGCTCGGGAAAAACAAGAAGTCTCATAAAGAGGAGAAACTTAAGACTAAGCTCAGATTATTCGGCAGAAACCATGCAGGCAAAAAGGCAATGGGATGACATATATAAAATCTTGAAAGAAAAAAACTTGCCAGCCAAGAATAATACATCCTGCAAAACTCCTGTTCAAATATGATGGTGAAATTAGGACATTTCCAGATAAACAGAAATTAAGGGAATATGTAAAAACCAAACCAAACTTACAAGAATTATTAAAGGGGATCCTTTGATCTGAGAACAAAAACTTCAAATCACAGGCTGAATCTAGGATGCAGGATTATACCAGCTAGATACCAATCTAGGAAATGAACTCTCAAGGACTATCAAAAACCAAAAGAAATACAACAGGATATCAAAGCAGTTAATCTGTAAATGACAAAAACAGCAGAACAATAAAACAGTGAATAAACAGTGTAGGTATAAAAAACTTTTAATGAAGAGGAAGGCAAGGCGATTCCAAGTAATAATAGACTGCTTCAAATGTAGAAAGATGAGGGTAAATTTCACAGTAACCACAAAGTTAACAGACTCATCAAAATAAACAGGAAAAACACAAAGTTGCAGTAAAAACAAAATCCACAAAAACAAAAGAAATGAAAAAAAAAATCTACAAACAAAAGTAACTCAGCACAGGAGAGTAAGAAGAACAAAGAAAACATCAGCACCACAAAAAAAAAAAGCACTAAAAAAAGACAGCAATAAACTCACATCTATCAATAATTACACTGAATGTAAATGGACTCAATACACCCATAAAGACACAGAATGACAGAATGGACAAAAAAACAGGATCCATCAATATGCTGTGTACAACAGACACACCTTAGAAACAAAGACGTGAATTTATTAAAAGTCAAGGGTTGGGAAAAAATATATCAAGCTAACAACTATCAGAAGAAAGCAGGAGTGGCAACACTAATCTCAGATAAAATAGACTTTAAAACAAAATCCACCATAAAAGACAAAGAATGACACTATATAATGATTAAGAGGACAATCCATCATGAAGACATAACCATAATAAACATCTACGTACCCAATGACAGGGCTCCAAAATACATAAAACAGAACTCTAACAGTACTGAAAAGAGAAATTGACATTTCCACAATAATAGTAGGATACGTCAACACACCACTCTCGGTAAAGGACAGAACATCTAAAAAGAAACTCACCAAAGACCTAAGGGGCACAATCGGCTAACCTGACCTCATAGACATACATAGAACACTCCATCCAACAGCTGCAAAGTACACATTCTTTTCCAGTGCACATGGAACGTTCTCCAGAATCGACCACATCTTAGACCACAGAGCAATCCTCAACGAGATCCAAAACGTTAAGATAATTCAAAGTATCTTCTCTGACCACGTACCATCAAGGTAGAAATTAACAACAGAAAGAGCAAGGAAAAAAAATCAATTACATGGAAACTGAATAATACCCTGCTTACACATCACTGGGTAATAGAAGAAACCAGAGACAGAATCAAAAGATTCCTAGAATCAAACGAGAATGAAAACACATCATACCAAAACCTTTGGGGCACAGCAAAGGCAGTCCTCAGAGGACAATCTATAGCAATAGATGCACACATTAAAAAGGAAGAAAGGGACAAAATCAAAACATTAATTACAGAACTCAAACAAATAGAAAGAGAACAGCAAAAAAAAAAAAAAGCCCACAGCCACCAAAAGAAAGGAAATAATAAAGATCAGAGCAGAAGTAAATGAAATAGAGAATAGAAAGAATCAACAAAACCAAAACTTGGTTCTTTGAAAGAATCAACAAAATTGACAAACCACTGGCCAGATTGACAAAAGAAAAATAGGAGAGGATGCAAACAACCCAAATAAGAAATGCAATGGGCAACATTACAACAGACCCAACTGAAATAAAAACGATCTTAACAGAATATTATGAAAAACAATACTCCAACAAAGTTGAAAACCTAAAGGAAATGGATAAATTTCTAGAAACACACTACCTACCCAAACTACAACAAAGTGATGTTGAAAGTCTGAAAAGACCCATAATAAGAGAAGAGATTGAAAAGGTGATTTAAGAAAAAAAAACAAAAAAACAAAAAAAAAACTCCCAACAAAAAAAAGCTCTGGCCCAGATTGCTTTACGGAGAATTCTACAAAACATTCAGAGAAGAGCTTGTACCAGTGTTACTCAAGCTATTTCAGAGCACGGAAAAGGAAGCAGCACTTCCAAATTCATTCTATGAAGCCAGCATAACGCTGATACCAAAACCAGGCAAAGACACCACAAAAAAAGAAAATTACAGACCAATATCTCTCATGAATATAGATGCAAAAATTCTCAACAAAATTTTAGCCAACAGAATTCAACATCATATCAAAAAAATAATACACACGACCAAGTAGGACTCATACCAGGTATGCAAGGATGGTTCAACATTAGAAAATCAATCAACATAATCCACCACATTAATAAAAGAAAAGAAAAGAATCACATGATCATCTCAACTGATGCAGAAAAGGCATTTGACAAAGTCCAACACCCATTCCTGATAAAAACTCTCAATAAAGTAGGTATAGAAAGGAAATTTCTCAACATAATAAAGGGCATCTATGCAAAACCAACAGCCAACATTATTCTTAATGGAGAGAGGATGAAAACATTCTCCTTGAGAACAGGAACAAGACAAGGATGCCCTTTATCACCACTCCTATTTAACATTGTGCTGGAAGTTCTAGCTAGAGCAGTAAGGCAAGAAAAAGAAATAAAGGGCATCCAAATTGGTAATGAAGAAGTGAAACTGTCCTTGTCTGCAGATGATATGATACTATACACAGAAAACCCTAAAGGCTCCACGAGAAATCTACTGGAACTAATAGATTCAGCAGAGTAGCATCATATAACACAAACATACAAAAATCAGTTGGATTCCTAGATACCAATAAAGAGAACAATGAGAAGGAAATCAGGAAAACAATACCATTTATATTCTCCCCTAAAAAAATAAAATACTTAGGAATAAATCTAACCAGGGATGTAAAAGGCCTATACAAAGAAAACCAGAAAACACTGCTGCAAGAAACCCAAAGGGATCTACCTACATAGATAAACATACCATGCTCATGGATAGGTAGACTCAACATTGTGAAAATGACAATTCTATCCAAAGCAATTTACAAATACAATGCAATCTCGATTCAAATACCAACAACATTCCTCAAAAAGATGGAAAAACTAATCATTAACATTATATGGAAAGGGAAGAAGCCCCGAATAAGTAAAGCACTACTGAAGAAGAAGAATAAAGTTAGAGGACTCACACTACCTGACCTGAGATCCTACTATACAGCTACAGTAGTCAAAACAGCCTGGTACTGGTACAATGACAGATACATTGACCAATGGAACAGAATTGAGAACCCAGATGTAAATCCATCCACCTACGGTCACCTGATCTTCGACAACGGCTCAAAGTCCACCAAATGGGGAAAGACAGTCTTTTTAACAAATGATGCTGGCAAAACTGGATATCCATCTGCAAAAGAATGAAAGAGGGTCCACACCTTACATCATACACAAAAACTAATTCAAAATGGATCAAGAACCTAAATATAAAGCTGAAAACTATAAAGTTCATAGAAGAGAAAATAGGACCAACGCTACAGGCCATCATACACGGCATTAACAGAATACAAACCATAACCATCAACACACAAACCCAAGAAGATAAGCTAGATAACTTGGATCTTCTAAAAATCAAATGCCTATGCTCTTCAAAAGACTTCACCAAAAGAGTAAGAAGAGAACCTACAGACTGGGAAAAAATTTTTGGACAGTACAAGTCAGACAAAGGGCTAAATCCATAATCTACAAGAAAATCCAACACCTCTACAACAAAAAGACAAATAATCCTATTAAAAATGGGCAAAGGAAATGAACAGACACTTTACCAAAGAAGACATTCAAGCGGCCAGCAGACATATGAGGAAATGCTCGCGATCACTAGCCATTAGAGAAACGTAAATTCAAACCACGAGATACCATCTCACCCTGATACTACTGGCACGAATCAAAACCACTGGAAATAACAAATGCTGGAGGGGCTGCAGGGAGATCAGAACTCTTACGCACTGCTGGTGGGAATGCAAATGATACAACCATTTTGAAAATGATATGGCGCTTCCTTAGAAAGGTAGAAACAGAAATACCATATGATCCAGCAATCCCACTCCTAGGAATATATACTAGAGAAATAAGAGCCATCACTCGAATAGACATATGCACACCCATGTTCATGGCAGCATTGTACACAATAGCAAAAAGATTGAAACAACCTAGATGCTCATCAACAGATGAATGGATAAACAAACTACAGTACATACGTACAATGGAGTACTAGGCAACAATAAAGAACAATGATGAGTCTGTGAAGCATCTCGTAACATGGATGAAACTGGAGGACATTATGCTGAGTGAAATAAGTCAATCACAAAAGGACAAATATTGTACCTCTACTGTAAAAACTCATGAAACAGTTTACACACAAAAAGTAACAATCTTTGTTGGTTACCAGGGATGGGAGGGGTGGGAGGAACACTAAATAGGCAATAGATAAGTGGTATCTTTGGTGAAGGGTGAGACAGTACACAATACTGGGGAAACCGACAACTTGTACCAGGAAACGTCACAGAAGCTCCATAGACACATCCAAACTCCCTGAGGGACTGAATTGCTGGGTGGAGGGCTGTGGGGACCACAGTCTCAGGGAACATCTAGCTCAGTTGGCATAACACAGTTTATAAAGACAATGTTCTACATTCTACCTTGGTGAGTAGCATCTGGGGTCTTAAAAGCCTGTAAGCAGCCATCTAAGACACTCCACTGGTCTCACCGGTCTGGAGCAAGGGAGAATGAAAACCAAAGACAAAAGGGAAAGATTAGTCCAAAGGACTAATTGACCACAATTACCACAGCCTCCACCAGACTGAGTCCACTACAGCTAGATGGTGCCTGGCTATCACTGACTGCTCTGACTGGGATCACAACAAAGGTTTCTGGACAGAGCTAGAGAAGGATGTAGAACAAAATTCTAACACACACACAAAAAATACCAGACTTACTGGCCTGAAAGAGACTGGAGAAACTCCGAGAGTATGGCCCCCGGACACCCTTTTAGCTCAGTGGTGAAGTCACTTTCGAGGTTTTCCATTCAGGCAAGGATTGGACAGCCCCATTAAACAAAACAGGACTAATGAGGCCCAGCAGTCCAGGGACAAGGACTAGAAGGCAGGAGGGGACAGGAAAGCTAGTAACAGGGAACCCAAAGTTGAGTAAGAACAGTGTTGACATGTAGTGTGGTTGTTAACCATTGTCATAGGACAACATGTGTACTAACTGTTTAATGAGAAACTATTTTGTTCTGTAAACCATCATCTAAAGTGAGAATAGCAGCACAGCTGGAAGAACGTAATCGATGTCACTGAACTGTGCATGTAGAAATTTTTGAAATGGTGTATCTTTGGCTATGTATATTTTCACCAAAAAAACAAAAGGATGGAGAAGGTTGACATGTTGTGGAGTTGTTAACCAATGTCATAAAACAGTATGTGCACTGACTGTTTAATGAGAAACTATTTGTTTCGTAAACTGTCACCTAAAGTACAATAAAAGGAAAAAAACATGTTTAATAAACACCTACTATGTGCCGGGCAAAATTCTAGGCACCTGAGATAGAACAGTGAAAAGACAAATCTTCCCGCCCTTATGGAGATTACATTTAAGTGCCACATGTTATAGAATTATTCTAGGAGTCCCTAGGTGGTACAAATAGTTAAGTTCTCGACTACATTACGGAGGGTTGGCAGTTCGAAACTATCCAGAGGCACTTCAGAAGACAGGGCTGGCAATCTGCTTCCAAAAGGTAATAGCCTTGAAAACCCTATTGAGCAGTGATACTCTGCACTCACGGGGTTACAATAAGGTGGAATCAACTCGATGGCAACTTACAAGAACTACCTATGAACGCTGTAACTACTATGAAATGTTTAACTTTTCAGAACTAGAAAACACATGAAAGGAAATCAAGAAAATCATCTATTTATACTTCTTATTTTAAAAATGTGTAAAAGGCACCAGTTTAAAAAAAAAAAAAGTTCACTTGAACATTTCTTATCAAGAGTGAACATGAAAATACGACTGGATATTTAGAACTTTAATCTTGGAAAAAGTACTTGGTCACCAGTTTTGAACTTTGTGTTACTTCTGGAAAAAGGGCAGCTGTAAGCATTCTATTCTCCAACATCTCCAGACACTAGGAATAAAAGAAACGGAAACATAAAATCCAACAGGGATGCAGCTAAACCACATAATATGGCTATAAGAGGTGAGCAGGCCAACATGATCCAAAACAGGCAACTGTTCTCAGACAAACAAGAGCCAAAACAGTGTCACTCTAACATTATTTGTGGGTAGATGAATAACGTAAGTAAGGAAAGAAGACTTTTTGCTTTGGATCTCATTGTACAACTAACTGAAAGACTGTAGAGTTTCCCCCAATCATATCCAAAGTTTGTGTCCAAGCTCAAGACATATAGCCTTGTCATCCCATTAGGGATTTGATGGTATCACATCATCGACCCGCTCTACTACTTCATTTATTAAAAATCCTCTTTCCACTGAGTTCTGTGACATAATTTCTCTACAGGTCACCAAACATCTATGTTTAGGACAAATATAATTTGATCTAATTATTTGATAATAAAAGAATTAAGAAAGGTTAATTTACTTTTCAACAAACTTACTCCAAATATGGGTGATGTTAAGTTTCTTACTGCTGGTAACAACTCTATGAAAGTCACACAATAATCATCAGTCATTAGCCAACTTTGTGACTTAACCCTGTGATATAAACCTGTAAAATGTGGAGGTGATGATCAACCCCATGATAATTATACCAAAAGTACATTCATTAGATAAAACATTGCTAATGGAAACAAAATCAGTGATTTCAGTGTGTGGGAGATTAAAAGGAACTCCATAACCTTTTAATTTCACTCAAATGAAAAGAGAAAAGAAAAAATTATCCAAATTGAAGGTTGCAACAACCAGCAAGCTGTACAAAAAACAGGATGAGGTATAGGAAGGAAATTCAATTAAATACATTTTAATTATTTAATTGGTTCAATGTTTTTAATCATGTTATTTTCTATCAATAAAGTGCTAAATTGCGTTTACTTAATGAGACTTAACTAAACTTGGAAACAAAGTTATATATCATTTGGTTTCATATCTTGTTCTTCAAATTTAAAATAAGAAAAAAAACAAATATCGAAAGGCATACAACATATGTAAGATTTAAAACTTTAGTAGTTATCTTTGAAAATAAAACGGCCAGATAAAGTGTATTATAAAATTTTCTGTTTGAAAGACTGTCCAGTACAGGAAGTCAAAAATGTTAACAACCCACCAGAGAATACAGAAGTTTGATATTACATTTTTGTCACAATAAATTCTCATTGCTGGAAAATAAACAGTAGAATACTGCATTTATGATCAATGTCAACAGTAAATAAATACGAAAGGAATTTTCATTCAAAAACATGCTAGCACTAAACTAAAATGATTGATTTTGTTTCTCGCCTAACTGGTTTTATATATCTGGGGAATCCTTTCATTCGCTCATTCAGAAAATACTCATTGAGCATATCAGTGTTAAAACCTGGTGTAGATATTTACACAGAATGGTTTATAAATTAGATGTGTTCCTTGCCCTCAAGGGATCTAATCCAGTAAAACAATAGCCTCATTAACTATTAATTTTAAAAACAATTGCCAGAACATTTTCTATAGCATAAATAAAATGTCCTATAAATGTTAAGTCAACTTAAATTTCTGGTTAAAGAAGATTTAAGAGTTAATCAGAACACTCTTTTCCCCAGTGTTTTAATGATAAGAATTCTTAACATACTATTACTATTCCTAGATTTGGTGAATCAAGTTTATTGACTAAATCAGAATTTAATATTTTTATTTTATAATTAAGGCTCTTGAAGCACCTCAAAGTCATCTGTCTGGGCATTAATTCTCAATACACAGAATAAGCTATCTACCAGTTATAAATATCTAAATTATAAATACAGTATTCCTTAACATATAAGCAACCACTTCATCTAAGACCTGGCTCAGGGTTGTGCTGTTAGAACTGTCGTCTCTCCCAGATGACCAGCATTAACCTATTATTGTAGTCTTTAACCCTATGCAATCCCATCACCCAAAGACAATAGCTATTGTTATCTAGCTGCAACTTCACCACCACATATAGAGCTAACCTGAAAAAGTTCCCTCCACCCCTGCATTGCAACAATCAATCAACATAACCAATTTCTCTTACGTAGAAAATTACAGCTTAAAAACCATAATAAGAATTATAAACATTACCCTTGAAAGTTCTTTATTTTACAATAATCTTAATAGCAACACTCCTTGTTCTCTGTCATAAAAGACAAAAAAACTTGAACGCATAAATTTAATTTTGACTGTGTGGGATAACAGAATTTTGTAACACAGAAAGAAACAAAGTTTCACAATGTATTGCAATTTTAAATGTTTCATAAAATAACAGCCAAAATCCCATATGTGAGTTTAAACTTTGTATTACAAAATTTTAGGCTATGAATCCTATTTTGTTTTCATTGCAAACACAGTACATGTTCATTGGGAAATAATCTGAAAAATGTAAGTGTAGAAAGTCAAAAGAAAACCGCTACCACACCACGCTTCTAAGCTATCACAAATCCTTGGCCCAGCCAACCCACCCCACCACCCTTCCTCTGCCTCCTAATACTTCCCTTGGAGTCCTGCGGAGATACTCATAAAAATTCCTACTTACATTTTCTATAAAGAAATCATTTAAAATCTCAGACCAAAAAGTCCAACTACTAAGACTCAGCTGGTAACCTGAATTTCCTGGGGCACCTGCTATTTCTCTATCTTATTAAATCATAGAAAGTGGCATTAAATATTAAAAATGTGTGTATACGTTCAGTAGCAATAACGAGTAAAAGTAATCACATTACTTTTATCCAATACCTATTTTAAGACACTTTAATTTGAAGTATCACTGAGGACTGAAGAATACAAGCATATTATTAAAATTTTACTTTAAAAAAAATTTGCTTTTAATATTACCTGTCCCAGTCCACACTGACTGACCATCAGTAAGTGTAACAACAAAACCAGATCCTAGTGTTTTCTCCCAAGATACTTGTAGAAAATGAATTATATTGGGTTCTGAAGCAAGACAGATTCTGCTTACTTTTCTTTCCATTCTCTGGTCACCTGTTACAGAAAAACAAAATTAACATTTTTTTGCAAGAAACTGTGACTATCAATAGTGACATTTTCTTTACTGGTCTCTCAGCTATACAAAACAGCAAGGAAATAAGTAAAACAAAAAACTGTATAATAGGCTTAGTCAGCCATTGACCTCAGTTAAGTCATACTTTTGTTCAATATTGATTCAAATGTTTTACAGATGCAAAAAGCAGAGGCCATACATAGTAAATGATTGCCCAAATCATGTAGCTGAATAAAAATTACTATCTCCAGAAATAAGAATAAATTTTACCTTTTCTTTTCCCCAGGAGTCAATAAACTTTTCCCTGGAACAAAAGAAATGATTACGAGAACTTGTGTGAGTGGCCTGGGAGTAATCTCATGACTTGAATGTGATCGTAATTAGTGAGGATAAATTTGGTCAAGTGTCTTAGTCTCTGCCTAAAGAAAGACTGTGTGAAATAAAAAGGGAGCATAAACACAAAGCACAGAGTAAGAAAATCTCAGACCCCAAGAATTCCCAGTGATGCCTTCTTTAAGAAAGGGGTACCCAGGTTCAGTGACTCAGACACTCTAGCCACTGAGACAGGAGCTTCCCTATAATGGACATGGGTTGTATGGAACTATCACAGACTGAGGCAAATAAATATTTTTGCATTTTAAAATACTGTACTGAAGTATTAAATACACACAGAAAAGTATATCTATCATAACAATACACTTTAATGAATTTCACAAATTGAATGAATCCACTATGAAATACCTAGATCAAAAAGCACATTACCACTCCAGAACTCATTCTGATACTCTCTTCAAGTCACTACCTCCCAAGATAACTAGCCTGGTGGTGCAGTGGTTAAGAACTGAGCTGCTAACTAAAAGGTTGGCAGTTCAAAGCCACCAGCTGTTCCTTGAAAACCCTATGGGGCAGTTCTAGCCTGTCCTATAGGGTCACTATGAGTCAGAATTGACTCAACAGCAATGGCTTTTTTTGGTTTTAACCTCTATCAGAGATCAGAGTGTTGATTGTTCTTGTACTTTACGTAAATTAGAATCATACAGCATGTTCTCTTTTGTGTCTGACTTCTTTTGTTTGAGAGATTTATCCATATTGTTTCTTATAGTTGTAGATCACTCTAATGGCTGTATAGTATTCCCTTGTATGCATATAGTACAATTTAGTTATCCATTATTCTACTTGTAGAAAAATAATTATATTGGGTTCAGAAGCAAGACAGATTCTGCTTACTTTTCTCTCCATTCTCTGGTCACCTGTTATAGAAGAACAAAATCCATTTTTGCAAGACACTGCATTTGGGCACTTCGGTAGTTTCCAAGTTTTGACTACTAAAAATAATGCTGCTATAAACATCCTAGCAAATACCTAAGCATCTCTGTTGGATATATGACTACAAGTGGAATTGTTGGATCACAGGATATACATATGTTCAGTTTTAGTACCATACTGCCAAACACATTTCCAAATAATTTTACCAATTCATACTCGGTATAGGAGAGTTCTGGTTGTCCCATATCCTTGCAAACATTTTCCATCTTTTTTATTTTAGCCAATTTAGTGGGAATGTGTGATGGTTAAGATTCTGTGTCAGTTTGGCTGGGCCATGATTCTCTGTGTTTTAATGTAATTACCCCATGATTGAATATGCTGTGAGTAGTCAATCAGACGGAAGGGAGTCTCCTTAGGGGTGTGGCCCGCATCTGTATATAAGCAGACGTTCTGGCTTTTTGCTCTCTCTGGATCCTGCGGCTGCTTCCTGTCATCTCATCTCCCGTTCTTGGGACTTCAGCTGTCAGCTTATCTGCCAAACCTGGGATTCGTCTATCTGCACAGCCTGTGAGCAGGAGCCCTGCTCTCCGACCTTCCGATCTTGGGCTTGCCAGCTTCTGCAGCTGTGTGACTTGGGAGAAGCCTCCACCCTGATCCACAGACTTGGACTTGGGATGTTCTAGCCTCTACAATCGCGTGAGCTGTTTCCTTGATATAATCTCACTCTCTATATATATTTATACACTTTACTGGTTTTGCTTCTCTAGAGAACCCAGCCTAAGACATTTGGTACCAGGAGTGGTTCTAGAGAAACAAAATTGTAAGGATGAGTTTTCTAAATTGGTTCTCAAGTCTGGTTAGTCATAAAGACGTTGATGACTCTGCTTCCAGCAGGAAAGAGGTCACTGTTAGTCTGTGGAGCAAGGTGGCAATACAAATACGCAAAATATCACCACCAGTAGATCATGTGCTGGTAAAAGGTGAGGCTCAGGGTGAATGCACGTGTGATATCTTTCTACAGCTCTGTCAGAATGAGAAGTATAAGGAAGCTAGTTGGTTTGTCCTACTTTCGCTAGACAAACTGATGAAGGAAAGAGATGTGCTCAGGGCTTCAGAGTCAAGGCTCAAGTGCCGCATACGTGACCTCAAGGCTTCCACTTGTGCTTTGAAAGAAAGCCTTATGTCTTGCAGTAACAGAGCTGAAATTGCTAAAAACCAAAGCCAGAGTCTTAACGTAAGAGTGGCTGAATTACAATGCCAGCTCAATTGCAAACATCGAGAGGTGTCTGAGGTTAAAGTAAGGGCATTGATTGGGAAGAGATGGGATCCTGAGACTTGGGATGGTGACATATGGGCAGATAATCAGGAAGCTGGGGACACTGAGCCTGTAAATTCTGTTGAATCACTCCTGCCAGCAGAACCAATCCCATCTGAAGAGATTACTTCATGTTTGTCTACTAAACCACCATGCCCAGAAAAACCATTAGCCCCTCCACTCCCATCTGAGGAGATTAGCCCTAGCCCAGATGCCTCTAAAGAGCACTTGCCTGAGTCATTGCCTGGAGCATCATCTGAGGCAGATGCTTTACAAGATAATGCTGAATGTTCTCAAAACAATTCCACACCACCAATTCTGGCTTCTAGACCTATAGCTAGGCTTAAGTCCCAGCGAGCCCCAAAAGGTGAAGTACAAAGTGTGACACAGGAGGAGGTACGATATACTCCAAAAGAACTACTTGAGTTTTCTAATATGTACAAACAGAAACCTGGGGAATATGTGTGAGAATGGCTAGTAAGGGTGTGGGATAATGGTGCAAGGAACATAAAGATGGATCAGTCTGAGTTTATTGATATGGGTCCCCTGAGCACAGACCGTTCCTTCAATGTTTCAGCTAGAGAAGTTAGGAAAGGATCTAATAGTTTATTTGGTTGGGTTGCTGAAGCATGGATTATGAGGTGGCGGACACTAAATCAAGCTGAAGTACCAGACCTGCCTTGGTATACTGTAGAAGAAGGTATCCAAAGGCTTAGGGAAGTTGGCATGCTAGGGTGGACTTATCAAGTTAGACCCACAAACCCACACATGGAATGTCCAGAGGACACACCTTTTACCACAACTGTGAGGAACAAATTTGTGAAGGGAGCTCCAGCATCCTTGAAGACTGCTGTGATTGCTGTTTTATGTAAGCCAGATTTGACAGTGGGAACTGCGCTAACTGAATTAAGACACCTAACTACAATGGAGCTGATTGAACCCTGTGCTAGTAGGGGCCAAGTGGCTGCACTCAATCGACAAAGACAAGGTGGGCGTGGTTACAGTAATGGACAGAGGAGTCAAAGCGGTAATCAGAATAGTCTGACTTGTATGGACTTATGGCGTTGGCTACTTAGTCACGGTGTCCCTAGAAGTGAAACAGATAGGAATTTACTAAATATTTACTTGCTCTATACAAACGGATGAATTCTAGGTCAGGTGAACAGCAGTCTAACTCAAATCGCCAGAATAGAGAGCCACGGTCCCTCAATCAATGCCCAGATTTGAGCAAGTTTAAAGACCCACAACCCCCTGAATGAAGGAGAGGCCAGAACCCCTTGAGGAAGGACTCCAATACACTGCCAAAAATTTTTACTGTTAATCTTTCTCCCAGCCTTCCCCAAAGGGATCTACGGCCTTTTACAAGAGTGACTGTCCACTGCGGAAAAGGAAATAATCAGACTTTTTGGGGATTACTGGATACTGGCTCTGAGCTGACACTAACTCCAGGAGACCCAAAACGTCACTGTGGCCCACCAGTCAGAGTGGCAGCATATGGCGGTCAGGTTATTAATGGAGTCTTGGCTCATGTCCATCTAACATTAGGTCCAGTGGGTCCCCGAACCCATCCTGTAGTGATTTCCCCAGTTCCAGAATGCATAATTGGAACAGATATACTCAGCAACTGGCAGAACCCCCACACTGGATCCCTGACAAATAGAGTAAGGGCTATTATGGTAGGAAAAGCCAAGCTGAAGTGATTAGAACTGCCTCTACCTAGGAAAATAGTAAACTAAAAGCAATACCGCATTTCCAGAGGGATTGCAGAGATTACTGCCACCATCCCCATTCAACTCGCCTATTTGGCCTGTGCAAAAAACAGATGGACCTTGGAGAATGACAGTAGATTATTGAAAACTTAACCAGGTGGTGACTCCAATTGCAGCTGCTGTTCCACATGTAATTTCACTGCTTGAGCAAATTAATACATCTCCTGGTACCTGGTATGCAGCTATTGATCTGGCTAATGCCTTTTTCTCCATACCTGTTTCAAAGGACCACCAGAAGCAGTTTGCCTTCAGCTGGCAAGGCCAACAGTACACCTTCACTTGCCTCCCTCAGGGTTACATTAACTTTCCAGCCCTATGTCATAATTTAGTCCGCAGGGACCTTGATCGCCTTTCCCTTCCACAAGACATCGCACTGGTCCATTACATTGATGACATTATGCTGATCAGACCTAGTAAGGAAGAAGTGTCAATGACTCTGGACTTATTGGTAAAACACTTGTGTGCTAGAGGGTAGGAGATTAATCCCACAAAAATTCAGGCACCTTCCACTTCAGTGAAATTTCTAGGGGTCCAGTGGTGTGGGGTATGTAGAGACATTCCTACTAAAGTGAAGGATAAGTTATTGCATCTTGCTGCTCCCACAACTAAAAAGGAGGCACAACGCCTAGTGGGCCTCTTTGGATTTTGGAGGCAACATACTTCTCATTTGGGTGCTCTGGCCTATTTATCAAGTGACTTGAAAAGCTGCTAGTTTTGAGTGGGGACCAGAACAAGAGAAGGCTCTGCAACAGGTTCAGGCTGCTCTGCAAGCCACTCTGCCACTTGGACCACATGATCCAGCTGATCCAATGGTGCTTGAAGTGTCAGTGGCAGATAGAGATGCTGTTTGGAGTCTCTGACAGGCCCCTATTGGTGAATCACAGAGCAGACCCTTAGGATTTCAGAGCAAAGTTCTGCCATCCTCTGCAGATAACTAGTCTCCTTTTGAGAAACAACTTTTGGCTTGTTACTGGGCATTAGTAGAGACTGAACGTTTAACCATGGGACACCAAGTCACCATGAGGCCTGAGCTGCCCATCATGAACTGGGTGTTGTCTGACCCACAGAACCATAAAGTTGGACATGCACAACAGCACTCCATCATTAAATGGAAGTGGTATATTCGAGATCAGGCCTGAGCAGGACCTGAAGGCACAAGTTAGTTGCATGAGGAAGTGGCCCAAATGCCCATGGTCTCCACTTCTGTCACATTACCTTCCATCTCCCAGTCTGCACCTATGGCCTCATGGGGAGTTCCTTAGGATCAGTTGACTGAGGAAGAGAAAACTCATGCCTGGTTTACAGATGGTTCTCCACAATATGCAGGTGCCACTCGAAAGTGGACTGCAGCAGCCCTACAGCCCCTTTCTCGGACCTCCATGAAGGACAGTGGTGAAGGGAATTCCTCTCAATGGGCAGAACTTTGAGCAGTGTACCTGGTTGTTCACTTTGCTTAGAAGGAGAAATGGCCAGATGTGCGATTATATACTGATTCATGGGCTGTGGCCAATGGTTTGGCTGGATGGTCAGGGACTTGGAAGGAACATGATTGGAAAATTGGAAGGATTTATGGGGAAGAGGTATGTGGACAGACCTCTCCGAATGGGCTAAAGCCGTGAAGATATTTGTGTCTCATGTGAATGCTCACCAAAGGGTGACCTCAGCAGAGGATGATGTTAACAATCAAGTGGATAGGATGACATGTTCTGTGGAAACCACTCATCCTCTTTCCCCAACTACTCCTGCCGTTGCTCAATGGGCTCATGAACAAAGTGGCCATGGTGGCAGGGATGGAGGTTATGCATGGGCCCAGCAGCATGGACTTCCACTCACCAAAGCTGACCTGGCCACAGCCTCTGCTGAGTGCCTAATCTGCCAGCAGCAGAGACCAACACTGAGTCCCCAATATGGCACCATCCCTCGAGATGATCAGACAGCAACCTGGTGGCAAGTTGATTACATTGGACCACTTCCATCATGGAAAGGGCAGCGTTTTGTTCTTACTGGAATAGATACTTACTCTGGACATGGATTTGCCTTCCCTGCATGCAATGCTTCTGCCAAAACTACCATCCGTGGACTTACAGAATGCCTTATCCACCGTCATGGTATCCCACACAGCATTGCCTCAGATCAAGGGACTCACTTCAGAGCAAATGAAGTGCAGCAGTGGGCCCATGCTCATGGAATTCACTGGTCTTACCATGTTCCCCATCATCCTGAAGCAGCTGGATTGACAGAACGATTGAATGGCCTTCTAAAGACACAATTACAGCACCAGCTAGGTGGCAATACCTTGCAGGGTTGGGCCAATGTTCTCCAGGAAGCTGTATATGCCTTAAACCAGCATCCAACATATGGTGCTGTTTCTCCCATAGCCAGGATTCATGGGTCCAGGAATCAAGGGGTGTAAATGGGAGTGGCACCACTCACTATTACCCCTAGTGACCCACTTGCAAGATTTTTGCTTCCTGTCCCCTTGACCTTATGCTCTGTAGGCCTAGAGGTCTTAGTTCCAAAGGGAGGAATGCTCCCACCTGGAGACACATCACTGATGCCATTGAACTGGAAGTTAAGAATGCCACCTGGCCACTCTGGGTTCCTTATCCCTCTGGCTCAACAGGCAAAGAAGGGAGTTACCATACCGACTGGTGTGATTGATCCTGATTACCAAGACGAAATCAGATTGATATTACATAATGGAGGTAAAGAAGAGTATGTCTGGAATGCAGGAGATTCCTTGGGGCATCTCTTAGTATTACCATACCCTGTGATTAAAGTCAATGGAAAACTACAGCAACCTAATTCTGACATTACTAATGACACAGACCCTTCAGGAATGAAGTTTTGGGTCACCCCACCAGGCAAAGAACCATGACCAGCCGAGGTGCTTGCAGAGGGCAAAGGAAATACAGAATGGGTGGTGGAAGAAGGTAGTTCTAAATACCAGTTACGGCCACATGACCAGTTGCAGAAACAGGGACTGTAATTGTCATGACTATTTGTACTTTGTATGTGTGCATCAAATATTTTTGTTTCCTTCACTTATAAAATATAAGCTGTAAATGGGGCTAGTGCGTTTTCAATTGTATGCGTTAGTTGTATCATGTTAGGCACAAGTATGACTTTCTCATTGTCTTTATTCAGAGATTATGTATGGTTTAAGGAAAAGTGTACATGTGCCAAGTTGACAAGGGGTGGACTGTGATGGTTAAGATTGTGTGTCAGCTTGACTGGACCATGATTCTCCGTGTTTTAATGTAATCACTCCCATGATCGAATATACTGTGAATAGCTAATCAGACGAAAGGAAGTCTCCTTGCCAGTGTGGCCCGCATCCGTATATAAGCAGACGTTCTGGCTTTTTGCTCTCTCTGGATACTGCGGCTGCTTCCTGTCGTCTCATCTCCCGTTCTTGGGACTTGAGCTGTCAGCTTATCTGCCGAACCTGGGATTCATCGATCTGCACAGCCTGTGAGTGGGATCCCTACTCTCCGAACTTCCGATCTTGGGCTTGCCAGCTTCTGCAGCTGTGTTACTTGGGAGAAGCCTCTACCCTGATCCACGGACTTGGGATGTTCTAGCCACTACAATTGCATGAGCTGTTTCCTTGATATAATCTCTCTCTATATATATATTTATACACTTTACTGGTTTTGCTTCTCTAGAGAACCCAGCCTAAGACAGTATGTAATGGTATTGCATTGTGGTTTTAATTCACATTTTCCTGATAAGTAATGATGCTGAGTACATTTCATATCTTTATTGGCAATTTGAATATCCTGTTTTATGGAATGTCTGTTCAATCTTGCCAATGTTTCATCTGGTTGCCTTTTTCTTACTGATTTGTTCTTTATCTATTCAAGACTATAAAATATATATTATAAAAAATACATAGAGATATAGATATTGTGAATAGTTACCTTTTCACTCCCATAACTTTATCTCTAAATGAAAAGAAATACTTAATTTTAATGAAGTATAATTTATCAACTAAAAGTTATGTTATAGTTAATACTTTTTTCATCCTGTTTAAGAACTCTTTAGTCACAAAGATGTTCTCCTACATTTATTTAAAAGCTTGATTATTGTACCTCTCACATCTACATCTGTAATCTATCTGGGACTTTTTTTTTTTTTTTTTTTTTTTGGTACTGTGGCAGGTAGGAGTCAAGATATATTTTTTCTACATGGCTATCCAATGGACCCAGTACTATTTATGGAAGACTATCCTTTTCCCAACCACACTGTAGTGTTAGCTTTGTCATAAACCATGTTACTGTACATGTGTGGATCTGTTTCTAGAAACTTTATTCGGCCCCATTAGTTTTTCTAACCATATGCCAATCTCACACTATCTTAATCATTATAGATTTTTAATAAGTCTTGATAATTGAGAGTGTAAACCCTTTGTTCTTCTTCAAGATTGCTTTGGTTAACCGTAGTCCTTTGCATTTCATATGAATTTTAAATCAACCTGTCAATTTCTGCAGAAGCACCTACTAGTATTTTCATTGGTAATTTATGGAGACATGACATTTTTCCAATGTCGAGTCTTCAAATCCACGAGTGTGGTATGTCTTTCAATTATTTCAGCCTTCTTTCTCTCAACTGTGTTTTAGTTTTAAGAGTAAGGTCTTGTACCTCTTTTGCAACATTTGTTTTTGGCATCTTTTAGTAGATTTTTGAATGATCAAAATTAACTCCCTTACTCTGATTCCAGATTTACTAAACAGTGTTCTTTCCAAACTTAGATCTGCCTAGATAAAAGTATGTAATGGTGATAGCTACTGAGCTAGCCAATCCAATGTTCTGTAGTATAATCGAATAAACTGTCAGTTTTGTTTTGTACCTCACCTTGTGTGAACTCACTTAATATTAGCCCATCCCTGAGAGGCAGGTCCCTCTCCATGTGCATAAAAAATTATTTTTTTTAAAACCTCCTTTTCTTCAAGGGATATTGTGAGGAATTAATTAATCAATATATGTAAAATTGAAGCATATATTCAGCTTTCAATAAATCTTAGCTGTTATTATTATTTCTAACACAAAACTAATAACCAGATCTAGGAAAATAATGACTTTAATAACTTATTAACCCTGAGAAACTATGCACAAGAGGGAAGCAAATACTAACACTTCACAGTAAGCACTTTCTATGGCAAATTGCTAGACCATTTGCCATAGAAAGTGCCTATTGTGAAACACATAAAATGCAGTATGAAATGTTGCATTTTAAGCACAGATCAAAATTTTAAATTGCCAAATCTCAAAATTCTGTTTTTTTCTTTAAGTCTGTTACTGTCATTGCTACTTGCCATTGAGTTGGCAGTTCTATGTACAACAGAACGAAACATTGCCCAGTCCTACGCCATCTTCACGATTGTTGCTATGCTCCAGTCCATTTTTGCAGCCACTGTGTATTCTGAGTTTCTTCTAACCTAGAAGACTCATCTTACAGCACTATATCAGACAGTATTCTGTTGTGATCCATAAGGTTGTCACTGGCTAATTTTCAGAAGTAGATTGCCAAGCCTTTCTAGTCTGTCTTAATCTGGGAGCTCGGCTGAAACTTGTCCACCATGGGGGTGTCCAGCTGGTATTTAAAACACCAGTGGCGTAACTTCTAGCAACACAGCAACACAAAAACCACCACAGTATGACAAGCTATAGAAGGTTAGAGCTTTAGTATCTTGGAATAAAGGGCATAAGGAAGCCAAAGAAAACTCCCGAATGAAAAAAAAAAAAAAAAAAAACCCTAAAGTTAAGAACGTAAGACCCCTCCAAGTTGATAAACTAGCAACAATTCTAAATTTTACCTAAAGTTTACTCAGAAAACTACTTACTCTTCTTTCCAGTAAAAGACAAAGTTAGAAAACAGTGATACTTGTAGTCCTATCAATTAACTATCTTGAAATTTTTTAAAAGTTCATATTTGTAAGTTTGACTACATCCTAACCTCTGGAAAATTTAATTATTTTTAAATATTTTAGCCATTTTTTCCTACACTGAGGTCCTCTTTGCCTAGATATACTTAACTCTTTATCCATCTGTAAATATTTTCTTTTAGATCAATTAGTCAATATACTTACTATTCAGTAAATTACTCACAAGCTTTGTAATCCTATACCAGTTATTGAAAAAGACATAGAGTTAGAGGATTACATAATTCTAATGGACCCATAACACAAATTTTTTTTTGAGGGGGGTAAGGGTACAAGAACTACTTATGAACATCCATATTTTTCCTCTGTAGTATTTACGCAAACACACACACACACAGATTATTTCTTCATAAATGTGCCTCAAGAACCATGATTACAGTTAGCATTAACATAACTTTGTGAAAGAAAAATGTAGCACTTAGAGTTCCTGTAAAACAATAATCACTTTTATTGCTACTTTTTAACATATTTGAAACAAGTGATAGTATTCTAATTAAAGAGACAAATTTGTTTAAAATCCAACATTACAGATGTCAGCAACTCATCCTGCTTTCACAATAAAACAAAGAGCTTTAATATCAATAATGTTAAAAAATAAAAAAATCAGAGGATCAGATTAGCTTTATAAACATCTTTGAATAGAATTACTGATGTTTCAAGTAGTTTCCACTTTTCTAATTAACTAACTCTACCTACTCATCACAAAAATTAAATGATTTTTTAAAAATTTCTATTATTTTATTGAACTCAGGAATGAAGCTCAGAACACTATGTTTGAACCATGTTTAAGCACTTGCCATAATAATAGCTCAAACGTGACAACTCGATCTTCTACAAGTATTTTGTGCCTGGGTAGATTCAGAAGTTTTCTTTGTATCAACTGAGGCTTCATTTCCTGATAATATACTACTGAAACCAGTTTTGAAAGCATCTCATTTTTTTACTTACTTAGGTCACCCTTTCATTAAATATCAAATACAAAATAACTAAGAATAAACCACAGAAACAGAACAAACGCATGACGTGGAATGTCTTTTAAGATTCAGTAAGGGCAAATCAACGATCTCTTTGCTGTCACCAGCGCTGTACATGGGAATAGTCAGCAATAGTTTTTTGCCCGAAGACCACTTGAAGAAGGGGGGGGGGGTGGACCCTCTTCAGAAGGACTGATTGATTAGGGCTATAAGAAAGCCTGTGTTTTGTTTTCTAAGGGCACGAAAGGTCACACTAGTATCAGCACCTCTCCCAGCCACAGTCAAGGATCTAAGACAAGCCTGCAGGTGGAAACGGTTGAGTACCACCCCAAATTTGTACATCAGTAGCTTTATTGAGAGCCCAGAACAGTTAAGAATTGAGAAGCTTATCTTTAGTACTTTGTGTCTTTGATACTTGGCTTTTCTCTTGGAAAAGAAATAAGTTGTTGGCTGGTATGCAATTGATGTGATCTACACTCTGAACAAATACCATTCACAGTTGCTTCTGAATAAACAAGACGCTTTTTAGATTAGTTTACAAAGAATTGTGTGTGTCCTTTTGGATGCTGATAAGGCACAGTGCAGAAGCCAACTCACTTAGGTCAGCTCAAGTTAGTTACAACACTGTATCATTGATAACACCATTCTGAATTTGAGCTTCTTTTATTTTCCTTTATAGTAAGTTATGGCTTCCTTTCAAGCTGTTTGGTCTGCAGGTGTACTAAGTTCTGCAGCTATGCCAAGAAGTTGTACTTACAGATCAGAAAGGGCTAAATGCATGCTTCTAATGAAGCAATTAATTTAAGTACCCCCTTGTAGAGAAAAGTAGTTTATACCTAAAGTGAGTTCAGAATAAAGATTAGCCAACAGCACATGCTGTTAATAGTTGCTAATTAGATTCCTGATCCCATTATTCTGTGTTACCTTATTTTTTTGAACAAAGAGAATGAAAAGAAATTAAATGTAAATTGCAAGCCACATGTGTGGTGATAGACTTTTTTAAACATTCTATCATATTTGAAAAATTAAAGGATAAGAACTGTCTTAGTTAGCTAAAAACAAAAAAACCCAAATAGTTGCCTTTGAGTCGATTCCAACTCATAGCAACCCTATAGGACAGAGCAGAACTGCCCTATAGGGTTTTCAAAACTGTAATACACTCGTCTATCAGTTTGTTGTACTGTGGTGGTTTGTGTGTTACTGTGATGCTGGAAGCTATGCCACCAGTATTTCAAAATACCAGCAGGGTCACCCATAGTGGACTGGTTTCTGATGAGCTTCCAGACTAACACAGACTAGGAAGAAGGACCTGGAGGCCTACTTCTGAAAAAACTTGCCAGTGAAAACCTTACGAATAGCAGCAGAACACTGTCTGATATAGTGCCAGAAGATGAGCCCCTCAGGTTGGAAGGCACTCAAAATACTGTCGCAGTGGCGACGATCGTCGGGGCGGTGAAGACAGTAACCAAACACAACTCTTACAGAGAAGTGGGGCCAAGGAGGGTCACTCAGAGGAGTCGACCCCGGCTTCAGTCCCAGGAGTTTTTTACAGTCGATACAGCAAGCAGCGAAGCAAATAAGAGAACAATGGGCTTTGGGTGAGTAACAATAAGTTTCGGGCAAGGGAGAAGGAATTCAGGTAAACAAGCCAATCAGTAACGGGACAATAGGTTGGGAAAACAAGTCGTGCCTAGTCTCCTCCTCATCACTGACAAGTCTCAACGTGTCCTGTGCAGCACAGAGGGCTTTGAGGGGCTAAAGTTGTCAATAGTGTAGTCATGTTTAAATGGCATATATCCCCACAAAATATGACTGGGGAAGAGCTGCCTCCTCAAACTACAATCCACCTTAATGACATGGATGGAGAAAAGTTTTTGGGGCCTTCATTTGCTGAGGTGGCACCACTCAAAATGAGAAGAAACAGCTACAAACACCCATTAGTAATCGAACATGGAATGTACAAACTATGAATCAAAGAAAGTTGAAAGTCATCAAAAATGAAACAGAACACATAAAGATCAATGTCCTAGGTATTACTAGCTAAAATGGACTGGTATTGGCCATTCTGAATCAGACAATCATATGGTCTACTATGCTGGGAATAACAAATTGAAGAGGAATGGCATCACACTCATTGCCAAAAAGAACATTTCAAGATCTACCCTGAAGTACAATACTGTCAGTAATAGGATATCCATACACCTATTATTCAGCTTTACTCCCCAACCACTAAGGCCAAAGATGAAGAAACTGAAGATTTTTACCAAGTTCTGCAGTCTGAAATTGACCAAACATGCAATCAAGATGCACTGATAATTACTCTTGATTGGAATGCAAAAGTAGGAAACAAAGAAGAAGGATTGGTAGTTGGAAAATATGACCTTGCTGATAAAAAGGATGCCAGAGATCACATGACAGAATTTTGCAAGATCAATGACTTATTTATTGCAAATACCTTATTCATTGCAAATACCTTTTTTCAACAATATAATACTGTGCCATCACAACTCCTTATAGCTGAATTAGGTAGTATCAATTGATACTACTGCATAATACTGCTCATTTCCACAGTCAGCCTCTGGCCTTGCTCTGACTGATACTGAGGTTTTCCACGGTCTCTATCCACAGAGGTAGTCGATTTGCTTCTTGTGTATTCCATCTGGTGAGGTCCATATGTATAGTCGCCGCTTATGTTGCTGAAAACAGGTGTCTGCAATGAAGACATTGTTGGTCTTGAAAAATTCTATCATGCATTCTATCTCACAGTTTAGGCGGCTAGAAGTCCAAATTCAGGGTGCTTGCTCTAGGGAAAGGCTTTCTCTCTCTGTGAGCTCTGAAGGAAGGTCGTTGTCTCTTTTGAGCTTCAGTTCCTGAGCAATCTTCATGTGGACTGGCATCTCTCTTCCCTCATGTCTGCTTCTTCAACTTGCTTGTTTAATATCTTTTATATCTCAAACGAGATTGACTCAAGATACACCCTACACAAATCCTGTCTTATTAACATAACAAAGACAACCCATTCCCAAATGGAATTATAACCACAGGCATAGAGGTTAGGATTTACAACACATATTTTTGGGGGTCACAATTCAATCCATAACAGGAGCATATTTAATCACTAGATGAAAAGGAAAGAAAGGTTTAATCAACAAACCACTGGGCTATCTACTTTTGATAAAACAAACATCACGCAAAGAATTTAGAAAAACTAAGTGGAAAGAAAAGGACTATTTTCTTATTTGTTACGTATTTATTAAAAAAAAAAAAAAAAAAACTGACTATTGGTGTAGTGGTTGAGAGCTTGGCTGCTAACCAAAAAGTCGGCAGCTCAAATCCACCAGGCACTACTTGGAAACCCTATGGGGCAGTTCTACTCTGTCCTATAGGGTTGCTATGAGTCAGAACTGACTCGACGGCACCTAACAACAACATTCATGTTTGTCTTTTTATCAGCATTCCCACACTGAAGATTTTTCACTTAGTAATTTATCCTAGCATTCATCATTAATAGCATGCCGACTTGCTAGTTGATGTTATCTGTCTGACCAACAAGTAAATTTTTTATTTGAAAAATGACCACAAAATCAATTTACCTTTATATTTCCAAAGCAATTAAAATACAAAAATACCAAAGTAACCTTCTGTAGTAGAAGTGGTTTCCTGAAATAATGTTTTCAAGTTAGAATTTTCTCAACTCTAAGTTTGAAGAATGTACAGGATTTTTAAATACCTTTCCAATTATGTCAGAATTATCCCTATCCTAGCCATGTGGATTCACCTGTTATTTTCCTGGTTTTAGCACTGAAAATTCTATGCCCTAGAAAAATTCTCAATCCCAGGCAAATTGGGATGGTTGGTCACCCAAAGTAGAGTAAAATGCAGCTACAGATGTTGACATAATCTTGTTTGAAAATTTGTAAAGTACAGCCGATGTTCAAGGAAAACATCAAGTTAACAATCTGATGCTTCAGGAATAAAGCAGTAGAACTATAAAATAAATTTAGAAAGTAAGAAGTCTCTACCATGGTCGGGGTCCATTCTCAATTACTTCCTATGTCTGTGGAATGCCAGATGCTACCATTCCAAAATCATAACACTGCTCACTTCCACTGCTTATCTTTTACAAACACCATTAATAATCATTGTGAAGTGATTCATTTAAGTTTCATTTCCTCCTTTATCTTACCCTATGAAGTGGGTATTACAAAGTAACAAAATGACCTAGCTCCTGAATAAGTTTCCCAAGATCCAAAATGCCTTTAAAATTAGACCCAAAGTTCCAAGACTACGACTCCCTTCGTATTCATCCAACGGCCCCTCTCAGTTACAAACAAACTTGACAAAAGATGAGAGCATACTTACTGGTTTGGAAACTTTCTAAACTTTCACAAGAACACTTTAGTTTTAATTACAGAGTTTCATGCGAGAATGACACTTGACAGAACTAAAGAGAAGAAAACAGATAAGACACTACCTGAAATATACCATTAGCTAATCAACAGTCTTTTGTCAATAAGAACTTGGTAATTATGATTTCTTCAGTCTTGAAATTTTTTATTCCTCTTCTATATTTTAATGTCAGAAGTATTTTCATATGAAACACCCTCAGTTAAGCTTACACACAGTCTTTTCTACCTGAAAAACGTGCTGCTCAAAAATGAAATATAATTAAATTCTATGGGGAAAGAACAGGACTTTCGCTGTACTTTTACCGTCACTCATAAGCCCACCATTTACTTGCAACTACCCATTTATCTGCCTGTTTTCTAATGGCAAACAAGAAGATGGCTGACAAGAGAAATAAGAGATAATCCTAAAAAATAATACGTATAATATACCCTGAATTGTTGATACTACCTAATTCAGCTATAAGGAGTCATGATGGTGCAGAGGTTAAGCACTGGGCTGCTAACCGAAAGGTCGGCAGTTTGAACCCACCAGCGGTTCCACAGGAGAAAGATGTGGCAGTCTACTTCCATAAAGATTACAGTCTTCGAAACCCTGTGGATAGTTCTTCTGTCCTATAGTGTCACTATGAGTCGGAATCAACTCGACAGCACACAACAACAATTCAGCTATACAAAAGTATTTAGGTTGAACCACGTTGAGTTTGCCAATATTTAACAATTTTTAATGAACAAAAATAGAAATTTCACACAGTTCAAATTACAGCAAGAGTTATAAACAGCTCATGAGGACTTACATTCCAAATTAGATGAGTCATTACATACTTATTTCCCATGGTGCAATTTCTGAGTCTAAATCATTTTCAACTACATCACTGAACATATTCTGAACAACTCTGCTGGCAGGAAGTTTCAAGGTATAAGTGAAAGATGTCAATTCTGAGTTCCCAAAGATGATGCAATCTCAAACTGAACTGAAACTTTGTACCTGCTAAAACTTAAATCAAGTTCTGTTCTCTTCAGCACAGATACAAATCCTAATGTCTCCAGGGGCCATGCAGGTCAAGTGTAAGCCCATATGCAAGGGTGGAGACTATAGCAAACTGAAGGCTGCAAGTGACTATATAAAAGTGGCAGCTGTTCTTCAGTGCCAGATCATGGATAAGGCTGTTGGTGGTCAGCCATTCTGATTATTCAAGAAACCTATAATTCATATTTTTATGTAGAAGTCACCTAACTTTTAAATATTGGCTTGTATTTTTTAAAAGACACTAGATATGCCAAACAAAACAGACTTAGTCCAACTTCTAAGGCCAAGAGTTTTTAACCTTTACTGGATCTGGAACCAACTTCTTCATCTCCAAACTCTTGAAATAGAGGATCTTTACCTGACAAATCTGATGCTTTCCAAAGTCACTGGCTAAAGGGGCCTAGATGGCCTCTCGCAACTAAAGTGACTACTGAAATACAGCAAGTCAGGCAGACAGTGAACTCCTTTACCTCCACACTGAACAAATATTGAACACTTGAACAAAAAACAGGGAGAGCAGGAATCCACCCATCAATACACCAAATACTTATTTGGATCCTGCCAGATGCCGGGTACAGGTACTATGTTAAGTGTCAGCCGGGGATACGCTTATAAATAAAATAGACATCTCCCCTGCTTGCGCAATATTTATAATCTCATGAAAAGAGAGTCAAATAAGCACATGCTACAAAATAGCATGGTAAGAGCTATAACGGGGTAGGAAAGGGTGGCAGGAGAATCAGGATCAGAGGTACACAGATTGAGACAGTCACAGAAGGCTTTTTGGAGGAAGTGACATATACGACCAGAACTAAAGGATGGATGAGGAATTCTCAACCCACCTCTGTCCCTTTGTTCAGCATTCCCACACTGAAGATTTTTTACTTAGTCAATATCTACTCATTCTTTCAAGGCCCAGAAGTCTGGAAAACAGATTATGATCAGTCTCTAAGGAACCCAGTTGTCAATCACAGTATTCCCCACTGAAAAGAAAGAGGATCTGATTTAGGGAGGATAAGAGGATAATCAGCTCTATCCCCTGACCAAAGGGGCCCTAACTTAGTTATCTAGTGCTGCTATAACAGAAATATCACAGGTGGATGGCTTTAACAAACAGAAATTTATTCCTTCACATTCTAGGAGGCTAGAAGTCCAAATTCAGCTCCAGAGGAAGGCTTTCTCTCTCTCTCAGCTCTGGGGGAAGGTTCTTCTCATCAAGCTTCCCCTGCGTCTAGGAGCTTCTCAGTGAAGGGACCCCAAGTCCAAAGGATGCACTCTGCTCCTCATTCTTCTTGCTTGGTGGTAATGAGGCCCCTATCTCTTTGCTTGCTTCCCTCACCTTTTATCTCTTGGAAGATAAAAGGTGATGCAAGCCATACCTCAGGAAAACTCCCCTTGCCTGGGGTCAGGGCTGTAACCTGAGTAAGAATGTTGCATCCTACCCTAATCTTCTTTAACATAATCTAATCTTGCCTCATTAACCACCGGCAGAGATTAGGATTTACCAAACATAGGAAAGTAGCATCAGTTCACAAAATGGAGGACAATCACACAATACTAGGAACGATGGCCTAGCCAAGTTGACACATATTTTGGGGAGACACAATTTAATCCATGACAGGTCCTGAGCTGAATTATTCACACTGAATCACTCCTGATGGAATTTAAGGTATATAGCCAGTGACTCACTGAAATAGGATTTTGAGAGCTTCAAAATTCTAGTACTGCTCTGTCGGCTTTCCAAGTTTTGGCCTTATAACATTTGAATGAAGCAAACAATGAAGTTAACCCATATTAAAAGCCAGTTATTATAAGGTATAATTTTGGAGGCTGTGTTTTCACAGCATGGAATGTTAGTGTCTGGCAAAAAGAAAGTTACCTGCAAAAGTGGCACTAAGGTCACACAGTTAAGAAAGCACCTCTTTACACAACTCTATTAAATCAGAAAGATGATCAGCAGCCTTTCTATTGCTACAACTAATATCAACTCTGAAACTAAATCCGAAAAAGACTGTTGTTAGCTGCTGTCAAGTCTGCCCCCAACTCATGGTGATCCATGCGCAATGGAACAAAAAGGTGCCCAATCCTGCACCATGATTAGTTGTGAACTGGACCATTGCTTGGACTATTGTGATCCATAGGGTTTTCACTGGATGATTTTCAGAAGTAGATAGCCAGGCCTTTCTTCCTAAAAAGACTGTTAGACTTCTTCCAAGTATTCTAAAATAGCACTGAATCAAAAACGTTCATCACTATAAAGCACAGTAAGTCACCTACAATATTCAAAATGCAGAATTATCAAGAATGGTTTTTTCATTAAGAAAACCTTGTAAATTTTAGATGCTTTAGAGATCATATAACCATTTTTTAAAATCAAAATCTTCCACAAAAGAATTAATGAAATCTCTACTAACAAACCCACAGCTCAACTGTCAGTTTGTTGTACTGTGGTGGCTTGCGTTTTGCTGTGATGCTGGAAACTATGCCACCAATATCTAAAATACCAGCAGGGTCGCTCACAGTGGACAGGCTTCAGCAGTGCTTCCAGACTAAGACAGACTAGGAAGAAGGATGTGATCTACTTCTAAAAAAACTGGCCAGTGAAACCTTATGAACAACAGCAGAACAGTCTTCCCCAAGAGAATTAATGAAATGTCTAGTAACAAATAAAGCTATTTTGTGTGAGAGAAACAAGTTTAATTTTGCAATGCAAAACTTAAAAAGCTGATCTGAGAAGCTATCCAAAGTTAATTTCAGAGTCACTTAATACAGAGGAAAAAACAGAACTTCCTAGTTAAGTTGAAATAATGAACTGATACCAATCTTTGGGAAACTAGTTGCAAAACATCCACTCCATCTACCAAGCAAACATTCATTAAGACAGTACTATGTACAAACTTTGTGCTCTGTAGGAACTCCAGCAGATTAAAAAAAAAAAAAAATTAATAATATCTACCCTCTAGAAACTTTTAATCCAGTTAGGACAATTTGACACAATAGAGTTCTATAAAAATATAACTAAAACACAATGTAGCAGATAATTTTGCTCAATTGGCGTTAAAGTGCTAACAAAGTAATCAGGAAGAGAAATGTTAAAGATCTGTTGATAATATATGAAGCTACTGCATTTTTCTAATGTTAAAAAAAAGTTCAGCACCAAAACAAACAAAAATAGGAGCAATAAGAGAATGTTCATACAAGGAACAAAAATAAACTAGTAAATTCGCTAAAAGCAACAATGATGCAATTCCAATGCCTTGAAAATTAACTTTTATTGACAAGTGAAATGCATATTATTTTATTCAGTTCTGCATGCATGAACACTCCACTTTGGCCAAAGTACATGAACGTCCAATGAAGCATAATAAATACAAAATTCTTTCGAGATATCCAGAAAGATGCCAACTGAAGCAAATGGTTTTTGTTATAATAAAGGATTTAGCATTTGGCATATATCAAAATAAATTATTATTCTATCAAATATACTATTCAAAAACAAGGTTATAATAAGTTTTTTGTATATTTTAGTATGACATCTTCTTTAACCAAATAATGGATAAATGATGACCAGGCCCATTTTTATAACACTTTCATTATTTTGAAATGCTTAATTTTCTGTTAAATCTTATTTGGAAGATAAGCTAGATAACTGAGATATTCTAAAAACCAAACACCTATGCTCTTCAAAAGACTTCACTAAAAGAGTAAAAAGAGAACCTACAGACTGGGAAAAAATTTTTGGACAGTACAAGTCACACAAAAGGCTGATCTCCATAATCTGTAAGAAAATCCAACAGCTCTACAACAAAAAGACAAATAATCTTATTTAAAAATGGGCAAAGGAAATGAACAGACACTTCACCAAAGAAGACATTCAAGCGGCCAACAGGCACATGAGGAAACGCTCACAATCACTAGCCATTAGAGAAATGCAAATTAAAACCACAATGAGAGACCATCTCACCCTGGCATTACTGGCACGAATCAAAAACACTGGAAATAACAAATGTTGGAGTGGCTGCGGGGAGATTGGAACTCTTATGCACCGCTGGTTGGAATGCAAAATGATACAACCATTTTGGAAAATGATATGGGGCTTCCTTAGGAAGCTAGAAATAGACATACCAAAGGATCCAGCAATCCCACTCCTAGGAATATATCCTAGAAAAATAAGAGTCGTCACATGAATAGACATATGCACACCCATGTTCATGGCAGCATTCTTCCGAACAGCAAAAAGATGGAAACAACCTAGATGCCCATCAACAGATGAATGGATAAACAAACTATGGTACATACACACAATGGAGTACTATGCAACGAGAAAGAACAACAACGAATCTGTGAAGCATCTCATAACATGGATGAAACTGGAGGACATTATGCTGAGTAAAATAAGTCAATCACAAAAGGACAAATATTGTATGAGACCTCTATTGTAAAAACCCATGAAAAAGTTCACACACAAAATGTAACAATCGTTGTTGGTTACCAGGGATGGGAGGGGTAGGGGGGAATACTAAATAGGCAATAGATAAGTGGTATCTTTGGTGACGGGTGAGACAGTACACAATACAGGGGAAACCAGCACAACTTGTACAAGGAAAGGTCATGGAAGCTCCATAGACACATCCAAACTCCCTGAGGGACTGAATTGCTGGGTGGAGGGCTATGGGGACCATGATCTCAGGGAACATCCAGCTCAATTGGCATAACATAGTTTATAAAGACAATGTTCTACATTCTACCTTGGTGAGTAGCATCTGGGGTCATAAAAGCCTGTGAGCAGCCATCTAAGATACTCCACTGGTCTCACCCCTTCAGGAGCAAGAGAGAATGAAGAGAACAGGGTACAAGGAAAAGATCAGTCCAAGGGACTAATGGACCACAGCTACCATGGCCTCTACCAGACTGAGTCCAGTACAGCTAGATGGTGCCCGGCTACCACCACTGACTGCTCTGACCAGGATCACAACAGAGGGTTCTGGACAGAGCTGGAGAAGGATGTAGAACAAAATTCTAAGACACACAAAAAAGACCAGATTTACTGGCCTAAAAGAGACCGGAGAAACCCCAAGAGTATGGCCCCCAGACACCATTTTAGCTCAGTGGTGAAGTCACTTCCAAGGTTTACCGTTCAGCCGGGGATTGGATAGCCCCATAAAACAAAACGGGACTAAAAATGAGGCACAGCAGTCCAAGACAAGGACTAGAAGGCAGAAGGGGACAGGAAAGCTGGTGACAGAGAACCCAAAGTTGAGTAAGGACAGTGTGGACGTGTAGTGGGGTTGTTAACCATTGTCATAGGGCAACATGTGTACTAACTGTTTAATAAACTATTTTGTTCTGTAAACCTTCATCTAAAGTGAGAACAGCAGCACAACTGGAGAGCGTACTCGATGTCACTGAACTACGCAGGTAGAAAAATTTTTGAAATGGTATATCTTTGGCTACGTATATTTTCACGAAAAAAAAAGGTCGAGAAGGGAAAGGGTTGACATGTCGTGGGGTTGTTAATCAATGTCATAAAACAGTATGTGTACTACTGTTTAATGAGAAACTATTTGTTCTGTAAACCTTCACCTGAAGTACAATAAAAAACAAGAAGGAAAAAAAAAATCTTGTTTGGAAGTTAACTGTATACAGGTACCAGTGTAGCTGGTAGCCAATAAGATTCAATCAGTGAGAACTTTCCAGGATATGAAGATCACGGTTAGATAGATGGGAACATTCAGTTCAGGTACGACTGGCTTAATATCTAAGGAGGTTCTTTAATTCAGGATATAATAAAAGAAAAAGAGAGACAGACAAGTAATAAATTGAAAACAAAAACAAGATAAACTTACTGAAAAACTAAATTAAGGCACATATAAAGTTAATAACAATATCTAATACAGAAGCAAACCAAAATCAAACCATCTGCCATCTAGTCTATTTCAACTCATGGTGACCTCATATGTTACAGAGTAGAACTGCTCCATAGGATTTTCTTGGCTATCATCATTATGGAAGCAAATCACCAGGCCTTTCTTCCACAGCATCACTGAGTGGGTTCAAACAACCAAGATTTAGGTTAGTAGTTGAGCATAAACCATTTGTGACACACGGACCTTATAGTACAGAGAGAGCTTCATTAAATCATTAACATCTAATAAAAACTCAAGCCACCAGTGACTGTCAGTGAGGGGATGGAAAAAAAAAAAAAATACTGCGCATATGCCATGAACTGTGCTACAAATTTCACAAGCACTGCTCTAATCCTCATAGTCAACCATTTTAGAAATAAGAGCACTAAAATTCAGTAAAGTTAAGTAAGGGCAGAAGTGTTTTCAAATCCAGGCTTATCCAATCTACTTCCCAGAAGGGAAGTCTCAACCCTGGAGAGCCTCTATATGGGTCTCATATTTGACCTCACTTTCTGGCTTTCAGCCTCTCTCTGAATCTTCTCACTGTGTAATTATTAAGGTACCATAACCACTGCTACCTCCTACCTGTAAATGTTCTTTGCTTCTACTGCTATTGAATTGCCTTTCCTTAACCTATGAACAAGAAGTCCTGGTGGAACAAAAGTTAAGCACTGGGCTGCTAATCGAAAGATCGGCGGTTTGAACCCACCAGCTGCTCCACAGGAGAAAAGACCTGACAATCTGCTGCTATAAAGATTTACAGCCTAGGAAACTCCATGGGGTAGTTCAACTCTGTCCTATAGGGTTGCTATGAACTGGAATCAACTCAGTGTCACACAACCACCACCACCACCACTATTCTGTCGTTAAGTGTCTTCAATTAAGTTTCGACTCATAGTGGCCCTATGTACAACAGAATGAAACACTGCCTGGTCCTGCACCATCCTCACAATCCTTGCTATGATTGAGCCCACTGTTGCAGCCACTGTGTGAATACATCTTGTTGAGAGTCTTCCTCTTTTTCGCTGACCCTCTACTTCACCACACATGACATCTTTCTCCAGGGACTGGTTTCTTCTGATAACGTGCCCAAAGTATATGAGACAAAATCTTGCCACCTGCACTTCTATGGAGCATTCTGGTTGTACTTCTTCCAAGACAGATTTGCTGGTTCTTCTGGCAGTTCATGGTGTACTTAATATCCTTTGCCAACACCAGAATTCAAATGTATCAATTCTTCTTTGGTCTTCCTTATGCATTGTCCAGCTTTCAAATGCATGAGGCAACTGAAAAAACCCATGGCTTGGGTCAGGCGTACCTTAGTCTTCAAAGTCACATCTTTGCTTTTTTACACTTTAGAGAGGTCTTTTGCAACAGATTTGTCCAATGCAATATGTTGTTTGATTTCTTGACTAAGGCTTCCATGGGTGTTGATTGTGGATGCAAGTAAAATGAAATCCTTGACAACTTCAGTATTTTCTCCGTTCATCATGACATGGCTTATTGGTCCAGTTGTGAGGATTTTTTGTTTTTTTTTGTACTTCAGATGAAGGTTACTGCACAAATAGTTTCTCATTAAACAACAGTACATGCATTGTTTTATGACATTGGTTAACAACCCCACGACATGTCAACTCTCCCTTCTCGACTTTTTTTTTTTTTTTTTTGGTGGAAATACACATAGCCAGAGAAACACCATTTCAAAAATGTTGACATGCACAGTTCAGAGACATCGACTACACTCTTGCAATTGTGCTGCTATTCTCACTTTAGATGAAGGTTTACAGAACAAAATAGTTTCTCATTAAACAGTTAGTACACATGTTGCCCTATGACAATGGTTAACAACCTCACAACACATCAACACTGTCCTTACTCAACTTTGGGTTCCCTATCACCAGCTTTCCTGTCCGCTTCTGCCTTCTAGCCCTTGTCTCTGGACTGCTGTGCCTCTTTAGCCCCGTTTTGTTTTATGGGGCTGTCCAATCCCCAGCTGAACGGTGAACCTCGGAAGTGACTTCACCACTGAGCTAAAAGGGTGTCTGGGGGCCATACTCTTGGGGTTTCTCCATTAGGCCAGTAAATCTGGTCTTTTTTGTGTGTCTTAGAATTGTTCTACATCCTTCCCCAGCTCTGTCCAGAACCCTCTGTTGTGATCCTGGTCAGAGTAGTCAGTGGTGGTAGCCGGGCACCATCTAGCTGTACTGGCCTCAGTCTGGTAGAGGCCATGGTAGCTGTGGGCCATTAGTCCTTTGGACTAATCTTTCCCTTGTATCTTGTTCTCTTCATTCTCCCTTGCTCCCAAAGGGGTGAGAACAGTGGAGTACCTTAGATGGCTGCTCACAGACTTTTAAGACCCCAGACGCTACTCACCAAGGTAGAATGTAGAACATTGTCTTTATAAACTGTGTTATGCCAATTGAGCTAGATGTTCCCCGAGACCATGGTCCCCATAGCCCTCCACCCTGCAATTCAGTTCCTCAGGGAGTTTGGATCAGTTGTGAGGATTTTTGTTTTCTTTATGTTGATGTATAATCCATAGTGAAGGCTGTAATCTTTGATCTTAATCAGTAAGTGCTTCAAGTCCTCTCATTTTCAGCAAGCAAGGTTGTGTCATTTGCATATCACAGCTTGTAAATGAATCTTCCTCCAATTCTGATGCCCCACTCTTCTTCATACAGTCCAGCTTCTCATATTTGCCCTGCATATAGATTGAATAAGTATGGTGAAAGGATACAACCCTGACACACACCTTTCCTGATTTTAAACTACGCAGGATCCCCTTTGCTCTGTTTGAACAACCGTCTCTTGGTCTATATACAGGTTCTGCAGAGCGAAATTAAGTGTTCGGGAATTCCCATTCTTCACAATGTTATCCATAATTTGTTATGATCCACACAGTCAAATGCCTTTGTATAGTCAATAAAACACAGGTAAACATCTTTCTGGTATTCTCTGCTTTCAGGGAGGATACATCTGACATCCCTTTTTCCACGTCCTCTTCTGAAGCTGGCTTGAATTTCTAGCCTTTCCCTGTTGATGTACTCCTGCAACTGTTTTTGAATTATCTTCAGCATAATTTTACTTATGTGTGGTATCAGTGATATTGTTCGATAATTTCTGCATTCTGTTGGATCACCTTTCTTTGGAATGGGCATGAATATGGATCTCTTCCAGTCGCTTGGCCAGGTAACTGTCTTCCAAATTTCTTGGCAAACACGAGTAAGCACTTCCAACGCTGCATCTGTTTGTTGAAACATCTCAATTGGTATTCTACTAATTCCTTGAGCCTTGTTTTTTGCCAGTGCCTTCAGTGCAGCTTGGACTTCTTGCTTCAATACCATTGGTTCTTAATCATATGCTATTGAATATCGACCAATTCTTTTTAGAACAGTGACTCTGTGTATTCCTTCATCTTCTTTTGATGCTTCCTGAGTTGTTCAATATTTTCAGTATCACAACTCAAGGCTTCAATTTTTTCTTCAGTTCTTTCAGCTTGAGTAACGCCAAACATGTTCTTCCCTTGTGGCTTTCTAACTCCAAGTTTTTGCACATTTCATTATAATACTTCACTTTTTCTTCTCAAACTGCCCTTTGAAATCTTCTCTTCAGCTCTCTTACTTCATCATTTCTTCCATTCGCTTTAGCTACTCAATGTTCAAGAGGAAGCTTCAGAGACTCTTCTGATACGTTTCGGTCTTTTCTTTCTTTCCTGTCTTTTTAAAGCCCTTTTACTTTCTTCATGTATGATATCCTTGATGTCATTCCACACCTTGTCTGGTCTTCAGTCATTAGTGTTCAATGCATCAAATCTATTCTTGAGATGGCCTCTAAATTCAGGTGGGATATAGTGGGATATACTCAAGGTCGTACTTTGGCTCTCATGGACTTGTTTTAATTTTCTTCAACTTCAACTTGAACTTGCATATGAGAAATTGATGGTATTACACAGATCTAATTCATGTTGTTGTTAGGTGCCATCAAGTCAGTTCTGACTCATAGCAACCCCATATACAACAAAATGAAAAATTGCTTGGTTATGTGCCATCCTCACAATCATTGCTATGTTACACTGTTGGAGACACTATGTCAACCCATCTTGTTAAGGGTCTTCCTTTCTTTTGCTGACCCTCTGCTTTACCAAGCATGATGTCCTTCTCCATGGACTGGTCCCTCGTGATAACATGTCCAAAGTACGTCAGACAAAGTCTCGCTATTCGCCCTTCAGAGGAGCATTCTGGCTGTACTTCCTCCAAGACAGATTTGTTCATTCTTTTGGCAGTCCATAGTATACGCAATATTCTTCACCAACACCATAATTCAAATCAATCAATTCTTCTTTGGTCTTCTTTATTCATTGTCCAGCTTTGGAATGCATTCGAGGTGACTGAAAATACAATGGCTTGGGTGAGGTGCACCTTAGTTCTCAAAGTGACATAAGCTGATATATAATCCACAATTTTCACACTTGGATACTTCCAGTAGTACAGGCTAAGTTCATTATGCAAGATTATTATACCTTCTCCCTAAATACTTGGTGTATTTTTATTCTAACAACAGAATTTTCAAAATACAGTCATTTCCTTCTTCTATTAATGGACATAACTGTTAGATTCCCAAAGATAAACATTTCTTTGAGTCTTTACATGGCTCAAGACATTTATAGGAACTCCTAACTTCACTTGTTTTAAAATTGAAAAGGTAAGAAGTTACTGGAGTAACTACAGATTTATGTCCAGTAAATATACAAATATGTTTAAGTATTCCCCTACTCTTTCCCCATACTCTAGTCTCTCTCTCTCTCTCTCTCTTTTTTTCCCCCTTGATACAAATTCTGTCTGAAAGACAAACAATATATTTTGAAGTATAAATACAAAAGAACACAAAACCCATTGGCTTAAATATGCTTCCATAGAAAAACTCATAAATTCTCTATGCACAACTACCTATGACATATTCATGCTAAAAAGAAAAAAAAAATTAAACCTGAATCTGGTCACACTCTGGCTCTACCAATTTACAAGGAACATAAGGGACAGAGGAACATGTTAAACAACACCAAGAGTATACAATAGGCAAAATCTAGACTGTCGGAAACTCCATGGGACAACAAATCCAGTTTCTTCAACAAATAAGTTTCAATGAAAAAGACATGGGTGGGCAGGTTGGAATCTATAGATTCGAAGAGACTTAATGGACATAAACATCTGTAATTTATAGATCATATTTCAATTATGATTCAACCAACAGTTAAAAATTCATGAGACCATTTGAGAAACTTTAAAACAGACAAGATATTTGATGATACTAGGGAATTATTGTTATTTTTTTAAATATGATAATAGAATTATAGTTATGTTTTTTAAAAGTGCATTTACTTTTTAAGAGATACATACTGAAATATTTCCAGATAAAAGGATATAATGTCTGGGATTTATTTCAAAACAATACAGAAAGGAAGAATGAAGTTTGAGTAGAATATACATGAAATAAGATGAACAATAGCTGATAATTGTGCTGGGTGATGAATACATGGTCCATTATACTACTCTATTTTTGTATATGTTTGAAATCCTCCATAATATGTAAGAAAAGAGTTTTGATAAGTGCAATCTGATCAATAGGCTGATTATGTTCATTATAATATTTATATTTATTGCATAAATGTTAAAATAATAGTAGAAGTTTATTCTTCGAAATATAATTCTTCAAAACTTAGGATCCAATTTAAAGAAGCACTGGACTCAGTATTGGCTCCTTGGTAAATACTCCTGTCTGGTAAGCATTACGCCAGGAACACGGGCACATAGTTCACTGGCAAATTTTACTGTGCAAAATTGTATCAAAGTGCTAAAGCTGAAAAAAATTTGTTCTACGTTCAACTGAAAGGTTAGTTATCTAGTAATAAAAAATATCCGAAGTTATTTCAATATTTTATTGGTTATATATTAATAATTTGTTCTTAAAACCAAAGCTTGTAAAAAATTGTTTAATATATGAACCACTTCACATGTATATTCAATTATTGAATGTAACAACTACAGTAAAGAAACTAGAATAAGAATGCTGCTCTTTTCCAAAATTTCCAGTTCTGTGGCATATCATTAGAATCACATAATCTTAGATTTATGACCTAACCAATATGAATCAAACACCGGTTACAGTCCCTGGTTCATAATCAATAAGAAAGCCTGATTCAAATGGTTGAATTCATTTAGCCTATACTGATTTGAATGACTGGCTTACACTTTTCCTTCTCAATTCCTTAAAAAAAAACCAGGTTCCCAACTGAAGGACTCAACGTTAGCTATCACTAACACTTGTTAGCGAATGCCATCTATGCCATGGTCCATGTTCCACTGCACTGTAGGTTAAGAGTGCTCTTTCACCCAACTGGTAGAGAGAATTCGTTGATTTTGCTACCCAACACAGACTCTCATGACTTGTAGCAAGAATACTTTGAATGATTCCCACCTCTGCTATTCTCAGCCCACGGGCTTTGGGCGAAGCCAACTCCAGCCTCAGATTCCAGGGGTGAAACACGGACCTAGTCTAAGTCAACTGTACATAATCCCAATGACTGATTCAGAGATGAGCATATGATTCAAGTTGGGACGATTAGGAAGGTGGAGCCTCAATTCCAAGACTTTTTAAAACTAGATTTGGTGTTATGATGCTGTGAGCCTGGAATCACTAAGAATGAATTTAATCCAGCAAAAGGCAGAGCTGAGAGGTAGGGAGCAGGTCAGACCTGATTCCAGCTGTACCAGAAACTAGATCTAAAAGTCGACTTTTAAAAATATGAAGCCAAGAATTTCTCTTTTGCTTAAGCTACCTGTGTAGAGCTTTGGAATCAGAGATATTTTAGAATTAGACTTCAGTAGGAATCCTCATTGTCATTCAAAGGTTGCTTCAGCAAATTACTTAACTCTGTTAACCTAAATTATCTCATAGTACTCTGCAACATAGTTATATATGTGGTAATACATATGTTCCATCAGTGGTATAAGTACAATACTTTGGGAAATACTATATTAAACCCATAACATCCAACACCGAAATACTATATTAAAACCATAATATCCAACACCAAACAGGAAGTTTTATATTTTCAGTTAATATACTTACAGTCTCACCAAATATAAAGCATGTGACATTTTAAAAACACTGGACAGCTTTGTTATCAGTATAGAATAAATAAATGATAACAGTTCCGGAAGAAAACTGCATAAGGCCCTAATGATTCTAGAAAGAAAAACCACCATAATATTAACATCCATTCAAAACAAAGGTTCAAGTCTTGGTTACATGCCAAAATACGTTTTGCAAGTTTCAAAAGTCAGGAATTAATAAGCCTAATGTTTTCTCCTCAAAGTGCAACATCTTACCTCAGTATATTGGCAAATCCTCTCTAAACCAATTTAAATTTTAAAATCATATTGCTTTCTCTCCTACCTATGACTAATACACTGAAAAGAATGGGTAGGTCCTAAGAGCCTCTTATGAGTCTATAAGCAAATCTGTTGTCTCATGTTTATCAAGATGTTTAAAGAAACAAACATTTCTTCTGAAAGAATATATTATCTCAGTTGTACTTGTCATCTCTTCTCCACAATATCAACACAACATTATGATGTGGTTAAATGATTTCATTATCGTATAAAAGCCATCAATCTCTACCATCAGAAAAGAGAAGCAATGGGAAGACAAGTCCATGTTTTTATGTTCTCCTAGGATAATTTTAGGACTTTTATTTAAACAATGTTAAGTTTAACCTTCATCTACAAGTCTGTGAAACAGATGTAAGACTGTATAGTTCCAATGAGTCAACATAAAAGGTTCAAATGTCTCTCTACTTTGAATCAAATGCCCTCTGTTAAATTGCAGTGATATTTAGCAGTGGTCTGTGATATCCTACTGAATATATCAACTTAACTTGCTGATAACCAGGACAGATTTCCTCGTCACACCTAAATTTGAGAAACTAAGTATATTTTCTCTATTGCTATATGGGAAGTTCTCAGAGCACAAATTTTTGGTTCCCAAAAGTAATACCTGAGTCATGACTTAAACCCATTTTAACAATGTTAAAATAGGAGGAGGTTGGTTCCTAAACACTGTACTAAGGCAGGTTTTTGTTTTTATTGAATTTGTAGATGAGTACCATAGAACAACTAATTTACAAACTTATAAATAACAACCATGTAATCATTTTTTAAAATGACTTAAATTACACCCATACATGGAATTAGCATAGTATGCCGAACAAGAAACTACCTAACGAATTACCAAAGAATCATCAATAAATTTTTAACTTCAACTTTTAAGTGCTCCAAAGTTTAGACAGATGTTATCCTATTTTCTCTGAGCAGATGTTCATTTGGACATATTCCTTATTTATTGATACACTGTATTCAACGCTACAGTCACATTTCTTAAACAGGAACTTGGCAACTTTCAAATTGTATGGTAAATATTGACATGTCCCAGCATGTCAATATTTATACTTTCAAGACTTTGATGAGTCTCTGCAACAATGCCTGCATCATATTTCTTACCACTTGCTTCTGTTCCAATTGAGCAAAGCCCTTCCTTATTCAATAAAATTCTCATTAACTGTCCAGATTGGATTACAAGTAAACCAATAGCATCCTCTCACACAAAGACCAGATTGAGCTCTCTACTTATTGCAATTATTTGGTCACGTCTGTAGGGTTTATAAAACTCAGGAAATGAGACAAATTAATTGTTCTGCAAGTAACAGTTGTACTTGATCACTAGACTTAATCTCAGACCTCAGCATCATTTTCAACCACATTAATACTGAAGCCTTTTCAGAATGTATGGAGTTGAACTATTTCCTTTTTCATTAGTCTTAAAAGCTAGGCAAAGTTATACAGATGGGCTTATAGGCTGCAACAATGATGGTGATATTTAAAGGATAGTTCGAATTCAGAATGCATATCATAAAGAGCAGTTGGAAAGCCTGGCTCATTATCTAGGATTAAACAATGCTTTACATGCAAAAATTAGTTTATCTAATTTTTGTGCCAAGTGTCAGAGACCATGTTAACAAGCTAATCATCACTGATTCAACCTTAAAAGTAAATTTCCTTATCATGGGGAGAAAATCTTTGCAATAACTTGTAAACACTCTGGGGTCTTCCAATGGCACACAGCAAAATTCCATTTAAAGCTACTGGTAGTACAGGCCTCTAGCAAAAACCTAAGTGCCTCATGAGCATTTTGGAATCCTTGCATGGATTTATTCTTTTTGGTAATGTACACCTAAATAAACAGTATTTTCCTCCCCAAAAGAGCCCAATTTCATCGTTAAAAAATTGCTGTCTACAATACATAGTCCCCTCTTCAATGATTTCAGCCAAAGTCTTAGGAAAAAAAAGCACAACTCATTTTCTTATCAGTGCTCTCAGCTTCACAAATGACAAAGAGCAAACTGCCCACAGCTATAAAATGCATTAGCCACTTCCTACTTGCATAAAGGGTGGCAAGCACACAGTTAAGTACTCAGCTGCTTGTGTCAAAAGAATTGTTGTCCTATTATTTTAAAGACAGTCACTTTTGTCCTAGGAAAGAAAGTATAGCAAAAAGAGTATTGATTGACTCAGAAGACCCATCCTGGAATCAAAATGTGATGGCTTAATAGCTGAGTAGCTATGGTCATGCCATTAATGCATCAAAACATTCATCGACTACTTGCTATATACTAGGCTTTGATATTCCAAATATGAATAAGACACAGTCCCAGCTCCCTAGTGAGATGGAAATACCCAAAGAAAATTATGAAGTGCAGAAGCAACATGGGAGCAACTCTGAAAAGCAGCATTTAAGCCCGTCTGACATTACAGGGAAGGCTTCACTGAGTAACATCTGATATGAGTCTTAAAGGATGAGAAAGAAATGGGTTTAGGGTTTACGAGTGAAAGGAGAAAGGTAGGAAAGGGTATTCCAGGCAGAAAAGTCTGCATGAGTAGAAGTACGGAGGCAAGAAACAGCATGATATAAGCAAATGATAATCAATGTTTTAGACAGCATATCAGGAATTACAAACTCAAATACTCAATCAAGTTCATTCATTCAGCCAAAATTTATTGAGTATATTTCAGATAAGGAGCCCTGGTGGAGGACTGGCTAAGCACTCTGCTGCTAATCGAAAGGTCAGCAGTTTGAACCCACCAGAAAGATGTGGCAGAATGCTTCCATAAAGATTAAACCCATTGCTGTTGAGTCGATTCCGACTTACAGCGACCCTACAGGACAGAGCAGAACTGCTCTATAGGGTTTCCAAGGAGCAGCTAGTGGATTTGAACTGCCAACCTTCTGGTTAGTAGATGAGCTCTTAACCACTGAGCCATCAGGGCTCCAGCCTTGGAAACCCTATGGAATCTTCACGCCCTCCCGATATGTTCAAGTTAACACTGCTCAATTCAAATCATATCTACTTACAATAAATTTTTTTTTTACACTAATTTTTGTTGTTTCTCTGCACATTTAGGTTTTTGACACCATTAACGTCTGTCTTCTGTTCCAGGAGCTAATCTAGGCTAACACATTGCATTTAAAACTTTACATTTTAATACAATTTACATATTTTTTAAAAATATCACTCTAGCTGTTGTATGAGAATAGAATGAAGGGAGGCAAGGGTTGAAGAAAACAGGGAGATAAGTTAGAACATCTATTGTAAGCCAAGCAAGAAATGATAGAGGTTAATAGAAATCTAAGGAAGACATGATCACAGGAGTACCTGGCAGGAAATGGTCAGATTCTAGACATAGTTTACAGAGAGAGCCAAGAGAATTTGCTCATGGATTTGATGGAGTATAATAGGAATCAAGGATGACCCCAAAGATTTAACTTTGAATAACTAGCTGTATAGGGTTGCCACCAATTGAGACGAGAAATGGGACAGCTTTAGGGGAAAACGAGTTCAGTTCCGGACATCTGAGTTTGAGATCTCTTTTAGACGTAGAGGTAGTTATCCACCTCTGCACCTCAAGTAGAGATGCTAAGGTAGACAACTGGATATGAAAGTCTGGAGCTTGAAAAGAATGGGAGCTAGGAATATAAATGTGAGAATCATCGGTATACAGATGGTATTTAAAGCCATGAGGCTTGATGATATTATCAAAAGGAAGTATAAACAGAAGGGAGGAACCGACCAAAGATTAAGCCTTGAAATATTTCAACAAAAAGAGATCAGGAAGAATAGAAGGATCCAGCAGAGGAGGCTGATAAGAAACAATAAATGAGGTAGAAGGAAAACCAAGAGAGAGTGGTGTCCTGGAAATCAAGTGAAGAAAATAGACTGAAACTTGTCAAGAGCGGGAACTCAACGGGATGGCTTGTTTTTCCAGGTCTCGGAAGTTTTCCACCTTTGACAGCATGCAGTCTTACTGCTTTTCTATAGCTCTCTATTAGTGGAAAATATTTGAGTTGTCCTTCTCTGAAAGGTTTCTGCCTTACACAGGTTCCGGCTTTTGCAGGTTTTACTGCATAACATTGAAAAGGGAGTAATCATCTGTGTCAAAGGTGGCTGACAGGTCAAATACCTTGAGGCCTAAGAATGATCACCACCTAGAGATCACTCCTGATACTAACAAAAGCAGTCCTGGTGGAGTATGAGGGCAATAGCTGTACCCGAGTGAGTTTAATAATAGAAAAAGAATTGGGATATGGGAAATAGACAACTCGTTAAACTCCTTGGAGGATTTTTGTTGCAGAAAGGAACAAATAAATGGGGTTGGAAGTAGAGTTAAGGGAAGTATTTCTTATGGTGAGAGAAATACCATGCAGGCCAAGCAAAACTTTTGCGGGTCTTAATTTGAAAGCAATGGGGAAAGAGAATGTGAGAACAAAAAAAAATAAAAACAAATGACTGGAATACAAATAATCTTACTTAACCTCAGGATTAAGATGAAGGCTGGTTGAGGACCAGAGAAAACAAACAGCTCAGGAGGCAATGTCTCTCAACATACGGGAGTGTTAGTGAATAAGAAAAGGCAAATAATGTAAAGGGAAAATATCACCATCAATATTATCATTAATACTAGACACAAGTAAGAAGAGAGCAAGGGAGAACGTGGTTTGCAATACCAATTTAATTTTAAAACTCTGTTCTGAGTACCTAATACATACAAAGCCAGGGTATTTTCAATCGCCTCATATGCATGCAAAAGCTGGACAATGAATAAGGAAAATCGAAGAAGAACTGATGCCTTTGAATTTTGGCGTTGACAAAGAATACCGAATATACCATGAACTGCCAGAAGAACAAACAAATCTGCCTTGGAAGAAGTACAGCCAGAATGCTCCTCAGAAGCTAGGATAGCGAGACTTAGTCTCACGTACTTTGGACATGTTATCAGGAGGGACCAGTTCCTGGAGAAGGACATCATGCTTGGTAGAGGGTCAGTGAAAAAGAAGACGACCCTCAATAAGATGGAATGATACAGTTGCTCCAACAATGTGTTCAAACATAGCAACCACCATTGGATAGCCCAGGACTGGGCCATGTTTCGTTCTGTCGTCCATAGGGTCACTATGGGTGGGAACCAACTGGACAGTACCTAACAACAACAATATATGCAAGTACAATCATATTTCCATCATCATCGCTTCCCTCAAGCTTTTAATTTAGTGAAGGAGAACCATGCATACATTAACTTACTGCATGCTAAACACTTGGCTAGATGATTTACTCTATTAACTCACTTAATCCTCACACCACTGTGCACTGCCTCACGGAAAATATAAACATGCACTATGTTTACAAATAATTCTAGGAAGCCATGAGCTCGAAGTGGGAAATACTCTCCTAGATGCGAGAGACAATAATTTTTTAACAAAGGAATAATGCAGTCTGATTTGCTTTTTAGGAAGAAAATAATCAAAGACGGTTTGAAATGAGAATCCAGAGCTGAGCTACAGAAAGAAGACTTTTGAGATAGTTAAAGTGATATAAATTAGTACTTAAACTAGGTCTTTGGCAGCAAAAAAACAAAAGCAGGGAGTTTATGTGCTTAATGATCACACAGCTCAATCACAGACTCCCCAGCGATCCTACCAGATGTCAGATTAACTTTGTTTGCTGTTTTACAAGAATGTAATAAACCCTATACATGTATGTTCAGCCTCATCTGTTGACATTTATATTTCTCTATGGATAACTTAAAAAAAGTTACTGCAAACATTGTTTTGTATTATTTTGAAGCTGAGGTATATGAGAGCCCACAGCCTAAACTATAGTCCATAAAAATAATAAGCACATCAACTGTCATCTCCAACAACTTCAGTTTCCTAATGATCTTCACAGGTCACTTGAAACACAGCTCCATACAGAAGTACCATATTTTTACACAAATAAGGCACACCTTGAACATTTGTTTGTCAACTGCCACCCCCCACCCCAACAAGGTATCTTCCTAAGCACCCTAATGTTTTTACAGCAGCATGTTAAAAAAAAAAAAAATTGGTGAAGCAGCCCTTATGAAAATACCTTGTCGGGGGGAGGGTGTAGTTGGCAAACAAACATGGAAGGTGCATGTTATTTGCATGAAATACGGTAATACTCTGAAGTGTCCACAAAGATGAAGACAATCCTCACAGAAAAGCCAAAGTCCGTTATGCCTACAGACACATTTACTACTCTAGAAGCCAGGCTTGATGAGTTGCAAAACATAATTTCCATAACTAAGCAAAGTTTAACATGAATGGCAAGAGTTTTAACATATAATATAAAGCAATTACAATAAAGAGGCAGATTTTTTGGGTTTTTTTGGTTTGGGGGAAGGTACTGTACATTTTTATACATTTCTCATTCCTTTCTTCCTCATTAAATTGAGGCCATCTTTGCCTTTTTACTATACTCTCGTGATGCCTTGAATAAAGCTGGTGCTCAATAAACACTTGCTAATTTGTATATCTATCACCTGTCTGTCAGTTTGTCATACTATGGTGGCTTGAGTGTTGCTGGGGCTAGCAATGCAGTAGTTAAGCATTTGGCTACTAATTAAAAGGTCAGCAGTTCGAATCCACCAGCCGCTCCTTGGAAACACTATGGGGCAGTTCTACAGTTCTACTCTCTCCTATAGGGTCGCTGAGTCAAATCTACTGGATGGCAATTTTTTTTTTTTTTTTTTTTTTGACTGTTGCTGTGATACTGGAAGCTATGCCACTAGCATAGGGTGACCCATGGTGGGCAGGTCTCAGCAGAGCTTCCAGACTAAGACAGTCTAGGAAGAAAGGCCTGACCATCTACTTCTGAAAATTTGCCAATGAAAATCCTATGGATCACAAGAGAATATTATCCAGTACAGTGCCATGAGTCTCCTAGGTTGGAAGGCACTCAAAACACACAGTGGCCAGGAAGAATGGACTGGAATATATCAAGGATAGGGAAGATGGTGCAGAACCTGGCAAAGTTTCATTGTTATACGTGGGGTCACCATGAGTAGGAGCCAACTAAATAGCAACGAATAAATTTGTATATGTGACCAATTCTTGACAATTCAGGATAATGGATTCAAAAACCAAGCTAGTTATGGTAAAAAAAATAAATAAACAAAACAAAAATTTAAGTGTGCAGCTGTAAACAATGTAACCACTGATAGCAAAAACCCCAAGTGCTCTAATTTTACTGCCCTATATATAGTAAGGTCTCATAGTTTGGCACAGTAGAGCTTATAAATGAATATCTCATGAGACACTGACTCACCTTCCAAGTCAATAAAAAAATTGGTCTTAGAAGAACCCTCCGCTGCCTGATACTCTGTGCCTCTGCTTTTTGAATAATTCCAAGAACTATGCAACCGTGAATAGGTTAAGGTCTTCTCCATCTAAAAACTACCAAAAGAAAAAACAGAGTGGGGGAAGGGAGCATCGCCTACTGGAATTATTAAAATTAAAGGAAGCTTAAAAATACTATTACTGATGAAAAAGCATGTGTTCTGCCTTGCTGGTTGATAACTTCTCTACAGTAACTAATCAATTACTGTACTCAGGAAAGGTCAGTTCCTTTCCACTTATTATTACAGAAAGTCCTTTCCTGGCCCCAAGGGTTTCAGCCCCAGATGGAATACAACCCATGCACATTTGGCAAAAAGCTCGCAGGGAGGGATATAAGGCGGGTGTTAGGGAGTTGATCAAATAGCCTACCCAATACAGCCCTCCAGATTTAACTGGCCTCCTTGGTTAGCCACAACCAATCCAAAGCATTTCAAAAGCGCTTTACATGCCCAGGATTCCCTCAGGTGCCAGGAGAAACTAAAAAGCAAGCCCAACAGGTGCATGCCTAGCGGGTGAAGACTGGGAACCCTGGCGGCCCAGCGACCCCACAAGCGGAACGCCAAGAGCCACACACTGAGGGGGATCCGAGCCAGGTAAACTCCGTACACTGCGGAGGTCTTGAGGAAAAATCACACGGAACTATAACAATACCATCAACACAGCGCATTACTATTACTTAAACGCAGCACCCACTTCCGGACCCTACCTCTCGGTCACTCCACTTCCGGTTTTCTCCAAAACGGCCTCTCCCCTAGATTGATGTCCTGCAGCCAATGACAGCGCCAGTGGCTTCGCAGGGCGGCTTGACTTTTCCTAAGTCCCACCTCTTCCGTAAGAAAGGAGCCTATCCTGGCGTCTGAACCGCGCGGCCCGAGAGGAGGTGCTTTGTCAGGCCCAACCGGACGGCGGGAGACAGCCAGAAGGGCGGGAGGAGCGTGCAAGCCTTTTCCGCCTTGGGCCCGGAAGGGTGATGTGGCTGGGGCTTCGCCGGCCTCACTATGGTAAGAACCAGGGTTATGGGGTCGCGGCTGAGCTTCGCAAAGGGGCTCAGGCCCAAGCTGGGGCTGGAGGGTGGGGTAGTGACCCAGGGTACGCGGGCCAGGGAGCCGTCTTTAGTCTGAGTCTCCTGGGGTTCGGAGGATGCACAGGCCCCGAAGCCATGTGGTCCCTGCACGTCCATCCAGGAAATCTGAGCCTGTGGTTCAAGGAGTACCCCGGGTTTCGGAGCCTGGCTCTCCTGCAAGGGGCCACTTTCCTGCCTTATTTGAAAGAAATCCGCTGGTTTGGTTTAAGCCATCGGTCCCATAGGTTCTCTGTGGTCATTGATCCTTTGAGGCATTTGAGTTTCTCGAGTTTACTCATTTGTTTCGTTTTGTTTTTTAATTTTTCTGTTTTTTGCGCCTCCTTATCTCTCTTTCTGGGCCTGACCGGTGTTGTTTATTTGACCGTTGTTTCATTCCACAAACTCCACACCTTCGTTCTCTCATATTAAATCAGTGGCCTTTTCAGACCCCTCCCACTCCATTCTCTTACCCTTAAAGATGCTACTTAACAAACTGTAGCTCTTAATGATTGGAATTCTCTTCAGAGGTGTTTTTCTCTTCTACAAGCTTAATGAACTTGAAGTGGTTGCTCTGGCTTCCGACCCTCTTCCTCTACAGGCCCCCCCCCCCACACCCACACAGAGACGTGTTATTTTGTGATAGTGCAGATTTTTTTGATAGTTGAGGTGTCAGAAAAGCTTGAACTGTAAATTTATAAAAGTTCTCAAAAAAGTCTTATATCCCCAGGCTCAGAAGAACAGGTAAAGCAGCTTGGCCAGAGGACAGAGATAATAGCTGGTTGTTTTTGTTGTTGGTAGGTGCAGTCCAGTCGGTTCCAACTCATAGCGACCCCAAATACTGCCAAGTCCTGCACCATCCTCAGAATAGTTGCTGTACTTGAGCCCATTATTGCAGCCACCGTGTCAGTCCATCTCGTCTTCCTCTTTTCCGCTGATCTCTATAAGCATAAGGTCCTTCTCCAGGGAATATTCCTTCCTGATAACATGTCCAAAGCACGGAAGAGAAAGTCTCGCCACAGAGGCGTATTTTGTTACTGTAAATGTCAACCGCCTATCGTTTGAATTTATGACGTCCATGTGCTAAATATTGCATATATGAACATATTTTGGAGGAAGGAAACATGCTTTTTATTATATACTGTAAAGTAGCTATGACCCCAAAAAAGCTAAGGCTCACTATTACAGGTGAAAAGTTGCTAAGCTTGTGTTCCCAGAAATTCCTCCAGAATCATATTAAATCCATATAAAACCCTTAGACATTGAGTCAAAAACTCACTAATTGTTGCCTACTTTGTGCTGGGTACTTTGCTTATGGCTGGAGCATAAGTTCCAGTCTCTTCCTTAGAGAAGTTTACCACCTGCTAGAGGAAATGGTTGATTTTTGGTAGGTTATTCCTTCCCTGGCTAAGGAAATTATTCTCCATTTCACCTGCTTTCCCCACCTCCCACATGATAGATTCTGTTACTTAGAAAATTTGATTCCTTTTGAATTTAGAAGGAGCAGGGAGACTTAGGCATAATTCTTGCATAATCTTCCTAGAAGCTGAATTATTTTACTTACAGTACAAGATAAAGATATATTCCTCTTTTCGTTGTCTTACTGTCATACGTACTAGTTGAAAGCATGACATGTTCTGTGTTTAAGATCAGTATTTAAACTGTCTTGCCATGCTTTTCCAAAAGTGAAAATAATAACTTTCGTTTATTGAGCACTTGCTATGTGCCAGGCACAGCACTAAAAAGCAGTTTATATACTTGGTCTTATTTCAGGCTCACAACAACTTTTGAGGAGGTGTTTACAGGTAAAGGAAGTAAGGCACAGAGACTGACTTGCCTGAGATCACACACCTAGCAGGTAGTGAAGCCAGGACTCAGATTTATTTTTAGGTCCATATGCCAGAAATCTTCATGCCGTTGTCAAGAGACTAACGACATAACTGAGGATGAAATATGTCTTAGTGATTTATTACTCTCAAATATAAAATACAGATGATGGAATACTGCCAAGTGATTAATTTTTCTTTCTTGCGCTGTTCTTGTGAACTTGGGATGTCAGTATTTTAGAGAAAGTGGATTATAGTTGAAAGAACTACACAGTGAGGCTTCAAAGATAGTTTAGCATTTAAAAAAATGAATTAGTGTCTCAGTGTTTTTGAGTTTGCACCTAGACTTAGTATGTTTGAGGTACCCCAATGATAATGACTTAAATGTGAATTTTTAAAGAATTTCAGAATACCCATCCTCTCTTAACTCCTAGCATCCTTCAAGATTCCCCTCAAGTCTCATCTCCCAAGAATTCTTCCCTGACACCTTCCGTTTTCTTCTCTTTTTAGGTCAGGGCTTCTAACCCATTCTTCTGGTTTGAACCCCTGCTGAGAATTTGTGTTTCTAACAAGGTCCCAGGAAGTTATACATAAGAATCACCTGGGGATCTTGTTAAAATGTAGATTCTGACTCAGTATATCTGGGGTGAAAATGCAAATCCTTGGCAGGGGTTCGAACGGGAACAAACCAATTCCAAGCCCTGTTATAGGTATTCATTTGGATATCCCTAGTCCATGTGTATTCCTCCAGTATCTCTCTAACTTGATGCTCAGAAAACAGCAATAGAGTGTGGCGTATATTTACCCTTCTCCAGATGGAGTTCTTAGAGACCATGTCTTTTACTGTCTACACCCACAATGCCAGTTAGAGTTACCCTTTGCCATAGCGTCAATTCTGTAGAACTGCCTGATAGGGTTTCCAAGGCTGTAAATCTCTACAGAAGCCAACTGCCACAGAGCTGCTGGTAGTTTCATACCACTGACCTTTTGGTTAGCAGTTGATCACTTTAACCACTGCGCCACCAGGACTCCTACTGTGCCACCAGCCCACTGCTGTTGCATGGATTCTGATTCATAGTGACCCTGTAGGGCAGAGTAGAACTCCCCATAGGGTTTCCAAGAAGCAGCTGGTGGATTTAAACTGCCGATCTTTTGGTTTGCAGCCAAGCTCTTAACCGCTCTGCCACGAGGGCTCCGCAATTAGAGTTGTTAGGTGCTGTTGAGTCGGTTTTGACTCAGTAACCCTTTAAGACAGTAGAATTGCCCCTATAGGATTTCCGAGGAGCAGCTGATGGATTTGAACTGCTGACCTTTTGGTTAGCAGCCGAGCTCTTAACCACTATGCCACCAGGGCTCCATAATTAGAGTTAGTACTTGTTAAATGAGTGAGAGTCTGGGGATATAAAGATGATTAAAACATGTTCACTGCCTTTGAGGACTTCACAGTCCAGAGAGTGAAATTATTATTATTTTATTGTACTTTAGGTGAAGGTTTACAGAGCAAACAAGTTTCTCATTAAACAATTAATACACATATTGTTTTGTAACATTGCTTGCCAACCCTACGATATGTCAACAGTCTCCCCTCTCAACCTTGGGTTTCTTATTACCAGCTTTCCTGTCCCCTCCTGCCTTCTTGTCCCTGGCTGGTGTGCCCATTTAGTCTCATTTTGTTGTATGGGCCTATCTAATCTTTGGCTGAAGGGTGAACCTCAGTAGTGACTTCAGTACTGAGCTATAAGGGTATCTGGGTACCATACTCTTGGGGTTTCTCCAGTCTGTCAGACCAGTAAGTCTGGTCTCTGTGTGTGTGTGAGTTAGAATTTTATTCTGCATTTTTCTGCTCCTTTGTCCAGGATCCTCCATTTGATCCCTGTTAGAGCAGTTGGTGATGGTAGGCAGGCGGTATCTTGTTGTGCTGGACTCAGTCTGGTGGAGGCTGTGGTAGCTGCGGTCCATTAGTCCTTTGGACTAATCTTTCCCTTTTGTCTTTGGTTTTCTTCATGCTCCCTTGCTCCAGACAGGTGAGACTAATGAAGTATCTTAGATGGCTACTTACAAGCTTTTAAGACCCCAGACGCTACGCACCAAGGTAGAATGAAGAGCATTTTCATTATAAAGTATATTATGCCAGTTGAGCTAGATGTTCCCCAAGACCATGGTCCCCCACTGCCCTCAGCCCAGTAATTTGGTCCCTCAGGGAGTTAGGATGTGTCCATGGAGCTTCTGTGACCTTGCCTTGGACAAGTTGTGCTGGCTTCCCCAATATCATGTAGTCTTAACCCTTCACAAAAGTTACCACTTACCTATTGTCTATTTAGTGTTTTTCCCTCCCCACCCCTCTCCTCCCTCATAACCATCAAAGAATGTTTCTTTTTGTGTGTAAAGCTTTTCATGAGTTTTTATAGTAGTGGCTTCATACAATATTTGCTCCTTTGTGATTGACTTATTTCACTCATCATAATGCCCTCCAGATTCATCCGTGTCATGAGATGCTTCGCAGATTCATCATTGTTGTTTATCATTGCATAGTATTCCATTGTGTGTATCTACCACAATTTGTTTATCCACTCATCTGCTGATGGGCACCTAGGTTGTTTCCATCTTTTTTGCTATTGTGAATAGTGCTGCAGTGAACATGGGTGTGCATATGTCTATTCATGTGACAGCTCTTATTTCTCTGGGATATATTCCTAGGAGTGGGGGGGGGGCATTATTAAATAAGTAAATTTTATGTATTATCTGCCATAATGTAGAGAGAGACCATTTGTAGTAGAAAGAGCATGGGCCTTAGGCTGAGCCAAATACAGTTAGAATTATTCCCAGTTCCCATCTTGTACTTGATTAACTGAGAAAGTTTATCTTTGTTTCTTCCTCTGTTGGTGTGTAAGTTATATTCTCACTTAATGCTCACAAACCCTGCAAATTAGAAACTATTGCCCACATTTTAGAGTTAAACCAGGTATGGGAGAAAGAATGTGAAATCTTTTCCTTCATCTTGTAGCAGAGGTGTAACGAACATGTGCTAGAAACACAGAGGAAGGAGTAGTTCTCGCTGGGAACTGCAGGGGAGACAGCCCAAAGGAGGAAGCAATCTGATCTGAATATAAAAGAGCAAGTAGGTATTAAGGAAGGAGTGACTGACTACAGCTGGGACAGTATTCTGTGTCTAAACATAGGAAATAGCCATTATTGAGACAAAAAACGTGAAGTTGAATAGTTTCTTGCAGACTTAGTATGGCTGAAATAGAAGTTAAACAGTTCAGATGTGAGCGATGAGACTAGAAAAATCGGGGCCAGATCTTGAAGAGGTTGTGCCATACAAAGGGCTTTATATAAAGGCTGTTGAGGAAAGAAATGAAAGGTGTGCATTTTAAAACACTGGAAAAACAAAAACCTGTTGCTGTCAAGTTGATTCCGACTCATAGTGACCCTATAGAGTAGAACTGCCCCCACAAAGTTTCCAGGGAGTGCCTGCCAGATTCAAACTGCCAGCCTTTTGGTTAGCAGCCATAACGCTTAACCAGTATACCACCACCAGGGTTTCCAGCACTAGCTGGTAACAATATGGAGGGCATATTCAAGTAGAAGATTAAAACCTGGGAGACCAGCTGGAAAACAAATGTGGTAATCCAGATAGTAGATGAGTGGATGCTTCAACTCAGACAATAGTGGTTAGGTTGTGAAAGGAGAGGATAGATATGAATCATATTGAAGATACTTAGGGGTGATGAAGCACAGCTCCAGCTTGGATGAGTGATTGGATAAGAAGGAAATACTGGTTGAGCATCTACTCTGCCAGGCAATTAAAAAAATTTACAATGTTGACATACATACAAAGAAACAGGTTCAGAGGGTTAAGTGACTTGCCCAAGACTACATTGCTTGTAAATAGTGAAGCTAAGATTTGAACCTAACAGCTGTGTTTGTCACCAAACTTTTCCCTTTCTACTACACAATAGTGCTATAATTCCTCAGGGAATTCAAGAGGAAAAGCAAGGTTTTATATGCCTTGGTAGGTTGTTAGTTAAGATGCAATTCCTTGTACTCACCATTGCCTTTGCACCATCAGTGCAAATGGCATCAGAGTAGAGAGGAAATACCATCTTAGTAGTATAAAAATTGTTTTGACCCCATGAACCCCTGAAAAGATACCATGAACTACACTTTGAGAACCACTGCATTAGGCTTATAGGAATCTGGTGCTGGTGCAGATCTTCTCTAGCGTAAATAGTAGTTTGTAATGTTTACTATACAGTAAAAACTGCCAGAGAACTTTTAGAAACTATAGGTGCCCAGACTAATTGATACCTGCTTCTAGCAAAGGGGCCTAGGCATTGATCATTTTTAAAAGCTCCAAGCGGTTCTAATGAGCAGCCAGGCTTCATACCGTGGCTAGCCTTGTAAGTTCAGAAGTTTTTCCATTTTATCAGTTTTTTGTCTTTTTCTTATTGTATGGTATACTAGGTTAGATAGTGTCAGAATAATGAACACATACTCCATTGAAGTAAAAGCAAGAAGATTTATCGAAGGTTTGAAAACGGTCTGGACCAGGGCAGTGTCTGATCTCACAAAGTGAAACAAAAGCTCCCAAAAAAGGGAGGGGAAAAGGGTATGTTTATGTGGTAAAATCAGAAACTAATGGTGCAAAGCTGATTGGTGCTTGGTGAGGTAGGGTAGTCAGAGGCAAGATTGGGAAACCAAAGGGGATTGGTTTGGAGTACATATGGGAATTATTGGGATTGATTATACAGGATAATTGCAGAGTAGTGACTGTAGGGGTGTACAGGTGGCCACATCTCTATTACAAAGTATTTCTTCCCAGGGACATTTGGTTTAAAGAAATAGCTAAAGGAATAATACATTTCTTGAGGTCAGTAGGCTCTGGACATGTCTGATAAGCTTAAGGGCGTCGGGACCCTCTCAGGAACATTCTCCCCTTATCCTTGACTTAAGCACAAAGAGAAACTGTTTCCTAGTTAAAAGCTTTTGAGTCTCTACAAACGTCACTGAACGTTAGAGAAGTTAGCAAGCATTAAGATGGAGTCCAGACTCAGACCCAGGCTAGCCATGTTACTAGGGTCAGGTGCCTCAGTTTTGGGGTCTCCTACACAATAGTGTTCCCTGTCCTTCCTGGGACCTCAGAATGTGGCCTTATTGGGAAACAGGGTCATGGCAGGTGGAATTAGTTAAGATGAGGTCATACGAAGTAGGATGGGCCCTTAATCCTATATGGTGTCTTTATAAGAAGAGAGACACAGACACAGAAGATGGCCATGTGAAGACAGAGGCAGAGATTTGAGTTATACAGCCAGAAGCCAAGAAACATTTGAGGTTGCCAGAAGCCGGAAGAGGCAAGGAACAGGATGCACTAGACGCTAAGGGAGCATAGCCCTGCTAACAGCCTGATTTCAGACTTTTAGCCTCCAGATCATTGAAAGAATGTATTTTTGTTTTAAGCCACTTAGTTTGTGATAATTTGTTACAGCAGCCCCAGAAAACTAATACACAGGATTAGGGTCCTTTTTTTAACAGCAGAACTTGCTTGTTCTTTGTGCTTCAGAATCATTTTTTCTTGTCAAGTCATTTATCAGGGACACGTGTGAAGCATTTACTTCATCATTTTTATCTCTACCATAGGGTTGCTAAGAGAATCCACTGGACAGCAACAGGAAGTTGTTATCATAGTTATGTGTATGCTTTCTCTTACTAACATTTTTGGCACTCTCATTGCCTTATACTTAGATATGAGGTATCCATAAAACAACTCCCAAACTAAGCAGCACAAAAAATAGCAAATGCAGTTGTAGGTAGCATGGCAATGAGATGAAAATAGCCACAAATGTCCACCAACATTATCAGTGGAGAGCAGAGTTGGGGTGTTTCTAATCTGGACTGTAGATGTATTCATTTATCTGAACATTCTTAAGTGGAAAGCATAAGTAGGGAAGATCTAAACATTTTTGAAAGAGGACCAGTGAGATCAAATGATCATTTAATCCAGCACCCTCATTTTACAAATGAGATTATACTGACAAGTACAGATGCTGATCTATCCAAGGACATGTTTATATGCTTGGATTATTTTGTTAAATAATACAGAGGTTTAGTAGTCACTGGCATTTGGAAGAGACATGATGTGTTCTTAGCATCTCAAACATCAATCGCTTGGTTTCTTGCTTTCGAATTAAATGGGTGTAACCTGTTTGGTACACTATCATGCCAGTTTATACCAAGCAACGAAGTTTGAGCTTCTGTACAAATAAGGCTAATATATATATATTTATAATTTATATATTTATATTTATATATTTATAATTATATATATATATACTTATATATGCATATAAGTAGTTCTGTGGGTTAGTGAAAATGTTTTCAGTCAACTGTGGTCACTTGGGCAAATGGGGTGTGTGTGTGTGTGTATATGTGTACATCCACTTACAGACATATTTATTCCTACATTCCCGTGTTTTCCTTCTTAAGAAATAATAATGATATATACTAATTTACGAGTAGAAACTAGGTTAAAATGCTGATCTGACCTAGATTTGTAAAAGAAAATTCTGACCCACTTTTCTAGTGCTATATAATTTTTTATCACAATTAGGTCAGGAGTATCATTTCTGTGTTCTCTCCTACCCCCACCTCTAGGGAGGGATAAACTAGATTCATATAAAATAAGTAGATACAGTTTGTTATTATTTGAAGTTTTAAAAATTTAAGTCATTGGTATTCAATTCTTATTTTAAAGTGAACTTCAGTTAAGCTAGAGGAATTAATGTCAGTGAAAATTTATTTCCCTCATAGAAGGCAGTCAGCATTTGAAGTTCCCAGATAGTGTTATACATAAAGAATTCCCTTAATCAACAAATTTATTAAACAATTTTTTTGATAATCCTAAAAGTAAACAAGTAAACTGCACGGAGCCAAGTGATCCAGGACTAATGAAAATACTGTAGACTTAGTGGAAGTCTTTTTCTCTGCAGATTAAGTATGGTTAGTGAGTAATCATTGAGCACTTTCTAGGCAAAGCACTTTTTAGCGGGCTTTTCTCGTTTTTTGTGTTTTTGCCCTTATACGGCTTGGTTCTCCTCACCACCTTTTTTTTCCCCTCTCTAATGCTAATGTTTTGGGTTATTTATTTTTAACTCTGTAGGTTCCTAGTCTGAAAGTTCTGTTAATGAATACTTCGAGCTGTTTGCATTAAAAGTATTTTTATTTTTATATCGAAGAAAAATCCCCCTTATTGAGTTCTTGCCTTCATATCCAAATTTGGTGAATATAGTTTTAACACTTGAGTGAATCTGAAATAAGAAGTTATATCTTAATAGATAACATGATAAAAATTGAATCTGAATAAAATATTTGTAACTTTTCAAATTGACTTGAAAGTGGAGAATTTTATAAAGTTATCTGAACATTGCCAAGTAGCTTCATGTTTGGAACACTAAGGTTTGCATGGACAAAAAAAAAAGAAACCTTTGCCTTAGAGTCGATTACAACTCATATTGAGCCTGTAGGACAGAGTAGAACTGCCCCATAGGGTTTCCAAGGAGTGGCTGGTGGATTCGAACTGCCGACATTTTGGTTAGCAGCCTAGCTCTTAACCACTGTGCTACCAGGGCTACTTGCATTGACTAACCTCCATCTATAATTAATTATTGAGTCTACTGTAAACCAGCCAATTGCTGTCGAGTTGATTCTGACTCGTAGTGATGCTATAGGTCATAGTAAAACTGCCCTATAAAGGTTGTGTCTACTGTAGTGGTGGTCAAATGAAAGTCTATTAATGTTTATTATTTAAAAAGGCCTAAAAATTTTAATTTACTCCAGAATGATTATGCAAGATAACTGACTCACCTATTTTATTTACTTTTCATTTAGAGGCATTAACTCAGTGCAGTAACACTAGTATTTCAAGCTTATCAGAAGCTCTGATTGTCTGTGAGTAAGTTGTCTGCTAAGTCTAGACTGTGGAGGGATAATAGAAACGACCCTTGGAAGTTTTGGAGCCTTCATTACCATTTTTTTAGAAGAATGAGAAAATTTTTGAGAGTACTGTAATGGGCAAAGATCAAGGCAGGGCTGCCAGATTCCACAACCCTAGGGATCACCATTCTGGTTGTATTTGGTGGTGTGCTCCAGAGGGTGCCACAGGCAGCCCTGAGTCTAGGCAATGCTGCTTGATGCCTCTTCATAAAAAGGAAATGTTTGTAGGTGTGGAAAGCAGAATGACCTCCCCTCCCAAAAAAAAAAAAGTCCTATTCCCTAAAACCTGTGAATATATTTACCTTACATGACAAAAGGCACTTTGCATATATGATGAAAGATGTTGAGATGGAAAGATTATCCTGGATTAAGGAAGGCAGGAGGATCAGAGTCAGAAGCTGTGACTGCCTATGCAAGTGTCTGGAAACTCTGGTGGCGTAGTGGTTAAGGGTTCAGCTGCTAACCAAAAAAAGTTGGCAGTTTGAATCCACCAGGCGCTCCTTGGGAACCCTGTGGGGCAATTCTACTCTGTCCTTTAGGGTCACTATGAGTCAGAATTGACTCGATGGCAACAGGTTTGTTTTTTTTTTTGGTTAAGCAAATGTCTGAGTGATGTGGTGTCACAAGGCAGCCTCTAGAAAGCTGGTAAAGGCAAGGAAATGGATTCCACCTCCAACCCCCCAGCCGCCCAACCTCCAGCAGGAACACAGCCCTGCTAACCCATTTTAGACTTTTGACATCCAAAACTAAGATAATAAATTTGTGTTGTTTTGAACCACTAAATTTGTGTTAGTTTGTTAGGACAGCAATAGGAAACTAATACAGTAGGGAAAGAGTTTTATTTCCAGCATCTTCCACAACTCTTAAGATACCTCTATATTCTGTCACAAAAGGTCTTTTAGATTCATTGAAAATACTGTGCTTGAAAATACAAATTGGTACAACCTTTATAGAATGGAAACTAGTGGTCAGAGTTTAAAATGTGACTTCCTTTTGATCTAGCAATTCCATTTCTAGGAGCACCACCTGCCTAAAAAAAAAAAAAAACCCTGCATAGGTGAAAGAATAGATGGATTTCACTGTTGCGCATTGCTTGTGATAGTGGAAATTTAGAGAAAAACAGAGTGTCTCTCAATGGGTATTAGTTAAATAACATCTTTTTTTAAAAAAAAAAAAGGAAACTACTGAGTAAAGTAATGACCAAGGTCACATAGCTAGTAAGGGGTACACCCAGAATTCAAATATAGAGCCCATTCACATGGCCCTAGACTGTTAAAAACGATGAAGTAGATCTCTATACTGATGTGGAAAGTTGCTTACTCTAAATTGAGCTTTTGTTTTCAAGGCAAGTTGTGGAAGAATGTAGTATGATCTCTTTTTTTTTTTAAACGGTGTGTGTATGAATGCATGTTTTTGTGCAGAAAAAATTGGCAGTATCGTTTTGTGTATTAGGTTGTCAGTGGTCATCCTCTGGTTACTCTGGGGAATGGAAGGAGAGCAGAGTGAGAGGTTTTTACATTTTACTTTAAATATGTCTGTATTATCCAAATGATTTATTGGCTATGTATTTAAAATAAAATGAAGATAAAAAATATTAATTAGCAAATCAGTTTTAAAACATGCATATGTTTGTATTGTTGACAGACTTTGGCATATTACTTTTACTATTTTAAATGATTATGGAGACGATTACAAAGGTTTGGTTTTGCTCTTATGACATTGTTATTCACACCTTTGATTTTTGATGGTTAGGCTTAGTAAGGGATAAGCTCTTTGTTTTAATCGTATTGTTCCTATGAGGAAAATGTGACATAATTTTCTCAAAGGCATTGAAAAGCATAAGGTGTACTTTTGATTTTAAGACATATTTAAATGAATAATCTATTGTTAATACACTTTTTTCAATCATGATCACATACAAAATATCAACTATTGGCATAACATCTTTAGTCAAGAATGTATGTTTGTGTGTGTGTTTAGATGAATCTGTCAAGCTTTAACTAGTATCTTTGGTTGTAAAATTCTGTTCCTTTTTTATTTTAGGACATTTAGCAAAAAAAAAAAAAAAAACTAGAAAAAGATCTGCTTGCCCTGGAGAACTCCATTTCCCTTTGCAAAGTCAGCTTATTTTGCTTTCATGCCAGAAAAATAAGCAGTTATTTCTTCAGGGAGACCCAAACCAAAATTAATGTGAATTTGCAGAGAGAAAAGAAAGCCATATAATACCTGCCTTCATTATTTAGAGCTCTTAAAAACTTACTATGGGAGTATTATAAATTTGACATCATCTGTATTTCTGTTTGTTTATTAAATAAGGAATCCTAAAATAGAATGCAGGTGTGAGAGAAAAATCAATGTAAAAAACGGATAAAATCAAGTGCTACATGAAAATATGACATGATGTGACCAGAGTCTGCCTCTGAATTTATTTTGCTTTGTTCACACTAGTATTTTAGTTAATTGATAGGGAGTTTCAGACAGACAGCACACCATGTGACAATGTCAGGGGGTTATAAAAATAGCATGCTTTCCAGTTTAATAAACTTAACTATTCAATATAATGCACATTGTAACTAAGGAGTTACAAGATACAAGACAACTGTTACAGATTTAATTGCATTCTCCTACTGTTCATATATGTGAATATCTTGCCAGGAATGACTTAATAAGATTACTGGCAAGACAGACTGTTTTAATAAGTGGGCATAATATAAGAAATATAAGAAAATGTATTTTTTTTGTTGATCATTTTTAATGATAAAAATATGAGAACTTTAAAATGAAGCCTTGGTTTTATCATGTAAGTACCTTATTTGTATTCTTTTCTTTTTTTAAACGTAGCTCTTAGTTCTATATAGTCGTAACAGTATTACCGGCCTGACCTAGAGCACAGAAATGATATTTGTTAGCTATTAGGTTATCACTGAAAATGAGGTAAACCTTAGATTTGAGAATTAAGGTTTTAGAATTTTCTGTCAGCTGCCTTGCCTAATCAGTCATCCAAATATCTCAAAAGTGTGTATCTCTTATGAATTAGAGTTAGAAGAGTACACACTGTCCAGTGGTCAGACACCTTCAAGGCTGTCTTCTCAATAGAATAGAATTTTGTCTAAATTCCAGGTGGTGACATAAGATGTGGATACTGAATGGAAATTACTGTGGGCCTTTATTTTACCCTACAGAGCCTGGGCCTTAAGCATAAGGATATTTGCTTCTCCCTGCTGGATTTTCCAAAATATTATTGACCAAGTAAATAAAAATGCAAAGTAGTGTGTGGAGGTATTTCTGGAATAATTAACAAAATATTATATTCAGCAGTCTGATCTGTATTGTTGGTTTTTTTTTCTTCTATAACATGCATTGTTAATTTTTAAGTATGTTACTTCATTTGTTAAAACGTTAATTATTGCCAGTTGAATTCAAGTTCCTGTTCATTAGCATTTTTCAGTGATTATTCTGTACTGTTGGTCTGATAGGCACCAAAGACCAAAACCAGTTGTGTCAAGTTGACCCTAACTCGTGGCGACCCCATGTGTTTCAGAGTGTAGAACCGTGCTCCATAGGATTTTCAGTGGCTTATTTTTGAAAGTAGATCGCCAGGCTTGAGGTGCCTCTGTGTGGACCCAAAATGCCAACCTTTCAGTTAGCAGCTGAGTACATTAACCATTTGCACTACTAAGGACTCCTTAATAGGCACAGAGGACCGGTAAGAACCTCAGTAAAACAGAGGAGACAATTATAGTACAGTTTTGGTGCTGTCACAGGAAAGTATGTATATAACGCATACAAATACAAAGATCCTAACTCTGCTTGTTGTGGAGAGTGGGGACAGGGAAGACTCCACAGGAGGTGACTCGAGTTGAGACCAGAAGGATGAGTTAGTTCAGCAGGCAGGCAAAAACAGATGGCATGTACAAAAGCATAGAGGAGAATTGTTCCAAAAAACGTAAGTCGTTAAATGTAGTGTTACTGGTCAAAAACTCTGCAACTTAACATTCCTGATATAAAGATGTTACCATATCCTAATTTGGTGTCCAGTAGGTGAGCAGCATGTAAATAACTCCAGCGTGACTTGCTGTAATAAATATGAGCATGATATGACTTTCTTCTTCAGGCTTGGCAATAGGCTTCCATTAAGATTACAGGCTGCTGGGTGGTTTCGAGCTGCCAATCTTTGATTAATAGTACAAACTGTTTTGTGCCACCCAGAGACCTCTCCATATTAAAAAAACAAAAAAAACCCAAACCCGTTGCCGTCGAGTTGATTCCAACTCATACCGACCCTATAGGACAGAGTAGAACTGCCCCATACAGTTTCCAAGGAGCACCTGATGGATTCAAACTGCCAACCTTCTGGTTGGCAGCTGAACTCTTAACCACCGCAAGACCAAGGCTCCTTCCCTTCATATAGTACGGTTTTTAAAAAATCCTAGTTGAGGAATTTTTCCTGTTTTTTTAATGTAATTAATTTCGTTCTATAAACACATCAAGAAACACTTAGCTGTTACTACTTGCCCAGGACAAACCTCACAGTTTTCTTTGCTACAGTTAGACACATTTTTTTAGTACTGTGATAGCTGAGGGGAGCAGAATTGTAATATTTGGTAAGTATGAGGTTTTGTTTTGTTTTTTCCCTCTTTAATCATATGAGTTATCTACTTCTATCACAGTATTGAAGGAAACGGAGCTACAGCATTTTCTAGTGTCCCATTATCTAAAACTTAAATAATTGAAGATAAACATTGATCAGTTTACAAATTAAGAGCTAAAAGTCTTTTATTTCTCTTGTATCTGTTTGCACAAAAGGGTGCAGATTTCTTAGGCGTTTAACAGCACATGTGACGTTTTCTTTCTTGTGGCAGTAGTTTGCCTATGTGAAAAAATAGGCCAAAATTTCAAATTTACCGAATGCAGAACTCTGTCTTTCCAAAATTTTAGAATTGTCTCTGACGGTTTTCTGCAAACTGGTAGTGGGACAGTTTTGGGTTTTGGTTTTCTATGTTCTTATCTCTAATATGGGTTTCCTTAGTGTGTCACTTTCTTTTAAATGTGAATTTAACAGTATCTTAAAGTATATTATTTATAACCAGGAAACCTTGAAAAAGATTTCATAATTTGAAGGATCTGAAAAAAATTAAATACAATAAATGAGTTTTACTACCCTTAATCACATTTTTTTTGTGATCAAGTATTCTTAAACTTTTTTCCTAGCCTCCTCCCTTCCCCTTAATAACATTTTTCTGTTGAAAATTCTAAATTGTTTTTCTGCTGAACAGGAGACATCTGTTTTCTTTAACCCTGAGACGAATTTTGTATCAGTGGATAACAGATGCTGAGTTTTAGGAGGAATGCTATAGGTGGTAGGCTAACGCCCATAAGATCAAAACATTCTTTTGACCAGAGTCTGTCTAAAAGACTGTACCACCTAAGCTTATTTTCTTAAATTTTATAGTCTATAAACCCAGGAACAAATATGTGTATATCATATATATCATACTTGTAAATGGCTTTTATTTTATTTCTCATGCACTCCACCTCTTGAATAACAAATGTGTTTTCAAGTATCTTTGAATCTTCTGTTATGAAAAGATCCCCAGCATTTCATTATCCCCAACACACATATTCCTTGTCCCTCACCACTGGATTCTTTGGAAATCAATCACAGGCATCATATTATATAGGCATGTTTCTTTAAAAAGACATTTGGGAAAAGAAAGAGAATGTATTGCCAAATCATGAATTTAGATATTCCATTAGGAAACTGATAAACCTCCTTTGCAAATCTCTTTCCCAACCATGTTGCTACATGAATCCTCAGTACAATAAATCTGCTCATTATTCCCTTAGCATATAAATTCCTGATTCTGTGGGGTTTTTTGTTTGTTTGTTTTTCTCCTGCTTTTGTGTCTTCTGGAGCCTGCTCTTTATTCTTCTGGGCCCATGTAAAGGGTGCCTTTCAAGGCTTGACTCAATTCCTGCTTTCTCCTTGAAGTCTCTCCTAAAGCATTTTTTTGTCACCTTAGCTCAGGTGTCACTTGCATATGCTACAATGAGTTGCTGTTAAGTTTTTTTAAATATGTGACCTATTCTAACTCAATTATAATGCTGTGCCTTAGTTGTCTCATATATTAACCTCTCAGATATGTGAAGATGAATAAGATAGTACAAAACAAATGCTCAGTGACTATCAAGAGTTATTGTTAGCTGTAAACTCCTGGAGGGAAAGAACCATGTTCTATGCCTTTTTAAAACCCCAGTGTCTAGCCTTATGGCCCAAGACAGGAGCTCCAAATGTATAAATGAATGTTTAGTTATTTTGGCTGGGAGGAAATCAGTGGTTTGTATTTCATGTGATTATCAAATAGTATTTATTAATACACTTTTGTGTATGTTCAAAACATAATGGCATTTGAAAGATAAGCAATGTAAGATACTTTGTTTTCTGTCTAGAATTGATCATTAGAGCTAATCTATAAATTTATTCAAAGGTATAAAATGTATATCACTTGTATTCAGATGCAAAATTAAAATGCCGTTTAATTCAAAGCCAAGACATATTAAACTTTACCCTTGCTGTATTCGTGAAGGATTTGCATAGAAAAACAAGTATTAAAGTGGTAATTACAAATCGTTTTTGTTTGTTACATTTCTCAAACCATAAAAGGAAAACTTATAAAACTTGAGAAACCCAGAAATGTTGAGAATTAGGTAAAAAAGAAACAGATAATCACTGCATTCTCCCCCTTTCTTTGCATATAGATAGATTTACACAGCTAAAGGTAAGCTGGTTGTAAAATCTTGCATCTTGTTTTTCTTACAGCTTAGCATTGTAAATAAACATTTTTTGTCATTAAGAACATTGGTAAATGTCATGTATAGTTTTTTGAACCATTTATATGTTGTCATGGATTGAATTGTGTCCCGCAAAAAATGTGTGTAGCAGCTTGGCTAGGTCATGATTCCCAGTATTGTATGATTGTGTTACCGGATGTGATTTCCTTATGTGTTGTAAACTCTACCACTATGATGAGATTATATATGATCTCCTCATGGGTTGTAAATTCTATCACTGTGATGAGGTTACACTGATGAGGTTGACAAGATCAGTGTCCTAATGCAATCTCTTTTGAGATATAAAAGAGAGAAGCAAGCAGAGCGTGTCCTTTGGACCTGAGGTTCCTGCACACAGAAGCTCCCAAACCAAAGGAAGACTGATGACATGGACTTTCCTCCAGAGCCGACAGAGAAAGCATTCCCCTGGAGCTGATACCCTGAATTTGGACTTGTAGCCTACTGGACTGTTAGAGAATAAATTTCTCTTTGTTAAAACCATCCACTTGTGGTATTCCTGTTAGAGCAGCACTAGATGACTGAGACATACGTATTCATTATAAAGAATGTAAAAGGTTAAAATGAATATTGTGGTTTAATTTCTGACAGGGCTAGTTCTTTCTTTTTTTAGGATTCTCCTGGCTATTCTTGCTTATTTATTTTTCCATATGAACTTGAGAATTGGTTGTCTTTTTTATATATGACATATATTCTTTGTCTTGGAAACCCTGGTGGCATAGTGGTTAAGAGCTACGGCTGCTAACCAAAAGGTCGGCAGTTTGAATCCACCAGGCGCCCCCTTGGAAACCACATGGGGCAGTTCCACTCTGTCCTGTAGCGAAGCTATGAGTCGGAATTGACTCAACAGCAATGGGTTCGGGTTTTTGTTTGTTGTTTTTTTTTTTTTGTTATTCTTTGTCTTATTCCTGACTTGATGGGGGTGTTTCAGAGTTTACTAAATACACATATTGCTGGATGCTGTGTGAGACTGATATATTTTATCTACCTGTATATAGTGGAAGCATTGTTCTTTAATATATAAGTAGTAATATTCCTGCACTTTAAAAAAATTATTTATTCAGCCATCGCTTTTTGTGCTCCTAGTGTGTGACAGGCACATAGTCAAGTGCTAGAAATTCAAAGTCAGATAAAGAAATGTCCACCCTCCAGGGGTGACTATTATGATAAAGGTATAATAGTTTGCTTTGGAAACAAAAGGAGAGAGTTCTACATGAAGTAGGGGAGGCAGATGGATTCAAGGAGACTTCCTGGAAAAGGTGAAACTTGAGCTGAATGTTGAGTAGAGTGTATCCACCTCCATTTTACTTTGACTGGAAACCTGTGATTTCCTGTGTTTGACTATATTTCCTGTATGGAAACTTTCTATGATTCCTATGTTAAATTTTAACTTTCGGGATAAAGATTGAACTATTAAAGAATGAATAACTTTTAAAGAATAAACAGTGAATAAGCGGTTGTTTTTCAAAACCTAATAGCCTAAGTGATCTCTTAACATTTAAAGCATTCGTATCCTAGAGGAATTTCAGAATTGAAAGACAGTTAGTCGACATTTAATCCATCTCTGCACTCTTCACCGGGCTCTACAGATAGGAAGAAGAGACTGATTCCACTGAGGTGATATAGCCAGCTACTAGGAGGGCTTGGAGACCTTGGTGTCCTGCCTAGTACTCTAGGATCCTAGAACTTCGGTAATAATTACCTGTCGGTTCAGCTTTGATCAGCTATTTCAGATTCATGACATTTTTTATAGTATGTTTAAGTTTTTAAATTTAGAATTTTGTACCGTCTCCTGCATTCTTTAGCCCAAAGAATGGAGAGGAAAAGTACACTCCCCTGAACATCTCATGATTCTGGTTTTAAAAGTTGTCAGACAGGCCCATAAAACAAAATGAGACTAAAGGGGCACAACAGCCCACGGACTAGAAGGCAGGAGAGGGGACAGGAAAGCTGGTAATAGGGAACCCAAGGTCAAGAGGAGATAGTGTTGACATGTCGTGGGGTTGTTAACCAATGTCATAAAACAATATGTGTACTAACTGTTTAATGAGAAACTAGTTCTATAAACCTTCATATAAAGTACAATTAAAAAGAAAAGTTGTCAGATATGTCATTCTGCTTGCGTTGGGGAGAAATAAAAGCATGGTAATTTGAAATTGTCTGGCATTTTTTACTTGTACACTTTTTCTTGTGTTATTAATTTTTCTTTTTCTCTTTTTAGTCTGCCATTTTCAATTTTCAGAGTCTGTTGACTGTAATCTTGCTGCTTATATGTACCTGTGCTTATATCCGATCCTTGACACCCAGCGTCCTGGACAGAAATAAAACTGGGTATGTTACTAAATTCAGATTAGTTCTCGTAGACATGGAATGTAAATTAGCATAAAATTCTTTGGATAATTCAGTGGCTATGTGTAACTTAAAGTTTTGTAATAACTTTTTACTTTATTTTCTTCCTCTGTTTTTAAAAATCCAAAAACTTTATATTCAAGGTATCTTACTAAATTAGAAGATAAATTCCAAAAGTGTCCTGCAGTGTGTTAGACTGAAAAAAAAAGCCTTTTAAAGACTTGATGGTTTTTATTCTGGGCCTAGAGGTACAATTTAATGCTAAAAAGTGCTTTTAAAAAGGCAGTGTTTGGCCTTAGTTTTTATAGAATCGTGAGTAAACTTGATCATCACATTTTGAAAGCATTAAACTGTTGCAAGCACTATGTCCATTTATAACATCCATAAATTAATAATATACCTTTCCCTCCCCTGTACAAGACTGCTCTAAATCATATAGGCTTCCTAAGTCTGTATCTTAAAGCAAACATCCTTGAATAAATATATTTCATTTACTTAATGTCTATGTAATGTAATAAAAGTCAAGCCTTGGACATGCCACATACCTTTCAATTATACTTTCACACCTTGAAAAATTTTGAGCTTAGTATGACACTTACAACAAAGGATTAAAATTGATCAGACATGTTTTTTAAAGTGTGTTGTTCACAATACAGAAGACATGTTGAATTCAACCAAAAAGAAAAGCATACCAAAAGATATCGTGGTAGAAACTTCACAAACTTTCTTTATGTTTATAAATTTCTGTGAAAAAAATACCTTAATCCTTTCTCGATACAAGTCGATACCTCAGTGATTTTAGGAAATAAAAGGATGAAATAATAAAACATTTCACATAGGAATAATTATCTCTAATACCTTTCTTTGTTTTCAGTGGAAAATAAAAGGCAAAATTTAGGACCCTTCAGAGTCAAACCCTACTTTTCCACTAACATAAAACTCCTAGAGGAGGCCAGGCAGTAGATAATTTGTGTAATATCAGTAATTTGTGCCTCCACTCTACCTTAGAAGCCATAACTCACATTTTTTTCACATATCCAACCCTTAGTCTAAATCATTTGGCCCTCATTACCATCCCTTGTTTCCTACAGTTGTTTGAACATGTATAAATGAATAAACAGAACCTGTAACCAGTTTTGAATGTTGAAAATCAATAATTCTATCCCAACTAAACTGATAACTCTTGGCCAGAGGGATTTTATTTAACCTAATGCTGAAATTCATTAAAGGTAAAAACAGATGTTAGTTGTCGATAAATTTTTATAGCATTGCTCCCCTTCCTTTACAGACATTTTCTTCTCTTCATCATCTTTCACCTTTTCCTCGGAAATTTTATTGCACTTAGTCTTCAGCACTCACTTTAGTATTTCATCTAATTGTTGAGATTCTATAATCTCATTTATTCCTTAGTTGTCCATGAGGCCTTTCTACTTGACCAGACACTTTCATTTCCTCTGTTCCTTCTTCTGTAACCCTCAACTCTTTAATTTATAGTTAAAGCATATAGTCGGAACAAATAAATACTTAATCTCGTTGATTAATTGCTTAGAATTCAAGTATAATACATAATATGTATCTAATACAATATTCAAGTCTTTATTAAAAAATAGAGTAGTTGAATAAAATATTTGTACTTTTCTGATGCTTTTATGAAATTTTTCTTTCAAAAGAAAACAGATTGCATGTGGAAATATCTGCTTCTCATTCCTTTAGGAGCAGGGATACATCCATAACATGCTACATTAAAAAAGGAGTTCTCAGGGCTGCCAACCTTACAGTAGAGGTTGAGTAGTAGTATATTTCTCCTACATAAGAGACAAAATAACATACCTGTTTTTACTTTTTATAATTTAGTTTTATTTTTGGTGAAAATTACGCATATCAAAACATGTTCCCATTTAACAGTTTCTTCACATACTGTTCAGTGACATTAGTTACAATCTTCACATTGTATCAACATTCTCCTTATTTCTGCTCTGTTTGTTTTACCCCTGTTGATTCAGATTCACTGCCCTCTAAACTTCTCATCAGTGCTTTAGAGTTACTGTTATCACTTTGGTCTCATATAATTTTTTTTTAAGCACGGTATTGAAGGGTGACATTCTTTACTTCCTGCACTAAACTGTTTTTTTATTTGGTAGTTTTGCATTTTGAAGTATATACTGATAGAGTCAACTGTTTTAAAGCCTTTTATTTTTGTTTCTGTTTATATAAATGTTAAACTTCCGTTGTGTTTGATTTGGACATAAATATTTTCTGTGGAACCAATTTTTTATAGGCTCATGTCCCATTTTTATATATTTTTATAAAAATTTCCTTTTATTATAGTGAGAGTATTCCATGCTTAGGTGGAGATGTCTAGACAGATTGGATAAAATGGGTCCTTGATGACTTCACTTTAGAAAATAACAACTTCATTTTTTGCTGCTTCAAATCGTATAAAACTAAAAAGCGGCAGAAAAAGATAACTACATAGTCAGTGTTTCTTACTTTCATAGACCTGGTAGCATGTCAGCAGATGTAATTATTGGTTTATAGCCATAGAAACCAAGCAGCATAATTATATTGATCTTTATCAACTAACAGAGTTGCTGTTTTTTAATAAATAGCATTTGAGCTATTACAGAAAATTGTCTAGATAGGAAATATGTGGAAAGGACCATGGTGGTGCTTATGAATCTCTTAAGTTGCCAAGTTCAAGAATTGTTTTTTCTTTTGAAAATGCTACTTTTTAGTATGTTACGTGTCTTGTACCAGTTTCCTAATGAGACTTGGAATTATTTCTAGAATGTCAGAGCTGAAAAGACCTTGACTTGGTGATCTTGGGGTTTCAGACTGGGTTCTATGGAGCTCTAAGCTTACAATGGAAGGGCTTCAGGGGTCATGCCTCCAGGACCCCGCACCAGACAAGTTTTGCAGGCTTCCCCAGTATTGTGTACTGTCCTACCCTTCACCAAAGCTTCCATCTTTGGATGAAGCAATATAAACAAATTTTAAGGAATATCTGGAGTTACTGTCACATGTGCCTTTAGCCTATGTATTACTAAACACAATATGTTAGTCATTTTTTAAGGACTTTCTGTGTAGTAATTCATTTAATCCTCATAACAACCGTATGAGATGAGTGCTATTATTATCTCTATTTCACGAGTGGTAAAACTGAGACAAAGATAAAATAATTTCTTCACAGTTAGACACAACCAGTAAGTGGGATTTGAATTGAGGAACAGTCTGACTCCAGATAACCCACTTAGTCCCATGCCATACTATATCTCTTTCTACTAGCTTTTATTACTTTCAGGAGTGTATATGACTTTTGTCTTTTTATTCCTATAGTAAAGCTGTATTATCTTTCAGAAACTTGTATTTCTGCCCATTGTATTTAATGTATACTATGAGACTTTTTGTTATGAGTTCAGGAAGTTAAACTTTGGAGGAGAAACATAGATAGAATTTAATCAAAGTAGTATTTTATTTCAGTCTTAACCATTTAGATATAATGATTCATTAACCGTCCATTTCAGTGGACACAAAAGTATAATACAAATTTCCCTAGAATTTAAGTAGTGTGATTTTGTTGAGCCAACCCTAACCAGTTGTAAAAAAAATAATAATTTGTGGAGTCCTGGTGGCACAGTGGTTAAGAGCTTGGCTGCTAACCAAAAGGTCAGCATTTCGAATCCACCAACCACTCCTTGGAAGCCCTATGGGGCAATTCTGCTCTTTCCCATAGGCTCGCTATGAGTCGGAATCAACTCGACGGCAACGGGTGCGGTTTGGTTTTTTTGGTATCTTAGTTTGTAACCATGTATGACAACATTTGTAATTCAGTTGTTTTGCCAGACCAACAAAATAGTGTCTACAGTGTTTTTATTTTTTCATGAATCTCTAGGTGTTAAATGGTTCAGTTGGTTATTTTTTTAAGCAGCTGGTGATTTATGCATGTCAAGTGAGTGATATAGTCATTTAATATCTATTTACTTCATAATATATCCATTCATAGACTTGAAATGGGCATCTTCATTTTAATTTTTTTCTTATTTCCAGAAGGTATGTGTTTTAAATGCCATATGTAGTTAATTTGTTATAGTGTCCCCTCAACTTGAAGATTTTCTACTTGTATTGAAAGTATTGGCACATACTTTTGTATTCCTTCTTAGTGAATAGCACAGTTATATAAATGATAGCATTGGAATTCATGGTTATAGATTATTTAAATATGGAGCTGCAGTCTGTAAAATTTAAAGTTTTTTAAGAGTTTTATTATTTTAATGTCAAAATTTATCCAAAACCTTCTGTTCATTTCTTGTTTTCTTGCATTTGATGTTTATATAAATTAGTATATAAATTTTCTGCTTTTGAATGTTAAGTACTTGAAGTTGACTGAATTAATCCGACTACAGTAAGCCCTTATGCAAATTTTGCCATTCTCACATTGGCTTACCCTGGACTGGACCTATGATAGCACATCTATTCCGGTTTATCACAGTTTTATACATTGATGATTGGTATGCTGTTGTGTCCTACTTTGACACATAAATGGTGGCTCGACATCAGACAAGCAAATTTCAGATCTGAAAGAAAGAATCAGAGGACAACGTGCCAGTAAATAATGAATTCTCCACACCATTATGGAAAATGTGATGTTGAGGGAATGATTTACCTTTCCCAGTAATCAGTAGCTACTTTTTCTTTTTTATTCCACGCAGACTGTTGGGTATATTTTGGAAGTGTGCCAGAATTGGTAAGTGTCTGTCATCTCCCTTCATTTCTTCCACTGTAAATTGTCAACCAACTTACTTATCTCGTATTCACACCAATTAAATGTCAGTTTTAAAAGTTTAAGTTTCCTAATTTTATGCATTTTTGCAGAGTTTATAGATTTCCACCTGGCTCTTGTTTAAAACTGGATTTGGTGGATAACTCATAATGCTTCATTAACAGGGAGATGGAAAATACAAGAAAAATATTTCTAATTCAGATAATCAAATACCATGCGCTCTTGGTTTTTGAGGGGCTTTCAGGCAAATGTGTATAGTTTTTTGCATGCATGCTCATAATATAGAGCTTACTGTTGTGTATAATGTGTATCACTTTGATAATTAACAATGAATTTCCCATCTGCTGAAAGGCTTTCTGAGCAACCATCTAAACATAATTTGATTGTCCTTTGTTAAGGCATGGAATGTTGTTTGTTGCTCTTAAAAAACATTAACGGTTTTATCTATTGAACCCCATGTGGTCATAGGTGGGCTTTGTCATAAATGATTGAAGTTAAGGTAAATATAAGTATCTTCTAACTTTTCATAGCGAGACTAATAGCATATTAAGTGTATATAAGAAATCTAGATTTAGATAATAATATGCTTTTGTTCCATCTCCATATATGTATATAACTTAGCACAGTGCCCAGCACATAATAGGTGCTCAAATGATTGATAAGTGAAAGAATTAAAATATATTTTATTGTTGTAATTCACCAATATTCTTGACTAACCAATTACACCTTTTTTTTTTTTTTAACATGCCTAACTCCAGGGAAAAACAGTTTCAAGGCATTTGTACTTATACCACTTGGACTGAAAATAAATCATTTCAGTCCTTTGGAATTACTTGTATGACTTAAATATTTTAGTACTCTTCATCTAACACTGAGTTTGTATGTAACTACTTTTTTCTTTCATGAAGCTGTTAGAATTTCATAGCGAAGGACAATTTTCCTAGTTTTAACATTTAATCTAATTAACCAGTCTGATAATAGCATGAATTTCCCAAACTAATCCCTTTAGATAAAATGGGAATTTAAGAAGCATCTCTGTTTAAATAAGCTGTGTTCTTTTTAGAGTATTGTTTTACTTTGGCTTCAACATCTCATAATGTGGAAAATTTAGAAGAAGGTCCATAACAGGAAATGAAATTGATTAGAGATTGAAAAATACAAACTAAGCTCTTAGAAATTTTTCTAAAGAAGATGTGGGAATTGATGTATTACATCTGCAGATAGTTACAGAGGATGAACAGCTAGTCTCTGCTAAGGACTCCCAAGTTGATCGCAGGAGTTTCAAATCTTAAAAACATCTTCAAAGATTCATATGTTGTTAGCCATTGAAATAATTTTGAGAGCCAATTTTTTCCTCTTGAGCCTTTAATGATAAGCAAGACACCCACAAACAGTGGAAGTTGTAAGCATAATGCTGAGTTATCCAGAAATCCCTTCTAAATCTGTGATGTTTAGATCGTAAGATTCTTTCACCTCTTAGATAGTAGTATAAATGTAAAGGGCTTCACAGAAAAATACCCCTTTCAAGGCCCTCATTTCAATGTAGTGACTATTGAAACAGACATTGTCTTCCAGAGAATTCAATGTACTTTTTCCATGTTAAACTGTCCTTCGTGTTCTTTCTGTACTTTCTTATCTCTTATGGATCAGCATGAGAATCTTTTATTTCTAAGAAGTATCATTGACCTTACATTGGTAAGGGCACCAAACCAAAAAAAAAAAAAAACCAACAAACCTATTGCTATCAAGTCGATTCCAACTTATAGCGACCCTATAGAACAGAGTAGAACTGTCCCATAGGGTTTCCAGGGAGCAGCTGGTGGATTTGAACTGCCAACCTTTTGGTTAGCAGCCAAGCTCTTAACCACTGCACCACCAGGGCTCCGGTAAAGGCACAGATATAGCTTGTATAAGTGGTTATCAATCAGGGGACATTTGACAATGTCTGGAGACACTTTTAGTTGTTACAGCTGAGGGTGATGCGTAGTATATAGTGGGGTAGAACCAGAGATGCTGCTAAATATCCCCCAGTGCACAGGACAGTTCTTGGCAACAAAGAATTGTCCAGCCCAAAATGTCAGTAGTGCTGAAGTCGAGAAACCCCTGGCCTAAACTTACAGGGAGTTGTGGTGTAGACTTAACTGGCACACAGTCATGCACAACAGCTGGCAAACCCTGAAATAATAAAAGAAATCTTAAGTAGGCCCAAAAGAAACAAGAAAAATAAGAGGGATACAGAGAAAAAAATAGTACCCATGGTGACTAATGCTAATAGCTACTGATAAATGTAAATATATGTAAACCAAATTGTTTGCTTCAGAAACAAGTCACCCTGAACAATAAAAGGATATTGCCAAGGAACAGAGTCATAAGAAAACTTCAAGTAAAGTGCAAGGAGAACATAATGGAAGAGCAAGACAGCGTGCAGGAAAAGAGAGAATATCATTGTATTACAGCAGTACTAATTAATCATTGGTAAGAATATAAAAAGTTTGGAGTTAGGAAGCTGATTTTCATCCCGGTTCTATCATTAAATTTCTAAATCAAGAAAAAAATATTAAGATATTAATCCATTTTATGTGCTAAATTGGAGAAATTTACACTGCATTCAGAGACATTTCTGTCCAATCCGTTTGATTATCAGCCCAGGTAACTTTTTGGCCCACTATTAGTACTTGAGAAGAGTACAGTATACCTAAAAATTTTAAGTATCTAGTGTGTAGCTTTCTTAATGATTCTTTTTAGTATGACCTATTTTTATGTCTAATTATCAACAGTGCTTTTTTTTTTTTTTTTTTGCTTATTTATTTTATTTTTCTTTAAACTGTATGAATGCCCCAGGTTGAATAATTTAGTTAAATGTGTTCATTCTTGCCCATTATATGAAATCAGTAACTTTTCATTTTGGCAGAGTGGCTTTGAAAAATGTGAATGCTTATATGCTGTTTTCTCAACCACATACCCCTCTCTTATCTTGACACAGAATATATCCACGAAGAAAGGATATGATTTTAATGGAGAAAGGCTCAGTCTGATTCATCTTATGTTACACAGCACATTACAGTGACTGTTTCACATTTACGTAGACCTAAGACCAGCCAAGGAGTAACATTCTTACCAGGTTCAACCAAACATGTTTAGCTCTACCACGTGGCAATCTCTTTTAAGAAAATAAAGAACAGGAAAATGAAACTCATGTAAATCATAATGTTCTGAGTTAGAGGATGAGGAAGAAAACTTCCTCAAAATTAATTTTCAGCAGATATTAATCTCTTTTGTGAGGTATTTAATTAGGAGAGTAACTAGCACTAGTCAGAGTGGACAGGCTTGCTTATGAGAAACCCACCTGAAAGTTATATAAGAGTAGCTTGGTTTTGTTTTACTTTTGATCATTTTTTTTAATCCAAAAGAATTAGCATTGCTTAGAAATTATGACCCAAGTACATTTTAGTTTTAAAAGACTTTTTTTTTTTTCTAGTTGAGATGGCAGTATTGAAAAAAACACTACTATTCTCACTTAGGGGCTCTGGTGGCACAATGGTTCGGCACTCAGCTGCTAACCGAATGGTTAGCAGTTCAAACCCACCCAGCAGCTCCACGGGAGAAAAGACCTGGTGATCTACTCCCATTAAGAGTACAGCCTAGGAAACCCTATGGGGCAGATCTACTCGGGGTTACTATATGAGTTGGAATCGACTTGACAGCACACAGTTTTCTTACTGTCTAGATTTTTCTTTAGCTGGAAGGCAGTCTGTTAAATGTCTATGGATAGAAAAAACACTTACCAAGAACAATTATTTCTTTTATTTGTGTTTGTGTTGTATGTGAGAGAGAGAGGTCTTCTATGAGCATCATCATTGAGCAGACACAAGGATATAAATTTACAAATAATATGGCAGTGTACACTCAGTGAGGAAGTGCTGAAAATGAAAATGACCATGAAATTTTTGGTAGTCAAGATTGAAGTTTCCCAGGAACAATTAACTGAACTTGCTAGGTGGAAAGAGGAGTTTAGGAACTTAAAAAGAGCTGATTTTAAACAGAAAAATACAAGTGAGGGAAATATAAACCATCTCTACAAGGGAACACCAGGTAAATGCTCAAGATTATTTCTAGAAGTAGCACATCACTGTTATTCCTCCTTCTTCCTTTTTCCTTCTTCCTATGCTTCCCACAAGGCAGCATATAAATGGTGCTTTGTGGATTAGTATAGTCTCACAATTACAGAAAATAAGGGAACCAGTTAACTCAAAATCACAGGATTTCTGTCTGATCACAAGACGATTTCATAAGCCAATTTCAGGTCTAGTTCATGCAAAGTAAAGTCTCCAAGTATAAACACTCCTTGAACACATGTAAAAATTAACTAATACAGAATCGGTTAGTTTAAGTTCTATGTTTCTAACCTAGGGTAACCACATTATAAAAGACTTGATAAGAAATCTATCTCAGAAATAGTGTTTTCTAATATGTTTTTATTAAGCATTTTATTTTACATCCATTTTTAAAATGCCATTTTATTAAGCATCTTCTGTTTATTTTCATCTATAAATGCTTCTTTTTTCTCTTTGTCAAGAATCAGTAAGAAAAGATTACAGCTAAAAATTGGATATTTCTTTTTATGAGTGGAAGTGTATTTTTTTACATGAAGAAAATCAACAATATTTCTCTGGCCTTAATTAAGATCGTTTCTCTTGGATCTCTGTCCTGCATTATGCTGTTTGTTAACACTGTATGTTTTAATATCTGAGATTACACAGTGGCATAGGAATGGCGCTTCAAGGATTTTCTAAGCAAATGAAACAGATATTATCTTAGAATTAAATCAGTATAATTTAGCTCATTCTCTCTTTTACTTGTTTTTATGTTGTATCTAGTTTTCTTTCTTGCTTTGCCCAGGTACCCCAAATGTGTGGACCTCGTAGGCAAGAACTTTATCTTGATTCTTACATGCACCTCCCCCATAGTAAGTAATACCTTGTATCTTTTTTAGCTACTCTGTTAATAAAAATGAATATCTCCCTTTTTCCAACAGGTGAACGGAAGAGTCCATATGTTGCAGTATGCTGTATAGTGATGGCCTTCAGCATCCTGTTCATACAGTAGCTTGGAAAAATGCCAGAATTTAATTGCCGTCAGATTTCAATATGAAAAAGACTTATCTGCAGAAAATAATGGAAAGAATGGTTAACCCTTTTATCTCTGAACATTGAGTGAGATACATTTCCAGCTGCTGTTCTCCGTTTTTATGTTATTGGACCAATGTTCTATATATAATTAAGATGTAACCATTTAATACTCAAAAAGTTGAATATGTCTGTAACAATCGGTCTGTGTACTGTCACTACAATATTACATCCTGCAGGTGTCATTCTGTTGTGTCAGATACCAATTTTTAGTGAGGTATCTCTAAGACATATAATAGAAAACAAAATTGGTAAATTACTCAAGTTCCTTTCACTGTGATTTGGCCATGATCTTTATAGGATGAGACCTTTTTTGGACTAGCTTTTTTATTAGAGAAAAAATGGCTCAGTGTGTGTTGGTAAGGATTGCATTCATCTTTAATAATGCTTGCTTTTCCACTGGCCACACCATTTTGAATGCATGTTCACCAGAGTACCTCTACTGTTAGCAAAGTCTGTACTTTATTACAGGTTTTTTAACTATTTAAAATAAGACTGTGCAGTTCTTAAGGAAGGAGATAAAAGAGATGTGGCTTAAGAGTGTTATTGGGAAAATGTTCACATTTACACAAGTTTAGAGTATCCAACTGATGTAGTAGCCTTTGAAACCTCTGGTCAAGTATATATAAATGTCTTAAGTATAAATTTGACCAGCTAGCTGTCTCTGAAAAAGATTTCATTCTTAGAATGAAAAGAACAAAATAGAGCAATTAATAGAATAATGATATTATATGTGTTTTTCATTCTTTTTAGTGTCAAGTCTTAGAAAATGAAATAATTATTTTAATTGCCCCGAAATACAAGCTGTATTTTTGTTTTGTTTTTTTAAATATAGCACTTTAAATCTAGTTTACATTTTGTCTGTCAAGTTAAACTGGAATCTCATAGTTAGTTGCTTCTGTACTTAGTAGGTGATGATAAATAGTTTTCAAATATATTCATCCATATTCCTTGGCATTAATGTCTTTGAGCTTTGATATGAAAGGAGATCTTCAGTAATTTTTAGTCTAGGCAAGAGGAATATTGGGAATGGAACTTACACATTTTGAAAAAAGGTAGTTATATAAGTTTGTGGTTAACATTTCTTAAGGTTCAATTGAAATTCAGTTAAAATTTCAGAACCAAAATTTTACATACAAAGAAATGTGGTACACTTCTTGGATGTAGGTAGATGGTATGTTATAGACTGAAATGTTCACTGTTAATGTTTAAATGGTGGTAGAAGCATAGAAACTGGTATTTTCAACTCCAGTTAGCATTGAATATTTGAAATTCATATATCTTTTGGCTTAAATATACACAATTTACCCAGAGGAATGGAAGCTTTTGATAGTCATAGATTATATTTATAAGAACTAAAGGGAAGTTAAATTATCCAAGATTTTTTTTTAATTTTAGGTTTCATTTTATAAGAGGGGCTTACATCTAAGCTAAAAATTTCCCTGTTATAAACCAGTTGCCTAGTTGATTCCAGTTCATGGCAACCCCACATGCATAAGAGTAGAGCTGTGCTCCATGGGGTTTTCAATGGGCTGATTTTTCGGAAGTAGATTGCCAGGCCATTCTTCCAAGGTGCCTTATTATAGATACTGCTAAATAGATACTGTCCTCAGCTATTAATTTCCTGAATAAAGATAAAAGGAAACTCTCTCTCTCTTTTTTTTTTTTTTAAGAAAAGAAAATTATTTAGGATTCTACTAACGAGTCTGCTAGTAGCCCTTTCTGTAAAAAAAAAAAAAAAAAAAAGTATGAAACTGCAAGCCATCTGTTTTTGAAGACCACGTTAAACTGTTTGGAATGAATCCTAAGAAACATATAAGAAAAGCTTATATGTTGCCAGCTTTTTTTTTTTTTTTTTTTTTTAAAGGTAAGAGCTGTTGTAGGCTGTCATGTATTATTTTTGATGTGCCTGTGGCTGGTTAAAAGTGGTATATTTTACTTCAGACAGGGAATCAGGTTATGATCATTGTTCCTACTCTGAACTGCCTCTTGGGCTTAGCATTAGGTCAAGGATTTCGAGGGTATCCCAAAAATAGGACTCTTTGTCAGCATATACATGCAGAGTAAGTCACCTTTCTGGGTCTAGTTTCTGGGTGGCCATCTGGTGTCCAACCTTTCCTGCCAACTAGACTTTCCAAAAGTTTTTGTCAACTGATTTTTTTAATATGCTAATGCAAATCTAATAGGAAAAAGGGAAGAGTATTGTAGATAATTAGTTCTAAGACATTTCCTTAACTTGGCGTTTTGGAGGAGGTAGGTGGAAAGTGGAGGAAGAAATAACTTCTTTGGAAAATTTGTGGTAGCATATAAAAAGTTTTGCTACGTGTAGTTGCTGAACAGAGTGGGCGGTAGCTTATTTCTAACCCCAACCATTATGACCTTTTGAAACACAAACTCTCTGAGAAGAGGGCAAAGACACAAGGTCTTCTTGTGGAAAGCAGTTAGCATTTTCTTTAATGTATTTATTTCAGAGAGTCACCAGTGAATCTTGTTCTCTAACTCAAAGGGCAGTGTGGGTAGTTTTAACCCCACAGAATATTCAGATATTCCTTCTATAGTCTTGGCAGAGTGGTGGGATGCAGAAGAGAATTAAAAATCAACTTTAGCCTCCGATGGACAGCCTCAGTCACATAGTCCTGTTGCAGGGCTAAGTGCGGGTATCAGATGGTGGGCACTGAAATCCAGTTTACTAGGTTCAGATGCTCTCCCTAAGCTCCTTTCGGGCTCCAGAATGTTTTCATTCCATCTATGCTGGAATTGTTTTGTGCTAATATTTGATTCCTAATTGACCACAGCTGCACCAATGGCAGAGGAGTGCCTATGTTTAGACATTCTTTCAAGATGGGTAATCAAAAAGGCATGTAATCTCTAGAATTCCCTCTGCCTTGAAGTTCAAGTCCAATGTCTTGTCAATGCCTTGTGCTACTGTGCCAGACTGTGTCTTCAGTACTGTTGTATGCAAATTCAGAATAGCCCTGTCATGCTAAGGATGACTATAATAAGTAATTTGTAATAGACTTCTTCATCTCAGTAATATGTGGATCAATCTGGTTTTATCTTAGGACAAAATATAAGTTTGAAGTAGCTTCCTCCAATTTATATATTCAAAACTGGACAGATCTCTAGTACTTTTAAAAAGACTGAGCGCTTGTAAATAGTAGACTGTGTTGCGCTGACTGTTCTTTTAAGAAGCATTTACAGGGTTCTTGTGGCGTATTATCATTGAAGATAGAAAGATAAGGACACAGTTTCTTCCCTCTAGTAGTTCATAGTGTAGTGGGTGAGAGAGATGAAGTAATTTATACAAAGTGCAATGTGATAACATTTACTATGGTGATAAACCCAGGCTTCTAGGAGAAAACCAAGAAGAATGACGATCCAGTCAGACATGAACTTCTTCCAGGGGAACAATGCTTAAACTAAGCTTTGGGAAAAAAAGCAGTAGTTCGGGAACGAGTGAAATGGTTAAAATATAGGTGTAATGTGCAAAAGGGCAGTGGTATTTCAAGGACTAAGTACAAAGCTTATATTACTTGGGAACTATTAAAAGGTAAGCTTAGCAAGGTGGACAGAGGTTGATGCTCAAGGGTCTTGTATTTTTCTCATTTCTATCTGTTATAACCTACCTCGAAACTGAATATGTGTTCCCTACTGCCTGACACAAAACTCCTTTAGAAAAAATAAAATCCTCCCTTTGTAAGAGTAAACAAGGTTGAGTATATCCATGCCCACCTTATTTTGGACCAGGATTACGAAGGTATACTCTTGAGATTCTGCATTGTATATAAGACAGACATAACTAACCAATCAGTATTTAGGAACTCTTAACAACTCATACTTGATGGATACCAAAAGCAACCATGATTACTAAAGCACCTATCTGCACAAGAAGCAGGTATTTGATGTGTTGTCTCCATTGCCTGGATGCACAAAAATTATTTCCATTAAGTAAGGATTTGTGCTGCTTTGAAAGCCTCTGAGAAGTTACTAGATCATAGGAAGCTTGAAAACAAGAATGAAAGATTCTTGGGGACCACTCTTCACATTCTTTGGTTTCCAGTAACAGTACATGTTCAAAATACAAGTAGCTGACCAATAATCAGCATTGTTAATACTGTGCAGTCTTGTTATCCTCAGTCAGCAAATTAGTAACTACTGGCTTCCAGAAGAGCGTCATAATTATGTCATTTTTACACTGCCTTTCAGTTTCTTTTACTAATCTCAAAATAATACCTGAAATACCACTCCAATATCAGATGAAAAGGAGGGAGGTGGAAATACATCTCCTGTGATCTTCAGAGTACAGAGAATCATCCTAATGTCTGGCTAATGCTCATGTCTGTGGTGCGTAATAAAAGTCAAAATGATCTCTCAACAGGCTCCTAGTTTTGTTTGATTGCAGGATGAATGAAAATCTCTTTCAGAAGTTAGAATATTGAAATTACCACCTTTTGAGTTAGATGGACATTTTAATTCATGGCCCAATAAGCTTAATATTTTTGGGGAGGGGCAGAGGGAAGGGTTCTTGCTTTGCATATTAAAGCTGTTCAGTCTATTATATTACTGTTTAGTACCTTGTCAGGAGCCTAGATTTGCTTGAGTTTTTTGCTTTGGATACCCACTGCCAGAGTTGATTGCAACTCAGCGACCCCATAGGGTTTCCAAGGCTGTAAATCTCTGTGGAAGCAGACTGCCACATCTTTATACCATGGAGCTGCTGGTTTTGAACCACTGACCTTTTGGTTAGTAATCGATGGCTTTAACCACTGCGCCACCAGGGTCTTTAATCCCCTTAGATATGGTTGAAATCTGATTCTGAATGGAAGTGGCAGTTATTAATTCCTGACAATTATTTTCAGCATTAATCTCAGCTAAAAGTCTTCAAATACCCTAACATGAACAGGCAGGTAGCTATCATTTTCCATCTAAAATCAATCTTTAAGCAGTGTCTATCAAAGTTAAATTACTCAGCCAAGTTATACCATTTACTGAGATACGGAAAAGCTTGTACTAAGTGCCTTACTTTGGGTAGCATCATCTTCCTGCTGTTATCTTCCCAGCACTGCATTCAGACAGACAAACCTATTAGACCTGTTACTAGAAAGCTAAATTCATTTAACTAAATGAATTGCAATGACCATATTTTTAGTTTGGTTTTGAACAAAAAATGCTTCAGATTTGATTGAAACACTGTATCTTTCTTAGTTGTCTCTGGTATATATTGTAAGCCTCCCTCATTGCTCCATCATAACTACCAACTGAAAAAAACAAAAACCAGTTGCCATCAAGTAGACTTCAACTTGTGAGTACCCAATATGTGTTTGAATAGAACCGTGCTCTATAGGGTTGTCAGTGACTGATTTTTTGAAAGTAGATCACCAGGCCTTTATTCCAAGGCACCCCAGGAGGATTCAAACTTCCAACCGTCCAGTTAGTAGCTGAGTGCTTTAACCTTTTGCACTACCCAGAGACTCCCAACTACCAATAGATGTAAGAATTTATAGAGAAAATCACCAAATTTCTGATTTCTATCTCAGTAGACCAAAAGAATCCAAAAATGGCTTTGCTTTAGACCATTGGGTTCAACAGCCAGGAAAACATCTGTAATTCAGAGAATTTGCATTAATATCCTTAACTATAGCAGATTCATTTGTGGAATAAAAACCATAAACACTTGAAATAAGTAGTTTCATACACACATTCTGGAAGATGAGAACACTCAGAAACGGCAAAAACATCCATACACTACTGTCTGAGCTTTATTTGGCAAGGGAAGTGGCCTAGGAGTAAATGTGTAGTGATCAGAAGGTTTGTTCCCAAATTGTCAAAACCTATAATTTATTAACCAATTGAACATTTTTAATCAACTATCATGTCTAGGCTAAATGCTGGAAAAATAACATGCAAAGTTATGAAACTATATAGAAATGGAACATTTAAGATGTGAAAGTAAGAAGGCTAGCATCAAGCAAAAAATCTTTGCAGTATTGCAGTGTTGAAGAAAAGTGATCTGCAGTCCCAGGTAAAAGATTTGCCCTTGGAAATTAAAAATTAGGGAGAATCTGAGAATATTCTTTGTACAACAGTCATTAGAGCTGAAAAGCAGGAGATAGTATATTTTATTGAGTAGAAATATCATTTACTCTTTATTTGTTAACTAGTGTTTTTCACAAATGGGACCTCTATTAAATCTTGGCAAATGATGAGAGTACTCCTAAGTTGTAAAATATGTTTTTAAGAAGTTTATAATATAAAATTAACTTCTGTAGAACATACCAATATAGGATAATAAAGTTAATTTAGTTTTATGAGTGATCTAAACCTCATTCTGATCTCCGTTAATAGTCCACTGTTAACTAAAAATGAGTAATCAAAGCTAAAATAACAGTGACATAGTTCTAAACCCGTAATGTAAATTGCATTCCTACCACTGGCAACTCCATACTAGTTGTTTTTACATATATTTCCATGACTAGCATCTTTTCGAAGAAGTCTTAACACGTAACAGAAGGAAATTTGACATAGAAACCATTGAGATGATTCCTGAATCCTTAAGCAATTAATTTAACCTGCCCTGAAGAACAAAGAACAGGAGTAGAACTCGAAGGATAATCTTTTTGCTCCCAAGGAGTAAAAAATCCTCTCGGGCATTTCAGACCCACTATCCACTATCTCCTATTCCATTCGTAGATGAATCCTTTGATTCGAAAACTGACAGCCAGACACAGCAGTAGGGCCAGGATATGTAATGTGGAACAAGACAAATACAGCTTCTGCTGTCATGGAACCTAGGTTCCAGTAAAGACCAACAAATAAAAAAAATTAGATAAGGGTACACAGCCTCTAGTAAGGACCCCAAAGGATGACTTATTTAGGGTAGTCAGAGAAGACCAGTCCATGAAGTTGATGATTAGGCTAAGACCTAGTGCAGATGGAAGAAGGAGCATGAGCAGTGAGGCAGAAGAAACAGCATATTCAGACTGAGACAGGAAAGAGCTTGGAACCTGAAGTACTAGAGAAATTGATGGAAAACTAGCATGAAAAATGCACTGAGTAAAGCAAAGAATGATGTCAGAGTTGGAAAGAAAAACGGGCCAAATCATGCAGGGCTTTCAGCCATAGAAAAAGATAATGCACCATACACACACATAGCCCCCCTCCAAAAATGCAGAAAACTGAACTGAGTTATTTAGATACTTAGGCACACAAAATTTTCTTCTTCTACCCAAATAGACACAAAATAACTTTCAGCTAAATTAGAAAAATGGTATTGTCCCCAACAGTCTCCCTCAGTGAGGTATTTTCATAAGCACACTATGTTAATTATTTTTATAGCAACATGTGGAAGAGAATTGTCATGGCTGCACTTGTGAGGGTGCCTGGAAGGGGAAGGATGCGGCTGGCAAACAGAAGGGATGGGTTATATGCGTAAAATGCGGTGTATGACAGGGATTTGACCACACGATCGTAGGGACTGATTTGGTAGACTAAAGCTGTTGTCTTTCCATTTGATGCTGGAGCTTGAAATCCACAGAACAGGCTGTCTGGAAGGGAAGAGCTAGACACTCAAGAATGGACTGAAACCGGTGACAGTTCTTGTTGTCTCTGACCTTGGTGTTGTGGGTGTCCTGGAAATGCCAGTGTCCTTTATCTTGGAGCTAAACACACTCATCTGACCCAGGAGTCAGAGAAGCTGGAGGAGGATCCAGGAGAAGGTGGAGCAGTTGTAGGCCCAGCTGATGCCTCATGTCAACAAGGTTAGCAGATCACTGACAACATGCATGAGCTATAAAATGGCTGCTGCTTCACCTCTGCCCTCCAAATTTTACACAAGACTCCCTGTGGTCCACTCTACCCAGAAACTTAAAGGGAAGGAAATTCTAGGAAATGTAGCTTAGCCTTGCCAAGTTGATACATTACAAAGTCATTATGCCCTCTAAAACCCTTCAACTGGATCTCCAAGCAACTCAAATTTACCATATCCCAAACAGAACTCATGTTTCCTTCTAAACCTGCTTCTTCTGGATTTCCGTATTTTTTTGTAAACAGTACCACTTTCTATGCTCAAAACCTTCTAAGCCCCTAAACTCTTCCCTTTCTCATATCCCCCTCTTGTTACCATCAATCTTTGCTTAGTTCTGTCATTTCTACCTCTGCAGTGCCTGCCCCATATGTGTGGGTTCAAACTCACCAGATGATTATACAATCCCACACATTGATTACATATTTAGTTTGATATAAGCCCCATTCTGGAAACCCAGAAGTACAAAAAAGACCTTCTTCCCACCCACCAAAAGCACGCACAGGAAGTGAGTTATGGCAGAGGAGCTAGCACGCTGTTTTCATTATTTAAACCAAGAAAAACACACCATAGACGAGATGAAAGATCTAATAAAACGGTGTTCTTATTTCTGATTCTAAAACTAACAGCTGGGCTTTCCCATGTGGAATAATATTACATAAATAACTCGGAAGCAGAGGGGCTGTGAAGAAGTCCAACAAAAGGCTAGATGATCTTGGACACTCTGACTATTACCCCCAATGGAATTACAAGGAAATAAGTGGTTATTGGAAGGTACTAATGAGCTGGTGTTGGTATGATCAGGAGACTTTACAGAACCTGACAAGGCAATTACCTGAAGTTTGCTTTCCACCTAAGTATATTAACACTAATCTGTCGCATAGGGACCTTTCCTGCTCCATCCCCATTTGTCAGCTTTTAATCATGGAAATTCAGAGAAATTGGCTCTCAGAAAATAAACTTGTTGAACTTTAAAACTAAAATAAACACTCCAGTCTTATGTTTAATTTACTGTGGTTGGTAGATTCTGAAGGGGACAAATATCACTGAGCACATTCTATTTAGTATTCTTGTCCACATAATCTAGTCAAAGCTCATGTTGCATTTCCTACTCCCACTTCTTCCTTCCACTGAAGTATATATAGTTGGAGTCATGGCACAAATGCCAAAAGGCATTATGAGAAAATATAAGAGAGGAAGAGAACCGGAGCCCAAGAAAGTGAACACGTTTCTCCTTTTCCCTTTAGATAATGGGAAAGTGGTAGGAGGGAACTGCAGTTCTTATGGTAGCTACAGAACTTTGAGGCAAATCTCATATCCCTGGGGTTTGGATTAGATCTCTAAAAGCCTCTCCAGCTCTTAAAGTCTATGACGATCTTGAATTTATAGTACAAGTTGTTCTTCACTCACTGGCCCCCGCTTATATTTCTCAGCAGTTGCTTAAGCATGTACAAAGAACTCTTAGAGACTGAAGATTCTTTTTTTTTCCCAAGCGTGTTCTTGGCAATCCCATTGTGGTTGGATATCCTCAGGAATTCACCTTTCCAGAAATTATGTGAGGGCTCACTTTGGTCTTTTTGAAGAGTTACAGGAGATGTTCTGTGATTACAACAGAAGTTACTTCAGTAGGAAAGATTCAAGGAGCATGTGTTTGTTACTGGTTTCTTTCCCTAAGTAAATTCTTAGATTAACCTTATCTGTATGTATCAGTAACATTAACTCACCCATGGCTACACCATGCAAAGGGAAATGTCTATATCAACCTGAAAGAAGAGGAGAAAAAACAGAAAGAACATTACTTCTAGGCCTTTAATTGCTTGTTATTTTTCCCTCTACTCTCTGTAGTACATGTGTTTGTTTGTTTTTTCCCTCCCTATTCCTGCCTCCAGGAGAAAACTTTATATAATTCTTTAATGTCAGATTTATGCTTCAAAAATTCTAATGTTCTTTTTAGTGTAGCAAATAGAAGGCCAGTGTTTTCTAAAACATTTATATCAAAGATAAAGCATTAAGATGATATCATGATAGACGCTTCTCTTATCTCTTTAAAACTTCAAAGTTTCATTCTGTATTGGAATTCCACTACAGGAATTCCAACAAGGAATAAAAATCACTTCTGATATTAAACAAAAGTATTGTTCACATTTATACCATATTCTGAACATTCATAGGCCTTTACAATGAATTGAAATAAAATAAGAGGCTTTCAGGATCTCCTACAGGTTATCACTTTGCAACTGCTTAAAATCAGATAATCAAAGACTGTTAGCATCAGAAGGGCTCTCCAAAGTCTCCAGTCCAGGTCTCTCATATCATGTTGCAGATGAGTAGAAGAACTCTAGCAAGCAGTTGCCTCACCCTCTCAGCACATAATAGCTCATTAGATGGAAGCAGTGGTGGACTTGAGACCACCTGGTGCAAGTCCTTTACTTTTCCATTCGATTGTCAAGAGTCTTCTGTTTTAGGTAAATCTATTATCACCCAGTGAAAAACATAAATTACTGTAAAAATTAAAATTTTACTTGTATCTTGACAAATTCTGAATTTTTTCTTTACAGTTCCTTACAAATTTCTTAAAAAAATATCGTGGCCTTTAGACATACAAACAATAGTTTGTTTATCTAAGGAATTACAGCCTCAACAAAAGCTTAACAGAAAACTTAGTTACCAGAGATACAACATACAAAGACCACCTCTGCTTTGGCCAACCTAATTGCTCCTCGGACTTCCATGTGTTTTTACTTGCTGTAGTCCAAGGCAACACACTTAGGCAGCTGTACCTTAATTATGATGACCCTAGCACAACATGAGTCACAGTGGTTAAGAACTTGGCTGCTAACCAAATGATCAGCAGCAGTTCGAACCCACCAGCCACTCCTTGGAAACCCTATGAAGCAGTTCTACTCTGTCTTATAGGGTCTCTATGAGTCGGAATCGACTCGATGACAGTGGGTTTTTTTCACAGATTTTTAAGCAGGAAACGCTCTTATTTTCCAATACTTATTCCTCCTCCTAAGATAATGGTGAATCTGTGAAGTACACAGCCTGTTCCTGAGAGGTGGTTCAATGAATTTCTTCACAATGATGGGAAACAAAATTCCACGGCACCATTGCTCTCATACTTAAAATCTACTTTAAAAAAAAAGCAACTTTCTCATTAAAAATTAGTATCTATGAATTATAGAAAATGCAAATACACAAAAAGAAAAAAAGGTTTCCAATAATCTTACCAATCCCAAATGACTGCCATTAATAATTCACGTAAAGATATCCATGTAAGATAAAACATATATAATTTATTTTTACAAAATGGGATAAAATAGTACATGCTATTTAGCAGCCTCCTTTTATTCCCCTACTTAACAATATAACATAAACATCTTTTCACAAACTACAGGCTTTTGTCTTTATACCATTTTTAAATAATTGGAGAGTATTCCACTGTATAATATAATGTAATTTATTTAACCTACAGCCTGTTATTGGGTGCTTAAATTGTTTTCACTTGGAAATGATACAGTACTTAAAAGAATAGCATGTCACAAATCACATTCGTGTCCTCTAAAATTAATTGTATATCAGACAGGTACTTAAGTTAAATGTATACCCCAAGTTTCCACTTCAATTCTGAATGAACAGATCTTCTGTTCAAGACCCACATGCAAACAAGAGAGTTAACTACTTACCTCTGATTATTTCAGGGTCACTTGAAATCTCCCCACTATACTCCTACCTGTAACCTGAAATTACCCCTTTAAAAAGCTTACCATTCATGTTTTATAGACCTTTCATGGACTAGGGCACGATATATTTTAAGTACCTTCCCTCCCGTTGCCAAGTTGCCAAGAGTCTTCAGATGAAGTATGTACACACATTAGGTGGGGCAATCAGCTGGTGAAGTACCATGTTCCAGTCCAGGTCTATTCAACATTGCAGAACACTGAGCAAAAGGGAAAAGGGCAGTTATATTTTCAAAGTCCTCAGTGTGGAAACTGGTGTTCCCTAGCCTGGGGGAAAGAAACCTGGCATCGGAGGAGTGAAAGAGACAGAATAATAGCCAACACTGGAGCTTGAAACGTGAGCTGTGGCTGCAGGCATGCCATAGAGCATTCAGACCGAGCAAAGCACTCCTGGGATACAACAGGCTGAATGTCATGTGGCCATCTATTGTGCTAACCCGTTTGCTTCCACAGCTTTTCTCTCATTCAGGAAACGGTGGGGCTATAGCTCCCTTTTAATAATGGATGTTGAGAGGAATGAATTTATAGAAAAATTGGATGGAATTCATTTATTTGCTTATTCTACTAAATGACATATTTACACAACCATTAAATATACATTGAACAGACCCCTTGTTATTTCAAAAGACAGATAACTTTCTTCCTGGAAATCCCAGAAATGGAGACATTCTGCTGCCCTGTGGGAAATCTTTTGACCACTGTACACTTTGATCAGAATTTCTCTTGAAAATTTTTACTAACACTTCACAAACTTTAGGCTTTGGTCTTAGGCTGGGGACTATTGAAAAAAAACTTTTTTCTCAGACTTGTTTCTTTTAAAAATTCTTGTTTTGTTTTATTTTCCTGTAATAAAAATATCTGTACACCTTTATTGATGATGTTCACATACAATAAACTTTACATACTTAAAGCATAAAAAAATGTATGTTGAAATACACATTTTTACATGAAAGGAGGTACATAATATACTGTTATGTGATAAAAGACATATTACAAGATACTTTATGGAGTGTGATCCCAATGTATAAAAAATTCTGTATATGTGTATGTGTATTTGTATGCACACACACACATAAATTTACAGGCAAAAAGCTATAAAATACATCAAAATGAAAAAACCTGTTGTCCTCAAGTCAATTCCAACTCATAGCAACACTATGTGTATAAAAATGCATACCAACATGTTAATAATAGTTTTTTGTAGGAGGTGAGATTAACAGCGATTTTTCTTTTCTTTTTTAAATATGTATTTTTTATGATAAGCATAGGTGATAAAATAAATGGCAAGTGTGTACACTTGAGTTTCATGCCCTACTTTTTCTATTCATGACAGATATTTTCAGAACATCAAAGTCTTATATCAAATTGCTTTATTGATTTTTCTCTCTTTGTTTTATTTCCATGAGAATACCAAAGGTCTTTGTCACTTTCTCTCTGAATCTGTTGCTCTATCTTTGTTTTTATCCACTTCCTTCTGCTCTTGCTTTCTCAAACTAGATGTTTCATGTGAGTTAAAAGTATTTAACGGTGGCCACTCTTTACTGGCCTTTGGAAATCCTGAATGCAAGCAGTATTTGGTAAACTTTCACCTATTATGTAAATTCTTAATTCTCTGAAGAAGCACAAATGGACTAAATTTACCCCTAATTTCAGGCATTTATCATTCATCAAGAAGAAGCCAATTATTTACATTTAGAACTGACAAGAAATAGACTTGGTTATCTCCATCGTATATGCAGTAAGAATGGTCTGCCAAGGGTTTTGTGTAAAGGCAAAAGATAATAAAATTATACACACTAATCAATAAAAGTTTTACATATAAAACAGAGTACGTGTGATCCAGTTTCCAGAAATCAAATGCCTAGCATTGAATATAAAATTAATTTCAAGTAAATGAGTTTATTTTGTGATTGATGAAATTCAGTTCTGTTCTATCTTAAAGGGAATGAAGATCACCTCTCTGGATTGCATGGAGCAAAGACGTCAGCTTCATCAGTGTCCCTGATCCCTGGCTTATGACAAGGATGGCAAATATATATTCATTCACTCTCCTTATAAAATAGTGGAGATGCCAGTATTTATTATACTTTTCCACCGTATACACTTTGAGTCTTTTGAGAAACTAAAGCACATTCAAAAGGCTGACAGAAAACAGCTAGTAAAAGTAGTTTATACTTGTTAGCTTTATAACCCTTAGTAAGAAAATTTTAGCATGAATTATTTTGTAGTAGTTAAGTATGGCTTTGGACATTTAAGAAATGTTTTTTCTACAATCCTATTAATTATTGAAAATTGATTAATGGATGCCATGTTGAAGACGCATATCATATAGGATTTGTGACTATCAATTGAAACTTTTTTCTCAACTTTATGATATATTTAACCTTTCTCAGTAGGCATTCTAACATATCAGAAGGATATCTAAATATCAACAATCAGATAATGGGTAGAAGTGTCAATAAGCACAATTTTTTAAAATTATTTATTAGTTTGTGGATTGTTGATGAACATAGTTTACTGGCTGAAAAACTGATCATTCCTGTTGAATCATAGGCTAGACAGCCTTACTTCCCTATTCACTTACCCTATAACTCACATGCTCTATATGAAAGTAGAAACTGCTGAAATCTCTCAGACACATAACATGAAAATCTTACCTACAACTCTAGATAAATTCTTCTCCAAGCCCTGCCACCAGAACTGTGGAACCACTATTGACCAGTTTGACTCTCTACTTTTCCCAATCTTAGATTTCCCTAATGAAACCTAAGGGCTAATTCAAACAGAATTCTTACCTGCTAACAAGAGAAACTGACCCAGCTAAGTTACACAGAAAATAAATTTATTGAAAGAATATCAGCTATCTCATGAGATAACCTGCAAGGCCAATACAACAAGCAAGGTAACCAGACGGGAGCATAGAGAAACCAGGTGGATGAAATCCCAAGCAAGTTAATGCCACTGCTGATGACTGGACTTTGTCACTGGCACTCCACCACTGGATGCTAGATGTGGTATCTCTGTGAGTGAAATAAATTCCTCACTGTCTCATTCCTATGAATCATGGGCTACAGATTCAAAGTCCCAAGATTGAGTGTATCTGTCAACTATTGTCGCACTAGTGCTCTGTAACAAAACAACCCTAAAATTCACTGGCTTAAAATAACAATAGTTTATTCCTTCCCCCTTGTATGTCTCAAAATGACAACAATGTATTCTTGTCCATTTGCGGGTCAGCTAAGGGCTAGATGATCTATGTTGTGCTTGGTGGTGCTTCGCTCCAAACTCCAGGTTGGGTTCAATCTGAATTCCTTGTGTCTTATCCTTGTTGGATCAGCAGGCTTCCTGGCATTAATTCTCAGTATGAGGGCAGAAATTCAAGATGGCAAGTCAAACTGTGTAAGTACATTTCAAAGCTCTGCAACATCACGTCTGCTAAGGCAAAGACAAAGTCAAGAGGCAGAGAGGAAGGCTGCACTTTTAGAGAAAGGAGCTGTGAAATAATGTAACAAAGGGCGTGGACACAGAGTAGAGTGAAGGATTGGGGCTAAGATTTTAATTTATCCTGATATCAATTCCTGTTTGCCAAGTTCACATCTGCGATAGCGCCCTAGCTGGCAAGGGGTGAGTACAATAAGTGTCTAGTCCTTTCTATTTTTGGAGGGGAAGAAAGGCCCTGTCCTCCACCAAGTTCACACAGTGACAAAATCTTTATACAAACGTGCTCAATCATTATGTTTCCCGTTCCCTTCAACAGAGTTCAGGTAGATACCTGGAAAGTGGAAATTAAACCAGAGTAGATACTTGGAGACTTGGACTATATAGTAGGAAAATAAGAGAAAACATATTGTTTTCCAGAATAACGGCAATGAGATTATCATACTTGTAAGAGAGCCCTAGCTCTAGACAGAACCTTGAATCAACATGCTATTCCCCTCTCACCCTCATACCCCAGAAGATTTACTAAAAGTAAATATATGTACAATTGATAAAAAGGAGCACCCTTATTTTGAAGATATTCTATCACTTGCACACATACACACCTCTGGAACAACACTTAAACTCTTTCACAAAAACTTAAGGCAAATCTACCAAACACCACATTTTTCTCTTAAGAGTGTCACCAGTTACTACCCTAACTCCTCTGTGGGGAGAAACACAGACATTTAAGACAAATCTACTCCGATTCTATCTCTAGTCTCTTGACTTTTGTACCCTTGCAAAATGTGACTGCGGGTATAGCTGTGTGTTGGGCAGAGTTCAGAGTTAACATCAGTGGCATGACTTGGCAAAGATGAGAACTTCAGAACTCAGAGGCAGAAAGGTGAGCTGGTACATGGGAACCAATCACTCTACGTACTTCACAGGGGCATGCTTGAGACAGGAAAGGGCTCTTGTCATCTGTTGCTCTCCCTTTTACAGGTCAAATATGAAAGCAACCTTTGTTGGGGAAATAATTGTTTTGGACTCAGCTGCTAAGCAGACTAAGCCAGTTAGTTGCATAGGGCAGAAATAGGAGATACTGTCTGCTTAGCACCACCTGGAAACTTCGGGGACCCAAGTTCCCATGGGAGGGTGATTAAGTTCAGATGCTCCCCTATTCCTGGGACTAGGTCCAGAGAGATAGCTTTTGGCTGGAGAGGGTTCCAGGGTCATTCATTGGAAAATCCTGCCAAGCTTAGGGATAGGTCAGTTATTATATTGTTACTGGTATGGCAAAAATGTCTCATGGGCAGGTTTCAATTTTGTAATTACTCCCTAAGGAGCATCTTAAACATCTTTCTTCTTACCAGTTCAGTATACTTGAGATACTGAATGTGGAGACAATGAAGTATATAATGTGTCCTGGCCATCAAAACGCAAGTGTATGCTTAGTCCTGAAATTTTTCTTAGAAAATCAAAACATTTTATTCTGATTGAATTCAACGGGAAATGAAAATTAGGTCCTTGCCAACCCTGGCATCTTCATGGGGTATTATGTTGATTTCAGCCATGTGTAGGTAGTACAAGTTTACTGTACTGGACCGTTTCAGGATGCCAACCCAGCTGAGTTTTCCTTATTCTCTGAAAACAGCCCCAGATGGGGTAGATTCATCCAGGTATGGGTGACAACTGGCCAACCAAGACGATCAGATTCTTTGCCCAGGGGATTTGAAATCTGGTTTGAAGAGACAGTGAGGCTTGGCTTAAGGTGCATTGCTAGTAGCATGCTGATGAGATAATCATAAAAACCCTCAAATCTTACTGTTGACTTCCCTACTCATTTTCTTTCCTCCCCCCCCCTTTTGCTTATTAGCGATATTTTCTTTCCATTGTTTGACACTAAAAGAACTATATTAAACACATTTCCTTTGGGAATCAGCCCTTTGTTCAAGTACATAGGAGCTCTCCAGAGACTCTCTCAATTATGCAGCATTATTTTATACTGACCAGAGAATCCAGGAAGGGCTCACTGTCAAGTGTCCCTCTTGATAAATGCTGCAGAACAGGCAGGTGGCTAGCTTAATGTTTTCCATTTTCTAACTAGGACAGGGACAACTAGATGAAGTCAGGCAGCCACTCAGTGATGCTTTTAAGCACTGAAAAACTCCAAAAGACATGGCTAAAGTGGCATTTGACTCTACTTGAAAGGTCATAATTATGCTTCTTGTTTGTCAAGGACTTTGTGTATATTCGAGTCTTTTCATAAAGAGAGATTTCTTGGAAGATTCCTCACACTGTCCAGATGTTTCTAGATAAGTCTTAGGTCATCTTTCTATAATGAGAAACAAACATATGAAAGAGAATCAAAGGATGTTTATAATTCCTGCCAGCTTGCTTTGACAATCTATCCACACTCTTTGATATAACAGAGTTGCAGAAACCATTTTATTCTACCACACCAAGAGTTTCATTAAATTAGTGGTAATTAAGATCATAGAAATGGTTTAATCACTTGTCCTTTTATTCTGTACTCCTGGATGTAACACCTAATTGAGGTGCATCCCACAAGAGAAAACAAGAGGAGAGAAAGATTTATGAAACTTCTTTGATGACTGCTTAAATCAAAGAATTTTATAAAGTACCTCAATCACAATTAGCATTTGATCACTCACTACGTGCCAGGCACTGTGCTGGGACTTCCAATTCACTATCTTTTAGTCGTAGAAACTACTCAATGAGATAAATGCTGTTACTATTCCATTTATAGATGAGGAACATGAAGCTTAGAGAGGCTAAGTAATGTATCAGTGGTCAGATAAAGAGTAAATGCAATAGAGTTGGGTGGGAACTTCTGTCTGTTAGATATGAAACCTGTGCTCTTCACTCTAATTCCAGCATCCAGATCACTGTTTCCAGTTGTTTTCAAACTTTGGTCCTCAAAGCCATAGAAAATCCTTAAAGGAACCTTGAAGTCACAGAAAGCAGGTAGTTATTTGGGCTCTCATTGGCACTTTAACCAGAATAGCAATTCTTTAGATTCTGCCTAAGACTTCTTTTGAAGAAAGTGGTTCACTCTCAGAAAATGTTTGAAAACCACAAATCTAATCCCCTCCCCTCATTTTACCTGAAGGTCCAGAGTATCTCAAAGATAAGTTAATAATTAGTCGGTCTGAAATTAGAATTCAAGTACTCTGATTCTTCTCAGTTTTACTTTCCATTGTGCTTATTCCAGATTGCACTAACTCCATTTGCTAGAATGGTTTCAGATTCAAGTCAGAGAAAATATTACCCTTAATCTTTTTAGAAAGAAAGAGAATATATTGCCTAATATAACAAAACAATACTGAGTAATCAAATAGATTCAAATATGGCTTGATCAAGAAGTTTACGTGGTGACACTGTGAATAGGGCTCTGGCTGTTTCTATACAGTTTTCTCAGCTCTGTCCTCTATGTTTTGGCTTTTGCCTCACTCTCATTCCTTTCATCATAGTACTGATGTCTGAAGCAATTCCAGACGTTTCCCTCACCACACACTCCAGAGCGAGGAAAAGACCTCTTCCTTAGCTTCTAATGAAAAGGAGGTAAACACTTGTTCAGCAAACATCCCTTTACATTTCATTGTCCTGAACTGGATCATGAACTCATTCCTAAACCAATGACTATGATGGGGGAAGTCAGATACTCTGACTGGCCTAACCTACCCAAATCACAGGACTACTACCTAGTGGAGGAGGATGAGGCACCCAAAGAGAAATCAGTGTACATTTGCCAGAAGAAGGGGGTATCAATGCTTGAAAGACGACTAACTGATTCCACCAAGTCTATCAAAGTGTATGCTCTAAGCTAGAATAACAGGGCAGCACTTTCCAGGAATAACAAGAGTAAATGTGCCTGCCCACCAATAAGCCAGCCAACCTGCTGCTGCTACTCCTGTTGGTAATGAGTAAACTACTGGCTTCAGGCTGAGACAGGGTAGGAAGGTAGATGACTACACATCAGACTGGACAGGTGAAGAGCACGTGGGTCTCCATAGTATAGAACAGGGATTAGCAAACCACGGCCTACAGGCCAAATATGGCCCACCACCTATTTCCATACAACCCACAACCCAAGAATGGTGGTTATGTTTATAAGTGGAAAAGAGGGAGCCCCTCAATGAGATGGATTGACACAGTGGCTGCAACAATGACCTCAAACATAGCAACGATTGTGAGGATGGTCCAGGACTGAGCAATGTTTCATTCTGTTATACATAAGATCACTATGAGTTGGAGATGACTTGATGGCACCTAACAACAAAACAAATCAAAAAAAGAGTAATATTTCATGACATGTGCAAATTATATGAAATTCAAATTTCAGTGTTCATTAACAAACTTTTATCAGAACACAGTCATGTTCATTCATTTACATACTATCTATGGCTACTTTTGAAATGTTTACTATCTGGCATTTTACAGAAGTTTGCTACACCCTGGTATAGAACACTGGTTCTCAAAGTGTGATCCCTTAACTAACAGAATCATTATCATCTAGAAATCTAGAATCACATCGTTTGATTGTCTTTTGTATGTTAGAAACACTAAGTCTTGGGCCCCCTAGACCCCATTTCTATAGATTCAAGACTTATGAATCAGAAACTATGGTAGTGAAGCCCAGGAATCTGTTTCTAACCAGCTCTCTAGTTAACTTTGATGCAGGCTATACCAGAGGCTATAGAAGAATGTTTAGATGAAAAAGATCTGAAGCTGCAACATCAATGGAAAGGGCACTGTAGAGTGTTTTCTGATGAAGAACACAAAATATAACAAGTCACAGAGTTGAATAATAATAAAAAATGTCAGTACTAATAATAGCGGATGTTTATGGCACACTTAGGGTGTATAAGATGTTTTGCTTTTCATTCATGAGCTTATTAAATCCTCACAATAAGCCTATGAAAACCAAAAAAACCAAACCGTTGCCACCGAATCAATTCCAACTCATAGCGACCCCACAGGACAGAGTAGAACTGCCCTACAGAGTTTCCAAGGAGCACCTGGTGGATTCAAACTACTGACCTTTTGGTTAGCAGCTGTAGCTCTTAACCACTATGCCACCAGGGTTTCCAAGTAGATACTATTATTACCTACACTTTGTATAAAAAAACTGAGGTTTTATGAAGTTAAGTGACTACTCACATTGCCAGCAAGTGGTGGTTCCAGGTTGAGACCTAGAGTGTTTGGCTCCAGGGTCAGTCCTTTTCATGTCATAAAGGCAATACTGTACCTCTGAATTCTGTAGACTAGATAAATGGAAAGGATTCCCTCAGTGGCCCAAGAGGTTAGCAATGGACCACTAACTGAAAGGTTGGCAGTTCAAACTCACCCAAAGGAGCCTCGGAAGCAAAAGCTGGTGATCTGCTTCCAAAAGGCACAGCCTTATAGACCCTATGGAGGGCAGTCCTGCTCTGCACACCGGGGTTGCCATGAGTTGGAATCGACTACACAGCAACTAACTACACAACAAATCTTAATAATCTATTGAAAAAGAAAGGCACAAAAATTAATTTTCAAATATATTTTATATATAGAATATAGATTTAGTAAGGACCAGCATTAATTACTAAACAATAAAGATAGTCAGGCTAATTTATATGGCTATAATAAAGCAATTGACCTAGGAGACTAAGGTCAAATTAGACAAAATTTTGCTTTGTGCTGCAGAGTTTCCAGTCTTGCTCATCAAGTCCAGTGAACCAACAACTATATGTGGAGAACGTTACACACAGGAGTTGACTATATGCAGAGTGATGATTAATTCTTGGATTGTCCTGGAACCTTAGGAAAAAAAAAAAAAAAGGATTCTACTATATATCAAGTTCTTACAGAGACAGAGAATAAACTACATTAATAATTTCTACGTTTTCTTGAATTGTAAATCTCTTACAAAATCTGATGAAACCTAAGGACTCTATTCCTAGAAATATGCACTTACCTATAAAAAATTCTGCTTATATATTCAGGAGGCTATAAACTCCAGGTTAAAAACTTCTAATCTACATGGGTTTGTGGGGTTTCTTCTGATTCAAAAATTCTATAATGATATGATTCAGTCATTTGAATCATCTAAATTTAATCATCTAAATTTATCATAAGTTAAGATTAACTGGGTATCTTATCCCGTAGCTGACCCACTGCACTCTGGGGGACCAGGATATGGGTTACCTTGTTGGAGAGCCATTGAAATCCAATTCTCCATGGACCTAATGTTAAATTTTAGACTATTTTGCACTTTCAATTAATTGCAACTTTTTTTTTTTTTTTAGTTTCTCAAAAAGGATATAGCTACAGTGATAGAAAAATTGCACAGATTAAGGGTAGGGTTGTACAGCTGATTTTTGTAATTGCTTTTAATAAGTTGTACACCTGTAAAAAGTTGATTTGACAAAAGTTGTGTGATAGATATATTTACAACAACGACCAAGAAAAAAAAAACGAGTACCTGGTGAGGCTGCTTATGTACAGCCAAACACCTCATGGGATTTAATTCCATAGTTTGAAGGTTTAAGATCATGGTTTCATGGGACATCCCAGTTAATTGGTCTAATAACATTTTTAGTGCTTCTGTTCTACGTCCTAGTTTGTTGTGTAGTATCTGCGGACTTAAAAGCTTGCAAGTGGCCATCCAAGGCCCAGTTGGTCTTTATTCCCTTGGAGCAACAGAAGAGGGAGAGTGAGGAATATGAGGAGGAAATGGATGTGTGGCTAATTGCCTCCACAAACAACTGCCTCCTTTGCCATGAAACCAGAAGAACTAAATAGTGCCTGGCTATCATTACTGAACATTTTGATCAAAGATTCTATCGAGGAATCCTGATCTAATGGTGGAAAATCGAGAACAGAATTTCAAATTCTCATGGAATCCAGAGTTTCTAGAGCCATGGGGGGCTGAATGAACCCCCGATACTATTGCCCTGAGATAATCTTTAAACCTTAAACCAAAAATATCCCCTAAAGTCATCTTAAAACTAAACAACAGTTTAGCTTAACTAGTAAAGAATGTCTGCCTTGAGCGTTATGCTCTTTTAAGAACTATCTATATGGATCAAATTTACAACAGCAAGTCAAAAGATTAGATAGGAACCTTAGGTGGCAGTGAATTTATGTTAATGAGGGAGGAACAACTCAGAAAACGAAAGTTGGGATGATTGCACAACCCCAAAAATGTAATCAATGTCACTGAATTGTGCATGTAGCAACTGTTGGATTGGTGTATGTTTTACTGTGTATATTCTCAACAATAACAAGAGAATAAAATCAGTTAGTTTAAAAAAAAAGGATATAGTTTTAAAATTAGTTGATTAATTGAGCTTGGCAGTCATGCGCTAATATAATACTGGATTTCTGATTGCAGCTTCAGAAGACTCATTTTGTAACTTTATCAGTCCTGTCTACAGTCTACAGAGGCTTGCAGCCCTTTAAATTCTCAAACTTAAATCCCTTTTGTACTATGCCATAGGGCAACCTTGACTGGTCAAATATGCTTCAGATTAATTGAGGGCAAAAGACAATAAACAAAGTGACAATGAAATTCAAGGGGATTTGGTTTATTTAGGGATGAATAGCTTTCCTGCACTTGGTTGTGCTAATTGCCTAGTCATAGAACTACTTTGGTTTCTGAAGGAGTGTTTTTATTTTGTTGTCATTGTTTTGGCTTAGTCTTCATTTTCCACACTAGAAGTTTTCCTTTAGACATATTCTGAAAGAAAAAAAAAAAAAATGGTAGTGGAAAAGCATAGAGCTCATTGGGGAAATAAATGGGATAATTACAAATGACACCACTATAAATGAAGGCTTTCTTTCTTTCAATCCTGCTTCCTCCTAATGACTGTGATAACTGAAGTGTTGGGTTTTACTAAATAGAACAAAAGTGAACTCTCTGGAGATTAAAGCAGATATTGGGATTCATACCTGCAGAAATAGAAGAAGTCTCCTCCCCTTTGTAGCTGACAGATAGGCCCATAATGAACACATTTTGTAGCTGGAAAGAAAGAAAAAGATGAAACAAAAATCCTTTGAAGAGTAGAAAAAAACCCCGAAAATCCCACTAATATGGTGACGCACCTTAAATTGTTTTCTAAGAGACAGAAAAAAGAACACTGTTTAAAGTTCGCACTGGCTTGTTGAATTAGTTTGGCTTTGAGGAGATAAATATTGTGCATAGGAATATAAGAATGTCTGCTAGAAAGCACTTTTATGCAATGAACAAAGGAATCATCCATAATATGTGAATAACTGATGACTGATTTTCCCTGTTCACCGCAAATACTCACTTTCAAATACTTCAAGTGAAGAGTCTCTTTATTAATTGGTTGGCTAATGTATTTCTTAGAACTTCTAAGAGATTAAGACCACACAATGCTTTCAGATTCTTTATTTTTTGGAAAACTATGCATACAGATTCTAAAAACATGTTGACTTCAAAAGCATTGTCATCTATTTTAAATATTACAGAATTAACCTATCTTTAGCATTCAAAACTTTGCTATAGCATTTCATATTCACTCAGGGTCTCTTAAATGGCTTTTTTTTTGTTTTAGTGCACCTTTAAAAAAAAAGAAAAAAACACAACTCTAATTGCAATAAAATTTGCTCTCAAGCCCAAAGAGATTCTGTGACTTTAAATGCAAATTAGCAGACTATTCCTGAGGCAAGTGAAAGGAATAATTTCATCCATCATGCTGTTATTTAAAATGAATTTTAACCCTTAGGCTGACAACAAACACAAACTCAGATTGCTGCCAACAGAAGCCAGGGAATCTTTTGGAATAAGAGTTGCCAAATCCAAATAAAAACAGCGCTGCGATAACGCTATGGTGAAAAGGGTTTGATGTTGAAATCACAAACCCGATCTTAAGGAGATTGAAGGTGAAAATCTAAGGATGATATAAATGAGATTTTACACTGGACAGAGTTGATTTGAAAAAAAGGACTCGATGGCAACCGGTTTGGTTTGGTTTTTTTTTTTTAGAGTTGATTTGAGGAGCCCCGGCAGTGCAATGGTTAACTACTCGTCTGCTAACCAAAAGGTCAGCGGTTCAAACCCACCAGCTGCTTCACTGGAGAAAGATGTAGCAGTCTGCTCCTGTAAAAATCAGTGGCATCAGTAGGGGACTATGGGGGGTGCAGACAACACCAGGTGACACAGTCGGAGGGGGTGACTTCAAAATGACTGTCTCTAAAATTTTTGTGCAGTGTTTCAGCAGAAATTTATTTATTTTTTTTTATAAAAGTATCCCTGTAGTTAGTTATAACAGCAAATTTTTTTTCCATAAGTCCAGCTTACATGTATCACTATACCTACAAGGCTAAAACTCTATGCTAATTTACTTCTTGAAATTTCTAATGCATTCCGGAGCAGTGGTTAAGAGCTTTGGCTGCTAACCAAAAGGTCAGCAGTTTGAATCCAGCAACCACTCCTTGGAAACGCTATGGGACGGTTCTCTTCTGTCCTATAGGGTCACTATGAGTCGGAATGAACTTAATGGAACAGTTTGAATGTACTTCTGTTAGAGCTGTCACTATTACCCAGTTACAATGATTCTCCCATTCATGTGGTTTTGTCTGTACACGTTGCAAGCATGCACTGTTGTTTTCTTTGCTGCTGGTGTTTTTATAAAAACAAAACAAAACAAAAATCCATTGCTATCCAGTCAATTCCAACTCATAGCAACCCTATAGGACAGAGTAGAACTGCCTCATAAGACTTCCAAGGAACAGCTGGTGGATTCGTGCTGCCGACCTCTTGGTTAGCAGCTGAGCTCTTAACTACTGAACCACCAGGGCTCTGGTGTTTTTATAGTTGCTGATTTTGTCATATTTTCTGATGTTTTAGCTGCAATATTGTGGTAATTAGTATGGGGGTGATGTCTTAGTTATCTAGTACTTCTATAACAGAAATAGGACAAGTGGATGGCTTTAACAAACAAATTTATTCTCTCACAATCTAGGAGGCTAGAAGTCTGAATTCAGGGTGCCAGCTCCAGGGGAAGGCTTTCTCTTTCTGTCAGCTCTGGGGGAAGGTCCTTGTCATCAACCTTCCCCTGGTCAAGGAGCTTCTCAGTGCAGGAATCCCAGGTCCAAAAGACACGCTATGCTCCCGGTGTTACTCTCTTGGTGGTATGAGGTCCCCCATGTCTCTCTGCTTGCTTCTCTCTTTTATGTCTCAAAACAGATTGACTTAAGACACCATCTAATCTTGTAGATTGATTCCTGCCTCATTAACATAACGGACACTAATCTCACCTCATTAACATCATCATAGTGGTAGGATTTACAACACATAGGAAAATCACATCAGATGACAAAATGGTGGACAATCACACAATACTGAAAATCATGGACTAGCCAAGTTGACGCAGATTTTTGGAGGACACAATTCAATCCATGCCGGGGTGACACCGTGAGTTACCACATTGATTGACACCAACCCTAGTGATGCCACTGGTAGAGATTACAAAAACAAACAAACGAACAAACAAAAAAAACCAAACCCACTGCTGGGGGATCGATTCTGACTCATAGTGACCCTAAAGGACAGAGTAGAACTGCTCCATAGGATTTCCAAGGCTGTAAATCTTTACGGAAGCAGACTGCCACATCTTTCTCTCGTACAGCCGTTGATAAGTTAGAACCGCTGACCTTTCGGTTATCAGACAAGCGCTTAACCACTGCACCACCAGGGCTCCTCAAATCAACTCTATCCAATGTAAAATCTCATTCATATAATCCTTAAATTTTCACCCTCAATCTCATTTATATCAGCACTTAACCACCACACACCAGGGCAGCCTTGGAAACCCTATGGGGCAGTTCTACTCTGTCCGGGTTGCCATGAGTCAGAATCGACTTCACAGCAGTGGGTTTAGGTTTTGTTGTTGTTTGTTCTTTGTTTAGAGGTGGTTTGAAGTGGCTTCTATACAGTGCTGAGGTAGGCAATATTTTGTAACGTTATCCCCTACACACACACACACACACACACACACACACACACACACACACACACACACGATCTATTGATAATCTTAGGTTTGGCGTCATTGATGCCCCTTTGGCTTCAGGCAACCACACCTGAACCTGACAGGAAGTGGTGGATTGTTTATTTATTTTTTTAAATTAAAAAACAAATGGAGCTCTAGAATCCATGTATTTAAACTTTGGATTTCACGTAGAAGTCTCACTAGAAGCAAGTGCTCTAAATCATGTTCTGCTTGTTAGAATGTGTTTATTTAGAACTTTAATTTCACCACAGCCTCCACGGTTGTTTAAATGAATCATTCCCTGTATCCTCTTAGTTGCTAATAGCTCAATTCTTCAAAACTGCTAATGGTGTGGGCCAGTTCATAGCAGTAGCTTGTTAAAGCAGTCATGTGTCTGTATTGTCCCAGCCATCACCAGTCCCACTCTCTCTGAAATGTGGCTGGGTGCCCAGGGAAAGAACTAGCTACTCCCTGGTAGAGAGGAGTGTCAAACACTGGCACTTGGCAGGGGCCTCCCCTCTTGCAGCTGCTGAGTGCTTAATTATTACTGATGCACTTCTTGCCATGCATGGAAAGCTGGCCTAACAGCTCAGGGCCTTTCCTCTCCCCTTTAGCTGTGGATTTGGGTTTCAGAGCTGGAATAAAGGGGACCAACTGCGATGGCTTCTGCCCAGGGAAGAGCAATTAACATGTCATCCTGCTTATATCCTGAAATGTAGTGGACACATTTCTTATTCTTCATGTGCATAAGAACATGTGTAGACACTCCCACATTGACCCTAATGTGATTGCTTTGGAAGATGATGGTTTTTCCATGGATATATGAGATGATCAAATTAGGCTTCCAAGGCAAAGTCACATTACTTAGACAGCTGTTAACAAAACAATGAAAGCAGCTTTCATAATGCCGAGGAAGGATGGTCTCTGTGGGAAATTCAACAGTAAAAGGGTAGAGGCGGCTTTTCTTCTTCTGCTTAAAGGAAAGAATCAGGATTCTTAGACATGACACAAAAAGCACGAGCAACAGAAGAAAAAAATAGATAAATTGAACTTCATCAAAATAAAAGACTTGTGGATCAAAGGACATGATTAAGAAAGTGAAAAGACAACCTACAGAATTGGAGAAAATATTTGGTAGTTATATATCTGATAAGGGTTTAATATCCAGAGTATGTAAAGAATTCCTACAACTCAGCAACAAAAAGACAAACAACTCAATCAAAAAATGAGCAAAAGACTTGAATAGACATTTCTACAAAGAAGATACACAAATGGCCAATAAGCACATGAAAAGATGCTCAGCATCAACAGCCATCAGGAAAATATAAATCAAAACCACAGTGAGATACCACTTCATATCCACTGGTCACCCACTAGGATGACTGTTATTAAAAAAAAAAAAGAAGAAAGAAAATAACCAGTCTTGACCAGGATGTGGAGAAACTGGAAGCCTCCTCCATTGCTGGTGGGAATGTAAAATAGTGCAGCCACTGTGGCAAACAGTTTGGAGGCTCCTCAAAACTAAAATATTGCCTGTAACTTTTATTTCTTTCTTCTCAAATGTATGCACAGATGTATAATTTAAAAAAAAAAAAGCTTTGTCAAAAATTTTTTTTCCCCATCTCTGTACTGGTTGGAATTTATTCTCCCTCAATCATCTTTTAAGACATCTCTTATTCATTGTTCATTTTGGTGGTCTGATAGCCTCTACAGTTCAAACAAATGATTCGTTGATATTTCATTTTTTGACCAGTTGCATTGCTGTAATGTGAACAGTGCATCAGAATATTTATATGGTTTCTAAAAATGTTCTAAATGGAATTTGAAAGAAGCCACGTCTCCACATCAAAGGCAAACCCATAACAAAGCCAGTATTAGACGGATGCTGAACATACTGACACATATTTATTATACTTTTTAATATTCTTACAAAATCCTTCAAGAAGTGGCTCTCCAACATTCCTTCTTAAGTGTAATCTTCAAGGAAGGAAGGGAGAAAAATCAAGAAAGCCTCTTGTCTCTGCAAGCAGTTTTTCATGGTGAAAAAAGTCGTCTCAGCGAAACTGCCTTATAGCAAAATTCCAGCAATTGGGGGGTGGGAGGAAGGGCTAGAAATTCACAACCAAGTCTAAGACTTTCTAGGAGGATCTTTACTTTTGGGAGATGCATTAACTCTTCCAAGCGCCTAGAATTCATTTAATAATGCACTGTCCAATAGAAATATAATGTGAGCCACACATTATATAATCATATACTTTTAAATCTTCTAGTAGCCACAATAGGAAAAGTAAAAAGAAACAAGTGAATTAATTTTAATAATATATGTAATTTAACCCATTATATCCAAAACATTTCAACATATAAGCAATATAAAAATTAATGTAATGGGGCAGTTCTACTCTATCCTATAAGGTTGCGATAACCCACTATTGACTTGATGTACACAACAACAATAACAGGAGTTGGTGCTAGGGGGAAATGAGGAGGTATTGCTTAAGGGTTACTGAATTTCTGTGAAGAGTGATGAAAACATTTAGAAATGAATAATGATGATGGATGCACAACATGGTGAACACAATATCACTGAACTGTACATGTAAAAATGGTTGAAATGGTACTTGTTTTGTGACATACATTTTGTAAAAATAAAAAAAATGATGTAATATTTTACTTTTTTGTTGTTGATACTAAGTCTTCAAAATCCAGCATGTATTGTACATTTATAGCACATCTCAATTTGGTCCAGCTGCATTTCAACTTCTCAGTAGACACATGTAGCTAACTCTTATGGTATTGGAAAGCACAGATTTAGTCTATTGCTTTTATCCAGGACATGTAATGGACCAGAAGGAATAAATGCATCTCCAAACCATGAGCAGGACGCCCCCCGCCCCACACACACACACTTATTTTTAAACAAGCCTTCTTTGAAAAGGTTTTATTGGTAAAATGCCTCTTCGGTGCATTGAACCATCCAATCGTTCATTCCTTCAATATTTAGTGATTACTGAGCACTGAGCTTGCCTGGAGGAGTAAGTGATCTCACACCTTACGAAGATAAACAACTGATTTCCTACTTACTGGCAGGATTACATATTTAGGTTTTTTAAAATAAAGCTTTATTTTATAATAATTTTACATTACAGAAAAATTGAGGAAATAGTTGTCTTAGTTACCTAGTGCTGTTGTAACAAAAGATACCGCAAGCAGTTGACTTTAAAGAACAGGAGTTTATTGCCTCTGGTTTTGGAGGCTTCAAGTCCAAATCAGTGCAAAAGGCTCTAGGGGGTCTCTTCTTGTAGGTAGCCCCAGGCATTCCTTGGCTTGTAGAGGATTCCTCACATGGTCTCTTCCCCCTGTGTGTGTCTTTTTCCTTGTCTGTCCCCCTTTTTATAAGACACAGCTCAGAAGGGACTAGATTTACTACCCACCCTACTCCAGTATGATCTCCATAAAAAAAAGAAAAACCCTTATTTTCAAACAGGGTTATATTCACAGGTACAGGGGTTAGGAGTTAATCATGTTTTTGGGGGACACAATTCCATCCATAGCAATAGTACAGAGAGTTCTCATGTACTCCACACCAGTTTCTCCCAATTATGAGCATATTATATTAGTACGGTGCGTTCATCACAATAAATGAAACATCATTGATACGTTATTATCAATTAATGTCCTTATTTTATTCTTATTTCCTTAGTTTTATCCTAATGAATGGCCTTATTATGTTTCAGGATCCCATCCAGGGTACCACATTACATTTTGTTGTCATGTCTCTTAGGCTACTCATGACTATAAAAGTTTCTCAGACAGTCCTTGTTTTTGATAACCTTGATAGTTTTGAGAAGTACTGGTCAGGCATTTCGTAAAACGTTCCTGAATTGGAAAGTATCCGATTTCTTTTTTATTATTAGACTGGGGTTTTGTGTTTTTGGGAGGAAGACCACAGATGAAAAGTACCATTCTCAACACATCATATCAAGGGTATATGCTTTTAACATGACTTATCACTGCTGGGATTAACCTTGATCACCTGGCCGAGGAAGTATTTGTCAGGTTTCTCCACTATAAAGTTGCTCTTCTTCCCCTTTTCATACTGTGCTCTTTGGAAGGAAGTCACAATGCACAGGCCAAACTGAAAAGAGTGGGGAGTTATGCTCCACCTCCCTAAGGTCAGGGTATCTACAAAAATTATTTGGAATTCTTCTACATGAGAGATTTTTCTATTCTCCCATATTTATTTACTTGTTTAATCATTTCTTTATATCAGTTTGAATTCATGGATATTTCCATTATACTTAGCTTATCACCCAGCATGACTTTATTAATTTTGTTGCTCAAATTGTTCTAGCTTTGGCTACTGGGGGCTCTCTCGATTGTCTGTTGTGTTTTTGTCACACTCCCATCAACGTGGTCTTTATGAGTTCTTTTTCTTTTTATATATATATAATTTATTTTATTTTTTGCTGACTTTTTTTTAATTGTTGTAATTAAAAGAAGTTTACATTTCAAGTTAGTCTCCCATACAGATATTTTTTTTCGTACATTATTATGAGACCCCAACCGCTCACCCCATTCTGTGACAGCACACTCCTCACCTCTGCCCCGGATTCCCCATGAACATTCAACCAGCTCCTAACTCTCCCTGCCTTCCTATCTCACCTCTGGACAGAAGCTGCCCCTTTGGTCTCTTGTATCTACTTGTCTAAGAGGCACATTCTTCACAAGTATCACTTTATGTCCCACAGTCCAGTCCAATCCCTGTCTGAAGAGTTGGCCTCGGAAATTGTTTTAGTTCTGGGGTGATGGAGAGACCAGGGGCCATGCTTTCCAGGGCGTCTCCAGTCTTAGACCATTAAGTCTGGTCTTCTTACTAGAATTTGAGTTCTGCATCCCATCGTTCTACTACTCCATCAGGGACCCTCTGTTTTGTTTCCTGTCAGGATGTTCATTGGTGGTAGCCGGGCACCACCTAGTTCTTCAGGTCTCAGGCTGATGAAGTCTCTGGTTTATGTGGCCCATTCTGTCTCTTGGGCCAATACTTTCCTTGTGTCTTTGGTGTTCTTCGTCCTCCTTTACTCCAAGTGGTTGGGACCAATTGATGCATCTTAGATGGCCCCTTGCAAGCTTTTAAGACCCCAGACACCACTCACTAAACTAGGATGCCGAACATTTTCTTAATAAGGTTTGTTATGCCAATCGACATAGATCTCCCCTGAAAACGTGGTACCCAGACCCCGCATCCTTGCTACTCTGTCTCTCAAAGTATTTGATTGTATTGAGGAAACTTCTTAGCTTTGGTTTAGTCAAGTTGTGCTGGCTTCCCCTGTACTGTGTGCTGTCCTACCCTTCGCCTAAGATGATTCTTATCTACTATCTAGTTAGTGAATAACCCTCACCCTCCCTCCTCACCCCAGTAACCATCAAAGAATGTTTTCTTCTGTGTTTAAACCTTTTTCTTGAGTTCTTATAATAGTGGTCTTATACAGTGTTTGTCCTTCTGTGACTGACTAAATTCACTCAGCATAATAAGTTCCAGCTTCCACCAAGTTATACGATGTTTCACAGTTTCATCATTGTTCTTTATCATTACGTAATATTCCTTTGTGTGGATATAGCATAGTTTGATTATCCATTCTTCCATCGACGGGCACTTAGGTTGCTTCCATCTTCTGGCTATTGTGAACAGTGCTGCTATGAACATGACTGTGTATATATCTATTCGTGTGATGGCTCTTGTTTCTTTAGGATATATTCCAAGGAGAGGGATAGCTGGATCGTATGGTACTTCTATTTCTAGCTTTTTAAGGAAGAGCCAAATTGATTTCCAAAGTGGTTGTACCATTTTACTTTTCCACCAACAGTGTATAAGTGTTCCAGACTCTCCACAACCTCTCCAACATTTGTTATTTTGTGTTTTTTGGATTAATGCTAGCCTTGTTGGGGTGAGATGATATCTCTTTGTAGTTTTGATCTGCATTTCTCTAATGGCTAATGATTGTGAGCATTTCTTCATGTGTCTTGTTAGCTGCCTGAATATCTCCTTTGGTGAAGTGCCTGTTCATATCCTTTGCCCATTTTTTAATTGGGTTATTTGCCTTTTTGCTGTTGAGGTTTTGCAGTATCTTGTAGATTTTAGAGATTAAACGCTGATCGGATTTGTCGTAGCCAAAATTTTTTTCCCAGTCTGTATGTTGTCTTTTTACTCTCTTGGTGAAGTCTTTGGATGAGCATAAGTGTTTGATTTTTAGGATCTCCCATTTATCTAGTCTCTCTTCTGGTACCTGTGGATTGTTACTTATGGTTTGTATTGTGTTTATGCCATGTATTAAGGCTTCTAGCGTTGTCCTTATTTTTTCTTCCATGATCTTTATCGTTTTCGATTTTATATTTAAGTCTTTGATCCATTTTGAGTTAGTTTTTGTACATGGTGTGAGATAGGGGTCTTGTTTCAGTTTCTTGCATATACATATCCAATTATGCCAGCACCATTTGTTAAAGAGGCTGTCTTTTCCCCAATTAATGGACTTTGGGCCTTTGTCAAATATTAGTTGCGCATAGGTGGATGAGCTTATATCTGGATTCTCAACTCTGTTCCATTGGTCTATGTATCTGTTGTTGTACCAGCACCAGGCTGTCTTGACTATGGTGGCAGTATAATAGGTCCTAAAATCAGGTAGTGTAAAGCCTTCCCCTTTGTTCCTCTTCTTGAGTAGTGCTTTATTTATTCAGGACCTCTTCCCTTTCCATATGAAGTTGGTGATTTGTTTCTCCATCTCATTAAAAAATGCTGCTGGAATTTGGATCGGGATTGCATTGTATCTGTGATTGCTTTGGGTAGAATTGACATTTTCACTATGTTGAGTCCACCTATCCATGAGCAAGGTACATTGTTCACTTATGCAAGTCTCTTTCGGTTTCTTGCAGTAGTGTCTTGTAGTTTTCTCTGTAAAGATCTTTTACATCTCCGGTTAGATTTATTCCTAAGTATTTTATCTTCTTGAAGGCTATTGTAAATGGTATTGATTTGGTGATTTCCTCTTCAAGGTTCTTTTTGCTGGTGTAAAGGAATCCAATTGGTTTTTGTATGTTTAGCTTGTATCCTGAAACTTTGCTGAAATCTTCTATTAGTTCCAGTAGTTTTCTTGTGGACTCCTTGGGGTTTTCCGTGTATAAGATCATATCATCTGTGAATAGAGATACTTTGACTTCTTCCCTACCTATTTGGATGCCATTTATTTCTTTTTCTAGCCTAACTGCTCTGGCTAGGACCTCCAGCACAAGATTTAATAATAGTGGTGATAAAGGGCATCCTTGTCTCGTTCCTGTTCTCAAGGGGAATACTTTCAAAGTCTCTCCATTCAGGATGATGTTGGCTATTGGTTTTGTATAAATGCCCTTAATTATAATAAGGAATTACCCTTCTATTTCTATTTTTTTTAGAGTTTTTATCATGAATAGGTGTTGGACTTTGTCGAATGCCTTTTCTGCATCGATTGTTAAGATTATTTGGTTCTTGTCTTTTGTTTTATTTATGTGATGGATTACGTTGACTGTTTTTCTAATGTTGAACCATCCCTGCATACCTGGTATAAATCCCACTTGGTCATGGTGAATTACTTTTTGATATGTTGTTGAATTCTATTGGCTAAAATTTTGTTGAGGATTTTTGTGTCAATGTTCATGAGGGATATCGGTCTGTAATTTTCTATGTTTGTGGTGTCTTTACCTGGTTTTGGTATCAGGGTTATGCTGGCTTCATAGAATGAGTTTGGGAGTATTCCATCCTTTTCTATGCTCTGAAATACCTTTAGTAGAAGTGGTGTTATCTCTTCTCTGAAAGTTTGGTGGAATTCTCCAGTGAAGCCATCCTGGCCAGGGGTTTTTTTGTTGGCAGTTTTTAAATGACCTTTTCAATCTCTTCTTTTGCTATGGGTTTATTTAGTTGTTCTACCTCTGTCTGTGTTAATTTAGGTAGGTAGTGAGTTTCTAGAAATTTGTCCATTTCCTCTAGGTTTTCAAATTTTTTAGAGGGCAATTTTTCATAGTATTCTGTTATGATTCTTTTAATTTCAGTTGTGTCTGTTGTGATATCACCTATCTCATTTCTTATACGTGTTATCTGCTTTCTCTCCAGTTTTTCTTTTGTCAGTTTGGCCAACGGTTTATCAATTTTGTTGATCTTTTCAAAGAACGAGCTTTTGGACTTGTTAACTCTTTCAATTGCTTTTCTATTCTCTATTTCATTTAATTCTGCTCTAATTCTTATTATTTCCTTCCTTCTGGCACCTGTAGGCTTCTTTTGCTGCTCCCTTTCTACTTGTTCCAGTTGTAGGGTTAATGATTTGATTATGAGCCTTTCTTGTTTTTGGATGTGTGCATTTATTGCTATAAACTGACCTCTGAGCACTGCTTTTGCTGTGTCCCAAAAGTTCTGGTAGGATGTGTTTTCATTCTCCTTTGATTCTATGAATTTCTTTATTCCATTCTTAATTTCTTCTATAACCCAGTAGTTTTTGAGCAAGGTGTTGTTCAGTTTCCATGGGTTTGACTTCTTTTCCTTGCTTTTTGTGTTGTTGATTTCCACTTTTATGCTTTATGGTCAAAAAAGATGCTTTGTAGTATTTCGATGTTCTGGATTTTGTTAAGGCTTACTTTATGGCCTAATATGTGGTCTATTCTGGAGAATGTTCCATGTGCGTTGGAAAAGAAAGTATACTTGGCTGCTGTTGGGTGCAGAGTTCGGTATATGTCTATGAGATCAAGTTGGTTGATTGTACCATTTAGCTCTTCTGTGTTTTTGTTGAGCATCTTTCTGTATGTTCTGTTCTTCACCAAAAGTGGCATGTTGAACTCACCTACTACTATTGTGGAGCTGTCTATCTCTCTCTTCAGAGCTGTTAGAGTTTGTTTTATGTATTTTGGAGCCCTGTTGTTGGGTGCGTAAATACTTATTATAGTTATGTCCTCCTGGTGTATTGACCCTTTAATCATTATATAGTGCCCTTCCTTATCTTTTGTGGTGGCTTTTACTTTAAAGTGTATTTTGTCAGAGATTAATATTGCCACTCCTCCTCTTTTTTGAGTGTTGTTTGCTTGATATATTTTTTTCCACCCTTTGGTTTTAGCCTGTTTGTGTCTTTAAATCTAAGGTGCATCTCTTGTAGGCAGCATATAGATGGATAATGCTTTTTTATCCAGTCTGCCACTCTCTGTCTCTTTCTTGGTGCATTAAGTCCTTTTACATTCAGCGTAATTATTGATAGGTATGAGTTTAGTGCTGTCATCCTGATATCTCTTTTTGTGTGTTGTTCACAGTTTCTTTGTTCTCCTCAATTTTCTTGCTGAGTCATTTTTATTTATGTATTTTTTTTTCCCATCTTTTTCTTTGTTGTGGATTTTGTGTTTGCTGGGTCTTTACGTTTTTCTACTTTTTTATTTTGATTTGTAGGATTGTTAGATTCCTTTGTGGTTACCTTAATATTTACGCCTAATTTTCTAAGTTTATACCAGTCTTTTATTACTTTATATCACCCTAACTTCCCCTCCATATAAAAGATCAATGTCTCTATTTTTTAAGTCCCTCTTTTTTTGTTTTAATATTATCCTTATTTTTTACATATTGATATCTGTTTCCCTATTTTCAATGTTTTAGCTTTGATGTAATTTCGATTTCTGTATCTGAGTCAATATCTAGTTGCTCTGTCCTGTGTTCTAGTCTTGCGTTGTTAGCTGGTGTTATTGATTATCTAACAGTAGGACTCCCTTTAGTATTTCTTGTAATTTTTATTTGATTTTTGCAAATTCCCTGAACTTCTGTTTATCTGGAAATGCCTTAATTTCATTATCATGTTTGAGAGACAGTTTTGCTGGATATATAACTCTTGGCTGACAGTTATTTTCCTTCAAGGCTTTAAATATGTCATCCCTTTGCCTTCTAGCCTGCATGGTTTCTGTTGAGTAGTCCGAGCTTATTCTAATTGACTCTCCTTTGTAGATGACCTTTCTTTTATCCCTAGCCGCTCTTAAAATTCTCTCTTTATCTTTGGTTTTGGTATGTTTGATTATAATATGTCTTGCTGACTTTCTTTTGGGAATCTACCTTATGTGGGGTTCGATGAGCATCTTGGATAGATATCTTCTCATCTTACATGATATAGGGGAAGTTTTCTGTCAACAAATCTTCAACAATTTTCTCTGTATTTTCTGTTATCCCCACCCCCCATTCTGGTACTCCAATCACTCGTAGGCTATTTCTCTTGATAGAATCCCACATGACTCTTAGAGTTTCTTCATTCTTTTTAATTCTTCTTGATTTTTCCTCAAATAAGTTGGTGTCAAGAGCTTTATCTTCAGTGTCACTAATTCTAACTTCTACTGCCTCAATTCTGCTCCTATGACTTTCTATTGAGTTGTCTAATTCTGAAATTTTATTGTTAATCTTCTGGATTTCTGATTGCTGTCTCTCTGTGGATTCTTGCAGCCTATTAAATTTGACATTATGTTCTTGAATAACTTTTTTAAGTTCTGCCACTGCTGTGTCTGTATGTTCCCTGGCTATTTCTGCATGCTGTCGAATTTCCTTTCTTATTTCTAGAAGAGGTCTGTCTATTAATCTTTTGCATTCTGCCTCTGGTAATTCCAAGAAGTTCTTTTCCTCCAGAGAATTTATTGATTCTTTATTTTGGGACCTTGCTGAAGCCATCATGGACTGCCTCTTAATGTGACTTGATATTGACTGTTGTCTCTGAGCCATCAATAATTTATTATAATTTTATTTTGTGTTTGCTTAGTGAGACCTAGCTTCTTATTTTGTTTTGTTTTGATATGCCCAAATAGGCTGCTCGTGTGCACTAGTTTGATTTTTGACACCTTTTGATCTCTAATGTCTTGTCACCAGGTAGTTCTGCAACTAAGTATGTGCACACAGGAGTCCGTAAAATTTTCCTATATAGGATCAGCTCTGGTGTTCAGGCAGTTGGTCACCAAGTGTGTGATGCAGACTCTCACCCCCAGTCCTAGAGAGGCATGGGTGATTGGTGCAGGCACTGGACTCTGGTTGTGGTAGGGGATCATGCACTGAGCCAGGCAGGGGGCTGACGGCTGCCCCTGAGAGTCTGAAAGGAAAGCATGTCCCTATTCTCTAGGGTGAGTAGTTTGGTGAGTTTTGCAGCCAGGCTAAGAGCACCCCGCTCTGTTAGCTGTAAAGACTGGAGGGTACAACTTTTTCTTGAACTCCTGTAGCAGGTGACTAGGCACTTTAGGAGCTACCACCAGTCCTCAAGACCCTGCTGCAGATAGATATAAGTGCCTACTTGAGGGGCAGGTCTGTTTCGAGGGTCAGAAATCTGCCCGTTCACAGCTGAAGCAGTTGAAGTTAAACTTCAGATGTTTGCCCTGTTGTACTGTGGTGAGGGCTATGGGAGCCAGCAGCTTATTTTTCCCTCTCCAAGGCCAGGAAAATGGGTCAGGGTGCCTTTTGGGATCTACTCTGGCCTAGTGGAGTCCCAGTGCAGAGTGCGGAGGGACGAGGTAAAAGGAAGGGAGGTTTATCCCAAATCCGGTGCAGAGCACAGATGGAGGAGGTAAAAGGGAGAGAGGTTTTTCCCAAATGAGCTTTTTCTTTTTTTAATCACCATGAAAGTGTGCGCACATGTATATTATCCTAGCCTCTTGGGAGCTACTCTTCACTGATTCAGAGTGTCCAAGCAGAATCTCTGCTGCCGGGTCTCTCTCGATGTGGAAACTGCTTCCCAAGCGCACACAGCACAGCTGTTTGCCTGCTTCACCCCGGACCGGCATAGATGTGGCTCTGCAGTTTCACTGCCACAGCTCTAGCCCTCCTCACCTCTTCCAAATGGTCTTCCTCTCCCGTGTGACTCAGATGGATTTCTTAACCTTGCCTTGCTCAGGGCTGCCAGACATTCACATAGAATCAAATCACTTGTTCTTCTAGATCTTTGTTGTAAGACGGATATAGGAAGCGTCTAACTACTCCGCCATGTTGACCATGCTTCCCTTTGCTGATGTTTTTTGAGCTCTTTTTCTTTTCTTTTGTTTTCGAGAACTTCCTTACTTTCTGGCAGTATAAGATGCTCCAGGCTCATCTTGTATATTTCCTGCCCCGGTCCTGAAAATAGCTGTTTCTCCAAGGGGCTTTGGTTTCTTTTATTGGAATGGTAATAAAAACAAGATCTAGGTGCTAGATGCTTAACCTTCTTATAAAGCATTCGTAGTAATTTATAATCATGTTTGCTTGGAAAAAATGGACAACATAATACTATCTTGAGCATTTTCCAACTGACACATTTACACATGGTAAAATTTGAAGAATATGTGGAGTTTCCAGCCTAGTGTAATATCACAAGGCAATCCTGTCAATCACAATCCAGGTGTAAAATAGATAATGTGAAACTGCTCATAATCTCACAATCTTTTTGTGGGTCAGATAGAGATGGCAAGAAATTAGCAGCTTGTATTAATGCAACTGGATAGAAATTCACCACAGTGAAGTAGGAAAGAAAATCTATTTCCCCAAGGGGAGACGAAGGACTACTATCAAACTGAAAAATGATTACAATTATGGGATTGTATTTATATGTGTGCTCACTAGGCTGTAAACTCTTTAAAGACTATGTTTTGAAGACTTGTTTTAAGCACAATGCCTAGTATGCAGCATGCAAACATTTCTTAAACCAGTGAGCTGAATTACAATTTCTAAGTGTTACTGCCTTACTTTATTATATGCATTCAATTTGATAATATGCATATAATCAAAAAAGAAATTTAAAAGATTATTTTTCTGTCTTAAAAAGACAATGGCTCACACTGAATAATATAATACTCTGGTCTATTCAATTATTAAATCCCTTATGCTGCTCCTCCCTTACCCCACCTGCCTCAATACTACAAAATCATTAAATTTTTTTTCAGAGAAGTCATTGAGTGATCATTTCTTAAGGCAAAGTTGGATTAGGCCAAGTCAAGATTTCACAGAAACATTCCATTGGAACTGGTCTTGGAATAATAAAGGAAGCCATTCCTTCTAACTATGGAAGCAGTAATGCAAACCAGTTCTGGTGTTTCTATTGAGTCCTCTGCTTCTAATTCAACAGAGCAGTGACCTCCTTCTAGCCCTGGCTCATGCTGGTTTGGTAATTCCACTCCCTTCATCTGGCACCCAGGAGTTTTCAACAGCCTGCTGGTCTCCCCACCCCCACCCTTCTTTGGATACCTGGGTGGTAGCAGCAGTCTTCACATGCATCTTGCTCCCACTTGTACTTAACACTTCAGATGTTCTTATTAACTCTTCAGGGTCTGGAAGATTTGGTCTGAGGAGAAATAAACCACATACCCCGATGTGGTCCAGAGACCATGACTTAAGCCTATACTACTTCAGAAATTTTGTTCAACTTTTTGAAACAAAACCTAAAAAAGATAATGAATTGCTCAGCTACATGTGCTTAAGGCCCTATATTAAGCCTGTGTTTGGGAGTTCAGCTCCATAATCTTGCCAAACAAAGGTGTTGATAAAAGTACAGCCTATGTTCCTAATTGTTCTCTTTCTCTAGACAATATATTTTGATTAACGTACCTTCTCCCTTTCTCTTTATCTCTCTCTATTATTTTCCTTCTTTATGTCTCTCTCATTAAATTGTCATTTAGTCCAAGTTTTCATACAACCAAGGATCTTTCTACAAAATCCCTGAAAGATGACCTTTTACCCTCTACTCAAACATCTTTATTGCCAGGAACTCACTTCTCTGTGAAGATTGCAATTTCATTTTTTAGACAGATCAATTTGTGAAAAACTTTCTTTCATGCTCAGCTGAAATTTATCTTATCATCTGCACCTATTACTCTTGGAATCAAGTAAGCTACTATGTGCATAAATTATTTGAAACAGCAAAACACTGAATGAATATAAAACATTAATATCAATTCTGCCAGATAGAGTTTGAAATTTTGACAAGCAAACTGTCCTATCCAAGTGATTGGAATAGATGATATGAGAATAGGGCAAGGAATATCCCCTGGGAAGGTTTTTGAAGCTCTCCCTCCAATATGACATGAATGTATTAATCAGTGTTCTTTAAACAGCTATATTTAAGCAGTGAAAGGCAGAGACCACCCTAAGCCAAGAGCTAGAGAATAGAAACAAAGCCAAAAGAGGAAGAAAACAGGACCCAAGGACTAAGTTAGACCAAGGGCCAAAAGAAGCAAGAGGTTCGCATGGCTAAATCATCTTTGTTGCTTAGGGAATCTTCAGTCTTCGGGATGTGTGGAGACAGTGGTTTCATTTCCTGCTTCTCTCTTGCCTGGTCAGAGAAAGATAGGCTCAGAATACTTGAGAAATTGCACCAGCTCTGAATCCACTAAATAAAAACAGACCTAGTTTGGAAAAGAGCCCTAACTGAAGGCCTGAGGAGATTTCCAAAGCTTACTCTCAAGCCATCAGTTTTGAGAGCAGTCCTTACGTCTTGTTTGGGTGTGCTCAGCTTCCAAGCTGTGTTGTGTATGACCTACGTAGGTAGCAGTCCTGGATTTGGGGGTCAGCAAAGGGCAGGGACAGAGCAGTACCAGACCCCATTTCTATTGAAGTCTGTTAGGCAAATGACAGGAACTCCCATATCTAAACTTCTGTTCATGATCTGAAATCACTGAAAGCTGAGTGGTACTTCAAAGTGTATATGTAAAGGACCTTGATTGAAGTAGCACGGAACATTTGGATACACTCGCCACATGGAGATGGCCTACGGGAAAGTTTCAGGCTCATAAAACTTGTGGGGCAGTTGTCAGAGGGTGAGAAATTAGTTCAATATATAACATAAATGATTAAGTATGAGTAACTTCTAGACCCTTTGGAATTGAAATTGGTACTATATATCACTTGGAACATAAATGCAGAGTTCATGGTAAGGTCTAGGATATGGCACACGACCTTATACCATGATAATTAGAGCCTTATAGCCCAGAGATCTTACATTCTTTTACAAAGTCAGAATATTTAAACACCTGTTTAATCACATCATAATCTTTTCATAAATGTTAGCTTTGGTAGCAATCTTAACCTTGTGGACAAAAGGTATAAACTAACTAGAAAATTTCCAATATATTTATTGTAAACACTACTGTTCAATGTCTTTAATATAATGTAAATCTATTTCTTGGTCCAACCAAAAGATCATATTGATATGTTTTCTTTAGAGGTTATTAATAATATAATAATAAATAGTGATAATCCTGCCCTGAGGATTATCCAATATTAAGAGTGATTTAGGAAATAATATTGGAGTTATTATTCCCTCTCCTTGAGCATACAGAATGTGACCCATTTGGAGCTGGGCTCACAAGGGCTCACAAGGACACATCAGCTGGGCCCTGAGGTATAAAGACAATAGCTAAGATAATCTTGGAAAACATCTTTTAGGGAAACTCTCATATAAAGCCCATCAAACAGAACACAAAAGACTTTCCACTCTTATCTTTCTCTATTAGCATTTAGTGAATAGAAATTTGTTGGACCAATGAAGAATTTTCTGACTCTCGTTACTGAAACCTGTACCAATGATTGTTAAGAAAGACAATTCAAAATGTCGGATCACAGTTTCTAGCCCATCTGTGAAAAGACTAAGCTTTCATTGGTTTTGCCCATTTGTAATGTTAATATATACTGATGGCTCTGTAACTGTTCTTTGGACTCGGGCAGACATGGCTGTGGCAGCATGCTTGTCCTTTTTCCCACTCTTGCCTACTCTGTAATATTCTTTGGACTTGGGCAGACATGGCTATAGGAGCATACTTGTCCATTTTCCCACTTTTGTCTGTTCTGTGATATTTCCTTGGACTCGGGCAGACATAGCTCTGGCAGCATGTTTGTCTGCTTCCCGCTTCTGCCCTTTTTGAATATATGCTGAATAAAACTTTCTTTTTGCTTTACTAAACTTTGTGATTTTTTTCCCCCTACAACAAGAGTTATGCCTTTGGGATTGTACATAGCGTTATACCTCTTAGTACAGAAAACCAAATTCTAACTGGAAGTAAATTAGACATTCTTGAATTCTAAGTGAACGATACCATTTAGCACACAGAAAAACTGACTTAATGTGCAATTTAAGGATTAAAATTTTAGAATAAAAATTAAAATCCACTCTTTCATGAGAAAATGTGTCTACAATACTGAAGGAATTTTCTGTATGTCAGGTCACAGGTCCCTTTTAACTATTTCAAGTTGTTTATTTAACAACAGAAAGTAGAGAGTGCTTAGTGATATTCTTCTGAGCTGAGATGAAGCATGTGCCTTAATCAGCCTCCTCTCTGCCTATTACTTGCTGTCCCAGCACCCTTCAATATAGTACAGATTTGGTCCGAACAGATCAACCTCCTCTTTTTTTTTTTTTCCATGATAAAGAGCCTAACAGCTACTTCAAAATACTTTCTGTGGAATACGATGCAAAAAGAAAAAACAAAACAGCAACAACAAAAAACCTTTCACTATCATTCTTCCTATTTGCAGCCTAACTTTTCTTTCTTTCTGTCTTTCCTCTTTTCCTCCCTCCCTCCCTCCCTCCCTTCTTTCTTTCCCTTCCTTCTTTCTTTTGATACTGGGCTCATAACACTCCTGAAGCACTTTCATGACTCCCAGAAACACAGGATTGGAGGTCAGGCCGTGAAGGTCATGTAGTTCAGACCCCTCACCCCTCCCAAACACTCTCACTTCCAAGTTTCTTCTGCGTTATGTCACCTCCCTTGGCTCCCCAAGTAATGAGACATTTATAAATTACAACAAGCCCATTCAGAAACACACAGCTGCCTGGTTTGACTTTGCTTCAGTATTTGTGTTTGAGAGAGGGTCCGGGTTGTCTGATTCAGTCCAGAAAGTATTATAGATGATGCATTTGAGTCATGTGACACATGGCTAAAAAAGTAAACAACTCTCTTGTTGACACATGACCTAAAACTAAGACAGAAGGCTTTGTTCATGTGATGAAATATTTGGCTTTGAGGAAATGTCACTAGCTTTGTTTTTCTTAGCATGGAAAGATAATTCATACTTTCATATTAGGCTGAATCTCAACTGGGTCAGCCTGTGGTATCTCAATAAATCCTGGACACTCAAAAGTTGCTTCTGCTTAGCAAGAATAAACTGCAACAGCTTCTTGAAATGAGAGACTTTAGGAACCATTCTGTATCCTTTCTGTGCTCTCCTTGGCTGCTGGGCTGCTGATCTGGGGCTTTTTACCTGGTGGTCTGATGAGTCATAGCATTCAAACAAAGAGAAGATAACAAACATGTTTGGATGGTTAGATACCGAGGCAATTAAAAACCTGCTGGGTGGTCTGTTTTCCTGTGAGGCTGGGATGCTGATTTCGAAGACAGCAAAGGATTCACTCTGTGGTACCTATGAATATTCTGGAAAATGGAGTAGACGGTGGAAACAGAAAAGTAAAGCAAGATTCATCAGAGCAGTCATTCCACAAACTTAGTCTTCAAATATTTTACACTCTTTGACAGATCTCCAAGAAGATCTTTTTGTTTGTTTGTTTTTCTTCAGCTATGCAATCGACATGGAAGAAAAATCCAGATACAAGCAAGCTTTATCATAAGGGGAATTGTGTCTGGGGGTGGACTTAATATAACTCATCATTTTATCTCTTAAACCAGCTCTTTCTCTGTTCTCTCTCTCTCTGCTAATCTGCTAAAGGTGTTAGCACCCACTCACAATCAGGCCAAAGACCATGGAAACTTCTCTTAACTCCTTCACCCACCTTAGCTTCTGTATCCACACACACACACATAGGATGAGTGTATCTTCCAAATACTTCTTGTTTCTTGGTCTCCTCCCTTTTGCCACTGCCACTACACAAGATGAGGGCTTGATCTCTTCTCACAAAGGTCATGCAAGGGTCTTGGAACTCTCTACAGTCTCTCTATTCCATCTTATATTCCCAGATGATCTTCTAAAATGTTAGTTAAGTACATTCCTGCGAAAAAGTCTTCAATGGCTTGCCGTTACCTCAAGATGAAGTTCATATTATTTAACATGGCATAAAATGTGGGTTCACAAATTTCACCAACCTATATTTGGGAGGCATAGACTATAGTTTAAGAGTGTGGTCTCTGGATCCAGACTATCTGGGCAGGAGTATTGTTGGTCCCTTTTACCAGTTGTGTGATGTTAGGGAATTACTTAACCCGTCTGAACTTCAGTCACTTCAGCTGTAAAACAGGGATAATAACTGTATCTACCTCATGGAGTTGTGAGGATTAAATAAGAAAATGCAAAAAACACTTGGCATGGTGTCTAATACATAACCAGTGCTCAGTGTTGTAAAGTTTTATTGTTGTCATTGTTTTTAACCTTTCTATTTCTGTCATTTGCTGCTTTTTCCCCAAGCTCCATTTGTTCCAGCTATATTTAACTGCTTTATACTTAAGTATACTTTATACTTAAGTATACTTTATACTTAAGTATAATAACAATAACAATAATTCTGTGATTTCTGACCACCTTTTCAGGCCCTGCCCGGGGGGTGAGGCAGAATTGATAGAGGAATGCTTAAAAGGAGTTAGAGATTAGTGGGAAGTAATAGGTAGGTATTGGGTTGAACAATGGCGGTGAATCTAAGAGTCCTCCGGGAACGTGCTGAGAGACAAAACCGTTGCTAGGGTCAATGTCTGAGACAGATTGGCTCCTTTACCGAGTCAAATGAGAAGAGGCCAAATTATAGTAGTATGAGGTCATACAAAACTGGTGAAAATTGGTGTTTCAAGAAGTTGAACAAAACTGAGCATGCCATGGAAAATTCCTGCTCTGTGGGACCCATCCCATGTTGCCAGACGAGGTCAGATCCTTAAAGGTATCACACCAGCTCTCTTCTTTGCCTTCTTTATTTGCTGATTCCTTTTCATCTTTCGAAGAGTAGTTAAAATGTTCCCTTCTCTATTAGCCTTTCCTAACTTCCCCAGTGTTAGCTTCTGTGAGTTCCCTAACTTGTTGCTTCTACTAGAACACATACCATGGTACACTGTAGTCATCTGTTGGCTTACTGGAGGTCTTAACCCATGAGATCACAGTAACTTACTAAGTCGTTGTCTGATAGACGGTGAGAATCAAGTGAATATTTGTCGAATAGCAGTATAAAAACCAAATTTCTTCCTAAGACATGTTTTTGATCTGATTGAACTTTATTTCTGGTCTTCTGATTTCTCTCAAGAGGGTGCTTCTAAAGGAAGGAAATTTTGTAGGACTTTTGATTGACAACCTAAAAAGAACTGTGTAATGATATCAACTCTTGAATTCAAGGACAATGGAAAATAGTAACCTAACTGGAATAAATTGCTCTTATGAAGGACATGTTAGCATATGAGTAGAGCAGAAACAAACTAGAAAGACCCACAGGAAAGCAAGTCAAGGTTCTAGGGAAAAAAACGTGGTAAATGAAGAGCTAGCAGTTCTGGCTGACTTGAATGCACAGTGCTTCGTTAATTTTTGTTGGTTTTTTTTACTTCATTAATTTTTGTTGGCAAGTCATTTTCCCCCAGTCTGGCTCTCTGGGTCTTCTGCTTATCAACTGTGTAATCTTGAGGAAGTTACTCAGACTCTCTGAGTCTCAATTTTCTTCTATGTGAAATGAAGGAAAAATACCTTTCTTGCCCATCTTTTGATTTTCAAAAGAGAGGGAATATGCTACAGTGTATTTTTTGTTCTGATCATAGCAATTCTATGAGTAAGTAAGGGTAAAGAAGAAAGGTTAATTTTGTGTTTTTTGTCATTTATCGACTAATGAAAGCTGTGATTAAACTTGAACTCATCATTGAGGTAGTCACTTTGTGTTTTCAAATGGAAAATTAAAAATGGCCTAAAATATTGAATGAATATATTTCTTATCAGAATTCTGAAGCTGTCTTACCTCATTAGTCCATCTCAGAAATGCAATTACACATGTAATTATAGTTTGTATTTGGAGATTAGAATTCATCTCATGAATAGTTTGCTAGAATGCATATTACACAAAAGTACCAGAATTTCAGAACATTTTAAAGTAAAATAACTGACTGAACTAAATGAATTTGTTCATGCTCTCACCTTTTGGTGCTTAATGTTTTAAAACTGGAGTTCTAATCGAGAAAGTGAAATTAATACACTTTTTAAATGACTTTATAGGAATTTAATTACAATTATAAACAGGAATTTAAGATTGGTTAACAGTGAGATCTTTGTGGATTAGTTTCCTTTATAATGAATAAATAAGAATAGCTGGTAATTCACTATCGATAATTACCATGTAACTGGATATAAACAGTTTTGGGCTATGCTTGTCTCACTTTATTAGTGATAGAAAAAAGTTTGCTGGATAAATTGTCAATATAGAAATGAAGCTTATCAAATTATTGAAGGTATTTGAAGTATTGAAGTATCCTAAAACTTTTCCTTATAATCTTGTTTGTATCTTTCATTTTCATTAGTCAGGTAGATAAAGTAGTTAAATGAAGGAAAATTTCGCCTTCTCTTTCTAATGAAATCATAGTAATGGGGACACCATTTAAAATAATTTATGGAAAAAGGTATGAATAGCTAAATCTGCAAATAGTTGAATTTTTTTTTTACGTTTTGAAATAGGATATGATGCCATCAAAAATCACAAGAATTGTCTACAAGTGTGAGGAATGTTTTAAACAAGAGATGACTTGTTTTACAAACTTTATTAGAATTTGTATCAATCTTTCTTCATTCCTTTATGAGCAAGGATAGACCACTATGCTATTTTCTGTAGATCTCTTTCTGCTAATATTAAATTGTTAGTGCAGAACCGAATGAATTTGTTTATGCTGTCAACTTTGAGTACCTAGTGTTATAAAACTGGAGTTCTACTTGGAAATGTGAAACTAATGTGCTTTCTTTAGGAATTTGATTGCATTACTTATGTATGAAGCAAGGAATAATAATAAAACTGTTAAGTCTTTTAATCAAGAACTATTTGAATACTTGTAAATTAAAGATATTTAAATGTCAAGACAATAAACCCTAAGAAATGCAAAAGACCAGATAATAGTTAAACGAGTTCCCATGTGTCAAATTACACAAATAACATAGCCTAGAACTGAGGATTAATTTTCTTTCAGATAACATGTTTTCTTGTTTTACTGTGATTAAAAATCCCCACTGGGTCTGATGCTAATCTCTCCTCTAAAAGTTTGAATCTTATCAAGGTTGGGAGCTACTTTGGAAACAAGAAATTTCTCCACAGAAGAAAGCTCAAAAGCCAAAATCGGTTTTTATAGTCTGCTCTGGGCTAGTAATGCGCAAGTGGTTGAGTTTCCACAAATTATCACTTGTGGCTGTCTCATTGGTTTGACATTGTACAGGAGGAGGCCACAAAGCTCAATGAGGCTCAGGCCAGGTCAGACAGGGAGAAATTAGGAGACCATTTTTATTTATTTATCTATCTATCTATCTATTTATTTATTTATTTATTATTTGTACTTCAGGTGAAGCCTTACAGAACAAATAGTTTCTCATGAAACAGAAGTACACATGTTGTTTTATGACATTGGTTAACAACCCCACAACGATCAACCCTCTAACTTCTCAACCTTTTTTTTTTTTTTTTTGGTGAAAATACGCATAGCCAAAGATACACCATTTCAAAAATTTCTACATGCACAGTTCAGTGACATTGATTGACTATGCTCTTCCAATTGTGCTGTTATTCTCACTTAAGATGAAGGCTTACAGAACAAAACAGTTTCTCATTTAACAGTTACTACCAGTGTTGCCCTATGACAATGGTTAACAATCTTACAACACATCAACAATATCCTTATACAACCTTAGGTTCCCTATCACCAGCTTCCTTGTCCCCTTCTGGTTTCTGGCCCTTGTCACTGGACTCCTGTACCTCACTAGTCTCATTTGGTTTTATGGGGCTGTCCACTCCCAGGCTGAACAGTGAACCTCAGAGATAACTTCACCACTGAGCTAAAAGGGTGTCTGGGGGCCATACTCTCAGGGCTTCTCCAGTCTCCTTTAGGCCAGTAAATCTGGTCTTTTTTTTGTGGGTTAGAATTATGCTCTACATCCTTCTCCAGCTCTGTCCAGAACCCTCTGCTGTGATCCCGGTCAGAGCAGTCAGTGGTGGTAGATGGGCACCATCTAGCTGTACTGGACTCAGTCCAGTGGAGGCCTTGGTAGCTATGGACAATTAGTCCTTCGGACTAGTCTTTTCCTTGTATCCTGTTCTCTTCATTCTCCCTTGCTCCTGAAGGGATGAGACCAGTGGAGTATCTTAAATGGCCGCTCATAGGCTTTTAAGACCCCAGACACTACTCACCAAGGTAGAATGTAGAACATTGTCTTTATAAGCTGTGTCATGCCAGTTGAGCTGGATGTTCCCCGAGACCATAGTCACCAGAGCCCTCTGCCCAGCGATTCAGTCCCTCAGGGAGTTTGGATGTGTCCATGGGGCTTCCATGACCTTTCCTTGTACAAGTTGTGCTAGTTTCTCCTGTACTGTGTACTGGGGAGACCATTTTTAATGGTTTGCCTTAGGATGCTTTAGATTTTGTTTTGTTTCTGTATCTTATCTCCTCTTTCTGATGTCCCTAAAATTGCCCTTTTAGCCCAAAAGCTTACATTTTAATAAGAGTGTTAGACCATTCCCCTTTGCTTTTTATAATTCACTGTAGTATTCATCCAATGAACATTAATAATGTTGCAGGTCCTATGCTGGCAACTAAGGATGTAACAGTTAATGAGGACAATGAGGTTCTTGCCCTTCTGGAGTTCATAGTAGTGGAGTGGTTGGCATTAACTAAACAGTACACAAGAGCAATAAGGACTCTGAAAATGCTTTTCTCCCTTAAAAACTTTATTTTCTTTGCTCCAGCCTTCTGTTATGGGGCTTATAGTCTATATTTAAGTCCTTCTGTCAGTTTATGTTTGAATACAGTGAACATCTATCTATCATCCGTCTATTCATCTATCCATGCATCCATGCATCCATCCATCCATTATTCACTCAACAAATATCAACTGAGTGACTCTATCGTCTCTCTAAAAATTGAGTGATAGAAAGATAAGTTAGTCTATCATATGATCTTGTGTGGGAGATAATATATGTATATTCATCATGATGATGATGATAAAGAGCCCTGTTGATGCAATAGTTAAGCACTCAGTTGCTAAGCAAAAAGTTGGTGGTTTGAACCCACCCAGGAGCTCCACGACAGAAAGACATGGCAATCTGCTCCCATAAAGATACTACCTTTGTAACCCTGTGGGGCAGTTCTAGTCTGTCACGCAGGGTTTCTGAGTCAAAATAGATTTGACAGCACCCAATAGCAACAACATCATGATGATGAACCACAGTGTCATGGATTGAACTGTGTCCCCAAAAAATGTCTGTCAACTTGGCTAGGTCATGATTCCCAGTATTGTAAGATTGTGTAATCTGATGTGATTTCCTTATGTGTTGTAAACTCTGTCACTATGATGAGGTTATACTAATGAGGTCTACAAGATTGGATAGTGTCTTAATCCAATCTCTTTTGAGATATAAAAGAGACAAGTGAACAGAGACACATGAGAACCTCATACCACCATGAAAGCAGTGCCGGGAGCAGAGGGCATCCTTTGGATCTGAGGTTCCTGCGCAGAGAAGCTCCCAGACCAAGGGAAGATTGATGACAAGGACCTTCTTCCAGAGCTGACAGAGAAGGCATTCCCCTGGAGCTGATGCCCTGAATTTGGACTTGTAGCTTACTGGACTGTGAGAGAATAAACTTCTCTTTGTCAAAGCCATCCACTTGTGGTATTTCTGTTACAGCAGCACTAGATGACTAAGACACACACCGTAAGAGTTATGGAAGTTCAGAGACAGAAGGAATTATTTCCAGTTGACAGAGTTAGGAAAGGCTCCATGGATGAAGAGGCAATAAGGTAGGCTTTAAAATTAGGGAGATTATGAACATGGGAGCAAATGGTTAAATGGTTAAGCACTTGACTGCTAACCAAAAGGTTGGTGATTTGAACTCACCTAGAAGCACTTTGGAAGACAGACCTGGTGATCTACTTCTGAAGGTGACAGCCTTCCAAATCCTACGGTGCAGTTCTACTCTTCACACATGGGGTCACCATAAGTTGGAATCAACTCAAATGCAACTAACAACAACAACAACATGAATATATGGTGAAGGAAGAAGAGATATTCCAGAGAAAGGACAGTATAATAAAGGCATAGCATTGGGAGCTCAAAGGAAGATGAAGCATTCAGTTTGGCTGACTTCCAATCTCATTTTTGATGAGATGTATCAGTTGGGGAGCAGAGAAGGAAGTATAAATAGCAAAAGAGGAGTGGTAAAACAATTAATAGATGCTTGCTGTTGAGGACCACCACAGAATTCTCATAAATTTGGAAGCTCCATTACGGGACACACTTTGAAATCTAGGGTGTTCTACACCACCCTGACTCACTCCCTTAATTTCCAATTATGTTATCTAGTTATTTAGGAATGTACAACATTAAAAATGATGGATATTGGAGCCAAATAATCAACAATGTTGGAAGCATGTAGCTTGGAAAGAAATATCCTCATTTTAAAATTGAATCCCAGACAAAACTTCTGGAATTTCAGGTTTGGTTATGAATGTTGAACTTGTACCAAGTTCACCAAAGTTCACTTTCTAGGGAGACTGGAGTGAGTTAGGATTAAATCAGAACCAGCAGAGGTGGGGACCTGCATACATACATTCATAGATACGGACAGACATGCCCCAGTCGTTTTATCGATTTAGATGGAAACCATATGAAATGTCCTGGCATTACACAGCTTCTATTGGAAGTCTGGGCAGCTCAGTGTCTTCCACCAGGTCTCTCTCAGTGGTTTTATTTCCATTTGACTCTGAGGTTACTGCAGGGTGCCTAGCCTACACATAGAAAAATAAGAAGGTTGAAGAAATAGATGGGCCCAAACCATTGAACTAGTCTCACTGCCCAGACCTGTGTTCTGTAAAATTTATGACAGATGTGATCACCTGTAACTTTCTACGTAAGTCAGAGCACAAGAACTTGAGTCTTGTGGGGCTTCCATTATTAGGTTTTTTTTCAGTTGGCATCAATGTTTCTTCTTAGATAGAGTTATTAAAAAAAAGAAGAAAGAGACAAGAAGGAGAGAAATATTGTCCTATTTTATGTCAGCAGGATCTATTTTGCTGCAGGTTATCAGTTATAATAGTATTTGGATTCACATGTAGAATGTATGCATTTATCACAGCTTTTAGTTGTTTTGTGAGTGGTATTTAGCTTGTAAAAGGTAACAGCTATGACCTCTGATGCTTTTAGTGCACTTTCCTGTTTAAACCAATCTTAACAAAAGTTCAGCATTGCTTCCATTGTGACTTTTCTCCACAAAAACCAAAAATGCAAAGTTTAAAATTAAGTATATGCTAAAGAGTTTTCTATTTGAATGTGTTTGAATAATTTAGGTGATGCTTTCCTGCTTTGTTTAGGACAATTAGACAGAAACTCATGTGCAATATGACTAAATGTGTATTTATTCCATCACCTTAAAATATATCTGAGTTTCACGTCTTCACTCCCCTTTATAATACCACAAAAAAGTTGCTTAGATCTTAAAATGGTACTAAAATTTTTTAAAAAATCACTTCCTATGTCTCCTAAATAAAATGTATAAATGAGGGCAATGTGTTTTGATACTGCAAAGTAAATTTGAAAGGCAGGCATCAAAATGAATCTATTTCTAAAGGTCTGCATTTCACACCAAGTGATAATATGCATTTTATTGCTCATTTGCAGTGGACAGGACAAAGGAGTACAGTATCTCCCTCCCACCAGGCTGCAGCAATCCTGTAACATTTTGGCTCCGAACAGGAAAGAGGAAAAAGGTCCTCATATGTGTTCGAATATGCATTATTTCAATATCTAAGATGTCCATCACCATGGGAACAAAGCTTGTGTTTTGTTGTTTGTTTGCTTGTTTTGTTTCCCAGTGACTTGCCTTCTTAGTTTAAACCAGTGGGTTAAAAAGAAAGAAAGAAAACCGCCACCTTTCTTTTCAAAGAAAGGTGCAATCACTGATTTGTCTTACAGTGTTCCACAAGAAAGTGACACCACTGAATGATATAGGCACCCTAGGGCTAGCAGCTGGAGGGCAAAAACCACCTTTTATCCATGATTGACAAATAATACATAATGAGAAGAGAGAGGCAATTCAGGTTTTAAATTTCACTCTCTCTTTGGCTTTTCAGGGCAGCTGGGCACTGCTGTTCTCACTCGTAAGCTTTGAGGTGCTGCCAGGAAAGGGTCCTGAATGAAAATTGTTCTCTCCTCCTACAATCATCCCCCAAAGCTATCGGAAATATCTGTAGTGTGCTCTTTCAAAGAGGACCCAGCTGCTAACAATTCCACGATTTCTCCTTGGGGTGAAAATCCTGGAGGTCTGGAAATGTATTGGATGGTTATAATGACCGCAGTAGAGTAAGGCTGAGATTTCAAGCCCCTAAACGTGGCATCCATAAATGGGGAATCAGTTAAGTAGCTGGTAAGTAAGCAGTTGGAAAAAGGAGTAGAAAAAGTCGAATGAGAAGAAAACTCAAATCAGAGTTCTGTTGCAAGTGAGCTTTATGAAGCAGTGTTTCATTGTGGTTTTTCAAAATAATGTTTACATGTCACAAAATTAAGACATGTTTATTGCAGATAATTTAGAAAACATGTAAGAAAAAAATCATCAAAGATCTCAAATGCCATTGTTGTTAGGTGCCGCCTAGTTGATTCTGATTCATAGCCGGCATATGTACAACAGAATGAAACACTGCCCGGTCCTGTGCCAGCCATCCTCACAATTGTTGTTGTGTTTGAGCCCATTGCTGCAACCACTATGTCAATTCTTCTCTTTGAGAGTCTCCCTTTTTTCACTGACCCTCTTCTTTAACAAGCATAATGACCTTCCTCAGGGACTGGTCCCTCCAGATAACATGGCTAAAGTACGTAAGTCTCATCATCCTCCCTTCTAAGGCACATTCTGGCTGTACTTCTTCCAAGACAGATTTGGTCATTCTTCTGGCAGTCTAGGTATTTAATATTCTTTGTCAACACCGTAACTCAAAACTGTCAGTTCTTCTTTGGTCTTCCTTATTCATTGTCCAGCTTTCTCATGAATATGAGGTGATTGACTGAAAATACCATGGCTTGGGTCAGGCACACCTTAGTCCTCAAAGTGACGTCTTCTAGCCTACTAGACCATGAAAGAATAAAGTTGTGTGTTAAAGATGTTTGTGTCTCATGTGAATGCTCACCAAAAGAGACCTCATACCACCAAGAAACAAGAGCCAGGAGAATAGCATGTTTGTTAAAGCCATCCACTTGTGGTATTTCTGTTATAGCAGCGCTAGGTAACTAAGACCCCCCAAAATGTATGTCTACTTGTTTAGGCCACAATTCCCGGTATTGTGTGGTAGTTCAGCATTTTGTGATCTGATGTGATTACCCTATGTGTTTTAAATCCTAACCTCTATGATGTTAATGAGGCAGAATTAGAGGCAGTTATGTTAATGAGGCAGGATGCAATCTACAGGATTAGGTTCCATCTTGAGTCAGTCTCTTTTGAGATACAAAAGAAAAAAGTGAGCAGAGAGGAGAGGGGCCTCATAACCACCAAGAAAGAAGAGTCAGGAGCAGAGCACGTCCTTTGGACCTTGGTTCCCTGCACTGAGAAGCTCCCAGACCAGGGGAAGATTGATAACAAGGACCTTTCCCCAGAGCTGACAGAGAGAGAAAGCCTTCCCCCGGAGCTGGTGGCCTGAATTTGGACTTCTAGCCTCCCGGACTGTGAGAGAATAAATTTCAGTTTGTTAAAACCATCCACTTGTATTTCTGTTATAGCAGCACTGGGTAACTAAGACAGGCACAGAAGTTTCTCAAGGCTTCCCCTCCCACTCAGAGTAATAGCAGAAGTTTATACAATGAATAAAATTTATTCAGCATCTCTCAGTGGGGATGCTGCTTGCATTTTGGGCAAAAGAGTTTTTCACAGTGCAGAAAGTCTCACAATTTGCAGAGTGTCTGATATCTTTGCTCCCCTAAGTGCTAGTAGGGCCCCATACTCGTTATGACAAAGCGTTCCCTGCATTTCCAAGTGCCTTCTGAGGAGAAATACCACCCCTAGCGGAGAACCATTTTGCCTCCCCTACTCATAAAAACAAGGAGCTCTGGTGGCACAGTGGTTAAGTGCTCAGCTGCTAACTGAAAGTTCAGTGGTTCGAACTCACCAGCCACTCTTAGGGAGAAAGATGCAGCAGTCTGCTTTCCTTAAGATTTACAGCCTTGAAAACACTATGGGGCAGTTCTACTCTGCCCTATACGGTTACTCTAAGTTTGAATTTGATTCAGCTGCGATGGGTTTGGTTTGGGGTTTATGCATAAAAACGTTTTGCCATCAAGTTGATTTCAACTTATGGCAACCCCATGTGTTACAGAGTAGAACTGCTCCATAGTGTTTTCTTTGCTGTAATCTTTACAAAAGTAGATCACCAGGACTTTCTTCCACAATGCTGTCGGGTGGGTTTGCACCACCAATCTTTAGGTTAATAAAACCCATTGCCATTGAGTCAATTCCAACTCATAGCAACCCTATTAACAGAGAAGAACTGCCCCACAGGGTTTCCAAGGCTGTAATCTTACAGAAGCAGACTGCCATATCTTTCGCCCGAGGAGCAGTTGTTGGTTTCGAACTGCTGACCTTTCAGTTAGCAGCTGAGCACCTAACCACTGCACCACCAGCTGTTTTACGTTAATAGTTGAGTGCAAACAGTTTGTGCCACTCAGAGACCTTCCCCTCCCCATCCTCCTCTGTTAACTCATCTCCTCCTAATTCCCCATTGCTTACTCTGCTGCAGCATTGCTGCTCCTCAGGCAGGTGAAGGACTTTGCTACCAGGGTGACTTGCATTTGCTGTTATCTCTGCCTGTGGTTTTCTTCGCCCGAGTAGTCACTTGATTCATTACCTTAGTTCTTTTAGATTTTTACCCAAATGTGAGGCAACCTACTCACCTTCTTCATATACCCTTGCTCTGCTTTATTTTTGCTCCTTAGCACTTACACTTTTAAACATACTATATATTTTTTCTTATTAATCTTGGTCATTGTGGTCTAGTGAGCTCCTCCACTAGAATGTGAGTGCCACAAGAATAGAGGCTTGGTCTCCTTTGTTCACCTGTGTATAGCGGTAAGAAGCCTAGGTGGCACAAACGGTTTGCAACCTAAAAGTTGGCTGTTAGACCCCCAACCAGCAGCATCATGGAAGAAAGGCCTGGCAATCTGCTTTCAAAATGATTACAACCAAGAAAACTCTATGAAGCAATTCTACTCTATAACATATGGGGTTGCCATGAGTTGGAATTGACTCAATGGCAACAGATTTGGTTTTGGGGTTGGTATCTCAATATCTAGAGCAGTATTTGGAACATAAAAAACCTAAAAACCAAACCCGTTTCCATTGAGTCAATTCTGACTGATAGTGACCCTATAGGAAAGAGTAGAACTGCCCCATAGGGTTTACAAGGAGCGCCTGGTGGATTTGAACTGCTGACCTTTTGGTTAATAGCCACGGCTCTTAACCACTGCACTACCAGGGCTCCATCTGGCACACAGTAAATAATAAATAAGAATTAGAGAGTTTACAAATAGAACTATTGGACTGATATATCAGGAGAACTTACTAAATTAATGGCTCTTAATCTTTATTATATCAGGAAACTTGCTGAAAATCCACTGAAAGCTATGGATCCTCTCCCAAGAAAAATGCATATTTGTGTGAGCTTGCACAAGTGTGCGTGTGCACACACACACTCCCACAGATTTTTGTATATTCATTCCTAATCTTATGAAGTCTGCTAGTATATTTTAATTTGAGCAAGGAATCCAACAATTTCCTCACAGTGTTCTTGAAGACAAGATGAAAAAAATGATAATAGAGTTGGGTGGATCAGTAAGAGGTAAATGACTATTCTCAAAAACAATTTAGGGACCAGTTTTAATCTGAAAACATGGAAAGACAGCACTAGTAGCCTAAAGTCAGGTTCTACCCTACTACTCTATTCTTCTTGTTTGTTACTGACCTGGAGTAAAGAATTAATGACATATACATTAAATTTGCAGAGACAGAAATAAAGAAAGGAGACCGCTAGAACCAAATCCAAAACAGACCTTGTTAGGTTGAAATAATGGGCCAATAAAAACATAATGACATTTAACAGGGATAAACATGAAGTCCAAAAATTCAACTCTAGAAGTACATGACGGAGGAGATGAGCCTTAACAGAACTTAGGGTACCAGTTGACTGCAATGACAGTATGAGTCAATAGAGATTTGTAGCTGGTGAAATGACTAAACTTTTTTTGTTTGTTTGTTTTTCTATTGTACTTGAGATGAAGGTTTACAGAGCAAATTCGCTTCTCATTAAACAATTAATACACATACTGTTTTGTAACAGTGGTTGCCAACCCCATGACATATCAACACTCTTCCCTTCTTGGCCTTCAGTTCCCCGTTAACAGATTTCCTGTCCCCTCCTGCCTTCTACTCCTTACCCCTGGGGTGGTGTGCCCCTTTAGTCTCATTTTGTTTTATGGGCCTCTCTAATCTTTGGCTGAAGGGTGAACCTTAGGAGGGACTTCAGTACTGAGTTAAAAGAGTGTCTGGGGGCCATAGTCTTGGCGTTTCTCCAGTCTCTGTCAGAGCCGTAAGTCTGGTCTTTTCTTGTAAATTAGAATTTTGTTCTACAGTTTTCTCCCACTCTGTCCAGGACCCTCTACTGTGATCCCTGTCAGAGCAGTTGGTGGTGGTAGCTGGGCACCATCTAGCTGTGCTGGACTCAGTCTGGTGAAGACTGTGGCAGTTGTGGTCCATTAGTCCATTAGTCCTTTGGACTAATCTTTCTCTTGTGTCTTTGGTGTTCTTCATTCTCCCTCGCTCCAGACAGGGTGGGACTAGTGCAGCATCTTAGATGGCCACTCACAAGTTTTTAAGACCCCAGACACTACTCACCAAAGTAGGATTAGAACTTTTTTTAATAAACTATGTTATGCCAATTGAGCTAGATGTCCCCCGAGACCATGGTCCCCAGCTCTCAGCCCACTAATTTGGCCCCTCAGGGAGTTTAGATGTGTCTATGAAGCTTCCATAACCTTGCCCTGGGCAAGTTGTGCTGGCTTCCCCAGTATTGTGTACTGTCTTACCCTTCACCAAGGTTACCATTTATCTAGGGTTTTTTCTCTCCCCACCCCTCCCCCCTCACTTGTAACCATCAAAGATTGTTCCTTTCTGTGTGTAAATATTTTCATTAGTTTTTATAATAGTGGTCCCCATTTAATGGATGTCTTAGGCTGGGTTCTCTAGAGAAGCAAAACCAGTAAAGCGTATAAATAAATAAATATATATATGGAGAGAGAGATTTATGTCAAGGAAACAGCTCATGAGATTGTAGAGGTTAGAACGTCCCAAGTCTGTGGATCAGGGTAGGGGCTTCTCCCAAGTCATGCAGCCGCAGAAGCTGGTGAGCCCAAGATCAGCAGGTCAGAAAGCAGGGTTCTGCTGAAAGGTTGTGAATATTTATGAATCCCAAGTTCAGCAGATAAGCTAACAGCTCAAGTCCCAAGAAATGGATATGAGATAACAGGAGACAGCTGCAGGATCCAGAGTGAGCAAAAAGCCAGAATGTCTGCTTATATTCAGATGTATGCACACCCCCAAGGAAACTCCCTTTCATCTGATTGGCTACTCACAGTATATTCAATCATGGGAGTGATCACATTTAAACACTGAGAATCATGGCCTAGCCAAGCTGACAAACAATCTTAACCATCATAATGGACTTTGGGCCTTTGTTGAAGATCAGGTGACTGTAGGAGGATGGATTTACATCTGGGTTCTTGGTTCTGTTCCATTGGTCAAAGTGTCTGCCATTGTACCAGTGTCAGGTTATTTTGACTACCATATCTGTATAGTAGGTTCTGAGGTCAGGTAGTATGAGTCCTCCTATTTTATTCTTCATCTTTAATAGTGCTTTACTTATCCAGGCCTCTTCCCTTTCCATATAAGGTTAATGATCAGTTTATCCACCTCGTTAAAGAATGCTGTTGGTATTTAGATTGGGATTGCATTTTTCTTGCAGATTGCTTTGGGTAGAATTGATATTTTCACAATTTTGAGTCTACCTATCCATAAGCACGGTCTATTTGTCCATTTATGTAGGTCTTATTTGGATTCTTGCAGTAATGTTTTGTAGTTTTCTTTGTACAGGTCTTTTTATGTCCCTGGTTAGATTTAGTCCTAAGAATTTTATTTTTTTAGGGGGTATTATAAATGGTATTGCTTTCCTGATTTCCTTTTCTTAGTTGTTTTTATTAGTATATAGGAATCAAACTGATTTTTGCATGTTTATCTTGTGTCCTGCTGCTCTGCTGAATCTTTCTATTAGTTCCAATAGTTTTGTTGTAGAGTCTTTTGCATTCTCTACGTATAGTATCATATCATTTGCAAATAGGACAGTTTTCCTTTTTTGTTACCAATTTGGATGCCCTTTATTTTTTTTTCTTACCTTATTGCTCTAGCTAGGACTTTCAGCACAATGTTAAATACGAGTGGTAATAAAGAGCATTCTTGTCTTGTTCCTATTCTCAGGGGGAATGTTTTCAGATTCTCTCTGTTAAGAATGATGTTGGCTGTTGGTTTTGTTAGGTGTCCTTTACTATGTTGAGGAATTTCCCTTCTATACCTATTTTATTGAGAGTTTTTATTTATCAGGAATGGGTGTTGGACTTTGTCAGATGACTTTTTTGCATTGATTGAGATGATCGTGTGATTCTTTTCTTTTATTTATGTGGTTGATTATGGTGACTGATTTTCTAACGTTGAACCATCTTTGCATACTAATATGAATTCTACTTGGTCATGTTGTATTAGTTTTTTGATATAATGCTGAATTCTTTTGGTTAGGATTTGGTGAGAATTTTTGCATCTATGTTTATGAGAGACATTGGCCTGTAGTTTTCTTTTTTGTGGTGTTTTTGCCTGTTTTTGGTATCAGGGTTATGCTGGCTTCATAGAATGAATTTGGAAGTATCCCTTCCTTTCCTATGTTCTGAAATAGTTTGAGTAGTACTGGTGCAAGCTCTTCTCTGAATGTTTGGTTAATTCTCCAGTGAAGCCATCTGGGCCAGGGCTTTGTTTTGTTGCTGTTGGGAGTTTTTTTAAAGTTACCTTTTCAATCTCTTCCCTTGTTCTGACTCTGTTCAGATTTTCAACTTCAGTTTGGATTAGTTTAGGTAGGTAATTCGTTTCTAGAAATTTGTCCATAGAGGAAAGCTAGGTTTTCAAGTTTTTTGGAATATAGTTTTTCATAGTACTCTGTTATGAGCCTTTTTATTTCAGTTGGGTCTGTTTTATCTTAGCTATCCTACTGGGAGTGAAATGGTATCTCATTGTGGCTTTGACTTGCATCTCTCTGTTGTAATATCCCCGATTTCCTTTCATAATTGGGTTATTTGTGTTCTCTCCTGTTTTTCTTTTGTCAGTTTGGCCGATAGCTTGTCACTTTTGTTGATCCTTTCAAAGAACCAATTTTTGGTTTTGTTGATTCTTTCTATTGTTTTTCTGTTCTCTATTTCATTTATTTCTGCTCTGATCTTTATTACTTCCTTTCTTCTGGTGGCTATGGGCTGTTTGTTCAAGTTGTATAGTTAGTGTTTTTATTTCATCCCTTTCTTCTTTTTTTGATGTGTGCATCTATTGCTATAAATTGATCTCTGAGCACTGCCTTTGCTGTATCTCAGAGGTTTTGGTATGATGTGTTTTCATTCTCATTTGATTCTAGGAATTTTTTTATTCCATCTTTAACATCTTCTATTACCCAGTGATTTTTAAGCAAGGTGTTACTGATTTTTTTTCCTTGCTCTTCTTGTTATTAATTTTTACTTTTATGGCATTGTGATCAGAGAAGACACTTTGTTTTATCTCAGTGTTTTGGATTTTGCTGAGGGCTGCTTTGTGGCCTAAGATGTGCTGTACTCTGGAGAATGTTCTATGTGTGTTGGAAAAGAATATGTACTTTGCTGCTGTTGGGTGGAGTGTTCTGCATATGTCTTGTGTCCTGGATTCAGGTTGTTGTCTGATGTTGTTGGTTCTCTAACCAAAGGATTCCTTTTAATAATTATTGTAAATTTGTTTGATTTTTACATGTTACATTAATTTCTGTTTATTTGGAAATGTCCTAATTTTACCATCATATTTGAGTGAGAGTTTTGCAGGGTGTATTATTCTTGGTTGGCAATTTTTTTCTTTCAAGGTTTTATAGATGTCACCCTATTGCCTTCTTGCCTGTGTGGTTTGTGCCGAGTAATCAGAGCTTAGTCTTATTGTTTCCTCTGCGTATGTGGCTTTTCATTTTTCTTGACCTGCTCTCAGGATTCTTTCTTTGTCTTTGTTTTTAGCGAGTGTGATTATGATATACTTCGGTGATTTTTTTTGAGATGTATCTTATATGGGGTTCATGAGCTTCTTGGATGGTCAGCTTTTCATCTTTCATGATATTAGGGAAGTTTTCTGTCAGCAATTCTTCAATGATCCTCTCTGTGTTTTCTGTTTTTCCCTCCGTTCTGGAATTCCAATCACAGACAAATTTTTGCTTTGAGTTTTATCCTACATTGTTCTCAGGGTTGCTTCATTTGTCTTCATTCTTGTCTGATTTTTCCTCAAAGTGTTATCCAAGTGTTTGTCTTCAATTTTGCTGATCCTGTCTTTCATTGTTTCATATTTGCTCCTGAAAACTTTGATTGCACTTTACATTTCTGAAATCTTGTTTATCTTTTGTATTTCTAATTGTTGTTCTTGTATGGTTTGTATTTTTGTGTTTATTTTGACATTATTTCCTGTACTAGTTTCCTGAATTCCTCTGTTGTTTTGTCTGTCTTTTCTATGATTTTGTCTGTATGTTCCATGATTTTGTCAATTTTTTTCTTATTTTTGTCTGTGTTTTCCTTCATCTCTTGGAGGGTCCTGAATATTAGAGTTTTGAATTCCCTATGTGGTAGTTCTAGTACTTTTTCTTCTACTGGAATGTCCTCTGATGTTTTATTTGGGATGTGTTCTGGAGCCATCCTGTCCTTTTTTTATGTTTTGTATTGTCTGCTGTCTTCAAGACTTTCAATAATTATTTTCTTCATTTCTTGATTGTAGATTTGTTTGCTTTGTTCTGCTTTTTTGTTTTATTTAGTTATGGCTGAATAGGCTGGCTGGGCCTGCTTTGTTGCTTGTTTGTCTGTGGGCATGACACTTGTCCTCACCTTGTCCAGGTGGGCAGGGCCATTCACCCATTCAGCTATGGTGCAGCAGAGCAGGTCCAGCGGAGGGGGTGGAGAGGATGTGATGTGAGGAGCTAAGTGGGTGAGAGAAAGAAGAGAAGGAAGAGAGAGAAACAGAAGCAAAAAAAAAAAAAAAAAGAAAGAAAGAAAGAAAGAAAGAAAATGAAAGAAAAAAGAAAATAAAATACAAAAAAAAGTGAATAAAATGGCAATGGGCAGGGCAGACCTGGCAAGGCTTTGCGCCAGTGACTCTCTAGCCAAGTGGCAGGGCTCAGCCTCTTGAGAAGGGGCATGGGCAGTGCACCGTGCTAGGTGTGCTGAAGAAGGGAAAGAAAAGAAGAGGAAGAGAGAAAATAAAGGAAAAATAAAATAAACAAAACGAAAACAACAACCAAAATAAATAAATATTGTGCTGGGGGAGCTGGCCATTGGGGGTACGGCAGAACTGGAGTGGCGGTGGGCTGATGTCTCTCTAACTGAGCAACACAGCATGACCTGTCAAGAAGAGGTGGAGGCAGTGCAGGACCTAGATGGGAGGGAATAGGAGAAAGATAAAGAAAAATAAAAAAAAAAGGAAATGGTGCTGAGGGAGCCAGCCTGCTGGGGCAGCACAGACTTGGAAGGCTGTGTGCTGGAGGCTCTCTAGCCGAACAGTATAGCACAGCCACCTGAGAAGTGGAGGGCTGTGCACAGGGCTAGGTGGGTGGGAGAAATGAAAGGAAGGAAGGGAAAGAGGAGAAACAACAACAATAACAACAAAAAAAGAAAATCATAAACAAACAACAACAAAAAAAAGAATAAATGCACTGAAGGAGTCTGCCAATGAGGGTGGCATGGACCTGGAGAGGCTGTGTGCCGGTGTCTCTCTAGGTGAGTGGTGTGGCACAACCATTCAAAAAGGGGCTGGGATGGCACATTTGGCTAGGTGAGCGGGAGAAAGGAAAGGATGGAAAGCAGAGAGAGAGAGAGAAGGAACTGAAAAAATGGCACTGAGGGAGCTTGCTGGTGGTGTGTCAAGGACCCAGGAAGGCCATGTGTCAGTGGCTCTTTAGCCAAGCAGTGTGGCACAGCCTGTCAAGAAGGGACAGGTACGGCACATGGGGTTGCTGGATGGGAGAAAGGAAAGGAAGAAAGGGAGAGAGAGAGATAAGAAACCAAAGGAAAAAAAATAGAATATAAAAAATGGCACTGAGGGAGGCTGCCCATGGGGTGATGTGGACTGGGGAAGCGATGTACTAGTGGCTCTCTAGCCAAATGGTGTGGCACAGCCTATCAAAAAGGGGCAGAGATGGCACATGGTGCTAGCTGGGCAGGAGAAAGGAAAGGAAGGAAGTGAGAGAGAGAGAAGAAACAAACAAACAAACAAAAGAGCCAAAACAACAAAAATAAAATGGCACTGAGGGAGCTAGCCACTGGGAGTGAGGTGAATCTGGGCAGCAAGGAGCTGCAGTCTTTATGGCTGAATGACTGAATGACCATAACCGTGGCCTGTTAGAAAGCAGTAGAGGCTGCATAGAGTGAAGAAGGAAGGGGTGTGGGAAAGCATGTATCCCTGGTTACTGGGTGCTCTGTCTCCTGTTGGGAGTTCCATAAAGTTGCTTTACTATACTCTCTGTCCACTGTTATTGGTGGCTGAGGTCCAAGACGGTGAGTCTATGCTGCATTAGCTGGTAGGGGACCTCCACTACATAGCTCTCCTTGTTCTCTGTTCTCTGTTTCTTATTTCATTTGGTGGTTGGTTGAGTTCTTTATCCCTTCATTTGATGCTTAGTGTTCCAGGACTGATGTTTGTACCTGTTTTACTTAGTTTTTCAGGTCTTTGCTGTAGATGGATGGCTTGATGCTTCTGCCTATAGTGCCATGTTGGCTCCGCCTCCCGGAACGTATTATCTGAGAGACAGAGCACTGGCTTGCCTGTGTGCAGAGGTAGCGAGCCCAACCCTCCTGTTCTCCTGGACTGTGTCCTAGTCTATGGAATCTTTGATCAAAATGTTCAGTAATATTAGCCAGGCACCATCCAGTTCTTCTGGTATCATGACAAAGGAGACAGTTGTTCATGGAGAAAATTAGCCACACATCCCATATCCTCCTCCTATTCCTAACTTTCCTTCTTTTTCTGTTGCTCCAGGAGAATAAGGACCAATTGTTTTGCCTTGGATGGCCACTTGCAAGCTTTTAAGACCCCAAGCACTACATGATGAACTAGGAGGTGGAACAGAAGCACTAAACACATTATTAGACCAATTAACTAGGATGTCCCATGAAAACATGACCCCAAACCTCCAAACCAAGGAACAAAATTCCATGAAGTTTTTGTTTGTACATAAGCAGCCTCAGCATCTACTCTTTTTTTCTTTTTTTTGTCATTGTTGTAAATATATCTATCACACAACTTATGCCAATTCAGCTTTTCACAAGTGTACGACTTATTGACAGCAATTGCAATAAATGGCCCTGCAACCTTACCCATAATCAATGCAATTTTTCCATCGCTGTTAACCCTCTTTTTCCCCCTCTCTCCCAACCCTGGTAAACCACTAATAAACTTTAGTCTCTATACATTTGCCTCTTCTTGTCTTTTTATGTAAGAGAGGTCATACAATATTTGTCTTTTTGTGTTTGGCTTATTTCACCCAGCATAATGTCTTCAAGCTTCATCCATATTGTAGCATGTATCAAGACTTTGTTTCTCCTACCGCCTAAGTAGTATTCCATTGTATATATGTACCACATTTTGTTTATCCATTCATCTGTTGATGGACATTTAGGTTGTTTCCACCTTTTGGCTGTTGTGAACAGTACTGCATTGAACATTGGTGTACAAGTCTCTTTTTGAGTCTCTGCTTTCAAGTCTTTTGGGTATATACATAGGAGTAGAATTGCTGGGTTTTATGGTAGTACTATTTTTAGTTTTTTGAGGAAATGCCACACTGTTTTCCACAATGGCTGTACTATTTTGCATTAACACCAGCAATGGATAAGGATTCCAATTCCCCCACATCCTTTACAACATTAGTTATTTTCTGTTTTGTTTGTTTGTTTTATCTTAGCTATCCTAGTGGGAGTGAAATGGTATCTTATTGTGGCTTTGACTTGCATCTCTCTGATGGCTAGTGACACTGAGCATTTTTTCAGGTGGACGGTAGCCATTTACTTTTTGGTGAAATGTTTATTCAAGTCCTTTACCCATTATATGATTGGGTTATTTGTCTTTTTTTAGTTTGTTTTGTTAAGTTGCTGAAGTTTTATATATATTTTGGTTATTAGATTCTTCTTTGGATATACGGTTTCTGAAGATATTCTCCCAGGCTCTTCTTTTCACTTTTTTTAGTAAAGTCTTTTGATGAACAAAAGTTTTTAATTTTTATGAGGTCCCATTTATTTATTTTGTTTTTTGCTATTTGTGCTTTTGTTATTATATTAGATAATCTATTGTTGAAAGCTAGGACTGACAGTGTTACACTTGCTTTTTCTTCTAAGAATTTTATGATTTTAGTTTGCACATTTAGGTTCTTAATCCATTTTGAATTTTCTCATGTGTATGGTGTGAGGCATGGATCTTGTTTCATTTTTCTGCATGTGGAAACCCAATTTTCCCAGCACCATTTATTGAAGAGACTCCTTTTTCTCCAACTAATGGACTTAGCACCCTTGTCAAAACTCAGTTGACAATATATATGTGGGTTTATTTCTGGACTCTCAATTCTATTCCATTGGTCTATGTGTCTATTGTTATACTAGTACCAGGCAGTTTTGATTACTGTAGCTGTATAGTATGTTTTCAAAACAGGAACTATGAGTCTTCCTACTTTGTTCTTCTTTTTTCAACACTGTTTTAGCTATTCAGGGTCTCTTGAATATAAAATTAAGGATTGGTTTTTCTAGTTCTGTAAAGAAGGCTGTTGGAATTTGATTGGGATTGCATTGAATCTTTACAACACAATTAATTACATTGACATCTTTACAATATTAAGTCTTCTAATCCATGAACATGAAACACCTTTCCATTTATTTAAATCTTCTTTAATGTCTTTCAGCAGTGTTTTATAGTTTTTATTTTATGAGTCCTTCCCATCTCTGGTTAGATTTATTCCTAGGTATTTTATTCTCTTTCCCCATGTATCTGTCAGTTTGTTATACTGTAGGGGCTTGCGTATTGCTGTGATGCTGGAAGATATGTCACCAGTATTCAGATGCCAGCAGGGTCACCCATTGTGAACAAGTTTCAGCTGAGCTTCCAGACTAAGACAGACTAGGAAGAAAGATCTGGCAGTCTACTTCTGAAAAGAATTAGCCAGTGAAAACCTTATGAATAGCAGCAGAGCATTGTTTAATATAGTGCCGGAAGATGAGCCTGTCAGGTTGGAAGGCACTCAAAAGACGACTGGGGAAGAACTGCCTCCTCAAGGTAGAGTCACCCTTAATGATGTGGATGGAGTCAAACTTTCAGGACCTTCATTTAATGATGTGGCATGACTCAAAATGAGAAGAAACAGCTGCAAACATCCATTAAAAATAAGAATGTGGAATGTGCGAAGTATGAATCTAGGAAAACTGGAAATTATAAGAAATGAAATGGAATACATAAACATCGCTATCCTAGGCATTAGTGAGCTGAAATGGAGTAGTATTGGCCATTTTGAATCCGACAATCATATGATCTACTATGTCAGGAATGACAACTTGAAGAGGAATGGTGTTGCATTCATCATCAAAAAGAACATTTCAAGATGTATCCTAAAGTAAAGTCAGTGATAGGATAACATCCATAGGCCTGCAAGGAAGACCAGTTAATACGACTATCATTCAAATTTACGCACCAAGCACCAAGGCCAAAGATGAAGAAATTAAAGATTTTTACCAGCTTCTGAAGTCTGAAATTGATGGAACATGCAATCAATATGCGTTGATAATTAACTGGTGATTGGAATGCAAAAGTTGGAAACAAAGAAGAAGGATCCGTAGCTGGAAAATATGGTCTTGGTGATAGAAATGATGCAGGAGATCGCATGATAGAGTTTTGCCACAAGAATCAAATCAACTACCACTGTGGAAAGAGACAATGGAAAAGCTCAATATCATCAGTCCGAATAAGGCCAGGGGCCAACTGCACAACAGACCATCAATTGCTCATATGAAATTTCAAGTTGAAACTGAAGAAAAAATTAGAGCAAATCCATGCGAGCCAGAGTGTGACCTTGAGAATATCCCACCTGAGTTTAAAGACCATCTCAAGAATAGAATTGACACATTGAACACTAATGACTAAAGACCAGACGGGTTGTGGAATGACATCATACATGAAGAAAGCAAGGGGTCATTAAAAAGATAGGAAAGAAAGAAAAGACCAAAATGGAGGTCAGAAGAGACTCTGAAACTTACTCTTGAACATCAAGTAGCTAAAGCAAAAGGAAGAAATGCTGAAGTAAAAGAACTGAATGGAAGATTTCAAGAAGACAAAGTAAAGTATTATAAAGACACGTGCAAAGACCTGGAGATAGAAAATCAAAAAGGAAGAACACGCTTGCTATTTCTCAAGCTGAACGAATTGAAGAAAAATTTCAAGACTTGAGTTGCAATAATGAAGGATTCTATGGGAAAAATATTAAACAACACTGGAAGCATCAAAAGAAAATGGAAAGAATACACAGAGTCATTATACCAAAGAGAATTGGTTGATGTTCAACCATTTCAAGAGGTAGCATATGATTAGGAACCAATGGTACTGAAGGAAGCGGTCCAAACTGCACTGAAATCATTGGTGAAAAATAAGGCTCCAGAAATTGACGGAATATCAACTGAGATGTGCAGTGCTGGAAGTGCTCACTTGTTTATACCAAGAAATTTGGAAGACAGCTACATGGCCAACTGACTGGAAGAGATCCATATTTATGCCTATTCCCAAGAAAGGTGATCCTATCAAATATGGAAATTATTGAACAATAACATTAATATTACACACAAGTAAAATTTTGCTGAAGATCATTCAAAAGCAACGGCAGCAGTACATCGACAGGGAACTGCCAGAAATTCAGGCTGGATTCAGAAGAGGACGTGGAACAGGGGATATCACTGCTGATGTCAGATGGATCTTGGCTGAAAGCAGAGAATACCAGAAAGATGTTTACCTGTGTTTTATTGACTATGCGAAGGCATTCGACTGTGTGGATCATAACACATTATGGATAATGTTGCAAAAAATGGGAATTCCAGAACACTTAATTGTGCTCATGAGGAACCTGTACATAGATCAAGAGGCAGTTGTTTAAACAGAACAAGGGGATACTGTGTGGTTTAAAGTCAGGAAAGGTGTGCATCAGGGTTGCATCCTTTCACCATATCTATTTAATCTGTATGCTAAGCAAATAATCCAAGAAGCTGGACTATATGAAGAAGAATGGGGCATCAGGATTGGAGAAAGAATCATTAACCTAAGTTATGCAGGTGACACAACCTTGCTTGCTGAAAGTGAAGAGAACTTGAAGCACTTACTGATGAAGATCAAAGACCACAGCCTTCATTATGGATTACAGCTCAACATAAAGAAAACAAAAATCCTCACATCTGGGCCAGTAAGTAACATCATGATAAATGGAGAAAAGACTGAAGGTGTCAAAGATTTCTTTTTACTTGGATCTACAATCAACACCCATGGAAGCAGCAGTCAAGAAATCAAAAGACACATTGCATTTGGCAAACCTGCTGCAAAAGACCTCTTTAAAGTGTTCGAAACAAAGATGTTACCTTGAAGACTAAGGTGCACCTGACCCAAGCCATGGTATTTTCAATTGCCTTGTATGCATGTGAAAGCTGGACAATGAATAAGGAAGACTGAAGAAGAATTCACACCTTTGAATTGTGGCGTTAGTAAAGAATATTGAATACGCCATGGACTGCCAAAAGAATGAAAAAACCAGAGTGCTCCTTAGAAGCAAGGATGGCGAGACTATGTCGTACATACTTTGGACACGTTGTCAGGAGGGATCAGTCCCTGGAGAAGGACATCATGCGGGGTAAAGTACAGGGTCGGCCAAAAAGAGGAAGATCCTCAACGAGATGAATTGACACAGTGGCTGCAACAATGGGCTCAAGCATAACAACTATTGTGAGCATGGTGCAGGACCAGGCAGTGTTTTGTTCTGTAGGACATAGGGTAACTATGAGTCAGGACCGATTTGAAGACCTAACAACAACAACGACATTTTATTCTCTTAGATGCTATTGTAAATGGAATTGTTTCCCTAATTTCCCTTTCAGATTTCTCATTGCTGGTGTATAGAAACCCAACTGATTTTTGTTTGTTGACCTTGTACCCCGCAACTTTGCTGAATTCCTCTATTAGCTCTAGAAGTTTTCTTGCGGAGTCTTTGGGATTTTCTATATATAGGATCATATCACCCACAAATAAAGATAATTCTACTTCTTTTCCAATCTGTATACCTTTTATTTCTTTCTCTTGTCTTATTGCTGTGGCTAGGACTTCTAATACAATACTCAATAGAGTGTTGAGACTGTGCACCCTAGTCTTCTTCCTGATTTCAAGGGGAAAGCTCTTAGTCTTTCTCCATTAAGTATAATGTTGGGTGCCAAAATTTTTGATGGAACGTAACAAAACAGAGAAAAGTCAACCAGGATGATGAGGATATTACTAACAGAAACCAGAGGTGTTTCACCTGAGGAATGGAAAACTTAATGTGATCATAGTGTTTAAATACTGAAAAGACTACCACAGGTGATTATTGTTATTTCAGAGAGAAAATGAAGGACGAGTGGGGGAAGGTTACAGGAAATCACCTTTTCACTATACACGAGAAAAAATGGCTCTGTAGCACAAATTGTGAAATCTGAAATGGGCTCGCCTCATTGTAGAGGTAGAGATGTTAGAAATCAAGTTGGCAGGAATGTTGTGGAAATAATTAAAGCATTGTGTGGAAAATTTGATCAAAGGATCTTTAAATCTCTTCTAACTGTGGAATTCCTGTCACCATCATATTCTGCTTCACAAGTTTGTGGGAAACTAATAGGTTGCTGCACTGGCAATGTTTCATGGTGACATCATCTGGTTCAAATTAAAATTGTGTTTGTATAGAATTGCCCTTTATTTTCATTAATATACTGGGATGTAACAACTGTCATAATTTCTGCTTGAAGTTTTTCTACATGAAGAAGGAGAAGTACTTCTTCAAAGATGGTTGAAAAAATTGATCTTAGCAGATCATGAGGAAGACAGGTGTAGATATCTGAAAGAACAATTGTAGTTTAAATCTTAATGTCTTTTTTCTGATGACAGAAGGATCAACATTTCCAGTACGAATTGCAAGTGTGAACATATAGCACCCAAATAACAAATAAGTCTAGCCAGTCAGGTGTTAAGATCACAGTGAATAGTGCACTTAACATATCAGACAGCCTGTACCTCATTGAAAATAGGTGGCCATTACTCAACTTTAGCCAATTTTTGTCATGTGATAGTAAAAACTCAGTGTTACTAGATTTTTCTATTTTTCAAGAAAGCCAGATTTTTACATAAGATCTTTTGATTTTAAATGCTGACAAGTAATTCATATTAAAAACCAAAAACCAGAAAGGTACAAATTCTGTGCTGCCCAACAAAATACATGTGTATTTCAAAGAATATCACAAACTACTGCTTTGTAATCTCTATTGTAAAAATAGTTTCAGGGATCTTTTCAAAGTTCACTTCATCTTATGATACACACCTAATGTTTCAGAAAATCAGTTCTCAAAATCAATTAAACAAATATTTTGAGTCCCTAATAACTGGTAGAAGGACATCATGCTTGGTAAAGTAAAGGGTCAGTGAAAAATAGGAAGACCCTCAATAAGATGGATTGACACAGTGGCTGCAACAGGGGGCTCAAACACAGCAACGACTGTGAGGATGGAACAGGACCAGGCAGTGTTTTGTACGTAGAGTCACCATGAGCTGGAACCAACTCAACAGCATCTGACAACAACAACAATGACTGAAGAAAAGATCCCTGGTGGCACAATGGTTAAGCACTTGGCTTGGCTGGAGGTACAAACCCACCCAGCAGCTGTGAGGGAGAAAGACCTGGAGATCTGCCCCTATAAATATTGCAGACAAGGAAAACCTGGAACAGTTCTACTCTGTCATAGAGGGTTGATATGAGCTGGAATTAACTTGACAGCATGCAACAAAAACAATAACAATATCTGAAGAGGCATTCCCTGAGTGGTGCAAATAGTTAAACACTTGGATGTTACTGGAAAGTTTAGCAGGTCTAATCCACCAAAGGTACCTCAGAAGAGGGGCCTGGTGATCTATTTCCAAAAGATCACAACCATTCACAGTCATTGAAAACCCTATGGAGTGCAGTTATATCCTGAAACACGAGTCTGAGTTGAATTGACAGCAACTGTTTTTTGTTTTTGTTTTTGTTTTTTTAAGTGAAGAGTAGTTTTCTAGATATTTGGAAAATATGAACATGGATAGCTATGGTCTGTGTTCTCAAATAGTTCAAAGTTTTGTAGTCAGGCTAAGATAAACAACAGTTCAACCATAGTTCAAGATTAACATGCAGTTCTGTACGCCTGTTGCTGTCAAGTCAATTACGACTCATAGTGACCCTACAGGACAGAGTAAAACTGCCCCATAGGGTTTCCAAGGAGCGGCTAGTTGATTTGAACTGCCCACCTTTCAGTTAGCAGTCGAACTCTTAAGTGGTACAAATAAAGTACTGTTTTTGTTGACGTTGTTAGGGGCCATTAAGTTGGTTCTGACTCATAGCGACCCTATGTACAACAAAACGAAACACTGCCTGGTCCTGTGCCATCTTCACAATTGTTGTTGTGCTTGAGCCCATTGTTGCAGCCAAGGTGTCAATCCATCTTGTCGGGGCTCTTCCTCTTTTTTGATAACTCTGTACCAAGCATGGTATCCTTTTCCAAGGACTGATTTCTGCTGATGACATGATCAAAGTATGTGAGACAAAGTCTCAACATCCTCGCTTCTAAGGAGCATCCTGGCTGTACTTCTTCCAAGACAGATTTGTTCGTTCTTCTGGCAGTCCATGGTACATTCAAAGTCTTTGCCAACACTGTAATTCAAAGGCATTAATTCTTCTTCAGTCTTCCTTATTGTCCAGCTTTTGTGTGCATATGAGGCAACTGAAAACACCACGGCTTGGATCAGGCGCACCTTAGTCCTTAAGTTGACATCTTTGCTTTTTAACACATTAAAGTGGTCTTTTGCAGCAGATTTGCCTAATGCAATGCGTCTTTTGATTTCTGGATTGCTGTTTCCGTGGACATTGATTGTGGATCCAGGTAAAATGAAATCCTTGGCAACTTCAGTCTTTTCTCCATTTATCATGATTTTGCTTACTGGTCCAGTTGTGAAGATTTTTGTTTTCTTTATGCTGAGGTGTAATCCATAGTGAAGGCTGTGGTCTTTGATCTTCATCAGTAACAGCTTCAAGTCCTCTTCACTTTCAGCAAGCAAGCCTTTGTCATCTGCATATTCAAGGTTGTTAATGAGTCTTCCTTCAAACCTGATGCCTTGTTCTTCTTCATATAGTCCAGCTTCTTGGATTATTTGTTCAGCATACAGATTGAAAAGATATGGTGAAAGGATACAACCCTGATGCACACCTTTCCTGACTTTAAACCACACAGTATCTCCTTATTCTGTTTGAACGACTGCCTGTTGGTCTATGTACAAGTTCGTCATGAGCACAATTAAGTGTTCTGGAATTCCCATTCTTTGCAATGTTATTCATAATTTGTTTTGATCCACACAGTCGAATGCCTTTGCATAGTCAATAAAACACAGGTAAACATCTTTCTGGTATTGTCTGCTTTCAGCCAAGATCCATCTGACATCAGTACTGATAACCCTTGTTCCATGTTCTCTTCTGAATCTGGCTTGAAATTCTGGCAGTTCCCTGTTGATGTATTGCTGCAACTACTTTTGAATGATCTTCAGCAAAATTTTACTTGTGAGTGATATTAAAGATATTGTTCAATTATTTCTGCATTCTATTCGGTCACTGTTCTTTGGAATGGGCACAAATATTCATCTCTTCCTGTCGGTTGGCCATGTAGCGGTCTTCTAAATTTCTTGGCATAGACGAGTAACTGCTTCCAGCATTGCATCCATTTGTGGAAACATCTCAATTGGTATTCCATCAATTCTTGGAGCCTTGTTTCTCACCAACACCTTTAGGGCAGCTTGGACTTCTTCCTTCGGTATCATTGGTTCTTGATCATATGCTGCCTCCTAAAATGGCTCATTGGTGACCAGTTCTTTCTGGTACAGTGACTGTTTATTCCTTTTACCTTCTTTTGATGTTTCCTGTGTTGTTCAGTATTTTGCCAATAGATTCCTTCAATACTGCAACTTGAGACTTGATTTTTTTCTTCAGTTTTTTAGCTTGAGAAATGACAAGCATGTTCTTCTGTTTTGGTTTTCTAACTCCAAGTCTTGGCACATTTCATTATAATATTTTACTTTGTCTTCTCAAGCCACTCTTTGAAATCTCTTTAGCTCTAGTTTTAGCTACTCTACATTCAAGAGCAAGTTTCAGAGTCTCTTCTGACATCCATTTTGGTCTTTTTTTTCTTTCCTGTCTTTTTAATGACCTTTTGCTTTCTTCGTGTATGATGTCCTTGATGTCTTTCCACAACTTGTCTGGTCTTCAGTCATTAGTGTTCAATGTGTCAAATCTATTCTTGAGATGGTCGTCAAACTCAGGTGGGATATACTCAAGACTGTACTTTGGCTTTCATGGACCTGTTTTAATTTTCTTCTGCTTCAATTTGAACTTGCATATGAGCAATTGATGGTCTATTCCACTGTCAACCCCTGGCCTTGTTCTGGATGAAGATATTGAGCTTCTCCACCATCTTTTCCCACAGATTTCATACCTGTGTATTCCATCCAGGAAAGTTTTTGTGTATATTCACCATATATGTTGTTGAAAAAAGGTATTTATAATGAATAAGTCATTGGTCTTGCAAAAGTCTATCATGTGATCTCTGGCATCATTTCTACAGGCAAGGCCATATTTTCTAACTACTGATTCTTTGTTTTCAACTTTCACATTCAGTAGTTATCAATGTATCTTGATTTAATGTTTGATCAATTTCAGGCTGCAGAAGTTGGTAAAAATCTTCAATTTCTTCATCTTAGGCCTTAGTGGTTGGTACTTAAATTTGAATAATAGTCTTATTAACTGGTCTTCCTTGTAGGCTTATGGATATTACCATATCACTGACATCGTTGTACTTCAGGATAGATCTTGAAATTTTCTTTTTGACAATGAACGAGACACCATTACTCTTCAACTTGTCATTCCTGGCATAGTAGACCATATATGATTGTCTGATTCAAAATGGCCAATGCGAGTCCATTTCAGCTCACCAATGCCTAGAATATCGATCTTTATACATTCCATTTCATTTTTGACAACTTCCCATTTTCCTAGATTCATACTTCGTGCATTGCAAGTTCCCATTATTAATGGATGTTTGCAGCTATTTCTTCTCATTTTAAATCATGGCACGTCAGCATATGAAGGTCCCAAAAATTTGACTCCTTCCACGTCATTAAGGTCAACTCTACTTTGAGGCAGCAGCTCTTCCCCAGTCATATTTTGAGTGCTTTCCAACCTGGGGAGCTCATCTTCCAGCACTATATCAGACAATGTTTCACTGCTATTCGTGAGGTTTTCACTGGCCATTTTTTTTTTTTAGAAGTAGATTGCCAGGTCTTTCTTCCTAGTCTGTTTTAGTCTAGAAGCTTTGCTGAAACCTGACGGCCATGGGTAACCCTGCTAATATTTGAAATACTAGTAGCATAGCTGACAGCATCACAGCAACACACAAGCCACCACAGTTTGACAAACTGACAGATGAGTGGTGGAATAAAGTACAATGAAGGGACAAATGAAACATTTGGGGGAATTGGAAAATGTGCATTTATTTTTGTTGTTGTTAGGTGCTGTTGAGTTGGTTCTGACTCAAAGTGGCCCCTATATACAACAGAATGAAACTGCCTGGTCCTGCACTATCTTCATAATCATTGTTACGCTTGAGCCCATTATTGCAGCCACTGTGTCAATCTATCTCGTTGAGGGTCTTCCTCATTTTTGAGGACCCTCTGTTTTACTAAGCATGATGTCTTTTTCCAGGGATTGGTCTCTCCTGATAACATGTCCAAAGTATGTGAGATGTAGTCTTGCCATCCTTGCTTCTAAGGAGCATTCTGGTTGTACTTCTTCCAAGACAGATTTGTTCGTTCTTTTGGCAGTCCATGGTATATTCAATATTCTTCACCAACACCACAATTCAAAGGCATCATTTCCTCTTCAGTCTTCCTTATTCATCGTGCAGCTTTTGCATGCATATGAGGTGATTGAAAACACTATGGCTTGGGTCAGGTGCACCTTAGTCTTCAAGGTGACATCTTTGCTTTTTAACACTTTAAAGAGGTCTTTTGTAGCAGATTTTCCCAGTGTCATGCATCTTTTGATTTCTTCGCTGCTGCTTTCATGGGTGTTGATTGTGGATCCAAGTAAAATGAAATCCTTGACAACTTCAATCTTTTCTCCGTTGATCACGATATTGCATATTGGTCCAGTTGTGAGGATTTTTGTTTTCTTTACATTGAGGTGTAATCCACAGTGAAGGCTGTGGTCTTTGATCTTCTTCAGTAAGTGCTTCAAGTCCTCTTCACTTTCTGCAAGCAAGGTTGTGTCATCCGCATAACACCGGTCGTTAAGGAGTCCTCCTCAGATCCTGATACTACAGTCTGACAAACTGGCAGATGAGTGGTGGAATAAAGTACAAGGAAGGGACAAATGAAACACTTGGGAGAATTGGAAAAGGTACATTAAGGAGTATTATTTTTGGTTAGGAGTACTTGTGGTGCAGTGGTTAAAGTGCTAACTGAATGGTCGGCGGTTCAAACCCAATCTCTCTAAGGGTAAAAGGTATGGCAGTCTGCTTCCATTAAGATTTACAGCCTTGAAAACCCTATGGGGCATTTCCACTCTGTCCTATAAGGTTACTACGAGTTGGAATGGACTCGACGGCAACAGGTTTGGGAATTTTTGTTGTTGTTTTGGTATTTGTGATTAGCCATGAAGGGTTTTCACAAATGATAACAAAGCAGTGAGGCATTCTAGGGGAGAAGAAAAATACACGAGAAAAGATACAGTGATAAAAAAGTGGGAAGTTTTTTGGGAGCCAGTGTTTAAACACTTCTGGTCTAGAGCAAAGGATAGGAGTTATTATTTCCAAGAGATAAAACTTCTAACATAGGTTGGAGATCAATGCTATGCTAAGGAGTTTTTATTTAATTCTATAAGCAATATGCGAAAGGCAGCATAGTTTAACAGAAAGTGGTAAATATTCCAGACTCAAGTCTTCGCTGTGCTACCAACTACCTGTGTTATCCTGGACATAGCTTTTTAATTCACTACACAGCATTTTACTACTTGTAGTAGCTTCAAAATATAGTGTGAAGCATGAATTTCATATCGGTATAAAAATCAATCCCTGTGAACCTTGCAAACATTAGTTATTATTAATGATGGGCAAGCACTGAAGGTTTTGGAGTAGGGGTGTGATGTGATGGGAACTATGCTTTTGGGAAGATTCATGTGGCCAACGTGCTTCAAACACATTGGGAGATAGACAAAAAGGCCAAAACAAAGCTAACTCATTTAGAATATATGTACTTTTTAATACGTAATAATATATGTAGAGCCTTCTAAATTGAAAATATACAAGGAGTTTACGGGGTTAAGTAAGTCTCCTCTCTTCCCATGTCCTCTAACCAACCAGTTACCTTGCCCAGAGGTAATTACTGTTACCAGTTTTTATGTTTTCTCACAGAGATTATCCTCTATTTATAAACATGTATGTATGAGCTATTTCAGTTTTGGAGCTATTTAAATTTCAGTTTAGTAGGAGAAGTTGGGCTCTGCCTAAGTGCATTCCATTTCGAGCTGACATGGTGCCCACAGACTGCAGAATGTGTGGAATGTGAAGAAGCAGCCCTGGGAGACCGCCTGGGGCTTGTGGGATTTCCAGGTCACCAGAAAGTCTTTTGCTTTCTCCCTGGGGCAGTCTGACCCAGGATTTGAAAAGTATTAACCTATACCTATGAAGGACAAGTCTATGTTTTTGAGTTTAATCTAAACATCTTAAAGATGTTGGGTGGTCTCGAGTGATTTATTTCTAGTTCCTTGGAGTTCAAAGACACAGCTGAGGATGAGAAAGGGAGATGAGATACTTGAAACAGTTATTTTATGCTGAAAAACTGTTTTGTAAAGCTCATCAATGCGTTCATTAGCCTCTATCACCCAACTTGAGGAGTCCCTGGGTGGCAAAAATGGTTAAGCACTAGGCTACTAACCAGAAGGTTGACAGTTCAAGTACACCTCAAAAGCAAAGCCTGGTGGTAGACTCTGAAAGATCACAGCATTGAAAACCCAGTGGAGCTCAGTTCTGCTTTAACACACATGGGGTCACAACGAGTTGGAATTGACTCGATGGCAACTGGTTTGGCTTTATAATACAACTCACTGGATTTGTCTAATCTTTTCTCCCCAGTCTACCTTGTCCAAACTTTAGACCTAGTCAGAGTAGTTTCTTTAAGTTGTTGTTAGGTGCCGTCCAGTTGGTTCCGACTCATAGCAACCCTGTGTACAACTGAATGAAATAGTGCTCGGCCCTGTGCCATCCTCATAATTGTTATGCTGGAGCCCATTGTTGCAGCCACTGTGTCAACCCATCTCTTTGGCGATCTTCCTCTTTTTCACTGGCCTTCTACTTTACCAAGCATGATGTCCTTCTCCAGGGACTGATCCCTCCTGATTACTTGTCCAAAGTATGTGAGATGTAATCTCGCCATCTTTGCTTCTAAGGAGCATTCTGATTGTACTTCTTCCAAGACAGATTTGTTCCTTCTTCTGGCAGTCCACAGTATATTCAATATTCTTCACTAACACCACAATGCAAAGGCATCAATTCTTCTTCGGTCTTTCTTATTCATCATCTAGCTTTCGCATGCATATGAGGTGATTGAAAACATCATGGCTGGGTCAGGCGCACCTTAGTCTTCAGGGTGACATCTTTGCTTTTTAACATTTTAAAAAGGACTTTTGCAATGCATCTTTTGATTTCTTGACCGCTGCTTCCATGAGTGTTGATTGTAGATCCAAGTAAAATGAAATCCTTGACAACTTCAATCTTTTCTCCATTTATCATGATGTTGCTTATTGGTCCAGTTGTGAGGATTTTTTCTTTACGTTGAGCTGTAATCCATAGTGAAGGCTGTGGTCTTTGATCTTCATCAGTAAGTGCTTCAAGTCCTCTTCACTTTCAGCAAGAAAGGTTGTGTCATCTGCATAATGCAGGTTGTTAATGAGTCTTCCTCCAACCTGGATGCCCCATTCTTCTTCATATAGTCCAGGCTTCTCAGATTATTTGCTCAGCATACAGTTTGAATAGGTATGGTGAAAGGATACAACCCTGATACACACCCTTCCTGACTTTAAACCACACAGTATCCCCTTGTTCTGTCCAAACAACTGCCTCTTGATGTATGTACAGATTCTTCATAAGCACAATTAAATGTTCTGGAATTCCCATTCTTTGCAATGTTATCCATAATGTGTTATGATCCACACAGTCGAATGCCTTCGCATAGTCAATAACACCCAGGTAAACATCTTTCTGGTATTCTCTGCTTTCAGCCAGGATCCATCTGACACCAGCTATGATATCCCTGCTCCACATCCTCTTCTGAATCCACCTTGAATTTCTGGCAGTTCCCTGTCAATATACTGCTACAGCCACTTTTGAATGATCTTCAGCAAAATTTTACTTGTATATGATTTTAATGATATTGTTCAATAATTTCCACATTCCATAAGATCACATTTCTTGGGAACAGGCATAAAAATGGATCTCTTCCAGTCTGTTGGCCGGTAGCTGTCTTCCAAATTTCTTGGCATAGACGAGTGAGCACTTTCAGTGCTGCATCTGTTTGTCGAAACATCTCAATGAGTATTCTGTCAATTCCTGGAGCCTTGTTTTTTGCCAATTCCTTCAGTGCAGCTTGGACTTCCTCCTTCAGTTCTTTCAGTTTGAGAAATGCTGAGCATGTTCTTCCCTTTTGGTTTTCTATCTCCAGGTCTTTGTACATGTCATTAGAACACTTTACTTTGCCTTCTTGAGCCACCTTTTGAAATCTTCTGTTCAGCTCTTTTACTTCAGCATTTCTTCCTTTTGTTTTGGCTGTTCGACAATCAAGAGCAAGTTTCAGAGTCTCTTCTGACATCCATTTTGGTTTTTTCTTTCTTTCCTGTCTTTTTAATGACCCCTTGCTTTCTTCATGTGTGATGTCCTTTATGTCATTCCACAACTCATCTGGTCTTCAGTCATTAGTGTTCAGTGTGTCAATTCTATTCTTGAGATGATCTCTAAATTCAGGTGGTATATACTCAAGGTCATACTTTGGCTTTTGTGGACTTGTTTTAATTTTCTTCGATTTCAACTTGAACTTTCATATGAGCAATTGATGGTCTGTTCCACAGTTGGCCACTGGCCTTGTTCTAACTGATGATATTGAGCTTTTCCATTGTCTCTTTCCATAGATGTAATTTATTTGATTCCTATGTATTCTATCTGGCAAGGTCCATATGTATAGTCACTGTTTATGTTGTTGAAAAAGGTATTTGCAATGAAGAAGTCGTTGGTCTTCCAAAATTCTATCATGCGATCTCTGGCATCATTTCTATCACCAAAGCCATTTTTTCCAAATACTGTTCCTTCTTTGTTTCCAACTTTTGCATTCCAATCACCAGTAATTATCAGTGCATGCTGATTGCATGTTTGATCAATTTCAAACTGCAGAAGTTGGTAAAAATCTTCAATTTCTTCATCTTTGGCCTTAGTGGTTGGTATATAAATATGAATAATAATCTTATTAACTGGTCTTCCTTGTAGGGGTACAGATATTATCCTAACACTGCCAGTGTTGTACTTTGGGATAGCAAAACAAAACAAAACAAAACAAACTCCTTGCCCTGGAGTGGATTCTGACTCATAGTGACCCTCTAGGATAGATCTTTACATGTTCTTTTTGACTATAAATGCAATGCCATTCCTCTTCAGGTTGTCATTCCCAGCATAGTAGACCATATGATTGTCTGATTTAAAATGGCCAATACCAGTCCATTTCGGCTCACTAACGCCTAGGATATCAATGTTTATATGTTCTGTTTCATTTTGACAATTTCCAAGTTTCCTAGATTCATCCTTCGCACCTTCCATGTTCCCATTATAAATGGATGTTTGCAGCTGTTTCTTCTCATTTTGAGTCATGCCACATCAGCAAAAGAAGTCCTGAAAGCTTGACTCCATCCATGTCATTAACATCCACTCTACTTTGAGGAAGCAGCTCTCCCCTAGTTGTCTTTTGAGTGCCTTCCAACCTGAGGGGCTCATCTTTTGGCACCATATCAGACAGTGTTCCATTGCTATTCATAAGGTTTTCACTGGCTAATTCTTTTCAGACGTAGACTGCCCGGTCCTTCTTCCTAGTCTGTCTTAGTCTGGAAGCTCAGCTGAAACCTGTCCACCATGGGTGACCCTGCTGGTATTTGAATACTGGTGGCATAGCTTCCAGCATCACAGCAACACGCAAGCCCCCACAGTATGATAAACTGACAGATGCGTGGAGGAGTTTCTTTAAGAGCCCCAGTATATACCATGGATATTCCAGCATCCATGCCTTGCTCTTGCTGGTTTCTTTCTAAAATACCCTTCCTTGCCCTTCTTGATTAATGAGACCTGCTAAGTCTGAAAACTGCTCATGACGTTCATCTTACTCCACGAAGACAAAATAGTTTAGCAGCTAAGCAACTAAGCTGTAGGGTTTCACTATATGTGCTCAATTCTTAATCCTGATTTTCACTAACTTTCTGACTTTGGGCAATTTCCTTGTCGGTAAAATATTGATGGTAATGATTGGAATTCACAGGGTTGTTGTGAGATTAAATGATATGTCATGAAACATATCATGATGAATATTCAATAAACGTTATTGTGATTGTGAAGCCTTCTGTAATTTCTCTAACACACACAATTTTCCTCATTTGAACTTTTTCCACACCAGTATGCACTGATTCACAGTTTACCCCAAGTTGATTCTGACTCATAGTGACCCTACAGGACAGAGTAGAGTTGCCCCATACGGTTTCCAAGGAGTGGCTGGTGGATTCCAACTGCTGACTTTGGTTAGCAGCCGTAGCATGCTGTAGCTCTTAACTACTGGGCAACCAGGGCAACGATTCACAGTTTAGTTGTTAATTAAATGATACCTTTTATTGTTTACTAATTGTTCCTTATATTTTTGAGTTGACTCTCTCAAATAGATTTTAAAGGTTTTGAGGGCAAGAAATATACATCGTAATTGTTTCTGAGCATATGCTACATGTTCAGTAAGCGTGTAAATAATTAATATAAAAAATTATTTAATTTTCAACCTTAGATTAGTTTTAGAGAAAAGCGCAATTTCCTCTTGGAGCAGAGCTTTGGAGGCACTTTTAAAGAAAAATGTTAGGGCCGTGAGAAATAATAATAATAATAAAGCTTAAGATAAAAAGAAATTCCTATTTTGATGCAGTCATCAATGTCCAAAAGATCAAACTCTTTATTTTCTTCTTGGCTTCATTAGAACTCAGAAAATTCCTCATTTTTCATTCTTGAAAATTATGGTTAATATTACCAGTAGTATATAAATCTTTTTATAAGTAAAATCTATTTCCAGGGAAATTCTATTGTGTTATTGGGTTCTGGAAAGATCATTGACTGGAATTAATCTGTGGATTACAGCAGTATCTGGTGTTATAGAAATCTTAATACTGTATCATTCCTGTGTGCCTATCCCAAAGCTGAGTACTTTTCATGAGAAACCTTGTTTTTTCTCTTTAATGTTAGTTTGCATGAAATCCTCTGGTTTACATTTTCAAGAGATGATATGCACCATTATATGTGCATGAAACATATTGCAGAGGCCTGTTTTCCTATACTTGGACCTATTGCAGTCATTAAACTTAAAGTTTAATCTCGTCCATGCCTTGTGAATGTGGTTGCTTGCCAACTGTATAAGAATTTCATACTTCAAGCCAATTTATTTACTACTTATAACATTTGTACATTTCTTCCAAGGGCGTATCAGAAAGAGTATTTATGTTTCAGAATCTTAATGAACTCAGCTAATACACCTTAGAAAAATAAATGGGTAGATATTGGAAGAGGTGGAGGATGCTGATGGTTGCCTAAACAGCAGTATATGTCTTTTACTTTCTCTTTCCCAAGAGAACCCCAGTTTTGTTCAGTCCATCACCCCTTTCTTATGCAGACAAGTACCTCAGGGTAAACTGATCTTGGGTGGGCTGTAACTCTATCACCTACTCTCTGAAGTGCTGGTATATAAGTGAACATGCAATCCAATTTTAATCAAAGATATTGGGGTTTGCTAGGAAATTCTAAAAGATGTTTTCTCTCTTTTATGAGAGAGTTCTGAAAGCTTCTTTTTTTCTTTCCTTCACTGTGGTCTTTCGTGCTTGTGGGGTTTTGTATCTTCTAAAGCCGTGTTGCTACAGCCTGAGAATCACTTTATATGTGGATTAAGGCATAAATGAGAAAGCTGTAGAGAATCCAGCCAGAACCATTGGATAATGCCTCCCCTTAAGCCCACCTTATCTCTGAATTTCCAGCTATGCAAAGCAAGAAATTTTCTTAATGTGTAAGCCACTTACAGTTTTCTATTGCTTGTGATTGAGAGTACACTAAATGATATAGAAATATTCTTAATTTATGCAAACAAGTGCAACAATGAAGTTGTTATATATTGAATTGTGTCCTCCAAAAAGATATATTGAAGTCCTAACCTCTGTACCTGTAAATGTGACCGGTTTGGAAATAGAATCTTGAAGGTGTCTTCAGTTAGATTAACATGAAGTCATGCTAGAGCAGGGTGGGTCCTATTCCTGTATGACTGGTGTCCTTATAAAAAAGGAAAAGATATACAAAGACAGAAAGTCAGAGAAAAGATGACCATGTGAGGATGCATCTACAAGTCAAGGAACGCCAAGGCTCGCCAGCTGTCACGAGAAGCTAGGAGAGAGGCATGGAACAGATTCTCTCTCAGAGCCCTCAGAAGGAATCCACATGACTGACACCCTTATTTACAAAACCTAGCCTCTAGAACTGTAAGACAGTAAATTTCTGTTCTTACAAGCCACTGAGTTTGTGGTATTTTGTCACAGCATTGCTAGGAGCGCAGTACAGAAGTCATTACAACCTAGGATTTGTATAAAGAGTTTAGAGTGTCTTTGAATGAATCTCTTGGAATTATAATTTAATTTCTCACACTTACATTTGTTACTAATATATTTCAACCTTAAATTTTTGGGATTAAAAAAAGACAGGGAAAAAACAGAGTGCTTATTGTTACCTATGATTATTTCATCACACACAGCACAACAAACATGGTCTTGATTTAGTTGGTGAGATATATTTGAAAAAATAGATTCAACCCACAAATGAAAAGAAATTCTTTAACCTCTAGGAATCAACGTTAAATTGGACCATCTCATTTTTTAAAAAAATTATAAACTCATCTTAATTGAGGTTTGAAAGCTAAAATGCCTTAGAACATTGGTTCCCATCCCCTTTAAATAACGTCAAAATTTTAGACAAAGCAATGCCTTTTTACTCCACCTATAATAGCAGTGGTACTTTATTTGTTGATCGAGAAAATCCATAATGAGATTCAGTAAAGTTTTAGAATAAATTTTAAAATTTCATTTATCATAAGAGCAAAAACCAAGAGATGAAATATGCAAACATATTATATATTCAGTCCAAAGATCTTCACAATAATTCCAAGGTAAACAAGAGATAGAATATAATTCCCTGGGGAAAAGTTCTCTGTGTGTGTTCAGCATTTTGTGTGTGATTAAACCTATATTGGTTTTCATTTTCTTTCCTCCAAGAAACTTTTATGAATATACTATCATTTGCTGAGCAGTATTGGGAAGAAAGAAATCAGCCAGTATTTTTCCCTTACCAACATTGCAGAAACTTCATCATAAACTGACTTGTTAGTAGTAATGGCTTATGCAATATTTACTCTAGCTGAGAATTTTACATTTGTTATCTTATTTAAGTTTCATAATGATATCCATATTAGAGATGAGAAAATTGAGGTTAGAGAAATTAACTTGCTCAAGTTCATGGAGCTAGTAGAGAAGAATGGGGATGTGAAGTCAGTTCTGGATGTTTACAAAGCCCATGACCTTGACTACAATGTAGTGTTGACTGGGAGTACTAATTCAAGTTATGTGGAACGGAGGCAGGGATTCAGAGGTCCTGAATTTCAGACTGGTCCACACTTGTCTCACCTGGGTATTCAAAGCCAATGTGGCTTTAGAATTAGAAAACTTGGTATATAGGGAAACTCTTGCAAATCAGAAGCAGAGAAGAGATGCCTAGATTCTTAATCCAACTCTGTCATTTACTGGCCATGTATCCTTGTATGTCTTATTGACTTCTCTGAGTCTCTATTATAATTTTTTTGGCATGGGAAGAATAAAAACATCACAGTCTATGACATAGGTTTTGAGGAGTAAGCCAAACTGTATATGTTGTTTTTATTGTTCCTATTGTTAGATGCCATTGAGTCCATCCCAATTCGTGGTGGCCCCATGTGTACAGAGTAGAACTGCTCCATAGGGTTTTCAAGGCTGTGACCTTTCAGAAGCAGATCATCAGGCCTTACTTCCAAGGCAACTCTGGGTGGATTTGAACTGCCAACATTCCAGCTAATAGTTTGCCACTTAAATTCTGAGCCTCCCAGGGACTCCTAAACTATATGTACTATAAAGTAACAACAACAACCAAAAAAGCTATCATTATTTTGTGATTTTCTCATCCTTTCTGCCATACTTGAAAATACTAAATTGTAATAATGACAGACATCTCTTATTATTATTCCTATGTAAAGAGACAAGATTAACTATCCAGTAATTGGGGAGAGGGCCAGAAAAAAAAGGAGCCAGGACCCATGCTCATTTTGGAAAACCTGATAATCAAGTGCTGGTATAAGACTTTGGAACTGATCTCAACAGAATAGCCAAAGGGCTGTGTCACCGTGAAACGTAGAAAAGCCCATTTAAAGAAAGGGAAACATTCCATTTCAATTTTCTCATCTGCAAGATGTAGAGCAGATTTTAAAAGATGCCTCCTTACCCTCCCTCAAAAAAGGGAAAATAAATCTTATTAATGTAGCATAAGCATTAGACAATTTTATTATTTTTCTACACTGGAGTGAGCAAAGAACATATTTTTATGACTGTGGAACTGCTTGAAATGGAAAGATTATGGAGAAACTTATGTGTAACGCAATTGAAAAGTAGAAAATGAAATCATATTTATAAAGTCAATTAGAAAAATCCCTTAATAAAGATATCCCATCAAAGTAATGAGTTTCAGATCTATTGGATTCCTTACCACATTGCTATTCCAAGTGCAATGTTAGTGTGTTAGTTTTTTAATGCTGGTATTTCACTTAGGTAGATTTTCCTAGGATTGAGTGCAGTTAAACTCTAGGCTCCATATAGCAGCTATTTAGGATATGGTTTGTTGGGCTTTTTGCAACTTGTAGAAAGATAGCATGAAATAATAGAAAAAGCTCTGGTTTAAGGTGCAGATTTTCTGGGTTCTAGTACTTATTGGTCCTGTGAAAGTAAACATATCATACTGTGTTTGCAGATTTCAATTTTATCATTTGTTAAATGGAAATAACAATATGTGCTCAGTTTGCTTTAAGACGTAAAGCTCAAGTATAATATGCTCCATAGGGCTAGTGAACTGTAAACCCTAAACGTAGAATTTTATTAATCACTTTCCCAAAAGTTTCTGCACATATCTTCTGTTATTCTTTTCATGATATGAATTATTGTCTGAAGTTGTCAAAACAAAAACAACGCTACTAGCTCTTTTTAAGATGACATTCTGAATAGGATACATACTGACACTGTAGCATGGCTGTATCAAACGCTCTTTGCTCTCCCAGTTTTTGTTCAGGAACCTGTATACCATAAATTATTTGGAAAAACCAGTTTCCAAGAAGTCTATTAGCCCTTTATACTGTTTGGCTGTTACAACTTAGAGGAAACCCTCAGCAGAATCCTTTGAATGTGAATTGTAATAATGCTAACTACACCCCAAAATTATATTAATTCTAGTATTTTTAATTAATATATTGAGAAATATATTCAAGGATGGCCATAACTACTTTGAGCACTAAACTATTTCTATCATTTCTTCAAAAACAAAACAAAAATTAAATTAGTAAACCTTTTTTCCCTCACCATTCAGACAGTTAAATCATGTAAACTGAAATATGGGTAAAGAAGCGTATCTGGTTCTAATTTCTGAACTCAACGTCAGAGGCTGTTTTCAAGGTTTGTCTTTCTTTTCTTCTTCTTTTTTTTTTTTTAGCTTTCATGAAGCCGTCTCAGTCATGTGTGCGCGTGCGCGCGCGCGCGCGCGCGCGCGCGCGCACACACACACACACACACACACACACACACACACACACACACACACACACACACACACACACACACACACACATCTTTGGTGACTAAAATTCTGAATTTTATATTTGACTATTAAGTCCTACTTGTGAGGACTGTCTCCCAGAAATGATCCATAAGGACCAAAGAAACCCTTTAAATATAAACATATCATATGCAAACTTATATATTGTCAATTACTTGTAACCTAAAATATGGGGGTGAAAAGTTTACTTCTACATAGAAATAGCAGGGTTGCTTTTGAAGCCCGTCACACTACACTGCAGTGGTTGAGGGAACCCCTTGGGAAGAGTTTGCATCATAGGAGCCTTGTGAGACATTCATTTCTGCAGTCTGTATTTTCTCTAAAAGCTTGTGCTGGCAACAAAAGTGAGCCGTGTATTACTGCTGAGTATGGGGAAGCTCTAAGCATTCATGAAATTAAAAAAATATTTACCTTAAAAAGAACATTTCCAAGTTGTTGCCCAAAGTTGTTTTCAGGCATTTTGCAACTGAAATGAAATATAATTTCTGACAACTGCAAGTGGGCTGTTAGCCGAAACAGAATTACTAAATGCCTGTAGCTATATTTCCGAAACAATGGGGCAAACCCATGATTTACTACTGTCATTCTTCCTTTAAAATAAATTTTATGGACATGAATATTTATCTATTTATGTTAACATGTGCTTTAGTGAGTTCTACCCTGGTGGTGTGGTGGTTAAGAGCTATGGCTGCTAACCAAAAGGTTGGCAGTTCAAATCCACCAGGCGCTCCTTGGAAACCCTCTGGGGCAGTTCTGTTCTGTCCTATAGGGTCGCTATGAGTCACAGAATCGACTCGACTGCAATAGGTTTTTCTTGTTTATCTTATTTGATGGAGCCCTGGTGGTACAGTGGTTAAAGTGCTCGGCTGCTAACCAAAAGTTGACGGTTCTAACCCAGCAGCCTCTCTGTGGGAGAAAGATGCGGCAGTTTGCTTCTGTAAAGATTTACAGCCTTGGAAACCCTGTGGGGCAGTTTTACTCTGTCCTACAGGGTCATTATGAGTGGGAATTCATGGCAGTAGTTTTTTTTTGTGGGAGGGGAGGGGTGGATCTTATTTGAGTATAAAAAAATGCAGATGTGCTAAGCTTCAGAGATACAATGGTGAAAAGTGAACAAGACAATCACAGACCTTCCCTCCTGGAGCTCCCATTTCTGCTGGGCATCCTCATCCAGATGTGCCTCCTATACATCAAAAACAATGTATTTAAATTTGAGCTAATTGTTTCTCCTATGAGTTCAGCTCCCCTTCTTTCATCCTCACTTCTGTTAATGGCATTTCCATTCCTTCAATTACTTAGGCTGCAAACATCAGATTTTCAACTCTTTCTTTTCCTTTGCCTCTCATTATGATTCTGTTGATTTTTCCCTTCAGTTACCTCAGCATCTTTTCTTTTCCATTGTCATTCTCCCTTTTAGTACATTTCCTCATTACCTTTCACCTGGTATATTTCAATTTTCCTATCTGCTCTCTCTTGCTTTCTATTTCTTTCCTCTCTCACCCGTAAAGCTATTAGATTATTCTTCCTGAAGAAGAACACTAATCATATCACCACCTTGTTCAACAACCTTCAATGGCTCCCAAGTCTCTGTTTAATTAAGCAAAATCTCCTCATCTTGTCATTTATGTCTACTATAATAGGCCCTGATCACACTAGCTAATGAATATAAATTATATTTATGTCCAAATTACAATGGTGCTGAGCCACCCGTTACAGAGAATAGATCTTAAAATTCTGATTCTGATTATTTAACTTTGTTTTGTATTAAAAAAAAAGGAATTATGTTGTCAGCTTATGGTTTTTTTTTTTTTCTGAAAATTGTTGCATTCCATTGTATTCCAGTAACAGTGGCACAGACCTCCTCCTTCTGCCTCTCTGATTATGTACTTCCTTCTCCATTCTCCATTCTTGATTGTGAATACCAAAAGTATGAAACTGACAAGGCAAGTCCATCCTAGGCAGGTAGAGAAAAGGAAGACATAGTATAAAAAATTAGACTGCTCTTGAGCGTATGTGAATGAGGAAGACTGGCAACAGTCTTATAACATTAATAATTTTGGTCCCAATCGTATTCATTTGCCAGCTGTTGTCAACACTTGGCATCTTTTAACTTCTTCCTTTCTGGTTCCCACTTGTCAACACCTGCTGCATAAAAAGTTCATTGAAGGAGCCTGAGCACTGTTCCATCACGAGAACATCAATATTTGTGCCAAGAGCTGAATCCTAAGGCTGACTCCTGCACCTCATCCTTTAGATGAATGAGACCGTAAGTTCTTCCCCAAACACATTCTAATTCTTGCCTCCATGTCTTCCCACTTTCTAAAGTGACATTTTCCTACTTCTGCCTGTTATAGTCAGAACTATCCCTCAGTTTTATGTCAACGACTCTGATGCTTTCCCCAGTTTCTTTAATACCAGGACAGCCATAGTTGATGTCAAAGAAAGATTCCTGATCGCCTTGACATAATTCAAGACTAATTTTCCCATATGAATGAAAAAGGGTGGCCAGTACTACTTACCTGATAAAGTGGTAATGACACATGCTAGTGCACTAAAGAGAATTTATAGTTTATCTCATCTTCATACTTTGAAAATATCTGATTTTTGACACATGTAGACATTTTGAGAAGTGTACATTATTTTGAAACCTATGCATCAAAGAACACTTTGTTAGTGATTTTATGTTGTATTATTTTAAATTCATATGATTAAAATTCTCACAAAATACAACTGGGGTATGTATCAAATAGCTTTCCATTTCTATTGGTGTTCAAGCTGTGGGTGTACGTATTCCTGAAGCAAATGTTACATTGTGGTGTAACTGGGTAGGAGAAGTTCCTATAGAATGGAGGGCTGTGCAAAGGAAACAGTGGGTATGCATTACAACCGCTTGGGTTTGCTTCCCTGGAATATCTCTCTGTGACCATAACCAACTCAGCTATGCTCTAAATGAAGAATATTTAGAATTGTAGGCGTAAGAGGTGAAGTCTATACTATACAAAATATTTAGTGAGAAAATTTAGCATGCAACTTTTCATCTAAATCAAACAGCAGTATTATCCTTCCGCAGATAGCTTTTCATACATGAGACTATTGTGCTTGAGAATCTCACTGTGTTCTGTTTCGAAATGCCTGGACAAATCTTGTGCAACCCATACTTCTTCAAGGCCTTCTTCTCTTCCCTTGAAGTACTAGCATAACTTGACTCAAAGCCCATAAAATGCACAGCTTACTTCCACTTCCTTCTGTCTACTTCATGCACCACTCTGTTTAACACCTATAATCCCAGCTGCTGTCCTTGTCACCTGTTAAACCAATCAATCAATCAACACAAATTGAAGTGTATTGGGGGTTCTGTAACTTTACTGAAGAAAATATTAAGTGAATGGACTTTTACTGTGGAGTGGAAGCTCTTTGCCACCTCTCTTGCTTCTCGCCTGCTCCCATCTTCATTACTTTCCACTTTTTTCCATACTGCTCCAATGTAATCAGCAAATTCTTCTATTTTGTTCCATAGAACAGTTAAGAGTCTTACTTGAACCTTCTACCTCCAGTGAGATTGTCCATAAATTTTTTCTAAATAATTTTAATGTCCTCCATAAAATAAATTCTGGCAAACACAATTTTTTTTTTTGTGTCTTTATACTAAGGCAGAATAGAAGTCAGGACTTAAACCCCATTTATAAAACTAATGTCCTTTATGTGTGGTGACATGTGGATATAATCATTTGTATTTATCCTCGTTAGCTGCTGTCAAGTTGACTCCCGACTCATTGTGACCCGATATACAACTGAACAAAATGATGCCCGGTTCTGCACCATCCCCAGGATGGCTGCACGTTGGACCATTGTGATCCGTAAGGTTTTCATTGGCTGATTTTTGGAAGTAGATTGCTAGGCCTTTCTTCCTAGTCTGTCTTAGTCTGCTGAAACCAGCAACATGCAAGCCTCCACTGATAGATGGGTGGGGGTTGCACATGAAGTACAATGTCTGGGAATGGAACCTGGGTCTCCTGCATTGAAGATGAGAACTCTACCACTGAACCACACTGTCCTTATTTCATTTTTATTTTTGAAGCTTGTTGCAGGAAGAGATCATGTCTATTTGGCTTGATTGTATGGTGGCTAATCCAATATCATACACTGAAGGATTGCTTTTTACTTTGTAGTAAAATGTAATACTACTGAGAGGGATTAATGATAATTCAGATACTAAAATTAGACACTTACAGCAGTTACTTCTGTAACTATGCTCCTTATTCCAGAGATTGTCAATTGCAATGCCTAGGCAAGCCTGTCTGTTGGGAAACAGTTTATCACATGAAGGTGATATGTGGTAAAAGTTTTCAGAAGAGTGAACCAGTGAGTCAAGGTACATAGGCTACCTTCCTAGGTGCTGATTGAAATAGCCTTTATCACTTGGTTTCTTAATAAAGCCATGGCAAAAACATTTATATGTGCATATTCCTTCCCTGAAAGGAAAGGTTGAAAATATTAAGTATTTGCTGTGCCAGAAAATTTCAGTCTCCCATCTCTATGGCTGACACACTCGAAGAAAATGGCTCTAAAATGACAGGCAATGAATGGTTATATAATGGATGAGGTTTTCTAACTAAATTTTGAAATTTGAACACAAAATTTTACTGAGTTTTAATTTTGAGTCTTGTGCTTAAAAAAAAGAAAGAAAAAATTGTGTAAGGAAGGACAGAGAAAAAGCTACCTTAAGAAATTTGAAATTTCTGTATTTTCGTGGCATGTTTATCTTCATTCAAGAATTTAAAAAAGGAACTTACAAAGTTTATTAATGGTCCCATAGAAAGAGGAAAATGTATTAATCATGAAGACATAAAATAAATAAAATAATGGCTGTTTTCTACTTTGGGCAAAAGACTTCAAACTATTTTAGATGGCAAGAGTAAATGCATGAATTAAAAAAAAATTGGATGCAAACAATGAGAATTCTTTTGACTGCTTTTGGAGTGATTGTTTTTGGAGTGCTTATTGATCCAAACGCTGTCTGCTACCCTACTTGATGTCTCCAAACACCCAACCCATCCATGGCAATTTTGTAGCTGAGGCTTTTTGAATGTCCTTGGAAATGGTCAGGTTGGTGACATTTACCAAGGAATATTTCTTGGTTTACACATTTGTTTTGATTTTAAAATCTTTCAGCTTGGGGTGTAACCCTGAGCTCCTGGGCCAACTACATCTGTTTACCTACTTCTCATTCCTAGTGTTTGTGTCTAGCTTCTGTCTTTAAGAACAAGAGATCAATTTTCACAGAGAATCACAGACTCACAGAGGGTAACGATACATAATGAATTGCATTGGAATTGCAATCAATAGATCAAGAAGATTGTTTTCCAGTTCTTGGGCTAATTTCCTCATAGCATGTGGTTCACTTTGTTTTCTTAGCTTTGTCTGCTACTTACCTTTCCCATGGCTTCTGTAATTTTTCTTCCCTACAGTAAAGTGAACACATTACTGTGATTTCTGAGTTCTCTTGTTCTTTCACATAAGATGGGTTAACTGACAAATCCACTCTGTAAACATCTTAGTATTTATATTATATGGCTTCTTTGAGAATGGGAAACTGGTATTTTGACCTAGAGAGCTATCCATCACCGAAGTTTCCTCAGAAAGCCAAATTGTGAGTGAATTTTATTAATTAAAAAACATATTTTTCAAATGAAAATAATGTACTATATGTATGTATTTATGCACACACATGCATATAAGTTTAAATGCAGAAGGATTTAATTTTAGCACTGCCCCAGATCATTTTTGATCTTTGCAAGAAGTGAAATTCACTGAGAACAGTTCAGTATCTATACCGTGCTACATTTGTAAGGCAATTATTAACCTGTGAGATAACAACAAAGCAAGTTTGTAGACTACAGGGCAAAAAGAAATGAGTATGTCGGAGATGCACATATTATTAGTTGGAGTGGTTTTTGGCTGCAAGTAACAGGAAACAAACAATGGTTAAAACAAGTAAGGTGCTTAAGTTTCTCACCTAGCAAGCAGTCTGAAAAAAGACTGGTGCCAAACGTCATATAAAACAAAACAAAACAATAACCAAACCCATTGTCAGCGAGTCGATTCCGACTCATGGCAAACCCACGTGTTGCAGAGTAGATATGCTCCGAAAGGTTTTCTTGACTATAATCTTTATGGAAACAGATTGCCAGGCTTTTCTTCTGTGGTGCCACTGGATGGGTTGGAACTGTCAACCTTAAGGTTAGTAGTCAAGTACAAACCATTTGCACCAGCCAGGGACCAAATGTCATCAAGGAACCTTTTATTTTCCTGCCCTTCTATCCTTTCTGAGAAGTTTTCTTAATCATAGCCATGAGATATTGCTGATTAAGTAGTAATAAATTTGAATTTTTGGTAGGAAGAAGTAGGATGGGGAAAAAGGAAGATCAAAGATTACACCTTTCTATGTGTGAAGGCAAGTCCTCCCCAGAGAATTGTGCTTAAATCTCATTGGACAGAACTGACCACAAGATCACAACAAGGCTACCTTCGGTTTCAATGGAAGGTGCTTTTTCATGTCTACAGACAAAGAAACCAGGGGAGAATGGGATGGATGTAGGTATTGCATAAGCTAACATTCAGTATATGCAAGCATATAATAGGGATAACTCTGATTTAGTGGGTTCTATAGAGATTTCAGAGCCCTGGTGGTGCAGTGGTTAAGCGTTTGGCTGCTAACCAAAAGGTCAGCAGTTCAAATTCACCAGCCGCTCCTTGGAAACCCTGTGGGGCAGTTCTACTCTGTCCTGTAGGGTTGCTGTGAGTCAGAATTAACTCCACAGCAATGGGATAGAGATGTCAAGGAGCCCTGGTGGCGCGATGGTTACGAGCTTGACTGCTAACTGAAAGGTTGGTGGTTAGAACCCTCCGGCAGCGGCTCTGCGGGAGAAAGGGACTGGTGATCTGCTCCTGTAAAGATTTCAGCCCAGGAAATCCTATGGGGTAGTTCTATTCTGTCATATAGGGTTGCTATGAGTTGGAATTGACTCTATGGCACACAACAACATAGAGATGCCACCATGGTTTCTTTGATGATTCAGCCCAGATTTCAAACTGTATTCTGCTGTGTAACTTGTCTTTTTCCTCTGGAGAAATTTAGGACTCTATAGGCACACTTTTGCCTCAAGCCCTTGTCCATTTTGCCTTTTGCAAGGCAGATTCAGGAGCAGGAAGGTTATTCGGTTCAAAGTCATTTAATTCTCCCTCTTTATTTAATGATAAGAAAAGTGACAGAAGATTTCTTTGAGACTAATCTCTGGTGGACACCTCATGTTTCTCCTTCCAGCCCTTTACTTGTTCTGCTCTGATTCCTTTCTTCCCTCCTCAAATCTACAGAACCAGCTCCACACCAATTCCTTCAATAAACTTTCTAAACCTATTTATCATTCCAGTCAGGACAAGATCTTCCCAGGTGACAATTAGTAATAGAAGGATTGCCTTCATCCCATCCCTGACTCCATGGTTTGCCTTTATTTCTTAACAAAGAGCTCCATTTAAACAGCAATTTTAACTTTCTGGTAAAAACTTCTTCACACTGTACCTCTCCTCCCCCTTCTTTCTAGTTTCACCTGTTACCTTCGAGACTGGAAATTTCCTTTCAGGCAAGGTGAAGGAAATATTTTAGAGTGGCTGTGTTTTATGACACATTTCAAGTGATACTGCAGAGGACTAGTCTTAGATCTTCAGAAATACTAAAGATGATGTTGATGAGTTTTGTTAGTGGACAAGCACAGGAACCTGTTGGTCTACACATGTCTTTTATAAGGTGCCAGAGTGGAAAAAGCAAGGGATTTTGGTTCAAACATTCTAGTGTTTGAGCCCTGGTTGTGCCACCTCGGACATGTTATTGAGCCACTCTGCTCTGAAATTTCCTCTGTCTTAGAAGATTGCTTTGAGGATTAAAATTAGTAAATGTAAAAGATCTAGCAAAAGGTGCCTGGCATGTAGTAGACACCAGTGAGAGGTAGATATAATTGTATGTATATGTTCAAGGATTGCATCTCCTCTGGGTCTGAAGCCACACTTAAGAGCAGATGATTAATAACTGTGTTATATATAGGAAGAGAAGAATGAGAAGCACTCATGATAAAGCGTTCCACTATAGTTCCCCAGCTGCCGTTCTTTGTGTTGTTTTGTAGATAGTGATACTGTAGATCTTAGAATTCCTTACTTCATAGTCTCCCAGTTTATAGCAAAAAAAACAAAAACAAAAAAAAACAGCAGTATTTACAACTTGTTGTTGGGTGCTATTGAGTCGATTTTTGACTCTTAGTGACCCCATGTGATACAGTAGAACTGCCCCCACAGGGTTTTCTCGGTTGTAGTCTTTATAAGGGCAGATCGCAAGGCCTTTGTCCCATGGAGCAGCTGGGTGGGTTAGAACTGCCAGCCTTCAGTTAGCAGCTAAGCACTTAACCATTGCGCTGCCAGGGCTCCTTGTATTTACAGCTAGTGCCTTTTTCCCCTCTAGGATACTAGAAAAGTTACATTGTCAACATTCGGTAACATTTTAAAGATTCTGAGAAGAAAGATGCTAAACATTAATTATACATAGTTACAAAATAGAAGTCTCCTTGAAGGGAAAAGTTTTAAAAAATGAATAAGAAGGGGGCGGAAATTAACAGCAGAACAGAAACTATATTTTGGCAAGCTCTGAAACATGGAAACATTATTCTTTCATGGTTTTCCATGAATGTGAATCTTCTGACAGTTTCCCAATTATAGCTTATAACTGTGGGCTTCAAAGCAATTCTGTAGCTCAGTTCTCTGCAGTCAGTCAGTCAATAATGTTCATTGAATTCACATGGAGGAAGAATACTGCATTAGGGGCCCATTTTCATTTTTAACAGCATGGGGGCCTTGATCTAGAGGGATTGTCATTCCGTCAGTCAGACCTGCTAATGGTCTCTCACTTTTTTTTTTTTTTAAATAACATTTTATTGTGTTTTTGGTGAAAGTTTACATAGGAAAGGTCTCTCACTTTGAATCCTCCCCAACAGTGTATTTCCTGAGACCTTCTGAGGTTTGAGCTGACCTCCTCCCATCTGCCAACCTACATCCTGCCTCTTCTTGCCTGTGCCAGATGAAAACCCTTTAGGCCGGAAGCTTCCCCAGATTAGTACCAGACCCTTAATCTCAAACCACCTCCTACCCAATGTTGCTCAATTTTATTATATAAATATGTGTATTGTTTGGGCTGAAGTGAACCAAACTGTAATCTCCCCAAGTCTAGGCTTTATGCTCAATTATAGGATCATAGAGTATCCGAGTTCAAAGGGGTTTTGAAGGTTTAGCCCAATCACCTTATTTTTCAGATTAAAATAAAACAAAACTAAGACTCAGAAAAGGAAAATTACTTTTCAGAGTAAGTGAAAAGGCAGTAGGTTTTGGATCCAGAAAACAAAGTTTGGGACTAATTCCTGGCTCAGCAAATTATTGACAGCTTGGACTTGAGCAGGTCATTTAAACTCTCTGTGCCTTAGTTTCTTTTTAATCTGCAAAATGGGATATAATAATTATTTATCATTATTGTAGCATTATCGAGATTTTTAGACGTGAATGCATAGTTCTTGGAAATTTTAGATTTTCAATAAATGGTAACTATTCTTGTCCAAGTTTACAGCTGATAAACGGCAGAGGCAGAACTTGAACCCAGAGCCTCTGAGTCTAAGTTCAGTGCAGATTCCTTCTATCTGGCTGACCCTAGGCTTGTTTAAGTGGCACTACAACTCATCAGAGCATCCAAAGGAGTTCTGCCCTTTGAAGGCACTCAATAACCATCTCTTGGGGATGGTTATTTCCCAAACAGATTAGAATTCTTTTGAGACAGTCAGGTAGGAGGAATTTTGCTATTGTTTCTTGCTTTAGGGAAAGATTTCATCAGTAAACGAGCAATAAAAAACCCTCCCTCTTTAAGTGGAAACGATTAGCACTCTTTTAGCTAGGCAATATTTTCCCACCCATTTCTGACGCCAACCTCACATGAACCAAGCCACACAGATGGGGAGCCGGAAACCTAAGAAAACAGCAACAAATTGGTTTGGTGAGTAGATGTGGTTGAAATCTTTCAGCTGGTTTGTCTCAACTGGTTGTGGAAGTTATATAGGTTTAGGAAAAAAGTTAAAAATCCAAGCAAAACATTATGCATATTAAGCCGCAGTATCAAAGCTTGGAGAATCTGATGAAAATCGAACCTATGTAACCCAAAATATATGGACATTACACACCTCGTTTCCTGAAAGTGCGTTTCTGGCAGGAAGAAACACTTCACTTGTTGTAGAAGAGGAATATGCAGACTTTCTAATTAATTATCAGCTTGGTGTTTATTTTTCATTGAATCAGTGGGCTGAAATTATTAAAGCATATGCCTCTCAGACACCTAGGCAGGAAGGAGGGAGCCAGTCCGGACTAAACCGACACTGCATGTGCCCGCATTGGCTGTCCCTGTGGAATCCAGCCTTGCCATAAATAAAGGAGTTTTCTGAAGCGTAAGTGTTTACACAGCCTGCCAGTTTGTGATGAGTGCTTGAAAATGGTAGTTCCAGATGGAGAGATGGGGAAGAGGGAATACATCCGTGTAGAAAATGATTTACATTGTCCACTTCCTTGGGAGAGGATCTTTAGTCATAAAGGCACAGTGGCTTGGTTTACTCCCCAGAAGTAAGAAGTTTTCCATGAAAACAAATATCTGAGCTACAACATATGACTTGTCTTGTTTTAGTCAGAGCAGTGGGTGAAACTTTGCTAGTGGATGAGATTAAATGCAGAAGTGTATATTTTAAGTTCCAGAATGACAAATGAAAAAATATTTTTCCTACTCTGTAGCAGTTCTCTGGCCATCTTTAATGGGTCTAGCACTATGGAATTTTTAAGACTGAGTGGGCCAACAGTTTTTTTGATTTGGTGATTTAACAAAGAAGTGATGAACCAAAATAGCTGTTTGTAATAGCTGTTTCAAAGGCTTCTAGGTGACTATCAAATTGCAGTTTCTCAGAATCTTAAAAAAAATCTAAAGTTGTTTCTGAAATTTAGAGAAAGGAAGATCCAAACTGAAAATTTAAATTATAGCATTTAATTATAGCGAGTGTTTCTAATTCATAGTACAAGATATGTCCACATAGAAAAGACCATTTAAAATAGATTTGCTTTAGTTAATACCCGTTAAGCTATCACATGAGTCATGTAGAGCTCTTGTGCTTAGTTCGAAAGTGTAAATATTTATGAGAAAAAAAGAAGTTAGGCCATTTACAGTTAGGCCAAACTCTAGTCAAAAAATATCATGCTAAACTAGTTAATAAAAACCGTTGCCACCAAATTGATTCCAACTCATAGTAACCCTATAGGACAGAGTAGAACTGCCCCATAGAGTTTCCAAGGAGTGCCTGGTGGACTCAAACTGCCGCCCTTTTTGTTAGCAGCTGTAGCTCCTAACCGCTATGCCACCAGGATTTCCAGACTAGTTAATGAGAAATCTTAAACCATTCTGTGTAAAGTAATAGGAGCCCTGGTGGCGCAGTGGTTAAATAATAGCCAGTTTTAACTTCAAATTTTAGTTGAGAGCAAGGAGTAAGTGGGAGGGCCACTGATGGAGTATTTGAGATTAAAAAGGCCTTGGAGAAATATGGTTTGGATAATACTGGCTTCTTGATAATTGTCTTTTCCTTACTGGCCACAAAACAGAATATGGGGAAGGAATTCTCTTTGGACAAAGAAGGTAAAAGGATTTTAATTCCTTGGGTTAAATAGGCAACAAAACCAGGTATAATCTTAGCTAAAGAAGTTGAAATAAGTATATAGGTAAAGACACTTGATGGCTGAAATAATGTCTTTCTTATCAAGCACTGAAGTGACTCACCAAACTGTCAAACCTTGCTGGAAAAAAAAAAAAAAAGAAAAGAAAAGATTCTTTTCAAGTTGATTCTGACTCATGGTGAACCTTTATGTGTCAAAGTAGAGCTGTGCACCATAAGGTTTTCAGTGGCTGATTTTTTTGGAAGTAGATTGCCAGGCTTTTCTTCTGAGGCACCTCTGGGTGAACTTGAGCTTCCAACCTTTTAGTTAGCAACCAAGCACATTATCATTTGCATCACCCAGGGTCTCCAACCCTGCTGGAATTGACATCAAAAATTTTTTTTGAGCAGCCATCTAAGATACTCCACTGGTCTCATCCCTTTGGGAGCAAGGGAGAATGAAGAGAACAGGATACAAGGAAAAGATTAGTCTGAAGGACTAATGGACCACAGCTACCAAAGCCTCCACAGGACCGAGTCCGGTACAGCTAGATGGTGCCTGGCTACCACCACTGACTGCTCTGACCAGGATCACAGCAGAGGGTTCTGGACAGAGCTGGAGAAGGACATAGAACAAAATTCTAACACACACACAAAAGACTAGATTTACTGGCCTAAAGGAGACTGGAGAAACCCTGAAGTATGGCCCCCAGACACCCTTTTAGCTCCGTGAAGTCAGTTCCAAACTTCACCATTCAGCCTGGGATTGGACAGCCCCATAAAACAAAACGGGACTAATGAGGCACAGCAGTCCAGGGACAAGGGCTAGAAGGCAGAAGGGGACAGGAAAGCTGGTGATAGGGAACCCAAGGCTGAGTAAGGATAGTGCTGATGTGTTGTAAGGTTGTTAACCATTGTCATAGGGCAACATGGGTACTAACTTTTTAATGAGAAACTATTTTGTTCTGTAAACCTTCATCTAACGTGAGAATAGCAGCACAACTGGAAGAGCGTAGTAGATGTCACCGAACTGTGCATGTAGAAATTGTTGAAATGGTGTATCTTTGGCTATGCATATTTTCAACAAAAAAAAAAAGGTCAAGAAGGGAGAGGGTTGACATATTGTGGGGTTGTTAACCAATGTCATAAAACAATATGTGTACTACTGTTTAATGAGAAACTATTTGTTCTGTAAACCTTCACCTGAAGTACAATAAAAAAAAAAAAAAATAGAAAGGATTAACAAATTAAAAAAAAATTCAAACATTTGCAAGGTGGAAACAATTTTTCTGTAGACCAGTTTACAAATTTGAAAGTGGACATGAGCAGTGTTAGATAATAATCATTGCAACTGAGGCAATACAGCAGGTATATGGGAAAATGGAGCACTGTGTAAGGACAAGAATGGATGGTTCCTTCTCCCAAACTCTGTTATTCAATTACCATATTTTTACGTAAATAATGCACACCTTCCATATTTATTTGCCTACCGTGCCCTCCCCTAGCAACGTATTTTCGTAGGCGCCGCTATGCCATTTTTTTACATGATGCTGTAAAAAAATTAGCATAGTGCACTTAGAAAAATACCTTGTGGGAGGAGGGTGTGGTTGGCAAACAAATGTAGAAGGTGCACGTTATCTGTGTAAAAATTCTACGGTACTTAGATAGGGAGTTCCTGGACTCAAAATAGAGAATGTAGTCCTAGTTTTTCTAGATGATTTTAAATAGCATTTAAATTATACTCTTAAAATATATTAACATTTCTAGACATTCATCTCAAGGACCAGTCAAGAAATCAAAGCATTCTAGGTCTTTTAAACAACAGGAAACTAATACAAGGAGTTGGTTATTACATTATGGGAATGAAGAAAAGGAAAATAGGAGACAATGAGAGAAATAGGAGATTAAATAGAGAAAGAAGCCAGTTTTTCTAAATTCTTGTAACAGCACTCAATAGCTAGGTCTACTCAGTTATGATCTAGCCTGGGCCTGGGACTCTAAAAGGAAGGGCTGAGTTATGACTCTACAGAGGAAACAGAGTCATGGCTGGAGGTGTCAAAAGAAGCAGAGACAGAGGCTTTTCTCCTCCTCCAACCTTTCAGTCTTTCATCAGTATCTCTCACTGGCCAAACCCACCCAGAATTAGACAAGTGAATCTAGAAACTGTAAGTCTTTGCAAAATAGAGCAGAGGAGAGAAAAGGCAGGTAAGTACTTAACAGCAAACTGGTGCTCAACCCCGAACCAAACCTCTAAAAATACCCACACAACATGCATACATATAGGGCTCTTCTTGAAAATAAGACATAAAACCAAGAAGACCAGAATTTGTGATGAATTCAAGAACATGTAAAAGCAGATGAGTTCAAATCGAAGAGGGAAATTGCAGGCCAGGATGTGTGCAGAAGAGTAGACTATGAAAGTACCACTAATGCTCTGCCACCGATAGAGGTAGAGGAAGCCAAGTGTGGTTTGAGACTTGGGCAATGGATAGGATCATTACTTAGGGGACAGTAGGAAGGAGCAGAAACGTGTGCTGAACTCTGTGAATCTCCCTCATTTAAGCCAGAAAATCTTAACAGAGAGTCTGCCCCCAGTTGAAAACTATGAAAACGTGTACTCTGGTGAAGAAAAAGGGCAGTGATCCAGATGGTTGATGTTGCTTGGAGGAAGAGAGGACACCCATGATCAAGACAACCCCCAAGCCCGATGGCATATTTTGCTCTTCCCCCTTTCTCACTGAAAACAGTGTGATGTATAAGCTGCAGCAGCAGTTCCCTCTTTCTCCCAATGAAACTATGCAAACAGATTTGGCTGACAGTCTAATAAGGACTCTCAATGACAAAGATGAACGCACAATCGAAAAATACCATACACTTGAAGAAAGCCAACAGCATAAAAGGAAGGCAGCTTACTCAATACCAAAGGAAACAGTTAGCAGAGCAACAAATAAGATTTTAAATATATAAAATTAATATTGTAATATTATAAATGAGGAAAGTTATTGTATCCATGAAACTAGTATAGGTAGTTATGAAACAAAAATGGGTGGATAAAAAAAATATTCACATTTGGACACTAATGGGGCTTTCAAAAAAAAAAAAAATTCAGTTGGATAGTTTTATAAATTTAAAATAGAGTTAGTCGTACAAAAACTTTAGTAGATGAGCTGAGTAGCAAAATAGAACTAAATAGCAAATTAAAGATGTGAAAGGTCAGGCTAAGGAATTTTCCCAGAATGCATGACAAAGGAATAAAGAGGGAGAAATATGCAGAAAATGTTGATGCATGGGTGGTAGACCAGAAGGTTCACAACTCTGTCTATTCCAGAAGAGAGAATAAAAAGAATGGAAGGGAGGCAATATTTAGAAAAATAATAAATGGAAATTTTCTAGAAATAAAGAAAGACATGGGTACTCAAACTGAAAAAGCTCTACAAATGCTAAGCACAATAGAAATTTTAAAACTCCATATTAGACATATCATTATGAACTTTTAGATCACCAAGGATAAAAACAAAATCCTAAGAATTTTTAGAGAGAGAAAGTAGATTATAGTATTGAGAATTCTATCAAGATTAGATTTCTTATCAGCAACGCTAGCTATAATAAGCAATTAAGAAATTTCAGCCAAGTATCCAGTGAAAATAATTTTAATTTTATAATTATAAATCCACCTCAAACAATTATTCAATGTTAGACTGAAACAGAAACGTTTTCCAATAATAAGGACTCAGAAATGTTTCCACCTATATACTCTTTCTGAAATAATTATGGAAGATATGCTCCAGCAAAAAGCAAAGTGGATATTTGACAGTAAGTAGTGTGATATAAAAAGTAATGATAAACAGAAAAATTATAAGACTTACTGTTAACTGTTAATTTAAAGGTGTTAATTATTTAACTCAAGGAACACTTGTGGCACAATGGTTAAGTGCTGGGCTGCTAACCGAAAGGTTGGCAGTTGGAACCCACAAGCAGCTCCGTGGGAGACAAGACCCGACCGTCTGCTCTTGTAAAGTTTACAGCCTAGAAAATCCTATGAGGCAGTTCTACTCTGTCCTACAGGGTTGCTAAGTATCAGAACCGACCTGACAGCACATAACAGCAACAATTATTTAACTTAAAACGTTAACAATCTGGAATTAGAATCCGGATGATATTCTCTGGGAAGTAGATTAAATTGAGGGAAGGGGTAAATGAGAGTGGAGTGTAACAAAAACCGCTAAGGTTACCATTATGTCCTGGGGGAGGGAGAACATAGGTGAAACTGATTATCGCTAGCTATAGTGTGCTGGGTTGAATAATGTCCCCCCAAAATTCATGTCTACCTGAAATCACAGAATGAGACCTTATTTGGAAATAATGTCTTTTTTTTTTAATTGTACTTCAGGTGAAGGCTTACAGAACAAATAGTTTCTCATGAAACAGTAGTACACATATTGTTTTATGACACTGGTTAACAACCCCACAACATGTCAACCCTCTAACTTCTCAACCTCTTTTTTTTTGGTGAAAATACACATAGCTAAAGATACACCATTTCAAAAATTTCTACATGTACAGTTCAGTGACATTGACTATGCTCCTCCAATTGTGCTGTTATTCTCACTTAAGATGAAGGCTTACAGAACAAAATAGTTTCTCATTTAACAGTTAGTACACATGTTGCCCTATGACGATGGTTAACAATCTCATAACACATCAACAATATCCTTACTCAACCTTGGGTTCCCTATCACCAGCTTCCTTGTCCCCTTCTGCCTTCTGGCCCTTGTCACTGGACTACTGTACCTCATTAGTCCTGTTTGGTTTTATAGGGCTGTCCACTCCCAGGCTGAATGGTGAACCTCAGAGATAAATTCACCACTGAGCTAAAAGGGTATCTGGGGGCCATACTCTTGGGGTTTCTCCAGTCTCCTTTAGGCCAGTAAATCTGGTCTTTTTTTTGTGGGTTAGAATTATGCTCTACATCCTTCTCCAGCTCTGTCCAGAACCCTCTGCTGTGATCCCGGTCAGAGCAGTCAGTGGTGGTAGATGGGCACCATCTAGCTGTACTGGACTCAGTCCGGTGGAGGCCTTGGTAGCTATGGACAATTAGTCCTTCGGACTAGTCTTTTCCTTGTATCCTGTTCTCTTCATTCTCCCTTGCTCCTGAAGGGATGAGACCAGTGGAGTATCTTAGATGGCCGCTCACAGGCTTTTAAGACCCCAGACACTACTCACCAAGGTAGAATGTAGAACATTGTCTTTATAAGCTGTGTCATACCAATGGAGCTAGATGTTCCCCGAGACCATGGTCCCCAGAGCCCTCCGCCCAGCAATTCAGTCCCTCAGGGAGTTTGGATGTGTCTATGGGGCTTCCCTGATCCTTTCTTGTACAAGTTGTGCTAGTTTCCCCTGTATTGTGTACTGTCTCACCCTTCACCCAAGATACCATTTATCTATTGCCTATTTAGTATTTCCCCCCCACCCCTCCCATCCCTGGTAACCAACAAAGATTGTTACATTTTGTGTGTGAACTTTTTCATGGGTTTTTACAATAGAGGTCTCATACAATATTTGTCCTTTTGTGATTGACTTATCTCACTCAGCATAATATCTTCCAGTTTCATCTGTGTTATGAGATGGTTCACAGATTCATTGTTGTTCTTTCTTGTTGCATAGTACTCCATTGTGTGTACGTACCATACTTTGTTTATCCATTCATCTGTTGATGGGCATCTAGGTTGTTTCCATCGTTTTGCTATTGTGAACAATGCTGCCATGAACATAGGTGTGCATACGTCTGTTCGAGTGACGACTCTTATTTCTCTAGGATATATTCCTAGGAGTGAGATTGCTGGATTGAACGGTATGTCTATTTCTAGCTTTCTGAGGAAGCGCCATATCATTTTCTAAAATGGTTGTATCGTTTTGCATTCCCACCAGCAGTACATAAAAGTTCTGATCTCCCCACAGCCTCTCCAACATTTGTTATTTCCAGTGTTTTTGATTCGTGCCAGTAATGCCAGGGTGAGATGGTATCTCATTGTGGTTTTAATTTGCATTTCTCTAATGGCTAGTGATTGCGAGCTTTTCCTCATGTGTCTGTTGGCCATCTCAATATCTTCTCCGGTGAAGTGTCTGTTCCTTTCCTTTGCCCATTTTTTAATAGGATTATTTGTCTTTTTGTTGTAGAGGTGTTGGATTTTCTTGTAGATTATGGAGATTAGCCCTTAGTGTGACTTGAACTGTCCAAAATTTTTTTCCCAGTCTGTAGGTTCTCTTTTTACTCTTTTGGTGAAGTCTTTTGAAGAGCATAGGTGTTTAATTTTTAGAAGATCCCAGTTATCTAGCTTATCTATTGGGGTTTGTGCATTGATGGTTATGGTTTGTATACTGTTAATGCCATGTATTAAGGCCTGAAGTGTTAGTCCTATTTTTCTTCTATGAACTTTATAGTTTGAGGCTTTATATTCAGGTCTTTGATCCATTTTGAAGTAGTTTTTGTATACGGAGTGAGGTATGGGTCCTGTTTCACTTTTTTGTAGATGGATATCCAGTTTTGCCAGCACCATTTGTTAAAAAGACTGTCTTTTCCCCATTTGATGGACTTTGGGCCCTTGTCGAAGATCAGGTGACCGTAGGTGGATGGATTGACATCTGGGTTCTCAATTCTGTTCCATTGGTCAATGTATCTGTCGTTGCACCAGTACCAGGCTGTTCTGACTACTGTAGCTGTATAGTAGGTTCTGAAGTCAGGTAGTGTGAGTCCTCCAACTTTGTTCTTCTTCTTCATAGTGCTTTACTTATTCGGGGCTTCTTCCGTTTCCATATAAAGTTAATGATTAGTTTTCTATCTCTTTGCAGAATGTTGTTGGTTTTTGGATTGGGATTGCGTTGTACTTGTAAAGTGCTTTGGGTAGAATTGTCATTTTCACAATGTTTAGTCTGCCTATCCATGTTTTCCATTTATGTAGATCCCTTTGGTTTTCATGCAGTAGTGTTTTGTAGTTTTCTTTGTATACATCTTTTACATCCCTGGTCAGATTTATTCCTAAGTATTTTATCTTTTTAGAGGCTATTATAAATGGTATTGTTTTCCTGATTTCCTTTTCATCATTCTCCTTATTGGTGTATAGGAATCCAACTGATTTTTGAATGTTTATCTTGTATCCTGCTACTCTGCTGAATCTTTCTGTTAGTTCCAGTAGATTTCTCATGAAGTCTTTAGGGTTGTCTATGTGTAGTATCATATCATCTGCAAACAGGGACAGTTTAAATTCTTCATTACCAGTTTGGATGCCCTTTCTTTCTTTTTCTTGCCTTATTGCTCTAGCTAGAACTTCCAGCGCAATGTTAAATAGGAGTGGTGATAAAGGGCATCCTTCTCTTGTTCCTGTTTTCAAGGGGAATGTTTTCAGCCTCTCTCCATTAAGAATGACATTGGCCATTGGTTTTGCATAGACACCCTTTATTATGGTGAGAAATTTCACTTCTGTACCTATTTTATTGAGAGTTTTTTCTCAGGAATGGGTGTTGGACTTTGTCAAATGCCTTTTCTGTGTCAATTGAGATGATCATGTGATTCTTTTCTTTTATTTATGTGGTGGATTAGGTTGATTGATTTTCTAATGTTGAACCCTCCTTGCATACCTGGTATGAATCCTACCTGGTCGTGGTGTATTATTTTTTTGATATGATGCTGAAGTCTATTGGCTAGAATTTTGTTACGAATTTTCACATCTATGTTCATTAGAGATATTGGTCTGTAATTTTCTTTTTTTGTGATGTCTTTGCCTGGTTTTGGTATCAGCGTTATGCTGGCTTCATAGAATGAATTTGGAAGTGTTGCTTCCTCTTCTATGCTCTGAAATAGCTTGAGCAGTAGTGGTACCAACTCTTCTGTAATGTTTTGTAGAATTCTCCAGTGAAGCCATCTAGGCCAGGGCTTTTTTCGGTTGGGAGTTTTTTTTTTTATTACCTTTTCAATCTCTTCTCTTGTTATGAGTCTGTTCATATTTTCAACATCACTTTGTTGTAGTTTGGGTAGGCCGTGTGTTTCTAGAAATGTATCCATTTCCTCTAGGTTTTTGAATTTGTTGAAGTATAGTTTTTCACAATATTCTGTTATAATCCTTTTTATTTCAGTTGGGTCTGTTGTAATGTCCCCCATTTCATTTCTTACTTGGGTTATTTGTGTCCTCTCCTGTTTTTCTTTTGTCAGTCTGGCCAGTGGTTTGTCGATTTTGTTGATTCTTTCAGAGAACCAACTTCTGGTTTTGTTGATTATTTCTATAGTTTTTCTGTTCTCTATTTCATTTATTTCTGCTCTGATCTTTACTATTTCCTTTCTTCCGGTGCTTGTGGGCTTTTTTTGCTGTTCTCTTTCTATTTGTTTGAGTTCTGTAGTTAATGTTTTGATTTTATCCATTTCTTCTTTTTTGATATGTGCATCTATTGCTATAAATTGTCCTCTGAGGACTGCCTTTGCTGTGTCCCAAAGGTTTTGGTATGATGTGTTTTCATTCTCATTTGATTCTAGGAATTTTTTTTATTCCATCTCTGATTTCTTCTATTACCCACTGATGTGTAAGCAGAGTATTATTCAGTTTCAATGTAACTGGTTTTTTTTCCTTGCTCTTTCTATTGTTAATTTCTACCGTGATGTCATTGTGGTCAGAGAAGATACTTTCAATTATCAACGTTTTGGATCTTGTTGATGATTGCTCTCTGGCCTAAGATGTGGTCTATTCTGGAGAACATTCCATGTGCATTGGTAAGAATGTATACTTTGCAGCAGTTGGATGGAATGTTCTATATATGTCTATGTGGTCAAGTTAGCTGACTGTGCCTTTTAGGTCTTCTGTATCTTTGCTGAGTTTCTTCTTAGTTGTTCTGTCCTTTTACTGAGAGTGGTGTGTTGAAGTCTCCTACTATTATTGTGGAAGTATCAATTTCTCTTTTCAGTGTTGTTAGAGTTTGTTTTATGTATTTTGGAGCCCTGTCATTGGGTGCGTAGATGTTTATTATGGTTATGTCTTCCTGATGGATCAACCCCTTAATCATTATATAGTGTCTTTCTTTGTCTTTTATGGTAGTTTTTTTTTAAAGTCTATTTTCTCTGAGATTGGAATTGCCACTCGTGCTCTTTTTTGGTAGTTGTTAGCTTGATATATTTTTTCTAACCTTTGACTTTTAATAAATTCCCATCTTTGTTTCTAAGGTGTGTCTCTTGTGGACAGCATATTGATGCATCCTGTTTTCTTATCCATTCTGTCACTCTCCATCTCTTTATGGGTGCATTGAGTCCATTTACATTCAGTGTAATTATTGATAGATATGAGTTTGTTGCTGTCATTTTGTAGTGCTTGTTTTTGTGGTGCTGAAGTTTTCTTTTTTCTTCTTACTCTCTTGTGCTGAGTTACTTGTGTTTGTGGATTTTTTTCATTTCTTTTGTTTTTGTAGGTTTTGCTTTGGTTGAGACTTTATGTTTTTCCTCTTTTTTTTTTAATGAGTATTTTTGTTAACTTTCTTTGTGATTACCATGAATTTTACCCTTATCTTCCTAAGTTTGAAGCAGTCTACCATTACTTGGTATCGCCTTGCCTTCCTCTCCATTAGAAGGTTCTATACCTATGTCGTTTATTCCCTCTTTCATTGTTTTGATGTTGTTGTCATCCATCGATTAAGTGCTCTGATTCCCTGTTGTATTTCTTTTGGTTTTGGATAGTCCTCGAGAGTTCATTTCCTAGATTGGTATCTGGCTGGTATGATCCTACGTCCTAGATTCTGCCTGTGAGCTGAAGTTGTTTGTCCTCATGTGGGGTTATATGCGATTTAAACATGGCTGCACAATTTACAACTGCAGCCCCCACAGGCCTCTATGCTACATAGCATGTTGAGACTTTTCCCCAATATGTTGAGACTTGTCCCCAACATGTTGAGACTTGTCATGACTTGTTTTCCCAAACCTATTGTCCCTTTACTGATTGGCTTGTTTACCTGAATTCCTTCTCCCTTGCCTGCACCCAAAGCCCATTGTTCTGTTATTTGCTTCAGTGCTTGCTGTATTGACTATAAATAAACTCCTGGGACTGAAGCCAGGGTCGACTCCTCAGAGTGACCCTCCTGGCCCCACTTCTCTGTGAGAGTTGTGTTTGGTTACTGTCTCCACTGTCCTGACATTCACCACCACTGCAACATCATCAGATCAAAGAACTCTCTTTAAAAATTGTTTTATGTTTGGTTTGACTTTTACATATTCCCTTAATTTCTGGTTATCTGGAAATGTCCTAATTTCACCATCAAATTTGAACGAGAGTTTTGCAGGATATATTATTCTTGGCTGGCAATTTTTTTCTTTCAAGATTTTATATATGTCATCCCATTGCCATCTTGCCTGCATGGTTTCTGCCGAATAACCTGAGCTTAGTCTTGTTGTTTCTCCTCTGTATGTGACTTTTGTTTTTCATGAGCTGCTCTCAGGATTCTTTGTCCTTGGTTTTGGCAAGTGTGATTATGATATCCTTGGTGATTTTCTTTTGGGGTCTCTCCTATATGGGGTTCATTGAGCTTCTTAGATGGCCAGCTTTTCATCTTTCATGATATTGGGGAAGTTTTCTGTCAGCAGTTCTTCAGTGATCCTCTCTGCATTTTCTGTTTTCTCCCCCCGTTCTGGAATTCCAATTACTTGAAAATTTTTGCTTTTGATTGTATCCCACATAACTCTCAGGGTCTCTTCATTTTTCTTTGTTCTTTTTTCTGAGTTTTCCTGAAACAGTGTTGTATCCAAGTGTTTGCCTTCAATTCTGCTGATTCTGTCTTCCACCATTTCAAATCTGCTTATCAACCCTTCTATAACAACGTCCATTTCTGAAATCTTGTTGTTTATCTTTTGGATTTCTAATTGCTGTCTTTGTATAATTTCTAGTTGTGAATTTATTTTGGCATTGTGTTCCTTCATTATATTCCTGAATTCTTCCAATTTTTTGTCTGTATTTTCCATGAATTTGTCTATTTTTTCCTCATGTTTGTCAGCTTTTTGCCTCAGCTTTTGGAGAATTTTGAGTATTAGAGATTTGAATTCCCGATCAGGTAGTTCTAATGCATTTTCTTCCACTGGAAAGTCATCCGGTATTTTATTTTGGATGCTTACTGGAACCATCCTGTCCTGTTTTTGTAAATGGTTTGATATTGTCTGCTGTCTTTGGGGCATTCCATAGTTATTTTTCTCATTTATTGATTGTAGATTTGTTTGTTTCATCCCTTTTTAAAAAAAATTTGCCTATGTCTGAGCAGGCGGACTGTGTGTTCTTTGTTGTTTGTTCATCTGTGGGCACAATACTTTTCACCTCCTTCTCCAATTGGCAGGGTCAGTCACTCAGATATTGTATGGCAGGGCAGGTCTAGCTGAAGAGGAGTTACCGGGACAGTTTGTCTGTGGCACTTACTACAGCCTCCAGAGTGGGTTGGTAATCAGTGCAGGGCAGGTTCCAGTAGGCCGTTCCTGTGCTTCTTGGTGGTGTGATGTTAAGCACACGGTGCAGGTAGGCAGGATGTAGCAGGGAGATTGTTATCTGTGGAGCTAAGATGAATATGGGAGAGAGGAGAGAGGAACAGGAGCCAAAAACATACAAACAAACAAAAAAGAATGCTAGGGGAGCTTGCCATTTGAGTAGAGAGATGAGAGACTATGAAATGGAGAAAAACAGAAAAAAAATAGAAAGGGGAAGAGGAAGAAAAGAAAAGAAAATCATGAATAAATTAAAATCGGAAAGGTTAAAGAACTGCAAAGTTCCCACTGATCCCACCAGTGCAGTGCAGCTATGAGATTTAGGGAAGTCGCTCTCAGATGTTGCAGTACAGCCTGGCCATAAGGTGTAGAGGTATACAATGCCAGGTATTCAGGGAATAGAAAGAGAAGTAAGATATAGAGAGACAAGAAATGAATAATGAAGAAAGACAAAAAGGGGAGAAGAGGGAAAAGAAAACAAAACAAATTAAAAAAAACAAAAGAAGAAGAAGAAAAGCCCCCCAAAAAACAGAAAAAAAAAAAAAAAGCCAAGCAAAAAAGAAATGTCCTTAGGAATCCTCTGCACATCTGTGCAAGCCAAAGGGTAGTCTCCTTGCCACACATCACCGCCTGGCCAGAAAGGGCTCCCAACTCAAGAAAAGGAAAACAAACAAATTAAAAACAAACAAATGAACAAAAGACCCAGGATCCCACCAGTGCAGCAGCCCAGACCGAGAAGCAGCTCCCCATTCAAACGGAGCTCCACAGCCCCTCAGGAAGAAACAAAGATGGTGCACAGAGCCAGGTATTTGAGTGAAAGGAGGGGGAGGTGGTGAGAGGTAAGGAAGAAATCAAAAGGAGCATAAAAAAAAGCAACACCAGCAGCCAACAAATGGCACTCGGAGAGCCGGCCTGTTCGGGTGTGTGGAATCCAAACAGCCGGTGTTTCTCGGACAAGAGACTGTGTCCGTAGGAAGCAGATGTGGCCGAGTGTGGGTGAAGAAGGGTAGAGGGTGGGAAAGTGTATATCACAAATTACCGGTTGTTTTGTCTCCTACTGGAAGCTCCGTGAAGCTGCTTTCTTGTACCCCCTGTTTGCTGGTCTCCGATAGGAGTCCAAGATGGTGGATCCGTGCTGCATTAGCTGGTAGGGGACCTCTGCATGAATCTCTCCTCGCTCTCCGTTCTCTGTCAGTTTTCTCACTCCATTTGGTGCTTGGCTGAGTTCTTTATTTCTTCATTTGATGTTTTAGGGTTTCAGGATTGTTGTTTTCTCTGTTTGGCTTAGTTTTTCAGATCTTTCCTGTGGAGGGACGTCATGGTGCTTCTGCCTAGAGTGCCATTTTGCCAGAAGTCTGGAAATAACATCTTTGCCGAAGTAATTAGTTAATCTAAGATGAAGCCACACTGCATTAGGATGATCCCGAATCCAATAGTGTCATTACAAGAAGAGAAAACAGAGGTACAGAAACAGATGTAGGGGGGATGCCATGTGATGGTGGAGGTAGAGATTGGAATAATATGTCTACAAGCCAAGGAACACCAAGAATTGTCAGCAACCACCTGAAGCTAGGAAGAGGCAAGGAAGTATCCTTCCCTACAGCATTCATGGTCCTGTCAACACCTTGATTGTGGACTTGTAGACTTTAGAACTGTGAAACAATAGAAGTTTGTTGTCTTAAGCTATCCAGTTAGTAGTAATTTGTTACAGGAGTCCTAGGAAACTAATACATATAGTATTTTTAAAAATCAATAAGGAATATGTTAAATTTGAGTAAAGAAAACCGATCAATCCAACCAAGGCTAGAAAGGAGAGTGGGGAAAAAAAAACCCTGGACAGCATGATAAGTAGAAAATACAGACTATGATGACAGAGATAACTCCAAATATACCATTAATGCTAATGAATATAATGGCGGAATGGAAAAGAAGTTTACCTTGGCTAGAGTGCATGTTTAGTCTTTTTCCAATGACTGCTCACCTATTAAGAGCAAAAACTTTCAGTTTAGAATAAAAAATTCTTGTGATATTTTATGAGACAAACTAAATGCTACGGTTACACATACGAACCAAGTTAAGTATCTCAACAGAAAATACAACTCCTGTATTTTTGGTGCAAATAACGGTAATATGAAATTCTTTCAAATGCAATTCTACCATCTCAATGCACAACTATAATTGAATGCCACCCCACCCTTGTAAACAAATCATTTTTTTGAAGCATGTTTTGCCTTCAATGCTTTGCTTTTCAGTGACCTCTCTGAAAACTGTATGTGTGCACATCAAAGTCAGATATGCAGATGAAGGCCCCCATCCTGCCATGAATTTATCCAAAGCTCTTTAAGACCTCATGAGAGCTCAGGGTTCAGTAGAATGGGTTTTTAGGTTATCAGAGAAGCCTTAGCAGTATATGCATATAGGGGCCCACAGAGAGACATTAGTAGCATTTCTAAAATCATTAATTTGAGTTTCCCCTTCTCCTAATATCCTAGCTGTTTATCTCCCTCTTTTTCTCACCTTCAACCTGGCAGGCACTTCACTGATTTTAAGATGCAAATTTTTAGCATCTCTGAGATCAAGAAGCAACTTGCAAATGGCGATATGTCGGCTAAATTAGTAAATTTCTTCTCCAGTGGCTCATAAAAAATGGTGCGTCTTGCAGTCGATGGCATTTTATAGTCAATGAAATTTGGTCTCTTTTTATATGTTTACTTCCACCAATACAAGTGTGACTATCTTGCTAACTATTTCAGTCACTCATCCATTGTCCATTTAAGGGGTGTGTTTGTGTGTTTTGGTGTGTCTATATGCTAGCTTTTTTTTTCCTCTGGTAAAATATTTCCAGATACATATTTTTATAGAACACTATAGCACTGCGCTTTCAAAACTGGACCAACCAACAGAATCACCGGAAACCAAAAAACAAATAAACAAAGGGACTAACCCAGTTGCCATCAAATCGACTCTGACTCATCATGACAACCCCATGTGTGGCAGAGTAGAACTGTGCTCCATAGGGTTTTCTTTTGGAAGAACATATTTATTTTTAAAATATATTTTATTTATTTGTTGTTGTTGAGAGTATACACAGCAAAAACATACATCAGTTCAAGTTTCTACATGTATATTTCAGTGACATTGTTTTCTGAGAGAAGTGCAAACATTCTCACTTTCCTTTTCTAAGTCGTTCCTCCCTCCTTAACATAAACTCACTGCCCCCTAAAGTTCCTATCTAATCTTTTGAGTTGCTGTTGTCAAATTTGATTCCATAGCAAAACAAAAACAAAAGCAACCAACAAACCAAACCCATTGCCGTCAAGTCAATTTCTACTCATAGCAACCCTATACTCTACAAGACAGAGTAGAATTGCCCCATAGGGTTTCCAAGGCTGTAGCCTCTAGAGAACCAGACTGCCACATCTTTCTCCCGAGGAGCAGCTGGTAGATTTGAACCGCCAACCTTTTGGTTAGCAGCTGAGCACTTAACCACTGAGCCACCAGGGCTCCTTCGATCCCACACAGATAGATTTTAAAAAGGCATAATGCTCAAGGCAGACATTCTTTACTAGTTCCATAGGGTTTTTAATGGCTGGTTTTTCAGAAGAAAATTACTAGGCCTTTCTTCCAGGGTGTCTCTATGTGGACTCAAACTTCCAGCCTTTCAGTTAGCAGCTGAACGTATCAACTGCTTGTACCACTCAGGGAGTCCAGAATCACCAGAGGAGCTTTTAAAACAACACAGATATCTATACTCTCCTCCCGAAGTTCTGGCTCTGAATATGGCTGAGTATTTGCATTATTAGAAAGCTGCGGGGCTGATTCTGATGATCAGAGAGATTTGAAGAGCCAAGCCTCAGATGAGCAAGAAAGAGGAATGTCGATCTGCTCTATAGAAAGCGTGTGAAAAAATATTTTAATATTTAAATATCTCTCTCTTAAAGTAGGGGAAGAAGTCTATCCAAAATCTTGTCCTTTCATATTTAAAGTTTCTTTTGTTCTATGAAAATTACCACATTCACGTTCATTGAATTTTCCTAGCACTGGAAAGTCAACTTTATGATCCAGAAAGTATTAAAAAATTGTTTTACAGTGACTGTCAAAGTTTAAATAGAGTTTTAACCAGGGAAAACTATATTAATTTCCACTGAAGCTTCAAAATCAGTTCGATTTAGCCACTTTTTATGTTGCTTCAATGGTTTATGGTACACTGATTGTCCCAGACATCACGGAATTGTACTAGTCTCCTGAAATACTGGGTTTTACTTATTTAATTTTGGTAGGTTTCTTTGCACACGAGGAGGCACGATTTAGGTGGAAAGAGCCAAGAATCACAGGAGACCTGCCATTAACTGTGTGACCTTAGGCAGGTCACTTAATTTCTTTTGGCCCCAATTTTCTCATCTGTAAAATAATTAGGTAGGATTAGATGACCCCTACAGTTCCTTCAACCACTAACATTACATGGTTTTTGTGATCTGAAGGGAGGCAAAGCCACGTTAGATTTACAGCTGATTGGCAGGGACTAATTAATTTGCCACGTGAAGTTAAGATTTTGCTACTGGTGACCTTGAACTGTGACAATTCAGTGCACTAATAAATGAGTCTCAGGGAAAATATTTCAAGCGAATCGAACTTCAAGGAAAAAAAAAAATTAGAGAAATCTAGAAACTAGTTTAAATAAGTTTTTTAACTTAATACAATCCCTACAATAGAATTAAACATAGAAGGTGTTTTCAAAACAAGTAATTTACAAGAAACTTCCTACTCCAGTAAAAGAAAACAAAAATAAAACCTATTAAGAAAAGTGAGAGTAGTTGTATCAGTTTGGAAGATATCAATTGTAAGTAATAGAAAGCCCTACTCAAACAATAAAAGAAATCTATTGGCATATATAACTGTTAGTCTGGCCGTACTGAGTGGGCTCCAGTCAGATTTGACCAGGAATCTGGCTTAATTTCTTAGCTGTTCACTTGGCTCTATCTCCCTTAAACTCGTTTCCTTGATGAGAGCAAAATAGCTGCAGCAATTCCAGGTCTCATTTGCTTACATCACACTATCTAGAGCAAGGGAGAGAATTTTTCTTCCCTGCACCATGGAATAAAGGTTTGAACTTCCCTCTGGTCCAGCCTGAACCAATGCCCTTGGTTAGATGAACGTCACATCCTGATTGATCCAGATTACTGCTCCTCCCTCAACTAGTTGGGATTAGATCAACAGATGGATTAACATTAATAGTCTGTCACCTGGAGCTGGATTGGAATCAATTCTATTCAAACTACATTCATGCTGCACATTGGGAGAGGGTTGATTCCCCAAGTTGGGATTAGATCAACAGATGGATTAACATTAATAGTCTGTCACCTGGAGCTGGATTGGAATCAATTCTGTTCAAACTACATTCATGCTGCACATTGGGAGAGGGTTGATTCCCCAATAGAAAACCTGGTTGCTCTTTGTTGTTTGCTATCGAGTTGATTCCAACTCATAGAGACCCTACAGGGCAAAGCAAAACTGCCCCATAGAGTTTCCTAGGCTGAAATCTTTACAGGAGCAGATTGCCAGGTCTTTTTTCCAGAGGAGTGGCTGGTGGGTTCAAACATTTCAGTTAGCAGCCAAGTGCTTAACCATTGTGCCACCAGGGCTCCTCTGCTTGCTCTTGTTGTTGTTGTTAGGTGCCGTTGAGTCGTTTCCAACTCCTAGCAATCCTATGTACAACAGCATGAAACACCGCCCGGTCCTGTGCCATCCTCATGATTGTTGTTATGCTTGAGCCCAGTGTTGCTCTTAGGAAGGGGAAAAACAGTAAGAGATACTTGGTAGACAGCTACTTACAAGTTGAACATGATTTCTGCATTAATCATTGTCTCTGTCTGGGTTCTCTAGAGAGGCAAAACCAGTAAAGCATATAAATATATATATAGAGAGAGATTTATATCAAGGAAACTGCTCATGCATTTGTAAAGGCTGGAATGTCCCAAGTCTGTGGATCAAGATAGAGGCTTCTCTTGATTCACGTAGCCGCAGGGGCTGGTGAACCCAAGATAAGCAGGTCGGAAAGAAGGGCTCTTGCTCACAGGCTGCGAAGATCAACGAATCCCAAGATCAGCAGATAAGCTGCTAGCTCAAGTCCCAAGAACCAGAAGTCAGATGAACAGGAAGCAGCTGCAGGATCCAGAGAGGGCAAAAGCCAGAATGTCCACTTATATTCGGATGCAGGCTACACCCCCAAGGAAACTCTCTTTCAACTGATTGGCTACTCACAGCAGATCCTATCATGGGGGTGATCACATATAAACACTGAGAATCGTGGCCCAGCCAAGCTGACACACAATCTTAACCATCATAATCATGGAGAAAATTAGGAACTTATGACCCCAAGATTTTGTACTGAGGTATAGGCCAAAAATAGTCACAGAGTTTTAAAATATTAATCAAAAGTATAAAGGAAAGCCTGTATAAATAAACTCTATCTAACATGTGACGATAATAGCAGAGGGTTAAGAATTTGAGTCAGAATACACAGGTTCAGATTTCAGTTCATAATAGCTAGGTGACCCCTGTCCTCTATCTATATTATGGTTACAATAACATTTATGTCATGGTGATACATTTATTTTGTGAGAAGGACATAAGGTATGTAACATTTTTCTCAGAGTTAGCTGTAGATGTTCTTAGATGTTAGCTGTAGCAATGTGCTGGTGAAACTGCTAAAAACATGAAAGACAGTGTCTTAAACCAGAGAAGTGATAGTTTTCTGCAAAAGGATCTGAGAGGTCACAGCTGCGGTGATGCTCTATTTAGAACGTTCACACAGCTCAGAAAAGATGCTAGTTAATTGTGCATAGGTAAATAAGGATCTAATGAAGGAAACTGAAGGATTGGGTTGTGAGGAAAGATGAAAAGAAAAACAAAATCTTTAACTGTCAGGGAAAGCTTCCTAACTGTAAGAGCTCTCCCTAAGAAGTGGGTGGAAGTTTCAATGTTTTGAGGACGTTGAAAATGCAATTGGATAAATTGAGTATCTAGTTCACCTAGAACCAGTCAGGCATAATATAGACACATAACAAATGTGTGTTGGATAAATGAAGTTCTATAAATTATTGCATGTTGATTAATTCACCAAATTTGGGTTGGGTTCCTGCCAGGCACTGATCCAGGACTTGGTGTATATTAGCAAACAAATGAGACAGAAGTTCCTGCCTTTCTGAAGCTTATATTCATTATTAACTTTCTAAGTAAACAGTTTATTAAGTTTAGAGTTCTCTTCTCTTAGACACAGAGATCTGAGGGAACATTAATGTCTTACAGGCCAGAAAACAAAGTTCTTTGTGCTAATAGAAATTCCGAGAGTTTAAATGAATAAATACAAATTGTTTGAAATATTTACACTAAAATATAGATGAAACTAAACATTTGTCAATTATCAACAGTTAAATATCCACAATAATTTTGATTTGTGAAACATTGATAACTTACTTTAAAATTTTTGTAGACTTATACTCTTGATATTCATTATTGATACAATGAAATGCAATGCTATTTCATTTGTGGTAGAATGTGCAATGCCATCTTTGCTCAAAGCTCATCCCCTGCACAGTGCCTTGCACAAAGTAGATGCACAAATTGTACCTCCTCAACGGGAATATATAATGTAGCCTGCTATAATGTCATGGCACTAAAAATATGATTTGTCTAACATCTGTGGGAGAATTTCTCATAGTAAGAAAACTGCATTTGTGTGAAAAATATATCTTGATAACTTGGAATTAAACAGTTCATTCCAAGGGATGTGAGTAAGGATTGCTTATTACCCTGGAGAGGTTGGAGCAAAGGAAGAAGAGAGTGGAATGGGTCTATTAAAATGGCAGAGAGCCGGGTAGAGTGTGGTATGACCTCTTCCCATGACCTTGTGAAATTCTAGGAAAGTTTTAGAATGCATGAAATTGTTGGTTAGAATTGATCTTTTGTGGAAATCAGCATAGAAGTGTAATTTTGTATCTAGGTCAGCAAGAGCTGGAAACAGGCAGCAAACACAAATTCACAGAGAAGATCCGAGTACAAATTGTCAGGAATCAGTGGAAAGCATGAAGATGGTTCTGGAGACTCCTGGGTCATGAAAATAAGGAGATTATAGGAGTTTACCTAAATCTTGTGTTGAGAGGGTATAGGTGAGGGCCAAGAGACAGCCCGTTGCTAGGTTGAAGGCAGCAGGTAGAGGTAAGAAGGCACCCAGCAGACCACTGGGTTACAATAAGTATAAACAAACTACAGTGAAACCCATGAAAGCCAGAACTCAACCAGACTGCCTTGTTTTTCCAAGTCTTGCAAGTTTTTCACCTTTGACAGGGTGCTTGCTACTTTTCTATTGATCTCTGTTAAGAATCCTACCTTATAAACACCCTGTGAGTTTTCCTTCTCTGACAGGTTTTTGCCTCACACAGGTTCCAGCTTTCACAGGTTTCACTGTAGTAATGCATCCGTTCTCCACCGCTTGGCAAATCTGTCCTTCAATAATTCAGCCAATTGTACTTGTAGGCCCTTAGGTTAAGCATTTAGAGTTGAAGTTTGAAATGCGATGGTGGCCATTCCCTGACCCTTCCACACTTTCTTGCTGACTGATAACAGACAGCTAAAATTTCTTGAGCAGCTACTATATATCAAGTGTGTTATTATTATTTTACAAGCAGTATCTTTTTAATCCTTACACCAACCCTGTGAGGTAGGCACTGCTTTTATCCTCATTTTACAGAAAAGGAAACTGAGACTTAAAAAAGATAATTAACTTTCCCGAGACCACACAATTAGGAAGTGGTGACTAGGAAGTAGTGAAGTGAGAATTTTTTTGTTTTTATTTTTAGGTGGGGATTTGAAAACCCTGGCTGTCTAACTACAAAAACTGTTCTTACATGCCAGATTTTATTAATTGCCCATCATCTGAGTATCCACTGTTTCATATTAAGAGATAGAGAGTTATGTTTAGAAATGTATTCAGCTTCCAGAGCAGAGAAACATTAACCTGGATCTGAACAGTGGTTTCCAACTCATAGCTCACAGACTACTAGAGCATCATGTTATTTTTCAAAGGTGCCATAAATCCGTATGTGCTCTAAATCCTTTCTATAGCCTGAATAAATAATATGAGCAGCTGCATAAATCATAGTCATCAGGCACCAAACACCCAACATACCAGGCTTTCAGGAAATCCCGTCATGACCACTGGGTTTCCTTTCCTAGGGTTGTCTCAGGGTCCCTGGGCTTTGTGCAGCACCAGAGCATAAGGGGGCCCTTGCATGAGAGATCATCACTGAGAGGCCCAGCCCCTGTGGGTCCCTTCATGTCTAGCTGCTCTGTGGCTCCTGGGTGGTCTCAATCCCTGTGGGCTCAGGACCTGCCAGAAGATAGGTTTCAAGCAACTTCTACTTTCAGTCCTGTACAAATTCCTGAGAACTGGTATTTTGAGTATTTTTGTTTTTGCCTGCTCAGTAACCGTAAAGGTTAAGACCATGTGTCAGCTTGGCTGGGCTATGATTCCCAGTGGTTTGGCAGTTATAATGTAGTTTGACAGTTGTATGATGTTGTGATCACTTCCATGATGAGATTTGATATAATGTGATCACCTCCATGATAGGATCTGCTGTGAGTAGCCAATTAGTTAAGGGGGAGTTTCCTTGGGCATGTGGCCTGCATTGAATATAGGTGGACATTCTGGCAAAGCTCAGGGGTTTTGCTTGCTATGGATCCTACAACTGGCTCCTATTCGTCTGACTTCCAGTTCTTGGAACTTGAGTTAGCAGATTACCTGTGATCTTCCCTGCTGATCTTGAGATTCGTCAATCTTTGCAGTCTGTGAGCAAGACCCCTACTCTCTGACCTGCTGATCTTGGGTTTGCCAGCCCCTGCGGCTATGTGAATCAGAGGAAGCCTCTAGCCTGACCCTTGGACTTGGGACATTCCAGTCTCTATAACCATGTGAGCCATATCCTTGATATAAATCTCTCTCTATATATATTTATACACTTTACTGGTTTTGCTTCTCTAGAGAACCCAGCCTAAGACAGTAACTATTCCTTATTTTGGTAACAGCACCTTGATTTCCTTTGGGAATACACTTCTTCTCCACTTCTGGTTATATGGGTTATAAGGGAGTGATTCTTCAAGAAGTAGACACATGACACAATTGTGGTCAATAAGTGCATTTCAGCTTTTTGACCACAGTGTTTGGTCAAAAGATGGGCAGGAGTCTCAGGCTAGGCCAGTAAGGCCCAATCCAGGAACTGTGGAACTATGTAGGGAGAGGCTCTCTCTCTCTGCTAGGGTTGAGAGGCCTAGACTGCTGGTAGCCAGGGAGAGAAACTATATGAGAATGAAACCAGCCCAAAGGAAAGCAGAACAGAGAAATGAGCAGAGACATATCTAACAATTGAGCTTTGGTTCCACCCACACTTGGACTTCCCAGGTGAGGCAATAAATAAGTTTTTGTGATGATTTCACATTTGTCTTGCAGTTAAAAAGATGCTCATTGATAGAGTTTTCACTGACATACTGAGTTCCATGCTTGGAGTGCAGGGGAGGGAAAAATTAAAAAGTTAAAATTATGTTAAGATCTTAAAAATTATCTTTCCACATACATCTTACACATATAGTAGAAGATTGTTCATTCAGGCTACATGGAAATAGCTTCCTCTCAATTAATGATATTTCCAGAGTTCAGATAGCTTAATTCAAAAAGACCAGAATAATAATAACCAAACTGGTTCATTCCCAAAATATTCTGGATGCATTCTTTTGGGTTTTCTTTCTGTTGTATAAATTAATAAATAAGATGCATAAAAATAGACATTTTTAACCATTGCAATTTAAATCTTCAAAACATTTGTTACTTGCCAAAATATACAAACCACAAGTTGTTTGACTCACACAACCCTGTCAGTATTACTCATTTGCTCCTGCAGTATGATGTCTTCCTAGCATACCATACATTATAATGAACTGTCCTTCAATTTATTACAGTGGTGTGATTTTTAAAAATAGTCATATAGAAAAATTAGAATATTCCATCTTGACGCTTTTGTTGTTTAAACTCCCAGATAAATGACCTACATCTTCAAATGTATGGGGATGCTGCTGTAATTTTATAAAGTAAAAATATTTTTTTAAAGGCCTCTCTGGCACTATGTATTTCCCTAGTCAACAACTATTGAACAGAGTTCTCATGATTTTCTTTTTCTTTTTTTTGGTAGAAAGAGATCCTTAGCCTTCAGGAGTTGGAAGCCACTGATAGAGGGATTTCGTCGCCTTTGCTCTAATGGTGTTCTACATCACACACACTCCAATTGCCATCGAGTCAATTTCAACTCATAGCGATAGTAAACTTAAAAAACAAAAACAATAAAACAATTGTCATTGAGTAGACTCCTACTCATGGTGATCCTTTGTGTGTAGAACTGTCCTCTATGGGGTTTTCAATGACTGATTTTTTAGATGTAGTTTGCCAGGCCTTTCTTCTGAGACACTTCTGGGTGGACTCAAACCTCCAACCTTTTGGTTAGCGGATGTGTGTGTTAACTGTTTGCACCACCCAGGGACTCCTAGAAAACTAAAGACTCCTAATATCTGAAGAGTTCACCCACCCCAAATCCTTAGCATGGTTCAAAGTCACCCCTTTGGAGACACAAGTTGCCTCTTGTAAGTTAAGGCCTTTTGTTGAAGATTTTCCCTTCTTTTACTAGCCTCCTTTCTAAAAAAAAGAAAACATTTTAGGTCCCTAGCAGAGAAAATCAACTCATTTCAGCTGAACTCATTCAACGTTCAGCATCCCTGATGACAACATGAAAGTTGACAAGTTTACTAGACTGAACAAATGAAAAATCCAACCATCGCTTCTGAGAAGAATACTTATGATTCAGAATTAGGTAATTTTAGGATTAAGTTTTGTCAGTTTCTTTTCACACCTCTCCTTAGAGGGGAAAATTAATCCACAGCTAACGTCCCACATATTTACAATAAAGACCAACACATTTTAATCCATGGACGATGAAAGCTGCTTTTGTGTGCGGTTCTCTTGCCTTGATCTATTTGCACTAAAGCCCCCAGGGAGGCATTTCTGTACCAGTGTTACCTCTGCCTGCAGGTAACTGCTTTGGAAGAAAACCCATTTATCTGGGGTGGAAATAGAAAAGTCGGCAAATTTGTGACAAATCACTAAGGATAAGATGTTTTAAGCAGAGAACAATTCCTGAAAAAAAAATTTTCACAGAATTCGTTTTATTCTCTTCTTCTCAACACGCAACGATAGCCACTGTTATGTTAGCATATGTCCTGAAACACTTTTTTAATACATACACATACACATTTGCAAATATAGGATTACAAGTACTTTTAAGAAGAAAACTATTAATCTTGAAAAATCATTTTGACATGACATGAGAGTCTAAAAATTATATGTATTCTAGATCATTTTGTGGTTAGCAAGAGAGGATAATAAAATCCTCAGGGCAACTGGCATTTTATGCATGGGAAAACTATGCCCAGGAAAATGCACGGAGATACCTACTATCAATTCTTTCCTCAAGTAGATGCTATTAAAAAAACCCTGTTGCCATCGAGTTGATTCTGACTCTTAGTGACCCTATAGGACAGAGCAGAACTGCCCCATAAGGCTTTCAAGGAGTGGCTGGTGGATTCGAACTGCGGATCTTTTGGTTAGCAGCCTGAGCTCTTAACCACTGCACCGCCAGGGCTGGGAGGTCACAGTTAGAAGCTAGTACTCAGGTTGGTAGTTCGAACCCACCCAGCGGCTCCATGGGCGAAAGACCTGGCGATCTGCTCCTGTAAAGGTTACAGCCTAGAAAACCCTAGAAGGCAGTTCTACTCTGTCACATGGGGTTGCTATGAGTCGGAATCAACTTGACTGCACACAGCAGCAGCTACAACTCACCACATCCACGAGCCTAGAAGAAGCTGCAGCATTGCCTGTGTGCTCAAGTGCCGTGCTCTGCAGCACAATGAAAAACAAACGTGTCTAGCATGGAACATTGTTGCCTCTTTCCATATTTTCCCCACTGTTTTCTACTTTTCATCATTATTTCCTAGTGGGCATTTTGAACCGAAGTGCTGACACAGATGGAAGACTCTCTTTGTGGAAACTCATTTCTTGGCCTCCGTAACTATTTTCTTCTGGTTTCCTTCTCGCTGCTCTAGCTACTCTCTTTCTGTTTTGCTGGATCTTCGTATATGTTTTGTTAACGGTGCTCTTCCTACATTCTGTCTGTAGCTCTCCTCTTTTCTCAGGTTTCTTCCTCTTCAATCTTTCTCTTCCACTCCTAAGGCTTTAAATAACAATTTTAAACAATTACATGCATCTCGAATTTCTACCTCTCTCTTGAGCTCCAGCACTGTACTTGCAACTGCCTGCGGGGGAATCTTTATTTAGGCGTCCGTTTTAACTTGAATTCTACTTGGAAAGCAGAATCTGAGACCAGGTAGTTTATTTTGGGATATGATCTCAGGGAACAGAAGTTTTGGACCAGCAAGAGTGGGAAAAAGGACAGAAGGAAAGTTATTTTATTTTTATTTTTGGCTTTAGCAAATAAATGTATTTTCTCACAGTTTAGGAGGCTAGAAGTTCGAATTCAGGGCATCGGCTCCAGGGGAAGGCTTTTTCTGCCTGCTCTGGATGAAAATCCTTGTCTCAGCTTCTTCTTGGACTTCCTTAGAGATCTTCCCATGGCATCTATCTTTCCACATTTCTGCTTACTTGCTTCTGTGCCTAATTTGCTCCTTTTACAAGGAGGCCTGGTGGTGCAGCGGTTAAGCACTAGGTTGTCAACCGAAAAGTCAGTAGTTCAAACCCACCAGCGGCTTAGTGGGAGAAAGATGTGGTAATCTGCTTCTGCAAAGATTACAGCCTTGGAAACCCTATGGGGCAGTTCCACCCCATCCCACAGGATAACCATGAGTCGGAACTGACTCGATGGCAATGGGATTGGCTTTTTGGTTTCATGTCTCAAAAGTGATTGGCTTAAAACACACCCTACGCTGATATGGTCTCATTAACATAACAAATAGACAATACCTATTCCCAAATGGGATAACACCCGTAAGCATAGGGTTAAGATTTACAGCACATATTTTTGGGGGACTCAATTCAATCCATAAGAATGGTGCAGTGCAAAGAGCACTGGACTAGCTGTTAAATCAAAACCAAAAGGGAAAGTTATTTTAAGGGTGTGATCCTGCATTTGTCTTTAGGACACTCCTCAGAATTGTCTACACAGAGAAAGAAAGGAAGAAGCTCTTATCCATTGGCTGCTATCCCTCATTTTTTGAAGGATTTCATTTTTTTGTATACTCTCTTACACTTGTAGTTGCACATGTACAAACGCTGAGTGGGCTCCTTTGCCACAGGCATCCCACCACACAGAGTCAGAGAAGCCTCTATGGAAAGAAGCTAGAATTGTGCAGGATGCGTCTGAATTTGGGCACAGTTAGCAGGAAGTGGATCGACACCTGACTGAACTGTTTACCTCATTCTTGACTGGGATCAGAGGCATAGCTGAAATTTCATAATGTGGTGTTCAAGAGCAGTCCAGTGCTGGGTCCCACAGATACTTCAAGCCTAACATTCCCTAAAATGAAGCCATTATCTACTCTTCCAAACCAGTTCCTTCTGTACTTTCTATCCTAGGTGAATGGCAACGTGACTTAAGCAGTATCCCAAGATAGAAAACGAGGAGTTATCTTTATGTAATCCTCTTTCTCATATTCCACACCCAAATGATCACATCACTCCATGAATGTCTTCAAATCTGGACTGTCCTTTGTAGTGGATGAAGAGTGAAAGAGAGGCCTTCTTTGGATCTGTCTAAATTATTTTTGCAAAATCAGGAGGCCAGGGAATGGCAGAACCAGGACTCAAACTGTTTTTGTGACTCCAGATTTTGTGCTTTCCCTAGTACAGTGTAGTTGCCTCTCATTCATTATGTGGACACTAATCACTGAACTGGAGCCCTGGTGATGCAGTGGTTAAGAGCTTGGCTGCTAACCAAAACGTCAGCAGTTCGAATCAACAGGTTGCTCCTTGGAAACCCTATGGGGCAGTTCTACTCTCTCCTATAGGGTTGCTATGGATCGGAATCGACTCAACAGCAACAAGTTTTTTTTAATCATTGAACTGAGGTAAAAGACTATTACCAAACTAATAATTAGTATGGAGAATGGTACATTGATAGCGCCTTATTTATTGATTTTATTTATATCTCTCCACTCCACTAAACTGTGAGTTCCTTTTTCATCTTTGAATCATGAACACCTAACTCAGTGCCTGCACTTTGGAGATACCTAAGAAATAATTCGTTTGATTGAATTGAACTTAAAAATTTGTCCTTTTTTCCACCTAGAGAAATTAGTCCTTGTTTGTCTTTTAACTGTTAACTACTAATGGCAATGTTATCAAGAGGACCAGTCCCTAGAGAAGGACATCATGCATGGTAAAGTAGAGGGTCAGTGAAAAAGAGGAAGACCCTCAATGAGATGGATTGACTCAGTGGCTGCAACTACAGGCTCAAACATAATGATTGTGAGGATGGCGCAGGACTAGGTCATGTTTCACTCTATTGTACATAGTGTCACTATGAGTTGGAACTGACTTGTTGGCACCTAACAACAACAATAACATTAATAACAATTATTACCTGCAAGCATTAAATAATCTACTTCCCTCATGTGTCCAATACCTGATGCTGTACACCCATAATGATCAGGGGACTAAACAGTCTTGACTATAGCCATATTTCCCATGCTAGCTGGTTTAGGCCAATGTGCGTTCTGAGGTGGGCACAGGACAAACAAATCTGTCTTGGAGAAAATATAGTCAGAATGCTTCTTAGAAGTGATGATGGCTAAACTTTGTCTTGCTTACTTTGGACATGTTATCAGGAAGACCAGTTCCTGGAGAAGGACATCATACTTGGTAAAGTAGAGGGTCGGTGAAAAACAGGAAGACCCTCAATGAAACAGATTGACACAGTGGCTGCATCAATGGGCTCAAACATAGCAATAATTGTGAGGATAGCACAGGACTGGGCAACATTTCCTTCTTACATAACATCACACTATGAGTTAGAACGAACTCAATGGCACCTAAGAAGAACAGCACAGGACTCCAGGGGTGATATTCAAAATGTTTAATGATCAGTTTGCCATGGTCACCGACCACTTGAAAGAGATTCCAGCTAGAAGACTGTGCTGGAGGAAGATCCTGGAGGCCTCCTGTTTAGCCATGCCTTAGCCATTTGGGTGTGGGATCATGTGACGGTCCCTGGAGTCCCAGAGGAGGGACTATGGCAGCTGGGGTGAGACGGACTGTTGGGGGAGGGGGCATGGCTCTTTACATATATAGGGACCGTGGAAACCCTGTCTTAGTCAGGTAAATCAACCCATGTTTATGGACATTTTGGATGGATTTCTTTTCACATCTGGATGCAATATTTTCATGTCTTGTTATATTAGAATATTGGTCTGAATATTGAGAAATACAGGTGCTAGATTTGCCTTTATCTTTTTTTTTCTTTTCTGGTACATCATCTTGGACAAGTAACTTAACTACTTTAGGTATCAATCTCCCAATCTGGAAAGTGGTGACTTGCTTATTTGCCTTATAACAATATTGTAAAGATTAGACAAGGTGATGTATTTAAAAGACACTATAAAAATTTAATATAAATTCAATTCAAAAACACTATGCTAATTTAATATAATATTTCTATGGCATCTAAGTTCTGAAATATAACTATATTTGTAAAATTTTAAGAACCAAAAACCTATTATATTTTGAATTAATTTCCTAAGATGATATGACTATTTCTTTTATGGATGGAAACATTTACTATTGATGCAAGTTTGTTCAAAATGTTTTATTTCTTTACAATCAATTGCTTTTGGCAGAATAATTTTTTTCTTAAAATCTTGGTTTATAGTATTTGGTTGGACCTGGAATAGCTCAGTAAAAAAAGAAAAAAAGCCTCTCAGGTCTGTAATACATACTTCTACACTAAGCCACCATCAGATGTTGAGACTTCTTGTTGTGTGCAGTGAAACATATTTACACTAACTTTGAAAAGAATTGCAGAAAGGACAGATAGTATACAGAAAAGCCCTGCACAAGACACTAGTTGAAAACATAAAGAGTATTTGGAATTTCCTAAGCCCTAGTGACGCAATGGTTAAGTGCTTGGCTGCTAACAGAAAGGTTTGAGGTTCTAACCCACCAGCTGTTCTTCAGGAGAAAGATGTGGCAGTCTGTTTCTGTATTGATTTACAGCCTTGGAAACCCTATGGGGCAGTTCTGCTCTGTCCTATAGGGCCACTGTCAGTCGGAATCAACTTGATGGCTACGGGTTTGGTTTTTTGTTTTTTTAAAGTCTTAATGTAAAGGATATGGGCTTGCATATGTGAATTTATCCTTTTATATAGCCTATACTCACTAATTCCTGGGAACTTTGACCAAATTATTTTTTACTCCTTTCTTCCATAGTATGTAGTATAATTTTTAGTAAGGTGTGTATCTTTTTTAAATCCATATATTATTGAAGAATTTTCTTGTTCCCTAACAAAACAGTAATAAACAGAACATTTTAAACAAGGTAGCTGCAATTGTTTTGTAATATGGAAAATAATTACCCATCTTTGCAAAAGAAAGTATATTTCCAAATGTCTTTGTGGGCTAATTTTATGTTATACATGTCAACAGAAAGAAAGAAAGCTTGTGGGCTCCTTCTATTTCTTTGAAGACCCATAGTATATCACTCTTTCTTTGACATGTAGTCATTATGTTGTTTATGAAAGTCAACTGTAGCTCCATAGGAGGTGTCCAAGAGATTTCATAGTAAGGTATAAAAGCTTCTTCCTTAGGAAATTATCTCAAAAGCATGCAATTTACTAACCCCTAGAGACATTTCATTTTGTAAATAGCTTCAAAAAAGTGCTCCTTATGTTAATTACAACTGAAACTGGACTTAAACATACCTGAAAAATATTGTTAAATTACTCCAAAACTTTCCTTTTCACAAAGGTATGTATATTTGATCAATTTGCAACACTTTTACAATATATATCACAGTAATCAAGATTATCTTCAAATTCTAAGTCAAAACAGGTGAACCCATACTGTAGTATATTCACAATGTCAGCAGAGAACAGTGGGCAAATAAGAGAAATGTTTAATATTTTTTCTCTAATTTGCATATGTCTTTACAAGACCATTGATTAATTTCATGTATACGTTTATAATGCTGGAACAAAACAAGAAATCCAAAATTAAAATATTTTTGGCTTCTGCTATCAAAACTATCAACAGTCAGTCGAATGAAACAGGTAACTGCTTTTTCACCTTTTATCCTAAGACGTGATTACAAACACCCGGATCAGACCCGAAGGAATCTGACCACAAGGGTGTTTATAAAGAAGATGTCTACCCACATTGACAGACAGCTCGATCTTCATCTTTAAACCAGTGCATGTAGGTTCACTGCAGTTAAAAAGACATGAAATACTTTCTTTTTGGCCCCCTTGCCCTTACTTGATCCTGCAAGAGAACAAATACATAACCTTAAAGACAGAACTCGTTCCAAAGAATGCCCAATTCCAGCGACAACTGAGGAGTCGAGGTGGCAGGCTCTCCTGCCAGAATGAGGCAGTTTGCCGTGTCGTTAATCTTTCATTCCAAGACAATGTTTATTTGGCTGATTTTTTTTTTTTTTGTCCTTGCAGATGTTGGAAGTACTTTCAGGTCAGATGCAAATACAGATGCATTACCACTTGACAGGCCTGTCAGTCATCTCCTGTTTAAAATGCTTTTTGGCACTTAGGGTATCAAGACTCATAATCATGCCTTTTCACGTTAAATTGTAAAGTCCTTTTATGGCTGTTACTGGCCTTTCTGGGGAGGTCTAATGCAGTGAAGCCTGAAGTTTCTGCTTTAGGCTTAGAGTACAGAGTCTCTAACAAAAGTTACGAACATCTACTGCAAAATAGATTAATTTCATTCAGGAAATACTTCCAGGAAGAGCAAGTATCCACAAAGACCACACTGAGGCAGACGGCGTTTCTCAAGTTAATTTGTGCTTGTCTATCTCCCAAAACAGCTTCTGTGGCTCTAAACCAGTTGTCTAGTACCATAGATCTCTGCAAACTGCATTACTTTAAGCAGACACTGTCGCGGTGAAAGTAAATGAACATGATTTATATTTACAGTTTAGAATCTTTTTTTTAAATAAATGGAAGAAAAGCTGGGACTATTTCAATTGTGCACTAAAAAAAGCAGTAATAATACAATAATACAAATAATACAATAATACAAGTAGCTACAAGGCAATTATTTACAGAAGCTCTTCCCTGTTATTTCCTTCTTTCTTATCTTGCTAATATTTATTTTGACTACTTGGCAAAGAGACTGACTTCATTCAGGATGAGAATAAGGCTAAATGAATGGTGCCACTCAGGTAGTTCAACAACAAAACCGTTATGTTTGTTTCTTCTTTTCTTTTAGTATTTCCTATTTGCACATTATGAAAATTATGCAACATTTACATAATTTGAGCTATAAGCTGCCAGTTTCCAAGGACAGCTGTTAGATGTTACAAGGTCACTTGCATTTATAAACATTTTATTGTATTTTTCACGTGTCCTAGTATTCGAAATTAGATTTGACCATCTGGTTGGGAGTAACTTGAGGCTCATTAGGACCAAGTGACTTTGTCAAAAAGAGCCAAAGTGAAATTGCCTACAATAACTTCCTCCAGACATTTATAAAATCTAAATCTGATTCTTATCGAATAGCGGTGGAGTTTACTTTTGTGTTAGGGTGTCTGTAGGCAAACAGAAAAAATTCAGACTTTTATCAGTATAAATCAATGGTTCTCTTAATGTGGTCTCTGATTGGCTTCACCTGGGAACTTGTTAGAAATGCAAATTATCAGGCCCAACCCAGACCTACAGAAACAGAAACCCTGGGGATGGAGCTCAGCAATCTGCATTTTAATAGGCCATCCAGGTGACCCTATACTCACTAAAGCTTGAGAACTACTGGTGTAAGTAAATCAAAAAGAATTCCATCGCTGTTGTTTCAAGCATAGAAGTAATTTTAAACTACAGTGTCATAAGTCTGAATAAAATCTGCACAGATACTTTATTTGCAGTGTTCATTTGAGTGTCATGGAATTATGTAGTCAAATTTTAAAAGTAACACTTAAAAGGATGCTGCTTTAAGCAAAACACTATTTTTTAAGGTATTACACCATCATCAAATCCCTGTCTTTTCACTTTGTTTCAGATCATATAAAGAAAAGTAAGGTGACTAACCGGCTGAAAACAATGTTAGTCATGTATATGCTACATTTTGATACCAAAATATTCCTTTTTAAATTTATTTTTCTTTCTGTACAACTGCTAGTCTCCGTGTTTGTTGTTTGTCATCGTCAGCAGCCTGCCAAGCTACACAATTGAAAGGTGAAAGGAGAATTTAGGTAGAGGCTTTTATAAATGGCACTCACTTGCTAGAAAATTCCTAGGATTTTCTACATGAAGAGAGCAAAGGAACTAACAAAGACATGTACCTTGCTTGAGTTAACACTGATAAATGGGGAGAAGCTGGTTGGTGTTTTAGATGAAAGACAACTTTGGGGTTATTGGTCATAGAGAACTGTGTGGTTTAGGATTCTGAGAAGAAATGGGGAACCAATAAGACAAAGAAGGGAAAATTTTTAATGTAAATTTCAACAGGCCAAAAGGACCAAGTAGAAGATTTCAATGGAAATTGAGATAGGAATCCAGTAGAGATGGCCATTTCCTAAGGGAAATAATGAACTCTAGTTTCCTTTTTGGGAGTCCTGGTGGCACAGTGCTTACAGTGCTCAGCTGCCAATCAAAAGGTTGTGGGTTCGAAATCACCAGCGATTCCGCAGGAGAAAGATGTGGCAGTCTGCTTCTCTAAAGATTTGCCTTGGAAACCCTATGGGACAGTTCTACTCTGTCCTATAGAGTCACTATGAGTCGGAATTTGGAAGAGGATTAGTCTGTGTTCCTCATATTCAGGAGATGGCCAGCAAATTATCTCCCTTGGGTTCAGGGCCTCAGTGTATCTTCTCTTTAGTCTGGTAGAAAGAGCCAGGAGTCAGAAAAGTCGAGGTCTCTTCTCTGCTCTCTACCTCTGGCTTAGAGATATTGGGAAAGTAATCCAATAACCCCTGCCTCTACTTATAAATTTCAGTTTGTTCCTTTATCTGTCAAATGAAGGAATTGCTCCAGAAAGACCCTCTAGCTACATGCAGCTCAATCATTCTCTGATTTTCTCTTTCCCATTGCCTGGCTATATGAGTGAAAACTAAGGATGAATTCCTAACCTATATATCACTTATTTTTGTTTTTGGAGAAAGATGATGATTTTGGCTATTTATCAGGAAACGTGTTTTCTAAGTACTGCTTCTAGTATTGGTGATGGATTTATATTGAGCCACCCAGTCTTTCACTCTATCCTACTTGTGACCGATGTTTACATATTGACTGGCAAAGGTTAAATGTTGAACTTACAGTTATGAATCAGAGGAAAACCCCCACTTAAGTTCACTTTTATGACTTTGACCTTATTAGCTCTGAACTTTAACCTCTATACAGCTGAGCTAACCAGCCACAAATGTGTACCATAAAAGAAAGTTCCTTGGTTGTTCAACCCAGTCATATTTACCAGATGCATGAGTTTGGGTAATCCACTTAAACTCTTGGTTTCCTCAAGTGTAAAATGACCACTGTGATTTCACCTTGCAGGGTACCTTTGAGTTGCTTTGTGATAATGCATTTAAACCATATCGATTAGATTTCAGTTCTTAGCAAGTGCTAAATAATTGATAGCTGAAGTGGTGGCAGAGATGGAATTGAAACAATGGAGATTGGTATTTAATGTAGAGGATGCTTAAGATAGCAATATAGATCATATTAAATGCAAATGTGAATACAGGTTTACCTTAGGTTTGTTACTGAAAGAAACAAACCTAAAGGCAGGTTGATACTGCCCCTTCCCTTCTTTGCCCCGTAAGTAGATGAATGCCAACCAGTCAGAATGCAAGTTATGTGAAAGTAAAGAGGTCAGGATTCCTAGAATCAGTTCAATTCCCAAGCATTAATTTTCTAAGTACTGATAAATCTTGACCTGTGAGTGTAGGTATAAGTTACTGAGAAGGTGTCTGTATCACATAAAATAAAAAATAAACTAATTTTTAAAACCTGCTTTAATATGAGGAAGGACTTCCAAGCTACCTCCTTCTCTTTTTCTTCATCTCTTTTTTTAGACTACCTGTCACAATAGTGATGCATAAAGGAGGAAATTAATGCAGGAGTGTGTTTTGTCCACAGGTAAAAGGAAAAGATGGATAGAAGGCTTGCCAGGTATATTTAAGGTCTGTAACTGCAGAACAGTTCTTTTCAGCAGCATGCTATTTGTTAATACATGATCAGCTTCATCTCGCCATGTTTGTACTAAAAATGGAAACTTCTGCTTGCCCTGTTGACAGAAACCATGGATTTAAGTTGCCTTTCATCTTTCTGTTTTCTTACTTGGGCAGCAACTGCCAGCCAACAACTTTAATATACCAGCTACTGTTGGACATGAGATGATTTCTTTTACAGACCAGCAGATCCTCAAAAGCAAATGTACTCCAAGTTACTGGGAGCCATGGGTAGGTCCGAGCCCTTCAGAACATAAAAGACAATCTGATGTCCACAATGCGACTGCCAGTGAGAGCGACACATGAAGGAGACAGAGCAACTGGCTCTAAGTGTAACTAGAGCAACTGAAAAATATGTCAGTGCTTTGTCTTGCCTGGAAATAATTTCTCCTTAAGCCCAGCATACTAGCTTAAAATCACCTACATCATTTGATTTGAGGAAGAATGTAATAATTATGTATAAAAAATGTTGTATAAGATACTTTTGGCTGCTCAAGGACCTGGAACATACAGGCTGTTGGTTGGAGAAGTTACGGCTCTTCCTTTTCCCTCTACAACATATCCATTTGCATTTGGATCTTGGATATCGCTACGGAACTGGCTAGATAGAAGAGGAAAGGGACTTAACTTTATGCCTTCTTATATGTTGAGGTCCAAAGATATAAGTCACGTCTGATGGCATCTGATAGCTAGACTTTTCTGTTTGGGGTCAGTTTTGCAGGAATGGGCAGGTCCCCATGATATTAAACTCATCCTAAGGGTGATGGGTCTGATCCAGTGTTGAGGTGGGGATGAGGGGTGGCAAAAGAGCTTAGCTAGTAGAAGGGGAGTCCCACTGATCAGGTCACAGTTTGCTGTAGACCAAAAAATACCCAAACCAGTGGCAGTGAGTCAATTCCGACTCACATACAGGACAGAGTAGAACTGCACCTGGGGGATTTGAACTGCCAACCTTTTGGTTAGCAGCTGTAGCACTTAACCACTACACCACCAGGGTTTCCTTGCTGTAGACATACCTTGGAAATGTGATTTGAATGTGATTAGAAAGAGCTGTACTATCAAAGATCTATAACATTTGGTGTTCAGATAGTCTTACAGACTAGCACAATAAATCTCTGTAACTCCAAACTGGTCTTCTTGTTTCCACTCTCATCCTGCTACAATCCATTCCTCATTTAGCAACTAGAGTGATGGTTTTTAACAGTATAATTCAGATTATTTTATTCCTGTTTAAAAGCTTTCAATAATTTTCTGTTTTACATATAAAAGTTTAAAGCCCTTTCTACGGCCTACGTAATCTATATAGTTGATCTCTGCCTATTTCTTGACCTCATTTTCTACTCCTCTCTTTGTCTACCAAGTTCCAGTTTGCCTTCAGTTTCTTAACAGGCCACATTCATTTCCACTCCAAGTTTTGTGTTCACAGTTCCCTTTGCTTTGAACGCTCTCTTCACAGATTTTCTCATGGTTGGATCTGCCTCAGTTCTAATGTTACCTATCATCCTTTCCCTCATCATCCCATCTAAAGTTGCCACCTTCCACCTCAAATCACTTCATTTGCAGTTATGAGACTACAAAATATTCTTATTTGTTTACACATTGACTCTCTTCCTTTACTAATGTAAGCTCTATGAAGGCTGGGACCCTGACATTCTTGTTCATCACTCTATCCCCAGTATCTAAACAATGCTGGACACAAAGAATTACTCAATAAACATTTATTAATGTTGAATCATCAGAAATCATATCTCCCATTTATTGAGACTCTGTTAGGGATCAGGCAGAGTTCCAGATGCATGGAAGTTATACATGGATTTATTGAATTCTTTCCCAAACCCTGCTACATAAGTAGTACTATCTCTAAGTAGAAGTTGAGATTCAAAAAGGTGAGTGACTTGCCCAGGTCACAGAGCTAACCAGTGCCAGAGCTGAGTTTTGATTCTCTATGTGACTCCAAAGGTCATTCATTTTTTCCCAGTACACTATACATGCATTCTCATTCAGACATACATCACTTAACAAATAGTTATTGAAAATTTATTAGATTTCAGATATTTTACTAGGTGTGGGGGATAAAAATGTGAAAGAGACAATGATCTATTGCTTTCAAGAGTCTGGAAAGCATGTGTTGGCAAACTTTTTCTGCAAAGTAGTAAATATTTACAACTTTGCAGGCCAAATGGTCTCTGTCTAGGCTACACAACTTTACTGTTGCGGTGTGCAAGCAGCCACAAACAATAGTAAATGATTGGTTGTGGCTGTGTTCCAATAAAACTTTATTTACAGAAACAAGTGGCAGGCCAGATTTCACCCAAGGGCCATTGTTTGGCAACCTCTGGTCTAAAGTGTCATAAAATAACAACAGACTATGATAAATACAATTATATGAAAAAGGACAAGGTGCTTTTGGGATAACATAGTAGCCATGGGTGAGAAGTTTTTAAGGCAAAGAAAGATGAAAAGACATTTCAGACAAAGAAAATGTGATCTAAGACCATGTATGAAAATAGGGCTAGTGTGGCAATTTTGTGGTGGAGTGTGTAAGGCAAGAAGGGGACTAGGGGTGTAGAAATAGACCAGAGAGATAAATAGCAACCATATCATGAAATGCCTTATAAGCCAGGCTAAGGAGTTTTTACTTCATTGCAATGGCAATAAGGTACCATTTTAATATCTTAAGCAGGCAATTGATACAATCAAGCTAGTGTTTTCAAAAAATCACTGTGGCTACAGTGTAGAAAGGCCAAGGCTAAAGGTAGGGAGATTAGGGGCTCTTTCAGTGTTCCAGGTGAAAACTGATGATTGAAAGTAGCAATTGATAGATTAAAAATCCCTTCAATAAATAGAATCAACTAGTCTGGTCTTGGTGGCTGATTGGACGGATGTGACTGGAATAGGTTGGATGAAGGAGAGAATGACATGAAAGACAGTGGAGAGGTAAGCAGGGGTCAGAATATGAAGAAATTTGAAAACCCGTTGTCTTAGTTATCTAGTGCTGCTATAACAGAAATACCACAAGTGGATGGCATTAACAGAAATTTATTCTCTCACAGTTCAGCAGGCCAGAAGTCCAAATTAAGGGTGCCAGCTCTAGGAGAAGTCTTTCTCTGTCAACTCTGGAGGAAGTTCGTCATCACCAATCCTCCCCTGGTCTAGGAGCTTCTCAGCGCAGGGACTCTGGGTTCAAAGGACGCGCTCCTCTCCTGGTTCTTCATTCTTGGTGGTATGAAGTCCCTATCCTCTCTGCTTGATTCTCTCTTTTATATATCAAAATATATTGACTCAAGATACAACCTAATCCTGTAGATTGAGTCCTGCATCATTAACATAACTGGGACTCATGGCCTAGCCAAGTTGATACACATTTTTAGGGGACACAATTCAATACATAACACCAGGACAAGAAGTTAGGATTTTATTCTGAATGTGATGGAAACCCATTGGACTATCTAGAGCAGAAGAGATTTACATAAGCTGATTTACATTTTGAGAAGATCAGTCTGTTGTTTGGAGAATAGATTGTAAGGGGGCAATGGTGAAAGCACACACAAGGCATAGCTACAAGTCGGAGCTTCGGTGCTCTACAGTTGCTGCTCATTAAATTCTTCATGACTTAACAAGTCTGTGAAATTGATAACAGAACATATTCCCATTAACAGAATCAAAGAGTAACCCAAATAATGTTTGATTTAAAAATAGTAACTGGCACAAATCTCATGGTATAAAAAGTTTAATTCACAGAAAATTTCTGATAGAATGAGTCTTTGACTTATTTTAGCACACATTCGTATCTATCCAACAATCAGCTATAAAGCCATTAAGCTCCTCTAAGAAAAACCCTCAAAAAACAAACCGTCTGATAAATCCTGGCTTTTGCCATTTTCCATAGGTAAGGTTATAGAAAACCTCTCATTCTCCTAAATTTTGATAAATGAGCAGTGAAATCAAAATAGCAACAGAATCTACAATAAATTGATATTACATACATCCAAATTCCTCTGAGATGTTCTGGTTTCTCTGACAAACCTGGCTTTACACAGGTCCTACTAGGTGGATTGACATAAACTGACAGGGTAAGTAATCCTCTTCTTTCAAGTTGCAACTACTGAGGGGATTGAGTCATTTGGTTTTGAAAGGAAATTTGTCCTCCCCAGAGTCTTATACCATGAAAGACACAAGGTCTTCCATGGAAGCAAGGTCTTCAAGCTATAGCATCTGGAACTCATTGCTGAGCAACTGCCCAGCTTCCCTGTATAAACACTGCCTTTCTTCCCTTCATCTTTCTTTCTGATGTTAAGTTCAAAACGTTGATGATAAATCCAATTTTGATAATCAAGAAATATTTACTTGAGAAGTTTGCATCACAAGTCTCTTCCAGACTCATAAAGCCTAAAAAATTAAAATAAGCCCTAAACAGAATGTCTGTTATTTGATTAATCTCAGAAGATTTCTTTTTTTCTCTCTCTTTTTTAAGCTATCAAATAAAGATAGAAATGTTTAAGTTATAGTTTGAAGATCTACAGGTCAGTCTTCAAGACTGAAGGAAAATATGGACATATTTTTTACACTTGAGTTCTGTGTACTTAATGACTTTATTCAATTCACTGAAAAATGTCATATGTTTTTGAGATAAAGCGTATGTACATTCAAAGAAAAATCAGGTTTTCAACTGCAGTCACTTGACAAAGCAATTATTTTTCAAAATGATGGTAGTCATGAGCAGTTTCGTTTTTAGACATAATCTCCTGATGCTGGGAGATTTCAATTTCTTTTGTAAGATAATCTGTTATACATTTTAAACCTTTTTCATACACATAAACCTGAAGACATTTTTGCTTTCAATAAGATGCAAAAGACAAGTAGGCAAATACATGTGCCCAAAGATTATTCAGCACTTAATACCAACTAAGAAGTTATTTGAGGTCTAATGTGCACCTGACCCAAGCCATGATATTTTCAAACACCTCATATGCATGCAAATGCTGAACTATGAATAAGAAAGACCAAAGAAGAATTGATACCTTTGAATTATGGCACTGGCAAACATGGACTGCCAGAAGAATGAACAAATCTGTGTTGGAAGAACCAGAACGTTGTTAGAGCCAGAATGCTGCTTAGAATCAAGGAGGAAACTTCATCTCATGTACTTTAGACATATTAGCAGGAGGGATCAGTCCCTGGAGAAAGACACCATGCTTGGTAGAGGGTCAGGGAAAAAGAGGAAGACCCTCGATGAGATGGATTGACACAGTGGCTGCAACAATGGGCTCAAGCATAGCAAAGATTGTGAGGATGGTGCAGCACCGGGCAGGGTTTTATTCTGTTGTATATAGGGTTGCTATGAGTTGGAACCAACCGGACGGTACCTAACAATAACAACAAGTTGTGGTTTCACCAAACAGTGTACACATTTTGTCATTAAGAAAGGCTACGATTAGTCTTCTAACTCAGTGGATCAACTTATAAGAAGGAATTTTTGAGTATCTATGACCTAGCTCAAGGATTTGCCTAAATTTCTGAGGGAGAAGTATCAGGATCAGCACAAAGCTGCACCCTATGAGGTGGAGGTCAGACATAACTCCACTCTCTAATTTCTTCATTTCTGACACCAGCTGTTTTCCTCACAGCATACTTTACTTCTTGTTGGGTTCTATAACTCGTTGTAATGGCCACACAGACCTCAAAGACCATACTCACATTTATGTGGTTTATTAGGGGAAGTAGCAGATTACAGTTAGGGCTCAGGATCAACTTGGAAGTAACAGGATCAGGATCAGGAAACATATAGGCAAAATTTAGAAGGCTTCTCCAAGGGGGAGAGCACATCCCTCCCTTCTTCAGTGCAGGACAGCTTCCAACAAAGATAACTCTCTCAGGCCCTTCTCAGCCATGCTAGCAGGCAAGCCCTTCTCTCAGCCACACATGCCCTCTTTTGGCTATGTATGCCCTCTGCTTTTGGCTTACCTACAGTCGGCTTCTCCACTGTTAACCTCCCCAGCTCTTAGCTGCTCACCTAGCATCAGCTTTCTGCCGTCACCACTGACTGCCTTGGGGCCCTTTCTGGGCCTCTCATTGTCTTCAGTGTTACAGCCCTTGACCCACATTACATCTCTTTAGGTGGTCTGTCAGTTTGTTGTACGGTGGGAGCTTGCATGTTGCTATGATGCTGGAAGCTATGCCACCCGTATTCAGCAGGGTGACCCATGGTGGACAGGTTTCAGCTGAGTTTCCAGACTAAGACATACTAGGAAGAAAGGTCCGGCAGTTTACTTCTGAAAAGAATTAGCCAGTGAAAACCTTATGAATAGCAGCGGAACATTGTCTGATATAGTGCCGGAAGATGAGCCCCCCAGGTTGGAAGACACTGAATAGACAACTGGGGAAGAAGAAGAGATACCTCCTCAAAGTAGAGTTGACCTTAATGACATGAATGGAATCAAGCTTTCAGGATCTTCATTTGCTGATGTGGCACAACTCAGAATGAGAAAAAAACAGCTGCAAACATCCATTAATAATCGGAAAGTGGAATGTATGAAGTATGAATCTACGAAAATTGGAAATCGTCAAAAATGAAATGGAATGCACAAACATCGATATCTTAGGCATTAGTGAGCTGAAATGGACTGGTATTGGCCATTTTGAATCAGATAAATATATAGTCTACTATGCCGGGAATGATAACTTGAAGAGAAATAGGGGTGCATTCATCGTCAAAAGGAACATTTCAAGATCTATCCTCAAGTACAACACTGTCAGTGATAGGATAATATCCACACGCCTACGAAGAACGCCTGTTAATATGACTTATTCAAATTTACACACCAACCACTAAGGCCAAAGATGAAGTAATTGAAGATTTTTACCAGCTTCAGCAGTCTGAAATTGATCAAACATGCAGTCAGGATGCATTGACAATTACTGGTGATTGGAATGCAAAAGCTGGAAACAGAGAAGAAGGATTGGTAGTTAGAAAATATGGCTTTGGTTATAGAAATCACGCTGGACATTTTAATGATAAAATTTTGCAAGACCAATGACGACTTCATTGCAAATACTTTCTTTCACCAACATAAACAGTGACTACACACATCGATCTTGCCAGATGGAATATACATGAATCAAATGGAAGACATCTGTGGAAAGAGACGTTGGAAACGCTCAATATTATCAATTAGAACAAGGCCAGGGGCCAACTGAGAAACAGACCATCAATTGCTCATAAGAAATTTCAAGTTGAAACTGAAGAAAATTAGAACAAGTCCACAAGAGCCAAAGTACGACCTTGAGTATATCCCGCCTGAATTTAGAGACCATCTCAAGAGTAGCTTTAATGCACTGAACACTAATCACTGAAGACCAGACAAGTTGTGGAATGAGATCATACTTGAAGAAAGCAAGAGGTCATTAAAAAGACAAGAAAGAAAGAAAAGACCAAAATGGATGTCAGAAGAGACTCTGGAACTTTCTCTTCAACATCGAGTAGCTAAAGCAAAAGGAAGAAATGATGAAGTAAAAGAAATGAACAGAAAATTTCAAAGGGTGGCTCGAGAAGACAAAGTAAAGTATTATAATGACATGAGCAAAGAACTGGAGATAGAAAACCAAAGGAAGAACACACTCAGCATTTCTCAAACTGAAGGAACTGAAGAAAAAACTCAAGCTTCAAGTTCCAATACTGAAGGATTCTATAGGCAAAATACTGAACAATGCAGTAAGCATCATAGAAGATGGAAGGCATACACAGAGTCACTGTACCAAAAAGAATTGATCGATGTTCAACCATTTCAGGAGGTAGCGTATGATCAAGAACCGATGGTACTGAAGAAAGAGGTCCAAGATGCACTGGAATCATTGGTGGAAAACAAGGCTCCAGGAACTGATGAAATATGAATTGAGATGTTTCAACAAATGGATGCAGTGCTGGAAATGCTCACTCATCTATGCCAAGAAATTTGGAAGACAGCTACCTGGCCAACCGACTGGAAGAGATCCGTAATTATGCCTATTCCCAAGAAAGGGGATCCAACTAAATGTGGAAATTGTCGAACAATATCATTAATATCACACGAAAATAAAATTTTGCTGAAGATCATTCAAGAGTGGCTGCAGCAGTACATCGACAGGGGAATTCCAGAAATTCAGGCCAGATTCAGAAGAGGATGTGGAACCAGAGATATCATTGCTGATGTCATATGGATTCTGGATTAAAGCAGAGAATACCAGAAAGATGTTTACTTGTGTTTTATTGACTATGCAGAGGCATTTGACTGTGTGGATCATAACAAATTATGGATAACATTGCAAAGAATGGGGATTCCAGAACACTTAATTGTGCTCATGAGGAACCTGTACATAGATCAAGAGGCAGTTGTTCAGACAGAACAAGGGGATACTTCATGGTTTAAAGTCAGGAAAAGTGTGTGTCAGGGTTGTATCCTTTCACCATACCTATTCAATCTGTATGCTGAGCAAATAATCTGAGAAGCTGGACTATACGAAGAAGAACGGGGCATCCGGATTGGAGGAAGAGTCATTAACAACCTGCATTATGCAGATGACACAATCTTGCTTGCTGAAAGTGAAGATGATTTGAAGCACTTACTGATGAAGATCAAAGACCACAGCCTTCAGTGTGGATTATACCTCAACATAAAGAAAATAAAAATCCTCACAACTGGACCAATAAGCCACACCATGATAAATGGAGAAAAGATTGAAGTTGTCAAGGATTTCATTTTACTTGGATCCACAATCAACACCCATGGAAGCAGCAGTCAGGAAATCAAAAGATGTGTTGCATTGGGTAAATCTGCTGCAAAAGACCTCTTTAAAGTGTTGAAAAGCAAAGATGTCACCTTGAAGACTAAGCTGCACCTGACCCAAGCCATGGTATTTTCAATTGCCTCATATGCACATGAAAGCTGGACAATGAATAGGGAAGACTGAAGAGGAATTGACACCTTTGAATTGTGGTGTTGGCAAAGAATATTGAATACACCATGGACTGCCAAAAGAACAAAAAAATTGGTCTTGGAAGAAGTACAGCCAGAGTGCTCCTTAGAAGCAAGGATGGCGAGACTACATCTTACATACTTTGGATGCATTGTCAGAAGGGATCAGTCCCTGGAGAAGGACATCATCCTTGGTAAAGCACAGGGTCAGCAAAAAAGAGAAAGACCTTCGATGACATAGATTGACACAGTGGCTGCAAGAATGGGCTCAAGCATAACAACGCTAGTGAGGATGGCGCAGGATCAGGCAGTGTTTTGTTCTGTTGTACACAGGGTCACTAAGAGTCGGAATGGACTCGATGGCACCTAACAACAATAGGCAATCCTTTGCCTCCTCTTTCTCTGCTTCTTCTCTTCTTGCCTCTGAAAAACCTCTGTGGAGTTGGCTGATAATATAAAGAGACTCCTTGTCAGTTTCAAGGGATGACCCTCCCAGAAGTACCTGAACTGACCAATCCCTTGGTAGACCACAAGTCACTCAGTTTGCATAGTAAACCGACCAATCCCTGCAAGGTGCATAAAATTGACCAATCACAGGGCAGACTGCAGCCCAGGGTTAGACGAAAAGTATCAAACCATTAAGTTGTTTACAGCTTACCCAGGAAATGTCAATCAACCTGGACAAAAGTAACAAACACTCTGGAGTAGAAAAGTAGGACGAAGGCAACTCCTCAGGGCTTAGGAGAAAAAATCTCCCAACCTGTTTTTCCAAAGAACCAAGGCCAGAGGCCACATAGAGGAACTCATTTCACTATAATATCTAATATGGACAATCCACAACTCTCAGAATTTTACATATATGAACTAATTCAATCCTCAAAACAACCTTAAGAGAAATGTATTATTATTATTATCCCAATTTTATGGTCATGGAAATGGAGACACAGAGAAGTTAAGTACGTTGCACAAGATCATCTAGCAAGTGCTAGAACTGGAAAGTATTCCCAGGCAGCCTGTTTCTTCACCACTACTTTATATTGTCTCCCAGAAAATTATCAAATGATGATATGGGTTCCTGGAGTCTGTTTTCAGTTCTACCAACAAGATTATCTTTGCCAAGTTTTTGTTTCTCTGACTTGAAAATGATTACAATGTGAATTTTATAGACTTAACCGAGATGGTTTTTCCCTAAAGCTTAGCAGTATAATAGAATTTTAGGAATTGATTTAGTAATCTATTTTTTCCCTTTCTTGTTTGTCATTTATTTGTCACTTGTTACCAGTGAGAACATTTACGTTAAATCAAAATCTCAGCATTTAAGGAACTCAGTTCTTACTTTAAAAAATCTATTCTAAAGAAACATGAAATGTAAGAAAATCTGTACACTACATGGACCCCTGGTTGCGCAGTGGTTAAGAACTGCTAACCTTTATTTGAATCCACCAGCTCCTCCTTAGAAACCATCTGGAACACTTCTACCCTGTTCTATAGGGTCTCTATGAGTCGGAATCGACTCAACAGTAACGCGTTTACACACTACATACGTTAAAAATATCTTACTGAATTAAAAAAGTGCACATAAGTGCAAAATTCTGAATTTTCACTGACTACACCCATGTAACCAGCATCCAGATAAAAAAATAGAATATTACCAGCATCCCAGAAGGGATGCACTGTTCTTCCAACCCCCACTCCTAGAGTCACTTGATTTGTAACAGCATAGATTAGTTATGAGTTTCATCTGTTTTGGGGGGTGGGGTGGTCTGGCTTCTTCTACTCAACATTATACTTGTGAGATTCACCCATAGGTCCATATTGTTGTGTGTAGTCGTATATCCATTACCTAATTACTGAATAGTATTCTATTGTGTGGGAACCCTTGTCGCACAGTGGTTAAGAGCTAGGATGCTAACCAAAAGGTCAACAATTTGAATCCACCAGCCACTCCTTGGAAACCCTACGGGGCAGCTCTACTCTGTCCTACAGGGCTGCTGTGATTCAGAATCGACTCAATGGCAATGAGTTAGTCTATTGATGAATATTTCACAATGTATTTATCAATTCAATTGTTGATGGGCATTTGGATAATTTCCAGTTGTTATGAACAGTGCTGCTATGAATGCTCTAACATATGTCTATTGGTGACCATGTGCATGCATTTCCTTTGGGAATATATCTAGCTGTGGAATTGTTAAATCATAAAGCATATAGATGTTCAGCTTTAATACTGACACACGTTTTCCAAAGTAACTGGATCAGTTTACATTCCCACCATTAGTTTTTGAGATAGTTGATTCACATCCTCACTAACTACCAAAGATGATATTCTCCATCAATTTCATTTTAGCTCCTCTGGTGGGTGGGTAGTGTTATATAATTGTAATTTTATTTGCATTTTCTTATGGCTTAATGAAATTTCCCTACGTTTATTGGTCGTTTATATATCCTCTTTTGTGTACTGTATATTCAAGTGTTATGCCATTTTTTGATGAAGTTATCTGTCTCATTGATTTGGTGGAGATATTTATAGAATTTAGATAGCTGTCTTTTTCTGGCTATGTATCAAGTATTTTCTTCCACTCCGTGGTTTGTCTTCTTCCTATGTTAATGGCATTTTTTGATGAATGGAAATTCTTAATTTTCATAAAGTACAATTTAACATTTAAAAAAAATTTGGTTTATGCTTTTCAATGTTGTTTTAAAAATATTTGCCTACAAAGATCACAAAATGTTCACCTGTATTTGTCTATAAAGCCTTATTAACCATTTAGTTCTGCAATACATCTAAAATAGATTTTTGTGTATGATGTGAGGTAGGGATCCAGATGAAGTATTATGGCATAGACAAAAAAAAAAAACAAAAAAAAAACCACACACAAAACCCAGACCTGTTGCTGAGGAGTTGATTTCGACTCATAGTAACCTTGTAGGACAGAGGAGAACTGCCACATAGGGTTTCCAAGGAGTGAGTGGTGGATTCGAATTGCTGATCTTTCGGTTAGCAGTTGAGTTCTTAACCACTGTGCCACCAGAGCATAGCAATTATTCCAACATCGTTATTCAAAAGACCGTCTTTTGCACTCTCTGCGTTTTGCTATTATGAATGTGATAACATGTTTTTGGTGACCAAGTGCACGCATTGTCTTTGTCGTAAATTAGGTTAACAATGTGTATGGATCTGTTTTATTTTTTAGACTTCTGCCTAGCCTGTCTGATGCTGTGAGAATAACCCTGCCCTTCTCCTTCTCTGGGAACTACATTCTTCCCTCCATCTGGTCACCATGTCAATTAAGGGCCACATGCCCTTGACATCTGATAAAGAGTGGGCCAGGGACTCGAAAGGCAGTCTTATTGTTATTTACAGATCCAAACAAGAGAAGGCTGCCAGGAAAGGCCACATGGGTTGTACCTGGGCATAGGTTAACAGCTAGCTGGAACTGTAGGATACGGTTTGTATATGGCAAGCTAGGTTTTGCGGGCTTCCTGGTGGTTAAGTATTTTTAATAATTCCATGGACCCAAAGAAGAAGGGCTGTCCCTGGATGTTGGACATCTGTGTGTTGTAGCCCATGAGTGTTAGAGCTGATAAGGAAGTAGAGGGCGTGGGCTTAATGAACTGACTGCAAAAGAGAATTGAGAGTTTTTTAGCCATGATCTCAAAACTGGTCAAGAAAGCACTTGTGAGATGCTGTATTTCAAGGGCCAGGAAAACATTTCAGTTTCTCTCCAGGTAGCTGGACCTGTGTCATAGAAACTTGGGAGTCTTCCATTGCCTTCATTTTTCTGAGGCAGGTTGTATCCTTGCCATTAGCTTCTACAGGTTATCTCCTAATTTTTAAATAAATTCCTTTGTCTTTGCTTAAACTAACACAGTTGGTTTCTGCTGCTTATAACCAGTGAATATAAGTTCTTGTGATACACCCCAAGAGACATGTAGAAATGTTCAGAGCAAGGGGCCTTCTCTGCAGGGGCTGAGGCTCATCAGCCAACAGTGTTTGGAAATTAATGTTAATGCAAGTCTTTTGTGCCTGTAGGCTGGTGGGATCTGAGGACATCTAGGTTACACATTATAAATAATATAAAAACCAAAAAAAGGCTTTGTTACAAAATCCACGTTGTCCATAATGTAAAAACAAATTAATTGCTTAGTTGTTCTCAACTGTTCTTGAGACCAAAAAGAAATTTCTCCTAGGAGTTCACATAGAGAGGACTCTGTGTAATGTAACTGGAAAGAAGTACAATGCCAAGCAATCATAGTTTTTAGTATATTTGTCCTCACATGCAGGTCCTCAGCCAGAAGCCTTTGCTTTAAATGAGCTCTTAGTAAGATCAAAGTAAATAAACAAAGGTTTCCCTTCAGTGGAGCCAGGCATTCCCTCAGAATGAAAAGTAACCAAAAAGTTTGCTGTAGAAATCAACTTCTCAGGGAATTTACTGAACCTTATGTTCTTTAGAGTCATTTGTCCGGTTGGCCACAAAAAAACTTTAATTCAGAATTATCCCTCCAAGAAATAGAGTCTACATTAATAAACAGCATGAATAAGATCATGCTGCTGACCTAAGAGAACCAAAACCCTCTACCATAGAGTCGATTCTGACTCATAGCACCCCTAAAGGACAGAGTAGAACTACTCCCATAGAGTTTTCAAGGCTGTAAATCTTTACAGATGCAGACTGCCACATCTTTCTCCCATGGATCAGCTGGTGGGTTTGAACTGCCAAACTTTCAGTTAGCAGCTGAGCACTTAACTACTGTGCCATCAGGGCTCCTTAAGAGAACTAAAGGAAGGTTGATTTAGTTTGTACCAGGAGCTAATAACTTGGGGATATGCATGAAAAATGTTGTCTGGTGTTTATCGATTTGTCTACAAATAGTCAAAGATTTAGTAGATTAAATATTTAATCCTCCATTTCTTTAGTACAAAAATCATAACAAGGCAACCTGAGTCGTATGTGTGTTTTTTTTACTTTGTCCTTTTTCTAAATCCATTTATTTTATTTTATTTTTGTTATTGTTGAGAATATACACAGAGAACATACACCAATTCAACAGTTTCTACATACACGATTCAGTGACATTGATTGGATTCTTCAAGTTGTGCAATCACTTACCATCCCTATACAAAATTTTTCTCCCCTTTGACATAAACACTGCCCCTAAGTTTCCTTTCTAACCTTTTGAGTTACTCTTGTCAATTTGATCCATATAGATCTTAAAAGATCACAATGTTCAAGGCAAATGTTCTTTATTAACTATGTGAAAGTGCTATTTGATTTAGAGAAGACTTCAAGGGATATTTGTGGTTTAAGATTTAAAGATTATCCAGGACAATAGCTTTGGGGGCTCATCCAACCTCAATGGCTCCAGAAAAATCTAGATTCCATGAGTATTTTAAATTCTGTTTTGCATTTTCCCCCTTCTGATCAGGATTCTTCTACAAATCCTTCCTTGATCAAAATGTCCACTAATGGTAGCCAGACATCATCCAATTCTTCTGGTCTCATAGCAAAGGGACAGTTGTTAGTGGAGGCAATTAGCCACACATTCCATTTCCTCCTCCTTTTCCTGACTTCTGTTTCCTTCTTCTGTTGCTTCAAAAGAATGGAGATCAATTGTTATACCTTGGAAGACAACTTGCAAGTTTTTATTCTCTCTTTCTTTTTCTTTCTCGCACTCACTTGCCTTATATTGCTGCCTATCATAAAAATACATGGTTATATATAAAAATTAAATCATTTAGAAGGCTGTAAAACTGAGAGTTAAAACCTCTCAACCACTATTCTCATCTCTATTTCCACTTTGTAGAACAAAGAACAGTTTATAGTTTCTTATGTTTTGTTCCAGAAAATTTTAATGTATTTATCAGCATATATGTATGTTTAATACATCTCTCTCATAAAATGACACAGAAAGTTATCCATAATGTTTCATAAAAAAATATTGTATAGCAACATGTAGTATATAACCTATTTTTATAACAATTTTGTTGTTATGTTCCGTTGAGTTGATTCAGACTCATAGCAACTCTATAGGACAGCATAGAACTGCCCCACAGGGTTTCCAAGGAGTGGCTGGTGAATTTGAACTGCCAGCCTTTTGGTTAGCAGCCCAGCTCTTATCCATTGGGCCACCAAGACTCTTTTTATAATAATAGTGGTAGTATATACATAAAATAAATTTGAAAAATAAAAACATACCACACTGTTAATATTGCTTATCTCTTGGGGAGCTGGTGCTACCAAAGTCTTTCACATCTTATTTTACATACTTATATTGTGCTTGAATATATCACAAGCATATATTATTTTTATATTTTAAAAATGTAGGAAAAAAAATGCGCTGTCAATTTGGTAAAAATGTAGGTCCAACCATACCCCCTCTTCAGCCAATATACAGGCAGTCCCTGCGTTACAAACATCTGACTTATGGACAACTCGTACTTCAGAACGGACTGCCATAAAGCCTATTATGGTAAGTTGCCGGGTTAAGAACGTCCAACTTAGGGGCAGCTTGTATTTAAGAACCGATTGCCATAAAACCTATTATATTAAAAATGGTTTACTACAATGGTTAACTACAATGGTTTGTAATAATGAATGCACAAACTAGTCTGTGATACTAATGAAAACATTGTGCGGTTTGGAAGTGTTTCTTAAATGTTTTATATGCATACTCGTTAACAAAACCCACTGCCCTCGAGTCTGAGTTCTTAACCAGTATGCCACCAGGGCTCCTTTATATGCATAGAAAGGTAAAATATATGCTATATACTAAGACAAATATTTGAAGCTAAATAAAAACCATATGTACCTGTTCTAACTTACCTACAAATTCAACTTAAAGATAGACTTAGGAATGGATCTCGTTTGTAACTTGGTGCCTGCCGGTATGTTTCCTACTTTTCATAGATTTGGTTCTTGTGACTTTAATTTCTAATTTGCTTCTTTGTGACTCCTGATTTCAATCACCAAAGTTAATCTTCTTTGTCATCTAATGAAGATATATAATAAATATTTGCCACCGATATCTATTCATTCAAATGTCTCTTAATATCTTAGATGATGAAGGGAAGAGCAAGTTAACTGTCAGAATTGTGCTTTATGACGATAAGACTTCAGTAGCACTCCTACCTACTCCACTGCCCTTTTTTTTTTTTTTTTAGAAAAAAACAAGTTATGTCCATACTCGCAAAAGGAGAGAACTTTTCTGAAGAAATTGGCCCTTATAAATAATCTATTATAGAGGAACTGTCATTTTGTAGCAAAGATTTTGAGACCCAAGTATATGAAGCCTGCACCCCCCTCAGAAAAGGAACAAATTACATACTCCCTCCCTAGGAAGTGAAGCTCGTAATTTTCTACTTGAATATAGGCCTTAGGCAAGTTCTTTAAGACCCTAAACTTCCTTGAAGGAAGCAGTGAAAGGCCAACAAGTTGGCAATTCCAAAATTAAAATTAGAGCTCTCACAAGTACACCATGTCTCTTTCTTTGTTTGAAATTTTACAGTGTAACAGCTAAATGGCAGTTTTAGCATCTATATCATGTTATTTAGAATTCAACCATAATTCCACTCCTAATTTCAATTACCATAATAATCCTCTGGTACAACAACTTTCTTAAAGTCAAAAATGAAAGCAGTTTCTACTAAGACGTCTTAACACTGGCTGGTTGCACAAATCAACATTTAACCCATTAGCGGATATAAGTTGATTGCATTTTCAGTCTTGCCTGGCTCTTTGCTGATGCAGAGTACAAAAGAGGGAATCAAGGAAAGTAATTGACAATGACAAGGTTGTTTTGGATGAAGTTCCTCCCTCTTCTATTTTGAAATGCAACCCAGGGGGTTAAGTAAGAGGAAATAAAGTCTAAAATGTGTTCTTTTCTGTTTTCCTGACCTCATCTGTATCACGTGTATCTTGCAGCGTACTCTGATAAGGAATGAAAAGAGTCTACCAAGTTTCATTTTTCGATACCTACAGAAAATTATTTTAAAGCACTGGTGTTTTCTCCTAACTCTTGTCTGGCTGTGAAGTGACTGCATCCATGTATGTGCTTTACCCAGTCCCTCCCCTCTAGAATAAATGGATTCACCCTAACTCTATGGAAAACTCTAACTTTATGAAAAAGTAAAAGTCCCAGAAAACTGTCACTTAAAGAAGAGGAGACATATAAGTTTTGACTTAAAGGACACTCATTAGGGTAGTAATACTATAAAGTACATCTCACTTGGGATGCTTTGTTGGCTTGGAGGATCATCAGGTTCTTGCGTGAGCATTCCTTCCATCAGAGACCTTACTCTGTCAGAGTAGTCTATAATCTCTAACTCTGATAATTTCAACCTTGTTTGTTTGTTTATTGTTTGAGGCTGTTGGGGTGTTCATTAACTTTAACCAAAGAATTTGGTCTTTGTCTTGTTTCCTAAGAGATAACCTCTAAAACATTGGAATTTCCCAGTAATCATAAGTGTCTTTGATGAGGGCTCCAAACCACATCTAACCTAACAGGTTATGCTAATGAAGTGACTCTTGGGTGGGGGCTGGACAGACCAGAAAGATCTACACGATATCAGGCTAATGGAGTTTGAATTATGTAATGAGACTTCCAATAAAACCTCTGGACATGGAAGCTCCATGGGCTTCCTGGTTGCTGAAAGACATCCATGCATGTGGGAGAGTAATGCACCCCTTTCTGAGACATCAAAGCTTTGTGTTGGGAACCCTCACAGGGCTCACAATACGCATCTCCTCATTTTTATCCTTTTTCCTGTAATGAAACTGTAATTGTAAGTATAGTGCTTTCCATGAATTCTGTGAGTCAGTCCAGCAAATTATTGAACCCAAGGAAGTAGTAGGAACCAACAAATTAAAAGTGAGGAGGGCTGGGGACCGCTGAGCTTATGGCTGCTATCCTGAAGGGATAGAGGGAACCTCCAAATTTGTAGCCAGCAGGACGGAAGTGAGGGGAGTCTGGGACTCCCAAGCTTGGAGCTGTAGTCTGAGGTCTTGGCCAGACTTAATAGTCTGGGGGACTGTGTCTTTTCACTTGTGAGATCTTATCTAGCTCCAGATGATTAGGGTCAGAGGAAGATGTGCTTCATGTGCAGCTGATGTCAGAACACAAGTAGACCAGAAGAGAATAGAATTGATAACAAAATGATTTGAATTGATTCTTTCAATTGTCTGGTGTCAGAGAAGTGAAAATTGGGAATTTGATTTTTTCCCACTCTTAGGCCATATTTTAATTTTTGTCAAACAGAAAGATGACACTTGAAGTAACCTCCAGTCAGCACATGTAATAGAATTGTTTCCCCAGTTTTTTGTATGTAAAAGGGGTGATGAAAACATCTTTAGGATGATTCAGGCAGCAGAAGGCATCTTGGAGTAGTGTCCATCACAATATTGGTTAGAAAGACACAAGATACGGTACCATGGAGTTAAGGTTACACATATCATGAAAAGATCTATAGTGTCTAGGCGAGAAATGTGATGCAGTTTGTCTTAGCCTGGGTTTTCTAGAAGAGCAAAACCTGTGAAACATATATATATATATATATATATATATATATATATATATATATATATAAGCATTTATGTGTAAATATAGACTTATTTCAAGGAAATGGCTCATGCAGTTGTGGAAGCTGGCAAGTCCCCATTCCATGGGTCAGGTGTCAGGCTGGAGGCTTCTTCTGACTCACATGGTTGAAGGGGCCGATGAAACCAAAATCGGCAGGTCAGGTGGAAGGCTGCTGGCTCACGGGGTTGTTGGAGATGATGGATCCCATGATCTGTAGTTCAGGCAGCAGGTTGCTGTTCACGTCCCAAGAATCAGAGGTCAGAGGATGATGAATTGGTTGCAGGATCAAGTGGGCGTGACTTTGCCAGAACATCCATATATATTGGATGCAGGCCACATCCCCAAGGAAATATCTTTTACATCAGATCACAAAATGGAGGATAATTACATAATACTGAGAATCATTACCTAACCAAGTTGATATATAACATTAACCTTCACACAGTTTTTGTCTATTACTGGAACACCTTTCAAGGCTATTTCCTTAGTTGTCAAGGATCATGTCCAAGAGCAAAGTGCAGAGGAGTATGCCATCTAGACATTTAAAATGGTAGTGGTGATGAGGGGGCGTATATGTATTTGTGTGGCTAAGCATTTGAAAATGACTTGAATCATGCAATATCTACATATCTATAATGGGGAAAAGAAGAACAGTTGCAATTAATTATAAAATTTCTTGGGATATAATGTTGAAAAAAATGAAAATAGAACAGAATGTAATAGGACAATATTTGCCCCCAAGTGTGATTCATATCTATTCAGGGTGCATGGTGCTAAGTCTCCACATTGCTTCAAGAACACAACAAATGGAGCTCTTCAGAATACTTGGCAGTTACTTTCTGTATCACAAGTCATTGTTAGTGTTTTACAGACTGAAAATAGCACTGAACTAAGTACTATAATTTGGGAATAAAGCCCAAGTCGGGGAATAAACCTATTTTGGATACACAATTTCTTAAAACTAAGTTAATATAGCAAGTATAAGCAAACACAGGTATAAAACCTCACCTGTTTGAGGTGTAGTGTGTTATTAGTAGGGAACCTAAATTCTGGGTCTATACATAATAGTTTTGTTGAAATTTTCCCTCAATAAATCAGACTTACATGATAACATCTGTATAGCTATAATACTTTTGCAGCACTAGATCTGTTTTTATCATAGTTTTATGATAAAAAAGTTTATGGTTTTGGGCTGGTATTTTTATTATTTCTCATTGATTAAAAGCCCTGTATATGACAAAGCATTAAAAGCAATGTCTAATTGAATTTCTGGAACTCTTAACCTGAACAAAATTTTTTACAATCAGTTACAATCACATGCAGAAAATGGTCAAGAACTTGTTGATCCTGTCTATAGCATTACCTTAGTCATTGCTTAAGTGTTAACTTAATTATATCTTTTACGAGAGACCTAGAATATGTTCCATCTGCACTCTCACAGAGGAAACACCTCTCATGCAGCTGCTGCTGTCTGTTTTTCTTTGGAAAAGACTGGACCTCGGAGTTCTTTCTAGTACAAGAGGCCAAAGAAAGGAGAAAAGGAAAAGAAGAGAGCATCACAATTCTTATAAAGACACATCTCTGAAAACCCAACTATGACCAGCAAGTTGTTTGCAAGCTCTTGTATCCAATGGAAGTTTACATGTTGATGGCACCTCATGAAATCTCAGAGACCCTATCACCTCAATGCTTGGAGTGGAAACTAGTGAAATTTCAGTCTCTTTTTCTGAGAGAACCTGGGACTAACCCCTGATTATTTGTAAGTCTCCTTTTCTACATATATAGTACGTCATCTATAGTACGTAATATGTTCTCATGATAATGGTTTTTGTCTTTATAGTATTTCATGTTTTCATTTTTCTCTGTCTCCAAGTTCTTCATCAGCCCTCTAGGCTCATACCCTGGCTCCTAGCTACATACTCTAGAGTCTTGCCAAATCTTCTAATTGACTGCACTTTAAAGCTGCAGAGACTTACCCCAAGTTTTTACTCTTCAGATCCCTTATTATGCTCAGAAAAGTTAAAATATAAAATCCCTGAGATTCCTATCCTGATGTAAATCTTAAATTCAGGTCACAGAATGGCATGCTTATGTATTATGTAGCAAGAATCTTGTGACATCTTAAAATCAGACTTGTCTCACCAAGAACAAACCAAGTTTGATTATCTGGAGATGGTTATGGGGCATTTTTGTTGTTGTTGTTAGATGCCATCGAGTCAGTTCCAACTCACAGTGACCCTATATACAACAGAACAAAACACTGCCTAGTCCTGCGCCATCCTCACAATCTTTGCTATGCTTGAGCCCATTGTTGAAGCTGCTGTGTCAGTCCATCTCTTTGAGGGTCTTCCTCTTTTTCACTGATCCCTACATTACTAAGCAGATGTCCCTCTCCAGGGACTGGTCCCTCCTGATAACATGTCCAAAGTATGTGAGATGAAGTCTCGCTGTCCTTGCTTCTAATGAGCATTCTGGCTGTACTTCTTCTAAAACAGATTTGTTCTTCTGCCAGTCCATGGTATATTCAGTATTCTTCATCAATACCATAATTCAAAGGCATCAGTTCTTCTTGGCCTTCCTTATTCATTGTTCAGCTTTCACATACATATGAGGTGATTGAAAATACCATGGCTTAGGTCAGGTACACCTTAGTCCTCAAGGTGACATCTTTGCTTTGTAACACTTTAAAGAGGTCTTTTGCAGCAGATTTCCCCAATGCAATATATAGTCTGATTTCTTGACTGCTGCCTCCAGTGGGGAATATTTATGGTTCTAAAACCCTGGTGGTGTAGTGGTTAAGTGCTATCGCTGCTAACCAAAAAGGTTGACAGTTGGAATCCTCCAGGCGCACCTTGGAAACTCTATGTGGCAATTCTGCTCTGTCCTATAGGGTTGCTATGAGTCAGAATCGGCTTGACAGCAAAGGGTTTTTTAAAAAAATCTAGATTAGTATTCCTCAAACAGGAGTCTGAAAGAACATTTAAAAATCATCTAAAATTTTTTGCATTTTAAATTCAGCAAGATAAAGTAAAATTAATAGAAGCTTATTGTGGTATTTTGAATAATTGATTATCATCATGTGATTTTAGTGATTGCAGTTCCATTTATGTCAACTATCTTATTGGTGTGAAGAAGTACCATGTTAGAAAAAGAACAAAAGATAATTTAGAAATAATGACTTCCTACTAAGTAAAGAACAGATGATATCATTAGGCATCATTTTAAATTGGAAAAAAACTTGGAAGCGTCAACATGTGAACTCTATTTGCCTTGTGAGTAGTAACTTAGTTCCCACAAAATATAATCTGTTACATAATCTTTTAATTTTGATTTAATATTTTTGTAATTTTAAAAATTGATCTATAAATCTGTTTTGATCTTATAATTGTATCAGAATTATGAGAAAATAGAGTTTATAAATAATTTCTTTTTGTTTATGACCACTTAACATTATAATTAAAAAAAAATCTAGTTAACATTAGTGGTTCATGAGAAATTTTTTCTCTTTAAATCCTACATTATTGAAATTTAAGAAACACTGACCTAGATGCATCAAAGTCCTTAAATTAATGGTAAACCAAGCAGAATTTTTTAAAACTATTTTAAAATAATTCCTTTAGTGAGGAAAACTAAATGATCTAATGAATAAGAAAGATGTTTGAAAATTTTAAAAAGACTACGAGAGAGATCAGTTGTTTGAATCATAACCTTTACAAATTTCTTCTTGCATAGCACTTTATCAGTTGATTTGATAAAGGTATACATGACTAGTCAGAAAATAAGTTAACCCTGATCTATGAAACCAGGATGTCATCAACAATTAAAAACGACAAAACTAATGATGATCCCATGAAATTAGAGTTAAATTCTGTAAACATACACTGTGAGTGAGATAAATGGGAATCTGCTAAAGAAGTTAAAGAAGAGAAAGGAAGAAAAAGGGGGGGGAATATAGAGGTTGGGATAGGAGTATATGAAAATGGTAAAACTAAAAATTAAAATAGAATGGAAAGAAGGTACAAGTCAGAGAGTGTAGAGTAAAAAAGCCAACAAGAGAGGGAAAGAAGGAGTTTAAATAAAAGGCAGTCAGAGACCCAGAGCCTGTGTGCTGTTTTAGGATTTGTCCAGTGTTGTCTCTCTTTCTGCGTACCACTTTCCTGCTACAAAGTCATTTTTCTCACATTGCTGTAAGTTCATAGTTAGAAAGTATGGTAGATTGATTACAAAAATATTTCCAATTCTTAACCTCTCTAATATTTATGCCCTTTAAAATGTGGATTTAATGCTCCTCTCATTCAGAGCTGAAATGTATTTCCTCACCACAGAATCTGAACCGGTTCTGTGTCTCGCTATGACCTATAGAATGCACCCAGAAGTGATGGTGCCAGTTTTTAACCTAGGACTCAAGAGGCATTACATACTTTCCCAGTCTCTTGAAACTCTTCCACTACCATGTGAACAAACTTTCTTTGGTTCATTTAATGCTTTTTGACCTGAATTCCAAGGATGGTGAGACTCTGTCTCATATACTTTGGATGTGTTATCAAGAGGAACCAGTCACTGGAGAAGGACATTATGCTTGGTAAAGTAGAGGGCAGTGAAAAAGAGGAAGACCCTCAATGAGCTGGATTGACACAGTGGCTGCAACAATGGGCTCAAGTATAACAATGATTGTGAGGATGGCACAGGACTGGGCAGTGTTTTCTTCTGTTGTACGTAGGGTTGCTATGAGTCAGAACCGACTAGACGGCACCTAACTACAACAACAATTTGTTTCCATTTTCCTAGTATACTCTTTTTTTTTTCTAATGAAACAGTAGTACACATGTTGTTTTATGACATTGGTTAACAACCTCACAACATATTAACCCTCTAAATTCTCAACCTTTTTTTTTTTGGTGAAAATGCACATAGCCAAAGATACACCATTTCAAAAATTTCTACATACACAGTTCAGTGACATTGACTACGCTCTTCCAAATGTGCTGCTATTCTCACTTAAGATGAAGGCTTACAGAACAAAATAGTTTCTCATTTAACAGTTACTACAAATGTTGCCCTATGACAATGGCTAACAATCTCACAACACATCAACAATATCCTTACTCAACCTTGGGTTCCCTATCACCAGCTTCCTTGTCCCCTTCTGCCTTCTGGCCCTTGTCACTGGACTCCTGTACCTCGTTAGTCTCAATTGGTTTTACGGGCTGTCCACTCCCAGGCTGAACAGTGAACCTCAGAGGTAACTTCATCACTGAGCTAAAAGGGTGTCTGGGGGCCATACTCCCAAGTTTTCTCCTGTCTCCTTTAGGCCAGTAAATGTGGTCTTTTTTTTGTGAGTTAGAATTATGCTCTACATCCTTCTCCAGCTCTTTCCAGAACCCTCTGTTGTGATCCTGGTCAGAGCAGTCAGTGGTGGTAGCCGGGCACCATCTAGCTATACTGGGCTCAGTCCGGTGGAGGCCTTGGTAGCTGTGGACAGTTAGTCCTTTGGATTAATCTTTTCCTTGTATCCTGTTCTCTTCATTCTCCCTTGCTCCCAAAGGGATGAGACCAATGGAGTATCTTAGATGGCAGCTCACAGGCTTTTAAGACCCCAGACACTACTCACCAAGGTAGAATGTAGAGCATTGTCTTTATAAGCTGTGTCATGCCATTTGAGATAGATGTTCCCCGAGACCTTGGTCCCCAGAGCCCTCAGCCCAGCAATTCAGTCCCTCAGGGAGTTTGGATGTGTCTATGGGGCTTCCATGATCTTTTCTTGTACAAGTTGTGCTAGTTTCCCCTGTATTGTGTACTGTCTCACCCTTCACCCAAGATACCATTTATCTATTGCCTATTTAGTATTTCCCCCCCACCCCTCCCGTCCCTGGTAACCAACAAAGATTGTTACATTTTGTGTGTGAACTTTTTCATGGGTTTTTACAATAGAGGTCTCATACAATATTTGTCCTTTTGTGATTGACTTATTTCACTCAGCATAATGTCCTCCAGTTTCATCCATGTTATGAGATGCTTCACAGATTCATTGTTGTTTTTTCTGGTTGCATAGTATTTCCTAGTATACTCTTGCCAAACCTTTTATTTTCAACCTTTCTGAATCTTCTTCTTTTTACGTATGTTTCTTTTAAATATGGAAAGTGTGTTTCTTTTAAGTATGGGGTTGGGTTCTGATATGTGCTCCAATTTGAAAATATATTTTTTTAAATAGGTGAGTTAAGCCCATTTATTTTTAAAGATGTAATAGATTGGTTTGGTCTTGGTTCTCTTTTATTATTTCATATTGAATTCTATTTTAAGCATCTTGAATATGCCATCCCATTGCCTTCTTGCCTCTATGGTTTCTGATGAGAAGTAAGTGATTTATCTTATTGAGGATTATTTGTACATCATAAATAATGTTTCTCTTGCTACTTTCAAGAGTCTAGCTTTTTCTTTGGCTTTTCACAGTTTGTCTAGACGTGAGTCTCTGAGTTTATCCTACTTGGAGTTCATTGAGCTTTTTGGATGTGTAGACTGATGTTTTTCATCAGATTTGGGGAGTTTCGGTCATTTTATTCTTCAAATATTCTTTCTTCCCTCTACTCTCCCCACTTTCCTTCCAGACTCCTATTATTGTGTGTATGGTGGTACATTTGATGATGTCCTACAGGTCTCTGAGGCTCTGTTCATTTTTCTTCTCCTTCTTTTTTTTTTTTTCTTTCCTTTCCTCAGACTGGATAATCTCAATTGACCTGTCTTTAAGTTTGCAATTCTTTATTCTTCTTGCTCAAATATGCTATTAAAACCCTTTAGTTGAGTTTTTCATTTCAGTTATTATACTTTTCAACTTCAGGATGTCTATTTGGTACTTTTAAATATTTTCTATCTCTTTATTGATATTGTCTATTTGGTGAGATTTGACTTTCAGAGTTTCCTTTATTTCTTTAAATGTGGCTTCCTTTAGTTCTTTGAAAGTATTTATAATAGCTGCCTTAACATTTTTGTCAAGTAAATCCAATATTTGGGTCTCTTCAGTGACAATTTTTATTGAAAGCTTTTTCTTTCTTTCTTTTTTTAATTGTGCTTTAAGTGAAAGTTTACAGTTCAAGTTAGTTTCTTGTACAAAAATTTATACACACATTGTTATGTGACCTTAGTTGCACTTCTTATAATGTGACAGCACACTCCTCTTTTTCACCCTGGATTTCCTGTGTCCATTCAACCAGTTCCTGTCCCTCTTTGCCTTCTCATCTTGCCTCTGGACAGGAGCTGCCCATTTAGTCTCATTTATCTACTGAGCTAAGAAGCACTGTCTTCACGAGTATCATTTTATGTCTTACAGTCCAGTCTAATCTATGTCTGAAGACTTGGCTTCAGGAATGGTTTTAGTTCTGGTCTAACAGAGAGTCTGGGGGCCATGTCTTCTCAGGTCCTTCCAGTCTTAGTCAGACCTTTAAGTCTGCTCTTTTTACTAGAATTTGAGTTTTGCACACCACTTTTATCCTGCTCTGTTAGGGACTCTCTGTTGTATTCCCTGTCAGGGCAGTCACTGGTGGTAGACAGGCACCATCTAGTTCTTCTGGTCTCAGGCTGATGGAGTCTCTGGTTTATGTGGCCCTTTCTGTCTCTTGGGCTAATATTTTCCTTGTGTCTTTGGTGTTCTTCATTCTCCTTTGCTCCAGGTGGGTTGATGCATATTAGATGGCTGCTCACTAGCTTTTAAGATCCCAGACGCCACTCACCAAACGGGATGTAGAACATTTTTGTAATAAACTTTGTTACACCAGTTGACCTAGATGCCCCCTGAAACCATGGTCCCCAGACCCCAGCCGCAGCTACTGTGTCCCTCAAAGTGTTTGGATGTATTCAGGAAACTTCTTAGCTTTTGGTTTAGTCCAGTTGTGCTGACTTCTCCTGTATTGTGTGTTGTCCTTGCCTTCACCTAAGGTAATTCTTGTCTACTATCTAGTTAGTGAATACCCCTCTCCCTCCCTTCCCATGCTTTTAACCATCAAAGAATGTTTCATCTGTTTAAACTTTTTCTTGAGTTCTTATAATAATGGTATTGACGGCTCTTTCTCTTGTGAATTGGCCATACTTTGCTGTTTCTTTTCATGTCTCATAATTTTTTGTTGGAAAGTGGACATATTAAAATAATATAATGTGGCAACATCAGAAATCAAATTGCGCATTTTCTCTGGATTTGTTGTTGCTGTTTGCTGTTGTTGTTACTGTTTGTTTATTTAGTAACTTAGACTAATTCTATAACATCTGTATTTTTTGTCACATGTGGCCACTGACACTGCTCAGTTAACTCAGTGATCAGTTACTGATTGGACAGAGATTTCCTTAAATGCTTTGAACCATAATTCTCCAGTCTTTGCCAAGAGAGAATGTGTATGTATATTGCAGCATGCTTTCAATAAAGAAAGCAGCCTACATCTCTGTCTTAGCCTTCACTTTCTGCTTGTGCAGAGTCTCAAGGTAAGCCAGAAGTGAGAGATTGAGACCCTCTCAGATGTTCTACTCTTGGACATAACACATAGCTTTGCACATGCATATGACCTACTAGATTCCCAGGAATATGTCAGAACTTTTCAAATCTCCTTATGGGCAGCTCATTCCCCAATTTTTTTATTGAAGGTTTTGGTCAGCCTCTTGTTAGCCCCAACTGGTAATGCTACTTTAGACAGCTGCAATGTTAAATAACTGCCACTGATGTTTTTCAACAATGTCCTGCAGGTGAGCTGTTTGCACAGAATGATCTCTGAGTCAGGGCACGTAAAGAAAAGCCCTAAGAACAGAATTTTTCATCTAACTTCCAGACCAGCCAAATAGTGACAATCCTATGAGGTGAGGCTTTTTGGAGTGTTCAAACTCATTTGGCCCACTCCAGTGGCTGCTAGGCTACAGTTTTTCACAGTTAGTCTGGTTGCAAGGCTGTTGGTTTTTAAAGGTACCATAGTGCTGGTGAAAGAGACATGGAAATAGGAAAGTTAAAAAGCCAGAAAATCCACATTTGTTACTAAGATTTAGCTATTTTTCTTGGATTATTTAAATGCCTTTTGTAAGTTTCCAGAGATCTCAATACATTGATTTTGAACATTTTTTTCCGAAATGTTCTCATTGCTTTTATGGAGGAGTAAAATTTTGGAGGTCCTTATTCTACAATTCTAGTAGTCTATTATGTTTTTATAGTTTTTTTTAAAAAACCTCTTTGATGATGTGGTTTCTTTTGTATTTCTGCTTTGTAATAATTGTGTAGTAATTTTGAGATTTAGGAAAATTCTTATTTTTACTCTAGTCTTTAAATGTTTAATTATTACTATGTATAGTACTTTTAGGAGTCCTGGTGGTGCAGTGATTAAAGCACTCAGCTGCTAACCGAAAGCTTGGCAGTTTGAATGCACCAGCCAATCTTCAGGAGAAAGATGTGGCAGTCTGCTTCTGTAAAGATTTATAGCCTTGGAAACCCTATGGGGCAGTTCTACTGTGTCCTGTAGGGTTGCTATGAGTTGGAATCAGCTCAAAAGCAGTAAGTTTGGTTTTTTGATTTATAGTACTTTTAGTTCTCTATTTCTTTAGACACTATATATTATTCTTGTCTGCAAGCAATGCAGAATTGGCATTTTATTTTTTAATCCCCTTTCTTTTCCTTTCCTCTATCACCCAATTTAATTAATACTACTATTACTTAGGAGTCCTAGTGGCACAGTGGTTAAGAGCTCAGCTGCTAACCAGAAAGGTCGCAGTTCAAATCCACTAGCTGCTCCTTGGAAACCCTATGGGGCAGTTCTACTCTGTTCTATAGGGTTGCTATGAGTCAAAATAGACTCAACGGCAATGGATTTGGTTTTGGGTTTTTTGTTAGTATTACTTAGTGTTTAATTTTTACTGTTAAATAGACTTAGAAAAATGAGTGTTGGTTTATTTGCTATAAATGTTCTCATTTAACCTTCAGCTATTTCAAAGGGGAAATTTACTCTAGTTCTCTCCTTTTTCCATTCCTCTCCCAAGTTTTTTTCGCTGTGATATTTCTACTTTGTCAGCACTTATAAAATTTATATTCTATTTGGTTACATTCAGCTCCACATTTGTTTTAGATTTTGCATTACATTTAAATTTACTCAGTGAATGCTAAACAACCAGAATGTTCCTTAGAAGCAAGGACGGTGAGACTTTGACTCACTTACTTTGCACATGTCATCAGGAAAGACCAATCAATCTCTAGAAAAGGACATCTTCAGGGCCAGATTAAGGGATGTGAGGGCCCTAAACACTGGGTTTAACTGTGGTGCTCCCTTCTCTGCTTACTTATGCATTTGAATTAGATAAGTGAGTTATATGCATATATATATATATATATATATATATGTGTGTGTGTCTTAGCTATCCGTGATGTAATTTCTTTTTAAATGTGACTATAATATTAATGATTGAACACAAAAGTGACATATGCTATTTTAGCAGAATAAGATGAACTGGATTATAAAATTTTTAGTGGATACAGGGTACTAAGATTTTTACGATATACCACATTTTCTACAAAAAGAATATTCCACATATTCTACAACAAAGAAAATGAGTCAATGAACTTAGTTGTTTCAACAAAGTAAAATTCTATTGATCTCCCACAACAAAAAAATTGACTTTCACCAATTTTGCTTTAAATGATTCATACTTCAATTTTTATGCTTGTTTCATAATGCATGCAATAATCATAAGTGAACAAATGAAAAGACATCATAAAAGAAAATCTAATGATCAGAAACAAGTGTTACAACAAATTTCTGTATTTTATTTTTAGATCTTTCAACTCTACCATGTTATAATTAAAAATGTTTCTTCCTATTCTTTGCTCTTACAAAATCTTTGATGTTTTTGTCAGAATTAAGCTGCCAAATAGTATCTACTTCCGTACATTGTAAAGATAATGAATTGAGTCTTTCTTGAATCATTGTTGTACGCTGAGGGCTTTTGAATCTCTTTAGGGACAAAAATGAGCGTTCTCTTGTGCAGTTTGTGATCATTAGTTAGGAATATGTGTAAAGCAACATTGGGAAATACGCATTGTATTTTATCTTCTATTATGTAATCATGCATGCCTACATGAGTAAAAATTGTCTCTTCTGAATCTGTAAACTTAGTTCTTATGTAAAAATTAAATTGTCACACTTTTCCATAAAGGTTTGCATTTAAGTCATCACGATAGGCCTGCGCTAATTTCTTGAATGCCTTCGTGCATTCTTCATCAGGTATATTCACATTGTTTGAGAAGGGAAAGCTATTTGAAAGAATGTCATCACTTTTGCCCATCTTTTCATGTAAGATTCAAGCGTGTCAATGATGGTGTACTACGTGATTGTGCAAAATTGATCTTGAAATAATTCCTAAAATCTTGTGCACTCATTTTCTGTCTTTTGGTGCTGTATCTTCATAGTTCACTGGACTACTGCTGATATTCGATGGGGGCAAGAATAATCACAAAAATCATGATACAAATACAAGTATATGCACAATCTGAGATGTGGTTTGTTTCGTTTTGCACAGGACAGGACTAGATATGTCATGAGTCATGTGATTGTATCGCTGCTGTGCATTCTTATGTGGTCGATGAGAAAGAACTGAATGTGATATTGTACCTAATTGGTCTGAAATGAAAAGGAAAATATAATTATCATATATAAAATGTACATTTTATTTCTTTGTGGAATTGTTGAATTCCCATATTTGGAGATACATACATAATTGATGTAACAATTGCACCACTTCTCGATGAGCACGTTTATGTTGTGAGTCATAACAATATCAATCAATTTCTTAAAAGAAAGTCAGTCTTAATGGAAATGGAAAACACAGTACATTTATATCATTTTTATTATCTTAATATTCATTTATTTTCTCAAGGAATTGTTCAATTTCCTTACACAGAGATACAAATATATTCTGATAAAATATAAATGTAATGTTCTGATAATCATCTTCTGTTGCTTCCTTGGAAGACAAATTTAAAAACAAAATCATTGTTGCAAAACATAAACATATTTTTCCAATAAATAAATATTGAATGTTTCATCCTCTAATGTGCCTAATACCTCGTTTATTAGAGTATATAGAGTAAGATCAAGTACTGTATGTCTGTGTCCCACACAACAATCAAAAATGAAACTCACTTGATACATAAATTAAAACGTTTCTTGTTAGACAGATATTAATATTTCCAGTATTTTTTGGACATTTACTCTGTTAGTATTATATTAAATTATGACTTAAGTTAGTATTATATTAAATGTATGCTAGATTGTGTCTGCATTTATGCTAAACATATTTTAAAGTTAAAGTTATATTACTGTTTACAAAACTTAGGACATAATTTTGTACATAAATGCTATAGAGTTAAAAAGTAACTTGACTGAATTCATTGTAATGGTCGACTTATTCGAGTTCCCTCTGGGATTGGCGTTCCCATTGGTTGTTTACCAGGCCATGCTCAAAAGCATACCCTTGTGTTTGTATCGTGGCAAAGAGCATTGCTGGCCCTCCTGGCTGGAGTTGCTGGATCAGCAGATGTGGACGTACAAGATGGTTCTCTCAAAATGAATCAGAGACTTTGCCCAGTAATGGCTGATGTTGGATCCAGTTACATGTTGAGTGAATGTAGCAAGAGTTAGACTTGAGAGCCCACCCCAACCTCTTGTTTATTAGAAAGAAATAGTATACTCCTAAGAGACCCATCACGATAAGGAGTTTCACTTACATGGGAGGGGACTGTAGAAGACAGATATCAATGCAGGTGTTGAAGTGTTAGGGGCCTCATAGCTTAAACAACCTTGTGCATGGGTACCCTCGTGACCCTGCATGTGCTTTATTCTGGTTGGCACATTCTCATGCACTGGAGCTGGTATCAGTTTCATTTAGTGCCCTGACAGTTCCCTTCCACTGTGGCACTCGTGTTTCTTTGTGTCCTGTTTGCTTGGCATCTATGGGTCTTTGCTTTGGATATCTGGTGTCCCTGTTTTGTTGACGCCCTAAGCATGTGCTTATCTTTCTTACTAGGTAATACATCCCTGGAAACCATGATTGATAGTTAGTGAAAACGAGGTAAACCCTCAATGAGATGGATTGACACAATTGCCAAAACAATGATCATGAAGATGGCATGGGACCAGGCCATGTTTCATTCTGTTATATATAAGGTTGCTATGAATTGGAGCTGACTCAGCAACAAGTAACAACACATATTTAGTGATCACCAATTTCTTGCCGTAATTCTTGGACTTTGGTTGACTGAAGTTTGTCCTCTACAATTTTCTCAAGACCACTTAGAGGAAAAATTTTCCTTGGAATTCTGAATGTTCAAAACTGTTTGTAAACTTTGTACTTGAAGGATAAACTTGGTTATATATAAAATCCTTAGCTTACATTTTCTGTCCTTGAGACTCTTGTAAGTGTTGTTTAACTACACCTCACATTGGATGAGGAGGCCTGGTTGCACAGTGGTTAAAGTGCTCAACTGCCATCGAACCTACCAGCCGCTCTGTAGGAAAAAGATGTGGCAATCTGCTTCTGTAAAGGTTTACAGCCTTGGAAACCCTATGGGGGCAGTTCTATTCTGTCCTGTAGGGTCACTATGAGTTGGACTTAACTCAACGGCAATGGGTTTTTGGTTTGGTGGCACTGGATGGAAGTGTGGAGAAGTCTGGGGACCACCTAATATTTTTTGCGCTTATAAATTACCTGATTATTTTGCCTACAATTCTTTCTTCATCTTTAGCATCCAATGTATTTAGTGGGTGTGTCTCAATTTTTTGGCTCTGAATTTTCCCTGGCACACAATGTATCCTTTCTGTATGTAGTTTTAAGATCTCTTTTACTTTAGGAATTTTTTTTTTTTTTAATTGCGCTTTAGGTGAAAGTTTACAGCTCAAGTTAATTTCTTATTCAAAAATTTATACACATATTCTTTTGTGACATTAGTTGCAGTCCCCACAATCTGACAGCACACTCCCCCTTTCCACTGTGGGTTCCCTGTGTCCATTCGACCAGTTCCTGTCCCTTCCTGCTTTCTCATTCTGCTTTTGGACAGGTGCTTCTCATTTGATCTTGTATATCTGATTAAACAAAGAAGCACATTCCTCACGTGTATGATTTTTTGTTTTATAGTCCTGTCTAACCTTTGTCTGAAGAGTGGGCTTTAGGAATGGTTTCAGTTCTGGGTTAACAGTGCACCCAGGGACCATAGTTTTGGGGGTTCCTCCAGTTTCTGTCAGAGCATTAAGTCTGGTTTTATTACATGAATTTGAGTTCTGTTCTACATTTTCTCCTGCTGTGTCTGGAACTCTATTGTGTTCCATGTCAGGGCAGTCATTGTTGGTATCCGGGCTCTATCTAGTTCTTCTGGTCTCAAGTTGGTGGAGTTTGTGGTTCATTTGGTCCTTTTGTCCTTCGGGTTAGTATTTTCCTTGTGTCTTTGGCTTTCTTCATTCTTCTTTGCTCTAAGTGGGATGGGATCAATTGATGTATCTTAGATGGCTACTCTCAAGCTTTTAAGATCCCAGATGCCACTCACCAAAGTGGGAGGTAGAATATTTTCTTAATAAACTATGTTATACCAATTGACCTAGATGTCCCCTAAAACTATGGCCCCTGGACCCCAACCGCAGCTACTGTGTCCCTCAAAGTGTTTAGATGTGTTCAGGAAACTTCTTTGCTTTTGCTTTGGTCCAGTTGTGCTGATTTCTCCTGTGTGGTGCATTGTCCTTCCCTTCACCGAAGTTGATCCTTGTGTACTGTCTTAGTTATCTAGTGCTGCTGTAACAGAAATACCTAAAGTGGATGACTTTAACAAACAGAGGCTTATTCTCTCACAGTCTAGTAGGATAGAAGTCCAAATTCAGGTCATGAGCTACAGGGGAAGGCTTTCTCTATTGGTTCTGGGGGAAGATCTTGTCATCAACCTTCCCTTGCTTGAGGAGCTTCTCGGGCGCAGGAACCCTGGGTTCAAAGAATGTGCTCTGTTCCTGGAGCTGCTTTCTTGGTGGAATGAGATCCCTCTGTCTCTCTGCTGGCTTCTCTCTTTTATATCTCAAAAGAGATTGGCTCAAGATACAATCCAATCTTGTAGATTGAGTCCTGCCTCATTAACATAACTGCTGCCTATCCCACCTCATAAACATCATAGACATAGGACTAAAACACATAGGAAAATCACATCAGGTGATAAAATGGTGGAAAATCACACAATAGTAGGAATCATGGCCTAGCCAAATTGATACACATATTTTTGGGGGACACAATTCAGTCCATGACATGTACTATCTAATTAGTGATTTCCCCTTCCTTTCCCTTCTCACCCTTATGCTCATCAAAAGACTTCATCAAAAAAGTAAAAAGAGAACCTACAGACTGGGAAAAATTTTTGCTATGACATATCCGATAAGGGTCTAACCTCTAAAATCTACAAGATAACAGCAACACCTCAACAACAAAAAGGCAGATAATCCAATTAAAAAATTGGCAAAGGATATGAGCAGATACTTCACCAAAGAAGACATTCAGGCAGCTAACAGATATATGAGGAAATGCTGACAATCATTAAGCCATAAGAGAAATGCAAATCAAAACTACAATGAGATACCATCTCACCCCCATAAGGCTGGCACTAATCCAAAAAACACAAGATAATAAATGTTGGAGAGGTTGTGGAGAGAATGCACTGCTGGTGGGAATATACAATGATACAACCACTTTGGAAAAATATACGGCACTTCCTTAAAAAGCTAGAAATAGAAGTTCCATATGATCGATCCAGCAGTCCCACTCCTAGAAATATACTCAAGAGAAGTTAAGAGCCATCACACACATAGACATGTGTATGCCCATGTTCATTGCACCATTGTTCACAATAGCAAAAAAGATGAAAACAACCTAAATGCCATCAATGGACGAATGGATAAACAAATTATGGTACATAACACACAATGGAATACCATGCAACGATAAAGAACAATGACGAATCCATGAAACATCTCACAACATGGATGAATCTGGAGGGCATAATGCAGAGTGAAATAAGTTAGTCACAAAAAGGCAAACATTGTATGAGACTACTATTATAAGAACTCAAGAAACATTTCAAACACAGAAAAAAGTTTGTTTTTTAAAATTATACTTCTATTTGTTTTATTCCATTAAGCTGTTTTTCTCCTTGATGGCTTCAAAGGACAATGTTAAATCCCCTTTATCTGCTTTTATAGCTATAACTTTTTTTCTGTCATCCTTTTAAACTTACTTTTTTTGTTATCATTTTGTTCACTTTTCTCATTACCATCCTCTAAGTTCCCTACTTGCTTTCTGTATTGTCTCTTTTCCCTTGTGCTTTCCTCAGTTTTGTCTTCTTTGTACTTCTGCTTTATGATTTTCCTTCATGGAGACTATAGCTTTATTAAAATTTTAAATTCACAGTGAAATGTTTTGCCAAATATTGGTCTGCTTTGTGGCAATATTTTCCTGGGGAGTGTTGCTGCTGTTTTCCGTATCTTCTTTTACATAATCTTGGTGTTAGCACTGTGATACTTCCTTTTATAAATGAACAGTTTGGACTTTCCTGGGCAATTTTTTGCAGAAAGTTCCTGTAGGAGAGGAAAAAGCACTGTAGCCTTTCAGGCTTTGCAATGCAAACTGTCTCTTCTTTTCTGCTTCCTCATGGATGGACTTCTCCCTGCCAATATGGCTCATCTTTGTGATTTTTATGTAACTCTGCCTTCTGTGCTTCTCTAAAATTAACTGAGTCCACCAAGGATTCTGCTTCCAGCCTGTTCACCTAGGTCCTATGTCCATTGCTAAAAGCAGGGATACAGCTGCTGCAGCTTTCAGTGAACCTCTCAACTGCGGGAAGTGTATTCTTCTAGATCTGCTGCCTTTGGATCATCTCGTGACTTTCTTTGATGCTTGTTCTACGTATAGCTTTGCCTGGTCTTGTTGCTTAAACTTGTTTTGAAACTTATTGTATAAAATATTTTATACACACACAAACAAACTCTTAAACTTATGAGAGCTCCTGAACTTATTTTGAAGCTGTAGTTTAAATCTGTTTCCTAGTTTTGCCAAAAATGGAGTTTGTGGGATATTTTTATATTTCTTGTGTTTCTTTTGTTTGATTTCCAAGAAGAAAAGAGAGAAAATGCTAACACATCCCTGTTTATACCAGAAGTGCCTCTAATATAAATTTAATCTGCTTTAACTTGACCTTATGCGGTGGTGTTCCTGTTAGGGCAGTGAGAACAAACCAAACACATATGACTAGAGGGGATGTTGCCCAGAGAGAAAGTGTTCATAACACTGCACGTACGGGTCTACAGAGAAAAAAATGTTAAATGAAAACAACCTTGGAAATGAGTGTTTGGAAATGATTCAGTTAAACATAAAAATAGAGAATTTGTTTATTCCAAATAATTTTATCTCATGGCTTTAGTGATTAGAAGTTATGGTAGTGAGAGTAACAATAATTTATAAATAAAAACTAGAAGACATTGTGCCCACTGATACACAGAGACCACGTCTTGCTTAAGACAAAAGTTGTTATTGCTTCTTCTTAAATGAAATTTGCTTTAGATTGTTTGACCACATTTAGGATTGTAGCAGAAGTTTGTAGCTTTCAGATAGTTTCATTAAATCTAAGTATCTAAAATATTTTATTTTAGAAAATTATAATTTTAGAAGTTAATATTTCCTCTGGGTATATATACATATATTTACAAAAATTCTAAGAATACCTAAGTCTTCTTTATGTAATACATAATGTAGTTAAAATATCTAGAGGGGTTTGAGTGTAGTGTATACACCAGACAGTGTTGACTCTGAATAGTAAAACATACACTACGAGGAATGAGATTATCCAATGTCTTGACAAAGCTAGTGGCTTCTAGGATGGTCCTAAAAAGTTGGTAGAAGGAGAAAGTCCAAAGGGAAAAGACATTTATCTCTTAGGTTAAAAAATGATTTCAAGGAAGAAAAAAAAGTAGAAATGTTTTCTCTTGTTTATGTGTGTTTATAATCACTAAATGGAAAATAATTTTCATTCTTCTTCCAGCCATTTTCAGATACTTTCAAAGTGAGTTGTATGGGAATATATTTATTTTATAAGTAATATGAAATATAATATATAACTGTGTAATTTATAAACAAGTATGTTACTAATTATAATAAACAATATGCCTCAGAAATCTTTCTATATCAGTACATGTGAGAAATATTTTATACACACACAAACTTAAATTAGTTATTGTATATTAAGGATTGAATTGTGTCCCCCGGAAATGTGTGTCAACTCAGCTAGGACATGATTCTCAGTATTGTGTGTTTGTCCATCATTCTGTGATCTGATATGATTATCCCATGTGTTGTGGATCCTACCCTCTGTGGTATTAGTGAGGCAGGATTGGAGGCAGTTGTGTTGATGGGGCAGGACTCAATCTACAGGATGGGATTGTATCTTGAATCAATCTTTTTTGAGATATAAAAAAGAGAAGTGAACAGAGAGGAGAGGGACCTCATACCACCAAGAAAAAATTTCTGGGAGCAGAGTGCGTCCTTTGGACATGGGGTCCCTGTGCTGAGAAGCTCCTAGACCAGGGGAAGATTGATGACAAGGACCTTCACCCAGAACCAAGAGAGAGAAAAAACATTCCCTGGGAGCTGGAGCACTGAATTTGAATTTCTAGCCTCCTAGACTATGAGAGAATACATTTCTATAAACAAATAAATATCATAAGTAGGTGGCTTTTTAAAGCCATTCACTTGTGGTATTTCTGTTATAGCAGCACTAGATAACTAAGACATTAAATAATATTTCATTGCATGTACACTAAGAATGTATTATATGTATATTATGAATGTACATGAATTTATTTAACCATCTCCCTACTTAAGGACATTTAGGTTGTTTCCATAGTTTTCCAATTACATTTTTGTACATATAACCTTCCTCATTTGTATAAATATTTATAAAAATTAAATCCCTGTAAGTGGCTATGTCCAATGGTATATATATATTTGAGTTTTAGTAAATATTGCAAGATTGTCCTGCTATGAAGTGTGAGAGGGCATTTTTCTGGCTGGAGCAACTGACTGAGGTGGGTTGAAGAAGGAAATTACATCAGAGAGGGTATGAGGGGCCAGATCATGCAGACCTTAGAGGCCACTGAAAAATGCTTCTTGCTGTCACCAGTCATTTTAATCTTGCTCATCTGAGAGTTAAAAGAAAATGTATCATTATATATACATTGCCCATTTGTATGTTTTATTATGTGTATTGCTTATTCTTTGCCCATGTTTTCTTTAATTGTTTTTCTAGGATTGTTCTATCTCATTCTTTTTTTATTCGTAAAGTAGTTTTCCCCGTATACCAGAAACACGAGCTCTTTGTTTTTTATATGCAAATACATTATTATTTTTTCCTGTCTAAAGGATCTTAATCAGTATTCTCTACCTGTAAATTACATTTAACAGTATCTTTGGAAATTAATTAAAGGGCATTTTAGGCTTATTATTTGTCTTGCCATGTTTGTTGATCACAGTACCTGATGAAACCAAACCCATTGCTGTCAAATTTTGACTCAGCAGCCCTATAGGATGGAGTAGAACTGCCCCATAGGGTTTCAAGGCTGTAAATCTTTACAGAGCAGACTGCCACATCTTTCTCCCACGAAGTGGCTGGTGGGTTCCAATAGCCGATCTTTCAGTTAGCAGCTGAGCACTTTAACCATTGCACTATGAGGGCTCCTTAGTACCTGATAACTAGTAAATAATCACTAAATATTTTTTGAATGAAATGAACATAGTTAGTTGTTAGATCTTCAGTCACTGATAAGATTTAGACTTTTTTGGATGTTATTTGTGGTAGGCAGAATAGTAGTCCCCAAAGATGTGCATATCCTAATACCCAAACATGTGACTATGTTCCCTTACATTGCTAATTGAACTTTGCACTTGTGATATAGTTAAGGTTCTCAAAATGGGGAGATTCACCTGGATTATCCAGGTGGGCCAAATATAATCACAAGGATCATTATAAGAGGGAAGCAGGAGAGTCAGAATCAAAGATGTGACAATGGAAGCAGGGGTCAGGAAGGAATGAGACTTGATATTGTTATGCTGCAGGCTTTGTAGATGCAGGAAGGACCCATGAGTCAGGGAATGTAAGCATCTGCTAGAAGCTGGTTGTGATGGTTAAGACTGTGTTGCAACTTGGCTAGTCCATGATTCTCAGTATTTTGGCAGTTGTATAACATAGTGATCACTTCCCTGTTGAAATTTGATACGTGATCACCCCCCTTTCCCCACCCCCCATGATGGAATCTGCTGAGTGGTACTGGTGGGGGCAGGGCCTGTGGCAGCTCACTGCCCCCTCAGCCTTCATCTCTCTGCCCTCTGCCACCTACCCCCCTCTGCTTGTCTTGTCAGGGATTTTGCTTGTTCTGGACCCTGCAGCTGGCTCCTGTTCATCTGGCCTCCTGTTCTTGGGACTTGGGCTAGCAGCTTGCCGGCATCTTGCATGCTGATAGTCTATCTTCACAGCCTATGGCAGCACTGCTCTCTGACCTGCCGATCTTCGGTTTGCCAGCCCCTGCAGCTATTTGAGTCAGGAGAATTTTCTTCCCTGCCTCACGGACTTGGGACTTAAAGCCTGTAAAAGCTGTGTGAGCCATTTCCTTGATATAAATCTCTCTTTATATATATATATATATATGCTTTACTGGTTTTGCTTCTCTAGAGAACCCAGCCTAAGACACTGGTAAAGGCAGAAGCTGGTAAAGGCAAGGAAATGGGTTCTCCCATAGAGCCTCCAGAAAGAGCACAGCCCTGCTGACTCATTTTTGAATTCTGACCTCCAGAACTGTAAGGTAATAAATTTATTTTGTTTTAAACCAATAAATTTGTGGTAATTTGTTACAGCAGCAGCAAGAAACTAATACATTGTTTTACTACTGACCTGGATTAATCACTTCAACACTTCTTGGTTTATCGAGGTCTTCATTTATAGAATGGCATTTCTGTAATATTCTATTAGTCAGTGTATACCTTTTGGATAAAGCCCTTGGGATTGTATATTTTGTACAATGAAGTAAAAATCAGGTTTATCACCCTCCTCCCTTTAAGTCTCATAGAAAGGGGACAGCATGTTCAGTTCAGTACCCTCAGGGAATTTGTACCTCATGTTGATTTGGCTCTGAGATAAGTTGCTTACTCTGCTCTACTCAGTTTAAAGTCTTAATAGGCTTATGATCACAGGGGATGAGGATCTCTGCCATCCAGAATAAGTCCAAAAGGGGATGCACAGCCCGGTCCAGGACAGAGAAGGGGTACAGCCAGTGAAAATAGTTCTCAGTGGAAGCTGTGTACACAGACTGATTTCCCAGTGCTCCAAGGGTTTTCTGTGTGAGCTCACTAGCTGTGTGAAAAAGGCTATTACTTCAGAGCTACACAACCAGATTAGCCTCTTGTGAATGGTATAGAGGTCACAGTTAAGGAAATCAAAATCTTGTTTTTCATTGACAGTCAAATAGGTCTGGGATGAATCATCCACACGGTTTCAATGTCATTTGTGGTTTATTCAAGTGTGGCTGTGCAGCAATTTGTCCCGGTATAAAATGCGTGACTTTTAGAGGATTTGGACCTGGCACTGGCCTTATTTGCATTTGAACTAAGATAAATGAGTGACTTGAATACACTGTGTAGACAGATTATAACTGCTGAGACACTGAGAAAACAAGCCTAAATGTTCTTCAGATTTATATGAAACAGGTGTCTTCGTCATCTACTGCTGCTATAAAGGAAACACCGCAAGTGGATGGCTTCAACAAAGAGAAGTTTACTCTCTCACAGTCCAGCAAGCCAGAAGTCTGAATTCAGGGTGATGGCTCCAGGAGAAGGCCCCCTCTCTCTGTCAGCTCTGGAGGAAGGTCCATGTGATGCATCAGTCTTCCCCTGGTCCAGGAGCAGGCCAGTGCAGGAACCTCTGGTCCAAAGGACATGCTCTGCTCCTGGCACTGCTTTCTTGCTGGTGTGAGGTCCTCATGTCTCTCCACTCGCCTCTCTCTCCTGTATCCCAAAAGAGATTGGCCCAAGACACTATCCAATCTTGTAGATCTCATCAATATAACTGCCACTAATCCATCTCATTACATCATGGTGATAGGATTTACAGCACATGGGGAAATCACATCAGATGACAAAATGATAGACAATCACACAGTACTGGGAATCATGACCCAGCCAGGCTCACAGACATTTTGGGGGACACACAATTCAATCCATAACAATGGAAATATAAGTCCCCAGGCATTAGTGTATACCATTATCCCAGATTGAAGTTTTAAGCCTGTAGTTATCTGGATACATATAAAAAGGCTGTATAGAATAAGGAATATTATTGAGGGATCTTCTCTTCCTAGGATCAAAAATAATCTTTTGGTTAATGTGATATAACTATGAAGCCAAATATCAAATAAATTTTCTGTACTTTTCCCCTGAAAGCCTCATGGGATCTAGGATGAATGCTCTATTCCATTGCTCATAGTCGTACATCCATGGTCGGATTTAAGAGGACTAACTACTGTTCTGTCTGATTGGTCAGGCAGATTTGGCTTTAGTGATTTATATGTCAACTCTGAGGAGCACGGACCAGATGTATCGGTCTTGTTATTTGCTAGCTGTTTCATACGGTCTGACAAATTGCACAGACTAAATGTATCCATGTTCCCATATAGTGTTGAATGAATAAACAAGTGAACATATTAAGATAGTCATTAATTTCTATTGAGGGCAACCACAAAACACTGTAAAAATAAAAATGGATATGTGCTATGTGACTTGATGGCAAATAACTTATGAGAAATTTCACACTGTAATGGGGATGGTAGAATTTGCCAAATTGTGACTCCAGGTTTGATACAAATGCAGTATTCTGTTTCTTCTGATCTGTTGGTCAGACTCTGTATTGCTCAAAGGAACAGTATGAGTCTCTTTGGTCCCTGGGCTCAGAGGCCACATTTGTGACTTGTTAACAATTTGCCAAAAGCTTTGTTAAAATAAAATAGGTCATTCTCTAATCTGTGTGGAAACTCTGGGGGTGGGAAGAAGGAGCCCTTTCTAACTGGGGGGGAAAGAAAACAACCAATTTTGCTTTGGTTTCAATACAGTTTTCATTTCGTTATTTGACTCATGAACAATTCAATATACACAGCCTACTCAGTTTGGGATAATGTTTGGTTTTAGGGTATTATTAAGAAGAAATAACATTAATAAATCTTTGAATATAATCTTTTATAGTTTTAAACAACACATATATTTAAACAACTTGTCTTCTTTCTCTTCAGTGTTTATATACCAAGGAGTATTAAAATGGTCAAAGGGACCCTCATCTAATCTTAAGCCAGAGTATGCACAATGTTTTCCAGGGGTAATCAGTTATTTGAGGAGTCAACAGAGTGCCATTCAATGTGCCAAGTGAAACAACATCCTCCTCATCACCATTTCATCATATTAACTACCACCTCCCTTAGCTTTTAGGAAGCATGCTTCGTGCAGGGTTTGGGTTCAGGTGATGGAAGCCTTTAGCTAATTAAACAACCCTCTGCTCTTGACAGAAAAATCTCAACAAAGTGCTCATTAAGCCCTACCCTGACAACTCCCCCAGGAAAGGCAGTGTGGTGTGGAACAAACAGCACCAAAGTAAGAGTCCAAAGACCAAAGGGCTGGTCCTAGTTCTTTGACTTGTCATATAATCCTGTGTGCATCTCCTTTCCTGTAGAATGGTGACCGACCACACAAGTGGCCTGCACAACACAGGGTGATCTGTGGCATAAATTAGATCAAGAAACGTGCAAGTGCTTTGTGGGCCGTTACTGGTATGCGGTTCCCCTAAGGCTCCTGCCCTGACTGGGTCTCTCTACAGGGCTAACATCAGTACTTGGAATCTTCCTGGTCTGAATAGCAGGAGCCCCTTTTCGGCAGCCATGAGACAGAGTCTTCCTCAGATCTGGTGTTCTCCATTCAAATAGCTTGCTCATCCCACCTCCTTCAGTACCACCTTATGTGCTCAGATTCTGTCACCCTGGGGAGCTGACCCACTTACCTCACCACACACAGAGCGTTCCTCCCACAGCACACACACCCAGGGCACAGGAGTGCATCTTCACTCCCACTGCGCTCATGTCCTTGCCTCTTCTTCCTTTCAGCGGAGCACCTCAACACATCTCATTGTCCACACACTACACCCACGATGTGCTCTTTACTAGCTACTTCCTTATCCCTACAACCCATCAACAGCGTTCCCATATCGTGGAGGTGTCAGTGTAATTTTCCTCTCATTATCAGTGTTCCCAGGATGTAATTTATTCACTATGACTCAGTATGAAATCAAGTACCTCTAACAGCTTTGTTTACAAATTTATGAATTGTTGTTAATGTTGAAAAAGTGAGTCAATTTGTTCACACTGCTCAGTTCCAAGACAGCCCCTAACTGTGAGAGGGGATTGCAGAGAAGATAAAAGGGGGATTTAGAAAAGATATAAAGAAATTGATCAAGGGATAAAACCCAAAAAACCAAACGGGTTGCCTTTCAGTCGATTCCGACTCATAGTGACCCCATAGGATAGGGTAGAACTGCCCCATAGCGTTTCCAAAGAGCAGCTGGAGGGTTTGAACTGCCGACCTTTATGATTAGCAGCCAAGCTCTTAACCACTGTGCCACCAGCGCTAGCACAATATTCCAGGAAGTTTTAAAACAACTAGAAATATTTTGGCCTAAAGATGAAGTATTCGAGCTGCTGGCCAGCTGTTCTCCATCTCCACCAGAGAAGAAAACAAAGAAAGGTTTTAAATCGTGGCAAGAGGGATTTAGGTTAGATATAAGGGAAAGTTTCTCAATAACATGGGCTGTTAAATATCAGAATGCTTTATAAAGGAGATTTGTGAAATTTCTTCCTGTGGCAATCATTGCGTATTAAGATGATGTCTTAGTTAACTAGTGCTGCTATAACAGAAATACCATAAGTGGATGGCTTTAACAAACAGAAATTTACTCTCTCACAGTTTAGGAGGCTAGAAGTCTGAATCCAGGATGCCAGCTCTAGGGGAAGGCTTTCTATCTCTGTTGGCTCTGGGGGAAAGTCCTTGTCTCCTTTCATCATCTGTGGGCCTGGCATTCCTTGGAGATCTACATGTGTCTTGGCATCAATCTTCCCCTGGGCATAGGATTTTCTCAGGGACTCTGGGTCCAAATGACATGCTCCACTCCTGGCTCTTCTTTGTTGGTGGTATTGAAGTCCTTCTCCTTTCTGTTCACTTCTCTCTCCTTTTATCTCTCTTATAAGATAAAAAGTGTGACTCAGACAAGGGTGTGACTTGAGTAAGGATGTGACTTGAGTAAGAGTGTGACTTGAGTAAGGGTGTGACTTGAGGAAGGGTAGATTTGAGTCACACCCTCTTGTAAGGTAGTGACTCATGATACAGCCCATACTGATCCTGCCTCATTAATATATAGAAATTAGGATTTACAACCCATCCAAAAATGGAGGATAATGACATCATATCACAAAATGGAGGACAACCACACAATACTGGGAATCATGGCCTAGACAAGTTGACACATATTTTTGGGAGACATAATTCAATCCATGGGTTCCACCTGTGTGGATGGTTTAAATCAAGTAGTGCATAATTCTTCTCAAATCTCTGTGCTTTGGCAATTAGGCAAATAGATTAGAGCTGCAGGAAACATCTCTCACTCATGGCTGCCTGTATCTTGTAAACAACTTTTTCTAGATTTTGATGATTACCTAGCAGTGTGGACTCCACCTTCCCAAAATAGAACTTAAAGTACTATGGGTACTTCAAGTACTCCTTTTGCCATTAAGGAGAAGACATGAGATGTTTGTTTTGCTAATCAGGTACGTGAGGCCTGGATCCAGAAATAAGTTATGTGAGGAAGCAGGTTGGCAAGTAGCATCGTTTGGAGCTGAGTGGCTGAAGTTTGTGAGGGTAGCAGTGGCTTCCCAATTTTGGTTGGAGTAGCATGGTTCTGTGGTTGCTGGTGTAGGAACAGCTTTCTAGTTGCGGCAGAAGAGATTTGTTTATGATATAAAGGTGAGGTATGCCCTTTTCCCGGCTAGTCCTCTGGAGTGGAGAGGAGCTGAGAGTTATTCCTGGAAACTCAGCTAAGACTCTGTGCCTTCTGGTCTTCCAGGGATTCTGTAATCTACTCAAAATACTCTAATAAAATCTCTTCCTGCTTAAACCAGCTAGAATGGATTCTGTTGTCTGCTTTTAAGAACACTGAGCAGTAGAGGATCGATCCATTTTCTCTCTATACTGATTCCCCCCCTTAGGTGATTTTTCCCTTATCATAGATGATAGAAAGAGGTAACTTGGGCCCAGGAGAGCCAGGCAGTTGATATATCCAGGGAAACTTTCTCCCTCAGCCTCTGATAAGACTTTGATATGGCTGAGTGTGTGTTAGGGGTTGGGGTGAGGAGACACATGATTTTGAAATAGATCCAACAGAGGTGCATGAGGAAGTCTCCACCTTCCTCCCAAGGCCATTCTCAGTCATTCTTTCTCACAGAGGATTTGCTGAGGCACTTCTACATGCACAGGGCCAGTCTCTATGCAAGACCTTAAAAGCTATTCACATCTGAGAAGCAATTTCCCCTTCTGCTGTGCCTAAGGAGGTAAGCCTGTGTTGTGTGTGGAAAAGTGTATGTGTAGGGAGTTGGGTGGGAATGAGTCTGTTTCCTCCATGTTCTTGAGGGACTATTATTAAATTTTCAAGCACAGAAGGGGAGCTAGTGCTCAACTTTCCTTTGGCTACTCCATAGCAAACTACTGAGCCACTACAGGGTTCCAGAAAGAGTTTGCTAGTTTCCTCATCATATAAATATCCATGAGCTCCTCCAGGACCATGTCTTCTACATATTTGTAGCCTTCTCTCTACCTAACACTGTCCCAGCATGGGAAGGTTCTTAATAAATATTCAGTACCTGGCTAACCTATGTAGATACCAGCCCTTATGTATGTCTGGACCACAATTTCTTTTAAATTTCAGTACTTTTCTTTAATTATGCTTTGTGTTTAGGTGCTTATAATTTGTTGATCACCAAGCCCCGTTGCTCAATTATTATGAATTTTTGTTGTTGTTGTTAGGTGCCAACGAGTCAGTTCCAACTCATAGTGACCCTATGTACAACAGAATGAAACACTGCCCAGTCCTGCACCATCCTCACAATCATTGCTATGCTTGAGTCCATTGTTGCAGCCACTGTGTCAGTCCATCTTGTTGGGGGTCTTCCTCTGTCTCACTGACCCTCTACTTTATCAAGCATGATGCCCTTCTCCGGGGACTGGTCCCTCCTGACAACATGTCCAAAGTGCATGAGACAAGTCTTGCCATCCTTCTTTCTAAAGCGCATTCTGGCTGTACTTTGAGTTGATTATTATATATTTTATTTCCAGGCACCTACATTTATTATAAGGAGATCTGGTGGTGCAACAGTTAAGCCCTTGGCTGCTAACCATAAGGTTAGTAGTTTGAACCCACCCAGTGGCTCAGCAGAAGGAAGATCTGGCAATCTACTCCCATAAAGATTCTAAACCAAATCAAACCCACCGCCATGGAGTTGGTTCCAACTCGTTACAGCCTAGAAAACCCTATGTGGCAGTTCTACTCTGTCACATGGGGTCAGTGTGAGTCAAAAATTGACTTGATGTCACCTAACAATAACAACACATTTATTATACAAAAAAGAAATTAAACATTATGAAGGATTATAAAAGTCTTTCAGCACTACTGGGCTATAGTAATAACAAGCATGTATATGGTTACTCTGTGAGAGACAGTGCTCTAGGGGCTTTATACACATTAACTCATTTAACTTTTACATTGTTTCCATTTTACTGAAGAGACAATAGAGACACAGAGAAGTTTAGTAATTTATCTAAAGACAGTCACACAACTGGTAAATAGTAGAAGTGGGATTTGAACTCAGGTAGTCTGATTCCAGAGTCTGTGTTCCTGACCCCTATGCAGTCGCCGTTTTACAGATGAAGAACTGGAGATGCAAGGAGGGTTTGTGGATTTCACAGTAACTGACATAGCCAAGGCTCAGGTTAGGTGCACTCCAAATCCTGTGGTTCTGCTTTTTTCTTCACTTATCAGTAGTAACTGATGTTTGTATTGTGCTTTATATTTTCCAATATCTTTCATATCAGTACTACTTTAATGGTATCCTTTGTATATTGCTTTAAATGTATGACACTTTATTATGTATAATTTTCACAGTAGCCCTGTAAAATAGACAGAGGTGAATTATTATTTAAAAATATATCATTTTAAAATTAATACTTTTTGATGCTAAAAACTAATCAAACAATATAGAACTCATTTTGAAAAGCAAATCTTCTGTCACTACCTCCCTCAATCCCAGTTTTCGTTCCCTAAGCAACCTATTTTAAATTTCTGTTTTTAGTTATTCAGTTATTCAGATTTATAACCTAAAGTATAGATTTTTACATCTATTTCTTGATTTATGAAGTTTAAACCCGTGATGGTTAATTTTATGTGTTAACTTGGCTAGGCTATGGCTCCCAGTGGTTCGGCCAAACGCTGTACTCATTGCTGTTCCATAATCTCATGTAATGCAGTCAATTAATCAGTTGAAAAGGGAATTTCCTTAGGGTGTGTTCTGCCTCAAGATTATAAATAGATATTTTGGTAGAACTCACTCTCTCTCTCTCTACTCTGCACTCTTCCCATTGCCTGACCTAAAGCTCTTCAGACGCAAGCCTGCAGAAGTCTCCAGCCTGCCACCTGACCTACAGAATTTGGGCTTTCCAGCCCCCACAATTGTGAGCCCAATCCTTTAAGTTAATCTCTCTTTCTTTATATAGATAGATATAGATAGTGATATATATTGTTGTTTGTTGTTAGGTGCCATTGAGTCTGTTTTGACTGAAGGCAACCCCATATGACAGAGTAGAACTGCCCCATAGGGTTTTCTTGACAGAATCATTGTCTTAGTCATCTAGTGTTGCTGTAACAGAAATACCACAAGTGGATAGTTTTAACGAAGAGACGTTTATTTCCTCAGTTAAAGTAGGCTAAAAGTCCAAATTCAGGGCGTCAGCTCCAGGGGAAGGCTTTTTCTCTTTGTCAGCCTTCTTCTTTTCAGTGTTCCCCCGGACTAGGAGCCTCTCTGCGCAGGGACCCCGGTCCATAGGATGAGCTCTGCTCCCGGCACTGCTTTCTTGATTGTATGAGGTCCCCCACTCTCTGCTTGCTTCCCTTTCCTTTTATCTCTTGAGAGATAAAAGGTGGTGCAGGCCACACCCCAGGGAAACTCCCTTTACATTGGATCAGGGTTGTGACCTGGGTAAGGGTGGTGTTATAATCCCACCCTAATCCTCTTTAACATAAAACTACAGTCACAAAATGGAGGCCAACCACACAATTCTGGGAATTGTGGCCCAGCCAAATTAATACACACATTTTTTGGGGGACATAATTTGAACCATGACAATCATATAACCATAATATCGAGGTGTGAGGCTAGAGTAATGCTGACTGTGATGGTTAAGGTTATGTGTCAACTTGGCTAGGCCATGATTCTCAGTGGTTTAGTTATGTAATGATGTAGTTTGGCAGTTATATAATGATGTAGTCATCCTCCGTTTTGCGATCTGATGTGGTCATCTTCCATCTTCTCATAATGCCAATTTTTGCATAATGACCTGGTCTTTGGAACCTAACCATGTCAATAAGTGAGAAGTGGGTGTATATTTGTCTTAGAGTTCTATAGAGAAACAGAACGGTTCTGTTTCTCTATAGAACATGGTCTACTGACTGTCTGCTACGAAGGATGTTGATTCAGCTCACTGACAATCACCTCTCTTCTCACCTCTTCCTCTTTCAATGTTTATTACTTATATTAGTGTTTTTAGAGTTTTGCGCTTTTTTTTGGCAGGGAGAAATTATATTTGTAACTTTAAATATTGTGTATTTCTAATTTTATTTCAACTTTGTTCTGTACCTGGAGTTCCTTTTAAATGAGGAAAGATTTTAGTAAACTATACTTTCTTTCACTTTATGTCCTCTATTTGTTGATTATACCTTTAATTTTATATCATCAAAGTTGTCGACATTGATATTGTGTTCTATAAATAAGAATTAAAGCTTCTGTGCTTTGTTTAGATGTTGACTATAAAAGTCAGATGCCAATAAAGAGTGTATACACTATGACGGTATGTGTTCACTACAGTGCCTACGATTACATTTTATTTTCTGTGCATTCAAGCCATGACCATTGGGCTTGTTGAAAGAGATTGTTCTCAGGATTAAGATCAAGTAGATTCTCTTTCCTTCCTAGCATCAATTACTTAAAATCATGGCATATTTTAAGGTTTCCTATTTGGAACAAGACTATCAGTTTTTCTTGGTGTTTCTAAATGACTGAGGGAAGAAGTACAGAGAGAATAGCTATGCTTGGCCTCAAAGACTTGACTATTTTATGAGCTGAGGTAGGAACATAGGGAGTATCCTTTTCTAATCGTTTTATAGATAAAGTATCCAAAACTTTAGGAGATTAAATGACTTGCTCAAAGTCACAGAATTGATAAATGATCAAGCTAGATTGTAGCATTTCTAACTGGAATCCCCTTAATCTTTCTTCTATGCTATATTCCTTCTCTATATTTGCGCTATGACCTCAACATCAAAACCTTAAATCTTCAAACAAATTCAATGAAATTAATAATATTTATTTAGAATTACGCTTCGATACACAATCACTAAACTGTAATTCCTAAGGAATTAATACAGTTTAGAAATCCCCAAAACACGTTTGGAAACAAAAGAAGTTTTCAGCTTCTCATTAATCCACAACACTTTATCAACCAGAGATCTTGTTTTTTCTACCTCTCGAGCTTTCTGGTATATATTTTTCTAGTATAGAAAATGTTTTTGTTTTCTGAATTGCTCATTTGAGTCATTGAATTTCCTAGGAAGTAGTTGACTGTATCTTTATAAGTGCTCAGTAGTAAATCACAAGTGTCTGTATTTCTTAGCATCAGAAAAAGCACAAAGCTGAAAAGACTCCCTCAGGAGACATAAGTGTTGGCGTTTTCATGACCCTGCAGATGGCTGGAATTGGTGAAAGTCCATTTTACATGTGGATGGCTCCTGACATGGCTTGCCTCACAAAATAGCTGTTGATGACATTTAGCCATTTTCATCAAGAATCTCATTTTTTCCTCTGCTCAGCTTGATACCAGTTCCTGAATTACAATCCCTGGCATGACAGCTAAAACAGGAAAACATTAAGTTGCTGCCACAGAGAAACTCCTTTCCTTCACCCCAAGATTCCATTAAAGCATCTCTGCTAAAATGCATCAGTCCTTCACTGGCGGTTTTTATAATAGACATTTCCATGTTATTTGAGGAAAAAGAACAACTATCTGTCTGAAATAAAACTTTCTGGTGTTTTCTTCTTTATAACATATGAATGATAAGGTAAAAGAGAACATATTATTATCCAGCACACTTGTGACCTGATCATCTGAATTGTTTAGTAGTAGTATTTCTTCCTTCATTCCAATATTTATAGAACACCACTCAGAACTGTTATATGCAGATGATCAGGGCAAGGAGCCTACTTTTAAAGAGCTCACAAAGTAGTCAGAGAGACAGAGAAACAAATTACAAATTGCAATATTGTATAATACACACTGCGATAGGATGTGTTTTAGGAGAGTATATGAGGGGGCAGTGGTGGTTTAGTTGATAGAATTCTTGCCTTCCATTCAGGGGAGCTGGGTTTGATTCTCAGCCAATGTGCTTCATACATAGATACTACCTCTCTGTCAGGGGAGGCTTGTATGTTCCTATGATGCTGAGCAGCTTTCAGCGGAGCTTCCAGACTAAGATGGACTAACAAAAAAGGCCTGGTGATCTATTTCCGAAAAGTCAATCGAAGGAAACCCTATGGATTACAATGGTCTGATCCCATTATGCATGGGGTCATCATGAGTCAGGGGCAACTTGAAGGTAGCTAATAAAAACATGAATATCGTATGACAGAGAATAGTGGTTTATCTTATCAGCAAAGGGAGGGGTGGCACAGGAGATGATCTTTAAGCTGAGCCCTGAAAAATAAGACAGACTTTCTAGAAAGACAAGTTAAGAAAGCGCATCCTAGACAGAGGCCATAGCATATTTAGATAGTATTGAGTGGAAGAGGAAAGTGTGCTCAGAACGTAAAGTCATCACAGCTAGAGCAGAGTGTGGGGTGAAGGGAGGAGTGGGATGATAGTAGATGAGACGTAAGAACAGACAAATGGGTTTGTTGATGAGAGGACTCTGCGCTTTATACTTTAGACCAGCCTCTCCTAACATGTGTGAGTTCGTTCTGTATTTTTGCATACTAGAATTTCTGGTGGCACACTAAAGGGAAAAACTTACATCTGCAGTTACCATGGAGTTTTTTCTGTCACTGTTTGAGTAGAACTGCATACTGCCCTGATTACACTAAAAAGGTAAAGGAAAAGTTTCTTCATGCTCCGTGGACACATGTCGATTGTGGCCAAGCTTGACATTTCTCTGTGCCACTTAGCTTACCTGCCGCGACCCACAACCCTAGTCCGTCTCCTCAATTCAGTATTTTGTATAATGGACATTACCCTCATGGAGTTCTCTCCAGCTGGAGAAAACAAAACAAAACGTACACATTGCTCAAAATTTGACTATCTGTATGTGAACATGGGCAACTGAGAATCCTTTCTAAGAATCCACTGAAATGAAGCAGTAGGGTGACAAGAAAACATCTGGGCTTTAGGAGCTTAATTCTGGAGGGTGGCTTAAAAGGTTACTGTAATTATCTAGATACCTTATGTTCAGAGCTTGATCAAAGTAGTTTTGATGAAGATGGAGGGGAGTGTATATATGTAAATGTAGATAGATCTTAAAAGGCAGTATAGCACTGGGGTTAAGTGCTTAGGCTTTGTAGCTAAGCAGCATGCAGCTGAATTCTTGCTCCTGTACTTACCTGTTGTATGACATTATATGGCAACTTATATAACTTCTTTGTACCTCAGTTTCCTCATCTATAAAATGGAGGTTATACTAACACTTACTTCTTAGCATTGTTATGAGGATTAAGTAAAATAATATATATAAAGTAATTAGAATAGTATCTGAATAGTAAATGTTAGCTATTATTTTACTGGAAAGATGAAATTGAGAGGGTATGGGAATTGATAGGATGAAGGGAACGGAATGACAATTGCATGATTAATGAGGAAAGAATCCAGAAAAAGGTGAATATTTGGAGAATATCATTAAAAAAATAAGAATTTCAGTTTTTGAGGTGTTGAATTTGAAGAGGCTGTGATATATACAAATTAGGATAACAAGCAGTCAGTTGGATAGGTATGAGTTGAGACGCATATGAAAGAGTGGGCTGAAATATAGATTTTGGGAACCCTCAGTCTATAGGGAAAGTTGGAACCATGGTCATGAAGGAAATTTCCAAGGAGAGAGTGAAGAGAAGAAACAGTCTATCTTTAAGATATACAGGTAATTTTCTATTTTAAATATATGCTGTTTTATTTTTCTGATAATTCAGGTAATACATGTTTTCTATTTGAAATTCTGGGTAATTTTTTTAAATCTTCTTTATTTTTTTTTGTATTTCATTTCTCATTAGCCTTTAGCCTTCACTCCGAGAAGAAAATTTTCCTTGAGTCATCCCGCATTTGAGCTTTAAACACAAGACAAATGTAAAATGACTCCTGCTCCTTTGTTTTCAAATGAAGTCCAAACAAAAGTAATCCACTTGAACCCACCCCTCCTTCGGTGAAAGCCCAGCTGTGTTCCTGTCCAGACAGAGAGCTGGGAGCCAAGAGGCAGGGGAATGCACCACTTTGTGATGGTGAGAAGAATATGGGGGCCCTTTGTGCTGCTGACACTTCGGCAGGACAGGCTGGTATTAGGGGAGAAGCCTATGATTACGTCTAGTATAGACATTTTCCTTTCTGTGGCAATACTGTGCAGCCTGGAAGGTAAACTGCAGAGTGACCACCACAGCACTGGAAGGGCTTCACCTTTGCCCACCCTACTCAGATGCAGCGGCCTGAGGTAAGGAAGAGTGCTCCTGTGTGCTCTCCTCATTGCCCAGGAGTGCTAAAGCCGATGATGGCTTGCCACTCCAAGGGAAGACAGTTCTGAAAGGCTTGCCACAGCGATCCAGTGTTAGCTCTGTATCTGTGCCCTGACCCCTCTTGCTCTGCCCTCTCTAGCCTCTGTTTGGCTGACTCACTATGGATATAGGATATCAGCAAAGCAGAGCCACTAACTCTAACCCCAATAAGAAAAAAATTAAGCTCCAACAAACTCATTCAGGATTTGGCAATCAAAACATCTTGAAAGAAGCTATTTTAATTTCAGCATTTGGGGAAGTTGTGTTTCACTCGTTTGCCATTTTTCTAAATTACTTATGGGGTTGTCCCTTATTCGTGGTGATCCCCGATTCATGGTGATCCCATGTGTTACTGCTCCATAGAGTTTTCTTGGCTGTAATCTTTATGAAAGCAGTTTTCCAGGCCTGTCTTCCTTTGGCTTATCAGCTAATTGCAAACCATTTGCTCCACCCAAGCACCTTACCTATGGGGAAACCAAAACACCAAACCCGTTGCTGTCGAGTCAATTCCAACTAATAGCAACCCTGCAGGACAGAGTAGAACTGCTGCATAGGGTTTCCAAGGCGTGGCTGGTGGATTTGAACTGCTGACCTTTTGGTTAGCAGCTGAGCTCTTAACCACTGCACCACCAGGGATCCATGTGATGAGTAGGGAATGTCTATTCCTCATTTATTTCTAAGACTCTATTCATTCCCCTTGCATGTGGCGAGGAGGAAAGAACCCAATGTTCTCTTTCCAGACCCTTGATCAGTTTTCTTCATGTATCTGGTTGAGCTTCTTGACTGAGACAGGAGTAGAGCTGTATGTCCTCCTTCTTTGGGCATTTTATCCCCTGCTGCCTGTCTTACACTCAGCTTTGGGTTTAGTCAAACTCTGTTTTTTCTATTACTCTCCTCTGCCATTGCTCACAGATCTAACATTTCTTGGACTTTTAAGTTGCTGACTCCTGGGTGCTATACAAAGTTGGCCTGTATATTTTATGAGCGCACTTCGTCCAAGTGTCATTAAACACTACAGGTATCGGATGGTTACCGTTTATCATAAATCACACCAACACATCGAGAACTCTTTCCTTGAACTTCTAGAAAATCTGCATAAGTATATAAAGTTAAAGCAAAACAAACAAGTAACATAACCAGTCTGAAAATGACTGTAAAACCCTGATTCTGGCTTTTGGCCATGGAAGCTTATCGCACAGCTAACCTCAAATTTCCTTGATTCACTGGTTTTCCTTCTTTCTCCTGGGGTTTCAGATTGCAGGACCATTACAGTGTCACCACACAACGCTCATGGCAGGTTAGTCAGAGGAAGCTGCTTAGATTCTGACAACCTCATCCTACATTTATCGTTCTCAATCTTAGACCCATGCCTCCTTCTTCCCACAATTCTGCCACCCCCTCTTATTTTTCTGTCCCCCAATACATTCCTCTTAGGGACACCAAGGGGGAGCGGGACAGAAAACAAACCACTAACAACTAGGAAAGTAGGTCCTAGAATTTTCTTACTTGTTGACATTGAAGAAAAAAGAGAAATCGACAGGACACTTTCTCCATCCTTTTAAATGCTACCCTACTAATGAGACTAGATTGATTTCCAACTCTGAATAGGCTTCAGAGAATACTCAGAAACCCTGTGAACATAAGTAGGAGAATTTTGATAGATTAAGAGCAAATGTTAACAGTCAAGCCATTCCAGGAATGTTCTACTTTTTTTCTCCAGGAGCATTTCAGTTGGGTTGCCTTTAAAAGACACAATTGGATGCATAACATTTCTGACCCTTGACCTCATGGGATGTGGGGTATTTTTTTAGGGGGGAGTGCAAAGGATAAGGAGCCCTGATGGCACAGTGGTTAAAATGCTCAGCTGCTAACTGAAGGGTCGATGGTTCGAATCCACCAGCCTCTCCACGGGAGAAAGATGTGGCAATATGCTTCCATAAAGATTACAGCCTTGGAAATCTTTTGGGGCAGTTCTACTCAGTCCTATAGGGTCGTTATGAGTCAGAATCGACTCAATGGCAATGGGATTTTACAGGCACTAAAAACCAAACCCCTTGCTGTCGAGTCAGTTCCGACTCATAGTGACCCTACAGGACAGAGTAGAACTGCCCCATAGGATTTCCAAGAAGTGCCTGGTGGATTCAAACTGACAACCTTTTGGTTAGCAGCCAAATTCTTAACCACTACACCACCAGGGTTTCCTTTACAGGTACAGTTGCTAAGAACGAGGTTGTTAACCAAAAAGGTCGGCAGTTCCAATCCATCAGCCATCTTGGAAACCCTAGGGGGCAGTTCTACTTTTGTCCTATAGGGTCGCCGACTCAACTGCTATAGGAAGGCTTTTTCAGTCACACTCCAGAATGAGCCTCTTCTTTAGAGGGATGCCTCCCACAGCTAACACAAGAAAACTAATCTGTAGAAAGCAAACACCTTACTTTAATGCCTGCAATTAATTCATGTTGTTTATTGTAATCTAAGTGGGCTCTAACTGAATATTCTGTTGTGTAAGAGAAGGAGTGGGTAGAAAGTCCCCCCTCCGTTTTTTTTAGAGGAGTTAAAATGCATTACAGGAAGATTTGTTTCACTCCCAGAAAAGATTAATTTGGGAAACTTTTCTTTTGACATTTTGCTCATAATTAAAGTAATCCTTCATTTCCTCTGTTTCCTTTAAGTGAAAACTTGTGGCTTTATTTAACCTTCCATCAATTAACTATCTTAAAGGAAAATAACATTGAGCCCCATAAACACGCACAACTCAATTCTTCATTGACAGAGAAAAGAGAAGCAACAGTTGCCACCTGATTGCAGGGACTCCAGCATAACTGGAACTCCAAAGTCAGATGCACCATGCGGACCACCCACCACTTTCCTTCTTTTATTAACAGGGTTTTGACTTGGAAATCCCACCTCTCACAAATTGCCCCAATCAACACAGCCATATCATTCTATCAAAAGTATGCTGTTGTTAGGAATGTTTGCATAGGAACCTTCTTCAGTTAATGAATATGTTCTGATCTAGTTTGTGATAGGCACTGAGGACAAAACACTGAGTAAAATAAACATCGTCACTTCCTTAATAGGGCTTATAATCTGATGGGGAATATAGAAATTAGCCAAATACTTAAAGTAATAGGTAATTATAATGGTAAAAATCATTAGAAAGAAAAACACAGGTGCTACGAAAGTAGCTAGTTAAGGGATGTGACTTGTACAGGGCAAAAAGGTGTTGGGAGGAACTGTCAGATCATTTCCTGAGGAAATGATATCTGAACTAAAATTTGAAGCATAACTGGTGTGTTCATATGATGGCATTCAATTTGTTGTTGTCTTTGTTAGGTGTTGTCAAGTCAGTTCCAACTCATAGTGACCCTGCGTATAACAGAACAAAACACTGCCCAGTCCTGTGCCATCCTCACAATTGTTGTTATGCTTGAGCCCATTGTTGCAGCCACTGTGTCAGTCCATCTCGTTGAGGGTCTTCCTCTTTTTCGATGACCCTCTACTTTACCTAGCACGATGTCTTTCTCCAGGGAGTGGTCCCTTCTGATAACATGACCAAAGTATGTGAGATGAAGTCTTGCCACCCTTGCTTCTAATGAGCACTCTGGCTGTACTTCTTCCAAGACAAATTTGTTTGTTCTTCTGGCAATCCTTGGTATATTCAATATTCTTCACCAACACCATAATTCAAAGGCATCAATTCTTCTTAGGTCTTCCTTATTCATTGTCCAGCTTTCACATGCATGTGAGGCAATCGAAAACATGGATTGGGTCAGGTGCACCTTAGTCTTCAAGGTGACATCTTTGCTTTTTAACACTTTAAAGAGATCTTTTGTAGCAGATTTGCCCGAAGCAAAGTGTCATTTGATTTCTCAGCATACAGACTGAATAAGTATGGTGAAAGGATAAAACCCTGTTGCACTCTTTCCTGACTGTAAACCACACGGTATCTCCTTGTTTTGTTCGAATGACTGCCTCTTGGTCTAAATACAGGTTCCTCATGAACACAATTAAGTGTTCTAGAATTGCCGTTCTTTGCAATGTTATCCATAATTTGTTATGATTCACACAGTTGAATGCCTTTTCATAGTCAATAAAACATAGGTAAACCTCTTTGTGGTCTCTGCTTTCAGCCAGGATCTATCTGACATCAGCAATGATATCCTTTGTTCTACACCTTCTTCTGAACCTGGCATGAATTTCTGGCAGTTCCCTATCTATGTACTGCTGCAACAGCTTTTTAATGATCTTCAGCAAAATTTCAGTTGCGTGTGATGTTAATGATATTGCCTATAATTTCCAAATTCTGCTGGATCATCTTTCTTTGGAATGGGTATAAATATGGATCTCTTCCAGTCAGTTGACCAGGTAGTTGTCTTCCAAATTTCTTGGCATAGATGAGTGAGCACTCCCAGCACTGCATCCATTTGTTGAAACATCTCAATTCATATTCCATCGGTTCCTGGAGCCTTGTTTTCCACCAATGATTTCAGTGCAGCTTGGACCTCTTTCTTCAGTACCATCGGTTCTTGATCATATGCTACCTCCTGAAATGGTTGAACATCGATCAATTCTTTTTGGTACAGTGACTCTGTGTATGCCTTCCATCTTCTATGATGCTTACTGCGTTGTTCAGTATTTTGCCTATAGAATCCTTCAGTATTGCAACTTGAAGCTTGAGTTTTTTCTTCAGTTCTTTCGGCTTGAGAAATGCTGAGCATGTTCTTCCCTTTTGGTTTTCTACTCCAGGTCTTTGTACATGCCATTATAATTTACTTTGCCTTCTCAAGCTTACCTTTGTAATCTTCTGTTCAGCTCTTTTACTTCATCATTTCTTCCTTTTGCTTTAGCTACTCTACCTTCAAGAGCAACTTTCAGAGTTTCTTCTGACATCTATTTTGGACTTTTCTTTCTTTCCTGTCTTTTTAATGATCTCTTGCTTTCTTCATGTATGATGTCCTTGATGTCATTCCACAACTTGTCTGGTCTTTGGTCGTTAGTGTCAATGCATCAGATCTATTCTTAGGATGCTCTTTAAATTCAGGTGGGATATACTCAAGGTCGTACTTTGGCTCTCATAGACTGGTTCTAATTTACTTTAACTTCAACTTGAACTCGCTTATGAGCAATTGATGGTCTGTTCTACAGCCAGCCCCTGGCCTTGTTCTGATTGATGATATTGAGCTTTTCCATTGTCTCTTTCCACAGATGTAGTCGTTTTGATTCCTGTGTATTCCATCTTGCGCAGTGCATGTGTATAGTCGCTGTCTATGTTGTTGAAAAAAGTTATATGCACTGAAGAAGTTGTTGGTCTTGCAAAATTCTATCATGCAATCTCCAGCATCATTTCTGTCACCAAGGCCATATTTTCCAACTACTGATCCTTCTTCTTTGTTAACAACTTTCATATTCCAATTGCCAGTAATTATCAATGCATCTTGATCACGTTTGATCAATTTCAAACTGCAGAAGTTGGTAAAAATCTTCAATTTCTTCATCTTTGGCCTTAGTGGTTGGGGTGTAAATTTGAATAATAGTTGTATTAACTTGTCTCACTGGTAGGCATATAGATATTATCTTATCACTGACAACATTGTACTTCAGGATAGATCTTGAAATTTTCTTTTTGACAATGAACACGATGCTATTCCTCTTCAAGTAGTTATTCCCTGCATAGTAGACCATAGGATTGACTGATTCAAAATGGCTAATACCAGTCCATTTCAGCTCACTAATGCCTAGGAGATGGATGGTTATGCATTGCATTTCAGTTTTGACTATTTCCAATTTTCCTAGATTCATACTTTTTACATTCCATGTTCTGATTATTAATGAATGTTCACAGCTGTTTCTTCTCATTTTGAGTCATGCCACATCAACAAATGAAGGTCCAGAAAGCTTGACTTCATCTGTGTGATTAAGTTCAACTCTTGTTTGAGGAGGAAACTCTTCCCCAGCCATCTTTTGAGTGCCTTCCACCCTGAGGGGCTCATCTTTTGGCACTATATCAGACAACATTCCACAGCTATTCATAAGGTTTTCACTGTTTTTTTTTTTTTTCTTCAGAAGTAGACCTCCAGGTCCTTCTTCCTAGTCTGTCTTAGTCTGGAAGCTCAGCTGAAACCTGTCCACCATGGGTGACCCTGCTGGTATCTGAATACTGGTGGCATAGATTCCAGCATCACAGCAACACGCAAGCCCCCACAGTACAACAAACTGACAGACGTGGGGGGAATCTAATTTATCAATTAAAAATGAACAAACAAGAAAAATGTATCAAACTGGATGGCCCCCTAAATCATAATGTTTTGGGAAAAAAATAGTTGTAAAAGGATACTGTGATACACTGAATTATTTTTTGCACTTTTTGGTGTATGCCCTGTACTGGAATATACACACATGCTTTTTGCCATGTGACTTTGTAGTACCTCCCACTAGAATGAGCAGAGTATATGTCTCCTTATTGAAGTTGGGCTTGGCTATGTGATTTGCTTTGGTCCATGGAAAGTGACCTGTGTCACTTCCAGGCAAGACCTCAAAAGATGTTTCATGTTTCTACCCAACCTCTTTTATGAGATAAACAAGGTCCACATAGCCACTACCTCTTTACCCTGGACCCTAGATCAAACACATACCTGAACACAACACAATGAACACAACTCACTGCCTGCATCTAAGCTCAGATGATCCACAGTAGAGCTACCAGCTGAGCCCATCCTAGATTAGGCAAGCTGCTGTTGACAGGAAGATCTATGAGTGTGAGAATAAATGCTTGTTGTTGTAAACCACCCAGGTCTGGGGCAGTTTGTCATGTTGTATTATTGTGGCAATAGCTGACCAATATAGAGATATACAGTGTGTTACCATTTCTGTAAAGTTTGAAAATCTGTAAACAAGGCTGCATATTGTATATGAATACACATATACTTTAATATTATAAAAACAGAAATAAGAAAGATAATAAAATTCAGGACAGTGATTAGAGTACACTCCTGGCTTCAAAGTAAATATAATACTTCATTTCTTAAAAACAGAAACTGGAACCACACATGGCAAGTTTCTAGTCATCAATAGAGTTGGGTGGTAGATAGACAGATATTTGGCATCTTATTCTCTGTATTTGTTTGCATGCTGGAAAATAAAATATTTTTAAGAAAAAGAAAAAAAAATTACTACTAAGATCCATCAATGAGAAACCAGCATTAAAAAAAAAAAAATCACAATTTGGCAGCACTGGTCATTCATTCCTGCAGCTCATGCAAATGGCTAGAACTTAGTGTGACTGCCATGTGTTTTAGATACTTGCAATTTCTGCTTTGTCATATATCTCCACCACTTCTTACCGTCTCCCAGGTATTATCACTTACTTTTTTTTTGGTAGACGATAACTAGTCCTCAGCACCTATTTCTCTATTAAAAGTGAAAAAGCAAAAAAATAGACTGAAATAGCTGACTAATTTTCTTATATTAACTTATATCACTAATTTGCCTTATTCTTAGCATTTGCATTTGAGGTTGCAAATCTAAAGAATTAAGCTAATATGACATAAATGATTAAACATAGTCAAAGAAATGTGATTGTTCAAAGCAAGAAGAGTTAGTCAACTGTCTCAGTACTAGCATGAAAAATATTTAAAACCTGAGTTTTAGCTATATTTAGAGTACCTTTGGTGAACATTTGTGCAAGATGATTATTTTATCTATTATTTTCTTTTTTTTATTGTGCTTTAAATGAAAGTTTATGGTTCAAGTTAGTTTCTCATACAAAACTTAATACACACACTGCTATGTGACCCTGGTTGCACTCCCCATACTGTGACAGAACACTCCTCCTCTCCACCCTGGATTTCCCATGTCCGTTCAACCAGTTCCTGTCCCTTTCTGCCTTCTCATCTCGCCTCTTGACAGGAGCTGCCCATTTAGACTCATGTATCTACTTGAACTACGAAGCACATTCTTCACTAGTATCACTTTATGTCTTATAGTGCAGTCTAATCTTTGTCTGAAGGGTTGGATTCAGGAATGGTTTCAGTTTTGGGCTAACAGAGAGTCTGGGGGCCATATCTTCCAGGGTCCTTCCAGTCTCAGACCATTAAGTCTGGTCTTTTTACTAGAATTTGATCAAATAGAAATCAGTCTTTTATTTCTTATATCGCCTTGTGTTCCTCTCCTTATGAAAGATCTATGACTACATTTTTTAGTGCTTCTTTTTTTGTTTTAAGGTTGTCATCTTTTACATATTGATGTCTCTGTTTCCCTATTTTCAGTGTTTTAGCTTTAATTTGTTTTTGTATCTTCCCTATCTGGGTTAATATCTGGTTGCTCTGTCCTGTATTCTAGTCTTGGGTTGTTATCTGATGTTACCGATTTTTTAACCAGAGGATTCCTTTTAGTATTTCTTGTAATTTTGGTTTGGTTTTTGCAAATTCCCTAAACTTCTGTTTATCTGGAAATACCCTAATTTCACCATCATATGTGAGAGACAGTTTTGCTGGATATATAATTCTTGGCTAGTGATTATTTTTCCTTCAAGACTTTATATACGTCATCCCATTGCCTTCTTGCCTGAATGGTTTCTTCTGAGTAGTCCGAGCTTAGTTTTATTGACTTTCCTTTGTAGATGACTTTTTGTTTATCCCTAGCTGCTCTTAAAATTCTCTCTTCATCTTTGGTTTTGGCAAGTTTGATTATAATATGTCTTGGTGACTTTCTTTTGGGATCTACCTTGTGTGGGGTTTGATGAGCATCTTGGATAGATAACTTCTCATCTTTCACATAATCAGGGAAATTTTCTGCCAACAAATCTTCAACAATTCTCTCTATATTTTCTGTTATCCCCCCCTGTTCTGGTACTCCAGTCACTCACAGGTTATTCCTCTTGACAGATTCCCACATAATTCTTAGGGTTTCTTCATTTTTTAAAATTCTTTTTAACTGATTTTTCCTCAAATAAGTTGATGTTAAGCGCTTTACCTTCAGTCTCACTAATTCTGACTTCCATTGCCTCAGTTCTGCTCCTATGACTTTCTATTGAGTTGTCTAATCTGAAATTTTATTGTTAATCTTCTGGATTTCTGTTTGCTGTCTCTGTATGGATTCTTGCAGTCTGTTAAATTTGTCATTATGTCCTTCTCTAATCTTCTTAAGTTCCTCTATGGCTTTTTCTGTGTTTTGCATGATCTCCGTCCTGATATCTTGAAGAGTTCTGTATATTAATCTTTTGTATTCTACCTCCAGTAATTCCAAGAAGTTCTCTTCCTCCAGAAAATTTCTAGATTCTTTGTTTTGGGAGCTTGCTGAAGCCATCATGGTCTGCCTCTTTATGTGATTTGATATTGACTGTTGTCTCTGAGCCATCAATAAGTTATTATAGTTATTTAGTTTATATTTTCTTACTGTGTCCTAGCTTCTTGTTTTGTTTGTTTTGATATGCCCAAATAGGCTGCTTGTGTGAGCTAGTTTGATTATTGGAGCCTTTGAAGTTCTAATATCCTATCACCAGGTGGTTAGATCTGTTACTAGGTATGTGAGCTCAGGAGTCCATTTACTTCTCTTGTTCAGGTGTCCAGGTAGTCAGTCACTAAGTGTGTGGTGCAGACTCTCACCTACAGTCCTAGGTGGGCAGTGGTGATCAGTATAGGCACAGGTATCTGGCTGCAGTAGGGGGTTATGTGCTGAGCAAGGCAGGGGACTGACTGCTACCCCTGAAAGTCTGGGAGGAAAGCGTGTCCTTTTTCTCTAGAGCACATTGTGAGTAGGTTTTGCAGCCCGACTATGGATGCCCAGTGCTGTTGGCTGTAAGGATTGGGAGGCACTACTTATTCTTGAACCCCTGTTGGGGGTGACTAGGTAGCATGGGTGGAGCCACCAGTCTGCAAGCCCCTGATGTGGGTAGGTGAGGACCCTGCTTAATGGGCAGAGCAGTGTCAAATGTCATGAACCTGCCTCTCCACCATATAGCTGATACAGTTGAAGTTAGGTTTCAGGTGTATACCCTGTTGTACTGTCCTAATGAGGGCCTACACTGTTGAAATGGGCCTGCACAAGTCTATGCATGAGTGAAAGGCATTCAAAGTCCACGGACCCCTTATGCCTGTGACTAGGCAAAGGAGCAGTGCCTACCCTAAGTTCCCAGCTTAGGGGAGCTGGCAGATTATTTATTCCTGTTTGTTAATTTGTTCCCTCTCCAAGGCCAGGAGAATGGCTCAGGGCACATGATGAGTCCTTACTTCCAGCCCAGGGGACACAACAATGGCTGAAGCTTGCCTAGGACCTGGTGCAGAGCTGGGAGGAGGCAGGTAAATGGGAGAGAGTTTTTTCCCAAAGGAGGTGTTTTTTGATCTGCACAGTAGGTTAGACACATGTACTTACTTATCTTTTGCCAATTGAGTGCCACTTTATACTGGTTCTGGAGGCTTGAGTAGACTTTCTGCCACTCAGTCTCTCCCAATGTGCAAAAAGTGTCCTGAGCACCACTGCTTGCCTCACCACATGCACTGGCTGCAGGGTACCAGTTCCCCTCTGATCAGATCTGGCAACTCCTTGCTGCTTCTGAACCGTCTCTCCCTCCCTCTGCAGCTCAGTCCGATTCTTCAACTTTGCCTTTGATGTTCAGGGATCCTAGATGGTAATATATAATCGATTCACTTTTTTTTTTTTTTTTTTTTTGCGTCTTTGTTGTAAGAGGGACCACAGGAAGCATCTGACTACTCTGCCATTTTTACCCTGCCTCCTCTATTTTATCTATTATTGTAAATTAGGGATAACACTGGATGTTTAAGTTTGACTACTACTGTGGTAGGCAGAATTCTAAACCGGCTCCCAAGATTTCTGCTTTTTGGTGTACACCCCTGTATAATCTCCTGTTGAGTGCAGATAGGCCCAACCTAATCAGGTGAATTCTGTTAAAGGAGTTCTAGAAGACAGAGAGAGAAGCAGTTAGATTCTTCTGCTAGCCTTGAACGTGCAAACTGCTATGCTGTGGAGAAAGCACATGGCAGAGAAATACAGGTGGCCTTTAGGAACTAAGAGCAACCTGAGTTTACAGCCAGCAAAAAAAATGGGGGAACCTTAGAGTCCAGGAAAAAGACTGAGGAACAGAATAGCACATAAACAAGATATTGTCAGAAGACGTGGGTAAGAAGAATGATGTAGTGATCCTAGATTATTCTACATTAACCAGTTGTCAGTAAGTCAATCCTGACTCACGGTGACACTATGTGTGTCAGAATAGAACCCTGCTCCATAAGGTTTTCATGGCTGTGATCTTTTGCAAGTACATCGCCAGGATTTTCTTCTGAGGTGCTCTGAGTTGATTCAAACTACCAACATTTTGGTTAGTAGCCAAGTGCTTAATCATTTGCACCACCCAAAACCAAAAAAAAAAAAAAACCCGTTGCCCTCAAGTCGATTCCAATTTATCGCTACCACCCAGGGACTCTTTATTCTACATTATGCCTAAGGGGGAAAAATTACAAAGAGGTAAGTGGATTAATATAACAGATCTGGTTTCAAGAACGACACTGCTACTTTATTTTTGTGTGGCTTTTGACAATTTTGTTAACCGTTATAAGTTTCAGTTTCCTCATCTCTCAAACAGAGGTAACTAGTGTGCTTTTCTCATAGAGCAGTGATGCAATGGATAAGTGGCAGCTAACTGAAAGGTTGATGGTTCGAAACCACCAGCTGCTCCACAGGAGAGAGGTGTGGCAGTCTGCTCCAGTAAAGATTACAGCCTAGGAAACCCTGTGGGGCAGTTCTACTCTGTCCTATAGAATTGCTATGAGTCAATATCGACTCGATGGCAACGGGTATATACAGGTACTGTACTTAGAGAGATATTGTGAAGCTTAAATAAGGTAATGTACGTGAAGTGTTTACCACAGAGCCTGACACAAAGCACTTGTTATTTTTAGTTTTTAATACCTACTAATGTCATTATTGTTCCTATTACTATTATTTATTCTTATTATCATCTGAAGTATAACCTTAAGAACAGAGTTTAACTTTACTTATAACCTTAGGAACAGGGCTACTCTGTGTGGTTATATTCTCCATGTGCCTTATTATCCCCTGTGAATAGGTTAAGTATTCTAGAAAATTATCACTAATGACTTCAAACCACCAGAGACTACATGTATTCTTTCAGATATTTCAATCTAAAGTCCTCAATTTCCCCCTCTGCCCATGATCTCCTTGATTCCAGCTCATCTATTCTGTATCCCTCCTCCAGCTATTCTCTGACCTTGTTGGATATCTAATCCATTGGTCCTACTACTTCTAAACTCTCAGTTATCTTCCTTTTGTCTACTCTTCCCTCCTTGCCCAAATTAAATACTCACTGCAAACATCCAGAACTCCTTTGCCTCTGTAAACTTCAGAATTTACTTACTTTTTGCTGCATCAATATATTCTGTTGTTTCCTATCAACAACACTGTAGGGAAGAAAATGAAACAACTTTTCAAAATTTCTGTGATGAAATAATTTTGAATGTAGAATGCAGACTAATATCAAGACATGGAATGATTCATAAAATTTACTACCCACAGAATTTTTCGGAAAGAATTACTAGAGGATATGCTCCAGAAAATGAGAAATAAATATCAGCAAAAAAAAAAAAAAAAAAAAATCTATTGATTAAAAAAATAATATAAGTTGAACAAGGAAACTCATAAAACTTAGAGTTGAGTCTAAATTGTTTTTGATAATTTTGAAAAGCAATAATCTGCAATTAATATTCCAGATATTCTCAAGAAGAGAGTAAGGAGAAGGAAGGAAAGTGTTGTGGTGTTGGTGTGTTTGTACAGACTATACTTATTAGTTCATTCTAGCTGTTGTTCAACAGATATGCTTCAAAACAGTGTCCTTTCATCTCTTATTCTAAAGGCTGTCACAGCCACGGACACATCCCAAGTAGAGTGGTGAACCTACAGCAACTAGATAATCCAAGCTAAACAAAAACAAAAAACCTTTGCAAAAATTGCATGGATACCTCCAATCAAAGAATATTTTTGGATTTCTTTTTACTTTGAATTATCCTCACAGAATTTCCTCAGTTCCTCAGTTCCTCAGTAATAGTAAAGACAAAGACTTCAAATTTTACTTATAACAAGAAGATATGATTCTAGTTCAAATTTAACTTTATCCTTTGACCAGTATTGCTTTGCATTCCTATTGCCACCCATCAAACCCTTGCCAATTTAATTTCAAATTACTTTAAATTGAGGCTGGACATTGTACAAATTGGGTGTTGTGAATGTAATTTATGGGGACCAGCTGGGAAGCCCAAACCTTCATCTGATTGTAAATGTTAATAGTACTATCTGAATGTAAACAATTGATGACATAACTTGACCTCTCAAACTGATAATTTTTGCAGAATTACCTGTGCTTCTTGAAGTTCTGATACTATCATCTATCATTTCCAGAAAAAAAGAAAAATGTGTTAAATCATTTACTTTAATTGAATAGAAGATAGTCTATGATATCTATTATTAATCGTAAAACTCAATTTCTAATCTCTTTATTAAATCATTAGCCTCAGTAATTAATCACTGATATTTTTAATAATGGTATCTGAAAGCAAGCTTTTCAAATTGTTTTTAACTTGTGCCAGGTTTTGTTATAGGATCGTCAATAGGTTAGGAAATGACTTAGAAAAGTAATTGATCAACTTAGTCTCTTCCTTCAGACAAAACTGCTTCTCAACCCTGGGTTTAATCCAGAGCTCAAGGACTCCAACTGCTCTCGATTTCAGATTGGGTATGTTACAAAAAGAAAAGCAGCACTTTTGTGAATATTCAGCCATTCTGCAAGTTCTGCCTCTACATTCAAAACTGATTGTGAGAGTGTCAAGGGTACATTTTGGCCTAGGACAGAAGAAAGGAGAAGAGAGACATTCTCTCTTATTCCTTCCACCTCTGTTTTACCCCTGTGTCTACACATTTGTCTCTGCTGAGAATTTACTGTTTGTGATGGCTGCTCACACTTGGATTGTGAAGAAGAAAGGTAAAGGATTCTTTTGGAGATTCCATAGTAGATCCTATTATTTTCCTCTATGTCCTACAAGAAATTTTCTTTAAGAAACATATCTCTTGCTGAAGATCAGAATATTGTAGTGGAAATAACATTTGATTAGGAGTCAAAATCCTAATATTAGTCTCACTCCTAATGTAATCCTCGAACTGCTTTTTAAACCTAGGCTGACAACAGAAATTTTGAATACTATTTATGTAATATATAGGTACCGGAAGGAGACTGGCAAAACTCCTCAGCCCCTACCTTTGTAATATTAATGGAAAAGACTAGAATTCAATTATTTATATGACACTATTTGGTCTTCTCTCTGAGGCCTAATTACTTCATCAATCGCTCTCCCCTCAGAAGTGCTTGCTTGTGGAGTTTTCATTAACCTGTGACGAGGCAGCCTGTTCCTACGTCTGGGTCCAGAGAACTTTATCAAAGGGCACAGGGAGAACCACTGTTTTCATTAATTTGTAGTATTTTAATTTTATAACAAAGATAGCCACATTCATATTCTATTGTAATTAAAGGAAAAAAATAAAACCAAATGGAAATATTTTGATTATCAGTAATTTTGTGTTATCTGTACTAATAATGCATCTCTCTAATGTTGGCTGTTTAGTACTCTGGAAAAGTTTGGAAATAGTTGAAGTTGTTTATTAATGAAAATTATTGAGTAGTAAAAAAATCAATGTTACCTCTTAAGTAAAACATTCTATTTTAAAACACAAGTATCATTACAATGTTATATCATCATATTTTGACTAATCTATCTCTCCAACTAGAATATAAGCCCTTGGATGGTGGTCCCATCCCACTGTGCACCACAGTCTGAGGACTGCCTGAAATACTGAACCATTATGTTTTTGTTGTCAGGTGCTGTTGACCTGATTCCGATTCGTAACGGCCCTATGTACGACAGAATGAAACACCGCCCATACAGCGCCATCCTCACAATCCTTGTTATGCTTGCGCCCATTGTTGGAGTCACTGTGTCAATCCATCTCATTGAGGGTCTTCCTCTTTTTCGCTGATCCTCTACTTTACCAAGCATGATGTCCTTCTCCAGGGATTGATCCTTCCTGATAACAGGTCCAAAGTATGTGAGATATAGTCTCCCCATCCTTGCTTCTAAGGAGCATTCTGGTGGTACTTCTTTCAGAACAGATTTGTGCATTCTTTTGGCAGTCCATGGTTTATTCAATATTCTCCAACACCACAATTCAAAGGTGTCAGTTCTCGGTCTTCCTTATTCATCACCCAGCTTTCGCATGCATACAAGGCAATTGAAAACACCATGGCCTGAGTCAGGCACAACTTAGTCTTGAAGGTGACATCTTTGCTTTTTAAAACTTTAAAGAGGCCTTTTGCAGCAGATTTGCCCAATGCAACGTGTCTTTTGATTTCTTGACTGCTGCTTCCATGGGTGTTGATTGTGGGTCCAAGTAAAATGAAATCCTTGACAACTTCAATCTTTTCTCCAATCTTTTGCTTATTGGTCCAGTTGTGAGGATTTTTGTTTTCTTTATGTTGGGATGTAATCCAAATGGAAGGCTGTGGTCTTTGATCTTCATCAGTAAGAGCTTTAAGTCCTCTTCAGTTTCAGCAAGCAAGACTGTGTCATCTGCATATCATAGGTTATTAATGAATCAGTCTCCAATCCTGATGCTGCGCTCTTCATATAGTCCAGCTTTTCAGATTATTTGCTCAGCATACAGATTGAATAGGTGTGGTGAAAGGATACAACTCTGACGCACACCTTTCCTGACTTTAAACCACGCAGGAGCCCCTTGTTCTGTTCGATGGAATGACTCTTGATCTATGTACACGTTCCTCATGAGTATAATTAACTGTTCTGGAATTCCCATTCTTCTCAATGTTATCCATGATTTGTTATGATCCATACAGTCAAATGCCTTTGCATAGTCAATGAAACACAGGTAAGCATCTTTCTGGTATTCTCTGCTTTCAGCCAGGATCCATTACAGAACCATTATAGAAGACTTGAAAACATTGGAAATATTCTTTTGCATTAGTAAAGGGCAAGAATTGAAAAGCTGTTTTTATGGTTAAGTAAATAAATGCAAGTGGCAGGTAGAAATTAAGACTGTATTTTTCTGTGTTTGAGTGAGATGAATGTAATATTCAGTAGGACTTTATTTTAACTTAGTGCCTGGCAAAGAGTGGGCCATTAGTAAATGAATTTTTAATGGTAAAGATGGTGGGCATAATGATACACCACATCGCTAAGTACTTTGGACTTGGCTTATGGCTTAGCATATTGTCATCACTTAAAATATGTAAGTAAATTTTCAAGTTTTTCTTCTCTTGATTTTAGTCTGATTTTTGGTCATAACATATTGTAGGTAAACTGATTCCTTTTTTTCTTTTTTTTAAATAAAAACTACATCACACAATAAATAATGGAGACAGAAGACCTAAGCCCATTTATAAGCTCAGAATGAAAGCGCTATTAGGTTAGAGGCAGGTAAAGAGCAAAAGATAGAAGCAGTTCTGGCCTCACAGTGAGCATCTTCCAAGTATCCCCTTCTTTTTTCTTTTGCCTCCTCTTTTTCCTCATCTCTGTTCATTGGCTAATCAAAAAGTGAGGAAATTTCTATGTATACAAAGAAGTTTTATTAAAAATCTTGAAAACTACAAGCTGTGTAGATTTCAGCACTGATAAATCAGTTCACATTTTAGCTGTTAAATATTTGCCACAAATTTATGGCCAGAAAAGAAACACAGGCTAGAAGAAACATCTGAAGGGTGGGTAAGTCAAGAGCCTTTTCTCTAACTAGCAGCAAGAGGGGAGCCCTGGTTGCTCAGTGGTTAAGATTTTGTCTGCTAACAAAAAGGTCGGCAGTTTGAATCCACCAGCTGCTCCTTGGGAAACCCTAAGGGGCAGTTCTACTCTGTCCTGTAGGGTCTCTGCGCATTGCAGTCAACTGAATGGCAATGGGTTTTGGTTTTAGCAGCAAGAAGGGTGGGGTGGGTGGTGAAGAGACTTGAAACAACCCTTGTCTGAGATGTGAAAATGGGCAAGATATTGATGTTTAGTGAGATTTTACTTGGCATCTGGCCATCATTATTTTGGGTCCAATCATGCCAGACTTTTCAGTCAGAGTGAGTAACTTTTCTGTAGAATTTATTGTTTGTAAAGCAATCATAACTACTTATCTGGTAGATATACACTAGAAGACAGGCCAATCTACTTCAAGTGTCTAACAAAGACTTGTCACCTTTACTTCCCTCACAGTTTGAGCTTGCAGGTCTCTACTTGTTCACATTTACTATAACACTGTGAAAAGTAGCAAGCTTTTTTAAATGAAAAAAAAAAAAACAAGCTTGAATGTAACCTGGCTTTTATTTGAATATCTATTTTCAACCGAACAACTCTCTTTGGTAATCTTTCCTCCGAGTGAAATAGTTGACAGCAAAGAAAGTCTTCCAGTTTCAACCTGTTTGCCTCCTATCTGTGGAGTCTGCAGTTTACCCTGACACAATGAACTAACACATTCGGGTCCAGAGAACAAGAAACAGTGCTGGAAAACACAAGTAGTAAAATTGCTATCTGTTTAAGAAGGGCAGGTTGAGGTTATATACCTTTTGTGTTTGAGAGGGACAGATCAGTCTAGTATGCAGAAGGTAGATTATTTGGCAGTATTTGTATTTCACAAATCAAATGAAAATATTATCATTTCAAAGTTTGGGAGTTGGATAGTTAAAAGTTCTTTACCTAAGTAAATGAGTTTTTCTTTAAAAAAGAAAAGAAAAAGAAATTAACCTGATAATGACATCCATATCCTTTTGGTTCATTTACATGCATAATGTGAAGAATTACCATCTATTTAACCCTGATAGGATTCAGGTACTTTAAAGACCTTTACAGACTGATTTTCTCTGTTCCATTTCCTCTTAAAGTATTTATCAGAAGGCACACTCTTGTTAATTAATCTGCCTCTTTTCTCTTCAACGCCTTGGAGTGAGATTTCTCAAAGGAAGGGCCAAGTACCCTCTGCATCAGAATAATTTGGACACTCTATTACAATGCACATTCCAGGGTCCCAGCTCAGATTTCCTGAATCAAACTTTCTGGTGTTGAGGCCCAGAATTTTGTCTTTTTAATAAACTTACTAGGTGATGCACAGTAGAGTTTCAGAATATGGCCATAAGAAGACTTGCCTTCCAGAGAAAGGCAGCTTGAATTTAAAAATTGGTCATGGGCAGAAAACTCAACTTTCTAGCCAAATATGAAAATGTGGAACCCTCAAAACTTTCAAAGGAATACAATCATGCTTCAGATAGAAGCTTTATAAACTTACACACTAAAATGCATATTTTCCATAGGAATGTAGGAGAATTTATCATACTGGATATCAGCAGAACTGTTTGAACTAGGCATTGTCAGATCTATGTTCAATAGTAGGGATATCAATTTCTCCTTCTGTAAAATTTAAAAGCAACATAACATTTAAAAGTGCCAATTTCTGGACCCAAAAAAGTGACCATTTTAAAATAATCTATTAATTACTGTAAGAGATAGTAATAACGATTACTTTGATCGATTAAGTCAAACAAAAACCACAGTGCATCTGACAAACAAGTGAGGCTTAATGTCAATCACTCTTCAACCTTCCCCACTCCTTGAAATCAAGGTAGTGTGGGAAGGACTTCAAGTTTATTCAAGTAAATTTTACTATCCAGTCTGTTCTCCACCTTTTAATCTTTCTTTACTGGCTGCTCTCTCTGAATCTTTCTACATCATTAGATTTTTCTTCCTGTGCTCCCAAAGGATGAGCATACATGCAGTCATCCTGGAGACTAGATTTTTATCCTGCATCTTTGCTCAAAAGCCAGGAGAGCTGGATCATGTAGACAGTATGCTTTTATTAAGAAAATGTGTAAGATATACTTAAAATAGCAATGCTTGCTTTGTGAATTTCATCAATGCTTCTTAATCTGGGCCTCTCAGAACATTTTTTTTTTTTTTTTTTGCTATTTATTTTATTCTTTGATCAGATTCTAAGATCCAAAATTCCTATTCCTATTCAATTGTTTTATTCAGGTAAAAACAGTTGTGCTCTAGAGGTGTCAATGATAGAAATACTTCTATTTCCAAAGCTGACCTGAATTTCTCAGGAACTGCAAGCGTACCCCATCCTGACAGCTTTAGTTGGATGTCTGGGAACAATGCTCCTGATTTGAACATATTTCAAGAGATTGGTTAAAAAGTGCTATCCACTGAAAACCCCAAATTTCTGCTTCTCTTCTAAATGGTATAGGAAGGGTCACAAGAATTCGTAACTTTTATGAAAGGTGGAAATATAAAATAGTAAGAAACAACCTCATCAGTATCTCACAGCTCCATTCTCATTATTTTATGGCTACATTAGGTCTCCCCATCGTCCCTTTCTTTTTTCTCCATCACGCATTATTTAGCTGATCTTCACGCTTAGAGGAAATACATGACTTCAAAAGGGGACTTCTCTTCTGATGGCAATCCACTCCTCACTTCAAGGCTGGTAGTTCTTATGCTGGGGAAGCAGCTCCTATGGGATCAGGAGTAGAAAACTCAGGTTGGATGAAGGAATCACAGGGAAATCGTAGAAAGGCTGCCACTAGCACCTTCAAAATGGAAGAAGAGCAAAGAAGGCAATGTGACTGAAGCCTGGTAAGGGAGAGAGTACCAGAAGGTAGATCAGAGAGGTAATCGGTGGTGAGGGCGGAGGAGTGGGTTTTGTAGGGTCTTGGAGGGTTTTGAAGAACTTTGACCTTTACTCTGGTAGAAATGAGAGGTTATTGGAAAATTTTAAACAGAAGAGTATGATGTTTTTAAAGGATTACTCTGGCTGCTCTGTTAAGAGGAGATTATATGGGAGTAAAAGTGGAAGCAAGTCCCTGGGTGGTGCAAATGGTTAATGCCCTGTCTGCTAACCCAAAGGTTGGACGTTCAAGTCTACCCAGAGGTACCTCAGAAGAAAGGCCTGACAATCTACTTCTGAAAAATCAGTCACTGAAAACCCTAAGGAGTACAGTTCTACTCTGACACACATAGGGTTTGCTGAGATTTGGAACTGACTTGACATAACTGGTACTGGTAATAGCGGAAGCAGAGAGACCAAAACGAGGGTGTAAACCTGCAACAAATCAGGCCCTAGATGATCGTGGCTTGGACCAGGAAGGCGGTGATGAGGAAAATGAGAAGCGATTGGATTCTGGAACTATTTTGAAGGTAGAGCCAGTAGGATATGCTGATCATTTGAATGTTGGAGTGTTAGAGAAAGAGGACTCAAGGATAACCCCAAGGTTATGGCCTGAGCAATTGGAAGGACGGAGTTGCCATTTCCTAAGATGGAAATGTCCTAAGATACAGAAGTTAGTAGAGGGAGATTAGAAGTTCAGTGTAAAACATACCAAAGTTGAGAAATCTGTTACACATGCTAATGGAAAGTTGTTATGAATAACCAAAAAATAAACTTCTACATTTTTATATTCATTTTAAAAACTGAATTCACACAGACTAAATATCACAAGATAAATTTAAACTTGATGGTAATCTTGAATCTTACATACTAAAAAAAAAATGCTATGCCAGATCTTCTGGTTTTTTGTTCTTTTTGTTGAAAAACAGATAAGAACATTTCTAAAACGATTTCCAAAATAAAGCATAATAGTGAAGCTTGAAGATAAAATCTTTTATCCTTGTTTCCCAAAATTGACACCACTGAGTCTCAAAAGCCCGAGGCCCCTTAAGATCAGATCATCCATTGTTATAAGAAAGCATGTCATGTCAAAATTCCCCAGGCATTTTCACAAAGCATATTTTACACTTGACTTCTCCCTAAACATTTAGATATGTATTTCTCCCTGAAGCCACCTGTAAAGTTAGATTAGATAATTCTTCAGGGTTTGATTTGGCTCAGGTGTGCTGACAAGCACAAACAATAAATTCTTGGGAAATTTCCAGATTTCAGGTTATCTTTGTGCAAGTTGAATGAAACACAAAAAAAAAAAAAAAAAAAAAAAAAAAAAGGCAGAATTTAATTTGTTAGTTTTTCTCTGTATTGAAAATTTTGTAGCCAGTTTATGTGACTCTGAGGAGCCCTTATTAGCTTCTCATCCAGGGCAAATTTACAGTGGAGATACGGGGCTGCCCTGAAGGACCTGAGACTTGAGCAATTTCCACTAAAGTCTTCACACGTGCAGCTGTTTCTCCCCACCCTCTCTTACAAATGCCTTTAGCCTCTAACTCTTCCTCCCCACCAAATACCAGACTGCAAGAACAAGACCTCTATTCCCGTTTCTGACACTATCTGGATGTTGGCTGACCCCCTACTGCTAGAGCCCCATAAAACATTCCATCCTCCTTCCCCAAGTTAGAACACTCTTTTGTAGCCTTCTAAGCATTTTTGAATGAAGGTTTATGCTAACTAGTCAATGAAGCCACGGTTATCCTGTGCCTTGTGGAATTTCATTACTCCCACTCTGTGGCCTCTCGTCCTGGTAGAGTTAAATTGTTCCTGGCAAGAGGTGGAGAGACATGAAGAGATGGATCAGGAGATGTGCATTCCAGGACAAAGGGAAAACCTAAACGAGGAGTCTCTTACATTTGGGCTGGGAAGGAAATAAGTGAATAATTCAAGTTGTCCAATGAATAGAAGATTTGAAGGCAAATGAATGTGAAAAAGTAGACAAGTAGCAGATCCTGTGGGGCCTCAAAAATCCAGACCAAGAGGTTAGAATTTATTGGGGAAGTAGTATGTGGTCATTGAAAACTCCCAAGCTGAGTAGTGATGTAATAACTAATACTAAAAAGAACATAGGACACTCTTTTGTAGAGTCTATAATATAGAGATTTCTATTATATATGTATATAATCTCTATAATATATGTATATAATATATAGAAATCTATAATTTATATATTCCCGTATATATGATTATTTAGCTATCAGTTATTCTTCATGAAGTTTTCTCTGGCACTAGTATTTAATATGAATCAGAGAGTGTAGATACTGGAGGCCAGAAAAGACTTCCAGCTCGAAGTCATTGCAGTGAGGTCTGGGATTTTAAGTCTGAATGACTAAGGAAATACCAGTTGCTGTTGAGTTGATTCCAACTCATGGTAACCCCATGTGTGTCAGAGCAGAACTGTACTCCCCAGGGTTTTCAACGCTGTGACTTTTTGGAAGAAGATCACCAGAACTTTCTTCTGAGGTGCCTCTGGGTGGGTTTGAATCACCAAACTTTTGGTTTGTAATCAAGTGTTTAACCGTTTGTGCCACCCAAGGCCCCTGACTAGGGCAATAGTGGGGTCATAATGATCAAACGTAGGGAATGTGGGGAGAGAAAGACACTAAAGGCAGTTGATGATTTAAAGACATATTCGATTTGAGGTGGTAACCAGAAATCCAGACATTATACATGCCATTGTATCTATGGAACTTGATTTGACACACAAAGCTGTAGATTTGGAAATTATACACCTGAAAAGTTGTATGTGATGACCAAAGGAGATCAAGTGAAAAGAGAAGTCCAAGGATAGAAAATTGATGGGAGGAGGAAGAAGAGAAGCCAGAGAATAGTATGAACTTCATGAGGATAGGTATTTGCTCTCATTGTTCAGTATTGTAACCCCAGCACCTCATACTGCACCTGGCACCTAGTAGGCTCTCAATAAATATATGCAGACGTCATATATGAAGTTTTGCCAGGCTGACCCACAGTGGGCAATATTCCTCTGCCGTTAAAATATAGATGCAGGGAAAGGAAAGCAAGAAGGGTGTGCTGAAGTAACTGGTTTGCTCAACTTTGCAACAGTGTATTTGGCTTTAGAATTATTTAAAAGGGAGGGAAAGGGAAAAAATAATCTTGCCAGTGAGGTCAATTCTCAAAATCAGGGTGTCTTTGGTTTAATTTTTATTTGTATTTTTAATGAGTAATCATTTGTCAAATTTATCCATTGACTGTCAAAAATTCCACCCTTTCTATTCATTTATAACTAGAGGAAATTCCCAGAAGATTTTTGAAGTTTTCCTTTATCCATTATTGAGATGAGCCCTAGGCTGCACAATGCTTACTTAACCTTTGGAGTAAAGTCACAAAAAATAAAAAGTGACTCAAATGGCAGTTTTATGAGACCTTTGCAGGGTGGGTTTCAGGATGGTGCTTTGACTCTGTGATTGAAATCATAGTTTATTTTCAGCACTTGGCTATGTGGAGGATGTGTTTGAATTTCAGCACATCACATGAAAGAGTCTGTATGTGTTTCCTTTAAAACACTTCCAACTTCTTTTTGAAGCCAGGTAGGAGTAATCAACCAGTCGACAAACAAATAAATGAAGGAAAAAGTTGCATTGCTTGGGATAACATATCTCATCATCTAAAAAAAATATAAAAAATTTAATTATTGTTGTTGTTAGCTGCTGTGGAGTTGGCCCCTGGCTCATGGCAACCTCATACACAGCGAAATGAAATGCTGCCTCATCCCCATGATCATTTGCAGATTGGATCTGTGGATCATTGTGATCCATAGAGCTTTCATTGACTGTGGCTGATTTTCAAAAGTAGATCACCAGGACTTTCTTCCTAGTCTGTCTTAGTCTGGAAGCTCCACTGAAACCTGTTTAGCATAACAGCAACTTACAACCCACCACTGACAGATGGATGGTGGCTGCACATACACTGGTAGGGAATCCAACCTAGATGTCTGCATGGAAGGTGAGAATTCTACCACTGAACCACTAGTGAGTGCCCTCTTGAACCATCTGTTGTTTTCAGTTGCCTTTGAGTAGATTCCAACTCATGGCGACCTCATGTGTGCAGAGTAAAACTGTTCCATAGCATTTTCAAGGATGTGACATTTCAGAAGCAGATTGCTAGGCCTTACTTCTGAGGCGTCTCTAGGTGGGTTTGAACTGCCAACCTTCTGGTTAGTAGTTCAGCACTTATTTGTGCCACCTGGGGACTCCCTTGAACCACCTATATACAAATACTCTTATTTATTCATACATCATAGATGCTAAAAAGGGAGAAAAACAATCTTGGGAGTAGATGTGGAGCAGTGACAAAGTATATGTTACCTCACTCGCTGTAAGAAAGATAAAGAGTATTCTTGTACCTGTACAGTTATGCTACATTTTTGTAGTGCATGTAGTATTTCCTCTTTCTGTGAATATCAAAGCACTCCTGCTTCTCCCCTTCTCCTAGGACCTTTCCTCCACTCACTCCCTGCCCCCTAATCCAACCTACAGTTCCTGGGGAAGCCACTAAATTCTTACAAGGCAGCACAGTTGATTAGTCTGTTGGTTAGTCCAGGAGTGGACACCTCCCCCAGGCTGAGCCATTCAGAGCTCTTCTCAGTGATTTTAACCCTCAGTTGAAAAAACAGACTCAGTACCTCTCTGGTACACAGCAGTCACAAAATATGAGAAGGTGCCAGTGGCCATATTTTTTACCCCATGGAGAAGGTAAGTAAGTCTTAGTAAAGGGGAATGAAGCCAACCTCCAGAGAAGAGGAGAAATGAGTCAGGTAGAGAGAGAGAAAAAAAAAGAAAGAGAGAGAAAGACTAAGACATTGCAAAATTCAGGCCAAGGTTTCTGGTCGACCTAAGGCTCAGGGGTATTCCTATATTCCTATCATTCTCCTTTCTTCAGTCCTCCCTTAGTTTTCATGAGTCAATAAATCCCCATGTCTTTTTTGTTGCCTGAATTAGTTCAAGTTGATTTTCTGTAATTTGAAATTAAAAAAAGTAACAGACCTCCCCAGTCCTCCAAAACAAATCAAAATAAAACAAAATTAACATAAAAACAAATACAATTGGTGTTGGATAGCTATACAAGGTTGGGGAGATTCAACAATTATAAATTCCATGCAGCTTTATGAAAGGCAAATTGACTTTAACTCCCAAGGGCCCGTGAGTTTTTAAGAGTGTAGAAATCACAGAATCAGTATGAGCTAAGAGCAGTCTAAAAGGCTGACAATGGCTGTTGTGCCCACTCTAAGAGTGCATAGCAACACGGCCATTTAGGGGACTAGAGGTGAAAAACTCAGCTCAAGGTTCTTCTTTCAATGTAGATTTACGTTTGGCTCCTCCAGAGAATAAATGAACTATAGTTGATATTCTCCACAGCCCTGAGCCAATCAGCCTTTCTAGTTGTCTTAAAAAGAACAGGATCCCATGGGGGATGGGCGAAGGGCAAGTGAATGAACTGCCCTAGTATGGAAAAAGTGACTCAAGCTATGCTCCTTTTATATGACCTGAGTTGAAAATTGTGCAGGTCCAAAATGGAAATGAATTATTCCAAATTATCAATCCATGGAGCATTTCTTGGGGAGTTTACATACTCTCCAACTGCTTTACAGAAGAAAACAAAAACATATAGGGAAAAAACAAAACAATAACAGCAAAACCTTCCAGAGTCACTAGTTAAAAGCAAGGACTGGAAGTGGGGAAGCAAATTCTGACTACAGACCACCAAACCCATAATTTTACACTCTACAAGCATCTAAATAAACAAAATCACGCAACATAAACACTGCTGATAAAGTACTACCACACAGTGTTTAATAGCGGTAGCCAGGGAAAAAGACTGTAAATACTTTTTTTCACAAAAAACATTCTCTTTAGTTTCAGAAAAATTATTATTTTTAAAGAAACCAAGTCATGTCTATCTAATTGCCCATTTAAAGTAAGTATCATAAACAAGGGCATGAATTTAGGGAAATAAAGATGTTTATGAATCATGAGTGTCCATAATTACCAGTAAAGGGTTTAGTTGGAGTTATTTTCTAAAACTTTAAAGTAGTAAATATAGTGTGCACTACTCAATATTATGTAGAAATCTAGTTCTGTGTCTAACACTAATCATGAAAGTGGCTTTCCCAGGACAGTTCTCTGTTCATTTATTTGGGCCCAAAAGCACGCTTTTATTGTTAGACCTCATGGATAGAATTCTTGGTTCAGAAAAGATGGTCGGTCAAATAGTGGTTTAAGATATGTTCCTGTTAAAAATGATTATACTCTGTCACCTTTAACAACAGCGCTTGCAATAGCAACTCTGGCAACTCAGATTAGGGAAATTCTCACAGTGGTCAGGAGTTCGTGCGTATTGTTACCCCCCCCCCCCCCCCCCAGCAACTTTGCCATACTTCAAATGCAGGTTATCTCTCTTTGCCACCAGTTTCTCTGCCACTACTTTCCCCAGTCCCAAAACTCTTCTTTCTGCCTCTAGACTTCCATTTCCTCATGGCTGCTTCTTTTCTCCTTTCTTTATGTCTTTCAGCTTCTCCTATTTCCAACTGCTCATTCTCCTGTGTAACTCACTTGCAATCTCTCCATAAGAGAAGCTCTTTTGGTTCCGGTTGTTGTTGTTAGCTGCCGTGCACAATCCAATGCACAATGAAACTAGACTGTTGTGATCATTGGCTGATTTTCAGAAGTAGATTGACAGGCCATTCTTCCTAGTCTATCTTAGTCTGGAAGCGCCACTGAGACCTGTTCAGTAACATAGCAACAGATGAGTGGTGGCTGTGCATGAGGTGCATTGGCTGGGAATTGAATCCAGGTCTCCTGCACAAGGGTGAGATTCTACCACTGAACCACCACTGTCCCCTTGATTTTCGCAGTCGGTATTAACCTTGCTGAGAAGGGCTCTTATGCCCAGCTACTTCATTGGTTAGTGGCCAGCCTATAGATTGTCTCCTCCTGAGTCAGAAACTCACTCATGGTTCAGTTAGCTGTGGCTAAGGTGGCAGTCATGTAGTCATTTTTCTTAAGGAATTTTTGCATGATGGCCAACTTGGAGAAACATAAGCTCATCTTCCATTGACAATTCCTCTACCACAGCTGTTACGGGAGTTGTGAAAAAACAAAACAAAACAAAAAACCACAGAACTTTACAGAGCATCTAAAGACTCAGAAATGAAGTAAAAGAAGAAATGGTGAAAAGTTCAAATAGATAAAGGAACAGGTAAAACTCATTTGCCTATATATTAGCTATTGTGTCCAAAAAATGCCTCCTCTTAATTTTCTGGAAATTTAATTATACATCCTTGAATTCCACTGTTACAAATTTAATGGGAATGGGTAGTGTATCCTTTTTTTTTTTTTTTTTAATGTGAATAGTACTAAGATGGTTAGTTGAGGAAAAGTGATAATTCAGTCATTTACACCTTATTATGAATTAGAATTATGAGATATTTTCTTTATTATGATTGTGCAAGAAGGGTGTGTATTAATTTCTTGTAACTGCTATAACAAAGTGCCACAAATTTTATGTCTTAAAATAGCACAAATCGATTCTTTCTCAGTTCTGAATGCAGAAGTCCAATATTAGATTCACTGGGCTGAAATCAAGGTGTTGGCAAGTCTAGAGCTTCAGGAGTTTCTAGGAAAGCATTTGTTCCTGGACTATTCCAGCTTCTAGTGGCTGCTGGATTTCGTGGCTTGGAGCCACATCATTTCAATCTGCCTCCATGGTAGGGACAGATTAATGAGTAAGCATGGTTTGCACCAGTTTAGAGTAAGCAAGGTATGCAGGGGCTTAATTGTGTTTCCTTACTAATTTGTCATGAGCAATTTTACTTAGGTAAAAAACAGATTAGTAAGTAAGCACAATTAAGCCCATGTGTACCTTGCTTATTGGGTAACCCGTCCCTGCTCCATGGTCAAATTGCTTTCTCCTTTTCTGTCAAATCTCCCACTACCTCACTTGTATAAGGACATTTGGGATTGCATTTAGGGCTCCTTGGCTGCTAACCAAAAGGTCAGCAGTTTGAATCCACCAGCCTTTCCTTGGAAACCCTCTGGGGCAGTTCTACTCTGTCCTATAAGATCACTGTGAGTCGGAATCAACTTGACTGTAACAGGTTTTTTGGTTTAGAACAATCCAGGATAATATCCCCACCACAAGATCCTTAACTTAATCACATCTAAAAAGACCCTTTTGCCAAATAAGGTAACATTTACGGGTTCTAGGGATAAGGGCATAATATCTTTGGGGCCATTATTCAGCTTACTACAGTATATGACATTTTAGTGACTATAAATTCTATAGTTAGGGGAGAGTGATTAGAAATCCGGCTCCTACTTGGTAGAATAAGAAAGAAATGCAGAAAAGAAGGTGAGAGTTTCCACAAATAATCTATAAATGGACCAATCTGATCATTTACTAGGACTGACTGAATAGCTCCATGGTCTGTGCACATAAGCGCACACGTGAGCATGTGTGCTGCATGTGTGTATATGAGTGTACTTGTATTTTAATAGAACTTGAAAAAATACACAATATTAAAATCTAATACATTATTTTAAAAGTACCTAAAAAGAAGCAGTTATATGTAGCAGCTCAAATTTTAAAGGAATTTGTTCATCTGGTTTTTCAGCAAAAAATTCCTATATGTCTTTAGGGTTTTCATAAATTTCCCTACTTTTCATTCCATGTTTGTCTCTAGAGTAAACAGTAATAGCTTCCCAAGACAAGCTTGGGGAACAAAAATTACAGGAAACAACCAAGCAAATAAAAGAACTATTTTATATAAACCAAGAAAAATCCTCATGTGTGAATTTATCCTCGATATGCTGATTATAATAGATCTATAAAAATCCTCTAGCTCTGATCTCTCTTCTGAGCTGCAGATACTATTGCCTACTGAACATCGCCACTTGGATGGTCTACTTTCACTCAACAAAAATATATTGAGCACCTGATTTATGTGAGATACTCTTCTAGGACTGGCAAACAAAAAGATGGGTTCTTATGGAGCTTACTTTCTTTTGAGCAAAGATAGGGAATAATATATAAATAAATACACAAGCAAATAAAAAAATCAAATTGAGACAAGTGTTATGGGAGAATTCAGATAGAGTGAAGTAGTCAAAAATGGCTAGATGACTACTTGGAAACCATGGTGGTGTAGTGGTTAAGAGCTATGGCTGCTAACCAAATGATCAGCAGTTCAAATCCACCAGTTGCTCCTTAGGAACTCTATGGGGCAGTTCTACTCTGTCCTATAGGGTCACTATGAGTTGGAATAGACTCAACTGCAATGGATTTGGTTTTTTGGTTTAGATGACTACTCCACATTTATTGAACAAGGCAGGCCTCTCCAAGAAGGTAACATTCAATGAGAAATCTGAATTAAAAGAAAAAGCCTGAACCATGAGGGAGTAAAATACCATTTTTACCCTACTGTCTCAGTTATCTAGTGCCACTATAACAGAAATACCACAAATGGATGGCTTTAACAAAGTGAAATTTACTCTCACACAGTCTAGGAGGCTAGAAGTCTGAATTCAGGGTGCCAGCTCCAGGGGAAGGCTTTCTCTCTCTGTTGGCTCTGGGTGAATGTCCTTGTCATCAATCTTCCCCCGGTCTAGGAGCTTCTCAGAACAGGGACCTTGGGTCCAAAGGACATGCTCTGCTCCGGGCATTACTTTCTTGGTGGTATGAAGTCCCCTGTCTCGCTGCTCACTTCTCTCTTTCATATCTCAAAAGAGATTGACTCAAGACGCAGCCTAATGTTGTAGATTGAGTCCTGCCTCATTAACATAACTCCTCTAACCCTGCCTCATTAACATCATAGAGGCAAGATTTACAACACATAGGAAAATCACATCAGATGACAAAATGGTGGACAATTACACAATACTGGGATCATGGCCTAGCCAAGTTGATGCACATTTTTGGGAGACACAATTCAGTCCCTAACACCTACCAACATAAACAATAAAACTGGAGAGAATATATGATACAATAGTTTTTAGGCACTGGACAAGAGATAGCACAGGGCTGTGATTGTTGACAGAAAGAAAACACATATATTGAGCCCCACATTCACCCAAACTTTCTGCCTGAAGCCACTTCCCAAACCACTGCACAAAGAAAATGGAAATAATCACATGGTGACTGCTTCAATTTTCTGTCCTCAGATATATAAATTCACCTGCACCTAAGGAGATGTTCCTCTTCCTCCTCTTAGAAGCCATTCCTGTATTATTCTGGAGCCTTACTACTTCTGCCATCTTGGAAATCTTATAACATCAATTAAATCATCTTCTGAATTTTTACCTTTTCCTCTTGACTGAATCTTTCTCTTTTCAGCATTCTAGTCCTATAAAGAAAAAAAAAAATCCTGATTCTCCATGTCTCCAAGTTATTGTCCTATTTCTTCTCCTTCACAGCCTAGAAAGAATCACCCACACTTACTGTGTTTACTATCTTCTATCTACTCTTCAACTTACTCTAGTTTTCCTTTTGTCCCATTCCCTCCCCACTCATTCAACCATAACTATTCTTGCTCACGTCACCAATGACCTCCACACTGCTAAAGGCAAAGGATACCTTGAGTTCTCATATTAGCTGATCACTGTTAAGAAAAATTATCCAAAATTTAATAATAGGCAAAAAAAGATTACTGAGTGTCCTTTCAGTGGAATGCTGGCCATTGTGTAGTTCACATGTTGTTCTGTGCTGTCTAGTCGGTTCCAATTCATAGACACCCATTGTGACAGAGTAGAACTGCCCTGTAAGGTTTTCTTGGATGTAATCTTTATGGAAGCAGATCACCAGGTCTTTCTTCTGAAGGCCAAAGAGCAGCTGAGTGGGTTTGAACTTCTAATCTTTCAGTTAGCAGCTGATCAAGTAACTGTTGCACCATCAGGGCTCCTTGTAGTTCACATGAGTGTTACCTAATTCTATAGGGTTTGCGCTTTGAATTTTTATTGACTAGGCTACTTTGTGAAGAGAACTTGAAGCACTTACTGATGAAGATCAAAGACTACAGCTGTCAGTATGGATTACACCTCAGCATAAAGAAAACAAAAATTCTCACAACTGGACCAATAAGCAACATCATGATAAACAGAGAAAAGATTGAAGTTATCAAGGTTTTCATTTTACTTGGATCCATAATCAACACTCCTGGAAACAACACTCAAGCAATCAAAAGACGCACTGAATTTGGGCAAATCTGCTGCAAGAGAGCTTTTTAAGTGTTAAAAAGCAAAGATGTCACTTTAAGGATTAAGGTATGCCTGATCCAAGCCAGGGTGTTTTCAATCACCTCATACACATGTGAAAGCTGGACAATGAATAAGGAAGACCAAAGAAGAATTGATGCCTTTGAATTATGGTGTTGGTGAAGAATATTGAATATACCACGGACTACCGGAAGAGTGAACAAATCTGTCTTGGAAGAAGTACAGCCAGAATGCTCCTTAGAACCAAAGATGGCTGTGAGACTTCATCTCACATAGTTTGGACATATTATCAGAAGGGACCAGTCCCTGGAGATGGACATCACGCTTGGTAAAGTAAAGGGTCGGTGAAAAAGAGGAAGACCCTCAATGAGATGGACTGACACAGTGGCTGCAACAATGGGCTCAAGCATAACAATGATTGTGAAGATGGCGCAGGACCAGGCAGTGTTTTGTTCTGTTGTATGTAGGGTCGCTATGAGTTGGAACTGACTCAAAGGCACCTAATAACAACAACAAAGGCTATTTTGTAATTCTGTAGGGGTAGAGATTAACTCGTAGAAAATATACTTTTTTTTTTATTGTTGTAGTTCAAATGAAGTTTACATTTCAAGTTAGTCTACCATACAAAAATTTATACATACGTTGTTATGTGGCCCTAATTGCTCTCCCTATACTGTGACAGCACACTCCTCCTTTCCACCCCTGATTCCCCATGTCCATTCAACCAGCTCCTAACCCTCTTTGCCTTCCCATCTCACCTCTGGACAGAAGCTGCCCGTTTAGTCTCTTGTATGTACTGAAACTAAGAAGCACACTCCTCATGAGTATCCCTTTACATCCCACAATCCAGTCCAGTCCCTTTCTGAAGAGTTGGCCTAGGAAATTGTTTTAGTTCTGGGCAAATAAAACATCCAGGGGCCATGTTTTCCAGGGTTCGTCCAGTCTCAGTCGGACCATTAACTTTGGTCTTGAAAAGATACTGATATTAATGCAAATGATTCTTTTCTGAGAGAAACGCAAATGTTTTCTGCCCACTGCAATACAAAGTAATTTAGTTCAGCATAGATGCAATTGATTTCTATCAGATAGAAAATATAACCCAAAACAGTTTATTGTCCTGTAGGATATTAACCAGTTTTCCATTTATTAGTAAATTGATTTCTGTGTGCCTTTATTTAATCTCTGTTCTTCAAATTCTCCTCTTAATCAGTCTCAACATTGTCCTGTTTCATCCTTAAATAATAAGTTAAATAATCTCATTGACTTGTATCAATTTTATATTTTTATAAAAGCCATGTTTTTAAGTTTTTGAAAATTATAATTTTGGATCACTTGGAATAGCATTAACCACTCTCTCCAGTTTGAAACTATCTCTGCTATTGTTTTCCATGACACCCATTCCTTTAGTCTTTCTTCTACTTCTCTGGGTCATTTCTGCTTGGTCTCCCTTGCCAGATCCTTCCTTTCTATTTAAATATTTAGATGCTGGAATTTCTAGAGGCTTGGTTTCCACCTTATTCATTTTTTTATACTCTCTCCAGGTAATTTCATCCACTCTCCTGCCTTCATGTGTACACTGAAACTCAACAATTTCTATTTCTAGGTTAGTCTTTTCTTTTTGTATATACAGATATCTACTCAATATGTCCATGTGGATTATTCACACCACTCCGATTTACTAATGCCCAAACTGAACATATTTAATGGTATACAAGAAGGTTTTGGTGAACATAGAAATAGAGCAAAAATACTTGAATAATCTTGAGGAAATATCTCACTCAGGCCATGGTGAAGTATTAGGTATTTGTGCTAAAATAAACTATACATTTGTAGTGATTGGAATATTTTTGTTTACCAGATTCAATGTCTTTTTCCTCTGGATAATGTTGAATAAATGTGAAAAATCCCTGTGTCTTGGTCTTCCCATTTCTATCACCCAGGCAGACAACCCACTTTCTGCTACTCCGTTCTTTTTTGAGACTAGAAAGAATACAGTTGGTGACATTCTAATTCTTCTTCACATTAACCATAGATGTATTGGGATATTTCTAAATCTCCTTGAACACGTAGACTTTTTTTTTATCCTGGGTAATCTCTAAATTAAGTAATCATGTAATAAGCTGCAGCTAATTACCCGGACATGGCTAATTACTCTGCAGCTGTGGGTGAGAGCGTGTGATTGTTGAGGAGTATGTTATTCCTATACACATGAGAGACAAAGAAATTTCTGCGAAAGAGATCATCCCAAAGGAATGAAGAGATGTAGAGAAGGTTTAAGGCCAGTGGGCTGTACTGGAAGGGAGAAGTGGTTCTGAACAAAATTTGTCCTCTTGATTATGTCTTGACCCAGCTCCTATGGATTCATGACTGAGTTTGTGGAGGATGAGATTTTAATGAAAAAGCAAGTAAAAGTGTAAAAGCTGTTTCTCTTTAAATCCCTCGGGGGCATTAAGAACGAAAGGCATCAGGCTCATGGCACCGGGGGTGGCGCTGATGGTGATGACAGCAGTATTGGCAAGGAAAGCAGCAACTTAGTCGAAACGGAGTTTGCTGCAGTTGTGCCTGGATGTCAGTGCCCCTGACACTGGGCATAGTCACACCTGGTGTAGATCTAGTGGTCACTTTGCTTGCAAGCAAGAGCAGTCTCGGTCTGGAAGGCAGTGGCAGCAGCAGAAGCAGCTGCAGTGGTGTTTTTGGCAGGAGGTGCAGCTGTTACTCTTGGCATCAGCTGAAGGATTCAACACAAAAGAGGGATATAAAATTCAGACACCCCATAGAGTCAAGAAGTTCCCTCTGGGAGCTCTAAGCTCTGTTGGTGACGGATTTGAGAGAGAAAGCCATTCCCTCAGAATGCAAGAGGGTGGACCTTGAAAAATACTATTCAGTTTCTAATGTTCATATCCTATCCTCAGGCTGGTGTGACTTTGAAAACACAGGTCACATATGTACCATACTCACTAGCAACTATACCTTCAGAACTAGAATCACTCCGTGATGCTGCTTGAAGGGTGAAGGCCAAAAAAGTCTCTGGTGCCAACACATGCTGCTTTGAGATGCATTCAGTGATGCTCTGTCACTTCAATGACCAATGCTAAGATCAGTGTTCATGGTAGAACAGGAATGACCTCTTTGATGAATATGAATAAAAAGTTTAAAACTTTCCCATACCAGACAGTCCATTCCGCTTTAAAGATCTGCTATATGCATGGCCTCTTTCTGAGAAAGGCAGCTGCAAAGGATTCCCTGGGCATAGATATCCATGCTTTCTGCAGCTGACCCTGTTCTAGCCAGTTAACTGGACTAAAGACTGACACCTGATACAAAAGTGGCTCATTTAGAGGCTACTACCAAAGCTTTTCAGTAAGAGTAGTGACGGGCTGAACTAATTAGATGCTTTGTCTTGGTGACAAACATCCAAAGAAATTTGGAAGAGTGCAGTGGCATGGAGTGAGGGAGACAGAGAGAAAGATGCAATAGAGGAAAGTCACGTGTCATGAGTAAGAAGAAGCATTGAGGATAGAGAGACTTAGTCAGAAGTGGCCAGTAGTCACAGAAGAAGTGAAGGCAGAGATAACTTGATCTGTACTAGAACAATGTACTAGAAGAGGAAGCGTTGTATTCTGAATGCCATTTTAGTTCCTCTTCTAGTCCTTTGAGGTCTGAATGGGCATCTGCTTAGTGGCCCTACTGTCACGTGTATTTCAACGGGCATTCTTATATTTAACCCGTATCACACGTTTCTCTGTTCCTTGCAATCTGAAAGAGCTTAATGACTCTTCATTTCACCATATATCTTTAAAATAAAATCCTAGTGTATAAGCTAACTTGAATGTGCCACTGTTCACTGCCACCTCAAACAACATAAGGAAAAGGAGAAGGAGGTAGGGAAAGAGGTGGAAGTGTGTGCTGCCAACTAGCAACTTTGTGTATAGACAAGTTTGAATACATTTTCTGAAATAACAATGAACACCATGCAGGAAAAACAAAATTAGTCTTCAGTAGCCTATATCCCAATTTGTAATTTAAAGTTTCTTCCTCTTTTCTACCCTTTTCCCTAACAACAGCTTATACCATGTGATTCCTATTAAGAGAGCAACAGTCAACTTATGATTTAATAACACCTCACCTTCATGAGGTGCTGATGGATTAGGACAACGTGCTCACACCTTTTATACATTCCCCCAGGAAAAACAGAATGTAAAAAATAGAACGAACCACCAACTGTGTTCACAAATTCTACACTGAGGACAAATGTTAGGTATTATAGGTCAAAGTAGCTTCTGGTGGTCCTCACTGACGCAAATACAGCATTTAATGGAGTTCCACTTAAAGATCGTAGCTTTAGATATTGTCATTTGTCTTAGTAGCCGAATAATACTATTTCTATAAAGTCAAAGTCTAACTCAGTCCTTAACCGAATGATTCCAAATCACATCTGGAAGATAGACAAGTGAGAATGGTCAATAAAATCCTGAAAAAAAGAGAGAGAGAGTAATTTTGGGGGTTTTGCTCTACTAGATATTGAATTGTATTATAAAGCTACAGCAATTAAAATCGTGCAATTTTCATGTAGAACTCCAACTGTAAATATTTTGGTGTAATGACACCAAAATGACCCTGCAAAAGCATAAAATACATGATTTATTACCAAGAAATGTGTACCAAAGGTATCCTTGACCCTTCTTCTATTTCTAATCCTTTTGCAACGATGAGCAAACTTTATTCAGTACTATACTGTTGCAATTTTTTACAATATGCATATTACTTTTACAGTCGTATAAATCAATATTTCAAAAGCCAGTTATAAATAAGTTAACATCCAAGAATATATTTATCCTGTCCTCACTAACCGTGACTGTAAATTTAATATAATTCACATACGTTATTAAGAGTACTGAATAAACGTTAGAAATTTACTTGAGGTCCAAATATTCTCCCCTTCCTACATCTACTTCCTCACAGTAACCACTTGGTGGTTGTTGTTCTGTGTCAATTTCTGCTCATAGCGACCTTATGTGACAGAATAGAACTACCCCATAGGTTTTCCTAGGCTGTGATTTTTATGGGAGTAGGTTGCCAGGTCTTTTCTCCCATGGTGCTGTTGGTTGGTTTGAACTGCTGATCTTTCAGTTAGCAGTTGAGCACTTAACCGATTCACCATCAGAGTTCCTGTATCCACTTTACAGCCATTCAAATAGGTTCGGAATAATGAGGAAGTTTACAAAAACAGAGGATTATGACTTTAAGATCTTCAAATAAGTGTCATTAGTAAGCAGTCAAATAACTGATTAATTGAATGTAAATGAATATGATCATGGTAAAATCAAGAGACCAATGTCCCTTGCTGGTGCAAATGGTTTAAGAGCTAGGCTGCTAACCAAAAGTTTGGCTATTTAAGTTCGACCACAGGTGCCTGGGAAGAAAGGCTGGTGACCTACTTCCAAAAAATCAGCCACTGAAAACCTACGGAGCACAGTTCTACTCTGACACACATGGGGTCACCATGAGTCAGAGCCAACTCAACAGCAACTGGACTGGAAAAAATACGAGAGAAATTAAAGTATTTGAGAGATGGACCATTTAATATGCAAATTAATTCTCAGAAAATGTGCATAGTTTTTGTTTATTTTGCAACATACTCATGGGTAAGACAGATAATCTCCACTTCAAGTATATAATATGTACCAAGGTAAAACTTTTTTGTTATTTTCTTGCTTGGGTCACGAGGCAAGACCACAACCTGGTTGATAGGAATGGAGATTTCCTTTACCCCGAAAGACTAGCCCCAGCGTCAGTAATCCTGTGTATCAATCAGTTGGGCAGTCTCTGGAGTAATGAAAACTTTTTCCGCTGTATAGAAGCATCCTCACTTCAAAACTAACATTAACATCCATCTCCGTCGAGTCAATTCCAACTTATAGTGGCCCTATAGGACAGAGTAGAACTGCAGCATAGGGTTTCCAAGGAGCAGCTGGTGGATTCAAACTGCTGACTTTTGGTTAGTAGCCAAGCTCTTAACCACTGTGCAGCCAGGGCTCCAACATCAACATAGTCATATCAAAATTACTGCAACGATAGTATAATACCCAAATCTCACATACTGAACAAAAAAATGAAACAATGTGTAAAGTTCTTATTATTATTTTGCTGCAGAGCTCTTGAGTCAAACAAAATCTCATGCAGAAGGCCAAATATATGAAAAAGAGATGAAAGCTGGTCTGGTAAAAGGAAAACTGGGAAGATAGAACCCAAGGTCTCATAGCCGTCTGTATGCCAGTCCTCTTCCTACTCATCCTCCACCTCCCAATCACACAGATTTTGTAGGCTCTGAAGAGCTCCTTAGAGCTCTGTGAGCCAATTAAAAAAAAAAAGAAAAGAGGAGGCAGGGCCAAGATGGCAGAGTAGTCAGATGCTTCCTGTGATCCCTCTTACAACAAAGACCCGGAAGAAACAAGTGAATCAATTATATACGACAATCTAGAAGCCCTAAACATCAAAGACAAAGATGAGGAGTCAGACTGGGTGCAGGGGGAGGGAGAGACAGTTCAGAAGCAGCGAGGATTTGTCAGACCTGACTTGGCTGGCACCACAGGCTGAATGGCTGACAGGCTGAGGCAAGCAGTAGTGCTTAGGACATGCTTTCCACACTGGGAGAAACCCAGCGGCAGAGAGTGCATAAGCCTCCGGAACCAGGTAGAAGTGGCACTGGATCTGCAAAAGTTAAGTGCAAGTTTGGAACTTACTGAGCTGGATCAAAAAAACCCTTACCCCGGGAAGTACCTCTCGCCCATTCACCTGCCCCCTCCCTGCTCTGCTGTGGTCCCAGTCTGGCTTTAGTGATTGCCTTGTACCATGGGCCGGAAAGTGGGACCTGTCGTGCGCCCCAAGCCATTCTCCCAGTTTGAGAGAGGGAACAAATGAACAAACAAATAACAAACAGGAAAAAATAATCTGCCATCTACCCTAAGCCGGGGCCTCAGGGCAGGCACAGCCCCTTTGCCTAGGCATGAGCATAAGGGATCCATAGACTTTGAATACCTTCCACCCCTGCGTAGACCTGTATGGGCCCATTTCAACAGCATAGGAACTCATTAGCATAGTACAACAGGGTATATACCTGAAGCCTATTTTCAACTGCAACAGCTAAGGGGGAGTGGTAGGTTCATGACATTTGACACCACCCTGCCCATTAAGCAGGGTCCTCACCCACCCAGATCAGGGGCCTGAGGACTGGTGGTTCCACCCACTCCACCTAGCCACCCACGACTGGGGTCCTAGAATAAGTGGTGCTTCCCAGTCCTCACAGCCAGCAGCACTGGGTGCCCAAAGTCTGGCTGCAAAACCCACTCCCCTATGCACTCTAGGGAACAGGGACGTGCCTTCCACCCAGGCACTCAGAGTGCCATAAGTCCCCTACCTTGCTCAGCACATAGCCCCCTACCTTGCTCAGCACATAGCCCCCTACCTTGCTCAGCACATAATCCTCTACTGCAGCCAGATACCTGTGCCTGCTCCAATCACCCCTACATAGCCCTGCCTGTCTAGGATGGCAGATGAGAGCCTGTATAAGAGACAGAAAGGGCCACATAAACCAGAGACTCCATCAGCTTGAGACCAGGAGAATTAGATGGTGCATGGCTACTACCAATGACCACCCTAACAGGGAACACAACGAAGTCCCTGACTGAGCAGGAGAAAAGTGTGGAACAGAACTCAAATTCTTGTAAAAATACCAGACTTAATGGTCTCACTGAGACTAGAGGAACCCTCAAAGACATGGCCCCCGGACTCTCTGTTAACCCAGAACTAAAACCATTCTCGAAGCCAACTCTTCAGGCAAAGATCAGACTGGACTATAAAACAAAAAATAATACTCATGAAGAGTATGCTTCTTAGTTCAAGTAGATACACGAGACTAAATGGGCAGCTCCTGTTTGGCGGCAGGATGAGAAGGCAGAAAGGGATAGGAGCTGGTTGAATGGACCCAGGAAACCCGGGTTTGGAAAGGGGGAGTGTGCTGTCACATTATCGGGATTGCAACTAGTGTCAAATAACAATATGTGTATAAATTTTTGTACAAGAAATTAACTTGAGCTGTAAACTTTCACCTAAAGCACAATAAAAAGAAAAGAAAAAAATTCTGGAACTGAGTCTAAAAACACATCTAAGAAGATCTGGTAATTTACTGAATAATATGAGTGGTATTCAAATAAGTGAAGAAAATAAATTTAAATAAAATAAATATTTTGGGGATAACTGGACTAGGAGGGGGGACAAAAATAAATACCATGCAAATTATACCAAAACGAAATTTAAAAGTAATTTAAAAACTTTAAATGTTAAATAAAGCAATGTTTCTAGAAGAAAAAGTCTATATGAAATATGTTTATACTTTTAGAGGGCAAAAAGATTTTTAAGCATATACATAAAGCCAGAAACCTTGAAAGAAAATGTTGACCAATATCAACATTGAAAATTGCTATGTGTAAAGTAAATCATAAAAAAGCACCATGTGGAAAGTAACTGAGAGAACATGAACTGACAAAACTTACTTGAAACATAATATATTAATAAACTGTACAACTCAATAGGAAAAAAGACATCTATCCTAATAGAAAAATGAGCAAAGATTATGAAAAGACAATGCACTATAGGAGAAGTTTAAATGGTTGGTAAATTTAGGAAAAGGCTTCCAATCTAACAAATAAAAGTCTGAAAATTAAAAATGAGATTTGAATTTTCTCCTATAATAGTGGAAAGATTTTTTTAAAAGAGAGATTGAGAATGCTCAGCTTTAGCAACTTTATGATACAATCATCATTACTGCTTACATTTATTGAGGGCTTACTCTGTGCCAAGTTCTGTTCTGTCTTTACATGGACTCTTCTCATTCAGTCCCCACAACCTCCCAATGAGGTAGGTAATGTTATCCACATATCAGGCATGAGATCACTGGGGCCTGGAAAAGTTAAATAACTTGCCAAGGGTCATGTTGCTATGCATGGCAGAGTCACATCTTGGTCCCAGCAATTTGACACTGAAGCTCACACTCTTGACGGCTATACTATTCACAGGCACTGTAGGTGGGAATGTAAATTTATGAAATGTGTGCAACTTTTCTAGAGGACAAGTTGTCACTAAGAAGTAAGTGTGCAGACCTATTAAGGAAATGCTGGTATTTATCCTAAGAAGTGAACTGGGTAAGTTCACAAGGATATTGGTATTTCCATAAAGGCTCTTTGCAACACTTTAACAATATGGTAATGGTAATAGTAGGAGTAGGAGTAGACATTTGAAGTCTAAGTGTCTAGCACCTGTCTATCGGTTTGTTGTACTGTGGTGGCTTGCATGTTGCCGTGATGCTGGAATATATGCCACTGGTTATTTCAAATATCAGCAGGATTACCCATGGTGGATAGGTTTCAGCGGAGCTTTCTTGGAAGAAAGACCCAGCAATCTACATCGGAAAATTGTCCAATAAAAACCTAATGGATCACAAAAGAATGTTGTCCAATTCACTTTCTTTGAACGTGTCATCAGATGGTGTCAATCACTGGAGAAGGATATCATATTTGATGAAGTAGAAGGCCAATGAGAGCTAAGAAGACCCATCTGAGATAGATTGGCACAATAGTTATGACAATGGACTTGAGCATGCTGCAATTATGAGGATGAAGTAGGACTGACCAATATTTTTCAGTTGTACATGAAGTCATCATGAGCTGGAGTCAACTCGACAGCAGCTATCCATCCATCTGCTCATCCATCCGTCAAACGTCTACCAAGCCGTTGTTGTTAGGTGCTGTTGAGTTGGTTCCGGCTCATAGTGACCCTAAGTACAACAGAAGAATGTCTACCAAGCAGAGCTGCTTAAATAAATTGATATATTCATATATTGGAATACAATGTAGCCATTTACAATGGTCTCATGTGATCTGGCCCGTTCTTAATCTCTGGCTCATTCTCTACTATTTCCCCCTCCCTCACTCTGCTCCAGTCGCTCTAGCTTCCTAGGTTTCTACTAGTTGTTCCCTCTGCCTGAAGTGCTCGTCACCTGCTATCTGCTTGCCTGTTTCTTCACTTCTTTCAAGTCTCTTCTCCAATGTCATGTTCTCAAAGAGGCCAACCATGATCAGTGTTTTAAGTAGCATCTACTCCCTCACTCTGCATGCCTGATTCTTCTTACCCTATTCTATATACCCTCACAGCTCTTGTCAACGTCCATCATGCTATATGCTACTTAGTTACAAGTCTACCTTATTGTCTGACCCTCTATGCTAAAACGTAAGCTTCTCAAGGGCAGGAAACTTTGTCTATTTAGAAGAGTAGCCAGCATAAAACAGGAGCTCAATAAACATTTGTTGTACCAAAGAATGAATGAATGCAGACTCTATTGATATGTAAAGAAGATCACAATAATTTTTTATGTTAACAAATGTTAAAAAAAAGTCAATATTTTAATTACCATAAGGAAGGGTACATCAAAATATTAAACCCATTGCCATTGAGTTAATTCCAACTCATAGCAACCCTATAGGACAGAGTAGAACTGCCCCATAGGGTTTCCTAGGCTGTAATCTTTACAGAGACAGACTGCCACATCTTTCTCCAGTGGAGTGGCTAGTGGGTTCCAGCCACTGACTTTTTGGTTAGCAGCTGAGCTCTTAACCACTGCGCCACCAGGGCTCCTTACATCAAAATGATACTTCCTTTTATTTCTGAATGATGAGATTACCAGGGATTTTTAACTTTTTGCTTTTTATCTTCTTATATGGTTGAAATAGCTTATAATGCATACTACTTTTGTAAGCAGAATAAATAATAAAAGAATGTGAATTAAAAGCTAAGCAAGCAAATGAGGAACGCGACAGCATCTTGTATTGCATTTTATTTTTATTACATGCAAGGAAGAAAAAGTGGATAAAAGAAAAACCAGAGTTTAAAATGAGTCTGACTGAGGCAAATCTGAGAAACCCTTAGTGACTCAGAGGTGAGAGATAAGGTTCCAAGTAAGGGTGAAATCAGCAGCAAACATTTATCCCACATTTGCTCTTTCTCTGCTCACACAGCCTTCAGCATCCAGGGCAGACAAAGGGTGATAACTATTGGTGACGGGCTGTTTGTCAGCCTTGGTCTCTGTGGAAACAAGGTGAAAGGGGAAATAGCATATTTTAGTATTTAGGCTGCAAATTCATCAGAAGTGAGAAGCTCTGTGCTGTGTCTAGCTATTACTTGTTGTCAAGCCTTTCCTCTTGTAAGCACTTTCTCTTTTGATGACTAAATTTTTTTCAATATTTAACAGGTTTTTTTTTTTTTTTGTGCTCTCTGCAAGAACCAAGGGAATGAAAAACTGAGCACCTATTTATTTGGCTTCCTATGCTGAAAGCAACATATTGCAAAATTACCATGAAACTGTTTCCTCTAGACACCATGTCACAGAATAAATGGAGGTTGTTAGAAATAGTCAGTGTGCTGGTTTTTCAGTGTTTGCTGAATTTAACTGTACACTGGTGCTTTTATTAGGCTTGCCTTCAGATTTCTCTGGGGTATAATTCTCGTGGAGGCAAAGGCAGGTGATGTTTCACATTGCTTTATTTTCTGTAGCTCTCAGAGCATTGCACGTGAAGTGGTGTGAAGTGGCTCCATAAGAATACTTTTAAGCTGTTGCCGCTGGTGTTCCTAAAGGAAGAGGCTACAGGTACCATTATGGCACTTACAACCCCAAAACCAAACCCATTGCCGGTGAGTCAATTCCGATGAGTCCACACTTGCAACAGGGGAACACTTTTTGGTCAAAGTCCTAACAGTAAGTTATTCTTCTTGATAAATGGGGGACTTGAAATCCCCAGGACTGTCCACTGTGCATTATCTAGATGAGGCGGGAGGCAGAGGGGACTATACCACACTTGATTAGGCAGACCATCAGCATTTTGCTGAACATAAAGATAGGAATCAGAGATTTTCGTGGAAGTCTATTGGTGGTGCAAACAGCTAATGCCTTGGCTGCTAACTGGAAGGTTGGAGGTTGGACTCCACCCAGAGGATGCAGAAGAAGGGTCTGGCAATCTACTTCAAAAAATCAACCATTGAAACTCTACGGAGCAAGGTTCTACTCTGATGCACACGGGGCTGCCATATGTCATAATTCAACTCTCTGGCAACGGGCTTATATTAGTAAACTCGGTACTTAAAGACTTTTTTTGGTGCAAGCAAAGTCTAAAAGCTATCTGATAGAAATCACTGGGGTCTAAAGTGATAGATGGACATAGAATGAAGAGTAGTTTGGGATACACAAGAAGGTCCCTGGAACTTAAAAGAAGAGAAATCCCAAGTGGGCCAGCACCCTTCTCTGGACATTCTGGTTAAGTGTCATCAACAATTCTTCGATAAGCAGGATCCGGAGGCTAATCTCAGAACTCACTGTGTATCCTTTCAAGCATGTCCAATAAACTACTGATTTATTCCATAGTGCTGCTTCAGTGATTCTCAACAAATATGTTCAATAATACCTATGAATCTCTGTAGGTATTGTAAAATAATAGAGCAATAAGTACTATTTTTAAGCACAAATTTTATGATCATATTTTAGAAGTTTTATTCCTAATTATAATAATCCTTCCAAGTAGGCATTTTCAGGACCAGGATTAGAGTGAGGCAAATGAGGTACTCACCACTGGCATGATATTTAAGGGGGCATCAAAAACTCAATAATCAAGATAAATAATACTTCAACTCACTATGTTTAAAAAATCAAAATAGATGTAAACACTTCATGATAAACAAAATATCATAATTTTAAATAAAAAAGGGCTATTTTGTTTTAAAACCTGGCTGTATTGTGCAATGGGAATCATCATTCCCAATCAGCAGTATCTGCACCAGCTGGGCTTATGAGGGTCGATTAATGGCATATGAACAGATTGGGCAGCGTAAAGCTTTATGTATACACGCTTTTTTTTTTTTTTTTACTGGAGAACATTTATTAACTTTTCCTACTTGATTTCAAATATGGGAGGAAATTTTGATAAGTGTATATAGGGGCACACGTTCTTCCTTTTGTCTCAGGCTCCAACATGGATTGTTAGGGCTCTGAAAATTATTACTGATATTTTCCTGAAGCTCAGAGAAGTGAATTAACTTGCCCACAGTTACATAATCTAGTGAATGTTCAGGCTGGGGTTCCATCCCAAATAGGTTTGCCTCCATTGCTCTGCTAAGCATGCCACATTACACATACTATACATTAACTATTTGGGGGCAACAGTTTTTCATATTATGCTTGAGATTCTGGCTCCCATGTACACAAAACCATGCAAGCCACACCCTTCAAATGTCGGGCTATGGGTATGTCAATCCTGTTAGTCTTGAAAGCAGCTGGAGAAGGCCTACGACTCCACCACAGGTCCTTTCACCTTGATGCATTGTAAACAATGAAATGATCATCTTCTTTATATACCATAATGTAATATTTCAGTATTTCAGTATTTCAACAGTCGGATCCAAGCTCATTTCTATTTGAAAGTTCTAATTCTCCAACACTACCTCTGTACTGCTCTCCTGCCCTATCCCAGTAAAGGTTGGAAAAGTGATGTTCTGATTTGGCAGTTTGAAGCTAGCTGTTTCCATAATTATTGCATAATTAATAGCTTCCTCATTCTTCCTTCCATGACTATCTCTTCCATTAAATATACAGCTTGTCTCATTTCTTGGTGTGACTTTATCCTTCTCCCCCTTCAGCCCTAGTATCTAGTGCAGCGATCTCACAAATCAAGTACTTCATAGATGTTCATCAAAGCTAGAATTAGAACAAGGAAAAGTTTCCCTGTGTCCTGCTAAGGGAATGTGTAGGGAACATGCAAACATGTACAGATCTATTTGGAATTCTTAACCTCTAATAATCCAGTCTACTCTTTTATTATCTTTGTATTAGCTATTTCAAATATAGTATTTCTCACCATAAACATGTATGACTTAGATAATAGGGAAAAACAATAAAGCTATTTTAAGACCAAAACTAAAAATTGGCTAAATTAGTTGCTAAAACTATTATTCAAATTGCCTTTCATTCAGGCACCCAATTAAGAGATGATTCACACACTATGATTCACTATATGGGACTCCACTTTAAAATAAAATTTATTAGCTGTAGTTTAAGACATTGCTTGAGGTTGCTTTATGAAATTGCAGGATGCTTTATAACTTAATTTCCATCAGCTTGTTATCTGGTAAAGGTAAGCTAGCTTGAGGGTTAATTTACTTTATCGGGAGGAGCAGGTTGATAATCAGCTCTGCATAGCAGGACTTTTGGTTTTCTTTTGTTTTAAAAATCAAGACTTTTTCTCCTTGCATATGTCAGTGGGAGTTTAGTTGCTTAGTAACCTTGAACTGACTGGGGGCTGTTGCTCCCTGTATTATACCCCTGAGGAACCTGCATGTGAATGAGACAGCTGTCAGCATCACTGGCCTCAGAGGATTTCCCCGTGCAGAGAGATCTAAGTGAAAATACCAGAACTCCAGAGCCCGTGGTATTCTGGCTCACTTGAATATGTCCTCCAGCCTATTACATATTTTTTCACACATAGACTCATTTGTTGGCAGTCTGGAAATATAAAACCACTCAAGAAATGGAGGCCAAACTATTGGTAAAAAAAACTTCTAGTCCACATTCAATATCTCACAATGTGTGTGGTAAGCAACTGAGTGATTTATCTTGTTCTCCGATGTCTGTTTTTGTTCCCAGGTTATGTGTGCTTCCCTTTGGATGGAAATCATCTGTTGTTCTGCTCGCAGTGTGTTACAAGCATTTGAAATTCAATGCTAATAGAAAGGAAATGCTTTTTTTCATTGTTCCTGTTTTCCTTATATTTTTCTGCAAGATTTGGTGCAGATATTAGGTTAAAAATATCAAATGTTAATAATCCAGGAGGAAAAAGAAAAGACTGGAATAATGGAAGTAAACATTATTGTAGGCTTACAGTGGGTGAGACACTATACTTTTCATATATTGCCTCATTTAGACTTCACAGTGACCCATTGAAGTGTGTGTGTGTGTGAGAGAGAGAGAGAGATAGAGAGAGAGAGAGTCGGGAGGAGTGGTTTTATTATTCTCTCTTTTACAGATTAGTACGCAAAGCTCAGAGATATAAAGTAACCTTGCAGGTCACTTATATTTACAGCTAGTGATTTGTAGGACTAGGATTGAAGCCAGGCAGTCTTCTTCACCATGTTACACTCTATTGCTGAAACTACTTTAAATTACTTGATTCAGTGAAAGGTAAATTGCCTATAGCATACATTTTTAATGCATGTAATACAATGCTCAGGTATTAATATTAAAATAAAAAGTCAGTTGGTTTCTTGGACCTATGCTTGGAATAGAAGAGCTGTGGCCTGGTGTTCATCTCCAAGAGAATGTGATTCTTCAAGAAGGCTGAGAACACTATCACTTTGTAATAGCACAGTCTTCCTTATGACAGAATTCTGGGCCGTTGGAATTCTCCCTGCATAATTATAAAGCACTTCTTGTCCAGAAACCCATGTTTATTGGTCCCTCTGAGGGAGAGAAGAAAGGAGGGGAAAGGTCGTGGAGATGGTGTAAAGAGGACCTTGGGGAAAGAGACCAATCAGGGCTTCTCTTCACCCTGGTGGAAATGAGCTCTGGGTCGCTTTTGTTGCTGCTTTAAGCTATTTGGCATCCTTTTCTTCTCTCTCCTTGTTTCTATTAACCTCCCTCGGGGCAGAATGATGGCCACAACAGCCAATTAGGGAGACATTGAAAGAAAAAGGTGCTCCATAGTTCCTTCATCGTCCACAGAGAAACGATCGCCTCTGTTGGAAGGTGGTTTTAATTGTCCCTACTCCTTTTTTTTTTTTTCTCCCCTCTTCCACTATTCTCCTTTCTGTCATTGCCCTCTCAATCAAGCGCCTTGGCCTAAAGCTAGCGGGTTACCAGGGAACCAGAAAAGCACCAATAAGCTCTCACGCAGGTGGTTTGAATTAATGCACAGGCAAAACCCAAGCGTTCTGGGATTAGCGAGCTCTCCTGTCTAAGCCTCACATTGACAGCAGTGTTTCTAAAGGTGTACACCTTGCACCACCTGCATCAGGGTCACCTGGAGAGTTTGTTAAAAAAGCAGATTCGTGGACAACACCCCAGACTCACTGAGTCAGAGTGTCTGAGGGTGGTGCTGGGAAATCTGCATTTTAACAAGCTTGCTTGGTAATTCTTAAATGCACTGCAGTTCAAAAACCACAGAGTTGCAGCTTGCAAAGTACTTTTACATATATTACTCAAATTCTCGAGAGACTTATTTCCATATGCCGTTTTCTGCACTGTTGTGGTTTCCCTCTCCAATCAGTCTAACACCTCAAAATCTGCAGGTCCTTTGTAAAGAAGACCCAATAAACCAGAATCTACTTCTCTACCAAAGTTGATGATGAAAGAAGCATAAAATCATATCAAAAAAAATTTAAGACAAGAAATCAGAGGACTCCTAGTGGAGGACCTACCACAGAGGCACTTAATCTTACCTGGCTCTTTATATAATGCCTGAAGCAAGACTGCCTGAGTTCAAACCCAGCTTCCTCACTCAGCCTCAGTTTCCTCATCTGTAAAATGTTATTGGAAGCTGCTGTCCAGTCGTCCCCGACTCATGGCGACCCCACGCACAATCGGTTGAAATGCTGCCTGGTCCTGTACGATCTCCGTGATCAGTTGAGGATCAGATTGTTGTGATCCACAGGGTTCTCATGGGTGATTTTTGGAAGTAGATTGCCAGGCCTTTCTTCTTAGACCATCTTAGCCTGGAAGATTGCTGAAACCTGTTCAGCACCATAACAACATTCAGGCATTCCTGGCCTCCCCCATGAAAGGTGAGAATTCTACCGCTGAATCCCCACTGCCCCCATCTGTAAAATAGGGTTGTTGTTAGGGTTAAATGAGTTAATACAGTTTAATACAGGCAAGATGCTTTGAACAGCACTTAGCTCAATAACATGAGCTAGTTAAACAAAGGTTGCAGAGAACAGCATGTTAAAAAGCTACAATTAAACAAATCCACATGAGTCACAGAGTATAGTTTATAAAACTCAAGCGTTGCTGTCATCCTTTGTTGTCTTTGATAAAGATGTAAGAACAACTATTAACAGAACTGAACGTAAAGAAATATCATAGTGCATTTTACATCAGGATTTTGCGACCTCATCACTATTGGCATTTGGGGCCCGATAACCATTTGTTGTAGGCACTGTCCTCTGTATTATAGATTGTTTGCCAGTATCCTTGGTCTCTACCAGTAGCATCCCCCCAGTTGAGACCACAAAAATGTCTCCAGACATTGCCAAATGCCCCTTGGGGAGGGGCAAAAAGCACCCCTGGTTGAGAATTGCCTTGTATCTCTCAGTTTACAGATTCAGAAAAGCATTCAAAAAACATTTTCTCTTATTTTCTAACATCCCTCTCAGGTAGGCAGAGCAAATATTCTTCCTTTGCTCCAGTTTACAAATTAGATGACACTGAGGTTAAATGGTTTATTCAAGGCCACCTAACTAGTTCTCAGCATGGTTATGCTGCAAGTTCAGTTCTCAACTGATTAGTAGTCTCCACATCTACATCCATGAAGTGCTATAATGTTGACGTATGCAAAATGAACTCTTGTGAAGTCAGATGATGTTTTATTTGTTTACTTTGGCTAAAAAAAAAGTATGCTAGCATTATAAATTTAATGTTTTGTCCTTCAAAGGGTAACCCTCAATCAGCTCCTTTCTAGAATTTTTGCAACAATAGTGAGAAAATATATACATGCTCCTATACCTCAGGAAAGAAGACTTGGTGGTGCAGGGGTCATGTTCTCAGCTGCTAACCAAAAGGTTGGCGGTTCAAACCCACTAGCCACTCTGCAAGAGAAAGATGTGGCAGTCTGCTTCCATAAAGATTACGGACTTGGAAACCCTATGGGGCAGCTCTACTCTGTCCTAGAGGGTTGCTGTGAGTCAGAATTGACTTGATGGCGATGTATTTTATACCTCAGAAAAAGGAACCCTGATGGCACAATGGTTAAGTGCTTGGCTGCTAACCAATAGGTCAGCTGTTTGAACCCTCCAGCAGCTCTGTGGGAGAAAAGGCATGGAGATGTGCTCCCATAAAGAATACAGCCTAGGAAACCCTGTCTTAGTTATCTAGTGCTGTTATAAGAGAAATACCACAAGTGGACAGCTTTAACAAAGAGAAATTTATTCTCTCATAGTCTAGTAGAAGTCCAAATTCAAGGTGCCAGCTCCAGGGGAAGGCTTTCTCTCTCTGTTGGCTCTGGGGGAAGTTGCTTGTCCTCAATCTTCCCCTGGACTAGGAACTTCTTGGTGCAGGTATGCTAGGTCCAAGGGGCACAATCTGCTCCTGGCACTACTTTCTTGATGGTATGAGGTCCCCCATGTCTCTCTGCTTGCTTCTCTCTTTTATATCTCAAAAGTGAGTGACTTAAGACACAATCCAATCTTGCAGATTGAGTTGTGCCTCATTAACATAACTGCTGCTAATCCCGCCTCATCAACATCATACAGACAGGATTTATAACACAAAGGAAAATCACATCAGATGACAAAATGGTGGACCATCACACAATACTGGGAATCATGGCCTAGCCAAGTTGACACATGTTTTTTGGGGACACAGTTCAATCCATGACAAACACTATGCAGCAGTTCTACTCTGTCCTATAGGGTTAGTAAGAGTCAGAATCAACTCGACGGCCCACAACAACAACATACCGCAGGAGAAGAAACCTTGATGCAAATGGTAAAGTGCTTGGTTGCTAACGGAAAGGTTCGTGGTTTGAACCTACCCCGGGGCTCCATAGGACACAGATTTGGTGATCTGCTTCTGTAAAGATTACAGCCAAGACAACTTTCTGGGGGCAGTTCTACTCTGTCACATGGGGTCCCTATGAGTCAAAATTGACTCGTGGACACTTAACATGAATGGGCTTGGTTTGGTTTTTTTGGTTGTTAAGGAAAACAATTTGGGTAAAGCATGAAGATGTGAAATAGCTCTGCAACACAGTTAACTTCAGGAACCCGGGCTTCCTGTAATATTCAAGGTGAGAGGAGAAATGGTAGGATATAAGGCTAAATAGGCAAAGAGGGACCAGATCATAAAGGAAGTCTGAGGTCCCCCTGGGGTGCTGTAGTTTATTCCTTAGGCAATGGGGAGCCCCTGCGTGGAGTAAGAGTCATTAGACAATCAATCTGGCCTCAGTATGGGAATGAACCAAAAAGGAGGAGAGATGAGAAAAGAACGATAGTCTGGTTTTGTATGAAATTAAAACCATCTCTATTTAGTGCCAATTTTCCCCCTAAAGATACTAAGAGAAAGAACACATCTTAAATAGCAGAAAAGATACAGCTGCTTTGGCCTAAATGCAGAATCCTTTAATACTATCTTCCGGATGATATACATGTGTGTTTACTCAAAGTCCCAGATTTAATTGGATTTAAAAAAGAATCTGAGCACAATCAACCAGAAGGCCTGACATAAATAGGAGAGTATCAAGAGGTCAGAGAAGATATATCCTGTCTGTTCCTATTGAAAGCAGATTCAAGCCTTCCCCACCTGCATCTTTTTCCCCCCTAGTAAAAAGCAGCTCCTCAAGTTATTAAGCAACAGTTACTAATTTAGAGAGGCTACATTCAACCCCATATACCTTCCCCCCAAAAAGTTTCAACCAAATGCTGTAGCTTGGATTTATTTCTCTTATCTATATCAAGCTTGATAAAAATGCTTTGCTCTACTTTTGGTCCTCAAAAAGAGCCTGTTTCGTTCTCAGTGTAACTGTAAGGCTAAAATGTGGTTCTAGCATTGGCCATTGCTTTACAGGGTTTGGTTGGCATAGACACTCATAGAGCTTTGATTCTTTTCTTTCTAATTACAGTTCCCTGACTCCTCTTTGAGGAAGCTCTTAGTAGGTGAAGAGTGACCAGGTATTATGGCCTCAGGATCTGAATATAAGGCTTGATATGCTTGTGGTTAATTGTTGTTAGCAGCAGCCTCTACGACCTGGACACAGATGACCCCACACACAGCAGAATGAAACGCTGCCTGGACCTACTCCATCCCTGTGATTGGACTATTGTTATCCGGTTTTCCTTGGCTGATGTTTGGAAGTACTTTGCCAGGCCTTTCTTCTGGAAGCTCTACTGAAACTGTTCAGGATCATAGGAACACATAAGGCTATGCATGAGGTGATTGGTCAGGAATCAAACCTGGGTCTCCTGCATGGCAAGTGAGAATTTTAGCACTGAACCACCAATGCCTCCCACTGTGGTTAAGTAGGTCTCTTTTAATCAAGGGAGCAAGTTATGCTTTTTGAAATAAAAATAAAAATATAATTCATAATTAAAAATTAGCCTCTAGGAGAGGTGGGGCCAAGATGACAGAATAGTCAGATGCTTCCTGTGGTCCCTGTACAACAAAGACCTGAAAAAACAAGAGAATCAATTATATATGACAATCTAGGACCCCTGAACATCAAAGACAAAGTTGAGCAATCGAATTAAGTGGCAGGAGGAGAGAGAGGTCAGAAGCAGTGAAGAAGTGCCAGACCTGACCTAGCTGGCACCCTGGAGGCTGGAACATTTGGTGTATGTGGGCTAAGGCAAGCAGTAGTGCTCGGGACGTCTTTTTACCATGTTGGAAGAAACTTAGTGGCAGAGAGTCTGTACAAGCCTCCAGAGCCAGGGGGAAGCAGCACTGGATCTATGAAAATTAAATGCAGCCATCTAACCTACCACGTGGGATAAAAGTAACCCTTCCCCTCTGGGAAGTGCCTCTCTTCCCCTCACCGGCCCACTTCCCGCTCTGCTCCAGTGCCAGTCTGGCAGGGTTCAGTGGTTGCCGCACCCCCTGGGCCGGAAGTGGGACCCCTCACATTGAGCCAGTCTCCTGGCTTTGAGGAGGGAACAAATAAACCAATGAACAAACAAAAAAGAAAACCACCAGCTCCCCTAAGCTGGGCTCTCAGGGCTAACTGTACCCGAACAAGTCTTGTGGCTTTAAAAAAATCACCATGCCCCTTAAGTCAGGAACTCAGGGCAGGCACTGCTCTTTTGCCTAGGCACAGGCATAAGGGGTCCATGGACTTCAAATGCCTTTCACCACTGCCTACATCTGTGTGGGCCCATTCAACAGCATAGGCCTTCATTAGCATAGTACAGCAGGGTATATACCTGAAGCCTATTCTCAAATGCAACAGCTAAGGTGGAGTGGCAGATTTGTGACATTTGATACCACCCTTCCCATTAAGCAGGGTCCTCACCCACCCACATCAGGGGCTGAGGATTGGTGGCTTCACCCAGTCAACTAGCCACTCATGAAAGGGGTCCGAGAAGAAGTAGTGTTTCCTTACAGCCAACAGTGCTGGGTGCCCAAAGTCTGGCTGCAAAACCCACCCACCTATGCACTCTAGGGGACAGGGACAAGCCTTCTACCTAGTCACTCAGGCGCAGCCGTCATAACATTTTTACCTTGCTCAGCACATAACCCCCTACTGCAGCCAGATACCTGTGCCGGCTCCAATCACCACTATGTAGCCCTGCCTGTCTAGGATGGCAGGTTAGAGCCTGCACTACACACTCGGTGACCCACGACCTGGACATCTGAACTGAATCCACAAAGAAAAATAAATGGACTCCTGGGATCATATACCTAGTAGCAGCTCTAACCACCTGGTGACAGGATATGAGAGCTTCAAAGATGCCAATAATCAAAGTACCTCACATGCCCAGTCTATTTGGACATATCAAAACAAAATAAAAAGCTAGGACACAATAAGCAAACATACAATAAGTAAATATAATAACTTATCAATGGCTTGGAGACAACAGTCAATATCAAATCATATAAAGAGGCAGACCATGATGGCTCCAGCAAGCAACCAAAACAAAGAACCAGGAAACCTCCCAGAGGAAGAGAAGGTTTTAGAATTACTGGAGGTAGAATTCAGAAGAGTAATATACAGAACTCTTTAAGAAATTAGGAAGGAGATCAGGCAAAACATAGACCAAGCCAAGAAACACACAGACAAAGCAATAGAGGAGTTTAGGAAGGCTAAACAGGAGCAAATTGGCAAATTTAAAAGGCTAGAAGAATCCATAGAGAGACAGCAATCAGAAATCCAGAAGATTAACTATAAAATTTCAGAAGTAGACAACTTGATAGAAAGTCATAGGAGCAGAATTGAGACAATGGAAGTCAGAATTAGTAAGAATGAAGATAAAGCACTTGATACCAATATATTTGAGGAAAAATCGGGTAAAAGAACTTTAAAAAATGAAGAAACCCTGAGAATTATGTGGGACTCTATCAAAAGAAATAATCTACGTGTGATTGGAGTAGCAGAACGGGGAGGGATAACAGAAAATACAGAGAGAATTGTTGAAGGTTTGTTGGCAGAAAACTTCCCTGATATTGTGAAAGATGAGAAGGTATCTACCCAAGAAGCTCATTGAAACCCACCCAGGGTAAATCTCAAAAGAAAGTCACCAAGACATACTATAATCAAACTTGCCAAAACCAAAGATAAAGAGAGAATTTTAAGAGCTGCTAGGGATAAGCGAAAAGTCATCTGCAAAGGAGAGTCAATAAGACTAAGCTTGAACTACTTAGCAGAAACCACACGGGCAAGAAGGCAATGGAATGACATAGATAAAGCCTCGAAGGAAAAAAAATTGTCAGCTAAGAGTTATATATCCAGCAAAACTGTCTCTCAAATATGAAGGCCAAATTAGAACATTTCCAGATAAACAGAAGTTTAGGGAATTTGCAAAAACCAAACCAAGATTACAAGAAATACTAAGTGACTCTTCTGGTTAGAGATCAATAATATCAGATAACAACCAAAGACTAGAATATAGGACAGAACAACCAGATATCAACCCAGATAGGGAAGTAACAAGACTAAGTCAAAGCTAAAACACTGAAAATAGGGAAACAGAGACGTCAGTATGTAAAAGATGACAATATTAAAACAAAAAAGAGGGAATAAATAATGTAGTCATAGAAATTTCATATGCAGAGGAAGTTAAGGTAATATCAAGAAATAAAAGACTGGTTTAAACTTAGAAAAGTAGACGTAAATTTTAAGATAGCCGCAAAGGAAACTAACAAACCTACACATCAAAATAAAAAAGAAGAAAAACATAAAGATGGAGCAAATACAAAATCAATAACAATGAAAAAGATGAAAAGAAAATACATAAGGAAAAATGCCTCTTATGATGTCGAGGAGTTTCCCTTCTATTCCTGCTTTACTGAGAGCGTTTATCATGAATGGGTGTTAGACTTTGTCAAATGCCTTTTCTGCATCAATTAATAAGATCATGTGGTTCTTGTCTCTTGTTTTATTTATGTGATGGATTACATTGATTATTTTTCTAATGTTGAACAATCCCTGCATACCTGGTATGAATCCCACTTGGTCATGGTGAATTATTTTTTTGATATGTTGTTGGCTAGATATTTGATATTCTATTGGCTAGAATTTTGTTGATGATTTTTGTGTCTATGTTCATGAATGATATTGGTCTGTAATTTTCTTTTTTTGTGGTATCTTTACCTGGTTTTTGTATCAGGGTTATGCTGGCTTCATAGAATGAGTTCTGGAGTATTCCATCCTTTTCTATGCTCTGAAATACCTTAAGTATTAGTGGTGTTATCTCTTCTCTGAAAGTTTGGTAGAATTCTCCACTGAAACCATCCAGAACAGGGCTTTTTGCTGTTGTAGTTGGGAGATTAATTGCCTCTTCAATCTCTTCTTTTGTTATAGGTTTATTTAGTTGTTCTACCTCAGTTTGTGTTAGTTTAGGTAGGTAGTGTATTTCTAGAAATTTGTCCTGTTCCTCTAGGTTTTCAAATTCGTTGGAGTACAATTTTTCATAGTATTCTGTTATGATTCATTTAATTTCAGTTAGATCTGTTGTGACATCGCCCCTCTCATTTCTTATTCGGGTTATCTGCTTCCTCTCCTGTTTTTCTTTTGTCAGTTTGGACAATGGTTTATTGACTTTGTTGATCTTTCCAAAGAACCAGCCTTTGTTCTTATTGACTCAATTGTTCTTCTATTCTCTATTTCATTTATTTTTGCTTTAATTTTCATTAGTTCCATCCACCTATGATCAGCTGATATTTGACAAAGGCCCAAAGTCCGTTAATTGGGGAAAAGACAGTCTCTTTAACAAATGGTGCTGGCATAACTAGATATCCATCTGTAAAAAAATGAAACAAGACCCATACCTCACACCATGTACAAAAATTAACTCAAAATGCATCAAAGACCTAAATATAAAATGATAAAGACTATGGAAGAACAAATAGGGACAATGCTAGGAGCCCTAATACATGGCAGAAACAGAATGCAAAACATAGCTAACAATGCACAAACACCAGAAGAGAAACTAGATAACTAGGAACTTCTAAAAATCAAACAGTTATGCTTATCAAAAGACTTCATCAAAAGAGTAAAAAGAGAACCTACAGACTGGGGAAAAATTTTTGGCTAGACATATCCAATGAGGGTCTAATGTTTAAAATCTACAAGGTACTGCAAAACCTCAACAACAAAAAGACAAATAACCCAATTAAAAAATGGGCAAAGGATATTGTCTTAGTCATCTAGTGCTGCTATAACAGAAGTACCACAAGTGGATGGTTTTAAGAAGAGAAGTTTATTTCCTTACAGTCAAAGTAGGCTAAAAGTCCAAATTCAGGGCATCAGCTCCAGGGGAAGGCTTTTTCTCTCTGTTGGCCTTCTTCTCTTTGGTATTCCCCTGGACTAGGAGCTTCTCTGCACAGGGACCCTGGTCCAAAAGATGCACTCTGCTCCCAGCACTGCTTTATTGATGGTATGAGGTCCCCAACTCTCTGCTTGCTTCCCTTTCCTTTTATCTCTTGAGAGATAAAAGGTGGTGCAGGCCACATTCCAGAGAAACTCCCTTTACATTAGATGCGACCTGGGTAAAAGTGGTGTTACAATCCCACCCTAATCCTCTTTAACATAAAATTACAATCACAAAATGGAGGCCAACAACACAATTCTGGGAATCATGGCCCAGTCAAATTGATACACACATTTTTTGGGGGGGCATAATTCAGACCATGACAGATATGAACAGGCACTTCACCAAAGAAGACATTCAGGCAGCTAACAGATACATGAGGAAATGCTCAGCATCATTAGCCATTAGAGAAATGCAAATCAAAACTACAATGAGATACCATGTGTCTTAGTCATCTAGTGTTGCTCCAACAGAACTACCACAAGTGGATGGCTTTAACAAAGAGAAGTCTGTTCTCTCACAGTCTAGTAGGCTACAAGTCCAAATTCAGGGCATCAGCTCCAGGGGAACGCCTTCTCCGTTGGCTCTGGAGGAAGATCCGTGTCATCAATTTTCCCTTGATCTGGGAGTTTCTCTGCACAGGAACCTCAGGTACAAAGGACACGCTCTGCTCCTGGCACTGTTTCTTGGTGGTATGAAGTTTCCATGTGTCTCTGCTCACTTCTCTCTTTTAATCTCAAAAGAGACTGGATCAAGACAATATCCAATCTTGTAGACCTCATTAGTATAGCCTCATCATAGTGACAGAGTTTACAACACATAAAGAAATCACATATAACCTCATCATAGTGATAGAGTTTACAACATATAAGGAAATCACATCAGATTACACAATCATACAATACTGGGAATCATGACCCGGTCAAGCCAGCAGACGTTTTTGGGGGGCACAATTCAATCCATGACACCATCTCACCCCAACAAGGATGGCACTCATCCAAAAACACAAAATCATAAATGTTGGAGAGGTTGTGGAGAGAAAGGAACACTTATACACTGCTGGTGGGAATGTAAGATGGTGCAGCCACTTTGGAAATTGATTTGGCACTTCCTTAAAAAGCTAGAAATAGAAGTATCATACGATCCAGCAATCCCACTCCTTGGAATATATCCTAGAGAAATAAGAGCTGTCATAAGAATAGATATATGCACACCCATGTTCAGTGCAGCACTGTTCACAATAACAAAAAATGGAAACAACCTAAATGCCCATCAACAGATGAATGGATAAGCAAATTACAGTACATACACACAGCAGAATACTATGCAATGGTAAAGAACAATGAAGAATCCACAAAACATTTCACAACATAGATGAATCTGATGGGTATTAAGCTGAGTGAAATTAGTCAGTTGCAAAAGGACAAATATTGTATCAGACCACTAGTATAAGAACTCAAGAAAAGGTTGAACCACAGAAGAAAACATTTTTTGATGGTTACGAGAGTGAGGAGGGAGGGGGAGGGGTGTTCACTAACTAACTATTAGACAAGAATTATCTTAGGTGAAGAGAAGGAAAACATACCATACAGAGGAAGTCAGCACCACTGGATTAAACCAAAAGCTAAAAAGTTTCCTGGACACAACCAAATACTTCGAGGGACAGAGTAACTGGGGCTGGCATCTGGGGACCACGGTTTCGGGGGACTTCTAGGTCATTTGGCATAAAAAAGTTTATTGAGAAAATATTCTGCATCCCACTTTGGTGAGTGGCATCTGGGGTCTTAAAAGCTTGTGAGCGGCCTTCTAAGATACATCAATTGGTCCCAACCCACTTGGAGCAAAGCAGAATGAAGAACGCCAAAAACACAAGGAAAATATTAGCCCAAGAGACAAAAGAGCCACATAAACCCAGAGACTGCATCAGCCTGAAACCAGAAGAACTGGGTGGTGCCTGGCTACCACCAATGACTGCCCTGACAGGGAAAACAACAGAGAGTCCCTTACTGAGCAGGAATAAAATGTGGAACAGAACTCAAACTTACATAAAAAGATCAGACTTGATGGTCTGACTGAGACTGGAGGAACCCCTGAGACCAAGGCCCCCTTATGCTCTGTTAACACAGAACTAAAACCATTCCCGAAGACTACTCTTCAGACAAAGATTAGACTGGACTATAAAACATAAAATAATACTTCTGAAGAGTGTGCTTCTTAGTTCAAGCAGATAAAGGAGAGCAAATAGGCGGCTCCTGTCCGGATGCAGGATGAGAAGACAAGAAGGGACAGGAGCTGGTTAGAGGGACAGGAAAGGGGGAGTGTGCTGTCACATGGTAGGGATTGCAGCTAGTATCACATGACAATATGTGTATAAAAATTTTGTGAGAGATTAACTTGAGCAGTAAACTTTCACCTAAAATACAATTTAAAAAAATTAGCCTCTTATGGGGACCATAGTCTCGGGGAACATCTAGCTCAATTGGCATAACACAGTTTATAAAGACAATGTGTTACATTCTACCTTGGTGAGTAGCATTTGGGGTCTTAAAAGCCTGTGAGCAGCCATCTAAGATACTCCACTGGTCTCATCCCTTTGGGAGCAAGGGAGAATGAAGAGAACAGGATACAAGGAAAAGACTAGTCCGAAGGACTAATGGACCAGCTACCAAGGCCTCCACCGGACTGAGTCCAGTGCAGCTAGATGGTGCCCGGCTATCACCACTGACTGCTCTGACCAGGATCACAACAGAGGGTTCTGGACAGAGCTGGGGAAAGATGTAGAACAAAATTCTAACTCACACACAAAAAAAGGACCAGATTTACTGGCCTAAAGGAGACTGGAGAAACCTCGAGAGTATGGCCCCCAGACACCCTTTTAGCTCAGTGGTGAAGTCATTTCCAAGGTTCACCGTTCACAGGGAGTGGACAGCCCCGTAAAACCAAATGGGACCAATGAGGCACAGCAGTTCAGGGACAAGGGCCAGAAGGCAGAAGGGGACAGGAAAACTGGTAATTGGGAACCCAAGGTTGAGTAAGGATAGTGTTGATGTGTTGTGAGGTGGTTAACCATTGTCATAGGGCAACATTTGTAGTAACTGTTAAATGAGAAACTATTTTGTTCTGTAAGCCTTCATCTAAAGTGAGAATAGCAGCACAATTGGAAGAGCGTAGTCGATGTCCCTGAACTGTGCATGTAGAAATTTTTGAAATGGTATATCTTTGGCTATGTATATTTTCACCAAAAAAAAAAAAAAAAAAGGTTGAGAAGGGAGAGGGTTGACATGTTGTGGGGTTGTTAACCAATGTCATAAAACAACATGTGTACTACTGTTTCATGGGAAACTATTTGTTCTGTAAGCCTTCACGTGAAGTACAATAAAAAAAAAAAAAAAGAAAATCATATTCAACATAGGAATTTTTTAGGCTTAACAGAATAAGAACAATAGTAATAAAATAAAGAATGAAAGGAAAAAAAAATAGCCTCTAATTCCAATATATAAAAAGATACTAATCATTGTTAAAGAATGAAATTGAACTGCAGTGGCAGTAGTGAGGTAGAGGAATCACTCAGAAATGTAGAAATGAGGAAAACGAAGTTGTCCTCTGAGAACTAAACTATAAAATACATCATTGCCAGATGAGACATATACAAAATCACTTAAAGAAATACAATGTCTCATGGACGAGCAAGACGAGGCTCTTCTCTGATTGAGAGTATTCACATATCTAAAGAAATAATGGGCTCAGTAGTCTGTAGATAGTGGAGCATAGACATGGCAGAGTCATTGAGGCACGTCCTGGTAGCGCCCATTAGGAATTGTCCATCAGAGAGTATGTCCTTTTATTCACCCAGTTATCACAACCTGGTGCCTCTAAACATTTTCATCATTCGATTTACTCCTCTGTGCTTTGATTCCACATCTACCCAGAAGCCTTCTGATTACAATTTGACTTTCTGGGTAATTTGTCCATGGGGAGAAGCTGCTGCCTGCCCGGGAACACAAGTGCCTGGTAGTCTTGGCCAGTTTTGCTTCCCGTTGAAAATTAACAATTATTATCCTGTGATAGAGACTTTAGCCCCTGGGGGGCTTAGTTAGTACAAATTAGCCTCCACTGATTATCAGCTTTTGACAAGATGGGGTGTCTGGATGTTCCAGGCTGATGACAAGAAGGGAATTCGTTTAAATTACTTCACGTCACCAGCAGTTTTCATGGCAATGCCTTGGCTGCCACACAGGCTTTCTTGTGATTCTTTAGGTAGATTTCACATCTTCCGGGTGGTGCAACTGTTTGTGCTTGACTACTAACCTAAAGGTTGGTGATTTGAACCCACTCAGCAGATCCACGGAAGAAAGGCATGGAGATTTGCTTCCGTAAAGATTACAGCCAAGAAAACCCTATGGAGCGGTTTTGCTTTGTAACCCATGGGGTTTCCATGAGTCGGAATCCATTCTATGGCAACAGATTTGGGTTTTTTGTTTTTTTCCTTCAATCCCTTTGCCCTGATTTGCCCATCTAACAGATCAGCACATCTTATGGGCCCTTCTTTCTGGTCTATTGCCACTCTTTTTATTTCCTTTCCAGAATTTATGCCTCCACTTCACTTTCCAGTCCAGCAGTTCCCAAAAGCCAGTATGGGAAACAGCTGCATAGAAGTAACAGGCTGTAAATATTAAACATTTAATTTCCAGGGCCCCACCCCAGATCTCCTTTATCAGAATTTCCTGGGGTGGTGCCCAGGAATCTGATTAACAAGCTCCCTGGGTAATTCTGATAAACAGCCACAGTCTAGAATCACTGCCTAGACAAGTAGTTTTCAAACTTGGCTACAAAATAGAATGAATGCCTTGCCTTTACCCCAGACTAATTGAATTCAAATCTCTTTTTTTGGAGAGGTGGGGAGTGGCATAGGTATTTGTAAAACGCTGTCCAAGTGAATCTAATGTATCATGAGGGTTGAGAACCATTGACTCAGACCTATGGGTCTCAAAGTGTGGTCCCCAGACCAGCAACAAGAGCATCATCTGGGGATTTGTTAGAAACATGAATTCTCAGGTACTGTCCCAGACCTACTAAATCAGATACTCTGGAGGTGGAGCCCAGCAATCTGTGGTTTAACAAGCCTTCCAGGTGATTCTAATACTCCATTGACTTAGACTGTTTTCCAAAGTCTCCTAATTAATTTCATGTGGCTAGTCTCTTTTCCTCAATCCATCATTCAAAATAAGAATATTTTTACTGGTTTGTTGAGGTTTGAACCCTTGCTGAGAATTTGCAGTTCTAACAAGTTCTCAGGCCAGGCAATGTTAATGCTGCTGGTTAGGACCAATTCTGAGAATCACTGGTGGAGCCACCAACCAAAACCAAACCTGTTGCCATCGAGGTGATTCTAACTCATAGCGACCCTATAGGACAGAGTAGAACTGCCCCATAGGGTTTCCAAGGAGTGGCTGGTGGATTTGAACTGCCGACCTTTTCATTAGCAGCCTAACTCTTAACCACTGCACCACCAGGGCTCCTTTAATACAGCAGTGATTCTCAAAATTAATTATACATAAGAATCACCTGGGGATCTTGTTAAACTATAGATTCTGATTCAGTACATCTGGGGATGGAAATGCAAATTTTCAACAGGGTTCAAACCAGAACGAACCAGTTGAAAGCCCTGATTTTTACCATGTCACCATTTGCTCAGAAACATTGAGTGGGCAAACATTGCAAACATTGCATTGGACAAACCTGCTGCAAAAGACTTCTTTGAAGTGATAAAAAGCAAAGACGTCACTATTACTACTAAGGTGCGCCTAACCCAAGCCGTGATATTTTCAATTACTTCATATGCCCATGAAAACAGGACAATGAAAAAGGAAGACCAAAGAAGAATCGGTGCATTTGAATTATGGAGTTGGCAAAGCATATTGAATATACCATGGACTGCCAGAATAATGAACAAATCTGTCTCAGGAGAAGTACAGCCATTCTTGCTTTAGAAGCAAGAATGGCGAGACTTCCTATCACTTATTTTGGACATGTTACCAGTAGGGACTGATCCCTGGAGAAGGACATCATGCTTTGTAAAGTAGAGGGCCAGCAAAAAAGAGTGAGTTCCCAAACCAGATGGACTGACACAGTGGCTGCAACACAGTGGGCTCAAACACACCTACTATTATAGGAAGTGCGGGATGAGGCAACATTGTGTTCTGTTATACACAAGTAGCTAAGAATTGAAGCCAACTCTATTGCACCTAAGAAGAACAACAAAGTAGAAGGTGGTCCTGCCTTACATGCGTACCTTGAATGAAGTGAGCAGGAAAACTTTTCTCAAAGGAAGGGATCTTTACTTCTGATTGGATATCTTGACCATAACATACAATTTGTCAAGAATTTCCATTGAGTTTTCTTTACTAATCTCTATCTGTACCCGTTGCCTTTAAGGCAATACCAACTAATGGCAACCTCATGCGTTACAGAGTAGAACTGCTCCATAGGGTTCTCACAGCTGTAATCTTTACAAAAGTGGATCGCCATGTCTTTCTTTTGCAGAGCCGCTGAGTGGATTTGAACTGCTGACTTTTAGGTTAGCATCCAATCGCAAACCATTTGTGCCATGCAGGCTCCTATAACTAATTTCTACAGGCCTCCTGATTACTCTACAGGCTTTTAAATTCTTGTCCTTAGAACAGTTGCACAACTCTTTGTCAAATAGACAAGGGTTCCCTCACGATAAAGTAAGTGTAAAAAAAGAGCTCTTCTGATTATGAGTGTAAGGCAGGAAACAAAAGAGAAAATAAAGTAAGTGGTATAGAATAGAACCAGAGTAAGCACACCCAGTGAAAATTCTCCTTTGCCCTACAGAATATTAACCAACTTAATGTATTTGGTTCTGCCACTGCATATAGCTTTAATAATAGAATAAACATTGCCTATGAAACAGAATTAAATTGTTTAAGGCTAAGTAGTGAAAGAGGACTCGGGCCTATGAGATGAGTCCAGCCTGCTCCCAGTTGTGAGCTTACGGGGGAATCAGGAATAGTATTTAAATTCCCTGCTATCTCAAAACTCCCAGAGAGTACAGTGGCTGTAGGTTTGATGTGCTTAGAGAAAACTGTCCTGGCCCTGAATGAAACCCCTGTGATTTTCCTATGTCCTCCTGCTACCAATCAGAAATTCGAATAAAAATAGCAAGAGAGTAATTAAAGATTGTCCAAATGAAATAAACCCTATCGGTTGATTACCCAACACCAATTCTAGTCTTTCTCTTTTTAACAAAACCGGAATTTTGTTCAGGTACATATTTGACCCCCTATTCCATTTTGGTGAAGAATATTGAATATACCATGAACTGCCAGAAGAATGAACAAATTTGTCTTGGAAGAAGTACAACCAGAATGCTCCTTAGAAGGGAGGATGGCAAGACCTCATCTCACATGCTTTGGACATGTTATCAGGAGGGACCTGTCCCTGGAGAAGGAAATCATGTTTGGTAAAGTAGAGAGCAAAAAAGAGGAAGACCCTCATCCAGATGCATTGACACAGTGGCTACAACAATGGGCTCACACACAGCAATGACTGTGAGGATGGTGCGGACCGGGCCATTTCATTCTGTTGTACATAGGGTCACTATGAAGGCACCTAACAACAATAACAACAGATTCCAAAAGAATCCTGATTATAGAAATACAATGAGAGCCTCTTGTAATTTTAAATTTTTTAGTATTCATAATTTTTAAAAATTAAAAAGAAACAGTAACTTAAATTTAATAATACATTTTATTTAATCCAATACACCCAAACTATCATTTCAACATATAATCAATACATACAAAAAAAAAAACAAAACAAAAAACCCGTTGCTGTCCAGTAGATTCCGACTCATAGTGACCCTATAGAACAGAGTAGAACTGCCCCATAGGGTTCCCAAGGAGCAGCTGGTAGATTCAGTTGGTCAACCTTTTGGTTAGCAGCCATAGCTCACTGTAGCTCTTAACCACTGCACAACCAGGGCTCCATAATCAATATAGAAATTATTAACGGAAGTGCTTACATTTTTTTTCATATTAGGTCTTTAAAATCTGGCATATATATTTTATACTTACAGCACTTGTCATTTTGTACTACTCATATTTCAAGTGCTCAATAGCCATGTATGTGCAGCTAATGGCCACCATATTGGACAGTGAAGGTCTAAGCTAATCCGCATTACCCTGGCAACTGTAATGAAATTAGGGCCTATGATGGCCCAGCCATGCTGACAGCAATGACTTCCATACCTGTGGGCAAAGTTTCTCACTCTCTCGCAGGACAAGAACAAGAAAGAGTAAAGTCCCGATTAACACTGTCAGCTCTCCTGGGACTATATGGGAAACAAGCCTTTGGATGAAGCTTCCTAAAGCTGACTCTGGACTTTCCATTTAGTGAGACGATAATTGTCCCAATTATTTAAGCTAGCTTGACTACTTGCAACCTAAAGTCTCTTAACTATATACACCTTGCAAGCTGATTGATATGTGGTCATTCTTTTCCCCTCATTATTGTATACTCCATAGGGCTATGGAGTATAGAGGAAGAACTAACCCATGCAGAGTTGGAGAAAAAAATAACCCATATGGAAAGCACTTGAATTCACTGCCTTAAATATAATTTAAAAAATGCACAACATAATAGCCATATGTTTAAGTAAGAATCATCTGCAAAGCACGCATGTTCACTTTCTGTTCCAGAGCCAAGTGTCTGAATTTTGAGTGAGCAAAGCTTGGGGGAAAATCCAACCTCATACCAGATTTAGGGAATAGTTATCTTCATAAAATCTGTATGAACTACAAAGTTATGAAGATGAAGGGAAAGCTGTTCAGTAAAACTAAAGCCAGCAGTTCCCAAAGAGATACCTTTAGAAGTGTGGTTCTATTTCAAACTTCCCACATAGTGCTAATTAGAACATACATTCTAATTAGACTTACAATGCACTTCAGGAAGTGAAATATTAAATGACCTAGTGCATTTTGATGTTTTCAAATGCCCAAACTCCCAGCTTTGGAGGACAATGAGTCTTTAATGATAATTTATTCCCCCCTTGTCCCCATTACTGCTAGATCACTGGGAGCCCTGGATACTTCTTGGCTGTGCTCCCGGGACCTGAGTGGGCCCTGTTAGAGGAGGATAGCAACTAGCAGGTTGGAGTTCACGAAGAAGCAAAGCTTGCCCTGAAGTGGAAACCCTGCCACAGAGGGAGCACCCCTGAACTTTACCATCTTTATTGCTAATCATTAGGAGTCAGCATAGGATTTGACCTCTCACTCAACATCTCATTATCTCCCCTCTTCAGTGGAAAATACATACTTTGTCTTATTATGAAGGTGACAATAAAGACAACAAACATAAAGGTGTGTGACTATTTTTTCATAGTCTTAATAGCACTTCTACTGCTTCCCAGAAGCCCTGGTGGCATAGTAATTAAAGTGCTTGACTGCTAACCCAAAGGTCCACAGTTCAGAACCACCAGTGGCTCTCGGGAGAAAGATATGGCAGTCTGATTCCGTAGAGATTTACAGCCTTGGAAACTATGGAGGCAGTTCTACTATGTCAAAATCGACTCAATGCAGTGGGTTCCACTGCTTCCAAAAATTACTTTAGCCCCTTTAGAGCTTCATGTCTCTGAAGATAAACATCTGAAGATTTTGCACAAGACCCTTAATGGGCAGTTTCAGGATAGCATAATTAAACACAGCAGGGAAGGAGAGTGCTTCCTGGGATGGAGCCATTTTTTGTGGTGTGAACCCCCCTCCACACCTTCCCACCCCTCCCCCTACCACCACGTGGTGACTCTAGGAGGATGCAGGAAATCTCAGTGGCAAAGTGGCTTCCCAAGTTGAGTAGTCTTTGGGTGTCCCCTGGCCATGTGATATCTCAGAGTGGGCCAGCAGGGAAGGAGAACGCCTTCCCTGGCCACTTATTGTTCTTGGAGCTTCTGATCCACCCTCCTTGAGGGTCTGTTGGACTTACCTGGTGTTACTGGTGAGACTACTGTTCGATTCACAGGGGAAATGAGCTGACCTGGGCACCTTCTGTTGCTTGGTTATCTGTTGCCTTCCAGTTGATTCCAACTCATAGCGACCCTATAAGACAGAGTAGAACTGCCCCATAGGGCTTCCAAGGAGCAGCTGGTAGATTCGAACTGCTGATCTTTTGGTTATCAGCCAAGCTCTTAACCACTGTGCAAATGCTAGGCCTGGACCACCTTCTTCTGTAATGTGCCCAACTGCTGTGTTGATCTTTCAGTCCCAGGATCCGTTTGACTGTCTCTTGCATTATTTCCAGAGTTGCAAAACTAGGTGGTACAAGCAGTTTGTGCTGGACTACTAACAGAAAGGTTGGCAGTTTGAATCCGTGCAGCACCCGCATAAGAAAGTTCTGGTGACCTACTTCTGTAAGATTACAGCCATTGAAAACCCTATGGTATACAGTTCTACTCTGAAACTTGTGGGGTTGCCATGAGTCGGAACTGACTACATGACAATGGGCTATATTACTACTTAGGAGTCCCTGGGTGGTGCAAATGATTAACACACTCAGCTTCTAACTGAAAGGTTGGAGGTTTGAGTCCACCCAGAGGCACCTTGAACGAAAATCCTGGTGACCTACTTCTGAAAAATCAACCATTGAAAACCCTATGGAGCAGAGTTCCACTCTGACACATATGAGGTTGCCATGAGTCAGAATTAACTAGACAACAACTGGTACAGCTGTAGTTAGCCTAGAGAAGCAGGGACAGGCCAGTCTATGCCATTTTGTCCAAACTGAAAGTCCAAATTCCTTTTCAGTTGCCTGCAGGCTTTGTATGATCTACTCCACATTATTTTTCTGTTTTCATCTTCTACACTGTCTCTTGCTCACTCTATTCCAGCCCCACTGGATTCTTTTCTGTGCCTGAACATGCCAGGTATGCTCCCATGTTAGAGCCTTTGTACTAACTCTTCCCTCTTCTTAGAACTCTTTCTCCAGATTATTTGCTTGGCCAATTCTCTCGCATTCTTCAATTCTTTGCTCAGATGTCACCTTCTCAATGAGCTCTGTCCTGATTGCCCACCACTCAATACCTAAAATAAAAAATATAAAAAAGCTGAGTGGTTTTGCTTTACCAAAGCAAGAGAGAGCTGTGGTAGTCATACCCAGTATCTCCAAGCAGAGCAGACAGTAGATTGTTGATCTCATACAGATTTTGGGAAAGCATAATGTTCAGGGATTGGCAGAATTTCTCAGGCATAAATGAGTTGACATCATCTGCAGAAGGGAGAGTACTGGAGTGAGGCTGCTGTTGACTGGTGGGTTCACGCTTGGAGACTGTTTTTCGGAATGAGTCCTCTCCTGATTGGCCGACTTTCAGAAGCAAGAGGCTGATGCTAATTGGTTGAATTGTAAAAAAAAAAGTGTTCACTGAGGTGAATTGTCTTGTTTCATTCAAAGTTGCTTTGTTACCGTGCCTATAAAACAATTAATCTTTTTCTAGCTGCGTGGAATTTTTTCTTATCCCAAATTCTCAATCCCCTTTATCCTGCTCTACTTTTTCCCCTACAGTATATATCACCTTCTAATGTAATACTGTTTATTATTTATTAGGCGTATTATATATTGTCTGTCTTCTGCTAGAAGGTAAGTTCCACAAGGCAAGAATCATTGGTTCTTTTGTGTCCTGATATACTCCACTTTTCTAGAATAGTGCTTGGCAGATAGTAAGCACACAATAAACATTTGTTGAATTATTGAATGTTTGAACAGAGCCCCCTCCAAGCAAGGGTGAAATAAGTCAGCTAAGTTCATTTCCACACATCACCCCCCTTTGACAGTCTTGTCCCTCCTGAAAATGAAGTGTATCTTTTTACTCTCACTACAGTGATGTGAATATAATTTAGTCAACAATTTTTATTCTCTTGGGTAGATACTTTTGCAGTCTCAAATCTCCCTTTGAGAGTGGATCTAGGATTTGGGGGCCTTCTTCAAGGAAAAACAAAAAAGAAATTACAAATACAAAATGAAGTACTTGGAAAGGGCCCATGCAAATTGCATCCTAAAGCTCTAGCTTATTAGTTTCTGCTGCTGTGGGGGAAACAAAGCACCACTCCCTTTTCTTCCCATTGTTGAAGAAATTTCAGACAGTAGCAAAGAGGAGGAAAGACTAGGATAGTTTCCTTAGCTGTGATGTCAATAATAGACAAGAGAAAACTGAAAGGCCGAGAGAGAGAGAGAGAGAGACAGAGACAGAGAGAAATGGTGGTTTGATTCTGTCAACATAATACAAATTAAAGTGATTTACCAGAACCATTTAAGGTTAATACAATGAAGCACAGTATAGATTGTTCATGTCATTAGTTTGACAGATTACCATTGGCTAACACAGAAACTAATATTTGATTTGATATTGAGCCAGAGAATTTCTTCTGCTTCTAACATGCAACCTAAACCTTGCTTGTCTAAAAAAAAATTTTTTGGTTAAAGTCAAAGAAAGGCTAGAAGGGAAAGAAAGAAGGAGAGAGAATCACAGTGTTTGAGGCAGATTGCAATCTGAGGAAAAGGCGAGGTTGAAGACATTTATGTAGCATTCACAGCCTCGACTGAGTTTTCATTCACCTCCACTCAGCACCTCATTTTCTATCCAAACAGTCACATGCTTTGCTTGATTACTTGTTTGATGCAAATCTTCCCACCTGGACTGTGAGCTCTGTAAGAGTAAGGGCCTGTTACAACTCATTCCTGCTCTCTCCCAGCTTTGGCACACAAAATATTGCATTGATTAGTTTTATGAATGAATAAATGAATACATAAATTGAAAATAAACTTGACCTTCTTTAGATTCTTTCATTTGGCAGAGCATCTCCCTATTCTTCTTCTTTTTATTATTATTTCATTTATTTCTAAACCAAGAATTCCTTCTGTTCCTTATGTCCAAGGCCTGAAGACTTAAATTCTTTTGTAGAAAATTCCCTAATACCATGTGCCATAATCAGAACCAATTTAGCTAAAAAGACATCTAGTCTGTATTTTGTCCTACTTATCGCCTTCATTTTCTTTGTAATATATTAATAAAAAATTCAGAGCAAGAGAAATGAAAAATATTACAATATGTTCTCTTTACCTAAAACTTGAGCATACATTTGGCTGAGTAACTGATATTTTCACAGGGAAATCGGTGACTTGAGGTTTCTGAAGTTGGTGATTTTGTTTATTTGACGTGTTTTCCGTAGTCAGGTTACCAGTAACTTTAGAGGTCCCAGGGAAAGAAACATTTCTCCTCCCTAAGTTCAGTAATTCTGTCATCCAAAGGTCTGAGTGCTGGACCACTTGCCTCTTGATTGTTTGGCTAGAAATCTCCTTTCTATTTTCAGAATGTATATTTAACACTTTCCTTAGGAAACCTGCCAGTAGTTGTGCCAGCATTTAAGCTATTGCTTCTTATAAAGGGCCTTTTCTACTGCACTTGCCTTTTAAATATAACTTCTTTAAAATTTGAGTTCAAAGTACCACCTCTCCTTTCAGTAAACTACAAGGACTTTGGAACTCTTTTGATTCATGGCCTACTCTATTCCCAGCAATGCCGGTCCTCGACTAGTTTTCTCTTCAACAACCCCTGTCCTTTGTTATCATCCCTCTTCTCAATGTCAATACCCAGCTTTGTGTTTCCTGGCATGGATATCTCCTGAGATCTCCAAAGCATGTGTCCCATTCCTGAGGAAGCTGATGAGAGTTAATCATCTATAAACATGATTATGAGTGATAATAAACTTTTCTCAGTTATGATACTGGAGCTTAGTGAGAACCTTCTGAAACATTATCACTTTGCAGCTATAGCATTTTAAAACCACACATACGATTTCACTCAATATTCACAACAACCCTGTGAAGGAGGAGAGATGGTGAGAAATATCCTGATTGCTAGATGATAACAAGGTTCAGAGTCACTAAATGATTTGCTCATGGTGACACACTTAATAGGTAGCAAAGCCAGAACTGAAACTAGGCTGAGTCAAGATTCTCTTCCATCTTCCACCACCAGGTTTCCAGCATCTGGGATGATCAAAGTGGCCAGCCAATAGGGGTGACTATGAAGCACAAAAGTTTTTAATTTTGATGAAATCCAAGTAAGTCTTCTGTTTAGGCACATTTGGGAGGCTGGATCATATGGGAAAAACACCTGGAATATGTGTTAGCTGATTAATTAACAGATAGATCAACGTGCAGATATTTGACTGTTTAATTACTAATACGCAGACTCAGCCTCTGTATTCCGTCTTCAGGGAAAGTTTAGGTGGAGTACATCTGTACTGAAATGCACCATCAGTTAAGTATAGAAGAAACTAAAAGTAAGTGTGCTGAATTTATTATACAATTAACTTTTAATAACTTTGTTTTTGCTGGAAAATAAGACTTCTGGATGATGCTGGCATTAATAGACCCAATAATCATTTTTGGAATTTGTTATTGCTGATAGTGTTAATTAACATGATCCACCTGTCTTGAGAACAAAGAAGAATTAGGGGCCCTTTAAATTGGCAAAGGAGATCAAACAGAAAAAATAGAGTGAAAGGAAACTCTCAATGATGCTCAGTGTTTAATAAACTTCCATAATCAGAGTTTTTAATCCCTTCTGAATAAACTGAGCGATCAAAAAAAATTAAGAAGGCTTTGTTTTTTTTTAAACTAGATCTCTCAACCTTAGTTCCAAGTGAATCAGAAACATGCGGACTATATGTATTCATATTTTTTAATTGGCAAAAGGTGCTTGGAAAATATATTTGGTTAATGCCAATGTCTAAATGTTTCAGAAATAGTCTGTAGTATTTTCAGAAAACAAAGCATCTCCATTCTGTCAGCAGTCTAACTCCAATGTATTTATATAATGTTTGTTTAGCCTTAAACCCAAATTAATGGAAAGGATCATCTTTCAAAATAACCAACATTTTTACTAACCCCTGAGCTCTGATTTGGCTGATCTCTACGATTCTTAGTTAATCACATACTCTTTAATGTTTACGTCTTTTTTCCCCCCATATTATGATACAGGAATAGCAAAAGGTAAGTGGTTCAAGGTTCAGTACATATGCAGTCCCACATTTTTCCACCGATTGGTAAGTCTTTAATAAATGTAGATAATATAGCAGAATTCTGCATATATTCTCTAATGGATGTTTCTTGAAAGAACAACCAATAATGTATAAAGTTAATATAATGCTGAATGAAATATGGAGTTTGAATCGTAATTGTGCAGTTAAGGTGACATTATATAAAGAAGAATATTATTTTATCTGGTAAATATCTGATTCAGCTTTTAAAAATTTTTGTTTTATAATGTTAGTTTTTTAATCACACCCAGGCAATTGATTAGACATTAGAACTTTTAACTGAATTATTGGTTGTTTTAGCTACATAATATAACATCTATTTTTAACAATTGATAAATTGATGCCACAATAATCTTATGACTGAATCTTTTTTGACATAACAGGAACATTTCTAGGAACTTCAGTTATATAAGTTTCAAAAATACAGTACAGGCCCATTATCTATAGAAATTAGGTTTTAAATGCATATACGAGATAAAAATCTCACATAGTCAAAATGATAATGGGCTGGAATGAGGCAATAACAAAACAAAACAAAGACTCACTGTTTTGGTAAATTCATTAAGACAATCACTCAAGGTATTAAAGGAACCAAAAAACAATTCCATTATCATCCAACTTATTATCAGAATTCACCGGTTATGTGACTGAATTTTACTAAGCAGTTCAATTAAAACAGTTACTCCTCCTCCAGATTCTCCTAACACTCCCCTTTCAGGAGCTTTGCAAATGAAGTGAGCTACAGTCTCCAAGTAAATGGATGGAAAATTGTCCACAAGATTTTGCTGATTCAGTTTTCCTGGAAAAATGAGTTACTTTAATAAAGCCATTAAAATTGGAGAGAACTCATAGATCTGAAAAGAACAACAAAGACTCTCTCAAGAAACAAAGGAAATAATACCAAAAAAGAAGGATTTATGTAGAACAGATATTAAATGTATAGTGTCGTATACATTCTAGCAAAGAAAATCCATTCTGACAGCTTACAATGTTAGGTTGATTAGAAAAGTTTTGGAACATTACCAAGGTCCATGAAAGGCAAGGGAAATAATTTCAAAGGAAAGGGGGCTGGGGTGGGAAATACCCTCTTACTCTGTATTAAATAATATTACAGTATAATAGCCAAGAGGTTTCTGCAGAGTTGCTGAGTGTCCCCTGAAAAAAGAAACCACATACAACATGTGTAATTGTAATAGATACCAGCTCAGTTAATGTTTTATTGCCAATGTCAAGTGATTTGAAGTGCCCAAGAAATACCAATGCCAATGAATTTTTTTAAAATCTCTTTTCTACTTTTGTGTGTAAACGAATGTTAAAACGTTTTTATAACATCTGACTAATTAACCTGAGTTTTCCGTTTTTGCACCTTACCTGCCAAAGACATGAACACAAAAATGAAAGGAGATGACTTCTACGACCACTCACTTGGATGCTTCACAGCCTTAAACTCAGGGAACTTAAAATCTATTTATAAAAATGTATCTGAACTCAGCGCAAGGAAAAGCTTAGCCCTGTTTAAGTAGATCTAAGAGATCTACCTCCTACGCAAGTGGTCCTCAAGCTTCCGGTGAGAGAGAATCACTAGGTAGTTTGTCAAAATACGCATTCCTAGGCCCTACTTCCCAAGGTTCTGATTCACTAACTTTGGGGTGGGACTTGTTAACCTACATTTTAAACCAAAGCCCCAGGCATTTCTGACACAGGTGATTCTCAGATCACATTTCAAGAAGCACTGTTTTAGAGCTGTGATTTTCAGACAATGTCACCCTCCACCCTCCACCCTTCCAGCCATTGGGGATTTAGTGTTACTGATAGAATTATACTGGAATTCTGTGTGTGTGTGGCGGGGGTGGTGGGGTGGGCGGTGGGGGCAATGTTTGAGAACTTCTTCCTTCAGGTTTACTTTTTCTTAATTTCTTTTTTTCTGACCTCAGTGCAGAAGGGACAGTAACTATACTTTTCACTTCATGGCACATAATTATCTTTGTTGCAAACAAAGGACCTCTCTCCCTTTCTTCCTTCCTTCATCTCTCCCTTCCTCCATTCCTTCCTTCATCCCTCACTCCCTGTCTTCCTTCTTTGGCCATTCCCTTTTATCCCTATTGCTATTTCCCTCCACCCATAGACAATGTCTCTGATGCTTTTGTTATGAATCTTTTTCTTGGCATGCTTTTCTTGCAAAATGAGTATCACCATTTTGTGTGCCTGTACATAAATTGCTTTGTGTTTTCTTATTTTCTATTTTTAAGCACCATGATTTTAAGTTATATCCGTGTTGCCATATAGATATGAATCAATATCCATTGCTTCTAACAGTTACACCCATTGTGTGTATCCACCACACTACTGCAGTGATCTTGCTTGCATGTTTGGTCACTTTCAAAGTGCAGATGTTGGTAAAAATCTTCAATTTCTTCATCTTTGGCCTTAGTAGTTGGTGTGTAAATTTGAATGATAATCATATTAACTGGTCTTCTTTACAGACATATGGATATTATCCTATCACTGACAGTGTTGTACTTCAGGATAGATCCTGAAATGCTCTTTTTGATGATGATCACAACACAACAGACCATTATCTGCTCATATGCAAGTTCAAACTGATGTTGAAGAAAATTAGAACACGTCCACAAGAGCCAAAGTAGGACCTTGAGAGTATACCCCACCTGAATTTAGAGACCATCTCAAGAAGAGATTTGAAGCATTGAACACTAAAGACCAAAGACCAGACAAGTTGTGGAATGACGTCAAGGACGTGCATGCAAGAACAAACAAAAGATCATTAAAAAGACAAGTAAGAAAGAAAAACCCAAAATGGATGTCAGAAGAGACTCTAAAAGTTTACTCTTCTCTCTCTAAAGTGGAAGGAAGAAATCATGAAGTAAAAGAGCTGAGTAGAAGATTACAAAGGTCGGCTCAAGAAGACAAAGTGAGGTATAACAATGAAATGTGCAAAGACCTGAAGATAGAAAACCAGAAGGAAAGAACATACTAGGCACTTCTCAAGCTGAAAGAACTGAAGAAAAAATTCAAACCACTTTGGTTGCAATATTGAAGGATTCTATGGTGAAAATATTGAACGATGATGGAAGCATCAAAAGAAGATGGAAGGAATACACAGAGTCACTGTACCAAAAACAACTGGCAATGTTCAACCATTTCAGAAAGCAGCATATGATCAAGAACCAATGGTACTGAAGGAAGAGGTCCAAGCTGCGTTGAGGGCATTGGCGAAAAACAAGGAATTGATGGAACACCAACTGAGATTTCAACAAATGGATGCAGCACTGGACGTGCTCACTCGTCTATGCTGAGAAATTTGGAAGACAGCTACATGGCCGACAGACTGGCAGAAATTCATATTAGTACCTATTCCAAAGAAAAGTGGTCCAACAGAATGTGGAAATTATCAAACAATATCTTTAATATCACATGCAAGTAAAATTTGCTGAAGATAATTCAAAAGTGGTTGCAGCAGTATATCGTCAGAGAACTGCCAAAAATTCAAGCCAGATTCTGAAGGGAACATGGAACAAAGGATACCATTGCTGATGTCAGATGGATCAAGGCTGAAAGCAGAGAATACTAGAAAGATGTTTACCTGTGTTTTATTGACTATGCAAAAGCATTCGACTGTGTGGATCATAACAAATTATGGATAACGTTGCAAAGAATGGGAATTCCAGAACACGTAACTGTGGCTCACGATGAACCGGTACTTAGACCAAGAGTCAGTCTTTGGAACACAACAAGGGGACACTGCGTGGTTTGAAGGCAGGAAGGGTGTGCGTGTGGGTTGAATCCTTTCACCATACTTATTCAATCTGTATGCTGAGCAAGTAATCTGGGAAGCTGGACTATATGAAGAACAGGGCATCAAGATTGGAGGAAGACTCTTTAACAACCTGCAATATGCAGATGACACAACCTTGCTCGATGAAAGTGAAGAGGACTTGAAGCACTTACTGATGAAGATCAAAGACCACAACCTTCAGTATGGATTATACCTCAACATAAAGAAATCAAAAATTCTAACAATTGGACCAATAAGCAACATTATGATAAATGGAGAAAATATTTAAGTTGTAAAATATTTCATTTTACCTAGATCCACGATCAACACCCATGGAAGCAGTAGTCAAGAAATCGAAAGATTTATTGCATTGGGCAAATCTTCTGCAAAAGAACTCTTTAAAGTGTTCAAAAGCAAAGATGTCACTTTAAGGACTAGGGTGCGCCTGACCCAGCCATGGTGTTTCCAATCGTCTCATATGCGAGTGGAAACTGAACATGAATAAGGAAGACTGAATAAGAACTGATGCCTTTGAATTATAGTGTTGGTGAAGAATATTGAATATACTACCAAAAGGATGAACAAATCTGTCCTGGAAAAAGTACAGCTAGAATGCTCATTAGAAGCAAGGATGGCAAGATTTAATCTCACATACTTTGAACAAGTTATCAGGAGGGACAAGGCCCTAGAGAAGGACATCATGCTTGGTAGAGTTGAAGATCAATGAAAAAGAGGAAGATCTTCAGTGACATGAATTGACACAGTGGCTGCAACGATGGGCTCAAGCACAGCAACAATTATGAAGATGGCGTAGGACTCGGCAATGTTTCCTTCTACTGTACATGAGGTTACTATGAGTCGGAAACAACTCAATGGCACCTAACTACAACAATTTTGTGATAGACTCTCAGGTTGCTCCAAATCTCTGACACCACACAATTGCTGCAGTGGACATTCTGGTATATATCCCTCTTTAGATCTGTGAAAGCTTTTTGAGATATATATGAGCAATGGGATTGCTGGAGGTTTTCAGTCTAATAGATTGTCTCCTTCCAGCTCACCTAAGAACACTCCAAGGTCTCATTTCCACAGATTTAGAGAAGAGGCTCAAATGACTCACATATGAATGCGTGCTGGGATGCACCACACCAGTTGCTGTCAGGGTTGTATCCTTTCACCATAGTTATTCAACCTGTATGCTGAGCAAATAATCCAAGAAGCTGGATTATATGAAGAAGAACAGGGTATCAGGATTGGAGGAAGACTCCTTAACAACCTGTGATAAGCAGATGATACAACCTTGCTTGCTGAAAGTGAAGAGGACTTGAAGCACTTACTGGTGAAGATCAAAGACCACAGCCTTCAGTATGGATTACACCTCAACATCTAGAAAACAAAAATCGTCACAGCTGGACCAATAGGCAACATCATGATAAATGGAGAAAAGATTGAAGTTGTCAAGAGTTTCATTTTACTTGGATCCACAATCAACACCCACAGAAGCTGCAGTCAAGCAGTCAAAGGATGCATTGCATTGGGCAAATCTGCTGCAAAAGATCTCTTTAAAGTGTTAAAAATCAAAGATGTCACCTTGAAGACTATGGTGCACCTGACCTAAACCATAGTGTTTTCAATGGCCTCATATGCATGCAAAAGCTGGACAATGAATCAGAAGACAGAAGAATTAAAACATTTTAATTGTGGTGGGGAAGAAGATTGAATATACCATGGACTGCCAAAAGAACGAACAAATCTGTCTTGGAAGAAGTACAGCCAGAATGCGCCTTAGAAGAAAGGATGGTGAGACTTCATCTCAAATACTTTGGACATATTATTGGGAGGGAACAGCTGCTGGATACAGGCATCATGCTTGGTAAAGTAGAGGATCAGTGAAAAGGAGGAAGAGCCTCAACGAAGTGGATTGACCCAGTGGCTGCAACAATGGGCTGAAGCATAATAGCAATTGTGAGGATGGTGCAGGACCGGGCAATGTTTCTTTCTGTTGTTCATATAGGGTAACTATGAGTCAGAACTGACTTGATGGCACCTAACAACAACAGCTCAGCCTGGCTAGGACAGGGATGTTTATTTATTCTTCCTTCATATATGCAACAGTTTATTGAATACTTACTATATGTGTTAGTGTAAAGATGAATATCACACACTCTTCACCTAACCCTACAAGGAAATTGTTACAGTTGGGGAAAATAAGGCTTGAGGTCATGAAATTATTAAGTGACAGACTTAGAATCTGAAACAAAATCTACCTGATTCCAAGTCCCCTAAAAGAATAAAATAGAGAGAATTTTGTCTCTACAGGAAAAACATTACCTTGTTCTCTTCAGAATGGAAAATGAAGGAAAACAGATGTCCTTCCTCAAAAAAAAAAAAAAAAAAAAAAAACACATATGCTTCTTCATTTGTTGGTGGAAAAGACTTCTTTGACAAGATGAATCTTCAACTCAAGAGTTCTCAGCCAGTGCCTTTGTGTCCCAGAGTGTAGATTGGATGCTCTATGGCCCAGGTCAGTGTTCTGGGCTGAAACTGGGCAGGAAGGACCTGGCAGCAGACGCCTATAAAAGGGAAAGCCTCTGCTTCAAGGCACTATCTATCCCTATTCCTCTATTCCACCCATGGACATACTTTCTTTAATAGGAGTTCAAACATAAGGTGTAGAGGGCACAAAGCAGCCTCATGGGAATGAAGAGGCTCAAATGACTCACATATGAATGCATGCTGGGATGCACCACACCAGTTGCTGTCAAGTTGATACTGATTCATGCTGAGCCCATGAATGTCAGAGTAGAACTATGCTCCATAAGCTTTCCAATGGCTGATTTTTCAGAAGTAGATCACCAGCCCTTTTTTCCTATGAGCCTCTGAGTGGACTCTAACCTCCAGCCTTTCAGACAGCAATCTAGCACATGAACTGCTTGCAATCACTGGACAGTTAAAGAGTTAGCAATTGTTTCCAGCTTAAGAACTTCTAAATCAGGGAATCTTAGCTTCACCTCCAATTTGGCAATATTTTGTAAACACCAAAACCGTTCATAGATACTGTTATGATAATGATCGTTCTTGTAATATCAGCTATGGGGGAAATACATAATAGCAAAAAGCTACAATGAATTAAGTAATACTTAAATTAATTTGTATCTTAACATTTGACAAATACTAGTATACATTTATTGTACTGTAAGTTATTGATTGCCCTTATAGCCTACAGCCATGGTCAATGCTTGGTGAGCATTTGGATTCCCAAACTCTCATAATTACTTATTCATTGCTCATCCTTTCAAAGCAGACCATGTGTTTGAAAACACTCATCTAAATCACAAAAATTAGTACCCTTAATTTGGCACTTAACATGCCTCCTTGTATTCTTAGGTTATATGTTTTTTTTATGTTCATGTTTCTCATCTCCATCTGGGATGTGTTGCTGTTAGGTGCTATCCAGTCAGTTCTGACTCATAACGATCCTGTGTACAATAGAACAAAACACTGCCCAGTCCTGTGCCATTCTCACAATCGTTGTTAATGCTTGAGCCCATTGTTGCAGCTACCGTGTCAATCCATCCTGTTGAGGGTCTTCCTCTTTTTTGCTGACCCTCTGCTCTACCAAACATGACGTCCTTCTCCATGGGCTGATCCCTCCTCGTAACATGTCCAAAGTATGTGAAATGAAGTCTCACCATCCTTGCTTCTAAGGAGCCTTCTGGCTGTACTTCTTCTAAAACAGATTTGTTTGTTCTTCTGGCAGTCCATGATATATACAATATTCTTCACCAACACCACAATTCAAAGGCATCAATTCTTCTTCAGTCTTCCTAATTCACTGTCCACCTTTCACATGCATATGAGATGATTGAAAACACCATGGCTTGAATCAGCAGCACCTTAGATCTTAAAGTGACATCTTTGCTTTTTTACACTTTAAAGAGATCTTTCGCAGCAGATTTGCCCATGCAATACATCATTTGATTTCTTGACTGCTGCTTCTATGGGCGTTGATTGTGGATCTAAGTAAAATGAAATGCTTGACAACTTCAGTATTTTCTCCATTTATTGTAACATTGCCTATTGGTCCAGTTGTGAGGATTTTTGTTTTCTGTAAATTGAGGTGTAATCCATACTGAAGGCTGTGGTCTTTGATCTTCACCAGTAAGTGCTTCAAGTCCTCTTCACTTTCAGCAAGAAAGGTTTGTCATCTCTGTATCACAGGTTGTTAATGAGTCTTTCTCCAATCCTGATCCCTCGCTCTTCTTTACATAATCCAGCTTCTCGGGTTATTTGCTCAGCATACAGATTGAATAACTATGGCGAAAGTATACAACCTTGATGTGCACCTTTCCTGACTTTAAGCCACGCAGTATTTCCTTGTTCTGTTCAAATGACTGCCTCTTGGTCTAAGTACAGGTTCATCATGAGAATAGTTAAGTGTCCTGGAATTCTCATTCTTCTAAATGTTATCCATAATTTGTTATGATCCACATAGTTGAATGCCTTTGCATAGTCAATAAAAACACAGGTAAACATCTTTCTTGTATTCTCTGCTTTCAGCCAAGTCCATCTGAGATCAGCAATGATATCCCTTGTTCTACGTCCTCTTCTAAATCTGGTGTAAATTTTTTGGCAGTTCCCTATTGATGTACTGCTACAGCCTCTTTTGAATGATCTTCAGCAAAATTTTACTTGTTAGTGATATTAATGATATTGTTCAATAATTTATGCATTCTGTTGGATCACCTTTCTTTGGAATGGTGTCATAGATTGAATTATGTCCCCCCAAAAATGTGTGTATGAGCCATGATTCCTGGTATTGTGTGATTTTTCCTGTATGTTGCAAATCCTGTCTCTATGATGTTAATGAGGGAGGATGGGTGGCAGTTGTGTTAGTAAGGCAGGACTCAGTCTATAAGATTGGATTGTGTCCTGCGGCAACCTCTTGAAATATAAAAGAGAGAAGTGAGCAGAGAGACAGGGGGACCTCATACCATTGAGAAAGCAGTGCCAGGAGCAGAGCACGCATCCTTTGGACCTGGTGTCCCTGTGCAGAGAAGCTCCTAGTCCAGGGGTACATTGATGAGAATGGGAACAGAGAGAGAAAGCCTTTCGCTGGAGCTGACACCCTGAATTTGGACTTTCAGCCTACTTTACTGTGAGGAAATAAACTTGTCTTTGTTAAAGCCATCCATTTGTGGTATTTCTGTTATAGCAGCACTGGATGACTAAGACAAATGGGTACAAATATGAATCTCTTCCTGTGGTTTGGCCATGTAGCTCTCTTTCAAATTTATTAGCTTAGACGAGTGAGCACTTCCAGCACTGCATCCATTTGGTGAAACATCTCAATTGGTATTCCATCAATTCCTCAAATCTTGTTTATTGCCAATGCCTTCAGTGCAGCTTGGACTTCTTCCTTCAGTACCATTGTTTCTTGATCATATGCTACCTCCTGAAATGGTTGAACATTGGCTAACTGTTTTTGGTACAGTGACTCTGTATATTCCTTCCATCTTCTTTTGATATTCCTGCATCATTTAATATTTTCCCCGTAGAATCCTTTAATATTACAACTTGAGACTTGAATTTTTCTTTAGTTCTTTTACCTTGAGAAATGCCGAGAGTGTTCTTCCCTTTTGGTTTTCTAACTCCAAGTCTTTGCACATTTCATTATAATACTTTACTTTCTCTTCTCGAGCTGACGTTAGAATCTTCTGTTCAGCTCTTTTACTTTATCATTTCTTCATTTAGCTTTAGCTAAAGTTTGAGAGCAAATTTCAGTGTCTCTTCTGACATCTATTTTGGTCTTTTCTTTCTTTCTGGTTTTTTAAATTACCTCTTGCTTTTTTCATGTATGATGTTCTAGATGTTATTCCACAACTCATCTGGTCTTTGGTCATTAGTGTTTCAATGCGTCAAATCTACTCTTGAGATGGTCTCTAAATTTAGGTGGGATATACTCATGGTCATACTTTAGCTCTTGTGGACATGTTCTAATTTTCTTCAGCTTTAACCTGAACTTGCATATGATCAGTTGATAGTCTGTTCTGCAGTCAGCCCCTGGCCTTGTTCTGACTGATGATACTGAGCTTTTCCATTGTTTCTTTCCAAAGATGTACTCAATTTGATTCCTGTGTATTCCATCCAGCAAGGTCCATGTATATAGTCTCTGTTTATGTTGTTGAAAAAAGGTATTTGCAATGAGGAAGCCACTGGTCTTGCAAAATTCTATCATGTGATGTTCAGTGTGGTTTCTATCACCAAGGCCATATTTTCCAACTACCAACCTTTCTTCGTTTCCAACTTTTGTATTCCAATTGCCATTAATTATCAATGCAGCTTGATTGCATGTTTGATCAATTTCAGACTGCAGAAGTTGGTAAAAATCTTCAGTTTCTTCATGTTTAATCTTGGTGGTTGGTGCCTAAATTCGAATAATTGTTGTTATCAACTGGTCTTCCTTACAGGTTTTCAGATATTATCCTATCACTGATAGTGGTTTACTTCGGGATAGATCTTGAAATCTTGAATGTAAATTCTCTGCAAAGAGAGATTATGTATTACACTTTAATGCTCACAGGATCAAGAACAGTGTTTAGTAGAGAGCTTTGCTAAAGAAAATGAAAAAAACCGAACCCATTGCCATGGAAGTAGAGTTGATTCTGAATCTTAGCGACTTTATAGGTCAGAGTAGAACTGCCCCATAGGATTTCCAAGGCTGTAATCTTTATGGAAGCAGACTGCTACATCTTTCTCCTGAGGAGCGGCTGATGGGTTCAAACCACCAACCTTTCAGTTAGCCGTCAGTTTCTTAAGTATTGCACCACCAGGGCTCCTTCCCTGCTAAATAGGAAGAAGAAGAAGAAGAAAAGAAAAGATTAAGCAGCCTCTGGTGATGCAGTGATTAAGAGCTCAGCTGCTAATCAAAAAGGTCTGCAGTTTGAATCCACCAGCCACTCGCTGGAAACCCTGCGGGGCAGTTCTCTGTCCTGTAGTGTGACTATGAGTCAGAATTGACTCAATAGCAGTGGGTTTGGTTTGGTTTTCTGTTCAGGAATTGTGATGGGTACTTTACATTTGTAGCGGACATTGAATTTGATTCTACAACCTTCATTCCAATCCCTTTCTTTGTGCACCAATAAAGTAATGCTTTCCAAATAGTTTAATCACATCATGTTAACCCCATTCTCTTGTATGATGGATTCTGGAACCTATGGTTAAGCCAGTCAGTGAGTTATTGGAGAAGGGCTGGACATTCAACCTAAGTTGGACAATCCAACTGAAAGGAAAGGTTTTTTTTCCCTTTTGGGGAAAGATTTTAGAATTGAGCCAAAGCTGTGACCAGCAGATTAATGGAAGGATATTGATCCTTAATGTCATTGAGTCACTAAATCAATCAACCAAATCTAAACCCCTTTGTAGTATCTAATAGATATAGCTCCCCATAGTCATTACCCAACTTCCGCAACCTGCTCTGTGGCTTGGAAGGCTGATTAAATGGACTGTCAGTGGGCCTCCTTTTCTTCTGGCTTCTGATTGGCTTTAACCAACAGGAAACACTGGCAGGGGATGGAAAGGAGCGTGAAAAGTAAAGTCAGCATGTTTATTCTGATACACTTGTTTTGTTATGGAACACCTGTTATGTGAGAGAATAACTTTCTTTAATATTTAAATTAGTTGGAATTATGTTTTCAGTTACTTCCAGTAATAATTATCCTACTGATACATATACTATACTATCTCATATAAACCTTATAAGAAGTTAAGGTAGTATTATTATCTCCATTGTACAGTAACGAAACCAGAGACCAAAGAGGTTGATGAGGTTGGCGAGTACACACACACATACACACACACAGATACATTCTTTTCTGAACCATTTGATAATATGTTGTTTAGATCATGCCCCTTTACTTCTAAATGCTTCAGTGCATACTTCCAAGCATAAGGACATTCCCTTACATAACTATATGTTATAGTTATCAACTTCACAGAATTTAACATTGAATAGTTTCATCTAATCTATAATTAATATTCCAATTTTTACAATTGACCCAGTAACATTCTTTATAGCATTTCCCCCTTCCATATAGGGTCGAGTCTAAGATCACACACTGCATTTCATCTTCATGCGTCTTTAACCTCCTTTAACCTGGAGGAGTTCATCAGCCTTTCATTGTCTTTTATCATATTGGCATTTTTGAAGCATTGAGCCCGTACCCTTTTAAATAAAATGTTCCTAATTTTTTTCCTGATGTTTCCTCATGATTATATTCAGTTTATACATCCTCCGTCAGATTACTACCTACATGATGTTGTGTCTTTCTCAGGCTCTCACACCCAGAGGCACCCAATGTCTGTCTGCCCCTTGATAATTTTAATTTTGACCGTCTGGTCAGTGTGTTCTCCAATTTCTCAACTGTGTGTAGAGACGACTGATTTTTAAAGCCAGAATTTGTCCAGCTGTGAAAGTACTGCCGCTGGCTGCATCCTCTTGATTGTTTGATTCATCTGTCCTCATTGGTAAACTTAATGGAGCCATTATTTGCTATTACTCTAATTTAAGAGAATTTTCTTTCTCCTGAGACCAGGGTCTGGGCAAATGAGGCTTACAATCAAAGTATTTGTATAGCTTCTGAATTGTTTTCAAATCCTAACAATTGGCCTCTCACTACTCAATTAAATAACTCTTGAGGGAAAACAATAGAATTTTCCATACTCTTCCCTTTTTGGCTTATGTTGCTTTTAGAATGTTTCAACTTCTATTTTGTAAAAGACAAGTCTGCTCTGTGTGCTTAGACCTGGGGTAATTTGTTTCCAAGTAGTAGACAGATTGCTTTGTTCCCGGAAACAGCTTTGGGAGGAGGGGGCCAAGGCTGGGATGGTAATAAACTCAAAAATCAAACCCATTGTGGCTGAGCTGATTCTGACTCATAGTGACCCTATAGGACAGAGCAGACTACCCCACAGGATTTCCAATGAGCAGCTGGTGGATTCGAATTGTTGACCTTTTGGTTAGCAGCCGAGCTCTTAACCACTGTGCTACCAGGGCTCCAAAGAAAGGTTTAAACAATTGACTTATTTTGCACATCACCCAGACCCCAAGGACCTTAACCACTTGGTTCTTTGTCCATCCTGACAATGCTAGAGGCCACACCTCTAATATCTTTCTCTTAATCTTTCTCTAGGGATTTTCTCTGTCCCAGGAGGTAGCTGGAAAGACAGTAAACTTGGGCAGGCTTTGCAGGTGGGGCTCTTGGCTCGTGTCAAATCTGGAAGTAATAGATTTAAGTAAACAACAGATTCTATAACCAGTACAACTGATGTTGAGACAAAATGTACTCTCGTCCTCAAATACCTTTAGAGGGAGCAAAGCCAAGCTCCTTACCTGTAATTACATTCTGTTGATTTGTCTAAAGTTACTCCGTTTTGTCACTTCAGTTCTGCACAGAGCTCCCAGGAGACAATGATGGGCATTGTTTGTGTGTGTAGTGCTGGTAGAACAGTGGATGCAGAAAAGCAAATCTGTGGTCTGTGACTTTCACTGCAGGATACAAATCATACAGCAGAATCTGGCAACTATTAGGAGGCTGAAATAAGCACATATACTCACAGAACAAAGCAACTAAATTATGTGTTTAGCATAATAATAATTACAAAAGCTTTATAGGCATGGTTTTGAGCTATGCACTGCCATGAATCCTGAGGGCTTCCGTCAACTACAGGGAACACTGAAAAATGAACAGTGACGGGAAGTTGGACTGGAGAGTGGGCTCAGCCATCCATTTTCTTTTGTGTGTGAGCAATTGTTTGGAAGTTTAGATGCAATATTCAATGTATCATTTGTCGCCACAAATTACCCCTTGGATGGCTCACTACAAGTGCCAGCTTTTCTGGGGTACCTTCTGGATTTTACAAGTGGTTCCATCAAACAGTGATTATTATTCTTCAAGAAATTATCCAGAGTGGCTTATTACATGACAGACATGTGGTTTGAATTTTGTTGTAAGTGCAGAACAAAGGATCTAAGAGTGTTTCTTTTCATTATCTGTGATGTGTGGCACTGAGGAAACATCAGATAGTTCATTATTCAAACGAGAATATTTTCCTGCCTTTCATTTTCGGTTTTATTTCTGTATATCCATGACATTTCAGCAAGCAAGCTGCCTCCTCTAGAAGTGCCATCTGCTTTGCTTTTCAACTGTGAAACCATCTGAGAGAATACCTTCTCCCTCGTAGAAATACATCTGGGGTGAGGAGAATGGTGTTGTAAATTATGTATACGATCATGTACGAATATGTACATATATAGCTATATATATGTGTGTGCATATACGTGTCTGTACTTTTCTTTTTGTTTGTTTATAGTACAGCCTAGATGTACAATTAAGGTATTTGGCCTCAATAAGAAACCTAAGCAAAAATTTCCACTCCAACGTCTCTCAAATCTCAAATTCTTTCTCAGTTCAATAGGATGTAAACTTCATGAACATGGGGACTTTTTTCTGTTCATTGGTGTATTCTTGGAATCTAGAAGAGTGCCTGGAACATAGTAGGTGCAAAATAAATAACTGTTGAATGGAAAGTGGTGTGAATATCAGTGTTCCTCCTGAGTATCTCATGTGCTTGGCATGCAACAGTCAGAAATTACTTCTGCTGGCTGCCGCTGCTCTAATCATCACTCACCAGGTCTTTGAACCAGTTCAGACCGGTTCTCTGATGGGCAATGAAGCAAAACTGGAACAGATCTGAATTTTTAAAATTCAGGTGAACCAGAACGATAACTAGAATGGGAAAAATTACAGGTCAAGGCCCTAGAATGGGAGAGCTGGAAGAGGTGTAGCGAACCCTTTCAGGAACTTGATGCAGGAGATTGGATTATTGGCAGGACTGTGGCAAGCAACAAACATTCAAAGCCCTGCAGCTGGCCACCATCTTTGAGCAGGGCACCAGTGTTTCAGACTCTGCCAGTCAAAAGATTTGGTTGCTATGCAATGTGCATGCTGCCTTTGTTTTCAAAGAAGGAGATTTATGTTTTTAGCAGGGCTTTAACCTGTAATTTTACCCATTCCAGTTATTGTTATGGTTCATTCACATTTTAAAAATTTGGGTCATTCTGGCTTCATTTCTTTGGCCATAACTGAACCAGAATGAACCAGTTCAAAGCCCTGTCACTCACATCCTGGTGTGACCATCTTCTGCCCTGTGCTAACATACTCTATGCTAGGGGCATGGTCCTGTGTGAGGACACCTCCTCTGTGTTAGGCTTTCTTACCAGAGGACAGCAAAGATACCTTGTGGCTGTCTTCTACAAGTTGTGAGGCTTCCCTGGCAACTCTTGAGAGTTGCCTAAATTATCAAGGGTACAACTTGGGCCCTAAAACATATTAGTCTATTGAGAAGACTAAAATTAAACTTCAACCGTAACTCAGATGAGTCATTTGGTAGTACAAATGGTCAAGGTGCTCAGCTGCTAACTGAACATACATTCTCTTTGAATATATTAAAGCTTGGAAGCTCAAGTCTACCCAGAGGTGCCTAAAAGAAAGGCCTGATGGTCTACTTCCAAAGAATCAGTCATTGAAAACCCTATGGAGCATAGTTCTACTCTGACACATACGAGAACGCCATGTGTTGGGGTCTTCATGAGTCAGAGTGGGCTCAATGGCAACTGTTTTTTGGTTTTTTTTGACCATATGTCAGGAGATCTGTGAAAAAGATACACTTCCAGGTTCAAGTTAAAATAGTATAGCTTAACTGGCCATGGAACAACAGCTGTCAGCCCAGCCTGATGTCCTGCAACCGGAACTGAATTATCTCATTTCAGCAGAGAGTTCAGAAAGAGGCAAGAAGCCAGATAGGCTGGTCTTCAGATTTTTAAGTTGGAAAAGATTCATGTTCACATATTAGATCTTTTCAGCCCACTCATAGACACACTAAGAGCAGTGCACTATTTGATTTTTCTTGACAGAGACACATAGAATACAAAGGAAGAGGCTGAGGTAATCCATGGTATCACTAAAGTCTAATAGTTAACCTATGTGAGAGCTAGAAATATACAATACTATTTTTTAGGAACTGCTCAAATCAGAAATTTTCAATAATTTTCCATTCTTTACAGAATGGAATTAAGAATTATAAGCAAGGCTTATAAAAACCTACTTTCTATACTTAAGGTCCTTTTGCCCACACACAGACATGCTGTGCTGGAATGGAGCTGGAGACCAGTCACCATTCACTAAGAACCCTAACTTTGGTATCCTTACCATGTTGCTTTCAGTTGAAATGCCCTCATCTCTGCTGATAAAAGTTCTAGTAAAGGAGCTGTTGTGTTTCTTTATGGACATATTAAGTTCAAGGTACCGATGGTACAACCAAGAGGAATTGTATAGTAATGAGTCAGAGATGGTTTGAGCTCAAGATGTCTGGCTGGAGATTGGTATTTGAGAAACTTTTCATCTCTTGATTATATGTGAAGATATAGGAATGGATGAGATCATCTAAGTGTGTAGAGTGAAAAGACACAAGGACATCAACTTTTATGGGATGGGCAGAGGAATTAGTACTAGTGAAAGAGACCATGGGAATAGAATAAAAGGAGCCCAAAAGAATAGGAAGAAAACTAGAGGAAAATAGTGTTATGAACAATAAAGCTAATATATACTGAATACTATTTATGTAGGAGAACCCTATTTAAGCATTGTGCATACATTAACTCAATACTTAAACAACCTTATTAAGTTCTATTATATACATCTTTAGGATGAGGAAACAGAGTTACAGAAAGACCAAGAAACTTGCCTAAGAGTACCAGCTAGTAGGTGGTGAGTTAGTATTCAAACCCATCTGACTCCAGAGTCCATACCCTTATCTATTCTATAATACCTCACTAAAATAACAGTTTTAAGATGGAGAGAGTGGTCCACATTTTCACAATGCCAGATGCTCCAGAGAGGTCAATTAAAATAATGAATGAAAAGTATCCATTCAATTAAATAATTAGGAGGATACTGTTGATCTTAGCACAAGTCATTTCAGTGGACTCAAAGCAGTAGAAGCTTGAGACAAATAAACTCTTGGGTATCATCTATATTTCATCCATTTCTTTATTTACCACAGGACCTGGTTCCAGTAACTTGCACTTAAATAGATATTTAAAAGATATTCATTCTCTGAATGTTGCAAGAGTAAAATTGAGCATAAGACTTCAGCACTACATATTAGCTTCAACCCTCCATTTCACTATAATTGTGTAGAAGAAATAGCCTATGATAAAGACAGAAAGTGGTATAGCTTCAATAACAAGCAGGAATTATGTAGCAAAGTTTGCTCATGTATGTGGGAGGCAGTGGGGGAGGCAAGTTATGAAGCTTTAAAAGATGAGGGAACTGAGGCACAGAGGGGTCAATTAACTTTCTTTGGGGATGCAATCACCTACTGATTACCTCCAAGAGATGTGGGAGGCCTTCACTCTTAACTGAAACTAAAAATTCAATTCAGAATTTAATGCTAGACTTTAAGTTACTCTTGTTGACTCTGGTGGGGAAGAGAGGATTCATAAGATGAGTGAGAAAGACCTTGTCCCTACCTTCAGAAACCTCCTCTCCTGGTTTCTCTTAGGCTCAGGAAGTTGAGGAGTCTCTGTTTTCTCCAATTACTTTTGCCCTAGTCTCACATCCTCAGGGGTCTTCTTGATCTCTTTGGTAGCTATCACAGAAACTGACCTGGAATGTATATGGCTATCCGTTCTCTAGGCATTAGTGAGGTGAAATGGACTGGTATTGACCACAGCTGTCCATAACAACACTATGTACAACAGAACGAAACACTGCCTGGTCCTGTGCCATCCTCACAATCATTATACTTGAGCCCATTGTAGCAGCTACTGCATCAACTCATCTCATTGGGGGTCTTCCTCTTTTTTGCTGACCCTCTACTTTACCAAGCATGACGTCCTTCTCCAGAGATTGGTCCCTCCAGATAACAAGTCCAAAGTGTGTGAGACGAAATCTAGCCATTCTTGCTTCTAATGAGCATTTGGCGGTACTTCTTCCAAGACAAACTTAGTTGTTCTTCTAGCATTCCATGGTATATTCAATATTCTTTGCCAACACCACAATTCAAATGTGCTAATTCTTCTTCTGTCTTCCTTTTTCATTGTCCAGCTTTCACATGCATATAAGGTGATTGAAAATACATGGACTGGGTAAGGCTCACCTTAGTCATGAAAGTGACATCTTTGCCTTTTAGCACTTTAAAGAGGTCTTTTGCAGCAGGTTTGCCCAATGCAATGCATCATTTGATTTCCTGACTGTTGTTTCCATGGGCATTGATTGTTGATCCAAGAATGAAATCCTTGATAATTTCATTTTCTTACCCACTTATCATGATGTTGTTTATTGGTCCAGGTGTAAGGATTTTTGTTTTCTTTATGTTGAGGTGTAATCCTTACTGAAGGCTGTGATCTTTGATCTTCATCCGTAAGTGTTTCAAATCCTCTTTGCTTTCAGCAAGCAAAGGTGTGTAATCTGCATATCTTCCTCCAGTCCTAATGGCATGTTCTTCTTCCTACAGTCCAGCTTCTTGGATTATTTGCTCAGCATACAGATTGAATAAGTGTAGTGAAAGGATACAACATGCCACACACCTTTTCCAACAGTAAACCACACTGTATCTCCTTGTTCGAATGATAATAGTTAATGTATTTTCAGTCATACAGTTCAAGTGCTCTCTACTAATTTTAAACAATATCTAGGTTTTAGAAAAGCCTTAAAGGAGAAAAATTTGAAAGAAAACAGTATCAAAACCCTTCACTAGAAAAATCTTTCCATTTTTAAAAACAATTCACAAGTTCAATTCTCACCTGGTTCACAATTGAGTTCACAACATCAAACGTGGGGTTTGGAAACAGAGTAGGCAGAGAAACAAAGGGAAAACAGCAACAACACGTGTAAGTGATCTCCAAAGAAGTAGTCTGTTTCCAACTAAGAAAACATGCTTGTACACAGGTCACAGAACAAATCAGACACGAAACCAAAGAAAGTGCCAAGGGAAGCCACAATTTAAAAGAAAAAGAGTCCAGGAGAGACTTTGCAAGCAGATCGATTAAAAAAGGGTTAGTTTCATTTTAATGGACTTTGGTCTGTTGTTGTTGTTAGGTGCTGTCGAGTCAGTTCTAACTCATAGTAACCTCATGTACAACAGAATGAAATGCTGCCCAGTCCTGCACGATTCTCACAATCATTGCTATGTTTGAGCCCATTGCTGCAGCCACTGTATCAATCCATCTCGTTGAGGGTCTCCCTCTTTTTCACTGACCCTCTACTTTACAAAGCATGGTGTCTTTCTCCAGGGTCTAGTCCCTCCTGATAACATGTCCAAATTACGTGAGACAAAGTCTCACTATTCTTGCTCCTAAGGAGCATTCTGGCTGTACTTCTTCCAAGACAAATTTGTTTGTTTTTCTGGCAGTCCATGGTATATTCAATATTTTTCACCAACACAATAATTCAAAAGCGTCAACTTTTCTTTAGTCTTCCTTACTGATTGTCCAGCTTTTGCATGCATATGCTGTGGTTGAAAATACCATGGCTTGGTAATAAACCACACAGGGGACACAGGAACAGATACTTCTTAGACATAACCAAACACCTCATGAGATTGGTTTTCTGGGTTTGAAGACTTAGGACCATAGTCTTGTGGGACTATTCAGTTAATTGGCATAATACAGTTCATAAACTGTATGTTCTACACCCCAATGTGGTAAGTAGTGTCTGGGGTCTTAAAAGCTTGCAAGCAGTCGTCTAAGATACAACTATTGACCTCTACTCATCCGGAACAAAAGAGAAAGAAGGAAACCAAATACTCAGAGAAAAAAGTAGTCTACAAGACTAATAGTCAACATGAACCACGGCATCTACCTTGAGACCAGAAGAACTAGATGGTGCCCAGCTACCACTACTGACCATTCAGATTGGGGACACATAAAATGGATCATTATGGACCAAGAGGAAAATGTGGAACAGAACTCAAAGTCTTAAAAAGTCCAGATTTACTGGACCAGTTGAGAACTAGAGGTCTCCCTGAGACTATTGCCCTGAGATACACTTTAAACTGAAATTATCCTTTGAGGTCAATCTGTTAGCTAAATAACAGATTAGATCATAAAATAAAGACTATCACTCATGAGTAATAAGCTTTTTTAATAGTAAATCTGCTATAGGAGACCAAATAATAAAAAATTACTCTAAAGCAAAGTTGAGAAGGTAAGGGGGCAGGGAAACTAGAGTACTAGAAATGGTACAACTAGAATGGAATGAATGAGAATAATGACATGTTGTGAAAAATGTAACCAATATCACTGAATAATTTGTGTAGAAATTGTTAAATGGGAACATAATTTGCTGTGTAAACTCTCACCTTAAACACAATAAAATATTTTTTAAAAAATACCATGGCTTGGGTCAGGTGGACCTTAGTCCTCAAAGTGACACGTTTGCTCTTAACACTTTAAAAAGGTCTTTTACAGCAGATTTACCCAATGCAATACATTTTTTGATTTCTTGACCGCTGCTTTCATGAGTGTTGATCATGGATCCAAGTAAAATGAAATCTTGGACAACTTCGATTTTTTTCTCTGTTTATCATGATATTGCCTTTTGATCCAGTTGTGAGGATTTTTGTTTTCTTTATGCTAAGGTGTAATACAGTTGAAGGCTGTAGTTTTTGATCTTCATCAGTAAGTGCTTCAAGTCCTCTTCACTTTCACCAAGCAAGGTTGTGTCATCTGCACATCGCAGGTTGTTAATGAGTCTTCCTCCAATCCTGATGCCACCTTCTTCTTCATACAGTTCAGCTTCTCGGGTCATTTCATTAGCATACAGATTAAATATGGTGAAAGCATACAACCCTAATGCACTCCTTTTCTGATTTTCAACCATACAAAAAGGGGTTAGTTTCACTCTTATGGACTTGGGCCTAGGCTCTCTGAATTAAAAATTAATATCATTAATAATAATCACAAGATAACTCTGAAAACTACAATAGGAGATTAGGCCAAATGGGGAGATAGGGGACTAAACAGAAGAAGGAGTTTCAATAGAGGTAGTGAAAATTCTCTCTAGTAGTATGGGAGTTTCATTCTTTCCACTGGAGTGAAGTTCCTCTACAAAACTTTCTTTTGTGGCTGCATTTTCTAGCATTGGCAATAGTTCCATAGGGAAAGAGTTACGTCTGTTCTTATTGAATCGCATTCAAGTGTGCAATGAGCAGGTAGGAAAAAAGAGTTTTGTATTCGGACCACATAGAATGTGTGAGAAGGGTTCTGGCCCAGTCAATCCAAATTATTCACCGGTTATCCTCCTTTTCCTCCAAAGATGTTTATGGACTATCTTTCCCAATAATGTAGCCAAAGTTGCTCAAAATCAATGATACTCTTGTCAAAGTCAGTTGAATGCTCTGAGAATTTCTTTATTGCCTTGCAATTTTATTAACATGCAAGCCCCCAAGTAACCCACAAGCAGCCCACAAATAACCCAGGACACAAATATGTCCAAAAAGTATCTGCACTTTCTTCAAAATAAATAGTCAGGGCCCTAGAAAGGATGATGTATTTTGTTACTGATACGAAATCTACTATTGCTTTATGCTTAACAGGCTCTATAATCCCTCTTAGACCAAAACACACATGGTGTGTATGAGCATAAAGGGTGGAAGGCTACCATAATAAGCCTTGGGTAACTGGAGAAGAAGGAATGGCAAAAATTATCAACATAAATAAATATGAAGCTCCTACTCTGTGTGAGACACCATGTTAATCTTAGTGGGTAATACAAAAAAACCTTAGGGTAGAGTTCTTGTCCTGAGTAATCTCTCAATCTAAATGGAGAGATTAGAAATACAGTCATCATTTGAAGGCTGTATTTTGAGTACGTATGTAATGAAAGGCCAAGGACTCAGAGCTAAGAACCCTGAATTAAGAAGTGGAATTCTCCCACTCCTCTGAGCAGGTATGGAACAAAATAACACGGGGCATGTGAGAACATCCCCAAATCTAGAAGAAAAAAAGAATAATAACTAACATTGTTGAGTACATACTAAGTGCTTTACATGTATTAATTAATTCAATCTTCACCATAACATTATAAGCTGGGTGTTATTGCTATTTTCATTTCACTGATGTGGAAGCTACAGCATTGAGGTTACATAACAGGGCCAAAGTCATACTAATAAGCGGTACCAAACCCAAAAACCAAACCTGATGCTGTTGAGTCTATTCTGACTCATAGCAACCCTATAGGACAGAGTAGAACAGCCCCATAGGGTTTCCAAGGAGTAGCTGGTAGATTCAAACTGATAACCTCTGCAGGTGAGGTCTTAACCATTTCACCAGCAGGGCTCCCTAATAAGCAGCAGAACTGGGATAATCCTTCAGGATATTTGAGTGCACCTAGACCCCAAAAAAGGACCATCAACACTTCTGCAGAAAGGAGGAAGTGCAGATTGGTATTAGAACTCATTGTACAGCCTTCCAACTTGATTCAAATAAATACATCCTTAGTACTCAAATACATAAAGGAAGGAGGGGTGTGCTTTCTGACAATAAGGAGACCAGATAATGTGTATGGATTCTTCTCTACTGAAAACCAGATAAGGTTCCAAAAGTTCTTTTCCCTTTAAGCCTTAAGTGCAAAGTACCATTATATAAATGAGTACTTGTGTTTTTGTTCTGATGTAGACTTTATTCCCTTGGATGGTGCAAACAGTTAACTTACTGGGCTTCTAACCAAAAGATTGGATATTCAAATTGACCCAGAGGCACCCTGGAATAAAAGCCTACAAATCTACTGAAAAATTAGCCACGAAAACCATATGGAACACAGTTCTACTTTGACACACACAAGGTTGCCATGAGTCGGAATCAACTTGAGGACAACTGGTTTTTTATAGTTACTTTACATCTATGAACACTTAGAAACTGGAAACTTTTAAAGTAGCAAACTTTTGATTTATGAGACTTCAGAGTCAGGAAGCATCATGTTTACAAAGGTAGATGGAGAGGCTTTAGGGCTGAAGGAAAGGCTTAAGTCAAAAGTAAGGAAAAGCAGCATTTGCATAAGTGAGAGTGATTGTCCTGTTTCCAGATGGAAATTTTCTTTAGGCGAGGAACCATTAGTAGACCTATGAATAACAGAACAAATTGCTCATCCAAGCACGTTTTAGATTCTGTGAATTTAAAAAATAAAATCATGTCATCATCCTGCCCTCATGTAGCAGATATTAATAGTGGGGAAAAACCTAAAGTGCTTGAATGATTAATGTGAGGTGCTGACCATGACTTTGTAAGTTAAGGAAGAATTTGAGAGGACAAACACCTTTATGACCTAAATTTTCTGAGAAAGTAGAGCTGAACTCTTGTGTCTAAAAATACCCTCCCAAAACTCTGACATCATGGGGTTTTTGTCTGAAGATCCTTGTGGAGATAATCAAGCCCTGGGCTAGATGGTTTCTGGTGCTTTTTAAGCATGATTGCTGGATTGGTTTCGCTGACTACCTCCCCTAGATACATACAACGCAAATGGCTCTATGGCCTAGTTTGATTAAATGCTTCATCAGGCAGATAGGCCCCTGGGAACTGTATGCAGCATTTTATTGCCTTTCAAGGCAGTTGTTTCTCTTTGCATAGATGTTCCTGAGTGGATAAATAATCTAGAGTTCCAATGCCAAAGGCTAATTTTCCCTGGCTTGGGAAATGCCTGTTTTGTTGAACCCATAAGCAGCATGAATTATATTGATAGGTTTGCATGTTTCTGGCTGACCACCAAGAACCCCTCTTCCAAGAGGATGGGAAAGTTGCAGGATGAAGTTTTCTCACAGAATTTACCACTGACTCTAAAGTGCAATTGCTAAAATGAGTAATCATTTTTCCCCGTGCAGTCTTAATTGCATCGGCAGCATGTGTAATCAACACAAGGGCAGAGGAACTCTGTGATGTTAGATGAAGGAAGAACTTCTCTGGCAATTTGCAGACACCCTCAAATAAAGTCATTTTCTTACAGGGCCGACCACCATTGAACTAATTTGAGTGGAGATGCGTTTTGCTTTACTTGGACTTATGTGGCTTTCAAAACTCAGTGATTTCATGCCTTGGAAATAGGAACTTTTAGAAAGTGAACGCTTACTGGTTACAGTGATTTTAATCTCTCTTTTAAATGCTGTTACTAAGCTTAAAGCATATAAGTCTCTATCAATGGGTTGCAAACCACTGTAATCCAACACTTATCCAATTTGCAAGGATGTTAGTTTGAAAAGAAAATCTTTCTCAAGGAACAAAAAAGCTTCACAAAGAGTCTACCCAGGGGTAGATTATAATAAGATCTCCCACAAACATCAGAACTACATAAACATAATTGTAATTACCACTTTAGTAGGAAAATAGGGTCTTTATTTCTTACCTTTTCACCAAAAGACTATACACTCCTGGGAGTTCATGAAAGGTCATTGGCGGACTCCAACCTCTACTTTATGGAAACTACAAAAGCTAAAATTATACACATTTTTAAGAGCCTGCTGAATGCCATGCAAAGGCTTATTTACAAATGCCAATTTCCAGTCCAATCATAAGTGCAACCTCAATTCAGTGTCAAATGCTAACAAATAATACTGAAGTTCTTCAGATACCTGTTACCCTGGATTGGTTTCATTATTTTCTTTTCTGTTCCCTCATAAGCAGAGGGAAGCTAAAAGAGAGTCTGATGTTGCAAAAATAAGGCCTGAAAAGTGCTTTAGCTCTTCCAAAAACTGATGAGCTAGATTCTTTTTGTGAGTACAACCCCTCGTACATTTAAAACCTGTATTAACTTATTCAGGCTCCTGTGGTATTACTTAAAAAGTTATAGCTTTTAGGGACTCCTGGCATACATTTTCTTTTATCTGAATTAATAGGAAATGGTAATATTACTCAAGATAGTATAAGAGAGCTGACTGTTTTTGAACAGCAAAGGCCAAAATTGTGAAACAGAGGAATTTGCTTATACCACTTTCTGAGGCTCCCTCTTCTTTAGCTAGCTCTCTTGCTATCATGCAACTGAATAGCTTCTAGGAAAACTGGTATGTTAAAGAAGCATGTTTGCATGTTATTCATCTCTGTACTCTCGTTTGCTTAGCAAGGTTTTTGCTTGTGAGCTGAAAGTACTCCAGGAGCCTAAGATTCAGTATAGTCAATCCCCAGGGCTCAACCTGTATTTTGAGAAATGTGGGGACCGTTTAGACATGCTTTAAATTACCCTGCTAAGGCAACATCTACTTTTGTTATAATGAGTCTGTTGTGATCTGAGTTATTGCCTGGGTCGATTGGCAGAATAGGGTCTCCTCCCCAAGGACATAGTTCATGTAGAGAGGAATCGAGCTCATCCTTCATGGTAGGAAATGAAAGTCTATTTTAAAGCTTATGGTATATACCTGATAATGTAAACTACTAAGAAATGCCTGTCCCTTGTATTTTAGATAAAATTGTGGATCTGGGTCAACAGGAACTGATTTTGTTTGTTCTTTTTCTTGTTTTCCCCTATTCTTTAACATAGTGCTTGGAAGAGTTAATATAATTTTCTTAAAATTTCTATATTAATGCCAAGAAACAATTTCCTCCCTAGAAGCATGTAGATCAATATTTCTTAAAAATCAAAAGAACAGAATGTAAACAGGCTTTTCAAAGAGATTCTTGTCTTAGTTTTACTAAGGCAACAACAATGCTAGTAATAATCATGATCATTATCTATTTCATTTGTAAAGGATTTTATAGTTTACAAAGCACTTACATGTACATTATCCCATTTTATAGTATAACCTAAGTCTTGCTTAGTACTAAATTAGCCGTTGCTTATGTCTAGGTGTTCTGTGGGTTATTAGAAGCTGTGGGCCAAATGTTATGAATGGTGTAGAAAGTGTACCTTGGTAGAGTACTGAAAGGTCCAAACTTTTGTAAAGACAAAAATGACAAGACGATGAGAAGAAAATATACCATAGTTTGCTTTGCTGAATGAAGACTTCAGGCAAGGTCAAGTCCAACAGAAGCCTGAGGAGCTGCTTTTGATTCACAATGTCTTAGTTTAGGTATGGCAGGGACCCATTGGAAGTGGCTGCCTAGGGATCTACATGAGATGGGTATTGAGGTCATGCCCAAGATAAGCAGGAAGGAGTACAGAAACTTCTCTACTTATGAGCTTCCCACTTATTAACTCTCATGAATTTATGAACAAAGCTGCTTAGAAAATAAAAGCACATCCACCTTCTTCTACTATTGTCTTAGTTTCCTAATGTTACTATAACAGAAATATAAGTGAGTGGCTTTAAAAACATAAATTTAGTTTCTCACAGTTCTGGACCCTAAAAGTCCAAATCAAGGTCTCAGCCATGTCAATTCCTCCCTTGTCTGTACCTCCTGGTCTTCTTTGGGTCTTGGGGATCCTCACATGGCATCTGTCTACCCCAGTATGTGTTTGCCTGTGTCTAATCTGCTTTTTTTTTTTAAACTAAGAAATAATTCATAACTAAGAAGTGATTTATAACTAACAAGTAGGATACATTCTACACTGGTATGTCCTCATTTACATACATTAGACTGCATTTCATGACTTGAAGGCAACTGACAACAACAGATTATATTGTGAAAGGTGATTACGTTACATTATATTACACCCACAGGGATGCTGTTATTATTGTTAGTTGCCATCGAGTTGCTTTTAATTCATGATGACCCCTTGTGTGCAGAGTAGAATTACTCCATAGGGTTTTCAAGGCTATGACCTTTTGGAAGCAGATCACCAGGCCTGTCTTTTGAGGAACCTCTGGGGGGCTTTGAAATGCCAACATTTTGGCTAGTGGTTGAGCACTTAACTGTTTGTGCCACCTGGGGATTCCATCCACAGGTATAGGGGTTAGGATTTCAACACATATTTTAGGGGAACACAATTCAAGACATACGATCCATACCATCAGATTCCTTCATCATCTTTTCTACACACAGTTATTGAGACAAGCACTCTGCTTAGTGTTAGATACACAGAGAACAAGGGAGATGAGTTCTCTGCCCTCTTGGAGTTTGTATGGCAGAGACAATGAACAGGAAACAAGTAGAATAATCACAGACTCTGATAGTGCTATGAAAGAAATAAACACAGCAATGGGATAAAAAGTAACTATGACTGAGGAAGGCCTCAAAGCGGAACTAACAGCTTTCTGAGTCCTGAAGAGTGGGAAGGAGCAACCATCTGAAGAGCCGTGGTAGGAGCATTTTAGGGCAGGAACAACATCGAGTGCAAAGCCCTGAGAAAGGCAAGTCCTTGGCATGAAAGCAAAAAGTTTATACTCATTATTAAAGAAGATGCAGGAATATTGTCACTCTCTTACATTTCTGGTGGAATTGCAAATTAATATCATTTTTAAGAAGGCAGATTTGGCAGTATGCATCAAAAACTTTAAGTTCTAAGTGCCAGAAATTTATTCTAAGAAAATAATCTTGAATGTGCAAAAAGAGATTTAGCTATAAATAAACTCATAGAAGCTTTGTTTATAATAGTGAAACAAGTAAAGCCAAAACTCAAAATAAGAGATGAGTTGACACCAAAAAAAAAAAAAAAAAGACCAGATTTACTGGCCTAAAGGAGACTGGAGAAACCTGAAGAGTATGGCCCCCAGACACCCTTTCAGCTCAGAGGTGAAGTTACCTTCGAGGATCACTGTTCAGCCTGGGAGTAGACAGTCCAGTAAAACTAAATGAGACTAATGAGGTACAGGAGTCCAGTGATAAGGGCCAGAAGGCAGAGGGGGAGTAGGAAGCTGATGATAAGGAACACAAGTTGAGTAAGGATACTGTTGATGTGTTGTGAGATTGTTAACCATTGTTATAGGGCAACATTTGTAGTAACTGTTAAATGGGAGGCTATTTTGTCCTGTAAGCCTTCATCTTGGGTGAGAATGGCAGCACAATTGGAAGAGCATAGTCAATGTCACTTAAATGTGTACGTAAAAAGTTTTGAAATGGTGTATCTTTGGCTATGTGTATTTTCACCAAAAAAAAAAAAAAAAAAAAGCTGAGAATTCAGAGGGTTAAAATGTTGTGGGGTTGTTAACCAAAGTCATAAAACAGCATGTGTACTACTGTTACATGAGAAACTGTTTGTTCTGTAAGCCTTCACCTGAAGTACAATAAAATATTTTAAAAAAAAAGAGATGAGTTGAACAAATTATTGTTTATTAACAGAAGTTTAAAAAGAATATGTAAATATGAAATAATATTGTAAAAAAAATGTGTAGGTGCATAGAAAAACATCTAGAAGTGAGGGTAGAGCCAACATGGAGCTATAGACAGAAGCACCATGCTGTCCCTCTGCAGCAAAGACCCAAAAAACTAAGTAAAACAGATACAAATGTCAATCCTGGAACCTTAAGCATCGAATGAAGGGATAAAGAACTCAATCAAACATCAAATGGAATAAGAAACTGACAGAGAACAGAGAACAAGGAGAGCTATGAAGTGGAGATCCCCTACCAGCTAATGTGGTATGGATTGGCCATCTTGGACCTCAGTCACCAAGGACTGTGGACAGAGAATAAGGGAAGGCAACATCATGGAGCTCCCAACAGGAGACAGATGACCCAGTAACCAGGGATACACACGTTTTCACCTCCCACACTTTTTACCTCTATGGGACACAATCGCTCAGCTGGAGAGACACCGGCTCACTGCCCCCCAGATTTGTCCCATTCCCCACTATCCAGATCCTTCAGTACCCTTTCTCTTTCTTTTTTACTTTTTTTGTTTCTTCTCTCTCTCACTTCCTTCTTTTCCTTTCTCCCACCCAGCTAGCATAGTGTGCCATCTCCACTCTTCTGGACCAGCAGTGCCCCACCACTTGGCTAGAGAGCCACCGGTACACAGCTTCCCCAGTTCACACCACCCCACTGGCAGGCTCCCTCAGCACCATTTTTTTGGGGGGGGGTTTCTTATCTCTCTCTCCCTTCCTTCCTCTCCTTTCTCCCACACATGTAGCTGCATATGTCATCTCCTCCCTTTCTTGATGGGCTGTGCAACACCACTCAGCTAGAAAGCCACTAACAGGTGGCTTCCCTGGTCCATGCCACCTGAATGGCATGCTCCCTCAGTGCCTTTTTTGTTTGTTTGTTTCTTATTTCTCTCTCCTTTTCTTCCTATCCTTTCTCCCACCACCTAGCCAAGTGTGCCATCTCTGCCCCTTCTTGACAAACTATGCCACGCTGCTGTTCGAAGGAAACATCAACTCACCACCACCCTAATTCCACCATGCCAACAGCTGGCTCCCCTAGATCATATTTATTTATTTTAGTTTTTTTCCTTCTCTCTCTTTCCCTTCCTTTCTCATGCCCACATAGCTCCTTACGCCACCCGTGTCCCTTCTCAACATGCTTGGCTAGTGAGCCACTAACACAAGACCTTGCTAGGTCAGCCCTACTTCCACCCCCCAAATCCTACTGCATTGCCTTTTTATTCATGTTTCTTTTCCTTTTTTCTTCCTTCTTTTTTCCTTTATTTTATTTCTTTTTTATCCTTTTGTTTCTCTCTCTTCTTTCTCTCACCCAATTGACTCCACACATCATATCCTCTCCTATCTGCACCCCTGAGCAGCACAGGCACGGACCACCAAATCCCACCCTGCACTGCCTCCTGGCCCTGTCCCATCAGCCCCAGTACATGCCAGAAAGGACACATCCCCACCCCTACCCCCTGGAGCTGCCTGCTGCACCATAGCTGAGTGACTGGCCCTGTCCACCTAGAAAAGGTGGTGAGAAGTATCATGGCCACAGATGAGCAAGCAACAAAGAATGTACAACCCACCTGCCCAGACATAATCAAATCAAATAAAAAAGACAGGATGAAACAAATCTACAATCAACAAAGAAATTATTTCTGAATGTCCCAAAGATAGCAGAAAATATCGAAACATATATATATATATATATATATATATATATATATATATATATAAAAACAGGACAGGATGGCTCCAGAAAGCATCCAAAATAAAACGTCAGATAATTTCCAGTAGAACAAAAGGCACTGGAACTACCTGATAGGGAATTCAAAACTCTAGTATTCAGGGATTTCCAAGAGATGAAGGAAAATTCAGACAAAAATAAGGGAAAAATAGGCAAAATCTTGGAAAATAACAGACAAAATCAGGGATAACACAGACAAAGCAATGGAAGAAGTCAAGAAAATAATACAGGAACAAAATGTCAAAATAAACAAACAACTAGAAATCATACAACAGCAACAATTAGAAATCCAAAAGATAAACAACAAGATTTCAGAAATGGACAGCTCAACAGAAGATTTTAGGAGCAAATTCGAAACAATGGAAGACAGAATCAGCAAAATTGAAGACAAATTATTGACTACCACTTTGTTTGAGGAAAATCAGAGAAAAGAATGAGAAAAAAATGAAGAAACTTTGAGGACAATGTGAGATACAATCAAAATAAAAAATTTGTGTGGGATAGGAGTTCCTCAACAGGGGCAGAAAACGGAAAACACATAGAGGATCATTGAAGATTTGCTGACAGAACACTTCACTAATATCATTAAAGATGAAAAGTTGACCATCCAAGAAGCTTAATGAACCCTATGTAGGATAGACCTCAAAAGAAAATCACCAAGATATATCATAATCACACTTGCTAAAACCAAAGACAAAGTAAAAATCCTGAGAGCAGCTTGAGAAAAATGAAAAGCCACATACAAAGGGGAAACAATAAGATTAAGCTCTGATTACTCAGCAGAAACCATGCAGGTGAGAAGGCAATAGGAATAGTATATCCTGCAAAACTCTCACTCAGATATGATGATGAAATTAGGACATTTCCAGATAAACAGAAACTAAGGGAATATGTAAAAACCAAACCAAACTTACAAGAATTATTAAAGGGACTCCTTTGGTTAGAGAACCAACATCAGACAACAGCCTGAATCTAGGAATCAAGACTGCATCAGCCAGATACCAACCTAGGTAATGAACTCTCAAGGATAAAATAAAGCTAAAAGATTTACAACAGAGAACCAGAGAGGTCAATCTGTAATTGACAACAATGTCAGAACAATAAAACAGGGAATTAACGGTATAGGTATAGAGCTTTCAAATGGAGAGGAAGTCAAGGCGATATCAAGTAATAAAAGACTAGTATAAACTTAGGAACATAGGGGTAAATTTCCAAGTAACCACAAAGAAAGTTAACAAACCTACTTATCAAAATAAAGAAGAAAAACATAAAGTCTCAGTAAACACAAAATCTATAAATACCAAAGAAATGAAAAAAATTCACAAACAAAAGGAATTCAGCACAGGAGAGTAGAAGAATAACAAAAAAATTGTCAGCACCACAAAAAAAGCACTACAAAATGACAGCAATAAACTCACACCTATCAATAATCACACTGAACATAAATGGCTTAAATGCACACATAAAGAGACGGAGAGTGATAGAATGGATAAAAAACAGGATCAATCAATATGCTGTCTACAAGAGACACACCTTAGAAACAAAGACATAAATGTATTAAAAATAAAATGATGGAAAAAAAATATTTTAGTCAAACAGCAACCAAAATGGAGAGGTGTGGCAATACTAATCTCAGATAAAATAGACTGTAAAACAAAATCCACCACAAAGAACAAGGAAGGACATTATATAACGATTAAAGGAACAATCCACCCTGAGGACATAACCATAATAAATATTTGCACCCTCAATGACAAGGCTCCAAAATACATAAAACAAACTCTAATAACACTGCAAAGAGAAATTGACAGTTTCACGATAGGGGAGACTTCAACACACCATTCTCGGTAAAGGAAAGAACATCTAGAAAGAAACTCAACAAAGATACAGATGGTCTAAAGGCCACAATCAACCAACTTGACCTCATAGATGTATATAGAACCCTCCACCCAATAGCGGCAAAGTACACATTCTTTTCCAATGCACATGGGACATTCTCCAGAATAGATCACATCTTAGGCCACAAAGCAACCCTCAGCAAAATCCAAAACAATGAAATAATACAAAGCATCTTCTTTGATCACAACGCCATGAAAGTAGAAATTAATAAGAGGAAGAGCAAAAAAAAAAAATATCAAATACGTGGAAACTGAATAACACCTTGCTTAAAAACCACTAGATAATAGAAGAAATCAAAGACGGAATAAAAAAATTCCTAGAATCAAAGGAGAATGAAAACACATCATACCAAAACCTTTGGGACACAGCAAAGGCAGTGCTCAGTGGTCAAGTTATACCATTAGATGCACACGTCAAAAAAGAAGAGAGGGACAAAATCAAAACGTTAGCTACACAATTCAAACAAATAGAAGAACAACAAAAGAAGCCCACAGCCACCAGAAGAAAAGAAATAAAAAGACGAGAACAGAAATAAATGAAATGGAGGATAGAAAAACAATAGAAAGAATCAACAAAACCAAAAGTTGGTTATTTAAAAGGATCAGTAAAATTGACAAACCATTGGCCAAACTGACAAAAGAAAAACAGGAGAGGACACAAATAACCCAAATAAAAAATGAAATGGGGGACATTACAACAAACCCAACTGAAATAAAAATGATCACAAGAGATGTGATAGTTAAGATTGTGTGTCAGCTTGGCTGGGCCATGATTCTCAGTTTTGGCAGTTGTATAATGTTGCGATCACTTCCCTGTTGAGATTTGATACGTGATCACCCCCATGATGGGATCGGCTGTGAGTAGCCAATAATTGAAGGGGAGTTTTCTTGGGCTTGTGGCCTGCATCTGGACATAAGTGGACATTCTGGCAAGGCTCGGAGGCTTTTGCTCATTCTGAATCCTGCAGCTGGCTCCTGTTCGTCTGACCTCCGATTCTTGGGACTTGAGTTATCAGCTTACATGAGGTCTTGCCTGCTGATCTTGGGATTCGTCCATATTCACAGCCTATGAGCAAGAGCCCTGCTCACCGACCTGCTGATCGTGGGTTCACTAGCCCCTGCGCCTATGTGAATCAGGAGAAGCCTCTATCCTGATTCACGGACTTGGGACTTTCCAGCTTATACAACTTTTTGAGCCATTTCCTTGTTATAAATCTCTCTCTATATATACATTTATATGCTTTACTGGTTTTCTGCTCTAGAGAACCCAGCCTAAGACAACAGGGTACTATGAAAACCTGTATTCCAACAAATTTAAAAACCTAGAGGAAATGGACAAATTTCTAGAAACACTCTATCTACCTAAACTAACACAAACTGAGGTTGAAAATACGAACTGACCTATAACAAGAGAAGAGATTGAAAAGGTAATAAAAAAAACTCCCAACAAAAAAAGTCCAGGCCCAGATGGCTTCACTGGAGAATTCTACCAAACATTCAGAGAAAAGTTCACACCAGTGCTACACAAACTATTTCAGAACCTGGAAAAGGAAGGGATACTTCCAAATTCATTCTATGAAACCAGCATAACCCTAATACCAAAATCAGGCAAAGACACTACAAGAAAAGAAAATTACAGACCAATAACTCTCATAAATATAGATGCCAAAATTCTAGCCAATAGAATTCAGCGTCATATCAAAAAAATAATACACCATGACCAGGTAGGATTCATACCAGGTATGCAAAGATGGTTCAACATTAGAAAATCAATCAATGTAATCCACCACATAAATAAAATAAAGGAAAAGAATCACACGATCATCTCAATTGACACAGAAATGACATTCAACAAAGTCCAACACCAATTCCTAATAAAAAATCTCAATAAAATAGGTCTAGAAGGGAAATTCCTCAACATAATAAAGGGCATCTATGCCAAAACCTATAGCCAACATCATTCTAAATGGAGAGAAGCGGAAAACATTCCCCTTGAGAACAGGAACAAGACAAGGATGCCCTTTATCACCACTCCTATTTAACGTTGTGCTGGAAGTCCTAGCTAGAGCAATAAGGCAAGAAAAAGAAATAAAGGACATCCAAATTGGTAAGGAAGAAGTAAAACTGTCCCTATTTGCAGATGACATAATACTATATATAGAAAACCCAAAAGACTCCACAAGAAAACTACTGGAACTAATAGAAAGATTCAGTAGAGCAGCAGGATATAAGATAAACGTACAAAAATCAGTTTGATTTCTATATACCAATAGCGAACTAAGAAAAAGAAATCGGGAAAGCAATACTATTTATAATAGCCCCTAAAAAATAAAATACTTAGGAATAAATCTAAGCAGGGACATAAAAGATGTAGACAAAGAAAACTACGAAACACTACTGCAAGAAACCAAAAGAGATCTACATAAATGGAAAAACACACCATGCTCATGGATAGGTATACTCAACATTGTGAAAATGCCAATTCTACACAAAGCAATCTACAAATACAATGCAAACTCAATCGAAACATCAACAGCATTCTTTAATGAGGTGGAAAAACTAATCATTAACTTTATATGGAAAGGAGAAATGCCCCGGAGAAGTAAAGGACTATTGAAGAAGAAGAATAAAGTAGGAGGACTTGCACTACCTGACCTCAGAACCTGCTATATAGCTACAGTAGTCAAAACAGCCTGGTAGTGGCACAAACACAGACTCATTGACCAATGGAACAGAATTGAGAACCCTGATGTAAATCTACCCACCTACAGTCACTTGATCTTCCTTTGACAAAGGCCCAAGGTCCATTAAATGGGGAAAAGACAGTCTTTTTAACCAATAGTGCTGGCAATACTGAATTTCCATCTGCAAAAAAATGAAATAGGACCCATACTTCACACTGTATACAAAAACTAATTCAAAATGGATCAAAGACCTAAATATAAAACTAAAAACTATAAAGATCATAGAAGAAAAAATAGGGTCAACAATAGAGGCCCTAATACATGGCATAAACAGGATATAAACCATATCTAACAATACACAAACACCAGAAGATAAGCTAGATAACTGAGATCTTCTAAAAACTAAACACCTACGTTCATCAAAAGACTTCACCAAAAGAGAAAAAAGAGAACCTACAGACTGGGAAAAAATTTTGGTTATGACAAATCCAACAAAGCCCTAATCTCTAAAATCTATAGGAAAATCCAATACGTCTACAACAAAAAGACAAATAACTCAATTAAAAAATGTGCAAAGGAAATGAACACACACTTCACCAAAGAAGACATTCAGGTGGCTAACAGACACATGAAGAAATGCTCACGATCACTAGCCATTAGAGAAATGCAAATCAAAACTGTAATGAATTACTGTCTCACCCCCACCTTATTGGCACTAATAAAAAAAAAACAGAAAATGACAAACGTTGGAGAGGCTGCTGGGAGATTGGTACTCTTATGTACTGCTAGTGGGAATGCAAAATGGTATAATCATTCTGGAAAATGATATGATGCTTCTTTAAAAAGCTAGAAATAGAAATACCATGAGATCCAGCAATCCCATTCCTAGGAATATATCCTAGAGAAATAAGAGCTGTCACAATAATAGACACATGTTCACTGCAACATTATTCACAATAGCAAAAAATGGAACAACCTAGATGCCCATCAACAGATGAATGGATAAGCAAACTATGGTACATACACACAAGGGAATACTATACAATGATAACGAACAATGATGAACAATGATGAATCTGCGAAACATCTTACAATATGGATGAATCTGGGGGGCATTGTGTTGAGTGAAACAAGTCAATCACGAAAGGAAAAATATTGTATGAGACCACTATTATAAAGACTTCTGAAAAAGTTTACACACAAAAAGAAACAATTTTTGATGGTTCCAAGGGAGGGGAGGGGTGGGGAAGGAAAAGCACTAAATAGAAAATAGATAAGCGGTAACTTTGGCAAAGGGTAAGACAGTACACAATACTGGGGAAGCCAGCACAACTGGACCAAGTCAAGGTCATGGAAGCTTCATAGACACATCCAAACTCCCTGAGAGACCAAATTACTGGGCTGAGGGCTGGGGACCATGGTCTTGGGGGACATCTAGCTCAATTTGCATAACATAATTTATAAAGAAAATATTCTGCATCCTTCTTTGGTGAGTAGTGTCTGGTGTCCTCAAAGCTTGTGAGCAGCTATCTAAGATACTCCACTGGTCCCACTCCATCTGTAGCAAGGGAGAAGAAAACAAGAGACACAAGGGAAAGATTAGTCCAGATGACTAATGGACCACAACTACCATAGCCTCTACAAGACTGAGTCCAGCACAACTATATGATGCCTGGCTACCACCACCACCTACTGCTCTGACAGGGATCACAATAGAGGGTCCCAGACAGAGCGGGAGAAAAATGTAGAATAAAGTTTTACCCCACAAAAAAAGATGAGACTCACTGGCCTGAAAGAGACTGGAGAAGCCCTGAGAGTATGGTCCCCAGACACCCTTTTAACTCAGCACTGAAGTCACCCCTGAGGTTCACCCTTCAGCCAAAGATTAGACAGGCCCATAAAACATAACATGACTAAATGGGCACACCAACCTAGGGGCAAGGACAAGAAGCCAGCAGGGGACAGGAAAGTTGGTTATTGGGATCCCAATGTCGAGAAGGGGAGAGTGTTGACAGGTCGTGGGGTTGGAAACCAATGTCACAAAACAATATGTGTATTAATTGTTTAATGAGAAACTAATTTGCTCTGTAAATTTTCATCTAAAGCACAATAAAAACAGATTTAGAGAAATATATAATAACAAATGTTGCATGTAATATTAAGTGTAAAAAAAGAGTTCAAATAGTATGAATTATATAATTTCCTTAAAGCATGAGTTCTCTTAAGTCTTTCTCAGGAGGATTTTGTGTAAAATACACATAAACAGAACTTAAAATTTCATGTGTGTGTGGATGTGAGGAATTTACCTTACTACTGAATGATTTCAGGTAAAACTGCATTTTTATACAGAAATAACCATTTTGCATTTACAGCAAATTTTTATGTGATGAGTATATTTCATTAAAATTGCACAGGAATTCACATTCATAAAGTCTTTTTTATTCATGAAAAATAAATGTGATTATAGAGTTCAGTGGATTAGTGTTAAAAAAAAGAAAAATATCTAAAAGAGTTCGGGTCAATATTCATAGCAGTGATTCATGAGTAATTTTTATTTCTTCATTTTTCTTTTCTGTATTTTCTAAAATTTCCAGGGATATATTACTTTTACAACATGGTGTAAACTTTAAACTTATTTTTGAAAGCATGAGTACCAAGAACAAGCTTCATTAAGGAAGTCTTAAAGACTGTCTTATAGAAAAGAAATAGAACACTGTTTGACAAACTCTGGGCTAACTTCTTCAAAAGTGTTGTGGGTAGCAAGATCAAACTCTCAAGTGAAATAAATGGTAAAAAGAAAAATAACAAGCATAAAAGTAAATGTATTTTTAGAGTACCTTAAATAAAAGAAGGTATTCTCTTGCAGAAAAATCCAGGTGCATCAATGTTAAAAACTTGCTCTGCTAGATAACCCTTTTCTTTAATATTTTAGAAAAAATGCTACTACAGATGATTTCATCAGGCTTTGTTATAGCATTCTGTACTGCTTTAAAAATGTTTTGAACAAGTCTGTACTAACTTGAAATGTAATATATCTTTGCTTTTTATTCTTTTTGTTTAGTTTCTGACTTTAAGTCTCAGCAAAAGGCTTCTGTAACTACCTGATATGCTCAAAAATCATGGTGATTCAGGTCAAATTTTTTTTACTTTATCTTCAATCCATTTATTATAAGGTGAAGCTAGAGCAAACTTCCCTTATCTGCCCTAACCCATGATCCCACCTACATGTTTGATAAAATAAAGTGACCTGAATTTTGAATGTGTAAAAAGAACAGAGATATAAAAATTTTGGAATGCAAATGGATGCAACAAGAAAGGGGTGGGACAAGGACTAGAAGGCATGAGGGGACATGAAAGGTGGTGATAGGGAACCCAAGATTGGTAAAGGACAGTGTTGACATGTTGTGGGGTTGTTAACCATTGTCATAGGGCAATATGTGTACTAACTGTTTAATGAGAAACTATTTGTTCTGCAATCCTCCATTTAAGGTACAAAAAAAAAAAAAAAGAATTATCTATGCGAGATCAAATTGACAACAGCAACTTAAAAGGTTTGATGGGAAGCCTAAGGGGAAGTGAGTTGAAGATAACGGTGATGGAATAATTTGGAAAAGGATAGTGAGAATAGCAGCACAACTGGAAGAATGTAATCAATGTCACTGAATTGTACATGTAGAAACTTTCAAAATGGTGTAACTTTGGTTATGTATATTTTCACCAAAAAAAAAAAGGTCCTTAAGGTCAAGAAGGGAGAGTGTGTAATGGGAAACTATTTGTTCTGTAAACTTTCACCTCAAGTACAATAAAAATAAAAGAAAGGGTTGAATCTTCAAAGAAAGAGGAACAGATGCTGGGTGTGCAAAAACAACAGGGTCAGGAAATAGCTTACACGTTGCACATCTCACCTCCTGTGCTCATAGCAGACATTGCTAATCGAAAATGGTACCCTCTTCCACTGAACTTGGAGGTGGCCTTAGATTTCTTTTCAACACAATATTATAGGCAGCCTCTGCCACTTTATCAGAAACATCATATGGGATAAAATCTGTTTACCATAATAGGCTTAAAGAGTATTGCTCACACAAACATTTGCATTTTAACAGTCTTCAAAATCTTAACCTCAAGCGTTAATGTGGAAGTTGGAGACACCAATTTAAGAAAAATGGGGGAGATATTTGGGACAGGGAGCATCTTTTCTCTTGCTCCTCAAATCTAGATCATCATAAGTAGTCCTCTGCTTATGCATAGTAGGGTCTTAATGGGCTAGTGTGTGAAGAGCAAAGACCCTCCTTGCTCTACCACAAGAATACTAAAAATGGCTGGTGATTTCCTCTCTGGGAACACTTTGCTGGAATTTGAAGGGAATAGCAAAGAGAAGATGCACTGTTGTTGTTGTTAGCTGCTGTAGAGAGGCCCTCAAGCGCAACTGAACAAAATACTACCATATCCTTTGCCATCCCCATGATCAATTGAGGATCAGACTGTTGTGATCCATAGGGTTTTCATTGTTTGATTTTCAGTAGTAGACCATCAGGCCTTTCTTTCTAGTCTGTCTTACTGTGGAAGCTCCACTGAAACCTGCTCACCATGGATGACCCTGCTGGTATTTGAAATACTGGTGGCATAGCTTCCAGCATCATAGCAACTCACAAGCCCCCACAGTCAAAAAAACTGACAGGCAGGTGATGAGAAAGATTCATAGGATAGTAAAATACTGTTCTGTACCTGGGGGATATTAAGCCAGCCAGTCTGCTCCACCAGGAAAGAGTACAATATCTTCTTCTGTTCTAGAGCTTTTCCAAACTTTTCAGTCCATAGTTTACTGTTTGCAACTTTAAAGTGATGGCATCTGTAGATATAATTTATCTTAATCAGTGTGCATTAGCTGACTTTTTTCATTCAATAAACATTTTAAATCTCTGAATATGTGGCTTGAATGTATTTACTGGAAACTTTGAAATAATTTTTTCAGTTTACTTTTTTTTTTCCTTGATGAAATAGGGACAAGATATACATAACTGGTAAGTTATTTTACCTCTGGAAAAGCTCAAATGTATTATTTACAAACACTTTTGTAAATATCTGAAGGAAATTACAAAAAAAATCAAAGGACCAATGAGATCTTGTTATTTCACAAGAATTGATGCCTTTATAGTAGATGCTAGCTATATTAATTCTCTAACTCTGATTCCATGTTTGTGATATGAAACTCAACAAAGAAATATTACAGTTATGGGTACAGTTTTCCCTCAAGCAGTCCGAGGAACATTTGAGACCAGACAGAACATGAAAAGGTTAAAGGTTGCAGTTCAGAGGTTGATGCTTAGCCTTTGAATTTACTAATTGAAAGTCCAGTTAAGTCAGCACAAGGTATTTAGAGAGGTTTATTAGTGACACTGGAGTTCCTGGCTGGTACAAATGATTAACACTGTAGGCTGCTAACTGAAAGGTTGGAGGTTAGAGTTCACCCAGAGGTACCTCGGAAGAAAGGCCTGGTAATCTATTTTTGAAAAATCAGTCATTGAAAACCCTATGGAGCACAATTCTACTCTGCTACACATGGGGTCGCTATGAGTAGAAGTTGACTCAATGGCAACTTGTTCACTTTATTTACTTGCAGGATAATTGGAGGATAGTTGAATGTCCTTATGTGGTACAAATGGTTTGAGCTCAACTGCTAACCTAAAGATTGGCAGTTTGAACTCACCCAGTGGTACAGTGAAAGAAAAGACTTAGGGATCTGCTTCTGTTAAGATTACAGCCAAGAGGAGGCAGAGTCAATATGGCACTATAGATAAAAGTACCACGTTGTCCCTCCACAGCAAAGACCTGAAAAACTAAGTAAAACAGAGATAAATGTCAGTCCTGGAACCCTAAGCATAAAATGAAGAGGTAAAGAACTCAACCAAGCACCAGATGGAATAAGAAACTGAGAGAACAGAGAGCGAGGAGAGTTAAGAGTGGAGGTCTCTTATCAGCTAACGCAGCACAGATCCAGCATCTTGGACTCCTGTCAGAGATCAGTGAACAGGGAGTAGGAGAAAGCAGATTCACGGAGCTCCCAGCAGAAGACAGAGTACCCAGTAACCAGTGAGACAGACTTTCCCACTCCCCACCCTGCCTCCTCCTGCTCAACCTTGGCTACTTGCCAGCAGGCCGATCCACAGCTTCCCAGTAAGATGATTCCTGGATTCCTGGAGGACTGATTCACTGCTTCCCTGCAGGCTGATCTGCCACATCCCAGCGGGCCGCAACCGCAGCAGGGGAGATGCAGGTTCCATGCCATGTGGATTTGCCCCGCCCACACCGACCGGCTTCTTTATTACCATCTCTTTGTTGCTGGTGTTGCTTTCTTTGGCCTCTTTTGGTTTCTTCCTTCCTCTCACCACCTCCCCCTCCTTTCTCTCGAACACCTGACTCCATGTGCCATCTTTGCTTCTTCTTTTTTTTTTTTAATATTTTATTGTACTTCAGGTGAAGGCTTACAGAACAAATAGTTTCTCATGAAACAGTAGTACACATATTGTTTTATGACGTTGGTTAACAACCCCATGACATGTCAACCGTCTCCCTTCTCGACCTTTTTTTTTTTTTTGGTGAAAATACACATAGCCAAAGATACACCATTTCAAAAATTTCTACATGCACAGTTCAGTGACATTGACTACGCTCTTCCAAGTGTGCTGTTATTCTCACTTAAGATGAAGGCTTACAGAACAAAATAGTTTCTCATTTAACAGTTACTACAAATGTTGCCCTATGACAATGGTTAACAATCTCACAACACATCAACAATATCCTTACTCAACCTTGGGTTCCCTATCACCAGCTTCCTTGTCCCCTTCTGCCTTCTGGCCCTTGTCACTGGACTCCTGTACCTCATTAGTCTCATTTGGTTTTACGGGGCTGTCCACCCCCAGGCTGAACAGTGAACCTTGGAGATAACTTCACCACTGAGCTAAAAGGGTGTCTGGGGGCCATACTCTCATGGTTTCCCCAGTCTCCTTTAGGCCAGTAAATCTGGTCTTTTTTTTTGTGAGTTAGAATTATGCTCTATATCCTTCTCCAGCTCTGTCCAGAACCCTCTGTTGTGGTCAGACATCTTTGCTTCTTTTTGACAGGCTGTGAAGTGCCACTCAGCTGGGGATCTGCTTCCCAGTTCTGCTCTACTTTGCTAGTGGGATCCTTGGGGGCTTTTTTTCTTTTTTTTTAGTTTGTTTGTTTTCTCTTTTTTTTTTCCTTTTTATTTTTCTTCATTTCTTGGTTTCCTGTCTCTTTCTACATACTTCTTTTCCTATCTCCTGACTACCTGGCACTGTGCATCATCTCCACCCTTTCTAGCCAGGCAGTACTGAGTGGCTTGGGAGCGACTTTCCCAGTCTGTGCAGCTGTGGTGGTAGGATCCCTGGGGACATTTTTTAATTTATTTATTTTATTTTTTCCTTTTTATTTTTCTTCATTTCTCAGTTTCTTGTCTCTCCACTCCAATGGCACTCCAATGGCTCCCTCAGCACTTTTTTTTTTTTTGCTTCTATTTCTCTCTCCTATCTCTTCTTTTCCATACTCAACCTAGCTCCACACATCACAACCTCCCATTCTTTCCCTCCTGCCTATCTGTACTGTGTGCTGAACCTTGCACTCCTGAGCAGCACAGGAACAGCCCACTAAGACCTGTCCTCCACTGACCCCCAGCTCACCTTGTCTGCCCCAGTATGTGCCACAGATAACCCATCCCAGCCCCTCCCCTTCAGCTGGACCTGCCCTGCTGCATCATAGCTGAGCAACTGGCCCTGCACATTGCAGAAGGAGGTGAAAAATATCGTGTCCACAGATGAGCAAACAACATAGAATGCACAGCCCACCTGCTCAGACATAACAATAAAACAAAAACACAGGCCAAAACAAACAAATCTACAATCAATAAACAAGGAAAATAACTACTGAATGTCTTGGAGACAGCAGAAAATGTCGAAACATAAAAAAAGAGGACAGGATGGTTCCAGGAGGTATCCAAAACAAAACATCAGATGACTTTCAGTAGAAGAAAAGGCACTAAAACTACCTGATAGGGAATTCATATCTATAATATTCAGAGATATCCAAGAGTTGAAGCAAAAAGCAGACAAAAATGAGGAAAAAATAGACAAGTTCATGGAAAAGGCAGACAAATTTATGGAAAATAGAGAAAAAAATGGAAGAATTCAGGAAAATAATACAGGAACAAAAATGCCAAAATAAATTCACAACTAGAAATCATACAAAACAACAATTAGAAATCCAAAAGATAAACAACAAGATTTCAGACATGGACAGTGTCATAGAAGGGCTGAGGAACAGTTTTGAAACAATGCAAGACAGGATTTGCGAAATTGAAGACAAACACTTGGATACAATTTTGTTTGAGGAAAGATCAGAAAAAAGAACAAAGAAAAATGAAAAAAATCCTGAGGATTATGTGGGATAGAATCAAAAGCAATTTGCCTGTGATCAGAGTTCCAGAACAGGGGGAGAAAATGGACAACACAGAGAAGATCATTAAAGACTTGCTGACAGAAAAACTTCCAAAATATCATGAAAGATGAAAAGCTGACCATCCATGAAGCTCAACAAACCCCATACAGGATAGACCTCAAAAGAAAATCACCAAGGCATGTCATAATCACACTTGCTAAAACCAAAGACAAAGAAAAAATCCTGACAGCAGCTCGAGAAAAACAAAAAGTCACATACAGAAGGGAAACAATAAAGATAAGCTCTGATTACTTGGCAGAAACCATGCAGGCAAGAAAGCAATGGGATGACATATATAAAACTTTGAAAGAAAAAAATTGCCAAACAAGAATAATATATCCTGCAAAACTCTCATTCAAACAGGATGGTGAAATGAGACATTTCCAGATGAACAGAAATTAAGGCACTATGTAAAAACCAAACCAAACTTACAAGAATTATTGTTAAAGGGAGTCCCTCAGTTTGAGAACAAACAACATCTGTTAGAGCAGCACCCCACACTCTTGGTGCCATATTCTGCCTTAGTCATCTAGTGCTGCTATAACAGAAATACCACAAGTGGATGGCTTTAACAGAAAGAAATTTATTTTCTCACAGTAAAGTAGGCTATAAGTCCAAATTCAGGGCACCAGCTCCAGGGGAAGGCTTTCTCTATCTGTTGGCCTTCTCATCAATCTTTCCAGGGACTAGGAGCTTCTCTTCACAGTGACCCCAGATCCAAAGGACACGTTTTGCTCCTGACACTGCTTTCTTGGTGGTATGAAGTCCCCAACTCTCTGCTTGCTTCCTTTTCCTTTTATCTCTTGTAAGATAAAGGTGGTGCAGGCCACACCCCAGGGAAACTCCTTTTACATTGTATCAAGGATGTGACCTTAGTAAGGGTGTTACAATCCCACGATAATCCTCTTTAACATAAAATTACCATCACAAAATAGAGGGCAGCCACACAATACTGGGAATCATGGCCCAGCCAAATTGACGCACTCATTTTTGAAGGGGATACAGTTCAATCCATGACACATTATAATAGTAGTAGTCTTCAACACAACACTCACGGTAAAGGACAGAACATCTAGAAACTCAACAAGGATACAGAAGATCTAGAGGCCAAAGTCAGCCAACTTGAACTCTTAGACATATATAGCACATTCTACCCAACAGCTGCAGAGTACATACTCTTTTCCAATGCACATGGATTGTTCTCAAGAACGACTACATATTAGGCCACAAAACAACCCTCAACAAAATCCAAAACATTGAGATAGAAAATTAACTACAGAAATAGAGCAAGGAAAAAAAATAAATTACAAGGAAACTAAATAACACTCTGCTTAAAAAGCACTGGGTAATAGAAGAAATCAAATATGGAATAAAAAAATTGCTAGAATTAAAGGAGAATGAAAACACATTGTACCAAAACCTTTGGGACACAGCAAAGACGGTGCTCAGAGGTCAATTTATAGCAATAGACGCACACATCAAAAAAGAAGAAAGGGACAAAATTGAAACATTAGCTACACAACTGAAACAAATAGAAAGAGAACAGCAAAAGAAGCCCACAGGAAATAATAAAGGTCAGAGTAGAAATAGATGAAATAGAGAACAGAAAAACAATAGATAGAATCAACAAAATCAAAAGTTGGTTCTTTGAAAGGATCAACAAAATTGACAAACCACTGGCCAAACTGACAAAATAAAAACAGGAGAGGATGCAAATAACCCAAATAATAAATGCAATGGGGGACGCTATACTCCAACAAATTTGAAAATCTAGAGGAAATAGACAAATTTCTAGAAACACACTACCTACCTAAACTATCACAAATTGATGTGGAAAACCTGAACAAACCCATAACAAGAGAAGAGATTGAAAAGATAATAAAAAAATTCCAAACAAAAAAAAGCCCTGGCCCAGATGGCTTCACTGGAGAATTCTACCAAACATTCAGAAAAGAGCTTATACCAGTACTGCTCAAACTATTTCAGAACATAGAAAATGAAAGGATACTTCCGAATTCATTTTACGAAGCCAGCATAACCCTGATACCAAAACCAGGCAAAGATGCCACAAAAAAAAGAAAATTACAGACCAATACCTCTCATGAATATAGATGTCAAAATTCTCAACAAAATTCTAGCTAATAGAATTCAGTATCATATCAAAAAAATAATACACCACAACCAGGTAGGATTCATACCAGGTATGCAAGGATGGTTTAACATTAGAAAATCAATCAACGTAATCCACCACATAAGTAAAATAAAGGAAAAGAATCACATGATCATCTCAATTGACACAGAAATGGCATTCAGCAAAGTCCAACACCAATTCCTGATAAAAACTCTCAATAACATAAGTATAGAAGGGAAATTCCTCAACATAATAAAGGGCTTCTATGCAAAACAAACAGCCAGCATCATTCTAAATGGAGAGAAGCTGAAAACATTCCCCCTTGAGAGCAGGAACAAGACAAGGATGACCTTTATCACCACTCCTATTTAACGTTGTGCTGGAAGTCCTAACTAGAGCCATAAGGCAAGAAAAAGAAATAAAGCACATCCAAATTGGTAAGGAAGAAGTAGAACTGTCCCTATCTGCAGATGACTTAATACTCTATATAGAAAACCCAAAAGACTCCACAAGAAAACTACTGGAACTAATAGAAAGATTCAGCAGAGCAGCAGGATATAAGATAAACATACAAAAATCAGTTTGACTCCTATATACCAATAAAGAGAACTATGAAAAGGAAATCAGGAAAGCAATACCATTTATAATATCCCCTAAGCAAATAAAATTCTTAGAAATAATTCTAACCAGGGATGTAAAAAGACCTGTACAAAGAAAACTACAAAACACTACTGCAAGAATCCAAATGATACCTCCACAAATGAAAAAATATACCATGCTCATGGATAAGTAGACTCAACATTGTGAAAATATCAATTCTACCCAAAGCAATCTACAAATACAGTGCAGTCTTGATCCAAATACCAACAGCATTCTTTAGAAATGGAAAAACTAATCATTAACTTTATATGGAAAGAGAAGTGGCTCCAGACAAGGAAAGCATTGTTGAAGAAGAAGAATAAAGTAGGAGGACTCACACTACCTGATCTCAGAACCTATGCTACAGCTATGGTATTCAAAACAGCCTGGTACTGGTACAACAACAGATACATTGACCAATGGAACAGAATTGAGAACCCAGATGTAAATCCATCCACCTACAGTCACCTGATCTTTGGCAAGGGCCCAAAGTCCATCAAATGGGGAAAAGACAGTCTTTTTAACAAATGGTGCTGTCAAACTGGGATGTCCATCTGCAAAAAAATGAAACAGAACCCATGCCTCACATCATACACAAAAACTAATTCAAAATGGATCAAAGATGTAAATATAAAACCCAAAACTATAAAGATCATAGAAGAAAAAATAGGATCAAACTCACTGAGGGACCAAATTACTGGGCTGAGGGCTGTGGGGACCATAGTCTCAGGGAACATCTGGCCAATTGGCATACATAGTTTATAAAGAAAATGTTCTACATTCTACTTTTTTGAGTAGCGTCTAGGGTCTTAAAAGCCTGTGAACGGCCATCTAAGATAGTCCACTGGTCTCACTCCTTCAGGAGCAAGGGAAAATGAAGAAAACTAAAGACACAAGTGAAAGATTAGCCCAAAGGACTAATGGCCCACAACTACCACGGCCCCCAACAGACTGAGTCCAGTACAACTAGATGCTGCCTGGCTACCTCCACTGACTGCTCTGACAGGGATCACAATAGAGGTCCCCGACAGAGCTGGAGAAAAATGTAGAACAAAATTCTAACTCAAAAAAAAGACCAGACTTACTGGCCTCACAGAGACTGGAGAAACCCTAAGATTATGGCCCCTGGACACCTTCTATAAATCTTTGAAGTTTACCCTCAGTAATGAAGTCACTCTGGAGGTTCACTTTTAGCCAAAGATTAGACAGATCTATAGGAACAAAATGACACTAAAGGGGCACATCAGCCCAGGGACAAGGCCTAGAAGGCAGGAGGGGACAGGAAAGCTGGTAATAGGGAACCCAAGGTCGAGAAGGGAGAGTACTGACATGTCATGGGTTTGTTAACCAAAGTCATAAAACAATATATGTACTAACAGTTTAATGAGAAGCCAGTTTGTTCTGTAAACCTTCATCTAAAGTACAATAAAAATAAAAAAAAAAAGAGAGAGACTTAAAAAACAAAAACGATTACAGCCAAGAAAACCCTATGGAGCAGTTCTACTCTGTAACACATGGGGCCACCATGAGTTGGAATAGACTTGACAGCAACTAGCAACTAACAACAACAGTGGTTAAGTATAAGCAGTAATAAAAGGAAGCATTCAATTTTTAAAGTCGAGTTATTCATCTGGCTGATAGTTAAACACTGCTTGAACAGACAGGAGAAAAATATTAGATTGCTTCTGTTTTTTCCCGTCTCTACTGAGACTTAAGTGAAACCTAAGTAGCTCTTGCATTTTGATGGTGAAGACACCTAATTCGGTTTATTTTCAAGAAAAGGGCTAGTGAGGCCACTCCTGAAATTTTGCCTGGGAGGGGCCACATATTTCTATTATCCTCTGTTTCCAATTGTGAGCACTATAATTTTATTTTCTGCAATTTTGACTGAGGATTTCATGTTTTTCTCAATGCATTCATTCGTTCAACTTCTTTCCACGAAAATTATGTCATTAATTTAATTACTGAGAGTCTTTATTTGTATTTAACTTACAATAAATATATGCTTGGAATTGCTTAATAGAGTATTATTTCTGGTAACAAGTAAAACAACCCCTGTTGCTAATAAATGTAACGAAGAAAGAGAGAAGACCGCTGGGATTCATCATATACAGCAGATAGTCTAGCTGTTGTAAAACTGGTCATTTATTATATATTACCATATTTATATTTTCAATGTTTGTGTTGTCCAAGAGGATTTTTGTTGCAAAAGAATGGTAACGGAGGCCAATAACTACTAATATAGCTAGATAAGTTCCTTGTAGAAAAGTGGAGAAGTCTATAAGAACATTTTATGCTAAATTTTCTAGGAACTGTGGAGAGCTGTGAATAGCTGGGTTTCAGCCAATTTTTTGACAGCATATAAATAATTTGATGTATACCAAAGGAGCTTTGGAAAAGTTAAGATGAGCTTTCCCTTAGAGACCTGGCTGCATTAAGCTGAACTGCTGAATATAGGTGGAAAAACAGTCTACTGCTTTTTCTAGTTCAATTGGTTCAAAAAGATACCCCGTTTCCAGCTTTGCACCCCAACAGTTAAGTATATGGGCCTAAAAATGGGGCCTCTTTTGTATATCTTAACTTTTATACCTTAACTTTGCTTTTAGAGTTACCGTAAAGGAAAGAAAAACTAGTTAATTAAAGTTTGTAACAGGGTTCAATCATTTTCAGACCCACCAATGTTTCCATTATCCAATAGATTCGGTTTGACTCTACCCATATTTCTGTTATCTCTTATTTCTCCTAGCTTCAGCTGGCTTCACACACTTCTACTCACCCTCACTCCTGGCCTCTGCATTTAAAAGATGCTGGGGCAAACCTGAAATGTATTTATGCAATGAATACCTTAACTGTATCTCTGTCTAGACATGCAATGTGAAGTGAAGAATTATCCCAATTATTCACATTCCTTGTGGCAAATACTGTGTTGGGCTAACTAGTTAGAAACTCTATTTTGCATGAACGTGTGAATTTAAGTATTCAAATGAAATTGGTGTCTAAGAAAATTATCTGGACAGTTTTGTAGGAGGTGATTGTCAAGAAGACAATAGAATTTGTTAAGTGCTTCCCAAACTTTGTACACGAGACCACAGATGCTAGAGGCTGGGATGGAGTAAACAGAGGGTATGGAAATTAAATAAGTGTAGGAAATGTTGGACACATTTACACATTGGACACATTTACACATTGACAAAACTGTTGTGATAAATCCTGCACTAAATAAACCTCTTTGATTTTTTTCTGACATGACCATTATTAAATTTATTTGACAAGGGAGCCTTTTTTTCCACATAAAAACTACAAACGTTATGAAAAACTAGCATTTTGCTAAACATACTTTGAGAAATGCTAATCTGAACAAACCCCTCATTTTACAGATGCTGAAACTGTCCATGGAGATTAAGTTGCATGCCCTAAATCCCACAGTTAATTAGTGGCTTAGCGGGGCCTGAAATCTAGGACTCCTGATGTGTTAAGCTTTAGTATTCTATACCCAACTTGTTTTTTTAATCTATAGTGCCCAAATTCAGAAGATAATTTGGCAACACTTGCTACTTTTTTAAAAGCTTTCTGAAGATTGAGGTGTAATTTAAATAAATTTTACCCTTTTTAGTGTGCAGTTCTACGAGCTTTAAAACAACCACCACTATCAATAGTTCCATTTATTTCTTGAAAACTTAAATTTAAATTTTCTTTTAAAGGTGTGCTCAAATACATTAAGAAAATTTCAATAGATACATATATGTTATGGATTGAAATGTTTCCCCCCAAAATATGTGTTGTATATCCTAACCTCTGTATCTTTCTATGAGCTGGAATCGACTCAATGGCAACAGGTTTTGGTTTTGTTTGGTTTTATACCTGTAGATGTCATCCCATTTGGAAATAGGGTTTTCTTTGTTAGTTAATGAGGCCGTATCAATGTAGAGTGTGTCTGTCTTAGTCATCTAGTGCTGCTCTAACAGAAATGTCACAGGTGGATGGCTTTTAACAAAGAGAAGTTTGTTGTCTCACAATACACTAGGCTACATGTCCAAATTCAGGGCATCAGCTCCAGGAGAAGGCTTTCTCTCTCTATCGGCTCTGGAGGAAAGTTCCTGTGATGCATCAGTCTTCCCTTGGTCTGGGAGATTCTCTGCGCAGGAACCTCAGGTCCAAAGGACATGTTCTGCTTCTGGTACTGCTTTCTTGGTGGTATGAGGTTCCCATGTGTCTCTGCTCACTTCTCTCTTTTATATCTCAAAAGAGATTGGATTAAGACATTATCCAATCTTGTAGACCTCCTAAGTATAACCTCATCATAGTGATAGAGTTTAAGGAAATCACATCAGATTACACAATCATACAATACTGGGAATCATGACTCAGTTAAGCTGACAGCCTTTTTTGAGGGGACACAATTCAATCCATGACAGTGTCTTAAGCCCATCACTTTTTAAACATAAAAAGAACAGATTAAGGATGAAAGCAAGAATGGGGGAAGGGTAGATGCCAAGTGGAGATCTCCGAGGAACTGAGGAACAGAAGCTGAAAGAGACAAGGGCTTTCCTCCAGAGCTGATAGAGAGAGAGCCTTCCCCTAGAGTTGGCGCCCTGAATTTGGACTTCTAGTCTCCTAAACTGTGAGAAAATAAATTTCTGTTCATTAAAGTCACCCACTTGTGGTATTTCTGTTACAGTAGCACTAAGAAACTAAGACAATATATTTACATGCGTTTACAAGCTGCTTGAGCCTTCTAGGCAGTCTCAATCAATGCAGTTGACTGTATAAACTTCAAGAACAGCAGTAAGTAGAAACATTAAATTGGGAAGAAGGAATGACAAGCCAAATAGCCAAAGGTGAAGCTGTCCTATAAGAAGAACACACAGTCTAAGGAATTACAAATTGGGCCCTCCCTTCTAACTAATGGGCTGTGCGTAAACTTCTAAAGGGGAGGAAAGTAGGAGAGCAAGAAATAACCTTGAGTAGACCAATACTCATTGCTGCACTATACACAATAGCCAAAAGGCAGAAACAACCTAAATGTCCATTAATAGGTGAATGGATAAACGAAATGTGGTACATACATACAATGGAATATTACTCAGCCATAAAAAAGAAAAGAAGTCCTGATACATGCTACAGCGTCGATGAACTTGAAACCATTACACTGAATGAAATAAGTCTGTCACAAAAAGACAAGTAGTATATGATCTTATTTATATGAAATGGGCAGATGTATAGATACCAAAACTAGAGGTTACCAGGGGTGGGAGGAAGGGGTAAAGGGACACTGAGCTTCTGTTAATGGTGGTGCAATAGTTGAGAAAAGTATAGTGGTGATGGTTGCACAACATGATGAACGCAATACCTGAATTATACACATAAAAATTGTTGAATTGGCAAATGTTTTGTGTTATATATTTTTACCACAATAAAAAAAAAAAAGAAGGAAATAATCTTGAGAGGTAAGTCCTGGGAAAAAGACCCCAAAGAATGCTAAATTCAAGGGAAGGCCATTTCTCATTAGAAATGCAGTTCTTTCAATTCACCCTATAATTTTTCCTTTCTCCATCTTACTCTTGTTCTTTTTAAGTTCATTTGTGAACGGAATCAAAAAGTCTCCCCCCCCTCTTTTTTTATTCCTTCTGCCGCTCTGTGATACATATTATTCCGTGGTGAGCTAAAATCACCATGCTTTAGTTAAATACCAGTCATTGGAAGCCCCTTGGAATCATTTAGTTTTGAGAATAGAACTCCTAACTTCAGTTTCATAGCATAAGTACACTTATGCTACTTGATTATAGTTTCCAAGTGAATTCTATCTTTAAAATGCCATGCCCTTTTTTGTTTCTGAGGCAAAATGGGCTCTGATCCAAACCAGCAAGACTCACTTGTATGAACTTCATTCTTTTTGTCCAGACTTTCTTTGCTCTTCTTAAACATTTCAGAATAACTGGGTCAGAGAGCATACCTTAGGCAGGACTTCCCTTTATAGATGTCACCCCCTGAGTGGTAACACATCCTGTTTGCCCTAACTTTGGCCTGGCCTGTTTGTTTCACAAAACAACCAGCTTTAACCAGGCTAGATGGAAACAAGAGATAGATACTCCACAGGAGGGGAGAGTACTCCTGTTGTGCAGGTATTTTTTTGTCCAACTTTAACATGAAAAGAACTTGGTAAGAAAGAAAACATGAAGCTCTAGAAAAGAACAACAATTGCCATGTGGAGGCAAAATGAGAGTGAGTTGTGTATTCTGACTCTCCACAGGGTTTACACTGGGGAGAGAGGAGGCTGCTGGGCCTCTTCCTGCCGGTCAGATGGCTGAGCAAAAAAAGTACAACCCTAGTGCACGCTAGCTATTCCCCATGTGCTGCTGAGCCCTGACTCCTGTCCCTCTGCTCCAGCTGGGGCCCACATGGAAACCACAGGCACGATGATGTTTGTGAATGCAACCCCCGACTTTCTGTCCACAGGAAGACATGGTCATAGAATGGCACGTAGGAGAGAGCTCTTTAAATCAACAGGATGGGCAGATCACCCAGTGAGGCCCTCTATTACAATGAGCTCCTGCTACAGGTCTGAAACCGACATATAAGGTGATTTATATGCTTTTTCTCATTTAGTACCTACAACAGCCTTATGAGATAAAGACTACAAAAAAATCCCTATTTTACAGTACCATAACCTGAGGTCCAAAGAGATTAAGTAACTTTCTCAAGCTCCAAAGTAAGTAAGTGACAAAGATGGGATTTGAACCCAAGTCTGGTTGACTCCAAACCATATGCTCGCTACAGGTTTACTGCATTGCGAGCTAATGCAGTGAAAGGAACTAACTTTTGGTCTGCATTTTTTTCTTAAGTCATATGACCTCAAACAGGAGCAAATCTTTTGGCTACTTAAAGGACTATTTGTTCTTGTTTTTAAGATGGTAGATTCTTTGGTATGATTGTTTGACATAAGATGATTCTTGCTGAAGTTTACAGAAGACACTGATGCTGGTATATACATGTTTTACTCACTGGATGGTAATGACTAATATATTTAGCTAGGCAGTTAAATCAGTTAATCCATGAACAAAAGTAAACTTGAAAATTTAAATGGAAACTTCACCCCTCACCCATTTCCCAACAGTCAGGGAAGGGTGCTCTGAATTGCCCTATTAGTTTCTTCAATTCATTAATTTATTCTCTTATGCAGACACAGCCTTAGTAAAAAGACATGAAAAGAAGCATCCGATGGTGTATCACATGTTTAAAATGAGTGGAAAACTTGTGTCTACATGAAAACCTGCACATGAATGTTTACAGCAACTAAAATAATAATTATCAAAATTGGGAGCAACCAAGATATCCTTTAATAGGAGAGGGGATAAACAAATTGTAGTACATCCATACAATGGAGTATCGTTCAGTGATAAAAAGAAACACACTATCAAGCTACAAAAAGACATGGAGAAAACTTAAATGCATACTTCTAAGTGAAAGAACCCAATCTGAAAAAGCTATACACTGTATGATTCCAACCATATGACATCCTAGAAAAGGCAGAACTATACAGACAGTAAAAAGATCAGTGATGACCAGGGGTTCAGGGAAAGGGAAGGAGAGATAAATAGGTGAAGCACAAAGCCTTTTTAGAGCAGTGAAACTATTCTGTATGATACTGTAATGGCAGACACATGATATTATGCATTTGTCAAAACCCTTTGAAGTGTATAACATAAAAAGTGAACTCTAATGTAAACCATGTACTTGGGTTAATGGTAATGTAGCAATATCAGTTGCAACAGATGTACCACATGAATGCAAGAGGTTAATAGGAGAAACCATGTGCGAGGAGAGGGAATATATGGGAACTCAATGTATTTTCTGCACAATTCTTCTGTACACCTAAACTGCTCTAAAAAGTAAAGTGTGTGTTTGTGTGTGTGTGTGTGTATACATACGTAGTGTTTGACAGGAAGCTATCAGCTAGTCCAGTGCCATGAAAGAAACCCCCAGAGAATTTAGCACTCATTCAGTGAAGTCAACAGAAGCTTTCTGGGTTCTCAGTCTTCTCACTGGCCTCACGTTCCTGAACATATTTGTTTTGAGCATTTCATGTGGGATGCAGAATTCAAATTTCTCTGAAAACTGCTATTTTCTAAGGTAGATATTAGCATGTCACTGATTAATAAATAACATAAAACTCATACCAACCACAGGAATATTGGGTCTCCTGTTGCCTCACAAGTTTCCCAGACAGCTGAAAGAATTACTAGAAAGATATTCAGAAGGTAATAAAAGAATCTTACCTTATATATATTTTTGTGGGAATTTACGTATGCTATTGTTTACTATATCCTATCAGATATGGTGAAATAAACGCGACAGTGACATTTGGAATGAACCAAAAGCTTTAGTTATGTGCCATACATATGGAAATAAGATGGATTTCCAAGACGTTTTAAGGAAAGCGCATTAACTCATTTTTATTTTACTTTTTTCCCTCAATATAACATGGCACACATAGACCATATGGGAAATACATTCACCGTTATAAGCATTCAAACGAATTCTCTGGTATGGAAAGTTATAGCCAGTGAAAGTGTTTGTAGCAAGACCTAGAGCCCATGTCAACATGTAGGTCTTGATGCATGTGGTGGCCCAGCTAAAATTTTTGATTTATTAGTAGCTTCCAGTATACTCTTTGATACTATTGTTATAAAAGGAATAGAAAAAAGTTAGATCAATATCGCCAATGGATTTTTATGTGAATCAAATGATATAATTCATATAGTGTTTTGAAAACTGTAAGATACTTTATAAAAAAGAGTTTATTCTACACAATGTGAATGAATCTTGGAAACATACTGTTAAGTGAAAAAAGAAAATCACAGAAGATTTTATAGAGTGTCATATCTTTTTGATATATCTAAAAAACAAGCAAAACCAAACAAAATATTGTTTAGGCTACCTACATATGTAATCCGTCCATCAGTTGGTCATACTGTGGTGACTTCCTTGCATGTTGCTGTGATGCTGGAAATTATGCCATCCATATTTCAAATATCAGTGGGGTCACCTATGGTGGACGGGTTTCAGCGGAGCTTCCAGACTAAAGACAGATTAGGAGGAAAGGCCTGGCGTTCTACTTCCAAAAATTAGCCAATGAAAATCCTATGGATCACAACAGAATATTGCCTAATATAGTTCTGGAAGATGAGCCCCCTAGGTTGGAAGTCACTCGAAATATATAGTAGCCACAACAATGGACTTGAGAAATCGTGAATATAGTGCAGGATCTGGCAGCGTTTCATTCTGCTGTACATGGGATCACCATGAGTCGGAGCCAACTCAACAGCAGCTAACAACAACATGTGTGATAAAACTGTATAAAGAAAGGAAAGAAATGATCAGCACAGAATTCAGTGTAGCCATTACTTCTCTCGGTGAGACATGAAGATGAGATAGGCTAAGGATACACAGGTAGAGTCTCGGTCTAGTTTTAGGGTAGGTGCTAGGTTCATGCATGTTCGTTACAACATTATGCTCTAAAAGTTAAACAAATATCACCTATTTTTTAGTTATCAAAATTATATTAAAAAGATAATGAAAGTGTTTATTTCACATGAACGGTGCTATATAAAAATAAGAAAATTCGGATCTCAATTTTGTCTCTAAATCACTGATTATATTTTAGGTTTCTCATGTTCTTAAAATTGTTTCCTTCTCATCTTTCCTTTTTCCCTCCTTTTCTCTTTTCTGCTTCTACATTCATCCACATACTTGTTTTGGATATGTACCAGCACCAGAAGCTGTGTAGCAGAGTTCCATGAAATAGCTCAGTAGTACTGGAGACTTTCAAACCAGACTCTGCCACTTGCCGTCTGTGACTTTGAGCAAGGACATTAAACATCTCTGTGTTTTAATTTCCTCATCCTTAAAATGGATATAAAGGTCAAACTTATTTTAAAGGACTGGGGATTAAATTAGGTAATACTTGCAAAGTGCTTCATGATGTTGTTAAATTAGATAAATCCTGTGCTGGCATTGGTGGTACAACAATAAGAGAGATTTGGTTCCAGTCTTGCACAGCTCACGAGCCAGGCTCTTCAGAAACAGAAATTGGCTGCTACATGCACCATAACATTACATAAATAACATGGCTTACACAAACAAACAAAAATTCTACTGTACACATATTTTGAGAAAGAATAAATGACTTAGTGTGTTACCAGCATTAGTTAGATTAGCCTCCTGAAGATGAAAGAATGGTGTCCTTCAATCCAGCTCCTGAAATAATCCTACATATTCACTCTTCCCTGGAGAGATAACTTAAAGACCTCACAGATGGAAGTGGTGGCCTCATGAGATAAAACTGTCAGGCTACTCATTAATTACCGTGATGAACTGTTGACAAAATATTAGACCAATGCAAGTTCATAGACAGAGACAAAGAGGAGCTAAAGATACACAGTGATTTTCTTGTTATTGCAAGAACTGCTACAAACGGTGACCTCTACGACTGGATTGTGATCTCTAGACCCAAGAAAAACTAAGGAATAAAGCTAAAATTTCAGTCCAAGTAATTACAACCATGGGATAAGAATCTTATTTGCAGGAATTAATTATTTACATATTTTTCAAAGTCTCTGGGGATAAATATGCATTTTCTGTTCCCTTTGGTGATAAAAATGCGTTTTGTCTCGTGTTCTTTTTTGAAGACAATCCTGTAATTATTTGCTGGCTCGTTAACTCTCAGGACTGCATGAAAAATTATGATTTTTAAGACTAATTTGAGATATTGCAGTTTAGTATGAGAGTGTTTTTTTTTTCTTAAAGACATCCAAGTTATGATGAAGTTGTTATAAGATGTAAAATTAGCTAGCAAAAAATTATGACAATTACAGTAACCAGAAGTCATAAAAACAAAATATGCAAACATGTGGTTTGGGGTAGAAACCAGATGAAAAGTTTTTATGAACGTCAAGCTAAAAGCAGGAGAAGGAAAATTAAGGAAGGAATGAGAATAAAACAAGAAGGGTAAAGTGGGAGGCAGAAATATAGATTAATATAAAAAGATATTAAAGAGTTCACGTATCTGCTGCCATTCCACTCCCTCTATAGATAGGAAAACTGACAAAAGGACAGCAGACGAGGGCAGGCAAAGGTTGTCCTTCCTCTGCTTAAACTCTACTGTTGCACCCTCTGCCTTCCTATGTAATTGAGGCCATTTTCCAGTATGTTCCAGTTTAGGAAAAGGAAACCAAAAAAAAGAATACCAAACCCGTTGCTGTCGAGTCATTTTGACTCATAGCAACCCTATAGGACAGAGTAGAACTGCCCCATAGGGTTTCCAAGAAGCAACTGGCGGATTCAAATTGCAGACCTTTTGGTTAATAGCCATAGCACTTAACCACTGAGCCACCAGGGCTCCTAGGAAAAGGCAGGAGGATAAAATCTGATGATTCATCCCAAACCTGAAGTTGGTTTTCTGTTCTGTCTTTTGTTTGGCATCATTGTCTGAATAGGAGAACACTGGGCTAATGTTATCCCCAGAAAGTCTCACACACAAACACGTGCGCATGCACACACATCTATGTAGAGTCTTGCTTCTGAAGACCACATACATTTTCCAAACTAATAAAAACGGTGGCTACTACAAACATATCACCCCCAGTGGTTGTACCATCTGATCACTCACTGAATGGAAAGGTAGGTCTTTCTTGTCTTAACAGCCTGAAATTAGGAGGCGGAAATGAGGATTCTAAAGATTTGACTGAACTTTCTTTCAGAGGTTCTCCGGAGCATATTTGGAGTCTTACTAATAATTCCTTAGCAAGACACAAATAATAGCCCCCACAGAGGCTGAGCATTGGCAGTGTGATCAGAGGCTAGCCTTCTGTCTCCATTTACCACTACTTGCTATCGCTGCACCCCAAAGATACTGCTGACAGGCTTTGACTGTGCAACAGGAGGTATCTTTGTGGAGCCGTCCATATGGGACAGTTTTATAGCACATTTCACACATTGCGCTCTGTGAGAAAGATCATACTAAGTGCCAACTGCTGACATTAAAATACGGCTATAATATTACAGGAAATTTTCTCAGAATTTAGGATATGTCAAAGGTCATCCTTTCCAGGACAACACTAATAGCAAAAAAGAAAAATGGAAAATAAGGCTGAAAGAGAGGAAAACAAAACAAAACAAAACAAAAACCTAGGGCATTTAAAATATTCTTTTCATTTGGAAAGAACCATTGTAACCGGCAAGGAAAAATTGTCCTGCAGCTCCTTATTGCCTTCAGTATTTCGATATAATCAATCATTGCTAAAGTTTCTGTTTTCTACTGTCTAATTTCAAATGTAACGTACAAAACAAGTAAATGACTCATTTGGGCCCTTTAAAATGAATTAGAAGTGAGCATTTACACAGGCAAGGCAGCTAATAATGTAGTCACCCTAGGAAGCCGAGCTAGCACTAAAAAAAATTCTACATTACAAATGGAAACGATGATTTCCAAACATCAGGGGAAAGAACAAACAGCTTATCTTCATTGCGTGCACTGAAAATAGAAGCTAGTATGATGATATATGTTTTCCCCCTGCTGAGAGCAGTTGAAGATAAACCTTTGCTAAGAGGCCGGTTGCTAAGAGGTCATAACACCCATTTAACAATATCGACATTCAGACTCTCAATTCCCTTGACTGATTATTCTGTTAACGCTGGCTTAAATTATTTATTTATTTTAAGGCAGTTTTGAAAGAGCTGCAACAGTTCTTTTTTGCATTATTGACTCAAAACACACCACCATTTTTATTTTCAAATGATGAACTATTTTAAACATGCTTAAAATTACAATAAATAATGTAACAAAGTAGCCACCAACCAGATTTAACGAATTTTAACAATTTGCTGTATTTGCTTCAGTTTTCTCTTTATTTTTGTTTTAGCAACAAAGCTTTACTTATATGTTTGTCCCCAGGAGTCTTCTCTTAGATCCCATGCCATTTTCTTCCTCCCCAGAGGTGTAACTACTCTCCTGAATTTGGTATTTATTATAACCACATGTATTTTATACATATATTATGTAATTATGTATTTATAAATACTCCACTGTTTAATTTTTCCTTTTCCAGGCTTTATATGAAGTTATCTATAAATGATATTACACCTACAGCTTTCTTTTAACTCAAAACTGTAGCTTTGAGATTTAGCTATGATGATGATTGCAGTTCTAATTTTTTTCTTTTAACTTTTATTAAAGTATCTTCTGTTTAAATAGATTCATTGAACAGTTAAGTAATTTTTTTTTAATAAAGAACAACAGTAATCTTGTACATATATTCTCATGTATAAGTGGAAAAATTTCTCTGAGGTATATAACTGCTTGTAGAATTGCTGTGTTATGGAGTATCACTGTCTTCAGATTTACCAGATATTGCCAAATTATTCTCTAAAGTGTTGTTGTTGTTGTTGTTAGGTGCTGTCTCATCAGTTCCGACTCATAGCAACCCTGTGTACAACAGAAGGAAACACTTCCTGGTCCTACGCCATCCTCACAATCGTTGCTATATTTGAGCCCGTTGTTGCAGCCACTGTGCCAATTCATCTCACTGAGGGACTACCTCTCTCTTGCTGACCCTCTGCTTTACCAAGCATGATGTCTTTCTCCAGGCACTGGTCCCTCCTGATAACATGTCCAAAGTACACAAGACAAAGTCTTGCCATCCCTGCTTCAGAGGAGCATTCTGGCTGTACTTCTTCCAGGAGAGATTTGTTCGTTCTTCTGGCAGTCCATGGTACATTCAATATTCTTCACCAACACCATAATTCAAAGGCATCAATTCTTCTTTGGTCTTCCTTATTCATTGTCCACCTTTCACATGCATATGAGGTGATTGAAAATACCATGCCTGAGTCAGACGTACCTTAGTCCTCAAAGTGACATCTTTGCTTTTTAACTCTTTAAAGAGGTCTTTTGCAGCAGATTTGCCCAATGCAATACATCATGTGATTTCTTGACTGCTAGTATCCATGGGCATTGATAGAAGATTCAAGCAAAACGAAATCGTTGACAAATTCAATCTTTTCTCCATCGATCATGATCTTGCTTATTGGTCCAATTGTGAGGATTTTTGTTTTCTTTATGTTAAGGTGTACTCCATACTGAAGGCTGTAGTGTTTGATCTTCATCCGTAAGTGCTTCAAGTTCTCTTCACTTTCAGTAAGCAAGGTTGTGCCATCTGCACACTGCAGGTTATTAACGAGTCTTCCTCCAATCCTGATGCCCCTTTCTTCTTCATATAGTCCAGCTTCTTGGGTTATTTGCTCAGCATACAGATTGAATAAGTATGGTGAAAGGACACAACCCTGACACACACCTTTCCTGATTTTAAACCATGTAGTATACCTTTGTTCTGTTTGAATGACTGACTCTTGGTCTATGTAGTTTCAACAACCAATGTAAAATTGTGTTGATCTCCAACAATGAAAAATTGACTTTCACCAGTTTTGTTTTAAGTAGCTCATCTTAGGAAAAAAAATCTGATTGCCAAAAACGTATGAGATTTTCTTTCTTTCTGACACATGCTGCACAGTTATCTCTTTAATTTATGGTGACAGAGAGCAGATAAGTGGTTGCCTCTCATTGCAGTGGTTGACTTATTCGTGTTCCCTCATTTTTGCACATCATCTGGGACTGGAGTTCCCATTGATTGTTTACCAGGAAGTGGACAAAAGCACACCCTGATGTTTATGTCATGGCAAAGAACATTGCTGGCCCTCTTGACTGGGGTAGCTGGATCAGCAGATGTGGATGTACAAGACGGTTCTCTCAAAATGGATCAGAGACATGTTATCTATTAATATAATCTGTCCTTGCCCCATAACTGCTCATATTAGATCCAGTTGCATATTGGGTGAATGTAGCAAAAGTCCCTACCCACATCTTGTTTATTAGAAAAAAATAGTATACTCTCAAGAGACCCATCAAGATAAGGAATTTCAATTACATGGGAGGGGACCATAGAAGACAAATGTCAATGAAGGTGTTGAAGTGGTAGGGACCTCATAGTTTAAACAGCCTTGTGTGGGTGCACCCTCATGACCCTGCGTGAACTTTATTTCTGGCCGGCATATTCTTACGTACTAGAGCTGGTAGCAGTTTTACTTAGTGCCTTGCCAGTTCTCTTCCACTGTGGTGCCCACTTTTCCTTGCGTCCTGTCTGCTTGGCATCTACTTTTGCTTTAGACAACTGATGCCCCTGTTTTGTTGATGCCCTAAACATGTGCTTACCTTGCTTATTGGGTAATCTGTCCCTGAATGTACCCTTAGTGTATCATTTAACAATTTCCTTTTTACCCTATTGTTCCTTTAAGTTGGCTGTGTTAGGTTGAGAGTCTTGATCAAGTTTATTGTTTTTGGTAATAATTCTTCACGTGTTGGTGTACATAGTTTAGGTTCAATTATGGGACAATAAAGTTTCGTACGTGACAGTATGTACTTCTGTTAGGAGGTACCCAATGTCTTTTTGTTTTGTTTTTTCTTTTGGTAGTGGTAGCAATGATTGCCTGGGTCAATTATGTCATGGAAGATTGCAAAATGGTGTGTATTACAAACAAATTGCAAAATTAGAATATTCTAATTCTGCCATTTCTTCTTCATTTATTAGCTGGAAATCTTTTATTAAGAGAAACTTCTCATCACCTACTTGGTTCCCCTGAATCGTAGTTTTTTATTGGAACAGCAGAATAAATATTTTATTTTATTTTTTGCAATCTATTAAAATGAATTAGTTCTCTAGCATCCCCTAAGAGAGACGGAGGGGGTTTTCCTTTGGTTGTTGTTGTTTAGTATCATTGTGACCTCAATAATACATACATGTATATCTTAATCCATTTTTATTATGATTGTTATTGATGCTCAGATTACTTTATCTTTGGCCAGTGGGTGTCTAGTTAACTTGGCTTCTAAGTCTTTTTGTCATGTCCCTAGTAGTCTTTGAGAACTTCCTTGTTTCTCATGATAATAAGATATCTCAGACTATCTTATATATTTCTCATTCCAGACCTGGAATCAGCTATTTCTTCAAAGAACCTTGCTCATTTTAGTAAGAAATTATATTTAGAGACCACAATATGAAGCTACAAGTACATGTGTGTGGATTTTCTTTTCATTCTTTTTTAAAAAATTTTATTGAATTTTAGATGAAAGTTTACAGTGCAAATCAGTCCCTCATTCAAAAATGTATATACTGTTTTCATTCTTCTTTCAATATCTTACTATCTTCGTTTTTATAGCTTAAAGTCATAAATCCGTTAGTGCAAGTTCTTCCACATTTTTCTTCTTGAAAATTCTCTTGGCTACACGTGGCTCTTTGGGATTACATATAAATTTTAGGATTAGTATATTGAGCTTCATGAAAAAATTTATTGAAATTTTATTTGGAATTTTATTGACTTTATGGATTAATTTCGTACAAATGACATTTTTGTATTATTGCATGTTCTTGTTCATCAGCGTGGCATCGAGTTGATTCAGACTCACAGGGATCCTATAGAACAGAGTAGAACTGTCCCATAGGGTTTCCAAAGTTGTACATTTTTTCGGAAGCAGACATCTTTCTCCCCGAGAGTTGTTGGTGGGTTCAGACTGCCAACTTTTCTCTTAGCAGCCAAGCACTTAACCACTGCATCACCAGGGCTCCTTGAATATGGCATATTCCTCCTTAAAATTAGATTTATATACATATATTTTTTAAGAAACACGATACGAAGTTCTTGATCACACTTTCTTGTATTTACCTTGCTGTATTTGTCTATTACGAATAGTTTTTTTCTATTACATATGTATGATATGTGCACTTTTCTGTATGATTTTCATACTTCATTAAAATAAATGTGCTTCAGAGGAAATATTTTCTGGCAATCGATCTGAGAATGTATGAATAAGAAGATAAGAGTTAATATTGGTCAGATAAATTTTTCTCAAAGGGGCAGAGCAGACACTTTTTTTTTTTTTTTCTTAAATAAGATGAACTGGCAAGATCATGGGAAACAGACTAAGCAGTGTGTTAGGTAAAACAGGATAACACACTCATGTGCCATAAATGAATGTAACAGGATGGGTATAGAAAGTGTGGCTTATCTTTAGTTTTCCTACTTTTGATAGAGCTAGGATACAGAGAAATCTTTCTCTGCCAAAAGAAAAACAACAAAGAAGCCCAGAGTGATAAATGTTAGAGAGATAATTGGGAGTGGTAGGTTTGTCGACAACTGAAGGGCAGGGAGAGATGAAGCTACAGCCAACTTTTACTCTGCAGGAATGTGAGTCTAGTGTAGTCTGATGTTCTAAATTTTCAAAGGAAACAGAAAATTTCAATTTTTGTGAATTCACCTGAGTTGTAAGTTTTGGAAACTAATTCAAATGTTTTAAAAACACTGTTTGACTATAGATGATGCATATTGTTGCTGTTATTGTTAACTGCCATCAGATTGGGTTCAACTCATAGCAACCCTATGTACAAAACAATGAGACACAGCCAGGTCCTGTGCCAATCGTTGCCATGTTGGAGCCCATTGTTGCAGTCACTGTGTCAATTCATCTCGTTGAGGGTCTTCCTCTTTTTTCATTGACTCTCTACCAAGCATGATGTCCTTCTCCAGGGCCGGGTCCCTCCTGATAACATGACCAAATTATATAAGACGAAGTCTCATCATTCTTAATTCTAAGGAGCATTCTGGCTGTACTTCGTTCAAGACAGATTTGTTCATTCTTCTGGCAGTCCATGGTGTAGTCAATATTCTTTGCCAATGCCATAATTCAAATGCATCAATTCTTCTTCAGACTTCCTTATTCATTGTCCTGCTTTCTCATGCATATGAGGCAATGGAAAATACCATAGCTTGCATCAAGTGCACCTTAGTCCTCAAGGTGACATCTTTGTTTTTTAACACTTTAAAGAGATCTTTTGCAGCAGATTTGCCAGATGCAATACCTAGTTTGATTTCTTAACTGCTGCTTCTAGGGTGTTGATTGTGGATCCAAGTAAAATGAAATCCTTGGCAACTTCAATTTTTTCTCCACTTATCGTGATGTTGCTTATTGGTCCAGTTGTTAGGATTTTTGTTTTCTTTATGTTACGGTGTAATCCATACTGAAAGCTGTAGTCTTTGATCTTCATCAGTAAGGGCTTCAAGTCCTCTCCACTTGCAGCAAGCAAATTTATATCATCTGCGTAATGCAGGTTGTTAATTAGTCTTCCTCCAATCCTGATGCCACGTTCTTCACGTAGTCCGGTTTCTTGGATTATTTGCTCAGCATACAGATTGAATAAACTATGGTGAAAGGATACAATCATGACACACACCTTTCTTGATTTTAAACCACGCAGTACCCCCTTGTTTTGTTCAAATGACTGCCTCTTGGTCTATGCACAGGTTCCTCGTGAGCACGTTTAAGTGTTCTGGAATTTCCATTCTTCACAGTGTTATCCATAGTTTGTTATAATCCACACAGTCTAATGCCTTTGCATACTAAATAAAATACAGGTAAATATCTTTCTGGTATTCTCTATTTCAGCCAAGATTCATCTGACATTAGCAACAATATCCTTCATTCCACGTCCTCTTCTCAATCTGGCTTGAATTTCCATCAGTTCCCTGTTGATGTATTGCTGCAACCATTTTTGAATTATTTTCAGCATAATTTTGCTTGCATGTGATATTAGTGATATTGTTCAATAATTTCCACATTCCACTGGATCACCTTTCTTTAGAATGGGCCCAAATATGGGTCCCTGCCTGTGGGTTGGCCAGGTGACTCTCTTCCAAATGTCTTGGCATAGACGAGTGAGCACTTTTAGTGTTGCATCCATTTGTTGAAACATCTCAATTGGTATCCTGCCAATTCTGGGAGCTTTGTTTTTCTCCAATGCTTTCAGTGAAGTTTGGGCTTATTCCTTCAATACCATTGGTTCCTGATCATATGCTATCTCATAAAAGTGTTGAATGGCGACCAATTCCTTTTGGTACGGTGACTCTGTGTATTCCTTCCATCTTCTTTTCATGCTTCCTGTCTCATTCAATTTTTTCCCCATATAATCCTTCAGTATTGCAACTTGAGACTTGAATCTTCTCTTTAGTTCTTTCAGATTGAGAGATGCCGAGTGTGTTCTTCCCTTTTAATTTTCTAACTCCATTTCCTTTCACATTTCATTATGGTACTTGACTTTGACTTCTTGAGCTGCCCTTTGAAATCTTCTGTTCACTTCTTTTATGTCATCATTTCTCTCTTTCGTTTTAACTAGTCTACATTTAAGAACAAGTTTCAGAGTCTCCTTTGACACCTGACAACAAAACACATATGCGGGTTGTATATTGTTTGAGCACTAACATTTTATGACTGCTGGATTGGAGATTTTCTAAACAATACACCCACTCCTCACTTATCAACAAGGGTAGGTTACAAATACCAGGTAATTACGCAAAAATTGGTGTTACCAGAAAATGGAGGATGATCATATCAGATAACAAAATGGAGTATGACTGCATCATTACATAACTGCTAAATTATATCATTACATAACTGCAAAACCACTAAGAATCATGGCCCAGCCAAGTTGACATATAACCTTAACCATCACAGCCAGAGTTACTTTTGCCTCTCACCTTGGTGTTTGTTACTGCCAGACGTATATCATTAATACGCAAAATAGTTGGATAGTAGATTTTTTACTATTGTCATAAATGCAAAATGTCAGGTAACGAGATAGTTGATAAGAGCACAGTAGGTGTATGATGATTTTTTTAATTTGATGTTAGGCGGTTGAACTAATTCAGTTAATGGAGAAGAGGGAGGTAAAGCCTGCTTGTAGGCCATAGCAGGATTACCTTGGGTTAAAGAAGGAGTTTCTTCAATCTACAAATTCATTTTCCACTCCATAGTAATTCTGATACTTTCCAGTAGGGAGCATCTATCACTTGCCACTGCTAATGATGGAAATGTGCTCCTGAATTGTGTTAGAATAGGAGAAATATGGAGAAGCACTGGACTAGGTGATCATATAAGCATAAACTTCAAAGGCTTAAAAAATCTCTTGGAAGGAACTGGCCCCACCTCCGGGTGAGTAGGTGAGTGGGTGAGGAAGCTAAAGTTCTGCAGAGGTCAACAATCTCATCCAGGGGCACATGTTAAATGAGTGAAATGTGCTGAGTTTTTATTAATTCCCAAGGTGGCACAGTGGCTAAGCGTTTGGCTGCTAACCAAAAGGTCGGCAGTTCGAATCCACCAGCAGCTCCTTGAAAACACTGTTGGGCAGTTCTACTCTGTCCTGTAGGATCACTATGAGTCAGAATCAACTTGAAGGCAACAGGTTTGGTTTGGGGTTTTGTGTGTGTGTGTGTGCTGTAGTGCACAGCCAGCCAAACAAATTATGGACGTCCTGTGGCCTGAGGAAATACTAGGCTTTTTATTAAAGCATGATTACGGTTTAATTGAAGTTGATTATTTATAATTACTCAACTAGAGAGTGAACATACCATATTCTCTTCACTAAGCTTGAATAAAAATATGAAAGGTCAGTGTCTTTTTCAGGTGCCGTTGAATTGTTTCTGACTCATAGCAACCCTGTGTACAACAGAACTAAACATTATCCGGTCCTGCATCATCCTCACAGTTGTTGCTATATTTGAGTTCATTGTTGCAGCCACTTTGTCAATCCGTCTTGCTGAGGATTTTCACTGACCCTCTACTCTCCAAACCTGATGTCCTTCTCCAGGGACTGGTCACTCCTGATAACACGTCCAAAGTACTTGAGACAAAGTGAAGTTAGTAATTGAGTAAATATTCACAGTCCTTTCATGTGTAGTAATTGCACTGTCTTTCCTGCTATTGTCTCTGGCAGCACTCATGTGGTTTGCCTAAGAGATAATTCTCTCATCACTGTAGCTGTAGGTAAAATTATCTTTTTTCTTTTACGTATAATTTTAAACTAAGTCCTATTATATTTGTATGTGATTGTGTGTATGTGTATATAGAGAGATGTTAAAGCTTTAAAACAATCAACATAAAGAAAAGTAGAAAGTAAGTTTATCTGTAACCAAAAATAATTAAATATCATGTTATTTCTTAATTTAATTTCAGGCAAATAATAAGAGTCGTCCGTACTATCATTTGTTAAGTCTTTACTATGTGTTAGAAGTGATGCTAAGTACTTCGCAAATTATCCCGTTTGATCTTTTTAACAAGCCTATTTGGTAGCTAATATTCCTGTTTTCAGATGAGGAATTGGAGGTTTAAGTGATTAAGTGACCTCGGATTTGACCTGAGGCCTCTGACTTCAGAGTCTGTACTATTAATCTTTACATTGGACTGCCTACCTAAGCAGATGCTTCAGATGACATTAGCATCATTTGAAGTTCCAACAATGATCACTCATCATCATCTTTCAAGGGATTAAAGAGAGTTTACCAGAACTGTTTGTTCTTTCCTCCATATTTCTCTTGGAAGTTCTAGACTTGATTTCCTCAAAGCAAAATCTGACTAAGTGGCATTGCTCAAACTTTTGGCGTATATTTCTTTCTTAGCACGTACTCAATAAAATGTACTTTGAAGTTAGACCCCTTACTAGGAAAGTGAAAAGACCTAAAAAAAATAATGCTGTCAAAAGGAATAAATCTTGTAAAAGACTTGTGAGCATTAGTGAGGAGATTATCTGACAATGTGCCATAAATTTAGATCCCAATTAAACACATGATGTGCAATTGTTGTCTGTAAAACATGAACATGCTGTAGATATTTTAAACTCCCTACTTTAAGCATGTTGCTTAATGAGAAAGAGCTGTTGTATGATGTCAAACAGAGTAATATAGTATTTATGAGAAATCATATCTTCACTTGACTTTTTCTACGGAAGTAAAAGTAATCTGTGAGCAATTAGGTATTCAGTTGAAAATTGCTTCCTCTTTTCTCAGATAATTCTTAGAAATTGAGGTAAGGGGTACTTAGTCATGGTTTACTCTCCCAAGCAATGAAGCAGATTGCTAGGCTGGGATTGAACTAAGAAGTTCCTTGATACACAAACTCCTTTAAACCTTGGCCGCTCACTAGTATTTACCCATCTTGAAGAGTCCACAACCATTTCAATGGCTTATACATGAAAGGAATAGTGTCATGATTTTTTGTCAACATAGGTTTTTTTTTTCTTTTTAATAAATTTATTTGCTACATTCTTCATAATTTGCTATATTCTCTGCCATTCCATATTATATTAATTCTAGCTGCTTCATTCACTTTTTTCCTGGGAATGAAGGCATTTGAGTTTGTGACTCTTTTTTATGGCCTAATCGAAAGTGTCACATGTGTGAGGAAATGCAATAATGGGTTTTATGTGAATAGAGTCATTGTGGCACAGAAGGACACAAAGGAGTAGCAAATTCATCATAATAAGAGGAGAGTTTAGGAAAGGCTTTAATAAAGAGGTAGCCCTTGTATAAGTATTCTCTAGGTGTACGAGGTGAGTGAGGAGGATACGCTGGGAGTAGGGAGCATAAGCCACTACTTGTCTGTCAGTTTGTTGTACTGTGGTGGCTTCCATGTCACTGGGATGCTGAAACTATGACACTGGTTTTTCAAAAATCAGTGGAGTCAACCATGGTGAACAGGCTTCAGCAGAGCTTCCACATTAAGATAGACTAGGAAGAAGGATCTAGTGATCAACTTCTAAAAAAATTGGCCAGCGAAAACCTTATGAATCATAGCAGAACCTTGCCTGATGATGTAGTGCTGGGAAATGAGCCCCTCAGGTTGGAAGGCACTCAAAATATAACTGGAGAACAGCTGCTTCTTCCAAGTAGAGTCAACTTTAATGATATGGATGGAGTTAAGCTTTCAGGATCTTCATTTACTCATGTGGCAGGATTCAAAATGAGAAGAAACAGCTACAAATATTCATTAATAATCAGAACTTGGGATATATGAAGTATGAATCTAGGAAAATTGTAAGTTTTCAAAAGTGAAATAAAACACTTGAAGATAGATATCCCAGGCATTAGTGAGCTGAAATGGACTGGTATTAGCCATTTTGAATCAGACAATCACATTGTCTTCTACACCGGGAATGACAAATTGAAGAGGAATGGCATGGCATTCATTGTCAGAAAGAATATTTCAAGATCTATCCTGAAGTACAACACTTGCAGTGATAGGATAATATCCATACGCCTACAAGAAAGACCTGTTAATATGACTATTATTCAAATTTACGCACCAACCACTAACGCCAAAGATGAAGAAACTGAAGATTTTTACCAACTTCTGCAGTCTGAAATTGATCAAACATGCAATCAAGATACATTAATAATTACTGGTGACTGGAATGGGAAAGTTAGAAATGAAGACAGATCTGTAGTTGAAAAATACGGACTTGGTGATAGAAATGATGCGAAGATCACATGATAGAATTTTGCAAGACCAATGACTTTTTCATTGCAAATACCTTTTTTCAACAACATAAGCAGCGCTATATACGTAGACCTCGCCAGATGGAATACAGAGGAATCAAATCAACTACATCTGTGGAAAGAGACCATAGAGAAGCTCTATATCATAAGTCAGAACAAGGCCAGGTACAGACTACGAAACAGACCATCAACTGCTCATATGCAAGTTCAAGTTGAAGCTGAAGAAAAATAAAACAAGTCCACGAGAACCAAAATATGACTTTGAATGTAACCCGCCTGAATTTGGAGACCATCTCAAGAATAGATTTGAGGCATTGAACACTAATGACTGAAGACGAGATGAGTTGTGGTATGACATCAAGGACATTATACATGTAGAAAACAAAAAGTCATTAAAAACACAGGAAAGAAAGAAATGACCAAAATTGATGTCAGAAGAAACTCTGAAATTGCTCTTGAACGTAGAGTATCCAAGCAAATGGAAGAAATGATGACGTAAAAGAGCTAAACAGAAGATTTCAAAGTAGGGCTCAAGAAGACAAAGTAATGTATTATAATGACGTGTACAAAGACCTAGAGTTAGAAAACCAAAAGGGAAGACTGTGTTCTGCTTTTCTCAAGCTAAAAGAACTGAAGAAAAAATTCAAGCCTCAAGTTGCAATTTTGAAGGATTCTATGGGCAAAATGTTGAATAACACAGGAAACATGAAAAGAAGATGGAAGGAATACACAGAGTCACCATACCAGATAGAATTGGTTGACATTCAACCATATCAGGAGGTAGCATATTATCAAGAACTGATGTTATTGAAGGAAGACGTCCAAGCTGTGCTGAAGGCATTGGTGAAAAACAAGGCTCTAAGAATTGACGGAACACCAACTGAGATGTTTCAACAAACAGATGCAGTGCTGGAGATACGGACTCATCTATGCCTAGAAAATTGAAAGAAAGCTACCTGGTCAACCAACTGGAAAAAATCCATATTTGTGTTCATCCCAAAGAAAGGTGATTTAACAGAATGTGGACATTATCGAACAATACAATTAATATCACACACAAGTAAAATTTTGCTGAAGATCATTGAAAAGCAGTTGCAGCAATATATCAACAGAGAACTGCCAGAAATTCAAGCCGGATTCAAAAGAGCACATGGAACAAGGGATATCATTACTGATGTCAGAAGGATTTTGGCTAAAAGAAGAGAATACCAGAAAGATGTTTACCTGTGTTTTTTTTTTTTTTTCTTTTCTTTCTTTTTATTGTACTTCAGGTGAAGGCTTACAGAACAAATAGTTTCTCATGAAACAGTAGTACACATATTGTTTCATGGCATTGGTTAACAACCCCACAACATGTCAACCCTCTCCCTTCTCGACCTTTTTTTTTTTGGTGAAAATATACATAGCCAAAGATACACCATTTCAAAAATTTCTACATGCACAGTTCAGTGACACTGACTACGCTTTTCCAATTGTGCTGCTTTCTCATTTTAGATGAAGGCTTACAGAACAAAATAGTTTCTCGTTTAACAGTTAATACACGTTACCCTATGACAATGGTTAACAACCTCACAACACATCAACACTATCCTTACTCAACTTTGGGGTCCCTATCACCAGTTTTTCTGTCCCCTTCTGCCTTCTGGCCCTTGTCCCTGGACTGCTGTACCTCATTAGTCCCATTTGGTTTTATGGGGCTGTCCACTCCCCGGCTGCACAGTGAACCTCAGAAATGACTTCACCACTAAGCTAAAAGGGTGTCTGGGGGCCATACTCTCCGGGTTTCTCCAGTCTCCTTTAGGCCAGTAAATCTGGTCTTTTTTTTGTGAGTTAGAATTTTGATCTACATCCTACTCCAGCTCTGTCCAGAACCTTCCGTTGTGATCCTGGTCAGAGCAGTCAGTGGTGGAAGCTGGGCACCATCTAGCTGTACTGGACTCAGTCTGGCAGAAGCCTTGGTAGCTGTGGTCCTTTAGTCCTTTCAACTAATCTTTTCCTTTTATCTTATTCTCTTCATTCTCCCTTGCTCCCGAAGCGATGAGACCAGTGGAGTATCTTAGATGGCTTCTCACAGGCTTTTAAGACCCCAGATGCACTCACCAAGGTAGAATGTAGAACACTGTCTTTATAAACTGTGTCATGCCAATTGAGCTAGATGTTCCCCGAGACCATGGTCCCCACAGCTCTCCACCCAGCAATTCAGTCCCTCAGGGAGTTTGGATGTGTCTATGGAGCTTCCATGACCTTTCCTTGTACAAGTTGTGCTAGTTTCCCCTGTATTGTGTACTGTCTCACCCTTCACCCAAGATACCACTTATCTATTGCCTATTTAGGATTTCCCCCCCACCCCTCCCATCCCTGGTAACCAACAAAGATTGTTACATTTTGTGTGTGAACATTTTCATGGGTTTTTACAATAGAGGTCTCATACAATAGTTGTCCTTTTGTGATTGACTTATTTCACTCAGCATAATGTCCTCCAGTTTCATCCATGTCATGAGATGCTTCACAGATTCATCATTGTTCTTTCTCGTTGCGTAGTACTCCATTGTGTGTATGTACCATAATTTGTTTATCCATTCACCTGTTGATGGACATCTAGGTTGTTTCAATCTTTTTGCTATTGTGAACAATGCTGCCATGAACATGGGTGTGCATGTGTCTATTCAAGTGTTGGCTCTTATTTCTCTAGGATATATTCCTAGGAGTGGGATTGCTGGATCGAATGGTATGTCTATTTCTAGCTTTCTGAGGAAGCGCCATATCATTTTCCAAAATTATTGTATCATTTTGTATTCCCACCAGCAGTGCATAAGAGGTCCGATCTCCCCGCAGCCCCTCCAACATTTGTTATTTCCAGTGTTTTTGATTCATGCCAGTAATGCCGGGGTGAGATGGTATCTCACTGTGGTTTTAATTTGCATTTCTGTAATGGCTAGTGATCATTAGCATTTCCTCACGTGTCTGTTGGCCATTTGAATATCTTCTTTGGTGAAGTGTCTGTTCATTTCCTTTGCCCATTTTTCAATAGGAATATTTGTCTTTTTATTGTAAAGGTGTTGGATTTTCTTGTAGATTATGGAGATTAAACCTTTGTCTGACTTGTACTGTCCAAAAATTTTTTCCCAGTCTGTGGGTTCTCTTTTTACCCCTTTGGGGAAGTCTTTTAAAGAGCATAGGTGTTTGATTTTTAGAAGATCCCAGTTATCTAGCTTATCTATTGGGTTTTGTACGTTGATGGTTATGGTTTGTATCCTGTTAATGCCATGTATTAAGGCCTGAAGTGTTGGTCCTATTTTTTCTTTATGAACTTTATAGTTTTAGGCTTTATATTCAGGTCTTTGATCCATTTTGAAGTAGTTTTTGTATACGGCATGAGGTATGGGTCCTGTTTCATTTTTTTTGCAGATGGATATCCAGTTTTGCCAGCACCATTTGTTAAAAAGACGGTTTTTTCCCCATTTGATGGACTTTGGGCCCTTGTCGAAGATCAGGTGACCGTAGGCGGATGGATTGATGTCTGGGTTCTCAATTCTGTTCCATTGGTCAATGTATCTGTTGTTGTACTAGTACCAGGCTGTTTTGACTACTGTAGCTGTATAGTAGGTTCTGAAGTCAGGTAGTGTGAATCCTCCAACATTATTCTTCTTCTTCAGTAGTGCTTTACTTATTCGGGGCTTCTTCCCTTTCCATATAAAGTTAATGATTAGTTTTTCCATTTCTTTGCAGAATGTTGTTGGTATTTGGATCGTGATTGGGTTGTATTTGTAAATTGCTTTGGGTAGAATTGTCATTTTCACAATGTTGAGTCTACCTATCCATGAACATGGTATGTTTTTCCATTTATGTAGATCCCTTGGGTTTCTTGCAGTAGTGTTTTGTAGTTTTCTAGGTCTTTTACATCCCTGGTTAGATTTATTCCTAAGTATTTTATCTTTCGGGGCTACTATGAATGGTATTGTTTTCCTGATTTCCTTTTCATTGTTCTCCTTATTGGTGTATAGGAATCCAACTGATTTGTGAATGTTTATCTTGTATCCTGCTACTCTGCTGAATCTTTCTATTAGTTCCAGTAGATTTCTCGTGGAGTCTTTAGGGTTTTCTGTGTATAGTATCCTATCATCTGCAAACAGGGACAGTTTAACTTCTTCATTACCAATTTGGATACCCTTTCTTTCTTTTTCTTGCCTTATTGCTCTAGCTAGAACTTCCAGCACAATGTTAAATAGGAGTGGTGATAAAGGGCATCCTTGTCTTGTTCGTGTTTTCAAGGGGAATGTTTTCAGCCTTTCTCCATTAAGAATGATGTTGGCCATTGGTTTTGCATAGATGCCCTTTATTATGTTGAGAAATTTCCCTTCTATACCTATTTTATTAAGAGCTTTTATCAGGAATGGGTGTTGGAATTTGTCAAATGTCTTTTCTGTGTCAATAGAGATGATCATGTGATTCTTTTCTTTCCTTTTATTTATGTGGTGGATTACGTTGATTGATTTTCTAATGTTGACCCATCCTTGCATACCTGGTATGAATCCTACTTGGTCATGGTGTATTATTTTTTTGACATGATGCTGAATTCTATTGGCTAGAATTTTGTTGAGAATTTTTGTATCTATATTCATGAGAGATGTTGGTCTGTAATTTTCTTTTTTTGTGATGTCTTTGCCTGGTTTTTGTATCAGCATTATGCTGGCTTCATTGAATGAATTTGGAAGTGTTGCTTCCTCTTCTATGCTCTGAAATAGCTTGAGTAGTACTGGTACAAACTCTTCTGTAAATTTTTTGTAGAATTCTCCAGTGAAGCCATCTGGACCAGGCCTTTTTTTGGCTGGGAGTTTTTTTATTACCTTTTCAATCTCTTCTCTTGTTATGGGTCTGTTCAGATTTTCAACATCACTTTGTTGTAGTTTGGGTAGGCCATGTGTTTCTAGAAATTTATCCATTTTCTCTAGGTTTTCAAATTTGTTGGAGTATAGTTTTTCATAATATTCTGTTATAATCCTTTTTATTTCAGTTGGGTCTGTTGTAATGTCCCCCATTTCATTTCTTTTTGGGTCATTTGTGTCCTCTCCTGGTTTTCTTTTGTCAGTCTGGCCAGTGGTTTGTCGATTTTGTTGATTCTTTCAAAGAAGCAACTTTTGGTTTTGTTGATACTTTCTATTGTTTTTTTGTTCTCTATTTCATTTATTTCTGCTCTGATCTTTACTATTTCCTTTCTTCCTGTGGCTGTGGGATTGTTTTGCTGTTCTCTTTCTATTTGTTTAAGTACTGTAGTTAATGTTTTGATTTTGTCCCTTTCTTCTTTTTTGATGTGTACATCTATTGCTATAAATGGTCCTCTGAGGACTGCCTTTGCTCTGTCCCAAAGGTTGTGGTATGCTGTGTTTTCATTCTCATTTGATTCTAGGAATTTTTGATTCCATCTCTGATTTCTTCTATTACCCAGTGATGTGTAAGCAGGGTATTATTCAGTTTCCATGTAATTGATTTTTTTCCTTGCTCTTTCTATTGTTAATTTCTACCTTGATGGCATGTGGTCAGAGAAGATACTTTGAATTATCTCAGCTTTTTGGATCTTGTTGAGGATTGCTCTGTGGTCTAAGATGTGGTCTATTCTGGAGAACGTTCCATGTGTATTGGAAAAGAATGTGTACTTTGCAGTGGTTGGATGGAGTGTTTTATATATGTCTATGAGGTCAGGTTGGCTGATTGTGCCCTTTAGGTCTTCTGTATCTTTGCTGAGTTTCTTCTTAGTTGTTCTGTCCTTTACTGAGAGTGGTGTGTTGAAGTCTTCTACTATTACTGTGGAACTGTTAATTTCTCTTTTCAGTGTTGTTAGAGTTTGTTTTATGTATTTTGGAGCCCTGTGATTGGGTGCATAGATGTTTATTATGGTTATGTCTTCATGATGGATCATCCCCTTAATCATTATATAGTGTCCTTCTTTGTCTTTTATGGTGGATTTTGTTTTAAATTCTATTTTATCTGAGGATAGTATTGCCACTCCTGCTCTTTTTTGGTAGTTGTTAGCCTGATATGTTTTTTTCCAACCTTTGGCTTTTAATAAACTCACATCTTTGTTTCTAAGGTGTGTCTCTTGTAGACAGCATATTGATGGATCCTGTTTTCTTATCTATTCTGTCGCTCTCCATCTCTTTATGGGTGCATTGAGTCCATTTACATTCAGTATAATTATTGATAGATGTAAGTTTGTTGCTGTCATTTTGTAGTGCTTGTTTTTGTGGTGCGACGTTTTCTTTGTTCTTATTCTCTTGTGCTGAGTTACTTTTGTTTGTGGATTTTTTTTCATTTCTTTTGTTTTTGTAGGTTTTGTTTTTGCTGAGACTATGTTTTTTCTCTTTATTTTTATGAGTATTTTTGCCAACTTTCTTTGTGGTTACCATGAATTTTACCATTTTCTTTTTAATTTGAAGCAGTCTACCATTACTTGGTATTGCCTTTTCTTCCTCTCCATTGGAAGGTTCTATACCTATGTCATTTATACCCTCCTTTATCGTTTTGATGTTGTTGTCATTTACGATTAACTCCTCTGATTCACTGTTGTACTTCTTTTGATTTTGGATAGTCCTTGAGAGTTCATTTCCTAGGTTGGTATCTGGCTGGTACTATCCTGCATCCTAGATTCTGCCTGTGAGCTGAAGTTGTTTGTTCTCAGATCGAAGAACTCCCTTTAATAATTCTTGTGAGTTTGGTTTGCCTTTTACATATTCCCTTAATTTCTGTTTATCTGGAAATGACCTAATTTCACCATCATATTTGAACAAGAGTTTTACAGGATATGTTATTCTTGGTTGTCAATTTTTTTCTTTTAAGATTTTATATATGTCATCCCTTTGCCTTCTTGCCTGCATGGTTTCTGCCTTATAATCTGAACTTAGTCTTATTGTTTCTCCTCTGAATGTGACTTCTTGTTTTTCACGACCTGCTGTCAGGATTCTTTGTTTGTCTTTGGTTTTGGCGAGTGGGATTATGATATGCCTTGGTGATTTTCTTTTGGTGTCTATCCTACATGGAGTTAGTTGAGATTCTTGGATGGCCTGCTTTACATCTTTCATGATATTGGGGAAGGTTTCTGTCAGCAGTTCTTCAATGATCCTCTCTGTGTTTTCTGTTTTCTTCCCCTGTTCTGGGATTCCAATCACTCAAAAATTTTTGCTTTTGATTGTATCCCATATAACTCTCAGGTTCTCTTCATTTTTCTTTGTTCTTTTTTCTGAGTTTTCCTCAAACAGAGTTGTATCCAAGTGTTTGTCTTCATTTCCACTGATCCTGTCTTCCACTGTTTCAAATCTGCTTCTCAGCCCTTCTATGACACCGTCCATTTCTGAAATCTTGGTGTTTACCTTTTGGATTCTAATTGTTGTTTTTGTATAATTTCTAGTTGTGAATTTATTTTGGGATTTTGTTCCTGCATTATTTTCCTGAATTCTTCCAATTTTTTGTTTGTATTTTCCATGAATTTGTCTACTTTTTCCTCATTTTTGTCTGCTTTTTGCTTCAGCTCTTGGAGAATTCTGAGTATTAGAGATTTGAATTCCCTATCAGGTAGTTCTAGTGCCTTTTCTTCCACTGGAAATTCATCTGGTGTTTTATTTTGGATGCCTACTGGAACCATCCTGTCCTGTTTTTGTAAATGTTTTGATATTGTCTGCTGTTTTGGGGGCATTCAGTAATTATTTTTCTCGTTTATTGGTTGTAGATTTGTTTGTTTCGTCCCTTTTATAAAAAAAAAAATTGGCTATGTCTGAGCAGGCAGGCTGTGTGTTCTTTGTTGTTTGCTCCTCTGTGGGCACAATACTTTTCACCTTCTTCTCCAATTGGCAGGGTCAGTCACTCAGATATGGTATGGCATGGCAGGTCTAGCTGAAGAGGATTTACTGGGATGTGTTTTTTGTGGCACTCACTACAGCCACCAGGGTAGGTTGGTAATCAGTGCAGGGCAAGTTCCAGTAGGCCGTGCCTGTGTTGCTTGGTGGTGTGATGTCAAGTGCATGGTACAGGTAGGCAGGATGTAGCGGGAAGATTGTTATGTGTGGAGCTAAGATGGATACGGGAGAGAGGAGAGAGGAACAGGAGCCAAAAACATACAAACAAAAAAGAATGCTAGGGGAGCTTCTCTTTTGAGTGGAGAGATGAGAGAGTATGAAATGGAGAAAAACAAAAAGGGGAAGAGGAAGAAAAAAAAAGAAAAGAAAAGAAAACAATGAATAAATAAAAATCAGAAAAGGAAAAGAACAGCAAAGTTCCCAGGGATCCCACCGGTTTGGCTATGAGGTCTGGGGAAGTTGTTCTCAAGTGTTGCAGTACAGCCTGGCTAGAAGGTATAGAGGAATACAACACCAGGTATTCAGGGAATAGAAAGAGAAGGAAGACATAGAGAGATGAGAAACTGAGTAATGAAGAAAGACAAAAAGGGAAAAAGAGAGAAAAGAAACAAATAAATTAAAAAAAAAAAGAACAAGAAAAGCCCCCCAAAAAACAGAAGGAAAAAAAAACTGTGAGAAAATTAACACTCTCAGGGATCCCTCTGCACATCTGTGCAAGCCGAGGAGGTAGGTTCCAAGCCACGCAGCACTGCCTGTTCATAACGGGCTCCCAACTCAAGAAAAGGAAAAGAAACAAACAAACAAATGAAAACAAACAAACGAACAAAAGCCCTGGGATCCCACCAGAGCGGCAGCCCAGACCAGGAAGCAGCTCCACACTCGTACTGAGCTCTGCAGCCCCTCAGGAAGAAACAAAGATGGCGCACGGAGCCAGGTATTTGAGCCAAAGGAGGGAGAGGTGGTGAGAGGTAAGGAAGAAATCAAAAGAAGCGGAAAAAAGCAACACCAACAGTCAACAAATGGCACTCAGAGAGACGGCCTGTTTGGGTGGGTAGAATCCAAGCAGCTGGTGCTTCCTGGACAAGATTGTGGCCACGAGAAGCAGAGGAGGCTGAGTGGGGTGAAGAAGGGTGGGGGGCAGGAAAGTGTATATCACAAATTACCGGTGGTTTTGTCTCCTGCTGGAAGCTCCGTGAAGCTACTTTCTCGTACCCCTGTTTGCTTGTCTCTGATAGGAGTCCAAGATGGTGGATCCGAGCTGCATTAGCTGATAGGGGACCTCTGCATGAATCTCTCCTGGCTTTCCTTTCTCTGTCAGTTTTCTCACTCCATTTGGTGTTGGCTGAGTTCTTTATCTCTTCATTTGATGTTTTAGGGTTTCAGGATTGTTGTTTTCTCTGTTCAGCTTAGTTTTTCGGATCTTTGCTGTGGAGGGACGGCGTGGTGCTTCTGCCTAGAGTGCCATTTTCCCGGAAGTCCTACCTGTGTTTTATTTAGTATGCAAAGCATTCAACAGTGTGGATCATAAATTATGGATAATAGTGCAAAGAATAGGAATTCCAGAATACTTGAATGTGCCCGTGATGGAATACTTGATTGTGCCCATTACGAATTAGTATATAGATCAAGAAGCAGTTGTACAAAAAGAACAAGGAGATACTGTTTGGTTTAATGTCAGGAAAGGTGTGCAGGGTTGTATCCTTTCACCATATTTATTTAATCTGTATGCTGAGCAAGTAATCCGATAATCTGGACTATATGAAGAAGGATGTGGCATCACAATCGAAGGAAGAGTCATTAACAACCTGTGATATGCAGATGACACAATCTTGCTTACTGTACGTGAAGAAGACTTGAAGCATTTACTGATGAAGATCTAAGATTACAGCCTTCAATATGGATTACACCTCAACATAAACAAAACAAAAATCGTCACAACTGGACCAATAAGCAAGATCATGATAAACAGAGAAAAGATTTGACTTTGTCAAGGATTTCATGTTACTTGGATCTACAATCAATGCAGCTGTCAGGAAATCAAATGATGTATTGCATTGGGCAAATCTGCTGCAAAAGACCTCTTTAAAGTGTTAAAAGGTGAAGATGTCACTTTAAGGACTAAGGTGGGCCTGACTTAAGCCATGATATTTTCAATTGCATCATATGCATGCAAAAACTGGACAATGGATAAGGAAGGCAGAAGAATTGATGCATTTAAATTGTGATGTTGGCAAAGAATATTGAAGATACCATGGACTGCCAGAAGAATGAACAAGTTGGTCTTGGAAGAAATACAGCCAGAGTGCTCCTTGGAAGCAAGGATGGTGAGACTTCATCTCACATATTTTGGACATGTTATCAGGAGGACCAGTCCCTGGATAAAGACGTCATGCTTAGCAAAGTAGAGGGTCAGCCAAAGGGAGAAAGACCCTCAAAGACATGGATGACACAGTGACTGCAACAATGGGCTCAAACAAAGCAACGACTGTGAGGATGGCACGGGACCAGGCAGTGTTCTGTTGTGCAGAGGGTCTCTATGAGCCAGAACCAGCTTGACAGCACCTAACAACAACTCTCAGGGTTAGATGAAAATTTACCATTATTATAATATCAAGTTATTTTTCTAACTTTTCTTAACCAGGTATTTTCTTTTCTCTTTACTTCAAGCATTTATTTCTGGAAAAAAATGATTCCACAGGGAAGTAATTTATTTTCAGTTCTGGTTTTTGTATGAATGAGATTTAGTAAGATTTGTCTGTTTTCATATTCTAGTCTTCTAGTTAGTGGGTGCTTAAATGAAACAAAAACCTCTTACCGTCAAATAGATCCTGACTCATAGTGACCCTGTAGGACAAAGTAGAATTACCCCATAGGGTTTCGAAGGCTGTAATCTTTATGGGAGCTGACTGCCACATCTTCCTCCTGCAGAGCGGCTGGTGGGTTAAAATTGCCGAACTTCCAGTTAGCAGCTGAGTGCTTAACCACTGCACCACCAGGACTCCTTAGTGGTTGTTTAAACAGCATACGTTTTATATAATTGAAAAACAGAAATAAAACATTTTGACAATGCTTAAGAATGATATGTATGTGTCACCATAATCATAGCTGGGATGAATACCTCATAAGATTTTAAAGAAAACCTTATCAGAGAGCCATAATCAAACCAGTAAAAGCTCTTTTATAGGAAGAGACCTGTAGAATAAAGTCAGTTCAAACCCTTTTACCTTTTCCCAAGGAAGGATTTCTCCTCCATTCTTTCCCTTCTCAACATTACTGCACTGATAGTTGTCATTGTTCTTGCAGTTTTATAAGGAGATTCAGGATTTGCTTTCTTTCCCCTCATTCCTTTAAACCATGCTGAAAAATTAAATCCTTAGACTTTGTGCCAAGTAGCATCTTGCGTATGTTAAATTCATTCAGTGAATCTTACAGCATAATAAAACTATATAATTAATCTTTACTAAAAGATGAAAAGTTAACTGTCTATGCCTCTATTTAACTTGACATGTGATGAGTATATTGTATATCAAACTGAGCTTCCAGTGTACCATGCTGACATTAAATTCAGATCGACCATGTAATCCTCCAGCATGACTTTTATGATCCAACAAAAGAAAACTCATTCGTGAAAGCAGATTGTTGTCTTCGGTATACAAGTGTGAATGACTGAAATACATGTGTTTAAATTCTAGCAGAAAGCCTTTTATTTGTTGGAGTATTATTTCTCTTATAAGAATTATATGTACATATACGTGTATATTCATGTACAGAGAGAGTCAGAGACAGAGACAGAGAGAGAGAAAGCAACAGATTTCTTGGGCTCAAATACTGGCCCTTTCACTTACTAGTTGTGTGATCTTGATCAGGTTGCTTAGCTTCACTTTCTTCTGTCTCCTTATATGGAAAATGGTGTATAAATAGTGTGCAACTCATAGGGTAGTTATAAGTTGGGTTGTAGGAAGAATTAATTGTGTTAATACACGTAAAACCTTTAAAACAGTGCCTGGCATATATAAGGGCTATATCAGTATTTGTTATTATTATTGTCATAGATTTTTAAGAAATGGCTTTATAACATGTCACATCACCTGAAAGGTTTTCCATATGTTAAATAAAGGATTTAAGCAAGATAGGCACCAAGTTTCTCTTCTAATATTCTACAATTCATTTAGGGTTGAAGACACATCATTGTATTTTCAGAAAGCTGGTAATAGGGAACCCAAGTTTGAGTAAAAACAGTGTTGACATGTAGTGGGATTGTTAACCATTGTCATAGGGCAACGTGTGTACTAACTGTGTAATGAGAAACTATCTTGTTCTGTAAACCTTCATCTAAAGTGAGAATAGCAGCACAACCTGAAGAACACAATTGATGTCACTGAACTGTGCATGTAGAAATTTTTGAAATGGTGTATCTTTGGCTATGTATATTTTCACCAAAAAAAAAAAAAGAAGGTCGAGAAGGGAGAGGGTTGACATGTCGTGGGGTTGTTAACCAATGTCATAAAACAGTATGTGTACTACTGTTCAATGAGAAACTATTTGTTCTGTAAACCTTCACCTAAAGTGCAATAAAAAAAAATCCAAAAAAAAATAAAAAAAGGAATGGGACACTCACAACAAAGTCACAGAGGTGAGAATCAATATATCTGTGTCCATTACTTGTTCATGCCCAAATGACATGGATGAAAAATGCTAACCATTAACACCAGAAGAGCAATCTTTTACGATAATGGTGCCATTGCTTTCTTTACCATTCACCTTGATCGTAGTGTGTGCATGCAGCGAACAAATGGTAGATTGATAATTAGTTATTAATTATTCCTTCTCCCAGCACAGGTGTGGGAATTGAGCAGTTTCTGACTTCTAATGACTATATTGTTGGAGTCAAATATACAAGCGGTGTAATTCAATTCAAACTGGCCAACATATATGACTGTGCAAACCATATTGGGTCTACTGTCATGGTTTATATTCTAAGCATTTAAGATTTATTGTATCATTCTAAAAGTGATATAAACATATTAATAAAGAAAAAAAACCAAGCCAAAAAAAAAAAAAAAGATTAGATATGTTTTACTGATACGGTGGGCAAAATGCAACTGAATAATAGCCACTGAACAAAATCTGTGTTAACAGGTGCTTATGTCAAGATTCCTGTTAAAAGACCAAAGATCCTTGTGGCAAAGTGACACAAACAGTAGTGCTAATTCTGTGTCCTAATCATATCCCCAGTGCATTGTGCCATATAATCCATTTCCGTCACCGTAATCCAGAAAGCTTGTACTAGCAGGGTTATCTCTGACCCTTGGCACTTAGTATTATAATGGAATAGTACAACATTTAACATTTTATGGAGTGAAAATATGAGCCTTAATTGGTTAAAGTTACCCTACATGGCATAAAACAATGCCATATAATGAACAAAAAAAAAATCTGCATATATTTCTTTATTCTTTAGTTTCTCCCTGAATAGTACTCTTTTTAATCTTAGACTCTATCTGTATAAAATATACTAAATAGGCAATGTATTTAAAGGAGTTTAGCAGCATATTTGTTCATTTGCTTTTAATCCAGAATTGTAAGTGACTGTGACTGTGACTGTGACTCCAAGCTGGTTAGACCTGGAGGTTCTCTCTTTCATAGTTCAATAGGTGTGAAGACTGAGTTCTGGAGAGCCTACATTACTTAGCCAGTGTCACTAAATTTGTAGAGGCAGAGGTTAGATGAGAAAACTGGTGTCCAGTTCTTTCGGCAATGTTAAATTTTATTTGTTTCTTTGTAATTTTTAGAGACCGAAGAAGTCAAAGGAATCACTATCTCCAAATCAGTTTTTAATCTCACATCCAGACTACAATCCATAAACACATTTAGTTAAATATGATAGTAGTTTTCTTCTAAATTCCAGGTCTTTGTTCTGTAACATTTCTCCTTGCCAGCAGGCCTGTCATGAGATAAGATTTCTTTCAAGGGTACCCAAAAGAGGTGATTTTGGGAGCCAATCGACAGAGGGCCAAAAGCCTGAGGTCACCATCTAACATCCACGCATATGTACATATACATTTTTATTGAAATGACTGTTGGAGGTATAGCATCAGTTTGGGCTTTTCCCACTGACCTAATTTAGAATGAGGAGAAAATGAATTGCTGCTAAAATTCAGCAGAGTGGAAAGGAGCTCATGGACAGCTTGAGTTTCATTGTACAAAACAAACGACAACAAATGAAATCCCCACAGCCACAACATTCTACACCCACAGCCCCCTCTTGAGAAGGATGGCTGCAAGATATTTCTCCTGCAGAAGTTGCCATGTCATAAATCCTATAATCCTGCTGTTGTGACAACAGTTGATCGGATCTTGTAGCTATACCCCAGGAAGCCTTGTCTAGGTCAGACATATAGGAGGTCAGCAGTAACGTATCTTGAAAAGCATGTCCCAAAGAGATGCTCCAGATCAGATGGTAACTAATGGACCTAGTGAGATTATTCTTCTGTTAGAAATTTGTTAAAGAGATACAGAGAGAAAGCATAGAGTCAGGGGAAAAGCTGAGGCAGAGAGAGAAGCTAAATCATGAGAGATGTTGAGTCATTAAGACAGGGAACAAAGGACATATGATTCTCTGGATCACTAAAACTGTGTAACTGCAAAACAGTAAATATATATTGAGCACCTACTAAGTACTGGGCAGTGCTTTAGATATTTGGGACATACAATTGTATAAAAGAAATGAAACCTTAACTTCAGGTAGTTTCAATTTAGTTAGGGGAGGGGAACAGACAATAATCTGCTGAAAAGGCTCTTCTTTTCTCATTGAATCACTTTAGTTCTTTTGTCAAAAATCAATTGAACAAATATTTGTGGGTCTATTCTTGAATTCTCTATTTTATTCCATTGAGTCTTACACCGGCACCATGCTGTCTTGATTACAATAGTTTTATAGTAATTCTTGAAATCAGGTAGTGTAAGTCTTCCAATTTTTTTCTTCTTTTTCAAGATTGCTTTGGTTATTCTATGTCCTTTATATTTCCATTTAGATATTTATAGTAGTTACAGAGACCATGAATTCATCTGGCTTTCTCTTACTCAACATTTTATTAACCATTTTCCTTCAGTACGTGTTTTTCATGACCACAAAGACTTTTTCCTACTTGGCAAATACTTAATTGGTTGCATTGTCCAATTAAATAGTCTGTTTTGTTTTATATTTCAGAATACTCTTCCTTTTACAAATATGTCCAGGAAGTATCTCATCAGTTGCTGTCAGCACGTGGTTTTTCAAATCCACACTAATTCCATTTTCACCATGAAAGTCCACAGGTAAACATTAGTCTAACAACTGATTTTTTTGATTCCAGGAAAACAGAAACTCTACTGATATATCCAAGTAGTGAAATGACTACTAGTTCTTTTATACAAAGAGGAAAAACACAATTTAATTCTCTTAAAAAAACCAAAGTCTTCCAGGTATTTCTCTTTGAGTTGAAAAATAACATTAGAATCTTAAAAGAGTTTTTTCTTCCTAGAGATTTTTATTGCTCCGGATTTACTTCAAGATAGACATAATAGTGGTAGGTTCAAAAAGACAAAAGAGTAAGTTGCAGGACTTAATGTATTTCACAGCAAGATGAAACAGAAGGTCAGGACAATAACCTGGTAGATGCATAGCAGCAGTTCTAGGTTTATATCTTGGAAAGGTAATAGTGAGGAAGAGGTTTTAAATGTATAGTCCTGGGAGCATAGTAGCAGTCATAGAGACTATAAATTTGGTTTCTTGTCAAACTCTTCATGCTTCAAGGTTAAACGTGACATAGGTTTCAAACACAAATTAAATGCTACAGTTGTATTTTCAATGCATTCAAAACTATACCTAGCATTATGGGCTAACAATAAAGTAAAAGCTGCATTCTCTTCTATTATGGATCAGAATAAGAATTTTTATAAATATGACGATGACTAGCTGATATAGTATGAGTCCAGTCATCAAAATAATTTGCACCAAAATGTCTCCTTCAGATGCTCATGGACTCAGCCATGTTCTTTAGGACACTGTGCCAGTCTGGGCTCCTTCATCACAAGAAACAGAGACCTGCCCAAAATGGCTTAAGAACTTACTGCAAAGATAGAGTGAGGCTCTTAGAAATCCAAGAACTTTTGGAATTCAGAATTTTCCCACTCTGTAATCAGGCCTGGAGACCTCACAAGGCATAAATTTCTAGAAGTATATGGAGGTACTACCTTTAGGTCAAGTGTCATACCTGGTCCAATCAGCTATAGTTGAAGACAGGGAGTGAAATCACCTGGCAGAGAACATGGACATTCATGGCAGCAAGTTCTGCCACATAGTATATGTTGAATGTTTGTTGAATAAATGAATGAAGGAAGGAATCAATCATTCAATATGGTATCTGGAGAAAAGAATGAAGAACAGGCCCTTGAAGATGAAACTTGGTGATAACTCCAGGATTAAAGGCAACAAAAAAAGAACAGGAGACATTAAAGTTATTTATAGGAATTGTATGCTAAATAGAAGCAGGCTGTGTTAAAAGATGTTACGCCATTTGTTTACCACATAATTACATGGTTTAGGTGCCCTGCCTGCTTGGAGGAAGAAGACTACATCAGAATAGCAACAGTATGAATCCATAGGTCAAATTCTTGATATTATTTCCTTCTGCTTTTAATTTTTTCTGGTTATTTTGTGGGCTTGAAAATATTTCCTGTTATGCCATGTAGCAGCAGTTTCTCCATGTATTGGATAGTGTCATCATGGGAAAGAATATAGCTGGCATGTTAGTGGGGTTTTTATTTCTTGGTCAATAAATTTATTGTCTTAATCTGAAGAATTTTCTTGGAAAATTACAGATTGTGATGGTTTGTTTTTAACTGTTAGAAGCCTCCTTCTGAGCTGTCTTCTTCTGAGCTACCCTAATTTTCTTCTGGATAAGAGAGATTTTATGATGATTCCACTTTTTTTTTTTTTTTTAACTTTTTTCTTAGATTTCTTTTACACTGGATCTCATATGGCAGCACAGACTTCCCTGTGTATCTTCTTTACCTTGTCTGGAGTTACATTGTTCTTAAAGGATAGAAAATTTGTTTCTTGTAAGCCCCTTCGTCTTCTTCCCTTAGGTAACACATACAATGTGCACACTTCTGGCCCATAATGTGCTTACGATGCGCTTCTACAATGAATTCTTTGCTTTCTGAATGACGGCCTGGGAATTGGTGCTGTGAGGGGTGAGCATACCTCCATCCACAGCTCCCTTATTTCACCCAAAAGTTTGTTTCCAGAGATACTTCTGGTGAGCTCTGCATCCAAACACCATGCACAGGTTCTAAAATGAACACTGCTGCACTCTAAATTGTACTCATCTCTGTTTGTCTCCCCTTGACCTTCAGAGAGCTTATCCACGCCAACCCTGCTAAGCAGTGCAGGCCTACAGCAGGCCAGTACAATGTGTCACAGAACATTTGGCAGGTGAACCTTCGTGCTGGACTTTGGGAATTTGTGAGTATAAGCCATCTTTAGATGATACATCCATTGGTCACACTCTCATCCTGTATTTGGATGTGTTTTACTTATCCTAAATTATCATGCATTTCTGCACATAGAAATAAGTTTTAACAACCCTTCTCCTCCTATATTGCACTTGAAATCTCTGGAGGTAGGTTTTATTCTTGACATCTTGAACGAATAACACGTGGTAGAACAGAGACCCGTGTTAGCAGTTTGGCCCAGACCTGCCGGCCTAGCAGCACTCAGGGAGAAAGAGTGTTAGTAGTTTGTTTTGAGTATCAGAGTTTTAAAACAAACTTGGGGGAATTTGACCAAAATCTTTCTGCAGCAGCCTATAGTCCCATTGCGTGTACTACAGTGTCCTAGTGACATTCAGAGATGCTTCTCTTTAATTACAAGCAGATGTTAAGATTGAAATATCATGGTTGATAAAGTAAGTAATGTGGCAAATAATTCAGAGAATTATAGCTCATTTTCTAAGACAGGACAAAGACAAAGAAAATCACCCTGAAAAGAAGCTGTCTTATTTTGCCTTGAAAATGTTCACCATGGAAATATTTCTTTATTTAGTGCATTGCAGTGACCTTGCTCTAACGTTTTCTCTTTCTGATCATTCCTTAGCCATAAACCAGAAATTGGAAACCACTACCAGGTTCCAGTGGGAGTTGGATGTCAAATCCACAAAGCTGAATGTAAAAGTGTTTTAACAGGTTAAAAAATGAGAGACCACAGAAACCACATGGACCACAGATGTAGAAGAAGCTTGTTTACAAGGTCAACTCAAAGTGTAGTCAAGCGAATGACCTGTATCTAGGATAGAATTGTGCCAGAAACAGGAACGCTTCTGACAAATAAGAAAAAGGCAGGTTGAGTGCTTAAGTTAAACACTGATAGTTTAAAAGGCCTCACTATCACTAGCTTTCCAGACCAGGTTGTCATATGTGTGCATATAGGTATTTGTAAGTGAGTGTATGTGGATGAGTGTGTACCTGAGTGTGGCATGTGTTTGCATGTGGGGTGAGGGTATGCGGTGTATGGGTATGTGAGTCTGTCTGTATATTTGTGTGTATGCGTGTGAGTGAGAGTGAGTGTGTGTGTGTTGTGTATGTGTATGTATGAGTGGTAGGTGCTGTTTGAGTTCTTTTCTGTTGTCTATCACTGTAACCTTTAAATAGCGTTTCTTTTTTGTTGCTTCCACATCTGCTTCAAACTTGCACACTTCACACAGGCTGATCTTTTTCCCTTCTGTCATCAGGTCTGTCCAGTCCTCCACCCAAAAACCATTCCCTTATCATTCTCATTGTCACCGTCATTCATGGATTGCTAACTATGTGTCAGAAAGCCTGGTGGTGTGGTGGTTAAGAACTACGTCTGCTCACCAAAAGGTCATATGTCAGACGTCGTGCTGAGAACTGAACACTATTACTTTACTTAATCATCGCTGTGTTGTCAGTATTATTGTTATCTCAATTTTTAAAAAAGCAGAAACCAAGGCTTAGAGAGATGAAATATCTTGGTCAAAGTCACACAGCAAAGACTTGAACCCAAACAAGTCTTATTTTTAAACAAAGCCCTTCATTGTTGGCTAAAATCAGTTTCAGAATATTTAACAATTATTCTGACTAAAGATAGTGAAATGAAGAACCATCAAATCTCTACCTTCCCTATTATGAAGTGAAAAGAATAAAATTAAAAGAGTGGTTAAGAACAAGCTTTTATTCTCTAGAAACAACTAAACAAAGGTGTACAACCAATGTTATTAACTTCAAAAACTGGCAGCCAGGGAAAGAAGCAAAAGATTCTGTGCTGGTGTGGCCTTGCATGGTTCCTGCCCTTACTAGGCCCACCAGAGACACTACTGGGTATCATCAGCAAGTATGGAAAGTAATCATGTCCCACGTATGGAGAGAAACAAGGAGGGCTATCTTTTCTCTTTCTTGACTGAGAGGTCATTGGAAGAGCTGTTGAGGATAGAGAGGTGAATAAGGACAAGCGAACACCTGGGGCTGACTCTGGAGGACTGTCAGGCCTCAGAGCCCCAGGCTGAGCTAGGGAAACCCCTGAAGACAGCCACAGAAATGGGACACTCCCCCTACTGCCTCCTCCTTTAAGAAGTCAATCTTGGCATAGGACATTTAACAAAGAACGGCCAAGTCTGGAAAGCACTGCATGAGTGCCTCAGGTGCTTGGCTGCCAATGGGCTGGCAGGGCATTGACATCAGAATGGGGAGAAAACCACCTGTTGCCGTCGAGCTGACTCTGACTCATGGCGATCCCATGTGTGTCAGAGTAGAACTGTGCTCCATAAGGTTTGTGATGGCTGATTTTTTGGAAGTAGATCACCAGATCTTTCTACTGAGGCAGCTCTGGATGGACTCAAACCTCCAACCTTTTGGTTAGCAGATGAGTGCATTAACCATTTGCAACACCCAAGTCCTCTGAATAGGGAGAAGGAGAATGCTAAAAGGGCCTTTCCTGGGCTGACCCCACCTTTTAGGAGTACAGTTCTGGGCAGGCTTCTTTAATTTTACTTTAAGCACTGTTCCTAATCTCTGTAATGCTTTTAAGGGATTACCATGTGAATTTCCCAAAGACCCATGGAAAAAGGTCACTGAGAGCATTTAGCAGAGAACTCCAAACGTGCATGCCTGTCCCCAGAGTGGAGCTACTTGACACCTGCAGAGAAGCAGCCACTTCAAAGGACAAACCAAGGGTCTCTCCCAAAGGATCAGGATGTAATCCCCTCCTTGGGCAGCAAGCTCCATCTCTTTGTGGGCAGCTTCCCAAATTTCCCACGAGGGTGGATCTTGCTAAGTCAAATGACTGTCCTGTTAATTACTGCAAGAGCCTTCTAAATCTCAACTGTAAAGATTGGGTTGCATGCAGTTTTTCACCCTTGCTAAAGACAGAAATCTTAGCACTTCATCTCAGATAACAGCATCTCCTAGGTAGGGGAAAGATGTGCCCAGGTTTGGATGTGCTTTCCCAGATCACAGAGCTAATCAGAACAGCAGGTTTTAAATAAAGATTAGACTGATAGCCATTCTTTAATCCTGACAAAAATCCTAAGCATTATAGAACCTCATCAGGAAGGTCTGAGGTAGGAGGAGGAAGCAAAAGGCATATGTTCCTACCTTCCTCAGCATAGAATCCTGTGACTTCTATTTACAAATATAGTCAAATTCCTAAAAATTACTAGAGAACACAGATGAATCTAGTTTCAGCGTCAATAAGCTGGACTGTGCTCCTGCAATTTCATTTCCATATATTTAGGCCACTCCTTTCCTAGGGAGCCATGGGCTGCTGATCAGCAGTGCGATTGCTATTTAAATAAACCTCAAGTACCCCAGGACTCATGTCGATATATCAGGGATAGACAAAACTCAATTACACCTTTTCCAGGAATATGCTACTTGCTTTTACTTGTTTTGAGTTTAACTAGCATTTTTCTTTTTATCAGCAAATGTCTTCTTTTGCCTTCCAGGTGAGGGTCTTTTCCTCATTTCTTTTCCTGGGAAATCTCAGAACTCAAAGGAAATGTAAGCCTTGTTTAGAAACCGAGAACTTGAGAGGTGAAGAAAGACTCGCCCTGGGTCTTACAGATGATTAGGGAGAACTGAGAGCTCCCAGAGGTGCCCTCTTTTTTTTTACATTGCAGTGCAATTACCTAGCATTCAGAGAATCCTTACAGGACTGGGTGGATAGGACTAGAGTCTAAACAGAGAATTTCTCAAAGTCTGAGTCTCACTCTTCTTCCTTCTTGCCCTCCTTCCTTCCTTCCATCCTTTCTCTTCTTTCTTTAATCACCAGCTCCAGGCAAAGTGCCTGACATGGAGTAAAAATAAATATTTATAGAATGAATGCATGAATGTATCATTTCAAATTAGGAAAGAGGTGGTTATTTTGTATTTTATATTTCCAATTCATACAATTCTTTTGACATATTTTAAGCATAATTCTTACTAAATGTGCTTTCTTATTCTATGTACAAATGGCATACATATAGGTATATACAGTAAAACCTGGGAAAGCTGGAACTTGTGTAAGGCAGACGTCTGTCAGAGAAAGAAAACTCAAATATTTTTCACTAAAATGAGTCATAGAAAAGTGATAAGGAGAGGGGCAAGATGGCGCTCTAGGCAGAAACACCACGCCGTCCCTCCACAGCAAAGATCCGAAAAACTAAGCCTAACAGAGAATCAACAATCCTGAAACCCTAGAACACCAAATGAAGAGATAAAGAACTCAGCCAAACACCAAACGGAGTGAGAATACTAAAAGAGAACGGAGAGCGAGGAGAGACTCAGGCAGAGATTCCTTACCAGCTAACGCAGCGCGGATCCACCATCTTGGATTCCTATCGGAGACCAGCAAACGGGAGAGCAGCCTTGCAGAGCATCTGGTCGGAGACAGAACGACCGGTAAACTGCGGTGCGCGCTCTCCCACCACCCACCCCTCTCCGCCTCAGCTGGGGATCCCCTGCTTTCCGTGGCCAGGGTCCCTGGGCGGGGGGGCGCCGGTGCTTGGGTTCCGCGCGCCCGGGCTGGGGGCTTTCTGGGAGCCGTTTGCTGGCACCTAGCGGACCTTTTTCTGCCGCCTCCCCCTCCTTTTGCCTGGGTGCCTGGGTCCGGGTGCTGTCTCTGCTCTCTCCTGCGGGGCTGTGGAGCTGCGTGCGGGCGTGTGGCTGTTTCTGGGTCTGGGCTCCAGCGTGGGTGGGATCCCGGGGCCTTTGTTCGTTCACCCCTCTGCTTTCCGTGGCCGGGGTCCCTGGGCGGGGGGGCGCCGGTGCTTGGGTTCCGCGCGCCCGGGCTGGGGGCTTTCTGGGAGCCGTTTGCTGGCACCTAGCGGACCTTTTTCTGCCGCCTCCCCCTCCTTTTGCCTGGGTGCCTGGTTCCGAGGGCCGTCTCTGCTCTCTCCTGCGGGGCTGTAGGGCTGCGTTCGGGCGTGTGGCTGTTTCCAGGTCTGGGCTCCCGCGCGGGTGGGATCCTGGGGCCTTTGTTCGTTGGCCCCTCTGCTTCCCGTAGCCACGGTCACTTAACCCCGAGACTATCGGCTTCTTGGAATTCGCGCCCCTGAGTGGGGGCTCTCTGGGTCCCATTTGTAGGCACTGACTGCTGGTGTTGCCCTTTTTTTTTTTTTCTCAATTTTATTTTTCTTCCTTTTTTGATTAGTTTTGTCATATTTTACCTCTTTTTCTCTTTTGTCTTTCTTCATTGCTTAATTTCTTGTCCCTCTATCTCTTCCTTCTCTTTCTGATCCCTGAATACCAGGCGATGTATGCCTCTGTACCTTCTGGCCAGGCTGAGCTGTGAAAATTGAGACCGACTCCCCCAGACCTCATAGCTGCATCGGTGCGATCCCTGGGAACTTTGCAGTTTTTTAACTTTTCTGATTTTCATTTGGTCATTCTTTCCTTTTCTTTCTCTTCCCCCTTCTGGTTTCCTCCATCCCATAGTCTCTCATCTGTACATTCCAACGACAGACTCCTCTAGCATTCTTTTATGTTTGTATGCTTTTTGCTCCTCCTCCTCTCTCCTCTCTCCCATATCCAGCTTAGCTTCACACATAACCATCTTCCCGCTGCACCCTACCTACCTGCACCGTGCACTAGACATCACATCACCAAGCGGTGCAGGCACGCCCTATTGGAACCTGCCCAGCACTGACTACCGACCGTCCTGGTGGCTGCGGTGAGTGCCACAAGCAACCCATCCCAGTGGCTCCTCCTCAACTAGATCTGCCCAGCTGTACCACAAGAACGAAAAAAAAAAAAAAAATCTACAATCAATAAACGAGAGAAATATCTACTGAATGCCCCGAAAACAGCAAACAATATCAAAACATTTACAAAAACAAGACAAGATGGCTCCAATAGGCGTCCAAATTAAAACACCAGATAACTCTCCTGTGGAAGAAAATGCACTAGAAGTACCTGATACGGAACTCAAATCACTAATACTCGGAATTTTCCAAGAACTGAGGCAAAAAGCTGACAAACATGAGGAAAAAATAGACAAATTTATGGAAAATACAGACAAAAAATTGGAAGAATTCAGGAAGATGATGCAAGAACAAAATGCCAAAATAAATTCACAACTCGAAATTATACAAAAACAACAATTAGAAATCCAAAAGATAAACAACAAGATTTCAGAAATGGACAGTGTCATAGAAGGGCTGAGAAGTAGATTTGAAACCATGGAAGACAGGATCAGTGGAACTGAAGACAAACACTTGGATACAACTCTGTTTCAGGAAAACTCAGAAAAAAGAACAAAGAAAAATGAAGAGACCCTGAGAGTTATGTGGGACACAATTAAAAGCAAAAACTTACGAGTGATTGGCATACCAGAACAGGGGAAGAAAACAGAAAACACAGAGAGGATCATTGAGGAACTGCTGACAGAAAACTTTCCCAATATCATGAAAGATGAAAAGCTGGTCATCCAAGAAGCTCAACGAACCCCATATAGAAGAGACCCCAAAAGAAAATCACCAAGACATATCATATTCACACTCGCTAAAACTAAAGACAAACAAAGAATCCTGAGAGCAGCTCGTGAAAAACAAGAAGTCACATACAGAGGAGAAACAATAAGACTAAGCTCAGATTATTCAGCAGAAACCATGCAGGCAAGAAGGCAATGGGATGACATATATAAAATCTTGAAAGAAAAAAATTGTCAGCCAAGAATAATATATCCTGCAAAACTCTCATTCAGATTTGATGGTGAAATTAGGTCATTTCCAGATAAACAGAAACTAAAGGAATATGCAAAAGTCAAACCAAACTTACAAGAATTATTAAAGGGAGTTCTTCGATCTGAGGACAAACAGCTTAAGCCCTCAGGCAGGACCTAGGACCTAGGATGCAGGTTAACATGAACCAGATACCATTCTAGGAACTGAACTACAGACGACTTTCCAAAAACAAAAGATATACAACAGGGAATCAGAGAAATCAATCAAAGGATGACAACAACATCAAAACAATGAAAGAGGGAACAAACGGCATAGGTATAGAACCTTCTAAAGGAGAAGAAGGCAAGGCGATACCAAGTAACGGTAGACTGCTTCAAAATTATAAAGATAAGGGTAATATTCATGGTAACCACAAAAAAAGTTAACAAACCAACTCATAAAAATAAAGACGAAAAACATAAAGTCTCAACAAAAACAAAACCTACAAAAACAAAAGAAATGAACACAAAATCCACAAACAAAAGGAACTCAGCACAAGAGAGTAAGAAGAACAAAGAAAACTTCAGCATCACAAAAAAAAGCACTACAAAATGACAGCAACAAACTCACATCTATCAATAATTACACTGAACGTAAATGGACTCAATGCACCCATAAAGCGACGGAGAGTGGCAGAATGGATAAGAAAACAGGATCCATCTATTTGCTGTCTACAAGAGACACATCTTAGAAACAAAGATGTGAATTTATTAAAAATCAAAGGTTGGAAAAAAATATATCAAGCTAACAACTATCAAAAAAGAGCAGGAGTGGCAATTCTAATCTCAGATAAAATAGACTTTAAAACAAAATCTACCATAAAAGACAAAGAAGGACACTATATAATGATTAAGGGGATGATCCATCATGAAGACATAACCATAATAAATATCTATGCACCCAATGACAGGGCTCCAAAATACATAAAAAAAACTCTAACAGCACTGAAAAGAGAAATTGACAGTTCCACAATAATAGTAGGAGACTTCAACACACCACTCTCAGTAAAGGACAGAACAACTAAAAAGAAACTTAGCAAAGATACAGAAGACCTAAAGGACACAATCAGCCAACTGGACCTCATAGACATATATAGAACACTCCATCCAACCGCTGCAAAGTACACATTCTTTTCCAATGCACATGGAACGTTCTCCAGAATAGACCACATCTTAGGCCACAGAGCAATCCTCAACAAGATCCAAAATGCTGAGATAATTCACAGTATCTTCGCTGACCACAATGCCATCAAGGTAGAAATTAACACTAGAAAGAGCAAGGAAAAAAAATCAAACACATGGAAACTGAATAATAATCTGCTTACACATCAATGGGTAATAGAAGAAATCAGAGATGGAATTAAAAAATTCCTAGAATCAAATGAAAATGAAAACACATCATACCAAAACCTTTGGGACACAGCAAAGGCAGTCCTCAGAGGACAATTTATAGCAATAGATGCACATATCAAAAAAGAAGAAAGGGACAAAATCAAAACATTAACTACAGAACTCAAACAAATAGAAAGAGAACAACAAAAAAAGCCTACAACCACCGGAAGAAAGGAAATAGTAAAGATCAGAGCAGAAATCAATGAAATAGAGAACAGAAAAACAATAGAAAGAATCAACAAAACCAAAAGTTGGTTCTTTGAAAGAATCAACAAAATCGACAAACCACGGGCCAGACTGACAAAAGAAAAACAGCAGAGGGCACAAATAACCCAAATAAGAAATGAAATGGGGGACATTACAACAGACCCAACTGAAATAAAAAGGATTATAACAGAATATTATGAAAAACCATATTCCAACAAATTTGAAAACCTAGAGGAAATGGATAAATTTCTAGAAACATACGGCCTACCCAAACTAAAACAAAGTGATATTGAAAATCTGAACAGACCCATAACAAGAGAAGAGATTGAAAAGGTAATAAAAAAACTCCCAACCAAAAAAAGCCCTGGCCCAGATGGCTTCACTGGAGAATTCTACAAAACATTTACAGAAGAGCTTGTACCAGTTCTACTCAAGTTATTTCAGAGCATAGAAGAGGAAGCAACACTTCCAAATTCATTCTATGAAGCCAGCATAACGCTGATACCAAAACCAGGCAAAGACATCACAAAAAAAGAAAATTACAGACCAATATCTCTCATGAATATAGATGCAAAAATTCTGAACAAAATTTTAGCCAATAGAATTCAGTATCATATCAAAAAAATAATACACCACGACCAAGTAGGATTCATACCAGGTATGCAAGGATGGTTTAACATTAGAAAATCCATCAACGTAATCCACCACATAAATAAAAGGAAAGAAAAAAATCACATGATTATCTCAATTGATGCAGAAAAGGCATTTGACAAAGTCCAACACCCATTCCTGATAAAAGCTCTCAATAAAATAGGTATAGAAGGGAAATTTCTCAACATCATAAAGGGCATCTATGCAAAACCAACAGCCAACATCATTCTTAATGGAGAGAGGCTGAAAACATTCCCCCTGAAAACAGGAACAAGACAAGGATGCCCTTTATCACCACTCCTATTTAACATTGTGCTGGAAGTTCTCGCTAGAGCAGTAAGGCAAGAGAAAGAAATAAAGGGCATCCAAATTGGTAATGAAGAAGTTAAACTCTCCCTGTTTGCAGATGATATGATACTATACATAGAAAACCCTAAAGACTCCACGAGAAATCTACTGGAACTAATAGAAAGATTCAGCAGAGTAGCAGGATACAAGATAAACATTCAAAAATCAGTTGGATTCCTATACACCAGTAAAGAGAACGATGAAAAGGAGATCAGGAAATCAATACCATTTTCAATAGCCCCTAAAAAGATAAAATACTTGGGAATAAATCTGACCAGGAATATAAAAGACCTATACAAAGAAAACTACAAAACACTGCTGCATGAAACCCAAAGGGATCTACATAAATGGAAAAACATACCATGCTCATGGATAGGCAGACTCAACATTGTGAAAATGGCAATTCTACCTAAAGCAATTTACAAATACAATGCAATTCCGATACAAATACCAACAACATTCTTCAAAGAGATGGAAAAACTAATTATTAACTTTATATGGAAAGGGAAGAAACCCCGAATAAGTAAAGCACTACTGAAGAAGAAGAATAAAGTTGGAGGACTCACACTACCTGACTTGAGAACCTACTATACAGCTACAGTACTCAAAACAGCCTGGTACTTGTACAACAACAGAGACATTGACCAATGGAACAGAATTGAGAACTCAGATGTAAATCCATCCACCTATGGTCACCTGATTTTTGACAAGGGCCCAAAATACATCAAATGGGGAAAAGACAGTCTTTTTAACAAATGGTGCTGGCAAAACTGGATATCCATTTGTAGAAAAATGAAACAGGACCCATACCTCACACCATATACAAAAACTACTTCAAAATGGATCAAAGACCTGAATATAAAGCCTCAAACTATAAAATTCATAGAAGAAAAAATAGGACCAACACTTCAGACCTTAATACATGGCATTAACAGGATACAAACCATAAACATCAACACAAAAAACCCAACAGATAAACTAGATAATTGGGATCTTCTAAAAATCAAACATCTATGCTCTTCAAAAGATCTCACCAAAAGAGTTAAAAGAGAACCTACAGACTGGGAAAAAATTTTTGGACAGTACAAGTCAGACAAAGGTCTAATCTCCATAATCTACAAGAAAATCCAACACCTCTGCAACAAAAAGACAACCAATCCTATCAAAAAATGGGCAAAGGAAATGAACAGACACTTCACCAAGGAAGACATTCAAATGGCCAACAGACACATGAGGAAATGCTCGCGATCACTAGCCATTAGAGAAATGCAAATTAAAACCACAATGAGATACCATCTCACCCCGGCATTACTGGCACGAATCAAAAACACTGGAAATAACAAATGTTGGAGGGGCTGTGGGGAGACGGGAACTCTTATACACTGCTGGTGGGAATGCAAAATGATACAGCCATTTTGGAAAATGATATGGCGTTTCCTCAGAAAGCTAGAAATAGACGTACCATTCGATCCAGCAATCCCACTCCTAGGAATATATCCTAGAGAAATAAGAGTCATCACTCGAATAGACATATGCACACCTATGTTCATGGCAGCATTATTCACAATAGCAAAACGATGGAAACAACCTCGATGTCCATCAACAGACGAATGGATACACAAACTATGGTACATACACACAATGGAGTACTATGCAACGAGAAAGAACAATGAATCGGTGAACCATCTCATAACATGGATGAAACTGGAGGACATCATGCTGAGTGAAATAAGTCAATCACAAAAGGACAAATATTGTATGAGACCTCTATTGTAAAAACCCATGAAAAAATTCACATGCAAAATGTAACAATCCTTGTTGGTTACCAGGGATGGGAGGGGGGGGGAATACTAAATAGGTAATAGGTAAGTGGTAACTTGGGTGAGAGATGAGATATTACATAGTACAGGGGAAACTAACACAACCTGCACAAGGAAAGGTCATGGAGGCCCTATAGACACATCCAAACCCCCCGAGGGACTGAGTTGTTGGACGGAGGGCTCTGGGGACCATGATCTCGGGGAACATCTAGCTCAATTGGCATGACACTACTTATAAAGATAATGCTCTACATTCTACCTTGGTGAGTAGTGTCTGGGGTCTTAAAAGCCTATGAGCGGCCATCTAAGATACTCCACTGATCTCATCCCTTCGGGAACAAGGGAGAACGAAGAGAACAGGATACAAGGAAAAGATTAGTCCGAAGGACTAATGGTCCACAGCTACCAAGGCCTCCACGGGACTGAGCCCAGTACAGCTGGATGGTGCCCGGCTACCACCAATGACTCCTCTGACCAGGATCACAACAGAGGGTTCTGGGCAGAGCTGGAGTAGGATGTAGAGTATAATTTTAACTCCCAAAAAAAAAAAAAAAAAAAGAAGACCAGATATACTGGCCTAAAGAATACTAGAGAAACCTCGAGAGTGTGGCCCCCAGACACCCTTTCAGCTCAGAGGGGAAGTTACCTTCAAGGTTCGATGTTAAGCCTGGGAATGGACACCCCAGTAAAACTAAATGGGACTAACGATGTACAGGAGTCCGGTGACAAGGGCCAGAAGGCAGAGGGAGAGTAGGAAACTGATGATAAGGAACACAAATTGAATAAGGACACTGTCGATGTATTGTGAGATTGTTGACCACTGCTATAGGGCAACATTTGTAGTAACTATTAAATGGGAGGCTGTTTTGTCCTGTAAGCCTTCATCTTGGGCGAGAATGGCAGCACAATTGGAAGAGCGTAGTCAATATCACTTAAATGTGTAAGTAAAAAGTTTTGAAATGGTGTTTAAATAAAATAAAAATAAATAAATAAATAAATAAATAAATAAACAAATGAGACTAAAGAGGTACAATAGTCCACTGACAAGGTCCAGAAGACAGAAGGGGACAAGGAAGCCCCCTGGTGATAGGGAACACAAGGTGGAGTAAGGATATTCTTGATGTGCTGTGAGATTGTTAACCATTGTCATAGGGCAACATGTGTAGTAACTGTTAAATGAATAACTATTTTTTCTGTAAGCCTTCATCTTAAGTGAGAATAACAGCACAGTTGGAAGAGCGTAGTCAATGTCACTGAACTGTGAATGTAGAAATTTTTGAAACGGTGTATCTTTGGCCATCTGTAATTTTCATCAAAAAAAAAGGTTGAGAATTTAGAGGCTTAATACGTTGTGGGGTTGTTAACCAATGTCAAAAAACAACATGTGTACTACTATTTCATGAGAAACTATTTGCTCTGTAAGCTTTCACCTGAAGTACAATAAAATATATATTAAAAAAAAAAAAAAGAAAGAAAAGTGATAAGACCGCACCTTGTCATACACAGAAAACTTGTGACACCTGGAAAAACAAGGCAGACCCACCAAGTTCTGGCTTTCACAGGTTTCACAGTATAGGGTCATTATGAGTCAGAATCAACTCGACTGCAATAAGTTTTTTTTTTTTATTGTGGTAATTTAAATGAAGTTTACGTTTCAAGTTAGTCTCCAATATAAAAATTTATACATACATTTTTATGGGACCCTAATTGCTCTCCCCATACTGCGACAGCACACTCCTCTTTTCTACCCCTGATTCCCCACGTCCATTCACAAAGCCCGTAACCCTCTCTGCCTTCCCATCTCACCTCCGGACAGAGGCTGCCCATTTAGTCTCTTGTATCTGCTTGAGCTAAGAGGAACACTCCTCACGAGTATCACTTTATGTCCCACAGTCTGGACCAATCCCACTCTGAAGAGTTGGCCTCGGAAATTGTTTTAGTTCTGGGCTGATAGAGAATCCAGGGGCCATGCTTTCCAGGGTTCCTCTAGTCTCGGTCAGACCATCAAGTCTGCTCTTCTTACCAGAATTTGAGTTCTGCACCCCACCTTTCTCCTGCTCCATCAGGGACTGTCTGTTGTGTTCCCTGTCAGTGCTGTCATTGGTGGTAGTTGGGTACCGTCTAGTTCTTCTGGTCTCAGACTGACGAAATCTCTGGTTTATGTGGCTCTTTCTGTCTCTTGGGCTAATACTTTGTGTCTTTGGTGCTCTTCATTCTCCTTTACTCCAGGTTGTTGGGACCAATTGATGCATCTTAGATGGCCGCCTACAAGCTTTTAAGACCCCAGATGCCACTCACCAAAGTAGGATGCAGAACATTTTCTTAATAAGCTTTGTTATGCCAGTTGACCTAGATGTCCCCTGAAAGCAGGATCCCCTGACCTCTACCTCTTCTACTCTTTCCCTCAAAGTGTTCGATTGTATTCAGAAAACTTCTTAGCTTTGGTTTAGTCAGTTGTGCTGACTTCCCTTGTAGTGTGTGCTGTCCTTCCCTTCACCTAAGATAATTCTTATCTACTATCTAGGTAGTAAATAACCCTCACCCTCCCTCCCCACCCTTGTAATCATCAAAGAATGTTTTCTTCTGTGTTTAAACATTTTCTTGACTTCTTATAATAGTGGTCTTATACAATATTTGTCCTTCTGTGACTAACTAAATTCACTCAGCATAATGCCCTCCAGATTCCTCCATGTTATAAGATGTTCCACGGCTTCATCATTGTTCTTTACCCTTGTGTAGTATTCTATTGTGTGAATATACTATAATTTCTTTATCCATTCATCAGTTGACGGGCACCTAGGTTGTTTCCATCTTTTTGCTATTGTGAACAGTACTACAATGAACATGGGTATGCATATATCTATTCGTGTGATGGCTCTTATTTCTCTAGGATATTTTCCAAGGAGTGAGATAGCTGGATTGTATGGTACTTCTATTTCTAGTTTTTTAAGGAAGGGAAAAATTGATTTCCAAAGTAGTTGTACCATTTTATATTCCCACCAACAGTGTATAAGGTTCCAGTCTCTCCACAACCTCTCCAGCATTTATTATTTTGTGTTTTTTGGATTAATGCTAGCCTTGTTGGGGTAAGATGATATCTCACTGTAGTTTTTATCTACATTTCTCTAATGGCTAATGATTGTGAGCATTTCTTCACGTGTCTGTTAGCCGCCTGAATATCTTCTTTGGTGAAGTGCCTGTTCATATCCCTTGCCCGTTTTTTAATTGGGTTATTTGTCTTTTTTGTTGTTGAGGTTTTGCAGTATCTTGTAGATTTTAGAGATTAGGCGCTGATTGGATTTGTTGTAGCAAAAATTTTTTTTTGCAGTCTGTAGGTTGTCTTTTTACTCTTTTGGTGAAGTCTTTTGATGAGCATGAGTGTTTGATTTTTAGGAGCTCCCATTTATCTTGTCTCTCTTCTGGTGCTTGTGCATTGTTACTTATGGTTTGTATTGTGTTTATGCCATGTATTAGGACTCCTAGCATTGTCCCTATTTTTCCTTCCATGATCTTTATCATTTTTTATTTCATATTTAAGTCTTTGATCCATTTTGAGTTAGTTTTTGTGCATGGTGTGAGGTATGGGTCTTGTTTCAGTTTTCTGCAGATGGATATCCAGTTATGCCAGTTAACCATTTGTTAAAGAGACAGTCTTTTCCCCAATTAATGGACTTTGGGCCTTTGTCAAATATCAGCTGTTCATAGGTGGATGAATTTATGTCTGGATTCTCAATTCTGTTCCATTGGCATATGTATCTGTTGCTGTACCAGTACCAGTCTGTTTTGACTACCGCGGCTGTATAATAGGTTCTAAAATCAGGTAGTGTGAGGCCTCCTACTTTGTTTTTCTTGAGAAATGCTTTGCTTATTCGGGGCCTCTTCCCTTTCCATATGAAGTTGGTGATTTGTTTCTCCATCTCGTTAAAAAATGCCATTAGAATTTGGATCAGGATTGCATTGTACTGTAGACTGCTTTGGGTAGAACTGACATTTTCACAATGCTGAGTTTACCTATCCATGAGCAAGGTATGTTTTTCCACTTATGCAGGTCTCTTTTGGTTTCTTGCAGTAGTGTCTTGTAGTGTTCATTGTATAGGTCTTTTCCGTCTCTGGTTAGATTTATTCCTAAGTATTTTATCTTCTTGTGGGCTATTGTAAATGGTGTTGATTTGGTGATTTCCTCTTCGAGGTTCTCTTTGTTGGTGTAAAGGAATCCAACTGATTTTTGTATGTTTATCTCATAGCCTGAAACTTTGCTGGATTCTTCTATTAGTTCCAGTAGTTTTCTTGTAGATTCTTTGGGGTTTTCTGTGTATAAATTCATACCATCTGCAAATAGAGATACTTTGACTTCTTCCTTACAAATTTGGATGCCCTTTATTTCTTTTTCTAGCCTAATTGCTCTGGTTAGGACCTCCGGCATAATGTTGAATAATAGTGGTGATAAAAGGCATCATTGTCTGGTTCCTGTTCTCAAGGGGAATGCATCTGGCTGCAGCAAGAGGACACACTCTGAGCAAGGCAGGCGGTTGACAGCCACCCCCGAGTGTCTAGGAGGAAGGCATGTCCCTTTTCCTAGAGCACATAGGTGGGTGGGTTTTGCAGTCAGACTATGAGCACCTAATGCTGTTGGCTGTAAGGACTGGGGGGCACCTCTTATTCATGGGCCCCTATCGCAGGTGCTAGGTGGCATAGGTGGAGTCACCAGTCCTCAGGCCCCTGAAGTGGGTACGTGAAGGCCCTGCTTAATGGGCTGAGCCATGTGAAATGTCAAGAAGCTGTCGCTTCACAGGTGAAACAGTTGAAGTTAGACTTCTGGTATATACCTTGTTGTACTGTGGTAATGAGGGCCTAAGCTGTTGAAATGGGCCCACACAAGTCTCTGCAGTGGGACAGGAACTCAAAGTCTGCGGATCACTTATGCCTGTGCCTAGGCAAAGGAGCTGTGCCTACCTTGGGTTCCTGGCTTAGGGGAGCCAGCAGTTTATTTTTTCCCCTGTTTGTTAATTTGTTCACTCTCCAAGACAGGGAGAACGGCTTCAGGTGTGTGACGGATCCTATTTCCAGCCCAGGGGACTCGGCAATTGCTGAAGCCGGTCTGGGACCCAGTGCAGAGCAGGGAGCAGCGAGGTAAATGGGAGAGTTTTTCCCTAAGAGGGATGTTTTTGATCCACATCATAGGCTGTACACAAGTACTTATCTTTCGCTGATCCAGGACTTCTTCTCACTGGTTCTGGGTGGCCGTGTAGACTCTCTGAACTTGGGTCTCTCCAGGTGCGGAAAATGCGTCTCCCAAGCACAATTGCTTGCCTGCCTCACTGCTCACCCCCGAGCTGATCAGGCCTGAAGGGCTCAGGCTTTTGCCAGGTCATGTCTGGCAACTCCTTGCTGCTTCTGAACCATCTCTCCCTCCTCCTGCCACTCAGTCTGGTTCCTCAACTCTGTCTTTGATGTTCAGGGCTCCCAGATTGCCGTATATAATCGATTCACTTGTTTTTTCAGGTCTTTGTTGTAAGAGTGTCCACTGAAAGCATCTGACTACTCCACCATCTTGGTCCCCACCTCCTGCTACAAGTTTTTAATGTGCAGATATATAGGAGCCCTGGCGGTGCAGTCGTTAACTGCTAACCAACAGGTCAGTGGCTCGAATCCACCAATCATACTTTGGAAATCCTATGGGGCAGTTCTAACTCTGTCCTATAGGGTCCCTTTGAGTCTGAATTGACTTGACGGCAATGGGTTCTTTTGTTTTTTTGGTATTTCTACATATATAAAACATGATGGCAGTGAGTTTGGTTTTTTTGGAGATTTTGTTTTGGTATGTGTATGTATAGGAATCTGTCTATTATCTGTATCTATCTATCTATCTATCTATCTATATATAGTTGCTGTTATTGTTAGGTGCCATAGAGTTGGTTCTGACTCATAGAGATCCTATGTAGAACAGAACGAAACACTGCCCTGTCCAGCACCATACTCACAATCCTTGTCATGTTTCACCCATTGTTGCAGCCACTGTGTCAATCCATCCCTTTGAGGGTCTTCCTCTTTTTCACTGACCCTCTGATTTACCAAGCATGATGTCCTTCTCCAGGGAGTGATCCCTCCTGATAACATGTCCAAAGTATGTGAGACAAAGTCTCGTCACCCTTGCTTCTAAGAAGCATTCTGGCTGTACTTCTTGCAAGACAGATTGGTTCTTTCTGTTGGCAATCCATGGTGTATTCAATGTTCTTCACCAACACCATAATTCAAGGACTTCAGTTCTTCTTTGGTCTTCCTTATTCATTGTCCAGCTTTTGCATGCATATGAGGCAATTGAAAACACCATGGCTTGGGTCAGGCGCACTATAGTCTTCAAGGTGACATCTTTGCTTTTTAACACTTTAAAGACGTGTTTTGCAGCAGATTTGCACAACACAATGTGTCCTTTGATTTCTTAACTGCTGCTTCTATAGGCATTGATTGTGGATCCAAGTAAAATGAAATCCTTAACAACGTCAACTTTTTCTCCATTTATTGTGATGTTACTTATCAGTCTAGTTGTGAGGATTTTTGTTTTCTTTATGTTGAGATGTAATAGTGAAGGCTGTAGTCTGATCTTCACCAGTAAGTGCTTCAAGTCTTCTTCACTTTCAGTAAGCAAGGTTGTGTCATCTGCATATCGCAGGTTGTTAATGACTCTTTCTCCAATCCCGATGCCCTGTTCTTCTTTATATAGTCCAGCTTCTCTGATTATTTGCTCAGCATACAGATTGAACAGATATGGTGAAAGGATACAACCCTGAAGCACAGCTTTCCTGACTTTAAACCACACAGTATCCCCTTGTTCTGTCCGAACAACTGCCTCTTGATCTATGTACAGGTTCCTCATGAGCACAATTAAGAGTTCTGGAATTCCCATTCTTCTCAATATTATCCATAATTTGTTATGATCCTCACAGTGGAATGCCTTTGCATAGTCAATAAAACACAGGTAAACATCTTTCTGGTATTCTCTGCTTTCAGCCATGATCTATCTGACATCAGCAATGATATCCTTAGTTCCACGTCCTTTTCTGAATCTGGCTTGACTTTCTCGCAGTTCCCTTTTGATGTACTGCTAGAGCTGCTTTTGAATGATCTTCAGCAAAATTTTGCTTGTGTGTGATATTATTGATATTGTTTGATAATTTCCGCATTTGGTTGGATCACCTTTCTTTGGAATGACATAATATGGATCACTTCCTGTTGGTTGGCCAGGTAGCTGTCTTCTAAATTTCTTGGCGTAGATGAGTGAGTGCCTTCAGCATTGCATTCATTTGTTGAAACATCTCAGTTGGTATTCTGTCAATTCCTGGAGCCATGTTTTTCACCAATGCTTTCAGTACAGCTTGGACCTCTTCCTTCAGTACCACTGGTTCCTGATCATACCGTGTCTCCTGAAATGGTTGAACGTTGACCAATTCTTTTTGGTATAGTGACTCTGTGTATCCCTTCCATCTTCTTTTGATGCTTCCCCTTCTTTTAATATTTTCCCTGTAGGATCCTTCAATATTGCCAACTCCAAGCTTGATTTTTTTCTTCAGTTCTTTCAGCTTGAGAAATACTGAGTGTTGTTCTTCCCTTTTGGTTCCCTTTAGGTATTCGACAAGTTTCAGAGTCTCTTCTGACATCCATTTTGGTCTTTTCTTTCTTCCCTGTCTTTTAAATGACCTCTTGCTTTCTTAATCTATGGAATCCTTGATGTCATTCCACAGCTTGTCCGGTCTTCAGTCATTAGCATTCAACGTGTCAAATACATTCTTGAAATGGTCTCTAAATTCAAGTGGACATATTCAAGTTCATACTTTGGCTCTCTGGACTTGTTCTAGTTTTTTTCAGCTTCAATTTGAAGTCGAATACGAACAATTGATAGTCTGCTCCGAAGTTGGCCTCTGGCCTGGTTCTGACTGATGATATTGAGTTTCTCCGTGGTCTCTTTCTACAGATGTAGGCAATTTGATTCCTGTGTATTCCATCTTTTGAGGTCCACGTGTATAGTCACCATTTATGTTGTTGAAAAAGGTATTTACAATGAAGTCTTTGGTCTTGTGAAATTCTATCATATGATCTCCGGTATCATTTCTGTCACCAAGGCCATATTTTCCAACTATCTATCCTTCTCCTTTGTTTCTGACTTTCACATTCCAATCACCAGTAATTATCAACGCATCCTGATTACATATTCGATCAATTTCAGACTGCAGAAATTGGTAAAAGTCTTCAGTTTCTTCATCTTTGGCCTTAGTGGTTGGTGCGTAAATTTGAATAATAGTCATATTAACTGGTCTTCCTTGTACGTGTATGGATATTATCCTATCACTGACAGCATTGTACTTTAGGACAGATCTTGAAATGTTCTTTTTGATGATGAATGTGAAGCCATTCCTCTTCAATTTGTCATTCCTAGTATAGTAGACCATATGATTGTCTGATTCAAAGTGGCCAATACCAGTCCATTTCAGCTCACTAATGCCTAGGATATCGATATTTATGTGTTCCATTTCATTTTTGATGATTTCTAATTTTCTTAGATTCATGCTTCATACGTTCCACATTCCGATTATTAACAGTTGTTTACAGCTGTGTCTTCTCATTTTGAGTCATGCCAGATCAGCAAATGAAGGTCCCAAAAGCTTGACTCCATCCATGTCATTGAGGTCAACTCTACTTTCAGGAGGCAGCTCTTCCCCTGTCGTCTTTTGAGTGCCTTCCAACCTGAGGGGCTCCTCTTCTCATCTTCTAGCACTGTATCAGACAATGTTTTGCTATTCATAAGGTTTTAACTGGCTAATGGTTTTCAGAAGTCCTTCTTCCTAGTCTGTCTTAGTCTGGAAACTCAGCTGAAACCAGTCCACCATGGCTGACCCTGCTGGTATTTGAATACCTGTGACACAGTTTCCAGCATCACAGGAACCCTCAAGTCCCCATAGTACAACAAACTGATGAATGCGTGCAATATATATATATATATATATATATACACACACACATATGTATACACACACATACACGTATATATGTATATGGAAACCTTGGTGGCATAGTGTTTTAGTGCTATGGCTGCTAACCAAAAGGTCAGCAATTTGAATCTACCAGGTGCTCCTTGGAAAATCTATGGGGTCTATTCTGTCCTATAGGGTCACTATGACTTAGAATAGACTCAATGGCAATGGGCTTGGTTTTTTGGTTTTATACATATATGTGTATGTGTGTGGATATATATATAAAAAACTTGACAGGAATGGGTTTTTTTTTAGTGTATGTGTATATATATATATATACTTTCTTTTACAATTATCTAATAATGGGTATTTTTTTTTACAATTACGTAGTCAGAATGAGGTTCTAACTAATAGAGATTACTGAATGTCATTTTTAGATGTCCATGTAAACTAGAAAATTAAATTTTATGTCTGCCTTTGCACAACTTGTTCAGTAAGCAGATTATGGGCTCTGACATATATTTTTGCTGCCTCAGTGGAATCAAGAGTGATCAAATTATGTTTTTTTCTTCTCCCCAAGAGAAATCCCCATTGCAGAAATGCAGCACATTTATGGAAAGGCTAGTAAAAAGAGCATTCATATTTTATTGTCTTAAGTTTTAGTATAGGAATTAAAGGATCCTCCCAGATGTGTATGAAAAGAAAACCAGAGGCAAAGGAAAATCCTTGTGAATTTTTACTAAAAAAACAAAAACAAAACAAAAAGACTGCAAATGAACAAAAAAAAAAAAAATCTCCTTTTCACAAAAATAAACTCTGATACAAGAAAGTTTCATCTGATATTCTCTTTTAATGTCAATCCCAGGCCAAGTTCCTCCCTCTGTGGCTGTAGGCAAGGAGATTATTGTGTCACTTCAGGATTCTTGTGTTTTAGAAGTGCTAAAAAATGTCCCATCTTTACCATAGGCCAACTTTTTTCTTACACAGTTTCATATTGAGTTATTGGGCAGGAGACATAAAAATGCCAGTAACGTTTATGACATTAAATATACAACAGCTCCCCAAAAATGCATAGGTAATTCCCAAAAGGTTTGCTAACATTTGCTTCTTGTCAACTATGTTCCTCAAAATTTAGCATTACAGGTTTTACCAAAAAAAACAAAACACAGCAAAATATGGCACCTGAGAAAAGTATTTACTCTACATAGACTTCCTGAAGTGGTATAATCAACCCCAACACACCTACTGAACTTGTTAAGAGTGGGGATTTTTGTCCCTGGCTCTGCAGTAACATCTCCAAAGTTCAGAAGTACCAATGCCTCAGTTCAACCCCCATAGATTTTTTTCCCTCTGGGTTGGGATCCAGATATTTCTTGTTTTTAAAGCTCTCCAGGTGATTCCAATGTGTAGCTATAATTGAGAATCACTGGAGTAGGTAAGAAGTCCCTGGGTGGTGCAAAGAGTTAATGTACTCAGCTGCTAACCCAAAGGTTGGAAGTTTGAGTCCGCCCAGAGGCACTGCAGAAGAAAGGCCTGGCGATATACTTCCAAAAAATCAGCCATTGAAAACCCTATGGAGCATAATTCTACTCTGACACACATGGGGTTGCTATGAGTTGGCATCAACTCCATGGCAACTGGTTTTTGGAGTAGGTCAATTGTGCATGACTTTCTCAGGAACTTACAAACAGGGATCCAGTGGAGGTTTGCTCAAAATGTCTGTGAGTAAATGTATGGATCTGACAGCACACAAAACACTAATACCAGTGTTCGGTCTCACTTCACTTACAATAGAAGCTGCTATATTGACTTGTGGTACTTAGAGGGTCAGAAGTGGATTGTAATTTGAATCAAATTTTTCAGAAAATTGCCCTGATAAGTCCATCTACTGGAAGACTGTTCTTACAGTATAAGGAGCATGTTATTCTACCCAGTTGGCTCAATCCTGCTCAGAGCCACAGAGAAGGCATGTCGGGCTGCTCCACTTACATATCCATCTCTCATGGTGTCACCGCCGCCCACCCACCCTGGTGTGGGTGCAGCTGGCTGATGAACTCCACTGACTTGCAGGTGAAAAGGAGGTGGCGGGGGTGAGGTGGGGGTGAGGTGACACTGCATTTGGTGACACCAATCCTGGTGATGGGGGGTGACGAGTTACCGTACTTGGTGATGGGTGACACCAACCCTAGTGATAATATAGCCTTGGTGGCCCCTCCCCTGGCAGTGCCAGCTCACCAGCTGCCACAGCTGCCACTGACTCAGGGGTCATTTTGGTGTCACCCCCTTTGACAGTGCCAAGAGGTACAGTCCGCACCCTCCACACCCTACTAGTGATGCCACTGTTAGCAGGAACGTGTTCTCTTGATGGCTCTAGGGGAAGATCTTTGTCTTTCTCAGTTTCTGGTAGCCTCAGGCATTCCTTGGATTGTAGATGCATCTTCACATAGCCGTCTTTCCTCAGTCTCTTTGTGCCTTTTCTCCTCTTTGGTAGGATACCATTCTGATTGGATTACTACTCACCCTACTCTGGTATAACCTCATGTTAACTTAACTGATAACGTCTTCAAAGATCCTGTTTCCAAACAAGGTTACGTTCACAGGCACCAGGGGCTGCTGTGTGCTGAGATGATTCCAACTCATAGTAACTCTGTAGGATAGAGTAGAACTGCTCTATAGGGTTTCCTAGGCTGTGGTCTTTACTGCTGCAGATCACCAGGTCTTATCTCCTGTGCAACCACTGGTGGGTTCGAACTGCCAACCTTTCAGTTAGCAGCCAGGCACTTAACCATTCCATTACCAGAGCTCTTGGACTTCAGTATAAATTTGGGGGTAACACAATTCAATCCATATCAAGGCACTTACTAGCAATTATGCTTTTTTGTTCCCTGAATACAGAAGACTCCCAAATTATAAAAAGATCATGTTCTAAAAGTTTATATGTGAGGTAGTTATTTGCAATTCAGGGTACATTTTCTTATAGAAACAATGTTTTTATATGGAGGCTAGCTTCCTAGGTCAATTCATGAAAAAAGTTTACCCTAAATATATCTGAAATCGTGTCATCTTCTATGACTATCAAGGAAATACCAAACTAACCAAACCCGTTGCCATCAAGTTGATTCTGACTCATGGAGACCCTCTCCCATTGCTGTTGAGTTGACTCTGACTCATAGCGACCCTTTACCAAAAACAAAACAAAACAAAAAAAACCAAACCCACTGCCATCGAGTCAATCCCAACTCATAGTAACCCTATAGGAGTTGTCAAATCAGAAAAACCCCTCCCTCTCCTCAAATGTCACTCTGCCCCACCAATCCTACCTAAGGAAGATTTTAGGGTAAAGCAATCAGGGTAAATATTCCACGTATCAGTGTATAACTTGAGACATCACTAAATTTTAGTTTCTTCTTAAAGGTTTGGGGTGGATGTTGGGAGAAACTTCCCTCCAGGCTTATATATAACAGAGGCATATTTATAAATTAAGGACACAGATAAAATCCACGTATTCACTTCCTAGCAGAATTAATTTCATTTAGCAAAGTAATTAAATTTTTGTTCTTTTAATTCAGTTAAGAGTATCCAGTGTATCAGGTCTAACCATATCCAATTCAGCTTAGCAACTTAGTGTCTTGAAACCATGGTGAAGGGCATAGTAACTTTGCAGATGCTTGGCATTTCAATAACAAATCCTAGTGACAGTGACTTCAGCCAAGCTGTAGAACCATATGATAGATATATTAGGGGACGTGAAATTTGTTCCTAAAGATGACTTTGAAGGAAGGTGTAGGATTTTGGGGAGAACATGTCCTCTGCAGCTGAAGACTTACTTTTATGCCTTGTAAGATGAGCAAGTTTGCATGAAGCTCCACAAGGAGTTAGGCTGTTGAGCCACAGAGGGCAAAACTAAGGAGCCCTATAGGACTTGAGACAAAAGAACCATGAATGCAGCCATCCATGGGGTAGGGAACCTGCCTTTCAAGGCAGATAGAGGACATTGTCAGATGAAAGGAAAGAGAAACAACAGCTGAAGCAACAAAGAATAAAAAAACAAAATTAGGGTGGGAGGTCATCGGAGCAAATCCCCCAGTTCTGACTGTTGGGCTATGGATTTACTTTTAATTCAGAAGGGGCAAGAAGACGACAGCAACTTTTTAACTTCTACCTTCTACAAAAACACATATTTCTCTCTCTAGCCAGCAGCTGTCTGCTCATGACTCAAGAGCTGTCTGAAATGTGAATCAGTATCTAACTCCCTGTATCAGATCCTCTGTTGTCCTTTAACTTTGAGGTTATATCATCCATATATTCAATGAATATGTACTGAGTACCTGTTAAAGGAGAGGTGATGCTGTAAGCTGTAGGGATACAGCAGCGAATAAGACAAAGCCACTGTTCTCATGGAACTTTTATATACATATTTTTTATTTTATAAGGGAAACTGACAATAAGCAAATAATATATAATCAGTGAATATAGGAAAATATAAATAAGCAAATTCTATATAATATGATATAATAACATCAGGCTAAGAGCTATTTAGAAAGATAAAGCAGTGAAAGGAAATAGAGTGAAGGGGAGTCACAAAGATAGTTTAGATAAGATGGTAGTGCTGAGGAGGAGATATTTGAGCAGAGTCTTGAGTAAAGAAAAGGAGTCAGCTATTGGAAAATTTGGGAAAAAGATGTTTCGGCAGAAGGGTTTGCTAGAGCAAAGACTTTGAGGCAGAAACAAGCTTGGCATATTGAAAGAAAAGCAAGACAACCACTGTAAGTCAAGTGGGATGAAAATGGTAATGAGGCAAGCAGGGCCAAGAACATGTGGAGTCTTATGGACCTTGGTAAGAACTGTTTGAAGGGAAACCATCACAAGGTTTGGAGGAAAGAAATGACTTCTGAAACTTACTTTTGATATAGTAAAAGGGATTTAATTTATCCTTCTGCTTGAAACAAATAAAAAGCCAGCTAAAATATATGAAATGACTCTTAAGACACTGGACATCAGGTAAGAAGAACAGTGATCTCTGAGAGATGAAAAGCAAACTAGGTGAGCCCCAGGATTGCCCCAATTTACTGCCTGGAGAGTTTCCAGGCCATAGCACAGGAAGGGAGAACCCATTCAGAGCTCAGTAATTCCATAAGTTGAGAAGACAGAACTGAGAGTCTGGGGAAGCCAAAATAGCTAGAGATAGCAGGACAGAGTACTGGAGAGGAGAAAGCTGTTGTCTTAGTCATCTAGTGCTGCCATAACAGAAATACCACAAGCGGATGGTTTTAACGAAGAGAAGTTTATTTCCTCACAGTCAAAGTAGACTAAAAGTCCAAATTCAGGGCGTCCGCTCCAGGGGAAGGCTTTTTCTCTCTGTCGGCCTTCTCATCAACGTTCCCCCAGACTAGGAGCTTCTCAGCGCAGGGACCCTGGCCCAAAGGACGCGCTCTGCTCCCGGCACTGCTTTCTCGGTGGTATGAGGTCCCCCTGTCTCACTGCTCACTTCTGTCTTCTATATCTGAAGTGATTGCCTCTGGACACAATCCAGTCTTGTAGATCAGGTCCTGCCTTACTAACACAACTGCCACCCATCCTCCCTCATTAACATCATAGAGGCAGGTTTACAACAAACAGGACAATCACACAGTACCAGGAATCATGGCCTAGCCAAACTGATATACACATTTTTTGGGGGACATAATTCAAACCATGACAGCTGTACAGATGGAGCTCCAGAGATCTGCAGAGAACCCTTCTCAAGTATTCAGCTGAGAATTGATCAGTGCATGCATGTGAGGAAACTACCCAAAGTTAGAGGGAAAAAAACTTCCTGAAAGGATTAGAGGAAACAGTAACAAGAAGTCACACAGGGCAAGAAATAGTGCCTGTTCTAAATAGCCAGAGTGGAAAGCCTCATAATTCAAAAGACCTCTATTTAAGGAGTGCTGGTGGTCCAAATGGTTAAGTGCTAGGCTGCTAACTGAATGAATGGTTGGTGGTTCGAACCCACCCATTCGCTCCACAGGGAAAAGATCTGTCGATTTGTTTCTATAAAGATTACAGCCAAGAAAACCTTATGGGCAGTTCTACTATGTCACATGGGGTCACTACAAGTAAAAAATGGCTTGATAGCCCCTAAAAACAACAGAAGAATGAGAAGAGTCTTGAAACAATCATGGCAGAAAATTAACCCTATACTAAATGCTGGCCTTACTAACATGTTTTGTTAACAACGTTTAAAAGCAAGACCCAAAGGGAACAAACAATTTCCAAGTGATTTAACTGAGTGAAAGATTAAAGTTCAAGAATATTCATAGAACTACAAAAATATCCAGCTCCCAACAAGGTAAAATTCACAATGTCTGGTGTTCAATCAAAAATTAAGCTGTAAGCAAGAAAATAATGAGATAAATCAATTAAAACTGACTTATAATTGATACAAATGATGGAATTAGTAGACTAGGACATTAAAATAGTTATTATAATTGTATTCCATAAGATCAAGAAGTCAGAGGTAAAACCAAATAAAGATATGAAAAATAGAAAAACAATTCAAATTCAACTTCTAGAAACCCTATGGGACAGTGCTACTCTGTCCTATAGGGTTGCAATGAGTTGGAATCAACTCGACAGCAATGGTTTTTGGTTAAATCTTTATAGAAACACAGATGAAAACTACAATGTCTAATTAAGAAAAGTGTACTGGATGGGATTAACAGCAGGTTAGACATTGCAGAAGAATACAATAGTAAACCTGAAGACTCAGCAGTACAAAAATAGCAGAATGAAAAAGTGAGAAAAAAGAAAAAACAACAAAAAAGAAAGAGCATCAGTGATCTGTGGGACAACTCAAATGACCAAATAAACATGTAATTAGAGCTGAAAAAGGAGAGGAGAGAGAAGGGTGGCACAGAAAAATATTTTAAGAAATAATTAAGGAATTTTTTCTAAATTTAATGAAAATTATAAATCTACAGCTCCAAGAAGCTTCACAAACAACAAGTACAAGAAACATGAAGAAAAGTACATCAAGACACATCATAATCAAATTGCACAAAGCCAGTGTTAAAGAGAAAAATTTTTAAATAGCCAGAGAAAAAAAGACACATTATATACAGAGGAACTGAGATAAGGATGATAGACTTTGCATTAGAAACAAGGCCAAAAAAAAAGGGGGGGGGGGGCGGGGGGACAGTATCTTTAAAATACTGAAAGAAAAAAAATGAAAACAAAAACTTGTTAACCTAGAATTCTTCAACCTGTGAAATATATTTTGAAAGGAAAACAAAACAAAGGGTCTTTCAGATGTAAAAAACTTTTACACCAGCAAACCTGCTTTACAAGAGATAGTAAAGGAAATTCTGCAAACAGAAAGAAAATGTTCCCAGATAGAAATATGGATCTATACCAAGGAGTGAAGAGCAACAGAAATGGCAGCTAAAACCCAAAACCAAACCCACGACCGCTGAGTCGATTCCGACTCATAGCAACACTGCAGGACAGAGTAGAACTGTCCCATAGGGTTTCCAAGGCTATAAATCTTTACAGAAGGAGCCCTGGTAGCACAGTGGTTAAGGAGCTTAGTTGCTAACTGAAAGGTCGGTGGTTCCAACCCACTAGCCACTCAGTAGGAGAAAGATGTGGAAGTCTGCGTCCCTAAAGATTTACAGCCTTAGAAATCCTGTGGGCCAGTTCTACCATGTCCTGTGGGTCACTATGACTCAGAATCCACTCCATGGCAGTGGATTTTCAGTTAAATCTTTATGGAAGCAGACTGCTACATACTTCTCCCTTGGAGCGGTCGGTAGGTTTGAACTGCCGACATTTTGGTTGGCAGGTGAGCGCTTTAACCACTGCACCACCAGTGCACCTGAAATGGCAACTACATGGGAATATTTAGAGTTTTTTTTTCCATATTTGTTAGCAACTGTCCAGTGGAATCCGACCCCTGGTGACCTTATGTATAACAGAATAAAATGTTGCACAGTCCTGCATCATCCTCACAATCAACAGTTTGTTCGAGGTCATTATTGTGGCTGTCATGCAATATATCTCACCAAGGGTCTCTCACACCCCCCATGGCCCTCTACATTTCACCAAACATGATATCTTCCTCTAGTGATTGACCCCTCCTGATAACATGTCCATAGCAAGTGAGTGGGACAATGTTCTGGTGTGGTCCGTGAGGTTTTCATTGGCTAATTTCTGGAAGTAGATTGCCAGGTCTTTCTTCCTGTCTTAATATTTAAGCTTTTTTTTTTTTTAAATTATCACTCATTTAAAACTAAAATAATAGCAATGCAGGATTTATAACATACCTGAATAGTATGACCTCTAGCACAAAGGCTAAGAGAGAAATGGAAGAATACTGTTGAAGGTTCTCATACTAACTGTGAAGTGGAATAACATCTCTTGAAGGTAGACTTTGATAAATAAAATTTGTATACTATAAATGCTAAAACCGCCACTAATAAAGCAATACAAAGTTTTACAGCAAATAAGCCAGCAAGAAGATAAAGTTTAGTCATAAAATTACTCAATTAACCCAAACAATACAGAAAATAGAAGGGGAAAAAAATAAAAAACAGATGGGGCAAATGAAAACAAAAGCAAGATGGTAGTTTTAAACCCATCTATGCCATAATCACATCTAACTGTCTAAACATTTACATTAAAAAGCAGATATTGTTGGAATGGAGTAAGAAAAGTAACTATATACTTTAAATATAAAACATATTTCAATAAATTAAAATAATTTAAGTCATACAAACTATATTCTCTAACCACAATGGAATTAAAAAAATAACAAAAGATATTTATAAAATCCCTAGATATTTGCAAATTAAGTAACATACTTCTAAATAACCCTAAAAAATTCTTCAAAGAAGTACTCAAAAGGAAAATTAGAATGCATTTTGAGCTGAATCAAAATGAAAACATAAAATATAAAGATTTGTGGGATGCCGCTAAAGCAGTATATACAGAAAGATTTATAGCCTGTACTAGAAAAGAAGAAAATTCTCAAATTAATGCCCTTAGAGAGCTGATCTCTAAGCCTTTACTACTGTCTCTGTTGATTGCAGATGGGCAGCATCGGCATAACCTGGAATCTGGTTCTGCAGAATCTCAGACCAACCCCAAACCTACTGAGTCAGGGAATTAGAGAATTTTAGCAGAACCCCCAGGAAATTTGAATTGCACGTTAGAGTTTAAGAGACACCCCACTAAATCTGATTCACAATCAGTTCCCTAAAGCCTTCCACATATGGAGAATGTTGTGAACATTTTATTATATTCTAATTTGAACCTCCATTTCCCTAGATGTATAGTGGAGATAAATATATTCCATAGGTTGTTTTGAGAAATAAAATAAGATAATGAATATAAAATGTTTAACATGGTGTCTATTGCCATTGTTATTTTTAAAAGGATGATTAAGATAGGATATTATCCTTAGTGATATGAATTTTCAAAGGTCCTTATGTGGTGCGAATTGTTTGTGTTTGACTACTAACCTAAAGGTTGGCAGTTCAAACACATTTGGCAGCATCATGGAAGAAAGACCTGGCCATCTGCTTCAGTAAAGATTTCAGCCAAGAAAACCCTATAGGGCAGTTGTAATGTGTAACATATGGGGTTGCCATGAGTAGAAATCGACTCAGTGGTAATGTTTTTTTTTTTAAAATATGGATTTTATACTTAATAAGACAGATTCATAGAAACTAATGCCTAAAAAGTCATTTAGTTCATTTCCACATTTTACTGATGAAGAAACTAAAACAGGAAAGTGAAGTGACCTTTCTAAAGTCACATGCCAGAAAGATTTTCTGATTCCAAATGCAGTGTATGCTCTGAGCATACCTGGCCTATTTAATTCCATACCAGCTTAAGGTTATTTGTGAAAAAAAGAAAAAAAAAAAAAAAAACCCAGAAATGGTCATCTATCTGCTTCTGTTTGTAAATCTGATAAACAATTCAGTAATTCTGATATTATAAGAAACTATGATTGTTTTTATAAATTTTTGTCAAAAATAAAAGTAATTTTCTCTTTAGATATAGTTTCCCTTCCTCTCTAGCAATTTAGAGCCCATAAACAACAAAAATTATAATCGCTCTAAAAAAAACTCTCTGCTTAGTATCTATCATTTTCTACTAGTATTTATCTATTTGTTCAGAACATCTTTGAACACAGCAAATGAGTACCGAATTGAATTAGAGAAGGTGCTATTTGAATGCTGTGTATTTAATACACTAAATGGCAGCCAGGTAATAACTATTTATTTAATAAATAAAACTACATAAATATTAAAGTGTTAGGTTGTTCCATATTGATTAATATTCATAAATAGCTCTTCACTACTACGTATTATGGCTAACAGAGTGCTTCATGAAGCTGCATAATAGCTGTAAAATGTTTAATAAATGCTTTAGAAAACTATTAAATTAAAATAGAATAAGGCTCTGAGACAGAATTGGGTGGTTGTAATTTTAGAAAGGAATTAAGTCTTGAGTTTTAAAGTGGCATCCAATGAGGCTGAGCATTTTTTCTTTAAATTTAAAAAAAAAAAAAAAAAAATCCAGTCAATTCAGTTTCCCACCAGTTAGAAAACTGAGTTAGCTGTATTGTGTGGTAGAGTGAACTGATGATTCTACAGAAATCTGCATTTGACCCTGATGCAAAACATTATTTGTTAAAAACAAATTTTGCCTTTGTATATAAACACAGCTCCTCTCCTGCTAACCTGCTGAAAGGATTTGCCATTTTCTCAAAGGGACACAATCAGAAAAAATGGAGTACAAATATTGGTGACCCCTAGCTCTCCAAGATATTTTTTATGGACAATGGTCAGGTCATTGCTTGAAGTAAAAAAGCAAATGCCTTCAGATATTAAGGCTGATATGTGAGAAAATTGGACATGATTTTTATTTAACTTCAAGTAAGCTTAAACCCAGAACAGAGATGAAGAACAAGATTGATATTTGGCCTAAAAGGCAAAGAATGAATCTACTTTATAGATGGTTGGAACAGCTATACTTACAAAAGTATGATGTTACAATAAGAATGAGGCATCAAATCTTCCTGGTCTCTCTTGTAAGCAAAAGAGACAATGATGTGGGCCTGTCTCTGCAGTCGTTACTTTTTAAACTTCTGAAAAACCTGTTATAAATTCTGGAAAGGGTGGTACATCTTGAGCAATGGGACTTCGAGTTACTTAAATTTATATTATTGTGAGGGGAACACCTTTTACAAAGCAATGAAACCATAAAAACATTAGACGGAAGAGTCATGTAAAAGAGTAGGTGTAACAACGCCGACGCATGTTCTAAGGGAGGTTGTTTCAGGGACCATGGAGTGTCAACACCATGCATCAGGTTGGCTGAAATAGCTCCCATACCCAGAAAGGAAAGCTAGTTTCAAATCCATTAAATAAACATTAGAGAGAGACATGGATTCAGAGATTATGGCTAATAATAATTTTCTTAAAACAGCAAATTTAGATAGGATGATCAAGCCAGACATGGAACGGTGTTATCTCCAGAAAACTAAGTCTGAGTTTACTAATACATTTTCCTAGCAAATTTCTTTTTTTTTTCTTTTTTAATCTTCTACATAAATACCAGTGCCATTAATAGTAGCACTAATATTGGTTGTCCTAGGAAGAGGTGAATAGTTTATTTAACTCTGGTTATGTTACTTTGAAAGGTCTTGAAACATTCCATTGTTTCAATTTTTAAAAATCTTCTAGAGTAGGGGACTTTATCATACCACTTTTGATGATGGACAGAACAACTAGAAAGAAACTCAACAAAGTTACAGAAGATCTAAATAACACAATCAACCAACTTAACCTCATAGACATATACAGAATACATCACCCAACAGCATCACAGTGTACATTCTTCTCCAGTGCACATGGATCATTCTCCAGAATAGACCATATTTTAGACCACAGCGCAAGCCTCAATAAATTCAAAAACATTGAAATAATACAAAACATCTTCTCTGATCACAAGGCTGTAAAACTAGAAATCAATAACAAGAAGAACAAGGAAAAAAATCAAATACATGGGAACTGAATAACACCTTGTTTAAAAACCAATGAGTAATAGAAGAAACTAAAAATGAGGTCAAAGAATTCCTAGAATCAAATGAGAACAAAAACACAACATACTAAGATCTTTGAGACATGGCAAAGGTAGTGCTCAGAGAATTTATAGCAATAAATGTACACATCAAAAAAGAAGAAAGGGCCAAAATCAATAGCTTAACCCTACAACTCAAACAAATAGAAAAGGAACAGCAAAAGAGGTCCACAGTCATCAGAAGAAAGGAAATAATAAAAATCAGAGCAGAAATAAATGAAATAGAAAACAGAAAAACAATAGAAAGAATCAACAAGACTAGAAGTTGGTTCTTTAAGAGGATCAATAAAATTGACAAATCACTTGCCAAAATGACAAAGAGAAAAATAAGAAGATGCAGATAACCAAAATAAGAAATGACATGGGTGACATTACAACAGAAATCAACTGAGATAAGAAGGATCATAACAGAATATTATGAAAAATTGTACTCCAACAAATTTGAAAACCTAGAAGAAAAAGACAAATTTCCTGAAACACACTACCTACCTAAACTAACACAAATAGAGGTAGCAAACAGACCCATGACAAAAGAAGAAATTGAAGATGTTATTAAAAAACAAAAACAAAAACCTTGCAACATAAAACAAGCCCCAGTCCAGATAGCTTCACTGGAGAATTCTGTTAAACATTCAGCGAAGAGCTGATACGAGTTCTACTCAAACTATTCCAGAACATTGAAATGGAATACTCCCTAGTTCATTCTATGAGGCCAGCATAACCCTGATACCAAAGCTAAGCAAAGACACCCCTAAAAAAAGAAAATTACAGACCAATATCCCTCATGAATATAGACAAACAAATTTTCAGCAAAATTCTAGCCAACAGAATTTAATAGCATATCAAAAAAAATAATAATAACACATCATGATCAAGTGTGATTTATACCAGGGATGAAAGGCTGGTTCAACATTAGAAAGTCAATCAACATAATTTACCACATAAATAAAACAAAGGAAAATAATCACATGATCATCTCAATTGATGCAGAAAAGGCATTTGATAAAATAAAACCCCCTTTCCTGATAAAAACTCTCAACAAAATAGGAATAGAGGGGAAATCCTTCAACATAATAAAAAGCATACATTCAAAACCAACAGCCAACATTATTCTCAGTGGAGAAAAATTAAAAGCATTTCCCTTGAGAATGGGAATGAGACAAAGATGCCTTTTATCACCACTCTTATTCAATCTTGTACTGGAAGTCTTAGCTAGAGCAATAAAGCAAGAAAGGGAAATAAAGGGTATCCAAATTGGAAAGGAAGAAGTAAAACTATGCTTATTCACAGATGACATGATAGAAAATCCCAAAGACTCTATGAGAAAGTTACTAGGATAAAAGGATTCAGCAGAGTGGCAGGGTACAAGATCAAAACACAAAAATCAATTGGGTTCCTCTACACTAACAACGAGCACTTTGAAAAGGAAATCAAGAAAACAATACCATTTACAATAGCCCACCAAAGGATAAACATAACTAGGGACGTAAAAGACTTACACAAAGAAAACTATGAAACAGTACTGCAAGAAACTAAAACAGATCTATGTAAATGGAAAAAACATTCCTGCTCATGGATTGGAAAACTTAACATTGTGAAAATGTCAATACTACCAAAAGCTATCTATAGATATAATGCAAGCCTGATCCAAATCCCAACAACATTCTTTAATGAAATGAAAAAACTAATCTCCAACTTTGTATAGAAAGGAAGGAGTCCCCGAACAGCTAAAGCAATATTGAAGAAGAACAAAGTAGGAGGCCTCATACTTCCCTGTCTCAAAACTTACTAAATGGCCATGATAATCAAAACGGCCTCGTACTGGTTCAATGACAGACACATAGACCAATGGAATAGAATTGAGAACCCAGAAGTAAATTCATCCATCTACAGATGCTAATTTTCGACAAAGGGCCAAAGTCCATTAATGGGGAAGAAACAGTCTCTTTAACAAACGGTGCTGGCAAAACTGGATATCCATACGCAGAAACATGAATCAGGTCCATGCATCACATGGTGATGGGAGGAAGAAAAAGGGGGAATCACATTCTAGATAGTAGACACTTGTTACTTTTGGTGATGGGAAAGGCAATCCCAAATATGGGTGAAGTCAGCACAACTTGACCAAGGTAAATGAAGACACTAACAAGTACACGAAAAAAAAAAAAAAAATCTAGAGTACAGTATGGTCCCTTTAAACTTCTACTTAGTATTTTCTGCAGAAAAAAATCAAAACAAAACAAAAATCAGTATCCTCCTGTGAATATAGTTACAGACAATATCCATCTTATCCTACTTGCTGTTCTCGCAGAATATGCTTGATACGTATGATTATTATCTAATGCAAGGGAATATGCTTATTTAAAGAGAAACCTCATTTGTTACAAAGCAAAAATGAACCTGCCCAGTTTATTTATGATTTCCTTCCAAAAAATTCAAAATAAAACCAACCAGCAGGAAAAAAGAGAGCAGCAGAATAAACATACCTCCTGTGGATGGTTCATTCCCTTTCCATTTCTCCTCCCAGGATGTGTCTGGGTTCACAGGGAAGGACAGACACCATGCTCACCCACATGTGTTTCTCTGTGATGTGGGACACTCTGCACTTCCTGGAGAAACCCCAGATGTGAGATGATCTGACTTCCCATATGAGTGATGATGCTGCAAGTCACATCTTGCTGGCAACAACCACCCCTCCCTTCAATCATAAGATCCATAAAAAACATCTGAGAATTTATTTTGGCTCACATTTATTAAAACACGCAGTGGATCAACAGTCTACTTCTCTTGTCCACAACCACACTTTTTAACTTTTTGTATTCCTACAGAACTTCCCTTTTTTCTCAGTGTTGGCATACATTTGAGGAGCCTAGTTGTCTCCCAACAAAAAGGAGGATAAGGGTTAGGTTTTTCTTAAGCTGGGGACAGCCAATGTCTCTCCATAAAGAAGGTTTCTCCTTCCAGTGTTGGGACACCTGACCCAGAAGATGCTGCCATTGGAACCAGCTCTCATGTGGGCCTAGACCTAGATGGGGGTGGGGTCATCAGGTATGATCAAATAATTTTTTCACGAGTGTACTGATAGGCAACTCAGGTGGGACAATAAAGCTTGGGTATACCCATACAGTGGGTATATAGTTGCCAGTGTTCTTAAACTTCGGAATCAAGATAAGGATCTTGAAAGGGAGCTTTGGAGAGGGCTGTCCCCTCCATCCCTGGTATGGAGAAGACTTCCTCTCAGTGCGGCTTATTAGAGGGTCAACTGTGTTACTTAATATCCCAAATGGGACACTTTTGGAAAGAAAGGAGGTACTACTAGTAGTTACACTGAAATAACAGGAATAATCAGGTCTGTCTCAGGCAAAACATGATGTATCCTCACCCTACTTAGTTACAAGTATACGAGCTCTTATGGCAATCCACCCACCCATCTGTAGATCATTTTCTACTGTTCATGAAAGCCTTACACCTGTTTTCGTTCTTTTGCTCTTTAAGAAACCAAGTCTATTTCTGAGGTTCTTGTCACAGTGCAATGGAGTTGACTTCATGTTGTACAAACTTAAGGTTTGCTTTTGTGATTTTCAGGGCTGGAAAAGAAAGACTTGTTCTCTCTAGGACTATATACAGAGCCTACCATTTGCTCTGTTCTCTACTGAGAATAAAAACAAAACAAAAACTCCCCTTTTGAGCCATTTAGCAACTTTGTTTGGCCAGATCAGGAATATACACTTGGGTGATGCGGATGCATAGAAGAGTGTGACTCTGCTTGCTTTAAGTGAGTAAAGCAGCCAACTCTTCCAAAGCTCGGCCTGTCCACTGGTTGACTGTTGCTGTGAAAACTGCATGCTGATGAGATCTACACAATCAAATATTGCTCCGGGGAAAGGGCACCGGGACTGAGCATGCGGGAAGTTATGTGGGAGCTTGATCGAGGACGTAGTCCCAGGATTTACTCATAGACCTGGAAGAGACTTTGGAGTTATCTGTACTACCCTTTCATTTGATCAGTGAGGAAATTGAAGGCTGGGAAAGTGAAGAGGTTTGCCTACAGTGGCACATTGTCTTAGTGGCAGGGTCTATACCTAAGTGATCTGATTCCTTTTCCGGGGCCTCTGCAGAAGTTCCCTTGTGTTGCACAGCTCCAGGGGCACTATTGACACAGAGTGCAATGACATAATTTTCAATTATAAGATAGAACATGTTAACGTACAGGGAGTGGTCTACATTACATTTAAACCAAAACCAAACCCACTGCTGTCAAGTAGATTCCAATTCATAGTGACCCTATAGGACAGAGTAGAACTGCCCCATAGGGTTTCCAAGATAGTAAATCTTTAAGGAAGCAAACTGCCACATCTTTCTCCTGCAGAGCGGCTGGTAGGTTCGAACTGCCAACCTTTTGGTTAGCAGCGGAGTGCTTAACCACTGTGCTTCCAGGGCCCCTTTGGCTGCCCGGGGGCCCCAAATTCAACTATGAATGCAGAATTCTGATTAAGTTGTGAACAATGTACAAATTTCAACTCCAGAACTGTGATTGCACACTGTAGTTCTTCAATCAACTACTAAGGACATGCTATTTTTATTCTTCGTATGATAATAAAAAAGATTACAGACATTACCCATTCTAAGAAATCTGTATCTCACATAATATGTTATAGAGTAAAATGTGAATAAAGATGAATGCCAATGATGAAAATACTAAACAGACTGCTTTAGTTGGTGGGATAATAAAGAAAGCAAATCTGGTGAATGAAGTAGAAAGTGACCTTTTCAACAGAAATGATAATAAGCTATTTTTGAAACAATATGGGACTGAGCAAACAGTGTAAAACACAATGTGGGCTCCTTGTACTTTCTTTCAGGTCTTTTGTCATTAGTAAAAACATTCAACAGCTTATTAAAATCTTGGTGAGAACAAATTTTTTGTTTTGTTTTTAATTCAGTACACCTATCAACAGGCATTTTAAATTATAGGAAATCCTTCTTGTAGCTGGGAGCCTTGTGAAAACACTATATATCTTCTATAGCTACTTCTTCCTACTTAAATTTCATCATAAATGCTAGAGATCTAAAAAGCATGTGGGGGGTTGTTGTCTAATGGCAAATGAGTAGCCTTCTGTCTGCTACTGTGGCTCAGAGGTGCCCCTGAATTTGAACAACTCCTGTGCCATTAGTGCACCTTCAGTGCTGAGGACATTTTCTAAGAAGACACAAGCACTACCATATACTCCAGCCTTAAGGAAACTCAATGACTTTCCAGATAGCTGTCCTCCAGCAGCACTCTCATTGTGAATCCTGCATCCTGTTCCCTTTTCCTGGAGATCCCAAATACTTTAGGGTTGGTTTACCTGCCCAGTGGCTCATCTAGGGTATTGCACCAGCCCTGGGCTCGTGGAGCCACTGAACGTTTTCTATTAACCAGGTACAGCCTAATGTCCTTCCTAAGCACGGTAATGTGTTAATTAAAAGATTAACAAGCTCAGCTTGTATTTTTAAGCTGATGTTATGGTAAAGTTATCTAAAAGAAGGGTGTCAAATGTTTGGACGGGGCGCAATTTCAGCTCTTGTCATAGGTGCCATTTTTCGTAAATAGGTTGCTGGCCGTACTGGGTTAATAGAAACTGCTCAGTGGTGCCACGGGCCCAGAACCTTTGCAATACCTGCCATATCTGTCATAACCTAGTTAGCAAATATTTTTTCCCTTATAGGCATTATGAGTATCTATTTAAATGTGCGCTGCTTAGAAGCGAGGATGGCGTGACTTCACTTGCTTACTTTGGACATGTCATCAGGAAAAACCATTCGCTAGAAAAGGACATCATGTTTGGTAAAATAGAGGGCCAGGGAAAACGAGAAATGCCCTCAATGAGATGGATTGACACAATAGCCGCCGCAATGGGTCAAACATATCAATGATCATGAAGATGGAGCTGACAGAATGGCAACTCACATTTATTTTATTTATTTATTTTTTAAGTATCCACTCTGTGCTGAGTGCTATTATTTTTTTATTGACTCCTCACCACCACCTCTGAGGTGGAGCTTATTTCCCAATTTACAGATGAGAGGGTCATACTAGGTTCAGAGACGTTAGGCCACTCTCCATGGCCACACAGAACTGCAGTGGTGGAAGCAGGACCTGAAGCAAGGTCTGTTGGACTCTTAAGTGCACTACACCATGGCACCTCCTCCTGGGTGTGACCCAGTTGGGAAGATAACATTGCTATTTTCTGTTTTTTTTTTTTTTTATTTACATTGTTACGTGACCCCAAATGCTCACTCCATTCTGCAACAGCACACTCCTCCCCTCCGCCCCTGATTCCCTATAAACATTCAACCAGCTCCTAACTCTCTCTGCCTTCCCATCTCACCTCAGGACAGAAGCTGCCCCCTTGGTCTCTTGTATCTACTTGACTAAGAGGCACATTCTTCACAAGTATCACTTTATGTCCCAAAGTCCAGTCCAATCCCTGTCTGAAGAGTTGGCCTCAGAAATTGTTTTAGTTCTGGGCTGATAGAGAGACCAGGGGCTGTGCTTTCCAGGGCACCTCCAGACTCAGTCAGACCATTAAGTCTGGTCTTCTTACTAGAACTTGAGTTCTACATCCCATCGTTCTACTGCTCCATCAGGGACCCTCTGTTGTTTTCCCTGTCAGGACATTCATTGGTGGTGGCTGGGCACCATCTAGTTCTTCTGGTCTCAGGCTGATGAAGTCTCTGGTTTATGTGGCCCATTCTGTCTCTTGGGCTAATACTTTCCTTGTGTCTTTGGTGTTCTTTGTTATCCTTTACTCCAAGTGGTTGGGACCAATTGATGCATCTTAGATGGCCGCTTGCAAGCTTTTAAGACCCAGACGCCACTCAACAAAGTAGGATGCAGAACATTTTCTTAATAAGCTTTGTTAATGCCCATTGACATAGATGTCCCCTGAAAGCATGGTCCCCATACCTCCATCCCTGCTACTCTGTCTCTCAAAGTATTTGATTGTATTGAGGAAACTTCTTAGATTTGGTTTAGTCCAGTTGTGCTGGCTTCCCCTGCAGTGTGCACTGTCCTTCCCTTCACACAAGATGATTCTTATCTACTATCTAGTCAGTGAATAACACTCACCCTCCCTCCCCACCACAGTAACCAACAAAGAATGTTTTCTTCTGTGTTTAAACATTTTCTTGAGTTCTTATAATAGTAGTCTTATACAGTATTTGTCCTTCTGTGACTGACTAAATTCACTCAGCATAATATGTTCCAGATTCCACCATGTTATACGATCTTTCACAGCTTCATCATTGTTCTTTATCGTTGCGTAATATTCCATTGTGTGGATATACCATAGTTTGTTTATCCATTCTCCTGTTGATGGGCACCTAGGTTGTTTCCATCTTTTTGCTATTGTGAACAGTGCTGCAATGAACATGGATGTGCATATATCTATTTGTGTGACTGCTCTTGTTTCTCTAGGGTGTATTCCAAGGAGCGGGATAGCTGGATTGTATGGTACTTCTATTTCTAGCTTTTTAAGGAAGTGCCAAATCAATCTCAAAGTGGTTGTACCATTTTACATTCCCACCAACAGAGTCTAAGTGTTCCAGTCTCTCCACAACATCTCCAGCATTTGTTATTTTGTGTTTTTTGGATTAATGCTAGCCTTGTTGGGTGAGATGATATCTCATTGTAGTTTTTATCTGCATTTCTCTAATGGCTAATGATTGTGAGCATTTCTTCATGTGTCTGTTAGCTGCCTGAATGTCTTCTTTGGTGAAGTGCCTGTTCATACCCTTTGCCCATTTTTTAATTGGGTTATTTGTCTTTTTGCTGTTGAGGTTTTGCAGTATCTTGTAGATCTTAGAGATTAAATGCCGATCAGATTTGTTGAAGCCAAAAATTTTTTCCCAGTCTGTAGGTTGTCTTTTGACTCTTTTGGTGAAGTCTTTTGATGAGCATAAGTGTTTGATTTTTAGGAGCTCCCATTTATCTTGTCTCTCTTCTGGTGCTTGTGCATTGTTACTTATGGTTCGTATTGTGTTTGTGCCATATATTAGGGCCCCTAGCATTGTCCCTATTTTTTCTTCCATGATCTTTATCATTTTCAATTTTATATTTAAGTCTTTGATCCATTTTGAGTTAGTTTTTGTGTATGGTATGAGATATGGGTCTTGTTTCAGTTTTTTTGCATATAGATATCCAATTATGCCAGCACCATTTGTTAAAGAGACTGTCTTTTCCCCGATTAATGGACTTGGGGCCTTCGTCAAATATTAGCTGCTCATAGGTGGATGAACTTATATCTGGATTCTCAACTCTGTTCCATTGGTCTATGTATCTGTTGTTGTATCAGTACCAGGCTGTCTTGACTATTGTGGCAGTATAATAGGTCCTACAATCAGGTAGTGTAAGGCCTCCCACTTCGTTCTTCTTGAGTGATGCTTTATTTATTCGGGGCCTCTTCCCTTTCCATATGAAGTTGGTGATTTGTTTCTCCATCTCATTAAAAAATGCTGGTGGGATTTGATCAGAATTGCATTGTATCTGTAGATTGCTTTGGGTAGAACTGACATTTTCACTATGTTGAGTCTTCCTATCCAAGAGCAAGGTATGTTTTTCCACTTATGCAGGTCTCTTTTGGTTTCTTGTGGTAGTGTCTTGTAGTGTTCATTGTATAAGTCTTTTCCATTTCTGGTTAGATTTATTCCTAAGTATTTTATCTTCGTGGGGGCTATTGGAAAGGGTATTGATTTGGTGATTTCCTCTTCGAGGTTCTCTTTGTTGGTGTAAAGGAATCCAACTGATTTTTGTGTGTTTATCTTGTATCCTGAAACTTTGCTGAAATCTTCTATTAGTTCCAGTAGTTTTCTTGTGGATTCTTTGGGGTTTTCTGTGTATAAGACCATATCATCTGCAAATAGAGATTCTTTGACCTCTTCTCTACCAATTTGGATGCCCTTTATTTCTTTTTCTAGCCTAATTGCTCTGGTTAGGACCTCCGGCACAATGTTGAATAAGAGTGGTGATAAAAGGCATCCTTGTCTGGTTCCTGTTCTCAAGGGGAATGCTTTCAAAGTCTTTCCATTTAGGATGATGTTGGCTGTTGGTTTTGTATAAATGCCCTTAATTATATTGAGGAATTTCCCTTCTATTCCTATTTTTTGAGAGTTTTTACCATGAATGGGTGTTGGACTTTGTCAAATGCCTTTTCTGCATCGATTCTTGTCTTTTGTTTAATTTAGGTGATGGATTACGTTGGTTGTTTTTCTAATGTTGAACCATACCTGCATACCTGGTATAAATCGCAGTTGGTCATGGTGAATTATTTTTTTTGATATGTTGCTGAATTCTATCGGCTAAAACTTTGTTGAGGATTTTGCCATCAATGTTCATGAGGGATATTGGTCTGTAATTTTCTTTTTTTGTGGTGTCTTTACCTGGTTTTGGTATCAGGGTTATGCTGGCTTCATAGGATGAGTTTGGGAGTATTTCATCCTTTTCTATGCCCTGAAATACCTTTAGTAGTAGTGGTGTTAACTCTTCTCTAAAAGTTTGGTAGAATTCTCCAGTGAAGCCATCCTGGCCAGGGCTTTTTTGGTTGGCAGTTTTTAAATAACCCTTTCAATCTCTTCTTTTTTATTGGTTTATTTAGTTGTTCTCTCTCTGTTTGTGTTAATTTAGGTAGGTAGCGAGTTTGTAGAAATTTGTCCATTTCCTCTAGGTTTTCTAATTTGTCAGAGTACAATTTTTCATAGTAATCTGTTATGATTCTTTTAATTTCATTTGGGTCTGTTGTGATATCACACATCTCATTTCTTATACGGGTTATCTGCTTCCTCTCCAGTTTTTATATTGTCAGTTTGGCCAGTGGTTTGTCAATTTTGTTGATCTTTTCAAAGAACCAGCTTTTGGACTTGTTAACTCTTTCAATTGTTTTTCTATTCTCTATTTCATTTAATTCTGCTCTAATTCTTATTATTTCCTTCCTTCTGGCACCTGAGGGCTTCTTTTGCTGCTCTCTTTCTACTTGTTCCAGTTGTAGGGTTAATGCTTTGATTATGACCCTTTCTTCTTTTTGGATGTGTGCAGTTACTGCTATATACTGACCTCTGAGCACTGCTTTTGCTGTGTCCCAAAGGTTCTGGTAGGATGTGTTTTCATTCTCGTTTGATTCTATGAATTTCTTTATTCCCTCCTTAATTTCTTCTATAACCCAGTAGTTTTTGAGCAAGGTGTTGTTCAGTTTCCATGTGTTTGATTTTTTTTTCCTTGCTTTTTGTGTTGTTGATTTCCACTTTTATGGCTTTATTCAGAAAAGATGCTTTGTAATATTTTGATGTTTTGGATTTTGTTAAGGCTTGCTTTATGGCCTAATATGTGGTCTATTCTGGAGAATGTTTCATGTGCGTTGGAAAAAAAAGTATACTTGGCTGCTGTTGGGTGCAGTGTTCGGTATATGTCTATGAGGTCAAGTCGGTTGATTGTAGTATTTAACTGTTCCGTGTTTTTGTTGAACTTCTTTCTGGATGTTCTGTCCTTCACCGAAAGTGGTGTGTTGAAGTCTCCTACTACTATTGTGGAGCTATCTATCTGTCTTTTCAGAGCTGTTAGAGTTTGTTTTGTGTACTTTGGAGCCCTGTCATTGGGTGCGTAAATACTTATTATAGTTATGTCCTTCTGGTGTATTGACCCTTTAATCATTATATAGTGCCCTTCCTTATCCTTTGTGGTGGATTTTACTTTAAAGACTATTTTTTCAGAGATTAATATTGCCACTCTTGCTCTTTTCTGAGTGTTGTTTGCTTGATATATTTCTTTCCATCCTTTGAGTTTTAGCCTGTTTGTGTCTTTAAGTCTAAGGTGCATCTCTTGTAGGCAGCATATAGATGGATCATGCTTTTTTATCCAATATGCCACTCTCCGTCTCTTTATTGGTGCATTAAGTCTGTTTACATTCGGCATAATTATTGATAGGTATGAGTGTAGTGCTGTCATCCTGATATCTCTTTATGTGTATTGTTCACAGCTTCTTTGTTCTCCTCAATTTTCTGGGCTGAGTCGTTTTTCTTTATGTATTTTTTTTTTTTTCATCTTTTATTTGTTGTGGATTTTGTGTTTTCTTGGTCTTTATGTTTTTCTACTTTTTTTATTTTGATTTGTAGGATTGTTAGATTCCTTTGTGGTTACCTTAATATTTACCCCTAATTTTCTAAGTTTATATCAGTCTTTTATTATTTTATATCGCCTTAACTTCCCCTCCATATAGAAAATCAATGTCTCTATTTTTTAAGTCCCTCTTTTTTGTTTTAATATTATCCTTTTTTTTACATATTGATATCTGTTTCCCTATTTTCAATGTTTTAGCTTTGATGTAATTTCGATTTCCGTATCTGAGTCAATATCTAGCTGCTCCGTCCTGTGTTCTAGTCTTGCGTTGTTAGCTGGTGTTATTGATTATCTAACCGTAGGACTCCCTTTAGTATTTCTCGTAATTTTTGTTTGGTTTTTGCAAATTCCCTGAACTTCTGTTTATCTGGAAATGCCCTAATTTCACCATCATGTTTGAGAGACAGTTTTGCTGGATATATATCTCTTGGCTGACAGTTATTTTCCTTCAAGGGTTTAAATATGTCATCCCATTGCCTTCTAGCCTTCATGGTTTCTGCTGAGTAGTCCGAGCTTATTCTAACTGACCTTCCTTTGTAGATGACTTTTCTTTTGTTCATAGCAGCTCTTAAAATTCTCTCTTTATCTTTGGTTTTGGTAAGTTTGATTATAATGTGTCTTGGTGACTTTCTTTTGGGAATCTACCTTATGTGGGGTTTGATGAGCATCTTGGACAGATATCTTCTCATCTTTCATGATATCAGGGAAGTTTTCTGTCAACAAATCTTCAACAATTTTCTCTGTATTTTCTGTTATCCCCCCTGTTCTGGTACACCACCAATCACTCGTAGGTTATTTCTCTTGATAGAGTCCCACGTGACTCTTAATGTTTCTTCATTCTTTTTAATTCTTTTATCTGATTTTTCCTCATATACTTTAGCATGAAGAGCTTTATCTCCAATGTCACTAATTCGAACTTCTACTGCCTCAATTCTGCTCCTATGACTTTCTATGAGTTGTCTAATTCTGAAATTTTATCGTTAATCTTCTGGATTACTGATTGCAGTCTCTCTATGGATTCTTGCAGCGTATTAAATTTGGCATTATGTTCTTGAATAACTTTTTTAAGTTCTGTTACTACTTTGTCTGTATGTTCCCTGACTTTTTCTACATGCTGTAGAATTTCCTTTCTAATTTCTATAAGAGTTCTGTGTATTAATCTTTTGTATTCTGCCCCTGGTAATTCCAAGAAGCTCTCTTCCACCAGAGAATTTATTGATTCTTTATTTTGGGAGCTTGCTGAAGCCATCATGGACTGCCTCTTTATGTGACTTGATATTGACTGTTGTCTCTTAGCCATCAATAGTTTATTATAATTTTATTCTATATTTATTTAGTGAGACCTAGCTTCTTATTTTGTTTTGTTTTGATATGCCCAGATAGGCTGCTCGTGTGCACTAGTTTGATTTTTGACACCCTTGGATGTCTAACGTCCTGTCTCCAGGTAGTTAGTTCTGTAACTACATATGTGCACACAAGAGTCCATTAAGTTTTCCTATATGGGTTCAGCTCGGGTGTTCAGGTAGTCAGTCACCAAGTGCATGATGCAGGCTTTCACCCCCAGTCCTAGCGAGGCATGTGAGAGTGGTGCAGGCACTGGACTCTGGCTGTGGTAGGGCATCACACGCTGAGCCAGGCAGGGGGCTGATGGCTGCCCCTGAGAATCTGAAAGGAAAGTGTGTCCCTATTCTCTAGGGTGAGTAGGCAGGTGAGTTTTGATGCCAGACTACGAGCACTATTGTTTTAATATTATCCTGTTGGCTGTAAAGACTCGAGGGTACCACTTTTTCTTGAACTCCTGTAGCAGGTGACTAGCACTTTAGGTGATATCACCAGTCCTCAAGCCCCTGCTGCAGGTTGATAAAAGTGCCTACTTAAGGGGCAGGGCTGTTTCAAGGGTCACTAATCTGCCAGTTCACAGTTGAAGCAATTGAAGTTAAACTTCAGATGTTTGCCCTGTTGTACTGTGGAAGTGAGGACTAATGCTGTTTAGATGGGTCCCCACAAGTCTATACAGGGATGTAAGGCACTCAGAGTCTGTGGACCCCTGATAACTGTGCCTAGCAAAGGAGCTGTGCAGACCCTGTGTTCCTGGCTTAGGGGAGGCAGTAGCTTATTTGTTCCCTCTCCAAGGCCAAGAGAATAGGTCAGGGAGCATTTTGGTATCTACTTCCGGCCCAGGGGCCTCCCAGTGCAGAGCACAGAGGGAGGAGGTAAAAGGGAGAGAGGTTTTTCCCAAATGGGCTTTTTTTTTTTTTTTAAATCCCCGCTAAAGGGTGCACGCATGTATTTATCTTAGCCTCTTTGGAGCTGCTTTTCACTGGTTTGGAGCGTCCAAGTAGTATCTCTGCTGCCGGATCTCTCTCGATGTGGAAACCACTCTCTGAGTGTGCACACAGCTGCTTGCCTGCTTCACTGAGGACCCAGCGTGGCTGGGAAGTTGCCAGCATGGCTGAAGAGCTGCTGTCCCACCGCCACCTCTCTGGTGCTGCTGGCCTCTTCTGAACTGTCTCCCTCTCCTCCTGCCACTCAGTCCAACTGCTCGACTTTGCCTTGTTCAGGGCTCCTAGATATTCATATATAATCAAATCGCTTATTTTTCCAGGTCTTTGTTGTAAGAGGGATATAGGAAGTGTCTTACTACACTACCATCTTGGTTCCGCCTTCCTAACAACAACGTTTAAATGTGTGATTTTCTAAGGCAAATCAAACATAAGAGAAAAATTTTAATTAACAGATCCTTATACACTAAACCAGCAAAATAGAGTCTAACCTTGAAATCTAAAAAATTAACCCCAATGGCATTCAATAAATAGATGATAGCTCACTGAACCTGATTTTCCCAATCAGACTGTGAAAAGATTTTTGTTTATTATTTTTTTTTTTAAATTTGGAGTTAGATAAACAAGTGAGTCTCCCTATTTGTCCCTGGTGGGAAGGTCACCCTTGAGGTTTAACCCACAATTGTTAGCACTGTTCTCAGGACAGATGAGTGAACAGACCAACTATGACCACAGATTCAGGGACATAACACAGCAGTGGCAGAATCTTTCTGGTTTCTAGGATAGATTTTAAAATGTGGTTATGGTTCTATTCCCAGTCTTCTTCTCTCATTTCTACTTTGCTGTTTGAAACGTTTAAATTTCAGAGTCCCCTTGAAAGTTCCAACTATGTGCCATGTTTATGTGTTTGTTCACGTTCTCGTTGAAAATGTTATTTGCATCTCAACCAAAGCAAAATACAATTGGGTTTTATTTTCTATACTTAGAATTTTCTGAGTCTCCAAGGGAATTCAGATTAGAGTTGGTTGTTTAAACAATGCATCCTGCATAAAAGTTATAGCACAATGAAGGCATCTATACAGACTGAATCCACACACCACAAAGGCTACAAAATCTATCAGGAAGGTCAGCACGTCTGTACCCAAAGCATCTTCAATGACTTTCCGTAAACATCTAGTTCTTTCCCTTTGAAGAAAATGCTTCCCAAGGTAGAGATGGGCCAGTGTCCCATGCAATGCATGAGTTGCTGTGGTAAGTGATCCTGTTCTTTCCTTATGGAACAAGTAATGCATTGTAACTGCTAACAGAAAACTCCAGCTGTCCCTTTACACGCCAGTCTTGTTGGCAAGTGTTCAGATTTTTCCCCCATTGAATAGTCATAATTCATAGAGAGAGCCAGACACACAGATTTCTTTTCTCAACTGACTTTGTGTTTCTTTGGCTATCTTATCTCTAGTGCTCTCTGCAGACCCACCCTTCCATGTTGTTAAATAGAGGGAACTAGTTTCACGAACCAGCAAATACAAGGTTTAAAAATTCACTTTTTGAGACATTTATTGCCAATTTTGATTCAAGTAGAGAGGAAAATTGTGTAAGTCAGTTATTAAGAGCTGCAGATGTGCTTAGAGAGGGAGAAGACTTCTTACACAGGAACTATAGATAATCCCTTTTATAAAACTTCCTTAGCTTGTAATATTTTTTTTTCCTCATCCCTTTGGGAAATGTTGTAAGCAGGAAATTCATATGTGCATTAAAAGTGAGGTGATAAGCCAATTTTACCAGATTCTACTTAATGGAAATGACTGTGAATTTTGAAGTTTTGTTCACTCTTCAAAACTTTCTGATTTACTTCAACTCAATTTTAACCAATTCATACTATACATGATTAACTCATCTTGGTTACGTGCCTTTGTATGTGCTTGTGGATACATTTCCATAAAAATTATGCCATTTGAAATGACAGGATGTCTCTATTTCCTGTCCTTAAGTATATTGTGAATAAGGAGAACATCTGAGCAGGGGCTTCATCCTTTGTTCTTTTTCCTTTTTTCTTTTGTCTACTGAGCAGTGCTTTATGAGTTTTCACCAAAACAGGGGCACCCAAGTGTGAGGAGAGCTAAGCTAAGATCATTCATGAGCATTTTTAAGAAGCAAAGATTTTTTTCTTTTCTAGACAGCTGACCTGAGGTAGGTCAGGGTTTCAGGAATAAATATGTTTTGGATAATTCCTAAACATCAGGCCCTATGTTGGTGTCTTAGTTATTTAGTGCTGCTGTAATAGAAATACACAAAGTCAGCTGAAAAAAGAAATCTGTGTCTCTGGCTTGCTCCATGAATTATGACTATTCAATGGGGGAAAAGTTCTGAACACTTTCCAAAAAGGCTGGCACGTAAAGTGGGTGGCTTTAAAAGGGATAGAAATTTATTTTCTCACAGTTTAGGAGGCTAAAAGTCCAAATTCAGGTGCTGGCTGTAGGGGAAAGCTCTCTCTCCATTCTGGGAGAAAACTCTTGTCTCAGCTTCTCTAGTGTTCCTCTCAGTTCCTTGGAGATCTCCAAGTGGCATCTATCTTTCCTCCATTTGTGCTTGCTTGTTTCTGCACCTAATCTGCTCTTTTTATGTCTCAGAAATTGTTAGGTTTAAGACACACCCTACACTGATATGGCCTACTTCACAGAACAAAGAAAACCCTATTCCCCACTGGGATTACATCCACAGGTATGGGGGTAGGGTTCCAACACGTATTTTTTTTGGGCACAATTCAACACATAACGCTGGGTGTTATAAACACAGTTCTTGCCTTTGAGGAGTTTAATATCTCACAGGGGGAACAAGATACGCTCATCTACCAGATATACCGCCCCATAGCAGAGGGCAGATTAAAGGGCTTGAATGAATGGAGCAGATGGAACAAGTTATGTGCACCACAGAAAGAACTGGCATAACAGCCAGAGTGAGGGGTCAGTGAAGGAAGAGATAGGAAGAAATTGTTGGCTTTCAGGGTGGACACGGCTTGCTTTGTCAGAGGGTATTCCATGGTACAAGCATATAATGCACTTGGTTGCTAACTGATAGGTTGGAGATTCCAGTCCATCCAGAGGTGCCTTGGAAGAAAAGCCTGGTGATCAGCTTCCCCAAAATCAGCCATTGCACAGATAGAGTTGCCATGAATCAGAAAGGATTCACAGCAAATGGTAACTGGTAATTCTCTGCAGAGGAAAAGCATGGGTAAGGGGAAAAAAAAAAAAAAAAAAACACTGCAGCCAAGTCAATTCTGACTCATAGTAACCCTATGTGACAGGGTTGAATTGCCCCATAGGGTTTCCAAGGCTGTAAATTGTTACAAAAGCAGACTGCCGCATCTTTCTCCCATGGAGAGGCTGGTGGGTTCGAACCACTGATCTTTCGGTTAGCAGCTGAGCGCTTCAATAAAAAAAAAAATGAGTAAAAGAGAAATAATTCTGGTGTTTCTGGATTTGTGAAGGAATAAAAGAAAGGAAGTCCCATCGTGGGATTTGGATGCCAGAGTACGTATTCTATTACGTGAGCAAGAGAGAGTCTGCTGGAGAGTCATAAGCAGGTTGTCTACAAAGATATGGACCTTTTCTGTTATAGTCTAGAACAGATCCTTCTAGTGTCAAGGTCTGTAAGCCTTTGCGGTGGTCTTTTTTGGCCCTGTGCTGTTCCACATTCATCCCTTTCGGGACTGAAGGACATGTGTCCCCACCTGCTGGGATTGCTGCCAACCAATAGGCGTCAGTTGTCCACCCTCTCTGAGAATTACCTCAGCTAAAGAGACCTGCCCCTTCCCTCAAAATCAAAAACCCAAACCCACCGCCATCAAGTCGATTCCAACTCATAGAGACGCTATAGGATAAAGTAGAACTGCCCCTTAGGGTTTCCAAGGCTTAAATTTTTACGGAAGCAGACTGCAACATCTTTCTCCCATGGAGCAGCTGAGGTTTAACCACCGACCTTTCTGTTAGAAGCTAGCACTTAACCACCGTGCCACCAGGGCTCCTTTTCCCGAGTCAGCCCACATCTAAAATCTGGTCAGTGGAGTGGGGGTGGGTAGAAAGACCTCGCCTCCTTGCTTCAATTTAAGAAATATCTGAAGGGCTACCCTGGCTTCAGAGTCCCCACAGGGTCTGTTGAGGCCTTGTGGTACTGTTCTGTAGCCCAGCTTCTCTCTCTCTACCTTCTGCTCCCTTCCCTCCCCTTGTACAGGCGTTAATCCCAGGAGTACAGCCAATAGACCTCTTTCATATTAATCTCCATCTCAGAATCTGCTTCCTAGACAACCCAGCCTGCTGCAAGGTGATTTTCCCCTGTTTCTAAAGGTCACTGACAAAACTTTCAGGTAGGTTTTTTAGGGTTTTTCAGCCACTGAATTGCTGAGCCTATGAACATTCAGCTATTTGGTAGTAAAGCTGTAATTTGAACTCCACAGCCAACACACTTAACCATCACATAATATTGCCTTTTGCTGGAGTCCTTACAATAATTCTAGTGGAAAGAAAGCAAACCCATTGCTGTAGGGTTGATTCTGACTTATGGCGACCCCATAGGACAGAGAACTGTCCCATAGGGTGTCCAAGGAGCAGCTGGTAGAGTCGAACTGCAGACCTTTTGGTTAACAGCCTGGGCTTTTAACCACTGCACCACAATGGCTCCCTAGTGAAAAGAGAGAGAAATTGAAAATTGTCTCTCTACCCCCACCCCAAACATCTAGTCAGCAAGTGACTTATTCTTTTCCTCTATTCTGAATATATTTATTCTAATATTTAGTTTCTCTATACTCATAGATGTTTTTCTTCTTAACTTTATTTTGGCATAATACCTTATAGCTCTCTATCTATCCTAAGACCCTGACTCAGCCTCAGAGCCTATTAACTTCAACTTCCACTGCATATTTCCCAGATTAAATTTTCAAGAGGAAACACATTTGGTCTAGCTCATCATTTGGGAACAGATAATGTCCTGAGTCACTGCCAGAAATTGAATATTTTCAGGTCACAAGTTCACCCCTGATCCAGTCAGCTTCTGATGCTGGGGAGGATTCAGGAAATATAAAAAACATGACTACCCAGGCATTAAAAAGTTGTATGTATGGAACATTTTCTTGTGACGTAGGCATGAGAGACACAGGCCACAAGGGAAAACTATTCATTGCTAGGTGGTGATTCCTCTCTTCTTAAGTTCCTTCAGAAGAACAGGTAGGAAGGAGCACCCTTTGCCTCACTACCAAGCCTCTCACAAGGAAGAACCTGCAAAGTTTCCACAGTACCTGACTCAAAGAATTGTTTAAATTCACTAGCAGAAAGAGTAAGTAGGAAAAAAAAAAAACCTTATTTACCTTCTCTCTTTAGTAAGTTTTTGATCTTGTCAGAGACGAATAATGATTTAAACAGAATTAGGCAAATTCCACACTTAAAAGTGCTACTATGGAAATCCATCCAATGAACTAAAGCCCAACCGATATGCCATCAAACTTTGACCTAAAACCGCTGTTGCCTGCTGACTCTTTACAACCTTATGATCCTGCATAATTTACATTCCTGCATAAACGTCTTATTTTTGCTGCCCCTAAACTATTTTCAAATTGCTTTTTATTTAGCCAAATAATCCAAACCTTGATGTCAAGCATGACTCACGAACCATGACTAGAAGCATCTGAAGTATCACAATATAATATAAAGTAAGCAAAGAGACTACTGATGCTAACAGAAATCACTTTCATAATGTAGTTGTTGTGCTGAAAACTTTAAATATTAAATAGAAGGTAACGATGTCTCCATAGGAAGAGAGCAATTGAAAAGCATTTCTTTTTTAAATCAAAGCTGCCATATTTTCTGCAGTTTTGATTTATAGTTAAATCAGTGGTTCTGGTGGGGGAGGGCTCCCCTTGGGATATTTGCAATGTGTGGAGATATTTTTAATTGTCACAACTCGGTAGTGAGGGCTCTTGCCATCTAGTAGGTAGAAGCCAAGAATGTTGCTAAACATCTTGCAATGCATAGGACAGCCCCACAATAAAGAATTATCCAGCCCCAAAAATAAACGTTGGTAAGGTTGAGAAACCCCGGAGCAAAACACAATAGAATCTGATGGTGCACCATGAACTAAGCCATCAGGAAACACTAGCCCTTTGAGTGGTACCAGGCCTAGGGGGCTGGACATTTTTCTTGGAGGTAACTATCACTCTTCATCAAGTGTTTGCACAAATATTGAGTCCTCATTTGTGAGAGAACGCCCTCTGATGAGTCTATTGTTTTATGGTGGAGAACCCACACTCCACCTCTTGCATAAGAAAAGTAGTTGTTGGGCGTATGGCTGCCCAGCCAGAGACTGTATTTCCTATGCTCCTTCCATGTGACTCTCTCCAGCGGCAGTCTGGGCCTTGAAATATTGGGCATCCATGCCTTGGCGCACTCTCTTCCCTTATTCATTTGCAAGGCTGATTGTGGTCTGGAGGAGCAACTAGAGTTCCTCTGAGTCCCTAAATGACTAAGTGGAACAGAGTGGCCCTGTCAGCCTAGATTCTATTATGTGTCAGAGAGATAAACTTATATGTTCTTTAAAAAATCAAAACTAGTTACTGTTGAGTTGATTCCAACTCATGGCAACCCAATGTGTGTCAGAGTAGAACTGTGTTCCATAGGGTTTTCAGTGGCCGATTTTTTGGAAGTAGATTGCCAAGCCTTTCCTCTGAGGTGCCTCTGAATGGATTCGAATCTCCAAGTTTTCAGTTAACAGCTGAGCACATTCACCATTTACACTAAGGTCATGTTTTAAAGGATAACTGCCTAAATCAAAGAGGCAACTGTCTTTTCAGAAACTAAAAAAAGTGATTTTGGATATCTAATGAGGTCTATGGTTACAGTACTGAAGATACTTTTATTTTCCCTCAAATTTCAACTTTTTTTCTAAAGAATTTTCTGTGTCTTTAAAATTTCCAGAAATTGTATCTCTTATTATATCTTATCTATTAAACAAACAAACAAAAAACAACAACAACAACAACAAAACAAACAAACTCATTCCCGTCAAGTCAATTCTAACTCACAGCAACCCTATAGGACAGAGTAGAACTGCCCTGTAGGTTTCCAAGGAGCAACTGGTGGATTCGAAACTGCCGACCTTTTGGTTAGCGGCCAAGCTTCTTAACCGCTGCGCCAGCAGGTCTCCATCTTACCTACTAGGTAGGCATATATACAAGAAAAATCTAAACAAAATGCAATGATAGCTCATATTAACTACTAAGAGTCAGATTCTGTAAAACACTCTGTAGGTAAAATAATTCTAAATCTATAAATGATAGACTAGTGTATAGGTAAAAATTAAGGATAAATATTCACCAATAATAAATTTTGGGAAAAGTAAGCATTCTATTTGCAATATGTTCTCCACTGAAAAGATAATAATGGCGGTCCTCAAAGTTTCCATTTTCCAGTCACAAGTGTATAATTTGAAAAATTCCCTAGATTATGTTGTTTTTCCTGTCCTCTCCCCACTGACTCCTCTCACCATTCCTTGAATTGCTGAACTGAAGTCACACATTCTTAATTATGAAGATAAAAAAACTATTTATTCTTGATTCTCTCCCCTCTACTGGCTCTTAAAATACTAATAGATAAAAATGGGAGAAAAAAGTAAAATTTCAAAGGAGCTAGAAATTAGGAATACTTAAATGAGCTGCAGGAAAAAGAATTATCTGACAAGAACACTGATAAAACCCTAAAGCAAAAGAGTCACACAAGAAAAGACCTAGACAATTTGTATTAGTTTACTCCAAGTTTTCAACCTTCCCTCAAAAAGCCTTCTGTGCTCCTAGGGATTCCCTCACTTCCACACTGGAAGAGCTTTTATAGGGGGTGTAGTAAGATGATTTAAGGCAGCACATATGGAATTGGTTAGAAACTGGCTTCCAATCAATAATACTCAGGAAATGATGAACTCAGTTTTTTAGTGTTATAATCTGTCTTATTGGTAGCTCCCAAGTCCTAATGGATTACACCTACTGGTATTCACACCATTTTGTTGTCCCCTCCCCTTGAATATGGCCTAGCACTGGGGCTAGCTTTAACCAAAGAAATGTAGCAGAAGTGACACTGGTCAGTTCTGGACCTAGACATTAAGAAGACTTGATAGTTTGTGATTTTGCACTCTTGGAAACTCTAAGCTGTGTAAGGAGTGGGTTGTTGTTGTTGTTATTGTTGTTAGGTGCTGTCCAGTCGGTTCCAACTTATAGTGACCCTATGTACAACAGAACGAAGCACTACCTGGTCCTGCGCCATCCTCACAATCCTTGTTACCCTTGGTCCCATTGTTACATCCACTGTGTCTATCCATCTCATTGAGGGTCTTCCTTTTTTTTGCTGACACTCTACTTTACTAAGCACGGCATTCTTCTCCAGGGTCTAGTCCCTCCTGATAACATGTCCAAAGTATGTGAGACTAAGTCTCACCATCCTTGCTTTTAGAAGCAGCATTCTGGCTGTACTTTTTCCAAGACAGATTTGTTGATTCTTCTGGCAGTCCATGGTACATTCAATATTCTTTGCTGACACCATAATTCAAAGATATCAATTTTTCTTCGGTCTTCCTTACTCATTGTCCAGCTTTCACATGCATATGAGGTAATTGAAAATACCATGAGTTGGATCTGATGCACCTTAGTCCTTAAAGCGACATCTTTGCTTTTTAATACTTTAAAGAGATCTTTTGCAACAGATTTACCCAATGCAATGCATCTTTTGATTTCTTGATGGCTGCTTCCATGGGTGTTGATTGTGAATCCAAGTAAAATGAAATCTTTGACTACTTCTATCTTTTCTCTGTTTATCATGATTTTGCTTATTAGTCCATTTGTGAGGATTTTTGTTTTCTTTATGTTGAGGTGTAATCCATACTGAAGGCTGTGGTCTTTGATCTTCATCAGTAAGTGCTTCAAGTCCTCTTCAGTTTCAGCAAACAAGGTTGTGTCATCTGCTTATCGCAGGTTGTCAATGAGTCTTCCTCCAATCCTGATGCCCTGTTCTTCATATAATCCAGCTTCTCTGATTATCTGCTCAGCATACAGATTGAATAAGCATGGTGAAAGTATACAACCCTGACGCACACCTTTCCTGACTTTGAACCACGCAGTATCCCCTTGTTCTGTTCGAACTGCTGCTTCTTGGTGTATGTACAGGTTCCACATGAGCACAATTAAGTGTTCCAGAATTCCCATTCTTCTCTATGTTATCCATAATTTGTTATGATCCTCACAGTCAAATGCCTTTGCATAGTCAAAAAAACACAGGTAAACATCTTTTTTGGTGCTCTCTGCTTTCAGCCAGGCTCTATCTGATATCAGCAATGATGTCCCTTCTTCCACATCCTCTTCTGAATCTGGCTTGACTTTCTAGCAGTTGCTTGTCAATGTACTGCTGCAACAGCTTTTGAATAATCTCCAGCAAAATTTCACTTGCATGTGATATTAACAGTATTGTTCCATAATTTCTGCATTCAGTTGGATCACCTTTCTTGGAAATAGGTATATAGATCTCTTCCAGTTGATTGGCCAGGTAGCTGTCTTCTAAATTTCTTGGCATAGACAAGTGAACATTTTCAACACTGCCTCCGTTTGTTGAAACATCTCAGTTGATATTCCATCTATTCCTGTAGCCTTGTTTTTCATCAATGTCTTCAGTGCAGCTTGGCCTTCTTCCTTCAGTACCATCATTTCTTGATCATATGCTACCTCCTGAAATGATTGAACATTGATCATTTCTTTTTGGTATAGTGAGTCTGTGTATTCCTTCCATCTTCTTTTGATGCTTCCTTTTCATTCAGTATTTTGCCCTTAGAATCCTTCACTATTGCAACTTGAGGCTTGAATTTTTTCTCCAGCTCTTTCAGCTTGAGAAATGCCAAGCATGTTCTTCCCTTTTGGTTTTCTAACTCTAGGACTTTGCATGTGTCATTATAATACTTTATTTTGTCTTATCGAGCCACCCTTTGAATATTCTGTTCAGCTCTTTTACTTCATTTCTTCATTTTACTTTAGCTACTCGATGCTCAAGAGCAAGTTTCAGAGTCTCTTCTGACATCGATTTTGGTCTTTTCTTTCTTTCCTGTCTTTGTAATGACCTTTTTCTTTCTTCATGTATGACGTCCTTGATGTCATTCCACATCTCATCTGGTCTTTGGTTATTAGAGTTCAATGCATCGAATATATTCTTGAGATAGTCGCTGAATTCAGGTGGGATATACTCAAGGTCGTACTTGGGCTCTTGTGGACTTGTCCTAATTTTCTTCGGTTTCAACTTGAACTTTCATGTGAGAAATTGATTTCTGTTCCGCAGTCAGCTCCTAGCCTTTTTTGACTGATGATATTGAGCTTTTCCATCATCTCTTCCCACAGATGTAGCTGATTTTATTCCTGCGCATTCCATCTGGCAAAGTCCACATGTATAGTGCCATTTATGTTGTTCAAAAAAGATACTTGCAATGAATAAGTCATTGGTTTTTGCAAAAAAAAAAAAAAAAAAAACAGGAAGTGGGTAACTGTGCATAATATAAGTGAGCTCATGCTTGCTTTTGCCTCTGGATTCCTGGAACCATGTACTGTACCTACTGGGGACAGAGCATCATATAATAGTCATTGATTTGTGGTATACTCTGCCGTATATCATGGCACCTCTTCCTAGCAGGGTATCATCTCCAAGTTAGCATCTCAGCTGCACCAACATAAGGACACTCTGTTGCTTTATCAGGCTGGCAGCCTTTGAGTGGTGTAGTATGTGATAGGATCAACAAATCCTGTGGCTGCCCTTTTTTATTATGAGGACATTTCCTTGGTCTAATGGATGATACATAGGATGTCATGTCAGTGGATTAAATATTGTATAAGCCCTTGAATAATGATGCTGGCTGAAGACCAGTGGGTAGGAAAGATGAACCCTGACTCAGAAAATATGCTGATTCCAACCAAGACAAATTACTGTTCCTTCCAAGGTAGAAGGACCCCAATGTAAACAACTTGTTATCTTGGTGCTTCAGGTCTCCTGTTATAAATGTCAGCTTTAACTCTGTGTCTAGCAGTCCTGTCCTCATAATATCTGAGTGTTCTCCCTTCTGCAGAATACACTTACATGAGTAGATGGCCAAAGGCCCTGTTAAGGAAGGACCAGAGGAATTATTACTCAATTTACTTACCGTAATGTTGAAGAGAACTTCCTTCTGGCAACCTGTCTTTTCTCCTTCAGTCAGTAAACTCCGGGCCCAAAAGCAGGGTCAGTTCCTAAAACTTGGAAGGGGATCCTGACTTTACTGGGACAGTTGCCCTCAAACTCCTGATTATCTCCCCTTGATTTCTTTTTATTGTATAGATTAATAGCCTTGTTAGCTGCCCATTCATCTTGCTTCTAGGGATGTCATGTCTATTAATTATCTCCATAGCTTCCTCCAACCTTGGCTTTTATTACTATACTTGCATCTATCTTGTCTTTTATAGTTAAAAGTCTCCACCTGACTTCTATTATTTTAGGATCCTGTTACCTACATTGCTACTAAGAAGCTTACCTACCTAACAGTATCTCCTGCTATGTGTCCTAGGAAGAGTTACCACTGAGCTTCTCAACAATGCTGGTGCCCTTCTCATCTTACTAGTTCATTCTTTATCATCTTAATAATGGACTGTCCTCTAGGTCCTAAGAAAAGAAATCATCTGGACACATAAGTGGACCATTCATCCATCATGGGCAAAAAATTGGATACAATGTCAAATCTCTTTATGTAAGCTGTTTATAAAACCTTATCACCACAATGATCAATGTTAAAATAATATTATTTTTAAGCCATATATTCATGCACTTTTAATTTGTTTTATAAAAGGGTTAAAAGATATACACCAAAATTTTCAGCACCTTCCCTGGGTGTTGGGATTATGAGTGACTTTCTTTTCTTTTATTGTATTTACTACAAAGTTATCAAAAATTTCTACTGTAAATATTTATTAATTGTACATTAATTTTTAATTTAAAATTACATCAAATGTCTATTTTCCAATAAGATCAATATTCAATGACTGTATGTTTCAACATTTAACAATGTTAAATAAGTTTCAAAATTTTTTTTTCAGTATTTTAAGATTATAAATGTCCTCATTCATTCTTCATTTAATTGTCTTTATTATAGGCTATTTCCCAAAAATCTTCCGTTCATGTTCCTATTATAATTTTTTCATTAATTTTAAGTTCTTTGTTAATCAAAATAGCAACAATAATAGTAGCAAAAATCTTTGCTGCATTTAAATGATCTTGGCACTGTGCTAGCTTTGTGTTATAATTTTTTAACCGTGAGGAGCCCTGTTGTCCAGTGGTTAAGCACTTTGCCGCTAACTGAAAGGTCGGTAGTTCAAATCCACCAGCTGCTCCATGGGAGAAAGATGTGACAGTCTATTTCTGTCAAGATTACAGCTTTGGAAACCCTATGGGGCAATTCTACTCAGGCCTATAGGGTCAATAGGAGTTGGGATCCACTTGATGGCAATTGGTTTGGTTTTGGATGTTTAACCAAACTGTAATCTAGGCACTATTACCATTATTTTAACAGATGAGAAAATCTAAATCTAGAGAAGCCTCTGTGGTTTGCTCATAGTGACACAGATTTCAACAGAGAAGCCACAGTTTGACTGGGTGATTTTAGAGCCTAATCTCTTAGCTACCACATCTGCACTCCCCCATCCTGCTTTTCAATACAGTGTACTTAGCACAGCCCTCTCAGTATTGGGAGGTTAGGATCATTGAAACTAGCTTTTTTGAAATGGGATGCTATTGTTGTTGTTGTGTGCCATCAAATCAATCCCGACTCACAGTGACCCTATATGACAGAGTAGAACTGCCCCATAGGGTTTTCTTGGCCGTAATCTTTATGGGAGCAGATCTCCAGGTGTTTTCTCCCACAGAGCAGCTGGTGGGTTCAAACTGCCGACCTTTCGGTTATCAGCCGAGTGCTTAACCACTGTACCACCACGGCTTCTTGGTATGGTCTTCTACTTTCTTTTAATTCAAAACAAGTATCTCCTTGCTGCTTGCGTGGTGTTTAACAGCAAGCTTCATGCATCAGTTAGTTTTCCAATATAATGGGGGGCTAACGGATTAAGTAGGCAGGAGGATAGAATGAGTACACTGTACCTCTTTCCATCTCCCACATAGTCAGACCCTCAAGGGATACTTTCATTAGTTTTTCTTTATGTGTGGGCTTAGTACAGAGATGTCACATTCAAATGTCAACAAAACTACAACTTTAGTGATATCAAAAATAAGTTACATTTGGATGATCTACCATTTAGGAAAAACCTTTAACTGTTCACATTAGCACTTAGTGAATTAGAAGACTAGGGTCATTAAATGACATATTCATCTAGAAAAATATATCTGTAATGTACATCGCTCACAAATTAAATCATATTCCATGATCAGATTGGCTCAGTTTATTTATTTATTTATTTATTTTTTTGTGATTGCAATTTTTTTTTTAAATTGTACTTCAGGTGAAGGCTTACAGAACAAATAGTTTCTCATGAAACAGAAGTACACATGTTGTTTTATGACATTGGTTAACGACCCCACAACATATCAACCCTCTAGCTTCTCAGCCATTTTTTTTTTTTTGGTGAAAATACACATAGCCAAAGATACACCATTTCAAAAATTTCTACATGCGCAGTTCAGTGACATTGACTATGCTCTTCCAATTGTGCTGCTATTCTCACTTAAGATGAAGGCTTACAGAACAAAATAGTTTCTCATTTAACTGTTACTACGCGTGTTGCCCTATGACAATGGTTAACAGTCTCACAACACATCAACAATATCCTTACTCAACCTTGGGTTCCTATCACCAGCTTCCTTGTCCCCTTCTGCCTTCTGGCTCTTGTCACTGGACTACTGTACCTCATTAGTCCCATTTGGTTTTATGGCACTGTCCACTCCCAGGCTGAATGGTGAACCTCGGAGATAACTTCACCACTGAGCTGAAAGTGTGTCTGGGGGCCATACTCTCAGGCTTTCTCCAGTCTCCTTTAGGCCAGTAAATGTGGTCTTTTTTTTGTGAGTTAGAATTATGCTCTACATCCTTCTCCACCTCTGTCCAGAACCCTCTGTTGTGATCCTGGTCAGAGCAGTCAGTGGTGGTAGCCGGGCACCATCTAGTTGTACTGGACTCAGTCCGGAGGAGGCCTTGGTAGCTGTGGACCAGTAGTCCTTCGGACTAATCTTTTCCTTGTATCCTGTTCTCTTCATTCTCCCTTGCTCCCGAAGGTGGAGAGACCTTTTTTTGACTACTCTGTTTAAAATAGCATCATTTTACCCCTCTAACCCCATTCTCTATCTCCTTTAACCTGCTGTCGTTTTTTTCGTAGCACTTATTACCAACTGACATAGTTTATTTATTGGTTTGCTTTTTGTCTGTTTCTCTGATTAGAATGTAAGCTCTATGAGGAAAGTGATTTTGCTTTGTTCACTTCTGTATCCTTAGTGTTTACAATATTTTTTGGCACATTGTTATTGTTGTCATTGTTAGGTGCCACAGAGTCATTTCTGACTCATAGCGATCCTATGTACAACAGAATGAAACACTGTCCCAGTCCCACGCCATCCTCACAATTGTTGTTATGCTTGAGCCCATCATTACAGCCACTGTGCCAAACCATCTTGTTGAGGGTCTTCCTCTTTTTCACTACTCCTAAATAAACTTTTGTGAAATGAATGAATGAATGACTGCTTTCTCAGTTTTTAGTCTCATGACCCCACATCATATTCTGCAGAGCACCAGAGTCAATTTTATAAAACGGTATTGTTCAAAGTGTGGTCAATGGAGTAGCAGCATCACCTTGTTAGAACTTGTTAGAAATGCAAAGTCTCAAGCCCATCACCAGGACTACTATTTATACTCTCTGGAAGTAGGGTCTGAGAAACTATATTTAAAAAAACTCTCCAGGTGGTTTTTAGGCACACCTAAGTTTGAGAAACAGAGAAAAGATTGATGTTGTCAAGGATTTCATTTACTTGTGTCCACAATCAATGCCCATGGAAGCAATAGTCAGGAGGTCAAACAACGTACTGCACTGGGCCAATCTGCAGCAAAAGACCTCTTTAAATGTTAAAAAGCAAAGACAATCGCTTTGAGGACTAATATGCACCTGACCCAAGCCATGACATTTTCAATCACCTCATATGCATGCAAAAGTTGGAAAATGAATAAGGAAGACAGAAGAACAATTGATGCCTTTGAATTACGGTGTTGGTGAAGAATATTATGCATACCGTGGACTACCCGAAGAACAAACATGTCTGTCTTGGAAGAAATGCAGCCAGAGTGCTCCTTGGAAGTGAAGATGGCAAGACTTCGTCTCATATACTTGGACATGTTATCAGGAGGGACCAGTCTCTGGGGAAGGACATCAAGCTCGGTAAAGTAGAGAGTCAGCGAAAAAGAGGAAGACCTTCGACAAGGTGGATTGACACAGTGACTGCAACAATGGGGTCAAACATAACAATGATTGTGAGGATGGCACAGGACCTGGCAGTGTTTTGTTCTGTTGTACATAGGGTTGCTATGAATTGGAACCGACTCAACAGCACCTAACAACAACAGCAACAAGTCTGAGAAGTGCATCCTAAGAGGAGTACGTGACCATGTTATTGAATTGTTTTAAATCTTTCGTTGATTTTCCATTTTCCCTTAGGACAAAGTCTAAAATCTTTAACTTGGTTCCTAAGACTCTGTGAGCCCCAACCCATGTCCACCTGCCCAGCTTCATCCCCTGTCACTTAATCCCCTTTTCACTTGAGCTCCGCTTTGCTGAACCTCTATAAATCATTTCAATGTACTATGTTCTCTCCTGCCTTATCGTTCACACATATTCCTTTTTCCTGTGACATTGCCCCTTCTCCTGTCTCTGCTTTTACCTGGCTTATTCCTGCTCATCCTTTAGGTTGTTAGATGCCCTGGAGTGTATTCAGTAGCATCCTGCACTTTTCCTTCTCTTACCTCTTTGTTTTCATGTGTCTTAACCTCTAGACTAAAAGCTCAATGAGGTTACTAGACACATGGTTTTTACTTACCATTTTATCCACAGTATCTGGCCCTTAGTGGACTTTCATTAATATCTGTTGAACAGATAAAGAACTTAGAATGCTTTTTTTTTAAATATAAAAACAATATTATAAACAATGGTGAGAGATTAATTGAATGGTTTTTTATTTCTACATCAGAGAGATCATTTGTTAACTGCACTTTCCAGATTCATTTGGATATGTAACTACCTTGGAAATTCATTTCAAATCCCAAGTATCTGATTTATATGTTGTCTTTAAGAAGATTCTCAGCTGGTAAATGTAGTACTACCAGTAATTGAGGGAGCAATGCAAAATAAAGAAAAGGAAAGAGGTTTCTAAGGAAAGTATCTGTGGAAGATTTAGCAAAACACGAGCAGGAGTTTTTGGAGAAGATTTTTAGAAAGTCGCTTTGAATATTACAAAAACCAGACTCTTTTGTGCCAAAAGGCTAATTGTAGGGACAGACATAGGAATGTACGACTTGGGAGAGTTACATGACTCTGATCTATGAATAGAGAGGAAGTGTATTATGCCTTGAAGTGCCCAAACTACTAGTTTATTCTATGACTCAAGGCCTTACACTGAGTTAGAAGAGAAGTAATCGCTAATGAATGTTCATAAGTGTTATTGATTAACCTCTTCTTTTATGTTTCAGCTCCCATAAAAGGAGCTGTAGAGCTCTCTTCTACAGCTCATTTTCCCAGGCACAGAGTGAAGCAGAGATGCAGCGTACTACATGGTGGAATGATTAGTTAATCATTCAGTTCTTCAGTGCAAGTACTTTTCATAACTTATATATTCCTCTTCAAATGCTTAGAATCACCAGGGATTCTATGATTATTTGAACTGCCAGAAGGAACAAAATCAATTTCCCCCCTATGCTAGATTTTATGTTTTTGGTTTAGTATTCTCCATTTGGGTGATACTAGCTTGACTGGGATACTAAGGAGGCAGCATCGTATTCTGAAACAAGCCTAAACTTTTCAGCTAACCAAAATTGAAATTCCAGCTCTGCTAACTACAACTGTGTGAACTCTAACAAGTTATTAATTTCTTTGGGTCTCCATTTCCTCCTCCTCAGTAAAATAGGGATAAGAATAACATGTCATAAAGCAGAAGTAAGAGTCTATGTATATTTAACTCACAGTAGACTGTTAAAAAATATTGTTCTACTTCCTCCATCCCACCTCACCTTTTAAGTAAGGAGATAATTAGTAATTATTTATTAATTTTACCAATGGAACATTAAGTTTAGCATCTAAGTTATAAGGTTTAGGTGTTTTTATGATCATTAAATACCCTGGCTGATTAATAATAATTATTTTTTCTACCTAAATACACTTAAGAATAGGTCCCACATGCTGTAGGAATCTTTCTAAAAGAAGTATCCAGCTGAGGAAGCAGCTGAAAGAAGAAAAAATTGTATACCTTGAAAGAATTAGGTTTTCAGAAAGCTTTCCTAGAAGAGAGATAGAAATATCTGAGAGATGGAGAAATGGAAGTGTAGTATTACAATCTTGCTGATTTCTTTTAGAATCTTTAGACCTAGTGCATCTCACTGTCTCCCAACCAAGTAGTAAACATTCCCCTTTGCCCTCATTATTCCCTATAGGGTCATAACTTGGCTCTAATCCTTTACCATATACAACGTCTCAAGATCTAGTCAAACATCTTACAAATACATTTTATTATCCCCAGATGATTAAATTGGATAGGAAATCACTAAAAGTATATATACTCTACTGGTGGTGTATCAATAGCATCATTTTATATACATGGTCACCACATTTTTTGAACTAAACATTGGGACCTATGGTCTACTATTGGAAGAAAATATTTTAAATCTTTATGACTTTGCATAATTTGGTAACTAGCTAACCTTTTGGAAAATGTACTTAGCATTTCAAATGAACAATCGGGAACTAACTTTATTTAACTTGAGACGTGTGTTTGGTGTGCACATAAATATGCACACGTGCAGAGATGTGATGCAATGTCTCAAGGAGGGAGGGTAAGTGGGCTAGAACAATGTCAAATAAGTGTTCTACGTGGAGTGAATAAGATGACTTTTTTAAGAGTAGAATTGGATTCGCCCTACAAAATCTTTGCACCAAATCAGAGTTTGACTCAGTAAATGCTCCCACACAGAATACAGTTTCCTGCTGCTCGCAATGGAGGTTGACTGGTTGATTCAGAAACTCCTCCCATGTGCAGTATCTGGAATTGTCAGTGGACTGCATCTACATGATAAATAATATGGCAGACAAAAGGCCTTGCCTAATCTTCCAAGGTGTTAAGGAGAAGTGCTTTAAGAAGGGGTGTTTAGGAGAAGACAAGATGTGAAAGGCTATCCTTGCTCTGGGCCTACAGGAAACCTCTCAACCCCCAGTCAGGCTAAACCACATTTCAGGGGTGGGGGGATATTTAAACTAATACATATTATACCTGGAAATGCATTTAGAAAATGCAATTTTATAAACCTATGGAAAACATAAGACTATTTTAACAAAATAAGACTCTACTCACTTCTCAGACCTTTAAAATTGAACCCCCCTCCCCCCAAAAATTAAGTTGAAGAACATCCTTTTCTCTTCCTAGCAAAAGATTCTCAAAAATAATCAGAGTTGTGAAACTTATACCTAATTGGAAGTTTTCCCACATTGATCTGGAAGGTTAAAAATCTAGAAGGAAGGAAGGAAGGAAGGAAGGAAGGAAAGAAGGAAGAAAACCCCTGGTTTAAATGCAAATTATCTCTTCTTCCTCTAATACTTTGAATTTCTCCTGTGAGTCTTAATATACTTTACTATTTCAGCTATGTTGAGATTTCTCTTTTTTCTCCTACAGATTATAAACTTCTAGAAGTCAGGAACTTCATTTTATTCATTTTAAAAATAATTTCTTACTCAGATTATCTTGGTGCAACCATATAGTAGAAAAGGAAAGAAAATAAATATTATTAAATGCATATATTACAATGAGGTAAAATTATTTGGGGATGTGAAGCAGAGACTTGAGCCTACAGAAATCCTATTTTAATTATCGTCCATCCAGGCCATGGAGTTTTGGTCAGTGAGTAGATTGGATAACAAAGGGTTATTATGTTCGTGCATTACAAGTTATAGCAAAGATCATAAATTATCTTGATGACTCATTTCCTCCAGTCACTCTAGTCTTCCAGTATGGAGAGACTTTTTTGTTGTTGTTGCTTTTCTTTAAACTTGTGAGATATAAATTGGGCAGGGGGGAGGGGAGGGAAATACCCTGTGGTCTCAAGCTCTGAAATTATTGTTCAATAATTGTTATTCAATGTTTATATAAACATTAAACTGTGTTATAGCAATTTTAATAGCCAATTGATCCCAAAGGCCATGTTAAAAATGACTTAGTATCCTTACTTTCACTTTGTGGATGAGTGGATTTTTAGTGTATTTCATCTGGGGTTGCACAAGATACTCCCACATATTTATGAGTATATGAGGGTATGTAACAAAGGCCCCTGTTCTTGAGATGGAGATTCAAATGAAAGTGGAAGGAAATCATTTGTTAATTTTTGAATGATTTCTGATACTTTAGATTCTCTGAAATGCAATTCAACGCCTTAAAAATTTACGTCATTTCTAGTTTTCTCTCTGCCTATACCTAATTCACCAACAACAATCCTTTTTATATACTTGTGCATTTATTCTTGGAGACAAATGGCTTCATTTTGTTCATTAGCGTTTTGACTATATGCATACATCTTTTAGTTTTTTGTTTTTTTTTAAGCACTTATGATAGTCCTAAACAAAGTAAATGCTGAATAAATATTTCTGAATTATTATCCATAAACTTCTCCTAGGAGACCTGGTTGTGCAATGATTAAGCGCTTGGCTGCTAACTGAAAGGTTGCTGGTTCGAACTTAACAGTGGAACCGAGGAAGAAAGACCTGTCGATCTGCTTTTGTAAAGATTACAGCCTAGGAAATCCTATGGGGCAGTTTTTCTCTGTTCTATAGGCTCGCTATGAGTCGGAATACACTGGACGGCACACAACAACACACTTCTGGAAATTTGTCTGTGGATCACTGCTCTGAGGCTGCTAATTGTCTTTCATTTCCTTGTCTTTGTTCTCATTCCAGGATTCTTTGGCATCTGCTTCATTCCATTGTTCTCTCATTTTTTATTTTTTCACATAGGCCAGGCTAATTAACTGTAGCATCGTTAAGTAGCAAGGATAATAATTCTGAGCAGTGCTTTGAAATATGCTTCATATATTATATATTTATGAATATAAATGTTCATCCCATACATTTTCTCCTTTGACGAGGGGAAAGAGGTCATTCTAAAGACTCTAACCTAAGGCTAACTCATCTCACTAGTAAATATTTCCATGAATTTTACATCTTGCAATTGCTGAAACTTTGGACATTATGGATATGTTTTTCATAAGAACAACAACAAAAAATATTGTTGGTGTGTATTTCCTGTTTTTCCTTGTCTCAGTTCCCACACCTTGGTTCAGAAGGACCTGTTAACAGGGCAATAACCACAAGCTCCATCTCAGCTACTGCCTGTCAGCGCTCCCACCCAAGTGGTGGGAGACCTTCAGCCTCCATGTAGTTCCTTCCCTTTCCCTTTCTTTTTCTTTGATCACCCAGAGCCTTGTTCCTACATTGAGACATTCATGGTTCTTAAATGGACTTCAGGGGACCTTGAAATTTGCTTCTTTCTACTAAGAGTTAGCAAAAGTTAAAGGAAACAGAATTTCTATGTACAGCAACAGCAGAAACAGAATTTCTGATCTACAGCAACCGCAGAAAATATTGCCTTGGTCTCCAAGTTCGAAGAGACCTATTCATACAAATTCTGATTTATGGGGCCCTGGTGGCAAAGTGGTTAAGACCTCGGCTGCTAACCAAAATGTTGGCAGTTCGAATCCACCAGCTGCTTCTTGGAAACTGTATGGGGCAGTTCTACACTGTCCTATAGGGTTGCTATGAATCGGAATCGACTCAAAGGCAGCGGGTTTAGTTTTTTGGTCGTTACAGATAAACTGAAGAGAATCTGACTAAGAACAGGCAGATACTGTCTTAAGAATACGGAGGAGGGTTGGATAGCAAATTACCTTTGGAGAGATATGTCCGTGGACTTGGGACTGCCTTCCAGATCATCACCTTTTACAGAGGAAGATGTAAAATTTAACAGATAAGGACTGATGTGTGAGGTTTTGTAAACAAGCTTGGTACGGATTTGGGTATTAGTGTTAGCTCAAGATCTGAATTCCTTACGTACCATCTCTTGCCTGTTCTTCCTCATTATACTCACAAGCTAATGCAGTATGTCTTGATCTAACTCTGCTTGAATTATCGCTCTCTCTCCCTTTCTCTCTGAATAGGCTTTAAATAATTAAGAAATAGTGTAATAGGAAACTCTTATCTTCGATATTTTTCTTCACCCTTTGTGGTGAGTCTTTAATGGACTAAAGAATTAAAGTTAGGGTCAATTTAACAGTAAATTATTACTTTCCTCTGTCAGGACAGAATTCATTTTTAAATGTCCCTCAAGACAAAAAGAAACTCATTTCCAAACCACCAGCTTCAGCTCGCTTGAGTCATGGAATTGACTAGAGAGAAGATGAACTCTGAGAGGATTTTCGTAGTAATTCAAGTTTGCTCTTTCACATCGATTTGCAAAACATGTTTAATGATTAGCCCGAATTCTCAAATGACAAAACATAAGAATTGGTGAATAAGTTTTTAAAAAATTTGATTATCTATCAAAATTACAATCACCTCCTGGAATTACAATCTGTACCTACCATGGGGTTTTGCATACTTGACAGATATCTTTGTTTATAGTTGTATTGATCAGTTTCACTCACAAGTGATTTTTCTGAGGGAAAGAAATAATCTTTTTGTATCCTCTGAAGAAGTCATGGTAAGTTAACAAATCTATAATGGCTTGTCAAGAGGAAGCAGTAGGAGAAATAGGTGTAAGGGCAAATACAGATTAAAAATAAGGGAGAGACTTTACCAGCATTTGCTTTAGAAAACTTGGAATTTCAAGTTATTTCTCAGTCTCTTTGAAAATTACTTAAATCTAGGGTGTTTCCTCAAGGACCTAGGAGCCATCTCTTTTGAAAAATAATCAAGGAGGATTGTGCCCCTTACGGAGGCATAACTAAGGTAGGTCAGGTAGGGCACATGCTGTGGGCGCCACTTGAGGAAGGGCACTAATGAGCAGTTTCTACTGGCCATTGCAGTTGCCACTGCCAACTATAAGAGATCATTCAGCAATTTAAAACTACTTGCCATAGGTGCTATTTTCCATAGATAGGCCCCTACGCCCCTATTTCCCAATGTCCTGGGAGGAGATGAGCATAACTTCAGGTGGCATCAGGTTCAAACTGCAAACCTACCTTCAGTCATAAAGAGACTAGAAAATGAGCAATTTTATCTTGAAAATAGGCATGCAATGAGTTGTATCCAGTTAGCTATATAAAAGATTACTTTCTGTCTTTGCAATTTCTTTAGTGGATTGCCTGTGATGCATCATATTCTGGTTAAATGCTTATTCTCTAATAACAATGTGTTCTTTTTCTTCTACCTTCATGGAGAAGTTTCTGAGTTGGGAGCAGATTTTGTTTTAATTATATTTCTCCAGCATAGATTACTAATAATCTAGGACTAAACAGTGGCAAAAAGAGATGGCAGAGTTAGATAGAACTTTAAACAATGAGACCTGCCTCAAAATGTAGAGTAATGAGCTCCTTATAATGAAAAATTTTCTAGCAGAAGCTAAATGACCGTCAGGCATGGACACTATACAATATATTCCCACACTTGTTGGGAGGCTGTGCTAGAAGATATTGACTCATTTGTTTAACATTTTATCTGACAAAGTTTCCAGATTCCTTGCCATTTGAACCTTCTGGACAAGCCAGGTCCCTCTTAAAATACAATGTCCAGAGTTTAATATAGTTTTGCAAATATGGTCTGACTAGGGCAGAATACAGAGCAGTGGTGGTTCAGTGGTAGAATTCTCACCTCCCATGTGGGATACTTGAGCTCAATTCCTGGCTGACTGTCAGTTGAAGCCTGAGTGTTGCTGTAATACTGAACAGGTTTCAGCAGAGCTTATAGAGTAAGACTGACTAGAAAGAAAGTCCTGGAGATCTTCTACATCCAAAAATCAGCCATTGAAAACCCTATGGAGCATAGTTCTACACTGACACAAGTGGACATGAGCTGAAATTGACTCAACAGCAACTGGTTTGACTTTTTGCTTTTTTATTAATGTAGTCCCAAATTACATTGTTATTACTGTTAGTTGCCATCAAGTTGATTCTGACTCATGGCAACCCCATATGTGCAGAGTAGAACTGTGCTCCATAGGGCTTCCAAGGCTGTGACCTTTCAGAAGCAGATCATGAGGACTTTCTTCCCAGGCACCTCTGGGCAGATTTGAACCACCAACATCCAAACCATATTGTCAGTCTGTAATGAGCTTGTGATAAAGTAGAATGCCTAGCTCTTCCTCATATGAATTCAAAGAAACCCAGTCTCCTTTATTCTGTTCTGGCATAATGATTTTGAAATACTGAATGTAAGTTTTCATATACCTTGCTGATTAATTCTGTATTAATGATTCTGCTGTCAAGATAATTTTTTTATCTTGAATTAACTTATGCATTAACTATCCCTCTCAGTTCTGTGTCATTTGAGAAGACGAGAAAGACATCTTTTATGTATTCCAGGTAGTCAATAGATGTTGGATAGAGCTGAGTCTAGTGACATTCAGCTGGAGTTTTCCCAAAGGAAATTTTTCATCACTCTTTTCCATAAAGGAAATCCTCTGAAAAAGCATCTACAATTTTTTGAAAAAAAAAGTTTTTCCTTTAATCCATGAAAATGTTTCTTCATCCATCCTTCAAAAGGAGCATAAAATACAGTAGTATACAATTGATGTGAGCATTTCCTATGGGGTGGGTTTTAAGTTATTTTAAGCTGGAAAAAAATAGGAACTCAAATAGGGACCTGCTACCTGCTTTGGGTTAATCAATAACCTTTGATCTCGCAAAAACATCTGTGACTGTTAAGAGTGACTTGAAATACATTAGAAATTGCATTACCGTTGGATGGTGAGACTACAAACCAGAGGTTACCGTCTCCTGCTTCCTGGGCCATAGGCGAGACGTTTGGTCTCTTTGAAAGTCTTTCACATCTGGCTGGTGCTGAATGAATCTACTGTCAAACCATGGTTGCTGCGGTACCTGGTTTCCTACGAATTAATTACATGTTCAGAACAGAGGACTTAGGGGCGTCTGGGGACCAGTGGCAGAGTTCACACAGCCTCCTTTAAACAAAGGAGGCTCTGTCTTTCCTTATGCTGGTGCTCTTAACAAGAAGTGAGTTTGATCACGGAGCACATTAGGAATCCCTTATTTAACGGAGCCGGTGGTGAGTAAATCAACGTATTTAGAAATGGCATCTTGTGCGTTAGCCATAAGGAAGGTTAGCTTCGTTCTATTTAGCTGTTAAATATGGTTCTTATCACTGACTTGCCTGAGAGAAAAGAAAATGGCACGGTTGTGTTTCTCGGGCGGTGTGCTCGTGTTTGTGTGTGTGTGAGGTGTTAACCACAGAAGTGGGAGAGAGGAGGAGGTGCTTGCAGAACAGGAAAACCAGTTTTAGAGCAGGAGGCAAACTGCTCAGTTTCAGAGGGTAAGGGCTACGTTTGCTTGCTATTTTTACCTTCTGGCCAGGACTCTGAGGGGCCCTGGTGGCACAGTGTTAGTTCAGGGGCTATCCAAAAGATTGGTGGTTGGAATCCACCCACCACTCCATGGGAGAAAGAAGTGGCAGTCTGCTTCTGTAAACATTTACAGCCTTGGAAACCCGGTAGGGCAGTTCTACTCTGTCCTATAGGGTGGCTATGAGCCAGAATCAACTACACAGCAATGGGTTTGGTTTGGAGAGTTTGGCCAGGAATTTATATTTAAAATATTTATTTGGAGAAGGTTTGTGTTGTCTGGAGGGACAATTCTAGCTGACAGCAGATGCTCTCTGATCACATCTCAGAGGTTCCATCCCAGAACCTGAGTCCCAGAAGTCTAGAATTTTAAAAATGATGCACATTATGTTAAATAACCACTGTTCTAGAGTAACAACGGCTCTTTGGTCAAGTCCCTTTCCAATATCGATTTACAGTAGCAAAGTCACAAAAGAAGCAAACACTACTGGATTTTGGAGCTTGATCTGGGATTGGAATTAGAAGTTGCTGCTGTTTCTTCACCATCAGCATCAACTGTGTCTGACTAATAAAAATCTATACCCATGCTTGTGTTGTGCAGGGTGTCTAAAAGCACAAAGGAAGACGGGATGCCAAAAAATTGCCAAACAAGTACATGACATAAGTAGAAATAAATAGCACATCACTGATAAAGAGTAGGCTAAATGAGGCCAATTGGGTGGTGCAAATGGTAAATGTGTTCATTTGCTAACCCCAAGGCTGGAATTTCAAGTCCACCCAGAGACACCTCAGAAGAAAGGCCTGGTGATTTACTTTCAAAAAATCAGCCATCGAAAACCCTTTGGAGTTCAGTTCTACTTTGACATACATGGGGTCACCATGAGTCAGAATCAACTTCATGGCAGGTTTTTTTTTTTTTTTTTTTTTTTTTTTGTAAATTCTGAAGGTGAGGGCATTGGTGGGTCTGTGGTAGAATTCTAGCCTTCCATGTGGGAGACCCGGGTTCAATTCCTAGCCAATGCACCTCCTGCACAGCTACCACCTGCCTGTCAGTGGAGGCTTATATGTCGCTGTGATGCAACTGGTTTCAGCAAAGCATTCAGACTAAGATGGACTAGGAAGAAAGGCCTGGCAGTCTACTTCTGAAAACAGCCAATGAAATCCCTACAGATCACAACAGTCCAATTTACAACCGATCATGGGGATGGCACAACACTGGACAGTGTTTTGTTCCATTGTGGATAGAGTCTCCATGAGTCAGGGGCCAACTTGGCTGCAGCTAATAACAAGAAGAGCAAGTTCTGAAGGCACTCAAGATGTACCAGTAGCTCTTCAATTCCTAAGAAGACTAGGTCAGGGAACTTTCCCTTTTTGCCATCCTTCAGCTGCCAGAAACTCTTGTCAAAGAAGAAAAACATCAAGAGGCAAAGAATTAAAGGGCAGAAAGAAACAGGGGTACATGAAACACTGCAGGGAAAGCTTGCATATTAAAACATCTTTCTTTAGTAAAACTTATCATGCCTCTTGACTTCTTTCCAGAAGTAAGCTTGTATGCATTTTACCCCAAGCGTTATGAATCTTAAAGATAGGAGGAAGGAGAATTATCCAGATTCTGTGCTTACTATACTCTTCTTTCATCAAAAAAAAAAAAAAAAAAAGTCTTCTGACTTCAAAGATCTTTTGAAAATTTGCATAGCCACATGTTAACAGGAAAATCAGCAAGCAGTAATAAAGGCTCATCACCTTGTATGTGATGCTGTGTTAGTTGTGTAGCTGATTTGTTCTGAATCGCAAGAAGACTGGCAAGGGATATATGAATTAAGATGCTTTTCCTCCACCAGAGTACAGAATTCTAAGTTGACTTAGAACTGGAATGAGTATAAGCAACTTGGAACCATAAAGAAAAGAAATCTAAGAGGAGTTGGAGGGTTGGCTCTCCCTGTGCAATTATTAGTTTGTAATTTTGCATTGTTTCCTAAGTGACTAACCAAATTCACTTGAGTAGCTAAGCATACTCCCTGCTTAGCGTCCACCTTTCTTGGGGTCATGTTATTTCAACTACCTAATCTACTGGGATTTTAAAAGACCAGTGGGATCCCTGAAAGCATTCTGGATCACTTCCAAAAATGTAGTGGATCTGGCATTCAACTGAAAAGTAAACGTAATTACATGGAGCTGAGAAGGGAGACAGGTAAGTGTTGAGTGAGAGGTGCAATGTTTAAAACAGAATACATACTTTGTCCTCATAAGGACAAAATTGGTGTCTATAGGTTGAAGTAAGCATTTAGAATAAAATAAAGAAAAATGCTTCTGGAATGTTTTTAGATATCATTTTGGTCAAATTAAAAGCTAATTACTAAGAGAAAAAGACATAGGACAAGAATTAGCAAAGCAGAACGTTAGTGGCAAGGTTTGTCTCATGGCCACTGCACGGTTCCACATGAGGCTGGAAATGTACGTGAGACTTTGGCCTGAATTACTCCCCCCGTTTTTGCTCCGTAGAGAGAAATGCTGTTTGTCATCTGCTCCAATTCAGTGTTGGAAACTGCACCTTCAAACACCATTTGTATGCATCATATATTTGCTACTGTGAGAAACTTTAGAAGGCATGGTCTTTCATTTTATGAATATTATTGTGGTTTACTATAATAATAACATTGGGGATTAGGGAGTCAATAGCTAACAACTCTTTCTTCACTACTTGAATTCTGATCCAATTGGGAGGTAGAACCAAGAGTTAGACAGAGGGAGGTCAAAATACCACTTTCATTACTAAGGAACTAGAGATAGTGGCTTCAGACCTGTAGTCACAAGGGCTTATAATTTACATCCCAGTATTGAACGGACAACCCAACCAGTTCTGACAAAGCAGGGCATCTCAGGTCTGTCCTGAAATGGTAGGCTCCAGAGAGCATGGTGGAGTACTGGCCATATGTGCCCAGTCTTTCCTTCTCCCCTGGGCAGGAGTGAGGGATGGCTGGAGAGACGCCAACGGTGTTAATCCTAAATTCCTCCACATAGAATTATGAGGCCTGGAGGAGAGGAGGTCCCTGCAATAGTAATAATAATCTTATTTCTATAGTGATTTCACATTCCTACTTATAATCACAATTTTCAGAAGAAAGAGGGTCTTAGCAGTTGAAAAGACTGACTTCTGAGAAAAAAACAGAAATGGTACTTTGTAGATATACACTTGATGTACCTTCCTCAAGGCTAAAATATATTCCATTTTCATCCTTATTTTTTTAATGAGAAATGCTGGTTTTTAAGTTCTTATCTTAAGTACTAACCATATTTCCTTTGTTGCCATAATTACCATAAATTCAATAAAAATAATTTTTAATTTTATTTTCTGAAGTTGAAACTGCAATTTTCAGCGATAATATATTAGATAAAATTTCTGTCTTCTTACCTAGATTGTGGAAGAGATACATTTCATTTTGTCTCATTCACAAAAAAGGCAGTTTGTTATACTCATGATGTTCTTTCCTTTTTAAACTCAGAGTCCGATTTTCCTCTTATCATCCTCTGCATCTGAAAAATAAAGAACCTAGAATGCGGAAGGTTTTTTTCCAGAACTGAAATTCAAATGCTTGATTGTCAATAGGCCAGGTAAATGAATAATTTCTTTTATAAGGATCAGCACAAAGTTGGTTCCTATGAGGCAGAGGTTAAAGACATCCCAAATGTTCAGCTTTTCCAAGCTGCTGTACCACTCCATTATCTCTCACACCAGCTACTCTCTCTCCCCTCAGTACTCTGCCTCCCAACTTCGGGTTCCTTAATTTGCTGCAACGTCTCACAGAACTCACAAATTGTGTAAAGGAAATGGCTTCATACAGTTATGGAAGCTGGCGAGTCCCAAATTTGTGGGACAGATATAGACTTCTCCCTGGCCCTCAGTCTCTGCCCAAAGGCACTCAGCTTTCTTGCTCTGTGGGCCAGGAAACCCACTGCGCCGTCTCCTTTGGGTCTCTCCTGCAGGTCTCTCCTTCCTTGGTGATGGTAAGCTCTTCTCTTTCCCACCTCTGGGGTGGCTCATTTCAAGGTAAGTGAAATGGTAAAACTGACCAGTCCCCTTGGTGGGCCACAATTACGCTATCACACAGTCCTGCCCAGTCACCTAGGAGGGAGTTACAAGACCATGGCTAGAAAAGCCACACAAAAAGCATCCATTACACCACACCAGGTCAGATAAGGACTGGTGAGAGACTGGGGCTTGAGGCTGGCAGTGGGTGTCCTACCACCTAATCACCATGGAAGAGACTACAGCGGGAGAGGGAGGATGCACCATTATGGGGAAGAGAAGCAGAGCCAAGGGATAGATAGAGGCCCAGCAACACCATCTTCACTTCTAGACCTCCCCATGAATTAAGCCAATTGACTTTCTAGTGGGTCAATAAATGATCTGTATTACTTATGTGGAGCCCCTGGGTGCTGCAAACAATTAAGCATTTGACTACTAACTGAAAGGTTGGCGGTTTGAACTCACCCAGAGGTGTCTCAGAAGAAAGGTCTGATGACCTGCTCCCAAAAGGTCACAGCCTTGAAAACCTGATGGAGCAGTTCTATTATGCAACACATGAGATCCCCATGAGTCAACTTGATAGCAGCTGTTTGTTTGCTTATCACTTATGTGAATTAGAACAGTTTTCTGTCACTTGCAACCCAGGAAGTCCTGAACAATAAAAAACTTGTTCTTCCTGCATATCTAAGACTAGACTATAAAGTTTAACAAGACATTACTGAAGGTTCCAAGCTAATGAAAAAGAATGACAACATGAAGACACTTAACACTGGTTTTATACCTATAGGACTTATTCTGGCAGCACAGACGCTGGCTTATCCTAAGGAAAACCCCTGCATGGTGCCCCCATGCTAGGCCATAGGCCTGTCCCACTCCAGCTACAAGTTTGCCTCTCTGCCTAGTTCTTGATGTGTCTCTATTTGGCTGAGATCCTCTTTCCCTCACCACCTGGGAACTCCCTTGAGCATTGTCCAGGCCTAAGACAGACCCAGCGAACTTTCTCATCCTCAAATTCCCTGAAGATTAAGGTCTGCCTTCCATGTCTTGATTTATTGTCCTAGGATCCATTTCTTCTCATAATGACTGACAGATATGAATGTTTACTTCCCTCAGGGGAGACCCATCAATGTAACTATAGGAATGTGGTCAGTTTTGCCATCACACTGGGCTTGAAATGAGCCACCCCAGAGGTAAGAAAAAAAGGATGCCACCACGAGCAAGAACAGCCAGGAACGGAGAATGCGCCCTTTGGACACGAGACCCCTGAGCTGAAAAGCTCTGAACCAGGAGACAGAGAGAGAGCCCTCAAGAAGTGGTGGCAGAGAAATAATGGCAGGAGACAGCAGGAGACGGCCTGGTGTTGGGCTTCCTGGCCATGGAGCGAGAAAGCTGAGTGCCTTTAGGCAGAAGGCTTGCTGGTGGAGTAGGGTACCTCTGGTCACTTATCAGCAGAGCTAAAAGAGTTTTGTAGCACTTGCCCAAGCACAGCAGGGTCCAAAGGCTAGAGAGTCATGCCCATGGGCAAGACTGAGAAGAGGCTGTCCTGATGGAAGAACTGTATCCTGAGCATTTCTGAACCTGAATTATAACCTATTATTTCCCTAATAAACCCCATATTCATGAGTCTTGTCTGTGAGTTCTGTGTGGCAATTACAATGAACTGTTGAACCCAGCAGAGAAGTAGAGAGTGCTGTGGGAGGAATGGTTAGTGTCAGGATTGGTAAAGATGGCAGAGAGAAGAGGCATGTCTGACCTCTGCCTCATGGGAGTCAGCCTTGGGCTGTTGATCTTGATTCTCCTTTACCCTTATGAAGTTAGAGGAGGTCAGAAACTGCCCCCATGCCATTTTTACACATGAGGTAAAGTGGAAAAATAGGCAACATTAGTAGTAAAACAGAATTAGGTGTTGAAGAATCAGAAAATTAATCTTATTCACTCATCTTAAGTCTGCTTCTGAAGTCAGTGGCTTTGGAGGATTCCTAAGAATATTCAATTTAATGTCTCCAGAAGGAATCAATATCTGATACCCAGGAGAAAGTGATGGATATCTTTTAAGTTGGGAAAAACACAGTCTTGGTTGAATGGTGACAAATTTCATGGAGGAATGCTTCCTTTAGCATGAAGTAAAGATCATGCCTATGCATTCTTCTATCTTCTGGGCTTTCAATCCCAATTGTCTGTGAATAATGGCTCAAATCAAAATAGCCACCTCCATAGGAAAAAGCAAGAGTGTACTTGTCCACACACAAATCAAGGGCTTTGGTGGAGATAAAGACCTTGAGGACTTAACATATTACATGCACTCTTTTCCCTTGTTGAATGCAGAATGTGGAAAGTCTATTTTATTTTGCTAATTTTCATATATCTAATTCATATAAAAATCATATTTGGGGACTTCCAGGCAACATGGCACTATAGAAAGAAGCACCACACTGTCCCTCCACAGCAAAGATCTGAAAAACTAAGCCAAACAGAGAAAACGTCAATCCTGAAATCCTAAGCATCAAATGAAGAGACAAAGAACTCAACCAAGCACTGAATGGAATAGGAAACTGACAGAGAACATAGAGTGAGGAGAGATACATGCAGAGGTCCCCTATCAGCTAACGCAGCATGGATCCACCATCTTGGACTCCTATCGGAGCTCGGTGAATGGGGGTACAGTAAAGCAGCTTCACAGAGCTTCCAGCAGAAGATAGAACAACCAGTAACCAATGATAAACACTTTCCCACCCCCAACCCTTTTTCACCTCCATTTGGCCTCATCTGCTTCCTGCAGCCACAGTCTCTTAGCTGGGAAGCACTGGCTTCACCCCAGTACTGCTTGGACTCCACCCGCCCACACTGGCTGGCTCCCTGAGTACCATCTGTTAGCTGCTAGTGTTGCTTTTGTCCACTTGTTTTGATTTCTCCCATACCTCTCACCACCTCCCCCTCCTTTCGCACAAATACCTGGCTCCGTGTGCCATCTTTGCTTCTTCCTGAAAGGCCATGAAATGCTGCTCAAATGTGAAAGTGCTTCCCAGCCCGTGCTGCCACACTGGTGGGATCCCAGGGATCTTTTTGTTTGTTTTGAATTGTTTGTTTTCTTTTTCTTTTCTTGAATTGGTAACCCATTTTAGCCAGCAGTACTGTGCAACTTGGAACCTACCCCCTCAGCTTGCACAGACATGCAGAGATATCCCTGAGAGCATTTCTTTTTTCTTGTTTTTTTTTTTTTTTCCTTCTTTGGGGGTTTTCTTGTTCTTTTTTTTTAAATTTGTTTGTCTTGCTTTCTTTTCTCTCTTTTTCCCTTTTTGTCTTTCTTAATTACTCAGTTTCTCCTGTCTTTATACTTACCTTCTCTTCCTGTCTCCTGAATACCTGGTGCTGAGTGACACCTCTACCCCTTCTAGGCAAGCTGTACTTCACAGCCTGCTAGCAACTTCCCCAGACCTCACAGCTGTACTAGTGGGATCCCTGGGGGCTTTTCTTTTTTCTTTCTAATTTTTATTTATTCATTTTTTTCTTTTCTTGTTTTTTTTTTTCTTCTTCTTCTTTTTGTTTTTCTCCATTTCTCAGTCTCTCATCTCTCCACTCCAATGGCAAGCTCCCTTAGCAGTCTTTTTTGTTTGTTTCTATATTTTTGGCTCCTGTTCCTCTCTCCTCTTTCCCATACCCATCTTAGCTTCACACATCACAATCTCCCCCCTCCATCCTGCCTACCCACACCGTGTGCTGAACATCACACCCCCAAGCAGCACAGGCACAGCCTGCCAAAACCTGCCCTGCACTGATTCCCAGCCCACCCTGTTGGCCACAGTATGTGCCACAAACAACCCATCCCAGCAACTCCTCTTCAGCTAGACCTGCCCTGCTGTACCATGTCTGAGTGACTGACCATGCCAATTGGAGAAGGTGGTGAAAAGTATGCCCACAGATGAGCAAACAACAAAGAATACACTGCCCGCCTGCTCAGACATAGTCAAATACAACAAAAAAGCAGGATGAAACAAGCAAATCTACAATCAATAAATGAGGAAAATAACTACCAAATGCCCGAAGACAGCAGACAATATCAAAACATTTACAAAAACAGGACAGGATGGTTCTAGTAGGTGTACAAAATAAAACAACGGATGACTTTTCAGTAGAAGAAAATGCACTAGAACTACCTGATAGGGAATTCAAATCTCTAATATTCAGAACTATCCAAGAGTTGAAGCAAAAAACAGGCAAAAATGAGGAAAAAAATAGATAAATTCATGGAAAATACAGACAAAAAATGGAAGAAATCAGGAAAATAATGTAGGAACAAAATGCCAAATGAAATTCACAACTAGAAATTATACAAAAACAAGAATTAGAATTCCAAAAAGATAAACAACAAGATTTCAGAAATGGACAATGTCATAGAAGTTCTGAGGAACAGGTTTGAAACGGTAGAAGACAGGATCAGCGAAATTGAAGACAAACACTTGGATACAAATCTGTTTGAGGAAAAATCAGAAAAAGAAAGAATAAAAATGAAGAGACCTTGAGAATTATGTGGGATACAATCAAAAGGAAAAATCTGCAAGTGATTGGAGTTCCAGAACAGGAGAAAACAGAAAACACAGAGAGAATCATTGAAGAACTGCTGATGGGAAACTTCCCAAATATCATGAAAGATGAAAAACTGACCATCCAAGAATCTCAACAAACCCCAAATAGGCTAGACCCCAAAAGAAAATCACCAAGGCATATCATAATCACACTCGCCAAAACCAAAGACAAACAAAGAATCCTGAGAGCAGCTCGAGAAAAACAAAAGGTCACATATAAAGGAGAAACAATAAGACTAAACTCAGACTATTCAGCAGAAACCATGCAGGCAAGAAGGCAATGGGATGACATATATAAAACCTTGAAGGAAAAAAAATTGCCAGCTAAGAATAATATATCCTGCAAATCTCTCGTTCAAATGTGATGGTGAAATTAGGTCATTTCCAGATAAACAGAAATTAAAGGACGATGTAAAAACCAAACCAAACTTACAAGAATTATTAAAGGGAGTCCTTCGATCTGAGAACAAACAACATCAACTCACAGACTGAATCTAGGATGATAGATCATACCAGCCAGATACCAACCTAGGAAATGAACTCTCAAGGACTATCCAAAACCACAAGAAATACAACAGGGAATCAAAGAAGTTAATCTGTAAATGACAACAACGTCAGAACAATAAAAGAGGGAATAAACAGTGTAGGTATAGAACCTTCTAATGGAGAGGAAGGTAAGGTGATACCGAGTAATAATAGACTGCTTCAAACTTAGGAAAATAAGGGTAAATTTTACAGCAACCACAAAGAAAGTTAACAAACCTACTCATCAAAATAAAGAGTAAAAACAACTTCTCAGTAAAAACAAAACTTCAAAAACAAAGAAATGAAAAAAAAATCCACAAACAGAAGGAATTCTGCACAGGAGAGTAAGAGGAACAAAGAAAATGTCAGCACCACAAAAAAAAAGCACTACAAAATGACAGCAGTAAACTCACACCTATCAATAATTACGCTGAATGTAAATGGCCTAAAGCACCCATAAAGAGAAGGAGAGTGACAGAATGGATTAAAAAACAGGATCCATCAATATGCTGTCTACAAGAGACACACCTTAGAAACAACGACATAAATTTATTAAAAATGAAAGGATGGAAAAAAATATATCAAGCAAACAACTACCAAAAAAGAGCAGGAGTGGCAATACTAATCTCAGATAAAATAGACTTTAAAACAAAATCCACCATAAAAGACAAAGAAGGACACTTTATAATGATTAAGGGGATGATCCATCATGAAGACATAAGCATAATAAACATCTACGCACCCAATGACAGGGCTCCAAAATACATAAAACAAACTCTAACAGCACTGAAAAGAGAAATTTATGGTTCCACAATAATAGTAGGAGACTTCAACGTACCACTCTCAGTAAAGGACAGAACATCTAAAAAGAATCTCAATAAAGATACAGGAGACATAAAGGGCACAATTAGCCCACTTGACCTCATAGACAGATATAGAACACTCCACCCTACAGCTGCAAAGTACACATTCTTTTCAAATGCACATGGAATGTTCTCCAGAATAGACCACATCTTAGGCCACAGAGCAATCCTCAATAAGATCCAAAACGTTGAGATAATACAAGCTATCCTCTCTGACCACACACCATCAAGGTAGAAATTAACAATAGAAAGAGCAAGGAAAAAAGATCAATTACATGGAAACTGAATAACACTCTGCTTACAAGCCACTGGGTATAGAAGAAATCAGAGATGGAATCAAAAAATTCCTAGAATCAAACAAGAATGAAAATACTTCATGCCAAAACCTTTGGGACACAGCAAAGGCAGTCCTCAGAGGACAATTTATAACAATAGATGCACACATCAAAAAAGAAGAAAAGGACAAAATCAAAGCATTAGCTACAGAACTCAAACAAATAAAAAGAGAGCAGCAAAAAAAAAAAAAAAAAAAAAAAAAACCCACAGCCACCAGAAGAAAGGAAATAATAAAGATCAGAGCAGAAATAAATGAAATAGAGAATAGAAAAACAATAGAAAGAATCAACAAAACCAAAAGTTGGTTCTTTGAAAGAATCAGCAAAATCGACAAACCACTGGCCAGACTGACAAAAGAAAAACAGGAGAGGACACAAATAACCCAAATAAGAAATGAAATGGGGGACATGGCAACAGACAAATAATCCAGTTAAAAAATAGACAAAGGAAATGAACAAACACTTCACCAAAGAAGACATTCAATCGGCCAACAGACACATGAGGAAAAGCTCACGATCCCTAGCCATCAGAGAAATGCAAATTAAAACCACAATGAGATACCATCTCACCCTGGCACTACTGGCAGGAAAAAAAAAAACACTGGAAATAACAAATGTTGGAGAGGCTGCGGGGAGATCGGAACTCTTATGCACTGCTGGTGGGAATGCAAAATGATACAACCATTTTGGAAATTGATATGGTGCTTCCTTAGAAAGCTAGAAATAGAAATACCCTACGATCCAGTAATCCCACTCCTAGGAATATATCCCAGAGAAATAAGAGCCATCACATGAATAGACAGACATATGCACACCCATGTTCATTGCAGCATTGTTCACAATAGCAAAACAATGGAAACAACCTATATGCCCATCAACAGATGAATGGATAAACAAACTATGGTACATACACACAATGCAGTATTATGCAACGATAAACACCAATGAGAATCTGCGAAGCATCTCATAACTTGTATGAAATTGGAGGACATTATGCTGAGTGAAATAAGTCAATCACAAAAGGACACATATTGTATGAGACCTCTACTGTAAAAACTCAAGAAAAAGTTTACACACAAAAAGAAACAATCTTTGTTGGTTAAGAGGGATGGCAGGGATGGGGGGGGAGTACTAAATAGACAATAGATAAGTGGTAACTTTGGTGAAGGGTAAGACAGTGCACAATACTGGGGAAGCCAGCACAACTTGTACAAGGAAGGGTCATGGAAGCTCCATAGACACAACCAAACTCCCTGAGGGACTGAATTGCTGGGCGGAGGGCTGTGGGGACCATGGTCTCCGGGAACATCTAGCTCAACTGGCATAACAGTTTATAAAGAAAATGCTCTACATTCTACCTTGGTGAGTAGTGTCTGGGGTCTTAAAAGCCTGTGAGCAGCCATCTAAGATACTCCAATGGTCTCACCCCTTCAGCAGCAATGGAGAATGAAGAAAACAAGATACAAGGAAAAGATTAGTCCAAAGGACTAAAGGACCACGACTACCACAGCCTCCACCAGACTGAGTCCAGTACAACTATATGGTGCCCGGCTACCACCACTGACTGCTCTGACCGGGAACACAACAGAGGGGCCTGGACAGAGCTGGAGAAAAATGTAGAACAAAATTGTAACTCAAAAAAAAAGACCAGACTTACTGGCCTGACAGAAACTGGAGAAACCCCGAGAGTATCACCTCTGGATACCCTTTTAGCTCAGTAATGAAGTCACTCCTGAGGTTCACCATTCAACCAAAGATTAGACAGCCCCATAAAACAAAATGAGACTTCATTAGGGACAAGGACTAGAAGGCATGAGGGGACAGGAAAGCTGGTATTAGGGAACCCAAGGTTGAGAAGAGAGAGTCTTGACATGTCATGGGGTTGTTAACCATTGTCTTAAAAGAATATGTGTACTATTTAATGAGAAACTATTTTGTTCTGTAAACCTTCATCTAAAGTACAATTTTAAAAACACTAAATAGTATGCATGAGAAAAACATAACATTTTATGTTTCTTATTATTCTCTGACATAGTGGCTTATTTGAACTCTTTTTCAAAGCTGTTTTTATTTAAATTTGTACTCTATATTATTTTGTATTTTTAAAATAAATAAATGTAAGATATCTTACTAGAAAAAAAATCACATTTGGAGAAGTATCTATTAAACTTGACAATGTGTATATCCTTTGACCGGATCATTCAATTTCTCTGAACTTCTCCTACAAGACAATAAAAAGCATCACCCCCTCCATCCCTACATACATATATATATCCATATATATTTTCAATGTAGTAAAGGGACTGGTTGAATCAACTGTGGGATATTTAAACTACAGTGTATTATGCAGTTACTAAAAAGGATGTTGCAAAGCAATGCATATGTTATGGTCCTATGCTTGTAAAAAGTAACAGGGGAAAACCCTATGTGAGTATATGTTTGTATATGGTTATAAAAAGCATAGAATTGGTGGGTAAGACATCACACCAGACTGGTAACATTACTTACTGGAAAGGAGTGTATTGGGCAGGAAAGGGAGATATTAAAATTGCATTTATATAGTACCTCCGTGCTGTTTGAATTATTACAAAAAGCATGCATTATTTTTGTAGTTTCCCCATTCTCCCCAATGTCCAACAAAATAACTCTGGGAAAAAAACAATAATTTTGCTGTGATTTTGTTCTTTAGAAAGGGAAAGATATCATATGTAATTGCCGCCATGATCCCTGCACCTAGCGAGTTGGCTGGTGTACTTCACCTGTTTGGAAGGTCGTTTCATACCCCAAGCTGACACTGACCCCTGTTTATGTCACCCACTATCTTCTCTAGCCTTTGAGCTTGAATTTCTCCCTCTCCCTGCTCAAGGCCTGCCTCTCAGTGTCAACTCAACTAAGGTCCAGGAATGGGGTATAGTTCTTGGCTAGTACTCTGCAAACACACCTGAGGAGCAAAGGAGCATCCATCATCAAATATCAATTACTGAGCACTTAGCTCAGTGCCTTCCTCACACATAATAAGCTCTTGGTAAATGCTGGTTGAAGGAATCAATCAGCAAATCGACATTAACGCTTGCTGTATGTGGGTTCTAACAGATTAAACACATCGTCACTGTTAAACTAGCTTACTACTCTATTTGGAGAGAGAGAACACATATGTACAAAACCACTGGTTAGCAAGTCAAGAGAGTAAGAGAAAGAGAAGTGAATTCATCGGGGAAGGCTGAGGAGGCTGAATGCTATTATGTGTCTCAAAAACAATTTATAGAAGTCTTTCTCAAAGTGAGGTCTTTGGACCATCTGTATCAGAATCACCTGGGGTGATTGTTAAAAAATGTTCATGGCCAAGCTTCAACTCTGACTCATGAAGTCTTCCTCTAGGTGATTCTGCTAAACAAGTTGCTGAACCACTGGTATATTACACTTTTCTTATTTTTAGAGAAGAGATTCCTTTCAGTCAAACATTAATGGTCTGACTTTATCTTCTATAATCCCACTGCTGTTCCTGTTCAGGTGTTGATACTGAGTGGAGGTAAAATCTCCCTTCTCCATAGTTACCCTTCCTTCTTTCCAACTCCTGGGTCTCATAAGGTGAGCCCATCAAGTCAAATGGCTGACAGGAGCACCCCTTGTTTTGACTTTTCCAAACTTGGCTAATTATAAAAATCACCTGGTGAGTTGGTTGAAAATTCAAATGCCCAGGCTACAACCCAATTGAAGTACATCCAACTTTCCAGAGGAGAGACTGGGTATCTGTATTTTTAACCATCACACCCAGTTAATTCTTATGATTAGTAACTTTTGGAAGTAATTGCTTTTTCAAATATTGTGAGTTCACTGACTGAGTGCTAACCAGTATGAAGAAAGTCATCTTAGGATAACAATTTAAATCAAACTTTGATCACTACTTCTGATCTTGGAAACATTATTTTGGACATTTGATTAGTATTTGATTTTATTTCTTCTTGCATTCTAAGATGTAAAGTAAGAAAATAGTTCAACTGCTTTTGTTAAAGTCACATTTTTATAAACATTAAAAAAATTACACATCAACAGCCAAAATATGAGGAAGAAACAATGCATTTAGCATTGTTTATATATTACATAGAATAATTGGTCTTCTCTAGCATAGATAAACAATTAAAAAAAGGAGTACTTTTTTTAATATTGTGTGAAGAGAAAATCTGGAATTTCAGTCAGTTTTTTCTTCGACTCAAGAGTTTTGTTTAATAAAGTATAATTATTAAAAATTTGCATGTTTAAAGGCCTTTAAAATTGTTATTAATTTCTAATTTTATTGCCTATGTTTAGAAAGTGCTATTCATATTAATTCTAGTCTTTAGTCTTTATTGAGATTTTTTTTTTTAATGGCCTAAGATATGGTCAGTTTTTACAAATGTTCTCTGAAAATCAGATGTACAATATTCTCTAATATGGGATACAGGGTTTGATATAGCTATAAAATCTGTCTCATTGTTTATGTTTTTTGTTGTTAGTTGTTAGGTGTGCCATCGAGTCGGTTCCAACTCATAGCGACCCCTCGTACAACAGAACAAAACACTGCCTGGTCCTGCACCATCCTCACAATCTTTGTTTTCTTTGAGCTCATTGTTGCAGCCACTGTGTCAATCCATCTCATTGAGGGTCTTCTTTTTTTCTGACCTTCTACTTTACCAAGCATGATGTCCTTCTCCAGGAACTGGTCCCTCTTGATAACATGTCCAAAATATGTGAGATGAAATCTTGCTATCCTTGCTTCTAAGGAACATTCTGGCTGTACTTCTTCCAAGCCAGATTTGTTCGTTCTTCTAGCAGTCCATGGTATGCTCAATATTCTTCTCCAAAACCGTAATTCAAAGGCATCAATTCTTCTGTCTTCCTTATTCATTCTACTGCTTTTATATGCATATGAGGCAACTGGAAATGCCATGGCTCAGGTCAGGCACAACTTAGTTCTCAAGGTGACATCTTTGCTTTTTAACTATTTAAAGAGGTCTTTTGCAGTAGATATTAATGGATGTTTGCAGTTGTTTCTTCTCATTTTGAGTCGTGCCATATCAGCAAATGAAGGTCCCTAACGCTTTACTCCATCCGTGCCATTACGATTTTTAGGTCTTCTAAATTCTTACTAAATTTTTGTCCATTTGATCTGTCTTAGATTGAGAAAGGGGTCTTAAAATTTCCTATTTTTAGTGTGTTTCTACCTATGTTTTCTTGCATTTCCTGTAGTTGTTGATGAGTTATTGGGTACACAAATATCAATAACTTATATCTTCATTTTGAATTGTAACATTGTAGTGTTTAGCATTATAAAGTGTCCCTATTTTATTCTGTTAATATTTTTTTGATCTGAATACCATCTTGTCAAACATAAAAATTTTAAACTTACTCTCTTTTGTTTGTATTTGCCTGGTATTTTTGTTAATGCTTTTACTTTTGACTTTTCTGAATCTTTCGGTTTTTGTTACATTTAGCTTTGTTAGCAAATCAGATTTTTTTTGTCTTTTAACAGATATAACCATTTATATTACTGGTATTATTAGTGTATTTAGCCTATATAGTCTTTCACTATGTAGTCTGTTGTCTCCGTATGTATTTTGATGTTTAGAATGGTTTGTATTTTTACGGTAAGTCTTACATTTAAAAGAATACCTTATATAACACGTTTAATCTCTCTTTCCACCACTCGTCTATCAGTTTGTCATAATGTGGTGGCTTGAGTGTTGCTGTGATGCTGGAAGCTATGCTACCAGTATTTTAAATACCAGCAGGGTCACCCATGGTGGACAAGTTTCAGCGGAGCTTCCAGACTAAGACAGACTAGGGAGAAGGACCTGGTGATCTACTTCTAAAAAAAGTTGGCCAGTGAAAACCTTATGCATAGCAGTGGAACATTGTCCAATATAGTGCCAGAAGGTGAGCCCCTCAGGTTGGAAGGCACTCAAAATATGACTGGGGAAGTGCTGCCTCCTCAAACTAGAGTAGATTTAGTGACATGGACGGAGTAAAGCTTTCAGAACCTTCATTTGCTGTTGAGTCAATTCTGAGTCATAGCAACCCTACAGAATAAAGTAGAGCTAACTGTCCCATAGAGTTTTCAAGTCTGTAAATCTTTACAGAGGCAGACTGCCACATCTTTCTCTCCCAGAGCAGCTGGAGGATTCAAATTGCTGATCTTTTGATTAGCAGCCAAGCACTTAACAACTGCACCATCAGAGCTCCCTACTGACGTGCACGACTCGAAATCAGAAGAAACAGCTGCAAATAACCATTAATAATCAGAACGTGGAATGCATGAAGTATGAATCTAGGAAGTTGTCAAAAATGAAATTGACTGCTTGAAGGTCGATATCCTAGGTATTAGTGAGCTGAAATGGACTGGTATTGGCAATTTTGAATCAGACAATCATAAATTCTACTACACTGGGAATGACAAACTGAACAGGAGCAGCATTACATTCATTGTCAAAAGGAACATTCAAGATCTATCCTGAAGCACAATGCTGTCAGTGATAGGATAATAGCCATATGCCTACAAGGAAGACCAGTTAATATGACTATTACTCAGAGTTACGCAACAACCACTACTGCAAAGATGAAGAAATTGAGGATTTTTGCCAACTTCTGCATCTGAAATTGACCAAACATGTAATCAAGATGCATTTATAATTACTGGTGATTGGAATGCAAAAGTTGAAAACAAAGAAGATCAGTAGTTGGAAAATATAGCTTTCGTGATAGAAACAATACCAGACATCGGATGATAGAATTTTGCAAGACCAATGACCTATTCATTGGACACAACCTTTTTCAACAACATAAACAGTGACTATACACACGGACCTCACAGGATATAATACACAGGAATCAAATCGACTGCATCTATGGAAAGAGACAATGGAGAAGCTCAATATCATCAGTCAGAACAAGGCCAGGGGCCGATTGTGGAACAGACTATCAAGTGCTCATATGCAAGTTCAAGTTGAAGCTGAAGAAAATTAAAACAAGTCCAAAGAAAGGAGGGACAAGATAGCTTTCCTAATTTCATGGCTCTAAGATCTTCTATGTATTGTTAAGTATTCAAAAATATTTTCTTGAACTTTCAGATATCTACTAGAACTTTTCTCTCTTTTCTGGGCCTTCTTTTCCCTTTGCTCATACTGTTCCTGTAGTTCCTCCTTAATGCAAAACTTCTCTAGAAGGAAGCTTCATTCGGCTAGTTTTAAGATTTCATAAACCAAGACAAGCCCAGCACATCTATCCTTAGCATAGTCTCTTGTACTTAACCACAAACTAGAACCTGCAAGGAAAGTCCCTTCCTATTTCAGATACTGTTGTCAGATTGGCCTAAAACAATTTTCAGCCAGTACCCGTTGGGTATTTTTGAGATCTCCAGTTCCCATGGCCCACAGAAATCCTTTTGCTCCCTCTGTTTTCTCCCACACAATTACTGTTACTGTGGGGAATTTTCCCCACCTGCTCATATTTTCAGTATTGTTGAGATATCTTGTCACCTATTTTTGTTGTAGGTGTTATCCGTGGATTTTAAAATTTGATATGCTATTGCTCTATCTCTTTTGGAGGTAATGAGGGAGACTCAAAAGTATTAAAAAACTACATTTCTGCCATAACTCCCCATCCTGATCAGAATCATCAAACTGACTTATATACAGGGGAGGATTATCCAATAGGCCTGTAAATCTTTACATAATTACCTTGCTTACCAGATCATCTATAGTGAACAATTTCACATTTTTTTTACTACATCAAAGATTCTGTTTTTAGGTATGACTGGCATCTGTCTCTTTCCCAACCCCACAGCACTCTCCTACAGAATCAAAACCTCTTTTCAAATTTACAATCCCTAACAGGGGTGGGTGACCCAGTAGCAAGGTAAGCACAGGCTTACTTGTGCTTACTTACTAATCTGTAGTGAAAACTTTAACATGGGTTTTACCAGATCTTTGAAATTGTTCACTACAGATGATCTGGTAAGCACTGTGCTTACTTTGCCTATTGGATTATCCACCCTTGCTTATATTTTAAAAGGATCACCCTCATTGCTATGGGGACAGTAGATTGTAGAGAGACAAGAGTTGAAGCAGTGAGACCAGTTGGGAGGTGATTCTGTAAGATAGAGACATTGGATATTGTGAAAATTATTGAAAAGTGATCACGTTCTGAGCCTGTCTTGAAATTTGAGCTGACAGGATATTGTGATTTGGCTGTCAGGTGTGAGAGAAAAACAGGAATCAGGAAGTCACTAAAATTATTGGGGTGAGCAATATTTCTATCCCTGAAAATTAGGAAAAGTTTCTATTCCCTAAAATTAGAAAAAATTATTGTGTGGATGGTGGGGTAATAGGTTTGGGTTTGGAAAATAGCCTGGGTTTTGACGTGTTGATTTTGGTGTGCCTTTTAGACTTTCAAGTGGTGAAACAGCAAACTAATAGAAAATGCGGGTCTGAAGTTCAGGGGAGAGAGTTGAAATGGATGCACATTTCAGAATTGCAGAGAGTATTTAGAACAGAGAACTGAATAAGATAACCTAGGCAATATATAGAGCTAGAGAATGGTTAGAGGTTGTAAATAAAAGAAAAATCTAGTAAATAAGACTACAAAGGAGTGGTGAGTTAGGAGTAAAACTAAGAGAGTATTGTTGTCCCAGAAGGCAAGTAAGAAAGAGAGAGAGTTGGTCATTAAATTGCTTTGTTTGCATTTTAGTTCTAGTATTATTAGACTTATAATTTTTTTCTATATTATTCATTTATTATACTCTCAAATATATTTTTTATATTTTTAAATTTATCTAACTTAAAATGAGATATCTGACAATAATGTTAACATTAAATTTGGTCTATTTTCTATCACTTATATCCACAGCTCTAACTACCTCATTTGTTTTTTGTTTTAACTTTTATCCCCTCAAATAAGCCTTAATAATAAAGATAATCTCTTTCAAAAAAGAAAGTCCAAGAAGTAATTTTTTTTCCCAAGTGATTTAGATTTGTCTAAAGCAAGCCACACTGGTAAGAAAACAACAGGTTAAACAAATGTCCATAGGGATTCTCATTGTTGTACAGCAGATACTGGCCTTATCCCTTATTAAAAGAGTGGCACACATACATACCAGGGATTTATGACCTGTGGCCACAGTGGGTGATCCAACACAAAGCAGCACAGATTTACTTTGCAACTTTTAAATCTTTTCCAGTGACTTATCCATCCAACATAGGTGCGTCCTCAACCAACCAAACCAGAACAAAACATTTAGTCTTGGTCCTGGAATTAATTCAGTTGGGACCTCATTAGAAAAATTCAAGGGCAGATAATTATTTGTTCAATTCCTCCCTTTTTCCTTCCTTGGCTGTTGTGAAGATACGATTCTTTGCAAAGAATAAAAGCACAGAAAGTCCTTTTGAATCTCCTAGCAGTTGGAATAGCTCTCTCTGTCTTTTACTTTTCTTTGGTGAGCTGGTAAACTAATTCTTGCAAGCCAGTTGAAGTGGATGTTAACCGTGCACCACCCAGATTCCCCATTGAGCAACAAGCATCTCAGCTGCAAGCCTTTAGTAGGCAGCTGGGGGAATGGTAGTTTCTAGCTAGAGACTAATCTTTTTTCTCTAGGAAAACAAAGTTGGCTTTCCACTTATGGAATATCCATCAAATCTGATAATGAAAATTTAGCCTCTTTTGTTTAAATGATGTCTGAAATCGTGTTTTCATTTTTGCCTAATCCATGGCTTTATGACATTAAAACTCTGGAATCTTTCATTGCTCCATTCTAAACATGAAGACCTTACTTTCTTACCAGCAAGAAGTGTTCTAAATAACAACTACCCCTACTCTGTCCCTTTTGAAAAAGTAGAATAAACACTTTGGGGCCTGAATAAAAAGTCAAATATCTTGACATTTACATGAGCATGCCTTTTTAAACCTCAGCTGACAACTTTAAATTGAAAACCACAACAGAAGACACTATTTCAAAACATCTATGGTTCTTGGACTTACCTTAGATTATTTCTCTATCCACTTCTTTATAATCCTTCATTCCCCAACACCAAAATTTCAAAGTTAGGGGAAAGAAGCAGGTTATACAAGAAAGCTTTTGGGAACAAGACACTCACTTTTGTTTTCTAGTGTGAGTCAAAAAACTTAGACTCATCAGTGATTGAGTGATTTATTTTTAACGGCAGTGAAAATGAATTATGAATGTTAAATGTAGTACACATTTCTTACAATGACTTATTTGCCTCTGAACCCATCCAAAAGAGAAATGTTTCAATTTTATGCTTTTTACATGACATACCTAATTTTGAAGGAAAACAATCAGACTTGGCCATTTTTTTTTTTTTTTTTTGATGGCTTAAATTTGGAAAGGATGGATTTTGCAATTAGGATATGGAAAGAAGCTTGTCTTGATAGCAAGAAACAAACCATAAAATATGTTTAATGGATTACTTCCAATCACCATTTTTGTTAGGAGATCATAGCTATCTCTAGAATAGCAGTTGCTTGGCTATACTTTGGAATCATCTGGAGAATGTTTAAAAATCCCTGATGTCTGAGTTCCACTCCCAGAGATGCTTATGCAATTGGGCTGGTTGTGGGAGGCACTCTAACTTGCAGCCAAGGATGAGAACCTCTGTTCCAGGTGTGTTGTTACCACCTCTTTCATCCTGTCCTATCCCATCAACTGGGAAGTAACAACGTGCTTCATGATTGAAGTGATTGCATTTATGTCAATTACTTTCAGATGAAAGAGAAGAGTAGCCACCAAGAACAGCACTGAAGGTGGACTCTGATCTACCAGGAACTTACAGAGCCCAGTTTATGCAACTTTAAATGTTAACGGTCAGCCTGAATTCTGAATTCTTTTAACACTTATCAAATACACACACACACACACACACATACACAAAGAGCACACAATTAGATATAAAGAATTGAAATGGAGACTTGCAAACTAGAAAGCAAAAAGATTAGTTAAGGGACCAAAAAAGAAAACAAACAAACAAACCCATTGCACTCAAGTCAATTCCGATTCATAGCAACCCAATAGGACAGAGGAGAACTGCCCCATAGGGTTTCCAAGGAGAAGCTGGTGGATTTGAACTGCTGACCTTTTGGTTAAGGGACAGAAGGATAGAAATATCTTGAAACAGAATGTTTCTCATCTTTCCCTTCAATCTATTCTGGAAGTAGATGTATTCATGCTTTCCTAGCCTCTCAAGGGAAAGTGGGAACGGACATTTTAACAAAAGAATAATGCAGGTGCCAAGGGCAGCCGGTGCAGGATGGAGCAGTGGTCACCACAGCCCCAGCACCTGAGAGGCCCTTCCCCAGTATTAAGATCTTTGGAATGTGTGAGATTATGTCTCAGGGCTCTTGCTCCTGAGTACATGGGTGGGTGCCATGGTGGGAAAGCTATTCCCCTGGCACGAGGTTCCTCCACTCAGCTCAGACTACCTAGGGCTGCCAATGGTAGAAACTCCCTGAGTCACCCATGACAGACACTGCACCATTTTACTTCAACCCAATTAAAACTGAGAGAGCGTGAAATTAAAAAAACAAACAGAAAACAGATGTAAAACAGTCAGGATGGCTTTCAATATTGATATTAAGGATGCTTTGAAGTCTGTTGCCTTCCAATACTCCCCTTTTCATGAAACTTGAACAGTCAACACCCTTATTATAAAGAGTCTTTGAAGCAAACTGAACTTGGAAGATGCATATGGAGATTATACACATTCCTTCTAAAACTGTTGTTGCTGTGTGCCATCCAGTCGATTCCAACTCATAGCAACCCTATATGACAGAGTAGAACTGCCCCATAGTGTTTCCTAAGCTGTAATCTTTACAGGAGCAGAATGTCAGGTCTTTTCTCCCATGTAGCAGCTGGTGAGCTCGAACCAACAATCTTTTGCTAGCAGCTGAGCACTTAACCATTGCACCACCAGGGTTCCTTCCTTCTAACACTAGTATTCCACACTTGATTACTATATAGTCATGTACCGCTTAACCACCTGTTGAGGCAACATTTGACTGCATATACATCAGTAGTCCCATAAGGTTATAATAGAGTTCAGAAATACGGATTGGAGAACAGAGCGTAGCAGATTTAGCCATGTCACGTGTTGTGGATTGAATTGTGTCACCAAAAAATATATGTATCAGTTTGGCTAGGCCATGATTCCCAGTACTGTGTGATTGTCCATCATTTTGTCATCTGATGTGATTTTCCTGTGTGTTGTAAAGTCTATATCTATGATGTTAATGAGGCAGGATTAGTGGCGGTTATGTTAATGAAGCAGGACTCAATCTACAAGATTAGATTGTGTCCTAAGCCAATCTCTTTTGAGATATAAAAGAGAGACGCTAACAGAGAGACAAGGGTACCTCATATCACCAGGGAAGCAGTGCTGGGAGCAGAGAGCATTCTTTGGATCTGTGGTTCCTTTGTGGAGAATCTCCTAGATCAAAGGAAGATTGATGACAAGGACCTTCTCCCAGAACCAACAGACAGAGAAAGACTTCCCTTAGAGCTGGCATTCTGAATTTGGACTTCTAGCCTCCCAGACTGTAAGAGAATAAATTTCACTTTATTAAAGCCATCCACTTGTGGTATTTCTGTTATAGCAGCACTAGATAACTAAGACATCATGCTAGACAATCATGACAATCCTCAAATTCAAAGAAAAACTTCTCCAAGCTGTTAAAGGATTGGCTCCACTGAAAGCTACAAGGCTGATGAAAGTACCAGAGGGAACTATATCAGATACGGAGAAATTGCTAATGACGTGGATTGAGGACCAAACACAAAAGCGAATCCCTCTCAGTGCCTTGACAATCACTGCTAAGGCACAAAGCTTGTTCAAGATGCCTAAAGGAAAAGGAGGACCAGGCTACTATATCGAGTTTAATGCTATCTCTGGGTAGTTCAAGTACTTCAAACAACATTTTTTGCTGCATAATGTGAAAGTGAGTGGTGAGTCTTTGAGTACTGATGGGAAGGCAGCAGAAGAATTTGTTGAAATCTTAGATAAACTAATCATAAAGGGAAGTGTGATTGTTAAGAATGTGTGGCAACTTAGCTGGGCCATGATTCTCGGTGGTTTTGCAGTTATGATGTAGTTTGGCAGTCATATAATGATGTGATCACCTCCATGATGGGATCTGCTGTGAGTAGCCAATCAATCTAAAGGGAGTTTCCTTGGGGATGAGGCCTGCATCCAATATAGGTGGACTTTCTGGCAAGATTCATGGGTTTTTGCTCTCTCTGGATCCGGCAACTGGCTCCTGTTCATCTGACCTCCAGTTCTTGGGACAGCTTACCCACCATCTTGCCTGCCAATCTTGGGCTTTGTCAGTCTCTGCAGCCTGTGAGCCAGAGCCCTGCTGTCTGACCTTTCCATATTGGGTTCATCAGCCCCTGCAGCTACATAAGTCAGGAGAAGCCTCCAGCCTAACCCAGGGACTTGAGACTTTCCAGCCTCTACAACCATGGAAGCCATTTCCTCTCTCTATATTTATATGCTATGCTGGTTTTGCTTTTCTAGAGAACCCAGCCTAAGACATAAACAAAATTGTAAGGATGAGTTTTCTAAATTGATTTTCAAGTCTGGTTTGTCTTAAAGATGTTGATGACTCTGCTTCCAGTAGTAAAGAGGGCACTGCTAAACCATGGCGTGAGGTAGCATTAGAAATATGCAAAATATCACCACCAATAGATCAGGTATTGGTGAGAGGCAAGGCTCTGGATGATCACATGTTTGATACTTTTGTATGATTTTGTCGTAATGAGAAGTATAAGAACACTGTATCATTGATCCTACTTTTACTAGACAAAGTAATGAAAGAAAGAGATGGAGCTTAGGGCTTCAGAGTCAACACTCAAGCGCCACATAAACAACTTCAATTTTTCTGCTTGTGCCTTGAAAGAAAGCCTTATTTCTTATAGTAAAAGAGCTGATACTGCCAAAAACCAAACCCAGAGTCTTACAGAAAGAGTGGTTGCATTACAATACCAACTGAATTCCCAGCCTCAAGTGGTATCTGAAGTTAAAGAAGAGGGCACTGATTGGGATCCTGAGACTTGGGATGGGGACATACAGGAAGATAATCAGGAAGCTGGGGACACTGATCCCCAAAATTCCATTGAATTATTCCTGCCACCAGAACCAGCCCTCTCACTACCATCTAAAGAGATTACTCCATCTTTGTCTGCTAAGCCACTCTCCACAGTAAAACCATTCACCATTCCACCCCATCTGATGAGATTAACCCAGTTGTGCCTGAAGAGTCTTTGTCTGAGTCATTACCTGGGGTACTGACTGAGGCAGATGCCTTACTAGAAAATGCTGAATGTTCTAAATACATCCCCACCACTCATTTTGGCTTCTAGACCTATAACTAGTCTAAGTCCCAGCAAGCCCCAAAAGGTGAAGTGCAAAGGGTGATCCAGGAGAGGTATGCTACACTCAAAAAGAACTGCTTGACTTTTCTAATATACTCAAACAGAAACCTGGGAAATATGTATAGGAATGGCTCTTAAGGGTGTGGAATAATGGTGCAAGGAACATAAAGATGTAGTTTATTGATATGGGCCCACTAAGTACAGATTCTTCATTCAATGTTTCAGCTCAAGAGGTTAGGAAAGGATCTAATAGTTTATTTGGTTGGGTTGCTGAAGCATAGATTATGCTGTGGCCCACACTAAATCAAGTTGAATTACTAGACCTGCTTTGGTTTTAATCTAGAAGGAGGTATCCAAAGGCTTAGGGAAATTGGTATGTTAAAGTGGATTTATTAGGTTAGACCACAGACCCACACGTGGAATGCCCAGAGGACACATCTTTTACCACAATGGTGAGGAACAAATTTGTGAAAGGACCCTAGCATCCTTGAAGACTGCTGTGATTGCTATTTTATGTAAGTCAGATTTGACAGTTGGAAGTGCCCTAACTGAACTAAGACACATAACTACAATGGGGCTGATTGGACCCTGTTTGGTAGGGGCCAAGTAGTGACACTCAATTGACATGGTTACTATAATGGACAGCAGAGGCAAAGCCGTAATCAGAATAGTCTGACTTGTATGGACTTATGGTACTGGTTACTTAATCATAGTGTCCCTAGGAGTGAAATAGGAAATCTACTAAATATTTACTTGATTTGTACACTTGGATGAATTCTAGGTCAAGTGACTAGCAGTCTAACTTGAATGGAGAGTCACAGCCTCTCAGTCAATTCCCAGACTTGAAAGAGTTTACAGACCCACAACCCCTTGAATGAAGGGGAGGCCAGGTCCCTTGAGGAAAGACTCCACTACACTGCCAAAAACTTACACTGTCTATCTTTCTCCCAACCTTCCCAAAAGGGATTTACGGCCTTTTACTACAGTGATTGTTCATTGGGGAAAAGGAAATAATCAGACTTTTCAGGGATCGCTGGATATTGGCTCTGAACTGATGCTAATTCTGAGAGACCCAAAACATTACTGTGGCCCACCAGTCAGAATAGGGGCATATGGAGGTCAGGTTATTAATGGAATCTTAGCTTATGTCCATTTCACAGTAGGTTTAATGGGTTCCTGAACACATACTGTAGTCATTTACCCAGTTCCGGAATGCATAATTGGAATAGATATACTCAGCTACTGGCAGAACAACCACATTAGATCCCTGACAAGTGGAGTAAGGGCTATTGTGGTAGGAATAGCCAAGTGGAAGTCATTAGAACTGCCCCTGCCTAGGAAAATAATAAACCAAAAACAATACCACCTTCCTGAAGGGGTCGAAGAGATTACTGCCATCATTAAGGACTTGAAGGATGCAGGGTCAGTGATTCCCACCGCATCCTCTTTCAACACACATGTTTGGCCTGTGTAAAAACCAGATTGACCTTGGAGTATTAAAACAGTAGATTATCAAAAACTTAACCAGGTGACGACTCCAGTTGCAGCTGCTATTCCAGATGTAGTTTCATTGCTTGAGCAAATTAATACATCTCCTGGTACATGGTATGCAGCTATTGATCTGGCTAATGTCTTTTTTTCCATACCTGTTTTGAAGGACTACCAAAAACAGTTTGCCTTCAGCTGGCAAGGCTAGTAATATACCTTCAGTGTCCTACCTCAGAGCTATATCAACTCTCCAGCCATATGTCATAATTTAGTCCACAGGGAACTTGATTGCCTTTCCCTTCCACAAGATATCACACTGGTCCATTACATTGATGACATTATGCTAATTGGACTAAGAAAGGTAGAAATGTCAATGACTCTGGACTTATTGGTAAACTATTTGGATACTAGAGCATGAGAAATTAATCCAACAAAAATTCAGGTGCCTTCCACCTCAGTGAAATTTCTAGGTGTCCAGTGGTATGGGACATGTCGAGATATTTCTTCTAAAGTGAAGGATAAGCTATTTCATCTCTCCCCCCCCACCCCCCCACCCAACACACACACAACTAAAAAGGAGTCACAACACCTTGTGGACCTCTTTGGATTTTGGAGGCAACATATCCTTCATTTGGGTATGCTACTCCAGCCTATTTATCAAGTGACTCAAAAAACTGCTAGTTTTGAGTGGGGCCCAGAACAAGAGAAGGCTCTGAAATAGATTCTGGCTGCCTGAGCTGCCCATCATGAACTGGGTTTTGTCGACCCACAGAGCCATAAAGTTGGATGTGCACAACAGCACACTATCATTAAATGGAAGTGGTATATATGAAATTGGGCCTGAGCAGGACCTGAAGGCACAAGTAAGTCACGTGAGGAAGTGGTCCAAATGCTTATGGTCTTCATTGTGGTCACATTAACTTCCATCTCCTAGTCTGCACCTACGGCCTCATAGGGAGTTCCTTATGATCAGTTAACTGAGGAAGACAAAACTCGTGCCAGGTTTACAGATGGTTCTGTGCAATATGAAGGCACCACTCGAAAGTGGACAGCAGTAGCACTACAGCCCCTTTCTGGGACTCCCTGAAGGACAGTGGTGAAGAGAAATACTCCCAAAGGGTAGAATTTTGAACAGTGCACCTGGCTGTTCACTTTGCTTGGAAGGAGAAGTGGCCAGATGTGTGGTTGTATAATGATTCATGGGCTATGGCCAATGGTTTGGCTGGATGGTCAGGGACTTAGAAGGAACGTGATTGGAAAATTGGAGACAAGGAGGTATGGGAAAGAAATATATGGATAGACCCCTCTGAATGGGCCAAAGAGGTGAATATATTTGTGTCTCATTTGAATGTTCAGCAAAAGGTGACCTCGGCAGAGGAGGATATTAACTATCAAGTGAATAAGATGACATGTTCTGTGGAAACTAGTCATCCTCCTTCTCCAGTCACTCCTGTTATTGCCCAATGGGCTCATGAAAAAAGTGGCCATGGTGGCAGGCATTGTGTTTATACATGGGCTCAGCAACATGGACCTCCACTCACCAAGGCTGACTTGGCTACAGCCACTGCCGAGTAGTGCCCAATCTGCCAGCAGCAGAGACTGCTGTGTTGACTGAGTCCCGATATGGCACCATTCCTCAAGGTGATCATCCAGCAACATGGTGGTAGATTGATTACATTGGACCTCTTCCATCATAGAAAGGGCAACGTTTTGTTCTTACTGGAATAGACACTTAACTATGGATGCCTATTTGCCTTCCCCGCATAGTGGTTCTGCCAAAACTACCATCTGTGGACTTACAGAATGCCTCGTCTACCGTCATGGTATCCCACACAGCATCGCCTCGGAACAAGGGAATCACTTCACAGCAAATGAAGTGCAGCAATGGGCCCATTCTCATGGAACCCACTGATCTTACCATGTTCCCAATCATCCTGAAGCAGCTGGCTTGATAGAATGATGAAATGGACTTGTAAAGACACAATTACAGTGTCATCTAGGTAGCAATACCTTGCAGGGTTGGGGCAATGTTCTCCAGGAGGCTATATGTGCTCTAAACCAGTGTCCAAGATATGGTGCTGTTTCTCCCATAGCCAGGATTCATGGGTCCAGGAATCAAGGGGTGGAAATGGGAGTGGCACCACTTACTGTTACCCCTAGTGACCCTCTTGCAAGATTTTTGCTTCCTATCTCTTCAACTCTGTGCTCTGCATGTCTAGAGGTCTTAGTTCCAAAAGGAGGAATGCTGTCACATGAAGACACATCACTGGCTCCATTGAACTGGAATGCCACCTGTCCGCTTTGGGCTCCTTATGCGTCTGGATCAAGAGGCAAAGAAGGGAGTTACTGTATTGGCTGTTGTGATTGATCCTGATTACCAAGAGGAAATGGGATGGATATTATATAATGGAGGTAATAAAGAGTATGTCTGGAATGCAGAAGAGCCCTTAGGGTGTCTCTTAGTACTACCATGCCCTGTGATTATAGTCAATGGAAAACTACAGCAACCCAATTCTGACATGGCTACTAATGGCCCAGACCCTTCAGGAATGAAGGATTGGGTCATCCCACCAGGCAAAGAACCACAACCAGCTGAAGTGCTTGCTGAGGGAAAAGGGAATATGGAATGGATGGTGGAAGAAAGTAGTTCTAAATACCAGTTATGACCACGTGACTAGTTGTAGAAACAAGGACTCTAGTTATTATGAGTATTTCTGCATTGTATGTGTGTATCATATATTTTTGTTTTCTTCACTTATAAAATATAAGATGTAAACAGGACTAGTGCATTCTGGGTTGTATGTGTGTTAGTTGTATCATGTTAGGCACAAGTGTGACTTCACAATTATCTTTATTCAGAGATTATGTATGGTTTAAGGAGATGTGTACAGGTGCAAAGTTGACAAGGGTTGGACTGTGATGGTTAAGGTTGTCTGTCACCTTGGCTGGGCCATGATTCTCAGTGGTTTGGTAGTTATGATGTAGTTTGGCAGTTGTATAATGAAGTAACCACTTCCATTATGAGATTCAATATAACGTTGTCGCCTCCATGATGGGATAGCTGTGAGTATCCAATCAGTTGAAAGGGAGTTTCATTAGAGGTGTGGCCTGCATCCAATATAAGTGGACTTTCTGGCAAGGTTTGTGGGCTTTTGCTCTCTCTGGATCCTGCAGCTGGCTTCTGTTCATCTGACTTCCCGTTTTGGGGACTTGAGCCAGCTGCTTTCCTGCAATCTTGCCTGCCAATCTTGGGATTTGTCAGTCTCTGCAGCCTGTAAGCAAGAGCCCTGCTGTCTGACCTGCCAATCTTGGGTTCACCAGCCCCTGCAGCTACTTGAGTCAGGAGAAAACTCCAGCCTGACCCAGGGACTTGGGACTTTCCAGCCTCTACAACCATGGAAGCCATTTCCTTGATATAAATCTCTCTCTCCATATGTTTATACGCTATACTGGTTTTGCTTCTCTAGAGAACTCAATCTAAGACAGGAAGCTATTTGCCCCAGCAAATTTTCAAAGTAGGTGAGACCTCCTAATCTGGAACTGAATGCCTGAAAGGGCCTTCATCCATAATAAGGTGTTCGCACAGTGTCCAAATCACATAATGTCCTATTTCACAATACATAACATGGACATTAAGCCATACATGACTGTATAGAAAATATCTTGCCAATAAGAAACTTGGCATTTTCCTAACTCCATGACACATATCCCTAACTGTAAATATTTCTTAAATTGGAATAACTATAAAGAATAATCAAGTTGTAAGGTGACATACTTTTTTCAAGACCTGATTAAAAAAAAGCCTTTATCTCTCTTTGCATTCACTTTGCAATAACAAGGATAAGTGAAAGTTGATATATTCTTGACAGAAATGTATTGTTTATTTTTAAAATATAATAATTTAATATTTAACCATTATTTTATTGAGTGTCTGTGTGCCAGGCCCAGTACTAACTACTGGGATCACAATGATGAGTAAGATTTGATCCTTATGAGAAACTCACAGGCCAGTCAGAGAAACAGACTAAACCATGTAGTAGTAGGGGCAATACTGAAGGTATGTATAAAATCCTTCAGGAGCATAGAGTCAGAAGTGACAAAAGAGAGAAATGAGGTAACAAAGTATATGTGCACGTGTGTGAATGTATGGGTGTGTGAATACCCACAAATGATTAATAAATTGGAAGAGAATGGCTGCAAGAAGATCTATTTATTTAAATGCCCTCTTCCTTAAGAAATCTTAGCACATTCTACTTGTTTTAAGACCCACAATTGCCCTAAAAAAATGGAAGTCTATCAGACACTCCCATAAAACAAAATGAGACTAATGGGGCACAACAGTCTAGGGACAAGGACTAGAAGGCAGAAGGGGACAGGAAATCTGGTAATAGGGAACCCAAGGTTGAGAAGGGACAATGTTGACATGTCGTGGGGTGGTTAACCATTGTCATAAAACAATACGTGTACTAACTGTTTAATGAGAAACTATTTGTTCTGTAAACCAACTAAAGTACAATAAAAAAAAAAAAGAATCAACACTATTCATTTTTGTACACAGTGCAGGGAAAAGGGAAGGGCTATTAGACTTTAAATTTTCATTTGATTGAAAACATAATAGAGCAAGATTAAGCACTTTCCATGTTTTCTGGCACATAGTAGGAAACCAATACGTATGTTAAGATAATAAATATAAAATGTCAGGTGGTTTGCTATTACTATTGCTATTTCAACCACTTACAAAAAAAAAAAAAAAATGAAAACACAGTAAAAAAAAAAAAAAAGTGTCAACTATGCCTTCACAAAATTGCTTCTTTTTTAACAAATGTATTTAATGGAAAAAAAAAAAATACATTGTAAGCTTTGGAAATAAAATCTTTACATTTAACAGAAAAAAAAAATGGAAGTCTAATGACTAGCAGGAAACCCTGGGGGTGTAGTGGTTAAAAGGCTACAGCTGCTAACCAAAAGGTCGGCATTTTGAATCCACCAGGCACTCCTTGGAAACCCTATCGGGCAGTTCTGCTCAGTCCTATAGGGTCGCTATAAGTCAGAATCGACTCGATGGTAATGGGTTTTAATGACTGGCTTGATATACTGTTTTGTCTGGCTTCACAGACAGCTGTGTGATGTGCTAACAAGCTCCTGTTAGGAATAGCTAGCTATTAGGCTTGATTCCAGAAAGTGTCAACATAGACATAGTTGGTTAATTTTCTGATTACTGGTAAAACATTAACCAGGTGGTGAATCTTGACTGTGACATACATGAAAAATAGCATACATCCTTTTGTACTCTTAAAAAGTCTGCTTCACTTTCATTCCTTTTCTATTTCTTACTCACTGGTTTAACTGGGTTCCTCAAATACAAGGGTATAAAACATACAATAACTTCAAAATGATTCACTACATTCGTGGGATAAAGCTGCAGTGTCCACACAATAAAAAATAAACTAATTTTTAAAGCGATACTGTTTCCAAACATTTTAAAGCCACTGAACCCCTTTCTTTGAGAAAATCATACAGGTAAATAAATACACAAAGCAAATTAAAGAACTCCTCTATTTCAAGGGAAAAGGTGGGTTAAACCTTCCTAGCTGATCTTTCCTTCCTTTCTCCCCCATCTCCCCCTCTCTCTCAACCTCCTACCTGGGTCTCTGCCACAGAACTCCTAGGGTCCCTCAGGACACAGTTGGAAGTCCACTATTCTGAGGAGATTAGGTTTTTCATAGAGCATATGTAATAACTTCTTTTTGGTTGAGCTTGCTTAGAGTGGAATGTCAGGCATTAAACCAGGCCCCCCAATACCGCCTAGCTCCTGCTCTGTCATAAACCCTGCACAAAGCTTTGGCATGTCCCTGAAACTTTCTGAACTATTCTTCCTCTCTAAAATGGGGTCTAAGAACGGCCCTAGGTGACTTACAAGTTGGTTTATGGATTAAAAACAGAAATGAAAAGCTGATTTGCAAACTTTAAGCATTATTCAAATTTAAAGGCATCTAAAAATTTGTAGTATTCTTCCTGGGGTATAGTGAAAATAAACTCAGAAAGGTCTACATTCCAATCTTGACTCTGCAATTTACCATATATGTGGTCTTCACGAAGTCATATCACTTTCCTGAACCCTCAGTTTCTTCATTTTCAAAAACGGAGAGGCTCATTGTGAAAGTTGAACGACAGCAAGACATCCCCACCTAGCCCAAAGCCTGTTATAGGCACTAGATAAATGTGCATCGAATCTCAGTGCTTTTGTTTTAAAAACAGCCACACCATTTCTTGTTGGTAAGGATTTTACATCACAGCACTGCACTGTAGAAAATATATTACCAATTGTCTCTCCTGAAAAATAGTGCCATATAAATGCAAATTTAGTTACTCACCACAATCACTCCTACTCGTCAGTACATGCCTCCTCACATCTTTCTTTCCTAAGAGCTATTACATCTACTTCTTTGTTCTGTATAGCAACTGCCCTTAGAATTTAATGAGTAAAATAATTCATTTCTCAGTTTTTTTTAGTTAATAAAAGCTCATTTGGTCAAAACTGGGTTAATGAAAGTTGGCAATCAGATTAAAGTGTAGAAATTATCAAATTTGGCCTTTTTTTAAATTCAGAGGAACATTTGCTATTATTTCTCATTAGTCATATATGATAGTTATATATTTTTATATATATGTATATATATTATATTTCTGTGTTTTATACATTTTAGTGACAATAGACCATGATGGGAATCTTACAAAAAGGAACACAGAAATAAAGAAAGACCACCCTTCTATCTAGCTCTTACTTATTTGATGACTATTTTTGAAATCTTGAAATATGTGAAATACATATCTTGCCAAATCTTTATATGTTTTGTCACTCCCAATAAGAAATTAGATATTATATCTGTTTCTGTTTTGAGAATATGTCACTTCTTTTTTTACAGACATGTGAAAATCAAAAAGTAAAGGGATCGGAAATCCGTGCAGGGAATTAGAGTCTGTATGTTGGGAGTAGGGGCGGGAAATGTGGTAGATTCACAGTATGTCCTTGATCTAGTAAAGGTTTAGCCAGTTCCGGCCACCTCTCACTGCCCTATTCAGGACATTTCAGTTATAAAACTTCTGAGTCTTACCCTTTGGGAAATTCATTGAATCTCCCAAACCAGAAAGAACTTGTTTAACAAGTTGCTATGCCAAAAGATCACAGCTTTGAAAACTCGATGTACACAGCAGTTCTACCCTGCACACATGGAGTGGCCATGAGTCGGAAGCAACTCGATGGCAACTAACAACAGCACCTCATGTCTCTAAAATAATGTGGTCTTTTAAAATCCTAATTCAATTAAAATCAGTGACCGTTTATTGAAGGCTTACTTTATTAGTTATGCTTGAAAGAAGAGGGAATTCTTTTTTTTTTTTTAATTGTTGTAGTTTAGATGAAGTTTACATTTCAAGTTAGTCTCCCATACAAAAAATTTATACATACATTGTTATGTGACCGTAATTGCTCTCCCCACACTGTGACAGCACACTCTTCCTTTCCACCCAATTCCCCATGTCCATTCAACCAGCTCCTAACCCTCTCTGCCTTCCCATCTCACCTCCGGACAGAAGCTGCCCGTTTAGTCTCTTGTATCTACTTGAGCTAAGAGGCACATGCCTCACGAGAATCACTTTATGTCCCACTGTCCAGTCCAATCTTGGTCTGAAGAGTTGGCCTTGGAAATTGTTTTAGTTCTGGGCTGATAGAGAATCTGGGGGCCATGCTTTCCGAGGTTCCTCCAGTCTCAGTTAGACCTTTAAGTCTGGTCTTCTTACTAGAATTTGAGTTCTGAACTCCACCTTTCTCCTGCTGCATCCAGGACTTTCTGTTGTGTTCCCTGTCAGCACTGTCATTGATGGTAGCTGGGCACCATCTAGTTCTTCTGATCTCAGGCTGATGAAGTCTCTGGTTTATGTGGCCCTTTCTGTCTCTTGGGCTACTACTTCCCTTGTGTCTTTGGTGTTCTTCATTCTCCTTTACTCCAGGTGGTTGGGACCAATTGACGCATCTTAGATGGCCGCTTGCAAGCTTTGAAGACCCCAGACGCCACTCACTGAAGTAGGATGCAGAACATTTTCTTAATAGTTTTGTTATGCCAATTGACCTAGATGTCACCTGAAAGCATGGTCCCCAGATCCCTACTCCTGCTACTCTGTCCCTCAAAGTGTTTGATTGTATTCAGGAAACTTCTTAGCTTTGGTTTAGTCCAGTTGTGCTGACTTCCCCTGTAGTTTGTGCTGTCCTTCCCTTCACCTAAGTTAATACTTGTCTACCATCTAGTTAGAGAATAACACTCACCCTCCCTCCCCACCCTCATAACCATCAAAGAATGTTTTCTTCTGTGTTTAAACCTTTTCTTGAGTTCTTATAATAGTGGTCTTATACAATGTTTGTCCTTTTGTGACTGACTAAATGCAGTCAGCATAACGCCTTCCAGATTTCTCCATGTTATGTTTCATGGCTTCAGCATTATTCTTTATCATTAGCTAGTATTCCATTGTGTGGATAAACCATAATTTGTTTATCCATTCATCTGTTGATGGGCACCTAGGTTGTTTCCATCTTTTTGCTATTGTGAACAGTGCTGCAATGAACATGGGTATGCATATATCTATTAGTGTGATGGCTCTATTCTCTAGGATATATTCCAAGGAGTGAGATAGCTGGATCATATGGTACTTCTATTTCTGGCTTAAAAGGAAGCGCCAAACAAATTTCCAAAGTGGTTGTACCATTTTACATTCCCACAACAGTGTGTAAGTGTTCCAGTCTCTCCACAACCTCTCCAGCATTTATTATTTTGTGTTTTTTTGGATTAATGCTAGCCTTGTTGGGGTGAGATGATATCTCATTGTAGTTTTGATCTGCATTTCTCTAATGGCTAATGATCATGAGCATTTCTTCATGTGTCTGTTAGCCACCTGAATATCTTTGTTGGCAAAGTGCCTGTTCATATCCTTTGCCCATTTTTCAATTGAGTTATTTATCTTTTTGTTGTTGAGGTTTTGCAGTATCTTGTAAATTTTAGAGATTAGACACTGATTGGATTTGTCGTAGCTAAAATTTTTTTCCCAGTCTGTACATTGTCTTTTTACTTTTTTGGTGAAGTCTTTTGATGAGCATAAGTGTTTGATTTTTAGAAGCTCCCAGTTTTCTAGTCTGTCTTCTAGTGCTTGTGCATTGTTGCTCATGGTTTTATTGTGTTTGTGCCACGTATTAGGGTTCCTAGCATTGTCCCTATTTTTTCTTCCATAATTTTTATCGTTTTCGATTTTATATTTAAATCTTTGATCCATTTTGAGTTAGTTTTTGCCATGGTGTGAGGTATGGGTCTTGTTTCAGTTTTATGCCAGCAAATATCCAGTTATGCCAGCACCATTTGTTAAAGAGACAGTCTTTTCCCGAATTAATGGACTCTGGGCCTTTGTCAAATATCAGCTGCTCATAGGTGGATGAAATTATGCCTGGATTGTCAATTCTTTTCCATTGGTCTATGTATCTGTTGTTGTACCAGTACCAAGCTGTTTTGACTACTGTGGTGGCATGATAGGTTCTAAAATCAGGTAGTGTGAGGCTTCCCACTTTGTTCTTCTTCTTGAGTAATGCTTTACTTATTTGGGGCCTCTTCCCTTTCCATATGAAGTTGGTGATTTGTTTCTCCATCTCAGTAAAAAATGCAGTTGGAATTTGGATCGGGATTGCATTGTATCTGTAAATCACTTTGGGTAGAATTGACATTTTCACAATGTTGAGTCTTCCTATCCAAGAGCAAGGTATGTTTTTCCACTTATGCAGGTCTCTTTTGGTTTCTTGCAGTAGTGTCTTGTAGTGTTCATGTGTAGGTCTTTTATGTCTCTGGTTAGATTTATTCCTAAGTATTTTATCTTCTTGGGGGCTATTGTAAATGGTATTGATTTGGTGATTTCCTCTTTGAAGTTCCATTTGTTGGTATGGAGGAATCCAACTGATTTTTGTATATTCATCTTGTATACTGATACTTTGCTGAAATCTTCTATTAGTTTCAGTAGTTTTCTTATGGATTCTTTGGGGTTTCCTGTGTATAAGACCATATCATCTGCAAATAGAGATACTTTGACTTCTTCCCTACAAATTTGGATGCCCTTTATTTCTTTTTCTAGCCTAATTGCTCTGGCTAGGACCTTCAGCACAATGTTGAATAAGAGTGGTGATAAAGGGCATCCCTGTCTGTTTCCCGTTCTCAAGGGGAATGCTTTCAAAGTCTCTCTAGTTAGAGTGATGTTGGCAGTTGGCTTTATATAAATGCTCTTAATTATGTTGAGGAATTTCCCTTCTATTCCTATTTTGTTGAGAGTTTTTATCGTGAATGGGTGTTGGACTTTGTCAAATGCCTTTTCTGCATCGATTGATAAGATCATGTGGTTCTTGTCTTTTGTTTTATTTATGTGATGGATTATATTGATAGTTTTTCTAATAGTGAATCATCCCTACCTACCTGGTATAAATCCCACTTGATCATGGTGAATTATTTTTTTGATATGTTGCTGAATTCTATTGGCTAGAATTTTGTTGAGGATTTTTGCGTCAATGTTCATGAGGGATATTGGTCTGTAATTTTCTTTATTTGTGGTGTCTTTCCCTGGTTTTGGTATCAGGGTTATGCTGGCTTCATAGAATGAGTTTGGCAGTATCCCATGCTTTTCTGTGCTCTGAAATACCTTTAGTAGCAGTGGTGTTAACTCTTCTCTGAAAGTTTAGTAGAATTCTCCAGAGAAGCCATCCTGGCCAGGGTTTTTTTTGTTGGGAGTTTTTAAATTACCTTTTCAATCTCTTGAAAGAAGAGAGAATATTTATTCCAGCCCACTTGTTTAGTTAGAGAGGCTGGACTGACGCTACAGACATAGATTTGTTGTAATTAATAGTTTCCAGGAAATGACTCCAGGAATCATAATAAGCCTACACTTGGGAAATGGCACACTCTAACAACCACATAGTATACCAACGGTAAAAATTGCAGTATGAAGCTACAAAGGCAGAGTCAATTGAGAATGCCAATAACCTGTAGGAAATTAAGTACACTTCCTTGGAAGGGACTTTGCTATATTCACAGCATTGTCTTTGCAACAATGTCCCATGGAATAGTCATTAAACAGACACAAATCATTTCTTTATTCACTTGTGGAAGAAGTAGGAAAGCAGGTAGGCATCAGAATTATCTGTAGCCTTTAAAAAACAAATCTTCCCAAAGCTTGCCTCTTCCATAGGTAAGTGGGGAATGTAGTTGTAAAATGTGCTTGTGCCAAAAACTTCCCAGGTGATGATGATTGCCACTTACTCCCACTCTACCCACCTCAGTAAGACTGCTTCACTGATCACTGTAAAGAGAGAATTTACACTACCGTGCAAGCATTCGTTTCTTTGTTTTTTAACTGTCTTAGTCATCTAGTGCTGCTGTAACAGAAATACCACAAGTGGATGGCTTTAACAAAGAGAAGTTTATTTCCTCACGGTAAAGTAGGCTAAAAAGTCCAAATTCAGGGTGTCAGCACAGGGGATGCATTATGCTCCTGGGGCTGCTTTCTTAGTGGTATGAGGTCCCGCCTCTCTGCTCGCTTCCCTTTCCTTTTCATCTCTTGAGAGAGAGAAGATGGTACAGCCCACACCCCAGGGAAACTCCCTTTACACTGGATCAGGGATGTGACCTGGTAAGGGTGGTGTTACAATCCCACCCTAATCCTCTTTAACATAAAATTACAATCACAAAATGAAGGACAAACACACAGTACTAGGAATCATGACCTAACCAAAACGACACATATTTTTGGGGGATACAATTCAATCCATGACAGGAACCATCTTATGAAAATAAAAGCAAAATATGATGACTCAAAATGGCTTGTTCTAAATAGAATTTATTTTTCATAGATGAAAGGAAACTACTACATGTTCATTGTTTTCATTCTTGGCTTATTTCTGTCCTTCAGTCTCCTGAGTGAGCAGTCCAGACCAAATAGAATCATTTTATCAATTCCACATGCTCCAAATAGAGACTTTCACACCTGAATTTGGCATGTATCCATCTGATACAACTGTGGTTAGAAGAGGGAGAGGTTTGGCCACGTGGGCCTCACTACTCAGAGAAAGTGAGAAGAGTTGTGGGCTGGGCAGACACTCTAACAACTGTCTACTGCTTGTTAAATTGCCAGCGCAGGCTGTACAGAGATATATAAACCCAAACCAAATCCATTGCCTTCAAGTCGATTCTGACTTAGTGACCCTATAGAACATAGTAGAACTGTTCCATAGGGTTTCCAAGGCTGTAAATCTTCACAGAAGCAGGCTGCCACACCTTTCTCCCATGGAGGACTATTTAGTTCAAATCGCTGAACTTTCTGTTATCAGCTGAGATTTTAACCACTGCGCCACCAGGGCTCTTTTCAGAGATGTATAGGGCAGCCCTATTATTTATACTCTGGAGCCCTGATGGCTCAGTGGCTAAGAGGTTAAGAGCTTAGCTGCTAACCAGAAGGTTGGCAGTTTGAATCCACCAACAGATCCTTGGAAACTCTATGGGACAGGTCTACTCTGTCCTATAGGGTCACTATGAGTCAGAATCAACTACACGGCAATGAGGTTTTTTTTTTTTTTTTTTTTTTTAAATTTATACTCTACCTTCTTCGAAAGAAAATTTAAAATGATGTAAAAAATGAATATACGAGGAAAAAAGTGCATTAGAATGGTGTTTTTAAATTAGATTTTTATGAAATAATAATAAAGTGTAAAGAGAAAAGAGATACACTTTCAAGCTTCTAGGTAATGATTCCATTAGTGAAATTTCATACTAAATTACATCTGAGTTCCCCAGCAGTCAAGATACCAGGAAAATCCTGATGATTATACAGTTCTCTTGTCCAGAACAGGAGGAATCGATAAAAGGAAAGAACTTTTTTCCAGGCACAGAACTCTAGAAGGAATTTATAAAGTGGATACTTATTTAAGAGATACCACACAAAATAATAGAAAATAACTTCTATTATAGTTTGGCAAATCATTCTTCAAATGGATGTTTCCATTTCATCTTTCTATGAAAGCTGAAGGAATAACACTCAACTTTAACTCAGCAAACTTATATGAGTGAAAAATTAATGTGGTTCTGCCTAATAATACCTCTGGGAACTACTGATTTTTATATTAACAAAATCAGGGGTCTTCTTTAGGCCTCAGCTGGGCTGGAGAGGTAAAGAGTATGTAGTCATTTTTTTATACCTATAGAAATATTATTATATTTTCCAGTTATTTTTAAATGTAATTATTTTTATATAACCCTTTTATTACAGAAGAAAAACATAAACATTGTAGAAACTTAGAAAAAAATAAAAACTTTACATTGCCAGCATCCATGATCACCATGATAAATTCTTAGGCTTATCCTTCCTGCTAGTATTAACTTTTTTTTGATGGGGGGCAACTTGCTTTTTTTTTTTTTTTCCAATCAACAATTTCTGTCTTTCCATTTCAATAAATTTTTATCTCATCTAATACTCAGATCATATTCAAATTTACCCAATTGTCCCTAAAACACTTACAGCTAGTTTGTCCAAGCCAGGATCCATTTCAAGACGATTCATTGTGTCTGACTATGAACTTATTTAGGTCTGTTTTAATCAAGTACAGTCTTTTTATTATGACCTTGATATATTGCAGGGACAGGGCCACTAGTCCTGCAGAGAGTCCCTCCTTCCAAATTTGTCTGGTTGTTGAGATAATTTAGTCATAGGGAATGAGAAATCAAGGGACCCAGATGCCATCTGAGTCAGATGGCCCATCTCCCGTGGGTCCTGAATCTAAGCCAAGGAAGAGAGCACTCGTGTGTCTGCTACTGAACAAAGAGGCTCCTGGCTGGTGGAGCAGCAGAGGATTCTAAATCCCAGATGGGTTAAGCTGGGCACCGGCTGGCAGGGGATGTCCCCTCTCAGGAGTTTGTAATCAGGAAATTGCCGTCAGAAGAAAGGTGTTAAGAGCAGGCAGTGAGCCAGGATTGAAGCAGGAGCTAGGTGGAGAGCTGTTTACTGGAGACTGCGTGTCTCTTAGAAAACATGAATCAGTGGCTATGATGATCAGGGCCTAGCTTTCTGCATGACCCTTGAAATGGGAATAATCAGCCCAAACAAATTCTCATTACTGTGCTCCTGGGAGAGGAAGGAACGCCCTCCCTGCCTCTGCTAATGTTTGCATTTTAGAGTGGCCTTTTCAAAGGCGGACAATTCATTCAAGGGTGGTAATTTACTCATCTCTAAATATGCAGTATCTGGCACAGTCCCTGGCACAGTTTAAGGGAAGATGTTTGCAGGTGTCTGACATCCCTGACATATAATCATGGGCAGTTAGTATATCTTAGACTCAAGCAAAAGGGACCTCTTCTTTAAAGAGCTCTGCTCTGATCCTCCTCCAGCCATGCCCCTCCCAAGGGGGTGAGGATTCTCTGGGTCAGGGGGCCGTGCCCACTCAGAGCCTAACCTCCCTTCTAGACTATGCTGTAGAGACATGGACCCTGAAATTTGCTGTCCGAATGGCCCCAAACCCACTTGAAGGGCCTGAGCAAACCTCTCTGCTGTCTTGACCTCCTAGGGGCTTCCCCTGAGCCACCAGTGTGTACACCCCTAGACTTGGAGCCTGACCACAGGATGGCTGTTTGCAAGGGGTTGATGGAGCTCAGACTAGAGGACTAGGGTGTCCATATGTGAAACTGTAAGACACCTTGAGATTTGGGATGGAGCTGGGGTTGGAAAGAGAAGTGAGGCAGGTGACAGGCCAGTGCCAGAGGCTAGACCAGCCCTCCTACACTGACACATTCTAGCTGGGAACTCTGAAGAGTCTAAGAGTTCTAAATTTGAACTTGGCCTTCAAGCTTTTTATCAAGGTACATTCGTCAAGCTAGGAGGCAGGACAGTTTATATAATAGTATTTTTGCTTGACTTATAATGTTTAAGTATTTAGACAAATGGTATAAGCAAGCTGCCATCGAGTCAACGCCAACTTATGGTGACTCCATATGTGTCAGAGTAGAACTGTGCTCCATTGGGTTTTCAATAGCTGATTTTTTGGAAGTAGATTGCTAGGCCTTTCTTCCGAGGTGCCTTTGGGTGTACTTGAACCTCCAGCCTTTCAGTTAGCAGGCTAGCACATTAACCATGTGTACCACACAGGGACTCCAGACAAATGGTACAGGGCTTCCATTTATTCTCTTGTCCCAGGCCATACAATGAAGAGCATGTAGCTACTTCATATTGCTGAGAAAACACTTCTTAGGGAAAAGTTAGTTCTTTTTGCCTTTTTTTTTTTTTTTTTGTATACACTGTTTAGAGCCAACTGATCTACTTCTGGAGCCCTGGTAGCACAGAGCTTAAGAGATCAGGCTGCTAACCAAGAGGTCAGTAGTTCAAATCCACCAGTTGCTCCTTGGAAACCCTATGGGGCAGTTCTACCCTGTCTATAGGGTTGCTATGAGTCAGAATTCACTCCATGGAATTTTTTTTTTTTTTTTAAATCTACTTCTAGAGAGTCGCTGGGTACAACAAATAGTTAACATGCTTAGCTGGTAACTGAAAGGTTGAAGTTTCAAGTCTACCCAGAGGCACCTCAGAAGAAAGGCCTGGCATTCTACTTCCAAAAAATCAGCCATTGAAAACCCTATGGAGCACAGTTCTACTCTGACACACATATGAGTCGGAATCAACTTGACGACTACTGGTGGTGATGGTGGAGCCTACCTGTAGAGTTCACTGTTCCTGAGTGTGTAGAACATGAGTCTCAGAAGTCAACCAAACTCAGAGGAATCTTTCACACATCCCATGTTCCTCTCTGATACCATTGCTATAGGGCCATTAATGAATCAAACTTCAGTCTGTGAAACAGTTGGTGGATTATCCAAACTCCATCACTGCTTCTCTTTCTGCTCAACTTTTGACCATTTCACTGCTCTTTCCTACCTCCATCAGTACAGTACCAGGGGAAATATAAAGAAATCAACCATTCTATTCACTGAGTTAATGACTCTTTCGATAGGTAAGTAAAAAGTTATTATTTTGTTATTATTATTGCCACTATTATCGATATACTTCAATGGTTTTGCTTTCCATCAAAAGCTGACTTTAGGAGAAACAAAAATAGCTAATACAAATCAAAAGAATATTTAGGAAATCATATGCCAAAGAATTTTATTTTTTTTGTGAAGGAGAGAGGGGAAATAAAATTTCTATCTTTTCAGCTATGCTTTTATTGAAAGAGAAATGAGATATGCTTATTTTCATAAGCAGCAGAGTTACTTTTTTTTTTTAAACCAGAATTACACATCTCAGTCATATCAGAGACACTTCTGATGATAATTTTGTAAGGAAAAAGATCTTGTGCTAGCAGAATTCAATCCATGTTTGAAATGTATTTCTACATTATAAGTGAGGGCAGAAGAAAATGACTCCAGAAATGGAGGAAAAGCTTCCTTTTAAGTTCTAAGAATAATGGGAGTGCCATTTGCTTTGTTTTCTCCACATCTCTGCTCCTTCTCTTTCTCTCTTCTAAGACAAACTGTTGCAGTGGTCCTCAGAGCAATATTTCATAGGCAGGCTCATAAGTGAAAACATCCGAACTTTGGGAACCCGATTCCCGTTACCAATCCTATATTTCCAAAAGGGCACTTAAAGACATCATTGTTTGTTCCCAGTGACTAGTTAATTGCATTTTGATTTGGTAATTGCAAACAGATTCCAGTCTCTCAGCTTTTGTGCAAGCATAACAACCTTTAATATGGTGGAACCAGGGTTGTACTCACAAATTCCCAAAGGGGTTCATATTAGATTTGCAGATGATTTTCTGCTTTTTTATTGTCAGTGTTAGATCTAGAATTTTTTTTTCTTCTTTAATTTGTTACAATGGCCATTATTGATTCAATGTTGATTTGGTCTATTGGGAAATTGCTCAAAGATGGTGGCAGAAAAAAACCCACAAAAATTTCATCATATTTACATTTTCATGCATTCCAGACCTGGAGAAAGAAAGGATACTCACAAAAAATGGAAGTGTCTTCTTCTTGAATTGAAAAGACAGTGAAATTGTGAGCTGTCTTTGAAAACTCTACTTCTTTGAAGAAGCTAATGGGTCATCATATTTGTACCATCTCTGGAAAGTGAAGATGCAGACTGTTAGTTAAATTAATACGTTTCTGAGCATGATAAAATTCATGCTAAAAGAGAATGAAACTCTACACAGCAATAAAAACAATGAATTAACATGCTTTACAATGGATGAATCTCATAGATATAATATAGAGCAAAGAAGCTAGACACAAAAGCCTACATACTGTATGATTCATTACATGAAGCTCAAAAACAAGCAAAACTAATCTATGGTGTTGAAATCAGAATAATGGTTACTTTAGGGGTGGGAGGTACTACATGCTTGGGAAGGGACATGAGACAAAATTTTGGGGTGTGGAAAGGTCTATATCTTAATATGAGAAGTGATTACACAGGTTTGTATGTAAGTAAAAAACATCCATCAGTGTAATCCTAAAATTAGTACATTTTATGCACTTTACTGTATGCGTGTTGTACCTCAGTTAACAAATGGAGGGAGAAAAAGAAAGTGTTAGCTTTAGTTAGTTTCCCAGTTCCTGCTTTACTTTTTTCTATTTAGCTTCTCTTTATTCTTTCATCTCCTTTTCTCTCATGTTTTTATCTTCAAATATCAAGTAGGTGATGGTGGGAGATTGAAGAATCATGTGGGTTGATGAGGAAACAAATAGGATTCAACCCTATTTGATTTCCTTAAGGGAGCATGTATAAATAAAATTAGCTAATATTGGTTTATCATTTTATAGCTCACAAAGCCTTCTCATAGTCATCATCTCATTTAATCATCATAACAATACTGTAAAATACATATCCATGTCCCCATGTCCCTGTTTTATAGATTAAAAGAAAACTAAGCTCAGAAAAATTAAATGACATGACAAAGTTCACAGAGTCAGTAAGTGCAGAGGCCTTATTTTAACCCAGGTTTATAACTAATTCAGGAGATTCATGAGCTTGGATAGGAAAACAATTTGTCTTTATTTTTATAACTTCTAACTAAGCCTTTCTTTCAATTACAGATGTCAGCAACAAATCTCAGTAGTATTTGTACTATCTGTGACCTTGTCACCAATAGAAATAACATATTTTCATATCACCTTACAGTTAAAGAAGGTATCTCAAAATATCATTTACATATATGACTACTTTAAAACCACTGCTAGATCACATGTGATTGTAGCCTTCCTGCCTAGAGATGCTCATGGGAACTATCCGGTCAATTGATGTTTTATAGTTGTTCAATCAACAACAGTGAAGTTGAGGGTTCTCATGCTGGTGACCTAGACATCTCAGTTGCTTTCCAGCATTTCATCTCTGATTCTCTGTTGGTCCAAACCTGAAATGAGGTAAATTAAAGACCACCGCACGCCTGATGTTCCTAATCTAACCTACACTTTATCTTTAAAATATAACACTTAACTTTAACTTTCTGACATTTTAAATATATTGCCTAGTTGTTTAGTCATGAATAAAGGAGCACATACATTACTGCATCACAAAATTTTAAAACACTGTGATAACTATATTTCAATATAATTAGTTTCTTTGCAATACTACGTGTATTATTTTGTGCATTTAAAACACTATTTTGAGAAGGATCCACAGGTTTCTCTAGACTGCCAAAGGGAATCATGGTATAAAAAAGTTAAGAACCTCTGCTTTTTCCACTATATGATCATTTTACTATGTTTAAGAATAACCAGAAAAGAATTAAGAAAACTCTGGTTGAAGGAGAAGTAAATATTCACAATCTTTCTTCAGCTATTGCCTAAAAACCGTAGACCAAATGCTTTAACTTTTTTTCTTCTGGGTCTAAAACAGGATGAGGATAAACCCAGCCAAGTGATTTGATTACATATGGCAACTTCTCTCCCCTGGAAAAGCCTGGTGGCGTACTGGTTAAGTGCTATGGCTGCTAACCAAAAGGCTGGCAGTTCAAACCCACCAGGCGTTCCTCGGAAACTCCATGGGGCAGTTCTACTCTGTCCTATAGGGTCGCTGTGAGTCAGAATCAACTCAACGGCAACAGGTTCAAGTTTTCCCTCCATAGTGGTTGGAGATGAAACCATTAAGTATGTCTAAATTCTAAGTATCTAAGTGTGAATTGAAGTGATGTACTCTGCCCTCATTAGGCCTAACTCTTTGGCAAGCTAAATACTGTATTGGCCCTGACTGCCTACAAATGGTAGGGCAGTAGCTTATTAACAGCCTAGGATTCCAAACACTGTGCAGTCTTGGGAGCTATACATATGGGAATGGCAACTTCGACAGATCAGTGATCTGTCAACACAGTGCAGAATTGTCTGATTATATAAGAAGGTTTAATCTCCACAACCAACTCTCAAGTATTAATGCAACAAATAATAATAATTATTCATTATATTTTAATGGAGGAAATGCATAGCACTATTTTTTTTAATGAAGCAAATGCTACCACCCCAATTGTGGTTTCTTTTGGAATTGAAAACAAAAGTGTTTATGTTTCTTGTATAAAAATATCTAACATGAAGATGATACAGTGGAACCTGTGTAAGGCAGAAACCTGTCAGAGAAGGAAAACTCAAATATTTTCCACTAATAGAGAGGGACAGAAAAGTGCTAATATTACACCCTGTCAAAGGCAGAAAGCTTGTGGGAACCGGAAAAACAGAGCAGTCCCGTCGAGTTCTGGTTCTCACAAGTTTCACTGTAGAACTAGCAGCACATATATTAGCTCCATATATATTTCTTTTGAGGTTATTGAATCAAAACATAATTACAAGTATTTGACTCTTACAAATGATTAAAATATATTTAAAGTGAAATACTATCTTAAAAACAAAAAAAGCCATGAGTGTATCGCCAAAGCCAATACTTAATTATTCCTTTATTTTTTGTGTTAAGTGAAGTGTATTGGTTAACAGTATGGAGTTTGAAAGCCTTACTCTCTGGGTACAAATCCTAGCTCAACTACTTCCTACCTTTATGATTCTGAACAAGTTTCTTACCCTCTCTGTGTCTCAGGTTCCTCACTGTAGATTAGGGATATTATCAAGACCTACCTCTTAGAACAGTGCCTGGCACATCATAAGCCCTCAATAATGTCAGCTATTGGATTGTTATGAGTTTAGGTTCATTCTTACCAACTAGGCTGTATAACTTTTTTGAAAATAGGTAGAAATAAATATTATAGTTTGAATATGGTTCCACATATAAATAAAATCTTTTTTTGCCGGATCTTTTATTTATTTATTTATTTTTCCTAAATAGAGGTTCAGATAGGCAACATTTTCTTGTGTTAACTACCTGATGAAATATTTTTAAAAATGCTTTTGATTTCTACAGGAGAAGAAATGTGCACAAAAATCTTTGAAAACTTGATTATTTAAAATGCTATTTTCCACTATTCCAGAAAATCTTAGATTGACAAATAACCAAAATGTATGATCCACTCTTTCTATCCATAAGAGACTATTGGTCCGTCTTGGATATTGTAAGTATATTCACCTTACCCATTCAGTCAGGGGCCAACCACACAACCTCAGTGGCATATAACAAAAACCACTTATTGCTCACTCTGGAGCCTTCAGCTAAGTGTCTCTGCTGCTCTAGGCAGGGCTCACCCATATGTCTGGGAGTTAAGTCTGGCTGATAGCTGACTTAAGATGGCTGTGGCCATCTTTAACTTTTTTTTTTTCCTCTAGGTCTAAAAAAGTATGAGAATCAACCCAGACCGAGTGGTTTGATTGCTTACGGCAGCTTCCCTCCCCAGTGGTTTGGGATGGAACCATTAAGTATGTCTAAGTTCTAAGTGTGTAAGTGTGAATTGAAGTGGTATACTCTGCCTTCATTAGACCTAAATCTTTGGAAAGCTAAATACTGTATTAGCCCTGACTGCCTACAAATAACTGTGACTAGGTCCATTGGAGGAGTCTTTGGTGGTGCAAACTGTTAAGTGCTCGACTACTAGCTGAAAGGTTGGCGATTTAAACCCACCCAGATGTACCTTGGAAGACAGGCCTGGAAATCTGCTTCCAAAAGTTCATGGCCTTGAAAACCCTATGGAGTACAGATCTACTCTGCACATATGGGGCTGTGGGGCTGCCATGAGTTATATTCGATTTGGCAGCAACTAACAACAAAGTCCATTGGGATGACTGCTGTACGCCACGTAAGTCTTATCATCCAGGTTAGCCCAGATGTATTGTTATCATGGTAATGGCAGAGGGCAAAAGCATAAGCAGAAATGTGCAAATACCTTTCCAAGCCTCTGCTTGGTCACATCTTCTAAATCCTATTGGTGAAAGCAAGCCACACAGTCAAGCTTCGAATCAAGGGGTAGGGTACTTCATCTCCGGATGGCAAGAGTTGCAAAGTCACTTGGTAAAAGTCATGGATACAGGAGTGGGTAAAGAACTGATACTTTAATACTATTAGTCTACCACATCCATGTTCACATAGCATTATCAAGAGTCTACCAGACTAATGTAATTCACAACTTGGACCAGTAACTTTCTTGCATTGCAGTATGTTAATATATACATGTTTTGCCCTTTAAATGTCACTTTGTACCACCTTCTCCCTTTCCTGTGTTTATCAATTTTTCTCCCAAGTTGTATTGCTCAAATTACTATTTTCAATCTTTCCTTTTCTTCCTCTAGAATAAATATAGTGGAGCCCTGGTGGCGTAGTGGTTACAAGCTCGGCTGCTAACCAAAACATTGGCAATTCAAATCCACCAGCCGCTCCTTGGAAACCCTATGGGACAGTTCTACTCTGTCCTATCTGATTGCTATGAGTCGGAACCAACTTGACAGCACCTAACAACAATAGAATAAATATAAACTCTATTGCCAAGCAAATAATTTGATAAATACATTTTTCTGTATATTCCAATGAGCCTCTGTTGACTACAGCAAAAATAGTTAAATTTTGCACAAGTCAAATTTAAATGCACTTGAAGCCCAAATTTACGTTAGGTGCCTGAAGGGCAAATGTATCTTCTGTGGATTTTCACTGTTATCATGAAAAAGAACCATGATTGATGCTTTCTACTAGTCTCTCCCTAGTCATTATTTTCCCTTATATTTATATTCTTCCATGAATACCTCACATCTGCCTAGAACCTGGTTGGTAGCAGACTTCTGTAACATCACCATGTTTCTTTTGCAATGAAGACTTTGTTAGCAACACTTTCACTTATAAATAATGTGTGAATGATACCTATTCTGTCCTAATGGCTTGTTCCACACAGCAGTTTTTACTATTTCCCTTTGCATGGGTTTTCCAAAGTGAATTATGAACTTCCCTGCTCTCTAAACCTTACGTCATGTTCTTTTATACTCAGCATTTGTGACATTCCTGGTGACTTTGTAGTGAAGATCCCTACTGTAAAATCCTTAAGGAGGGACTAACTCTGAACTTTCATTGTGATGCTGAAGAAGGAAGGCTTTGTAATTGGTTTTTACCCTCCAAATAACCTTTTTTTCTCTCCTTTTCCTGGAACATTAGCAATCATTTAGCTGTTTTATTTTGAGTTCTGGGTACTTCATTGATCCATCAGATCTCACTAAAAAAATTTGATATTTGCTTCTAAGTAAGCTCTTGCAGAGGAAGGGTGCTGATAGTAAAAACTAAGTTTTCCAGAAATAGCAAATGCTATAGCCCTATAGCAAAAAAAATGGGAGTGTCACACACCTGGTTAGAGTTTAAAATGATACAAGCTGGTGACAGGAAATAAAACATGGCATTTGACAGCTTTTCTTCTTTAATGCCTTTTTCATCTTTTCTACTTTGCTCTCACTGCTTTCTGCAATGAGTACTTAATAGTTTATGCATGCATGCCAGGAGAAAAGACATCTAAGGTTTGTACCTACTCTCTTCTTTGCTATACCATTTTTTTGCTCTATTTCTTCATCTGGCCACCAATTCCTCCACTCCTGTGCTACTGTAGACTTTTCAGTTCTTTATGTCCTACGATTCTTCTAAGAGTTCTCTTTGACCTTTTTTTGTTTTTTCACTGACATGGGAAGCAGCCATACTGGTTTATATAAAATTTGGTCTTGTATTTTCTGTTTCAGAAAAATGTAATTCTAAATTTCTAGGCTGGAAAAACAGACTGAAAAACATAACCTGTCTTAAGCACACCTAACTTACGTGTGCGGCATTCATTTCATTTTCCCTCTGTTAGTTTTGTTGTAGAATGGCCTGTCTTCTCTAAGAACTTTTGTTATAAAATGTCAGTTTGAAACATAACTAGGGACAGTTACAGACAGATTTGGTAATCTCTTTTGTCTTTACATAAAAGACTGTGCAGAGGCTTAAAACAAAAGCAAAAGCAAGAAACAGTAGGAATGAAGTTGACAAATAAGGGATGATACCAGATAATTTCTTTATTTTTTTTTTTTAGTCTGTAGGACTAAGTAATTTAGTCCACACCTCTGATTCCCATATATTATGGATTGAATTGTGTCCCCCAAAGAGTTGTGTTGAAGTCCTAACCCTTGTGCTTGTGAATGTGCTCCTGTTTGAATAGGAGTTTTCTTTTGTTATGTTAATTAGGTCATGTCACAGCAGAGAAAGTCCTAAACCTAATTGATTTTGACAGATGTCATAAAAATAGCAGGATAGACACAGAGACACGAACACAGTGGGAAGAGAGAGGATATGTGAGGATTGTCTACAAGCAAAGATACACCAAAAACTGCCAGCAGACATCAGAAAGTAAAACAGAGGCCCACAGAAAGAATCAACACAGCCAAGATCCTGATATGGACTTCTAGCCTCCAGAACTGTGAGAAAATAAATTTCTGTTCTTTAAAGCCACCTAGTCTGGTATTTTTTGTTATGGCAGCACTGGCAAATGAAGATACCGTAAATAAATAACAAGGGAGTATACTAAATTATAAAATAAGCTATGACATCCATGCAGAAATATAAAAATTTGGAGGGGAGTATAAATTAGTATATGACCCACACAACTGAATGCCTTTACATAGTCAATAAAACTCAGGTAAACAACTTTTTGGTATTCTCTGCTTTCAGCCAAGATCCATCCGACATCAGCAGTGATATCCCTCCTTCCATGTCCTCTTCTGAATTCAGCTTGAATTTCTGACAGTTTCCTGTCAATGTACTGCTGCAACCATTTGTGAATGATCTTCAGCAAAATTTTACTTGCAAGTGATATTAATGATATTGTTCAATAATTTCCACATTTGGTGGGATCACCTTTCTTTGGAATGAACACAAATGTAGATCTCTTCCAGTCACTTGGCCAGGTAGCTGTCTTCTAAATTTCTTGGCATAGACGAGTGCAGACTTTCAGCCTTGCATCCATTTGATGAAACATCTCAGTTGGCAGTCTGTCACTTCCTGGAGCCTTGCTTTTTGCTAATGTCTTCAGTTCAACTTGGACTTCTTTCTTCAGCACTGTTGGTTCTTGATCATTGCTACCTCCTGAAATGGTTGAACATTGACTATGTAAAGGCATTTGAATATGTGGATCATAGCAAATTATGGATAACATTGTGAAGAATGGGAACTCCAGAACACTTAATTGTGCTCATGTGGAAAATACACATAGATCAAGAGGCTGTCGTTTGAAAAGAACAAGTGGATACTGCCTGGTTTAAAATCAGGAAAGGTGTGTGTCAGGGTTGTATCCCTTCACCATACTTATTCAATCTGCATGCTGAGCATATAAACCAACAAGCTGGACTAGATGAAGAAGAATGCAGTATCAAGTCTAGAGGAAGACTGCTTAACAACTTCTGATATACAAATAACACAACCTTGCTTGCTGAAGGCTAACAGTACTTGCAGCGCTTATTGATAAAGATCAAAGACCACAGCCTTCAGTGTGTATTACATCTTGACATAAAGAAAACAAAAATCCTCACGACTGGACCAACAAATATTGAAGTCGTCAAGGATTTCATTTTACTTAGATTCACAATCAACACCCATGGAAGCAGCAGTCAAGAAATCAAACAACGTATTGCACTGGGCAAATTTGCTGCAAGAGACCTCTTTAAAGAGTTGAAAAGCAAAGATGTCACTTTGAGGACTAAGGTGCACCTGATCCAATCCATGGTATTTTCAATTGCTTCATACGCACGCAAAAGCTGGACAATGAACAAGGAAGACTGAAGAAGAATCGATGCATTTGAATTATGGTGTTGGCAAAGAATGCTGAATATGCCATAGACTGCCAAAAGAATTAACAAATCTGTCTTGGAAGAAGTACAACCAGAATGTTCCTTAGACGTGAGGATGTTGAGACTTGGTCTTACATATTGGATAGGTTATAAAGAGGGACCAGTCCCTGGAGAAGGAGGTCATGCTGGGTAAAGTAGAGGGCCAGCAAAAGAGAAGAAGACCCTCAGTGAGATGGATTGACATAGTGGCTGCAACAATAGGCTCAAACATAGCAATGATTATGAGGATGGTGCAGGAGCAGGCAGTGTTTTGCTCTATTGTACATAGTGTTGTACATAGTGTACATAGTGTTTCATTCAGTTGTCACCATGAGTCGGAACCAACTCGATGGCACCTAACAACAACAACAACAACATAAATTAGTATAAACTTTCTAATCAAATTTCTAACAATTTCTTTATACATATTTTTTGTCCCTGTAGGCTGCCGTAATGAGTCTAAATCTGTCTCTCCTAGCTTTATTCCTTTATTTAAAGATAAGTAAATTTTAACCTTTTCTTAAAATAAAGGTCATATATGTTCACTGCAGAAATATGTGGTGCATTTAAAACATATTAGGAATTGTTGTTGTTGTTGTTAGCTGCCGTCGAGTCAGTTTTGACTCACGGTGACCCCAGGTATGTAGAATACAGCTTCTCCATAGAATTTTCAAGACTGTAACCTTTCAAGAGCACATCACCAAGCCTGCCTTCCTAGGTGCCTCTGTGTGGATTCAAACCACCGGGCTTTTTGCTAGTTGTCAAACACTTAACCATTTGTACCACCAATAAAAATAAGCAAAATTCTAACAACCAGAGATAATCCCAACTAGTATTTTAGTCACTTCCTTTTAGTTTTTTGTACATCTTTAACTACATAATAAAACCCTCATTGCCATTGAGTTGATTCTGACTCATGGCAACCCCATGATATGACCCATAAGCACCTCAAACTCAACCTAGCCAAAATTGAACTTGCTCTATATTGAGTGGCTATTACATGCCAGGCATTATACTAAGCAAGGCTAAATCCTTGCCTTCTGGCTTTTAGAGTCTGATGACAGAAAAATAAGCAAATAGATGAGAAAATCTACTTGTGTCATTTTTCCTCCTAAGCTTCCTTTTCCTCATGTATCACCCATTTCAGAAATGACTTTACCATCTGCCCAGGAAGTCACCTAGGCAAAACTTTGGGAGACACCGTAGAATCTTCCCTCTATCTCATATCCCCCATCCAACTGGCATTTCAGCTCAATAAATGTTATCCACTTAATAGCTCCATATTTGACACCTCTCTCTGCTCCCTCTGTTTTTGCTTAGACCTCGTTGATTCTTGCCAGGACTATTGCAATAATCTCCTAATCCCAGAAAGGGCTTCCTGAAACACAAATCTGGTCTTGTTACTGCCCTGCTTCTAGAGAAAGTTTTTTTTTTTTCTTTCTTTATATTAGAAAACAATGCAACTCTTGCACTTCTTAAACATTTGATTATAAGACCCAGATAAGACAGAAGCAACATCTCTGTTATTATTCTTTCTACTTAATTTAAAAAAAGGGTAGAACAAATGTAGTTTTTTTTTTTTTTCTCATAGCCTCGTCTTTTCTGATATTCTTGGTCCACAATATTCTTCTTGTGTTTTAATTAGCTGAAAAACATTTGAAATCAGAGATGATAAAATAATGCACAAAGTATACACTTCAGAATAAATAAGAAATTAATTAACTTCTTAGATAGCAAGAAATTAAAAAGTAAGACAGGCCATGTAGGACTTAATATAGGTAGAACAATGAATGATGGGGTTTTAGACTAAGAAAATAATCTGTGCTCGGCAAAAACAGATCACATTAACCATAACTTCTATAAAATGAAAATTTAAAATCTTGTAAGCAAACACTATTGAGTAGAATATTTTTTTCTCACCTAAAAGTTTTTGTTCTTTTAACATGCAGCACAGCCTGTTAAGGATATCTACATATTCCCATTTAAGAGATAACAAGGCTTTGCAAACTTGAAAGAAAAAGAATATGAGACTGGCTTATCCTTGTCAAAGGAGGAGGCAAACTAAAGTCAGACAACTGTGGGTTCAAATCCTGGCTCTGTCACTTACTGGCTGTGAGACTTTGGGCAAGTTACTTAATCTTTCTGAGTGCCATTGTCTTCACACAGAAATGGGGACAGCAATATCTATCTCACAGGGATGTTACAAGGTTTGGAAATGCTACATGTAATATGCTTGGCACAACTGCTTTGCACTTTTCTCCTTAAATGATAGATATTGCTATGATTAGTAAAATCATTGAAAACTACAGAATCAAGGCAAAGTAATCCCATACAAAAACCAAAGCAAGCTTGTGGATTGGCCTAAATTATGTTATTGTGACTAAAGATAGAAATGTTAACAGAGAATTTTAGCTAAAAATTACAATGTTCTGGAACACTTTAAATTAATTATTAAACCTCTCACCTAGGATTTGTTCTTTTGAGAGGAAATGTAATTTTCAGCATTATCCTGTTACTTTCTGCTTTGCATTGTTTATAGAACAGGTTGCTGAGAGATGCCCTGGGAGAAAAGCATAGAGAATTTATTTCAAAGGAAAATAGGCCTGTCACTATATTTGGAAGATCCCTACTAAAGTGTTGAAAGCATAGACTTCAGTGATTCATGTTTGGCGTAGTGGCGTGGGGCACTTAGAGGTGTTTTGCAACCTGTGTTTTGGCAGAACTATAACTCCCAATTTCATTTAAAACCCAAAAGGAAAAAATATGTTCTAATAAAAAAAAAAGGAGGAGGGTGGAGAAAACAACTTTTCCAGAAAACACTAAATGAACAAACCAGTATTTGTGAGGAACCCACTAATTCATGGCTCATCCTGAAAGTGTGTGTCAGAACACCAGGTATTCAATTTCCAAAACATGCTGTACTTGGCTTCTCCATCTTTAATAAATATCGTGGAGCAGCCAGCATGCAATCCAGGTGAAGGACAACATGTGCATGGAACTGCCACTTTTGCTTCAAACTTTCTGGAAGAACAGAAGTTTGACTTGATGAGTTCTTCTAGAATGCTAGCTCCCCAGGAGGCTGTTAGACTTTTCTCACTTGGGAAGTTAATTCCAAGTCTGAAAAAAAAACCCAGGACTTGGTATGGCCAGTGCACAGCTCCAGTCCACAGGGGCTGGTGCCTGGGCAGGACTAATCATATTCCATATGCATGGATCTTCCAGTGACTTCAGTTACTCAATTTAGGAATGAAATCTTGGGGCATATTTGAGTTAAAAAAGAATAGAGCTTGAGACTACAATTCTCTAAGTTTTCACAGTCCATAAAGTTATTTGGAGCATGTGAATATGTGATCAGCTGCAAAAATTTAATTCCAGAAAATATTTCTTGTCTTCCCTTGCTTCTTCCACTAGGTGTATCAAGATGAATATGCACCAATATATTGAGATTTTTGTCAGTGATATTTAGCATTTCGTTGCTGTTGCTCTTGTTGTTTGGTGCTGTCCAGTTGGTTCCAACTCACAGTGACCCTCTGTACAACAGAATGAAACACTGCCCAGTCCTGCACCATCCTCATAATCGCTTTGTTAGAGCCTATTGTTGTGGCCACTGTGTCAGCTCATCTCTTGAGGGCCTTCCTCTTTTTCACTGACCTCCTACTTCACCAAGCATGATATTTTTCTCCATAGACTGATCCCTCCTGATAGCGTGTCCAAGGTATGTGAGACTTTGTCTCGCCATTCTTGCTTCTAAGGAGCTTTCTGGCTCCTTAGAAGATAGATTTGTTTATTCTTTCAGCAGTCCGTGGTATATTCAATATTCTTTGCCAGCAATGTAATTCAAAGGCATCAATTCTTCTTCAGTCTTCCTTAGTCATTGTCCAGCTTTCGCTTGCATATGAGACAATTGAAAACTCCATGACTTGGGTCAGGCTCACCTTAGTCCTCGAAGTGACAGCTTTGCTTTTTAACATTTTAAAGAGGTCCTTTGCAGTAGATTTGCCTAATGCAATACATCATTTGCTTTCTTGACTGCTGCTTCCATGAGCCTTGATTGTGGATCCAAGTAAAATGAAATCCTTGACAACTTTATTCGTTTCTCCATTTATCATGATGTTGCTTATTGGTCCATTTGTGAGGATTTGTTTTCTTTATGTTGAGGAGTAATCCCTATTGAAGGCTGTGATCTTTGATCTTCATCAGTAAGTGCTTCAAGTCTTCTTCACTTTCAGCAAGCAAGGTTGTGTCATCTGCATAATGTGGGTTTTTAATGAGTCTTCCTCCAATCCTGATGCCACATTCCTCTTCGTATAGTCGAGCTTCTCAGATTATTTGCTCAACATACAGACTGAAATAGTATGGTGAAAGAATACAACCCTGATGCGCACCTTTACTGACTTAAAACAACGCAGTATCCCCTTGTTCTGTTGGAACGACTGCCTCTTGATCTATGTACAGGTTCCTCATTAGCACAATTAAGTGTGCTGAACGCCCATTGTTTGCAATGTTATCCATAATTTTTTTTGCTACTACAAATGGTACAAATACTAATCAGAATAATATTTGGTACATAACGCTGCATCTTACGATGAAGCACTCCTCTATCAATTATGCATATTATTAATCACCTACTTTTTAGTTCATTTGTTCAGTTATGAGTCCACCAAACTCTCCATGATTTCAAGTCATGTTTCACAAAATTGTCTAATTGTCCAAAAGGACATTATTAAAGACTTTATCATATACCTTAATTAAACCCAGATACACTCAGTTTACAGCATTTCTGATGTAGTAGATAAGTAATTTGGTGAGAGAAAAAAAAGAAGTTGGTCTAATTTGACTTATTTTTATTAAACTCAGTCTGGGTCCCTGTGAAGCCTACTTTCTCTTCCAGTGACTCAAGAACTATTCACTTTTTTTTTTTTTTTAATTGTACTTCAGGTGAAGGTTTACAGAACAAATAGTTTCTCCTGAAACAGAAGTACACATGTTGTTTTATGACATTGGTTAACAACCCCACAACATATCAACCCTCTAACTTCTCAACCTTTTTTTCTTGGTGAACATACACATAGCCAAAGATACACCATTTCAAAAATTTCTACATGCACAGTTCAGTGACATTGACTACGCTCTTCCAATTGTGCTGTTTTAGAAAAAACTCTCACTTAAGATGAAGGCTTACAGAACAAAATAGTTTCTCATTTAACAGTTACTACAAATGTTGCCCTATGACAATGGTTAACAATCTCACAACACATCAACAATATCCTTACTCAACCTTGGGTTCCCTATCACCAGTTTCCTTGTCCCCTTCTGCCTTCTGGCCCTTGTCACTGGACTTCTGTACCTCGTTAGTCCCATTTGGTTTTACGGGGCTGTCTACTCCCAGGCTGAACAGTGAACCTCAGAGGTAAGAACTATTCACTTTTAATGCCTTTTTAAAAAACAGCTTTATTGAGATATAATTTACATACCATAGAGTTCAACTGTTTAAAATGTATAATTCAATGATCATTAGTATATTTACAGAGTAATGCAAACTGTCTTAGTTATCTAGTGCTGCTATAACAGAAATATCACAAGTGGATGGCTTTAACAAAGAGAAATTTATTTTCTCCCTGTCTAGGAGGCTAGAAGTCCAAATTCACAGTGTCAGCTCCAGGGGAAGGCTTTCTCTCTCTGTCAGCTCTGGAGGAAGGTCCTTCTCGTCAATCTTCCCCTGGACTAGGATCTTCTCTGCACAGGAACCTTGGGTTCAAAGGACTTGCTCTGTTCCCGGCACTGCTTTCTTGGTGGTATGAGGTCCCTCCACTCTCTGTTTGCTTCCCTCTCCTTTTATCTCTTGTAAGATAAAAGGTGGTGCAGGCCACATCCCAGGGAAACTCCCTTTACATTGGATCAGGGATATGACTTTAGTAAGGGTGTTACGATCCCACCCTTCTTTAACATAAAATTACAATCACAAAATGGAGGACAACCACACAATAGAGGGAATCATGGCCCAGCCAAATTGATATATTTTTGGGGGAACATAATTCAATCCATGACACAACCATTGCCATAATCTAATTTTAGAACAGTTTCATTATCCCAAAGAGAAATTTTGTATCCATTAGCAGTCACTTCCCATTCTCCCCACTCCTGACTCTGTGCTGCCTCCCTTCAGTATGAAATAACCACTAATCCACTTTTCACGTCTATAGATTTACCTATTCTGGACATTTCATATAAATTGGATCATACAACATGTGTTCTTTTGTGACTGGCTTTTTCCAGTTAGTATAATGTTTTTGAGATCCATCCATATTGTAGCATGTATCAATACTTCATTGTTTTTTATGACTGAATGGTATTGCATGGTATGGATATTTCACTTTTATTTATCCATTCATCACATGATGGATATTTGGGTTGTTTCCACTTTCAGCTATTATGAATATTGAAATGAACAATTCATGTACAAGTTTTTTGTGTGAACATGTGTTTTAATTTTTCTTGGTTAGATACTTAGGAGTGGAATTGCTGGGCCATGTGGTAACTCTATATATTTAACATGTTGAAGAACTGCCAGATTGTTTTTTCTAAAACAGCTACGTCATTTTACACTCCCACCACAAATGTATGAGGGTTCCAATTTCTCCACATCTTCATCAACACTGTTATTGTCTGTATTATTATTATAGCCGGTCTAGTGAGTGTGAAGTGATATCACACGGTTGTGTTTGTGCGTGTGTTTCATTGAGATTTTGACTGGCATTTCTCTAATGACTAATGATGTTGAACATTTTTTCATGTATTTATTAGCCATTTGTATATCTTCCTTCAAAAGAAATTAAAATCATTTGCCCATTTTTAAATTGCATTGTCTTTTTATTGTTGAATAAAAAGAAATCTTTATGTATTCAAATTGAAAACCCTTAACAGGTATATGATTTGCAAATATTTTCCCTCAATCTGTAGATTGTCTTTCATTTTTTAGTGATGTCCTTTGAAACTAAATTTTAATTTTTTTTTATTTTTCCCATACAAAAATTTATACATACATTGTTATGTGACCCTAATGGCTCTCCCCATACTGTGACAGCACACTCCTCCTTTCCACCACTGATTCCCCATATCCATTCAACCAGCTCCTAACCCTTTCTGCCTTTCCATCTCACCTCCAGACAGAAGCCGCCTGTTTACTCTCTTGTATCTACTTGAGTTAAGGGGCACACTCCTCATGAGTAAGTATCACTTTATGTCCCACAGTCCAGTCTAATCGCTGTCTGAAGAGTTGGCCTTGGAAACTGTTCTGGGCTGATAGAGAATCCAGGGGCCATGCTTTCCAGGGTTCCTCCAGTCTCAGTCAGACCATTAAGTCTGGTCTTCTTACTAGAATTTGAGTTCTGCACCCCACCTTTCTCCTGCTCCATCCAGGAATCTCTGTTTTGTTCCCTGCAGTCATTGGTGGTAGCCGGGCACCATCTAGTTTTTCTGGTCTCAGGCTGATGAAGTCTCTGGTTTATGTGGCCCTTTTTGTCTCTTGGGCTACTACTTTCCTTGTGTCTTTGGTGTTCTTCATTCTCCTTTACTCCAGGTGGTTGGGACCAATTGATGCATCTTGGACAGCTGCTTGCAAGCTTTTAAGACCCCCGGATGCCACTCACCAAAGTAGGATGCAGAACATATTCTTAATAAGCTTTATTATGCAAATTGACACAGATGTCCCCTGAAAGCATGGTCCCCAGACCTCTACCTCTGCTACTCTGTCCCTCAAAGTGTTTGATTGTATTCGGGAAACTTCTTAGCTTTGGTTTAGTCCAGTTGTGCTGACTTACCCTGTAGTGTGTGCTATCCTTCCCTTCACCTAAGATAATTCTTATCTACTATCTAGTTAGTAAATAACCCTCCCCCTCTCCCATCCTCATAACATCAAAGAATGTTTTCTTCTGTGTTTAAACCTTTTCTTGAGTTCTTATAATCGTGGTCTTATACAGTATTTGTCCTTCTGTGACTGACTAAATTCACTCAGCATAATGACCTCCAGCTTCCTCCATGTTATGAGATGTTTCACAGCTTCATCATTGTTCTTTATCGCTGTGTAGTATTCCATTGTGTGGATATACCATAATTTGTTTATGCATTCATCCATTGATGGGCTTCTAGGTTGTTTCCATCTTTTTGCTGTTGTGAACAGTGCTGCAATGAACATGGGTGTGCATATACCTATTCATGTGACAGCTCTTGTTTCTCTAGGATATATTCCAAGGAGTGGGATAGCTGGATCATATGGTACTTCTATTTCTAGCTTTTTAAGGAAGTGCTAAATCGATTTCCAAAGTGGTTGTACCAGTTTACATTCCCACCAATGGTGTATAAGTGTTCCAGTCTCTCCACAACCTCTACAACATTTATTATTTTGTATGTTTTCTATTAATCCTAACCTTGTTGGGGTGAGATGATATCTCATTGTAGTTTTGATCAGCATTTCTCTAATGGCTAATGATCGTAAGCATTTCTTCATGTGTCTGTTAGTCACCTGAATATCTTCTTTGGCGAAGTGCCTGTTCATATCCTTTGCCCATTTTTTTAATTGGGTTATTTGTCTTTTTGTTGTTGAGGTTTTGCAGCATCTTGTAGATTTTATAGATTAGATGCTGATCGTATTTATCGTAGCCAAAAATTTCTTCCCAGTCTGTAGGTTGTCTTTTGACTCTTTGGGTGAAGTCTTTTGATTAGCATAAGTGTTTTATTTTTAGAAGCTCTCAGTTATCTAGTCTCTCTTCTGGTGCTTGTGCATTGCTACTTATGGTTCGTATTGTGTTTTTGCCATGTATTAGGGTTCCTAGAATTGTCCCTATTTTTCTTCCACGATCTTTATCATTTTCAATTTTATATTTAAGTCTTTGATCCATTTTGAGTTAGTTATTGTGCATGGTGTGAGGTATGGGTCTTGTTTCAGTTTTTTGCAGATGGATATCCAGTTATGCCAGCATCGTTTGTTAAAGAGACTGTCTTTTCCCCAGTTAATGGACTTTGGGCCTTTGTCAAAAACAGCTGCTCATAGGTGGATGAATTTTTATCTGGACTCTTGATTCTGTTCCATTGGTCTATGTATCTGTTGTTGTACCAGTACCAGGCTGTTACGACTACCGTGGTGGTATAATAGTTTCTAAAATAACGTAGTGTGTGACCTCCCATTTTATTCCTCTTCTTAAGTAATGCTTTACTTATTTGGGGCCTCTTCCCTTTCCATATGAAGTTGGTGATTTGTTTCTCCATCTCATTATAAAACACCGGTGGAATTTGGATCAGGATTGCACTGTATCTGTAGATCACTTTGGGTAGAATTGACATTTTCACAATGTTTACTCGACCTATCCATGAGCAAGGTATGTTTTTCCACTTATGCAGACCTCTTTTGGTTTCTTGCAGTAGTGTCTTTGTACAGGGCTTTTATGTCTCTGGTTAGATTTATTCCTAAGTATTTTATCTTCTTGGGGGCTATTGTAAATGGTATCGATCTAGGGATTTCCTCTTCTAGGTTCTTTTTGTTGGTGTAAAGGAATCCAAATGATTTTTGTATGTTTATCTTGTATCCTGAAATTTTGCTGAAATCTTCTATTAGTTCCAGTAGTTTTCTTATGGATTCTTTGGGGTTTCCTGTATATAAGACCATATCATCTGCAAATAGAGATACTTTGACTTCTTCCCTACCAATTTGGATGCTTTATTTCTTTTTCTAGCCTAATTGCTCTGGCTAGGACCTTCAGCACAATGTTGAATAAGAGTGGTGATACAGGGCATCCTTGTCTGGTTCCCGTTCTCAAGAGGAAAGCTTTCAAAGTCTCTCCATTTAGTATGATGTTGGCTGTTGACTTTGTATAAATGCCCTTAATTATATTGGGAATTTCCCTTCTATTCCTATGTTTTTGATAGTTTTTGTCATGAATGGGTGTTGGGCTTTCTCAAATGCCTTGTCTGCATCAATTGATAAGATCATGTGGTTCTTGTCTTTTGTTTTGTTTATATGATGAATTACATTGATTGTTTCTCTAAAGTTGAACCATCCCTGCATACCTGGTATAAATCCCACTTGATCATGGTGAATTATTTTTTTTGATGTGTTGCTGAATTCTCTTGGCTAGAATTTTGTTGAGGATTTTTGCTTCAATGTTCATGAGGGATATTGGTCTGTAATTTTCTTTTTTTGTGGTGTCTTTCCCTGGTTTTAGTATGAGGGTTATGCTGGCTTCATAGTATGAGTTTGGGAGTATTCCATCCTTTTCTATGCTCTGAAATGCCTTTAGTGGAAGTGGTGTTAACTCTTCTCTGAAAGATTTTACAATTCTCCGGTGAAGCCATCTGGGCCAGGTTTTTTGTTGTTGTTGGGAGTTTTTAATTAGCTTTTCAATCTCTTCTATTGTTGTGGGTTTATTTAGTTGTTCTACCTCTGTCTGTGTTAGTTTAGGTAGGTTGTGAGTTTCTAGAAATTTGTCCATTTCCTTTAGTTTTTCAAATTTGTTAGAGTATAATTTTTCATAGTCTGTTATGATTCTTTTAATTTCAATTGGATCTGTTGTGATATCACCCATCTCATTTCTTATGTGGGCTATCTGCTTCCTCTCCTGTTTTTCTTTTGTTAGTTTGGCCAAATGTTTATCAATTTTGTTGATCTTTTCAGAGAACCAGCTTTTGGCCTTGTTAACTCTTTAAATTGTTTTTCTATTCTCTATTTCATTTAATTCTGTTCTAATCTTATTATTTCCTTTCTTCTGGCACCTGAGGGCTTCTTTTGATGCTCTGTTTCTACTTGTTCCAGTTGTAGGGTTAATGTTTTGATTATGGCCCTTTTTTCTTTTTGGATGTGTGCATTTATTGCTGTAAACTGACCTCTGAGCACTGCTTTTGCTGTGTCTCAAAGGTTCTGGTAGGATGTGTTTTCGTTCCCATATGATTCTATGAATTTCTTTATTCCATCCTTAATTTCTTATATAACCCAGTAGTTTTTGAGCAAGGTGTTGTTCAGTTTCCATGTGTTTGATTCTTTTTCCTTGCTTTTTCTGTTGTTGATTTCTACTTTTATGGCTTTATAATCAGAAAACATACTTTGTAATATTTCGATGCTTTGGATTTTGTTAAGGCTTGCTTTATGGCCTAATATGTGGTCTATTCTGGAGAATGTTCCATGTGCATTGGAAAAGAAAGTAGACTTGGCTGCTGTTGGGTGGGGTGTTTAGTATATGTGTATGAGATCAAGTTGGTTGATTGTAGCATTTAGCTCTTTCGTGTCTTTGTTGAACTTCTTTCTGGATGTTCTGTCCTTTACCGAAGGTGTGTTGAAGTCTCCTACTATGATTGTGGAGCTGTCTATCTCTCTTTTCAGTGCTGTTAGAGTTTGTTTTATGTATTTTGGAGCCCTGTTGTTGGGTGCATAAATATTTATTATAGTTATGTCCTCCTGGTGTATTGACTCTTTAATCACTATATAGAGTCCTTCTTTATCCTTTGTGGTGTATTTTACTTTGCGGTCTGTTTTGTCAGAGATTAATATTGCCACTCATGCTCCTTTTTGAGTGTTGTTTGCTGTATATTTTTTTTTTTCCATCCTTTGAGCTTTAGTTTGTTTGTGTCTTTAAGTCTATGATGTGTTTCTTATAGGCAGCATATAGACGGATCATGTTTTTTTAATCCAGTCTGCCACTCTCTGTCTCTTTATTGGTGCATTTAGTCCATTTACATGTAGCGTAATTATTGATAGGTATGAGTTTAGTGTTGTCATTTTGATGTCGTTTTTTGTGTGTTGTTCACAGTTTCTTTGTTCCACTTAATTTTCTGTGCTGTGTCGTTTTTCTTTATGTATTTTCTTTTCATCTTTTTCATTGTTGTTAATTTTGTGTTTGCTGAGTCTTTATATTTTTCTAGTTTTTTATTTTTACCTGTAAAATTGTTAGTTTCCTTTGCGGTTACCTTAATATTTATTTCAATTTTTCTAAGTTTATAGCAGTCTTTTATTTCTTTATATTGCCTTGACTTCCTCTCCATATGCAAAGTCTATGTCTACAGTTTTTTATGTCCCTCTTTTTTTTTTAATTGTTGTCATCTTTTACATATTTTCATCTGTTTCCCTATTTTCAGTGTTTTAGCTTTGATTTACTTTTGTGACTTCCCTATCTGTGTTGATATCTCGTTGCTCTGTCCTGTGTTCTAGTCTTGGGTTGTTATCTGATGGTACTGATTTTCTAACTGGAGGACTCCCTTTAGTATTTCTTGTAATTTTGGTTTGGTTTTTGCAAATTCCCTGACCTTCTGTTTATGTGGAAATGACCGAATTTCACCATCATATTTGAGAGACAGTTTTGCTGGATATATAATTCTTTGCTGGCAGTTTTTTCCTTCAAGGCTTTATATATGTCATCCCATTGCCTTCTTGCCTACATGGTTTCTGCTGGTAGTCTAAGCTTATTCTTATTAACTCTTCTTTGTGTATGACTTTTCATTTCTCCCTAGCCACTCTTAAAATTCTCTCTTTATCTTTGGTTTTGGAAAGTTTGATTATAATATGTCTTGGTGACTTTCTTTTGGGATCTACCTTATGTAGGGTTCAATGAGCATCTTGGATAGATATCTTGTCATCTTTCACGATAGCCGGGAAGCTTTCTGCCAACAAATCTTCAACAATTCTCTCTTCAACAATTTTCTGTTATCCCTCCCGTTTTGGTACTCCAATCACTCATAAGTTATTCCTCTTAATAGAGTCCCACATAATTCTTAGGGCTTGTTCATTTTTTTTTTTTTTTAGTCCTTTTTTCTGGTTTTTCCACAGATAAGTTGATGTCAAGTCCTTTACCTTAAATCTCACTAATTCTGACTTCTATTGCCCCGATTCTGCTCCTATGACTTTCTATTGAGTTGTCGAACTCTGAAATTTTATCGTTAATCTTTTGGATTTCTGATTGCTGTCTCTGTATGGATTCTTGCAGCTTGTTAAATTTGTCATTATGCTCTTCTCTAATCTTTTTAATTTCCTCTAATGTGTGTTCTGTGTTTTGCTTAATTTCCTTCCTAATGTCTTGAAAAGTTCTGTATATTAATCTTTTGTATTCTGCCTCCGGTAATTCCAAGAAATTTTCTTCCTCTGGAAAATTTCTAGATTCTTTATGCTGGGAGCTTGTTGAAGCCATCATGGATTGCCTCTATATGTGATTTGATATTGACTGTTGTCTCCAAGCCATCTATATGTCATTATATTATATTTATTTATTTTATGTTTGCCTATTGTGTCCTAGCTTCTTGTTTTGTTTTGATATGCCCAAATAGACTGCTCGTATGAGCTAGTTTGATTATTGGCACCTTTGAAGCTCTAATGTCCTGTCGCCAGGTGATTAGATCTCTTACTAGGTATGTGAGCTCAGGAGTCCACCCACTCCTCCTGTAAGGATTCGGCTCAGGTGCCCAGGTAGATAGGCACAAAGTGTGTGGTGTAGGTTCTCACTGACAGTCCTAGACAGGCCTGGGTGATTGGTGTAGGCACAGGCATCTGGCTGCAGCAGGGGGACACACTCTCAGCACGGCAGGGGGCTGACAACCACTCCCAAGGGTCCAGGAGGAAGGTGTATCCCTGTTCCCTAGAGCACATAGGTGGTTTTGCAGCCGGACTATGAGCACCTAATGCTGTTGGCTGTAAGGACTGGGGGTCACCTTTTTTTCATGGGCCACTATCACAGGTGGCTAGGTGGTATGGGTGAAGGAAGCCACCAGTTTTCAGGCCCCTGATGTGGGTAGGTGAAGACCCTGCTTAATGAGCAGAGCAGTGTCAAATATCAAGGACCTGCCACTTCACAGCTGAAACAGTTAAAGTTAGACTTCCAGTATATACCCTGTTGTACTGCAGTAATGAGGGCCTAAGCTACTGAGATGGACCCATGCAAGTCTATGCAGGGGGAAATGCACTCAAAATCCGTGGGTCCCTTATGCCTGTGCCTAGGCAAAGCAGCTGTGCCTACCCTGGGTTCCTGGCTTAGAGGAGTTGACAGTTTGTTTTTTCCCCTCTTTGTTAATTTGTTCACTCTCCAAGGCAGGGAGAATGGCTCCTGGCATGTGACAGGTTCTACTTCCAGCCTAGGGGACTCGGCAGTTGCTGAAGCCAGTCTAAGACCCGGTGCAGAGCAGGGAGCGGGGAGGTAAATGGAAGAGAGGTTTTTCCCCTAAGGGGGGTGTTTTTGATCTGAGCGGTAAGCCGCATCCAAGTACTTATCTTTCGCCGAGGAGGGCTGCTTCTCACTGGTTCTTGGTGACCGTGTAGAGTCTCTGGCGCTCAGTCTCTCTCCGTGTGGAAAACGCACTTCCTGAGCACCGCTGCTTGCCTGCCTCACCGCTCACCCATGAGCTGCGGAGGCCTGAAGGGCTCAGGCTCTCACCAGGTCAGGTCTGGCAACTCCTCCCTGCTTCCGAACTGTCTCTCCCTCCCCCTGCCACTCAGTCTGGTTCCTTAACTCTGCCTTTGATGTTTAGGGCTCCCAGATTGTCATATATAATCGATTCACTTGTTTTTTTGGGTCTTTGTTGTAAGAGGGTCCACCAGAAGCATCTGACTACTCCGCTATCATGGCCCTGCCTCCCTAAATTTTAAATTTTTAATGAATTCCAACTTATCACTCTTTTATTGCTTGTGCTTTCATTATTATATCTAAGAAATAATTCCCTAACCCCTGAACTCAAAGATTTACTCCTGTGTTTTCATCTAACAGTTTACAGTTTTAACTCTTGCATTTGTGTCTATGGTCCACTTTAAGTTAATATTTGTGTATAGTGTGATGTAGGAATCCAGATTCATTCTTTTGTATATAGATATCCAGTTGAACCAGCAACATTTGTTGAAAAGACTGTAATTTATTGAATTGTCTTGGCCCCTTTTTCTAAGACTATTTGACAATAAATGTTAGAGTTTAATTTTAATACCATATATCTTAGTCTGGGTTCTCTAGAGGAGCAAAACCAGTGGAATCTAAATACATATATATAGAAAGAGATTTACTTCAAGGAAATGGTTCATGCAATTTTAGGGGTTAGAACATCAAAAATCCATGGCTCAGACCACAAGCTGACAATCTCCGCTGGATCACGTGGTAGCAGGGGCTGAGAATCCCAAAACCTGCAGGTCAGGCCACAGGCTGATGGCTCCTGCTGGCTCATGTCCAAAGAACTAGGCTTAGATGCTGAGAAGACTGAAGGAGCAGAAAGAGAAAGTGCTTTGCCAGAACATTAGTTTATATCATGGATGCTGGCCACACCCCCAAGGAAACTCCCCTTCCAGCTGATAGGCTGTTCACATCAGATCGCAAAATGGGAGTTGATACATAGTGTCTGCCAAGCCACTGAAAATTAGAGCCTAGCCAAGCTGACACATGACATTAACCATCACACCATATTCATCTAATTCTAATGTAATATAATGGAAATCAATTTAATAATATTGGGGTATTAATTTTTTTAATTGAATAAACATAGTTATCCTTAAGTTACTTACTAATTTTAAAAATCTCATGCTTCTTTATATTAAGAGCCTAAAGATCCTTTTGAATCATTTTTAAGCTTGCTATTATATTCTTCTTTACAAAACTCATGCTCATTATCATAACCTGTTTGTTACTTTTAGAATTATCTATAAATATAATTTCAAAATATGTTAGAGAATATTAGGGTTTCATCAAAGTTTCTCTGGTTAAATTCTTTTCCTTCAAATTTACTTTCATGTCCCTAGAAGTCTGTCTCATGTTTTTGACAGGTACAGGACATCACATGATTATACCTAACCTCTTCAAGCTTTGAAAATTCTGTATTTACTCCAGAAAATATGACCATTCCTACCACTCATAATTGCACTGCCCTTGAATGCATGTTCTACATGCCCAGGGCTTTTTATTCTAATGTTGTGCACCATTTTGGTTTTTAAGATATTTTAAATGACAAAGAAAGGATCCAAATTTGGGTTCAAATCCAACCACTTGAATTAAATGCAAATAACTTAATAAAAGAATATGTAGTAGCTAATCATCACCAGTGCATCTGAGGGTAATAACAATTTATATCGGGTCTGGTGGCTAGAACATATAGTTTGTCATTGACTGTTAGACATATCCCATATTCCTAAATGTTAATGTGTTAAAAAGAATAGTATGATTTTAAATCAAGAAAATACAATAATCTATATTAGAATCTTGCCCCTCAAAGTAGTTTGTGAAATAGACTCTTCTCCCTTTGTAAAATAGCAGTGTACCATACCCATATCCCCCATCATTCATCAGTCCTCTGTACTCCAAGATTCCAAGACTGCCCAGCTCTGTGTGAAAGCTTTCTTTGTAACTTGTGGTTGAATTCATTGTAGCCATTATGTAGACTACTTTATAGCTGTTAGGGTCCCTCTTCGATCTGTTCTGTGTTTGTTGAGGTTATTTCCCTTTACCCATGTTCATTTTACATTTTCCATCCCAAGATCATTCTACCTGGTGGAAATGAGAGAAGCAAAATAAAATGGAGAATTCAGCTTTTTGTACCCTCCAAAACTGTACCATTGTCCTTGAGCAGTAGGCCTATTTTTCCTCTGCTTTTATGGCTTCAAAAAATAAAGCCAGGAATTTTTTGTATGTGTGAGTTTTGTTGTTGTTTTCCTGGCACTCAACGTTTTTGCAGTAGACTTCTGGACATCATTCTAATAAGACTGTGACATCCGCTTGCATTTATCCTTAAAGAAGAAACTGTATATGAACTAGTTTGAATAGTGCCCAGCACATCATTAGGTAATGGTACTAGCCATCACTGTCCTCATTGTCATCATAGTTGTCATTATTTATAGCTCTTCCTTCTCTTTTTGGTGCTGGTTCCTTTAAAATCTGAAATCCATGTGCAACTTTAATGCATTTTTTAAAAAGTACAAGCCCCTAATAACTGAAGAAACTCCTGACTCGTAACCATCATCACTAAGACATCACCGTAAATTGCTTGTCTGTGTTCCCTTAAGAAAGCCAGGTTTCTAATAAAGTCTTTAAAAGGGAAATACTAGATTTTCAGCAAACAGGAGGAACAAATTAAAAATTGGCTCCTATTCCTGAAGCTTTAAGTGAGTGCACCCTGTTACTTTCAAAAGATTTTATATAAAATATTTAGACTGGAAAGCTGATCTCACAGGTGTGCACACTGGGTCTGCTCATGCTTTAACAAGGAGCAGGGGTCCTGCAGAATTGAACTGTTTGGCTTCAGTGCCTAGTCAGAACTGTGGGGTCATAGTAAACAAACACAAACTCAAGGCTAAAAGTCACGATTAGAAGATTCTGCCCCCAAAACTACCCATTCCTTTCTTTCTTGGCTCTTGACTTTCTTTCTTAGTGCTCACCATTGTATGAAGTTGCTGTACAGGTCAAAAATGCTAGTTTTATAACCACAAATTTGTAATTTTTGCCATGTTGATAAAGATCTGAGTTGTATGATTTAATAAGGATAACAATAACAATAATAATTATATGTACTTGACTTAAGATTATCTTCTGTATGAAGCTTTTCTTGATTCTCTCAGGTAAAATAAACCACTTCCTCCTTTGTGCCCTCTCTGCAATTGCACACATGTATCCCAGCTACACAACACTTCAGAGTTTATCTGCAGTACTCACCTCCTGCTACCAGATATTACCTCTTGGAATGGTATCTGAATTTGGGGGACACATGGTAAATCTCAATAAATATTTGTAGCATGACTCCATGAGTAAAGAAATTATTTAGCCAATACTTTATTACTTCTGTATCTTTTCTAGTATCTAGTTGACACTAAATTTTTCATATATGAGTGTTTTGCTCCTTAGTGAGTAAATATTTTACTATTCAGATTATAAATTCCCATAACTAAATTTCTAAATTTCCCTAACTTGTTTATGTTTTTTTATTAAGATTCTCTATTTTTTTCATTTGTTTCAAGTATTTTTTTATGATAGCTGTCTTAAAATTCTTGTCAGTTAATTCTAACATCTCAGCATAAACCAAAAACCAAAACTGTTGCTATCAAGCCGATTGCAACTCATGGTGTAGACATCTGTTAATCATAGTTTTTCATTCAGTTTGAGATCTTCCTGGTTCTTGGTATGACAAGATGTTTTCAAGTGAAACCTGGACATTTCAGATATTACTTTATAAAAGGGGATCATATTTGAACCTTGTGTTTTAGCAGTCTTCCTCTGACATTGCTCTGGTGTTATAGGGAAAGCACCATGTCTTAGGCTGGGTTCTCTAGAGAAGCAAAACCAGTAAAGCATGTAAGTATATACAAAGAGATTTATATTAAGGAAATGACTCACATGGCTGTAGAGGCTGGAACATGGGTCAGGCTGGAGGCGTCTCCTGATTCATGTAGCCCCAGGAGCCGGCAGACCCAACATCAGCAAATCAGATAGCAGGGCTCTGGCTCACATGCTTCTAAGGTGGGATGAATCCCAAGGTTGGCAGACAAGACAGCAAGTGATTACAACCCCACGGAATACTTTGAAATTTCAGAGGAAGCTGTTTTGGTGAAGAGAAAAAAAAAATGTAACTAAAATGTTACTGTTGTTGTGTGCGGTCGAGTCAATTCTGACTCATAGTGACCCTATAGGACAGAGTAGAACTGCCCCATAGGGTTTCCAAGGAGTGGCTGGTGAATTCCAACTGCCGACCTTTTGGTTAGCATCTGAGCTCTTAACCACTCTGCTACGAGGGCAAAGACACTAGAAAAAAATACTATCAATGAGACTGTTTTTCCAATGACTTTTTACTATTTTCTAAAGTCTGGGGTTGGGGGGGAAGGCATATTATCTGTGTGTACAAAATTCCAATTAGAAGGATAAAGTAAAGAAAACCACCATTATACCAACAAATGTAGTTTGGACAAAAGGGGAAAATTAAATCTGGAATGGAAATTCATTTAATTGCACGTTTTTTTAGGGAGGGCAGCCTAGGAGAACATACACTTTCAGAGCATGGGTATCTTCCCTTCACCTCTCCTGATTGTTTCTCCTTCTCCATCTTTCTCCACCTTGCTTGGTGCCCTGCATAGCTGACCATTATGGACTACAAACACTGTGTTCTCTTGACCTCTGGTTTCCAGCTGACTTTGGCTAAGAGAGGAAGGAAGGAATGTAGGGAGAAGGAGATCAAGGAAGTTGCCTCCTGGTTCTCTCCCTGTGGGAACATCTCAGGCTGATGCGTCCCTCCACCAAAGGTCACCATTCTTCTAAGGATGGGCTTCTCTACATGATTCTTTTCTCCAGGGTTCCCTACTCTCTTCAAACTTAAGGATAGTTACAGCTCGACTGTCACTAATCCCAAGTCACTGAACTAGGTCTGTGGATCCCCTGCTTCTCACTTGTGCCATCAGTTCCTTTATAAAATCTTCCTTGTATTGTCCTAAACTGAGTGTAATCTGTTTCCTAACTAATATCCCAGGCATCCTGGTTTCCTGAAAATTTGCTCTCTTACCAATCTTCAGCAACTATTTCAAGCAGAAGTAGATCAACCACCTATGACTTTGAACATCTATGCACATCCCGACTTACATATCCCAGCCCCTATGGACGAATGGAGCCCTGGTGGTGCAGTGGTTAAGAGCTCGGCTGCTAACCAAAAGATCGGCAGTTCAAATCCACCAACCACTTCTTGAAAACCCTATGGAGCAGTTGTACTCTGTCCTGTAGGGTCACTGTGAGTCGGAATCGACTAGAGGGCAATGGGTAATAGTAGTAGTAATAGACCACAGCGTATGCTTTTCAAGAGCTCTTTCTTGCTACATTTATAACCCACCACCATCTGAGCTGTACCACTGGCAGCTGATCTATCAGGAGCAGTTTTCAGAGTTTGAACCAACCCCCAACAGAACATATCCTCAAAATGGTCCTTATTTTACACATTTGTTTTGTTGCATTCAACATTCCCAGGTGCTTTTTAGTTGGAGGGTTTTCAAGTAATCTCATCTTCCATATTCCCCTTGACGGTGCTTCTTAATATGTGTCTCGGAATTCTGGCAAACTCATTTTGAGTAAGAGATTTGTGTTTGCATCCACCCAGGTCCCCAGAACCCATCTGGAATCAGGTCCTATAATAGCATGTTAGTGCTTTGATGAAATGAGGGATATCAAAGGCCCAAATTAAAGTGTGGTTTGCTTTAGCTCTTTGTTGTGAAGTTATTCCTCCCCCACAACCTGCCTCTCTAGACCCATAACTTAAGCCATAGCTCAGTGTGGAGGGCCTCAGCAGTTTTTTATTTTTTGTTCTGTTTTGGGAGCTTTTTGTTTTTTTGGGTTTTTGTTTTTTTTTTTTTTGCCTCCATTCAGGAGCTAGAAAGTCCCCATCTGCGGCAGAGCACTTTTAGTCACCTTTACCACTCAGGTACCACAGCTTTGGCCTACCTCACATTTTTGCATTTCTTTTTCTATTTCTGGTCCAAAGAGGTATGTATATTGTTTTTGAGCCTGTCATTTTGTTGTTGTTGTTTATTTCTTTATTTCCTATTTTTTTGTAGTTTACCATTCTTCAGCAGGCTTTCAGAGCAAATGGCATGTATCAAAGCTTAAGCTCTCTATGTCATCCTGGCTGAGAGTTTGCTTCATTCTCCAGGACCACAGGTTTCCCTTAGTCTGTCTTCCATGTCAATCATCTTCTATTTATTAACACATATTTTTATTGTAGATTATCCAGTACTTCAAGTTATTTGTAGTTGGAGAATTTTTCAGATATCTAATTCACCTTGTTTATGAAAACAAAAGTAAAAAAATACACTCTTTATATGTCTATTGGTTAAGTTTCTTTCCTGCTTTTTTTTTTTCACTTGTCATGTATATGATCCATTTTCATTTTTTAAATTATTACTCATCTTTAAATAGTGTCATATTTCTTTTTTCTGAAGAAAAGTGCTAGGAGGAACATTTTTGAAGTGAGGATATGAATGAATCTATATCCCTAAAAAGTAACTCCATGAAGACACAGATGTTTTCTTGTTCATTGCTCTATTACCAATACATAGCCACTGTTCTGGCACAAAGTAGGTTCTCAATATATATTTTTTGAATGAATGGATGGATGGACAACTCTATAACCCAGGGTTGTTATCCTAACCACTTTTTCATTATTTTGTTTTTTCCTCTTATCTTCGTAAATATTTCTTCTCCTTCAAATTGGGCACTCGGAAATCCAGCATTCCTCACAGTAAAATCCCTTGTAAGCTGTATTGTCCTTCTTTGCCTGCCATTCACCTGGGCTCAGAGGATAGATCATAGATAATCACCTCCCTGTCCATTCTGAGCTGTTGAACTAGATATTTACAAGAGAAAGTCATACCTCTCTAGGGTATGCACACACCCTAGAGATCTTGTCTGTTTAATGAAAGAATCTTTGGCTAAGCCTTTCAAGACTGTGACACTGACTTTTAGGGAAATATGTATGCTGCTTTATGTCTGAAGAAGTTTGCTTGGGTACTCAGCTTCCTCCCATTTTCATTGGCACAGATTTGTCAGTATTTGGAAAGTTTGCTTTATAATTTGTGGTTTGTTGTTGTGGCTATTTCCTTGAAGATGGAGTTATTTTCCTTTCTATTTTTCATTAATTTGTTTTGTTCAGTTGGGTTTGATAAAGAGTGAGATTTTTAACCCATAGTATCCTTACTCTTCTGGAGTTTAATCTGCCCACATACATCATCTTTTTGTCTGTTGCTATCATCTTCTCACTTCAAGAAAACATTCCCACCTTTTTTAAGGATTTGGCATCTGACTCATAATTTTTCTCAACAGCTGCTTCCCAACGCACTATCCCTGGATATTATTTTCTTTAAACTGGAACAACAAAATCTGAGATTTTCTCCCCATAAGTTTTATCATCACATAATATTTCAGTGCCTGAACTCTGGGACGAGTAATACAAAAATAAATCTGTAATTACAGTAATATTTAATGGACAGCCTGGTTGCCTGAATGTCTGACTTATATTCCTTTACACTATTGATTTACAGTCAATGGGGTTTACATTTTGAGGTTTTTCAGAGGGGTAATAGATTTGAACTAATGAATGATTTTATAAATTTCTTTTGTGGCCAATAGAACAAAGTGAAAGATGACAGGTCTGGTTATGTGAGCCATCTGTATCAACAGAAACAAACATAGTTAAACTAGGTTGAACATAGGAATTAAATTTTTTTTTGTTAGCACTATGTTTGGATCTAAATGAATGAATCAGCTATGGGCTCAATTTCCTATTGCACAAGTAATATTCTCTAATAGTCAATCTATTTATACCCCTTCTATACCAATAGGTATAATACATGTATAATAAACTTGAGTTCCTTTCAAAAGGTAATATAATTAATTATTTCCCACCTTATATACTTTTTTCTCCTCCATATTTGTTATTAGAACATAGGTAAGATAATCAACAAAATAGAAGAAACATAAGCATCAATGATACATAATACATAAAACATACACATGCACACACCTCAGAAATCTACCAGCTACCTCAGTTCACTGCATGTGTGATGAGTTACTCCCATCCACATCTGGTTTTACAACGTTCCACTACATTTCATGTAAACCTCTTCCTTCACAATAACTCACAAACTGCAACCCTTGTGACATCCACTTGCACGAGCAAACTTCAGGTCTTTCTCAAAGTAAAGTATCATATTTAGTGTAGTATTTATGTATTTCTTGACAACTTAACATGTGTAAAACTGTGATAGCATTTTTATTAGGCTCTTACATTTTTTACTGTGTCACTGACAATGTTTTTGAGTGTTGTGCCTCTAGCCCCATTTTCCCCATAGCCCTTTTTTTTAAATTAAACATTTTATTTTGAGGTGTTGTAGATCACATGCAGCTGTAAGAAATAATAGAGAGGCAGAGCCAACATAGTGCTATAGATAGAAGTACTTCGCTGTCCCTCCACAGCAAAGATGCAAAAAACAAAGTAAAACAGAGACAAATGTCAATCCTAGAACCCTAAGTGTCAAATGAAGAGATAAAGAATCAACCAAACACCAAATGGAATAGGAAACTTACAGAGAACAGACAGTGAGGAGAGATATGAGCTTATCAGCTAACACCGCATGGATTCGCCATCTTGGACTCCTGTAAGAGTTCGGCAGACAGGGCGTATAGCTTTATGGAGCTCCCAGCAAGAGACGAAGCACTCAGTAACCAGCAATACATGCTTTCCAACCCTCCATCCTTCTTCCCCCTACTTGGCCTAAGCTGTTTCCTGGCAGTCGGAGGTCACTCAGCCCAGGAGGCACTGACTCCATGCCACTTGAATTTCGCCCCTGTCCCCCCGCATGGTCTGGCTCTTCCAGTGTCATTTTTTTGGTGCTGGTGTTGTTTTTTTTTGGGTTTTTCTGGATTCTTCCTTCTCTCTCACCTCCTCCCCTACCTTTCTCTCAAACACCTGGCTCCATGTGCCATCTCCAGTTCTTCTTCACAGGCTGGGAAGCACTGCTTAGCTGGGGAATCACTTCCCCGGTCCATGCTGCCAAGGCAATGGGATCCCTGGGACCATAGAGGTGGGATCCCTGGGGCCTTTTGTTTGTTTGTTTGTTTTCTTTATCTTTTTTCCTTTTTGTTTTTCTTCATTCTCAGTTTCTTGTCTGTCTCTAATTTCCTTCTTCTCCTGTCTCCTGAATACCTAGTGCTGTGTGCCATCTCCTCCCCTTCCAGGTGGGCTTTGCCTCAAGGCCTGGGAGCCACTTCCCTGGTTGCCAGTGGAATCCCTAGGGGCATTTCTTTATCTCTATTTATTTATTGGTTGATTTATTTTCTTTTTTCCTTTTCTTTTTTCTTCAATTTTCAGTTTCTCTTCTCTACTTTCCTTCTTTTCCTGTTTCCTGAAGACCTGGCAATGTGTGCCATCTCTGCCTCTTCTAAATGGGCTGTGCCTAGAGTTCTGGGAGCAACTTCCCCAGTTGCTGTTGGGATGCCTGGGGGATTTCTTTTTCTTTTTTTTTTTCCTAATCTTTACTTATTTTTCTCTTTTCCTTTTTGTTTTTCTTCATTTCTCAGTTACTTTTCTCTCCACTCCAATGGCAGGCTCCCTCAGAACTTTTTTTTATTGGCTCCTGTTTCTCTCTCCTCTTTCTCTTCTTTCCCATACCTGCTTAGCTTCACACATCACAACCTCCTGCCTGCCTCCTGCCTAACTACACAGTGTGCTGAACATTGCATTCCTGAGCACCACAGACATGGCTTAACAGAACCTGCCCTGCACTGCCCCTCAACCTGCATTGTCAGACCCAGGATGTGCCACCAACAACCCCTCCCAGCCACTCACCTTCAGCTGGACCTGCCCTGCTGCACCATAGCTGAGCGACTGGCACTGCCCATTGGACAAGGAGGTAAAAAATATCTTGCCCATAGACGAGGAAACAACAAAGAACCCACAGACTGCCTGCTCAGACATAACCAAATAAAACAAAAAAGTAAGACAAAGCAAGAAGATTGACAATCAGTAAATGAAGAAAATAACTACTGAGTGTCCCAAACACAGCAGACAATATCAAAACATAGTTAAAAAAAGGAAAGAATGGTTCCAGTAAGCATCCAAAATAAAACACCAGATGACTTTCCATTAGAAGAAAAGGCACTGGAACTACCTGATAGGGAAATCAAATCTCTAATATACAGAACTATCCTAGAGTTGAAGCAAAAAGCAGACAAAATTAGGAAAAAATAGACAAATTCAGGGAAAAGACAAACAAAACAATGGAAGAATTCAGGAAAATAATATAGGAACAAAATGTCAAAATAAATTTACAACTAGAAATCATACAAAAACAACTATTATAGAAATCCTAAAGATAAACAACAAGATTTCAGAAATAGACAGGGTCATAGGAGGTCTGAGGAGCAGGTTTGAAACAATGGAAGACAGGATCAGCAAAATTGAAGACAAATACTTGGATTCCACTTTATTTTAGGAAAAATTAGAAAAAAGAATGAAGAAAAATGAAGAAACCCTGAGAATGATGTGGGATACAATCAAAAGCAAAAATTTGTAAGTGATCAGAGTTCCAGAACAGGGGGAGGAAATAAAAAACACGGAGAATATCATTGAAGAATTGCTGACAGAAAACTTTCATAATATCATGAAAGATGAAAGTGACCATCCAAGAAGTTCAACGAACCCCATATAGAATAGACCCCCAAAAGAAAGTCACAAAAATCTATCATAATCACACTTGCTAAAACTAAAGACAAACAAAGAATCCTGAGAGCAGCTCAAGAAAAACAAAAAGTCACATACAGAGGAGAAACAATAAGACTAAACTCTGATTACTCAGTAGAATCCATGCAGGCAAAAAGGCAATGGGATGACATATATTAAACCTTGAAAGAAAAAGTTGCCAACCAAGATTAGTATACCCTGTAAAACTCTTGTTCAAATGTGATGGTGAAATTAGGAGTTTTCCAGATAAATAGAAATTAAAGCAATATGTAAAAACCAAACCAAACTTACAAGAATTATTAAAGGGAGTCCTTCAGTTTGAGAACAAACAACATCAGATCACAACCCGAATCTAGGACACAAGATCACACCAGCCAGATACCAACCTAAGAAATGAACTCTCAAGGATTACTCAAAACTATAAGATTTACAACAGGGAACTAGAGGGGTTAATCTGCAAATGACAACAACATCAGAACAATAAAAGAGGGAATAAACGGTGTAGGTATAGAACTTTCTAATGAACGCAAGGCGATACCAAGTAATAATAGACTGCTTCAAATCTAGAAAGATAAGGGGAAATTTCAAAGTAACCACAAAGAAAGTTAACACTCATCAAAATCAAGAAGAAAAACATAAAGTCTCAGTAAACACAAAATCTACAAAAATGAAAGACACCAAAACAAACAAACAAACAAAAGGAATTCAGCACAGGAGAATAAGACGAACAAATTAAATATGAGCATCACAAAAAAAAGCACTAAAAGCAATAAACTAATAACTATCAATAATTATACTGAATGTAAATGGCCTAAACATACCCATAAAGAGACAGACAGTAACAGAATGGATTAAAAAACAGGATCCATCAGTATGCTGTCTACAAGAGACACACCTTGGAAACAAAGATGTAAATGTATTAAATATCAAAGGATGGAAAAAAATATATCAAGCAAATAGCTACCAAAAAAAGCAAAAGTGACAATATTAATCTCAGATAAAATAGACTTTAAAACTAAATCCACCATAAAAAAAAAAGAAGGACACTATGTAATGATTAAGGGGATGATCCATCATGAAGACATAACCATAATAAACACCTATGCACCAAATGACAGGGCTCCAAAATACATAAAACAAACTCTAACAACACTGAAAAGAGAAATTGACAGTTCCACAGTAATATTAGGTGACTTCAACATACCACTTTCAGTAAAAATAGAACATCTAGAAAGAAACTCAACAAAGATACAGAAGATCTAAAGGCCACAATCACTCACTTGAACTCATAGACATATACAGAACACGCCACCTGATAGCTTCGAAGTACACATTCTTTTCCAATGCACATGGAATGTTCTCCATAATAGACCATATCTTAGGCCACAAAGCAACCCTCAACAAAATCCAAAACATTGAGATAATACAAAGTATCTTCTTTGATCACAACACCATCAAAGTAGAAATTAACAACAAGATGAGCAAGGAAAAAAATTAATTACATGGAAACTGAATAACAGCATGCTTACAAACCACCGGGTAATAGAAGAAATCAAAGATGGAATCTAAAAATTCCTAGAATTAAACGAGAATGAAAACACATCATACCAAAACCTTTGGGACACAGCAAAGGCAGTACTCAGAGGACAATTTTTAGCAATAGATGTACACTTTGAAAAAGAAGAAAGGGACAACATAAAAACATTAGCTACACAACTTGAACAAATAGAAAGAGAACAGCAAAAGAAGACTACAGCTACCAAAAGAAAGGAAATAATAAAGATCAGAGCAAAAATAAATGAAACAGAGAAGAGAAAAACAATAGAAAGAATCAACAAAAGCAAAAGTTCATTCTTCAAAAGGATCAACAAAATCGAAAACCATTGGCCAAACTGACAAAAGAAAAACAAGAGAGGACTCAAATAACCCAAATAAGAAATGAAATGCGGGACATTACAACAGACCCAACTGAAATAAAGGCATCATAACAGAGTATTATGAAAAACTATACTCCAACAAATTTGAAAACCTATAGGAAATGGACAAATTTCTAGAAACACACTACCAACCCAAACTATCACAAAGTGATGTTGAAAATCTGAACAAACCCATAACAAGCAAAGAGATTGAAAGGTTAATGAAAAAAATTCCCAACAAAAAAAAAGCCCTGGTCCAGATGGCTTCACTGGAGAATTCTACCAAATATTCAGAAAAGAGCTTACATCAGTACTATTCAAACTATTTCAGAACATATAAAAAGAAGGGATACTTCCAAATTCATTCTATGAAGCCAGCATAATGCTGATACCAAAACCAGGAAACGACACCACAAAAAAGAAAATTACAGACCAATATCTCTCATGAATATAGATGCAAAAAGTCTCAACAAAATTCTAGCCAATAGAATTTGGCATCATATCAAAAACATAATACACCACAACCAAATAGGATTCATACGAGGTATTTAAAGGTTGTTCTACATTAGAAAATCAATCAACGTAATCCACCACATAAATAAAGGAATCATATGATCATCTCATTTAATACAGAAAAGGCATTTGACAAAGTCCAACACTCATTCCTGATAAAAACTCTCAATAAAATAGGTATAGAAGGGAAATTCCCCAGCATAATAAGGGGCATCTATACAAAACCAACAGCCAACATCATTCTTAATGGAGAGAGGCTGGAAACATTCCCCTTGAGAACAGGAAAAAGACAAGGATGCCCTTTATCACTTCTCCTATTTAACATTGTGCTGGAAGTCCTAGCTAGAGCAATAAGGCAAGAAAAACAAATAAAGGGCATCCAAACTGGTAATGGTGAAGTAAAAATGTCCCTGTTTGCAAATGATATGATACTATACATAGAAAACCCAAAAGATTCCACAAGAAAACTACTGTAACTAATAGAAATATTCAGCAGTGTAGCAGGATACAAGATAAACATACAAAATCAACTGGATTCCTATATACCAATAAAGAGAATGATGAAAAGGAAATCAGGAAAACAATACCATTTATAATAGACGCTAAAAAATAAAATACTTAGGAATAAATCTAACCAGGGATGTAAAAGACCTATACAAAGAAAACTACAAAAAACTACTGCAAGAAACCAAAAGAGATTTACATAAATGCAAAAGCATACCATGCTCATGAATAGGTAGACTCAACATTGTGAAAATGACAATTCTACCCAAAACAATCTACAAATACAATGCAATCCTGATCCAAATACCAACAACATCCTTTAAAGAGATGGAAAAACTAATCATTAGCTTTATATGAAAAGGGAAGATGCCCTGGATAAGTAAAGCTGTATTGAAGAAGAATAAAGTAGGAGGACTCGCACTACCTGACCTCAGAACCTTCTATACAGTTATGGTCGTTAAAACAGCCTGATACTGGTACAATAATTGATATATTGACCAATGGAATGGAATTGAGAACCCAAATGTAAATCCATCCACCTATGGTCACCTGATCTTCAACAAGGGCCCAAAGTCCATTGAATGGGGAAAGACAGTCTTTTTAACAAATGGTGCTGGCAAAATTGGATGTGCATCTCAAAAAAAGAAACAGGACCCATACCTCATGCCATACACAAAAACTAATTCAAAATGGATCTAAGACCTACATATAAAACCAAAAACTAGAAAGATCATAGAAGAAAAAATAGGATTAACGCCAGAGACCCTAATACACAGCATTAACGGGATACAAACCATAACCAACAACACATAAACTCCAGAAGATAAGCTAGATGACTGGGTCTTCTAAAAATTAAACACTTACGGTCATGAAAAGACTTCATCAAAAAAGTAAAAAGAGAACCTACAGACTGGGAAATAATTTTTGGCTATGACAAATGCAACAAAGTTCTCATCTCTAAAATCTTTAGGAAAATCCAACACCTCTACAACAAAATGACAAATTATCCAATTAAAAAATGGAGAAAGGAAATGAACAGACACTTCACCAAAGAAGACATTCAAGTGGCTAGCAGGCAGATGAGAAGATGCTCACGATCACTAGCCAGTAGAGAAATGTAAATCAAAAACAAAATGAGATATCATCTCACCCCAGCATTGCTGGTACAAATCAAAAATAATGATAATAATAACAAATGTTGGAGAGGCTGCGGGAAGACTGGAACTCTTATGCACCACTGGTGGAAATGCAAAATGTTACTACCATCTTGGAAAATGATATAGTGATTCCTTAGAAAGCTAGAAATAGAAATACTGTATGATCCAGCAATCCACTCCTAGGAATATATCCTAGAGAAATAAGAGCCATCACACAATAGACATACACACACCCATGTTCACTGCAATGTTGTTCACAATAGTAAAAAGACGGAAACAACCCAGATGCCCATCAACAGAAGAATGGATAAACAGACTAAGGTACATACACACATGAAGTATTACGGAATGATAAAGAACAGTGATGAATCTTTGAAGCATGTCATAACATGGATGAACCTGGAGGGCACTATAGTGAGTGAAATAAGCCAATCGCAAAAGGACAAACATTGTAAGAGACCACTTCAATAAAAAATCATGAAAATTTTTACACACAAAAAGAAACAATCTTTGACAGTTACAAGGGAAGGTAAGGGTGAGGAGGGAAAAACATTAAATACACAATAGATAAGTGGTAACTTTGGTGAAGGTAAGACAGTACACATTAGGGAGGAAGCTGCACAGCTTGTACAAGGCAAGGTCATGGAAGCTCCAGAGACATCCAAACTTCCTGAGGGACCGAATTGCTGGGCTGAGGGCTGTGGGGACCATGGTCTCAGGGAACATCTAGCTCAATTGGTATAACATAGTTTACAAAGAAAATGTTCTACAATCTACTTTGGTGAGTAGCATCTGAGATCTTAAAAGCCTGTGGACGGCCATCTAAGATACTCCACTGGTCTCACTCCTTCGGGAGCAAGGGAGAATGAAAAAAACTAAAGACACAAGGGAAAGATTAATCCAAAAGAATAATGGACCACAGCTACCACAGCCTCCACCAGACTGAGTCCAGTACATTGAGATGGTGCCCAGCTACCACCGCTGACTGCTCTGATAGGGATCACAATAGGGGATCCTGTATAGAACTGGAGAAAAATACAGAACAAAATTCTAACTCACAAAAAAAGAGCAGCCCTACTGGCCTGACAGATACTGGAGAAACTCTGAGAGTATTGCGCCCAGACACCCTTTTAGCTCAGTAATGAAGTCACTACTGAGGTACACCCTTCAGCTAAAGATTAGACAAGCCCATAAAACAAAACGAGACTAATGGGGCACAACAGCCCAGGGACAAGGTCTAGGAGGCAAGAGAGGACAGGATAGCTGGTAATAGGGAACCCAAGGTCGAGAAGGGAGAGCGTTGACATGTCGTGGGGTTGCTAACCAATGTCATAAAATAATATGTGTATTAACTGTTTAGTAAGAAGCTAGTTTGTCCTGTAAACCTTCATCTAAAGTACAATAATAATAATAATAATAAAAAGAGAATTAAAAAAAAAAGAAAGAAATAATACTGAGAGAAACAGTGTACTGTTTAGCCAGTTTCCCCATGCAAAACTGAAGTACTGGTTCACTATCAGAATACTGGCATTGATATAGCAAGATACAAAATAATTTCATCACCATTGGGCTCCCTCTTGTTGCCCTCTTATAGCAACACCCACTTTTTCTTCTTGCCCTCTGCCCCTTCCCTGACCCTAACCCTGGCAACCACTAATCTCTTCTATATTTTTATTGTTTTGTCATTTCAAGAATGTTATATAAAAGGAATCATACAATACGTAGCTTTGGGAATTGACTATTTTCAATCAGCATAATTCTCTGGAGATTCATTCAGATTGTTATGTATATGAATAGTTTGTTGCTTTTTTATTTCTGAGCATGGTATGGATGTACTACAGTTTATTTAACCCTTCACCCATTGAAGGACGTTTGTTTCCAATTTTGAGCTATTATGAATAAAGTTGCTATGAACACTTTTGTATAGTCTTTTGCATAAACATAAGTATTTCTTTGAGACAAATGCCTAAGAGTACAATTGCTGGGTGTATGGTAGTTGTGTGTTTAGTGTATTAAGAAATTGCCAAACTGTTTTCCAGAGTGACTATACCATTTTACAGTCCCATCAGCAATGTGTGAGTGATTTAGCTCCTCCCCATCTTTGCTAGAATTCAGTGTTTTCATTATTTTTTTATTTTAGTAATTATAATAGGGGTGTATCTCATAGGGGATATCTCATGTGGTTTAATTTGCTTTTCTTTACTGGCTAAAGATGCTAACTATCTTTTCATGTGCTTATTTCCCATTTGTGTATCCTCTTTGAGGAAATGTTTTTTACTCATTTCCTAATTGGATTGTTTATTTGATTATTTATCTATTTATTTATTTATGTTTTATTGTTGAGTTTGACAGGTCATTATGTATTCTAGATACTAGTCCTTTGTCAGTCATGGGTTTGAAACATTTTCTCCCAGTCTGTAACTTGTCCTTTCATCTTCTTAACAAGATGTTTTGCAGATCAAAAGTTTTTAATTTGATGAGGTTCAATTTATCTTTTTCTTTTATGGATTGTGTTTTTGGTGGCAACACCGTGATTTTCATTGCACAATTTTGTACAATTTGATGACTTTTAGGCATGCATGTGTCACATTATAGCAGAATTGACAGGACATGGGGAAAATAGAACAAAGAACTATGAGTGAAACAAAATTATCATCTTCAAATAAACTATCATCAGCTCCATAAAACTATGAAAACCCAGTTAAATTCTAGGATTCTTTTTAAAACAATTTTGAAAAACTGACTTTTAGTCTGGTGTGCCCTGTACCAATTCAACCAGAGTTTTTGGCATTTACTTTGACAATATAGATGGAATCAAGGGGAAACAACCTCACAAGTCTGAATGTGAAAATTCATTCTGTTCATAGTAGTAGGCTATATTTAGCCACTAGCCCCAATAATTTGTAGGAAAATATCTGTCTATGAGTTTAAGTACTCTTGTTAAAATATCTTTTTTATCTCACTGATTTTCAATGAAGCAAGACCTCTATTACAACAAAAAGCTGAATGTATTCCAGCCAGCCCCTCAGGAAAGATACCATTTTGGCTCTGAGAACCATTATGAAAATTTGACCTTTTTACCTTTTCCTGACCAGGGTTTTCCCAGATGCAAATTTAATGGTTTAAACCCTGAATGCTATCAACCTCATAAAGCATGAAGCCTCTTCTCATCAGAGCAGCCATCATAATTTAACTGATGAGTTGGCCACTGTACATTAGGTTCCAGCCGTGTGCCTGCCAGAGAAGCCATAAAGTTAGTACCGTTCTTTCTTCAAGTTTCAGGGGTACTGAGAATTGACCTCAAAGTCAGATCTCTTCCATACAGAGGAAGGAAAGGGAGGAAAATAAATTATTTCATAAAACAAAGACTATATTATTTGGTACATATGTTATGGTTTACCCCATTTCATCTTCTGAACAAGGGATTGTCTGCCTTCAACTTTTCCAGGCTTTTAAAATCTCTCTTTATAGTCTGTGCAGTCAGTCAGCTTAATGAGGACCATTTGAGGAGCATACGTGAAATGATGTCATTTGGTCTCCTTCTCATTCTCTCTCTCACTCTGTCTCTAACTGCAGGATATGATCCATCCTGAGCAGGACAAAAATTATGCACACAGTCACCTTAGAATTATTAACTTGAAAGTTCAGACTTGCCTCAAAGTACCAAGTGCTTACACATTTTTGTCAACTAATTCTTGCCCCTTCTACTATCTAAAACCATCCTTCTGAATTCACCCAGAGTTTATTGAATACTGATGTGCCAGGCATTATGCTATACGTTTTCATATCGTACAATCTCGCTTTACCCTTACAACAAGTTGCAATGCTAGCTTACACAGCTGTAGAAGAAAAGTATTACACTTGCCTCATTATATTATACCCAGTGGAGTGCTGGGGGAAGTGCCGGCTGGCTTTCAAGAGTCCATTGTTAAATATTCAGGAATTTTGTGAGTGCTTATTCAACATACTCTTTGTTACGAATTGAATTGTATCCCTCAAAAAGATATGTTGAAGTTCCAATTCCTATTATCTGTGAAGATGATCTTGTTTGGAAAGAGGGTCTTTGAAAATGTTATCAATTAACTTAACATGACATTATACTGGAGGAGAGTGGGTTCTAACCCAATACAAGTGGTGTCCTTATAAAAGAAGAGAAAAGACACAGAGACCCAGACAGAGGAAGGATGGCCATGTGAAGATGCATCTACACACCAAGGAACACCTGGGGCCACCAAAAGCTGAGTGAGACAAGAAAGGATCTTCCCCTAGAGGCTTTGGAGGAAGTATGGCCCAGTTAACGCTATTGATTTGTACTTCTAGCCTCCAGAACTGTGAGACAATACATATGTGTTCTTCTAAGCCACCCAGTTCGTTTTATTTTGTTACCGCCTCTCTAGGAAACAAATACAGCCATTACCGAAAATTAAATTACATAAACTTACACTTAAATAAATTATATAAAAAGCTAAGGTAGTAAATGGAACCCTGGTGGTTCAGTGATTAAGAGATCAGCCGTTAACCAAAATGTCGGTAGTTCAAATCCACCAGCTGCTCCTTGGAAACCCTATGGGAGCAGCTCTACCCTGTCCCATAGAATCTCTATGAGTTGGAATTGACCCGATGGCAACGGGTTTGGTTTTTTTTAAGGTAATAAATACTCAAAATTTATCACTTTCTACTTATTTTACTACATTTTTCTAGTACATATCCTCTTGAGGTTATTTACATCTATTGTATCTATATGGTGGAAATATTAGTTAATGATGTACTACTGAGCATTTCCTGCTAATTCCATTACGTTGATGTTACGTTGTTGTTGTTAAGTCCTGCTGAGTTGCTTCCAACTCACAGGGACCCTCTATGCACAACAGAACGAAACACTGCCTGGTCCTGCACCATCCTCGTAATCCTTGCTATGCCTGAGTCCATCATTACAGCCACTGTGTCAATCCATCTCATTGAAGGTCTACCTCCCTTTTGCTGACCCTCTACTTTGCCAAGCATGATGTCCTTCTCCAGGGACTGGTTCCTCTTGATAACATGTCCAAAGTACATGAGAGGAAGTCTCGATATCCTTGCTTCTAAGGAGCATTCTCTGTACTTCTTCCAAGACAGATTTGTTTGTTCTTTTGGCAGTCCATGGCATATTCAGTATGCTTGGCCTACACCATAATTTGAAGGGGTCAATTCTTCTTCAGTCTTCTTATTCATTGTCCAGCTTTCACATGCATATGAGGAGATTGAAAATACCATGGCTTGGGTCAGATGCACCTTAGTCCTTAAAGTGACATCTTTGCTTTTTAACACTTTAAAGAAGAAGAAGTCTTTTGCAGCAGATTTGCCCAATGTAATGCATCCTGTGATTTCTTGACTGCTGCTTCCATTGGCATTGATTGTGGATCCAAGTAAAATGAAGTCCTTGACAACTTCAGTATTTTCTCCACTTATCACGATATTGCTTATTGGTCAGTTGTGAGGATTTTTGTTCTCTTTATTTTGAGGTGTAATCCATACTGAAGGTGGTAGTCTTTGATCTTCCTCAGTAAGTGCTTCAAGATCTCTTCACTTTCAGCAAGCAAGGCTGTGTCATCTGCATATTGCAGGTTGTGAGTGAGTCTTCCTCCAATCCTGATGCCATGTTCTTCTTCATATAGTCCAGCTCCTTGGATTATTTGCTCAGCATACAGATTGAATAAGTATGGTGAAAGATACAACCCTGACACACATCTTTCCTGAATTTAGACCACTAGGTATCCCCCTGTTCTGTTGGAACGACTGCCTCTTTGTGTATGTACAGGTTCCTCATGAGCACAATTAAGTATTCTGGAATTCCCATTTTTCACAATGTTATCCACAATTTGTTATGATCCACAGAGTCAAGTGCCTTTGCCTAGTCAATAAAACACAGGCAAACATCTTTCTGGTATTCTCTGCTTTCAGTCAAGATACATCTGACATCAGCAATGATATCCTTCCTTCCATGTCTTCTTCTGAGTCAGCTTGGACTTCTGGAAGATATTCCATTTCATACCCATTGCAGTCAAGTTGATTCCAACTCATAACGACTCTATAGGACAGAGTAGAACTTACCCATAGGGTTTCCAAGGAGCAGCTGGTGGATTCAAACTGCCGACCTTTCGGTTAGCAGCCGAGTGCTTAACCACTGTGCCACCAGATGTTATATTAGTGGTTTAAAATCAGCACTGGTGGGAGTAGTAACTCCATGGAAATCAACAAATGCTACAAATCAGGGTTTTTACCATCCAAAGAGTTGGTTGCCCAATTACCAGCCCGCCAGTGACTACTCTTCTCCATGGCTTATAGGTTGCACTACAAATGATGCCATATTGACTATAAGTTTTGTGGGTAATCATGAACCAAAAGAAACTATCTAAATGACAAAAAGTCTCTCTGTGTGCTGAACACTGATAGAAATAAGTAACGTCTTTAAGCTAAATACTTCCTTTCATTGTTGTCAAATCTGCTCAACTTGGGTACCTAAGCTCTGTAAACCATACAGACACACATCTGTCTGAGCACAGTACATGGCACCTTAAAGACAATATCTGCATGAGAAACTGAAGGACCCCCTCTCCCTCCATATCAATAACTCATCCTAAGGAGAGAAAAACCTGAAGGACACCAGTATGGTCCAGGAGAAATGGTGTGAGAAGGGAAGAGTTTTGTGAGCACAGTTGAGTGTATATTATCCTCTAGCTCTTTTCTCTCACCTCAGATTTGTGCCAGTGCCCTGCATAATGAAATGTTTAAAAGAGAAAGCAATAACAGAAACAAACATGTGAATTCACTAAGACCACTGTAGGATATTGACAGCATGAGGCAGCCTAGCTTTGTGGCCCAGGGAATATTGTAGCATGGCTTAGGGTAGGGAATTTCTATTCACCTCACAGGATGCTGATCTGAGACTTAGGGACCCCAACACAAGATGCAGAGCAGATTATCACAGCCTGACTAGTCTGACTAGCCTACATCTGTAGTTGATTAGAAGTCCCTGAGAGCATACTGCATCATGAAAGATCAGACGGAGTGGGGAGGTTTCAACATCATAACAGACAGATAAGAGAAGACAAAAATTAAAATAAACAATGGTACTCTGAGGTACCATGAGACCAGTATCCTCAAGTACATGCTAGAGAAAATTGAGGACTCCACTTAGTGGCCAGGAGTACTATTTAGATCAGCACAGGTTACAAGATCTAGAGATTTCTTGATCTAATTGAGAGAGATTTGAAGGGGTTGAAGCCCTATTTTTTTTTTTTTCAGTTGGGAGCTGAACCAGGAAATACTGCCCTTTTGCTGTTATTTGATCTAATTTATTCCCAGGTTGGATTGGCTGGATTAGGACAAAAGTGGTTTCTCATCAGTGGTTCCAAGAGGTCACCTATAAGTGAGCATCTAGGATGGAAAGGCATAAAGCCAGAAATAATATCATCAATTTAAAATTATTATTTTGTTTTGTTCAATGAAGACTGTGGATAGAAGTAATGCCTAGTAAGCATTTAGCCATAGTTTTCCAATGAGAGGAATATGGTAAATTCTTGACACTTTTATCATAAAATATCTCTCTTGATGAGCTAGTAAAACAAGTTGTACCAAACAAAAGGCCTTCTGGCTTTGAGGAACTGTTATCAGTAGAGTTGGATTTTGGTCTCAGCTCTACTACTCTCTCAATGAGTGACCTTTTACCAGTTTCCAAACCCCTGTGTCCCTCAACTTCCCATCTGCAATGAGGGGATTGTAAGATTCTAGGATTCTAAGTGTGCCAACCCAAAAGAAAACGATGCCCACAAAGAAATGTGTTTCCAGTCACTCAAGTGGCCAAACAGTCAATCATCAGATAATCTTCTTCGGGAGAATTTTCATAGCAATCCTTGAAACATATTTGACATTGAGGACAGTGGTAATGACACTTTTATGGTTTAATGTACCAGGACTCCTTTTTCATTTGCTTCCTTGGCACACTAAATGGAAGAATACTGCTACAAAAACCTCCTCAATAATTCTTCAAGGTATTTCCACAAAGACATTCTCTGCCTTTCAGACTCCACAATCATATTTTGTGTGTGTGCATGTGCATATATGTGTGTGTATTCTGTATATAATCAAAGCTCAGGTCTGAATTGTCTAACTGCACTAGGCCCACTTCATGATTTAAAGTAAGTCAAGAATAGATGGAGCATAAGTCACATCTTTTCAAGATGCTGTGTGCCCTAAGCCTATTTAAAAATAAATGTATAGTTCCTAGGCATGTTTATTTTTTTTATTTTTAACATAAAAGAGAGAATGTAACAGGGAAGTAATTTTCAGATTAGTTAACATGCAACTGCTGAACCAGGATTAAAAAAAGCTCTAGAGAGGGTATTGCCAGCAAAAATGGCATTTTTCACACATTACTGGACAGTGGAATAAATAATTCGGTAACTTTTCAAACGGAGAAAAGCAATCTGAAGCAAAAGCAAAATTCAATGTAAGTAGCTGAACGGTTCTCACTCTCTGACTGGGAAATTTATTATGGCTCGTGGGTTGAGCAATAGCTAGTATTACTAGCAGGAATCTTATTATTTGTGTATAGAGAGTCTTCACTGATAACTAAATGGGAAGAAGAGATTATAAAGAGCATTTTTATCCTGAGAAAGGGAATCCCTGGGTGGTGCGAACAGTTAACAGGCTCAGCTGCTAACTGAAATGTTGGTGGTTGAGTCTACCCAGAGGCACCTCAGAAGAAAGGCCAGGCTATCTACTTCCAGAAAATCAGCCACTGAAAAATCTATGGAGCAGAGTTCTACTCCAATACACGTGGGGTGCCCATGAGTTGAAGCTGATTTCATGGCAACTGGTTTTTATCCTGAGAAAATCAACAATTTGTAGTTCTTATTTTGGTTAAAGTTTGGCTACATTCATAACTCAGCTATACTAAAGAAATGCTGTGCATTGTCATAGTCTTGCTTAATACCATGCTACCTGTGGTCTTTCTATTTGGCACAAGTTATATTCACATTCACCAATCATGTGTACTAAGAGGAAATCAAGTTGCATGGCCCTTAATGGAAAGCAGAGATGTGAGGGGCACTTGTAACAGGGATCCAGAGTACTGATTGTGGATCATTAGTATTCATCTGGAGCCCTGGTGGTGCAGTGGTTAAGAGTTACGGGAGGAGGCAGGGCCTAGATGGCGGAGTAGTCAGATGCTTCTGGTGGAACCTCATACAACAAAGACACGAAAAAACAAGTGAACCAATTATACAGGACAAGCTAGGAGTCCTGAACATCAAAGGCAAAGTTAAGGAATTGGACTGAGCAACAGGGGAGGGGAGATATGATTCAGAAGCAGCAAGGAGTTGCGAGACCTGACTTGGAAGGAGCCCGGAGCTCTTCAGCCTGGATCAGCTTGGGGGTTAGTGGTGAGGCAGGCAAGCAGCGGCACTCGGGAGGCGTTTTCCACATCAGGAAAGACCCAGCAGGAGAGGGTCTACTCGGCCATCCAGAACCAGTGAGAAGGAGCCTTCAATCGGCAAAAGATAAGTATTTGCATCTGGCTTACCACACGGATCAAAAACTTCCCCCTTAGGGAGAAACCTCTCTCCCATTTATCTCCCTGATCCCTGCTCTGCACTGGGTTCAGAATGGCTTCAGTGATTGCTGAGTCCCCTGGGCCAAAGTAGGACCTGTCACGCACCCTGAGCCATTCTCCTGGCCTTGGAGAGGGAAGAAATTAACGAAGAGGGGGGAAAATAATCTGTCAGCTCCCCTAAGCCAGGAACTCAGGGTAGGCACAGCTCTTTGCCCAGGCACAGGCATATGGGATCCAAGGACTTTGAGTGCCTTTCCCCCTGCATAGACTTGTGTGGGCCCATCGCATCAGCGTAGGCCCTCATTACCACAGTACTACATGGTATATACCTGCAGTCTAACTTCAACTGTTTCAGCTGTGAAGTGGCAGGTTCGTGACATTTGACACTGCTCTGCCCATTAAGCAGGGTCTTCACCTACCCACATCAGGGGTCTGAGGACTGGTGGCTCCACCCATGCCACCTAGCCACCTGTGGTAGGGGCCCAAGATAAGAGGGGCCCCCTAGTCCTTACAGCCAACAGCACTGGGTGCTCATAGTCCAGCTGAAAAATCCACCCACCTATGCACTCTAGGGAACAGGGACATGCTTTACTCCTGGACACTCGGAGTCAAATCTCAGCCCTCTGCCTTGCTCAGAGTGTGTCCCCCTGCTGCAGCCAGACACCTGTGCCTACATCAATCACCCATGCCTGTCTAGGACAGTAGGTGAAAGCCTACACCACACACTTGGTGGCTGTCTACCTGGACACCTGAGCTGAATCTATACAAGAGGAGTGGGCAGACTCATGGGCTTACATACATAGTAACAAATCTAACTGCCTAATGACAGAACATTAGAGCTTCAAGGTACCAATAATCAAACTAGCTCACACAAGCAACCTATTTGGGCATATCAAACCAAAACAAATCAAGAAGCTAGGACACAGAAAGCAAACATAAAATAAATAAATATAATAACTTATTGATGGCTAGGAGACAACAGTCAATATCAAATCACATAAAGAGATGAACCATCATGGCTTCAGCAAGTTCCCAAAACAAAGAATCTAGAGATTTTCCAGAGGAAGAAACTTTTCTTGGAATTACCAGAGGCAGAATACAAAAGATTAATATACAGAACTCTTCAAGATAGCAGGAAGGAAATTATAAAAAAGGCAGAACACTCAATAGAGGAACTTAAAAAGATTAGAGAAGAGCATAATGACAAATTTAATAGGCTGAAAGAATCCATAGAGAGACAGCAATCAGAAATCCAGAAGATTAACAATAAAATTTCAGAATTAGACAACTCAATAGAAAGTCATAGGAGCAGATCTGAGGCAATGGAATTCAGAATTAGTGAGACTGAAGATAAAGCACTTGACACCAACTTATTTGAGGACAAGTCAGATAAAAAGGATTTAAGAAACCCTAAGAATTACGTAGGATTCTATCAACAGGAATAACCTACAAGTGACTGGAGTATCAGAATGGGTCGGGGTGGGGGTGGAGGGATTAACAGAAAATAGAGAGAACTGTTGAAGATTTGTTGGCAGAAAACTTCTCTGATATTGTGAAAGATGAACGATACCTATTCAAGATGCTCATCGAACCCCACATAAGGTAGCTCCCAAAAGAAAGTCACCAAGACATATTATAATCAAACTTTCCAAAACCAAAGATAGAGTTTTAAGAGCAGCTAGGGATAAACAAAAAGCCATCTACAAAGGAGAGTCAATAAGAATAAGCTCAGACTACTCAGCAGAAACTATGAGGGGAAGAAGACAATGGGACGACACATATAAAGACTTGAAGGAAAAAAACTGCCGGCCAAGAATTATATATCCAGCAAAACTGTCTCTCAAATATGATGGTGAAATTAGGGCATTTCCACATAAACAGAAGTTCAGGGAATTTGCAAAAACCAAACCAAAATTACAAGAAATACTAAAGGGAGCCCTCTGGTTAGAAAATCAGTAACATCAGATAACAACCCAAGACTAGAACACAGGACAGAGCAACCAGATGTCAATCCAGATACGGAAGTCACAAAAGTAAATCAAAGCTAAAACACTGAAAATAGGGAAACAGAGATGTCAACATGAAAAAGATGACAACATTAAAACAAAAAAAGGGACTTTAAAATGTAGATATAGATTTTTCATATGGAGAGGAAGTCAAGGTGATACAAAAGAAAATAAAATAAAACACTGGTATAAATTTAGAAAAATCAAGTAAATATTAAGGTAACCACAAAGGAAACTAACAATCCTACAGGTCAAAATAAAAAACTAGAAAAGTATAAAGACTCAGCAAACACAAAATCAACAACAATGAAAAAGATAAAAAGAAAATACATAAACAAAAACGACTCAGCACAGAAAATTAACTGGAACAAACAGGCTGTGAACAACACACAAAAAAAGATATCAAAATGACAGCACTAAACTCATACCTATCAATAATTATACTGAATGTAAATGGACTAAATTCACCAATAAAGAGACAGACAGTGGCAGAATGGATTAAAAAAAACCACGATCTGTCTATATACTGCCTACAAGAGACACACATTAGACTTAAAGACACAAACAAACTAAAACTCAAAGGTTGGAAAAAAATATATCAAGCAAACAGCATTCAAAAAAGAGCAGGAGTGGCAATATTAATCTCTGACAAAATAGACTTTAAAGTAAAATCCACTACAAAGGATAAGGAAGGACACTATATAATGATTAAAAGGTCAACACACCAGGAGGACATAACTATAATAAATAGTTACGCACCCAGTGACAGGGCTCCAAATACATAAAACAAACTCTCTAACACCACTGAAAACAGAGGTAGACAGCTAGACAATCGTAGTACGAGACGTCAACACACCACTTTCAGTTAAGGACAGAAAATCCAGAAAGAAACTCAACAAAGACACTGAAGAGCTAGATGATATAATCAACCAATTTGATCTTGTAGACATATACCGAACACTCCACCCAACATCAGCCAAGTATACTTTATTTCATTGCACATGGAACATTCTCCAGAATAGACCACATATTAGGACATAAAGCAAGTCTTAACAAAATCCAAAGCATCGAAATATTACAAAGCATCTTTTCTGACCATAAAGCCATTGAAGTAGAAATCATCAACAGAAAAAGCAAGGAAAAAAAATCAAACACATGGAAACTGAACAACACCTTGCTCAGAAACCACTGGGTTATAGAAGAAATTAAGGATGGAATAAAGAAATTCATAGAATCAAACGAGAATGAAAACACATCCTACCAGAACCTTTGGGACACAGCAAAAGCAGTGCCCAGAGGTCAGTTTATAGCAATAAATGCACACATCCAAAAGAACAAAGGGCCATAATCAAAACATTAACCTTACAACTGGAACAAGTAGAAAGAAAGCAGCAAAAGAAGACCTCAGGTGCCAGAGAAAGGAAATAATAAAAATTAGAGCAGAATTAAATGAAAAAGAGAATAGGAAAACAACTGAAAAAGTTAACAAGACCAAAAGCTGGTTCTTTGAAAAGGTCAACAAAATTGATAAACCATTGGCAAAACTGACAAAAGAAAAACAGGAGATGAAGCAGATAACCCATATAAGAAATTAGGTGGGAGATATCACAACAGACCCAACTGAAATTAAAAGAATCATAACAGAATACTATGAAAAATTGTACTCTAAAAAATTTGAAAAACTAGAGAAAACGGACAAATTTCTAGAAACTCTCTACCTATCTAAACTAACACAGACAGAGGTAGAACAACTAAAGAAATCCATAACAGAAGAAGAGATTGAAAAGATAATTAAAAAACTCCCACAAAAAAAAAAAAAAAAAGCCCTGGCCCAAAGGCTTCACTGGAGAATTGTACCAAACTTTCAGAGAAGAGTTAACACCACTACTACTAAAGGTATTTCAGAGCTTAGAAAACGATGGAATACTCCCAAACTCATTCTATGAAGCCAGCATAACCCTGATACTAAAACCAAGGAAAGACACCACAAAAAAGACAATTACAGACCAATATCCCTAATGAACATTGAAGCAAAAATCTTCAACAAAATTCTAGCCAATAGAATTCAGTAACTTATCAAAAAAATAATTCACCATGATCAAGTGGAATTTATAGCAGGTGTGCAGGGATGTTTTGACGTTATGAAAATAATGAATGTAATTCATTACATAACTAAAACAAAAAAAAATAACCACATGATCTTATCAATCAATGCAGAAAAGGCATTTGACAAAGTCCAACACCCATTCATGACAAAAACTCTCAACAAAATAGAAATAGAAGTAAAATTCCTCAATATAATTAAGGACATTTACACAAAGACAACAACCAACATCATCCTAAATGGAGAGACTTTGAAAGCATTCCCCTTGAGAACAGGAACCAGACAAGGATGCCCTGTATCACCACTCTTATTCAACATTGTGCTGGAGGTCCTAGCCAGAGCAATTAGGCTAGAAAAAGAAATAAAGGGCATCCAAATTGGTAGGGAAGAAGTCAAAGTATCTCTGTTTGCAGATGAGATGATCTTGTACACAGAAAACCCCAAAGAATCCAAAGAAAACTACTGAAACCAATAGAAGATTTCAGCAAAGTTTCAGGATACAAGATAAACATACAAAAATCAGTTGGATTCCTTTACACCAACAAAGAGAACCTCGAAGAGGAAATCACCAAATCAATACCATTTACACTAGCCCCCAAGAAGATAAAATGCTTAGGAATAAATCTAACCAGAGATGTAAAAGATCTATACAATGAAAACTACAAGACACTACTGCAAGAAACCAAAAGAGACCTGCATAAGTGGGAAAACATACCTTGCTCATGGAAAGGAAGACTCAACATTGTGAAAATGTCAATTCTACCCAAAGCGATTTACAGATACAATGCAATCCCGATCCAAATTTCAACGGTATTTTTTAATGAGATGGAGAAACTAATCACCAACTTCATATGGAAAGAGAAGAGGCCCCGAATAAGTAAAGCATTACTCAAGAAGAAGAAGAAAGTGGGAGGCCTCACACTACCTGATTTCAGAACGTATTATACCGCCACGGTAGTCAAAACATCCTAGTACTGGTACAACAACAGATACATAGATCAATGGAACAGAATTGAGAATCCAGACCTAAATTCATCCACCTATGAGCAGCTGATATTTGACAAAAGCTCAAAGTCCATTAATTGGGGAAAATATAGTCTCTTTAACAAATGGTGGTGGCATAACTGGATATCCATCTGCAACAAACTGAAATAAGACCCATACCTCACCTCATGTACAAAAACCAATTTAAAATGGATCAAATACTTAAATATAAAATTGAAAATGATAAAGATCATGGAAGAAAAAATAGGGACAACGCTGGAGCCCTAATACATGGCATAAACACAGTACAAACTGTAAATAACAATGCACAAGCACCAAAAGAGAGACAAGATAAATGGGAGCTCCTAAAAATCAAACACTTATGTTCATCAAAAGACTTCACCAAAAGAGTAAAAAGACAACCTACAGACTAGGAAAAAAAATTTGGCTACAAAAAATCCAATCAGCATCTAATCTCTAAAATCTACAAGATACAGCAAAAGTGCAACAACAAAAAGACAAATAACCGAATTAAAAAATGGGCAAAGGATATGAACAGGAACTTTGCCAAGGAAGATATTCAGATGGCTAACAGACACATGAAAAAATGCTCATGATCATTAGCCATTATAGAAATGCAGATCAAAACTACAATGAGATATCATCTCACCACAACATGGCTAGTATTAATCCAAAAAACAGAAAACAGTAAATGCTAGAGAGTTTGTGGAGAGACTGGAACACTTACACACGTCGGTAGGAATATAAACTGGTACAACTACTTTGGAAATTGATTTGGCGCTTCCTTAAAAGCTAGAAATAGAAGTACAATACATTCCAGCTATCCCACTCCTTGGAATATATCCTAGAGAAATGAGATCCGTCACACGAATAGATATATGCACACCTATTTTCATTGCAGCACTGTTCACAACAGCAAAAAGATGGAAACAACCTAGGTGCTCATCAACGGATGAATGGATAAACAAATTGTGGTATATACACACTGTGGAATATTATGCAATGATAAAGAACAATGATGAAGCCGTGAAACATCTTATAACACGGAGGAAGCTGAAGGTCATTATGCTGAGTGAATTTAGTCAGTCACAGAAGGTCAAATATTGTATAAGACCACTATTCAAAGAACCCAAGAAAAAGTTTAAACGCAGAAGAAAATATTCTTTGATGGTTGTTAGGGTCGGGAGGGAGGGTGAGGGTTATTCACTAACTAGATGGTAGACAAGTATTACCTTAGGTGAAGGGAAGGACAGCACACACTACAGGGGAAGTCAGCACAACTGGACTAAACCAAAGCTAAGAAGTTTCCTGAATACAATCAAACACTTTGAGGGACAGAATAGCAGAGGTAGGGATCTGGAGGCCATGCTTTCAGGTGACATCTAGGTCAATTGGTATAACAAAGCTTATTAAGAAAGTTCTGCATCCTACATTAGTGAGTGGTGTCTAGGGTCTTAAAAGTTTGCAAGCAGCTGTTTTAGAAGCATCAATTGATCCCAACCACCTGGAGTAAAGGAGAATGAAGAACACCAAAGACACAAGGAAAGTAGTAGCCCAAGAGACAGAAAGGGCCACATAAGCCAGAGACTTCATCAGCCTGAGACCAGAAGAATTAGGTGGTGCCTGTCTACCACCAATGACAGCCCTGACGGGGAACACAACAGAGAATCCTGTATGAAGCAGGAGAAAAATGGAGTGCAGAACTCAAATTCTATAAAGAAGACCAGACTTAATGGTCTGACTGAGACTGGAGGCAGCCCGGAAAGCATGACCCCTGGATTCTCTATCAGGCCAGAACTAAAACAATTTCTGAGGCCAACTCTTCAGACAGGGATTGGACTGGACTGTGAGAAATAAAGTGATACTCGTGAGGAGTGTGCCTCTTAGCTCAAGTAGATACAAGAGCCTAAACGTGCAGCTTCTGCTGGAAGGTGAGATGGGAAAGCAGATAGGGTTAGGAGCTGGTTGAATGGACATGGGGAATCAAGGGTGGAAAGGAGGAGTGTGCTGTCACAGTATGGGGAGAGCAATTAGAGTCACATAACAATTTATGTACAAATTTTTGTATGGGAAAAAGTAAAAAAAAAAAAAAGGGTAAAGGATATAAACAGGCACTTCACCAAAGAAGGCATTCAGGCAGAACAGACACATGAAGAAATGCTCACTATCATTAGTCATTAGAGAAATGCAAATCAAAACTACAATGAGAATACCACTTGACTCTAACAAGGCTAGCATTAATCCAAGAAGCACAAAATAATAAATGCTGGAGAGGCTGTGGAGAGAATGGAACACTTATACACCGTTGGTGGGAATTTAAAATGGTACAACCACTTTGGAAATTGATTTGGCACCTCCTTAAAAAGCTAAAAATAGAAGTACCATACAATCCAGCAATCCCACTCATTGGAATACATCCTAGAGAAATAAGAGCCATCACACAAATAGATATATGTACACCCACGTTCATTGCAACACTACTTACGATAGAAAAAAAATTGGAAACAACCTAGGTGCCCATCAACAGATGAATGGATAAACAAATTATGGTATATTCACAGAATGGAATATTATGCAACGATAAAGAAATGTGATGAAGCAGTGAAACATCTTATAACATGGTGGAATCTGGAAGGCATTATGCTGAGTGAATTTAGTCAGTCATAGAAGGATAAATATTATATGAGACCACTATTATAAAAATTCAATAAAAGGCTTAAACACAGAAGAAAACATTCTTTGATGGTTATGAGGGTGGGGAGGGAGCCTGAGGGTTATTCACTAACTAGATATTAGACAAGAATTATCATACGTGAAGGGAAGGACAGCACACACTACAGGGGAAGTCACCACAACTGGACTAAACCAAAGCTAAGAAGTTTCCTGAATACAATCAAACACTTCGAGGGATAGAGTAGCAGGGGCGGAGGTCTGGGGAGCATGCTTTCAGGGGACATGTAGGTCAATGGCATAACAAAGTTTATTAAGAAAATGTTCTGCATCCTACTTTGGTGACTGGAGTCTGGAGTCTTAAAAGCTAGCAAGCAGCCATCGAAGATGCATCAACTGGTCCCAACCACCTGGAGTAAAGGAGAATGATGAACACCAAAGACACAAGGAAAGTAGTAGCCCAAGAGACAGAAAGGGCCAAATAAACCAGACTTCATCAGCCTGAGACCAGAAGAACTGGATGGTGCCCAGCTACCACCAATGACGCCCATACAGGAAATACAACAGAGAGTCCCTGATGGAGCAGGCCAAGGGTGTGATGCAGAACTCAAATTCCAGTAAAAAGACCAGATTTAATGGTCCGACTGAGACTAGAGGAACTCCAGAACTCTGGACTCTCTGTCAACTCAGAACTAAAACAATTCCCGAGGTCAACTCTTCAGACAAAGATTGGACTGGACTGTAGGACATAAACTGATACTTGTGAAGAGTGTGCTTCTTAGCTCAAGTAGATACATGAGACATAATGGGCAGCTCCTGTCCGAAGGTGAGATCAGAAGGCAGAGAGGGTTAGGCGCTGGTTGAATGGACCCAGGAAATCAAAGGTGGAAAGGAGGAGTGTGCTGTCACAGTATAAGGAGAGCAATTAGGGTCACATAACAATGCATTGATAAACTTTTGTATGAGAGACTAACTTGAATTGTAAACTTCCACTTAAACTACAAAAAAAAAAAAAAAAAAAAAAGCTACAGTGGCTAACCAAAAGGTTGGCAGTTTGAATCCAGCAGCAGCTCCTCAGAAACTCTATGGGGCAGTTCTACTCTGTCCTATAGGGTGGCAGTAAGTTGGAATTGACTTGACGGCAGCGGATAAAGGGAAAAGTATTCATGTTGAGTAACAGACAGAATAAACACTGGTCCAGGAGTCCAGAAATCTAAATTCTACACTTGTATCTGCTACTATTGGACTCTGTCTCTCTCAGCAAGCCATCTAACCACTCAGAGTTGGTGCAGATAATAGCCATGATCTTTTCTAACATTCTAGGATTCTTACAAGGAACCATGAATACCTTCTATAGGCAAAACTTTTAAGTCTCTCAGTGAATGAATGGTAATAATGTGGGCCTTTTGGAATACATTGGTCCTGAAGGCACGTGAGATTAGGATTGTTACCCCAGACATCCATCCTATCGGGAGTCTTAGAATTGCTAAAATAAATGACTGTGGACAATGAATTTAGGCATCATCTTGTTGAAGAGAAAGAAGAAATACTGTTTTATCGATCTCAACGGGGAAAACCCCAGTCTTGTCTTCCCCCTAGTTTCTGTCTTGATTTGAAAAAATACACAGAATGCAGAATGCAGTGTCAATAGATTATGGAGAGAAGAGAAAATAGAGGAATGGGCATTTATTTTGGGCCAACTTGCAATGTGCTACAAATGATTTAGACCTGTGCTGGTCAATACAGTGGCCACTAGCCTCATGTGGCTTTTGAGCATTTGAAATATATTGTTAGTTGCTGTAGAGTTGGTTCCCACTCATAGCGACCCTATGTACAACAAAACGAAACACGGCCCAGTTCTCCGCCAACCTCACAATCGCTGCTGTGTTTGAGCCCATTGTTGTAGCCACTGTGTGCATCATCTCATCGAGGGTCTTCTTATTTTTCTCTGACCCTCTACTTTACCAAGCATGATGTTCTTCTCCAGGGACCAGTCCCTCCTGATAACATGTCCATAAAATTGTGTTAGACCAAGTCTTGCCATCCTTGCTTCTAAGGAGCTTTCAGGCCATACTTCTTCCAAGACAGATTTGTTCATTCTTCTCAACAAAAAGAAACAAAAACCAAACCCTTTGCTATCAAGTCAATTCCAACTCATAGCAACAGTCCATGATATATTCAATATTCTTTGCTAATACCATAATTCAAAAGCATCAGTCTAGCTAATATGAATTAAGATGAGCTGTTAGTATAAAATACACACTGGTTTTTAAGACTTAGTACGAAAAAGAAAAAAAAATTTCATTAATATTTTTGTATTTATACATCAAAATTATTATATTTTGAGATACTACATTAAATATTAATTTCACTTGTTTCTTTTTACTTTTTTTTTACTATGGCTATTAGAAAATTTAAAATCACACATGTGGCTCACATTACATTTCTGGTATAGATGTGCTGATTTAGATATTTTACTAACTCTAATAGACTCTTAAGAATTTCTGTTCCTCACTGCAAAACCCAGAACCCAAGACTGAGATTGTAGGGTAAGGCTGGAAATGGAAGGAAGGGAGAGGCAGATTGGAAGGGAAGACATTTAGCATTGTGCCTGAAGATATAGGTATTCACGTAAAAATATGACTTGTGTTTGCATTTCTTTGTTTCTCTGACTACATTATAAAATCAAGCAAAAATCAAGTTGTTTTTGTTTTTTATTTTGTGGTCTAGTTTCTTCTCTCCCTTATTAGGTGTCAAACAGCAAACTGGAGTCTCTGTTAAATTAAAGCAAATAATTTAATTGAAGGAATAAATGGTCTGGAACAGGTAGCATCTAGTGAGGATTCACCAAAATGCTCCGGTGAGAGGAATTTTTCACAGGGTTTAAATACAGAAAATTCAGGAACTTACAAGGGAAAATTCTAATTGGTTGCCATTTGCAAAATCATGCTTTAACAGTCACAAGACAATTATGAGATCCCTTAAACATTGTTTTGTTAACCATAAAGTTTTCATCAATCATCTTGTTAATCTATGGATATTTTGGGGCCAGCCTCAGTAAGTACTCTTCCTGGGAACATGCTGTGAGAGGAAGAGCAGGAAAGGGAAGGGAGCCTGTAGGCTTCCTGAAGCATTCTGGCTAGCTGTCTTTTGAGAGTTAGCTCAGAATCAGCAGTAAACAACAAAATGGAGTCCAGCCTACATCTTGGGCAGAAGTCTCTCCTTATGCCAAGCATCTAGATTTTTGGGGCTCCTTCACGTTAGGATTACTTTTTTTTTTTTTAACTAAAGAAACCTTGATTTATAGAAATCAATATGTTTTTATCTCTTCTTCCTCTACACTTCCAGAGCAGAGAAACTAGCAAAACATGGAAGATCTGCAGGCACCTCCAACACAAAGGGATCTTCACTAACTGGCATGCTCCCATGATTCTAGCAGACACTTTGGTTATCTAACAATTTCCATTTCCCGTCTTTCAACAGTATCCCAATTTTGACCAAGTATCCAATTTATTGGATTAGTATTATGATTTGTCTAATATATCTATTCATAGAAGAGAAAACCTGAACAACTAATAAATATATGATAAGACGTTTAATGCCAGAGTATCAGGGACACTTAAATACAACCAAAATGAGATGCATTTCAAATTCATCAAATGAAAATTATGTAAAAGTCTTGATAGTAGTGTTAACGTTAAATTTTACCTGAACTCTGTGATATTAGAAAACAGTGATGGTTGAAGAAATCCTCTCATCCTTTGTGTTCAGGAAAACAGCTTGCTGCAAATAATTACCCTTCCCCTTAGTTCAAACTCATGCATGCCCCCTCACCGTTTACCTGTGACAAGGCCAGACACAGACACCCTGAATTCCCACTCCTTGCCTCATGAATGAGTAACTGAATTGCTTGTCCCACTGATCAATGAGAAACAAAGTACTTGTTAACCAAACTTCTCTCCTTCCCCTCAGTCCCTGAAATTTGGCACCCTCAGCCTAGCCAACATACTACCACTCTTTAAGAGCTCCTACAGGAGTCCCTGGGTGGTGCAAATGGTTAAATGCTACTAACTAAAAGGTTGGCAGTTGGAACTCACCCAGAGGTGCCACAGAAGAAAAGCCTGGAGATCTACTTCCCACCACAACTGGTTTGGTTTTTTGGAATGGCCTGACCTTAGCATAAAACATTCTGATTTACTGTCTGATATCGTTACCCTTTCATCCGACTTCCCCACACCTGAGTATTTTCTAACCTTGTTTACCCTCAGTCTCTATAAAAGAAGAGGCTTCTTGCCTAACTCTTTGAGAGGCTTGCCGATATTCCAGTTGGAGTGTTCTCCCTATTGTAGTAGTCCTCATCCCCCACTGCTACGATAATCCCTTTTCCTTTCCTCCTTTTCTTTCTGAAGAAAGTTGCTCACTATCAAAGTCTGGATTTGTTTGTTATTTGACAGCAGTAAGTGTTGGTGAGGATGTGGACCTCTGAGTATGCTCATAAACTGCTGCTGGGGGCATCATACATTGGTTCAACTTAGTAGGATCATTCAGCATTATCTAGAAGAGTTGACGCTGTGAATACTCTTCACAGATGAGTAATTCCTAGCAATTTCTCTTCTGAATATATACCCTAGAAATATGGAGAAGATGCTCATAGCAGCAATGTTTATAATAGTCCAATCAATATAAGAATGTAGTATATTACACAATGCAATATTGTGTAACAACAGAAATGAATGAACTGACATCTCATGTATTAATATTTTTAAATCTCCACAACATAATAGTATTGAAGACAACAGTTGCAGCATGACACTTAAGTGTGATACCATTTATGTAAAGTCTGAAATTATGCAAAACAACACATTATTTACAGGTATATATCAGGTATATGTCACATATACTTAATATGTATATATATTAAACCAAATTCCGAATAACTGTTACCTCTGGGAAGCCCTGGTGGTGCAGTGGTTGAGACCTACGGCAGCTAACCAAAAGGTTAGCAGTTCAAATCCACCAGCGGCTCCATGGAAACCCTATGGGGCAGTTCTACTTTGTACTATAGGGTCACTATGAGTCACAATTGACTCAACAGCAACAGGTTTGGTTTTCTTGGTACTACCTCTGAGGAAAGAGGGATCAGGGAAGGGTACATGGAATCTTGAATTTATTTGTAACATTTTATTTCATTTAAAAAATGGGGGCGGGGGGCGAAGGGAGGCAAAAGGATCCACCAATTGCTCAATCATGTATGCATTCATTCATTTATTTATTTAGCAAATAAATAGTTTTTGGGCACCTACTCTGTGCTAAGTACAGGGAATATAAAGAATGATAAGAACATTGTTGAGAGATTCAGAGGGAGCCTTGAAGCCTAGGTACATGTTTTGACCTGGGGTGACAGGCATGGTAGACTAGCTCAGAGAAGCCTTCCTAGAGATGCAATCTCTTTACTTGTGCTTTATGAAAGGTTGGTAGTTTGGGTGCACCCAGAAGCACTAGTTCTAGTTTGTCACACATAAGTTCACCATGAGTCAGAATCAACTCAACAGCAACTGGTTTTGGGGAAGCAAGGGAATAGAAGTGAACCTGGATACTTAGGGAAGATGGCAAGAAGGCAGAAATCCCAGTATGAGCAAAGGCCCAGAGATGGAATGGTATAATTTCTGGCCAGAGTCTATGGCCAGCTTGTTTGGTGTTGCTGGCACCTGAAATGTGAGTTTAAGATTAGTCTAGAAATGGTGGCATGAGGGGTGGTTTGTGAGAGATGAGGCTATGGGTCAGTGAGGTGCAAATCACACAGAGCCTGTAGGCCACATAGGGATTTTGTTCTTCATTCAATAGGCAATGGGAGGTCAGTCATGTCTTTAATCAGGGAGGATGCATGATCAGGCTTACATTTCATGTGACAGGATAGAGACTGGGCTAAAAAGGGAGAAGAATTAAAGGTAGTCAAGACTCATTGCTGTCAAAAGTTAGCCAGGTGGCCATAAAAAGGAATGAAGTTCTGATACATGCTATGACATGGATGAGCCTTGAAAACATAATGCTAAGTGAAATAAGCACAAATATTATATGATCTCACTTAGATGGAATATCTAGACTAGGTAAATGCAAAGAGACAGGAAGTAAATGAATGCTTACCGGGGGCTGTGGTAAGTAGGGAATGGGAATTATTGCTTAAGGGTACAGAATTCTATTCGGGGTGATGAAATGTTTTGGAAATAAAAAGTAGTGATGGTTACACACCATTGTGAGTGTGATTATGCCATTGGATTTTACACCTTAAAAAGGTTAAAATAGTAATATTTCAGCTGTATATATTTTACCACAGTTAAAAAAAAAAGCTAGCCAAGTGAGCTGAGAAGTAGTTCAGCATTGACTCTTATGCACTACTGATGGGAATGCAAAATAGTTCAACCATTTTGGAAAATGATATATTGCTTCCTTAAAAAGCTAGAAATAGAAATACCATACAATCTAGCAATCCCACTCCTGGAAACATATCCTAGAGAAATAAGAGACATCACAAGAATAGACATATGCACACCCATGTTCATGGCAGCATTATTCACAATAGCAAAAAGATGGAAACAACCTAAGTGCCCATCAACAGATGAATGGGTAAACAAACTATGGTACATATATACAATGGAATAATACACAATGATAAAGAACAATGAAGAATCCTCGAAACATCTCACAACATGGATGAATCTGGAGGGCATTATGGTAAGTGAAAGAAGTCAATCACAAAAGGACAAATACTGTATGAGGCCACTATTATAAAAACTAATAAAAAGGTTTACACACAGAAAGAAACAATCTTTGATGGTTACTAGGGAGGGGAGGTGTGAGGAGGGAAAACACTAACTAGACAATAGATAAGTGGTAACTTTGGTGAAGGTTAAGACAGTACACAATACTGGGGAAGTCAGCACAACTTGACCAAGGCAGAGCCATAGAGGCCTCACAGACACATCAAAACTCCCTGAGTGGGCTATGAGTTGAAGATAATGGTGATGGAATAATTTGCAAAAGGATAGTGAGAATAGCAGCGCAACTGGAAGAATGTAATCAATGTCAGTGAATTGTATATGTAGAAATTTCTGAAATGGTGTATCTTTAGCTATGTATATTTTCACCAAAAAAGAAAAAAGGTCCTCCAAGGTCAAGAAGGGAGAGTGTTGACATGTCGTGGGGTTGTTAACCAATGTCATAAAACTGTATGTGTACTGACCGTTTAATGAGAAACTATTTGTTCTGTAAACTTTCACCTAAAGTACAATAAAAAAAAAAAAAAATTAAAAAAAAAAACTTCCCTGAGGAACTGAATTACTGGACTGAGGGCTGTGGGGACCATGGTCTCAGGGGACATCTAGCTCAATTGGCATAACATAGTTTATAAAAAAAATGTTCTACATCCTACTTTGGTGAGTTGTATCTGGGATCTTAAAAGTCTGTGAGTGGCCATCTAAGATAATCCACTGGTCCTACCCCATCTGGAGCAAGGGAGAATGAAGAAAACCAAAGACATAAGGGAAAGATTAGTCCAAAGGACTAATGGACCACACTACTACAGCCTCCACCAGACTGAGTCCAATACAACTAGATGGTGCCTGGCTACAACCACCAACAGCTCTGACAGGGGTCACAACCAAGGGTCCCGGACAGAGCTGGAGAAAAACGTAGAACAAAATTCTAACTCACAAAAAAAGACCAGACTTATTGGTCTGACGGAGATTAGAGAAACCCCGAGAGTATAGCCCCTGGACATCCTTTTAACTCAGTACTGAGGTTACTCCTGAGGTTCACCCTTCAGCCAAAGATTAGACAGGCCCCTAAAACAAACAATAATACTCGTATCTCAACCATGTGTATGAGACTAAATGGGCACACCAGCCCAGGGGCAAGGACAAGAAGGCAGGAGGGAACAGAAAAGCTGGACTAATGGAAATGGGGAATCCAAGGTAGAGAAGGGAAGAGTGTTGACACTTCTCCGGGTTGGCAACCAATGTCACAAAACAATTATGTATAATAATTGTTTAATGAGAAGCTAATTTGCTCTTTAAACCTTCATCTAAAGCACAATTAAAAAAAAAAAACAGTAGTTCACCATTGAATGACATCTGAACCAGATAAGTGGCAATATCTGGATTAAAGGGATGGCTCAAGAAATATTTAAGATGAATCAATAGAATTTAGAGACGAATGGATGTTGGAATATGGTGACAAAGTGGGAAGAGTCAAGGATGACTCCCAATTGTCTCACAATGAATTTTTCCAGAGATGCACTTAAGGAAACCAAATATAATTACGTAGTTGACCAGATTAGCCTCAGAATTAAGTGTCACCACTTCTTTACCACCATTTCCCTCTCTTCCCCCTTTAGGCTAATCTTAGACTAAGATTCATGCTTTACAAAGGACCATCAAAATCCCTGGAACCGGTTACTTCTATTTCAACCCTTCTTTTTAAAATATGAGGGTATATGTAAAACCATATGTGCAGGATAAGCTTTCATTGCCACAGGCTTGTGTTGGCATTATGGAATACTGTTTAATATATTTGACATAGTGAAAAGGGAAATGGGGTAAGTGAAGACCATTAGACACAAAAGGCATAGAGGTTTAACAGAGAGGGTTGTTCAAAAGTGTCCTTAGCAAACTCTACCTGAGAGTTTGCTTCCAAATCTCCTTGAGAGTACTAAAGAGTGACCAAAAAAACTTCAGAAGGGACATAATAAAATCCAGACAGTTAGATATCACATAAACAAGATACATGCATTACCAATATGTATGCTTTTTCTTTTTTTTTTTTTTTTCTGATTTCTTATAAAAGAAAAGGGGAGGAAAAACACCAAAGCTGAAAATATTTAAGTGCAATATCCAAATCAAATGTGAACATTTGGCGACTTACTCTCCTTTAGAGATTTTTTAGTTTATTTATAAGATTTGACTGTAAGTCTTAATCAGTCTTTCAGAGTTGTGACTTGTTAAAGGTTTTACCTTTAGAATCTGTGCTGCATAAAACCCTCCAAACCACTTTCTACCAGAGACATAATATTGTATAGAGCAGCCCTGTGTTGATTTTTTTCCAACCATCACATGCTTTGGGCCAAGAACCACACACTAGGAAAAGCATAGCTCCCCAATGCATCACCAGACTATTATTTTTTAGTGTTACACATAATATGAAAGAGAAAAATGTCTTCATTGTGATTGAATAAATGTATGAGCAAAATTTGAAGCTTTCTGAACGGACAAACCTCAAACAAATTCTAACAGGGCTAGGAGGAACCTACATGAAGTCTTTAAAGCAAGCCCACCTACTCTCATTTGCCTTTCATTTCCCTTTCTCATTCCCCATGGTAATAGCAATAACAATTGCCTCTTCTGGCTTGAGGCTTGAAATTTGGCCTATTTTGTTAGTAATGGGGAGACCTGTGAGAACGTGGGCCCACCTGTTGGAGAGAGAGCCCACTTTAAAATGTGAAGGCTTTATAAGCAAGATGGCAAGGGAGATCAAAATGAACTAATGCATCTCCAAGAAGCAAAACGGCAAGGGTCTGCTTAAGTTTTGGGCACTCACAGCTCCCTCCCTGTAAGCTCTCAGCTTGCGCATGTGGAAAGAAACACACACACACACACACACACACACAACACAAAACTGAGACCAAACATCCATGGTATCTGCCTAGTGTTCAAATCACCCAAGACACTTTTCACTGCCCAGCCCATTTCACCACCTAATAAAAACAGCCACTCTGAAATTACATATTTGCTTTGCCAACTCTCAGTCTACTTACCTCCTGTTTCCAGATAATCCACTCAAAAGAGCAAGGAAAATGATGAAATGTTTGGGGAGCAGAAGTTTTCTGTCCTGTCTCTGGGTATACTTTTTGTTTTTGTTTTTGTTTTTAGCTGTCCTATGTAAGTCCATCTTACTTTTTTTTTAATTGTTGTTCTTTAAGTGAAAGTTTACAATTCAAGTTAGTCTCTCATACAAAAATTTATACATACATTGTTTTGTAACCCTACTTGCTCTCCCTATACTGTGACAGCGCACTCTTCCTTTCCACCTCAGATTTCCTGTGTCCATCTAACCAGCTTCTGACCCTCCCTGCCTTCTCGTCTCGCCTCTGGACAGGAGCTGCCCATTTAATCTCATGTATCTACTTGAGCTAAGAAGCACACTCTTCACGAGTATCATTTTATGTCCCAGTCCAGTCTAATCTTTGTCTGAAGAGTTGGCCTTGGGAATGGTTTTAGTTTTGGGCTAACAGAGAGCCCAGGGGCCACGCCTTCAAGGGTCCCTCCAGTCCTAATCAAACCATTAGGTCTGGTCTTTTTACCAGAATTTGAGTTCTGCACCCCACTTTCCTCTTGCTCCTTCAGGGACTCTCTGTTGTGTTCCTTGTCAGGGCGGTCGTTGTGGTAGCCAGGCACCATCTAGTACTTCTAGTCTCAGGCTGATGAAGTCTCTGGTTTATACGGCCTTTCTGCCTCTTGGGCTAATACTTTCCTTGTGTCCATGGTGTTCTTCATTCTCCTTTACTCCAGGTAGGTTGGGACAAAATGATGGCTGCTTGCAAGCTTTTAAGACCCCAGACGCCACTTACCAAAGTGGGATGCAGAACATTTTCTTAAAAAAATTTTCTTATGCCGATTGACCTAGATGTCCCCTGAAAGCATGGTCTCCAGGTATACTATTCTTAATGGGCCCTGTTGTTCTGGTGTTTCAGGATCTCTGTGTGTTTCTTAACCTGTTACAATGAAGCTGGCTCTCACCACAGCATTTGGGGTTGATTCTTTGGATTCTGTCTTGAAGTGAGCATGGAAGACTGGAGAGATTTACCAACTGAGGAGAGCAGTTTATTCACTGGAGACCTGGTAGAGTGCTAGACTGTTACTCTGTCACTCTGGGCTCCTTCAAGCAGCATTTGTGGGGGTGCCCAGGCAGGCACAGGCCACTGGATAAGTAGTCAGGGATCTCTGCATGTAGAAACTGAGAACTGAGGTTGGCCTAGAGCCTCAAACAAAAAACACAAGAAATGAGGGCTTATTGGACCCTCCCAACCCTATCCTCACAACTGCTACCTCATCTGTGGAGACAACTCTTTGGTCTTATTTTTTGTAAATTAGATATAAGTGTGAGAAAGGGTGAAAAATAAGATGAGTATTATAAGGATAATAAGTCTTTCTTATGTGTTTGAACTAGGAAACTTCGAACATCTATCACATAGCTTTGGACAATATTGTAAACTAGCTGAATCTTTCTCTCAGCCCCATTTATCACCTACTTGTCAAGTGGCCCTTACTTTTCCCTGGACATTTATGCATCCCGTCAGTGGCCCAAGGCTCTATGCCAGCAGCCTACAGTGTCAGAATTCATATTTACAGATTGTATCACTGGAGCAGGGCAGAGAAGTGTGTTCTGCACCTGACTTTTCCTTGTTTGTACCTCTCTGGCAATGCTCATTCACCATTTTACTCATCTCTCAGATCCTTATTTTCTAGCAAAGCAGACAAGCTGTTGAAACTTCGTTGCTGGTTAACAGTAGCTTAAGATATTAGTCTTCTTCAGGGACACTTGTATTGGAAAACCTGCACTCTATGAGCATCTCAAAGAAACTATCCATTAGTGAGGGCATACTAGGGTTGAGAGGCAGGTAAGAGTTAGTGTCCACTCTCTGTATCAGGCTTGTCCTTCAGGATATATTTAGAGCATCCTAACTTCTAAGTAAGGAGTTCTGATGATGCAGAGGTTAAGCATTCGGCTACTAACCAAAAGGTTGGCAGTCCAACCCACCAACCGCTCTGGGGAAAAAGATGTGCCATTCGGCTTCCTGCTTCTATAAAGATTGCAGCCTTGGAAACCATCTGGGGCAGTTCTCCTTTGTTCTATAGGGTCAATCACTATGAGTCAGAATCAACTTAATGGCAATCTTTTTTTCCCCCAAGTTTTAACTGGCAGAATCAAGAGATCTCAAATTTGATTGAAAATGAGAGACAGAATGGGGAAATGGCTTCTAGTATTTGCTTAGGTCTTCATTTAGGACCTCCAGACCACTAACCTTCATAGAATTCCTTTTCTTACTTGCAATCTGCGTCACCTAGTCACTCTGCTCACTTTGCTGCTGTCATCTACAGACCTCCCAGGCCTAGTGTCCTCATTTGTGGAACACACTGTCCCCAGCTCAATTTTTCTGTCCACTCCAATTCCTGCTGTCATCCTGGGTGGCTTCCACAGTCAAGTGGTGGCACATTCATCAAACTACCTGTAGAGCTTCTCACTTTCTGGAACCAACAATCTTCCCCTCCCCTCCACCCAAGCCACTCACTCTCGTGGACAGCTTACAGGCCCCATCATCACCCACGATTGCCCCAAGCAGAACTGAGTACAAGACAAGGGCCCAGCTATCTCACTCCCTCAATTCAAGTGTAACTGCTCTTCAGTCTTGAGACTTT